>OV702289.1:325568257-330568257 GCA_916181665.1 Avena sativa
ATGATGTATTTACTCGTGATGTTTCATCTAGGTACATCTTCATGTCCTTTGGTCTGACCAATATTGTTTTTTTGTTCATACCACATATGAGTCCATATTCACGGAGTATTTGGATAAGTTTGTTATTGAGCCCATCGATGACATTCTTATCTTCTCCATGCTAGATTAGATTCATATGGAATAGTTAGCGGTAATGTTGGAAACTTTTAAGAACCGTCTTCGTGTTATCTTGAAGCATGTGTTCTAGATGTTGGGAGTGACCTTCTCCGGTTCACGTGCAAAAGTTGAAAGTTGTCGTAGTGGATTCGAGAAGAGTTATCTTTGTTCCCTCGGGAATCATTTCAAGTCAGTCAAGCATGTGTGAAGTATTCTTGATAGTTAGTTTGATACCTTCACATCTCGAAAACATCCTCCGAGCACGCTAAGCCACTTATGATTTGTCATGGAAGAGAAGTTCTTGAAAACACTTCAATGTCTTCCTAAATTTTTCCCAATAAGGATGTATTTGTGTTTCATTGCAATTAATTTATGTAGAAGCAATTATCTTTTGATAACTTGCTAATGCATGGCTTCCGCAACCTAGCTCATTCTTTTGGAGCTTGACAATGTAGGCCATGTCTTGAGACTCTAGTAACTTTACCTCCACGGTAAATGTAGCAACCTTTCTATTTGGACATGCTGAGTCTAAAGTATATTTCCACTTAATCGAAGCTAAATCTCAAGCAGCAACGATGGTTAGTGTTCATCAAGGTTTTTGACGTAGGTCTCTTTAAAAATACGGCAAAAATTGATGTAATGGTTGACACAATTATCCGGAAGATCTCTTGTCACATTCTCTTGAATCAGCAATAACAACCACTCTTCATGAGGCTTCTTCTATGATTTATATACGAGTTGTGCTCATGATTTCGTTTGTACCCGAAGTCTGACCTTTTATTTGATGTTCACCTTCTCGAACATCAAGGAGAACATTTAAAGTAGTGTTGCTAAATGTCTCTCGGTCAATCCTCTAGACCCTTTTATGTTGGCAATCATCTTGTTGTGCCAGGTAATTGAAGTCTGAGAATGAAGTTTCTTTTTCCTCGTGTTATCAGGAATCTTCTTATATATTCATCTTAGTGGTGTACAATGATATCATAATTGCTGGCAAAGATTCTGATAATCCTAGATGAATAAAGAGTTTCCTTCGGTTTCTCTAAAATATTCGAAGAGCGACTATGGTTTTGATAATCAAAAGTTTCTCTTGTTACATGTTCCTTGTGACTCTTAAGAGTCCTCTCCACAAAACAACCTTTCTGTCTTAACCTTTTGTTGAATGAAGAGTGATCCTTCTGTATCAAAAGTACTTCAACAACTTGGTTATCCGTATCTCTGTACCATGAAATCTTTAAGCCTTTAGTAGAGATTCATCTCTCGAAGTCTATGGTCATGTTCTTTCCATTGTACGCTCTCCTTTTCAGAAGCTTAAACTCTTTTGAAGTTCCATGGTCTCAATCCTTATGAAGACCAGCTATTTAACAACTTGAAACCTTCTCCTTTTGTTTCCTCCTTACCTTGACGTGTTTCATGCTTGTTGGCTCTAGAGATGTTATGAAAGATCTATCCATGAGTTGACCATGAGATACTCTCTTTGTGGTTCTGTGTCATTCCCTCTCTTCTTTAGTGTGTGCAGCTACCTCGAAGAAAATGAAGCGCTTCATTCATTCAATAATGGTGGCATGGATCAACCTCTTCGAGAAGATCGTCGAAGTTTAGTTTAACCTTATTCCTTCTATGTTCCTACCTAGGAATCTCGGGACGAGATTCTGTTAAGGGGGATAGAACTGTAACACCCCTAGTTTTAGTAATCCTTATATAGGGTTTGTTTGTGCATCATGAGCATTGCATCCATCTCTTTGGACTAAATAAACTGTGCATTGATAAATAAGTAGGGGAAATAAAACCCTAAACCCTAATTTCCTCCTCCCCGGAAATTCATTCAAATGCTTTTATATTTTAAAAAGTACCAAAATTATGGAACCCAAATTGTTATAAAGGGTTCCTGCAATATGTTAAATGTTTGTAAGAGTTTTTGTATTTTGGAAATGTCTAAAATAGATTTGAAAATGAAAATACAAACAAATAAACAGAAACAGAAAAAGATTTCTGAAATAAAAATAGAGCTCCTAGACTAACATGCCTCGTAGCCCATCTCCCTTTCCTCCTCTCTGCCGCTCGTGGGCAGCGCCAGAAGCATGATGCCCTTGCTTTGCTGCGGCCCAAGAGCAGCCCACACACAGCCTAGGACCAACATACCCCTTCGTTGTCCTATCTTCGTCGTCTTCCTCGCTGGTGGATCGAGGAGGCTACTTGTTATCGCCAGTGCCACTGTCTGTCGTGCCAGGATTCGTGCCGCCGCCCCCTGCATCTTTTAAGACCTCGCCGTGCCGCCATGGATGAACCCTAGACGCTACTCTGCCTCTCCTTCTTTCTCTTCCGCCACGGACGCCTAACCCTAGCCGCATCAGACATACATCATCGCTATTTCCGGTCGCCCCGGGCCAAGCCAAGGCCACTATAAAGTCCCCGTGTAGTCCGCCGCCGCCGCAGGAGTTCGTCGCTAGTGTGTATCCGGCGACCAAAATCAAGAGGCACCACCACCATTCGCCTCCACACCGTCTCCTCTTCCTAGCTAGACCAACCCCACAGCCCCGTAAGCTCTGGATCCACGGATCAATCGAGGATCTGGGAGTTCCTCCTTGGCTGATGTCAGCAATGCATCATGCTGATGCAGTATTCTCTTTTCTTTTCTTTTAGTCAATTCTGAAATTATTTTCTATAAATATTAATATGACAGGTGGGCCCAGTGTGTTAGAGTTTTATTCTTTTTGGAAATGATTTCTAAAATTAATAAAAGTCTGACATGTGGGGCCAGCTGGAAAATAATTTAATAAACTCCAAAAATGTTTAATTGTTTTAATAATGATTTAAAAGTGGATTAAAATTGCGAAAATCATTACTAATTCATTTTTATAGAAATATATGTATAATATATCAAAATGTTCAGAAAAATGAGATCTACACAATAGACTCATAATAATGCATTGTTAAGCAACTTAAATAACAAGTATAATTAGGAGAACAAAATAACCCCTCTCATATGCATCCGGGGTTTCTTCGAATTAGGTTTGTACCCCTCGGACCCCGTTTAATTTGGTAAGCATGTTATAGGGTTTAATTTCAATACAATTTAACTTGTCATATCATCATCCTTGCTTGAGCATTGCATCGATGCCATGTGTTGATTGTTGCTTTTCTTTCCGGTGTTTCTCCTTCTTCTCGGTAGACCTCGGAGTTGATGTGAGCAACGAGATCGAGTCCAACATTGAAGACATAGATCAACACCATCGAAGGTCATCGACGAATGATGTCAAGCAGATGAACCTGAAGATCTATAGTTGGGTATCAATAGGCAAAGGCAGCATAGCCCCACACATGATATAATCCTATGATTTCAAAGTATTTCATTCTTGTCATGTGCATACGATTCTAAAGTCTTTTATCGATAGATAGACTATTCCTATCTGATGCATGTTACCTTTGTAGCCTATATTCCCTGATCCACTGCTCCTAGCATAACTATGGTTTGGCTTATGAGCTTCGCTAGAGCTGTTATATCTGTTGCGCTTAGCCATGCTTAGTTGTTACCACTGGTCCATACGGTTGATGAATCAGAGTTGCGAATGAACCTAGTATGACAGGATGGCGTGGTATGATCAGAGATGAAACTTAAACATGCTTGTATGGGAGGCCACAGAGGGTTGTGGTTATTGCAGTCCCATACTTACCACCACTAGGACCTGAGTTCTTGCCTCTTGAACCAAGATGAGCGTACAGCCACACAGGGGCCTGGAAACCCCGTCGACCAACTAACTTGCCTAGTAGATTCCATGAGTCACATAGTTCGGGCGTTCCATTCGACATATGCATTCTCGTTGTTCTCGAAGGAGCTTGAGGAGGTGCATTCATACAGGTAAGTAAGCATGGCCGGGAACAAGAGAGGCATGACCCGTTATGGCAGCATCTCCTTAGGGCGTGACTCATGGTCTCGGCAAAAGTAAGGTAAAGGTCGTGTCTAACCGCTCTCTGTCGGCCTTCCAAGGAAGAGGGCTACTACTAGTGGCATTAAGAGGAGGTTAGTACGTGTGGGTAAAGTTGTGCACCCCTGCAGGGTATTAATCTTTTCGAAAAGCCGTTTCCATGGTTATGGACGACTTGGGAACGGATTCTAAGATCATAGAGAAGAATAACCTAATCGTAAAACATGACAAGAGATGTGAGGTGTGCTTAAGGATGCTTCCTCGGGGATTGAGGGGGTGATCCTAGTTGTTAGGTTCAGCTAATAAAGATTTGGTGGATATCAAAAGAAGATCGAAGCTAGTGATATCGCTTTCTTATCCCCTTTTAAATGTTCTACTTAGTCGAGCTTCTCCTACCTCTTTTACAAAGAAAGTTAGCTTTATGCAAAAATAACCCCACCAGCCATAAGTCTTGCGGAGTACACCCTGTACTCAGCCTTGCTTTGTTGATACTTTTTTAGCAGGTAAGTGTTACCATAAAAGAAGAGTTTTTTACAGCATCGACATCGACGAGTAGTTTGGGGTTCCCGGTCGGCAGCATACAATCTATGGATTGGGACGTTATCGTTATGCTTCAGGCCTATTTGTTAAGTTTGCTATACTTAATAGCATAATTTGCCTTTTGTTGTTTGATGTTTGTGGTCAGTGACCTGTGCTTGTAATATTTTGGTTCTCTACTCAGTTATGAGCTCGTTGTAATATTTTTTGTGTCGTAGAGTCGAGTTACCGATTCTCTCTCTATACGCTTCTGAGATTTAAGTTAGGCTTATATCAGACATAGGTCTGGGATTTGTCTAGCCTTAATCTTGGGGGTGTCACATCTTGGTAAAGGGACACCAATGCTAAGGCCTTGTACAACGAGGGAGGCGCAATATAAACTCCAACAAGGTGGTGACGATAGTCGGTCCCCTTTACTAAGGGGATAAGGCAAAACTAGAGATTCCACAAAGGGGATGTCTTTAGTCTATCATCTATGCCTAGGGTTACATGAGGGGGTGGGGGCACTATATATATGCCAGCCACATAACAAGGGGTAGTTTGGGCATAAAACTGGGTTTCTAAGGATAAGAGGGGTACATGGGCCGGAGGCCCAGCTCAAGGCGCGTAGGCCTATTCCACTTAGGCCGGAGACTCTGGGGTGCATGGGCCGGAGACTCTGGGCGAAGCGCGGTCTCCGGGGTGGCATGTAGATACTTCCAGGCAGGCGGCCAGAGTCCGGGCCAGAGTCCTGGGGCGGAGACTCCGGTGAGAAGGGCCAGAGACTTCAGTGTTGGAGGCTCGAGACTCCGAGCTTGAGGGCCAGAGACTCCGGGGCTTCAGCTGCTGCTTCTTCCATCTTCTCTTCCAAGCCTCCGTCTTGTCGGGCTTGGTGCTCCTGGCTTCCTCCCTTGCATCCGTACTTGTCGATGTGAGCCAATCATGATAACAGGACGGAGTATGAAGTAGTATACCATTCAAAAGGGTAGGAAGTGGGCTCACATAGAGGACCATGATTCACCTTTGGAGTCCATTACGACTCGGCATAAGTTGGAGACCTTGATGTGGTAACAACCGAAGGTCGGGCTACATCATACCGCCTCGCCCGACCTTACCGCTAATCGCGAGTGGTACTACCACTCGTAGTATCGCTCGCTACTGAAGACCACGCCATCACCTCAGGCTGATCCGGTACTACCGGTCCTCACTTTCGGTACAACTGGACGTCATAGTGCCTGCACACACCAACTCAGCCTTTAGGCCTTGTAATGCACCCTTTTATATTTTCAGTTGCCCAAACTACCCTTGAACTAGTGGATGGCCTATAAATAACCCCACATCCTTTGTAAACCCGAGGCTTGATATTTGGAATTAGTGGACACCCACTATGGATCGATCTAGTTCTTGCCTCATGGTCCTTTGATAGAGGAGCACCAAATATCCCCACGTCATTAGAGTTTGCATCGTGCCTCCCTCGCTGTACAAGGCCTTTCCATCGGAGTCCCTTTGCCAAGACGTCAAGATCTCATCGAGATAACCTACTCGCTATGCTGGTTCGAGAGAGAGCACTCTGCTTGACGTTGATCCTAGGGATTGCGCCGGACCGGTCACCACCAGCGTGAGCTATAGGTGTGTATCGTGTCTTCGTGTGTGTGTGTGTGTGTTCATCGTGTTTGTCGTGCGTGAGTTCGCGGATTTCACCCTCTCCCTCATCCCACACTCACTCCGCCTCAATTTCAAGGGATTCGTGAAAGATCGGGCCATCCCCGAGGTTTTCCCTCAACATATTGGTATCAAGAGATTCGTTGCTCACGAATTCCCCCTCAAAATTTTCTTCTATCCACCAAAATTTTGAAAATCCTCTAAAAATAGCCCCAAATTGCCTTCAAATCGATCTCTGGATTTGTGCGTTTTTAGTGGTTTTGGTCCATAGATCTGTTGCTTAAGGTGATGATCTACCTTCCTTGCGAGTTTCTAGCCCCAATTTTGGTCAAATTTCCGCAGATTTGAGGATTTTCGGGCCGAATTTCTGCCCAATTTCAAGATCTACATGCCCAGGAATTCCAAAAGTGGTACTACCGGAGGCGTGCGGTACTACCGACCGAAATTCTGGTACTACCGGTTAGCGGCACTACTGGCTGAAAGCAGCGGTACTACTGCTAGAGCCTGAGAGCTCTACAACACCCTTTTTGCCTCAAGTTTGTTTTCTGACCTTCTTTGCCTTCTTTTGTTTGTTCGTGTTTCGCGTGCGTGTCGCCCATATAACAGCAAGCTTATGCAAAATCATCACATACCGCGCTCCTCGACACCACGACGCCCAAACATCATCCCCAACACCGGTAGAAAGTCGTCAATGCCGAAGGTATAACTTGCACCATCTTGTTAACCCTTCTTCCTTTGTATGTATCCATCCTATGAGAGCAGCTCATCTTGTGTTTTCCTAAGCATTGTGCACTTGCCCTTGGCAAGTGAGAGTGTTGAAGCAAATACAAAAGTTTACATAGTAGTATAGAAAGGGAGAAAAAGAATAAAAAAAGAGAAAAGCAAAAGAAAAATAGCAACATACATAGTCTCCCAGTACAAAGAGAGTCTCAAGCTTGTAAGCAAAGAGAGAGAAAGAGCGTGACCAAGGCAAGTGCACAAATCCGTTTCTTATTTCTCTTTTGGCGAACGAGTTGTGGTCTCTCCTTGCATTGGCACGACACCGAGCGTAGTCTTTGTTAGGACATTTTGTGCTTGTTTTTATAGTCGTGCTAACCACATCCGTCTCCACGTGTGTGTATCCTTGTGTTTTTGTAGATCGTATAATTTTTGATTTTGGTCTTTGGTTCTCTACCACCTTTAACAATAACCTTTTCTTTGGATCATTTCATTTGGTTTTTCCACCACCCTAACCTTCCACCAAAAGCTTTAGTTAGTTCCTTCTTTAGTGTGAGTTTTATTTGCATTTTCACTTGGCACACTTATAGTTCTCACGTGTGGTTTCTAGTTCGATGCAATCCCCAAGGTGAGGTAAAAGGCTAACACCTCCATACCCGTTCATGACGCGCGTAAGCCATTACATCATCCGACATGAGTTCCGTGCTCGTTGCCAAGTGCGTGAGACACGACAAGATTAATAATTCAGCGAGACTCAAGCCGAGTTCAAGAACATCGAACACCGCTTCGATGGCCTAGAATTACAAATTCATGCAATGCAACACAACTTTGGCCATCAAAATGAAGCGCTTCAATGCTACGTCGCTAAAAAAATGACAAGCTTCGACTCCTCATCGACGAAATAACAAGACCGCGTTCACGCGCAGCAAGCTCTTCAAGCTCGTCGCGTCACCATTCTCCTCTTCTTCAAGATCATCATCCAAGTTCTCCAAGACAAAATGATGCCCCCGTGGTTGAAGATGGAAGCTCTTCACACTATGTACCTTCCCCACAGCACGCTACAACGACAAGCTATGATGGTGATTTTTCCTCGAGGCCCTCAAGCACAACCTCAAGTCCACCATCGTTGCCCGCGACACATACTTGAAACAACAAGCGATGACTCCAACTTGGAGGAACAAGCTCGCCATCGACATGAAGCTCTCCAAGAACCTTATCTTAGTTCACGATGCCCAAGTTCACCGGCTCAAATGATCCCAAAGAATACCTCTCATGGGCACTCCAAGTCGACAAGATCTTACGTCTGCACAACTATAGTGATGAGAATATGGTCGCCATGGCATTGGTTGAGTTTGATGATTATGCCAACCTTTGGTGGGAACAAGTTCAAGTTGCTCGTGACGCAAGAGAAGTGCCACCAATCACAACTTGGCATGACATGAAGACTCATATGAGAGCCCGCTTTATTCCTTCACACTACACGCGTGACCTCTTCAACAAGCTTCAATCGCTTAGTCAAGGAACAAAGACCGTGGAAGAGTACTTCAAGAAAATGGAACTCAACATGATCTGCGCCAACATTGAAGAGCGCAAGGAACAAATAATGGCACATTTCCTCATAGGCTTGAACCATCCAGTCAAGCGCATCATCGAGTTCCAAACACACAATGACATGGTTGAGCTTGTGCACATCGCAATAAAAGATGAGGGTCAAGTGCAAGAGGACATCAAGTACAACAAGCCCAAGACATACTTCACCTACAAGCAAGCTTCAACCGCTACGCCAACAACCTTCAGTCAAAGATCCTCAAGTACCTCCAAGCCTTCCCTCAAGCCCACACTTCCTCAAGGAAAACCGCCCCCGAGTGGAAAATATACAAAGGATGCCATGCCATTCAACGGCGAATGCTACAAGTGTGGAGGCAAATGACACAAGTCGTTCGAGTGTGGAAACAAGAAAGTATTTTTTATCCATGACAATGGCGATAAAGAGTACTTGAGTATAGATGAATTTGATGCCCGAGTCAAGGAAGCAATGACAAGGCAACATGTGGAAGATGACCAAGAACTCCTCATGTGTGAACATGACGCAAGTCCATCGCATGTTGTCACAAGGATATTGACAACTCAAGCACAAGAGCACGAAGATCAACGATCAAATATCTTCCAAACACGTGCTAGCATTAATGGGAAATCTATCAAGGTGATCATCGATGGAGGGAGTTGCCACAACCTTGCAAGCACCGAGTTGTGTGAGAAGCTCAATCTTACCCTCCATCCTCGCAAGCACCCCTACCATGTCCAATGGCTAAGTGACCAAGGTTTCATGAAACATAAAGCACACCGTCTCGGTAACATTCTCTATTGGTCCATACAAAGACACGCTGGAGTGTGATGTAATCCCAATGTATGTTTGCCACATGTTGCTTGGTCGACCATGGCAATTTGACAAAGGTGCTCTACATGATGGTCAGATGAATGTATACACCTTCAAGTGGCTTAACAAGACATGTGTTTTGCAACCGATCACTCCTAGCAAAATAATTGTGGACAATGCAAAGGCTTTAGTGAGGGTGCAAACCACAACACAAACTTGTGAGAGGTGAGTGAGCGAACCACCTCATAGAAAGTGAGAGACACAAGCCTAACTCAAGTGTAAAAACTAAGAGTGTTCTTCTTGCCACCAAAAATGAGATAAGAGATGTGAGGAAGAACCCATCCATATTGCACTACGTCCTCATTTGCAAGGGACTAGCGCAAGGAACTAATGACATGAAAAATATTCCTTCCTCTTTGATGATTGTTTAGCAGGAATTCAAGGATGTGTTCCCTGAAGAGCTCCCACATGGACTACCTCCCCTTCGTGGAATTGAGCACCGCATTGACCTCATACCCGGTGCAACCCTCTCAAATTGCTCTGCCTACCACATGAACCTGGAGGAGACGAAGGAGATCGAACGTCAAATCAACCAACTCGTCTCCAAAGGTTTGGTACAAGTAAGCACTAGTCCAAGTGTGGTACCCATGATTTTTGTTTCCAAAAACGGATGATATGTTGCAGTTATGCATGGACTACCATCCTATGAATGCTATCACCATGCGTTGTAGACATCCCATACCACATCTCGATGACATGCTTGATGAGTTGTGTGGAGCCACTATTTTCTCAAAAATTGATCTTCGTAGTGGTTACCATCAAATACGCATGGAGGAAGGTGATTAGTGGAAAACCGCCTTCAAGACTAAACTTGGTCTCTATGAATGGTTGGTCATGCCTTTTGGCTTATCTAATACCCCATCCACCTTCATGCGCCTTATGAATCATATTTTGCATTCTCTCATTGGAAAAGTGTTGTTGTTTATTTCGATCATATACTTTTCTATAGCAAGTCACTTGAGGAACATGTTACACATGTCAAGGAGGTATTGCAAATCCTTCGACATGAAAAGCAATATGCTAATCTTCCCAAGTGCACTTTTGCTAAAGACAAGTTGATTTTTCTTGGATTTTTCGTTCTTCGAAGGGCATTAAAGTTGATGTTTCCAAGGTAAAGGACATATGAGATTGGCCCATCCCTACAAATGTGAGTGAACTCCAAAGTTTTCATGGGTTGGCCGGTTTCTATCGTCGCTTTGTGAAAGACTTTTCTACCATTGCTTGTCCTCTCAACGAGTTAACCAAAAAGAATGTCACCTTCATGTGGGGTAAAGCACAACAAAAAGCTTTTGATGAACTTAAAAAGAGGCTCACCGAAGCACCTCTTCTTGTGTTACCGGATTTCATAAAAACTTTTGAGATAGAGTGTGATGCTAGTGATATTGGCATTAGAGGAGTCCTCATACAAAATGGGCATCCTATTGCCTACCATAGCGAGAAACTTGATGGTGCTCGCCTTAACTATCCAATTTATGAGAAAGAGCGTTTTGCCTTAGTCCGTGTCCTTCAAGTTTGGCAACACTACCTTTGGACTAAGGAATTTATCATACATTCTGTATCTCAAAGGCCAAGCCAACTTTAGTAAGAGACACGCTAAGTGGGTTGAATTCATGGAGTCTTTTCCTCACATTGTCAAGTATAAGAAGGGCAAAAATAATGTAGTTGCATATGCTTTGTCTCGCAAGCACACAAGCCTTCTTACTCGACTTGAAGTAAACATGTTTGGTCTTGATGAAATCAAAACGTTGTATTCTTCTGACCCATTCTTTGAACCAATTTTTGCAAAGTGCTCCATTGACAAAGGAGTTGATGATATCTATTTGCATAAGGGCTTCCTCTTTAAACAAAACAAGCTTTGCATTCCAAAGTCGTCTCGCCAACTTTTTCTTCTCCAAGAATCACATGGTGGAGGCCTCATGGGTCACTTTGGCCATGACAAGACATTGGACATGCTCGCCACTCATTACTATTTGCCCAAGATGAAGAGGGACGTGGAGCGCTATGTCCAACGATGCACCACATGCTTACAAGTTAAGTCGCAAGCTAACCCTTATGGTCTTTATATGCCATTGCCTATTCCCCATGCACAATGGTCGGACATTAGCATGGATTTCGTGTTAGGATTGCCTAGGTCTAAGCATGGTCATGACACTATATTTGTTTTCGTGGATCGCTTTTCAAAAATGGCACACTTCATATCGTGTCATAAGACAGACGATGCTTCACATATTACCAATTTGTTTTTCAGGGAAAGTGTTCGTCTTCACGGTGTGCCAAGAACAATTGTATCTGACCGTGACGTCAAATTCATGAGCTACTTGTGGAAGACCCTCATGGCCAAACTTGGCGTTAAGCTACTCTTCTCTTCCGCATCACAGCCACAAACTGATGGCCAAACCGAGGTTGTCAACCGAAGCCTCGGTACTCTCCTTCGTGTGTTGATCAAGAAGAACTTGAAGGATTGGGAGGAATGCATTCCCCATGCCAAGTTCGCCTACAATCGAATGAAACACTCGACAACAAAGATGAGCCCATTCATGATCGTCTCTGGCATCGAGCCCCTCACCGTGCTCGACATACTACCACTACCTCTACATGAGAGCACCAACATGGACGTTGAAAAGCACGCCCAAGCTATGAAGAAGCTTCATGAAGAAACAAGAGCTACAATCGAGCAACAAGTGCAATGCCAAGCAACAAGGCTCAACAAGGACAAGAAAGAGTTGATCTTCGAGGAAGGTGACCTGATGTGGATAAACTTAAGAAAATACCGCTTCCCCAAAGAACGTGACTTCAAGCTCAAGCCACGGGGAGATGGTCCCTTCAAGGTCCTCAAGAGAATCAACAACAATGCCTACATCATTGACATTCTGACGTCCAAGTACCTTGTGAGCAATACGTTCAACGTGAGGGACCTTTCGCCTTTCCATGGAGATGTTCAAGATGATAACCAAGAAGAGTCGAGGACGACACTCTTTCCTAAGGGGGGAGCTGATGCAGCTCGTCCTACGGACGCTCCTACATCTACACCACCAAGTCCCACAAGTGGACCGATGAATCGTGCCTGAGCCAAGCTCCTCCAAGCTAAGGTGAATTCGCTCATATCCTCGTGTGACTTCGATACATTGTTCGATGGCTTGCTACTTCATACCTCGACGTTGTGTATCCTCAGGTATCAGGACATCAACCCATGGAGCGGAGCAGCCTTGAATGAAGCCTCCAGCAGCTGCTAGGCGCAACCGGTACTACCAGCCACCAACTGTGGTACTACCGCTAAAGCGGTACTACCGCCCGGCAATAGCGGCACTACCGCACGGGACAGAGAGACACCGGCCGAAGCCCTAGGCCTCACCGGTACCAAGAAAGCAGCACTACCACCTTGCCCGGCCCTACCGCTTCCGCGAGCGGTACTACCGCTCGCTACTGAAGACCACACCATCACCTCGGGTCGTTCCGGTACCAGCGTGCGGTACTACCGGATGGAACCGGTACTACCGGTCCTCACTTCCGATACTACCGGACGTCACAGTGCTTGTGCGCACCAACTCGGCCTTTAGGCCTTGTAACGCACCCTTTTATATTTTAAGTTGCCCAAACTACCCTTGAACTAGTGGCTAGCCTATAAATAGCACCCACCTCCTTTGTAAACCCGAGGCTTGATATTTGGAATTAGTGGACACCCCTTGTGGATCTATCTAGTTCTTCCCTCATGCACCTTTGATAGAGGAGCACCAAATATCCCCACCTCATTGGAGTTTGCATCATGACTCCCTCTTAGCATCGGAGTCCCTTTGCCAAGACGTCAAGATCTCACCTAGACTCCCTACTCGTCGTGTCGGTTCGAGAGAGAGCACTACGCCCGACGCTGATCCTAGGGATTGCACCGGACCAGTCGCCGCCTACATGAGCTATAGGTGTCTATCGTGTTTTCATGTGTGTGTTCATCATGTTCTTTGTGCGTGAGTTCGCGGATTTCACCCTCTCCCTCATCCCCCACTCACTCTGCCCTCAACAGGAAAGATATAAAATAAACTAAAAGAAGAATTAGATAAATAGAAAATGGAAAAGAACTGAACTGGGATGAGATAATCATATCTTGGCCTGGTCCACACCATCCCAGGCAGCTATTGAGTAAACCAGGCTGGAATTGCTCTACCTAGGCTGACAGTACCTGAGCTGAGTTGGCCTAGGCTGGCTCACCTTCATCCCGACTAGCCTATTCTCGGTCGGCCCACCTCTCCTCCACCTCCTCACTACCCGCATAGCACTTAACCTGGCTAGGCCAGGAAAATTCTTACCCGGGTGGGTGACAAATGAATCTCGACTCACCACGGGTCAAAGTCCTTAGTGCCATTTCACCTTGACGCCGCCTTACTAAGTCAACCCCATCGCTGCCTCGACACCGCCCTCCTGTGGTGGGCCGGCTTTGGTAATCCCGATCCACCACGAACTATCTTCACCGCCACCTTGCCACACTCCACCCGGGTGGGCTGATTCAAGGACAACCTGGCCCACTACAGGATAACGCTATCGCCACGCTGTCTGACCCGGTTGGGATGCTTCTATATCGGCCCACCGCAGGGTAATACCACCACCTCACCGCCTAACTCGGTTGGGCTCCTTTTCTTATCTCCTGGGCCGAGTTTGCTGCCCTCCAGGCCAAGTTTGCGTAGGAGAAGGCCCTTTAGGCCGAGTTTCAGCCAGGAGGTCGGTTTTAAGCTGCTACCCTTTGCTCCAACGACCCTAGGCATTGCTACCTCGACCTCCTGCACTACTACGACTATGAAGCCAACCTCTACTTCGACATACTACAAGACCTTGCCTCATATGCCAATCTTGGGATGCCCCTAGCTTAGACTAGCACATGCAACCTCATCAAGTACAAGATGCTCCCAGGTTCTCAGGAGAGGTTGAGACTGGTGGCTGGGAGATGCCAAGGACAAGTACAAGAGGACAAGGCAAAGGACATACAAGACCTGACAAGGACCATGACTTGTCAGTTGACAAGACCCCAGTAGTCAAATCATGAACAGTAGACAAGACCCTATTAGTCAACACAGGAATCGTACTTGTGGGGCATACCCTGTGCCGTAGGCTTGCCTTTATACGGGGCACCAGGGGGATCGATCTAGGGAGACCCCTTGGGGGCTCTTTTCTTCTCTTCTCATGTACGAGCACTGCTTCTTCCTCCTCTAGTTCTCTCATATACGGAGAAACCATTAGAGGCATAGAGGGCATACTCAAGGAGCACCAATGTAGATATAGTAAATGGCCATGTTATATGATATAGCATGCAGGAGTAGGTTCTTTTTATCTCACTAGGAGAACCATGAACCTGGGTATATTGTGTGTGTTGTTATTGTTCTTCTGCATGAGGTCTTCATTGCATCATTCCCCCAGATCCTCCAGTGTCCATTCGGCCCCAACATAAGCCTACGCCATGCATCTACCATGATACCACTACGACAGTTGGCACCCACCATGGGGCCATCAAAGGCGTTGGCTGGGATTTCATCCGGAAGGGACCATCTTCATCAACCTCTGCTTCACCATCATTCCAGCATCTTCATCATCCTCTTCCCCAACATACAGAGGACATGGGGTCTGGCATGTAAGCCTTTATTATTGACATATATCAACCTCAACCTCATTACCAAGTATAATGTGAGTATCCACTATCTCAACCATCTACACGCACATGAGATAACCCTGAATGTCACTCGGGGGCTATCACCCTCTATCACATGTTTAGTTGGGTTGTTCACCCCGGGAAGGAGATATCTCAACCTGGGGGCTAGCCAGCATATCAGGTATTGAGGGATAACCTCGTGGGTGGCCTGGTCTTCACAGATCTCATGGTCAAATCAATGGGAAAGCGAGGGGGAAGGGAGAAGGTAGCGGAAGCAGACACACACCTCGTGAAAAAAATGATAAACACACGCAAAAATCACATGATACAAGGCCGATTGCTCCCGCCGGTGGCCACCGGTCCGATAGAATCCTCACAAGGAAATATCAGTCAACGTCCTCCCTCGATCCCGAGTGGAGAGGGAAGAACACCTTGGAGAGGGTCTTGACAACTATGCTCACGCACTCGCAAACGTAGGCCTTGTACAATGAGGAAGGCGTGATGCAAACTCCAACGAGGTGGTGACAATAGTCGGTCCCCTTTGGTAATGGGATGAGGTAAAACTAGAGATTCCATAAAGGGGATGTCTTTAGTCTATCATCTATGCCTAGCATTACATGAGGGGGTGGGGCACTATATATAGGCCAACCACATAACAAGGGGTAGGTCGGGCTTAAAACTAGGGTTTCTAAGGATAAGAGGGGTACATGGGCCGGAGGCCCAGCTCAAGGCGCGCAGGCCCATTCCACTTAGGCAGGAGACTCTGGGGTGCAGGGGCCGGAGACTCTGAGGTGTGCATCGCTCTCTGGGGTAGACTCCGGGTGGCATGTAGAGACTTCTAGGAAGGTGGCCGGAGTCCAGGCCGGAGTCCTGGGGCGGAGACTCCGATGTGTAGGGCCGGAGACTCCGGTGTGGACAAAGACTCCGTGGTGGACGTCGCTCTCTAGGCTTGCCTCTAGAAGGGTGTACTGAAGGCTCCTGGGGCAAGTCCAGAGTCCTAGCCAGAGGCTCGGTGTTGGAGGACGGAGACTCAGCTTGTCAAGTCCAGAGACTCCGATTTTGGAGGTGGCTGCGCCTTGTCCATCTTCTTTGGTGACTTCGGGACGAGCTTGGGGACTTGGCGTTGTAGATGTAGTAGCGTCCATAGGACGGGCTGCATCAGCTCCCCCTTCAAAAAGAGTCGTCCTCGACTCTTCATGCTCATCACAAAGAAGAGGATGTCGAGAGACCTTCTTGATCCTAGGGCTCACCATATAGTCGTCCTCAGGAAGATTGGATTGACAACACTTCAATGTTCCTTCACTTTCCATGAAGCCTACAAAGCTCACAACAAAAGCGAACCAACACTCAAAGAGTAGCCAATTCATGAAGATTATAGTATGAGTCCTCAAGTAGAAGGAAGTTACCTTATGATGTAGATATAGCTCATTGATGGGTAGCCCAAGGAAACTCTCTTTGATTCGTTGTGTCAACTCATGGTTGGTCGAGGTTGACGCGTAAGCAATTGTACCTTCATACAACAAAGACCAAGCAACATTTGTTTGTGTGTGATAGAGAAGCATGTAATTTGTGGCATGTCCATTCTTGTTCACAACACTATTAGCACAACTCAAGTATCGCAAACGGAATGCATATGCAAGGACAAAGTGCATGGAAATTGCTTGAACATCATCCAAATGTCAGAACTCGAAAACTCCATATAATGTCTTAGTGTGGCACTCAAAGAATGGACTAAAATATTGATAACCATCTTTGATGCAAGAATAGGATAATTTGGCAAAAACACATGAGGAAGAATATCCAAAACAACATCATTATGTGTGGAAACCAACCATTGGAAAGAGAAATTGTTCAATATGTTGGATGCTATACACATATCATCAAAAGCAAAAAATCATAGTCATATGAGTATCACAGGCGGAAGCAAAAACCATATGTTTGCAAACAAACCAAATGAAAGAGCAAGCGGTCATTATGTTTATTGCAACAATTATACGAGGTACCAGGAAGCTCTCGTGACAATACATGCTCAAAATGGCATTATGGTTGAAAGAGAAATTGTTCAACATTTTTTTTACAACACACAAAGCATCAATATACAATAGAAAAGAAACATGATTGTCACAAGATGAAATAATACCATCAACATGCTTGCAAGCAAACCATAGGAAAGAGCAATTTTTCAACATGTAAGATGCAAAGCATGCAAAAGGTACCAGAGTTGGGTTCGATCTTGAACTCACTTGGGGGAAGCTCTCTAGAGCTCTTTTTGTCAACTCGTGCTCAACCGAGGTTGACATGACTGTGCGGGTACCTACACACATCATACACAAAAGGAAGAACGTGTGTGCATGGTAGAGAAATACATCATCCATCATGACATATCTCTTCTTGTGCACATCACCATTAATGTTACAATTGTAAAATAGATGCATGGTGAGTATGCAAGTGGGGAACATGCTTATCATGGCATTTACCAAAATCTCCAAAGTTTGAGAAAGCTATGGGGGACACCTCAATAGAAACCATATGAGAATTATTGTTGCAAGCAAAACAAGTGAAAGAGCAATTATTCATCTTATTGCAAGCAACGGGAGAAATTATAGAACATCCAAGACAAAGCATGGTCCTAGGGATATAGTTGTTATCATCATTGCAAGCCAAACATTTGAAAGAGAAATTGTTCCACAAAGTGCAAGCAGTGATATCATCAATATAATGTTTAGAGCATGGCATGTCTATGGCAAAATCATCACAATCAAATTATTTAACATGCTCAACATTATGCAAAGGCAAAGTATCACATGGAAATATCAATGAAGCATATGTAATATCACAAACATCATCCATAGCATGCCACTCATCACACGCCATCATGTCCACTAGTGGGGATCATGGCATCATCAACACCTGTATTCTTACCTTGTTCATACCTCTCATATGATGTGGGTGTTGTGGTAGTGTTGGCCTCCATGTGGGCAACTTCTTCATCATCTATGGGGATGTCATCATCTTCATCCACCATGTACATCTTCTCGGTGGAAGGCATCATCGTATCCATGCTTGGCGCTTCCTTATCCATGGAACCTAGCATATCATGAGAAAACACACTAGAGGTAGATGGTAAGTTGTTAGAAATAGAGATGGTCTCACATGACCTATCAACTACCACTCTCAACTCACTCGGTGTATCACTATGCCCTCCAAGTGGAAGCAGTCAATCTCATATATGGTGGAGTCACTCATCTCACTCTTGCTTTCACTCAAGTGGGCTCTCATACTCACATGGGATTGGTACCACATCATCACTCAAGAACATAGGGATAGGCTCGGTTCTCTCAACTCCATGCGCCTCCTTTGGTGAAGGTAAAGTACCAAGCTCACCATTCTTGACCTTTTCGTCGTCTTGTACATTGGGTGCCATTGTGGTGGTGGCACTCAAATTGGAAGTATTGGTTCTTGATGCCATCTTCACTCTTGCATCCACTTGTTGGCAAAGCAACTTGTTTTCTTCTATCTCTTGGGGGGTCATGTTTATGACGGCCTCATCCAACTTGATGAAGTAGAGGTCCATCTCTTTCTTGAATGACATTCTTGGAGTGCTTGGAGAAGAAGTTGCATTTAAGATCTTGTAGTTGGATGCTTCATCTTGAACTTGAAGTATTAGCGTTGAAGCTTGATGGCGTGGTAGAAGGCTTGCTCTTTGTGCCATTTTGGTGGTGGCACAAGTAGTTAAAGGTGCCTTATTATTATGGTGTCGACATAGGTCATTGGCGTGCCTTCACGAAGGTTTATGTTGGTGAAGCACTTTGTCATCCGCATGACACTCGTGATGATGATCCTTTTCCTTGGAACTCTACTTGTGATGGTGGTGCCTTCTTGAGCTTGATTGAGCATTATGGATGGTGCTCAACATGTATTCTCCGTCTTCATGGCGAAGATGGCTTGAATGATGCCTTGTATCCTATTGATGTTGGTAATGATCACGAGAGGATGTATGTCGATGAAGATTCTTGCTTCGTGGCACCTTGTGTGGAAGATGATGTTTGGGTGCCACTTTTCTTGGAGTAGGTCGCACTTTATGCCTTGGGGGTAGATGCGCTTGATTCCTTGGAGATGGTGGTGCTTGGCACCTTGGAGATGATGGCGCTTGATGGCTTGGTGGTGATGGCGCTCGTCGCCTTGGAGATGGTGGTGCATGACACCATGTAGGTGGTCGCGCTTGACGCCTTGGAGGTGGATCATCGAAGTAGGTGGTGCCCTTTGGTGTGGCACGCTTTGCCTTGTAGGTCATGGTTTCTTGATGATGCACCTCATCTTGCTTGGCATAGTGGTCCTCCATCTCCAAGCAGTGGAGGTATTATTCATGGCTCATGGAAGATCCCTCGAAGTTGGTGAAGTTCGCCATGTCCTCCATGCTTCGTGAGGCGTCGTCATTGTAGCACTTGAAGTCGTGCATGCTTGGGGAGCCATTGTTGTTGTATTACTCCATATCACCCAAGCATGAGGAGCCATTGTTGCTGTAGTGCTCCATGCATGAGGAGCCATTGTCGATGTAGAGCTCCAATTCTTCCATGCTTGAGGATTCATAGTAGGTTTAGTGCTCTAGGTCCTCAAAGCATGTGGAGCCATTGTCGGTGTAATTCTCCATCATGTCCTCTATACTCGCGGAGTCGTAGTCATGGTGGCTCATCATGGATTCTTCATAAATATCATCCTTGGTTCCGGAGTCCCTAGACATGATTCACAAGACCAAGTGGTGTATATGGAAGTGGTAGGGGGTTAGGGATGCAACATCAAACCTTACTTTACCTTGGAAGATAGTATCGTGCAAGTGGACATACTTGAGAGCAATCAAAACCAAGTAAAGTGAAGTTCGCATGGAACACCAAAACCAACTAACCACTCAAAACACACAAACACAAAGCTTATGGTGGATGGGTATGGAAGGTGGCATGCCCAAGTACAATCCGAAATCAAGATATTGTAATCGCAAGTAAAGAACCACGATGATCACAAAGCAAAACAAGTCAATCCACAAGATAGGAATTTTGTACAAGGAATCACACACGGTGGGATAAATGGGACTTGTGCGACGGAGAAAGTGGGCTAAGAACCAAATGATTACCTAGCAAATACTATAAGCTCGTGTCTCACAAGTGCAAGGAGAGACGCTAGTTCGATTGAAAATAAAATTAGTGGGCTACAAGATATGCACAATAAGTACCACCTATTTGATGTTCATCGATCTTGTGCTTCCTATTCTATGAGGCACTTGTTTCTTTCTTTTTCTTTTCTTTTCTTTTTTATATTTTTCCTTTTTCTTTTTCACTTGCCTCTTCCTTGTGCCAACAACTAAACAAGATAACTATATGAGATAGCACGCTCACAACTTTTGCTCAGAATTCTACAAGTATCAAATGTGCATACCCCAAGCAATCATACGAGTAACTAGTCTCAATAGGTGTTTGTTGATCGCAAATATAGTGTAGCTCACAAAGGAAAGCAAGTGGGGAGAAGTCGTGGAATTTTTATACCTTTCCTCGCCGATCTTGACTCTTTATTGGTAGAATCCACCTTTCTCACGGAATTTGGATGGAGTAGATAGCATAACCCACATAGATGATCATGTAGAGCTCCTTATCCTTTTCGAAACAAGCTAAAGAACACCAAAATCCGAGTTCGAATGTAAAAGTTATGCTCAAAACCGTGAAACAAAGTTGCTGTCTGCAAGGGGGCAGAGACTCCGGGGTCCAGGGCCAGAGACTCTGGGGGGCAGAGACTCCGAGGTCCATGACTGGAGACTCTGGGCTCCGAGGCTAGTGACTCCAGGGTCAGGGTCTGATGCGCATCTAGAACTTGAACGGGACGTGTTTTGGCAGAAAAACTCGAATCAAAACCTCAAATTGATGGAGGAAAGCAAGGAATTAGGTTATGGAAACGCAGGGGAAGGTGGATCAACTAGTTTAGCAAGTAATCCATGGATCAAAACCTACCAAAACTCACTCAAATTACAGATCAATCCAAAACACGAATTGGGGCTATTTTTGGTGGAATTTTCGAATTTATGAGGAAAAGACCAAATCGATGAGAAATCTAGGGCAACCAAAAGCTGCTGATACCAGATATTGAGGGCTAACCTCGTGGGTGGCCCGATCTTTATGGATCTCTTGGTCAAATTGATGGGAAAGCGAGGGGAAAGGGAGAAGGTAGCAGAAGCAGACACACACCTCGTGAAGAACACGATGAACACATGCAAAACTCACACGATACAAGGCCGATTGGTGCCGCCGGTGGCCACCAGTCCGATAGAATCCTCGCAAGGAAAGATCGGTCAACATGCTCCCTCGATCCCAAGTGGAGAGGGAAGAACACCTTGGAGAGGGTCTTGACAACTACGCTCACACACTCGCAAATGTAGGCCTTGTACAACGAGAGAGGCACGATGCAAACTCCAACGAGGCAGTGACGATAGTCGGTCCCGTTTGGTAAGGGGATGAGGCAAAACTAGAGATTCCACAAAGGGGGTTGTCTTTAGTCTATCATCTATGCCTAGCGTTACATGGGGACAGCTACCCTGCGGTACCAAAGTTTGCGGGCGAGTGCACCGTGGTACCTAAGTTGCCTGAAATTGCCGTGTTTCGAAATGTTGGGCCGCCAACTACCGAGAGGGGCCATTTCGATGCAAACTCATCTCACCCCTACCAAATCCAAACATTCCGTGAAACTGCCCCATGAAGTAGATGGTTGGGACTCCCATGTCAGTAATATTTCCGTGACGTGAGCGCCAACGTGGCAACCATGTAGGCGAAACGAGAGACTAAAGGAGCATGGTGCGTTGACCAAATTCACAAATCCACTCCCTCCTTTCGCATGAACCCTAGCACCGGTGGCGTCGAAATCCCCTCTCCAACCAGAATGAGCTCTTCGAGCATTTGACTTCGGGCGCCAAGTTGCTGCGCCTACTCGCTGCTACCGCGCTCTAATGCCGAATGTCATGCCAGCCGTTGTGACGATCTAGCCCGCCTCTACCGCCGACGAGCTGAGCAGCGCGAAGGATGGCAAATCCATTTGCTGAGGAAGAAGTACTCCTGGCTAATTGCGGGTGATCTACTCTTCTCTTTGCTATTCGCACTACCTATAACTGCTAGTTGGCTATTGGGATTACAGAGATATATCGAACATAGAATTGTTTGCTAGCACGACGCTGATAAACAATTCTTATCTTTTGTCTCCAATTTTCTGTCAAGTAGGATCTTCCTGAACCCAAATACACGGTTCGGGTCACCATCTGCAGCTACCACATTAAATTAGCAGATGGGAAGAGCACATGGAAACATGCTCACAATCTAAAGATGGAAGTAGCGCTTGTGCAGTTATGCACTATCCCTGGTTTGCTTGCTGTTGTGCTTGAACTTGCTGAAATGAGGCCAGAGCAGACTACATGGTTTAGCATCCTTGATGAACGAGGCTTCAGGTTCCTGTAGCATGTGACAGTCAACTAATTGGGTTGATGAAATAGCATGCTGGGCTTCGTGTGGTTATGCTGATTTGTACATACTGGATGAGGAAGCTCCTGCTACTGGGAGTTGCCTAGCTATTATTGGACAGGGAGGTCTAACTTGAACCCCTGCTGTTGTTGAGCAAAATGTGGTTCCTCGTCCGCGACATGCTTCTGTCAGGCAACCTCCTCGTAGGAGTCCCCGTATTGCCGTCGTGGAAAACTCTGCTCTGGAATCTGCTGCTACTGGTCATCCCCGTCCCCATGGTGTTGTTGCTCCAGCTGCCGCTCACCCAATCCATGCCGCTGTTGAGAAAACTAAGGCTTCCGGAGGTTGCCCCGCTATTGTTGCCAAGACCGCCACCTTGTGTGCTGATCCTCCTCGAAACCGTCCTCAAGTTGTGCGAACTCGTGCTCTAGAATCTGCTGGTACTGGTCGTCCTCGTGTTGTTGTTGATCTGGCCGCTGTTGACCCAATCCCTACTGCTGTTAAGCAAACTAAGGCTTCCAGAGGCTGCCCCACTGTTGTTGCAAAGACTGATGCCTTGTGTCCTCCTCGAACCCGTGCTCAGGTTCAGCGAGCTGCTGGTCTGGAGCCAGCTCATGGTCTAGACTCTGCTAGCACTCGAAACACTGTTGTTATGGGAACTGCTCCTGATCATCGATGTGGCATGGCAGCAGCTGATACTATTGTGGCTTCTGTTAGAAGGGGACCTGCCTATCCACCATGTAATGTAGCTCCCGCTGCTAAGGGCCCTCGCCTTGCTCCTGGTCCTGGTACTTCCAATGATGACGCTGGTGATGGCGATGGTGGCATTGGGGCTGGGTCTGATGGTGCCACTGCACCTACCGAACCTCTCAGAGGTTTCTATCCTGAAGAACCTGATGATGCCAAAGTAATCGTTCGTATCGGTGTCGTGGATTATACTACAAAATTATATGATGGCACAAAAAAATTATATGACGAGTTTGATGTAATCCATGGCAGATACGATCCTGAAGTGGTAGAGTTATCTGACCTGATGGCATCGTTACGTGTGAAGGTGCTGTGGGGGTCCTCCCAGGAAGCACGTTTGTTATATTTTGGTTACAGGAGCAAAAAGGCTATCAAAGTGAAAGATACAAGGGATTTAGTTGTAACTTTTATAAGGAAACATTATAGAGGTGAAGTGTACTTCCACTTGATAGTGCAAATGGTTGGAGTGGAATTGGAACTCGACAATAGAGATGATGGACTTTTAGAAGGCATGCGTGACCTGATCCATGGCATCACTGGGGCTGGTGCAACTGAGGGTAGCTTCGAACAGAGGAGAGTCTTACAGAGGAGCGTCATAAAGAGGAGAAGGAAGAGCATCCCTAGAAAGGGCACCCCAAAGAAGAACGTCACCAAGGAGACCATGCCAGAGAAGAGGACACCCAAGAGTCGCACGAAAAAAAGCACCACGCCGCAGAGTACACCCCTGAGATCCAGTCAAAATACCACACCGAATGGTAGCAGCAAAAACGCTAAGAGGGCTAGCACGATGGTGAATACTCCTAGGAGTGGTCGCAAAGAGGCGAAGATGGCCAGCACGGAGGCTACCACACCCATTGGGAGCAGAAAAAAATACTAATTTGGAGCGGAACATGCCGCTATCAGGGAATAATTCCAGCACGAAGGAGAACATGCCCAATAGTAGCAGCAAAAGGGCTACTTTGGAGCAGAACATGCCGCTGAGGTCAGGCAATAATGCCAGCACGAAGGAGAACATGCCCAATAGTAGCAGCAAAAGGGTTAATTCGAAGAAGAACACGCCGCTAAGGTCAGGCAATAATGCCAGCACCCTGGAGCCAACACCCGTGAGGGGAGGCAGGAAGGAGATCACACCCAAGAGCGGTAGCAAAAAGCCTAGTTTGATGGGGAATGGAACGCAAATGTCAATCCCTACTGATACCATCAGGAAAGATTACATCAGGAAGGAGGATGTACACAGGAAGAGAAAGAGGGTTCTGTACACTCAAGCTGAAAATGATTCTAACTGTTGTTTGTCCACTAAAGTACCTGGGATGCGTGCAAACATAAGACCACCCCATGTGGTTGCAGCAGAACCAACCGAGTGTCTTGGAGAAAACAGATTTGCCGGTGAGGTGGATTGGGGCAATGTTCCGGTCCATCCAGGTGAAGACGATGGTGCACCCCCACCCATGGGAGTCAATATGATGTGTGTAGTACTAGGCATTATAGACGATGGCCAGGATTCTGAATCAGATGAAGAAGAAGGCACTGTAGAGGATCAAGAATCTGGTGATGATGAAATAGACGAGGAAGTTAACAATGAGTCTGGTATTCCAGTCGATGATTTGGGTGTTGAAGTAGAAGAAATGAATCATGACCAAGAGTATCCTATAATTTCGGTCGGCATCGAGTTCAGTAGCATGCATGAGTTTAGGATGTCGTTCAGGTATTTTTGTATCAAGGGGGAGTTCAACGTTTATCGACTGAAGAACACTGCCCAGAGGTATGAGGCCGTTTGCAAGTTAACGTGGATGAATGGACGGGCCGAGGTACATTGTCCATGGAGGATCATAGCAAGAGCCTTACCTGGCAATTAGGGTACTAGGGCAATGAATGCAGCAAACCATTAGAAATTTCTCTCTTTTCACTCTATATCTACAATTGCTGTGCGATATCTTTCTGGCAACTAGTCGACTCCGCTTATCTTTTAAATGAATCTGTGTTGCAGGTGAACAAAATGGGCCCTCCACACATGTGTCCGACAGGCAGCAAACAGAAATCCTCAATGGCTGATACGGAGTGGGTGGCTACGCAATCTATGTCCATACTAAAGGATAACCCCAAGGAGACCGCGAAGAACATTCAGACTAGCCTCGGTTCTAAATACAACATTGTCCTACCGTATTACACGGTTTGGAAAGGTAAAGAGAAAGCTCTGGGGATCTTGCACGGGGATTGGACCAATAGCTTCAGGATGATGTACAACTTCAAGGCAGAGGTACAAGCTAGGTGTCCGGGGAGTGTTGTGGAGATTGACACCAAATCAGTACGTGGTAAAATATATTTCAACATATTTTTCATGGCGCTTAAACCTTGCATCGAGGGATTCAAGGACGGATGTAGGCCGTATCTGAGTGTAGACAACACTGTCCTAACTGGCAAATGGAAAGGCTGTCTGCCATCTGCCACAACACTTGGTGGTCACAACTGGATGTTCCCAGTGCCATTTGGGCTATTTGAAACAGAAACGGAGGAAGACTGGGTCTGGTTTATGAGGCACCTCAGGAGATCAATAGGCCACATGGATCCATTGGCTATATCCACTTATGCATGCAAAGGGCTGACGAATGCAGTGAAGGAGGTGTTCCCGCGAGCTGAAGGTAGAGAATGCCATGCCCATATGATGCTCAACTTGTACTCACACTATGCAGGCAGCGTATTTTCGTTACATGTTTCCTGCTGCTAGAGTTTACAAACCTAGTAGCAGCGAATATTTCATGAGCAAGATTTTTGCGGAAGCCCCTGAACTTCCAGAGTACTTAGCCATCCATCATTCGCAGCTATGGAAGAGGAGTCAATTCAACCCTGACATCAAAGTTGATTACATAAAAAACAACATTGCAGAATGCCTGAATAACTGGGTGAAGGATATAAAAGTGTGTCATGTTCATATCTTGATGGACATCATACGTGGTATGATCATGAAGCTGTTAAATATAAGGAGAGAGATCGGTAGGAGACTTAGAGGACATATGCTACCGCCAGTTGTACATCAACTACACAAGAGAAGCCGAGGACTTGCTCATCTTAAGGTTCTCCCGTCAACCAGCAGCAGCTGTGAGGTGGTTGATATGTCCAAGAGTGGCAAAAGGGATGTTGTGAACATCCAGCTGCGAGAATGCACCTGCTTAGAGTGGCAGCATTCCGGGAAACCTTGCGACCACGCCTTGGCCTTCTTGGTGAAGAAAAGAACTCTACCACATTTGGATCAGTATTTGTCAGACTACTACTCTATGGAAAAGTTCAGAGTTGCGTATGCTGGATCCGTCGAGCCATGTACAGACCCATCTCAGTGGCCTCAAGTCCAACTGTCTTTCGAGCTTTGCTAGCCAGATACAAAAAGGGGCAGAGGAAGACCTCGGGTGAATAGGTTTAAGAATTTTCTTGAGAAGAAGGGTTTGGATTTCTATGCAACCAAGAAGGGAAAAAACAGATGCAAGACCTGCCATCTTATAGGCCATAGAGCAGCGGGTTGTCCCCTTAATGCTCCCAAACCTAGGTATGATATGGTACATTCACAAAAAAAATATTTATAGTCTGTAGATATAAGGTAGTAATCCATGTACTGGTTTTTTTTACAGGAAGCGCAAGGTAAGAAACAAGACAGCCGCGGGAAGAAAACCAAAACAAGTGGAGTGATGATGCTGGACAAGATTCTGGTGCTGATTGGCCTGACTTCCCTCGACCCGGAGATGCAGGGTACGTGAAGGTAAGAAAATTGACACCCAGGAAGAGGAAGAAGGCAGGAGATGCAGAAGCCAGTGGACGTTAAGGCAAGAGGAAGAAAGTTGGCACCCAAGCAGAGAAAGAACGGTAGCAGTGTAGAAGCCTAATGATGTATTGAACTTGAACCTATATATGTAGTTCGGTTAAACTCTGGAGCTGTGTGCGGAACTTGCCGGGCGAAACAATCTGCCTCCCATAGTCGAGTAAAATGTATCACGACTTTAGGATTGGATACGGCCGAGGCCACTAGTTGAATCCAAAATTATAACTGTGCCACTACTATCTGAACAATCGCAATAGTTGAGCGGTTAAGGGGTCTCCAAAATCGATGGGTGTTAGTGCCACAGACATGAATTATTTATAGGCGCTTAATAAATCCTGCTATTGGCATTACACTTATGATAAGTTTCTGGGCTGAAAAAGAAGTTCTAAGCTGGCTGCTACACTCCATGAAGCAGCAACTTATTTCAGCTGCTGGACAACGACATGGCAACATAAACTGCAAATGCAACAGATAATGCCTAGATAATGAGGAAATTGTTTCCACTATCTGGCCTAATCTTGAGCCCGCCTGTCTGACCACCTCCCTGCCCCTGCCTCCCCTGCACCTGGCGAAGCTCCCGGATCTGTCGCTCCATCGCACGAATCTCCTCTTTCTTGTCCCACACAGCATCACGCAGATCCTGAACAAGCTCTCTGTGAAAACCTGTCAGTGGCTTTTCGATCCACACAAACTTGTCACAGCAAGTCCCCCTCCCTTCCTGTGAAGTAGATCGAAGGAAACAAAAAAACTTACATTACGCTTTCCGGATCCGGGTTACCATTGTACCTACAGTAGGAACTTACCGCTCTGATGCTGCAGTTGCTGAATTTTCCTGCAGTATTTTTGTCGGTCCACGAAATCCATCTTGGCATCTTCTCACCGCACAAACACAGCATATCGGGGTAGTAATCATAGGGCGCCCTCTGGTACCTGATGGGGGCACCCGCCTAACGGCGTTGAGCCAATGCTGATTCCGCCCGAGACGAACTGCACGAGCTGCGAGCCATGAGCGAGGGGAGCGAGGGCAGAGGAAAGAGGAGCCTTTGGATGTCAGGATAGTGGTGAATCGTGATTTATCCCCACTTAATAACTCGGGCAGAATCCTACCGTCCACATTCGGCTGACAGGTGGGGGACCTAGCGTGTGGACTTGTCAACCAAACCTTGCGCCTTCGTGGTTCAAAAGCCCTCTCGCGCGCATTGGATGAAATATTTTGGCACCTTGCCCGCATACATATCACTGGGAGGCCTTGCTCAGGAACCAGACACGCCTGGCCCACAATCTTACTCCCTTCTAGGAACTTGTCATGGCTCGCGCCGGCAGATCCATCTGCTCCACCGCTTCCGGTAGGGCTCGCCGTGGCAGATCCACCCCAAGATCCTCCCGTCGCAGTATCAAATGGCCATGGTTTCTTGAGAGGAGCGACGATGCTACGTGTCCGAGCTCGGCCCCTCCTACCTGTATAAGGACTGATGCAGCATCGAGCTCGAGCAGGAGCTCGATCCACGCCAACCCCGTCACCTTCGTCATTATCGATTCCGATGTGGAGGACGACGGGGACGAAGCTGTGCAGAACGCCATTGTTGCCTCCTTCGAGAAGGGCAAGCCACAGGCGGGAGTGGATGTCGCTGGGAAGGGCACGGCGGTGTCACCAATCGAGGTGGACTTCGACGATAGCGGTGTGATGTGGGTTTAGATGTTGTTTAGGATGGTTGCAATTTCGGTTGTGTTTAGTGCGAGTACAATTATTGTAATGGGTTTGTCGAGCTATATTGAGAAATATGTGCAATAGCAGCGAGTGAGTGCTCCCACTTTAGAAATTGTGTCTGTGCCATTTGCATGTTGCATTATCAACATAGATTACATGTAAACAATCCAACGAAAATCAGATTACAACCATCAGACCGGAGTGGCGGGATGGAAGAGAAGTTGGGATAGTGGCTTCGAGGGGAAGGAAGAGAAGGGGGCGTGACACTGGCAGGTGGGCCCTCGGAACACGTGACACTGACATGCGGGGGCAGGAGCACACGGTATTGCCAGTCTGTCCAGAGCAAGCGGACTTTGCAACATGACAACAGCAAGCTGATTGGACCAATAACTCGTCGAATTATTAAGGAGTACTAAAAACTACAACTAGGGTACATTCGCACAACACGTATGCTCTACGCACCTAAGAAGCATCGCTTAAGTCTAACAGTAACGACAGCATAAGTACTACATTTCCCTGTTGGTCTTCTTGATACAAATGTAGAAATGCATCTGCCTGTTTGGTCCAGCACCGACAAGGTACTGAGATGGCACACATAGGATCGACCTTAGGTCTGCATACTCCACCTCCCGCGGCATCGGGCAGCTCGGTGCCTCGGCTAGCACAAGAATGCTATCGGACGACGGCGGCTGGGCGTTCGCCC
Organism: Avena sativa; assembly: GCA_916181665.1. Lineage (NCBI taxonomy): Eukaryota > Viridiplantae > Streptophyta > Magnoliopsida > Poales > Poaceae > Avena > Avena sativa. The sequence continues at coordinate 325,597,754 of OV702289.1, forward strand.
ACATGCGCACCGTGTATACAGGCTAGGCGCACGAGACTGACCTGACGCATACGGCACACACGATGGTGGGCCCGGCTCTGGTTCCCGGAACACCTACGGTGATGGTCAGGATGAAAACAGAGCTGCCCCCCTGGAAAATTAGCCGGCGGCATGCCGAGTCAGTGAACTGCACCTGCTCTTGGAGAAGTTGGGCTTGCCCGTACGAGATCCTAATCACTTCGATCATGTGCTCCTCTGCAAGGTGGATGACTAGCTCTGCCGGCAGGCCGGTGTAGTTGTAGCCCGGCTCTATGCAGGAGCACGCGCCGTGCGGGCACATGAGCTCGTGGAGCGGGAGCTCATGGTAGGAGTAACGGCAAAAGCATCCTGGGTGGGAGCACACGAGCGGGAACGTCGCTGCGAAGTTGTGCGCCAGGATCTCCAGATTCTTGGGCTGCAGCATCTGCCACATCTGAAGTTCATTGAGAAATCAGAAAAAGATCAGCAGTCAGATTGGAAAATAGCAGGAATATGTAGGATAAGTTCAAAAGCTTGTAAAATGATTTCTTATCATGAAGGTAGCGACCCGAGAATTGGCGGATGTCGTCGGCTTGCGGCTATGGCAGGATGGGAGTGAAGTAGGGAAAGTGTCTTCGAGTGGAAGGAAGAGAAGTACGGGGAGGAAGAGAAGTAATGGGGATGTGACACTGGGATATGGCCCACTGAACTCGTGAGTCGTGACACTCGCAACAGGGGAGCGCCGGTGTTGCCAGTTTGTCTAGAGCAAGCGTGGCCAATCATGTTGCAGAACAGCCTACTCATGGATCGCTCTCACGAAGACCATCCCCATCGTCCAAGCGCCCCGATCGAACGGTATGTAACAATTGTCAAGCAGAACAATTGTGTTAGGGCGTGACTTCTAGAAGACTCGGTCTAACGGCCACCCATTGGGGGGCTAAGGTTAGGGCTCTCCTAAGGTTAGGATCCATGTGTGGTTTATGAAAAGAACACACATCCAATGACACTGGTGGATCCTTATGTGGTTCATGAGTAGAACACACATGCAATCACACTGGGTGGATCCATATGTGGTTTATGAGAGGAACACACATGCAATGACACTAGTGATATGTGGTTTGTGAAAATAACACACATGCAATGACTCTAACTGTAGTTAATGAAAAGAGCAGACATGCAATGACACTAGTGGATCCATGTGTGGTTTGTGAGAAGAACACACATGCAATGACACTGGTGGATCCATATGTGGTTTGTGGAAAGAACACACATGCAATGACACTAATTGACCCATGTGTGGTTTGTGGAAAGAACACACATGCAATGACTCTAGTGGATCCATGTGTGGTTCATGACATGAACACACATGCAATGACATTGGTTGATCCATATGTGGTTTGTGACAATAACACACATGCAATGACATTGGTTGATCCATGTGTGGTTGTGGAAAGAACACACATGCAATGACTCAAGTGGGTCCATGTGTGGTTTGTGAAAAGAACACACATGCAATGACTCTGGTTGATCCATGTGTGGTTTTTGGAAACAACACACATGCAATGACTCTAGTGCTGGTTTTAGAATAAGAACACACATGCAATGACTCTGGTTGATCCATATGTGGTTTGTGAAAAGAACAGACATGCAATGAACACTAGTTGATCCATGTGTGATTTGTGGAAAGAACACACATGCAATGAACACTGGTGGATCCATATGTGGTTTGTGAAAAGAACACACATGCAATGCCATTGGTTGATCCATATGTGGTTTGTGAAAAGAACACACATGCAATGACTGTAGTGGATCCATATGTGGTTTCTTGAAAGAACACACATGCAATGACCACTGGTTGATCCATGTGTGGTTCATGACAGGACCACACATGCAATGACACTGCTTGATCCATATGTGGTTTGTGGAAAGAACACACATGCAATGACTCTGGTGGATCCACGTGTGGTTTGTGGAAAGAACACACATACAATGACACTGGTGGATCCATATGTGGTTTGTGAAAAGAACACACATGCAATGACTCTAGTGCTGGTTTTAGTATAAGAACACACATGCAATGACTCTGGTGGATCCATATGTGGTTTGTGAAAAGAACACACATGCAATGACTCTAGTGGGTCCATTTGTGGTTTGTGGAAAAGAACAGACATGCAATGAACACTGGTGGATCCATAAGTGGTTTGTGCAAAGAACACACATGCAGTGAACACTGGTGGATCCATATGTGGTTTGTGAAAAGAACACACATGCAATGCCATTGGTTGATCCATATGTGGTTTGTGAAAAGAACACACATGCAATGACTCTAGTGGATCCATATGTGGTTTGTGGAAAGAACACACATGCAATGACCACTGGTTGATCCATGTGTGGTTCATGACAGGACCACACATGCAATGACACTGGTTGATCCATATGTGGTTTGTGGAAAGAACACACATGCAATTACCACATATGGATCCATGTGTGGTTTGTGGAAAGAACACACATGCAATGAACACTGGTGGATCCATATGTGGTTCATGACAGGAACACACATGCAATGAGTCAGGGGAATCCATGTGTGGTTTGTGGAAAGAACACAGATGAAATGAACACTGGTGGATCCATAAGTGGTTCATGACAGGAACACACATGTAGTGAACACTGGAGGTTCCTGACAGGACCACACATGCAGTGACACTGGTTGATCCATACGTGGTTTGTGGAAAGAACACACATACAATGACTATGGTGGATCCATGTGTGGTTTGTGGAAAGAACACACATGCAATCACACTAGTGGATCCATATGTGGTTTGTGAAAAGAACACACATGCAATGACTCTAGTGCTGGTTTTAGTATAAGAACACACATTCAATGACTCTAGTTGGTCCATTTGTGGTTTGTGAAAAGAACACACATGCAATGACTCTAGTGGATCCATATGTGGTTTGTGAAAAGAACACACGTGCAATGACTCTAGTGGATCCATATGTGGTTTGTGGAAAAGAACACACACATAATAAACACTAGTGGATCCATAAGTGGTTTGTGGAAAGAACACACATGCAGTGAACACTGGTTGATCCATATATGGTTTGTCAAAACAACACACATGCAATGCCATTGGTTGATCCATATGTGGTTTGTCAAAAGAACACACATGCAATGACTCTAGTGGATCCATCTGTGGTTTGTGGAAAGAACACACATGCAATGACCACTGGTTGATCCATGTGTGGTTCATGACAGGAACACACATGCAATGACATTGGTTGATCCATATGTGGTTTGTGACAATAACACACATGCAATGCCATTGGTTAATCCATGTGTCGTTTGTGGAAAGAACACACATGCAATCACTCAAGTGGGTCCATATTTGGTTTGTGAAAAGAACACACATGCAATGACTCAGGGGTATGCATGTGTGGTTTGTGGAAAGAACACACATGCAATGCACACTGGTGGATCCATGTGTGGTTCATGACAGGAACATACATGCAATGGCATTGGTTGATCCATATGTGGTTTGTGACAATAACACACATGCAATGACATTGGTTGATCCATGTGTGGTTGTGGAAAGAACACACATGCAATGACTCAAGTGGGCCCATGTGTGGTTTGTGAAAAGAACACACATGCAATGAATCTGGTTGATCCATGTGTGGTTTGTGGAAAGAACACACATGCAATGACATTGGTGGATCCATGTGTGGTTTGTGGAAAAGAACACACATGCAATGACTCTGGAGGATCCATATGTGGTTTGTGACAGGAACACACATGCAATGACACTGGTGGATCCATATGTGGGTTGTTAAAAGAACACACATTTAGTGACTCTAGTGCTTGTTTTAGTATAAGAACAAACATGCAATGACTCTAGTGGGTCCATATGTGGTTTGTGGAAAAGAACACACATGCAATGAACACTGGTGGATCCATAAGTGGTTTGTGGAAAGTACACACATGCAATGACCACTGGTTGATCCATGTGTGGTTCATGACAGGACCACACATGCAATGACACTGGTTGATCCATATGTGGTTTGTGGAAAGAACACACATGCAATGACTCTGGTGGATCCATGTGTGGTTTGTGGAAAGAACACACATACAATGACACTGGTGGATCCATATGTGGTTTGTGAAAAGAACACACCTGCAATGACTCTAGTGCTGGTTTTAGTATAAGAACACACATGCAATGACCCTGGTGGATCCATATGTGGTTTATGAAAAGAACAGACATGCAATGACTCTAGTGGGTCCATATGTGGTTTGTGGAAAATAAAACATATGCAATGAACACTAGTGGATCCATAAGTGGTTCGTGCAAAGAACACACATGCAGTGAACACTAGTGGATCCATATGTGGTTTGTGAAAAGAACACACATGCAATGCCATTGGTAGATCCATATGTGGTTTGTGAAAAGAACACACATGCAATGAATCTAGTGGATCCATATGTGGTTTGTGGAAAGAACACACATGCAATGACCACTGGTTGATCCATGTGTGGTTCATGACAGGACCACACATGCAATGACACTGGTTGATCCATATGTGGTTTGTGGAAAGAACACACATGTAATTACCACATATGGATCCATGTGTGGTTTGTGGAAAGAACACACATGCAATGAACACTGGTGGATCCATATGTGGTTCATGACAGGAACACACATGCAATGACTCAGGTGGATCCATGTGTGGTTTGTGGGAGGAACACACATGCAATGAACACCGGTGGATCCATATGTGGTTCATGACAGGAACACACATGCAATGACACTAGTTGATCCATATGTGGTTTGTGGAAAGAACACACATGCAATGAACACTGGTGGATCCATAAGTGGTTTGTGGAAAGAACACACATGCACTGAACACTTGAGGTTCATCACAGGACCACACATGGAATGACACTAGTTGATCCATATGTGGTTTGTGGAAAGAACACACATGAAATGACTCTGGTGGATCCGTGTGTGGTTTGTGGAAAGAACACACATCCAATGACACTGGTGGATCCATATGTGGTTTGTGAAAAGAACACACATGCAATGACTCTAGTGGATCCATGTGTGGTTCATGACATGAACACACATGCAATGACATTGGTTGATCCATATGTGGTTTGTGACAATAACACACATGCAATGACATTGGTTGATCCATGTGTGGTTGTGGAAAGAACACACATGCAATGACTCAAGTGGGTCCATGTGTGGTTTGTGAAAAGAACACACATGCAATGACTCAAGTGGGCCCATGTGTGGTTTGTGAAAAGAACACACATGCAATGAATCTGGTTGATCCATGTGTGGTTTGTGGAAAGAACACACATGCAATGACATTGGTGGATCCATGTGTGGTTTGTGGAAAAGAACACACATGCAATGACTCTGGAGGATCCATATGTGGTTTGTGACAGGAACACACATGCAATGACACTGGTGGATCCATATGTGGGTTGTTAAAAGAACACACATTTAGTGACTCTAGTGCTTGTTTTAGTATAAGAACAAACATGCAATGACTCTAGTGGGTCCATATGTGGTTTGTGGAAAAGAACACACATGCAATGAACACTGGTGGATCCATAAGTGGTTTGTGGAAAGTACACACATGCAATGACCACTGGTTGATCCATGTGTGGTTCATGACAGGACCACACATGCAATGACACTGGTTGATCCATATGTGGTTTGTGGAAAGAACACACATGCAATGACTCTGGTGGATCCATGTGTGGTTTGTGGAAAGAACACACATACAATGACACTGGTGGATCCATATGTGGTTTGTGAAAAGAACACACCTGCAATGACTCTAGTGCTCGTTTTAGTATAAGAACACACATGCAATGACCCTGGTGGATCCATATGTGGTTTATGAAAAGAACAGACATGCAATGACTCTAGTGGGTCCATATGTGGTTTGTGGAAAATAAAACATATGCAATGAACACTAGTGGATCCATAAGTGGTTCGTGCAAAGAACACACATGCAGTGAACACTAGTGGATCCATATGTGGTTTGTGAAAAGAACACACATGCAATGCCATTGGTAGATCCATATGTGGTTTGTGAAAAGAACACACATGCAATGAATCTAGTGGATCCATATGTGGTTTGTGGAAAGAACACACATGCAATGACCACTGGTTGATCCATGTGTGGTTCATGACAGGACCACACATGCAATGACACTGGTTGATCCATATGTGGTTTGTGGAAAGAACACACATGTAATTACCACATATGGATCCATGTGTGGTTTGTGGAAAGAACACACATGCAATGAACACTGGTGGATCCATATGTGGTTCATGACAGGAACACACATGCAATGACTCAGGTGGATCCATGTGTGGTTTGTGGGAGGAACACACATGCAATGAACACCGGTGGATCCATATGTGGTTCATGACAGGAACACACATGCAATGACACTAGTTGATCCATATGTGGTTTGTGGAAAGAACACACATGCAATGAACACTGGTGGATCCATAAGTGGTTTGTGGAAAGAACACACATGCACTGAACACTTGAGGTTCATCACAGGACCACACATGGAATGACACTAGTTGATCCATATGTGGTTTGTGGAAAGAACACACATGAAATGACTCTGGTGGATCCGTGTGTGGTTTGTGGAAAGAACACACATCCAATGACACTGGTGGATCCATATGTGGTTTGTGAAAAGAACACACATGCAATGACTCTAGTGGATCCATGTGTGGTTCATGACATGAACACACATGCAATGACATTGGTTGATCCATATGTGGTTTGTGACAATAACACACATGCAATGACATTGGTTGATCCATGTGTGGTTGTGGAAAGAACACACATGCAATGACTCAAGTGGGTCCATGTGTGGTTTGTGAAAAGAACACACATGCAATGACTCTGGTTGATCCATGTGTGGTTTTTGGAAACAACACACATGCAATGACTCTAGTGCTGGTTTAGAATAAGAACACACATGCAATGACTCTGGTTGATCCATATGTGGTTTGTGAAAAGAACAGACATGCAATGAACACTAGTTGATCCATGTGTGGTTTGTGGAAAGAACACACATGCAATGAACACTGGTGGATCCATATGTGGTTTGTGAAAAGAACACACATGCAATGCCATTGGTTGATCCATATGTGGTTTGTGAAAAGAACACACATGCAATGACTGTAGTGGATCCATATGTGGTTTCTTAAAAGAACACACATGCAATGACCACTGGTTGATCCATGTGTGGTTCATGACAGGACCACACATGCAATGACACTTCTTGATCCATATGTGGTTTGTGGAAAGAACACACATGCAATGACTCTGGTGGATCCACGTGTGGTTTGTGGAAAGAACACACATACAATGACACTGGTGGATCCATATGTGGTTTGTGAAAAGAACACACATGCAATGACTCTAGTGCTGGTTTTAGTATAAGAACACACATGCAATGACTCTGGTGGATCCATATGTGGTTTGTGAAAAGAACACACATGCAATGACTCTAGTGGGTCCATTTGTGGTTTGTGGAAAAGAACAGACATGCAATGAACACTGGTGGATCCATAAGTGGTTTGTGCAAAGAAAACACATGCAGTGAACACTGGTGGATCCATATGTGGTTTGTGAAAAGAACACACATGCAATGCCATTGGTTGATCCATATGTGGTTTGTGAAAAGAACACACATGCAATGACTCTAGTGGATCCATATGTGGTTTGTGGAAAGAACACACATGCAATGACCACTGGTTGATCCATGTGTGGTTCATGACAGGACCACACATGCAATGACACTGGTTGATCCATATGTGGTTTGTGGAAAGAACACACATGCAATTACCACATATGGATCCATGTGTGGTTTGTGGAAAGAACACACATGCAATGAACACTGGTGGATCCATATGTGGTTCATGACAGGAACACACATGCAATGACTCAGGTGGATCCATGTGTGGTTTGTGGAAAGAACACACATGCAATGAACACTGGTGGATCCATATGTGGTTCATGACAGGAACACACATGCAATGACACTAGTTGATCCATATGTGGTTTGTGGAAAGAACACAGATGAAATGAACACTGGTGGATCCATAAGTGGTTTGCGGAAAGAACACACATATAGTGAACACTGGAGGTTCCTGACAGGACCACACATGCAGTGACACTGGTTGATCCATATGTGGTTTGTGGAAAGAACACACATACAATGACTATGGTGGATCCATGTGTGGTTTGTGGAAAGAACACACATGCAATCACACTAGTGGATCCATATGTGGTTTGTGAAAAGAACACACATGCAATGACTCTAGTGCTGGTTTTAGTATAAGAACACACATTCAATGACTCTAGTTGGTCCATTTGTGGTTTGTGAAAAGAACACACATGCAATGACTCTAGTGGATCCATATGTGGTTTGTGAAAAGAACACACGTGCAATGACTCTAGTGGATCCATATGTGGTTTGCGGAAAAGAACACACACATAATAAACACTGGTGGATCCATAAGTGGTTTGTGGAAAGAACACACATGCAGTGAACACTGGTTGATCCATATATGGTTTGTCAAAACAACACACATGCAATGCCATTGGTTGATCCATATGTGGTTTGTCAAAAGAACACACATGCAATGACTCTAGTGGATCCATCTGTGGTTTGTGGAAAGAACACACATGCAATGACCACTGGTTGATCCATGTGTGGTTCATGACAGGAACACACATGCAATGACATTGGTTGATCAATATGTGGTTTGTGACAATAACACACATGCAATGCCATTGGTTAATCCATGTGTCGTTTGTGGAAAGAACACACATGCAATCACTCAAGTGGGTCCATATTTGGTTTGTGAAAAGAACACACATGCAATGACTCAGGGGTATCCATGTGTGGTTTGTGGAAAGAACACACATGCAATGCACACTGGTGGATCCATGTGTGGTTCATGACAGGAACATACATGCAATAGCATTGGTTGATCCATATGTGGTTTGTGACAATAACACACATGCAATGACATTGGTTGATCCATGTGTGGTTGTGGAAAGAACACACATGCAATGACTCAAGTGGGCCCATGTGTGGTTTGTGAAAAGAACACACATGCAATGAATCTGGTTGATCCATGTGTGGTTTGTGGAAAGAACACACATGCAATGACATTGGTGGATCCATGTGTGGTTTGTGGAAAAGAACACACATGCAATGACTCTGGAGGATCCATATGTGGTTTGTGACAGGAACACACATGCAATGACACTGGTGGATACATATGTGGGTTGTTAAAAGAACACACATTTAGTGACTCTAGTGCTTGTTTTAGTATAAGAACAAACATGCAATGACTCTAGTGGGTCCATATGTGGTTTGTGGAAAAGAACACACATGCAATGAACACTGGTGGATCCATAAGTGGTTTGTGGAAAGTACACACATGCAATGACCACTGGTTGATCCATGTGTGGTTCATGACAGGACCACACATGCAATGACACTGGTTGATCCATATGTGGTTTGTGGAAAGAACACACATGCAATGACTCTGGTGGATCCATGTGTGGTTTGTGGAAAGAACACACATACAATGACACTGGTGGATCCATATGTGGTTTGTGAAAAGAACACACCTGCAATGACTCTAGTGCTGGTTTTAGTATAAGAACACACATGCAATGACCCTGGTGGATCCATATGTGGTTTATGAAAAGAACAGACATGCAATGACTCTAGTGGGTCCATATGTGGTTTGTGGAAAATAAAACATATGCAATGAACACTAGTGGATCCATAAGTGGTTTGTGCAAAGAACACACATGCAGTGAACACTAGTGGATCCATATGTGGTTTGTGAAAAGAACACACATGCAATGCCATTGGTTGATCCATATGTGGTTTGTGAAAAGAACACACATGCAATGAATCTAGTGGATCCATATGTGGTTTGTGGAAAGAACACACATGCAATGACCACTGGTTGATCCATGTGTGGTTCATGACAGGACCACACATGCAATGACACTGGTTGATCCATATGTGGTTTGTGGAAAGAACACACATGTAATTACCACATATGGATCCATGTGTGGTTTGTGGAAAGAACACACATGCAATGAACACTGGTGGATCCATATGTGGTTCATGACAGGAACACACATGCAATGACTCAGGTGGATCCATGTGTGGTTTGTGGGAGGAACACACATGCAATGAACACCGGTGGATCCATATGTGGTTCATGACAGGAACACACATGCAATGACACTAGTTGATCCATATGTGGTTTGTGGAAAGAACACACATGCAATGAACACTGGTGGATCCATAAGTGGTTTGTGGAAAGAACACACATGCACTGAACACTTGAGGTTCATCACAGGACCACACATGGAATGACACTAGTTGATCCATATGTGGTTTGTGGAAAGAACACACATGCAATGACTCTGGTGGATCCATGTGTGGTTTGTGGAAAGAACACACATCCAATGACACTGGTGCATCCATATGTGGTTTGTGAAAAGAACACACATGCAATGACTCTAGTGCTGGTTTTAGTATATTAACACACATGGAATGACTCTAGTGGGTCCATATGTGGTTTGTGACAAGAACACACATGCAATGACTCTAGTGGATCCATATGTGGTTTGTGAAAAGAACACACGTGCAATGACTCTAGTGGATCCATATGTGGTTTGTGGAAAAGAACACACATGCAATGAGCACTGGTGGATGCATAAGTGGTTTGTGGAAAGAACACACATGCAGTGAACACTGGTGGATCCATATATGGTTTGTGAAAACAACACACATGCAATGCCATTGGTTGATCCATATGTGGTTTGTGCGAAGAACACACATGCAATGACTCGAGTGGATCCATATGTGGTTTGTGGAAAGAACACACATGCAATGACCACTGGTTGACCCATGTGTGGTTCATGACCAGAACACACATGCAATGACATTGGTTGATCCATATGTGGTTTGTGACAATAACACACATGCAATGCCATTGGTTAATCCATGTGTGGTTTGTGGAAAGAACACACATGCAATGACTCAAGTGGGTCCATATGTGGTTTGTGAAAAGAACACACATGCAATGACTCAAGTGGGTCCATATGTGGTTTGTGGAAAAGAACACACATGCAATGAACACTGGTGGATCCATAAGTGGTTTGTGGAAAGAACACACATGCAATAACCACTGGTGGATCCATATGGGTTTGTGGAAAGAACACAGATGCAATGACACTGGTTGATCCATATGTGGTTTGTGAAAAGAACACACATGCAATGACTCTAGTGGATTCATATGTGGTTTCTGGAAAGAACACGCATGCCATGACCACTGGTTGATCCATGTGTGGTTCATGATAGGACACCCATGCAATGACATTGGTTGATCCATATGTGGTTTGTGGAAAGAACACACATGCAATGACTCTAGTGGATCCATATGTGGTTTGTGGAAAGAAAACACATGCAATGACATTGGTTGATCCATGTGTGGTTTGTGGAAAGAACACACATCCAATGACACTGGTGGATCCATATGTGGTTTGTGAAAAGAACACACATGCAATGACTCTAGTGCTGGTTTTAGTATAATAACAGACATGCAATGACTCTAGTGAGTCCATATGTGGTTTGTGAAAAGAACACACATGCAATGACTCTAGTGGATCCATATGTGGTTTGTGAAAAGAACTCACGTGCAATGACTCTAGTGGATCCATATGTGGTTTGTGGAAAAGAACACACATGCAATGAACACTGGTGGATCCATAAGTGGTTTGTGGAAAGAACACACATGCAGTGAACACTAGTGGATCCATATATGGTTTGTGAAAGCAACACACATGCAATGCCATTGGTTGATCCATATGTGGTTTGTGAAAAGAACACACATGCAACGACTCTAGTGGATCCATATGTGGTTTGTGGAAAGAACACACATGCAATGACCACTGGTTGACCCATGTGTGGTTCATGACAGGAACACACATGCACTGACATTGGTTGATCCATATGTGGTTTGTGACAATAACACACATGCAATGCCATTGGTTAATCCATGTGTGGTTTGTGGAAAGAACACACATGCAATGACTCAAGTGGGTCCATATGTGGTTTGTGAAAAGAAGACACATGCAATGAGTCAGGGGAATCCATGTGTGGTTTGTGGAAAGAACACACATGCAATGAACACTGGTGGATCCATGTGTGGTTCATGACAGGAACACACATGCAATGACATTGGTTGATCCATATGTGGTTTGTGACAATAACACACATGCGCTGACATTGGTTGATCCATATGTGGTTGTGGAAAGGACACACATGCAATGACTCAAGTGGGTCCATGTGTGGTTGGTGAAAAGAACACACATGCAATTACTTTGTTTGATCCATGTGTGGTTTGTGGAAATAACACTCATGCAATGACATTGGTGGATCCATGTGTGGTTTGTGGAAAAGAACACACATGCAATCACTCTGGTGGATCCATATGTGGTTTCTGACAGGAACACACATGCAATGACACTGGTGGATCCATATGTGGGTTGTTAAAAGAACACACAATTAGTGACTCTAGTGCTGGTTTTAGTATAAGAACAGACATGCAATGACTCTAGTGGGTCCATATGTGGTTTGTGGAAAAGAACACACATGCAATGAACACTGGTGGATCCATAAGTGGTTTGTGGAAAGAACACACATGCAATAACCACTGGTCGATCCATATGGGTTTGTGGAAAGAACACACATGCAATGACACTGGTTGATCCATATGTGGTTTGTGAAAAGAACACACATGCAATGACTCTAGTGGATCCATATGCGGTTTGTGGAAAGAACACGCATGCAATGACCACTGGTTGATCCATGTGTGGTTCATGATAGGACCACACATGCAATGACACCGGTTGATCCAAATGTGGTTTGTGGAAAGAACACACATGCAATGACTTTAGTGGATCCATATGTGGCTTGTGGAAAGAACACATATGCAATGACATTGGTTGATCCATGTGTGGTTTGTGGAAAGAACACACATGCAATGACTCTAGTGGGTCCATATGTGGTTTGTGAAAAGAACACACATGCAATGACTCAAGTGGATCCATATGTGGTTTGTGGAAAGAACACACATGCAATGACTCTGGTTGATCCATATGCTCTTTGTGGAAAGAACACACATGCAATGACTTTAGTGCTGGTTTTAGTATAAGAACACACATGCAATGACTCTCGTGGATCCATATGTGGTTTGTGAAAGGAACAGACATGAAATGACTCTAGTGGGTCCATATGTGGTTTGTGGAAAAGAACACAGATGCAATGAACACTGGTTGATCCATGTGTGGTTTGTGGAAAGAACACACATGCAATGAACACTGGTGGATCCATATGTGGTTTGTGAAAAGAACACACATGCAATGACTATAGTGGATCCATATGTGGTTTGTGGAAAAACACATATGCAATGACCACTGGTTGATCCATGTGTGGTTCATGACAGGACCACACATGCAATGACACTAGTTGATCCATATGTGGTTTAAGGAAAGAACACACATGCACTGACTCTGGGGTATCCATGTGTGGTTTCTGGAAAGAACACAGATGCAATGAACACTAGTGAATCCATATGTGGCTCTTGACACGAACACACATGCAATGACTCTAGTGCTGGTTTTAGTATAAGAACACACATGCAATGACTCTAGTGGATCCATATGTGGTTTGTGGAAAGAACACACATGCAATGACCACTGGTTAATCCATGTGTGCTTCATGACAGGACCACACATGCAATGACACTGGTTGATCCATATGTGATTTGTGCAAAGAACACACATGCAATTGCCAGATATGGATCCATGTGTGGTTTGTTGAAAGAACACACATGCAATGAACAGTAGTGGATCCATATGTGGTTCATGATAGGAACACACATGCAATGACTCAGGTGGATCCATGTGTGGTTTGTGGAAGGAACAGACATGCAATGAACACTGGTGGATCCATATGTGGTTCATGACAGGAACACACATGCAATGACACTAGTTGATCCATATGTGGTTTGTGGAAAGAACACACATGCAATGAACACTGTTGGATCCATACGTGGTCTGTGGAAAGAACACACATGCAGTGAACACTGGAGGTTCATCACAGGACCACACATGCAATGACACTAGTTGATCCATATGTGGTTTGTGGAAAGAACACACATGCAATGACTCTGGTGGATCCATGTGTGGTTTATGGAAAGAACACACATCCAATGACACTGGTGGATCCATATGTGGTTTGTGAAAAGAACACACATGCGATGACTCTAGTGCTGGTTTTAGTATAATAACAGACATGCAATGACTCTAGTGAGTCCATATGTGGTTTGTGAAAAGAACACACATGCAATGACTCTAGTGGATCCATATGTGGTTTGTGAAAAGAACACACGTGCAATGACTCTAGTGGATCCATAAGTGGTTTGTGGAAAAGAACACACATGCAATGAACACTGGTGGATCCATAAGTGGTTTGTGGAAAGAACACACATGAAGTGAACACTGGTGGATCCATATATGGTTTGTGAAAGCAACACACATGCAATGCCATTGGTTGATCCATATGTGGTTTGTCAAAAGAACACACATGCAATGACTCTAGTGGATCCATATGTGGTTTGTGGAAAGAACACACATGCAATGACCACTGGTTGACCCATGTGTGGTTCATGACAGGAACACATATGCAATGACATTGGTTGATCCATATGTGGTTTGTGACAATAACACACATGCAATGCCATTGGTTAATCCATGTGTGGTTTGTGGAAAGAACACACATGCAATGACTCAAGTGGGTCCATATGTGGTTTGTGAAAAGAACACACATGCAATGACTTAGGGGGATCCATGTGTGGTTTATGGAAAGAACACACATGCAATGAACAATGGTGGATCCATGTGTGGTTCATGACAGGAACACACATGCAATGACACTGGTGGATCCATATGTGGTTTGTGAAAAGAACACACATGCAATGACTCTAGTGCTGGTTTTAGTATAATAACAGACATGCAATGACTCTAGTGAGTCCATATGTGGTTTGTGAAAAGAACACACATGCAATGACTCTAGTGGATCCATATGTGGTTTGTGAAAAGAACTCACGTGCAATGACTCTAGTGGATCCATATGTGGTTTGTGGAAAAGAACACACATGCAATGAACACTGGTGGATCCATAAGTGGTTTGTGGAAAGAACACACATGCAGTGAACACTGGTGGATCCATATATGGTTTGTGAAAGCAACACACATGCAATGCCATTGGTTGATCCATATGTGGTTTGTGAAAAGAACATACATGCAATGACTCTAGTGGATCCATATGTGGTTTGTGGAAAGAACACACATGCAATGACCACTGGTTGACCCATGTGTGGTTCATGACAGGAACACACATGCAATGACATTGGTTGAACCATATGTGGTTTGTGACAATAACACACATGCAATGCCATTGGTTAATCCATGTGTGGTTTGTGGAAAGAACACACATGCAATGACTCAAGTGGGTCCATATGTGGTTTGTGAAAAGAACACACATGCAATGACTCAGGGGGATCCATGTGTGGTTTGTGGAAAGAACACACATGCAATGAACACTGGTGGATCCATGTGTGGTTCATGACAGGAACACACATACAATGACATTGGTTGATCCATATGTGGTTTGTGACAATAACACACATGCGCTGACATTGGTTGATCCATGTGTGGTTGTGGAAAGGACACACATGCAATGACTCAAGTGGGTCCATGTGTAGTTTGTGAAAAGAACACACATGCAATTACTTTGTTTGATCCATGTGTGGTTTGTGGAAATAACACTCATGCAATGACATTGATGGATCCATGTGTGGTTTGTGGAAAAGAACACACATCCAATCATTCTGGTGGATCCATATGTGGTTTCTGACAGGAACACACATGCAATTACACTGGTGGATCCATATGTGGGTTGTTAAAAGAACACACAATTAGTGACTCTAGTGCTGGTTTTATTATAAGAACAGACATGCAATGACTCTAGTGGGTCCATATGTGGTTTGTGGAAAAGAACACACATGCAATGAACACTGGTGGATCCATAAGTGGTTTGTGGAAATAACACACATGCAATAACCACTGGTGGATCCATATGGGTTTGTGGAAAGAACACAGATGCAATGACACTGGTTGATCCATATGTGGTTTGTGAAAAGAACACACATGCAATGACTCTAGTGGATTCATATGTGGTTTGTGGACAGAACACGCATGCAATGACCACTGGTTGATCCATGTGTGGTTCATGATAGGACCACACATGCAATTACACCGGTTGATCCAAATGTGGTTTGTGGAAAGAACACACATGCAATGACTTTAGTGGATCCATATGTGGCTTGTGGAAAGAACACACATGCAATGACATTGGTTGATCCATGTGTGGTTTGTGGAAAGAACACACATGCAACGACTATAGTGGATCCATATGTGGTTTGTGAAAAGAACACACATGCAATGACCACTGGTTGATCCATGTGTGGTTCATGACAGGACCACACATGCAATGACACTAGTTGATCCATATGTGGTTTATGGAAAGAACACACATGCACTGACTCTGGTGTATCCATGTATGGTTTCTGGAAAGAACACAGATGCAATGAACACTAGTGAATCCATATGTGGCTCTTGACACGAACACACATGCAATGACTCTAGTGCTGGTTTTAGTATAAGAACACACATGCAATGACTCTAGTGGGTCCATATGTGGTTTGTGAAAAGAACACACATGCAATGTCTCTAGTGGATCCATATGTGGTTTGTGGAAAGAACACACATGCAATGACCACTGGTTAATCCATGTGTGCTTCATGACAGGACCACACATGCAATGACACTGGTTGATCCATATGTGATTTGTGGAAAGAACACACATGCAATTACCACATATGGATCCATGTGTGGTTTGTGGAAAGAACACACATGCAATGAACAGTAGTGGATCCATATGTGGTTCATGATAGGAACACACATGCAATGACTCAGGTGGATCCATGTGTGGTTTGTGGAAGGAACAGACATGCAATGAACACTGGTGGATCCATATGTGGTTCATGACAGGAACACACATGCAATGACACTAGTTGATCCATATGTGGTTTGTGGAAAGAACACACATGCAATGAACACTGTTGGATCCATACGTGGTCTGTGGAAAGAACACACATGCAGTGAACACTGGAGGTTGATTACAGGAACACACATGCAATGACACTAGTTGATCCATATGTGGTTTGTGGAAAGAACACACATGCAATGACTCTGGTGGATCCATGTGTGGTTTATGGAAAGAACACACATCCAATGACACTGGTGGGTCCATATGTGGTTTGTGAAAAGAACACACATGCGATGACTCTAGTGCTGGTTTTAGTATAATAACAGACATGCAATGACTCTAGTGCTGGTTTTAGTATAATAACAGACATGCAATGACTCTAGTGAGTCCATATGTGGTTTGTGAAAAGAACACACATGCAATGACTCTAGTGGATCCATATGTGGTTTGTGAAAAGAACTCACGTGCAATGACTCTAGTGGATCCATATGTGGTTTGTGGAAAAGAACACACATGCAATGAACACTGGTGGATCCATAAGTGGTTTGTGGAAAGAACACACATGCAGTGAACACTGGTGGATCCATATATGGTTTGTGAAAGCAACACACATGCAATGCCATTGGTTGATCCATATGTGGTTTGTGAAAAGAACATACATGCAATGACTCTAGTGGATCCATATGCGGTTTGTGGAAAGAACACACATGCAATGACCACTGGTTGACCCATGTGTGGTTCATGACAGGAACACACATGCAATGACATTGGTTGAACCATATGTGGTTTGTGACAATAACACACATGCAATGCCATTGGTTAATCCATGTGTGGTTTGTGGAAAGAACACACATGCAATGACTCAAGTGGGTCCATATGTGGTTTGTGAAAAGAACACACATGCAATGACTCAGGGGGATCCATGTGTGGTTTGTGGAAAGAACACACATGCAATGAACACTGGTGGATCCATGTGTGGTTCATGACAGGAACACACATACAATGACATTGGTTGATCCATATGTGGTTTGTGACAATAACACACATGCGCTGACATTGGTTGATCCATGTGTGGTTGTGGAAAGGACACACATGCAATGACTCAAGTGGGTCCATGTGTAGTTTGTGAAAAGAACACACATGCAATTACTTTGTTTGATCCATGTGTGGTTTGTGGAAATAACACTCATGCAATGACATTGATGGATCCATGTGTGGTTTGTGGAAAAGAACACACATCCAATCATTCTGGTGGATCCATATGTGGTTTCTGACAGGAACACACATGCAATTACACTGGTGGATCCATATGTGGGTTGTTAAAAGAACACACAATTAGTGACTCTAGTGCTGGTTTTATTATAAGAACAGACATGCAATGACTCTAGTGGGTCCATATGTGGTTTGTGGAAAAGAACACACATGCAATGAACACTGGTGGATCCATAAGTGGTTTGTGGAAATAACACACATGCAATAACCACTAGTGGATCCATATGGGTTTGTGGAAAGAACACAGATGCAATGACACTGGTTGATCCATATGTGGTTTGTGAAAAGAACACACATGCAATGACTCTAGTGGATTCATATGTGGTTTGTGGACAGAACACGCATGCAATGACCACTGGTTGATCCATGTGTGGTTCATGATAGGACCACACATGCAATTACACCGGTTGATCCAAATGTGGTTTGTGTTAAGAACACACATGCAATGACTTTAGTGGATCCATATGTGGCTTGTGGAAAGAACACACATGCAATGACATTGGTTGATCCATGTGTGGTTTGTGGAAAGAACACACATGCAACGACTATAGTGGATCCATATGTGGTTTGTGAAAAGAACACACATGCAATGACCACTGGTTGATCCATGTGTGGTTCATGACAGGACCACACATGCAATGACACTAGTTGATCCATATGTGGTTTATGGAAAGAACACACATGCACTGACTCTGGTGTATCCATGTGTGGTTTCTGGAAAGAACACAGATGCAATGAACACTAGTGAATCCATATGTGGCTCTTGACACGAACACACATGCAATGACTCTAGTGCTGGTTTTAGTATAAGAACACACATGCAATGACTCTAGTGGGTCCATATGTGGTTTGTGAAAAGAACACACATGCAATGTCTCTAGTGGATCCATATGTGGTTTGTGGAAAGAACACACATGCAATGACCACTGGTTAATCCATGTGTGCTTCATGACAGGACCACACATGCAATGACACTGGTTGATCCATATGTGATTTGTGGAAAGAACACACATGCAATTACCACATATGGATCCATGTGTGGTTTGTGGAAAGAACACACATGCAATGAACAGTAGTGGATCCATATGTGGTTCATGATAGGAACACACATGCAATGACTCAGGTGGATCCATGTGTGGTTTGTGGAAGGAACAGACATGCAATGAACACTGGTGGATCCATATGTGGTTCATGACAGGAACACACATGCAATGACACTAGTTGATCCATATGTGGTTTGTGGAAAGAACACACATGCAATGAACACTGTTGGATCCATACGTGGTCTGTGGAAAGAACACACATGCAGTGAACACTGGAGGTTCATTACAGGAACACACATGCAATGACACTAGTTGATCCATATGTGGTTTGTGGAAAGAACACACATGCAATGACTCTGGTGGATCCATGTGTGGTTTATGGAAAGAACACACATCCAATGACACTGGTGGGTCCATATGTGGTTTGTGAAAAGAACACACATGCGATGACTCTAGTGCTGGTTTTAGTATAATAACAGACATGCAATGACTCTAGTGAGTCCATATGTGGTTTGTGGAAAGAACACACATGCAATGACTCTAGTGGATCCATATGTGGTTTGTGAAAAGAACACACGTGCAATGACTCTAGTGGATCCATAAGTGGTTTGTGGAAAAGAACACACATGCAATGAACACTGGTGGATCCATAAGTGGTTTGTGGAAAGAACACACATGAAGTGAACACTGGTGGATCCATATATGGTTTGTGAAAACAACACACATGCAATGCCATTGGTTGATCCATATGTGGTTTGTGAAAAGAACACACTTACAATGACTCTAGTGGATCCATATGTGGTTTGTGGAAAGAACACACATGCAATGACCACTGGTTGACCCATGTGTGGTTCATGACAGGAACACACATGCAATGACATTGGTTGATCCATATGTGGTTTGTGACAATAACACACATGCAATGCCATTGGTTAATCCATGTGTGGTTTGTGGAAAGAACACAGATGCAATGACTCAAGTGGGTCCATATGTGGTTTGTGAAAAGAACACACATGCAATGACTTAGGGGGATCCATGTGTGGTTTATGGAAAGAACACACATGCAATGAACACTGGTGGATCCATGTGTGGTTCATGACAGGAAGACACATGCAATGACATTGGTTGATCCATATGTGGTTTGTGACAATAACACACATGCGCTGACATTGGTTGATCCATGTGTGGTTGTGGAAAGGACACACATGCAATGACTCAAGTGGGTCCATGTGTGGTTTGTGAAAAGAGCACACATGCAATTACTTTGTTTGATACATGTGTGGTTTGTGGAAATAACACTCATGCAATGACATTGGTGGATCCATGTGTGGTTTGTGGAAAAGAACACACATGCAATCACTCTGGTGGATCCATATGTGGTTTGTGATAGGAACACACATGCAATGACACTGGTGGATCCATATGTGGGTTGTTAAAAGAACACACATTTAGTGACTCTAGTGCTAGTTTTAGTATAAGAACAGACATGCAATGACTCTAATGGGTCCATATGTGGTTTGTGGAAAAGAACACACATGCAATGAACACTGGTGGATCCATAAGTGGTTTCTGGAAAGAACACACATGCAATAACCACTGGTGGATCCATATGGGTTTGTGGAAAGAACACACATGCAATGACACTGGTTGATCCAGATGTGGTTTGTGAAAAGAACACACATGCAATAACCCTAGTGGATCCATATGTGGTTTGTGGAAAGAACACACATGCAATGACTCTAGTGGATCCATATGTGGTTTGTGGAAAGAACACACATGCAATGACATTGGTTGATCCATGTGTGTTTTGTGGAAAGAACACACATGCAATGACTCTAGTGGGTCCATATGTGGTTTGTGAAAAGAACACACATGCAATTACTCTAGAGGATCCATTTGTGGTTTGTCGAAAGAACACACATGCAATGACTCTGGTTGATCCATATGCGGTTTGTGGAATGAATACACATGCAATGACTCTAGTGGGTCCATATGTGGTTTGTGAAAAGAACACACATGCAATGACTCTAGTGGATCCATATGTGGTTTGTGGAAAAGAACACACATGCAATGAACACTAGTGGATCCATAAGTGGTTTCTGGGAAGAACACACATGCAGTGAACACTGGTGGATCCATATGTGGTTTGTGAAAAGAACATACATGCAATGCCATTGGTTGATCTATATTTGTTTGTGAAAAGAACACACATGCAATGACTCTAGTGGATCGATATGTGGTTTGTGGAAAGAACACACATGCAATGACCACTGGTTGATCCATGTGTGGTTCATGATAGGACCACACATGCAATGACATTATTTGATCCATATGTGGTTTGTGGAAAGAACACACATGCAATGACTCTGGTCGATCCATGTGTGGTTTGTGGAATGAACACACATGCAATGACACTGGTGGATCCATATGTGGTTCATGACAGAAACACACATGCAATGACTCAGGTGGATCCATGTGTGGTTTGTGGAAAGAAAAAACATGCAATGAACACTGGTGGATCGATATGTGGTTCATGACACGAACACACATGCAATGATATTGGTTGAAACATATGTGGTTTGTGCCAATACAACACATGCAATGACATTGGTTGATCCATGTGTGGTTGCGGAAGGAACACACATGCAATGACTCAAGTGGGTCCATGTGTGGTTTGTGAAAAGAACACACATGCAATAACTCTGGTTGATCCATGTGTGGTGTGTGGAAAGAACACACATGCAATGACTCTAGTGCTGGTTTTAGTATAAGAACACACATGCAATGACTCTGGTGGATCCATATGTGGTTTGTGAAAAGAACAGACATGCAATGACTCTAGTGGGTCCATATGTGGTTTGTGGAAAAGAACACACATGCAATGAACAGTGGTGGATCCATATGTGGTTTTTGAAAAGAACACACATGCAATGCCATTGGTTGATACATATGTGGTTTGTGAAAAGAACACACATGCAATGACTCTAGTGGATCCATATGTGGTATGTGGAAAGAACACACATGCAATGACCACTGTTGATCCATGTGTGGTTCATGACAGGAACACACATGCAATGACATTGGTTGATCCATATGTGGTTTGTGACAATAACACACATGCAATGCCATTGGTTAATCCATGTGTGGTTTGTGAAAAGAACACACATGCAATGACTCAAGTGGGTCCATATGTGGTTTGTGGAAAGAACACACATACAATGAACATTGGTGGATCCATGTGTGGTTCATGACAGGAACACACATGCAATAACATTGGTTGACCCATATGTGGTTTCTGACAATAACGCACATGCAATGACATTGGTTGATCCATGTGTGGTTGTGGAAAGAACACACATGCAATGACTCAAGTGGGTCCATGTGGGGTTTGTGAAAAGAACAAACATGCAATGACTCTGGTTGATCCATGTGTGGTTTGTGGAAAGAACACACATGCAATGACATTGGTGGAGCCATGTGTGGTTTGTGAAAAAGAACACACATGCAATGACTTTGGTGGATCCATATGTGGTTTGTGACAGGAACACACATGCAATGACACTGGTGGATCCATATGTGGGTTGTTAAAAGAACAAACATTTAGTGACTCTAGTACTGGTTTTAGTATTAGAACAGACATGCAATGACTCTAGTGGGTCCATATGTGGTTTGTGGAAAAGAACACACATGCAATGAACACCGGTGGATCCATAAGTGGTTTGTGGAAAGAATACACATGCAATAACCACTGGTGGATCCATATGGGTTTGTGTAAAGAACACACATGCAATGACACTGGTTGATCCATATGTGGTTTGTGAAAAGAACACACATGCAATGACTTTATTGGATCCATATGTGGTTTGTGGAAAGAACACACATGCAATGACTCTAGTGGATCCATATGTGGTATGTGGAAAGAACACACATGCAATGACATTGGTTGATCCATGTGTGTTTTGTGGAAAGAACACACATGCAATGACTCTAGTGGGTCCATATGTGGTTTGTGAAAAGAACACACATGCAATTACTCTAGAGGATCCATATGTGGTTTGTCGAAAGAACACACATGCAATGACTCTGGTTGATCCATATGCGGTTTGTGGAAAGAATACACATGCAATGACTCTAGTGGGTCCATATGTGGTTTGTGAAAAGAACACACATGCAATGACTCTAGTGGATCCATATGTGGTTTGTGGAAAAGAACACACATGCAATGAACACTAGTGGATCCATAAGTGGTTTCTGGGAAGAACACACATGCAGTGAACACTGGTGGATCCATATGTGGTTTTTGAAAAGGACATACATGCAATGCCATTGGTTGATCTATATTTGGTTTGTGAAAAGAACACACATGCAATGACTCTAGTGGATCGATATGTGGTTTGTGGAAAGAACACACATGCAATGACCACTGGTTGATCCATGTGTGGTTCATGATAGGACCACACATGCAATGACATTATTTGATCCATATGTGGTTTGTGGAAAGAACACACATGCAATGACTCTGGTCGATCCATGTGTGGTTTGTGGAATGAACACACATGCAATGACACTGGTGGATCCATATGTGGTTCATGACAGAAACACACATGCAATGACTCAGGTGGATCCATGTGTGGTTTGTGGAAAGAACACACATGCAATGAACACTGGTGGATCGATATGTGGTTCATGACACGAACACACATGCAATGATATTGGTTGAAACATATGTGGTTTGTGCCAATACAACACATGCAATGACATTGGTTGATCCATGTGTGGTTGCGGAAGGAACACACATGCAATGACTCAAGTGGGTCCATGTGTGGTTTGTGAAAAGAACACACATGCAATAACTCTGGTTGATCCATGTGTGGTGTGTGGAAAGAACACACATGCAATGACTCTAGTGCTGGTTTTAGTATAAGAACACACATGCAATGACTCTGGTGGATCCATATGTGGTTTGTGAAAAGAACAGACATGCAATGACTCTAGTGGGTCCATATGTGGTTTGTGGAAAAGAACATACATGCAATGAACAGTGGTGGATCCATATGTGGTTTGTGAAAAGAACACACATGCAATGCCATTGGTTGATACATATGTGGTTTGTGAAAAGAACACACATGCAATGACTCTAGTGGATCCATATGTGGTATGTGGAAAGAACACACATGCAATGACCACTGTTGATCCCTGTGTGGTTCATGACAGGAACACACATGCAATGACATTGGTTGATCCATATGTGGTTTGTGACAATAACACACATGCAATGCCATTGGTTAATCCATGTGTGGTTTGTGAAAAGAACACACATGCAATGACTCAAGTGGGTCCATATGTGGTTTGTGGAAAGAAGACACATACAATGAACATTGGTGGATCCATGTGTGGTTCATGACAGGAACACACATGCAATAACATTGGTTGACCCATATGTGGTTTCTGACAATAAAGCACATGCAATGACATTGGTTGATCCATGTGTGGTTGTGGAAAGAACACACATGCAATGACTCAAGTGGGTCCATGTGGGGTTTGTGAAAAGAACAAACATGCAATGACTCTGGTTGATCCATGTGTGGTTTGTGGAAAGAACACACATGCAATGACATTGGTGGATCCATGTGTGGTTTGTGAAAAAGAACACACATGCAATGACTTTGGTGGATCCATATGTGGTTTGTGACAGGAACACACATGCAATGACACTGGTGGATCCATATGTGGGTTGTTAAAAGAACAAACATTTAGTGACTCTAGTACTGGTTTTAGTATTAGAACAGACATGCAATGACTCTAGTGGGTCCATATGTGGTTTGTGGAAAAGAACACACATGCAATGAACACCGGTGGATCCATAAGTGGTTTGTGGAAAGAATACACATGCAATAACCACTGGTGGATCCATATGGGTTTGTGTAAAGAACACACATGCAATGACACTGGTTGATCCATATGTGGTTTGTGAAAAGAACACACATGCAATGACTTTATTGGATCCATATGTGGTTTGTGGAAAGAACACACATGCAACGACCACTGGTTGATCCATGAGTGGTTCATGATAGGACCACACATGCAATGACAATGGTTGATCCATATGTGGTTTGTGGAAAGAACACAAATGCAATGACACTCATTGATCCATGTGTGGTTTGTGGAAAAACACACATGCAATGACACTGGTTGATCCATATATGGTTTGTGGAAAGAACACACATGCAATGACTCTAGTGGATCCATAGGTGGTTTGTGGAAAGAACACACATGCAATGACATTGGTTGATCCATGTGTGGTTTGTGGAAAGAACATACATGCAATGACTCTAGTGGGTCCATATGTGGTTTGTGAAAATAACACACATGCAATGACTCTAGTGGATCCATATGTGGTTTGTGGAAAGAACACACATGCAATGACTCTGGTTGATCCATATGCGGATTGTGGAAAGAACACACATGCAATGACTTTAGTGCTGGTTTTAGTATAGAACACACATGCAATGACTCTGGTGGATCCATATGTGGTTTGTGAAAAGAACAGACATGCAATGAGTCTAGTGGGTCCATATGTGGTTTGCGGAAAAGAAAATACATGCAATGAACACTAGTTGATCCATGTGTGGTTTGTGGAAAGAACACAGATGCAATGACACTGGTTGATCCATATGTGGTTTGTGGAAAGAACACACATGCAATGACTCTAGTGGATCCATATGTGGTTTGTGGAAAGAACACACATGCATTGACATTGGTTGATCCATGTGTGGTTTGTGGAAAGAACACACATGCAATGACTCTAGTGGGTCCATATGTGGTTTGTGAAAAGAACACACATGCAATGACTCTAGTGGATCCATATGTGGTTCGTGGAAAGAACACACATGCAATGACTCTGGTTGATCCATGTGTGGTTTGTGGAAAGAACACACATGCAATGACATTGGTCGATCCATGTGTGGTCTGTGGAAAAGAACACACATGCAATGACTCTGCTGGATCCATATGTGGTTTGTGACAGGAACACACATGCAATGACACTGGTGGATCCATATGTGTGTTGTTAAAAGAACACACATTTAGTGACTCTCGTGCTGGTTTTAGTATAAGAACGGACATGCAATGACTCTAGTGGGTCCATATGTGGTTTGTGGAAAAGAACACACATGCAATGAACACTGGTGGATCCATAAGTGGTTTGTGGAAAGAACACACATGCAATAACCACTGGTGGATCCATATGGGTTTGTGGAAAGAACACACATGCAATGACACTGGTTGATCCATATGTGGTATGTGAAAAGAACACACATGCAATGACTCTAGTGGATCCATATGTGGTTTGTGAAAAGAACACACATGCAATGCCATTGGTTGATGCATATGTGGTTTGTGAAAAGAACACACATGCAATGGCTCTAGTGGATCCATATGTGGTTTGTGGTAAGAACACACATGCAATGACCAGTGGTTGATCCATGTGTGGTTCATGAAAAGAACACACACGCAATGACTCGGGTGGATCCATGTGTGGCTTGTGGAAAGAACACACATGCAATGAACCCTGGTGGATCCATATGTGGTTCATGACAGGAACACACATGCAATGACATTGGTTGATCCATATGTGGTTTGTGACAATACAACACATGCAATGACATTGGTTGATCCATGTGTGGTTGCGGAAGGAACACGCATGCAATGACTCAAGTGTGTCCATGTAAGGTTTGTGAAAAGAACACACATGCAATGACTTTGGTTGATCCATGTGTGGTTTGTGAAAAGAACACACATGCAATTACTCTAGTGCTGGTTTTAGTATAAGAACACACATGCAATGACTCTGGTGGATCCATATGTGGTTTGTGAAAAGAACAGACATGCAATGACTCTAGTGGGTCCATATGTGGTTTGTGGAAAAGAACACACATGCAATGAACACTGGTGGATCCATATGTGGTTTGTGAAAAGAACACACATGCAATGCCATTGGTTGATCCATTTGTGGTTTGTGAAAAGAACACACATGCAATGACTCTAGTGGATCCATATGTGGTTTGTGGAAAGAACACACATGCAATGACCACTCGTTGATCCATGTGTGGTTCATGACAGGAACACACATGCAATGACATTGGTTGATCCATATGTGGTTTCTGACAATAACACACATGCAATGCCATTGGTTCATCCATGAGTGGTTTGTGGAAAGAACACACATGCAATGACTCAAGTGGGTCCATATGCGGTTTGTGAAAACAACACACATGCAATGACTTAGGGGGATCCATGTGTGGTTTGTGGAAAGAACACACATGCAATGAACATTGGTGGATCCATGTGGGGTTCATGACAGGAACACACATGCAATGACATTGGTTGATCCATATGTGGTTTGTGACAATAACACACAGCAATGACATTGGTTGATCCATGTGTGGTTGTGGAAAGAACACACGTGCAATGACTCAAGTGGGTACATGTGTGGTTTGTGAAAAGAACACACATGCAATGACTCTGGTGGATCCATATGTGGTTTGTGACAGGAACACACATGCAATGACACAGGTGGATCCATACGTGGGTTGTTAAAAGAACACACATTTAGTGACTCTAGTGATGGTTTTAGTATATGAATAGACATGCAATAACTCTAGTGGGTCCATATGTGGTTTGTGGAAAAGAACACACATGCAATGAACACCGGAGGATCCATAAGTGGTTTGTGGAAAGAACACACATGCAATAACCACTGGTGGATCCATATGGGTTTGTGGAAAGAACACACATGCAATGACACTGGTTGATCCATATGTGGTTTGTGAAAAGAACAGACATGCAATGACATTGGTTGATCCATATGTGGTTTGTGACAATAATACACATGCAATGCCATTGGTTAATCCATGTGTGGTTTCTGGAAA
This sequence comes from Avena sativa, assembly GCA_916181665.1. Classification (NCBI taxonomy): domain Eukaryota; kingdom Viridiplantae; phylum Streptophyta; class Magnoliopsida; order Poales; family Poaceae; genus Avena; species Avena sativa. Next base: position 325,626,253 of record OV702289.1, read on the forward strand.
GAACACACATGCAATGACTCTAGTGGGTCCATATGTGGTTTGTGAAAAGAACACACATGCAATGACTCTAGTGGATCCATAGGTGGTTTGTGGAAAGAACACACATGCAATGACATTGGTTGATCCATGTGTGGTTTGTGGAAAGAACATACATGCAATGACTCTAGTGGGTCCATATGTGGTTTGTGAAAATAACACACATGCAATGACTCTAGTGGATACATATGTGGTTTGTGGAAAGAACACACATGCAATGACTCTGGTTGATCCATATGCGGTTTGTGGAAAGAACACACATGCAATGACTTTAGTGCTGGTTTTAGTATAAGAACACACATGCAATGACTCTGGTGGATCCATATGTGGTTTGTGAAAAGAAGAGACATGCAATGAGTCTAGTTGATCCATGTGTGGTTTGTGGAAAGAACACAGATGCAATGACACTGGTTGATCCATATGTGGTTTGTGGAAAGAACACACATGCAATGACTCTAGTGGATCCATATGTGGTTTGTGGAAAGAACACACATGCATTGACATTGGTTGATCCATGTGTGGTTTGTGGAAAGAACACACATGCAATGACTCTAGTGGGTCCATATGTGGTTTGTGAAAAGAACACACATGCAATGACTCTAGTGGATCCATATGTGGTTCGTGGAAATAACACACATGAAATGACCATTGGTTGATCCATATGTGGTTTGTGGAAAGAACACACATGCAATGACTCTAGTGGGTCCATATGTGGTTTGTTAAAAGAACACACATGCAATGACTCTAGTGGATCCATTTGTGGTTTGTGAAAAGAACACACATGCAATGACTCTAGTTGATCCATGTGTGGTTTGTGGAAAGAACACACATGCAATGACATTGGTCGATCCATGTGTGGTCTGTGGAAAAGAACACACATGCAATGACTCTGCTGGTTCCATATGTGGTTTGTGAGAGGAACACACATGCAATGACACTGGTGGATCCATATGTGTGTTGTTAAAAGAACACACATTTAGTGACTCTCGTGCTGGTTTTAGTATAAGAACGAACATGCAATGACTCTAGTGGGTCCATATGTGGTTTGTGGAAAAGAACACACATGCAATGAACACTGGTGGATCCATAAGTGGTTTGTGGAAAGAACACACATGCAATAACCACTGGTGGATCCATATGGGTTTGTGGAAAGAACACACATGCAATGACACTGGTTGATCCATATGTGGTTTGTGAAAAGAACACACATGCAATGACTCTAGTGGATCCATATGTGGTTTGTGAAAAGAACACACATGCAATGCCATTGGTTGATGCATATGTGGTTTGTGAAAAGAACACACATGCAATGGCTCTAGTGGATCCATATGTGGTTTGTGGAAAGAACACACATGCAATGACCAGTGGTTGATCCATGTGTGGTTCATGACAAGAACACACACGCAATGAATCGGGTGGATCCATGTGTGGTTTGTGGAAAGAACACACATGCAATGAACCCTGGTGGATCCATATGTGGTTCATGACAGGAACACACATGCAATGACATTGGTTGATCCATATGTGGTTTGTGACAATACAACACATGCAATGACATTGGTTGATCCATGTGTGGTTGCGGAAGGAATACACATGCAATGACTCAAGTGGGTCCATGTAAGGTTTGTGAAAAGAACACACATGCAATGACTTTGGTTGATCCATGTGTGGTTTGTGAAAAGAACACACATGCAATTACTCTAGTGCTGGTTTTAGTATAAGAACACACATGCAATGACTCTGGTGGATCCATATGTGGTTTGTGAAAAGAACAGACATGCAATGACTCTAGTGGGTCCATATGTGGTTTGTGGAAAAGAACACACATGCAATGAACACTGGTGGATCCATATGTGGTTTGTGAAAAGAACACACATGCAATGCCATTGGTTGATCCATTTGTGGTTTGTGAAAAGAACACACATGCAATGACTCTACTGGATCCATATGTGGTTTGTGGAAAGAACACACATGCAATGACCACTTGTTTATCCATGTGTGGTTCATGACAGGAACAGACATGCAATGACATTGGTTGATCCATATGTGGTTTGTGACAATAACACACATGCAATGCCATTGGTTAATCCATGAGTGGTTTGTGGAAAGAACACACATGCAATGACTCAAGTGGGTCCATATGTGGTTTGTGAAAACAACACACATGCAATGACTTAGGGGGATCCATGTGCGGTTTGTGAAAGAACACACATGCAATGAACATTGGTGGATCCTTGTGGGGTTCATGACAGGAACACACATGCAATGACATTGGTTGATCCATATGTGGTTTGTGACAATAACACACATGCAATGACATTGGTTGATCCATGTGTGGTTGTGGAAAGAACACACGTGCAATGACTCAAGTGGGTACATGTGTGGTTTGTGAAAAGAACACACATGCAATGACTCTGGTGGATCCATATGTGGTTTGTGACAGGAACACACATGCAATGACACAGGTGGATCCATACGTGGGTTGTTAAAAGAACACACATTTAGTGACTCTAGTGATGGTTTTAGTATATGAATAGACATGCAATAACTCTAGTGGGTCCATATGTGGTTTGTGGAAAAGAACACACATGCAATGAACACCGGAGGATCCATAAGTGGTTTGTGGAAAGAACACACATGCAATAACCACTGGTGGATCCATATGGGTTTGTGGAAAGAACACACATGCAATGACACTGGTTGATCCATATGTGGTTTGTGAAAAGAACAGACATGCAATGACTTTATTGGATCCATATCTGGTTTGTGGAAAGAACACACATGCAATGACTCTAGTGGGTCCATATGTGGTTTGTGGAAAGAACACACATGCAATGACATTGGTTGATCCATGTGTGGTTTGTGGAAAGAACACACATGCAATGACTCTAGTGGGTCCATATGTGGTTTGTGCAAAGAACACACACGCAATGACTCTAGTGGATCCATATGTGGTTTGTGGAAAGTACACACATGCAATGACTCTGGTTGATCCATATGCGGTTTGTGGAAAGAACACACATGCAATGACTTTAGTGCTGGTTTTAGTATAAGAACACACATGCAATGACTCTGGTGGATCCATATGTGGTTTGTCACAGGAACACACATGCAATGACTCTAGTGGGTCCATATGTGGTTTGTGGAAAAGAACACACATGTAATGAACACTGGTGGATCCATGTGTGGTTTCTGGAAAGAACATACATGCAATGAACACTGGTGGATCCATATGTGGTTTGTGAAAAGAACACACATGCAATGACTATAGTGGATCCATATGTGGTTTGTGGAAAGAACTCATATGCAATGACCACTGGTTGATCCATGTGTGGTTCATGACAGGACCACACATGCAATGACACTGGTTGATCCATATGTGGTTTGTGGAAAGACAACACATGCACTGACTCTGGTGGATCCATGTGTGGTTTGTGGAAAGAACAAACATGCAATGAACACTAGTGGATCCATATGTGGTTCATGACAGGAACACACATGCAATGACTCTAGTGCTGGTTTTAGTATAAGAACACACATGCAATCACTCTAGTGGGTCCATATGTGGTTTGTGAAAAGAACACACATGCAATGACTCTAGTGGATCCATATGTGGTTTGTGGAAAAGAACGCACATGCAATGAACACTGGTGGATCCATAAGTGGTTTGTGGAAAGAACACACATGGAGTGAACACTGCTGGATCCATATGTGGTTTGTGAAAAGAACACACATGCAATGCCATTGGTTGATCCATATGTGGTTTGTGAAAAGAACACACATGCAATGACTCTAGTGGATCCATATGTGGTTTGTGGAAAGAACACACATGCAATGACCACTGGTTGATCCATGTGCGGTTCATGACAGGACCACACATGCAATGACATTGGTTGATCCATATGTGGTTTGTGGAAAGAACACACATGCAATGACTCTGGTCGATCCATGTGTGGTTTGTGGAAAGAACACACATGCAATGAACACTAGTGGATCCATATGTGGTTCATGACAGGAACACACATGCAATGACTCAGGTGGATGCATGTGTGGTTTCTGAAAGAAAACACATGCAATGAACACTGGTGGATCCCTATGTGGTTCATGACAGGAACACACATGCAATGACATTGGTTGATCCATATGTTGTTTGTGACAATACAACACATGCAATGACATTGGTTGATCCATGTGTAGTTGCGGAAGGAACACACATGCAATGACTCCAGTGGGTCCATGTGTGGTTCGTGAAAAGAACACACATGCAATAACTCTAGTTGATCCATGTGTGGTTTGTGGAAAGAACACACATGCAATGACTCTAGTGCTGGTTTTAGTATAAGAACACACATGCAATGACTCTGGTAGATCCATATGTGGTTTGTGAAAAGAACAGACATGCAATGACTCTAGTGGGTCCATATGTGGTTTGTGGAAAAGAACACACATGTAATGAACACTGATGGATCCATATGTGGTTTGCGAAAAGAACACACATGGAATGCCATTGGTTGATCCATATGTGGTTTGTGAAAAGAACACACATGCAATGACTCTAGTGGATCCATATGTGGTTTGTGGAAAGAACACACATGCAATGACCACTCGTTGATCCATGTGTGGTTCATGACAGGAACACACATGCAATGACATTGGTTGATCCATATGTTGTTTGTGATAATAACACACATGCAATGCCATTGGTTAATCCATGTGTGGTTTGTGGAAAGAACACACATGCAATGTCTCAAGTGGGTCCATATGTGTTTTGTGAAGAGAACACACATGCAATGACTCAAGGGGATCCATGTGTGGTTTGTGGAAAGAACACACATGCAATGAACATTGTTGGATCCATGTGTGGTTCATGACAAGAACACACATGCAATGACATTGGTTGATCCATATGTGGTTTGTGGCAATAACACACATGCAATGACATTGGTTGATCCATGTGTGGTTGTGGAAAGAACACATGTGCAATGACTCAAGTGGGTACATGTGTGGTTTGTGAAAAGAACACACATGCAATGACTCTGGTTGATCCATGTGTGGTTTGTAGAAAGAACACACATGCAATGACATTGGTGGATCCATGTGTGTTTTATGGAAAAGAACACACATGCAATGACTCTGGTGGATCCATATGTGGTTTGGTAAAAGAACAGACATGCAATGACTCTAGTGGGTCCATATGTGCTTTGTGGAAAAGAACACACTTGTAATGAACACTAGTTGATCCATGTGTAGTTTGTGGAAAGAACACACATGCAATGAACACTAGTGGATCCATATGTGGTTTGTGAAAAGAACACACATGCAATGCCATTAGTTGATCCATATGTGGTTTGTGAAATTAACACACATGCAATGACATTGGTTGATCCATATGTGGTTTGTGGAAAGGACACACATGTAATGACATTGGTTGATCCATGTGTGGTTTGTGGAAAGAACACACATGCAATGACTCTAGTGGGTCCATATGTGGTTTATGAAAAGAACACACATGCAATGACTCTAGTGGATCCATATGTGGTTTGTGGAAAGAACACACATGCAATGACTCTGGTTGATCCATAAGCGGTTTGTGGAAAGAACACACGTGCAATGACTTTAGTGCTAGTTTTAGTATAAGCACACACATGCAATGACTCTGGTGGATCCATATGTGGTTTGTGAAAAGAACAGACATGCAATGACTCTAGTGGGTCCATATGTGGTTTGTGGAAAAGAACACACATGCAATGAACACTAGTTGATCCATGTGTGGTTTGTGGAAAGAACACACATGCAATGATCACTAGTGGATCCATATGTGGTTTGTGAAAAGAACACACATGCAATGCCATTGGTTGATCCATATGTGGTTTGTGAAAAGAACACACATGCAATGACTCTTGTGGATACGTATGTAGTTTGTGGAAAGAACACATATGCATTGACCACTGGTTGATCCATATGTGGTTTGTGGAAAGAAAACACATGCAATGAACACTGGTGTATCCATATGTGGTTCATGACAGGAACACACATGCAATGACTCTAGTGCCGGTTTTAGTATAATAACACACATGCAATGACTCTAGTGTGTCCATATGTGGTTTGTGAAAAGAACACACATGCAATGACTCTAGTGGATCCATATGTGGTTTGTGGAAAAGAACACACATGCAATGAACACTGGTGGATCCATAAGTGGTTTGTGGAAAGAACACACATGTAGTGAACACTGGTGGATCCATATGTAGTTTGTGAAAAGAACACACATGCAATGCCATTGGTTGATCCATATGTGGTTTGTGAAAAGAGCACACATGCAATGACTCTAGTGGATCCATATGTAGTTTGGGGAAAGAACACACATGCAATGACCACTAGTTGATCCATGTGTGGTTCATGACAGGAACACACATGCAATGACATTGGTTGATCCATATGTGGTTTTTGACAATAACACACATGCAATTCCATTTGTTAATCCATGTGTGGTTTGTGGAAAGAACACACATGCAATGACTCAAGTGGGTCCATATGTGGTTTGTGAAAAGAACACACATGCAATGACTCAGGGGGATCCATGTGTGGTTTGTGGAAAGAACACACATGCAATGAACACTGGTGGATCCATGTGTGGTCCATGACAGGAACACACATGCAATGACATTGGTTGATCCATATGTGGTTTGTGACAACAACACACATGCAATGACATTGGTTGATCCATGTGTGGTTGTGGAAAGAACACACATCCAATGACTCAAGTGGTTCCATGTGTGGTTTGTGAAAATAAAACACATGCAATGACTCTGGTTGATCCATGTGTGGTTTGTGGAAAGACCACACATGCAATGACATTGGTGGATCCATGTGTGGTTTGTTGAAAAGAACACATATGCAATGACTTTGGTGGATCCATATGTAGTTTATGACAGGAACACAGATGTAATGACACTGGTGGATCCATATGTGGGTTGTTAAAAGAACACACATTTAGTGACTCTAGTGCTGGTTTTAGTATAAGAACAGTCATGCAATGACTCTGGTGGGTCCATATGTGGTTCGTGGAAAAGAACACACACGCAAAGAACACTGGTGGATCCATAAGTACTTTGTGGAAAGAACACACATGCAATAACCACTGGTGGATCCATATGGGTTTGTGGAAAGAACACACATGCAATGACACTGGCTGATCCATATGTGGTTTGTGAAAAGAACACACATGCAATGACTCTAGTGGATCCATATGTGGTTTGTGGAAAGAACACACATGCAATGACCACTGGTTGATCCATGTGTGGTTCATGACATGACCACACATTCAACGACACTAGTTGATCCATATGTGGGTTGTGGAAAGAACACACATGCAATGACACTGGTTGATCCATGTGTGGTTTGCGGAAAGAACACACATGCAATGACACTGGTTGATCCATATGTGGTTGTGGAAAGAACACACATGCAATGACTCTAGTGGATCCATATGTGGTTTGTCGAAAGAACACACATGCAATGACATTGGTTGATCCATGTGTGGTTTGTAGAAAGAACACACATGCAATGACTCTAGTGGGTCCATATGTGGTTTGTGAAAAGAACACACATGCAATGAATCTAGTGGATCCATATGTGGTTTGTGGAAAGAACACACATGCAATGACTCTAGTTGATCCATATGCAGTTCGTGGAAAGAACACACATGCAATGACTGTAGTGCTGGTTTTATTATAAGAACACACATGCAATGACTCTAGTGGATCCATATGTGGTTTGTGAAAAGAACATGCATGCAATGACTCTAGTGGGTCCATATGTGGTTTGTGGAAAAGAACACACATGCAATGAATACTGGTTGATCCATGTGTGGTTTGTGGAAAGAACACACATGCAATGAACACTGGTGGATCCATATGTGGTTTGTGAAAAGAACACACATGCAATGCCATTGGTTGATCCATATGTGGTTTGTGAAAAGAACACACATGCAATGACTCTAGTGGATCCATATATGGTTTGTGGAAAGAACACATATGCAATGACCACTGGTTGATCCATGTGGGGTTCATGACAGGACCACACATGCAATGACACTGGTTGATCCATATGTGGTTTGTGGAAAGAACATACATGCAATGAATCTGGTGGATCCATGTGTGGTTTTGGAAAGAATACACATGCAATCACTACAAGAGATCTGGCCCATAGAGGCACTAGTTTGGTCCTGGAGAGACACTTTTATTGTCTTTACATACTTGTAGAGCCATTTTACACATTGTCTCAAAAGTGTCATTATGGGCAGTGTCCCTATGGGATAAGGACACTAGTAATAATGTTTATGCTTCTTATAAGACACAAAAAAGAAGCATTATATTATGTCTCTACACGTAGAGTAAAAAATACCATAAAAATATGTCAAAAGCAATCCTTGAACTCTTGACCTTGATGATAAAGACATATTAATCTAACCATCTCAACCTTACATAAGATCTTGTTTACATCTAGAATGAATTTCTTTTGAATATATTACATGAGGGATAAAACATAGAACACATGTCTCTAGACCACAAGCAAAATGCCTCAAATAGTGTCTTTACATAAAATGTAAAGACAATTTATAATGTGTCTCAATGATTTCCTTTATATAAATTTTTGTGACAATTTAGAATACCTCAAAATTTGCCTCTCGAATGAAAATCCTATTCCCTCAGAAAAATGTCTTAACTGTTGTCTCTATATTTGAGACACATCCTTAAGTGTATCAAAAATTGTCTTTGCAATTTGCAAAATGTCTCTACGTGATTTTTAAAGAGATAAAATAAGAAGTGTCTCAAGAAGAATGCCTCTATGGTAGGTTTCTGTTGTAGTGAATGACACTGGTGGATCCATATGTGGTTTGTGAAAAGAACACACATCCACTGACTCTAGTGCTGGTTTTAGTATAAGAACACACATGCTATGACTCTGGTGCATCCATATGTGGTTTGTGAAAATAACAGACATGCAATGACTCTAGTGGGTCCATATGTGGTTTGTGGAAAAGAACACACATGCAATGAACACTGGTAGATCCATGAGTGGTTTGTGGAAAGAACACACATGCAGTGAACACTGGTGGATCCATATGTGGTTTGTGAAAAGAACACACATGCAATGCCATTGGTTGATCCATATGTGGTTTGTGAAAAGAACACACATGCAATGACTCTAGATCCATATGTGGTTGGTGGAAAGAACACACATGCAATGACCACTGGTTGATCCATGTGTGGTTCATGACAGGAACACACATGCAATGCCATTGGTTGATCCATATGTGGTTTGTGGAAAGAACACACATGCAATGACCACTGGTTGATCCATGTGTGGTTCATGACAGGACCACACATGCAATGACACTGGTTGATCCATATGTGCTTTGTGGAAAGAACACACATGCAATGACTCTGGTGGATCCATGTGTGGTTTGTGGAAAGAACACACATGCAATGAACACTAGTGGATCCATATGTGGTTCATGACAGGAACACACATGCAATGACTCTAGTGCTGGTTTTAGCATAAGAACACACATGCAATGACTCTAGTGGGTCCATATGTGGTTTGTGAAAGAACACACATGCAATTACTCTAGTGGATCCATACGTGGTTTGTGGAAAAGAACACACATGCAATGAACACTGGTGGATCCATAAGTGGTTTGTGGAAAGAACACACATGCAGTGAACACTGGTGGATCCATATGTGGTTTGTGAAAAGAACACACATGCAATGCCATTGGTTGATCCATATGTGGTTTGTGAAAAGAACACACATGTAATGACTAGGGGATCCATATGTGGATTGTGGAAAGAACACACATGCAATGACCACTGGTTGATCCATGTGTGGTTCATGACAGGACCACACATGCAATGACACTGGTTGATCCATATGTGGTTTGTGGAAAGAACACACATGCATTGACTCTCGTGGATCCATGTGTGGTTTGTGGAAAGAACACACATGCAATCAACACTGGTGGATCCATATGTGGTTCCTGACAGGAACACACATGCAATGACATTGGTTGATCCATATGTGTTTTGTGACAATAACACGCATGCAATGACATTGGTTGATCCATGTGTGGTTGCGGAAGGAACACACATGCAATGACTCAAGTGGGTCCATGTGTGGTTTGTGAAAAGAACACACATGCAATGACTCTGGTTGATCCATGTGTGGTTTGTGGAAAGAACACACATGCAATGACTCTAGTGCTGGTTTTAGTATAAGAACACACATGCAATGACTCTGGTGGATCCATATGTGTTTTGTGAAAAGAACAGACATGAAATGACTCTAGTGGGTCCATATGTGGTTTGTGGAAAAGAACCCACATGCAATGAACACAAGTGGATCCATAAGTGGTTTGTCGAAAGAACACACATGAAGTGAACACTGGTGGATCCATATGTGGTTTGTCAAAAGAACACACATGCAATGCCATTGGTTGATCCATATGTGGTTTGTGAAAAGAACACACATGCAATGCCTCTAGTGGTTCCATATGTGGTCTGTGGAAAGAACACACATGCAATGACCACAGGTTGATCCATGTGTGGTTCATGATAGGACCACACCTGCAATGACACTGGTTGATCCATATGTGGTTTGTGGAAAGAACACACATGCAATGACACTGGTTGATCCGTTTGTGGTTTGTGGAAAGAACACATATGCAATGACACTGGTTGATCCATATGTGGTTTGTGGAAAGAACACACATGCAATGACTCTAGTGGGTCCATATGTGGTTTGTGGAAAAGAACACACATGCAAGAACACTGGTTGATCCATATGTGGTTTGTGGAACGAACACACATGCAATGAATCTAGTGGATACATATGTGGTTTGTGCAAAGAACACACATGCAATGACATTGGTTGATCCATGTGTGGTTTGTGGAAACAACACACATGCAATGACTCTAGTGGGTCCATATGTGGTTTGTGAAAAGAACACACATCCAATGACTCTAGTTGATCCATATGTGGTTTGTTGAAAGAACACACATGCAATGACTCTAGTTGATCCATACGCAGTTTGTGGAAAGAACACACATACAATGACCTTAGTGCTGGTTTTAGTATAAGAACACACATGCAATGACTCTGGTGGATCCATATGTTGTTTGTGAAAAGAACAGACATGCAATGACTCCAGTGGGTCCATATGTGGTTTGTGGAAAAGAACACAAATGCAATTAACACTGGTGGATCCATAAGTGGTTTGTGGAAAGAACACACATGAAGTGAACCCTAGTGGATCCATATGTGGTTTGTGAAAAGAACACACATGCAATGCCATTGGTTGATCCAAATGTGGTTTGTGAAAAGAACACACATGCAATGACTCTAGTGGATCCATATGTGGTTTGTCGAAAGAACACACATGAAATGACCATTGGTTGATCCATGTGTGGTTCATGATAGGACCACACATGCAATGACTCTGGTTGATCCATGTGTGGTTTGTGGAAAGAACACACATGCAGTGACTCTAGTGCTGGTTTTAGTATAAGAACACACATGCAATGACTCTGGTGGATCCATATGTGTTTTGTGAAAAGAACAGACATGCAATGACTCTTGTGGGTCCATATGTGGTTTGTGGAAAAGAACCCACATGCAATGAACACTAGTGGATCCATAAGTGGTTTGTCGAAAGAACACACATGAAGTGAACACTGGTGGATCCATATGTGGTTTGTCAAAAGAACACACATGCAATGCCATTGGTTGATCCATATGTGGTTTGTGAAAAGAACACACATTCAATGCCTCTAGTGGTTCCATATGTGGTCTGTGGAAAGAACACACATGCAATGACCACAGGTTGATCCATGTGTGGTTCATGATAGGACCACACCTGCAATGACACTGGTTGATCCATATGTGGTTTGTGGAAAGAACACACATGCAATGACACTGGTTGATCCGTGTGTGGTTTGTAGAAAGAACACACATGCAATGACACTGGTTGATCCATATGTGGTTTGTGGAAAGAACACACATGCAATGACTCTAGTGGGTCCATATGTGGTTTGTGGAAAAGAACACACATGCAAGAACACTGGTTGATCCATATGTGGTTTGTGGAACGAACACACATGCAATGACTCTAGTGGATCCATATGTGGTTTGTGCAAAGAACACACATGCAATGACATTGGTTGATCCATGTGTGGTTTGTGGAAACAACACACATGCAATGACTCTAGTGGGTCCATATGTGGTTTGTGAAAAGAACACACATCCAATGATTCTAGTTGATCCATATGTGGTTTGTTGAAAGAACACACATGCAATGACTCTAGTTGATCCATACGCAGTTTGTGGAAAGAACACACATACAATGACCTTAGTGCTGGTTTTAGTATAAGAACACACATGCAATGACTCTGGTGGATCCATATGTTGTTTGTGAAAAGAACAGACATGCAATGACTCCAGTGGGTCCATATGTGGTTTCTGGAAAAGAACACAAATGTAATTAACACTGGTGGATCCATAAGTGGTTTGTGGAAAGAACACACATGAAGTGAACCCTAGTGGATCCATATGTGGTTTGTGAAAAGAACACACATGCAATGCCATTGGTTGATCCATATGTGGTTTGTGAAAAGAACACACATGCAATGACTCTAGTGGATCCATATGTGGTTTGTCGAAAGAACACACATGAAATGACCATTGGTTGATCCATGTGTGGTTCATGATAGGACCACACATGCAATGACACTGGTTGATCCATATGTGGTTTGTGGAAAGAACACACATGCAATGACTCTAGTGGATCCATGTGTGCTTTGTGGAAAGAACACACATGCAATGACACTGGTGGATCCATATGTGGTTTGTGAAAAGAACACACCTGCAATGACTATAGCGCTGGTTTTAGTATAAGAACACACGTTCTATGACTCTAGTGGGTCCATATGTGGTTTGTGAAAAGAACACACATGCAAAGACTCTAGTGGATCCATATGTGGTTTGTGGAAAAGAACACACATGCAATGAACACTGGTGGATCCATAAGTGGTTTGTGGAAAGAACACACATGCAGTGAACACTGGTGGATCCATATGTGGTTTGTGAAAAGAACAGACATGCAATGTCATTGGTTGATCCATATGTGGTTTGTGAAAAGAACACACATGCAATGGCTCTAGTGCATCCATATGTGGTTTGTGGAAAGAACACACATGCAATGTCATTGGTTGATCCATATGTGGTTTGTGAAAAGAACACACATGCAATGGCTCTAGTGCATCCATAAGTGGTTTGTGGAAAGAACACACATGCAATGACCACTGGGTTATCCATGTGTGGTCCATGACAGGACCACACATGCAATGACACTTGTTGATCCATATGTGGTTTGTGGAAAGAACACACATGCAATGACTCTGGTCGATCCATGTGTGGTTTGTGGAAAGAACACACATGCAATGAACACTGCTGAATCCATATGTGGTTCATGACAGGAACACACATGCAATGATTCAAGTGGATGCATGTGTGGTTTGTGGAAAGAACACACATGAAATCAACACTGGTGGATCCATCTGTGGTTCATGACAGGAACACACATGCAATGACATTGGTTGATCCATATGTGGTTTGTGACAATAACACACATGCAATGACATTGGTTGACCCATGTGTGGTTGTGGAAACAACACACATGCAATGACTCAAGTGGGTCCATGTGTGGTTTGTGAAAAGAACACACATGCAATGACTCTGGTTGATCCATGTGTGGTTTGTGGAAAGAACACACATGCAATGACATTGGTGTATCCATGTGTGGTTTATGGAAGAGAACACACATGCCATGACTCTGGTGGATCCATATGTGGTTTTATAGGAACACACATGCAATAACACTGGTGGATCCATATGTGGGTTGTTAAAAGAACACACATTTAGTGACTATAGTGCTGGTTTTTATATAAGAACAGACATGCAATGACTCTAGTGTGTCCATATGTGGTTTGAGGAAAAGAACACACATGCAATCAACACTGGTGGATCCATAAGTGGTTTGTGGAAAGAACACACATCCAATAACCACTGGTGGATACATATGTGGTTTGTGGAAAGAACACACATGCAATGACACTGGTTGATCCATATGTGGTTTGTGGAAAGAACACACATGCAATGACTCTAGTGGATCCATATATGGTTTGTGGAAAGAACACACATGCAATGACCACTGGTTGATCCATGTGTGGTTCATGACAGGACCACACATGCAATGACACTGGTTGATCCATATGTGGTTTGTGGAAAGAACACACATGCAATGACACTGGTTGATCCATATGTGATTTGTGAAAAGAACACACATGCAATGACTCTAGTGGATCCATATGTGGTTTGTGGAAAGAACACACATGCAATGACACTGGTTGATCCATGTGTGGTTTGTGGAAAGAACACACATGCAATGACACTAGTTGATCCATACGTGGTTTGTGGAAAGAACACACATGCAATGACTCTAGTGGATCCATATGTGGTTTGTGGAAAGAACACACATGCAATGACATTGGTTGATCCATGTGTGGTTTGTGGAAAGAACACACATGCAATGACTAGTGGGTCCATATGTGGTTTGTGAAAAGAACACACATGCAATGACTCTAGTGGATCCATATGTGGTTTCTGGAAAGAACACACATTCAATAACCACTGGTTGATCCATATGCGGTTTATGGAAAGAACACACATGCAATGCCATTGGTTGATCCATGTGTGTTTTGTGAAAAGAACACACACGCAATGCCATTGGTTGATCCATGTGGTTTGTGGAAAAGAACACACATGGAATGACATTGGTGGATCCATATGTGGTTTGTGGAAAGAACACATATCGGGTCCTCGAGGAGGCTTAAACGTCCCCGCATTAAAAACCCAGCCTATCGGGTCCTCCATTCGCACTCATTCACTACTCTCTCTTCCCTATCTAGCAAAACCCCACAATCTTGAACGTAGTTGCATGAACCTTCTCCATGAAACCAGTGCGTGGGCGTGAGTGTTCGAGCATCGCCGCCGGGGTGGTGCTTCACGCGGCAGTTCTGGAAGAGCATCACGCAGCACAAGGCAAGGAGGATGTGCAGTTCAACCCCTTGGGGAACCATGTGCTCGCCGGTGCTGACAACTTTGGAGGCTCTGATGAGGGCGTGGAGTTCGACGAACACGCTCCGCTCGTGTACCCGGAGGTAGTCGTAATGATTAGATGCAACGTACGAAGCGGTACATGGAGAGATCTAGTCTGTTCTAAATGAATTCACATTATTTATTAATAAGTTATCAAGAACACAAACCACATTAATTTAAGAGCGAGCTGGGGAGACGGCCATAATAAACTGCTGAACATGTATAGACATGTTATTGCATCGAAAGTAACTTGGAATGGTGGAAGGAATATATATTTATTATTTTTCTTATTTCGGTTTATATTCCATACATTACAGGTGTATTCAAGTGAGATGGACTTTGACAAGGAGACCAGGGACAACAAGAGCCGCCATGTCATGAAGAAGCTCAAGAGCGGGATAATCCCTTTCCGTACTCGACTTGGGGAGCTCAGGTGCCCTTTCTATAAGAAAGGAGTCAACCCGAGGATTGCCAGCTTGATTCTGCATGCGGTTGGCATTGGTAAAAGTCCGGCTAGTAAACACAAGTCGGCGACCAAGGCTAAGCACGCTGCTTATGGCAAATTTTAGAGGGAGTATGTCAAGACCGGCCTAGTGTCCCCTTACTTAGGAATCAACAACTTCTAGCCGACCAACCCGTCACTGTGCTAGCCCGGCCACTAATAATATTTAGTTCTCTTACTGTATCTAGACCCTTAAACCATGGGGATTTCTATTTTCATACCCTTCAAAATATATTCAAGTTCATCTATTTATGGAGTTAAAGTTCTGGTGGCATACTCGTTATTTTGCATGGATAGAGGGGTGCCCCCGACAGATATAAGGGTTATCCTGTCCGCTAGATCACAGAGGATCAACGGTTGGTGGGCACGATCCGTGTGACAACTGTCTCGACCAATCGGAGCGTAGCAACGAAGATGAGCATAGGTGCGAGAGATGGATACAAAGAGAGGGGAAAATCGAGTAGCACTTAAGAACCAAGGGCAAAACTGAGTAGAACTTAAAAACTAAGGGCAAAACTAAGTAGAACTTAAAAACCAAGGGCAAAAATGACAAAGGGATTCAAATAGAAAATAGAAAATGATTTAAAAATTGAACCAAACCGCTAGTGTTACGCTCGAGGGCAAAACTGAGTACAACTGAATCGCCATGGTTAGACACGAGGGAAAAAACGTGACTCACGGTACGCGTGTGCGGTGCACTTGGCGGTAGCGGACACATGTGGCCATGCACGGTGCATTAGCGTACGCGGTGCACGGTAGTGCAACGAAACGTCGCTTCCCTTCTCCTTTAATAGAGGCTCCCCACTCCCACTCATCACGCACTCGCTCACTCAACCGTCTCCACTGTCCCATCTTCTTCTACAAACGCCCAACAGAACCCCAACCATGCTGACGATGGAGACGAATGGCGCAGTGGCCATCGGTGCCTCCAAGGCCACCGGCGAGGAGCCTCCCATCCCCATATAGACCCCCGTCCCCGCATCCGCTGTAGCCGCCGGCGAGGAGGCCCCCACCAGTCTCGAACAGATCCCGCTCGGATGGGACCCCTACGAGGAGGTTGTCTACATAAGGCCAGAGAACCCCTACGACACCAGCATCGCCAACCCATGGTCGGAGGTAACCAAGGTTTTCTCCCCTTCCCTTGTTCTTCCCATGTTCCCATCGTTGGATGCTAGATCGTATGTTATTAGGGCTCGGCTATTCGTATTTTTACAGTACCTAATCCTCTTGTGTTAGATCTTGATTTTCGATGAATCCCCCTGTTCGTAGTTGGGATCAGTATTCGATTTGATTTGAGATTCGGGGAATAATCGGGAGATCTCAATCGGTCAATCTATGCAAATAATCAATCCCGATAATCAAGGTATCTCAATCATGTCCTTATTGCACTCTACTGTTTTTTCCAACAAGAGGATAGCAGCAACGTCCGCAACAACGACGAGTCCAAGGACACCAAGACTCGGCATGTGCTGAGGAGCCTAAAGTCTGGCCAGTACAACAACTTCTTCACCGGCGACGTGTACAGGTGCCCCTTCTGCCCCACTAGGAGGCTCCGTGCCACGGACTTCAACTCCCTCGTGAAGCATGCCGAGGACGTGAGGACCTGCGGCGAGTGCGTGAACGTCGACGGCTTCATGGACAAGCACCAGGCGCTCGGTCTTCACCTCCACAACCTCCAGAAGATGGCTATCGAGGAGGGTCGCATGCCCCTGATCATACCCAAGGTGCCCAAGGTCAAGAGGCTGGGCAGCAAGAAGTGGAGGAGGCGCCAGAGGGAGGAGGCAGATGCTCTCCTAGCAGAGGCCACGAGGGGCCAGTGATCAGCTACTACTACTACTGTAAAGCAGCTTCTTTTGTCTTGTCTGTGTTGAACCTGTCAGCTACTGCTGCTGCTGAGCACCCTAATTGTCGAACCTCGTTATGTACCATACTATATAACCTATATTAGCTGGTTTATCTACATCTGCTCTGTTTACTGAATTTATTTATGGTGCTGGTTTGTTTTGCTGCTCTAGATTTGCTACCAGATTGGGGGAAAACGAGGGCAAAAGGAACAATGAATGAAGAGAGAAGCTGCTCTAGATTCCCTACCTTTTTGGGCAAAAAAAACACAACTTTTAGCGAGAGAGGGGAAAAGGCGCTCTTAAAAAGGCCAAAAAACAAAAAAAAACTTCCAATTTAGGCGTCAGGGCGCACGTAACGGCCAAGCCTTTGACCAGACGGCACCCCCCTCCGAGCGCATGTGAGGGCTTTGGAATATCGGGAGGGAAAAGTGAGGACAAACGAGACACAGTGTTGCTATAGCTAAATCTGACAAAAAGCTGAATTTTCCTTTACCATGCAATTTGGCTAGAGCTCCACAATGTAGCTATTCTAAATCCCTAAACTATGTGGTGCATTGAAACCTTATGCTTTTCCACCGGCACGTGTGTTGCAAAGTTGCTTGATCATGCATGCTTACACAAGTGGCCTACACAGAAACTTATAGAAGCATGGGGAAACGAGCTTCATTTTGGCAAATTCTGGACAAAATGAAATTGTAAGATTTGCGCAATCAGCAGGCCTGATCGGCTGGGCGGCTACCCCGGGGTGCAGGGATGCTAGGTCCCTATCTATGCTTACACTTCTTAAACTTGTTAGGAATAATAGCTGTACACTTCCTTCTGTCCTGTCACGTTACATTGTGTCAGCACCGTGCACCCACTGCGGATCGGCAACGCGATGGTGGTCTACATGACCGGTCTCTGCCACGCCAAAGCCATGTCGCACACCCGTCCCATCGCCTACCGGGACGGACGCTGAATTTAATCGCTAGGATTGAAAACCAATTATGCTCTCCCAGTCAAACTTGCTTCCACATGGGTATGACCGGAATATTGGTAAACGCAATTTAAGCATCACCTTCCGTCTCCTCAGCACATCACTATGCAAAAATCCCCAACTCATTCCTTCCGCCGCCCTCTACCGCCGCTGTAGACACTGCAAGAACCATCAACGCTGCCGCAGGCACCACCTCCGCCAGGCCATACCACCGCAACAGATCATTCCACCGCCACGCCCAGTCCCAACCACCGCTACCGACCCTTGGCCACCGCCACCGCATTTGCTGCTGCCATGGACACAGAGTACGGCGTGTTCGGCGATGGGAGCAACTTCACCGACGAGTACACCATCACCGCCCATGGCACCACTAAGCTAACGGTCATCCACACAAATGCGTCAGCGCAGGTTGCCAAGGTCATCACAATGTACGAGCGGTGGCTATAGGAGCCGATGGACAGGTACAAGATCGTCGGCCTTGACCTCGAGTATACTAGAGACAGGAAGAGGATGGAGCTTTTGTAGCTGTCCATGCACAACCACTGCCTCCTATACCACGTATGTAGGGCCAAATCTGTATGCCCGGAGCTTCGCGAGTTCCTACACAGGAGGGAGATCTACTTCGCCAGCGTCGACATCAAGAACGACACTCCGAAGCTAGAGCGGGATCTCCTCGTTCATGTCGTCAATCACGTCGATCTCCAACGTTTGTGGAGGTACCTGGATGGCGGTACGGGGAAAGTCGGCATGGCTAGACTCGCTGCCGACATCATCGACCGCGAGTACGCCGGCATGAAAGTCGAGTTCCCGAAGCACCTACACGAGCGATGGGAGTGGAGGCACCTGGATTACGATGCGATCAAGTACGCAGCCAGGGACGCGTATGTCTGCTACGAGATGCTCAACAGGATCTGGCGGGTGGGTGAGTGTGCTGTTTATGACTACTAGTTTCGCATTTCGTTCCTAGTTTTATCTCGCCTGTATTTTATCTCACCTGTATTTTATCTCGCATGTATTTTCTAAGAATTCTGTGTGTAAGAACCAAGCTCGTATGATCCCTGTGCTATTAGCTACTTAACCTATATGAATTACATTCCCCCTTTTGTGTGCTCAACATTCATTCTTACAAATTATGTCTGTGCCATTTGCATGCGGCAGAATCCAGGACTGACATGCATAAGGTGTGATACAGTCATAAGTCATAACCAAACCCAGATTATAGCAAAGGATACAGTCATAACCAAACCCAGATTATAGTTCGACAAAGGTAATACACAGTAGTTCATAATTGCTCACATAGTGTACTTCTAAAATAACATATTTTCATAAACACAACAATCATGTACTAAAAGTCTACACCCCAGCCTGTTGGAGAAGGCAACCGATCCCAGGATGCCTTCGATCGCTTGCCCCGGCTTGTAGATTCATCTACACTCCGACATCTGGGGCCAACAACCTGCCTTGGTGGTGGTTCAATGATGCAATGCCTGGAACGAGATTTTACAATCTGGCGGTACAACTCGTGGCTAACATACCCGCCAATTGCAGCGTACTTCAGGTTAGGTTCAGAAAGTGTCTTATCCTCCCAGTAATCGTGCCCTAAACGCCTCCACGAACATCTCGACAATTTGCCCTTCATGTCAGCGTACCACAGGTCGATGAGTTCGGAGGTAAGAGCGGCCATCCCGGTCTTGCCGCCCTTCATCCCTGGGATCCACTAAATTTCCTAGATGTCCAATCTGCACTCCTTTGGGATTCTAATGTTAACAGTCGGGCTTTCAAGCAGTTTAGTGTCATTCGTGATGTCAACACTAGTAAATGTTATGTGCTGGTTCACAAGAAAGTCATGAAATAGATCCCTAATGCTTTCGCCCCACCTGGATGAAAATGAATTCAGACAAATAATATAGCAATAACTTTTGCAAACAGATGGTTTAGGAACAAAAAGACAGCAAAGTCTACCAGATCCCGTCAGCCCCCTTCTCGCAAAAAGGCTGGTATATGAGGACGTGCCCCTTCATGGAGAGTTGCACCATGGCGATCCTACGGTGATCGCGGTTGTACTCGAGGTCGAGACCTACGAACCTGTTTTCTTCGAACCATAGCCAACTCGTTTAATTATTTGTGTTCCTCACCATCCGAGGGTCGGTGGTAAAGACGATATCAATCTTCTTCTCACCATGTACTTCTATGTTGAAGTGCGCAGTTGCTTGCCTGTCGTCGTTTCGGACGTCCGAAGAGTCCATGACTACAGGCAAGATGGAAAGGATACGGAGGAAGAGGGTGATGCCGTGGTGGAGGAAATGGATGAGGCCATGGAGGAGAAAGACGATGAGGCCGTGGAGGAGGAACTGAGACGGACAAGTGAAAGATTGGAACCGCCCTTACCAATATCTGGAATGGTGCACGACCGTTTATAGTAGGGTGAAGGTGGAGAAAAACAACAGTTTTACACATCGACGCTAGCGCTTACTAAAATTTGTTCTGCGCCACTTGCATGCGGTGGAATCAAGGTCTGCCATGCACGATCCAAGTCAAACGTAGTCACATTTGCGCGTGCCGACCTTCACTCACTGACAGGCAGGCCGCACATTTCTCTCTCTCATGATTTATTTTTTCACTTCCTCTAGACGGTACCGTGCCCACCCTCAATAATTACACCCCCTTCCTTGTCTTCCACGCGGACGAGAATCGGCGGTGGTGGCGGTTCCTCACCGGGCCACTCCGTACTCGAACAACTGCCACCATCCATGATTCCTTCCCCTCTCAAATCCATCCGCCTCCTTATCACAATGCCTCCATTATTCTACCGGATTCCAGACTCCATTTGCCGCTATGGGTAGAGCTTGGGGTAGCAGCAAGCTGAAGCGAAAGGCATGCGATGACGACGCGGATGGCTAGGGCAACCACCACCGCGAGGATTGGGGATGGCCGAGCCTCAGCGCCACGAACATGCACAGGATCGCCACGGGGTTGGACATCATATCTGTCGACCGCCTCGCTCGCTGCATCCCTGACTACCGCTTCACGATCGTTTGACACCAGCAAATGGCCAAATGACCACGATGGCCACGCAAGTTCCAGTATCTTGCTTATTGGTTCAGTCATATTGTTGATTCATATGTGCTGAACTCTCATCGGAATTCTATGTTCCTTTCATCGAACGTGGTGTGTGCACGTGGGGTTTGAACAAATCGAACCATTTAAGACTATTCTGTACAGTGGATGCTCTGCTCGTACCTGATATTCTGGTATTTTCGTAGTGACACAGTCTTACTTTAGGTGATAGACGAGTTGTCAATTTCGATTTGCAATGGAATGCCTGCTAGGTGATATTATGTTTCCTAAAATAAAAACAAACAGATTAGATGATTTAAGGCTATTATGCCCCGAGCTGTTTATGATCATCGTTAGGAGTTTGTTCTGGGGGCTCTGCTCCTACTCCATATATTGGGTATCATCATAGTGACATAGGCATAATTTAGGCGATATCTGAGGAGACACTCGTATTTAGGCGATATTTTGGGCACTTTAATCTGAAGGTCCATTTGTCAAATTGTATTTGCAATGGAATCCATGCTAGGTGATTGTACCAACTGACAACAAACTCTGCAGAATATTCATACAAAACTGATGCTGCTGGATAAGTGGTCTGAATCAGTAGTGGTGAATATCAAGGAAGAAGAAGAGACGGAAATGGAAGATGACTAGAACTGGGTGGGTGGCAACGGCGAGTGGCTAGTCCTTTTATCGCAGGATGGGAGTACTTGGACTCTAAAAAATGGCTACAGATCGTTGAGACTTACATTGCCATCTTTGGAGGGTGTCGGTATTACTGCATTCATGTGGCATCCCGCAAAAACCACTGCTAGAAAACCGCGCTGTTTTGTGCATTGCATCGTCATCATCATGCATTGTTTGTCTGAAACTATTTTCGAAACGCCTAGTTTTGTTTTCTAAAATAGCCCCGTCTTATTTCAAATTAAAACATCGGCCTGTTCAGATCTTTTATTTGTCTAAAAAAACTATTTACAAAATTTATTTTTAAAAGAAAACCCTAGTCTAAAATTTCTAGTCCTAAATTTACCCAATCCTAGTCTACCCACCAACCCCAACTTGCCACCTCCCTTTCCCTCCACCTCATCACAACCATCGCCACCTCATCAATCCTAACCCCACTCCCTTCCCTCTCTCTCTCCTGCACACAGCAAACACACACACACAGCTCTTTCTTACCCCTCTCTCTCCACTCTCTCTGCACCCGGGCCCCACCCCACAGCCCCACTCCCTCCACCCACCGAGCCAGCCCCACTCCCCCTCTCCCTGGCCCCGCCACCCTGCGGTCCCCCTCGGCAGCACCCTCCCTCCAACCTGCGCTTCGCCGCCGCCTCTCCCTGCTTGCCTCGCCGGCCGCCGGGGCCGCCCCTTCTCCCGGTCCCGCCGCCTTCCTCCGTGTCGGCCTCGCCCCGCGCCCCGCCTACTCCGGCGGCGCCGCCGTCGGCCACGCTCGTCACCCTCCGCTCCGAGCTCTCCGTCGGGCCCTCCTCGCTGGCCCCGCACCTCACCGCCGTGTCGCCCCCCTCGCAAGCTCCGCCCGCCTCCGTCTCCCTCCGGCCACCGCCAGCCTCGCCTCGGCCTCCTCCCCGGCGGGCCCTCCGCCTCCCTCTGCCTTCCGGCCCCGCCCGTCTTCCGCCGCCGTCGGACTCCTCTGCACCTCGCCGGAGCCTCGACGCGCCGCCGCCTCCCCGGAGTCGCCACTGGCCGTGGCCGCCGTCGCCCCTGTTTGTGTCCCCGAGGCCGCCAAGCTCCGTCATAGCTGCTGCTCCTGGCCGTGGGCCTCCTCTCGCCGGCCTCTGTTCGTCCCACGTGCCTCCCTCGCCGCGAGCCGCCCCCTCTGCCGGTTCTCCTCCGCGTGGCCGTTCTCTGTTTGATGCCCGTAGAGCTGCCCTGTCGAGTACCTGGTGGTGCTACCAAGTCCTTCGTCTGCAAGTGTGAGCCCGACGTCCCTCAAGTCGAGAACCCCGTCAAGAACCTCGCCACTAACAAAATACGGACGAACAAGTACTTCGACATGGGACCTCAAGATCTTCCTCCTGGATCTAAAGGTCTTCGTCTCGGATGCCAAGAACTCCGGCATGAACATCAAGGCCACCTTCTCAGATGCGAAGCCCGATCCCGGCGTGCCCGAACCCCGTCGAACACCAAGACCCTCGTGCTCGCCAAGTTCTCCTTCACGGACCCGAAGACCACGGATGCGACAAGATCGACACCGACCCGGGGAAATCCGATGTGCCCCCGACGCCAACCAGGTCCTTCTTCCCGGATGCGACAAGACCTACTTCCAATGTCCGAGACCGATCCCGTCGAACCCTGAGACCGAACCCCGAACCCCGGAACCCAAGATCGCCGAACCCTAATGTGTGAACCTTTTCCCGAGCCCCTATTTTATAAATGCTAAATATAAAACCTGTTGCATGATAATCATTCATCTCGCATGCATATTTGTGTGGGTTGGGGGCACTATGCCGATTCACCTTATAATTAAATATGGGGCCCATATGCGGGCAAATCTAGTCTCATATTGGCCTCATTGAAATTTGTGTAGTGAACCGGTGCTATCTTTTGTCTTGATAATGCAACATTTAATTTGCGGGGTAGTTAAACAACTTGAACCGTTTAACTAAATGTCGGGACCCCGGTTCCGCTTAATATTGCCTAATCGCATCGCACCTTTGCCATGTCATACATCATACATGCATCATGCCCGATCTTTTGCCGTAGTATTAAATATTGCATCCGGTGTTTCTTCTAGTGTTTTGGTTCTTCGCGGATAAGGCCGTTGAGTTGATGCGAGTGTCGACCCGATCTTCGGTTGAACCTTCGGCAATGTTTTCAGGAGAGCATCTCCCCCTTTCTACCTATCTTACTTTTATAGTATTTACTCCCTCCTATTGATCTATTGCTATCTGTGTTGCGATGCTCTAGTTTTCGTACCCGTGATATCCCTTGCAGCCTTATATTGCCTTGGACACCTCCTATTACCGGTTGTTTGGTAGATAGTTGGACTTCCGTGTCGTAGTCGCTTGCTCAAGTGCTGTTGCGTGTTGTCAAGTACCACAGTTGTTGGAGTGTGGCCGCATGTTTAATGTTGGAGTTGATCATGGCTTTAATTACTGTTTAATAACTAAAAATTGAAGTAGGTAAATGCAGAGGCACCGGTGGGTGATAGACAATATTTGGTTTCCGACCGCTCACTGGTGTCCCGTAGGACCCCGAGTTCTTGACACCTGTTCCGAGATCGAGCGCGCTAACCACATGTGGGATGTGTGGGCACCCCATCGATTAGTACCTGATTTCAAAGTATTGTACCGGGGGCCACAACTAGTTTGAGGTTTTATTTACTATTTTGTACTTATGCCATGCTTTACTGCTTTATTTAAATTGTGCGATGGATAGCACACTGTACTGTTTAGGATCGTGACCCGTTTTCGCTGTATCGACAAGCCCGAGAGTTTCGGGTTCCCAGTCGTTTACAGCCGGCTCCACAAACCCTGAGTCCGTCTCGGAGCCCGGCCGACTTCGTTGCGGGTAGACTTAGTGGGGTGGCCCCCATGTACTTGCTTTGGGTCTGGGAAACGTCATGACTTAGGCCCCACCGACATACCGATGGGTGTATGTTAATTGATCTGGCAAAAAGGGTCGAAGTGCGTGTGGATATCTCATGCTAATTGCGTGTGGATACTTTGGTGCACCCCTGCAGGGTTAAATCTTTTCGAAAAGCCGTGTCCGCGGTTATGGACGACTTGGAGCACAGTTCTCGATCATAGACAACAATAACTAAAGTTTACTGTTATAAATTGACATGTATCCGATATGACTAGTAATCAGTTTCACTACAACGGAATGGCTAAACAAAAGTACCAACAACTGCTGGGTTTTGGGATATCTCATGCTAATTGTATTTGACTAGTAAGTATCGCAACTACAACGGAATGGTTAAATAAAACTTTCCACTGCTTATTTTATCAGGATGACTATCTATACTTGACTAGTAATTGCTGCAACGATAACTGAATAAATAAAACTGCCAACTGTGTGAGTTCCTCGGTTAACTTCCTCGTTTGGTGTCGAGGGGGAAATACCAGGATGGGTATGTTTGGTGGTAGTATCAGGATGGTTCCGAATAGGTCTTTCTTATCCCTCTCTGATAGCCGACAGTTGTATCGAGTCTCTATAGGTTGTTTAGTACATGCTGCGCTGCCGCTTCAGTCCACCATACCTATGTAGGCGAGGACCGCCAAATTCTAGTCTCGCCGTGTGCTGGCCTCAGTACTGACGCTCCTCTTTTTCCTCTGCCCTTTGTCGGCACCCCTTTTGTTTAGCAGGTTTGAGATCGCCGTCGTTAGCAGGGTTACCCTTCCGGCTTGGCCTGGGCAGGGTTATGGACGCCATTGGTTATTCTTCAGGGCTCTCAGCCCCATTTGCATCTTGTCCGTAGTCGGGCGCTATATCGTTTTCGAGGTGATTTGGATCTTTGTATATTATATTTGTATTCTTGACTCATTGAGTCGCTGCTGTATATATATATCTGTTCTGTGGGTCCCATCGAGGACTGTTGTGTAATGTTATTACTTCATTTTCCACCCGTACGAAAGTGCCTGGTGGGCGTCCTTGAATCGTTTCTATGCGGGTTTGGCGGGAAGCGCTAAAACTTGCATAGGGCCGATTTGAGGGTGTTACAATTCAACAATGGGTGGCCGCCGCCCATTTCCGAATTCGCTTATAGGTTCAACATGGCAGAACTTGAGCTCCTGAAGGTACAGCTCCCACATAGACCGCGCGAGGGGGCGTGGAAGACCTGGGAGTACGACCTCTTAGTGGTGTTCGACAAGGCAATCACATTCATTAGATGCCTAGAAGACAAGGAATGGACAGTCTTGCACGACGACTTCCTGCGGCCGGAGAAGTATGTCGACGCCATCTTCACCTACAACTACTATTCGTACAAACCACAACACATTTATGCGGTCACTGAACCTAGCGGCGACATGCGTGTTTGGGATCCGTCCATTTGGGGTGAGTCATGGTGTCATATAGCATGTAAAATCCCATTCAAAATTATGCTTACTGACTGTAAGTAACACGCAGGTACCCACGCAGCCCCGCGCATCATTCCAGCTCCAGTCATCGAAGATGAAGTAGCAGATACTGAACTTGGGACACGGTGCTGGTTCCTGGCACCTCTCGGAGGCGACACGGAACTGGATAATGAACTCATGTGGATTCATATTAGGGGAGCACTAAACAGCGTTGGTGATACAATAGAACATATGGGGACACAACTTTCTTCATACCCATCACTGCAGTGTCACATTTTCTTGAGGTCCGCATGCCCATCCAAAGACCCAGTAGAGCAAGTCTGGAGCAGAGTCGACAATCTGAAGGGACAATCTATGTTTCTTGGGATCAACTACCCTTTCTTTGTCGGAGCCCCTGGAGTTGTTGAACCTGTAATTGCTCAGGCAGCCCTGGCTCCTGATGCTGCTGCTGCTTGTGTTGGTGGTGGTGGAGCTGATGAAGAACTAGCCGCTGCTGCTCCTGGTGAAGCTGATGAAATACTTGGTGATGCTGCTGCTGGTGATGCTGGCGAAATGCTTGCTAATGCTACTGCTGGTGAATCTAACGAAATACCTGCTAATGCTGCTGCTGGTGAAGCTGACGAAATACCTGCTGAGGCTGCTGCCGGAGTCCGCAAAGAACATGCTGGTGTTGTTGCTGAGGTGCCAGCACTTCAAGTGTTTATAGTAGACTGTGTGTTTGCTGCACACTCACGCGCCTATCATGCTGACACTCCAGATCCGACCTGGAGCCGAATCCACGTCGGGGGGAGGGGGCCTACAATTGGCTCATCAGTGGGGTCGTACGATTTGATGGAGAATGCCAGACGGCCAAACGCAACATTCTAGTTCGTTCCTACGATACCACCAGCTCCAGGGACCTAGTGCTCATACTGGCAGATCCGATGAACCATTTGTCTTTATCTTTATCATTAGTTACGCTTATTTGTGTAAATAGTAAGCTGTGCTTATTTTTGTAAGACTAAGTTAGGCCTAACTACGTATTATTCAGTGAAGCCCAGCTTTTCTTTCCATGCCCATAACAACAAAATTGCAGCATAGAACATACAAAGGTAATGTGCATACTAGGCATTTCTGCTCAGGATAACAACCACTTCAAGTAAATGATACATGGTGTACACATTTGAAAGCATCACTAGAATGTGCCACCTATTGATGATTGATGACATGGATCTAGCTTTTCTGCGCGTATTTGCATTGAATCGCTCATTGATTTGTTCACATATTTTTTGGGAAGGGCTGATGAACTCCACTCTCTTGGTAACTTGCTTCATCAGTGAGCACTTGTTGATGCAATGCAAAGTACAGAACATGGTCATCATCGTCATTCCATTTAGGTTCTCTATGTTTCGTCATCACGAAGCTACTAATTTCAAATGAAAATCTAGTAAACAACATATGTGTACATTGTTAGAGTATGCTACGGCCACGGTACATACATGTTTTTCTACAATCACAAGAAGAAAACTTGATGCATTTTCACCTTGTTTGCGTTGTGCCGAACTGGGTGGATGTGGCTTTGGGGTTCGGAGAGGAAGGCGCCGTGGCTAGTGCGTGTGCGACCATGGCGACGGCAAGCTTGAATTCTGGACGAGGCCAACAGGACCGAGCATGGTCGACATGGTGACAGATCTCACCCGAGAATGAATTCCTGTCCCCGCGTCGTGCCATGGGTGCGACCATGGTGAGAGAGAGCTCCGATTCAGGATGGGAAGGAGAGCAGGGCCGAGCAGGTTCGTCCAAGTCCTAGCTCCACGCCATGGTCGCGACCACATATTGCTGCCCCGGAGGAAGAAGAAGACGTGTAAAGGATGCATTCGCCAACACTGCAAGCCTACATGGCAGCCACGGCGACAGCGACATAATGGCGAAAGCTGACAGGGGGGCCCCAACTTGACGGTCGTTAGCCTGATATTTTGTATTGAAACGTAAAGTTGAATTCATGCCGAAAAAGACCCTCTGAGTATTTGGCACGCCAACTTTGGGCAACGCTGCTGATTGTAAGCAACTTGGGTACCGCGTTGCCTGGCCACCCCAACTTTCGGGCCGCAAAATGATATTCTCCGTTACATGAGTGGGTGGGGCACTATATATAGGCCAGCCACATAACAAGGGGTAGTTAAGGCAAAAAACTAGGGTTTCTAAGGATAAGAGGGGTACATGGGCCAGAGGCCCATCTGAAGGCGCGCATGCCCATTCCACTTAGGCCGGAGACTATGGGGGAGGCCAGAGACTCCGGGGTGTGCCTCCCTCTTTGGGGTGGGATCTAGGGTGGCATGCAGAGACTTCCAGGCAGGCGGCCGGAGTCCTGGGGCGGAGACTCTGGTGTGTAGGGCCGGAGACTCCATGGTGGATGTCGCTCTCTGGGTTTGTCTCCGGAGGGGTGTACTTAACACTCCTGGGGCGAGTCCGGAGTCTTGGCCGGAGAACTCCAGCTTTGGAGGTGGCTGCTCCTTGTCCATCTTCTTGGGTAACTTGGGGACAAGCTTGGGGACTTGGCGTTGTAGATGTAGTAGCATCCATAGGACGGGCTGCATCATCAGTATAGAACCACCCATAGGCAAGAAAAGTATCCCGGTGCTCGATCATTATTTAACCTAGCATCCCCACGCATATAACTATTATTTAGAATAGACATAGGATATGTCATCTATTATGTCCTCATGTATGTCAACTGCTATATGTCTTTTAGCTATGTATTTTAGTATCTCTACTACTAGAGTACACCATCAGTTGTATGTACTTGTTTACTAACTCTGTCAATTGAAATGTCCAATGGTGAGAAAACTCAGCCCCAAGTCATCACAATGTATATCATATTATATCTTGAATCACGGTTTGCTAGCATATATCATATTTTGACAACATATATTATATGTCGGATTACTGTTTGCCAGCATATATCATATTATATCTCGGATCACTGTTTATATCAGTTTGCTAGGTTATCTCATATTATAACTCGAATCACTATTTATATCAGTTTGCCAGGTTATCTCATATTATATCTCGGATCACTGTTTATATCAGTTTGCCAAGTTATCTCATATTATATCTTGGATCACTGTTTATATCAGTTTGTCAGGTTATCTCATATTATATATCGGATCACTGTTTATATCAGTTTGCCAGATTATCTCATATTATATCTCAGATCATTGTTTATATTAGTTTGCCAGGTTATCTCATATTATATCTTGGATCACTGTTTATATCAGTTTGCCAGGTTATTTCATATTATATCTCGGATCATGGTTCATGTCAGTTTGCCAGCATATCATAAATAATCATACTATGTATCGGATTATATCTTGGATCACTGTTTATGTCAGGTTTGCCAGCATATATCAAATCATATTTCAAGTCACCATTATGTCGGTTTGGCAAGGTATCATAACATCATATCATATCCCAAATAATGATCAATATCAGTTTGCCAATATATCATAGCATCAGACTATATCTAAAATCACTATTTATGTCGGTTTGCCAACATATCAAAGGGTTATCATAAAAATATCTCAATTCATCACTTATCTCGGCCTAATCGAATATCATCGACATCTAAATCAGATTCCCTATATCTCAATCACCAAATATCATGACATCAACATATATGTCAGATATGGACATATATGTCGAATGTGGACATATATGTCAGATTTTGGGTAATATAAGTCGGATATGGGGTTATAAAACTCGGATTTAGGACATATATGTTGAAATTTGGACATATATGTCAGAATTATGATAGGTATGTCAAATTTTGACATATATGTCAAATTTTCCCATGAAGGCTATATGACTAAGTGCCCATGAAGGCCGTTTGTCAAAAGTTTCCCATGAAGGCTATATGACTAAATTCCTATGAAGGCCATATGACAATTTTTTCCAAGAAGGTGATATCACTAAGTGCCCATGTTGAGGGTCAACCTCGAGGGTGGCCTGATCTTTAACGAATCCCTTTCAAATCGAGGGTGAAGTGCAGGGGAAGGAGAGAGGGGATGAACACGACGAACTCATGCACTAAGAACACGATGAACACACTCACGCAAAACCACGATACATACCAATAGCTGACACCGGCGGTGACCGGTCCGGCGTAATCCCTAGGATCGGCGTCGGGCGGAGGGCTCTCTCTCGAACTGGCACGGCGAGTAGGGAGTCTTGGTGAGATCTTGACCTCTTGGAAAAGGGACCCCAATGCCAAGGCCTTGTACAATGAAGGAGGCACAATGCAAACTCCAACGAGTTTTGTGATATTTGAGTGCTCCTTAATCAAGGAGCATGAGGAAAGATAGATCCACAAGGGTGTCCACTAATTCCAAATATCATGCCTAAGTAATACAAGGGGGTGTGGGGCTATATATAGGCCAGCCACTAAAACAGGGGTAGTTTGGGCACAAAAGGGTAAAAACTTGATGAAATAGGAATATTCTCGGGCATCAAACCCTAGTTGACTTTGAGACTAGGCCGTTCTGGTGGTAAGTCTGGTCACGCCGGACTAGGAGTCAGAATTTCTGGTCAACACTGGCCATTCCGTCCTGGCACCAAAACAGCATACAAAGGTGCAGTTCGGTCAGCACCGGTTGATTTTGGCCATCGCTGTAAATTATGGTCACGGGTCCGGTCCGCCGGAGTGGGATCCGAGATTTCCGGCATGTGTTCCGTTCCGTCGGTCCTGGCGCTGGTTTACTTGGGACTCTGTCTTGCATTGGCTTGGCTTCTTCTCTTGGCATTTCTTCATGGGGTTCATATCTGATGATGCATAAGGTATTGGCATGAAGTAGCAAGCCATCCAACGATGTATCGAAATCACACGACACAAGGAGAGAATTCACCTTAGCTTGAAGGAGCTTGGCTCGGACACGAGTCATTGTTCCACTTGGTGGACTTGGTGGTGTAGATGTAGGGACGTCTGTAGGACGAGCTGCATCAGCTCCCCCCTCGGGAAAGAGTCATTGTCGACTTTTCATGGGTATCATCTTGAACATCTCCATGGTAGGGTGAGAGGTCCTTGACATTCAATGTATTTCTCCCAATGTACTTGGAGGTCTAAATGTTAATGATGTAGGCGTTTTTGTTGGTTCTCTTTAGGACCTTGAAGGGAACATCTCCTCGAGGCTTGATCTTGGATTCATGTTCTTTGGGGAAGCGGTCCTTGCTTAGGTGTATCCACACGAGGTCACGTTCTTCAAAGATCATCTCCTTCTTGTCCTTGTTTAACCTTGAAGCTTGGTGAAGGACTTGTTGCTCGATAGTGGCTCTTATTTCTCCGTGAAGCTTTTTCATAGCTTGGGCACGCTTGTCGACATCCATGTTGGTGCGCTCATGAAGAGGTAGCGATAGGATGTTGAGTGCGGTGAGGGGCTTGAAACCATAGACAATCATGAAGGGACTCATCTTGGTTATGAGTGCTTGGCACGATTGTAGGAAAACTCGGCGTGTGGAATGCATTCCTCCCAATCCTTGAGGTTTTTCTTCATCAACACACGAAGGAGAGTCCCGAGGCTTCGGTTGACAACTTTGGTTTGGCCATCGGTTTGAGGATGCGATGCGGATGAAAATAGGAGCTTGACGCCGAGCTTGGCCATGAGGGTCTTCCATAAGTAGCTCATGAATTTGACTTCGCGGTCAGAAATGATTGTTCTTGGCACACCGTGAAGACGGATGATTTCCCTGAAAAACAAATTTGCAACATGTGAAGCATCATCGGTCTTATGGAACGGTATGAAGTGTGCCATTTTGGAAAATCAATCCACGACAACAAATATAGAATCATGACCATGCTTAGACCTAGGCAATCCTAACACGAAATCCATGCTAATGTCGGACCAAGGTGCATGAGGTATAGGTAATGGCATGTATAGACCATAAGAGTTAGCTTGCGACTTAGCTTGAACACATGTCGTGCATCGTTGAATGTAGAGCTCATGTCTCGCTTCATCTTGGGCCAATATTAATGGGTGGAAAGCATGTCCAATGTCTTGTCATGACCAAAGTGACCCATGATGCTTCTACCATGTGACTCTTGGAGAAGCAAAAATTGAAGAGACGACTTCAGAATGCAAATTTGTTTTGTTTAAATAGAAAGCCTTTATGAAAATAGAAATCATCAATTCCTTTATCAATGGAGCACTTTTCGAAAATTGGTCCAAAGAATGGATCGGAAGTATACAATGTTTTGATTTCGTCAAGACCCAACACATTTACTTTGAGTCGAGTAAGAAGGCTTGTGTGCTTGCGAGACAAAGCGTCCACAACTACATTATCTTTGCCCTTCTT
This sequence comes from Avena sativa, assembly GCA_916181665.1. Taxonomy (NCBI): domain Eukaryota; kingdom Viridiplantae; phylum Streptophyta; class Magnoliopsida; order Poales; family Poaceae; genus Avena; species Avena sativa. The sequence continues at coordinate 325,659,250 of OV702289.1, forward strand.
ATACTTGACAATGTAAGGAAAAGACTCCATGAACTCAACCCACTTAGTGTGTTCCTTACTCGAGTTGGCTTGGCCTTTGAGATATTTCAACGACTCATGGTCGGAATGTATGATAAATTCCTTAGACCAAAGGTAGTGTTGCCAAACTTGAAGGACACGTACTAAGGCAAAAAGCTCTTTCTCATAAATTGGATAGTTAAGGTGAGCACCATCAAGTTTCTCGCATGGTAGGCAATATGATGCCCATTTTGCATGAGGACTCCTCCAATGCCAATACCACTAGCATCACACTCTATCTCAAAAGTTTTTGTGAAATCCGATAAAGCAAGAAGAGGTGCTTCGGTGAGCCTCTTTTTAAGTTCATTGGAAGCTTTTTGTTGTGCTTTGCCCCACACGAAGGTGACATTATTTTTGGTCCATGCGTTGAGAGGACAAGCAATGGAAGAAAAGTCTTTCACGAAGCGATGATAGAAACCGGCCAACCCATGAAAACTTCGGAGTTCACTCACATTTGTGGGAATGGGCCAATCTCGTATGTCCTTCACTTTAGAAACATCAACTTCAATGCCATTTGAAGAAACTACAAATGCAAGAAAAATTAACTTGTCTTCAGCAAAAGTGCACTTGGGAAAATTAGCATATAGCTTTTCATGTCGAAGGATTTGCATGACTTCCTTGACATGTGTAACATGGTCCTCAAGTGACTTGCTATAAACAAGTATATCATCGAAATAGACAACAACACTCTTGCCAATGATAGAATGCAAAATATGATTCATAAGGCACATGAAGGTGGATGGGGCATTACATAAGCCAAAGGGAATGACCAACCATTCATAGAGACCATGCGTATTTGATGGTAACCACTACGGAGATCAATTTTTGAGAAAATAGTGGCTCCACATAACTCGTCAAGCATGTCATCAAGACGTGGTATAAGATGTCGATAACGCACGGTGATAACATTGATTGGATAGTAATCGATGCATAAACACAACATATTAACCATTTTTGGAACAAGAATCATGGGCACCACACTCGGGCTAGTGCTTACTTGGATCAAACCTTTGGAGACGAGTTGGTTGATTTGACGTTCGATCTCCTTTGCCTCCTGCGGGTTCGTGCGGTAGGCGGCATGGTTTGGAAGGGGTGCACCGGGTATGAGGTCAATGCAATGCTCAATTTTGCGAAGGGGAGGTAGTCCATGTGGGCGATCTTTGAGGAACACATCCTTGAATTCCTAGAACACAATCATCAAAGATGGAGGAATATTCATCAAGTCATTAGTTCCTTACCCTAGGCCCTTGCAAATGAGGACGTAGTGCAAGATGGATGGGTTGTTCCTCACATCTCTCATCTCACATTTGGTGGCAAGGAGAACACTCTTAGTTTTTCCACTCAAGTGAGGCTTGTGGATCTCACTCATTATGAGGTGGTTCTCTCGCTCACCGCTCTTCTCACAAGTTTGTGTTGTGGTTTGTGCCCTTGCTAAAGCCTTTGCATTGTCCGCAATTATTTGGCTAAGAGTCATTGGTTGCAAAACACATGTTTTGTTAAGCTACTTGAAGGTGTAAACATTTGTGCGACCATCATGTAGAGCACCTTTGTCGAATTGACATGGACGACCAAGAAACATGTGGCAAACCGTCATTGGGACCACATCACACTCCACCGTGTCTTTGTATGGCCCAATAGAGAGTGTTACCGAGACGGTGTGCTTGATCTTCACGGACCCTTGGTCACTTCGCCATTGCACGTGGTAGGGGTGCTTGTGTGGATGGAGGGTGAGGTTGAGCTTCTCACACAACTCGGTGCTAGCAAGGTTGTGGAAACTCCCTCCATCAATGATCACCTTGATAGATTTCCCATTGATGCCGGCTCATGTTTGAAAGATGTTGGATCTTTGATCTTCATGCTCTTGTGCTTGAGTAGTCAAGATCCTTTTGACGAAAGCATGGACTTGCGTCATGTTCACACATAAGTATTTCTTGCTCATCTTCCACACGTTGCCTTGTCATATCCTCTTTAACTCTAGCATCAAATTCTTCTTCACTCAAGTACTCTTTGTCGCCATTGTCATGGATAAACAATACTTTCTTGTTTCCACACTCGGCCGACTTGTGTCCTTTGCCTCCACAATTGTAGCATTCGTCGTTGAATGGCGTGGTATCCTTTGTATACTTACCACTTGGAGGCGGTTTTCCTTGAGGAAGTGTGGGCTTGAAGGAAGGCTTGGAGGTACTTGAGGATCTACCATTGAAGGTTGTTGGCGTAGCGTTTGAAGCTTGCTTGCAGGTGATGTACATCTTTGAATTTTTGTACTTGATGTCCTCTTGTACTTGACGCTCAGCCTTTATTGCAACGTGAACAAGCTCAACCATATCGTGGTATGTTTGGAACTCGACGATGCGCTTGATTGGATAGTTCAAGCCAATAAGGAAACGTGCCATGGTTGTCTCCTTGCTCTCTTCAATATTGGCGCGGATCATTTTGAGCTCCATTTCCTTGAAGTACTCTTCCATGGTCTTTGTCCCTTGACGAAGTGATTGAAGGTTGTTGAAGAAGTCGCGCGTGTAGTGCGAAGGAACAAAGCGGTATCTCATATGAGCCTCCATGTCATGCCAAGTTGTGATTGGAGGCTCTTCTCTTGCATCACGAGCAACTTGAACTTGTTCCCACCAAAGGTTGGCGTAATCATCAAACTCAAGCGAAGCCATGGAGACCATCTTCTCATTGCTATAATTGTGCATGCGAAAGATCTTGTCGACTTTAAGTGCCCATGAGAGGTACTCTTCGGGGTCATTTGAACCGGTGAACTTGGGCATCGTGAACTTGAGCTTGCCGAAGGTTTCTTCCTCATTGCGGTCACGATGGTGGTGGTTGCCATGATGGTGACGATCTTCATCTTCCATGCAATCATTGCAATGAGCTTGGTGATGTGCGTGCGGTTGAGGAGGCACATTCAGAGGTGGCAGAACTTGCTCTTACTCTTGGCGTGGTTGGTGACGAGGAGGAGGAGGCACTTGGGCCTCGTGACGATCATGAGGAGGTGAAGCCTCTTGAGGTTGTTGTGGATGAAGAGGAGGCTCGTTCCTCGGGTGTTGTTGCGGGTTAGGCACTTGGGCCTCATAGTGAAGATCATGGTCTTGAGCCTCGTGACGTGGTGGGCATCACTCAACTTGTACCACTTGATGCTCCATGTTTTGATGTGGTGGAGGAGGCTCCTCATGATGACCATGGTGTCGGCGTGGATGTTCATGACGATGATGATGAGGAGGAGGATGTTGGAGAGCTTCATGTTGGTCACGAGCTTGTTCCTCCAAGTTGGAGTCATCACTTGTTGTGTCAAGTATGTTTAGCGAGCGATGGTGGTGGACTTGAGGTTGTGCTTGAGGTTCCACTTGTGGTTGCGCTTGTTGGATCACTAGTGCCCTTGCGTGATGATGGTGTCCTTCGCGCCTTGCTTGGGCCCATGAGGAGAAATCACCATCATAGCTTGACATTGCGGCATGCCGTGGTGAAGGTACATAGTTCAAGAGCTTCCATCTTCAACCACAGGGGCGTCATTGCATCTTGGAGCACTTGGATGCCGATGTTGACAAAGAGGAGAATGGTGACGTGACGAGCTTGAAGAGTTTGATGTGCGGGAGCACGGTCCTGTCACTCCATCAATCAGGAGTCGAAGCTTGTCATTTGTTTCGGCAACGGAGCGTTGGAGTGCTTCATTTTGATGGCCAAATTTGTGTTGCATTGCATGCATTTGTCGTTCGATCCCATCAAAGCGGTTGTTGATGTTCTTGAACTCGGCTTGAGTCTCGCCAAATTGTTCATCTTGTCCCATCTCAAGAGCTTGGCAATGTTCACAGAACTCTTGTCGGATGATGTAGTGACTTGCACGCATCATGTACGGGCCTTGTTCTTCTTCTTGTGGAGGTGTTTGGCTCGACTCACCATGCCTATCCATCATGCAAAACACAAAAGGATTGTATATGGAATTGGAATATGGTGGTGTTAGCCTTTTACCTCACCTTGGAGATTGCACCGAACTAGAAACCACAAGTGAGATCTATAAGCGTGCAAAGTGAAATTGCAAAGAAACCTCACACTAAATAAAGAAGTAACTCTCAAAAGCTTTTGGTGGAAGGTTAGGGTGGTGGAAAACCAAACGAAATGATCCAAAGAAAATGTTATTGTCAAAGGTGGTAGAGAACCAGAGATCAAAAGAAAAAGAGAAACGATCTACAAAAACACAAGGATACACATACATGGAGACGGATGTGGTTAGCACGACTATAAAAATGAGCACAAAATTTCCTAACGAAGACTACGCTCAATGTCGTGCCAACGCAAGGAGAGACCACAACTCATTCGTCAAAAGAGAAATAAGCAACAGATTTGTACACTTGCCTTGGTCACGCTCTAAGTCTCTCTTTTCTTATAAGATTGAGACTCTCTTTGTATTGGAAGACTTTGTATCTTTCTATTTTTATTTTTTTATTTTTCTCTCTTCTTTTTTTATTCTTTTTCTCCCTTTCTATACTACTATGTCAACTCTTGAATTTGCTTACACACTCTCACTTTCCAAGGAGAAGTGCACAATGCTTAGGCAAACACAAGATGAGTTGACCTCATAGGATAGATACACACAATGAAGAAGGGTTAACAAGGTCGAGCAAGTTATACCTTCAATATTGGCGACTTGCTATCAGTGTTGGGGATGATGTTTGGGCATCACGGTGTTGAGGAGCGCAGTATGTGATGACTTCCGACACGCACACGAGGCACGAATAACACAAGGGGGAAAACAAACAAAATTGGGCAAATCAGCAATTTTAGCGGCCAAACCAGCAGGGCCAGAGCTGGCACCAAAATTTCCGGTTCGCCGAAATGTGCGCCAGAAATTTTGGCAGCTGGACCGGTCCACCGGATCTGGTGCCAAATTGAGTTCGTGAAGAACTCAAAAAGTAAAATCTGTCAAAACTTTAGAAAATATGTCCAAATTGGCCAAATTGGGCTAAGCAACAGATCTGTGGAACAAAACCACGAAAAATGCACCAAATCCAGAGATTGATCTGAAGGCAATTTGGGGCTCTTTTTTTGGGCGGGGGGATTTTCGAATTTTTGGTGGATATAAGAAAAAATTGTGGGGGAATTCGTGAGCAACGACGCTCTTGATACATATGTTGAGGGTCAACCTCGAGGGTGGCCCGATCTTTCACGAATCCCTTTCAAATCAAGGGTGAAGGGCGAGGGAAGGAGAGAGGGGATGAACATGACGAACTCATGCACGAAGAACACGATGAACATACTCACACAAAACCACGATACACACCAAGAGCTCACGTCGGCGGTGACCGGTCTGGCGCAATCCCTAGGATCGGCGTCGGGCGGAGGGCTCTCTCTCGAACCGAGACGACGAGTAGGGAGTGTTGGTGAGATCTTGATGTCTTGGCAAAGGGACCTCGATGCCAAGGCCTTGTACAATGAGGGAGGCACGATGCAAAATCTAACGAGGTTTGTGATATTTGAGTGCTCCTTAATCAAGGAGCATGAGGCAAGAATTAGATAGATCCACAAGGGTGCCCACTAATTCCAAATATCATGCCTAAGTAATACAAGGGGGTGTGGGGGCTATATATAGGCCAGCCACTAAAACAGGGGTAGTTTGGGCACAAAAGGGTAAAAACTAGACGAAATAGCAATATTCTTGGGCATCAAACCCTAGTTGACTTTGAGACTGGGTCGTTCCAGTGGTAAGTCTGGTCACGCCAAACTGGGATCCAGAATTTCTGGTCAGCACCGGCCGTTCCGGTCTGGCACCAAAACAGCGTACAGAGGTGTAGTGTGGTCGGCGCCGGTTGATTTTAGCGAGTGCTAGAAATTCTGGTCGCGGGTCCGGTCCGCCGGGGTGAGCGCTGGGATTTCCAGCGTGGGTTCCAGTCCGCCGACCCTGGCGCCGGTTTGACCTGGGACTCCGTCTTGCGTTGGCTTGGCTCCTTCTCTTGGCATTTCTTCATGGGGTTCATATCTGATGATGCATAAAGTATTGGCATGAAGTAGCAAGCTATCCAAGGATGTATCGTAATCACACGAGACAAGGAGCGAATTCACCTTAGCTTGAAGGATCTTGGCTCGGGCACGAGTCATTGGTCCACTTGGGAGACTTGGTGGTGTAGATGTAGGGACGTCCATAGGATGGGCTGCATCAGCCCATGAAGGCCATATGTCAAATTTTCCCAAGAAGGCTATATGACTAAGTGCCCATGAAGTCCATATGTCACATTTTTTCATGAAGGCTATATGACTTAGTGCCCATGTAGGTTGTTTGTCAAAATTTTCCCAAGAAGGCTATATGACTAAGTGCCCATGAAGGCCATATGTCAAATTTTCCCAAGAAGGCTATATGACTAAGTGCCCATGAAGGCCATATGTCAAATTTGCCGAAAGAGGTTATATGATGGTGCCCATGTAGGCCATATGTCGAATTTTCCCAAAGAGGTTATATGATGGTGCCCATGCAGGCCATATGTCAAAATTCTCTTATATGATGGTGCCCATGCAGGCCATATGTCAAATTTGCCCAAAGCGGTTATATGATGGTGCCCATGCAGGCCATATGTCAAATTTGCCCAAAGAGGTTATATGACGGTGCCCATGCATGCCATATGTCAAATTTTCTCAAAAAGTTATATGACGGTGCCCATGCAGGCCATATGTCAAATTTTCCCAAAGAGGTTAAATGACGGTGCCCATGCAGGCCATATGTCAAATTTTCCCAAAGAGGTTATATGACGGTGCACATGCATGCCATATGTCAAATTTTCCCAAAGAGGTTTATATGATAGTGCCCATGCAGGACATATGTCAAATTTGCCCAAGCAGGGCATATGACGAGTGCCCATGCAGGCCATATGTCAATCAAAGCCAGTTCAGGCAATATATCGAATCAACATAACTCAACCGAGGTAAATGTCGGATATGAGAATATGGACTGCATGTCAAAAACAACTCTAGGGATAATTTAATATGAAGCCTATGCACTACTCTGCGAGTCCCACATAGCCTCGGGGGAAAATGTCGTGGATATGACCCCGGGTACCCCAGAGTTGAGTATAAGTGATTCGGTAGAAGAGATGAATAGAGGAAAGATATAAAATAAAGTAAAGAAGAATTAGATAAATAGAAAAAGGAAAAGAACTGAACTGGGTCAAGATAAGCATATATCGGCCTAGTCCAAACCATCCAATATAAGGAAAGTTGGCTTTTACAACGGACGGTTTTTGTGGTTGAAGGCTGTAACATCCTAAAACTTCAATCCAAGTTTATCAAAGATCAAATCATCCAAAATTAGGATTAACAAAAACTTTTCCATATTTAAAATAAAAGCATTCATATATGTGTGCATTCAAAATAGGAGTTGTTTTGAATTACCATGATTGTGTGGTCCTTTGCTTCTAAAATGTTTCTTAGGTGATTTAAACATCATCTACATCATTCCCAAACTTTTCCTAAAAGAAATCAAATCAAGAAGAATTAAAATGAAGGAATGGTCATTTGGAAAAATTTAACTCTCATACCTACTTTGGCTATTCCTAGTACTCAATTCTTAACAGAAACAATTCTTGATCTTTACACCCCTTGCTAGTACACATAATGAGGTACCAAGGCCCACCTTTTGATCTACTAAAAACCTTCTGTTAACTATTTTAAATGACAGTTTAAAATTGAATCTAATGCATATGCATAGATCACCCCTATTTCAAAAACCATCTAATTGAGCACCATTTTCAAAACCCTTGCAACCAGGGACTACCTAGCACTAGTGGAGATCACCCAAATTTTTTGAACTCAAAATTCAAAACTTTTTCTCTTGCGGCCATTTCATCAAACACTTGGCAGGCAGATTACAAACTAAACAAATTTCACTATTTTAAATAGTGTTCTGGCCAAACTTGTTCCCCAAATTGCCACCAAAAACCTCTCCACTACTCCCCCTAACCCTCTCTAGCCCAGCACCACACTGTGCCACGACCAAATGGTCATGGCCATTAAGGCCGAACCCCCACTTGGGCACCCCGCCGGCGATAGCAAGCCATAGCCGCCGCCAGCGCCATCCACCGTGTCCTGGAGATAGCCAGTGGTCCACCTCCACCGTCCAACCAGCCCCAGGCCAGAGACAGAGGGCAGAGCGGCCAGGAACCGCCGCGCCCGGAGCTTGTCGAGCATGCTGACGCCGCCCGCAGAGCGTGCACTGTCCCCGCGTGCACAAGCCGCCGCTCGACACCAGCCCGCGCCCGCCGCTCCGCCTCGACCTAGAGAACACCCCAGACACCTCCGTTCGCCGCCCAAAGCCCCACAACCACCGCTCGCCGTGGACACAGCCGCTTCGGCCGCGCAGAGCGCCACCTCACCCCGACCGCATGCCACCGCCCCTACGGCCAAATTGAAGCACTAGAGCACCGCCAGGGGACTGCCCATCGATCGCCATCCCTAGCCATGCCGCTAGCTTGCCGTAGCCATGTCGCCACCGTCGACCGCCCATCCCGCTCGGTCTCACCGTCGAGCCTATAAAAGGAGCCCTCCCCAGCACCAAAGACTCACACCATTCCACTCCCCTCACCTCTCTTAACCTCAACCACCCCTCGCGGGAGCAAGTGGAGCAGCAGCTCGCCGGAATTGGAGTCGGAGCCGCCGCCTCTGGAGAAGAAGGGTGCCGTTGATTCCGGCCACCCCAAGCTCCGCCACGACCACGCCTCGCCTCGCCGTTGTCTTCCACTTTGTTCGCCCGCGTCGCCGACCCTGCTGGAGCCGTGGTACGCCCCCAGTAGATCCCCACCGAGCCGCTAGGGTTCGAGCTCGCCGGTGACCCGTCCGTCGTCGTCGACGACCCTCAGCCGTAGATCTAGCCTCTAATCGCACGGCCCACAGCGCGCGTACCGTTTCGCGTTTTAAGAGCCGCTGACAAGTGGGACCCCCCTGTCAGCTGAGCGACGCGCCGCGTAGCACCACTGGGCCGGCCCATTTCCTTTCCCGCGTAAGCCCGTAGATTCAAATCTAGGTTTTTCTTTTTAGTTAGAATATAGTTTCTTTCCAGTGTTTCAAAGTTCAATTCTGTGAGTTTGACAAATCCAAATTACATGAAACTAATTTTGTCTGAAAGGTATTGAAATGCTCTATCCAAGCCCATTGGATTTAATTCATTTAGAGTTATAGATCTCTCATAATAAAAATAAGAAGACAAAAGCTTTTGCAACTTGAAATATTTTTATAAAATCAGCCAAGTTAGCTTTTGAGTTGATTCCAACTCTCAAAAATCACATCTCATCATATCTATCCAAATATGTAATAATATTAAGGTTTACAGGCAGTGACTTTGGACTAGTACCAAAATAATGCTATATAGGCATTTCTAGTCACTTTAAATCATTAAATAATGAACTTAAAACAAAGTAATATTGATACAACCTTTAAATCTCATTCCCACATGTTAGAATATGTGGTGAGGACATGTGTCCACATGATCCCATATTTTGGGGGTGAATATTAAATTTTAGTTAATATTTCAATGAGTAGAAATTACTTTTCCAAAATAAAAAGGTTGAAACTATTGAATTAAACTTGTGATGCTTGTGATGATAATAGATCATCAATTGTGTGGATTAGAATAATACTTAGCCTAGTTAAGGATTGTTTGGTGATTGTGCACTCCCTATGTATTTCTAGACGATAGTACCGACCAAGCCTTCGAGGAGGAGGAGTTCTACCAAGAAGAAGAAGAAGAAAACTTCAACCACTGCACCAACCAAGGCAAGCTATTAGTGGCAAGCTAACCCTTGCAAACATGCTTTAGTAAGCTATTGTAGCAAGCTAGAATAAAACTAGGTAGTTTAGTAAAGATGCCTTAAGCATACTTTGATCACACCCCTTTTTCTATTAGTACTCTAAGTCTTATTAACAAGTTTTACCCCCCTTAGTTTACACAAAGTTCTTTAATTAATTTTGAAGGTAGCATAAAGAGTATAAAACTTGACCTACTTAGAAACCTTTAGATGTCATTCTATGGCATGATATTGATCCCACCTTTCCACCTTAGTGAACACTCTTAACCTAGTGTTTTAGAATAGATCAAAACTTGAGTCACTTTAGATGGGAACACTTGGTGAAAATGAATTGTGAAAACCTTGGAATGATGAGTCATTCTATTGAGATGTTTTGACATGTGTTGAGAAACACAATTGGTTTATGATGATGAAAATGATGAGGCATGAGCCTTAACCCTTTTATAAAACTGATGGTTGGATTCGGATGCGATACCATTCCAAATTTACCGTACAACCACATTACCTGAATTGGGTAAGGCTTAGCTGGAAATTTATATGCATTAGTATTAGTTCCCTCATGGGAGAGGTTTGAGCTGAGGCTACCTCTCAATGATGTCCACCTATGTAGTGCCCAAGATGACTGATGGTCATGGTTGGGAGGCCATGCTCATAGGTGAGGTGCTTGTACTAGGGTGTGTAAAGGGAAGGTTATGTTTGATTATCTGCATACTAAGTATGATGATTCAGGGTTATCCCTGACAGATGTATCGAATCTTGTGGTGAAAGTGTACCACCTCTGCAGAGTGTCAAACTATTTGAATAGCCGCGTCCACGATTATGGACAGTTGGAATGGCCATACTGTTTCATTGTCAGATGTTTTCTAAATAAGTTGAAATGAATGATGAACTTTGACTTGACCACAACAGGGTTGTGTTAATGAAATTAGCTTCCCAACTTAAGTGATTCTAGAACTTTAATTTAACTTTTCTTGCTTCAGAACTCAGCTTAGGTTTCAAACTTAACTTGATAGTGGTTCTTTAATTTCAGTACTTTAACTTAGTATTATAACCCTTGCTAGTAGTAGTTTGCGAGTACTTAAAGAGTACTCATGGCTTTTGTCCCTGGCTATTATCATGGCCAGACTATGAAGGAGATTATCAAGATGATGGTCAGCAGGACGGCTATGATAACTAGGACTATCTGCCTTCGTCAGCATTGCCTGTGCCCCTGAAGATGGACCACACCGCTACGCTATCGTTTATTTCCGCTGCTTGTTGTATTAAAGACTAGATCATGAGATCCGTATTTATGTAAAACCTTATGTATGGTTTGTAATGGATGATGTACTGTGATATCCAATCCGTTATGTCTCGCAAAAATGGTAATCCTGGGATTGCGAGGTATGGCATAACGGGCATCTAGGATTAAAAATCCAGGTGTTGACAAGTTGGTATCAGAGCCATCCTGACCGTAGGAGACCCTAGGTAGAATGGACGTCCAAACCAAAAACTTAGCTTCAAAACCAAAGTGAGTATTTATGAAAAACTATTTCCCCTCTTACCCTTGTGAACTCATTCTTTCTCAAAAATACATGTTCCTCAAAATTCTTACATTACTACTTAAAATTTGACACACTTGATCACTTCACTAATTTCCTCATCCTAAATTCTTGTAGATGGAGACTCAGTTCAGCAAGTTTTACCAGTTGGGAAATGGAGGTCAGCTGATCTTCGAGAGGGATCTGGATTCACTGTCAGAATTACTGGGACGCCAACATCCGGAGTTTCTTGGAGCTCAACTTCCAGGACCCCCAGGAGGAGACCTACAATGGCTAGTCACCGCAGATCTTCGAGGAAGCATTGAAGCACCAACTTCCGGGAGAATTCAGTTCTCTGTGAGAGAGAACAACTGGCTAGATGGATTAGCCAGGGCAATGCATGAAGCTCTCGCACGTCTATGTGCCCTCAGCGTCAACAAGATTCAAGGAACCCGTTTTGCCCACTATGCAAGACGTGACTTCATGGGAATGCCGATGGAGATGCCAAGTCACCCAGAGTTGAGGTGTCAAGTGGAGAACCTTGACTTCTTGCTTCATGACCGACAGCAGGAACTGGACAATGCCAGAGAGTTGGCCAACCAGAACCGTGCCATCGCCGACGAGAAGGCCCAGACTTTCACACTGCTCGTCCAAGATCGCCAGTCTCTTCGTCGCCAGCGTGCAAAGAAGGATCGCACCATCGCCCGTCTTCGCAAGAAGGTGGCCGACCTCGAGAAGACCGTCAAGGAGCAGGAAGCTCAGCTTGCTGCCAAGGAAGAAGATGATGATGGAGAAGACATCCAGGGAGATATGGATTCTTACCTCAGCAATGATGATGATTTTCTGTAAGAGGATGCTGTGGACTTCTACACTGATGATGAAGACTCTGACTTCATCGGCGATGAGTAGATGCACTAGAGCACTGTCGTAGCATGAGATGTATCATCTCATTGTATCGTAGCTTGCAGAATGGTTCTTAAAACCATCTGTTTTTCCCTTTGATTGTTGTGGTGTGTGTTGTAGCGTGTGCTTGCTTGCATGAATGAAAGTAAAATTATTTGAAAAACCTGAGTCTAACTCAAAGTGTAGCTTTGTAAACCCAAAAGCATGAACCTTAGAATTTCCCTCTTACCCCTATATCTATGTCAATCTTCAGATGACTCATGGAAACCAAGGAGGGAGGAGCTTATCGCAGGACCCAATGCTGCAGATCTTGCAGAATCTCATCACGGACCGTGAAGCAAGCAGGGCCGAGCGTCAAGCCAACTTAGTAATATTGCAGCAGATCGCCCAAATGGCTCTCAACAACCAAGGACATGGAAATCAGGATCACCATGGATCTAAACTCAAAAAATTTCAGAACACCAATCCCCCAATCTTCAACCAATCTGAAAACCCATTAGATGCTGATGACTGGTTAAAGACCATGGAAAACAAAATCGAAGTTGCAGGAGTTGATGAGAATGAGAAAGTTCTCTTCGCCACCCACTATCTGGCAGGAGATGCAAGAGCTTGGTGGAATAGCGTCCGCAACATGAACCATGGCCAGGTGATGACCTGGGAAGCATTCAAGGTCAAGTTCAGCCGCACCCACGTGCCGCAAGGTCTTGTCAACAGGATGAGAGATGAATTCCATGAACTGAAGCAAGGAAGATTGACCGTAGTAGAGTACCGTGACAAATTCTTGTCACTTGGCAGATATGCACCGGATGAAATCAACACGGAGGCCAAGAAGAAAGAGCGATTCTTAAACGGACTGCATGATGAGATGCAGACTGTCCTCGTCAACATCCGTTTCCAGGATCTCGAAGAGCTAGTCGACTCTGCCATTCAGATGGAAGGGAAGATTAACCAGGCAAACGACAACCGCAAGCGTCGTATGATGCAGCAGTCTGGATCCAGTAGTCACCAGAAGTACCGTCCCAACCCCTCACCAGGATATGCACCAAGGAACAACCGACCCCCACATTCTCGCCCAAGCTACCCCAACCGTAGCGGAGGAAATGTGAAGCCCGGAGGAAACAATCACCACTCCGGCAACGCCAACAACTTCAACCGTGCCCCTCCCAAGAGCAACAACAACAACACTGCCCCCAGAACTGGCAGCAATGTTGTACCTGTTGCAGTCAAAGACACGTCCCAGATCACTTGTTTCGAGTGTGGAGTGAAGGGTCACTACTCCAATGAGTGTCCCAAGAAGACTGCCGCCAATGCCCCTGTGAATGCCCCAGCTCAGCAGTAGCGTCGTGTTCAACGAGGAAGGAGATTTGCCCTAGGGAACCCGCACAACCGCAACGGTCGTCTCTTCCACATGAACGCAGAAGAAGCCTAGGAAGCACCAGATGTCGTGCTGGGTATGTTTTCTGTCAACTCAGTTTTAGCAAGAGTATTGTTTGATCCTGGAGCATCGCATTCATTTGTCACCGAAGAATTTGTATGCACTAGTAAGATTTGCCCAACCAACCTGAAGCATGTCATGATAGTTCAAATCCCCGGTTCAACAACAAAAGCTAGAAAAATTTGCAAGGCTGTACCTATCAGAATACATGGGATAGATTTTTATGCCAACCTAATTGTACTTGGAACCAAAGGTTTGGAAGTAGTACTAGGTATGGACTGGATGTCAAGGCATAAAGGACTGATAGACTGTGCTAAGAAAGCCATCACCATGACCAGTAGTTCTGGAGTAACAGTAGAACATATCTCTGAAACCTTACCCCGTCAATTCAAATGCAACAAAAGTGTAGCCCTGCCTACCATTGACCAAGTCAGAGTAGTCTGTGAATACCCCGACGTATTCCCAGATGAATTGCCAGGTATGCCCCCGGATAGGGTAATAGAGTTCATTATCGAACTAATCCCCAGAACCGGACCTATAGCCCAAAGACCCTATACCATGAACCCCTCAGAGTTAGTAGAACTGAAGAAGCAGTTGGATGCCATGTTAGCAACAGGCTTGATTCAGCCAAGTGCATCGCCATGGAGATCACCAGTGTTATTCGTCGACAAGAAATATGGAGGCAACCGTCTGTGTACAGACTACAGAAAATTGAATGATGTCACCATCAAGAACAAGTACCCCTTGCCAAAGATAGAGGATCTATTTGATCAGTTGACTAGAGCTCAGGTATTCTCAAAGATTGATCTTAGGACTGGTTATCACCAACTTAAGATTCGTGCAACGGATATTCCGAAGACTGCCTTTACTACTCGCTATGGGTTATACGAGTATACGGTTATATCTTTTGGATTAACCAATGCCCCTGCTTATTTCATGAATCTCATGAATAAGATCTTTATGAATTTCCTAGATAAGTTTGTAGTTGTGTTTATCGACGACATCCTACTCCAAGTCAGAAGAAGAGCATGAGCAACATCTGAGAATCATCCTAGAAACCCTGAGAGAGCATCAGTTATATGCCAAGTTCAGCAAGTGTGAGTTTTGGCTGAAAGAAGTAGGATTCCTAGGACATATTGTGTCTACCGGAGGAGTCTCTGTTGATCCCAGCAAGATCAAAGATGTCGAGGAATGGGAAGTCCCAACCAATCAAACCCAAGTTCGTTCATTTCTCGGATTAGCGGGATATTACCGCAAATTCGTAGAAGGATTCTCGAGCATAGCCCGACCAATGACCCAATTGTTGAAGAAGGACAAGAAGTTTGAATGGACAGACAAGTGTGAAGCCAGTTTCCAGGAGCTGAAGAAGAGATTGATATCAGCCCCAATTTTGATCATGCCAGACATCAAGAAGCCGTTTGATGTGTATTGTGATGCATCCAAGATTGGTCTAGGATGTGTATTGATGCAAGAAGGCAAAGTCATCGTGTATCTGTCTCGACAACTGAAGCAGCATGAGCAGAACTATCCGACCCATGATCTTGAGCTAGCAGCGGTGGTTCTAGCGTTGAAGACATGGCGTCATTATTTGATGGGTAATCGCTGTGAGATTTACTCAGATCATAGGAGCTTGAAGTATATCTTCACCCAGAAGGAGTTGAATATGAGGCAAAGAAGATGGATAGAGTTAATCAAGGATTATGACCTTGACATTCACTATCACCCCGGCAAAGCCAATGTGGTAGCGGATGCTCTTAGCAGATTGCCGTGTAGGCTTAACACCATGATCAAAGAGAAGCAACCAAGTTTGTATGAGGAGTTGGAGCAGTTCTGGACTGAGTTAGTTAGCAAAGGATTACTAGCTAGCATTGAACTTCAACCCACTTTGATTAGCCAAATCAAGGAAGCCCAGAAGGGGAATGAAAGTATCGACGGAATCAAACGTCGTATTGGTACAGGCAAAGTACCTGGATTCATCGAAGACGAAGAAAATGTACTGTGGTACAAGGGACGTATCTGTGTACCAGCAGATTTGGAGCTAAAGGAAATTATCATGAAGGAAGCTCATGATACTCTTTATTCTATCCACCCCGGAGGAACAAAGATGTATCAGGATTTGAAAGAGCAATTTTGGTGGCACAAGATGAAGAGAGAGATCGGAAGCTACATAGCCAAATGTGACATCTGTCAAAGAGTCAAAGCGGAGCATCAGAGACCTGCAGGATTGTTGCAACCATTGCAGATTCCAGAATGGAAATGGGATTCCGTCGGAATGGACTTTATCACCGGTTTACCTACTTCTAGTAGGGGAAATGACTCAATCTGGGTCATAGTTGATAAACTATCCAAGGTAGCCCACTGCATACCAGTCAAGACAACCTACCAGAGTGCAAAACTAGCAGAGCTGTACATTGCTAGGATTGTTAGTCTGCATGGAACCCCCAAGACCATCGTATCAGATCGAGGAACTCAGTTTACTTCAAGATTTTGGCAGAAAGTTCAGGAAGGATTAGGAACCAAGTTGAACTTCAGTACCGCGTATCACCCGCAAACAGATGGACAGACTGAGAGAGTCAACCAGATCTTGGAGGATATGCTTAGAGCTTGTGTGTTGGAATATGGATCAAAATGGGAAGACTGCCTGCCCTTCACAGAATTCTCCTATAACAACAGTTATCAAGCTAGTTTGCAGATGGCGCCATTTGAATTCCTATACGGAAGAAAGTGTCGTACCCCTTTGAATTGGTCACAAGTAGGAGAGAGTCAGATCTTTGGACCCGACATTCTCCGAGAAGCAGAAGAGAAAGTTCACAAAGTTCGTGAGCACCTCAAGACCACCCAATCCAGACAGAAAAGCTATGCTGACAAGAGAAGGAGAGACCTGACTTTCAATGTCGGAGATTTCGTATATCTCAAGGTTTCACCATTGAAGGGAACCCAACGCTTAAGTCTGAAGGGAAAGTTAGCTCCCAGATATATCGGACCTTTCAAGATTCTGAACCGCCGAGGAGAAGTATCGTATCAGCTGGAATTGCCTGAAGAGATGTCAGCCATCCACAATGTGTTCCATATCTCGTTACTTCGCAAATGCTTGGAAGTGCCTGAGAAGACTGAAGTTTTCAAGAATATCGATCACAGAGCAGTGGAAATCAACAATGACCTGACCTATCGGGAAGTGCCCATTCGTATCTTAGAAGAAGCCTACAGAACCACCAGGACCAGGAGTATCAAATTTCTCAAGATTCAGTGGAGCAACCATACCGAGGAGGAAGCCACTTGGGAACGCGAGGATTACATTAGGATAGAATTCCCAGATCTTTTTAGTTCCTAGTTTTCTTGTAAATATCGGGACGAGATTTTATTTAAGGGGGGATGGTTTGTAACATCCCAAAACTTCAATCCAAGTTTATCAAAGATCAAATCATCCAAAATTAGGATTAACAAAAACTTTTCCATATTTAAAATGAAAGCATTCATATATGTGTGCATTTAAAATAGGAGTTGTTTTGAATTACCATGATTGTGTGATCCTTTGCTTCTAAAATGTTTCTTAGGTGATTTAAACATCATCTACATCATTCCCAAACTTTTCTTAAAAGAAATCAAATCAAGAAGAATTAAAATGAAGGAATGGTCATTTGGACAAATTTAACTCTCATACCTACTTTGGCTATTCCTAGTACTCAATTCTTAACAGAAACAATTCTTGATCTTTACACCCCTTG
Source organism: Avena sativa (assembly GCA_916181665.1). Taxonomy (NCBI): domain Eukaryota; kingdom Viridiplantae; phylum Streptophyta; class Magnoliopsida; order Poales; family Poaceae; genus Avena; species Avena sativa. Next base: position 325,676,672 of record OV702289.1, read on the forward strand.
CTAGTACACATAATGAGGTACCAAGGCCCACCTTTTGATCTACTAAAAACCTTATGTTAACTATTTTAAATGACAGTTTAAAATTGAATCTAATGCATATGCATAGATCACCCCTATTTCAAAAACCATCTAATTGAGCACCATTTTCAAAACCCTTGCAACCAGGGACTACCTAGCACTAGTGGAGATCACCCAAAATTTTTGAACTCAAAATTCAAAACTTTTTCTCTTGTGGCCATTTCATCAAACACTTGGCAGGCAGATTACAAACTAAACAAATTTCACTATTTTAAATAGTGTTCTGGCCAAACTTGTTCCCCAAATTGCTACCAAAAACCTCTCCACTACTCCCTCTAACCTTCTCTAGCCCAGCCCCACACTGTGCCACGACCAAATGGTCATGGCCATTAAGGTCGAACCCCCACTTGGGCACCCCACCGGCGACAGCAAGCCACAGTCGCCGCCAGCGCCATCCACTGTGTCCTGGAGATAGCCAGTGGTCCACCTCCACCGTCCAACCAGCCCCAGGCCAGAGACAGAGGGCAGAGCGGCCAGGAACCGCCGCGCCCGGAGCTTGTCGAGCATGCCGACACCGCCCACAGAGTGCGCACTGTCCCCGCGTGCACAAGCCGCTGCTCGACACCAGCCCGCTCCCACCGCTCCGCCTCGACCTAGAGAACACCCCAGACACCTCCGTTCGCTGCCCAAAGCCCCACAGCCACCGCTCGCCATGGACACAGCCGCTTCGGCCGCGCAGAGCGCCACCTCACCCCGACCGCATGCCACTGCCCCTACGGCCGCATTGAAGCACCAGAGCACCGCCAAGGGACCGCCCATCAATCGCCATCCCCAGCCATGCCGCTATCTCACCGTAGCCATGTCGCCACTGTCGACCGCCCATCCCGCTCGGTCTCACCGTCGAGCCTATAAAAGGAGCCCTCCCCAGCACCAAAGACTCACATCATTCCACTCCCCACCTCTCTGAACCTCAACCACCCCTCGCGGGAGCATGTGGAGCAGCAGCTCGCCGGAATTGGAGCCGGAGCCGCCGCCTCTGGAGAAGAAGGGTGCCGTTGATTCCGGCCACCCCAAGCTCCGCCGCGACCACGCCTCGCCTCGCCGTCGTCTTCCACTTTGTTCGCCCGCATCGCCGACCCCGCTGGAGCCCTGGTACGCCCCCAGTAGACCCCCACCGAGCCGCTAGGGTTCGAGCTCGCCAGCGACCCGTCCGTCGTCGACGACGACCCTCAGACGTAGATCTAGCCTCTAATCGCACGACCCACAGCGCGCGTACCTTTTCACGTTTTAAGAGCCGCTAACAAGTGGGACCCCCCTGTCAGCTGAGCCCCGCGCCGCGTAGCGCCACTGGGCCGGCCCATTTCCTTTCCCGCGTAAGCCCGTAGATTCAAATCTAGGTTTTTCTTTTTAGTTAGAATATAGTTTCTGTCCAGTGTTTAAAAATTCAATTCTGTGAGTTTGACAAATCCAAATTACATGAAACTAATTTTGTCTGGAAGGTACTGAAATGCTCTATCCAAGCCTGTTGGATTTAATTCATTTAGAGTTATAGATCTCTCATAATAAAAATAAGAAGACGGAAGCTTTTGCAACTTGAAATATTTTTATAAAATCAACCAAGTTAGCTTTTGAGTTGATTCCAACTCTCAAAAATCACATCTCATCATATCTATCCAAATATGTAATAATATTAAGGTTTAAAGGCAGTGACTTTGGACTAGTACCAAAATAATGCTATATATGCATTTCTAGTCACTTTAAATCATTAAATAATGAACTTAAACCAATGTAATATTGATCCAACCTTTAAATATCATTCCCACATGTTAGAATATGTGGTGAGTACATGTGTCCACATGATCCCATATTTTGGGGGTGAATATTAAATTTTAGTTAATATTTCAATGAGTAGAAATTACTTTTCCAAAATAAAAAGGTGGAAACTATTGAATTAAACTTGTGATGCTTGTGATGATAATAGATCATCAATTGTGTGGTTTAGAATAATACTTATCCTAGTAAAGGATTTTTTGGTGATTGTGCACTCGCTATGTATTTCTAGACGATAGTACCGACCAAGCCTTCGAGGAGGAGGAGTTCTACAAGAAGAAGAAGAAGAAAACTTCAACCACTGCACCAACCAAGGCAAGCTATTAGTGGCAAGCTAACCCTTGCAAACATGGTTTAGTAAGCTATTGTATCAAGCTAGAATAAAACTAGGTAGTTTAGTAAAGATGCCTTAAGCATACTTTGATCACACCCCCTTTTTCTATTAGTACTCTAAGTCTTATTAACAAGTTTTACCCCCCTTAGTGTACACAAAGTTCTTTAATTAATTTTGAAGGTAGCATAAAGAGTATAAAACTTGACCTACTTAGAAATCTTTAGATGTCATTCTATGGCATGAGATTGATCCCACCTTTCCACCTTAGTGAACACTCTTAACCTAGTGTTTTAGAATAGATCAAAACTTGAGTCACTTTAGATGGGAACACTTGGTGAAAATGAATTGTGAAAACCTTGGAATGATGAGTCATTCTATTGAGATGTTTTGACATGTGTTGAGAAACATAATTGGTTTATGCTGATGAAAATGATGAGGCATGAGCCTTAACCCTTTTATAAAACTGATGGTTGGATTCGGATGCGATACCATTCCAAATTTACCGTACAACCACATTACCTGAATTGGGTAAGGATTAGCTGGAAATTTATATGCATTAGTATTAATTCCCTCACGGGAGAGGTTTGAGCTAAGGCTACCTCTCAATGATGTCCACCTATGCAGTGCCCAAGATGACTGATGGTCATGGTTGGGAGGCCATGCTCATAGGAGAGGTGCTTGTACTAGGTTGTGTAAAGGGAAGGTTATGTTTGCTTATCTGCATACTAAGTATGATGATTCAGGGTTATCCCTGACAGATGTATCGAATCTTGTGGTGAAAGTGTACCACCTCGGCAGAGTGTCAAACTATTCGAATAGCCGCGTCCCCGGTTATGGACAGTTGGAATGGCCATACTGTTTCATTGTCAGATGTTTTCTAAATAACTTGAAATGAATGATGAACTTTGACTTGACCACAACAGGGTTGTGTTAATGAAATTAGCTTCCCAACTTAAGTGATTCTATAACTTTAATTTATCTTTTCTTGCTTCAGAACTCAGCTTAGGTTTCAAACTTAACTTGATAGTGGTTCTTTAATTTCAGTACTTTAACTTAGTATTATAACCCTTGCTAGTAGTAGTTTGCGAGTACTTAAAGAGTACTCATGGCTTTTGTCTCGGGCTATTATCATGGCCAGACTATGAAGGAGATTATCAAGATGATGGTCAGCAGGACGGCTATGATAACTAGGACTATCTGCCTTCGTCAGCATTGCCTGTGCCCCTGAAGATGGACCCCAGCGCTACGCTATCGTTTATTTCCGCTGCTTGTTGTATTAAAGACTGGATCATGAGATCCGTATTTCTGTAAAACCTTATGTATGGTTTGTAATGGATGATGTACTGTGAAATCCAATCCGTTATGTCTCACAAAAATGGTAATCCTGGGATTGCCAAGTATGGCATAACGGGCATCTGGGATTAAAAATCCGGGTGTTGACAAAGGCCCGTTTTTCGTGGCTAAAAAGTCTTCTACGATGAATGCCCTTCGTGGTAAAAGCCCCGTCGCAAAAGAATCTACCACGTTTTTTTCTGACCGTGGCGGATCGCACCCTCCAGCCATGAAAACTTGTTTCGTCGTAGATCTGTTCGCCACCTGCGTTGACTGCTGACGTCATGCAAAAATGTCACGTGGCACCCGCCGTTAACGGCCAGTTACCGCCGTTAATGGTCACAACAACCGTGGCGGAAGCCTAGCCCAGACAAGGCCTGCTAATTGTTAAGTGGGCCGGCCCATGAGGAGAGCCCAATAAGATTACGGCCCATTACTCTCACGATGTGTACTGTTTGATGTGGCCCAGTAATGAACGCTTCTAGGGCCCATATGATTTCAGGCCCGCTACAGTTTCAGCCTAAAGAAGGCCCACTTTGGTAGAATAATATGCGGCCCATTAGGGGCCTGCACCAGAAGGTCAGGCACTGTTAAGGCCTGCAGGCAGCCTGTTACTGTTCCTATGGCCCGTGGGGTCCGCTCCTATTCTACCTATTTACTGTTATCGCCTTTTACATTTCTGGGTTGCCAGTGTTAGGATCCTTTACTGTTTTGGCCTTCTACTATTCCGGATGTTCACCCTTTAGGCCTTTTGCTCTTATGGCCTTTTACTGTTTAGGCCATTTACTATTTAGGCCATTTACTGTTAGGCCTTTTACTCTTCAGACCATTTTACTGTGTGGGCCCTCTACTCTACGGGCTTTTTACTGTTTAGGCCTTTTACTATTTCAGCTCTTTACTGTTCAGGTATATCAATATTTGGGCCCATTACAGTTCGGGCCCTTTACTGTTCTCGCCTGTTGCTGTTCAGCCCTGTACATTTTCAGGGTCTTGGCAACTTATGAGGCCCACCAATATACTGACCTGCCACTTATGGCCTATTAGTGTTTATTTGGCCCAGCTGCTAGCCTGCATATTGTGGTATTCTATAACTATGGCGAAATTCTAGTTTTAAACAGTTCGTTAATATTTCAGCCCGCTAATGGCCGTGCTAGGATCACCCTATTACGTCAACAGATATTTTTTGAAATTTATTACAGACCAGACTTTCAACAAAAACAAGATGAAGCATTACAGAGATATCACGAGACATGTGTTGGAACAGGGTTTCTACTACGGAGCTTACATCCCCATACAAGTAACAACTGGCATACCATGACAGCTGCAGAAGAGATTATCAAGTAGACGGTCCGTCAAATCTTGTCGATCTTTCAGCTCTTATATCTGTTCACGTGTAATCGTGATTATTCCATCTATTTTCTCTGTTTCTTGTTCAATTAAATCAATTGTTTAGAGTGCAGCTGTAACACCTCTTTCTGCTGGAAAAACTGAAACCGTGGACCGATGCAAGCAATAATCACTGTCACTACTGCTTTGTGAAATGACCTCAATACGGAACGTAGGATTCCTCCCTTCTATCCCCATAGCTTCATGTGCATCCTGAAACAAAGAAAACAAGTCATCACAGCTTACCAGCTAACTGGCGGCTATCTTATATGTAAAATAATTCAAATTCATCATTGGCCAGGAACAATTAATGATGTGCCTCGTACATCTCTTTCTGGAATAACAGGAACTATCGATGTCCTGGACCGATGCGTACATGTGTCAGTATCATAGCCACTCTAGAAGAAACACTACAGGTTATGTGCATGCTGAAACTAAGACATATTAAGTTAGAGCAGCAAAGCAGGCGAAAAATACCATGTTTGTTGTCAAAGAATTTCAAAATTGGCATTGTCCTAATATAACAAATCAAGCCATCAACATGTGTGTCTCATGCAGACTAACTGAACTAGTGTGGTAATGAATGTAGGGAATCAAGCAACTCAACTCTTTCCCTCATAAACTAATCATATCACTGCATAACAGAAATATAACAAAAAGAGGTGCATAAGATTCCTTCAGCTGCATAGAACTGGTCGGGACAACAAAGCATTAACCTAAAATATAAGAATAGCATTTAAAAATGGTCTATAGTATGAACTAGCCAAAAAAGTGACCTACAACCATAGGTGGCATTGCTTTAATCATCAGGCAACTATGATAGTACCTTGGAAAAACAAGCAATAGACCAAGTATCTTAAATAGACTACTAGAATCATTTCAGACAAACAAGATATCAACCATTCCTTTTCAGTAGCCAGATCATTCAAATATTTTGATCGTCGGGCCAGTAAATAAAAAAAGAAGAGGTCATTTGCTGCCAAAACAATAGTTGGATGCATCCAAAAAGTAGCATAAACCTTCTTTGTAATGCCTACATCTATTGTATTTCCAACTGCTGACAGTATCATTGTATATATAACCAGGCAAGAAAATCCAGTATACAAACGAGCAAATGATACACTATGCACCTTGCAAGGTTAATTAAGTATTTAAACAATGTATGTCTAGGAACCACGTCAGACTATAGCATTGATGCAATCACAAGTCAACTAAAAATTCACAGGAACCATAACCAATTGAACCATATGGTGGCTAATATTAAACTCGCAAGATCATCTGATGATGTATAGATGAAAATCCCTTGTTTATTATTAATCAAACATTGTATTTCTCACAGAAATTGCCATCCCTAGTTTGGGACTGATGGGGCTCAAACCCACAGCTTCGCCTTGATAGGGTGGTGCTTTGACCGTTTAAGTTAAGAAAATCATTATATTGCTTTAATGACGAGCAAACTAAAGAATCAAATTGTCAATAGACTCTATATGTGCCTCATGTAGAGTAGCTACTAAGGTAATGAATTAAGCAATCAAACAACAGGTGCACGATAGACTTCCAGATCATATTAACATGGTCATAGTATATATACATAGTAACTGGGGATCATATTAGATGATAATAGCTATGACAATCTCACTATGAGTAGTCTAGATAGAACTCCCTCCGTTTCAAAATATAAGATGTCATGGGTTTTGTGAAACGAATGTATCTAGACACCCTTTAGTGTTGGTAGAGTAACTTGGACTAGTATTGTATGCATTTTTACTAGTCCAAGTTACTCCCCACCAAGACCAAGTAATTTATACTAGTCTCATACATATAACACTAGACTATGTTACTACCTCCAGAGTGCATATAAGCTCAATCATGGTGGCGATCTCTGATATTATAATAGAATATAGATTACTATAAAAGTGGATATACTTCAATCACCACCACCTATTCATGGTCTAGTTAACGTATATATATAGAGAGAAGATCATCAGTCAAATATAGCAAAAAGAGATCTCCACCATGATTGAGTGAGCAAATTGAATTACAAATCAAGAGATTTACATTCAGTCTTTATGCAGTACCGTTAAAGGTCATCTTGTTCTAATCATTAGCCAACTCATGTGGTGCCGACACTAGACAATATGACTACCTGCAGAGTGCATTCAAACTCTTAATTATAGCAGAAAAATACAATAATAGACTATAAATTAGCATAAAAGTCGATATACTTAAATTACCACCACATAATAGATAGATAGATGAACACAAGTCAAATAGAGAAAGAATAGATCATCACCAAAATCAAGTGAGCACATTGAATTATAAATCGAGGGATTTACGTATGGTTTTTGTCCAGTCTTAGTTAAGGTCAACCTTGTTCTAATAATTAGCCGAATCATGTGGTACTTCGTACAAACAAGCATCTAACACTATGCACATCTCAGTAAAAACAAGAGACTTACTATTTCTTTTTGTGTAGTCCTATTGGATGACATCCTATTATCAGTTCATTATTTGAAGACATCCACCGTATCGAGTACTTAGATAGACGATCCATCTACTTTATTGTTGCTCCTATGCATATAGGTTCAGGCCACTCATTCATATAAAACAGGTTTGCATTCAGCAATACAAAGCAACAGATACTTACAAGATTGTAGGGACGATTCACTCTACGATTCTCCGTGTTTCCTGTGAGAGGAAATAATATCAGATAGTGGCTATTGTTGTTTACAAAGAACTAGAAAGACATTATAGTATAATCACTTGTGAGCACGTAGAGCAGGGAATGGCGGAATATAAACAAACATTTAAATGACATAAAGATTACCATGGTGACAAAATAGAATGCAGTTACAGTCACTCCTTAGCACGAACAAGAGAGAAATTACAATGATTTAACTTGTGAAATAGAATTGCAAAGAAATATGAGAAATGCCATAAAAGGTGTTAACTTCTACGGAGCAGGCAGTTACTGTACTAACATTTGGACGAACAAGATAGACATTACAATGGTATATCTCGTGAACTTATAGAGCAGGGAATCCTAACCCATCTGTGAAGTGACTTAAGATGCCATGAACTACATAATAGAAGGTAGATACTGCTGATATAGAAATTATAATTGAGAAACTTGAATTTATAGAGCAGGGCATGCAAATAACCATGTTAAGTGCCTTAAAACATGCCATGTAATACTACATCCAATCCAAAGTAAATAAGGCGTATAAATTTTTCGCAAGTCAATCGACGCAAAAATGGACCAAGTTTGTGGAACATACCAGGAACATCTAACATACAAAACCAATGCCATTAGATACATCGAGGCATATATTTTCATAGACGCAAATGCCACAAATTAACTATTAATATAATTTTCTATGAGCTTGGTAGAAGTCATCATTGTTTGACTTTAAAGTTGTATATGCCTTCTTTTATGGAATGGATGTACTCCCTTTGTTTCAAAAAGTATAAGTCATCATCTAGACCACTTTTAGTGTGTAGATTCATGTACGTTTGGAGTAAACCTAATCACTAAATGGTGTCTAGATACACTCTTATCACAAAGCTAAAACATCTTATATATTGAAACAGAGGGAGTAGTACACAATAGGCAGCAGCTACTGTCGGAGCTTAACCGAAACAAACAATAATGGCATAACTTGCAGAGGGAATGCAAAACCAACAAGTTAAATGACATAAAATTTGTGATGAATTACATAAGAGAAGGAAATTACTGTGTTTGCTTAGAACAACCAGATTGAAATTAAAATAGCATAAATTCTGAACTTGTAGAGCAGGGAATGTTAACCTACATGTTCAATGGCTTAAAACTACAAATGAACTCCAAAATTACATGCAGTCAGTATTGTAGCAACAGACAAAGCAAGTGCACATTATGATGACATAACTTGTGAACTTGTTGAATAGGTAGGCAGCCTCAGATGTTCAGTGAATTAACATTTGCCAAGAACTGCATAATACCAATAAACTCTAATGATGTCTATTTTGTACTATCAAAATTGTTTATCTATATTAAGAGTAATTGTTGGTCAAAGAAAAACACGCATAACAAGGACGCCTTATACCTCGAAACAGAAGGAGTAGTTTAACGCCTGGATTTAACATAGACTACACCGAATTTATCAAGGGGGAGTGGGATATCAATTAAGCCAGTATTGAGGCAGGAATTTACCACCAATACAAAAATGCAGTTCATTGTCATAGGCTCATACCTGCTATATTGAAACAAACAAACAAGCAAATCTGGTTTACCTAGGCCACAGCGTGGTTTACGCATACACATCATCTTTGCGGGTGACGTCAAGGACGCCGAGGGTGCCTGGTAGTGGTGAGTCGGGCTGAAGCAGATAGATCTCGGTGGCATCTGTGAAGCAGATCTGTGGAGGTTGTTGATGGGTCTGGCTTGCTTTACAAGATGGCTGGTGAAGGAGATCCGGTGTAGTGCACGGCGTCATCGGTGAAGCAGATCTGTTACGACCGATTATGGATTTGAGGCGCTACACAAGAGTATCGGTGAAGCAGATCCGGTGTAGTGGACTGTTGAGTCCGTGAAGCAGATCTAATGCATCGCACACCGACGTAGGTGAAGTAGGTCAGGTGCTGTGGACTAGGGAGTCGGCAAAACTAACACGGTTGTATGGAAGAGGGTGTAAGGCGAACTAGGGTTTGGTAAGGTGGATGTCGGCTGATCCCGTAGACTGGTCAGGAGTATATGGTATAGAGGTATGGCATGTAGGCCAGCGAAGTGCGGTGGTGCAGGAGCCGGACGTGGGATAGGGGGTTTGGGGTGGCGTCTAGGCCGGCGAAGTGCGGTGGTGATGTTCCGGTGTGGTGGTGTATGAGCTGGAGGTGAGATAGGGGTTGGGTGGCGTGTAGGCGGGTGAAGTGCAGTGGAGATGATACCGGTGCGGTGGTGTAGGTGCTGGAGGTGAGAGGAGGTTGGGTGGCGTGTAGGCCGGCGAAGCGCTACGCGGATGGGCCGGTGCGGTGGTGCAGGAGCCAGAGATGAGAAAGGGGTTAGGGTTTTTCGGAGTGCTTTGGGGGAAATGGCGTCTGTGGAAGGTGGACTACCCAGCTTCAGAGCAGTGGGGACCCCTGGCCCCCCAGGGGGAGGGGATTACGAACCATACCCACGCCCTGACATTAGTAGATAGGCCATTGTTAGGGGTAAAAAAGGAATTTCGTATGGCTACAAGTTGGGGGGGTGTGACCACTCGAAATATTTCAGTGGAGGTGAGGCAGGAGAATTTGCCGCTCTGGGATTTTTAATTTGGCTATACAGTAGAATAATAATATACCATCCTATCCTAGGAGTATCTATAGTCCAATGACTAGAAAAAATAGTTTATTGTGATGTCCTAGCCTTTCTAGGTACGGAATATTTCCGGAGCCATTTCTGCAAAAATAAGGTCTCTACCTTCGGCTCAATTACGTACACACATGAAGGTACATAGTAAGATGAACTAGAGTAGTATGTTTCCCACTATGACCAACCTAAGAGGATCTCTAGTGGCTAGTGTATCCGGTAGTCTAAGCCAAATATAGGAAATTTTTTAAAAAATAATACGAATTATTTAATCAATATCACAAATAATACACAAAATTAGAAATTTTGAAAAATAGCGCGGCCTCGGTAGTTCAACTACCGACAAGTATTAGTCGGTAGTTCAAATACCAATTAGTACAAGTCGGTAATTGAACAACCGATATGTCAGCTTATGGTGGCACTACTGACAAGTACTAATCGGTTGTTCAATGACATATCGGTTGTTAAATTACTGACAAGTACTAACCGGTAGTTGAACTGCTGACTAGTACTTGTCGGTAGTTGAACTACCGAGGCCACGCTATTTTTCAAAAAATTTAATTTTGTGTATTATCCGTGATATTGATTAAATAATTCGTATTATTTAATTTTTTTTAGACAAATATAGACCACCATGGACCAAAAAATGCATCCAGTAGCTTGTGTATCTGGTGGTCTAAAATTTAGACATCCTCAAAACAGGCTACTCGTTGTCCATATTTGGACAACCGAGCCACCATGTCTAAAGAAAAGTTGGTCGCTCACGAGCTCGCTCCTGCGCCAAATCAGAGCATTTGTTGTACTGATTTTCTATGTATATTGACTATTTGTATGCAGATGGACATATAGACTATCAAATTTAGACTAACCACTAGAAAACTAAAGTCGTGTAAAAAGGAATCTTTTTACACCATTATCTATCAAGTGAAGATGTAGACTGCCAAATTTAGACAAGCCACTAGAGATGCTCTAAGGCCTTCCATAGCATGGTCGATGCCCAATAGATAGAAAAATTCCCACCTCCTAAGCGATGCCTGGAAATTCTTTTGAGGCACCGAGCTCACAATGTGATCACTTTGGCCAAAAATAAATAGCTGCCCCACAATGTGATAAACAAATTAACTAGACCAATCTCCATGGATTATCTTTGGTGAAGGTCCTCTCAACAACATGCATAGTATACATATATTGCTATTCTATTGGGTGAAGAGTTTGGGGCATTGGAGCACCTAGGTGCTCTAGTTCTCTGAAAAAATTTGGTGGCATCGATCGGGGAACGGAGGGCACCAGTGCCTGATTCTTGTAAAGTGATTTGGGCACCAATTTTTTCACACGCTGCGGAAGGCCTAAGAGACTACCAAATTTAGACAAGCAACTAGAGATCAAGGAAAAAATACTAGCATGCTATTTAATTTAGTGTGGCTTTTCTCCAGACAATATGAAAGTTATAGCGTGCTAATAACGCGCTATTTTACAGAACATCTTTTTGTAAAAATTTAAAAATATAACAGGTATATCATGAATATAAACGATTTCAGCATGTAATGAATTGCCTAGAGTAATACTTCCACATGCATAATCGATTCTGGCGCTATCCAAGTTGGAGGATAACCGGTAGGGCTGAATCTAGGTACAGCGCCAGGTGCTGCAGGAGGAGGCGGCGGCTTGACAAGATCACTTAAGTTTAACAATCAAATTTGCATTTTATGTTTTCTTACTCAACACATTCATCATATGTTATCTTACTCCACACCCGTGTGTTTGGAGAATCAGATAATATAAGTATGACATATCATTTTTTATATAAAATTATAGTAGTAGGTGAAACTCAAAAAATATTTATACTTTCGAGCTTCGTTCATAGAGTATCCCGTGTGTTTGGTTCTTGTACTTTTTGTATAATCTATAAATCAACCTATAGCCGTAAATAATCTGCATCCGTAAAACTGATCCGTAAATAGATTATATTCTATAGGAGTACGTGGGCGGGGCCAGGGGAAACTGCATGCGCTTTCGTCTCTAGAACCGCTCATGCATGCATCTCCAGATCTTCCTAGCGGTTCCTTTCTTCTCTATCCCATTCCTTTTATATCACCCGGCCGGACCTCTGCAAAACAAAAGAAGGCGCCAATCACAGTCCATGGCGGCGCCATTGGACAAGATGTACTACTTCGTGGACCCTGGCAACACCACACTACAGGTGGCATATACCAACAGAGCGTCGGTGGTGAATGATTACATCGAGAAAATCCAAAAGCTCCTGGAGGAAACGGACGACAAGATTGTTGGCCTCGACGTCAAGTACACCAACGAGCAATCATCGACGCAGAAGGCTGCTATCGTCGAGCTATGTGTGGGCATGGATTTCCTGGTTTACCACATCTGCCAGGCCGACCAGCCATGCTTAAAGCTAGTAGAGTTCCTCGCCAACCCTAACATTTCCTTTGCAGGCGTCGACATCGGCAACTATCGTATCAGGCTTAGGTGTTCTCTAGTACTAGTGACGAACTTCGTGGACATCCAAAAGAGGTGGAAGCCTGCCAGCTCCACGAATGAGAAGGATTCTTTGGCTGACTACGTGGTGGCCCTCATAGGCATCCGTTACAAAGTAATGAAGAAGAAGAAGGAGGATGTGGACCACAAGCAGTGGGGGAACATGCCCCTGACCGAAGGGCAGATCAACTATTCAAGCCTCGACGCCTACGCGACCTATGAGGTATACATGTGGATAGTGAACTTCGAGAGGGGTCAACAAACTCTCAAAATGTTCAACCAAAAAAAGAACTAAGGAAGAAGGGCAAGGGCAAGGGCAAGCAGACCAAAGAAGAAGAAGAGGACTCAGAATGGTACACCATGTGACCTACGAGTATATATTTGCGTGTCAGTATATCCTTGCTTGGTACTACTCCTACTTGTACTATACTAATAGCAGAAGTTAATGCATGTATATACTGCAGGCATGCAAGGGGCGGAGGCAAGAATTAATGCAAGGAATCGCATCAGTTTCTTTTATTTTGAATGAATTGTCTTGTCAATCAATAACCATGGCATATTATAATTTTATAGGTGGAGTACTGTTGAAAGACAGAGGGTGAATGGGCACCTGAAAAACTGCTAGTAGCACTGTAGCAACATAACCGCAAGATGAACATTTGTCGATTACCCGAATGTACGTTGAGTTAGTACAGTATAAACATATATATTACTACTACCTGCTATGTACTAGTACTATTACTAGCAAAAAACCACCATCCCTACTACGAAAAAAATATGATTTCTTCCAACCAAACTAGTACTATTCCAAAAATGGCTATATTTACTTGTTGCAAAAATGGATGTATTTAGACATGTTTTAGTGCTAGATACGAGTACATCCAATCCAGTGACAATTAATATGAATCGGAGGGGAGTACTACTACTACCGTACTCCACTATTGTACTACTACTAGTAGTAGTAGTACATACTAGTACTCCCGGATGTATGTTGACCAGTACTCCTACCTCTGTTTGGGATTAATAGGCCAGAGAGCTTTTTAAAATTGTTAGAAATTATAATAAGACCTATCCGCTTTATTGTCTTAATTCTCGTGACTCATTAATTTAGATATCTCTATTTTCTCTCAATCTCCCAATGCATGTTGGTTCATCTCTCATCATGTTCCCCTTTTTTTATCTAGCGTCTCATGCATGTAAAACTAGTCGAGCATGCATAAATTAATTAGAGTTCATCTACTTGGTAGTATTGCAAATTAGCCCTATGGCCTTCCTAAATAGAGAGCCTTAATATACTATTTAACTTACTACTCAGTAGAGTACATCCACTGATGCACCCAACCCATTGGAAGTTAAGACTTCATGAAAAATACTCAGGAGAGTACTACATCCACGAACTCATCTAGTACCTCTGTTTCAAGGAATAAGGCGCACGCGCGCTCCAAAGTAAAGTTTGGCCGAATAAATGGAGCAACTAAAATTTACTTATATGTGTAAAATTTGTTTCGTTGAATTCGTATTTAAACAACTTTCCGATAATGCTAAATTTGTACAGTACCAACATTCTTTATATATATTTAGAGTAAATCTTGGTCAAACAAAGAACAAAAATAAGGGAGCCTTATTTCTTGGGATGGAGATAGAGTACTAGTACTACAAAGTCCACCATTCCTGGTATGCAAACGATCATTTTGCAATTAAACCAATTAACAGCAGCTTACATCACCACTAAAACTCGACGCGAAAGAAGAAACGCAGCTCCTTCGAGGTAGCAGGACCGACCAGGTAATGACGCGGCGCCGCCAGGTAAGTCGTAAGGTCCTCAAACGCGACCTCGCCCGGCTTAGCGGACCTCAGCGCGTCGAGCTCCACCATCACGCTGCCGGTCCTCCTCCTACCATCCGTCCAGGAGAGCAGCGGCAGGCATTCCACCCACATCCTTACCTGTACACCGGCAAGTCACCCATCGTGGACCTAACACAGACCGCAGACACGAGGGGGACCGTGCTTACCGAGCCAATCGTCAGAATGAACAGGGCGTCGTCCTACTCTCCAACGATGATGAGCCGGCAGGACGGCTCACGCGACAGCGGCACCAGCTCCTGGAAAGCTTTGGTGGTGGCATACTGGTACTTGTGCACTTGGATCGAGTGGACCACTTCAAGGTGGGCGATGAGCGCTAGCGGCGGGGCGGCAAAGTCGCAGCCGGTCTCCGTGCAAGTGCAGGGAGCGTACCGGCACATGATTTCGTGCTCGTGGAGTTCGTAGTAGGGCAACAAACTACTGCAGCCTTTGTGGGCGCACTCGACCCTAGCCGCTGATAGGACGACATCCATGGCGGGCTCATGGGTGAATCTGCCGCTAGGGTGCTCGCTCTTCTGGCAGGAGGTGATCTTGCGAACGCAGCGGTGGCAGACTAGATGCATATCCGCGCACTATAGAAATGGAAGTTCAAAAAATAAAATAGTTGCGCGGACAAACCGACAAAAGAAATATCAATGGATTGTGAGGGAGAAATGGAGAGACCTTGTAGACCCATCGGGGCTTGAGGGGCTGGGAGTAGGAGGAACAGTTGAGAACGGTGGCTTCCATCTTGAGAGTGACCGTCCCAAGCATTGCGATTTGGGTGGGGGAAATGAGGACTCTTTGATCCGGCCTCGAGCCATGCCCTTCTTTTAGTATACCACAACTGATAATCAATGAAGCTCTACCTGATTGCATCTTTCCTTCCTGTACTGGGTCCTTTTTGTATATTTTGAGGCCTTATTATTTACAAATTCCTGGTTTAGTTAGACAAGATTAGTGGCCACTTTGTATTTGTGCACCACCCGTTTATTAGTAAGTTGGCACGTGAGACCCACATAATAATAAAGTATGACATATCATCACTATATAAAATTATGCTCTGTAATAGGTAACGCTCAAAAAAAATGAAAGAGCCACATCTATAAAAAGTAACGGTGTATATTTGTTTTTACCCAGTACACTTTGAAGGTACTGTAGTAACATGTGAAATTTTTACTAGCCTAAGTTATTTAGCACTATGAAGAGCAGCTAATATGGAAGAGAAAGAAAACATCCAGCCAGAGCTCATTTTTGGGTAGAAGCACGAGGCAAACAGAAGGAAAGTTGGCCTGGACCACCATGGGCCCCAACCTTCTCTGCACTGCTGCGCCTGCACGGTTGTACTCCATGCGCGGAAGCTTACATGGGAAGGAAGAGGTGACTGTTGTGATGCTTCCCACCTGAACAAGTGCCAGGCATAGATGCAAGAGTGGACATAGCAGATCAACGGCTTAGATTACTCAATGTTGGGAATGTTCTAGAACTTAAGGGAAAAACCAAATTCAAAAACTGTTGTACTATATTAGTGGTATAGATATTATAGATATATAAAATCTTGGACCAGAGGGAGTAGAAAAGAGATCACTTTATCAATTTGTTTTTACCCATTAACTCAATCATCTACATAGGGCCCACAGATGGGGGAAGTCGCGGTCGCCTTGGATGCACCACAAAATTATGACTGGACCATCGAGTGTGGGAAGCAGAGTTAGTGTTCCGTCCAATCGCTTACCCTAGTCATCATCATCGATATTTGCCACACGCATCGGCTTCATCAGCGACATTGATTGTCCCCAAGCTTCGGTAATCTGCCACATTAATATCGGATCATCTCGTTCCTACTACTAGTATTTATCCTCTCCCCTTCCCCGCACCACCAATCCATCTCTAATTCCCCGCTTCCAGCAACCATCTCCGTCCTCATCTGTCATCCATGGCCACCTTCCGGCTACCGCCCATCGTACCGGAGTGCAAAGACCCCGACATCGCCACACAGGAGGACAATTCCCTGCACATTTGGGCCTTCTCCCCACGGAGAACAAAGTGGCAGCTGGCATGCGCCTTCCTTGACGCTAGGTATAGTCGCTGCAAGTACCGTATGTATCGCCTCCACAACAATCCGGACGGGACGTTGAAGGTCAAGTTCGTCAACTTCAGGGACGCCCGGCTCCTCTATGGCCAGGCCTTCCACTACGGCAGCGAGATGGTGGTGTTCACCGGCGCCAACATTTTCACCAACTACTAGGACCGGTTCCCCAACAACGGCAACTTCATCCATAGTGTCCTCCCGGAGCTGCCGATGGCTCCGGAGGTACCGCCGCCATATCCGCATGTGCCGCTGATGGCTCAGGAGTTACTGCCGCCTTATCCGGAGGTGCCGCTGATGCCTTAGGAGATGCCGCCGATGGCTCAGGAGGTGCCGCCGATGGCTCAGGAGGTCCTGCCGTGTTATCCAGAGGTGCCGATGAGTTAGGAGCCGGCTGTGTCGCTGGATCTGGCATTGGTGCCTGATGACCCACAAGTATAGGGGGTGTATCGCAGTATTTTCGATAAGTAAGAGTCATCATCAGGAATTCTCTGCAAATACTTAGCAAACAGATTTTTAGGGGTTTTCGATAAAGCAAGTAAACAAAGTACGAGTAAATAAAAGACAGTAGGAATAAATGCAGCAAGTGGCCCAATCCTTTATGCAGCAAAGGACAAGCCGGTTATATTTCTATAGATGACCAAATGTTCTCGAGGACACATGGGAATACTGTCAAGTGCTTTCGCTTCATATAGTCAATTAATCTTCTTTAGCTTGCTAAGTGTTGTGTGGGTGAACCTGTGCTAATGTACCGCCCCATCCAAGACTAATACATACTTCTGATTATACCCCTTGCAAACATTCGTAAGTACAAGAAAGTAATTAAGGTAGAAACCTAACCACACATTAAACTCTAAGACCCTTACGTCCCTTGTGCAATGGTTTCCTAACGGGGGTTGAGGTTTCTGTCACTCCGGCAACCCCTACGATTAGTATCCAAATACACAATGCATTCCCCTAGGCCCATATAGGTGAAGTGTCATGTAGTCGACGTTCACATGACACCACTAGAAGAAGTACACCACAACTTAAATAACAATCTATTGAATCTTTCTGAACGCAACTCCACTACTAACAACAAGACTTCTCCCATGTCCTCAAGAACAAAACGAACTACTCACAAGACATCATATGGATCATGATCAGAGATGGAATAATGATGTATAACAATCTGAACATAAACAATAATTCAATGGTTCACTCAATAGCATCAACTACAAAGAGTAATCAACACCGGGAAAGTTTCCCCTATGAACTATGCAAGATTCAACTCAATTGTTACAGCAATATGGAGATGGTGATGAGGGTGATGATGGTGGTGATGATGATGATGATGATCCCGATGAAGTCCAGCTTGATGGTGGTGTTGATGGCGATGATCTCCCCTCTCCAGGAAGGAATTCCCCCGGCAGAAATCTGTCTGCCGGAGAGATCTTTCTCTCTCGGTGTTTTCCGCCCCGCAGAGGCGGCGGAATCTTTCTATGGTCGCTCCCCGGGTCTTGGGGTTTCGTGGGGATGATATATGCCAGAGGGGAGAGGCTGGAGTGGGCCAGGGCGGC
The DNA here is from genome assembly GCA_916181665.1 of Avena sativa. Lineage (NCBI taxonomy): Eukaryota > Viridiplantae > Streptophyta > Magnoliopsida > Poales > Poaceae > Avena > Avena sativa. The sequence continues at coordinate 325,694,881 of OV702289.1, forward strand.
CACACCACCTCCAGGCGCGGCCTAGGCCTGCCCGTGCCATGGGGTGGTGTGGGCCCCCTATGGCCCACCTCCACTCCATCTTCTGGCATCCTGAGTCTTCTAGAAAAATAGGATTTTCCGTATATTTTCCCGGATTTTCCGATCTTCGCGAATTTTGCCTCCAAACAACACCTTTTCCATCAGAATCATGACTACAGCGGTCCATGCTCCAATAGTCATCAACCATGCAAAAAGAGATGAAATAACATAAGTATCACCTCTCAATACGAAATATATCAATGAATAATAGTGAATTAAGACATAGAATAGTGATGCAAAATGGACGTATCAACTCCCCCCAAGCTTAGACTTTGCTTGTCCCCAAGCGAAACTGAGCTCAATAAACATGGCCTCAAGTTTATGGAGTGAAGAGTCGATAAAAGAATACGGACAAGAAGCATCACATTCATCAAATACATAGATCATAATAGAAGACAACTCACTATTATACAACTCAACTTGCAATGAGTAAAGGAAACACAATAATGATACATAAAGTGAATCATAATTGGTAATGGTAAACTTAGCTCTTGGTCGAAGAATAGTTGATAATTTGTTGGAGTTCACAAATATCTAGTTTTCAATGAAAGCTTTCAAAGTAGTAAACTTCAAGATAAGAGCAAATGTGCAAAACAAGGAACATAAGAAACATGATTGAATAAATCATCATATGAATGAATGAAACACAGCAACTCAAGATACTTGCTGAGATAGAAGGGAGTAGGTTTACTGACTCAACTACAAAGTAAAAGAAAGGCCCTTCACAAAGGGAAGCAGGGATTGCAAGTCTCATAAAGAGCTCCCAAAAATTATGATACTTACTAGCTTTCAGCTCTCATTGCCCCTATCATAGGCATCTTTAGGTGATTAAGGTTAAAGTGATCAAAAATGAGGATATGCATTGACAAGTTGTAAGTTGAGAATCTCATGTCCCTTGAATACGAGGGTCGCTCCTCATGCTACTCAAGTTTAGTCACCGGTAAGTTCTTGTCATCGTAAGCATATGTGTATCATAGAGAACCGCCAACGGGGTACCCCTTGCCCGATGATACGGAAGAATCGCCATATCAAAATGACAAGGCAAGCAGACAACAAGTATCTCAGCAATCTTCTTATTTACCATGGGAATATGGTGCTTTTTTCTCTCTTTCCTCTTTTCATAATATCTCTTTTTTTATTTTTCTTTCTCAATCTCTATCTCTTTTTTTTATAAGAAGAATGCTTCATAGATACTTGTTATGGTTACGCTGCAGGTTTCCACCATGTCAGCATGGATTAGACCAGCGGCCCAGGCGTTTCTCTAACAAACATGCATAACTCCATGGACTTACAAGCTCCCCTTTCATTTCACACCGACGACATCCATAGACAAAAGAACATGATATCAACTTGGTACAAAGTACCAGTGCAATGTTGAAAGCGTTCCCCATGACAGCATGGTTCTGCTAATTCACAACTTACAAAGCGCAAGCATATACGCAACATAGGTTAGCACAATGGTTCAAGTTTATTAAATGCAAGAAAGTAAAGTGTGCCATCAAGTTCGTGAGAGCTTTAATCACTAATTTTCACACAACAAGTTTAATTTGGGAGGTAGACAAAACAATAATTTACTTGGAATAGCAATAATGCTACTAGGTAGGTATGGTGGACACAAATGGCAAAGGTTTTGGTTTAAAGGAGGTGGATGCACGAGAAGAATTCCCTCTCAGTACAGGTTTTTGGATAGCAAGGCTGGGTAGCATGTACAAGAGTTGAAGGAAACAACCAAACATACAAATGATAAAAACAAACATGCAATCTTCCTTGGAAGCACAAAAGATCTTAACTAGAGAATATTAGACTTATGAGAAAATCAAGAAAGAAAGATGATGAAATTATTTTCCTCTAGAGTACTTCTATCTTTTTCTTTTCAACTCTCAAAAAGGTGTTGCTACTAATCGAGACAGGTTTGCCAAAACCAACTAAATTAACTCAATGATCCCAGAGTGCTACCAATACTAACAACAAGATCAATCATATAACCACAAATTGAAAACTAATCATAAGCTATGCAAAAGAGTGAATGATAAAACTTCTCATTAATATTCCATAATGGAAACTCACACCAAGGGATACATATCTAACGAGAGAGGGGACACTTCCATAATGCAAACCATACTACAAAATAACTCCTCTATTCATGATATGACTCTACTAATAATGTAAAAAGATAGAAGATAGTGATATGATACCGCGACACTCCCCCAAGCTTGGAACAAACCAAGGGGATGCCAAACCTGATGACGAATTACTCCTTTGTTGGTGGTGGTAATATTTTCTTTGTTGACGTGAGGAAATCTTCCAGCATCTTGCGAAGCCTATTATTCTCCCATTGAAGCATGTCCACCTTCCTCTGCAGGTCTCGATACTTATCGCAGAACTCCTTAGTGACTCGTAGGGCTTCCGCTGATGCAGGGCAAGAGACTAAAGGTACCAGCCCCTGCTTGGGGTCTTGAAGATCCTCCTCCATAGGCTCCTTCCCTTTATCCTCGGCGGACACCATTGTGCTTCTAAGCTTTCAAAGATAGTCCCTAGCAGAAACATATCGAATAAAAAACACGACGAAAACACGATATACGAACCTCGGGGCTCCGGGGGGTTATATATTACGAAGTTTCATATCAAAAGGAAGGTACTGGGAGAAAACGAGTCGGAGGCGGAGTCCGGGGTGGACTCACCACCTGGTGGCGCGGCCAGGGGAGGGCCCGCTCCATGGGGTGGTGTCGGCCACCCTGGATCTTTTTCCATCCCTTTTTCGCTTCGTAGCTTTCCTTATTGACTGAAAACTGCAAAAATATAGTTGGATTGTATTTTCGCGGAACTTTTCTTACCAGAACTGTTACCTATTTGAACACGGACTCTGCAGGTCTCTGAATTTGGTATTTATTGGATCCTTCCGGAGTCATCACTTGGATCATCAATATATTCATCTTCATACACTTATTACTTGAGTCATAAAACCCTTCTCTTCCTTATTACACCATTGTCTCCACTTCCTGGAAATTTCTTTCACACAAAACTTCACACAGTTCTCATTAGCAACATTAGTATAAGTGAAGTGATAAAACCTTTTGAGTCCAACTTCAACTGAATACCATCAAAACATAAGCTACTGTAGCAACTCCTTCCAAAAATCCAAAAAGAATTCAAAAAGGAAAACAAATAAAGAAGCAAATGCAAGAGTGGCAAAATCTGTCAAAACAGACCAGCAGGTAAAGATCAATTGTTTCGAAAATCTTCTGTTGCTCAAATCAAAAAGTGCAAAACTAACGAAAGTTAAATAACAACCTGGGGCAGAATTACAAAAAATTACAGCTCAATCCGACAGACATAGGTCTCTCACGAATTTTTACGGTGAAGCACAAAAACCTGTTTCGGGACAGCAACTTCCCCAAATCTTACTTCTCTCTCATTAGAGGTTGATCTTGACACAAAAACCAAACAAAACGGATAAGGAGCGGTTATTACCGAAGTAATAACTTCCAAGACTCAAAGAAACAAAACCAAACTGAAAGCAAAAACAAATTGGGTTGTCTCCCATAAAGCTCTTTCTTTATAGCCTTTAAGATGGGCATGATATTTTTGAAGAAGCTCTCATAGGAATATGAATTGAAGTAAAAGATAGCATTAAGAAGAAAAAACACACACACATTTAAGTCTAACCCACTTTCTATGAAAGGGGATTTTGTAAACAAACAAGTTGTTGAAAGCAGAGGCAACTTGCATAAGAAGGCAAAAGAAGTGCAACATAAAAACTTTCAGCATAAAACGAGGAAACTTGATATTATTGAGATGCATAAGAACACTTTTCCCTCTCTCACAGTAGCTTTCAGTATCATGCATAAACTTAACAATATAGTTATCACAAGGACCATCATAGCAATGATCACTTATTCTAACAGAAAACACAGGAATACTAGCTCTCATAACACTACTATGTGAAACAATATTAGAGATATCCTTACAAAGGATAGGGTGTCCCTCTTTTTCATATTTAGTAACAAACTCTTTCACATTTGCTATTATAGGTTCATCAACCATTTGTTTATCAGTTCAACAGCTTTATTTGTACATTCATTAACCATACTAGCTATCATAGAATGCTCCTTTACCTTATCTGGAAAAGGCATTTTCTCAATATAAGGTTCAGGTAAAACATGATTGGCCATATAAACTTCAGTATTTCTTGTAGGAACACTCTTAACAACATCTTTATAAGGTTCATGATACTTATTCCACTTCTTTTTAGGCACTTCAATGTAAGAAGAAATAGCTTGAGAGTCTAGACCATAAGCATTTTTAATATTTTGAAAGTCATCAGTTCCCATAAAATATTCAATGCATTCATAATCATAATTTATACCTGACTTTCAACCTTTGTCATTCTCCCAAGCTTCAACATTGTCTTGAATACGGTCCAGAAGGTCCCATTTAGCTTCTTCTTCCATGCGAGTGAATGATCCAGCACAAGAAGCATCCAATAAATCTTTACCATGTAGAGGGAGCCTTGCATAAAAGTTATTGATAATAATATTGTTGGGGAGCTCATGAATGGGACATTTGAGCATTAGTAACTGCAATCTCCCCCAATCTTGAGCTGTACTGTCTCCGTCAAGAGGCCAAAATTTGTATATTTGATTCCGATCTTTATGAATCTCACTAGGAGGATAAAACTTTGAATAAAAGAGAGGCACTATTTCCTCCCATTCCATAGCTTGACCATTCTTCAGCAGCTTATACCATTCCTCAGCTCTTCCTTTCAGTGATAATGAGAATAACTTCTTCTTAACTTGATCTGTAGTAATACCTGCACACTTGAACAACCCGCATAATTCGTGTATAAAGAGTAAATGATCACCGGGATGGACAGTTCCATCCCCAACATAGTAGTTATCCATAACACGATCAATGATTCTTGTAGGTATTTTGAAAACATCTTTCTCAGTAGGTGGTGGCTTATCTACTACCTTAGCAGTGGTAGTAGCATTACCAAATAAGAAACTCAGTGAATTATCCATAAAAAAATAAAGCAATTAGCAGAAGTAAACAATACTCATAGTAGAAGTTTCCTTTACCAGTTCCACTCTCCAATAGCGCTCCACTCCCCGGCAACGGCGCCAGAAAATAGTCTTGATGACCCACAAGTATAGGGGGTGTATCACAGTATTTTCGATAAGTAAGAGTGTCGAACCCAACGAGGAGAAGAAGGTGCTGGCTAGTGGTATCGATCAGGAATTCTCTGCAAATACTTAGCAAACGGATTTTTAGGGGTTTTCGATAAAGCAAGTAAACAAAGTACGAGTAAATAAAAGACAGTAGGAATAAATGCAGCAAGTGGCCCAATCCTTTATGCAGCAAAGGACAAGCCGGTTGTATTTCTATAGATGACCAAATGTTCTCGAGGACACATGGGAAGACTGTCAAGTGCTTTCGCTTCATATAGTCGATTAATCTTCTTTAGCTTGCTAAGTGTTGTGTGGGTGAACATGTGCTAATGTACCGCCCATCCAAGACTAATACATACTTGTGATTATACCCCTTGCAAACATCCCTAAGTACAAGAAAGTAATTAAGGTAGAAACCTAACCACACCTTTAAACTCTAAGACCCTTACGTCCCTTGTGCAATGGTTTCCTAACGGGGGTTGAGGTTTCTGTCACTCCGGCAACCCCTACGATTAGTAGCCAAATACACAATGCATTCCCCTAGGACCATATAGGTGAAGTGTCATGTAGTCGACGTTCACATGACACCACTAGAAGAAGTACACCACAACTTAAATAACAATCTATTGAATCTTTCTGAACGCAACTCCACTACTAACAACAAGACTTCTCCCATGTCATCAAGAACAAAACGAACTACTCACAAGACATCATATGGATCATGATCAGAGATGGAATAATGATGTATAACAATCTGAACATAAACAATAATTCAATGGTTCACTCAATAGCATCAACTACAAAGAGTAATCAACACCGGGAAAGTTTCCCCTATGAACTATGCAAGATTCAACTCAATTGTTACAGCAGTATGGAGATGGTGATGAGGGTGTTGATGGTGATGATGGTTGTCATTATGATGATGATGATCCCAATGAAGTCCAGCTTGATGGTGGTGTTGATGGCGACGATCTCCCCTCTCTGGGAAGGAATTCCCCCGGCAGAAATCTGACTGCCGGAGAGAGCTTTCTCTCTCGGTGTTTTCCGCCCCACAGAGGCGGCATAATCTTTCTGTGGTCGCTCCCCGAGTCTTAGGGTTTCGTGGGGATGATATACGCCAGAGGGGAGAGGCTGGAGTGGGCCAGGGCGGCCACACCACCTCTAGGCGTGACCTAGGCTCCCCGCGCCATGGGGTGGTGTGGGCCCCCTGTGGCCCATCTCCACTCCATCTTCTGGCATCCCGAGTCTTCTGGAAAAATAGGATTTTCCGTATATTTTCCCGGATTTTCTGATCTTCGCGAATTTTGCCTCCAAACAGCACCTTTTCCATCAGAATCCTGACTGCAGCGGTCCATGCTCCACAAGTCATCAACCATGCAAAAAGAGATGAAATAACATAAGTATCACCTCTCAATATGAAATATATCAATGAATAATAGTGAATTAAGTACTAGAATAGTGATGAAAAATGGACGTATCAGTGTCGATGTCACGAGCTTCCGCTGGCAGCGCGGACTAGTGCTAGGAGGCGCCGGACCTGCACTAGTTCAGCAGCGAGTCCTTTATATGTAAACTTGTGTTGTTATGTTAGGGGCTGTTTGGTTTAGAGGATGTCATTTAGGGATGAGGATATCCCCAACCAGATGGTTAGGGGTAGTCTTTTTTGTTTGGTAAAGTAGGATAAAAAGTGGTTAGGGATAGCCAGTCAAAATCTATTAGCCCAACTGCTTTTTTTCATTTTCCTCTTTCACCTTGTCTTCTTTATCCGCCTCACCACTTCCATAGGCACGAAAAGATGGTTATTTTCTCTCGAGAGGAAGGATGAACGAACAAGAAAACGCTTTGGAGGAGCTATCCAAAAGTGGTTGAGCTCATCTAGCTCTTTTTGTGGGATATGCTCAACCACCATTTTGAGCCAAAAGTGGTTATCCATATCCCCTCCACCCTCTACACCAAACACTGGATAACCAAAAAAAAGTGGATATCCCGTGTTATCCACTAGATAGCCACTAAACCAAACAACCCCTTAATGGTTGAATGAAGTTTCTTTTGGGACGTCCTTTCTTTTGGGTCTATCGTCAAACAAAGTTTCTTTTGTTACTACTAACTGTACCGTGTAGTACTAGTAGTACTGCGAATGACGCTCTATTGAATATCCTTCCCCCCAATGTTTGTGAAGGAAGTGAAAATTTCGAAACTCGGAAACATTGAATTGCTACTCTATTGTACTCCCTAAAATTACTTGACTCGAATTTCTCTAGATTCAGATGTATATAAACATGTTCTAGTGCTAGATGCATTCGAATCTGATAAATGTAAGTCAATTAATTTGGGTCGGAGGGAGTAGTAGTCGGGTTCGGCTCCTTCTCGAGAGAGCAGCTGATCGCTCCATACGTTTCATACTACTTCCTCTTCGCTTGTTTTACAAATATGACCAAATCGGTCGCCATTCAAATTCTTGGATATGGGATCATAAAGTTTGATGTAGAGATATGGCCTTGACCTTGTGGTCATTTGTCTTAAAATCTAAGAAAGTTCATACTTGTTGACAGCTAAGCTTAAATTCGTTTAAATATCACCATTTACTTTTAGGTTAGCATTTTACATGATCGGTGGAGCATATTTTACATCAAAGACCAAAAAAAGGGAAATTTACATGGAGGTCCATACATTTAGCCCAAAGGACCATAAAAGGAAAACTTTCTAGTTCGGCTCCTTCTCGAGAGATTAGCTGATCTGAGCCAAACTCTTCATACTACTTCCTCTTCGATTGTTTTCATAATATGGCCAAATCTGTTGCCATGCAAATTCGGTCATATGGGGCCATCAGCATAAAGTATGATGTTGATATGGCCTTGACCTTGGTCGTTCGGCTTGAAATCCAAGAATGTTCATACTCGTTGACAAGTAAGCTTAAATTCGTTTAAATTTCACCACTTACACTGTTTAGTTAAAATTTTACATGCATGGTGAGACTACATTTTACATCAAGGACCTAAAAAAGGGAAAATTGCATCGAGGTCCATACATTTAGCACAAAGGATCCTTAAACCAAACAAGGAACTAAAAACAGTCAGGTACGACTCCTTGAGAGAGCAGCTGATCGAAAAAATCTTCTTACTTGCTTTACAGAAAATAAATTCATGTCACTTGGAAAAATGAAATTGATTATTTTTTGTTTTTAATATCTTCAATTGTTTTTAAAAGATGGCCAAATTTGTCGGCATGCAAATTCTTGGATATGGGATCATAAGCATAAAGTAAATTCTACATAAAGGACCTAAAAAGGGAAAATTACATTGAGGTCTATACATTTAGCACAAAGGACCCTAAAATTGAGCAAACAAAACAATCGGGTTTGGCTCCTTCTCGACAGAGCGGCTGGTCGAGCCATACTCTTCATACTACTTCCTCTTTGATTGTTTTCAAAATATGGCCGAATCTGTCGCCATGCAAATTCTTGAATATGGGATCATCAACATAAAGTATGATGTAGAGATATGGCCTTGACCTCGCGGTCGTTCGGCTGGAAATCCAAGATTTTTTCATACCTGTTGACAACTATGATTAAATTCGTTGAAATTTCATCACTTACTTATAGGTTACATTTTACACCGTTGGTGGGAGTACATTCTAGATCAATGACCTAAAAAGGGGGAAATTACATCGAGGTCCAAACATGTAGCACAAAGGACCCTAACATTAAGCAAGGAAAACAGTCGGGTCTGGCTCCTTCTCATGAGAGTAGATGATCAAGCCATACTCTTCAGACTACTTCATCTTCGATTTTTTCAAAATATGGCCAAATTTGTCGGCATGCAAATTCTTGGATATGGGATCCTGAGCATAAAGTATGATGTAGATATGGCCTTGGTGGTTCGTCTTGAAATTGAAGAATGGTTCATACTCGTTGAAAACTAAGCTTAAATTCGTTTAAATTTCACCACTTACTTTTAGGTTAGAACTTTACATGGTCGATCGGAGTACATTTTACATCAGGAACCTCAAAAAGCAAAAATTACATCGAGGTCAATACATTTAGCATAAAGGACCCTAAAAGGAAAAAATTCTGGTTCGACTCCTTCTCGAGAGATCAGCTGATCTGAGCCAAACTCTTTATACTACTTGCTCTTCGATTGTTTCCAAAACATGGCCAAATCTGTTGCCATGCATATTCTCTAACATGGGATCATGAGCATAAAGTATGATGTTGATATGGCATTGACGACCATGGTTGTTCGGCTTGAAATCCAAGAATGTTCATACTCGTTGACAAGTAAGCATAAAATAATCCTATAAATTTCACCACTTACACTTTTAGACCTAAAAAGGGCGTAAATTACCTCGCGGTCCACACATTTAGCACAAAGGACCCTAAAATCAAGCGAGGAAAACAGTTGGGTCCGGCTCCTTCTCACCAGAGTAGCTGACCGAGCCATACTCTTCATACTACTTTGTCTTTGTTTTTTTTCAAAATATGGCCAAATCTGTCGCCATGCAAATTCTTTGATATGGGATCATCAACATAAAGTATGATGTAGAGATATGGCCTTGACCTTGTGGTCGTTCAGCTTGAAATCTAAGAAAGTTCATACTCGTTGACAACTAAGCTTAAATTCATTAAAATTTCACCACTTACTTTTAGGTTAGCATTTTACACGGTCGGTGGGAGCATATTTTACATCAAGGACCTAAAAAAGTGGAAAATTACATCGATGTACATACAATTAGCACAAAGGACCCTAAAAGGAAAACCTTTTGTTGCATTGGTTCAGCTCCTTCTCGAGAGATTATTAGCTGATCTGAGCCAAACTCTTCATACTACTTCCTCTTTGGTTGTTTTCAAAATAATATGGACAAAGCTGTTGCCATGCAAATTCTCTGATATGGGGTTATCAGCATAAAGTATGATGTTGATATGGCATTGACCTTGGTCATTCGTCTTGAAATCCAAGAATTTTCCGTACTCGTCGACAACTATGCTTAAATTCGTTGCAATTTCACCACCTACTTTTAGGTTAGAATTTTACACAGGCAGTGGGAGTACATTTTACATCAAGTACCTAAAAAAGGGAAAATAACATTGAGTTCCATACATTTTGCACAAATGACCCTAAAATTGAGCAAAGAAAATAGTCGGGTTCATTTGGCTCCTACTCGAGAGAGCAGCTGATCAAGCCATACGTTTCATACTACCTCCTCTTCGACTGTTTTACAAATATGGCCAAATTTGTCGCCATGCAAATTCTTGGATATGGGATCATCAGCATAAAGTATGATGTAGAGATATGTCCTTGACCATGTGGTCGTTTGGCTTGAGATCCAAGAAAGTTCCTACTCGTTGACAGCTAAGCTTAAATTCGTTTAAATTTCACCACTTAGTTTTAGGTTAGAATTTTACACGGTCACGGTGGGAGCATATTTTACATCAAAGACCTAAAAGGGGAAATTTACATTGGGGTCCATACATTTAGCCCAAAGGACCGTAAAAGGAAAATTTCTGGTTCGGCTCCTTCTTGAGACATCAGCTAATCTAAGCCAAACTCATCATACTACTTCCTCTTTGATTGTTTTCAAAATATATGGCCCAATTTGTTGGCTTGCAAATTCTCTCGTATGGGGCCATTAACATAAAGTATGATGTTGATATGTCCTTGACCTTGGTCGTTTGGCTTGAAATCCAAGAATGTTCATACCCATTGAGAAGTAAGCTTAAATTTGTTTAAATTTCACCACTTACACTTATTGGTTAGAATTTTACACGGATGGTGGGACTACATTTTAGATCAAGCACCTAAAAAATGGAAAACTACATCGAGGTCCATACATTTAACACAAAGGACCCTGAAACCAAACAATGAATTGAAAACAGTCGGGTACATCTCCTCGAGTGAGCAGCTGATCGAGCCATACTCTTCATACTACTTCCTCTTTCCCAATTTTGGATGCATATTAGGTTTGGTCAAAGTCAATCTTTAAAAGTTCGACCAACTATATGTAAAAACATACTGACTTTTCTAATGACAAATGCATATAATATGAAAATATAGTAGTCCGTAAAGGCTATCCACAAGACAAAAAGTAGTCCATAAGGCTATCCATATACATAGTGGAGGTTCACTTTAGGGGAATTTCCTTAAGGGTGACCTACAATCTTGTGGGTTGTCCATAAGCAATAAACAACTATTTTACTCTCTCCTCTCTCTCTTTCTTGTGTGTACTTTTAATAGATAAGTGGGTCCCAACTTATGGTGAACTTGACCTCATACATTGTAGTTATTTCCATAAGCTATGTGGATCCCATCTTATGGCAAAAGTTCACCTTATACATAGGTGACATTGAGTTGATGTAGTACATTTAGTCAAAGTTTATTAAATTTGACTCTGACCAGAAGTAATACGTGTCCTAATTTGGGAAGGAGGGATTACTACTCGCTTCACGGAAGAAAAAAAGGAGCGCTCCTCACTTTCGAACCAGCTTGCTGCGGGTGTGCTGGGTGCTTCCTCTTCCTAGGATATAGAGGTGGAGTAGTGCGGAGTAGGTAGGCTGGTCAGATCATAATGATGAGCATCCAAAGCGATGGGATGTTTTTTTATGGCGAGATCAACCAATCCCTTGTCCAGCACTTAAGTAGTACTCGTACTTGTATTAGTAGTACTGCAAATGGCGATCTTTTGAATATGCCCCCCCGGATGTTTGTGAAAGAAGTGAAAATTTCGAAACCGGGAAAGTTTGAATTGCTACTCTATTGTACTACTACTGTAGTAGTAATACTTTTTACCTCCAAGGACCAAAATGGTTCCCACCAATGCAGCTAACGAGCAAGCCAGACAAAGACATGGAGCCGCCGACAAAGAAACTGAGCCACCAATGGCAGGTAGCCGGTCGACGCGCGTACGCAGCACCACTTTGTGGACGAGGGAGAGATCAGCTGGCCGAGGTGTGGGGGTGGTGATGGGGGAGTTAAGGAGAGAGAAAACACATTTTTTTGTGTGCATATATATATTATGGTCCTGAAATTTACTCTACTCACTATACCCTGTACCTTGTGTCAGGAACCGATCCTAGCTTTGCTCTTACATTGCGATGCCTTCAAATCCTCCTCTTCGCAGCTCTCTCGCTGCCTCCTCTTTACTAATATAGTCTCTTATCGCTCTTTATTTTTTTAACAGAAAAAAGGAAAAAATTCTTCTTATTTGCTTTTCAGAAAATAAATTCCTGTCACTTGGAAAAATTAAATTGATTATTTTTTGTTTTTAATATCTTTGATTGTTTTCAAAAGATGGCCAAATTTGTTGGCATGCAAATTCTTGGATATGGGATCATAAACATAAAGTACATTCTACATAAAGGACCTAAAAAAGGGAAAATTACATCGAGGTCCATACATTTAGCATAAAGGACCCTAAAATTGAGAAAATAAAACATTCGGGTTCGGCTCCTTCTCGAGAGAGCAGTTGGTCGAGCTATACTCTTCATACTACTTCCTCTAGGATTGTTTTCAAAATATGGCCAAATCTGTCGCCATGCAAATTCTTGAATATGGGATCATCAACATAAAGTATGATGTAGAGATATGTCCTTGACCTCGTGGTCGTTCGGCTTGAAAATCCAAGATTTTTTCATACTTGTTGACAACTATGCTTAAATTCATTGAAATTTCATCACTTACTTTTAGGTTAGCATTTTACACGGTTGGTGGGAGTACATTCTACATCAAAGAACTAAAAAAGGGGGAAATTACATCGAGGTCCATACATTTAGCACAAAGGACCCTAAATTGGAGCAAAGAAAACAATCGGTTTCGGCTCCTTCTCAAGAGAGCAGTTGATCGATCCATACTCTTCATATTACTTTCTCTTCGATTGTTTTCACAATATGGCTAAATCTATCGCCATGCAATTTCTTGGATACTCGATCATCATAATAAAGTATGATGTAGAGATATAGCCTCGACCTTGTGGTCGTTCGGCCTGAAATCAAAGAATGTTAATACTTGTTGACAACTAGAAGCTGAAATTCGTTTAAATTTCACCACTTACTTTTAGCTTAGAATTTTACACGGTCGATGGGAGTACATTTTACAACAAGGACCTAAAAAGGGGGAAAATTACATCGAGGTCCATACATTTAGCACAAAAGACCCTAATATTAAGCAAGCAAAATAGTAGGGTTTGGTTCCTTCTCGAGAGAGTAGCTGATCGAGCCACACTCTTCATACTACTTCATCTTCGATTGTTTTCAAAATATGGCCAAATTTGTCGATATGCAAATTCTTGAATATGGGATCACCAGCATAAAGTCTGATGTACATATGGCCTTGACCTTGGTCGTTCGTCTTGAAATACAAGAATGGTTCGTACCCGTTGACAACTAAGCTTAAATTCGTTTAAATTTCACCACTTACTTTTTGGTTAGAACTTTACACGGTCAATCGGAGTACATTTTACATCAGGGACCTTAAAAAAGCAAAAATGACGTCGAGGTCCATACATTTAGTATAAAGGACTCTAAAAGGAAAATTTTCTGGTTCGACTCCTTCTCGAGAGATCAACTAATCTGAGCCAAACTCCTGATACTACTTCCTCTTTGATTGTTTTCAAAATATGGCCAAATTTGTTGCCATGCAAATTCTCTCATATGGGATCATCAACATAATGTATGATGGTTGATATATATGGCCTTGACCTTGGTCGTTCGGCTTGAAATCCAATAATGGTCATACTCGTTGACCAGTAAGCTAAAAAATCGTCGAAATTTCACCATTTAGACTTTTAGGTTAGAATTTTACACGGGCATGGAAGTATATTTTATACCAAGGACCTAAAAAAGGGAAAATTACATCGAGGTCCATACATTTAGCACAAAGGACCCTAAAACTAAGCAAGGAGAACAGTCGGGTTCGGCTCCTTCTCAAGAGAGTAGCGGATCAAGCCATACTCTTCATACTACTTCATCTTCGATTGTTTTCAAAATATGGCACAATTTGTCGGGGTGCAAATTTTTGAATATGGGATCATTACCTTGGTCGTTCATCTTGAAATCCCAGAATGGTTCATGCTCGTTGACAACTAAGCTTAAATTTGTTTAAATTTCACCACTTACTTTTAGGTTAGATTTTTATACGGTTGGTCAGAGTACATTTTACACCAGGGATGCGAAAAAAGCAATAATTACATTGAAGTCCATACATTTATCATAAAGCTCCCTAAAAGGAATTTTTTTTGGTTCGGCTCCTTCTCGAGAGATCAGCTGATCTGAGCCAAACTATATACACTACTTCCTCTTCGATTGTTTTCAAAATAGTGCAATTTGTTGCCATGAAAATTCTCTCATATGGTATCATCAACATAAAGTATGATGTTTATATGGCTTTGAGCTTGGTCGTTCGGCTTGAAATCCAATAATGGTCATACTCGTTGACAAGTAAGCTTAAAATCGTCGAAATTTCACCACTTACACTTTTAGGTTAGAATTTTACATAGGTGTGGAAGTACATTTGACATCAAGGACCTAAAAAGTGAAAATTACACCGAGGTCCATACATTTAGCACAAAGGACCCTTATATTAAGCAAGGAAAATATTCGGGTTTGACTCCTCTAGAGAGCAGCTGATCGAGCCATACTCTTCACACTACTTCATCTTCGATTGCTTTCAAAATATGGCCAAATTTGTCAGCATGCAATTTCTTGGATATGGGATCATATGCATAAAGTATGGTGTAGATATGGCTTGACCTTGGCCGTTTGTCTTGAAAATCCAAGAATATGGTTCATACTCGTTGACAACTAAGCTTAAATTCATTTAAATTTCACCACTTAATTTTAGTTTAGAATTTTACACAGTCGGTGGGAGTACATTTTACATCAAGGACCTAAAAGGGAAAATTACATGGAGGTCCATACATTTAGCACAAAGGACCCTACAAAGGAAAACTTTTTGTTTTGTCTCCTTACCGAGAGACCAGTTGATCTGAGCCAAACTCTTTGTACTACTTCCCCTTCAATTATTTTCAAAATATGGCCAAATCTGTTGCCATGCAGATTCTTTGATATGGGATCATCAGCATAAAGTATGATGTTTATATGGCCTTGACGTTGGTTGTTCGACTGAAATCCAAGAATGTTCATACTCATTGACAAGTAAGCTTAAAATCTTCTAAATTTCACCACTTACACTTTTAGGTTAGAATTTTACACGGTGTGTGGAAGTACATTTTACATCAAGTACCCAAAAAAGGGAAAATTACATTGATGTCCATACATTTAGCACCACCATAAAAATAAGCAAGGAAAATAGTCGTGTATGGCTCCTTCTCGAGAGAGCAGCTGATCGAGCCATACTCTTCGTACTACTTCATCTTCGTTTGTTTTCAAAATATGTCCAAATCTATCGGCATGCTAATTCTTGGACATGGCGTCATCACCATAAAGTATGATGTTGATATGGCCTTGACCCTGGTCGTTCGGCTTGAAATCTAGGAATTTTCATACTCGTTGACAACTAAGCTTAAATTTGTCAAATTTCACAACTTACACTTTTTGGTTAGAATTTTACACAGATGGTGGGGGTACATTTACACCAAGGACCTAAAAAAGGTAAAATTACACTGAGGTCCATGCATTTAGCATAAAGGACCATAAAATTTAGCAAAGAAAACAATCGGGTTCGGCTCCTCGAGAGAGCAGATGATTGGGCCCTACTCTTCATACTACTTCCTCTTTGATTTACAAGAAAGATTTATTGTGTAGGGAACTGGGAGCAGAGTAGTACTATTCTGAAGGGAACTCGAGCAGAGGAACATACGTCTGTTTTCATTTTATTCAACCTCACCTATACGCTCTATCCCCACTTCTACACCAAGCGCCACCATTCTTCTCCTCCACAATGCCGCTTTCTGATCCTGTTCACCGCACAGTATGAGAGTGTTTGTTCTTCTCCCTGTCCCTCCTGCCACCATCGATCTTCCCACTTTTCCAGAAAACCAAATCAAGCCACTGACCCAACTTCCATCTGCTCCCTTGCGATGGCAGGACCGAGCAAGGATAGTGATGATTCTGAGCTGTTCCAGCATGTTTTTACCGAAGGCTCGCTTGAAGAACTCATAACCAGATGCGACATCATCACCGCCGCGACCCTCGCCAGTTCGTCCAAACATCTTCTTGACTCGGCAAAATATAGTGCAACTTTACATGCTTCTCAGCCGTTTGGCCTCCCCTGTGTTCTTCATTCTCACTCGACTAAGAAACCATGGGAATGCAACGAGTACTTCGAGGGTAAGGGCACGACATGCAAGCTGACGCTGCTGGACAGATTCTCCTCCGACGTTGTGTTCCCGAATTGAATGGGTAAGCAGTGGGTAGGTGCCAATGGAGATTGGATCGCCACTTTTGGGTCCGAGTGCAAGTGGGAGCTTGTCAATGTGTACACTCATCAACGCGTTCCTTTCCCACAAGTCAATGAGTTTGTACCCACCAATGATATGTTTACACCATGCATAATGATCGCCCTATTCTCCTCCGGAAGATTGCTATTTGCCGAGCTCCCACAGCTGCGGCTGATTATTTATATTTCTCTCTTATCGCTATCTTCAACTACTCAATTGCTACCCTTGATGGTGATGAGTATGCATGGACAGTTCTTGAGAACCATTTCCAGTGCTATTTCAGATACAGTGATGCACTCATCCACAAGGGTCTGGTGTTTGCAACCACTGAGAGTGGCAGTGTTTATGTTTGGAATCATCTGTATTTTGGTAAGTTTGATCCATTCCTGTTCTAAACACTAGCTTCAGTTTTAATGGATGTAAACTAGTGTTAGCTGATTTGGCCGTCATTTCTTTTTGTAGGTCCTATTCTGCTCCTGTCACCACCTGTCACGCATCTCGAGGAGGGAAACCTTGATGCCATAGATGATGACGAGCACGAACCTGGTTTATGGTTCTTAGCAATATCTACAGATGAATCTCACCTTCTTCTTATCCATACCGTGGGCGTTACTGATGAGGAGTTTTATGGCGGTACTTATTATGGTCATGGCAATCATGTTGCTGATCATAGTGTTGATCGTTGCGGTCGCACTTGTGGCACCTATGCTACTGGGTTTGGCTGCAAGGTGTACTCAAAGGACACTGCTTACTTGTATCCACCTAAGCCATGGATAGAGATTGCTAACCTGGGAGCAAATTCCCTTTTCCTTGGATTGAACTATCTGATTAATATTGCGGTAGGCGGTCAGATGTTTCCCTTAGATATCTGACGAGAAGCAACTATGTCTACACCTCCCACCATTCAATATGACTTGGATATACGCCGTTTCCTGAAATATGGTGCTTCAATCTAAATACCAAAGAAGAAGTTGTTGGTTTCTCAACCAACGTTGCATGGAAATCTCTGGAGACTCCATTATGGTTCATCCCGAGCATCGCCAATGCCCGTGATTGGAACCAAACTACCGTCAGTAATCGTAATACTATTTAATAGGATAGCTCAGTTTATATCAAGTGCAGTAGATGGTCTTGCTTTTCTTTTGTAACTTGGCCTTGTCATAAACTCATAATATAGACAAGGCTTTGGGCATTTTGAGTTTCCTATGGAGGTTACACACAGGCATTAATGCGAGAAGGAGGCATGCACACAAAAGCAGACTTGATCGTCAGTTTTGTTTCTTCCAATGATGAGTGTTCGGAGAAAAGGGAAAACTGAATCTGTCACTTTGAAATGCTGCTGAATATGTCCAAGTGACGCTGATTGTGAACTGTGAATCTGTTGTTTTTTCTTTCTTATTATGTACTGCTGTATATTTCAAATGCTACTAAACCTATCAAAAGTTTTGTTCGGTACTTGTTCAGATCGACCGGTCGAGTGCAGAATATGGTCTCACTTTCCTTTTGAATCAGTCCCTGCTACATCTATTGAATTCCAATGTCCACATTGCTGAATATGTCAATTCTTTTGGTCACTGTCTATGTACTGCCACAATCTGTCAAGTGCTGCTGAATATGAACCGAGAATCTATCTGATATTTTTATGGTCTATTCTATACTGCCGAATCTTCCAAATGCTACTGAATCTGTCAAATATTCTGTCATTACTATTAGTACAATATTTTGTAGAATGAACTGTGATGTACTGGTAATTGGTTAGATGAAGTGCATCAGATTGTCTTGCTTTTCTTTTGAAACTTAGCATTGTTACAATTATCTGGATGAGTCTTGGGCATTTTGGGATGCTATGGGCGGTCACAGAGGCATTGATGTAAGGAGGAGGTACTCACATAGAAGCAGACTTGATCGTCAGTTTTGCTTGCTCTAATGATTGAGTCTATTCGGAGAACAGGCCAAACTGATCGTGGGCCAAGATTTTTTTAGCTGGAACAAGAACTAATTCTCTTTGTACTGCTATTGAATTTCAAGCAGGAAAGCTACTGAATCTCTCATTCGGCCCCTCTTTAGCCTAGAAAAGTTTAATTTAGTCTTTTCAGGGTCAGGTACTGCTGACCACAGGCCAGCGGAAATTTTAGAAAGGAGCCCATGGAGCATAGCCGAGAACATATTAGTTCGGCCTTTTAAGGGTCAGCGGACTACTGAGCATAGGCCAGTGAAATTTGAGAATGAAGCCCATGGAGCATAGCCTGTGGAATATAACCCACGTAGAGCAATAGCCAAACTCTTTTTAATTCGGCCTTTTGGGCATTTCCCCCCACCTCTCATATTAAAAAAAACTCTGCCTACCCATGTTTTTAAGAAAATACCCCATTATGTGGCATTTTATAAATTGAGATGCCAGGAGCGCTGCCCTATTACGTTTATTTGATAAACAAAATATTTTAAGAGATAAACATAGACACACAAAATATTTTAAGAAGACTAATACAGAAGTTGTAGTACTAATAAAAGTTTAATGATATTTTTTCTATAAATATCTTTGTTGTATTTGGCACTCAGTTTACGTTTATTTGATTTGAAGGTATTTTGTTCAATTCGCCTTTGTGTGTGTGTGTATCTTGGGTTTATATTTTTTTCTTCTAGCAATATCGCATTATGGAGAGGCTGACATCACGGACCCACCAGCATGCAACGTCCCTGGAGTTTGTTTTGAGGGTGGGTTCGAAACAAAAGTTTAAATACTTGTACAGAGAGGCTCGCATCAGGGACCCACCAGACAGAACATACAAGGTTGCATCAGGGACCCTTAAGCCAGAACATGCCAGAGAGGCTGACATAAGGGCCCCAGCAGTAAGACCATACACGGTTGCCATGGTGAAAACAGCGGATCCGGCCAAAAAAAGTCCATCACACACACGTTGCACTTACAGAGAAGCTGACATGTCGGACCCAGCAGGCCCAAGCATAGCCCATGAAATTAGCCTATCAGCCCCAAGCATAGCCCAATACTACCTTTTAATTAGGCCTTTTCGTGGTCTTGTGTCCACCGACCGTAGCCCATTCAATTTAGGAGTGAGCCCACGGAATATAAGCCATGACGAATAGGGCATCCGCCCCGAGTTAGCCCAGAATCTTTTAATTCGGCCTTTCCGAGCATTTTTTGTACTCTGGGGCTGACATCTGGGACCTTAAAAAACAGTCCAACATACACACGTTTCTTTCAAATAGAGGCTATCAGCTGGGATCCAATATAGACATGTTTCCTGCAAAGAGGTGGTTGACATCTGGGACCTAGCAAGTTTCCAAGGTCAAAACAGCGGACACGGCCAAAAAAAGTACATCATACGCACGTTTCATTTACAGAGAGGCTGATATGTGGGACCCAGCAGCGCTACCTTATACAGATGCTGCATCAAGCAACGTAGCCAGTTCGAAATAGGAAGGCGCAAGCGAGAAAAAATTTCAGCATGTACACGTTTCTTTTAATGAGAGGCTGAAATGGGGGACCCAGCAGCGTGAGCAAACGGCAGATTCGTCGAGCAACACTATCTAGTTCAGAACAAGGTAGTTCTAGAGAAGAAAAAAATTCTATCATACCCATGATTCTTCTAATGTGAGGCTGACATAAAGAACCCACCAGCCTGAATAAATGGCTGATGCAGCGAGCAAAGCTATCAAGTTCGGAACAAGAAGGCGCGACAGAGGGTAAAAAAGCCATCAT
Source organism: Avena sativa (assembly GCA_916181665.1). Classification (NCBI taxonomy): domain Eukaryota; kingdom Viridiplantae; phylum Streptophyta; class Magnoliopsida; order Poales; family Poaceae; genus Avena; species Avena sativa. The sequence continues at coordinate 325,715,236 of OV702289.1, forward strand.
ACACACGTTTCTTGTAATGAGAGGATGACATGTGGGGATCAAGAGGTTGGTTAAATGGTAGATGTGTCGAGCAGCGCTATCAACTCGGAACGGGGTAGCGCGAGCCAAGGGAAAAAATCCATCATACACACGTTTCTTCTAATGAGAGGGTGACATGTGGGGCTCAGGAGGTTGGTTAAACGGTAGATGCGTCGAGCAGCGCTATCAACTCGTAACGGGGTAGCGCTAGCTAAGGAAAAAATTCCATCATACACACGTTTCTTCTAAATAGAGGATGACATGTGGGGCCCGACATCGTGATTAAATGGTAGATGCATCGAACAGCGCTATCAACTTCGGAACAGGGTAGCGCGAGCGAAGGAAAAAATTCCATCATGCACATGATCCTTCTAATGAGAGGCTGACATGTGGGACCTAGCATCCTGACTAAACGGTAGATGTATCGAGCAACGTTTTCGAGTTTAAATTAGGGAGGTGTGACCAAAAAGTATGGTCCGCTAGAGATACTGATGTCCGGGACCCACACGCCTCAAAAGACTTTGGCGAGTCAACATCACGCGAGGAAACAAAAATCTTGCTTCTGCCACGCGCCAGCCAAGCATCCTCCACGTTTTTAGCAGATCGGTCGTAGTAGAGGGCCGTGAAACCGGAAAAAAAGTTTTCCATCGGTCACGCCCGAGCCGAGAATTTCGTCGCGGAAGATGCGCCTTCTACGATGACCGTCGGGCTAATTCGTTGCAGAAGGAAACTTTTCTTGTAGTGATCCCAGGCAGATATTGAGTAAACCCGGCTAGAATTGCTCTACCTGGGCCGACAGTACCTGAGCTGAGTTAGCCCAGGCCGGCTCACCTTCATCCTGGCTTGGTTGTTCCCGCCAGGCCCACATCGCCTCAACCTCCTCACTACCGACATAACACTTAACTCGGCTGGGCCAGGATAATTCTTACCCGGGTGGGCCGGCGCCAATGAATCTCGGCCTACCGTGGGCCGAACTCCTCAGCGCCATTTCACCCCGACGCCACCTTACTCGGTCAACCCCATCGCCACATCGACACTGCCCTCTCGCGGTGGGCCGGCTTCGGTAATCCCGGCCTACCACGGGGTATCTTCACCGCCCCACCTCGCCACACTCCACACAGGTGGGCCGGCACAAGGATAACCTGGCCCACTACAAGATAACATTGCTGCCATGCTGTCTGACCCGACTGGGCCGCTTCTGTCTGGGTCCACCGCGGGGTAATACCATCACCTCACCGCCTAACTCGGCTGGGCTCCTTTTCTCTTCTCCGAGGTAGAGTTTGCTGCCCTCCAGGCCAAGTTTGCCCAAGAGAAGGCCCTCTAGGCCGAGTTTCAGCCAGGCAGGCTGGGTTTAAGATGCTACCCTTTGCTCCAACGAGCCCAGGCAATGACACCTCGACCTCCTTCACTACTATGACTATGAAGCCAACGTCTACTTCAACATACTACAAGCCCTTGCCTCATATGCAAGTCTTGGGATGCCCTGTCTCAGAATAGCAGATGCAGCCTCGTCAAGTACAAAATGCTCCTAGGTTCTCATGAGAGGATGAGACGAGTGGCTAGGAAATGCCAAGGACAAGTACTAGAGGACAAGGCAAAGGACAGACAAGACTTGACAAGGCCCATGACTTGTCAGTTGACAAGACCCCCATAGTCAAATCATGAACAGTAGACAAGACCCCATTAGTCAACTCAGGAACAATACTTGTGGGGCATACCTTGTCCCCTGGGCTTCCCTTTATAAGGGGCACCAGGCGGATCAATCTAGGGAGACCCCTTGGGGGCTCTTTTCTTCTCTTCTCACGTACGAGCACTCCTTCTTCCTCCTCTAGTTATCTCATATACAGAGAAACCATTAGAGGCATAGAGGGCACAACTGAAGGAGCACCAATGTAGCTATAGTAAATGGCCAGGTTATATGATCTAGCATGCATGGGGCTTTATATCACTAGGAGAGCCCTGAACCTAGGTATATCATGTGTGTTTCCACAGTTCTTCCATATGCGGTCTTCCCTGCACATCCCTCCCCGGATCCTCTAGTGTCTATTTGGCCCCAACATAAGCCTACCCAAAGCATATGCCGTGACACCACCATGACATCCAGGGCCATAGTTTCCAAGGCATTTCACCATAGTTTCTACTGGCCTACCACACTCGAAGACATAGAGTAGATGGTTCATGCATGCAACGGATGCCAGCGCTTCAGCCAATAGAAGTACACACCGGCTTCGGCGCTTAAGCCCATTCCCATCATGTGGCCTTTTGCCATCTGGGGTGTCAACATGGTCCGTCCCTTCAAGATGGCTTAGTGTAATACCTCGGACCCTATGCTCTAAGCTCAAGCCTGGATGAACCCAAAATTGGACATGACGTACTACCGTGGGGTCGTGCAGCCACACACAGTAGGCCCACCTCGTGGAGCAGGTCATGGTACCGGCCAACCATCCCACCCACTTTCAAGAACATCGGGACAAGAGCGAGTGGTGTATTCGATAGGTAAAGCGATCAAAAACATACACAAATGAGTATGTATGTCAGTGACATACAATAGACATTAGAGCCACACCATCTGAAAACAATAGAGACGGAAATATTCAACGCCATACGACAAGATCCAAATATCCTAGATAGAGATAATAGTTTAGGATACATCCTCCTACATCACACATCAGAGTATCAAGCAGAAGCGCAAAACAAGATCTGAGTATGGAAAATAAGAAAATTGGCATAATATTCCCTGAAAATAAGCACAAATTGCCCACAGATCTCATGGATCTCAATCCCTGAAATCTCTACACCTGACAGCCATTGCCACCATCAACCCAGAAACCTTCTTGTGAGTATATCTCATCTGAACCAAATATTTATCGTGTGAGACCCTAGGGGTACTTAGAAAGTCTTAATGTGTTGGGGGATACCCCCGAGTAGGGTCACTCCGGGGTATAAGGGCCGAGTTAGCCGAGGTTCGGCAAGGTCAAAGTGGACGCTGGCCGGGTCACCTCAAGGCAGGCCGGATCATGGAGTAACCCGGACCAGGAGGGGGGGTCGCCTGACATTGCCTCATCCGACTTAAGGAGTAAGTCAGAAGTGCTTGTCTAACTTATATGCAGGAACAGGTGTGGCCGGATCTACTATGATTCGGGTCCTCGCTTAGCTTCTGGGAGAAGGAAGGAATCTCTCTGGTCAAAAAGAAGGTCCGGTACGCACTGCATGAGCGGAGAAAGCAAGGGCATGACCACCGGGTCATGGCCGACAAGGGTGACGACGCCCATGTCGGCTGACGCGGGCGCCGCAGAGGCCTACGTCGCTAAAGCATGTGTGACGCGGGGGAAAAGCACCCCTGTCGGGTTACCACTTTGGGAGGGGGCATATTCTTAGGAATATGCCTCCACGTATGCCCTAGGCAGGGACCAAACTTCCTCTATATAAGGGGGGCCAGGTTTCTGGTAGAGGGGGATGGTTGAGCGCTAGTTGGTTTGGTGATTCCATAGAGACTAGTTGAGTTCTTTGAAGCCATAGTGCTAGTTGATCTAGGGTTCTAGGGAAAACTAGTAGGCAAGAGTAAGAGAGCTCCTTCTTCCTCCTCTCGCCAATACATCTCAAGAAGCACTTGTAATCTTGGAGATATAGCAATACAAACTTCTGTGTGGAGAATCACTCCACTATCCCTCCCTGGATTCCCCTAGCATGTATTAGTCCCCACCTTTAGCCTATCCATGGCATCTGCCGTGACACCACCACGACATAATGCATCTAAAGGGACCAACTTGGGGGTGACGCAATTGCAGTGAAAGATAATAGCTAAACAGTTTTATAGAGACACACTACAACATTCGCCCAACCAAATATGTACGGACGCTCATTAATTAGTAACAACTGTGATATAAGTAACATAATTAAACATCGCTCGCCCTCCTTCTCGCTACTGATGAGAAGGCAGAAGAACATACCATCCGTTAGCAATTTTATTAACCATTACATGACTGTTGCACTATTTACTAGTCATGCTTAGTCAAATTAAAGGCGGTACTTTAGTTATGCTTGTGTATGATCTAGAAACTGTGATCCAAGTCATCCATAACCGCAAACACGGCTTTTAGAAAGATTTACCCTGTAGGGGTGCACAAATAGCAACACACACACGATCGACCTCGGGAAGGACCAAATAAAAAGCAACGAGGCCTCACAACAATGCATTCACATGATTCATAAATTATTTCAGGGGGGCCACCCCCAATAAGCTACCCTCTACGAAGTCGGCCGGCTCAGTGATGGACCCAGGGTGTGTGGCGACGGCTGTAAAGGACTGGGAACCCGAAAGTGTGACTGGTCTTGTTGATACAGTGTAAACGTGGCATGGAGTTCCTAAAAAGTACATGCGCTCCACACGCAATAGTAAATAAAGCAGTAAACATGGCATAAGTACATGATAGTAATAAAGCCCCAAACTAGTTTGTGGCCCTAAGATATAAAGTACGAATCAAGCTCAGGCGAAGGGGGATCCATAGAGTCTCTCGAATTTGGATAGTGTGAATATTCAAGGAACAGGAATCAACTACTCGGGGTCCCACAGGACACAAGTGAGCGTGGAAGAACCAAATAACAGCTATTGCCCACTCGTGCCTCTTTCTTTAGTTCTCCCATTGCTATATATTTTAAGTTGTTTAGGTACCTCATTATCCAAAAAGACTCACGCAAACCCTACACATGTAGTTCTATGACTCGCATAGCTCAAACAACTCATGTAGTAATAGCTCATAGGATTGAGGTTACAAGTTTCGGTGGGGTTTAAAGGTAAAGGCTATGCAATACTTGGGATTCAACTTAATGCAATCACGACTGAATGGTGCAAGAATAAGATATAAGCATAGTGACTATATGTATGCAAGCATGGGAATTGCTTGCCTGTCGGATCAGCTGCATAGTAGGAAGGATCCGGGTAATACTCCTGAGACTCCTGATATTCTCCTTGCTAAGTGTCTATCCAGATAAAAACCAAACACACAAGGGCCAAAATAAATACATTGCACAATCATATAAGTCATATGCAACAAGCAAACAAGGTATGCTATGATGGAATCATGCACAATTGCATGGTATAACATAGCATGGCATGGGTGAGGTGTGGAAACAAGAAATAATCATTTTATTCATTTATTTAGGCATGTTTTACTCCCATAACAGTTCTGAATATTTAATATTAATATGATGCATGCTTCAATTCATATCATGGAATGCATAATCAGAACGAGCTCGCCGTGCTGATCGATTTCGACATATCATTTATTGAATTTGGAATTACAGAATTAAAGTTATTCATTTATTAAGAATTTGGTATTTAAATGGTATTTAATAATTCGAAAATTTAAATTGCCCAGAATATATTTTAAATAGCATATCCATATTCCTCATGTTTTTTTGATTCAAAAACATATATTATTTGGAACTATAAATTTAAAGCAATCAAATAAGTCAAATGAGGTCAAAGTCAAAGGTTTGACTTGTGAGAGTCAACTCTGGTCAAATTTGAAATTAGATTTGGATTCACAATTGAAAATAATTCATATTTCATTTTGAAAGTTTAAAAAAATTAAGAAGATATGATTTAATTGAGTTTAAATAATTTTCTGGAATTTTTATTAGTTGGAAATATGTCATGGATACTTTTATCACCAAGGGGTATCCCACCCACGGAGAGTGACATGTGGGGCAGAGGGCAAAGGGGGGCCACTGGCGCGTTGGACGGCGTGGTGGTGACAAGTGGCAGGACGGAGGTCCGCAGGTTTGAAGAAGCGGGGGGCCTTTCTATAAAAGTGTCAAGAGCTGCTATCGAAAACTTATAGACGAACAACGGTTTCAGAGAGTTTCGACAAAGTTTGAATGAAGATGGCGACGCATCTATGTAGAACTGGAGATGAGGTAAAAAGGAAAAACAGAGAAGGAAGGTAGCTCTATAACTTAGAAGAACGAATTTTCTAGGAAACATGCTGATAACATAGGGGTTTCAGTCGGTAAAACTGATGAACTAAAACCGCGGATTGCATTGACGATCACCGGACTTCGGGGAAGGATTGCAATTGATATAGGGTTCTGTTTGATGTATGGTTTTCACCTGGGTGAAGCCTGATGTACCGAGAGCAAATTTTGTTCAGGATACTTCGTCGGATCTGAGGTGAGTCGATGGGAAAACGAGGGAGTTCAAAGGCGTGACGGCTTGTTAACGAGGCGGACAGCGGGCAATGTTGCGGCGAGCAGTGAGCGCGGCATGGGACAGGGGAAGGCAGGGGGATGAGGCTCACTGGGAGAAGCATACGGCGATGGGTCGGTGATAATCACAGAGAGGTGTCAGGGCACTCGACGATAGGAGCCACGGGCGTGCGTATCAACGACGTGGGCGAGACTTCTCCTGCTCGCTGCAGCAACCTTGCGGCATCAGGGAGAGGTAGAACAAGTCCATGATGATGACGACAAGAGGCAACCAGGAAAGTGGCGATGGTGGCGGTAGTGATGCCATGGCGGCTTGGTAGTGGATCGGGGAGGGTTTGCTTGAAGAAAAAGTAGAGGGTAAAGGATATGGTCAGTGGTGGATGCGAGGTAGAGGGGAGCCTCTGCCCACTTTATCAGGAGGAAGAGAGGAATCTGAGAGAGGTCACGAGGGGAGCGAGGCAGCTGTGAGAGGGTCACGAACCTAATGTGAGCTGGCATGCTCGAGCACATGAATACTGGGAAGAAAAACAGGAGCGCAAGGCGTCGGTCTTGTCTGCTTGGCTGGTTGGGTTTAGGAAAGAGAGGGAGATGGTTTAGACTAGATGGTTAGTTTAGGTAGACCCAAGCAAGGTAGTTAGGTTTTACTTTATTTACATTTATATAATTTTTTTTTTGCAAAGGGGCCAAAAGCCAAGCAAGCAAACAAAAGCAAGGTGAAAGGATTTGATTGATTTGTATTTAAATTATGGGATCATAGCTCCAAAAATATGAATGGAACGACACCAAATGGAAAGATAAAGAAGAGAGGTTCCATAATGCATGGGCCATCCATGCATTAATGCATGATCTAATTGTGAAAAAAAAGATGTTTAGCATTGTCCAAGAGTTATGCAAGCTCAACAAAAGGAATGGAGATTGAAGGAATGTGTAAGAAGAATCTCTCCCAACTTGTTTGGATTAATTCTAAATCATGAGCAAGCATGAATAGCAGTGGTGTATATGTTTCATATAGCCTCCATACATTCAATCATGACCATAGATTTAGAAGGAACCATATGCAGGAGAACAAGATAGGATCCACCCAAATTATTTATGAGCTAGATTTAAATACCACAAGAAATGCTTGGGCTCATATAGAGGTTGGATGGTGGAATTATAAGGTGAAGACATAGAAAGGTGGTGGAGTTGTAAGAGATATGCCCACAACTCAACTTGGGCATGAAGAAATATATCAAGAGCCAACTGCAATATATCAAGAAGCAAATACAAGTAATACAATATAATGCATATGGGATAAGAACAAAATAAGAGGGGGTTTATATGATGCTCAAATGCAAGGTGGCATGGTGACATGAGCATGATATAATGATGATGCAATTAATAACCTGTAGGAAGTAGCAATATATAGACTAGGCAAGTAACAATTCAATAGTTAGATAATTGGGATGCTACAACTCTCCCCCACTAAACAAGAATCTCGCCCCGAGATTCCTAGGAAAAGAAAAGGACCAAGGAAAGGTGGGTGTTCGGAACAAAGGTGATCCTCACATTCCCAAATTGATTTCTCAATGGAATGGTGCGACAAATACACCTTGCAAAACTTGCTAGTCTTGTTGCGAGTCTTTCGTTTTGCTTCTACGAAACAAAGGACTTGAAGAGATTCAAAATAAGGAAGCTTCCTACTTCAAGATGAAGGATGAGACACACCGATAGGATTCAGGATCAAAAGCTGCAAGTGAGGATGATTCTTGCTCTCGCCGGAAGAAAAGAGCAACTTTGGAGAAGTTAACAACCACTTATGAAAATAGGATTGTTTCTTCCTTTAGATTTAAGAAATAAATTTCAGAAAACAATATTGCCTTCAAACAATAGAGTTCCTTGATATCAGCTGATGAGGACTCATTCATAAATATGATGATTCTGCTTGTTTAAGCTGGAAGGAAATATTGAGCCTCGTTGAAAAATATCACAAGGAGAATCCATTCCTAGTTGGACATGATACTTTGATTTATAAGAACTTTATTCTACCTAAATCGTGGTGTTATCTTTTGACTAGATTTGGCATCTATCGGACTAGTGCCACCGGGAGGAGAGGGAGGAAGGCGACCGAGGGATGGAAGATGCACTAGGAGGCAATTAGGAGAGCAACCATGATCAAGAGAGATATGTGGCGCACCAGGACATGTTTGAGGTGCACCACGACATATGGCCTGCGCGCCAAGTAGGCCGAACCCATCTATGGGTCGGTATGTATCAGTTTGAGTCGAACCGGGTTAGTTTGGGCCAAGATATGGCTGTTTTTAGGCCTGCATAGAGGGGAGGACACCCTAGCCCTTATATAAGCTTCCGTAGTCGTCACAATTAGGTTAGACCGTGTTAAAATAAACTCTAGTTCTAGATAGATCTGCTACAAGCAATCGTCTGAATTATTCAGCACAAATTCGTATCGATCTGGTGTGTTGCTACTATAATCTGAGTGTGATTAGTTATTCAATTGGGAATTAGCCAACTGCAAGTTTGAGTGTGATCTATTGTTCCATTGGGAATTAGTAGATTGCAATACTGTCTCCTGGTCAGCGGCTGAAGTGTGTGGAGTTGCGAATATCCAAAGGGTTGAGAGCTGTTGCATCTGGTAGCAGGGATTAGCCGGAGAGTTCTCAGATTCATACAAGTTATCTTCATCATCTACATCGCCATCTACCTCAGCTTACCGAGAAGATTGGGCCACCCCTTATGAGTTTGTCAACAACCAGTCACTTGGCAGCTTTAATTGTTGGTAACATTGATATCGAAACACCTACTCGTGATATCATCATTCATAATAAAAAACGGGGTTAGAACAGATTTCTTCATTACACCCATCTTTGTAGTATCAGTTGTTATTTCCTTTTGCTGAGAGGGGTTTTCACTTGGATATTTCTTACCTTGGTGTTGACATGGCTAACAAGGTACCCGGGCAGCTCTCACCATGCAAGACTATTACTCTTTCTTGTGTCATTACCGTCCATCATACACAAACCCTTACTCATGTTATGGCTTGTTGTCATCTCAAGCTGTTGTCAATTCACGGGAGTGTATAGATGAGGGTTGCTTGTGGTTCATAATTAAGAATCAGGACACTCTTAGGTGCGAGCATTTCCAGGGCATTACGGATGCTGTTGGTGAGAGTTTCATGGACGTTTGTGATGTTGGTAAATAAATTATCTTTCCTTCTACCCACATTGGTGGGCGGCGTTATTTTCAAGAAAATTTCCAGGATATCTTGCCGTTGCTCGTGTTTACGAATCTCCAATCTTTTTTCCACTTTCACTTGTAATCTCAAGTGGCTTCAAATTACCGAGGCTCTTCTGTATGAACCTGATCAAAAGCCTTCTGATAGGGCTGATGTTGAGGGCTAACCTCGTGGGTGGCCCGATCTTTCACGAATCCCTTGGATATCATGGCGGAGTGAGTGGGGGAAGAGGGAGAGGATGAAATCGAACTCGCACAGGAAGAACATGATGAACTCTCACACACACAAAGACACGGTACAAACCAATATCTCACGCTGTCCGCCACCGGTCCGGCGCAATCCCTAGGATCAGCATCGGGCAAGGATCTCTCTCTCTAACCAGCCCGGCGAGTGATACATTGCAAATGTATCTATAATTTTTGATGTTCCATGCTTTGTTTTATCCACTTTCTTGTGTTTTGTTCCAACTTTGGAGTACTTTTCATATGATTTCTTGGACAAACCTATTAACAAGAGCCATAGTGCCAGCTGCCTATTTTCTGCTGTTTTTGGTTCCAGGAAAGTCAGAAAATGATTATTCTCAGAATTGGACAGGACAAAAGCCAAAGTGCCTATTTTTCCGGAAGGGATCAAGTGCCAGAATACGAGATGGAGAAGGGCCAGGGAGCCACCACACCAGCTGGCTGCGCGGCCAGGCCTAGCCCACGCCAGGGGGTGGTGTGGCCGCTCCCGGCACCCCCTCGGCCTCTCCTTCCTCCTATATATTGCCCTTGGGACGAAAACCCTAAGTACCCGATCAAATATCCACGAAAAAGTCTGTAGCCGCTATCATCTCCATCCCTAGATCAGGAGGGATCTAAAGCTCTTCCCGACACCCTGCCGGAGTTAGGAATTCACCCTGGAGGCCTTCTTCATCACCATGCAAGCCTCCGGTGTGATGCGTGAGTAGTTCATCCTTGGACTACGGATCCATGTAGTAGCTAGATGGCTGGTTTCTCCTCCTTTGTGCTTTCATGTTTAGATCTTGTGAGCTCCGTTCATGATCAAGATCATCTATTTGTAATCCATACATGTTGTGTTTACGGGGATCCGATGGATATTGAGATGCTATTTCAGATTGCTTATTGATTCTATCATGTCTTTGTTATTTGAGATCTTGCATGCTTTCTGTTGTTAGTAGCTATCTTGGCCAAGTAGATGCTAGCAACTCCAAGAGTTAGTATTTATGCTCGATAGTGGGTTCATGCCTCTGGTAATCTGGGGAAGTGACAGAAATCTCTAAGGTACTAGATGTGCTGTTGCTACTAGGGAGAAAACAACAATCCTTTGTTCATAGAACAATTGTATTGTTTACTTTACACGCAGTTCGTAAAGCAACAATCTATTGCTTGCAACTTAATACTGGAGGGGGTTCGGATGATAACTTGAAGGTGGATTATTAGTCATAGATGCAGTTGGATGGCGGTCTATGTATTATGTTGTAATGCCCAATCAAGTCTCAGAGGAGTCAAGATGATTAGTATATGCATGTATTGCTTTCTCGGTGTTTGTCAATTGCCCCACTGCATTTTGTTCACCCAGCATGTTTTCTATCTAAGGAGAGCCACCTCTAGTGAACTATGGATCCCGGTCCTTGACTTTTACATACAATCTATAAAATGTTTCTGCTTTGTGTTTACTTTCTGCAAACTTTTACTTCTTTCCATTCGATATGTTTAATCCTTTGTTTTCCGCAAAACACGGTGAGATTGACAACCTCATCGCAAGTTGGGGACAAAGTTCTGTGGTTGTGTTGTGCAGGTCTCCACGTTGCTACTAGAACCGGTAGTGCGCCCTGCCAAAGCTCAGCTAGTAACACCTTTGGGGTGTTTCCTTGTTCCTACTGGTTAGATTAAACCTTGGTTTCATAACTGAGGGAAAACTTACTGCTGTGCTCATCATACCTTCATCTTGGGGTTCCCAACAAGCTCTACGTCGAACGATGAGCACATCAAGATCTTTTTTGGCGCCGTTGCCGGGGAGTCAAGGTCATCTTCACAAGGGGAGTCCCTCATAACCAATCTCTTTACTTTGTTGTTTTTGTTTTGCTTAGTTTTCTTTTTGCTTTGTTTGCTTGTTTTGTTCTTCAAAAACACAAAAAAAATTAGTTTTACTAGTTTGCTTTCTTATTTGAAAACCCAAAAAAATGACTACTCTTGAAAACACTAAGTTGTGTGACTTCACTAGCACCAACAACAATGATTTTATGAGCACACCTATTGCTCCACATGTGGCTGAAAATACTTTCTTTGAGATAAAACCTTCTTTGCTCAATCTTGTTATGAGAGAACAATTTTCTGGTATTGGTAATGAAGATGCTGCTTCCCATCTAAATAACTTTGTTGAACTTTGTGAGATGCAAAAGCATAGGGATATAGATGGAGATATTATTAAGCTGAAATTCTTTCCTTTCTCTTTGATAGGAAAAGCTAAAGAGTGGTTGAATTCCTTAACTAGGAGTAGTATTGATTCTTGGACTAAGTGCAAAGATGCTTTTATTGGAAAATACTATCCTCCTGCTAAGATTATATCTATGAGAAGTGAAATAATGAAGTTTAAACAACTTGATAATGAGCATGTTGCTCAAGCTTGGGAAAGAATGAAATATTTGGTAAAGAATTGTCCCACTCATGGACTGACTGCTTGGATGATCATCCAAACTTTTTATGCAGGATTGAACTATTCTTCAAGGAACCTATTCGATTCTGCTGCTGGAGGTACCTTTATGACCATCACTTTGGGTGCTGCAACAAAACTTCTGGACAATATGATGGTTAATTATTCTGAATGGCATACAGAGAGAGCTCCACAAGGTAGGAAGGTAAATTCTGTTGAGGAAACATCCTCCTTGAGTGATAAAATTGATATTATTATGTCTATGCTTGTTAATGGGAAAGCCCATATTGATCCAAATAATGTTCCTTTGGCTTCTTTAGTTGCTCAAGAAGAGCAAGTTGATGTGAACTTCATAAGAAATAATAATTTTGGCAACAATGCTTATGGTAATAATGCTTATAGGAACAATTTTGGTAACAACAATTATAAGCCATATCCTCCCAACAATGGTAACGCTTATGGAAATTCTTACAACAATAATAAGAGTGGTCCCTCTGAATTTGAAGTTATGCTTAAAGAGTTTATTAGTAAACAAACTGCTTTCAACAAAACTATTGAGGAAAAACTCTCTAATGCTGAAAGAAATATAGCATCTTTGGCTGAAACTCAATCTTCTTTGAATAAAATGGCTGCTAAACCTGAAACTAATGATAATCCCTTTGCAGCTACTAATGCCATACAAGTAAGAATTGATGAAAATGTTAGACTATTAGCTGAATTACATGCTAAGTGGGAAAGAGAAGATGAAATTGCTAGAAACATTAGTGTTTCTACTATCACCACCACTACTGTTGAGGCTAGTAATAGTTCTACTACTTTAGATGATAAAGTTGATTTTGATCTTGATGGTTGCAACATCTCTGAAGTTATTAAGTTCCTACAAAAGCTTGCTAAAAGTCCTAATGCTAGTGCTATGAACATGGCCTTTACAAAACACATTACCGATGCTCTCATAAATATTAAGGAAGAAAAGATGAAACATAAAGCTTCTATTCCTATAAAACAAGAGGATGGTTGGGAACCCATCATTAATATGAAAGTGAATGACTTTGATTTCAAAGCTTTATGTGATCTTGATAGTAGTGTTTCTATTATGCCTAGAAGGATTTATGATATGCTTGATTTGCCTCCTGTTAAAGATTGTTATTTGAATGTCCCACTTGATTATAATGCTAAAAAGAAACTCATGGGGAGTCTTAATGATGTTCTTATTATGGTTAATGATGCCTATGTCCCTGTTGATTTCTATGTTTTGGATGTTGAATACAATGCTTCTTGTCCTATTACTTTGGGAAGACCTTTTCTTAGAACTGTTGGTGCCATCATTGATATGAAAGAAGGCACCATTAAATATCAACTCCCACTCAAGAAAGGTATAGAAAACTTCCCTAAAAAGAGATAAAAGATTTCTTTTGCTTCTCCTATGAAAACAAAATTTGGTCTTAATGCTTCTTCATTTGAGAACACTTGATTCTTTCTTTGCTTCTTATGCCTAACTTAAAGGCGTTAAAAAAAGTACTTATTGGGAGATGACCCAAAAGTTTTAGATGATTCTTGGAAGTTATTACCTCAGTAATAACCTCTCCTTATCCTTTTTATTTGCTTTTTGTGCCAAGAGTATCCTCTAATGAGAGTGAAGTAATGATTGAGAAAGTTGCTGTCCCGAAACAGATTTTTGTGCTTCACCGTAAAAGTTTGTGAGAGAGCTCTGTATGTTGGATTGAGCTGTAATTGTTTGTGATTCTGCCCCAGGTTGTTATCTAACTTTCTCTAGTTCAAAACTTTTTGATTTGATCAACATAAGGTCTTCGAAAAAATTCGTCTTTACCTGCTGGTCTGTTTTGACAGATTTCTGCCATTTTCTGCATTTGCTTCTTGTGGGTTCCTTTTTGAGTTCTTTTGGGGAATTGAGCTTTTTGAAGCAAGTGCTACAGTAGCTAGTGTTCTAATGGAAGTTTATTTGGTGTTAGAACTGAACCTTAAGACTTATTTATCTTAAGTGCACTAATGTTGCTAATGAGATTGTGTGAAGTTTTGTATAAAGAAAAAATTTCAGGTGTATGGAAGGAATGAGTAATGAGATAAAGGATGGACTAAATCTCAAGCTTGGGGATGCCACGCGTGTCACCCCAAGAAATATCCAAGAAGTACAAGCGTCAAAGCTTGGGTATGCCCAAGGCATCCCCTTCTTCATCAATAAAAATTCCAGGTTTCTTCCAAACGCTTCATTTTTATTGTTTCATGCACAGTTGTGTTGTTCTTGGAGCGTCTTATTTTTCGTTTTCGTTTTGGTTTTTCGTTTGCTTGGTTTTCTTAGTTTTCTGAATAAATTGGTTGTACCCCCTCTTTCATACATTGGTTTGCAAATGGTTTGGTTTGGTTTGGAAAAGAGTAGGAAAGTTCAAACTTATGTGGTAAAAAAAGAGCTCATTTTTTACTGTGGCCGATGCTTTGTCATGCCATGCTTGATATTGTTTTGGCTTTATGCTTAGTATTCTTTGCTGTAGCATGACTTGTTATAAAGAATTGAGATTGCTTAATGTGCCTTGGATGAATCATGCGTTGTTTTAGCATATTAAAGCATAGTATAGTGGTATTCTCCTTTGATGCTTTATTTGGGTTGACTTGGCCCATGCTCACACCATGTTATGACTGTCTCAAGTCACCATATCCTTTATGATCCTTTAGTTTTCAACTTGTAGTATCACTTTATGCTTTGATCTATGATGTTTTGTCGCTCTGCATGATTATGGCCATTATTGCTCTCTTAGTTTGTCGCTCCCAGTCTTTTGCTAGCCTCCACAACCATGTATGAGTTCCACTCATGCATCCAACTCCCTAAACCAAGTTATTCCAAAGAGCCCACCATACCTACCTACTAGCTTATGCTATTCCAAGTATATTCATGCTTTTTTTACCTTCCAAATTAAACTTGTTATGAGAAAACTAGTGATTAAAGCTCTCACGAACTTGATGGCACACTTTACTTTACTTTCCCTTAATAAACTTGAACCATTGTGTCGTCTATGTTGTATATGCTTGCACTTATTTGTTGGGAATTAGGAGAACCATGCTTTCATGGGGAAGGCTTTCAATATTGCACTTGGTACTTGTACCTAGTTGATATCATGCTCTTTTGTATATGGTTGTTGTCGATGTGAAATGAAAGGGGAGCTTGTAAGTCCATGGAGTTATGTATATGTGTTGGAGAAACGCCTGGGCCGCTGGTCTAATCCATGCTGACATGGTGGAAACCTGCAGCGTAACCATAATGAGCTGTCTATGAAGCATTCTTCTTATAAAAAAAAGAGAGTCCTATATTGAGAAAAAAGAGAAAAGAAAAAAAAGAGATACTATGAAAAGAGGAAAGAGAGAAAAGAGCACCATATTCCCATGGTAAATAAGAAGAATGCTGAGATGCTCATTGTCTGCTTGCCTTGTCATTTTGATATGGGGATTCTTCCGTATCATCGGGCAAGGGGTACCCCGTTGGCGGTTCTCTATGATACACATGTACTTACGATGACAAGAACTTACCGATGACTAAACTTGAGTAGCATGAGGAGTGGCCCACGTATACAAGGGACATGAGATTTCTGACATATACTTCGTCAAGCATGTACACCATAGTTTGTTCACTTTAACCTTAATCACTTCAAGATGCTTATGATAGGGGCAATGAGAGCTGAAAGCTATAAGTACCATAATTTTTGGAAGCTCTTTATGAGACTTGAATCCCTACTTCCTTTTACAAAAGGCCTTTCTTCCACCATTATATTGAGTCTCCACCTTATATCTTTATGCACCTACTTTGAGAGCATAGTGGCCATTCTTAGTTCTATGTGCATTGTCCCAAGACTAGTTGATTGATGCATACCTTGATATTGCTTGTTTTAAACTATTGTATCTAGTCACTCTTATGAACTTTGAAGGTGTCATATGCATTTATATTTGCTACTCTATGAAGGACAAGCTGAATACTTTTATGCTATGTTTTCTTTATGTGAAACAAACAAACGTCTTGCAAAGCATGTTATTCATGAATCTTTTGTTTGTGCCTTTTCATGTTGCATCATAGTTTCTTTGCTTATTGCTAGAACTTTGTCTTTCATGTTATGATTGAAGTACTATGATCCCAGCTTTGAATGTTTTGCAAATACTTTGATCAAAGTCTTTGATGGTGCATGTCACCTCAAAAATTATTCTTTCTTTTTATCACTTACCTACTCGAGGACGAGCAGGAGTTAAGCTTGGGGATGTTGATACATTGCAAATGTATATATAATTTTTGATGTTCCATGCTTGGTTTTATCCACTTTCTTGTGTTTTGTTCGAACTTTGGAGTACTTTTCATATGATTTATTAGACTAACCTATTAACAAGAGCCATAGTGCCAGCTGCCTGTTTTCTGCTGTTTTTGGTTCCAGGAAAGTCAGAAAATCAATATTCTCGGAATTGGACGGGACAAAAGCCAAAGTGCCTATTTTTCTGGAAGGGATCAAGTGCTAGAATACGAGACGGAGAAGGGCCAGAGAGCCACCACACCACCTGGACGCACGGCTAGGCCTGGCCTACGCCAGGGGGTGGTGTGGCCGCTCCTGGCACCCCCTCGGCCTCTCCTTCCGCCTATATATTGCCCTCGGGACGAAAACCCTAAGTACCTGATCAAAATCCACGAAAGAGTCTGTAGCCGCCGTCATCTCCATCCCTAGATCGGGAGGGATCTGAAGCTCTTCCTGGCACCCTGCCGGAGAGGGGAATTCACACTAGAGGCCTTCTTCATCACCATGCAAGCCTCCGGTGTGATGCGTGAGTAGTTCATCCTTGGACTATGGATCCATGTAGTAGCTAGATGGCTGGTTCTCCTCCTTTGTTCTTTCATGTTTAGATCTTGTGAGCTCTGTTCATGATCAAGATCATCTATTTGTATTCATACATGTTGTGTTTGCGGGGATCCGATGGATATTGAGATGCTATTTCAGATTGATTATTGATTCTATCATGTCTTTGTTATTTGTGATCTTGCATGCTTTCCGTTGTTAGTATCTATCTTGGCCAAGTAGATGCTCGCAACTCCAAAAGATAGTATTTATGCTCGATAGTGGGTTCATGCCTCTGGTAATCTGGGGAAGTGACAGAAATCTCTAAGGTACTAGATGTGCTGTTGCTACTAGGGAGAAAACAACAATCCTTTGTTCATAGAACAATCGTATTGTTTACTTTACACGCAGTTCATAAAGCAATAATCTATTGCTTGCAACTTAATACTGGAGGGGGTTCGGATGATAACCTGAAGGTGGATTATTAGTCATAGATGCAGTTGGATGGCGGTCTATGTATTATGTTGTAATGCCCAATCAAGTCTCAAAGGAGTCAAGATGATTAGTATATGCATGTATTGCTTTCTCGGTGTTTGTCAATTGCCCCGCTGTAATTTGTTCACCCAGCATGTTTTCTATCTAAGGAGAGCCACCTCTAGTGAACTATGGATCCAGGTCCTTGTCTTTTACATACAATCTATAAACTGTTTCTACTTTGTGTTTACTTTCTGCAAACTTTTACTTCTTTCCATTCGATACGTTTAATCCTTTGTTTTCCGCAAAACACGGTGAGATTGACATCTCATCGCAAGTTGGGGACAAAGTTTTGTGGTTGTGTTGTGCAGGTCTCCACGTTGCTACTAGCACTGGTAGTGCGCCCTGCCAAAGCTCAGCTAGTAACACCTTTGGGGTGTTTCCTTGTTCCTACTGGTTCGATTAAACCTCGGTTTCATAATTAAGGGAAAACTTACTACTGTGCTCATCATACCTTCCTCTTGGGGTTCCCAACGAGCTCTACGTCGAACGACGAGCACATCAGCGAGCGGGAGTCTTGGTGAGATCTTGACGTCTTGGCAAAGGTTTCCGATGCCAATGCCTTGTACAACGAGGGAGGCAAGATGCAAACTCCAACAAGGTGGGGGATAATTGGTGCTCCTTAGCAAAGGAGCATGAGACTAGAATTAGGGAGATCCACAAGGGTGTCTTCTAATTCCAATTATCCAAGTCTGAGTATTAGAATGGAGGGGAGGGGCTATATATAGGCAACCACTAAAATAGGGTAATTTGGGCACAAAAGGTAAAATATGGACGAAATAGGGAATATTCTCGGGCATCAAACCCATAGTTGACTTTCGAGGGGCGATCCCGGCGATAAGCCCGATGGCACAGGAATCAACGCCGGAATTTCCGATCAACGCCGGTTATTTCAGTCAAAACTAGAATGGTGTACAGAAGTGTCCTTCGGTCATCGCCAGTTTGTTCCAGTGCACACTAGGATTTTCGGCGCGTGGTTCGATCCGCCGAAGCTATCGCCAGGAATTCGGGAAGGGAAACCGGCTAGCCGGGCCTAGCACTGGTTTGAGCAGGATCTTCGTCTTGCGATGGCTTGGCTCCTTGTCTTGGAATTACTTCATGGGGTTCATAGCTGAGGATGCATAAGGTATTGGCAAGAAGTAGCAAGCCATCTAAGGATGTACCGAAATCACATGAGATGAGGAGCGAATTCACCTTAGATTGAAGGAGCTTGGCTCGGGCATGAGTCATTGGTCCATTTGGGGGACTTGGTGGTGTAGATGTAGGGACGTCCGTAGGATGGGATGCAACAACTCCCCACTTGGGAAAGAGTCACGATCAACTCTTCATGGAAAGGTGAATGGTCCTTGAAGTTGAACGTATTGCTCACAAGGTACTTAGAGGTCGGGATGTCGATGACCTAGGCGTTGTTGTTGATTCTCTTGAGGACCTTGAAGGTGCCATCCCTCTTGGTTTGATCTTGGAATCACGTTCCTTGGGAAAACGGTCCTTGCTCAAGTGTCTCCATTCAAGGTCGCCTTCCTCAAAGATCATCTCCTTCTTGTCCTTGTTTAGCCTTGATGCTTGGTGAAGGACTTGTTGCTCGATAGTAGTTCTTGTTTCTTCGTGAATCTTCTTCATAGCTTGGGCGCGCTTGTCAACATCCATGTTGGTGCGCTCGGGGAGAGGTATTGGTAGGATGTCAAGCGCGGTTAGGGGCTCGAAACCATAGACAATAATGAAGGGGATCATCTTTGTTGTAGAGTTCTTGGCTCTATTGTAGGCAAACTCGGCGTGGGGAATGCATTTCTCCCAATCTTTGAGGTTTTTCTTGATCAACACATGAAGGAGAGTGCCAAGGCTTCGGTTGACGACCTCAAATTGGCCATTGGTTTGTGGGTGCGATGCAGATGAGAAGAAGAGCTCGACGCCGAGTTTGGCCATGAGTGTCTTCCATAAGTAACTCATGAATTTTACGTCGTGGTCGAAGACGATTGTACTTGGCACTTCGTGAAGACGAATGATTTCCCTAAAAAATTGCAACATGTGAAGCATTGTCGGTCTTATGGCATGGGATGAAGTGTGACATTTTAGAAAAGCGATCCACTCCGACAAATATAGAATCATGACCATGCTTAGACCTAGGCAATCCTAACACAAAGTCCATGCTAATGTCCGGCCAAGGTGCATGAGGAATAGGTAATGGCATATGAAGACCAAATGGGTTAGACTTAGACTTAGCTTGAACGCATGTAGTGCATCGTTGGACATAGCGCTCCATGTCTCACTTCATCATGGGCATTTAGTAATGAGTGGAGAGCATGTCCAATGTCTTGTCACGTCCAAAGTGACCCATAATGCCTCCACCATGAGATTATTGGAGAAGCGAGTTTTGGAGAGATGACTTCAGAATGCAAAGCTTGTTTTCTTTCAATAGAAAGCCCTTATGCAAATATAAATCATCAAATCCTTTGACACTTGAACACTATGCGAATTTTGGTCCAAAAAACGGGTCAGAAGCATACAAAGCTTTGATTTCATCAGGACCCAACACATTTACTTCGAATCGAGTAAGAAGGCTTGTGTTCTTGCGAGACAAAGTGTATACAACTACATTACCTTTGCCTTTCTTATACTTGATGATGTAAGGAAAAGACTCCATAAACTCAACCCACTTAGTGTGTCTTTTACTCAAGTTGTCTTAGCCTTTGAGATATTTCAATGACTCCTGGTCAGAATGTATGATAAATTCCTTAGGCCAAAGGTAATGTTGCCAAACTTGAAGAACACGAACTAAGGCAAAAATCTCTTTATCATAAATTGGATAGTTAAGGCATGCGCCATCAAGTTTCTTGCCATGGTAAGTTAGGACGTCCATTTTACATAAGGACTCCACCAATTCCAATACCACTAGCATCACACTCTATCTCAAAAGTTTTTGTTAAATGCGGTAACGCGAGAAGAGGTGCTTCAGTGAGCCTCCTTTTAATTTCACCAAAAGCTTTTTGTTATGCTTGGCCCCACATGAAGGTGACATTATTTTGGGTCAACTCGTTGAGAGGGAAAGCAATGGTAGACAAGTCTTTCACAAAGCGACGATAGAAACCAGCCAACCCATGAAAACTTCGAAGTTCACTCACATATGTGGGGATAGGCCAATCTCAAATGTCTTTGACTTTAGAAACATCGACTTCAATTCCATTGGAAGAAACAACAAAACCAAGGAAAATGAACTTGTCTTTAACAAAAGTACACTTGGGAAGGTTAGCATATAGCTTTTCATTTTAAAGGATTTGTAAAACCTCATTTACATGTGTAACATGTTCCACAAGCGACTTGCTATAAACAAGGATATCATCAAAATAGACAACAACACTCTTTCCAATGAGAGAATGCAAAATATGATTCATAATGTGCATGGAGGTGGATGGGGCATTAGATAAGCCAAAAGGCATGACCAACCATTCATAGAGACCAAGTTTGGTCTTGAAGGCGAATTTCCACTCATCACCTTCCGCCATGCGTATTTGATGGTAACCACAACGAAGATCAATTTTTGAGAAAATAGTGACTCCACACAACTCATCAAGCATGTTGTTAACACGTGGTATAGGATGTATATAACGTATGGCGATAGCATTGATTGGACGACATTCCATGCATAACCGCAACATATCATCCATTTTGGGAACGAGAATCACTGGTAACGCTCTTGGACTAGTACTTACTTGGATCAAACCCTTGGAGACGAGTTGGTTGATTTGTCGTTCGATCTCCTTCATCTCCTTTGGGTTCGTGTGGTAGGCGGCGCGATTGGAAGAGGTCCGCCGGGTATGAGATCAATGCGGTGCTCAATTCCGCGAAGATGAGGTAGTCCATGTGGGAGCTCTTGGGGAAACACATCTTTGAATTCCTGCAAAATAGCCATCAAAGAGGGAGGAATATTGGTCAAGTCATTAGTTTCTTGCGCTAGTCCCCTGCTAATGAGGACATAGTGCAAGATGGATGGGTTATTCCTCACATCTCTCATCTCACCTTTTGTGGCAAGAAGAACACTGTTAGTTTTTCCACTTGAGTTAGGCTTGCGGCTCTCACTCACTATATGGTGGTTCTCTCGCTCAGCACTCTTTTCACAAATTGGTGTTGTGGTTTGCACCCTCGCTAAAGCTTTTGCATTGTTCGCAATTATTTGGCTAGGAGTCATTGGTTGCAACACACATGTCTTGTTAAGCCATTTGAAGGTGTATACATTTGTGTGACCATCATGTAGAGCACCTTTGTCGAATTGCCCTGTTCGACCAAGTAACATATGACAAACCGTCATGGGACTACATCACACTCTAGCGTGTCTTTGTAGGGGCCAATAGAGAAAGTTACCGAGACGGTATGCTTGATCTTCACGGACCCTTGGTCACTTAGCCATTGCACGTGGTAGGGGTGCTTGTGTGGATGGAGGGTGAGGTTGAGCTTCTCACACAACTCGGTGCTAGCAAGGTTTTCGCAACTCCCTCCATCGATGATCACCTTGATGGATTTCCTATTGATGCCGGCACAGGTTTGGAAGATGTTGGATATTTGATCTTCATGCTATTGTGCTTGAGTAGTCAAGATCCTTGTGACGAGAAGCGATGGACATGCGCCATGTTCACACATGAGGAGTTCTTGGTCATCTGCCACATGTTTCATTGCAATTGCTTCCTTGACTCGGGCACCAAATTCATCTTTGCTCAAGTACTCTTCGTCGCCATTATCATGGATAAACAATACTTTCTTGTTTCCACACTCGGCCGGCTTATGTCCTTTGCCTCCACACTTGTAGCATTCACCGTTGAATGGCATGGCATCCTTTGTATACTTGCCACTTGGGGGCGGCTTTCCTTGAGGAAGTGTGGGATTGAAGGAAGTCTTGGAGGTACTTGAGGAGCTACCATTGAAGGTTGTTGGCGTAGCGGTTGAAGCTTGCTTGTAGGTGAAGTACGTCTTTGCCTTGTTGTACTTGATGTCCTCTTGTACTTGATGCTCGGCCTTTATTGCGATGTGCACAAGCTCAACCATGGTGTTGTACTTTTGGAACTCGATGATGCGCTTGATTGGATGGTTCAAGCTGATGAGAAAACATGCCATTGTTTGCTCATCGCATTCTTCAATGTTTGCACAGATCATATTGAGCTCCATTTGCTTGAAGTACTCTTCCATGGTATTTGTCCCTTGATTAAGCGATTGTAGTTTGTTGAAGAAATCATGCGTGTAGTGTGTAGAGACAAAGTGGGATATCATATGATACTTCATGTCGTGCCAAGTGGTGATTGGAGGCTCTTTACTTGAGTCACGAGCGACTTGAATTTGTTCCCACCAAAGGTTGGCATAATCATCGAATTCAAGCGAGGCCATGGCGACCATCTTCTCATCACTATAGTTGTGCATACCTATAACATACCAAATTTTACAATTCCAGATGTTACTAGAAGCATGCATCATATCATATGCATCATGGCATTGCACAATAAAGTTGCATCAAAATCCTTTTCTCTAAACCCTAATTTGACATCTCTTATAGTCTTATAAAGACAAGAAGGGGTTATACTAAATCTAACTTTCTAAATCCTTGCAAAAGTGTTATTTTATAATTCTATGTTAATCTCCTCCTTTTTACAAATTTTTAGAGACCAATTTCATTAAATTTGAGTAAAGTATGCAAAAGATATTGAAAGAAATGTAAAATAGAAAAGAGAGAAGAAAAATATAAAAAAAGGGAACTAACCTAAGAGGGCCAGCCAAGCCAGCCCGCGCCCTATCTACCGTGCACGCTAGCGACCGAGCAGCGCACAGCGCTGTGGGTCGGCCCAGCCCTCTAGCACGACGTCGCACCGAGCAGCCCGCCAGCCGCAACCGCTAACCGGGGAGTCCCACCCTGTCGTCGTCTCCGCTGAGTTTGGAACGAACTCCACAGCGTTGCCACGCCAGGAACGGAATCCCCGGCCAAATCGGAGATGAACTCCACGACCCCCATCCCAAGTTCCTGGCCTTTATAAGCGCCAGACCCTCTCTGCCCAAAACGCTAAAAAAAATTTAGACCACCGCCACCGGGTTGCCGATTTCGAGATCAAATCGATCTCACCAGAGCTCCACCGCCAGTAACTTCGGAACGTGAGCTTCCTTGTCAAAACCGGAGTTCACGAAGACCAGCCACCGCCTGACGCTGCTCATGGAAGACATAGGCGACGCCGACCATGGGAACAGAATCGCGAGGAGGAGACGAACATTGTTGTCAAGACTGCCGCCTCGGAAGGGCACTACCGCGATGCCGGCGACCACCACCGACCGCGTCGCCACCGTCCTCCGCCGTGAACATCGTCATCGCCGCCACCGGTAAGTCGCCACTGCTCCCGTCTGTCCGATCGCTGTTCTACGGTGTAGATTAGATCATTTTTAGCGAAGGGGTATCGCGAATAGCGCTGCGCCGCGTGGCACGCCCGCGTCAACACGCCGCGTCAGCACCGCGTCGCCTAGCTGGGCCAATCCGGAGCCGCCACTTGTCGCCCGCGTGGTCGTGCTGACTAGATCCATATTTTTTGAAATACACAGAATATTGTTTGATCTTGTAAAATTCGTAGTAAATCAAATACGTGGCCAAAAATTGCAAATAATATATCGTTGGATTCATAAAATTGAGTAGAATACAGATCTGCAATAATATTGTTAGTTTAATATAATAATCTTGTGGTAGAATTTAAAGTTTAATTTGGAGTATTTTAATTATAGGAAAATAATCGTAACTTCGTTTTAGTTGATTCTTGTTGTGTTGGCTTTGTATCTATGAGATCTACTGTTTAAAATTGGTATAACTTGCTTAGATGTTTCAGATCTGTTTCGTGGTAGATTGGAAGGGTAGATCTATTTCTGAGCATATCTAATTATGTAATAATCCAAAATACTTAAAATCTATGGGAAATCGATACTAATGACATCCCCAACACAATACCAACCCTGAATAATATTCTTGGTCGAATTTGAACCCATCCTTGCATATTACCATGTTGCATGCATGCATAATTACTTTTGTGGCATTGTTTTGTGCAAGTTGTGATTGGATCTATGTTTGTGTTTCATTAGATTTTTCGGAGTGCGCTGAGGAGTACTGTTGTGTAGAGTACTACTTGGATCAAGGCAAGTTACACCACTTGTTCATGTTTATGTCCCAGTTTTGACTATGCATGTTTTAAATCTTCAAATTTTGTAGTATGCATGTGTAGGATTTTGGTAGATTTTCTTAGTACTATTTTGCAAGTCCGGTTTTGTAGTATGACATGAGTAGCTATATGCTTAGGATTTTCCATCCCAATAGGTTATCCTGTTTTTGCTAAGTTATGCTTGTTATGCTATATATATATAAAGTACCGTTGGGGGGTTCGAAAGACTCAAAATTTTCTAAGTATAAGAGCTCTCTCGAGCGAACCTTTTTATTCTCAAAACCCCCTTGAAAATAAAACTAAGTTTTCTTCTGGGCGGAATGGTTGTCGGGTCAACGAGTGGAAATTGGTGGAGGATGGCCGCCCAAGAATCAAAGAAGTCTGCCATGTTTCAGAATTCATAAGTTTCTAGTGCAACCACAATACATATGGGCTTTGTCTTGGCCTAGTACTTAGTGGGAAACCTCACCGGGGTACCAAATTTGGAGGTTCTTGGCAAGGTTAGATCCAGCTGGTAGAGGGGATACTAAGGGAAAGCCTCACCATTGTCTTGTCTGTAAAAGGTCTTGATCGTGGATTGTGGGGAAAGTGCATAAACTCTTGAGAGTATTGAAATCTGATCGATCAACCGAGTTCACGAAAAAGAACACTTGAGCATCTAAAGGATGGAGCCTCTGAAGGATCTTCCTCTCTCTTTCCAAACTTAAAGTTTTTTCTAAAACCCCAGGGCATGCGTAATATCGCCAATGGGTGAGATTTTGGGGATTTGGTGCGTAATATCCAAGTGCTAGGTTGATTGGACACTGGGTGCGTAATATCCCTGTGTTCCATTGGACCCTATACTACTTAATCAATGTTTACAAAGTAGGGTAAAACTCTCCCTCTCTTCTTCTTACTTAGAGAAAATTGGCTTAATGCAAATGAACCCCAAATCCTATTCCAAGCCTTGCATGTAGAGTTAGTCCTTTTCTTTCCTTGGTGTAATTTGCCAATACATTCAAAGTATCGACCCAACTTGTTGGCTGCACGTCTTATGTGCAGAATCCGAAGATTGAAAGGTGCGTAGGGATCGCGGGTCTTCACGCAACTAGCCTGAGGCGTTGATGGACTCAAGTTTTATTAGTTTCCGCTGTTTTATTTCAACTAGCTATAAGCTATGCAAGGTGTAATAAATATACTCTGGATTATTCATGTAATAATTACTTGTGATTTATATGATATTCATCGACTATGAAGTGCTAGCTAATGATCCAGGGACTAGCATGTTAATCACAGGGACTTAGGACTTTAACGATCCAAGGTCACAGCAGATGGTATTAGAGCACAAAGTTGCCTGTAGGCCATGACCCCTAGGATTGGAAACCACCTTTACCATTGTGTGTTTTTGCTTTCTATATTCTTCTAAGTTATTTATGCTCTTCTAGTAAATTCTTTTCCTTATCGCTTTGTATCTAATCTTCATTCTCCTAACTTAAAGATGACGAGCTTCTACTACGACACCGCCAAAGACATCAAGTACCTGCCCTTTGGGGAATGCCTTCTCGACATCATCAAGACATTAGAGCTACCCATGTCATCGATCAAAGGAAGCAAGTTGAGGAAGATGCACAAGGAAGGATGCTGGGCGATCGAAGTCATCCAACCGGGGTGAAGTGAGGCTGAACCCAAGACGGAGGCCATTGTGCTCAACATTATTAGTGACTCCAGGGAGAAAGGACTTAGCACCAGCATGCAAGAGCTCATTGGACGCCTATGTGGACGCCACCATGAAGAGGTTGAAGGCTACTACATCAATATCTTTGGAAGGTGTGATGAGAAAGGAGTTCCAATCGAGTTAACCTCAGATGAAAGGGCGACATCCAAGCGTCGAAGGATCCAATACCAAGACTTGGAGTGCCACATCAACAATCTTGAGGAGGGAAGATGCTTTGAGGTCATAAAGAATGACGAGTTATGCGCCCTAGTCGAGGAGAAGGACGAGAAAATCCAAGAGCTAGAAGAGAATATCAAGTCCCTAGAAGGGAAGCTCATAGCCCAAGACAAGAAGTTCGCTAATCAAGAAAAGAGGGTGCAGGATAAGAACAAGAGAATTAGGGAACAGAATGAGCTACTCGCGAGAAACGATATGGAGTTCAAGAACTTTTCCCTCATGATGAAGGAGCTGTGAGCCACTAAGAGGAGCTTGGAGGAGAAGATCGCGCCTATGACTAAGGAGTCAAACTTGATTAAGGAGCTGCAAGAGGAGAAGAAGGAACTTCAAGAGAAGCTCGAAGCTTCTACACAGGAGCTGCATGAGGTGAAGGAACTTCAAGGGAAGCTCGAAGCTGCTACACATGAGCTGCATGAGGTGAAGGGCTTTCAGAAGAAGCTCGAAGCCACGACAAAGGACATGGAGCTATACAAGTCAATGTTGGAGAAGGAAGGCTTCTCTATTGACGACGAGGAAGTGGATGATGAGTAGGGTAGATAGTTGTACCACCTTTATTTCTATAGTTAAATGTTATTCGTGATTGTAATAAGTACCAAAAATATATTGGTTTAGTTAATATTGGATGAGGTGTGTTAAACTTTATGCTATGTGTGCCTTTTGTGTTTCTCGTGTGTTTTTCTTGTGTTTACATAAGGGTAGGAGTTTATTCCTTAGTCTTTCTATCTATTTCTTAACTTGTTTCCCCAACCCCACAAATGGCGAGACATGGGAACAATAATCTGCCTCCAGAGATTGCACAACTTCTGAGCTCCCAAAATCAGCTGATCCAACTCCTCACCCAAAACATGCAAAACAACAACAATCCGCCGCCTCCACCACCTCCGCCGCCCCAATAGGATCGCTTGACTCGGTTTTTGAGGTTGAACCCTCCTACCTTCTCAAGTAGTTCTAAGCCAATTGTGGCAGATGACTGGCTCGACACCATCAACAAGAAGTTAGAAACCGTCCAAGTTGTTGGAGCTGAAAGGGTGCGCTTTGCCGCGCACCAACTTGAAGGACCTGCTGCTGAATGGTGGGATAACTACCAAGTCACCCACCCTGATATTGATGCTATCACCTGGAACCAGTTTGAGGGGGCCTTTCGTACTCATCACGTAGTTGCTGGTGTCATGTCACTTAAGAGACGTGAGTTCCGCAACTTAAAGCAACTGCACCGCTCTGTCTCTGAGTATGGGGACCTCTTCAACAAGCTGATGCGCTATGCACCTGATGATGTTTCCACTGATGCAAAGAGGCAGGAAGAGTTCCTAAGGGGACTTAATGATGAGATATCCATTCATCTTGTGGCTCTAAAGTTTGATAACTATCAAGAACTTCTAGATAGGGCACTTGTGGTTGAATCAAATCAAAGGAGTATAGAGAACCGCAAGAGAAAGTCAAAACCACAATGGTCATCGTCATGGGGGACATAACCACAATGGCCATAAGCACCGCAATGGAAATGACAATGGAAAGGATCTGAGTGAAGTGACATGCTTCAAGTGTAAAAAGACAGGGCATTATGCAACTACTTTCCCCGAGAAGATGAAATATGGGAATGGCAAAGGGAACATCAACGGACACAACCATGGTAATGGGAATGGGAAGAAGCCGAATCCATTCGTCAAAGCCACGGTGAATCATGTCTACATGGAGGATGCTCGTGAGGCACCTGACTCCGTGATTGGTAAGTTCAAGCTTAATTCCATCCCCGCAGTTGTTCTTTTTGATACTGGTGCATCGCATTCATTCATATCAAGGTTATTTGTGGATAGAGGCAAGATACCTAAGGAGACTATTAATACTCCTCTATGGGTAAGTTCTCCTGGAGGAGAAATAGTGGCAAACTCTGGATGCCGTGGGTTAGAACTAAGGATTGGGACACACATCTTCCCCACAAGTCTAGTCGTTCTGGAGTC
This sequence comes from Avena sativa, assembly GCA_916181665.1. Classification (NCBI taxonomy): domain Eukaryota; kingdom Viridiplantae; phylum Streptophyta; class Magnoliopsida; order Poales; family Poaceae; genus Avena; species Avena sativa. The sequence continues at coordinate 325,743,759 of OV702289.1, forward strand.
ACAAGGCTTAGACATAATTTTGGGCATGAATTGGATGACTGAATATGAGGGAGTCATAGATTGTGCCAAAAGGACTGTCACACTCACAACTCTGGATAAGAAAAGAATCTACTTTAAGTCAGCTTTTGCACTCAAGGGAATTATGGTGAACTCTCGTAAGGGGGTTAGCTTGGAGGATGTGCCAGTTGTGAAGGAGTATCCAGATGTCTTTCCGGAAGAATTACTAGGGATGCCTCCTGACCGAGACATCGAGTTTCTCATTGACTTGATGCCTGGGACAAGACCGATAGCCAAAATACCATACAAGATGGATGTCGATGAGTTGAAGGAACTTAAGAAATAGCTTAGAGAGCAATTGGACAAAGGCTTCATTCAACCAAGTTCATCATCTTGGGGAGCACCTGTCTTATTCGTGGAGAAGAAGGATAAAACCAAGAGACTAGTCGTGGACTACCAGTCATTGAATGAAGTGACAGTCAAGAACAAGTACCTTCTACCCAATATCAACGACCTGTTTGATCAATTAAAGGGAGCTAGTTTGTTCTCTAAGATTGATCTCTGATCAGGTTACTTCCAGTTAAAGATCCGAGAACAGGATGTACCCAAGACTGCCTTCACCACAAGATATGGGTTGTATGAGTACACCGTGATGTCTTTTGGTCTAACCAATGCCCCAGCATACTTCATGTCTATGATGAACAAGGTATTCATGGAGTACTTGGATAAGTTTATTGTGGTGTTCATTGATGACATACTCATATATTCCAAGGATGAGAAGGAACATGAGAGGCATCTGCGTCTAATTATGGAAAAGTTGAGGGAACACAAGTTGTATGCCAAGTTCAGCAAATATGAGTTTTGGTTAAATGAAGTGGGATTCCTTGGTCATATTGTGTCAGCAAAAGGAGTTTCCGTGGACCCAAGTAAGGTACCTTCCATGATAGAATGGGAGTGACCAAAGAATGTGGGAGATATAAGGAGTTTCTTGGGCCTTGCAGGATATTACCGAAGGTTCATTGAAAATTTTTCCAAGATAGCAAAACCTATGACCGAATTGTTGAAGAAGAAAAGAAGTTCCAGTGGACCGAGGCATGTGAAGCGAGTTTTCAAGAACTGAAGAAGCGCCTAGTAACAACACCAGTTTTGTGTCTGCCTGATATCCATAAGGATTTCCAAGTCTATTGTGACGCTTCTTGACAAGGACTTGGTAGTGTACTGATGCAAGATGGGAAAGTAGTGTCATACGCCTTTTGGCAACTTAAGAACCATGAGAATAACTACCCCACACACGATTTGGAACTAACATCAGTTGTGCATGCACTCAAGGTATGGAGACATTACCTCATGGGCAAACATTGTGATGTATTCACAGATCACAAGAGTCTGAAATATATCTTCACCCAAACAGAGTTAAATATGAGGCAAAGGAGATGGCTTGAACTCATCAAGGACTATGACTTGGACCTGCAGTACCATCCTGGAAAGGCCAATGTTGTGGCTGATGCTTTCAGACGGAAAGTCTATGTAAATGGACTTACTATGGGAGAACTTCCAAAGGATTTGTGCGAATAGTTCAAGGATCTCAGGCTAGAAATAGTTCCAGAAGGATACTTAGCGACTATGGAAATAGTACCAACGCTTTTGGACCAAATCAAAGAGGCCCAGAAGGGGAACAAAGAGTTGGAAGAAATAAAAGTTAATATAAGCAAGGGTAAAGCAAAAGGGTTCCATACAGATGAACAAGGTACACTTTGGTATGAGAAGCATTTGTGCCTTCCTTATGACCCCGATATCAGGAAGTTAATTCTTCAGGAGGCTCACGATTCACCTTACTCAATTCATCCTGGTAATACAAAGATGTACATGGATGTGAAGGATAGATTCTGGTGGAATAATTTGAAAAGAGAAATTGTCGAATACATCTCTTTGTGTGATGTATGCAATAGAGTCAAGGCCGAACATCAAAAACCAGTAGGGCTGCTGCAGCCATTACCGGTGCCCGATTGGAAGTGGGACAAGGTAGGCATGGATTTTATCATAGGACTACCCAGACTCGTTCTGTATATGATTCTATCTGGGTAGTAGTCGATCACTTCAACAAGGTGGCTCACTTTATCCCCGTAAAGACCACCTATACGAGTGCCAAACTCACCAAGATTTATATGTCAAGGATTATAAGTCTGCATGGTGTTCCTAAGGTAATTGTCTCTGAGAGGGGTACCCAGTTCACCTTGAAGTTTTGGTGACAGTTACACGAATCTCTAGGGACACGACTAGAGTTTAGTACTGCTTTCCACCCACAAACAGATGGCCAAACAGAAAGAGTTAACCAGATCCTGGAGGACATGTTGAGAGCTTGTGCCCTAGACTATGGGTCTAGTTGGGATGACAACTTTCCATATACGGAATTCTCATACAATAATAGTTATCAAACCAGTATCAAGATGGCTCCATTTGAAGTCCTATATCGCAGGAAATGTAGAACTCCGCTGTTATGGAATGGAGTTGGAGAATGTAGTTTGTTTGGACCTGAGATGATCAAGGATGCTGAAGAAAAGGTAAGGCAGATTCAAGACAGGTTAAAAGTAGCCCAATCTAGGAAAAAGAGTTATGCTGATTCCAAACGCAGGGATGTAACTTATGAAGTGGGAGACCATGCATATCTCCGAGTTTCACCACTACGGGGAGTTAAGAGATTTGGAATCAAAGGTAAGTTGGCACCTCGATTCATAGGGCCCTATAACATTTTGGCTCGTAGAGGGGAGGTTGCCTATCAGCTGGAATTGCCTGAAGTATTGATTGTTCAAGATGTATTCCATGTCTCACAACTAAAGAAATGTCACCCGGAGATGGCTGAAACACCGCTAAGGGATATAGTTCCCCTGGATGAGGTTCAATTGGAAAATGATCTCACATATGAGGAAAGACCGACCAATATTATGGAAACAGCAGAAAGGATTACCCGTACCAAGACCATCAGGTTTTGCAAAGTTCAGTGGAACCACCATTCCGAGGAAGAGGCCACGTGGGAACATGAAGATGATCTGAAGACAGAACACCCACACCTTTTTGTTGACCAACCTGAATCTCAAGGATGAGATTCTTCTTAAGGGGGTAGGTTTGTGACATCCCAAATTTTACAATTCTAGATGTTACTAGAAGCATGCATCATATCATATGCATCATGGCATTGCACAATAAAGTTGCATCAAAATCCTTTTCCCCAAACCCTAATTTGACTTCTCTTATAGTCTTATAAAGATAAGAAGGGGTTATACTAGATCTAACCTTCTAAATCCTTGGAAAAGTGTTATTTTATAATCCTATGTTAATCTCCTCCTTTTTACAAATTTTTATAGACCAATTTCATTAAATTTGAGTAAAGTATGCAAAAGATATTGCAAGAAATGTAAAATAGAAAAGAGAAAAGAAAAATACAAAAAAGAGGAACTAACCTAAGCGGGCCAGCCGAGCCATCCCACGCCCTATCTACTGTGCACGCTAGCCACCGAGCGGCGCAGAGCATTGTGGGCCGGCCTAGCCCTCTAGCGCGACGTCGCATTGAGCAGCCCGCCAGCCGTAGCTGATGACCGGGGGGCCCCACCCGGTCGTCGTCTCCGCTGAGTTCGAAAGGAACTCCACAGCTCCGCCGTGCCAGGAACAGAATCCCCGGCCAAATCAGAGATGAACTCCGCGACCCCCGCCCCAAGTTCCTGGCCTTTATAAGCGCTAGAACCACTCCGCCCAAAACCCTAAAAAAAAATTAGACCACAGCCACTGGACTGCCGATTTCGAGATCAAATCCATCTCACCGGAGCTCCACCACCAGTAACTTCAGAAGGTGAACTTCCTCATCAAAACCGAGGCCCCTATCTTCCCTCTTTCTATCCCTCGCTTCCTCCTCTAACGACCGCATCGCCCTGTGCCCTTTTCCCCTTGAATAGGAGCTTGCGCCGCCCACAATTTGTCGTCGGAGCCTCGCCGGAGTTCACGAAGATCAGCCACCGCCTGATGCTGCTCGAGGAAGAGATAGGCGATGCCAACCTTGGGAACAGAACTGCGAGGAGGAGATGAACGTCGCCGTCAAGACCGCCTCCTCGGAAGGGCACTACCGCGATGCCAGCAACCACCACCGACCGTGTCACCACTGTCGTCCGCCGTCAACGTCATCATCGCCGCCACCGGTAAGTCGTCGCTTCTCCCGACCGTCTGATCGATGTTTTACAGTGTAGATTAGATCGTTTTTAGCGAAGGGGTATCGGCAAATAGCACTGCGCCGCGTGGCACACCCGTGTCAGCATCGTGTCGCCTAGCTGGGCCAATCCAGAGCCGCCACTTGTCGCCCACGTGGTCGTGCTAACTAGATCCAGATTTTTTTAAATACACAGAATATTGTTTTATCTTGTAAAATTCGTAGTAAATCAAATACTTGGCCAAAAATTGCAAATAATATACCATTGGATTCATAAAATTGAGTAGAATACAGATCTGCAATAATATTGTTAGTTTACCCTACTAATCTTGTGGTAGAATTTAAAGTTTAGTGGAGTATTTTAATAATAGGAAAATAATCGTAACTCTGTTTTAGTTGATTCTTGTTGCGTTGGCTTGTATCTACGAGATCTACTGTTTAAAATTGGTATAACTTTCTTAGAGGTTTTAGATCTATTTCGTGGTAGATTGGAAGGGTAGATCTATTTCTGAGCATATCTAATTATGTAATAATCCAAAATACTTAAAATCTGTGGGAAAATCGATACTAATGACATCCCCAACACAATACCACCCCTGAATAATATTCCTGGTCGAATTTGAACCCATCCTTGCATATTACCATGTTGCATGCATGCATAATTACTATTGCGGCATTGTTTTGTGCAAGTTGTGATTGGATCTATGTTTGTGTTTTGTTAGATTGTTCGGAGTGCGCTGAGGAGTTCTATTGTGTAGAGTGCTCCTCGGATCAAGGCAAGTTACACCACTTGTTCATGTTTATGTCCTATTTTTGACTATGCATGTTTTAAATCTTCAAATTCTGTAGTATGCATGTGTAGGATTTTGGTAGATTTTCTTAGTGTTATTTTGCAAGTGCGGTTTTGTAGTATGCCATGAGTAGCTCTATGCTTAGGATTTTCCATCCCAATAGGTTATCCTGTTTTTGCTAAGTTATGCTTGCTATGCTATATATATATATAAAGTACCATTGGGGGGTTCGAAAGACTCATAATTTTCTAAGTATAAGAGCTCTCTCGAGTGAACCTTTTTCTTCTCAAAACCCCCTTCAAAATAAAACTAAGTTTTCTTCTGGGCGGAATGGTTGTCGGGTCAACGAGTGGAAAATGGTGGAGGACGGCCGCCCAGGAATCAAAGAAGTCTTCCATGTTTCAGAATTCAGAAGCTTCTGGTGCAACCACAAGACATATGCGCTCTGTCTTGGCCTAGTACTTAGTGGGAAACCTCACCAGGGTACCAACATTTGGAGGATCTTCGCATGGTTGGATCCAGCTGGTAGAGGGGCTACTAAGGGAAAGCCTCACCACAGGCTTGTCTGTAAAAGGGCTTGATCGTGGATTGTGGGGAAAGTGCACAAACTCTCGGGAGTATTGAAATCTGATCGATCAGCCGAGTTCAAAGAAAAGAGCACTTGAGCATCTGAAGGATGGAGCCTCTGAAGGATCTTCCTCTCTCTTTCCAAACTTAAAGTTTTTCTAAAACCCCAGGGTGTGCGTAATATGCCAATGGGTGGGATTTTGGAGACTTGGTGTGTAATATCCAAGTTCTAGGTTGATTGGACACTGGGTGCGTAATATCCACGTGTTCCATTTGATCCTATACTACTTAATCAATGTTTACAAAGTAGGGTAAAACTCTCCTTCTCTTCTTCTTACTTAGGCAAAATTGGCTTAATGTAAATGAACCCCAAAGCCTATTTCAAGCCTTGCATGTAGAGTTAGTCCTTTTCTTTCCTTAGTGTAATTTGCCAATACATTCAAAGTATTGACCCAACTTGTTGGATGCACGTCTTATGTGCAGAATCCGAAGAATGAAAGGTGCGTAGGGATCGTGGGTCTTCACACAACTAGCCTGAGGCGTTGATGGACTCAAGTTCTATTAGTTTCCGCTGTTTTATTTGAGCTAGCTATAAGCTATGCAAGTTGTAATAAATATACTCTGGATTATTCGTGTAATAATGACTTGTGTTTTACATGATATTCATCGACTGTGAAGTGCTAGCTAATGATCCATGGACTAGCATGTTAATCACAGGGACATAGGATCTTTAACGATCCAAGGTCACAACAATACGGAAGATCTTGTAAACTTTGAGTGCCCATGATAGGTATTCTTCAGGATCATTTGAACCAGTGAACTTGGGCATCACGAACTTGATCTTGCCTAAAGTTTCTTCATTATTGCGGTCACGGTAGCGGTTGTTTCTATGGTGTTGACGGTCTTCATCTTCCATGCAATCATTGCGATGAGCTTGGTGACCTTGTTGGTGCACTTGCGGCTGAGGCATGTTGGGGAGGTGGAACTTGGTTCTCGTGACGTTGTTGGGGAGCTTGATCTTGCTCTTGGCGTGGTTGTTGACGTGGTTGAGGAGCTTGGGCATCACGAGGGTGTTGAGGGTGTGGAGCCTCTTGCCATGGTTGATGTTGAGGAGGCTCGTTCCTCATATGTTGATGTGGGTTAGGCACATGGGCCTCTCGGTGAAGGTCATGGTCTCGAGCGTCTTGACGTGGTTGGCGGTGCTCCACATGTACCATGCGACACTCCATGTCTTGATGTCGTGGAGGAGGCTCACTGATAAGGGGTGGCCCGATCTTCTCAGTAAGCAAGGTGGTTGTATGATGATATGGGGTGGAGATAAGTTGTATGCCGCTCACGAGCCTCTCGATCGACCCCTGATGCCAATGCAACAGCTCTCAACCTGTAACACCCCGTCCACTCCTGGGCCCGGGGGGTATCACTCCTGGCAGCTTAATACGATATCTAGACTGACCTCACAGACTAACACTAGTCTTTTCTGCGCACTTTGTCCTCACTCATGCGCACCCGGTTACCCACTTCCCGATCGGTCACCCATCCTAGAATTGCTCTAGGCCAAGCACGCTTAACCTTAGAGTTCTTTTCGAATGAGCTTTCGGAAAAGAAGTTCCAACTTGTTGGTATGAGTATTCTAGCAATCCTATTAAGCCATGTGTTTGGTCTCACATACACCCACCCTTTAGAAGATCGATGCCCTCATCGATCAAGCACACCCCAGGAACATTCCCTCTTGGCACGCGTCTGTGCGTCCAGTGGCGGCACATGTGCCATGCCGTGTCCACTCCGGGCCACACGCACCATGCTCCACATGTCCCGCCACTGACCCGCACACACCCGTGTAATCGCAAGGGTCGGCTCTGATACCACTTGTAACACCCCGTCCACTCCTGGGCCCGGGGGGTGTCACTCCTGGCAGCTTAATAGGATATCTAGACTGACCTCACATACTAACACTAGTCTTTTCTGCGCACTTTGTCCTCACTCATGCGCACCCGGTTACCCACTTCCCGATCGGTCACCCATCCTAGAATTGCTCTAGGCCAAGCACGCTTAACCTTAGAGTTCTTTTCGAATGAGCTTCCGGAAAAGAAGTTGCAACTTGTTGGTATGAGTATTCTATCAATCCTATTAAGCCATGTGTTTGGTCTCACACAACCCTTGTGATATTCACAACTTCACACACTTACGCACGTAGCCACTGACCACGAAGCGGTTTGCAATCTTCCAATTTCCAATGGAACAACAGATCACACGAAACTTGCAATTGGCTAGATCCCAATGGTTGAACTAATCACACTTGATTGATAGTAGCAAACACACTAGATCGATACGAATTGGTGTGGGAAGATTCAATGTTTTGCCTTGGCAACACAAGAACTAGGGTTTATCTTAAACATGGTCTCATCTAATCTAGAGGGCGTTCCAGGGCTTATATGGTAGCCGGAATGTTGGAATAACGCGAAATGAAAATGTGTCTGATACAGTCAGTCTGATGGAAACTTTTAGGGCTGGATTATCCTCCCCAAGTAGGACCAGATTATCCGCCCTCCATACAGTGCACGTGCCCGAAGTCCTTAGCAGAATTCTGAAACTAGGCCAGATTATCCAGGATATGGGGGCCGGATTATCCGAGGTCTGGAGATGGGCGAGTACCCGTTAGAAAGCCCTCGGAATTATCTTTCCAACAAGTACTTATTTGCTTGATTCGGAGTTCGTATGAGGAATATGCGTCTGTTTCATTTTCAGAGTTTCTGTCTGTCCGAACTGAACCTTCCTTCTTGGTCGCCTTCCATCTCTTGCTCGCCTTCCTCCCTCTCCTCCTGCTGGCGCTAGTCCGATGGATATTAAATCTAGTCAAATAGTAACACCATGATTTAGGTAGTATAAAGTTCTTAAGAATCAAAGTATCATATCCAACTAGGAATGAATTCAGCTTGTAATATTTTTCAATGAGGCTCAGTATTTCCTTCCAGCTTAGACTAGAAGACTCATCATACTCTATGATTGTATCATCGTCACTCATCATGGTGACCATGGTGGCAGTGTTGATGTTCATGATGGAGATGACGAAGATGAGGATCTTGGAGAGCTTCATTTCGACAATGATCTTGTTCGCCCAAGTTGGAGTCATCACTTGTTGTGTCCAGAATGTCTCACGGATGAGGGCGGTGTACTTGAGGTTCCACGTGTGGTTGCGCTTGTTGAATCAATAGTGCCCTTGCATGATGACGGAGTCCTTCTCGCCTTGCTTGGGGCCTTGAGGAGAAATCACCATCATAGCTTGACATTGCGGTGTGCCATGGGGAAGGTACATAGTGCGAAGAACTTCCATCTTCAACAACGGGGGCGTCATTGCGTCTAGGAGCACTTGCATGAGGGTCTTGATGAAGAGGAGAACGGTGACGCGAAGAGCTTGACGCACTCAAATGGTGTCGTGAAGAGCTTGATGCGCGTGAACACGGTCTTGTGTTTCACGTGATCTCGGCCATCGACCCTTGTAGTCTTTGTTTTAGGTTGCGAAGTTGATGTGCATGGCCCACATCTCTTCAGAAAGGTTGGAGAAGCCTTGCCGCATATCATGCATTTTTTGTTGTAGGCCATCGAAGCGGTTGTCGATGCTCTTGAACTTGGCTTGAGTTTCGTTGAATTGTTCTTGTTGGCGCAACTCGAGAGCATTCCAACATTCACGAAACTCATGGCAAATGATGTACTGGCTTGCGCGCGTCATGTACGAGCCTTCTTCTTCACCTTGGGGAGGTGGTTCGCTCGACTCACCGTGCCTATCTGTAACACCCCGTCCACTGGGCCCCGGGGGTGTCACTCTTGGCATCTTAATAGGATATCTAGACTAGCCCCACAAACCAACACTAGTCTTTTCTGTGCACTTTTTCCTCACTCGTGCGCACCCGGTACCCACTTCCCGGTCGGTCACCCATCCTAGAATTTCTCTAGGCCAAGCACGCTTAACCTTAGAGTTCTTGTCGAATGAGCTTTCAGAAAAAAGTTGTAACTTGTTGATATGGGTATCCTATCAATCCTATTAAGCCATGTGCCTGGATCTCACATACACCCACCCTTTAGAAGATCGATGCCCTCATCGATCAAGCACACCCTAGGAACATTCCCTCTTGGCATGCGTATGTGCATTCAGTGCCGGCACATGTGCCATGTAGTGTCCACTCTGGGCCACACACGCCATGCTCCACATGTCCCGCCACTAACCAACACACACCCGATTAACCGTGAGGATCGACTCTGATACCACTTGTAACACCCCATCCACTGGGCCCCGGGGGTGTCACTCCTAGCAGCTTAATAGGATATCTAGACTGGCCCCACAAACCAACACTATTATTTTCTGCGCACTTTTTCCTCACTCGTGCGCACCCGGTACCCACTTTCCGGTCGGTGACCATCCTAGAATTTCTCTAGGCCAAGCATGCTTAACCTTAGAGTTCTTTTCAAATGAGCTTCCAGAAAATAAGTTGCAACTTGTTGATATGGGTATCCTATCAATCCTATTAAGCCATGTGCCTAGATCTCACACTATACATCATGAAAAACAACAATAGATTGTATATGGAAGATAATATGTGGTGGGTGTTAGCATTTTACCTCACCTTTGGGATTGCAACGAACTAGTAGCCACATGTGAGAACTATAAGTTTGCAAACTGAAAACACAAAGAAAGCTCACACAAATGAAAGAACTAATACTCTCAAAAGCTTTTGGTGGAAGTTTAGGGTTGTAGAAAACCAAACGAAATGATCCAAAGAAAAGTTTATTGAGGGCAAACCTCGAGGATGGCCAAATATTTCACGAATCCCTTGAAATCGAGGAGGGGAATGAGGGAGAGGATGAAATTCGTGAACTCACACACGAAAAACACGATGAACACACGCACACGCGAAGACACAATACACACCTATACCTCACGCCGGCGGTGACCGGTCTGGCGTAATCCCTAGGATCGGCGTCGGGCGGAGGTCTCTCTCTCGAACCAGCACGGCAAGTAGGGAGTCTCGATGAGATCTTGACGTCTAGGCAAAGGAACTCCGATGCCTAGGCCTTGTACAACAAGAGAGGCACGATGCAAACTCCAACGATGTTTGTGATATTTGGGTGCTGATGACTACAAGTGCATAGATCGTTTGTAGCTAGTTTCGAAATAAAGATATCGATCCCACAGGGAGCAAGAGTCTGAAGTCTAATAATTCTTGAAATAAATATTGCTACAAAAATGCTAGATAAAGTTCTAAGTAACAAGATAAAATGCGAGTAATGTGTAAAAACGTGTTTTGGGGTTTTTGGGTATAAGAGCAATAATAAAGTAAAGCAAAGTAGCTTAATACAGAAAGTAAGTATCGCGTATGTAAAGGAAGACTGAAACTGCAATAGGGAAAAAGTGTTCTCAGGGAATGGTGGATACACCACTAGTATTGTAAAGATCTAAGACAAAGATTATCATCATGAACATTCTCAACTATGTATGTGTGCGAGGAACTCTGAATGTGGACGAATAGGCAACAACCGCTCCTCACATCATCCTCATAACCACACTAGTCAGCAATCGACATCAATCGAATTACTACGCTATTAAGGGATGTAATCCCGTAGGATATATCCCATGGCATGGATAGTGTTCCGTGAGTTTCCTCGATTTCCCAAGTTGATACGTAAGGATTGCTAACATCTTTATAGTCACTATAAGTGCTAGCACGCCTCCATCTACCAACAAGTAGTTCCCTCCATCAAGTCCCCACGAGAGGCAAATATTGAGAGGTCAACTTCTATCAACATCAAGATGTAGAGAATCTAACACATGGTCATAGTGATGAATATCATAATAGACTTTATCTTATTTCAATCTCATACTAGGGTTTCTCCATCTCAATAATAACTAATGATCTACTCCGACATGGAGGCAATCAACATCATGGCAATGATAATGGAAACAATCATAGATGAATAATACTTGTACAAATCCACAACGAGTACAGGAATTACAACAAGATCTAGACAAGATGTATATGGGATGGATGAAGATGGTTGTGATGTAGCGATGGATGATGAAGATTGATGCCTTAGCCTCCGAAATCTGCTTAGGGTGAAGATGGATCCCTGGCGGATGAGTTCCCCCTCCAGATGCCTTCTGGAGGTGAGGTTTCCGTGATTTCTGGTGTTCTGTATGTCGTCTCCCAGAACCAATTGCACGGGGTGAAACTATTTGACGAGGCGAAGGTGGCGCCAGCTATATGACCGAAGCTATACGGGCAGAGAAAATCTCCCGCTGTATAGTTGGCCGTTATGCTCTCTACCTCCTTTGTTCCCTTCTGGTTTTCTTCTGGTATTATTAATATTTCCCAAATAAGCTATTTACGTTGTTGTGACTCCTTTTCTCCATTGTACAACTGCTTCAATAATTGTATCTACTGGGTCCATCATCTGTCCTGATCCTGGTGAAAACAGACATAAAATATGCGCGTGAACGCTGTAAAATACCAAAATCCTACATCTACAATGCAAAATAAAAATGTAAAACATGATGCAAATATGCACTCATCAACTTCCCCAAGCTTAGACTTTTGCTCATCCTGGGGAAGATTTTAGCTTAATGGATGTGATCCTCATATTCATGAAGCTGAGTCAATAAAATAAATGAGGCAATTGCAGCATGTGTTCATCATGTACGATACAGGGGAATAAGTTTATGAATAGTACCTTACTCGAACCATCTGAATAGTATTGGAAGGCTTCCACACCTTAGTTATCAATAGTTCAAAAGATGGATCTCAACATTATGTAAAAGACTCCGGTGCAACCGAATGAGTTAACGAGGTAGTCCCAAGTGTTTTAGGATCAACATATTCACTTGGGATTCAAAATCTCAAAAGTGTCTCTTTGTCGTACTACAATATAGTGGCATATGCCTATTTGCTCTTTGCACATTCGCACTTTTTTCTTTTCTTTTTCTTTTCTTTTGCATATATGCTCACACTTTTGTTTTAAGTGTTGTGCAAAGGATCTAGCCATATATTCCACTTCATGTAGGAATTCAAAGTTCAATGATCTCAATTATCAAATTCCAACTGTATATGAAGCATTCTTATGAATTGAGATTCTACCACGACTTGTTCTCACTCTATTTAGATAGTATTTCTTTTTTCCTTTGTTCAAGTTTTTCTTTTTTCTCAACTTGATTATATAGATAATTTTTCTTTGTGAATCAAACCGTAAAATTACAGCATATTGACCAAATTATCATTATGTGTTCCATTAATACCAACGGTGTGGAAGACTCCTATTGCTATCATCAAGTGCAAGTAAAATCATACTCAAGCCATTCATATATCAATAAAGCAAACAAAAACTCAATATTTCTCCATATATAATAATAAACTCGAAATTTCATAAAAGGGGTCGACTATTCCTGAAGGGAATTCTAATGATGCAAACTTTATTTCTAGTTTGAACTCATGCAGGAATAATAAAAACTTATAAGATAAATTACAAGGTCTTAAGGATCTCCCCAAGCTTAGAATCAAGCCAGGCGGGATCAAATAATCCCTTGCAATTATTTGATACCGTGATTATTGTAGATCATTGTGGCGCCATGGCACGTGGTATCGTGTCCTCATGGGCCAGCCTAAGGCGGAGAGATTGATTGATAGCTTTTAATTCCTTAACACGCAGCTTGTAGAAAAGATTATTCCTTTCCAGCACTTTCACTTATTCCTTAATTAACTCATTGTTATCTTGGAGTTTTTGTAACGCCTTAAGACTCATGGCAAAACCCACTTCGGTTGTCCGCTTGATATCTTCGTCAAGTTTATCAAGATAAAGTCGCAGCAGTCAAAGGTGTTTAGGTGTCCCTGGCTTCTCCTTGTCCAATTCCTCAATCTTCAGCTCCAGGGCCTTTAAGTCCCTCTTCCGACACCCATGGTCGGCGTCGAGGAACTCTATAGGGATGGTCTCGATCTCCTTGCCTTGGTCGCTATTGCTCCCGATCTCCATGGTAGCCCTTCTTCTTGCCTTCTATCCCTTGGTTGAGAGTCCCCTCGTGAAATAAGAGGTAGATTGGTTTCTGTAGATTGCGATTAGAGAGATAGACAGTGGCAGTATATAAGAGGGGTCAGAGGTCGGTAAAATTCACGAGAAACACCTTATTGTCGTCCAAGAAAATAATCCAAACGGAACAGAAAAAAGAAATCATGGATTTGGAAGTATCCTGCCGTGTAACGACCAACTATACGGGTGCGGCCCGTATAGGTCCGGCCATATAGTTGGTTCTGGACAGATATTTCCAAATATCTCGAGTCCAGGTCAATTAAATCACGACTTGGAACCAACAATAAAAAATTTTTATGTGAAAAGAAAGATCGAACGAAAAGTGTCTAAGAGTTTAACGACCAACTATACGGCCGGAATATTTGTTCCGGTCGTATAGTTGCGACCGTATAGTCTCAAACAACGAAAATCAAAAGTGCCTGAGAGTTTAACGACCAACTATATGGCCGGAACTTTTGCTCCGGTCGTATAGTTGTGACTATATAGATATCGGCACCAAAAAGCAAAACCATCTGAGAGTTTAACGACCAACTATACGACCAGAATTTTTGCTCCGATCATATAGCTGTGACCGTATAGGCTCAGATATCAAAAATAATTTCATGAAGATGATACAGAGAGTTCAACGACCAACTATACGGTGGGAGCTCCCGCTTAGTTTGTATAGCTCCGCCCGTATAGTTGGTAAAACCCGTCTAAAACTTCAGAAAAACACAAGGAATTCGAAAATAGAAATTTCAAGAGTAAAAATTGTGAAAATAAATCACTTATTTGGGTAAGAACACTTACCTTGCACTTACCACTTGCTTAATCGGGGATAAAAAGTTCCTCCCACAACAAGGACTCCTTATCTCTTGGAGGAATTGATTTTGTTTCATCAAATAATTCTCGTAAACGAAAATCACCAGCACTAAAGTTCCTCGCAATAAGATTGGTGTCCTCTTGGGCAAACATGGACACTGCATCTAACATCTTTATTTCTTGCCTCTGCATAATCTGCAACTCAAATTCTTGAAGTGAAAGAATCCAACGGATCAGTCTTGGCTTATGTTCTTTCCTCTCAAGGATTTCTTTTAAGCCATCATGATCTATATGAACTCTCATCTTTTCATCAACTATATAAGAACGAAATTTATCACAAGAGAAAAATACAGCAAATAGTTCCTTTCCTTCCTTAGGGTAATTCTTGTGAGCACCATTGAGAGTTCTACTAGCATGATGTATAATATTACATCTTAGACCAATATGTTGTCCAAGAGTCACTCCTACAACATCATCGCTAGCTTCACATATTAAGTCAAAGGTTGTATCCCAGATAGGTGGTTTAATGGTGGGAGCACGAGTTAGAGCATTCTTAAGTTTATCAAAGGCTTCAAGACACTTATCATCAAAATTAAATCTCATTCTCTTTTGCAAGAGGTTAGTCAAAGGTTTAGATATCCTTGAGAAATTTCTAATGAACCTTCTGTAAAAACCCACATGACCAAGAAAACTTCTTATACCTTTAATATCCCTAGGTGGTGGCATTCTCTCTATTGCTTCAACCTTAGCTCTATCCACTTCAATTCCCTTACCTAATACTTGTGTCCAAGGACTATACCTTCTTTGACAATAAAGTGGCACTTCTCCCAATTTAGAACAAGATTTGTTTCTTCACAACGCTGCAAAACTTTCTTGAGATTATCCAAGCAACTAGTAAATGAAGTTCCATAGACAGAAAAGTCATCCATAAATACTTCCATTATAAGTTCTATGAAATTAGCAAAAATAGCAGTCATACATCATTGAAAAGTAGATGGGGAATTACATAGACCAAAAGGCTTACGTCGGTAAGCATGTAAACTGTAAGGACTTATGAAAGTTGTTTTAAGTTGGTCATCCGGATGAACAGTTATTTGAGAGAAACCAGAATATTCGTCCAAGTAACAAAAATAAGTATGGTTTGCTAACCTTTCTAAAGTTTGATCTATTAACGGTAACGAATAGTGATCTTTCCTAGTTTTCTTTATTAAATTTCCTGAAATCTACGCACATCCAGTGCCCAACAACAGTTCTAGTAGGTATTAGTTCATTGTTTTCATTAGGAACAACAGTAAAACCACCCTTCTTAGTAACACAATGAACAAGACGTACCCAATCACTCTCTATAACAGGTTAAATTATACCTGCGTCCAGTAGGCGTACAATTTCTTTTCTTACCAGTTCTTTCATCTCAGGCTTCAATCTTCTATTAAATTCCGCAACTGGATTAGCACCTTCTTCCATGAATATTCGATGGACGGCTATCATGGGACTAATGCCCTTCAAGTCATCCATTGAGTACCCAAAGTCTTGGGGATGCTACTTAAGTATCCTCATGAGTTCTTCTTCTTCCCCTGAAAGTTTAGCACTAATAATAACAGGGAATTTATTGGTATGATCTAAAAACCTGTATTTGAGATTATCTGGTAGAGTCTTCAACTCCGGGGTGGTAGTTCCTCGTCCCCTCTCTTTTCTGGCTCTTCAAAAGCTTCATCAATTGGAGGTCCCAAAATAGGAAGTGAATCAAATTCATCTTCTAGTTCTTCTAAGGACTTCTCCTCCATAACAATTTCTTCATAATTTGGAACTTCATTTATTTCTTCTTCTCCATTACCAAAGAAAAGAGCTGTCATTTCCTTAATGGTTCTCTCTTCCTCTTCTTCTTGTGCTTGTGGAGGCTTGTCTTTAAATTTGGAAAAATGGAATTTATTTTCTGTTCCCCCAAGCTTAAGAGTCACAATCTCCTTCTTGAAGTTAACATAGGCACCTATGTCACCCAAAAAGGTTCTTCCAAATATAATAGGGTAAAAAGTCTCAGCTGGCATATCAACAACTACAAAATCGATAGGAAATTTTTTGTTGCCAATTGTGACAGTTGCATTGTCAACTACTCCCATTGGAATTCTAAGGTTTTTATTGGCTAACATAATTGTTATATCAGTATTCTCAATTGTAGCCGGTTCTGTTTCTTCTTTTATTTCTAGGTAGAAATCATAAGATATAACATTAACTTCGGTGCCAAGATCACATAAACCGTAATGAGAGGTTTCTTTAAATATGCAGGGAAGAATAGGCTTACCCACATCTTTTACCTTTGTTTTACCTTCAACTAATATGGAAGTCTCTACATCAAGTTCAACTATGTTACAGTGTGAGTACATAGCTATAATTGCTTCCTTGGTTACCTCTTCATCTTTGTTTTCCTTCAGATGTTCCTTGACTTCTGGCATGCTTTCCTCTTCCCTCTTTTCCTGTACTGCTTTGACCTATTCATATTCAAAAATATGCTTTTGTGCAGTGTTAGGGAAAGGCACTTCATATATTGGTTCTACGGAGGCAAGTGTTGCTTTATCTTCTCTTTTCTTCTCTGGTTCAGGTGGTGGATCATACTTGAATGGACCCTCCTTTGGAGCTTTAATATGTTTTGTAAAAGCTTTAACAACTTGCAATACAAGATCTGAATCCAGATAAAGTTCTTTAGACAATTCTTTCACATGGCCTTTTTTATTATAATCATGAATACAATCATGCTCTATTTCTACGCCTCCTTCACTTCGTAGACAAAAATTCCACGAAACTCTATGGTCACAGATTCTATTAAGTAAAGCCCAAGCTTTAGGTATAGGAAGATTCATAATGGCTCCTTCCGTGAAGGAGTCTAGTTCAATTTTATTAGGTTAAATTAAACCGCCATAAAAGATATGTAGTAAATACCATTCAGGAAAATCATGATGAGGGCATAGTCATAGTAAATCTTTAAATCTAATAAAAGCTCTTACTAGTCCTTCATTAGAACGATTCTTCCAAGTCATTATATGACGAATGATTTCAAAAGATTTTGATAATGGATAATATTTTGATAGAAACTCACAAGCTAAATTATCCCAAGTAGTAGTGGCTTCAGGTGGTAGAGATATATACCATGAGAGAGTTGTACTTGTTAAAGTTTGACTAAAAAGTTTAACCCTTACCTCATCAGCAGTATATGGCGTCAATAGAAAAGTGCCACATATATCTTTAAAACATGCAATATGCTCATATGGATCGGGATCTTCTTCATCTCCAGTAATTTGCTTCTTATGTAGAATACTAAGTAGTAGAGGATTTATTTCCAACCCCTTGTCTTCTCATTGGAGTTGTTTCTTTTATAAATATCATAGGGCTTCCCAGAGTGGTTGAGTGGGTTAGAACTAGTCATATGCTCAAACTCCATCGTGTTGGTGGAAACCTGTAACTCAAAACAAAATTTAGCAAGACAAAAATAAATAAGCAAAAACTAAAAGACCTACATCGCTTATCTCCCCAACAACGGCGCTAGAAAATAGCTTGATGATTGCAAGTGCACATATCGTTTGTAGCTAGTTTCTAAATAAAGATATCGATCCCACAGGGAGCAGGAGTCTGAAGTCTAATAATTCTTGAAATAAATATTGCTAAAGAAATTCTAGATAAAGTTCTAAGTAACAAGATAAAATGCGAGTAGTGTATAAAAAGGTGTTTTGGGGTTTTTGGGTATAAGAGCAATAATAAAGTAAAGCAAAGTAACTTAATACAGAAAGTAAGTATCGTGTATGTAAAGAAAGACTAGAACTGGAATAGGGAAAAAGTGTTCCCAGGGAGTAGCGGATACACCACTAGTATTGTAAAGATCTAAGACAAAGATTATTATCATGAACATTCTCAACTATGTATGTGTGGGAGGAACTCCGAATGTGGATGAATAGGCAACAACCGTTACTCACATCATCCTCATAACCATAGCAGTCAGCAATTGACATCAATCGAATTACTGCGCTATTAAGGGATGTAATCCCGTAGGACGTATCCCATGGCACGAATAGTGTTCCGTGAGTTTCCTCGATTTCCCAAGTTGATATGTAAGTATTTCTAACATCTTTATAGTCATTGTAAGTGCTAGCACGCCTCCGTCTACCAACAAGTAGTTCCCTCCATCAAGTCCCCACGAGAGGCAAATGTTGAGAGGTCGACTTCTCTCAACATCAAGATGTAGAGAATCTAACACATGATCACAACAATGAATATCATAATAGACTTTATCTTATTTCAATCTCATACTAGGGTTTATCCATCTCCCCAAGAACTAATGATCTACTCAGACATGGAGGCAATCAACATCATGGCAATGATAATGGAAACAATCATAGATGAATAGTACTTGTATAAATCCACAACGAGTATAGGAATTACAACAAGATCTAGACAAGATGTAGATGGGATGGATGAAGATGGTTGTGATGCAATGGTGGATGATGAATATCGATGCCTTAGCCTCCCGGATCTGCGTAGGGTGAAGATGGATCCCTAGTAGATGAGTTCCCCCTCCAGATGCCTTCCGGAGGTGAGGTTTCTACGATTTCTGGTGTTCTGTATGTCGTCTCCCCGAACCAATTGCACGGGGTGAAACTATTTGACGAGGCGGAATCGGCGCTAGCTATTCGGCTGGAGCTATACGGGCGGAGAAAATTCTCCCGACGTATAGTTGGTCGTTACACTCTCTGTCTCCTTTGTTCACTTCTGGTTTTCTTCTGGTATTATTAATATTTCCTAAATAAGCGATTTACGTTGTTTTGACTCCTTTTCTCCATAGTACAACTACTTCAATAATTGTATCCACTAGTCCATCATTTGTCCTGATCCTGGTGAAAACAGACATAAAATATGCGTGCAAACGCCATAAAATACCAAATTCCTACATCTACAATGCAAAATAATAATGTAAAACATGATGCAAATATGCACTCATCAGGTGCTCCTTAATCAAGGAGCATGAGGCAAGAATTAGATAGATCCACAAGGGTGTCCACTAATTCCAAATATCATGCCTAAGCAATACAAGGGGGTGTGGGGGCTATATAGGCTAGACACTAAGTCAGGGGTAGTTTGGGTACAAAATGGTAAAAACTGGACGAAATAGGAATATTCTCGTGCATCAAACCCTGGTTGACTTTGATACAGGGCTGTTCTGGCGATACGTCCGGTCGCGCCAGACTAGGAGCCAGAATTTCCCATCCGTACCGGATGTTCTGGTCAGCCACCGGAATGGCTCACAAAGGTGCGTTTCAGCATGCGCCGGTCGGTTCCGGTGTGCGCCAGAATTCTGATCTGGGGTCTGGTCCGTCGGATGATGCGCCGGAATTTCTGGCAGGAATTCTGGTCCGCCGGTCCTAGCGCCGGTTTGGTTTGGGACTCCGCCTTGCGATGGCTTGGCTCCTTCTCTTGGCATTTCGTCATGGGGTTCATACCTTATGATGCATAAAGTATTGGCATGAAGTAGCAAGCCATCCAAGGATGTATCGAAATCACAAGAGACAAGGAGCTAATTCACCTTAGCTTGAAGGATCTTGACTCGAGCACGAGTCATTGGTCCACTTGGGGGACTTGGTGGTGTAGATGTAGGAGTGTTCATAGGACAGGTTGCATCAAAGTTTGTTGTTAAAGGTGGTAGAGAACCAAAGATCAAAAGCAAAAGGATACGATCTACAAAAACACGAGAAAACACACACGTGGAGATGGATGTGGTTAGCACGACTATGAAAATGAGCACAAAATGTCCTAATGAAGAAAAATCTCGGTTGTCATGCCAACGCAAGGAGAGGCCACAACTCATTCGCCAAAATAGGATAAGCAACGGATTTGTGCACTTACCTTGGTTGCGCAATTTCTCTCTCTCTTTGCTTACAAGATTGATACTCTCTTTGTATTGGGAGACTATGTATCTTTCTATTTTTATTTTGCTTTTTCTTTTTTCTCTTTTTTTGATTCTTTTTCTCCCTTTCTATACTACTATGTCATCTTTTGTATTTGCTTACACACTCTCACTTTCCAAGGGCAAGTGCACAATGCTTAGGCAAACACAAAATGAGCTTCTCACATAGGATAGATACACACAAAGGAAGAAGGTTAACAAGGTGAAGCAAGTTATACCTTCGGTATTGATGATGACTTGCTATCGGTGTTGGGGATGATGTTCGTGTAACATCCCAAAACTTTAATCCAAGTGATCATTATCAAATATACCCAATTTAGGGTTAACAAAAACTTTCCCATTTTAAAAATCTTTAAGCATTCATATGTGTGTGCATTTAAATAGGAGTTGTTTTGAATTTCCATGATTGAGTGATCTATTGTTTGTAAAATGACTCTAAGGTGAATTACACATCATATAGATCATCCCCAAGCAAATCCCAAAGAAAAAGAAATCAAAAATAATTAAATAAGCAAATGGTCACTTTTGCCATTTTAATCACCTAGCCCACTTTGGCTATTCCTAGCACTCAATTTCCAACAGAAAAAATTGTGGATCTTTGCACCCCTTGCTAGTACAAGTAGTGATGAGCCAAGACCCATTTTGTGATCTCCCAAAAACATTCAAACTCTAATTTTAAATA
The DNA here is from genome assembly GCA_916181665.1 of Avena sativa. Taxonomy (NCBI): domain Eukaryota; kingdom Viridiplantae; phylum Streptophyta; class Magnoliopsida; order Poales; family Poaceae; genus Avena; species Avena sativa. The sequence continues at coordinate 325,764,806 of OV702289.1, forward strand.
ACAAGTAAAAATTGAATCTAGTTCATATGTCTAGATACCACTTTTTCAAAATCCACTCAAATGAACTCCATTTCAAAATCCCAAGAAAACCTAGATGCTTAAGCATAAGATGAATCACTCCACCAAAAATCTCTCAAAAATTCAAACAAAAGTTTCATGCGGCCATTTGATCAAATAGTTGGTAGGCAGAAAATTGCTGGCCTAACTAATACTGTTGCCAATTGATCCCTTGTCCCCCATTCGACCCTCTCTGCTCTCCCCTGTCTCCCCTTGTTCCAACCAAACCATCAACCAACTCCCCCTTCACCGCTGGAAGCAGTGGTGCGCCGCCCAAAATTGGTCACCACCGGCCGAGCATGCGCAGCTCGCAGCAGACCACGCCGTGCCAAACCAGCGTGCCCACTAGCTCCGCCTAACCCTACCGCGACTCCATGTCGACCCCTCGATCAATGCCAGCCCCTGGACCACCCCAGAGCAGCGCCGCCCTTTCTCTTTGCGCCATGCGCAGCACATGCCAGAGCACCCTCGCCGCCAGCACGCCACAAACCACGCCTCGACACCAAATCGCGCACGCCGCTCCGCCTTGATCACACCAACCCGCCAGACATGGCCGTGCACCGCCGTGTGACCCACAGTCGCCATGATCACCGTCGAGCACCACCTCTGTCTCCCAGAGCGCGGGAAGCCCCCGACCAATTGCCACCGCCCCTAGCATCACCTTTACGCCGTAGATGATAGTCAGCAGACCGCCCACCATCTGCCTACCTCGCCCACGCCGGTAGCCCCCTGTATCGCTGTCACCGACGAGCCACGCCCATACCTCACTGCCTCACTGGCGAGCCTATATAAGGAGGCCACCCCCAGCCTCATTCTGCACACCATCTCACAGCCTATATAAGGAGGAGAAGTCCCCGTCGATTTCGTCCACCTCAGCCCCTGTCGCGACCTCGCCTGAGCCTGCTGTCGCCGTCCAGTTCGTTTTCCCGCCTTGCCACACTAGTTGGAGCCCTGGTACGTCCCCAGTATACCCCCACTGAACGCGCTAGGGATCAGTCTCGCCGGCGATGAGTCCGTCGTCGATGATGATCGTGGACCGTTAGATCGTATTCTAATCATGTGGTCCTGATCGCCCCATACCGCTTCGGGTTTTAAGTGCCGCTGACATGCGGGACCAGCCTATCAGTCTCCCTCTGCGCCGCGGAGCGCCACTGGGCCGGCCCATTTATTTTCCCGCGCCGACCCAGTAATTCAAATTAGGATTTTTCTATTTAGACTTAAAATCAAATTTGTCCCTTAGTTTAAAAATCAATTCAGGGAGTTTTACAAATCCAAATTGAGTGATTCTAATTTTGTTGGAAAGATAATTTAAATCTCTATCCAAGGCCGTTGGATTTAAATCAATTAGAGTTAGAGATCTCTCCTAGTAAAAATAAGAAGACAGAAGTGTTTGCACATTCAAACATTTTTATAAAATCAACCCTAATAGCTTTTGAGTTGATTCCAACTCTCAAAAATCACATTTAACCATACCTATCTGAATATGTAATAATATTAAGGTTTGCATGCAGTGACTTTGAACTAGTATCAAAATAATGCTATATAGGCATTTCTACTCACTTTAAATCATTAATTATTAAACTTGAACTTATTATAATGTGATCCAACATTTAAATCACATTCCCAGGTATTAGAATATGTGGTGATGACATGGATCCACATGATCCCATATTTTAATTGGAGAATATTAAATCTTAGTTAATTTCAATGAGTAGAAATTACTTTTCTCAAATAAAAAGAATGAAGCTAGTTCATTAAATCTTGTGATGCTTGTGATGATAATAGATCATCAAATGTGTGCCTTAGTGTGCTAAGTAGACTAGTGAAGCATTGTTTTGTGATTGTGTATTCCGTATGTATTTATAGATGATAGTACCGACCAAGTCTACGAGGAGGAGGAGTTCTACCAAGAGGAGGAGGAAGAAAACTTCAACCACTGCACTACCCAAGGCAAGCCTAGCACTTCAAGTAAACTGAGCAAGCTAACACTTGCAAGTGTCTTAACTATGTAAGATATTGTTAGCAAGATAGAATTAAGCTAGATAACCTAAGCAAAGGCATTAGGCATGCTTTGGTTATACCATTTTGGACTTATATCTACTCCAAGTCTTATTTACAAGCTTTACTTTCTTTACTTTACCAAAGTCCTTTACTTGTTTAAAGGTAGCATAAAGAGTATAAAACTTGACCTATCTAGTAGACTTAGATGTCATTCTATGGTATGAGATTGATCTTAGTATCCCACATTAGTGAACACACTTAACTTAGTAGTTGGACTAAACCAAAACTTGATTCACTTTAGATGGGAATACTTGGTGAAAATGATTTGTGAAAACCTTGGAATGATGAGTCATTCTATTGAGATGTTTTGACATGTGTTGAGAAACACAAATGGTTTATGATGATGAAAATGTTGAGGCATGAGCCTTAGCACTTTTACAAAACTGATGGTTGGGTTCGGATGCGATACCATTCCAATTTTACCGTACAACCACAATACCTGAATTGGGTAAGGCTTAGCCGGAAGTTTATATGCATTAGTATTAGTTCCCTCGCGGGAGAGGTTTGAGCTGAGGCTACCTCTCAATGTTGTCCACCTATGCAGTGCCCAAGATGATAGATGGTCATGGTTGGGAGGCCATGCTCATAGGAGAGGTGCTTATACTAGGGTGTGTAAAGGAAAGGTTATGTTTGATTATCTGCATACTAAGTATAATGATTCAGGGTTGTCCCTGATAGATGTATCGAATCTTGTGGTGAAAGTGTACCATCTCTGCAGAGTGTCAAACTATTCGAATAGCCGCGTCGGCGGTTATGGACAGTTGGAGTGGCCATACTATTCCATTGTCAGATGTTTTCGAAATGACTTATGAAATGAATTGTGACATGACTTGACCACAACAGAGTTCTGACTATGACAACTATGTTCCCACTTAGGTGTTTTCAAACTTCTTTTATCTTCTTTGTTTCTGAACTCATCTTAGGTTTCAAACTTAACTTTACAAATAAACTTAGAGTTAGCATTCCTACTAGAACTATCCTACTTGTTAGTGGTAGTTTGCGAGTACTTAAAGAGTACTCATGGCTTTTGTCCTTGGCTATTCCTATGGCCAGACTATGAGAAGGACTACCAAGAGGAAGTACAGCAGGATGACTATGATAACTAGGACTATCTCCCATCGTCAGCATTGCCTGTGACTCGAAAGATGGACCCCACCACTACGCTATTTATTCTGCTATTTGATTGTACTAAGACTGGATCATGAGATCCTTTATTTGTGTAAGACCTTATTTATGATTTGTAATGGATGATGTACCATGATATCCAATCTGTTATGTCTCGCAAAAATGGTAATCCTGGGATTGTGATGTATGGCATAACAGGCATCTGGGATTAAAAATCCGGGTGTTGACAAGTTGGTATCAGAGCCATCCTGACCATAGGAGACCCTAATTAGAATGGACGTCCGAACAAAAACTTAGTTTCAAAAACCAAAGTGAGTATTTATGAAAACTATTTCCTCTCTTACCCTTGGGAATTCTTTCTCTCAAAAAAATTCATGTTCCTCCAAATTCTTACATTACTACATAAAACTTTGACACACTTGATCACTTCACTAACTTTCTCACCCTAAATTCTTATAGATGGAAACCCAATACAGCAAGTTCTACCAGTTGGGCAACAGGGGCCACCTAATCTTCGAGAGGGATCTTGATGCACTGTCTGAGTTCTTGGAGCGTCCTCATCCGGAATTTCTTGGAGCTCAACTCCCGGGTCCACCAGGAGGAGATTTACAATGGCTAGTAACTGCTGATCTTCGAGGCAAGATAGAAGCACCAGTATCTGGGAGGATTCAGTTCTCAGTGAGAGAGAACAACTGGCTAGATGGATTATCCAGGGCAATGCATGAAGCTCTCGCATGTCTGTGTTCCCTGAGTGTTAACCTAATCCAAGGAACCCGCTTTGTTCACTATGCAAGGCGTGATTCCATGGGAATGCCTCTAGAGATTCCAAGTCACCCAATACTAAAGCGTCAAGTGGAGAACCTCGACTTCCTACTGTACGACAGACAGAATGAGTTGGACAATGCTAGAGAGCTCGCCAACAACAACCTCGCCATTGCCTCCCAGAAGGCCCAGACTTTCTCACTGCTAGTCCAGGATCGTCAGTCTCTTTGCCGTCAGCGTGCAAAGAAGGATCGCACCATCAACCATCTTTGCAAGAAGGTGTCCGACCTTGAGAAGACCATCAAGGAGCAAGAAGCTCAGCTTGCCGTAAAGGAAGAAGAAGAGGAAGGTGAAGATATCCAAGGAGATATTGACTCGTACCTCAGCAATGATGATGACTTTCTGGAGGAGGATGCCGTGGACTTCTACACCAACGATGACGACTCTGACTTCATCGATGATGAGTAGATGCACTAGAGCACTATCGTAGCATGAGGAGTATCAGTCCCATTGTATCGTAGCTTACAAAATGGTTCTTAAAACCATTTGTTTTCCTTTGATGTTGTGGTGTGTGTGCGTCTGTATCGTGTGCTTTGCTTGAATGAATGAAAAGAAGTTAGTTGCAAAACCTGAGTCAAACTCAAAGTTCTAGCTTTGAAATCAAAACCATGAACCTTAGAACTTTCCCTCTTACCCCTTTATCTACCTCAATCTTCAGATGACTCGTGGAAACCAAGGAGGGAGCAGCTCATCGCAAGACCCAATGCTGCAGATTCTGCATACTCTCATTGTAGACCATGAAGCAAGCAGGGCAGAGAGCCAAGCTAATCTAGCAACACTGTAGCAAATCGCCCAGATGGCTCACAACAATCAGAACCATGGAAATCACGATCATCATGGATCCAAACTCAAAAACTTCCAAAATACCAATCCCCCAATCTTTAGTACTTCGGTGAACCCACTAGATGCTGATGACTGGTTGCGGACAATGGAGAACAACTTAGAAGTAGCAGGAGTGTATGCCAACAAGAAGGTTCTTTTTGCCACCCACTATTTGGCAGGAGATGCAAGAGGATGGTGGAACAGCACCCGCACAATGAACCATGGTCAAGTGACAACATGGGAAGCCTTCAAAATCAAGTTCAGCCACACCCACGTGCCACGGGGTCTAGTCACCCGAATGAGGGATGAATTCAGAAAGTTGAAGCAAGGCAGAATGACTGTAGTGGAGTACCGTGACAGATTCTTGTCCCTAGCCAGGTATGCACCTGATGAGATCAACACGGAGGCCAAGAAGAAGGAGTACTCTTGAACGGACTGCATGATGAGATGCAGGCTGTCCTCGTCAACATCCGTTTCTAGGATCTCGAAGAGCTAGTCGACTCTGCCATTCAGATGGAAGGGAAGATTAACTAAGCAAACGACAACTGCAAACGTCGTATGATGCACCAAGCTGGATCCAATGGTCACTAGAAGTACCGTCCCAACCCTTCTGCGGGATATGCACCGAGGAACAACCGACCCCCAATGTCTCGCCCAAGCTACCCCAACTGTAGCGGAGGAAATGTGAAGTCTGGGGGAAACAACAATCACCCCGGCAACTCCAGCAATTTCAAACGTGCACCTCCCAAGAGCAACAACAACAACACTGCACCCAGAACTAGAAGCAATGTTGTGCCTGTGGCAGCGAAAGACAAGTCTCAGATTACTTATTTCGAGTGTGGAGTGAAGGGTCACTATTCCAATGAGTGCCTGAAGAAGATTGCCGCCACTGCCAATGTGAATGCCCCAGCTCAACAACAGCGTCGTGTTCAACCAGGAAGAAGATTCGCCCTAGGGAACCCTCACAACCGCAAAGGCCGTCTCTTCCACATGAACGCCGAAGAAGCCCAAGAAGCGCCAGATGTAGTGTTGGGTATGTTTTCTGTCAACTCAGTTTTAGCAAGAGTGTTGTTTGATTCTGGAGCATCGCACTCATTTGTCACCGAAGAATTTGCATGCACTAGTAAGATTCACCCAACCAACTTGAAGCATGTCATGATAGTTCAAATCCCCGATTCAACTACAAAAGCTAGAAAATTTTGCAAAGCTGTGCCTATCAGAATACATGGGATAGATTTTTATGCCAATCTAATACTACTTGGAAGGTTTGGAAGTAGTACTAGGAATGGATTGGATGTCAAAGCATAAAGGATTGATTGACTGTGCCAAGAAAGCCATCACCATGACCAGTAGCTCTGGAGTATCAGTAGAGCATATCTCTGAAACCTTGCCCCATCAATTCAAGTGTAATAAGAGTCTAGCCCTGCCCACCATTGACCAAGTCATAGTAGTCTGTGAATACCCCGACGTATTCCCAGATGAATTGCCTGGTATGCCCCCGAATAGGGATATTGAGTTCATTATTGAACTAATCCCTGGAACCGGACCCATAGCCCAGAGACCATATAGCATCAACCCCTCAGTGTTAGTGGAATTGAAGAAGCAGCTGGATGCTATGTTGGCAACAGGCTTGATTCAACCAAGCGCATCGCCATGGAGATCGCCAGTGTTATTCATCAACAAGAAAGATGGAGGCAACTGTTTGTGCATAGATTACCGGAAGCTGAATGACGTCACCATCAAAAACAAGTACCCATTGCCAAAGATAGAGGATCTATTTGATCAGTTGACTGGAGCAAATGTGTTCTCTAAGATCGATCTTAGGACTGGTTATCACCAACTTAAGATTCGTGCAACGGATATTCCGAAGACCGGCTTTACTACTCGTTATGGTTTATACGAGTATACGGCCATGTCTTTTGGATTAACCAATTGATGGCTCAATGCACGGCGCCCAAAAAATTGCTTAATGGCGGTGTTGATGTAGAGCTCGTTGGGAACCCCAAGAGGAAGGTATGATGAGCACAGTAGCAAGTTTCCCTCAGTTATGAAACCAAGGTTTAATCGAACCAGTAGGATCAAGGAAACACCCCAAAGGTGTCACTAGCTGAGATTTGGCAGGGCACACTACCGGTGCTAGTAGCAACGTGGAGACCTGCACAACACAACCATAGAACTTTGTCCCCAACTTGTGATGAGGTTGTCAATCTCACCGTGTTTTGCGGTAAACAAAGGATTAAACGTATCGAATGGAAAGAAGTAAAAGTTTGCAGAAAGTAAACACAAAGCAGAAACAGTTTATAGATTGTATGTAAAAGACAAGAGGACCGGGATCCATAGTTCACTAGAGGTGGCTCTCCTTAGATAGATAACAAGTTGGGTGAACAAATTACAGCGGGGCAATTGACAAACACCGAGAAAGCAATGCATGCATATACTAATCATCTTGACTCCTTTGAGACTTGATTGGGCATTACAACATTATACATAGACCGCCATCCAACTGCATCTATGACTAATAATCCACCTTCAGGTTATCATCCGAACCCCCTCCAGTATTAAGTTGCAAGCAACAGATTATTGCTTTACGAACTGCGTGTAAAGCAAACAATACGATTGTTCTATGAACAAAGGATTGTTGTTTTCTCCCTAGAAGCAACAGCACATCTAGTACCTTAGAGATTTCTATCACTTCCCCAGATTACCAGAGGCATGAACCCACTATCGAGCATAAAAACTAACTCTTGGAGTTGCTAGCATCTACTTGGCCAAGATAGCTACTAACAACGGAAAGCATGCAAGATCACAAATAACAAAGACATGATAGAATCAATAATCAATATGAAATAGCATCTCAATATCCATCGGATCCCCGCAAACACAACATGTATGAATACAAATAGATGATCTTCATCATGAACGGAGCTCACAAGATCTAAACATGAAAGCACAAAGGAGGAGAACCAGCCATCTAGCTACTACATGGATCCGTAGTCCAAGGATGAACTACTCACGCATCACACCGGAGGCTTGCATGGTGATGAAGAAGGCCTCCAGGGTGAATTCCCCTCTCCGGTAGGGTGCCAGGAAGAGCTTGAGATCCCTCCCGATCTAGGGATGGAGATGACGGCGGCTACAGACTCTTTCGTGGATTTTTGATCGGGTACTTAGGGTTTACGTCCCGAGGGCAATATATAGTCGGAAGGAGAGGCCGAGGGGGTGTCGGGAGTGGCCACACCACCCCCTGGCATGGGCCAGGCCTGGTCGCGCGACCAGGTGGTGTGGTGGCCCCCTAGCCCCTCTCCGTCTCGTATTCTGGAACTTGATGACATCCGGAAAAATAGGCACTTTGGCTTTTGTCCCATCCAATTCCGAGAATATTCATTTTCTGACTTTCCTGGAACCAAAAACAGCAGAAAACAGGCAGCTGGCACTATGGCTCTTGTTAATAGGTTAGTCCAAGAAATCATATGAAAAGTACTCCAAAGTTGGAACAAAACACAAGAAAGTGGATAAAACCAAGCATGGAACATCAAAAATTATAGATACATTTGCAATGTATCAACATCCCCAAGCTTAACTCCTGCTCGTCCTCGAGTAGGTAAGTGATAAAAAGAAAGAATAATTTTTGAGGTGACATGCACCATCAAAGACTTGATCAAAGTATTTGTAAAACATTCAAAGCTGGGATCATAGTACTTCAATCATAAAATGAAAGACAAAGTTCTAGCAATAAGCAAAGAAACTATGATGCAACATGAAAAGGCACAAACAAAAGATTCATGAATAACAATGCTTTGCAAGACGTTTGTTTGTTTCACATAAAGAAAACATAGCATAATAGCATTCAGCTTGTCCCTCAATAGAGTTGCAAATATAAATTCATAGGACACCTTCAAAGTTCATAAGAGTGACTAGATACAATAGTTTAAAACAAGCAATATCAAAGTATGCATCAATCAACTAGTCTTGGGACAATGCACATAGAACTAAGAATGGCCACTATGCTCTCAAAGTAGGTGCATAAAGATAGAAGGTGGTGACTCAATATAATGGTGGAAGAAAGGCCTTTTGTCAAAGGAAGTAGGGATTCAAGTCTTATAAAGAGCTTCCAAAAATTATGGTACTTATAGCTTTCAGCTCTCATTGCCCCTATCATAAGCATCTTTAAGGTGATTAAGGTTAAAGTGACACAACTAAGAGGATATGCTTGACAAGTTATAAACCGAAATCTCATGCCCCTTACTTACGAAGACCGATCCTCATGCTACTCAATTTCAGTCACGAGTAAGCTCTTGTCATTGTAAGTATATGTGTATCATTAAGAACCGCCAACGGGGTACTCCTTGCACATGATACGGGAGCTTTCCCATAATCAAAATGACAAGGCAAGCAGACAATGAGCATCTCAGCGATCTTTTTATTTGCTATTTGCATAGGTTTTTATTGAGGATGCTTCATAGAGTGCTCATTATGGTGATGCTGCAAGTTTCCACCATGATTAGGCATGGCTTAGGCTAGCGGCCTAGGCGTTTCTCTAACACACAAACAAACTCCATGATCTTACAAGTTCCACTTTTATTTCACACCGCCAGGATCCGTAAGCAAAAGAACATGATATCAACGGAGTACAGAGTACAAGTGCAATGTTGAAAGCGTTCCCCATGGTACATGGTTCTGATAATTTCAACTTATAAAGCGCAAGCATATATGCAACAAAGAAGGACCCAATGGTTCAAGTTTATTAGAGGCAATAAACTAAAGTGTGCCATCAAGTTCGTGAGAGCTTTAATCACTAGTTTTCTCATAACAAGTTTAATTTGGAAGGTAAACAAAAGCATGAATATACTTGGAATAGCATAAGCTAGTAGGTAGGTATGGTGGACTCTTTGTTGTGGAGGCTAGCAAAAGACTGGGAGCGACCAACTAAGAGAGCAATAATGGCCATAATCATGCAGAGCGACAAAACATCATTGATCAAAGCATAAAGTGATACTACAAGTTGAAAACTAAAGGATCATAAAGGCTATGGTGACTTGAGATAGTCATAACATGGTGTGAGGATGTGCCAAGTCAACCCAAATAAAGCATCAAAGGAGAATACCACTATACTATGCTTTAATATGCTAAAACAACGCATGATTCATCCAAGGCACATTAAGCAATCTCAATTGTTTCTAACAAGTCATGCTATAGCAAAGAATACTAAGCATAAAGCCAAAACAATATCAAGCATGGCATGACAAAGCATATGCCACAGTCAAAAACAAGCTCTTTTTACCAGATAAGCATGAACTTTCCTACTCTTTTCCAAACCAAACCAAACTATTTGCAAACCAATGTATGAAAGAGGGGGTCCAACCAATTTATTCAGCAAACAAAGTAAACCAAGCAAACGAAAAACCAAAACGAAAACGAAAAGGAAGACGCTCCAAGAACAACACAACTGTGCATGAAACAATAAAAATGAAGCGTTTGGAAGAAACCTAGAATTTTTATTGATGAAGAAGGGGATGCCTTGGGCATCCCCAAGCTTTGACGCTTGTACTTCTTGGATATTTCTTGGGGTGACACGCGTGGCATCCCCAAGCTTGAGCTTTAGTCTATCCTTCATCTCATTACTCATTCCTTCCATAGACCTGAAATTTTTCCTTCATACAAAACTTCACACAATCTCATTAGCAACATTAGTGCACTTAAGATAAATAAGTCTTAAGGTTCAGTTCTAACACCAAATAAACTTCCATTAGAACACTAGCTACTGTAGCACTTCCCTCAAAAAGCTCAATTCCCCAAAAGAACTCAAAAAGGAACCAATAAGACCAGCAGGTAAAGACGATTTTTTTTCAAAGACCTTCTGTTGCTCAAATCAAAAAGTTTTGTACTAACGGAAGTTATATAACAACCTGGGGCAGAAGCACAAAACATTATAGCTCAATCCGACATATAGAGCTCTCTCACGAATATTTACGGTGAAGCACAAAAATCTGTTTCGGGACAACAACTTTCCCAATCATTACTTCTCTCTCATTAGAGGTTACTCTTGGCACAAAAAGCAAATAAAAAGGATAAGGAGAGGTTATTACAGAGGTAATAACTTCCAAGACTCATCTAAAACTTTTGTGGTATCTCCCAATAAGTACTTTTCTTTAACGCCTTTAAGTTAGGCATAAGAAGCAAGAAAGAATCAAGTGTTCTCAAATGAAGAAGCATTAAAACCAAATTTTGTTTTCATAGGAGAAGCAAAAGAAATCTTTTCTCTCTTTTTAGGGAAGTGTTCTATACCTTTCTTGAGTGGGAGTTGATATTTAATGGTGCTTTCTTTCATATCAATGATGGCACCAACAGTTCTAATAAAAGGTCTTCCCAAAGTAATAGGACAAGAAGCATTGTATTCAACATCCAAAACATAGAAATCAACATGGACATAGGAATTGTTAACCGTAATAAGAACATCATTAAGACTCCCCATGAGTTTCTTTTTAACATTATCATCAAGTGTGACATTCAAATAGCAATCTTCAAGAGGAGGCAAATCAAGCATATCATAAATCCTTCTAGGCATAATAGAAACACTACTATCAAGATCACATAAAGCTTTGAAATCAAAGTCATTCACTTTCATAGTAATGATGGGTTCCCAACCATCTTCTTGTTTTATAGGAATAGAAGCTTTATGTTTCATCTTTTCTTCTTTAATCTTTATGAGAGCATCAGTAATGTGTTTTATAAAGGCCATGTTCATAGCACTAGCATTAGGACTTTTAGCAAGCTTTTGTAGGAACTTAATAACTTCAGAGATATTACAACCATCAAGATCAAAATCAAATTTATCATCTAAAGTAGTAGAACTATTACTAGCCTCAACACTAGTGGTGGTAATAGTAGAAACACTAATATTTCTAGCAATTTCATCTTCTCTTTCCCACTTAGCATGTAATTCACCTAATAGTCTAACATATTCATCAATTCTTACTTGTATAGCATTAGTAGCTGCAAAGGTATTCTCATTAGTTTCAGGTTTAGCAGCCATTTTATTCAAAGAAGATTGAGCTTCAGCCAAAGATGCTATATTTCTTTCAGCATTAGAGAGTTTTTCCTCAATAGTTTTATTGAAAGCAGTTTGTTTACTAATAAACTCTTTAAGCATAACTTCAAGTTGAGAGGGAGCACTCTTATTATTGTTGTAAGAATTTCCATAAGCATTACCATTGTTGGGAGGGAATGGCTTATAATTGTTGTTACCAAAATTGTTCCTATAAGCATTATTACCATAAACATTGTTGCCAAAATTGTTATTTCTTATGAAGTTCACATCAACTTGCTCTTCTTGAGCAACCAAAGAGGCTAAAGGAACATTATTTGGATCAATATGGGCTTTCCCATTAACAAGCATAGACATAATAATATCAATCTTATCACTCAAGGAGGAGCTTTCCTCAACAGAATTTACCTTCCTACCTTGGGGAGCTCTCTCAGTATGCCATTCAGAATAATTAACCATCATATTATCCAGAAGTTTTGTTGCAGCACCCAAAGTGATGGTCATAAAGGTACCTCCAGCAGCAGAATCCAATAGGTTCCTTGAAGAATAGTTCAATCCTGCATAAAAAGTTTGGATGATCATCCAAGCAGTCAGTCCATGAGTGGGACAATTCTTTACCAAAGATTTCATTCTTTCCCAAGCTTGACCAACATGCTCATTATCAAGTTGTTTAAACTTCATTATTTCACTTCTCATAGATATAATCTTAGTAGGAGGATAGTACTTTCCAATAAAAGCATCTTTGCATTTAGTCCAACAATCAATACTATTCCTAGTTAAGTGTAGCATCCCAATTGTCTAACAATTGCAATGCAACTAGTCTAGTCTATATATATGCTACCTTCCTACTGTTGGAGATATGCCCAAGAGGCAATAATAAAGTGGTTATTATTATATCTTTATGTTTATGATAAATGTTTACATCCCATGCTATAATTGTATTAACAGGAAACATTAATACTTGTGTGTTTTGTAAACATAAAACAGTCCCTAGTAAGCCTCTTGTTAAACTAGCTTGTTGATTAATGGATGATCATGGTTTCCTGATCATGGACATTGGATGTCGTTAATAACAAGATCATATCATTAGGAGAATGATGTAATGGACACACACCCATAGTAAGCATAGCATAAGATCAAGTCATTAAGTTCGTTTTGCTACAAGCTTTTCAAATACATAGTAACCTAATCCTTTGACCATGAGGTTATGTTAATCACAATCACCGGATGGGTACTTTGATGACATCAAACACTGCTTCATAACTGGGTGGTTATAAAGGTGACATTGGGTATTCTGAAAGTATGTGTTGAAGCGCATGGACCAAGATTGGGATTTGTCCATCCATATGATGGATAGATATGCTATGGGCCCTCTCGGTGGAATGTCATCTAGTTAGCTTGCAAGCATGTGACTAGGTCACAAGGGATGACATCTCATGGAACGAGTAAAGAGTACTTATCAGTAACGAGGTAGAACAAGGTATGGAGATACCGACGATCAAACCTCGGATAAGTAGAGTATCGCGTGACAAAGGGAATTGGTTTCATATGTTAATGGTTCTATCGATCACAAAGTCATCGTTGAATATGTGGGAGCCATTATGGATCACCAGATCCCACTGATGGTTATTGATAGGAGAGGTGTCTTCATCATGTCTGCATATTCACGAACCGTAGGGTGACACACTTAAGGTTCGAAGTTGTTTTAAGTAGATATGGAATATGCGTTGGAGACCGAATGTTGTTCGGAGTCTCGGATTGGATCCGGGACATCACGAGGAGATCCAGAATTGCCCGGGGAATAAGATTCATATATTGGGGATCATTTTCTAAGTTAGAAAATGTTCTGGAGTATTTGTATGGGGATTCTAGAAGGTTTCGGAATGTTACGGAAGGTTCTAGAAGATTTCTTGGAGTTTATTTGAAAACCAAGAAAGGATCAAGGAATCCTTGTGGGACAAGACAAGGAGTAGCGGGGGAGGAGGACTCCTCCCCTCTTCCCAATCCGCCGGCCAAGGAAGAGAGGGGAGTCCTACTAGGACTCCCCCTCCCATGGCGCCTCCCTCCTTTAAATAGAGGGGTGGAGGCGCCACCCCCTTTGCCCCTTCTAGTCTCTAGATCTCAAGTTGCCTCTCTCCTCCTCCTTCCCTCTGCTCTGGCTTAGGCGAAGCCCTGCAGAATTCTCTACTCCACCACCACCACGCCGTCGTGTTGCTGGGATTCCGTGGAGAGATCTACTATCTCGGCTGCTTGATGGAACAGGGAGAGGAAGGTCTGCTTCGACTCCGCACGTGTGACCGACTGCGGAAGCGCTGCCGGAACGCGACGCCGGAAGGATCGTCTACTCGATCTTGAGATCGGCAAGTGATCGACTACATCAACCACGAGATCCGATCTCATAACGCTTTTGGGTCTACAAGGGTTAGTACAGATCTATCTCGTTGCACATGTCTAATAGATTAGATCTTGGCTTTTATCTAGATTAGATCTGGGTTTTGTTCGTTCTTGCGGTAAATTTTTTTTGTTTTCCATGCTACGAACCCATCAGTGGTATCAGAGCCGTGTCTATGCGTAGATCTGTTGCACGAGTAGAACACAATGGCTTTGTGGCTGTTGGTTCTCGTGCCGTCTTTTGTTTTGTGTACTTTGCATCTTGCGGTATGGTGGGATGAAGCAGCCTGGGCTAACCTTACATGTCATCGCACATGAGACTCGCTCCACGGTTGACGTGCAACTCGTATTGCACAAGTGGCTTTGCGGGTGTCTGTCTCTCCCATCATAGTATAGATCCAATCTACACTTTGCACTTGATAGCACTTGTATCAACGTTGTGGTTCAGTTTCGTAGGTAAGATCCGTTCTTATTCGAAAGCCCCAAACCACGTAAAACATGCAAAGAAAATTAGAGGCGTCTAACTTGTTTTTGCAGGGGTTTTGTGATGTGATGGCCATCATGTGATTGTGATTATATTTGATGTATGCAATGATCCTTGTTGTAATATGGCAACCGGCAGGAGCCTAATGGTTGTCTTTAATTCTGTTAAGACCTGCGTGTATATTCATCTTGTAATAGCTTTATTCCAAGTAGTTGTAATAGTTGCTAGTGATGATGGACAACCATGAAGCGGCGCCACTGACCTTGACGCAATGCTGGTGATGATGGAGATCATGTCCGTGCTTTGGAGATGGAGATCAAAGGCATAAGAAGAAAGGGCCATATCATATCACACTAATTATGAATTGCCTGTGATGTTAATCCTTTATGCATCTTGTATTGCTTAGATCGCGACGGTAGCATTATAAGATGATCCCTCTCACTAAATATCAAGTAATAAAGTGTTCGTCCTTAGTAGGCACCGTTGCTAAGACTCGTCGTTTCGAAGCATCTTGTGATGATCGGGTGTGATAGATTCTACGTGTGCATACAACGGGTGCAAGCCAGATTTGCACATGCGGATACTAAGGTTAACCTTGACGAGCCTAGCATGTACAGACATGGTCTCGGAACACGGAATACCGAAAGGTAAAGCATGAGTCATATGGATGATATGATGAACATGTTAATTGTTCGCCTTTAAAGCTACATCATCTCACGTGATGATCGGACTTGGTGTAGTGGATTTGGTTCGTGTAATCACTAAAACAACTGGAGGGATGTTGTTTTGAGTGGGAGTTCATTTGTAATTTGGATTAGTCAAACTCAATTTATCATAAACACAATCAAAGTGAATTTGCATAGTTTGTTGTAGTCATTGGCATCCGTTCACCACCTTACGCTTAGTTATAGTTGAGATAGTGGAACTATAGAAATTCTAGATATTTGCTTTACAAACTGGTATCGTATTGTTTTGAGTGTCAATCTAAAGTTTAAAAGTCATATTGCAAACTTTTAGCAAACTCCGTTTACTCTGTGAAGTTTAATAAACAGTATTAAATCAAGAGTAACAATTCCAGTGTTAGTATCTAATGTATCATGTTTGCCTCCATGATTCTTGATACTCAAAAGATTGTTTTTAATATCAAGTTTATCTAAGAGCTGAAAGCAATATTTCAGAAACCATCATATGTGAAAGGTATTGCGATATCTAAAACAATGTGTTGGTTACAACATGATAGAGTATATGTCCTCATATTTGATGAGAATTTGTGAAGATTGGAGACGCTAGTCGTCCTAATCCTCCAAAAGGTTTTGGAAAAGAAACATTATACTCGCAATTCTTCTTTATAAGCTATAGCAGCTTGATCATGAAAGTTGTCATGATAAGGATGAATAGAAGATGTAAGTAAAATGTTTACTACACTAAAAGATTACTAAAGAATGGAATTTTGAAAGAATGCCAAACATTTGATGAAGGTGATCCACTTCAAAGTGCAAGTCCAAAGGTATTATTATTTGACTATACACACTTTGTACTATGTGTCATGTGAATGACACCACTATTGATGTTGATAGATTCTTTTAAAAGAAAAGGAATTGTTGAAAGAGAATCTATAAAATATTTGGCAGAAAAGAAAAGATTGGAGATGTCCAACCTAGGTATATAGAAGATACATGTTATGGATGTATTCCTTGCTTGTTAAACAATGTGGTTCTGCGGTATTGGATACCGAATTGGTTGGTATGAAGTGTGATAGAGGACAACACAATTCATGAACTACAATGGCCTAAGTAACTAGCAAGAGAATATGTGATAATGTTCATCAAAAACAAACAAAGGGTTGTTGTGTTGCTCGTTAACATCAAAGCTTGCCTTCAAGATTTGTTTCAATAATTGTTATTTTGATCAGGTATTATGACGACAAAAGGTTGTTCAAATAATTACCGCATTCCATAATAGATGGATGATATACAAGTCTGGTTGGAGAAATAACGACCATAAAACTAATGCTAAAATGTCGCAAGACAAATGATTGAAAGATCACTTGCAAAGTGACATCGCCGTTTAAATTATATTGAAAGGGATACATGAAGAAACTCCATGTTGATGGATTTTTGGAGTCTTTGATTTTGATCAAATGACGCTTGTGATACTTTCCTGGAGATAATTAAAACTCCGTTAGTAGGCCAAAAGAGGAGCGGACGACTAACTGATTGGAATTTGTACATATTGATGTATATAGTCCATTATGTGTAGTCGTGGGCGATGGATTTCAACTTCATATGCTTTCTCCGAAGATTTGAGTGAGTATATGTATATCCTTACTCAATAAGGAAGAAGTATGAAACATTTGAAAATTTTCAAAGACTTTCAAGATGAAGTGGAAAATCATTGTAACAAGAAAATAAAAAGTTTATGATTGGATCATAAAGAAAGATGTTTGAGTTACAAGTTTAGCAAAACACCTAAGATTTGAGGAATCATTCCATGGATTTGCATTTCCCAAAACACCATAGGAGTATGAAGTGTTCAAGATATGTAATGAAACCTTGTTTGACATGGTAAGATCAAAGGTGTCATTTATAAAACTGCCATTATATTTTAAAGATTAAAGCTTTAGTGACTACCGCTTTTACACTAAAAAGAGCTCCATCGTGATCCGCTGAAATGACACCATATAAGTCATGGTTTGGGATAAAACCCAGGTTGTCCTTTCTTAAATTTTTGGTATGCTAGGCATAAGTTAAGTGTTTACAACCAAAGTCGGATGAGCATGTCTTTTGTAGGTTATTTCGAATAACCATTGGGTATTCCTCCATAACACTGAAGACAAAAGTGTTTGTCACTTAGAATGTCGATTTTCTTGAGAAGGAATTTTTGGTGAAAAGTTAAGTGGGAGGACAATAGAACTTTGACAAGGTCGTTGAACCTTGGCTAATATGTGCTGAGTTGCACAGCGTCGGAAAGTGTCCCGGAGGCAGCAACAATGCGCATGGCTCACGTGCCTCAAAGGTTGTGGTCACGGAGATCTAAGTTACTATTGAACCAAGTAGGTCGGGTAAGTAATCAAATGCCAAGATTTGAGAGTTAAATCATTGTTGTTTGACAATGATGAACCGACTACATGCAAAGAAGCAATGATGGGCCCTGACTTTGTTAAGTGGCTTGAAGCCATAAAATCCGTGATAATTCCATACACGAGAAATCAAGCTTTGAATTTGAAAGACCCTCTGGAAAGGTGAAAGACCTTACAGTCGTATATGGATCTATAAAGAAATAGACATGGATGTTTCACATCTATGAAATAGTCGACATGTCAGAAAGAGTTTACGACAATGTTCAAGGAATTGACTATGATAAGATTTGATCTTTCATAGCGATATTTAGTCTGGATGGATTAATGTAGCAACCACTACATATATTTTGGTATATGGTAGTTGAACAAACAAAATAAGTTCTTCTAATAGAATGGTTACCTAGGATGTGTCCATGACACGATCCAAAGGGTTTTGTTAATTCAAAGGAAGCTAAAAGAGTATGCAAAGCTTCAATGGTTGAAGTGAGCATCGCGGAGTTAGAATCTTCACCCTGATGAAACCGTTAAAAGGTTTAATTTCATCAGAGACGATGAAGATGCTTGCCATTTTGCAAGAAATTAAGTGGGAGCGCTAAGACATATTTCTAATACATTATGTGAAAGACATATCGTTGATTAGAAATGATGTATCTTTTATTGACACAGGTTAAGAATTACATTTCAATGAAAGACTTAGGCATAACCCAAGAATTAGGCATCAATGTCTATATGGATAGATTGAGGCGCTAATATGGTTTTGCCAAATGTACATAGATAAGATGTTGAATGAGTTCAATATGGAAACAACAAGAAAGGTTCTTGACGCACGGAAAGGACTGAATCAAGATTCAAGTGTGTTGACACGAGATTCAAGTGTTTTGACACTTGGTGAAATCACAAGAATATTTTGATCAATCATTTTTGAGATGTACACATCCAGATATGTCCTATGCTCTAAATGTTATGAGCATATACCAGAATGACTCATAAGATGATCATTGGACAATAGTAGGGATATTCCTATGATCTTTGGAAGAACTAAGAATATATTATTTATATAGTGGTGACAAATAGTTCATTGTAAATTGTTGCATTGATACTAGTTTTGTCAATAATTAAGTTTATCTCAATTTAAACTATGGGTGGCACAATGTAATGGAAAGGAAGTTCCATAACGGATTTGGTTGAGTACCAAAGTTAAAACATTGTGACAGATACTACAACAAAAGGCTAAGTATATGACTGCTATTGTAGCAGCAAATGAGGGCATTTGTGTCAAGTAGTTTGTTATCAAACTAGGTGTGGTTCATAGCAGGATAATACTATGAAGATACATTGTATGACAATTGTATCAACATGATTTAATCCCAAGGAACTAGAGGTCTCACCAAAGGACCAAATTTATACAATGCCATCTCATTGGAGAATGAGTAATGCATAGAAATGCAAGGACATGCAAATACACACGGACCTAGAAGTGTTAGATCCGAAGATTATGTTTACCACTAGCAATAGTGTCTATACAACACCAGAAAGCCATAGGTGTTGAATGCACACATTTTTAACTAGATTATTGACTCTAGTGCAAGTGGGAGACTGTTGGAGATATGCCCAAGAGGCAATAATAAAGTGGTTATTATTATATCTTTATGTTTATGATAAATGTTTACATCCCATGCTATAATTGTATTAACAGGAAACACTAATACTTGTGTGTTTTGTAAACATAAAAGAGTCCCTAGTAAGCCTCTTGTTAAACTAGCTTGTTGATTAATGGATGATCATGGTTTCCTGATCATGGACATTGGATGTCGTTAATAACAAGATCATATCATTAGGAGAATGATGTAATGGACACACACCCATTGTAAGCATAGCATAAGATCAAGTCATTAAGTTCGTTTTGCTACAAGCTTTTCAAATACATAGTAACCTAATCCTTCGACCATGAGGTTATGTTAATCACCATCACCGGATGGGTACTTTGATGACATCAAACACTGCTTCGTAACTGGGTGGTTATAAAGGTGACATTGGGTATTCTGAAACTATGTGTTGAAGCGCATGGACCAAGATTGGGATTTGTCCATCCATATGACGGATAGATATGCTCTGGGCCCTCTCGGTGGAATGTCATCTAGATAGCTTGCAAGCATGTGACTAGGTCACAAGGGATGACATATCATGGAACGAGTAAAGAGTACTTATCAGTAACGAGGTAGAACAAGGTATGGAGATACCGACGATCAAACCTCGGATAAGTAGAGTATCGCGTGACAAAGGGAATTGGTTTCATATGTTAATGGTTCTATCGATCACAAAGTCATCATTGAATATGTGGGAGCCATTATGGATCTCCAGATCCCGCTGATGGTTATTGATAGGAGAGGTGTCTTCATCATGTCTGCATATTCACGAACCGTAGGGTGACACACTTAAGGTTCAAAGTTGTTTTAAGTAGATATGGAATATGCGTTGGAGACCGAATGTTGTTCGGAGTCTCGGATTGGATCCGGGACATCACGAGGAGATCCGGAATTGTCCGGGGAATAAGATTCATATATTGGGGATCTTTTTCCAAGTTAGGAAATGTTCTGGAGTATTTGTATGGGGATTCTAGAAGGTTTCGGAATGTTCCGGAAGGTTCTAGAAGATTTCTTGGAGTTTACTTGAAAACCAAGAAAGGATCAAGGAATCCTTGTGGGACAAGACAAGGAGTAGTGGGGGAGGAGGACTCCTCCCCTCTTCCCAATCCGCCGGCCAAGGAAGGGAGGGGAGTCCTACTAGGACTCCCCCTCCCATGGCGCCTCCCTCTTTAAATAGAGGGGTGGAGGCGCCACCCCCTTTGCCCCTTCTAGTCTCTAGATCTCAAGTTGCCTCTCTCCTCCTCCTTCCCTCTGCTCTGGCTTAGGCGAAGCCCTGCAGAATTCTCTACTCCACCACCACCACCATGCCGTCGTGCTGCTGGGATTCCGTGGAGAGATCAACTACCTCCGCTGCTCGCTGGAACGGGGAGAGGAAGGTCTGCTTCGACTCCGCACATGTGACCGACTGCGGAAGCGCTGCCGGAACGCGGCGCCGGAAGGATCGTCTACTCGATCTTGAGATCGGCAAGTGATCAACTACATCAACCACGAGATCCGATCTCGTAACGCTTTCGGGTCTACAAGGGTCAGTACAGATCTATCTCGTTGCACATGTCTAATAGATTAGATCTTGGCTTTTATCTAGATTAGATCTGGGTTTTGTTCGTTCTTGTGGTAGATATTTTTTGTTTTCCATGCTACCAACCCATCACCTACATATAATTGTTGCATCATAATTATATCATGCTCATGTCATCATACCACCTTGCATTTGAGCATCATATAAAACCCTTTTCATTTGGTTCTTATCTCATATGCATGATTAATTGTATTTGTCTCTTGATATATTGTATTTGGTTCTTGATAAATGCTTGATTCCCAAGTTGAGTTGGGGGCATATCTTTTATTAACTCCACCACCTTCTTGTCACCACCCCATTATTCCACCACCCTACTATGTGAACTTTGCATTTTATTTGGGTTTACCTCTAGCTCATGTGGGTTGGGATGGATCTACCTCTAATTCCACATGCTCCCATATATGCCTCATGATGTTTTCACATTGTTGATATGTGGTGAGACATATAGCCACCTTTGCATGCTATGTGGGTGGAATCCTTGTCAAGCTTACATATGGTTTGAATTTGAATAAATGCTCATGTAAGAATATAATTTTGGCCATATTATGCCTAGTGGTTCACACACACCAGCTTGGCCACCTTATATTCATGCATGATCTTTTATTTAGTCCATGTGGTAAACAAGCTTCCTTTTCCTTTCTTGGGTCATATTCAAATTCTTGGGATCTTGCTTACATAAACGCCATGAGAAAGTCTAGTGGTTTTCACTACTAGAGGGGCATTTATTTAATTATGCATGGGCCATGCAAGGTCATCTTTCTCTTTCCTTTTTGGTTTTTCTTTGGTTTTGAGTGGAGCTTGTTTTCTTTGGAAATCAAATTCAAGTTAGTTCAAGTGAACCCAATCCTCTTAGGGCACATCCTCTCTTGGTTTTGTGGGCCTATGTGGCATGCTTATGGTACATGGAGTATATGCTTTTTCCTCTTAATCAAGACCCTTTTTCTCTTACCCCAAAACCCTACCCCTAACCTCACTTCCACCACCATCTTAATGCATCATGCATGCATGGATGTGATCTTGCTTGTACCATACAAAAGAAACCCTACATCTTCCTCTTACTCCTTTCTTTCCCTTGGTTTGGTTCAAATCCATTCTATCCCATCTAGCTTGTTGCATGTGTTTTACACATTTCTTTCCCTACCTTTGTCTCATACACATATCAAAACCCTAACCCTAATCTCCTTTCCCTCCTAGCTATGCTCCATGTTGAGCCACCCTCCCCTTCCTAACCTGGCCACCAAACCTAGTGGCTTGGCTTGGCCAAGACCACTTCCCTTTGCCGAGCCACTCCCCTTGCCGAGCCACCCCCCATGCTCGACACCACCAGGACGAGCCTCCCTAGCCGAACCTTCCCCTCGCTTTTCCTCTTTTCCCTCGCTGCCAAGGAGACCCCACCGAGCCACCTTGCGCCGTGCCCCTCTGGCCCCAGCTGCAGACCCCAGGCCTCCCGAGCCGTGCCTACCGCGTGAGAGGAGAAAAGGGTCTCACCACCTTTTCCACCCCCGACCAACCCCATGTGCTAGACCACCATCCCCTGCCTTATCTACCCCCCCTCTGCCTGGCGTCGCTTCCCCTGATCCCTAGGGTCCTGGCCGCCGCAGTTCCTCCCCCATCTACCCCTGCTACCCTCTCTCCCATCTCCGGCAACCCCACCGTCGGCATCGCTCTACCACCATAGCTGAAGGAGGGCGAGGTGTCTGGGCGTTGGGGAAGACCGAGCCGAGCACCACCGTCACCCCTGTACACGGAGACGAGGTGGAGACGGGCCGATGCTGCTATAGATCGCTGCCCCGACGAAAACCCAAACCGGCTGATCGTCAGCTACCCCTGCGATCCCCTGCTTCCCGTCCCGAACCACCACCACCACCAGCATCTCCACGGTGAGCAGCTGCATCCCCCTCACTAGCTCCCCCTGTCTATCTCTTCCTGGACGCATAGATCCATTCGTCGAACACCCGCTGTGCACTGTGGTCGCAGGTCGCCTTTCCGCTATTGCGCCGCAATAACTTTTTCTCGACGCGCCGTCGTTTCCTAGCATCAACCCCCTCTAGCCGCAGCGGCAGCAGCCGCATGCGCGCGCTCCGCAACGCAATATCGATCCCCCACCGCTCCTGTTCCCTGTGATATTCAATTTCGTTAGTAAACGCGTAGAAGAAAAACAGTGCAGCGGGGGCATTTTTTTGATACCCCTTGCCTTTTTGCGTGCGCAACCCACGGTCCAGCCCGGGCCCGCCTGTCTGCCTCCGTGGCCATTTTACAAAAAGGTACCGCAGCTTTTTGATTCATCAACCCGCGCTCCACACGTCCCCACATGTCATCCGCGGTGGCGATTTCACGAAAAGACGCCGCAGGTTTCTCGGCCTCAACCCGCAGCCTCGGATCCGCCACGTGTCGAGTCCCCGCTGGCGTGCACGCGTGGTGGCCCCGTAGCCCCTGTGGCCCAGCTGTCAGTCGGTGTGGCTGGCTGAACGCGCGGTGAGAAAAGTCCGCCGCGCGCGGTTTTCGCCAGCTCAGCAGACGACCCCACCTGTCTGTGACTCGGGCTAAATCCCTCTGAGTATAAAAGTGTCTATTCTTTTTCTGTTTAATAAAAACAATTTCAGAAATGTTTAATATGATTTTAAATCCAGTTTTAATAACTTTTAATTGGTAATTCCAAATTTGACAAATAATATATGTTTTTGAATCAGAAAAATGTGAGGAATTCGAATTTTCCATCCAAAATAATGTTTGACAACTTTAAATTTTCGAGAGGATTAAATTGCAATAAAAATGCTTTTTCTCAATTAATTAATAACTTTAATTCTATAACTCCAATTTTGACAAATGATATGTCTAAATCGATCAGCGCGACGAGCCCGTTCTGTTTATGCATTCCATGATTTGAATTGTAGCATGCATCATATAAATATTAAGTGGACAACAAGTGTTATGGGAGCAAAACATGACTAAAAACGTAATAAAATGCTTTATTCTTGCACCCCACACCTCACCCATGCCATGTTATGTTATTCCATGTAATTTGTGCATCATTCATCATGGCATGCTTGTTTGCTTGTCGCATTTTATTTATATGTTTGCGCATTATATTTATGTTGGCCTTGTTTGTTTGGTTCTTCTCGGATAGACGTCGAGCAGGGGAATTATCAGGAATCCCAGGAGTACTACCTAGATCTATCCCTCACTTCAACTGAGCTGCCAGGCAAGCACAACAACATGCTTGCATACATATAGTACCTATTGCTTCTATCTTATTCTTGCATCATGGAGTCGCGAATGCATAAAATTGAATCCCAAGTACTGCATAGCCTTTACTTTAAACCCCACCGAGCTTGTTCCTCCATCCCATGAGCCATTACTACAGGAGTTGTTTGAGCCATGCGAGTCATAGAACAACATGTGTAGGGTATGTGAGTGTCTGATGGATAACGAGGTACCTAAACAACATAACTTGAGTAGTAATGGGATAACTAATGAAAGAGGCACCGGTGGGCAATATCTATTATTTGGTTTTTATGTCCACTTGTGTCCCGTAGGACCCAGAGTACTTGATACATGTTCCTTGACTATCGCACTATCCGCATATGGGACCATGAATCCCCTTAGCGCAAGCTCGATTCATTTCTTATTTCTTGGGGCCACAAAGTAGTTTGGGGATTTATTACTATCCTGTAGTTATGGCATGATTTACTGCTTTATTTAAGATTGTGCGTGGAGCACCTGTACTGTTTTGGACCGTGACACGTTTTCGCTGTATCGACAAGCCCAGTCACACTTTCGGGTTCCCAGTCGTTTACCTCCATCCACACAAACGCTGGGTCCGTTTCGGAGCCGGCCAACTTCGTTGCCAGTAGCTTAGTGGGGTGGCCCCCTGAAATATTTTATGAATCCTGTGATTGCTTTGTCGTGAAAGCCTCGTTGGGTTTTGATTTGGTTTTTCCGAGGTCGATCGTGTGTGTGTGTTGTTATTTGTGCACCCCTGCAGGGTAAATCTTTCTGAAAGCCGTGTCCGCGGTTATGGATGACTTGGAGCACCGTTTCTCGATCATAGACAAGCATAACTAAAGTACCGCTTTTAATTTGACTAAATATCTGACTAGTAATTAGTGCAATACTCATGGAATGGTTAATAAAACTGCCAACAGATGGCTTATTCATCCGCTTTCTCGTTGGTAAGCGAGAAGGAGGATGGATCTGTTACCTTATACGGTTATAACTGTTCTTTCTAATTAACGGACATCCGCCTATCATTGGTTAGGCGGATGGTTAGCGAGTATCTATAGACTTGTTAGTTATTACCTTTTGCTGCAATTGCGTCACCCCAGGTTATGTCCCCTTTAGAGGCATAAAGACTTGCTGAGTACCCCTAGGGTCTCACACGATAAATTGTTTGATTCAGATGAACAGGTGTATTCGCAAGATGGATACTGGGTGGAGGAGACAGATGATGTTGGCAACGATCACTCGGTGTAGATATTCCGGGGATGGGGATCCGTGAGATCTGTGGGCGGGATGTGCTTAGTTATGTGGCATCTTATGCCGATTTGCTTCTTATCCATACTCGGATCTTGTTTCCCGCTTCCGCTTGATACTCTGTTGATTGATGTATGAGGAGCTATCCTACACTATTATAACTATCTAGGAAATTTAGATCTTGTCGTATGGCGTTGCAATATTTCTATTTATTTTAGATGGTATGGCTCTGAGAACTGTTGTAAGGTAGCTTGCATACATACTCATTTGTATATGTATTTGATCTCTTCGCCTGTTGCCTACGCCGCTCGCTCTTGTCCTGATGTTCTTGGAAGTGGTTAGGGCGGCTGACGGGCCTACACGTGGGTGGCCCTAGGCCCCCGCTGTACTTCTTTAACCACTTTGGGTCCATCCAGGCTTGAACTTAGAGCATAGGGTCCGAGGTTGTTACAATTGGTATCAGAGCCATCCCGCCCTTCAGGGTCTCAGCCAAATGGTCGTTGTCAGTCTAGCAAATATTTTGGTAGCTATGTATACTAAGGAAAAACAAAACGTGAGAGTAGGACTGCTTCCACTTTTCTTCTTACCCACCCACCCACCCTTTTCTGGTAAGGAAGTGTAACGTTTTCAATCCTCTTCTAAAAAATTCAAACTAGGATTCACGTGTTCTGGGTTCCGTAGTACCATAGAAAGTGTGTGTGTGTGTGTGTGTGATTCTTTGTCTATCTGTTGCATCCAACTTGTTGTCGCTATCTGCCTTTTGGTTATCAACTGTTGGTACATTCCATACCAACAGGCTTTTGTAAAACCGACGCGATCTATCCGACTCCGTGTTAACCGGTGCAATCTTGTTAAGGGTGTTCTTCCTTCCAGCATGCTTTCACAAAATGTGGAGTTGCTAATCTCTATCTGTTAAGTGGTTTTGCACATTTATTGGTATTTTAATGCCGACAAATGCGGAAATTTTTCTTTGATACATCTGTGTTTCCACACTCCTCTTTAGTCGTGTGTGAAACATTATCTATCTTCCTTTTATCGGCATGTTCATGCTAACTCATTCTTTTGTCACCGGCGCTTGATCCTGGAGTTTTATTTCGTTTCAAAATCTTCTGGGCTAAGTACATAACTCGCGTCGATCCGATGCTTGTGATTGTAATTTGGTTCTCGACATAGCTATATGACACTTATCATGAGTGGAGTATGGTTAATGCTATCTATTTTCATCCTCCAGATGATGGCGGTTATCTCCTGTGATTTTGAGTTATACCGTGATCATATATTTATCATATCCAAGTATCTTTGGCAATCCGGAGTTTTCTCAAGGCACTACGGTGGTCTATCATCTGTTTATCATGCTTCACATCTTTTTGGGAACTCCATATCTGCAAAATTCTCTTTGATACGAGGGAATTGCATCTTTTCGTCTCTGATAGCTTTTCTTAAGGTATGAGCTATCATCGTTCCTTTATCCAAGATCTCTTTATCTTTGTAACTGGTGATCCGATCGACAATGTGAACCAAGTGGCATTTCTTGTTCTCTTCCGAAGGACCAGATAATCTATCCTGCCAATGCATCTCTTTCAACACGAACCCGTGCTCTTAATATTGATCTTTCAAAGAGCGTTGAGCTCAGGAAGTGTTTCGAGCATTTGTTTGTTTCTCCCGTCTTTTGAACCGATATTCTTGGAATATCTTGTTAATCCATGGTGGTATATCTTGACGATATGCTCGCCTATTCTATCAATGGAAGAACATGGAGAAAATCTTCTTATCATCCTCTCAAGCTTTGTGAACACTGCTTGTGTGCAAAGTTCTCACAGTCTGAATTCTAGCTTCTTAAAGTCGCCTATCTCGACCATGTCCTTCTGCTAAATACATCGCTTCAATTCTAGAATCAACAAGTCCATTGTTAATTCCATCCTCCACCTTTAATCAAACCCGGAGTTTTCCTTGTTGGCAAGTTATCATCATCGTTTCGCTGAAGATTTCCTCAAGACTGCTAAATCTCTCTCAATCATTTCAAGAAGAACATGAAGTTCTTTTCACCTCTGTCTCGTCAAGTAATCTTTTGAAAACCCTCTCGTTCCATCTTCTATCCTCAATCCACCGAAGGCCGCGAAGACTTTTCAGATCTTTTGTAATCCTTCTATCCAAGTTGGTGCTATCTTTTTCTTTATCTGTTGAATCTTGCAGTTGTTCTCCATAATCTTCCTTCATATCTTTTCGTTGGCTTGGTACTTCCGACATGACGACAACATCATCATCTTTATCTATCTTGAATCCAGCGAATCGTTTGCATCTATCCTTGTGTTCTAATGGAGTTCCATGAGTTAACCTTGTCAAGATCTTTAGTCTGTTTTGGTAGTTGGGTTGAATGGTTTTCCTATTCATGTGCGGAGTAATGCTTTGAGTGCGGGATGGAGTAGCTACCATACCATTACTCTTATCATTCGCTCTTGTACATTGGATTGGTGGATTAATGCAATTTCACTCATTCCACGGAAGTTAGAAGTGGCCTTTATTCCTCGATACTTTTACTTCCGTCCTTGTTTTTCTGGAGTGCTCTCTCGAAGAAAGTAATCAAGAATCTCTTGTTGGTGATCTCGTCTTTTTCAACATGGAGCAAAATCTTCAATTATCTAGTGGAAGCAGATGCATTTATCTTTTCGGTTACTCTTCATTCCACCGGAGCACCACATCGTCAATCAAGAAGGATGGAAGATATATCTGACTTCCTTTTGTCAATCCTTTTACCTCCCGGTAAAGCCAATTAAGGTTGATGCCATCAATCACAAATCTTTCCACTTCTTCTCGGGATTCTACCATAAGCTAGCATTCCCCTCTTTCTCTTGAAGTTATATCTGCGCACCTCAATTGCGTGATCCTTTGGTTCTTACCGGCGCAAGAAAGATCTAATCCGAGAACTCCTAACCCAAATCATTTCCACTGAACTCAAGGAACTCTATTGTTTGAAGGCAATATTGTTCTCCAAACTTCTTTTCCTAAATCTGAGGGAATGTACAATGCTACTTGCTTAGTAGTGCATAACTTCTCCAAAGTAGCTCTTTTTCTTCCGGCAAGACAATATTTATATGCTCTTGTATCTGTAAATCTTTAATCTTAATGGTGTGTCATTTCTTTCTCCCTGACATATCGTCCTTTCTATTTCTTTCACAAGTGGTTCTATTATTTTAACATGTTTCTCGAGAAACCGGAGCTATGTTCATCCTATCCTTCTTGTCTTATGACAATCCTTCAATTCTTCTAACCATTTGTTTCTTGAAGCAAACGCAGACTCGCAACAAGTCTAGCAAGTGTTTGTAAGGTGTAGTGGTCGCACCATTCCGTTGTTCATCAACTTGGGAACGTGAGGGTCACCTTCGTTCCGAACACCCGCCTCTCCTTGTGTTAGTTTCTTTTTCCTAGGAATCTCGGGGCGAGATTCTTGTTTAGTGGGGGAGAGTTGTAGCATCCCAATTGTCTAACAATTGCAGTGCTACTAGTCTAGTCTATATATATGCTACCTTCCTACATATAATTGTTGCATCATAATTATATCATGCTCATGTCATCATGCCACCTTGCATTTGAGCATCATATAAAACCCTTTTCATTTGGTTCTTATCTCATATGCATTATTAATTGTATTTGTCTCTTGATATATTGTATTTGGTTCTTGATAAATGCTTGATGCCCAAGTTGAGTTGGGGGCATATCTTTTATTAACTCCACCACCTTCTTGTCACCACCCCATTATTCCACCACCCTACTATGTGAACTTTGCATTTTATTTGGGTTTACCTCTAACTCATGTGGGTTGGGATGGATCTAACTCTAATTCCACATGCTCCCATATATGCCTCATGATGTTTTCACATTGTTGATATGTGGTGAGACATATAGCCACCTTTGCATGCTATGTGGGTGGAATCCTTGTCAAGCTTACATATGGTTTGAATTTGAATAAATGCTCATGTAAGAATATAATTTTGGCCATATTATGCCTAGTGGTTCACACACACCAGCTTGGCCACCTTATATTCATGCATAATCTTTTATTTAGTCCATGTGGTAAACAAGCTTCCTTTTCCTTTGTTGGGCCATATTCAAATTCTTGGGATCTTGCTTACATAAACGCCATGAGAAAGTCTAGTGGTTTTCACTACTAGAGGGGCATTTATTTAATTATGCATGGGCCATGCAAGGTCATCTTTCTCTTTCCTTTTTGGTTTTTCTTTGGTTTTGAGTGGAGCTTGTTTTCTTTGGAAATCAAATTCAAGTTAGTTCAAGTGAACCCAATCCTCTTAGGGCACATCCTCTCTTGGTTTTGTGGGCCTATGTGGCATGCTTATGGTACATGGAGTATATGCTTTTTCCTCTTAATAAAGACCCTTTTTCTCTTACCCCAAAACCCTACCCCTAACCTCACTTCCACCACCATCTTAATGCATCATGCATGCATGGATGTGATCTTGCTTGTACCATACAAAAGAAACCCTACATATTCCTCTTACTCCTTTCTTTCCCTTGGTTTGGTTCAAATCCATTCTATCCCATCTAGCTTGTTGCATGTGTTTTACACATTTCTTTCCCTACCTTTGTCTCATACACATATCAAAACCCTAACCCTAATCTCCTTTCCCTCCTAGCTATGCTCCATGCCGAGCCATCCTCCCCTTCCTAACATGACCACCAAACCTAGTGGCTTGGCTCGGCCAAGACCACTTTCCTTTGCCGAGCCACTCCCCTTGCCGAGCCACCCCCATGCTCGACACCACCAGGCCGAGCCTCCCTAGTCGAACCTTCCCCTCGCTTTTCCTATTTTCCCTCGCTGCCAAGGAGACCCCACCGAGCCACCTTGCATCGTGCCCCTCTGGCCCCAGCTGTAGACCCCAGGCCTCCCGAGCCGTGCCTACCGCGTGAGAGGAGAAAAGGGTCTCACCACCTTTTCCACCCCCGACCAACCCCATGTGCTAGACCACCATCCCCTGCCTTATCTACCCTCCTCTGCCTGGTGTCGCTTCCCCTGATCCCCAGGGTCCTGGCCGCCGCAGTTCCTCCCCCATCTACCCCTGCTACCCTCTCTCCCATCTCCGGCAACCCCACTGTCGGCATCGCTCTACCACCACCATAGCTGAAGGAAGGCTAGGTGTCTGGGCATTAGGGAAGACTGAGCCGAGCACCAGCGTCACCCCTGTACACGGAGACAAGGTGGAGACGGGCCGATGCTGCTGCAGATCGCTGCCCCGACGAAAACCCTAACCGGCCGATCGTCAGCTACCCCTGTGATCCCCTGCTTCCTGTCCCGAACCACCACCACCAGCATCTCCACGGTGAGCGGCTGCATCCCCCTGACCAGCTCCTCCTGTCTATCTCTTCCTGGACGCGTAGATCCATTCGTCAAACACCCTCTGTGCACGGTGATCGCAGGTCACCTTTCCGCTGTTGCGCTGCAGTAACTTTTTCTGGCCGCGCCGTTGTTTCCCAGCATCAACCCCCGCTAGCCGCAGCGGTAGCAGCCGCCTGCGCGCGCTCCGCAACGCAAGATCGATCCCCCACCGCGCCTGTTTCCCGTGGTATTCAGTTTCATCAGTAAACGTGTAGAAGTAAAACAGTGCAGCGGGGACATTTTTTTTGATACCACCTGCCTTTTTGCGTGCGCAACCCGCGGTCCAGCCCGGGCCCGCCTGTCTGCCTCTGTGGCCTTTTTACAAAAAGGTACCGCAACTTTTTGATTCATCAACCCGTGCTCCACACGTCCCCACATGTCATCTGCGGTGGTGATTTCATGAAAAGGCGCCGCAGGTTTCTCGGCCTCAACCCGCAGCCTCGGATCCGCCACGTGTCGAGTCCCCGCTGGCGCGCACGCGTGGTGGCCCCGCAGCCCCTGTGGCCCAGATGTCAGTCGGTGTGGCTGGCTGAACGCGCGGTGAGAGAAGTCTGCCGCGTGCGGTTTTCGCCAGCTCAGCAGATGATCCCACCTGTCTGTGACTCAGGCTAAATCCCTCTTTTTCTGTTTAATAAAAACAATTTCAGAAATGTTTAATATGATTTTAAATCCAGTTTTAATAACTTTTAATTGGTAATTGCAAATTTGACAAATAATATATGTTTTTGAATCAGAAAAATGTGAGGAATTCAAATTTGCCATCCAAAATAATGTTTGGCCAATTTAAGTTTCGAGAGGATTAAATTGCATTAAAAATGCTTTTTCTCAATTAATTAATAACTTTAATTCTATAACTCCAATTTTGACAAATGATATGTCTAAATCGATCAGCACGACAAGCCCGTTCTGTTTATGCATTCCATGATTTGGATTGTAGTATGCATCATATAAATATTAAGTGGACAGCAAGTGTTATGGGAGCAAAACATGACTAAAAACGTAATAAAATGCTTTATTCTTGCACCCCACACCTCACCCATGCCATGCTATGTTATGCCATGTAATTTGTGCATCATTCATAATGGCATGCTTGTTTGCTTGTCGCATTTTATTTATATGTTTGTGCATTATATTTATGTTGGCCTTGTTTGTTTGGTTCTTCTCGGCTAGACGCCGAGCAGGGGAATTATCAGGAATCCCAGGAGTACTACCCAGATCCATCCCTCGCTTCAACTGAGCTGCCAGGCAAGAACTACCACATACTTGCATACATATAGTACCTATTGCTTCTATCTTATTCTTGCATCATGGAGTCGCGAATGCATAAAATTGAATCCCAAGTACTGCATAGCCTTTACTTTAAACCCCACCGAGCTTGTTCCTCCATCCCATGAGCCATTACTACAGGAGTTGTTTGAGCCATGCGAGTCGTAGAACAGCATGTGTAGGGTATGTGAGTGTCTGATGGATAATGAGGTACATAAACAACTTAACCTGAGTAGTAATGGGATAACTAATGAAAGTGGCACCGGTGGGAAATATCTGTTATTTGGTTTTTATGTCCACTTTTGTCCCGTAGGACCCCGAGTACTTGATACCTGTTCCTTGACTATCGCACTATCTGCATATGGGACCATGAATCCCCTTAGCGCGAGCTCGATTCATTTCTTATTTCTTGGGGCCACAAAGTAGTTTGGGGCTTTATTACTATCATGTACTTATGCCATGCTTTACTGCTTTATTTAAGATTGTGCGTGGATCACCTGTACTGTTTTGGATCGTGACACGTTTTCGCTGTATCGACAAGCCCAGTCACACTTTCGGGTTCCCAGTTGTTTACCGCCGTCCACACAAACCCTGGGTCCGTTCCGGAGCCGGCCAACTTTGTTGCGGGTAGCTTAGTGGGGTGGCCCCCTGAAATATTTTATGAATCCTGTGATTGCTTTGTCGTGAAAGCCTCGTTGGGTTTTGATTTGGTTTTTCCGAGGTCGATCGTGTGTGTGTTGCTATTTGTGCACCCCTACAGGGTAAATCTTTCTGAAAGCCGTGTCCGCGGTTATGGACGACTTGGAGCACAGTTTCTCGATCATAGACAAGCATAACTAAAGTACCGCTTTTAATTTGACTAAATATCTGACTAGTAATTAGTGCAATACTCATGGAATGGTTAATAAAACTGCCAACGGATGGGTTGTTCGTCCGCTTTCTCGTTGGTAAGCGAGAAGAAGGATGGATCTGTTACCTTATACTGTTATAACTGTTGTTTCTAATTAACGGACATCCGCCTATCATTGGTTAGGCGGATGGTTAGAGAGTATCTATAGACTTGTTACTTATTATCTTTTGCTGCAATTGAGTCACCCCAGGTTATATCCCCTTTAGAGGCATAAAGACTTGCTGAGTACCCCTAGGGTCTCACACGATAAATTGTTTGATTCATATGAACAGGTGTATTCGCAAGATGGATACTAGGTGGAGGAGACAGATGATGTTGGCAACGATCACTCGGTGTAGAGATTCCGGGGATGGGGATCCGTGAGATCTGTGGGCGGGATGTGCTTAGTTATGTGGCATCTTATGCTGATTTGCTTCTTATCCGTACTCAGATCTTGTTTCCCGCTTCCGCTTGATACTCTATTGATTGATGTATGAGGAGCTATCCTACACTATTATAACTATCTAGGATATTTGGATATTGCCGTATGGCGTTGCAATATTTCTATTTCTTTTAGATGGTATGGCTCTGAGAACTGTTGTAAGGTAGCTTGCATACATACTCATTTGTGTATGTATTTGATCTCTTCGCATGTTGCATACGCCGCTCGCTCTTGTCCCGATGTTCTTGGAAGTGGTTAGGGCGGCCGGCGGGCCTACACGTGGGTGGCCCTGGGCCCCCGCTGTACTTCTTTAACCACTTTTGGTCCATCCAGCGTAGGGTCCGAGGTTGTTACATTAAGGAATTCAACCATTCTTTAGCTTTTCCTCTCAAAGAGAAAGGAAACAATTTCAGTTTAATAATATCACCATCTATATCCCTATTCTTTTGCATCTCACAAAGTTCAACAAAGTTATTTAGATGGGAAGCAGCAACTTCATTACCAATACCAGAAAATTGTTCTCTCATAACAAGATTGAGCAAAGCAGGTTTTATCTCCAAGAAAGTATCTTCAGGCACAGGTGGAGCAATAGGTGTGCTCATAAAATCATTGTTGTTGGTGCTAGTGAAGTCACACAACTTAGTGTTTTCAAGAGTAGTCATTTTTTTGGGTTTTCAAATAAGAAAGAAAACTAGTAAAACTATTTTTTTTGTGTTTTTGAAGAACAAAGCAAGCAAACAAAGCAAAAAAGAAAACTAAGCAAAACAAAAATAACAAAGTAAAGAGATTGGTTATGAGGGACTCCCCTTGTGAAGATGTCCTTGACTCCCCAGCATCGGCGCCAGAAAATCGCTTGATGGCTCAATGCACGGCGCCTAGAAAATTGCTTGATGGCGGTGTTGATGTAGAGCTCATTGGGAACCCCAAGAGGAAGGTATGATGAGCACAGCAGCAAGTTTCCCTCAGTTATGAAACCAAGGTTTAA
Source organism: Avena sativa (assembly GCA_916181665.1). NCBI lineage: Eukaryota > Viridiplantae > Streptophyta > Magnoliopsida > Poales > Poaceae > Avena > Avena sativa. Next base: position 325,799,361 of record OV702289.1, read on the forward strand.
TCGAACCAGTAGGAGGAAGGAAACACCCCAAAGGTGTCACTAGCTGAGCTTTAGCAGGGCGCACTACCGGTGCTAGTAGCAACATGGAGACCTGCACAACACAACCACAGAACTTTGTCCCCAACTTGTGATGAGGTTGTCAATCTCACTGTGTTTTGTGGTAAACAAAGGATTAAACGTATCGAATGTAAAGAAGTAAAAGTTTGCAGAAAGTAAACACAAAGCAGAAACAGTTTATAGATTGTATGTAAAAGACAAGAGGACCGGGATCCATACTTCACTAGAGGTGGCTCTCCTTAGATAGATAACATGTTGGGTGAACAAATTACAGCGGGGCAATTGATAAACACCGAGAAAGCAATACATGCATATACTAATCATCTTGACTCCTTTGAGACTTGATTGGGCATTACAACATTATACATAGACCGCCATCCAACTGCATCTATGACTAATAATCCACCTTCAGGTTATCATCCGAACCCCCTCTAGTATTAAGTTGCAAGCAACAGATTATTGCTTTACGAACTGCGTGTAAAGTAAATAATACGATTGTTCTATGAACAAAGGATTGTTGTTTTCTCCCTAGTAGCAATAGCACATCTAGTACCTTAGAGATTTCTGTCACTTCCCCAGATTACCAGAGGCATGAACCCACTATCGAGCATAAATACTAACTCTTAGAGTTTCTAGCGTCTACTTGGCCAAGATAGCTACTAACAAGGGAAAGCATGCAAGATCACAAATAACAAAGACATGATAGAATCAATAATCAATCTGAAATAGCATCTCAATATCCATCGGATCCCCACAAACACAACATGTAGAATTACAAATATATGATCTTGATCATGAACGGAGCTCACAAGATCTAAACATGAAAGCACAAAGGAGGAGAACTAGCCATCTAGATACTACATGGATCCGTAGTCCAAGGATGAACTACTCACGCATCACACCGGAGGCTTGCATGGTGATGAAGAAGGCCTCCAGGGTGAATTCCCCTCTCCGGCAGGGTGCTGGGAAGAGCTTCAGATCCCTCCCGATCTAGGGATGGAGATGACGGCGGCTACAGACTCTTTCATGGATTTTTGATTGGGTACTTAGGGTTTACATCCCGAGGGCAATATTTAGTCGGAAGGAGAGGCCGAGGGGGTGCCGGGAGCGGCCACACCACCCCCTGGAGCGGGCCAGGCCTGGCCGCGCGGCCAGGTGGTGTGGTGGCCCCCTGGCCCCTCTCCGTCTCGTATTCTGGCACTTGATGACATCCGGAAAAATAGGCTCTTTGGCTTTTGTCCCGTCCAATTCCGAGAATATTCATTTTCTGACTTTCCTGGAACCAAAAATAGCAGAAAATAGGCAGCTGGCACTGTGGCTCTTGTTAATAGGTTAGTCCAAGAAATCATATGAAAAGTACTCCAAAGTTGGAACAAAACACAAGAAAGTGGATAAAACCAAGCATGGAACATCAAAAATTATAGATACATTTGCAATGTATCAGCAATGCCCCTGCTTATTTCATGAATCTCATGAATAAGATCTTTATGAATTTCTTGGATAAGTTTGTCGTTGTGTTTATCAACGATATCCTTATCTACTCCAAGTCAGAAGAAGAGCACGAGTAACATCTGAGAATCATCCTTGAAACCCTTAGAGAGAATCGGTTATATGCCAAGTTCAGCAAGTGTGAGTTTTGGCTGAAAGAAGTAGGATTCCTAGGACATATTGTGTCTGCCGGAGGATTCGATGTTGATCCCGCCAAGATCAAAGATGTCGAAGAATGGGAAGCTCCAACCACTCAAACCCAAGTCCGTGCATTTCTCGGATTAGCCGGATATTACCGCAAGTTCGTAGAAGGATTTTCGAGCATCGCCAGACCCATGACTCAATTGTTGAAGAAGGACAAGAAGTTTGAATGGACCGACAAATGTGAAGCAAGTTTCCAAGAGCTGAAGAAGAGATTGATTTCAGCCCCAATATTGATCATGCCAGATATCAAGAAGCCGTTTGATGTGTATTGTGATGCATCAAAGATTGGTCTCGGATGTGTGTTGATGCAGGAAGGCAAGGTCATCGCGTATCTGTATCGACAACTAAAGCAGCATGAGCAGAACTATCCGACCCATGATCTTGAGTTAACAGCCGTAGTTTTGGCATTGAAGACATGGCGTCATTATCTTATGAGTAATCGCTGTGAGATTTACTCAGTTCACAAAAGCTTGAAGTATATTTTCACTCAGAAGGAGCTGAATATGAGGCAAAGGAGATGGATAGAGTTAATCAAGGATTATGACCTTGACATTCACTATCACCCCGGCAAAGCCAATGTGGTAGCGGATGCCCTTAGCAGATTGCCGTGTAGGCTCAACACCATGATCAAGGAGAAGCAACCAAGTTTGTATGAGGAGTTAGAGAAGTTTAGAACTGAGCTAGTTAGCAAAGGATTTCTAGCTAGCATTGAACTTCAACCCACTTTGATTAGCCAAATCAAGGAAGCCCAGAAGGGAAACGAAAGTACCGACAGAATCAAACATCGTATTGGTACAGGAAAGGTACCTGGATTCACCGAAGACGAAGAAGGAGTTTTGTGGTATAAAGGCCGTATCTGTGTGCCAGCAGATTCAGAGCTGAAGCAAGTTATCATGCAGGAAGCTCATGATACTCTTTATTCTATCCACCCAGGAGGAACAAAGATGTATCAGGATTTGAAAGAGCAATTTTGGTGGCACGAGATGAAGAGAGAATTCGGAAGCTACATCGCCAAGTGTGATATCTGTCAAAGAGTCAAAGCGGAACATCAGAGACCCATAGGACTGTTGCAACCATTGCAGATTCCGGAATGGAAATGGGATTCTGTAGAAATGGACATTATCACCGGTTTACCTACTACTAGTAGGGGAAATGACTCAATCTGGGTCATCGTTGATAGACTGTCCAAGGTAGCTCACTTTATACCTGTCAAGATAACCTACCAGAGTTCGAAGCTAGCAGAGTTGTACATTGCTAGAATCGTCAGTTTGCATGGAACCCCCAAGACCATAGTGTCGGATCGAGGAACCCAATTTACCTCGAGATTTTGGCAGAAAGTCTAGGAAGGATTAGGAACCAAGTTGAATTTCAGCACCGCATATTACCCGCAAATCGATGGACAGACTGAAAGAGTCAACCAAATCCTAGAGGATATGTTGAGAGCTTGTGTATTAGAGTATGGATCAAAATGGGAAGATTGTCTGCCTTTCGCAGAATTCTCATATATCAACAGCTATCAAGCCAGTTTGCCAATGGCACCCTTTGAGTTCCTATATGGAAGAAAGTGTCGTACCCCTTTGAATTGGTCCCAAGTAGGAGAGAGTCAGATCTTTGGACCCGACATTCTCCGAGAAGCTAAAGAGAAGGTTCACAAAGTCCGTGAGCACCTCAAGGCTGCCCAATCCAAACAGAAGAGTTATGCTGACAAGAGAAGGAGAGACCTAACTTTAAATGTCGGAGATTTTGTATATCTCAAGGTTTCACCATTGAAGGGAACCCAACGTTTTAGTCTGAAAGGAAAGTTAGCCCCTAGATATATCGGACCCTTCATGATTCTGAATCGCTGAGGAGAAGTATCGTATCAACTAGAACTTCTAGAGGAAATGTCAGCCATCCACAATGTGTTCCATATCTCGCTACTTCGCAAATGTTTAGAAGTGCCAGAGAAGACCGAAGTTTTCAAGAACATCGATCACCGAGATGTTGATATCAACCAGGATCTAACATATCGTCAAGTGCCCATCCGTATCTTGGAGGAAGCCTACAGAACCACCAGGACCAGGAATATAAAATTTCTCAAGATTCAATGGAGCAACCATATCGAAGAGGAAGCCACTTGGGAGCGAGAAGATTACATTAGGACTGAGTTCCCAGATCTCTTTAGTTCCTAGTTTTCTTTCTTAAATCTCGGGACGAGATTTTGTTTAAGGGGGAAGGTTTGTAACATCCCAAAACTTTAATCCAAGTGATCATTATCAAATCTACCCAATTTAGGGTTAACAAAAACTTTCCCATTTTAAAAATCTTTAAGCATTCATACGTGTGTGCATTTAAATAGGAGTTGTTTTGAATTGCCATGATTGAGTGATCTATTGTTTGTAAAATGACTCTACGGTGAATTACACATCATCTAGATCATCCCCCAACCAAATCCCAAAGAAAAATAAATCAAAAAGAATTAAATAAGCAAATGGTCACTTTTGCCATTTTAATCACCTAGCCCACTTTGGCTATTCCTAGCACTCAATTTCCAACAGAAACAATTGTGGATCTTTGCACCCCTTGCTAGTACAAGTAGTGATGTGCCAAGGCCCACTTTGTGATCTCCCAAAAACATTCAAACTCTAATTTTAAATAACAATTGAAAATTGAATCTAGTTCATATGTCTAGATACCACTTTTTCAAAAACCACTCAAATGAACTCCATTTCAAAATCCCAAGCAAACCTAGATGCTTAAGCATAAGATGAATCACCCCACCAAAAATCTCTCAAAAATTCAAACAAAAGTTTCATGCGGCCATTTGATCGAACAGTTGGTAGGCAGAAAATTTCTGGCCTAACTAATACTGTTGCCAATTGATCCCTTGTCCCCAATTCGACCCTCTCTGCTCTCCCTATCTCCCCTTGTTCCAACCAAACCATCAACCAACTCCTCCTTCACCGCTAGCAGCAGTGGCGCGTCGCCCAATCTTGGTCACCGTCGGTCGAGCATGCGCAGCTTGCAACAGACCACGCCGTGCCAAACCAGCATGCCCACTAGCTCCGCCTAACCCTACCGCGACTCCCTGTCCACCCCTCGATCAATTCCAGCCCCTGGACCACCCCAAAGCAGCGCCGCCCTTTCTCTTTGCGCCATGTGCAGCGCATGCCAGAGCGCCCTCGCCGCCAGCATACCACAGACCACGCCTCGACACCAAATCGTGCACGCCGCTCTGCCTTGATCACACCAACCCGCCAGACACGGCCATACACCGCCGTGTGACCCATAGTCGCCATGATCACCATCGAGCACCGCCTCTGTCTCCCAGAGCGCGGGAAGCCCCCGACCAATTTCCACCACCCCTAGCATCGCCTTTACACCGTAGATGACCGCCAGCAGACGGCCCACCATCCGCCTACCTTGCCCATGCTGGTAGCCCCCTGTATCGCTGTCACCGACGAGCCATGCCCATACCTCACTGCCTCACCGTCGAGCCTATATAAGGAGGCCACCCCCATCCTCATTCTACACACCATCTCACTCCCCTCTCACCACTGACCGTTTCCCCTCTCTCACCGGAGCCGCTCGAGCAGCACATCACCAGAATTCCGCCGGAGGTAGCCGCTGTAGAGGAGGAGAAGTCCCCGTCGATTTCGTCCACCTCGGCCCCTGCCGCGACCTCGCCCGAGCCCGCCGTCGCTGTCCAGTTCGTTTGCCCACCTCGCCGCACTAGATGGAGCCCTGGTACGTCCCTAGTAGACCCCCACTGACCGCGCTAGGGTTCAGTCTCGCCGGCGACGAGTCCGTCGTCGACGACGGCCGTGGATCGTTATATCGTATTCTAATCGTGTGGTCCTGATCGCTCCGTACCGCTTCGGGTTTTAAGTGCCGCTGACATGCGGGACCAGCATGTCAGTTGCCCTCTGTGTCGCGGAGCGCCACTGGGCCGGCCCATTTATTTTCCCGCGCTGACCCAGTAATTCAAATTAGGATTTTTTTCTATTTAGACTTAAAATCAAATTTGTCCCTTAGTTTAAAAATCAATTCAGGGAGTTTTACAAATCCAAACTGAGTGATTCAAATTTTGTTGGAAAGATAATTTAAATCTCTATCCAAGCCCGTTGGATTTAAATCAATTAGAGTTAGAGATATCTCCTAGTAAAAATAATAAGATAGAAGCTTTTGCACATTCAAACATTTTTATAAAATCAACCCTAATAGCTTTTGAGTTGATTCCAACTCTCAAAAATCACATTTAACCATACCTATCTGAATATGTAATAATATTAAGGTTTGCATGCAGTGACTTTGGACTAGTACCAAAATAATGCTATATAGGCATTTCTAGCCACTTTAAATCATTAATTATTAAACTTGAACTTATTATAATGTGATCCAACATTTAAATCACATTCCCAGGTATTAGAATATGTGGTGATGACATGGGTCCACATGATCCCATATTTTAATTGGAGAATATTAAATCTTAGTTAATTTCAATGAGTAGAAATTACTTTTCTCAAATAAAAAGAATGAAGCTAGTTCATTAAACCTTGTGATGCTTGTGATGATAATAGATCATCAAATGTGTGCCTCAGTGTGCTAAGTAGACTAGTTAAGCATTGTTTGGTGATTGTGTAATCCGTATGTATTTATAGACGATAGTACCGACCAAGTCTATGAGGAAGAGGAGTTCTACCAAGAGGAGGAGGAAGGAAACTTCAACCACTGCACTACCCAAGGCAAGCCTAGCACTTCAAGTAAACTGAGCAAGCTAACACTTTCAAGTGTCTTAACTATGCAAGCTATTGTTAGCAATTTAGAATTAAGCTAGATAGCCTAAGAAAAGGCATTAGGCATGCTTTGGTTATACCATTTTGGACTTATATCTACTCCAAGTCTTATTTACAAGCTTTACTTTCTTTACTTTACCAAAGTCCTTTACTTGTTTAAAGGTAGCATAAAGAGTATAAAACTTGACCTATTTAGTAGACTTAGATGTCATTCTATGGCATGAGATTGATCTTAGTATCCCACATTAGTGAACACTCTTAACTTAGTAGTTGGACTAAACCAAAACTTGATTCACTTTAGATGGGAATACTTGGTGAAAATGATTTGTGAAAACCTTGGAATGATGAGTCATTCTATTGAGATGTTTTGACATGTCTTGAGAAACACAAATGGTTTATGATGATGAAAATGTTGAGGCATGAGCCTTAGCCCTTTCACAAAACTGATGGTTGGGTTCGGATGTGATACCATTCCAATTTTACTGTACAACCACAATACTTGAATTTGGTAAGGCTTAGCCGGAAGTTTATATGCATTAGTATTAGTTCCCTCGTGGGAGGTTTGAGCTGAGGCTACCTCTCAATGTTGTCCACCTATGCAGTGCCCAAGATGACAGATGGTCATGGTTGGGAGGCCATGCTCATAGGAGAGGTGCTTATACTAGGGTGTGTAAAGGAAAGGTTATGTTTGATTATCTGCATACTAAGTATGATGATTCAGGGTTGTCCCTGACAGATGTATCGAATCTTGTGGTGAAAGTGTACCACCTCTGTAGAGTGTCAAACTATTCGAATAGCCGCGTCCGTGGTTATGGACAGTTGGAGTGGCCATACTGTTCCATTGTCATATGTTTTCGAAATGACTTATGAAATGAACTGTGACATGACTTGAACATAGCAGAAGTTGTGACTATGACAACTAATTTCCCACTTAGGTGTTTTCAAACTTCTTTTATCTTTCTTTGTTTCTGAACTCAGCTTAGGTTTCAAACTTAACTTTACAAATAAACTTAGAGTTAGCATTCCTACTAGAACTATCCTACTTGTTAGTGGTAGTTTGCGAGTACTTATAGAGTACTCATGCCTTTTGTCCCTGGCTATTCCTATGGCCAGACTATGAGGAGGACTACCAAGATGATGGACAGCAGGACGGCTATGATAACTAGGACTATCTCCCATCGTCAGTATTGCTTATGACTCGGAAGATGGACCCCACCGCTACACTATTTATTCTGCTATTTGATTGTACTAAGACTGGATCATGAGATCCTTTATTTGTGTAAGACCTTATTTATGATTTGTAATGGATGATGTACTGTTATATCCAATCTATTATGTCTCGGAAAATGGTAATCCTGGTATTGCAATGTATGGCATAACAGGCATCTGGGATTAAAAATCCGGGTGTTGACAGTTCGGGTGTCGAGGAGCGCAAGATGTGATGATTTACGGAAGCTTTAAGTTAGTGAGGGCGACACACACGAGAAACACGAACAACACAAGAGGAAAAACGGTCAAAATACGGGTCTGCAGAAGCTTCGGCGGAGCAGCCGGCGGCGCCGGTTCTATCACCAGAATTCTTGTGGAAATTTTGGGGGTAGAACCGGTTCACCGGAATGCTTGTCGAAATCAGTTCGTGATGAACTCCAAAAGTCAAATCTCGGAAAACATTCAAAAATATGTCAGAATTGGGGCTGGGGAAGGTCAAAGGAAGGTAGATCGACACACAAAGCAACATATCTTTGAACCAAAACCACGAAAAACTCACCAAATCCAGAGATCGATTTGAAGGCAATTTGGGGCTCTTTTTTGGGGATTTTCAAAAATATTGGTGGATAGAAGAAAATTTTGTGGGGGTATTTCGTGAGCAACGAAGCTCTTGATACCAATATGTTGATGGCTAACCTCGTGGGTGGCCCGATCTTTCATGTATCCCTTGGAAATTGAGACGGGGTGAGTGTGGGAAGAGGGAGAGGGTGAAATCGGCGAACTCACGCACCAAGAACACGATGAACTCACACACACACACGAAGACATGATACAAACCAATAGCTCACGTCGTCGATCACCAGTCCGACATAATCCCTAGGATCAGCGTTGGGCAAGGATCTATCTCTCTAACTGGCACGGTGAGCGAGAGTCTTGGTGATATCTTGATGTCTTGGCAAAGGGCTCTGATGCCAAGGCCTTGTACAATGAGGGAGGCACAATGCAAACTCCAATGAGGTGGGGGATAATTGGTGCTCCTTAGCAAAGGAGCATGAGACTAAAATTAGGGAGATCTACAAGGGTGTCTTATGATTCCAATTATCCAAGTCTAGGTATTACAATGGAGTGTGGGGGATATATATAGGCCAGCCACTAAAACAAGGGTAATTTGGGCACAAAACGTAAAATTTGGACAAAATAGGGAATATTCTCGGGCATCAAACCCATAGTTAAATTTAGAGGGGATATTCCGATGATAAGTCCGTCAGCGCTGGAATTTCTGGTCGCCGCCTGTTATTCCGGTCGAAACCGGAATGGTGTATAGAAGTGGCCTTCGGTCGTCGCTGGTTTGTTCCGATGCTCGCCGGGATTTTCTGCATGGGGTCCGGTCCACTAGAGCTGTCACCGGGAATTCCGGCGGGGAAACCGGTTCTTCTGGCCTAACGCCAGTTGTAGAAGGATCTTCGTCTTGCGATGGCTTGGCTCCTTCTCTTGGCATTTCTTCATGGGGTTCATAGCTGAGGATGCATAAGGTATTGGCATGAAGTAGCAAGCCATCGAAGGATGTATCATGATCACATGAGATGAGGAGCGAATTCACCTTATCTTGAAAAAGCTTGGCTCGGGCATGAGTCATCGGTCCATTTGGTGGACTTGGTGGTGTAGATGTGGGGACATCGGTAGGACGGGATGCATCAGCTGATATTGTTGTTAGGGTGTACAACTTGAAGCTCAATGAGTACCTTTATGATATTAAATCAGGTCGTGCGTACGGCCCTATAGAAGTTTGTAATGTTTGGTGATTTGTTGTTAGGTGGTTCATTTGTTCCTAATTGTTTATCATATAGCCTCTTCACTTGTATAACGACTATGTCTTTGGAGCAGTTCTTCATACCATCGAGTTCTAGAAACGGGGCCTTCCACATGCTCACATCCTTGTTTGGTTGAAGAGACCGGACATGATGAGGACATCCCTACTAATTTGCTATCTCCAACTACTAATGAAGTTGCCGATGTTGCTGCCAAGACCAAGTCCAATGAGATAAGGATTGGACATATTACTAGAGCTTGTGCCAAGCTACTTGAACAACAGGTGAATTTATTTCTAAACAAGTCTGGTGTTTTTTAATGAGAATTTTATAGTTCCTAAGTCTTTGTACTTATGTGTGATCATGTTCGTTGAAGAGACAAGCATGGCACGTGGAGGAGAAGGGCTGATGCAAGAGGAGCCCGAAGTGATGGTTATCCAAGGATGTGCGAGGTAGGAGCGGGAGGCATCCGCACAGGGCAAGGAGAAGATCGTCAAGAAGAAAGACGCAAAGTTTCCCAGAGAAACCGGAATGTCCGGTTGACACTACCCGGACACTCTGGTCTGCACAAGTGATACGTTGCTAACGTATCCAAAAATTTTGATGTTCCATGCTTGGTTTTATCTACTTTCTTGTGTTTTGTCCAACTTTGGAGTACTTTTTATACACTTTACTATACTAACCTATTAACAAGATGCCATAGTGCTAGTTGCCCGTTTTCTGCTGTTTTTGGTTCCAGAAAAGTCAGAAAATCAATATTCTTGGAATTGGACCAGACAAAAGCCAAAGTCGATATTTTATCGGAAGACTCATGGAGCCAGAAGACGAAACGAAGAGGGGCCACAGGGTGGCCACACCATATGGTGGCGCGGGCTAGCCCTGGCCGCGCCACCAGGTGGTGTGGGCCCCTTGGCTGCCCACCGACCTTGCATCTCCGCCTATAAGATGCCTCCCGATGCAAAAACCCTAAATCATCCAGCCTCCAGCCACGAAAAGTTCTGCAGCACCGTCGCCACCGAAGGGGAGATTCGGGGGACAGAAAGTCTCTGTTCTAGCACCTTGTCAGGACGGGGAAGTGCCCCCGGAGCCATCTCCATCGATCTCCACCACCATCTCCATCACCGTTGCTGAATCCCATGATGAGGAGGGAGTAGTTCTCTCTCGCGGCTAAGGGTTCTACCGGTAGCTATGTGTTCATCTCTCTCTCTATGCATGATCTTATTGAGATCGTGAGCTTGTAATCTATAGATCTACCTTGCTACTCAAGTGATTTAATAGATCTCTGCTCTCCCCATGTGTGTGAAGTTGACAGTGTGGACACCATGGTGGCACTTAGGCTAGAGATTACAAATACTTGTTATGAGTTATATTTGGAGTTGGATGTCTTTATGAAATTGTGGTGTTTGTTTGAACCATCTAGTGCTCAAGTTGACAGTGTGGGGTTATCTAGATGCGGAAAGCAAACTTTGAGATGTGCTGTTATAGCCCTACCATTGATTAGAGTGTCCAACCAGAGAGTAGTTAAGAGTAGTATCATAGAGAGAAGATATTTATATGAGAGTGTTAACTAGTGAAAGTATGATCGCTAGGCCTTGTTTCTAAGCATTGGAACACCGTTTACAATTAGATCTGCTACATGTTTGCTTGCTTCCATCTTTATTCCAGTTTGCCTTTAGTCTCTTCCACGCCATCAAGCTATTTTCTATCACCGTTACCACTTATAATTATCTATACCACTTGTATTTCACTATCTCTTCGCCGAACTAGTGCACCTATACACCTGACAAGTGTATTGGGTGTGTTGGGGACACAAGAAACTTCTTGTATCTTGATTGCAGGGTTGCTTGAGAGGGGATACCTTTGACCACTTCCTCCCTGAGTTCGATAATCCTTGGGTGATCCACTTAAGGGAAAACTTGTTGCTGTTCTACAAACCTCTGCACTTGGAGGCCCAACAACTGTCTACAAGAATAGAAGTGCGTAGACATCAAGCTATTTTCGGACGCTGTTGCCAGGGAGGTAAGGTAAAAGGTACTCACATCCTCCGGTGTGTGTGCTCGAAGTTATTTCCTTTAGATTCTGCAATTTTGTCTTTTTGTTTCTTGTTTTTATTTGCACTAGTTAGGCTTAATGGAAAACAACAACAAAATTAGAGAGCTTTATAGTATTTATCTTGAGTTAGGACATGAAGTGTTTGAAGAGAAAATTAAAAAACCTATGGAACTTTATTTGCATGCTAATAGGAATGTTGTTAGTATGAATTCTTTGGACACCATTATTACTAATGCTATGGAAAAGTCTAAGCTTGGGGAAGCTAGTTTTTATGAAAATTATCTTTTTAGTTCCCCAGCTTTGGAAGATAGCTATTCTATTGCTTATGATGATACCAAACCTCCAATATATGATGATTACAATGGTGAATATGATATTTTCAGTACACCTACTATTGAGGAGAAAATTAATTATGATTACAATATGCCTCCTATATTTGATGATTATGGTAATGAGAATAATAATGATATTTATTTTGTTGAATTTGCTCCCACTACAATTAATAGACTATGCTTATGTGGAGAGTAATAATGATTATATGCATGTGTCTCATGATAAGAATGTTTTATGTGATAATTATATTGTTAATTTTATTCATGATGCTACTGAAAGTTATTATGAGAGAGGAAAACATGGTTTTATGTGTCTCAACAATATTAAGTTTCCCCTCTTTATGTTGAAAATTTTGAAGTTGCACTTGTTTTGCTTTCCTATGCTTGTTGCTTTGTGCTTTCACGACTTGTTTCTTAACAAGATTCCTATGCATAGGAAGTGGGTTAGACTTAACTGTGCTTTGAATTTGCTTCTTGATGCTCTCTTTTACTTCATTTCATATTTCCTATGAGAGCATCTTCTCAAACTATCATGCCTAACTTAAAGGCGTTAAAGAAAAGTGCTTATTTGGAGATAACCCAAAAAGTTTTAGATGAGTCTTGGAAGTTATTACCTCAGTAATAACCACTCCTTATCCTTTTTATATGCTTTTTTGCCAAGAGTAACCTCTAATGAGAGGGAAGTAATGCTTGGGAAAGTTGCTGACCCGATTCAGATTGTTGTGCTTCCCAGTAAAAAATCGTGTAAAATCTCTGTACGTCATTTTGAGGCGTGAATTTTTGTTCTTCTGCCCCAGGTTGTTATCTAACTTTTGTTGGTTCAACACTTTTCGATTTGAGCAACAGAAGGTCTTCAAAAAAATTGGTTTTTACCTGCTGGTCTGTTTTGACAGATTTCTGCCATTATTTGCATTTGCTTCTTGTTGGTTCCTTTGTGGGTTCTCTTTGGGGAATTGATATTTTTGAGGGAATTTATACAGTAGCTTTTGTTTTTAATGAAAGTTATTCTGTTTTAAAAGTAAAACCCAAAGACTTATTATCTTGAGTGCACTAATGTTGCTAATAGAGATTGTGTGAAGTTTTGTATGAAGGAAAAATTTCAGGTGTATGGAAGGAATGAGTAATGAGATGAAGGATGGACTAAAGCTCAAGCTTGGGGATGTCACGCGTGTCACCCTAAGAAATATCCAAGAAGTACAAGCCTCAAAGCTTGGGGATGCCCAAGGCATCCCCTTCTTCATCAATAAAAATCCCAGGTTGCTTCCAAACACTTCATTTTTATTGTTTCATGCACAGTTGCGTTGTTCTTGGAGCATATTCTTTTTTGTTTTCGTTTTGGTTTTTCGTTTGCTTCGTTTTCTTAGTTTGCTGAATAAATTGGTTGGACCCCCTCTTTCATGCATTGGTTTTCAAATAGTTTGGTTTGGATTGGAAAAGAGTAGGAAAGTTCATGCTTAAGTGGTAAAGAGAGCTTGTTTTTTACTGTGCCCTATGCTTTGTCATGCCATACTCGATATTGTTTTGGCTTTATGCTTAGTATTCTTTGCTGTAGGATGAATTGTTCCAAACAATTGAGATTGCTTAATATGCCTTGAAAGAATCATGCGTTGTTTTAGCATATTAAAGCATAGTATTGTGGTATTCTCCTTTTATGCTTTATTTGGGTTGACTTGGCACATGCTCACACCATGTTATGACTATCCCAAGTCACCATAGCCTTTATGATCCTTTAGTTTTCAACTTGTAGTATCACTTTATGCTTTGATTAATGATGTTTTGTCGCTCTGCATGATTATGGCCATTGTTGCTCTCTTAGTTGGTCGCTCCCAGTCTTTTGCTAGCCTCCATAACCAAGTATGAGTTCCACTCATGCATCCAATTCCTAAAACCAAGTTATTCCAAAGATTCCACCATACCTACCTACTAGCATTTGCTATTCCAAGTATATTCATGTTTTTATCTACCTTCTGAATTAAACTTGTTATGAGAAAACTAGTGATTAAAGCTCTCACGAACTTGATGCACACTTACTTTTCTTGCCCCTAATAAACTTGAACCATTGTGTCGTCTATGTTTTATATGCTTGCACTTATTTGTTGGGGATTAGCAGAACCATGCTGCCATGGGGAACGCTTTCAACATTGCACTTGTACTTTGTACCTAGTTGATATCATGCTCTTTTGTCTATGGATGTCGTCGGTGTGAAATGAAAGGGGAGCTTGTAAGTCCATCGAGTTATGTATGTGTGTTAGAGAAACACCTGGGCTGCCGGTCTAATCCATGCTGTCATGGTGGAAACCTGCAGCGTAACCATAATGAGATGTCTATGAAGCATTCTTCTTATAAAAAAAGAGTCAGATATTGAGAAAAAAAGAGAAAAAAAAAGATATGAGAAAAGAGGAAAGAGAGAAAAAAGCACCATTTTCCCATGGTAAATAAGAAGATTGCTGAGATGCTCGTCGTCTACTTGCCTTGTCATTTTGATATGGGGATTCTTCCGTATAATCGGGCAAGGGGTACCCTATTGGCGGTTCTCTATGATACACATGTGCTTACAATGACAAGAACTTACCGGTGACTAAACTTGAGTAGCATGAGGAGCGACCCTCGTATTCAAGGGACATGAGATTTCCAACTTATACTTCGTCAAGCATATACACCATAGGTTGTTCACTTTAACCTTAATCACTTCAAGATGCTTATGATAGGGGAAATGAGAGTTGAAAGATAAAAAGTACCATAATTTTTGGATGCTCTTTATGAGACTTGAATCCCTACTTCCTTCTATGAAGGCCCTTTCTTTTACTTTTATGTTGAGTCTCCACCTTCTATCTTTATGCACCTACTTTGAGAGCATAGTGGCCATTCTTAGTTTTATGTGCATTGTCCCAAGACTTATTGACTGATGCATAGCTTTGATATTGCTTGTTTTAAACTATTTGTATCTAGTCACTCTTATGAACTTTGAAGGTGTCCTATGCATTTGTGTTTGCTACTCTATGAGGGACAAGCTAAATGGCACTATGCTATGTTTTCTTTATGTGAAACAAACAAACGTCTTGCAAAGCATTGTTATTCATGAATCTTTTGTTTGTGCCTTTTCATGTTGCAACATAGTTGCTTTGTCTTATTGCTAGAACTTTATCATTCATGTTATGATTGAAGTACTATGATCCTAGCTATCATTATTTTACAAATACTTTGGTCAAGATTATGATGGTACATGTCACCTCAAAAATTATTCTTTATTTTTATCACTTACCTACTCGAGGACGAGTAGGAGTTAAGCTTGGGGATGTTGATACGTTGCTAACGTATCCATAATTTTTGATGTTCCATGCTTGGTTTTATCTACTTTCTTGTGTTTTGTCCAACTTTGGAGTACTCTTTATACACTTTCCTGGACTAACCTATTAACAAGATGCCATAGTGCCAGTTGCCTGTTTTTTGCTGTTTTTGGTTCCAGGAAAGTCAGAAAATCAATATTCTCATAATTGGACCGGACAAAAGCCAAAGTCGATATTTTACCGGAAGACTCACGGAGCCAGAAGACAAAACGGAGAGGGGCCACAGGGTGGCCACACCATATGGTGGCGCGGGCTAGCCCTGGCCGCACCGACCTTGCCTCTCCGCCTATAAGATGCCTCCCGATGCAAAAACCCTAAATCATCCAGCCTCCAGCCACGAAAAGTTCCGCGGCGCCGCCGCCACCGAAGGGGAGATTCGGGGGACAGAAAGTCTCTATTCCGGCACCCTGTCGGGATGGGGAAGTGCCCCCAGAGCCATCTCCATCAATCTCCACCACCATCTCCATCACCGTTGCTGAATCCCATGATGAGGAGGGAGTAGTTCTCTCTCGAGGCTAAGGGTTCTACCGGTAGCGATGTGTTCATCTCTCTCTCTCTATGCATGATCTTACTGAGATCATGAGCTTGTAATCTATAGATCTACCTTGCTACTCAAGTGCTTTAATAGATCTCTTCTCTCCCCATGTGTGTGAAGTTGACCGTGTGCACACCATGGTGGCACTTAGGATAGATAATACAAATACTTGTTATGAGTTATATTTGGAGTTGGATGTCTTTATGAAATTATGGTGTTTGTTTGAACCATCTAGTGCTCAAGGTGATGGTGTGGGGTTATCTAGATGCGGAAAGCGAACTTTGAGGTGTGTTGTTATAGCCCTACCGTTGATTAGAGTGTCCAACCGGAGAGTAGTTAAGAGTAGTATCATAAAGAGAAAATATTTATATGAGAGTGTTCACTAGTGAAAGTATGATCCCTAGGCCTTGTTTCTAAGCATTGAAACATCGTTTGCAATTAGATCTGTTACATGTATGCTTGCTTCCATCTTTATTCTAGTTTGCCTTTAGTCTCTTCCACGCCATCAAGCTATTTTCTATCACCGTTACCACTTATAATTATCTATACCACTTGTATTTCACTATCTCTTCGCCGAACTAGTGCACCTATACACCTAACAAGTGTATTGGGTGTGTTGGGGACACAAGAGACTTCCTGTATCTTGATTGCAGGGTTTCTTGAGAGGGGATACCTTTGACCACTTCCTCCCCGAGTTCTATAAACCTTGGGTGATCCACTTAAGGGAAAACTTGCTGCTGTTCTACAAACCTCTGCACTTGGAGGCCCAACAACTATCTACAAGAATAGAAGTGCGTAGACATCAACGAGAAGTGTCGAGGTGGCAGCCATTCTAAAGGCCAAATCGGAAGCCCCCCTGACCCTGGCCAGAAACTTTGAAGTTTTTGCCACGACCGGAATGTCCGACGCACTCTACCCAGAGTGTCTAGCCCAGACGGAATGTTCCGCCGCCGACCAAATCTTCTCCGAGTCGGCTTGTATTAGTTTTAGTATAACATGTCCCTATTTCATTTTTTGGTCATTCCAGTCGCCCTTATAAGCCCTAGAATGCCCCCTTAGCTCAGTTTAGACCATGTTTAAAGTAAACCCTAGATTTGTTGAGTTGCTACTTGCTACCAATTAAACCCCTGCACCAATTCGTATTGATCTGGTGTATTTGCTACTATCAATCAAGTGTGATTAGTTGATCCATTGGGATTTAGCCAATTGCAAGTTTCATGTGATGTACTGTTCCGTTGGGAATTACAAGATTGCAAACCGCTTCGTGGTCAGCGGCTATGTGCGCAAGTGTGTGAATGATGGGGATATACCAATCAGGGTATGCCTAGAAGGACGATTCGACTGGCCCAAGTCCATAACGAATGGGCCTGCAGGAACGGCAACTAGAAAGCGACTAAAGCATAAGACTGACGACTGGAAGCTGGAGGCCCACGAGCTTATATAGGCCCAGTCAGATTAGGTCAAATCCTCCGAAACTTTAACTGATTTGGTTGTAATCCTGTAAACACTAGCAAGGTACCCCCTATATAAACCTCCCTAGGGTACTCTGCATACTTGATAATAGCTACCCCATCCAAGCGACTCGATGCCAGCCGTCGCGCTCGCCCACCTTGTAATGCACTCGCTGATAATATAATCTAGCAGGAGTAGGTCTTTACCCTATGGGGGCGAACTTGGGTGATGTAGCCCGACCTTTTGATTGTTACCACATCATGGTCTCCAACTTATGCCAAGTCGTGATGGAATCCAAAGGTGAATCCATTTCTCCATGCGAGCCCACTTCCTGCCCTTTTGAATGGTATACTACTTCATACTCTGTCCCATTATCATGATAGGTTCACACCGACAAGTACAGAGGCAAGGGATGAAGCCAGGAGCACCAAGCCCGACAAGACGGAGACTTGGAAGAGAAGACGGAAGAAGCAGCAGCTGAAGCCCCATAGTCTCCGGCCCTCAAGCCTGGAGTCTCCGGCCTCCAACCCTAGAGTCTCCGGCCAGGACTCCGGACTTGCCCCAGGAGCGTTCAGTACACCCCTCCGGAGACAAGCCCGGAGAATGACGTCTGCCACGAAGTCTGTGCCCACCCAAGAGTCTCTGGCCTTCGACACCGGAGTCTCCGGCCCTTCACAACAAAGTCTCCAGCCCTTCGCACCGGAGTCTCCGCCCCAGGACTACGGCCCGGACTCTGGCCGCCTGCCTAGAAGTCTCTACATGCCACCCCGGAGACCACGCTTCGCCCCAGGGTCTCCGGTCCCTACACCTCAAAGTCTCTGGCCTAAGTGGAACAGGTCTGCGCGCCTTGAGCTGGGCCTCCGGCCCATGTACCCCTCTTATCCTTAGAAACCCTAGTTTTATGCCCAAACTACCCCTTGTTATGTGGCTGGCCTATATATAGTGCCCCCACCCCCTCATGTAACCCTAGGCATAGATGATAGACTAAAGAAACCCCCTTTGTGGATTCTCTAGTTTTTCCTCATCCCCTTAGTAAAGGGGACCGACTATCATCACCACCTCATTGGAGTTTGCATCGTGCCTCCCTCAATGTACAAGGCCTTGGCATTGGTGTCCCTTTGCCAAGACGTCAAGACCCTCTCCAAGGTGTTCTTCCCTCTCTGCATGCGATCGACGGAGCATGTTGACCGATCTTTCCTTGCGAGGATTCTATCGGACCGGTGGCCACCGACGGGAGCAATCGGCCTTGTATCATGTGAGTTTTGCATGTGTTCATCGTGTTCTTCACGAGGTGTGCGTCAGCTTCCGCTACCTTCTCCCTTTCCCCTCGCTTTCCCATTGATTTGACCACAAGATCCGTGAATATCGGGCCACCCACGGGGTTACCCCTCAACATCTGGTATCAGCAGCTTTCTATGGCCACGGGTTTCCCATCGATTTGGTCTTTTCCCCAAAAATTTGAAAATTCCACCAAAAATAGACTATTACGTGTTTTGGCTCAATCTGTGATTTGTGTATGTTTTGGTAGGTTTTGATCCGTGGATTACTTGCTCAACTTGTTTATCTACCTTCCTCTGCGTTTCCATAGCCTAATTCCTTGATTTCCCCTATCAATTTGAGGTTTTGGTTCAAGTTTTTCCGCCAAAACGCGTCCCGTTCGAGTTCTGGACACGCTTCAGACGCTTACTCCAGATTCTCCGGCCTCATACCCCAGAGTCTCTTCCCCCCTGCGACAGCAACTTTGTTTCACGGTTTTGAGTATAACTTTTGCATCCGAACTTGGATTTTGGTGTTCTTTAGCCCGTTTCGAAGAGGAGGAGATATACATCATAATATCCATGGTTCATGCTATATACTCCATCCAAATTCCGTGAGCAATGAGGAATCCACCAATAAAGGGTGAAGATTAGCGACGAAAGGTATAAACATTACACGACTTCTCCCCACTTGCATCCTGATACGTTGCAAACGTATCCATAATTTTTGATGTTGCATGCTTGGTTTTATCTACATTCTTATGTTTTGTCCACACTTTGGAGTACTTTCTATACACTTTCTTGGACTAACCTATTAACAAGAGCCATAGTGCCAGTTGCATGTTTTCTGCTGTTTTTGGTTCTAGGAAAGTCAGAAAATGAATATTCTCGGAATTGGACGGGACAAAAGCCAAAGTCAGTTTTTCACCGAGGGGAACACGGAGCCAGAGTACGAGACGAGAGGGGCCAGGGGGCCGCCACACCACATGGCCGCGCGGCCAAGCCTGGCCCGCGTCAGGGTTGGTCTGGCCGCCTAGGGCACACCCTCGGTCTCCCCTTTCGCCTATAAGATGCCTCCGATACAGAAACCCTAAGTACCCAATCAAAATTCCATGAAAGAGTTTGTAGCCACCATCATCTCCATCCCTAGATCGAGAGGGATCTGAAGCTCTTCACGGCACCCTGCCGGAGAGGGGAATTCACCCTGGAGGCCTTCTTCATCACCATGCAAGCCTCCGGTGTGATGCATGAGTAGTTCATCTCTGGACTACGGGTCCATGTAGTAGCTAGATGGCTGGTTCTTCTCCTTTGTGCTATCATGTTTAGATCTTCTGAGCTCCGTTCATGATCAAGATCATCTATTTGTAATCCTACATGTTGTGTTTGTGGGGATCCGATGGATATTGAGATGCTATTTCAGATTGATTATTGATTCTATCATGTCTTTGTTATTTGTGATCTTGCACGCTTTCCGTTGTTAGTAGCTATCTTGGCCAAGTAGATGCTAGCAACTCCAAGAGTTAGTATTTATGCTCGATAGTGGTTTCATGCCTCTAGTAATCTGGGGAAGTGACAGAAATCTCTAAGGTACTAGATGTGATGTTGCTACTAGGGAGAAAACAACAATCCTTTGTTCATAGAACAATCGTATTGTTTACTTTACACGCAATGAGTAATGCAATTATCTGTTGCTTGCAACTTAATATTTGAGGGGGTTCGGATGATAACCTGAAGGTGGATTATTAGTCATAGATGCAGTTGGATTATGGTCTATGTATAATGTTTTAATGCCCAATCGAATCTCAAAGGAGTCAAGATGATTAGTATATGCATGTATTGCTTTCTCGATGTTTGTCAATTGCCCCGCTGTAATTTGTTCACCCAACATGTCATCTATCTTAAGGAGAGCCACCACTAGTGAACTATGGACCCTGGTCCTTTCTTTTACCATCAATCTACAATTGTTTACTATTTTCTGTTTACTTTCTGCAAGCTATTACTTTCTTCCACACAATACGTTTAATCCTTTGTTTTCAGCAAAACCGGTGAGATTGACAACCTCACTGTAAGTTGGGGCAAAGTTCTGTGGTTGTGTTTTGCAGGTTTCCATGTTGCTGCTGACGCTGGTAGTGCGCCCTGCCAAAGTCCAGCTAGCAACACCTTGGAGGTGTTTCCTTGCTCCTACTGGTTCGATAACCTTGGTTTCATAACTAAGGGAAAACTTACTGTTGTGCTCATCATACCTTCCTCTTGGGGTTCCCCAACGAGCTCGTTAATACACGAGTCAGCAAGTATATTTTCTAGCGCCATTGCCGGGGAGTAAAGGACATCTTCACAAGGGGAGTCCCTCATAACCAATCTCTTTACTTTGTTTTATTTGTTTTTCTTATTTTATTTTTGCTTTGTTTGCTTGTTTCTTTATCAAAAAACACAAAAAAAATAGTTCCTACTATAGTTGTTATTTTCGTTGGTCTGTTATTGTCTTGCTTTATCATGCTTTCTATCAATGGTTGGTTTCTTTGAAACTGAATCTTATTGGCAAGGTGGGTTCACGGAAGAACAAAAATACTATTATAAGGAACACCGCTTGTAGCAAAAAGGGAAACACTTAAGAGAACAAATTAATAAATTGTATACCATTGCTATAAACATGTGCTCTACTTATAATGTTACTTATTTCTTTGATAAATCTTGTTGTTGTAGGAGGTATAAAAACCTCCCTTTTCAATGTGAGTATAATGATGATGTTACCATATCTTCTTATGTTAAAGGAAATTATGACTTTTATGATGTGGAACAAATTGAAGAATTTATTGCTTGGAAGGGTGCATTTGAAATTGCTAGTTTGCTTGAAAATACTGATGATTCACCTTATAAATATGAGGTTTATGATATACTTAAATTTTGCCTTGATAATTACAAGGAAGAAAATGGCTATATTCTTGAATATATTAGTAGATTCTTTCCTCAAACGGAAGAGATTAATGCCTTGCAGGAGCTTATGGAAGAAGAAATTGCTGAAACAGGAAGCTCAGTAGATGAAAAAGAGGAGGAGAGTGATGAACAAAAGGAGGAAGAATGGATTAGCTACCCATGCCTGCCTTCTAATGAGAGTAACTCTTTATCCCTTACATTATTTGATTGTCCCCATGCTTATCAAAGGAGGATGAATGTTATGCTCATGTTATCTGTGATAATCCTTTATTTGTGCCTAACTTCGAAATGCATGGTACTAAAGAGTTTTGCTTAGAAAATGTTTATGATAAAGCTCTAGATGATGGTCCTATATTGAATGATCAGTCATCTTGTTATAGAATTGTTAAAAGTGGGTTTGAAGGTTTTAATCCCACTATTTTTGAGCTTGATAAAAATTATGTGTTTGTAGATCATGAAAAGCATACTTTATGTGATAGTTATATTGTTGAGTTTATTCATGAGGCTACTGAAAATTATTATGAGAGAGGAAAATATGGTTGTAGAAGTTTTCATGGTACTGAAACACCTCTCTATGTGCTGAAAGTTTTGAAGTTACTCTTGTTTTATCTTCCTATGCATGTCACTTTGTTAGTTGTGAATTTATTTGCATACACGATTCCTATGCATAGGAAGTGGGTTAGACTTAAATGTGTTTTGAATTTGCTTCTTGATGTTCTCTTATATTTCAATTCATATTTCTTATGTGAGCATCTTCTCAAACTATCATGCCTAACTTAAAGGCGTTAAAGAAAAGTACTTATTGGGAGATAACCCAAAAGTTTTAGATGAGTCTTGGAAGTTATTACTTTAGTAATAAACTCTCCTTATCCTTTTTATTTGCTTTTTGTGCCAAGAGTAACCTCTAATGAGAGAGAAGTAATGCTTGGGAAAGTTGCTGCCCCAAAACAGATTTCTATGCTTCACCGTAAACATTCGTGTAAAATCTCTGTGCGTCGTTTTGAGGCGTGAATTTTTTTGCTTCTGCCCCAGGTTGTTATCTAACTTTCGTTAGTTCAACACTTTTTTATTTGAGCAATATAATATCTTCGACAAAAATTGTTTTTACCTGCTGGTCTGTTTTGACAGATTTTTGCCATTATTTGCATTTGCTTCTTGTTGGTTCCTTTTTGAGTTCTTTTGGGGAATTGAGCTTTTTGAGGGAAGTGCTAATGTAGCTTGTGTTTTAATGGAAGTTTTATTGGTGTTGAAACTGAACCTAAATACTTATTATCTTGAGTGCACTAATGTTGCTAATAATGATTGTGTGAAGTTTTGTATGAAGGAAATATTTCAGGTGTATGGAGAGAATGACGTAATGAGATGAAGAATGGACTAAAGCTCAAGCTTGGGGATGCCACCCCGTGTAACCCCAAGAAATATTCAAGAGGTACAAGCGTCAAGGCTTGGGGATGCCCAAGGCATCCCCTTCTTAATCAATAAAAATCCTAGGTTTCTTCCAAACGCTTCATTTTTATTGTTTCATGCACAGTTGTGTTGTTCTTGGAGCGTCTTCTTTTTCGTTTTCGTTTTGGTTTTCCGTTTTCTTGGTTTTCTTAGTTTGATGAATAAATTGGTTGGACCCCCCTTTCATGCATTGGTTTTCAAATAGTTTGGTTTGGATTGGAAAAAGAGTAGGAAAGTTCATGCTTAAGTGGTAAAGAGAGCTTGTTTTGACTGTGGCCTATGCTTTGTCATGCCATGCTTGATATTGTTTTGGCTTTATGCTTAGTGATCTTTGTTGTAGCATGACATGTTATAAACAATTGAGATTGCTTAATGTACCTTTGAAGAATCATGCGTTGTTTTAGCATATTAAAGCATAGTATTGTGGTATTCTCCTTTGATGCTTTATTTGGGTTGACTTGGCGCATGCTCACACCATGTTATGACTATCCCAAGTCACCATAGCCTTTATGATCCTTTAGTTTTCGACTTGTAATATCACTTTATGCTTTGATTAATGATGTTTTGTCGCTCTGCATGATTATGATCATTATTGCTCTCGTAGTTGGTCGCCTCAGTCTTTTGCTAGCCTCCATAACCAAGTATGAGTTCCACTCATGCATCCAACTCCTAAAACCAAGTTATTCCAAATAGTCCACCATACCTACCTATTAGGATTTGCTATTCCAAGTTTGTTCATGTTTTTATCTACCTTCCAAATTAAACTTGTTATGAGAAACCTAGTGATTAAAGCTCTCACTAACTTGATGGCACATTTTAATTTTCTTGCCCTTAATAAACTTGAACCATTGTGTCGTCTATGTTGTATATGCTTGCACTTATATGTTGGGGATTAGCAGAACCATGTTGTCATGGGGAACGCTTTCAACATTGCACTTGTACTTTGTACCTAGTTGATATAATGCTCTTTTGTCTATCGATGTCGTCGGTGGGAAATGAAAGGGGAGCTTGTATGTCCATGGAGTTATGTATGTGTGTTAGAGAAACTCCTGGGCCGCTGGTCTAATCCATGCTGTCATGGTGGAAACCTGCAGCGTAACCATAATGAGCTGTCTATGAAGCATTCTTCTTATAAAAAAAGAGTCAGATATTGAGAAAAAGAGAAAAGAGAAAAAAAAAGAGATATGAGAAAAGAGGAAAGAGAGAAAAAAGCACCATTTTCCCATGGTAAATAAGAAGATTGTTGAGATGCTTGTTGTCTGCTTGCCTTGTCATTTTGATATGGGGATTCTTCCGTATCATCGGGCAAGGGGTACCCCGTTGGCGGTTCTCTATGATACACATGTACTTACTATGACAAAAACTTACCGGTAACTAAACTTGAGTAGCATGAGGAGCTGCCCTCGTATTCAAGGGACATGATATTTCCAACTTATACTTTGTCAAGCATATACTCCATAGTTTGTTCACTTTAACCTTAATCACTTCAAGATGCTTATGATAGGGGCAATGAGAGCTGAAAGCTAATAAGTAGCATAATTTTTGGAAGCTCTTTATGAAACTTGAATCTTTACTTCCTTCTATGAAGGCCTTTCTTTTACTTTTATGTTGAGTCTCCACCGTCTATCTTTATGCACCTAATTTGAGAGCATAGTGGCCATTCTTAGTTCTATGTGCATTGTCCCAAGACTTGTTGATTGATGCATAACTTTGAATTGCTTGTTCTTAAACTATTTGTATCTAGTCACCCTTATGAACTTTGAAGGTTTCCTATGCATTTATGATTACTATTCTATGAGGGACAAGCTGAATGCCACTATACTATGTTTTCTTTATGTGAAACAAACAAACGTCTTTCAATGCATTATTATTCATGATCTTTGTTTGTATCCTTTCATGTTGCATGCATAGTTACTATGTCTTATTGTTAGAACTTTATCCTTCATTCTATGTTAAAGTACTATGATCCCAGCTATCAATGTTTTACAAATACTTTGATCAAGTTTATGATGGTGCATGTCACCTCAAAAATTATTCTTTCTTTTTTATCACTTACCTACTCGAGGACGAGCAGGAGTTAAGCTTGGGGATGTTGATACGTTGCAAACGTATCCATAATTTTTGATGTTCCATGCTCTACATTCTTATGTGTTGTCCACACTTTGCAGTACTTTCTATACACTTTCTTGGACTAACCTATTAACAAGAGCCACAGTGCCAGTTGCCTGTTTTCTGCTGTTTTTGGTTCTAGGAACGTCAGAAAATGAATATTCTCGGAATTGGACAGGACAAAAGCCAAAGTAAGTTTTTCACCGAGGGGGACATGGAGCCAGAGTACGAGACGGAGAGGGGCCAGGGGGGCGCCACACCACCTGGCCGTGCGGCCAAGCCTGGCCCGCACCAGGGGGTGGTCTGGTCGCCTATGGCACCCCCTCGGCCTCCCCTTTCGCCTATAAGATGCCTCCGATACAGAAACCCTAAGTACCCGATCAAAATTCCATGAAAGAGTTTGTAGCCGCCGTCATCTCCATCCCTAGATCATGAGGGATCTAAAGCTCTTCCCAGCACCCTGCTGGAGAGGGGAATTCACCCTGGAGGCCTTCTTCATCACCATGCAAGCCTCCGGTGTGATGCGTGAGTAGTTCATCTCTAGACTACGGGTCCATGTAGTAGCTAGATGGCTGGTTCTTCTCCTTTGTGCTATCATGTTTAGATCTTGTGAGCTCCGTTCATGATCAAGATCATCTATTTCTAATCCTACATGTTGTCTTTGCGGGGATCCGATGGATATTGAGATGCTATTTCATATTTATTATTGATTCTATCATGTCTTTGTTATTTTTGATCTTGCATGCTTTCCGTTGTTAGTAGCTATCTTGACCAAGTAGATGCTAGCAACTCCAAGAGTTAGTATTTATGCTCGATAGTGGGTTCATGCCTCTAGTAATCTGGGGAAGTGACAGAAATCTCTAAGGTACTAGATGTGTTGTTGCTACTAGGGAGAAAACAACAATCCTTTGTTCATAGAACAATCGTATTGTTTACTTTACACGCAATGAGTAATGCAATTATCTGTTGCTTGCAACTTAATATTGGAGGGGGTTCGGATGATAACCTGAAGGTGGATTATTAGTCATAGATGCAGTTGGATTATGGTCTATGTATAATGTTGTAATGCCCAATCGAATCTCAAAGGAGTCAAGATGATTAGTATATGCATGTATTGCTTTCTCGATGTTTGTCAATTGCCCCGCTGTAATTTGTTCACCCAACATGTCATCTATCTTAAGGAGAGCCACCACTAGTGAACTATGGACCCCAGTCCTTTCTTTTACCATCAATCTACAACTGTTTACTATTTTATGTTTACTTTCTTCCACACAATACGTTTAATCCTTTGATTTCAGCAAAACCGGTGAGATTGACAACCTCACTGTAAGTTGGGGGCAAAGTTCTATGGTTGTGTTTTGCAGGTTTCCACGTTGCTGCTGGCGCCGGTAGTGCGCCCTGCCAAAGTCCAGCTAGAAACACCTTGGAGGTGTTTCCTTGCTCCTACTGGTTCGATAACCTTGGTTTCATAACTAAGGGAAAACTTACTACTGTGTTCATCATACCTTCCTCTTGGGGTTCCCCAACGAGCTCGTTAATACACGAGTCAGCACATCCCTTTGTGAGATACACTATCTTTGCGATCAGAAAACACCTATTGAGACTAGTTCCTCCTATGATTGCTTGGTCTATGCACATTTGATACTTCTAGAATTCTGAGCAAAAGTTGTGAGCGCGCTATCTCATATAGTTATCTTGTATAGTTGTTGGCACAAGGAAGGGGAAAGTGAAAAAGAAAAGAAAAAAATAGAAAAGGAAAAAGAAAAAAAGCAACAAACAAACAACAAGTGCCTCATAGAATAGGAAGTGCAAGATCGATGAACATCAAATAGGTGGTACTTATTGTGCATATCTTGTAGCCCACCAATTTATTGCAATCGAACTAGCGTCTCTCCTTGCACTTGTGCGACACGAGCTTATAGTCTTTGCTAGGTAATCATTTGGTTCTTAGCTCACTTTCTCCGTCGCACAAGTCCCATTTATCCCACCATGTGTGTTTCCTTGTATATATTCCTTTCTTGTGGATTGACTTGTTTTGCTTTGTGATCATCGTGGTTCTTTACTTGCCATTACAATATCTTGATTTTGGATTGTTCCTGGACATGCCACCTTCCATACCTATCCACCATAAGCTTTGTGTCTCTGTGTGTGTTTTAGTGGTTAGTTGGTTTTGGTATTCCGCGTGAATTTCACTTTACTTGGTTTTTATTGCTCTTAAGTGTGACCACTTGCACGATACTATCTTCTAAGGTAAAGTAAGGTTTAATGTTGCATCCCTAACCCCCTACCACTTCCATATACACCACTTGGTCTTGTGAATCATGTCTAGGGACTCTGGAACCAAGGACGATTTCTATGAAGAATCCACGATGAGCCACCGTGCATATGCCTCCCAAGCATGGATGACATGATGGAGCTCTACACCGACAATGGCTCCACATGATTGGGTGATATGGAGTTCTACAACAACAAGAACTCCACAAGCATGGACGACTTCAAGAACAACAATGACAAGCTCCTCAAGTCGCATCGACCAAGGGGGAGCCTCCACCTCGAGAATGCCAAGGCCACCGTCAAATGGACAAGTTTGAAAGCTCCCTCAACAACTTCACGAGCGACATGGACAACAACTTCTCCAAACCATGAGCATGATGGCCAAGACTAATGATTCTTTGCGCTCATTACAAGGCCTCACCAAGAAGAGTGCCAAGGAAAACGATCATCATCGTGAGTGTCATGTGGATGACCAAGTGCTTCACCAACATAAACCTCTGGCAAGGCACGCCAATGACCTCTGTCGAAACCATCATCATAAGGCTCCTTCAACTACTAGTGCCACCACCAAAATGGCACCAAGAGCAATCCTTCTTCCATGCCATCAAGCTTCAATGCCAAAACTTCAAGTTCAAGATGAAGCATCCAACTACAAGAGCTCTAATGCAACTTCTTCTCCAAGCACTCCAAGAATGTCATTCAAGAAAGAGATGGACCTCTACTTCGCCAAGTTGGACGAGGCTATCAAAAATATGACCACCCAAGAGATAGAATAAAACAAGTTGCTTTGCCCACAATTGGAGGCAAGGGCGAAGATGGCGTCAAGTACCAATACTTCCAATTTGAGTGCCACCACTACAATGGCACCCAATGTACAAGACAATGACAAGGTCAAGAATGGTGAGCATGGGACTTTCCCTTCACCAAAGGAGGCGCATGGAGTTGAGATAACCGAGCCTATCCCTATGTGCTTGAGAGATGATGTGGTACCAATCCCATGTGAGTATGAGAGTCACTTAGCCCACTTGAGTGAAAACAAGAGTGAGATGAGCGACTCCACCATACATGAGATTGATTGCTTCCACATGGAGGGAATGAGTGATACACCAAGTGAGTTGAGAGTGGTAGTTGATAGGTCATGTGAGACCACTTTGATTTCTAACGACTTACCCTCTACCTCTAGTGTGTTATCTCATGAAGTGCTAGGTTCCATGGATCAAGAAGTGCCAAGCTTGGATGAAGATCACGCCATCCCCATATTGGATGAAGAAGTCGCCCACATGGAGGCTAATCCTACCACAACACCCACTTCATATGAGAGGTATGAATAAGGTAAAAATATGGGTGTTGATGATGCCATGATCCCACTAGTGGACATGATGATTTGTGATGACTTGCATGCTATGGATGATACTTGTGACATGACATATGTTCCACTCTTATTCCCATGTGTTAATCTTGCTATGCATCATGATGACCATGTGGATTCCTTTTATTGTCATGATATTGCCATAGACATGATATGCTCTAAACTTTACATTGATGATATCATTGCTTGCACTTTGTGGAATGATAACTCTTTAAATGTTTGTCTTGCAATGATGATGAAAATGGTACCCCTTGGACCATACTTTGTCATGGATGTTTTACAATCTCTCCCGTTGCTTGCAATATGATGAATAATTGCTCTTTCATTTGTTTTGCTTGCAACAATAATGATAATATGTTATCTATTGAGATGGCCCCCATAGCTTTCTCAAATTTTGGAGATTTTGGTAAATGCCATGATAAGCATGTTCCCCACTTGCATACTCACCATGCACCTATGTTACACTTGATTGACACTAATGGTGATGTGCACAAGAAGAGATATGTCATGATGGATGATGTATTTCTCTACCATGCACACAAGTTCTTCCTTTTATCTATGATGTGTATAGGTACCCACACAAGAATGTCAACCTCGGTTTAGAGCGAGTTGACAAAAATAGATCTAGAGAGCATCCCCCAAGTGAGTTTAATATCGAACCCAGCTCTGATACCTTTTGCATGCTTTGCATCTTTCATGTTGACAAATTGCTCTTTCCTATGGTTAGGTTGCAAGCATGTTAATGGTATTCTTTTACCTTGTGACAATCATGTTTTGTTGCTATTGGATGTTGATGCTTTGTGTGTTGCAACAAAAATGTTGAACAATTTCTCTTTCCAATGGTTTGTGAGCAACCATAATGCCATTATGAGCATGTATTGTCACGAGAGCTTCCAAGTACCTCGTATAGTTGTTGCAACAAACATAAGGACCACTTGCTCTTTCATTTGGTTTGTTTGCAAATATGTAGTTTTTGCTTCCGCTTGTGATACTCTTACGACCATGATCTTTGTTTTTCATGATATGTTTATGGCAACCAACATATTGAAAATTTTCTCTTTCCAATGGTTGGTTTGCACACATAACGATGTTGTTTTAGATATTCTTCCACATGTGTTTTTGCCGAATTCTCCTACTATTGCATCAAAGATGTTGATCAATATCTTAGGTAATTGCTTTGAGTGCCACACTAAAACGTTCTATGGAGTTTTTGAGTTCCCACATTTGGATGATGTTCAAACGATTTCCATGCACTTTGACCTTATGCATTCGATTTGTTATACATGCATTGTGCTAATAATGTTGTGAACAAGAATGGACATGCCACAAATGACATGCTCCTCTATCACGCATGAATATATTTTTCTTGGTCTTTGTTGTGTGAAGGTATGAATGCATACACGTCAATCTCTACCAATCAAGAGTTGATAAGACGGATCGAAGAGAGTTACCTAGGGCTGCCCTTCAATGAGCTATCTCTACATCATAAGGTGACTTCCTTCTACTTGAGGACTCATGCTATAATCTTCATGAATTGGCTACGCTTTGAGTGTTGCTTCGCTTTTGTGGTGGGCTTTGTAGGCTTCATAGAAGGTGAAGGAACATTGAGGTGTTGTCAATTCAATCTTCTCGAGGACGACTATATGGTGAACCCCAGGATCAAGAAGGTCTCTCGACATCTTCTACTTTGTGATGAGCGTGTAGAGTCGAGGATGAATCTTTTTGAAGGGGGAGATGATGTAGCCCGACCTTTGGTCGTTACCACATCATAGTCTCCAACTTATGCCAAGTCGTCATGGAATCCAAAGGTGAATCCATTCCTCTATGCGAGCCCACTCCTACCCTTTTGAATGGTATACTACTTCATACTCCGTCCCATTATCATGATAAGTTCACACTGACAAGTATGGAGGAAAGGGAGGAAGCCAGGAGCACCAAGCCCGACAAGATGGAGGCTTGGAAGAGAAGACGAAACAAGCAGCAGCTGAAGCCCCAGAGTCTCTGGCCCTCAAGCCCGGAGTCTCCGGCCTCCAACCCCGGGATCTTCGGCCAGGACTCTGGCCAAGACTCTGGACTCGCCCTAAGAGCATTCAGTACACCCCTCCGGAGACAAGCCCAGAGAATGACGTCTATCGCGGAGTCTCCGGCCTTCGACACTAGAGTCTCCGGCCTTTGACAGTGGAGTCTCCGGCCCTTCGCACCAGAGTCTCTGCCCCAGGACTCCAGCCTAGACTCTGGCCGCCTGCCTGGAAGTCTCTGCATGCCACCCCAGAGTCCACCCCGGAGACTGTGCTTCGCCCCGGAGTCTCTGGCCACCCTCGGAGTCTCTAGCCCCTACACCTCGGAGTCTCCGGCTTAGTGGAATGGGCATGCGCATCTTGAGCTGGGCCTCCGTCCCATGTACCC
This sequence comes from Avena sativa, assembly GCA_916181665.1. Classification (NCBI taxonomy): domain Eukaryota; kingdom Viridiplantae; phylum Streptophyta; class Magnoliopsida; order Poales; family Poaceae; genus Avena; species Avena sativa. The sequence continues at coordinate 325,830,414 of OV702289.1, forward strand.
CTCTTATCCTTAGAAACCCTAGTTTTATGCCCAAACTACCCCTTGTTATGTGGCTGGCCTATATATAGTGCCCCACCCCCTCATGTAACCCTAGGCATAGATGATAGACTAAAGAGACCCCTTTGTAGAATATCTAGTTTTGCCTCATCCCCTTAGTAAAGGGGACCGACTATCATCACCACCTCGTTGGAGTTTGCATCGCGCCTCCCTCGTTGTATAAGGCCTTGGCATCGGTGTCCCTTTGACAAGACGTCAAGACCCTCTCCAAGGTGTTCTTCCCTCTCCGCGTGGGACCGAGGGAGCAATTGGTCTTGTATCGTGTGAGTTTTGCATGTGTTCGTCGTGTTCTTCGCGAGGTGTGCGTCCGCTTCTGCTACCTTCTCCCTTTCCCCTTGATTTCCTATCGACTTGACCACGAGATCCGTGAAGTCGGGCCACCCACGGGGTTACCCCTCAACACTAGGTAAATCCCTTGTCTCTGGTTCCAATCTCGCATTGCGGATGGTGACTAGCTCTTGCCCCAAATCGTATCAATCGCTACCCCTGGTAGTGACTGTCGTGGTCATTCCCACGACAGTGGTGCCCACCGTGGGGCATGGCCAGTCAAGCCTAAGATCTACGGAGGATCCCTATGTCTCGGTCGACTGGCCGATCACCACCGGTCGCATGGTCACCAGCATCGGGTTCCTTCAGATCCTGCTGAGCAGCTACATCCCGGCGTCACGCTCGGTCACTCATGGCACGGTGATGCCGATCGGCACCATCAACCTCTTCGTCGGGTTCACGGACGCTATCGACTCGGCGGAAATGTCGATCATGGGCGGATCACCGCCACGCGATCTGATCTCGGAGGAGCAGATCCGCTCCATCACCCAACTCGCTTTCACGTAAGACTCTGCTATCAGCAACGCGGCCGCAAGGGACACGGCCCTCCATGATGATGACGACTCGGGGACCCCTGCCTCGGTCGCCGGATCCATCACGGTCGCATCACGCGAGTCTCTGACGCTAAGGACTTCAAGGATCCCTCCATCCTCAGACTCTTCGACTCCGACTCTGGGTCGGAGTCCCCTGACGAAGTGCGGACCAGATCCAACTGCTATGAAGCCATCTACAAAAAGGGAACATCACCACGCAAACTAGATCCCTTCTCCACACACCTCCCACCAGACACGATGGTGATTGAGATCGAGGAGTACCGCCAACAGCTGGAGGCGGCCAAGGTCAGGGAACAAGCGGAGCGCGACAAATTTCACCTCGAGCAGCAAACGACACAGGAGCTGACGCTCTACCACCAGTGTCGCATCAGGAGTTGCCTAAACTGCAATGTCCAGGGCCATGCCTTGAACTTCGACAATGAGCACGACCCCGCTCACGGGGCCGAGCTTGAGTTCTTCCACAACACGCCGCCTAGCGCCAGTCGCCCACCATCTCGCGCGCTGATACATTGCAAATGTATCTATAGTTTTTGATGATCCATTCTTGGTTTTATCCACTTTCTTGTGTTTTTCCACACTTTGGAGTACTTTTCATATGATTTCTTGGACTAACCTATTAACAAGAGCCATAGTGATAGCTGCCTGTTTTCTGCTGTTTTTGGTTCCAGGAAAGTCAGAAAATGAATATTCTCGGAATTGGACGGGACAAAAGCCAAAGTGCCTATTTTTCCAAAAGACTCCAGGAGCCAGAATACGAGACGGAGGAGGGCCAGGGGCTGGCCACACACCCCCCCCTAGGCGCAGGCTGGGCCTGGCCGTGCCAGGGCATGGTGTGGTGGCCCTAGGCACCCCCTCGGTCTCCCTCTTCACCTATAAGAAGCCTTCTGACCTAAAAACTCCGGGGGGTTCCGACGTTTTTCCAGAAAAAGTTCCACAGTGCCGCCACCACCGAAGGGGAGATTCAGGGGACATAAAGTCTGTTCTGGCACCCTGCCGGGACGGGGAAGTGCCCCCGGAGCCATCTCCATCGATCTCCACCATCATCTCAATCGACCATCCATGTTTCCCCCATCTATGAGTGAGTAATCTCCCGATGTAGGCTATGGGGATGGTAGGGATTGGATGAGATCGTTCATGTAATGGCATCAGATTGTTAGGGCATGGTGCCTAGTATCTTTTGTTAGTGCTTTATGACTTTGTTGCGACTTGCTGTGCTTAATGCTTGTCACTAGGGCCCGAGTGACATGATTTCAGATCTGAACATGTTATTGATTCATTATGATAGTATTGTTTTTGGTCTTATCTGCAAGTTGTATACACAGGTTGTTGTCCGGAACCTATGGCCCCGAAATGACAGAAATCGGGATAACCGGAAGGGAATGGCTTTGATGTGAGGATCACATGTGTTCACGGAGTGTTAATGCTTTGCTTCGGTGCTCTATTAAAAGGAGCACCTTAATTGCCAGTAGTTCCCTAGAGGCCCCGCTACAAACGGGCTGGCAGGACAAAAGATGTTGTGCAAGTTCTCATTGCGAGCACGTATGACTATATACGGAACACATGCCTAGGATTGTCTAGTACTTGGATGCTTTATCTTATTTATCTGCAATTGCCCTATGTTCTGATTGCTATTTGAATTGTCTTGTCCATGCAACGCCTGTCCATCCATCCCTATGCCTACCGCACTCGAATCCCACTTTTTACTGCTTTTGTTACTACTGTCTTTGCTTTACTACTTATGTTACTTTACTATTCCTACTACAAAATTGTTGCTACTGATAAACTGCTGCAAGATTGTTTCCAGGTGCAGCTGAATTGACAACTCAGTTGTTAAGGCTTATAAATATTCTTTGGCTCCCCTTGTGTCGAATCAATAAATTGGGTTTCACTTCCCTCGAAATACTACGATACACCCCCTATACTTGTGGGTCATCAAGACTATTTTCTGGCGCCATTGCCGGGAAGCATAGCTTTATTTCTCAAGTTCACTTGGATTCATTATTGTTCAAGCTAAGTTTATTTTCTCCTTGTTTGCTTGTTTCTTTATCAAAAATACAAAAAAAATAGTTCCAACTCTAGTTGTTATTTTCATTGGTCTATTATTGTCTTGCTTTGTCATGCTTGTTGTTAATGGTGGGTTTCTTTGAAACTGAAGCTTATTGGCAAGGTGCGTTCACGGAAGATCAAAAATATTATTATAAGGAACACCGCTTGTCACAAAAAGGGAAACACTTAGGGAACAAATTGATAGATTGTATACCATTGCTAGAAACGTGTGCTCTACTTATAATGTTACTTATTGCTGTGATGAATCTCGTTGCAGAAAGAGGTATAAAGACCTCCCTTTTAAATGTGAGTATAATGATAATGATACCATATCTTCCTATTCTAAAGGAATTTATGACTTTTATGATGCGGAACAAATTGAAGAATTTATTGCTTGCAAGGGTGCTTTTGAACTTGCTAGTTTGCTTGAAAATATTGATGATTCACCTTATAAGTATGAGGTTTATGATATACTTAAATTTTGCTTTGATAATTACAAGGATGAAAATGGCTATATTCTTGAATATTTTAATAGATGCTTTCCACAAATGGAAGAGACTAATGCCTTGCAGGATCCCATGGAAGAAGAAATTGATGAACCTGAAATCTCATTAGATGAAAAAGAGGAGGAGAGTGATGAACAAAAAGAGGAAGAATGGATTATCTACCCATGCCTACCTTCTAATGAGAGTAACTCTTTATCCCTTACATTATTTGATTTTCCTCCATGCTTACTAAAGGAGGATGAATGTTATGTTCCTGAGGATTCTTTTGAAAATGTTTATGATAAAGCTCTAGTGCTTGTAGATCATGAAGAGCATGCTTTATGTGATAGTTATATTGTGGAGTTTATTCATGAGGCTACTGAAAATTATTATGAGAGAGGAAAATATGGTTGTCGAAGTTTTCATGGTATTGAAACACCTCTCTATGTGCTGAAAATTTTGAAGCTACTCTTGTTTTATCTTCCTATGCCTGTCACTTTGTTCTTTGCGAATTTATTTGCATACACGATTCCTATGCATAGGAAGTGGGTTAGACTTAAATGTGTTTTGAATTTGCTTCTTGATTCTCTCTTTTACTTCAACTCATATTTCTTATGAGAGCATCCTCTCAAACTTTTATGCCTGAAGATGATAATATGTCTACTATTCTTGGGAGACCTTTTCTTAAATACTGCATGAGCTGTTATTAATTGTAATAAAGGGAAGGTGACCTTCAATGTCAATGACAAGGAACATACTATCTATTTCCCCAAGAAGATTGATAGGACTTATGGTTTTGAATTCAATTGAACATGTTGAGGGAATTCAAGTTGGAGAAATATATTGTCCCATACCAAGAGAAAAATTTGAAACTATTATGATTAGGACCATTGCTATCAAGGTTGAGGTAACATAATCATTAGTGGAATACAAAGTTTTGTCTCATATGAAATTGTTTTGGTAGCAAGACCTGATCAACCTTGTTAACAAAAGGATTTTATTAAAAAAAACAATGTTTTCACCATGATTATCTCCGCTTACTTCTATTCTATCCATTTTAGTTTTTGCTTATGCCTAACTTAAAGGCGTTAAATAAAAGTACTTATTGGGAGATAACCCAAAAGTTTTAGATGAGTCTTGAAAGTTATTACTTCAGTAATAACCGCTCCTTATCCTTTTTATTTTCTTTTTGTGCCAAGAGTAACCATTACTTCAGTAATAACCGCTCCTTATCTTTTTTATTTTCTTTTTGTGCCAAGAGTAACCTCTAATGAGAGAGAAGTAATGATTGGGAAATTGCTGTCCTGAAACAGATTTCTGTGCTTCACCGTAAAAATTCGTGTAAAATCTCTGAACGTCTTTTTGAGGCGTGAATTTTTGTTCTTCTGATCCAGGTTGTTATCTAACTTTCGTTAGTTCAATACTTTTTGATTTGAGCAACAGAAGGTCTTCGAAAAAATCCGTCTTTACCTGCTGGTCTGTTTTGACAGATTTCTGGCATTTTCTGCATTTGCTTCTTGTTGGTTTCTTTTTGAGTTCTTTTGGGGAATTGAGCTTTTTGAGGGAAGTGCTACAGTATATACTGTTCTAATGGAAATTTATTTGGTGTTAGAACTGAACCTTAAGACTTATTTATCTTGAGTGCACTAATGTTGCTAATAAAGATTGTGTGAAGTTTTGTATGAAGGAAAAATTTCAGGTGTATGGAAGGAATGAGTAATGGGATGAAGGATGGACTAAAGCTAAAGCTTGGGGATTCCACGCTTGTCACCCCAAGAAATATCTAAGAAGTACAAGCTTCAAAGCTTGGGGATTCCCAAGGCATCCCCCTCTTCATCAATAAAAATTCCAGGTTTCTTCCAAACACTTCATTTTTATTGTTTCATGCATAGTTGTGTTGTTCTTGGAGCGTCTTCTTTTTCGTTTTCATTTTGGTTTTTAGTTTTCGTGGTTTGCTTAGTTTGCTGAATGAATTGGTTGGACCTCCTCTTTCATACATTGGTGTTCAAATAGTTTGGTTTGGATTGGAAGAGAGTGGGAAGCTTGAGTGGTGAAGAGAGCTTGTTTTTGACTGTGGCCTATGCTTTGTCATGCCATGCTTGATATTGTTTTGGATTTATGCTTAGTATTATTTGCTATAGCATGACTTGTTATAAACAATTGAGATTGCTTAATGTGCCTTGTAAGAATCATGCGTTGTTTTAGCATATTAAAGCATAGTATAGTGGTATTCTCCTTTGATGCTTTATTTGGGTTGACTTGGCACATGCTCACACCATGTTATGACTATCCCAAGTCACCATAAGCCTTTATGATCCTTTAGTTTTGAACTTGTAGTATCACTTTATGCTTTGATCAATGATGTTTTGTCGCTCTGCATGATTATTGCCATTATTTCTCTCTCGTTTGTCGCTCCCTTACTATTGCTAGCCTTCACTTTCACTGAGTATTTTACTCATGTTTCCAACTCCCTTAAACCAAATATTGCCAAAGTGTCCATCATACCTACCTATTAGCATCATTTTCTACTTCCATGCATATTCAATATGCCTTGTTTTCTTCCGAATAAAATGTTTGCTTATTATAAGAAAGTTAGTTAGTAAAGCTCTCACGAACTTGATGGCACACTTTATTTCCTGCATTTAATAAACCTGAACCATTGCGTCCTTCTTTGTTGCGTATATGCTTGCGCTTTATAAGTTGAAGTTAGCAGAACCATGTATCATGGGGAACGTTTTCAACATTTCATTGGTACTTAATACCTTGTTGATATCATGTTCTTTTGCTTATGGATCCCGGCGGTGTGAAATAAAAGTGGAACTTGTAAGATCATGGAGTTTGTATGTATGTTAGAGAAACGTCTGGGCCGCTAGCCTAAGCCATGCCTAATCATGGTGGAAACTTGCAGCATAAGTATAATGAGCATTCTATGAAGCATCCTCAATAAAAATCTATGCACATAGTAAATAAAAAGATCGCTGAGATGCTCATTGTCTGCTTGCCTTGTCATTTTGATTATGGGATAGCTCCTGTATCATGTGCAAGGGGTACCCCGTTGGCGCTTCTCTATGATACGTATATACTTACAATGACAAGAGCTTACTCGTGACTGAAGTTGAGTAGCATGAGGATCAGTCTTCGTAAGTAAGGGGCATGAGACTTTGATTTATAAATTGTCAAGCATATCCTCTTAGTTGTGTCACTTTAACCTTAACCACTTAAAGATGCTTATGATAGGGGCAATGAGAGCTCAAAGATAATGAGTACCATACTTTCAGCATTTGGAAGCCTTTCATACTTTTCAAAACCTTTTTATTTCCTTGTTAAGTCTCCACACATTCTATGAGCACTTTCTTGAGAGCATAGTGGCCATTCTTAGTTCTATGTGCATTGTCCCAAGACTTGTTGATTGATGCATACCTTGATATTACTTGCTTTAAACTATTTGTATCTAGTCACTCTTGTAAACTTTGAAGGTGTCCTATGCATTTATGTTTGCTACTCTATGAGGGACAAGCTGAATGCCACTATGCTATGTTTTCTTTATGTGAAACAAACAAAAGTCTTGCAAGGCATTGTTATTCATGAATCTTTTGTTTGTGCCTTTTCATGTTGCATCATAGTCTCTTTGTCTTATTGCTAGAACTTTTTCTTTCATGTTATGATTGAAGTACTATGATCCCAGCTTTGAATGTTTTACAAATATTTTGATCAAGTTTTTGATGGTGCATGTCACCTCAAAAATTATTCTTTCTTTTTATCACTTACCTACTCGAGGACGAGCAGGAGTTAAGCTTGGGGATGTTGATACATTGCAAATGTATCTATAATTTTTGATGCTCCATGCTTGGTTTTATCCACTTTCTTGTGTTTTGTCCACACTTTGGAGTACTTTTCATATGATTTCTTGGACTAACCTATTAACAAGAGCCACAGTGCCAGCTGCCTGTTTTCTTCTGTTTTGGTTCCAGGAAAGTCAGAAAATGAATATTCTCGAAATTGGACAGGACAAAAGCCAAAGTGCCTATTTTTCCAGAAGACTCCAGGAGCCAGAATACGAGACGGAGGAGGGCTAGGGGCTGGCCACACCCCCCCGTGGCACGGGCTGGGCCTGGCCGCGCCAGGGCATGGTGTGGTGGCCCCAGGCACCCCCTCGGTCTCCCTCTTCGCCTATAAAAAGCCTTCTGACCTAAAAACTCCGGGGGGTCAACGTTTTTCTAGAAAAAGTTCCACAGCGTCGCCACCATCGAAGGGGAGATTCGGGGGATAGAAAGTCTCTATTCCGGCACCCTGCCGGGACGGGGAAGTGCCCCCGGAGCCATCTCCATTGATCTCCACCATCATCTCCATTGACCATCCATGTTTCCCCCATCTATGGGTGAGTAATCCCCCGCTGTAGGCTATGGGGATGGTAGGGATTGGATGAGATCGTTCATGTAATGGCATCAGATTGTTAGGGCATGGTGCCTAGTATCTTTTGTTAGTGCTTTATGACTTTGTTGCGACTTGATGTGCTTAATGCTTGTCACTAGGGCCCGAGTGCCATGATTTCAGATCTGAACATGTTATTGATTCATTATGATAGTATTGTTTTTGTTCTTATCTGCAAGTTGTATACACACGTTGTTGTCCGGAACCTATGGCCCGAAGTGACAGAAATCGGGATAATCGGAAGGGAATGGCTTTGATGTGAGGATCACATGTGTTCACGGAGTGTTAATGCTTTGCTCCGGTGCTCTATTAAAAGGAGCACCTTAATTGGCAGTAGTTCCCTAGAGGCCCCTCTACAAACGGGCTGGCATGACAAAAGATGTTGTGCAAGTTCTCATTGCGAGCACGTATGACTATATACGGAACACATGCCTAGGATTGTCTAGTACTTGGATGCTTTATCTTATTTATCTGCAATTGCCCTATGTTCTGATTGCTATTTGAATTGTCTTGTCCATGCAACGCCCGTCCATCCATCCCTATGCCTACCGCACTTGAATCCCACTTTTTACTGCTTTTGTTACTACTGTCTTTGCTTTACTACTGTTGTTACTTTACTATTTCTACTACCAAACTTTTGCTACTGATAAACTGTTGTGAGCAAGATTGTTTCCAGGTGCAGCTGAATTGACAACTCAATTGATAAGGCTTATAAATATTCTTTGGCTCCCCTTGTGTCGAATATATAAATTGGGTTTCACTTCCCTCGAAAATACTGCGATACACCCCCTATACTTGTGGGTCATCACGCGTCTGCGACTGGAGCTCCACCACCACCCTGCCGCTCGCCTCCTCCAGAGCAGCCGTGGATCATAATCTCCCCACAAGTGCGTGACTCCAACAGACTCCCGCTCTACTCCACCACAATGGACAATGTCATCGCGGGACAAGCTGCAGTCGCCAACCTCAACATCACGGGAGAGGGCGCGCTACAGGTCAAGTACGCCCAGGCCCTACTTGCTAGGGCCGTCAAGCAACAAGCCGCGGGAGTCGACCCGTGGGGGTGGATGTACTCCCGCACATCCAGGAATCGCGTGGCTTCAAGCGGCCATCCAACAATCGCCAACACTCTCAACTGCCCCCACCCGAGCCGCACCAGCTCCAACCTCGAGCGACGAACCCCACACTCTCCACTAACGAGCCACGACCCGTGAACAACATGGTCACCACCAACGGTCAGCTGATCAACACGCGGATCGACATCCTTAACAACCAAACCTGGCGCGCTCGCCAGCCAAACAACTTGAGGAACACCCTCACCAACCGCGTTGAACCCGAGCCAAGAGGCTCCCTTAGCCGAATCGCCCCACAGTGCTTCAGACCAATGATCTGAGTCGAGAAGTACCCCTCCACCTTTAAAGTGCCGAAGGACATCGAGAAGTGAATTAAATTTTACTCCTTTGTGTTATGTTTTTATTTTATGGAACTCAGTTAGCTTGTCAAGATGGCTAGCGCCTCAAGTGAGAGTAGTAAAATAAATTTTACTTCTTTGTGTTATATTTCTGTATATGTCTTGTAGCTTGTCAAGATGGTAGCTCGTTAACTGGCAGTTTGAAAGAGTACATTTTTCCTCTCTCGCTAAACATATATGTTTCATTTTGCCTAAATTGGTAGCAAATCTAGAGAAGATTCTCTCTTCGATAATTCGTTCCCTTTTGGGACCTGGTAGCAATTCTAGAGCAGCAAATCACACCAGGAAGAATACGTTCAAAAAACAAAACAAATGTAGATATAGCTATGCGCAGCTAAATAGGATATAGCGATAGAAAGTAGGTTGCTTAACGAGGTTCGATGCATTCAACCCCTTCCTTGCATGCAGAAATAGGATGCAAGCAAAATGTAGAAAATCAAAAGAAGCTGCTTAGCAGTAGTAGTAGCAGACACGTTCAACCCCTCCTTGCATGCGCCTAGGCCTCCGCCTCCTCCCTCTAGCGCTTCCTCCACTTCTTGTTGCCCAGTCCCTTGATCTTGGGGGCCTTGGGCTTGATTAGAGGCATGCGACCCTCTTCGATGGCCACCCGCTGGAGGTTTCAGAGGTGAATGCCGAGAGCCTGGTGTTCAGCGATGTAGGCGTTGACGTTCATCGTCTGGCCGACATTGGGGGTGCTGGAGCTCGGGCCCTCTGCATGCATCCCGACGCAGTTGAAGTCGGTGCCGGCAAGACTCGTCCTGCAGAAGGGGCAACTGTAGACGCCGCCAGCGAAGAAGGCGTCGTACTGGCCAGCCTGCAGCCTCCTCAGCACCTGACGAGTCTTGGTATGCATGGACTCGTCATTGCTGCAGAGGTCGCTGACGTAAACCTATTGGAAGAAAAGTAAATGGGGGAGTAGATGATGTAAGAAGATCGAGCAATCAAAATGCAAACAAGCGAATCCTAATAAACCAAGATCTAGCATCCAACGATGGGAACAAGAGAAGAACTAGGGAAGGGGAGCAAACCCTAGTTACCTCCGACCATGGGTCGTCGATACCGGTGTCGTAGGGGTTCACTAGAGAGATGTACTCATCTGGATCGTAGGGGTCACTGAAGAGCTGGATCTGCTCGTGACCGGCGGGATCCTCCTCGCCGGTGGGGGGCTCCTCGCCGGTGGCTACGTTGGTAGCAGGGACGGGGACCTGGACGGGAACGGCGGCTGCCATCGATGCCTTGACGGGGGCCTAGACAGGGACAGCGGCTACTTTCAACGCGTCGAGGGGGACCGGCGAGGAGATGGGGGGCTCCTTGTTGGGTTCGTAGCATAGAAAACAAAAAAAAATCTTATGATGGGAACTATACGCCAAGATCTGTCTACTAGATACAAGCAACGGGTGGATATACATCCATGGAGAACTTACCCTCGAAGACAACAAAGCTTTGTTAATGAGATGGAACTCGTGGATGATGTAGTCGTACACTTGCCGATCTCAAGATCGTGATGAAGTCCAGCAAGTCCAGCTCCAGCACGTCCATCAGATCCAGCTCCAGCAAGTCCAGCACCACCAAGTCCAGCACCGTAAAGCAGCGGTGCATCCGTGATCGCACACACGTCTGGTCCCGACAACCTCCGTCCCTTGCTCCAGCAAAGCAGCGGAAGCAGCAACTTCTTTCCAGATAAAGCCACCGGGAACATGTATCTCGCTAATCCGAGACCATAGGGAATAACTAGAGGGGGAGAGATCCTTCACGAGGAGGTGTGTGTTGTGAGGAGGAGAGGGGGCCTTTTATAGGGAAGAGGGGGCAGCCAAGGGCCATGGCGTGGCAGCCATGGTGGTGCCCCCACCTCTTCCATCATTCATGTGGTGGATGCTCCACTCACATAAATATGCCTCCACTCACACTTCCACTCACATGCATTAAATTTTCACCAAATTTAATGCAAGCTCTCATTAAATAAAACTATTTTATTTATTTTATTCAGAATTTTGTTAATTACTTTAATTAACAAACATTCACATAAAACCCCCTGCAACATTTCAATATCACATGCAGAACCAGTTTCTGCAATTTCACTAGAAACAATTCCGGTTTCCATCGAAATGATTCCAGTGCTTTCTTAAATCTTTATCTGAAACATATTTGCTCCAAACGGTGTCGGTATGCCTTAAGTGTGTCACCCTACGGTTTGCAAATAATGCAGACATGATCGAGACCCCTCTCCGATCAATAATCAGCAGCGGGACCTGGAGATCCGTACTGACTCCCACATATTCAACGATGACTCTTGTGATCGTGTGAACCTTTAATGCCGTAACCAAATCCCTTTGTCTCGCGATATATTACATGTTCGATATTCGATCATCGGTATCCCAATACCTAGTTTGATCTTGTTACTAACATGCACTCTTTTCTCGTTCCTGTGATATAATATTCTAGTGATCACATCACTTGCTTGCAAGCTATCTTAATGTGATATCACCGAGAGGGCCTAGAGTATATCTATCCATCATCGGTATTGACAAATTCCACTCTTGATCCATGAGCCTCAACATAACACATTCGGAGTATCTGAACCCACCTTTATAGTCACCCTTTTACAGTGTGACGTTTGTGTTATCAAGTCACTCTTTCGATGTTAGCAATTAACATGATCTCATGGTCTAAGGGCTAAGATTACTTTGTATGATGTTATAGCAATATAAACATAATGACTTTAATCGTAATGCTATACTTCGGATGAATGTTCATCACATCATTCCACCAATGATGTGACCTCGTTATTATCAACATCCAATGTCCATGATCAGGAAACCTTGATCATCTTGTTAATCAACGAGCTAGTTTATATGAGAGGCATTACTAGGAACTTTGTATTTTGTTTATTAAACACACATGTATTAACGTTTCCAATTAATACAATTATAGCATGCAAAATAAACATTTATCATAAACATGGAATAAGATAATAATCACTTTATTATTGCCTCTCGGGCATATTCCCTCCAGTCTCCCACTTGCACTAGAGTCAATGATCTAGTTTGAAAAACATTGCGTATTGAACACCTATGGCTTTCTAGTGTTGCATATACGCGATTGCTAGTGGTTAACGTAATCTCTGGATCTGACAGTTTCAGGTCCGTGTGTATTTGCATGTCTTTGCGTCTCTACGCATCACTCATTCTCAAATGAGATTGCATTGTATAAATTTGGTCCTTTGGTGAGACCTTTAGTTCATTCGGGTTAAAATTTATTGATATTATTGTCATACAATATATCTTTATAGTATTAGCCCACTTTGAACCACACCTAGTTTTATAACAAACTACTTAACACAAATGCCCTCCTTTGCTGCTACTATAGCAGTCATATACTTAGCCTTTTGTTGTAGTATCCGTCACAATGTCTCAACTTTGGGACTCATCCAAATCCATCATGGAACATCTTTTCCATTACATTGTGCCACCCATAGTCTAAATTGAGATAAATTTAATTTGTATCTTCTGACAATACTAGTATCAATGTAACACTTTACAATGAACTAACTTTAACTATTTGTCACTTATACATGATATATTCTTAGTTCTTCCAAAGCTCATAAGAATATCTTTACTATCGTCCAATGATCATCTTATGAATCATTCTGGTATGTGCTCATAACATTTAGAGTATAGGACATATCTGGATATATACATATCATGGTATAATCGATCAAAATCTTCATGTGATTTTACTCACCAAGTGTTGAAACACTTGAATCTTGATACAATCATTTCCATGCAGCAAGAACCTTTCTTGTTGTTTCCATATTGAACCCTTTCAATATCTCATATATGTACATCTGGCATAACCATATTAGCGTCTCAATCTATCCATATAGACATTGAAGCCAAATATTCTGGTTTTGCCCAAGTCTTTCATCGAAATCCTATTTTAATGAAATTCTTAACTTGTGTTAATAAAATAAACATCATTTCCAATCAACAATATGTACTCTGCATAATGTATTGGAAATTTGTCTCAGCGCTCCCACTTAATTTCTTGCAAATGCAAGCATCTTCATCATCTCCGATGAAATTAAACTCCTTTAACATTTTCATCATGGTAAAGATTCCAACTCTGCTATGCTCACTTCAACTATTGAAGTTTGCATGCCCTTTTAGCACCCTTTGAATTAACGAAACCCTTCGGACCGTGTCATGTACACGTCCTAGGTAACCATTCTATTAGAAGAACCTTGTTTTGTTTATTCAACTACCATATACCAAATTATCTGTATTGGTTGCTACATTAATACGTCAAGACTAAATATCGCTATGAAAGATCAAATCTTGTCATAGTCAACTCCTTGAACATTGCCGTAAACTTCTTTCCGACATGTCGACTATTTCATAGATGTAGAACATCCATGTCTATTTCTTTATAGATCCAAACATGACCGATAGGCTTCACGCCTTTTCGGAGGGTCTTTCAAGTTCAGAAACTTGATTTCTCGTGTATGGATACTATCACGGATTCTATGACTTCTAGTCATTTTATGGAGTCAGGGCCCATCATCGCTTCTTTGCATGTAGTCGGTTTATCATTGTCAAAACAATAACGACTTCTGTTTCAAATCTTACTATTTGATTCTTACCGACCCACATGGTTCAATAGGAACTCTAATCTCCAAGATCACACCCTTTGTAATCACGGGAGCCATGAGCATTATGGCCGCTACCGGGACACTTTCCGGTGCTCTGCTACTTAGCACATATAGCTAAGGTTCAACAACCTTATCAAAGTTCTATTGTCCTCCCACTTAACTTTTCACGAAAAATTCCTTCTCAAGAAACTTGACGTTCCAAGCGACAAACTCTTTTGTCCTCGGTGTTATGGAGGAATTCCCAACAAATTCTTTGTGATAACCTACAAAGATGTGCTTATCCGACTTTGGTTGTAAACATTTTATTTATGCCTAGCATACCAAAATTTAAGAAAAGACAATTCAGGTTTTATTCCAAACCATAACTCATATGGTGTCATTTCAACGGATCACGATGGTGTTCTTTTCAGTGTAAAAGCGGTAGTCTCTAAAGCTTTAATCCTTAAAACATAATGGCAGTTTTATAAATGACACCTTTAATCTTACCATGTCAAACAAGGTTTGATTTGATCTCTCGAACATACCATACTCCTGTGGTTTATTGGGAAATACAAATTCATGGAACAATTCCTAAAATCTTATGTGTTTTGCTAAACCTGTAACTCAAATATCTTCCTTTATGATCAAATCATAAACTCTTTTATTTTCTTGTTACAATGATTTTTCACTTCATCTTGAAAGTCTTTGAACAATTTTCAAATCTTTCATACTTCCTCCTTATTAAGTAAATATATAGATATATTCACTCAAATTCTAGAGAAAGAATATGAAGCAAAAAGATCCATCGCATATGGGTACACATAATGGACTATATACATCAACATGCATAATATCCAATAAGTTAGTCATTCGTTCCTCTTTGGCCTATGAACGGAGTTTCAATTATCTCGAGGAAAGTTTCACAAGCGCCAATTGATCAAAATCAAAAGACTCCAAAAATCCATCAACATGGAGTTTCTTCATGTTTACTTTCCAATATAATTCAAACAGTGATGACACTTCATAAGTGATCTTCCAATCATTTGTCTCACGACATTTTAGCAATAATGTTTATGGATGTGATTTCTCCAACTAGACTTGTAAAAGTTCATCCATCCTTTATGGAATACGGTAATTATTTGAACAACCATTGTTCTCGTAATACAGGAACAAAATAACAATTATTAAAACAAATCTTGAAGGCTTGGTTTGACGACAACGAAAAACACAATAACACTTTATTTGTTTTCGATGAACATCATCACATATTCTTTTGCTAGTTACTTTGGCCATTGTAGTTCATGAATTGTGTTGTTCTGTATGACACTTCACACCAACCAATTCGGTATCCAATACCTAAGAACCATATTGTTTAACAAGCAAGGAATACAGCCATAACATGTATATCTTCTATATACCTAAGTTGGACATCTCCAACCTTTTCTTTTCTGCCAAATATTTTATAGATTCTCTTTCAGCAATTCCTTTTCTTTTAAAAGAATCTATCAACATCAATAGTGGTGTCATTCACATGACACATAGTACAAAGTATATATAGTCAAATACTAATACCTTTGGACTTGCACTTTGAAGTGGATCACCATCATCAAATGTTTGGTGTTCTTTCAAAAATCCATTATTTATTAATCTATTAGTGTAGTAAACATTTTACTTACATCTTCTATTCATCCTTATCATGACAATTTTCATGATCAAGCTACTATAGCCTATAAGGAAGAATCACGAGTATAATGTTAGTTCCCAAAACCTTTTTGGGAGATCCAGATGCCTAGCATCTCCATCCTTCACAAATTATCATACAATATGAGAAGATGTATTTTGCTAAATTATACTCTATCATAATGCAACCAAAAACAATGTTTCAGATATCACAATATCTTCCACACATGATGGTTTCTGAAACAATTTTTCAGCTCCTAGATAATCGTGATATTAAAACAACTTTTGAATATCAATAATCATGGAGGCAAATATGATACTTTAGATACTAACATTGGAATTCTTACTCTTGATTTAATACTACTTATTAAACTTCATGGAGTAAATAGAGTTTGCAATAGGACTTCTAAACTTTAAATTGACATTCAAAACAATATGATACCAGTTTGTAAAGTAAATATCCAGAATTCTATAGTTCTATTATCTCAATTAAAACTAAGCATAAGGTAGTGAACAGATGCCAATGACTACAACAAATTATGCAATTTCACTTCGATTTAGTTTATGATAAATTGAGTTCGACTAATCCAAATTAGAAATGAACTCCCACTCAAAAACGACATCTCTCGTGCCTTTTTGGTGATTACATGAACCAAATCTACTACACGAAGTCCGATCATCATGTGAGTCGGTGTAGCTTCAAAGGCGAGCATCAATATGGGCATCACATCAACTATATGACTCATGCTTAACCTTTCGGTCCGTGTTCCGAGGCCATGTTTGTACATGCTAGGCTCGCCAAGTAAGAACCTTAGTACTCGCGTGTGTAAAACTGTCTTACACCCGTTGTATGAAAGCGTAGAGTCGAGTACACCCAATCATCACGTGATGTCTCGAAACACGATCCATAGAACGGTGCATACTTAAGGAAGAACACATTTATCTTGATATTTAAATGAGGGATCATCTTGTAATGCTACTAAAACGCCAAACTAGCAATATAAGATGCAAACATCATATGTGTAAAGTGGAATGATATGGTCCATGCATTTGATCACCATCATGTGCATCGTGGTATGATCTCTATCATTCCTTTGTGTGTAAGGCCAAGGTCTATGGAACTTACACGTTAGGTGTGTTGTAAGGGTATCTACCATACATCAACTTACAACCTTACCATATCATGACACTATCCCAGCAACAATCTAAACTAGACGCCTCTAATTTATCCATTGCAAGTTTTACGTGGCTCAGGGCTTTCGGAGATAGAACCGGTCTTACCTACGAACATGGAACCACAATGATGATAACTAAGTTATTAGCAACTCGTTGTAAATCAGATATTGACTACAGTAGGAGAGACAGACAGCAGCTAGCCACTTATGCAAAACTAGTTGCATGTCAGTCGTGGAACCGGTCTCATGTGCGAGGACATGTAAAGTTAGTCCGGGCCACTTCATCCCACTAAGCCACCAATAGCCAAAATACATAGAAGATGCAATAACATGATCATCATCGCCCACATATAAACATATGTGTACTACCCGTGCAAAGCACCTACGCGTAGATCAGGCTCTGATACCACTGTTGGGTTTGCAACATAGAAAACAAAAAATTTCCTATGATGGGAACTATACGCCAAGATCTATCTACTAGATACAAGCAACAGGTGGATATAAATCCATAGAGAACTTACCCTCGAAGACAACAAAAATTTGTTAACAAGATGGAACTCGTGGATGATGTAGTCATACACTTGCCGATCTCAAGATCATGATGAAGTCCAGCAAGTCCAGCAGGTCCAGCTCCAACACATCCATCAGATCCAGCTCCAGCAAGTCCAGCACCACCAAGTCCAGCACCACAAAGCAGCGGTGCATCCGTGATCGCACACACGTCCGGTACCCCGACAACCCCCATCCCCCGCTCTAGCAAAACAGCAGAAGCAGCAACTCCTTTCCAGATAAAGCCACCGGGAACATGTATCTCGCTAATCCGAGACCATGGGGAATAACTAGAGGGGGAGAGAGATCATTCACGAGAAGGTGTGTGTTGTGAGGAGGAGAGGGGGGCCTTTTCTAGGGAAGAGGGGACAGCCAAGGGCCATGGCGTGGCAGCCATGGTGGTGCCCCCACCTCTTCCATCATTCAAGTGGTGGATGCTCCACTCACATAAATATGCCTCCACTCACACTTCCACTCACATGCATTAAATTTCCACCAAATTTAATGCAAGCTCTCATTAAATAAAACTATTTTATTTATTTTATTCAGAATTTTGTTAATTACTTTAATTAACAAAAATTCACATAAAACCCCCTGCAACATTTCAATATCACATGCAGAACCAGTTTCTGCAATTTCACCCGAAACAATTCCGGTTTCTATCAAAATGATTCCAGCGCTTTCTGAAATCTTTATCTAAAACATATTTGCTCCAAATGGTGTCGGTATCCCTTAAGTGTGTCACCCTACGATTCGCAAATAATGCAGACATGATCGAGACCCCTCTTCGATCAATAATCAGCAGCGGGACCTGAAGATCCATACTGACTCCCACATATTCAACGATGACTCTTGTGATCGTGTGAGCCTTTAACATCGTAACCAAATCCCTTTGTCTCGCGATATATTACATGTATGAGATTCGATCATTAGTATCCCAATATATAGTTTGATCTCGTTACCGACATGCACTCTTTTCTCGTTCCCGTGATATAACATTCTAGTGATCACATCACTTGCTTGCAAGCTATCTTAATGTGATACCAGCGAGAGGGCCCAGAGTATATCTATCCTTCATCGGGATTGAAAAATTCCACTCTTGATCCAGGAGCCTCAACATAACACATTCGGAGTATCTGAACCCACCTTTATAGTCACCCTTTTACGATGTGACGTTTGATGTTATCAAGTTACTCTTCCAATGTTAGCAGTTAACACGATCTCATGGTCTAAGGACTAAGATTACTTTGTATGATGTTATAGCAATATAAACATAATGACTTTGATCGTAATGCTATACTTCGGATGAATGTTCATCACATCATTCCACCAATGCTGTGACCTCGTTATTAACAACATCCAATGTCTATGATCAGGAAACCTTGATCATCTTGTTAATCAACGAGCTAGTTTATATGAGAGTCATTACTAGGAACGTTGTATTTTGTTTATTAAACACACATGTATTAACGTTTCCAATTAATACAATTATGGCATGCAAAATGAACATTTATCATAAACATGGAATAAGATAATAACCACTTTATTATTGCCTCTCGTGCATATTCCCTTCACTCCTCGCCGGCAGCCTCGGAGGCGACGATGGCCACCGTATCCTCCTCCGCCATCGTCGGTGCAAACGGGGTTTTCTCGGGAGTTTGCAGATACTGGTGGGACAGTGGAGAGGGTTGCGTGAGGAGAGTGAGTAAGAGTGAGAGTGGGTGTGCGGAGATGGGCTCTATAGTTAAGGTGAATGGAAGCAAGGCATGTTTCGTCGCACCACCGTGCAACGCTCCGCGCAGGCTACTGCACCATGCACCATGACACACGTACGGTACGTTACGTTTTTTCCCGGGCCATGCATGGCAATTCTATGTACGAAGTTTGACATGGCCATAAAATTGGCGATAATTAAAAGGGGAAATGTAGAGGGGAAGGTAGGTGGCTGCACGGCGACATTTGTGGGGTTGTGCTAGATCGGGTAGAGGGATGTGTTGATGACTGCGAGTGACTCGATGAAGGCGGAGACGTTAGCTCTCATCGAGCTCAGCTCTTCGGCCTCTGGCTAGCGCGTGGAAGTTTCTTACGGTGGGACCCAGTTGGAAGTGAGATTGAGAGCCGCTGCGTAAAAAATGGGATATGTCTTATTAAAATCAAGTGGCAATAAATTGTAGCTGCCCGTCGACGACCGTGCACTCGATGACACATGTATAGTAGTAGCAGTAATAGGCTTTTCAGACTTGATTAAACATGACATGACCAGTCGACGACTTTTTCCATGGACGGCTTCGTGTTCCTTCTTGTAGAAGTCTCGCTGAGGGAGACGTCTGTGCTGTCTCATGTTGTACTGTGAAGGGCATGACGTGTACAACGATCCTCGCTGGATCAAACAGAATCAACGGTTGGTGTGCACGATCCACGTGACAACTGTGACAACCAATTAGGGCATAGCAGACAGAGTGAGCACAGGTTTGGGCTCCTACGAAGGGAAGAGAGAGAGGGGTGCAAAACTGAGTAGTATGAAAAAACAAGGGCAAAACTGAGTAGTATAAAAATGGAAAGTGAGTGTCTTGTACAATAAAATACATCGTGGCATACATCAAATTATGCCAAGATAGATCCACTAGAGTTCATTGGATGTGTGTTCTTCTCATAAACCACATGGATCCACTAGAGTTTATTGCATGTGTGTTATTGTCATAAACCACATGGATCCACCAGTATTATTGCATGTGTGTTCTTTTCATAAACCACATGTTGATCCACTAGTGTTATTGCATGACCTACAAGCACCTACTATTGGCCTACCTCGTGTGGCTCTACGGAAGGCCCACTCGACGACATGCCAAGGTCCATGACGCCCATGATGGCTCGAGTGGTACGAATCCCATATGGATACATACTCCAAGCATACAAGACAAGGAAACCTCAAGACTAGAGTTCTAATCTAATAACCTACTCGTATTGATACCTGAGACCTAGCCTCCCCATATATAAAGGCTAGGAGGGTCCAACGAGAAGGGCGACTCCTATGACATAACTTCTCCACCTCTCCCACAACAGATCTAGACACCGCAGAACCTAGCACATATGGCAGATCTAATCTGCATATATACCGCCATCGGTGACATTGTAATCCAGACAAGAAGAAGCAGGGTCCTCTATAAGGCCTGAACCTGGATAAATCTTCGAGTCTTCCTGTGTTCTTGTTTGCTAGCCGATCGAGATCTCTAGTGCTCCCTAATTCCTCGAACCTAAGTCCATAACAATGGGCATTGATGAGTTAAACCTTCGTCAGTTGGCGTCGTTCGTAGGAACAGGAAGCGCTGATGTTGCGATCTCGACGGCTCCATGACTCGCGATCTACGATTTGCCGGTTTCTGGGGAACAGATCTACTCTGGCTCCCGCACGCCATCATCCTGATAGGATCCCTCATCCATCACCATCGTCGACCAGATTGCGGCTAGTCGGTTCAGCTGTTTCGGAGCGCTCAACGTCTTCATCAACAACGTCAGCAAGTTTCTTCGCTGCATTGCCTCTAGGCAACTCGGATGCTTAGGATTATTCGACAATGCGATCTGCCAGATGATTCGTCATCACACGCGTCCCGGAGCCAACAGAATCAACATCGTCATCATCTACAGCAGATTTCTATGGACAATGCGGAAAAATCAAGCTTGGTGCTCAGGGGCCGCGAGTTGCGTGATCTGCCGATACCTCATTGCCGGTGGCGAACCTACGAGACTGTGGTCGAGGCGTGCTGACTACAACTACTACATGCTAGGAAAGAAAATAACCTAATTGATCGTGGAGTCTAAACTGTTTTGGCTCTGACATGGGTTCTAGCTACTGTACTTATCGGGTAATAGAAAAACTACCGGCCGATCAGATCGTGGAGAAAAAACTGATTTGCACTCTTCGTACGCATTGGCTAGTAAAAAAACATTGCAAAAGGATCTCACATATTCGTGTGAAGCAACTCGAAAAAGAAAAGGAAACAGGTGCACGACGTACATCTCCTGGCATCCGGATCTAAGAAGAAAATCTACAGGGTCATGTTGTCATGGAAAATACTACTCCACGGGTTTCTATTTCCTAAGTTTGGGAAATTGTAGAATACAGAAAGGAGTCTGTACGGCAGATAGATTCGGTTGATTCAACGACCATGGAAAAATTGTATCGGATAAAAACAGCGACCATATGACCTTCTCTCGTGCGGCCGAAAAGTCCAAAACAATGACCGTGCAGCCACGACTTGCTGCCACATAATCGATCCTGTCAGCCGCGCCACTCGCCGTCACCTCGACTGCTCCAAACAAAAACCCGGTGACCCCGCCGTGACAACTCCAGTATGCTGCATGACTCTGTCGACCTCAACTATACGTCTGCCACGACCGCGTTGGCTCTACGCCCGGGGATGCACCGACTTCACCATGCGACTCGCTATGATCTTTAGTTCTAGCGACCCGCTGCGGTCTTCGCCGACGACCCGGGGGCTCATCGGCTCCAACGGCCCGCTGCGGCCTTCGGCTCTAGTGACTCGGGGGCTCCCTCGGCTGCGGCAACCCACTGTGGCGACCCGCTGCTATCTTCGACTCCGCCGATATGCTGAGTCTTCGACTCCATCACGTGACCCATTGTGGTCCTCGGCTGCGACGACCCGTTGCGGTCTTCGGGTGCAGTGACCCGAGGCAGCATTCAACTGTTGTGGCCCATTACAGTCTTCGGATGTGGCAACTCGTCATCACCACGCGACTCTGGTCCGCCGTGTAACCCGCTGCCACGTTAACTATGTTTACCACGTGACTCGCTGCTGCGTCGACTCCGTACGCTGTGCGACTCCATGTCCACCGTTTCAGGAGTTGGCCTTGACCACTCCCGTGATCCACTGATCGCATCGGCTCACGCGACCCATTCACCTGGTCGACAACCAACAAAGCTAAGTTCTCTACTTAAAGTTGATTTCTTTTTTAATTTAATCGCACTCAAAATACTCGGGGGTTGTGCCCTATTCGAGTAACCTAATGTGTCATCGACTCCACGCACTCGAGCACCTCTTACGCGATAGCCCGAGTAGCTGATTCAACCTGATCGTCGAATCCATGAACTCTGAGCATCTCGACAAGATACTGAGACTAAGGGTAATCAGGCTAACGAAAAGACCTAGCAAACAGTACAACATTGTTGAATCGATTGGCACCAAAAAATATTATTGACAAGCCGACATGCAAATATTCTTTACAAGATATATATACTTCACAATTCTTTGCATTTTCTGTAGCTTACAAAGATGTCGACTGCATCGAGCTATTTTATCGGGTCTCCAACAGGAGTCCAAAAAATAACTGGCTACACCATAAACTCAAGACCCGAGTTGAGTCCCTCCTCAGATGCATCACTTGATGCTACAAAATACGCGACGTTGGCCATGCATCCGACAGAAGCGTCTGCGTCGACTATCATCCGCATCTTCGACTCACCCGGCTAAACGCCGCATAACTCCGCTACGTCGCTTCCGACTTCAATATCAATTCGAGCTCCTTATGCGTGAGACGCTGACCCGATGCACTTCTGGGTCAGTGGTTTCTCCTCTCATGATTTTCGATTACCACTGCAAGATACAAGATTCGAGTCTCTACCTGAGTCTACGACTCCGCCAAACACTCGGGGGCTACTCCAAATTGGAGCGCTGGACGCGCACATACAAGATCTTCGAGTGGCACGCTCCGAATCCTCACTCGAATCTATGATTCGACTAAGGACTTGGGGGCTACTCCCATAGGTAGCGCTGGTCGCGCATTTGAAAAGCGCAGGCATTGATGACACCAGCAAGATCATCCGGAGTACTTCTGGATCGTTCTATCTAACACAATCGATGACTACAAGTCTCTGATCGATTCTACGACTCTAATAGACACTCGGGGGCTACTCCCATAGGGAGCACTGGTCGCGCACCCTATAGAAAACAAAAGATTTATAATAGAGCCCATTGTGTCGACTATGTCCATAATGTCGACTCGCTTACAGCAATCGCACTCATTAGCGACTCTTCCCTACTACATTCCAACGTCAAGTTAAGAGATAACGTCTCCTTGACCACCCGGAAAACCCCCGCGTTGATAAACCTTCGGATGCTGCGTCCACGACGTAAAGATAAGACCTACAAATACAATCTGATGGTCTGGCAATCACATCCACTATGCTCTACCAGTTAAATACCGTGTCTACGACATGAAGAAAATCCCGACAGACGCGTTGGGTACATACTTATCACCTGGAGTTTGGCTCAATAAGGCCTCCGCGGCATGAGTCGAACTACGCCAGCAATTTCTGGATTCGAGTCCGGGGACACGAGTTTGAATAGGTAGCGTTGTTTTTTCCCTAGAGCAATTAATTGGTCCCGATCCGTCGAGCGCACCAGGCATGTTTACTATCATCCCTATGAATAACTACAAATTTGACTGACCTAATGAATTTCCGGGTGAAGTGCTTCGCACTCGACATAACTGTCGACTTCGAGATTCTAATGCAAAACTCAAGACTACTAAGTCTCCACCCGAATCTACGATTCAGCTAGACACTCGGGGGCTACAAACATAGGTATGCCCTACAGGCACCTACTATTGTCCTACCTGGTGCGGCTCGACGACTTGCCAAGGTCCATGACGCCCATGATGGATCGAGTGGTATGAAGCCCATATGGATACAGACTCCAAGCGTACAAGACAAGGAAACCTCAATGACTAGAGTTCTAATCTAACTTGTAACCTACTTGTATTGGTACCTGAGACCTAGCCTCCCCATATATAAAGGCTAGGAGGGTCCAATGAGAAGGACGACTCCTACGACATAACTTCTCCACCTCTCCCACAATAGATCTAGACACCGCAAAACCTAGCACATACGCCAGATCTAATCTACGCATAGACCGCCATTGGCGACATTGTAATCCTTTGGATCATCATCAATCAAGAGCAAACAAGCAGGAGTAGGATCCTCTACGAGGCCTGAACCTAGGTAATCTTCGAGTCTCCCTATGTGCTTGTTTGCTAGCCGGTCGAGATCTCCAGTGCTCCCCAATTCCTCGAACCTAAGTCCATAACAATGGGCATTGATGAGTTAAACCCTCGTTAACAATACTTTGAAATCAGGTAGTAAGCCGATGGGGTTCCCACAAACCCACACATGGTTAGCGCGCTCAATCTCGGAACATGTGTCAAGAAGTCGGGTCCTAGGTGGACACAAGTGGGTGGTTAAAAACCAAATATTGACTATTACCCACCGATGCCTCTGCATTATATCTATTTCCGGCATTTTTATTGACAAGTTATAATGAAAGCCATGATCATCTCCACCATTAAGCATGTGCCAACCTCCCAACAATGGTGGAACATTAACAACGCAAAGCAGCACCTAAGCAAGCATCTACAACTCGCAAGGCTG
Organism: Avena sativa; assembly: GCA_916181665.1. Lineage (NCBI taxonomy): Eukaryota > Viridiplantae > Streptophyta > Magnoliopsida > Poales > Poaceae > Avena > Avena sativa. Next base: position 325,855,260 of record OV702289.1, read on the forward strand.
ACTGTCTATCAAACAACAGGCAATAGGATGTGTCCAAGGCAATATATAGGCTGCGTGGAATATAAATGGTATGGAAAACTAAAGCATCATTACATGGATATCAATAGATCAATAGGATGAAGTAAAGACTATAAATGCAAAATAGGTAGAAAGGGGAGAATGCTCGCCTGAAAACACTGCCGGAGATACACCGGAGAACTTGTCGATACTCGTATCCACTCAACAGCCTAATCCGTGAAGAAGCAAAACACTAAAAGAAACATCGGATGCACTATTTAATACTGTTGCAGAAGATCGGGCATGATGCATGTATGATGTATGAAAAGGCAACGATGCGATGCAACTAGGCAATATTAAGCGGAACCGGGGTCTCGACAATTAAATATAAGGTTCAACTTGTTTAGATACCCCAAATTTAAAGATTGGCTTAACAAGGCAAAACATGGCATCAGTTCACTACACAAGTTTAAATGGAGTCAATATAAGACTAGAATAGCCCACATATAGTCTCCATATTTAATTATTAGGTGAGTCGATAAAATACCCCCAAAACCACAAAATATGTATGCGACATGAATGATATAATACAACAAGATATATAAATGGCAATTTATAAAATAGGGCGGGTTAGGTAGGGGTTACACATCAGGACTCGGCGATCTTGGGGGCTCGGAGGGGTTCGGGATCGGGGTCTTAGGAGTCTCGGCCATCGAATCTGGGAGGAAGGACTTGGCATTCTGAGCGGTTCAGGTTCCATGAATTAGTCCTTGTCGGTCTTCTCAGAATCCCTCGGGTTCATCTTCTAGCATCAATGTTCTTGGCATTGGTCGATCTTGATGGCTTGGTTATATATCTTGTTGCACTCCGGTCATCTTTGAGTAAAAATGATGCAAAGAGGTGTTGTCTCATTTGAACAGTAGCACGAACACCTTGCCGTCAGGGTCCAACAGGGGGCGACAAGCTCGTTCATGTGGTCTCTAGGCGTGTAGCTTTTATGCTGAACAAAAGAAAAAGGCACGTGAGGTCCAAATCAAAGCAGAGGGACTCGTGGGCGAGCTGAGTGCCCACAACGACGGAGATAAAGGTTGGGTCAAGCGCGGGCTTGCACGGGAGTTCACTCGGGCCTGAGTAGAGAGGCCAAGCCGAGAAGTGACGAGGCAGGGCTCAGCTCTGAGGAAAAGAACGGCGACTGCCGGCGGAAGACGGGGATCAGAGGCGGCCGCTGGGCACAGGGAGACAGGCTCGTGGGATCGGTCAGAAGCAGCAGGTGACGGTGTTCGAGTTCATCGAGGCAAGGAGGAGGCCCTGGCAGCGGACAGACATGCGTGGGGAGGGGCGGCGAGGAGGCAGGGTGCTGCGAGGTGGTTGGCATGCAGAGGCGGTGCGTGGTAGGTAGCCGGGACGGGCCGGAAGGCGCATCGAGCAAGGAGGCCGTGAGGAGGATGCGTGTCGGGGAGGCAGCGACCAGGGGTGGGTGAACGAGCTTGGCGGCGCGAGGTTAAGGCTCGGCGAGGAGGGCGCCGGCAGCAGGGTCACACAGAGGTTGACGGCGACGGCTGGCTCGCGGACGGCGAGAGATGCTTGGGGAGGCGCTCGAGCGAAGGGCTGCCAAGCTGGCAAGATATGGATGGGCGAAGTAGAGGGCGGCGGAGAAGACGAGGCCCCTGCGGCGGCAGAGCTCACGTGGAGGTGTGCGGGGAAGGAGAGGGTGGGCTCTCCATCGGGTCAGAGAAGGGGAACGAACGGGGTAGGTGGCGCGAGGCTGGTGGCGTTGATCGAGAGAGAGGGTGGGGCCAACGACGGAGGGTAGAGCGTGCGTTCAGTCGACGCGGTTGGATGAGGACGTGGTGGGGTCGGGTCTGCAGGGTAGGGCTAGGGAGAGAGCGACGCGGACGCTACGCGTTGTGTGCTTGCACGGGAAGCGCGAGGGTTGAGAGATAGGGTGGGGCGCTGGCGGCGGCGGCAGGTGAGGGAATGTAATACCTCGGACCCAACGCTCTAAGGTCAAGCCTGAATGAACCAAAAGTGGACTGGACGTACAACCGTGGGGCCGCGCAGCCACACACTATAGGCCCACCTCGTGGAGTAGGGCACGATACCAGCCAACCATCCCACCCACTTTTCAGAACATCGAGACAAGAGCGAGCGGCGTAGTCGACAGGTAAAGCGATCAAATACTACACAAATGAGTATGTACGTCAGCGACATACAATAGACATCAGAGCCACACCATCTAAAACAATAGAAATAGAAATATTCGACGTCATACGGCAAAATCCAAATATCCTAGATAGATATAATAGTTTAGGATACATCCTCATATATCAAGCAACAGAGTATCAAGCGGAAGCGAAAAACATGATCCGAGTACACATAAGAAGCAAATTGGCATAAGATGCCCTGAAAATAAGCATTTCCCGCTCACATATCTCATGGATCTCCATCCCCGAAATCTCTACACCTGATAGTCGTTGCCACCATCATCAGTCTCTTCGACCTAGTAGCCTTCTTGAGAGTATACATGTCCATCTGAACCAAATATTTATCGTGTAAGACCCTAGGGGTACTCAGCAAGTCTTAATGCATTTAAAGGGAACAACCTAGGGGATGCAGCTGCAGCAAAAGATAATAGCTACAAAGTTCTATAGACACGCTACACATTCGTCCAACTAGAGATGGACGGACGCTCGTTAATTAATAGCAACTGTTATATAAGCAACATAAATAAATATCGCTCGCCCTCCTTCTCGCTTACTGACGAGAAGGCAGAAGAACATCCCATCCGTTGGCAATATTATTAACCATTCCATGAGTGTTGCACTATTTACTAGTCATGTCTTAGTCAAAGTAAAAGAGGTACTTTAGTTATGCTTGTCTATGATCGAGAAATTGTGCTCCAAGTCATCCATAACTGTGGACACGGCAAGATTTACCCTGCAGGGGGTGCACAAATATCAACACACACATGATCAACCTCAGGAAGAACCAAATAAAATGCAACGAGGCCTCACGATAATGCATTCAAAGTATTCATAAATTATTTTAGGGGCCACCACACTAAGCTACCCACAACAAAGTTGGTCGGCTCCGAGATGGACCCAGGGTTTGCGTCAATGGCTTTAAACGACTGGGAACCTGAAAGTGTGACTGGACTTGTCGATACCGCGAAGACACTCTGCATTCCTAAATCGTACAGGCGCTCCACGCGCAATCGTAAATAAAGCAGTAAAACATGGCATAAGTATAGGATAGTAATAAATCCCCAAACTAGTTTGTGGCCCTAAGAAATAAAGTGCGAATCAAGCTCAGGCGAAGGGGGATCTATAGAGTCTCCCGGATGTGGATAGTGCGAATAGTCAAGGAATAGAAATCAAATACTCGGGGTCCTACGGGACACAAGTGAGCGTGGAAGAACCAAATAACAGCTATTGTCCACCGGTGCCTCTTTCTTTAGTTATCCCATTACTAAACAATTTAAGTTGTTTAGGTACCTCATTATCCAAAGGCTCGCACAAACCCTACACATGTATTTCTACAACTCGCATGGCTCAAACAATCTTGTAGTAATGGCTCATAGGATTGAGAGTACAAGTTTTGGTGGGGTTTAAAAGTAAAGGCTATGCAATACTTGAGATTCAATTTAATGCAATCACGACTCCATGATGCAAGAACAAGATAGAGGCATAGGTACTATATGTATTCAAGCATGGGCTATTGCTTTCCTGGCGGTTCAGTTGCAGAATAGGAAGAATCCGGTAATACTCCTAAGGCTCCTGATAATTCCCTTACTCGGCGTCTGTCCGGTTAGAAACCAAACACACAAGGGCCATAATAAATAAAGTGCACAATCATATTAATATATGCAACGAGCAAACAAGGTATGCGTTGATGAAATGATGCACAATTGCATGGTATAACATAGCATGGCATGGGTGAGGTGTGGAACAAGAAATAAACATTTTTATTATTTATTTAGCCAAGTTTTACTTTCATACTTACTGTTTTCTTAATATTTATATGATGCATGCTTCAATTCATATCATGGAATGCATGATTAGTACGGGCTTGTCACGCTAATTGATTTAGACATATTATTTGTCGAATTCCGATTTACCATGCAAAAGATATGAATTATTTATCTTGTAATTGAAAAATCCAAAATGTTTAATAGTTTGAATATTTAGAATTATGCAAACTGAGAAAAAAAATTATATCCAAATTATGTAAACAAATTCACTAATAATTCGTTTGAAACTTTTTGAATTCGAGTTACAGATATATTTATCTGAATGCCTATGGGTTTTGCACAAAAGTTTCAGTGAGATGTTCTGGTTAGTTGCTCAACTGAATTCTGAACTTCGGCTGATAGTATTCAGAGTTGCAAAAAGTTCAAAGAAAAGGAAACCAATAGGCTAACCATTAGGCTAACCAATAGACCCAGAAGTGGGGATTTGAGCTTGGAGCGAAGTCGTTACATGAACGAGAGGCTAACCATTAGGCTAAGTGCTCGGTTTATTATAGAGTAGCTCGCGGGTTTAATATGTAATCTGCGTGCAAACTGCAGGGACAAAAATAGAAGGGGAAAAGGAATGGGTTTTCGTTACCGAAGAATCTGAAGGTGACAGAGGACGAGGTGTGTTTTCAGCTAGCTGGGTCAATCTTCCGTGGAAGGTTACAAGAGTGTTCGAGTTCAGATTTGTGAACGTCTTGTTGCTCTGCGAAGAGGGTACAATGGAGATGAACAAAGCTTGAAGGGATTCTCTGGAAACCTACGGGAACAGACGGGATCTAGTCGGGAACATAGACAAAACAAACTGTCAAAACTGAAGAACTGATGACCGTAAACAACTGTTTTTCCTATGAGAAACGCCCATGTTTGGAGGATGATTGCGAGAGAAAGAGTGATGCATTTTGGGAGTGGTCAATTGCGTCTGAAAGATGGTATTGAAAGAGTACGATATTGGCGTAATATGTTGGATATATTATTGACCCTCATGGGCAAGTATATATAGGCGTACAAAAGATTATCTTGGAGTACGAGTCAAGTTAGGACTGTACGTAAACAGATCCTAACTTTATTTAAACTACCATAACAACCATATATACCTAATACTCTAACATCCCCCGCCGTCATAGCGGTAGCGTCGTGAACAGCTGAAACGTCGCGGACGGTCAGACTGGAGATAAAGCGAAGTTGCATCAAGTAGGCTGACATCCCCCCGTAGTCGTAGCGGGAACATCATGGACAGTGTCGCTTCGCAGTTGCTTGGACTGTAAAGGAAGCTGGTGATGCTCAAGTGAGGTGGTAGCCCTTGTGCCGATGTCGAGGGAGCCGAGAGTGTTGGGCGGTACCGTGGTCGAAGTAGCCGTGCGAGGGGTCGCTGTGGTCGATGTCGTGGTCGGGGATGCCGGTGTCGAGGAAGCCGCACGTGAAGCCGCATGCGCATAGTGCGCGAGAAAGATGACGGAGACGCGTTGAGGCAGTCGTCGAGGGTGTCGATGCCGAAGTCGATGCAGTCCGAGCCGTCGAGGACGAGGTGTGGCCATAGTTTTGCCAGAACTAGGCCCACGTCAGGGACAAACACACACTCCAGTTTTGCCAGAACCGAGTATGCAAAGAAGAACTCATCGGTGACGTGGTCGAGGCAGTCGTAGAGGGGTCGATGTCGAAGAAGACGTTGCCGAAGCCGATGAAGACGAGGCGCCGATCCGAGCTTGCCAGACTCGGGAACACATCGGGAACGAAGGCACTCCCGGTGTTGCCAGTACCAGGCGTGCGGGGGCAGGGACCATCAAGAACTTGTCGCCATGTCAGAAAGACTAGCAAAGGAAGCTTCTAGAGCGGTTTCGACGCGCAGAGCGGTAAATGGAGAGATGATGGTGCTGTCCACGGTTGTCGGAGTAGAGTAGCAGGTGGTGTAGTCGGGGATGAGGCGATGACACTGGCGGCGAAGTTGTAGTGGACGAAGACGTAGAAGGCGGCGAAACCAGCAGCGGCCTGGGTTAGTCATGCTGGATGCCTAGAGTGGCGATGGGTAGTCGGCGGGACCTGCGACGACGAGAGGGTGCCCTGCAGGTTACCTTGTGAAGCGCGGCGGCGGTGCTCAAAGTAGGCGAGGAAGACCCGGCAACATGACGAAAACCATGTGCAGACGGCGGCGATCCATGCTGTAGGAGATGGCGCGGTGAAAGCCGAGGTCGTCGATACATGAGGACGGCGAAGTAGACAACGTGCAGCCACGCTATAACCCGAGGGGGCGGCATAGCTGCAGGGCGCAAGTCGGTGCAGCGGCTGGGAGACCACCAGCGACATACACGCCAAGGAAGGCGCGTTGGAAGCCGGTAGCGTGGACCAAAGGCGGCGGCGCTACGGCCCGACGGGGCGACACAGTGGCAGTCCGTAGCTCGATCGGCGGTAGGCGCGTGCTCGGGGACGTTCTTGGCGTAGACAGGCGCGGGATCGGTTGATCAGACCGATGGTGCACCGTATGCGCCATAGCATGGACGACACGTAGATCAGATTCGATGGTGGTGTTGTCGGTGAAGTCCCGAACGTTGACGACAAAGAGGATCCGAGGGGGGCGACCGCGGTAGCCTTTCGAGGAAGGCGTAGCAGCCGTCCGTGGTGCACGGCAGCCTGCCGTGAGGCCGCGACAGTCTGCCGAGGTAGGCATAGCAACGGAGGGGGTAGGCGTACGGATGCGATGTAGATCCTCAATGCCGATGGTCAGAGTAGAGGCGCGACGGTGACGACGGCGGTGGGCGACTCAATCCGATCTAAGATCGGTAAACCAAAAAAGAAAACTGATCAAGAAATCGGAAAAATATACTTATAGGGTAGCCGATCACAGATTGGCGGACGAACCCTGCGTACGGACCGCGCGGCCCCCATCGGAGATCATGGAGATCGATCCCCCGGGGATGGCGTGGCGAAAGCGTGCGGCTAGGGTTTGGACCGATTAGTCTGATACCATGAAAGAGTATGAGATTGGCGTAATATGTTGGATATATTATTGAGCCTCATGGGCAAGTATATATAGGCGTACAAAGGATTATCTTGGAGTACGAGTCAAGTTAGGACTGTACGTAAATAGATTCTAATTCTATCTAAACTACCATAACAACCGTATATACCTAACTCTAATAGGTATCACCAAGATTAATGCTGGCAAATAAGACACGCGGGAGGTCGACTGTAAAGGACGGAGACTAGGTGGAAAAAGAGGCACAACCGCTAGAGGTAATTGAATATTCTGAACCAAAAAACGACTATGAGATCGGCTTGATTTCCGAGGACGATTCTGAGCCCATTGAATCCGTTTGGAGCGTGGTTTGCGGCGTTGGGTAGAGGGTTATGCATAGATCGATTAGATGTGAATATACATGTGGAAGGTGCTATAGAGCGGGTTGGAGACTGAAGGGAACAGGGGATAAAAGTAGAGGTCACTGCGCTATAGACTTGTAGCTCGTGGACACGCGCGACTAGCGGTGCAGTTGTCGTTGATGGCGGCGACTCCAGTGAGGGAAGAAGACATGGGAAAGGCTAAGAAGGTGTAGTGTCTCACCTCGGGTCTGGTGAGGAGGCGGTCGTGGTCCCGGTGGTTGAAGACATCGGCATGATGGAGAGGATGGTGGTGGCCGGCGTTGACGTTGCTACAGTTCATGGCAATGAGGAACACCAAGAGCTCTGCGGTAGGTACAAGCGCTAGGGCTTTCTCCTCATGTTCTGGGGCTCGAGCAGTGTCGGGGAGCTCCAACAACTCGACATGGTCCTCCTCCTTGCTTGCGTATCTCCGACGATGGCGGTGTTCCGCGGCGAGGCTCGGTGGACGGCGACGCCATGGTGCAGCTGTCCTCCGCCTAGGATTTTTGGGGGCAGAGGAAGGCAGCGAAGTAGATCGAGATGGGGATGGAGTGGTTGGGGAGGAAAAAACATTGGATGATTTCCTTGCTGCTGCCTCTACTTTATGCAAAGAAGAGGGGAGAGAGGACAGCACGTGCTCGGCGTGGGCTGGTCGGTTCGGGCACGTGAACCCAGCTAGGAAGAGAAACAGGGACGGTCGATGTCTACTATTGATCGAGCCAGACCACGAGGGAGGGAGTCGAACCAGGGGCAAATCAGGAGGGAAGGGGGTCAGTTGCGGCTAGGGCTGGGTCTGATCGATGGTGCAACTGGATTGGAAGATGGTGTAGCTAGCTAGCTTGGTCTCATCTGATTACCAGGAACCAGAGAGAGGGTTAGGCCGAGTTGCACTAGCTAGAACGAATGTTTCTTGGGGTTTGGTGTATACGTGTCAGTGTGTGCACTTCATGCATACATACGGGTTATGATAGATAGCACTAGATTTAGCTAGCTAAGAAAATAGCTAGAAGATTATATTGGTGAAGAAAAGGCTAGCTAGGTAGATAGTGTGTGTATGCGAGGGTACACGCATGATTTGAAATTAATCTAGCTAGCTAGATAGATATAGATAGGGTTTAGGCAAGATTTTAATGGAAAAGGGACAATAAAAAGAAATGGGAGATGTAGATGACATGATATAAAGGTGTATTATTTCAGGTGAGGTATATGGCAGGATGTTATATGGCAGGAACACAAGAGCTTGTTCCCATGTAGATTGGAGATGGCTAGAGGTGCATGACGTATATAAGAGGGACACAGAGAGGAGTTAGATTAGCTTGATGGATTTTTAAACAACATTTCAAATAAGAACAAAAAACCCAAAAGATATTTGATAAGAATAATGGCACATAGGAGTGCTATTATTTCATGTGAGTGGCCAAGAGGTTTATTATTGCAGGTGACTAGAATAGGAGGGTTTTATATTGCATGTGCATACAATAATAGGCATGCAAGAAAGAGGGGCTAGATTAGATATATTAGATGATATGATTTAAGAACCATTCAAAAAGAGCCAATAGGACAAAGAATTTGAACACAAGAATTGCCACATAAAATGATATGTTATTTCATGTGACTAGATACAATGGCCATGATGCATGTGGCTATCCAAAATAAAGAAAAGGGGAGGCACATGCATATTAAAATAGAGAGAGTGCAAAGCACTAGAATTTGGGTATGACATGATTTATGAGTAGATAATCCTCACATGATGTATATAGGCATGATTTAAATACCAACAAACAAAGGAAGCCCACATATATATATGCAAGGTAAAATCTATGGAAGATTAAAAAGAACAAGGTAGAGAGTGGTATGTTAGTAGGTGGAATAGAATTTTAAAAGATATGTCCTCAAGTCAATTTGTGCATCAAACATTATATCAAGAAACAAATACATTATATGAAGAAAATATAATTACTAGGAAAATGCATGTGAGAGAAGAACCAAGTGAAAAGGGGGTTTTATATGATGCTCAAATGCAAGGTGGCATGGTGACATGAGCATGATATAATGATGATGCATTTAATGACATGTAGGAGTAGAAATATATAGACTAGGAAAGTATCATTGCAATTGTTAGACAATTGAGATGCTACAACTCTCCCCCACTAAACAAGAATCTCGCCCCGACATTCCTAGGAAAAAAAGACACAAGGAGACTCGGGTGTTCGGAACAAAGGTGGTCCTCGCGTTCCCAAGTTGATAAACAATGGAATGGTGCAATCATTACACCTTGTGAAACATGCTAGACTTGTTGCTAGTCTTGCGTTTTGCTTCTTAGAAACGAAGGGCTTGAAGAACTTGAAGGATCGTTGTGAGATGAGAAATATAGGATGAACGTAGGTCTGGTGCTCTCGAGAAACACGATAAAATAATAGAAACACTTCTTGAAATAATTAGAAAGATGGTGTATCGAGGAGAAAGAAAAAACACATTGTTAGGATTCAAGATCAAAAGCTGCAAGTGAGGATGATTCTTGCTCTCGCCGGAAGAAAGAGCGACGTTGGAGAAATTATCAACCACTATGAAAATAGCATTGTTTGTTCCCTTAGATTTAAGAATGAAGTTTGGAGAAACAATATTGCCTTCAAACAATAGACTTCTTGATATCAACGGAAAAGATTAGAATTGAGGACTTCTCGATTAGCTTCTTCGTGTGCTGGTAAGAACCAAAGGATCACTCAATTGAGGTGCGGGGATTTATCTCCACAAGAAAGAGTGGCACAAGTTTATGTTGGAATCCTGAGAAAGAAGTTGAATGTTGGATATCTGGAGTTATTGTAGAGGTGCCCATTGCTTTTCTTAACCATGAGGTTATTGCGTTAGATTTTGCGATTGATGGCATAGACCATAATTGGCTTTACCAAGAGAAAAAGAATTTGATAATTGAAGTCAGATATATCTTCCATCCATCTTGGTTGACAATGTCGAGCACCGGTAGAATGAAGAGGACGGAGAAGATTTTGCATTTGCTTCCACCAGATCATTGAAGATTTTGCTCCGTGTTGAAATAGACGAGACCATCAACAAGATATTATTGATTACGTTCTTGAGAGAACACTCCGGAAAAGCAAGGACAGAAGTAAAAGTATCAAGAGATAGAGGCCACTTCTAACTTTCATGGAATGAGTAAAAATTCCATTGATTCACCAATTCCATGTACAAAAGCGAATGATAAGAGTAGTGGTATGGTAGCTACTCCATCCCGCACCCAAAGAATTACTCCGTACACGAATAGTAAAATCATGCAACCCAACTCTCAGAATTTTTAGACTAAAGATCTTGACAAGAAGAATTCATGAAGCTTTGTAAGAAAACAAGGATATGATACAAACACTTCGTCAGATCCAAAGTAGATAAAGACGATGTTGTTGTCGTCGTGTTGGAAGTCCCAAGCCATCAGAAAAGATATGAACGAATATTACAGAGACAGATAAAAGATTTAATAGATAGATTAAGGATAGCACCCAAAACTTGAATAGAAGGATTGTGAAAGATCTGGAAAATCTTCGTTTCATCAGGCGGATAGAGGATAGAAGATAAAGTGAGAGTGTTTCAAAAGATTTCTTAACAAGCAGAAGACCAACAGGATTTTTTATCCTTCTTGAGAATATCTGAGAGATTTAGCAGTCTTGAGGAAAACTTCAACGGAACAATGATGATAATTTTCTAAACAAGGAAAACCCCGATTTGGTTGAAGGTGGAGGATGGAATTAACAATTGACTTGACAATTCCAGAATTGTAGCAATGTCTTTAGTAGAAAGATGTGGCCGAGATAGGTGACTTCAAAAAGGCAGGGTTGACACTTTGAGAACTTTGCACAGATGCGATGCTCTCGAAGCTTGAGAGAAAACGAAGGTGTTCTTCATGTTCTTCCACTGATATAGAATAGACAAACATATCATTACGATATACCACCAAGAATTGTCGAGATGTTCCAAGAATACCAAGTTCATGAGGCGGTAGGAACAAACAATTGACCGAAACACTTCCTGAGCTCAACGCCCTTTGAAAGATCAACATTAAGAGCAGTGATTTGTGTTAGAAGAGATGCATTAAAGAATAGATTATCTAGCACTTCGGATGAGAAAAGAGATGTTGACTTGTTCACCTTGTTGATCGGATCACCGGTTGAAAAGAGGAGATATTTTGGATAAGAATCGATGATAACTCATACATTAAGAAAAGCTACCATAGATGAAAGGATGATATTCTCTCGTATCAAAGAGAACCTTCCAAATATGGATTTCAAAAGGAAGTGAAGCATGATGACGGATGATAACTCACCATGGTGCCTTAAAGAACCTCTGGATTGCCAAAGATACTTGAATATGATGAAGATATGATCACGATATAACTCAAAATCACAAGAGATAACCGCCATCATTTGGAGGATTAGATTGATAGCATTGACCATATTCCACTCATGATATGCATCATATGGCAATACCGAGAACCCAATTACAATCACAAGCATCGAATGGACACAAGTTATGTATTTAGTCCCAAAAGAATTTCAAGATGAAGTAAAACTCCAGGATTATGCGTCGGTAGCCAAAGATCGAGTCAGCATAGAGCATGTCGACAAAAAGAAGGTGAAACATGTATCACACACGACTGAAAAGAAGTGTGGAAACATAGAGGTATCAATGAAAAAATTCCGCATTTTTTGGCATTAAAATACCAACTAGATGCGCAAAACCACTTAGCGGATAAAGATTGGCAACTTCACATTATGTGAAAGCATGCAGGAAGGAACAACACCCTTAACAAGATCGCGTCGGTAACAAGGAGTAAGACAGATCGCATCGGTTTACAAAGAGTCAGACAGATCACGTCGGTTTACAATAAGCCTGTCAGTATGAAATGTACTAACGGTTGATAACCAAAGGCAGATTGCGACAACAAGGTTGAATGCAACAGATAGACAAAGAATTACACACACATCCTATGGTACTACGGAAACTCCAAACACGTGAATCCTAGTTTGAATTTTTTATAAGAGAATAGATAAACGTTACACTTCCTTACCAGAAAAGGGTGGGTGAGTAATAAGAAAAATAGAAGCAGTCCTACTCTCACGTTTAGTTTTCCCCTAGTATACATAGCTACCAAAATATTTTCTAAACTGACAACGACCATCTTGGCTAAGACCCTAAAGGGTGGAATGGCTCTGATACCAATTGTAATACCTCGTACCCTATGCTCTAAGCTCAAGTCTGGATGAACCAAAAGTGGACATGACGTACTACCGTGGGGCCGTGCAGCCATAGACAGTAGGCCCACCTCATGGAGCAGGGCACGGTACCAGCCAACCATCCCACACGCGTTTTAGAACATCAGGACAAGAGCGAGCAGCGTAGTCGACAGGTAAAGCGATCAAAACATACACAAATGAGTATGTATGTTAGCAACATACAATAGACATCAAAGCCACACCATCTAAAATAGTAGAAACAGAAATATTCAACGCCATACAACAAGATCCAAATATCCTAGATAGATATAATAGTTTAGGATACATCCCCATACATCACGCAACAAAGTATCAAGCAGAAGCGGAGAACATGATCCGAGTACGGATAAGAAGCAAATTGGCATAGGATGCCCTGAAAATAAGCACATCCCGCCCACAGATCTCATGGATCTCCATCCCCAGAATCTCTACACCTAACAGTCGTTGCCACCATCATCAGTCTCTTCGACCCATTCGCCTTCCTGGGAGTATGCATGTCCATCTAAACCAAATATTTATCATGTGAGACCCTAGGGGTACTCAGCAAGTCTTAATGCATCTAAAGAGAACAACCTGGGGATGACGCGGCTGCAGCGAAACATAATAGCTACAAAGTTCTATAGGGACACGCTACACATCCGCCCAACTAAACAGTTATATAAGCAACATAAGTAAACATCGCTCGCCCTCCTTCTCGCTTACCGACGAGAAGGCGGGAGAACATCCCATTTGTTGGTAATTTTATTAACCATTCCATGAGTGTTGCACTATTTACTAGTCATGTCCTAGTCAAAGTAAAGGTCTTACTTTAGTTATGCTTGTGTATAATCAAGAAACTATGCTCCAAGTCGTCCATAACCGCGGACACGGCTTTCAGAAATATTTACCCTTCAAGGATGCACAAATAGCAAAACACACACGATCAACCTCGGGAAGAACCAAATAAAACACAACGAGGCCTCACGATAATACATTCATAGGATTCATAAATTATTTCAGGGGGCCACCCCACTAAGCTACCCGCAATAAAGTTGGATAACTCCGAGATAGACCCAGTGTTTGCATCAATGGATGTAAATGACTAGGAATCGGAAAGTGTGACTAGGCTTGTCAATACCGCGAAAATACTCCGCATTCCTAAACAGTACATGCACTCCACGCGTAATCGTAAATAAAGCAGTAAAACATGGCATAAGTACAGGATAGTAATAAAGTCCCAAACTAGTTTGTGGCCTCAAGAAATAAATTGTGAATCAAGCTCAGGCGAAGGGGGGTCCATAGAGTCACCCGGATGTGGATAGTGTGAATAGTCAAGCAACAGGAATCAAGTACTCTGGGTCCTACGGGATACAAGTGAGAGTAGAAGAACCAAATAACAGCTATTGTCCACCGGTGCCTCTTTCTGTAGTTATCTTATTACCAAATAGTTTAAGTTGTTTAGGTATCTCATTATTCAAAGACTCGCACAAACCCTACACATGCAGTTTTACGACTCACATGGCTCAAACAACTCTTATAGCAATGGCTCATAGATTGAGGGTACAAGTTTCGGTGGGGTTTAAAAGTAAAGGCTATGCAATACTTGGGTTTCAATATAATGCAATCGCGGCTCCATGATGCAAGAATAAGATAGAGTCATAGGTACTATATGTATGCAAGGGGAATTTCTTGCCTGGTAGTTCAGTTGCAGAATAGAAAGGATTCGGGTAATACTCCTGAGGCTCCTAATAATTCCCTTGCTCGACGTCTGTCCGGATAAAAACCAAACACACAAAAGGCCATAATAAATAAAATGTGCAATCATATGAATATATGCAACAAGAAAACAAGGTATACTATGATGGAATGATGCACAATTGCATAGTATAACATAGCATGGCATGGGTCAGGTGTGGAACAAGAAATAAACATTTTTATTATTTATTTAGCCAATTTTTAGTTGCATATTTCTTACTGTTTTCTTAATATTTATATGATGCATGTTTGAATTCATATCATGGAATGCATGATTACTACGGGCTCGTCGCGCTAATCGATTTAGATATATTATTTGTCGAATTCCGATTTACCATGCAAAAGATATGAATTATTTCTATTTTAATTGAAAATCCAAAATGTTTAATAGTTTGAATATTTAGGATTATCCAAACCGAGAAAAACAATTATATACAAATTATTTAAACAAATTCACTAACAATTCATTTGAAACTTTTTGAATTCGAGTTACAGATATATTTATCTGAATGCCTATGGGTTTTGCACAATAGTTTATGTGAAGTGTTCTTGTTAGTTGCTTCACTGAATTCTGAACTTCAGCTGATAGTATTCACAGTTGCAAAAAGTTCATTGAAAAGGAAACCAATAGCAGCCGTGGGGATTTGAACTTGGGGCCAAGTGGTTACATGAACGAGAGGCTAACTATTAGGCTAAGTGCTCGATTTATTACAGAGTAGCTCACGCAAACTGCAGGGACAAAAATTAGAAGGGGAAAAAATGGGTTTTCTTTACTGAAGAATCTGAAGGTGATAGAGGACAAGGTGTGTTTTCAGCTAGCTGGGTCAATCTTCCGTTGAAGATTACAAGAGTGTCCGAGTTCAGATTTGTGAACTGTCTTGTTGCTCTATGAAGAGGGTACAATGGAGATGAACAAAGCTTGAAGGGATTCTCTGGAAACCTACGAGAACGGACAGGATCTAGTCGGGAACATAGACAAAACAAACTGCAAAAACTGAAGAACTGATGACTGTAAACAACTGTTTTCCTGTGAGAAATGCCCATGTTTGGAGGATGATTGCAAGAGAAAGAGTGATGTATTTTGGGAGTGGTCAATTGCATCTGAAATATGGTATCACCAAGATTAACACTAGCGAATAAGACACGCGGGAGGTCGACTGTAAAGGACAGAGACTAGGCGGAAACGGAGGCACAGCCGCCGGAGGTAACTGAATTTTCTGAACCGAAAAATGACTGTGAGATCGGCTTGATTTCCGAGGACGATTCCGAACCCATTGAATCGCCGTTTGGAGCGTGGTTTGTGGCGTTGGGTAGAGGGTTATGCCGAAATCGATTAGATATGAAGATACACGTGGAAGGTGATCTGGAGCGGGTTGGAGACTGAAGGGAACAGGGGACAAAAGTAGAGGTCGCTGCGCTATAGACCTGTAGCTCGCGCACACGCGCCGCTAGCGGTGCGGTTGTTGTCGATGGCGGCGGCTCCGGTGAGGGAAGAAGATGTAGGAAACACTAAGAAGGTGCAATGTCTCACCTCGGGTCTGGTGACGAGGCGGTCGTGGTCCAGGTGGTCGAAGATGTCAGCATGATGGAGAGGATGGCGGTGGCCTGCATTGACGTTGCTGCAGTTCATGGCAGCGGGGAAGAAGACCAAGAGCTCTGCGGCAGGTATAGGCGCTGGGCTTTATCCTCGTGTTCTGGGGCTCGAGCGGCGTCGGGGAGCTCCAGCAACTCGACATGGTCCTCCTCCTTGCTTGTGTATCTCCGACGACGGTGGTGTTCTGCGGCGAGGCTCGGTGGACGGCGACGCGATGGTTCAGCTGTCCTCCGCCTAGGATTTTCGGGAGCAGAGGAAGGCAGCGAAGTAGATCGAGATGGGGATGAAGGAGTGGTTGGGGAGGAAAACCTTGGATGATTTCCTTGCTGCTGCCTCTACTTTATGCAAAGAAGAGGGGAGAGAGGATAGCACGCGCTCGGCGTGGGCTGGTAGGTTCGGGCACGTGAACCCGGCTATGAAGAGAAACACGGACGGTCGGTGTATTATATACTATAGTTTAAGCCTGAGCAAAAGCTTTCTGCTGTCTAATCTTCACTCCAAGTCATCTTAACTATGTAATTTTAGGTAATGACCGAAGTATTATGACCGGTTCCCTCTCATCCCCGTACCTACCCACACCCCATATCGATCTCGTCCCCCTCCACCTGAGCTCCCGAGTCCTGATCTCCGACCCATCCCAACCCCTCATCCATCTCCCCTAGCAACATGTGATACCCCTTCGCTCCCGAGCTCTTCCTCTCACATCCGCTCCCTCCACCCCCTCCAGTCACGAGGCTACCGCCTCCCTTCCATCTCTCACATCCAGCATCGGCCGCCTCTGCTTCCCCGCCTTAAACCTACCCAGTATCAATTCAACATCGCCCCCAACTTCGCACACCCGTCCGCCGCCATGCTTTCTCGGTGGTGAGGAAGATAAGTAGGAGGTGAGCGCGTGGGATGGTGGGGGTGAGAGAGAGGGGGGCGACGGGTAGATACTCTCTTATGCAGGACTATGCAAAGATATTGCATCATCCTCAGCGCTTTGACTGGAAAATCAGGGACGGATGGCGAGAAAAAATTGAAAAGAAGAAGGCCCCTCCGCTGCTGAGCTCTTCCTCTCACCTCCGCTACATCTAACCCCTCCACTCACGAGACCACTGCCTCCCTTCTAGCTCCCGCATCTAGCGTCGACTGCCTCTGCTTCCTCGCCTCGAACCTGCCCAGTACTGATTCAACATCGCCCCCGACCTCGTACTGTTGATCGAGCCAGACCGCGAGGGGGGAAACTAGGACGGAAGGGGGTCGGTTGCAGCTAGTGCTGGGTCTAATCGATAGTGCAGCTATATTGGTAGATGGTGTAGCTAGCTGGCTTGGTCTCATCTGATTACCAGGAACCAGAGAGAGGGTAAGGCCGAGTTGCACCAGCGAGAACGAATGGTTCTTTGGATTTGGTGTATGTGTGTGACCATACATACACACGGGTTATGATAGATATCACTAGATTTAGCTAGCTAGGAAAATAGCTAGAAGATTATAGCGTTGAAGAAACTGCTAGCTAGGTAGATAGTGTGTGTATGTGAGGGTACACACGATTTGAAATTAATCTAGCTAGCTAGATAAATAGAGATAGGGTTTAGGCAAGATTTTAATGGAAAAGAGACAATGGGAGATGTAGATGACACGATGTAAAGGTGTATTATTTCAGGTGAGGTATGTGGCAGGATGTTATATGGCAGGAACACAAGAGCTTGTTCCCATGTAGATTGGAGATGACTAGAGGTGCATGACGTATATAACTATAGCTTAAGCCTGAGAAAAAGCGAGTCATCTAAGGCTATCTATCTGCGCGCGCATTTTTGGCCGTCTAATCTTCACTCCAAGTCATCTTAACCGTGTAATTTCAGGCACTGACCGAAGTATTACGACCGGTTCCCTTCATCCCCGCACCTACCCACACCCCATCTCGATCTCGTCCCCCTCCACCTGAGCTCCCGAGTCCCGATCTCCGGCCCATCCCAACCCTCCTCCATCTCCCATAGAAATATGTGATACCCCTTTGCTCCCGAGATCTTCCTCTCACATCCGCTCCCTCCGCCCCTCCACTCACGAGGCTACCGCCTCCCTTCCATCTCTCACATCCAGCGTCGGCCGCCTCTGCTTCCCTGCCTCAAACCTACCTAGTATCAATTCAACATCGCCCCAACTTCGCACACCCGTCCGCTGCCATGCTTTCTCGGTGGTGAGGAAGATAAGTAGGAGGTGAGCGCATGGGATGGTGGGGGTGAGAGAGAGGGGGAGACGGGTAGACACTCTCTTATGCGGGACTATGCAAAGATATTGCATCATCCTCAGCACTTTGACTGGAAAATCAGGGACGGATGGCGAGAAAAAATTGAAAAGAAGAAGGCCCCTCCGCTGCTGAGCTCTTCCTTTCACCTCCGCTACATCTAACCCCTCCACTCACAAGACCACTGCCTCCCTTCTAGCTCCCGCATCTAGCGTCGGCTGCCTCTGCTTCCTCGCCTCGAACCTGCCCAGTATTGATTCAACATCGCCCCCGACATCGTACTGTTGATCGAGCCAGACCGCGAGGGAGGAAACTAGGACGGAAGGGGTCGGTTGCAGCTAGTGCTAGGTCTAATCGATAGTGCAGCTATATTGGTAGATGGTGTAGCTAGCTGGCTTGGTCTCATCTGATTACCAGGAACCAGAGAGAGGGTTAGGCCAAGTTGCACCAGCTAAAACGGATGGTTCTTTGGATTTGGTGTATGTGTGTGACTTCATACATATACACGGGTTATGATAGATATCACTAGATTTAGCTAGCTAGAAAAATAGCTAGAAGATTATATCGGTGAAGAAAATGCTAGCTAGGTAGATAGTGTGTGTATGTGAGGGTACACACACGATTTGAAATTAATCTAGCTAGCTAGATAAATAGAGATAGGGTTTAGGCAAGATTTTAATGGAAAATAGACAATGGGAGATGTAGATGACACGATGTAAAGGTGTATTATTTTAGGTGAGGTATGTGGCAGGATGTTATATGGCAGGAACGCAAGAGCTTGTACCCATGTAGATTGGAGATGACTAGAGGTGCATGACGTATATAACTATAGCTTAAGCTTGAGCAAAATCGAGCCATCTAAGGCTATCTGTCTGCGCGCGGATTTCTGGCTGTCTAATCTTCACTCCAAGTCATCTTAACCGTGTAATTTCAGGTACTGACCGAAGTATTACGACCGGTTGCCTCTCATCCCCGCACCTACCCACACCCCATCTCAATCCCGTCCCCCTCCACCTGAGCTCCTGAGTCCCGATCTCCGGCCCATCCCAACCCCTCCTCCATCTCCCCTAGCAACATGTGATACCCCTTCGCTCCCGAGCTCTTCCTCTCAAATGCTCTCCCTCCGCCCCTCCACTCACGAGGCTACCGCCTCCCTTCCATCTCTCACATCCAGCGTCGACCGCCTCTGCTTCCCTGCCTCAAACCTACCCAGTATCAATTCAACATCGCCCCAACTTCGCACACATGTCCGCTGCCATGCTTTCTCGGTGGTGAGGAAGATAAGTAGGAGGTGAGCACGTGGGATGGTGGGGGTTAGATAGAGGGGGGCGACGGGTAGATACTCTCTTATGCGGGACTACGCAAAGATATTGCATCATCCTCAGTGCTTGGACTGGAACATCAGGGACGGATGGCGAGAAAAAATTGAGAAGGAGAAGGCCCCTCCGCTGCCGAGCTCTTCCTCTCACCTCCGCTACATCTAACTCCTCCACTCATGAGGCCACTGCCTCCCTTCTAGATCCCGCATCTAGCGTCGGCTGCCTCTACTTCCTCACCTCGAACCTGCCCAGTACTGATTCAACATCGCCCCCGACCTCGTACTGTTGATCGAGCCAGACCGCGAGGGGGGAAACTAGGACGGAAAGGGTCGGTTGCAGCTAGTGTTGGGTCTAATCGATAGTGCTGCTATATTGGCAGATGGTGTAGCTAGTTGGCTTGGCCTCATCTGATTACCAGGAACCAGAGAGAGGGTTAGGCCGAGTTGCACCACCTAGAACGGATGGTTCTTTGGATTTGGTGTATGTGTGTGACTTCATACATACACACGGGTTATGATAGATATCACTAGATTTAGCTAGCTAGGAAAATAGCTAGAAGATTATATCAGTGAAGAAAATGCTAGCTAGGTAGATAGTGTGTGTATGTGAGGGTACACACACGATTTGAAATTAATCTAGCTAGCTAGATAAATAGAGATAGGGTTTAGGAAAGATTTTAATGGAAAAGAGACAATGGGAGATGTAGATGACACGATGTAAAGGTGTATTATTTCAGGTGAGGTATGTGGCAGGATGTTATATGGCAGGAACACAAGAGCTTGTTCCCATGTAGATTGGAGATGACTAGAGGTGCATGACGTATATAACTATAGCTTAAGCCTGAGAAAAAGCGAGCCATCTGAGGCTATCTGTCTGCGCGCGCATTTCTGGCCGTCTAATCTTCACTCCAAGTCATCTTAACCGTGTAATTTCAGGTACTGACTGAAGTATTACGACCGGTTCCCTCTCATCCCCGCACCTACCCACACCCCATCTCGATCCTGTCCCCCTCCACCTGAGCTCCTGAGTCCCGATCTCCGGCCCATCCCAACCCCTCCTCCATCTCCCTTAGCAACATGTGATACCCCTTCGCTCCCGAGCTCTTCCTCTCACATCCGCTCCCTCCACTCACGAGGCTACCGCCTCCCTTCCATCTCTCACATCCAACGTCGGCCGCCTCTGCTTCCCTGCCTCAAACCTACCCAGTATCAATTCAACATCGCCCCAACTTCGCACACCCGTCCGCTGCCATGCTTTCTCGGTGGTGAGGAAGATAAGTAGGAGGTGAGCACGTGGGATGGTGGGGGTGAGAGAGAGGGGGCGACGGGTAGATACTCTCTTATGCGGGACTACGCAAAGATATTGCATCATCCTCAACGCTTGGACTGGAAAATCAAGGACGGATGGCGAGAAAAAATTGAAAAGGAGAAGGCCCCTCCACTGCCGAGCTCTTCCTCTCACCTCCGCTACATCTAACTCCTCCACTCACGAGGCCACTGCCTCCCTTCTAGCTCCCGCATCTAGCGTCGGCTGCCTCTACTTCCTCGCCTCGAACCTGCCCAGTACTGATTCAACATCGCCCCCGACCTCGTACTGTTGATCGAGCCAGACCGTGAGGGGGGAAACTAGGACGGAAAGGATCGGTTGCAGCTAGTGTTGGGTCTAATCGATAGTGCAGCTATATTGGCAGATGGTGTAGCTAGCTGGCTTGGTCTCATCTGATTACCAGGAACCAGAGAGAGGGTTAGGCCGAGTTGCACCAGCTAGAACGGATGGTTCTTTGGATTTGGTGTATGTGTGTGACTTCATACATACACACGGGTTATGATAGATATCACTTGATTTAGCTAGCTAGGAAAATAGCTAGAAGATTATATGAGTGAAGAAAATTCTAGCTAGGTAGATAGTGTGTGTATGTGAGGGTACACACACGATTTGAAATTAATCTAGCTAGCTAGATAAATAGAGATAGAGTTTAGGCAAGATTTTAATGGAAAAAAGACAATGGGAGATGTAGATGACACGATGTTAAGGTGTATTATTTCAGGTGAGGTATGTGGCAGGATGTTATATGGCAGGAACACAAGAGCTTGTTCCCATGTAGATTGGAGATGACTAGAGGTGCATGACGTATATAACTATAGCTTAAGCCTGAGAAAAACCGAGCCATCTGAGGCTATCTGTCTGCGCGCGCATTTCTGGCCGTCTAATCTTCACTCCAAGTTATCTTAACCGTGTAATTTCAGGTACTGACCGAAGTATTACGACCGGTTCCCTCTCATCCCCGCACCTACCCACACCCCATCTCGATCCCGTCCCCCTCCACCTGAGCTCCTGAGTCCCGATCTCCGGCCCATCCCAACCCCTCCTCCATCTCCCCTAGCAACATGTGATACCCCTTCGCTCCCGAGCTCTTCCTCTCACATCTGCTCCCTCCGCCCCTCCACTCACGAGGCTACTGCCTCCCTTCCATTTCTCACATCCAACGTCAGCCACCTCTGCTTCCCTACCTCAAACTACCCAGTATCAATTCAACATCGCCCCAACTTCGCACACCCGTCCGCTGCCATGCTTTCTCGGTGGTGAGGAAGATAAGTAGGAGGTGAGCACGTGGGATGGTGGGGGTGAGAGAGAGGGGGGCGATGGGTACATACTCTCTTATGCGGGACTACGCAAAAATATTGCATCATCCTCAGCGCTTGGACTGGAAAATCAGGGACGGATGGCGAGAAAAAATTGAAAAGGAGAAGGCCCCTCCGCTGCCGAGCTCTTCCTCTCACCTCTGCTACATCTAACCCCTCCACTCACGAGGCCACTGCCTCCCTTCTAGCTCCCGCATCTAGCGTCGGCTGCCTCTGCTTCCTCGGCTCGAACCTACCCAGTACTGATTCAACATCGCCCCCGACCTTGTACTGTTGATCGAGCCAGACCGCGAGGGGGGAAACTAGGACGAAAGGGGTCGGTTGCAGCTAGTGCTGGGTCTAATCGGTAGTGCAGCTATATTGGCAGATGGTGTAGCTAGCTGGCTTGGTCTCATCTGATTACCAGGAACCAGAGAGAGGGTTAGGCCGACTTGCACCAGCTAGAACGAATGGTTCTTTGGATTTGGTGGATGTGTGTGACTTCATGCATACACACGGGTTATGATAGATATCACTAGATTTAGCTAGCTAGGAAAATAGCTAGAAGATTATATCGGTGAAGAAAATGCTACCTAGGTAGATAGTGTGTGTATGTGAGGGTACACACAAGATTTGAAATTAATCTAGCTAGCTAGATAAATAGAGATAGGGTTTAGGCAATATTTTAATGGAAAAGAGACAATGGGAGATGTACATGACACGATGTAAAGGTGTATTATTTCAGGTGAGGTATGTGGCAGGATGTTATATGGCAGGAACACAAGAGCTTGTTTTCATGTAGATTGGAGATGACTAGAGGTGCATGACGTATATAACTATAGCTTAAGCCTGAGCAAAAGCGAGCCATCTGAGGCTATATGTCTGCGCGCGCATTTCTGGCCGTCTAATCTTCACTCCAAGTCATCTTAACCGTGTAATTTCAGGTACTGGCCGAAGTATTACGACCGGTTCCCTCTCATACCCGCACCTACCCACACCCCATATCGATCCCGTCCCCCTCCACCTGAGCTCCTAAGTCCCGATCTCCAGCCCATCCCAACCCCTCCTCCATCTCCCCTAGCAACATGTGATACCCATTCGCTCCCGAGCTCTTCCTCTCACATCCGCTCCCTCCGCCCCTCCACTCACGAGGCTACCACCTCCCTTCCATCTCTCACATCCAGCGTCGGCTGCCTCTGCTTCCCTGCCTCAAACCTACCCAGTATCAATTCAACATCGCCCCCAACTTCGCACACCCGTTCGCTGCCATGCTTTCTCGGTGATGAGGAAGATAAGTAGGAGGTGAGCGTGTGGGATGGTGGGGGTGAGAGAGAGGGGGGCGACGGGTAGACACTCTCTTATGCGGGAGTATGCAAAAATATTGCATCATCCTCAGCGCTTGGACTAGAAAATCAGGGACGGATGGCGAGAAAAAAATGAATAGGAGAAGGCCCCTCCGCTGCCGAGCTCTTCCTCTCACCTCCGCTACATCTAACCCCTCCACTCACGAGGCCACTGCCTTCCTTCTAGCTCCCGCATCTAGCGTCGGCTGCCTCTGCTTCCTTGCCTTGAACCTGCCTAGTACTGATTCAACATCGCCCCCGACCTTGTACTGTTGATCGAGCCAGAGCACGAGGGGGGAAACTAGGACGGAAGGGGGTCAGTTGCAGATAGTGCTAGGTCTAATCGATAGTGTAGCTATATTGGTAGATGGTGTAGCTAGCTGGCTTGGTCTCATATGATTACCAGGAACTAGAGAGAGGGTTAGGCCGAGTTGCACCAGCTAGAACGGATGGTTCTTTGGATTTGGTGTATGTGTGTGACTTCATGCATACACACGGGTTATGATAGATATCACTAGATTTAGTTAGCTAGGAAGATAGCTAGAAGATTATAGCGTTGAAGAAAATGCTAGCTAGGTAGATAGTGTGTGTATGTGAGGGTACACACACGATTTGAAATTAATCTAGCTAGCTAGATAAATAGAGATAGGGTTTAGGCAAGATTTTAATGGAAAAGAGACAATGGGAGATGTAGATGACACGATGTAAAGGTGTATTATTTCAGGTGAGGTATGTGGCAGGATGTTATATGGCAGGAACACAAGAGCTTGTTCCCATGTAGATTGGAGATGACTAGAGGTGCATGACGTATATAACTATAGCTTAAGCCTGAGCAAAAGCAAGCCATTTGAGGCTATCTATCTGCGCGCATTTCTGGCCATCTAATCTTCACTCCAAGTCATCTTAACCGTGTAGATTCAGGTACTGACCGAAGTATTACGACCGGTTCCCTCTCATCCCCGCACCTACCCACACCCCATCTCGATCCCGTCCCCCTCCACCTGAGCTCCTGAGTCCCGATCTCCGGCCCATCCCAACCCCTCCTCCATCTCCCCTAGCAACATGTGATACCCCTTCGCTCCCGAGCTCTTCCTCTCACATCCGCTCCCTCCGCCCCTCCACTCACGAGGCTACCACCTCCCTTCCATCTCTCACATCCAGCATTGGCCGCCTCTGCTTCCCCGCCTCAAACCTACCCAGTATCAATTCAACATCGCCCTCAACTTCGCACACCCGTCCGCCGCCATGGTTTCTCGGTGGTGAGGAAGATAGGTAGGAGGTGAGCGCATGGGATGGTGGGGTGAGAGAGAGGGGGCGACGGGTAGATACTCTCTTATGCGGGACTATGCAAAGATATTGCATCATCCTCAACGCTTTGACTAGAAAATCAGGGACATATGGCGAGAAAAATTGAAAAGGAGAAGGCCCCTCCGCTACCGAGCTCTTCCTCTCACGTCCGCTACATCTAACCCCTCCACTCACGAGGCCATTGCCTTCCTTCTAGCTCCCGCATCTAGCGTCGGCTGCCTCTGCTTCCTCGCCTCGAACCTGCCTAGTACTAGATTCAACATCGCCCCCGTCCTCGTACTGTTGATCGAGCCAGACCGCGAGGGGGGGGGGGAACTAGGACGGAAGGGGGTCGGTTGCAGCTAGTGCTAGGTCTAATTGACAGTGCAACTATATTGGCAGATGGTGTAGCTAGCTGGCTTGGTCTCATCTGATTACTAGGAACCAGAGAGAGGGTTAGGCCGAGTTGCACCAGCTAGAATGGATGGTTCTTTGGATTTGGTGTATGTGTGTGACTTCATGCATACACACAGGTTATGATAGATATCACTAGATTTAGCTAGCTAGGAAAATAGCTAGAAGATTATAGCGGTGAAGAAAATGCTAGCTAGGTAGATAGTGTGTGTATGTGAGGGTACACACACGATTTGAAATTAATCTAGCTTGCTAGATAAATAGAGATAGGGTTTAGGCAAGATTTTAATAGAAAAGAGACAATGGGAGATGTAGATGACACGATGTAAAGGTGTATTATTTCAGGTGAGGTATGTGGCAGGATGTTATATGGCAGGAACACAAGAGCTTGTTCCCATGTAGATTGGAGATGACTAGAGGTGCATGACGTATATAAGAGGGATAGAGAGAGGAGTTATATTAGCTTGATGGATTTTTAAACAACATTTCAAATAAGAACAACCCCCCCAAAAGATATTTGATAAGAATAATGGCACATAGGAGTGCTATTGATTCATGTGAGTGGCCAAGAGGTTTATTATTGCAGGTGACTAGAATAGGAGGGTTTTATATTGCATGTGCATACAATAATAGCCATGCAAGAAAGAGGGGCTATATTAGATATATTAGATGATAGGATTTAAGAACCATTCAAAAAGAGCCAATAAGACAAATAATTTGAACACAAGAATTGCCACATAAAATGATGTGTCATTTCATGTGACTAGATACAATGGCCATAATGCATGTGGCTATCCAAAATAAATAAAAGGGGAGGCACATGCATATTAAAATTGAGAGAGTGTAAAGCACTAGAATTTGGATATGACATGCTTTATGAGTAGATAATCCTCACATGATGTATATAGGCATGATTTAAATACCAACAAACAAAGGAAGCCCACATATATATGCAAGGTAAAATCTATGGAAGATTAAAAAGAACAAGGTAGAGTGTGGCATGTTAGTAGGTGGAATAGAATTTTAAAACATATGCCCTCAACTCAATTTGGGCATCTAACATTATATCAAGAAGAAAATACATTATATGAAGAAGCAAATATAATTACTAGGCAAATGCATATGAGAGAAGAACCAAGTATAAAAGGGGTTTTATATGATGATCAAATACAAGGTGGCATGGTGACATGTGCATGATATGAGGATGATGCATTTAATGACATGTAGGAATAGCAATATATAGACTAGGCAAGTAGCATTGTAATTGTTAGACAATTGGGATGCTACAGGAAAGTGGTGTGGCGGTAGGTAGGGCTAGGGTTTGGATTAGTTGGGTTTAGGTTGGGCTTTGGAGGTGGCCGGCTAGGCTTTTGGGTCTAGCTAGCCGCCTCCCTAAATAAAATAGTTAATTGTTTTATTATTGTTATGTTTTATTTTAAAGGGCTTTTGTAAATAATTTTTAGACAAAACAAAATATCCGTATGACCGGGATTTGTACTTTGAAATAAAAGGGAGGGATTAATGTAGAAAACAAAATAGGGATTTTAGTAAAATATTTTTAGAAAAATATATGCATGATGATGATGATGCACAAAGGTAAAACACAATGATTTTCTAGTAGTGATTTTACCGGGGTGCTACAATTCGACACCACTAACAATGGATCTCGCCCTCGAGATCCGCATCATGGTACAGGAAAGAAGGCTGACGATCTGAATCTTATTGCTTTGGGTAGATCCTCGCGACACCACTAACAAAGATTCTTGCTCCATCTTGAAATTAGCAACACCACCAACAAGGGGTCGTTGCTCACATTCATCGAGAGAGCACTCCAGAGAAACAAAGACGAAGATAGAGGTCTCAAAAGGTAAGGCACCTCTATCTTCTGTGGAAGGAGTAAAATCGCATTGATCCACCATTCAATGTACAAAATCGAATGGTAAGAGTAGTGGTATGGTAGCTACTCCATCCCGCACTCAAGGAATTACTCTATACATGAACAAAAGAATCGTGCAACCAACTCTCGGAATTCAGACTGAAGATCTTTACAAGCGATGTTTGGAAACAAAGGATTGATGTAGGATCTTCTGATGTAGATGATGTCATCACTTTGGAAACCACCGGGATATACAAAATAAATCGAATGAAAAGACACAATGATTAGGTTCCGCGATGGTTCCATTGGCATGAACAACACATGCTCAATGTATACTCCAACTTCACCAATGCTTATCCTTCTCATATGTTTTTCAGCAATTCGGATATTCGTCAAGGTGCACATGCAGATAAAGAGTTCAAGGACAAAAAGGTTGGACGAAGGGTACAACAAACAAGATGAAAATTTGATGATTGTAGCACCACCGTTATAAAAAGGAGGAAGCGAAACCCTGGAGTTACAACGAAAACCCAACCACGAGAAATCCTGGACTCGAAGAAAATATAAGAGTAGATTCAAAACACGTAGAGGTAAGGGGAGAATAGCATATGTGTAAGGAGTAAAAACAGACCTAATTAGATCTATCCAACCGATGTTGCAAAAATAGTTTTGACACTCTACATCGGCCATTAGCTAGGTTATTCTACACGCTGGACCAGTGGGGTATCACAACTGCTGAGCTCTGATACCACTTTGTAACACCCTCGAATCGGCCCTATGCAAGTTTTAGTGATTCCCGCCAAACCCGCATAGAAACGATTCAAAGATACCCACTAGTCACTTGCGTGCGGGTGGAAAACAAAGTAATATCATTACACAATAGTCCACGATGGAACCCACAGAACATATATATACAACAACGACTCAACGAGTCAAGAGTATAGATATACAATACAAAGATCCAAAACACCTTGAAAACGATACACAACCGAGTACGGATAAGATGCAAATGGGGATAAGAGCCTTGAAGAATAACCAATGGCGTCCATAACCCTACCCAGGCCAAGCCGGAAGGGTAACCCTGCTAACGACGTCAAGCTTAAACCTATCAAAACAGAAGCGGTGCCGACAAAGGGCACAAGAAAAAGGGAGCGGTCTGTACTGAGGCCAGTACACGGCGAGTCTAAAATTCAGCGGCTCTCGCCTGCATATGTATGGTGGACTGAAGCGGCAGCGAAGCATGCACTAAACAACCTATAGAGATTCGATACAACTATCGGCTATCAGAGAGAGATAAGAAAGAACTATGCGGAACCAACCTGATACTAACACCAAACATACCCATCCTAGTATTTCCTCCTCGAGACCAAACGAGGAAGTCCTTCCGAGGAAACTCACACAATTGGCAGTTTTATTCATTCTTTCCATGGGGGTTATCCAACTTACTAGTCATATTAGATACAAGTCAAACTATAACATTAAACTTTAGTTATAGTTGTCTATGATCGAGAAACTGTGCTCCAAGTCGTCCATAACCGCGGACACGACTTTTCGAAAAGATTTAACCCTGCAGGGGTGCACCAAAGTATCCACACGCACTTCAACCCTTGTTGTCAGATCCGATATGAGCAAGATCTTGAACATACACCAAATAGTATGTGACAAGGCTTCGGACACGATGTTTCCCAGCAAGTACATGGGGACCACCCCACTTTGCTACCCGCAATGAAGTCGGCTGTCTCCGATATGGACCCAGGGTGTGTGACGATGGCTATAAACGACTGGGAACCCGAAAGTGTGAATGGGCTTGCCGATACAGCGGAAACGTGGCATGGGGTTCCTAAACTGTACAGGAGCTCCACGCGTAATCATAAATAAAGTAGTAAAGCATGGCATAAGTACGGGATAGTAATAAAGCCCCAAACTAGTTTGTGGCCCCTAGTATAGTACTTTAAAATCAAGTAGTAAGCTGATGGGGTGCCCACACACCCACCTGTGGTTAGCGTGCTCGATCTCCGAATAGGTGTCAAGAACTCGGGTCCTAGGTGGACACAAGTGGGCGGTTAAAAACCAAATATTGACTATTACCCACCAATGCCTCTGCATTATATCTATATCTAGCATTTTTATTGACAAGTTATAATGAAAGCCATGATCATCTCCATCATTAAGCATGTGCCAACCTCCCAACAATGGTGGAACATCGACGATGCGAAGAAGCACCTAAGCAAGCATCTACGACTCGCAAGGCCGACTATCTATCAAACAATAGGCAATAGGATGTGTCCAAGGCAATATATAGGCTGCACAGAATATAAATGGTACGGAAAACTAAAGCATCGCGACATAGATAGCAATAGATCAACAGGAGGAAGTAAAGACTATAAATGCAAAATAGGTAGAAAGTTGGAGAATGCTCGCCTGAAAACACTGCTAGAGATACACCGGAGAACTTGTCGATACTCGCATCCACTCAATAGCCTAATCCATGAAGAAGGAAAACACTAAAAGAAACATCGGATGCACTATTTAATACTACGACAGAAGATCGGGCATGATGCATGTATGATGTATGACATGGCAACGATGCGATGCAACTAGGAAATATTAAGAGAAAGGGTCCCGACAATTAAATATAAGGTTCAAGTTATTTAGATACCCCCAGTTTAAAGGTTAGCTTAACAAGCCAAAACATGGCATCGGTTCGCTACACAAATTTAAATGGAGTCAATATAAGACTAGAATAGCCTGCATATAGTCTTCATATTTAATTATTAGGTGAGTAGACAAAATACCCCCCAAACCACAAAATATGTATGCGACATGAATGATTTAATACAAGAAGATTTATAAATGGCAATTTATAAAATAGGGCCAGGTTAGGTAGGGCTCACACATCGGGACTCGGCGATCTTGGGGGCTCGGAGGGGTTCAGGATCGTGTTCAGTCTTCAGATTCTTGGGATCAGGGTCTTCGAGGTCTCGGCCATCGGATCTGGGAAGAAGGACTTGGCATTCCGAGTGGTTCAGGTTCCATGAAGTAGTCATTACCGGTCTTCTCGGAATCCCTCGGGTTCATCTTCTAGAATCGATGTTCTTGGCATTGGTCAATCTTGATGGCATGGTTATATATCTTGTTGTCCTCCGATCATATTCGAGTGAAAATGTTGCAAACAGGTCTTGTCTCATTTGAACAGTAGCACGAACACCTTGCCGTCAGGGTCCAACAGGCGGGTGACGAGCTCGTTCATGTGGTCTCTAGGTGTGGAGCTTGTATGCTGAACAAAAGAAAAAGGCACGTGAGGTTTGAGTCGAAGCAGAGAGACTCGTGGGTGAGCTGAGTGCCCATAGCGACGGAGATGAAGATTGGGTCGAGCGCAGGCTTGTAGGGGAGTTCACTCGGGCCCGAGTCAGAGGAGGGGACAAACGGGGTAGGTGGCACAGGGCTCGTGGTGTTTATCGAGAGAGAGGGTGGGGCTAGCGACAGAGGATGGAACATGCGTTGAGTCGACGCGGTTGGACGAGGACATGGTGGGGTCGGGTCTGTGGGCTGGGGCCAGGGTGAGAGCAACGTGGACGCTAGGCGTTGCATGCTTGTGTGGGAAGCGCGAGGATTGAGAGCCAGAGTGGGGCGCTGGCGGCAGCGGCAGGTGGGGGAAGTGGTGTGGCGGTAGGTAGGGCTAGGGTTTGGATTAGGTGGGTTTAGGTTGGGCTTTGGAGGTGGCTGGCTAGGCTTTTGGGTCTAGCTGGCTGCCTCCCTAAATAAAATAGTTAATTATTTTATTATTATTCTATTTTATTTAAAGGCCTTTTGTAAATAATGTTTAGACAAAACAAAGTATTCGGATGACCGGGATTTGTACTTTGAAATACAAGGGAGGGATTAATGTAGAAAAAATAGGGCTTTCATTAATTTTTTTTGGGAAAATATATGCATGATGATGATGATAATGCACAAAGGTAAAACACAATGATTTTCTAGTAGTGATTTTACCGGGGTGCTCCACATTCTCGGGCCGCACCTAGCCCGTGGGGAGCCTTATCATTGTTGATGTCATGGCGTAGTGGGTTGTACGCCCACCAACGCCCCATATCCCATTGTGGCCCTATTCTCAGGCCTTCTTCTCTACATGTTAAACACGTACACAAGTCATAGTGGCCTTACTCAAGGGTCTCCACATGCGAGAGGGGGCAGGACCGTCCATGGGAAACGTTCCACTCCCTCTTCACTATGTAAGGTTGGAGATGCTTTAGGTACTGTGACATAGTTCAGAGAAGGTGACTCCCATGTATTCTTCTTATAGAGAAGAGCTTGCTGGGGGTTAGTCCCTTCCCACGCATTGATGCACAATGTTATGGGGTAACCCCATGGGTGGTCCGATCTTCACGGATCTCGTGGTCAAATCGATGGGAAAGCGAGGGTAAAGGGAGAAGGTAGCGGAAGCGGATGCACACCTCGCGAAGAACACGATGAACACACACAAAACTCACATGATACAAGGCTGATTGCTCGCGCCGGTGGCCACCGGTCTAATAGAATCTTCGCAAGGAAAGATCGGTCAACGTGCTCCTGTCAATCCCAAGTGGAGAGGGAAGAACACCTTGGAGAGGGTCTTGACAACTATGCTCATGCGCTAGCAAACTTAGGCCTTATACAACGAGGGAGGCGCGATGCAAAATCCAACGAGGTGGTGATGATAGTCGATCCCCTTTGGTAGAAGGGGATGAGGCAAAACTAGAGATTCCACAAAGGGGGTTGTCTTTAGTCTATCATCTATGCCTAAGGGATACAATGAGGGGTGGGGGCTCTATATATAGGCCAGCCACAAGTTCAGGGGTAGTTTGAGCATAAAACTAGGGTTTGGTGTAGAATAGAGGGGTACATGGGCCAAGGGCCCAGATGTTGGCTGATGACCCACAAGTATAGGGGGTGTATCGCAGTATTTTCGAGGGAAGTGAAACCCAATTTATTGATTCGACACAAGGGGAGCCAAAGAATATTTATAAGCCTTAACAACTGAGTTGTCAATTCAGCTGCACCTGGAAACAATCTTGCTCACAGCAGTTTATCAGTAACAACAGTTTTGTAGTAGGAATAGTAAAGCAGCAGCAATAGTAAAGAAAAGACAGTAGTAACAAAAGCAGTAAACAGTGGGATTCGAGTGCGGTAGGCATAGGGATGGATGGACGGGCGTTGCATGGACAAGACAATTCACATAGCAATCAGAACATAGGGCAATTGCAGATAAATAGGATAAAGCATCCAAGTACTAGACAATCCTAGGCATGTGTTCCATATATAGTCATACGTGCTCGCAATGAGAACTTGCACAACATCTTTTGTCCTGCCAGCCCGTTTGCAGCGGGGCCTCTAGGGAACTACTGGAAATTAAGGTGCTCCTTTTAATAAAGCACCGGAGCAAAGCATTAACACTCCGTAAACACATGTGATCCTCACATCAAAGCCTTTCCCTTCCGGCTACCCCGATTTCTGTCACTTCGGGACCATAGGTTCCGGACAACGACGTGTGTATACAACTTGTAGATAAGACCAGAAACAATACTATCATAATGAATCAATAACATGTTCAGATCTGAAATCATGGCACTCGGGCCCTAGTGATAAGCATTAAGCACAACAAGTCGCAACAAAGTCATAAAGCACTAATAAAAGATACTAGGCACCATGCCCTAAAAATCTGATGCCATTACATGAATGATCTCATCCAATCCCAACCATCCCCATAGCCTACAACGGGGGATTACTCACTCATAGATGGAGGAAACATGGATGGTCGATGAAGATGATGGTGGAGATCGATGGAGATGGCTCCGGGGGCACTTCCCCGTCCCAGCAGGGTGCTGGAACACAAACTTTCTGTCCCCCGAATCTCCCCTTCGGTGGCGGCGGCGGAGTGGAACTTTTCATGGAAAAACGTCGAACCCCCCAAAGTTTTTAGGTCAGAAGGCTTCTTATAGGCGAAGAGGGAGACCGAGGGGGTGCCTGGGGCCACCACACCATGCCCTGGCGCGGCCAGGCTCAGCCCGCGCCTGGGGGTGGTGTGGCCAGCCCCTGGCCCTCCTCCGTCTCGTATTCTGGCTCCTGGAGTCTTCTGGAAAAATAGGCACTTTGGCTTTTGTCCTGTCCAATTCCGAGAATATTCATTTTCTGACTTTCCTAGAACCAAAAACAGCAGAAAACAGGCAGCTGGCACTGTGGCTCTTGTTAATAGGTTAGTCCAAGAAATCATATGAAAAGTACTCCAAAGTGTGGACAAAACACAAGAAAGTGGATAAAACCAAGCATGGAGCATCAAAAATTATAGATACATTTGCAATGTATCAACATCCCCAAGCTTAACTCCTGCTCGTCCTCGAGTAGGTAAGTGATAAAAAGAAAGAATAATTTTTGAGGTGACATGCACCATCAAAGACTTGATCAAAATATTTGTAAAACATTCAAAGCTGGGATCATAGTACTTCAATCATAACATGAAAGAAAAAGTTCTAGCAATAAGACAAAGAGACTATGATGCAACATGAAAAGGCACAAACAAAAGATTCATGAATAACAATGCCTTGCAAGACTTTTGTTTGTTTCACATAAAGAAAACATAGCATAGTGGCATTCAGCTTGTCCCTCATAGAGTAGTAAACATAAATGCATAGGACACCTTCAAAGTTTACAAGAGTGACTAGATACAAATAGTTTAAAGCAAGCAATATCAAGGTATGCATCAATCAACAAGTCTTGGGACAATGCACATAGAACTAAGAATGGCCACTATGCTCTCAAGAAAGTGCTCATAGAATGTGTGGAGACTCAACAAGGAAATGAAAAGGTTTTGAAAAGTTTGAAAGGCTTCCAAATGCTAAAAGTACGGTACTCATTAGCTTTGAGCTCTCATTGCCCCTATCATAAGCATCTTTAATGTGGTTAAGGTGAAAGTGTGGTCCAATCTGAGTTATATGCTTGACATACTATAAACTGAAAATCCCAAGTCCCTTGAGTACGAGGGCCGCTCCTCATGCTACTCAACTTTAGTTACCGGTAAGTTCTTGTCATTGTAAGTATGTGCGTATCATAGAGAACCGCCAACGGGGTAACCCTTGCCGATGATACGGAAGAATCCCCATATCAAAATGGCAAGGCAAGCAGACAATGAGTATCTCAGCAATCTTCTTATTTACCATGGGAAAATGGTGCTTTTTTTGTCTCTTTCCTCTTTTCATAAATCTCTCCTTTTTTTCTTTTTCTCAATAGCTATCTCTCTCTCTTTTTTGTATAAGAAGAATGCTTCATAGATATCATTATGGTTACGCTGTAGGTTTCCACCATGTCAGCATGGATTAGACCAGCGGCCCAGGCGTTTCTCTAACACACATACATAACTCCATGGACTTACAAGCTCCCCTTTTATTTCACACCGACGACATCCGCAAACAAAAGAGCAAGGTATCAACTGGGTATATATTTACAAGTGTTGAAAGTGTTCCTCGTGACAGCACAGTTCTGCTAATCCCCAGCCTATAATTAGCAAGCATATAACTTTCATGGAGAGTTCACAATGGTTCAGGTTTATTAAGTGCAGGAAATAAAGTGTGCCATCAAGTTCGTGAGAGCTTTACTAACTAACTTTGTCATAACAAGCAAACATTTTATTCGGAAGAAAACAAGGCATAGTGAATATGCACAGAAGTAGAAAATGATGCTAATAGGTAGGTATGGTGGACACTTTGGCAATATTTGGTTTAAGGGAGTTGGAAACATGAGTAAAACACTCAGTGTAAGTGAAGGCTAGCAATAGTAAGGGAGCGACAAACGAGAGAGCAATAATGGCCATAATCATGCAGAGCGACAAAACATCATTGATCAAAGCATAAAGTGATACTACAAGTTGAAAACTAAAGGATCATAAAGGCTTATGGTGACATGAGATAGTCATAACATGGTGTGAGCATGTGCCAAGTCAACCCAAATAAAACATCAAAGGAGAATATCACTATACTATGCTTTAATATGCTAAAACAACGCATGATTCATCCAAGGCACATTAAGCAATCTCAATTGTTTATAACAAGTCATGCTACAACAAAGAATACTAAGCATAAAGCTAAAACAATATCAAGCATGGCATGACAAAGCATAGGCCACAGTCAAAAACAAGCTCTCTTTACTACTTAAGCATGAGCTCTCCTACTCTTTTCCAAACCAAACCAAACCAAACTATTTGAACACCAATGCATGAAAGAGGAGGTCCAACCAATTTATTCAGCAAACTAAGCAAACCACGCAAACTAAAACCAAAACGAAAACGAAAAAGAAGACGCTCCAAGAAAAACACAACTGTGCATGAAACAATAAAAATGAAGTGTTTGGAAGAAACCTGAGATTTTTATTGACGAAGAAGGGGATGCCTTGGGCATCCCCAAGCTTTGACGCTTGTACTTCTTGGATATTTCTTGGGGTGACACGCGTGGCATCCCCAAGCTTGAGCTTTAGTCCATCCTTCATCTCATTACCCATTCCTTCCATACACCTGAAAATTTTCCTTCATACAAAACTTCACACAATCTCATTAGCAACATTAGTGCACTTAAGATAAATAAGTCTCAAGGTTCAGTTCTAACACCAAATAAACTTCCATTAGAACACTATCTACTGTAGAACTTCCCTCAAAAATCTCAATTCCCTAAAAGAACTCAAGAAGGAACCAACAAGAAGCCAATGCAGAAGATGGCAGAAATCTGTCAAAACAGACCAGCAGGTAAAGACGAATTTTTACGAAGACCTTATGTTTCTCAAATCTAAAAGTGTTGAACTAACAAAAGTTAGATAACAACCTGGGTCAGAAGCACAAAAATTTACAGCTCAATACAACATACGGAGCTCTCTCAGGAATGTTTACGGTGAAGCACAGAAATCTGTTTCGGGACAGCAACTTTCCCAATCATTACTTCACTCTCATTAGAGGTTACTCTTGGCACAAAAAGCAAATAAAAAGGATAAGGAGAGGTTATTACAGAGGTAATAACTTCCAAGACTCATATAAAACTCTTGGGTTATCTCCCAACAAGTACTTTTCTTTAACGCCTTTAAGTTAGGCATAAGCAAAAACTGAAATAGATAGAATAGAAGTAAACAGACATAACCATAGTGAAAACATTGTTTTGTTCAATGAAATCCTTTTGTTAACAAGTTTTATCAGGTCTTTTACCAAAACAATTCCATATGAGACAAAACTTTGTATCCCACTAATGATTATGTTACCTCAACCTTGATAGCAATGGTCCCAATCATAATAGTTTCAAATTTTTCTCTTCGTATGGGACAATATATTTCTCCAACTTGAATGCCCTCAACATGTTCAATTGAATTCAACTTTCAATCGTCTTGAGGAAATAGACAATGTGTTCATTGAAGGTCACCTTCCCTTGATTACAATTAATAACAGCTCCTGCAGTATTTAAGAAAAGGTCTTCCAAGAATAATAGACATAATATCATCTTCAGGCATAAAAGTTTAAGAGGATGCTCTCATAAGAAATATGAGTTGAAATAAAAGAGAGCATAAAGAAGCAAATTCAAAACACATTTAATTCTAACCCACTTCCTATGCATAGGAATCATGTATGCAAATAAATTCGCAAAGAACAAAGTGACAGGCATAGGGAGATGAAACAAGAGTGACTTCAAAACTTTTAGCACATAGAGAGGTGTTTCAATACCATGAAAACTTCTACCACCATATTTTCCTCTCTCATAATAATTTTCAGTAGCCTCATGAATAAACTCAACAATATAACTATCACATAAAGCATGCTTTTCATGATCTATAAGAACTAGAGATTTATCATAAACATCTTCAAAAGAATCCTCAGGAACATAACATTCATCCTTCTTTAGTAAGCATGGGGGACAATCAAATAATGTAAGGGATAAAGAGTTACACTCATTAGAAGGTAAGCATGGGTAGATAATCCATTCTTCCTCCTTTTGTTCATCACTCTCCTTCTCTTTTTCATCTAATGAGATTTCAGGTTCATCAATTTCTTCTTCCATAGGATCCTGCGAGGCATTAGTCTCTTCCATTTGTGGAAAGCATCTATTAAAATATTCAAGAATATAGCCATTTTCATCCTTGTAATTATCAAAGAAAAATTTAAGTATACCATAAACCTCATACTTATAAGGTGAATCATCAATATTTTCAAGCAAACTAGCAAGTTCAAATGCACCCTTCCAAGCAATAAATTCCTCAATTTGTTCCACATCATAAAGGTCATAATTTCCCTTAACATAGGAAGATATGGTAACATTATCATTATACTCACATTGAAAAGGGAGGTGTTTGTACCTCCTACAGCAACAAGATTTATCAAGGCAATAAGTAACATTATAAGTAGAGCACACATTTCTAGCAATGGTATACAATCTATCAATTTGTCCCCATAAGTGTTTCCCTTTTTGTGACAAGCGGTGTTCCTTATAATAATATTTTTCATCTTCCGTGAACCCACCTTGCCAATAAGATTCAGTTTTAAAGAAACCAACTATTGACAACGAGCATGATAAAGCAAGACAATAACAGACCAACCAAAATAACAACTAGAGTAGGAACCAATTTTTTTGTATTTTTGATAAAGAAACAAGCAAACAAGGAGAAAGATAAACTTAGCTTGAACAATAGTGATTCCAAGTGAACTTGATAAATAAATCTATGCTCCCCGACAACAGCGCCAGAAAATAATCTTGATGACCCACAAGTATAGGGGGTGTAACGCAGTATTTTCGAGGGAAGTGAAACCCAATTTATTGATTCGACACAAGGGGAGCCAAAGAATATTTATAAGCCTTAACAACTGAGTTGTCAATTCAGCTGCACTTGGAAACAATCTTGCTCACAGCAGTTTATCAGTAGCAACAGTTTTGTAGTAGGAATAAAGCAGCAGTAGTAGTAAAGCAAAGACAGTAGTAACAAAAGCAGTAAACAGTGGGATTTGAGTGCGGTAGGCATAGGGATGGATGGACGGGCGTTGCATGGACAAGACAATTCACATAGCAATCAGAACATAGGGCAATTGCAGATAAATAAGATAAAGCATCCAAGTACTAGACAATCCTAGGCATGTGTTCCATATATAGTCATACGTGCTCGCAATGAGAACTTGCACAACATCTTTTGTCTGGCCAGCCCGTTTGCATCGAGGCCTCTAGGGAACTACTGGCAATTAAGGTGCTCCTTTTAATAAAGCACCGGAGCAAAGCATTAACACTCTGTAAACACATGTGATCCTCACATCAAAGCCTTTCCCTTCCGGCTACCCCGATTTCTATCACTTCAGGACCCTAGGTTCTGGACAACGATGTGTGTATACAACTTGTAGATAAGACCAGAAACAATACTATCATAATGAATCAATAACATGTTCAGATCTGAAATCATGGCACTCGGGTCCTAGTGACAAGCATTAAGCACAACAAGTCGCAACAAAGTCATAAAGCACTAATAAGAGATACTAGGCACCATGCCCTAACAATCTGATGCCATTACATGAACGATCTCATCTAATCCCTACCATCCCCATAGCCTATAGCAGGGGATTACTCACTCATAGATGGAGGAAACATGGATGGTCGATGAAGATGATGGTGGAGATCGATGGAGATGGCTCCGGGGGCACTTCCCCGTCCCGGCAGGGTGCCAGAACAGAGACTTTCTGTCCCCTGAATCTCCCCTTCGGTGGCGGCGGTGCAGCGGAACTTTTCGTGGAAAAACGTCGAACCCCTCGAAGTTTTTAGGTCAGAAGGCCTCTTATAGGCGAAGAGGGAGACCGAGGGGGTGCCTGGGGCCACCACACCATGCCCTGGCATGGCCAGGCCTAGCCCGCGCCTGGGGGTGGTGTGGCCAACCCCTGGCCCTCCTCCGTCTCGTATTCTGGCTCCTGGAGTCTTCTGAAAAATAGGCACTTTGGCTTTTGTCCCGTCCAATTCCGAGAATATTCATTTTCTTACTTTCCTGGAACCAAAAACAGCAGAAAATAGGCAGCTGACACTGTGGCTCTTGTTAATAGGTTAGTCCAAGAAATCATATGAAAAGTACTCCAAAGTGTGGACAAAACACAAGAAAGTGGATAAAACCAAGCATGGAGCATCAAAAATTATAGATACATTTGCAATGTATCATAGGCTCGCAGGCCCATCACTTAGGCTGGACAGTCCGGGTCAAGTGGACCGGACAGTCCAAGGTGGCTGGACACTCCGGATATTGTCTGGGTAGAGTCCGATGTAGCATACTGATTGTCCGCGCCATGATGGGTCTAGGGGAAAGCCGGACACTCCGACATGGTCGGGCCGGATGATACGTCCATTTTGCATCACTGTTCTATATCATAATTCACTGCTATTCATTGATATATTTCATATTAAGAGATGATACTTATGTTATTTCATCTATTTTTGCATGGTTGATGACTTTTGGAGCATGGACCACTGTAGTCAGGATTCTGATGGAAAAGGTGCTGTTTGGAGGCAAAATTCGCGAAGATCAGAAAATCCGGGAAAATATACGGAAAATCCTATTTTTCCAGAAGACGAAGGAAGCCAGAAGGAGGAGTGGAGATGGGCCACTAGGGGCCCACACCACCCCCTGGCGTGGGCCACGCTAGGCCGCGCCACCAGGTGGTGTGGCCGCCCTGGCCCACCTCTAGCTCTCCCCTCTAGCGTATATATTCTTCCCGAAACACTAAGACTCGGGGAGTGACCATAGAAAGATGCCGCCGCCTCTACGAGGCGGAAAACACCGACAGAGAAAGATCTCTTTGGCAGACAGATTTTTGCCGGAGGAATTCCTTCCCGGAGAGGGGAGATCATCGCCATCAACACCACCATCAAGTTGGACTTCATCAAGATCATCATCATCATCACCACCATCAGCACCCTCATCACCATCTCCATATTGCTGTAACAATTGGGTTGAATCTTGCATAGTTCTTAGGGGAAACTTTCCCGGTGTTGATTACTCTTTGTAGTTGATGCTATTGAGTGATCCATTGAATTATTGTTTCTGTTCAGATTGTTATACATCATTATTCCATATGTGATCATGATCCATATGATGTCTTGTGAGTAGTTCTTTTTGTTCTTGAGGACATGGGAGAAGTCATATTGTTAGTAGTGGAGTTGTGTTGAGAAAGATTCAATAGTTTGATATTTAAGTTGTGGTGTACACATTCTAGTGGTGTCATGTGAATGTCGACTACATGACACTTCACCTATATGGGCCTAGGGGAATGCATTGTGTATTTGGATACTAATCGTAGGGGTTGCCGGAGTGACAGAAACCTGAACCTCCATTAGGAAACCATTGCACAAGGGACGTAAGGGTCTTAGAGTTTAAAGCTGTGGTTAGGTTTCTACCTTAATTACTTTCTTGTACTTACGGATGTTTGCAAGGGGTATAATCACAAGTATGTATTAGTCCTAGGAAGGTCGGTACATTAGCATAGGTTCACCCACACAACACTTAGCAAGCTAAAGAAGATTAATCAACTATATGAAGCGAAAGCACTTGACAGAATTCACATGTGTCCTCGAGAACGTTTGGTCATCTTAAGTAATACAACCGGCTTGTCCTTTGCTGAATAAAGGATTGGGCCACTTGCTGCATTTATTCCTACTGTCTTTTATTTACTCATACTTTATTTACTTGCTTTATCAAAAACCCCTAAAAATCCGTTTGCTAAGTATTTGAAGAGAATTCCTGATCCATACCACTAGCCAGCACCTTCTGCTCCTCATTGGGTTCGACACTCTTACTTATCGAAAATACTGCGATACACCCCCTATACTTGTGGGTCATCAAGACTATTTTATGGCGCCGTTGCCGGGGAGTGAAGCGCTATTGGAGAGTGGAACTAGTAAAGGAAACTTCTACTGTGAGTATTGTTTACTTCTGTTAGTTGCTTTATTTTCGTTATGGATAATTCACTGAGTTTCTTATTTGGTAATGCTACTACCACTACTAAGGTAGTAGATGAACCACCACCTGCTGAGAATGATGCTTTTAAAATACCTACAAGAATTATTGATCATGTTATGGATAACTACTATGCTGGGGATGGAACAGTCCATCCCGGTGATCATTTACTCTTTATACACGAATTATGCGGGTTGTTCAAGTGTGCAGGTATCACTACAGATCAAGTTAAGAAGAAGTTATTCTCATTATCACTAAAAGGAAGAGCTGAGGAATGGTATAAGCTGCTGAAGAATGGTCAAGCTCTAGAATGGGAGGAAATAGTACCTCTCTTTTATTCAAAGTTTTATCCTCCTAGTGAGATTCATAAAGATCGGAATCAAATATACAACTTTTGGCCTCTTGATGGAGAGAGTACAGCTCAATCTTGGGGGAGATTGAAGTTACTAATGCTCAAATGTCCCATTCATGAGCTCCCCAACAATATTATTATCAATAACTTTTATGCAAGGCTTTCTCTTCATGATAAGGATTTATTGGATGCTTCTTGTGCTGGATCATTCACTCGCATGGAAGAAGAAGCTAAATGGGATCTTCTAAACCGTATTCAAGGCAATGCTGAAGCTTGGGAGAATGACAAAGGTAGAAAGTCAGGTATAAATTATGATTATGAATGCATTGAATCTTTTGTGGGAACGGATGACTTTCAAAATATTAAAAATGCTTATGGTCTAGACTCTCAAGTCATTGCTTCTTATTTTAAGGCTTTTGCTTCCTATATTGAAGTGCCTAAAAGGAAGTGGAATAACTATCATGAACCTTATAAAGATGTTTCTAAAAGTGTTCCTGCAAGAAATACTGAAGTTTATACTGCTAATCATGTTTTACATGAACCTTATATTGAGAAAATGCCTTTCCCAGTTAAGATAAAGGAACATTCTATGATAGCTAGTATGTTTAATGAAAGTACACATAAAGCTGTTGAACCTGATAAACAAATGGTTGATGAACCCATAATAGCAAATGTGAAATACTTTGTTACTAAATATGAAGAAGAGGGACACCCTATCCTTTGTAAGGATACCTCTAATATTGTTTCACAAAGTAGTGTTATGAGAGCTAGTATTCCTGTGTTTTCTGATAGAATAGGTGATCATTGTTACGATGGTCCTTGTGATAGTTATATTGTTAAGTTTATGCATGATACTGAAAGCTACTATGAGAGAGGGAAAAGTGTTCTTATGCATCTCAATAATATCAAGTTTCCTCATTTTATGCTGAAAGTTTTTATGTTGCACTTCTTTTGCTTTCCTATGCTAGTAGTTTCTGGTTTCAACAACTTGTTTTCTTACAAAATTCCCTTGCATAGGAAGTGGGTTAGACTTAAATGTGTGTATTTTTGCTTCTTAATGCTCTCGTTCACTTCAATTCATATTCCTATGTGAGCATCTTCAAAATTATCATGTCCATCTTAATGGCTATAAAAAAAGAGCTTTTTGGGAGACAAACCAGTTTATTTTTGCTTTCAGTTTGTTTTTGTTTCTTTGAGTCTTGGAAGTTATTAATTCGGTAATAACCGCTCCTTATCCGTTTTGTTCGGTTTTTGTGTCAAGATCAACCTCTAATGAGAGAGAAGTAATATTTGGGGAAGTTGCTATCCCAAAACAGATTTTTGTGCTTAACCGTAAAAATTCGTGAGAGATGTCTGTATGTCGGATTGAGATGTAATGTTTTGTGCTTATGCCCTATGTTGTATTTAACTTTCATTAGTTTTGCACTTTTTGATTTGAGCAACAGAAGATTTTCTAAAAAAAATGATCTTTACCTGCTGGTCTGTTTTGACAGATTTTGCCACTCTTGCATTTGCTTCTTTCTTCGATTTCCTTTTTGAATTCTTTTTGAGTTTTCGGCAGGACTTGCTACAGTAGCTTATGTTTTGATGGTTTTTAGTTGAAGTTGGGTTCAAAAGGTTTTATCATTTCACTTATACTAATGTTGCTAATGAGAACTGTGTGAAGTTTTGTGTGAAAGAAATTTCCAGGTAATGGAGATAATGGTGTAATAAGGAAGTGAAAGGTTTTACGACTCAAGTAATAAGTGTATGAAGATCAAGATATTGATGTTATACAAGTGGTAACTCTGGAAGAATATACTAGATACCAAATTCAGAGACCTGCAGAGTTCGTTTTCAAATAGGTAACAGTTCTGGTAAGAAAAGTTCCGTGAAAATACTATCCAACTATATTTTTGCAGTTTTTAGACAATAAGGAAAGCTACGAAGCGAAAGAGGGACGGAAACGGAGCCAGGGTGGCTCCCACCACCCTGTGGCGCGGGCCCACCCCTGGCCACGCCACCTGGTGGGGTGGCCACTCCGGACTCCGTCTCCGACCCGTTTTCTCCCAATAACTTCCTTTTGTTGTGAAACTTCGTAATATATAATCCCTCGGATCTCCCGAGGTTCGTATATCGTGTTTTCGTTGTGTTTTCGTTTCGATCTGTTTCTGCCAGGAACTATCTTTGAAAGCTTTGAAGCACAAT
This sequence comes from Avena sativa, assembly GCA_916181665.1. Taxonomy (NCBI): domain Eukaryota; kingdom Viridiplantae; phylum Streptophyta; class Magnoliopsida; order Poales; family Poaceae; genus Avena; species Avena sativa. Next base: position 325,898,833 of record OV702289.1, read on the forward strand.
GGTGTCTGCCAAGGATAAAGGAAAGGAGCCTACGGAGGAAGATCTCCAGGACCCCGGGCAGGAGAAGGAGATTAAGAGTGAAGATGAAGAGGAGGCAAAGCACACCGGCACTACCATTGTGAGCATTGGAGTGGTGGCAAACCCTGCCAGGACTATGTCAATTGGAGGGAAGCCTCCTCATCACCGTTCAGATCCCTGGTCACTTCCTCCACGCACCAAGAATCCTTTCCATACCCGTATCCCTAAGCATCAACACCAGAATATGCCCAAGGAGAAATTACCCTCCAATTGGGATTTGCCTTGTTCTAGCCATGCAGGAAAAGAAGACTTCAAGGAGGAAGAGTGGGAAAAGAATCGCACGAGCTGGGATCCACAATCTGATATGATCATGCACCGTATCAAGCACTACTCGTAGTTGATTCGTACTCTCACCTTCGAGATTGAGGACTTGGGGAAATTGATCAAAGAGATCATCAAGAGAATACCACCACCACTAAAGGAGTAATTCGTCATCAGGTTTGGCATCCCCTTGGTTTGTTCCAAGCTTGGGGGAGTGTCGCGGTATCACATCACTATCTTCTATCTTTTTACCTTTTTAGTAGAGTCATATCATGAATAGAGAAGTTATCATGTAGGATGGTTTGCATTATGGAAGTGTCCCCTCTCTCGTTAGATATGTATCCCTTGGTGTGAGTTGTCGTTATGGAATATTAATGAGAAGTTATATCATTTACTCTTTTGCATAGCTTATATTAGTTTTCAATTCATGGTTATATAATTGATCTTGTTGTTAGTATTGGTATCACTTTGGGATCATTGAGTTAATTTAGTTGGTTTTGGCAAACCTGGCTCGGTCAGTAGCAACACTATTTTTGAGAGTTGAATGAAAAAGGTAAAAGTGCTCTAAAGAAAAATAATTTCATCATCTTTCTTTCTTGATTTGCTCATAAGTCTAGTATTCTCTAGTTAAGATCTTTTGCACTTCCAAGGAAGATTACATGTTTGCCTTTATCACTTGTATGTTTGTTTGTTTCCTTCAACTCTTATACTTGCTACCCAACCTTGCTATCCAAAAACCTATACTGAGAGGGAATTCTTCTCGTGCATCCAATCCTTAAACAAAAACCTCTGCCATTTGTGTCCACCATACCTACCTATTACCATTATTGCTATTCCAAGTAAATTCTTATTTTTATATACCTTCCAAATTAAACTTGTTATGTGAAAATTAGTGATTAAAGCTCTCACGAACTTGATGGCGCACTTTATTTTCTTGCACTTAATAAACTTGAACCATTGGGTCCTTGTTTGTTGCGTATATGCTTGCGCTTTATGAGTTGAAGTTAGCAGAACCATGTATCATGGGGAACGCTTTCAACACTGCCATGGTACTTTGTACCTAGTTGATATCATGATTCTTTTGCCTATCGATCCCGGCGGTGTGAAATAAAAGGGGAACTTGTAAGATCATGGAGTTTATATGTGTGTTAGAGAAACGCATGGGCCGCTAGCCTAAGCCATGCCTAATCATGGTGGAAACTTGTAGCATAACTATAGTGAGCATTCTATGAAGCATCCTCAATAAAAACCCATGCAAATAGCAAATAAAAAGATCCCTGAGATGCTCATTGTCTCCAAGCCTTGTCATTTTGATTACGGGATAGCTCCTGTATCATGTGCAAGGGGTACCCCGTTGGCGGTTCTCAATGATACACATGTATTTATAATGACAAGAGCTTACTTGTGACTGAAGTTGAGTAGCATGAGGTTCGGTACTCGTAAGTAAGGGGCATGCGATTTCAACTTATAACTTGTGAAGCATATCCTCTTAGTTGTGTCACTTTAACCTTAATCACCTAAAGATGCCTATGATAGGGGCAATGAGAGCTGAAAGCTAATAAGTACCATAATTTTTGGGAGCTCTTTTTGAAACTTGAAATCCCCGCTTCCCTCTACGAAGGGCCTTTATTTTACTTTTTAGTTGAGTCAGTAAACCTATTCCCTTCTATCTCAGCAAGTATTTTGAGTTGTTGTGTTTCATTCATTCATATGATGATTTATTCAATCATGTTTCTTATGTTCCTTGTTTTGCACATTGCTCTTATCTTGGTGATTACTACTTTGAAAGCTATCATTGAAAATCCGTTATTTGTGAACTCCAGCAAATTATCAACTATTCTTTGACCAAGAGCTAAGTTTTCCACTACCAATTACGATTTACTTTATGTATCTTTATTGTGTTTCCTTTACTATTTACAAGTTGAGTTATATAATAGTGAGTTGTCTTCTATTATGATCTATGTATTGATGAATGTGATGCTTCTTGTCCGTATTCTTTTATCGACTCTTCACACCATAAACCCGAGGTCATGTTTATTGAGCTCAGTTTCGCTTGGGGACAAGCAAAGTCTAAGCTTGGGGGAGTTGATACGTCCATTTTGCATCACTGTTCTATATCATAATTCATTGTTATTCATTGATATATTTCATATTAAGAGATGTTACTTATGTTATTTCATCTGTTTTTGCATGGTTGATGACTTTTGGAGCATGGACCGCTACAGTCAGGATTCTGATGGAAAAGGTGCTGTTTGGAGGCAAAATTCGCGAAGATCAGAAAATCCGGGAAAATATATAGAAAATCCTATTTTTCCAAAAGACGAAGGAAGCCATAAGGAGGAGTGGAGATGGGCCACAGGGGGCCCACACCATCCCCTGGCGCGGGCCACCCTAGGCCGCGCCACCAGGTGGTGTGGCCGCCCTAGCCCACCTCTAGCTCTCCCCTCTGGCGTATATATTCCTCCCAAAACCCTAAGACTCGGGGAGCGACCACAGAAATATTCCGCCACCTCTGTGGGGCGGAAAACACCGAGAGAGAAAGATCTCTCCAGCAGACAGATTTCTACTGGGGGAATTCCTTCCCGGAGAGGGGAGATCGTCGCCATCAACACCACTATCAAGCTGGACTTCATCGGGATCATCATCATCATCACCACCATCATCACCATCAACACCCTCATTACCATCTCCATATTGCTGTAACAATTGGGTTGAATCTTGCATAGTTCTTAGGGGAAACTTTCCCGGTGTTGATTACTCTTTGTAGTTGATGCTATTGAGTGAACCATTGAATTATTGTTTATGTTCAGATTGTTATACATCATTATTCCCATCTGTGATCATGATCCATATGATGTCTTGTGAGTAGTTCGTTTTGTTCTTGAGGACATGGGAGAAGTCATGTTGTTAGTAGTGGAGTTGTGTTGAGAAAGATTCAATAGTTTGATATTTAAGTTGTGGTGTACTTCTTCTAGTGGTGTCATGTGAACGTCGACTACACGACACTTCACCTATATGGGCCTAGGGGAATGCATTGTGTATTTGGCTACTAATCGTAGGGGTTGCCGGAGTGACAGAAACCTGAACCCCCGTTAGGAAACCATTGCACAAGGGATGTAAGGGTCTTAGAGTTTAAAGCTATGGTTAGGTTTCTACCTTAATTACTTTCTTGTACTTACGGATGTTTGTAAGGGGTATAATCACAAGTATGTATTAGTCCTAGGAAGGTCGGTACATTAGCACAGGTTCACCCACACAACACTTAGCAAGCTAAAGAAGATTAATCAACTATATGAAGCGAAAGCACTTGACAGAATTCCCATGTGTCCTCGAGAACGTTTGGTCATCTTAAGTAATACAACCGGCTTGTCCTTTGCTGAATAAAGGATTGGGCCACTTGGTACATTTATTCCTGCTGTCTTTTATTTACTCATACTTTATTTACTTGCTTTATCAAAAACCCCTAAAAATCCGTTTGCTAAGTATTTGCAGAGAATTCCTGATCCATACCACTAGCCAACAACTTCTGCTCCTCGTTGGGTTCGACACTCTTACTTATCGAAAATACTGCGATACACCCACTATACTTGTGGGTCATCACCGGACACTCCGGTTGCACCGGACATTCTGGCTGGCATTAGGCGGACTCTCCGGGGCGATGACGGCGGAGTCTCCGGGCGATGATGGCAGAGACTCCGGTTCTGGAGCTGGCTGCTCCTGGTCCATCTTCATGGTTGACTTGGGACGATCTTAGGGACTTGGCATTGTAGATGTAGTAGCGTCCGCAGGACGGGCTACATCAGCCCCCCTTCAAAAAGTGTCGTCGTCGACTCTTCATGCTCATCACTAAGAAGATGATGTCGAGAGATCTTCTTGATCCTGGGGTTCACCATATAGTCGTCCTTGAGAAGCTTGATGTGGCAATTCTTCAATGTTCCTTCACCTTCCATGAAGCCTACAAAGCTCACAACAAAAGCGAAGCAACACTCAAAGAGTAGCCAATTCATGAAGATTATAGCATGAGTCCTCAAGTAGAAGGAAGTCACCTTATGATATAGATATAGCTCATTGAAGGATAACCCTAGGTAACTCTCTTCGATTCGTCTTGTCAACTCTTTGTCCATAGAGGTTGACACGTATGCAATTGTACCTTCACACAACAAAGACCAAGCAACATATGTTTGTGTGTGATAGAGGAGCATGTCATTTGTGGCATGTCCATTCTTGTTCACAACACTATTAGCACAACTCAAGTATCGCAAACGAAATGCGTATGCAAGGTCAAAGTGCATGGAAGTTAATTGAACATCATCCAAATGTGGGAACTCAAAAACTCCATATAACATCTTAGTGTGGCACTCAAAGCAAGTGACTAAAATCTTGATCAACATCTTTGATGCAAAGCTAGGAGAATTCGCCAAAAACACATGAGGAAGAATATCCAAAGCAACAACATTATGTGTGCAAACCAACCATTGGAAAGAACAATTGTTCAATATGTTGGATGTCATACACATATCATCAAAAGCCAAACTCATGGGGGTATGAGTATCGCAAGCGATAGCAAAAACAACATGTTTGCAAACAAACCATATGAAAGAGCAAGTGGTCCTTATGTTTGTTGCAACAACAATACGAGAGACTTGGGAAGCTCTCATGACAATACATGCTCAAAATGGCATTATGGTTGCACACAAAACATTGGAAAGATAAATTGTTCAACATTTTTGTGGCAACACACCAAGTATCAATATCCAAAAGCAACGAGACATGATTGTCACAAGGTGAAAGAATACCATCAACATGCTTGCAATCAAACCATAGGAAAGAGCAATTTGTCAACATGAAAGATGCAAAGCATGCAAAAGGTATGAGAGCTGGGTTCGATCTTGAACTCACTTGGGGGATGCTCTCTAGAGCTCTTTTTGTCAACTCGTGCTCAACCGAGGTTGACATTCTTGTGTGGGTACCTACACACATGAAACACAAAAGGAATAATGTGTGTGCATGGTAGAGAAACACATCATCCATCATGACATATCTCTTCTTGTGCACATCACCATTAGTGTCAATCAAGTATGAAAAATAGGCATGGTGAGTATGCAAGTGGGGAACATGCTTATCATGGCAATCCTCAAAATCTCCAAAATTTGAGAAAGATATGGGGGCCATCTCAATATAAACCATATGAGAATTATTGTTGCAAGCAAAACAAGTGAAAGAGCAATTATTCAACTTACTGCAAGCAACGGGAGAGATTGTAAAACATGCATGACAAAGCATGGTTCGAGGGGTACCATTGGTAACATCATTGCAAGCAAAACATTGGAAAGAGCAATTGTTCAACAAAGTGCAAGCAATGATATCATCAACGTAATGTTTAGAGCATATCATGTCTATGGCAATATCATGGCAATACAGGGAATCCACATGGTCATCATGATGCATAACAAGATTAACACATGTGAATAAGAGTGGAACATATGTCATGTCACAAGTATCATCCATAGCATGCAAGTCATCACAAATCATCATGTCCACTAGTGGGGTCATGGAATCATCAACACCCATATTGTTACCTTGTTCATACCTCTCATATGAAGTGGGTGTTGTGGTAGCATTGGCCTCCATGTGGGCGACTTCTTCTTCTTGTATGGGTATAACCTTTGCTTCATCCACCATATTCATCTTCTCGGTCGGAGGCATCATCATCTCCAAGCTTGGTGCTTCTTTATCCATGGAACCTAGCAAATCATGAGAAAACACACTAGAGGTAGAGGGTAAGTTGTTAGAAATCAAAATGGTCTCACATGACCTATCGAGTACCACTCTGAACTCACTCGGTGTATCACTCATGCCCCCCAAATGGACGCACTCAATCTCATGTATGGTGGAGTCGCTCATCTCACTCTTGCTTTCACTCAAGTGGGCTAAGTGGCTCTCATACTCAGATGGGATTGGTACCACATCATCACTCAAGCATATGGGGGTAGGCTCGGTTCTCTCAACTCCATGCGCCTCCTTTGGTGAAGGGAAAGTCCCATGCTCACCATTCTCGACCTTTTCATCGCCATCGTGCACCTTGGCTTGTGTAGTCCTCTTGACGTACTTGTCCAACTTGGCGAAGTAGAGGTCTTCGTATTCCTCATCCATGAAGTTGCATGCGTCATCTAGGACGTCAAGTTTGGGCGTTGAAGCTTGATGGCGTGGAGGAGAGCTTTCTCTTGGTGCCATTTTGGTGGTGGCACGAGTAGTTGAAGTTGCCTTATGATGGTGTCGACGGAGGTCATTGGCGTGCCTTGCCAAAGGTTGATGTAGATGGCGCACTTGGTCATCCACATGACGCTTGCGATGATGCTCCTTGTCCTTGGAACCCTTCTTGGTGAGGCGTTGTAATGAGCGCAAAGCATCATTAGTCTTGGCCACCATGCTCATGGTTTTGGTGAAGTTGTTGTCCAGTCGCTCTTGAAGTTGTTGAGTGAGATTTCGAACTTGTCCATTTGATGGTGGACCTTGGTGCTCTCGAGGTGGAGGCTCCCTCTTGGTCGATGCGACTTGAGGAGCTTGTCATTGTTGTTCGTGAAGTCGTCCATGCTTGGGGAGTTATTGTTGTTGTAGAACTCCATATCACCCAAGCATGTGGAACCATTGTCGGTGTAGTGCTCCATCATGTCATCCATGCTTGTGGAGGCATATGCATGGTGGCTCATCGTGGATTCTTCATAAATATCATCCTCGGTTCTAGAGTCCCTAGACATGATTCACAAGACCAAGTGGTGTATATGTAAGTGGTAGGGGGTTAGGGATACAATGTCGAACCTTACTTTACCTTGGAAGATAGTATCGTGCAAGTGGCAACACTTGAGAGCAATCAAAACCAAGCAAAGTGAAGTTCACGCGGAACACCAAAACCAACTAACCACTAAAAAAACACACACACAAAGCTTATGGTGGATGGGTATGGAAGGTCGCATGTCAAGAACCAATCCGAAATCAAGATGTTGTAATGGAATTAAAGAACGATGATGATCACAAAGCAAAACAAGTCAATCCACAAGATAGGAATTATATACAAGGAAACACACACAGTGGGATAAATGGGACTTGTGCGACGGAGAAAGTGAGATAATAACCAAATGATGACCTAGCGAAGACTTTAAGCTCGTGTCGCACAACGCTAGTTCGATTGCAATAAATTGGTGGGCTACAAGATATGCACAATAAGTACCACCTATTTGATGTTCATCGAGCTTGCGCTTTGTGGCATCCCGCTAAAACCACTACTAGAAAATCGCCGTGTTTTTGTGCATTGCATCATCATGACCGCATGCTCATGTCATCATGCCACATTGCATTTGAGCATCGTCATGTCATCATGCATATGTTTTGTCTAAAACTATTATCTAAAAGCCTATATTTTGTTTTCTAAATATCCCCTGTCTTTATTTCAAATTAAAACCCCGGTCTCTACCGGATATTTTTATTTGTCTAAAAACAGATTACAAAAGTCTTTTAAATAAATAAATAAAACTTATATTATTTTTAGGGGGCAGCCGAACCAGGCCAAACCAGCCCAGCCAGCCACCCCCAGTAAAGAGCAAACCCTAGTCTAAATTCCCACCCAACCCTATCCAACCCCTCCCCTCACCAGCTCCCTCCTGCCGCCGCCACCCTGGCCAACCCGTGCGCGCGTCGCACACCACCTGCCGCACTCCCACGCGCATGGCCCCACCTCCCCACCGTTTCTCGCCTCTCTCCCGCACACCGCACATGCACGCGCAGTGCACCGCGCCAACACGCCACCCCACTCCCGTGACCGACCCGCGCACCCCGGCCCCACTCCCTCGCTGTCGTGCACCGCTCTACCCGTGTGAGATCCCCACCAACCCCCGCGTCACGCCACCATCCCACCTACCGCTCCGCTCGGCCCCACCCACGACGTGACCCGCGTCGCTCGCCAGCTCCACCTGCTCCCCCTATCGATTCCTCCTCCCCACAGCACCTCGCCGTCGCCAGCGACGCCATCTACGAAGCCCTCTGCTACCCCATAACACCGACCCCGCCTCTCCGTCTTGCCGGGCTCGGCCACATCCTGCCACCTCGCTTCCAGGGCCACCGTCTAGGTGCCCCGCTGCCCTGTCTCTTCCACCTCGCTAGGCCTGGCGGCCGCTGCCCTGGGCCCCCTTGCTCGCAGCGACCTCCTCTGCTCGCTCGCCGCAGCCGCTGTCGTGGGCCACCTCGGCTTCAACCGGATCACCGTCGTCGACCGTGTGGATCTCGCCGCCATCATCTGCTGTGCCACGTTGCCCGCTTCTGGCCGACCACGCCCTCCCCTTCTTCGTGGTCGCGCGCAGCAGAGCCTCCGCCGCTCAGCCTCCTTTTCCTCTGCACGACTCCGCCCTGAGCCGCCCACCGTCGCGGCTGTACGTGAGCCGCCCGAGCTCCTCCCCGGCCGCTCTGCCTCGCCTAGCACGCCGCCGCCTCGACCCCGTCACCCCGCTGTGCTGCCTCCTGTCAGCGCCATGATGACCTCCTCTTCGAGCCCTGCCGGCCCCGCCTCGATGTCGCCATGGGCGCCCTCTTCCTCGTCGCCCTGGGAGCAAGCCGCGACCCCGACCCCGACCCCAAGCTCGCCGTCGAACCGCCGTCGTCCCCACATTGGCCATCCTCGCGACCTCACGGTGGAGCCACCCAGCATCGTCTGTCGTCACCCTCGGGACCCTCTACAGCACCGTGGCTGTCATCGTCGAACACATGTGTTGTGCACTGGCGTGTGTCTGTGTTGTTGTTGGTTGATGAACATGGTGTGTGTTTCTCTAGTGCAAACGAAGACCGCGTACTCCCCAAGTTCCTCTCAAGACCATCGTGGCACTGCTCAGAGACCGCCCTCGTGTTAAATCAAGTTCACAACCGACCGGACCCGAGAAATCGCGGTGCGGACGACAAGTTCTCTATCATGGATCCCGGAGACCCGTTCCTAGAGTCCGAAGACCGATCTCGCCAAGACCGAACCCCGGCATGCCAAGCTCTCCTCACGGGAATCGGTCAAGATGGAACATCAAGTCCTTCCCGGATGCAAGATCGATTCCCGTCGAACCCTGGACCCTGAGTCCGAACCCCGAACCCCTCGGAACCCAAGATCTCCCGGACCCAGATGTGTGACCCCTTTCCGAGCCTCTATTTTATAAATGCTATGGTCTGGGGGCATTATGCCGATTCACCGCATGATTAAATATGGATTCTATATGCGGGCTATTCTAGTCTTATATGAACCCCATTTAAATTTGTGTAGCGAACCAATGCCTTGTTTTGCCTGATAAGTCAACATTTAAATTGCGGGGTTTCTAAATAACTCGAACCTATTAATCAATTGTCGGGACCCCGGTTCCGCTTAATACTACCTAATTGCGTCGCATCTTGCCATGTCATGCATCATATCAGGATCATGCCAGTTCTTCCACATTAGTTGTAACTGTTGCATCATTTGTTTCTTTTAGTGTTTTGCTTCTTCCCGGATAGAACGTTGAGATGTTGTGAGTTTCGACAAGTTCTTTGGATATATCTTCAGCAATGTTCTCTAGGCGAGCATTCTCCCCCTTTCTACCTATTTTGCATTTATAGTCTTTACTTCCTCCTGTTGATCTATTGCTATCCGTGTCGTGATGCTTTAGTTTGCGTACACCAGTTATATCCCGTGCAGCCTCTAAATTGCCTCGGACACATCCTATTGCCTGTTGTATGATAGATAGTCAGCCTTGCGAGTCGTAGTTGCTTGCTTATGTGTTGCTTCGCGTTGTTGTCGTTCCACCGTTGACGGCAAGTTGGCACATGATAAATGGTGGAGATGCTTAATGGTGGAGATGATCATGCTTTTAAATACAACTATTAAATTGCTGGGATAACTAATGAAAGAGGCACCGGTGGGCAGTATATGCTATTTGGTTTTTCATGTCCATGTGTGTCCTGTAGGCCCCGAGTACCTGATACCTGTTCCTTGATTATTCGCACTATCCACATACGGGAGACTCTATGAATCCCCCTTAGCCAGAGCTTGATTCATTTTTATTTCTTGGGGCCACAAAGTAGTTTGGGGCTTTATTACCATCCTATACTTATGCCATGCTTTACTGCTTTATTTACGATTGTGCGTGGAGCACTTGTACTATTTTGGAACGTGGAATGTTTTCGCAGTATCGACAAGCCCAGTCACACTTTCGGGTTCCTAGTCGTTTACATCCATTGTCACAAACCTGGGTCCATTCCGGAGCCGTCCAACTTCGTTGCGAGTAGCTTAGTGGGGTGGCCCCCTGAAATATTTTATGAATCCTGTGATTGCTTTGTCATGAAAGCCTCGTTGGGTTTTGATTTGGTTTTTCCGAGGTTGATCGTGTGTGTGTTGCTATTTGTGCACCCCTGCAGGGTAAATCTTTCTGAAAGCCGTGTTCGCAGTTATGGATGACTTGGAGCACAGTATCTCGATCATAGACAAGCATAACTGAAGTGCTATAAATTTGACTTAATATGTGACTAGTAATCAGCTTCACTATAATGGAATGGATAATAAAAGTGCCAACAACTGGTGGAACTGGGGTGTATCGTGTCATGTTATACCTGCCTAGTAAGTATTGCAACTCCAATGGAATGAACTAAAAGTGTCAACAACTGATGTCCCCCAGGTTCCCCTTGCGGTGACGCTGCCCCCAATGCTCTGCATGCCGCCACCTCAGATGCTCCCGACGCCATCGCCCAGGTGCCCCTCGCGGTGCCGCGTGACCTCCAGCTACCTGCTGCATGGCTTTGCTCCGGCCACACGCCATCCATCTTGTTCATGCTAGAACCGGCGAGCTACTGCATCGTGCCGACGAAGAAACCCCGATTTAGACTAAACCAACACACTTGTTTTAGATCTTTAATTCCCCTAATGCTACAATCCTTTTATCTTCACTTGATTTGCTCCAATCAGTGTGTGTAGAAGCAAATAATCAGGTTTGGAATTGTTATTCATATTCTATAGATGCTAACCAAAGTCTCTGATTTCGGGATTTGATTTATTTTGATAGTTAGAAAAAGTACACTTGCACACGAACACAAAGTGTAACCCATAGTTCTGTTGTGCAAAAAAAATATTTGAATTCTTTTGTAAATTACTGCCTAGAACTGCATGCGCAGAACATGTTAACATGATGATGTAGATTTGTAAGATGGTTAAAAAATCCTGAATCAGAGACTTGCTTAGTGGAACCATTCTAAAAATCCTTTTTAACATGCACTCAGCTGCGATATCATGGGAAGTTTAGGTAGTCCGCGATAATTTTAGGCACGCTTCTACAGAAAGTTCAAGAAATTGCGTGAGCAATTCAGCTGCACTCGCAGAAAAGTTCAGACGCGATATCGCGGGAAATTCGGGTAGTCCGCGATAAGTTCAGGCGCGTTTCTGCCAAAAGTTCAAAAAATTGCGTGAGCATTTCAACTGCACTCGTGGAAAAGTTCAGGCGCGATATCGTGGAAAGTTCATGTAATGCACGGATATCTCAGCTGTGCTCGCAAGGAAAGCGATATCACGGGTAGTTCAGGTAGTCCACGATAAGTTCAGTCGTGCTTCCGCAGACAGTTCAGATCATGCACGGACATCTCAGCTGTGCTCGCAGGAAAAAAAGTTTAGGCACGATATCGCGGACAGTTCAGTTAGTCCATGATAAGTTCAAGCGTGCTTCTGCAAAATGTTCAGGTAATGCACGGACATCTCAGCTGCGCTTGTAGGGAAAAAGTTCAGACGCGATATCGCGGACAGTTCATCTAGTCTGGAATAAGTTCATACGTGCTTCTACAGAAAGTTCAGGTAATGCGTGGACATCTCAACTGCGCTCGCCGGAAAAAAATTCAGGCGCAATATCGCAAACAGTTCATGTAGTCTGGAATAAGTTTAGGCGTGATTTTGCGAAAAGTTTAGGACATCATAGCCATTTTTACTACATTTGTGAGGAACGAATAGTAATTTCAAAATTACACATAAACTATAAAGAATTACCAAAAATTATCTGAATAAATAACATGCGACTACTCAATATCTTTCCAATGACATATTATTTGAATCATTCTGATCTACGGTTAAAAAATCAACAAAATGGCATCCGTCCATGTTTTGAATACTTTAGAAATTCAGTATTTTCCAAATTATTCAAAAATCATGAGGAATTTGGAAAAACTTAAAACACGGAAAAGTTACGAAATTTCAATATCTATTCAACGCCATATTTTTTGCATCGTTCTGACAAACGGTTGAAAAATAGCATCACAAATTCGCTTACAACGCTTTTGATCATGGTTCAGCATTTTCAAAATTAAATTTAAACGGTAATGAATTTGAAAAAAGTTATAATATGAAAAAGTTGCAGAATTTCTGTAGCTTTCCAACGGTATATTGTTTATACAATTCCGTAAAAAGATTAATAAGAAGTTCAGACGCAATACAATGAGAAGTTCAGGCGCTATATACTAGTAAGTTCATGACTAGTTGTAGATTAATAATCTACAATAAGCGCTATATATATAACAATGAATCCTCGAGTCAAGAATACAAATATACATGTCAAAGATCCAAATCACATTGAAAATGGTACAACATCCGAGTACGGATAAGATGCAAAATGGACTAAGAGTCCTGAAGAATAACCAATGACGTCCATAACCCTGCCTATGCCAAGACGGAATAGTAACCTTACTAACGCCGTCGAACTCATGTCTGTCGAAGAAAAAAGAGTGTTGACAAAGGGAAATGGAAATAGGGAGCGGTCAATACTAAGGCTAGTACATGACGAGTCTTAGAATTCACCAGCTCTCGCCTACATGGGTATGGTGGACTGAAGCGGTAGAAAATCATGTAATAAACAACCTATAAAGACTCGATAAAACCATCTGCTATCAGAGAGGGATAAGAGAGACCTATTCGAAACCAACCTCATACTAACACCAAACTTAACCCATCTTGGAGTTTCTCCCTCGAGACAAAACGAGGAAGTTCTTCCAAGGAACTCACATAGTTGGCAATTTTATTAATCATTCATTTATAGTGGAAATACTTACTAGTTAGATATAGATAGCATAGAACATATCAATACCACCAGATGATGGGACTTTTAATTAACCATTCCATTGTAGTGGAGTTGATTATTAGTCATGTCATATTCAAATTTATAACACTACTTTAGTTTGAGTTATCTATTGTCGAGACACTATGCTCCAAGTAATCCATATCAATGGACACGACTTTTCAAAAATATTTACCCTATAGGGGTGCACAGATCGCAACACACGCACAATCAGCCTCAGGAAAAACCAAACTAAAGCAAAAAGGCATCACGATAATGCATTCACAAGATTCAGAAATGATTTTAGGGGAGCACCCTACTAAACTACATACAATGAAGTCGACCGGGCTCCGAGACAGACCTAGAGTTTGCGTCAATGATTGTAAACTACCAGGAACCAAAAAGTGTGACTGGACTTGTCGATACTACGAAAATATTCCGCTTTCCAAAATAGTACAGTAGTAAACCGCTCCTTAAGAAATAGTAGTAAATAAAGCAGTAAAATATGGCATAAGTAAAGATACTAGTAAATCCCCAAACGTTTTATGGCCCCAAGAAATAAGATGTGAATCAAGCTCATGCGAAGGGGGTCCCATAAAGTCTCCCACATGTGCATAGTGCGATAGTCAAGAAACAATCATCAAGTACTCAAATCCTAGGTGGACACAAGTGCGAGGGATAAAAGCAAAATCTCAACTATTGCTCACCGGTGTCGCTTTATTATTTATATCTATTCCCAATATTTCTATTATCAAGTTGTAAGTAAAACCATGATCATCTCCACCATTAAGCATGTGACAACCTCCCAACAAACTATGGAACTCGATGACTCGAACCAACACCTGAGCAAGCAACTACGACTTGCAATGCCAACTATATACCAAAACAACGGGCAATAGGAAGTGACCAAGAAAATATATGATGCAAGAAGTATAAATGGTACGGAAACTAAAGCATCGCAACATGGATAGCAATATATAGAAGTAAAGCCACAAAATGAAAATAGGTAGCAGAGGGAGAATGCTCGCCTTGGAACCATTGCCGAAGATCCATATCCAAAGGACTTATAAACTCACAACATCTCATCACCGTCCTATCCAGGAAGAAGCAAAGCACTAAAAGGAAAAAAACGATGCAACAATTATAACTAATGCAGAAGAATCGACAGGATCATGATATGATGCATGACATGGAAATTTAATGATGCAAACCATGTTGAAAAGATATCATTTGCATAGCACATTTATGATACAACATTAGTGAGGCCTTATTAACAAGAAATGATTATTTTCCAATTTTATTTGTCCACTTTATTAATAAATTTCCTTGTAGTAACATATTATAAATGCATGAAACAAGAGAAAATGCATGTATGGAATGCATAGATGGAAAGGGCTCACCACGTTGATCGATTTATACATATTATTTGTCGAATTCCGATTTAAGAAATTAAATATATGAATTTATTAAGAACATGCCTTTTAACAGTATTTAAACAATTTCAAAAAATTAATTATTACAGAATTATTTTGGAAGGCATATTATTAATCCTTGCATTTTTACGATCAGAAAATATATATTACCTGCATTATTTGGATTTAGCAATAAAAATTTATTATTAAATGCATTCTAAATAGAAAAGGGCAATATTGTCAATAGTTGGAATAGCTAGGGGCATTTATGTAATTTTATGAAAATAGATTTCAATTCACATTTAAAAAACATTTACCTTTTGTTTTGAAAGTTTTTGCAAAATCCAACCAGATAAAAAGTTATGAATTAATTTGTATTTGAGAAGGTTTTGAAAAAATGTTTGAATTATATCTGGATAAAGAAAAGGAAATGAATTGGCTAGGCCGAAATGGATTATCTGCTGCACGGGGTAGATAATAGGTGATGGGCTGGTCCCCCGTACTGGCTCGGGAGGACGCCTGGTGAAGAAAATAATACTGGCCAGGGGCTTTTGGCAAAACCATACAGAACACGCCATGTTAACTCAAGCAGAAAATTGATTCGATCGACGCAAATTTGGGTAGCTGTACCGATATTTGTGCGATGATAACGAGCAAAACTTTGCAGATTTGGAGATGTCGTGTTGTAATAATATGAAAAGGGTTGTTAGATCTACAACTTTATTTTTAGGAAGTTTTCAAAAAAACGCATCGGAACATGCAGATCTGGGGGTGTTCTATGGGTGCAATCTCACTTAGGAAAGTCAAAATATGAAAAACAAAATTGACGCCAGGTACTGCACGGTCAGGCTAACTTCGGGAGATGATTCCGGGAGATTGAGAGGTCCGATTTGAGTGATTCTTTGGAACCAAAAGAGGGGACATCGGAGAAATTATGGAGCGTCGATTGTCGTCGATGAAGTACGATGGTAACCGAAAACGAGGAGGAACAAGGGCCCGTGATCTCCTATTGTTGCTATCGGTGCACCCGGCCAGAGCGCGGTGCGCGTGCGTGGCGAGCACGTGCGTGCATGCTGAGCAGGGTGAAGGCGAGGCAAGGGCGAGGGGATGCAGGGAAAGGTTATCTCACCTAGGGTGTCGTCGGTGGCGTGGATGAGTTCGAGGACGAGGATGGAGTCGGCGTACTACAGCGGTGCTCACAGGATCCTCATGGGGAATATGCTGCTGGCTATTCTGGCTCCTCCTAATGTCTTAGTTTGACGCATGCGAGCACGATAGTGATTGTCCGCCACCCAACTCTTCCCGACGAAGGATAGCACGGCGGCACGAAGCTCCCCGAGCTCATGGTCGTGGCAGAAGGTGGAGACAACAGGGGAGGGAGAGAGGGGCGAGCTAGGGTTCGTGGACACCGCGCTCGAAGGGGATTAAGTAGGTGGCGCCCCCGCGTGCGGTGTTAGGGGCCTGGCGAGGATGACGGCTGGCGGACGCCCACCTGCTCCTCTCCATCAGGTTGCTGAGAGAGGAAATGAACGGGAGGAAGAGGATAAATAGTGACAGTGTTGAAGGTATACGGGCCATGTGGGCTGTGGCGAGCGGAGGAATGATGGCCCTAGGATGGGCCAATGTGGCACTAATAGGTGGGCTACTAGCTATTGTTTGGGCCAGGACAGGTCGGGCCGTAGGCCAGGCTCTTT
Source organism: Avena sativa (assembly GCA_916181665.1). Lineage (NCBI taxonomy): Eukaryota > Viridiplantae > Streptophyta > Magnoliopsida > Poales > Poaceae > Avena > Avena sativa. The sequence continues at coordinate 325,915,366 of OV702289.1, forward strand.
TTACTTATTTTCTTGTTTTATTTATTTTGTTTGTATGATGTTTGTTTTATAGGGAGGTAAGAACAAAAGAGAGGCAAGAAGGACAAAAGTACTTGGGAAAGGGGTGCCCACATAAGCTCGTTTTGGGTATTTATACAAGATAGTGATTTTAGGGTTTTCAAACAAGAAAAAACCATTTATAAATTAGTGAACCCTAGCAAAGGATTCTCAAACTTGTAGAAAACAAAATAGAGGATATGAAGAGGGAGAGACTATTTGAGGTAACAACAATACAAGCAAGACAAAACAAATGCAATAGTTGATATGATGCTCAAATGCAATATGTCATGATGACATGACCATGATATTATGATGTCATGATGCTCTTCTAGGAAGCGAGACCCGCTGCGGGCCAGGGTGCAAGATTCCCTACTATGGACGGGTGTCACGCGTGCCGTCCTACCCCGCATCGCAAGAAGATGAACCGTGCGTGCGAACTAGTCTCCCTACCAGCGTAAGAGTGCAGGCCCGCACTTGGTGAGAGGCATTCCCGAGTCGGCACGCCTTTGCACCCGCCGGGTTGCAGGACCCACGGAGATCCGACGTGGCGCTATGAGCCCATGTCAGCTAGGTTTCTCGTGGTCGTTGGATCCACCCAGAGCTGACATGGCAACGTAGACCTTAGATGACTGCGGTTTCTCATGGACACGGGGCTCATCTAGAGCCGACATGGCACCGTAGAGTATAGCCAACCATGGTTCCTTGCAGCACAGGGACCCACGAACATCTGACGTGGCATCTTAGGCCGTACACATCCGTGTTTCCTCGCGGTAGGGGGAACGCGGACATCCGACATGGCATCATAGGCCCTGTAAAGACATGGTTCCTCATGACGGAGGGTCGAGCTAGTAGCATAGACTCTAGGTGTCGATGGTTTCTCGCGGTGATGTCTTGTGGTGGGTCACGTTCGCGGATAGGCGTCTCAGGAGAGAGCTTGCATTGCAAGCCTTGCGGTTTCTTGGCAACATGTTGAGTATAAAAACCCTAGAGTCATTTTTCAGACTAACCATTCTTTAGCTCTCTCTTTTCTTCCTCTTCCTTTTCCTTGCTGCCAGGATGTTTCGGTTATCTCTAGTGGTTTGTCACAAGCGTCGTTCCGATTATCATACCTAGAACGGGTGTTGGGGCTACCCACCAGCATTAGCCATAATGTGTCTATGGTCAGATTGTCTTAAAACTCACCGCCGTAGCCCCGTCTCTATGCTCTTTTCCATCCTCTCTTCTTCTCCTGGTAGTGTCGTGCTTGCCTCGCAGGTACACCTCCACACATCGCTTCTTTCTCTCTTCATGTCTCAACTTTTCTCTCTGGGGCTTCTCTTGCGACACGGGAGGGAGACGAAGGCGTTAACTATCGGTAAGTACCACCTTCCGTCTTCTTCCTTTTCCGATTTATATTTTTTCCGACCTTTTTCTTTATCTTTTCATCATTTTTTCTTTCTTTTCCTATTTTCTTTCTTGCACGGTGTCTCTATATATTTTGAAAACTCAAAAATTCAAATGCGAATCAGTCAAATGTGAACGTTCAATGCGATTACGTTGACGGTGGAACGTTGAATGCTACCATTCCAAATTAGAATGTTCGAACTCAACGAGATAAAAATGTAAAATGAAAGTTGTACATCTAGCGATGAAAGCGGATTAAGGAATGAAAGATGTTAACGTTGCTCAGAAAAGAAATGTTGAATAGCGAAAACGTTTATCAAGAATGTGTGGAATGCATGAACGTTGAACGGGAGTACAATGGCTACAAAACATTTCTTGCGAACGTGCAAAATCATATTGTACAAAATCACCAAGATGAAAAAGGTTAAATGAAAGGCGGACGAATAATGCAGAAAATGGAACAAAGAGTGAGATGCGTCACCATTGCTCGGAAAATAAAAGTTATAAACCGAACATGTTGGATGCGAGTAAATCGTATTTGAATACGTTGAATGCAAGCATGTTGAATGCAAAAATAGCGAATCGTGTTGTTCAAACTCGATGAGGTGAAAGAGTAAAATGAAAAACGGGCTAATAACCATGTAAACACTGGTTATTGCTGCTATGAGAAAAAGGAGACGATAACTGCAAGCGAGTAAGTTGAATGCTAAAACATTTAATGCAAGCACGTTGACTGTAGTTGCATTGAAAATCGAGATAGCTAGCAGATGAGTAGGTAGAAATTTAAAATGGGCAAAAATCTGAATACAACTATGTTTACTGCGGCTGGGTTGAAACTCGAGATACCCAGGCGAAGGAAAAATAGCAAATCGTGATTTTTGAGATCGACAAGATGAAAAAAGTAAAATGAGATCTAGATGAATAACAATGACGACTGAACAAAGAAGTTGACAGATAGCAAAGAAACACAAGCTTAAGGTAAATACAAAAAAATAGACACGAGTATATAAAATATAGGTAATTCTTGTCAATCTATGTCTTCTCTTAATTTAGTCTACTATCATCTTGTAAGGACTTGTCTAGGTTTCTCTTCTACCGACACTGTGTGCCTAAACGCATGTCCTAGATCAATCTCGCAAAATCATGGTTTGTTTGGTATCTATTGAAATATGTGTTGAATTATCGAAAGAAAACTCCAGAACAGACACACATTTGATTATTTATACCTGTTAGATTTTCCCAAATGTATGGTCTAAAGCATGCTGGTACACGCGCGGATCGATCAAAATGGTGAAGTGAGAAGCTATCAGATTATATAGAACATGTTCTGAATAATAGACAGATGGGCTCGAACATTTCGCTCACCACGTTTTGCCTAACAGGCTGATGGCCACTACGTTTTTCCTAATAGGCCGATGCTCTACAATATTTCATTCTATATAGTCATAAAATGGTGGGTTGATAGAATGGGACATTCTGTTTGTTGTGAAATTACATATTTTCCTAACATGCCGATGCTCAGCGATATTTCATTCCACGTGGTAAAAAACGGTGGGCTGGTAGACCTGAACATTTTGTTCGTTGTGGAATTACAAGGAATGGTTTTGGATGTTTTAGTCCCACGTCGCCAGTTTATGGGGAGTCCTACCAGTTTATATACCCAGTTGAGATGACTTTCATCAGCGTCTATACATCTTCTTTTGGTAGAAGGTTGTTAACGTGACAGAGATTTCGACCACAAGAAGAAGTACATCCATCTTTTGCCAGTCTTATTGTCAATTTTACGTTAAAAATTTCACAACTATATTTTTTGCTTAACGGAGTGCCCTTCGACCGTGTCAGCATCTTCCCTATTTTCCATGATCTAAAAGTTTTTTTCTCGATGTTCTTTGTCTAGGTTCTCTTCTATCGTGTCACCTTTGTCACAAACTTCAGTATCAGCACTCCGGAAGTATGTAAAGCTTCCGCGAGGTATGCACGAGTTTACGGTATTTTAATGCTTATAGACGATTCAATGTTCGTGTTAACATGTTGTAAATATATAGTCAAACGTTTTGTCTAACGTATGCGTCCTGGGGGCGCAAAAAGAAGTCTAATAATAAATAATTCTATTGATTAAATGATTATCATCAAGAAACGATTAAATCAAATTCACGACAGCAGCAACAAGTACATGCACAAACAGAGCTAGAACAAGTCTAATTATAGTTGTTTATTCAACAAGTCTACATACAATTTAAGAACAGATACACATCTCCAAAACAAGGTGGCTATATCAACTACTCCCTCCATCTCAAAAGTAAGTGATTTGCATTTGTCTAGGTTTATATGTATCTATACACTAATCACGTCTAGATGCATCTGAATTTAGACAAATCCAAGTCACTTATTTTAGGATAGAGGGAGTACAACTTTAGTCGACATCTCCAGGTTTCTTATCTTCTGTCACAAAAGGCTTCTCCTTATCTTCTATCATAGCACCAACATCTAATGGAATTAGATCATGATATACATAAACTGTAGAGGAAATGTAGTGGAAGGAAATATCTTGTCAATAAAAATGAAAAGTTACCTAGAAGAGGGAACATATATAATCTACTTCAGCGGTAGTTGCATCGAGAAAGAAAACTTTTTGGTAGAATGGTGAGCAATGCCAAGAAATTACTTAAATTCTCGGGCTGGTGGCAACACTGCCACCCCTCCTCTGTCCCATCGCGTTGAATGCGCTAGAGCTCGAGCACATCTGATAGCGCGGTGCTCTTGGTACTCTCGTAGTAGAGGAAGAAGGGGATGGGAGGAGCAAAGGAAGAACGAAGAATGGGGAGGGACCCAGCTCTGGCTCTCTCCTCCTATTTAAATACTCGGGTTAAGAAGTAAATCAGTCGAATATGGCTGATTATGAAACTAAATCATACAAATAAAGTGGGTTTACTGTTAATATCACTAACGAATCTCAGAAATCGATGGGACAATCACACTTATCCTGCCGTGCCATTAGCCACGTCACCGAATAGTGCGGGGAAGAAATCGAGGAGACGCATAGGAAAAGATGCAATGATGATTTTGTGCATCGATCCCTGCGCGCGTTAGTCGACGGCCTTGAAGCGCCCCATTAGTTAAGTCCCTATCAGAGACAAGCACAAGAATCCAAAATTGAAAGGATGCCTTGATGAACAATGACATCATCAGTTCTGAGTCGGCATAAAGAAAAAACATTCCACGAAAGAACATAGTTGGCGCAACAAAGAGTCGGCAGAAAGCCGAACATTTTCTTAACTGGCGTAGACTTGCATTGTCTTTGTTTTGTTTCAGGAGCTCATCATGTTCCAAAGTAAACCCACATTTGCAGTCAAATTAATGTAAAGACAAGAAGAGATAGAAGTCGGTTGATGGTACTCGAAGAGATCGGGGGCTAATTTCGGAGATATGTCAAGCTAGGTATGCTCAGTAGGCCAAATAAAGCATAGACATGGACGGCCCATGGATGCTTCCGATGGGCTTACACAGAAGAACAAGTTCTAAGCTGGATAAGGTACAAAACCTTAGTTCGTTCATAATATCCACAGACCGTGAGGATACTAAGGACTTGGAGTACAAAGCAAGGAAGGTTTAGTCGGTATCTGCTTGGACTAGGAGGTAGAACAATAGATAATAGTCAATCTTGGAAGGATAGCATTATAAAACCCATCAACAAACACACAGATCTAAGTTAGAGGAACTTTGTAACTTGATACAAATATCAGTATAGAAAAGTAGGAGTAGGCCTTTACCTCCAAGAGTGAGGGGACGAACTTGGGTAACTCGTTTGTAACAATCTCGACCCTGATCCTCCTAATGTCGTCATTCCCTACTTCATTGGTCCCTCTCGCGATGATATCTGCCATGGTAATCCGAAGGCAACGATGACCGCCTCCTCTCTGTACAAGTATGTTGGATAATAAATTTGATAGTTGTGATTGCTGGCTACATATCTTTTATTTTCAAACCAGCCTGTTGAAAATTTCATACATTAATATATATACATGCATAAGGATTCGAACTGACTTCAATACATGTGAACTGAGTGTGTTGTCAGTACACCAGAAACAATATCGGCTAGTATAATGTTAAGAAAAGTTACTAAGTATGCACGGTATACATCTTTGTCTTCTTAGATAGATTACCTTCGTGAACATTTATCTCGTTTTAAAATGAAAAGGAAGTGGAGTATGTTGTGACTATGCTAGGAAAAATACAGGTCAACTGAGCACATCGCCACTATGCCAGAAACCTTATATGCTAATATAATGTTAAGAAAAGTGACACTAAGTATTGTATACATATTTATGTATGTAAATGTTTATCTCACTAAAAATGAAAAGAATGTGCTCTGGATGAATTGTCCATAAAAAATTTACATGGTGTATATAAACAAATTTTGTAGGTGAAGCTTGGCCTAGGTTTTATTGGAATCGCACGGAAAATGCTAAATTAAGAAGATTTTTGGCAATCTAAAAAAGGTTTGGGCAAATATTATAAACCTATGGAATATTTATCATGGGCTCCTTAGCGGAACTTCAATGTGTTGCATGGCCAAAAAACGTTTTGGAGGTTTTGGGCCAGACTGGGGGGAAGTGCGGGCTAATTGTTCATGAGGTCCGTAGTAAAAATTCAATGTACTCAATAAGTTGGGGGTCAGCGATCCACCTGACCCTAGAAGCCCAAATTACCAAGATTTTGGGTCAAGGTGGGGGTGAATGGACTATTTTTCATGAGTTCCTTAGTGAAAATTTAATGTACTAGGTACCATAAAAAAATACTCCAAGTTCGGTCAACGGCTCTGCTCACCTAAGGCTAATTAATGTAAAAAATTGCCGAACTGAGGGCAAAATAGTTGGTTTTGTAGGCTCCATAGGAAAAATACAATGTAGCATTATTAATGTTTTTACCTAGGAAATAACTTGGGTATCCCAGGATTTAAAACAGAAAATAATGCTAGAAAGAGTTTGACTAATTGACATAAAATTATGTCATACCAAGTCTTACATCTCGCAATTATCTTTTGAGCAAATGTTGTATTTCAAGATGGTTTGGGTGGATTCGAATCTGCATAGTCGATTCGTTGAACTTGAAACCATGTAATCAATATAAAATGTAGATGATAGGTACATGGTGGCCTGGACTTTCCTAGCTTTAGACGCCTCTGGTACGCACCAGCTTATACAAATCATTCGAAGTTGTATGCTTTGGTATAATCCAATTAATGCACGCTGCAATTAGCACCAACATGTGTGGCTCGGTGCAATGAAAAAACAAACAAATGTTGTTACAATGCAAAAGGCACAACTACTTTAGACTCCACATGTTCAGTTCACAGTTTCGCACAGAATATAACTAGTCGTACAATAGCACATCTGAGCACTTCTTCATTTCACATATAGTGGAGTGGATTGAGTGCAAATCCATTAATTAGTACTTGAAATTATGTAGAACTAGACCCTGCCTGGCCCATTGAGCCACAAATAGGAGCAGGCCCTGTGCCATTGACTCTTCCGAACTACATAGGGAAGATGTTAGAGAAATATCTCCCTTTGTGATTCTTGAAGTGGAGCACACATTGAACATGCACAAGAACACGATGCTTGAAAATAGAGTAGTGGCCTCTCAAATTGTGACTACAGCGCACCATCGACCATTAGCAATTCATGCACCCGCAAATCAACAGAGAGGACCTTCAGAACGTGTGAAGGTTCCTTCAACCATGCAACCACCGATAGACACCAACAGTCTCTCGAAGGAAATATCTTCATAAGCTCATCGTTGAAACCATTTAGCACCTCCTTCACCATCACGGCAAGTCGTCCAAGGTCAGCTTCGTCAAAAAAGGTAACTCAGAGGAATCTGAGGCACCCCAACCTAGGTGCCACCATGAAAAGTTAACCTGCCCTCCCAAGCAAATAATAGGGATTCCTTGAACACAAGACTGCATTCAGCCTCCCTCTAGAGTGTAACCATAAAATCCACCGGGGGCACACAGACTTCAATGAGAAAATCACGTGATTGGATGTCGTGGATAGACTCCATAACATTACAAGGTCTTCCAGCAACGTCGCGGGATGATGCCATTCCAATGTAGCCATGAGGGGTTTCTAGCGATACTCGTAGTCCCATGCCGACATGTTGGCGTTCATCGACAGAGAGCATTGCCTAAGAGAAGGATGTAGCTCGGGGTCATCGTATCAGAGTGGTTTCCAGTAGTCGTAGGGGAACGACATGGATGTGATGGCAACGCTTGGTATTGGGCAATGTTGGTGCGAGGGAGGAACAAGGGATTTGGGATTTTGGGGTGCGTGGTGGGTGGGGGCGGACTATGGAGGAATGAGGATACATATAGTACAAGAAGTAATTTCACGGTAGCGCCAAAATGTTTTAGCCAAAGCAAAAACAAATCAGGCCGTGCCAAAAGTATGCCATGTATCTATGACATGTGGGGTCTGCATGAACATAAGCAGTTATCATCCTGAGCCCTCGATCAATTAGGGCCCAATTAAGGCATGCTTTGTCACCTCCATGAAGAACATATAAGACTACAAGGACATACTTTCCTTTCTTCTAAGATAAAACAAGGAATTTTCCTATGAAACACAAAGCTATATGAAGTGTGCATATATATATGATGTATATAAAATCCAGTAACAGTTCTAATAATTATAGTACAGAAATGATGCTAAAAAATAAGCACTACTACATGGATTATAACGTGGAAGGCAATATGAAGTACGAAAGCATGCCAGGGCAAAAATTGATGAGAAGATGAAGAAAAATAACAAGCCTCAAGGAAAAGAAAAGAAAGCTAGTGGAGCTACCCCAGCATGTAAAGAGGAAGTGGAAATAATCCTATTCCCCAATGATTACAATAATAAGTACTTTAGTTTTTGTCCTAGTGAATGTGACACTGTGGTTTTGGAACTTATGTAATTTCTTGCACTTGCTCTTTTGTGTTGGACACATGTTAGTGGTTTGTTTTGTGACTACTATTAATAAGTTATTGTTGTAGGAAGTTACTATCCTATTGCTGTTGGTTGACGAGTGTTTTTTTGTGGATAAATGAGGTATTTTACATATTATTGGTATTGGCACTGAACTATTTCAGTCAGCCATTCAAAACAGGCATATCCTATTTGAGTCTTTATGGATCACAATAGATTAATAATGAACTGGAACATTAGGGTTATAAATTCTAAAAAAAGTGGATTGCTCTTTCAAACAAAATTAATGGAAGTGGTTGTGATATCATCTGCTTACAAGAAACAAAAAGATAAAAGTTTGATCTAGAATATATCAAAAATGTTTGCCTAAGGAAATATAATAAATTTGAATACCTGCCATCTCTTGGGGCCTCTGGGGAAATAATAATTATCTGGAATGGCAGCATTTTCATAGGTGAAATATCTTTCCCAAATGAATTTCCTATTTTTGTGAAATTCACAAGTAATCATTCAAATGAGGAATGGATCCTTACCAACATATATGGCCCCTATCAAATTGAGAGGCAAGCTCATTTTCTTGATAGGTTCTCAAATATAGAAATGCATGTTGACCTAGATTGGATAGTAGTGGGTTCTTCATATGATGTATCCCAACACATGGCAATCACCATTGGTCCACATCATGAAATGCCCACCATTCCTACAAAGGTGAATTCCTTCCGTCTTTTACCTTCCTTTGGTTATCATGTGAATGGGGCCCTACTTGATACAATTGCCTATTGTATGACTAGGACCATGTCCCTGTTGCCAAGAAGAGGAGATACAGATTCCCAGGAGCCCAGAAACCCCAAGTAAGAGGCCTGAAAGAGAAGGAGAAAGAGGAGATACAGATTCCCAGGAGCCAAGATACCCCAAGTAAGAGGCCTGAAAGAGAAGGAGAAAGAAGTAGCTGAAGCTACACCGGAGTCTCTGGCCTTCAACACTGTTGTCACTGGCCGGCGCAGCCCAAAGTTTATACAACCACTCTATGGCTCAAGTCTCCGGCCCAACTTCTGGAAGCTACATCCAGTTACCTGGAGTCTACTCCAGAGATGACACCGGAGTCTCCGGTCCCTGCACACCAGAGTCTTTGGCCTGAGTGACACAGGCTTGCGAGCCTCAAGATGGACCTAGCCCATGTAACGCCACAAACTCCCATTTAATGCCTAAACTACCCTTAGATCGTGGCTGGCATATATATATGCCACCAACCCTTCCTAGAAAGCATAGAGATGATTATGAACTGATGCATGTGCCTACCCCTGGATGGGAACCTCCTCTCTATAGTAAATCTATGAGTTGTACAAGTCCTACATCTTGCGAGTGCGTGAGTGTAGACGTCAAGACCCTCCCCAAGTGTTTGGTGTCTCCTTGTCAAGGATTCTAGTAGTGCTTGGTCTCTCCCTCTGGACGGGCGGGGAAGAACAAAAGTGGCATAGATCTGAAATATTTTCCAAATATTTTCAGATATTTGCCGCTAAGTACTAGCCTCGGACGTTTGCAAGTGTAAAATGTCTCTAAGAACATCCATTCTCCGAATATTTCACATTTTTGCCGCCAAGTACTAGGCGACTGGTAATTTGAAAAGAGCTAATATTCGAACTCCAGATATATTCGGAACTCTAGCATTTGATTATCCTAAAATTTGAGTATTATTATTAATTTAAAGGAAAAGAAAGGTGTGTATACATGCTTGCTAGAGTGAAATCGAGTCCCCTAAGACTAAATGAGGTTCATAAATTGAATAAAATAATTGGCGTAGTACAAACCTTGGATCTTTACCCTAAAAGGCATGATGACTAGTGTTGATGCGCTTAGCTGCAAAGAAATAAGGTGCAAGTATTTGAATTTGACTAATTCAAATGTTTAATCACAAGTGGGATCATTTGGTTACTTAATTATGAAATTTTCACCAATATAACATTTTTTCATGTATTCTTTGAAGGAAATATCGTTGAGTGAATATTGACATCCGGATATATTTAGAACTCCGGATTTTGTTAATCCTAAAATTTGAGAATAATTCATAATTTAAAGGCAAAGTAATGTGTTTACACATGCTTGCTAGAGTGAAATTGAGTCCTAAGAGCAAATGAGTTTCATACATCGAAGAAAATATATGGCATAGTACATGTGTACATCAAAGACTGAAATTGAGTCCTAAGAGTAAATGAGGTTCATACATGCTGCACATGCCGATATGAGATCATTTAGTTACTTCAATATGAATTTTCCACCAATTTAAAATCTTGTTGATGTATTCCTTGACCGAGCACTAGAAATATTTGGTAGTGTGCATGAGCATGATTAGTAATATAATTGAACACTGGAAATTTGAAGGAACTCCATATAAAGGAGTAGATTAATATATATATAGACGAGGTTCTTATAATTAATAGTTCAACAACCACTAGAGACACTATGGATATTGTCTTACATACAACCAGGTAATAATTAACTTAAACAAAATATAAGCATGGGAAGCAGCAGGAGGGATATAGAGATGCCTAGTAGGGGTAGCAGCAGGAGCATGGATCATCCTTCTCAGGGGAAACAGGCCAGTCCTGACATATTCCTGGAGGAATTTGCCATAGGCTGCGTGCCGCGCCAAGGTCTTCCACTGGTGCTTTCGGCCTTTGAATTTGCCAACGTCCACTGTGTGCTAGATCATGCTATCGATGTCTGTGTTGATGACTCTTCCAAAGACACTACAAGAAAAGTTTCCTTCCGCAATGACTTGGCCTGATGGTCGTCGTAGGAGGGGCGTCTTCCACGACGAATTTCTTGGCTCGACCGTGGTTGATGGAAAACTTTTTTTCCGATTTCGCGGCCCTCTACTACGACGGGACCGCTAAAAACCTGGAGGAAGCTCGGCCAGCGCATGGCAGAAGCAAGATTTTCGTTTCCTCGCGCGATGTTGACTCGCCGAAGTCCTATGAGGTGTGTGGGTCTTGGACATCAGTGTCTCTAGCAGACCATACTTTTCTATCACGCCTCTCTGATTTGAACTCGATAATGATGCTCGATGTGTTTGTCGTTTAGTCAGTCTGCTGGGTCCTACATGCTAGCCTCTCATTAGAAGAATCATGTGTACGATGGAATTTTTCCTACGCCCGCGCTACCCTGTTCTGAACTTGATAGCGTTGCTCGATGCATCTGTCGTTTAATCACACTGCTGGGTCCCACATGTCATCCTCTCATTAGAAGAGACTTCTGCATGATGGAATTTTTTTCCTTGGCTATTGCCTCCCTGATTTCAACTCGATAACATTGCTCGATCTCTCTACCGTGTAGTCACACTACTGGGTCCCCCATGTCAGCCTCACATTACAAGAATCATATGTATGATGGAATTTGTTTCTTCGCTTGTGCTATCCTGTTTTGAACTTGATAGCACTGCTCGATGCATCTACAGTTTAATCAAACTCCTAGACCCCACATGTCATCATCTCATTAGAAGAAACGTGTGTATGATAGAATTTTTTCCCTCGGCCGCCCCTCCATGTTCTGAACTTGATAGCGTTGCTCGCTGCATGTACCGTTTAATCATGCTGCTGGGTGATAGCTGTGAGATTCAACACATTTTTGATGGCTTTTATTGATGGTTTTCTCCCAGATTTGATCGTTTTCTGGCTTTACCTAACACTAATACTTTGGTAACAAAGAAAACTTGGTTTGTAATGTGTTTTTTAGGTTCTAAACATCAACAGAAGGATTTAACTAGAGAAATACAATATTCTGGAGACAAACAGGCAAGTCTCAATTTCGAAGCACGCGAGGGGAGCTCACATAAGCTTTAACGAGCAAATATACGACGGGAATATTTTTTCGGTCGTATAGTTGTCGCCGCCTCTGTCTTGTCAAAAGGGACAACTTCCGTGAAGGGAAGGGGAGCGAAAACACAACACAACAACCGCCATACCATCAAGAAGGGAGAAAGAAGAGATCCGGAGAAGAAGGAGAAGATGTTCTTCATCTTGCTCCACGATATTCGACCTCCTAGCCAATACACCCCCATAGCCACTACTTGTACTTGAGAGAGAGAGGGATCTCCACCTTGGAAAACTAGGGTTTGAGATTATTTCTTCCCATCTTGAATTGTGTTGGATATTTTTCTATTCTTATTGTGGATCTCCATGGTAGTACAAAGACGAATTCCCTTTATTTGATTATATTGATGATCCGTTCTTCTCTCATGTGTGAGTAATCCCCTTGGGCGTGGGAGATGTAGGGGATTGGTGAGATGTGATGTGCCTTCATATATTTTCCGTTAGTTTGTGATTGATTCTAATTACTATATTATGTGTGCTTGACTATCTCTGGGATGCCTTTTTGGGGGGATACCCCTGTGTACGGTCACGCCAGGGTATAAAGGCCGAGTTAGCCGAGGTACAACATGGTCAAAGCAAGTGCTGGCCGGGTCTCCTCAAGGCAAGCCGACTTACGGGGTAACCCAGCCTGGCGGGTATTCACCTAGCACTAACCCGACTGACATAAAATGTATGTCAGCTATACTTAATTTACCATGTGTGTAGGTACCCTCGTAGCCGGGTTAGCCAAGCGCTAGCCGGGCTACCACTTGGCTTCAAAGAGAAGGAAGGAATCTCCCGCTGGTCAAAAGGTGGCCTCTATCCACTATAGCATGAGCGAAGCAAGCAGAGGGAAGGACCAGCGGGGCGTGCCCGACAAAGGTGGCGTAGCGAGTGTCGGCTAACATTACCAATGTCGGGTGACACCAAAAGCAAAGCAGCTCACAGAGGATTACGTCCATAGTCCGGACTAGCCGTTTAAAGTGAATAAAGAGGCATCTAGCTTTAACCAAAGGGCATATTTTGGGAATATGCCTCCACGTATGCCCTAACATTATAACCTGGGTTCTCCTATATAAGGAGCACCAGGGCCTCCATAGAAGGGGATCGATCATTCTATCTTGGAAGAACTCTAGAGCATTGTAGTGGGGGGGGTAAGAGAACTAGTCTCCTTCTCACGAACAACTCAAGGAGCCCTTGTAATCCACCATTGATAGAGTGAAAATACAAACATCTGTGTGTGGAATCACCACACTATCCCTCCCTGGATTCCTCTAGTGCTCATTGGCCCCATCTTTAGCCTATCCATGGCATCTGCCGTGCCACCACCACGACATGCCTAATGCTTGTTGTCCAATTAAGGGACCAGACAACACGATACTTTATTCTACATAGATAAGATCTTGTTCTCCAGTGGACCGGCGACCCCCGGGTGACATGGGGATATCAATGGAAAGCTAGTTGACTCGAGGTTAACTAGTCTCCTTCTCACGAACAGCTCAAGGAGCCCTTGTAATCCCCCATTGATAGAGTGAAAATACAAACACATGTGTGTGGAATCACCACACTATCCCTCCCTGGATTCCTCTAGTGCTCATTGGCCCCATCTTTAGCCTATCCATGTCATCTGCCGTGCCACCACCACGACAGTTGGCACCCACCATGGGGCAAGCAGCGCTAGCAGGGGTAAAAATCTGGACGGGAAACATCTTCAGCACCGGCGAGCGCGTCGTCTCTGGGCTCGTTCAACACTTTGGAGCGCTGGACTACAATAGCAACAATGAGGGGAGCTTCGGCAAGAACCCTCCTCCATGCAACGACCTCTTCATCAAGCTTGGCGCACACAAGATCTACGTCGGCATCGACGAGTCCCGCGTACATCCACGGCACGTCGTCGAGGTCGGTGAGCCACCTCTCAGCGCGGTTCGCAGCATGCGTATCACTCACCCCGCAAGCTGCGTTGAGGTCATGATGACAACACCAGACACAGGAGCGAGCAAGGATCGAGCACTAGAGCCGGAAATGATGCCAAAATAGGCAGAGATCTAGATTCCCTCCACTAGAGAGGCCAGAGAATGTATTGCAGCAGGCAATAGACAGCTTAGCAACACCCATAGCGCCAGTAGTAGATCCAGCTCAGGCATAGGCCGAGTTAGAGGAAACTAGGAAGAAGATGCTAGCTGGTGTGAAGAAAGTAGCTGAGATGCAGCAGTCACTTAACATCACTCTGCGGGAGTATGAAAAGGCAAACCGTATAGATGGACTGAAAATCCGAGGTAGAAACTTGATTACTGAGATTGACAGGGAATATGTACCTAGGCTGGTTCTGACAGATATGATAGTAACTTCCGGACTGGAGAGTTGCAGTACCCTGGCTAAGACCCTCAGGGATGCCAATGTAGCTGCCTCCGAGTTAGAAGGTTTAACTGGAGAAGCACGAGAAAAGCAACAGGAAAGAGTTAACCACTTGTTGAAGGTAGCATGTCAACATAACGAGGAAATAAACAAGGCAAACCCGGCACAGCCCGGAGCATCTCACGTAGTTCACTCAGCAAGGAATAACCCAACCAAATCAGCAGGAGAAGCATCGTCCCCGGGTCACGGTCATAGAAGAGAGGAAGTGGTAACCCCGGGGAGACGAGATAAACAGACGGTCCCGTATGACCCGATAAGGGCAGGGAAAGGAAAATAGTGCAAGTTGATGAGGATCGCCACAGTGGTAGCCGAGGTGAAGCTGGCCGAGGTAACTGCAACCAAGGCAATGCCGGTTAGAGGAATGTTGTAAATGGCAATGCCGGACAGTGTAATCCAGCGGAAACATGGAAAAATGTGCCTTGGCAACATCAGAAGCAGTACGCACCTCGGTAGGAGAGAAGTGCTGGCCAAGCAATGTAACTGCAAAATGCTCATCCGGATCAGGACAGATATAATGATGGTTATTCGACAATGGTAGAAGCCGGATACCCAAGACCAGAGCACCATGTGATTGGATCAAGATTGGGAAGCAGGAACCTACAGCCGGATGACGCAAGGCTGAAGCTAGATCGGATTTATAGGTCGGAGATGATCGAGGTGCTAGGTCCTCCGGGTCCGGCATACTTTGGACCTCGGATCATGAGGGAACCACCTATGCCAAACTTTTAGCTGGCCAGAGGAACAAAGACTTACGATGATAGCACAAAGCCGTAGGATTGGCTCATTGACTATGCAACTGCGGTTAAAATTGCAACATGAAATTTGAGATGGGCTGTGAGATATGCACCATAGATGTTGGAAGGACCGGCAAGGGTTTGGCTAAACAACTTGCCGCCAGGAAGTATCAACTGTTGGCTAGATTTTGAGGAGTTGTTCGTCAGCAACTTCTCAAGCACCTACAAGAGGCCTAATAGACCACAGACTTTTGAATTATGCAAGTAGAGACCAAATGAGCCAGACCGAGAATTTTTGACTCGGTGGTGTAATGTGCACAATTCGTGCGAGGGGGTAATTGAATCACAAGCTATAGCGTGGTTCGCCCAAGGTTGCAGCTATGGGAGTATTTTGTGGCAGAGGTTGCAGTGAGATATGCCAACCACACTGGTTGAGACGATCCAGATCGCGGATTCGTATGCCTTGGGAGACCCAACACAACCCCGGTTAATATCAAGCGAGTCAAATGAAGAATACTATAATAGAGATGGTTCCAGATCATCCAGGAGGAATGATTTCTGAGGTAAAAGAAGGGATGATCGTCCGGATTATCGGTACAGCTCGCAGCAAGTGGCTGCTATGAACCGGGATCAGCCCAATGCCAGCGCTCAAAAATTGGAGGGCAACAGTGGTAATAAAAGAGTGAGGGTAAGAAGCCTTGGACCCCAGAATAGAAGAAACAGTGGCAGGAAAGAAAGGACCATCTGAGGTACACATTCAAGTCTATGCTAGATCAGCCATGCAAGTTCCATACGCCAAGTCCAAATAGTCTGGCAAACCACATGACCTGGCAATGTGAGTAGATGAGGAAGTTAGAGCAAGGTAGTTCGAGGAATGTTTGGGCACCTCGGCATGATGCACCTCGGCATGATGGACCTCGGAATGAAGCACCTCGGTAGCAATTGCTCACTGGGGGAAATGGACAGCAACTGATGTTGCCTCCACCTCCACCTCCACCGAGGTATGAGAATCATGAAAGGAGGGATGTTGTGCACCAAGTGAATAACGAACAGCAACCAGACCAAGGATATCACAGCAATGAGGGAAGAAACGAGTACAGAGAGCATCACTAGAGTTACTGTGTGTTTACCATAGAAGAAACTTACGAAAGAGCTTCTAGTGCTGACATATGGAGGTAAACGCAGTAATGCCAACTGTGGTAAGGTATATGCCTTGGTCGGATCAGGAGATTACTTGGAGTATCAAGGATCACCCAAAGCTTATGCCAAGTCCGAGAACTTACACATTGGTACAAGATCCTACGTTCATTGGGCCAAATATCAATGTGAGGTTCTCCAAGGTGCTGATAGACAACAGAAGTAGCATTAACATAATGTACAAGGATACCATGCACAAGTTGGGGATATCAGAGAATATGCTCCAGGCAACAAGGACCACATTTCACGACATTGTGCTAGGTATCTCCTGTGAGCCAATTGGAAAAGTCCGGGTTGATGTGTTGTTCGGTACAAGGGACAATTGACGGACTGAGAACTTGGAGTTTGAGATGGTAAACTTGGAGAGCGCATACCACGCATTACTTGGTAGGCCTGCTCTGAACAAGTTTATGGCAAGTACTCACATTACCTGAAAATAAAATTACCCGAACCAAGGGGGTGATCACCATAGCTGGGGACTTCAGGCGCTCTATTGAATGTGCTTCTCTCGGATCTAACCTGGCCGAGTCACTTGTGATCGCTCAGGAGAAGAAGAAAATCCTGGAAGTAGCTGCACTAGCTCAGTCCGCACAGCAGCATATGTTGGCTCTGAGTAACCCGCATGGGAGTGTTTCATTTCAAGCGGCAAAAGATACGAAGAAAGTGCCTGTTGATGATCAGTTTCCGGAGCGCATCATAACCATTGGTGTCGGGTTAAGTGACAAATAGGAAAGCGAGCTCGTCAACTTCCTCCGTGAGAATCGGGACATCTTTGCTTGGTCTACACAGCACCTGCGCCGGTGAAGCAACCTCTCCGCCGCTTTGCCAAGGACGGGAGAAAAGCCATTAGAGAGGACTTAGCTTGGCTCCTTGCAGCCGAATTTATCATGGAGGTAATTTACCTGGATTGGCTCTCTAATCCGGTGCTCGTGGAGAAAAAGAAGGATGATCTGAATGTGGCAGTGGTATGGCGCATGTGTATCGATTACATGGACCTAAATATGGCATGTCCTAAAGATCCATTTCCGCTGCCAAGGATAGATCAGGTCATAGATTCAACTGCTGGGTGTGAGTTGTTGTCGTTCATAGATGCATACTCTGGTTTCCACCAGATACCCCTGAATCTGGATGATCAAATAAATACTGCATTTATCACCCCGTATGGGGCTTATTACTATCACACTATGCCGTTCGGATTACGTAATGCAGGAGCAACGTACCAACGATGCATACAAAAAAGTTTACATGACCAAATAGGTCGGAATGTGCAAGTTTATGTGGATGATGTGGTGATAAAAACCAAGGAAAGCAAAACTCTCCTTGAGGATATCCAGCAAACATTCACAAACCTAAGGAGGTTCCGGATGAAACTTAACCCGGAAAAATGTACCTTTGGTGTGCCGGCAGGAAAATTACTCGGTTTCCTTGTATCCAGCCGAGGTATTGAAACCAATCCGACTAAAATCCAAGCTATAGAGAAAATGGAACTGCTAAAGTGTCTTAACGATGTGCAGAAGTTCACTAGTTTCCTGGCATCGTTAAGCTGGTTTGTAAGTCGGATGGGAGAGAAGGCATTGCCCCTCTACCAGTTAATGAAAAAGGTAGATAAATTTACATGGACACCGCAAGCTGATAGCACGTTCCAGGAGTTAAAAAAGATGCTATCCTCTGCACCAATATTAGCTGCTCCACTACCCAAGGAGCCAATGTTACTCTATATAGCCACAAACAACCGAGTCATAAGTGCCATAATAGTAGTGGAACACGATGAGGAACTAAAGTCGGTGCAAAGGCTGGTGTATTACTTGAGCGAGGTATTGTCGGCTTCAAAACAGAATTACCTGCACTATCAGAAGATGGTGTATGATGTGTATATGTCGGCTAAGAAAATCAAACACAACTTTGAGAAGCACCCCATAAAGGTGGTGTGTGAAGCACCAATATCCGAAATTATGGGTAATAAAGACTCTAGCGGCCGAATTGCAAAATGGGCAATTGAGTTAGCCCCGTATGCGCCGTAGTTTGATAGAAGAGATGCGATCAAGTCACAAGCAGTGGTGGATTTCTTTGTGTATTGGGCTGAGATGCGGTATGAACCACCTCTGCTGGATTCAAATTATTGGCGAATGCACTTGATGGATCAAAGCTAAAGGAAGGATTGGGGGTCGGGGTAGTTCTTACGTCGCCCAAGAAGGACCAGTTGAAATACGTCCTCCAGATCCATTTTAGCGCATGAAACAACATGTCTTAATAGAAAGCACTTGTGCATAGAGTCAAAGTAGCAAAGGAGGTAGGCATACGTCGGATACTATGTTTTGGTGATTTGGATTTGGTGGTACAGCAAGTATCTGGCAACTGGGATGCTCTAGATGCAAACATGGCACTTTATAGATTTTATGTCCAGAAGATAAGTGGTTTCTTCGAGGGGTGTGAATTCCATCACGTACCTTGAGTTTAAAATGAGGCAGCTGATGTATTATCCAAGTTGGGGTCATCCCGGCAGGTAATCCCGCCAGGCATTGCATTGGAACACTTGAGGAAACCATATATTACTCCATCACTAGAATCCAAATCAATTTATATCCCATCCATCTCCGAATCAGAAGCCACTCCTTGGAAATAGACTGGGGAGGCACGTCAGCAAACCCGGGGACTGCTTCAGCAGACCCGAGGACTGCCTCGCATAACCCGGGGACTGTTCAGCTTAGTCCGGCTGGAGTTATGTCGGTGGATGCAATGGAAGTTGATGAGGAGCTTTTTTCCCATTCGAGCTATACCTGCATGGGCAAAGACGATATTTGAATTCCTAAAGGAGGAAACTTTGCTGGATGATGAGGTACTCTGAAGGCAAATCTAGAGGAGAGCAAAGGCATACACTATCATCAACGCCGAGCTATACAAAAGAAGTGTAACCACTATGTTGCAGCGATGCATAGACCTAGAAGAATGGCTTGACATACTCCGAGATATCCATCAAGGGGAATGTGGTCATCATGCATCCTCTAGAGCATTAGTGGAAAAAGCTTTACGACATGGATTTTATTGGCCAAGTGCCCTGGAACAAGAATAGGATCTGGTGAGGAAATGCAATGGCTGTCAGAGATACGCCACAAGAACCCATATGACAATGTTAGAACTCAAAACCATCCACATTACCTGGCCATTTGCTGTGTGGTGCCTGGATATGGTAGGACCATTTAAGCTGGCAAGGGGAGGAATGAACCACATCTTGGTTATGGTGGATAAGTTTACCAAATGAATTGAGGTTAAGCCAATTATGAAATGTGATGGGGCAACAACAGTAACATTCCTCAAAGATATAATCTTGAGATATGGCTATCCCCACAGTATCATAACTGATAATGGCACAAATTTTGCTGAAGGAGAATTTGCGAGGTTCTGTCGAGAAAAGAAGATCCGGCTATATGTTGCCTCTGTAGCCCACCCCACATCGAACGGATAAGTGGAAAGATCAATGGACTAGTGTCGTCCGAGATAAAACCCCGGCTCATTGAGCCACTGCAAAGATCAGCGGGTGCTGGATAGAAGAACTACCAGCAGTACTATGGAGTTTAAGAACAACTTGAATCGATCAACGGGCTATACGCCATTTTTCTGATATATGGGGCAGAAGTTGTACTACCAGCCGACATAGAGCATGATTCACCAAGAGTCACCCAATATACAGAAGCTGAAGTGCGTGAAGCCCAGCAAAATGACATTGATCTGCTGGAAGAAGCGAGAGAACTGGCCTTGTCCCAATCCGCCATATATCAACGAAAGCTCCGACGCTACCATAGCCAGAGAGTAAACCCCCGAGTCTTCCGGGAAGGTGATGTCGTACTTCGGCTAGTGCAGCGCACTGCTGTCATGCATAAGTTATCCCCTCCATGGGAAGGACCTTTGATTGTAAGCAAAGCTTTGCACAATGATTCCTACTATCTTATTGATGCACATCCATAGGAGAAGAACAAGGCGGACAGGCCCAGAGAGGAATCTAAGCGTTCATGGAATGTAGCACTACTTCGTCCATTTTACACCTGATAAAGAGGTGAATGTATCCGAGTTACTCATATGTAGGTATGTATGTTGGAAATAAGCTTATCAATGAAACTTCGGCACCCTAGCAGAAACTCGGGGATTGCCTTAATAATTGTCTTTCCTGTCTTTATTTTTATACATGTCGTCTGGCTTAAATTGCTTATACCTTAGCCGGATTAGTAGTGTGTGAGCACCAAAAACCTAACTCTTCAACTTTTCTGTTGTCCAACAAGAATTGGCTTCATGGCAAGCAAGAAACAAGTTTGGAATAGCAAAGCACATGAAAAACGACTAAGGAAAGGAATATAATCGAGCCAACATTTGTTATTCGGACTAACCCTATATTTACTTTATCTATATTACGTCATATTATTTTGAGCTAATCTCAAAGTTTCAAGTATTCTTAAGTCAATTTTTTGAACCTCGAACTCGTAAGTCAAAAACTGAATCAAGGTAGACGCGAGCTGAGTCATAAAATTGGAGGAGCAAAAAAAGGAAACTTGGGGACTTCGCCCACATTAATCTAGCATTAAAAACTTAGTAGCAAAACGAAACTAATTGTAGAAGAACAAACCATTGTGCATAGATACAACTACACCCGGCATACCGGGGATCTGATGAATATTGTTAAGTGTTTAATAGCTCAAGGAGAAGCAGCTGGAGCCGAATCATCGGTTGAGGGAGGAGGTACTTCGACATTAGTAGGCGGGGCACTAGCCTCGGCCTCATCTTCGGGGTTAGCCTTATCATCCTCCGGGTCTTCAGCGTCATCGCCAAGCTCGGAGTCTTCCTCCTCATCCTCTTCACCCTTAGCACCCTCCGAAACATAACCATCACCAACTGCGTCGAGGTAGCTCGGACCCTCATTCCAGCTATGGCAAAAGGCATATTGGATAAGCTTATTAGCACAGGCCTTGCGTTGAGCAATGCACTCCGGATCATTGGACCACTTAGATCCGGTGCGCAGGCGATCAAGCAAGCCCATGTCTAGCTCTTCATACCAAGAGAGAATGAAGTTTAGTGCCGTATCATCTCCGGCTCCCGCTGCAGATTCCCACCACAGGTGCACCTAGGTCTCAAACTCCATCAGTTTTGCTATAAAATAGTGCTTCCTTTAGGGGTGGGCTCAGTGGGCCATAGAGCATTGAACATTCGAATTGCTGTCGGCGTAATGTCTGCGCCATATTTCTTCATGACTTCGATGCGGGTAGCGAGGCTCACCAACAAATCCTCCGTGTCATAAGGAATAGACCCGATAGCAGGACTAGTTGGAATACCCAGCTGCAGGAGAGACATAGCCACAACAGTAGAAGCAAGAGATTCACTCTCTAGGAACTTGCTTGTGAGCAAAACGGAAAGTATCAATGAGTAAAAGCACATGACTAGGAGAAACAAACATTGTAAAAAGGAAAAGAACTCATGGGCGATGTGGCTGAGAATCCGAGTCAGCTCGTTATGCTCATCTGTATTTCTGGCCCGGAGCTTCTCGTATTCGGAGGTCACATACTTAAGTTTATGTCGGTTTCCTGTATCAAGTCATTGTCCTTGGAGATCTGGGTCTTCAGCCGCTCTTTCTCCTTAGAGAACTCATGATCAGCCTTGTCTAGCTCGGATTTATGCAGATCCTTGAATTTTTGGATTTTGGCATTCAGCCGAGTTATCTTAGTGTCCTTAAGGCGCAGCTGGGTGATTTCATCATCATTTTTCTTCAGCTCGGCCTGGTGCTTCCCTATTTGTTCGAGAAAGTGAAGCATCATGTCAGGGATGGCACGCTATCTTGAAGTGTAACTGCAATAGTGGGTTGACCCAGCAGAGCCGAGGTATAAATATCCGCCGAGTCAAGGAATGAGCACATAGTGGCTAAGTGAACAAGAGATTACCTTGGATCTCAGCCAAATTCTTGCACATGATTAAAGTTTCATCCTTGGCCTCAGCTGCATAATTCGGACAATAAGTTAATAAGGAGAGCAAATGAATCAAGGGAACAAAAATGGAAAGGTCGAAAGCAAAGAAATTTACCCTTCTTCTGGTGATCAACCAACAACTTGCCGTATCTGGCACAAAGATCTTTGTATGAGTCTAGTAGGTGCTAGAACTCAGCAGTTCGGTGGTTGGTGGTGATCTGAAACAAGCCAATGTTAGTGCAGAAATAGCAAGAAAGATATCTGAAGTCTACAAGATCCGAGCCAAGTGGAACTTAACCCGGCTCTAGGTGTGTGGATATTCGAAGTCTACAAGATCCGGGCCAAGTGGAACTTAACCCGGCTCTAGGTGTGTGGATATTCGAAGTCTGCAAGATCTAGGCCAAGTGGAACTTAACCCGGCTCTAGGTGTGTGGATATTCGAAGTCTGCAAGATCTGGGCCAAGTGGAACTTAACCCGGCTCTAGGTGTGTGGATATTCAAAGACTGCAAGATCCGGGGCAAGTGGAACTTAGCCCGGCTCTAGGTGTGTGGATATTCAAAGCCTACAAGATCTGAGCCAAGTGGAACTTAACCCGGCTCTAGGTCCGTGGATATTCGAAGTCTACAAGATCCGGGTCAAGTGGAACTTAACCCGGCTCTAGGTGTGTGGATATTCGAAGTATTTAAGATCCGGGCCAAGTGGGACTTAACCCGGCTCTAGGTGTGTGGATATTTGAAAATACTAAGGACTTACGCTAATTCTCTAAGAGCATTCGACCGAGTAATGAATTACTCCCTCAGAGGCTCGGGTACTAATGGGTATATCTATAAGTGTTTGCATATATAAAAGGCATAGCAGAAAAGAGATTACCTCCATCATCCGGTTAGCAAGGGAGATAGCCTTGGTAGCGGAGTTCATCTGAGCGTTGAACTCCGCCAAACCAAACTACTCCGGTAGACCATCCTACGGGTTAATAAACTCGGCGTTATTCCAATTATTGACGTACTCAATAAGTGTCAGGTTATAACTCTCCCCGCTGGGCGACTGGCTCATCACCAAGCCCTTGGCATGGGCCTCCCGCCTCGCGGACTAAGCAGTAGCTGGACTGGTATGCAAGGTCAGTTGCTTGCTGCTCTCAGATCCGGCAGTAGAACGGCTGGAGGTTGAATCCTTGGCTAGGTCGGTGGCCTTCTTTCTTTTTCTGGATGATTTTGGCTGCTACAGAGGAGCTTAGGCTGCCGCTCCAGATTTGGCTTGAGAGGCTGGCTGAAATATGTCTTTCATAGACACGGTTGATCTGGAGGCAACAGCTGGAGACTTCTTCTTGGAAGTGGGCTTTGCCATGGCTATTGTTGTTGCTGATACTAGTGCTGCTGGTGCTGGTGCTGGTACTGCTGGTGCTGGTACTGGTGCTGTTGGTGCTGCTGGTGCTAGTACTACTGATGCTGGTACTAAAGATACGGGAGAAACTGGAACAGAAGAAGAAATTATCTGGGGCGGTGCCGATGAAGCTGGCACCTCAAAGGTTGACGATTGTGGTGGAACAGAAAAGCTAGGGAGATCTGGCATCGCTGTATCCTCGGCAGCTCCACTGCCCCCCCCCCCACATCGATGTTGCCCTCCTCATGGCGAGGTGGGCTCTGATCTGGCGCTGCCGCAGAATCCTCTTGAATAGGACTTAGCAGACGAACGTTGTCATCGCGGGGGGAGATGGGCCGCTCCGGATTGGAGAGGAGATGCTGGGGCCACTCTGGGGAATCACCCAGGGGCGCTGCAGAATTAGAGAACAACAAATAAGAGGGAGAAAGAAAGGCAGGTAAAAGGCAAAAGAAAAAGGAGCAAGACCCGGAAATGAATAGGGAAAGAAAAGTGACTTACTCATCCGAGGTTTGGGCGCTCTCCGGATGGTGCTCTTGGCCACAGGATTGGCCAGACCTTTGACCCTGGATTTCTTCTGCCTCTTCCTGGGCGGGGGCACCTCCGAAGCTATGGCCGAGGATGCCGGACGCTTCTGGGAAGGGGAAGGAGCCGGATCATCCATAGCAAGAGGAGGAACATCGTGGACCTGACCGGCCGGGTTAGCTGAAGATTCGGAGGTAACCGGAAACACGTAAGAGATGGGCACCAGATCAAGTACCTCCATAACCTCAACATCGGAGTCATCGTCATCCGGCCAATACCTTAGAGAAGAGTCCTTACCAGAGGTTCACTTGGTGCTATCTAGAGTGGGCAAGAACCTCTCTGAGTTAGGCTCCTCCATGTCCGGCTCTGCACGGTCCGCCACCCATTTGAGGACTAGCTCCTTGCCGTCCTCAACTGTCTGCTGGAGAAACAACTGAGAGCAAAAGTACTAAATGGTTAAGTTAGGAAGCTATTTGACATACCGCAAGACTCGAAAAGAAAGCCAGGAGAGAGTGTACCTTAGGAGGAAAGTTGGCCAAGGTAAAGGGTGCAAGCCCCCACTTCCACACCTCGGAAAACTCCTTCTCTACCCTAAAAATGGCCTTAACCCGGCGGAACACCTCGGAGTTGTTAAGCTTGAAGGAGGAGGTCCGGTTGGGGTCAAGGGGGACGCTTAAATGGCATATCTTGTGGGAGCGCTTCTGAAGGGGGAGACCTGGATATGGACAAAGATGTAATGTCCTCGCTACGCAGCTGCAACCCGACAAGCTCCTTGATCCGGCGATCTACCTGGTTCGCCGGTGTAGTAGGTCGCTTCTGGATCTTCTCCCACAAGAAGGTGTCTGGGACACCCATCTTGAAGGGGAGCAACCGGATTAGATCTGCATCCGAGCTATTCCTGACATAGAAGAAGGTCCGGGCCCAACCTTTGCAAGATTCAAGGTCGGTAACCCGGGGAAAGGTGGAGTTCTTGCGAGGAGAGATTGAGGCTCCACCGCACTGGGTCAGATGCTTGTCTGCAGGGGCGAGATGAGTATTAGGGACAATGTTTTTCTTAAGACCAAAGAACTTGATCCAAAGTTCTTTGGTAGGCCAGAGGCCGACATACCCCTCTATGTCGGGGGCAAAAAAGGAAAGCGAAGTGATAGCGTTAGCTGGAAGGTGGTGCGACTGAAGTTGATAGGTGGTAATGAAATCATGGAAAAAATCACTCACAGGCAAACCGAAGCCGTGCTAGAAGTGGGAAAGAAAGACAAGGAACTCGCTGGGATTTGGAGAGGGAGCTATCTCCTGGGCGGCGAGGCGGCAGGTGACGCCCGCAGGGATGCGGTGGGTTGCACACAACCATTCAATGTCGTCCTGGTAGACGAACGTGCCCGCCTAGGTGCCACGCTTGTGAGCCTCAGCTTCCTCCTCCTCCTGAGCAACAATGGTGGCCTCCTCCTCTATCATGGCTAGATCAAGCTCTTCGAGAAAGTAATCGGAGAAGGAATAGCCGGCGGTGGGGAACTTGGAGTTGTAGGGGCCCGTGAAAGAAAGCCTGTGTAGAAGCGGTGGCACGGTCACGGAGGAGCGGCAAGGCGCGGCAGTGGCGGCAGTGCTAAAGCAGAAGCAGCGGCAGCGTCGGCGTCGCTGTGGAGAAGAAAGGAGCAAAGGGCAGGGGCACGTGCAAAGTGGGGGAACTTCCCCAAGAGCCACCCCTGCCCCCTATTTAACCGCACCTCAGAGGCGCGTAGTGGGATCGAACGTTGTGGCACAACCGCACAGTGTGGCCCATGTATTTTCCAAACCGACCAATCAGCATCGTGCCACAGCAAAGGCCACAAGGAGCAGGGGATCCCACGACGTGACATTATGATACAGTTAACGAGGGGCTGCCACGACGTGACGCGCGCAGCAGTTATTGCTGACAATCAATACAGTAACCGACACAGTAAACTGGCGCGACCCTTAAAATGAGGCGAGGTGATGATTACCTTCCACGTAGGATGTGGGGAAGAGTATGAGAGAAGGAAGGGTAACCCGGTTACATGGACAATGACCCGGCCAACAAGGAGTAACTCGGATTGGGTAAAGGGAACGTCAAACTAAAGAGACCGAGTTACAGAATAACTTGGAAAAGAAAGTGTTGATCTTGATAATTGGAACCTATTGTGGCCTTATCAGCTGAAGTTGCTAAGACCGCACCAGCTTCAGGGACTAATGTTGGGGAGATAGCCCCGGGTAGGTTCACGCCGGGGTATAAAGGCCGAGTTAGCCGAGGTACGGCACGGTCAAAGCAAGTGTTGGTTGTGTCTCCTCAAGGCAGGCCGACTTATGGGGTACCCCGGCCTGGCGGGTATTCACCTAGCACTAACCCGACCGACATAAAATGTATGTCGGCTATACTTAATTTACCATGTGTGCAGGTACCCTCATAGCTGGGTTAGCCAAGCGCTAGCCGGGCTACCACTTAGCTTCCAAGAGAAGGAAGGAATCTCCCGCTGGTCAAAAGGTGGCCTCTGTCCACTGTAGCGTGAGCGAAGCAAGCAGAGGGAAGGACCAGCGGGGCGTGGCCGACAAAGGTGACGTAGCTAGTGCCGGCTGACGTTACCAATGTCGGGTGACACCAAAAGAAAAGCAGCTCACGAAGGATTACGTCCATAGTCTGGACTAGCCATTTAAAGTGAATAAAGAGGCATCTAGATTTAACCTCGAATATGCCTCCACGTATGCCCTAACATTGTAACCTGGGTTCCCCTATATAAGGAGCACCAGGACCTCCATAGAAGGGGATCGATCATTCTGTCTTGGAAGAACTCTAGAGCATTGTAGTGAGGGGGGGTAAGAGAACTAGTCTCCTTCTCACGAACAACTCAAGGAGCCCTTGTAATCCACCATTGATAGAGTGAAAATGCAAACATCTGTGTGTGGAATCACCACACTATCCCTCCCTGGATTCCTCTAGTGCTCATTGCCCCCATCTTTAGCCTATCCATGGCATCTGCCGTGCCACCACCACGACATGCCTAATGCTTGTTGTCCAATTAAGGGCCCAGACAACACAATACTTTATTCTACATAGAGAAGATCTTGTTCTCTAGTGGACCGGCGACCCCCGGGTGACTTGGGGATATCAATGGAAAGCTAGTTGACTCGAGGATAACGAGTAACCACTGTGCTTATTGCATTAGTCCGATCCAAGGAGCTTAATCGCTAAGCGACCTAAAGGGTCTTAATCGTATAGTATCTGACCATGGTTTTGGTAGCAGGCTAGTAGGATTATTGAAGTTGGGACGAAATCTACCAAGAGGAGTTCCGGCTAATTATGGGTTGCTCGCCTACACATATATCTATAAGACTATAATTGTTACATTTACCACTCGTCCACCTGCCACAATCACTATCACCATGAACTGAATCTCCCCGCGCCTTCTTTCGCCATCTGCAGGAAACAACAAACAAGCAAAGTTGTTCTTTACTTTTATGCTTTAAATTTTTGAAGTTTACATTTTAGTTCTGTTTAAATCTATCGCATTTAATCAAAACCCCATTCTTATTTCAACACTTGTAGTCAATTCACTCGAAGACCTATGACGACTTTGGGTGTGACAGAGACTTCATCAATAAACACTTACCTTTGGGCTCCCTATGGGATCGATATCTGAACTTTGAAACTAGCTACAAACGATCTATGCTCTTGCAGACATCACTAGGCCCCACATGTTATCCACTCATTAGAAGAAACATGTGTATGATAGAATTTTTCCCTTGCTTGCACCTCCGTGTTTCGAACTTGATAGCGTTGCTCGATGCATCAGCCGTTTTTCTAGGCTGTTGGGTCCCCCATGTGAGCCTCTCATTAGAAGAAACATGTGCATGCTGGACTTTTTTCTCGCTCGTGCATCCCTATTTTGAACTTGGCAATGTCGCTCGAGGCAAAAACTGTATAAGGCCGTGCTACTGGGTCCCACATGTTGGTCTCTCTGTAAATGAAACCTGCGTATGATGGACTTTTTTTTCGGCTGCGTCCGCTGTTTTGACCTTAGCAACGTTGCTCGATGTGGCAGCCGTGTATGGTCTTGCTGCTGAGGCCCCCATGTCAGCCTCTCTGGTATGTTCTGGCTTGTGGGTCCTAGATGTAGCCTTGTATTTTCTGGCGGGTGGGTCCCTGATGCCAGCCTCTCTGTATAAGTATTTAACTTTTTTTTCAAACCCGACCATTAAACTCGAGGGATGCTGCAGGCTGGTGGGTCCACGATTTTAGCCTCTCCATAAAGCAATATTGCTAGAAGAAAAAATGTAAACCCAAGATAATTTTATGTCAAGCATAGAAAATCAAACTCAATACTTCAAAACACATATAAACCATGTGCGTTGCCACTACGACAAAGAAATAAGGTGAAAATTATCATTAAAAGCTTTATAGTACCTATAACTTATATATTGGCCTTATTAAAAAGATTTTATGTGTCCATGTTATTTCTCTTATTAAAATAAAAGGGAAGCGATCCTGGCATCTCAATTTATTAAATGCCAGATAATGGAGTAGTTTCTTAAAAACATGGGTAGGTGTTTTTTTTTGTTTTAAAGGGCTATTCCAAAAACGCCGAATTAAAGATTTTGGGTTATTCTACATCTACTATACTCAATGGGCTATACTCCATGCGCTATTATCCATGGGCTCCCTGATAAATTTTTTAATGGGTTGTTGTCAGCAAGTCCCCTGACCCCTACAAGGCCGAATTAAATTGTTCTCGGCTAAAGAGGGTCTGAATGGGCTAGATTTTACCTCCTCTTTAGTAAAATTTGCATTGTGCTGTGGCTCGACCGGATTTGGAACACAAACCTCACTACCGAAGGAAAAAAGCGATAATCCTTTTGACAAATATTCGTGTAAAAATATCTAAAGAACAAGGGACACATACCGCGTGCGCCAAAACTGGACTGGTATACAAGGACTTCACTTGGTACCCTCTCATTTCTGTCCAAAACACATCCAACGGTTCCGATGACACACAGGCGAAAGCTCCAGTGCAAGAAGCCTAGCAGTAGCAATAGAACTTTTTTACAAATTCAGTAGCATTTGAAAGATCCAGTAGTACAGAATAAGACAGACAAAATATCGACAGATTCCTAGTTCATATTCAGCAGCACTTGACTGATTCTTCAGCATTGCAAAGTGACTGTTTCAGCTATACAGACACTGAAACTCAATAGCAGTACAGAGAGAACCCGTTCATGTTTCATCTCTAAAAACCTTGTTGCACGATCAGTTTGCCCTTTTCCCCAGACACACTTGATCATTGGAGGAAGCAAAACTGACGATCAAGTATGCTTTTGTTTGCATACCTCCTCTTCACATCAATACCAGTGCGAACCCCATATATGCATCCCAAAATTCCCAAGCCTCATCTAGATAGTGACAAGGCCAAGTTTAAAAGTAATAGTAATGACATAACACTTGACAGGTTGAGTAGCATTTGAAAATTGAGCAGTATAGGATAAGACAGAAAAAATATCTACAGATTCCTAGTTCATATTTAGCACCACTTGACAGATTAAGCAACATTTCAAAGTGACTGATTCAGCAGTACAGACAATGGCCAAAAGAAATGACAGATTAAGGAATGCAGACATTGAAACTCAATAGTTCTAGCAAGGCCATGACTCAAAAGGAAAGAGAGTCCATA
Organism: Avena sativa; assembly: GCA_916181665.1. Lineage (NCBI taxonomy): Eukaryota > Viridiplantae > Streptophyta > Magnoliopsida > Poales > Poaceae > Avena > Avena sativa. Next base: position 325,945,470 of record OV702289.1, read on the forward strand.
TTCAGCACTCAATCGGTCGATCTTAACAAGTACCAGTACATATGTATTACTACAAAATAGATTAGCAGTAGCAAGTTAAGACCTCCATACAAAATACTCGGCATAACACAACAACGTGTCAAGTGCTGGCCTGATAGCGCTTTATTTCTTGCCTGTTATGCTTTCCTTGTCACACCATCGCCTGTGGGCCCACTATGTCAGCAGCGTACATTGGAAATAGGTATACATTGCTGCATACTTGTTCCACCTCTCCCCATAATAATTGAATTTGTCACCAACATAAAGTAGTAATTAATTACTATGGCGTTTAATATCTTAACATTGGGATCATCACAAAGAAGATTTAGATGTTTTATCTCACTTTTGAAACTTGTTGATGCAATACTCCTAATCCACAGGGAATTCTAACGAACGGTTCAGAAGCTTCCAGGTAACACCGCGGCTATGATAGGTACAACCTGAGCCCTTCTAGGGCGACTTCGGTCGATGATGACCTGCTCGTTAGCTCATATGTCGCCACAGAGACAGTGACCAAAGCTTCACCTTGTATCGCGGCGATTCGCACGCCCCTGAACTGATGAACCTGGGGGATATGACGATGTTCGTGGTGAGGCCATCAATTTGGGAGATGAACATGGTGCCCTCTTTCCCGATGCCGATGATATCTGCTCTCTGTGAGCCTCTTGTGGGCACCGACTTAGACAACTCCTCGTGTTTGTGGCTATAGGGCATTATGGTGCAGTCCTCGAGTGGGCAACTCTGAGGTGGCGGACGAGCTCTACCATAGGTGTTAGCTCTACCGAGGAGGTGATGAACTTGCATCCAGGCTCCGTGCAGACTTGCTGGCCGCGAAAGCACCAGATTATGTGGTTGTAGACGTGTTTGTAGGGGACGAATGTCCCACAGTGGTCGTTGGGGGCATCTGCTACCTTTTCTGCCTGCGACTTGGCGGTACAGCTCCTTGGAGCATGCGGCCAGCCAGGCGGCGCTGGTAGTGTCCAGACGCATAGCGATTTCGTTGAAAATGTCGTGGCCAACCTTGCTCTAGACGCCGTGCAATGGGTTGTGCGTCGATTGCGACATCAGGATGGATTGGAGGAAGAGGTCGAGGCAGAGTATGACTGTCGAGGGACTTTTGGAGAGGTGTGGTGCGGCCTGCAAGAACTGATACAACCGGTGAGATGGCGAGGAAAATGTGTGAAGCACGCACTAGAGATGATCCCAAATGCGGGGCCAAGCGGCATTGGCGAGTGGGGATAAAAACAGCCGAGACGGGGAAGATGGGATGGCTCTTTGAACGAGGTTTTTTTGCAAGGCCTCTCGAGCTGCATCTAGGACGCTCATTATCTTGGCTACCATGATGCAGTGCACTAAATTAACCATCTAAAATCCTGGCACATTTTATAGCTAGGATGGTGATGGCTCTGAAATATAGCCATCTACGTCCACATTTAAACTAGATATTAATCATATTTTTGATGAAACATCTCTCTAAACCCTGCCACCAATGCTAATATTCAGAAGGGTATGCAATCCTTTGTTCTTGTATTTTTTCTGCGCAGATAATGTCGTTTAAAGGAGGGAATCACTATATTAAAGTCAAAGATACGATATTTTCCTTCGACCAGAAGAAACCAGGAGCCGTCCAACAAAGACAGACGTCGTAACGACCAACTATACGACCGGAGCAAAAATTCCGACCGTATAGCTCCGGTCATATAGTTGGTGCCACCTTCGTTAGGTCAAACAGAACAACTTTCATGAAGGGACCCCTATATAAAGAAGCCTCAGGCGACGAGAAAACAGAGAGACACCACGCCCCAGAAGCCATACCTCGCCAGAAAGCCGCCTCCAGATCTCCAAACCCTTCTCCATCTCCATGGCCACCTTCCACCACTTGTAATAGTAGATATCTTCTCCGATTAGCGACATTGTAAGACTATTACTATCGATCTTATGATTTTCATTACAATGTTTGTGATTTTTGATCTCATCTCCATGTGTGAGTAATTATCCTTGGGCTAAGGGCTTCGGCCTAGCCATGTAGCAATTGTGCATGTGATTTATCATAGATGAGATCGTGTATTAGTTTGTATGACATGATGATTATAGTATCCTCTCTTGCCTCAATCTAAGGACTTGTCAGGTACCCAAGACCCCGAGCGTTGAGCCAGGTATAGGGAGTATGAGTGATGACTGATCTACAGGTTGGGAACCCAGTGACAGAAGAGGTAGTACGGTTGTATGTGAGGGATTTGCTTGGGATTAACGGTGACATCACTATGCATATTATTAGTTCTCTTTCTTCTATGGATGAGACTAGTAGGTTATTGCTATAAGCGATTGTGGAGGCAATAGCAATTATGAATGCACTTCCCATATATAATTTATCTTGCTCTAACAAATACACGCATACTTTATTTCTATCTTTTATTTCCATCAGATGTTTTTGCACAGCTACAGGTGAAACCGAACGCTCTAGGACCTCTCTCTCCATCATCATCAACAACAAAAAGACGCAAGCTACTGGTCCGGTGAAAACACAAAAGGAATTCTAAAACTCCCGAAGGTCCGTTAAAGTAACTTCACTACGCATTCGCTTCCCGAGGATTCGATAACCTAGGTCTACTAGGGAAAAAGAGTTATACTGCATCCGTAATCCGGATCGAAGGTATCAGTTGGCATGTTGTCATGCGCTAAATTAACCATGTCACAACCTGGGCCATTACATCTAGGCTGGCACGCTGCCGTGTACACCGACTAGAGTTACTACTGCTGTCATGTTTGACCAGATGATGTTTATTTACAGCTTCTATTTTCCTAAAAAATAGTACTCCTACCTAGTAGTAATACACTTGTACTAGTACAATACGTACTACTACTAGCAGTTGAGTACAAGGAACAATCATCTCATTAGTTCCGCTGCATACAGGAGTTGTACTACACCTACCCACTTGATTGTTAGGTACACCAACACGGCACAACTCTTGTATGCGGCCAAACTAACAAGATGATTGTTTAGTTTGCTAAAAAGGATTATAATGTGGAATAGAGGTAGTACAATACTAGAAGTAGTACACTAGATGTTTGTTTTGCAGTTTTGCTGCAAACATAGTATAGTAAATACCTCCACATTGGAGCCTAGCGCAATCAAGTACCATAGTGTTCCAACACGATGCATGATAACGGAAGGTGTTCAAGCACCTCTTTACAAAATAGTTATAATTAGAAACGAATAGTCACTACATTAATACACCTACGATATAGTAAATTGTCCATCAAATGATGGGTGATAACCTGTACATCTGATCACCTTCTCGTAGTTATCATGATCAAATACTATCACCTTAAAGGAAGTGATGGCAAGCTTCTTGAATACCAGAAAGTATCCTACCTTCAAGTTATGTGCTTTGACAAAATCTAGCCATCCTTCGTCAAGGATTACCTTGCCATCTTGCTTCTTCAGGTCGACGTCCCAGCTGCAGGCTTTGCATATCTTCAGCTTGATGGCCTCTTGATACTCACCGCCAAACGTTGGCAAAAAGGAGCTGGGTATGCTTCGCACGTCTAACCCTCCTGGTATTAATATCATCTTGCAGAACTTGTCACAGGTGTTCTCCACGTGGGTGTTCCTGGCTCGCCCCTCCATCCTGACTGCAAAGGGATCTCTTATCTTCTTCGATGATGAGTTTCTCCAAGCTTGAGCTTCTTTCCCAAACACTGCAAAAAATATCCTATGGACAGATAATGTCTCTACCAGTGTTAATAATTGTGAAATAGTATAGTATTAGCTGATAGAGTACAATACAAGATCAGCTAAGAAAGTAAAGTGGAGCAATTTTCTTATTGAAGTACACAAATTAAAGTCTTAACTCTAGCTAGCATGAACACCGATTATATTAGTACTACTTCCATGGTCTAGGAATCACATTAGTGCAGTTCTTTATTGAGTAGTATAGATACCGAACACCCAGGAACAGACAAACAGACGAACATGATGAGCTCTATCTGCTGCCGATGCTAGAGATGCATACATATACTTGAAATTTTGACGAAAATCAGGGTAGGGAAGAAGCTACCCTAACTTGCCCAAATTAAAGGGACCTCCGCCCCTGAGACCAATCAAGCAAAACATGTCGAGTGGCCTCCCAAATCATCATCAGCCCTGGATCAATCAACACAAAATTTGAATGTATTATTACAGTTCACCGTAGATCTAGCCCCGGAACTAGCTTGCATGTGTAAAACTGAAATGTAGTATACAAACGGGTTAAGTGCACTAGATGAGAACTATACTCAACACCAACCCAATGTTAACCAAGTGCTAATAAAATCTTGACCGCATCTTATCATCAAGATCAAGGGTTTTGGGGATTATGTACATACCGCACTACCACCACGATGTCTGAGGGATGCGACGACTCTATAGATGAGGTTGCAGGGTCCGCCGCCTGTAGCCGACCCGCCTAAGACGAGTAAGTTGAGGCGGTGGTGGTCATCAATGGAGGGAAGCGCAATGGCGATTAAGGAGTGTTGTGTGTGAGAGAGAGCTGGGGCTGGGGCTGGTGAGGGAATAAATGCAGCCAGGTCAGACGAATGTTGTGGACAAAGCAATCCTTGCCACCAATACAGTACTACTAATTGTCATGCCAAAAATAATAGCCTAGAAAATTGGGCACGATAGCTTGAGTGCTTAAATAGGGAAACATCAAACACATACTATGAAACTATATTATTACGTACATGGTGCCTAGTACAAGCAATAGTGGAAATGATGTTGCAAGTACTGATACTACAATACAGTATGAAAGTACTACATACATAGTATTGTACATTACATGGTGACAAGTACTAGCTACATAAATGATGTTGTGAGTGCTCATAATCAGCTTTTCTGTATTTTGGTCAAACTTCACATAGTTCTAACGAGGCATGATTGGCACGAACCACATTGGCGCCTCGAATATTTGCTCCCTATGTTCCACTCCAGTGTAGTTAAGTGATGAACCTATGACATCCCCCCATTGATGTGCATACGGATCCAATCTGGAACTGGCTGTGGGTGATGTTCACAGCGCACGTGTGTAGCAAACACACAGTCTCCTCTGAACACTGGCAGAGCTTCGTCAACATCGGCAGTACCAGGTTCGGGGTTTGTAGGGAGCTCGAGGATGAATGGATGGTTGATTCCCACAAACACTGACCTCCCTTCAAGATTATCCCTTCTGATCCAGTCTGGTGCTACAGGGTCATCCAAATTAAGGGCCCTCTAGAAAACATGGCAGCGGAGCAAGGGATAAGAGAGCCGTTCTCTACCCATGTATGATACTGGACCACCATGGCTGCTGGTTCTTGCACCCCTGGTGTGAATCCATAGGATATCCCAGCCAAGCTCTGCCATGTACCATATGTGTAATGCAATATCTTCAGCCTCAACATCGTCACCGGCTTGGACGTTTGCTGACTCTTCAATTACTGGAGCCTGTATGACACGTGGGCCTGCAAGTATACCTGTATGTGCATTTCAGTTAGCAAAAGTATCAAGAACAATGTAGTTGTAAGTAATTTATAATTTTTACTTTTAAATAACATGACTCACTCCACTTGTTTGGTTCCCAAACAAAAACATCTCCTTGCGGTTCTGTCACCGTGTATATGCAATCAATAGAACCACTAATTATACACGTGGCAATGGCATCGATGTGCGTTGCTGGTGCAAGATAGTCATTTCAAAGGATAATCCAGTCCCTATCACAAGGAAAATCTATGGTAGCAATGAATTTGTCAAACACCGCCATCACGCTGTAGTGCCATTGGTTGTAAAATATGTACAATTTCTTTGCTATTTGTATCTTCAGTAGCTCCATATTCGGGTGCTTGTAGCGGTAAGTGCATGGGGGCTGGAGAAACACTAGTTACCCGATGGATAAATATCAACAAGCTGCACAAGTGGCATCTCGATACGTGCTACACTGTAGACGTTTTGGAGGTACCAGTGCACCGGTTGCTTTGCAATCGCAATCCATTCTTCGTTGGCACCAACCCAGCGACCCTTGTTTTCAAATCCTTCATCATCCCATGTTCCCGGTATGTCATCATCAACTGCTACAAATGCTTCTACTGTTGGATTGTCTAGTGGCATCAGCAACACGTCAATGCCCTACAATAGATTTTCTTCATATCTAGGGGCATGCAAGGTGCTTGACAAAGGGGGGAGTGCTAGCTAGCTTTGCGAAAAACTACTATCTGAAAGATGGAGAAACATGATGAACAAATCATGAATGCATGCAGACAAACACACCAAGGAATAAGGTCTTGTTTGCATTAAAGAAAAAGTGTAGGAATAGTTAAGTTTCTTACGCTAGCACTGTTTAAAGGAATGGACCAAAGGAAAAAACACAGGAAATTTTCCTATGATTGAACATGATGAATAAATCATGAATGCATGCAGACAAACACACCAAGGAATAAGGTCTTGTTTGCATTAAATAAAAAGTGTAGGAATAGTTAAGTTTCTTACGCTGGCACTGTTTAAAGGAATGGACCAGAGGAAAAAACGCAGCAAATTTTCCTATGATTAGGGGACTCTTTCGATCAATGGTTTTAAAAAAACATAGGAATAGGAAAAATACAAGATTTCCATGGTAGGTACAATAAATTCATATTAGCAATTAAAAACACAGGAATTTTGTAACATGTGTCTTTGGATGGTGAATAGGAAACAAACATAGGAGTTTTGCAGGAATATAGTGTGAGCGTATTGGACTTCTCAAAGGAGAAATAGAATGAGGTTGGAGATCATGTTAGATTCTTATGGAATGGAGGGCATAGGAACTAAGAAGGGACTCCATAGGAATTTGATATCTTCCAAATCCTATGGGTTAGAATCCTCCAAAATTCATATACAATTCTTCATATCCAACTTGGTCCTCATTTTTTAATTCCTATGCGCACAAAGAACAAGAATGAGGTCCCAAGAGTCATGAAAACATCATAAATATACTCTCCCATGAGGTTTGACTTTGATTTTACCATATTTTAAAGTAATCCTATGTTTTTGTATTCATGTAAACCAAACAACCAACTTTTTACAGAAATATTGTGTTTGTAAAGCACATGCTTAAAATATAACGCCAGCCTTGATTGGGCAACACACCTTTCGTCACAGGTATCAACAATCCTAGTCATTCTTGTGTTTTCAGATTAGTATGTTTGGAGGAGAGGGGGGCACTGAAGCAAAAGTCTTGGGCCTCTTTCGATCGCAGGATTGAGAACACGGGAATTTCACAGGTTTGCCGGTGAAAAACAGGCGATTATAAAATGTAGGAAAACTACCTACGTGAATGGCATGTTTCTATCCTACGCACGTGATGAGAGTTGAGCCTCAAGTAGATGTTCCAATTCCTACGGGATTTAAGCATGGGTGGGGGGTTGCAGTTCAAAAGAATTTGTGTACCATGATTCCTTTGATAGAAATGCAATCCATAAGAAGATCTAAGGATTCGAATCCTACAAAAATCATGCAAAACTGATTTTTACCTGCTCGTCACTGTCTAGTGGCCATGTCTGTGGGTCAGAGTGAAGTAGGCAGGGCAAATCAAAAGGAGACTAGGATATTCCGCAATCCCTCAACGCATGCCAACCATGCCGCGAGCCAGGCGAGTGGTGCTCAAAAGATCGGCGCGACAGGTGATGTTGCTCAGCGCTCCGTAGTGGAGGTTGCAAAATCCGATTACATGGCTGTAGAACTCAGATATCTTACGCTTCATCGCTCCAGATGTCGTTCCGGTGAAGAGTACTTCAGAAGATTAGTCAGGATGGGTTGGTGGTTTCTACCTTTTTGCAAGGGTGAGAGGGACTACGATGGTGCACAAGTGGCCAGAGCGGCAGAGGAAGACAATGAGGGGCGCGCAATTTCTCAGCCAAAAAAAGATGGGGGGTGGGCGGTTCGCCTCCAGTTGTCAGATCGACTACTCCGACCCGATATATTAGGGCAAAACTAACGCAGGATGTTAACATATATGCTTATGCAAAAAGGAATAATAACAAAAAATTAGATATATTTCTTAAATGCTCCAGCCCGTAACGCTGGCCCCTAGTTTGAGGCGCTACAGTTTTTTTCCTGTAGGTAGCTAGGGATAGCAAATCACACCGTGCCAAAAAAAAGTTCGAAATGTCCTCAATTTTTTTGTGTGTGTGGGGCTAGTGATGCCACACTGAAGGAGAGAGAAAACACAATTTGTTTTGAATGTATATGTACTACTCCCTCCAATCCATATAATGTGCTTAGATTTATCTAGATTAGATTGTATATAGTCATGTTTTAGTGCTAGATTTATTTAATGGTTGGAAACTCTGAGTGGCAACATTGTTACCATGCCAAATATGGGAACATCAAGGACGGTGGGAGTAGAATTACTCTTCATACTACTTTCTCTTTGTTTGTTTTCAAAATATATAGTCAAATTTGACGGCATGAAAATTCATCGACATGGGATCATCATCAGCATAAAGTATGATGTAGATATGGCCATGACCTTGGGCGTTCGGCTTGAAATCCAAGAATGTTCATACTCATAGACAACTAATAAACTTAAATACGTTTAAATTTTACCACTTTCTTTTAGGTTTGAATTTTACATGTATGGACGGTGGGAGCACATTTTAAATCAAGGACCTAAAAAGGTAAAATTTTATCGAGGCCCATACATTTAACACGAAGCACCCTAAAATTAAGAAGGGAAAACAGCCATGTTTTGCTCCTTCTCGAGAGAAAAGCTGATCGAGCCATACTCTTCATACTGCTTCCTCTTTGTTTGTTTTCAAAATATGGCCAAAGTATGATGTAGATATGGCCATGACCTTGGTCGTTCGTCTTGAAATCCAAGAATGTTCATAGTCATCGATAACTAAGAACCTTAAATACGTTTAAATTTACCACTTGCTTTTAGGTTCGAATTTTACACGTACGGACGGTGAGAGTACATTTTACATCAAGGACCATAAAATGGTAAAATTACATCGAGGTCCACACATTTAGCACGACGCACCCTAAAATTAAGCAGGGAAAATAGTCATGTTTTGCTCCTTCTCGTGAGAGAAGATGATCGACCCGTACTCTTCATACTACTTCCTCTTCTTTTGTTTTCAAAATATGGCCAAATTTGGTGGCATGCAAATTCTTGGATATGGTATCATCAATCATTGGCATAAAGTATGATGTAGATATGGCCATGACCTTGGTCGTTCGTCTTGAAATGCAAGAATGTTCATACTCATCGACAAATAATAATCTTAAATATGTTTAAATTTTACAACTTGCTTTTAGGTTTGAATTTTACACGGACAGTCGAAGTACATTTTACATCAACGACCTAAAAAGGTAAAATTACATCGAGGTCCATACATTTAGCATGAAGCACCCTAAAATTAAGCAGGGAAAATAGTCATGTTTTGCTCCTTCTTGAGAGAGAAGCTGATCGAGCCATACTCTTCATACTACTTCCTCTTTGTTTGTTTTCAAAATATGGCCAAATTTGGCGGCATGCAAATTCTTCAATATGGTATCATGAATAATCTGCATAAAGTATGAGGTAGATATGTATGACCCTAGTCGTTTGGCTTGAAATGCAAGAATTTTCATATTCATTAACAACTAATAAGCTTAAATATGTTTAAATTTTACCACTTTCTTTTACGTTCGAATTTTACACAGATGGTGGGAGTACATTTTACAGCAAGGACCTAAAAAAGGTAAAATTACATCGAGGTCTATATATTTAGCACAAATCACCCTAAAATTAAGAAGGGAAAATAGTCGGGTTCGGTTCCTTCTCAAAAGAGCAGCTGGTCGAGTGATGTCTACGCACTTCTATTCTTGTAGACAGTTGTTGGGCTTCCAAGTGCAGAGGTTTGTAGAACAGCAGCAAGTTTCCCCTTAAGTGGATCACCCAATGTTTATCGAACCCAGGGAGGAAGTGGTCAAAGGTATCCCCTCTCAAGCAACCCTGCAATCAAGATACAAGAAGTCTCTTGTGTCCCCAACACACCCAATACACTTGTCAAGTGTATAGGTGCACTAGTTCGGCGAAGAGATAGTGAAATACAAGTGGTATAGATAATTATAAGTGGTAACGGTGATAGAAAATAGCTTGATGGCGTGGAAGAGACTAAAGGAAAACTAAAATAAAGATGGCAGCAAGCAAACATGTAACAGATCTAGTTGCAAACGGTGTTTTAGTGCTAAGAAACAAGGCCTAGGGATCATACTTTCACTAGTGAACACTCTCATATAAATATATTCTCTTTATGATACTACTCTTAACTACTCTCCGGTTGAACACTCTAATCGATGGCAGGGCTATAACAGCACACATCAAAGTTCGCTTTCCCCATCTAGATAACCCTACACTATCACCTTGAGTACTAGATGGTTCCAACAAACACCACAATTTCATAAAGACATCCAACTCCAATATAACTCACAACAAGTATTTGTAATCTCTAGCCTAAGTGCCACCATGGTGTGCACACTGTCAACTTCACACACATGGGGAGATCAGAGATCTATTAAAGCACTTGAGTAGCAAGGTAGATCTATAGATTACAAGCTCATGATCACAATATGATCATGCATAGAGAGAGAGATGAACACATAGCTACCGGTAGAACCCTTAGCCTCGAGAGAGAACTACTCCCTCCTCATCATGGGAATCAGCAATGGTGATGGAGATGGTGGTGGAGATCGATGGAGATGGCTCCGGGGGCACTTCCCCGTCTTGGCAGGGTACCGGAACAGAGACTTTCTGTCCCCCGAATCTCCCCTTCGGTGGCGGTGGCGCTGCAGAACTTTTCGTGGATTTCTGATTGACGATCTAGGGTTTTGGTATCGGGAGGCTCTTATAGGCGAAGGAGGCAAGGTCGGTGGCCGGCCAGGGGGCCTACACCATGCCCTGGCGTGGCCTAGGCTGGCCCATGCCAAGGGGGGTGTGGCCACCCTGTGGCTCCTCTCCGACTCTCCTTCTGGCTCAGTGAGTCTTCCGGGAAAATAGTAACTTTGGCTTTTGTCCCGTCCAATTCCGAGAATATTCATTTTCTGACTTCCTGGAACCAAAAACAGCAGAAAATAGGCAACTGGCACTGTGGCATCTTGTTAATAGGTTAGTCCAAGAAATCATATGAAAAGTACTCCAAAGTTGGAACAAAACACAAGAAAGTAGATAAAACCAAGCATGGAACATCAAAAATTATAGATACATTTGCAATGTATCAACATCCCCAAGCTTAACTCCTCCTCGTCCTCGAGTAGGTAAGTGATAAAAAGAAAGAATAATTTTTGAGGTGACATGCACCATCAAAGACTTGATCAAAGTATTTGTAAAACATTCAAAGCTGAGATCATAGTACTTCAACCATAACATGAAAGACAAAGTTCTAGCAATAAGACAAAGAAACTATGATGCAACATGAAAAGGCACAAACAAAAGATTCATGAATAACAATGCTTTGCAAGACGTTTGTTTGTTTCACATAAAGAAAACATAGCATAATAGTATTCAGCTTGTCCCTCATAGAGTAGCAAATATAATTGCATAGGACACCTTCAAAGTTCATAAGAGTGACTAGATACAAATAGTTTAAAAGAAGCAATATCAAGTTATGCATTAATCAACTAGTCTTGGGACAATGCACATAGAACTAAGAATGGCCACTATGCTCTCAAAGTAGGTGCATAAAGATAGAAGGTGGAGACTCAATATAATGGTGGAAGAAAGGCCTTTTTAGAAGGAAGTAGGGATTCAAGTTTCATAAAGAGCTTCCAAAAATTATGGTACTTATAGCTTTCAGCTCTCATTGCCCCTATCATAAGCATCTTGAAGTGATTAAGGTTAAAGTGAACAAACTATGGTGTACATGCTTGACGAAGTATAAGTCAGAAATCTCATGTCCCTTGTATACGAGGGTCGCTCCTCATGCTACTCAAGTTTAGTCACCGGTAAGTTCTTGTCATTGTAAGTACATGTGTATCATAGAGAACCGCCAACGCGGTACCCCTTGCCCGATGATACAAAAGAATCCCCATATCAAAATGACAAGGCAAGCAGACAACGAGCATCTCAGCAATCTTATTATTTACCATGGGAATATGGTGCTTTTTTCTCTCTTTCCTCTTTTCATAATCTTTTTTTTTCTTTTTCTCCTTTTTATCAATATAGGACTCTTTTTTATAAGAAGAATGCTTCATAGATAGCCCATTATGGTTACGCTGCAGGTTTCCACCATGTCAGCATGGATTAGACCAGCGGCCCAGGCGTTTCTCTAACACATATACATAACTCCATGGACTTACAAGCTCCCCTTTCATTTCACACCGATGACATCCATATACAAAAGAGCATGATATCAACTAGGTACAAGTACCAAGTGCAATGTTGAAAGCATTCCCCATGAAAGCATGGTTCTGCTAATTCCCAACAAATAAGTGCAAGCATATACAACATAGATGACACAATGGTTCAAGTTTATTAAGGGCAATAAAAGTAAAGTGTGCCATCAAGTTCGTGAGAGCTTTAATCAATAGTTTTCTCATAACAAGTTTAATTTGGAAGGTAAACAAAAGCATGAATATACTTGGAATAGCATAATCTAGTAGGTAGGTATGGTGGACTCTTTGGAATAACTTGGTTTAGGGAGTTGGATGCATGAGTGGAACTCATACTTGGTTGTGGAGGCTAGCAAAAGACTGGGAGCGACAAACTAAGAGAGCAATAATGGCCATAATCATGCAGAGCGACAAAACATCATTGATCAAAGCATAAGTGATACTACAAGTTGAAAACTAAAGGATCATAAAGGCTATGGTGACTTGAGATAGTCATAACATGGTATGAGCATGCGCCAAGTCAACCCAAATAAAGCATCAAAGGAGAATACCACAATACTATGCTTTAATATGCTTAAACAACGCATGATTCTTAAAAGGCACATTAAGCAATCTCAATTGTTTATAACAAGTCATGCTACAAAAAAGAATACTAAGCATAAAGCCAAAACAATATCGAGCATGGCATCACAAAGCATAGGCCACAGTCAAAAACAAGCTCTCTTTACCACTTAAGCATGAACTTTCCTACTCTTTTCCAAACCAAACCAAACTATTTGCAAACCAATGTATGAAAGAGGGGGTTCAACCAATTTATTCAGAAAACTAAGCAAAGCAAAGCAAACAAAAACCAAAACGAAAGCAAAAAAGAAGATGCTCCAAGAACAACACAACTGTGCATGAAACAATAAAAATGAAGCGTTTGGAAGAAACCTGGAATTTTTATTGATGAAGAAGGGAGATGCCTTGGCCATCCCCAAGCTTTGACGCTTGTACTTCTTGGATATTTCTTGGGGTGACAGGTGTGGCATCCCCAAGCTTGAGCTTTAGTCCATCCTTCATCTCATTACTCATTCCTTCCATACACCTGAAAATTTTCCTTCATACAAAACTTCACACAATTTTTATTAGCAACATTAGTGCACTCAAGATAAATAAGTCTTAAGGTTCAGTTCTAACACCAAATAAACTTCCATTATAACACTAGCTACTGTAGCACTTCCCTCAAAAAGCTCAATTCTCCAAAAGAACTCAAAAAGGAACCAACAAGAAGCAAATGCAGAAAATGGCAGAAATCTGTCAAAACAGACCAGCAGGTAAAGACGAATTTTTTCGAAGACCTTCTGTTGCTCAAATCAAAAAGTGTTGAACTAAATAAAGTTAGATAACAACCTGGGGCAGAAGCACAAAAATTCACGCCTCAAAAGGACTTACAGATATTTTACACGAAGTTTTACGGTGAAGAATAGAAATCTGTTTCGGGACAGCAACTTTCCCAAGCATTACTTGTCTCTCATTAGAGGTTACTCTTGGCACAAAAAGCAAATAAAAAGGATAAGGAGCGGTTATTACAGAGGTAATAACTTCCAAGACTCATCTAAAACTTTTGGGTTATCTCCCAATAAGTACTTTTCTTTAACGCCTTTAACTTAGGCTTGATAGTTTGAGAAGATGCTCACATAAGAAATATGAATTAAAGTAAAAGAGAGCATCAAGAAGCAAATTCAAAACACATTTAAGTCTAACCCACTTCCTATGCATAGGAATCTTGTAAAGAAACAAGTCATGAAAGCACAAAGCAACAAGCATAGGAAGCAAAACAAGTGCAACTTCAAAATTTTCAACATAAAGAGGGGAAACTTAATATTATTGAGATGCATAAAACCATGTTTCCCTCTCTCATAATAACTTTCAGTAGCATCATGAATAAAATTAACAATATAACTATCACATAAAAGATTCTTATCATGAGCCACATGCATAAAAGAATTAATACTCTCCACATAAACATAGTCATTCTTATTAATTGTAGTGGGAGCAAATTCAACAAAATAGCTATCATTATTATTCTCATCACCATATTGTAGTCATAATTAATTTATGCCTCATATCAAATATAGGAGGCATATTGTAGTCATAATTAATTTCCTCCTCAATTGTAGGTGGACTGAAAATATAATATTCATCATTGTAATCATCATATATTGGAGGTTTGGTATCATCATAAGCAATAGAATAGCTATCTTCCAAAGCTGGGGAACTAAAAAGATAATTTTCATAAAAACTAGCTTCCCCAAGCTTAGAATTTTCCATAGCATTAGCAATAATGATGTCCAAAGAATTCATACTAACAACATTGCTATTAGCATGCAAATAAAGTTCCATAGGTCTTTTAATTTTCTCTTCAAACACTTCATGTCCTAACTTAAGATAAATACTATAAAGCTCTCTAATTTTGTTATTGTTTTCCATTAAGCCTAACTAGTGAAAACAAGAAACAAAAAGACAAAATTGTAGAATCTAAAGGAAATAACTTCGAGCACTCACACCGGAGGATGTGAGTACCTTTTACCTTACCTCCCGGCAACGGCGCCAGAAAATAGGTGTTTGCCGTGGGAGGTTCTTCTTCTTTAATCCTCCGATGTGAATACCTTTTACCTTACCTCCCCGGCAACAGTGCCACAAAATAGCTTGATGTCTACGCACTTCTATTCTTGTAGACAGTTGTTGGGCCTCCAAGTGTAGAGGTTTATAGAACAACAACAAGTTTTCCCTTAAGTGGATCACCCAAGGTTTATCGAACTCAGGGAGGAAGTGGTCAAAGGTATCCCCTGTCAAGCTACCCTGTAATCAAGATACAAGAAGTCTCATGTGTCCCCAACACACCCAATACACTTGTTAGGTGTATAGGTGTACTAGTTCGGTGAAGAGATAGTGAAATACAAGTGGTATAGATAATTATAAGTGGTAACGGTGATAGAAAATAGATTGATGGCGTGGAAGAGACTAATGGCAAACTAAGATAAAGATGGCAGCAAGCAAACATGTAACAGATCTAGTTGCAAACGGTGTTTTAGTGCTAAGAAACAAGGCCTAGGGATCATACTTTCACTAGTGAACACTCTCATATAAATATATTCTCTTTATGATAGTACTCTTAACTACTCTCCGGTTGAACACTCTAATCGATGGCAGGGCTATAACAACACACCTCAAAGTTCGCTTTCCCCATCTAGATAACCCCACACTATCACCTTGAGTACTAGATGGTTCCAACAATAACCACAATTTCATAAAGACATCCAACTCCAAATATAACTCATAACAAGTATTTGTAATCTCTAGCCTAAGTGCCACCATGGTGTGCACACTGTCAACTTCACACACATGGGGAGAGCAGAGTTCTATTAAAGCACTTGAGTAGCAAGGTAGATCTATATATTACAAGCTCATGATCACAATATGATCATGCATAGAGAGAGATGAACACATAGCTACCGGTAGAACCCTTAGCCTCGAGAGAGAACTACTCCCTCCTCATCATGGGAATCAGCAATGGTGATGGAGATGGTGGTGGAGATCGATGGAGATGGCTCCGGGGGCACTTCCCCGTCTTGGCAGGGTACCGGAACAGAGACTTTCTGTCCCCCGAATCTCCCCTTCGGTGGCGGCGGTGCTGCAGAACTTTTCGTGGTTTTCTGATTGACGATCTAGGGTTTTGGTATCGGGAGGCTCTTATAGGCGAAGGAGGCAAGGTCGGTGGCTGGCCAGGGGGCCTACACCATGCCCTGGCGTGGCCTAGGCTGGCCCACGCCAAGGGGGGTGTGGCCACCCTGTGGCTCCTCTCCGACTCTCCTTCTGGCTCAGTGAGTCTTACGGGAAAATAGTAACTTTGGCTTTTGTCCCGTCCAATTCCGAGAATATTCATTTTCTGACTTCCTGGAACCAAAAACAGCAGAAAACAGGCAACTGGCATTGTGGCATCTTGTTAATAGGTTAGTCCAAGAAATCATTTGAAAATTACTCCAAAGTTGGAACAAAACACAAGAAAGTAGATAAAACCAAGCATGGAACATCAAAAATTATAGATACATTTGCAATGTATCATCGAGCCATACTCTTCATACTACTTCCCTCTTTGTTTGTTTTCAAAATATGGCCCAATTTGGTGGCATACATGGGATCGTGAATCATCGGTATAAAGTATGATGTAGATATGGCCATGACCTTGGCCGTACGGATTGAAATCCAAGATTGTTCATAGTCATTCACAACTAACCTTAAATTCGTTTAACTTTTACCACTAACTTGTAGGTTTGAAGTTTACATGGACGGTAGGAGTACATTTTACATCAAGCACCTAAAAAGGGGAAATTACATCGAGGTCCATACATTTGGCATGAAGTACCCTAAAATTAAGCAAATAAAACAGTCAGGTTCGGCACCTTCTCAAGAGAGCAACTGATCGAGCCGTACTCTTCATAGTACTTCCTCTTTTTTTGTTTTCATCAAGGACATAAAAGGGGAAAATTACATCGAGGTACATAAATTTAGCACGAAGCATGCCTTAAAATTAAGCAAAGGAAAATAGTCGGGTTTGCCTCCTTCTCGAGAAAGAACCATACCAAGCCATACTCTTCATACTACTTCCTCTTCGTTTGTTTTCAAAATATGGCCAAACTTTTCGTCATGCAAATTCTTCGATATGGGATCATGAATCATCAGCATAAAGTATGATGTACATATTTCCATGACCCTAGCCATTCGGCTTGAAATGCAAGAATGTTCATACTCATTGACAACTAATAAGCTTAAGTACGTTTAAATTTTACCACTTTCTTTTGTGTTCGAATTTTACACGGACAGTGGGAGTATATTTTACAGCAAGGACCTAAAAAGGGGTAAAATTACATCGAGGTCCATACATTTAGTATGAAGAACCCTAAAATTAAGCAGGGAAAAACAGTCGTGTTTGGCTCCTTGAGAGAGAAGTTGATTGAGCCATACTCTTCATACTACTTTCTCTTCGTTTGTTTTCAAAATATATGGCCAGATTTGGCGGCATGCACATTCTTGGACATGGGATCATCATTAGCATAAAGTATGATGTAGATATGACCATGACCTTGGTCGTTCAGCTTGAAATCCAAGAATGTTCATACTCATCGACAACTAATAATCTTAAATACGTTTAAATGTTACCACTTACTTTTAGGTTCGAATTTTACACGGACGGTGCGAGTACATTTTATATTAAGGACCTAAAAAAGGTAAAATTACATCCACGTCCATATATTTATGTCTGAAAACTTGTCTTGTGCTATTCAGATCCATATTCTTTGGAGTTTCTTTACTAAAAGAACAATCTTGTCATCACTTGAAAAATTGAGAATTAAATGTTCTTTCATGATAGTTGGAAACTAACACCGATGACATTGTTTACTACATAAACATGCACCCATCTACCTCTGAAAATACATTTAATTTAATAGCAATCAATTGCCCTTACTTGTGTAGATGCTAAGAATAGAAACGAAGATCCAACAGTTAGCAATGTTTTGATTTGCCAGTCTTGATCCAACGATTAATATTTGTAGTTATCCGTACACTATACAGTGGTATGGTATTGTAAGAGATAAGACAAGATAAATATAATATAAGAAGTACTACGAATGGTCAATCTTTTGAGTAACCTTCCCTCCCGATGTTTGGGAAGCAAGTGAAAAATTCGAAAATTAGAAAAGCTTGAATTTTTGCTGCCAAGGACCAAAGTGGTTTCCTTCCTATGTGCTCCTTGTCCCTACTCCACACCAACGCGGTTGTCGAACACGCCAGAGACACATAACCGCCATACCATGGCACACGTGTGTAGCACCAAGTTGTGGACAAGGAGAGATCAGTCGGGCCGGTGCACGAGGGGAAAGGGGAGGAGGGAGGGAGGATGGATGGTGAGAGGAAGCGAAGGAGAGAGAAAACACATAATTTGTTTTGCGTGCATAGGTCCTAAAATTTACTACTAGTAGAGTGGTCGCATGAGTACCTCATGTCAGGAACCCATCATAACTTTCCTCTGACATCGAACCTCCTTCAACTCCTCTTCACTGCTGTCTACGTTTTATTCTCTCAGCATGTACAACGCGTGGATAGAGGTGAGCATATGTCTAAGCAAAGAAATGATTCTAGATACATTCGAATCCTCACAAACCCAAATCAGTTATTTCTGGACGGAGGGAGTATATTAGTTGACCCCCCTCCCCTCCGATGGGTACCTCCAAGAGCTTTTTCATAAAACTTTCAAAGCAACCTACACAATTTACTTGTAGTAGTTCAAATTTTACCTAATTTCAATAAATCTGCATTAAGTCATTCAAGTGAGCAAAGTTAGCTAGAAAATTTGAGAACTCATAAAACATGGGAAATCATAAGTACGGCATATTGCTCCACCATATATGTGTGAAAACTTGGCTTGTGGCATTCAGATCCATATTCTTTGTACTTTCTTTACCTGAAAGAACAATCTCGTCATCACTAGGAAAATTGAGAATGTTCTTTCCTGATAGTTGGAAACTCACACTAACAGCATTGTTTACTACAAGAAGATGCACCCATCTACCTCCGAAAAGACATTTAATTCAAGATAAATCAACCGTGCTTACTTGCTTGTAGCTCAAGTTTGACCTAATTTCATTAAATTGTCAAGATGCAAAATCTTAGCAAGAAGTTGAAACTATCATCAAAACTCTCGGTGGTTTCTGATATATTAATTGTGACCCCCTAATGGGTACCCCAAAAGCTTTTGCATAGAACTTCCAAAGCAACCTACAATTTCTTACCACTATATAGTATACGAATAACTTTGAACATTGACCGTTGGATCAAGACTCACGAATCCCAGCATTTCCAGTTGTTGGATCTTCTTTTCCATTCTAGCATCTAGAAGATTATATTGATAGTCTTCATCACAATGAATGTTATGCACAAAACTCAAAACACACTTCTCCATCATTCTAGAATCTTCTCCCTTGTTTCTCTAGACCATGTTACCAAAGTTTTCAAGTTTTAGATAGCTAATAATCATTGACTTCTACATGATATACAAAGTACAAGAACCAAATATACACCCATACTTTATAGATGTTGATCAAATTTATATTTTTTCTGATTTACCTATTATAATTTTAAAGTAGTAATGATATGTCAGATGTCTATTATCTATGTCTCATGTGCAGGGCACGTGCAATTTACTAGTACTTGTAGTTTCAAATTTGATCTAATTTTGATAAATCGACATAAAGTCATTCTAATGGGCAGAGTTAGCTAGGAAGTTTGAAAACTCATAAAACATGGGAATCATTGGTACAACTTGTTGGTCCAATATATATGTTTGTAAACTTGGCTTGTGCCATTCAGATCCAATATTCTTTAGACTTTTCTTTAGGAAAAAGAACAACCTCGCTCGTATTCACTCGGAAAATGTAGAATTGAATGTTCTTTCTTGATAGTTGGAAAATCACACCGATGGCACTATTTACTACAAGAAGATGCACTGATCTACCTCTGAAAATACATTTAATTCAAGAGAAATCTATGGCAATTACTTGTAGCTAGCTCAAGTTGGACCTAATGTCGTTAAATTGTCAAGATGCAAAGTCTTAGCAAGAAGTTGAACCTATCATCAAAACTCTCATTGGTTTCTGATATATTAATTTGACCCCTCGATGGGTACCTCCAAAAGCTATTTTGTAAAACTATCAAAGCAAAACCTACAATTTACTTGTAGTTTCAAATTTGACCTAATTCCGAGATATCGACATAAAGTCATTCAAATGGGTGGGGTTAGCTGGGAACCTTGAAAACTCATAAAACTTGGGAATCGCAAGTATCACATGTTGTGAATCCACTATATATGTCTGTCAACTTGGCTTGTGGCATCCACATAAAAAATATGGCCAAATTTGGCGGCATGAAAATTCGTGGACATGGGATCGTCAACATAAAGTATTATCGGAACCAAAGAATAATTAATAATGTTTGTATTATACTTTTTACAACGCGTGTTTCCGGATACACGTAACATGATGCCACAAAAAATATTATACTTCTTATTCTTTATTTGAAATGTTATGAAAACCGTGTCAACTTTGTCGGGATGCGGATGCGTAGTAAGAACATGAATTTTCAAAACTTTCGGTAGGTTTTCGATGTACCGAATTCCTGCTTAGCTTCAAAAGATTTTAGGAAATTTTTAAGAGCAATCTATCGCGCTTACGTTTAGTTAAATTTTGAGAAGTTCGGTGGGAGTATGGTTTGCATCGAAGACCTCAAAAAAATAGAAAATTACATAGAGGTCCATACACTTAGCACAAAGGGCCCTAAAATGAAGCAATGAAAAGAAGTAGGGTGCGGGTCCTTCTCGAGCGAGCAGCCGAGCCATACCCTTCATACTGCTCCTACTATACTTTCGATCCAGCGTGCTGCGGGTGTGCCTGGTGGCTTCCTGTTCGCAAGGTGTGAAATGGAACGTGAATGGAGTACTACGGAGTAGTGGTAAAGCTTGCCAGATCATAATTAAGTGCATCGAATGCTATGGGACATACTGCAGATAGTATAAACAATCCCTTGTGCACCACTATCTTTTGAATAACCTTCCCTCCGGATGATTGGGAAGGAAGTGAAAATTTCAAAATTGCAAAATTTTGAACTCTGACTCTAATAATAGTATGAGTACTATACCTTTTGTCACCAAGCCCCAAAATGGTTCCTTCTACGCAGCACGCTGATACTGACACGGAGCCGACGACAAGGCAGGTCGCACACGTGTGTAGCGCCATGTTTTGGATGAGAGAGAGAGATCAGCTAGTCGGGGTGTGGGGATGGTGATGAGGCTGTGAAGGAGAGAGAAAACACAATTTATTTTCCATGCATACAGTATAAAGTGAAGGTCCTGAAATTTACTAATACTAGTTCCGTACTACTAGTACTACTAGGTGATTGTACCATGTACCTCGTGTCAGGAAGCTATCACAGCTTTGCTCTCATATCGCACCACCTTCAACTCCTCTTTGCTACTCTCTCGAGCTGCTTCCTCGGTGCCCATAGTTTCTCTTCTTTCTCTTTGTTTCTTTTCTATAGAAAATACATATACTTCCTACTTCCTTTAAAGAAAATACACTCCTGTCACTTGGAAAATTGATTTTTTTTTCCTTTCCTAATGGTTGGAAACTCTGAGTGGAAACATTGTTACCATGCCATAATTCATACCCATTTTACTCCCAAATATGGGACCATCATGGACGGTGGGAGTACAATTTATATCAAGGACCTAAAAATGGAAAAAATTACATAGAGGTCCTTACATTTAGCACGAAACACCCTGAAATTGAGCAAGGGAAATAGTCGAGTGTGGCTCCTTCTCGAGAGAGAAGCTGATCGAGCCATACTCTTCATACTACTTTCTCTTCATTGTTTTTGAAATATATGGCAAAATTTGGTGGCATGTGATGACCCACAAGTATAGGGGGTGTATCGCAGTATTTTCGATAAGTAAGAGTGTCGAACCCAACAAGGAGCAGAAGGTGCTGGCTAGTGGTATGGATCAGGAATTCTCTGCAAATACTTAGCAAACAGATTTTTAGGGGTTTTCGATAAAGCAAGTAAACAAAGTACGAGTAAATAAAAGACAGTAGGAATAAATGCAGCAAGTGGCCCAATCCTTTATGCAGCAAAGGACAAGCCGGTTGTATTTCTATAGATGACCAAACGTTCTCGAGGACATATGGGAAGACTATCAAGTGCTGTTTTTGCTTCATATAGTTGATTAATCTTCTTTAGCTTGCTAAGTGTTGTGTGGGTGAACCTGTGCTAATGTACCGCCCCATCCAAGACTAATACATACTTGTGATTATACCCCTTGCAAACATCCGTAAGTACAAGAAAGTAATTAAGGTAGAAACCTAACCACAGCTTTAAACTCTAAGACCCTTACGTCCCTTGTGCAATGTTTTCCTAACGGGGGTTCAGGTTTCTGTCACTCCGGCAACCCCTACGATTAGTAGCCAAATACACAATGCATTCCCCTAGGCCCATATAGGTGAAGTGTCATGTAGTCGACGTTCATAGGACACCACTAGAAGAAGTACACCACAACTTAAATAACAATCTATCGAATTTTTATCAACGCAACTCCACTACTACCAACAAGACTTCTCCCATGTCCTCAAGAACAAAACGAACTACTCACAAGACATCATATGGATCATGATCAGAGATGGAATAATGATGTATAACAATCTGAACAAAAACAATAATTCAATGGTTCACTCAATAGCATCAACTACAAATAGTAATCAACACCAGGAAAGTTTCCCCTATGAACTATGCAAGATTCAACTCAATTGTTACAGCAATATGGATATGGTGATGAGGGTGCGTGATGATGGTGGTGGTGATGATGATGATCCCGATGAAGTCCAGCTTGATGGTGGTGTTGATGGCGATGATCTCCCCTCTCCGGGAAGGAATTCCCCCGGCAGAAATATGTCTGTCGGAGAGATCTTTCTCTCTTGGTGTTTTCCGCCCCGCAGAGGCGGCGGAATCTTTCTGTGGTCGCTCCCCGAGTCTTAGGGTTTTGTGGGGATGATATACGCCAGAGGGGAGAGCCTAGAGTGGGCCAGGGCGGCCACACCACCTCCAGGCGTGGCCTAGGCCTGCCCGCTCCATGGGGTGGTGTGGGCCCCCTGTGGCCCACCTCCACTCCATCTTTTGGCACCGTGAGTCTTCTGGAAAAATAGGATTTTCCGTATATTTTCCCGGATTTTCTGATCTTCGTGAATTTTGCCTCCAAACAGCACCTTTTCCATCAGAATCCTGACTGCAGCGGTCCATGCTCCAAAAGTCATCAACCATGCAAAAAGAGATGAAATAACATAAGTATCACCTCTCAATACGAAATATATCAATGAATAATAGTGAATTAATACATAGAATAGTGATGCAAAATGGACGTATCAACTCCCCCCAAGCTTAGATTTCGCTTGTCCCCAAGCGAAACTGAGCTCAATAAACATGGCCTCAAGTTTATGGAGTGAAGAGTCGATAAAAGAATACGGACAAGAAGCATCACATTCATCAAATACATAGATCATAATAGAAGACAACTCACTATTATACAACTCAACTTGCAATGAGTAAAGGAAACACAATAAAGATACATAAAGTGAATCATAATTGGTAATGGCAAACTTAGCTCTTGGTCGAAGAATAGTTGATAATTTGCTGGAGTTCACAAATAGCTGGTTTTCAATGAAAGCTTTCAAAGTAGTAAACTTCAAGATAAGAGCAAATGTGCAAAACAAGGAACATAAGAAGCATGATTGAATAAATCATCATATGAATGAATGAAACACAACAACTCAAGATACTTGCTGAGATAGAAGGGAGTAGGTTTAATGACTCAACTACAAAGTAAAAGAAAGGCCCTTCATAGAGGGAAGCAAGGATTGCAAGTCTCATAAAGAGCTCCCAAAAATTATGATACTTACTAGCTTTCAGCTCTCATTGCCCCTATCATAGGCATCTTTAGGTGATTAAGGTTAAAGTGATCAAAAATGAGGATATGCATTAACAAGTTGTAAGTTGAGAATCTCATGTCCCTTGAATACGAGGGCCGCTCCTCATGCTACTCAAGTTTAGTCACCGGTAAGTTCTTGTCATCGTAAGCATATGTGTACCATAGAGAACCGCCAACGGGGTACCCCTTGCCCGATGATATGGAAGAATCCCCATATCAAAATGACAAGGCAAGCAGACAACAAGTATCTCAGCAATCTTCTTATTTACCATGAGAATATGGTGTTTTTTTCTCTCTTTCCTCTTTTCATAACCTCTTTTCTTTTCTCTTTTTCTCAATCTATATCTCTTTTTTATAAGAAGAATGCTTCATAGATACTCGTTATGGTTACGCTACAGGTTTCCACCATGTCAGCATGGATTAGACCAGCGGCCCAGGCGTTTCTCTAACACACATGCATAACTCCATGGACTTACAAGCTCCCCTTTCATTTCACACCGACGACATCCATAGACAAAAGAACATGATATCAACTTGGTACAAAGTACCAATACAATGTTGAAAGCATTCCCCATGACAGCATGGTTCTGCTAATTCACAACTTACAAAGCGCAAGCATATACGCAACATAGGTGAGCACAATGGTTCAAGTTTATTAAATGCAAGAAAGTAAAGTGTGACATCAAGTTCGTGAGAGCTTTAATCACTAATTTTCACATAACAAGTTTAATTTGGGTGGTAGACAAAACAAGAATTTACTTGGAATAGCAATAATGCTACTAGGTAGGTATGGTGGACACAAATGGCACAAGTTTTGGTTTAAAGGAGGTGGATGCACGAGAAGAATTCCCTCTCAGTACAGGTTTTTGGCTAACAAGGCTGGGTAGCAAGTACAAGAGTTGAAGGAAACAACCAAACATACAAATGATAAAAACAAACATGCAATCTTCCTTGGAAGCACAAAAGATCTTAACTAGAGAATACTAGACTTATGAGCAAATCAAGAAAGATGATGAAATTATTTTCCTCTATAGTACTTCTATCTTTTTCTTTTCTACTCTCAAAAAGGTGTTGCTACTGACCGAGCCAGGTTTGCCAAAACCAACTAAATTAACTCAATGATCCTAGAGTGCTACCAATACTAACAACAAGATCAATCATATAACCACGAATTGAAAACTAATCATAAGCTATGCAAAAGAGTGAATGATAGAACTTCTCATTAATATTCCATAACGGCAACTCACACCAAGGGATACATATCTAACGAGAGAGGGGACACTTCCATAATGCAAACCATACTACAAAATAACTCCTCTATTCATGATATGACTCTATTAATAATGTAAAAAGATAGAAGATAGTGATATGATACCGCGGCACTCCCCCAAGCTTGGAACAAACCAAGGGGAAGACAATCCTAGTGACGAATTACTCCTTAGATGATGGTGGTGTCCTCTTGATGAGCTCCTTGATCAGTTTCCCAAAGTCCTCAATCTCGAAGGTGAGAGTACGAATCAATTCTGAGTTGTGCTCAATGCGGCTCATGATCATTTCAGTTTGTGGATCCCAACTCTCGTGATTCTTTTTCCGTTCTTCCTCCTTGAAGTCTTCTTTTCCTGCATGGTTATGGATGAAGGTATGGAAAGGATTCTTGGTGTGTGGAGGAAGTGACCTTGGAGGCAAACTGTGACGGGGAGCTTTCCCCTAGTCTGCATCTGTGCAGTCCTTCTGATCTTGGTAGGTTTCACCACTCCAATTCTTGCAATGGTGGTGCTGGTGTGCGGACGTTGGCCTTGCTCCTCTTCACCTTCACTCTTGATCTCCTTCTCCTCCCCGGGGTCTTGGAGGTCTTCCTCCATAGGCTCCTTTCCTTTATCCTTGGCGGACACCATTGTGCTTCTAAGCTTTCAAAGAGTATGTCCTGACAGAAACATATCGAAACAAAAACACGATGAAAACACGATATACGGACCTCGGGAGATCCGGGGGTTATATATTACGAAGTTTCATATCAAAAGGAAGGTACTGGGAGAAAACGAGTCGGAGGCGGAGTCCGGGGTGGACTCACCACCTGGTGGCGTGGCCAGGGTGGGCCGCGCCATGGGGTGGTGTGGGCCACCCTGGCTCCGTTTCCATCCCTTTTTAGCTTCGTAGCTTTCCTTATTGACTGAAAACTTCAAAAATATAGTTGGATTGTATTTTCGTGGAACTTTTCTTACCAGAACTGTTACCTAGTTGAACACGGACTCTGCAGGTCTCTGAATTTGGTATTTAGTGGATCCTTCCGGAGTCATCACTTGAATCATCAATATCTTCATCTTCATACACTTATTACTTGAGTCATAAAACCCTTCTCTTCCTTATTACACCATTGTCTCCACTTCCTAGAAATTTCTTTCATACAAAACTTCACACAGTTCTCATTAGCAACATTAGTATAAGTGAAGTGATAAAACCTTTTGAGTCCAACGTCAACTGAATACCATCAAAACATAAGCTACTGTAGCAACTCCTTCCGAAAATCCAAAAATAATTCAAAAAGAAAATCGAATAAAGAAGCAAATGCAAGAGTGGCAAAATCTGTCAAAACAGACCAGTAGGTAAAGATCAATTTTTTCGAAAATCTTTTGTTGCTCAAATCAAAAAGTGCAAAACTAACGAAAGTTAAATAATAACCTGGGGCAGAAGCACAAAAAATTACAGCTCAATCTGACAGACAGAGGTCTCTCACGCATTTTTACGGTGAAGCACAAAAACCTGTTTCGGGACAGCAACTTCCCCAAATCTTACTTCTCTCTCATTAGAGGTTGATCTTGACACAAAAACCAAACAAAATGGATAAGGAGCGGTTATTAACGAAGTAATAACTTCCAAGACTCATAGAAAAAACCAAACTGAAAGCAAAAACAAATTGGGTTGTCTCCCATAAAGCTCTTTCTTTATAGCCTTTAAGATGGGCATGATATTTTTGAAGAAGCTCTCATAGGGATATGAATTGAAGTGAAGGAGAGCATTAAGAAGCAAAACCACACACACATTTAAGTCTCACACACTTACTATGCAAGGGAATTTTGTAAACAAACAAGTTATTGAAACCAAAGGCAACTTGCATAAGAAGGCAAAAGAAGTGCAACATAAAAACTTTCAGCATAAAACGAGGAAACTTGATATTATTGAGATGCATAAGAACACTTTTCCCTCTATCATAGTAGCTTTTAGTATCATGCATAAAATTAACAATATAGCTATCACAAGGACCATCATAGCAATGATCACTTATTCTAACAGAAAACACAGGAATACTAGCTCTCATAACACTACTATGTGAAACAATATTAGAGGTATCCTTACAAAGGATAGGGTGTCCCTCTTTTTCATATTTAGTAACAAAGTCTTTCACATTTGCTATTATAGGTTCATCAACCATTTGTTTATCAGGTTCAACAGCTTTATTTGTACTTTCATTAACCATACTAGCTATCATAGAATGTTCCTTTACCTTAACTGGAAAAGGCATTTTCTCAATATAAGGTTTAGGTAAAACATGATTAGCAGTATAAACTTCAGTATATCTTGCAGGAACACTCTTAGCAATATCTTTATAAGGTTCATGATACTTATCCACTTCTTTTTAGGCACTTCAATTTAAGAAGCAAAAGCCTTAAAATAATAAGCAATAGCTTGAAAGTCTAGACCATAAGCATTTTTAATATTTTGAAAGTCATCACTTCCCATAAAATATTCAATGCATTCATAATCATAATTTATACCTAACTTTCTACCTTTGTCATTCTCCCAAGCTTCAGCATTGTCTTGAATACGATCTAGAAGGTCCCATTTAGTTTCTTCTTCCATACGAGTGAATGATCCAGCACAAGAAACATCTAGTAAATCTTTATCATATAGAGGGAGCCTTGCATATAAGTTGTTGATAACAATATTGTTGGGGAGCTCATGAATGGGACATTTGAGCATCAGTAACTTCAATCCCCCCCAAGCTTGAGTTGTACTCTCTTCATCAAGAGGCCAAAAGTTGTATATTTGATTCCGATCTTTATGAATCTCACTAGGAGGATAAAACTTTGAATAAAAGAGAGGCACTATTTCCTCCCATTCTAGAGCTTGACCATTCTTCAGCAGCTTATACCATTCCTCAGCTCTTCCTTTCAGCGATAATGAGAATAACTTCTTCTTAACTTGATCTGTAGTAATACCTGCACAAGTAGAAGTTTCCTTTACCAGTTCCACTCTCCAATAGCGCTTCACTCCCCGGAATCGGCGCCAGAAACTAGTCTTGATGAAACACAAGTATAGGGGGTGTATCGCAGTATTTTCGATAAGTAAGAGTGTCGAACCCAACGAGGAGCAAAAGGTGCTAGCTAGTGGTATGGATCAGGAATTCTCTGCAAATACTTAGCAAACGGATTTTTAGGGGTTTTCGATAAAGCAAGTAAACAAAGTACGAGTAAATAAAAGACAGTAGGAATAAATGCAGCAAGTGGCCCAATCCTTTATGCAGCAAAGGACAAGCCGGTTGTATTTCTATAGATGACCAAACGTTCTCGAGGACACATGGGAAGACTGTCAAGTGCTTTTGCTTCATATAGTGGATTAATCTTCTTTAGCTTGCTAAGTGTTGTGTGGGTGAACCTGTGCTAATGTACCGCCCCATCCAAGACTAATACATACTTGTGATTATACCCCTTGCAAACATCTGTAAGTACAAGAAAGTAATTAAGGTAGAAACCTAACCATAGCTTTAAACTCTAAGACCCTTACGTCCCTTGTGCAATGGTTTCCTAACGGGGGTTCAGGTTTCTGTCACTCCGGCAACCCCTACGATAAGTAGCGAAATACACAATGCATTCCCCTAGGACCATAGTCATGTAGTCGACGTTCACATGACACCACTAGAAGAAGTACACCACAACTTAAATAACAATCTATTGAATCTTTCTCAACGCAACTCCTCTACTAACAACAAGACTTCTCCTATGTCCTCAAGAACAAAACGAACTACTAACAAGACATCATATGGATCATGATCAGAGATGGAATAATGATGTATAACAATCTAAACATAAACAATAATTCAATGGTTCACTCAATAGCATCAACTACAAATAGTAATCAACACCAGGAAAGTTTCCCCTATGAACTATGCAAGATTCAACTCAATTGTTACAGCAATATGGAGATGGTGATGAGGGTGCTGATGGTGATGATGGTGGTGATGATGATGATGATCCCGATGAAGTCCAGCTTGATGGTGGTGTTGATGGCGACGATCTCCCCTCTCCGGGAAGGAATTCCCCTGGCAGAAATCTGTCTGCTGGAGAGATCTTTCTCTCTCGGTGTTTTCCGCCCCGCAGAGGCGGCAGAATCTTTCTGTGATCGCTCCCCGAGTCTTAGGGTTTCGTGGGGATGATATACGCCAGAGGGGAGAGGCTGGAGTGGGCCAGGGCGGCCACACCACCTCCAGGCGCAGAATAGGCCTGCCCGCGCCATGGGGTGGTGTGAGCCCCCTGTGGCCCACCTCCACTCCATCTTCTGGCATCCTGAGTCTTCTGGAAAAATAGGATTTTCCGTATATTTTCTCGGATTTTCTGATCTTCACGAATTTTTCCTCCAAACAACACCTTTTCCATCAGAATCCTGACTACAGCGGTCCATGCTCCAAAAGTCATCAACCATGCAAAAAGAGATGAAATAACATAAGTATCACCTCTCAATACGAAATATATCAATGAATAATAGTGAATTAAGACATAGAATAGTGATGCAAAATGGACGTATCAGCATGCAAATTCTTCGATATGGGATAATGAATCATCAGCATAAAGTATGATGTAGATATGTCCATGACCCTGGCCATTTGGCTTGAAATGCAAGAATATTCAAATTCATTGACAACTAATAAGGTTAAATACGTTTAAATTTTACCACTTACTTTTATGTTCAAATTTTACACGGACAGTGGGGGTACATTTTACATCAAGGACCTAAAAAAGGTAAAATTTCATCGAGGTCCATACATTTAGCATGAAGCACCCTAAAATTAAGTAGGGAAAACAGTCGGGTTCGGCTCCTTCTCGAGAGAGTAGCTAGTCGAGCCATACTCTTCATACTACTTCCTCTTTGTTTGTTTTCAAAATATGGCCCAATTTGGCGGCATGCAAATTCTTTGATATGGTATCATGAATCATCGATATAAAGTATGATGGAGATATGGCTATGACCTTGGTCGTTCGGCTTGAAATCCAAGATTTGTTCGTACCCATTCACAACTAAGTTTAATACATTTAAATTTTACCACATGCTTTTATCTTCGAATTTTACACGTACGGACGGTGGGAGTACATTTTACATTAGTGACCTAAAAAAGGTAAAATTACATTGAGGTCCATACATTTATCACAAAGCACCCTAAATTTAAGCAGGGCAAATAGTCATGTTTGGCTCCTTCTCGAGAGAGAAGCTTATTGAGCCATACTCTTCATACTACTTTTCTTTGTTTGTTTTCAAATTATATGGCTAAATTTGGCTGCATGAAAATTCCTAGACATGGGATCATCGTCAGCATAAAGTATGATGTAGATATGGCCATGACCTTGGTTCGGCTTGAAATCCAAGAATGTTCATACTCATCGACAACTAATAATCTTAAAGAAGTTAAAATGTTACCACTTTCTTTTATGTTCGAATTTTACACGTACGGACGGTGGGAGTACATTTTATGTCAAGGACCTAAAAAAAGTAAAATTACATCGAGGTCCATACATTTAGCATGAAGCACCCTAAAATTAAGCAGGGAAAACAGTCATGTTTTGCTTCTTCTCGAGAGAAAAGCTGGTCGAGCCATACTCTTCACACTACTTCCTCTTCGTTTGTTTTCAAAATATGGCCAAACTTGGCGGCATGCAAATTCTTGGATATGGGATCATGAATAATCAACATAAAGTATGATGTATATATGGCCATGACCTTGGTTGTTCATCTTGAAATCCAAGAATGTTCATACTCATCGACAAATAATCTTAAATACGTTTAAATATTACCACTTGCTTTTAGGTTTGAATTTAATATGTACGGATAGTGGGAGTACATTTTATATAAAGGACCTAAAAAAGATAAAATTACATCGAGGTCCATACATTTAGCATAAAGCACCCTAAAATTAAGCAGGAAAAACAGCCATGTTTTGCTCCTTCTCGAGAGAAAAGCTGATCGAGCCATACTCTTCGTACTACTTCCTCTTCGTTTGTTTTCAAAAAAGGGACAAATTTAGCGGCATGCAAATCTTGGATATGGGATCATGAATCATCATCATAAAGTATGATGTAGATATGGCCATGACTTTGGTCATTCATCTTGAAATCCAAGAATGTTCATACTCATCGACAACAAATAATCATAAATACGTTTAAATTTTACCACTTACTTTTAGGTTCGAATTTTACACAT
Source organism: Avena sativa (assembly GCA_916181665.1). NCBI lineage: Eukaryota > Viridiplantae > Streptophyta > Magnoliopsida > Poales > Poaceae > Avena > Avena sativa. The sequence continues at coordinate 325,976,888 of OV702289.1, forward strand.
ACGAACGGTGGGAGTACATTTTACATCAAGGACCTAAAAAAGGTAAAATTACATCGAGGTCTATACATTTAGCAGCATCGTAAAATTAAGTAGGGAAGACAGTCAAGTTCGGCTCCTTCTCAAGAGAGCATCTGGTCGAGCCATACTCTTCATACTACTTCCTCTTTGTTTGTTTTCATAATATGGCCCAATTTGGTGGCATGCAAATTCTTTGATATGGGATCATGAATCATCGATATAAAGTATGATGTAGATATGGCCATGACCTTGGTCATTCGGCTTGAAATCCCAGATAGTTCATACTCATTCACAACCTAGCTTAAATACGTTTAAATTTTGCCACTTGATTTTATCTTCAAATTTTAAACGGACGGTGGGAGTATATTTTACAGCAAGGACCTAAAAAGGGTAAAATTACATCGAGGTCTATAAATTTAGCACGAAGCACCCTAAAATTAAGAAGGGAAAATAGTCGGGTTTGGCTCCTTCTCGAGAGAGTAGATGGTCGAGTCATACTCTTCATACTACTTTCTCTTCATTTGTTTTCAAAATATATGGCTAAATTTGGCTGCATTAAAATTCGTGGACATGGGATCATCATCAGCATAAAGTATGATGTAGATATGGCCATGACCTTAGTCGTTCGGCTTCAAATTCAAGAATGTTCATACTCATCGACAACTAATAATCTTAAATACGTTTAAATGTTACCACTTGGTTTTAGGTTCAAATTTTACACGTACAGATGGTGGGAGTACATTTTACATCAAGGACCTAAAAAAGGTAAAATTACATCGAGGTCCATACATTTAGCACGAAGCACCGTATTATTAAGCAGGAAAAACAGTCATGTTTTGGTCCTTCTCGAGAGAAAAGCTGATCGAGCCATACTCTTCATACTACTTCTTCTTCGTTTGTTTTCAAAATATGGCCAAATTTGGTGGCATGCAAATTGTTGGATATGGGATCATGAATCATCAGCATAAAGTATGATGTAGATATGACCATGACCTAGGTCGTTCGTCTTGAAATCCAAGACTGTTCATACTCATCGACAAATAATAATCTTAAATACGTTTAAATTTTACCACTTTATTTTAGGTTCGAATTTTAGACGTATGGACGGTGGGAGTATATTTTACATCAAGGACCTGAAAAGGTAAAATTACATCAAGGTCCATACATTTAAAACAAAGCACCCTAAAATTAAGCAAGAAAAACAGTCATGTTTTGCTCCTTATCGAGAGAAAAGCTGATCGAGCCATACTCTTCATACTACTCCCTCTTCGTTTCTTTTCCAAATATAGCCAAATTTGGTGGCATGCAAATTCTTCGATATGGCATCATGAGTCATCAGCATAAATTATGATGTAGATATGTCCATGACCCTGGTCATTCGGCTTGAAATGCAAGAGTGTTCATATTCATTGACAACTAATAAGCTTAAATATGTTTAAAATTTACCACTTGCTTTTATGTTTGAATTTTACATGGACGGTGGGAGTACATTTTACAGCGAAGACCTAAAAAGGTAAAATTACATCGAGGTCCATATATTTAGCACAAAGCACCCTAAAACTAAGAAGGGAAAATAGTCGGGTTCGGCTCCTTGAGAGCGTAGCTGGACGAGCCATACTCTTCATACTACTTCCTCTTCATTTGTTTTCAAAATATGGCCCAATTTGGCGGCATGCAAATTCTTGGATATGGGATCATGAATCATCGATATAAAGTATAATGTAGATATGGCCATGACCTTGGTCATTCAACTTAAAATCCAAGATTATTCATACTCATTCATAACTAAGCGTAAATACAATTAAATTTTACAACTTACTTTTATCTTCAAATTTTACATGGACGGTGGGAGTACATTTTACAGCAAGGACCTAAAAAGGGGTAAAATTACATCGAGGTCCATAATTTTAGCACGAAGCAACCTAAAATTAAGCAGGGAAAACAGTCGGGTTCGGCTTCTCGAGTGAGAAGCTAATCAAGCCATACTCTTCATATTACTTCCTCTTTGTTTATTTTCAAAATATGGCCAAATTTGGCGGCATGAAAATTCTTAGATATGTGATCATCATCAGCATAAAGTATGATATAGATATGGCCATGACCTTGGTCGTTCGTCTTGAAATCCAAGAATGTTCATACTCATCGACAACTAATATTCTTAAATACGTTTAAATTTTACCACTTGCTTTTAGGTTCGAATTTTACACAGACAGTGGGAGTACATTTTACATCAAGGACCAAAAAAGGTAAAATTATATCGAGGTCCATACATTTAGCAGGAAGCACCCTAAAATTAAGCAGGGAAACAGTCATGTTTTGCTCCTTCTCGTGAGAGAAGTTGATCGATCCATAATCTTCATACGACTTCCTCTTCGTTTGTTTTCAAAATATGGCCAAATTTGGCGGCATGCAAATTCTTCGATATGGGATCACGAATCATCAACATAAAGTATGATGTAGATATGGCATGACCTTGGTCATTCGGCTTGAAATCCAAGAATGTTCATACTCATTGACAATTAATAATCTTAAATACTTTTAAAATTTTACCACTTGCTTTTAGGTTCAAATTTTACACGGACTGTGGGAGTACAATTTACATGAAGGACCTTAAAATGGGGAAATTACATCGAGATCCTTACATTTAGCATGAAGTATCCCAAAATTATGCAAAGAAATAAAACAATCGGGTTTGGCTCATTCTCAAGAGAGCACCTGATCGAGCCATACTCTTCATACCGCTACTTCCTGTTTGTTTGTTTTCAAATTATATGGCCAAATTTGGTGGCATGCAAATTCTTGGATATGGGATCATCATCATCAGCATAAAGTATGATGTTGATATGGCCATGACCTTGGTCGTTCGACTTGAAACTCTAAGAATGTTCATACTCATTAACAACTAATAATCTTAAATACGTTTAAATTTTACCACTTGCTTCTAGGTTTGCATTTTACACGGATAGTGGAAGTACATTTTACATGAAGGACCTAAAGAAGGTAAAATTACATCGATGTCCATACATTTAGCATGAAGCATCCTAAAATTAAGCAAGGAAAAAAGTTGGTTAGGAAGCTTGTGAACTCATAAAACTTGGTAATCAATCGTAAGTGTATCAAGGTCCATGCTTTGTCTGAAAATTAGGGTTGTTGTTGTGGTAGTCTGAGCCATTTTTCTTCGCACTTGCTTACAGAAAAAATCTTGTCACTTCGAAAACTGAAAAACTTTTATTGTTCCTATAAGTTTGAAACTGTGGTTGCCATCATTTTTCACCTTGCGAAGATGCATACATCTACCAAATATGGGAACATTACAATACAATACGATGTGCATGTGGTTGTTACCTTTGTCGTTCGGCTTGAAACCCAAGAGTGTTCATACACCGTGGGCCATATATTGTGTAACTGTTTTTTTTGTAATTTATGATGGCTCACGGTTATTAATTATTTTTCAGTGCAAATAGTAGTACACGCAAGAGGACACCATGAAGAAGGCTTCATTTTCAGGATTTTCATTTTTTACATTCATAGCTAGTGAGGATCAAATTGTCAACATACATATTCGTAGCAAGAATTTTAATCCTACAGAACTCTCGTTAGTTTTTGAAGTATTGACCTCTCGGTAGCATAAAGACTCAAAGGATGTGTGTAACTTTTTAAGAGCATTCTATCATGTTTACTTGTAGTTCAAATTTGAAAATGATTTTTTATTCCTAAATTTTGGAAACTCTCATTACTTGTACCATTATTGTTCACCATGCCAAGATGCACTCATCTACCAAATATGGGAACATTACCATAAAGTATGTTGTACATATATAAGTCCATTTAGCTTGTATTTTAGCCTGAAGCCTAAGGATATGTTGATACATGGCAGGCCATATTTTCAATTAGTTTGTTTTTTTATATGTGAACTCTCTTGATAATAATCATTTTTCACAGCAAGTAGTACAAGTCAGAGGTCATCGTGTAATGTTTTTTATTGTTTTCAAATAAAAGTCAAATTTTGTACATGCAAATTCTTAGCAAGAAGTTGAATTCAACAAATTCATTGGTTTTCGATATATTGAGATTCTGGGTGTGGGTACCTTCAAAAGATATTTGTATAACTTTAAGAGGAATCTACTACTTACTCATAGTTCAAATTTTATCTAACATTGATAAATTAGCTTAAATTAGTTTAAGAATGTGAAGTTTGCTAGGAAACCCTGAGAACTCAAAAAAGTTCATAATCGTAAGTGAAACATGTATAAACTTTGTCTAAAAACTAGGCCTATGGCATTCCAAGGCATATTCATCGTGCTTACTCTCAGGAAAATAAATCCTAGGAAAATAATTATCTGCTTAAAGTTTATGATAAATCGGGTTTTTTTGTGTGAGGTGTAATAAACAAATATATATCGTTCGTCCGACACTTTAAAAGAAACTCTTCGATGGACATTTGGTTATGTGAATGAAACGTCAAATCTTATGTACAAACAAGTTATGTTCAAAAACAAGTTTATTACGACCAAATAAAGCCTTCTCAAATTCAATGTGCGATGGACTAATGTTGGTACCTTTGTGTAAACATTGACGTTTCATATGAGATAAGTCTCTTACATCCTAGCTACATGCATCCAAAAAGTATTGTGCGTGATAAATATCGTTAGTATCCAGCTTTTAGCAGCATTCAATCTTTGTGTGTGAATGGGAGTAATGACATTCTGGGACCACTTGTCAGTATCGCTACCAATGAGGTTAAATCGGTCATTACAGGACTAACTGGCCAAATTTGTGCACATTAGGCCAAAAACTGTTAAAATGTGCAAAAATAACGTCCACCATGTGTTTTGTGCAAAAGTGCGATGGAAATATGGTGGATCGTGCAATTTCCTCTATCTAAAAAATGTGTTATACTACCATGGAGGGTAATACAAAGTATTGTACTGTACTTACTACTAGCAAAACAGGTACCAGATGGAAGTTTTAAACCTAAAGGGTACCCACTATTTTAGTCGGTTTAAAAAAATGGACTAGTTCGTCAAAAAGTGATGATATGTGAAATGTAGTTTTTTTTGTAGTACGGTACTACTAAAGCGGATAGAGGGTTACCCACTCCCATTATCTAACTCCTTCCCCACCATTCCCTCTCTCGCTATCACATTCCCACACTCACCTCACAACTCTCAGTCATTAACCCAGTCGTTGCTTTGACGAAACCAATGCCACAACCTTTGTCTGTAGTTGAGCTGGGGTCCTCGTCAAGCTTTGCTTCGGAGCTGCAGGTGGCTTGTTTGATTCTACCAGCCGCATCACCCTCTCTGAAGTGTCGTTCGCCCTTCGCGTGTGTGCGGGCCATGCCCATGGTGAGGCGTTCGTCTCCCTTAGGGTTTTGGTTGGTCGCGCCAAAACCCTCATCGTCCGCCAAGCGGTCGTCCAAGCCTTCGGTGCCGTGTGCGTTGGGACCGAATGCTCGTGTGGCAGCAGACACGTCCTTTTTGTCTGCAGGTTGGAGTCTCATTCCCAATGTGCCAAATTTCAGAGTGTACGCGGTGAAACCCCTATAGGTGGCTCCCCCTTCATCAACGATTGTCTGTGCTTCTTCGGTGTATGTGGCTGGTTCTTTATCAGTGGCGCCATGTTCATCTACTCAACCCATAGACCCCTGTTCAAGTTCGCGCCCCCTAACAGCAACGAGATTAGATCTAGAGGATTGGGGCTTTAACCCAAATTCGACATGCATCTAATCAAATTTTTGCAATGTGTACTGCAGGTCCTTTGTTGAACTTCTTAGTTATATGTCATATTCTTGATAATTGTCTTTTGTACTACTCTTTATATGTCATATTCTTGATAATTGTCTTTTGTGCTATTCTGCTTAGTTATGGAATATTCTTGATGGTAATGATGCAGGGTTCTGTTTTGGTACTTAGATGATGCATTGTGTTGTTTAGGATTTTTCTATGACGTGTTGTGTTGTTTTGGTATTTTTTATGATGTATTGTGTTCTGTCTCCTCATTGTGTTGTTTCGTCCATTTTGATCTGCATTCTTCTATTTAGGATTAAATGATATGCCTTCTAGCTGTTTAGATTATTTCAATGACCCATTAGTTTAGGTAATTTTGATTGTGCAGACGTTGTTTATTAAATTTAATTACATGATACCATGTGTTGTTTTGGTATTTTTGATGATGCACTACATATATGCTGTTTTGTCTATCCAGATAATGCATTGTGTTGTTTTATCCATTTGGATTATGCATTGTGCCGTTTAATCAATCTAATTAAATGGTATGCCTTCTAGTAGCTGTTCAGATAATTTTGAGGACCCATCGGGTTAGGTGATTTTGATGACGCATTGTGCTCTATAGGCAATTTAACTTACCTAATACCTTGTGTTGTTTAGGTAATTTTGATGGTGCAATGACGCATTGTGATCTTTAGTCAATTTATACAATGCATTGTGGTGTTTTGGTAATTCCAAAGGACTGACAGAATGGTAATTTTCATGTAGGATGACCTAGTTGTAATGCCGAACTTAGACTACATTCTTGACCGGACTGCCCCAGCTCCAGGTGTCTATGAAGATGCTCTCCCCATCATACGAAGGGAGTTGAAGCTGTCGGGCAGGAGAGTGGAGGCCTTGGCAAGGGCAAGTGCTGCCAGGTCGGTCGCTAGTTTTGCAAAACCGAGAAGACGCCCTAGGTCGGTTGGACACCATGCCATGGCACATCATCCTAGGCGCATCTACATCCACTTAGTCCAACATGACTTGTATATGCTTATCATCCCGACTTACTTCAAGCCTTACGTGAAGGGACACCCCTACCCACAACTAGTGGTGGTCCAAGCATGCGACGAATGCGAGTGGGTTGTCCATGCCAACCAGAAGGGTTCAAGATGAAAATATATGACGGCATCACCTCCTACCGGAAGGTGTTCGTCTGTCGTGAGCATGCACATCTTGATTAAGGGCCAATTTGGATCGAAGGATTTTCAAAGGAATTTTGGAGCAATTCGACCCATAGGATTTCTTTCATAAGGAAGCCCTTTGGATGAAGGAATCATACCTCCAAAATTCATATGGATTGCATTTCTACACCCCAATCCCATAGGAATTTCAACGTCCACTTTTTTTACACTCATTCGCATAGGATTTAGGCAATTTTCCTCTGTGTTTACTGTGTTTCATCGAAATGACTTTAAGCCTACAGATTTCCTCTGTTTTGCACCTCCGACCTGTTATCCTGTGTTTTGAAATTTTGTGATCCAAATAAAGTTATTTCCTCTATTTTGCAATCCATTGTTTTGTATCTGTGACCGGGTCAAATTCCTGTGTTTTTTAAATCCTGTTATCCAAAGAAGCCCTAAGTTATCTTTAAGTTTGATGTTCGATCTTTTGGCAACCGTTTGTGATGCTTATGCGTCAAGCCCTAAGTATATTCAATGTGACTACTACTACTACTACTACTACTACTACTACGAGCAAGCACAGCGTGAGCCGTTCCTAGACATGGCTAAGAAATGTATGTACTAGACTTTTTTCGAATCTACTAGAAATTTACTAAACTGGCCGGCAAAAACCAATCCGAAAGATGGGACCCACTTAGTACAGCATAAGCCAATTTATTGCACCAGTATGTATCTAGCCAAATAATCCATAAACTTTGGGTAGGTTGTAAAATATTTGTAGCTAGTAGCTCGATCGCGTAGTATGAGAGCAGGTACAATAGGATGACATCAGCTTACTATAAGAGGTAAAATACTATATTTTGGCTGAGTTGGAAGAGAGAGAAGAGGAGAGAGAAGAAGAGCTGGTTGTAAGTTAAGAGCCAGCTACAACACGTGCTCCTAGGCACCGAGAAGGGGTGGCCCGATCTTCTCAGTGTTGGGGGGATACCCTCGGGTAGGGTCACGTCGGCGTATAAAGGCCGAGTTAGCGGAGGTACGGCAAGGTCAAAGCGAATGCTGGCCAAGTCACCTCAAGGCAGGCCGAATCTCGGGGTAACCCGGACCAGGGGATGTCCACCTAACTGGGTCTCAACCGACTCAAGCTGTAAGTCGGATGGATGAGTCTAGCTTGTACGCAGGAACATGTGTGGCCGGATCAACTATTATCCGGGTTATAGCAAGCTTCTAGGAGAAGGAAGGTATCTCGCTGGTCAAAAGTAACCCCAGTACACACAGCATGAGCGAAGCGGACAGGGGCAGGACCACCGAGGCGTGGCCGACAAAGGTGACGACGCCAATGTCGGCTGACGCAGGCGCCGCAGAGGCTCACGTAGCCTCTGCATGGATGACGCGGGGGAAAGCGACCCAGTCGGCTTACTATTTTGGGAGGAGGCATATTCCCATTAATATGCCTCCACGTATGCCCTAGTTAGAGACCTAGCCGCCCCTATATAAGGAGGGCTAGGGCCTCTATAGAAAGGGTTGAGTTTTACGAAGTTGGTCTTTGAAGGGTTGATCTCTATTGGCTAGATTTTACTTGGTTCCTGAGGGCTAGCTAGCGGTGAGAGTAAGAGAGTTCCTTCTTCCTCCTCTCTCCAATACAGCTCGAGGAGCACTTGTAACCTTGGAAGTGAATCAAATACAAAGCTTCTGTGTGTGGAATCACCACACTATCCCTCCCTGGATTCCCCTAGTGCAATTAGTCCCCACCTTTAGCCTATCCATGGCATCTGCCATGACACCACCATGACAGTTGGCGCCTACCGTGGGGCTAGCGGCGCTAGCAGGAGTCAAGATCCAGACGGGAAACCTCATCGGCACCAGCGAACGCATCGTCTCTGGGCTCGTTCAGCGCTTTGGAGCGCTGGACTTTATCAGCGACAACGCTGGCTGCTTCGGCACGCGCCCACTTCCGCGCAACGGCCTCTTCGTCAAGCTCGGCGCGCACAAGGTCTACGTTGCTGTCGATGTGTCGTGCGTACATCCATGGCACGTCGTTGAGGCAGGGGAGCCACCCCTTAGCGTGGTTCACGGGGCGCGTATCACTCGCTCCCCGGACCGTGCTGAGGTGATGATGACTACGCCTGGTGCAGGCGGAAGCAAGGATCCGGCACCAGATCCGGAGGTAACACCTAAGGCACCGAGGAAAGGTAGAGGTCCTCCACTAGAGAGGCCTGAGAATGTACTGAGAGAAGCGATGGATAGCTTGGCAAACCCGGTAGCATCAGCGGTAGATCCGGCTCAGGCACAGGCCGAGCTAGAGTAAACTAGGCAAAATATTCTAGAGGGAGCGAAAAAAATAGCTGCGGCTCAGCAGTCGTTGAACATGACGCTGTGTGAGTACACAAAGGCAAATAAAGTAGATGCCGTAAAAGTGAAGGGGAGAAATCTCATGAGTGAAATGAACAAAGTGGGTGATACTAGGATTAAGGAGTCAGAGAACTGTTTATCCGTGGGGATGCCGAAGTATAGTACCCCGGAAAAAAACCTCAGAGCAGCGGATGCAGCTGTGTCCGAGTTAGAGGGTCTAACGGGTGAAGCCCGCCATAGACAGCAAGATAGGGTCAATGAGTTGGTTCGGATCGCGAACAGGCAAAATGAGGAATTGCTCAGGGCTAACCCGGAGAGAGCTAGGGCCTCCAAGATCGTTCATTCGGCGGTGGGTAACCCGGAGAAATCCGCTGGAGCCGCATCGTCTCCTCATGGTGGTCCTAGGAGGGAAGAGGTAGTAACCTCGTCCAGAAGGAACAAACAGATCGTCCCGTACGACCCGACAAGGGCAGGGAAAGGAAAAGAAGTACAGAGAAATGACGATCGACGAGGTATGAGCCGAGGTGAAGCTGGCCGAGGTAACCGCGACCAAGGCAATGCCGGTCAAGGAAACGTTGTAAATGGCAATGCCGGACAGCGCAACTCGGCAGGACAACCGCATCAGCGGAATATACCAAGGCAAGAGAAAAGTGCCGGTCGAGGTATGCAACAGAGAGGTGCTCCACGAGAGCAAGACCGATATAACGATGGAGATTCGGAAATGGTGAACGCAGGATACCCAAGGCCGGACTATCATGTGATAGGGTCAAGACTGGGAAGTAGGGACTTGATGCCTGACGATGCTAGGTTGAAACTGGATCGGCTGTATAGGTCGGAGCAGATTGAATGTCAAGGTCCCCCCCGGGTCCTGCGTGTTTTGGACCCCGGATCATGAAGGAGCCTCCAGTACCCAACTTCCAGTTACCTAGAGGCACAAATACGTATGATGGCAGTACTAAGCCGGAAGATTGGTTGATAAACTATGCTACAGCTGTGAAAATTGCTACAGGCAACTTGAGATGGGCTGTGAGATACGTACCCTAGATGTTGGAGGGGCCAGCAAGGGTATGGCTAAACAATTTGCCGCCCGGAAGTATTAACTGCTGGATCGGTTTTGAGGAAATGTTTATCAGCAATTTCTCAAGTACATATCAGAGGCCGAATACGCCACAGACCCTATCCATGTGTAAGCAGAGACCGAACGAGACGGACCGAGAGTTCTTAAACCGGTGGTGTACCGTGAGAAACTCATGTGAGGGTGTGATAGAGTCACAGGCCATAGCATGGTTCGCGCAAGGATGCAGATATGCGAGCATGTTGTGGCAAAGATTGCAAAGGGATATGCCGACTACATTGGCAGAGACGATTCGGATTGCAGATTCGTATGCATTGGGTGATCCGACTCAACCTAGACTCGTGTCAAACAAGTCAAATGAGGAGTGTTACCAGAGAGATGGAGCCGGGTCATCCCGGAGGAATGATTACCGGGGTAAAAGAAGAGATGACAGACCGGATTACCGATATAATTCGTAGCAAGTTGCTGCTATAAATCAAGATCAGCCAGGAGCAGTGGGAAACCAACATCAGAAAACTGGGGGCCAACAATGGACACCGAGAAATGATGGCAAGAAAACTTGGACGCCAGAGCAGAAGAAACAGTGGTAGGAAAAGAAGGACCGTCCGAGGTATACTTATGAGTCAATGTTGGATCAGCCGTGTAAGTTTCACACGCCAAATCTGAGTAACCCAGCGAGTCATACAACGAGGCAATGTGAGTGGATGTGTAAGATAGAACAAGGGGGTTCGGGGAATGCTCAAGCACCTCGGAACGATCAACCTCGGTAGGAGTTACCCCGGCAGCAATTGCTCTCCGGAGCGAACACGCAATAGCTAATGTTGCCTCCCCCTCCGCCAAGGTATGATAACCATGAGAGAAGGGATGCAGTGCATCAAGTGGAAGACCAGCATCAGCCGGATCAGAGGTACCCCGGAAATGAGGGGAGGAATGAATATAGGGAGCATCATCAGAGTTACTGTGTGTTCACCACTGAGGAAACAGATAGAAAGAGCTTACAGCGCCGACATATGGAGGTCAATGCGGTAATGCCAGCAGTGGCGAGGTATATGCCTTGGTCGGTCCAGGAAATTACCTGGAACATCAAAGATCATCCCAAGCTTATGCCAAGTCCCAGTTCGTATGCGCTAGTGCTGGATCCGACATTCATTGGGCCAAACATCAATGTGAGGTTCTCCAAGGTACTTATTGACAATGGCAGTAGCATTAACATCATGTATGCGGATACAATGCGCAAGTTGGGCATCTCGGAGAACATGCTCCAAGCTACGAGGACAACTTTCCATGGCATTGTGCCAGGTGTTTCTTGTGAGCCAATAGGCAAAGTCCGGGTTGACGTGTTATTCAGCACGAGAGATAACTGCTGAACTGAGAATTTGGAGTTTGAAGTGGTGAACTTGGAAATTGCATATCACGCGTTACTCGGAAGACCAGCACTAAACAAGTTCATGGCAAGCTGCCACATCAGTTATCTGAAGATGAAGTTGCCCGGGCCAAATGGAGTGATTACCATTGCTGGAGATTTTTGACGTTCCATTGAGTGTGCGTCAGTCGGGTCTAACCTAGCCGAGTCACTCGTGATTGCGCAAGAGAAAAGAAAAATCCAGGAGGTGGCGGCGCTGGCTCAGTCCGTGGAGCAATATATGTCGGCGTTGAGTAATCCGCATGGTAGCATTTCGTTCCAAGCTACAAAGGATACCAAGAAAGTGCCTGTTGATGATATGTTCCCATAGCGCACCGTAACAATTGGTGCCGGGTTAAATGATAAATAGGAAAGCGAGCTCGTCAACTTCCTCCGTGAGAATCGGGATATTTTTGCTTGGTCCACACAGGACTTGCAAGGTGTTCCGAGGGAGTTGGCCGAGCACTCTTTGAACGTGAGACCCGGAGCAAGGCCCGTGAAGCAACCTCTCCGCCGCTTCGCCGAGGATAGGAGAAAAGTCATTAGAGATGAGATAGCTCGGTTACTGGCAGTAGGATTTATCATGGAAGTGCTTTACCCGGATTGGCTATCTAATCCGGTGCTGGTGGAGAAGAAGAAGGATGATCCGAATGTGGCAGTGGTTTGGCATATGTGTATTGATTACACGAACCTGAATAAGGCGTGTCCAAAAGATCTATTTCCACTGCCAAGGATAGATCAGGTCATAGACTCAACTCCTGGATGTGAACTGTTGTCATTCATTGATGCATATTCTGGTTTCCACCAGATACCTCTGAATTCGGATGATCAAATAAAGACTGCATTTATCACCCCGTATGGGGCTTATTGCTATCGCACCGTACCGTTTGGTTTATGTAATGCAGGGGCAACGTACCAAAGATGTATGCAGAAATGTTTGCACGACCAAATTGGTCAAAATGTACAGGTGTATGTGGATGATGTGGTTATCAGACCAAGGAAAGCAAAACGCTCCTTGACGATATCAGGCAGACGTTCGCGAACCTAAGACGGCTCCGGATGAAGCTTAACCCAGAAAAATGTACCTTCGGTGTCCTGGCTAGAAAATTACTCGGATTCCTTGTCTCCAGCCGAGGTATCGAAGTTAATCCAACTAAAATCCGGGCCATTGAACGAATGGAACTGCCGAAGTGTCTTAACGATGTCCAGAAGTTCACTGGTTGCCTGGCATCATTAAGTCGGTTTGTATGTCGATTGGGAGAGAAGGCATTGCCTCTCTATCAACTCATGAAAAAGTCGGACAAGTTCATTTGGACGCCGCAGGCCAATGAAGCCTTTATACAATTAAATAAAATGTTAGCCGCTGCACCAGTGTTAGCCTCTCCACTATCAAAGGAGCCAATGTTGCTCTATATAGCCACAACCAACCGAGTTGTAAGTGCAGTAATTGTGGTAGAGCGCGACGAAGAGGGTAAGTCAGTGCAAAGGCCAGTGTATTATCTGAGCAGGGTATTGTCAGCATCGAAGCAAAATTATCCGCACTATCAGAAAGTGGCGTATGGTGTGTATATGTCAGCAAAGAAGTTAAAACACTATTTTGAGGAGCACCCCATCAAAGTAATATGTGAAGCTCCCATATCCGAGATAATGAGTAATAAGGATGCAAGTGGCAGGATTGCAAAATGGGCAATTGAACTAGCTCCCTATGCGCCATAGTATGACAGAAGAGAAGCAATCAAGTATCAGGCTGTGGCCGACTTTTTTGTGGACTGGGCTGAGGTACAATATGAACCACCGCTACCAGATCCGAATACTAGAGGATGCACTTTTACGGGTCAAAAACAAAAACCGGGTTGGGCGCCGGAGTTGTGCTTACCTCGCCAAAGAATGACCAGTTGAAGTATGTGCTACAGATCCATTTCGCAGCGTCGAACAATGTCGCTGAATATGAAGCACTTGTGCATGGGCTCAAAGTGGCAAAAGAAATTGGGATACGTCGGATCCAATGCTTTGGCGACTCGGATTTGGTAGTTCAGCAAGTGTCGGGGCTGTGGGACGCTCTTGATCCAAACATGGCATTATACAGATTCTATGTGCAGAAAATATCTGGTTACTTTGAGGGATGCGAATTTCGCCATGTACCCCGGGTGGAGAATGAGGCTGCCGACGTATTGTCGAAGCTCGAATCAACCCGACAAGCAATTCCACCGGGTGTAGAATTAGAGCACCTCAGAAAACCATCTATCAGACCGTCCCTAGAAACCGACTCAATCTACGTCCCGGAGGATCTGGAGTCCGGAGCTGTGCCCATGGACACTAACATGGGAGGTGGTGCGCGAGACCCGGGGACTGCCTCTGCAAACCCGGGGACTGCCTCAGCGAATCCGGGGACTGCCTCGCAGGACCTGGGGACTGCTGCGTGATTCGGTTGAAGTTATGCCGGTGGATCAGATGGAAATTGATGAGGATGTGTTCCCTGTGCGAGCAATACCAGCCTGGGCACTACCCATATTTCAATTCCTGAAAAATGGAACTTTACCCACTGAGGAGGTGCTATCCAGGCAAACTCAGAGGAGAGCAAAGTCATACACAATCATCAATTACGAGCTATACAAAAGGAGTGTGACCAATGTCCTCCAGCGATGCGTTGACCCGGAAGAAGGGCTTGACATCCTCCGAGATATACATCAAGGGGAGTGCGGGCATCATGCCTCGTCCCGAGCCTTGGTGGCAAAAGCTTTCCGACATGGATTCTACTGGCCAAGCGCCTTAGAACAAGCAGAAGACCTGGTGAGAAAATGCAATGGTTGTCAGAGGTATGCTACCAAGACACATATGCCAATGTCGAAACTCAAGACCATACCAATCACATGGCCATTTGCCGTATGGTGTTTGGATATGGTTGGCCCGTTCAAACCAGCAAGGGGGAATATGACTCCCATTTTGGTCATGGTGGATAAGTTTACAAAATGGATCGAAGTGAAGCCAATAAGAAAATGTGATGGAGCTACGGCCGTGACATTTCTCAAAGACATCATCTTGAGATACGGTTATCCTCACAGTATCATAACTGATAATGGCACAAATTTTGCTAAAGGAGCATTTGCGCGATTCTGCCAGGATAAGAAGATCCGGCTGGACGTTGCCTCGGTAGCTCATCCTGCATCGAACGGACAAGTGGAAAGATCCAACAGATTAGTACTGTCCAGGATAAAACCCTGGCTCATTGAGCCGCTGCAAAGATCAGCGGGGTGCTGGATAGAGGAACTACCGGCGGTATTGTGGAGTTTAAGAATAACTCTGAATCGATCAACAGGCTATACGCCATTCTTTCTGGTATATGGGGCAGAAGCTGTATTACCAGCCGACATAGAGCATGACTCTCCTAGGGTCACCCAATACACAGAAGCCGAAGTGCAAGAAGCCCGGCAAAATGATGTTGATCTACTGGAAGAAGTGAGAGAATTGGCATTGTCCAGATCTGCCATATATCAGCAAAATCTCCGACGCTATCCTAGCTGGAAAGTAAACCCCGGGGTCTTCCAGGAAGGCGATCTGGTACTCCGGTTGGTACAACGTACTGTTGGCATGCATAAGTTATCCCCCCATGGGAAGGGCCATTCATTGTGAGCAAAGCACTGCACAATGATTCTTATTATCTTATCGATGCAAAGCCACAGGAAAAGAACAAGGCAGACAAGTCCGGCGAGGAATCTAAGCGTCCATGGAATGTAGCTCTACTTCGCTCTTTCTACACTTAGCAGAGAAGTGTATGTATCCGAATCTTCTCATATGTCGGTATGTATGCCGGCAATGAGCTTATTAATGAAATGTTGGCACCTCAAGCAGTAACTCGGGGACTGCCTTAATAATATTTGTTGTATTTTATTATTTATACGTCAGATGGAGTAAGTTGTTCTACTTAACTCGGATTAGTAGTGTGTGAGCACCAAAAACCCAACTCTTCGACTTGCTGCTGTCCAACAAGAATTGGCTTCATGGCAAGCAAGAGAACAAGTTTGGAATTGCGTAGCACATGAAAAACGATTAAGGAAAAGAACTTAATCAAGCCGACATTGGTTTTTCATACTAACCTTGTGTTTACTTCCAAATTATTATGCTAAATTATTTTGAGCTAAGCCTAAAAGTTTTCAAGTATTGTTAAGACAATTTTTGAAGCTCGAATCCGTAAGTCGTAAAACCGAATCAAGGTAGACACGAGCCGAGCCATAAGATTGGACGAACAAGAAAATGAAACTCGGGGACTACGCCCAAATTAATCCGGCATAAAAACTTAGGAGCAAAATATCACATGTGTACTAGATACAATTCCACCCAGCATACCGGGGATCTGATAAACTTTAAAGTTTTTTCACTTAAGGAGCAGCAGGAGGAGGAAGTTCGGTGTCATCTTCACGGTCTTCAATGTCCGAGGCATCGCCCTCCTCGTCCTCATCCAAGCCATCTTCAACGTTTTCAGCGTTTTCGTCACCGCGGCTTCCAGGAAGCTCGGTCCCTCAGTCCATTCATGAATGGGAGCATATTCGATGAGGCTATGGACGTAAGCCTTGCACCGAGCTACCCACTCCGGGTCACTGGTCCATTTGGATCCGGTGCGCATGCGTGCTAAGAGGTTGAGGTCGATCTTCTCGTACCACGTAAGTATGTAGTGGAGAACGGTCTCAACTGCGGCGCGTCCAGCGGATTCCCTCCAAAGGTCGAGCTGGGTCTCGCATTCCATCAACTTTTCAACAAGAACTGTGGTTCCCTCCGGAGTGTCTTCTGCAGGCCAAAACATGTTGAAGATTCGGACTGCAACGTCAAGGATATCCTTGCCATAGTTCTTGATAATTTCCAAGCAAGATGACAGGCTGACCAATAGGTCCTCCATGTCATAGGGAATCTCTTCACCGTCAGGAGCAACGGGAGTACCCCTCTCTCGGCGGAAATTAGCAACAGCGGCGCTCGCAATGGCAGTGCCCTCTGGAAATTTGCCTGAAAACGGGATAAGAGAAGCAGGTAAAGAAAATACATGTGAAGTAACCCGGAGAAATATGCCAGATAAGGGAAAGGAACTTACGTAAAATATGGCTGTGGATCCGAGTCAACTCCCTGGTACAGTCATCACGTCTTTTGTGAAGCTGCACAAGTTCAGTGTTCGCCGACTCAAGCTTGACGTCGGCCTCCTGGAGAAGTTCTCGGTCCTTGGCAATCTGGAGGTTGAGGCGCTCGTGCACTTCAGTGTAGTCTTGGCCAGCCTTTCCAAGTTCGGTTTGATGATGTGCTTTCAGCTTCTTCATTTCTGCCTTTAGCTTGGCAATCTCATCATCCTTGGTTCGGAGGAGGGCAAGCTCATCATCTTTCTTTTTGAGCTCGGCCTGATGCTGCCCTGCTTGTTCGAGAAAATGCAGCATCATATCAGGCACGGGCACACTATCTTCCAGCGATACTGAAATAGTTTGTTGACCCGGCAGAGCCGAGGTATGAATGTTTGCCGAGCCAAGGAGTAAAGTAGATGGAAAGCGTAGCAAGGTCACACGAAAGTAACTTACCCTTGATCTGGTCAAGATTCTTACTCATTATGGTATTCTCAGCTTCCACCCCAGCTGCGAAAACCGAATGATGGGTTAGTTCGGCAGAAAAAGATGAAGGAAAACAGAAAAATGTCAAGAAGAGAACTTACCCCTTTTCTCGTGCTCAGCGAGAAATGCATTATGCTTTGCGAGCAGCATTTTGTGAGTGTCTAGGAGACGCTGAAACTCAGCGCTCCGGTGGTTGGTGGTCACCTGAAAAGAGTACAAAAATATAGTTTAAGCCTTGTGCATATTCGAAGTGTATAAAATCCGGGCCAAGTGGAACTTAACCCGGCTCTAGGTGTGTGCATATTCGAAGTGTACAAGATCCGGGCCAAGTGGAACTTAACCCGGCTCTAGGTGTGTGCATATTCGAAGTGTACAAGATTCGGGCCAAGTGGAACTTAACCCGGCTCTAGGTGGGTGCATATTCGAAGTGTACAAGATTCGGGCCAAATGGAACTTAACCCGGCTCTAGGTGTGTGCATATTCGAAGTGTACAAGATCCGGGCCAAGTGGAACTTAACCCGGCTCTAGGTGTGTGCATATTTGAAGTTATCAAGGAGCTACGTTAGTTTTCTAAGGAGCATCCGGCCGAGTAACAAATTACTCCCCCGAAGGCTCGGGGACTAATGGTTATATCACTAATATCTACAGCATGCTAAGGAAAAGGTGAAGTAACGTACCTCCATCATCCGACCCGCAAGGTTAATCGCCTTAGCGGCTGTGTTCATTTGAGCAGAAAACTCGGCAGGACTGAACTTCTCCGGGAGATCGTCGTTGTGGACGAACTCCACCTTGTTCCAGTTGTTCATGAACTTGGTCAAGGTCGGAGGATATCGTTCGCTGCTGAGCATGTGGGGCGCCACTAAACCCTTCGCATGCGCCTCTCTCCTCTCAACCAGGGCAAGGGCCGGGCTGGTGTGCAAAACAAGTTGTTGTGCATCAGCTGGCTCAGCAGGGGTGTCTTTCGGTGTTGGAGGCTTCTTGGAAAGCATGGATGCGAGAGTGCGCTGTCCAGCCTCGACGGACGCTGCCCTGGTGGCGTCAGGGGCCTTTTTGCCCTTGGGCTGCTGGGAGGAGGAAGTGGTTGCAGCAAATTTACCCTTGGGAGCTGCTTGGGTACTTTCTCGCCGAGACTGAGATGACTCGGACGAGGCGGAGGGGCTTGGCGCTGCTGCTGTTGCTTTTGTTGCTGATGCTGGAGTTGGTGATGGGGTTGATGCTGGTTTTGGTGCTGGTTTCTTCTTTGGTGGGGGTGCTGAGGTAACCTCGGTGGTTGCTGGTTCCGATGGAGCCGAAGTAGTGGTGGCCACTACCTCGGCAGAGCGAGCCTCCCCCGCTCCAAGGTTGCCCTCCTCTTGACGAGATGGGCTAGAACAGGGAGCAGCCGATGAACCCTCAGGGATTGGGCTCAGCGGGCGTGAATCGATGCCACGAGGGGGAGAAGGGCTGTGTCGGAGCGGGGAGGCAATGCCGGATCCACTCTGTGGGACCTCCACCGCAGCCCTGCCGAATCAAACAGAATCAGATGAGAAACTATAACAATAGAAGAGCGAGTAAATGGCAGAGGGAAAAGAGGCTTACTCATCCGAGGTTAGGGGCTCCTTGGGCTTCCGAGCTCTTCGTCCTGGGGCCTTGGTTGAGGGCTTGGAGGTAGTTTTGTCCCCAGACTTCTTTCGCCTTTTGGTTGGCTGAGAAGGTCCGGAGGAAGAAGTGGATGCGGCTTGCGCAACCGGAACAGGATCACCCATGGCAAGGGGAGGGTCCTCATGGATCTCCCCACCGGGGTTAGCTGATGCCGGAAAAGCATAAGAAAGGGGGACAACGTCAAATGCTTACATCACCTCAACATCCGAGTCATCTTTATCGTCGGGCCAATCTCTAATGGAAGAGAGTTTACCGGTGGGTCGCTTGGTCGCGTCGGCCATTGGGAGGAACATCTCCTGATCCGGTTCTTCGTCGTCCGAGGTCTCCCGGTCAGGCGCACATTTGAGGGTGGGATCGGTGCCATCCTCGATAGTTTGCTGAAGGAATTGCTAAAGGAGAGAAAAGACGACAGAGTTAAAAATACAACAGCGATCGACATAAGATTTAATTCGGAGAAAGTTTGCAGCACGAAGCTTACCACGGGAGGAAGCCTATCCCGGCAATAGTGCTCCATTTTCCATGTCGACTCAGAGGAGAAGTCCTTGTGGGTGGTGAAGAGGGCCTTGACCCGGTGATAGATCTTTGTGTTGCTCAACTCGAAAGACGAGGTCCGGTTGGGGTTGCGGCCCCAGCTCATATGGCACACTTTGTGAGTGCGTTTCTGGAGAGGGGAGATCCGGTTGCGGACGAATGTGATCATGGCGTCCTCGTTGCACAACCCGAGCTCCTCCAGCTCCGGGAACCTTTCGTTGACCTGGTTGGCCAAGACTGTGGGCTTCTTGGGGATAACGTCCCACAACTTCGGGTTAGGAGGACCCGGAGCATAGGGGCGAAGCTGGATCAGGTCTTCGGTGCCGTCATTCCGAACATAAAAGAAAGTCCGGGCCCATCCCTTGCAGAAGTCTAGCCCGGTAACCCGGGGAAAGACGGATAACCTCCAGGGAGAAATGGATGCAGCGCCGAACTGCGTAAGCTGTTTGTCCTCCAGATCAAGATCAACATTCGGAATTACGTTCCGACGAAGGCCAAAGAACCGGATCCATAGCTCCTTTGTGGGCCATAATCCGGCATAGCCTTCGATCGTGGAGGCGAAAGCAGAGAGAGATGTGATGGCATTGGCAGGAAGGTGGTGCGGCTGGAGTTCGTAGGTGTTCAACCAATCATGGAAAAAATCGCTAAATGGTAAACCGAATCCCCATTGGAAATGTGACAGGAACACCACATACTCACCCGGATTGGGTGAGAGGGCAAGTTTGGCAGAGGCGAGGCGTGCGGTGACGCCTACGGGGATGCGCCTGGTGCGGTAGAGCCAATCCAGGTCATCCTGGCAGACCCAGGATCCAGCCCACGCACCGCGGTCCGCCGTCGCAGCGTCTTCCTCCATCTCCTGCTCGGCGACGATGAGCTCCTCCTCAGTCATCTCGAGTTTGCTGCCCTCACTGGCGCTAGCGGCGGTGGGGGGCAGCGGCATAGACTGACAGCGACCCGTGGCGGAGGAGGCGCGCAGCGGCGGCGGCGACGCAGATGCGTGTGGAAGTAGTGCGGCAGCGGCGCTGCTACTCAGACGCGGTGGCGGCGGCGCTGTCGCGGGAGTAGACGAGGAAGAAGAAAGGGCAGAGGGGCGCGGAAATGGTGAAAGGACCCAAGGAGCGCACCCCTCCCCTATTTAACCGCTCCCTCAGCGAGGTAGTGGGATCGCGTTTGCGGGCGGGCCACATCGTGTGGCCGTGTACAAACCAGATTGACCAATCAGTATCAAGCCACACGGAAGGCCACAGGGCGCAGCGGATCCCATGACGCTACGCATTGATGCAGTTAACGAGGAGGCAGGCGTGACGTGACGTGCGCACAGTGATAACTAACGATTACTGCGGCGGTTACTGTGGCTGGCCCTTAAAATGAGGCAACCTAATGATTAGCCTTCACGTGGGGAAGCGTACGAGAGAAGGAAGAATGACCCGGATGAGATTGTGGTAACCCGGCCATCAAGTGAAAACTTGGAATGTGCCAAGGGAAAGTAAATCCATGGAATCCGAGATGAGGAGGCAACTCGGAAATGAAACTCAAAGCTCGGTGAAATTGAACCTGTTGTGGCCTTAGCGGCTAAGGAAACTAAGACCGCACCAGCTTCGGGGACTAATGTTGGGGGGATACCCTCGGGTAGGGTCACGCTGGGGTATAAAGGCCGAGTTAGCCGAGGTACGGCAAGGTCAAAGCGAATGCTGGCCGAGTCACCTCAAGGCAGGCCGAATCTCGGGCTAACCCAGACCAGGGGATGTCCACCTAACTGGGTCTCAACCGACTCAAGTTGTAAGTCGGATGGATGAGTCTAGCTTGTATACAGGAACAGGTGTGGCCGGATCAACTACGATCCGGGTTATAGCGAGCTTCTAGGAGAAGGAAGGTATCTCGCTGGTCAAAAGTAACCCCGGTACGCACAGCATGAGCGAAGTGGACAGGGGGAGGACCACCGAGGCGTGGTCGACAAAGGTGACGACGCCAATGTCGGCTGACGCAGGCGCCGCAGAGGCTCACGTAGCCTCTGCATGGATGACGCGGGGGAAAAGCGACCCGGTCGGCTTACTATTTTGGGAGGAGGCATATTCCTAGGAATATGCCTCCACGTATGCCCTAGTTGGAGACCTAGCCGCCCCTATATAAGGAGGGCTAGGGCCTCTGTAGAAAGGATTGAGTTTTACGAGGTTGGTCTTTGAAGGATTGATCTCTATTGGCTAGATTTTACTTGGTTCCTGAGGTCTAGCTAGCGGTGAGAGTTCCTTCTTCCTCCTCTCTCCAATACAGCTCGAGGAGCACTTGTAACCTTGGAAGTGAATCAAATACAAAGCTTCTATGTGTGGAATCACCACACTATCCCTCCCTGGATTCCCCTAGTGCAATTAGTCCCCACCTTTAGCCTATCCATGGCATCTGCCGTGACACCACCACGACACTCAGTGAGCGGCATAGATGATGATGGTGTTGATGGAGATAACTTGTGAGACGCTAATGAACTATCTCTCGGCTGCTCCCCCGTTGCCAATGCCACAGATCTTCGGCCCTATAGATATTCGCAACACCACACACTTGCGCACGTGATCCTGGATCACGAATGGTTTGCAATCTACCAATTCCCAGTGGAACGACAGATAACACTTAATTAGAGCCAATTTGATATTTTCTAGCGAAACACAATCACAATATCAGAGGATTCAAGAGGAATGCTTGCAGCAATTCCAATCTAGGGTTCTTAGTCTAAAACGAGTCTAAAAGTAAAAGAGGGGGTGGCGGCTGGCTATATGGGAGTCCCAGCCGCACACATCTAAGACTCGACCCAAGAGGCTCCGAGTCGGATACAGACCAGCCCCATAGGACTCAGCTAGGTCGGCACACAGGCCACACGCGCGGGTGCACCAGCTAAGTGCAGCCTGCCTCCTTCTGGCTCTCCCATTGGCGCACGCCTCCCTCTCCTCCCTTGGCGCCAACCTCCTGCCGTGGCAGAGAATCGGCCAAAATCCTGCCATGGCAGAGATCCTCTTCTTCTTTCCCCTGTTGCAGCTTGATTACTTCTTCCTCAGCTCCTTGGCCTTCCTCATACCTGATCAAACATAGATGCAAAGATTTAGGTAGTATAAAATTCTCATTAGACAATATTTCAGACCCAACTAAGAAGGAATTCACCTACTGCTCTAACAACTTGGCTCTAGCTCTTGTAATAGGTCTAATTCTGATTTCATTAGTCTCTTGAATCTTTGCATCATTATCTTCATTGAATAATGGAAGAATGGTAGAGATGTCCTCATCATCCTCCCCCCTTTCAAAAGGCGTCAACCCCGACGCGTCAATATCTTCTTCGTCATAGGGTGTCAAATCGGACACATTGAAAGAATTACTGACACCAAACTCCTCATTAGGCAAATCTATCTTGTAGGCATTGTCATTTGTCTTGGCAAGAACCTTGTAAGGACGAGCACCCCTAGGAAGTAGCTTTGACTTACGCTTCTCTAGAAATATGTCCTTGCGAAAATGAACCCAAACCATGTCCCCTGGCTGAAATAGCACCTCCTTTCGCTTTTTATTGACACGGCTAGCATTGTCCTTGCCCTTCTTCTCAATAGCTTCTTTTGTCTTCACGTGTATCTTCTTCACAAAATCTGCCCTCTTGGTAGCCTCCATATTTTCTCTTTCTTGAATGGGAAGAGGCAACAAATCGAGTGGTGTGATGGGTTTGAAACCATACACCACCTCAAAAGGACACAACTGCGTGGTAGAGTGTACAACCCTGTTATATGCAAACTCGACATGGGGCAAGCAATCCTCCCAAACACGCAGATTCTTCTTGATCATAGATCACAGCAACTATGACAATGTGCGATTCACCACCTCTGTTTGTCCATTAGTTTGGGGATGACAAGTAGTTCTGAATAACAATTTTGTTCCCAGTTTACCCCAAAGCGTCTTCCAAAAATAGCTCATGAACTTCACATCACGGCCAAAAACAATTGTCCTTGGTACTCCATGTAAGTGCACAATGTCCCTGAAAAATACATTAGCAACATGCGACGCATCGTCGCTCTTGTGGCAGGCAATAAAATATGCCATCTTAGAAAAACAATCCACTACCACAAATATAGAATCATGTCCTCTCCTAGTTCTAGGCAATCCTAATACAAAATCCATGCTAATATCTTCCCATGGAGTAGTAGGTGTAGGTAGAGGAGTATACAAACCATGAGGCTTCAACTTCGACTTGGAAGTGTTGCAAGTAATGCAACGTTTGACAAATCTGTCCACATCAAGCCTCATCCTAGGCCAATAAAAATGATCAGCGAGCATGAGTAGTGTTTTCTCATGCCCAAAGTGGCCCATCAATCAACCAGCATGTGATTCCTGTAATAAGAGCAAACGCATAGACGACTTAGCTCAAAACAAGTACCCATCATGCATATGATATTATTCCCAAGCTTTCCCATTAACACACAACTTATATGGAGCAGCAAAATCATGATCAGTAGCATATAAGTCACACGAACTCTCCAAACCAGGAACTCTCACATCCAATTGTGTTAGCAACATACTTTTCCTAGAGAGAGCATCAGCTACAATATTGTGTTTTCCCTTCTTATGTTTAATAATATACGGAAAAGACTCAATAAATTCAACCCACTTTGCTAGGCGCCTATGCAAGATTGATTGTGCTTTCAAATATTTCAAAGCTTCATGATCAGAATGTATAATGAACTCTTTCGGCCACAAGTAATGTTGCCAAACCTCAAGTACACGCACAAGAGCATATAATTCCTTATCATAAACATGATAGTTCAGATGAGCACCACTAAGCTTCTCAGAAAAATAAGCTATAGGCCGCCCCTCTTGCATCAACACACCACCAATACCGATGCCACTAGCATCACACTCAATCTCAAATTGCTTATGAAAATCAGGTAGTGCAAGCAATGGCACAGAAGTAAACAATCTTTTCAACTCATCAAAAGCATTATCTTGGGCTGGTCCCCAAACAAATTCAACACCTTTCTTAGTTAATTCATTCAAAGGTGCAGCAATAGTACTAAAATCCTTCACAAATCGTCTATAGAAACCAACAAGCTCATGAAAACATCTAACTTGACTAACGTTCATTGGAGTAGGCCAATTTTGTATTGCTACAATTTTAGAATTATCTACCTCAATTCCATTCTTAGAAACAACGTATCCTAGAAAGATGACCTTGTCTTTGCAAAAAGTGCACTTCTTAAGATTACCATACAATTTAGCATCATGTAGCACATGCAAAACTTGTCGAATATGATCAATATGTTCTGTTTCATTGCGGCTGTAAATTAATATATCATCAAAATACACAACGACAAATTTGCCTATAAAATTTCTCAAAACATGGTTCATTAATCTCATGAAAGTACTAGGTGTATTAGTGAGACCAAAAAGCATGACTAACCACTCATATAAACCAAATTTCATTTTAAATGTAGTTTTCCACTCATCCCCTTCCTTCATCCTAATCTGATGATAACCACTACGCAAATCAATTTTAGAGGAAATAGCAACACCACTCAATTCATCTAACATATCCTCTAAACGGGGAATAGGATGATGATATCGAATAGTGATGTTATTAATAGCTCTACAATCTACGCACATGCGCCATGTACCATCTTTCTTAGGTACTAAAATAACAGGAACAACACAAAGACGAAGGCTCACATGAATATACCCTTTATCAAGAAGTGCTTATACTTGTTTCTGGATCTCTTTAGTTTCTTCGGGGTTTGTTTGGTAAGGTGCTCGATTAGGCAATGATGCTCCAAGAATCAAATCAATTTGATGCTCAATACCGTGTAATGGCGGCAAACCATCGGGTACTTCTTCCGGAAACATATCACTGAATTCCTGCAAAACAGTAGAAATAGCAATAGAGAGAGGGGTCATGTCGTTAGAAACCAAAATTTCACCCTTGTAGACCAGCACCAGTGGAACAGCGGAGGGATCATCCCCAAATTCTCTCAAATCTTCCTTTGTTGCCATTAGTATGAAAGAATCAACCCCACCATCAGGATATGCAGACAGAACTGGTGCAGCAGGCAAACTTTCTGTGGATTGTGGCGCAGCAGAAAACTGCTCGATGATGTGCCCCGGTAGAAAACTGGGTTGTTTCTATGCCGCAGCAGGAAACTGATCGGTGCACTCTGCCGTGGTAGCAAAATTGCTACAATGATGTGCCGCGGCTGCAAAACAGGCTGTAAAATGTGTCGTGGTTGAAGAAGTGTGATCATGCACTGTCAAAGCAAGGTCTTGTCGTTGTGTTCTCAAATGCTCATGCTCAAGATTGACTTCAGTTTTCTGACGAGACTCATTAACAATTGCCTGTGGAGGCATGGGTCTTAGAATCACATCCTTGCCTTGCCAATTAAACTGATATGTATTGGCTTTCCCTTGTGACGAACATCACGATCATTTGCCATGGACGGCCCAACAAAAGATGGAAAACTGTCATAGGAACTACGTCACATTCGACCACATCTTTGTAGGCCACAATCCGAAACTCCACACGTACCATATGATTAACTTTCATCTCACCGGCATCACTCAACCATTGAATAAAATATGGGCTAGGATGTGGATAGTATTTCAATTTCAGCTTGGTACAAAGGTCTTTACTAGCCAAATTTCTGCAACTTCCGCCATCAATAATGACTCTACATGCTCTAACTTCACTCACATCAGCCCGTGTTTGAAATAAATTGCATCTTTGATCAAATGGACTTGGGCTAACTTGCAAGACTCTCGGAGAACATACAAACACGGGATTTGGAGAAGCATCACAATAGTAAACTTCCTCAGTAACCTCATCAAATGGATCAGCATCATCCCCAGTCTCGTACACACCAGACGCATCAACTATCATAGTCTTCCTATTGGGGCAATCACGCTTGAAGTGTCCTTTGCCTCCACATGTGTGGCAGCTCATATCCCTGTTCCTGGCTGTCGAAGTAGTGGAACCCGAACCACTAATAGCATGTGTAGGCTTGTTGTTGGATGCAGTAGGTTTTGCCGGGGTACTCACACAATCACCAACAGAACTAGCCTCACGAACACCACCAGAATTCTGACTAGTAGAGGGGGAACGTGATGGAAAACACCCCTAGCTGACGGAGAATGTGCTGCAAATCTAGCCTCCTCGTCCATAGTGGCTTTAGCCTCTCTAGACTGATGCAAGAGCTCAGACATATATGCATAAGGGTGATGCCAAACAATGCGCCGAATCTAGAAAGATAATCCAGCAAGGAAACGCTGCATTGTTTGGTCTTCTGGCTCGCGAAGTTTAGCACGCTGCATTATCATCTCCATCTCATAGAAATATTCATCCATTGTCTTTAGGCCTTGCTTCAAATTAGTCAGCTTATCATATAGGGAACGAACATAATTGGCTGGGACAAAACGATGCCGCATCTCTTACTTCATAGCACGCCAATTAGCAATAGGAGGAGCCTTGTCCTCGGCACGAGAAGTGCAAACATGATCCCACCATATCAAAGCGAGGCCCTCAAACTCAGAAAATGCCAACTTCACTTTCTTATCCTCAGTGTACTCGTGCAAATGCCATAGCTTTTCCGATTTTAGCTCCCATTTGAGGTATTCTTCAACATCATTTCCATGGAACTGGGGAATTGAAAATTTCGGTCTGGCTGGGCCCTCATCAGGGCGTGGCGCCCCCTGCAGCCAGAAACAATGGAACACGGTGAGCCGCAGGAGGGGCGTTCCCACGGCCACGGTACCCACAAGCATAAGCACCGCGACCAAATGCAAATGGGTTTGCGTTCTCTCCATTATCACCAACACTAGCATCATCAAACTGTTGCTGATGGCGCTGCCCTTCATTACGCTGCAACAACACGCGAATTGCCTCCATCGATTGAGTCAAGGTATCAACCGAAGTTTGAAGAGCAGTCACTTGTGTTTGATTGGTGTTGACTGTTGTATTTGTTCCTTGCAGCTTGGTTTGTACCTCCTGAACTTCTCCATCAAGGGCGACGGCTGTCAGCTGAATCGTACCCTGCAAGTGGTCACGTAATCCTTCAAAGTCACTCCATAAAGCTTGGGTATTAGCGTCCTTTTTCTGCATCACATCAAAATCATCACCAACAGACATGATTAGTATGTTAGTGCACAAAACAAAATCTTTGTATGGTGGAGCTCAAGGTCACTAAGCAACTCAAAGAAAGGAAAACTTACCGTTCCAAATTGAATTAGCAATGCTTACCAATTGATGATCAGAAACACGTGCATGGATGTGATGATGCGAATACCGAGTGGAAAACTATCACACGACAACCAGGGTATATGGTGGGGCTCTAGGTGAGGATACCTACACGCCAAAGTACCAAATCCTAGTGCTGGACGTATGACACAAGACCCACGGAAACACACACAGTGGAGATAAATGGGGCAAAGCAACTATAAACAAGAGCACCAAAAGATGTATGTCGGAGTAACGCTCGTGTTGCAATGCACAAGGAGAGACGCTAGCAAAAAGCTTAGTGTATACAGGTACAAGATTGCTCAGTCTACAGGTGCAAACCAAAAGAACAACACTACCAGGATGTGCACTAGATAGCAAAAACTCAAGCCTGATAGTAAACTGTACTCTCTTGTGGTTTCTTTTCCGCTCTTTTTTTATATATCTTTTCTATATTTTTGTTTCTTTTTTTTCTTTTTTTTTGACTATTTTCTTGTAGGCCACAAACACGTAAGTAAACTGAACACGGCAGAAACAAAAACATAGAGCACCAACAACCTAGTGAGAAGCCCGTAGAGCAAAAGAGCATCTAGTCTCGTAGGATAGTGCTAGACACGATGAAAGTCTTACTAAGGTTCACAAAAGGTACGCTATGTGGACGCAAAAAGAAAAGACACTCGACGATTGACTCAATAGCCCACGGCAGAAAAACCAGCCAAAACTGTGCCGTGGCAGGACTAAGCGGCACGGTTGTGCCGCGGCAGAAAAACGACCCAAAAATGTGGCGCGGCAGGGGAGCGACAGAGAAACAGCCCCAAAACATGGTGCGGCAGGGGCTCGGCAGAGGCACGGCAGAGAAACGGCCCGATCAGCTGTCGCGGCAGTAGCGGCAGAAAATTGCTGGCGCGACAGGGCTTGGCGCGCGCGTGGCAGGGTTTGTGTGGCGCGCAGCAGAGCTGGTCCAAGCGCACTCGGTGATCTGCAGCCAAAATCGATCTATACTCCGACCAAACTGACACTTCGATAGAAACTCGGATTGGAAACCTAAACAAGTACTACTAAAAACGAGAAAAGGAACACAATCTAAGAACACGACCAACCCAAGAACTAGAATACCGTGGCGATCTAGATCTTAGGCAGAAACTATGACTCTTTTTTGTGTGGCTTTTTCTGGTATAGGAAACAAAACTAAACTGAACTATGGATGGATTATGAATTGCTCACCGAGTAAACACTGGAAATCTGATACCAAGATGATAAGGGGTGGCCCGATCTTCTCAGTGAGTGGCGTAGATGATGATGGTGTCGATGGAGATAACTTATGAGACGCTGACAAACTATCTCTCGGCTGCTCCCCCGTTGCCAATGCAACAGATCTTCGTCCCTATAGATATTCGCAACACCACACACTTTCTCACGTGATCCCGGATCACGAACGGTTTGCAATCTACCAATTTCCAATGGAATGACAGATAACACTTAATTAGAGACAATTTGATATTGTCTAGCGAAACACAATCACAATATCGGAGGATTCAAGAGGAATGCTTGCAGTAATTCTAATCTAGGGTTCTTAGTCTAAAACGAGTCTAAAAGTAAAAGAGGGGGTGGCGGCTGGCTATATGGGAGTCCCAACCGCACACATCTAAGACTCGACCCAAGTTGGTCCGAGTCAGATACAGACCGGTCCCATAGGGCTTGGCCAGGTCGGCACACAAGCCACATGCGCGGGTGCACCAGTTAAGTGCAGCCCTCCCCTTCTGGCTCTCCCTTTGGCGCACGCCTCCCTCTCCTCCCCTAGCGCCAACCTCCTACCGCGGCAGCGAATCGGCCAAAATCCTGCCATGGCAGAGATCCTCTTCTTCTTTCCTTTGTTGCAGCTTGATTACTTCTTCCTCAGCTCCTTGGCCTTCCTCATACCTGATCAAACATAGATGCAAAGATTTTTAGGTTGTATAAAATTCTCATTAGACAATATTTCAGACCCAACTAAGAAGGAATTCACATGTTGCTTTAAAAACTTGGCTCTATCTCTTGTAATAGGTCCAATTCTGATTTCATTAGTCTCTTGAATCTTTGCATCATTATCTTCATTGAATAATGGAAGAATGGTAGAGATGTCCTCATCAGGCACTTTATGGGAGTGACATGTGGGCCATATATGAATAAAATAGTACATGTTTATAGTTAGCTATTATACTTGTTGACTATAGTGATAACTATAAATGACATGGCGGTAACTTATAGCCAACAATGAGCTATACTATTAAACTTGCTCTGATGGAACAACAAGATTGCTCGAAGGCCGGCGATGAGACCCAGGCCTTGACGTTTTTCTTCCACTATTCACTCTCCTCTCTCCTCCTACTAGTACTACCTTGCTCCGCCTTCGCAGAAACCATTTTCTTCCACTGCTCCTCCCTTTCTTCTCTACTTCTTGATCCAGTGATGTCACAAAATATCATGTCTCGTCGGAAGGAGAGCAAGATGGCGGTGGTTAGAGTCGTGGAGAAATCCCGCCGGCAGGGTGACCTGCAGGCTCGGACCGAGAAGGGAGACCAGCCATGGGGCGAAGGCTCATCTTTGTCGAAGAGCGGCTATCATGGGGACCAAGAGTCCGGGTAGGTTTGTACTTCCGTTGATTCTTGGGCTGTCTGCTCCTACTATTGAACCGTCTTTGTACATCTTCTAGGGCAGGCGGCTCGAGCGTCGAATTTTCCACCCCACGGGTCGATAGCACGACGGATATCTCTGACACGTACGATACCCTCATGCCCACTCTCAGTCGAAGAAGAGAGCTACTATAGTCACTATACATGTATTGGCATTTTATGTTCTTCTCTGCATGCACTCCATGCTCTCTTACTGATGATGCATTTTCCATGCAGGAAGTCAGGGTGAGAATCTCGGCCAAAGTAGATGAAATCTACAGCCATAACATAGACATTCTGCAAAAAAACTTCGAGCTCAACCTAGAGTGTGATCTCCTTCGAGCCAATTTGGCTTTTAAAATGAAGCTAAAATGATCTTACGAGCGTGACTCCTCGACGCTTCGCGATGAGTGCGAAAATTTGAAGAAGGAAGTCACGGAGCTTCGCAGCCAGTAGCTACCATTGTGGAGATCGTCCAGGTCACGCCCTGCTAAGTAGGAAGAGAGACGCCATCTCGTGTTGATCGTCGAGGTCACGACCATTGTGGAGGTCGTCGAGGCCCTGCCTCCGCAGGGTGTCCACAGTATTGCAATCGCCGAATCTTGGAGTAGGAACTAGGAAGGGAGAGGACTTGCCGGTGTGGCCTTATTTTTTCTTTCTTTTGGATGCATGGATCTTTTTTCTCATCCGTCTTCGCATAATTATATTGCACTCTTAACGATCGAATGCGCTCTGTGGAGCTTTTGGAACGATATACTTGTCGTATAGTAGTCACTGTTTAGTGTACATATATACACTCAAATTTAGTCAAATATGTGACATCCTTTTTAATTAGGTTGGAGGACATTTTCAGAAAAATTAGTATGGAGGGAGAGTATGTCTGATAAATCAAAATAATTAAATCATCAATGAGTGATCTTTAAATTTGGTCTTACTTTCTACTTTGTCAGATGTGTAGGGATCTAGTGTTTAGTATACTTATCAACTATTCTGTCTTCCCTTTATGTGGGCCCTACGTCGTTGAGTAAGTTATTGGATGATTTTTTTTGCTCTTCCTATTAAAATATTATGGTTATGATATAGGAGAGATAATATAGGGTTGCTGCTGGAGATAAGCAAAAATCAGGGGAAGAATCTTTTTAGGCTAGTCATAGTGCAAATAACTTCATGAGTAACTAAGGGTCATACTCAGTAAAATTGTTTATGTGGCAGTGAGTTATTCACACATACCAAGCTGAAATTAGTCTATTACCTAATAAATGAACTACTCTGTATTAACATAGACTAATAATTTATGCATGTTATAGTCTATGTTTAACTTACAAGTTTGGTTTAACCTTGTTCTCTTATCCGGTTCCTTTTTTATTTCTTTATTGCAGTAGCCATTGTGTATAGTAGTACTAGACTCACCTCAGAGAATCTTTCTTACTCAATTGCTCCACCGTTTAGACATACTAGGAAAACATACCTGTGCGTTGCACCGGAGAAAATACGCTTTAAAAGACGTAAAATATTAATTCTTTAGGCTCACGTAGATAAAAAGCATGATACAATAAGTTTGATTTTACATAGTTGAATGCGTTGCACCGGAGAGAATATGCTTTTTAAAAGACACAAAAAGTTAATTCTTATTGCTTCCACATAGACAAGAAGCGTAGGACGATAGGTAGATTTTACATAGTTGAATGCTCTAACCTAATATGATTCCACGTGGGCCAACACTATTTGGACCCACCATCTCTCTATTATTACATATGTCAGGTTGTCTTCATCCCCAAATTCTTTTTTGACAGTGCTATCTCTATTGTTTATTATTAATTGATCCACATAGACATGAATCATTTTAAAATACAATTCTCAACATAATCTGGAAAGGTAATTGTTAGACTACTTGACAAAAGCTTTTTTCTCATCCAGACATTGCCATTTATCAATTATAGCACTGCCATAGTGACATCAGCACGAGTCATTTCCTATCCTCTCACCAACTCTCGTTTTAGTCCTCTCAGCACACTCATCTCTCTCCATTGTTTTTTTATCTTGCTGCTACGAAACAGTTCGGCTTTGCACCTTGGTTCAAAGAAACAAGAGCAGAGAAGCGCCGGCAACATCATCTTCGACATACAAGCTTCACGCCTCCTGCAGAGGGGATTGGGCCGTGCGGCTCAGCTTGCTAGTAGATTGAACAAAAGGCAACTACACGTGCGATGATTGGAGAACGATGCCTGCTGGGTTGGTGCTGCCGGCAGGATGGAGATTGATTAGACGCGATCGAATCCATACGGAGAAAGTACGAACCGGAGATACCATGGTGTCTGGTGACAGTGTGGCCAGAGCCGGCTGTGGTGGAGAGCCACCTGGATGTGGTCGGGGCATATCCTGGCACTGTTGAGCATGAACGGGTGGAGTCGGGTGTTGGCGCTTTAAAAAAAATAAAACAGTGCTAGGACTGACACTTTTTTATATAATAGAAACTGGTCGGTTTGAGAATTCCGGAAATTCGTCCCTGACAAGGATTGAACTCAGGTCATTAGGATGCGCCAACTGCGACCCAACCACTAGGCTATTGCCTCGTTCTCGGTGTTGGCGCTTTTGTTCCGCTCGGGAGAAGATTAGGAGAAGGGACGAACGGGTACAGTGGCATATAGTAGTATTATGTAATTTGGTGGAAGGGTAAAACCGTCTAAAAAAGAGTTAGACGTAAGAAACAATCAGTCCTTTATTATTAAAAAACTAGCACAAATGTCCGTGCGATTGCACCGGAAAATAAAAATGTGTGTCACGGTTAGGTGAACTGTGACACACCACCACTACATTCTACGTCCACCGCTTTAGCCAGGCCACCAGATACATATGCGCTAGCAAAGCCATGCGTCGCCATCCAACCTCACCCCACTTAGCTAAGGCCTTCTCCTCCGCCAGGGCACATAAATCGTTCGTAAGGGGAGTATATATGTGAATGGCAACGATCCTCCAACACCAGCAATGTCTATGTTTTTGACACATCTTATCATAATAATAGGTATAATGCAATTACACAAATTTTGCACATTCCCGTTATTCCAATATAGTGAGGACGTACTATAATTTTTATTATTTTGGGCTGCAGACAAACTTTTTTGTGAATTAAAATCCTTTTAAATACAAAACTTGATTTGAGAGTTGGAGAACAAAAGTTATGCTTAGAATATTGTATCATGTTGTTGCATTGAATGACGAACTCAAATGTGAATTTCCACTGTTTTATATTGAATTTTGAACCTACGAACAATTCAGATGCATTAGAATGTTGATTTGAAACAATAAATCTGAAAAGAAAAAACAGGAAGTTACCCAACTTTACCTTTTTGGCCTGAAATTGTAGTAGTCAGCGATCTGAAATTATCCATGGGGAAAAAATCCAAGATCCAAGACTAAACTTCCCCCTTCCGCCTTTTTTTTCTCTAAACAGATACACCTGTTAGTCGATCGAACCGCGACCAGTGTAATTTGAATATGTCGGTCGTGGCTACAATAAGCATGTTTTGTAAGTTGGTGATGATAAGACACTGATTTACGCTTCCATAAGGGCCAGCTACATGGATCAATCTTTTCAACGTATGTGGACTCAATGCAACACAATATTAAAATATTGATAGCGACTTCAATATGACCACCACCATATGTGTGAAGCGACTTTAGCGACCACCGAAGATATCCAGGATAAACTGAGGAAGATAAGCAGCTTGATCTGTAGAAGAAACGAGCTAGGAGGCCGCGTTAAAGCGTAAGGGCTCGGTGAAAGAGTTCACTTAGTTAGGCCAGCCGTTCCGGAGATGTCACGCAGCGGTCTGCTATAGGGCACCGGTGGCATGGAGGCGGTTTTACTGCTGAACACTTTCGTGGATGATGATTTGGGTTCTAGATTACCGATACTGACGAAACTCTGACGCCATGTCCTCTTTCTATAGCACAGCCGGGAGGGAGAAAATTTAAAATCAATATATGCGTGTATGCATTGCATGCATGCTTGAGTGGATACAGTGGTGCGGTCCAATCGTCGTGAGAATCTTGCAGATTGGCTTGAAAAGAACCACTATGTCAGTCTATGTTCATCCCAGGTTGCCGAGAGTAGTAGTCTTCAAACAGGCGGGCAGCGAGAGGTTCCCTCACATGGGATCGTACATCATCACCGCCATCCTGCATCCATCCATATGCATAGGGTCATCCGCATAAATGGTAGCTCAAGATCAAAGCTTCGATGGATTGGAGCCGCAGCGGCAGGAGGGGATTCGAAGGGCTTCGGCACCCGGTTCAGGCTCCGTTTGTTTCAGCTTGCGCTTCTGCTTTTAGTGCTTTTAGGTTCAAAAAAGCAGTATAGCAAACAAACATACGATTTTATCAAAGCGCTTCTAACAAGCGCGGCTCGCAAATATACGGTAGCCGGGAAGCGGGGCGAGAGGTGCTTCTCGAGATTTTCCCAGCTTCCCGAGTTCGCTGGACCGTAGTACTCTCAACGGTTCGCGGTATTTACAAGATTGTTGCCATCTCGATCGAGCCCCGCCGATCCCCGTGTCCCCGACCCCTAGCGACGGTGGGCTACTGTTCCAACGCCCTCCTCGCCCCGGTCGTTGCCGGCCTGCAGCACCACCCATCCCCGCCACCATCCCCACTCCTTTCCCGACCTTACATGACTAGACCGTGCCGGAATCAACCGGTCACCCCCGACCACCTGCAGTACATCACGGGGACGGCCGTCGAGCTCTCTCCGCGCCAATCCCCTCGAGTTCCAAGGTCCATATGCCTCTTCTTAGGCGCCCACACTCGTCCTGTTCCTCACCGGTAGGCAGGGGTTGACCTTGTCCTGTTCCTCGCCGGCGTAGGCAAATCTTGGGCGGGAGTGGTGGTCGGAAAGCTCGACGCCGTGGGGATCTTCGGTAGCTATTGGTGGTCGGGTGGTACAGCACCCCCAGCAGCTTCGCCGTCGGCCTTCGTGGAGGACAGGTCGTTCCCGCCGCTAGTGAGGAGGGGCGACGGGAGCAGGAAGGTGGAGGACGACGGGCTGCAGACATCCATCGATCCTTTCGTGCAGACCAAAAAAAAGCAGACATCGATCCCCATTTGTTAAAGTTAATTGCAATTAGACCAGCTGATGTTACGTATATTTTTTTTACAAGTCGATTATGAGCTCTTTTGTTTGCACGAATCACAAAGAAAAAACATTTGAAAAATAGAGAAAAAATAAACCCCAAAAATTTCATTGTATTGCGAATGTGGCACCGTCACCACGGTGTCGCAATATCTTTTGAGTAGAAATATGATGTTTTGACAAATAAGCCAAAAGCCAAAAGCTAAAATTTAGTAACAAGCGTGTTTACAATTATTTTAGAGAAAAGGATAAATTTAAATAATTCAACTCTTAAGCTTGATAATTACGTAAAAACAACCAGAATTACCTAATTCGTTTTAAATAATTATTTATACAACATCTTCTATACTTAGGGGTATTTTAGACATTTCAATCTTAAAATCAGCAACATCAACTATCAAAAAGCACTCTTGCCAAACACCAAAACTCTACTTTCACCGGCTGCTTCCACAGCTGCAGCTTAAACAAACAGAACCTCATTGTTGGCGGCTTTCGCTGCGGCTTGCTCTGTGGGCCTACCATCGATCTTGCCCTGTGCTATCAATCTTGTGTGTCAAAACCGAAGATGGAATCGGATATATATTGCCGTGTTCAAGGACCAGGAGTCCCGGTCGGCATCACGTCAAAACCGAAACTACTACTGAAACTATTACTACTCCTACTAGACATCAGCTAAGACACGGTTTGGGTGCTCTTGATTGGCCAGTCCAAACAAAGCATATGATGTATGAGCCCACGCCAACGATCAATCAAATAGCTTTTTTACTTACGGGTGGCATTGATGGTAATATTTGGTTTGGTGGGAGAGTAAATCTGTTTAAAAAAGTGTTGGACTACAAGATCCGTCATTTATTATTAGGTATAGATATAGATATACTATCAGGAGGCGCGGTGTCTATCTACAAAGAAAATGCACCGTCAGCGTCAGGGACACCAAGCTATTGTCTGGAGTACTTTGGATCACAAACACAGTTACCCTATAGTCTACCCAGGGACACCCAACGATTCGTTGCATAGGCATTCCCGCCAGAGCCTTCGCAGGGAAGGTATCCGCTTTGACCCGTTGATTTCGGATTGGACGGACAAGATTGCTAGATGCTAAACTCGGTCTCCCTGGATGATGTTCCTACTACGTAAAATACACTTCTAAAACAATATAACTATGCTTATGAGTTACTAGTCTGATTTCATTAGAAGTCTGGTTATGATTGCAAACTATAGTATGTGTGAGTTTGGGTGCTCTTGATTGGCCAGTCCAAACAAAGCATATGATGTATGAGCCCACGCCAACGATCAATCAAATAGCTTTTTTACTTACGGATGGCATTGATGGTAATATTTGGTTTGGTGGGAGAGTAAATCTGTTTAAAAAAGTGTTGGACTACAAGATCCGTCATTTATTATTAGGTATAGATATAGATATACTATCAGGAGGCGCGGTGTCTATCTAGAAAAGAAAATGCACCGTCAGCGTCAGGGACACCAAGCTATTGTCTGGAGTACTTTGGATCACAAACACAGTTACCCTATAGTCTACCCAGGGACACCCAACGATTCGTTGCATAGGCATTCTCGCCAGAGCCTTCGCAGGGAAGGTATCCGCTTTGACCCGTTGATTTCGGATTGGACGGACAAGATTGCTAGATGCTAAACTCGGTCTCCCTGGATGATGTTCCTACTACGTAAAATACACTTCTAAAACAATATAACTATGCTTATGAGTTACTAGTCTGATTTCATTAGAAGTCTGGTTATGATTGCAAACTATAGTATGTGTGAGTTGTGTTGATTAGCGAGGGTCATCAGTGGACAGGGACCTCGACCGCAAAAAAAAAGGTTTGTCACTCAATAAATTCTGCTCACATTCATGCAACTCAGTATCTAGACTATGATCAACGTATATACATACGAGTAATACAATGATCAACCCAATAGAATCCACTCATTACTACACGATGCATGCAACTCAGTATCCTAATAATATCATGCACGTAATCACGTAAGTATCTTTTTTGAGCTGCATGCGTTCACTCCTGAATTCGTGGAGCGCCAAAATTACATCGTGACAGCTAGCCCGATTAATGGTCTGCTACTATAGTAAAAACCTACACATCTACCCCTATAGTCAACTCTGAGACACCCAGCGATTGCTTGCATAGGCGTCTGCGCCAGAGCCTTCGAAGGGAAGATATCCCCTCTGGCATGTTGATTTGGGATGGACGGACAAGGTTGCTAGATGGCCAAAATCACGTGGTCCACACTCCCTCACGCCCCTCCGTTTCAAACGATTCCAAATTCACGTGGTCCCCACTCCCTCGCGTCCCTCCATTTCAAACACTGCGAAATTTCTCGCGCCCCTCTATTTCAAATAATACCAAAATCATGTGGTCCCCACTCCCTCGCGCCCCTTTATTTCAAACACTGCGAAATTTCTCGCGCCCGGAACCTCCCGCGGCACTTCTCCGACTGGCTTTGCGTGTCGAAACTCGACACCATGCACTCCTCACCCAATAGTATACCAGAACTGCATCAGCTGCGGTCTCATCCAAAGCACCATTGCCGCTTCACCGACGTCCA
Source organism: Avena sativa (assembly GCA_916181665.1). Classification (NCBI taxonomy): domain Eukaryota; kingdom Viridiplantae; phylum Streptophyta; class Magnoliopsida; order Poales; family Poaceae; genus Avena; species Avena sativa. The sequence goes on from OV702289.1 coordinate 326,014,958, forward strand.
CCGCACCCGAGCAAGGTTACCGAGTCCGTCGTCGTCCATCGCACCTGATTTCCTTTTCCCACTTTCCCGTCCACGGTGCCTAATCCGTCAACAACTGCCCAAGATCTGCATTAACGCCGTCGGCATCCTCCCCACCCGTACCGTACCTGGACCGTTGTGGAGTGCACCGATTCTCCGTCATCCACCACGCTCAAGCCAGCATCGAGCGTCCAAGATCTGCTTCCCGACGCAAACAGCCGGCGCAACCGCAGCACCCTGGGTGACAAGATGTCACCCGCGCTAGTACGGATGATGCTTAGAATCCTATCCGACCATGGTAACCAAATCTCCAACTCTTTTTTTGTTTTGTCAGCAGTAAAATAGGTTCAAGCCTATCACAGTGAACTGCATTTTTCTAATCATGCTATACACGCAGTCAAAGCGCACGCCTGTTCTTCATGCTACATACTATGGAGTAGGTCACTAGACATGTTGTTTTGCATTCGCTGCTCTACAAATTTTGAAGTCATGCACATGTTCTTAGATACTCCGAACAACAGTAATTTCCTGGTATCGTGTAGTTCTTGCAGAATGTAAAATCTGTGGAAAATATTAGTGTGGATTCCCTGCTCCACAGTTACTAAATCTATCTGGTTCGTCCTGAGATAAGTTCCTATTATTATTTCCTCCTTGGCATTGTTCCGATGTCCTATAGTATCCGTTTAGACTCTTCATACTAATTCGATTATAATTTTGTTGTTGTCATCTGGTTCTTCAAAAGCTGCAACACTAACTATTTCCTTTTTCTTGCATAGAGCCCAGAATGGAACAATGAACATGATGGTTTGCATAGCCTCTTCTACAGGTTCTCAAGTGACGCCATTATTTCCTTATCTGGTGCTGGTTCGTCCTATGCAATGGTATAACTGTCCTCTACTATGTAGTTCACTTGTGGTTTGTGTTCCTTCTCTAGAAGTTCTCTTATGGTGCTATTATATTTCTATCTGGTTGATTCTTAGCTATGTAGAAACTGCATTGCCATTGTGTAGCTAACCGTAAATTTTGAGTCACTGCACGTCTCTTACATTTCAGGAAATACCACTTCTTCCATATATATTTGCTTATATCACCTGGCTAGTTTATATTTTCTAAAATTCTAAAAAATAATTTGTTTGATTGCTCATTTCAATGTAGGAACACTTGTCTAATGATTGCCTGTCTTGTTCTATAGGTTCATGTGCGACACTACTATATCTCGCATCTGGTTGTGGTTTATCCTAAGCAACGACATAACTATCCTCTACAATATATAGTTCATTCCTGGTTTGCATTCCTCCTCTACAAGTTCTCGTATGATGCGATTCTAATTTCTATCTGGTTCATTCTTAGTTACAACAATAACAGCATGCCATTATGTAGCTCAGTGCAACTTCTGAGCCACCCAACGTCTCTTGCATTCTAGGGTATACAATTGCTTCCATATATATTTATTGAAATGACCTGACTAGTTTATATTTGCTGAAATTATAAGTCACACACATATATTTTTTGATTGCTCGTTTCACGTTAGACACACTTGTTTAATGTGTGCTTGCTTGTCCTGTTTGTTTGACATGTTGGTCAATAATTGAACTATTCACCGGTTGTAAACTCCAATTTATAGCTCCTATCATACCAGTCAAATGAGTAGTTTGTCTTGTTTGATGTATTAACTTGTTATTACTTAGTTTCAGACTGCAATTATTGCTATCGCCACCAACGAGGGGGCTGCAAGATCATGTCTCAAGGTGGTTTTCCAACATAGCTATCACACTCAAAGGGAGATGCAAATGATGGATTGAGAAAGCAAATTGAGGACAATGCTATCAACTTGATTGTCAACTGAAATGTTGAATTTTCTTTCCTTAGCGTTGATATTATGTAATATTTTTAAGAAGTTTGCAGCTGATGTAATATCTAGATAACTCGCATAGGACATGTAGGCATTTAGTTGACGCCGTCCACGCATGGCGGTAGGCGGTACCATAACTGCGCCAGCCAGGTCGATCAGGTAACAGTATAGGGCTTTGTTATTTGCTCTTCTTGTATTGGGCCTACCATGAACAGTAAAAGATTCTCGCTAATTATAATACTTTTATGATATTTGTGTGGGCTTTAGAAAGGCCGAAACTATATGTGTCCGCGACCATAACGGGTCTACCCTCAGGTGGCAAGTAGTAACAGTAACATGCTAGAACAGTAATATGCTAGAATATTAACAGACCAAAACAGTAACTTGCCAGACACAGCGGCAGCACAGCATAGTAACGGGCCAAAGCAGTAACGGGCCAGAACAGTAACGGACCACAATAGCAATGGACCTGAACAGTAAATGTCCTGAACAGTAAATGACCAGTACAGTAAATGGCTGAAATTTTAAAAGACAGGAACAGTAACAGGCCGAACATATTGCGAGGCTAGAATAGTACTAGATCAGAACAGTTGCAGGCCGCCTGTGGGCCTGAAAGGTTGACAGGTCGTATAGTAAAAGTCCAGAATAGTAACTGACCTTCTCAAAGATGGGCCGTTAGTAGGCGGCCCAGGACGAGCTGCGAGAACAGTGATGGGCCGACCGTAGGCCTTAACAGTATTGGACCTACTTGACGCAGGCTGTTAACGGGCCGCACAATATTCGGACAATGTGGGACTTTGTAGGACGAAATACTTACGGGCCTAAAATTCGTGGGCCGCTGTTGGCTGTATCTTTTGGGCCCATTTCAAATAGTGCAGGACAAAACATTAACGGGTCGTCTTCTTATTGGGCTCTTTTCATGGGTTGACCCACTTAATATTTAGCAGGCCTTGGCTAGGCCTGGCTTCTACCACGGTTTCTATGACTGTTAACGGTGGTAATCAGCCGTTAACGGCGGCTGCCACATGGCGGTTTGCATGACGTTAGTAGTCAACACAGCTGGCGAACAGATCTATGAGGGAACAAGTTTTCGTGGCTGAAGGGTGTGATCCGCCACGGTCCAAAAAAATCCGTGGTAGATTCTTTTGTGACGGGGCTTTTACCATGAACGCTATCCGTCGTAGAATACTTTTTAACCACGAAAAACGAGCCTTCAACCACAAAATTTGTCCGTTGTAAAAGCCAAATTTTCTTGTTGTGAGAATGGGCAAAACAGTCTCCCCCTATGGTGGAAAGGAATCTGCCCACATCGTAATCGCCTCAGCATGTAGCGGCTCTTGTTGTCCCTGGAGTACTTGCTAGAATCCACGTCTTCATAATCCTCCTATTGATTTTTAAGTACAGAACTTAGAACTCATACATATGACTTAATTGTATTACAACTCAAGAATTGACAACATATGTAAGACAATATTAAATTAATATCAAAGAGAATGCATCTCAGCAATAGTTTAATCAGCTCATATATCATTTCATCTCAATAAAATGACAATTAATTGGATCTGACTATATGTAGAATAAAGATTGCGGACTCATAAGTTTCCTCGAGGATGGCATAAGCGAACCAAGTATCAGTTGCACAACCTATTGTTCTTGAATATTGCCTCGGGTTTGCTAACTCAACCCTAAAAATATCTGACAACAATGTGTCTGCCTCTCTTTTGGGGCATATTTGAATAATTGGCCACAATAAGAAATTTAAATGTAATCCTACAAAACAATATTCAGGGATATAAATATTCAGGTACAAAAACAATCCTAAATATTGTAATTATAAATATAAAAAAACCAAACAATCTTGAGGTACATGTAGAAAGAATTTATGATCAAAACCATGCATATACATATGAATCATACGAATCATTCAAAGATCAGAAAACAATTCAAAGATCATCTATACAGTTCCAAATGATAATAAATCAAGAGCCTCATAATTTTTTTAGAGATGGAGTTGGGGAACCAAAGTACCAACAATAGAACCTATATTGTTTGTGTACATTGCTACCTCAGGTTCACTAACCCATCCATAAAAAACGATACCAACAAAAAATGTGTCACCACTACGCTCTTTTGGGGCATATTTTAATCATCGACCTCAGTGAGACACTGAAATGTAATTCTTATACACTATGAATGCATGCAATAACAATTCAAAGATCATAGTTCTATGAATGTAGAATAAATCTGGGGGGTTCATAAGTTTTTTAAGGATGACGTTAGCGAACCAAGTACCAATTGTACAACCTATTGTTCTTGTACATTGCCCCGGGTTCGCTAACTCATCCCTGAAAAAATCTGACACCAATGTGTCTGCCTCTCTTTTGGGACGAATTTGAATAATTAGACACAATAAGAAATAGAAATGTGATCCTACGAAACAATATTCAGGGATATACATATTCAGGTACAAAAACAATCCTAAATATTCTAATTATAAATAACAAAAAACCAAACAATCTTCAGGTACATGTAGAAACAACTTATGATCAAAACCATGCATATACATATGCATCATACGAATCGTTCAAAGATCACAAACAATTCAAATATCATATATAGTTCCATATGAGAATAAATCAAGGGTCTCATAATTTTTCCAGAGATGGAGTTGGCAAACCAAAGTACCAATAGCACAACCTATATGTTTGTGCACATTGCTGCCTCAGGTTCACTAATCCATCCCTAAAAAAATGACACCAACAAATGTGTCACCACTTCATTCTTTTGGGGCAAATTTCAATAATCGACTTCACTGAGAAACTGAAATGTTATTCTTATACACTATGAATGCATGCAATAATAATTCAAAGATCATAGTTCTACGAATATAGAATAAATTTGGGGGCCTCATAAGTTTTTTTAGAGACGGAGTAAGCGAACCAAAGTACCAACAACACAACCTATATTGTTTGTGTGCCACCCCTGCAATCTTTTGGGGTAAATTTCAATCATCAGCCACAGTGAGAAATAGTTCAAAGATCATAGTTCATATGTGTAGAATAAATCTGGGGCCTTACAATTTTTTTAGAGATGAAGTTAACGAACCAAAGTACCAATTGCATAACTTATAATGTTGTACATTGCCTCAGGTTCACTAACCATCCCAAAATAAAATCTGACACCATCATATATGTCTCTCCTTGCACTCTTTTGGGGCAAAATTGAATCATTAGCCTCACTAAGAAATAGAAATGTAATGTTATATGCATGTTGTCTATCGAAATCAACAGTTAGCTAGCAATCCCTAAAACCCCTAAAATCAAATGTTATAGATCGATTAAATTTATAGCACAAGAAGAACCGTATGAACAACAAAAAGTTAAGAAAATGTAAATTTACTAGATGGCAGATGAGCAGATCTAATCAAATCTCCAAAAAAAATCAACCGTTTAAACCATATATATTCCCTACATCAAGAGCAAAAGAATCTATAGACGATTGAGCAAATCCTACATATGAACAGTGAAATCTGCGGCTACGACTAGAGAAGCTAGCAAAGTAGTACCTCGGACGCCTCATCAGATACCTTCTCCTCGAACTCATGGTTCTACGTGATTGCGTCGAGGATTTGTTCATGGAGGATGGGGTCGTTGATGTAGAGCACCAGATTTCCTCCGCCTGTCGCATGCCACTCATCCAGATCTGCCGCTAGCACCACGATGTTGTTGGCCACGTGCTGCTCGACGGCGACGGTGACTGGCTGGATGGAGCCCTAAGCCTCGACGGTTTTGCGACAAGCGCCATGCATGCCCGGAGAAGACGCCTCCGCCTGCTCTGCGACGACCAAGCCATCTGCTGCGGCGCCTCCAACTGGATTTACCTGCAGTTCGTCTCCATGCGTACGCTTCATGGTGTAGCTAGGGAGGACGGTGGTGCAAGCAAAGGAGCTTCAGCACGCGCAGAAGGTGCAAATTGGGGTTTTGTGACTAGGCAGATTGGGGAAAATGACACGAGCCTATGGAAGAAGAAGGTCAAGCGGGTTTATATACGCGGGACCATTGGTATCCCTAGAGGGGACAACTCGGTGTGGACTCGTGTGGGTGCGGGTCTAGTACATGATATCCACTTTCTAATTGCATTAATAACACGCGGATGCTACCTCAGGAATGTGCACAACGCCAGTTTTCGAGCCAGGCGGCATAATGGTCCGCCTCTGTAGACACCTAGAGGCGATTAATATTTTTGACTGGCTACGGTTGAGTGATCTAGAGAGACGGCCAATAATTTACGTCGCCTCAGGTTCTATTTAGAGGCAGTTTGTTTTCAATACCGGCTGAGGGGGAACTCTTACTAGGGACGGTGCAGATTACAACCATCTGAGGTTAGAGTTAGAGGCGATCAAAAAATTATGTCCGCCTGAGGGTGATGAACACAGCCGGTGGTTTGTATTTTTTGGGTAAATCGGCTCTAGGCATAGTCTCTAAGCAACGAGTTTGTAATAGTGCGTAGTTGCCATCAATGCGGTGACAGAAGTCGACATCCTGTGCTGGCTCAACTGGTCAGAGCACACCATCACCTGGAGCCATGAAGATCACGCGCCCTTGATCGAATACCCAGGGTAAGTAGCCCTTGTCGTTAGGCCCAAGGTGGCTGACTAATGGCTCCCCAAGACCTCGATGGACGGCGAAAGCTCCATCAACATTATGTACCTGGACACCTTCAGGCGACTACAACTCCCGCAGTCGATGGTCGAATCGACCCTCTACACCTTCCACGGGATAGTTTCAGGCCAGAAGGCGTACCCAATTGGCAAGGTGATGTTGCCAGTTATCTTTGGCAGCCCCACCAATGTCCACGCGGAGTAAATCGTCTTTGACTTGGTGAACTTTCGCATCCCATATCACTGCGTTTTCGGGCGATAAGCATTTGCCAAATTCATGGCGGCCCCTCACTATGCTTACAACATGATGAAGCTCCCAGGGCCGTGCGGCATCATCAACGTGCACGGCGATCCCGATATGGACCTAGAGTGCAAAGACAATGGTGCTAAGCTCGCCGACGCCGTGATCGCCAAAGAGATGAACCGTGCTGACGAGCTCGCCAAGTATGGGAGTGGCATTGATAAAGACGACCCCTCGATCCTGAAGAAGCCAACAACGATGAGTTTAGCGCCAACCTCTTTCAGGGCCTCCATGCACACTCGCACCATCAACCTTGTCCCAGGTGAATCGATCTAGCAGGTCGCCATGGGAACCAACCTCACTCCCGTCATCATATTCCTTCATGAGAATCGTGACATCTTCGCATGGAGCCATCTGACATGCCTGCTATTTCGAGGGAACTCGCTGACCAAAACTCAAAGCCGACCCCAGTGCGCGACCTGATAAAAAACCATAGCGACAATTCAACGAAGAGCATTGTCGCGCAATCGCCAAGGAGGTGAATCGGCTACTCGCTTATGGATTCATATGGCTAATCAAGTACTCCAAGTGGCTAGCGAATCCAGTCCTGGTGTTGAAGAAAAACAACACTAGGAGGCTGTGTATCGACCACACCAACCTCAACAACGCCTTCCCAAGGAAGAGATCGTACTATCATGAATCAACCAAATCATTGACTCGACTGCGGGGTTCACGTCGCTCTACTTCCTCGATGCTTAATATGGCTACACCCAAATCAAGATGGTCATTGAGGACAAGGAGAAAATGGATTTCATCACGCCATTCGGAGCCTTCTTCTACACCTCTGTGATGTTTGCCCTCAAGAATACTGGGGATACATATCAATGGTGCATGCAGGAGTGCCTAGTGGGCCAAACTGGCTGTAACATCCACATCTACATCGATGATGTGGTGGTCAAGTTGACTTGCCAGGATGATCTACTCACCAAAACTTTCGCAAATCTACGCAAGTACAAGATGAAGCTCAACCCACATAAGTGCACATTCGGCGTGCCCACTAGCCAACTACTCGGCTACGTCGTATCCAAGGGTGGCATCAAGGTGAATCCTGCGAAGATCAACACCATCGTACGACTCGCCAGACCCAAGTGCCGATGTGACATGTAGAAACTTGTGGGTCGAGTGGTAGCCCTAAGCCACTTCATCCCTCGGCTCGATGAAAAGTCAATGCCTCTCTATCGCCTTCTCCGCAAGTCGCCCACATTCGAGTGGACCAGTGAGGCCGACATCGCACTCGCCACACTCGAGGAGGTGCTACTCGCGGCATCAATCCTCGCTACCCCACTAGACAAGGAGCCGATGTTGATGTACGTCGCCGCCTCCAATCAATTTGTCAACACCGTCATGATCATAGAGAGGCAAGACGAGGGAAAGAAGCACCCCACACAGCGAACTATGTACAACCTCAGCGAGGTACTCACCGACTCGAAACATCGCTACCCCTAGTACCAAAAACTGGTATATGTTGTCTTCCGAGTGTAACGATGTCTTCCTGAATACTTCTAGTAACACCCCATCATGGTCATCTCCTCCGCCCCACTACAAGACAAATTCGGAATCGCGATACGACATCGCGAATTGCCAAGTGGGCCATTGAAATCGGCATCCACAACATAAAGTACAAGCCTCGCAAGGCCTGATGAGTGCATATTTGCATCATGTTTTATATTATTGTTTTGCATTATAGTGGTAGGATCTTGGAATTTTACGGTGTTCGCGCACACATTTTGTGTCTAGTTTCACCAGGATCAGGACAGATGACGGATACAATGGACACAATTCTTGGAGCAGTTGTATTAGGGAGAAAAGGAGTCAAAAACAACGTAAATTGCTTATTTGGGAAATATCAATTACACAAGAAGAAAACCCAAAGAGATCGAGGCATCCAGAAGGTTTAACGACCAACTATACGGCGGGAATTAATTTTCCGGCCGTATAGTTGGTGTCGCCACCGCCTCCTCAAATAGTTTCACCCCATGCAACTGGATCGGAGAGATGACATACAGAACAGCAAGAAATCACCAAAAATCTCACCTTCAGAAGGAATATGGAGGGGGAACTTGCCCAAGGGATCGATCTTCACCCTACGCAGATCTGGGAGGCAAAGGCATTGATCTTCATCTTCATGAACCGCTGCACCACCATCATCTCCATTCATCCCATCTTCACTCCATCTAGATCTTGTTGTAATTTCCGTACTCGTTGTCGATTTATACAAGAGATATTCATTTACAATTGTTTCCATTAACATTGCCATGATGTTGATTGCCTCCATGTCTGAGTAGATCATTAGTTCTTGGGGAGATGGAGAAACCCTAGCATATGATTGAGATAAGATAGATATTATTATGTTATACATCATTATGTGTATGTGTTAACTGTCTTGATCTTGATGTTGGGAGTTGTGCACCTCCTGTGACTATAAAGCTGTTGTCATTCTTTACGTACTAACTTGGGGAAACAAGGAGAACTCATAAATCCATGTCCATGCCACGGGAGAAATCCCTTAATAGCGGTATAATACGATTGATGTTGTTTATCTATCAGCTGTGCTTATGAAGGATGATGTGAGCAGTGGTTGCTGCCTATTCATTCATATATGGAGATCCTTCCACATACATACATATCATGAGAATATTCGTTATAATAATCTTGATTGCTTAGTCTAAATTGCTAGTGGTGTATCCACCACTCCCTGAGAACGCCTTTTTCCCTATTGCAGTTCCAAGCTCTTTTACACACGCGATTCTTACTTTCTGCATTAAGTTTTACTTTACTTTAATTGCTTCATTCAATCAAAAACCCAAAAATAATTCTAATTTTCTTGCATCTCAAAATTATTCCTTAAGTACTTCGTTTAGTTTTAGTTAAAAGCATTTTAGTCGTTCGCCTACTGCTCCCTGTGGGATCGATATCTTTATTTCGAAACTAGCTACTAACAATTTGTGCACTTGCAGTCATCAAGCTATTTTCTAGCGCCGTTGCCGGGGAGCTTAGCGCTATACGCCACTTTACTTTTAGTTACTTACTTTCATTGTACTAATTTTTAATTTAAGTTGCAAGACCGCAACAATGGACAACACTCAGCATTTAATCCATCTTGAGGCAGTAAGGAAAATGGGTTCACCCATGGACGCTTTTATAACTGTCAGTAAAATCATAAATCCGGATGGAATTGAGATCCACCCTTTATTATTTGAACTACTACACTCTAAGAAATTTGCAGGAACCGATGAAGAGAGTCCATATGGACACTTACAATTTTTTGAAGATGTTCTTGGTTCCTTTATATTTGATAACTGTAATCTTGATATGGTTAAAACCAGTTGTTTAGACAAACTCTCTCTAATAATGTTTGCGACTGGTATAGATCTTTTTGTGCAGAAGCACCATGGACTTGGACGGAATTGACAACCAATTTCCTATCAAATTATTACTCAGGAAGCAAAGGTCACAGGATGATAGGTATTATTACCAGTTTCAAAAATAGTCCTGATGAGAGTTTGTATGAAGGGTATCTAAGGTACAAGAGCTATCTAGATAATTGCCCCCATCATCGTTTGCTTGATTGGTTAATCACTCACACTTTTTATGGAGGGCTTAATAATAAAAATAGAACGAACTTAGACACCGCTTCTAATGGTAGTTTTATATCTTATACCTATGATGAAGCCTGGAAATTAATAATGAAAATGAGCGAGACAATGGAATTTTTTTAAAATGAGGAGAACATTACGAATAGTTTTTTGAATATGCTTGTGTTAATGATTTCCTTATAGATGAAAGGACTTGTGCAATGATTAAAACCCTTGGTATTGATTCTTACTTAGTAAAGAAAATTATTGAGAATTATGCAGGGCATTTATAGGTACCTACAGAATGACAACCCCATAAACCCCTTGAAGAAAAGAAGCGTGCAAGAGAAAGTGCGCTAATGGAAGAGTTATCCTCTACACCTATTCAAGAGAATATCACGAAAAGGCAAAAAGAGGAAGAACAAATAAAGAGAATATTAAAGAAACCAGAAAAGAACCCCGAAGCAACCAATATAAATAATGTTATATTGAAAGATCTTATGGAAGCACGAACTGTGGATAATGAAGTGGTTATGCTAGACTTTGAAACCTCAGAATTCATCGAAGGTAAGGTACGAGGTAACAAAACTTCTAAAGCTATGACTCCTATATATTGTGGAAACTCTCTTATACGGAATTTGTGAGCCGATTTCCACTATAAACATTATGCCTTTATCACTTTATGAGGAACTTCGCTACAATTTAATAATCCAGATGTGGAACCGGTAGACACTACTATTAAATTGTATAATAGAACTAATATAAAACCGGAAGGCGTTATCAAAAATATCTATGTCTTTATTGGATCACTCATGTACCCTCTTGATTTTCATATTGTTGATATGCATCGAGATTCTTTTTGTCTATTCTTTTAGGCTGGCCTTTTGTTTCCATAACCAAAGCTCAAATTGATAATAAGAAGGAGACTATTTCAATGATGTTTGCAGAACAGGAAATGACATTCCACTTTGCCAAACAAAAGAAGAGGCCATATGAAGTGGAAGATATCAAGGAAGAGAAAACGATTGCCGAGCTGGCCGTAATTCATTTCAGTACTCCACAAGATGAACTAGAGAGGAGCATAATTAATAGGGAGGAAGCAAGAGATGATGAGGAGAGAGAAGACATGGATGATTACCTTGATTCAGTTCCGGAAGCACAAAATCCACATGACTATGAAGAACTGGTAAGAAAACGAGATGAAGAACCGCCACCAATTGAATTGAAACAACTTCTAGACGATATGAGGTATGAGTTTTTAGATAATGAAAATAAATATCCTGTTATTATTAGTAAAAATATATCAGAAAATGAAACAAATAAACTCATTTTGGTATTGATTAAGCATCGTGAAGCCTTTGGATATACTCTAAGTGATATTAAAGGAATAGATCCATCTATTGTAACACATAAGATTACATGCTTGATGATGTTGAACTTGTAGTTGATACACAAAGAAGGCTTAATCCTAAAATGAAGGAAGTAGTAAGAAAAGAGGTTATGCGCTTATTAGATGCTGGCATAATATATCCTATTTCTGACAGTAAGTGGGTTAGCCCAGCTCATTGCATACCAAGACAAGGGGGTCTTGATGCTTCTATGAATGAGGATGGTGAGCTAGTTCCTGTAAAACCTATTGTTGGATATAGCATGTGCATTGATTTTAGGAAACTAAACCGTGAGACATGGAAAATTCATAAACCTATATCATTTATGGATAAAATTTTAGAAAGACATAGTAATAATTCTTATTTCTATTTTCTTGATGGTTATTATGGATATTCTCAAATTGCTATACAACCAGAAGATCAAGAGAAAACAACTTTCACTTAGATCATGACTACATTGTAGCTTTTGAGAACCTTAAAAACAAACTAGTTTCAGCACCCATCACGCAATCTCCAAAATGGGATGAACCTTTTTGATATGGGGTGGCCCGATCTTCTCAGCAAGCACTTGTCGATGTTGATGGTGGATGATAGATAACTAGTGCGTAGCTATGATCTCTCCTGCTCGAACCCTGATGCCAGTGCAACAGATCTCGAACCTTGTAGGATATTCACAACACCACACTCTTGCGCACGCAGCCGTGACCATGAATGGTAGTATGCAATCTACTAATTCCCAATGGAACAAAAGATCACACTCAATTGTAGTTGGTAAATTCGAACACGGGGTAATTCTAGAGGTTCTATGAAAGAAACAACTCCAAAATATTTTAACCTGGTCTAAAAACTAAAGCTAGCGTGCCCCCATCTATTTAAGGGTTTGGGAGGCGGCGTCCTAAGGTGGGATCCGAGTTGGTCCCACCCAACTAGGGTACAAACCGACCCACAAAGGGGTTCGACCTCAGGTCTCTGTCGTGGCAGACTTTCAGGCGGAATCTCTGCTGTGGTAGCCTGCCGTGGCAGAGCCGAACTCGGTTTTCCTGCCGTGGCAGAAAACGGGTGCGTTTCTCTGCCGTGGCAGAGAAGTCCCTCCGTTTGTTGATCTTTGTCTTGGACAGCTCCTTGCGCTTCCTCCCTCTCCTCCCACGTGCATTCTTCATTGATCAACATGCCATGTTCCATTAGCTCCTCGCTCCGTGCTACGCCTTCTTCTCCTAAGTACATGATCATGCTATAATTCAAAGACTTGGGTAGTATAAAATTCTCATTAATTAAACACCAGGTTCATTAAGAAACAAGTTCATTTGTTGCTCTAGTAGCTTAGCACGAGCTCTTGTAATTGGTCCAATCCTTATCTCATTGGACTGATCTTTCTTTGTAGCAATTGGAACATCATCATTAGCAATTGGGGAAGGTGTAACTATAGGGATGTCCTCATCATCTCCCCCCTTCAAAAGGCGTCAACCTCGACGCTCCAAGGTCTTCTCCAGCATATGGTGACAAACCAACAATGTTGAAACTGTTGCTAGCTCCACCAAACTCCTCAATAGGTATGTCAACCGAGTAGGCATTATCATTGATTTTGGCTAGTGATGACCCACAAGTATAGGAGGTGTATCACAGTATTTTCGAGGGAAGTGAAACCCAATTTATTGATTCAACACAAGGGGAGCCAAAGAATATTTATAAGCCTTAACAACTGAGTTCTCAATTCAGCTACACCTAGAAACAATCTTGCTCACAGCAGTTTATCAGTAGCAACAGTTTGGTAGTAGCAATAGTAAAGTAATAGCAGAAGTAAAGTAAAGACAGTAGTAACAATTGCAGTAAAAAGTAGGATTAAAGCGCGGTAGGCATAGGGATGGATGGACGGGTGTTGCATGGACAAGACAATTCACATGGCAATCAATACATAGGGCATTTGCAGATAAATAAGATAAAGCATCCAAGTACTAAATAATCATAGGCATGCGTTCCATATATAGTCATACATGCTCGCAATGAGAACTTGCAAAACATCTTTTGTCCTGCCAGCCCATTTGCAGCGGGGCCTCAAGGGAACTACTGGCAATTAAGGTGCTCCTTTTAATAGAGCACCGGAGCAAAGCATTAACACTCCGTGAACACATGTGATCCTCACATCAAAGCCATTCCCTCTGGTTATCCCGATTGCTGTCACTTCGGGGCCTTTAGTTTCGGGCAACAACATGTGTATACAACTTGCAGGTAAGACCATAAACAATACTATCATAATGAATCAATAATATGTTCAGATCTGAAAACATGGCACTCGGGCCCTATTGACAAGCATTAAGCATAACAAGTTGCAACAAAGTCAAAAAACACTAATAATAGATACTAGGCACCATGCCCTAACAATTTGATGCCATTACATGAACGATCTCATCCAATCCCTACCACCCCCATAGCCTACAGCGAGGGATTACTCACTCATAGATGGGGGAAACATGGATGGTCGACGGAGAAGCGATGGTGATGATGATGGCGATGATCTCCTCCAATTCCCCGTCCCAGCAGGGTGCCAGAACGGAGTTTCTGGTTCTGAATCACAGAATCTGGTGGTAGCGGCGTAGCGGAACTCTTTCTAGAAAAACGTTGAACCCCCCTTGGTTTTTAGGTCAAGAGGCAACTTATAGGCGAAGAGGGAGGCCGAGGGGGCAGCCGAGGCGGCCACACCACCCCCAGTCACGGCCAGGTGATGTGGGCCCCTCGTGGCCCTACTCCGTCTCGTCTTCTGGCTCCATGAGTCTTCTGGTGAAATAGGATTTTTGGTATATTTTCTGGGATTTTTCCTGATAGTTGATTTTCTGCACAAACACTAGACACCAAGGTAATTCTGCTGAAAACAGTGTCAGTCCGTGTTAGTTGTATCCAAATCACACAAGTTCAGAGGAAAACCAATAGCAAAAGTGTTTGGTAAAGTAGATATGTTTTGGACGTATCAACTCCCCCCAAGCTTAGCTTATTTCTTGTCCTCAAGCAATTCAGTTGAAAGCTGAGTGCGATAAAAGAAACTTTCACGAACACATTTTCTTCATAAGATGTATATATTCTCAGCATATGATCAACTACTCAGGCAATTCATAATAAAGAGCATGCAACTAAGTTTACTTAGTAGTCATTGCAAGCTATGAAGAGATTCCAACTCAAAAATAGTAAGTAGCATGAAACATAAACAAAAGCAACATTGCCATGCTCATAAAAAGGTATGATAGAGTGGTATCTTGCTTGCCTTTGATTGTAGAGCAAACATAAATGCCAAGGCACCTCTGAAGTTCAGGTGAAGACTAGAAGTAAAGATATCAAAGATACAAGCATCAAAGTCATAACACAATTAATCAAGTTTTGAGACAAGCACATTACACTAAGAATGACAACTATGCTCTCAGGAAAATGCTCATAGAATGGGTGGTGACTCAACAAGGAAATGAAAAAGGTTTTGAAAAGTTTGAAAGGCTTCCAAATGCTGAAAGTATGGTACTCGTTAGCTTTGAGACCTCATTGCCCCTATCATAAGCATCTTTAAATGGTTAAGGTGAAAGTGAGGTCCAATCTGAGTTATATGCTTGACAGACTATAACTGGAAATCTCATGTCCCTTGAGTACGAGGGCCGCTCCTCATGCTACTCAACTTTAGTTACCGGTAAGTTCTTGTCATAGTAAATACATGCGTATCATAGAGAACCACCAACGAGGTACCCCTTGCCCGATGATACGGAAGAATCCCCATATCAAAATGACAAGGCAAACAGACAACGAGTATCTCAACAATCTCCTTATTTACCATGGGAAAATGGTGTTTTTTCTCTCTTTCCTCTTTTCTCATATCTCTTTTTTTCTTTTTCTCAATAGCTATCTCTTTTTTATAATAAGAATGCTTCATAGATACTCATTATGGTTACGATGTAGGTTTCCACCATGATTAGGCATGGATTAGACCAGCGGCCCAGGCGTTTCTCTAACACACATACATAACTCCATGGACTTAGAAGCTCCCATTTTATTTCACACCGATGACATCCACAAACAAAAGAGCATGATATCAACATCGTTCCCAGCCTATAATTTGCAAGCATATAACTTTCATGGACAGTCACAATGGTTTAGGTTTATTAAGTGCAAGAAATAAAGTGTGCCATCAAGTTCGTGAGAGCTTTACTAACTAACTTTCTCATAACAAGCAAACATTTTATTCGGAAGAAAACAAGGCATATTGAACATGCACGGAACAGCAAATGATGCTAATAGGTAGGTATGGTGGACACTTTTGGCAATATTGGTTTTGGGGAATTGGAAACACGAGTAGATCTCATACTTAGTGCAAGTGGAGGCTAACAATAGTAAGGGAGCGACAAACGAGAGATCAATAACTTTCATAATCATGCTTGCAACAAAACAGGACTAATCATGGCATGAAAGTGATTCAAGACTCTTGAGGCAAAATAATTCATCGAGACTTAACTGATTTTTGTTTCAGTCATATGCATGCATTAGCATGTGCCAAGTCGATTCAAGTGAAACATTTAGAGGGGGATACCACAGTGTCATACCAAGTTATGAATAGAGCAATGCAAGCAAACATTCATATGACATGCTACAAACTATTAGCAAGCTGGAGTTAATCATAAGAAATCAAGAACTACTAAGTATCCATAAATAACATACACCCTACAGGAACAGACTAAGCATGCCCACAATGATGAGTATATGTACAAAAATGAAAACAAATAGAGTTCGTTACCAGCCTCTTACCACACCTCAAGTTGTCATTAATCCTCATTATTGCCCTTCACTTGTGTGGCTTGAATAATAACATGAAACCAAATTCCACTGAGGACTGCTGAACCCTGCAACAACTTCACAAAACCAAAGAAGAACACCAAATATTTTTGGTGTTTTTAAGTTTTCAAAGGCAAGAACAAAAAGGAAAAACAAGCAAAGCAAAATATTTTTGGGTTTTTCGAATAATTAAGACAAAGCCAAAAGGAAAAACAAACCAAGGCAAAAAGTAGAAGAAGCAAACAAAGAGAAACAATAGAAACATTTTTGGTCTTTTTGTGTTTTAGAAAGCACAAGTAAAGAAAGAACGAAAACTAAAAAGAGAACGAAGCATGGATATACAAAGTACCAACTAAACATGATATATAGATGAGCGTGATGTCGGTGTACCTCCCCCCAAGCTTAGGCTTTTGGCCTAAGTGGGTATCAATCCCAAGCTGGCCAAGATGGAGCGCCTCCGTAGTACGGCGAGGAGGTACCCTCGTCCTGGTGCGAGCTCGAGGACGCCCCACCGTAGTGCGCAGAGTAGTCGTAAGAGGGCACATCCTCCTGGTGCTGCCTGTGGAAACCAAGCAAGCGGAGCTGCTCGCCCACCTCCTCCTTGGAACACGACCACGACCTCCTGTGAACACTGAACAAAGTAGATTGCGGCAAAGGAATCTCCCTTTCATCCCCATCAGTAAACAACATCATGTATACTAAACTGTCCGTGTCAGAGTCAGCAGTGACGAAGTGATGTGTTTTCATGGCAGCAAGATCAAGCCTTTGTGGTGCCAATACAGTATCATTAGGATCCACAGAAAGTTCTAACGCAGTAACCATGCGTGAAGCAATAATGCCCCCATAAATAGGTCCCCTAGCAGCTAGGCGATGAGCAATGAGAGAGCCAAGATTGTACCGAGTATCATTATTAAGTGCAGCAGCAAGGAAGGCTAAATGATAATTGGAGATATTACTTGTATTCTCCCTACCAAGAATGCTAGTGGCAAGATAATAAGCAAAGTATCTAAGAGTTGGGAGTTGGATGTTTCTTATCTTCCTGCGCTGAGCTATGCAGTCATCGTCATTTGTCACACTTCGATAGAGTTCTAGCAAATCAGCGGGTCGCCCTTGGATCTTCTTCATGGTCCCCGTCATGCCTATACCTATAATTCTGCAAAATCTTTCCAATGACATGGTAATAGGCTGATTATAAATTCTGAAAGAAATAGTTGACTGATAGGGGGTGTTAGTGAAAACGAAACTCTCAATGAAAGTTTTGGTGAGCACGGCATATTGATCACTCTCATCTTCCATGTATGAGGTCAAACCAACCCTCTGAACCAGTAGTAAGAAATCATCGAGGATCCCTGTAGCTTGCAAGAAGGTATAACAAGGAAAAGTAGATGGGTGAGCATCCCCCTCATCTCCTTCATTGCCAAAGCGTGGTGCAATGTGATCTTCATTGTATGAAGGTCTAAACTGAGAGGCTGATCTTGAGGGCCTTGACCTCCTAGGTGTATCCCTCTCAAATATTTCTCCAAATGTGTGGTTGATCATCTTTGATATTCTGAAATTTAAACATCCATTACACAAGTGATTGCAAAGTGAATACATAATGAAGAGAACTACTCATAGGGACTTGTAAGAGGCCTAAACATGCATCAAAACAATATCTCTAAGCATTGAACAAGCTTACAAGCTCTCATAACCTGTCACCTACAGCAGCAAAATACTCAAGATATAAACCACTAAACACAAATCTACTTGGACAAGCGGAGAAGTCACATACCGAAGAACAAATGCTCCAAAGTTCAGTAGCAAAGATGGTTGAGCAAGGAGATCAAAAAATCATGGCAAGGACATCAAGAACGCGATTTCAAGCAAAGAACTGATGTTTTCTCGGGAGAGAGAAAGAAGTGGGAAGTGAGAGAGTGAGTGGAGGGCCAGGGGTGGCCCACACCATAGCTAGGCGCGCCCCTGGGCTGGTCGCGCCACCAGGTGGTGTGCTTGCCTGGTGGGCCCCCTGGTACTCTCCAGGCACTCCTCTACCCCTTTTTTCATGTAAAAATTTAATATGAATTTTCTGGAATTTTTCGAGACACTTTATTTTTGAGAAATTTTCAGGTATAGATGAATGGTTTTCTGATAGAAAAAAGTTTCTAGAATGATGCAATGACAAAACAAAACTAAAACTTCAGAAGTTCTAAGACACTCTAATATGCAAGTAACTAACAATGGAAAAGTAGACTAAACGAAAGCAAAAACTAAAATGGATAGAATGGAAGTAAGCGGAGATAATCATGGTGAAGACATTGTTTTGTTCATTAAAATCCCTTTGTTAACAAGGTTGATCGGGTCTTGTTACCAAAAAATTTATATGAAACAAAACTTTGCATACCACTTATGATTATGTTACCTCAACCTTGATAGCAATGGTCCCAATCATAATAGTTTCGTATTTTTCTCTTGGTATGGGACAATATATTTCTCCAACTTGAATGCCCTCAACATGTTCAATTGAATTTAAACCATAAGTCCTATCAATCTTCTTGGGGAAATAGATAGTATGCTCCTTGTCATTAACATTAAAAAGTCACCTTTCCTTGATTACAATTAATAACAGCTCCTGCAGTATTAAGAAAATGTCTCCCAAGAATAATAGACATATTATCATCTTCAGGCATTTCAAGCACAACAAAATCAGTTAATATCAAGCAATTATGAGCCACTTGAACATGTACATCCTCACATATACCAACAGGAATAGTAGTAGATTTATCAGCCATTTGCAAAGATATATCAGTTGGTATTAGTTTTTTGTAGTTGAAGTCTCTTATAGAGAGAAAAAGACATAACACTAACTCCTGCTCCCAAATCACACAAAGCAGTTCTAACATAACTATTTTTAATAGAGCAAGAAATGGTTGGAATCCCTGGGTCTCCAAGTTTCTTTGGGACCTTACCATTAAAGGAATAATTAGCAAGCAAAGTAGAAATTTCTTCATTAGGGATTTTCCTTTTATTCGAGACAATATCCTTCATATACTTTGAATAAGGAGGCAATTTAATAGCATCAGTCAAAGGAATTTGCAAGAATAAAGGTTTCATCCACTCACAAAACTTATTATAGTGTTCATCTTCCTTTGACTTGTGTTTCTTATCAGGGAAAGGCATAGGTTTTTGGACCCAAGGCTCTCTTTCACTACCATGTTTCTTAGCAACAAAATCTTCTTTAGTGTATTTAGTATTCTTAGTATGCCTTTCAGGTTCTTCTTCAACTTTTTATTTATAAGGAGCTTCATTTTCTTCATTACCACTTTCAGTTTCAGCATCAGAGACAGATATACTATTAGGATCTTTAGCAGGTTCAGAAGGTTCTACAATAGTTTTATGTTTCTCTTTTCTTTTCTTAGGAGTAGTACCACTATTTTCAGCTTGTTGAGAATCCTGCTCAATTCTTTTAGGATGCCCCTTAGGATATAGAGGATCCTGGGTAGCAGCACCACTTCTAGTTCTAATTTCATAAGCATGTTTTTCTTTAGCAGCATTAACTAGCAAGTCTTTTTATACTTTAATAAGCTAATCAATTTGAGTTTGGACCATTTGAAAATGTTTGATAAGCATTTTAACATCATTAGAGGTTCTTTCCACAATATCCTTCAACTCAAGAATAGCTCTAGAGTTTTCCATTAAATGATTTTGCACCCTTTTATTGAAATTATCTTGCTTAACAATAAAAACATCAAATTCTTCTAAGCATTGATCAGGAGGTTTAGAGTAAGGAATATGTCAACACCCGGATTTTTAATCCCAGATGCCTATTATGCCATACATCGCAATCCCAGGATTGGCATTTTTGCGAGACATAACAGATTGGATATCACAGTACATCATCCATTACAAACCATAATAAGGTCTTACACAAATAAAGGATCTCATGATCCAGTCTTAATACAATCAAGTAGTGGAATAAATAGCGTAGCGGTGGGGTCCATCTTCAGAGTCACAGGCAATGCTGATGATGGGAGATGATCCTAGTTGTCGTAGCCGTCCTGATGTCCTCCTTCAGGGTAGTCCTCCTCATAGTCTGGCCACGGGAATAGCCAGGGACAAAGCCATGAGTACTCTTTAAGTACTCGCAAACTATCACTAACAAGTAAGTTAGTTCTAGTAGGAATGCTAAGTTCTAAGTTTATTTGCAAAGTTAAGTTTGAAACCTAAGCTGAGTTCAGAAACAGTATGTCCACTCCAACTGTCCATAACCACGCACGCGGCTATTCGAATAGTTTGACACTCTGCAAAGGTGGTACACTTTCACCACAAAATTCGATACATCTGTCAGGGATAACCCTGAATCATCATACTTAGTATGCAAATAATCAAACATAACCTTTCTTTTACACACTCTAGTATAAGCACCTCTCCTATGATCTTGGCCTCCCAGCCATCACCATCTGTCATCCTGGGCACTGCATAGGTGGACAACATTGAGAGGTAGCCTCAGCTCAAACCTCTCCCGCCAGGGAACTAATACTAATGCATATAAACTTCTGGCTAAGCCTTACCCAATTCAGGTATTGTGGTTGTACGGTAAAATTGGAATGGTATCACATCCGAACCCAACCGTCAGTTTTTATAAAAGGGATAAGGCTCATGCCTTAACATTTTCATCATCATCATAAACCAGTTGTGTTTCTTAACACATGTCAAAACATCTCAATAGAATGACTCATCATTCCAAGGTTTTCACAAGTCATTTTCACTAAGTATTCCCATCTAACGTGATCAAGTTTTGGTTGAGCTCTAAACTACTAAGTTAAGAGTGTTCACTAATGTGGGATGCTAATATCAATCTCATGCCATAGAATGACATCTAAGTCTAACTAGATAGGCCAAGTTTTATACTCTTTATGCTATCTATAAACAAGTAAGAAACTTTGGTAAAGTAAAAGATAGTAAAGCTTATAAATAAAACTTGGAGTAAGTATAAGTCAAAATGGTATAACCAAAGCATGCCTAATGCCTTTGCTTAAGTTATCTAGCTTGCATTGTTAATGATGGCTTGACTTGGTTGGTGCAGTGGTTGAAATTCTCTTCCTCCTCTTGGTAGAACTCCTCCTCCTCGTAGACTTGGTCGGTACTATCGTCTATAAATACATACGGAATACACAATCACCAAACAATACTTAACTAGTCTACTTAGCACTCTAAGGCACATATTTGATGATCTATTATCATCACAAACATCACAAGGTTTAATGAACTAGTTTCATTTATTTTATTTGAGAAAAGTAATTTCTACTCATTGAATTTAACTAAGATTTAATATTCTCCAATTAAAATATGGGATCATGTGGACACATGTCATCACCACATATTCTAATGCATGGGAATGTGATTTAAATGTTGGATCACATTTTAATAAGTTTAATTTTATTATTTAATGATTTAAAGTGACTAGAAATGCATATATAGCATTATTTTGGTACTAGTCCAAAGTCACTGCATGCAAACCTTAATATTATTACATATTCAGATAGGTATGGTTAAATGTGATTTTTGAGGTTGGAATCAACTCAAAATCTATTATGGTTTATTGTATAAAAATGTTTGAATGTGCAAAAGCTTCTATCTTGTTATTTTATCTAGGAGAGATATATAACTCTAAATGATTTAAAACCAACCGGCTTGGATAGATATTTTTATTACCTTTCCAACAAAATTGGAATCACTCAATTTGGATTTGTAAAACTCTCTGAATTGATTTTTAAACTAAGGGACAAAACTAAGTTTAAGTCTAAAAAGAAAAATCTAAATTTGAATTAACTAGGTCACGCGGGAAATAAATGGGTCGGCCCAGTTTACTCCACACAGCGCCCGGGCTGGTTTTAAGTGGGGGCTCCACCTATCAGTGGGACAGGGGTTGCATGACGAATCGGTATGGGAGGACGGTGGCCACGGGATTAGATCCTGGATCAACGGCTCACATCCATCATCCTCGCCGGAACAGTTCACGACAGGGACAAACCCTAGCACGGTCGGTGAGGGTGTAGTGGGGGCGTACCGGGCTCCAGCGAGTGCGGCGAGGCGGGCAAACGAATGAGACGGCGACGGCGGTTCTCCTGGTGGTCAGCTAGGGCGTAATGTGCTAGGGGCGATGGATTACGGTCGGGAGCGTCGCATGTTCTGGGAGACAGAGGCGGTGCTCGACGCGGTTCCCGGTGAGTGTGGGTCGAGCGGCGGGGTACGGGCGTGTCTAGTGGGTTGAGGTGGTCAAGGCGGAGCGGCGTGCGCGGTTTGGTGTCGAGGCGCATCGTGTGGCATGCTGGCAGTGATGGCGCTCTGGCGTGCGCTAGCGCGGCGTAGAGACTCAGTGCGGTGCTGCTCTGGGGTGGTCCAGGGGCTAGCAGGGGCCGTGGGGTGGACCGTGGATGGCAGTGAGGTCACGCCTCACTTCCTAGAGCGGCGGAGAGGGGCTGGTGGTCTCCTGCGGGCTGTGCATGTTTGGCCGGCGAGCATGGCCTCGGGGTGGCGGTGTACTGTTGCCCTAGGCCATTGGGTAGGTCCTTGATGGACTGGTTGGGTTTAGGGGAGACAAGGGCATTGATTTGGGTTCCAATGTCTCGACAAAATTTGATCAAAAACAGTGGTAGTTAGGCCAATTTGATTCTGGCCTCCAAGTGTTCGATCAAATGGCCGCAAGAATTCAAATTTGGAATTTTGAAATGAAATTTGGTGCAGTGGTTTTTCACATGCTTAAGCCTCTATGGTTGCTTGGGATTTTTAAATGGAGTCCATTTGAGAGGTTTTTGAAATAGGGTGGTCTATACATATGAACTAGATTCCATTTTCAAATGTCATTTAAAATTAGAGTTTGAAAGTTTTTGGAAGATCACATAGTGGGCCTTGGTACATCACTACTTTTACTAGCAAGGGGTGCAAAGATCCACAATTGTTTCTGTTGGAAATTGAGTGCCAGGAATACTCAAAGTGGGCTAGGTGATTAAAATGGCAAAAGTGACAATTTCCTTTCTTTAATTCTTTTGGTTTCTTTTTCTTTGGATTTTGCTTGGGAATGATCTAGATGATGTGGAATTCATCTTAGAATCATTTTACAACCATTAGAACCAACAATCATGGCAATTCAAATCAACTCCTATTTAATGCAACACTCATATGCATGCTTAAAGATTTTTAAATGGAAAAAGTTTTAGTTAACCCTAAATTGGGTGATTTGGATCTTAATATATTGGATTAAAGTTTTTGGGATGTTACAGAATATCACCTTCATCAAAATGTTGGAGAGAGTGTACCTCAATAGTGGATGAGTGGGGAATTGGCTTACATAATTCTTCTATAGAAGGTAAATTCTTGACATCAGTAGCTTTAATTCCCTTCTCCTTAAGACATTTCTTAGCTTCCTTCATCACTTCATCATTTAGTTCAATAACTCCCCTCTTCTTCGATGTTGGTATAGGTGCAGGTATAGCTGGTTCATGTATAGTTGTTTCAGGTATAGCCGGTTCAGGAGGAGTCCAGTCTTCATAATTCCTGCTTATTTTAGCCATTAATTCCTCAGCTTCCTTGGGAGTCCTATTCCTGGAAACACAATTAGCACAACTATCCAGGTATGTCCTAGATTCTTCAGTTAGTCCATTATAAAATATATCAAGAAGCTCATTCTTAGGTAATGGACATCTAGCCTGTGCATGAATTAAAGCACAAAACCTTGCCCATGATTCAGGCAATATCTCTTTTTCTCCATGTTTAAAATCAAAAAAGTTCCTGCAAAATAGCATGTCTAGCACTAGGAGGAAAATATTTCTGCAGGAAAGTACTAATCAAGCAATCAGGGATATCAATAGATCCAGGAGGTAAATTATTAAACCAAGTTTTAGCTCCTCCTTTCAGTGAAAAAGGGAAAATTTTAGCAACAAAGTAGGTGCGCATCTTAATATCATCAGAAAACAGGCCACTCATGGTAGAAAGCTCAGTCATATGTGCTACCGCACTTTCATTCTTAGTCCCACAAAAAGGTTATTTCTCAACAATATCTATATAAGATAGATCAATAGAGAAATCATAATCCTTATCTTTAATTTTTATGGGAGATGCGGCAAACTTAGCATTAGGAGACAATTTGGGTTTTATAGTACGCCTCTCAATGAGACTCTTAATAGCACTCCTATCATGGGTGTTTTGACATTCTTTAATAAATTCATCGGTCATCTCTATATAACCGTCTTCAATATCATAGCTCTCTCTAGACTCAGGTGAACTGACAGGTGTAGTAGTGTCTTCATTAGGAGTTTCAGTATTTCCAGCTATAGTTCTAGCAATCGTAGCATCTAGGAAAGGACCTAATGAACCACCCTTATCAAGCACAGTAGAAGAAGCATCATAAGTATCAGAAGTTTCAGATTCAGCAATAGTAGCAGTGCGTGTACCATGTGTATGTGGCGGTGTAAGCAGCTTACTCATAACAGATGGTGAATCAAGAGCAACAAAGGTGTTTAGAACCGTACCTCTTCTTGTAGTGGATGGTAAAATAGGAACTTTTCCATCACGAGACTTACCCATGATGGATGTATGGCAGCGAACAATAGTGATTCCAAGTGAACTTGATAAATAAAGCTATGCTCCCTGGCAACAGCGCCAGAAAATAGTCTTGATGACCCACAAGTATAGGGGGTGTATCACGGTATTTTCGAGGGAAGTGAAACCCAATTTATTGATTTGACACAAGAGGAGCCAAAGAATATTTATAAGCCTAAACAATTGAGTTGTCAATTCAGCTGCACCTGGAAACAATCTTGCTCACAGCAGTTTATCAGTAGCAACAGTTTTGTAGTAGCAATAGTAAAGTAATAGCCGTAGTAAAGTAAAGACAGTAGTAACAATTGTAGTAAAACAGTAGGATTAAAGCGCGGTAGGCATAGGGATGGATAGACGGGCATTGAATGGACAAGATAATTCACATAGCAATCAAGACATAGGGCATTTGCAGATAAATAAGATAAAGCATCCAAGTACTAAATAATCATAGGCATGTGTTCCATATATAGTCATACGTGCTTGCAATGAGAACTTGCACAAGATCTTTTGTCCTGCCAGCCCGTTTGCAGCGGGGCCACAAGGGAACTACTGGCAATTAAGGTGCTCCTTTTAATAGAGCACCGAGGCAAAGCATTAACACTCCGTGAACACATGTGATCCTCACATCAAAGCCATTCCCTCTGGTTATCCCGATTACTATCACTTCAGGGCCTTTGGTTCCGAACAACAACATGTGTATACAACTTGCAGGTAAGACCATAAACAATACTATCATAATGAATCAATAACATGTTCAGATCTGAAAACATGGCACTCGGGCCCTAGTTACAAGCATTAAGCATAACAAGTTGCAAAAAAGTCAAAAAGCACTAATAATAGATACTAGGCACCATGCCCTAACAATATGATGCCATTACATGAAAGATCTCATCCAATCCCTACCATCCCCATAGCCTATAGCGGGGGATTATTCACTCATAGATGGGGGAAACATGGATGGTCGATGGAGAAGTGATGGTGATGATGATGGCGATGATGTCCTCCAATTCCCCGTCCCGGTAGGGTGCCAGAACGGAGTTTCTGGTTCCGAATCGTGGAATCTGGTGGTGGCGGCGTAGCGGAACTCTTTCTGGAAAAACGTCGAACCCCCCTTGGTTTTTAGGTCAAGAGGCAACTTATAGGCGATGAGGGAGGCCGAGGGGGCAGCCGAGGCGGCCACACCACCCCCAGGCGTGGCCTGGCCTGGCCCACGTGGCCAGGTGGTGTGGGCCCCTCGTGGCCCTACTCCGTCTCGTCTTCTGGCTCCGTGAGTCTTCTGGTGAAATAGGATTTTTTGGCATATTTTCCGGGATTTTTCTTGATAGTTGATTTTCTGCACAAAAACTAGACACCAAGGTAATTCTGCTGAAAACAGCGTCAATCCGTGTTAGTTGTATCCAAATCACACACGTTTAGAGGAAAAACAATAGCAAAAGTGTTTGGGAATGTAGATACGTTTTGGATGTATCAGCTAGCACCTTGTAAGGACCAGCACTATGTGCCTTCAACTTGGACTTGCGAAGTAGTGGAAAATTGTCCTTGCGTAGAACTACCCAAACCATGTCTCCAGGCTTGAACAACACTTCCTTTCTTGCTTGATTCCTTGCAGCAGCAATGTCTTGCCTTTCTTCTCTATAGCCTCTCGAGTCTTCTCATGTATTTTCTTCACATAATCAGCATGTTTTGATGCCTCGATATCAACTCTCTCATGTAATGGCAGAGGCGATATATCAAGTGGCATCAATGGCTTGAAACCATATACCACCTCAAAAGTACAAAGCTGAGTAGTTGAATGCACAACCCTGTTGTAAGCAAACTCAACATGTGGCAAACACTCTTCCCACTCCCACAGATTCTTCTTTATCATAGTCCTTAGCAGCTATGACAATGTTCGATTCACCACCTCCGTTTGACCATCTGTTTGGGGATGACATGTAGTACTGAATAGCAGCTTCGTTCCTAGCTTCCCCCATAAGGTATTCCATAAGTAGCTCATGAACTTCACATCACGGTCAGAAACAATTGTCTTAGGTACTCCATGTAATCTCACGATGTCCCTAAAAAACAGGTTAGCAACATGTGACGCATCGTCACTTTTGTGACAGGCAATAAAATGAGCCATCTTAGAGAACCTATCCACTACCACAAATATAGAATCATGACCTCTCTGAGTTTTAGTAGACCTAGCACAAAATCCATATTAATGTCTTCCCATGGAGTAGTAGGTGCAGAGAGAGGTATATACAAACCGTGAGGCTTTAGCTTGGATTTCGACTTGTGGCATGTAATACATCGGCTCACAAATCTGTACACATCACGCCTCATCTTGGGCCAATAGAAATGATAACCAAGCATGAGAAACGTCTTCTCACGGCCAAAGTGACCCATCAAACCACCAGCATGTGTTTCCTACACTAAGAACAAACGCAACGACGATTCTAGAATACATAGTTTGTTAGCTCGAAACAAATATCCGTCATGTATATGATACTTATCCCATGCGTTTCTAAGAGCACACAAACGATATGGTTCAGCAAAATCATGGTCAGTTGCATAAAGTGCACAAATAGCTTCTAATCTAGGAATTTTAACATCAAGATTGGTTAATAGCATGTTCTTCCTAGATAGAGCATCAGCAACAACATTCTCTTTTCCCTTCTTATAATTAATGATGTAAGGAAAAGACTCAATGAACTCAACCCATTTAGCTAATCTTCTATGCAAGTTTGATTGAGCTTTCAAGTATTTCAATGCTTCATGATCAGAATGTATGATGAATTCCTTTGGCCACAAATAATGTTGCCAAACCTCAAGTACTCTAACAAGTGCATGCAATTCTTTATCATAGATAGAATAGTTCAAACGAGCACCAGTCAATTTCTCAGAAAAATAAGCTATAGGCCGACCCTCTTTTATCAAAACGCCACCAATGCCTATACCACTAGCATCACATTCAACTTCAAATTGCTTCGAAAAATCAGGTAATGCAAGTAATGGTGTAGAAGTAAGCAAACATTTCAATGTATCAAATGCAATTTCTTGGGCCGCGCCCCATACAAAAGGAACACCTTTCTTTGTAAAATCATTCAAAGGTGCAGCAATGGTGCTAAAATCTTTCACAAAGCACCTATAGAAACCAGCTAAGCCGTGGAAACTACGCACTTGACTTACATTCATGGGAGTAGGAAAATTTTGAATTGATTCAATTTTAGATTTATCTACCTCTACCCCATTTTTAGATACAAAAAATCCTAGGAATATGACCTTATCTTTTGCAAATGTGCACTTCTCAAGATTAGCATACAATTGATTATCATGCAACACTTGCAAAACTTGTTGAATATGAGTGCAATGTTCAGTTTTGGTGTGGCTGTATATAAGTATATCATCAAAGTAAACAACCACAAAACGACCAATAAAATCTCTCAAAACATGATTCATTAATTGCATGAATGTACTAGGTGCATTAGTAAGACCAAACGGCATGACTAACCACTCATACAAGACAAATTTTGTTTTGAAAGCAGTTTTCCACTCATCCCCTTCTTTCATCCTAATTTGATGATAACCACTATGCAAGTCAATTTTAGAGAAAACAGCAGCACCACTCAATTCATCTAGCATATCCTCTAATCGTGGATGATGATATCGAATAGTGATGTTATTAATCGCTCTACAATCTACACACATGAGCCATGTACCATCTTTCTTAGGCACAAAAATAACAGGAACAACACAAGGGCTAAGAGAAACATGAGTGTACCCTTTATCCAGCAACGCTTGTACCTGCTTCTGTATTTCCTTAGTTTCTTCAGGATTAGTCCTATAGGGTGCACGGTTGGGAAGTGTTGCGCCAGGAATCAAATCAACTTAGTGTTATATACCACGCAATGGAGGCAAGTCTGCGGGTACATCTTCTGGAAACACATCCCCAAAATCCTGCAAAACAGAAGAGACACCAAGAGAAACAAGGGTCATGTCGTTAGAAACCAATACCTCGCCCTTATACATGAGCACAAGTGGCATGGCTGTAGGATCCTCACAAAATTCTGTCATATCTTCCTTGGTGGCTAATATCAATAGACCAGGCACTCTCTCACTTTTTGTTATATGACTCAATTTAGGCTTGATTACATCAGGAACAACTGTCACACAATCTCGCCGAGCTATAGGATCTTCCTTCAAATTCACCTCTATCTTCTGGTGAGAATCATTCACAATATCTTGTGGTGTCATTGGCTGCATAGTAATCTTCTTTCCTTTGAATTCCAAGTGATATGTATTGGCTCGGCCATTGTGTTGCACATGGCAATCATAAAGCCAAGACCGACCCAATAGAAGATGGCAAACAGTCATAGGAACCACATCAAAGTCAATAGAATCTTTGTATGGCCCTATTTGAAAAATCACACGTACCATATGATTTACCTTCATCTCACCATTGTCGCTCAACCATTGTATGTAGTATGACTTCGGATGAGGCAAATATGCCAAATTCAGCTTGGCACATAATTCCTTACTTGCAAGATTTCTGCAGCTACCTCCATCAATAATTACCTTGCAAGCTTTGTTAGGTCCAACTAGAGCTTTTGTTTGGAACAAGTTGTAACGCTGGGATTCCTCAACCGCTTGCACACTAAGTATTCGTGAAGATACGACAATAGTTGGTGCATGCTCACGATACGCATCAGCACCATCCTCGCCATCATCAATATCATCGTCAGAAGCTTCATCTCCACTCTCTACTTCACCTTGTTCGTTGACAAACATAACCTTGCTATTTGGACAATCCTTCTTGTAGTGTCCTCTACCTCCACAAGTATGGCACACCACATCGCGAGTACGCGTAGTAGACATATTGGAACCTGAGCTAGCAGCAGGAGCATCGGGTTTCCGAGCATTAGAACTAGACAAAGAAGTACTTGCTGGTTTGGCCGATGGTATAGGAGGACTAGCAGCAGGTGGAGCTACACTAGGAGGTGTAGATCTGGCCGAAAAACGGCTGGAGGATGGAAAACGAGCACGTGACTTCGCATCTTCAGCCAACTGGGATTCAGCCTCTCTAGCATGGTGCAGCAGCTCTTTCATTGTCTCATACTTGTGATACCGCTCAATGCTCTTGATTTGAAGCTTCAAATTGTTGAGGAAATGATGCATTGTCATCTCACGGGATTCACGAACATTAGCACGCTGCATAAGCATCTCCATCTCCATGTAGTACTCATCAACTGTCATTGTGCCTTTCCTCAACTATGTAAGCTTGTCAAACACTGTTCGCAAGTAATTGGAGGGGACAAAATGATCCATCATAATGGCCTTCATCTCAAGCCAATTCATCACGGGAAGTTGATTGTCGTTTCGTCTATTATGCACAATAGCATCCCACCAACGCAAAGCATAACCATCAAACTCTGATGCTGCAAGCTTGACCTTCCTGTCTTCTGGATAATCAAACAAATGCCAGAGCTTCTCAATCTTCATCTCCCAAGTAATATAATCCTCAGGATCAAGCGAGCCACTGAAAGAGGGAATTGAGAACTTTGGCTTTCCCAAACTATCATCAGCTGGATTGTAAACATGCTGGGCATGTCCAACAGGAGCATACCCGTGGCCATGAAGAGGGGCAGCCGCAGGTGCAGGGGGATTGGCACGTCCCCTACCATGATGTGGGGCAGCATCAGCTGCACTACCCTCATCAAAGTCCTCAAACGCATCATCATGTTGTGGTGCGTGTCCTTGCTGGAGTGTCGCTTGAATAGCCTCAATTGAACGCTGCAAGGTGGCAAAGTTGGCATTCATTGCCGTCAGCTGAGTCTGAATATTATTGATTGCTCCAGTATTATTCTCCACAGCATCTTGTATGTCGGTGATATTCCTATCAACAGACTCACGCCAAGTAACAAGCTCCTCAAGCTGCTTTTTCTGTGACACAACTTCATCATCACTCAAAGACATGATTAGTAGGTTAGTGCAAAAATCAAAATCGGTATGGTGGAAACTCTCACAACTCACTCACAACTAATAAGAAAGGAGATCTTACCGTTCCAAAGTGAATAGAGATGCTCTACCAAGCAAAATTAAGGATTGATGCACGGATGAAGTGAATATTGAAGGTATAGAGAACGATCACAGGGCACACAGGTTATTTATGGTGGAGCTATAGGTATGGTATCCTATCTACACTGCAGACAAGTCCTAGTGCTGATCGTACAAAAACCCAAGAAACACACACGTGGAGAAAAATGTGGCAATGCAACTATGAAGGGCGTTGCACTACTCTCGAGAGACACTAGCAAAGCTCAAAGTAAATAGGCACAAGATTGCTCAATCTACCGGTGCACAAAGATATCACTAGGCCTCTTGCTCAATTTCTTTTTTTCACTATTTTCTTTTTTAATAGCTCTTTTTGCTTATTTTTTTGCTTTTTCTTTTGCTATCTTGCTTTTTCTCTTTTTTTATATATAGATCACCCACGGCCAAAATTACAAAGTACATCACAAAAATCCTAAGAGCAGCCTGTAGGAGCGGAAACTAGTCTTAATGGGCAAGTTCCTACACCTATGTAATAGAATGGTTGTGGCTAAGGTTGAAGGAAAAGTGCAAATTCACACTTTGTAAAAATTCCTGTCATGGCAGAAAAACAGGGCAAAAACGTGTTGTGGCAGAAAATCCTGCCGCGGTAGAAAAACACGTCAAAAACGTGCTGCGGCAGCAAATCCGAATTGTGGCAGAATAGGATTCGTGGCAGGAAAACAAGCTGTTCCCGTGCCGCGGCAGAGTCGGTAGGAATTTTTTTTAATTCCGACTCGGCCAAGAGTAGGATACTAGGACTCTTAGATTAGATCGGATCTGACCTGGTGGTGACGGAAACTATGGTGGATTCGGCTAGAACAAAAACTAGAAAGATGATAAAATTACGAAGAACAGATGTAGATCTAAACTAAAGGATGAACACGACCAGCAACTATTACTCGTGTACGATGCAATCTAGTCTATGGCAACTCTTTTTGTGAGGCTTTTTCTGTATAGGACGAAAAACACTCTCTAATATCTGGATGGATTGTGAATTGCTTACCGAGGCAATGAGGAAATCTGATACCAAGATGATATGGGGTGGCCCGATCTTCTCAGCAAGCACTTGTCGATGTTGATGGTGGATGATAGATAACTAGTGCATAGCTATGATCTCTCCCGCTCGAACCCTGGTGCCAGTGAAACAGATATTGAACCTTGTAGGATATTCACAACACCACTGTAACACCCTCGGATCGGCCCTATGCAAGTTTTAGCGAATCCCGCCAAACCCACATAGAAATGATTCAAAGGTGCCCACTAGGCACTTGCATGTGGGTGGAAAACAAAGTAATAACATTACACAATATTCCATGATGGAACCCATAGAAACATATATATACAACAACGACTCCATGAGTCAAAAATACAGATATACATTACAAAGATCCAAATCACCTTCAAAATGGTACAACATCCGAGTACGAATAAGAAGCAAATTGAGCTAAGAGCCCTGAAGAATAACCAATGGCGTCCATAACCTGCCCAGGCCAAGCCAGAAGGGTAACCCTGCTAACGATGTTGATCTCATACCTGCTAAAACAAAAGGGGTGCCGACAAAGGGCAAAGTAAAAAGGGAGTGGTCAGTACTGAGGCCAGTACACGGCGAGTCTAGAATTCGGCGGCTCTCGCCTACATAGGTATGGTGGACTGAAGCGGCAGCACGGCATGCACTAAACAATCCATAGAGAATCAATTCAACCGTCGGCTATTATAGAGGGATAAGAAAGACCTATTTGGAACCAACATGTTACTAACACCAAACATACCCATCCTGGCATTTCCCCCTCGAGACTAAACAAGGAGGTCAAACCAAGAAACTCACACAGTTGACAGTTTTATTCATTCCATTATAGTTGCAGCACTTACTAGTCAGATATAGGTAGCATGAATCATCCTGATATCATAAGCAGTGGGCAGTTTTAGTTAACCATTCCATTGGAGTTGCAATACTTACTAGGCAGATACCATAAGCATGAGACATCCCAAATCCAGCAGTTGTTGGTACTTTTATTTACTCATTCCGTTATAGTGAAACTGATTACTAAGCATGTAAAAGTCAAATTTATAGCACTACTTTAGTTATGCTTGTCTATGATCGAGATACCGTGCTCCAAGTCATCCATAACCGCGGACACGGTTTTTAGAAAGATTTACCCTGTAGGGGTGCACAAATAGCAACACACGCACGATCAACCTCGAGAAAAACCAAATAAAATGCAACGAGGCCTCACGACAAAGAATTCACATGGTTCATAAATCATTTCAGGGGGCCACCCCAATAAGCTACCCGTAACAAAGTTGGCCGGCTCCGAGACGGACCCAGGGTTTGCGAGAACAGCTGTAAACGACTGGGAACCCGAAAGTGTGACTGGGCTTGTAGATACCGCGAAATCGTGCCGCAATCCTAAACAGTATAGGTGCTCCACGCACAATCGTAAATAAAGCAGTAAAGCATGGCATAGGTACAGGATAGTAATAAAGCCCCAAACGATTTTGTGGCCCCAAGAAATAAGAAATGAATCAAGCTCTAGCTAAGGGGATTCATGGTCCCACTTGCGGATAGTGCGATAGTGAAGGAACAGGTATTAAGTACTCGGGGCCTACGAGACATAAGTGAGCGGTTAAAAACCAAATATTTGCTATTGCTCACCCGTGCCTCTGCATTAGTTATATCTATTCCCAGCATTTTAATTATCAGTTGAAATTAAAGTCATGATCATCTCCACCATTAAGCATGTGCCAACCTTCCAACAACGGTGGAACAACAACGACGCGAAGCAGGACCTGAGCAAGCAACTACGACTCGCAAGGCTGACTATCTATCAAACAACAGGCAATAGGATGTGTCCAAGGCAATATAGAGGCTGCAAGGAATATAAATGGTACGGAAACTAAAGCATCGCAACATGGATAGCAATAGATCAACTGGAGGAAATAAATACTATAAATGCAAAATAGCTAGAAAGGGGGAGAATGCTCGCCTAGGAAACACTGCCGAAGGTTCATATCCGAAGAACTTGTCGATACTCCCATCCACTGAATGGCCTAATCCGTGAAGAAGCAAAGCACTAAAAGAAACACCGGATACACTATTTAATACTACGGCAAAAGGTCTGACATGATGTATGTATGATGCATGCCATGGCAAAGATGCGGTGCAATTAGGCAATATTAAGCAGAACCGGGGTCCCGACAATTAATTAATAGGTTCATGTTGTTTAGGTACACCGCAATTTAAATGTTGACTTAACAAGATAAAACATGGCATCGGTTCACTACAGAAATTCATATAGAGCCCAATATAAGCCTAGAATATCCCGCATATGGGCTCCATATTTAATTATGAGGTGAATCGACAAAGTGTACCCAACCCACATGATGCGGTGTGAGCATGAATAATTTAAATGCAACAACATATATGTCATCTTATAAAATAGGGGTCTCAGAAAGGGAATCACATTAGGTTCCGGAGATCTTGGGGATCAAGGGTCAGGGTCTCAGCAGGATCAATCTTAGATCCGGGATGGAGGACTTGGCGTTCCATGATGAAGGTCTTGGTGGTTCCAACTTCATTTGTTGATGCCGGACTTGGGTTGTGGTGTTCGGGTCATCGGGTAGATCTTGGCCATGTCGAAGTCCTTGCGGTCTTCCTTGATAGAGTACTTGTTGATGGTCATCGAGTATCACCGTGCACATCTTCCGAGGTACCAGGATGACGTGAAGAACTTGTTGCATCTTGTTCTCCTCACGGGTGCACGACTCCCATGTAGATCTTGTTGAGGCCGGTCTTGGGCGCCAGGGATCGGACGTGGAACACCAAGTGCTCGGATGAACCCTGATAATGCAATCACTCGTAGCAGACAGTGGTCGCAGGTTGTGGTGTTGATTTATTTTCTTCAGCATCTCCACACTCACAGCAGCAACAAGGCACTAGAACAAAACGTCCTGAACACAACAAGCAAGGCATCAGAGGTCGATGTGCCATGGCTTGGAGGAGTACTCGATGGCGCGCGGCCACGACCTGTAGCCGAAGGCGGGGTGGAGGGCCGCGGGGAGAGGAACATTGAGGCGGCTCACGAGCTCACTGGAGCTACTACAGAGGAGAGTCAGGCTCCACGGGAGCAGTCTCCATGGGAAGGCAGAGGAGGACGGGGCCAGCTAGGCCAAGCGATGTGGCGATGGCGTGATGCGACCGGGGCGAGGCAGAGCTTGGGAGGGCGAGGGGAGCCAGCGAGGGAGCAGGCGAGGGGAAGGCCCGCAGTGGCTCGGCACATGCAAGGTACTGGCCGCGTCGAGGAAGAGCACGGGACGAGGAAGGACGGACGAAGCAGGGGCACTAAGGCGAAGAAGGGCCAGGTCACGTCAGCGCATGGTGCTACGCGATGGCAAGCTCTGGGATTGGCAGAGACGAGGGAGATCGACGGGGCGGCATCGAGGTTGCCAGGCAGCAGCACGCGCGTGGCATCAAGGGGATCCGGAGGAAAGAGAAGGACGGCGGCAACTTGATGAAGAGCTCGGGCTCCGGCGAGGTCGGCTCGAAGCGCGACAAGGAGAGGCCGTCTGGGCGGCGGCTGAGGCAACGAGGAGAGGGTGGCGGGTCGAGGCACTCAGGCCCGGAGGACGGCGGGATCTCGGGCTCCAGCAGATGCGATGCCGGTGGTGGTTGCTGCATCTGCGAGGAAGGCGGCAGCGCTGCGCGGGCTCGGGAGAAGGCGAGCGGCAACGGGGAGCGGGGGTGGTTGGGGGCAACCTGGGTTTGGAGGACCCGATCGCGTTTGGAAAAACAAAAGAAGGGGGCGGCTGCAAAAGGGACAGAGGAGGTGGACACGGTTGCTGCGCGCTGGGTGCAGTGCGTGCTGGTGTGTCCGACTCGGTCGGTGGTGACCGGGTGGGTGTTGTGTACATGGTGCAGCGGCAGGAGTGTGGGTGATGGAGTAGCTAGGGTTAGGTTTAGACATGGTGGGGTTAGGGTTTTTATCTGGGTAGTAGCCTGCTGCCAGCTGGACTTTTTGGCCTGGCCGATGGTGGACTCCCCAAGGTTTTATAAAAAAATGTTTCATTTTTATTTTTATAACAAAAGATTTTTGTGAAGAGTTTGTAGACAAAATAAAATATCCGAAGGACCGAGTTTTACATTTGAAATAAAGAGGAAGGCAAATAAAAAACAAGGATAGACTTTAAAAAAATAGTTTTTGGACAAAAGATGCATGATGACATGACGATGTGATGACATGAGCATGCGGTCATGATGATGCATAAAACAGAAACTCCAAGCGATTTTCTAGTAGTGGTTTTACCCGGGGTGCTACAACCACACTCTGGCGCACGCGGCCATGACCATGAATAGTAGTATGCAATCTACTAATTCCCAATGGAACAATAGATCACACTCAATTATAGTTGGTAAATTCGAACACAGGGTAATTCTAGAGGTTCTATGAAAGAAACAACTCCAAAATATTTTAACATGGTCTACAAACTAAAGCTAGCGCACCCCATCTATTTAAGGGTCCGGGAGGCGGCGGCCTAAGGTGGGATCCGAGTTGGTCCCACCTAACTAGGGTACAAACCGACCCACAAAGGGGTTCTGCCTCAGGTCTCTGCCGTGGTAGACTTTCAGGCGGAATCTCTACCACGGCAGCCTGTCGTGGCAGAGCCAGACTCGGTTTTCCTTCCGCAGCAGCCTATCGTGGCAGAAAACAGGTGCGTTTCTCTGTCGCGGTAGAGAAGTCCCTCCATTTTGTTGATCTTTGTCTTGGACAGCTCCTTGCGCTTCCTCCCTCTCCTCCCTCACGCATTCTGCATTGACCAACACACCATGTTCCATTAGCTCCTCGCTCCATGCTACGCCTTCTTCTCCTAAGTACCTGATCATGCAATAATTTAAAGACTTAGGTAGTATAAAATTATCATTAATTAAAACACCAGGTTCATTAAGAAACAAGTTCACATGTTTCTCTAGTAGCTTAGCACGAGCTCTTGTAATTGGTCCAATCCTTATCTCATTGGACTGATCTTTCTGTGTAGCAATTGGAACATCATCATTAGCAATTGGGGAAGGTGTAACTGTAGGGATGTCCTCATCACTTTTGAAATCATGTGTGATGCTAGTGATTATGCTTTAGGGGCTATGTTAGGATAGCAAGGAGGAAATAATTTAAATGTTATTTATTACGCTAGTAGAACTCTTAATAAGATTCAGAAAAATTATGCTACTACAGAAAAAGAGTTCCTAGCTATAATTTTTGCTTGTGAAAAATTTAGATCTTACATCATTAATTCTAAGGTAATAGTTCATATGGATCACCAAGCTTTGCGTCACCTCCTTGTGAAAAAGGATGTGAAGCCCAGGTTGATTAGGTGGGTTTTATTACTACAAGAATATGATTTGCAAATAGTAGATAGGAGGGGTAAGGATAATCCGGTAGCAGATCATCTCTCTAGGATGGAGGAAATAATTACTAACCCCGTAGCTATAAATGAGTCATTTCCAGGAGAATATTTAGCAAAAGTTGAAATTGCTGATCCTTGGTTTGCAGATTATGCTAACTATCTCGTAGTAAAATTTGTACCTCTTGGTATGACAAGAAATCAAAGAATGAAATTCTTTAATGATCTTAAACATTATTTTTGGGATGATCCATATCTATATCATCATGGACCTGACGGAATGATTCAGAAGTGTGTTCCTAACCATGAAATGAATGCAATTATGCAAGCTTGTCATGACAGCCTGTATGGAGGTCATCATGCAGGCAAGCGAACTATAGCAAAGGTACTTCAATCCGGATTCTATTGGCCCACCTTGCTCAAGGACACACACACAGGTATGTAGAACACTGTGGTGCTTCCAAAGAAGGGGTAATATAGGTAGGAGACAAGAGATGGCAATGAATTATAGTCTTATAATCGAACCCTTCGATGTATGGGAAATGGATTACATGGGACCTTTTATAGAATCAAATGGTTACACTCATATTCTTGTTGCTGTCGGTTATGTTACTAAATGGGTTGAAGCTATGCCAACAAGCCATGCAGATGCAGCTGCCTCAGTGAAAATGATCAAGGATGTTATATTCCCCAGGTTTGGAGTTCCTAGATTTTTAATCACTAACGGTGGTTCCCATTTTATGAAAGGAACTTTTAGGAAAATCCTCTACAAATATGGAGTAACTCACCGCATTGTTTCACCATATCATCTTCAAACGAGTGGTCAAGTGGAACTCTCCAATAGAGAATGAAAGACCATACTCGAGAAGACGATGGACAAATCAAGAAAAGATTGGTCATACAAGTTAAATGACACTCTATGGGCATACCGTACTTAGTTTAAAAATCCAATGGGTATGACACCTTATAAGATGGTATACAGTAAGGCATGCCATTTACCTTTAGAATTGGAACACAAAGCTTTTTGGGCGATCAAGAACCTAAACTATGATCTTAAAGCAGCAGGAGAAGAACGTTTATTAGATATTCATGCTTTAGATGAGTTTAGAAGTGAGGCTTATGAGAATGCTAGATTGTTTAAAGAAAAAGTGAAAAGATGGCATGATAGAAAAATAGAAAATAAGGCCTTTAAAAGTGGAAATAAGGTGTTTCTCTATAATTCTCGTCTTAAGTTGTTTCCAGGAAAGCTCAGATCAAAGTGGGAAGGCCCCTATATAGTTGAAAAAGCTTATTCATCGGGAGCAGTGAAGCTCCAGGGAAAAACACCCTCTCTTTCATTGGTGGTAAATGAACAACGCTTGAAGCATTATCAAGCAAAAGAAGATATAAGTGCAGTCACCATACAAGTGATCACCCCAGAAGAGGTGATTAAGCAAAGATATACAAGGAATGGCAACTTCAAGAAGGATAGGATCGAGACGAAATGAGCAACACTATGGTCAAGCTATTGACCATAAAAAAGCGCTTCATGGGAGGCAACCCATTCAAAATAAAGGTTTGAGTAAGTTTTTTTTATTTTTTCAATTAAGTTTTAATTGAGATTGTGTTAAATAAGGAACATTTAAAGCTCTAGCAAAGAAAAATAAGATAGATAATGCTAAAATTATGTTCAAGGGGTGCTAATATTGGTCGAAAATTTAAGCTGTCATTTTTCTGTCAAAACTTGATATTTCATAAAGTTTCAGATTAATAAAGAATTCTTGGAGAAGCATGTAATTTTTTGGTGGATCCAGAAGGTCTAACAACCAACTATATGACGAGAATAAAATTTTGGCCATATAGTTGCGGTCGTGTAGCTGTTCCGACATCACCCCTTCCATTTACAAAAGGTACTGAAAGTTTAACGACCAACTGTACGGCGGGAATAAAAATTCCGCCTGTATAGTTGCCGTCATATAGATATCAACCCGTCTCCAAAAATTTGTTCGGAGTACAGAAGGTTTAACGACCAGCTATACGGGCGGGAATTTTAATAAAAATTCCCGCCCATATAGTTCCAGACGTATAGTTGGTTCCACCATAGAAGGAAAATCTATAGTCGGTTTATAACTATACGGCGGGACTTATACGGGCCACGCCCGTATAGTTGCTCATTACGAACTACGGATAGGGTTTTCAACCTCCCCTTTTAAAGATGATCGCATCTATCCTTTTTCATTAAGTTTTCGTAGAGCTATAGCCTCTAGCCTCGAAAAATCCTCGCCATCCCTATACAAGCCCCTTCTAACAATATCTGTGCAGCAAAGCCATGCAGCCCTTCCATGTCAACAAGATTTGGTGGAAGAAAGAAGAGAAGTCCGTGAAGAGGATCGAAGAAGTAGAACCTAAAGGATCATCATCATCGTCCAGCCCGGAGATCAAACCTCTCCAAAACTGGGAGGACATGTTCCCGCAAAGGATGGAGATGATGAGGCAAGCAGAGTGGGGAAAGAGCAAGGATGAGTATCTCCCTAATCCCTATCGTCACAACATAGGATCCTATTTTAAACCTCCTCTCGGTCCATCGCCTCTTAAGCCTAAGAAGGTGTGGCAAGATGAGATTCATGATAAGGTCTATCAGTTGGAAAAAGCTTCCAAAGCATGTGTTGAAACAATTGGAGAAGGGATTGACTCCTACTGGATGATGAGAAAAGACCTTGAGAAAAAGGTCAATGACATAGATGGTAGAGTTGGTTTCTTGATTAAAACTGTTTTTGAGTTGACGGATGACAAGAAATTCCTCCAAAAGAAAATTTTGAAGCTTCAATACGACATGGCCAAGCTCAGCATCCGCCTCGCAAGCATAGATAAAGTTTGCAACACAGGAGAAGAAAGCAATACTCTTCCTACCCAGGAGGAGGAATAGGTACCAAAGTTATTTAATCTCGCCTGGCTTGATTCGAAGCTTGGGGATATATTTAAGACCTTGTAATCTATCTTATAATTTTTATATTACTATTTTAGTTTTGCATTAGTTCGAGCTTAGAAATAAAATTTGCATCATCTGAATTCCCTTAAGGAATAGTCGATCCCATTTGTGAAATTCCGAGTTTATTATCATATATGGAGCATTATTGAGTTTGTGTTTGTCTTATTGAATATAGGAATGGCTTGAGTATAATTTTACTTGCACTTGATGATACCAATAGGAGTCTTCCACGCCATTGGTATTAATGGAACATATAAAGATAATTTAAATTGATATGTTGTAAGTTCATGGTTTGATTTACAGAAGTAAAAATAATCTGATTAATCAAGTTGAGAAAGAAACCTCGAACAGAAAAAAATTAAAAGTGCTACCATAATAGAGTGAGAACAAGTCGAGGTAGAGTCTTCAAGTCATAAAGATGCTTCATATACAATTGGAATTTGTTAATTGAGATCGTTAAACTTTGAATTCCTACATAAAGTGGAATGTATGGCTAGCTCCTTTGCATAGCACTTAAACAAAAGTGTGAGCATATATATATAAAGGGGAAGAAAAGAGAGAAGAAAAAGAGCGAATGTGCAAAGAGCAAATAGTTATATACCACTATATTGTAGTAAGACAAAGAGACGTTTTGAGATTTTGAATCCCAAGTGAATATG
Organism: Avena sativa; assembly: GCA_916181665.1. Lineage (NCBI taxonomy): Eukaryota > Viridiplantae > Streptophyta > Magnoliopsida > Poales > Poaceae > Avena > Avena sativa. The sequence goes on from OV702289.1 coordinate 326,056,221, forward strand.
TTAATCCTAAAACACTTGGGACTACCTCACTAACTCATTCAGTCAAACCGAATACTTTTACATCATGTTGAGATTCATCTTTTGTGAACTGTTGATCACTAAGGTGTGGCAGCCTTCTTATATTATTCAGATGGTTTGAGTAAGGTACTATTCATGAACTCATTCCTATGTATCTTATAGGATAAATACATGCTGCAATTGCCTCATTTATTTTATCGACTCGGCTTCATGAATATGAGGATCACATTCACTAAGCTAGCCTTGCTCGAGACGAGCAAGAGTCTATGCTTGGGGAAGTTGATGAGTGCATGTTTGCATCATGTTTTATATTATTGTTTTGCATTATAGTGGTAGGATCTTGGTATTTTACGGTGTTCGCGCGCAATTTTTATGTCTATTTTCACCAGGATCAGGACAGGTGATGGATACAATGGACACAATTCTTGGAGCAGTTGTATTAGGGATAAAATGAGTCAAAAACAACGTAAATCGCTTATTTGGAAAATATTAATAACACCAGAAGAAAACCCGAAACGATCGAGGCATATAGAAGGTTTCGTGACCAACTATGTGGCGGGAATTAATTTTACGGCCATATAGTTCCGGCCATATAGTTGGCGCCACCATCGCCTCCTCAAATAGTTTCACCCCGTGCAACTGGACCGGAGAGACGACATATATAACACCCAGAAATCATCGAAAACCTCACCTCCGGAAGGAATTTGTTGGGGGGACTTTCCCAAGGGATCCATCTTCACCCTACGCAGATCTGGGAGGCCAAGACATCAATCTTCATCTTCAGGAAACGCTGCACCACCATCATCTCCATCCATCCCATCTTCACCCCATCTAGATCTTGTTGTAATTTCCGTACTTGTTGTGGATTTATACAAGAGCTATTCATTTACAATTGTTTCCATTACCATTGCCATGATGTTGATTGCCTCCATGTTTGAGTAGATCATTAGTTCTTGGGGAGATGGAGAAACCCTAGAATATGATTGAGATAAGATAGAGATTATTATGTTATACATCATTATGTGTATGTGTTAATTGTCTTCATCTTGATGTTGGGAGTTGTGCACCTCCTTAATATTTGCCTCTTATGGGGACACGATGAAGGGGATTACTTGTTGGTACACGAAGGGATGATAGCACTTACTATGACTATAAAGTTGTTGTCATTCTTAAAGTACTAACTTGGGGAAACAAGGAGAACTCATAAAGCCATGTCCTTGCCACGGGAGAAATCCCTTAATAGCGGGATAATATGATTAATGTCGTTTATCTGTCAGCTATTGTTATGAAGGATAATGTGAGCAGTGGTTGCTGCCTATTCGTCCATATATGGAGCTCCTCCCACATAAATACATATCATGAGAATATTCATTATAATAATCTTGATTGCTTAGTCTAAATTGCTAGCGGTGTATCCACCACTCCCTGAGAATGTCTTTTTCCCTATTGCAGTTCCAAGATCTTTTACACGCGCGATTCTTACTTTCTGCATTAAGTTTTACTTTACTTTAATTGCTTCATTCAATCAAAAACCCACAAATAATTCTACTTTTTTTGCATCTCAAAATTATTCCTTAATACTTCGTTTAGTTTTAGTCAAAAGCATTTTAGTCTTTCGCCTACTGCTCCTTGTGGGATAGATATCTTTATTTCAAAAGTACCAACAAATGATCTGTGCACTTGCAGTCATCAAGGCCATCAAGTCACAGGCCCTCGTGGACTTCCTTGTCGACTAGGAAGAGCCACAACACCCCAAATCGCTGTCGTACAACCACTGATGGACCCTATACTTTGACGGGTCCATGAATTCAGAAGGCTCAGGCACCGACATCATTCTAATCTCCCAAAAGGGAGACAAGCTCTGTTACATGCTGCAGATCAACTTCACCCTCTGCACCAACAATGTGCTAAAATACGAGGCACTCCTCCACGGCATGAGAGTCACAAATTATATGAGTGCCAATAGCCTCAAGTGCTATAGCGACTTCAGTCTAGTCGTTATCCAAGTCGCCAGCACCTACGACGCCGTCGACCTCAACATGACCGCCTACTGCAAGGCAGTGGTCCAACTCGGAGGCCACTTCACCGAACACTCTATTGAGTGGGTTGATTGACGGAAGAATGAAGATGCCGATGAGTTATCGCGAATTGGCTTGTCCTGCCAAGCGCCCTCGCTAGGTGTCTTCCTCAATGTCATCGACCGCCCCTCAGTCACTCCACCCAAGGAGATCGACATCAGAATCCCAATCAACCTAGACTCGACCCTAGTCCTAGTTTCCATTGAGACCAGCGACTAGACCAAGCCCTGCATGGCCTTCCTCGAGCATCAGATCTTGCCCAAGGATGAGACCGAGGCTCGCATGATCCTGTGTTGCTACAAATAATTCATCATGATCAATGGCGAGCTCCACAAGCGCAGTGTACCTAGCATGTTCTAGCACTGCATCTCACTAGAGGAGGGTCTCAAGATCCTCTACGACATCACGTCAGGGACTACCGCCACCACGCAGGGGCGTGATCGCTAGTCACCAAGGCCATGCGCCATGACTTTTACTGGCTGACCGCCCATGCCGATGCAGTAAAAATTGTTTGGTGTTGCGTCAAATGCGAGAAATACGCCCACCAGATGCATCTCCCTAGTTCGGCACTGAAGATAATACACATCACATGGCCATTCGCTGCATGGGGCATAGACATGGTGGGCAGGTTCAAAACCTCTACATCTGGCTTCACCCACCTCCTAGTTGTAGTAGAAAAATTCACAAAGTGGGTCGAGGAGATACCCATCAAGAAGTGCGACGGGAAAACCACCACTAAGTTCCTCTGTGAGCTCATCTACTAGTATGTGCACAACATCATCATGGACACCAGGACTAACTTTGCCAAAGGATCCATGGCTGAGTTCTGCCAAGAACACGGGATCTGACTCGACCTCACCTCAGTCGTCCATCTTGAGTCAAATGGCCAAGCCGAGCCTTCCAGCTAGAGCGTCATCCACGGTCTCAAGCCGCGACTGCAGGCCCCCTTGAGCGGGAACCAAGCTACTAGGTTAAAGAACTCCCCTAAGTCCTATAGGGCATCCGCACCTTTGTCAATAGGTCAATAGGGTTCACTCCCTTATTCATGGTGTATGGAAATGAGGCGGTCATGCCAACCGACCTAACACGTCTCGCCTCGAGTCGTCAACTAGGTGGAGGAAGACAACAAAGTCGCCCATAAAAAATGGAATTGACTTGGTCGATGAAGTTAGCGACCTGGCTTGCTCATGCACGGCCATCTATCAGCAAGGCCTCCGCTGCTACCACAGCTGCCGATTCTACACTCACACCTTCTAGGAGGGCGACCTTGTCCTGCGCATCCAGGACAGAAAAGGGAATGCACAAGCTCTCCCCTCCCTTGGAAGGCACATTCGCCATTGGCGGGGTACTAGGCAACGGCGCCTACTACCTAATATACGTGAGTGGTGATAGCATGCTCGATGTCAAGTGGCCATGGAATGTAAACCTCCTCCGCAAGTTCTATACTTAGAACTAAAACTTGTAAGCTCTTGTTCTTATAATGAACAAAGTTGTGTCCTTCTCCATATCTTGTCAAATTCCCCATACTTCATGCACAATGCACTCACTTTCAATTAAAATATATTCGCCATTGTCAACCCTTGGTAGTGCGACTCGCTGTGGCCAAGTAGTGAGACCCAAGGGCATCGAGGCGACTCTAATCTTGGGTCATCCAGAAACATGTCAATCAAGAGCTACCATCGGAGTCGCCTCACTTGACGTGCTCTACGAGCCAAGACAATTGGTCGTGCTTCTCAGAACACTATGTCCTCCTCAACCTTAGATGATGCGACTCTCATAGCCAAGTACTATGGACGATCACTCGTAAACCGAGTATTGTCCCGTCCAAGAAAGACGCCAGGCCGAGAGCCATCTCTGGAGTCACCAAACGACTAGCCCCACGGGCCAAGACGAGAGACTCCTCTAAGAAAATAGTGCATCATGTCCTCGCCAACCTCGGACGTACGACTCAAACGACTAAGTAACACGCTCGGGAACTCGCAAACCGACCCAGACGCGTTTGTGAAAATGCCAATCGAGATTCATCCCTGGAGACGCCATGCGACTGACTCCCCGAGTCAAGGCGTGTATAACTAGCTACATAAACATCTATTAAAACACTAAGTCCCCACTAAACATGTGCACATGAGTCAATTGATTAAGTAACATGCTCGAAGACTCGCTAACCAACCCCATACGCGTTCGTGAAAACACCAACCAACAACCACATCGGCGATCGTTGTGCAACCGACTCTCCGAGTCAATACGAGTCGACTAGACATGCAAACAAACAAAATGTGTAAAGTCAACAATGATTCACCAAGTCACAAAACAACTACCAGAATTTAACAAGTTCCGGCCACACCACGACCCATTACAAAAACCTGCAAGCTACAACTGAAGATCCGATCTGCCGTCTGGAATGAGACACCTCGCCTCCATCCCTAACTCATGAAAGGGCTTCCACCGATTGACGAGATACATTGAAAGTAGGTTTGCGATCGCCACTTGAAAGGGACACTTTGCCCGCAAGTCTCGATGCTCCCGGACAGTGTCTCCTAGGGCGACTTGAGTGTCCTGTAGGGAAAGAGATCGCTCATCACCAAAACACGCTCCGCAACAGACTTCTCGTTCAACCTCAGGACGTCAGCGATTCCCACTAGCCTAGTCATAGAGGGGAAGCGCTCATAACATGATCAAGTTCGAAGTCATCGGGGAAGTGCGCGAGCCCCAAGCTCAGCGTCACAGTCGCCCTGTAATGGAACGCAGAGCGCTGCATCCAGTCGATGATTGTCGACACTTGGAAGAGGTACTTCACCTCATGGAATTCTGTCAGGATCACTTTGGTGGGATTAATGTCATGAAGGACCGCATAGAAACCCGTATAGGATGACATGGCCACCTCCAGCATTGCTGTCACACATTTGGCCACCCTAAGCTTCTATACATCCTCGTCCTGGGACCTAAAATATCTGGAGATCGTTAACACACACCAACAAAAGTTTACCCTCTCCATGACTCGACCTTCCTGGGACTCGACTCGCCCAAGCGCAAATGTTTCAAATCACACAACTCACCAAGGATCCAGAAGTAGTTGTTGATGATGAACTTCTCTAGCATGGAGAATTTCTCCCGATGCTTCGTGGTCACAGACTCAGATGCCTTGCGGTCGATTTCCTCATCCGCCACCGTATCCTTGGCCTTCTTCTCCCACGAGCTCACAGTGGTCTTCATGGACTCCAGCTCCGAGACAGGCACGTAGCCCTCTCGGGCCTTTGCAAGTGCCAATGCATGATTTTCTGCAAACTCTCGCATGATATTCCTCTATCGAATTCATGAGTCAAAAGTGATAAAACATGGAAGAAGTGCTCACTAGCGGCCGCCCGCAATTGCCGATTGGCCTGGGTCGCCACTTGCAACTCATACTGGAGTCATTGCAACTCTAATTGATGCGCTCCTAATTTGCACTAAAACAAAAATATACCACAATGTCAACATGACCAAAAACTCTCTTAGACTCGAGTCGCCACTACCTGGTGACCCGACCCTCGGGGACTAGGGGAATAAAAGTTCTCTTAGACTCGAGTCACCCCTACCTAGTGACTCAACCCTCGGGGACTAGGGGAATCGAAAAATTATAGGTCTCAAGCTGCTACTACCTAGCGACCCGAGCCTTAGGGACTAGACATACCTAGATACCTTAGCCAAACAGCCGATGATGCTCGATCTCTCTAGCAAATGGAAGCATATAGGAGACTCCACCGGCTCCATGCACCATCAGCCCGACCCTCCTGTCGATGACCTCTACGACCACCGGTAACTATGACTGCGCAACCACGGACGAGTCCTTGGTAAGAAACCATGGAAAGGTCATGGTTGCATCCTGGTAGTCACCTGCATGACATCCTTGTTGGAAATATGCCCTAGAAGCAATAATAAAATGTTTATTATTCATATTTCATTGTTCGTGATAAATGTTTATTATCCATGCTATAATTATATTAAATAGAATCATAATACATGTGTGGAATATGAACAACACCTTGTCCCTAGTGAGCCTGTACTTAACTAGCTCATTGATTAAATGATGGTTATGGATTCCTAACCATGAACATGTGATGTTGATTAATAATAAGGTCATATCATTAGGAGAATGATGTGATGGATAGACCCAAATAAAGAATAGCAATTTGATCGTGTCACTAAGTTCCAATTGCCAATCCTCATATTATCTGGTTTCCAATTCCTAAGACCATGAGATCATGTAATCTAATAAGTCCAAAAGAATACCTTGGGAACATCAAACGTCGCTTCGTGACAGGGTGATTATAAAGGTGTTTTTTCATGTATCTCCGACGGTGCTTGTTAGTTGCATGGATCAAGACTAGAATTTTTCACTCCCTGTGACGCAGATATATCTCTGGGACCTCTCGGTAGTAATATATCCAAAGTTGCTTGCAAGCATGTGATTAAGGAAGTTAGTCACACGATATAATATTGCGGAACGAGTAAAGAGACTTGCAGGTAACGAGATTGAAATAGGTATGGAGATACCGATGATCGAATCTCGGGCAACTAAAATATCGCGAGACAAAAGGAATGAAATATCGGATAGTTTTTTTTCGTATAATTTGTGGGAGCCATTATGGATATCCATGGTCCCGCTATTGGTTATTTGTTCGAGAAGTGTCTCGACCATGTCCGCTTATTTATGAACCCGTCGGGTCACACACTTAACGTTCGACATCGCTAGGGTTTAGTGAGATTTATATATGGTGATATCGAATTTGGATTCAGACTTACGGAATTGTTCCTGAAAAAATATTAATGATTTATTAATTAATTGAATTAATAAATATTAATATATATTTATTTAATGGAAATAAATGTGAGATAAAAATTGCCCATGAGAATAAAAAGCCTAAATGGGTCAATTTGATTGGACCCATGTAAGCCGACGTGTGGCAAAGGCAAAGAAAAGAAAGAGCAAAAACAAAAACATGGGAAAAGAAAAGAAAGGGCCATTGGGCCTAGTGACTCACCGTGCATGTGCATTGACTCACCGTGCATCACGTTCAATCGTTACGAACGTTGTACGTTCCTGGTGTATAGTCTTAAAGATCAATGGGCAATTAATTGTCTGTTCAATGCACGAGCGTTTCAAGAGAAACGGCTTGCTCCTGCCTATAAAAGGGAACGAGCAGTGCAGGTTGAAGTAGAGGTCTGGCCGCTCGGCTGTCTTTTTTCTTCCTCGTTTTTGCTTCTAGTTTTCTAGCCTATTCTTCCACCTTCGCAGGCGCTTGGCGAAGCCCTATAGAATTTCCACCATACATCTATCTGCACGTTGTTGTGCTATCAGATTCTCACAAACCACTCCACCTAACCTTGCTGGATAGAGAAGGAGGAGTCGGTGTCGGGCCGTACGTGTGGATACCACGGAGATGTCGTTCGTGCGGCACTTGGACTGAGGAAGAGGAGTCTACATCGGATTGATCCGACGCAGGAATTCTTCACCACCAACGATCTAAGATCATAACACTTTGGAATCTACAAGGGTATGTAATGCCAAAACCCCTCTCTTTGCCTACATCTCATAGATGGATATCGGGATTTATTCCGCATATGCGTAGGAATATTTTTTGTTTTCTATGCTACGAATCTCTTCAGTGGTATCAGAGCGTAGATCTATGCGTAGATGTATGGTACGTGTAGAACACAATGTTTTTGTGGGCGTTGATGATCATGTTGTTACCCTCTCATGTGTACTAGTTAATATTGTGGCATAGTAGGATGAAGCAGCCTGAAACCAACTTTACGCGTACTCTTACGCGACACCAGTTCCACGCTTGACATGCAACTTGTTTTGCATAAGTGGCTTGCGGGTGTTAGTATCTCCTACTATAGTGAATATTTATTTTACAACGGAGGGCCCTAAAGGGTGTAATAAAGACAACATGTTTATCAACGTTATGGTTTATGCGTAAGTAAGAACGGTTCTTCCTAAGTGCAGCCCCAAAACCACGTAAAATTTACAACAACAAAGTAGAGGACGTCTAACTTGTTTTCGTAGGGGCATGTGATGTGATATGGCCAAAATATGATGTGATATATTTGATGTATGAGATGATCATATTTTGTAATATTTTCATGACTTGCATGTCGATGAGTTTGGTAACCGGCAGGAACCATATGGTTGTATTTATTTATCGTATGGCCTACGTGCCAATGTTTAAAAGCCATGTAATTGCTTTACTTTATCGCTAGAGTAGCAATAGATGTAGAAGCAATAGTTGGTGGAAAAAACTATGCTCATGGCGCCCATGACCTCGGCGCCGTGCCGGTGATGATGGAGATCATGCCGTGCTTTGAGATGGAAACCAAAAGCACAAGAAGAAAAAGGCCATATCATGTCACATTATAAATTGCATGAGATGTTTATTCTTTTATGTATCTTATTTTGCTTGATTAGATCACGACGGTAGCATTATAAGATGATTCCTCACACTAAAATATCAAGATAAAAGTGTTCTCCCATAGTAAGCACCGTTGTGAAAGTTCGTCGTTTTGAAGCACCACATGATGATCGGGTGTGATAGATCCTACGTTCATATACAACGGGTGTAAGCCATGTTGCACACGCGGAACACTATGGTTAGCTTGACGAGCCTAGCATGTACAGACATGGCCTTAGAACAGATCTGACCGAAAGGTCAAACATGAGTCATATGGATGATATGATCAACATGCTGATGTTCACCTTTGAAACTACACCAACTCACGTGATGATCGGACTTGGTTTAGTGAATTTGGATCATGTGTCACTAAGCAACTTGAGGAATGTTAAGTTTAGTGGGAGTTCATTTAATAATTGATTAACTTGAACTAATTATCATGAACATAGTCTAAACTTGCAAATATTTGTTGTAGATGTCTAAGGATTTAGCTTCCTTCAACTTCAACGCATTCCTAGACAAAGAAAAACTAAAAGACAATGGGTCAAACTTCACCAACTGGCATCGCAATGCGAGGATTATCCTCGCTGACATGAAGAAGTCCTATGTGCTAGAAAGTCCGCTAGGTGACCCCCCTACTGATACTGTGACTCAGGATGATCACAACGTGTATGAGACACGCTCTGATGACTACATGCTTGTGAGGTGCGCATTGCTCGAATCGTTGGAGCCTAAACTCCAGAAGCGTTTTGAACTCACGGATGCCCATGAGATGGTAAAGGAACTCAAAGCAATGTTTGAGACCCAATCTCGTATTGAACGATATGAGATTTCCGACAAGTTCTTCTCTGCTAAGATGGATGAGCATAGCTCTGTGAGCGAGCACGTTATTAAGATGACGGGCTACGTTCAACGTCTTGAGGTTTTGGAATGCAAGATTCCAAAGGAACTCGTGACGGATAGAGTTCTGCAATCACTTCCACCAAGCTACAAAAGGTTTGTGCTGAATTACAACATGGGTGGTGCGAACAAGTCGCTCACAGAACTCTCCGCAATGCTGAAAACTGCGGAGGTGGACATCAAGAGAGATCATCAAGTGTTGATGGTCAAGAAGGCTAAGGGAAAGAAGGGAAGCTCTAAGAAGGGCGGCAAATCTGTTGCCAATCCTTCAAAGAAGCCCAAGGCTGGACCTAAGCCGGACACTGTGTGCTTCTACTGCAAGGGCGAAGGTCACTGGAAGTGCAACTGCCCAAAATACTTGGCAGATAAGAAGGCTGGCAAAGTCAACAAAGGTATATGTGATATACATGTTATTGATACCGGTTCAGTTGCTAATATTTGTAACTCGAAACAGGGGCTGCAGAATAGACGACGCCTAGCTAAGGATGAGGTGACGATACGCGTGAGGAATGGATCAAGAGTTGATGTGATCGCCGTTGGCACGCTTCCTCTACATCTACCTTCGGGATTATTTTTAAACCTCAATAATTGTTATTTAGTGCCTGCGTTGAGCATGAACATTATATCTGGATCGTGTTTATTGCGAGACGGTTATTCATTTAAGTCTGAGAACAAAGGTTGTTCTTTCTATATGAATAATATCTTTTATGGTCATGCACCATATGTGACTGGTTTATTTCTATTAAATCTCGATAGTAGTAATACACATGTTCATAATGTTAATGCCAAAAGATGCAAGTTGAATGATGATAATACCACATACTTGTGGCACTGCCGTTTGGGTCATATTGGTGTAAAGTTTATGAAGAAACTCCATAACGATGGACTTCTTGAGTTACTTGATTTCGAATCATTTGATACGTGTGAACCATGCCTCATGGGTAAGATGATTAGAACTCCATTCTCCGGTACAATGGAGAGGGCAAGTCACTTGTTGGAAATAATACATACCAATGTATGTGGTCCAATGAGTACTTTGACACGTGGTGGATATTGTTATTTTCTTACCTTTATAGATGATTTGAGTAGATATGGGTATATTTACTTAATGAAACACAAGTCTGAAACATTTGAAAAGTTCAAAGAATTTCAGAATAAAGTAGAGAATCATCGCAACAAGAAAATCAAGTTTCTGCGATATGATCGTGGAGGTGAGTATTTGAGTTTCGAGTTTGGTATGCATTTGAAGAAATGTGGAATCGTTTCACAACTCACGCCACCTGGAACACCGCAGCGTAATGGTGTGTCTGAACGTCGTAATCGCACTTTATGAGATATGGTGCGCTCTATGATGTCTCTTACAGATTTGCCACTATCATTTTGGGGTTATGCATTAGAGACAACCGCATTCACTTTAAATAGGGCACCATCTAAATCCATTGAAACGACACCGTATGAATTATGGTTTGCCAAGAAACCTAAGCTGACATTTCTTAAAGTTTGGGGATGCGACGTTTATGTCAAAAGGCTACAGCCTGATAAACTCGAACCCAAATCAGAAAAATGCATCTTCATAGGATACCCTAAGGAAACTATTGGGTACACCTTCTATCATAGATCCGAAGGCAAAGTGTTTGTCGCAAAGAATGGAACCTTTCTAGAGAAGGAGTTTCTCTCGAAAGGAATGAGTGGGAGGAAGGTAGAGCTAGACGAGGTTGTCGAACCTGCTCTCGAAGTAGAAAGTAGCGCAGCGCCAGAAGTTGTTCCTAATGTGGCGCCTACACCTACTAGAGAGGAATCTAATGATAATAATCATGAAACTTCGAAGAATGCTCATACCGAAGTTCGTAGGTCGACTAGGTCGCGTGCTGCTCCAGAATGGCACGGTGACTACGTCATGAATATCATGTTGTTAGACAATGATGATGAACCTACGAGCTATGAGGAGGCGATGATGAGCCCAGATTCCAATAAATGGTTAGAAGCCATGAAATCCAAAATGGGATCTATGTATGAAAACCAAGTATGGACTTTGGTGGACTTACCCAATGACCGCAAGGCTGTTGAGAACAAATGGATCTTTAAAAGAAAAACAGACGCTGATGGTAATGTTACCGTCTATAAAGCTCGACTTGTCGCAAAAGGTTTTCGGCAAATTCAAGGAGTTAACTACGATGAGACTTACTCACCGGTAGCGATGCTAAAGTCTGTTCGGATTTTATTAGCAATTGCTGCATTTTTCGATTATGAAATTTGGCAGATGGATGTCAAAACTGCGTTCCTTAATGGTAACATTGAGGAAGAGTTGTACATGGTGCAACCCAAAGGTTTTTTCGATCCTAATGATGCTAATAAGGTATGCAAACTTCAGCGTTCCATTTATGGGCTGAAGCAAGCATCTCGGAGTTGGAATCTCCGCTTTGATGAGGTGATCAAAGGTTTTGGATTTGTCCAAACTTTCGGAGAAGCTTGTATTTACAAGAAAGTGAGTGGGAGCTCTATTGCATTTCTAATACTATATGTGGATGACATATTATTGATTGGAAATGGCATAGAACTACTTGAAAGTGTTAAGGCTTATTTGAATAAAAGTTTTTCAATGAAAGACCTTGGTGAAGCAGCGTACATATTAGGCATCAAAATCTATAGAGATAGATCAAGACGCTTAATAGGTTTGACTCAAAGTACATACCTTGATAAAGTTCTGAAAAGGTTCAGAATGGAAGATGCAAAGAAAGGGTTCTTACCCATGTTACAAGGTAAGACGTTGAGTAAGACTCAATGTCCAGCTACGGCAGAAGAAAGAGAAAAGATGAATAGTGTTCCCTATGCTTCAGCCATAGGCTCTATCATGTATGCCATGTTGTGTACTAGACCAGATGTGTGCCATGTTATTAGTTTGACTAGCAGGTACCAAAGTGATCCAGGAGTGGAACACTAGACATCGGTTAAGAACATCCTCAAGTATCTGAAAAGAACTAAGGATATGTTTCTTGTCTATGGCGGTGATGCAGAGCTTGTCGTAAAAGGTTACGTCGATGCTAGTTTCAACACTGATCCGGATGACTCTAAGTCTCAATCTGGATACGTGTTTATTTTGAATGGAGGAGCTGTAAGTTGGAGGAGCTACAAGCAGAGTGTCATTGCTGCATCTACAACTGAAGCGGAATATGTGGCGGCTTCCGAAGCTGCTCAGGAAGGAGTTTGGATGAAGGAGTTCATATCCGAACTTGGTGTGGTTCTAAGTGTGTTGGATCCTATGTATATCTATTGTGATAACACTAGTGCCATTTCCAATGCCAAAGAGCCGAGGTCTCACCAGAAATCCAAGCATATCAAGCGCCATTTTCACACTATTCGTGAGTATGTCAAAGAAGGTGACATAAAGATTTGCAAAGTACACACTGACCTAAATGTCGCGGATCCTTTGACTAAGCCTCTTCCACGAGCAAAACATGATCAGCAGTAGGAGGCTATGGGTGTTAGATTGTTACCAAATGTAAACTAGATTATTGACTCTACTACAAGTGGGAGAGTGTTGGAAATATGCCCTGGAGGCAATAATAAAATGTTTATTATTCATATTTCATTGTTCGTGATAAATGTTTATTATCCATGCTATAATTGTATTAAACGGAATCATAATACATGTCTGGAATATGAACAACACCTTGTCCCTAGTGAGCCTCCACTTAACTATCTCATTGATTAAATGATGGTTATGGATTCCTAACCATGAACATGTGATGTTGATTAATAATGAGGTCATATCATTAGGAGAATGATGTGATGGATAGACCCAAATAAAGAATAGCAATTTGATCGTGTCACTAAGTTCCAATGGTCAATCCTCATATTATCTGGTTTCCAATTCCTAAGACCATGAGATCATGTAATCTAATAAGTCCAAAAGAATACCTTGGGGACATCAAACGTCGCTTCGTGACAGGGTGATTATAAAGGTGTTTTTTATGTATCTCGGACGGTGCTTGTTAGTTGCATGGATCAAGACTGGAATTTGTCACTCCCAGTGACGGAGAGATATCTCTGGGCCCTCTCGGTAGTAATATATCCAAAGTTGCTTGCAAGCATGTGACTAAGAAAGTTAGTCACGCGATATAATATTGCGGAACGAGTAAAGAGACTTGCAGGTACCGAGATTGAACTAGGTATGGAGATACCGACGATCGAATCTCGGGCAAGTAAAATATCACGAGACAAAAGGAATGAAATATCGAATAGTTTTTTTTCGTATAATTTGTGGGAGCCATTATAGATATCCATGGTCCCGCTATTGGTTATTGGTCCGAGAAGTGTCTCGACCATGTTCGCTTATTTATGAACCCGTCGGGTCACACACTTAACGTTCGACATCGCTAGGGTTTTGTGAGATTTATATATGGTGATATCGAATTTGGATTCGGACTTACAGAAATTGTTCCTAGAAAAATATTAATGATTTATTAATTAATTGAATTAATGAATATTAATATATATTTATTTAATGGAAATAAATGTGAGATAAAAATTGCCCATGAGAATAAAAAGCCTAAATGGGTCAATTTGATTGGACCCATGTAAGCCGACGTGTGGCAAAGGCAAAGAAAAGAAAGAGCAAAAACAAAAACAAGGGAAAAGAAAAGAAAGGGCCATTAGGCCTAGTGACTCACCGTGTATGTGCATTGACTCACCGTGCATCATGTTCAATCGTTACGAACGTTGTATGTTCCTGGTGCATAGTCTTGAAGATCAATGGGAAATTAATTTCCTGTTCAATGCACGAGCGTTTCAAGAGAAACGGCTTGCTCCTGCCTATAAAAGGGAACGAGCAGTGCAGGTTGAAGTAGAGGTCTGGCCGCTCGGCTGTCTTTTTTCTTCCTCGTTTTTGCTTCTAGTTTTCTAGCCTATTCTTCCACCTTCGCAGGCGCTTGGCGAAGCCATGCAGAATTTCCACCATACATCTGTCTGCACGCTGTTATGCTATCGGATTCTCACAAACCACTGCACCTAACCTTGTTGGATCGAGAAGGAGGAGTCGGTGTCGGGTCGTACGTGTGGATACCGCGGAGGTGCTGTTCGTGCGGCACTTGGACTGAGGAAGAGGAGTCTACATCGGATTGATCCGACACGGGAATTCTTCACCACCAATGATCTAAGATCGTAACGCTTTGGAATCTACAAGGGTATGTAATGCCAAATCTCCTCTCGTTACCTACATCTCATAGATGGATCTCGGGATTTATTCCGCATATGCGTAGGAAATTTTTTGTTTTCTATGCTACGAATCCCTTCAATCCTTCTCCTATGCGGATAGGTTGTCGCTCGCATCCTTCGCCATTGCCTCAATTGCCTGGGTAGGATCAACTTCCTGCTTCTTGGCATCAGCGCTTGGTGCTTCGGTCAACTCTGCCTTTATCTTCATGGAGGCCTCGCCTTCCTCCTCGACGCAGATCTCCGGATATCAGCCATGATGGTATGCTTTGCCTTCTTCACTTGACCCCTGCGAAATACACGCAACAAGGTAAATCAGAAATTTTGAGGCAAAACCCACGATAATAGAACATGCAAAATAAACTCATCACTTACTTGGCGACTTTAATCTTCCTCAAACCCATGCTGATGTGCACGGGTTCTCTAATTCAGGTCCCAGTGCGCAGGACATGCTCGTTTCTATGAGGGTCACATGCCGCCGCGACATCAAAGCTAGCTCTAGCTTCGTCATGATCTTGGTCAGGGTCAGCACCCACTTTGAGACTTTCACGTTGAGAACCTCCATGTCGATGTCGAACTCCTCTTCAGGAATACTGCGACTAGCCTCCTCCTAATGGCGCTTTTGTCCACACTTCCTCCAAGCCACGGAGGGTAGCTCCTTCTACGGCTTGCTCGCCCCTGCCTTCTTGCTCTCGGAGGCATCACCCTCTCCCTCTTCCAGCAGCTCCTCTGGCATTTTTTTGTCGAGTGGAGGCAACTAGTGCTCCAAAATCTAGAAAGTATGTTCGACAAAACAAAACACACGGGTTAGTAACTTTATGGAATAGGCGAATGGAAAAGGCTACTATGAACAAGCATGCTTACGGTTGGGTCTGGTCGTGCTCCTGGCCTGTACGGGCGAAATCCCTCTGAGAGTTCAGTGAACTTCGTGTATGTAAACTTCTTAAGGGACGCTATGTAATTTTCCACATCCCACGCCTATAAGGATGACCTCGAGGGGTCGCTCGGCCTAGTGTACTAATACATCCAGTGCACGTAGGTGGCGATCAACACAAGTCACCGCATGAGCCAATAATTGTACAAGTTGATTGTCAGCAACCCTTCGTCCTCCAGGTTCGTCATACGGGTGTACATTTCCTTGACGATCACGGCCTGGCCTTTGGGTAGCTTCTTCGCTGATAATCACTGCAGATTGATCCGCCCAGCAGTGTACGTTGGCATCGCCACCTCCCCAGCTAGGGTGGACTCCTTCACATAGAACCATGATTTTTTCCACTAGTTGGCCGCCTTCTTCGATAGCATCATATTGAAGAACTTGGCGTTCCCCTTGATCTAGAATATCCACCAGCCACCAATGTGGGGCCATTCTTCTGCTCGCGGCTGACCTGGTCATGGAACAATTCTAGCAATAGCAAGAAGTAAGGCAGGCAGCCAAGGTAGCTCTCGCAAAACGCGGCGAAGATCGCAAGCTGCTCGATGCTATGTGGCCCCAAATCAGAGGGTTTGATGCTGTAGTAGAAACAGAAGCACCAAAATAAGATTGACGTTGGGAACCCGAGACCCCGCTTGAGGTGGCTCGGAAATTATATGAATTGTCCCGTTCAAGGCTTGGGTTCGACCTTGTCCGCTAGGGAAACCCGCCAGTGGTGGGATATGCAATATGGCTATGGAGGGATATGGATATATCTATGGTTTGTTTCTCTTCTAGATATTACATCTCCATATCTTTGTGAAAAAATATTTGAAAACCATTATGATGGGGTCACCCCTTTTCTTTTTTGACAATCCCATGACCAAAACATTTTCTTTCCTTTCCAGTCATCATATGACGAAAACAATCTCCTTTCTGTCATGGTCATCCCATGACAAAAACATTTAGTTTTCATTTTTTTCTAAAAACATTTGTAAACCAAAACCTTGGACACTTTAGGTAATGACCTTTCGAACCATCCATGATCATGGAAATAGATATTCAAATAGATTTACACTCTGTAGAGGTTGTACACTATGATATGGGAATGAAGGAGGAGGTAAAGCCTAATTTAAGGACTCCACCAAGCTACGTGTTGCGGGCGCATCCCATTGATGATTGGCACGCCAGGACGATCCACGATATGTAATAATAAGTCTAAGGTTGTGTCAAATATTGTTGCTATGTTATTGAGTCCGAGTCCAGGTTAGGTTCGAGTTCGTTGTGTGTTCGGTTTGGGTCTATCCAATCGACTAGTTGCAGGCCTCCTATATAAAGGAGCCAGCCGCCTAGGATTTAGGGGAGTTCGGTTGTTTAGTCAAAAAACTATATTGTGCTCCATCGTGTATCATCCCTCCAGGGACGGCGATACTGGTTATCATATTATTTCTACAGAGGTTCTTGTGTTCATCAAAGATTGTCATGCTCAGGTTTGAGGTATGATGATCTTCATCACGTTACTTGCTGGATTGATTCCTCTTCTTCAGGTTGCGTTCATCGCGTGATTGGAAGAATCATCTATCTGGTGGACTCGCCGTGAAAGATAGGGATAAAACTAAGGATCATCGGCTAGATCCGCATCACTTTACCCACAAGAATCGATACATACGTCATCATCAACCATGGCCCGACATAACAACGTATGCAGGGTTTCAGATTATCAAACATAAATTTTCATTTGTTGTCCCTGGAATAGGCCCCTGCCCTATGGGTTTACCTCTCCCGAGAATGAGTACACCATGACTTCCCAAGTCACAGTATTATCCCTCTCGTACTTCATAATATCATATCTTCCTTCATACTTCCTATAATTGTACCGTCCGCGGGAGACCCATAGTTTTGTCTGACCTTTGTCAACATAGTGCATCCTCCCCCAAGCCCTTGACACTCATAGTAAGGAAGATCTGTCTTAGAGGGACCTAGTCCCTTACAGATGTTGTGATTTATCCCATTCTAAGGAAAACAAACTACGAGCGAAGCCTCGTCTTACTCCGGGTTAATGTGGTTGTGCGGGGTAGTTATTCCGATAAAAGACTAGAATCCATGTGTCCCATTTTTAGAACATCTTTCTCTTAGTTGTTTCTAACAAAACATTTTTCTTTTAAACCAATTTTCCATCTTTCAAAACAACCACTCAGAAATGACAACCTTCCCAAGGTTTTATCGAAAACATTTATAAGACCTTTGTTTGAGGGGTTCCCAAATAGTTCTATTTTCAAGGAGTGATGTTTCAAGTGAGATAAGATTCTACCCATTATATGCCCATTATAAGGGGATAATGGGTATAAAGAAGGGGTGTTTGTCATGTTGAACACCAAGTCATAACTTGGAGAAGCCAAGTTATCAACAATATTATAGTAAAACATTCATGCCAAAAGTAATGTAGTTGTAAGTGAGATAAAAACAAGTATAGTAAAAGGATTGGGACAAGTTGGAATTCATGAAGGTGGCTTTCCTTGATCAGCACCTTGTCCCTGGATCTCATCTTCAAATTCCTAAAACACAACTTTCTCTTCCTCGATCTTAGCACATTTGCACCAATCATCGCAACAAGTAAACATGTAAAACACATAAACAAGCATACATTAATCACCACACCACATTCAGTACAACAAGTCTAGCTTAGACTAGGGTAAAACACGCAAAGAAAAACATTACTGAAATGGAACACTAGGGTTTGCTGAAAAGTATTTTTCCTATCATACTCCTTTTTGGTCTTTAATTGGAATAACAATTACAGAGGTCATGTACACAAATAAATTAGCAATTCGACCTTGCACATGAAACATGTTTTAAAACCACCTCTAAATGTGCCACTAAACCTATTGGACACCAACATTCTAGGTTTTATCCCAAAATATCTTTATTTATGTTGAAATCATTTAAACACTTTAAATTATCTTTATAAGCACTTAAATAGACCTTCAGTACAAAAAGTATTTTCACCATGATCAAGTCATACAACTAGATAGGTATGTATTTTGTGAGCTCAACAAAATTGCATTTGCATTTTTAGCATTTATATTTAATTTCTTATGTATTTTCTACTGAGAGTAACTCTTGTTTTGGTATTTAATTCACCAGAAAGTCTTTGTAGGTCCCATAAATTTGGCCTTCAATGGTCTAATAGACCTTGGAGTCCAAGATCTCACTGGGATTTGAAATCAACTTAAAATATGTTGCAGATCTACCTAGAAAAATTCCTAAAGTCAAATCTAAGGTTTTATTGTTATTTTCATCACTATAGATATATCGATTTACTTGTTATGAATTCAAGAGAGCATACAAGATATCAAAAGTACCTTTCAACACAAATTCATTTCATGGGATTTGGGGTTGCGAATCTCTGGGTATTGACTTTTTAGTGTAGTATAGATAATTTAGTAGATAAGTACTTAGAAAATGTGAGATTATTATTTTGGCTAGGTTCTTGTCCTGTATGTTGAAGAAAACACATGGGTATATGCATAGGGTTAGATCTGAGGCTTTCATGTATGTTAGATTTTTCTTTGGATTTATTTCCAAACAGTTGATTTAAGCAGATCTGAAAATCGAATAAAGGTTTTTCTTAAAAAGAAAAGACAAAGGGCCAGATCTGGCCGAAAATGGGTAGTGTGGAGCAGTTTCGGCCTACTCGGCCGTCACTATGCATGGGAGCCAAGGGATTCAAACCTACCAGGGCAGGGCCCGGTTGTTAGGGAAGGAGGAGGGGCAAAGGGGTACCAGGCAACACGAGACGTTCGACCAAGTCCCGATCAACGGCAGACTACCGTCTTCTTCCTCCACCCACGAGAAAAGAAGAGGATGATGTCTATGCACTTATATTCTTGTAGACAGTTGTTGGGCCTCCAAGTGTAGAGGTTTGTATAACAGCAGCAAGTTTTCCCTTAAGTGGATCACCCAAGGTTTATCCAACTCAGGGAGGAAGTGGTCAAAAGTATCCCTCTCAAGCAACCTGCAATCAAGATATAAGAAGTCTCTTGTATCCCCAACACACCCAATACACTTGTCAGGTGTATAGGTGCACTAGTTCGGCGAAGAGATAGTGAAATACAAGTGTTATGGTTAATTATAAGTGGTCACGGTGCCAGAAAATAGCTTTGATGGTGTGTGGTTGACTAAAGGCAAACTAAAATAAAGATGGAAGCAAGCAAACATGTAATAGATCTAGTTGCAAATGGTGTTTTAGTGCTTAGAAACAAGGCCTACGGATCATACTTTCACTAGTGAACACTCTCATATAAATATCTTCTCTTTATGATACTACTCTGAACTACTCCGGTTGGACACTCTACCATGGTAGGGCTATAACAGCACACCTCAAAGTTCGCTTTCCCCATCTAGATAACCCCACACTGTCACCTTGAGCACTAGATGGTTCCAACAAACACCACAATTTCATAGAGACATCCAACTCCAAATATAACTCATAACAAGTAATTTTAATCTCTAGCCTAAGTGACACCATGGTGTGCACACTGTCACTTTCACACACATGGGGAGAGCAGAGATCTATTAAAGCACTTAGTAGCAAGTTAGATCTACTTGATTACAAAGCTCATGATCACAATATGATCATGCATAGAGAGAGAGAGAGATGAACACATAGCTACCGGTAGAGCCCTTAGCCTCGAGGAAGAACTACTCCCTCATCATCATGGGAACCAGCAACATTGATGGAGATGGTGGTGAAGATCGATGGAGATGGCGGTGAAGATGGTGAAGAGCCGGGGACGGCGCAGAGGACACCTTCCCTGCCGCCGGTATCATAGGGGAGCACCACCCCTTAGCGCCCTTACTTCATGGCTTCTTGGGAGCCCTTCCCCATGGAGATGGGATCTATGGGGGAGTCAAAAACGTGGCTTTGGTGGCTGCAAATTCGTGGGTGGAGGTGTCTCCCATGAATTAGGTTTCCTCCCTATATATAGCTTCTCGGATTTTCGTCACTCCATCTTGGGCTGCAGTAAATCGGGCCTATCGGGCCCGTCCGGACTCAGAATGAGCTAAATTTTATATCTAAAACGTTTGTCGTGAAATTTCCAACAACTTTGTAGTTGAAGAGTTCTCTGTTTGATGCCGTCTTCGACCCAAAACGTGACCATCTTCAAAAAGAGTTCTGAGACAGATTTCTGGAAAATCTCAATTTGACTCGAACAAGGTTTCCACTTGTATTCTTGGTAATTCCTACACATCAAAGTGTAAAACAAGAACATTGTGCACTTTTGCAACTATTAGTAGGTTAGTCCAAATAAATCATAAACTTTATATAAAAAGGAGTATCAAAAGCATATTATTAGCATAAAACCATCAAAAATTATAGATACGTTATGGACGTATCAACATCCCCAAGCTTGTCCTCGAGTAGGTAAATGATAAAAACAATATAATTTTTAAGGTGACACGTAGCCAACACAATCTTGATCATCATTATTGTAAAAGAATTGATAGCTGGAATCAAGATACTCTAAACATGAACATGAAAGATAGGGTTCTAACAATAAGACATAGCAACTATGTTGTTACATGAAAGGATACAAACAAAGATCATAAATAACAATTCTTTGCAAGACGTTTGTTTGTTTCACATAAAGAAAACATAGCATAATGGCATTCAGCTTGTCCCTCATATTGTAGCAAAACATAAATGCATAGGACACCTTCAAAGTTCATAAAGGTGACTAGATACAAGTAGTTTAAGAACAACCAATATCAAAGTTATGCATCAATCAACAAGTCTTGGGACAATGCATATTAAACTAAGAATGGACACTATGCTCTCTCAATAGGTGTATAAAGATAGAAGATAGAGACTCAATATAAAAGTGGAAGAAATGCCTTCATAGAAGGAAGCAGGGATTCAAGTCTCATAAAGAGCTTCCAAAAATTATGGTAATCATTAGCTTTAAGATCTCATTGCCCCTATCATAAGCATCTTGAAGTGATTAAGGTTAAAGTGAACATACTATGGAGTATATGCTTGACAAAGTATAAGTTGGAAATCTCATGTCCCTTGAATACGAGGGCCGCTCCTCATGCTACTCAAGTTTAGTTACCGGTAAGTTCTTGTCATAGTAAGTACATGTGTATCATAGATAACCGCCAACGGGGTACCCCTTGCCCGATGATACGGAAGAATCTCCATATCAAAATGACAAGGCAAGCAGACAACGAGCATCTCAGCAATCTTCTTATTACCATGGGAAAATGGTGCTTTTTCTCTCTTTCCTCTTTTCTCATATCTCTTTTTTTCTTTCTCTTTTTCTCAATATCTGACTCTTTTTTATAAGAAGAATGCTTCATAGACAGCTCATTATGGTTACGCTGCAGGTTTCTACCATGACAGCATGGATTAGACCGGCGGCCCAAGCGTTTCTCTAACACACATACATAACTCCATGGACTTACAAGCTCCCCTTTCATTTCACACCGACGACATCCATAGACAAAAGAGCATGATATCAACTAGCTACAAAGTACAAGTACAATGTTGAAAGCGTTCCCCATGACAGCATGGTTCTGCTAATCCCCAACATATAAGTGCAAGCATATACAACATAGACGATACAATGGTTCAAGTTTATTAAGGGCAAGAAAAGTAAAGTGTGCCATCAAGTTCGTGAGAGCTTTAATCACTAGTTTTCTCATAACAAGTTTAATTCGGAAGGTAGATAAAAACATGAATATACTTGGAATAGCAAATGCTAATAGGTAGGTATGGTGGGCTCTTTGGAATAACTTGGTTTTAGGAGTTGGATGCATGAGTGGAACTCATACTTAGCTATGGAGGCTAGCAAAAAATTGGGAGCGACCAACTAAGAGAGCAATAATGGCCATAATCATGCAGAGCGATAAAACATCATTAATCAAAGAATAAAGTGATATTACAAGTTGAAAACTGAAGGATCATAAAGGTTATGGTGACTTGGGATAGTCATAACATGGTGTGAGCATGTGCTAAGTCAAACCAAATAAAGCATCAAAGGAGAATACCACAATACTGTGCTTTAATATGCTAACACAATGCATGATTCTTTCAAGGCACATTAAGCAATCTCAATTGTTTATAACATGTCATGCTACAGAAAAAATCACTAAGCATAAAGCCAAAACAATATCAAGCATGACATGACAAAGCATAGGCCACAGTTAAAAACAAGTTCCTTTTATCACTTAAGCATGAACTTTTCCTACTCTTTTCCAATCGAAACCAATCTTTTTTGAAAACTAATGCATGAATGAGGGGGTCCAACCAATTTATTCAAGCAAAATAAGCAAACCAAGCAAACTAAAACCAAAATGAAGATGCTCCAAGAACAACACAATTGTGCATGAAACAATAAAAATGAAGTGTTTGGAAGAAACCTGAGATTTTAATTGATGAAGAAGGGGATACCTTGGGCATCCCCAAGCTTTGATGCTTACACTTCTTGAATATTTCTTGGGTGACACGGGGTGGCATCCCCAAGCTTGAGCGTTTGTCCATTCTTCATCTCATTACATCATTCTTTCCCTACACCTGAAAATTTCCTTCATACAAAACTTCACACAATCTTCATTAGCAACATTAGTGCATTCAAAAGATAATAAACCTTTGGGTTCAGTTTCAACACCAATAAAACTTCCATTAAAACACAAGCTATTGTAGCACTTCCCTCAAAAAGCTCAATTCCCCAAAGAGAACCCAAAAAGGAACCAACAAAAAGCAAATGCAAATAATGGCAGAAATCTGTCAAAACAGACCAGCAGGTAAAAACCAATTTTTTCGAAGACCTTCTGTTGCTCAAATCAAAAAGTGTTGAACTAACGAAAGTTTGATAACAACCTGGGGGAAGAAGCACAAAAAATCACAGCTCAAACCGACGTACAGAGATTTTACACGAATTTTTTACAGCGAAGCACAAAAATCTGTTTCGGGACAGCAACTTTTCCAAATCTTACTTCTCTCTCAATAGAGGTTATTCTTGGCACAAAAACCAATCAAAAAGGATAAGGAGAGGTTATTACAGAGGTAATAACTACCAAGACTCAACTAAAACTTTTGGGTTATCTCCCAATAAGTACTTTTCTTTAACGCCTTTAAGTTAGGCATGATAGTTTGAGAAGATGCTCACATAATAAATATGAATTGAAGTAAAAGAGAGCGTCAAGAAGCAAATTCAAAACACATTTAAGTCTAACCCACTTCCTATGTATAGGAATCTTGTAAATAAACAAGTCATGAAAGCACAAACCCACAAGCATAGGAAAGCAAAACAAGTGCAACTTCAAGACTTTCAACATAAAGAGGGGAAACTTAATGTTATTGAGATACACAAAACCATGTTTCCCTCTCTCATAATAACTTTCAGTAGCACCATGAATAAAATTAACAGTATAACTATCATATAAAACATTCTTATCATGAGCCACATGCTTAAAAGAATTAATACTATCCA
Organism: Avena sativa; assembly: GCA_916181665.1. Lineage (NCBI taxonomy): Eukaryota > Viridiplantae > Streptophyta > Magnoliopsida > Poales > Poaceae > Avena > Avena sativa. The sequence goes on from OV702289.1 coordinate 326,080,264, forward strand.
CATAAACATAGTCAATATTATTAATCGTAGTGGGAGCAAATTCAACAAAATAGCTATCATTCTTATTCTCATCACCATAATCATCAAATACAGGAGGCATATCATAATCATAATTAATTTTCTCCTTGATAGTAGGTGGACTAGAAATATCATATTCATCATTGTAATCATCATATATTGGAGGCATAGTATCATCAAAGTAAATTTTCTCCTCCGTGCTTGGGGGACTAAAAAGATCATTTTCATAAAAACTAGCTTCCACAATCTTAGACTTTTCCATAGCATTAGCAATAATGGTATTCAAAGAATTCATACTAATAACATTGCTATTAGCATGCAAATAAAGTTCCATAGGTTTTTAAATTTTCTCTTCAAACATTTCATGTCCTAACTCAAGATAAATACTATAAAGCTCTCTAATTTTTTTATTGTTTTCCATTAAGTCTAACTAGTGAAAACAAGAAACAAAAAGACAAAATTGCATAATCTAAAGGAAATAACTTTGAGCACTCACGCCGGAGGATGTGAGTACCTTTTACCTTACCTCCCCGACAACGGCGCCAGAAAATTAGCTTGATGTCTACGCACTTCTATTCTTGTAGACACTTGTTGGGCTTCCAAGTGCAGAGGTTTGTAGAACAGCAGCAACTGCCCCGCGCCTCGCCCTCGCCTCTTCCGCGTCCCCAGGCCCTGGCCCCGCGCCCCACGTCGCTACCTCCTCTCTCCCCTCCGCCCCTCACACGCCCGTGCGACCGCCCCCGCTCGTTCTCGGTTCCTTGCCACCAGGTCGCCGTCGTGCCGTGAGCCCCTCGAGCTTGCCGCCTCTCTGTTTCCCCGGGCCCGCGCTCGCGCTGCCGCAACCTCCCGCTCGTCCACGACCCGGATCCGCGGCCGCCTCACCTAGCTGCCGACAAGCACGAGCTCGCCGGCCTCCTCACCCCGCCCTCCTGCTCTAGCCCCAGCCGCCCCTAGTGCTCCTCCGCGCAGCCTCGATGCCAGAGGGATCCTGCGAGCCGGCCTCGCCGGGCTCTTCCCCGCCGCCTCGCACCGATCGTCCTCGCCTCCGACCATCCCCGACACCTCCGGCCAACGCCGCCACCGGCCATCCGAGCCCGTCCCTGGCCACCTCGAGCGCCTCCGCTCCGGCGTTCAACCTGCCTCCGCTGCCTCTGACGATGAGCCGCGCGTCATCGACTCCATCTGCCTTCCCGAGCCGCGCATGCCACGCGACCCTCTCTATAGCTCGTCGTAGGGATGGTGTCGCCCAGCGCGTCGCCTCTGCCCTACACCTGCTCCGGCGGACCACCTCACCTTCGACCGGGGGACCCCTGCTCCAGCGCGCAGTGTTCTCTGGAAGCTCTCAGTTTGTTGCTGCTGTTTCTAGTAGTGTTACTCAAGACCAAGTGGTGGTGACGTTTTGTTATACGTGATGTGCCGATAGTGTTATCTCTCCAAGCTGGTAACGGAATCCTTGGACAAAACCTGAGACGCATGCATCGTCACCAAGTTCCGCCCCGACAAGATCTTCATCACGGGTCCAAGTTTTTCACCTAGATGCGACAAGATCTTCTTCCTGAAGTCCGAAGACGCGGAACCCCGAGTCTCCCTCGGGGACCATCAAGATCTTCTTCATGGGACCTGAAGACCGCCTTCTCGGACGCCAAGGCCTAGGAACGCCAAGACCTCCTTCCGCACCGACACCCGAGTACCGGATGCCAAGTTCGTCGAGATCCCCGGACACCAAGATCGTCGACATGGAACCGAAGCCGAGGATTTCCGCTCGAAGTGTCAAGATCGCCTTCACGGAAAAACCGCAAGACCTCCTTCCCGGGATTCGAAGACCGAACCCTCGGCACACCAAGTCCTTCTTCTCGGAACACCAAGCTCTCCTTCCGTTGTCCGAGACCGATCCCGTTGAACCCTTCCCCCCGTCGAACCCTGAGACCGGACCCTAGACCCCTCGGAACCCCAAGATCTTCCGACCCAGATGTGTGCCCCTAAGCCTCTATTTTTATAATATGACATTATCAACTGTCGCATATTAAATTGTTCTTGCGTGCATATCTGTCTGTGGTTTGGGGGCATTATGCCGATTCACCCCATAATTAAATATGGAGTCTATATGCGGGATATCTTTGTCTTATTCCGGACTACATTTAAATTGGTGTAGCGAACCGATGCCATGTTTCGCCCTGTTAATACAACATTTAAATTGCGGGGGTTCTAAACAACTTGAACCATATAATCATTTGTCGGTACCTCGGTTCCGCTTAATACTGCCTAATTACACCGCATCTACATCATATCATAAGCATGCCGAATCTTTTGCGTAGTATTAAATATTGCATCTGTTGTTTGTCTAGTGTTTGCTTCTTCGCGGATTAGGCCGATGAGTTGATGCGAGTATCAACAAGTTCTCCGGTTTTGATCCGTCGGCAGTGTTTCCCAGGCGAGCATCTCTTCCCCTTCTACCTATTTTGCATTTATAGTCTTTATTTCCTCCTGTTGATCTATTTCTATCCGTGTCGCGATGCTTTAGTTTCCATACCCCAGTTATATCCCGTGCAGGCTCTATATTGCCTTGGATACCTCCTATTACCTGTGTTTGGTAGATAGCTAGCCTTGCGAGTCGTAGTTGCTTGCTCAGGTGTGATCTCGTGTTGTCAAGTACCACAGTTGTTGGCAGGTTGGCAGATGCTTATTGGTGGAGATGCTTATCGGTGGAGTTGATCATGACTTTAAATACAACTATTAAAATGCTAGATATAACTAATGCAGAGGCATCGGTGGGCAATAGATGTTATTTGGTTCTTCCACGCTCACTTGTGTCCCGTAGGACCCTGAGTACTTGATACCTGTTCCTTGATTTTTCGCACTATCCACATCCAGGAGGCCTTATGGACCCCCCTGAGCCAGAGCTTGATTCATTTCTATTTCTTGGGGCCACAAAGTAGTTTGGGGCTTTATTACTATCCTGTACTTATGCCATGTTTTACTGCTTTATTTTAGATTGTGCGTGGAGCACCTGTACTGTTTTGGATCGTGGAATGTTTTCGCGGTATCGACAAGCCCAGTCACACTTTCGGGTTCCCAGTCGTTTACAGCCATTGACACAAACCATGGGTCCGTTCTGGAGCTGGCCAACTTCGTTGCGGGTAGCTTAGTGGGGTGGCCCCTGAAATATTTCTGAATCCTATGATCGCTCTGTCGTGAAAGCCTCGTTGGGTTTTGATTTGGTTTTTCCGAGGTTGATCGAGTGTGTGTTGCTATTTGTGCACCCCTGCAGGGTAAAACTTTCTAAAAGCCGTGTCCGCGGTGATGGACGACTTGGAGCACAGTATCTCGATCATAGACAAGCATAACTAAAGTAGTGCTATAAATTTGACTTAATATGTGACTAGTAAGCAGTTGCAACTATAATGGAATGGATAATAAAAATGCCAATAGCTGGTGGATCTGTGGTGATCTGTGTCATACTATACCTGCCTAGTAAGTATTACAATTCCAATGGAATGTGATAAAAGTGCCAACCACTGCTGGGTTTTGGGATTCCTCAGGACAATTATATCTGATTAGTAAATGTTCCAACTACAACGGAATAGTGATTAAAACTTCCCACTACTTATGCTTCAGGATGACTCATGCTACCGATATCTTCTTAGTAAGTGCTGCAACAATAACGGAATGAGTAAAATTACCAACTGTGTGAGTTCCTTGGCCCGACTTCCTCGTTTGGTCTCGAGGGGGAAATACCAGGATGGGTATGATTGGTGTTAGTATTAGGTTGGATCCTAATAGGTTTTTCTTATCCCTCTCTAATAGCCGCCAGTTTTACTGAGTCTCTATAGGTTGTTTAGTGCCGCTGCGCTGCGGCTTCAGCCCACCATACCTATGTAGGCGAGAGCCGCCGAATTCTAGCCTCGCCATGTACTGGCCTCAGTACTGACGCTCCTCTTTTTCCTTTGCCTTTTGTCGGCACCCCTTTTGTTTTAGCAGGTTCGACGTCGTTAGCAGGGTTACCCTTCCGGCTTGGCCTGGGCAGGGTTATGGACGCCATTGGTTATTCTTCAGGGCTCTTAGCCCCATTTGCATCTTGTCCGTAGTCGGACGCCCTATCGTTTCCAAGGTGATTTGGATCTTTGTATTATATATCTGTATTCTTGACTCATGGAGTCGTTGATGTATATATCTGTTCTATGGGTCCCATCAAGGACTGTTGTGTAAAGTTATTACTTTGTTTTCCACCCGTACGAAAGTGCCTGGTGGGCGTCTTTGAATCCTTTCTATGTGGGTTTGGCAGAAAAGGCTAAAACTTGCATAGGGCCGATTCGAGGGTGTTACAGAGTGGTATCAGAGCCCAGCAGTTGCGATACCCCACAAGTCCAGCCAGTAGGATAACCTAGCTAACGGCCGAAGTAGAGTGTCAACACTATTTTGCAAAAATCGGTTGGGTAGATCTGATTAGGTCTGCTTTTACTCCTTACCCCTCTGCTGTTCTCCTCTTACCTCTGCGTGTTTTGAATCCGCTCTCTTCTCTTTCTTCGAGTCCAGGAATTCTCGTGGTTGGGTTTCCGTCGTACCTTTAGGGTTTCGCTACCTCCTTTGGTAACGGTGCTTCTACATCCGGTCTTCATGCTATCGGAGTGATCCTTTATCTGTGGTACCATTCTTGGTTCCTTGTTTGTGCCTTCCGGTGTTTTCCGACGCGACGACATCATCTACGCCAGATCCAATATAGCGAGTGCCTCACTCCTTGTTTCAGAATCTCGTTTGTCGAGATCTTCAGTCTAATTCCGAGAGTTGGTTGCATAAATCCCCTATTCATATGCAGAGTAATGGTTTGGGTGCGCGATGGACTGATCACCATCCGACTACTCTTATCATTAGCTTTTGTATATTGAATCGGTGGATCCAGCAATTTTACTCCGTCCTCGGAAGTTAAAGGTGGCCTTATCTTTTGAGACCTTTATCTTCGTCTTTGTTTCTCCGGAGTGTTCTCTCAAACGAACGCGAGCAACGACCCCATGTTGGTGGTGTCGCCGATTCAAGACGAAGAAGGAACCTTTGTTAGTGGTGTCGCGAGGAACTATCCGAAGCGAGAAGATGCAGATCGCCGACCTTCTTCCCGGTACCATGAGGCGGATCTTGAGGGCGAGATCCATTGTTAGTGGTGTCGAATTGTGGCATCCCGCAAAAACCACTACTAGAAAATCGCGTTGTTTTTGTGCATTGCATCGTCATGACCGCATGCTCATATCATCATGCCACCTTGCATTTGAGCATCGTCATGTCATCATGCATTTGTTTGTCTAAAACTATTTTCTAAAAATCTGGTTTTGCTTTCTAAATGCCCCGTCTTTATTCAAATACAAAACCCGGGTCTCCGGATTATTTTGTTTTGTCTACCAACGGTTTGCAAAAGCCTCGTTTGTAATAAATAAAATATTTAAATTATTTTTTAGGAGGCAGCCAGCCAGGCCCGAAAGCCCAGCCGGCCACCTCCAGATAAAAATCCTACCTACCCAGAAAACACCCAAACCTTTTCTACCAAATAACCCACCCAACCTATCCTCCCCAGCCCCTCCACCTCACCTCACCCTATGGCAGCGCGCCACATCACCTCTGGCCTAACCCCAACCAATCACCGCCGGGCCACCTCATCTCCCGCCCAGCCGCCTCTGTTTCCGCCTACCGCATGTCCCCACCTGTCCTGCCCGGCCTACGCGCACGCGCTCACGCGCGGACAACTTCCGCTCGCCCTCGCCCGATCCAGCCGTCGCCACGCCCTACACCTGCACGCAAACCCATGCCCCACGCAACATCTCCCGCTCGCCTCGCGTGGCACGGGCACATCGACACGAGAATCCTCCCCGCGTCGTACCCACCTACGCGGTACACGCGTGCCTCGCCCCGTGGGCCCGCCTCCCTCTGCCGTCCTCCTCCCCATCCGCTCTCACCCCACCGCCGTCCTCTCCTCCGCTCGCCCTCCTTTACCGCCGCATCCTGCCGCTGTATCGGCCTCCTTCGCCTTCCCGAGCGCCGCCACGGGAGCCTCCTCCGCTCGGGTTCTCCTTCTTCGTCGCCAGCGCCGGCCGTTGATGCCCAGCAATTCCGTCCACCGCCCGGCCCTCTCGAGCCAGCCGTCGCCGGAGCCCGGCCCCGCGCCTCGCCCTCGCCTCTTCCTTGTCCCCAGGCCCTGGCCCCGCACCCCACGTCACTACCTCCTCTCTCCTTTCCGCCCCTCACACGCCCGCGCGACCGCCCCCGCTTGTTCTCGGTTCCCTGCCACCAGGTCGCCGTCGTGCCGTGAGCCCCTCGAGCTTGCCGCCTCTCTGTTTCCCTGGGCCCGCGCTCGCGCCGCCGCAACCTCCCGCTCGTCCATGACCCGGATCCGCGGCCGCCTCACCAAGCCGCCGATAAGCACGAGCTCGCCGGCCTCCTCACCCCGCCCTCCTGCTCTGGATTCGGCCGCCCCTGGTGCTCCTCCGTGCAGCCTTGATGCCAGAGGGATCCTGCGAGCCGGCCTCGTCGGGCTCTTCCCCGCCGCCTCGCACCGATCGTCCTCGCCTCCGACCATCCCCGACACCTCCGGCCAACGCCGCCACCGGCCATCTGTGCCCGTCCCTGGCCACCTCGAGCGCCTCCGCTCCGGTGTTCATCCTGCCTCCGCTGCCTCTGACGATGAGCCGCGCGTCATCGCCTCCATCTGCCTTCCCGAGCCGCGCAGGCCACGCGACCCTCTCTGTAGCTCGCCGCAGGGATGGTGTCGCCCAGCGCGTCGCCTCTGCCCTACACCTGCTCTGGCGGCCCACCTCAGCTTCGACCGGGGGACCCCTGCTCCAGCGTGCAGTGTTCTCTGGGAGCTCTCAGTTTGTTGCTGCTGTTTCTAGTAGTGTTACTCAAGACCAAGTGGTGGTGACGTTTTGTTATATGTGATATGCCGATAGTGTTATCTCCCCAAGTTGGTAATGGAAGCCTTGGACAAAACCTTAGACGCATGCATCGTCACCAAGTTCCGCCCCGACAAGATCTTCATCACGGGTCCAAGTTTTTCCCCTGGATGCGACAAGATCTTCTTCCCGAAGTCCGAAGACGCGGAACCCCGAGTCTCCCTCGCGGACCATCAAGATCTTTTTCATGGGACCTAAAGACCGCCTTATCGGACGCCAAGGCCCAGGAACGCCAAGACCTCCTTCCGCACCGACACCCGAGTACCGGATGCCAAGTTCATCGAGATCCTCGGACACCAAGACCGTCGACATGGAACCGAAGCCGAGGATTTCCGCCCGGAGTGTCAAGATCGCCTTCACGGAAAAACCGCAAGACCTCCTTCCCGGGATTCGAAGACCGAACCCTCGGCACACCAAGTCCTTCTTCTCGGAATGCCAAGCTCTCCTTCCGTTGTCCGAGACCGATCCCGTCGAACCCTGAGACCGGACCCCGGACCCCTCGGAACCCCAAGATCTTCCGACCCAGATGTGTGCCCCTAAGCCTCTATTTTTATAATATGACATTATCAACTGTCGCATATTAAATTGTTCTTTCATGCATATCTGTCTATGGTTTGGGGGCATTATGCCGATTCACCCCATAATTAAATATGGAGTCTATATGCGGGATATCTTTGTCTTATTCTGGACTACATTTAAATTGCTGTAGCGAACCGATGCCATGTTTCTCCCTGTTAATACAACATTTAAATTGCGGGGGTTCTAAACAACTTGAACCATATAATCATTTGTTGGGACCCCGGTTCCGCTTAATACTGCCTAATTACACCGCATCTGCATCATATCATAAGCATGCCGGATCTTTTGCGTAGTATTAAATATTGCATCCGTTGTTTGTCTAGTGTTTGCTTCTTCACGGATTAGGCCGATGAGTTGATGCGAGTATCGACAAGTTCTCCGGTTTTGATCCGTCGGCAGTGTTTCCCAGGCGAGCATCTCTTCCCCTTCTACCTATTCTGCATTTATAGTCTTTATTTCCTCCTGTTGATCTATTGCTATCCGTGTTGCGGTGCTTTAGTTACCGTACCCCAGTTATATCCCGTGCAGCCTCTATATTGCCTTGGATACCTCCTATTACCTGTGTTCGGTAGATAGCTGGCCTTGCGAGTCGTAGTTGCTTGCTTAGGTGTGATCTCGTGTTGTCAAGTACCACAGTTGTTGGCAGGTTGGCAGATGCTTATTGGTGGAGATGCTTATCGGTGGAGTTGATCATGACTTTAAATACAACTATTAAAATGCTAGATATAACTAATGCAGAGGCATCAGTGGGCAATAGATGTTATCTGGTTCTTCCACGCTCACTTGTGTCCCGTAGGACCCCAAGTACTTGATACCTGTTCCTTGATTTTTCGCACTATCCACATCCGGGAGGCCTTATGGACCCCCCTGAGCTAGAGCTTGATTCATTTCTATTTCTTGGGGCCACAAAGTAGTTTGGGGCTTTATTACTATCTTGTACTTATGCCATGTTTTACTGCTTTATTTTAGATTGTGCGTGGAGCACCTATACTGTTTTGGATCGTGCAATGTTTTCGCGGTATCGACAAGCCCAGTCACACTTTCGGCGACACAGTCGTTTACAGCCATTGACACAAACGCTGGGTCCTAGCCGGCCAACTTTGTTGCGGGTAGCTTAGTGGGGTGGCCCCCTGAAATATTTTTGAATCCTGTGATTGCTCTGTCGTGAAAGCCTCGTTGGGTTTTGATTTGGTTTTTCCGAGGTTGATCGAGTGTGTGTTGCTATTTGTGCACCCCTGCAGGGTAAAACTTTCTGAAAGCCGTGTCCGCGGTTATGGACGACTTGGAGCACAGTATCTCGATCATAGACAAGCATAACTAAAGTAGTTCTATAAATTTGACTTAATATGTGACTAGTAAGCAGTTGCAACTATAATGGAATGGATAATAAAAATGCCAATAGCTGGTGGATCTGTGGTGATCTGTGTCATACTATACCTGCCTAGTAAGTATTACAACTCCAATGGAATGTGATAAAAGTGCCAACCACTGCTGGGTTTTGGGATTCCTCAGGACAATTATATCCGATCAGTAAATGTTCGAACTACAACGGAATAGTGATTAAAACTGCCCACTACTTATGCTTCAGGATGACTCATGCTACCGATATCTTCTTAGTAAGTGCTGCAACAATAACGGAATGAGTAAAATTGCCAACTGTGTGAGTTCCTTGGCCCGACTTCCTTGTTTGGTCTCGAGGGGGAAATACCAGGATGGGTATGATTGGTGTTAGTATTAGGTTGGATCCGAATAGGTTTTTCTTATCCCTCTCTAATAGCCGCCAGTTTTACTGAGTCTCTATAGGTTGTTTAGTGCCGCTGCGCTGCCGCTTCAGCCCACCATACCTATGTAGGCGAGAGCCGCCGAATTCTAGCCTCGCCATGTACTGGCCTCAGTACTGACGCTCCTCTTTTTCCTTTGCCCTTTGTCGGCACCCCTTTTGTTTTAGCAGGTTCGACGTCGTTAGCAGGGTTACCCTTCCGGCTTGGCCTAGGCAGGGTTATGGACGCCATTGGTTATTCTTCAGGGCTCTTAGCCCCATTTGCATCTTGTCCGTAGTCGGACGCCCTATCGTTTCCAAGGTGATTTGGATCTTTGTATTATATATCTGTATTCTTGACTCATGGAGTCGTTGATGTATATATCTGTTCTGTGGGTCCCATCGAGGACAGTTGTGTAACGTTATTACTTTGTTTTCCACCCGTACGAAAGTGCCTGGTGGGCGTCCTTGAATCGTTTCTATGCGGGTTTGGCGGAAAAGGCTAAAACTTGCATAGGACCGATTCGAGGGTGTTACAATTGTTTCTTCCCTCAGATTATGAAATGAAGCTTAGAGAACCAATATTTCCTTCAAACAATAAAGTTCCTTGATACCACAGAAAGATTAGCATAGAGGACTTCTCGGATGAGCTTCTTCTTGTGCCAGTCAGAACCAAAGAATCACGCAATTGAGATGCGCATATGTCTTCAAGATAACGAGGTGACACAACTTTCTGGTGGAATCCTGAGAAAGAAGTTGAATATAGAAGATCTGGAATTTATTGTAGAGATGCTTATTTCTTTCCTTAACCATGAGGTTAATGCAATAGATTTGCGATTGATGGCATCAACCATAATTGGCTTTACCAAGAGGAAAAGAATTGACAAAAATGGAAGTCAGAGATATCTTCCATCCATCTTGTTTGACGTTGTCGAGCACCTCATAGAATGAAGAGGACGATGAAGATTTTGCATCTGTTTCCACTAGATCATTGAAGATTTTGCTCCATCTTGAAATAGGCGCGATCACCAACAAGAGATTGTTGGTCTTCATTGAGAGAACACTCCGAAAAACAAGGATGGAAGTAAAAGTATCGAGGGATAAAGGACACTCCTAACTTCCGTGGAATGAGTAAAATTGCATTAATTCACCAATTCAGTGTACAAGAGCGAATGATAAGAGTAATGGTATGGTCATGACTCCATTCCGCACCCAAAGCATTACTCTGCACATGAATAGGAAAATTATGCAACCCAACTCTCGGAAATTTAGATTGATGATCTTAACAAGCATAATTCATGAAGCTTCGTAAGAAAAACAAGGAGGTGATGCAAACACTTCGTCGGATCCAAAGTAGATAAGATGATGATGTTGTCGTCATGTCGGAAGTTCCAAGCCATCAGAAAAGATATGAAGGAAGACCATTGAAAATAGATGAAGGATTCACCAGATAGATTATGGATAGCAACAAGAACCTGGAATAGAAGAATTATGAAAGATCTAGAAAATCTTCGTGGCATCTGGCGGATTGAGGATAAAAGATAAAGCGACAGGGTTTCAAAAGGATTCTTGATGTGTGGAAGACCAACAGAATTCTTGTCCTTCTTGAGAAGATTTGAGAGATATAATAGTCTTGAGGAAACTTCGGCGGAACAACGATGATAATTTGCCAAACAAGGAAAATCTCTAGATTTGGTTGATGGTGGAGGATGGAATTAACAATTGACATTATGATTTCAGATTTGTAGCAATGTCTTTAGCAGAAGGACGTGGTGGAGATAGGTGACTTTAGAAAGTCATGATTTACACTCTAAGAACTTTGCACAGATGTGTAGTTCCCGAAGCTTGAGAGAATGAAAATAAGATGTTCTTCATGTTCTTCCATTGATGTATAATAGGCATGCATATCGTAAAGATATACCACCATGAATTTAACGAGATATTCCAAGAATACCAAGTTCATGAAGCGGGAGAACGAATAATGTTCAAAACACTTTTTGAGCTCAACGCTTTTTGAAAGATCACATAAAGAGAAAGGATTTGTGTTGAAATAATAAATTGGGAGAATAGATTATTTGGCCCTGTGGAAGAGAAAAGATACCGACTTGTTCACCTTATTGATCGGTTCACCGGTTGAAGAAGAGAAGAGATCTTGGTTAAAGAAGTGATGATAGCTCATACATTTACACAAATGTATCAGAGATGAAAGGATGAGATTCTCATGTATTAAAGAAACCCCTTTTGCAGATATGGGGTTCAAATGAAGCATGATAATCGGATGAGAATCCACCATAGTGCCTTAAGAAATTTTTGAATTGCCAAAGATACTTGAATATGATATAGATATGATCACGGTATAACTCAAAATCACAAGAGATAACCGCCATCATTTGGAGGATTTAGATTGATAGCATTGACCATATTCCACTCATGATAAGCGTCATATAGCTATACCGCGAACCAAATTGCAATCACAAGCATCGGATCGACACACGTTATGTATTTAACTACAAAAGAATTGAAGATGAAGTAAAACTTTAGGATTATGCGCCAATAGCAAAGATTAAGTTAGCATGGACATGCCGATAAAAGAAGATAGATAGCATATCCCACACGACTGAAAAGGAGTGTGGAAACACAGATGTATCAAAGAAAAAATTCCGCATTTTTCGACATTAGAATACCAACTAGATGCGCAAAACCACTTAACAGATAGAGATTAGCAACTCCACATTCTGTGAAAGCATGCAGGAAGGAAGAACACCCTTAACAAGATTGCGTCGGTTAACAAAGAGTAAGAAAGATCACATCGTTTTACAAAGAGTCAAATAGATCATGTCGGTGTACAAATAAGCCTGTCGGTATGGAATGTACCAATAGTTGATAACCAAAGGCAGATTGCGACAACAAGGTTGGATGCAACAGATGGACAAAGAATTACACACACACCCTATGGTACTATGGAAACCCCGAACACGTGAATCCTAGTTTGAATTTTTAGAAGAGGATAGACAAACGTTACACTTCCTTACCAGAAAAGGGTGGGGGGGGGGTAAGAAGAAAAATGGAAGCAGTCCTACTCTCATGTTTAGTTTTTCCCTAGTATACATAGCTACCAAAATATTTTCTAGACCGACAACGACCATCTTGGCTGAGACCCTGAAGGGCGGAATGACTTTGATACCAATTGTAATACCTTGAACATTACGCTCTAAGTTCAATCCTAGACGAACCAAAAGTAGATAAGGGATTCTACCGTGGAGGCCCAAGGCCACCCACGTGTAGCCCCATCGAAGCGGAGCGGGCCACGGACCAGCCGATCACCTTATCCACTTTCAAGAACATCAGGACAAGAGCGAGCGGCATAAGCGACAGGTAACGCGGCCACGACATACACAAATGAGTATGTATGTCTTCGACTTATAATAGACATCAGAGTTGCACCATCTAGAAACAATGGAAACAGATATATTCAACAGCATACGACAAGATCCAAATATCCTAGATAGATATAATAGTTTAGGATATCTCCTCATACATCACACATCAGAGTATCAAGCGGAAGTGGAAAAACAAGATCCGAGTACGGATTAAGAAGCAAATCAGCATAAGATGCCTATGAAATAAGCACATCCCGCCCACAGATCTCACGGATCTCCATCCCTAGAATCTCTACACCTGACGGTCGTTGCCACCATCATCGGTCTCTTTGATCCAGTAGCCTTCTTGAGAGTATACATGTCCACCTAAACCAAATATTTATCGTGTGAGACCCTAGGGGTACTCAGCAAGTCTTAATGCATCTAAAGGGAACAACCTGGGGTGACGCAATTACAGCGAAAGATAATATCTAAAAGTTCTATAGAGACACACTACATCATCCGCCCAACCAGAGATGGGTGGATGCTCGTTATTAATAGAAATAGTGATATAAGCAACATAATTAACCTTGCTCACCCTCCTTCTCGCTTACAGATGATAAGGCGGAAGAACCTCTCATCTGTTGGCAATTTTATTAACCATTCTATGAGTATTGTTCTATTTACTAGTCATGTCTTAGTCAAATTAAAGGCGGTACTTTAGTTATGCTTGTCTATGATCGAGAAACTGTGCTCCAAGTCGTCCATAACCACGGACACAGTGTTCAGAAAGATTTACCCTGCAGGGGTGCACAAATAGCAGCACACACGATCAACCTCGGGAAGAACCAAATAAAACACAACAAGTCCTCACGACAAAGCATTCATAGGATTCAGGGGGGCACCCCACTAAGCTACCCGCAACGAAGTTGGCCGGCTCCGAGACGGACCCAGGGTTTGCGTCAATGGCTGTAAACGACTAGGAACTCGAAAGTGTGACTGGGCTTGTCGATACCGCGAAAACATTCCGCATTCCAAAACAATACAGGTGCTCAAGCACAATCGTAAATAAAGCAGTAAAGCATAGCATAAGTACAAGATAGTAATAAAGCCCCAAACTACTTTGTGGCCCCAAGAAATAAAGTGTGAATCAAGCTCAGGCAAAGGGGGATCCATAGGGTCTCCCGTATGTGGATAGTGCGAATAGTCAAGGAACAAGAATCAAGTACTCGAGGTCCTATGGGACACAAGTGAGCTTAAAGAACCAAATAGCAGATAATGCTCACCGATGCCTCTTTCATTAGTTCTCTACTCATATTGAGTTGTTTAGGTACCTCATTATCCAAAGACTCGCACAAACCCTACACATGCAATTCTACGACTCGCATGGCTCAAACAACTCCTGCAGTAATGGCTCATGGGATGGAGGTACAAGCTTCGGTGGGATTTAAAAGTAAAGGCTATGCAATACTTGGGATTCAATTTAATGCAATCGTGACTCAATGATGCAAGAATAAGATAGAAGCATAGGTACTATATGTATACAAACATGGGGAATTTCTTGCCTGGTAGTTCTATTGTCGAATAGGAAGGATCCGGGTAATACTCCTGAGGCTCCTGGTATTCTCCTTGCTTAGTGTCTATCTGGATAAAAACCAAACACAAAAGGGGCTGAAATAAATACATTGTATAATCATATAAATAATATGCATCAAGCAAAAAAGTATGCCATGATGGAATGATGCACAACTTACATGGCATAGCATAGCATGGCATGACTGAGGTGTGGGGTACAAGAACAAAACATTTTATTAAGTTTTTAGTCATGCTTTGCTTCCATAAACATTGTTGTATACTTAATATTTATATGATGCATGCTTTAATTCATATTATGGAACACATAGTTAGAACGATCTCATCACGCTGATCGATTTAGACATATTATTTGTCGAATTTAGAATTACAAAATTAAAGTTATGAATTTATTAAGATAAACGCATTTATTGACATTTAAATAATTTCGAAATTTTAATTTTCTCAAAAATTATTTTGGATGGCATATTTGAACTCCTTGCATTTTCCTGATCAAAAAACATATATCATATGCAATATTTGGAAATATTAAAAAAAGATGGAATTTAACATTATAAAAGCATTGATTAAATATCTAAAAATATATATTTTTTAATAGGTGAAAAAAATAAACAATGGTCAGATTGGTGTAGAGACTTTAAAAACAAACAGGTTTCATATTTTAAGTTTTGCCAAAATACTTACAGAACTAAATATAAATATAAACAGGATCAAAGTTGATATAGGGTTTGACTTTCAAAAGTTTGTTTTATTTAGAATTTCAAAACTATTGACCAGATATGACCAAAGATTATAAATCTCAGAGACTTTTGAACGGTTTGTGAAGCGCTATAGGGTTGTGGGTTGGGGAGAGATAGGAGATATGGGGATTTTAATGAAAGGGCAAGGTCACGTCGGGGATCGAATCAAACTGAGTTTTTCTTTTGCGTGTGCAAAAAGTGCTAGCTCAAGCCAAGTTTGCTTGATGATTTCGTTCGAAGTTGTTTCTGCTCCGATTTGTGAACGGTTTGCTGATAAACGAAGAAGGTACAAAGGAGAAGATAATTTGTCACTGGGGCATCACCGGAATATGATTACAGTGCCGAGGAAAATGTGGTGAACTGGGACAGATACGTGCGCACAGCGACTGTCGAAAACTCTCTGACCTGACAATGAGAACGTGCAGGTTTTGCGGTGATGGTTTTGAGAGTTTTAGAGATCCGTATCTTGCACCGTTTGATTCTATGGATAGATGGGGCATCGGAGAAGAACTGTGCATGGAAGTATTTGCCGGAGAATCACCGAAACAGATGTGAGAAAGTGATGAACAGAGGTTACTGCAGATGCTCGAAACTGATGAACAGTCTGCAGTTTGGACAGGAAACGATGGCGAGATTCGTCTAAGTTTTGAGGAAGCTTTCGTACTCCACAGGCCACTGTTTTGAGCGCCAAATGTTGTACTGGATAGAGGGTTGTGCCGAGGATCCACGCGCGTGAAGAACGACGTCGGAAGAGAGCTGAGGCGGCCAGAAATGCACGGGGAACAGTGTCACTGCAGGTTGTCTGCAGAAGCGTGCATGGCGATGTACGTGCGTGGCAGACGTAGTGGCGAACTCCGGTGACAGCAACCACAAGCTGGAGATGGAAACACACATGTGTTTCTGATACGTTGCAAACGTATCTATAATTTTTAATGTTACATGCTTATTTTATATCTATTTTTTTATGTTTTGTTCATACTTTGGAGTATTTTTATACATTTTTGGGACTAACCTATTAACAAGATGCCACAGTGCCAGTTGCCTGTTTTCTACTGTTTTTGGTTTCAGAAAAGCCAGAAAATGAATATTCTTGGAATTGGACGGGACAAAAGCCAAAGTCAATATTTCACCGAAGAGAACACGGAGCCAGAAGACGAGACGAAGAAGGGCCTCGAGGGGGCCACACCCCCTGGCCGTGCGGCCTGGCCTGGCCCACGCCTGGGGGGCGTAGCTGCCTCGGGCACCCCCTCGGCCTACCCTATCGCCTATAAGAAGCCTCCGATACAGAAACCCTAAGTACCCGATCAAAGACCCGATCAAATTTCCGCGAAAGAGTCTGTAGCCACCACCATCTCCATCCCTAGATCGGGAGGAATCTGAAGCTCTTCCTGGCACCCTGCTGAAGGGGAGAGATCACCCTGGAGGCCTTCTACATCACCATGCCTGCCTCCGGTGTGATGCGTGAGTAGTTCATCCCTGGACTACGGGTCCATGTAGTAGCTAGATGGTTGGTTCTTCTTATTTGTGCTACCATGTTTAGATCTTGTGAGCTCCGTTCATGATCAAGATCATCTATTTGTAATTCTGCATGTTGTGTTTGTGGGGATCCGATGGATATTGAGATGCTATTTCAGATTGATTATTGATTCTATCATGTCTTTGTTATTTGTGATCTTGCATGCTTTCTGTTGTTAGTAGCTATCTTAGCCGAGTAGATGCTACCAACTCCAAGAGGGAGTATTTATGCTCGATAGTGGCTTCATGCCTCTAGGAATCTGGGGAAGTGACAGAAATCTCTAAGATACTAGATGTGTTGTTGCTACTAGGGAGAAAACAGCAATCCTTTGTTCATAGAACAATCATATTGTTTACTTTACACACTTTGCTTAATGCAATTATTTGTTGCTTGCAACTTAATACTGGAGGGGGTTCGGATGATAACCTGAAGGTGGATTATTAGTGATAGATGCAGTTGGATTACGGTCTATGTATAATATTGTAATACCCAATCAAATATCATAGGAATCAAGATGATTAGTATATGCATGTATGCTCTCTCTATGTTTGTCAATTGCCCCGCTGTAACTTGTTCACCCAACATGTCATTTATCTTAAGGAGAATCACCACTAGTGAACTATGGATCCCGGTCCATTCTTTTACCATCAATCTACAATCTACTATTTACTGTTTTCTCTTTACTTTCTGCAAGCAATTACTATCTTCCACACAATATGTTTAATCCTTTGTTTTCATCAAAACCGGTGGGATTGACAATCTCACTATAAGTTGGGGGCAAAGTTCTGTGGTTGTGTTGTGAAGGATTCCAAGTTGGAAACAACACCTTGGAGGTGTTTCCTTGCTCCTATTGATTCGATAACCTTGGTTTCATAACTGAGGGAAAACTTGTTGCTATGCTCATCATACCTTCCTCTTGGGGTTCCCCAGTAAGCTCTACATATTGAGCAAGCAGACCTGCGAGTGTTAACTAAAGGTCCGAAAAGCTAAAGTGTTGGACTAAATTTCGGTGATAGATAGCAGCGCAAAAACAACAATAAAAGAGAAGAGGCGAGACATCCGGGAGTCGACCTATGAGATGTTGCTGAGGATCATGTACTAGTACCACCGTATTGAGTTTCGTTTGATGAACAAAAGCTGGGGGCACTGGATACAAGCTAGCCATGACCGGGAAGATGTACACAAAACAGCAGTGTGCTGGTTGCAGACGGCGGCAAGGAGAAGTTCAACGGCGCTTTGATGTTCATCTGGGACGGGGAACATATTGAGGGGAAGCACCAAGATGAGGCGCAACATGAGGAACAGGCAGACGGGGTCAGTGTTGATGGGAATGATGATGATCTGTAGGGAAAGGCTACACACTGCACTGCACAGAGTGTGCTCGACGAAACGAATAGCAGCAACAGGGGGTGGAATGATGCACAATCTTGTCAGGGAGGATGGTGAACTCACAAGAATGACTCTAGACTAGACAAGCTAGTGGAGGCGGTGGAGATTTTGCAGGAGGCGCGCAGCTCTGGAGCTTCTGTCTCCAGCGTTAATGGCGACGGTGGTGTCAACCCAGGATTCCTCTGGTGTGGCTACTGGTACAAGGAGAAGAAGGGGGGCCTTGCTTAGCTACTGGTGGCGGTGGTCGACCTTAGGGAGCACCGAAACGGCTGGAGAAGGGGATAGCTATGGGGAAGGTGTGGTGGACATGGGCTTTGCGTGTGGAAGAAGAAGGGGATGTTGCTTGATGGGATCTCGATCTGGAGCTAGGTCTGGGTGGTTGGGGGGAGGCCGGCTCCGCTGCTGCTTTTGTGGCCAGGAGGAAGCTGGGCAAAAGTGAGCACGAGCCCAGCGTGGCGATGGGCAGGAGCAAGTGACACCAATGGAGAAGAGGAACATGACCCGACCAGGCTAGCATGTTCACTTTTGGGCATGGTTTGGCTACAGCAAGTAGAGCTAAGTTGCTCATCTAGCTTGACATGGTTCGGTGTTAGATGAGCTAGGAAGAAAAATGGGGGGGGGGGTAGGATTTGTTAGATATTCTAGCTAGATTACATGGTGTGGTTGAGGACGCATGCACTCACGAGTAGGATTTAGGTTTAGCTATTTTAGTGTGTGTGTGTGTGTGTATAGATACACACTTGGGTAGAATGTGTGTATGTGTATATGTGTGTTTGGGACAAACGGCTAGGGTAGATTAGGAGCTTGTTAGGAATTTAGCTGGGTGTGTAGAGAGAGATATGTATAGTGTGTGTATAAGTGAGGTTACACACACGTGGTTAATTGACTAGGATCTGAACACAATTAAAATAAGAAAGAATTCTAATGGCATTTTAAACAAGAGACAAAGCCACATTTTGACTTGATATAGCAAGTGACTAGAAGGGCATGTTATTGCATGAGCAACTAGAGATTAAAAAATAAAAGGGACATATGTGCAATGATGGAGTAGAGTTAGTGAAATAAGCACTAGAAGTTGGGTTGGCGATAGAAGTAGATGGAAACACGTGTGGGCATATGAATCAAAATTAAATCCAACAAAACAAATGGAACCCATATGTCCATACATGATAGGAATTTGAGCAAGACCATTATGTCCAGAGGCCATACCATGTTAGTAGATAGAATGATTTAAAGAGACATGCCCCCAACTCAATTTGGGCATCAAGCATTATATCAAGAACCAAATACAATATATCAAGATGCAAATACAACTAATAAGATAAATGTATATGCGAGAAGAACCAAATGAAAAGGAGTTTTATATGATGCTCATATGCAATATGGCATGGTGACATGAGCATGATATAATAATGATGCAATGATAATATGTGGGAAGTAGCAATATATAGACTAGGCAAGTAGAATTACAATTGTTAGACAATTGGGATGCTACATTTTGATGGTTCCTAGAACCTTGTCATATGGTTATGTAATATGCTACCTACACTATGCATGGCTATCTTATCACACTTATGCTTGTTTATTCCTCCTTACATCTATTGATCTACCCCCAAATTTTCAACTACAAGTTTCCTATGGATAATAAAATAAAGTGGAAAATACTAAATTGGAATCTTAGAGGTATTAACTATAAAAATAAATGGTTGGCTCTGACACAAAAAATTGATGAGTGTGAATATGAAATTATCTGTTTGCAAGAAACAATACTTTGATATGGAATACTTGAGGAAATTATGTCCTAAGAAATTTGAAAATTTTGAATTCCTGCCCTCTATGGGTGCATCTGGGGGTAATAATTATCTGGAATGGTACACTTTTCAATGTTTAGATAACTATTCAAAATGAGTTTTCAATCTTTGTCACTTTCACTTCAAAGATTTCTAATGAAACTTGGATTCTTACAAATATTTATGGGCCTATCAAGTGGAAAGGAAAGCTATTTTCATTGAATGGTTTACAAACATTGTTATGCCCGATGATATGGATTTGATAGTCTTAGGAGATTTTAGCTTCATCAGAAAACCTTCTGACAGAAATAAGGAGGGGTATGTTAATGACATGGTGTTGTTTAATGAAGCAACTAGCCATTTGGGCTTAGTGGAGTTACCTCTTAAAGGGCAAAAATTCACCTGGAGCAATAGGCAGAAAGACCCACTTTTGGATATATTGGATTGGTTCTTCACATCAAGCTCTTGGACACAGACTTACATATCAACTTTTGTTTATCCCCTGACTAAGCCTTCTTATGACCACCTTTCTTGTGTCATTACTATTGGCACTAAAATCCCTAAATCCTAGATCTTTAGATTTCAGAACTTCTGGATGCAGCATAGTGACTTCAAGCAAATTGTCCAAAATGCAGGGAACATTCCTATTTGGCATAGTCATAGTGCAAAAAGAATTAATTCTAAATTTAAAAATGTGAGAAGAGGCCTCAAACTATGGGCCAAAAATCTTCCATGCCTCAAGTCACTGATTGCTAAAGTGAATGAGACTATTGATCTCTTCGATATTTTGGAGAAAATGAGAACCTTGCCACTTTTTGAATGAAAAATAAACTGGGTCAAATTGGGTGATGAAAACATGAAGTTTTTTCACTCAAAAGATACTATCGTCTATAGACACACCTATATTGCTATGTTGAAAAGCAAGAACCATTAGGAGATCCATGATCATGATGGCAAATATGAGATTCTATGGGAAGCCTTTAAGGATAGGCTTGGTACCTCTGATAAGCCTGATATGCATTTTAATCTAGTTGATTTCTATGGTGATGGTATGGATAGTGAGACTAGTTATTTTATTGAAGTTCCTTTCTCTGATAAGGAAATTGGATATGTTATCAGAGACCTCCCCAAATCACCTGGACCTGATGGTTTCAACAATGAGTTTATCAAAAGTTACTGGTCTATAATTGGGAATGATATCAAATAGCTAATTCTTGATTTTTATGAGGAAAAATAACTCTTGAAAGCATAAATTCCTATTTCATCACCATTATTCCAAAGGTTGATGGCCGTGTTACACCTGCTGACTTCAGACCAATTTGTCTTTTGAATAGTGTCTTAAATATAATCACCAAACGTTTGAAAAATAGGTTGCAAAAACAATTTGAAGCTTGTTCACAAAAATCAATATGGATACCTAAAGAAAAGATAAATATAGGACTGCCTTGGATGGGCATTTGAGTACCCTTTTCAGTGACACAAATCTAAGGAAGAAATTGTTATCCTAAAGCTAGATTTTGAAAAGGCCTTTGATAAGATTGAGCACTCTACCATTTTGGATATTCTTAAGGCAAGAGGGTTTGGGAGCAAATGAGCTAAGTGGATAGAGATGATTTTTGAATCGGGTACCTCTGTTGTGTCCATGGGAAGAAATTTTATTGCATAAGAGGAGTTAGGCAGGGTGATCCCTTATCCCCACTAATGTTTGTTTTTGCTTCTGATTTGCTTCAGTTAAACCTGGAAATGGATCGGTGTCCAAGTCCAAAACTAAATTACCCAACTATTATCCAAACATACTTGGCTTAGTCCAAGTCCAGTCTAAATAAAAATAAATAATATCCAGATCCGCACACGAAAAGTCCAACAATATCCAAGTCCAAATGGACTTCCGTGCTTCCTTGTAAAATAGTTTTGCATGCAGTCTTTCCTGGGAGACGTGGCATCGTGGATCCCACTATCTATTAAAACACGTCTTCCACCTTCCTCCTCTTCTTCGTATATCTTTTCTTCTGTTGTTTTTATCTCCTCTATTAACGCATCTCTAGAGCTCCAACTCTTCACATCTGAGTTCGATCCTTGTAAAATCACAGCTATGCATTTATTCCAGTCCCCACTACGAGCTCGTCGGCCTCTCCTGCGTCTGCACCCTGCCATCGGACACGGCGGCGCAACGCTTCTCGCCGTCGAGGCCACCATACTGGAACCTCGCACTCATCGTCACCGTTGTCACACGCGGTGGGCATGAGGAGCATGGTGGCAATGGCTAGCAGGAATAGGAGGCACCGGAATTTCAGTGGTGGGCGGCGCACGAGGCATCAACGAGGGAGTATGTTCGGGTAGACGCAACACCGGCGGACGGCGACAGAGAGAGAGGGCGGTTGTGCTGATCTGACAACGGAGCTCATACTTGAGGGCTGGCTGGAAAAGAAAGGGAGGAGGGGACGTCCCAGGTCGGGGAGACGAGGGCGGAGTGCCAACGACGGAGGAGGCGAGGATTCGAAAAGGGATCAATAGGGATGTCCAAGGTTTGGGCATGTTTAAAAGAGGACACGAGAGACAAGTCCATTGGATCCTGGACTATCCAACCACGAGGTCCAAGGTTGTCCAGTGCTATTGGACCTAATATCCTCTTCATGTGAAAATCCAATTAAGCCCAGTCCAGTCAGATCCAGTTTACTTGAGGTCCAAAGTCAATGGATATTAGAGATCCACTTCTAGATTTAGCTTCAGTCCATCCTCAATAAGGAAATGCGACAAGGTCTTGTGACACCTCCCTTGAATTGTCCCACTTGCCCTGACTTCCCAGTGATTTAGTATGTTGATGATACTCTTGTTGTCATGAAAGATGACTCCAAATAGCTACTTTGTCTTAAGGCTCTTCTGCACACATTTGCTATCTCTACTGGTCTTAAAGTAAATCACCAAAAGTCTAGTATCATGCCAATAAACTTAGACCAAGAAAGTTTATCTCACTTCTCTAGCACAATGCTTTGTTAAAAAGGGAGTCTTCCTTTCACATACCTTAGTCTGCCTCTAAGCTTGAATAAACTTTCTTTGGAGCATTTCCTACCCGTTGTTCAAAGAGTGTAATTAAGACTATGGTGGGAAACTCCAACTTGTGAAATCTATCTTAACCTCCCTGCCTCTCTTTTACATGTGCTATTTGGATGTGCTAGTAGCAATAAAGGACCAGATCATCAAATACATGAGGCACTGTCTTTGGAGGAACAAAACAGATGATGTACATGCTAGGGGGAATGTCTTAGTTGCATGTACTAAAATTTGTAGACCTAAGAGCCAAGGTGGACTGGGGGTGCTTAATATTAATGTACAGAATATTGCCTTACTGCTAAAAATATGGATAAGTTCTACAATCACCATGATATCCCATGGGTAAATTTGATCAGGAGAACATACTATAGTGATGGAAAGTTACCCGGAAGAAGCATGGAAGGGGACTTCTGGTGGAAGGCACGCTTGAAGCTAATTGATGCTTATAAAGCTATGGAAAGATGCAATATCGGTTCTAGCAAAATGGCTTACTATTGGACTGACTTGTGGCATGAGGAATTCATGCAGCAAAAATTCCCACTTCTTCTGTCCTTTTAAAAAAACAGTAGTTATGTTCATGATGTCATACAAACAGAATTTTTGGAAGACCACTTTCACTTGCCCCTCTCATAGCAAGCATACTCAGAATTTGTTATCCTTGAATAAATTTTCCAAGAAACTTTAACTATCGCCCAAGATGGTCGACCTGATAGATGAAGCTACATTTGGGGGTCTGAATTTTTTTCTGTTAAGAAGGCATACTCATCTATGATTGGTCACATTCCTGCCCCTCCTCATTTCTCCTGCATTTGGAACTCTTTCTGTCAACCTAAACACAAGTTATTTTCTAGTTAGTCCTGCTAGGCAGGTCAAATATCAAGAATTTGCTGGGTAGAAAAAATTCACTACCTTCCTATAATTGTGATACTAAGGAGACATTGGCTCACCTTTTCTAGGACTGCCCTTTTGCTTCTTTATGCTAGGATTATGTATGTCCTATCATAACAAGAAATTTCTTAGTGTTTGAAGCATTTTCTGATATCAAGCACAAACTGAATGTGCCATTTGCAATGGAGATCATTATACTAGCGGCCTGGGGTATCTGGCTTTGCGGAAACAACAAAATATTTAAGGATCAAAGTCTAAGCATGGATGCATGGTAGCCAATTTTTTATATGGAGCCAAGATGAGTAACTTAAAGAATGAAGAAGAAACATTACCAAGCCTTTGAAGATTAGTTACACAACCAATTGGCTCATGGATAGTCAAATCTTTGTATTCTTTAATCTGTAACGTATTGTAACATACACTTGTAACTATATTTTTATTATAATATAAAAATCGTAGTAGGGGGTTTTCCCTCACTGCTCAACCTTCAAAAAAACAAGGCTCTTTTATAAAATCACCTTGGCTTCTTTTCTTTTGAAATTCCAAAACAAGGAGAAGTAGTTGTGAAACCAAAGTAGAGCTTTTGGTAAATAGTTTCAACAATTTTGAGAAGGTAGAGAAATTCTTGATCTCAACACAATATCAAGTAAACAACTGATGCAACACTTGTTAATAAAAAGTTTTTGTTTCCCCTATTTTTTGCACTTTGGGACACATAACCAAACTAACAAATTGTGGGGTGTTACACTCCCTAGGTAAGTCTGTCTGGATTTGTTACTACAATAATGGATGATTACCCGGAAACTGCACTGAAGGTTCATTCTGGTGGAAGGCACACCTGAAGTTGATTGAATCTTATACGGGCATGGAAAGATGTGTTCTGGATGATGGTCGATCTGTGTATTTCTAGGCAGCTTTATGGCAAGACAAATGTTTACAGAAAGAGATGCCACACTTAGTTTATTATTCTAAGAGAAGTTCCCTTTCTATTCATAAGGTTGTTCATTTTTAAATTTTATAGGTCTATTTCACTTTCCGCTGTTACAACAAGCATATAATCGTTTATTCAGTTAGAGGAGTTATGCAACAAAGCGAGATAACATATTCAACAAGGGAATAAAGATGCTTAGACTTATATATGGGGAAACAATATCTTCTCATCACAAAATGCTTATAAATCAATGATTAGGCTCATTCCTTCTATTCCTAAATTTTCTTGGTTATGTAACTCTTCTTGCCAATCCAAGCAGAAGTTCTTTTTCAAAGTGCTTTTACAAGATAGATTAAATACCAGAAATCTCCTGGAAAGAAAGAAGTTCAAGCTTCAGTCACGTGTCATGGCATAATGATTCTTTGAGGAAACCTGCACCATCTCTTTTGTTCCTTCCCTTTTGCAAAAATATGTTGGGACTTCATTTTCCCGACTAGACAACATAATTTGGCAGTGCATGAATTTTTTTTATACTTGAGATAAAAGTTACAACTCCCATTTTGTATGGAAATCATAATTTTGGCAGCATGGGGAATATGGATAGTAAGAAATAATAAAATATTCAATAATCAGAGGCCCAACTTTGAAAGTTCGAAAGCTATCTATCACCGGGAGCTGAGAATGGTTAGCCATAGAATGAAAAATAAGTATTCCCAGCAATTCACATATTGGATGAGAGATCGGACATAAGCTGTAATTTTATTTTTTCTTTTATATCAAACTTAGTGTTGTAAATATCTTGTATAGTCATACCATTTTTAAAATATTTAAAAATTGCAGTGGGAGACTTTCCCACTGTTTATCCTAAAAAGCATGTCCGATCAAATATTAAATGATTCAAGCTAGCCACAAAAACTTGCGTACTACTACCTCTGTTCCACAAAATAAGCCTTTTGAGCAAGTTGTTTTGGCTTGCTCAAAAGTCTTATAGTATAGAACATATGGAGTAATAGTTAATTAGTGTACCATGATACAAAATAAGATGGCATGACAATACAATAGAAACATCCATAGGTAAGTCTAGGGATCTAACAATGAGCCTACCACATCTAAACTAGGCATAAAAAATTGTCGCATGTTGCACACTGTCCCAACCATCTGCGAAGGCTGATGACTCCCACAAGCTCTCCTTCATTTGGTTGTAGGTTGCACTGCTTAATATGAGGGTATTTTGTTCCGCAAAACGACCGTTATGATTTGTACACACAACTTTTTCTCATGAATGGGAACAATGTTCCATTGGCAAGCTAGCATTTGTGATGCTTTATTATGTTGTCCATGATTGGATAATTATGACCGAGAAACAGAGAGTAGTCGCCCAGGCTATTAATCTGCCTCCAAGTGAAGACCCCTGCAGGTCCAGTTAAGCTAGCATCCTATTCAAATACGTAGACACCAGTGGAAGGATACTGGTGTAGCTTGGTCCCATTTTCAGCGTAAGAAATGACTTCAGACTCTTCGCCACAGTTAACCCCCATGTCATACACCATAGTTATGATCATCAAGTGTTTGTTGCCAGTCGATCGAGCGAGGAACCACGAGTCTGGAAGATCATTCAGGAAAGGTGCTAGGGTTACGAACGACGTATTTCCTACAACATACTAATTGGAGAAACCAAGTGTGTTACTAGCATACATATTCCAAAACCGGTATCGTTTATTGTTCATGCTCACTGTCTGAATAGGAAAAGTTTTGACAATAATACCACTCTATAAATTGATGACATTATTCACTAATGGGTTTAAATGAGGGACTGATCGCTCAGTTATATGAAAAACTAAGGGCCTCTTAGGACCACAGGATTAGAAAACACAAAAATGAGAAAAACATAGGAAAATGTGGCAGGTTTGTCGGTGCAAATAAAAGGATTATAAAACATAGAAAAAGTGCAAGAATATTCATATGGATGGAACACAGGAAACCATAAGAAACATTCCTCGATTCTAGGCAATTGTGTCTTAAAATATGTTTGAATGTATGTTCGAAATCATACGGTATTGAGGCATAGGAATCCAATCCATTAATTAATCAAAATGCAATCCAAAGGAAAAGTTTGGTGTCCTACAAAAATCTTACTCACAATGTATGTAATTCCTATAGTCCAAAGTGGGCTTGAAAGTAAAAACAAATCAAGAAACATGACTTCATTCTGTTGAGCTCACATTTGAGATGCTAATTAATTATATTGATATTCTGACACTAGCACGGACTTATTATTGTAGGGACACGGTCATACGCTATATTTTCTAAAGACTTATTAGTACTTGTTCATTACTAGCAGTGGTTCATTCATGTTCAGATAAAGGAAGTGCTCATTCAATAATATGAAACATAAAACATAAACAATGTAGTTAAAGAATATCTTCACTAAATCATTCACAATGTGTCATGGAACTAGAATTACCTTCTAGTGTAGGATCCCAACAGTCTGTGCAGCCTTGACTTGTGACCGCAAATGTGACCACTGTGTTCAATGGTATCATGGTATTGTGGTCTTCCGTGACCTGAATGGTGCAGGCATCTCCAAACTTCGCTACCTCCTTCCGTGACCTGAATTAGCGAACAAGTCAAGGAGCTTGTAGTATGCATAATGCCAAGATTTTGTGGGGACTTTGCAGATTATGATCTTCAACGGATCAAGACATCCAGAACATAGAATGGTGCACTTTTCTATAAGACCTACATTTTTGCAAAAAAAAACCTTTGAAACATGAGTATCGAAATGAGTATAGTAGAATGCGAGCACCCTAGTTGGCTAGTATCATTACCTACAAGTAATGTTACGATATGGATTTGAGATGTGATCTATGCCATAAGTAGCCGATGATGAAAGGTCGATTACTTGATGGGTGTAGATGTTTGTGAGGCACCAGTCCCTGTGCTCATCCACGACGACAAGCCATTTGTCGTTCATGCTAACCGAGAGTCTACCGTGCATGAAGGGCAGGATGGGTGTGTCAAGGATGGTCAAGGGGAACCACATCATACATCGTGTCGTGCACATGATTCACTTTTGCCTCATCATAGTGCTCTTCAAACCAATGAGCAGGTTGAGTCATCGGCATGTAGGGTTCATTTCAATGGTACAAAGTCCACCGCATACCTTTGTTATAGCTGATCCAATTGCAAAGCATCCCGGAGCATGCGGCTAGCTGAACTGTGGTGGTAATGTCGAGACATTGAGTGGTGAGGTCGATGCCATCGTCGAGGAGAGCCTCCAACTTTCTCACCGAGTGACGCTTTGAATCCACCATCACGTGTAGATGGATTAGGCAGAGTAGGCGGATGCAAGTGCGACTGGGTTTTCTAGAGGATGAAAAAGAGGAGGAGGAGAACGTCATGCAAGGAATGGTTCTTCATGCAGGCGGGGTACTAAAATGAGAGATATATATATTAAATTTGGTCAGTTAAGACTCGCGAGGATCTAAATGTCGTGTGGGGGAGATCGTGGGAGGAATGATTAATAGTGGGAAGGAGATGGAGAGGCAAGGAAAAAACCAGAAGAAGGAAATTTTACTTGCTCGCTCTGTCTTGTCAGTAGCTGCATGGAGAACACCGCCGTCTAGACTTTAGGTTAGACTAGCACACGACGGAGATAGAAATTTACCAATTTTTGTGTGACAGTATTGTCTCGTCACATCAGTTTAACTAGAAACTTTTATTTTTACAGCTTTCATTTTAATATATTTTCTAACAACAATAGGTGAACGCAGTCGTACTACTTGTCTACTACACGTAACATGGACACATGTACATTTATCTTGTTCCACCACACACAGAAGTCGTAGTAGTTGTGCTAGTCACATGTGTACATCCAGGGATATAGGGTTGTCTCCGTGGTAGTTTTGGCATGTTGTAGGTGTTTATATATGTTCTACAAGAGTACATGATCATACACGTTCACAACATGCAACCGTTACCACACAGCAAAATGAGAGAAACTACAACTTGACTTCTAGAACAGTGCATGACTTTGTGTGACTTCGGTTCATCGATAGGTGGGTCCACTTTAGGTCGGCCCCACATGCAAGTGACCATCTGCATGCATGTGTCCAAGAGATAAACTACATCTTGCATGCAAAAGGAGTTTGATCAAGCTACATAACTTGCGCTTACATTTATGGCAAAATGAGTATTAAGAGTACATCAAGTTAACGACTGAGGCCACGTGATAAAATTCGATAAAATGAAATACTACACCCAAAAGGAAATAGTTCAACATTCATAAATCACTACTATTTCATATGATCACCACATTTTAGCCCCTATTCTTGGAAGAGTTAATTATGCTGGTTCCAATCCTTCGCGTTGGCCAAGCTTGGGACGAATTACACCAGAGTCTGCCGCTAATTCTAGCGAATGTTTGCTGAGAAACCAACAGCGGTGTCTTCAGCATTCATACTAAAGCGGCATAGTTCAGGTTGACAAATAAATCCAAGGGAAACTTCATTTGGAGAGGTGTAGACACATTTTCTCCTTGTCAGATCTCTAGGGACAAGTCCGGCAAGTCCTGGCCTACCAACTTGAATATTAATTGAAAAGTTCAATCCAAGGAGGATGGAAATGCTCCAAGATTAAAAACCCTATGCCATTACTTAGGTGGAAGTAACTGACTAGTGTCAAGCGAAAACATATGGAAGCTAAACCCTGTAAAATAGGTGTGAATAGTGCAGCCGTGACGATCAAGATTTTCATTGCAGGATAACCACCATATGTTCTGTAATGCCAGCCTTCACTAATGCCTTGGGTGTTGATCAGAATAAAGCTAAAACTTTCAGGAGATCTTACTAACCACCACAGATCAAGACAATATTGATCATCAACATTAACATCGAGTGGGTGCGGGAGACATACAGGACCTTGAAATGAAAGCACATTAAGAAATCGGATCAACAAAATTTGTTTACAACCATGGATAATGAAGCTTAAAAATTTACGGATATTTTTTACCCCATTTCTGAGGATTCCATGTGTAAACAGTGCATATCTGAGTTATAGCATACAAAAGTCCCATGTGGATGATATGGATAATTGCATCACGGTAGCTAAATAGGTTGAACTGGTTATCAGGAACAATACATGTACCATAACAACCATCAAGGAAGGCAATTGTCATTTCAAAGCAAGAATAGACAAATCCTTGTTATTCCCTATGGTTGTGGTAATTTGGAAAATGGCTATCTTCAGCAGATGAGTAAGCTAACAAGAAAACACGAACTCAAGTACCTCGGTGGTGGATTCAAAATCGAAGATTGCTAGTAGAGGAATCCGGTGATGAGTGTACACATTGACAAGCTCCCACTTCTAGCAGCAGCCAACAGTGGCGATCCAATCTCCATTCGTGCCAGCCCACTTCTTACACGAATAATCTGGTATCGTGGCATTGGAGGACTTGTCTAGTAGCGTCATCTTGCACAAGGTCCACCCCAACTTATCCTTCTTCCAAGTGCCCCTGCCGTAGCACCTTCCCTTGTACTGCTTCCTACGATTATTGCCATAGAAGACATTGTACTCACATGGTACCTCAGTCAGGTGAGTGTGAATAACACATGGGAGGCCAAATGGATGAGATTTAAACAAGGATGCACTATGTGATGCTGAATACAGATAACATTTGCAGCAGGTAACAATGCTCACGGTGGTGATGAGGTCGCATCTAGTTGAGACTTATTCATGGGGGTCATCAGAAAACGCCAAATATGTGTCACTATCAATTATCGATTGGGCCATCGTGAGGAAGAGCTCAAGAGGGTAGAGGGTGATGACGTTTGGTTTTTATTGGGGTTTTGGAAGATAGGGCGAGCAACAGCTAGCAGGGTGAGATGGAAAATAGTTTATCGAACTAGGCACTAGAGCTGATATGAAAGTGGCATGGCAACGTTGGAGCATGTTGTATTGGTGTGTGAGTGGGCATCGGCATCACAAAGACATAGGAAATGAAGAGAGAGGATGAAGAGAGGCAAGGAGATATACATACTGAAATTCAATAAAACCAAGGTTCCTTCTTTGTTTGCTTAATCTACTGTGACTATCAAACAGGGCTATGGAGTGAAGGGGTTTCAGGGAAGAAAACAAAAATCCTAACAACAAGAACACCATAGCCAAGATCTATCTATGCAGATATAAAGTAACGAGAGGGATTTGGCGATCATACCCTTGAATACCAAAAGAGGTTAATGTTTCACGAGAAACATGGATGATGTAGTCGAACGATGTAGCCTACCTCAAGGTCCTGTAGATGTCCAAGCTTCAAGCGACTAGCACCACAAATGGCGGTCCTCGTGGCTTTACACGCATCCGGTGTAGAGACGTCTCCTAGGCTCTGGTCCAGCAAAGCCGTGGAGGAAGATTGATCCAGACCGAAGCTCTAGTAGCATGATTGTGTGTGTATGGTGGAGAAACCCCTATCCATGTATGCACGTTCCTTCATGGTAACCACATGTGAGGGAGAGGGAGATAGAATAGGCAAAGCCAATTGATGAAGTGGGATTGAGGGGAGGGGGTTCCCATCTTTATATAGGTGGATGGGGGGTGCCAACATATGGGAGGAGGCAAGATGGGACTATTCCCACCACCGTCCATCTTCTCGCACATGGTCCCCATGGGGGGAATCCCACTAGGGTCGTCGGCCCCCTTTGGCCCTTCCTAGGGCGCACGCCCCCTCTTCAGCCTCTCTACAGGCCCATTTAGGTGGGATGCCCATAAATAAAATAAAAATATATTTTTAATAATAATTCATTTAGTTAATACTAAATATATATATATTATTTAATACCTATCACTCCAAAACACCTTTCATACTCCTCCGATCATTATTGGATATCTCCGAAACACTTTCGATATCTCCCCGGAACAATTCCAGAGTTCTCTCTCTTTTCTCCTACGATCTCAAATCAATCCCTTAGTGTCATCTACCCTTAAGCGTGACACTCTATGGTTCAGAATACACAGACATGATCGAGACTCCTCTCGGATCAATGACCAACAGTAGGTGTCTAGAAACACATGATGCCCCCCATGAATTCCACGAATAACTTGATCGCTTGAACCTTGAACATCGAGTCTCATTCCTTTTTCTCTATGGTACCTAGTTTTTCCAAGAATTGGTTTTCGGTATTGATATACCTTGCTCGATCTTGTTACCAACAAACACATTTACTCATTCCAGTGATATTACATCCCCGTGACCTAGTCACATGTTTGCAAACTTGTAGATATAATATCACCGAGTGGGCCTAGGGTATCTATCCGTCACTCGGATGTGCAAATCCCGATCTTGATGCATACTATAACACCCTGGACTCTCCGTGTCTGGGCTGTCACTCCTGACAGCTTAATAGGATCTCTAGACTAGCCCCACAGACCAACAATAGTCTTTTCTACGCACTTTGTCCTCACTCATGCGCACCCGGTGCCCACTTCCCGGTCGGTCACCCATCCTCAAATTGCTCTAGGCCAAGCACGCTTAACCTCAGTGTTCTTTTCAGATGATCTTCCAGAAAAGTAGTTGCAAGTTGTTGATATGGGTATCCTATCAATCCTATTAAGCCATGCGCCAGGGTCTCACACATACACCCAAATATACCCATCTAGAATACCCAACATACACCTTTATGATCACCTTGTTACGGTGTGATGGTTGATGCAGTCAAAGCAGCCTCGAGCGGTAGTGGTTAAACATGATCTCAATTTTAAAGCAATAAGTTACTACGTTTTACTAGATATCATAATGTTGAACTTTGTGACTGGATCATATTGCAATACTAGGGTTGGGTGTGTGTCCATCACTTCATTCATCTAATGAAGTGACCTCGTTGTCAGTTGCTATGATAAAGTCCATGATTGGGAAACCTCGATCATCAGCTACCAAATGAACTAGTCTGGAGGATACTAGGGACTTGGTTAAGTTGTTTATATA
Organism: Avena sativa; assembly: GCA_916181665.1. NCBI lineage: Eukaryota > Viridiplantae > Streptophyta > Magnoliopsida > Poales > Poaceae > Avena > Avena sativa. The sequence continues at coordinate 326,112,787 of OV702289.1, forward strand.
TACCACACGTGTATTAATGTTTCCACTTAATATAGTTACAAAACTATTATGAACTAGTGAGATATGATAATAAAAACATCTTTATTATTGGCCTCTAGGACATATCTCCTTTAGTCTCCCACTTGCACTAGATTCAGTAATCTACTTGTTAGTTCACGCATTTTAACACCTATGGCATTATGGTGTTATCCTTACATGTTTCTTGTGTTAAAGCCAATCTCTAGAACTGATACTTTCAGCCGTGTGTGTATTTGCATGTCTATGTGTCACTATGCATTACTCATTCTCCAATGACATGACATTGTATAAATCAAGTCTTCTAGTGAGACTTCAATTCCTTAAACTAAAACTATGTTGACACTATTATGGTACAATAGATATTCACAGTATAGCCCACTTGGAATTGCACCTATTTTTTATTACAAAACTATTTTCCACAAAAACCCTCTATATGTTGTTGCTAGAGCAGCCATGTACTCAATCATTTTTTGTAGTACTCATCATAGTGTTACACCTTCGGAAATAGTCCAATTTCATCATGAAACTTACTTTCATTTCATTGTGCCACCTTATTTCTTAACACATAGCCAATTTAGATAAACTTCATTTGTATATGTGACAAAAACTTACATCAATGAAACACATTATGATGAACTACTTTGTCACATCTGCATACATCACATATTCTTGGTTCTTCCAAAGTGCACAAGAATATCATTACTATTGTCCAATGATCATCTTATGAATCGCTATGGTATATGCTCCTAACACTAAGAGCATAGGACTCATCTAGATATGTATATATTATGGCATTCATGATTAGTCAAATCATTCGCAAGGTTTCACTTACAAATTGTCAATACAGTTGATCTTGCTACCATGTGGCAAGAACTTTTCTAGTCAAATATTGACTAAGAAACTCACACAACTCCCACTCAAACATGCCATTATATTGAACCAATTCAATATTTCATCTATGTACCTCGACATAACTATATTAGCATTTCAATCTATCTATATAGACTTTGATGTCTAATATTCCAGTTCTACCTAAGTCTTTCATCAAAATCCAATTTTAATGAAATTGTTAATCCGTGTCTCACAAAAGATACATCATTTCCAATGTCTTTCACATAAAGCCTTAGAAATATGTCTTAATGATCCCACTTACTTTCTTGTAAACACAAGTATCTTTATCATTTCTGATGAACTCAAACTCTTTAATAGTTTCATCTCATTGAAGATTCCAACTCCATAATGCTCATTTCAACCATTGATTGCATATATGTTAGCACCTTTTGAATTAACAAAACCCTTTGGATAGTGTTATGTATAATCCTAGGTAACCGTTTTATTAGAAAATGTTGTTTTGTTTATTCAACTATCATATCCACATATGTACTGGTTGCTGCAATAATCCATACATAATAAATATCACTGTGAAAGATAAAATCTTATCGCAGTCAATTCTTTGAACTTTGTCGTAAACATATTTCTGACATGTCGACCATTTCACGATGTAAACTGTTGGAGATATGCCCAAGAGGCAATAATAAAGTGGTTATTATCATATCTTCACACTTATGATAAATGTTTACATTCATGCTATAATAGTATTAACAAGGAAACCATTAATACTTGTGTGATTTGTAAACTTAATTTGAAGTCCCTAGTATAGCCTCTATACTTCACTAGCTTGTTGGTTGATTGATGATTGTGGTTTCCCTATCATGAACATTGAGATGTTATCAACAACAAGATCATATCATTAGGAGAATGATGTGATGGACATACTCCTATAGATAAGCGTAGCATAAAGATCAAGTCATTTCAATAGTTCAATTGCTATATGCTTTCTGATACATAGTAACCTAATTCCTTCGACCATGAGATCATGCATATCACCTTTACCGGATGGATGCTTTGATATCATCAAACACCACACCGTAACAGGGTGGCTATAAAGGTGGCATTGAGTGTTCGGAAGGTATTGGTTGAAACACATGGATCAAGAGTGGGATTTGTCCATCCACATGACGGATAGATATTCTCTGGGCCCTCTCGGTGAAATGTCATCCAATTAGCTTGCAAGCATGTGACTTGGTCACAAGGGATCACATATCACGGGAACGAGAAAAGAGTACTTATCAGTAACGAGGTTGAACTAGGTATGCAGAGATACCGACGATCATAACCTCGGATAAGTAACATATCGTGAGACAAAGGGAAATTGGTATCGTATGTAAGTGGTTCATTCGATCGCAAAGTAATCGTAGAAATATGTGGGAGCCATATGAATTTCCAGATTCCTCTATTGGTTATTGTTCGGAGAAGTGTCTCGATCATGTCTGCATAATTCACGAACCGTAGGGAGACACACTTAAGGATTCGACGTTGTTTAAGTAGTTATGGTATTATGAGAAAGAGACCGAATGTTGTTCGGAGTCTCGGATGGGATCCGGGATATCATGAGGTGATCCGGAATGGTCCGGAGAATAAGATTCATATAAGGAAAGTCCCGTTTCGGAGTTCGGGAATGATTCCGGTGTTTTCATCGGGGATATTCTAGAAGGTTCCGGATTGACCGGCACTCCGGGGGGGAAGGGGTACATGAATGTGTCATTACATATTGGAATGATTGCATCATGTACTAAGTGTTCTTGCTGTCCCAAATATAGGATTAAATTGAATCCTAAAACAGAAAAGTCAAATGTCCAGTTTGAAAGTCAAACTGCCAAAAACAAGAAACTGTGGGAAACAAGCAAGAGGAGTTGGAGTCGACTTGGAGGAGGAGTTTCTCTCCTCCAAGCCGGCGGCCAGCCTAGGCCGAGTTGGGGGGGGACTCCCTCCCTCCCCTGGCGCGCCCACACCCTCCCACCTATATAAGGAGGGGCAGGGCTCCCCTCCTAGACACAAGTTTCCTATCCTCTAAACTAAACCCTAGATCTAGACCCCGGTTTAGAGCTATTCGGTTTAGAGCCTTCTAATTGGTTTAGAGCCCTCTAATTGGTGTGTCTAATTACTAGACCACTAATAGCCTCTCTCATAAGCTCCACCATACTCGCACCGGCTTAAGGCGAAGCCCTGCGGGATCTCCCCTCTACCTCCGGTACCACGCCGTTGTGCTGCCGGAATCGCGAGGAGAGTACTACAACCTCCGCTGCCTGCTGGAACAAGGGAGAGGAAGGTCTTCGTCGAGTACCGAACGTGTGACCGACTGCGGGAGCGCTGCTGGAACGTGGCGCTGGAAGGATCGTCTACGCGATCTTGAGATCGGAAAGAGTACGACTACATCACCCACGAGAATCTGCTCTCGTTAACCGCTTTGGAATCTTCGAGGGTGAGTTCCACTATCGACTCGTTGCTACAATCTAGTAGATAGATCTTGGCTTGTTTGTTTGTATGCGATAGAAAAATTTTGTTTTCCATGCTACGAACCCCTACAGTGGTATCAGAGCCGTGTCTATATGTAGATCTGTTGCACGAGTAGAACACAATGGTCATTGTGGGCGTTGATGCTTTTATTGTAGATTGCTTTTTGTGTACTTTGCATCTTGCGGTATGTTGGGATGAAGCGGCCCGGGCTAACCTTACATGACATCGTTCATGAGACTTGCTCCACGCTTGACATGCAACTTGTATTGCATAAGTGGCTTTGCGGGTGCCTGTTTCTCCTAGCATAGTTAAGATCCAATTTACAACGGGTAATCAACAATGCTAGTATCAATGTTGTGGTTCTTGTTCGTAAGTTAGAACGACACTTATTGAAAGCCCCAAACCACGTAAAATATGCAAAGAAAGTAGAGGCGTCTAACTTTGTTTTGCAGGGGTGTGCAGTGATGTGATATGGCCATGATTGTGATTATATTTGATGTATGCAATGATCCTTATTGTAAGTTGGCAACCGGCAGGAGCCATATGGTTGTCTTTAATTTCTGTTAAGGCCTGCGTGTCTATTCAAAATAGTTGTAATAATTGAAGCTGGCGGACGACAACCATGAAGAAGCGTCATTGACCTTGATGCTATGCCGGTGATGATGGAGATCATGTTCGTGCTTGAAGATGGAGATCGGAAGCACAAAGAAGAAAGGCCATATCATATCACATATTATGAATTGCATGTGATGTTAATCCTTTATGCATCTTGTATTGCTTAGTAGACGACGGTAGCATTATAAGATGATCCCTCATGCACATAAATTTCAAGTCTAAAGTGTTCGCCCTTAGTTAGCACCGTTGCTAAAGCTTGTTGCTTCGAAGCACCACGTGATGATCGGGTGTCTTTGATTCCACGGGTGAATACAACGTAAGCAAGCCAGATTTGCTTATGCGGAAGCTAAGGTTTGATCTTGACGAGCCTAGCATGTACAGACATGGCATCAGGAACACGGATCGCCGAAAGGCAAAGCATGAATCATATAGTAGATATGATGAACATGATGATTGTTCGCCATTAAAACTATATCAGCTCTCGTGATGATCGGTGTTGATGTAGTGGATTTGGTTCGTGTGATCACTAAAACAATGTGAGGGATATTGTTTTGAGTGGGAGTTCACCTAGATTAATTTAATTATTAATTAGAACTCAATTTATCATAAACTAAATCAAAGTGAATTTGCATAGTTGTTGTAGTCATTGGCATCAGTTTACCACCTTGCGCTTAGTTATAATTGAGATAATAGAACTATAGAATTCTGGTTAGTTACTTTACGAACTGGTATCGTATTGTTTTGAAGTGTTAATCTAAAGTTTAAAAGTCCTATTGCAAACTTTCAGTAAGTTCCGGTTACTCCATGAAGTTTAATAATTAGTATTAAATCAAGAGTAACAATTCCAAGTGTTAGTAAATAAGTATCATGTTTGTATCCATGATTCTTGATATTCAAAGGATTCCCTTAATATCAAGGTTATCTAGGATCTGAAAGAGTTGTTTCAGAAACCATGATGTGTGGAAGATATTGTGATATCTGAAACGAAGTTTTGGTTGCAACATGATAGAGTATAATATGGCAAAAGTCATGTTCTCATATTTGATGAGAATTTGCAAAAGGTTGGAGACACTTGTTGTCCTAATCCTCCAAAAGGTTTTGGATAGCAACATTATACTCATAAATTCATCGTTACAAGCTAACAGTAGCTTGATCATGGACCATTCCATGATAAGGGTGAATATTTGATGTAGGTAAAATGTTTACTACACCAAGAGATTACTAAAGAAAGGAATTTGAAAGAACACCAAACATTTGATGATGGTGATCTACTTCAAAGTGCAAGTCCAAAGACATTGGTATTTAATTATACACGCTTTGGACTATATGTCATATGTATGACTCCACTATTGATATTGATAGATTCTTTCAAATAGAAAAGGAAATATTGAAAGAGAATCTCGTAAATATATGGCAGAAAAGAAAAAGACTAGAATCGTTCAGTTTAAGTATATAGATGATATACATGTTATGGCTATATTCTTTGCTTGTTAAACAATGTGGTTCTTAAGTATTTGATACTGAATTTGTTGGTGTGAATCGTCATACGAAACAACACAATTCATGAACTACAATGGCCTAAGTAACTAGCAAAAGAATATGTGATGATGTTCATCAAGAACAAAATAAAGGGTTATTGTGTTGCTTGTTAAACATCAAAGCTTGCCTTCAAAGATTTGTTTTATCAGGTATTATGAGAACAAAAGGATTGTTCAAATAATTGCCGTAATCCATAAAAGATGGATGATTCGCAAATCTCGTTGGAGACATCACATCCATAAAACTAGTGCTAAAAATGTCGAAAGACAAATTGATTGAAAGATCACTTAGGAAGTGACATCGCTGTTTGAATTATATTGGAAAGATAACATGAAGAAACTCCATGTGGATGGAATTTTGGAGTCTTCTGATTTTTGATCATATGACGCTTGTGAAACTTTCCTAGAGATAATTAAAACTTCGTTCATAGGCCAAAAGGGAACGAATGACCAGCTTATTGGAACTTGTACATATTGTTGTACGAAGTCCGTTATGTGTAGTCAAGAGCGATGGATTTCAACTTCATATGCTTTCTCCGAAAATTTGAGTGAATATATGAATATTTACTTAATAAGGATGAAGTATGAAACATTTGAAAAGTTCAAAGACTTTCAAGATGAAGTGCAAAATCATTGTAACAAGAATATAAACAGTTTATGATAAAGATCATAAAGGAAGATATTTGAGTTACAAGTTTAGCATAATACCTAAGATTTAAGGAATCGTTCCGTGGATTTGCATTTCCCGAAACACCATAAGAGTATGGAGCGTTCGAGATATGTAATTGAACCTTGTTTGACATGGTAAGATCGAAAGGTGTAATTCATAAAACTGCCATTGTATTTTAAAGATTAAAAGCTTTAGTGATTACCGTTTTTCCACTGAAAAGAGCTCCATCATAATCCGTTGAAATGACACCATATAAGGTTATGGTTTGGGATAAAACCCAAGTTGTCCTTTCTTAAACATTGGTATGGTATGCATAAGAAAGATGTGTGCAACCAAAGTCGGATGAACCTGTCTTTGTATGACTATTAAGTATTCCTCCATAAACACCGGAGACAAAAGTGTTTGTTGCTTAGAACGTCAAGTTTCTTTTGGAAAGAATTTTTCGTGAAAAGTTAAGTGGGAGGACAATAGAACTTTGATAAGGTTAAAAGAACCTTAGCTGTATGTGCAAAGTTGCGCAGCGCCGAAAAGTGTTCCGGAGGCGGCAACAATGCTCATGGCTCACGTGCCTCAAATGTTGTGGTCACGGAGATCTAAGTTCCTATTGAAACAAGTAGATCGGGTAAACAATCAAATACCAAGATTTGAGGGTTGAATCATTATTTGAGAATAATGAACCGACTACATGCAGAGAAGCGATGATGGGCCCTGACTCCGTCAAATGGCTTGAAGCCATAAAATCCGTGATAGTTCCATACACGAGAAATCAAGTTTTTGAACTTGAAGGACCCTCGAGAAAGGTGTAAGACCTTACAGTTGTGTCTGGATCTATATAGAAATAGACATGGATGTTTTACATCTATGAAATAGTCGACATGTTGAGAAAGAGTTCACAACAATGTTCAAAGGTTGACTATGACAAGATTTGATCTGTCATAGTGATATTTAGTCTAGATGGATTAATGTAGCAACCACTACATATAATTTGTTATATGGTAGTTGAATAAACAAAACAAATTCTTCTAATAGAATCATTACCTAGGACATGTGCATAACACGGTCCATAGGGTTTTGTTAATTCAAAAGGATGCTAAAAGTATATGCAAACTTCAATGGTTAAAGTGAGCATCGCGGAGTTGGAATCTTCACTGTGATGAAACTGTTAAAGGAGTTTAAAAGTTCATCAGAGACGATGGAGATGCTTGCATTTGCAAGAAATTAAGTGGGAGCGCTAAAGACATGTTTCTAATACATTATGTGGAAGACATATTGTTGATTGGAAATAATGTATCTTTTATTAACACATATTAAGAATTTCATCCCGATGAAAGACTTAGGCAAAACCCAAATATTCGGCATCAATAGACGCTAATATGGTTGTGCCAGAAGTACATAGACAAGATATTGAATGAGTTCAATATAGAAACCACAAGAGAAGGTTCTTGTCGCACAGAAAGGATTGAATGAGTTCAATGTTGATGATATATTCAAGTGTATTGACATTTGGTAAAGTGAAACAAATAATCAAGTATAGATTGATACTTGATGTATGAAATCACAAAGAGTATTTATATCAATCATACTGTGATATGTACAAATCCAGATATGTCCTATGCTCTAAATGTTGTGAGCATATACCAGAATGATTCGTAAGATGATCATTGGACAATAGTAAGGATATTCTTATGATCTTCTGAAAGAACTAAGAGTATAATATTTGTAGAAGTGACAAATAGATGGTTAGTTCATTGTAAAAGCACTACATTGATACTAGCTTTGTCACAAAGTACAAATTAAGTTTATCTCAATCTAAACTAAGGGTGGCACAATATAATGGAAAGTGAGTTCCATAATGGATTTGGATGATTTCCAAAGTTAAGACATTGTGACAGATACTACAACAAAAGGGCTGAGTATATGACTGCTATTATAGCAGCAAAAGAGGGCATTTGTGTCAAGTAGTTTGTTATCAAACTAGGTGTAGTTCACAGCGGGATAATACTATGAAGATATATTGTACGACAATATTATCAACATGTTTTAACTCCAAAGAACTAAAGGTCACACCAAAGGACCAAATTTGTACGAAGCCATCTCATTAGAGAATGAGTGATGCGTAGAGACGCAAAGACATGCAATTACACACGGACCTGGAAGTGTCAGATCCGGAGATCAGTTGACCACTAGCAATCGTGTACATACAACACCGGAAAGCCATAGGTGTTGAATACACAAAAGTTTGAAACTAGATTATTGACTCTAGTGCAAGTGGGAGACTGTTGGAGATATGCCCAAGAGGCAATAATAAAGTGGTTATTATCATATCTTCACACTTATGATAAATGTTTACATTCATGCTATAATAGTATTAACAAGGAAACCATTAATACTTGTGTGATTTGTAAACTTAATTTGAAGTCCCTAGTATAGCCTCTATACTTCACTAGCTTGTTGGTTGATTGATGATTGTGGTTTCCCTATCATGAACATTGAGATGTTATCAACAACAAGATCATATCATTAGGAGAATGATGTGATGGACATACTCCTATAGATAAGCGTAGCATAAAGATCAAGTCATTTCAATAGTTCAATTGCTATATGCTTTCTGATACATAGTAACCTAATTCCTTCGACCATGAGATCATGCATATCACCTTTACCGGATGGATGCTTTGATATCATCAAACACCACACCGTAACAGGGTGGCTATAAAGGTGGCATTGAGTGTTCGGAAGGTATTGGTTGAAACACATGGATCAAGAGTGGGATTTGTCCATCCACATGACGGATAGATATTCTCTGGGCCCTCTCGGTGAAATGTCATCCAATTAGCTTGCAAGCATGTGACTTGGTCACAAGGGATCACATATCACGGGAACGAGAAAAGAGTACTTATCAGTAACGAGGTTGAACTAGGTATGCAGAGATACCGACGATCATAACCTCGGATAAGTAACATATCGTGAGACAAAGGGAAATTGGTATCGTATGTAAGTGGTTCATTCGATCGCAAAGTAATCGTAGAAATATGTGGGAGCCATATGAATTTCCAGATTCCTCTATTGGTTATTGTTCGGAGAAGTGTCTCGATCATGTCTGCATAATTCACGAACCGTAGGGAGACACACTTAAGGATTCGACGTTGTTTAAGTAGTTATGGTATTATGAGAAAGAGACCGAATGTTGTTCGGAGTCTCGGATGGGATCCGGGATATCATGAGGTGATCCGGAATGGTCCGGAGAATAAGATTCATATAAGGAAAGTCCCGTTTCGGAGTTCGGGAATGATTCCGGTGTTTTCATCGGGGATATTCTAGAAGGTTCCGGATTGTCCGGCACTCCGGGGGGGAAGGGGTACATGAATGTGTCATTACATATTGGAATGATTGCATCATGTACTAAGTGTTCTTGCTGTCCCAAATATAGGATTAAATTGAATCCTAAAACAGAAAAGTCAAATGTCCAGTTTGAAAGTCAAACTGCCAAAAACAAGAAACTGTGGGAAACAAGCAAGAGGAGTTGGAGTCGACTTGGAGGAGGAGTTTCTCTCCTCCAAGCCGGCGGCCAGCCTAGGCCGAGTTGGGGGGGGACTCCCTCCCTCCCCTGGCGCGCCCACACCCTCCCACCTATATAAGGAGGGGCAGGGCTCCCCTCCTAGACACAAGTTTCCTATCCTCTAAACTAAACCCTAGATCTAGACCCCGGTTTAGAGCTATTCGGTTTAGAGCCTTCTAATTGGTTTAGAGCCCTCTAATTGGTGTGTCTAATTACTAGACCACTAATAGCCTCTCTCATAAGCTCCACCATACTCGCACCGGCTTAAGGCGAAGCCCTGCGGGATCTCCCCTCTACCTCCGGTACCACGCCGTTGTGCTGCCGGAATCGCGAGGAGAGTACTACAACCTCCGCTGCCTGCTGGAACAAGGGAGAGGAAGGTCTTCGTCGAGTACCGAACGTGTGACCGACTGCGGGAGCGCTGCTGGAACGTGGCGCTGGAAGGATCGTCTACGCGATCTTGAGATCGGAAAGAGTACGACTACATCACCCACGAGAATCTGCTCTCGTTAACCGCTTTGGAATCTTCGAGGGTGAGTTCCACTATCGACTCGTTGCTACAATCTAGTAGATAGATCTTGGCTTGTTTGTTTGTATGCGATAGAAAAATTTTGTTTTCCATGCTACGAACCCCTACATAAACATCCATGTATGTTTCTTTATAGATCAACCAATGCCTTGAAAAACCGCATGCTTTCCTGAGGGTATGTCAAGTTCATAACTTGATTTTCATATATGGATACTATCACAAAATCTTATGGCCTCTAGCCATCTCACGGAGTAGGGATCATCATCGCTTGTTTATATGTAGTCGGTATATCATTGTCCAACAATGACACTTTGTCGTCAAATCTTGTTATTTGATTCTTACCCAATTTTCGTGGGAATGACTATAGTAGTCGCTACTGGGGGTAGCGATTGAGTTGAGGGAAAGGGAGAGTGAGCCATCTATGGTACGAGATTGAGGAGACAAGGGGTTTACCTAGGTTCAGCCCCCCATAGGGTAAAGAGCCTACTTCCTTCTAGATGTATTAATCTGAGTGAGATTACAAAGGGAGGTCGAGCTCGGTGATGAGGGAAGCGAGTCACCTCTATAGGGTGTATTAAAGTATGTTCCTATAGAGGGTACCCTAGGGAGGCTTATATGGTGCTACCTCGCTAGGGTTTACATGGATAATACCAAATCGGTTAAGGTTTTGGTGATCTTGACCTAATCTGGGTGGGCCTAACTACACTTATAGGCTTTTTGTATCCAGTCGCCAGGCCTCTTGGGTCACAGTGCTTCCAGTCGTCGTACCAGTGACCCCACTTGCCATGGGCCTGGTTAGTCAAATCCTCCTCCTGGGCATACCCTTATTAGTATATCCCCATCAGTAGTCCCTGACTACGTCAGGAATTGAGTGAAGGCTTCAAGTTGGTAATCGGAGTAGGCGAATCTGAGTGGACGCCCAGTTGAATTGGTGACGAACCCCTCCAATGAAGGGAGAAGTTGTAGGCTTGACTCCTGGAAGCTAGATTCCTCGTGAAGGGGAACTGGTGAATCCCCACGGCAAGCGAGGTTGAGCCGAAGCCGCGGATGGGGAATTTATTTCGTTCCCCAGTCACCTAGAGCAGGGGTTGGGATTCCCCACATCGATGTTCTTCCAGCATTTCTTTGCCTATTATCGGATCGAGCCCTCCGACTTGGGGCCACACATCATCGAGAAGCTCGTGATTTTTGTCATGTTCTACGAGAGCTACCTTGGGTGTAAGCACTATTTCCTTCTCTGGCTGGAATTATTTCATGGCGGTGTCAGCCACGAGGGAAAGGACGGGCCTATCTTGGTCGCGGGCTACGTCACCTTCCAAGTGAATCCCAACGCAAAGTTTCTGAAGCTAATGCTGCCAAAGAAAGTGGTGAACGAGTGGAAGAAATACTGGTTTTATGTCAAGGAATCTACTCCCACCGGCAAGGTGTGATCCCGACATACACCATAGAGTGGAGCAATCCGTGTAATCTTTCAACGGGGAAGCTCCCTAAGGACCAGGTTGTGGTCGTGGCAGAGATGTGTTCCCGCATAAAGGACCTAGAGAAGGAGATCAACCTCTACAACTATTGGCTCGGCAAGCGACCCGTTCCACTCACCACCCAAGCCCACTGAATGTACGAGTACACCGTGTCGACGTACCCGACGAATTCATCGCACAAAGTGTGTGCCATGGACGATCACGTCACAACCCTAAAGAAGACCACGAGCAAGAAATTAGCAGATTTGTCGGAGGGACTTCGCCCGAACAGGACCGCAACGTGACCGGCCCCCACCGTAAGTTTCTCCAGTCATAGTCTCTTCCCTTGTTTAACTATCTGAGTCCAGGTATTGACTTGCATAATTTGTATCATGTTGTACACCTTCTGAATTTTGGAGCACAGGCTCCCTCCACTCGACGAGGAGGTGCTAGAGGAGCGTTTGGAGGAAGACGAAGGAGACTCCTCCAAGAGTTAGAGAAGGAGAGCGAGGAGGAGAAGGAACCCGCCTCCATGCCCCAAAAGCCTCGCGGCCAGAAGCACTGTGAACCAAAGGCCAGTCTCAGTCTTCAAGAGGTGTATGACATCAATTTGGATATTATCAATGATCAAAGGTCCAAACGAGTGCCAACTCCGACCAAACCTATCATGATGGAAAAGCTAACATCAAAACTAGAAACGACATCCAAGCCGGAGGAGGCGACATAGCCGGAGGTGGCAAAGGAGGCAACAGATCCAGAGGTAATGAAGGAGCTGGAGGCTCGAGCGAAACCGGAGGCATCGGTGAAGAAGCCAGAAGCGCCGCCCAAACCATGGCGTCAGGCGAGTCTCCTCAAGACGGGGTTGTCATGCTAGCTCGGCCCCGAAGTGTAGAAATCCGCACATATCAGCACGGGCCTACGAGTCATCCTAGTCTCCAAGTAAGCATACTAGGTTTATTGTGTTGTGTTTGTCCCGCGCTCCTCGGATTTTCTGAGTCGCTAACCATCTAGAGCTCATAGGAGCCAGCTGAAGAAGATCGAGCATGCTACCATGGCTAAGATCCCTTCCAGTTGTGCCAAGGAAGGAGATGATGCCTCCAAGAAGAGGAAGGGTGAATCTGACGAGGCGCCTGATCTTGGTGCCAAGAACAAGGCCGATATCGACCAAGCAGGCAACGCGGCAGCGAAGGGTGACGCAGGAGACATTGTCGTGCGTGAAAAGGGTGTTGTGTCATAGGAAGGCACTATGGTGTAGGAGGGCGCCTTGTCGCAGGAGGGTGGCACGGTGGCAGAGGACGTTACTTTGCTAAAGGATGCAGCAATGGCATCGCCCACTGTGGTGGACATGGTCGAAATGTTCCTACGGTTCCTTACAAAGGGATCCTCCGTGACTGCCCAGACTCAGTCATCGGTGGTGGTGGAGGTCATCGATGCAAGCATCAGACTGATGGCGCAAGGTGCTGGGGGAGTGACGTACCCGCTGCCATCCATGGGAGCGATCGAACTCCGTCATTCTCTTCGCCAAGCACTCCAGGTATGTCCAGTCCTCGAGGCTCTAGTCGCTAAATAGTAGTGGCTGGAGACTTACTTTTTTGATTCCCTAGTCCCCGTGGGTCAGGTCGCTGAGTAGCAGCGAGTCGAGCCTTGAATCTTTCGATTCCCTAGTCCTCGAGGGTTGGGTCGCTAAATAGCAGCGAGTCAAGTCTTGAATTTTGTGTTGATGTTGTTTGGCTACTTTTGACTTGAAGCACGAATCTAATGACCAATGGTTGGAGTTGGAGCGCCCTCAACGTGACTTGCAGGTTGGAACCCAGGCTATTAACTAGCTTCAAGCAGCTGCGGGTATGTAATTTTATTTTTTTTCCTTGATGGATTGTGTTGTTTGATTCAACAGCGAGTTGATCTTCCTGCTTTGTTTACAGGAAATCATGCCTCCATGTTGGCAAATGCATGCAGGGGTTATTTACCTGTTGTAGAGCTTGAGGCTGCGAGGGCGGCGGCAATCGCGGCGGAGGAGAAGGCAAGGCCGTGGTGGCAGAGGCGTAGAAGGAACACAAGGCCTCTGATTCCGTGATCACTGAAGTGTAAAAGTTCTCTGAGTTGGAGAAGTTTGTTGTTGAAAACTGGCGGCGGCTACTTGGTGAGTATCCTTGCCTCATTTTTTTATTTGAGGTGGGTCTAGTCCCCGAGCGGGTCAAGTCCCCGAGGGGGTCATGCGTGCTGACGCCTTGCAGATTTCATAGGTCTGAAGGATCCGACGGTGCTTCAGTACGGGGCCAAGGACTGCATCAAGGCGGTCCTTGGGGCCGCCATGACATCGTCGATGTGTTTCCGGGACATTCTCCAAGACATTTCCCCCACCGAGGTGGTCCACAAGGGGTTCGCGAGGTGTGGAGGTAACTGGAGCAGGTGCCTACCGTCGTCGACTAGATGATGCGCTCTACGTTTTGTCACAGGGCGACTGCGGCATTGAGTCTTGGGCTCACGCACTTTCTAGATGATTTCGAGCTTGACGACATGACGAGTGGGTTCCCCTCCACGACCGGGCTTGTCTAGGTCACCGACGTGTTGATGCTAAACGCGAAGGCCGCCCCATATGTCGATTGCATGTTGGCGATGAGCGACCTCCTCCCCTATCAGGATAGTCGGGTCCCACCATAGTCGAAGCACAAGGACATGCTGTCGGAGCGTTTGTTTCAATCAGCGGTCGCGAAGTCGCTGATGATGTTCCCAATATACCATTGGAAGCCTTTTTGAAGGACCAAGTGGATAGACAAGGCTTCTTCCTCGCAAGAGGCGTAGTAGTTTGTTACCCTGCAATATTTAATGGCTTATGTAATGGGCAGATGGTTGGCCAAGACTAATGCATTTTGTGTAAATATCCTATGAAGTAAAGTTGATTCCATGGTTTTCTGTATTGTTAGTCGACTAGTATTGACCAGTGGAGTTGGTCGTCTTTGGTGTACGATGTCTTGTGTGACGTGGCCGAGGTCGTTTTGCGAGTCCCCGAGTGTATTTGCTTTTGCAATTGAGTTGCACGTGCATGGTTAGCAGGGACTTAGTAGTTTTTCAGTTGTTTGAGTATCTTGAGTCAACTCGCCTTGACCCGGGGGTCAGTCGTGTGGTGACTCCAAGGTCTACTCTGTACTTGGCATTTTCACAGGGCGCATGCGAGTTCGGTTGTCGAGTCCCCGAGTGTGTTACTTCGTCGTTGAAGTCGTAGTCCCATGGTTGGCAAGAACATGTAACGATGTTTTGTTGTCAGTGAATCTCTCCTCTTGGTCCGGTAGGCCAGTCACATGGAGACTCCAGGGGTGGATCTCAATCTGGCGCTTTCTTAGACAAGCCAAGGTTTGTTTAGTGAGTGCTTGTCTGTAGTACTTAGCTGTGCGAGTCGCCTTGCCCGAAGTTGAAGAGGACGGGTTGCTGTGGGAAGCACGACCAGTCATCTTGGCTCGTAAAGCCAGTCGAGCAAGGCGACTACGATGGTGGGTCTCGGTAGGAATTTTTCGTGGACAACCCAAGGCTCGAGTGACCTCGATGCCCTTGGGTCGCACTACTTGGCCGTGGCGAGTCGCGCTTCCAAGGGTTGATGCTGGCGAGGGCTCGGTACATGGGAGCGAGTGCGTGTGAGCACAGGGATTTGGCGAGTTGACATAGTTATGGAGAGAGATGCATCTTTATTGATATTCAACACGGTGATTTACAAGTTTTAGTTCTATGTATAGAACTTCAGAGTAGGTTGACGTTCCACAAACATCGATGAGGTAGTTGGCATCGTTGCCCAGTACCCTGCCGATGAAGAATGGGCCTTCCCATGGAGGGGAGAGCTTCTGTATCCCCTTCTTTTCCAAGATGAGACACAAGACGAGGTCGCCTTCTTGGAAGGTGCGAGTCTGGACTCGGCGGCTATGGTAGCGACAGAGTCCTTACTGGTAGATTAACGTGCGAGAGAGAGAGAGCCAGGTCGCGTGCTTCGTCGAGCAGGTCGACACTGTTTTGAAGGGAGCCTTCGTTCTCTTCCTCCGCATAGTTGATGACTCGAGGCGAGTCATGTTCGAGGTCAATTGGCATGACCGCTTCGGCACCGTATACCATGAAGAAGGGGGTGAACCCTGTTGACCTGTTGACGGAGGTGTGGATGCCCCAGAGCACTAAGGGGAGTTCGTCGACCTAGTAGCCTGGCATCCACTCGAGGAGGACTTGCATTCGCAGTTTGAGGCCATGGAGGATGCTTTGTTTGGTGTGTTCGGCCTAGCCATTTGACTCTGGGTGGGCGACTGAGGTATGGTCAAGTCATATCCCATGATATTCGCAGAACTCGTCCACAGAGCCTTTGGCAAAGTTGGTCCCGTTGTCGGTGATGATGTTGTGTGGGTAGTCGTACCGGTAGTTTAGCTCGCGGAGGAACTTGGTGGTTGTTTTCCTGTTGGACTTCTTGATTGGCGTCGCCTCGACCCACTTTGTGAATTTGTCGACTTCGACTAGAAGGTGGGTGTAGCCGGAGGTGGCGGTTTTGAAGTTTCTCACCATGTTGATGCCCCATACGGTCAATGGGGATTGTTGGTTTGCGGCCCGAAAGTTCCTAGGCGAGTGCATGGCGGTACCGAAGTTCCCTGTAATTGCCGCATTTCGTAAAGTTGGGCTACCAACTATTGAGAGGGGCCATTTCGAGCCAAACTCATCTCACCCCTGCCAAATTCAAACATTCTGTTAAACTACCCCGTGAAGTAGACGGTCGGGACCCACATGTTGGTCATCTGTCCATGATGCGAGCGCCAACGCGGCAACCTCTTAGGAAAATCGAGGAACTAAGTGGATTTAATGCACTGACCAATTTCACAAATCCATTCCCTCCTTTCCCCTAGCACTGGTGGCGTCGAAATCCACCCTCCAGGCAGAACGATCCCTTCGGACATTTAACTTCTAGCGCCAAGTTACTTCGCCTAGTCGCTGATCCCGAGCTCCAATGGCGCATGTCGTAGCCGCCGTTACGAGGCTCTAGCCCGCCTCCACCGCCGACGAGTCGAGCAGCTCAGAGGATGGCAGATCCTACTACCAAGGAAGAAGAAGTTCTGGCTACATGCGGGTGAGCCACCCTTCTCTCTGCTATTCGCACTAATTATAACTGCTAGCTGGCTACTGAACCTAAAATTGTTTGTTAGCCCAACGCTGACAAACATATTTTGTCCACAGTTTTCTGGCAAGTGGGATCTCCGCGGACCACCCTTACCTGGTTACCGTAGTCCTCTTCAGGTACGACTCTAAATCAGCAAGGGTGAAGGGCAAGTGGTATGGACACCATTGTATCACGATGGAAGAACCGCCTGCATAGATCTGCACTATATCTGGTATGGTTGCTGCTCTGCGTAATCATGATGAAATATGGCCGAAGCAGACTACAAAGTTCAGCTTCATGGATGAACGTGGCATCATGGTTCCTCTAACGTGTGACAATCAGCTAATTGGGTTGATGAAAAGGTATGCTTCGGCTTGCATGTTTGAGCTGAACTGTGATGTACTGGATGTGGAAGCTGCTGTAACTGGGAGTCGCCCTTCTATTCTTGGACAGGGTGGTTGCTCGAACCCAATTAGCTCCTGGTAAGCAAAAGTCTCTTGGGGTTCGCATGTTTGTGCTGAATTATAATTTTTGTTTTATTTACTCTGTAGATATTGGGCAGTTATGCAACAATCATGTTTCTTTGACAGGAAGCGCCGCAGGGTTAGAAACATGACTGTCAAGTCAGTCATTTTGCTGCCCGAAGAAGGTAAAAACAAGTGGAAAGATGATGATGGACACGATTCTGGTGCTGATTATCCCGGCGATGCAGAGTACGTGAAGCTAAGAAAATTGGCACCGAGGAAGAGGAAGAAGGTAGGAAATGAAGAAGTCAGTGGACGTGAAGGCTTGGCACCCAAGCTACCAAAGAAGGCTACTAGAAATGAAGATGCATAGTAATGTGTTCAACTTAAACCTATATATGTAATTCGGTTAAATTCTGGAGCTCTATGTGTGGAACTTTGCTGGGTGAAACAATCTACCCACGTTCTCTGAGTAAAATGTACCGCGACTTAGGGTTTGGAAACGCCCGAGTCAGTAGTTGAATCCTAAATTGTGATTGTGTCACTACTATCTGAAAACACGCAGCACCAGTTCCACGATTGCTGAGGGGCAGGATGTCTCCAAATTCGATGGAATGTAAGTGGCACAAAAATAAATTATTTAAGCTGCTACACTCCATGAAGCAACAACTTATTTCAGCTGTTGTACAACGACATGGCAACATAAATAGCAATGGCAATCGATAATGCCCAGATGAGGAGGAAAACGGTACCACTTTCCGGCCTAATCTTGAGCCCATCCATCTCACCGCCTCCCTGCTCCTGCATCCCCTGCATCTGGCGAAGCTCCTGGATCTCCAGTAACCGGGTGTACGTGCTTCCACTTTATAAATTGTGGTTATGCCATTTTCATGCGGCACAATCCACGTAGATTACGTTTAAAAAAACCACCAATATCAGAATACCAGCATGATCAGACAAAAGGAAGCAATGCAGGGTTAAGACAGATTAACGGGCGACCAATTGTTTTCCTCCCAGGACTCCGAGACCACTAGTTCAGACCGCTAGGTTAACAAGTACTACTATTACAACTTAAAAAGGCATGGAGCTCACGCTAAATAGAACTAGTTATCACACATCTCCTTGATCTTCCTAATCTTAGCCCGATGCGCATCTTCCCGCGAGAGCAAGGATCGAATCATTTGCTCCTTCCTTTTAGCATCTTCCTGCAAGAGCAAGGATCGAATCATTTGCTCCTTCCTTGCACAGCTTCAATTGTTTCTCTGCATTTTTCCTCATGCACATGTCAATACTCGTAGTTATGAACTGCAGGACTTTGGCCTGGTGAAGATCATTCCTTGCTTGAGTTAGTTCTTGATCTGCTTTAGCCTTCATGCCCAACGCCACGTCCCTCTCCTTATCGACTTTGCTAACCTTGTCTTGCACCCTCCTAAGATCTCGGTTAAGCTTGGTCATGTCATCTAGTTCACATAGCTTCATCTCAACACTGTCAAGAAGTGAGCTGAATACGGATTCTTTCAACTCAACAGTCATTTCCCATAGTTTGTCCATCGTTTCCTGTATCGATTTGGGCCACTCTGGATCTACCCATTTGACAACACCACAACTTCCGCATTGCATCATTGCACGATGTCCTTGACACCGTAAAAACCTCCTGCCTGCATTTCGTCCTTCGAACGCTACAAATTTAGCGGGCATATAGCCATGTTTACATAGCAGAGGACTGTCTTTATCCGCTAAACCGTGATAGTCGGAGTCATACAGCATCTGGTTGGCCTAACACATCATACGCGCATGAGTAAACAGAGTAGATCTAGCTCAAAATAGATAACTGGCCACAGATGATAGAGATGGAGATGTGACGACTCACATTAAAATCACCGTCCATGGCGTCATGACGCGTTTCCTCACCGTCTCCCCTTGAACCCATGGCGAGAGAGAGAGGGAGAGGGGGGTGGCTGCCGGAGAGATAGCTGGAGGCGCCGTCGGCTTGCGGCTACGGAAGGATGGGAGAGAAGTACGGAAAGTGGCTTCGAGGGGAAGGAAGAGAAGTACGGGGAGGAAGAGAAGTAATGGGGACGTGACACTGGCATATGGCCCACTGAACTCATGAGTCATGACACTCGCAAAAGGGGAGCGCCCGGTGTTGCCAGTTTGTCCAGAGCAAGCGGGCATAAAGCGTGGCCAATCATGCCGTAGAACAGCCTACTCGCGGATTGCTCTCACGAAGACCATCCCAATCGTCCAAACACAGTGATCGAAGTGTATGTAACAATCTTCATGCAGAACAGCTGTGTTAGGGCATGCCTTCTAGAAGACTCGGTCTAACGTCCACCATTGGGGGGCTAAGGTTAGGGCTCTCCTAAGGTTAGGATCCATATGTGGTTTATGAGAAGAACACACATGCAATGACACTGGTGATATGTGGTTTGTGAAAAGAACACACATGCAATGACTCTAACTTTGGATTATGAAAAGACCAGGCAATACAATTACTCTCGTGGATCCATGTGTGGTTTGTGAAAGAACAGACATTCACTGACTCTAGTTGTGGTTCATGAAAATAACACACATGCAATGACTCTAGTTGTGGTTTGTGAGAATAACACACATCCAATGACACTGGTGGATCCATATGTGGTTTGTGAGAAGAACACACATGCAATGACACTGGGTGTGGTTCATGAAAACAACACACATCCAATGACACTGGTGGATCCTTATGTGGTTTGTGAAAATAACACACATGCAATGACTCTAGATGTGGTTTGTGAGAAGAACACACATCCAATGACACTGGTGGATCCATATGTGGTTTGTCAGAAGAACACACGTGCAATGACACTGGGTGTGGTTCATGAAAAGAACACACATCCAAGGACACTGGTGGATCCTTATGTGGTTTGTGAAAAGAAAACACATGCAATGACTCTGGTGGATCCACATGTGGTTTCTGAAAAGAACACACATGCAATGACTCTAGATGTGGTTTGTGAGAAGAACACACATCCAATGACACTAGTGGATCCATATGTTGTTTGTGACAAGAACACACATCCAATGACACTGGTGGATCCATATGTGGTTTGTCAGAAGAACACACGTTCAATGACACTGGGTGTGGTTCATGAAAAGAACACACATCCAAGGACACTGGTGGATCCTTATGTGGTTTGTGAAAAGAAGACACATGCAATGACTCTGGTGGATCCACATGTGGTTTCTGAAAAGAACACACATGCAATGACACTGGTGGATCAATGTGGTTTGTGAAAAAATAGACATGCAATGAACTCTGGTGGATCCATATGTGGTCTATGAGAAGAACACACATGCAATGACACTAGGTGTGGTTCATGAAAAGAACATACATCCAATGACACTGATAGATCCTTATGTGGTTTGAACACACATGCA
Source organism: Avena sativa (assembly GCA_916181665.1). Classification (NCBI taxonomy): domain Eukaryota; kingdom Viridiplantae; phylum Streptophyta; class Magnoliopsida; order Poales; family Poaceae; genus Avena; species Avena sativa. The sequence continues at coordinate 326,133,530 of OV702289.1, forward strand.
ATGACTCTAGATGTGGTTTGGGAAAAGAACACACATGCAATGACACTGGTGGATCCATATGTGCTTTGTGAGAAGAATACACATGCAATGACACTCCGTGTGGTTCATGAAAACAACACACATCCAATGACACTGGTGGATCCTTATGTGGTTTGTGAAAATAACACACATGCAATGACTCTAGATGTGGTTTGTGAGCAGAACACACATCCAATGACACTGGTGGATCCATATGTTGTTTGTGAGAAGAACACACATCCAATGACACTGGTGGATCCATATGTGGTTTGTCAGAAGAACACACGTATAGTGACACTGGGTGTGGTTCATGAAAAGAACACACATCCAAGGACACTGGTGGATCCTTATGTGGTTTGTGAAAAGAAAACACATGCAATGACTCTGGTGGATCCACATGTGGTTTCTGAAAAGAACACACATGCAATGACACTGGTGGATCAATGTGGTTTGTGAAAATAACAGACATGCAATGAACTCTGGTGGATCCATATGTGGTTTGTGAGAAGAACACACATGCAATGACACTAGGTGTGGTTCACGAAAAGAACACACATCCAATGACACTGATGGATCCTTATGTGGTTTGTGAAAAGAACACACATGCAATGACTCTAGATGTGGTTTGGGAAAATAACACACATATCACACTTGGGGATCCATATGTGGTTTCTGAGAAGAACACCCATGCAATGACACTGGTGGATCCATATGTGGTTTGTGAGAAGAACACACATGTAATGACATTGGGTGTGGTTCATGAAAAGAACACACATCCAATGACACAGGTGGATCCTGATGTGGTCTGTAGAAACAACAGACATGCAATGACACTAGTTGTGGTTTGTGAAAGGAACAGACATGAAATCACACTTGTTGATCCATATGTGGTTTGTGAGAAGAACACGCATCCCATGACTCTAGTTGTGGTTAATGAAAAGAACACACATGCAATGATTCTAGTGGATCCATGTGGTTCATGAAAAGAACACACATGCAATGACTCTAGCTATGGTTCATGAAAAGAACACACATGCAATGACTCTAGCTATGGTTCATGAAAAGAACACACATGCAATGAACTCTGGTGGATCCATATGTGGTTTGTGAAAAGAACACACATGCAATGAACTATGGTGGATCCATATGTGGTTTGTGAAAAGAACACACATGCAATGAACTCTGGTGGATCCATATGTGGTTTGTGAAAAGAACAGATCCAAATGTGGTTTGTGAAAAGAATAGACATGCAATGAACTCTGGTAGATCCATATGTGGTTTGTGAAAAGAACACACATCCAGTGACTCTAGTGGATCCATATGTGGTTTATAAAAAAAACACATCCAGCGACTCTGGCTGTGGTTTATTAAAAGAACACACATGCAATGACACTACGGGATCCTTATATGGTTTATGAGAAGAACACACATGCAATGACACTGGTGGATCCATATGTGGTTTGTGAAAATAACAGACATGCAATGAACTCTGGTGGATCCATATGTGGTTTGTGAGAAGAACACACATGCAATCACACTGGTGGATCCATATGTGGTTTGTGAAAAGAACACACATCCAATGAACTCTGGTGGATCCATATGTGGTTTGTGAGAAGAACACACATGCAATGACTCTAGCTCTGGTTTATGAAAAGAACACACATGCAATCACACTGTTGGATCCATATGTGGTTTGTGGGAAGAACACACATCCAATAACACTAGTGGATCCATGTGTGGTTTGTGAGAAGAACACATATGCAAAACACACATGCAATTACACTAGTGGATCCATATGTGGTCTATGGAAAGAACAGACATGCAATGACACTAGTTGTGGTTAATGAAAAGAATAGGCATTCAATCACACTGGTGGATCCAAATGTGGTTTATGAGAAGAACACACATGCAATGACTCTGATGGATCCATATGTGGTTTGTGAAAAGAACACACATGCAATGACTCTGGTTGTGGTTGATGAAAAGAACACACATGCAATGACTCTGGTGGATCCATGTGGTTTGTGAAAAGAACACACATGCAATGACTCTAGCTATGGTTAATGAAAAGAACACACATGCAATGACACTAGTGGATCCATATGTGGTTTGTGAAAAGAACAGACATGCAACGAAATCTGGTGGATCCATATGTGGTTTGTGAGAAGAACACACATGCAATGACACTAGTTGTGGTTCATGAAAAAAGAACACACATCCAATGACACTGGTGTATCCTTATGTGGTTTGTGAAAATAACACACATGCAATGACTCTAGCTGTGGTTTGTGAAAAGAACACACATGCAATCACACTGGTGGATCCATATGTGGTTTGTGAGAAGAACACACATCCAATGACACTAGTGGATCCATGTATGGTTTATGAGAAGAACACACATGCAAAAAAACATGCAATGATACTTGTGGATCCATATGTGGTCTGTGGAAAGAACAAACATGCAATGACACTAGCTGTGGTTAATGAAAAGAACACACATGCGTTGACTCTGATGGATCCATATGTGGTTTGTGAAAAGAACACACATGCAATGACTCTAGTTGTGGTTAATGAAAAGAACACACATGCAATGACTCTGGTGGATCCATGTGGCTTGTGAAAAGAATAGACATGCAATGACTCTAGCTATGGTTAATGAAAAGAACACACATGCAATGACACTGGTGTATCCATATGTGTTTTGTGAAAAGAACAGACATGCAATGAACTCTGGTGGATCCATATGTGGTTTGTGAGAAGAACACACATGCAATGACACTGGTAGATCAATATGTGGTTTGTGAAAAGAACACACATGCAATGACACTGGTGGATCCATATATGGTTTGTGAGAAGAACACACATGCAATGACACTGGGTGTGGTTCATGAAAACACACATCCAATGACACCGGTGGATCCATATGTGGTCTGTGGAAAGAACAAACATGGAATGACACTAGCTGTGATTTGTGAAAAGAACATAGATGCAATCACACTTGTGGATCCATATGTGGTTTGTGAGAAGAACACACATCCAATGACTCTAGTTGTGGTTAATGCAAAGAACACACATGCAATGATTCTGGTGGATCCATGTGGGTCATGAAAAGAACACACATGCAATGAGTCTAGCTATGGTTCAAGAAAAGAACACACATCCAATGAAATTGGTGGATCCTTATGTGGTTTGTGAAAATAACACACATGCAATGACTCTGGTGGATCCACATGTGGTTTGTGAAAAGAACACACATGCAATAATACTGGTGGATCCAAATGTGGTTTGTGGAAAGAACAGACATGAAATGAACTCTGGTGGATCCTTATGTGCTTTGTGAGAAGAACACACATGCAATGACACTGGTTGTGCTTCATGAAAAGAACCCACATCCAATGACACTGGTGGATCCTTATGTGGTTTGTGAAAAGAACACACATGCAATGACTCTAGATGTGGTTTGTGAAAAGAACACACATGCAATCACACTAGTGGATCTATATGTGGTTTGGGTGAAGAAGACACATGCAATCACACTGGTGGATCCATATGTGGTACGCGAGAAGAACACACATGCAATGACACTGGGAGTGGTTCATAAAAGAACAAGCATCCAATGACACTGGTGGATCCTTATGTGGTTTGTGTAAAGAACACACATGCAATGACTCTAGATGTTATTTGTGAGAAGAACACACATGCAATGACACTGGGTTGGTTCATGAAAAGAACACACATCCAATGAACTTTGGTGTTTCCATATGTGGTTTGTGAGAAGAACACACATGCAATGATTCTAGCTGTGGTTTGTGAAAAGAACACACATGCAATCACACTGGTGGATCCATATGTGGTTTGTGAGAAGAACACACATGCAAAACACACATGCAATGACACTGGTGGATCCATATGTGGTCTGTGGAAAGAACAGACATGCAGTGACACTAGTTTTGGTTAATGAAAAGAACAAACATGCAATGACTCTGATGGATACATATGTGGTTTGTGAAAAGAACACACATGCAATGACTCTAGTTGTGGTTAATGAAAAGAAAACACATGCAATGACTCTGGTGGATCCATGTGGTTTGTTAAAAGAACACACATGCAATGACTCTAGCTATGGTTAATGAAAAGAACACACATGCAATGACACTGGTGGATCCATATGTGGTTTGTGAAAAGAACAGACATGCAATGAACTCTGATGGATCCATATGTGGTTTGTGACAAGAACACGCATGCAATGACACTGGTTGTGGTTCAAAAAAAGAACACACATCAAATGACCCTGGTGGATCCTTATGTGGTTTGTCAAAAGAACACACATGCAATGACTCTGGTGGATCCACATGTGGTTTGTGAAAAGAACACGCATCCAATAACACTGGTGGGTCAATGTGGTTTGTGAGAAGAACACACATGCAATGACACTGGGTGTGGTTCATGAAAAGAACACACATCCAATGACACTGGTGGATCCTTATGTGGTTTGTGAAAAGAACACACAAGCAATGACTCTAGATGTGGTTTGTGAAAAGAACACACATGCAATCACACTGGTGGATCCATATGTGGTTCGTCAGAATAACACACATCCAATAACGCTAGTGGATCCATATGTGGGTTGTGAGAAGAACACACATGCAATGACACTGGGTGTGGTTCATGAAAAGAACACACATCCAATGACACTGGCGGATCCTTATCTATTTTCTGAAAAGAACACACATGCAGTGTTTATAGATGTGGTTTGTGAAAAGAACACACATGCAATGACCTTGGTGGATCAATATGTGGTTTGTGAAAAGAACACACATGCAATGACACTGGTGGATCCATATGTGGTTTGTGAGAAGAACACACATGCAATCACACTGGGTATAGTTCATGAAAAGAACATACATCCAATGACACTGGTGGATCCTTATGTGGTATGTGGAAAGAACAGACATGCAATGACACTAGCTGTGGTTTGTGAAAAGAACAGACATGCAATCACACTGGTGGATCCATATGTGGTTTGTGAGAAGAACACACATCCAATGACACTAGTTGTGGTTAATGAAAAGAACACACATGCAATGATTCTGGTGGATCCATGTGGTTCATGAAAAGAACACACATGCAATGACTCTAGCTATGGTTAATGAAAAGAACACACATCCAATGACACTAGTGGATCCTTATGTGGTTTGTGAGAAGAACACACATTCAATGACACTGGTGGATCCATATGTGGCTTGTGAAAAGAACAGACATGCAATGAACTCTGGTGGATCCATATGTGGTTTATGAGAAGAACACACATGCAATGACACTGATGATATGTGGTTTGTGAAAAGAACACACATGCAATGACTCTAACTGTGGATTATGAAAAGAACAGGCAATACAATTTCTCTCGTGGATCCATGTGTTGTTTGTGAAAGAACAGACATTCACTGCTCTAGTTGTGGTTCATGAAAAGAACACACATGCAATGACTCTAGCTGTGGTTTGTGAGAAGAGCACACATGCAATCACACTGGTGGATCCATATGTGGTTTGTGAAAAGAACAAACATGCAATGAACTCCGGTGGATCCATATGTGGTTTGTGAGAAGAACACACGTGCAATGTCTCTAGCTGTGGTTTGTGAAAAGAACACACATGCAATCACACTTGTGGATCCATATGTGGTTTGTGAGAAGAACACACATCCAATGGCACTGGTGGATCCATGTGTGGTTTGTGAGAAGAACACATATGCAAAACATACATGCAATGACACTGGTGGATCCATATCTGGTCTGTGGAAAGAACAGACAGGAAATGACACTAGCTGTGGTTAATGAAAAGAACATACATTCAATCACACAGGTGGATCCATATGTGGTTTTTGAGAAGAACACACATGCAATGACTCTAATGGAGCCATATGTGGTTTGTGAAAAGAACACACATGCAATGACTCTAGTTGTGGTTAATGAAAAGAAAACACATGCAATGACTCTGGTGGATCCATGTGGTTTGTTAAAAGAACACACATGCAATGACTCTAGCTATGGTTAATGAAAAGAACACACATGCAATGACACTGGTGGATCCATATGTGGTTTGTGAAAAGAACAGACATGCAATGAACTCTGGTGGATCCATATGTGGTTTGTGAGAAGAACACGCATGCAATACACTGGTTGTGGTTCAAAAAAAGAACACACATCAAATGACCCTGGTGGATCCTTATGTGGTTTGTCAAAAGAACACACATGCAATGACTCTGGTGGATTCACATGTGGTTTGTGAAAACAACACGCATCCAATAACACTGGTGGGTCAATGTGGTTTGTGAGAAGAACAGACAAGCAATGACACTGGTGTGGTTCATGAAAAGAACACACATCCAATGACACTGGTGGATCCTTATGTGGTCTGTGAAAAGAACACACATGCAATGACTCTAGATCTGGTTTGTGAAAAGAACACACATGCAATCACACTGGTGGATCCATATGTGGTTCGTCAGAATAACACACACCCAATAATACTGGTGGATCCATATGTGGGTTGTGAGGAGAACACACATGCAATGACACTGGGTGTGGTTCATAAAAAGAACACACATCCAATGACACTAGCGGATCCTTATCTGTTTTCTGAAAAGAACACACGTGCAATGACTATAGATGTGGTTTGTGAAAAGAACACACATGCAATGTCCCTGGTGGATCAATATGTGGTTTGTGAAAAGAACACACATGCAATGACACTGGTGGATCCATATGTGGTTTGTGAGAAGAACACACATGCAATGACACTGAGTATAGTTCGTGAAAAGAACACACATCCAATGACATTGGAGGATCCTTATGTGGTATGTGGAAAGAACAGACATGCAATGCCACTAGCTGTGGGTTGTGAAAAGAACAGACATGCAATCACACTGGTGGATCCATATGTGGTTTGTGAGAAGAACACACATCCAATGACACTAGTTGTGGTTAATGAAAAGAACACACATGCAATGATTCTGGTGGATCCATGTGGTTCATGAAAAGAACACACATGCAATGACTCTAGCTATGGTTAATGAAAAGAACACACATCCAATGACACTAGTGGATCCTTATGTGGTTTGTGAGAAGAACACACATTCAATGACACTGGTGGATCCATATGTGGCTTGTGAAAAGAACAGACATGCAATGAACTCTGGTGGATCCATATGTGGTTTATGAGAAGAACACACATGCAATGACACTGATGATATGTGGTTTGTGAAAAGAACACACATGCAATGACTCTAACTGTGAATTATGAAAAGAACAGGCAATACAATTTCTCTCGTGGATCCATGTGTTGTTTGTGAAAGAACAGACATTCACTGCTCTAGTTGTGGTTCATGAAAAGAACACACATGCAATGACTCTAGCTGTGGTTTGTGAGAAGAGCACACATGCAATCACACTGGTGGATCCATATGTGGTTTGTGAAAAGAACAAACATGCAATGAACTCCGGTGGATCCATATGTGGTTTGTGAGAAGAACACACGTGCAATGTCTCTAGCTGTGGTTTGTGAAAAGAACACACATGCAATCACACTTGTGGATCCATATGTGGTTTGTGAGAAGAACACACATCCAATGGCACTGGTGGATCCATGTGTGGTTTGTGAGAAGAACACATATGCAAAATATACATGCAATGACACTGGTGGATCCATATCTGGTCTGTGGAAAGAACAGACAGGAAATGACACTAGCTGTGGTTAATGAAAAGAACATACATTCAATCACACAGGTGGATCCATATGTGGTTTTTGAGAAGAACACACATGCAATGACTCTAATGGAGCCATATGTGGTTTGTGAAAAGAACACACATGCAATGACTCTAGTTGTGGTTAATGAAAAGAAAACACATGCAATGACTCTGGTGGATCCATGTGGTTTGTTAAAAGAACACACATGCAATGACTCTAGCTATGGTTAATGAAAAGAACACACATGCAATGACACTGGTGGATCCATATGTGGTTTGTGAAAAGAACAGACATGCAATGAACTCTGGTGGATCCATATGTGGTTTGTGAGAAGAACACGCATGCAATACACTGGTTGTGGTTCAAAAAAAGAACACACATCAAATGACCCTGGTGGATCCTTATGTGGTTTGTCAAAAGAACACACATGCAATGACTCTGGTGGATTCACATGTGGTTTGTGAAAACAACACGCATCCAATAACACTGGTGGGTCAATGTGGTTTGTGAGAAGAACAGACAAGCAATGACACTGGTGTGGTTCATGAAAAGAACACACATCCAATGACACTGGTGGATCCTTATGTGGTCTGTGAAAAGAACACACATGCAATGACTCTAGATCTGGTTTGTGAAAAGAACACACATGCAATCACACTGGTGGATCCATATGTGGTTCGTCAGAATAACACACACCCAATAATACTGGTGGATCCATATGTGGGTTGTGAGGAGAACACACATGCAATGACACTGGGTGTGGTTCATGAAAAGAACACACATCCAATGACACTAGCGGATCCTTATCTGTTTTCTGAAAAGAACACACGTGCAATGACTATAGATGTGGTTTGTGAAAAGAACACACATGCAATGTCCCTGGTGGATCAATATGTGGTTTGTGAAAAGAACACACATGCAATGACACTGGTGGATCCATATGTGGTTTGTGAGAAGAACACACATGCAATGACACTGAGTATAGTTCGTGAAAAGAACACACATCCAATGACATTGGAGGATCCTTATGTGGTATGTGGAAAGAACAGACATGCAATGCCACTAGCTGTGGGTTGTGAAAAGAACAGACATGCAATCACACTGGTGGATCCATATGTGGTTTGTGAGAAGAACACACATCCAATGACACTAGTTGTGGTTAATGAAAAGAACACACATGCAATGATTCTGGTGGATCCATGTGGTTCATGAAAAGAACACACATGCAATGACTCTAGCTATGGTTAATGAAAAGAACACACATCCAATGACACTAGTGGATCCTTATGTGGTTTGTGAGAAGAACACACATTCAATGACACTGGTGGATCCATATGTGGCTTGTGAAAAGAACAGACATGCAATGAACTCTGGTGGATCCATATGTGGTTTATGAGAAGAACACACATGCAATGACACTGATGATATGTGGTTTGTGAAAAGAACACACATGCAATGACTCTAACTGTGAATTATGAAAAGAACAGGCAATACAATTTCTCTCGTGGATCCATGTGTTGTTTGTGAAAGAACAGACATTCACTGCTCTAGTTGTGGTTCATGAAAAGAACACACATGCAATGACTCTAGCTGTGGTTTGTGAGAAGAGCACACATGCAATCACACTGGTGGATCCATATGTGGTTTGTGAAAAGAACAAACATGCAATGAACTCCGGTGGATCCATATGTGGTTTGTGAGAAGAACACACGTGCAATGTCTCTAGCTGTGGTTTGTGAAAAGAACACACATGCAATCACACTTGTGGATCCATATGTGGTTTGTGAGAAGAACACACATCCAATGGCACTGGTGGATCCATGTGTGGTTTGTGAGAAGAACACATATGCAAAACAAACATGCAATGACACTGGTGGATCCATATCTGGTCTGTGGAAAGAACAGACAGGAAATGACACTAGCTGTGGTTAATGAAAAGAACATACATTCAATCACACAGGTGGATCCATATGTGGTTTTTGAGAAGAACACACATGCAATGACTCTAATGGAGCCATATGTGGTTTGTGAAAAGAACACACATGCAATGACTCTAGTTGTGGTTAATGAAAAGAAAACACATGCAATGACTCTGGTGGATCCATGTGGTTTGTTAAAAGAACACACATGCAATGACTCTAGCTATGGTTAATGAAAAGAACACACATGCAATGACACTGGTGGATCCATATGTGGTTTGTGAAAAGAACAGACATGCAATGAACTCTGGTGGATCCATATGTGGTTTGTGAGAAGAACACGCATGCAATGACACTGGTTGTGGTTCAAAAAAAGAACACACATCAAATGACCCTGGTGGATCCTTATGTGGTTTGTCAAAAGAACACACATGCAATGACTCTGGTGGATTCACATGTGGTTTGTGAAAACAACACGCATCCAATAACACTGGTGGGTCAATGTGGTTTGTGAGAAGAACAGACATGCAATGACACTGGTGTGGTTCATGAAAAGAACACACATCCAATGACACTGGTGGATCCTTATGTGGTCTGTGAAAAGAACACACATGCAATGACTCTAGATCTGGTTTGTGAAAAGAACACACATGCAATCACACTGGTGGATCCATATGTGGTTCGTCAGAATAACACACACCCAATAATACTGGTGGATCCATATGTGGGTTGTGAGGAGAACACACATGCAATGACACTGGGTGTGGTTCATGAAAAGAACACACATCCAATGACACTAGCGGATCCTTATCTGTTTTCTGAAAAGAACACATGTGCAATGACTATAGATGTGGTTTGTGAAAAGAACACACATGCAATGTCCCTGGTGGATCAATATGTGGTTTGTGAAAAGAACACACATGCAATGACACTGGTGGATCCATATGTGGTTTGTGAGAAGAACACACATGCAATGACACTGAGTATAGTTCGTGAAAAGAACACACATCCAATGACATTGGAGGATCCTTATGTGGTATGTGGAAAGAACAGACATGCAATGCCACTAGCTGTGGGTTGTGAAAAGAACAGACATGCAATCACACTGGTGGATCCATATGTGGTTTGTGAGAAGAACACACATCCAATGACACTAGTTGTGGTTAATGAAAAGAACACACATGCAATGATTCTGGTGGATCCATGTGGTTCATGAAAAGAACACACATGCAGTGACTCTAGCTATGGTTCATGAAAGGAACACACATCCAATGACACTAGTGGATCCTTATGTGGTTTGTGAAAAGAACACACTTGCAATGACTCTGGTGGATCCACATGTGATTTGTGATAAGAACACACATGCAATGACACTGGTGGATCCATATGTGGTTTGTGAAAAGAACAGACATGCAATGAACTCTGGTGGATCCATATGTGGTTTATGAGAAGAACACACATGCAATGACACTTGTTGTGGTTCAAAAAAAGAACACACATCAAATGACACTAGTGGATCCTTATGTGGTTTTTCAAAAGAACACACATGCAATGACTCTGGTGGATCCACATGTGGTTTGTGAAAAGAACACGCATGCAATAACACTTGTGGGTCAATGTGGTTTGTGAGAAGAACACACATGCAATGACATTGGGTGTGGTTCATGAAAAGAACACACATCCAATGACACTGGTGATCCTTATGTGGTTTGTGAAAAGAACACACATGCAATGACTCTAGATGTGGTTTGTGAAAAGAACACACATGCAATGACTCTAGATGTGGTTTGTGAAAAGAACACACATGCAATCACACTGGTGGATCCATATGTGGTTCGTCAGAATAACACACACCCAATAATACTGGTGGATCCATATGTGTGTTGTGAGGAAAACACACATGCAATGACACTGGGTGTGGTTCATGAAAAGACACACATCCAATGACACTAGCGGATCCTTATCTGTTTTCTGAAAAGAACACACGTGCAATGACTATAGATGTGGTTTGTGAAAAGAGCACACATGCAATGTCCCTGGTGGATCAATATGTGGTTTGTGAAAAGAACACACATGCAATGACACTGGTGGATCCATATGTGGTTTGTGAGAAGAACACACCTGCAATGACACTAAGTATAGTTAATGAAAAGAACACACATCCAATGACACTGGTGGATCCTTATGTGGTCTGTGGAAAGAATAGACATGCAATGACACTAGCTATGGTTTGTGAAAAGAACAGACATACAATCACACTGGTGGATCCATATGTGGTTTGTGAGAAGAACACACATCCAATGACACTAGTTGTGGTTAATGAAAAGAACACACATGCAATGATTCTGGTGGATCCATGTGGTTCATGAAAAGAATACACATGCAATGACTCTAGCTATGGTTCATGAAAAGAACACACATCCAATGACACTGGTGGATCCTTATGTGGTTTGTGAAAAGAACACACTTGCAATGACTCTGGTGGATCCACATGTGGTTTGTGAGAAGAACACACATGCAATGACACTGGTGGATCCATATGTGGTTTGTGAAAAGAACAGACATGCAATGAACTCTGGTGGATCCATATGTGGTTTATGAGAAGAACACACATGCAATGACACTGATGGTATGTGCTTTGTGAAAAGAACACACATGCAATGACTCTAACTATGGATTATGAAAAGAACAAGCAATACAATTACTCTCATGGATCCATGTGTGGTTTGTGAAAGAACAGACATTCACTGCTCTAGTTGTGGTTCATGAAAAGAACACACATGCATTGACTCTAGCTATGGTTTGTGAGAAGAGCACACATGCAATCACACTGGTGGATCCATAAGTCGTTTGTGAAAAGAACAAACATGCAATTAAATCTGGTGGATCCATATGTGGTTTGTGAGAAGAACACACGTGCAATGTCTCTAGCTATGGTTTGTGAAAAGAACACACATGCAATCACACTGGTGGATCCATATGTGGTTTGTGAGAAGAACACACATCCAATGGCACTAATGGATACATGTGTGGTTTGTGAGAAGAACACATATGCAAAACATACATGCAATGACACTAGTGGATCCATATGTGGTATGTGGAAAGAACAGACATGCAATGACACTAGCTGTGGTTAATGAAAAGAACAGACATTCAATCACACAGGTGGATCCATATGTGGTTTGTGAGAAGAACACACATGCAATGACTCTGATGGAGCCATATGTGGTTTGTGAAAAGAACACACATGAATGACTCTGGTTGTGGTTTATGAAAAGAACACACATGCAATGACTCTGGTGGATCCATGTGGTTTGTGAAAAGAACACACATGCAATGACTCTAGCTATGGTTAATGAAGAGAACACACATGCAATGACACTGGTGGCTCCATATGTGGTTTGTGAAAAGAACAGACATGCCATGAACTCTGGTGGATCCATATGTGGTTCGTGAGAAGAACACACATGGAATGACACTGGGTGTGGTTCATGAAAACACACATCCAATGACAGTGGTGGATGCTTATGTGCTATGTGGAAAGAACAGACATGCAATGACACTAGCTGTGGTTTGTAAAAAGAACACACATGCAATCACACTGGTCGATCCATATGTGGTTTGTGAGAAGAACACACATCCAAAACACACATGCAATGAGACTGGATGATCCATATATGGTCTGTGGAAAGAACATACATGCAATGACACTAGCTATGGTTAATGAAAAGAACGAACATGCAATGACTCTGATGGATCCATATGTGGTTTGTGAAAAGAACACACATGCAATGAATCTAGTTGTGGTTAATGAAAAGAACACACATGCAATGACTCTGGTGGATCCATGTGGTTTGTGAAAATAATAGACATGCAATGACTCTAGCCATGGTTAATGAAAAGAACACACATGCAATGACACTGGTGGATCTATATGTGGTTTGTGAAAAGAAAAGACATGCGATGAACTCTGGTGGATCCATATGCGGGTTGTGAGAATAACACACATGCAATAACAATGGTGGATCAATACGTGGTTTGTGAGAAGAACACACATGCAATGACACTGGGTGTGGTTCATGAAAACACACATCCAATGACACTAGTGGATCCCTATGTGGTCTGTGGAAAGAATAGACATGCAATGACACTAGCTGTGGTTTGTGAAAAGAACATACATGCAATCACACTGGTGGATCCATATGTGGTTTGCGAGAAGAACACACATCCAATGGCTCTAGTTGTGGTTACTGAAAAGAACACACATGCAATGATTCTGGTGGATCCATGTGGTTCATGAAAAGAACACACATGCAATGACTCTAGCTATGGTTCATGAAAAGAACACACATCCAATGAAACTGGTGGATCCTTATGTGGTTTGTGAACATTACACACATGCAATGACTCTGGTGGATCCACATGTGGTTTGTGAAAATAACACACATGCAATGACACTAGTGGATCCATATGTGGTTTGTGAAAAGAATAGACATGCAATGAACTCTGGTGGATCGATATGTGGTTTGTGAGAAGAACACACATGCAATGACATTGTTGTGGTTCATGAAAACAACACACATCCAATGACACTCGTGGATCGTTATGTGGTTTGTGAAACAAACACACATGCAATGACTCTAGATGTGGTTTGTGAAAAGAACACACATGCAATCACACTGGTGGATCCATATGTGGTTTGTGAGAAGAACACACATCCAATGACTCTAGTTGTGGTTAATGAAAAGAACACACATGCAATGATTCTGGTGGATCCATATGTGGTTTGTGAGAAGAACACACATGCAATGACACTAAGTATAGTTAATGAAAAGAACACACATCTAATGACACTGGTGGATCCTTATGTGGTCTGTGGAAAGAACAGACATGCAATGACACTAGCTGTGGTTTGTGAAAAGAACAGACATGCAATCACACTGGTGGATCCATATGTGGTTTGTGAGAAGAACACACATCCAATGACACTAGTTGTGGTTAATGAAAAGAACACACATGCAATGGTTCTGGTGGATCCATGTGGTTCATGAAAAGAACACACATGCAATGACTCTAGCTATGGTTCATGAAAAGAACACACATCCAATGACACTGGTGGATCCTTATGTGGTTTGTGAAAAGAACACACTAGCAATGACTCTGGTGGATCCACATGTGGTTTGTGAGAAGAACACACATGCAATGACACTGGTGGATCCATATGTGGTTTGTGAAAAGAACAGACATGCAATGAACTCTGGTGGATCCATATGTGGTTTATGAGAAGAACACACATGCAATGACACTGATGGTATGTGGTTTGTAAAAAGAACACACATGCAATGACTCTAACTGTGGATTATGAAAAGAACAGGCAATACAATTACTCCCGTGGATCCATGTGTGCTTTGTCAAAGAACAGACATTCACTGCTCTAGTTGTGGTTCATGAAAAGAACACACATGCAATGACTCTAGCTGTGGTTTGTGAGAAGAGCACACATGCAATCACACTGGTGGATCCATATGTGGTTTGTGAAAAGAACAAACATGCAATGAAATCTGGTGGATCCATATGTGGTTTGTGAGAAGAACACACGTGCAATGTCTCTAACTATGGTTTGTGAAAAGAACACACATACAATCACACTGGTGGATCCATATGTGGTTTGTGAGAAGAACACACATCCAATGGCACTGGTGGATCCATGTGTGGTTTGTGAGAAGAACACACATGCAATGATACTGGTTGTGGTTCATGAAAAGAACACACATCCAATGACACTGGTGGATCCTTATGTGGTTTGCGAAAAGAACACACATGCAATGACTCTGGTGGATCCACATATGGTTTGTGAAAAGAACACACATGCAATGACACTGGTGGATGATACATTGCAAATGTATCTATAATTTTTGATGTTCGATGCTTAGATTTATCCACTTTCTTGTGTTTTGTTCCAACTTTGGAGTACTTTTCATTTGATTTCTTGGACTAACCATTTTAACAAGAGCCACAGTGTCAGCTGCCTGTTTTCTGCTGTTTTTGGTTCGAGGAAAGTCTGAAAATGAATATTCTCGGAATTGGACGGGACAAAAGCTAAAGTGCCTATTTTTTGGAAGTCATTAAGTGCCAAAATAAAAGACGGAGAAGGGCCAGGGAGCCACCACACCACCTGGCCACGCGGCCAGGCCTGGCCCGCGCCAGGGGGTGGTGTGGCCGCTCCCGACACCCCCTTGGCCTCCCCTTCCACCAATAAGATACCCTCGGGACGAAAACCCTAAGTGCCCGATCAAAAAATCCACGAAAGAGTCTGTAGCCGCCGTCATCTCCATCCCCAGATCGGGAGGGTTCTGAAGCTCTTCCCGACACCCTACCGGAGAGGGGAATTCACCCTGGAGGCCTTCTTCATCACCATGCAAGCCTCCGGTGTGATGCATGAGTAGTTCATCCTTGGACTACGGATCCATGTAGTAGCTATATGGCTGGTTCTCCTCCTTTGTGCTTTCATGTCTAGATCTTGTGATCACCGTTCATGATCAAGATCATCTATTTGTAATTCTGCATGTTGTGTTTGCGGGGATCCGATGGATATTGAGATGCTATTTCAGATTGATTATTGATTCTATCATGTCTTTGTTATTTGTGATCTTGCATGCTTTCCGTTGTTAGTAGCTATCTTGGCCAAGTAGATGCTAGCACCTCCAAGAGTTAGTATTTATGCTCGATAGTGGGTTCATGCCTCTGGTAATCTGGGGAAGTGACAGAAATCTCTAAGGTACTAGATGTGCTGTTGCTACTAGGGAGAAAACAACAATCCTTTGTTCATAGAACAATCGTATTGTTTACTTTACATGTAGTTCGTAAAGCAATAATCTGTTGCTTGCAACTTAATACTAGAGGGGGTTCGGATGATAACCTAAAGGTGGATTATTAGTCATAGATGCAGTTGGATGGCGGTCTATGTATTATGTTGTAATGCACAATCAAGTCTCAAAGGATTCAAGATGATTAGTATATGCATGTATTGCTTTCTCGGTGTTTGTCAATGGCCCCGCTGTAATTTGTTCACCCAGCATGTTATCTATCTAAGGAGAGCCACCTCTAGTGAACTATGGAGCTCGGTCCTTTTTCTTTACATACCATCTACAACCTGTTTACTTCTTTGTGTTTACTTTCTGCAAACTATTACTTCTTTCCATTCGATACGTTTAATCCTTTGTTTTCTGCAAAACACAGTGAGATTGACAACCTCATCGCAAGTTGGGGACAAAGTTCTGTGGTTGTGTTGTGCAGGTATCCACGTTGCTACTAGCATCAGTAGTGCACCCTGCCAAAGCTCAGCTAGTAACACCTTTGGGGTGTTTCCTTGCTCCTACTAGTTCGATTAAACCTTGGTTTCATAACTGAGGGAAACTTGCTACTGTGCTCATCATACCTTCCTCTTGGGGTTCCCAACGAGCTCTACATCAACACTGCTATCAAGCATTTTTCTGGGCGTCGTGGATTGAGCCATCAGTGGATCAATGTGGTTTGTGAAAATAACAAACATGCAATGAACTCTAGTGGATCCACATGTGGTTTGTGACAAGAACACACATGCAATGACACTGGGTGTGGTTCATGAAAAGAACACACATCCAATGACAATGGTGGATCCTTATGTGGTTTGTGAAAAGAACACACATGCAATGACTCTAGATGTGGTTTTTGAGAAGAACACACATGCCATGACACTGGTGGATCAATATGTGGTTTGTGAAAAGAACACACATGCAATGAAACTGGTGGATCCATATGTGGTTTTTGAGAAGAACACACATGCAATGACATTGGGTGTGGTTCATGAAAAGAACACACATCCAATGACACTGGTGGATCCTTATGTGGTCTATGGAAAGAACAGACATGCAATGACACTAGATGTGGTTTGTGAAAAGAACAGACATGCAATCACACTAGTGGATCTATATGTGGTTTGTGAGAAGAACACACATCCAATGACTCTAGTTGTGGTTAATGAAAAGAACACACATGCAATGATTCTGGTGGATCCATGTGGTTCATGAAAAGAACACACGTGTAATGACTCTAGATATGGTTCATGAAAAGAACACACATCCAATGACACTGGTGGATCCTTATGTCGTTTGTCAAAAGAACACACATGCAATGACTCAGGTAGATCCATATGTGGTTTATGAGAAGAACACACATCCAATGACTCTAGTTGTGGTTAATGAAAAGAACACACATGCAATGACACTGGTGGATCCATATGTGGTTTGTGAAAATAACAGACATGCAATGAACTCTGGTGGATCCATATGTGGTTTGTGAGAAGAACACACATGCAATGACACTTGTTGCGGTTCATGAAAAGAACACACATCCAATGACACTGGTGGATCCTTATCTGGTTTGTGAAAATACCACACATGCAATGACTCTTGTGGATCCACATGTGGTTTGTGAAAAGAACAAACATGCAATGACACTGGTGGATCAATGTGGTCTGTGAAAATAAAAGACATGCAATGAACTCTGGTGGATCCATATGTGGTTTGTGAGAAGGTGCAATGACACTGGGTGTGGATCATGAAAAGAACACACATCCAACGACACTGGTCGATCCTTATGTGCTTTGTGAAAACAACACACATGCAATGAATCTAGATGTGGTTTGTGAAAAGAACACACATGCAATCACACTGGTGGATCCATATGTGGTTTGTGAGAATAACACACATCCAATGACACTAGTGGATCCATATGTGGTTTGTGAGAAGAACACACATGCAATGACACTGGGTGTGGTTCATGAAAAGAACACACATCCAATGACAGAGGTGGATCCTTATGTGGTCTGTGGAAAGAACAGACATGCAATGACTCTAGATGTGGTATGTGAGAAGAACACACATGCAATGACACTGGGTGTGGTTCATGAAAAGAACACATATCCAATGACACTGGTGGATCCTTATGTGGTCTGTGGAAAGAACAGACATTCAATCACACTGGTGGATCCATATGTGGTTTGTAAGAAGAACACACATCCAATGACTCTAGTTGTGCTTAATGAAAAGGACACACATGCAATGATTCTGGTGGATCCATGTGGTTCATGAAAAGAACACGGATGCAATGACTCTAGCTATGGTTCATGAAAAGAACACACATCCAATGACACTGGTGGATCCTTATGTGGTTTGTGAAAACAACAGACATGCAATGACTCTGGTGGATCCACATGTGGTTCATGAGAAGAACACACATGCAATGACACTGGTGGATCCATATGTGGTTTGTTAACAGAATAAACATGTAATGAACTCTAGGGTATCCATATATGGTTTGTGAGAAGAACACACATGCAATGATACTGGTTGTGGTTCATGAAAAGAACACACATCCAATGACACTGGTGGATCCTTATGTGGTTTGTGAAAAGAACACACATGCAATGACTCTGGTGGATCCACATGTGGTTTGTGAAAAGAACACACATGCATTGACACTGGTGGATCAATGTGGTTTGTGAAAACAATAGGCATGCAATGAACTCTAGTGGATCCATATGTGGTTTGTGAGAAGAACACACATGCAATGACACTTGGTGTGGTTCATGAAAAGAACACACATCCAATGACAATGGTGGATCCTTATGTGGTTTGTGAAAAGAACACACATGCAATGACTCTAGATGTGGTTTGTGAGAAGAACACACATGAAATGACACTAGTGGATCAATATGTGGTTTGTGAAAAGAACACACATGCAATGACACTGGTGGATCCATATGCGGTTTGTGAGAAGAACACACATGCAATGACACTGGGTGTGGTTCATGAAAAGAACACACATCCAATGACACTGATGGATCCTTATGTGGTCTATGGAAAGAATATACATGCAATGGCACTAGCTGTGGTTTGTGAAAAGAACAGACATGCAATCACACTGGTGAATCTATATGTCGTTTGTGAGAAGAACACACATCCAATGAGTCTAGTTGTGGTTATTGAAAAGAACACACATGCAATGATTCTGGTGGATCCATGTGGTTCATGAAAAGAACACACATGCAATGGCTCTAGCTATGGTTCATGAAAAGAACACACATCCAATGACACCGGTGGATCCTTATGTGATTTGTGAAAAGAACACACATGAAATGACTCTGGTGGATCCAGACGTGGTTTGTGAGAAGAACACACTGATACGTCCATTTTGCATCACTATTCTATGTCTTAATTCACTATTATTCATTGATTTCTTTGATATTGAGAGGTGATACTTATGTTATTTCATCTGTTTTTGCATGGTTGATGACTTTTGGAGCATGGACCACTACAGTCAGGATTCTGATGGAAAAGGTGCTGTTTGGAGGCAAAATTCACGAAGATCAGAAAATCTGGGAAAATATATGGAAAATCCTATTTTTGCAGAAGACTAAGGATGCCAGAAGACGGAGTGGAGATGGGCCACAGGGGGCCCACACCACCCCTGGCGCGGGCAGCCCTAGGCCACGCCAGGAGGTGGTGTGGCCGCCCTGGCCCATCTCTGGCTCTCTCCTCTGGCGTATATCATCCTCCCGAAACCCTAAGACTCGGGGAGCAACCACAGAAAGATTCCGCCGCCTCTACGGGGCGGAAAACACCGAGAGAGAAAGATCTCTCCGGCAGACAGATTTCTGCCGGGGGAATTCCTTCCCGGAGAGGGGAGATCGTCGCCATCAACACCACCATCAAGCTGGACTTCATCGAGATCATCATCATCATCACCATCAGCACCCTCATCACCATCTCCATATTGCTGTAATAGTTGAGTTGAATCTTGCATTAGTTCATAGGGGAAACTTTCCTGGTGTTGATTACTCTTTGTAGTTGATGCTATTGAGTGAACCATTGAATTATTGTTTATGTTTAGATTGTTATACATCATTATTCCATGTCTGATCATGATCCATATGATGTCTTGTGAGTAGTTCATTTTGTTCTTGAGGACATGGGAGAAGTCATGTTGTTAGTAGTGGAGTTGTGTTGAGAAAGATTCAATAGTTTGATATTTAAGTTGTGGTGTACTTCTTCTAGTGGTGTCATGTGAACATCGACTACATGACACTTCACCTATATGGGGCTAGGGGAATGCATTGTGTATTTGGCTACTAATCATAGGGGTTGCTAGAGTGACAGAAACCTGAACCCCCGTTAGGAAACCATTGCACAAGGGACGTAAGGGTCTTAGAGTTTAAAGTTGTGGTTAGGTCTCTACCTTAATTACTTTCTTGTACTTACGAATGTTTGCAAGGGGTATAATCACAAGTATGTATTAGTCTTGGATGGGGTGGTACATTAGCACAGGTTCACCCACAAAACACTTAGCAAGCTAGAGAAGATTAATCAACTATATGAAGTGAAAGCACTTGACAGTCTTTCCATGTGTCCTCGAGAATGTTTGGTCATCTTAAGTAATACAACCGGCTTGTCCTTTGCTGCATAAAGGATTGGGCCACTTGCTGCATTTATTCCTACTGTCTTTTATTTGCTCGTACTTTGTTTACTTGCTTTATCAAAAACCCCTAAAAATCCGTTTGCTAAGTATTTGCAGAGAATTCCTGATCCATACCACTAGCCAGCACCTTCTGCTCCTCGTTGGGTTCGACACTCTTACTTATCGAAAATACTGCGATACACCCCCTATACTTGTGGGTCATCAAAACTATTTTCTGGTGCTGTTGCTGGGGAGTAAAGCGCTATTGGAGAGTGGAACTGGTAAAGGAAACTTCTACTGTGAGTATTGTTTACTTATGTTAGTTGCTTTATTTTCGTGATGGATAATTCGCTGAGTTTCTTATTTGGTAATGCTACTACCACTTCTAAGGTAGTAGATAAGCCACCACCTGCTGAGAATGATGTTTTCAAAATACCTACAAGAATTATTGATCGTGTTATGGATAACTACTATGTTGGGGATGGAACTGTCCATCCCGGTGATCATTTGCTCTTTATACACGAATTATGCGGGTTGTTCAAGTGTGTAGGTATTACTACAGATCAAGTCAAGAAGAAGGTATTCTCATTATCACTAAAAGGAAGATCTGAGGAATGGTATAAGCTGCCGAAGAATGGTCAAGCTCTGGAATGGGAGGAAATAGTGCCTCTCTTTTATTCAAAATTTTATCCTCCTAGTGATATTCATAAAGATCGGAATCAAATATACAACTTTTGGCCTCTTGATGGAGAGAGTACAGCTCAAGCTTGGGGGAGATTGAAGTTACGAATGCTCAAATGTCCCATTCATGAGCTCCCCAACAATATTATTATCAATAACTTTTATGCAAGGCTCCCTCTACATGATAAAGATTTATTGGATGCTTCTTGTGCTGGATCATTCACTCGCATGGAAGAAGAAGCTAAATGGGATCTTCTGGACCGTGTTCAAGGTAATGCTGAAGCTTGGGAGAATGACAAAGGTAGAAAGTCAGGTATAAATTATGATTATGAATGCATTGAATCTTTTATGGGAACTGATGACTTTCAAAATATTAGTAATGTTTATGGTCTTTATTTGCAAGTTATTACGGATTGCTTTAGAGCTTTTGCTTCCTATACCGAAATTCCAGAAAGGGGATGGAATAAATACCATGCACCTTACAAATATATTGTTGACTATGTTCCTATTGGGAGTGCTGAGTATTGCATTATTGATCCCATATTACCCGAACCTTATATCGAGAAGATTACCTTCCCAGAAAAGGTAAAGGACCATCCTATGATAACTAATGTAATCACCAAAAGTGAAAAGAGAACTATAAAACTTGATGAACAAATAAACATTAAACCTGTGGTAGAAATTGTGAAAGACCTTGTCACTAAAAGCATAGAAGATGGGCACATAGTCTTTTGTGAGGATGCTTCTAATACTGTTTCACATCCTAATAGAACTAAAAAGGCTAGTGTTCCTCTGCTTTCTGTTAGAATTGGTGATCATTGCTATTATGGTTTATGTGATATTGGTGCAAGTTCCAGTGCTATTCCTTATGAGCTTTACAGAGAAATTATGCATGAAATCAGTCCTTGCTAGTTGGAAGAGATTGATGTGGTTATTCACCTTGCTAATCGAGAGACCATCTCTCCAATTGGTATTGTACGGGACGTGGAAGTTCTTTGTGGTAAGATTAAATACCCTGCTCATTTTCTAGTACTTGGTTCAGCTGCTAGTAAAACTTATCCTATCATTTTTGGTAGACCTTTCTTGAGTATTTGTGGAGCTATTATTGATTGCAAGAGGGAGAAAATCTTGACTAAGTTTGATGGGGAATCTTATGAGTTTAATTTTTCAAAATTTGCTAAAGAACCTTGCAAAGAGGAAACCCATAATGAGGATTTTAGAGTTGAACAACTCGCTTCTATTTCTCTTGCTCCTAACAATGCTTTGCAGCAATTTATGGAAGATCATGAAAGTGAAATCTTCATGGAAGAAAGGAATGAGATTGACAGGATTCTCCGTGATCAACCTAAGATGCTTAAGCATAACTTGCCTGTAGAAGACTTGGGTACCACGATGCCACCTAAAAAGGATCCGGTTTTCGATCTAAAACCTCTCCCTGATGATCTTAAATATGCTTATATTGATGATAAAAAGATATATCATATTATTATTAGCGCTAAACTTTCAGGGAAGGAAGAAGAAAGGTTATTGGAGGTTTTGAGGAAACACCGAGGAGCTATGGGCTATACTCTGGATGATTTAAAAGGGATTTCACCTACTATATGTCAGCATTCTATCAACATAGAACCAGATGCAAAGCCAGTAGTAGAGCACCAACGATGTTTAAATCCTAGGATGAAGGAAGTGGTAAGGAATGAGGTATTGAAACTCCTTGATGCTGGTATTATTTACCCTATTGCTGACAGTGAATGGGTTAGTCATGTTCATTGTGTTCCTAAAAAAGGAGGTATTACCGTTGTTCCTAATGATAATGATGAGCTTATTCCTCAAGGAATAGTAGTAGGCTATAGGATGTGCATTGATTTTAGAAAAGTCAATAAAGTTACTAAGAAAGATCATTACCCGCTTCCTTTTATTGATCAAATGTTGGAAAGGTTGTCTAAAAAGACCCATTTTTGTTTTCTTGATGGTTATTCTGGTTTCTCTCAAATTGCTGTTAAACAACAAGATCAAGAAAAAACTACTTTTACTTGCCCTTATGGAACTTATGCTTATAGACGTATGCCTTTTGGTTTATGTAATGCTCTTGCTACTTTTCAAAGGTGCATGTCTTCTATATTTCATGGTTTTTGTGAGGAAATTGTAGAAGTGTTCATGGATGACTTTTCTGTCTATGGAACTTCTTTTGATAATTGTCTGCACAACCTTGATAAAGTTTTGCAGAGATGTGAAGAAACTAATCTTGTTCTTAATTGGGAAAAATGCCACTTCATGGTTAATGAAGGGATTGTTCTTGGGCATAAAGTTTCTAAAAGAGGCATAGAAGTTGATAGAGCTAAGTTTGAGGCAATTGAGAAGATGCCATGCCCAAGAGACATCAAAGGTATTCGTAGTATCCTTGGTCATGCTGGTTTCTATAGAAGGTTTATTAAAGACTTTTCTAGGATATCAAAACCCCTTACTAATCTTCTTCAAAAAGATGTACCCTTCGTTTTTGATGATGACTGTAAGGAAGCTTTTGAAACTCTTAAGAAGGCTTTAACTACAGCCCCTATTGTTCAACCACCTGATTGGAGTTTACCCTTTGAAATAATGTGTGATGCTAGTGATTTTGCTGTAGGTGTTGTCCTTGGGCAACGTATCGATAAAAAGTTAAACGTTATCCATTATGCTAGTAAGACTCTAGATGCTGCTCAAAGGAATTATGCCACTACTGAAAAGGAATTTCTAGCTGTTGTTTTTGCTTGTGATAAGTTTAGGCCCTACATTGTAGACTCAAAAGTCACCATTCATACTGATCATGCTGCTATTAAATATCTTATGACGAAGAAGGATGCTAAGCCTAGGCTTATTAGATGGGTGCTGCTTTTACAAGAGTTTGATCTACATATAGTAGATAGGAAGGGCGCTGAAAACCCTGTAGCTGATAATTTATCTCGATTGGAAAACATCTCTTTTGACCCTATGCCAATTAATGATAGTTTCCTAAATGAACAGTTAGCTGCAGTAGGGGTAAGCTCGCGAGGGAGCCCTTGGTACGCTGATTATGCTAACTTTATTGTCTCCAAGTATTTGCCTCCAACTTTTATAGCTCAGCAAAGAAGGAAGTTCTTCTATGATTTGAGGCATTATTTTTGGGATGACCCACACTTATACAAAGAAGGAGTGGATGGTATTATGCGAAGATGTGTTCCAGAATATGAACAAAAGGAGATATTGCGTAAATGTCATGGTAGTGCTTATGGAGGACATCATGCAGGAGACAGAACTGCACAAAAGGTGCTACAATCAGGTTTCTACTGGCCTACCCTTTTTAAAGATGCAAGAAAATTTGTTTTATCTTGTGATGAATGTCAGCGTGTTGGTAATATTTCTAGACGCAATGAAATGCCTATGAACTACTCTCTAGTTATTGAACCTTTTGATTGCTGGGGATTCGACTTTATGGGTCCTTTCCCTCCTTTGAAAGGTTACACTCATATTCTTGTTGCCGTTGATTGTGTTACTAAGTGGGTAGAAGCCATTCCTACAAAGAGTGCAGACGGGGAGACCTCTCTAAAAATGCTTAAGGATGTTATCTTTCCTAGGTTTGGAGTGCCTAGGTATCTCATGACTGATGGGGGTTCTCATTTCATTCATGGTGGTTTTAGAAAGACCCTTGCTAAATATGATGTTAATCATAGAATTGCTTCATCCTATCACCCCCAAACTAGCGGGCAAGTAGAGTTATCAAATAGAGAAATTAAATCCATCTTGCAAAAGACTGTTAATAGATCTAGAAAAAACTGGGCTAAAAAGTTGAATGATGCTTTATGGGCTTATAGAACTGCTTACAAAAATCCTATGGGGATGTCTCCTTATAAAATGGTTTATGGGAAAGCTTGTCACCTACCCTTAGAATTAGAACACAAAGCTTACTAGGCAGTTAAAGAACTAAATAGAGATTGTAAGCTCGCTGGTGAGAAAAGATTATTTGACTTAAGTTCTTTAGATGAATGGAGGAGTGAAGCCTATGAAAATGCTAGGCTCTTTAAGGAAAAAGTTAAAAGATGGCATGACAAGCGAATACTTAAGAGAGAATTTCATGTTGGTGAGAAAGTTCTTTTGTATAGGTCTCGTCTCAGATTTTTTGCAGGAAAGCTACTACCAAAATGGGAAGGACCTTTCATTATAGAAGAAGTATACCGTTCAGGAGCAATAAAAATTTCTTCTTTAAAAGATAATACTACACAAGTAGTGAATGGACAGCGACTCAAACACTATATTGCTGGACATTCTTACAATGAAGATGTTGATGCCTTTCAATTTATAACTTCGGAGAAATTCATCGAGGACCAATTCAGAGACCTGCAGAGTCTGTTTTCGAATAGGTACCAGTTCTGGTAAGAAAAGTTTCGCGAAAATACAATCCAACTATATTTTTTGTAGTTTTCAGTCAATAAGGAAAGTTACGAAGCGAAAAAGGGACGGAACCAGAGCATGGGTGGCCCACAACACCCTGTGGCGCGGGCCCACCCCTGGCCGCGCCACCAGGTGGTGAGGCCACCCTAGAATCCGTCTTCGACCCGTTTTCACCCAGTACCTTCCTCTTGTTATGAAACTTCGTAATGTATAACCTCCCGGATCCCCCGAGGTTTGTATATCGTGTTTTCGTCATGTTTTTGTTTCGATCTGTTTCTGCCAGGACATACTCTTTGAAGGCTTAGAAGCACAATGGTGTCTGCCAAGGAGAAAGGGAAGGAGCCTATGGAGGAAGACCTCTGAGACCCCAAGCAAGGGCTGGTACCTTCAGTCACTTGCCCTACATCAACGGAAGCCCTACGAGCCACTAAAGAATTCTGCGATAAGTACCGAGACTTGAAGAGGAAGGTGGACATGCTTCAATGGGAGAATGATAGGCTTCGTAAGATGCTGGAAGATTTCCTCACGTCAACTAAGAGCGTGATACCACTGCCACCGAAGGAGTAATTCGTCATCAGGTTTGGCATCCCCTTGGTTTGTTCCAAGCTTGGGGGAGTGCCGCGGTATCACATCACTATCTTCTATCTTTTTACCTTTTTAGTAGAGTCATATCATGAATAGAGAAGTTATTATGTAGTATGGTTTGCATTATGGAAGTGTCCCCTCTCTCGTTAGATGTGTATCCCTTGGTGTGAGTTGCCGTTATGGATTATTAATGAGAAGTTCTATCATTTACTCTTTTGCATAGCTTATATTAGTTTTGAATTCGTGGTTGTATGATTGATCTTGTTGTTAGTATTGGTATCACTTTGGGATCATTGAGTTAATTTAGTTGGTTTTGGCAAACCTGGCTCGGTCAGTAGCAACACTATTTTTGAGAGTTGAAAGAAAAGATAAAAGTACCTTTAAAGAAAAATAATTTCATCATCTTTCTTTCTTGATTTGCTCATAAGTTTAGTATTCTCTAGTTAAGATCTTTTTTGCTTCCAAGGAAGATTGCATGTTTGCCTTTATCACTTGTATGCTTGGTTGTTTCCTTTAACTCTTATACTTGCTACCCAGCCTTGCTAGCCAAAAACCTGTATGGAGAGGGTATTTTTCTCGTGCATCCACTTCCCTTAAACCAAAACCCACACCATTTGTGTCCACCATACCTACCTAGTAGCATTATTGCTATTCCAAGTAAATTCTTGTTTTATCTACCTCCCAAATTAAACTTGTTATGTGAAAATTAGTGATTAAAGCTCTCACGAACTTGATGGCACACTTTACTTTCTTGCACTTAATAAACTTGAACCATTATGCTCACCTATGTTGCGTATATGCTTGCGCTTTGTAACTTGTGAATTAGCAAAACCATGTTGTCATGGGGAACGCTTTCAACATTGCACTGGTACTTTGTACCTAGTTGATATCATGTTCTTTTGTCTATGGATGTCGTCGGTGTGAAATGAAAGGGGAGCTTGTAAGTCCATGGAGTTATGCATGTGTGTTAGAGAAACGCCTGGGCCGCTGGTCTAATCCATGCTGACATGGTGGAATCCTGCAGCGTAACCATAACGAGTATCTATGAAGCATTCTTCTTATAAAAAAAGAGATAGAGATTGAGAAAAAGAGAAAAAAAAGATATATTATGAAAAGAGGAAAGAGAGAAAAAAGCACCATATTCCCATGGTAAATAAGAAGATTGCTGAGATGCTTGTTGTCTGCTTGCCTTGTCATTTTGATATGGGGATTCTTCCGTATCATCGGGCAAGGGGTACCCCGTTGGCAGTTCTCTATGATACACATATGCTTACGATGACAAGAACTTACCGGTGACTAAACTTGAGTAGCATGAGTATCGGCCCTCGTATTCAAGGGACATGAGATTCTCAACTTACAACTTGTCAATGCATATCCTCATATTTGATCACTTTAACCTTAATCACCTAAAGATGCCTATGATAGGGGCAATGAGAGCTGAAAGCTAGTAAGTATCATAATTTTTGGGAGCTCTTTATGAGACTTGCAATCCCTGCTTCCCTCTTTGAAGGGCCTTTCTTTTACTTTGTAGTTGAGTCGGTAAACCTACTCCCTTCTATCTCAGCAAGTATTTTGAGTTGTTGTGTTTCATTCATTCATATGATGATTTATTCAATCATGTTTCTTATGTTCCTTGTTTTGCACTTTGCTCTTATCTTGATGTTTACTACTTTGAAAGCTATCTTTGAAAACCAGCTATTTGTGAACTCCAGCAAATTATCAACTATTCTTCGACCAAGAGCTAAGTTTTCCATTACCAATTATGATTCACTTTATGTATCTTTATTGTGTTTCCTTTACTCATTGCAAGCTAAGTTATATAATAGTGAGTTGTCTTCTATTATGATCTATGCACTTGATGGATGTGATGCTTCTTGTCCGTATTCTTTTATCGACTCTTCACTCCATAAACTTGAGGCCATGTTTATTGAGCTCAATTTCGCTTGGGGACAAGCGAAGTCTAAGCTTGGGGGAGTTAATACGTGCATTTTGCATCACTATTCTATGTCTTAATTCACTATTATTCATTGATATATTTCATATTGAGAGGTGATACTTATGTTATTTCATCTATTTTTACATGGTTGATGACTTTTGGAGCATGGACTGCTGCAGTCAGGATTCTGATGGAAAAGGTGTTGTTTGGAGGCAAAATTCCCGAAGATCAGAAAATCCAGGAAAATATACGGAAAATCCTATTTTTCTAGAAGACTAAGGATGCCAGAAGACAGAGTGGAGATGGGTCACAGAGGGCCCACACCACCCCCTGGCGCGGGCAGCCCTAGGCCGCGCCAGGAGTTGGTGTGGCCGCCCTGGCCCACCTCTGGCTCTCTCCTCTGGCGTATATCATCCTCCCGAAACCCTTAGACTCGTGGAGCAACCACAGAAAGATTCCGCCGCCTCTGCGGGGCGGAAAACACCGAGAGAGAAAGATCTCTCCGGCAGACAGATTTCTGCCGGGGGAATTCCTTCCCGGAGAGGGGAGATCGTCGCCATCAACACCACCATCAAGCTGGACTTCATCGGGATCATCATCATCATCACCACCATCATCATCACCATCAGCACCCTCATCACCATCTCCATATTGCTGTAACAGTTGAGTTGAATCTTGCATTAGTTCATAGGGGAAACTTTCCCGGTGTTGATTACCCTTTGTAGTTGATGCTATTGAGTGAACCATTGAATTATTGTTTATGTTCAGATTGTTATACATCATTATTCCATGTCTGATCATGATCCATATGATGTCTTGTGAGTAGTTCGTTTTGTTCTTGAGGACATGGGAGAAGTCATGTTGTTAGTAGTGGAGTTGTGTTGAGAAAGATTCAATAGTTTGATATTTAAGTTGTGGTGTACTTCTTCTAGTGGTGTCATGTGAACGTTGATTACATGACACTTCACCTATATGGGCCTAGGGTAATGCATTGTGTATTTGGCTACTAATCGTAGGGGTTGCCGGAGTGACAGAAACCTGAACCCCCGTTAGGAAACCATTGCACAAGGGACGTAAGGGTCTTAGAGTTTAAAGCTGTGGTTAGGTCTCTACCTTAATTACTTTGTTGTAGTTACGAATGTTTGCAAGGGGTATAATCACAAGTATGTATTACTCTTGGATGGGGCGGTACATTAGCACAGGTTCACCCACACAACACTTAGCAAGTTAGAGAAGATTAATCAACTATATGAAGCGAAAGCACTTGACAGTCTTCCCATGTGTCCTCGAGAACGTTTGGTCATCTTAAGTAAAACAACTAGCTTGTCCTTTGCTAAATAAAGGATTGGGCCACTTGCTGCATTTATTCCTACTGTATTTTATTTGCTCGTACTTTGTTTACTTGCTTTATCAAAAACCCCTAAAAATCTGTTATCTAAGTATTTGCAGAGAATTCTTGATCCATACCACTAGCCAGCACCTTCTGCTCCTCGTTGGGTTCGACACTCTTACTTATTGAAAATAATGCGATACACCCCCTATACTTGTGGGTCATCACACACATCCAATGACTCTAGTTGTGGTTAATGAAAAGAACACACATGCAATGACACTGGTGGATCCATATGTGGTTTGTGTAAAGAACAGACATGCAATGAACTCTAGTGGATCCATATGTGGTTTGTGAGAAGAACACACATGTAATGACACTTGTTGTGGTTCATAAAAAGAACACACATCCAATGACACTGGTGGATCCTTATGTGGTTTGTGAAAAGAACACACATGCAATGACTCTTGTGGATCCACATGTGGTTTGTGAAAAGAACACACATGTAATAACACTGGTGGATCAATGTGGTTTTTGAAAATAACAGACATGCAATGAACTCTGGTGGATCCTTATGTGGTTTGTGAGAAGGTGCAATGACACTAGGTGTGGATCATGAAAAGAACACACATCCAATGACACTGGTCGATCCTTATGTGCTTTGTGAAACAACACACATGCAATGAATCTAGATGTGGTTTGTGAAAAGAACACACATGCAATCACACTGGTGGATCCATATGTGGTTTGTGAGAATATAACACATCCAATGACACCGGTGGATCCATATGTTGTTTGTGAGAAGAACACACATCCAATGACACTGGGTGTGGTTCATGAAAAGAACACACATCCAATGACACTGGTGGATCCTTATGTGGTATGTGGAAAGAACAAACATGCAATGACTCTAGATGTGGTTTGTGAGAAGAACACACATGCAATGACACTAGTGGATCCATATGTGGTTTGTGAGAAGAACACACATCCAATGACTCTAGTTGTGCTTAATGAAAAGGACACACATGCAATGATTCTGGTGGATCCATGTGGTTCATGAAAAGAACACACATGCAATGACTCAAGCTATGGTTCATGAAAAGAACACACATCCAATGAAACTGGTGGATCCTAATGTGGTTTGTGAAAAAAACACACATGCAATGACTCTGGTGGATCCACATGTGGTTCATGAGAAGAACACACATGCAATGACACTTGTGGATCCATATGTGGTTTGTTAAAAGAATAGACATGCAATGAACTCTGGTGTATCCATATGTGGTTTGTGAGAAGAACACACATGCAATGACACTGGTTGTGGTTCATGAAAAGAACACACATCCAATGACACTAGTGGATCCTTATGTGGTTTGTCAAAAGAACACACATGCAATGACTCTGGTGGATCCACATGTTGTTTGTGAAAAGAACACACATGAAATGACACTGGTGGATCAATGTGGTTTGTGAAAATAATAGACATGTAATGAACTCTAGTGGATCCATATGTGCTTTGTGAGAAGAACACACATGCAATGACACTGGGTGTGGTTCATGAAAAGAACACACATCCAATGACAATGGTGGATCCTTATGTGGTTTGTGAAAAGAACACACGTGCAATGACTCTAGAAGTGGTTTGTGAGAAGAACACACATGCAATGACACTGGTGGATCAATATGTGGTTTGTGAAAAGAACACACATGCAATGACACTAGTGGATCCATATGTTGTTTGTGAGAAAACACACATGCAATGACACTGGGTGTGGTTCATGAAAAGAACACACATCCAGTGACACTTGTGGATCCTTATGTGGTCTCTGGAAAGAACAGATATGCAATGACACCAGTTGTGGTTTGTGAAAAGAACAGACATTCAATCAAACTGGTGGATCCATTTGTGGTTTGTGAGAAGAACACACATCCAATGACTCTAGTTGTGGTTAATGAAAAGAACACACATGCAATGATTCTGATGGATCCATGTGGTTCATGGAAAGAACACACATGCAATGACTCTAGCTATGGTTCATGAAAAGAACACACATCCAATGACACTAGTGGATCCTTATGTGGTTTGTGAAAAGGACACACATGCAATGACTCTGGTGGATCCACATGTGGTTCGCGAGAAGAACACACATGCAATGACACTAGTGGATCCATATGTGGTTTGTGAAAAGAACATACATGCAATGAACCCTGGTGGATCCATATGTGGTTTGTGAGAAGAACAAACATGCAATGACACTGGTTGTAGTTCATGAAAATAACACATTCCAATGACACTGGTGGATTCTTATGTGGTTTGTGAAAAGAACGGACATGCAATGACTCTGGTGGATCCACATGTGGTTTGTGAAACGAACACATATGCAATGACACTGGTGGATCAATGTGGTTTGTGAATAAAACAGACAGGTAATGAACTCTAGTGGATCCATATGTGGTTTGTGAGAAGAACACACATGCATTGACACTTGGTATGGTTCATGAAAAGAACACACATCCAATGACACTGGTGGATCCTTATATGGTTTGTTAAAAGAACACACATGCAATGACTCTAGATGTGGTCTGTGAAAAGAACACACAAGCAATGACACTGGTGGATCAATATGTGGGTTGTGAAAAGAACACACATGCAATGACACTGGTGGATCCATATGTGGTTTGTGAGAAGAACACACATGCAATGACACTGGGTGTGGTTCATGAAAAGAACACACATCCAATGACACTAGTGGATCCTTATGTGGTCTGTAGAAAGAACAGACATGCAATGACACGAGCTGTGGTTTGTGAAAAGAACAGACATGCAATCACACTGGTGGATCTATCTGTGGTTTGTGAGAAGAACACACATCAAATGAGTCTAGTTGTGGTTAATGAAAAGAACACACATGCAATGATTCTGGTAGATCCATGTGGTTCATGAAAAGAACACACATGTAATGACTCTAGCTATGGTTCATGAAAAGAACACACATCCAATGACACTGGTGGATCCTTATGTCGTTTGTGAAAAGAGCACACATGCAATGACTCTGGTGGATCCATATGTGGTTTGTGAGAAGAACACACATCCAATGAATCTAGCTATGGTTAATGAAAAGAACACACATGCAATGACACTGGTGGATCCATATGTGGTTTGTGAAAAGAACAGACATGCAATGAACTTTGGTGGATCCATATGTGGTTTGTGAGAAGAACACACATGCAATGACACTGGTGGATCCTTATGTGGTTTGTGAAAAGAATACACATGCAATGACTCTAGTGGATCCACATGTGGTTTGTGAAAAGAACACACATGCAATGACACTGGTGGATCAATGTGGTTTGTGAAAATAACAGACATGCAATGAACTCTGGTGGATCCATATGTGGTTTGTGAGAAGAACACACATGCAATGACACTGGGTGTGGATCATGAAAAGAACACACATCCAATGACACTGGTGGATCCTTACGTGTTTTGTGAAAACAACACACATGCAATTAATCTAGATGTGGTTTGTCAAAAGAACACACATGCAATCACACTAGTGGATCCATATGTGGTTTGTGAGAATAAAACACATCCAATGACACTGGTGGATCCATATGTGGTTTGTGCGAAGAACAGACATGCAATGAAATGGGTGTGGTTCATGAAAAGAACACACATCCAATGACACTAGTGGATCCTTATGTGGTCTGTGGAAAGAAAATACATGCAATGACTCTAGATGTGTTTTGTGAGAAGAACACACATGCAATGACACTGGTGGATCCATATGTGGTTTGTGAGAAGAACACACATCCAACGACTCTAGTTGTGGTTAATGAAAAGGACAGCCATGCAATGATTCTGGTGGATCCATGTGGTTCATGAAAAGAACACACATGCAATGACTCTACCTATGGTTCGTGAAAAGAACACACATGCAATGACTCTGGTGGATCCACATGTGGTTCGTGAGAAGAACACACATGCAATGACACTGGTGGATCCATATGTGGTTTGTTAAAAGAATAGACATGCAATGAACTCTGGGGTATCCATATGTGGTTTGTGAGAAGAACACACATGTGATGATACTGGTTGTGGTTCATGAAAAGAACACACATCCAATGACACTGGTGGATCCTTATTTGGTTTGTGAAAAGAACACACAAGCAATGACTCTGGTGGATCCATATGTTGTTTGTGAAAAGAACACACATGCAATGACACTGGTGGATCAATGTGGTTTTTGAAAATAACAGACATGCAATTAACTCTAGTGGATCCATATGTGGTTTGTGAGAAGAACACACATGCAATGACACTGGGTGTGGTTCATGAAAAGAACACACATCCAATGACAATGGTGGATCCTTATGTGGTTTGTGAAAAGAACACACATGCAATGACTCTAGATGTGGTTTGTGAGAAGAACACACATGCAATGACACTGGTGGATCAATATGTGGTTTGTGAAAAGAACACACATGCAATGACACTGGTGGATCCATATGTGGTTTGTGAGAAGAACACACATGCAATGACACTGGTGTGGTTCATGAAAAGAACACACATCCAATGACACTGGTAGATCCTTATGTGGTCTATGGACAGACCAGACATGCAATGACATTAGTTGTGGTTTGTGAAAAGAACAGACATGCAATCACACTATTGGATCTATATGTGGTTTGTGAAGAGAGCACACATCCAATGAGTCTAGTTTTGGTTAATGAAAAGAACACACATGCAATGATTCTGGTGGATCCCTGTGGTTCATGAAAAGAACACACATGTAATGACTCTAGATATGGTTCATGAAAAGAACACACATCCAATGACACTGGTGGATCCTTATGTGGTTTGTGAAAGAACACACATGCAATGACTCTGGTAGATCCATATGTGGTTTGTGAGAAGAACACACATGCAATGACACTGGTGGATCCATATGTGGTTTGTGAAAAGAACAGACATGCAATGAACTCTGGTGGATCCATATGTGGTTTGTGAGAAGAACACACATGCAATGACACTTGTTGTGGTTCATGAAAAGAACACACATCCAATGACACTAGTGGATCCTTATGTGGTTTGTGAAAAGAACACACATGCAATGACTCTTGTGGATCCACATGTGGTTTGTGAAAAGAACACACATGCAATGACACTGGTGGATCAATGTGGTTTGTGAAAATAACAGACATGCAATGAACTCTGGTGGATCCATATGTGGTTTGTGAGAAGGTGCAATGACACCGGGTGTGGATCATGAAAAGAACACACATCCAATAACACTGGTCGATTTTTTGAGGTTAAACAGTAGGGAAAAAAATCCCCACTGCAATTTTTTTATTATATATGTATGTTACAATGAGAAAATGGTCTAAGGTAGATCATAAACAGTTACATCTAAATTTGAAACAATCTATTCTATCCCTGATCTAATTGCTAATTGAGATAGGCTTTCAATTTCTCCTTGTATTTTCCTTTGATTCTTAATTGTATCCATCTCATTTCCTTGTAGAAAATTGCTTTCCATTTATCAAAAGTGGGTCTTTTGTCATTAAAAATCTTCTCATTTCTGCAAATCCAGATACCCCAGGAAGTCATGATAATGATTTCCATTGCAAATGGTAGATGTAACTTTTCTTTGATGTTTGAAATGGATTCTAATCCTGTTAGATTTGCAGTTCTGTTTCTGGAAATATGGTCCCAACATTTTTTTGCAAATGGACAATCCCAGAAAAGATGATTTGTTGATTCTTTTGTGATGCAGTTTGATGTAACACAATTGTAATCAGGAAGATTGGAATTCTTTCTCATCAGTAGGTTTCTTGTATTCAATCTGTCCAGTAGTAAAAGCCAAAAAAAGAACTTGTGTTTATTTTGACAGGAGGTTGCCCAAACCCAGGAAAAGTGAGGTGGTGATGGTGAGTATCCAATCATGGCTGAGTAGGCCTTTTTAACTTCAAATTTATCTAATCCCCAAATATAGTTCCAATTATCATGGGTGTCCTCCTGAGTGTCATGCCTGAATTCCGGGCATCTTTCTTCCAGGACTAAAAACTCAGAGAAAGCTTGATGAGAGAGAGGTAGGTGGAAGTTATCTTCAAGGAATTCAGCATGAAGGAAATCATGAACACTGATGATTGTGGACTTAGCATATGATAGAAGGTGAGGGAATTTGTTCATCAAGCACTCCTCTTGCCAAAGGTCAGTCCAGAAATAAGCAGATTTGCCTGATTTCAGATTGCATTTAGCCATGCCTTTAAAGTTATCAATTAATTTGATATGTGACTTCCACTAGAAAGATCCCTCCATGCTTCTTCCAGATAATTTTCAATTTTTGTAATAAGTCTCCCATATGAGATGAACCCAAGGTATGTCTTGGTGGTTGTAGAATTTGTCCAAATTTTTCAGAAGGAGGGCATTATTTTGAATCTGTAGGTTCAGTACCCCTAAACCCCCTTGGTTTTTAGGACGGCAGATTTTGTCCCATGATACAAGTGCTTGTCCTTTTGCTTGCACCTCATCAGTCTTCTTTCTCCACAGACAATATCTCATATATTTAATAATTTGATCCTTGATGGCTATTGGCACCTCCAAACAGCTCATATAAAATAGAGGAAGTTAGGAGAGAACCGATTTGTGGTTTGTGAAAATAACAGACATGCAATGAACTCTGGTGGTTCCATATGTGCTTGTGAGAAGAACACACATGCAATGACACTGGGTGTGGTTCATGAAAAGAACACACATCCAATGACACTGGTGGATCCTTATGTGGTTTGTGAAAAGAACACGCATGCAATGACTCCAGATGTGGTTTGTGTGAATAACACACATCCAATGACACTGATGGATCCATATGTGGTTTGTGAGAAGAACACACATCCAATGACACTGGGTGTGGTTCATGAAAAGAACATCCTTCCAATGACACTCGTGGATCCTTATGTGGTCTGTGGAAAGAATAGACATGCAATGACACTAGCTGTGGTTTGTGAAAAAACAATCATGCAATCACACTGGTGGATATATATATGTGGTTTGTGAGAAGAACATACATCCAATGAGTCTAGTTGTGGTTAATGAAAATAACACACATGCAATGATTCTGGTGGATCCATGTGGTTCATGAAAAGAACACACATGCAATGACTCTAGTTATGGTTCATGAAAAGAACACACATCCAATGACACTGGTGGATCCTTATGTGGTTTGTGAAAAGAACACACATGCAATGACTCTGGTGGATCCATATGTGGTTTATGAGAAGAACACACATCTAGTGACTCTAGTTGTGGTTAATGAAAAGAACACACATGCAATGATTCTGGTGGATCCATGTGGTTCATGAAAAGAACACACATGCAATGACTCTAGCTATGGTTCATGAAAAGAACACACATCCAATGACACTGGTGGGTCCTTATGTGGTTTGTGAAAAGAACACACATGCAATGACTCTGGTGGATCCACATGTGGTTTGTGAGAAGAACACCCATGCAATGACTCTAGTGCATCCACATGTGGTTTGTGAGAATAACACACATCCAATGACTCTAGTTGTGGTTAATGAAAAGAACACACATGTAATGACTCTAGCTACGGTTCATCAAAAGAACACACATCCAATGACACTCATGGATCCTTATGTGGTTTGTGAAAAGAACAAACATGCAATGACTCTGGTGGATCCACATGTGGATTGTGAGAAGAACACACATGCAATGACAATGGTGGATCCATATGTGGTTTGTGAAAAGAATAGACATGCAATGAACTCTGGTGGATCCATATGTGGTTTGTGAGAAGAACACACATGCAATGACACTGGTTGTAGTTCATGAAAAGAACACACAGCCAATGACACTGGTGGATCCTTATGTGGTTTCTGAAAAGAACACGCATGCAATGACTCTGGTGGATACACATGTGCTTTGTGAAAAGAACACACATGCAATGACACTGGTGGATCAATGTGGTTTGTGAAAATAACAGACATGCAATGAACTCAGGTGGTTCCATATGTGCTTGTGAGAAGAACACACTTGCAATGACACTAGGTGTGGTTGATGAAAAGAACACACATCCAATGACACTGGTGGGTCCTTATGTGGTTTGTGAAAAGAACACACATTCAATGACTCTGGTGGATCCACATGTGGTTTGTGAGAAGAACACCCATGCAATGACTCTAGTGCATCCACATGTGGTTTGTGAGAATAACACACATCCAATGACTCTAGTTGTGGTTAATGAAAAGAACACACATGTAATGACTCTATCTACGGTTCATCAAAAGAACACACATCCAATGACACTCATGGATCCTTATGTGGTTTGTGAAAAGAACAAACATGCAATGACTCTGGTGGATCCACATGTGGATTGTGAGAAGAACACACATGCAATGACAATGGTGGATCCATATGTGGTTTGTGAAAAGAATAGACATGCAATGAACTCTGGTGGATCCATATGTGGTTTGTGAGAAGAACACACATGCAATGACACTGGTTGTAGTTCATGAAAAGAACACACAGCCAATGACACTGGTGGATCCTTATGTGGTTTCTGAAAAGAACACGCATGCAATGACTCTGGTGGATACACATGTGCTTTGTGAAAAGAACACACATGCAATGACACCGGTGGATCAATGTGGTTTGTGAAAATAACAGACATGCAATGAACTCAGGTGGTTCCATATGTGCTTGTGAGAAGAACACACATGTAATGACACTGGGTGTGGTTGATGAAAAGAACACACATCCAATGACACTGGTGGATCCTTATGTGGTTTGTGAAAAGAACACACATGCAATGACTCTAGATGTGGTTT
The DNA here is from genome assembly GCA_916181665.1 of Avena sativa. Taxonomy (NCBI): domain Eukaryota; kingdom Viridiplantae; phylum Streptophyta; class Magnoliopsida; order Poales; family Poaceae; genus Avena; species Avena sativa. Next base: position 326,172,492 of record OV702289.1, read on the forward strand.
GTGAGAATAACACACATCCAATGACACTGGTGGATCCATATGTAGTTTGTGAGAAGAACACACATGCAATGACACTTGGTGTGTTTCATGAAAACAACACACATCCAATGAACCTGGTGGATCCTTATGTGGTTTGTGAAAAAGAACACACATGCAATGACTCTTGATGTGGTTTGTGAGAAGAACACACATCCAATGACACGGGTGGATCGATATGTGGTTTGTGAGAAGAACACACATCCAATGACACTGGTGGATCCTTATGTGGTTTGTGAAAAGAACACGCATGCAATGACTCCAGATGTGGTTTGTGAAAAGAACACACATGCAATGACACTGGTGGATCCATATGTGGTTTGTGAGAAGAACACACATGCAATGACACTGGGTATAGTTCATGAAAAGAACATACATCCAATGACACTGGTGGATCCTTATGTGGTATGTGGAAAGAACAGACATGCAATGACACTAGATGTGGTTTGTGAAAAAACAATCATGCAATCACACTGGTGGATATATATATGTGGTTGTGAGAAGAACACACATCCAATGAGTCTAGTTGTGGTTAATGAAAATAACACACATGCAATGATTCTGGTGGATCCATGTGGTTCATGAAAAGAACACACATGCAATGACTCTAGTTATGGTTCATGAAAAGAACACACATCCAATGACACTGGTGGATCCTTATGTGGTTTGTGAAAAGAACACACATGCAATGACTCTGGTGGATCCATATGTGGTTTATGAGAAGAACACACATCTAGTGACTCTAGTTGTGGTTAATGAAAAGAACACACATGCAATGATTCTGGTGGATCCATGTGGTTCATGAAAAGAACACACATGCAATGACTCTAGCTATGGTTCATGAAATGAACACACATCCAATGACACTGGTGGGTCCTTATGTGGTTTGTGAAAAGAACACACATGCAATGACTCTGGTGGATCCACATGTGGTTTGTGAGAAGAACACCCATGCAATGACTCTAGTGCATCCACATGTGGTTTGTGAGAATAACACACATTCAATGACTCTAGTTGTGGTTAATGAAAAGAACACACATGTAATGACTCTAGCTACGGTTCATCAAAAGAACACACATCCAATGACACTCATGGATCCTTATGTGGTTTGTGAAAAGAACAAACATGCAAAGACTCTGGTGGATCCACATGTGGATTGTGAGAAGAACACACATGCAATGACAATGGTGGATCCATATGTGGTTTGTGAAAAGAATAGACATGCAATGAACTCTGGTGGATCCATATGTGGTTTGTGAGAAGAACACACATGCAATGACACTGGTTGTAGTTCATGAAAAGAACACACAGCCAATGACACTGGTGGATCCTTATGTGGTTTCTGAAAAGAACACGCATGCAATGACTCTGGTGGATACACATGTGCTTTGCGAAAAGAACACACATGCAATGACACTGGTGGATCAATGTGGTTTGTGAAAATAACAGACATGCAATGAACTCAGGTGGTTCCATATGTGCTTGTGAGAAGAACACACATGCAATGACACTGGGTGTGGTTGATGAAAAGAACACACATCCAATGACACTGGTGGATCCTTATGTGGTTTGTGAAAAGAACACACATGCAATGACTCTAGATGTGGTTTGTGAGAATAACACACATCCAATGACACTGGTGGATCCATATGTAGTTTGTGAGAAGAACACACATGCAATGACACTTGGTGTGTTTCATGAAAACAACACACATCCAATGAACCTGGTGGATCCTTATGTGGTTTGTGAAAAAGAACACACATGCAATGACTCTTGATGTGGTTTGTGAGAAGAACACACATCCAATGACACGGGTGGATCGATATGTGGTTTGTGAGAAGAACACACATCCAATGACACTTGTGGATCCATATGTGGTTTGTTAGAAGAACACACATGCAATGACACTGGGTGTGGTTCATGAAAAGAACACACATCCAATGACACTGGTGGATCCTTATGTGGTTTGTGAAAAGAACACACATGCAATGACTCTGGTGGATCCACATGTGGTCTGTGAAAAGAACACACATGCAATGACATAGGTGGATCAATGTGGTTTGTGAAAATAACAGACATGCAATGAACTCTAGTGGATCCATATGTGGTTTGTGAGAAGAACACACATGCAATGATACTGGGTGTGGTTCATGAAAAGAACACACATCCAATGACACTGGTGGATCCTTATGTGGTTTGATAAAAGAACACACATGCATGCCTCCATATGTGGTTTTTGAAAAGAACACACATGCAATCACACTGGTGGATCCATATGTGGTTTGTGAGAAGAACACACATCCAATGACATTGGTGGATCCATATGTGGTTTGTGAAAAGAACACACATGAAATGACACTGGTGGATCCTCATGTGGTTTGTGAAAAGAACACACATGCAATGACACTGGTGGATCCATATGTGGTTTGTGAAAAGAAAAGACATGAAATGACTCTGGTGGATCCATATGTGGTTTGTGAGAAGAACAGACATGCAATGACACTGGTCGTGGTTCATGAAAAGAACACACATCCAATGACACTGGTGGATCCTTATATGGTTTGTGAAAAGACCACACATGCAATGACTTTGAAGGATCCACATGTGGTTTGTAAAAAGAACACACATGCAATGACCCTGGTGGATCAATGTGGTTTGTGAAAATAATAGACATGCAATGAACTCTAGTGGATCCATATGTGGTTTGTGAGAAGAACACACATGCAATGACACTGGGTGTGGTTCACGAAATGAACACACATCCAATGACACTGGTGGATCCTTATGTGGTTTGTGAAAAGAACACACATGCAATGACTCTAGATGTGGTTTGTGAAAAGAACACACATCCAATCACAGTACTGGATCCATATGTGGTTATTGAGAAGAACACACATCCAATGACACTGGTGCATCCATATGTGGTTTGTGAGAAGAACACACATGCAACGACACTGGGTGTGGTTCATGAAAAGAACACACATCCAATGACACTGGTGGATCCTTATGTGGTCTGTGGAGAGAACAGCCATGTAATGACACTAGCTATGGTTTGTGAAAATAACAGACATGCAATCACACTGCTGGATCCATATGTGGTTTGTGAGAAGAACACACATCGCATGACTCTAGTTGTGGTTAACGAAAAGAACACACATGCAATGATTCTGGTGGATCCATGTGGTTCATGAAAATAATACACATGCAATGACTCCAGCTATGGTTCATGAAAAGAACACACATCCAATGACACTAGTGGATCCTTATGTGGTTTGTGAAAATAATAGACATGCAATGACTCTGGTGGATCCATATGTGGTTTGTGAGAAGAACACACATGCAATGACACTGGTTGTGGTTCTTGAAAAGAACACACATCCAATAACACTAGTAGATCCTTATGTGGTTTATGAAAAGAACACACATGCAATGACACTAGTGGATCAATGTGGTTTGTGAAAATAACAGACATGCAATGAACTCTGGTGGTTCCGTATGTGCTTGTGAGAAGAACACACATGCAATGACACTGGGTGTGGTTCATGAAAAGAACACACATCCAATGACACTGGTGGATCCTTATGTGGTTTGTGAAAAGAACACGCATGCAATGACTCTAGATGTGGTTTGTGTGAATAACACACATCCAATGACACTGATGGATCCATATGTGGTTTGTGAGAAGAACACACATCCAATGACACTGGGTGTGGTTCATGAAAAGAACATGCTTCCAATGACACTGGTGGATCCTTATGTGGTATGTGGAAAGAATATACATGCAATGACACTAGCTGTGGTTTGTGAAAAAAACAATCATGCAATCACACTGGTGGATATATATGTGGTTTGTGAGAAGAACACGCATCCAATGAGTCTAGTTATGGTTAATGAAAAGAACACACATGCAATGATTCTGGTGGATCCATGTGGTTCATGAAAAGAACACACATGCAATGAATCTAGCTATGGTTCATGAAAAGAACACACATCCAATGACACTGGTGGATCCTTATGTGGTTTGTGAAAAGAACACACATGCAATGACTCTGGTGGATCCATATGTGCATTAGGAGAAGAACACACATCTAGTGACTCTAGTTGTGGTTAATGAAAAGAACACACATGCAATGATTCTGGTGGATCCATGTGGTTCATGAAAAGAACACACATGCAATGACTCTAGCTATGGTTCATGAAAAGAACACACATCCAATAACACTGGTGTGTCCTTATGTGGTTTGTGAAAAGAACACACATGCAATGACTCTGGTGGATCCACATGTGGTTTGTGAGAAGAACACACATGCAATGACTCTAGTGCATACACATGTGGTTTGTGAGATTAATAGACATCCAATGACTCTAGTTGTGGTTAATGAAAAGAACACACATGTAATGACTCTAGCTATGGTTCATGAAAAGAACACACATCCAATGACACTCGTGGATCCTTATGTGGTTTGTGAAAAGATTAAACATGCAATGACTCTGGTGGATCCACATGTGGTTTGTGAGAAGAACACACATGCAATGACACTAGTAGATCCATATGTGGTTTGTGAAAAGAATAGACATGCAATGAACTCTGGTGGATCCATATGTGGTTTGTGAGAAGAACACACATCCCATGACTCTAGTTGTGGTTAATGAAAAGAACACACATGCAATGATTCTGGTGGATCCATGTGGTTCATAAAAAAAACACATGCAATGACTCCAGCTATGGTTCATGAAAAGAACACACATCCAATGACAGTGGTGGATCCTTATGTGGATTGTGAAAAGAACACACATGCAATGACTGTGGTGGATCCACATGTGGTTTGTGAGAAGAACACACATCCAATGACACTAGTGGATCCATATGTGGTTTGTGAAAAGAACAAACATGCAATGAACTCTAGTAGATCCATATGTGGTTTGTGAGAAGAACACACATGCAATGACACTGGTTGTGTTTCATGAAAAGAACACACATCCAATGACATTGGTGGATCCATATGTGGTTTGTGAAAATAACACACATGCAATGACTCTTGTGCATGCCCATGTGGTTTGTGAAAGGAACACACATGCAATGGCACTGGTGGATCAATGTGGTTTGTGAAAATAACAGACATGCAATGAACTCTGGTGGATCCATATGTGGTTTGTGAGAAGAACACACATGCAATGACACTAGGTGTGGTTCATGAAAAGAACACACATCCAATGACACTGGTGGATCCTTATGTGGTTTGTGAAAAGAACACACATGCAATGACTCTAGATGTGGTTTGTTAGAAGAACACACATGCAATAACACTGGTGGATCAATATGTGGTTTGTGAAAAGAACACACATGCAATGACACTGGTGAATCCATATGTGGTTTGTGAGAGGAACACACATGCAATGACACTGGGTGTGGTTCATGAAAAGAAAACACATCCAATGACACTGGTGGATCCTTATGTGGTCTGTGGAAAGAACAGACATGTAATGACACTAGCTGTGGTTTGTGAAAAGAACAGACATTCAATCACACTGGTGGTTCTATTTGTGATTTGTGAGAAGAACACACATCCAATGATTCTAGTTGAGGTTAATGAATAGAACACACATGCAATGATTCTGGTGGATCCATGTGGTTCATGAAAAGAACACACATGCAATGACTCTAGCTATGGTTCATGAAAAGAACACACGTCCAATGACATTTGAGGATCCTTATGTGGTTTGTGAAAAGAACAAACATGCAATCACACTAGTGGATCCATATGTGGTTTGTGAGAAGAACACACATCCAATGACTCTAGTTGTGGTTAATGAAAAGAACACACATGCAATGATTATGGTGGATCCATGTGGTTCATGAAAAGAACACACATGCAATGACTCTATCTATGGTTCATAAAAAGAACACACATCCAATGTCACTCGTGGATCCTTATGTGGTTTGTGAAAATAACAAACATGAAATGACTCTGGTGGATCCACATGTGGTTTGTGAGAAGAACACACGTGCAATGACACTGGTGGATTCATATGTGGTTTGTGAAAAGAATAAACATGCAATGAACTCTGGTCGATCCATATGTGGTTTGTGAGAAGAACACACATGCAATGACACTGGTTGTGGTTCATGAAAAGAACACACATCCAATGACACTGGTGGATCCTTATGTGATTTGTGAAAAGAACGCGTATGCAATGACTCTGGTGGATCCACATGTGCTTTGTGAAATGAACACACATGCAATGACACTGGTGGATCAATGTGGTTTGTGAAAATAACAAACATGCAATGAACACTGGTGGTTCCATATGTGCATGTGAGAAGAACACACATGCAATGACACTGGGTGTGGTTCATGAAAAGAACACACATCCAATGACACTGGTGGATCCTTATGTGGTTTGTGAAAAGAACACACATGCAATGACTCTAGTTGTGGTTTGTGAGAATAACACACATCCAATGACACTGGTGGATCCATATGTGGTTTGTGAGAAGAACACACATGCAATGACACTGGGTGTGGTTCATGAAAACAACACACATCCAATGACACTGGTGGATCCTTATGTGGTTTGTGAAAATAACACACATGCAATGACTCTAGATGTGGTTTGTGAGAAGAACACACATCCAATGACACTGGTGGATCCATATGTGGTTTGTCAGAAGAACACACGTGCAATGACACTGGTGGATCCATATGTGGTTTGTCAGAAGAACACACGTGCAATGACACTGGGTGTGGTTCATGAAAAGAACACACATCCAAGGACACTGGTGGATCCTTATGTGGTTTGTGAAAAGAAAACACATGCAATGACTCTGGTGGATCCACATGTGGTTTCTGAAAAGAACACACATGCGATGACACTGGTGGATCAATGTGGTTTGTGAAAATAACAGACATGCAATGAACTCTGGTGGGTCCATATGTGGTTTGTGAGAAGAACACACATGCAATGACACTAGGTGTGGTTCATGAAAAGAACACACATCCAATGACACTGATGGATCCTTATGTGGTTTGTGAAAAGAACACACATGCAATGACTATAGATGTGGTTTGGGAAAAGAACACACATATCACACTTGGGGATCCATATGTGGTTTGTGAGAAGAACACACGTGCAATGACACTGGTGGATCCATATGTGGTTTGTGAGAAGAACACACATGCAATGACACTGGTTGTGGTTCATGAAAAGAACACACATCCAATGACATTGGTGGATCCTTATGTGGTTTGTGAAAAGAACAAACATGAAATGACTCTGGTGGATCCACATGTGGTTTGTGAGAAGAACACACGTGCAATGACACTGGTGGATCCATATGTGGTTTGTGAAAAGAATAGACATGCAATGAACTCTGGTAGATCCATATGTGGTTTGTGAGAAGAACACACATGCAATGACACTGGTTGTGGTTCATGAAAAGAACACACATCCAATGAACCTGGTGGATCCTTATATGGTTTGTGAAAAGAACGCGCATGCAATGACTCTGGTGGATCCACATGTGCTTTGTGAAAAGAACACACATGCAATGACACTGGTGGATCAATGTGGTTTGTGAAAATAACAAACATGCAATGAACTCTGGTGGTTCCATATGTGCTTGTGAGAAGAACACACATGCAATGACACTGGGTGTGGTTCATGAAAAGAACACACATCCAATGACACTGGTGGATCCTTATGTGGTTTGTGAAAAGAACACACATGCAATGACTCTAGTTGTGGTTTGTGAGAATAACACACATCCAATGACACTGGTGGATCCATATGTGGTTTGAGAGAAGAACACACATGAAATGACACTGGGTGTGGTTCATTTAAACAACACACATCCAATGACACTGGTGGATCCTTATGTGGTTTGTGAAAATAACACACATGCAATGACTCTAGATGTGGTTTGTGAGAAGAACACACATCCAATGACACTAGTGGATCCATATGTTGTTTGTGACAAGAACACACATCCAATGACACTGGTGGATCCATATGTGGTTTGTCATAAGAACACACGTTCAATGACACTGGGTGTGGTTCATGAAAAGAACACACATCCAAGGACACTGGTGGATCCTTATGTGGTTTGTGAAAAGAAGACACATGCAATGACTCTGGTGGATCCACATGTGGTTTCTGAAAAGAACACACATGCAATGACACTGGTGGATCAATGTGGTTTGTGAAAATAATAGACATGCAATGAACTCTGGTGGATCCATATGTGGTCTATGAGAAGAACACACATGCAATGACACTAGGTGTGGTTCATGAAAAGAACATACATCCAATGACACTGATAGATCCTTATGTGGTTTGAACACACATGCAATGACTCTAGATGTGGTTTGGGAAAAGAACACACATGCAATGACACTGGTGGATCCATACGTACTTTGTGAGAAGAATACACATGCAATGACACTCCGTGTGGTTCATGAAAACAACACACATCCAATGACACTGGTGGATCCTTATGTGGTTTGTGAAAATAACACACATGGAATGACTCTAGATGTGGTTTGTGAGCAGAACACACATCCAATGACACTGGTGGATCCATATGTTGTTTGTGAGAAGAACACACATCCAATGACACTGGTGGATCCATATGTGGTTTGTCAGAAGAACACACGTATAGGGACACTGGGTGTGGTTCATGAAAAGAACACACATCCAAGGACACTGGTGGATCCTTATGTGGTTTGTGAAAAGAAAACACATGCAATGACTCTGGTGGATCCACATGTGGTTTCTGAAAAGAACAAACATGCAATGACACTGGTGGATCAATGTGGTTTGTGAAAATAACAGACATGCAATGAACTCTGGTGGATCCATATGTGGTTTGTGAGAAGAACACACATGCAATGACACTAGGTGTGGTTCATGAAAAGAACACACATCCAATGACACTGATGGATCCTTATGTGGTTTGTGAAAAGAACACACATGCAATGACTCTAGATGTGGTTTGGGAAAAGAACACACATATCACACTTGGGGATCCATATGAGGTTTCTGAGAAGAACACCCATGCAATGACACTGGTGGATCCATATGTGGTTTGTGAGAAGAACACACATGTAATGACATTGGGTGTGGTTCATGAAAAGAACACACATCCAATGACACAAGTGGATCCTGATGTGGTCTGTAGAAACAACAGACATGCAATGACACTAGTTGTGGTTTGTGAAAGGAACAGACATGAAATCACACTTGTGGATCCATATGTGGTTTGTGAGAAGAACACACATCCCATGACTCTAGTTGTGGTTAATGAAAAGAACACACATGCAATGATTCTAGTGGATCCATGTGGTTCATGAAAAGAACACACATGCAATGACTCTAGCTATGGTTCATGAAAAGAACACACATCTTATGACACTTGTGGATCCTTATGTGGTTTGTGAAAAGAACACACATGCAATGACTCTGGTGGATCCACATGTGGTTTGTGAGAAGAACACACATGCAATGACACTAGTGAATCCATATGTGGTTTGTGAGAGGAACACACATGCAATGACACTGGGGGTGCTTCATGAAAAGAACACACATCCAATGACACTGGTGGATCCTTATGTGGTTTGTGAAAAGAACACACATGCAATGACTCTAGATGTGGTTTGTGAAAGGAACACACATGCAATGACACTGGTGGATCAATATGTGGTTTGTGAAGAGAACACACATGCAATGACACTGGTGAATCCATATGTGGTTCGTGAGAAGAACACCCATGCAATGACACTGGGTGTGGTTCATGAAAAGAACACACATCCAATGACACTGGTGGATCCTTATGTGGTTTGTGAAAAGAACACACATGCAATGACTCTAGATGTGGTTTGTGAGAATAACACACATCCAATGACACTGGTGGATCCATATGTGGTTTGTGAGAAGAACACACATCCAATGACACTGGTGGATCCATATGTGGTTAGTCAGAAGAACACACATGCAATGACACTGGTTGTGGTTCATGAAAATAACACACATCCAATGACACTGGTGGATCCTTATGTGGTTTGTGAAAAGAACACACATGCAATGACTCTGGTGGATCCACATGTGCTTTGTGAAAAGAACACACATGCAATGACACTGGTGGATCAATGTGGTTTGTGAAAATAACAGACATGCAATGAACTCTGGTGGATCCATATGTGGTTTGTGAGAAGAACACACATGCAATGACACTAGGTGCGGTTCATGAAAAGAACACACATCCAGTGACACTGGTGCCTCCTTATGTGGTTTGTGAAAAGAACACACATGCAATGACTCTAGATGTGGTTTGTGAAAAGAACACACATGCAATCAAACTCGTGGATCCATATGTGGTTTGTGAGAAGAACACACATGCAATGACACTGGTGGATCCATATGTGGTTTGTGAGAAGAACACACATGTAATGACACTGGGTGTGGTTCATGAAAAGAACACACATCCAATGACACTGGTGGATCCTTATGTGGACTGTAGAGACAACAGACATGCAATGACACTAGTTGTGCTTTGTGAAAATAATAGACATGCAATGACTCTGGTGGATCCATATGTGGTTTGTGAGAAGAACACACATGCAATGACACTGGTTGTGGTTCTTGAAAAGAACACACATCCAATAACACTAGTAGATCCTTATGTGGTTTATGAAAAGAACACACATGCAATGACACTAGTGGATCAATGTGGTTTGTGAAAATAACAGACATGCAATGAACTCTGGTGGTTCCGTATGTGCTTGTGAGAAGAACACACATGCAATGACACTGGGTGTGGTTCATGAAAAGAACACACATCCAATGACACTGGTGGATCCTTATGTGGTTTGTGAAAAGAACACGCATGCAATGACTCTAGATGTGGTTTGTGTGAATAACACACATCCAATGACACTGATGGATCCATATGTGGTTTGTGAGAAGAACACACATCCAATGACACTGGGTGTGGTTCATGAAAAGAACATGCTTCCAATGACACTGGTGGATCCTTATGTGGTATGTGGAAAGAATATACATGCAATGACACTAGCTGTGGTTTGTGAAAAAAACAATCATGCAATCACACTGGTGGATATATATGTGGTTTGTGAGAAGAACACACATCCAATGAGTCTAGTTATGGTTAATGAAAAGAACACACATGCAATGATTCTGGTGGATCCATGTGGTTCATGAAAAGAACACACATGCAATGAATCTAGCTATGGTTCATGAAAAGAACACACATCCAATGACACTGGTGGATCCTTATGTGGTTTGTGAAAAGAACACACATGCAATGACTCTGGTGGATCCATATGTGCATTAGGAGAAGAACACACATCTAGTGACTCTAGTTGTGGTTAATGAAAAGAACACACATGCAATGATTCTGGTGGATCCATGTGGTTCATGAAAAGAACACACATGCAATGACTCTAGCTATGGTTCATGAAAAGAACACACATCCAATAACACTGGTGTGTCCTTATGTGGTTTGTGAAAAGAACACACATGCAATGACTCTGGTGGATCCACATGTGGTTTGTGAGAAGAACACACATGCAATGACTCTAGTGCATACACATGTGGTTTGTGAGATTAATAGACATCCAATGACTCTAGTTGTGGTTAATGAAAAGAACACACATGTAATGACTCTAGCTATGGTTCATGAAAAGAACACACATCCAATGACACTCGTGGATCCTTATGTGGTTTGTGAAAAGATTAAACATGCAATGACTCTGGTGGATCCACATGTGGTTTGTGAGAAGAACACACATGCAATGACACTAGTAGATCCATATGTGGTTTGTGAAAAGAATAGACATGCAATGAACTCTGGTGGATCCATATGTGGTTTGTGAGAAGAACACACATCCCATGACTCTAGTTGTGGTTAATGAAAAGAACACACATGCAATGATTCTGGTGGATCCATGTGGTTCATAAAAAAACACATGCAATGACTCCAGCTATGGTTCATGAAAAGAACACACATCCAATGACACTGGTGGATCCTTATGTGGATTATGAAAAGAACACACATGCAATGACTCTGGTGGATCCACATGTGGTTTGTGAGAAGAACACACATCCAATGACACTAGTGGATCCATATGTGGTTTGTGAAAAGAACAAACATGCAATGAACTCTAGTAGATCACTATGTGGTTTGTGAGAAGAACACACATGCAATGACACTGGTTGTGTTTCATGAAAAGAACACACATCAAATGACATTGGTGGATCCATATGTGGTTTGTGAAAATAACACACATGCAATGACTCTGGTGCATCCACATGTGGTTTGTGAAAGGAACACACATGCAATGGCACTGGTGGATCAATGTGGTTTGTGAAAATAACAGACATGCAATGAACTCTGGTGGATCCATATGTGGTTTGTGAGAAGAACACACATGCAATGACACTAGGTGTGGTTCATGAAAAGAACACACATCCAATGACACTGGTGGATCCTTATGTGGTTTGTGAAAAGAACACACATGCAATGATTCTAGATGTGGTTTGTTAGAAGAACACACATGCAATGACACTGGTGGATCAATATGTGGTTTGTGAAAAGAACACACATGCAGTGACACTGGTGAATCCATATGTGGTTTGTGAGAGGAACACACATGCAATGACACTGGGTGTGGTTCATGAAAAGAAAACACATCCAATGACACTGGTGGATCCTGATGTGGTCTGTGGAAAGAACAGACATGTAATGACACTAGCTGTGGTTTGTGAAAAGAACAGACATTCAATCACACTGGTGGTTCTATTTGTGATTTGTGAGAAGAACACACATCCAATGATTCTAGTTGAGGTTAATGAATAGAACACACATCCAATGATTCTGGTGGATCCATGTGGTTCATGAAAAGAACACACATGCAATGACTCTAACTATGGTTCATGAAAAGAACACACGTCCAATGACATTTGAGGATCCTTATGTGGTTTGTGAAAAGAACAAACATGCAATCACACTAGTGTATCCATATGTGGTTTGTGAGAAGAACACACATCCAATGACTCTAGTTGTGGTTAATGAAAAGAACACACATGCAATGATTATGGTGGATCCATGTGGTTCATGAAAAGAACACACATGCAATCACTCTAGCTATGGTTCATAAAAAGAACACACATCCAATGTCACTCGTGGATCCTTATGTGGTTTGTGAAAAGAACAAACATGAAATGACTCTGGTGGATCCACATGTGGTTTGTGAGAAGAACACACGTGCAATGACACTGGTGGATTCATATGTGGTTTGTGAACAGAATAGACATGCAATGAACTCTGATCGATCCATATGTGGTTTGTGAGAAGAACACACATGCAATGACACTGGTTGTGGTTCATGAAAAGAACACACATCCAATGACACTGGTGGATCCTTATGTGGTTTGTGAAAAGAACGCGCATGCAATGACTCTGGTGGATCCACATGTGCTTTGTGAAAAGAACACACATGCAATAAAACTGGTGGATCAATGTGGTTTGTGAAAATAACAAACATGCAATGAACACTGGTGGTTCCATATGTGCTTGTGAGAAGAACACACATGCAATGACACTGGGTGTGGTTCATGAAAAGAACACACATCCAATCACACTGGTGGATCCTTATGTGGTTTGTGAAAAGAACACACATGCAATGACTCTAGTTGTGGTTTGTGAGAATAACACACATCCAATGACACTGGTGGATCCATATGTGGTTTGTGAGAAGAACACACATGCAATGACACTGGGTGTGGTTCATGAAAACAACACACATCCAATGACACTGGTGGATCCTTATGTGGTTTGTGAAAATAACACACATGCAATGACTCTAGATGTGGTTCATGAAAAGAACACACATCCAATGACACTGGTGGATCCATATGTTGTTTGTGAGAAGAACACACATCCAATGACACTGGTGGATCCATATGTGGTTTGTCAGAAGAACACACGTGCAATGACACTGGGTGTGGTTCATGAAAAGAACACACATCCAAGGACACTGGTGGATCCTTTTGTGGTTTGTGAAAAGAAAACACATGCAATGACTCTGGTGGATCCACATGTGGTTTCTGAAAATAACACACATGCAATGATTCTAGTGGATCCATGTGGTTCATGAAAAGAACACACATGCAATGACTCTAGCTATGGTTCATGAAAAGAACACACGTCTTATGACACTTGTGGATCCTTATGTGGTTTGTGAAAAGAACACACATGCAATGACTCTGGTGGATCCACATGTGGTTTGTGAGAAGAACACACATGCAATGACACTAGTGAATCCATATGTGGTTTGTGAGAGGAACACACATGCAATGACACTGGGGTGCTTCATGAAAAGAACACACATCAAATGACACTGGTGGATCCTTATGTGGTTTGTGAAAAGAACACACATGCAATGACTCTAGATGTGGTTTGTGAAAGGAACACACATGCAATGACACTGGTGGATCAATATGTGGTTTGTGAAGAGAACACACATGCAATGACACTGGTGAATCCATATGTGGTTTGTGAGAAGAACACACATGCAATGACACTGGGTGTGGTTCATGAAAAGAACACACATCCAATGACACTGGTGGATCCTTATGTGGTTTGTGAAAAGAACACACATGCAGTGACTCTAGATGTGGTTTGTGAGAATAACACACATCCAATGACACTGGTGGATCCATATATGGTTTGTGAGAAGAACACACATCCAATGACACTGGTGGATCCATATGTGGTTAGTCAGAAGAACACACATGCAATGACACTGGGTGTGGTTCATGAAAAGAACACACATCCAATGACACTGGTGGATCCTTATGTGGTTTGTGAAAATAACACACATGCAATGACTCTGGTGGATCCACATGTGCTTTGTGAAAAGAACACACATGCAATCACACTGGTGGATCAATGTGGTTTGTGAAAATAACAGACATGTAATGAACTCTGGTGGATCCATATGTGGTTTGTGAGAAGAACACACATGCAATGACACTAGGTGCGGTTCATGAGAAGAAAACACATCCAGTGACACTGGTGTCTCCTTATGTGGTTTGTCAAAAGAACACACATGCAATGACTCTAGATGTGGTTTGTGAAAACAACACACATGCAATCACACTAGTGGATCCATATGTGGTTTGTGAGAAGAACACACATGCAATGACACTGGTGGATCCATATGTGGTTTGTGAGAAGAACACACATGTAATGACACTGGGTGTGGTTCATGAAAAGAACACACATCCAATGACACTGGTGGATCCTTATGTGGACTGTGGAGACAACAGACATGCAATGACACTAGTTGTGCTTTGTGAAAATAACAGACATGCAATCACACTTGTGGATCCATATTGTTGGAGATATGCCCAAGAGGCAATAATAAAGTGGTTATTATCATATCTTCACACTTATGATAAATGTTTACATACCATGCTATAATTGTATTAACCGGAAACATTAATACTTGTGTGATTTGTAAACTAAAATAAGAGTCCCTAGTAAAGCCTCTTGTTAAACTAGCTTGTTGGTTAATATATGATCATGGTTTCCTGATCATGAACATAGAGATGTTATTAACAACAGGATCATATCATTAGGAGAATGATGTGATGGACATACTCCTATAGATAAGCGTAGCATAAAGATCAAGTCATTTCAATAGTTCAATTGCTATATGCTTTCTGATACATAGTAACCTAATTCCTTCGACCATGAGATCATGCATATTGCCTTTACTGGATGGATGCTTTGATGTCATCAAACACCACACCGTAACAGGGTGGCTATAAAAGTGGCATTGGGTGTTCAGAAAGTATTGGTTGAAACACATGGATCAAGAGTGGGATTTGTCCATCCACATGACGGATAGATATTCTCTGGGCCCTCTCGGTGAAATGTCATCCAATTAGCTTGCAAGCATGTGACTTGGTCACAAGGGATCACATATCACGGGAACGAGAAAAGAGTACTTATCAGTAACGAGGTTGAACTAGGTATGCAGAGATACCGACGATCATAACCTCGGATAAGTAACATATCGTGAGACAAAGGGAAATTGGTATCGTATGTAAGTGGTTCATTCGATCGCAAAGTAATCGTAGAAATATGTGGGAGCCATATGAATTTCCAGATTCCTCTATTGGTTATTGTTCGGAGAAGTGTCTCGATCATGTCCGCATAATTCACGAACCGTAGGGAGACACACTTAAGGATTCGACGTTGTTTGAGTAGTTATGGTATTATGAGAAAGAGACCGAATGTTGTTCGGAGTCTCGGATGGGATCCGGGATATCACGAGGTGATCCGGAATGGTCCGGAGAATAAGATTCATATAAGGAAAGTCCCATTTCGGAGTTGGGGAATGGTTCCGGTGTTTTCATCGGGAACATTCTAGAAGTTCCCGGAATGTCCGGCACTCCGGAGGGGAAGGGGTACATGAATGTGTCATTGCATGTTGGAATGATTGCATCATGTACTAAGTGTTCTTGCTGTCCCAAATAAAGGATTAAATTGAATCCTAAATTGAAAAAGTCAAACGGCTAGTTTGAAAGTCAAACGGCAGTTTTTGGGAAGTGGGAGGAGAGGAGGAAACCGAATTGGGGGAGGAGTCCTCCTCCCCAAGCCGGCGGCCAGCCCTAGGCCGAGTTGGGGAGGGACTCCCTCCCTCCCCTAGCGCGCCAGCCCTCCCACCTATAAAGGGAGGGGCAGGGCTCCCCTCCCAACACAACACAAGACACACAAGTTCCTATCCTCTAAACTAGAAACTAGACCTAGACCCCGGTTTAGAGCTGTTTCGGTTTAGAGCCTTCTAATTGGTTTAGAGCCCTCTAATTGGTGTGTCTAATTACTAGACCACTAATAGCCTCTCTCATAAGCTCCACCATACTCGCACCGGCTTAAGGCGAAGCCCTGCGGGATCTCCCCTCTACTTCCGGTACCACGCCGTTGTGCTGCCGGAATCGCGAGGAGAGTGCTACAACCTCCGCTGCCTGCTGGAACAAGGGAGAGGAAGGTCTTCGTCGAGTACCGAACGTGTGACCGACTGCGGAAGCGCTGCGGGAACGCGGCGCTGGAAGGATCGTCTACGCGATCTTGAGATCGGAAAGAGTACGACTACATCACCCACGAGAATCTGCTCTCGTTAACCGCTTTGGAATCTTCGAGGGTGAGTTCCACTATCGACTCGTTGCTGCAATCTAGTAGATAGATCTTGGCTTGTTTGTTTGTATGCGATAGAAAATTTTTGTTTTCCATGCTACGAACCCCTACAGTGGTATCAGAGCCGTGTCTATATGTAGATCTGTTGCACGAGTAGAACACAATGGTCATTGTGGGCGTTGATGCTTTTATTGTCGATTGCTTTTTGTGTACTTTGCATCTTGCGGTATGTTGGGATGAAGCGGCCCGGGCTAACCTTACATGACATCGTTCATGAGACTTGCTCCACGCTTAACATGCAACTTGTATTGCATAAGTGGCTTTGCGGGTGCCTGTTTCTCCTAGCATAGTAAAGATCCAATTTACAACGGGTGATCAACAATGCTAGTATCAATGTTGTGGTTCTTGTTCGTAAGTTAGAACGACACTTATTGAAAGCCCCAAACCACGTAAAATATGCAAAGAAAGTAGAGGCGTCTAACTTTGTTTTGCAGGGGTGTGCAGTGATGTGATATGGCCATGATTGTGATTGTATTTGATGTATGCAATGTTCCTTATTGTAAGTTGGCAACCGGCAGGAGCCATATGGTTGTCTTTAATTTCTGTTAAGACCTGCGTGTCTATTCAAAATAGTTGTAATAGTTGAAGCTGGTGGACGACAACCATGAAGAAGCGTCATTGACCTTGATGCTATGCCGGTGATGATGGAGATCATGTTCGTGCTTGAAGATGGAGATCGGAAGCACAAAGAAGAAAGGCCATATCATATCACATATTATGAATTGCATGTGATGTTAATCCTTTATGCATCTTGTATTGCTTAGTAGACAACGGTAGCATTATAAGATGATCCCTCATACACATAAATTTCAAGTTCTAAAGTGTTCACCCTTAGTATGCACCGTTGCCAAAGCTTGCTGCTTCGAAACACCACGTGATGATCGGGTGTCTTTGATTCCGCGGGTGACTACAACGTAAGCAAGCCAGATTTGCTTATGCGGAAGCTAAGGTTTGTCTTGACGAGCCTAGCATGTACAGACATGGCCTCAGGAACACGGATCGCCGAAAGGTAAAGCATGAATCATATAGTAGATATGATGAACATGTCGATTGTTCGCCATTGAAACTATATCAACTCTCGTGATGATCGGTTTTGATGTGGTGGATTTGGTTCGTGTGATCACTAAAACAATGTGAGGGATATTGTTTTGAGTGGGAGTTCACCTAGATTAATTTAATTATTAATTAGAACTCAATTTATCATAAACTAAATCAAAGTGAATTTGCATAGTTGTTGTAGTCATTGGCATCCGTTTACCACCTTGCGCTTAGTTATAATTGAGATAATAGAACTATAGAATTCTGGTTAGTTACTTTACGAACTGGTATCGTATTGTTTTAAGTGTTAATCTAAAGTTTAAAAGTCCTATTGCAAACTTTCAGTAAGTTCCGGTTACTCCATGAAGTTTAATAATTAGTATTAAATCAAGAGTAACAATTCCAAGTGTTAGTATATAAGTATCATGTTTGTATCCATGATTCTTGATATTCAAAGGATTCCCTTAATATCAAGGTTATCTAGGATCTGAAAGAGTTGTTTCAGAAACCATGATGTGTGGAAGATATTGTGATATCTGAAACGAAGTTTTGGTTGCAACATGATAGAGTATAATATGGCAAAAGTCATGTTCTCATATTTGATGAGAATTTGCAAAAAGGTTGGAGACACTTGTTGTCCTAATCCTCCAAAAGGTTTTGGATAGCAACATTATACTCATAATTCATCGTTATAAGCTAAAAGTAGCTTGATCATGGACGATTCCATGATAAGGGTGAATATTTGATGTAGGTAAAATGTTTACTACACCAAGAGATTACTAATGAAAGGAATTTGAAAGAACACCAAACATTTGATGATGGTGATCTACTTCAAAGTGCAAGTCCAAAGACATTGGTATTTAATTATACACGCTTTGGACTATATGTCATATGTATGACTCCACTATTGATGTTAATAGATTCTTTCAAACTGAAAAGGAAATACTGAAAGGGAATCTCATAAATATATGGCAGAAAAGAAAAAAACTAGAATTGTTCAGTTTAAGTATATAGATGATGTACATGTTGTGGCTATATTCTTTGCTTATTAAAATGTGGTTCTTAAGTATTTGATACTGAATTTGTTGGTATGAATCGTCATACGAAACAACAGAATTCATGAACTACAATGGCCTAAGTAACTAGCAAAAGAATATGTGATGATGTTCATCGAGAACAAATAAAGGGTTATTATGTTGCTCGTTAAAACATCAAAGCTTGCCTTCAAGATTTGTTTTATCAGGTATTATGAGAACAAAAGGGTTGTTCAAATAATTGCCGTAATCCATAAAAGATGGATGATTCGCAAATCTCGTTAGAGAAATCACATCCATAAAACTAGTGCTAAAATGTCAAAAGACAAATTGATTGAAAGATCACTTAGGAAGTGACATCGCTGTTTGAATTATATTGGAAAGAAAACATGAAGAAACTCCATGTTGATGGAATTTTGGAGTCTTCTGATTTTTGATCATATGACGCTTGTGAAACTTTCCTAGAGATAATTAAAACTTCGTTCATAGGCCAAAAGGGAACGAATGACTAGCTTATTGGAACTTGTACATATTGTTGTACGAAGTCCGTTATGTGTAGTCAAGAGCGATGGATTTCAACTTCATATGCTTTCTCCAAAAATTTGAGTGAATATATGAATATTTACTTAATAAGGATGAAGTATGAAACATTTGAAAAGTTCAAAGACTTTCAAGATGAAGTGCAAAATCATTGTAACAAGAATATAAACAGTTTATGATAAAGATCATAAAGGAAGATATTTGAGTTACAAGTTTAGCATAATACCTAAGATTTAAAGAATCGTTCCGTGGATTTGCATTTCCCGAAACACCATAAGAGTATGGAGCGTTCGAGATATGTAATTAAACCTTGTTTGACATGGTAAGATCGAAAGGTGTAATTCATAAAACTGCCATTGCATTTTAAAGATTAAAAGCTTTAGAGATTACCGTTTTTCCACTGAAAAGAGCTCCATCATAATCCGTTGAAATGACACCATATAAGGTTATGGTTTGGGATAAAACCCAAGTTGTCATTTCTTAAACATTGGTATACTATGCATAAGAAAGATGTTTGCAACCAAAGTCGGATGAACCTGTCTTTGTATGTTATTTCGAATAACTGTTAAATACTCCTCCATAACATCGGAGACAAAAGTGTTTGTCACTTAAAACGTCAAGTTTCTTTGAGAAGGAATTTTTCGTGAAAAGTTAAGTGAGAGGACAATAGAAACTTTGATAAGGTTAAAAGAACCTTAGCTATATGTGCAGAGTTGCGCAGCGCCGAAAAGTGTTTCGGAGGCAGCAACAATGCTCATGGTTCACGTACCTCAAAGGTTGTGGTCACGGAGATCCAAGTTCCTGTTGAAACAAGTAGGTCGGATGAACAATCAAATACCAAGATTTGAGGGTTGAATCATTATTTGAGAATAATGAACCGACTACATGCAGAGAAGCGATGATGGGCCCTGACTCCGTAAAATGGCTTGAAGCCATAAAATCCGTGATAGTTCCATACACGAGAAATCAAGTTTTGAACTTGAAGGACCCTCGAGAAAGGTGTAAGACCTTATAGTTGTGTCTGGATCTATAAAGAAATAGACATGGATGTTTCACATCTAGTCGACATGTTGGGAAAGAGTTCACAACAATGTTCAAAGGTTGACTATGACAAGATTTGATCTTTCATAGTGATATTTAGTCTAGACGGATTAATGTAGCGACCACTACATATAATTTGTTATATGGTAGTTGAATAAACAAAACAAGTTCTTCTAATAGAATCGTTACCTAGGACATGTGCATAACACGGTCCATAGGGTTTTGTTAATTCAAAGGATGCTAAAAGCATATGCAAACTTCAATGGTTAGAGTGAGCATAGCGGAGTTGGAATCTTCACTATGATGAAACTGTTAAGAGAGTTTAATTTCATCAGAGACAATGAAGATGCTTGCGTTTGCAAGAAATTAAGTGGGAGCGCTAAGACATGTTTCTAATACATTATGTGGAAGACATATTGTTGATTGGAAATAATGTATCTTTTATTAACACATATTAAGAATTTCATCCCGATGAAAGACTTAGGCAAAACCCAAATATTTGGCATCAATAGACGCTAATATGGTTGTGCCAGAAGTACATAGATAAGATATTGAATGAGTTCAATATAGAAACTACAAGAGAAGGTTCTTGTCGCACAGAAAGGATTGAATGAGTTCAATGTTGATGATATATTCAAGTGTATTGACATTTGGTAAAGTGAAACAAATAATCAAGTATAGATTGATACTTGATGTATGAAATCACAAAGAGTATTTATATCAATCATACTGTGATATGTACAAATCCAGATATGTCCTATGCTCTAAATGTTGAGAGCATATACCAGAATGATTCATAAGATGATCATTGGACAATAGTAAGGATATTCTTATGATCTTCTGAAAGAACTAAGAGTATAATATTTGTAGAAGTGACAAATAGATGGTTAGTTCATTGTAAAAGTACTACATTGATACTAGCTTTGTCACAAAGTACAAATTAAGTTTATCTCAATCTAAACTAAGGGTGGCACAATATAATGGAAAGTGAGTTCCATAATGGATTTGGATGATTTCCAAAGTTAAGACATTGTGACAGATACTACAACAAAAGGCTAAGTATATGACTGCTATTATAGCAGCAAAAGAGGGCATTTGTGTCAAGAAGTTTGTTATCAAACTAGGTGTAGTTCTCAGTGGGATAATACTATGAAGATATATTGTGCGACAATATTATCAACATGTTTTAACCCTAAAGAGCTAAAGGTCACACCGAAATACCAAATTTATACAAAGCCATCTCATTAGAGAATGAGTGATGCATAGAGACGCAAAGACATGCAATTACACACGGACCTGGAAGTGTCAGATCCGGAGATCAGTTGACCACTAGCAATCGTGTACATACAACACTGGAAAGCCATAGGTGTTATATACACAAAGGTTCGAAACTGGATTATTGACTCTAGTGCAAGTGGGAGACTGTTGGAGATATGCCCAAGAGGCAATAATAAAGTGGTTATTATCATATCTTCACACTTATGATAAATGTTTACATACCATGCTATAATTGTATTAACCGGAAACATTAATACTTGTGTGATTTGTAAACTAAAATAAGAGTCCCTAGTAAAGCCTCTTGTTAAACTAGCTTGTTGGTTAATATATGATCATGGTTTCCTGATCATGAACATAGAGATGTTATTAACAACAGGATCATATCATTAGGAGAATGATGTGATGGACATACTCCTATAGATAAGCGTAGCATAAAGATCAAGTCATTTCAATAGTTCAATTGCTATATGCTTTCTGATACATAGTAACCTAATTCCTTCGACCATGAGATCATGCATATTGCCTTTACTGGATGGATGCTTTGATGTCATCAAACACCACACCGTAACAGGGTGGCTATAAAAGTGGCATTGGGTGTTCAGAAAGTATTGGTTGAAACACATGGATCAAGAGTGGGATTTGTCCATCCACATGACGGATAGATATTCTCTGGGCCCTCTCGGTGAAATGTCATCCAATTAGCTTGCAAGCATGTGACTTGGTCACAAGGGATCACATATCACGGGAACGAGAAAAGAGTACTTATCAGTAACGAGGTTGAACTAGGTATGCAGAGATACCGACGATCATAACCTCGGATAAGTAACATATCGTGAGACAAAGGGAAATTGGTATCGTATGTAAGTGGTTCATTCGATCGCAAAGTAATCGTAGAAATATGTGGGAGCCATATGAATTTCCAGATTCCTCTATTGGTTATTGTTCGGAGAAGTGTCTCGATCATGTCCGCATAATTCACGAACCGTAGGGAGACACACTTAAGGATTCGACGTTGTTTGAGTAGTTATGGTATTATGAGAAAGAGACCGAATGTTGTTCGGAGTCTCGGATGGGATCCGGGATATCACGAGGTGATCCGGAATGGTCCGGAGAATAAGATTCATATAAGGAAAGTCCCATTTCGGAGTTGGGGAATGGTTCCGGTGTTTTCATCGGGAACATTCTAGAAGTTCCCGGAATGTCCGGCACTCCGGAGGGGAAGGGGTACATGAATGTGTCATTGCATGTTGGAATGATTGCATCATGTACTAAGTGTTCTTGCTGTCCCAAATAAAGGATTAAATTGAATCCTAAATTGAAAAAGTCAAACGGCTAGTTTGAAAGTCAAACGGCAGTTTTTGGGAAGTGGGAGGAGAGGAGGAAACCGAATTGGGGGAGGAGTCCTCCTCCCCAAGCCGGCGGCCAGCCCTAGGCCGAGTTGGGGAGGGACTCCCTCCCTCCCCTAGCGCGCCAGCCCTCCCACCTATAAAGGGAGGGGCAGGGCTCCCCTCCCAACACAACACAAGACACACAAGTTCCTATCCTCTAAACTAGAAACTAGACCTAGACCCCGGTTTAGAGCTGTTTCGGTTTAGAGCCTTCTAATTGGTTTAGAGCCCTCTAATTGGTGTGTCTAATTACTAGACCACTAATAGCCTCTCTCATAAGCTCCACCATACTCGCACCGGCTTAAGGCGAAGCCCTGCGGGATCTCCCCTCTACTTCCGGTACCACGCCGTTGTGCTGCCGGAATCGCGAGGAGAGTGCTACAACCTCCGCTGCCTGCTGGAACAAGGGAGAGGAAGGTCTTCGTCGAGTACCGAACGTGTGACCGACTGCGGAAGCGCTGCGGGAACGCGGCGCTGGAAGGATCGTCTACGCGATCTTGAGATCGGAAAGAGTACGACTACATCACCCACGAGAATCTGCTCTCGTTAACCGCTTTGGAATCTTCGAGGGTGAGTTCCACTATCGACTCGTTGCTGCAATCTAGTAGATAGATCTTGGCTTGTTTGTTTGTATGCGATAGAAAATTTTTGTTTTCCATGCTACGAACCCCTACACATATGTGGTTTGTGAGAAGAACACACATCCCATGACTCTAGTTGTGGTTAATTAAAAGAACACACATGCAATGATTCTGGCTGATCCACATGTGGTTTGTGAAAAGAACACACATGCAATGACTCTAGCTATGGTTCATGAAAAGAACACACATCCTATGACATTGGTGGATCCTTATGTGGTTTGTGAAAAGAACACACATGCAATGACTCTGGTGGATCCACATGTGCTTTGTGAGAAGAACACACATGCAATGACACTGGTGAATCCATATGTGGTTTGTGAGAAGGACACGCATGCAATGACATTGGGTGCGGTTCCTGAAAAGAACACACATCCAATGACACTAGTGGATCCTTATGTGGTTTGTGAAAAGAACACACATGCAATGACTCTAGATGTGGTTTGTGAGAAGAACACACATGCAATGACACCGGTGGATCAATATGTGGTTTGTGAAAAGAACACACATGCATGACACTGGTGAATCCAAATGTGGTTTGTGAGAAGAACACACATGCAGTGACACTGGTTGTGGTTCATGAAAAGAACACACATCCAATGAGACTGGTGGATCCATATGTGGTTTGTCAAAAGAACACACATGCAATGACTCTGGTGGATCCACATGTGGTTTGTGAAAAGAACACACATGCAATGAAACTGGTGGATCGATGTGGTTTGTCAAAATAACAAACATGCAATGAACTATGGTGGATCCATATGTGGTTTGTGTGAAGAACACACATGCAATGACACTGGGTGTGGTTCATCAAAATGTAATGACACTAGTTGTGGTTTCTGAAAAGAATAGACATTCAATCACACTGGTGGATACATTTGTGGTTTATGAGAAGAACACATATCCAATGACTCTAGGTGTGGTTAATGAAAAGAACACACATGCAATGATTCTGGTGGATCCATGTGGTTCATGAAAAGAACACACATGCAATGACTCTAGCTATGGTTCATGAAAAGAACACACATCCAATGACACTGGTGGATCCTTATGTGGTTTCTGAAAAGAAAAGACATGCAATCACACTGGTGGATCCATATGTGGTTTGTGACAAGAACACACATGCAATGACACTAGTTGTGGTTCATGAAAAGAACACACATCCAATGACACTCGCGGATCCTTATGTGGTTTGTGAAAAGAACACACATGCAATGACTCTGGTGGATCCACATGTGGTTTGTGAAAAAAACACATGCAATGACACTGGTGGATCCATATGTGGTTTGTGAAAAGAACAGACATGCAATGACTCTGGTGGATCCATATGTGGTTCATGAAAAGAACACACATGCAATGACTCTAGCTATGGTTCATGAAAAGAACACACATCCAATGACATTGGTGGACCCTTATGTGGTTTGTGAAAAGAACACACATGCAATGACTCTGGTGGAACCACATGTGGTTCGTGAGAAGAACACACATGCAATGACACTGGTGGATCCATATGTGGTTTGAGAGAAGAACAAACATGCAATGAACTCGGGTGGATCCATATGTGGTTTGTGAGAATAACAGAGATGCAATGAACTCTGGTGGATCCATATGTGGTTTGTGAGAAGAACACACATGCGATGACACTGGGTGTGGTTCATGAAAAGAACACACATCCAATGACACTGGTGGATCCTTATATGGTTTGTGAAAAGAACACACATGCAATGACTCTAGACGTGGTTTGTGAAAAGAACACACATGCAATCACTATAGATGTGGTTTGCGAAAAGAACACACATGCAATGACAATGGTGGATCCATATGTGGTTTGTGAAATGAACAAACATGCAATGACTCTGGTGGATCCATATGTGGTTTGTGAGAAGAACACATATGCAATGACACTGGGTGTGGTTCAAGAAAAGAACACACATCCAATGACACTGGTGGATCCTTATATGGTTTGTGAAAAGAACACACATGCAATGACTTTCGTGGATCCACGTGTGGTTTGTGAAAAGAACACACATGCAATGACACTGGTGGATCCATATGTGGTTTGTGGAAAGAACAGACATGCAATGACTCTGGTGGATCCATATGTGGTTCATGAAAAGAACACACATGCAATGACTCTAGCTATGGTTCATGAAAAGAACACACATCCAATGACACTGGTGGATCCTTATGTGGTTTGTGAAAAAAAACATGCAATGACTCTGGTGGATCCACATGTGGTTTGTGAGAAGAACACACATGCAATGACACTAGTGGATCCATATGTGGTTTGTGAAAAGAACGGACATGCAATGAACTCTGGTGTATCCATATGTGGTTTGTGAGAAGAACACACATGCAATGACACTGGTAGTCGTTCATGAAATGAACACACATCCAATGACACTGGTGGATCCTTATGTGGTTTGTGAAAAGAACACACATGCAATGACTCTGGTGGATCGACATGTGGTTTGTGAAAAGAACACAAATGCAATGACACTGGTGGATCCATATGTGGTTTGTGAAAAGAACAGATATGCAATGACTCTGGTGGATCCATATGTGGTTTGTGAGAAGAACACACATGCAATAACAGTGGTTGTGGTTCATGAAAAGAACACACATCCAATGACACTACTGGATCCTTATGTGGTTTGTGAAAAGAACACACATGCAATGACTCTGGTGGATGCACTATGGTTTGTGAAAAGAACACACATGCAATGACCCTGGTGGATCAATGTGGTTTGTGAAAAGAACAAACATGCAATGAACTCTGGTGGATCCTTATGTGGTTTGTGAGAAGAACACACATGCAATGACACTGGGTGTGGTTCATGAAAACAACGCACATCCAATGACACTGGTGGATCCTTATGTGGTTTGTGAAAAGAACACACATGTAATGACTCTAGATGTGGTTTGTGAGAATAACACACATCCAATGACACTGGTGGATCCATATGTGGTCTGTGAGAAGAACACACATCCAATGACACTGGTGGATCCATATGTGGTTAGTGAGAAGAACACACATGCAATGACACTGGTTGTGGTTCATGAAAAGAACACACATCCAATGACACTGGTGGATCCTTATGTAGTTTGTGAAAAGAATACACATGCAATGACTCTGGTGGATCCACATGTGGTTTGTGAGAAGAACACACATGCAATGACACTGGTGGATCCATATGTGGTTTGTGAAAAGAACAACCATGCAATGAACTCTGGTGGATCCATATGTGGTTTGTGAGAAGAACACACATGCAATGACACTGGTTGTGGTTCATGAAAAGAACACACATCCAATGACACTGGTGGGCCCTTACGTGATTTATGAAAAGAAATCACATGCAATGACTCTGGGGGATCCACATGTGGTTTGTGAAAAGAAGATAAATGCAATGATACTGGTGGATCAATGTGGTTTGAGAAAATAAGAAGCATGCTATGAACTCTGGTGGATCGATATGTGGTTTGTGAGAAGAACACACATGCAATGACACTGGGTGTGGTTCATGAAAAGAACACACATCCAATGAAAATGGTGGTTCCTTATGTGGTTTATGAAAAGAACACACATGCAATGACTCTAGATGTGGTTTGTGAGAAGAACACACATGCAATAACACCGGTGGATCAATATGTGGTTTGTGAAAAGAACACACATGCAATGACACTGGTGGATCCATATGTGGTTTGTGAGAAGAACACACATGCAATGACACTAGGTGTGGTTCATGAAAAGAACACACATCTAATGACACTGGTGGATCCTTATGTGGTTTGTGAAAAGAACACACATGCAATGACTCTGGTGGATCCTTATGTGGTTTGTGAAAATAACACACATGCAATGACTCTAGATGTGGTTTGTGAAAAGAACACACATGCAATCACACTGGTGGGTCCATCTTTGGTTTGTGAGAAGAACACACATCCAATGACACGGGTGGATCCATATGTGGTTTGTGAGAAGAACACACATGCAATGACACTGGTGGATCCATATGTGGTTTGTGAGAAGAACACACATCCAATGACTCTAGTTGTGGTTAATGAAAATAACACACATGTAATGATTCTGGTGGATCCACGTGGTTCATGTAAAGAACACACATGCAATGACTCTAGCTATGGTTCATGAAAAGAACACATATCCAATGACACTGGTGGATCCTTATATGGTTTGTGAAAAGAATACACATGCAATGACTCTGGTGGATCCACATGTGGTTTGTGAGAAGAACACACATGCAATGACACTGGTGGATCAACATGTGGTTTGTGAAAAGAACACACATGCAATGACACTGGTGGATCCATATGTGGTTTGTGAGAAGAACACACATGCAATGACACTGGTGGATCCATATGTGGTTTGTGATAAGAACACACATCCAATGACTCTAGTTGTGGTTAATGAAAATAACACACATGTAATGATTCTGGTGGATCCACGTGGTTCATGTAAAGAACACACATGCAATGACTCTAGCTATGGTTCATGAAAAGAACACATATCCAATGACACTGGTGGATCCTTATATGGTTTGTGAAAAGAATACACATGCAATGACTCTGGTGGATCCACATGTGGTTTGTGAGAAGAACACACATGCAATGGCACTGGTGGATCAACATGTGGTTTGTGAAAAGAACACACATGCAATGACACTGGTGGATCCATATGTGGTTTGTGATAAGAACACACATGCAATGACATTGGTTGTGGCTCATGAAAAGAACACACATCAATTGACACTTGTGGATCCTTATGTGCTTTGTGAAAAGAACACACATGCAATGACTCTAGTGGATCCACATGTGGTTTGTGAAAAGAACACACATGCAATGACACTGGTGGATCCATATGTGGTTTGTGAAAAGAACAGACATGCAATGACTCTGGTGGATCCATATGTGGTTCATGAAAAGAACACACATGCAATGACTCTAGCTATGGTTCATGAAAAGAACACACATCCAATAACACTGGTGGATTCTTATGTGGTTTGTGAAAAAAAACACATGCAATGACTCTGGTGGATCCACATGTGGTTTGTGAGAAGAACACACATGCAATGACACTGGTGGATCCATATGTGGTTTGTGAAAAGAACAGACATGCAATGAACTCTGGTGGATCCATATGTGGTTTCTGAGAAGAACACACATGCAATGACACTTGGTGTGGTTCATGAAAAGAACACACATCCAATGACACTGGTGTATCCTTATGTGGTTTGTGAAAAAAAAACATGCAATGTCTGGTGGATCCACATGTGGTTTGTGAAAATAACACACATGCAATGAAACTGGTGGATCAATGTGGTTTGTCAAAATAACAGACATGCAATGAACTATGGTGGATCCATATGTGGTTTGTCTGAAGAACACACATGCAATGACACTGGGTGTGGTTCATGAAAATGTAATGACACTAGTTGTGGTTTCTGAAAAAGAATAGACATTCAATCACACTGGTGGATCCATTTGTGGTTTGTGTGAAGAACACATATCCAATGACTCTAGGTGTGGTTAATGAAAATAACACACATGCAATGATTCTGGTGGATCCATGTGGTTCATGAAAAGAACACACATGCAATGACTATAGCTATGGTTCATGAAAAGAACACACATGCAATGACACTGGTGGATCCTTATGTGGTTTCTGAAAAGAAAAGACATGCAATCACACTGGTGGATCCATATGTGGTTTGTGAGAAGAACACACATGCAATGACACTGGTTGTGGCTCATGAAAAGAACGCACATCAATTGACACTATTGGATCCTTATGTGGTTTGTGAAAAGAACACACATGCAATGACTCTGGTGGATCCACATGTGGTTTGTGAACAGAACACACATGCAATAACATTGGTGGATCCATATGTGGTTTTTGAAAAGAACAGACATGCAATGACTCTGGTGGATCCATATGTGGTTCATGAAAAGAACACACATGCAATGACTCTCGCTATGGTTCATGAAAAGAACACACATCCAATGACACTGGTGGATCCTTATGTGGTTTATGAAAAAAAAACACATGCAATGACTCTGGTGGATCCACATGTGGTTTGTGAGAAGAACACACATGCATTGACACTGGTGGATCCATATGTGGTTTGTGAAAAGAACAGACATGCAATGAACTCTGGTGGATCCATATGTGGTTTGTGAGAAGAACACACATGCAATGACACTGGGTGTGGTTCATGAAAAGAACACACATCCAATGACACTGGTGGATCCTTATGTGGTTTGTGAAAAGAACACGCATGCAATGACTCTAGATGTGGTTTGTGTAAAGAACACAGTCAATCACATTGGTGGATCCATATTTGGTTTGTGAGAAGAACACACATCCAATGACACTGGTGGATCCATATGTGGTTTGTGAGAAGAACACACATGCAATGAAACTGGGTGTGGTTCATGAAAAGAACACACATCCAATGACACTGGTGGATCCATATGTGGTACATGGAGAGAACAGACATGCAATGACACTAGTTGTGGTTTGTGAAAAGAACAGACATGCAATCACACTCGTGGATCCATATGTGGTTTGTGAGAAGAACACACATCCAATGACTCTAGTTGTGGTTAATGAAAAGAACACACATGTAATGATTCTGGTGGATCCACGTGGTTCATGAAAAGAACACACATGCAATGACTCTAGCTATGGTTCATGAAAAGAACACATATCCAATGACACTGGTGGATCCTTATATGGTTTGTGAAAAGAATACACATGCAATGACTCTGGTGGATCCACATGTGGTTTGTGAGAAGAACACACATGCAATGACACTGGTGGATCCATATGTGGTTTGTGAGAAGAACGCACATGCAATGACACTGGTGGATCCATATGTGGTTTGTGAGGAGAACACACATGCAATGATACTGGTTGTGGTTCATGAAAAGAACACACATCCAATGACACTCGTGGATCCTTATATGGTTTGTCAAAACAACACACATGCAATGACTTTGGTGGATCCACATGTGGTTTGTGAAAAGAACACACATGCAATGACACTGGTGGATCCATATGTGGTTTGTGGAAAGAACAGACATGCAATGACTCTGGTGGATCCATATGTGGTTCATGAAAAGAACACACATGCAATGAATCTAGCTATGGTTCATGAAAAGAACACACATCCAATGACACTGGTGGATCCTTATGTGGTTTGTCAAAAAAATGCAATGACTCTTGTGGATCCACATGTGGTTTGTGAGAAGAACACACATGCAATGATACTAGTGGATCCATATGTGGTTTGTGAAAAAGAACAGACATGCAATGAACTCTGGTGGATCCATGTGTGGTTTGTGAGAAGAACACACATGCAATGACACTGGTTGTCGTTCATGAAATGAACACACATCCAATGACACTGGTGGATCCTAATGTGGTTTGTGAAAATAACACACATGCAATGACTCTGGTGGATCGACATGTGGTTTGTGAAAAGAACACAAATGCAATGACACTAGTGGATCCATATGTGGTTTGTGAAAAGAACAGATATGCAATGACTCTGGTGGATCCATATGTGGTTTGTGAGAAGAACACACATGCAATGACAGTGGTTGTGATTCATGAAATGAACACACATCCAATGACAGTACTGGATCCTTATGTGGTTTGTGAAAAGCACACACATGCAATGACTCTGGTGGATGCACTGTGGTTTGTGAAAAGAACACACATGCAATGACCCTGGTGGATCAATGTGGTTTGTGAAAATAACAGACATACAATGAACTCTGGTGGATCCATATGTGGTTTGTGAGAAGAACACACATGCAATGACACTGGGTGTGGTTCATGAAAACAACACACATCCAATAACACTGGTGGATCCTTATGTGGTTTGTGAAAAGAACACACATGCAATGACTCTAGATGTGGTTTGTGAGAATAACACACATCCAATGACACTGGTGGATCCATATGTGGTTTGTGAGAAGAACACACATCCAATGACACTGGTGGATCCATATGTGTTTAGTCAGAAGAACACACATGCAATGACACTGGGTGTGGTTCATGAAAAGAACACACATCCAATGACACTGGTGGATCCTTATGTGGTTTGTGAAAAGAACACACATGCAATGACTCTGATGGATCCACATGTGGTTTGTGAAAAGAACACACATGCAATGACACTGGTGGATCAATGTGGTTTGTGAAAATAACAGACATGCAATGAACTCTGGTGGATCCATATGTGGTTTGTGAGAAGAACACACATGCAATGACACTAGGTGTGGTTCATGAAAAGAACACACATCCAATAACACTGGTGTATCCTTATGTGGTTTGTGAAAAGAACACACATGCAATGACTCTAGATGTGGTTTGTGAAAAGAACACACATGCAATCACACTGGTGGATCCATATGTGGTTTGTGAGAAGAACACACATGCAATGACACTGGTGGATCCATATGTGGTTTGTGAGAAGAACACACATGTAATGACACTGGGTGTGGTTCATGAAAAGAACACACA
The DNA here is from genome assembly GCA_916181665.1 of Avena sativa. Taxonomy (NCBI): domain Eukaryota; kingdom Viridiplantae; phylum Streptophyta; class Magnoliopsida; order Poales; family Poaceae; genus Avena; species Avena sativa. The sequence goes on from OV702289.1 coordinate 326,205,314, forward strand.
TCCAATGACCCTGGTGGCTCCTTATGTGGACTATAGAGACAACAGACTTGCAATGACACTAGTTGTGGTTTGTGAAAATAACAGACATGCAATCACACTTGTGGATCCATATGTGGTTTGTGAGAAGAACACACAGCCCATGACTCTAGTTGTGGTTAATGAAAAGAACACACATGCAATGATTCTGGTGGATCCATGTGGTTCATGAAAAGAACACAAATGCAATGACTCTAGCTATGGTTCATGAAAAGAACACACATCCTATGACATTGGTGGATCCTTATGTGGTTTATGAAAAGAACACACATGCAATGACTCTGGTGGATCCACATGTGGTTTGTGAGAAGGACACACATGCAATGACATTGGGTGTGGTTCCTGAAAAGAACACACATTCAATGACATTGGTGGATCCTTATGTGGTTTGTGAAAAGAACACACATGCAATGACTGTAGATGTGGTTTGTGAGAAGAACACACATGCAATGACACTAGTGGATCAATATGTGGTTTGTGAAAAGAACACACATGCAATGACACTAGTGAATGCAAATGTGGTTTGTGAGAAGAACACACATGCAGTGACACTGGTTGTGGTTCATGAAAATAACACACATCCAATGACACTGGTGGATCCATATGTGGTTTGTGAAAAGAACACACATGCAATGACTCTGGTGGATCCACATGTGGTTTGTCAAAAGAACACACATGCAATGAAACTGGTGGATCAATGTGTTTTGTCAAAATAACAAACATGCAATGAACTATGGTGGATCTATATGTGGTTTGTGTGAAGAACACACATGCAATGACACTGGGTGTGGTTCATGAAAATGTAATGACACTAGTTGTGGTTTCTGAAAAGAATAGACATTCAATCACACTGGTGGATCCATTTGTGGTTTGTGAGAAGAACACATATCCAATGACTCTAGGTGTGGTTAATGAAAAGAACACACATGCAATGATTCTGGTGGATCCATGTGGTTCAAGAAAAGAACACACATGCAATGACTCTAGCTATGGTTCATGAAAAGAACACACGTCTTATGACACTTGTGGATCCTTATGTGGTTTGTGAAAAGAACACACATGCAATGACTCTAGATGTGGTTTGTGAAAAGAACACACATGCAATCAAACTCGTGGATCCATATGTGGTTTGTGAGAAGAACACACATGCAATGACACTGGTGGATCCATATGTGGTTTGTGAGAAGAACACACATGTAATGACACTGGGTGTGGTTCATGAAAAGAACACACATCCAATGACACTGGTGGATCCTTATGTGGACTGTAGAGACAACAGACATGCAATGACACTAGTTGTGCTTTGTGAAAATAATAGACATGCAATGACTCTGGTGGATCCATATGTGGTTTGTGAGAAGAACACACATGCAATGACACTGGTTGTGGTTCTTGAAAAGAACACACATCCAATAACACTAGTAGATCCTTATGTGGTTTATGAAAAGAACACACATGCAATGACACTAGTGGATCAATGTGGTTTGTGAAAATAACAGACATGCAATGAACTCTGGTGGTTCCGTATGTGCTTGTGAGAAGAACACACATGCAATGACACTGGGTGTGGTTCATGAAAAGAACACACATCCAATGACACTGGTGGATCCTTATGTGGTTTGTGAAAAGAACACGCATGCAATGACTCTAGATGTGGTTTGTGTGAATAACACACATCCAATGACACTGATGGATCCATATGTGGTTTGTGAGAAGAACACACATCCAATGACACTGGGTGTGGTTCATGAAAAGAACATGCTTCCAATGACACTGGTGGATCCTTATGTGGTATGTGGAAAGAATATACATGCAATGACACTAGCTGTGGTTTGTGAAAAAAACAATCATGCAATCACACTGGTGGATATATATGTGGTTTGTGAGAAGAACACACATCCAATGAGTCTAGTTATGGTTAATGAAAAGAACACACATGCAATGATTCTGGTGGATCCATGTGGTTCATGAAAAGAACACACATGCAATGAATCTAGCTATGGTTCATGAAAAGAACACACATCCAATGACACTGGTGGATCCTTATGTGGTTTGTGAAAAGAACACACATGCAATGACTCTGGTGGATCCATATGTGCATTAGGAGAAGAACACACATCTAGTGACTCTAGTTGTGGTTAATGAAAAGAACACACATGCAATGATTCTGGTGGATCCATGTGGTTCATGAAAAGAACACACATGCAATGACTCTAGCTATGGTTCATGAAAAGAACACACATCCAATAACACTGGTGTGTCCTTATGTGGTTTGTGAAAAGAACACACATGCAATGACTCTGGTGGATCCACATGTGGTTTGTGAGAAGAACACACATGCAATGACTCTAGTGCATACACATGTGGTTTGTGAGATTAATAGACATCCAATGACTCTAGTTGTGGTTAATGAAAAGAACACACATGTAATGACTCTAGCTATGGTTCATGAAAAGAACACACATCCAATGACACTCGTGGATCCTTATGTGGTTTGTGAAAAGATTAAACATGCAATGACTCTGGTGGATCCACATGTGGTTTGTGAGAAGAACACACATGCAATGACACTAGTAGATCCATATGTGGTTTGTGAAAAGAATAGACATGCAATGAACTCTGGTGGATCCATATGTGGTTTGTGAGAAGAACACACATCCCATGACTCTAGTTGTGGTTAATGAAAAGAACACACATGCAATGATTCTGGTGGATCCATGTGGTTCATAAAAAAACACATGCAATGACTCCAGCTATGGTTCATGAAAAGAACACACATCCAATGACACTGGTGGATCCTTATGTGGATTATGAAAAGAACACACATGCAATGACTCTGGTGGATCCACATGTGGTTTGTGAGAAGAACACACATCCAATGACACTAGTGGATCCATATGTGGTTTGTGAAAAGAACAAACATGCAATGAACTCTAGTAGATCACTATGTGGTTTGTGAGAAGAACACACATGCAATGACACTGGTTGTGTTTCATGAAAAGAACACACATCAAATGACATTGGTGGATCCATATGTGGTTTGTGAAAATAACACACATGCAATGACTCTGGTGCATCCACATGTGGTTTGTGAAAGGAACACACATGCAATGGCACTGGTGGATCAATGTGGTTTGTGAAAATAACAGACATGCAATGAACTCTGGTGGATCCATATGTGGTTTGTGAGAAGAACACACATGCAATGACACTAGGTGTGGTTCATGAAAAGAACACACATCCAATGACACTGGTGGATCCTTATGTGGTTTGTGAAAAGAACACACATGCAATGATTCTAGATGTGGTTTGTTAGAAGAACACACATGCAATGACACTGGTGGATCAATATGTGGTTTGTGAAAAGAACACACATGCAGTGACACTGGTGAATCCATATGTGGTTTGTGAGAGGAACACACATGCAATGACACTGGGTGTGGTTCATGAAAAGAAAACACATCCAATGACACTGGTGGATCCTGATGTGGTCTGTGGAAAGAACAGACATGTAATGACACTAGCTGTGGTTTGTGAAAAGAACAGACATTCAATCACACTGGTGGTTCTATTTGTGATTTGTGAGAAGAACACACATCCAATGATTCTAGTTGAGGTTAATGAATAGAACACACATCCAATGATTCTGGTGGATCCATGTGGTTCATGAAAAGAACACACATGCAATGACTCTAACTATGGTTCATGAAAAGAACACACGTCCAATGACATTTGAGGATCCTTATGTGGTTTGTGAAAAGAACAAACATGCAATCACACTAGTGTATCCATATGTGGTTTGTGAGAAGAACACACATCCAATGACTCTAGTTGTGGTTAATGAAAAGAACACACATGCAATGATTATGGTGGATCCATGTGGTTCATGAAAAGAACACACATGCAATCACTCTAGCTATGGTTCATAAAAAGAACACACATCCAATGTCACTCGTGGATCCTTATGTGGTTTGTGAAAAGAACAAACATGAAATGACTCTGGTGGATCCACATGTGGTTTGTGAGAAGAACACACGTGCAATGACACTGGTGGATTCATATGTGGTTTGTGAACAGAATAGACATGCAATGAACTCTGATCGATCCATATGTGGTTTGTGAGAAGAACACACATGCAATGACACTGGTTGTGGTTCATGAAAAGAACACACATCCAATGACACTGGTGGATCCTTATGTGGTTTGTGAAAAGAACGCGCATGCAATGACTCTGGTGGATCCACATGTGCTTTGTGAAAAGAACACACATGCAATAAAACTGGTGGATCAATGTGGTTTGTGAAAATAACAAACATGCAATGAACACTGGTGGTTCCATATGTGCTTGTGAGAAGAACACACATGCAATGACACTGGGTGTGGTTCATGAAAAGAACACACATCCAATCACACTGGTGGATCCTTATGTGGTTTGTGAAAAGAACACACATGCAATGACTCTAGTTGTGGTTTGTGAGAATAACACACATCCAATGACACTGGTGGATCCATATGTGGTTTGTGAGAAGAACACACATGCAATGACACTGGGTGTGGTTCATGAAAACAACACACATCCAATGACACTGGTGGATCCTTATGTGGTTTGTGAAAATAACACACATGCAATGACTCTAGATGTGGTTCATGAAAAGAACACACATCCAATGACACTGGTGGATCCATATGTTGTTTGTGAGAAGAACACACATCCAATGACACTGGTGGATCCATATGTGGTTTGTCAGAAGAACACACGTGCAATGACACTGGGTGTGGTTCATGAAAAGAACACACATCCAAGGACACTGGTGGATCCTTTTGTGGTTTGTGAAAAGAAAACACATGCAATGACTCTGGTGGATCCACATGTGGTTTCTGAAAATAACACACATGCAATGATTCTAGTGGATCCATGTGGTTCATGAAAAGAACACACATGCAATGACTCTAGCTATGGTTCATGAAAAGAACACACGTCTTATGACACTTGTGGATCCTTATGTGGTTTGTGAAAAGAACACACATGCAATGACTCTGGTGGATCCACATGTGGTTTGTGAGAAGAACACACATGCAATGACACTAGTGAATCCATATGTGGTTTGTGAGAGGAACACACATGCAATGACACTGGGGTGCTTCATGAAAAGAACACACATCAAATGACACTGGTGGATCCTTATGTGGTTTGTGAAAAGAACACACATGCAATGACTCTAGATGTGGTTTGTGAAAGGAACACACATGCAATGACACTGGTGGATCAATATGTGGTTTGTGAAGAGAACACACATGCAATGACACTGGTGAATCCATATGTGGTTTGTGAGAAGAACACACATGCAATGACACTGGGTGTGGTTCATGAAAAGAACACACATCCAATGACACTGGTGGATCCTTATGTGGTTTGTGAAAAGAACACACATGCAGTGACTCTAGATGTGGTTTGTGAGAATAACACACATCCAATGACACTGGTGGATCCATATATGGTTTGTGAGAAGAACACACATCCAATGACACTGGTGGATCCATATGTGGTTAGTCAGAAGAACACACATGCAATGACACTGGGTGTGGTTCATGAAAAGAACACACATCCAATGACACTGGTGGATCCTTATGTGGTTTGTGAAAATAACACACATGCAATGACTCTGGTGGATCCACATGTGCTTTGTGAAAAGAACACACATGCAATCACACTGGTGGATCAATGTGGTTTGTGAAAATAACAGACATGTAATGAACTCTGGTGGATCCATATGTGGTTTGTGAGAAGAACACACATGCAATGACACTAGGTGCGGTTCATGAGAAGAAAACACATCCAGTGACACTGGTGTCTCCTTATGTGGTTTGTCAAAAGAACACACATGCAATGACTCTAGATGTGGTTTGTGAAAACAACACACATGCAATCACACTAGTGGATCCATATGTGGTTTGTGAGAAGAACACACATGCAATGACACTGGTGGATCCATATGTGGTTTGTGAGAAGAACACACATGTAATGACACTGGGTGTGGTTCATGAAAAGAACACACATCCAATGACACTGGTGGATCCTTATGTGGACTGTGGAGACAACAGACATGCAATGACACTAGTTGTGCTTTGTGAAAATAACAGACATGCAATCACACTTGTGGATCCATATGTGGTTTGTGAGAAGAACACACATCCCATGACTCTAGTTGTGGTTAATTAAAAGAACACACATGCAATGATTCTGGCTGATCCACATGTGGTTTGTGAAAAGAACACACATGCAATGACTCTAGCTATGGTTCATGAAAAGAACACACATCCTATGACATTGGTGGATCCTTATGTGGTTTGTGAAAAGAACACACATGCAATGACTCTGGTGGATCCACATGTGCTTTGTGAGAAGAACACACATGCAATGACACTGGTGAATCCATATGTGGTTTGTGAGAAGGACACGCATGCAATGACATTGGGTGCGGTTCCTGAAAAGAACACACATCCAATGACACTAGTGGATCCTTATGTGGTTTGTGAAAAGAACACACATGCAATGACTCTAGATGTGGTTTGTGAGAAGAACACACATGCAATGACACCGGTGGATCAATATGTGGTTTGTGAAAAGAACACACATGCATGACACTGGTGAATCCAAATGTGGTTTGTGAGAAGAACACACATGCAGTGACACTGGTTGTGGTTCATGAAAAGAACACACATCCAATGAGACTGGTGGATCCATATGTGGTTTGTCAAAAGAACACACATGCAATGACTCTGGTGGATCCACATGTGGTTTGTGAAAAGAACACACATGCAATGAAACTGGTGGATCGATGTGGTTTGTCAAAATAACAAACATGCAATGAACTATGGTGGATCCATATGTGGTTTGTGTGAAGAACACACATGCAATGACACTGGGTGTGGTTCATCAAAATGTAATGACACTAGTTGTGGTTTCTGAAAAGAATAGACATTCAATCACACTGGTGGATACATTTGTGGTTTATGAGAAGAACACATATCCAATGACTCTAGGTGTGGTTAATGAAAAGAACACACATGCAATGATTCTGGTGGATCCATGTGGTTCATGAAAAGAACACACATGCAATGACTCTAGCTATGGTTCATGAAAAGAACACACATCCAATGACACTGGTGGATCCTTATGTGGTTTCTGAAAAGAAAAGACATGCAATCACACTGGTGGATCCATATGTGGTTTGTGACAAGAACACACATGCAATGACACTAGTTGTGGTTCATGAAAAGAACACACATCCAATGACACTCGCGGATCCTTATGTGGTTTGTGAAAAGAACACACATGCAATGACTCTGGTGGATCCACATGTGGTTTGTGAAAAAAACACATGCAATGACACTGGTGGATCCATATGTGGTTTGTGAAAAGAACAGACATGCAATGACTCTGGTGGATCCATATGTGGTTCATGAAAAGAACACACATGCAATGACTCTAGCTATGGTTCATGAAAAGAACACACATCCAATGACATTGGTGGACCCTTATGTGGTTTGTGAAAAGAACACACATGCAATGACTCTGGTGGAACCACATGTGGTTCGTGAGAAGAACACACATGCAATGACACTGGTGGATCCATATGTGGTTTGAGAGAAGAACAAACATGCAATGAACTCGGGTGGATCCATATGTGGTTTGTGAGAATAACAGAGATGCAATGAACTCTGGTGGATCCATATGTGGTTTGTGAGAAGAACACACATGCGATGACACTGGGTGTGGTTCATGAAAAGAACACACATCCAATGACACTGGTGGATCCTTATATGGTTTGTGAAAAGAACACACATGCAATGACTCTAGACGTGGTTTGTGAAAAGAACACACATGCAATCACTATAGATGTGGTTTGCGAAAAGAACACACATGCAATGACAATGGTGGATCCATATGTGGTTTGTGAAATGAACAAACATGCAATGACTCTGGTGGATCCATATGTGGTTTGTGAGAAGAACACATATGCAATGACACTGGGTGTGGTTCAAGAAAAGAACACACATCCAATGACACTGGTGGATCCTTATATGGTTTGTGAAAAGAACACACATGCAATGACTTTCGTGGATCCACGTGTGGTTTGTGAAAAGAACACACATGCAATGACACTGGTGGATCCATATGTGGTTTGTGGAAAGAACAGACATGCAATGACTCTGGTGGATCCATATGTGGTTCATGAAAAGAACACACATGCAATGACTCTAGCTATGGTTCATGAAAAGAACACACATCCAATGACACTGGTGGATCCTTATGTGGTTTGTGAAAAAAAACATGCAATGACTCTGGTGGATCCACATGTGGTTTGTGAGAAGAACACACATGCAATGACACTAGTGGATCCATATGTGGTTTGTGAAAAGAACGGACATGCAATGAACTCTGGTGTATCCATATGTGGTTTGTGAGAAGAACACACATGCAATGACACTGGTAGTCGTTCATGAAATGAACACACATCCAATGACACTGGTGGATCCTTATGTGGTTTGTGAAAAGAACACACATGCAATGACTCTGGTGGATCGACATGTGGTTTGTGAAAAGAACACAAATGCAATGACACTGGTGGATCCATATGTGGTTTGTGAAAAGAACAGATATGCAATGACTCTGGTGGATCCATATGTGGTTTGTGAGAAGAACACACATGCAATAACAGTGGTTGTGGTTCATGAAAAGAACACACATCCAATGACACTACTGGATCCTTATGTGGTTTGTGAAAAGAACACACATGCAATGACTCTGGTGGATGCACTATGGTTTGTGAAAAGAACACACATGCAATGACCCTGGTGGATCAATGTGGTTTGTGAAAAGAACAAACATGCAATGAACTCTGGTGGATCCTTATGTGGTTTGTGAGAAGAACACACATGCAATGACACTGGGTGTGGTTCATGAAAACAACGCACATCCAATGACACTGGTGGATCCTTATGTGGTTTGTGAAAAGAACACACATGTAATGACTCTAGATGTGGTTTGTGAGAATAACACACATCCAATGACACTGGTGGATCCATATGTGGTCTGTGAGAAGAACACACATCCAATGACACTGGTGGATCCATATGTGGTTAGTGAGAAGAACACACATGCAATGACACTGGTTGTGGTTCATGAAAAGAACACACATCCAATGACACTGGTGGATCCTTATGTAGTTTGTGAAAAGAATACACATGCAATGACTCTGGTGGATCCACATGTGGTTTGTGAGAAGAACACACATGCAATGACACTGGTGGATCCATATGTGGTTTGTGAAAAGAACAACCATGCAATGAACTCTGGTGGATCCATATGTGGTTTGTGAGAAGAACACACATGCAATGACACTGGTTGTGGTTCATGAAAAGAACACACATCCAATGACACTGGTGGGCCCTTACGTGATTTATGAAAAGAAATCACATGCAATGACTCTGGGGGATCCACATGTGGTTTGTGAAAAGAAGATAAATGCAATGATACTGGTGGATCAATGTGGTTTGTGAAAATAAGAAGCATGCTATGAACTCTGGTGGATCGATATGTGGTTTGTGAGAAGAACACACATGCAATGACACTGGGTGTGGTTCATGAAAAGAACACACATCCAATGAAAATGGTGGTTCCTTATGTGGTTTATGAAAAGAACACACATGCAATGACTCTAGATGTGGTTTGTGAGAAGAACACACATGCAATAACACCGGTGGATCAATATGTGGTTTGTGAAAAGAACACACATGCAATGACACTGGTGGATCCATATGTGGTTTGTGAGAAGAACACACATGCAATGACACTAGGTGTGGTTCATGAAAAGAACACACATCTAATGACACTGGTGGATCCTTATGTGGTTTGTGAAAAGAACACACATGCAATGACTCTGGTGGATCCTTATGTGGTTTGTGAAAATAACACACATGCAATGACTCTAGATGTGGTTTGTGAAAAGAACACACATGCAATCACACTGGTGGGTCCATCTTTGGTTTGTGAGAAGAACACACATCCAATGACACGGGTGGATCCATATGTGGTTTGTGAGAAGAACACACATGCAATGACACTGGTGGATCCATATGTGGTTTGTGAGAAGAACACACATCCAATGACTCTAGTTGTGGTTAATGAAAATAACACACATGTAATGATTCTGGTGGATCCACGTGGTTCATGTAAAGAACACACATGCAATGACTCTAGCTATGGTTCATGAAAAGAACACATATCCAATGACACTGGTGGATCCTTATATGGTTTGTGAAAAGAATACACATGCAATGACTCTGGTGGATCCACATGTGGTTTGTGAGAAGAACACACATGCAATGACACTGGTGGATCAACATGTGGTTTGTGAAAAGAACACACATGCAATGACACTGGTGGATCCATATGTGGTTTGTGAGAAGAACACACATGCAATGACACTGGTGGATCCATATGTGGTTTGTGATAAGAACACACATCCAATGACTCTAGTTGTGGTTAATGAAAATAACACACATGTAATGATTCTGGTGGATCCACGTGGTTCATGTAAAGAACACACATGCAATGACTCTAGCTATGGTTCATGAAAAGAACACATATCCAATGACACTGGTGGATCCTTATATGGTTTGTGAAAAGAATACACATGCAATGACTCTGGTGGATCCACATGTGGTTTGTGAGAAGAACACACATGCAATGGCACTGGTGGATCAACATGTGGTTTGTGAAAAGAACACACATGCAATGACACTGGTGGATCCATATGTGGTTTGTGATAAGAACACACATGCAATGACATTGGTTGTGGCTCATGAAAAGAACACACATCAATTGACACTTGTGGATCCTTATGTGCTTTGTGAAAAGAACACACATGCAATGACTCTAGTGGATCCACATGTGGTTTGTGAAAAGAACACACATGCAATGACACTGGTGGATCCATATGTGGTTTGTGAAAAGAACAGACATGCAATGACTCTGGTGGATCCATATGTGGTTCATGAAAAGAACACACATGCAATGACTCTAGCTATGGTTCATGAAAAGAACACACATCCAATAACACTGGTGGATTCTTATGTGGTTTGTGAAAAAAAACACATGCAATGACTCTGGTGGATCCACATGTGGTTTGTGAGAAGAACACACATGCAATGACACTGGTGGATCCATATGTGGTTTGTGAAAAGAACAGACATGCAATGAACTCTGGTGGATCCATATGTGGTTTCTGAGAAGAACACACATGCAATGACACTTGGTGTGGTTCATGAAAAGAACACACATCCAATGACACTGGTGTATCCTTATGTGGTTTGTGAAAAAAAAACATGCAATGTCTGGTGGATCCACATGTGGTTTGTGAAAATAACACACATGCAATGAAACTGGTGGATCAATGTGGTTTGTCAAAATAACAGACATGCAATGAACTATGGTGGATCCATATGTGGTTTGTCTGAAGAACACACATGCAATGACACTGGGTGTGGTTCATGAAAATGTAATGACACTAGTTGTGGTTTCTGAAAAAGAATAGACATTCAATCACACTGGTGGATCCATTTGTGGTTTGTGTGAAGAACACATATCCAATGACTCTAGGTGTGGTTAATGAAAATAACACACATGCAATGATTCTGGTGGATCCATGTGGTTCATGAAAAGAACACACATGCAATGACTATAGCTATGGTTCATGAAAAGAACACACATGCAATGACACTGGTGGATCCTTATGTGGTTTCTGAAAAGAAAAGACATGCAATCACACTGGTGGATCCATATGTGGTTTGTGAGAAGAACACACATGCAATGACACTGGTTGTGGCTCATGAAAAGAACGCACATCAATTCACACTATTGGATCCTTATGTGGTTTGTGAAAAGAACACACATGCAATGACTCTGGTGGATCCACATGTGGTTTGTGAACAGAACACACATGCAATAACATTGGTGGATCCATATGTGGTTTTTGAAAAGAACAGACATGCAATGACTCTGGTGGATCCATATGTGGTTCATGAAAAGAACACACATGCAATGACTCTCGCTATGGTTCATGAAAAGAACACACATCCAATGACACTGGTGGATCCTTATGTGGTTTATGAAAAAAAAACACATGCAATGACTCTGGTGGATCCACATGTGGTTTGTGAGAAGAACACACATGCATTGACACTGGTGGATCCATATGTGGTTTGTGAAAAGAACAGACATGCAATGAACTCTGGTGGATCCATATGTGGTTTGTGAGAAGAACACACATGCAATGACACTGGGTGTGGTTCATGAAAAGAACACACATCCAATGACACTGGTGGATCCTTATGTGGTTTGTGAAAAGAACACGCATGCAATGACTCTAGATGTGGTTTGTGTAAAGAACACAGTCAATCACATTGGTGGATCCATATTTGGTTTGTGAGAAGAACACACATCCAATGACACTGGTGGATCCATATGTGGTTTGTGAGAAGAACACACATGCAATGAAACTGGGTGTGGTTCATGAAAAGAACACACATCCAATGACACTGGTGGATCCATATGTGGTACATGGAGAGAACAGACATGCAATGACACTAGTTGTGGTTTGTGAAAAGAACAGACATGCAATCACACTCGTGGATCCATATGTGGTTTGTGAGAAGAACACACATCCAATGACTCTAGTTGTGGTTAATGAAAAGAACACACATGTAATGATTCTGGTGGATCCACGTGGTTCATGAAAAGAACACACATGCAATGACTCTAGCTATGGTTCATGAAAAGAACACATATCCAATGACACTGGTGGATCCTTATATGGTTTGTGAAAAGAATACACATGCAATGACTCTGGTGGATCCACATGTGGTTTGTGAGAAGAACACACATGCAATGACACTGGTGGATCCATATGTGGTTTGTGAGAAGAACGCACATGCAATGACACTGGTGGATCCATATGTGGTTTGTGAGGAGAACACACATGCAATGATACTGGTTGTGGTTCATGAAAAGAACACACATCCAATGACACTCGTGGATCCTTATATGGTTTGTCAAAACAACACACATGCAATGACTTTGGTGGATCCACATGTGGTTTGTGAAAAGAACACACATGCAATGACACTGGTGGATCCATATGTGGTTTGTGGAAAGAACAGACATGCAATGACTCTGGTGGATCCATATGTGGTTCATGAAAAGAACACACATGCAATGAATCTAGCTATGGTTCATGAAAAGAACACACATCCAATGACACTGGTGGATCCTTATGTGGTTTGTCAAAAAAATGCAATGACTCTTGTGGATCCACATGTGGTTTGTGAGAAGAACACACATGCAATGATACTAGTGGATCCATATGTGGTTTGTGAAAAAGAACAGACATGCAATGAACTCTGGTGGATCCATGTGTGGTTTGTGAGAAGAACACACATGCAATGACACTGGTTGTCGTTCATGAAATGAACACACATCCAATGACACTGGTGGATCCTAATGTGGTTTGTGAAAATAACACACATGCAATGACTCTGGTGGATCGACATGTGGTTTGTGAAAAGAACACAAATGCAATGACACTAGTGGATCCATATGTGGTTTGTGAAAAGAACAGATATGCAATGACTCTGGTGGATCCATATGTGGTTTGTGAGAAGAACACACATGCAATGACAGTGGTTGTGATTCATGAAATGAACACACATCCAATGACAGTACTGGATCCTTATGTGGTTTGTGAAAAGCACACACATGCAATGACTCTGGTGGATGCACTGTGGTTTGTGAAAAGAACACACATGCAATGACCCTGGTGGATCAATGTGGTTTGTGAAAATAACAGACATACAATGAACTCTGGTGGATCCATATGTGGTTTGTGAGAAGAACACACATGCAATGACACTGGGTGTGGTTCATGAAAACAACACACATCCAATAACACTGGTGGATCCTTATGTGGTTTGTGAAAAGAACACACATGCAATGACTCTAGATGTGGTTTGTGAGAATAACACACATCCAATGACACTGGTGGATCCATATGTGGTTTGTGAGAAGAACACACATCCAATGACACTGGTGGATCCATATGTGTTTAGTCAGAAGAACACACATGCAATGACACTGGGTGTGGTTCATGAAAAGAACACACATCCAATGACACTGGTGGATCCTTATGTGGTTTGTGAAAAGAACACACATGCAATGACTCTGATGGATCCACATGTGGTTTGTGAAAAGAACACACATGCAATGACACTGGTGGATCAATGTGGTTTGTGAAAATAACAGACATGCAATGAACTCTGGTGGATCCATATGTGGTTTGTGAGAAGAACACACATGCAATGACACTAGGTGTGGTTCATGAAAAGAACACACATCCAATAACACTGGTGTATCCTTATGTGGTTTGTGAAAAGAACACACATGCAATGACTCTAGATGTGGTTTGTGAAAAGAACACACATGCAATCACACTGGTGGATCCATATGTGGTTTGTGAGAAGAACACACATGCAATGACACTGGTGGATCCATATGTGGTTTGTGAGAAGAACACACATGTAATGACACTGGGTGTGGTTCATGAAAAGAACACACATCCAATGACCCTGGTGGCTCCTTATGTGGACTATAGAGACAACAGACTTGCAATGACACTAGTTGTGGTTTGTGAAAATAACAGACATGCAATCACACTTGTGGATCCATATGTGGTTTGTGAGAAGAACACACAGCCCATGACTCTAGTTGTGGTTAATGAAAAGAACACACATGCAATGATTCTGGTGGATCCATGTGGTTCATGAAAAGAACACAAATGCAATGACTCTAGCTATGGTTCATGAAAAGAACACACATCCTATGACATTGGTGGATCCTTATGTGGTTTATGAAAAGAACACACATGCAATGACTCTGGTGGATCCACATGTGGTTTGTGAGAAGGACACACATGCAATGACATTGGGTGTGGTTCCTGAAAAGAACACACATTCAATGACATTGGTGGATCCTTATGTGGTTTGTGAAAAGAACACACATGCAATGACTGTAGATGTGGTTTGTGAGAAGAACACACATGCAATGACACTAGTGGATCAATATGTGGTTTGTGAAAAGAACACACATGCAATGACACTAGTGAATGCAAATGTGGTTTGTGAGAAGAACACACATGCAGTGACACTGGTTGTGGTTCATGAAAATAACACACATCCAATGACACTGGTGGATCCATATGTGGTTTGTGAAAAGAACACACATGCAATGACTCTGGTGGATCCACATGTGGTTTGTCAAAAGAACACACATGCAATGAAACTGGTGGATCAATGTGTTTTGTCAAAATAACAAACATGCAATGAACTATGGTGGATCTATATGTGGTTTGTGTGAAGAACACACATGCAATGACACTGGGTGTGGTTCATGAAAATGTAATGACACTAGTTGTGGTTTCTGAAAAGAATAGACATTCAATCACACTGGTGGATCCATTTGTGGTTTGTGAGAAGAACACATATCCAATGACTCTAGGTGTGGTTAATGAAAAGAACACACATGCAATGATTCTGGTGGATCCATGTGGTTCAAGAAAAGAACACACATGCAATGACTCTAGCTATGGTTCATGAAAAGAACACACATCCAATGACACTGGTGGATCCTTATGTGGTTTCTGAAAAGAAAAGACATGCAATCACACTAGTGGATCCATATGTGGTTTGTGAGAAGAACACACATGCAATGACACTAGTTGTGGTTCATGAAAAGACCACACACATCCAATGACACTCGTGGATCCTTATGTGGTTTGTGAAAAGAACACACATGCAATGACTCTGGTGGATCCACATGTGGTTTGTGAAAAGAACACACATGCAATGACACTGGTGGATCCATATGTTGTTTGTGAAAAGAACAGACATGCAATGACTTTGGTGGATCCATGTGTGGTTCATGAAAAGAACACACATGCAATGACTCTAGCTATGGTTCATGAAAATAACTCACATCCAATGACATTGGTGTATCCTTATGTGGTTTGTGAAAAGAACACACATACAATGACTCTGCTGGATCCACATGTGGTTCGTGAGAAGAACAGACATGCAATGACACTGGTGGATCCATAAGTGGTTTGTGAAAAGAACAAACATGCAATGAACTCGGGTGGATCCATATGTGGTTTGTGAGAAGAACACACATGCAATGACACTGGTTGTGGTTCATAAAAAGAACACACATCCAATAACACTGGTGGATCCTTATGTGGTTTGTGAAAAGAACACACATGCAATGACTCTGGTGGATCCACATGTGGTTTGTGAAAAGAACACACATGCAATGACACTAGTGGATCCATATGTGGTTTGTGAAAAGAACAGACATGCAATGACTCTGGTGGATCCATATGTGGTTTGTGAGAAGAACACACATGCAATGACACTGGTTGTGGTTCATGAAAAGAACACACATCCAATGACACTGGTGGATCCTTATGTGGTTTGTGAAAAAAACACATGCAATGACTCTGGTGGATCCACATGTGGTTTGTGAGAAGAACACACATGCAATGACCCTGGTGGATCCATATGTGGTTTGTGAAAATAACAGACATGCAATGAACTCTGGTGGATCCATATGTGGTTTGTGAGAAGAACACACATGCAATGACACTGGGTGTGGTTCATGAAAAGAACACACATCCAATGACACTAGTGGATCCTTATATGGTTTGTGAAAATAACACACATGCAATGTCTCTGGTGGATCCACATGTGGTTTGTGAAAAGAACACACATGCAATGAAACTGGTGGATCAATGTGGTTTGTGGAAATAACAGACATGCAATGAACTATGGTGGATCCATATGTGGTTTGTCTGAAGAACACACATGCAATGACACTGGGTGTGGTTCATGAAAATGTAATGACACTAGTTGTGGTTTCTGAAAAGAATAGACATTCAATCACACTGGTGGATCCATTTGTGGTTTGTGAGAAGAACACATATCCAATGACTCTAGGTGTGGTTAATGAAAAGAACACACATGCAATGATTCTGGTGGATCCATGTGGTTCATGAAAAGAACACACATGCAATGACTATAGCTATGGTTCATGAAAAGAACACACATGCAATGACACTGGTGGATCGTTATGTGGTTTCTGAAAAGAAAAGACATGCAATCACACTGGTGGATCCATATGTGGTTTGTGAGAAGAACACACATGCAATGACAATAGTTGTGGTTCATGAAAAGAACACACATCCAATGACACTCGTGGATCCTTATGTGGTTTGTGAAAAACACACACATGCAATGACTCTGGTGGATCCACATGTGGTTTGTGAGAAGAACACACATCCAATGATACTGGTGGATCCATATGTGGTTTGTGAAAAGAACATACATGCAACGAACTCTGGTGGATCCATATGTGGTTTGTGAGAAGAACACACATGCAATGACACTAGGTGTGGTTCATGAAAAGAACACACATCCAATGACACTGGTGGATCCTTATGTGGTTTGTGAAAAGAACACGCATGAAATGACTCTAGATGTGGTTTGTGAAAAGAACACAGTCAATCACATTGGTGGATCCATATTTGGTTTGTGAGAAGAAAACACATCCAATGACACTGGTGGATCCATATGTGGTTTGTGAGAAGAACACACATGCAATGACACTGGGTGTGGTTCATGAAAAGAACACACATCCAATGACACTGGTGGATCCATATGTGGTCCATGGAGAGAACAGACATGCAATGACACTAGTTGTGGTTTGTGAAAAGAACACACATACAATCACGCTGGTGGATCCATATGTGGTTTGTGAGAAGAAGACACATCCAATGACTCTAGTTGTGGTTAATGAAAAGAACACACATGTAATGATTCTGGTGGATCCACGTGGTTCATGAAAAGAACACACATGCAATGACTCTAGCTATGGTTCATGAAAATAACACATATCTAATGACACTGGTGGATCCTTATATGGTTTATGAAAAGAATACACATGCAATGACTCTGGTGGATCCACATGTGGTTTGTGAGAAGAACACACATGCAATGACACTGGTGGATCCATATGTGGTTTGTGAGAAGAACACACATGCAATGACACTGGTGGATCCATATGTGGTTTGTGAGAAGAACACACATGCAATGACACTGGTTGTGGTTCATGAAAAGAACACACATCCAATGACACTCGTGGATCCTTATATGGTTTGTGAAAAGAACACACATGCAATGACTTTGGTGGATCCACATGTGGTTTGTGAAAAGAACACACATGCAATGACACTGGTGGATCCATATGTGGTTTGTGGAAAGAACAGACATGCAATGACTCTGGTGGATCCATATGTGGTTCATGAAAAGAACACACATGCAATGACTCTATCTATGGTTCATGAAAAGAACACACATCCAATGACACTGGTGGATCCTTATGTGGTTTGTGAAAAAAAACACATGCAATGACTCCGGTGGATCCACATGTGGTTTGTGAGAAGAACACACATGCAATGATACTGGTGGATCCATATGTGGTTTGTGAAAAGAACAGATATGCAATGAACTCTGGTGGATCCATATGTGGTTTATGAGAAGAACACACATGCAATGACACTGGTTGTCGTTCATGAAATGAACACACATCTAATGACACTGGTGGATCCTTATGTGGTTTGTGGAAAGAACACACATGCAATGACTCTGGTGGATCGACATGTGGTTTGTGAAAAGAACACAAATGCAATGACACTGGTGGATCCATATGTGGTTTGTGAAAAGAACAGATATGCAATGACTCTGGTGGATCCATATGTGGTTTGTGAGAAGAACACACATGAAATGACAGTGGTTGTGGTTCATGAAAAGAACACACATCCAATGACACTACTGGATCCTTATGTGGTTTGTGAAAATAACACACATGCAATGACTCTGGTGGATGCACTGTGGTTTGTGAAAAGAAAACACATGCAATGACCCTGGTGGATCAATGTGGTTTGTGAAAATAACAGACATGCAATGAACTCTGGTGGATCCATATGTGGTTTGTGAGAAGAACACACATGCAATGACACTGGGTGCGGTTCATGCAAAGAACACACATCCAATGACACTGGTGGATCCTTATGTGGTTTGTGAAAAGAACACACATGCAATGACTCTAGATGTGGTTTGTGAAATGAACACACATGCAATCACACTGGTGGATCCATATTTGGTTTGTGAGAAGAACACACATCCAATGACACTGGTGGATCCATATGTGGTTTGTCCGAAGAACACACATGCAATGACACTGGTTGTGGTTCATGAAAAGAAAACACATCCGATTACACTGGTGGATCATTATGTGGTTTGTGAAAAGAACACACATGCAATGACTCTGGTGGATCCACATGTGGTTTGTGAAAAGAACACACATGCAATGACATTGGTGGATCAATGTGGTTTGTGAAAATAATAGACATGCAATGAACTCTGGTGGATCCATATGTGGTTTGTGGGAAGAACACACATGCAACGACACTAGGTGTGGTTCATGAAAAGAACACACATCCAATGACACTGGTGGATCCTTATGTAGTTTGTGAAAAGAACACACATGCAATGACTCTAGATGTGGTTTGTTAGGAGAACACACATGCAATGACACTGGTGGATCAATATGTGGTTTGTGAAAAGAACACACATGCAATTACACTGGTGAATCCATATGTGGTTTGTGAGAGGAACACACATGCAATGACACTGGGTGTGGTTCATGAAAAGAACACACATCCAATGACACTGGTGGATCCATATGTTGTCCATGGAGAGAACATACATGCAATGACACTAGTTGTGGTTTGTGAAAAAGAACAGACATGCAATCACACTGGTGGATCCATATGTGGTTTGTGAGAAGAACACACATCCAATGACTCTAGTTGTGGTTAATGAAAAGAACACACATGTAATGATTCTGGTGGATCCACGTGGTTCATGAAAAGAACACACATGCAATGACTCTAGCTATGGTTCATGAAAAGAACACATATCCAATGACACTGGTGGATCCTTATATGGTTTGTGAAAAGAATACACATGCAATGACTCTGGTGGATCCACATGTGGTTTGTGAGAAGAACAGACATGCAATCACACTGGTGGATCAATATGTGGTTTGTGAAAAGAACACACATGCAATGACACTGGTGGATCCATATGTGGTTTGTGAGAAGAACACACATGCAATTACATTGGTTGTGGTTCATGGAAAGAACACACATCCAATGACACTCGTGGATTCTTATGTGGTTTATGAAAAGAACACACATGCAATGACTCTGGTGGATCAACATGTGGATTGTGAAAAGAACACACATGCAATGACACTTGTGGATCCATATGTGGTTTGTGAAAAGAACAGACATGCAATGACTCTGGTGGATACATATGTGGTTCATGAAAAGAACACACATGCAATGACTCTAGCTATGGTTCATGAAAATAACACATATCCAATGACACTGGTGGATCCTTATATGGTTTATGAAAAGAATACACATGCAATGACTCTGGTGGATCCACATGTGGTTTGTGAGAAGAACACACATGCAATGACACTGGTGGATCCATATGTGGTTTGTGAGAAGAACACACATGCAATGACTCTGGTGGATCCATATGTGGTCCATGAAAAGAACACACATGCAATGAATCTAGCTATGGTTCATGAAAAGAACATAAATGCAATGACACTGGTGGATCCATATGTGGTTCGTGAAAAGAACAGATATGCAATGACTAGTGGATCCATATGTGGTTTGTGAGAAGAACACACATGCAATGACACTGGTTGTGGTTCATGAAAAGAACACACATCCAATGACACTCGTGGAACCTTATATGGTTTGTGAAAAGAACACACATGCAATGACTTTGGTGGATCCACATGTTGTTTGTGAAAAGAACACACATGCAATGACACTGGTGGATCCATATGTGGTTTGTGGAAAGAACAGACATGCAATGACTCTGGTGGATCCATATGTGGTTCATGAAAAGAACACACATGCAATGACTCTAGCTATGGTTCATGAAAAGAACACACATCCAATGACACCGGTGGATCCTTATGTGGTTTGTGAAAAAAAAACACAGGCAATGACTCTGGTGGATCCACATGTGGTTTGTGAGAAGAACACACATGAAATGACACTGGTGGATCCATATGTGGTTTGTGAAAAGAACAGACATGCAATGAACTCTGGTGCATCCATAAGTGGTTTGTGAGAAGAACACACATGCAATGACACTGGTTGTCGTTCATGAAATGAACACACATCCAATGACACTGGTGGATCCTTATGTGGTTTGCGAAAAGAACACACATTCAATGACTCTGGTGGATCGACATGTAGTTTGTGAAAAGAACACAAATGCAATGACACTGGTGGATCCATATGTGGTTTGTGAAAAGAACTGAGATGCAATGACACTGGTGGATCCTTATGTGGTTTGTGAGAAGAACACACATGCAATGACAGTGGTTGTGGTTCATGAAAAGAACACACATCCAATGACACTACTGGATCCGTATGTTGTTTGTGAAAAGAACACACATGCAATGACTCTAGTGGATCGACATGTGGTTTGTGAAAAGAACACAAATGCAATGACACTGGTGGATCCATATGTGGTTTGTGAAAAGAAAAGATATGCAATGACTCTGGTCGATCCATATGTGGTTTGTGAGAAGAACACACATGCAATGACAGTGGTTGTGGTTCATGAAAAGAACACATATCCAATGACACTAGTGGATACTTATGTGGTTTGTGAAAAGAACACACATGCAATGACTCTGGTGGATGCACTTTGGTTTGTGAAAAGAACACACATGCAATCACCCTGGTGGATCAATGTGGTTTGTGAAAATAACAGACATGCAATGAACTCTGGTGGATCCATATATGGTTTTTGAGAAGAACACACATGCAATGACACTGGGTGTGGTTCATGCAAAGAACACACATCCAATGACACTGGTGGATCCTTATGTGGTTTGTGAAAAGAACACACATGCAATGACTCTAGATGTGGTTTGTGTAAACAACACACATGCAATCACACTGGTGGATCCATATTTGGTTTGTGAGAAGAACACACATCCAATGACACTGGTGGATCCATATGTGCTTTGTCCGAAGAACACACATGCAATGACACTGGGTGTGGTTCACGAAAAGAACACACATCCAATTACACTGGTGGATCCTTATGTGGTTTGTGAAAAGAACACACATGCAATGACTCTGGTGGATCAATGTGGTTTGTGAAAATAATAGACGTGCAATGAACTCTGGTGGATCCATATGTGGTTTGTGAGAAGAACACACATGCGATGACGCTGGGTGTGGATCATGAAAATAACACACATCCAATGACACTGGTGGATCCTTGTGTGGTTTGTGAAAAGAACACACATGCAATGACTCTAGATGTGGTTTGTGAAAAGAACATAGTTAATCACATTGGTGGATCCATATTTGGTTTGTGAGAAGAACACACAACCAATGACACTAGTGGATCCATATGTGGTTTGTGAGAAGAACACACATGCAATGACACTTGGTGTGGTTCATGAAAAGAACACACATCCAATGACACTGGTGGATCCATATGTGGTCCATGGAGAGAACAGACATGCAATGACACTAGTTGTGGTTTGTGAAAAGAACAGACATGCAATCACACTGGTGGATCCATATGTGGTTTGTGAGAAGAACACACATCAAATGACTCTAATTATGGTTAATGAAAAGAACACACATGTAATGATTCTGGTGGATCCACGTGGTTCATGAAAAGAACACACATGCAATGACTCTAGCTATGGTTCATGAAAAGAACACATATCCAATGACACTGGTGGATCCTTATATGGTTTGTGAAAAGAATACACATGCAATGACTCTGGTGGATCCACATGTGGTTTGTGAGAAGAACACACATGCAATGACCATGGTGGATCAATGTGGTTTGTGAAAAGAACACACATGCAATGACACTGGTGGATCCATATGTGGTTTGTGAGAAGAACACACATGCAATGAAACTAGGTTGTGGTTCATTAAAAGAACACACATCCAATGACACTCATGGATCCTTATGTGGTTTGTGAAAACAACACACATGCAATGACTCTGGTTGATCCACATGTGGTTTGTGAAAAGAACACACATGCAATGACACCGGTGGATCCATATGTGGTTTGTGAAAAGAACAGACATGCAATGACTCTGGTGGATCCATATGTGGTTCATGAAAAGAACACACATGCAATGACTCTAGCTATGGCTCATGAAAAGAACACACATCCAATGACACTGGTGGATCCTTATGTGGTTTGTGAAAAGAACACACATGCAATGACTCTGGTGGATCCACATGTGGTTTGTGAGAAGAACACACATGCAATGACACCGGTGGATCCATATGTGGTTTGTGAAAAGAACAGACATGCAATGAACTCTGGTGGATCCATATGTGGTTTGTCAGAAGAACACACATGCAATGACACTGGTTGTGGTTCACGAAATGAACACCCATCCAATGACACTGGTGGATCCTTATGTGGTTTGTGAAAAGAACACACATGCAATGATTCTGGCTGATCCACATGTGGTTTGTGAAAAGAACACACATGCAATTACAATGGTGGATCCATATGTGGTTTGTGAAAAGAACATACATGCAATGACTCTGGTGGATCCATATGTGGTTTGTGAGAAGAACACACATGCAATGACACTGGGTGTGGTTCATGAAACGAACAAACATCCAATGACACTGGTGGATCCTTATGTTGTTTGTGAAAAGAACACACATGCATTGACTCTAGTGGATCCACATGTGGTTTGTGAAAAGAACACACATGCAATGAACCAGGTGGATCAATGTGGTTGTGAAAATAACAGACATGCAATGAACTCTGGTGGATCCATATGTGGTTTGTGAGAAGAAGTCACATGCAATGACACTGGGTGTGGTTCATGAAAAGAACACACATCCAATGACACTTGTGTACCCTTATGTTGTTTGTGAAAAGAACACACATGCAATGATTCTAGATGTGGTTTGTGAAAAGAACACACATGCAATCACACTGGTGGATCCATATTTGGTTTGTGAGAAGAACACACATCCAATGGCACTGGTGGATCCATATGTGGTTTGTCAGAAGAACAGACATGCAATGACATTGGGTGTGGTTCATGAAAAGAACACACATCCAATGACACTGGTGGATCCTTATGTGGTTTGTGAAAAGAACACACATGCAATGACTCTGGTGGATCCACATTTGGTTTGTGAAAATAATTGACATGCAATGAAAATAATTGACATGCAATGAACTCTGGTGGATCCATATGTGGTTTGTGAGAAGAACACACATGCAATGACACTGGGTGTGGTTCATGAAAAGAACACACATCCAATGACACTAGTGGATCCTTATGTGGTTTGTGAAAACAACACACATGCAATGACTCTAGATGTGGTTTGTGAAAAGAACACACAGTCAATCACACTAGTGGATCCATATTTCGTTTGTGAGAAGAACACACATCCAATGACACTGGTGGATCCATATGTGGTTTGTGAGAAGAACGCACATGCAATGACACTGGGTGTGGTTCATGAAAAGAACACACATCCAATGACATTGGTGGATCCTTATGTGGTCTATGGAGAGAACAGACATGCAATGACACTAGTTGTGGTTTGTGAAAAGAACAGACATGCAATCACACTAGTGGATCCATATGTGGTCTGTAAGAAGAACACACATCCAATGACTCTAGTTGTGGTTAATGAATAGAACACACATGTAATGATTCTGGTGGATCCACGTGGTTCCTGGAAAGAACACACATGCAATGACTCTAGCTATGGTTCATGAAAAGAACACACATCCAATGACACTGGTGGATCCTTATATGGTTTGTGAAAAGGATACACATGCAATGACTCTGATGGAACCACATGTGGTTTGTGAGAAGAACACACATGCAATGACACTGGTGGATCAATATGTGGTTTGTGAAAAGAACACACATGCAATGACACTGGTGGATCCATATGTGGTTTGTGAGAAGAACACACATGCCATTACACTGGTTGTGGTTCATGAAAAGAATACACATCCAATGACACTCGTGGATCCTTATGTGGTTTGTGAAAGGAACACACATGCAATGACTCTGGTGGATCCCCATGTGGTTTGTGAAAAGAACCCACATGCAATGACACTGGTGGATCCATATGTGGTTTGTGAAAAGAATAGACATGCAATGACTCTGGTGGATCCATATGTGGTTCATGAAAAGAACACACATCCAATGGCTCTAGCTATGGTTCATGAAAAGAACACACATCCAATGACACTGGTGGATCCTTATGTGGTTTGTGAAAAGAACACACATGCAATGACTCTGGTGGATCCACATGTGGTTTGTGAGAAGAACACACATGCAATGACACGGGTGGATCCATATGTGGTTTGTGAAAAGAACAGACATGCAATGAACTCTGGTGGATCCATATGTGGTTTGTGAGAAGAACACACATGTAATGACACTGGTTGTGGTTCATGAAATGAACACACATCCAATGACACTAGTGGATCCTTATGTGGTTTGTGAAAAGAACACACATGCAATGACTCTAGCTGATCCACATGTGGTTTGTGAAAAGAACACACATGCAATGACACTGGTGGATCCATATGTGGTTTGTGAAAAGAACAGACATGCAATGACTCTGGTGGATCCATATGTGGTTTGTGAGAAGAATACACATGCAATGATACTGAGTGTGGTTCATGAAAAGAACACACATCCAATGACACTAGTGGATTCTTATGTGGTTTGTGAAAAGAACACACATGCAATGACTCTGGTGGATCCACATGTGGTTTGTGAAAAGAACACACATGCAATGACCATGGTGGATCAATGTGGTTTGTGAAAATAACAGACATGCAATGAACTCTGGTGGATCCATATGTGGTTTGTGAGAAGAACACACATGCAATGAAACTAGGTGTGGTTCATGAAAAGAACACACATCCAATGACACTGGTGGATCCTTATGTGGTTTGTGAAAAGAACACACATGCAATGACTCTAGATGTGGTTTGTGAAAAGAACACACATGTAATCACAGTGGTGGATCCATATTTGGTTTGTGAGAAGAACACACATCCAATGACACTAGTGGATCCATATGTGGTTTGTCAGAAGAACACACATGCAGTGACACTGGATGTGGTTCATGAAAAGAACACACATCCAATGACAATAGTGGATCCTTATGCGGTTTGGGAAAAGAACACACATGCAATGACTCTGGTGGATCCACATGTGGTTTGTGGAAAGAACACACATGCAATGACACTGGTGGATCAATGTGGTTTGTGAAAAAATAATAGACATGCAATGAACTCTGGTGGATCCATATGTGGTTTGTGAGAAGAACACACATTCAATGACACTGAGTGTGGTTCATGAAAAGAACACACATCCAATGACACTAGTGGATCCTTATGTGGTTTGTGAAAAGAACACACATGCAATGACTCTAGATGTAGTTTGTGAAAAGAACACACATGCAATCACACTGGTGGATCCATATTTGGTTTGTGAGAAGAACACACATCCAATGACACTGGTGGATCCATATGTGGTTTGTGAGAAGAACACACATGCAATGACACTAGGTGTGGTTCATCAAAAGAACACACATCCAATTGCACTGGTGGATCCTTATGTGGTCTATGGAGAGAACAAACATGCAATGACACTAGTTGTGGTTTGTGAAAAGAACAGACATGCAATCACACTGGTGGATCCATATGTGGTTTGTGAGAAGAATACACATGCAATGATACTGAGTGTGGTTCATGAAAAGAACACACATCTAATGACACTAGTGGATCCTTATGTGGTTTGTGAAAAGAACACACATGCAATGACACTAGGTGTGGTACATGAAAAGAACACACATCCAATGACACTGGTGGATCCTTATGTGGTCTGTGGAGAGAACAGACATGCAATGACACTAGTTGTGGTTTGTGAAAAGAACAGACATGCAATCACACTGGTGGATCCATATGTGGTTTGTGAGAAGAATACACATGCAATGATACTAAGTGTGGTTCATGAAAAGAACACACATCCAATGACAATGGTGGATCCATATGTGGTTTGTGAGAAGAACACACATGCAATGACACTAGGTGTGGTTCATGAAAAGAACACACATCCAATGACACTGGTGGATCCTTATGTGGTCTATGGAGAGAATAGACATGCAATGACACTAGTTGTGGTTTGTGAAAAGAACAGACATGCAATCACACTGGTGGATCCATATGTGGTTTGTGAGAAGCACACACATGCAATGACTCTAGTTGTGGTTAATGAAAAGAACACACATGCAATGATTCTGGTGGATCCATGTGGTTCATGAAAAGAACACAATGCAATGAATCTAGCTATGGTTCATGAAAAAAACACATCCAATGACATTGGTGGTTCCTTATGTGGTATGTGAAAAGAACACACATGCAATGACTCTGGTGGATCCACATGTGGTTTGTGAGAAGAACACGCATGCAATGACACTGGTGGATCCATATGTGGTTTGTGAAAAGAACAGACATGCAATGAACTCTGGTGGTTCCATATGTGGTTTGTGAGAAGAATACACATGAAATGATACTGGTTGTGGATCATGAAATGAACACACATCCAATGACACTGGTGGATCCTTATGTGGTTTGTGAAAAGAACACACATGCAATGACTCAAGCTGATCCACATGTGGTTTGTGAAAAGAACACACATGGAATGACACTGGTGTATCCACATGTGGTTTGTGAAAAGAACACACATGCAATGACCCTGGTGGATCCTTATGTGGCTTTGTGAAAATAACACACATGCAATGACTCTATATGTGGTTTGTGAAAATAACACACATGCAATCACAGTGGTGGATCCATATTTGGTTTGTGAGAAGAACACACATCCAATGACACTAGTGGATCCATATGTGGTTTGTCAGAAGAACACACATGCAATGGCACTAGGTGTGGTTCATGAAAAGAACACACATCCAATGACTCTAGTGGATCCTTATGTGGTTTGTGAAAAGAACACACATGCAATGACTCTGGTGGATCCACATGTGGTTTGTGAAAAGAACACACATGCAATGACACTAGTGGATCAATGTGGTTTGTGAAAATAATAGACATGCAATGAACTCTGGCGGATCCATATGTGGTTTGTGAGAAGAGCACACATGCAATGACACTAGGTGTGGTTCATGAAAAGAACACACATCCAATGACACTAGTGGATCCTTATGTGGTTTGGGAAAACAACAC
Organism: Avena sativa; assembly: GCA_916181665.1. Classification (NCBI taxonomy): domain Eukaryota; kingdom Viridiplantae; phylum Streptophyta; class Magnoliopsida; order Poales; family Poaceae; genus Avena; species Avena sativa. The sequence continues at coordinate 326,233,905 of OV702289.1, forward strand.
ACATGCAATGACTCTAGTTGTGGTTTGTGAAAAGAACACACATGCAATCACACTGGTGGATTCATATTTGGTTTGTGAGAAGAACACACATCCAATGACACTTGTGGATCCATATGTGGTTTGTGAGAAGAACACACATGCAATGACACTAGGTTTGGTTCATGAAAAGAACACACATCCAATGACACTAGTGGATCCTTATGTGGTCTAGGGAGAGAACAGACATGCAATGACACTAGTTGTGGTTTGTAAAAAGAACATACATGCGATCACACTGGTGGATCCATATGTGGTTTGTGAGAAGAATACACATGCATTGATACTGAGTGTGGTTCATGAAAAGAACACACATCCAATGACACTAGTGGATCCTTATGTGGTTTGTGAAAAGAACACACATGCAATGACACTAGGTGTGGTTCATGAAAAGAACACACATCCAATGACACTGGTGGATCCTTATGTGGTCTATGGAGAGAACAGACATGCAATGACACTAGTTATCATTTGTGAAAAGAACAGACATGCAATCACACTGGTGGATCCATATGTGGTTTGTGAGAAGAACACACATCAAATGACTCTAGTTGTGGTTAATGAAAAGAACACACATGCAATGATTCTGGTGGATCCATGTGGTTCATAAAAAGAACACACATGCAATGAATCTATCTATGGTTCATGAAAAAAACACATCCAATGACACTGGTGGATCCTTATGTGGTTTGTGAAAAGAATACACATGCAATGACTCTAGTGGATCCACATGTGGTTTGTGAGAAGAACACGCGTGCAATGACACTGGTGGATCCATACGTGGTTTGTGAAAAGAACAAACATGCAATGAACTCTGGTGGTTCCATATGTGGTTTGTGAGAAGAACACACATGCAATCACACTAGGTGTGGTTCATGAAAAGAACACACATCCAATGACACTGGTGGATCCTTATGTGGTCTATGGAGAGAACAGACATGCAATGACACTAGTTGTTGTTTGTGAAAAGAACAGACATGCAGTCACACTAGTGGATCCATATGTGGTTTGTGAGAAGAATACACATGCAATGATACTGAGTGTGGTTCATGAAAAGAACACACATCCAATGACACTAGTGGATCCTTATGTGGTTTGTGAAAAGAACACACATGCAATGACACTAGGTGTGGTTCATGAAAAGAACACAAATCCAATGACACTGGTGGATCCTTATGTGGTCTATGGAGAGATCAGACATGCAATGACACTAGTTGTGGTTTGTGAAAAGAACAGACATGCAATCACACTGGTGGATCCATATGTGGTTTGTGAGAAGAATACACATGCAATGATACTGAGTGTGGTTCATGAAAAGAACACACATCCAATGACACTGGTGGATCCATATGTGGTTTGTGAGAAGAACACACATGCAATGACACTAGGTGTGGTTCATGAAAAGAACACACATCCAATGACACTTGTTGATCCTTATGTGGTCTATGGAGAGAACAAACATGCAATGATACTAGTTGTGGTTTGTGAAAAGAATAGACATGTAATCACACTGGTGGATACATACGTGGTTTGTGAGAAGAACACACATCCAATGACTCTAGTTGTGGTTAATGAAAAGAACACACATGCAATGATTCTGGTGGATCCATGTGGTTCATGAAGAGAACACACGTGCAATAAATCTAGCTATGGTTCATGAAAAAAACACATCCAATGACACTTGTGGATCCTTATGTGGTTTCTGAAAAGAATACACATGCAATGACTCTGGTGGATCCACGTGTGGTTTGTGAGAAGAACACGCATGCAATGACACTGGTGGATCCATATGTGGTTTGTAAAAATAACAGACATGCAATGAACTCTGGTGGTTCCATATGTGGTTTGTGAGAAGAACACACATTTCAATGATACTGGTTGTGGGTCATGAAAAGAACACACATCCAATGACACTGGTGGATCCTTATGTGGTTTGTGAAAAGAACACACATGCAATGACTCTGGTGGATCCACATGTGGTTTGTGAAAAGAACGCACATGCAATGACACTGGTGGATCAATATGTGGTTTGTGAAAAGAACACACATGCAATGACACTGGTGGATCCATATGTGGTTTGTGAGAAGAACAGACATGCAATGACACTGGTTGTGGTTCATGAAAAGAACACACATCCAATGACCCTCGTGGATCCTTATGTGGTTTGTGAAAAGAACACACATGCAATGACTCTGGCTGATCCACATGTGGTTTGTGAAAAGAACACACATGCAATGACACTGGTGGATCCATATGTGGTTTGTGCAAAGAACATACATGCAATGACTCTGGTGGATCCATATGTGGTTTGTGAGAAGAACACACATCCAATGACACTAGTGGATCTATATGTGGTTTGTGAGAAGAACACACATGTAATGACTCTGGATGTGGTTCATGAAAAGAACACACATCCAATGACACTGGTGGATCCTTATGTGGTCTATGGAGAGAACAGACATGCAAGGACACTAGTTGTGGTTTGTGAAAAGAACAGACATGCAATCACACTGCTGGATCCATATGTGGTTTGTGAGAAGAACACACATCCAATGACTCTAGTTGTGGTTAATGAAAAGAACACACATGTAATGATTCTGGTGGATCCACGTGGTTTATGAAAAGAACACACATGCAATGACTCTAGATATGGTTCATGAAAGGAACACACATTCAATGACACTGGTGGATCCTTATATGGTTTGTGAAAAGAATACACAAGCAATGACTCTGGTGGATCCACATGTGCTTTGTGAGAAGAACACACATGCAATGACACTGGTGGATCAATATGTGGTTTCTGAAAAGAACACACATGCAATGACACTGGTCGATCCATATGTGGTTTGTGAGAAGAACACACATGCAATTACACTGGATGTGGTTCATGAAAAGAACACACATCCAATGACACTCGTGGATCCTTATGTGGTTTGTGAAAAGAACACACATGCAATGACTCTGGTGGACCCACATGTGGTTTATGAAAAGAACACACATGCAATGACAATGGTGGATCCATATGTGGTTTGTGAAAAGAATAGACATGCAATGACTCTGGTGGATCCATATGTGGTTCATGAAAAGAACACACATGCAATGACTCTAGCAATGGTTCATGAAAATAACACACATCCAATGACACTGGTGGATCCTTATGTGGTTTGTGAAAAGAACACACATGCAATGACTCTAGTGCATCCATATGTGCTTTGTGAGAAGAACACACATGCAATGACACTAGTGGATCCATATGTGGTTTGTGAACAGAACAGACATGCAATGAACTCTGGTGGATCCATATGTGGTTTGTGAAAAGAACACACATGCAATGACTCTGGCTGATCCACATGTGGTTTGTGAAAAGAACACACATGCAATGATACTGGTCGATCCATATGTGGTTTGTGAAAAGAACACACATGCAATGATTCTGGTGGATCCATATGTGGTTTGTGAGAAGAATACACATGCAATGACACTAGGTGTGGTTCATGAAAAGAACACACATCCAATGACACTAGTGGATCCTTATGTGGTTTGTGAAAAGAACACACATGCAATGACTCTGGTGGATCCACATGTGGTTTGTGAAAAGAACACACATGCAATGACACTGGTGGATCCATATGTGGTTTGTGAACAGAACAGACATGCAAGGAACTCTAGTGGATCCATATGTGGTTTGTGAAAAGAACACACATGCAATGACTCTGGCTGATCCACATGTGGTTTGTGAAAAGAACACACATGCAATGACACTGGTCGATCCATATGTGGTTTGTGAAAAGAACAGACATGCAATGACTCTGGTGGATCCATATGTGGTTTGTGAGAAGAATACACATGCAATGACACTAGGTGTGGTTCATGAAAAGAACACACATCCAATGACACTAGTGGATCCTTATGTGGTTTGTGAAAAGAACACACATGCAATGACTCTGGTGGATCTACATGTGGTTTGTGAAAAGAACACACATGCAATGACACTGGTGGATCCATATGTGGTTTGTGAAAAGAACACACATCCAATGACACTCGTGGATCCTTATGTGGTTTGTGAAAAGAACACACATGCAATGACTCTGGTGGACCCACATGTGGTTTATGAAAAGAACACACATGCAATGACAATGGTGGATCCATATGTGGTTTGTGAAAAGAATAGACATGCAATGACTCTGGTGGATCCATATGTGGTTCATGAAAAGAACACACATGCAATGACTCTAGCAATGGTTCATGAAAATAACACACATCCAATGACACTGGTGGATCCTTATGTGGTTTGTGAAAAGAACACACATGCAATGACTCTAGTGCATCCATATGTGCTTTGTGAGAAGAACACACATGCAATGACACTAGTGGATCCATATGTGGTTTGTGAACAGAACAGACATGCAATGAACTCTGGTGGATCCATATGTGGTTTGTGAAAAGAACACACATGCAATGACTCTGGCTGATCCACATGTGGTTTGTGAAAAGAACACACATGCAATGATACTGGTCGATCCATATGTGGTTTGTGAAAAGAACACACATGCAATGATTCTGGTGGATCCATATGTGGTTTGTGAGAAGAATACACATGCAATGACACTAGGTGTGGTTCATGAAAAGAACACACATCCAATGACACTAGTGGATCCTTATGTGGTTTGTGAAAAGAACACACATGCAATGACTCTGGTGGATCCACATGTGGTTTGTGAAAAGAACACACATGCAATGACACTGGTGGATCCATATGTGGTTTGTGAACAGAACAGACATGCAAGGAACTCTGGTGGATCCATATGTGGTTTGTGAAAAGAACACACATGCAATGACTCTGGCTGATCCACATGTGGTTTGTGAAAAGAACACACATGCAATGACACTGGTCGATCCATATGTGGTTTGTGAAAAGAACAGACATGCAATGACTCTGGTGGATCCATATGTGGTTTGTGAGAAGAATACACATGCAATGACACTAGGTGTGGTTCATGAAAAGAACACACATCCAATGACACTAGTGGATCCTTATGTGGTTTGTGAAAAGAACACACATGCAATGACTCTGGTGGATCTACATGTGGTTTGTGAAAAGAACACACATGCAATGACACTGGTGGATCCATATGTGGTTTGTGAAAAGAACAGACATGCAATGACTCTGGTGGATCCATATGTGGTTTGTGAGAAGAACACACATGCAATGACACTGGTTGTGGTTCATGAAAAGAACACACATCCAATGACACTGGTGGATCCTTATGTGGTTTGTGAAAAGAACACACATGCAATGACTCTAGATGTGGTTTGTGAAAAGAACACACATGCAATAACTCTAGATGTGGTTTGTGAAAAGAACACACATGCAATCACAGTGGTGGATCCATATTTGGTTTGTTAAAAGAACACATATCCAATGACACTGGTGGATCCATATGTGGTTTGTGAAAAGAACGCACATGCAATGACACTGGTGGATCCATATGTGGTTTGTGAGAAGAACACACATGCAATGACACTGGTTGTGGTTCATGAAAAGAACACACATCCAATGACACTCGTGGATCCTTATTTGGTTTGTGAAAAGAACAAACATATAATGACTCTAGATGTGGTTTGTGAAAAGAACACACATTCAATCACACTGGTGGATCCATATTTGGTTTCTGAGAAGAACACACATCCAATGACACTAGTAGATCCATATGTGGTTTGTGAGAAGAACACACATGAAATGACAGTGGTTGTGGTTCATGAAAAGAACACACATCCAATGACACTACTGGATCCTTATGTGGTTTGTGAAAATAACACACATGCAATGACTCTGGTGGATGCACTGTGGTTTGTGAAAAGAAAACACATGCAATGACCCTGGTGGATCAATGTGGTTTGTGAAAATAACAGACATGCAATGAACTCTGGTGGATCCATATGTGGTTTGTGAGAAGAACACACATGCAATGACACTGGGTGCGGTTCATGCAAAGAACACACATCCAATGACACTGGTGGATCCTTATGTGGTTTGTGAAAAGAACACACATGCAATGACTCTAGATGTGGTTTGTGAAAAGAACACACATGCAATCACAGTGGCGGATCCATATTTGGTTTGTGAGAAGAACACACATCCAATGACACTAGTGGATCCATATGTGGTTTGTCAAAAGAACACACATGCAATGACACTGGGTGTGGTTCATAAAAAGAACACACATCCAATGACACTGGTGGATCCTGATGTGGTTTGTGTAAAGAACACACATGCAATGAATCTGGTGGAACCACATGTGGTTTGTGAAAAGAACACACATGCAATGACACTGGTGGATCAATGTGGTTTGTGAAAATAATAGACTTGCAATGAACTCTGGTGGATCCACATGTGGTTTGTGAGAAGAACACACATGCAATGACACTGGGTGTGGTTCCTGAAAAGAACACACATCCAATGACACTAGTGGATCCTTATGTGGTTTGTGAAAAGAACACACATGCAATGACTCTAGATTTGGTTTGTGAAAAGAACACAGTCAATCACATTGGTGGGTCCATATTTGGTTTGTGAGAAGAACACACATCCAATGACACTGGTGGATCCATATGTGGTTTGTGAAAACAACACACATGCAATGACTCTGGCTGATCCACATGTGGTTTGTGAAAAGAACACACATGCAATGACACTGGTCGATCCATATGTGGTTTGTGAAAAGAACAGACATGCAATGACTATGGTGGATCCATATGTGGTTTGTGAGAAGAATACACATGCAATGACACTAGGTGTGGTTCATGAAAAGAACACACATCCAATGACACTAGTGGATCCTTATGTGCTTTGTGAAAAGAACACACATGCAATGACTCTGGTGGATCCACATGTGGTTTGTGAAAAGAACACACATGCAATGACATTGGTGGACCCATATGTGGTTTGTGAAAAGAACAGACATGCAATGACTCTGGTGGATGCATATGTGGTTTGTGAGAAGAACACACATGCAATGACACTGGTTGTGGTTCATGAAAAGAACACACATCCAATGACACTGGTGGATCCTTATGTGGTTTGTGAAAAGAACACACATGCAATGACTCTAGATGTGGTTTGTGAAAAGAACACACATGCAATGGCTCTAGATGTGGTTTGTGAAAAGAACACACATGCAATCACAGTGGTGGATCCATATTTGGTTTGTGAAAAGAACACACATCCAATGACACTGGTGGATCCATATGTGGTTTGTGAAAAGAACGCGCATGCAATAACACTGGTGGATCCATATGTGGTTTGTGAGAAGAACACACATGCAATGACACTGGTTGTGGTTCATGAAAAGAACACACATCCAATGACACTCGTGGATCCTTATTTGGTTTGTGAAAAGAACACACATATAATGACTCTAGATGTGGTTTGTGAAAAGAACACACATTCAATCACACTGGTGGATCCATATTTGGTTTGTGAGAAGAACACACATCCAATGACACTAGTGGATCTATATGTGGTTTGTGAGAAGAATACACATGCAATGACACTGGTGTGGTTCATGAAAATAACACACATCCAATGACACTAGTGGATCCTTATGTGGTTTCTGAAAAGAACACACATGCAATGACTCTGGTGGATCCACATGTGGTTTGTGAAAAGAACACATATGCAATGACCCTGGTGGATCAATGTGGTTTGTGAAAATAACAGACATGCAATGAACTCTGGTGGATCCATATGTGGTTTGTGAGAAGAACACACATGCAATGACATTGGGTGCGGTTCATGAAAATAACACACATCCAATGACACTGGTGGATCCTTATGTGGTTTGTGAAAAGAACACACATGCAATGACTCTAGATGTGGTTTGTGAAAAGAACACACATGCAATCACAGTGGCGGATCCATATTTAGTTTGTGAGAAGAACACACATCCAATGACACTAGTGGATCCATATGTGGTTTGTCAAAAGAACACACATGCAATGACACTGGGTGTGGTTCATAAAAAGAACACACATCCAATGACACTGGTGGATCCTGATGTGGTTTGTGTAAAGAACACACATGCAATGAATCTGGTGGAACCACATGTGGTTTGTGAAAAGAACACACATGCAATGACACTGGTGGATCAATGTGGTTTGTGAAAATAATAGACTTGCAATGAACTCTGGTGGATCCACATGTGGTTTGTGAGAAGAACACACATGCAATGACACTGGGTGTGGTTCCTGAAAAGAACACACATCCAATGACACTAGTGGATCCTTATGTGGTTTGTGAAAAGAACACACATGCAATGACTCTAGATTTGGTTTGTGAAAAGAACACAGTCAATCACATTGGTGGGTCCATATTTGGTTTGTGAGAAGAACACACATCCAATGACACTGGTGGATCCATATGTGGTTTGTGAAAACAACACACATGCAATGACTCTGGCTGATCCACATGTGGTTTGTGAAAAGAACACACATGCAATGACACTGGTCGATCCATATGTGGTTTGTGAAAAGAACAGACATGCAATGACTCTGGTGGATCCATATGTGGTTTGTGAGAAGAATACACATGCAATGACACTAGGTGTGGTTCATGAAAAGAACACAGATCCAATGACACTAGTGGATCCTTATGTGGTTTGTGAAAAGAACACACATGCAATGACTCTGGTGGATCCACATGTGGTTTGTGAAAAGAACACACATGCAATGACATTGGTGGATCCATATGTGGTTTGTGAAAAGAACAGACATGCAATGACTCTGGTGGATCCATATGTGGTTTGTGAGAAGAACACACATGCAATGACACTGGTTGTGGTTCATGAAAAGAACACACATCTAATGACACTGGTGGATCCTTATGTGGTTTGTGAAAAGAACACACATGCAATGACTCTAGATGTGGTCTGTGAAAAGAACACACATGCAATGACTCTAGATGTGGTTTGTGAAAAGAACACACATGCAATCACAGTGGTGGATCCATATTTGGTTTGTGAACAGAACACACATCCAATGACACTGGTGGATCCATATGTGGTTTGTGAAAAGAACGCGCATGCAATAACACTGGTGGATCCATATGTGGTTTGTGAGAAGAACACACATGCAATGACACTGGTTGTGGTTCATGAAAATAACACACATCCAATGACACTCGTGGATCCTTATTTGGTTTGTGAAAAGAACACACATGCAATGACTCTAGATGTGGTTTGTGAAAAGAACACACAGTCAATCACACTGGTGGATCCATATTTGGTTTGTGAGAAGAACACACATCCAATGACACTAGTGGATCCATATGTGGTTTGTGAGAAGAATACACATGCAATGACACTGGTGTGGTTCATGAAAATAACACACATCCAATGACACTAGTGGATCCTTATGTGGTTTCTGAAAAGAACACACATGCAATGACTCTGGTGGATCCACATGTGGTTTGTGAAAAGAACGCACATGCAATGACCCTGGTGGATCAATGTGGTTTGTGAAAATAACAGACATGCAATGAACTCTGGTGGATCCATATGTGGTTTGTGAGAAGAACACACATGCAATGACATTGGGTGCGGTTCATGAAAATAACACACATCCAATGACACTGGTGGATCCTTATGTGGTTTGTGAAAAGAACACACATGCAATGACTCTAGATGTGGTTTGATAAAAGAACACACATGCAATCACAGTGGCGGATCCATATTTGGTTTGTGAGAAGAACACATATCCAATGACACTAGTGGATCCATATGTGGTTTGTCAAAAGAACACACATGCAATGACACTGGGTGTGGTTCATAAAAAGAACACACATCCAATGACACTGGTGGATCCTGATGTGGTTTGTGAAAAGAACACACATGCAATGAATCTGGTGGAACCACATGTGGTTTGTGAAAAGAACACACATGCAATGACACTGGTGGATCAATGTGGTTTGTGAAAATAATAGACATGCAATGAACTCTGGTGGATCCACATGTGGTTTGTGAGAAGAACACACATGCAATGACACTGGGTGTGGTTCATGAAAAGAACACACATCCAATGACACTAGTGGATCCTTATGTGGTTTGTGAAAAGAACACACATGCAATGACTCTAGATGTGGTTTGTGAAAAGAACACAGTCAATCACACTGATGGATCCATATTTGGTTTGTGAGAAGAACACACATCCAATGACACTGGTGGAGCCATATGTGGTTTGTGAAAAGAACACACATGCAATGACTCTGGCTGATCCACATGTGGTTTGTGAAAAGAACACACATGCAATGACACTGGTCGATCCATATGTGGTTTGTGAAAAGAACACACATCCAATGACACTGGTGGATCCATATGTGGTTTGTGAAAAGAACGCGCATGCAATAACACTGGTGGATCCATATGTGGTTTGTGAGAAGAACACACATGTAATGACACTGGTTGTGGTTCATGAAAAGAACACACATCCAATGACACTCGTGGATCCTTATTTGGGTTGTGAAAAGAACACACATGCAATGACTCTAGATGTGGTTTGTGAAAAGAACACACAGTCAATCACACTGGTGGATCCATATTTGGTTTGTGAGAAGAACACACATCCAATGACACTAGTGGATCCATATGTGGTTTGTGAGAAGAATACACATGCAATGACACTAGTGTGGTTCATGAAAATAACACACATACAATGACACTAGTGGATCCTTATGTGGTTTCTGAAAAGAACACACATGCAATGACTCTGGTGGATCCACATGTGGTTTGTGAAAAGAACACATATGCAATGACCCTGGTGGATCAATGTGGTTTGTGAAAATAACAGACATGCAATGAACTCTGGTGGATCCATATGTGGTTTGTGAGAAGAACACACATGCAATGACATTGGGTGCGGTTCATGAAAATAACACACATCCAATGACACTGGTGGATCCTTATGTGGTTTGTGAAAAGAACACACATGCAATGACTCTAGATGTGGTTTGTGAAAAGAACACACATGCAATCACAGTGGCGGATCCATATTTGGTTTGTGAGAAGAACACACATCCAATGACACTAGTGGATCCATATGTGGTTTGTCAAAAGAACACACATGCAATGACACTGGGTGTGGTTCATAAAAAGAACACACATCCAATGACACTGGTGGATCCTGATGTGGTTTGTGAAAAGAACACACATGCAATGAATCTGGTGGAACCACATGTGGTTTGTGAAAAGAACACACATGCAATGACACTGGTGGATCAATGTGGTTTGTGAAAATAATAGACATGCAATGAACTCTAGTGGATCCACATGTGGTTTGTGAGAAGAACACACATGCAATGACAGTGGGTGTGGTTCATGAAAAGAACACACATCCAATGACACTAGTGGATCCTTATGTGGTTTGTGAAAAGAACACACATGCAATGAATCTAGATGTGGTTTGTGAAAAGAACACAGTCAATCACACTGATGGATCCATATTTGGTTTGTGAGAAGCACACACATCCAATGACACTGGTGGAGCCATATGTGGTTTGTGAAAAGAACACACATGCAATGACTCTGGCTGATCCACATGTGGTTTGTGAAAAGAACACAGATGCAATGACACTGGTCGATCCATATGTGGTTTGTGAAAAGAACAGACATGCAATGACTCTGGTTGATCCATATGTGGTTGGTGAAAAGAACAGACATGCAATGACTCTGGTGGATCCATATGTGGTTTGTGAGAAGAATACACATGCAATGACACTAGGTGTGGTTCATGAAAAGAACACACATCCAATGACACTAGTGGATCCTTATGTGCTTTGTGAAAAGAACACACATGCAATGACTCTGGTGGATCCACATGTGGTTTGTGAAAAGAACACACATGCAATGACACTGGTGGATCCATATGTGGTTTGTGAAAAGAACAGACATGCAATGACTCTGGTGGATCCATATGTGGTTTGTGAGAAGAACACACATGCAATGACACTGGTTGTGGTTCATGAAAAGAACACACATCCAATGACACTGGTGGATCCTTATGTGGTTTGTGAAAAGAACACACATGCAATGACTCTAGATGTGGTTTGTGAAAAGAACACACATGCAATGACTCTAGATGTGGTTTGTGTAAAGAACACACATGCAATCACAGTGGTGGATCCATATTTGGTTTGTGAAAAGAACACACATCCAATGACACTGGTGGATCCATATGTGGTTTGTGAAAAGAACGCGCATGCAATAACACTGGTGGATCCATATGTGGTTTGTGAGAAGAACAGACATGCAATGACACTGGTTGTGGTTCATGAAAAGAACACACATCCAATGACACTCGTGGATCCTTATTTGGGTTGTGAAAAGAACACACATGCAATGACTCTAGATGTGGTTTGTGAAAAGAACACACAGTCAATCACACTGGTGGATCCATATTTGGTTTGTGAGAAGAACACACATCCAATGACACTAGTGGATCCATATGTGGTTTGTGAGAAGAATACACATGCAATGACACTGGTGTGGTTCATGAAAATAACACACATCCAATGACACTAGTGGATCCTTATGTGGTTTCTGAAAAGAACACACATGCAATGACTCTGGTGGATCCACATGTGGTTTGTGAAAAGAACACACATGCAATGACCCTGGTGGATCAATGTGGTTTGTGAAAATAACAGACATGCAATGAACTCTGGTGGATCCATATGTGGTTTGTGAGAAGAACACACATGCAATGACATTGGGTGCGGTTCATGAAAATAACACACATCCAATGAAACTGGTGGATCCTTATGTGGTTTGTGAAAAGAACACACATGCAATGACTCTAGATGTGGTTTGTGAAAAGAACACACATGCAATCACAGTGGCGGATCCATATTTGGTTTGTGAGAAGAACACACATCCAATGACACTAGTGGATCCATATGTGGTTTGTCAAAAGAACACACATGCAATGACACTGGGTGTGGATCATAAAAAGAACACACATCCAATGACACTGGTGGATCCTGATGTGGTTTGTGAAAAGAACACACATGCAATGAATCTGGTGGAACCACATGTGGTTTGTGAAAAGAACACACATGCAATGACACTGGTGGATCAATGTGGTTTGTGAAAATAATAGACATGCAATGAACTCTGGTGGATCCACATCTGGTTTGTGAGAAGAACACACATGCAATGACACTGGGTGTGGTTCATGAAAAGAACACACATCCAATGACACTAGTGGATCCTTATGTGGTTTGTGAAAAGACCACACATGCAATGACTCTAGATGTGGTTTGTGAAAAGAACACAGTCAATCACATTGGTGGATCCATTATTTGGTTTGTGACAAGAACACACATCCAGTGACACTGGTAGATCCATATGTGGTTTGTGAGAAGAACACACATGCAATGACACTGGGTGTGGTTCATGAAAAGAAAACACATCCAATGACACTGGTGGATCCTTATGTGGTTTGTGAAAAGAACACACATGCAATGACTCTAGATGTGGTTTGTGAAAAGAACACACAATGACTCTAGATGTGGTTTGTGAAAAGAACACACATGCAATCACAGTGGTGGATCCATATTTGGTTTGTGAAAAGAACACACATCCAATGACACTGGTGGATCCATATGTGGTTTGTGAAAAGAACGCACATGCAATGACACTGGTGGATCCATATGTGGTTTGTGAGAAGAACAGACATGCAATGGCACTGGTTGTGGTTCATGAAAAGAACACACATCCAATGACACTCGTGGATCCTTATGTGGTTTGTGAAAAGAACACACATGCAATGACTCTAGATGTGGTTTGTGAAAAGAACACACAGTCAATCACACTGGTGGATCCATATTTGGTTTGTGAGAAGAACACACATCCAATGACACTAGTGGATCCATATGTGGTTTGTGAGAAGAATACACATGCAATGACACTGGTGTCGTTCATGAAAATAACACACATCCAATGACACTAGTGGATCCTTATGTGGCTTCTGAAAAGAACACACATGCAATGACTCTGGTGGATCCACATGTGGTTTGTGAAAAGAACACACATGCAATGACCCTGGTGGATCAATGTGGTTTGTGAAAATAACAGACATGCAATGAATTCTGGTGGATCCATTTGTGGTTTGTGAGAAGAACACACATGCAATGACATTGGGTGCGGTTCATGAAAATAACACACATCCAATGACACTGGTGGATCCTTATGTGGTTTGTGAAAAGAACACACATGCAATGACTCTAGATGTGGTTTGTGAAAAGAACACACATGCAATCACAGTGGCAGATCCATATTTGGATTGTGAGAAGAACACACATCCAATGACACTAGTGGATCCATATGTGGTTCGTCAAAAGAACACACATGCAATGACACTGGGTGTGGTTCATAAAAAGAACACACATCCAATGACACTGGTGGATCCTGATGTGGTTTGTGAAAAGAACACACATGCAATGAATCTGGTGGAACCACATGTGGTTTGTGAAAAGAACACACATGCAATGACACTGGTGGATCAATGTGGTTTGTGAAAATAATAGACATGCAATGAACTCTGGTGGATCCACATGTGGTTTGTGAGAAGAACACACATGCAATGACACTGGGTGTGGTTCATGAAAAGAACACACATCCAATGACACTAGTGGATCCTTATGTGGTTTGTGAAAAGAACACACATGCAATGACTCTAGATGTGGTTTGTGAAAAGAACACACATGCAATCACACTGATGGATCCATATTTGGTTTGTGAGAAGAACACACATCCAATGACACTGGTGGATCCATATGTGGTTTGTGAGAAGAACACACATGCAATGACACTAGGTGTGGTTCATGAAAATAACACACATCCAATGACACTGATGGATCCTTATGTGGTCTATGGAGAGAACAGACATGCAATGACAGTAGTTGTGGTTTGTGAAAAGAACAGACATGCAATCACAATGGTGGATCCATATGTGTCTTCTGAGAAGAACACACATCCAATGACTCTAGTTGTGGTTAATGAAAAGAACACACATGTAATGATTCTGGTGGATCCACGTGGTTCATGAAAAGAACACACATGCAACGACTCTAGCTATGGTTCATGAAAAGAACACACATCCAATGACACTGGTGGATCCTTATATGGTTTGTGGAAAGAATACACATGCAATGACTCTGGTGGATCCACATGTGCTTTCTGAGAAGAACACACATGCAATGACACTGGTGGATCAATATGTGGTTTCTGAAAAGAACACACATGCAATGACACTGGTCGATCCATATGTGGTTTGTGAGAAGAACACACATGCAATTACACTGGATGTGGTTCATGAAAAGAACACACATCCAATGACAGTTGTGGATCCTTATGTTGTTTGTGAAAAGAACACACATGCAATGACTCTGGTGGACCCACATGTGGTTTGTGAAAAGAACACACATGCAATGACAATGGTGGATCCATATGTGGTTTGTGAAAAGAATAGACATGCAATGACTCTGGTGGATCCATATGTGGTTCATGAAAAGAACACACATGCAATGACTCTAGCTATGGTTTATGAAAAGAACACACATCCAATGACACTGGTGGATCCTTATGTGGTTTGTGAAAAGAACACACATGCAATGACTCTGGTGGATCCAAATGTGGTTTGTGAGAAGAACACAAATGCAATGACACTAGTGGATCCATATGTGGTTTGTGAACAGAACAGACATGCAATGAACTCTGGTGGATCCATATGTGGTTTGTGAGAAGAACACACATGCAATGACAC
Organism: Avena sativa; assembly: GCA_916181665.1. Classification (NCBI taxonomy): domain Eukaryota; kingdom Viridiplantae; phylum Streptophyta; class Magnoliopsida; order Poales; family Poaceae; genus Avena; species Avena sativa. The sequence continues at coordinate 326,249,757 of OV702289.1, forward strand.
TGGTTGTGGTTCATGAAATGAACACACATCCAATGACACTGGTGGATCCTTATGTGGTTTATGAAAAGAACACACATGCAATGACTCTGGCTGATCCACATGTGGTTTGTGAAAAGAACACACGTGCAATGACAAATGGTCGATCCATACGTGGTTTGTTAAAAGAACAGACATGCAATGACTCTGGTGGATCCATATGTGGTTTGTGAGAAGAATACACATGCAATGACACTAGGTGTGGTTCATGAAAAGAACACACATCCAATGACACTAGTGGATCCTTATGTGGTTTGTGAAAAGAACACACATGCAATGACTCTGGTGGATACACATGTGGTTTGTGAAAAGAACACACATGCAATGACACTGGTGGATCCATATGTGGTTTGTGAAAAGAACAGACATGCAATCACTCTGGTGGATCCATATGTGGTTTGTGAGAAGAACACACATGCAATGACACTGGTTGTGGTTCATGAAAAGAACACACATCCAATGATACTGGTGGATCCTTATGTGGTTTGTGAAAAGAACACACATGCAATGACTCTAGATGTGGTTTGTGAAAAGAACACACATGCAATGACTCTAGATGTGGTTTGTGAAAAGAACACACATGCAATGACTCTAGATGTGGTTTGTGAAAAGAACACACATGCAATCACAGTGGTGGATCCATATTTGGTTTGTGAAAAGAACACACATCCAATGACACTGGTGGATCCATATGTGGTTTGTGAAAAGAACACACATGCAATGACACTGGTGGATCCATATGTGGTTTGTGAGAAGAACAGACATGCAATGACACTGGTTGTGGTTCATGAAAAGAACACACATCCAATGACACTCGTGGATCCTTATGTGGTTTGTGAAAAGAACACACATGCAATTACTCTAGATGTGGTTTGTGAAAAGAACACACAGTCAATCACACTGGTGGATCCATATTTGGTTTGTGAGAAGAACACACATCCAATGACACTAGTGGATCCATATGTGGTTTGTGAGAAGAATACACATGCAATGACACTGGTGTGGTTCATGAAAATAACACACATCCAATGACACTAGTGGATCCTTATGTGGTTTCTGAAAAGAACACACATGCAATGACTCTGGTGGATCCACATGTGGTTTGTGAAAAGAACACACATGCAATGACCCTGGTGGATCAATGTGGTTTGTGAAAATAAGAGACATGCAATGAACTCTGGTGGATCCATATGTGGTTTGTGAGAAGAACACACATGCAATGACATTGGGTGCGGTTCATGAAAAGAACACACATCCAATGACACTGGTGGATCCTTATGTGGTTTGTGAAAAGAACACACATGCAATGACTCTAGATGTGGTTTGATAAAAGAACACACATGCAATCACAGTGGCGGATCCATATTTGGTTTGTGAGAAGAACACATATCCAATGACACTAGTGGATCCATATGTGGTTTGTCAAAAGAACACACATGCAATGACACTGGGTGTGGTTCATAAAAAGAACACACATCCAATGACACTGGTGGATCCTGATGTGGTTTGTGAAAAGAACACACATGCAATGAATCTGGTGGAACCACATGTGGTTTGTGAAAAGAACACACATGCAATGACACTGGTGGATCAATGTGGTTTGTGAAAATAATAGACATGCAATGAACTCTGGTGGATCCACATGTGGTTTGTGAGAAGAACACACATGCAATGACACTGGGTGTGGTTCATGAAAAGAACACACATCCAATGACACTAGTGGATCCTTATGTGGTTTGTGAAAAGAACACACATGCAATGACTCTAGATGTGGTTTGTGAAAAGAACACAGTCAATCACACTGATGGATCCATATTTGGTTTGTGAGAAGAACACACATCCAATGACACTGGTGGAGCCATATGTGGTTTGTGAAAAGAACACACATGCAATGACTCTGGCTGATCCACATGTGGTTTGTGAAAAGAACACACATGCAATGACACTGGTCGATCCATATGTGGTTTGTGAAAAGAACACACATCCAATGACACTGGTGGATCCATATGTGGTTTGTGAAAAGAACGCGCATGCAATAACACTGGTGGATCCATATGTGGTTTGTGAGAAGAACACACATGTAATGACACTGGTTGTGGTTCATGAAAAGAACACACATCCAATGACACTCGTGGATCCTTATTTGGGTTGTGAAAAGAACACACATGCAATGACTCTAGATGTGGTTTGTGAAAAGAACACACAGTCAATCACACTGGTGGATCCATATTTGGTTTGTGAGAAGAACACACATCCAATGACACTAGTGGATCCATATGTGGTTTGTGAGAAGAATACACATGCAATGACACTAGTGTGGTTCATGAAAATAACACACATACAATGACACTAGTGGATCCTTATGTGGTTTCTGAAAAGAACACACATGCAATGACTCTGGTGGATCCACATGTGGTTTGTGAAAAGAACACATATGCAATGACCCTGGTGGATCAATGTGGTTTGTGAAAATAACAGACATGCAATGAACTCTGGTGGATCCATATGTGGTTTGTGAGAAGAACACACATGCAATGACATTGGGTGCGGTTCATGAAAATAACACACATCCAATGACACTGGTGGATCCTTATGTGTTTTGTGAAAAGAACACACATGCAATGACTCTAGATGTGGTTTGTGAAAAGAACACACATGCAATCACAGTGGTGGATCCATATTTGGTTTGTGAAAAGAACACACATCCAATGACACTGGTGGATCCATATGTGGTTTGTGAAAAGAACGCACATGCAATGACACTGGTGGATCCATATGTGGTTTGTGAGAAGAACAGACATGCAATGACACTGGTTGTGGTTCATGAAAAGAACACACATCCAATGACACTCGTGGATCCTTATGTGGTTTGTGAAAAGAACACACATGCAATGACTCTAGATGTGGTTTGTGAAAAGAACACACAGTCAATCACACTGGTGGATCCATATTTGGTTTGTGAGAAGAACACACATCCAATGACACTAGTGGATCCATATATGGTTTGTGAGAAGAATACACATGCAATGACACTGGTGTCGTTCATGAAAATAACACACATCCAATGACACTAGTGGATCCTTATGTGGCTTCTGAAAAGAACACACATGCAATGACTCTGGTGGATCCACATGTGGTTTGTGAAAAGAACACACATGCAATGACCCTGGTGGATCAATGTGGTTTGTGAAAATAACAGACATGCAATGAATTCTGGTGGATCCATTTGTGGTTTGTGAGAAGAACACACATGCAATGACATTGGGTGCGGTTCATGAAAATAACACACATCCAATGACACTGGTGGATCCTTATGTGGTTTGTGAAAAGAACACACATGCAATGACTCTAGATGTGGTTTGTGAAAAGAACACACATGCAATCACAGTGGCAGATCCATATTTGGATTGTGAGAAGAACACACATCCAATGACACTAGTGGATCCATATGTGGTTCATCAAAAGAACACACATGCAATGACACTGGGTGTGCTTCATGAAAAGAACACACATCCAATGACACTAGTGGATCCTTATGTGGTCTATGGAGAGAACAGACATGCAATGACACTAGTTGTTGTTTGTGAAAAGAACAAACATTCAATCACAATGGTGGATCCATATGTGTTTTGTGAGAAGAACACACATCCAATGACTCTAGTTGTGGTTAATGAAAAGAACACACATGTAATGATTCTGGTGGATCCACGTGGTTCATGAAAAGAACACACATGCAACGACTCTAGCTATGGTTCATGAAAAGAACACACATCCAATGACACTGGTGGATCCTTATATGGTTTGTGGAAAGAATACACATGCAATGACTCTGGTGGATCCACATGTGCTTTCTGAGAAGAACACACATGCAATGACACTGGTGGATCAATATGTGGTTTCTGAAAAGAACACACATGCAATGACACTGGTCGATCCATATGTGGTTTGTGAGAAGAACACACATGCAATTACACTGGATGTGGTTCATGAAAAGAACACACATCCAATGACAGTTGTGGATCCTTATGTTGTTTGTGAAAAGAACACACATGCAATGACTCTGGTGGACCCACATGTGGTTTGTGAAAAGAACACACATGCAATGACAATGGTGGATCCATATGTGGTTTGTGAAAAGAATAGACATGCAATGACTCTGGTGGATCCATATGTGGTTCATGAAAAGAACACACATGCAATGACTCTAGCTATGGTTTATGAAAAGAACACACATCCAATGACACTGGTGGATCCTTATGTGGTTTGTGAAAAGAACACACATGCAATGACTCTGGTGGATCCAAATGTGGTTTGTGAGAAGAACACAAATGCAATGACACTAGTGGATCCATATGTGGTTTGTGAACAGAACAGACATGCAATGAACTCTGGTGGATCCATATGTGGTTTGTGAGAAGAACACACATGCAATGACACTGGTTGTGGTTCATGAAATGAACACACATCCAATGACACTGGTGGATCCTTATGTGGTTTATGAAAAGAACACACATGCAATGACTCTGGCTGATCCACATGTGGTTTGTGAAAAGAACACACGTGCAATGACAAATGGTCGATCCATACGTGGTTTGTTAAAAGAACAGACATGCAATGACTCTGGTGGATCCATATGTGGTTTGTGAGAAGAATACACATGCAATGACACTAGGTGTGGTTCATGAAAAGAACACACATCCAATGACACTAGTGGATCCTTATGTGGTTTGTGAAAAGAACACACATGCAATGACTCTGGTGGATCCACATGTGGTTTGTGAAAAGAACACACATGCAATGACACTGGTGGATCCATATGTGGTTTGTGAAAAGAACAGACATGCAATCACTCTGGTGGATCCATATGTGGTTTGTGAGAAGAACACACATGCAATGACACTGGTTGTGGTTCATGAAAAGAACACACATCCAATGATACTGGTGGATCCTTATGTGGTTTGTGAAAAGAACACACATGCAATGACTCTAGATGTGGTTTGTGAAAAGAACACACATGCAATGACTCTAGATGTGGTTTGTGAAAAGAACACACATGCAATGACTCTAGATGTGGTTTGTGAAAAGAACACACATGCAATCACAGTGGTGGATCCATATTTGGTTTGTGAAAAGAACACACATCCAATGACACTGGTGGATCTATATGTGGTTTGTGAAAAGAACACACATGCAATGACACTGGTGGATCCATATGTGGTTTGTGAGAAGAACAGACATGCAATGACACTGGTTGTGGTTCATGAAAAGAACACACATCCAATGACACTCGTGGATCCTTATGTGGTTTGTGAAAAGAACACACATGCAATTACTCTAGATGTGGTTTGTGAAAAGAACACACAGTCAATCACACTGGTGGATCCATATTTGGTTTGTGAGAAGAACACACATCCAATGACACTAGTGGATCCATATGTGGTTTGTGAGAAGAATACACATGCAATGACACTGGTGTGGTTCATGAAAATAACACACATCCAATGACACTAGTGGATCCTTATGTGGTTTCTGAAAAGAACACACATGCAATGACTCTGGTGGATCCACATGTGGTTTGTGAAAAGAACACACATGCAATGACCCTGGTGGATCAATGTGGTTTGTGAAAATAAGAGACATGCAATGAACTCTGGTGGATCCATATGTGGTTTGTGAGAAGAACACACATGCAATGACATTGGGTGCGGTTCATGAAAAGAACACACATCCAATGACACTGGTGGATCCTTATGTGGTTTGTGAAAAGAACACACATGCAATGACTCTAGATGTGGTTTGTGAAAAGAACACACATGCAATCACAGTGGCGGATCCATATTTGGTTTGTGAGAAGAACACACATCCAATGACACTAGTGGATCCATATGTGGTTTGTCAAAAGAACACACATGCAATGGCACTGGGTGTGGTTCATAAAAAGAACACAGATCCAATGACACTGGTGGATCCTTATGTGGTTTGTGAAAAGAACACACATGCAATGACTCTGGTGGAACCACATGTGGTTTGTGAAAAGAACACACATGCAATGACACTGGTGGATCAATGTGGTTTGTGAAAATAATAGACATGCAATGAACTCTGGTGGATCCATATGTGGTTTGTGAGAAGAACACACATGCAATGACACTGGGTGTGGTTCATGAAAAGAACACACATCCAATGACACTAGTGGATCCTTATGTGGTTTGTGAAAAGAACACACATGCAATGACTCTAGATGTGGTTTGTGAAAAGAACACACATGCAATCACACTGATGGATCCATATTTGGTTTGTGAGAAGAACACACATCCAATGACACTGGTGGATCCATATGTGGTTTGTGAGAAGAACACACATGCAATGACACTAGGTGTGGTTCATGAAAATAACACACATCCAATGACACTGATGGATCCTTATGTGGTCTATGGAGAGAACAGACATGCAATGACAGTAGTTGTGGTTTGTGAAAAGAACAGACATGCAATCACAATGGTGGATCCATATGTGTCTTCTGAGAAGAACACACATCCAATGACTCTAGTTGTGGTTAATGAAAAGAACACACATGTAATGATTCTGGTGGATCCACGTGGTTCATGAAAAGAACACACATGCAATGACTCTAGCTATGGTTCATGAAAAGAACACACATCCTATGACACTGGTGGATCCTTATATGGTTTGTGAAAAGAATACACATGCAATGACTGATGGATCCACATGTGGTTTGTGAGAAGAACACACATGCAATGACACTTGTGGATCAATATGTGGTTTCTGAAAAGAACACACATGCAATTACACTGGTTGTGGTTCATGAAAAGAACACACATGCAATTACACTGGTTGTGGTTCATGAAAAGAACACACATCCAATGACACTCGTGGATCCTTATGTGGTTTGTGAAAAGAACACACATGCAATGACTCTGGTGGATCCACATGTGGTTTGTGAAAAGAACACACATGCAATGACACTGGTGGATCCATATGTGTTTTGTGAAAAGAATAGACATGCAATGACTCTGGTGGATCCATATGTGGTTCATGAAAAGAACACACATGCAATGACTCTAGCTATGGTTCATGAAAAGAACACACATCCAATGATCCTGGTGGATCCTTATGTGGTTTGTGAAAAGAACACACACGCAATGATTCTGGTGGATCCATATGTGGTTTGTGAGAAGAACACACATGCAATGACACTAGTGGATACATATGTGGTTTGTGAACAGAACAGACATGCAATGAACTCTGGTGGATCCATATGTGGTTTGTGAGAAGAACACAGATGCAATGACACTGGTTGTGGTTCATGAAATGAACACACATCCAATGACACTGGTGGATCCTTATGTGGTTTGTGAAAAGAACACACATGCAATGACTCTGGCTGATCCACATGTGGTTTGTGAAAAGAACACACATGCAATGACACTGGTCGATCCATATGTGGTTTGTGAAAAGAACAGACATGCAATGACTCCGGTGGATCCATATGTGGTTTGTGAGAAGAATACACATGCAATGACACTAGGTGTGGTTCATGAAAAGAACACACATCCAATGACACTAGTGGATCCCTATGTGGTTTGCGAAAAGAACACACATGCAATGACTCTGGTGGATCCATATGTGGTTTGTGAGAAGAACACACATGCAATGACACTTGTTGTGGTTCATGAAAAGAACACACATCCAATGACACTGGTGGATCCTTATGTGGTTTGTGAAAAGAACACACATGCAATGACTCTAGATGTGGTTTGTGAAAAGAACACACATGCAATCACAATGGTGGATTAATATTTGGTTTGTGAAAAGAACACACATCCAATGACACTAGTGGATCCATATGTGGTTTGTGAGAAGAACACACATGCAATGACACTGGGTGTGGTTCATGAAAAGAACACACATCCAATGACACTGGTGGATCCTTATGTGGTTTGTGAAAAGAACACACATGCAATGACTCTGGTGCATCCACATGTGGTTTGTGAAAAGAACACACATGCAATGAGTTTGGTGGATCCACATGTGGTTTGTGAAAAGAACACACATGCAATGACACTGGTGGATCAATGTGGTTTGTGAAAATAATAGACATGCAATGAACTCTGGTGGATCCATATGTGGTTTGTGAGAAGAAGACACATGCAATGACACTGGGTGTGTTTCATGAAAAGAACACACATCCAATGACACTAGTGGATCCTTATGTGGTTTGTGAAAAGAACACACATGCAATGACTCTAGATGTGGTTTGTGAAAAGAATACACATGCAATCACACTGGTGGATCCATATTTGGTTTTTGAGAAGAACACACATCCAATGACACTGGTGGATCCATATGTGGTTTGTGAGAAGAACACACAAGCAATGACACTGGGTGTGGTTCATGAAAAGAACACACATCCAATGACACTGGTGGATCCTTATGTGGTCTATGGAGAGAACAGACATGCAATGACACTAGTTGTGGTTTGTGAAAAGAACAGACATGCAATCACACTAGTGGATCCATATGTGGTTTGTGAGAAGAACACACATCCAATGACTCTAGTTGAAGTTAATTAAAAGAACACACATGCAATGATTCTGGTGGATCCATGTGGTTCATGAAAAGAACACACATGCAATCACAGTGGTGGATCCATATTTGGTTTGTGAGAAGAACACACATCCAATGACATTGGTGGATCCATATGTGGTTTGTGAGAATAACGCACATGCAATGACATTGGGTGTGGTTCATGAAAAGAACACACATCCAATGACACTGGTGGATCCTTATGTGGTCCGTGGAGAGAATGGACATGCAATGACACTAGTTGTGGTTTGTGAAAAGAACAGACATGCAATCACACTGGTGAATCCATATGTGGTTTGTGAGAAGAACACACATCAAATGACCCTAGTTGTGGTTAATGAAAAGAACAAACATGCAATGATTCTGGTGGATCCATGTGGTTCATGAAAAGGACACACATGCAATGACTCTAGCTATGATTCATGAAAAGAACACACATCCAGTGACAATGGTGGATCCTTATGTGGTTTATGAAAATAATACACATGCAATGACTCTGGTGGATCCACATGTGGTTTGTGAGAAGAACACACATGCTATGACACTGGTGGATCCATATGTGGTTTGTGAAAAGAACAGACATGCAATTAACTCTGGTGGATCCATATGTGGTTTGTGAGAAGAACACACATGCAATGACACTAGTTGTGGTTCATGAAAAGAACACACATCCAATGACACTGGTGGATCCTTATGTGGTTTGTGAAAAGAACACACATGCAATGAGTTTGGTGGATCCACATGTGGTTTGTGAAAAGAACACACATGCAATAACCCTAGTGGATCAATGTGGTTTGTGAAAATAACAAACATGGAATGAACTCTGGTGGATCCATATGTGGTTTGTGAGAAGAACACACATGCAATGACACTGGTTGTGGTTCATGAAATGAACACACATCCAATGACACTGGTGGATACTTATGTGGTTTGTGAAAAGAACACACATGCAATGACTCTGGCTGATCCACATGTGGTTTGTGAAAAGAACACACATGCAATGACACTGGTCGATCCATATGTGGTTTGTGAAAAGAACAGACATGCAATGACTCTGGTGGATCCATATGTGGTTTGTGAGAAGAATACACATGCAATGACACTAGGTGTGGTTCATGAAAAGAACACACATCCAATGACACTAGTGGATCCTTATGTGGTTTGTGAAAAGAACACACATGCAATGACTCTGGTGGATCCACATGTGGTTTGTGAAAAGAACACACATGCAATGACACTGGTGGATCCATATGTGGTTTGTGAAAAGAACAGACATGCAATGACTCTGGTGGATCCATATGTGGTTTGTGAGAAGAACACACATGCAATGACACTGGGTGTGGTTCATGAAAACAACACACATCCAATGACACTGGTGGATCGTTATGTGGTTTCTGAAAAGAACACACATGCAATGACTCTAGATGTGGTTTGTGAAAAGAACACACATGCAATCACAGTGGTGGATCCATATTTGGTTTGTGAAAAGAACACACATCCAATGACACTAGTAGATCCATATGTGGTTTGTCAGAAGAACAAACATGCAATGACACTGGGTGTGGTTCACGAAAACAACACACATCCAATGACACTGGTGGATCCTTATGTGGTTTGTGAAAAGAACGCACATGCAATGACTCTGGTGGATCCACATGTGGTTTGTGAAAAGAACACACATGCAATGACTCTAGATGTGGTTTGTGAAAAGAACACACATGCAATCACAGTGGTGGATCCATATTTGGTTTGTGAAAAGAACACACATCCAATGACACTAGTAGATCCATATGTGGTTTGTCAGAAGAACACACATGCAATGACACTGGGTGTGGTTCACGAAAACAACACACATCCAATGACACTGGTGGATCCTTATGTGGTTTGTGAAAAGAACGCACATGCAATGACTCTGGTGGATCCACATGTGGTTTGTGAAAATAACACACATGCAATGACACTAGTGGATCGATGTGGTTTGTGAAAATAATAGACATGCAATGAACTCTGGTGGATCCATATGTGGTTTGTGAGAAGAACACACATGCAATGACACTGGGTGTGGTTCATGAAAAGAAAACACATCCAATGACACTAGTGGATCCTTATGTGGTTTGTGAAAAGAACACACATGAAATGACTCTAGATGTGGTTTGTGAAAAGAACACACATGCAATCACACTGGTGGATCCATATTTGGTTTGTGAGAAGAACACACATCCAATGACACTGGTGGATCCATATGTGGTTTGTGAGAAGAACACACATGCAATGACACTGGGTGTGGTTCATGAAAAGAACACACATCCAATGACACTGGTGGATCCTTATGTGGTCTATGGAGAGAACAGACATGCAATGACACTAGTTGTGGTTTGTGAAAAGAACAGACATGCAATCACACTAGTGGATCCATATGTGGTTTGTGAGAAGAACACATCCAATGACTGTAGTTGAGGTTAATGAAAAGAACACACATGCAATGATTCTGGTGGATCCATGTGGTTCATGAAAAGAACACACATGCAATCACACTGGGGGATCGATATTTGGTTTGTGAGAAGAACACACATCCAATGACATTGGTGGATCCATATGTGGTTTGTGATAAGAACACACATGCAATGACATTGGGTGTGGTTCATGAAAAGAACACACATCCAATGACACTGGTGGATCCTTATGTGGTCCGTGGAGAGAATGGACATGCAATGACACTAGTTGTGGTTTGTGAAAAGAATAGACATGCAATCACACTGGTGAATCCATATGTGGTTTGTGAGAAGAACACACATGCAATGACTCCAGTTGTGGTTAATGAAAAGAACAAACATGCAATGATTCTGGTGGATCCATGTGGTTCATGAAAAGGACACACATGCAATCACTCTAGCTATGATTCATGAAAAGAACACACATCCAATGACACTAGTGGATCCTTATGTGGTTTATGAAAAGAATACACATGCAATGACTCTGGTGCATCCACATGTGGTTTGTGAGAAGAACACACATGCAATGACACTGGTGGATCCATATGTGGTTTGTGAAAAGAACAGACCTGCAATGAACTCTGGTGGATCCATGTGTGGTTTGTGAGAAGAACACACATGCAATGACACTGGTTGTGGTTCATGAAAAGAACACACATCCAATGATACTGGTGGATCCTTATGTGGTTTGTGAAAAGAACACACATGCAATGACTCTGGTGGATCCACATGTGGTTTGTGAAAAGAACACACATGCAATGACACTGGTGGATCAATGTGGTTTTTGAAAATAACAGATATGCAATGAACTCTGGTGGATCCATATGTGGTTTGTGAGAAGAACACACATGTAATGACACTGGGTGTGGTTCATGAAAAGAACACACATCCAATGACACTGGTGGATCCTTATGTGGTTTGTGAAAAGAACACACATGCAACGACTCTAGATGTGGTTTGTGAAAAGAACACACATGCAATCACACTGGTGGATGCATATTTGGTTTGTGAGAAGAACACACATCCAATGACACGGTTGGATCCATATGTGGTTTCTCAGAAGAACACACATGCAATGACACTAGGTGTGGTTCATGAAAAGAACACACATCCAATGACACTGGTGGATCGTTATGTGGTTTGTGAAAAGAACACACATGCAATGACTTTGGTGGATCCACATGTGGTTTGTGAATGGAACACACATGCAATGACACTGGTGGATCAATGTGGTTTGTGAAAATAATAGACATGCAATGAACTCTGTTGGATCCATGTGTGGTTTGTGAGAAGAACACACATGCAATGACACTGGGTGTGGTTCATGAAAAGAACACACATCCAATGACACTGGTGGATCCTTATGTGGTTTGTGAAAAGAACACACATGCAATGACTCTAGATGTGGTTTGTGAAAAGAACACAGTCAATCACACTGATGGATCCATATTTGGTTTGTGAGAAGAACACACATCCAATGACACTAGTGGATCCATATGTGGTTTGTGAGAAGAATACACATGCAATGACACTGGTGTGGTTCATGAAAATAACACACATCCAATGACACTGGTGGATCCTTATGTGGTTTGTGAAAAGAACACACATGCAACGACTCTAGATGTGGTTTGTGAAAAGAACACACATGCAATCACACTGGTGGATGCATATTTGGTTTGTGAGAAGAACACACATCCAATGACACGGTTGGATCCATATGTGGTTTCTCAGAAGAACACACATGCAATGACACTAGGTGTGGTTCATGAAAAGAACACACATCCAATGACACTGGTGGATCGTTATGTGGTTTGTGAAAAGAACACACATGCAATGACTTTGGTGGATCCACATGTGGTTTGTGAATGGAACACACATGCAATGACACTGGTGGATCAATGTGGTTTGTGAAAATAATAGACATGCAATGAACTCTGTTGGATCCATGTGTGGTTTGTGAGAAGAACACACATGCAATGACACTGGGTGTGGTTCATGAAAAGAACACACATCCAATGACACTGGTGGATCCTTATGTGGTTTGTGAAAAGAACACACATGCAATGACTCTAGATGTGATTTGTGAAAAGAACACACATGCAATCACACTGGTGGATCCATATTAGGTTTGTGAGAAGAACACACATCCAATGACACTAGTGGATCCATATGTGGTTTGTGAGAAGAACACACATGCAATGACACTGGGTGTGGTGCATGAAAAGAACACACATCCAATGACACTGGTGTATCCTTATGTGGTCTATGGAGAGAACATACATGCAATGACACTAGTTGTGGTTTGTGTAAAGAACAGACTTGCAATCACACTGGTGGATCCATATGTGGTTTGTGAGAAGAACACACATCCAATGACTCTAGTTGTGGTTAATGAAAAGAACACACATGCCATTATTCTGGGGGATCCATGTGGTTCATGAAAAGAATACACATGCAATGAATCTAGCTATGGTTCATGAAAAAACACATCCAATGACACTGGTGGATCCTTATGTGGATTGTGAAAAGAATACACATGCAATGACTCTGGTGGATCCACATGTGGTTTGTGAGAAGAACACGCATGCAATGAACCTGGTGGATCCATATGTGGTTTCTGAAAAGAACAGACATGCAATGAACTCTGGTGGATCCATATATGGTTTGTGAGAAGAACACACATGCAATGACACTGGTTGTGGGTCATGAAAAGAACACACATCCAATGACACTGGTGGATCCTTATGTGGTTGATACATTGCAAATGTATCTATAATTTTTGATGTTCCATGCTTGGTTTTATCCACTTTCTTGTGTTTTGTTCCAACTTTGGAGTACTTTTCTTATGATTTCTTGGACTAACCTATTAACAAGAACCACGGTGCCAGCTGCCTGTTTTCTGCTGTTTTTGGTTCTAGGAAAGTCAGAAAATGAATATTCTCGGAATTGGACGGGACAAAAGCCAAAGTGCCTATTTTTCTAGAAGTCATCAAGTGCCAGAATACGAGACGGAGAGGGGCCAGGGGGCCAGCACAACACCTGGCCCGCGCCAGGGGGTGGTGTGGACACTCTCGGCACCCCCTCGGCCTCTCCTTCCGACTATAAGATGCCCTCAGGACGAAAACCCTAAGTGCCCGATCAAAAATCCACGAAAGAGTCTATAGCCGCCGTCATCTCCATCCCTAGATCGGGAGGGATCTGAAGCTCTTCCCGGCACCCTGCCGGAGAGGGGAATTCACCCTGGAGGCCTTCTTCATCACCATGCAAGCCTCCGGTGTGATGTGTGAGTAGTTCATCCTTGGACTACGGATCCATGTAGTAGCTAGATGGCTGGTTCTCCTCCTTTGTGATTTCATGTCTAGATCTTGTGAGCTCCGTTCATGATCAAGATCATCTATTTGTAATTCTGCATGTTGTGTTTGTGGGGATCCGATGGATATGAGATGCTATTTCAGATTGATTATTGATTCTATCATGTCTTTGTTATTTATGATCTTGCATGCTTTCCGTTGTTAGTAGCTATCTTGGCCAAGTAGATGCTAGCAACTCCAAGAGTTAGTATTTATGCTCGATAGTGGGTTCATCCCTCTAGTAATCTGGGGAAAGTGAGAGAAATGTCTAAGGTACTAGATGTGCTGTTGCTATTAGGGAGAAAACAACAATCCTTTGTTCATAGAACAATCGTATTGTTTACTTTACACGCAGTTTGTAAAGCAATAATCTGTTGCTTGCAACTTAATACTGGAGGGGGTTCGGATGATAACCTGAAGGTGAATTATTAGGCATAGATGTAGTTGGATGGCGGTCTATGTATAATATTGTAATGCCCAATCAAGTTCCAAAGGAGTCAAGATGATTAGTATATGCATGTATTGCTTTCTCTATGTTTGTCAATTGCCCCGCTGTAATTTGTTCACCCAGCATGTTACCTATCTAAGGAGAGCCACCTCTAGTGAACTATGGATCCCAGTCCTTGTCTTTTACATTTAATCTACAAACTGTTTACTTCTTTGTGTTTACTTTCTGCAAACTTTTACTTCTTTCCATTCAATACGTTCAATCCTTTGTTTTCCGCAAAACACGGTGATATTGACAACCTCATCGCAAGTTGGGGACAAAGTTCTGTGGTTCTGTTGTGCAGGTCTCCACGTTGCTACTAGCACCGGTAGTGCGCCCTGCCAAGGCTCAGCTAGTAACACCTTTGGGGTGTTTCCTTGCTCCTACTGGTTCGATTAAACCTTGGTTTCATAACTGAGGGAAACTTGTTGCTGTGCTCAGCATACCTTCCTCTTGGGGTTCCCAACGAGCTCTACATCAACACCGCCATCAAGCATTTTTCTAGGCACCGTGCATTGAGCCATCAAGCATTTTTCTGGTGCCGTTGCTGGGGAGTCAAGGACATCTTCACAAGGGGAGTCCCTCGTAACCAATCTTTTTACTTTGTTATTTTTGTTTTGCTTAGTTTCTTTTTTGCTTTGTTTGCTTGTTTTGTTATTCAAAAACACAAAAAATTAGTTTCACTAGTTTGCTTTCTTTATCAAAAACACAAAAAAATTAAGTCTCCTTTAGTTGTCACCTCTTCCTTAGCTCACCATGTTGATTCCTACATTCACCCCGAAAGACCTTTCAATTGGTAGTGGTTCTATAATTGGGAAAGATAATATTGAAGAATTCTTCAATCATGTTAGTAAGCATGAAGATACTGAGGATAGATCCCTTGCAGAACTTGCTCCAAACTATGAGATTGCTGCAGCTTCTTTAATTCACATGTTAGAAGCTAGGTTTATTAACCTCAACCCCTTAATGAAAGTAATATTTCTTAAGCTTAAAGAAATTGAAGACCCTAAAAAGAGGGATTTTATTCTAGAAACTTTGTTTAAGGAGTTCTATGATGTTGCCAAGGAAGCTAGGAAAGTATTTGAACGTTTCAATATGCTAGGCTCATGTGTAGATGTTGTTGGTACACAATAAAAGATGAACAAAACCGAACCTAATGGGGAGGAACCTAAGATACCAATACCCTTTAAACTAGTAGCAATACATGATGCCATAGAAAAGAATCTTGATTGGATTGTTCCTGCGAACCCTTTTGATGAGAATAGTGAACCTAAGAGCATTGGGAGAGGATACTCTAGAACTTATTTGGGTGATATACCTTGCCTTGTTGAAAATATTTCTGGTATTGATCTTAATGCTTCTTCATTTGAGAACACTTGATTCTTTCTTTGCTTCTTATGCCTAACTTAAAGGCGTTAAAGAAAAGTACTTATTGGGAGATAACCCAAAAGTTTTAGATGAGCCTTATAAGTTATTACTTCAGTAATAACCTCTCCTTATCCTTTTTATTTGCTTTTTGTGCCAAGAGTAACCTCTAATGAGAGAGAAGTAATGATTGGGAAAGTTGCTGTCCCGAAACAGATTTTTGTGCTTCACCGTAAAAATTCGTGAGAGAGATCTGCATGTCGGATTGATCTGTAAGTTTTTGTGCTTTTTCCCCAGGTTGTTACCTAACTGTCGTTAGTTCAACAATTTTTGATTTGATTAACATAAGGTCTTCGAAAAAAATCGTCTTTACCTGCTGGTCTGTTTTGACAGATTTCTGCCATTTTCTGCATTTGCTTCTTGTTTGTTCCTTCTTGAGTTCTTTTGGGGAATTGAGCTTTTTGAGGGAAGTGCTTCAGTAGCTAGTGTTCTAATGGAAGTTTATTTGGTGTTAGAACTGAACCTTAAGACTGATTATCTTGAGTGCAGTAATGTTGCTAATAAAGATTGTGTGAAGTTTTGTATGAAGGAAAAATTTCAGGTGTATGGAAGGAATGAGTAATGAGATGAAGGATGGACTAAAGCTCAAGCTTAGGTATGCCATGCATGTCACCCCAAGAAATATCCAAGAATTACAAGCGTCAAATCTTGGGGATGCCCAAGGCATTCCCCTTCTTCATCAATAAAAATCCTAGGTTTCTTCCAAACGCTTCATTTTTATTGTTTCATGCACAGTTGCGTTGTTCTTGGAGCGTCTTCCTTTTTAGTTTTTGTTTTGGTTTTTCATTTGCTTGGTTTGCTTAGTTTTCTGAATAAATTGGTTGGACCCCCTCTTTCATACATAAGTTTGCAAATAGTTTGGTTTGGTTTGGAAAAGAGTAGGAAAGTTCATGCTTATGTGGTAAAAAGAGCTCGTTTTAGACTGTGGCCTATGCTTTGTCATGCCATGCTTGATATTGTTTTGGCTTTATGCTTAGTATTCTTTTCTGTAGCATGACTTGTTATAAACAATTGAGATTGCTTAATGTGCCTTAGATGAATCATGCGTTGTTTTAGCATATTAAAGCATAGTATAGTGGTATTCTCCTTTGATGCTTTATTTGGGCTAACTTGGCGCATGCTCACACCATGTTATGACTATCTAAAGTCACCATAGCCTTTATGATCCTTTAGTTTTCAACTTGTAGTATCACTTTATGCTTTGATCAATGATG
This sequence comes from Avena sativa, assembly GCA_916181665.1. Lineage (NCBI taxonomy): Eukaryota > Viridiplantae > Streptophyta > Magnoliopsida > Poales > Poaceae > Avena > Avena sativa. Next base: position 326,267,368 of record OV702289.1, read on the forward strand.
TTTTGTCGCTCTGCATGATTATGGCTATTATTGCTCTCTTAGTTTGTCGCTCCTAGTCTTTTGCTAGCCTCCACAACAAAGTATGAGTTCCACTCATGCATCCAACTCCCTAAACCAAGTTATTCCAAAGATTCCACCATACCTACCTACTAGATTATGCTATTCCAAGTATATTCATGCTTTTGTTTACCTTCCAAATTAAACTTGTTATGAGAAAACTAGTGCTTAAAGCTCTCACGAACTTGATGGCACACTTTACTTTATTGCCTCTAATAAACTTGAACCATTGGGTCCTTCTTTGTTGCGTATATGCTTGCGCTTTATAAGTTGAAATTAGCAGAACCATGTTTCATGGGGAACGCTTTCAACATTGCACTTGTACTTTGTACCCCGTTGATATCATGTTCTTTTGCTTACGGATCCCGGCGGTGTGAAATAAAAGTGGAACTTGTAAGATCATGGAGTTTGTATGTGTGTTAGAGAAACGCCTAGGCCGATAGCCTAAGCCATGCCTAATCATGGTGGAAACTTGCAGCATCACCATAATGAGCATCCTCAATAAAAACCTATGCAAATAGCAAATAAAAAGATCGCTGAGATGCTCATTGTATGCTTGCCTTGTCATTTTGATTATGGGATAGCTCCTGTATCAAGTGCAAGGGGTACCCCGTTGGCGGTTCTTTATGATACACATGTACTTACAATGACAAGAGCTTACTCGTGACTAAAGTTGAGTAGCATGAGGAGCGGCCCTCGTATTCAAGGGACATGAGATTTCTAACTTATACTTCGTCAAGCATGTACACCATAGTTTGTTCACTTTAACCTTAATCACCTTAAAGATGCTTATGATAGGGGCAATGAGAGCTAAAAGCTATAAGTACCATAAGTTTTGGAAGCTCTTTATGAGACTTGAATCCCTACTTCCTTTTACAAAGGCATTTCTTCCACCATTATATTGAGTCTCCACCTTCTATCTTTATGCACATACTTTGAGAGCATAGTGGCCATTCTTGGTTCTATGTGCATTGTCCCAAGACTAGTTGATTGATGCATAACTTGTTATTGCTTGTTTTAAACTATTGTATCTAGTCACTCTTATGAACTTTGAAGGTGGCCTATGCATTTATATTTTCTACTCTATGAGGGACAAGCTGAATGCTATTATGCTATGTTTTCTTTATGTGAAACAAACAAACGTCTTGCAAAGCATTGTTATTCATGAATCTTTTGTTTGTGCCTTTTCATGTTGCATCATAGTTTCTTTGTCTTATTGCTAGAACTTTGCCTTTCATGTTATGATTGAAGTACTATGATCCCAGCTTTGAATGTTTTACAAATACTTTGATCAAGTCTTTGATGCTGCATGTCACCTCAAAAATTATTCTTTCTTTTTATCACTTACCTACTCGAGGACGAGCAGGAGTTAAGCTTGGGGATGTTGATACATTGCAAATGTATCTATAATTTTTGATGTTCCATGCTTAGTTTTATCCACTTTCTTGTGTTTTGTTCCAACTTTGGAGTACTTTTCTTATGATTTCTTGGACTAACCTATTAACAAGAGCCACGGTGCCAACTGCATGTTTTCTGCTGTTTTTGGTTCCAAGAAAGTCAGAAAATGAATATTCTCGAAATTGGACGGGACAAAAGCCAAAGTGCCTATTTTTCCGGAAGTCATCATGTGCCAGAATACGAGACGGAGAGGGGCTAGGGGGCCACCACACCACCTGGCCGCGCGGCCAGGCCTGGCCCACGCGAGGGGGTGGTGTGGACACTCCCAGCACCCCCTCGGCCTCTCCTTCTGACTATAAGATGCCCTCGGGATGAAAACCCTAATCGCCCGATCAAAACTCCACGAAAGAGTCTGTTCCCACCGTCATCTCCATCCCTAGATCGGGAGGGATCTGAAGCTCTTCCCAGCACCCTGCCGGAGAGGGGAATTCACCCTAGAGGCCTTCTTCATCACCATACAAGCCTCCGGTGTGATGTGTGAGTAGTTCATCCTTGGACTACGGATCCATGTAGTAGCTAGATGGCTGGTTCTCCTCCTTTGTGCTTTCATGTCTAGATCTTGTGAGCTCCGTTCATGATCAAGATCTATTTGTAATTCTACATGTTGTGTTTGCGGGGATCTGATGGATATTGAGATGCTATTTCAGATTGATTATTGATTCTATCACGTCTTTGTTATTTGTGATCTTGCATGCTTTCCGTTGTTAGTAGCTATCTTGGCCAAGTAGATGCTAGCAACTCCAAGAGTTAGTATTTATGCTCGATAGTGGGTTCATGCCTCTAGTAATCTGGGGAAGTGACAGAAATCTCTAAGGTACTAGATGTATTGTTGCTACTAGGGAGAAAACAACAATCATTTGTTCATAGAACAATCGTATTGTTTACTTTACACGCAGTTCGTAAAGCAATAATCTGTTGCTTGCAACTTAATACTGGAGGGGGTTCGAATGATAACCTGAAGGTGGATTATTAGTCATAGATGCAGTTGGATGGCGGTCTATGTATAATGTTGTAATGCCCAATCAAGTTCCAAAGGATTCAAGATGATTAGTATATGCATGTATTGCTTTCTCAATGTTTGTCAATTGCCCTGTTGTAATTTGTTCACCAAGCATGTTATCTATCTAAGGAGAGCCACCTCTAGTGAACTATGGATCTTGGTCCTTGTCTTTTACATTCAATCTACAAACTGTTTACTTCTTTGTGTTTACTTTCTGCAAACTTTTACTTCTTTCCGTTTGATACGTTTAATCCTTTGTTTTCCGCAAAACACGGTGAGATTGACAACCTCATCGCAAGTTGGGCACAAAGTTCTATGGTTGTGTTGTGCAGGTCTCCACGTTGCTACTAGCACCGGTAGTGCGCCCTGCCAAGGCTCAGCTAGTAACACCTTTGGGGTGTTTCCATGCTCCTACTGGTTCGATTAAACCTTGGTTTCATAACTGAGGGAAACTTGCTGCTGTGCTCATCATACCTTCCTCTTGGGGTTCCCAACGAGCTCTACATCAACACCGCCATCAAGCATTTTTCTGGGCGCCGTGCATTGAGGCATCAGTGGTTTGTGAAAAGAACACACATGCAATGACTCTGGTGGATCCACATGTGGTTTGTGAAAAGAACACAAATGCAATGACATTGGTGGATCAATGTAGTTTGTGAAAATAACAAACATGCTTTGAACTCTGGTGGATCCATATGTGGTTTGTGAGAAGAACACACATGCAATGACACTGGTTATGGTTCACGAAAATAACACACATCCACAGACACTAGTGGATCCTTATGTGGTTTGTGAAAAGAACACACATGCAATAACTCTAGATGTGGTTTGTGAGAAGAACACACATGCAATGACACTGGTGGATCAATATGTGGTTTGTGAACAGAACACACATGCAATGACATTGGTGATCATATGTGGTTTGTGAGAATAACACACATGCAATGACACTGGGTGTGGTTCATGAAAAGAACACACATCCAATGACACTGGTGGATCCTTATGTGGTGTATGGAAAGAACAGACATGCAATGACACTAGCTGTGGTTTGTGAAAAGAACAGACATGCAATCACACTGGTGGATCCATATGTGGTTTGTGAGAAGACACACATCAATTGACTCTAGTTCTGGTTAATGAAAAGAGCACACATGCAATGATTCTGGTGGATCCATGTGGTTCATGAAAAGAACACATATGCAATGACTCTAGCTATGGTTCATGAAAAGAACACACATCCAATGACACTGGTGGATCATTATGTGGTTTGTGAAAAGAACACACATGAATGACTCTGGTGGATCCACATGTGGTTTGTGAGAAGAACACACATGCAATGACAGTTATGGATCCATATGTGGTTTGTGAAAAGAACAGACATGCAATGAACTCTAGTGGATCCATATGTGGTTTGTGAGAAGAACACACATGCAATGACACTGGTTGTGGTTCATGAAAAGAACACACATCCAATGACACTGGTGGATCCTTATGTGGTTTGTGAAAAGAACACACATGCAATGACTCTAGTGAATCCACATGTGGTTTGTGAAAAGAACAGACATGCAATGACACTGGTGGATCCATATGTGGTTTGTGAGAAGAACACACATGCAATGACACTGGTTGTGGTTCATGAAAAGAACACACATCCAATGACACTGGTGGATCCTTATGTGGTTTGTGAAAAGAACACACATGCAATGACTCTAGTGAATCCACATGTGGTTTGTGAAAAGAACAGACATGCAATGACACTGGTGGATCCATATGTGGTTTGTGAGAAGAACACATATGCAATGACACTAGTTGTGGTTCATAGAAAGAACACACATCCAATGAGACTAGTGGATCCTTATGTGGTTTGTGAAAAGAACACACATGCAATGACTCTGGTGGATCCGCATGTGGTTTCTGAAAAGAACACACATGCAATGACACTGGTGGATCAATGTGGTTTGTGAAAATAACGTACATGCAATGAACTCTGGTGGATCCATATGTGGTTTGTGATAAGAAGACACATGCAATGACACTATGTGTGGTTCATGAAAAGAACACACATCCAATGACACTGGTGGATCCTTATGTGGTTTGTGAAAAGAACACACATGCGATGACTCTAGATGTGGTTTGTGAAAAGAACACACATGCAATCACACTGGTGGATCCATATGTGGTTTGTGAGACTAACACACATCAGATGACACTGGTGGATCCATATGTGGTTTGTGATAAGAACACACATGCAATGACATTGGGTGTGGTTCATGAAAAGAATACACATCCAATGACACTGGTGGATCATTATGTGGTTTGTGAAAAGAACGCACATGCAATAACTAGATGTGGTTTGTGAAAATAACACACATGCAATCACACTGGTGGATCCATATTTGGTTTGTGAGATGAACGCACATCCAATGACACTGGTGGATCCATATGTGGTTTGTCAGAAGAACACACATGCAATGGCACTAGGTGTGGTTCATGAAAAGAACACACATCCAATGACACTGGTGGATCCTTATGTGGTTTGTGAAAAGAACACCCATGCAATGACTCTGGTGGATCCACATGTGGTTTGTGAAAGGAACACACATGCAATCACACTGGTGGATCAATGTGGTTTGTGAAAATAATAGACATACAATGAACTCTGGTGGATCCATATGCGTTTTGTGAGAAGAACACACATGCAATGACACTGGGTGTGGTTCATGAAAAGAACACACATCCAATGACACTGGTGGATCCTTATGTTGTTTGTGAAAAGAACACACATGCAATTACTCTAGATGTGGTTTGTGAAAAGAACACACATGTAATCACATTGGTGGATCCATATTTGCTTTGTGAGAAGAACACACATCCAATGACACTGGTGGATCCATATGTGGTTTGTGAGAAGAACACACATGCAATGACACTGGGTGTGGTTCATGAAAAGAACATACTTCCAATGACACTGGTGGATCCTTATGTGGTCTATGGAGAGAACAGACATGCAATGACACTAGTTGTGGTTTGTGAAAAGAACACACATGCAATCACACTGGTGGATCCATATGTGGTTTGTGAGAAGACACACATCCAATGACTCTAGTTGTGGTTAATGAAAAGAACACACATGCAATGATTCTGGTGGATCCATGTGGTTCATGAAATGAACACACATGCAATGACTCTAGGTATGGTTCATGAAAAGAACACACATCTAATGACACTGGTGGATCCTTATGTGGTTTGTGAAAATAACACACATGTAATGACTCTAGTGGATCCACATGTGGTTTGTGAGAAGAACACATATGCAATTAAACTGGTGGATCCATATGTGGTTTGTGAAAAGAACGTACATGCAATGAACTCTCGTGGATCCATATGTGGTTTGTGAGAAGAACACACATGCAATGACACTAGTTGTGGTTCATGAAAAGAACACACATCCAATGACACTGGTGGATCCTTATGTGGTTTGTGAAAAGAACACACATGCAATGACTCTGGTGGATCCACATGTGGTTTGTGAAAACAACACACATGCAATGACACTGGTGGATCAATGTGGTTTTTGAAAATAACAGACATGCAATGAACTCTGGTGGATCCATATGTGGTTTGTGAGAAGAACACACATGCAATGACACTTGGTGTGGTTCATGAAAAGAACACACATCCAATGACACTGGTGGATCCTTATGTGGTTTGTGAAAAGAACACACATGCAATGACTCTGGTGGATCCACATGTGGTTTGTGAAAAGAACACACATGCAATGACACTGGTGGATCAATGTGGTTTGTGAAAATAACAGACATGCAATGAACTATGGTGGATCCATATGTGGTTTGTGAGAAGAACACACATGCAATGACATTGGGTGTGGTTCATGAAAAGAATACACATCCAATGACACTGGTGGATCCTTATTTGGTTTGTGAAAAGAACACGCATGCAATGACTCTAGCTGTGGTTTGTGAAAAGAACACACATGCAATGACACCGATGAATCAATCTGGTTTGTGAAAATAACAGACATGCAATGAACTCTGGTGGATCGATCTGTGGTTTGTGAGAAGAACACACATGCAATGACACTGTGTGTGGTTCATGAAAAGAACACACATCCAATGACACTGGTGGATCCTTGTGTGGTCTGTGGAGAGAACAGACATGCAATGACACTAGCTGTGGTTTGTGAAAAGAACAGACATGCAATCACACTAGTGGATCCATATGTGGTTTGTGAGAAGAACACACATCCAATGACTCTAGTTGTGGTTAATGAAAAGAACACACATGCAATGATTCTGGTGGATCCATGTGGTTCATGAAAAGAACACACATGCAATGACTCTATATATGGTTCATAAAAAGAACACACATCTAATGACACTAGTGGATCCACACGTGGTTTGTGAAAAGAACACACATGCAATCACACTGGTGGATCAATGTGGTTTGTGAAAATAACAGACATGCAATGAACTCTAGTGGATCCATATGTGGTTTGTGAGAAGACACATGCAATGACACTGGGTGTGGTTCATGAAAAGAACACACATCCAATGACATTGGTGGATCCTTATGTCGTTTGTGAAAAGAACACGCATGCAATGACTCTAGATGTGGTTTGTGAAAAGAACACACATGCAATCACACTGGTGGATCCATATGTGTATTGTGAGAATAACACACATCCAATGACACTGGTGGATCCATATGTGGTTTGTGAGAAGAACACAGATGCAATGACACTAGGTGTGGTTCATGAAAAGAACACACATCCAGTGACACTGGTGGATCCTTGGGAACACCCTCTATTGTAGATTAGACCATGTTAAAACTATTTTGGAGTTGTTTCTTATTAGAACCTCTAGAATCACCCTGTGGTCGAAATATCTACTACAATTTAGTGTGATCTGTTGTTCCATTGGGAATTAGTAGATTACAAACTACCATTCGTGGTCGACTGCTACGTGCACAAGAGCGTGGTGTTGTGAATATCCTAAAGGGTTCGAGAGCTGTTGCATTGGCATCAGGGTTCAAGCGGGAGAGTTCATAGCTACATGCTAGTTATTTCTCATCCACCATCATCATCGATAAGTGCTTGCTGAGAAGATCAGGCCACCCCATATCACTTTGTGTGTACCTATCCCACGAGAGTGGCTCATCTTGTGTTTGTTTGAGCATTGTGCATTTGTCCTTGGATAGTTAGAGTTGAATAGAAATAGCAAGAGTGACTTGGTAGCATCAAGGGAGAACAAAAAAATCAAAAAGATACAAAAGAAAAAGAAAAAATAGTCTCCCATAGCAAAAGAGAGTCTCAAAGCTTATAAGCAAGAGAGAAAGAAGAGCGCTCAAGGCAAGCGCACAAATCCGTTGCTAATTTTTTCCTCTTTCCAAACGAGTCACAGTCTCTCTTTGTGTTGGCACGACACCGAGTGTAGTCTTCGTTAGGACATTTTGGTTGCTCATTTTCATAGTCATGTCAATCCCATCAATCTCCACGTGTGTGTACATAATCTTACGTTCCTGTCACCCTTTTGAGTTGTTGACCCTTACCTTTTGACTTGAGTTTTGTTTGGATTTTACCCACTTTTGACTATCCCTTTTCTTTTGATTGGTTCTATGGAATTCCATAACCATAACCTTCAACCAAAAGCTTTTGAGAGTCTTAGTCCTTTCTTTAGTGTGAGGTTTGTTTGTGATTTCACTTTGCAAGCTAATAGCTCTCACTTGTGGTTTCTAGTTTGGTGCAATTCCCAAGGTGAGGTAAAAGGCTAACACCACCATATTCCACTTCCATATACAATCCTTATGTGTTTTGCATGATGGATAGGCACGGTGAGTTGATCCAACCACCTCCACAAGAACAAGAACAAGGCACGTACATGACGCACGCAAGCTACTACATCATCCGACATGATTTCCGTGATCGTTGCCAAGCGCGTGAGACAGGACAAGATGAATAATTCGGCAAGACTCAAACCGAGTTCAAGAACATTGACAACCGCTTCGATAGCCTTGAAAGACAAATGCATGCAATGCAACACAACTTTGGCCATCAAATTGAAGCGCTCCAAAGGTTCGTCATCGAAACATATGATAAGCTTTGACTCCTCATCGACATAATGACAATACCGCGTTCACGCGCATCAAGCTCTTCAAGCTCATCACGTCACTGTTCTCCTCTTTGTCAAGATCATCATTGAAGTGCTCCAAGATGCAATGATGCCCCTGTGGTTGAAGATGGAAGCTCTTCACACTATGTACCATCCCCACGGCACGCCGCAACGACAAGCTCTGATGGTGATTTCTCCTCAAGGCCCAAGCAAGGCGAAAAGGACACCGTCATCATGCAAGGGCACTAGTGATTCAACAAGCGCAATCACAAGTGGAACCTCAAGCACAACCTAAAGTACACCACTGTCGCCCACGACACATACTTGAAACAACAAGTGATGACTCCAACTTGGCGGAACAAGCTCGTCACCGACATGAAGCTCTCTAAGAACACCATCTTCGCCATCACTGTCATGAATGTCCATGCCGACACCATGGTCATCACGAAGCGCCACCTCCACCACATCAAGACATGGAGCGTCAAATTGTACATGTTGAGTGACGCCCACCACGTCATGAGGCTGAAGATCATGATATTTGTCGTAAGGCCCAAGTGCCTAACCAGCAAGACCAACCGAGGAACGAGCCTCCTCTTTGTCAACAACTGCGCCAAGAGGCTCCACATCCTCAACACCCTCATGAGGCCCAAGCGCCTCAACCTTTTGATCAACCGCGCCAAGAGAAAGATCAAGAGCAAGATCCTCAACAAGGTTGCGAGAACCAAGTTCCACCTCCTCAATCGCAAGCACATCATCAAGCTCATCGCAATAATTGCAAGGAAGATGAAGACCGTCACTATCATGGCAACCATCGCCACCGTGACTGCAATGAGGAAGAAACCATCGGCAAGCTCAAGTTCATGGTGCCCAAGTTCACCGCTCGAATGATCTCAAAGAATACCTCTCATGGGCGCTCAAAGTTGACAAGATCTTTCGTATGCACAACTATAGTGATGAAAAGATGGTCGCCATGGCTTCGCTTGAGTTTGATGATTATGCCAACCTTTGGTAGGAATAAGTTCAACTTGCTCGTGACACAAGAGAAGAGCCTCTAATAACAACTTGGCATGACATGAAGTCTCATATGAGATCCCGCTTTGTTCCTTCGCACTATACGCGTGACCTTTTCAAAAAGCTTCAATCGCTTAGTCAAGGGACAAAGACCGTGGAAGAGTACTTCAAGAAAATGGAGCTCAACATGATCCGCGCCAACATTGAAGAGCGCAAGGAGCAAACAATGGAATGTTTCCTCATCGTCTTGAACCATCCAATCAAGCGCATCGTCGAGTTCCAAACATACAATGACATGGTTGAGCTTGTGCACATCGCAATAAAAGCTGAGCGTCAAGTGCAAGAGGACATCAAGTACAACAAGCCCAAGACATACTTCACCTACAAGAAATATTTAACCGCTACACCAACAACTTTCAAGGGAAGCTCCTCAAGTACCTCCAAGCCTTCCTTCAAGCCCACACTTCCTCAACGAAAACCTCCCCCGAGTGGAAAGTATGCAAAGGATGCCACGCCATTCAACAACGAATGCTACAAGTGTGGAGGCAAAGGACACAAGTCGACCAAGTGTGGAAACAAGAAAGTATTGTTCATACATGACAATGGAGACGAAGAGTACTCGAGTGAAGATGAATTTGATGCCCGAGTCAAGGAAGCAATGACAAGGCAACGTGTGGAAGATGACTAAGAACTCCTCATGTGTGAACATGACGCTAGAACATCGCTTGTTGTCACAAGGATCTTGACTACTCAACCAAAAGAGCATGAAGGTCAACGATCAAATATCTTCCAAACACGTGCCGGCATCAATGGGAAATCTATCAAGGTGATCACCGATGGAGGGAGTTGCCACAACCTTGCAAGCACCGAGTTATGTGAGAAGCTCAACCTCACCCTCCATCCTCACAATCACCCCTACCATGTCCAATGGCTAAGTGACCAAGGTTCCATGAAGATCAAGCACACCATCTCAGTAACATTCTCTGTTGGGCCATACAAAGACACGGTGGAGTGTGATGTGGTACCAATGATGGTTTGCCACATGTTGCTTGGTCGACCATGGAAATTTGACAAAGGTTCTCTACATGATGGTCGCATAAATGACACTTTCAAATGGCTTAACAAGACATGTGTTTTGCAACCAATGACTCCTAGCCAAATAATTATAGACAATGCAAAGGCTTTAGCGAGGGCACAAACCATAACACAAACTTGTGAGAAGAGTGGTGAGCGAGAGAACCACCATATAGCGAGTGAGAGCCACAAGCCTACCTTGAGTGGAAAAACTATGAGTGTTCTCCTTGCCACCAAAAGTGAGATGAGAGATATGAGGAACAACCCATCCATCTTGCACTACGCCCTCCTTTGCAAGGGACTATCACAAGGAACTAATGAATTAACCAATATTCCTCCCTCTTTGATGATTGTTTTGCAGGAATTCAAGGATGTGTTTCCCGAAGAGCTCCCACATGGACTACCTCCTCTTCGCGGAATCGAACATCGCATTGACCTCATACCCGGCACCCCCTTCCAAACCTCGCCACCTACCACACGAAACCAGAGGAGACAAAAGAGATCGAGCATCAAATCAACCAACTCGTATCCAAAGGTTTGATCTAGGTAAGCACTAGTCCAAGTGCGGTACCCATGATTCTTGTTCCAAAAATGGATGATACATTGTGATTATGCATGGACTATCGTCCAATCAGTGCTATCATTGTACGTTATCGACATCCCATACCACGTCTCAATGACATGCTTGATGAGTTGTGTGGAGCCACTATTTTCTCGAAAATTGATCTTCGTAGTGGTTACCATCAAATACGCATGGCGGAAGGTGATGAGTGGAAAACCGCCTTCAAGACCAAACTTGGTCTCTATGAATGGTTGGTCATGCCTTTTGGCTTATCAAATGCTCCATCCACCTTTATGCCTCTTATGAATCATATTTTGCGTTCTCTCATTGGAAAAAGTGATGTTGTCTATTTCGATGATATACTTGTTTATAGCTGATACGTCCATAACGTATATATAATTTTTTATGGTTTTATGCTAATAATACGCTTTTGACACTCCTTTTTGTATAAAATTTATGATTTATTTGGACTAACCTACTAATAGTTGCAAAAGTGCACAATGTTTTTGTTTTACACTTTGATGTGTAGGAATTACCAAGAATACAAGTGAAAACCTTGTTGGAGTCAAATTGGGATTTTTCCAGAAATCTGTCTCAAAAATCTTTTTGAAGATGGTAACGTTTTGGATCGAAGACGGCGTTAAACAGAAAACTCTTCAACAACAAAGTTGTTGGAAATTTCACGACAAACGTTCTGAACATAAAATTTAGCTGATTCCGAGTCCGGACGGGCCTTTTAGGCCCAATTTACTGCAGCCCAAGATGTAGTGACAGGAATCCGAGAAGCTATATAAAGGGAGGAAACCTAATTCGCCCAGGGCATCTCCACCCACGAATTTGCAGCCACCAAAGCCACTTTTTTGCCTCCCCCATGGATCCCATCTCCATGAGGAGGGCTCCCAAGAAGCCATGAAGGAAGGGGGCTAAGGGGCGGTGCTCCTCCATGATACCGACGGCGGGGAAGGAGTCCCCCGCGCCACCGCCGGCGCCCTCTTCACCATCTTCACCGCCATCTACATCACCTAATCCTCCTAGTATGCAGTGGTTCATCCTCCCACATACCTCTGTACCGTCCTATGTAAACATGGTGTTTGATGTTATAAGTTATAATCCTATGATCTATGTCATGTTTGCGTAGTTTCTTTGTTCTTAGATTGAATGGTTGAACGTCTTTGGTTCATTAGAGTTGCATGTTGATATGGTACAGTCCTTTGGTATCCATTATATTTGTGCGCGCATGGATTAAACATCATAGGGTTTGTAGTATGTGTAAGAGGAAGGGGAAAGTTCTGCCGGAGTGACAGAAACCTGAGGATGCGAACCAGAATGTTGCACGTATGGGAGTAAGAGGACCATCAAACTTAAGGCTATGGTTGGGGAAACCTTAATGCATTGATTAGTACTTACAGATGTTTGGTAACAATCCAATCATATAGTACATGTAATTCCAAGTAGTGAAGCGCATGTATTTTTAGCCTCTCCCACATAGAAAACTGCATCGAAGACAATGAACCTGACCTATTCGCTATTTAAACTTGGACAAAGCCACCACAATTACCACCACTATTCCACACTCATGGTTCTGTTAGTTTAGTGTATTTTATTGCTGCAACAACTAGCTTTACTTTCTTGTTATTTATTATCATGCAAAGTTATCTCTATTACTCGTATTGTTACTCTAGTTTTATTTCCTAGAAAATGCAAATGTTTAGTATGCATAGAGTTGTATCAGTGGTTGATAGAACTTGAGAGAATATTTATTCTACCTTTAGCTCCTCGTTGGGTTCGACACTCTTAATTATAGAAAAGGCTACACACAATCCCCTATACTTGTGGGTTATCAAGACCTTTTCTAGCGCAGTTGCCGGGGAGCAATAGCGTGTGGGTGAATATTCTTGTGTGCATTTGTTTGCTTTATCTCTAAGTAGGTTTTACTTTCAGTTTTAAGTTGTTCTCTATCTTAGTATGGATAGGGAATGCGAATTACAAAAAAAATTAGTTGTACTTGTTACCTAAAAACGTTTTTAAAAAGGAAAGTGATTGGAAAGATGAGTAATGGTTAAGTGGGGGTCGACCTTGAACACTTGTGTTCATGCCTATGAATCAAAAATAAATCTTTCCATGGAAGCTTTTCAGTTAAAAACTAGTAGGAATGCATGAAGCCTTGAAAAAGAAAGATATTTTTGGTATTGATCTTAATGCTTATTCATTCGAAAATACTTGAATCTTGCTCCTATGCCTAACTTAAAGGCGTTAAAGAAAAGTACTTATTGGGAGATAACCCAAAAGTTTTAGATGAGTCTTGGAAGTTATTACATCTGTAATAACCGCTCCTTATCCTTTTTATTTGCTTTTTGTGCCAAGAGTAACCTCTAAAGAGAGAGTCGTAATGCTTGGGAAAGTTGCAGTCCCAAAACAGATTTTTGTGCTTTGCTGTAAAAAAATTGTGTAAAATATCTGTAGGTAGGTTTGAGCTGTGAATTTTTGTGTTTCTGCCCCAGGTTGTTATCTAACGTTCGTTAGTTCAACACTTTTCGATTTGAGCAACAGAAGGTCTTCGAAAAAATTGGTCTTTACTTGTTGGTCTGTTTTGACAGATTTCTGCCATTATTTGCATTTGCTTCTTGTTGATTCCTTTTTGGGTTCTTTTTGGGGAATTGAGATTTTTGAGGGAAGTGCTACAGTAGCTTGTGTTTTAATGGAAGTTTTATTGGTGTTGGAACTGAACCCAAAGACTTATTATCTTGAGTGCACTAATGTTGCTAATAAAGATTGTGTGAAGTTTTGTATGAAGGAAAAATTTCAGGTGTATGGAAAGAGTGATGTAATGAGATGAAGAATGGACTAAAGCTCAAGCTTGGGGATGCCATGTGTGTCACCCCAAGAAATATCCAAGAAGTACAAGCGTCAAAGCTTGGGGATGCCCAAGGCATCCCCTTCTTCATCAATAAAAATCTCAGGTTTCTTCCAAACACTTCATTTTTATTGTTTCATGCACGGTTGTGTTGTTCTTGGAGCGTCTTCGTTTGCTTGGTTTTCTTAGTTTGCTTGAATAAATTGGTTGTACCCCCTCTTTCATACATTAGTTTTCAAATAAGTGTGGTTTGGATTGGAAAAGAGTAGGAAAAGTTCATGCTTAAGTGGTAAAATGAGCTCATTTTTGATGGTGGCCTATGCTTTGTCATGCCATGCTTGATATTGTTTTGGCTTTATGCTTAGTGATTTTGCTGTAGCATGACATGTTATAAACAATTGAGATTGCTTAATGTGCCTTGAAGGAAGCATGCGTTGTTTTAGCATATTAAAGCATAGTATTGTGGTATTCTCTGTTGATGCTTTATTTGGGTTGACTTGGCGCATGCTCACACCATGTTATGACTATCCGAAGTCACCATAGCCTTTATGATCCTTTAGTTTTTGACTTATAATATCACTTTATGCTTTAATTAATGATGTTTTGTCGCTTTGCATGATTATGGCCATTATTGCTCTTTTAGTTGGTCGCTCCCAGTCTTTTACTAGCCTCAGTAACCAAGTATGAGTTACACTCATGCATCCAACTCCAAATAAAACCAAGTTATTCCAAAGAGTCCACCATACCTACCTATTAGCATTTGCTATTCCAAGTATATTCATGCTTTTATCTATCTTCCGAATTAAACTTGTTATGTGAAAATTAGTGATTAAAGCTCTCACGAACTTGATGGTACACTTTATTTTCTCGCACTTAATAAACTTGAACCATTGTGTCCATCTTTGTTGCGTATATGCTTGCGCTTTATAAGTTGAAGTTAGCAGAACCATGTATCATAGGGAACGCTTTCAACATTGCACTTATATTTCGTTGACTTATGGATCCCGGTGGTGTGAAATAAAAGGGGAACTTGTAAGATCATGGAGTTTGTATGTGTGTTAGAGAAAAGCCTGGGCCGCTAGCCTAAGCCATTCCCAATCATGGTGGAAACTTGCAACATAACCATAATGAGCACTCTATGAAGCATCCCCAATAAAAACCTATGCAAATAGCAAATAAAAAGATCGCTGAGATGCTCATTGTCTGCTTGCCTTGTCATTTTGATTATGGGATAGCTCCTGTATCATGTGCAAGGGGTACCCCGTTGGCGGTTCTCTATGATACATATGTACTTACAATGACAAGAGCTTATTTGTGACTGAACTTGAGTAGCATGAGGTTCGGTACTCGTAAGTAAGGGGCATGAGATTTCAACTTATAACTTGTCAAGCATATCCTCTTAGTTGTGTCACTTTAACCTTAATCACCTAAAGATGCTTATGATAGGAGCAATGAGAGCTGAAAGCTAATAAGTATCATAATTTTTGGAAGCTCTTTATGAGACATGAGTCCCTTCTTCCTTTCAAGAAGGACTTTATTTTAATTTTATGTTGAGTCTCCATCTTCTATCTTTATGCACCTATTAAGAGAGCATAGTGGCTATTCTTAGTTTAATGTGCATTGTCCCAAGACTTGTTGATTGATGCATAACTTTGATATTGCTTGTTCTTAAACTATTTATATATAGTCACCCTTATGAACTTTGAAGGTGTCCTATGAATTTATGTTTTGCTACTCTATGAGGGACAAGCTGAATACCATTCTCATTATGCTTTCTTTATGTGAAACAAACAAACATCTTGCAATGCATTGTTATTCATGAATCTTTTGTTTATGCCTTTTCATTTTACAACATAGTTGCTATGTCTTATTGTTAGAACTCTATCTTTCATGATTCATATTTAGAGTACCTTAATCCCAGCTATCAATGCTTTTACAATAATGATGATCAAGATTGTGTTGTCTGCATGTCACATCAAAAATTATATTATTTTGATCGTTTACCTACTCAAGGTGAGCAAGAACTAAGCTTGGGGATGTTGATACGTCCATAACGTATCTACAATTTTTGATGGTTTTATGCTAATAATATGCTTTTGACACTCCTTTTTGTATAAAGTTTATGATTTATTTGGACTAGCCTACTAATAGTTGCAAAAGTGCACAATGTTTTTGTTTTACACTTTGATGTGTAGGAATTACCAAGAATACAAGTGAAAACCTTGTTGGAGACAAATTGGGATTTTTCCAGAAATCTGTCACATAACTCTTTTTGAAGATGGTCACGTTTCAGGTCGAAGACGGCGTCAAACGGAAAACTCTTCAATTACACAGTTGTTGAAAATTCCGCGACAAACGTTCTGAACATAAAATTTAGCTGATTCTGAGTCCGGACAGACCTTTTAGGCCCGATTTACTGCAGCCCAAGATGGAGTGACGGGAATCCGAGAAGCTATATAAAGGGAGGAAACCTAATTTGCCTAGGGAATCTCCACCCACGAATTTGCAGCCACCAAAGCCACTTTTTTGCCTCCCCCATGGATCCCATCTCCATGGGGAGGGCTCCCAAGAAGCCATGAAGGAAGGGGGCTAAGGGGCAGTGCTCCCCCATGATACCGGCGGCGGGCAAGGAGTCCCTCACGCCACCGCCGGCACCGCCGTCGCCCTCCTCGCCATCTTCACCGCCATCTCCATCACCTAATCCTCTTAGTATGCAGTGGTTCATCCTTCCACACACCTCTGTACCGTCCTATGTAAACATGGTGTTTGATGCTATAAGTTATAATCCTATGATCTATGTCATGTTTGCGTAGTTTATTTGTTCTTAGATTGAATGGTTGAACGTCTTTGGTTCATTAGAGTTGTATGTTGATATGGTACAGTCCTTTGGTGTTCATTATATTTGTGCGCGCATTGATTAAACATCATAGGGTTTGTAGTATGTGTAAGAGGAAGGGAGAAGTTCTGCCGGAGTGACAGAAACCTGAGGACGCGAACCGGAATGTTGCAAGTATGGGAGTAAGAGGACCATTAAACTTAAGGCTATGGTTGGGGAAACCTAAATGCATTGATTAGTACTTACGGATGTTTGCTAACAATCCAATCATATAGTACATGTAATTCCAAGTAGTGAAGCACATGTATTTTTAGCCGCTCCCACATAGAAAACTGCATCGAAGACAATGAACCCGACCTATTCGCTATTTAAACTTGGACAAAGCCACCACAATTACCACCACTATTCCACACTCATGGTTTTGTTAGTTTAGTGTATTTTATTGCTGCAGCAACTATCTTTACTTTCTTGTTATTTATTATCATGCAAAGCTATCTCTATTACTGGTATTGTTGCTCTAATTTTATTTCCTAGATAATGCAAACGTTTAGTGTATGTAGAGTTGTATCAGTGGTTGATAGAACTTCAGAGAATATTTATCCTACCTTTAGCTCCTCGTTGGGTTCGACACTCTTACTTATCAAAAAGGCTACACACAATCCCCTATACGTGTGGGTTATCAATAGCAAGTCACTTAAGGAACATGTTACACATGTCAAGGAGGTTTTGCAAATCCTTTAACATGAAAAGCTATATGCTAATCTTCTCAAGTGCACTTTTGCTAAAGACAAGTTAATTTTTCTTGGATTTGTCGTTTCTTCGAAGGGCATTGAAGTTGACATTTCCAAGGTAAAGGACATATGCGATTAGCCCATCCCAACAAATGTGAGTGAACTCCAAAGTTTTTATGGGTTGGCCGGTTTCTATCGTTGCTTTGTGAAAGACTTCTCTACCATTGCTTGTCCTCTCAACGAGTTGACCAAAAAGAATGTCACCTTCATGTGGGGCAAAGCATAACAAAAAGCTTTTGATGAACTTAAAAAGAGGCTCATCGAAGCACCTCTGTAATACCTCGGGCCCTACGCTCTAAGCACGAGCTTGGATGGACCTAAAAGTGGATAAAGAATTCTACCACGGAGGCCCAAGGCCACCCACGTGTAGGCCCATCGAAGCGGAGCAGGGAACGATACCGGCCTACCACCCTATCCACTTTCAAGAACATCGGGACAAGAGTGAGCGGCGTAGTCGATAGGTAAAGCGATCAAAAACATACACAAATGAGTATGTATGTCAACGACATACAATAGTCATCAGAGCCACACCATCTAAAAATAAATAGAAATATTGCAATGCCATACGACAAGGTCTAAATATCCTAGATAGAGCTAATATTTTAGGATACCTCCTCATACATCACAAAACAGAGTATCAAGCGGAAGTGGCATACAAGATCCGAGTATGGATAATAAGAAAATCGGCATAAGATGCCACAGAACTAAGCACATCCCGCCCACAGATCTCACGGATCTCCATCCCTGGAAGCTCTACACCTGATGGTCGTTGCCACCATCATCCGTCTCCTCAACTTAGTAACCTTCCTAAGAGTATATCTGTCCATTTGAACCAAATATTTATCATGTGAGACCCTAGGGGTACTCAGGAAGTCTTAATGCATCTAAAGGGAACAACCTGGGGTGACGCAATTGCAGCAAAAGATAATAACTAAACAATTCTATAGAGACACGCTACAGATTCGCCCAACCAGAGATGAACAGACGCTCGTTAATTAATAACAACAGTTATATATGTAACATAATTAGACATCGCTCGCCCTCATTCTCGCTTACCGATGAGAAGGCGGATGAACATCCCATCCGTTGGCAATTTTGTTAACCATTCCATGAGTGTTGCACTATTTACTAGTCATGTCTTAGTCAAATTAAAGGCGGTACTTTAGTTATACTTGTCTATGATCGAGAAAATGTGCTCCAAGTCGTCCATAACCGCGGACACGACTTTCAGAAAGATTTACCCTGCAGGGGTACACAAATAGCAACACACACACGATCAACCTCGGAAAGAACCAAATAAAACGCAATGAGGCCTCATGACAATGCATTCATAGGATTCATAAGTTATTTCAGGGGGCACCCCACAAAGCTACCCGCAACGAAGTTGGCCGGCTCCGATAAGGACCTAGGGTTTGTGAGAATGGCTGTAAACAACTGGAAACCCAAAAGTGTGACTAGGCTTGTCGATACCACGAAATCGTGCCGCGATCCTAAACAGTACAGGTGCTCCAGGCACAATTGTAAATAAAGCAGAAAAGCATGGCATAAGCACATGATAGTAATAAAGCCCAAACTAGTTTGTGGCCCCAAGAAATAAAGTGTGAATCAAGCTGAGACGAAGGGGGATCCATAGAGTCTCCCGTATATGGATAGTGCGAATAGTCAAGGAATATGAATCAAGTACTCCGAGTCCTACCGGACACAAGTGAGCTTAAAGAACCAAATAATAGATAATGATTACCGGTGCCTCTTTCAATAATTATCCCATTACTACTCTGATTAAGTTGTTTAGGTACCTCGTTATCCAAGGACTCGCACAAACCCTACACATGCAATTCTATGACTGGCATGGCTCAAATAACTCCTATAGTAATGGCTCATGGGATTGAGGTACAAGCTTTGATGCGGTTTACAAGTAAAGTCTATGCAATACTTGGGATTCAATTTAATGCAATCGCGACTCAATGTTGCAAGAATAAGATAGAAGCATAGGTACTATATGTATGGAAACATGGGGAATTGCTTTCCTAGCAGTTCAGTTGTGGAAGAAGGATCCGAGTAATACTCTTGAGGCTCCTGGTATTCTCCTTGCTCAATGTCTATCCGGATAAAAACCAAACACACAACGACCGAAATAAATACATTGCACAATCATATAATTCATATGCAACAAGCAAACATAGTATGCCATGATGAAATTATGCACAATTTGCATGATATAACATAGCATAGCATGGGTGAGGTGTAGAACAATAATAAAGCACTTTATTAATTTATTTAGGCATATTTTACTCCCATAAACAGTTTTGATTATTTAATATTTATATGATGCATGCTTCAATTCATATCATGAAATATATAATCAGAACAGGCTCGGCGTGCTGATCGATTTAGATATATTATTTGTCGAGTTTGGAACTACGAAATTAAAGTTATGGATTTATTAAGATAAAGACATTTATTAACATTTAAATAATTTAATTTTTTTAAATTGCTTAACAAATATTCTCGATGGCATATTTAAATTCCTCACATTTTTCTGATCAGAAAACATATATCATATGCAAAATTTAAAGATATGAATTTAAAACATTATTTAATTGCAATTAATTCAAAAATGGGTCAAAGTCACAGGTTTGACTGGATAGGGTTAACTTAGGTCAAAGTTGAATTAGGTTTGTGGTCATGTTTAAATTTGAACCACTTTTCATTTTGAAATTTTTGTCAAATTCGAATTATATAAAAAGATATGAATTAATTAAGATATAAACAATTTCTGGAATTTTTATTTAACCAGAAAAAGTTATGGAAACTTTTCTCACTCGGGCAGAGCTTACCCACAGGCATTGACAGGTGGGGACAGGGTCAAGGTGGGTCCACCTCGCGCGAGCCAAGCGAGTGGCTGACACGTGGCGGATCTGGGGGCTGCGCGGCGACATTCGAAAAGCTAGGGTGCCTTTTCGTAAAAAGATTTAGGTGGGTGACAAAGGGGCTGCTGAACAGAGAAAAAGCAGGGGCGTTTTTGCAAAAGTATCCGGCTGGGCTAAAATAGACTGACAAAACTGAATACTCCGAAACAAAAACAGGTTAGCTGATGCAATCTTTCGAGGAAGATGGCGAGCAATCCGCTTGGAATTTTGCACCGCCGCAAAAGGCAAAGTTGGAGCTGGATCGTAGATTTACAAGTTGCATTCAGGGAGTTTCTACAGAGGTGGGCTGCAGCGACCGATAATTATCGACGAACAGAGGGAAAACACGTGAGAAAAACTAACGAACTACACTTTGAAATAGACAGCGACGTAGTGAAATTCCTACCAACTTCGTCGGAAGATTCCGGGAGGTGCGGACCACCGTTTTGAGTGATTTCTTTTGGAATGGAAAGAGGGGACACTCTACTCTATTTTTCACTCAGGGAGTTTCGTCGGAGGAAGACTGCAGCGTCTGGGATCTGGCGAGGAAGAGGTGAGAGCGAGCTACGCATGTTGTGCCTGCTGCTGACTTGCTGCCGGCGTGCGCGGTTGCTGTTGCGGGCGCGGCGAGCGGCATGGCGGGCTGCAGCGAACGGGGCATAGGGGCGGCGCTGTGGCAGTACGCCGATGATGCAGAGGTGAAGGCGGATGGTTGAGGCTCACCTTGGGACCGGTGGATTTCTCGGTGGGCTCGGTGGAGGTCGGAAATGACGGAGACGGTGAGCTGCTGAGACGATCAGGCGCGGCAATGGACGGCGGCCAGCGTCGACAGCATGCGGCACGGGGTGGTGATCGACGGCAAGGCTCCGGGTGTGCGGCCCTTCTCCTCCTTGGCTTCTGTACCCGGCGACGACAGGGAGGACGGCTAGGGCCAGACCATGGTGGCGTTGCGGTTTGCTTGGCGAGGAAGAAGAAAGAGGGGAGGGGCTCGATCTGGCAGTAGGTGGGAGGATGAGGACGGGTGATGCCAGCGCTATCTTCTGCTTTATGCTTTATGCTTTATGCTTTATGCAGAGAGAGGGAGGCACGCTTACGCAGGCCGTCCTGCCAAAGCTACTACATTATAAAACTAAGTTTTAAAGCTCGTCTCCAAGTCATCTAAAAAGACGGAAGAAAGCAGCAGCTGAAGCCTTGGAGTCTCTGGCCAAGACTCCAGACTCGCCCCAGGAACGTTCATTACATCCCTCCGGAGACAAGCCCGGAGAGTGACATCCACCGCGGACTCTCTGGCCACATCGGAGTCTCCGGCCCTTCGACACCGGAGTCTCCGCCCGAGGACTCCGGCCCAGTCTCCGGACCCCTGCCTGGAAGTCTCTGCATGCCACCCCGGAGTCTACCTCGGAGAGCGCCATTGACCCCGGAGTCTCCGGCCTAAGTGGAACGGGCCTGCGCGCCTTGAGTTGGGACTTCATCCCATGTACCCCTCTTATCCTAAGAAACCCTAGTTTTATGCCTAAACTACTCCTTGTTATGTGGCTGGCCTATATATAGTGCCCCCACCCCCTCATGTAACCCTAGACATAGCTGATAGACTAAAGACAACCCTCTTTGTGGAATATCTAGTTTTGCCTCATCCCTTTCTACCAAAGAGGATCGACTATCGTCACCACCTCGTTGGAGTTTGCATCGCGCCTCCCTTGTTGTACAAGGCCTTGGCATTGGTGTCCCTTTGCCAAGACTTCAAGACCCTCTCCAAGGTGTTCTTCCCTCTCCGCGTGGGATCGAGGGAGCACGTTGACCGATCTTTTCTTGCGAGGATTCTATCGGACCGATCGACACCGGCGGGAGCAATCGGCCTTGTATCGTGTGAGTTTTGCGTGTTTTCATCGTGTTCTTCGTGACGTGTGCATCCGCTTCCGCTACCTTCTCCCTTTCCCCTCGCTTTCCCACGGGGTTATCCCATAACATCTGGTATCAACAGATTTTGGTTGCCACAGATTTCTCATCGATTTGGTCTTTTCTCCATAAATTCGAAAATTCACCAAAAATAGCCCCAATTCGTTTTTTGGATCGATCTGTGATTTGAGTGCGTTTTGGTAGGTTTTGATCCGTGTATTACTTGCTAAACTTGTTGATCTACCTTCCCATGTGTTCCCATGGCCTAATTTCTTGATTTCCCCCCACCAATTTGAGGTTTTGGTTCGAGTTTTCCACCCAAAATCGTGCCACGGATGAGTTCTGGACGTTCTGGAAGTTCTAGGCTGGAGTATCCATCCCAGGACCGGAGTCTCCGGGGTTAGTGAGCTCAGACCAGAGTCTCTGGCCCCCGAGACCAGAGTCTTCGCCCCCTGCAGACAGAAAAACTGTTTCACTGTTTTGGCTATAACTTTTGCATCCGAACTCGGATTTTTGTGTTCTTTCACTACAACCGGAACCCTCCTTCAGCAATGCATCGATGTGTTGCCGAATGTCCATATAAGCGTTGTTACCGCCTACACCAACGGATTTCGTATGTGTTGCCGTTGGTGGCGTTGCAAGGGTCTACAACAATGCATATACATGCGTTGGTAACCAGCACGAGAAGCGTTGTGAGATAGCAACATATATAATTAGAGCCTAACAACAGTTCATATGCGTTGGGGGATTCTGTGCATGAATGGATATTGAAATGGACAGAATAAATCATTGCAAAAGCATATAAGAGTTGCTAGATAACTCAAAAGATTAATGGTAGTTTATTTGTCATCGGGAACCATTATTTGCTCAATTCTAGGAGTGCATAGGAGATGTTATATCGTAAACAAAAAGAACTCATATATTAAATAAACTTTGTAACTTTACAAAGAGCATGATCCAATGAATACATGTTCTGCATATCTAAAAATGGCATTCTCAAACATAATCTAGAACTATCGAGTAGTAGCACGAATCTTGAAACTTGCTCTCGGTAATCTCAGCCATGCATCATCCATTTAGTCTACAAGAACAACACCAAAATATGAGATAAGTAACTTACCATTAATGAGACAAAAAAGCTAGTGAATAAAATAGTGCCAATTAAAATAGTTGCAACATATAAAGGTTGAAGGTCATGAGATAATTAATCTTCTTGCATGACTACCTCTAGGAACACGGAAGGAACTTGATGCTTATCTTCTGTGAATAACAAAGTCAAAGATATGACAAGAACCAAAGAACTCTTCCGATCAGATATAAATTATAATATTTTATTGCAGCAGATGCCTGTGTGTCCTCATCTTTTTAATCCAATTTGTCTTCCCAGGCTGCCACATTAGTTGGTGTGCAATCCGACTTACACCAAGTAACTTACTGACTTTGAGATTTTGGCTAAACCTATTAGGATTCGCTGAGTAAAGATTAAATTAATATACTCCCTCTAATCCTAATTAATGTTCTCGTATTTGTTTAGATTCAGATATATCTAGCCATATTTTAGTGATAGATACATCCGAATCTAGACAAATGTGGGAACATTAAGTAGGATCGGAGGGAGTAGCAGAAATAATAAAAGAAGTAGCATAACAACTACCTAAGAAATTTCTTTTGACTACGCCTGTTATAGACATGTAGTTCACTGAATAAAATATTTAAAAGAATATGGCAGATATAACAAAGATGTACCCTAGTAATTGGCTATGAATTTCCGTGTTGTGCTGACTCAGTAATGGCAATCCTTCTGGAAGTAAAATCGATACCAAGTCTATAGAATTTTTTAAATTTTCACCATTTAGAAGTAGCTAAACAAAACTAATGAGCATGAAACTAAATTAAGATACGTCTACACACTTCAGAATGTATGCTAGTACACCGTGAGATGCCTTTTCTAATATATCTGTGACAATAAATGACCTTAGGACCAAAGACGTCACCTGGTTGTACCACAAATACGCTGATTACTGTTCGGGCCCTTCTTCTGTAAAATCATGTCTTTATATTTTTCATAGTTCTCATAGTTGCAGCGCACACTGAAGATTTACCTCTCATCTGAAACTACATACGCACAAGACCAACAGAAATTTCAGAACATATGTAGAGCTCCATGTAGAGATTACCTAACTAACGCAACCGAGTACAATATGGAATATAGAAAGTTAAAGAATTTTAGATCTTACTCGTCTTCCTCCTTGAGTAGAAGAGGGGTTTCATTAAAGATATGATTACAATTCAGCACAGTTTCCTCTATTTCTGCAGCCAACTGTTACTCCAGTGACCAGCCCCGCAAGTTTCATAACATTGACATCCATAGACAATCATCGAAGGCAAGGTGAATATTATGATCTAATAAATTCATTTTGTTGCTCATGTATAGCAACAGGCTTAAGCTGGTCTAAGATAATTCTTCTATTATATATACATGAAAGAACAAAACGGTGGCCTAAACAAAACGAGATAGATATAGTAATCAACCATATAGCTTTTGAATTAATGAGACCATATACACATGTTTCAAGATCAACAAATATCCGGCAGGAGCACCACTAATGCTACTGGACCTACGGTGCTGCAAAAATTTGGGAACGGATAATGTGGTAACATGTGTAAAAAAAAGTGATCTAATGTAGGACCTGCTCACCTAATTAATGGAGACGAAGCTGGTGAGAGCGATGGTTGCTAGTTGGCACAGGGGGCGAGGAACCTGGGAGCGAGCGCCCATGGTTGGGGATCAGGAACGGCAAAACACACAGCACGGATCCACCCAAGCACCAAGCACGTGACCTAAAAAATATGAAGAACGAATGAAGCAAATCAAGGATTGCAGATATTGGGTGGGATGTTAGAGAAAAATTGAAATATTTCTAGATCCGAATATGATTGGGGACATCCTGTAGTGTCTCGGCATATAGTGGTGCCCGTCGATGGTCGGCTATGGAGTGGACTTTTGCTTGCAGGCTCTCTGTTGCATAAAATTGACGATTCTTGACATCTGAATCGCAAACAAGAGAACGGTGACCGAAGCACGACCGGTAGAACCCGGGGATGGCGGCCGGGATAGAGGTCAATAGACGAGGCCAAGGTGGAGACACTCACATGGGCTTGTGAGGAAGGCTGGCAGCAATGGTGGTGAGTAGCCGCACGAGAGGAACTGCCAGGGGCATATTCAGGGGAGAGGATTGGGATTGAGGGGAAATATCCAGGGAAGGAGATATAGGTAGGTTATAGATCGTGTCCTATAACTCCGGTCGCAGGGGAGGGGGAGTTGATTCTCACACGCATGGCTAATCCGTTGGAAAATATCCGTAGCTATACCGTGGTTTGTGGTGTAGTGTTTAGCTCATTTTGAAGAGGAGAAGGAGCTCTACATCATGCTATCTACTCCATCCAAATTCCGTGTGGAAGACAGAATCCACCAATAAAGGATAAAGATCAGCGACGAAAGGTATAAAAATTCCGTGACTTCTCCCCACTTGCCTTCCTTTGTGAGCTATATTATCTCTGCGATCAACAAACACCTATTGAGACTAGTTCCTCCTATGATTGCTTAGGCTATGCACATTTGATACTTGTAGAATTCCAAGCAAAAGTTGTGAGCGCGCTATCTCATATAGTTATCTTGTATAGTTGTTGGCACAAGAAAGAGGCAAGTGAAAAAAATAAAAAAATAAAAAATATAAAAAGAAAAAGAACAAAAAATAGAAAAATAAAAAGAAAAGAAAGAAACAAGTGCCTCATAGAATAAGAAGCGCAAACTCGATGAACATCAAATAGGTGGTACTTATTGTACATATCTTGTAACCCACCAATTTATTGCAATGGAACTAGCGTCTCTCCTTGCACTTGTGCGAGACGAGCTTATAGTCTTCGCTAGGTAATCATTTGGTTCTTAGCTCACTTTCTCCATCGCACAAGTCCCATTTATCTCACCATGTGTGTTTTCTTGTACATAATTCCTATCTTGTGGATTGACTTGTTTGCTTTGTGATCATCGTGGATCTATACTTGCCATTACAATATCTTGATTTCAGATTGTTCTTGGACACGCCACCTTCCATACCCATCCACCATAAGCTTTGTGTGTGTGTGTGTTTGTTAGTGGTTAGTTGGTTTTGGTGTTCCGTGTGAACTTCACTTTGCTTGGTTTTGATTGCTCTCAAGTGTTGCCACTTGCACGATACTATCTTCTAAGGTAAAGTAAGGTTTGATGTTGCATCCCTAACCCCCTACCACTTCCATATATACCACTTGGTCTTGTGAATCATGTCTAGGAACTCCAGAGCCGAGGATGATTTCTATGAAGAATCCACGATGAGCCACCATGCATATGCCT
Source organism: Avena sativa (assembly GCA_916181665.1). Classification (NCBI taxonomy): domain Eukaryota; kingdom Viridiplantae; phylum Streptophyta; class Magnoliopsida; order Poales; family Poaceae; genus Avena; species Avena sativa. The sequence continues at coordinate 326,294,334 of OV702289.1, forward strand.
CCACAAGCATGGATGACATGATGGAGCACTACATCGATAATGGATCCACATGCTTGGGTGATATGGAGTTCTACAAGAACAATAACTCCCCAAGCATGGACAACTTCACGAACGACAATGACAAGCTCCTCAAGTCGCATCGACCAAGAGGGAGCGTCCACCTCGAGAGCGCCAAGGTCCACCATCAAATCGACAAGTTCGAAAGCTCCCTCAACAACTTCAAGAGCGACATGGACAACAACTTCGTCAAAACTATGAGCATGATGGCCAAGACTAATGATGCTTTGCGCTCATTAGAACTCCTGACCAAGAAGACTGCCAAGGAAAAGGAGAATCGTTGTGAACATAATGTAGATGACCAAGTGCGCCATCTACATCAACCTTTGGCAAGGCACGCCAATGACCTCTGTCGACACCATCATAAGGCGCCTTCAACTACTCGTGCCACCACCAAAAGGGCACCAAGAGCAAGCTCTCCTCCATGCCAAGAGTCTACACTTCAAGATGGAGGAAGCCAAGGCCACATATGTGATGAAGTCGATCTGAGCACCACTCTCGACAACAACATGAGCCTACTTCTACCGCTACTTCAAGACATCGACAAGGTCAAGAATGGTGAGCATGGGACTTTCCCTTCACCAAAGGAGGCGCATGGAGTTGAGAGATCAGAGCCTATCCATATGTGCTTGAGTAATGATGTGGTACCAATCCCATGTGAGTATGAGAGCCACTTATCCCACTTGAGTGAAAACAATAGTGAGATGAGCGACTCCACCATGCGTGAGATTGAGTGCTTCCATTTGGAGGGCATGAGTGATACACCAAGTGAGTTGAGAGTGGTAGTTGATAGGTCATGTGAGACCACTTTGACTTCTAACGACTTACCCTCTACCTCTAGTGTGCGATCTCATGATGTGCTAGGTTCAATGGATCAAAAAGCGCCAAGCATGGAGATGATGATGCCTCCAACCAAGAAGATGTACATGGTGGATGAAGATGATGCCATCCCCATAAATGATGAAGAAGTCGCCCACATGGAGGCCAATACTACCACAACACCCACTTCATATGAGAGGTATGAACAAGGTAAAAATAAGCGTGTTGATGATGCCATGATCCCACTAGTGGACATGATGACGTGTGATGATTGGCATGCTATGGATGATGTTTGTGATATCACATATGATTCATTGATATTTCCATGTGATACTTTGCCTTTGCATAATGTTGAGCATGTGAAATTATTTGAGTGTGATGATGTTGCCATAGACATGCCATGCTCTAAACTATACGTTGATGATATCATTGCTTGCACTTTGTTGAACAATTGCTCTTTCCAATGTTTTGCTTGCAATGATGTTAAAAACGACACCTCTAGGACCATGATTTGGCATAAGTGTTTTACAATTTCTCCCGTTGTTTGCAATAATATGGATGATTACTCCTTCACTTGTTTTGCTTGCAACAATAATTCTCATATGGTATCTATTGAGATGGCCCCCATAGATTTCTCAAATTTTGGAGATTTTGGTAAATGCCATGATAAGCATGTTCCCCACTTGCATACTCGCCATGCATATATTTCATACTTGATTGACATTAATGGTGATGTGCACAAGAAGAGATACGTCATGATGGATGATGTATTTCTCTACCATGCACATACGTTCTTCCTTTTATCTATGATGTGTGTAGCTACCCGTACAAGAATGTCAACCTCGGTTGAGCGCGAGTTGACAAAAAGAGCTCTAGAGAGCATACCACAAGTGAGTTCAAGATCGAACCCAGCTCTGATACCTTTTGCATGCTTTGCATCTTTCATGTTGACAAATTGCTCTTTCCTATGGTTAGCTTGCAAGCATGTTGATGGTATTCTTTCACCTTGTAACAATCATGTTTCGTTGCTATTGGATATTGATGCTTTGTGTGTTGCAACAAAAATGTTGAACAATTTCTCTTTCCGATGTTTTGTGTGCACACATAATGCCATTATGAGCATGTATTGTTATGAGAGCTTCCAAGTCTCTCGTATTGTTGTTGCAACAAACATAAGGACCACTTGCTCTTTCATATAGTTTTTTGTAAACATGTTGATTTTGCTTCCGCTCGTGATACTCATATTCCCATAATATTTGCTTTTGATGATTTGTGTGTGGCATCCAACATGTTGACCAATTGTTCTTTCCAATGGTTGCCTTACACACATAATGATGTTGTTTTGGATATTCTTCATCTTGTGTTTTTTGCCAAGTTCTCCTAGCGTTGCATCAAAGATGTTGATCAATACTTTAGTCAATTGCTTTGAGTACCACACTAAGATGTTTTATGGAGTTTTTGAGTTCCCACATTTGGATGATGTTCAAACAATTTCCATGCACTTTGACCTTCCATATGCATCCCGTTTGCTATACTTGAGTTGTGCTAATAGTGTTATGAACAAGAATGGACACGCCACAAATGACATGCACCTCTATCACACACAAACATATGTTGCTTGGTCTTTGTTGTGTGAAGGGACAAGAATATACACATCAACCTCTATGGACAAAGAGTTGACAAGACGAACCGAAGAGAGTTACCTATGGCATCCCTTCAACGAGCCATCTCTACATCTTAAGGTGACTTCCTTCTACTTGAGGACTCATGATGTAATCTTCATGAATTGGCCACTCTTTGAATGTTGCTTCGCTTTTGTTGTGAGCTTTGTAGGCTTCATGGAAGGTGAAGGAACATTGAAGAGTTGCCACACCAAGCTTCTCAAGGACGACTATATGGTGAACCCCAGGATCAAGAAGGTCTCTTGACATCCTATTCTTAGTGATGAGCATGAAGAGTCGAGGACGACTCTTTTTGAAGGGGGGAGATAATGCATCCCATCTTGCGGATGCTACTACATCTACAACGCCAAGTCCCAAAGCTCGTCCCCAAGTCACCCAAGAACATGGAAGGAAGCAACAGCTGAAGCCCCGGAGTCTCCGGCCCTCAAGCTCGGGGTCTCCGGCCTCCAACCCTGGAGTCTCCGGCCTAGACTCCGGACTCGCCCCAGGAGCGTTCAGTACACCCCTCCAGAGACAAGCCCGGAGAGCGACGTCCACCGCGGAGTCTCTGGCCACACTGGAGTCTCCGGCCACACCGGAGTCTTTGCCCTAGGACTCTAGCCCAATCTCCGGACCCCTGCCTGGAAGTCTCTGCATGCCAGCCCGGAGTCTACCCCGGAGAGCGCCATCAACCCCGGAGTCTCCAGCCACCCCTGGAGTCTCCGTCCACCCCCGGAGTCTCCGGCCACCCCTGGAGTCTCCGGCCCATGTACCCCGGAGTCTCCAGCCTAAGTGGAACGGGCCTATACGCCTTGAGCTGGGCCTTCGGCCCATGTACCCCTCTTATCCTTAGAAACCCTAGTTTTATGCCTAAATTACCCCTTGTTATGTGGCTGGCCTATATATAGTGCCCCCACCCCCTCATGTAACCCTAGGAATAGATGATAGACTAAAGACAACCCCATTTGTGGAATATCTAGTTTTGCCTCATCCCTTTCTACCAAAGGGGATCGACTATCGTCACCACCTCGTTGGAGTTTGCATCGCACCTCCCTTGTTGTACAAGGCCTTGGCATCGGTGTCTCTTTGCCAAGACGTCAAGACCCTCTCCAAGGTGTTCTTCCCTCTCAGTGTGGGATCGAGGGAGCACGTTGATCGATTTTTCCTTGCGAGGATTCTATCAGACCGGTGGCCACCGGCGGGAGCAATCGGCCTTGTATCGTGTGAGTTTTGCGTGTGTTCATCGTGTTCTTCGCGAGGTGTGCGTCCGCTTCCGCTACCTTCTCTCTTTCCCCTCGCTTTCCCATCGATTGGACCACGAGATCCGTGAAGATCGGGCCACCCACGGGGTTACCCCATAACACACGCGAGGGGCACATGTTGCTGTCATGGCGTTGGACACGTAAGGCGATTCCAGGAAGAGAAACAGGATCGGCCTCGCTGTCCGCTGCGGTTGGTTCGAACCAGACCAAAAGGAGAGACGAGGTCGGGTGCAGCAGGTAGAGGTAGAGGAAAACCAAACTGGGTTCTGTTGTGCCCTTGGTTTTAGATAACAAGCACGAGTTGAATTACAGAGTTTGGTGTGCGTGTGTAGTTAGACACCACATGCCTCATGCATGGCATATATGCACCTACACATACACTTGCTTGCATGCATGGGTACACACATACACTCATATGGATGGTTACATACACAGAATGGCTCGATTTGAATTTAGGAAAAGGAGATAGAGGTTAGATAGGAGTGTATGTGTGTATGTGTGAGAATACACGCATAGGTAGATATGATTTGGGTCATCTAGGTGTGTGTATGTGTGCAAGCGCACAATATTAGAGAAGAGGGTTTTGATAGCTAGGAATTAGTTGGTTTTGTAGAGAGAGAGAGGATTAGATTAGATGGGTAGATTAGTGAGAGAAAAATGGGTTAGATTCGAATCAAGCATAAGAACCAAAGAAATCAAAAAGGGATTTATTTAATAGGGGTACACATGATGTGCTCAACATTTCATGTAAGATGATATGGGGTTATATTGCATGTGAGTGTAAAAGCACGTATACATGCATGTGGTTGGCATTTTTGTGAAAACAAAAATGTAAGAATTATGTAGGAGAGATGTGGATGTCAAAACAACACAAGATTGCAAAGGACAAGTACATGGCAATGTTGTATAGGTTTCAATCAAACCCTATGTGACCATGAGTAGATGAACAAAGAATTGGAGTCATATATATGTATGTGGCCTTTAGTAAAACCAAAAGAAAGATATATTGCCCACATACATATGCATGGTGGAGTTGTGGATAAATATCAAAAGGAAGGTGGCCATTGTTAGTAGCTGGAAGGATTAAAGAGAGATGCCCTCAACTCATATTCGACATGTAACAATATATCAAGATGCAAATACAAGATATCAAGAAGCAACTATATTTAATAAGAGGAAAATACAAGATGCGATATGAGGAGAAGAACCAAATGAAAGGGGTTTTATATGATGCTCAAATGCAATGTGGCATGGTGACATGAGCATGATATAATCCAATGCAATTAATGATATATAGGAAGTAGCAATATATAGACTAGGCAAGTAGCATTGCAATTGTTAGTTAAATTGGGATGAAGATGAAGTGTGACATGGAACACTACGTCCAACGATGCACTACATGTGTTCAAGCTAAGTCGCAAGCTAACCCTTATGGTCTTTATATGCCATTGCCTATTCCTCATGCACCTTGGTCCGACATTAGCATGGATTTTGTGTTAAGATTGACTAGGTCTAAGCATGGTCATGATTCTATATTTGTTGTTGTGGATCGCTTTTCCAAAATGGCACACTTCATACCGTGCCATAAGACCGACGATGCTTCACATGTTGCCAATTTGTTTTTGAGGGAAATCGTCCGTCTTCATGGTGTGCCAAGAACAATTGTCTCCGACTGCGACGTCAAATTCATGAGCTACTTGTGGAAGACCCTCATGGCCAAACTCAGTGTCAAGCTACTCTTATCCTCCGCATCGCACCAGCAAACCGATGGCCAAACTAAGGTCGTTAACCGAAGCCTCGGTACTCTCCTTCGTGTGTTGATCAAGAAGAACTTGAAGGTTTGTGAGGAATGCATTCCCCATGCTGAGTTCGCCTACAATCGAGCCAAGCACTTAACAACCAAGATGAGTCCCTTCATGATCATCTACGGTTTCGATCCCCTCACCGTGCTCAACATCCTACCACTACCTCTCCATGAGCGCACCAACATGGATTGAAAAGGGCTCCCAAGCTATGAAGAAGCTTCATGAAGAAACAAGAGCTACTATCGAACAACAAGTCCTTCGCCAAGCTTCAAGGTTAAACAAGGAAAAGAAGGACATGATATTTGAAGAAGGTGACCTTGTGTGGATACACTTGAGCAAGGACCGCTTTCCCGAGGAACGAGATTCCAAGCTCAAACCAAGAGGAGATGGCCCTTCAAGGTCCTCAAGAGAATCAACAACAATGCCTACATCATCGACATTCCAACCTCCAAGTACCTTGTAAGCAATACATTCAATGTCAAGGACCTCTCACCCTACCATGGAGATGTTCAAGATGATAACCATGAAGAGTCTAGGACGACTCTTTCCCAAGGGGGGGAGCTGATGCAGCCTGTCCTACGGACGCTCCTACATCTACACCACCAAGTCCCCCAAGTGGCCCATGACTCGTGCCCGAGCCAAGCTCCTCCAAGCTAAGGTGAATTCTCTCCTCTCATCATGTGGGTTTAACACATCCTTGGATGGCTTGCTACTTCATGCAAATACACTATGCATTCTTAGCTATGAAGCCCCGACACATCACCAAGCCTGATGCAGCCCGTCCTACGGACGCTACTATATCTACACCACCAAGTCCCCCAAGTGGACTGATGACCCGTGCCCGAGCCAAGCTCCTTCAAGCTAAGGTGAATTCACTCCTCTCATCATGTGACTTTGACATACACTTGGATGGCTTGCTACTTCATACCACTACTCTGTGCATTATCAGGTACGAGTCCCTGTTGCATCGACCCACGAGCCCTGAAGCTGCACCTGTCCTAAAGCTGCCTGAGCCGGAGTGTCCGCCCGAATCCAGCCGGAGTGCCCAGCGCAGCCGGAGTGTCCGTCACGACTTAGCCGGAGTGTCCGGCCTGCCCTAGCCCCAACCTGGCGTGGACATTCAGAAGGCCAGTTCGGACACTACCCGGAGTGTCTGGCCACCCCGGACTATCCGGTCAACTCGACCCGGCCTGAAGATGGGCCTGCGAGCCTTAGCTAGGCCCATGTGGCCCATGTACCCCTCTACTTCGCCCAGAACTCTACTTTAATGCCTGAATTACCCCTGAACTTGTGGTTGGCCTATATATAGTCCCCCACCTCCATTGTAAACCCTAGGCATGATATTTGGAATTAGTGGAAACCCCTTGTGGATCTATCTAGTTCTTGCCTCATGCTCCTTTGACAAAGGAGCAGCAAATATACCAAACCTCGTTGGAGTTTGCATCGTGCCTCCGTGTTGTACAAGGCCTAGGCATCAGAGTCCCTTTTCCTAGACGTCAAGATCTCACCAAGTCTCCCATCTCGCCGTGCCGGTTCGAGAGAGAGTCCTCCGCCCGATGCTGATCCTAGGGATTACGCCGGACCGATCACCACCGGCGTGAGCTATTGGTGTGTATCGTGGTTTTGCGTGTGTGTGTGTGTTCATCGTGTTCTTCGTGCGTGAGTTCGTCGTGTTCGTCCTCCCCTCCTTCCCCCACACTCCATCCTCGATTTGAGTGGGATTCGTGAAAGATCGGGCCACCCTAGAGGTTTGCCCTCAACATATTGGTATCAAGAGCTTCGTTGCTCACGAATCCCCCCACAAATTTTTCTTCTATCCACCCAAAAATTGAGGATCTCCAAAAAAGAGCCCCATATTTGCCTTTGGATCGATCTCTTGATTTGGAGTGTTATTTTGGTTTTGATCCGACCAAACCTTGTCTTAGGAGTTGGTCCAGCTTTATCCTGCGTTTTCCCAGCCCGATTTGGCCAGTTTTTCGCGGATTTGAGGCCTTAAGGCGAAGATTTCCGCTAAAAAACACGAGCAGGAACCCCGTGGTAGAGTGTCCGGACCGATTCGACCGGAGTGTCCGGCCGAATCCGATCGGAGTGTCCGGCCTGACCGGAGTGTCCGGCATAGACAGACTAGAGTGTCCGGCTGTAACGCCAGTTTTGACAGTTTTGCCTCATTTTTCGCATTGGCTAATTTCCTTTGTTTGCTCATGTCCCGTGTGCGTGTCAGCAACTAACAGCAAGCTTCCGCATCAATAATCCCCGCGCTCATTGACACCATGGCCCATGAACATCATCCCGCAACACCAACGGCAAGTTCATCATCACCAACTAAGGTATAACTTGAGTCACCTTGTTAACCCCTATCTTTCTTTGTGTGTACCTATCCCATGCGAGTGGCTCGTCTTGTGTTTGCTTGAGCATTGTGCATTTGTCCTTGGATAGTGAGAGCACAAGAGCAATATCAAGTGTGACTAGGTAGCATCAAGGGAGAGCAAAAAAAGAAACAAAAGAAAAGAAAAATAGTCACCCCTTGCAAAAGAGAGTCTCAAAGCTTGTAAGCAAGAGAGAGATGAAGGAAATATGCCCTGAGAGGCAATAATAAAGTTGTTATTATGTATTGCTTGTATATGATAGATGTTTATTTTGCATGCTATAATTTTATTGATAGGAAACGTCAATACATGTGTGTTTAATAAACAAAAAGGGTTCCTAGTTATGCCTCTCTTATAGACTAGCTCGTTGATTAACAAGATGATCAAAGTTTCCCGATCATAGACATTGGATGTTGTTAATAACGAGGTCACATCATTTGTGAAATGATGTGATGAACATTCATCCGAAGTATAGCATTACGATCAAAGTCATTATGTTTATATTGCTATAACATCATATGAAGTAATCTTAGTCCTTAGACCATGAGATCATGTTAATTGCTAACACCGGAAGAGTATCTTGATAACATCAAACGTCACACCATAACAGGGTGACTATAAAGGTGGGTTCAGTGCTACGAAGGTGTTATGTTGAGGCTCATGGATCAAGAGTAGAATTTGTCAATCCCGATGACGGATAGATATACTCTGGGCCCTCTCGGTGATATCACATTAAGATAGCTTGCAAGCAAGTGATGTGATCACTAGAATGTTATATCACGGGAACGAGAAAAGAGTGCATGTCAGTAACGAGATCAAACTAGGTATTTGGATACCGATGATCGAATCTCGGACATGTATTATACCATGAGACAAAGGGATTAAATTACTAGCATTAAAGGTTCTCACGATTACAGAAGTCATCGTTGAATGTGCACGAGTCAGTATGGATCTCCAGGTCCCGCTTCTGATTATTGATCTGAGAGGAGACTCAATCATGTCTGCATTATTCGTGAACCGTAGGGTGACACACTTAAGGGTTGCCGGACACCATTTAGGAGAACATATGTTTCAGACAAAAGGTTTGCAAACCGCAGAAAATGTTTCGATAGAAACAGGAATTGTTTCGATAGAAACCGGAATTGTTTCGAGTGAAATTGCAGAAAGAGGTTCTGCATGTGATTTTGAAATGTTGCAAGGGGTTTTATGTGAATGTTTGTTAATTAAAGTAATTAACAAAATTCTGAATAAAATAAATAAAAGAGCTTTATTAATTGAGAGTGGCATTAAATTTGGTGGAAATTTAATGCATGTGAGTGGAATTTTGGGTGGAGTCAAAATTGATGTGAGTGGAGCTTCCACCACATGAATGAGGAAGAGGTGGGGGCACCCTCCTTGGCCGCCGGCCATGGTAGGGGAGGAGCCCCCTCTCCTATAAAAGGCCCCCTCTCCTTCCTCACAAAACACACCTCCTCGTGAAGGATCTCTCCCCCCCTCTAGATATTCCCCCATGGTCTCGGATTAGCGAGATACATGTTCCCGGTGGCCTTGCGTCTGGAAGGAGTTGCTGCTTCCGCTGATTCGCTGGAGCGGGGAGGTGGAGGTTGTCCGGTGGCTTGAACGTGTGTGCGAGGACGGATGCGCTACTGATTTGCGGCGCTCGGACTTCCACACGATCTTGAGATCGGCAAGCGTACGACTACATCGACCACGAGTTCCTACTCGTTAACAAAACTCGTTGTCTTCGAGGGTAAGTTCTCCATGGATGTATGTCCACCCGTTGCTCTGTATCTAGTAGATAGATCTTGGCGTATAATTCTCATCGTAGGAATTTTTTTCTATGCTGCGGACCCAACAGTGGTATCAGAGCCTGACCTATGCATAGGTGCTTTGCACGGGTAGTACACATATGTTTATATGTGGGCGAGATAATGTTATTGCATCTTCTATGTATCTTGGATATTGGTGGCATAGTGGGATGAAGCGGCCCGGACCAACCTTACATGTCATTGTACATGAGACCGGTTCCACGACTGACATGCAACTAGTTTTGCATAAGTGGCTAGAGGGTGTCTGTCTCTCCTACTATAGTCAATATCTGATTTACAACGAGTTGTTAATAACTTGGTTATCCTCATTGTGGTTCATGTTCGTAGGTAAGATCGGTTCTATCTCCGAAAGCCCTAAGCCATGTAAAACTTGCAATTGATAAATTAGAGGCGTCTAGTTTAGATTGTTGCTGGGCTAGTGTCTTGATATGGTATTGTTGTAAGTAGATGTATGATAGATACTCTTACAATGCACTCAACATGTAAGTTCCATAGACCTTGGCCTTACACACAAAGGAATGATAGAGATCATACCACGATGCAAATGATAGAGATCAAATGCATGGACCATATCATCTCACTTTACACATTAGATGTTTGCATATTATATTGCTAGTTTGGCGCTTTTGGTAGCATTATAAGATGATCCCTCATTTAGATATCAAGATAAAATGTGTTCTTCCTTAAGTATGCACCGTTTTATGGATCGTGTTTCAAGGCATCACGTGATGATCAGGTGTTCTCGACTCTACGCTTTCATACGACGGGTGTAAGACAGTTTTACACACGCGAATACTAAGGTTCTTACTTGGCGAGCCTAGCATGTACATACATGGCCTCGGAACGCGGACCGAAAGGTTAAGCATGAGTCATATAGTTGATATGATGCCGATATAGATGATCGCCTTTGAAGCTACACCGACTCACGTGATGATCGGACTTGGTGTAGTGGATTCGGTTCATGTAATCACCAAAAGGACACGAGGGATGTCATTTTTGAGTGGGAGTTCATTAGTAATTTGGATTAGTTGAACTCAATCTATCATAAACTTAGTCTAAATATACTTTACAAATTCTGTTGTAGATGGCACCACCTGCTTTTAATTTCAATGTGTTCATGGAGAAAGAGAAACTTGCTGCGAATGGTAGCAACTTCACCAACTGGGCTATGAATTTGAGGATTCTCCTCACTTCTGCACAAAAGCAATATGTGCTAGAGGTGCCGCTAGGCCCCCCACCAGCTCCTGATGCCCCTGACGAAGAAAAGAACGTCTATATAACTCGTCAGGAGGACCACAACTTAGTTCATTGCGGCATACTGTATGGGCTAGATCCAGAACTTCGAAAGCGTTTCGAAAATGGCAATGCTTTTGATACCATGGGAGAATTGAAAATGATTTTAAATACCCATGCTGCCGTAGAGAGTTATAATGCTTCTGAAAAGTTCTTTAGCTACATGATGGAGGAGAACAACTCCGTTAGTGAGCACGTACTCAAAATGTCTGGGTACGCCGATAAGCTTGTGTCCTTGGGAATAACGATTCCCATTGACTTAGGCATACATCGTGTTCTCCAATCTCTGCCACCTAGCTACAAGAGCTTTGTGATGAACTATAATATGCAGGGCATGAAGAAGTCTCTTCCCGAGCTTCTATCAATGCTTAAGACTGTAGAAGTGGAAATTAGGAAAGAACATCAAGTGTTGATGATCAATAAGACCACCGGTTTCAAGAAGGACAAGAAAGGCAAGCAGAAGGGAAAGAAGGGCGGCAAATCTGTTGCCGCACCTGAAAAGAAACCCCGAGCTGGCCCTAAGTCTGATACCGAGTGCTACTATTGCAAGGGGACTGGCCATTGGAAGCGCAACTGCCCCAAGTATTTGGCGGACAAGAAGGCCGGCAAGGAAAACAAAGGTATATGTGATAGACATGTTATTGATGTGTACTTGACTAGTACTCGCAGTAGCACCTGGGTATTTGATACGGGATCGGTTGCTAATATATGTAACTCGGTTCAGGGGATGCGGAACAAGCGACAGCTAGCAAGGGATGAGGTCACGATGCGGGTCGGCAATGGATGAAGAGTTGATGTGAACGTCGTCGGAACGCTGCCTCTCCATATGCCGTCGGGATTAGTTATAAATCTCAATAATTGTTATTTGGTGCCTGCACTAAGCATGAACATTGTATCCGGATCGTGTTTGATACAAAGTGGTTATTCGTTTAAATCTGAAAACAATGGTTGTTCGATTTATATGAATGGTATCTTTTATGGTCATGCACCTGTGTTGAATGGTTTATTTCTATTGGATCTCGATAGTAGTATTACGCATATTCATAATGTTGATGCTAAAAGGATTAAACTTGATAATGATATATCTGCATATATGTGGCACTGTCGTCTAGGTCATATTGGCATTAAACGCATGAAGAAACTCCATTCTGATGGACTTTTGGAATCACTTGATTTTGAATCATTTGATACATGTGAGACATGCCTTATGGGCAAGATGACTAGAATGCCATTTTCCGGTTCAATGGAACGGGCGATAGATTTATTGGAAATCATACATACTGATGTGTGTGGACCAATGAGTGTGTCGACGTGAGGTGGATATCGTTATTTTGTTACTTTCACGGATGATTTGAGTAGATACGGGTATATCTATTTAATGAAACATAAGTCTGAAACCTTTGAAAAGTTCAAGGAATTTCAGAATGAAGTGGAAAATCATTGTAACAGAAAGATCAAATTTTCGATGAAGGACCTTGGTGAAGCTTCATATATATTAGGCATTAAAATCTATAGAGATAGATCAAGACGCCTAATTGGGCTATCGTAGAGTACATACCTTGATAAGATATTAAAGACGTTTAATATAGACGGAAGTAAGAAGGGGTTCTTACCTATGTTGCAAGGCAAGACATTGAGTAAGACTCAAAGTCCGGCTACGGCGGAAGAAAGAGAGATAATGGATAAGATCCCCTATGCCTTAGCCATAGGCTCTATAATGTATGCCATGCTATGTACAAGACCGGATGTGGCACATGCTATTAGTTTGACTAGTAGGTACCAATCTGATCCAGGTTCGGAACACTGGATAACGGTCAAGAATATCCTTAAGTACTTGAGAAGTACTAAGGATATGTTTCTTGTATACGGAGGTGAAGAAGAGCTAGTCGCTAAGTGTTATGTCGATGCTAGCTTTGACACTGATCCGGATGACTCTAAGTCTCAATCCAAATACGTATTTCTCTTGAACGGAGCAGCAGTTAGTTGGAGGAGTTCCAAACAACCTGTGGTGGCTAGATCATAGACGGAGGCGGAATATGTTGCTACTTCAGAAGCGGCGCAGGAAGCGGTTTGGATGAAGGAGTTCATAACGGAACTAGGTGTGGTTCCTAGTGCATTGGACCCAATGGTGATCTATTGTGACAACAATGGAGCCATAGCCAACGCCAAGGAACCAAGGTCTCACAAGAATTCCAAGCATATTAAGCGTCGATTTCACTCCATCCGCGAGCATGTCAAGGATGGAGACATAAAGATTTGTAAAGTGCACACGGACCTGAATGTAGCAGATCCGTTGACTAAAGTTCTCCCTAGGGCAAAACATGATCAACACCAGAACTCCATGGGTGTTAGATTTATCACTATGTAAACTAGATTATTGTCTCTAGTGCAAGTGGGAGACTGAAGGAAATATGCCTTGAGAGGCAATAATAAAGTTGTTTTTATGTATTCCTTGTATATGATAGATGTTTATTTTGCATGCTATAATTGTATTGATAGGAAACGTCAATTCATGTGTGTTTAATAAACAAAAAGGGTTCCTAGTTATGCCTCTCTTATAGACTAGCTCGTTGATTAACAAGATGATCAAAGTTTCCCGATCATAGACATTGGATGTTGTTAATAACGAGGTCACATCATTTGTGAAATGATGTGATGAACATTCATCTGAAGTATAGCATTACGATCAAAGTCATTATGTTTATATTGCTATAACATCATACGAAGTAATCTTAGTCCTTAGACCATGAGATCATGTTAATTGCTAACACCGGAAGAGTATCTTGATAACATCAAACGTCACACCGTAATAGGGTGACTATAAAGGTGGGTTCAGTGCTACGAAGGTGTTATGTTGAGGCACATGAATCAAGAGTGTAATTTGTCAATCCCGATGATGGATAGATATACTCTGGGCCCTCTCGGTGATATCACATTAAGATAGCTTGCAAGCAAGTGATATGATCACTAGAATGTTATATCACGTGAACGAGAAAAGAGTGCATATCGATAACGAGATCAAACTAGGTATTTGGATACCGATGATCGAATCTCGGACATGTATTATATCATGAGACAAAGGGATTAAATTACTAGCATTAAAGGTTCTCACGATCATAGAAGTCATCGTTGAATGTGCAGGAGTCAGTATGGATCTCCAGGTCCCGCTTCTGATTATTGATCTAAGAGGAGTCTCAATCATGTCTGCATTATTCGTGAAGCATAGGGTGACACACTTAAGGGTTGCCGAACACCATTTAGGAGCACATATGTTTCAAACAAAAGGTTTGCAAAGCGCAGGAAATGTTTCGATAGAAACAGGAATTGTTTCGGGTGAAATTGCAGAAAGAGGTTCTGCATGTGATATTAAAATTTTTCAAGGGGTTTTATGTGAATGTTTGTTAATTAAAGTAATTAACAAACTTCTGAATAAAATAAATAAAAGAGTTTTATTAATTGAGAGTGGCATTAAATTTGGTGGAAATTTAATGCATGTGAGTGGAATTTTGGGTGGAGTCAAAATTGATGTGAGTGGAGCTTCCACCACATGAATGAGGAAGAGGTGGGGGCACCCTCCTTGGCCGCCGTCCATGGTAGGGGAGGACCCCCCCTCTCCTCCCTCACAAAGCACACCTCCTCATGAAGGATCTCTGTCCCCCTCTAGATATTCCCCCATGGTCTCGGATTAGCGAGATACATGTTCCCGGTGGCCTTGCGTCTGGAAGGAGTTGCTGCTTCCGTTGATTCGCTGGAGCGAGGAAGTGGAGGTTTTCCGGTGGCTTGAAAGTGTGTGCGAGGAAGGATGCGCCGCTGATTTACGGCGCTTGGACTTCCACACGATCTTGAGATCGGCAAGCGTACGACTACATCAACCACGAGTTCCTACTCGTTAACAAAACTCGTTGTCTTCAAGGGTAAGTTCTCCATGGATGTATGTCCACCCGTTGCTTTGTATCTAGTAGATAGATCTTGGCGTATAGTTCTCATCGTAGGAAATTTTTTGTTTTCTATGCTGCATACCCAACAAGAGAAAGAGCGCCAGAGGCAAGTGCACAAATCCGTTGCTCATTTTTCCTCTTTGCAAACAAGCCACGGTCTCTCCTTGTATTGGCACGACACCGAGCGTAGTATTCGTTAGGACATTTTGTTTGCTCATTTTCATAGTCGTGTCAATCCCAACTATCTCCACGTGTGTGTATATAGTCATAGGTTCCCGTCACCCTTTGAGTTGTTGACCTTTGCCTTTGACTTGAGTTTTATTGGATTTTACCCACATTTGACTATCCCTTTTCTTTTGGTTGGTTCTTTGGCATTCCACAATCCTAACCTACCACCAACAAGCTTTTGAGAGTTAGTTATTTCTTTAGTGTGAGTTTTCTTTGCAATTCCACTTTGCACGCTTATAGCTCTCACTTGTGGTTTCTAGTTTGGTGCAATCCCCAAGGTGAGGTACAAGGCTAACACCACCATATTCCAATTCCATTTACAATACTTGTGTGTTTTGCATGATGGATAGGCACGGTGAGTCGAGCCAACCACCTCCCCAAGAAGAAGATCAAGGACCATACATCATGCGCGAAGTCACTTCATTGTTCGACAAGAGTTCTGTGAATGTTGCCAAGCCCTTGAGACGCGACAAGATGAACAATTTGGCGAGACGCAAGCCGAGTTCAAGAACATCGACAACCGCTTCGACGGCCTCGAATGACAAATGCACGCAATGCATCACAACTTCGGCCACCAAAATGAAGCGCTTCAACGCTCCATTGCCGAAACAAATGACAATCTTCTACGCCTCATCGATGGAATGGCAAGACCACGTTCACGCGCATCAAGCTCTTCAAGTTCATCGCATCGTCATGCACCTCTTCAACAAGATCTACATCTAAGTGCTCGAAGACGCAATGATGCCCATTGGTTGAAGATGGAAGTTCCTCGAACTATGTACCTTCCCCACAGCACGCCGCAACGTAAAGCTATGATGGTGATTTCTCTTCAAGGCCAAGATCAAGGCAAGAAGCACACCGTCATCACGCAAGGGAATTAGTGATCCAACAAGAGCAACCACAAGAATAACCGCAAGTGCGACCGCAAGTCTACCACCATTGACCTCGACACATACTTGACACAACAAGTGATGACTCCAATTTGGAGAACCAAGCTCGTCATCAACGTGAAGCTCTCCAAGATCCTCCTCCTTGTCATCATCGCCATGAACGTTGTAACATCCCAAAACTTTAATCCAAGTGATCAAGATCAAATCCACCCAATTTAGGGTTAACAAAAACCTTTTCCATTTAAAAATCTTTAAGCATTCATATATGTGTGTGCATTTAAATAGGAGTTGTTTTGAATTGCCATGTTTGAGTGATCCATTGATTGTAAAATGATTCTTAGGTGGATTAAACATCATCTAGATCATCCCCAAACAAATCCCAAAGAAAAAGAAATCAAAAAGAATAAAATAAGGAAATGGTCATTTGTGCCATTTTAACTAACTAGCCTGCTTTGGCTATTCCTAGAACTCAAATCTTAATAGAAACAATTATGGTCCTTTGCACCCCTTGCTAGTACAAGTAGTGATGTGCCAAGGCCCACTTTGTTTCATCCCAAAAACTTTCAAACACTAAATTTAAATGACAATGTATAGATCACACTTATTCAAAAACCACTCAAATGAATTCCATTTGGCAAATCCTAGCAACCACAGTCTACCAAGCATCAGATCAAGGCATCCACCAAAAAATCAGCCCAAAATTCAAAACTTTTGTTCTTGCGGATTTGACCGAACAGGTGGCAGACATAGATCAAAATGCCTAACTATTACTGTTTCTAGTTAAGCCATTGTCCCCCTTTGCACCCTCTCTACTCTCCTCTGTCCCTCCTGAGTCCAACCAAGTCCCCAACTAGCTTCCCCCTTAGCCGCAACACCAGTGCAGCGCCGCCCGATTGAGGTCATCACCGGCCAGACGAGGACAACACGCCAGAGACCGCGCCGTGCCAAACTAGCGTGCCCCTAGCTTCGCCCAACCCTACCGCCGCCCATGGTCCACCCCTCGATCAACCCCAGCCCCTGGACCACTCCCCAGCGTCGCTGCCCTTTCTCTCTGCGAGCTCGCCAGAGCGCGATAGCCGCCAGCACGCAGCAGACCGCCCTTGACCCCATACCGCGCACGCCACTCTGCCTCGACACTAGCACCCCGCCAGACATGGTCGTGCACCATCACGCGACCCATAGTCGCCGTGATCCGTGTCGAGCACCGCCTCTGTCTCTCAGAGCGCGAGACGCTACCGACCACAATCCACCGCCCCTAGTGTCGCCATTAAGCCGTAGAGCACCGCCAGGAGACAAGCCACCGTCCGCCTACGCCGCCCATGCCGAAAGCGCCCTGTATCGTCGTCACCGACGAGCTCGCCCTTGCCCTCTCGGTTCCCTCGTCACGCCTATATAAGGAGCCCTCCCCAGCACCATCTCCTCACACCATTCCACTCCCCTCTCTCCCCTGAACATTTCTCCTCTCTCACCGAAGCCGCTCAAGCCGCCGTTCGCCGGAATTGCACCGGAGGAGGCCGCTGCAGAGGAGGAGACGCTGCCGTCGATTCCGTCCACCTTAGCCCCTGCCGCTACCTCGCCTGAGTCTGCCGTTGCCGTCCAGTTTGATCGCCTGCCTCGCCGCACTAGCTGGAGCCCTGGTACGTCCCCAGTAGACCCCCACCAGCCGTTTAGGGTTCGGTCTCGCCGACGACGAGTCCGTCATCGATGACGGCTGTGAGCCGTTGATCCGCTTATAATCGTGTGGCCCAGATCGCTAGATACCGTTTCAGTTTTTAAGTCTCGCTGACAAGCGGGACCAACCTGTTAGTCGCCCTCTGCGCTGCTGAGCGTCACTGGGTCGGCCCATTTCATTTCCCGCGTCGAACCTGCAATTCAAATTAGGATTTTTCTATTTAGGTTTAAACTCAATTCTATCACTTAGATCAAAAAATAATTCAGGAAGATTTACTGAACCAAATTGAGTGATTCTAATTTTGTTGAAAAGCTTCTGAAAAGATCTATCCAAGCCCATTGGATTTAATTCATTTAGAGTTAGAGATCTCTCCTAGTTAAAATAACAAACAGAAGCTTTCGCACATTCAAACATTTTTATAAAATCAATCATAATAGCTTTTGAGTTGATTCCAACTCTCAAAAATCATATTTAACTAGACCTATCTGAATATGTAATAATATTAAGGTTTGTATAAAGTGACTTTGGACTAGTACCAAAATAATGCTATATAGGCATTTCTAGTCACTTTAAATCATTAAATATTAAACGTAAACTTATTAAAATATGATCCAACCTTTAAATCACATTCCCATATGTTAGAATATGTGGTGATGACATGTGTCCACATGATTCCATATTTTAATTGGAGAATATTAAATCTTAGTTATTTTCAATGAGTAGAAATTACTTTTCTCAAATAAAATAAATGAAACTAGTTCATTAAGCCTTGTGATGCTTGTGATGATATTAGATCATCAAATGTGTGCCTTAGTGTGCTAAATAGACTAGTTAAGTATTGTTTGGTGATTGTGTACTCCGTATGTATTTATAGACGATAGTACCGACCAAGCTTACGAGGAGGAGGAGTTCTACCAGGAGGAGGAGGAAGAAAACTTCAACCACTACACTGCTCAAGGCAAGCCATCATTAACAATGCAATCTAACCCTTGCAATCTAGATAACCTAAGCAAAGGCATTAGGCATGCTTTGGTTATACCACTTTGACTTATACCTACCCCAAGTTTTATTTATAAGCTTTACTTACTTTACTTTACCAAAGTCCTTTACTTGTTTGAAGGTATAAAGAGTATAAAACTTGACCTATATAGTTATACTTAGATGTCATCCTATGGCATGAGATTGACATTAGCATCCCACATTAGTGAACACTCTTAACTTAGTAGTTTAGAGCTAAACCAAAAACTTGATTTACTCTAGATGGGAATACTTGGTGAAAATGAGTTGTGAAAACCTTGGAATGTTGAGTCATTCTATTGAGATGTTTTGACATGTGTTGAGAAACACAAATGGTTTATGATGATGAAAATGTTGAGGCATGAGCCTTAGCCCTTTTATAAAACTGATGGTTGGGTTCGGATGCGATACCATTCCAATTTTACCGTACAACCACAATACCTAAATTGGGTAAGGCTTAGCCGGAAGTTTATATGCATTAGTATTAGTTCCCTCACGGGAGAGGTTTGAGCTGAGGCTACCTCTCAATGTTGTCCACCTATGTAGTGCCCAAGATGACAGATGGTCATGGTTGGGAGGCCATGCTCATAGGAGAGGTGCTTATACTAGGGTGTGTCAAGGAAAGGTTATGTTTGATTATCTGCATACCAAGTATGATGATTCAGGGTTATCCCTGACAGATGTATAGAATCTTGTGGTGAAAGTGTACCACCTCTGCAGAGTGTCAAACTATTCGAATAGCCGCATCTGCGATTATGGACAGTTGGAGTGGCCATATTGTTCCGTTGTCAGATGTTTGCAAAACAACTTATGAAATGAATTGTGACATGACTTGACCACAACAGAGTTGTGACTATGATGATTAAGTTCCCACTTAGGTGTTTTCAAACTTCTTTTAGCTTTCTTTGTTTCAGAACTCAAGTTAGGTTTCAAACTTAACTTTACAAGTAAACTTAGAGTTACCATTTCCTACTAAAGCTATACTACTTGTTAGTGATAGTTTGCGAGTACTTAAAGAGTACTCATGGCTTTTGTCCCTGGCTATTCCTATGGCCAGACTATGAAGGAGATTACCAAGATGAAGGCCAACATGACGACTATGATAACTAGGACTATCTTCCATCGTCAGCATTGCCTGTGACTCTGAAGATGGACCCCACCGCTACGCTATTTATTCTGCTACTTGATTGTACTAAGACTGGATCATGAGATCCTTATTTGTGTAAGACCTTATTTATGGTTTGTAATGGATGATGTACTATGATATCCAATCTGTTATGTCTCGCAAAAATGGTAATCGTAGGATTGCGAGGTATGGCATAACATGCATCTGGGATTAAAAATCCGGGTGTTGACAAGTTGGTATCAGAGCCATCCTGACCTTAGGAGACCCTAGTTAGAATGGACGTCCGAACAAAAACTTAGCTTCAAAAACCAAAGTGAGTATTTATGAAAACTACTTCCTCTCTTACCCTTGGGAATTCTTTCTCTCAAAAAAATTCATATTCCTCCAAATTCTTACATTACTACATAAAAATTTGACACACTTGATCACTTCACTAACTTCCTCATCCTAAATTCTTATAGATGGAAGCTCAATACAACAAGTTCTACCAGTTGGGCACGGAGGCCAACTGATCTTCGAGAGGGATTTGGATGCACTGTCTGAGTTCTTGGAGCGTCCTCATCCAGAATTCCTTGGAGCTCAACTCCCGGGTCCACCAGGAGGAGATTTGCAATGGCTAGTGACTGCTGATCTTCGAGGCAAGATAGAAGCCCCAGTATCTAGGAGGATTCAGTTCTCGGTGAGAGAGAACAACTGGCTAGATGGATTAGCCAGAGCAATGCATGAGGCCCTCGCACGTCTGTGTGCCCTTAGTGTCAACCTCATCCAGGGAACCCGCTTTGTTCACTATGCAAGGCGTGATTCCATGGGAATGCCGCTTGAGATGCCAAGTCACCCAATACTGAAGCGTCAAGTGGAGAACCTCAACTTCCTACTGTACGACCCCCAGAAGGAGTTGGACAATGCAAGAGAGCTAGCCAACCACAACCTCGCTATTGCTACCCAGAAGGCCCAGACTTTCTCACTGCTAGTCTAGGATCGTCAGTCCCTTCGCCGTCAGCGCACCAAGAAGGATCGCACCATCGACCGTCTTCACAAGAAGGTGGCCGATCTTGAGAAGACCATCAAGGAGAAAGAAGCTCAGTTGGCCGTAAAGAAAGAAGAAGAGGAAGGTGAAGATATCCAAGGGGATATTGATTCCTACCTTAGCAATGATGATGACTTTCTAGAGGAAGATGTCGTGGACTTCTACACCGACGATGATGACTCCGACTTCATTGATGATAAGTAGATGCACTAGAGCACTATCGTAGCATGAGATGTATCGGTCCCATTGTATCGTAGCTTACAGAATGGTTCTTAAAACCATGTGTTTTCCTTTGATGTTGTGGTGTGTGTGTGTTTGTATCATGTGCTTGCTTGAATGAATGAAAAGAAGTTAGTTGCAAAAACCTGAGTCAAACTCAAAGTTTTAGATTTGAAATTAAAACCATAAACCATAGAATTTTCCCTCTTACCCCTTTATCTACCTCAATCTTCAGATGACTCGTGGAAACCAAGGAGGGAGCAGCTCATCGCAAGATCCAATGCTGCAGATTCTGTAGACTCTCATCGCAGACAGGGAAGCAAGCAGGGCAGAGCGCCAAGCTAATCTAGCAACACTACAGCAGATTGCCCAGATGGATCACAACAACCAGAACCATGGAAATCAGGATCATCAAGTATCCAAGCTGAAAAACTTCCAAAATACCAATCCCCCAATCTTTAGCACCTCGGAGAACCCATTGGATGCTGATGACTGGTTGCAGACAATGGAGAACAATTTGGAAGTAGCCAGAGTTGATGACAATGAGAAAGTTCTCTTTGCCACCCACTATTTAGCAGGAGATGCAAGAGCATGGTGGAACAGTATCCGCACAATGAACCATGGTCAAGTGATGACATGGGAAGCCTTCAAAATCAAGTTCAGTCGCACCCACGTGCCTCAAGGTCTAGTCACCAGAATGAGGGATGAATTCCGAGAGTTGAAGCAAGGCAGAATGACTGTAGTGGAGTACCATGACAGATTCTTGTCCCTGGCCAGGTATGCACCTGATGAGATCAACACGGAGGCCAAAAAGAAGGAGAGATTCCTAAACGGACTGCATGATGAGATGCAGACTGTCCTCGTCAACATCCGTTTCCAGGATCTTGAAGAGCTAGTTGACTCTTCCATTCAGATGGAAGGGAAGATTAACCAGGCAAACGACAACTGCAAACGTCATATGATGCATCAAGCTAGATCCAACAGTCACCAGAAGTACCGTCCCAACCCCTTAGCAGGATATGCACCGAGGAACAATCGACCCCCAATGTCTCGCCCAAGCTACCCCAACCGTAGCGGAGGAAATGTGAAGTCCGAAGGAAACAACAATCACTCCGGCAACACCAGCAATTTCAAACGTGCACCTCCCAAGAGCAACAGCAACAACAACAACAATAACAACACTGCACCCAGAACTAGAAGCAATGTTGTGCCCGTGGCAGCAAAAGACAAGTCTCAGATCACTTGTTTCGAGTGTGGAGTGAAGGGTCACTATTCCAATGAGTGCCTGAAGAAGATTGCTGCCACTGCCAATGTGAATGCCCCAGCTCAACAGCAGCGTCGTGTTCAACCAGGAAGAAGATTCGCCCCAGGGAACCCTCACAACCACAATGGCCCTCTCTTCCACATGAACGCCGAAGAAGCCCAAGAAGCGCCAGATGTAGTGCTGGGTATGTTTTCTGTCAACTCAGTTTTAGAAAGAGTGTTGTTTGATTCTAGAGCATCGCACTCATTTGTCACCGAAGAATTTGCGTGCACTAGTAAGATCCACCCAACCAACTTGAAGCATGTCATGATAGTTCAAATCCCCGGTTCAACTACAAAAGCTAGAAAAATTTGCAAAGCTGTGCCTATCAGAATACATGGAATAGATTTTTATGCTAATCTAATAGTACTTGGAACCAAAGGTTTGGAAGTAGTACTAGGAATGGACTAGATGTCAAAACATAAAGGACTGATAGACTATGCCAAGAAAGCCATCATCATGACCAGTAGCTCCGGAGTCTCAGTAGAGCATATATCTGAAACCTTGCCCCGTCAATTCAAGTGCAACAAGAGTCTAGCCCTGCTCACCATTGACCAAGTCAGAGTAGTCTGTGAATACCCCGACGTATTCCCAGATGAATTGCCCGGTATGCCCCCAGATAGGGATATTGAGTTCATTATTGAATTAATCCCCGGAACCGGACCCATAGCCCAAAGACCCTATAACATGAACCCGTCAAAGTTAGTGGAACTGAAGAAGCAGTTGGATGCGATGTTAGCAACATGCTTGATTCAACCAAGCGCATCGCCATGGAGATCACCAGTGTTATTCGTCGACAAGAAAGATGGAGGCAACCGTTTGTGCACTGATTACCGAAAGCTGAATGACGTCACCATAAAAAACAAGTACCCTTTGCCAAAGATAGAAGATCTATTTGATCAGTTGACTGGCGCCTAGGTATTCTCAAAGATTGATCTTAGGACTGGTTATCACCAACTTAAGATTCGTGCAGTGGATATTCCGAAGATTGCCTTTACTACTTGCTATGGTTTATACGAGTATACGGTTATGTCTTTTGGATTAACCAATGCCCCTGCTTATTTCATGAATAAGATCTTTATGAATTTCCTGGATAAGTTTGTTGTTGTGTTTATCGACAATATCCTTATCTACTCCAAGTCAGAAGAAGAGCATGAGCAACATCTGAGAATCATCCTTGAAACCCTTAGAGAGCATCGGCTGTATGCCAAGTTTAGCAAATGTGAGTTTTGGCTGAAAGAAGTAGGATTCCTAGGACATATTGTGTCTGCCAGAGGAGTCTCTGTTGATCCCACCAAGATCAGAGATGTCAAAGCATGGGAAGCCGCAACCACTCAAACCCAAGTCCGTGCATTTCTCGGATTAGCGGGATACTACCGCAAGTTCGTAGAAGGATTTTCTAGCATCACCACACCCATGACACAATTGTTGAAGAAGGACAAGAAGTTTGAATGGACCGACAAATGTGAAGCCAGTTTCCAAGAACTGAAGAAGAGATTGATTTCAGCCCCAATATTGATCATGCCAGATATCAAGAAGCCGTTTGATGTATATTGTGATGCATCCAAGATTGGTCTCGGATGTGTATTGATGCAAGAAGGCAAGGTCATCGCTTATCTGTCTCGACAACTGAAGCAGCATGAGCAGAACTATCCGACTCATGATCTTGAGTTAGCAGCCGTAGTGTTGGCATTGAAGACATGGCGCCATTATCTTATGGGTAATCGCTGTGAGATTTACTCGGATCACAAAATCTTGAAATATATTTTCACTTAGAAGGAGCTGAATATGAGGCAAAGGAGATGGATAGAGTTAATCAAGGATTATGACCTTGACATTCACTATCACCCCGACAAAGACAATGTGGTAGCGGATGCTCTTAGCATATTACCGTGTAGGCTAAACACCATGATCAAAGAGAAGCAGCCAAGTTTGTATGAGGAGTTGGAGCAGTTTAGAATTGAGCTAGTTAGCAAAGGATTCTTAGCTAGCATTGAACTTCAACCCACTTTGATTAGCCAAATCAAGGAAGCTCAGAAAGGAAATGAAAGTATCGACGGAATCAAACATCGTATTGGTACCGGAAAGGTACCTGGATTCACAGAAGACGAAGAAGGAGTTCTATGGTACAAAGGCCGTATCTATGTGCCAACAGATTCGGAGCTGAAGCAAGTTATCATGGAAGAAGCTCATGATACTCTTTATTCTATCCACCCCGGAGGAACAAAGATGTATCAAGATTTGAAAGAGCAATTTTGGTGGCACAAGATGAAGAGAGAAATCGGGATCTACATCACCAAGTGTGATATCTGTCAAAGAGTCAAAGCGGAACATCAGAGACCCATAGGACTGTTGCAACCCTTGCAGATTCCGGAATGGAAATGGGATTCCATCGAAATGGACTTTATCACCGGATTGCCTACTTTGAGTAGGGGAAATGACTCAATCTGGGTCATCGTTGATAGACAGTCCAAGGTAGCTCACTTTATACTGGTCAAGACAATTTACCAGAGTTCGAAGCTAGGAGAGCTGTATATTGCTAGAATTGTTAGTCTGCATGGAACCCCCAAGACCTATATTATTAGATCGAGGAACCCAATTTACCTCGAGATTTTGGCAGAAAGTCTAGGAAGGATTAGGAACCAAGTTGAATTTCAGCACCGCTTATCACCCGCAAACTGATGGACAGACTGAGAGAGTGAACCAAATCATAGAAGATATGTTGAGAGCTTGTGTGTTAGAATATGGATCAAAATGGGAAGACTGCCTGCCTTTCGCAGAATTCTCATATAACAACAGTTATCAAGCTAGTTTGCAAATGGCACCATTTGAGCTCCTATATGGAAGAAAGTGTCACACCCCTTTGAATTGGTCGCAAGTAGGAGAGAGTCAAATATTTGGACCTGACATTCTCCGAGAAGCCGAAGAGAAGGTTCACAAGGTCCGTGAGCACCTCAAGACCGCCCAATCCAGACAGAAGAGTTATGCTGACAAGAGAAGGAGAGACCTGACTTTCAATGTCGGAGATTTTGTATATCTCAAGGTTTCACCATTGAAGGGTACCCAACGTTTTAGTCTGAAGGGAAAGTTAGCCCCCAGATATATCGGACCCTTCAAGATTCTAAATCACAGAGGAGAAGTATCTTATCAACTGGAACTGCCTAAAGAGATGTCTGCCATCCACAATGTGTTCCATATCTCGTTACTTCGCAAATGCTTAGAAGTGCCGGAGAAGATCGAAGTTTTCAAGAACATCGATCATCGAGCTGTTGATATCAACAAGGACCTGACATATCGTGAAGTGCCCATCTGTATCCTAGAGGAAGCCTACAGAACCACCAGGACCAGGAGCATCAAGTTTCTCAAGATTCAATGGAGCAACCATGCCGAAGAGGAAGCCACTTGGGAGCGAGAAGATTACATTAGGACGGAGTTCCCAGATCTCTTTAGTTCCTAGTTTTCTTTCTTAAATCTCGGGACGAGATTTTGTTTAAGGGGGGAAGGTTTGTGACACCCCAAAACTTTAATCCAAGTGATCAAGATCAAATCCACCCAATTTAGGGTTAACAAAACCTTTTTCCATTTAAAAATCTTTAAGCATTCATATGTGTGTGCATTTAAATAGGAGTTGTTTTGAATTGCCATGTTTGAGTGATCCATTGATTGTAAAATGATTCTTAGGTGGATTAAACATCATCTAGATCATACCCAAACAAATCCCAAAGAAAAAGAAATCAAAAAGAATAAAATAAGGAAATGGTCATTTGTGCCATTTTAACCAACTAGCCTACTTTGGCTATTCCTAGAACTCAAATCTTAACAGAAACAATTATGGTCCTTTGCACCCCTTGCTAGTACAAGTAGTGATGTGCCAAGGACCACTTTGTTTCATCCCAAAAACTTTCAAACACTAAATTTAAATGACAATTGAAATTTGAATGTAGTTCATATGTATAGATCACACTTATTAAAAAACCACTCAAATGAATTCCATTTGGCAAATCCTAGCAACGACAGTCTACCAAGCATCAGATCAAGGCATCCACCAAAAATCAGCCCAAAATTCAAAACTTTTATTCTTGCAGCCATTTGACCGAACAGGTGGCAGACAGAGATCAAACTGCCTAACTATTACTGTTTCTAGTTAAGCCATTGTCCCCCTTTGCACCCTCTCTACTCTCCTCTGTCCCCCTGAGTCCAACCAAGTCCCCAACCAGCTTCCCCCTTAGCCGCAGCACCAGTGCAGCGCTGCCCGATTGAGGTCATCGCCGGCCAGACGCGGATAGCATGCCAGAGACCGCGTTGCGCCAAACCAACGTGCCCCTAGCTCCGCCCAACCCTACCGCCGCCCATGGTCCACCCCTCATTCAACCCCAGCCCCTGAACCACTCCCTAGTGTCGCCGCCCGTTCTCTTTGCGAGCTCGCCAGAGTGCGCCAGAGCACGATAGCCGCCAGCACGCAGCAGACCGCCCCTTGATCCCATACCACGCACGCCACTCCACCTCGACACCAGCACCCCGCCAGACACGGTCGTGCACCGCCCCGCGACCCATAGTCGCCGGGAGCCGCGTCGAGCACTGCCTCTGTCCCTCAGAGCGTGAGACGCTCCCGACCATAATCCACCGCCCCTAGCGTCACCATTAAGCCGTAGAGCACTACCAGGAGGCAAGCCACCGTCCGCCTATGCCGCCCATGCCGATAGCGCCCTGTATCGTTGTCACCGACGAGCTCACCGTCGCCCTCTCGGTTCCCTCGTCACGCCTATATAAGGAGCCGTCCCCAGCACCATCTCCTCACACCATTCCACTTCCCTCTCTCTCTCCTGAACATTTCCCCTCTCTCGCCGGAGCCGCTCGAGCCGCCATTCGCCGGAATTCCACTGGAGGAGGCCGCTGCAGAGGAGGAGATGCTGCCGTCGATTCCGTCCACCTCAGCCCCTGCCGCTACCTCGCCTGAGTCTGCCGTCGCCATCTAGTTCGATCGCCCGCCTTGCCACACTAGCTAGAGCCCTGGTACGTCCCCATTAGACTCCCACCGGCTGTTTAGGGTTCGGTCTCGCCGGCGACGAGTCCGTCATCGACAACGTCTGTGAGCCGTTGATCCGCGTTATAATCGTGTGGCCCAGATCGCTAGATACTGTTTCGGGTTTTAAGTCTCACTGACAAGCGGGACCAACCTGTCAGCCGCCCTCTGCGCTGCTGCATGTCACTGGGTTGGCCCATTTCATTTCCCGCGCTGACCCAACAATTCAAATTAGGATTTTTTTCTATTTAGGTTTAAACTCAATTCTGTCATTTAGTTCAAAAATCAATTCAGGAAGATTTACTGAACCAAATTGAGTGATTCTGATTTTGTTGAAAAGCTTCTGAAAAGATCTATCCAAGCCCGTTGGATTTAATTCATTTAGAGTTAGAGATCTCTCCTAGTTAAAATAACAAAACATAAGCTTTTGCACATTCAATTTTTTTTATAAGACCAACCATAATAGCTTTTGAGTTGATTCCAACTCTCAAAAATCACATTTAACCATAGCTATCTAAATATGTAATAATATTAAGGTTTGTATACAGTGACTTTGGACTAGTACCAAAATAATGCTATATAGGCATTTCTAGTCACTTTAAATCATTAAATATTAAACTTAAACTTATTAAAATATGATCCAACCTTTAAATCACATTCCCATATGTTAGAATATGTGGTGATGACATGTGTCCACATGATCCCATATTTTAATTGGAGAATATTAAATCTTAGTTATTTTCAATGAGTAGAAATTACTTTTCTCAAATAAAATAAATGAAACTAGTTCATTAAGCCTTGTGATGCTTGTGATGACATTAGATCATCAAGTGTGTGCTTTAGTGTGCTAAATAGACTAGTTAAGTATTGTGTGGTGATTGTGTACTCTGTATGTATTTATAGACGATAGTACCGACCAAGCTTACGAGGAGGAGGAGTTCTACCAGGAGGAGGAAGAAAACTTCAACCACTACACTGCACAAGGCAAGCCATCATTAACAATGCAAGCTAACCCTTGCAATCTAGATAACCTAAGCAAAGGCATTAGGCATGCTTTGGTTATACCACTTTGACTTATACCTACCCCAAGTTTTATTTACATGCTTTACTTCCTTTACTTTACCAAAGTCCTTTACTTGTTTGAAGGTAGCATAAAGAGTATAAAACTTGACCTATCTAGTTAGACTTAGATGTCATCCTATGGCATGAGATTGACATTAGCATCCCACATTAGTGAACACTCTTAACTTAGTAGTTTAGAGCTAAACCAAAAACTTGATTTACTCTAGATGGGAATACTTGGTGAAAATGAGTTGTGAAAACCTTGGAATGCTGAGT
Source organism: Avena sativa (assembly GCA_916181665.1). NCBI lineage: Eukaryota > Viridiplantae > Streptophyta > Magnoliopsida > Poales > Poaceae > Avena > Avena sativa. The sequence continues at coordinate 326,323,207 of OV702289.1, forward strand.
CATTATATTGAGATGTTTTGACATGTGTTGAGAAACACAAATGGTTTATGATGATGAAAATGTTGAGGCATGAGCCTTAGCCCTTTTATAAAACTGATGGTTGGGTTCGGATGCGATACCATTCCAATTTTACCGTACAACCACAATACCTGAATTGGGTAAGGCTTAGCCAGAAGTTTATATGCATTAATATTAGTTCCCTCACGGGAGAGGTTTGAGCTGAGGCTACCTCTCAATGTTGTCCACCTATGTAGTGCCCAAGATGACAGATGGTCATGGTTGGGAGGCCATGCTCATAGGAGAGGTGCTTATACTAGGGTGTGTAAAGGAAAGGTTATGTTTGATTATCTGCATACCAAGTATGATGATTCAGGGTTATCCCTGACAGATGTATCGAATCTTGTGGTGAAAGTGTACCACCTCTGTAGAGTGTTAAACTATTCGAATAGCTGCGTCCGCGGTTATGGACAGTTGGAGTGGCCATACTGTTCCATTGTCATATGTTTTCAAAACAACTTATGAAATGAATTGTGACATGACCTGACCACAACAAAGTTGTGACTATGATTATTAAGTTCCCACTTAGGTGTTTTCAAACTTCTTTTAGCTTTCTTTGTTTCAGAACTCAGCTTAGGTTTCAAACTTAACTTTACAAGTAAACTTAGAGTTAGCATTTCCTACTAGAGCTATACTACTTGTTAGTGATAGTTTGCGAGTACTTAAAGAGTACTCATGGCTTTTGTCCCTGGCTATTCCTATGGCCAGACTATGAAGGAGATTACCAAGATGAAGGCCAGCAGGACGGCTATGATAACTAGGACTATCTTCCATCGTCAGCATTGCCTGTGACTCTAAAGATGGACCCCACCGCTACGCTATTTATTCCGCTACTTGATTGTACTAAGACTGGATCATGAGATCCTTATTTGTGTAAGACCTTATTTATGGTTTGTAATGGATGATGTACTATGATATCCAATCTGTTATGTCTCGCAAAAATGGTAATCCTGGGATTGCGAGGTATGGCACAACATGCATCTGGGATTAAAAATCCGGGTGTTGACAAACATCCACACCGACACCATGGTCATCACGAGGCGCCTCCTCCACCACACCAAAACATGGAGCATCAAGTGGTACAAGTTGAGCGACGCCCACCATGTCAAGAGGCTCATGACCATGATCTTCGCCGTGAGGCCCATGTGCCTAACCAACATCACCAACCAAGGAACGGGCCTCCTCTTTGTCATCAACCGCGTCATGAGGCTCCACATCCTCAACAACCTCATGGGGCCCAAGCGCCTCAACAACATCACCAACCGCGCCAAGAGAAAGAGCAAGCTCCTCAACAACAATATCAAGAGAAAGCTCCACAACAAGGTCATGAGAACCAAGTTCCACCTCCTCAACCACAAGATCATCAACGAGGTCACCAAGCTCGTCGCAATGACCGCAATGATGAAGAAACTTTCGGCAAGCTCAAGTTCACAATGCCCAAGTTCACCGGATCCAATGACCCTGAAGAATACCTCTCGTGGACACTCAAGGTCGACAAGATCTTCCGCATGCACAACTATAGCAACGAGAAGATGGTCGCCATGGCTTCGCTTGAGTTTGATGATTACGCTAACCTTTGGTGGGAACAAGTTCAAGTTGCTCGTGATGCAAGACAAGGACCGCCAATCACAACTTGGCATGACATGAAGGCTCATATGAGATCCCGCTTTGTCCCCACGCATTACACGCGTGATCTCTTCAACAACCTTCAATCGCTCCGTCAAGGGACAAAGACCGTGGAAGAGTACTTCAAGGAAATGGAACTCAACTTGATTCGCACCAACAATGATGAGCACATGGAGCAAACTATGGCACGTTTCCTTATTGGCTTGAATCACCCAATCAAGCGCATCGTCGAGTTCCAAACATACAACACCATGGTTGAGCTTGTGCACATCGCAACAAAGGCTGAACGTCAAGTGCAAGAGGACATCAAGTACAACAAGCCCAAGACGTATTTCACCTACAAGCAAGCTTCAACCGCTATGCCAACTCAATGGAAGCTCCTCAAGTACCTCCAAGCCTTCCTTCAAGCCCACACTTCCTCAAGGAAAACTGCCCCCAAGTGGAAAAAAGCAAAGAGTGATACACCTTTCAATGGTGAATGCTACAAGTGTGGAGGCAAAGGACACAAGTCGGCCGAATGTGGAAACAAGAAGGTATTGTTCATCCATGACAATGGCGATGAAGAGTACTTGAGTGAAGATGAATTTGATGCCCGAGTCAAGGAAGCAATGGCAAGGCAACGAGTGGAAGATGACCAAGAACTCCTCATGTGTGAACATGACGCAAGTCCATCGCTTGTCATCACAAGGATCTTGACCACTCAAGCACAAGAGCATGAAGACCAACGCTCCAATATCTTCCAAACACGAGCCGACATCAATGGAAAATCTATCAAGGTGATCATTGACGGAGGGAGTTGCCACAACCTTGCTAGCACCGAGTTGTGTGAGAAGCTCAACCTCACCCTACATCCGCACAAGCACCCCTACCACGTGCAATGGTTAAGTGACCAAGGTTCTATGAAGATCAAGCATACCATATCGGTCTCCTTCGCCATTGGTACTTACAAAGACACGGTGGAGTGCGATGTGGTGCCTATGACAGTTTGCCACATGCTTCTTGGTCTACCATGGCAATTTGACAAGGCTACTCAACATGATGGTCGCACCAATGTATACACCTTCAAATGGCTCAACAAAACATGTGTTTTGCAACCAATGACTCCTAGCCACATAATCAGACAATGCAAAGGCTTTAGCGAGGGTGCAAAGCACAACACCTACTTGTGAGAAGAGCAGTGAGAGAGAGAACCACCTCATAGTGAGTGAGAGCCCCAAGCCAAACTCGAGTGGAAAAACTAAGAGTGTTCTCCTTGCCACCAAAAGTGAGATGAGAGATGTTCGGAACAACCCATCCATCTTGCACTATGTCCTCCTTTGCAAGGGACTAGCGCAAGGAACTAATGAATTAACCAATGTTCCTCCATCTTTGATGATTGTTTTGCAGGAATTCAAGGATGTGTTCCCCGAAGAGCTTCCACATGGACTACCTCCTCTTCGCGGCATCGAACATCGCATTGACCTCATCCCCGGTGCACCACTTCCCAACCGCGCCGCTTACTGCACAAACCCGGAGGAGACAAAGGAGATTGAACGTCAAATCAACCAACTCGTCTCCAAAGGTTTGATCCAAGTTAGCACTAGTCCAAGTGCCGTACCCGTGATACTTGTTCCAAAAATGGATAATACGTTACGGTTATGCATGGACTGCCGTCCAATCAATGCTATCACCGTGCGTTATCGACATCCCATGCCACGTCTAGATGACATGCTTGATGAATTGTGTGGAGCCACTATTTTTTCGAAATTTGATCTTCGTAGTGGTTACCATCAAATACGCATGGCTGAGGGTGATGAGTGGAAAACCGCTTTCAAGACCAAACTTGGTATCTATGAATGGTTGGTTATGCCATTTGGTTTATCTAATGCACCATCTACCTTCATGCGCCTTATGAATCACATCTTGCATTCTCTCATTGGAAAAAGTGTTGTTGTCTATTTCTATGATATTCTTGTTTATAGCAAATCACTTGAGGACTATATAACGCATGCCAAGGAAGTTTTGCAAATCCTTCGACATGAAAAGCTTTATGCTAATCTTCCCAAGTGCACTTTTGCTAAAGACAAGTTGATTTTTCTTGGATTTGTCATTTCTTCAAAGGGCATTGAAGTTGATGTGTCCAAGGTAAAGGACATACGAGATTGGCCCATCCCAACAAATGTGAGTGAACTCCGAAGTTTTCATGGGTTGGCTGGTTTCTATTGTTGCTTTGTAAAAGACTTTTCCACCATTGCTTGTCCTCTCAACGAGTTGATGAAAAAGAATGTCACCTTCGTGTGGGGCAAAGCACAACAAAAAGCTTTTGATGAACTCAAAAAGAGGCTCACCGAAGCACCTCTCCTTGCGTTACCGGATTTGACAAAAACTTTTGAGATAGAGTGTGATGCTAGTGGTATTGGCATTGGAGGAGCCCTTATGCAAAACAGACGTCCTATAGCCTACCATAGCGAGAAACTTGATGGTGCTCACCTTAATTATCCAATTTATGACAAAGAGATTTTTGCCTTAGTTAGTGTCCTTCAAGTTTGGCAACACTACCTATGGCCCAAGGAATTTATCATACATTCTGACCATGAGTCATTGAAATATCTCAAAGGCCAAGCTAACTTGAGTAAGAGACACGCTAAGTGGGTTGAGTTCATGGAGTCTTTTCCGTACATTTTCAAGTATAAGAAGGGTAAAGATAATGTAGTTGCGGACGCTTTGTCTCGCAAGCACACAAACCTTCTTACGAGACTTGAAATCAATGTGTTGGGTCTTGAGGAAATAAAATCTTTGTATGCTTCCGACCCATTCTTTGAACCAATTTTCGCAAAGTGCTCCATTGACAAAGGAATTGATGATTTCTATTTGCATAAGGGCTTTCTCTTTAAACAAAACAAGCTTTGCATTCTAAAATTGTCGCTCCAACTTTTGCTTCTCCAAGAATCTCATGGTGGAGGCCTTATGGGTCACTTTGGCCATGACAAGACATTGGACATGCTCTCCACTCACTACTTTTGGCCCAAGATGAAGCGCGACATGGAGCGCTACGTTCAACGATGCACGACATGTGTTCAAGCTAAGTCGCAAGCTAACCCTTATGGTCTTTATATGCCATTGCCTATTCCTCATACACCTTGGTTCGACATTAGCATGGATTTTGTGTTAGGATTGCCTAGATCTAAGCATGGTCATGATTCTATATTTGTTGTCATGGATCGCTTTTCCAAAATGGCACAGTTCATACCGTGCCATAAGACCGACAATGCTTCACATGTTGCCAATTTGTTTTTCAGGGAAATCGTCCGTCTTCACGGTGTGCCAAGAACAATTGTCTCCGACCGCGACGTCAAATTCATGAGCTACTTATGGAAGACACTCATGGCCAATCTCGGCGTCAAACTCCTCTTTTCATCTGCATCGCATCCTCAAACCGATGGACAAACCGAGGTTATCAACCGAAGCCTCGGAACTCTTCTACGTGTGTTGATCAAGAAGACCTTGAAGGATTGGGAGGAATGCATTCCCCACACCTGAGTTCGCCTACAACCGAGCCAAGCACTCAACAACTAAGATGAGCCCCTTCATGATCGGCTATGGTTTCGTGCCCCTCATAGCGCTCGACATCCTACCACCACCTCTTCATGAGCGCACCAACACGGACATCGAGAAGTGCACACAAGCTATGAAGAAACTGCATGAAGAAACAAGAGCTACTATCGAGCAACAAGTCCTTCGCCAAGCTTCAAGGTTAAACAAGGACAAGAAGGAGATGATATTTGAAGAAGGTGATCTCGTGTGGATACACCTAAGCAAAGACCGCTTCCCCAAGGAACGCGACTCCAAGCTCAAGCCAAGAGGAGATGGTCCCTTCAAGGTCCTCAAACGAATCAACAACAACGCCTACATCATCGACATACCGACATCCAAGTACCTTGCAAGCAATACATTCAACGTCAAGGATCTCTCACCCTACCATGGAGATGTTCAAGATGACAACCATGAAGAGTCGAGGACGACTCTTTCCCAAAGGGGGGAGCTGGTGCAGCCCGTCCTACGGATGCTACTACATCTACACCACCAACTCCCCCAAGTGGACCGATGACCTGTGCCCGAGCCAAGCTCCTTCAAGCTAAGGTGAATTCGCTCCTCTCATCATGTCACTTTGACATACACTTGGATGGCTTGCTACTTCATACCACTACTCTGTGCATCATCAGGTACGAGTCCCCACCGCGTCGACCCACGAGCCCTGAAGCTGCACCTGTCCTGAAGCTGCCTGAGCCGGAGTGTCCGGCCTGCCCCAGCCCCAACCTAGCGTGGACATTCAGAAGGCCAGTTCGGACACTACCCGGACACTACCCGGAGTGTCCGGCCACCCTAGACTATTCGGTCAACTCAACCCGGCCTGAAGATAGGCCCGCGAGCCTTAGCTGGGCCCTGTGGCCCATGTACCCCTCTACTTCATCCAGAACTCTACTTTAATGCCTGAATTACCCCTGAACTTGTGGTTGGCCCATATATAGTCCCCCACCTCCATTGTAAACCCTAGACATGATATTTGGAATTAGTGGAAACCCCTTGTGGATCTATCTAGTTCTTGCCTCATGCTTCTTTGATAAAGGAGCACCAAATATCCCAAACCTCGTTGGAGTTTGCATCGTGCCTCCGTGTTGTACAAGTCCTAGGCATCGGAGTCCCTTTGCCTAGACGTCAAGATCTCACCAAGTCTCCCATCTCGCCATTCCGGTTCGAGAGAGAGTCCTCCACCCGACGCTGATCCTAGGGATTGCGCCGGACCGGTCACCACCGGCGTGAGCTATTGGTGTGTATCGTGGTTTTGTGTGTGTGTTCATCGTGTTCTTCGTGCGTGAGTTCGTCATGTTCGTCCTCCCCTCCTTCCCCTGCACTCCATCCTCGATTTGAGTGGGATTCGTGAAAGATCGGGCCACCCTAGAGGTTTGCCCTCAACAAAGCCCCTATGGCTGAAGTGTAAGGAGTAGGTCAAGAAGAAGAAGCTACTAGAGCTTCTTAGACCGGAGTCTCCAGACCGAGACACCGGAGTCTCCGGCCCATCTCTGGGCCGACCCCCAAATCGAGCTCAAGGACACTCAGATGACTACTCCGGAGACGAACCAGAGACCGACCAGAATCTCTGGCCTAGACCGGAGTCTCTGGTCCACCACACCGGAGTTTCTGGACCGAGCGTTGCGAGGCATGTAAAAGCCTTTGGGCCTTTGGCCCATGTACCCCTTAGTCCATCTAGAACTTACCTTTTATCCCTAAAGTACCCCTGACTTAGTGGCTGGCCTATATATAGTCTGCCACATCTATTGTAAACCCTAGGCATGATATTTGGAATTAGTGGACACCCTTGTGGATCTATCTAATTCTTTCCTCATGCTCCTTGATTGAGGAGCACCCAAATATCACAAACCTCGTTGGAATTTGCATCGTCCTTCCCTCGTTGTACAAGGCCTAGGCATTGGAGTCCCTTTGATTAGACATCAAGATGTCACTGAGTCTCCCTACTCGCCTCTCGGTTCGAGAGAGAGTCTTCCGCCCGACGCTGATCCTAGGGATTGCGCCGGACCGGTCACTGCCGACGTGAGCTATTAGTGTGTATCGTGGTTTTGCATGAGTGTGTTCATCGTGTTCTTTGTGCGTGAGTTCATCGTGTTCATCCCTCCTCTCGGATATTGGGTGGCCCGATCTTCTCAACAAGCACTTGTCAATGATGATAATGGTGGATAGATAACTAGCCTGCTATGAACTCTCCCGCTCGAACCCATATGCCAATGCAACAGCTCTCGAACCCTGTGGGATATTCACAACACCACGCTCTTGCACACACAACCATTGACCATGAACGGTAGTTTGCAATCTACTAATTCCTAGTGGAACAAGATATCACACTGAATTGTAGGTGGTAATTCGATCACAAGTAATTCCAGAGGTTCTAAAGAGAAACAACTCCAAAATAATTTTAACATGGTTTAACCTAATTGAAGTGGTGCCCCATCTACTTAAGAGTCTGGGGGTGGTGGCTAAGCTGGGGATCCGACTTGGTCCCACCCAACTAAGGCACAAACCAACCCAGAAGGGTTCGGCCTTGGACTCTGCCATGGTAGAGTTGGGCACGGTCTTGGTGCCGCGGTAGCCTACCATGGTAGCCAATCGTGTTGCTTCTGTGCCATGGCAGCCTGTCGTGGCAGAGAATGGTAGCGTTTCTCTGCCACGGCAGAGATCTTCTACCACATGTTGATCTTCAATCTTGACATCTCCTTGCGCTTCCTCCCTCTCCTCCCTCGCGCATTCTTCATTGCTCAACAAGCCATGATCCATATGCTTCAGCTCCTCGCTCCGTGCTACGCGTTATTCTCCTATGTACCTGATCATACAATAATTCAAAGACTTAGGCAGTATAAAATTCTCATTAACTAAAACATCAGGTTCATTAAGAAACAAGTTCACCTGTTCTAGTAGCTTAGCACGAGCTCTTGTAATTGGTCCATTCCTTATCTCATTGGATTAATCTTTCTTTACAGTAGCTAGAACATCATCAGTAGTAATTGGGGTAGGTGTAATTGTAGGGATGTCCTCATCATCTCCCCCCTTCAAAAGGCGTCGACCTCGACGCTCCAAGGTCTTCTCCATCATATGGTGGTAAATCAGCAATATTAAAACTGTTGCTAACTCCACCAAACTCAGCAATAGGTATATCAACCGGGTAGGCATTATCATTAATCTTGGATAACACCTTGTAAGGACCAGCACCATGTGGCTTTAATTTGGATTGTCGCAGTAGTGGGAACCTGTCCTTGCACAGATGCACCCATACCATGTCGCCAGGCTTGAACAACACTTCCTTCCTTGCTTGATTCCTTGCAGCAGCAATGTTCTTGCCTTTCTTCTTAATAGCCTCTCGAGTCTTCTCATGAATCTTCTTCACATATTCAACATGTTTTGATGCCTCCATATCAACTCTCTCATGTAATGGCAAAGTCAACAAATCAAGTGGCGTCAATGGATTGAAGCCATACACCACCTCATAAGGACAAAGCTGAGTAGTCGAATGCACAATCCTGTTGTATGCAAACTCAACATGTGGCAAACACTCTTCCCACTCCTGCAGATTATTCTTTATCACAGTCCTTAGCAATTGTGACAATGTTATATTCACCACCTCTGTTTGACCATCTGTTTGGGGATGGCATGTAGTACTGAACAGTAGCTTCGTTCCCAGCTTCCCCCATAAGGTCTTCCAAAATGATGAGGGCAAACCTCTAGGGTGGCCCGATCTTCACGGCTATCATGGTCAAATCGATGGGAAAGCGAGGGGAAAGGGAGAAGGTAGCGGAAGCGGACGCACACCTCGCGAAGAACACGATGAACACACGCAAACCACACACGATACAAGGCCGATTGCTCTCACCGGTGGCCACCGGTCCGATAGAATCCTCGCAAGGAAATATCGGTCAACGTGCTCCCGTCAATCCCAAGCGGAGAGGGAAGAACACCTTGGAGAGGGTCTTGACGTCTTGGCAAAGGGACACCGATGCCAAGGCCTTGTACAACGAGGGAGGCGCGATGCAAACTCCAACAAGGTGGTGACGATAGTCGATCCCCTTTGGTAGAAGGGGATGAGGCAAAACTAGAGATTCCACAAAGGGGTTTTTCTTTAGTCTATCATCTATGCCTAAGGGATACAATGAGGGGTGGGGGCTCTATTTATAGGCCAGCCACAAGTTCAGGGGCAGTTTGGGCATAAAACTAGGGTTTGGTGCGAAATAGAGGGGTACATGGGCCAAGGGCCCAGCTGTTGGCTCGCAGGCCCATCACTTGGGCCGGATAGTCCGGGTCGGCACGGCCGGACAGTCCGGGCTGACCGGACACTCCGGGTGGTGTCCGGGGAGTGTCCGATTTGACCTTTTGAATGTCCACGCCAGGTCCGGGCTCGGGCAGGCCGGACACTCCGGCTGAGTCGCGCTGGACTCCGGTGGTGCCGGACACTCCGGCTGGATTCGGGCGGGCACTCCGGCTCAGGCAGCTTCAAGACAGGTGCAGCTTCAGGGCTCGTGGGTCGACGATCTTGGGGACTCGGCGTTGTAGATGTAGTAGCGTCCGCAGGACGGGCTGCATCAGCTCCCCCCCTTCAAAAAGAGTCATCCTCGACTCTTCATGCACATCACAAAGAAGATGATGTCGAGAGACCTTCTTGATCCTAGGGTTCACCATACAGTCGTACTTGAGAAGCTTGATGTGGCAACTCTTCAATGTTCCTTCACCTTCCATGAAGCCTACAAAGCTCACAACAAAAGCGAAGCAACACTCAAAGAGTAGCCAATTCATGAAGATTATAGCATGAGTCCTCAAGTAGAAGGAAGTCACCTTATGATATAGATATAGCTCATTGAAGGATAACCCTAGGTAACTCTCTTCGATTCGTCTTGTCAACTCTTTGTCCATAGAGGTTGACACGTATGCAATTGTACCTTCACACAACAAAGACCAAGCAACATATGTTTGTGTGTGATAGAGGAGCATGTCATTTGTGGCATGTCCATTCTTGTTCACAACACTATTAGCACAACTCAAGTATCGCAAACGAAATGCGTATGCAAGGTCAAAGTGCATGGAAGTTAATTGAACATCATCCAAATGTGGGAACTCAAAAACTCCATATAACATCTTAGTGTGGCACTCAAAGCAAGTGACTAAAATCTTGATCAACATCTTTGATGCAAAGCTAGGAGAATTCGCCAAAAACACATGAGGAAGAATATCCAAAGCAACAACATTATGTGTGCAAACCAACCATTGGAAAGAACAATTGTTCAATATGTTGGATGTCATACACATATCATCAAAAGCCAAACTCATGGGGGTATGAGTATCGCAAGCGATAGCAAAAACAACATGTTTGCAAACAAACCATATGAAAGAGCAAGTGGTCCTTATGTTTGTTGCAACAACAATACGAGAGACTTGGGAAGCTCTCATGACAATACATGCTCAAAATGGCATTATGGTTGCACACAAAACATTGGAAAGATAAATTGTTCAACATTTTTGTGGCAACACACCAAGTATCAATATCCAAAAGCAACGAGACATGATTGTCACAAGGTGAAAGAATACCATCAACATGCTTGCAATCAAACCATAGGAAAGAGCAATTTGTCAACATGAAAGATGCAAAGCATGCAAAAGGTATGAGAGCTGGGTTCGATCTTGAACTCACTTGGGGGATGCTCTCTAGAGCTCTTTTTGTCAACTCGTGCTCAACCGAGGTTGACATTCTTGTGTGGGTACCTACACACATGAAACACAAAAGGAATAATGTGTGTGCATGGTAGAGAAACACATCATCCATCATGACATATCTCTTCTTGTGCACATCACCATTAGTGTCAATCAAGTATGAAAAATAGGCATGGTGAGTATGCAAGTGGGGAACATGCTTATCATGGCAATCCTCAAAATCTCCAAAATTTGAGAAAGCTATGGGGGCAATCTCAATATAAACCATATGAGAATTATTGTTGCAAGCAAAACAAGTGAAAGAGCAATTATTCAACTTACTGCAAGCAACGGGAGAGATTGTAAAACATGCATGACAAAGCATGGTTCGAGGGGTACCATTGGTAACATCATTGCAAGCAAAACATTGGAAAGAGCAATTGTTCAACAAAGTGCAAGCAATGATATCATCAATGTAACGTTTAGAGCATGGCATGTCTATGGCAACATCATCACAATCAAATAATTTCACATGCTCAACATTATGCAAAGGAAAAGTATCACATGGAAATACCAATGAGTCATATGTGATATCACAAACATCATCCATAGCATGCCAATCATCACAAGTCATCATGTCCACTAGTGGGATCATGGCATCATCAACACCCATATTCTTACCTTGTTCATACCTCTCATATTAAGTGGGTGTTGTGGTAGAGTTGGCCTCCATGTGGGCGACTTCTTCATCCAATATGGGGATGGCATCATCTTCATCCACCATGTACATCTTCTTGGTAGGAGGCATCATCATCTCCAAGCTTGGCGCTTCTTGATCCATGGAACCTAGCACAACATGAGGAAACACACTAGATGTAGAGAGTAAGTCGTTAGAAATCAAAGTGGTCTCACATGACCTATCAACTACCACTCTCAACTCACTCGGTGTATCACTCATGCCCTCCAAGTGGAAGCACTCAATCTCACGTATGGTGGAGTCACTCATCTCACTCTTGTTTTCACTCAAGTGGGCTAAGTGGCTCTCATACTCACATGGGATTGGTACCACATCATCACTCAAGCATATGGGGGTAGGTTCGGTTCTCTCAACTCCTTGCACCTCCTTTGGTGAAGGGAAAGTGACATGCTCACCATTCTCGACCTTGTCGTCGCCATCTTGTGGTGTAGGCCCTTGTCTTGGAGCTTGCTCATCCTTTGCCATGGCCTCCTTGGCTTGTGTAGACATCCTCTTGGCGTACTCGTCCAACTTGGCAAAGTAGAGGTCTTCGTCTTCCTCATCCATGAAGTTGCATGCGTCATCTAGGACATCAAGTCTTGGCGTTGAAGCTTGATGGCGTGGAGGAGAGCTTGCTCTTGGTGCCATTTTGGTGGTGGCACGAGTAGTTGAAGGTGACTTATGATGGTGTCGACGGAGGTCATTGGCGTGCCTTGCCAAAGGTTGATGTAGATGGCGCACTTGATCATCCACATGACGCTCGCGACGATGCTCCTTGTCCTTGGCACTCTTCTTGTGATGGTGGTGCATTCTTGAGCTTGGTTGAGCCTTATGGATGGTGCTCAACATGTATTCTTCGTCTTCATGGCGAAGATGCCTTGAACGACGTCTTGTATCCTCTTGATGCTGGTGATGATCACGAGAGGATGTATGTTGATGAAGATTCTTGCTTCTTGGCGCCTCTTTTGGAAGGTGATGTTGGGGCGCCGCTCTTTTTGTAGTTGGTGGCACTTGATGCCTAGGAGGTAGATGCACTTGACGCCTTCAAGGTTGTGGTGCTTGGCGCCTTGGAGATGGTGGTGCTTGGTGGCTTGGAGGTGATGGCGCTCGTCGCCTTGGAGATGGTGGTGCATGACGGCTTGGAGGTGATGGCGCTCGTCGCCTTGGAGATGGTGGTGCATGACGCCATGTAGGTGGTGGCACTTGATGCCTTGGAGGTGGATCATCGAAGTAGGTGGTGCCCTTTGGTGTGGCACGCTTGGCCTTGAAGGTCATGGTTTCTTGATGAGGCGTCTCCGCTAGCTTGGCGTAATAGTCCTCCATCTCCAAGCGGTGGAGGTATTCTTCATGGCTCATGGAAGAGCCCTCGAAGTGGGTGAAGCTCGCCATGTCCTCCATGCTTGGTGAGGCGTCGTCGTTGTAGCACTCGAAGTCATCCATGCTTGGGGAGTCGTTGTTGATGTAGTACTCCATGTCACCCAAGCATGTGGCGCCATTGTCGGTGTAGTGCTCCATGCATGAGGAGCCATTGTCGATGTAGAGCTCCAATTCCTCCATTCTTGAGGAGCCATAGTTGATGACGTGCTCCATGTCTTCCATGCATGTGGATCCGTCATAGGTGCAATGCTCCGGGTCCTCAAAGCATGTGGAGCCATTGTCGGTGTAGTGCTCCATCATGTCCTCTATACTTGTGGAGTCGTAGTCGTGGTGGCTCATCATGGATTCTTCATAGATATCATCCTCGGTTCCGGAGTCCCTAGACATGATTCACAAGACCAAGTGGTGTATATGGAAGTGGTAAGGGGTTAGACATGCAACTTCAAACCTTACTTTACCTTGGAAGATAGTATCGTGCAAGTGGCAACACTTGAGAGCAATCAAAACCAAGCAAAGTGAAGTTCACGTGGAACACCAAAACCAACTAACCACTAATAAACACACACACACACAAAGCTTATGGTGGATAGGTATGGAAGGTGGCGTGTCCAAGAATAATCCGAAATCAAGATATTGTAATGGCAAGTAAAGAACCACAACGATCACAAAGCAAAACAAGTCAATCCACAAGAGAAAATATGTACAAGGAAACACACACGGTGGGATAAATGGGACTTGTGCGACGGAGAAAGTGAGCTAAGAACGAAATGATTACCTAGCGAAGACTATAAGCTCGTGTTGCACAAGTGCAAGGAGAGACGCTAGTTCGATTGCACTAAATTGGCGGGCTACAAGATATGCACAATAAGTACCACCTATTTGATGTTCATCGAGCTTGCGCTTCCTATTCTATGAGGCACTTGTTTCTTTCTTTCTCTTTTTCTTCTTTTTCTTTTTCTATTTTTTTCTCGTTTTCTTTCTTTTTTCACTTGCCTCTTCCTTGTGCCAACAACTATACAAGATAACTATATGAGATAGCGCGCTCACAACTTTTGCTCGGAATTCTACGAGGTATGAAATGTGCATATCCCAAGCAATCATAGGAGGAACTAGTCTCAATAGGTGTTTGTTGAATGCAAAGATAGTGTAGCTCACAAAGGAATGCAAGTGGGGAGAAGTCGCGGAATTTTTATACCTTTCTTCGCCGATCTTCACCCTTTATTGGTGGATTTTGCCTTGCCCATGGAATTTGGATGGAGTAGATAGCATGAACCACAGAGATGATGATGTAGATCTCTTTCTCCTCTTCAAAACGAGCTAAAGAACACCAAAATCCGAGTTCGTATGCAAAAGTTATGCTCAAAACCGTGAAGCAGATTTTTCTGTCAGCAGGGGGCGGACAGTCCGGTGCGCATAGGCCGGACAGTCCGGCCGGGCCGGATATTCCGGTCAGTTTAAGCCAGAAACTCCGGTGGGGCGGATATTCCGATCCGTTTTGACCGGACAGTCCGGTCCGGTCGAACCAGAATTTCTAGAACACGAACGGGACGAGTTTTGGCGGAAAAACTGGGACCAAAACCTCAAATTGATGGGGGAAATCAAGGAATTAGGCTATAGAAACGCAGGGGAAGGTAGATCAACGAGTTTAGCAAGTAATCCACGGATCAAAACCTACCAAAACGCACTCAAATCACAAATCGATCCAAAACACGAATTGGGGCTATTTTTTATGGAAATTTCGAATTTATGGGGGAAAAGACCAAATCGAGGAGAAATCCGTGGCAACCAAAAGCTGCTGATACCAGATGATGAGGGCAAACCTCTAGGGTGGCCCGATCTTCATGGATCTCGTGGTCAAATCGATGGGAAAGCGAGGAAAAAGGGAGAAGGTAGCGGAAGCGGACACACACCTCGTGAAGAACACGATTAACACACGCAAAACACACACGATACAAGGCCGATTGCTCTCACCGGTGGCCACCGGTCCGATAGAATCCTCGCAAGGAAAGATCGGTCAACGTGCTCCCGTCAATCCCAAGCGAAGAGGGGGGAACACCTTGGAGAGGGTCTTGACGTCTTGGCAAAGGGACACCGATGCCAAGGCCTTGTACAATGCGGGAGGCGCGATGCAAACTCCAACGAGGTGGTGACGATAGTCGATCCCCTTTTGTAGAAGGGGATGAGGCAAAACTGGAGATTCCACAAAGGGGGTTTTCTTTAGTCTATCATCTATGCCTAAGGGATACAATGAGGGGTGGGGGCTCTATTTATAGGCCAGCCACAAGTTCAGGGGTAGTTTGGGCATAAAACTAGGGTTTGGTGCGAAATAGAGGGGTACATGGGCCAAGGGCCCAGCTGTTGGCTCGCAGGCCCATCACTTGGGCCGGACAGTCCGGGTCGGCACAGTCGGACAGTCCAGGCTGACCGGACACTCCGGGTGGTGTCCGGGGAGTGTCCGATTTGACCTTTTGAATGTCCACGCCAGGTCCGGGCTTGGGCAGGCCGGACACTATGGCTGAGTCGCGCCGGACACTCTGGTGGCGCCGGACACTCCGGCTGGATTCGGGCGGACACTCTGGCTCAGGCAGCTTCAGGACAGGTGCAGCTTCAGGGCTCGTGGGTCGACGATCTTGGGGACTCGGCGTTGTAGATGTAGTAGCGTCCGCAGGACGGGCTGCATCACAAAAATACAACGGCTCACAAATATGTACACATCATGCCTCATATTGGGCCAATAAAAATGATCAGCAAGCATGCGCAACATCTTCTCACGCCCAAAGTGACCCATCAAATCACCAGCATGCGATTCCTGCACTAAAAACAAACGCAACGACGATTCTAGAATACATAGTTTGTTAGCTCGAAACAAATATCCATCATGTATATGATACTTATCCCATGCATTTCTAAGAGCACACAAACAATATGGTTCAGCAAAATCATGGTCAGTTGCATAAAGTGCACAAATACTCTCTAATCCAGGAATTTTAACATCAAGATTGGTTAATAACATGTTCTTCCTAGATAAAGCATCAGCAACAACATTCTCCTTTCCCTTCTTATATTGAATGATGTAAGGAAAAGACTCAATAAACTCAACCCATTTAGCTAATCGTCTATACAAGTTTGATTGAGCTTTCAAATATTTCAATGATTCATGATCAGAACGTATGATAAATTCTTTTGGCCACAAATAATGTTGCCAACCTTCAAGTACTCTAACAAGTGCATACAATTCTTTATCATAAATAGGATAATTCAAGCGAGCACCAGTAAGTTTCTCAAAAAAATATGCTATAGGGCGACCCTCTTGCATCAAAACACCACCAATGCCTATACCACTAGCATCACATTCAACTTCAAATTGCTTCAAAAAATCAGGTAATGAAAGTAATGGTGCAAAAGTAAGCAAACGTTTCAATTTATCAAAAGCAATATCTTGGGCTGCTCCCCATACAAACGACACACCTTTCTTAGTCAAATCATTCAACGGTGCAACAATAGTGCTAAAATCCTTCACAAAGCGCCTAGAGAAACCAGCTAAGCCATGGAAACTACACACTTGACTCACATTCATGGGAATAGGCCAATTCTGAATTGATTCAATAGATTGATCTACCTCTACCCCAGGCTTAGATACAACAAATCCCAAAAATATGACCTTATCTTTTGCAAATATGCAGTTCTCAAGATTATCATACAGTTTATTATCATGCAACACTTGCAAAACTTGTCGGATATGATTACAATGATCAATTTCATTGTGGCTATAGATAAGTATATCATCAAAGTAAACAACCAAAAAACGACCAATAAAATGTCTCAAAACATGATTCATTAATCGCATGAATATACTAGGTGCATTAGTAAGACCAAACGGCATAACTAACCACTCATACAAACCAAATTTTGTTTTGAAAGAAGTTTTCCACTCATCCCCTTCTTTCATCCTAATTTGATGATAACCACGACGCGAATCTATTTTAGAGAAAATAGCATCACCACTCAATTCATCTAGCATATCCTCTAAGCGTGGAATAGGATGATGATATCAAATAGCGATGTCATTAATAGCTCTACAATCTACACACATGCTCCATGTACCATCTTTCTTAGGCACTAAAATAACAGGAACATCACAAGGGCTAAGAGAGATACGAATGTACCCTTTATCCAGCAACGCCTATACTTGTTTCTGTATCTCCTTTGTTTCTTCGGGATTGGTCCTGTAGGGTGCAATGTTGGGTAATGTGGCGCCATGGATCAAGTCAATTTGATGATCAATGCCACGCAATGGAGGCAATCCTGCGGGTACATCTTCTGGAAACACATCCCCAAAATCCTGCAAAACAGAAGACACACCAAGAGAGATAGGGGTCATGTCGTTAGAAACCAATACCTCGCCCTTATACATGAGCACAAGCGCCATGGCTATAGGATCCTCACGAAATTCTCTCATATCCTCCTTGGTGGCTAATATCAGAAGATTAGGCACTCTCTCACTTTTCGTTATATCACTCGATTTAGGCTTAATTACATCATGAACAACTGTCACATTATCTCGTCGTTCTACAGAATCATCCTTCAAATTCACTTCTATCTTCTGACGAGAATCATTCACAATGTCTTGTGGTGTCATTGGCTGCATAGAAATCTTCTTTCCTTTGAATTCCAAGTGATATGTATTGGCACGGCCATTGTGTTGCACATGGCGATCATAAAGCCAAGGCCGACCCAATAGAAGATGGCAAATAGTCATAGGCACCACATCAAAGTCAATAGAATCCTTGTATGGCCCTATTTGAAAATTCACATGTACCATATGATTTACCTTCATCTCACCATTATTTCTCAACCATTGTATGTAGTATGGCTTGGGATGAGGTAAATAAGTCAAATTCAGCTTGGCACATAACTCCTTACTTGCAAGATTTCTCCAGCTACCTCCATCAATAATTACCTTGCAAGCTTTGTTAGGTCCAACTAGAGCTTTTGTTTGGAACAAGTTGTAACACTGAGATTCATAAATAGGTTGCACACTAAGTATGCTTGAAGATACCACAATAGTTGGTGCACGCTCAGGAAAGGCATTAGCATCCTCGCCATCATAATCAACATCATCATCAATCTCATCTCCACTCTCATACTCACCTTGTTCATTGACAAACATCACCTTGCTGTTTGGACAATCTCTCTTGTAATGTCCTCTACCTCCACAAGTATGGCACTCCACATTGCGAGTACGCGTAGTTGACATATTGGAACCCGAGCTAGCAGTAGGAGTTGCGGGCTTCCGAGCATTGGAACCAAAAGAAGACGTAGGTGCAGATTTGACCGATGGTGGAGGATGGCTAGCAGCCGCTGCAGGTGGCACCATAGGAGGCAGTGAAGATCTGGCCACAAAACGGCTGGTAGACGTAAACCTGGAACATGACTTAGCCTCCTTAGCTAGTTGTGGTTCGGCCTCTCTAGCATGGTGCAATAGTTCATTCATAGTTTCGTACATGTGATGACGAACAATGCTCTTGATTTGAAGCTTCAAATTGTTGAGAAAACGCTGCATAGTCATCTCTAGGAATTCACGAACTCTAGCACGTTGCATAAGCATCTCCATCTCCATGTAGTACTCATCAACTAACATGTTTCCTTGCCTCAACTGTGTCAATTTGTCAAAAACTGATCGCAAGTAGTTTGTGGATACAAAACGATCCTTCATAATGCGCTTCATATCGCGCCAATCCATCACAGGAAGTTCATTGTCGTCCCGTCTATTCTGCACAATAGCATCCCACCATCGCAAAGCATATCCATCAAATTCTGACGCTGCAAGCTTGACCTTCTTGTCTTCTAGATAATCAAACAAACGCCAGAGCTTCTCGATCTTCAAGTCCCAAGTAAGATAATCCTCAGGATCAAGTGAACCATTAAAATAGGGAATTGAGAACTTGGGCCTGCCCAAACCATCATCAGCAGCTTGGTTCGGAACACGTTGAGCACATCCCAAAGGAGCATAACCACGACCATAAAGAGGAGCGGCAGTAGGCACAAGGGGATTGGCACGTCCCCTGCCACGATGTGGGGCAGCATCAGCCACACTACCCTCATCATGATCTTCAAACACATCATCGGGTTGGTATTCCTGTCTTTGCTGAATTACCGTTGTAAGGGCCTCAATCAAACGCTGCTAGGTGGCGACATTGACATTGATTGCTGTCACTTGAGTTTGAATATTAGTGACTACGCCAGTATTCTGATCCACTGCCTCTTGCATGTCCTTGATATTCCCATCAATGGCCTCGCGCCAATTAACAAGCTCCTCATCCTTCTTTGTCTGTGACACAACATCGTCATCACTCGAAGACATGATTAGTAGGTTAGTGCAAAAATCAAATTATGTTTGGTGGAAAACACTCACAACTCACTCACAACTGACAAGAAAGCAAATCTTACCGTTCCATAGTGAATAGAGATGCTTTACCAAATAAAAATCAAAGACTTATGCACTGATGTGATGAAGTGAATATCAAGGGTATAGAGAACGATCACAGGACACACAGGTTTATTTATGCTGGAGCTCTATGTATGGTATCCTAAGTATACTGCAAACAAGTCCTAGTATTGATCGTACAAAACCCAAGAAACACGCATGTGGAGATAAACGTGGAAATGCAACTATGAAGGGTGTTACACTACTCTGGAGAGACACTAGCAAAGCTCAAAGTAAACAGTCACAAGATTGCTCAATCTACAAGTGCACAAAGATATCACTTGGCCTCTTGCTCAAATTCTCCTTTTTTCTCTTTTTCTTTCGTATAGCTCCTTTCTCTTTTTGCTTTATTTTCTTTTGATATATGTTTTTTTGAATATATGTCACACACGGCCAAATTACAAAACACAGCACCAAAATCCTAGGAGCAGCCTGCAGAAGCAGAAACTAGTCTCAATGGGCAAGTTCCTACACCTATGAAATAGAATGGATGTGGCTGAAGTTCAGGAAAAGTGCAATTTTTCACACTTTGTAAGTATGGCTGTCGTGGCAGAAAAACAGCTGAAAATTGTGCTGTGGCAGAAATTCCTGTACCACGGCAGAAAAACAGTGCAAAAGCGTGCCGCGGTAGAGCACATGCGCGTGGCAGAGAAATCCGCAAAAATCTTGCCGCGGCAGAGCGGCGGCAGCGAATTGGCGCGTGGCAGAGAAAAGGCATGCCGCGACAGAAGAATTTGGCCAAAACAGTGTCGCAGCAGGCGGCGGCAGCGAGCTGGCGCGCGGCAGCGCAAGTTGTGCCGCGGCAAGAGTCCGAATCACGGCAGACTTCACGGCAGGGAAAATAACGTCTTTTCATGCCACGGCAGAATCGGTAGAAAAAAAAAATAATGCAAACCGACTCGACCAATAGTACATAACAAGGACTCCTACCTAGGATCGGATCTGACTAGTGGTGGTGGAAAAAGATAGTGGATTCGACTAGAACAAGAACAAAACGAAGAACAAAACTAGATCTAGACTAAAAGAGGAACATGACCAGCAATTATTACTCGAATACAATGTAATCTAGGCTATGGCAACTCTTTTTGTGGGGCCTTTTCTGTATAGGACTAAAAACACGAACTAATCTATGGATGGATTGTGGATTGCTCACCGAGTAAACAAGAAAATCTGATAGCAAGATGATATGGGGTGGCCTGATGTTCTCAGCAAGCACTTGTCGATGATGATGGTGGATGATTGATAACTAGCGTGTAGCTATGATCTCTCCCGCTCGAACCCTGATGCCTATGCAATAGCTCTCGAACCCTGTGGGATATTCACAACACCACGCTCTTGCACACGCAGCCGTCGACCACGAACAGTAGTTTGCAATCTACTAATTCCCAGTGGAACAACAGATCACACTCAATTGCAGTTGGTAAAATCGATCACAAGTAATTCCACAGGTTCTATGAAAGAAACAACTCCAAAATATTTTAACGTGGTCTAAACCTAACTAGTGTGGCGCCCCATCTATTTAAGAGTCTGGGGGCGGCGGCCAAGGCGGGCTTCGAGTTGGTCCTACCCAACTAAGGTACAAACCGACCCATAAGGGGTTCGGCCTCAGGACTCTGCCGTGGCAGACTTGGGCGCGGTTCTTGTAATACCTCGAACATTACGCTCTAAGTTCAAGCCTGGACGAACCCAGAAGTGGATAAGTGATTCTATCGCGGAGGCCCAAGGCCACCCACATGTAGGCCCGTTGAAGCGGACCAGGGCACGGTACCGGCCGACCACCATATCCACTTTCAAGAACATCGGGACAAGAGCGAGCAGCGTAAGCGATAGGTAACGCGACCACGACATACACAAATGAGTATGTATGTCTGCGACTTACAATATACATTAGAGTCACACCATCTAAAAGAAATAGAAATATTGCAACGCCATACGGCAAGATCCAAATATCCTAGATAGATATAATAGTTTAGGATACCTCCTCATACATCACACACCAGAGTATCAAGCGGAAGGGAAATACAAGATCCGAGTACGGATAAGAAGCAAATCGGCATAAGATGCCACAGAACTAAGCACATCCTGCCCACAGATCTCATGGATCTCCATCCCCGGAATCTCTACACCTGATGGTCATTGCCACCATCATCCGTCTCCTCAACCCAGTAACCTTCTTGAGAGCATACCTGTCCATCTGAACCAAATATTTATCGTGTGAGACCCTAGGGGTACTCAGCAAGTCTTAATGCATCTAAAGGGCACAACCTGGGGGTGACGTAATTGCAACGAAAGATAATAGCTACAAATTTCTATAGGGACACGCTACACATCTGCCCAACCAAAGATGGATGGACGCTCATTAATTAAAAACAATAGTTATATAAGCAACATAATTTAACCTCGCTCGTCCTCCTTCTCTCTTATCGACGAAAAGGCGGAAGAACATCTCATTCGTTGATAATTTTATTAACCATTCCATGAGTATTGTTCTATTTACTAGTCATATCTTAGTCAAATTAAATGCGGTACTTTAGTTATGCTTGTCTATGATCGAGAAACTGTGCTCCAAGTCGTCCATAACCGCGGACACGGCTTTTAGAAAGACTTACCCTGCAGGGGTGCACAAATAGCAATAGACACACGATCAACCTCGGGAAGAACCAAATAAAACGCAACGAGGCCTCATGACAAAGCATTCACAAGATTCATAAATCCTTTCAGGGGGCCACCCCAATAAGCTACCCGCAACAAAGTTGGCCGGCTCCGAGACGGACCCAAGGTTTGCGAGAACGGTTGTAAACGACTGGGAACCCGAAAGTGTGACTAGGCTTGTCGATACCGCGAAATCGTGCCGCGATCCTAAACAGTACAGGTGTTCTACGCACAATCATAAATAAAGCAGTAAAGCATGGCATAAGTACAGGATAGTAATAAATCCCCAAACTAGGTTGTGGCCCCAAGAAATAAAGTATGAATCAAGATCAGGCAAAGGGGGATTCATAGGGTCTCCCATATGTGGATAGTGTGAATAGTCAAGGAACAGGAATCAAGTACTCGGGGTCCTTAGGGGGACAAGTGAGCTTAAAGAATCAAATGGCAGATAATGCTCACTGATGCCTCTTTCATTAGTTCTCTACTCATATTAAGTTCTTTAGGTACCTCATTATCCAAAGACTCGCATAAACCCTACACATGCAATTCTACGACTCACATGGCTCAAACAACTCCTGCAGTAATAACTTATGGGATGGAGGTACAAGCTTCGGTGGGGTTTAAAAGTAAAGACTATGCAATACTTGGGATTCAATTTAATGCAATCGCGACTCAATGATGCAAGAGTAAGATAGAAACATAGGTACTATATGTATTCAAGCATGAGGAATTGCTTGCCTAGCAGTTCAGTTGCAGGATAGGAAGGATCCTGGTAATACTCCCGAGGCTCCTGGTATTCTCCTTGCTTAGTGTCTATCCGGTTAAAAACCAAACACACAAGAGGCTGAAATAAATACATTGCACAATCATATAAATAATATGCAACAAACAAACAAGTATGCTATGATGGAATGATGCACAATTTACATGGCATAGCATGGCATGGGTGAGGTGTGGAGTACCAGAACAAAGCATTTTATTAAGTTTTTAGTCATGTTTTGCTCCCATAAACATTGTTGTATACTTAATATTTATATTATGCATGCTTCAATTAATATTATGGAATGCATAGTTAGAACGGATCGTCGCGTTGATCGATTTAGACATATTATTTGTCGAATTTGGAATTACGGAATTATAGTTATGAATTTATTAAAAAAAGCCATTTATTGCAATTTAAATAATTTTGAAATTTTAAATTGCTCCAAATTTATTTTGGATGGCATATTTGTATTCCTGGCATTTTTCTGATCAGAAAACATATATCATACATCTTATTTTGAGTTACCATTTGAAACACGATTTTATTTAGAATCTGCAAAAAAATAGTAAAACAAAGGGATTGAAGGGAGGGAGATGGGACTGGCTTGGCATCAGACTTCGGCACGATGGGAGGTAGCAGAATCAGGTCAGAGATTGTAAAAGATTCGATTTATGGTGAGTTGTGATCTCTGGTCAAGGTGATGGCTCGGCAGGGACTAAACCAATCAGACTACACTTCAACTTGTGCAAGATTGAGGCACGTATGTTTTTATTTTGAACCCAAAAGAGCATGAGTTTGCATGGATACATAAAAGAGAAAAGAGGGATTATGTGTCACAAAAAGGATTTGACCAAAGGATCTACAGGGTACAGGCGCAAGGACCTGGCCACTAAACTGATTCCTGGTACCGATGTTTTTATCTAGCTCCAGATTGATGGATATTGGAAATGCTAGGTGTCCACTAGACTGGGGACTGTTTTCTTGTATAGGAAGGTCGATTGGATTTGTTTAAAAAAAAATCAAAGATTCGTGTGTGGTTCTCTGACGAACTGACTCTGATTTTTTTTTTGGTTTGACAGTTAGACAGTTGAAATAGCAAAAATGATTTTGATAAAATGGGTGAATGGGAGATCGACCTTTGGTTCTGGCGAGGCGGAAGGAAACCAGGAATGCTCTGCTGTTTGTGTTAGGAAAAAAAGGTACACTAGAGATATCAAAGCATGGCTCCGGAAATCGATCAAAAGGGCAGCGCTGTTAACTGAAGGCCGACGAACTGTTCGTGCAGGTCTGAAGTTTTTCGACAGCCAACGCGTGAAGAACAGCGAAAAGGCAAGGATGATCTCGTCGCGCTCCATACCCAATCTGGGACACCGGTTGGTGCGATCTGGAGCTGGTACCAAGGGGAAGGCGTACGCATGGCGAACAACGCCGGAGGTAGTCTGTTAAGAGCACACACTTGACGGAACAGGGGCGAAAACACAGCTCCCGGACTGTTGGCAGATTGCAGTGTTTTGGGGTGATCTTCAGCGGAAGAAAACGAGAGCTACACGCGATGGATTGGGAACCGCAAGATGTTCTGGAAAGACGTGATAATCCTCTACGCGTACATATGCGGTTCGGCGCTAGAGGAGTACTGAGAACGCCGGGAATCAAGGAGGAACATAGGCAGTTTGATCGCGGCTGCTGTTGTGCTTTCGATGCGTGCTATGCTGCTTCTGTATGGGTGCGCGGCTGGCGAGCGGCAGGGCAGCAGAGTGGCTGGGGACGGCGAGGCTGTAGGACGTGAAGGCGGCGGCCAGCGAGGACAGCAAGAAAGCCTGCAAGAAGCCCGTGTTCTGGAAGGCCCCTACGCACAAACCTCCCTCTATATCCGGGTAAGCACTTTTCTCTGGGTTAGTTCTGTGCTTCCTATTTTTCTTCTTTTTCTTTGTGTTTCTTGTTTCTCTTTTCCTTGTTTGCCTCGATCTTTTCCCTATTTGATTCGGCAGAGCCACCGCTGATATTTCCCAAAGTGGCACCAGCATCGCCTCTCCTATTCCTAAGGGACCACCTTCTCCTCATGGAGACGCTCCCGTTCTTAGCCCCATTGAGGAGAACTCTCTCGCTACGCCAAACCACAGTCCACCTCGGTGGGAGGAGGGTAACATCGACACAGGTGGAGGAGGCACCCCCGAGGACATGCCTATGCCGGATCAGCGGGGTTCTTCCTCCACCGCACAGCAAGAAGATCGTGGCACCAACAACATCAGCGTCGAAAATGTTTCTACCGAGGTTCCGGAAACTCTGGCACCAGTTCAAACTCAACCTCCGCCTCAACCTCAGCAAACTCTAGCTTAAAGTTCTCTCCAGCAAGCACCACCAACCTCGTCTGAGTCTCCCTAGACTCGGTGATATGACCAACCTCGGTAGAGCCCTCAGGCCCAGTCTTCCGCGCCATCTTTGGCGGCCGAAGCTCAACCCACACCTCCTCAGCAACGGGTCAAACCGTCTGCTAAGGTAAAGAAACCTGCCGATGTGGCTAAGGCAGCGCCCAAGGGATCAGTGGCTGGGTCAGGGCAGCATACCATTGCTTCCATGATGCAAAAAGGCAGTGCCACTTCTGGCCCCACTTCGGATAAGCAGATCACGATGCACACCAACCCAGCCGCTGCAAAGGTCGGCCGACAAGCTGATCACGAGAAAGGCTTAGTCCTAACTCGAACTCGAATACTCAGTGGTGGAGTCTCAGCTCACTCATTGAGGATGTCGAGAATTGGAATAATGCCGAGTACATCAACGTCAGCTCTAGGAATCCTTCGAAGTTTGGCCATGCGGAGATTGATGCCCAGATGAATACTGCTAGCAAAGCCATTTCTTATGCCGGCAAGATGATTGAGTGCGGTGACTCATCATACCACTGCATGATGTAGTACACTATAGTCGTTGACATAACACCAATGAAACACCATTCACTAGTATTACATCCCTCAGAGTGGTACAACAGAAACACAGCAGGTCCAAGATATGACTATAGATTACAACTCGACTCTTTACAAAAGATCTAGAGAACACTCTATGTTAAAGAGAGAGACAAAACTTCTTACAAGGAAGAACCAGAAATAATAACTCAGAAATATCTAGTAACTAAGACTAGTATCTAAACTATTTGGCTTGCCATTGCTACTATTGCAATGCTCTACAGAAATAGGTTTTATGGCTAGAGAATCTACTCCTATCTAAACCGACACTTTATCTTCACTTCAGCTGATGTATATGTTGACTTCATTGACTTTATTGAAGAACTGGAGCTGTCGGTGATGGTTTCTTGAGCAAAAATTGATGTTGGCGTCGTCTTCAATAGCTTAGAACCTAGCAAGGGTTAAGAAGGTACGGTTGAGTACGAGCATACTAAGCAAGCTCACTAAAAGGAGTGTATGATGCACTATCTCTACTGCCACAGACCAGAGGTTGTAGGCAATGCGGGTTTTCGAAAACATTTCTTCAAAGATTGCTTTTATTCTGAAAACTATGTTCGACAGCCTTCACAGGTTGACCAGAACTTCATAGAGTTCCTTTCCTGCCACGTTCACAGCTCCTTCCCGGAACAGGGAGTAACATGTCACAATTCTTACACTCTGCAGAGGTGCGTCACTTTTCCCACAAGAGACCTTAGCTTTGTTGCACATCCGAGTTGCATTCTCGTCCACACTTCCTTGGTGTGGGGCCCAATCTAAGATCCAAGCCAATCGCTGCCCCTCTTCGCGACCCCGCATGAAGACACGATCCCCCGAGACAACTACCACGGTTACTCTTTGGGTAGCCTCTCGGAGACTCTGTACGCAGCTTTGCCTGGCGGTCACCATCAGCTATGGTGAACTCAGACCCAGACAGAGATGCACAGATAATCTAGACACCTAGCTCGTGGGGAACTAAGGGGTCCCACCCATGTGCTGGATTCTCTGGAACTCCACGAGAAATCAACAGCCTCACGATAAGGTCATCCGTCCATGCGAAAGGGAGAAGATCCAGCTGACTTCTCCGTCCCATTCCAAATCTCATGGTTGACGCGTAATATACGGCGCTAGAATCACTGGCTACATTGGTTGTTAAGTCCTAGATATTATGTTCCTTTACCACTGGAACTATATCAGTAGATTATTACCATCTGGTAAATAATCCATAATTATATTATTATGAAAATAATGATTTCTGACCTTTTTGGAATGCAGGTGATGACAACATTTGAGTTACAAGCATTCGATAGAAAATAATCAAAGGACATGGACATGATCAAGTTGTGAACTTGCCTTTTGTGATTGCAAGATTATGCACTCACGGTCTTCAAGACAATAGAAGATCCAAATTCTGTAAATAGCATCATTGGTGCGGTAAGGACTAATATTTACAGAAGCAAGATGCAACGATGCATAAGTAATGTAACACAATTTGAGAAACGCGAAAACCCGGAGTAGCCGTATCTAATATAGGGTTTGGAAACTAGAAATGAGTTCTTTAGAATGTGTTGCACTTTTATCTCAGTTTCACACTTGTGCTTCTTATTAAGGCTTGTGAGAGAGTGTGAAACAATATGTAAACACAACAAATAGTATGCAAACCTAAAGCATTCAAATAGATCATGGTATCTAAAAGATTTCTTAAATAAGATTAAGAATCAAGTAAAGTGTTCAAGTATTACTTTTAATGTTCCTTAAAAGAACACTTTTGAGGAAAATATTACTTTACAAAGTAAAAAGTATTTAAACTAAGGCTAACACTTTAAGGTTTTCTTATTAGCTAAGCTTATTAAAAATGAAAACATTACTACATTAAAAATCATAGTATAAGTGATGGAAATCTACATGTGTTGAATAAGGCATCACTTGTTATCACATTGTAAATGGTTTACTTCTTAACATTCCACAAAATTAGAATTTAAATGTTATTACTTGAATGAGTTGGTGTTTTATTAGAGTTGTAAGTGGATATACATACTTAATTTTAAATGGTAGTTTTAGTGAGTACAAGTTGAATTGGTTAGACTTATGTTACTTCAATTAAACATTAATTGAACTTGTTATTACATTTTTTAAAACTTTAAACAAATAATGGTAAAGACAATAGTAAAGGTTTATATATTTTTAATGAATTAAAATAAAAGAAAAGAGTTAAAATAAGATTTGGTATACCTTTATCTTTTATTTTAGTTCAAAAGTGAGAGTTGAAATTTTTAATGAGTAGAATTTATTTTTGTGATCATTTTGATATATTATAAGTATTTTTGTGAATTTTAAATAATAAGATATGATTTTTATAAGTTTTATCAATTTATAAATACCTAATAAATAATAAACATTGGTTAAGTGATACAAAAATAATTTAAACAAGTTTGTAAATGTAGAATTTGTTTTTATAAGAATTTTAGTATATTATTTATATTTTTCTTATATACTAATATGAAAATATGAATTTTTAAAGTATTATTACTTATAAATTCTTTATTAACTAATAATTATTTAAATAGTTAACACAATAATATTTGTTAATAAACTTAAATATAGATTTTATTTTTCTTAACATTTTGATATGTAATATGTATTTTTCTAAATTAGAAAACAAAAGTTATTAAATTTATAAGATTTAACAATTTTATTAATTCCTAAAATTTATTTATATTTAAATTTGTATTGATTTGTCTAATTACTTAAACAGAAAATCCTTTTTACACTGCTACCTAACCTAGCCACAGACACTGACTAATGGGCCCGTGGCCACATCATCTGCCACACGAGATAAAGACTTTTTATACCTAATCTACTCTACCCCAGAGCCATTGTGACTGGTGGGCCTGGACCACGTTGGCTGCCACGTGAGAAAGACCAGGTCAAACTGCACTGAGGTGGTAGGGATGACGTCGGCATGACGTCGTGGTGACGTCAGCGACGACTTCCACCACCAGATCGAGGTCACCGGCAACGACCCCAACTACCCCGGCTTGCGAGAGGGGTTGTGTTGGATGCGGACGAGCACATTGAGCAGTTTAGTGGCAGTGCCACCATTTCTAGGTCACCGGAGCACTGGTTGCGACGGCGACTGACAGTGGCCAGCGGCGGCGCGAGACGCCAGCGAGACACGGATCGAAAGGGCATGATTGAATGGGTCTGTGAGGATTAGTAGCTCACCTTGAGTCTGTTGCAATGGTCGACGATGAGGATCGTGCCCCGATACGCGCTAATGGCTACGAACTCCGGTGATAACCGATGAAAGAGATCGATGAAATTCTTCTTCCACCGAGCTCCCCTTGTTGTTGTGTTCCGCCCAGAGGATCTTCAGATCATGGCGCTTCTTCCGGACTACTCCACAGTCTCTAGGACGACCCCTACCGACGACAGCGGTTGGCTCCGACCAGCTAGGGTTTCGGGCATGTGGGGATTAGAGACAAAGGGAGATGGAGAGCGAGCGAGAGGGAGAATGAGGATGAGGATGAACAAGGGTGTCACGGTGGCCTCCTTACCCCCTCCCGGCAACGGCGGCGAGCATCTTGGCGCACCCCGACATAGCGGACGACGACACGCACCTGCTTCGAGGGCGTCGCAAGGTGGACGATGACGATAGGAGTGATGAAACGGTAAGTGGGCCGGGGCCGATACTGGGCCATTGCAAAGCGAGCGGAATGCAGAGGGGCACGCAGGCGGGTGATAGTTAACGCGAAGAAGCAATGGGCCGTGGGCTGCTGGCTCTACTGCCCCTTTTCCTTTTCTATTTCCATTTTTATTTCTGTTTTTCACCATTTCATTTCAAATATGACTTTCTACAAAGTTTTCAATATTCAGAGATATAGTAGGCCAAGAATATCATTATCTAGAGCAAGTATGATCCTCTGCTCCTTATTGTCTTTTGTTATGTATAAAATATCCCTAATTATATGAAGGGTTCTTTTTATTAAGAAATATTAATAGAAATTAGGGTTTTAGGATTTGTTTCTCTTTAATAAGATTTCACAAAGATGATTCTGATTTTACTTGACAATCTTAATGGTACTGGTTTGAAATGTGTATTCATGTATATAGAATCTTGTTCCTACTTATCTTCATAAAGGATGTACATATATACATAAGAAGGTATTAATCTTGGTGGTTCATAATGGGTGATATAAGTTTCATGGTCCTCCAAACTTGGTCATTTGCCAAATCCAATTCTACTTGATTTGTAGAGTTTAGAATTACCACAAAACACTTACCTAATTTGACTTTGATGGTTCTATGAGACTTGGTTTCTATTAAGGTTTATGATAATAAAGCAAACAAGGTTTTCCTCCATAAGCACTCACCTGATATTCTACTTATCTCTTAGACATTTCAATTGCCTAAGAGATACTATCTACTAGCTACCTAAAGATAGGAATTGCCTTAACTACCCTCTTTATTCTGGGATTTTAAACAAAGAGGTGGACATGGGTCTTATCCTAATTTGATGTACTGTTGGTTAAAGGTTTCTCAAGAATCCTTACCTTAATACCTCACCAAGGTTATCTTTAGATAAGGAATTCCTTTCCTAAATAATTATCTATATCTCCCTTATCTTATTCACAAAGATCACATCTTCCTAAATAAGACAATCATCTGTCTCCACCATATCCATCATCATATGATGACATGGTCATGCCACTTCAACATTACTCCATTCTTACTCCTAGTATATAACTCCTCTTAATTAACTACCATTGATGCACCTATCAATGTAGCTAATGCTAACTCCATCTATTAACTTCCTTAACTTCATCTTGCAACTACTTCCAAGGTTTGCAAGACTACAATCCTTACTATACATACAAAGGATATCAATCCTTTGAAATAGGTATAGTACTACTCCCATAATACCAGTTGTCCTTATATTAACTTGGTTAAACTACTCTACCTCCAACTACTCCTACAACTTATGTTATTCATCATACTCTAGCTTGACTTCTAATGATCAAGCTAGATGATCCAGCTTACTAGGACTTGCCTAACTTGGTATATTCATAATTCTTCTTCAACACCTGGTCATCTATTCTCAAGTGACTTGAGAATAATGACCACCATCCTTTGATCATACAAAGCTTACACTTCTAATTGTCTAATCAAGATCTATACTCAACTAAGTGGTAAACTTGTATTAGTCTCCCTATAGACTTATCTTGTTAAGCAAGGTTATTCTAAGTCTATATCCACTTGTCCTAACAAGATTGTTATCTAATGTACTAATACTACTAGCTTTCTCATAGCTTCATAATTACTATCTAAACTTTTGGGTTTAAATACTTCTCCTAGTTAACTCATGAGTGAGTTAACTCCTCCAACATCAAATGGTTTGATCACCACTAAGGATCTCATTACATTGATGATGGCATACTCTTCCATTGATGATGGTACACTCAACCATATCTAGTTCTTCCTTCAGATTAATTTACTTAAGGTCTTTGAAAGTTCAACACAACAAGTCAAAGGCAATGAGTCAATAAGTTCTAGATCAGGAATTGATCACCCAATATTGATGATCAATTGATACTAGGACTTGGTTAAATAGATATGGCATCTCTTAATATCATATTAAGAGTATGTGCTTGATGGTCTTGGCTTGACTTCCTTTCTACTCTATTTGTAATAAGAGCTAGTGTTTAGAAACTACCATGATTCTCATGGTAGGAATAACTACGACAAGTAAGTATATCAAGGTTTAGTTATAGATTTTCTTTACTTAAGTTATATACTTACTTTGCTATTCAAGGTTTGTGGTAGATAATACCTTGATATCATCTTTAGAAGATTAAGTATTCATCCTTCAGTTGTGGTATGGAATACCATGTAATGATCTCTATAAGATCAAGTACTCCTAATTAAGTAGTGTGTTATAACTTAGTTTTATTGCATTTGATATACCCTTAGATCAAATTATATTATCCAAAGATAAGGTTTTAGCAAAGGTCATATTGAAACTTATCGCAGTCAACTTGATGATCTACTTCAGTTCCACCAAGTTAAGAGAAGCTTCAATCACTTTGACAAGTTTTATTTAAAAGCGCGAAAATTATCCGGATTTTCTATGCATGAATGCAATGCACACACCTGGGTTCAGCTTATTTCTAAGCTCTAATGCTGGGATGTTACATGAAGGTAATTCCTTTGATCATCTCTTCTACATTTGCATAAGTACTTTATACACATCTTCTAGTCCCCGAGCCTCCAGGGGAGTAAGATATTACTCGGCCGGATGTTCTTAGCACTGAACTTGCGCAATATTTCTTCCTACCGTTTTTAATTCTGGAGTACGTTAATTAGTCTATTAAAACTTAGACCAAAGGTTCTGTTAGCCGGCCACCTAGAGCCAGGTTAAGTTCCACTTGACTTGGATCTTGAGTAACTTCAAATATCCAATCACCTAGAGCCGGGTTAAGTTTCAGTTGACTCGAATCTTGAGTAACTTCAAATATCCTATCACCTAGAGCCGGGTTAAGTCCCACTAGACTCGGATCTTGAGTAACTTCAAATATCCAATCACCTAGAGCCGTGTTAAGTTCCACTTGATTTGGATCTTGAGTAACTTCAAATATCTAATCACCAAGTGTCGGGTTAAGTTCCACTTGACTCGGATCTTGAGTAACTTCAAATATCTAATCACCTAGAGCCGGGTTAAGTTCTAGTTGACTCAGATCTTGAGTAACTTCAAATATCCAATCACCTAGAGTCGGGTTAAGTTCCACTTGACTCGGATCTTGAATAGCTTCAAATATTTCATTACTTATGAACTAACAGTTGTTCTTCTTAGATCACCACCAACCGTCGCACCGTCGAGATCCAGTGGCTTCTAGATGCACACAAGGAGCATTCTTCGAAGCATAAGGCCTTGTTGCCCGAGCTAAAAGGTACTTTCCTTTTTCTTTTTATTCTTTGCATTTTTTCCTTTTGGATCGGCGGGTAATTATACCTTGGCTCTGCCGGGTCAAAATTTTCTCACTGTCTCTTCAGGATTGTGTTTCCATGCCTAAATTGATGCTTCACTTTCTCGAACAAGTAGGCCAGCATCAAGTCCAGCCGAAGGAGAAGGACGAAGAAATCTCTCGGCTTCATGCTGAGATTGAGAAATTGAAGAACCTCTAGAAAGCTAAACTTGACAAGGTTGAACAAACTTTTTCCAAAGAGAAGGACCGGCTCAAGACCTAGCTCGAGAAGGAGCAGGATCTAGTCAAGGATGCCGAGGTAAAATTTGACTTGGTGAATCTTGAGCTGGAAAATTTCTGGAAAAAGGCTATTGCCTGGCTAATGGAGGTCACCCGAATTAACAGAGTCATTACTCATAAGTTTTTTCTAGGTTTTCTCTTATTTTTCCGACTTTCCTATTATGTCCTCTATTTCTTGCACTAACTTATTCTTTTTACTTGCTTTTCAGACAGATTCCCTGAATCCGATGCTCTTACTGTCGCCTTTCTTCAGAAGGCTTGAACCTAGAAAGGTGTTCCCACTAATTCCACCGCGGTGTTTGACATGGATGACTCATTGGTTAGCCTCTAGGACATGGTTAAAGTGATGAAGTCATTTGGGGTGGACCTTATGGACGCAGCCATCCGTGTCTTCCACGTCCCTTGGCCGAAAGAAACTGCACCCAAGGGTCCCTCTCAGCTGGTCGAGAAAATCATGGAGAGCGAGACCATGCTGAATCTATGGCGGGAATCTGCTGCACGGGTTGGTGCCAACATAACCTTGGCCTTCGTGCTATCATGGTATGACGGACTCAACCTGGATACACTCCAGAACATGCGCGATGTCTCCAAGTGGATCACTGACTCGATCCTCATCCAACAATGCAAAGACTGAGCCTATCAGTTAATCCAATATGGCAATATTCATGCTTGGACTGCTAGGCCGAGTTTCCTCGATGAGGTGGATGATGGGTATGTTAAGGAGGGTGCTGCCTAAGATCAATAGGATCCAAATTATGACGAGGATGCCGAGGATGCTAAGGCAAACCCGGACGAGGAAGAGGAGGCCGAGGTTGCTGACCCCAAGGCTAGTATTCCACCTCCTGCCACGGATGATCCAGCTGCCGCCGCTCCTTGAGCGACAAAATCTTGAAACTTTGTTAAATAACCGAAATGCCGGGTGCAACATGTATGATACAATCTAAGTCATTTTGCTACTATTTGTGTTTTTATGCCGAATCAATCTAGGCGAAGTCCTCGAGTTTCCTTTTCTTGTACTCTCAATTTGATGACTCGTTTCCTGCTACCATTATTCGGTGTTTGACTTACGAGTCCAAGGTCAAAAAATCAATTCAACAATACTTGAAACTGTGATAATTAGCTCAAAATAACTCGTGATAATAAAAATAAAGTAAATACAAGGGTTAGTCCAAAAAACAAACTTTGTCTTGATTACATCCCTTTCCTTAGTTGTTTTTCATGCGCAATTTCCAAACTTGTTCTTTGCTTGCCATGAAGACAATTCCTTTTGGACAGTAGCAAGTCGAAGAGTTAGCTTTTGGTGCCTAGACATTACTAACTCGGCTAAGGGGTAAGAAATTTAATCCAGTCGACATATAAAAAGTAAAATTAGAAAAAGACAATTACTACTAAGGCAGTCCTCGAGTTTCTGCTCGAGGTGCCGAGATTTCATTGATAAGCTCATCACCGACATACAGGCCAACATATGAGAGTTTGAGATACATGCACTTTTAGATAAGTGTAAAATGGACGAAGTAGTCCTACATTCCATGGCCTTTTTTATTCTTCTTTGTACCTGTCTGCATTGTTCTTCTCCTGTGGTTGAGCATCTATAAGATAATATGCATCATTGTGTAGAGCTTTGCTCATGACGAATAGTCCTTCCCATGGAGGTGAGAGCGTATGCATGTCGGCAGTGCATTGCACCAGCCGAAGTACCAAATCACCTTCCTGGAAAACTATGGGGTTCACTTTTGGGCTATGATAGCATTGGAGATTTTGCCGATATATGGCGGATCTGGATAATGCCAACTCTCTTGCCTCTTCTAGCAGATCAATATCGTTTTGCCAGGCTTCCTGCACTTCGGCTTCTGTGTATTGGGTGACTCTAGGCGAGTCATGCTCTATGTCGGCTGGTAATACAGCTTCGGCCCCATATACCAGAAAAATGGCGTATAGCCTGTGGATCGATTTGGAGTTGTACTTAGGCTCCAAAGTACTATTGGGAGTTCATCACTCTAGCACCCCACTGATCTTTGCAACGGCTCAATGAGCCGGGTTTTATCCTAGACAGTACTACTTCGTTGGATCTTTCCACTTGCCCATTCGATGCGGGGTCTTCCACTGATGCGACATCCAACCTTATTCTTTTCTCTTGGCAGAATCAAGTAGATGCTCCCTCAGCAATTTTTTTCCATTGTTCATTATTATACTATGTGGGTACTCGTATCTTAATATAATGTCCTTGAGGAATGATACGATAGTAGCTCTATCACATTTTCTGATTGGCCTTACCTTGATCCATTTTGTAAAGTTGTCCACCATGACTAACATATGGGTCATGTTTCCTCGGGCCAGCCTAAATGGTCCAACCATATCCAAGCACCACATAGAAAATGGCCAAGTGATAGGTATAGTCTTGAGTTCAGAGGTCGGCATATTTATCTTGCTAGCGTACCTCTGACAACCATTGCATTTCTTCACAAGGTCCTCAGCCTATTGCAAAGCACTGGGCCAGTAAAATCCATGCCGAAAATCTTTGGCTACTCGGACCCTGGACGAGGCATGATGCCCACATTCGCCCTGATGTATATCTTGGAGGATTTCCTGCCCTTTAGCCGGATCAACACACTACTGCAGGACACTTGTGATACTTCTCTTGTATAACTCGGCATTGATTATGGTATATTCCTTTGATCTCCTCTACACTTGCCTTGAGAGTACCTCATCAATTGGCAAAACTCCATCTTTTAAGAATTCAAATATTCGTTGCGCCGATGCTGGAACGACATAGGCCAGGAAAAGCACTTCATCAACCTGCATTGGATCAATCGACAGAACCTTTGCCGGATTAATATGATCAGTCCCCGGGTTCGGCAAAGCAGTCCTTGGGTTTTCCAAGGTAGTCCCCGGGTTTGCCGAGGTGTTCCCCAGTCAATGTCCATTGGGGTAGCTTCTGATCCTGGATTAGCCAGGATATAGATTGATTCAGACTCTGGTGAGGGGTTAATCAATGGTTTTCTGAGATGCTACAAAGCAACACCTCGTGGGATGGCCTACTGAGATGTACCTAGTTTAGACAATGCGTCGGCTGCATCATTTTTAGCACGTGGTAAATGATGGAATTCACATCCTTAAAAGTACCCACATATCTTTTGGACATGGAATATATAATGTGCCATGTTTGCGTCTAACGCATCCCAATGACTAGAAACTTGTTGCACCACTAAATCTGAATCACCAAAGCACTGTATTCGATGTATCCCAATTTCTTTTGCTACTTCTAACCCGTACACTAGCGCCTCATACTTGGCCACATTGTTTGATGCTCGAAAGTGGATCTGAAGCACATATCTCAATTGATCTTTCTTGGGTGAGGTAAGGACTACCCCGGCCCCTAATCCGTCCTTCAACTAGGATCCGTCAAAATGCATTCTCCAATAGTTTGAATCCATCAAGGGTGGCTCATATTGCATTTCAGCCCAATCAACAAAAAAGTCGGCCACTCCCTGAGACTTGATTGCGTCTCTTCTATCATATTATGGAGCATATGGGGCTAATTCAATGGCCATTTTGGCAATTCGACCACATGCATCCTTGTTACTCATTATCTCGGATATAGATGCTTCATATATCACCTTTATAGGGTGCTCTTCAAAATAGTGCTTAAGCTTTTTGACCGCCAAATAGATGCCATATGCCATTTTCTGATAATGAGGATAGTTCTGCTTTGAAGTGGATAGTACTTCTGATGAGGACATCCCTACAATTACACCTATTGAAGATGCTCCAATTGTTGCAAGGAAGGATCGGTCAAATGAGATTAGAATTGGACCCATTACAAGAGCTTGTTCTAAGCTACTTGAACAACAGGTGAATTTGCTCCTAAATGAATCTGGTACTTTAATTGATGAGAACTTTATACTGCCTAAGTCTATGCATTTATGTATGATCAGGTTCGTTGGAGAAACAAACATGGCGCAAGGAGGAGAAGGGCTACAAGAGGATCCCAGCATGATGATCGCCCAAGGATGCGCGAGGGAGGAGCGGTAGGAAGACGCAAGAGGAGATCGTCAAGATGCAGGCCAGAAGCTCTGCATCAACCGGAGTGTCCAGGTGAGTCCATCCGGACTGTCCGGCCTGCCCGAGAGAAGATTTGGCGCGGAAAATTAGTACCCTAGTTCACACACTACCCGGACACCGCCCGGAAACTTCAAAGTTTTCGGCCAAACCAGACTGTCCGGCACACTCCACCCGGAGTGTCTGGCCGACACCAGCCGGAATGTCCGCCCGCTGACCGAATCTGGTCCGAGTCGGCTTGTATCAGTTTGAGTCGTACGCATTTAGTTTCGGTTTCTGGCCGCCCCACCCGCCCTTATAATCCCTGGGATAACCCCTAGTTAGGGTTTAGACCACGTTAAAATATTTTGGAGTTGTTTCTTTCATTGAACCTCTGGAATTACTTGTGATCGATTTTACCAACTACAATTGAGTGTGGTCTGTTGTTCCACGGGGAATTAGTAGATTGCAAACTACCGTTCATGGTC
The DNA here is from genome assembly GCA_916181665.1 of Avena sativa. Classification (NCBI taxonomy): domain Eukaryota; kingdom Viridiplantae; phylum Streptophyta; class Magnoliopsida; order Poales; family Poaceae; genus Avena; species Avena sativa. The sequence goes on from OV702289.1 coordinate 326,360,851, forward strand.
GACGGCTGCGTGCCCAAGAGCGTGGTGTTGTGAATCTCCCACCGGGTTCGAGAGCTGTTGCATTGGCATCAGGGTTCGAGTGGGAGAGATCATAGCTACATGCTAGTTATCTATCATACACCATCATCATCGACAAGTGCTTTCTGAGAATATTGGGCCACCCCATCTTGGTATCAGATTTCCTCGTTTACTCGGTGAGCAATCCATAATCCATCCATAGATTAGTTCGTGTTTTTGTCCTATACAGAAAAAGCCTTACAAAAAGAGTTGTCGTAGACTAGATTGCATCATTTTCGAGTTTTAGTTACTAATTGTATCTTCTCGTAGATCTGATCTGCAGGTTTTCCTTGTAGGAGTCTAGTTTTCGGTTTTTCCTAGGTTTAGGGTTTGATCTTGTTTTCCACCGTGTCCACCATCACTATTTTCCGCAAGTTTTCATCGTTTGTCCAAGACCACATAGCGTACCTTTGTTTGCATACCATAGACACAACCTATCTACATCATCCGTGCCTAGGAACGTACCCACGAGACTAGTTGCTTTGCTCTAACAGGTTGCTCATTAGGTTTTCGACATGCAGAAATTTTCGACAGGCAGACACCGGACTATCCGGCCGACACACACCAGACTATCGGGCCCAACCGGAGTCTCCGGTGCATATCAACCGGACTATCCAGGCCAGTTTTGTTCTAAGTTGCTGCACTCATTTGCATTGAGTCATATAGTTGAAAAATAAAAAAAAGAGAATCAATATTAAAAAAAGAAAGAGATAAAAGAGCTACAAGCGTGACAAAAGGATATCGAAGTGCGCATTATTGGAGGCCTAGTTAATTATAGCACTTGTAGATTGAGAAATCTTGTGCCTGTTTACTTTGAGTTTTACTAGCGTCTCTCTTGTGCATTGCAATATTCCTTTTCATCAGTTGCTTTGCCACGTTTATCTCCACAGTGTGTGTTTCTTGGGTTTTTATACGATCAGCACTAGGACTTGTTTGCGGTGTAGTTAGGATACCATACCTACAACTCCACCTTAAATAACCTGTGTGCCATGTGATCGTTCTTTATACCGTCGATATTCACTTCATCACATCATTGCATCAGTCTTTGATTTCATTTTGGTAAAATATCTCTATTCACTTTGGAACGGTAAGATCTCCTTTCTTGTTGGCTGTGAGTGAGTTGTGAGAGTTTCCACCAAACAGATTTTGATTTTTGCACTAACCTACTAATCATGTCTTCTAGTGATAATGATGTTGTGTCACATAAAAAGAAGGATGAGGAACTTGTTAATTGGCGTGAATATGAGGCTTTGAAATCCCACTTGATGCGTGTGTTTACTCACACGACCGATGCCATTGACAAGAATATCCAGGACGTGCAAATGACATTGGATCATAATGTTGGCGTAGTCACTACTATTCAAACACAAGTGACTGCAATCAATGTCAATTTTGCTACTTTGCAGAATTCCATTGAGGCCTTGACAGTAGCAATACAGCAGCAGCAGGAACACCCACATGATGATGCTTTTGATGACTATGATGAGGGTAGTGCGGCTGATGCTGCCCCACATATTGGCAGGGGACGTGCCAATCCCCCTGCACCTGCGTCTGCTGCTGCAACTACTTATGGCCACGGGTTTGCTCCTATTGGGCGTGCTCAACATGTCCAGAACCAAGATGCTGATGATGGTTTGGGCAAGCCAAAATTCTCAATTCCCAAGTTTGATGGCTCAATTGATCCTGAAGATTACCTCACATGGGAGTTGAAGATTGAGAAGCTCTGGCGATTGTTTGACTATCCAGATGACAAGAAGGTCAAGCTTGCAGCGTCAAAATTCGATGGATATGCTTCGTGTTGGTAGGAAGCTATTGTGCAGAATAGAAGGGACGACAATCAACTTCTTGTGATGGATTGGCGCGAGATGAAGAGCATTATGAAGGCTTGTTTTGTACCCACCAACTACTTGCGATCAGTTTTTGATAAGTTGACACGATTGAGACATGGAACCATGTCAGTTGATGAGTACTACATGGAGATGGAGATGCTTATGCAGCATTCTAGAGTTCGTGAATCCCTTGAGATGACCATGCAGTGATTTCTCAACAATTGCAAGTTACCAATCAAGAGCATTGTTCGTCATCACAAGTATGAGACTATGAATGAGTTATTGCACCATGCTAGAGAGGCTGAATCACAATTGGCTGAAGAAGCTAAGTCACGTGCGAGGTTTCCGTCTACCAGTTATTTTTTGGCGAGGTCTACACCGCCGCCACCTACGACGCCACCTGCAGCGGCTGCTAGCCACCCTTCACCATTGGCCAAGCCTGCTCCAACGTCTTCTTATTGTTCCAATGGTAGGAAGCTTGCTGCTCCTGCTGCTAGCTCGGGTTCCAATATGTCAACACGTACGGGCAATGTGGAGTGCCATACTTGTGGATGTCGAGGACATTACAAGAGAGATTGTCCCAACCGCAAGGTGATGTTTGTCAATGAACAAGGAGAGTATGAGAGTGGTGATGATGTTGATACTCATGGCGATGATGGATATGATAGCAAGGACGGTATGGATGCTTTCCCTAAGCATGCGCCTACGATAGTGGTCTCTCCATGTACACTTAGTGTGCAGCCTATTGTTGACTCTCAGCGCTGCAACTTGTTCCAAACCAAAGCACTCGTTGGCCCTAACAAAGCTTGCAAGGTAATCATTGATGGAGGTAGCGGAAGAAATCTTGCAAGTAAGGAGTTATGTGCCAAGCTGAATTTGACTTATTTACCTCATCCCAAGCCCTACTACATACAATGGTTGAGTGACAATGGTGCGATGAAGGTAAACCATATGGTACGTGTGAATTTTGAAATAGGACCATATAAGGATTCTATTGACTTTGATGTGGTTCCTATGACTATTTTCCATCTCTTATTGGGTCGGCCTTGGCTTTATGATCGCCATGTGCAAGACAATGGCCATGCCAATACATATCACTTGGAGTTCAAGGGCAAGAAGATTAATTTGCAACCAATGACACCATAGCAGATTGTGAATGAGTCTCGTCACAAGATAGAAGTGAACTTGAAGGAAGCATCTATAGATGGGCGAGAGAGTGTTGCGGCTGTACATGATGTAATAGAGCCCAAAAAGATTGATATAACAAAAAGTGAGAGTGTGCCTGGTCTAGTGATATTAGCCACCAAGGAAGATATGAGAGAGTTTCGTGAGGATCCTATAGACGTGCCACTTATGCTCATGTATAAGGGCGAGGTATTGGTTTATAACGACATGACCCCAATTTCTCTTGGTGTATCTACTGTTTTGCAGGATTTTGGCGATGTGTTTCCAGAAGATGTACCAGCAGGATTGCCTCCAATGTGTGGCATTGAGCATCAAATCGAATTGATCCCTGGCGCCTCATTACGAAACCGTGCACCCTACAGGACCAACCCCAAAGAAACAAAGGAGATACAGAAACAAGTACATGCTGGATAAAGGGTACATTCGTGTTTCTCTTAGCCCTTGTGTTGTTCCTGTTATTTTAGTACCTAAGAAAGATGGTACATGGCGCATGTGTGTAGATTGTAGAGCTATTAATAACATCACTATTCAATATCATCATCCTATTCCACACTTAGAGGATATGCTTGATGAATTGAGTGGTGCTACTATTTTCTCTAAGATTGATTTGCATAGTGGTTATCATCAAATTAGGATGAAAGAAGGGGATGAATGGAAAACTGCTTTCAAAACAAAATTTGGTCTGTATGAGTGGTTAGTTATGCCATTTGGTCTTACTAATGACCTAGTACTTTCATGAGATTGATGAATCATGTTTTGAGAGAATTTATTGGTCGTTTTGTGGTTGTTTATTTTGATGATATACTTATCTATAGCCACAATGAAATTGAACATTGTAATCATATCCGACAAGTTTTGCAGGTGTTGCATGATAATAAATTGTATGCTAATATTGAGAAGTGCACATTTGCAAAAGATAAGGTCATATTTCTGGGATTTGTTATATCTAAGCATGGGGTAGAGGTAGATCAATCTAAAATAGAATCAATTCAGAATTGGCCTATTCCCATGAATGTTAGTCAAGTGCGTAGTTTCCATGGATTAGCTGGTTTCTATAGGCACTTTGTGAAGGATTTTAGCACTATTGCTGCACCATTGAATGATTTGACTAAGAAAGGTGTGCCATTTGTGTGGGGTGCAGCCCAAGATATTGCTTTTGATACATTAAAATGTTTGCTTACTTCTGCACCATTACTTGCGTTACCTGATTTTTTGAAGAAATTTGAAGTTTAATGTGATGCTAGTGGTATAGGTATTGCTGGCGTTTTGATACAAGAGGGTCGCCCTATAGCATATTTTTCTGAGAAACTTACTGGTGCTAGATTGAACTATCCTATTTATGATAAAGAATTGTATGCACTTGTTAGAGTACTTGAAGTTTGGCAACATTATTTGTGACCAAAAGAATTTATCATACATTCTGATCATGAAGCTTTGAAGTATTTGAAAGCTCAATCAAACTTGCATAGAAGATTAGCTAAATGGGTTGAGTTTATTGAATCATTTCCGTACATCATTAAGTATAAGAAGGGAAACGAGAATGTAGTTGCTGATGCTTTGTCTAGGAAGAACATACTATTAACCAATCTTGCTGATAAAATTCCTGGATTAGAGAGTATTTGTGCACTTTATGCAACTGACCATGATTTTGTTGAACCATATCATTTGTGTGATCTTAAAAATGCATGGGATAAGTATCATATACATGATGGATATTTGTTTTGAGCTAAAAACTATGCATTCCAAAATCGTTGTTGCGTTTGTTCTTAGTGCAGTAATCACATGCTGGTGGTTTGATGGGTCACTTTGGGCATGAGAAAACATTGCTCTTGCTCGTTGATCATTTTATTGGCCCAAGATGAAGCATGATGTATACAAATTTGTGAGTCGTTGTATGACATGCCACAAGTCGAAATCCAAGCTGCAGCCTCATGGTTTGTATACACCTCTCTCTGCACCTACTACACCATGGGAAGACATTAGTATGGATTTTGTGCTAGGTCTACCTAAAACACAAAGAGGTCATGATTCTATATTTGTGGTAGTGGATAGGTTCTCTAAGATGGCTCATTTTATTGCCTGCCACAAAAGCGACGATGCATCTCATGTTGCTAACCTATTTTTCAGGGACATCGTGAGATTACATGGAGTACCTAAGACGATTGTTTCTAACCGTGATGTGAAGTTCATGAGCTACTTTTGGAAGACCTTTTGGGGGAATCTGGGAATGAAGATGCTATTCAGTACTACATGTCATCCCCAAACAGATGGTCAAACAGAGGTGGTGAATCGAACATTATCACAATTGCTGAGGACTATGATAAAGAAGAATCTGTGGGAGTGGGAAGAGTGTTTGCCACATGTTGAGTTTGCATACAACAGGGTTGTGCATTCGACTACTCAGCTTTGTCCTTTTGAGGTGGCATATGGCTTCAAGACATTGACGCCACTTGATTTGCTGCCTTTGCCATTACATGAGAGAGTTGATATGGAGACATCAAAACATGCTGAATATGTGAAGAAGATTCATGAGAAGACTCAAGAGGCTATTGAGAAGAAAGGCAAGAACATTGCTGCTGCAAGGAATGTAGCAAGGAAGGAAATCGTGTTCAAGCCTGGTGACATGGTATGGGTGCATCTACGCAAGGATAGGTTCCCACGATTTCGGAAGTCAAAATTGAAGCCACGTGGTGCTGGTCCTTACAAGGTGTTAACCAAGATTAATGGTAATGCCTACTCGATTGATATACCTATTGAGGAGTTTGGTGGAGTTAGCAACAGCTTCAATATTGCTGATTTATCACCATATGATGGAGAAGACCTTGGAGCGTCGAGGTCGACGCCTTTTGAAGGGGGAGATGATGAGGACATCCCTACAATTACACCTACTGAAGATGCTCCAACTGTTGCAAGGAAGGATCAGTCCAATGAGATTAGAATTGGACCCATTACAAGAGCTCATGCTAAGCTACTTGAACAACATGTGAATTTGCTCCTAAACGAATCTGGTACTTTAATTGATGAGAACTTTATACTGCCTAGTCTATGCATTTATGTATGATCAGGTTCGTTGGAGAAACAAGCATGGCGTGAGGACGAGAAGGGCTACAAGAGGAGCCCGGCATGATGATCGCCCAAGGATACGCGAGGGAGGAGCGGGAGGAAGGCGCAAGAGAAGGTCATCAAGACGGAGGCCAAAATCTCTACATCGACCGGAGTGTCCAACCGAGTCCACCCGGGTTGTCCGGCTTGCCCGAGTGAAGATTTGGCACGAACAATTAGTACCCTAGTTCGGACACTACCCAGACACAGCCGGGAAACTTCAAAGTTTCTGGCCAGACCGGACTGTCCGGCACACTCCACCCGGAGTGTCCGGCCCGACCGGACTGTCCGGCCGACAACATCCAGAATGTCCGCCCGTCGACCGAATCTGGTCCAAGTTAGCTTGTATCAGTTTGAGTCGTACGCATTTAGTTTCAGTTTCTGGCCGCCCCAGCCGCCCTTATAAGCCCTGGGATGACCCCTAGTCAGGGTTTAGACCATGTTAAAATATTTTGGAGTTGTTTCTTTCATAGAACCTCTGGAATTACTTGTGATCGATTTTACCAACTACAATTGAGTGTGATCTGTTGTTCCACTGGGAATTAGTAGATTGCAAAGTACCGTTCATGGTCGACGGCTGCATGCGCTAGAGCGTGGTGTTGTGAATATCCCACAGGGTTCGAGAGCTGTTGCATTGGCATCAGGGTTCGAGCGGGAGAGATCATAGCTACAAGCTAGTTATCTATCATCCACTATCATCATCGACAAGTGCTTGCTGATAAGATTGGGCCACCCCATATCAACTTCACTTAGGTAATATTCTGGCCTCTACACCGACTTACCCTCCTCGTTACAGCACTTACGACTTGGTTGATCGCTGCTATGTTGAGCAACATTGGCTCTTTGGATAATGGTGAAGCTAACACTGGTGCAAAGGCTAGCATCTTTTTGAGCTCATGAAAAGCACTATCTACCTGCGATGTCCATATGAACTTATCCGATTTTTTTCATTAGCTGATAGAGAGGCAGTTCCTTTTCTCCCAGCCGACATACAAAACGACTCAATGATGCCATGCAACCAGTGAACTTCTGGACATCATTGAGGCACTTTGACAGTTCCATTCGATTGATAACTCGGATTTTAGTTGGGTTTACCTCGATACATCGTCTAGACACAAGGAAACAGAGTAATTTTCTAGCCGGGATACCGAAGGTGCATTTTTTCGGGTTAAGCTTCATCTGGAATCTTCTTAAGTTCGCGAATATTTGCTGGATATCATCCAAGAGAGTGTGACTCTCCTTGGTTTTTATCACCACATCATCGACATACACTTGGCCATTTTTGCCAATTTGATCATGCAAACATTTTTGCATGCACCTTTGATATGTTGCCCCTGCATTATGTAGGCCAAATGGCATAGTGCAATAGCAATAAGCGTCGTACGGGATAATAAAAGTAGTCTTTATTTGATCATCCAGGTTCAAGGGTATCTGGTGGAAACCAGAATATGCATCTACGAATGACAAGAGCTCACAGCTAGCGGTTGAGTCAATGACCTCATCTATCCTCGTCAAAGGGAATGGATCTTTTGGACACATCTTATTCAGGTTCATGTAATCGATACACATACGCCACACCACTTCCAAGTTCGGGTCATCTTTCTTCTTTTCTACCAGCACCAGATTAGATAGCCAAATCGGGTAAAGTACATCCATGATAAACCCGGCTACAAGGAGCTGGGCTATCTCGTCACCAATGACTTTTCTCCTGTCTTCGACAAAGCGGCATAGAGGTTGCTTCATCGGCTTTGCACCGGGTCTGACGTGCAAAGAGTGCTCAGCCAGCTCCCTCTACACACCTTGCAGATCTTGTGTGGACCAAGCAAAGATGTCGTGGGAATGACCACGGTAGTCTCTACCAGGGGTAGCGATTGATAGGATCGAGGGCAAGAGTGGGCAGCCATCTGCGGAGCGATATGAGCATGAGACACATGAGTTTACTTAGGTTTTCCCCTCCCATAGGGTAAAGACCTACTCCCGCTAGATTGTATTATCGACGAGTGAGTTACAGGGTGGCGAGCTCGGCGGCTAGGTAGCAAGTCTCTTGTAAAGGGGTGTATGATGGAACGTAAGTCCTAATGCTAACCCTAGGGAGGTTTATATGGGGGGGGGGTACCTTGCTAGGGTTTACAAGTTACAGCCGAATCAGATATGGATTCAGAGGTTTTGACCTAATCCAACTGGGCCTAAGTGTGCTTCTAGGCCTTCTGCTTCTAGTCACCGGGCTTCTTTCCAATCACCTTCCAGTTGCCATCCTTGCAGGCCCATTCGTCTCGGGCTTGGGCTAGTCTCCAGTGTCTAGCTGGGCATACCCCAATCGGCATATCCCCATCAGTAGTCCCCGAGGCCAACATTGATTTGGCGTAGACGTTCATTTGGCAGTCGGTGTAGGCGAGTCCAATTTGGACACCCAGTCGAATCGGTGATGGCCTCCCTTGAAATAGGGAGAATTCGTCAAAAAATGTCTTCAATCACCATAACAGCGAATGAGCTAGCGCTCGAGTCACCCTGCCCGTCCAGTCCGAGGAAGTAAAGGAGGGGCAAGTCGAGTGTAGGAAGCTGGACCGTTAGCCTAGTCAAACTAGTCGTTAGGTAATCCAATGGTAACTTCAGCAATTTTACTGCGAGGTAACGGCTAATCCCGGAGATGGCGGGCAACTTCTCCTTATAAGGAGAGTGGCAGGGAAATCTGCAGATCTTCTTCCGCATTTCTCACCCCTGCACACTCCCAGTCTCTCTGTCTCCTCGCGATCCAGAATTTCCAGACCAAGCGACCTTGTCTTCTCCTCGATGGCGCCTCCAAAGGATTTGTGGGGAAATTCCAAGAGCACTACCGCACAGCTCAAGTCGTTCCAGGACGCGGGGGTTCTCTACAAGGGGAACTGGCGGATTCCCGCACCCGCTGAGACCAAGCCAAAGCCTCGCCCCGATGAGTTCATTTGTTTCCCGAGCCACCTAGAGAGGGCTTGGGATTCCCCGCTTCAATCTTTTTCCGGCGGTTCTGCGTGTATTACACGATCAAGCTGTCGGATCTAGGTCCACATAGCATCAAGCTGTTGGCATTTTTCGTCACCTTATACGAGTGTTATCTAGGATGCCGACCTTACTTCCCGTTGTGGCTAGAGCTGTTCCATGGCCGCCTCAGCTGCGATGGATTGGGCGGCCCCGTCCTGGCAGCGGGTGGTGTTACCTTTCAACTGAAGCCGAAGGTGAAGTTCTTCAAGCTCCTACTGCCGAAGAAGGCCGTGAGCGAGTGGAAGAAGAGCTGGTTTTATGTGAAGGAGTCCACTCCCTCCGGTGAAGTGGCGCTCCTGATGTATACTGCAGAGAGAAGCGAGCCCTGCCGGCTGATAGCGACAAAGCTCCCCGACAACCAGAGGATGGCTGTCAACAAAATGATGGAACAGATTCAGGAGTTGAAGAACAAAGGGCTCGAGACGATAAATCTCTACAACTGTTCGCTTGGGCGGCGCCTGGTCCCACTGGTGACCCGGCCCCACTAGATGTATGAGTACACCAGAAAAACGATCCCTCCAGGACGAGCAGCGAGGCCTAGGACGCCGCGGACTACAAGGCCGCCTTGAAGAAGATCATGGACACAGAATTCACCGACACGAAGACCGAGCTTGCTGCGTACTTAGCCATGAAGAATGAAGCTCCCACGGTAAGTTTTTCCTGTCGCTTTGTCTTTAGTCGCAATTTGTGCGGGCGCAATTTACACCCGCAACTTGTAATGTTCAGTCGTGATTTTTAACCGAACCGATTCTCCTTGTCCACTCTCAGCTATTCTAGATCCTCGAAGGTTGAATTCCCCTGCTTGATGATGAGATTCCCAAGGAGCTCGAGGAAGGGACTAAAGGGGAGTCCTCCGAAAGCGAAGAGGAAGTGAGGGACATTCCTCCACCAGCACCCGTGGCTCGCAAGACCTGCGGGCAGAGGCAGCACGAAATCGAGGCGAGTCGCAGCCTTGAAGAGCGCAACAGTGATGATGAGATCATAGAGGAGCATTCCTCACGATGAGCAGCGACTCCAGCCAAGCCCGCACGGAAGCCTAAGTCGTCAGCGAAGGTCAAGCAGCCGACCAAGACATAGTTGTTGGAGAAGGCCAAACCAATGACCGCACCAAAGTCGCCGCCCAAGTCTGTGGTGTCCTTCGACTCAGAGGATGAGTCCGCTGGCGAGGAGGTCGGGAACGCACCCAAGGTGCCAGTGATGGAGCCAGGGGTCATGGACGTCATCATGGAATCGGCAGTCCCACTCGCCTTGCTCGCGCTGGAGGCTTCAGCACCCCTAGAGCCACGAATCGAGGCGGCTGCGGAGTCGGCGACTCCATCGTCAAAGGAGACACCCACGCCATTGTAGAAATTCCTCCAACCGCATTTTCAACGATGAAGAAGCACATAGTGTCGTTCGTCGTGGGCATACTTGAGAAGGGGCTCTCGTGGAAGCTGGGGCCAGAACTGGAGAAGCCAACACACATTAGCACCGGCCTTCACACTCTCACAGTTGCCAAGTAAGTCGCAGCGACTCGTTTTTGATACTTTACTATTTTTGTGGTTTCGAGCGAGTGGTTGATTGCAACGATTCGCAGGACCGGTGCCAAGAGGATCGGCCACCCTTCGGTGGCCAAGGTTCCGCTGGTGGCCACTGAAGGGGAACTCGACCCTTCTAGGAAGAGGAAGGCCGACGCTTCCGTGGCACCGGACAAGGGTACGAAGAAGCAGAAGGAGGGCAACTTCTCCGCCACGGAGGAGGAAGACATGATGGAGGGTGACTCCGGGAGCGTGGCCGGAGAAGGAGTTCCTGCTGGCCTAGATCCGAGCGTGGTGGTTCCGCCAGTGAAGACGCCTATGCCATCCGCCAGTGCTCCGGTGACGATGGCCGCGATGTTCCCTCGCTTCATGGCTAAGGCTTTCACCGCATCAACTGGAGGTCAATCGCCGCAGGTCCCGGAGATTATCGACATTGACCTCGTGTAGCGTCGTGGGCGTACGCCCTTCGTGATTCCTTCGATGGACACCGTCGAACTCCATGGCATGCTATGTGCTGCCATCTAGGTATGTCTAGTCCCCGAGGCCTAGTCACTGAATTTCAGTGGCTAGGCACTTTGAATTTGTCGTCGTCCAGTCCTCGAGGGTCTAGTCATTGAATTTTAGCGGCTAGACACTTAGAGCTTTTAGATGTCCAGTCCCTTACTGTTTGTTATCTTCAAGGCCTACAGCGGGAGTTGGCCGACTGGTTGGCCGCGAAGGAACGCTTGGGGCGTGATCTGCGGGAGACACAGGAGGCCAACTAGCGACTCCAGCCGTGTGCTGGTAAGTTGTGCTGTCTTTGGTAAATTTGAGTTCTTGCTGCTTGTGAGATCCGGCACATGGCTTAATAGGATTGATAGGATACTCATATCAACAAGTTGCAACTTCTTTTTCGGAAGCTCATTCGAAAAGAACTCTAAGGTTAAGCGTGCTTGGCCTAGAGCAATTTTAGGATGGGTGACCGATCGGGAAATGGGTACCGGGTGCGCACGAGTGAGGACAAAGTGCGCAGAAAATACTAGTGTTGGTCTGTGGGACCAGTCTAGATGTCCTATTAAGCTACCGGGAGTGACACCCCCCGGGCCCAGGAGTGGACGGGGTGTTACAAGTGGTATCAGAGCCGACCCTTGTGATTACACGGGTGTGTGTGGGTCAGTGGCGGGACATGTGGAGCATGGAGCGTGTGGCCCGGAGTGGACACGGCATGGCACATGTGCCGGCACTGGACGCACAAACGCGTGCCAAGAGGGAACGTTCCTAGGGTGTGCTTGGTCGATGAGGGCATCGATCTTCTAAAGGGTGGGTGTATGTGAGATCCGGCACATGGCTTAATAGGATTGATAGGATACTCATATCAACAAGTTGCAACTTCTTTTTTGGAAGCTCATTCGAAAAGAACTCTAAGGTTAAGCGTGCTTGGCCTAGAGCAATTCTAGGATGGGTGACCGACCGGGAAATGGGTACCGGGTGCGCACGAGTGAGGACAAAGTTTGCAGAAAAGACTAGTGTTGGTCTGTGGGGCCAGTCTAGATGTCCTATTAAGCTACCGGGAGTGACACCCCCCGGGCCCAGGAGTGGACAGGGTGTTACACTGCTGTGGGGGGATTTGAAATATGGTCTTTCTTGCAGTTGATTCTTGTGCTGCAATCACCAAAGCTCGCGAGGGCTATGTTCCAGTCATTGAGCTGGAGACCGCGAAGGCCAATCTGACCATGGTGGAAGAGTGAATTGCCTTGTTTTACGAGCGAGCTAGAGGCCGCGAAAGCCTCGATGATCTCTTCTAAAGAAAGGGCCAAGGCTGCAGTCGCCGCGGCGGAGGAGGAGCAGAAGGCCTCTGACTCAGTCATCCTTGGTTTGCAGGGCGACCTTGGGATGCTTGAGAAGCACGTGACGGAGACCTGCAGCAAACTCCTTGGTGAGTGTTTTTTCCTTCTGCTCCTTCTGTTCTTGTGTATGGCGAGTCCCCGAGCGGGTGAGTCCACTAGGCCAAAGTGATATTTATTTTCTGACGTTGCAGCTGTGATAGGTCAAAGTGATCCGGTGGTGCAGACTTTTGACGCCTCGCAATGCGTGACTGTGGTGGCGAATGCAGCCACCGCCTCGGCACTTTGTGTTCAGGCCGTGCTTCAAGGGATCTCTCCCACCAAGGTGATTCCTGGTGGGCTGACGGAGGTGTGGCGCTACCTTGAGGAGACGCCCTCTATAGTCGAGTGGATGGTGCGATCGGCCTTCCAGCGAGGAGCTACCGTGGTGCTCAGTCTCGGGCTCGCGCACTTCCTCGATGACTTCGACCTCGACAACATCACCAGCGGGTATCCCTCGACGACGGGATCGATGTAGATCGCGGAGGTGCGGAGGCTGACTGCCAAGGCTGCACCGTTCGTGGAGCGGGTGTTGGCAATGGGGGACCAACTGCTGTAGCAGGAGATGGTGGTGGTGCTAGGCGACTCCGAACTGGAGAACCGTGACCTGAAGTCAGAGCAGCCCTTCTGGTCGTCATTGGCGAAGCAGTTGACGGCGTACCCGGCGAACCCTTGGGAGCCATACGTCCGAGTCAAGGGTGATGGCGGTGCCTCTGCGTCGGATCCTGCAAAATGAATGACTACCCTGAGGGGCTTTTTGTAAGCTATGGCGACTGGTTGCTTTTGTACTGTAAACAATATATTTTGTTGCTGAAATGAAAGGGATCAATCAACTCGTAATGCATGGTGATTTCTGTTTTATGTTGAGTATTTGGTCGTACGAGTCCCTGAGTGCGTCCGCCCTTTATTGGGGTTTACCTCGTATGTATGTAAGTTTGGTTGTATTAAGTGTTTAATTTGGCTGGAGTCGACTCGTCGTGGGTCATGGAGCCAGTCGCTTGGCGACTCCAAGGGAGCTCTACACTTAGCTATTTTCCTGAACGTGGATAGGGAGGTTTAGGCGAGTCCCCGAGCATGGTACTTAGTCGTTCTAGTCGCATGCCCAAGGTAGGTGAGGACCTGGTGCGTTGGTTGTAACACATCCCTCCCACTGGCTCGGAAAGCCAGTCGCGTGGCGAGTCCTAGGCAAGATCTCTTACTTAGTGTGTTCTCGAGCCGCATGGGGGTCGTTTTGGATGAGTCCCCGTGCGTGGTACTTAACCGTTCGAGTCGCTTTGCACGAGGATAGGGGGATGGGTTGTTGTGTGTAGCGTGATTGGTTGTCTTGGCCTGGCAGGCCAGTCGGGCGAGGCGACTCCAATGGTATCTCCAGGGTGGCGTGTTCATGGACGACACAAGGCCCGAATATCTTTGGTGCCCTTGGGCCGCACTACTTAGCCGTGCCGGTCGCTCGACCAAAGGTTGACTTCTCTTGGTAGCATATTGCTAGGTGTACGAGTGATATTGGCACAAGAAGATGGCGAGTAGACACAATTTGTGCGATCCAAATTGATTTCATTATATAGCAGCTGAGTACAAGTTTAGTTCTATGTATAGAACTTTCGGAGGATATTTACATTCCATGGCCTCCCAACTTCAAGTTGGCCATTGCCTCTTACATCGATGAGGTAGTAGGAGTCATTGCCGAGGACTCGCCCTATGGCGAATGGCCCCTCCCATGGGGGGAGAAAGCTTGTGCATGCCCTTCTTGTCCTGGATCAGTCGTAGGACCAGGTCGCCTTCCTGGAAGGTGCGAGTCCGGACTCGGCGGCTGTGGTAGCGTGGAGTCCCTACTGGTAGATGGCAGTGCGAGAGCAAGCTAGGTCGCGTGCTTCGTCGAGCTGGTCGATCCCGTCTTAGCGAGCGATCTCGTTTTCTGCCTCCACGTAATTGACGACCCAAGACGAGTCGTGTTCCATGTCGGTTGGCATGACGACTTTAGCGCCATACACCATGAAGAAGGGTGTGAACCCTGTGGAGCGATTGATGGAGGTGCAAATGCCCCATATCATGGAGGGGAGCAATTCGACCCAGCATCCAGGGGTTCGCTCGAGGGGCACCTAAAGTCGCGGCTTGAGGCCATGGAGGACGCTTTGGTTAGCGTGCTCTTCTTGGCCACTTGACTCTAGGTGGGCGACTGAGGCGAGGTCGAGCCGTCTGCCGTGCTCCTCGCAGAAATCCGCCATGGAACCTTTGGCGAAGTTGGAGCCATTGTTTGTTATGATGATGTGTTTGTAGCCGTACTGGTAGATGAGCTCGCGGAGGAACTTGGTGGCGGTCTTGTTTTAGCACTTCTTGATCGGCTTAGTCTCAACCCACTTGGTGAACTTGTCGACTACGAGCAAGAGGTGGGTGAAGCCGGATGGGGCCTTCTTGAACGGGTCGACCATGTCTACGCCCCATACGGCGAATGGCCAGGTGATGGGGATGGTCTTGAGTGTCGAACCAGGGATGTGCATCTGGTTGGCATACTTCCAGCACCCGACGCATCATTGGACGATCTCGACGACATGGGCATGCGCTGTTAGCTAGTAGAATCCGTGTCGCATGGCCTTGGTGACTACCGACCTGGCGCCGGCGTGATGGCCGCAGTCGCCAGTGTGGATGTCTTGGAGGATCTTGTGCCCTTCTTTTGGCTATATGCAGCGCTGGAATATGCCAATCACGCTGCGTTTGTGGAGCTCCCCGTTGATGATGACGAAGGATTTGCAGCGGAGCACGATCATTCATGCCTCTGTCTCGTTGGTGGGTAGGACCTTGTGCTCAAGGAAGGCGATGTATGGTGCGATCCAGTCGCTGGGCTCCATGATCATGGCGACTAGATCTGGCTCGGGCTGTAGGTGTATCCTGACGTCAATTTCCTTGGGTAGGGAGACCGAAGGCTTGTCGATGATGTTGAGGAAGACACCCGCAGGTGGCGTTTGGCAGGCTAATCCGATGCGGGAGAGAGCATCAACCTCCTCGATCTTGTGCCTGTCGATCCACTCGACAGAGTAACCAATGAATGATCCCCTAGCTGATCCACCGCTTGGCGATATGCTATCATGGTGGGGGTGACTGCGTCACACGGCCCGGCGACTTGTGCTGCGACAAGGTCAGAGTCACCATAGCACCGTAGGTGATTGATGTTCATCTCCTTGGCGACCTGCATGCCATGGAGGAGGGCCTCGTACTCGGCCATGTTGTTGGTGCACGCCGTGAAGTCGAGGTGTAACACGTAGCGGAGCTTGTCGCCTTTGCGGGAGGTGAGTACAATCCCGGCTCCCGCGCCGTCTGCATTCTTGGACCCATCAAAGTGGAGCGACCAGTAGTGGAGATAGGGCAGCTTCTCCGGCTGCTCTGCTTCTTCCCAGTCGGAGAGGAAATCAGCCAAGGCTTGCGACTTGATCGCTTTGCGTTGCTCGTACTTGATGTTGTGGACGCTGATTTCGAGGGCCTACTTAGCGACTCGCCCAGTCGCCTCGCGATTGCGGATGATGTCCTCTAGTGGCACGGAGGAGATGACCGTGATGGGGTGCTCCTAGAAGTAGTGCGAGAGTCGTCGTTGAGCTCTGAAGACCACATACACTAGTTTCTGGTACTATGGGTAGCGCTGCCTTGAGTCCATTAGGACCTCGCTGATGTAGTAGACCAGGCGTTCTATGGGGTGCTCCTTGCCCTCTTATGGTCGCTCACCGACCATCACGGCGCTATGACTCGAGCGGAGGCCGCGAAGTAAATGAGCATTGGCTCTTTGTCGACTTGGGCGGCGAGTAGTGGTGCCATGAGCAGCACTTCCTTGAGCGCTTTGAGCGTGTTGTCCGCTTCTTCGTCCCATTGGAACGTGGGGTTCTTGCGTATCAGGCGGTAGAGGGGCATCGCCTTCTTGCCAAGCCGGGGGATGAAGCGACTCAGAGCTGTGACTCGCTCGGCTAGCTTCTGAATGTCGCACAGGCACTCGGGTTTCCCGAGCTGCGCGATGGTGTCGATCTTTGTGGGATTGCCTCAATGCCCCTCTTGGAGACCACGTACCCCAGGAGCTGTTCGGTGGGCACTCCGAAGGTGCACTTCCCTGGGTTGATCTTGATCTTGTACCTTCGCAGATTCACGAAGGTCTCGGCCAGGTCGGCGAGCAGGTCGCTCTGGAGAGTGAATTTTACCAGAACATTGTCGATGTAGACATGGATGTTGTGGCCAATTTGACTCGAAAGGCACTCCTACATGCACCGTTGAGAGGTTGCACCAGCGTTCTTAAGGCCGAACATCATGGCGGTGTAGCAGAAGGCCCCGAATGGCGTGATAAACGCTATCTTCTCCTCGTCCTCGATCGCCATTTTGATCTGGTTGTAACTAGAGTATGCGTCGAGGAGGCACAGCGTCTCTGATACCGTGATCGAGTCGCTGATCTAATTGATATTGGTGTAGTCAATGCACATTCTCTAGGTGTTGTTCTTTTTTAGAACCAGGACTAGGTTTGCCAGCCACTTGGAGTAGTTGATTGGTCGAATGAAGCCTACAACGAGTAGATGGTGTACTTCTTCGACGATTGCTCGGCGACGCTCTTCATTGAAGGGCCACGGCGACTACTTTACTGGTCTCACTTTTGGGTCGGCGTTCAGTTTGTGATCAGCGAGTTCCCTTGGGACACTAGGCATGTCGGATGGTTTCCATGCGAAGATGTCGCGATTCTCACGCAGGAACCCGATGAGCGCTCTTTCCTATACGGGACTCATGTTTGTCCCGATGGTGACCGTATGGCTACAGTTGTCCGGGACAAGCTCAACGGTGCGAGTGTGCGTTGTCGCCTCAAAAGTTGTTCCCCCGGAGGTGGGCTTCTTCAGGATGGTGGGGTCATCCTTGTCGATGTTGCTCGCGTATTTCACAAGCTTGTCTGCGTGGTTGGTTTCCGTAGCGATGACAGCGTCGGCGAGCTCGACGCCTTTGTACTCGCACTCCACAACCATGTTGGGGTCACCATGGACGGTGATGATGCCTCTTGGCCCGGGGAGCTTCATCATGTTGTAGGCGTAGTGTGGGGTTGCCATGAATTTGGCGAATGCCTAGCGCCCTAGGACGCAGTGGTAGGGGCTCCGGATATTCACCAGCTCGAAGACAATCCGCTCGGTGCGGAAGTTCGCTCGAGTGTCGAAGGTGACCGACAGCGTCACGTTGCCGATCGGTTACGCCTTCCGACCGGGGACGATGCCGTGGAAGCTAGTGAGGGTCGACTTGATCATTGACTCTGGGAGGTGTAGCCTCTTGAACGTGTCCAGGTAAAGTATGTTGATGGAGCTTCCGCCGTTCATCAGTGTCTTGGGTAGCCAGTAGTCAGCCACTTTGGGCCTGACCACCAGGGCGACTCGCCCTAGATACTCGATCCTGGGCGCGTGATCTTGGCGACTCCAGGTGCTTGAACCAGTTGATGAAGCGAGGAATGTAGACCTGGGTCACCGCATTGACAGCGACTGCACGGGCGAGCATCTTTTTCTCGCATTTGGTGCCGAGCCCAGTGAAGGTGTGTAGCGAGCCGCTGGTGTTGCCGAATCCACCGATGTTGCCGTTATCTCTTGGCAGGTTGTTGGGGTCCTCTCGTGCTCACCTCGCCTTCTCAATCTCCTTTAGAGAATGGCAGTCTGCGGTGGTGTGAGTGGCAGGCTTCCCCTCCCTGCTGTGGTAGACACAGGGATGTTTAAGGAGGGCGGCAGGGTCGAATTTCAGCCTCGCCGCGTTGTTGGCGCGGTAATTTTCACTGTCGCGGTAGTTTCCTCCGTCGCAGCGGAAGTTTTCCGGGTCGCGTTGTCCATAGCTAGCGTTGGCGACAAAGTCGACTCGCCCGTCACCGCGGCGCTTGCCGGTGAGGCGAGTGTTGCTGTAGCGCATGTCGCACCGTCGTATGTTGTCGTTGCCGCTAGCGCGGCGTCTTCCCCCTAACTCGCCGTCGGAGTCTTGGTTGGGGTCCTTCTCCGCATAGCGTTTGGCGATCTCGAGGAGGTCGGGGATGTTATCGAGCATCCGGTATACCCTCTTGATCTTAGTGACCAGGGGCTCGTACTGGCATGCGTTCTTGAAAAGTGGATCACCGTGCCTGGGTGGATGCCAGAAGCATTGATCCACAGCTCCTGCCACCTCTGGATCCAATGGCGGGTCGACTCGCGTTGTCCCTGGATGCAGCTCTCCGGGTCCTCGATGGTGGTGGCACGAGTGTAGGAGCCCTCGAAGTGCCTGATGAAGGCGTCGCGTATCTCCTCCCACGAGTCGATGTTGTCAGCGGGGAGGGTGTTGATCCATTGCCTGGTCGCTCCCTCCATCATTAGGGGAAGGTAGCAAGCGGTGAGCAGGTCGGTGTGGCCGGCGATTCCCATTGCCATAAGGTACGTGTCTTGCCACACCACTAGGTCATACGTTCAGTCGTATTTCTCAATCTCCTTGGGCACCTTAAAGTTGGCGGGATACTTCTTGCCTCGGATCATTGGTCCAAAGCACTGAGGGCCGACTCGGCTGAGCGAGCCCCTTGGCTCGGGGTCGACGCAGTTGGTGAGGGTGTGCCTCAGATCATTGGGCTAGCGCGCCCGCCAAGCCTAGTTGTTGATGATGTGCGTCAATAGGTTGGCTGTTGGCAGCAACCGTGTTGTCCGCGGGTCGCGGCTTGTAGGTGGAGAGCGTGAGGTCGGTGGCCCATCGCTGGAGCTGCAGGGGCTCGGGTGGTGGGCAGTCGAGATTGTTGGTGATGGTTGGAGGGCCGCTTGAGTCCACCCTACTTGCCGATGAGCGGCAGTCGACTCCCATGGATTGCTGCTCGACAGACTTGGCGAGTAGGGCTTGGGCGTACTTGATCTGCAGCGCACCCTCTCCTGTGATGTTGATATTGGCGAGTGCAGCCTGACCCGCGATGATGTTGTCCATCGGGGTGGAGTAGAGTGGGAGTCCATTGGAGTCCCAGGCTTGAGGTGAGATGATGATCCACGGCTGGTCCGGTGGAGGTGCGCGACCAATGGGTGGCGATGGTGCTCCTGTCGCAGGTGCCCCAAGTGGTGGGCGATTGCTGCCGCCAGGTGGTGTGTTCTCGTAGAGCTCACGCTCGGCTGCGTGTGCAAGGTCGCTCTCGTCATTGAAGTTCAGGACGCGGCCCTGGACGTTGGAGTGCAGGCGGGTCCTGATGTGGCGTTAATGGTAGAGCGACAACTCCTGCACCGTTTCTTGCTCGAGGCGGAATTTCTCGCGCTCGGCCTGCTCCTAGCACAATGCCTCCTCCAGTCGTAGGCGGGCTTCTTCGACCTCCGTTGTTGTCGTGGTCGGCAGGATCGGCGTGGAGAAGGGATCTAGCGGGGCACTCGTGCTCCCCGCCATGTAGATCGTGGTGAAGCGATTGGTTCTGGTGCGGAAGTCCTCGGGGGACTCTGATCTAGAATCGAAGTCGAAGATCCCGAGGATGGAGGGGTCCTCAAAATTCTTAGGGTTGGAGACTCGCGTGATGGAGTCCACCCACGAAGCAGCGGTGATGGATCCAGCGACCGAGGCAGGGGTCGCCTAATCAACATCGTAATGGAGAGTCGCGTCATCCACAGCCGCGTCGGTCCCAGCCACGTTGCTGTCGGCCGAGTCGTACTCGGTGGCGAGGCAACTGATGGAGCAGATCTGGTCCACCAAGAGAAGATCGCGGCATGGTGGCGATCCGCCGACGATCACCATTCCCACCGAGTCGATGGCGTCCATGAAGACGACAAATCTGTTGATGGTGCCGACCGACATCACTACGCTATGCGTGATCGGGCGCAACACCGTGATGTAGCTGCTGGGCAGGATCTGGAGGATCCCGCCGCTGGAGATCATTCAGTCAGTGGCGATCAGCCGATCGATTGGCGAATAGGGTCTCGCCGCAGAACTCAGGCTAGACCGGCCATGCCCCACGATGGGTGTCACTATCGTGGGAATGACCACGGCAGTTGCTACCAGGGGTAGCGATTGATAGGATTGAGGACAAGAGCGGGTGGCCATCTATGGAGCGAGATGAGGGCTGAGACACAAGAGTTTACCCCGGTTCAGCCCCCTGTAGGGTAAAGACCTACTCCTGCTAGATGGTATTATCGGTAATTGAGTTACAGGGGTGGGAAGCGAGTCGCTTGGAAAGTGGTGTATGATGGAACGTAAGTCATAAAGCTAACCCTAGGGAGTTTTATATGGGGGGGGTACCTTTCTAGGGTTTACAAGTTACAGCCGAATCAGATATGGATTCAGAGGTTCTGACCTAATCCGACTGGGCCTAAGTGCGCTTCTGGGCCTTCTACTTCCAGTCGACGGGCTTCTTTCCAATCACCTTCCAGTTGTCGTCCTTGCGGGCCCATTCGCCTCGGGCTTCGGCCAGTCTCTAGCGACTAGCTAGGCAGACCCCAATCGGCATATCCCCGTCAAAAGATATCCTCATTCTCACGGAGGAAGCTCACGAGCTCGCTTTCCTATTTATCACCAAGGCCCACACCAATAGTCATGGTGCGCTTTGGGAACTGATCATCAATTGGCACCTTCTTGGTATCTTCTGTCGGCTAAAACGACACACTACCATGCGGGTTACTAAAAGCCGACATATTCAGCTGCGCGGACTGAGCCAATTCCATAGCCTCTTGTATCCTTTTCTTCTCTTGTGCGATCACCAATGACTCAGCTAGGTTTGACCCGGCTGAGGCACACTCCATAGAGCACCCAAAGTCCCCTGCTATGGTGAAGACCCCGTTTGGCCCTGGCATCTTCATCTTTAGGTAACTGATGTGATCACTTACCATAAACTTCGAAAGAGCTGGCATGCCAAGTAATGCATGGTAGCTGCTATCCAAATCCACAACTTCAAACTCCAGATTCTCTGTCCGACAATTATCTCTCGTGTCGAATGAGACATCAATTTGGACTTTGCTAATAGGCTCGCAAGATAAACCCGGCACAATACCGTGGAATGTGGTCTTTGTCGCCTGGAGCATATTCTCTAAGACCCCCAACTTGTGCATGGTGTCCTTATACAGTATGTTAATACTGCTACCGTCTTCAATCAACACCTTGGAGCACTTCACGTTGATATTTGACCCGATGAAAGTTGGGTCAAGCACTAGTGCATATGATCCACGACTCGGCATGAGCCTGGGATGATCCTTGATACTCCATGTGATTTCCTGATCAGACCAATGCATGCACCTCAGCACGGCCGACATAACTGCATTAACCTTCATATGTTGTCGCTGCAAACTCTACCTGTTAGTTTCTTCCGTGGTAAATACACAATAAGCTTGATGGTGTTCCATGTACTCATTTCTCCCGTGATTGCTGGTTTCCTCGGTTCCCCTAATTCTGGTTCTCCACCTGATGCACTGCATCCCTTCTGTCATGATTATCGTACCTCGACGGGGGTGGAGGCAACATCATTTGCTGAGCATTTGCTCCCGTAAGCTGCTGCTACCGAGGTTGCTGAGGGGGTCCCATGTTACCTTGCTCCGGGTTATGTTGTCCTACACGCTGAAACCACTCGCACTGCTGGATTGTATGATTCACTGGCTTACTCGGATTGGGCATGTGGAACTTGCGTGGTTGATCCAGGATAGCCTCATACGTGTACCTCGGCTTATCTTTCCTTCCTTGCCATTTCTTTTTTCTATTCACCAGTCCAAGGCTTCTTGCCATCATTTTTCTGTGCCCACTTTTAGCCACCACTCTTTTGTTGCTGGGTATTCCTAGCTCCGGGATGATTTTGGTCCACATCAGCAACCTGATGCGAGCCATATATGTAATCCAGCCGGTCATCTCTCCTCTTACCCCAGAAATCATTTCGCCAGGATGACCCGGCTCCATCACGGGGGTAATATTCCGCATTTGACTTGTTCGACATAAGACGAGGTTGCGGATGAACACCCATCGCCTATGAGTCGGAAATTCTACTTGTCTCAGCCAACATAGATGGCATATCTCTTTGCAACCTTTGGCATAACACACTTCCATACCTACACGCCTCTGCAAACCAAGCAATGGCTTGTGACTCAATTACTCCTTCGCATGAGTTGCACATGTTGCACCACCGAGTTAGAAACTCGTGGTCTGTCTCATTCGTCCTCTGCCTACACATTCTAGTTGTTGCGGCCTATTCGGCCTCTTGTATGTGCTAGTGAAATTGCTGATAAACATCTCCTCAAAATCTAACCAGTAGCTGATACTTCCTGCCAGCAGTTTGTTAAGCAACACTCTTGTTGGTCCCTCTAGCATTTGACGTACATATCTCACCGCCCATCTCAAGTTATCCTTCACAATGTTCACTGTGGTGGCATAGTCAATCAACCAATCTTCTAGATTGGTACTATCGTCATATGTCTTTGTCCCTCTGGCCAACTAGAAGTTCGGCACTGCGGGTTCTCTCATAACCCAAGGTCCAAAGCATGCTGGACCCGGAGGACCTTGTACCTCCATCATTTCTGACCTATAAATCTGGTCTAACTTCAATCTTGCATCATCTGGCTGTAAGTTCCTGTTTCCCAGCCTCGATCCTATCACATGATGATCCGGCTTAGGAAACCCGGCATTAGAGATCGCCGAATAACCCGACCCGGATGAACATATTGATGTTGCATAGCTGGGCCGACACTTTCTCTTGCTGAGGTTTGTATTGTTGTTGGTGCTGCCGAGGTGGATTCTGTCTAGTTCCTACTGAGATACGTTGTCTGGCATTGCCGTACCCAGTGTTTCCCTGTCCTACATGGCCTTGGCTGTGGTTACCTTGTCCACCTTCACCTCGGATGGCACTGTGACGACCCTCATCACACTGTATTACTTTTCCTTTTCCTGCCCTTTCCGAGTCATATGGGACCATCTGCTTGTTTTTTCTCCCAGAAGTTACTACCTCTTATCTTCTAGGGCCTGTATGTGGGGATGATGCTGCCCCGACGGATTTTGCTGGAGTGCCCCCTGCCGAATGAACAACTCGATATCCTCCTGCCCTTGTTGGATTTTCCTTGAGCAACTCACGGCAGAACACATAAGGGTTTGAAAATTCTCGGAGATTGTTTTGGTATCATAGGAATCGCTGAAGAAAAGAGAAGGGAAAACCGTAAGGGTTACGGGAAAGTCTGCCTGGTGTCTGGAGTTGTCCGGAAGGAGTTCTGGTGCAACGGGAATTAAATAATATATATATATGTTAGTTATTGAATTATACATTTATTTAATGATTTAAAAATATGATTTAAATGGTAGACAATGCCAAATGGGTCAATCCCTAGGGGAAAGGGTCCATGAGGGAGAAACCCCCAAAGGGAAAAGGAGGGAGTGGCCGGGTGGGCCACTCGTGGCGCGCCAGGCCCAGTGTACATTCACATTCATGAGGTAGCGTCAGCTCAACCTCTTTCAACGAGGGAACCCATACTAAGGCATATAAACTTCCAGTTAATCCCTACCCAATTTAGGTATTGTGGTTGTATGGTAAAATTGGAATGGTATCGCATCCGAACCCAACTATTAGTTTTTATAAAGGGCCAAGGCTCATGCCTCAACATGTTTCATCATCAAATCCTTTTGTGTTCATAACACATGTCAAAACATTTCAATAGAATGAATCATCATTCCAAGATTTTCATAATCATTTTCACCAAGTATTCCCATCTAAAGTGATCAACTTTTATGCTTAGCACTAGCCACTAAAGTTGAGGGTATTCACTAATGAGGGGTGCTAATTAAGTGTAACTATCCAACTCTAATTTTATGCTTTTTGATGACATCTAAGTATAACTACTTAGGCCTAGTTTTATACTCTTTATGGTATCTATCCTATTTTTCCAATACTCACAAAGCACGAACTAAAAGTAAAGAACTTTGGTAAAAGTAAAAGAATAAAGCTTGCAAGTAAAACTTGGGATTGGTATAATTAAAGTTGTATAACCAAGACATGCCTAACGCATCTTGCATAGGTTATCAAGTTTGCAAGTATTAGCTTGCATAGTTCTAGCTTGCATAGTTAAGAAACTTGCAAGTGTTAGCTTGCATATATAATATGCATAGATCTAACTTGCAATTAGTGATGGCTTGCATAGTTAATTTGTAGTGTTAGGCTTGCCTTGAGTAGTGTAGTGGTTGAAGTTCTCTTCTTCTTCTTCTTCTTCTTCTTCTTCTTCTTCTTGGTAGTACTCCTCCTCCTCGTATCCTGGGTCGGTACCATCGTCTATAAATGAATACGAGGTACACAATCACCAAACAATACTTAACTACTTCTATGTAGCACACAAAGGTTCACACTAGATGATCTAGCATCATCACAATCATCACATGAAATAAAGACCTTGTTTTATTTATCTTATTTTAGAAAAGTAATTTCTACTCATTGAAAATACTTAAGATTTAATATTCTCTAATTAAAATATGGGATCATGTTGACACATGTCATCACCACATATTCTAATACATGGGAATCTGATTTAAAGGGTTGGTCACATTTTATAAGGTTTAACATTACTATTTAATATAATTAAAGTGGCTAGAAATGCCTCAATAGCATTCTTTTAGTACTAGTCCAATGTCACTGCATGTAAACCTAAATATTTTTACATATTCAGATAGATCTTGTCAAATGAGATTTTTGAGAGTTGGAATCAACTCAAAAGCATTTATGGTTGATTTTTGAAAAATGTTTGAAGTTGGAAAAGTCTCTGTCTTGTTATTTTTACTATAGGTGATCTGTAATTTCAAAAGATTTGAATCCAACAGGCTGGGATAGATATTTTGAATACCTTTCTAACAAAATTGGAATCATGCAATTTGGTTCAGTGAATATCTTTGAATTGATTTTTAAATCTACTGACAGAATTAGTTTTAACTAAATTAGAAAAATCCTATCTGAATCTACGGGCTCTGCGCGTGAAACCAAATGGGCCGGCCCAGATGCACTGCGCTGGCGCAGCGGTCTGCTGACAGGGGGTCCCACTAGTCAGTGGCTCATTTAACCCGAAACGGTACGTTTCAATCTAGGCCGTGCGATTAGACTAGGATCTAATGGCTGACATGCATCGTCTACGACGAACAGCTCTAGCGAGACTGAACCCTAACAACGATGGTGGGGGTATGTGGGGGCTCACTTGGGATCCAGCTAGGGTCAGTGATGGTTGCAAACGACATTGTAGACAATGACGGTTCGAATGGTGGTCGCGGCGGCTCCTAGGGCGGCTCCAATCAATGGCGCCCTTCCTTCACTATAGCGGCAGGCCCCGACTAAATTCTGGCAGGCTAGTGCTCACCTTGCTCCTGGGAGAGGTGTGGGAGGTTCTGTGAGGAGTGGGGAGTGGAATGGTGTGTTGAATGGAGGCTAGGGTGGCCTCTATTTATACACCGGCGATGGGGACAGAGCGGGATGGCTCGGGCTCGTCGGTGACGCGATATAGGGGGCTAGCGGCATGGCTGCGGGTAGGGTTCGGCGTGGTGCTTCCTGGCGGTCATAGTGCGAGTAATGGCGCGACATGGGGCGGTCGAGAATGGTCGGTACTGGTCGGTGCTCTACGTGGGAGAGGTGGCATTCGAGACGACGTACAGTGGCTATGGGTCGCGCGGCGGCGAACGGGCATGTCTGGGAGGTAGCTAGGGTCACGACGAGTGCGGGCACGCGCGGCAAGGGCAAGGGGTGGCCTGTGTGCGTCTGTCGGCTGTGGCGCTCTAGCACGCTCTCGGCATGGCAGTAGAGAAGTGGGCGCGGCGTTTCTCGGGTGGTCCATGGCTTGCCTGGGATCGAGGGTTGGATAGGGGGTGGCGGTGGACGGTTGCCTGTCTCCTGGACATTGTGGGAGAGGGCAGCGTTGGTTGTGGCGAGTTGTCCATGGTCGACTGGCACGGCGGCTGCGGGCGGCGCTGCATTGGTGCAACAGCAAAGGGGGAAGCGTGTCCTGCGCTGCTGGGTGTTGGGGGAGACCAGGGGAGTGAAGAGGGGACAAATGGGTGAGTGATCACTGCTCAAAACAGTGTAAGTTAGGCAGTGGTTTATCTGTGTCTGCAATGTGTTCGACCAAATGTCCGCATGAATACAAGATTTGGATTTTTGGCTAAATTTTGGTGAGTGGGTTTTTACATGCTTGAGTGTCTATGGTTGCTTGGGTTTGCCAAGGTGAATTGATTTGAGTGGTTTTTGAAAAGTGGTGATCTTAGCATATGAACTTGATTCAATTTTGAATTGTCCTTTAAATAGATTTAGAATTTGTTTCTGTTTGTTTGTAAAGTGGGCTTGAGTTCACTTTTACTTGGTCTAGCAAGGGGTGAAAAGAATTGAGAAAGTTTATATTAGAAATCTTGTACTAGAAACACCCAAAGTGGTTTAGTGGTTAAGTTTGGTCAAAATGACCATTTGATCATATGATTCATATTTGAATTTCTTTTCTTTGGATTTTGTTTGTAATTGGCCTAGATGATGTAGTATTCATCTTTAAACCATTCCTTATCATTTGTAGCAATCACAAGGCAATTGCACTCATTCATACACTAATGCAATTCACACATACACTCATATTAGATCTAATAATAAAAGTTTTTGTTAACCCTATACTTGGGTGATTTGAACTTGCTAATCTTGATTAATAATTTTGGGGTGTTACAAACCTTCCCTCCTTAAAGAAAATCTCATCCTGAGATTTATGAAAAAACTAGGAACTAAAGAGATTTGGAAACTCAATCCTAATGTAATCTTCTCGCTCCCAAGTAGCTTCTTCTTTAGTATGGTTGCTCCACTGGATCTTGAGAAACTTGATACTTCGGGTCCTGGTGGTTCTAAAGGCTTCTTCCAAAATATGAATGGGTACTTCAAGATAGGTTAGATAGTTGTTGATATCTATGGCTCTGTGATCAATATTCTTGAACACTTCGGTCTTATCAGGAACTTCTAGGCATTTGCGAAGTAATGAGATATGGAACACATCATGTATGGATGACATCTCCTCCGGCAGTTCCAGTTGATATGATACTTCTCCTAGGCAATTGAAAATCTTGAAGGGTCCAATATATCTGAGAGCTAACTTCCCTTTCAGTTGAAAATGTTGCATTCCTTTCAAGGGTGATACTTTGAGATACACAAAATCTTTGACATTGAAGGTCAGATCTCGACGTCTATTGTCAGCATAACTCTTATGTCTGGATTGGGCAGTCTTGAGGTGTTCATGGACTTGGTGAACCTTCTCTTCGGCTTCTCGTAGGATGTCGGGTCCGAAAATCTGACTCTCTCCTACTTGTGACCAATTCAAGGGGGTACGACACTTCCTTCCATACAGAAATTCAAATAGGGCCATTTGCAAACTTGCTTGATAACTGTTGTTGTATGAGAATTCTGCGAAAGGCAGATAATCCTCCCATTTTGATCCATATTCTAGCACACAATCTCTCAACATATCTTCTAGGATTTGGTTGTCTCTTTTAGTTTGTCCATCGGTTTGCGGGTGATAAGTTGTGCTGAAGTTCAGCTTGGTTCCTAATCCTTCTTGGACTTTCTGCCAAAATCTTGAGGTAAACTGGGTTCCTCGATCAGATACTACGGTCTTAGGGGTTCCATGCAAACTGGGGATTCTAGCAATGTACAACTCTGCTAGCTTCGAACTCTGGTAGGTGGTCTTGACAGGTATAAAATGGGCTACCTTGGACAGTCTATCCACTATGATCCAAATATAGTCATTTCCCCTACTAGATGTAGGCAAACCGGTGATGAATCCATTCTGACAGAATCCCATTTCCATTCCGGAATCTGCAATGGTTGCAAAAGTCCTGCGGGTCTCTGATGTTCCGCTTTGACTCTCTGACAGATATCACACTTGGCTATGTAGCTTCCGATTTCTCTCTTCATCTTGTGCCACCAAAATTTCTCCTTCAAATCCTAATACATCTTCGTTCCTTCGGGGTGGATAGAATAATAAGTATCATGGGCTTCCTGCATAATGACTTGCTTCAACTCGAAATCTGCTGGTACACAGATACGTCCTTTGTACCACAAAACTCCTTCTTCATCTTTGGTGAACCTAGGTACCTTCCATGTACAGATACGGCGTTTGATTCCGTCGATACTTGCATTTCCTTTCTAGGCTTCCTTGATCTGACTGATCAAAGTGGGTAGAAGTTCTATGCTAGCTAAAAATCATTTGCTAACTAGCTCCGTTCTAAACTGCTCCAACTCTTCATGCAAACTTGGTTAGGCTTCTTTAATCATGGTTTTTAATCTACACGGCAATCTTCTAAGAGCATCCTCTACCACATTGGCCTTGCCGGGGTGATAGTGAATGTCAAGGTCATAATCCTTGATTAACTCTCTCCATCTCCTTTACCTCATATTCATCCCTTCTAGGTGAAAATATACTTCAGACTCTTATGATCCGAATAAATCTCACATTGGTTACCCATAAGGTAATGACGCCATGTCTCCAAATCTAAAACTACAACTGCTAGTTCTAAGTCATGGGTAGGGTAGTTTTGCTCATGCTGCTTCAGTTGTCTAGACAGATATGATATGAATTTTCCTTCTTGCATCAACACACATCCAAGACCAATTTTGGATGCATCACAATATACATCAAAAGGCTTCTTGATATTTGGCATAATCAAAATTGGGGCTGAAATCAATCTCTTCTTGATCTCTTGAAAACTTGCTTCACATTTGTCCGTCCATTCAAACTTCTTATCTTTCTTCAACAGTTGGGTCATTGGTCTTGTGATGCTTGAAAATCCTTCTACGAACTTGCGGTAATATCCCACTAATACGATAAATGCATGGATTTGGGTTTGAGTGGTTGGGGCTTTCCATTTTTCAACAGCCTTAATCTTGGCGGGATCGACAACAACTCCTCCTGCCGACACGATATGTCCTAGGAATCCTACTTCCTTTAACTAGAACTCACATTTGCTAAACTTGACATACAACTGATGCTCTCTAAGGGTTTCAAGGATGGTCCTCAGGTGTAGCTCATGGTCTTCTTCTGACTTGGAATAGATCAGAATATCATCGATAAAAACAATGACAAACTTATCTAGGAAGTTCATAAAAATGTTATTCATGAGATTCATGAAATAAGTGGGGGCATTGGTTAATCCAAAAGACATGACGGTATACTCATACAATCCATATTTGGTGGTAAAGGCAGTCTTTGGAATATCTTTTGCACGAATCTTGAGTTGATGATAACCAGTTCTAAGATCAATCTTAGAAAACATTTTGGCACCAGTCAACTGGTCAAATAGATCTTCTATCTTTGGCAGTGGGTACTTGTTCTTGATGGTGACATCATTCAGCTTCCGGTAATCCATGCACAAACGGTTATCTCCATCTTTCTTATCCACAAACAAAACAGGTGATCTCCATGGAGACGTACTTGGTTGAATCAGACCTTTCTCCAGCATAGCTTCAAGTTGCTTCTTCGGCTCCACTAATTCAGATGGGTTCATACTATAAGGTCTCTGAGCTATGGGTCTAGTTCCAGGAATTAGTTCAATGATGAACTCGATATCCCGATCTGGGGGCATACCGAGCAATTCATTTAGGAACACGTCGGGGTATTCACAGACTACTCTGACTTGGTCGAGGGTTGGTTGGGCTAGACTCTTGTTGCATTTGAATTGATGGGGCAATGTCTGAGATACATGCTCTACTGATACTCCAGTGCTACTGGTCATGGTTATGGCTTTCTTGGCACAGTCGATTAATCCTTTATGTTCCGATATCCAATCCATTCCGAGTACTACTTCCAAACCTTTGGTTCCAAGTACTATTAGTAAAAATCTATCCCATGGATTCTGATAGGTACCGCCTTGCAAGTTTTTCTAGCTTTGGTGGTTGAACCAGGTATTTGAACTATCATAACATGCTTCAATTTCGTTGGTTGAATCTTACTAGTGCATGCAAATTCTTCTATAACAAACGAGTGCGATGCTCCAGAATCAAACAACACTCTTGCAAGTACTGAGTTAATAGAAAACATACCCATCACGACATTTGGCGCTTCCTGAGCTTCTTCAGCATTCATGTGGAACAGATGGCCGTTGCGGTTGAGAGAATTCCCTAGGGAAAATCTCCTTCCAGGGTGAACATGGTGTTGCTGCTGAGCGGGTGCATTCACATTGGTGGCTGCTGCAAGCTTCTTGGGGCACTCGTTGGAGTAGTGACCCTTGACTCCGCATTCAAAGCAAATAATCTAGGACTTGTCTTTTCCTACGATAGGCACAACATTGCTTCCAGTCCTTGGGGTAGTATTGTTGTTGTTGGTGTTGTTGTTGGACTTGGGCGGTGCACGGTTGAAGTTATTGGAGTTGCCAGGGTTATTGTTATGGTTTCCTCCAGACCTTGGGTTTCCTCCTCCATGGTTGGGATAGCTTGGACGGGACATAGGGGGTCTGTTGTTTCTTGGGGCATATCCTGCAGATGGGTTGGGGCGATACTTCTGTGTATGGTGGGATCCAGGCTGGTGCATCATGCGATGCTTACGGTTGTCATTGGCTTGGTTGATCTTCCCTTCCATCTGGATGGCAGACTCCACTAAAGCTTCAATATCATCAAAGGGAATGTTGACTAGCACGGTTTGCATCTCATCATGCAGTCCGTTCAGGAATCTCTCTTTCTTCTTTTCTTTGGTGTCAATCTCATCAGGGGCATATCTAGCTAGTGACAGAAATTTGTCACGGTATTCCACCACAGTCATTCTCCCTTGGTTCAATTCTCTAAACTCATCCCTCATCCTCTTAATCAGACTTGGGGGCACATGAGTCCGGCTGAACTTGATTTTGAACTCATCCCAAGTCATCATCTGACCTCCATTCATGGTACGGGTGCTATTCCACCAGGCTCTTGCATCACCTGCCAAATAATGGGTGGCAAACAATACTTTTTCATTGGCCTCAACTCCTGCGACCTCTAAGTTGTTCTCCATGGTTTGCAGCCAGTCATCAGCATCTAAGGGCTCTTCAGACTTACTAAAGATAGGTGGGTTGGTATTCTGAAAGTTCTTGAGCTTGGATCCATGGTTATCCTGGTTTCCGTGGCCTTGGTTATTGTGGGCCATTTGAGCTATCTGTTAAAGAGTGGATAAGTTGGCTTGACGTTCCGCTCTACTAGCTTCACGGTCAGAAACTAGCATTTGCAGAATCTGTAGCATTGGGCCCTAAGATGAACTACTTCCTCCGGTATTTCCACGAGTCATCTGAAGATTGAGATAGATAATGAGATAAGAGGGAAATCTCTAAGGTTCATGGTTTTGTTTTAAAAAGCTTTAAACTTTGAGTTTGACTTAGGTTTTGCAAACTAACAATTTCCTCTCATTCATTCATTCAAAGCACACAATACAAACACACACCACAACACAAAATAGAAAATAGATGGTTTTAAGAACCATTCTGTGAAACTACGATATAGTGGGACCGGGTACTACTCATTCCTATGGTAGTGGTCAAGTGCATCTAATCATCATCATTAGTGTGGAAATCCATGGCATCGTCTTCCAGGTAGTCGTCATCATTACTGAGGTAAGAGTAGAGATCTCCACGGATATCTTCACCTTCCTCCTCCTTCGCTTCAAGCTGGACCTCCTGCTCATTGATGGTCTTCTCGAGTGTGGCCACCTTCTTGTAAGGACGATCGATGATGCGATCCTTCTTGTCACGTTGACGACAAAGTGATTGGTGCTCCCTGGCGAGGATGGAGAGGGTCTGGTCCTTCTTGACTGCAATGGCATGGTTATGGTTGGCGTAGGCACGAGCGTTGTCCAACTCCTGCTGTCTATCATACAACATGAAGTCGAGAGTATCCACTTGGTGCTTTAGCTCCTATTGTCCTTGCATCTCCAAAGGCATTCCCATAGAATCACGCCTTGCATAGTGAGCAAAGCGAGTTCCCTGGAGCTGGTTGATGTTTTTCCCACACAGATGGGCAAGAGCTTCTTGCATAGCCCTAGCTAATCCATCTAGCCAGTTTTTCTCCCGAATGCTGAACTGGATCTTCTACGAAGTGGGTGCTTCCATCTTGCCTCTGAGATCTGGAATTATCAGCCAAGATAGCTCTCCTCCTTGCTGCTCATTAAGTTGGGCACCGAAGAATTCGGGTGCGGGCGCTCAAGATACTCTGCGAGTGCATCGATATTCCTCTCAAAGATTAGGTGACCTCTGTTGCCCAGCTGGTAAAACTTGCTATACTGGACCTCCATCTATAAGAATTTAGGGTGCGCAAGTTAGTGGGGTGATCAAGTGTGTCAACTTTTATGTATGATTGTAAGAATTTTTTAGGAACATGAATTTTTTGAAAGAATCCCAACTATAAGAGTGGGAATAGGTTTTCATAAATACTCACTTATTTTGTTTTGAAACTAAGTTTTTGTTCAGACGTCCATTCTAACTAGGGTCTCCTATGGTCAGGATAGCTCTGACACCCACCCAGATTTTTAATCCCAGATGCCTGTTATGCCATACATCGCAATCCTAGGATTACCATTTTTGCGAGACATAACAAAATTAGTACCACAGTACATCATCCATTACAAACCATAATAAAGGTCTTACAAATAAAGGATCTCATGATCCAGTCTTAATACAATCAAAGCAGCGGAAAGTAAACGTAGTAGGGGCTCCATCTTCAGGGTCACATGCAATGCTGACGATGGGAGATGATCCTAGTTTTCATAGACCTCCTGCTGTCCATCTTCCTGGTAGTCCTCCTCATAGTCTGGCCACGGGAATAGCCAGAGACAAAGCCATGAGTACTCTTTAAGTACTCGGAAACTATCACTAACAAGTAAGATAGTTCTAGTAGGAATCTTAAGCTCTGGGTTTATTTGCAAAAAGCCAGGTTTATTTCATACTGAGTTAAGAAGTAAAGAAAACTAATTTAATGTTCTACATCATCTAAGTGGGGAACTTAGTTTTCATGTTCACAACCCTGTTGTGGTCAAGTCAAAGTTATAGTTCAATTCACAAGTCATTTTGAAAACATCTGAAAACAGAATAGTATGGCCACTCCAACTGTCCATGACCATGGACGCGGCTATTCGAATAGTTTGACACTCTGCAGAGGTGGTACACTTTCACCACAAAATTTGATACATCCGTCAGTGATAACCCTGAATCATCATACTTAGTATGCGGATAATCAATCCTAACCTTTCATTTACACACTCTAGTATAGGCACCTCCCCTATGAGTTTGGCCTCCCAGCCATGGCCATCTGCCATCCTGGGCACTGCATAGGTCGACATTCACATTCACGAGGTAGCCTCATCTCAACCTCTTTCCGCGAGGTAACCCATTCTAAGGCATATAAACTTCCAGTTAAGCCCTACCCAATTCAGGTATTGTGGTTGTACGGTAAAATTGGAATGGTATCGCATCCGAACTCAACCATCAGTTTTTATAAAGGGCCAAGGCTCATGCCTCAACATGTTTCATCATCAAATCCTTTTTTGTTCATAACACATGTCAAAACATTTCAATAGAATGAATCATCATTCCAAGGTTTTCATAATCATTTTCACCAAGTATTCCCATCTAAAGTGATCAACTTTTATGCTTAGCACTAGCCACTAAAGTTGAGGGTATTCACTAATGAGGGGTGCTAATCAAGTGTAACTATCCAACTCTAATTTTATGCTTTTTGATGACATCTAAGTATAACTACTTAGGCCTAGTTTTATACTCTTTATGGTATCTATCCTATTTTTCCAATACTCACAAAGCACTAACTAAAAGTAAAGAACTTTGGTAAAAGTAAAAGAATAAAGCTTGCAAGTAAAACTTGGGATTGGTATAATTAAAGTTGTATAACCAAAGCATGCCTAATGCATGTTGCATAGGTTATAAAGTTTGCAAGTATTATCTTGCATAGTTCTAGCTGGCATAGTTAAGAAACTTGCAATTATTAGCTTGCATATATAGTATGCATAGATCTAACTTGCAATTAATGATGGATTGCAAAGTTAACTTGTAGTGTTAGGCTTGCCTTGAGTAGTGCAGCGCTTGAAGTTCTCTTCTTCTTCTTCTTCTTCTTCTTCTTCTTCTTAGTAGTACTCCTCCTCCTCGTATCCCGGGTCGGTACCATCATCTATAAATGAATACGAGGTACACAATCACCAAACAATACTTAACTACTTCTATGTAGCACACAAAGGCTCACACTAGATGATCTAGCATCATCACAATCATCACATGAAATAAAGACCTTGTTTTATTTATCTTATTTTAGAAAAGTAATTTCTACTCATTGAAAATACTTAAGATTTAATATTCTCCAATTAAAATATGGGATCATGTTGACACATGTCATCACCACATATTCTAATACTTGGGAATGTGATTTAAATGGTTGGTCACATTTTATAAGGTTTAACATTACTATTTAATATAATTAAAGTGGCCAGAAATGCCTCAATAGCATTCTTTTAGTACTAGTCCAATGTCACTGCATGTAAACCGAAATATTTTTACATATTCTAATAGATCTTGTCAAATGAGATTGTTGAGAGTTGGAATCAACTCAAAAACATTTATGGTTGATTTTTGAAAAATGTTTGAAGTTGGAAAAGTCTCTGTCTTGTTAATTTTACTATACGTGATCTATAATTTCAAATGATTTGAATCCAACGGTCTTGGATAGATATTTTGAATTACCTTTCTAACAAAATTGGAATCATGCAATTTGGTTTAGTGAATCTCTTTGAATTGATTTTTAAATCTACTGACAGAATCAAGCTTTAACTAAATTAGAAAAATCCTATTTGAATCTACGGGCTCTGCGCGGGAAACCAAATGGGCCGGCCCAGCTGCACTGCACTGGCGCAGCGGGCTGCTGATAGGGGGGTCCCACTTGTTAGTGGCTCATTTAACCTGAAACGGTATGTTTCAATCTAGGCCGTGCGATTAGACTAGGATCTAACGGCTGACATGCATCGTCTATGATGAATATCTCCGGCGAGACTGAACCCTAACGGCGATGGTGGGGGTACGTGGGGGCTCACCTAGGATCTAGCTAGGGTCGACGATGGGGGCGAATGACATTGTAGACGACGGTGGTTCAAATGGTGGTCGTGGCGGCTCCAATCAATGGCGCCCTTCCTTCACTACAACGGCGGGCTCCGGCTAAATTCCGGTGGGCTGGTGCTCGTCTTGCTCCTGGGAGAGGTGTGGGAGGTTCTGTGAGGAGTGGGGAGTGGAATGGTGTGTTGGATGGAGGCTGGGGTGGCCTCTATTTATACACCGTCGATGGCTCGGGCTCGTCGGTGACGGCGATACAGGGGGCTAGCGGCATGGCTACGGGTAGGGTTCGGCGCGGTGCTTCCTGGTGGTCGTAGTGCGAGTAATGGCGCGACACGGGGCGGTCGAGAATGGTCGGGACTAGTCGATGCTCTGCATGGGAGCGGCGGCGTTCGAGACGCAGTATAGTGGCTACGGGTCGCGCGGCGGCGAACGGGCATGTCTGGGAGGTAGCTAGGGTCACGGCGAGTGCGGGCACGTGCGGCGAGGGCAAGGGGCAGCATGTGTGCGTGTGTCGGCTGCGGTGCTCTGGCACGCTCTTGGCATGACAGCAGAGAAGTGGGCGTGGCATTTCTTGGGTGGTCCATGGCTTGCCTGCGGTCGAGGGTTGGACAGGGGGTGGCGGTGGACGGTTGCCTGTCTCCTGGACATCGTGGGAGAGGGCAGCGTTGGCTGTGGCGAGTTGTCCATGGTCGATCGGCGTGGTGGCTTCGGGCGGCGCTGCACTGGCGCAACAGCAAAGGGGGAAGCGTGTCCTGCGCTGCTGGGTGTTGGGGGAGACCAGGGGAGTGAAGAAGGGACAAATGGGTGAGTGATCACTGCTCAAAATAGTGTAAGTTAGGCAGTGGTTTATCTGTGTATGCAATGTGATCGACCAAATGGCCGGGTGAACACAAGATTTGAATTTTTGCTAAATTTAGGTGAGTGTGTTTGTCACATGCTTGAGTGTCTATGGCTTGGGTTTGCGAAGGTGAATTGATTTCAGTGGTTTTTGAAAAGTGGTGTTCTTAGCATATGAACTTGATTCAATTTTGAATTGTCCTTTAAATGGATTTGGAATTTGTTCTGTTTGTTTGTAAAGTGGGCTTGAGTTCACTTTTACTTGGTCTAGCAAGAGGTGAAAATAATTGAGAAAGTTTATATTATAAATCTTGTAATAGAAACACCCAAAGTGGTCTAGTGGTTAATTTTGGTCAAAATGACCATTTGATCATATGATTCATATTTCAATTTCTTTTCTTTGGATTTTGTTTGTAATTGGCCTAGATGATGTAGTATTCATCTTTAAACCATTCCTTATCATTTGTAGCAATCAAACAAGGCAATTGCATTCATTCATATACTAATGCAGTTCACACATACACTCATATTAGATTTAATAATAAAAGTTTTTGTTAACCCTAAACTTGGGTGATTTGAACTTGCTAATCTTGATTAATAATTTTGGGGTGTTACAAGGCTGATCCAGTGCAGTGAACAGCGATGGTCATGTAGTTGGTATGGACCGGTGGACATGGAACTCCTTGAACTAGATCACGTCTGGTGGACACCAGTGAAGCGGATCCGGTACGATTGGGTAGCTTTCGGCGGTGAGGAAGAAGAGCATGGGCGGTGGATGACACAATCGGCTTGGTGAACAATATCGCAGCTTCGATGCAGTGGCAAAGAGATCCGGTGAACTAGATCCAATGGCTGAGTGTCGGTAAAGCTGCTCCATGGCGGTGCACGAGACCGCAGATCAACCCGGTGCGCACAGTGGCTGTCGAGGGGACAGAGGAGCTTGGGATTTTTGGGAGGGCTAGCGGCAAAAACTGCACTAATCGGGACCATAGAGGTGAATATAAATATGATTATGATCGTGCCCCCGAGCTACTAACTTTAGCATGCCCATCTATCTTCTGGACAATGGGTAGAACAGGAAATTTCAAGACAAAAGTTTTTGAAACAGAGGGGCGCGAAATACTTCAAGGTGGGTATGTGATATTTCCGCTCGATTGAGATTTGAATTCGGCTAGCTAATAATAATAGAAAAATGGTACTATCCCGTGGTAGATTTTGGCTCAAAGGTTTTGGATCGGTGGAGCAGGAAATGCTTCAAGGTCGGTGGGTGATTTTGCCGCTCGTTTCAGGTTTTGAATTTGGCTAGCATCCATCTAGTAATAAAAAAGGTAGTAGACCGTAAGCTATCTGTCCAGGAATTTAAGGATGAGAGTCACATCAACTGATCATCCATATCCATATTTTGCATGCAACATTAGATACCTACAATTCACACAACGTAGACATTATATTTTGCCGCTTGACATAGATTTTGAATTTGGCTAGCGCCCAAATAATACTCCCTCCATCTCAAAATAGATATCTATCAAGTATATTGCACAACCTCATTGCAATCTCTCAAGTATATTCCACAACGTAGTTGTGCATGCACCCCTTTTTATTTGTCGTACTTTCAAGTTCTCAGAAAGTATGAGATAACTCATGAACGTTCGATGTGTTGTATCTTGTGAATTTAGCTACTTCCTCCATCCTCAAATAAGTGTACTTCTAGCATTTGTTCTAAATCAAACTTAACAATTTCCGAGCAACTTTTATTTATAAAATGTAGCAGTATTTATGACACAAAACTAATACAAGTTGATTCATTTTGAAATATACTTTCATAATATGTAGATTTCATGTTATATATATTGCTAGATTAGTTTTGAAAAGTAGTCAAATTTTAAATAAGTTTGACTTACACTAAGAGCTACTAGAAGTACACTTATTTATGGACGGAGGGAGTATGCAAGAACTTGGAGTGATTGTGTTGCCGTATTTGGTAGGAGTACATAGGAGCTTCCTCGCATGATAAACAATATTGTCACTAGGAGTTCCCCCATGTTGAAAAAACAATCTGGGACATAGAAGAGACTAAGAGCACGTAGGAGGCAGCGTGAGAGCAGCGAAGAGGAGAATTTCCAAAAAACTTTTGAAGCTAACCAGGAATTCAGTACATCGAAAACCACTGAAAAGCTATTTCGTAAAAATTTCAAAGCAACCAAAAATTTACTTGTAGTTCAAATTTGACCTAATTGATAAATGGCACAAAGTCTCATTCAAGTTGATAGAGTTAGCTAGGAAGTTTCAAATTTGCAAAAAATGGGAAAATTGAGAATGTTCTTTCCTAATAGTAGGAAACTCACACCGACGGTATTGTTTACTAAAATAAGATGGACCCATCTACCATCAAAAAGATAATTAATTCAAGAGCAATCTATCACACTTACTTGTAGCTCAAGTTTGACCTAATTTTGTTGAACCTATTGTCAGAACTCTCGGTGGTGGTTTTTGATGTATTAAATGACCCCCTGATGGTTGGAAACTGAGAATATTCTTTCATGATAGTTGCACACTCACACCGATGGCATTGTTTACTACAAGAATCGGATCCACCCATCTACCTCCGAAAAGACATTTAATTCAATAGCAATCTATCGTGCTTACTTGAAGCTCAAGTTTTACCTAATTTCGTTAAGTTGTCAAGATGCAAAGTATTAGCATGAAGTTGAACCTATTGTCTAAACTCTCAGTGGTGGTTTGTGATATATTAAATGACCCCCCGATGGTTGGAAACTAAGAATGTTCTTCGGTGATAGTTGGAAACTTACATCGACGACATTTTTTACTACAAGAAGATGCACCCATCTACCTCCAAAAAGACATTTAATTGAAGAGCAATCTATCGTGTTTACTTGTAGCTCAAGTTTGACCTAATTTCGTTAAATCGACAAGAAGTCAGTGAAGTGTGTGAAGTTAGCTAGGAAGCTTAAAATGGAATTATAACAAACCGCGATCCACTTTTTGTGATAATTGGTGTTGTTGCATTTTCTTCTAACTGTGGTAGGTCCCGTAGGAGCGAGGTGCTTCAGTTAACATGGTCAGTGGAAGTATAAGTTACATCAAGGACCTCATAAAAATGAAAATTACATCCAAGTCCATGCATTTAGCACAAGGTCCCCGAAACTAAGAAATGCAGTGTGTTTTCAGGTTTGCACATACTACCATTCATTGTGCTAAAGACTATGAATACAATATTCTAGATGCTAAGAATGGAAAAGAAGATCCAACAGTTAGCAATGTTTGGATTTGCTAGTCTTGATCCAACGGTCAATGTTCAAAGTTATCCATACCCTATATAGTGGTATGATATTGTAAGAGATAAGACAAGATAAAGGTAAGATAAGAAGTACTGCGAATGCCTGGTCTTTTGAATAACCTCCCCTCCTGATATTCGGAAAGCAAGTGAAAATTTCAAAACCAGAAAAGTTTGAAATAAAATTGCCGCCAAGGAACAAAGTGGTTTCCTTCCTATGACTCCTCCTACTCCACACCAACGCGGCTACCAAACACATGAGAGACATAAAGCCACCATACCAAGGCACACGTGTGCAGCGCCACGCTGTGGACGAGGGAGAGATCAGTCAGGTGGTGTGTGATGGGAGAGGGGAGGAGAGATGAGAGGCAGCGAAGGAGAGAGAAAACACACAATTTGTTTTGCATGCATAGGTCCTAAGAAATTTACTACTAGTAGAGTGTACACTATAAGGCGGTAGGAGTACCTCAGTTGAGAAACCCATCATAACTTTGCTCTAACATCCAACCGCCTTCAACTCCTATTATTCTCTCTTCGCTGCTACCTTTTCTCCTG
The DNA here is from genome assembly GCA_916181665.1 of Avena sativa. Taxonomy (NCBI): domain Eukaryota; kingdom Viridiplantae; phylum Streptophyta; class Magnoliopsida; order Poales; family Poaceae; genus Avena; species Avena sativa. Next base: position 326,401,103 of record OV702289.1, read on the forward strand.
GTTACGTTTTATTCTCTCGGCATGTACAACACGTGGATAGAGGTGAGCATATGTCTAAGAAAATACATACTCCCTCCATTTCATAATATAAGATGTTTTAGCTTTGTGAAGGTAATATATCTAGACACCTTTAATGTATAGGTTCATAGAAGTTCACTCTGAATCTACACACTAAAAGATGACTAGATACAAAACCTTCACAAACCTAAAACATCTTATATTTTGAAACTGAGGGATTACCACCTACTGTACTGCGAGTAAGCTCCACCATTTAGACAGTGTCTAAACGAGATGATCCATGGGACCTACTAAACTGAAGATGCTAACTTTCCACGGGAGTTTTATAGCTTGGTCATACACTACCAAGTGGGCCCATTATTTGCTTTTTTCCTTAGGGCATCTGTAATGTGTAAAAACACACCTTAAGGCCTATGTGGCATCTGCTAAGGTTCACCTTATACATTGTGGAGAAAATAAAGTTGCCTCAAGCTTGTGGGTTTCCATAGAGAATAGAAACATCATTTCCCCTCTCTCTCCTCCCTCTTGCATGGAGCAATATGGTAAGCTATGTGGTTCCTATCTTGTGGCAAATGTTGACCTTATACATTGTGGTAATTTCCATATAAGTCGGGTGGGTCCTACATTATGGATGCCCTTAGACACTCATGCCTTGTACTCCCCTCCCCACCGTGCTAGACTCGTGGGTCCTAAATTATGATGTGGATATGGCCATGACCTTGATTGGTCACTCAAGCCAATTTGTTGTTATGCAAATACTAATCAGTGCCGGCTTTTCAAAACTATTGTTGGCCCATGATATATTCGCTGCCCAGGTTCCTTCAGAAGAATTTTGGAAATTTTCAAGAGTAATAGTCTATCGCGCTCACATGTATTCAAGTTTTACCTAATTTTTTTTATGGACATAAAGTCATTTAAGTGCGTGGAGCTTTGGCTTGGAAGTTTGAAAAATCCTTAAACTTGGAAAACTGTAAGAAAGAATTGTCCACTTTGAACGAAAATTTGTTGGGGGGCATTCTTTGTTCTTTAATTAATTCTACCAATAAAATACTTGAAAAACTCACTTCCATGTGAACTTTCTTGGGTTTAAAGGCAAATGACCAAGGTCATGGACATACTCTATATATCTTTATCAATATAATGATGGTGTGTCCATATGTTGGTATAGGTCGGTGCATGTTAGCATGGTAAAGAAGTAAAAGTTTTTTTCAAAATGAAGTATGGTTAATATGGCTAAATTAGAGTTCATAGCATGTGCCATTTATTTACTAGTACATAAAGTGGTTGGAAAAATTACATGTTATATATTTTAGGCTTAATTTTCTACCTAATTTAACCCACTCAGACGATTTTCCACCGATTTGTCGAATTAGGTGTAATTTAATAATCTAAACGAAGTGCATGGGAGCGAGTTCAATAGTATAACCGAGTCTTAGGTATAACAAAGTGACACGTTGTTTACTACCGGCCTTATACCAGCATATACAATACCTAGTGATTAAACTATACAACAACTAGCATTATGATGCAACAACCTTGTCAAAAAGCAAGAAGATTGAACATTACTAAGATGAAAAACCTTTCTATGTCCGCTTGAAAAATCCTAAAACTTGGGAATTGTAAGAAAGCATGGTACACTTTGTCTGAAAATTGTGGTGGTGGCATTCTTTATTTAGTTTTTGGAACTAGAGGTCGTCAAGGAGTGAGACACTTCTATTATCGTGCTAGGGTTTGTTGTCATCGCAAGGTGGTCCGAATACCTTTTTGTAATTATTGTTACCTTTGAGCCTTTTGTACTTGTGTTGATGATTATTTAGAATTTTGAAAAAGAAAAAAATGGTTGTTGGAAGTAGATCGGTGTGCCATACCAAGGCACACATGCGCAGCGCCACGCTGTGGACAAGGAAGAGATAAGCCAGACTGTGCACCCACGGCTACAGAGAAGAGATCAATGGAGGATGGATGGTGAGAGGCAGCGAAGGAGAGAAAAAACACAATGTGTTTTGCATGCATATACTAGTAGTAGGTCCATACATTTACTACTACTGGAGTGTACCCTATACCTAGTGTCAGCAACCCATCATAGATTTGCTCTGACATCACACCACCTTCAACTCCTCCTCTCCATTGCTCTCGTGTTGCCTCTTTTTTTGGAAGTCTCGTGCTGCCTCCCTCTTGTTCTCTTACTTGTGTAGCTCAAGTTTGATCAAATTTCGTTAAACTATCAAGATGCAAAATCTTAGCAAGAAGTTAAACCTATTGTCCAAACTCTCGGTGGGTTCCAATATATTAATTGACCCTCGATGGGTACCTCCAAAAGCTTTTTTCATAAAACTTTCAAAGAAACCTATGATTTACTTGTAGTTCAAATTTGAAAGATTCAACAATACATAATAAGATAGGAAAATATCACAGATTCATATTCTGTAGCACTTGACAGGTTCAGTAGCATTTCAAAGGGACCGATTCAGCAATACATACACTGAAATTCAATAGCAGTACAGAGAGAACCAATTGTTGTTTCAGCTCTCAAAAACTTGGCATAGGATGAGTTTGCCCTTTTCTTCGAACACACTCCATCATTGGAGCAAGCAAAATTTACGATCAAGTATGCATTTGTGTGCATACCTCGTTCTTACATCAATGCATGTGTGACCAACATATATGCAACCCCAACATGCCCATGCCTCATCTAGATTGTGATAAGGTCATGTTTCAAAAGAAAAGCAAAACAATATATTGCCATTGATCAAAACAAGTACTAGTACAATAGTATTAGTTCCACAAAATACTTTAATAATAGCAACATCAGAACATTTGAGAGATTCGGTAGCTTTTGAAAGATCCAACAGTATAGGCCATATTCTGCACTCGATCTAAACAATTCATAGTGGATAGGAATTATTACAAAATATATTAGCAGTTGCAGAACTCCATACTAAATACTTGGTAGAAGTATAAAACTACTCATAGTAGTACCTTAATCTAGCTAGGAACGATTACATGTCCCATCATATACTCCAAACATGCATGAGAGAAAAGAGAGAGGTCAGAATCACCACAAAATCTATATGCCAACGATTCAGCGTGTCCATGTTGTGGACGGGTAGCACTTGCTTTCCAGCCTAGCACGCTTATCTCGTTTTACCGTCATTTGTGGATCCTCATAATAGGCTTTCGCCTATTCACCCTCACCAAGATTGATGTAAAATTCACGGATGTTTCTAGCAATTTACACCACTTAGATTACGAAGGGAATCTGCCACTAATATAAATAAAGTAATTAATATTAGAATAGAGGGACTAGAAAATTACATATAGTAGTACATTCATATTAGGATCATTAGGAGAATAATAAGATGTGATATCTCGCAATGGGATGATGTCGTTGTTGATCCAATATTGGAACTCCACGAGGAACTCCGACCAACGATTGAGGAGCTTGATAATAAGTTCACGACACCAATAGGTAATGGTTGAGCGCATCTAGAACGACTTCGGCTGGCGGCTCCATAATCTTTGGCTCTGAATAAAGCTCGAGCTGATAAAACCCACGAAAAGAGACCAATGACGACATCCTTACCTCGTACTCCTCCAATTCCCACACCGCCAACTTAACGCAGCTAACAGACATGACAATCTCCACCAGTGAATTGGCCAATGAACAGCGTGCCTGTCTTCCTGATGTAGATGACATTTATTCTCCGCGAGCCCCATGCAGGCACCAGCTTAGACGAGTCCCATTGTTTGATGCTATAAAGGACTGTGGGCACCTCCATCGAGTGGGTGGATTTGAGGTGCAGATACAACATTAATTTGTTGCTGACCCACTTGCATCTTGGCTCCTGCAGATAAACGGGTTGTGGATGATGGAGATCATGTGGGGATATAGTTCATTGAAGGAGACCACTTTGGAGCAGATGTAGTTGGGGCAGGTGTAACCTTCTCCACTAGTGAATTGGCAGTGTAGCTCCATGGAGCATGCGGCCAGCCGGATGGTGCTTTTAGCGTTCAAAAGCTTAGTGATTTTGTTGACAACATCATCGTCGACCTTGCTAAAGCCGCTGCACCGTAGGCTCTCCCTCGAACCTCTCCAAATTTTGTACAGATGATCCGCCATCACGTCCGGGAGGATTGGGGGCGAGGGAAGATCCATATAGAACTGTTTGGGGGTTTTTGGAGGAGAGGGGTGGTGGTCTAGAAGGAGTGATGCAGCGGGCGAGATGGCCAGGACAATGTTTGAGCCGCGTGATGGAGAGGATCCCAAATGCGGCCAGCCGATGCCAAAGAGTGAGGATAAACTAAACGGAGATGTGGAAGATGGGATGGCTCTTTGAAAGAGGTTTTTTCTTTTCTTGTAATAAATTAACCATGTCACCTCGTGGCGCTGTAGAGTCTCGTCATATCGGTTTGACCAGACACATTATTTATTTACAGGTTCTACTATAGTATTTGCATAGTAAGTAGTAGTAGTAAGTAGTACTATATTACTCTACCTTCGTCCCGAGGAATAAGGCATCCTCGTTTTATGTGTTTTTATTTGACCAAGATTCACTCCAAATATATAAAGAATGTTGGTACAAAATTAGCATTATTAGAAAGTATTACTCTACCTCCAATAGTACTAATTTTACACAAAGTAATCAAGTATTAGTTACTCTATTTATTCGGTCAAATCAATATAATCAAGTATATATCTTCTCGGCACCCCCTCGCGCACCTGCCAGTTGATCTATCCCTCGTCCGCAGTGTGGCGCTCAGCACATGTGTCATGGTTAGGGTTACGATCGGGATCCCATGAAAGTCCCGCTTCTATTTCATTTTGTAGTTTCTATAGGAGTACTTCAAAATGAACTAGAAGCGGAACTTTGCGGGATGCCGCTTTCAACTCTAGCCATGGTACGACGGCTCTGTGTCTGTCCATCGTGTGTTCGTAAGCTATGTTGTATTGGTGTGCATAGGAAGGAACCACTTTGGGCCTTGGGTTGGGGCGGCGGCAAAAAGTAGTCCCAAATAAAACTTTTCGGGTTTCTATTTTTTCACTTGCTTCGTCCAAAACATCGGCATGGAAGGTTATTCCAAAGATCAACACTCGCAGTACTAGAGAAGAGATATTGTACTTGATATGTATACATATATATACACGTCCTGTCACATTCGATGCACTTCATCAGCAAGATCTGGAAAGACTGAGCACCACGCTGATTTCCTCTTTGTTAAGCAAGTTGTTATTGTTCTAGTATGAACGGTATGCCTCAACTAGTGGGTGGAGAAGGAGAGTCAGTCCTGACTGCTTTTCCATGCTTATTTTAGGCCCCTTTATACTAAAATATGCATTGGGTGTAATTTTCTATCTTTTTAGGTCCTTGATGTAACATGTACACTTCCACTAACCATGTTAAGTTGTTAACCAAATCATCTCGCTCCTTCTAGGCCAAAACTTGTTGAAAAGCTTTCACCGCCCCACATTTCAGAAAAAGTGGACCATGCTTTCTCATAACTTACTAGTTTTAGAATTGTTGAAGCTTCCTAGCTAGGTAAGTTCCCTCACTTAGAGGACTTTATGCCGATTTCATGAAATTATGTTAGATATGAACTACAAGCGTGATAGGTTGCTCTTGAATTTTACAGATACTATTTGTTGGTACCATGTTGTCAATATATCGAGAACCATCACGGGATTTGAAAAATGCAACTAACTTCGTGCTAAGAATATGCATGCCTACAAATTTTATAATTTTTTTAAGACGTTAAAATAAAACAAAGAATAAACCAAACACTTTCATGTGGCATCCTCTTATGCGTATTGCTCGCCATAAAAAAATCAGAAATCAGTGCTTGACACTTCTTTTCGTAATAAAAAACTGCTATGTTGCTTCACAATTTCCATACCACTATATAGTGTACGAATAACTTTGAACATCAGCAGTTGGATGTAGATTGGCAAAACCCGATATTGTTGACCATTGGATCTCTTTCAGTACATTTGATTATGTCATGTCTAGCATATAGAATATTCCATTGTTGGCCGCTAGCACCATGAATATACTATGCATAGAAAGTATGGAGAATATGGTTCTGAATGCCACAAGCCAAGTTTCTAGATATAGTGGACAATGTTTTACGTACGATTCCCAAGTTTTATGAGTTTCCAAAACTTCCGAGCTAACTTGGCCCACTCAAATGACTTTATGTCTCTTTTAACAAAATCATGTCATATTTGAACTAAAGCTTTAGTAAGTGCTAGATTGCTATCGAAGTTCTACAAAAAGCTTTTGAAGGTACCCATTAGGCAGTTAATATATCGGAAGCAATCAGGAGTTTTGACCAATTCAACTTCCTACTAAGAATTTGTACCTTGACAATTTTGAACCTGTTTTGAAACAATCACATGTAATAAATAAAAACAGAAAAACAAATATTCATGCATGGCATCCTATCATGTCACGTGTACAGTCTGCTAGGAAACTGATAACAATGGGATTTGACAACTTCTGAAAAACCAGCCCCATGACATTGTCCCACCATGTATGAATATTATTTGGTTTCAACCCTGGTGACCAAAAAAGGTCATGGCCATATCGACATCATAGTTAATGTACTGTTCCCATTAATTTGGTATATGGGTGCATCTTGGCGTAGTAGGAAATGTTGCCCATAGGAGTCTCAACATTGGGCCTATTTGATTCACAGGGTAGGAAAAACAAAGGAATAGGTAAACCGTAGTATTATTGGAATGTCATGTCTAGTTGAATCCTACAAGATTTGGTGCCTATAGGATTTTTTCTTAAAGAAGTGTTTGATTTACAGGAAAGTAAAGGAATTGTCACATGAGGTTGAGGTGGATTGTTCTTAAAATTTTACGGAAGACATGTGCATGGCATCTTTTTGCATGTATCACATGCCATGCAAAATGATAAACTTGAGTTTTGACAACTTTTGAAAAAACAGGTTCACAAAATTTGCCTACAATGCGTATGAAGAGGTTTCAAGTCGGACAACCAAGGTCAATGCCATATCATGTGATCCACAACATAGTTTATGGTTATTTCCACATATTAAGTAGATTGGTGCATATTGGCATGATAAACAATATTTTGCCAAGGGGAGTTTCCAAGAAGCATTATGAAAAGATACAATCTCAATTTTCCAAGTGACAGGATTTTTTTACGAAAACTGGAACGTTGTTTTCCGTAAAGAAAATAGTAGTACTAGGAAATAGATGGATCAAAATGGAGGGGTAAAAACGAAGAGCTATTGTAGAAGAGATTATGGGGTTAGAGAAGGCATCCAAAGAGGGCAGTAGCGAAGAGGTGTTGAAGACAGTTCAATGTCAGAGAAAAGTCAAAAAAAAAGAGATAGACACAGAGCTATCATAGTACCATTGCACACGTGCACAGTGCCACGCTGTGGACGAGGGAGAGATCAGTTAGAGCATGGATGTGATGCCGCAAAGGAGAGAGTAGTGCACAATTTATTTTCCTTGTATAGAGGAGAAGTAGCACATTGTAAGTCTGTAGGAGTGAGCACCACACAGATTTCCTTTGTTAAGCAAGTACACGTTCTAGTACTCCGATCAGTACGAAGAGTATGCCTCGGCTAGTGGGTGGAGAATGAGATCAAGACCCGACTGCTTTTCTATGCTTATTTTCAGGACCCTTTGTATTAAATATGTGGACTTGGATGTAATTTTCTCTTTTTTAGGTCCTTAATTGATGTAACATGCACTTCCACTGACCGTGTTAAGTTGTTAACTGGAGCATCTTGCTTCTTTTAGGCCCACCCTCTTGTTGAAAAAATGCCACCACCCCATATTTCAGATAAAGTGGACAATGTGTTTCTTACAATTCCCTTGTTTTAGCATTTTTAAGCTTCCTAGCTAATTTCACCCATGGACTTTATTAACAAAATTAGGTCAGATAAGAACTACAAGTAAGCGCGATAGGGCTTGCTCTTGAATTTTAAAAATGTCATTTGAAGGTACCAACGATGTCAATATACCAAGAACCGGCGCAAGTTTTGAGAAAGGCAAGTAACTTCATGCCTCCAAATTTGATAATGTTTTGAAGACTTGGAAATAAAACAAAGAAATTATAATAAACCAAATACTTTCATGTGGCATCCTATTACGTGTATTACTTGCCATGGTTACTGTTTTCATGGCACACAGTGCACGTGACATGATAGGTCATCACGCGTAAATCTTTTATTTTTTCTTTTTTCTTTATTTCATTAAATTGGCAAAAAGTCACTAAAGTGTGTGAAGTTAGCTAGGAAGATTGAAAAATCCTAGTACTAAAAATATGGGAATTATAACCACATGGTTTACTCTGTCTGATAATTGGGCGGTTGCATTTTATTTTAACTTCGAAGTGTGTTGTGAGGTTTGCGCATACTAGCATTTATCGTGCTATAGAATAGAAAACAAGATCCAACGGTTAGCAATGTTTGGATTTACTAGTCTTGATCCAATGGTCAATGTTCAAAGTTAATACGTACACTATATGTAGTGGTATGGTATTGTAAGAGATAAGACAAGCTAAAGATAAGATAAGAAGTACTGCGAATGGCCGATCTAATGGTAGGTCTCGTAGGAGCAAGAAGCTTGAGAGTTAACATGGTCGGTGGAATCACAAGTTATGTCATGGACCTTATAAAAATAAAAATTGCATCCAAGTCCGTGCATTTAGCACAAGGACCATGAAACTGAGCAATGAAGTGTGTGTTTTTAGGTTTGCGCATAGTAGCGTTCATCGTGCTAAAGACTATTAGTAGAATCTTTCTAGATGCTAAGAATGGAAAATAAGATCCAACGGTTAGCAATGTTTGGATTTGCCTGTCTTGATCAAACGGTCAATGTTCTGTACACTATATAGTGGTATGGTGTTGTAAGATATAAGACAAGATAAACATAAGATAAGAAGTACAATACTGCAAATGGATGATCTTTTGAATATCCTTCCCTCCTGATGTTTGGGAAGAAAGTGAAAATTTCGTAAATTGGAAAAGTTTATTTTTTGTGCCACCAAGGACCAAAGTGGTTTCCTTCCTATGTACTCCTCATCCCTACTCCGCACCAACACGCGGCTGCCGAACACTGTAGAGATACAAAGCTGTCGTACCAAGGCACACGTGCGCAGCGCCACACTATGGACGAAGGAGAGATCAGTCGGGCTGATGCACGAGGCGAACAGGGAGGAAAGATGGAGGATAGCAAAGGAGAGAGAAAAAACACGATTTTATTTGCATGCATATGTCCTGAAATTTACTACTAGTAGAGTGTAGTACACTATAAGGCCACAAGAGTGCCTTGTGTGAGGAAACCATCATAACTTTTCTCTGACATTGAACCACCTTCAACTCCTCTTCACCGATGCCCTCTTCCCCTTCCTATGTTTTATTCACTTAGCATATACAGCGTGTGGACAGAGGTGAGCATATGTCTAAGAAAAGAAATATACTCCTACTAGTGTACTACTAGTAAGTTGCACATGCCCTACACGTGAGACTAAGATAATAGACGTATGACATATCATCACTATATAAAATTATAATAGGTAAAGCAGAAAAAATATAAATTTGATCAACATCTATAAAGTATGGGTGTATATTTGGTTCTCCTACTTTGTATATCATGTAGAAGTCAATGATTATTAGCTATCTAAAACATGAAAATTTTGGTAACATGGTCTACAGAAACGAGAGAGAATATCCTAGAATGATGGAGAAGCGTGTTTTGAGTTTTGTGCATAACATTCATTGTGATGAAGACTATAAATAGAATCTTCTAGATGCTAGAATGGAAAATAACATCCAACGGCTAGAAATGTTGGGATTTGTGAGTCTTGATCTAACGGTCAATATACAAAGTTATTCGTACACTATATAGTGGTAAGATACGTACTTGATTTTTTCCTAATAAGGGCATCCACAATGTGTCAAAAAGCACACCTTAAGGCGTAGTATGTGGCATCTGCAAAGGTTGACCATATACATTGTGGTGAAAATAAAGATATCTTTAAGCCTAAGGTGCACCTCAAGCTTGTGGGTTGCCCATAGAGAATAGAAAAATCATTTCCCCTCCCTCCCTATTTCATGTTTTCAAGATGAAAAATCTTAGCTAGAGGTTGAACCAGTCGTCAAAGCTCTTTTGCAGATTTTGATATATTAATTGATCGCTCGATGGGTACCTTCAAAAGCTTTTTTCATAAAATTTTCAAAGCAACCTACAATTTATTACTTGTAGTTAAAATTCGACCTTATTTTGATACATCAACATGAAGTCATTCAAGTGGGCAAAGTTAGCTAGGAAGCTTGAAAACTCATACAACATGGGAATCGCAAGTACAACATATTGTTGATCCACTATATATGTGTGAAAACTTGGCTTGTGGCATTCAGATCCAATATTATTTGCACTTTCTTTACGGAAAAGAATGATCTCGTCATCAATTAAGAATGTTCTTTCCTAGTAGTTGGACACTCACACCAACGACACTGATTTACATGAAGATGCAGTCATCTACCTCTGAAATGACATTTGATTCAATAGCAATCTATCATGCTTTCTTGTAGCTCAAGTTTGACCTAATTTCATTAAACTGTCAAGATGTAAAATCTTAGTAAGAAGTTGAACCTATCGTCAAAACTTATGGCGATTTCTGATATATTAATTGACCACCCGATGGGTACCTCAAAAATCTTTTTATAAAAATTTCAAAGCAACCTACAATTTACTTGTAGGTCAAATTTGACCTAATTTCGATACATCTACCTAAAGTCATTCAAGTGGAAGGAGTTAGTTAGGAAGATCAAAAACTCATAAAACATGGAAATCGTAAGTAAAAAACATGCTAACCCACTATATATGTCTGAAAACCTAGCTCGTGGCATTCAGATCCAATATTCTTCAGTCTTTCTTTGAGGAAAAGAATAATCTCGTCATCAGTCAGAAAATTGAGAATGTTTTTCCTGATAGTTGTATATACTCAAACCAACAACATTATTTACTACAATAAGATGTACTATCTACCTCTGAAATGACATTTAATTCAAGAGCAATATATCGTGCTTACTTGTAGCTCAAGTTTGACCTAATATCGTTAAATTGTCAAGATGAAATTTTAATGTATAGGTTCGTAGAGGTTCACTCTAGATCTACACACTAAAATATGACTAGATACATAACCTTCACGAACCTAAAACATCTTATATTTTGAAATGAAGGGAGTACTACTTACTATACTTCGAGTAAGCTCCACCGTTTAGATAGTGTCTAAATGAGATGATCCGTGGGACCTACTAAACTGAAGATGCTAACTTTTTCATAGGAGTTTTATAGCTTGGTCATACACTTCTAAGTGGGCCCATTATTTTCTTGTTTCCTTAGGGAGTCCGCAATGTGTAAAAACACACCTTAAGTCCTATGTGGCATCCGTTAAGGTTCACCTTATACATTGTGGAAAAAATAAAGTTGCCTCAAGCTTGTGGGTTGCCATAGAGAATAGAAACATCATTTCCTCTCTCTCTCCTCCCTCTTGCATGGAGAAATATGGCAAGCTATGTGGGTCCTATCTTCTGGCAAATGTTGACCTTATACATTGTGGTAATTTCTATATAAGCCGGGTAGGTCCTACATTATGAATGCCCTTAGAAACTCGGTCCTTGAACTCCCCTCCCCACCATGCTAGACTCGTGGGTCCTAAACTATGATGTGGATATGGCCATAACCTTGATTGGTCGCTCAAGCCAATTTGTCGTTATGCAAATACTAATTAGTGCTCGCATTTTTCAAAACTATTGTTGGCCCATGATATATTCGCCGCACGGGTTCCTTTAGAAGAATTTTGGAAATTTCCAAGAGTAATAGTCTATCGCGCTCACATGTATTCAAGTTTGACCTAATTTCGTTTTATTGACATAGTCATTTAACTGTGTGGAGCTTTGGCTTGGAAGTTTGAAAAATCTTTAAACTCGTGAAACTGGAAGAAAGAATTTTCCACTTTGTACGGAAATTTTTTGGGGGGCATTCTTTGTTCTTTAATTTATTCTACCAGCAAAATACTTTAAAAACTCACTTCACGGTATGGCCTACTATACATGTACTCCTCGTGAACTTTCTTTGGTTTAAAGGAAAATTACCAAGGTCATGGACATACTCTATATATCTTCATCAAAATAATAACGGTGTGTCCATATTTTGGTATAGGTCGGTGCATGTTACATTGGTAAAGAAGTAAAAGTTTTTTCAAAATGAAGTATGATTAATATGGCAAAATTAGAGTTCATAGCATCTGTCATTTATTTACTAGTACATCAAGTGGTTGGACATATTACATGTTATATTTTTTAGGATTAATTTTCTACCTAATTTAACCCACTTAGACGACTTTCTGTCGATATGTCGAATTAGGTCTAATTTAATATTTGATACCTTCGATCTGGATTCACGGATGTAGTATAATAGCTTTTTCCCTAGAAGACCTAGGTTTAATCGAACCTCAGAAAGCACTGCTCAAAGGTAATAAAAAAGGACACGTCTACAAGACTTTGTTTGTTCGTTTTACCTTAGTTAACCAGACCAATCTAGTTTACTTTATAACGGGTTTGAATCAATGGATGGAGATAGGCCAGGGTTGAAGATCCACCTGCTGCTGCACATCAAATGGGATAAAATATAATAATAAGCATAGTCATGTATAATGTTTGTATCGAGATAATCTCTTGTGGGCAATAGATCCTAATATTCTAGAGCCCTCTTGATGAAGTGGGCATAGCAATAGACTTTTAATCCAACTGAGAGTACACTGAAGCCACGGGTCACAAAAGATTATTAAGTGCAAAACACATATCAAAGCTTTAAGTGGTGATGTTGTTGATCCCAAATGGGGCGCTAAGCGAAGACCGTACTACCCTTTCTGTCACTGAGGTTCCTATGAGATCGCCGCTAGCCAAGTATCTCACCTCAAGCCTTTATCAATCTATGGGATCTTGGGTACCTACAAGTCCACGGACCGAGACAAGAGACAAAGAAACAAAATATACAAATCACAATTCCAAACAAAATACAATTCTCCCATGATCTAGATGCACATAATTGCTGCGAGGTTTCTCCCCAAGCCGCAACCCGTGAGGACTACTCACTCATAACAAATAGATCGGAGATAGAAAACATCATACAAATACTTAGATTCAAATCAAATATTCTTACAATTGTCACCAAATGACAAGGAGATATAAAGTACAAAGCAATGTCTATGGCTAGTGGATAGATGGATGGGGGAAGTGATGAATAATGGATGAACAATGGTGTGGATCTCCTTTAGTGATGTGGTGATACAATCTGAGAATGGTGGCTCTCTGGCCGGCGGCTGGAGCCTCGAAATATATAGGCGTCTTCACGAAATTTGAAGGGTTTGACGAGACGAAGTCGTCGCCACCTGGTATGGGTAGGCGGTGTTGGGTCCGCAGCATAGAAAACAAAAATTTTCCTACGATGAGAACTATACGCCAAGATCTATCTACTAGATACAGAGCAACGGGTGGACATACATCCATGGAGAACTTACCCTCGAAGACAACGAGTTTTGTTAACGAGTAGGAACTCGTGGTTGATGTAGTCGTACGCTTGGCGATCTCAAGATCGTGATGAAGTCCAGCAGGTCCGGCTCCAGCACGTCCATCAGATCCAGCTCCAGCACCACCAAGTCCAGCACCGCAAAGCAGCGGTGCATCCGTGATCGCACACACGTCCGGTACCCCGACAACCTCCGTCCCTCGCTCCAGCAAAGCAGCAGAAGCAGCAACTCCTTTCTAGATAAAGCCACCGGGAACATGTATCTCGCTAATCCGAGACCATGGAGAAATAATACTAGAGAGGGAGAGAGATCCTTCACAAGGAGGTGTGTGTGAGAAGTGAGGAGGGGGTGACCTTTTATAGGAGGAGGGGGGTGCCCCTCCTTCATGGCCGGCGCATGGAGGAGGTGACCCTGCACCTCCTCCATTCATGTGGTGGTAACTCCCTCCACATAAATTTGCCCCTTCACATTCTCTTTTAAAGTCTCCACTTTAAATGCATTAAATTTCTCCAAATTTAATGCTCTCTCATTTAATAAAACTCTTTTATTAATTTTATTCAGAATTTTGTTAATTACTTTAATTAACAAACATTCACATAAAACCCCCTGCAACATTTCAATATTACATGCAGAACCAATTTCAGCAATTTCACCCGAAACCGTTTCGGTGTCTATTGAAATAATTCCAGCGCTTTCTTAAATATTTATCTGAAACATATTTGCTCCAAATGGTGTCGGTATCCCTTAAGTGTGTCATCCTACAGTTCGCGAATAATGCAGACATGACCGAGACCCCTCTCAGATCAATAATCAGAAGCGGGACCTGGAGATCCATACTGACTCCTACACATTCAACGATGACTTCTGTGATCGTGAGAACCTTTAACGCTTGTAACTAAATCCCTTTGTCCCTCGATATATTACATGTCCGAGATTCGATCATCGGTATCTCCATACCTAGTTTGATCTCGTTACCGAAATGTACTCTTTTCTCGTTCCCGTGATATAACATTCTAGTGATCACATCACTTGCTTGCAAGCTATTTCAATGTGATATCACCGAGAGGGCCCAGAGTATATCTATCCGTCATCAAGATGGACAAATCCCACTGTTGATCCATGAGCCTCAACATAACACCTTCGTAGCACTGAACCCACCTTTATAGTCACCCTGTTACGGTGTGACATTTGATGTTATCAAGATACTCTTCCGGTGTTAGCAATTAACATGATCTCATGGTCTAAGGACTAAGATTACTTTGTATGATGTTTATAGCAATATAAACATAATGACTTTGATCGTAATGCTATACTTCGGATGAATGTTCATCACATCATTCCACCAATGTTGTTACCTTGTTATTAACAACATCCAATGTCCATGATCAGGAAACCTTGATCATCTTGTTAATCAACAAGCTAGTCTATACGAGAGGCATAACTAGGAATCCTTTTTGTTTATTAAACACACATGTATTAACGTTTCCAATCAATAAAATTATAGCATGCAAAATAAACATTTATCATAAACATGAAATAAGATAATAACCACTTTATTATTGCCTCTCGGGCATATTCCCTTCAGTCTCCCACTTGCACTAGAGTCAATAATCTAGTTTGAAAAACTTTGCGTATTGAACACCTATGGCTTTCTGGTGTTGCATATACACTATTGCTAGTGGTTAACATAATCTCCGGATCTGACAGTTTCAGGTCCGTGTGTATTTGCATGTCTTTGCATCTCTACGCATCACTCATTCTCAAATGAGATGGCATTGTATAAATTTGGTCCTTTGGTGAGACCTTTAGTTTGTTCCGGTTAAAATATGTTGATATTATTGTCACACAATATATCTTCATAGCATTAGCCCACTTTGAACCACACCTAGTTTTATAACAAACTACTTAACACAAATGCCCTCCTATGCTGCTACTATAGCAGTCATATACTTAGCCCTTTTGTTGTAGTATCCGTCACAATGTCTCAACTTTGGAACTCATCCAAATCCATCATGGAACATCCTTTCCATTATATTGTGCGACTCATAGTCTAAATTGAGATAAATTTAATTTGTATCTTGTGACAAAACTAGTATCAATGTAACACTTTACAATGAACTACCTTTAACTATTTGTCACTTATACATGATATATTCTTAGTTCTTCCAAAGCTCATGAGAATATCTTTACTATTGTCCAATGATCATCTTATGGATCATTCTGGTATGTGCTCATAACATTCAGAGCATAGGACATTCTGGATATATACATATCACGGTATAATCGATCAAAATCTTCATGTGATTTTACTCACCAAGTGTTGGAACACTTGAATCTTGATACAATCCTTTCCATGCAGCAAAAACCTTTCTTGTTGTTTCCATATTGAACCCTTTCAATATCTCATATATGTATGTCTGGCACAACCATATTAACGCCTCAATCTATCCATATAGATATTGATGCCTAATATTCCGGTTTTGCCCAAGTCTTTCATCAAAATCTTATTTTAATGAAATTCTTAACTTGTGTCAATACAAGATACATCATTTCCAATCAACAATATGTCCTCTACATAATGTATTATAAATATGTCTCAGCGCTCCCACTTAATTTCTTGCAAATGCAAGCATCTTCATCATCTCCGATGAATTTAAACTCTTTTAACAGTTTCATCATGGTGAAGATTCCAACTCCGCTATGCTTACTTCAACTATTGAAGTTTACATGCCCTTTTAGCACCCTTTGAATTAACAAAACCCTTCGGACCATGTCATGTACATGTCCTAGGTTACCGTTCTATTAGAAGAACCTTGTTTTGTTTATTCAACTACCATATACCAAATTATATGTAGTGGTTGCTACATTAATCCGTCAAGACTATATATCGCTTATGAAAGATCAAATCTTGTCATAGTCAACTCCTTGAACATTGTCGTAAACTTCTTTCCGACATGTCGACTATTTCATAGATGTTAAACATCCATGTCTTATTTCTTTATAGATCCAAACACGACCGATAGGCTTCACGCCTTTCCGGAGGGTCTTCCAAGTTTAGAAACTTGTTTTCTCGTGTATGGATACTATCACGGATTCTATGACTTCTAGTCATTTTATGGAGTCAGGGCCCATCATCGCTTCTTTGCATGTAGTCGGTTCATCATTGTCAAAACAATAACGACTTGCTTATCAAATCTTACTATTTGATTCTTACCGACCCGCATGGTTCTATAGGAACTCTAATCTCCGAGATCACAACCTTTGTAATCATGGGAGCCACGAGCATTGTGGCCGCCACCGGGACACTTTCCGGCGCTGCGCTACTTAGCAGATATAGCTAAGGTTCAACAACCTTATCAAAGTTCTATTGTCCTCCCACTTAACTTTTTGTGAAAAATTCCTTCTCAAGAAACTTGACATTCCAAGTAACAAACTCTTTTGTCCTCGGTGTTATGGAGAAATTCCCAACAAATTCTTTGGGATAACCTACAAAGACGTGCTTATCCGACTTTGGTTGTAAACATTTTACTTATGCATAGCATACCAAAATTTAAGAAAAGACAATTTGGGTTTTATCCCAAACCATAACTCATATGGTGTCATTTCAACGGATCACGATGGTGCTCTTTTCAGTGTAAAAGCGGTAGTCTCTAAAGCTTCAATCCTTAAAACATAATGGCAGTTTTATAAATGACACCTTTGATCTTACCATGTCAAACATGGTTTGATTTCATCTCTCGAATATGCCATACTCCTATGGTTTATCGGGAAATCCAAATTCATGGAACAATTCCTCAAATCTTAGGTGTTTTGCTAAACATGTAACTCAAATATCTTCCTTTATGATCGAATCATAAACTCTTTATTTTCTTGTTACAATGATTTTCCACTTCATCTTGAAAGTCTTTGAACAATTTTCAAATGTTTCATACTTCTTCCTTATTAAGTAAATATACAGATATATTCACTCAAATTTTTGGAGAAAGCATATGAAGCAAAAAGATCCATCGCATATGGCTACACATAATGGACTATGCACATCAACATGCACAATTTCCAATAAGCTAGTCATCCGTTGCTCTCTGGCCTATGGACGGAGTTTCAATTATCTCGAGGAAAGTCTCACATGCGTCAATTGATCAAAATCAAAGACTCCAAAAATCCATCAACATGGAGTTTCTTCATGTTTTCTTTCCAATATAATTTAAACAGCGATCTCACTTCATAAGTGATCTTTCAATCATTTATCTTGCGACATTTTATCAATAGTGTTTATGGATGTGATTTCTCCAACTAGACTTGTAAAAGTTCATCCATCCTTTATGGAATACAATAATTATTTGAACAGCCATTGTTCTCATAATACCGGAACAAAATAACAATTATTTAAACAAATCTTGAAGGCTTGGTTTGATGACAACGAAAAACACAATAACACTTTATTTATTTTCGATGAACATCATCACTCATTCTCTTGGTAGTTACTTAGGCCATTGTAGTTCATGAATTGCGTTGTCCTGTATGACACTTCATACCAACCAATTCGGTATCCAATACCAGTATGCAATACCTAAGAACCACATTGTTTAACAAGCAAGGAATATAGCCATAACATGTATATCTTCTATATACCTAAGTTGGACATCTCCAACCTTTTATTTTCTGCCAAATATTTTATAGATTCTCTTTCAGCAATTCCTTTTATTTTAAAGAATCTATCAACATCAATAGTGGTGTCATCAACATGACACATGGTACAAAGCGTATATAGTCAAATCCTAATACCTTTGGACTTGCACTTTGAAGTGGATCACCATCATCAAATGTTTGGTGTTCTTTCAAAAATCCATTCTTTAGTAATCTATTAGTGTAGTAAACATTTTACTTACATCTTCTATTCATCCTTATCATGACAACTTCATGATCAAGCTACTATAGCCTATAAGGAAGAATCGCGAGTATAATATCAGTTCCCAAAACCTTTTTGGTAGATTCGGATGCCTAACATATCCATCCTTCACAAATTCTCATACAATATGAGAACATGTATTTTGCTAAATTATACTCTATCATAATGCAACCAAAAAACATTGTTTCAGATATCACAATATCTTTCACACATGATGGTTTCTGAAACAATTTTTAGCTCCAACATAATCTTGATATTAAAACAACTTTTTGAATATCAATAATCATGGAGGCAAACATGATACTTTAGATACTAACATTGGAATTCTTACTCTTGATTTAATACTACTTATTAAACTTCATGGAGTAAATAGAGTTTGCTGAAAGTTTGCAATAGGACTTATAAACTTTAAATTGACATTCAAAACAATACGATACCGGTTCGTAAAGTAAATATCCAGAATTCTATAGTTCTATTATCTCAATTAAAACTAAGCATAAGGTAGTGAACAGATGCCAATGACTACAAAAAATTATGCAAATTCACTTTGATTTAGTTTATGACAAATTAAGTTCGACTAATCCAAATTAGAAATGAACTCCCACTCAAAAACAACATCCCTCGTGCCTTTTTGGTGATGACATGAACCAAATCCACTACACCAAGTCCGATCATCACGTGAGTCGGTGTAGCTTCAAAGGCGAGCATCAATATGGTCATCACATCAACTATATGACTCATGCTTAACCTTTCGGTCCGTGTTCTGAGGCCATGTCTGTACATGCTAGGCTCGCCAAGTAAGAACCTTAGTATTCGCGTGTGTAAAACTGTCTTACACCCGTTGCATGAAAGCGTAGAGTTGAGAACACCCGATCATCACGTGATGTCTCGAAACACGATTCATAGAACGGTGCATACTTAAGGAAGAACACATTTTATATTGATATTTAAATGAGGGATCATCTTACAATTCTACTAAAAGCGCCAAACTAGCAATATAAGATGCAAACATCTAATGTGTAAAGTGAGATGATATGGTCCATGCATTTGATCACCATCATATGCATCGTGGTATGATCTCTATCATTCCTTTGTGTGTAAGGCCAATGTCTATGGAACTTACACGTTAAGTGAGTTGTAAGAGTATCTATCATACATCTTCTTACAACAATACCATATCAATACACTAGCCCAGCAACAATCTAAACTAGACGCCTGTAATTTATCAATTACAAGT
Source organism: Avena sativa (assembly GCA_916181665.1). Lineage (NCBI taxonomy): Eukaryota > Viridiplantae > Streptophyta > Magnoliopsida > Poales > Poaceae > Avena > Avena sativa. Next base: position 326,420,844 of record OV702289.1, read on the forward strand.
TTTACGTGGCTTAGGGCTTTCGAAGATAGAACCGGTCTTACCTACGAACATGGAACCACAACGAGGATAACCAAGTTATTAGAAACTCGTTGTAAATCAGATATTGACTATAGTAGGAGAGACAGACACCCGCCAGCCACTTATGCAAAACAAGTTGCATGTCAGTCGTGGAACCGGTCTCATGTATGATGACATGTAAGGTTGGTCCAGGCCGCTCCATCCCACTATGCCACCAATATCCAAAATACATAGAAGATGCATTAACATTATCATCATTGCCCACATATCAACATATGTGTACTACCCGTGCTAAGCACCTACGCATAGATCAGGCTCTGATACCACTGTTGGGTCCGCAGCATAGAAAACAAAAAATTTCCTATGATGAGAACTATACGCCAAGATCTATCTACTAGATACAGAGCAACGGGTGGACATACATCCATGGAGAACTTACCCTCGAAGACAACGAGTTTTTTTAACGAGTAGGAACTCGTGGTTGATGTAGTCGTACGCTTGCCGATCTCAAGATCGTGATAAAGTCCAGCAGGTCCGGCTCCAGCACGTCCATCAGATCCAGCTCTAGCACCACCAAGTCCAGCACCGCAAAGCAGCGGTGCATCCGTGATCGCACACACGTCCGGTACCCCGACAACCTCCGTCCCTCGCTCCAGCAAAGCAGCGGAAGCAGCAAATCCTTTCTAGATAAAGCCACCGGGAACATGTATCTCGCTAATCCGAGACCATGGGGAAATAATACTAGAGAGGGAGAGAGATCCTTCACAAGGAGGTGTGTGTGAGAAGTGAGGAGGGGGTGACCTTTTATAGGAGGAGGGGGGTGCCCGTCCTTCATGGCCGGCGCATGGAGGAGGTGACCCTGCACCTCCTCCATTCATGTGGTGGTAACTCCCTCCACATAAATTTGCCCCTTCACATTCTCTTTTAAAGTCTCCACTTTAAATGCATTAAATTTCTCCAAATTTAATGCTCTCTCATTTAATAAAACTCTTTTATTAATTTTATTCAGAATTTTGTTAATTACTTTAATTAACAAACATTCACATAAAACCCCCTGCAACATTTCAATATTACATGCAGAACCAATTTCAGCAATTTCACCCGAAACCGTTTCGGTGTCTATTGAAATAATTCCAGCGCTTTCTTAAATATTTATCTGAAACATATTTGCTCCAAATGGTGTCGGTATCCCTTAAGTGTGTCATCCTACAGTTCGCGAATAATGCAGACATGACCGAGACCCCTCTCAGATCAATAATCAGAAGCGGGACCTGGAGATCCATACTGACTCCTACACATTCAACGATGACTTCTGTGATCGTGAGAACCTTTAACGCTTGTAACTAAATCCCTTTGTCCCTCGATATATTACATGTCCGAGATTCGATCATCGGTATCTCCATACCTAGTTTGATCTCGTTACCGAAATGTACTCTTTTCTCGTTCCCGTGATATAACATTCTAGTGATCACATCACTTGCTTGCAAGCTATTTCAATGTGATATCACCGAGAGGGCCCAGAGTATATCTATCCGTCATCAAGATGGACAAATCCCACTGTTGATCCATGAGCCTCAACATAACACCTTCGTAGCACTGAACCCACCTTTATAGTCACCCTGTTACGGTGTGACATTTGATGTTATCAAGATACTCTTCCGGTGTTAGCAATTAACATGATCTCATGGTCTAAGGACTAAGATTACTTTGTATGATGTTTATAGCAATATAAACATAATGACTTTGATCGTAATGCTATACTTCGGATGAATGTTCATCACATCATTCCACCAATGTTGTTACCTTGTTATTAACAACATCCAATGTCCATGATCAGGAAACCTTGATCATCTTGTTAATCAACAAGCTAGTCTATACGAGAGGCATAACTAGGAATCCTTTTTGTTTATTAAACACACATGTATTAACGTTTCCAATCAATAAAATTATAGCATGCAAAATAAACATTTATCATAAACATGAAATAAGATAATAACCACTTTATTATTGCCTCTCGGGCATATTCCCTTCAGTCTCCCACTTGCACTAGAGTCAATAATCTAGTTTGAAAAACTTTGCGTATTGAACACCTATGGCTTTCTGGTGTTGCATATACACTATTGCTAGTGGTTAACATAATCTCCGGATCTGACAGTTTCTGAAACAATTTTTAGCTCCAACATAATCTTGATATTAAAACAACTTTTTGAATATCAATAATCATGGAGGCAAACATGATACTTTAGATACTAACATTGGAATTCTTACTCTTGATTTAATACTACTTATTAAACTTCATGGAGTAAATAGAGTTTGCTGAAAGTTTGCAATAGGACTTATAAACTTTAAATTGACATTCAAAACAATACGATACCGGTTCGTAAAGTAAATATCCAGAATTCTATAGTTCTATTATCTCAATTAAAACTAAGCATAAGGTAGTGAACAGATGCCAATGACTACAAAAAATTATGCAAATTCACTTTGATTTAGTTTATGACAAATTAAGTTCGACTAATCCAAATTAGAAATGAACTCCCACTCAAAAACAACATCCCTCGTGCCTTTTTGGTGATGACATGAACCAAATCCACTACACCAAGTCCGATCATCACGTGAGTCGGTGTAGCTTCAAAGGCGAGCATCAATATGGTCATCACATCAACTATATGACTCATGCTTAACCTTTCGGTCCGTGTTCTGAGGCCATGTCTGTACATGCTAGGCTCGCCAAGTAAGAACCTTAGTATTCGCGTGTGTAAAACTGTCTTACACCCGTTGCATGAAAGCGTAGAGTTGAGAACACCCGATCATCACGTGATGTCTCGAAACACGATTCATAGAACGGTGCATACTTAAGGAAGAACACATTTTATATTGATATTTAAATGAGGGATCATCTTACAATTCTACTAAAAGCGCCAAACTAGCAATATAAGATGCAAACATCTAATGTGTAAAGTGAGATGATATGGTCCATGCATTTGATCACCATCATATGCATCGTGGTATGATCTCTATCATTCCTTTGTGTGTAAGGCCAATGTCTATGGAACTTACACGTTAAGTGAGTTGTAAGAGTATCTATCATACATCTTCTTACAACAATACCATATCAATACACTAGCCCAGCAACAATCTAAACTAGACGCCTGTAATTTATCAATTACAAGTTTTACGTGGCTTAGGGCTTTCGAAGATAGAACCGGTCTTACCTACGAACATGGAACCACAACGAGGATAACCAAGTTATTAGCAACTCGTTGTAAATCAGATATTGACTATAGTAGGAGAGACAGACACCCGCCAGCCACTTATGCAAAACAAGTTGCATGTCAGTCGTGGAACCGGTCTCATGTATGATGACATGTAAGGTTGGTCCAGGCCGCTCCATCCCACTATGCCACCAATATCCAAAATACATAGAAGATGCATTAACATTATCATCATCGCCCACATATCAACATATGTGTACTACCCGTGCTAAGCACCTACGCATAGATCAGGCTCTGATACCACTGTTGGGTCCGCAGCATAGAAAACAAAAAATTTCCTATGATGAGAACTATACGCCAAGATCTATCTACTAGATACAGAGCAACGGGTGGACATACATCCATGGAGAACTTACCCTCGAAGACAACGAGTTTTTTTAACGAGTAGGAACTCGTGGTTGATGTAGTCGTACGCTTGCCGATCTCAAGATCGTGATAAAGTCTAGCAGGTCCGGCTCCAGCACGTCCATCAGATCCAGCTCTAGCACCACCAAGTCCAGCACCGCAAAGCAGCGGTGCATCCGTGATCGCACACACGTCCGGTACCCCGACAACCTCCGTCCCTCGCTCCAGCAAAGCAGCGGAAGCAGCAAATCCTTTCTAGATAAAGCCACCGGGAACATGTATCTCGCTAATCCGAGACCATGGGGAAATAATACTAGAGAGGGAGAGAGATCCTTCACAAGGAGGTGTGTGTGAGAAGTGAGGAGGGGGTGACCTTTTATAGGAGGAGGGGGGTGCCCGTCCTTCATGGCCGGCGCATGGAGGAGGTGACCCTGCACCTCCTCCATTCATGTGGTGGTAACTCCCTCCACATAAATTTGCCCCTTCACATTCTCTTTTAAAGTCTCCACTTTAAATGCATTAAATTTCTCCAAATTTAATGCTCTCTCATTTAATAAAACTCTTTTATTAATTTTATTCAGAATTTTGTTAATTACTTTAATTAACAAACATTCACATAAAACCCCCTGCAACATTTCAATATTACATGCAGAACCAATTTCAGCAATTTCACCCGAAACAGTTTCGGTGTCTATTGAAATAATTCTAGCACTTTCTTAAATCTTTATCTGAAACATATTTGCTCCAAATGGTGTCGGTATCCCTTAAGTGTGTCACCCTACGGTTCGCGAATAATGCAGACATGATCGAGACCCCTCTCAGATCAATAATCAGAAGCGGGACCTGGAGATCCATACTAACTCCTACACATTCAACGATGACTTATGTGATCGTGAGAACCTTTAATGCTTGTAACTAAATCCCTTTCTCCCTCGATATATTACATGTCCGAGATTCGATCATCGGTATCTCCATACCTAGTTTGATCTCGTTAGCGACATGTACTCTTTTCTTGTTCCCGTGATATAACATTCTAGTGATCACATCACTTGCTTGCAAGCTATTTCAATGTGATATCACCGAGAGGGCCTAGAGTATATCTATCCGTCATCAGGATGGACAAATCCCACTGTTGATCCATGAGCCTCAACATAACACCTTCGTAGCACTGAACCCACCTTTATAGTCACCCTGTTACGGTGTGACGTTTGATGTTATCAAGATACTCTTCTGGTGTTAGCAATTAACATGATCTCATGGTCTAAGGACTAAGATTACTTCGTATGATGTTTATAGCAATATAAACATAATGACTTTGATCGTAATGCTATACTTCGGATGAATGTTCATCACATCATTCCACCAATGTTGTGACCTTGTTATTAACAACATCCAATGTCCATGATCAGGAAACCTCGATCATCTTGTTAATCAACAAGCTAGTCTATAAGAGAGGCATAACTAGGAATCCTTTTTGTTTATTAAACACACATGTATTGACGTTTCCAATCAATACAATTATAGCATGCAAAATAAACATTTATCATAAACATGGAATAAGATAATAACCACTTTATTATTGCCTCTCGGGCAGATTCCCTTCAGGCGGTACGGGCGGACCGCGCCCGTACCAGTGATCGTTAAGCTTGCATACGCCCTAGAACGCTTCTCCAATTACTTGGTCGTGTGTACTTCCTCAAAATCCTTCATTATGACTCCTTATTTCGCTTTAAAAGTCGTGATTTCCTGCACAACATAAATCAAAGTAGGGATTTGCATATATTTGCAATTATTAGTCATTAGTGGCAAGAGTTGAGAGTTTATTTTGCAATTGCATGACCAAAAACAACGTTTAAACACAGTGGAAGATGGAAAAAATCAGAGCCATCAACTTCCCCAAAGCTCAAACCTTGATCGTCCTCGAGCAAGAAGAACCAAAAGAGCTATAAGCAAGTCAGTGTTTAAACTTTAAACAACGAGAATAAGAGTTCACTTATAGTCGGTAGTTGTATGTGCTCAATACTTCATTCATTTGAGAAGCTTATCAAAGTTAGAGAGATGACAAGAATACTATACAAGCTTCGGTAAGTCAAGATAATCAAAGTAAAGTTTAATATAAGTATAAGTAACTAGAAGTGTAGCAATCAATCCAATTCCTCTAATTAACTCTCAGCTTGCCAAGGAACACTGGGATGTTTAAAATAGCATAATTGAGTAAGAGAGTTTCATGTCCCAAGTAGTATACCAATGAAGTGTCTTATTTACACCCACATCAATAAATCAAGTCTATCTAAAACACTTCTAATCCAATCATTGTATTTCAAGAAAAAATTATAAAGTAGTAATGAGACCATGCCAAGGACTTGTTATGTGGATCCTCATAGATATCTTTTTTGTTTCTTTTGTTTTTCAAGGATTGCTGATTGTTTCTTTTGTAAGTGTTTGCACAACCTTTGAGAGTACCAATACTTTTGTTCGTACATTGACATGGATGCCACTCATGTCATCAACTCATAGACGAAATCCGTTGTTATACCATAGATCGTTCAAAAGCTAGCGAAGTTGTTGGCATCCCAAAGGTTTGCATTAGAGACATAGAACAAAGTTGTATCACTTATTTTTTTTGAGCTAGTACCGCGGTTTTATCCACAAGGTTAGCATTGGCATGCATCACAATTACCACTAGACTTTATTTCAATCAAACAACTCCTTTCATGAGTGTCGTCGAGACTATCAAAATATCTATGGGGTTAAGTATCATCAAGGGTATACTCTCAAGACAATAATTCATCAAACAAATCATAAATTTCAGACTTTTTCTTATTGTACTTGTTTGGAATTTGTTAACTAAAAGAACTAGAGTAAGAGCTTCAACAACTAATCTTCATACCAATAAAAAGCCTTACTCTAACCATATTAAATTACTTCCCATTAGCATTACATCTCAGCAAATCAACCAACTAAGATAAACAATTCAAACTTCATAAGTGGGAGACATAGGACATACCTCTCATAAGCAACTTCATGATCCTCTTCCTTATAGGGATGGATCAATTCAAAACTCAAACACGATTAATCTCGAAATGGTATTATTGCAAAGAGGCAAATTATGAATCCACATTTTACGAAAAAGGATAAACGGAAAAAACTTTTTGTATTTTTGAGGATAGGGGTTAAAGAATAGAAAAGAACTTGCGACCAAGCAAGTGTTTAAGAACAGAAAAACAAATAAATTGAAACGAAAGAAAATTAAAAAGCAAAGTGTTGGAACAAGCCAACATGAGTGTTTCAAAGCTCCCAAGGAGCTAGAGTACAACCTTGTTATTACACAAATAAATTTGTCGCGGGAACACATCCCCAAGCTCAGGCTTTTGCAAGTTCTTTTGTTGCTCATTGTGGTGGTGGTGGATAATCTCCCACATTCCATTGGCTGCTCAAATCATGGAACTTGGTGGCGTGGCTTGCAGTGGCATCTTGAAGGTTGATGGAAATGTTGTTCATTTTTTGAATGTTTCCTTCGAGTGCATAGATATCTTCAAAGGTGGTGTAGTAGTTTGGTGGCTTCACATCTTGTTCGGGCCCCCCTTGTTCTACTTTTTCATCTTCTCCTCCTCCCACGAGTATTTCTTGTTGGGGTAGATTAGCTCCAACCTGTGTGTCATTAGGAAAAGGAGTTGGGATCAAGTGATCTGCTCCAAGTATATGGAAGAAATATCTACCATGATTTTTAAAAATCATACCACATGCTCTTAGAGTAGAAAGACCGAGACGGTTACCTCTAGTCAACCATTGGATGTTACCTAGATTAATGCGAAGTGCGCGTGCAAGAACGATCACAATTCCTCCACATATGGGTCCTCCAGATTGAAGAGTCTGGTACTTAAGGTAAAACACAAGAAGAGCGCCCAAATTTGGTCTTAAGTTATAATTGATAAGGGCGGCTTTTGTGAGGATCAACATGTCCTCCTCATTAACTCTAGTAAACACACCATGTGCCTTCAATGTGTTAGCAATCACATAGAATAAATATCGAATAACAGGATGATAAATTTGGTTCCCCTTTGGTGTGTTTCCACGAATTCTCATTAAATTAAAATATTGTGAAGGGGAAGGATCTAAAATGAACGTAGTTGTGCATACATCGGTGTTGTTGTTGTCAAACCCAAAACATTGAGCCCACCGGCTGAGTGTCAAGGTATACTCATAGTACATAAGGAGGAATTTAATTCGATCAACTCCGGGCATTTGTTCCTCGGAACAACCATAAGGATCCACCGTGTGTGTCAAGGTGTTGAAGAACTCAAGCGTCAAGCAGCGATATATCGAAACATCCTGAAGGAAAAAATTGTACAAACCAATATTGTTGCAAAGTAAATCTAAATCAGCACGAATGCCAAGTTGGTTCAGGATATAAGGACATGCCCACTTGGTGGACTTGATCTCTCGAATGTTGAGACGATCGAAATGGGTCAGATGGAACTCCTTGCTGAACTCGATGCTAAGTGACTCGGGGGTTAACGTATCAACGGGTGGTGCGGAGGATTCCGCATCCATCTCACGTGTATAACTCCTCGTGTTCATCTAATAAATAAAAACAAGACAAAGTAAATAAAGATTGCTAATAAAAATTTCCTTCCAATAAAAACATAGCATAAGTGATTCTCTACACTAACTATAAAATAAACTCCTCTAAAAACAATGCTAGGAATCCTTAATATCAAGATTGAATCAAGAACAAGACCTATGTCTAGATTGACAATGATGAATGATTGAGTGACGCTTTTACACAAATAAGTTGGAGATCAGAGGAGAATCATACCTAAGATCAAGTGAGTGCAAAGGATCGAAGAAAGATTGAGTAAATTTGAAGATCCAATGGAGGTGGCTTGAAGTTTGGAGGAAGAAGAAAGAGAAAAAATGATTTGGGGATTTTTAGGTTACCTCCTCAGGGGGCTTATGGCGGCCGCGTACATGGTACGGGAGGGCGGTACGGTCGGAGCCCACCCGTGTCGGGTGACTTACCTTGGGGGCGACGACTACTCCCAGGCGGTGCACTCGATACGGCCGCGCGGAACGGTTAGGCACACTCGTACCACTGGTCGTTAACGCTATGGTGACTTCTGCTTAAAATCTGATATTTTCTTGGGGGTAAGGTATGGACGTGTGGTACGGGCGCGTCCGGCCGTACCAGTGGTCGTTATCGACACTGTTCCTTTCGGCAAACATAAAAAAATTATCTTCTTTTTCCTTGAGTTGGTACGGGCGCACGATATGGTCCACTCCGGCCGTACCAGTGGTCGTTATGAACACTATGAACTACAAAACTCAAGGAATTTGATAAGTAGCTCTGTGCTCCTTTGCACATCTTATCAAAGGGTTATATAACAGCAAAAATACTAAGTGATGATCCAGCAATACTTCTTAGGCCATGTGTTAGTAAAATAAAATATAGAGGATTACCTTATTTCTTCTCCTCTCTCCATAGGTCTTCTTGAACACTCTTTATTTAAAACAAAACAAAACAAAAACAAAACTAACACAATGAAAATATAATAGGTAATATAAAGAGAAATTTTATTTCACATGGGTTGCCTCCCATGAAGCGCTTCTAGTTAAGGTCAATTAGCTTGACCTTGATGGCAATCACTTAGGTTTGTGAAGTGGAACACCCACTCCAAAGTAGTTTTATTTTAAAGTAATTACACCATCATCATCATTAGGCTTGGCTTTCTTTTTCCTAGGGAAGTGGACTACAAAAGGATCTCTAGATGGTAGCCCTATTTTCACATTCCCTTCATGTAAATTAGTCAAAGCTTTAATAGTTCTTAGGAATGGCCTACCTAGAATTATAGGTGCTATGGGATCTTCAGGCATGTCCACAATAACAAGATCAATAAGAGCAGGACTACTTTTAATTTCAACAACTATATTTTTTTAATCCCAACATCTTGTTTATAAGTTGAATCAGCTAAATGGAGTCTCAGTTTAGTTGTAACAGATGGCCCCAAGTTTAACTTATTGAATAAGATTTTGGAAATCGTTGAGATGCTTGCACCAAGACCACAAAGTGCGGATATCTCATTAACTCCCAACTTAATTTTAATAGTGGGCTCAAATATATCATCTAGCTTAGCTGGAAGCTTATCAGCTAGTCTTTTATACTCCATCTGTAAATCATGAACCTTAGATGCTACTTGTTGTATAAATTGTTGGTACATAGCATCATTACCTTGTTCTATACCTGGATTCTTAACGGTGATCATCTTCAATAGATCTTCCACGGTATATTCTGATGTCGACACGTTGCTATAATCCAGCTCTTCAGGTTTGGCGAGACGAGCCGTTTAAATAGGTGTCAAGTGGAAGTGCAGTGATGTTTTCATCATTGGTTACCACCCTCATCATTTTGAGGTCTTCTACCAGATTTGGCTCGGGTTTTCTAGCAAATTTTGCTAGTATGAGAGCTTGGCTCTCGACTACCTTACCCAGCTGAGCCTCCATAGTCTTTGTTCTTTCCTGTAGAGCATGGACATCATTTCTAATTGCAACGGCCTGGTTAGATAATCTTCCTATACTACTTTCATGGTTCTCCATAATCTTAATAAGCATATTATTTTGCTCGGTTTGAGCTTGTGTAAATGTTCTAACAGTTTTCACAAATGGGAGATTGCCACGATTTGCTCCATTAGTATTATCATAATTATTATAAGGAGCTCCTGCAGGATTAGCATGATATGTTTGAACATTAGAAGCATAATTATTTTACATGCAGGATTAAAAGGAGTGCTAGCTATAAAATTAACATCATTAACATCGGTAGTGATAGCATTAACTTGGATATCTTCCTTACCCTTTACTAAGCTAAGAAACTCATCTACCTTAGATGTAAGCTCCTCATTATTTACCTCGGTAGTTGAACTTACTATCTTCGAGGTTCTTTCCACATGCCATTGGGCATGGTTATTTTGCATATCATCAAGTAACTTCTTTGCCACCCTCACATGCTTTCACATGATCGTTCCTCCTGCTACAGTATCTAACATAGACTTAGACATTGGGTTAAGACCATTATAGAATAAATATAAGATAAGCCACTCTTCCATCCCATGATTAGGATAGTTCATTACGGCTTCTATCATCCTTTCCCATGCAAGTGCTAATGGCTCATGGTCTTATTTTGTAAAACTTGTAATGTTGGATCTTAGCTGCATAGTCTTAGCCAGGGGAAAAATTTAGTCATAAAAAAATTAGTACATCCCTCCCAAGATTTAATAGTGCCCTTTGGTAGAGCTAGCAACCAATCCTTGGCCTTTCCTCTACGAGAGAAAGGAAACAATCCTAGCTTAAGAACATTTGGATCTACATCCTTAATACGCATCATGTCACAAATTTCAGTAAAAGTATTTAAGTGCAATCCTGAATCTTCAGCGGATGAACCCCCAAATTGGTTTTGTTGAACCAAACTTAAAAGGTTAGGCTTTATCTCATATCGTTCCACATCAACTGCGGGTTGAGTGATGGGTGCATGAATAAAATCATCAGTGGGAGTATCATACTACCCTAATCTCTTTTGAGCCATGCCTCTTATCTTTTTGGTAATTTTTTAAGTAATGAAAACGAATAACAAGTAACTAATTTTTTTGGGTTTTCAAATAGATAACAAGAAAGTAAACTAATAATAAGAATTAAACTACAAATAATAATAAAACTAAAAAGAAGGTCTCTAATGACCTCACCAGGATAGCGAAATTGCCTCCCCGGCAATAGCGCTAGAAAAAGGGTTGATACCTTCGATCCAGATTCACAGATGTAATATAATAGCTTTTTTCCTAGAAGACCTAGGTTTAATCGAACCTCGAAAAGCGCTTCTCAAAGGTAATAAAAAAGGACACGTCTACAAGACTTTGTTTGTTTGTTTGTTTTACCTTAGTTGACCAGACCAATCTAGTTTACTTTATAATGGGTTTGAATCAATGGATGGAGATAGGCCAGGGTTGAAGATCCACCTGCAGCTGCACATCAAATGGGATAAAAGATAATAATAAGCATAGTCATGTATAATGTTTGTATCAAGATAATCTCTTGTGGGCAATACATCCTAATATTCTAGAGCCCCCGTGATGTAGCGGGCATAGTAATATTCTTTTAATCCAACCGAGAGTACACCGAAGCCACGAGTTACAAACGATTATTAAGTGCAAAACATAGATCAAAGCTTTAAGTGGTGATGTTGCTGTTGATCCCGAATGGTGCGCTAAGAGAAGACCATACTACCCTTTATGTCACTAAGGTTCCTATGAGATCGCTGCTAGCCAAGTATCTCACCTCAAGCCTTTATCAATCTATGGGATCTTGGGTACCTACAAGTCCACAGATCGAGACAAGAGACAAAGAAACAAAAGATACAAATCACAATTCCAAACAAAATGCAATTCTCTCATGATCTAGATGCACATAATTGCTGCCAGGTTTCTCCCCAACCCGCAACCCGTGAGGAATACTCACTCATAACAAATAGATCGGAGGTAGAAAACATCATACAAATACTTAGATTGAAATCAAATATTCTTACATTCAATGGTCGCCAAATCATAAGGAGATATAAAATACAAGGCAATGGATATGTCTCTTTGGCCGGCGTCTGGAGCCTCGAAATATATAGGCGTTTTCATGAAAGTTGTAGGGTTTGATGAGACAAAGCCGTCGCCACCTGGTATGGATGGGTGGTACGGGCGAACCACGTGATATGGGCACGTAGGAGGATCTGAAGCCTAATTTCAGGACTCCACCAAGCTAGGTGATGCGAGCATCCCATTGATGATTGGCACGCCAGGATGATCTACGATATGTAAAGATAAGTCTAAGTTTGTGTCAAACATTGTTGCTATGTTATTGAGTCCAAGTCCAGGATAGGTTTGAGTCCGTTTGTGTGTTCGGTTTGGGTCTATCCAACCGACTAGTTGCAGGCCTGCTATATAAAGGAGCCAGCCGCCTAGGGTTTAGGGGAGTTCAGTTGTTTAGTCTAAATACTATATTATGCTCCACCGTGTATCATCCCTCTGGGACGGTGATACCGTTTATCAAATTCTTATAGAGATTGCTGTGGAGGTTCTTGTGTTCATCAAGGATTGTCGTGCTCAGGTTTGAGGTGTGGTGATCCTCATCATGTTATTTGCTGGATTGATTCCTCTTCTTTAGGTGACGTTCATCGGCATTATTGGAAGAATCATCTATCTGGTTGACTCGCTATGAAAGATCAGGACAAAACTCAAGGATCATCTAGTCGATCCTTATCATGTGGTATCAGAGCTCTCGTTGATCACAGCGTGTCTTTGGATCATCTGTGAACTGTTCTTCTACAAGTAGTTTACTGATCGGTTGTGGAGAAGAGATTGATTTTCAGATCGAGAGTATATGGCGGCATGTTGCAGTCATGGCGAGAGTTTTTCCTTCCGTGGCCGCGTGGTGCTGGTCGATCGGAATTGCCAAAGTCCATGCCTCGAGATCTGATCATGGCCAGAATTATGAGGATCTACCGCTTGTTTTTGTTCTAGATCCAATCGTGGGCTATTGAATTAAAAAAAGGCCGGCCGCCCGTGCCTCCCGATCAGTTACTGCATGTACAAGGCAATCGAGGCTGCAGCATGCTTGGCGCTCAGGCCGCTCGGTACCAGATCTGATCGTGGGCAGCTTAAAAAAAGAGAGAAGGAGGCTAGCCACCGTACGCCTCACGACCGAGGTGATCCCACCCACCTCTGTCCCCTAGCACGCGCGATCAGGGATCGCTCATCTCGAGCGCCTCGCTGGGAGCAAGGTAGCGAGCGCTCCCGCTTGACGTTGCCTGTGCGTGGCCCATCTCAGCTCGCCACAGTGGGCCAGCCCATTATGCCCCCAAGCGACTACACTCCCTCGCGGTTTCTTTCAGCCTAGGATCGATCGGTACAAGGACTTGTGTCTGTTTCGGCCGCATTGGTTTTTTGTGTTCTGCTGCTGCGATTTGCTTTAATTTGGTCAGATCATTGTGCAGATTTTTGTGTGAAGGAACAAGATAGGACATGATGGATTCTTTTTCAGGAGATACTTTGGGCTTGGGGTGTACACGTGGTAAAAAAGTCTAGTGCTTTTTTCAATGACTATCTCGATCTCCTGAATGGAGTGGCACATGATGCATCTGAGCGTAGCTGGTGCCTACATACACTTGCGACAGTTGAGGAGTACCAAGATTGGGAAACGCACATGGGGTTTCCATCGATGTTGCAAATACAATGACACATTTAGTGGGTATGATTGGTATGTTCTTGCTCACCAGCGGGTGGACAAGGAGTTCAGTTGTTTAGTCTAAAAACTATATTGTACTCCACCATGTATCAACCCTCTCGGGACGGTGATACCGTTTATTAGATTCTTATAGAGATTGCTATGGAGGTTCTTGTGTTCATCAAGGATTGTCTTGCTCAGGTTTGAGGCGTGGTGATCTTCATCATGTTACTTGCTGGATCTGTTCCTCTTCTTCAGGTGACTTTTGTCGCGTTATTAGAAGAATTACCTACTTGGTTGACACGTTTAGTGGGTATAATGGGTATGTTCTTGCTCACCGGCGTGTGGACAAGGATTTAGACAGTTGGTGGTCCAAGGCGGTTGAAATGGATGGCTTTTCTCATACTTGGGAGGACTAAAAAAGTTTTCTCCGTAATGGTTTCATATTACCGTATATGGAGGAAATCGAGCAGCCGCCCAAGGTTGTGAATGGGATAGTGGATGTTGGCAAGAGTATAGCTCTTATACCGAAGGTCGCGACTGTTATGACTACTCATGAGAAGTTGACAGTTGTTCTATTGCCGATAGTTAGCAAGGTGGCAGCCACGATTTCTTAAGCGTTAGCGTTTGATGTTGTTAAGGATGTCGTGGAGGATGTTGTACCATTGAGTGGGCTGAATTTGCAACTCAAGAAGGTACAAGGCGGTGCTTGCATGACAGTTGACAAGGGCTAGCTTTGGAATTTATTTCAGGCGCAGTGTATGATCAAAGGCAAAGCATGCGAGTTGATTATTGATGGAGGAAGCTGTACTAATGGCATTAGCAATGCAAAGGTGGCAGCGTTGGGGTTGTCCACATGGCGTATTCCTGAACCTAAGCATCTACAGTGGTTAAATAGCTGTGGTATGGTGAAGGTAACTCATAAGGTGCGTGTGCCATTTATAGTTGGTGATTATGTTGATGAGATTGAGTGTGATGTGTTGCCATTTGAGGTATGTGGTTTGTTACTTGGTCGTCCATGGAAGTATGATCGCAACGTTACACATGATGGAAGAGCAAATACATATTTTTTTGTGCATGGTGGCAAACAACAGACTTTGAAGCCTATGCAGGATGATCACATAAAGTCTGATGTAGAGATGGTGGTACATAAGGAGAAGGTGCGCAAGGCTAAGCCAAAATATGGGCTAGCTAAGGTGCAGGATGGAGAGCATGATGCACAGTGTGACAATGGTTATATTGCTTCAGCTATGCTTGTAGATGACAAGCCAGTGGAACTTGTTGGTGACAAGCCAGTTGAAGTGCATCCTCTTATTGCTGAGAAGAATAATGTTGCAGCATGTGTTCAGAAGGTTGTTTCTGTTGACATAGGTGTTCAGACGGATGATAGTTATGCTCCTAATGTTCCAGTGCATGTGGTGCAGCGGGGTAACAAGAGCAGTTTTGTTAGCACACCTATGAGGCGTTTTGTTGGGATAGTTGTGCGGATGCATAGAGGCAAGGATGGACATGGTCGTCAGTTTTGTGGTCCAGGCATTACTCATCTTATGCAAGGTCATGCAAATAAGGTCCATATTCAGCAACCACGGGTTCCAACAAGAGTTGAGAAGAAGAAGAAGACGGTGGCGCCTAGGTCCAAGCTCGTATGGAGACGCAAGGAGGTGCAGGTGCCAAGGGCCATTTCAAGTCAAGCAAGCTGAGAGGGAGGATCCAGAGTGGAAGGCAAGCAAGACTTGAAGATGTCGAATACGCGTGAAGCTACTGTTCATATCACACCACCTTTTCGACCCGACCCGCACGCGTTGGGGACAACGCTTCTTGAAGGGGGAGGATGATATGGGCACGAAGGAGGAGGTGAGGCCTAATTTCAGGACTCCACCAAGCTAGGTCATGCGGGCAGCCCATTGATGATTGGCACGCCAGGACAACCTACGATATGTAATGATAAGCCTAAGGTTGTGTCAAACATTGTTGCTATGTTATTGAGTCCGAGTCCAGGTTAGGTTTGAGTCCGTTTGTGTGTTCAGTTTGGGTCTATCCAACCGACTAGTTGCAGGCCTCCTATATAAAGGAGCTAGTCGCCTAGGGTTAAGGGGAGTTTAGTTGTTTAGTCTAAAAACTATATTGTGCTCCACCGTGTTTCATCCCTCCGGGGATGGCAATATCATTTATTAGATTCTTATAGAGATTGCTGCGGAGGTTCTTGTGTTCATTAAGGATTGTCGTGCTCAGGTTTGAGGAGTGGCGATCTTCATCATGTTACTTTCTGGATTGATTCCTATTCTTCAGGTGACATTCATCAGCATTATCATAAGAATCATCTATCTGGTTGACTCACTGTGAAAGATTGGGACAAAATTCAGGGATCATCTAGTTGATCCTTATCACCACGCATGTACCAGTGGTCGTTAAGCTTGCAGACGTCCTTGAATGCTTCTCCCATTACTTGGCCATATGTACTTCATCAAAATCCTTCATTATGACTCCTTATTTCTCTTTAAAAGCCGTGATTTCCTACACAACATAAATCAAAGAAGGCATTTGCATATCTTTGCAATTATTAGTCATTAGTGGCAAGAGTTGAGAGTTTCTTTGGCAATTTCTTGACCAAAAACAACGTTTAAACACAGTGGAATATGGCAAAAATCAGACATCAATAATCTACAAGAAGTGCATGAGAGCAAGTTCAATAGTATAACCGAGTCTTAGGTATAACAAAGTGACACATCATTTACTATCGGCCTTATACCGGCATATACAATACCTAGCGATTAAACTATACAATAGCTAGCATTACTATGCAACAACCTCGTCGAAAAGCAAGAAGAATGAACATGAATAAAATGAAAAATCTTTCTATGTCCGCTTGAAAAATCCTAAAACTTAGGAATTATAAGAAAGCATGGTACACTTTGTCTGAAAATTCCGGTGTAGCATTCTTTATTTATTTTTTGGAACTAGAGGTTGTGCAGGAGCGAGATGCTTTTGTTATCGTGCTAGGGTTTGTTGTCATTGCAAGGTGGTCCGAGGAGATTTTTGTAATTATTGTTACCTTTGAGCCTTTTTTTACTGGTCTTGATGATTATTTTGAATTTCAGAACAGAAAAAATTGTTGCTGGAAGTAGATCGGTGTGTCGTACCAAGGCACACGTGCACAACACCATGCTGTGGACGAGGAAGAGACAAGCTGGACTGTGCACCCGCGACTGCAGAGAAGACATCGATGGAGGATGGATGGTGAGAGGCAGTGAAGGAGAGAGAAAACATAACTTGTTTTGTGTGCATATACTATTAGTAGGTCCATACATTTACTACTAGTGGAGTGTACCCGATACCTCGTGTCAGCAGCCCATCATAGCTTTGCTCTGACATCGCACCGGCTTCAACTCCTCCTCTTCGCTGCTCTCATGCTACCTCTTTTTTTTAAAGTCTCACGCTTCCTCCCTCTTGTTCTCTTACTTGTGTAACTCAAGTTTGACCAAATTTCATTAAATTTTCAAGATGCAAAATCTTAGCAAGAAGCTAAACCTGTTGTCCAAACTCTCGGTGGTTTCTGATATATTAATTGACCCCCCAATGGGTCCCTCCAAAAGCTTTTTCATAAAACTTTCAAATAAACCTATGATTTACTTGTCACCGTCCTCATCTCCGTCGCCGTCCTCCTCTCCGTTGTCATCCGCCATTTTCATCGCCATCCTCGTGACGCACTCGGTAGCCGCACTACACCGCCGCCGCCACCAAAGACCGCCGCCACCGGCCCAGCAGATACGTGTGCCCCTCGATATCCCGCCCCATGATTAGTAGTTGTATTAGATAGGCAATTAGCTAGGTAATTAGTCTAGGATTAGTAGTAGTATTAGTAGTATTAGTACAGTATATTGGTACTGGTATAGTAGTATTAGTAGTAGTATAGGCATATTAGTAGTAGTAGTATAGGCATATTAGTAGTAATAGTAATACTAGTAGTGGTACAGAGTGGCTAGGCATATTTATTTATTTAAAAAAAGAAATTATTATAAAGAAAGTGTATGTATATATTTTTGTGTATGAACAAAAGAAATGATTATTTTGAAAGTGTATGAATTCTAGTGTGTGTATACATAATATAGTGTAAGTATATATCAAAATGTATGTATACATAAGAAATTATAGGTGAGTTATTTTCTTTGTATATTTAGTTATTTTCTTTCATATGTTTAATTAGTTATTTTCTTAATTAGTTGCTTAGTTATTTTCTTAGTTGTTCAGTTACTTTAGTTTTTTTAGTTTTTTTAGATTTTTAGTTTTTTTAGTTACTTAGTTATCTTAGTTACTTAGTTATTTTAGTTAGTTAGTTGTTTAGTTACTTAGTTGTTTACTTAGTTACTATACTTAGTTATTTTTCTTACTTAATGGATTATTTAGTACAATTTGATTTTATTTCGATAGGAATTTGTTATCGGCGGTGATGCCCATCTCGCATCCTTGTCGTCGACTCAGTGGCAACGACGGAGGACTAGGCTCCACCAGGCATGTCCGAGACTGGGCTCCGCTGGGCTCGCACTAGGAGTTGCTACCTTCCAGGATGAGTAACTTGGTGAGGAATTCGGGTCCCGTCATCGACCCGGAGCTTCTTTGGTGGTGGTCGCATGGTCCACTATCGGTGCAGAGGGAGTCGCCCCTCGAGGAGGTGGTACAGAATCATGTCAGGGAGGAGGACATGCACGTCCATCGCTATATGGCTGCGTTGGATGTCAGGGTCTCCAATACCTGGCAGTTTCTTCAGGGATCTCACCCGAGCTATGCTCCTGTGATGGAGAATGTCATCGATAAAAACAACGACAAACTTATCCAAGAAGTTCATAAAAATCTTATTCATGAGGTTCATGAAGTAAGTGGGGGCATTGGTTAATCCAAAGGACATGACATTGTACTCATACAATCCATATCTGGTGGTGAAGGCAGTCTTTGGAATATCCGTTGCGCAGAACTTCAATTGATGATAACCAGTTCTAAGATCAATCTTAGAAAACACTCTGGCACCATTCAGTTGGTCAAACAAATATTCTATCTTCGGCATTGGGTACTTGTTCTTGATGTTGACATCATTCAGCTTCCGATAATCCGTACACAAACGGTTGGCACCATCCTTCTTATCCACAAATAAAATAGGTGATCTCCATGGCGATGCACTTGGTTGTATCAAAACTTTTCCCAACATATCATCAAGTTGCTTCTTCAGCTCCACTAATTCAGATGGGTTCATACTATATGGTCTCTGAGCTATGGGTCCAGTTCCAGGAACTAGTTCAATGATAAACTCGATATCCTGATCTGGGGGCATACCGGGCAATTCATCTAGGAACACATCAGGGTATTCACAGACTACTCTGACTTGGTCAATGGTGGTTTTGGCTAAACTTTTCTTGCACTTGAATTGACGGGGTAGCGTCTCAGATACATGTTCTACTGATACTCCGGTGCTACTGGTCATGGTTATGGCTTTGTCGGCACAGTCGATTAATCCTTGATGTTTCGACATCCAATCCATTCCTAATACTACTTCCAAACCTTTGGTTCCAAGTACTATTAGATTGGCATAAAAATCTATCCCATGGATTCTGATAGGTACGACCTTGCAAATTTTTCTAGCTTTGGTGGTTGAACTAGGTATTTGTACTATCATAACATGCTTGAAATTGGTGGGTTAAATCTTACTAGTGCATGCAAATTCTTCTGTAACAAACGAGTGTGATGCTCCAGAATCAAACAACACTATTGCTAATACTGAGTTAACAGAAAACATACCCAGCACGACATACGGTGCTTCCTAGGCTTCTTCAGCATTCATGTGGAATAGACGACCAGTACGGTTGTGCGGGTTTCCTGGGGCAAATCTCTTTCCAGGCTGGACACGACGCTGTTGTTAGGAAGGTGCAGTAACATTGGTTGTTGCGGCAAGATTCTTGGGGCACTCGTTGGAGTAGTGACCCGTGACTCCGCATTCAAAGCAAGTTGATCATTGACTTGTCTTTCCCTGTGACAGGCACATCATTGCTTCTAGTCCTTGGGGCAGTATTGTTGTTGTTGTTGTTGTTGTTGTTGTTGCACCTTGGCGGTGCATGGTTGAAATTATTGGGGTTGTCGGGGTTATTATTGTGGTTGTTGTGGCCTCCGGGCCTCGGGTTTCCGCCGCCACAATTGGGATAGTTCGGATGGGACATAGGGGGTCTGTTGTTTCTGGGTGCATATCCTGTAGACGGGTTGGGACAATACTTCGGGGTCTGGTGGGGTCCAGGTTGGTGCATCATACGATGCTTGCGGTTCTCACTAGCTTGGTTGATCTTTCCTTCCATCTGGACAGGCGAATCCACTAAGGCTTTAAGGTCATCAAAGGGAATGTTGACTAGCACTGTCTGCATCTCATCATGTAGACTATTCAAGAATCTCTCCTTCTTCGCTTCATTGTCAATCTCATCAGGGGCATACCTGGCTAGAGATAGGAATTTGTCATGGTATTCCACCACAGTCATTCTCCCCTGCTTCAGCTCCCTAAATTCATCTCTCATCCTCTTGATCAAACCCGGGGGCACATGGGTCCGACTGAACTTGAGTTTGAATTCCTCCCAAGTCATCATATGACCTACGTTCATGGTACGGGTGCTGTTCCACCAAGATCTTGCATAGCCTGCCAAATAGTGGGTGGAAAATAGTACCTTCTCATTGGCATCTACTCCTGCCACTTCTAAGTTGTTTTCCATGGTCTGCAGCCAGTCATCAGCATCTAAAGGCTCTTCCGATTTACTAAACATGGGAGGGTTGGTGTTTTGGAAGTTCTTGAGTTTGGATCCATGGTGATCTTGGTTTCCATGGACTTGATTGTTATGTGCCATCTGGGCTATCTATTGAAGAGTGGCTAGATTGGCTTGACATTCAGCTCTACCGGCTTCACGATCAAAAACTAACATCTGCAGAATCTGTAGCATTAGGTCCTGAGATGAGCTGCTTCCTGCGGGGTTTCCGCGAGTCATCTGAAGATTGAGATAGATAATGAGGTAAGAGGGAAATTTTCTATGGTTTATTGGTATGGTTCAAAAGTTTTTTAAAACTTTGAGCATGACTAAGGTTTTGAAACTAATAACCTTTTCTCATACATTCATTCATTCCAAGCACACAATACAAATACACACCACAACAAAAAAGCAGATGGTTTTAGGAACCATTCTGTGAAGCTACGATACAATGGGACCGAATAGAACTCACAACTACGATAGTGCCCAAGTGCGACTACTCATCATCAGGGGTGTCGGGCTCCTCGTCATCAATGAAGTCGGCGTCATCCTGGTCAGTGTGGTCCTCCATGGCGACGTCCTCCAGGTAGTCATCATCATCATTGAGGTAAGAGTGAATATCACCACGGATATCTTCACCTTCCTCCTCCTTCTCCTCCAACTGGATATCCTGGTCGTGGATAGTCTCCTCCAAGGTGGCTATCTCCTGACGAAGACGAGCGATGATGCGATCCTTCTTGTCATGCTGGTTATGAAGTGACTTGCGCTCCTTGGCGAGAATGTCGAGGGTTTGCTTCCTCTCAGTGGCTTCAGCATGATTCTGGTTGGCGTAGGCACAGGCGTTGTCCAACTCCTTCTCGGTCTTGTGCAGCATGAAGGCCATGTGGTCCATGTGATGCTTCAACTCCGGATGTGCCGGCATGGCCAAAGGCTATCCCGTAGAGTCATGTCTTGCATAGTGGGCAAAACGGGTGCCATTGATCTAGTTGATGTTTTGTGCAGACAGACGAGCAAGTGCCTCCTGCATTGCCCTAGCTAGACTGTCTAACCACTTGTTCTCCGTCATGCTAAACTGAATCTTCTCCGAAAGAGGTGGCTCCATTTTGCCTCTCAGATCCGCAACTATCAGCCACTATAGTTCCCCTCCTTGCTGGTCATTGAGCTATGCTCCAAAGAACTCTGGGTGCGGGCGTCCAAGATACTCCGAGAGCTAATCCAAATCCCTCTCAAAGATGAGTTGTCCTCCGTTGCCCAACTGGTAAAACTTTCTATATTTGACCTCCATCTATAAGCAATTAAGATGAGTAAGTTAGTGGGGGGGATCAAGTGTGTCAATTTTTATGTAGAATTTTAAGAGTTTTGAGTAACATGTGAACTCCGTTTTGAAAGAATCTCAAGGATAAGAGTGAGAATAGGTTTTTGTAAGTACTCACTTTCTTTGTTGTGAAACTAAGTTTTTCAGACGTCCATTCTAACTAGGGTCTCCTATGGTCAGGATGGCTCTGATACCAACTTGTCAATACCCGAATTTTTAAGTCCATATGCCGTACATCGCAATCCTAGGATTACCATTTTTGCGAGACATAATAGAATTGGTACCACAGTACATCATCCATTACGAACCATAATAGTCTTACAAATAAAGGATCTCATGATCCAGTCTTAATACAAATCAGAGCAGCGGAAAATATAACGTACTGGACTACATCTTCATAGTCACAGGCTATGCTGACGATGGGAGATGATCCTAGTTATCATAGACCTCCTATTGTCCATCTTTCGGGTAGTCCTCCTCATAGTCTGGACATGGGAATAGGCAGGGACAAAGCCATGAGTACTCTTTAAGTACTCGCAAACTATCACTAGTATAAGTAAGGTAAAGATAGTAGGAATCTTAAGCTCTAGGTTTGTTTGCAAAAAAGCCAGGTTTATTCCAGAATGCCTTACAGAGTAAAGACCTAATTTAGTTCTCTAGATTACTTAAGTGGGAATCTAGTTTTCATGTTCAGAACCTTGTTGTGGTCATGTCAAAGTCATTGTTCAAGTCATTTTGAAAACATCTGATAATGGAACAGTATGGCCACTCCAACTGTCCATAACCGCGGACATGGCTATTCGAATAGTTTAACACTCTGCAGAGGTGGTACACTTTTACCACAAGATTCGATACATCCATCAGGGATAACCCTAAATCATCATACTTGGTATGCGGATAATCAATCCTAACATTTCAATTACACACCCTAGTATAGGCACCTCCCCTATGAGTTTGGCCTCCCAGCCATGGCCATCTGCCATCCTGGGCACTTCATAGGTGGAAATTCATATTCACGAGGTAGCCTTAGCTCAACCTCTTCCACAAGGGAACCCATACTATGACATATAAACTTCCAGTTAAGCCCTACCCAACTCAGGTACTGTGGGTGTACGATAAAATTGGAATGGTATCGCATCCAAACCCAACCATCAGTTTTTATCAAAGTCAAGGCGCATGCCTCCTTCAGTTTCATCATCAAACCATTGTGTTTCATAACACATGTCAAAACATTTCAATAGAATGAATCATCATTCCAAGGTTTTCATAATCCTGTTCTCCAAGTATTCCCATCTAAGTGATCAAGTTTTATCTTAACACTAGCCACTAGTATTGAGGGTATCACTATGGAGGGGTGCTAATCAAGTATAAGTATCCAAGACTAGTTTTAGGATCTTGAGGGGATCCATCCTATTTTCCATTAATCACAATTCATTAACTAAGTAAGAAACTTTAGTAAAAGGGAAAAGTAAAGCTTGCTAGTAAAACTTGGGATGGGTATAATCAAAGTTGCATAACCAAGCATGCCAGTGTATCTTGCATTAGTTACCTTGCACTGATAGCTTGCCTTGTTGGGTGCAGTCATTGAAGTTCTGTTCTTCTTCCTCGAAGTACTCCTCCTTATCGTAGCTCGGGTTGGTACTAGCATCTATAAATATATACGAGGTACACAATCACCAAACAATACTTCACTATTTCTATTTAGCATACAAGGTCTCACACTAGATGATCTAGCATCATCCTACTCATCACATGAATTAATGGCACATGCTTATTTATCTTATTTTGGGAAGGTAATTTCTACTCATTGAAAAATACTTAAGATTTAATATTCTCCAATTAAAAAATGGGCTCATATTGACACATGTCATCACCACATATTCTAATACTTTGGGAATGGGATTTAAAGTGGTGGTCATATATTACAAGATTTAATATTACTATTTAATAATATTAAAGTGACTAGAAATGCCCATATAGCATTCTTTTAATACTAATCCATGTTTAATATATGTAAAATCAAATCTTTTTACATATTCATGTAGAGCATGGTAAATGTGATTTTTGAGAGTTAGAATCAACTCAAAAGCATTTATGATTGATTTTATAAAAATGTTTGAAGTGGTAAAACTCTCTGTCTTGTTATTTTTGGTATAGGTGATCTATAATTTCAAATGGTTTGTATCCAACAGGAGTGATTAGATATTTTCAATACCTTTCTAACACAATTGGAATCGTGCAATTTGGTTCAGTACAACTCTTTGAATTCAATTTTGAATACAGCTACTGACATGGGTATACCCTACAGGTACTCGAGCTTGGTATATACGGTCTAAATACGTACAGGCCCATGGTGTCGCCAAGGCCCAAATAAAAGACTCGAGTCACCTACGGACTCTCGATTGCTTGAAGAACAAGGAGTTAAAGATAGAAAGTATGAAGGGGAAAACCCTAACTTGTAACCGACTCGACCTGCTACCCGAGACCTAGCCTATCTATATAAGGGCTAGGAGGGGGCGGCGAGGAGGACACACGCAACCCTAGTTTCCACAACCCTCGCCAGATTGCATCTGCGCACCATTGTAACTTTCGACTTCTTCGATAATTCCACGAGCAGACAAGCAGGAGTAGGGACCTCTACGAGGCCTGAACCTAGGTAAAACCTTTGTCCCCTGTGTGCTTGTTTGCTAGCCGATAGATGTCTCCAGCGCTCCCTCCTTCTCCAAAACCCAAGTCCATAACAATGGGCATTGACGAGTTAAACCCTCGTCAATTGGCGCCGTCTGTGGGAATTGGGAGTGCTGATGTTGCGGCTTCTTCGGCCCCATCAAATGTGATCTACAACTCTGCAACAACAGAGATTCGCCAGCTTTTCGGCGCCTTCGACTTCACCGTCCACACGCCGGCTACTCGCCTGGCCTTCGAGTCCGTGGGCGACGGAATCAGCCTGGCGATTGGGAGCTTCCGCTTCCAAGTTGATCAGATGGGCACGCTTCGCATGCCCGATCAGCCGACGGCACCGGCGATTGCCCCAGCATCATGGTTCCCTCCATCGATCGGCACCCTCAGTGAGCTCAATACTCCGGCGGTAGTTGGGAACATGGTCAGCGACAGCAGTCGCGACTCCGATCTAAGCGATTTGGCCACTGAAGATGGAACCTACGGTTCTGGATCTGAAAGTTGTGGAAACAACAGCTTCCCAAATCACTTCATGTGCGCCGTCATCAACGCGGGCGACACCTCCGCCAACCGCGGTAACGGTGGCAACACCGGCAACGGCACCGATCCACCCAATCACGGCAACGGTGGCAACACCGGCAACGACACCGACCCGCCTAACGCTGGCAACGGCGGCAATGGCGGCAATGGAGGAGCAGTCGAACCTCCTAGCAGAATCAACGAGCAAACCGGCGAACGCGTCGTGATCAGGCTCAACGAGCAAGAGTGGGAACGCTGCCATGAAGCCCTACGAGGTGCACCTATATCCTTCGAGTCCCCGCAGGAACTGCTGATGGGCTACCACCTAAAAGAGGAATTCAAGCGCCAAAAACAAGCAATCGGGCAACCTGAGGCGCGTAAAAAGGCGGCGGACGAGTCGAGCCTTCGTCGCGCTGGGCTCTCCTCCTACGGAGGATCCTCCTCAAGAGGCAACGAGCATCTCGCCAGGAAGAGGCAATCGCGGATGGCTCACCTCACCGAACAAGAACGCATAGACGCCGCGAAAGTCCTCGACTTCGGCTCTATGACAGTCGACACGAGAGGCAACGTGGTTCCCAGGACACCACAGGCCGCGGTGACAGCAGCCACCATGTACCTTCTCAATAACCAGCCACCAGCTGGAGATCCCCGAACGGCCATGCACCGATCTACGATCGCGGGCCTGGGGCTAATCGAGGCCGCCCTCGACAAGGAATCGGTACCAGATCCAAAAAAGGGCAAAGCGTTAGCAAAGTGCTACTCCTCGCCCTCGTCCAGCGATGACAGTCACGACCTGTCCCGGTGCCGCCGCTCACGGCGACACGATCGCGACTACGATGCACGTGATGAACTCATGCAGCGCAAGATCGACAAGTCAAGGGCACGACGTGCTCGGTCAACTGACTCGGAAGAAGAAGATGGGGAGCTCTGCAGCGCCAGATGCTTCAGTAGATCCATCAGGCAAAAGCGAATGCCTAAAGGGTTCAAACTCCCATCGGAGAACCCGAAATTTGACGGTCTGCAGGACCCCAAGATCTGGCTAGAGGATCACATCTCCTCCGTCAGGCTACATGGAGGCATTCGAAGTACTGCCATGCAATGCTTGCAGCTACAGCTGCAGGGCGCCGCCCGGCCATGGCGCAATAACCTCCCATGCGGATCCATTCGCAGCTGGGATGAGCTGGTCTACAGCTTCGTGCGCAACTTTAAGGGCACGTACAAATGCCCCGCCTCAATCGAAGAACTGAGATGCTGCCAGCAAAAATCTGGCGAATCGATGCGCTCTTACATCCAAAGGTGGTCCATCATCAAGAACTCCGTGGAGAACATCTCGGAAGACCGCGCGATTGATGCATTCAATGGTGGTGTCCGCCGCATGGAACTCAGGGAGGAGCTAGGCCGCTCAAAGCCCAAGACCATCGACCACCTGATGGAGATTGCGAATCGGTGGCCTGATGGAGAAGATTCGGTGAAGAATCGCGTTCACTCTGACGAGGAGGCAGAACTCGAACAAAGATGCGACCGCCGGAGTAAGCGTCGCATGCGCGTCTATGACGATCGCAATGACGTCAACATGGTCGCAACCGGCTACGCTGATAGACGCGACGATAACCGCAACAGCGAATACCGCAGCAGCGGATACCGCGACTCCGGGAAAACCACGCAAGTGTGGCAACGCCGCACTCGCGATGAAGCACCCGCGACCTCCATCGAGGACAAACTGTCCGGGCCATGCACGGTACACATCTACATCGACAAGCATGATGGCAAGAGAAAGTCCAGCCACCTCCTCAAGGACTGCCGCGAGTTCCTCAAGCTACATGAGGGATTGGTTCGGATGAACCGCAATGCAGTCGAAAGGGGCTACGGAGCTGCTCTAGGCGCCGTGGCACATGGCGCACCACCACCACCACCTGGGCCACCCCCGAACGGAGCTGCACCGTACCAACACCACGGAGGCGAACCGTACCCACGGGCCATGGGTACCATGATGATCCAAAAGGGGCGCCCCTCCAATAGGGTGCAGAAGGCCATCACTCGCCAAGTCAACTTGGCCACACACTCGCCACCATCCACCACTGAGTACCTCAGTGGCAGTGAGTCGTGCATTACTTTCGACAAACGCGACCACCCGCCTCAAGTACCTCGCCCAGGTCATTGCCCCCTCGTACTCGAGGCACAAATTGGAGGCTTCGACATGAGTCGCGTCTTCATGGATGGCGGAAGCGGTATCAACCTCATATTCGCGAGTACCTTGCGAGCAATGGGGATCCCTCTAACCTGCTTGGAGGCATCGGACACAATGTTCCACGGCATCGTCCCAGGGAAAGGCGTATACCCCCTGGGAAAAATCAACCTCGACGTCATATTCGGCACGCCGAAGAACTTCCGGCGCGAGCGCATCGACTTTGAAGTTGTCGACTGGCCCTCACAATACCACTGCATCCTCGGACGCGTCGCGTTCGCTAGGTTCATGGTGGTACCCCACTACGCCTACCTGCAGATGAAGATGCCAGGTCCCAATGGCGTCATCACGATCAATGGGAGCTTTGAGCGATCTGACAGTTGCGACAGGGAATTCAACAGAATCTCCCAGTCCTTCGGCATGCAGGAGGAGATCACGCGATTGAAGGAAACGACAGACAACAGTCTGCCGCCCCTGAGTAGGCCAAGCTCACCTGACCTCTCCTTCGACTCATCTGTGCACACAAAGAAGGTGCAGGTCCATCCATCAGATCCCGCCAAAACGGCCCTCATCACCAACAACTTGAGTCCTGCATAGGAACTCGCGCTCGTCGAATTCCTCCATGAGCACTGGGAATTTTTGCCTGGTGTCCTGCGGACATGCCAGGAGTTCCCAGGGAATTCGCCGAGCACGCACTCAACGTCAACCCCGATGCAAGGCCAGTCAAGCAAACAATCAGGCGACTGTCTGAGCCACGAGCGCAGGCAGTCGGAATGGAGATCAACAGACTCCTCGAGGCCAAATTCATACGCGAGATCAAGGAAAGCACTTGGCTCGCCAATACGGTGCTGGTGCCAAAAAAGGACACGAATATCCTACGGATGTGCATGGACTTCACTACTTTAAACAAGCACTGCCAAAAAGATCACTTCCCGCTACCACGGATCAACCAAATCATCGACTCCATCACTGGATGCGAGCGCCTCTGCTTCCTCGATGCCTACTCAGGCTACAACCAAATTCGAATGAAGGAGGAAGACCAGGAGAAGACCGCGTTTACAACGCCCTTCGGTGTGTTCTGCTACAACACAATGCCCTTCGGGCTAAAAAACGCGGGAGCTACCTACCAATGGTGCATGCAGGCTTGCCTCAAGGAGCAGCTAGGTCACAACATCCAAGTCTATGTCGACGACATACTAATCAAAACCAAAAAGGAAGACTCTCTAATCGATGACTTGCGCGAAACATTCGCCAATCTCGACCGTTACCGGATCAAGCTCAATAGGGACAAATGCGCCTTCGGCGTACCATCTGGGCAGCTACTCGAGTATCTCATCTCCGCGAGAGGGATTGAAGCAGACCCGAAAAAGATAAAGGCTATACTAGCCATGGAGAAGCCAAAGAACATAAGAGGCGTCCAGCAACTAGCCGGACGAATCGCGGCCCTCAGTCGATTCATCAGTTAAATGGGAGAAAAGGCACTGCCCTTCTACCGACTCCTCCGCAAAGCTGATAAATTCGAATGGACCAATGAAGCGCAAGAAGCATTCGAATATCTCAAGCGCCTGTTATCCACATCGCCAGTACTAGTGACTCCACGGGAAAGGGAACCACTACTGCTGTACATCTCCGCCACCAACCAAGTGGTTAGTACAATGCTCGTCGTCGAACGGGCAGAAGAAAACAAGGTCCATGGCGTACAACGCCCGGTATACTACCTCAGCGAGGTCCTCACGCCAACAAAATAGCGGTACCCGCACTACCAGAAGCTGGCGTACGGTGTCTTCATGACCTCCCGGCGACTGCACCATTACTTCCAGGAACACCCAATCGTGGTAGTCAACGACGCCCCATTGGGACATATCCTCAATAACCCCGACGCCATGGGATGAGTCGCGCTTTGGGGAATCGAACTATCTCCATGAGACATCACATACGAAAAGCGCAACGCAATCAAGTCGCAAATTCTCCCTGACTTCCTCGTGCATTGGATGGAAAATCAACTCCCAGACAAGCCAGATATGTCCTACCTCTGGACCATGCACTTCGATGGATCCAAACGGAAAGATGGAGCAGGAGCAGGTGTCATACTGACATCACCTCAAGGAGACAAGCTGAAATACATCCTGCGAATGCAGTTTACAGCCTCAAACAACAAAGCTGAATATGAGGCCCTGTTGCACGGGATGAGGATGGCAAAAGCCTACGGCGCAAAAATGCTCATCATATACGGCGACTCCAAGCTGGTCGTCAACCAAACAATGCACGAGTGCGACGCACTGAACGACAACATGATCGCGTACCGCGACCTCTACGATACACTCGAAGGGGACTTCGATGGCTGCGAGCTACGACACGTAGGTCGCGAAAGCAACGAGGAGGCGGATGCACTCGCAAACATAGGCTATACCTGCGCCCCCATACCACCTGGTGTATTTCTCGAGCGCATCTGTGAACGCTCCATCAAGCCAAAGGCCGTAGAGAAGAAAACAAGCGCAGCAATGGACTCGGGGGCTACGCCACCCAATGAGCCAATGGCACTCGACGACTTGGAGCTAGACATAGGGCTCGAAGGGCCAATGAGCGTCATGATGATCGAACAATCCTGGACGCAGCCGTACATTATGTACCTCCTCAGTAAGCGCCTACTAGACAACCCGACAGACGCACGGCACATCGCGCGACGCTCCAAGGCATTCGACGTTATCAACGACGAACTATACAAGCACAACATCACAGGAGTGCTACAGCGATGTGTCTCCATGGCCGATGGAAGAGCAATTCTCCTCGACATCCATGAAGGGACCTGCGGGCACCACGCAGGCAGTCGCGCTCTCGTTGCCAAAGCTCTACGAGCTGGATTTTACTGGCCCACGGCCATGCACGATGCCAAGGACATTGTCCAAAAATGCAATGCTTGCCAACGATTCGCGGACAAGCCACACGCACCAGGCGCAGAACTACGGCCTATTCCATTGGCCTGGCCCTTCGCCCAGTGGGGACTCGACATGGTTGGCAAACTTCCACGGTCCTCGCAAGGAGGCTACGTCTACCTCTTGATCGCAGTCGACAAATTCACCAAGTGGATTGAGTCCATGCTAGTGACCAAGCAATAAGGGCACAGCGCAGTCAAATTCTTCGAGTCCATCGTCTACCGCTTCGGCGTGCCGCACAGCATCATCACCGACAACAGAATGAACTTCACATCCAAGGAGTTCCAAGAATTCTGCGAGAGCATGGGGATCAACATCAACTACGCCTCAGTAGCACACCCACAGACTAACGGTCAGGTGGAAAAGGCAAACAGGCTCATCTGCAGCGGCATCAAGAAGCGACTCCTTCGACCACTCGAGCAAGCTGTGGGTTGCTGGCCAGATGAGCTCCAATCCGTACTCTGGAGCCTGCGTACAACTCCAAACAGCACCACGGGCTACACACCATTCTTTATGGTGCACAGAGCAGAAGCAGTACTACCCGCCGAAGTGCGATACAAGGCGCCACGTGTAGTCGCTTACAGCGAACAAGAGTCATCTCTTGCACTCAAAGACTCCGTCGATCTCCTCGACGAGGCAAGAGAAATCGCCGTAGCAAGATCCACGGTCTACCAGCAGAACCTGCGCAACTACCACAGTAGAAGGCTTTGCCTCAGATCCTTCATCGAAGGTGACTTGGTCTTGCGACTGAAGCAGCAGGGACATCTCAAGCTCGAATCCCCCTGGAAAGGACCGTACGTGATTACAGAAGTAATCCCAGGTGGCGCCTATCGCCTTCAAGATTTAGAGACAGGAGTCGCACACTCTAACCCTTGGAACGTCGCACAACTGCGACGCTTCTACCCTTAGTCGTTTTTCTTTACTTTTGCATCACAAATAAGGCTATTCAGCCAAGGCTACTTAGCCGCACATTGTACCTCGTACTATTCTTCGAATAAATAAAAGCTAAGTGCCCCGCAACTCTGTGCCCTCCTTTACTTTGTCAATTTTCATACTCGGGGGCTACGCCACCCTATACACATATGTTCTTCGAACAATAACGCGACATCCTGAGTAGCTGGCACATCAATCGAACCCCTTAACACAAACTCAACCCAGCTGCAACGCACCTGACAGGTTGACAAGGGAACGATACAAAGATGGCCAGGCTAACAAAAAGGACTCGCATAAGTGCAACGCACACCACGCTTAAAGCTATTTGTACACATTCAACAGTAAATTATCTACAAATATATACGAGCTTTACAACACTAGTACACTTATGTGCAAGATACATATTTGGCTACCCTTGCAACAGAAGAACATTAGTCTGTTCCTCGAAGAAGTCGACGACCTCCTCGGCTGGACGGTCCACCACCTGATAGTGCGGCACCATGTCCCAGGAAGATCCTGCTGGTGGCACCGGTGGCCCAGAGGCAATGGCGGGGATATCCACGCCAGGCTTGTGCAAACGCACCATGGAGAGAGCAGCCTTGGCACCAGCCACCAACTGCTGCCTCACGCACTCGCGAACCGCGGACATAACTTGAAATTTGGTCAGGAGAGCCAGCAGGCTTGATGGAGTATCATCCAGTGGGAACATCGCCCGATAGATATTCTTCAAACACGACTGCGACTTCTTCAGAAAGAGCAGCACTCACGAGACACGATCCTGCAGGGTCGCCAACGCAGTCGCACGATCATGGTCTACCCAGAAGTATCCACTCTCCTGAAGTTGTTCCTGGGTGAGATCATGAAGGCGGATGGCAATCCTATCCCTCTCCTCCTGCGGATGGCGTGCGCTAACAACTACATGAAGCAGCATCAACAACATGAGTACAATGTACCATTGCGATTAACTACAAAGGAAAAGATGAGGATGAGCAAACTAACACTTAAACTGGTCACCCAGCTGGGTCACCTCGCTAAGCAGATATTGCTCGCGGGTGGCGGCTTTTTCAGCCTTTGACTTCCACACGTCCGCGCTACCGTGGATCACGGGCAACTCACGCTCCAGTTGCTTAACGCGATCACGAAGTCGCGAAAGCAAGGACATCTCCTCTACCCTGGAGCGTGGTGGTGCCATTGTATCCTCAAGAGATGGCGAGCCCGGGGTTCCCCCCACAGGACCACTTGATGTACCCTACCAAAAATCAAGCCAGAGGCAAATAAGGCGACCAACTCAAAAGTCAAAAGTAACAGATGCGTTCAGAATCAGCATAAAGTATTCACAAAACACACTCGCCAACAGGCATGTTCTCCAGTCAGAAGGGAAATTCATCAGCTATTACAAGAAACTAACTAGGGAGTAGCTGGCTTCTGCGACTTCGATGACCTTGGGGGCTTCATCAAGTCCGTGGCAGTATCAGATGCCACAGACTTTCCGCCGGCCCCTGAGGCCGAAGTTTTCGCCGCCTTCTTCGCACGATTGAGCTCTTCCGAATACTTGGCAACAGTGTTTATCAAGGAATGGCCATATTTGGCACAGGCAGTCGCAAAGGGAGCGAATACTACCTGCTGACCATCCGCGCCAACAGGCATCGTCTTCGACACCGTAGAAGGATCTACTTCGACTCCGTGGGCTTGCACCATGGCAAGCGACATGGTCGCACCAGCTGCACGGAGGGAGTTCTTGTACGTGGGAGGCACACCCCCATCAAGCGACTCCACCAGCTCTTCCACATTGTCGACCAGCCCCGCCTTCGGCATCAACTCCTCCCGAAGGCGACTCAAGGTGGCCTTGGCCTTGGACAACGTATTTTGGACAGTGGCGCTACGATCCTCGACCGCAGATACCGCGCCCGCCAGAGCGTCATCGCGACAAAGGGCTTGTGGATCAAAACTCAAGCCGCCAGCATCTACACCAAAATACACACATGGGTCAAACTTCTAGTGCCACCGGCACTACAGATGCAGAGCAGAACATCAATAAAATATCTACAGGTAAAGGTACCTGAGAGGGCTTTGGCGACTGAGAACAGTTGCTCTTCGAACAACTTCTCCCTGGCTGCAAAGGAGGCGCGCAGATCCTCTTCGCGCTTCTGGGCATCATCACGAGCCGCGATTGCCTCATCGCGCCCCTTCACAGCTGCGGCTAGTGTCTTCTCCAACATGGCGACATCGTGTAGTAAAGCGTTATGCTCAGCTACATGGCAGTCAATAATTGGTTGTCAGTCGATTATACCAAAACAGAGAGAAGACGAAAAGAATAAGTATAGAACACTCACTCTCGACCACGCGGTAGCGCGTCTCCAGCATCGCATGCTGGCGACCCATCGCCATCACCTTCTCCGCCACCTGCGTGGCTTCCTTTACAAGGAGTTGTCGTATAAAACAAAGAGTCGGCAAAGGGAAACAAAAGGCATTGATTGACAAATTACAAAATAAAGAAAGATATACTTACATGGTCCTCTAGCGACTCCGAAGAAGTCTGCTGAGCCGTCATCCGAGCAACTATTCGATGCTCCCCTCCGTGAGGAGAGCTCGAAGAATTATGCCCGGAGTGGGCTGCCGCCGGAGGAGAAGGAGCGCGCTCGACCTCTACCTTGGCCCTTGAGGTCGCAACTCCTGATTCTTTCAAAAACTCGACATCGCCAAAAGATGACGATGCCTCTTGACTGCAAGACAAAATCCGCACTCAGAAAGGGCAAACTCCAGGGCAAAGCCAACAAGAAGAAAACAGAGAAGAATGAATGCACTAGCAAACTTACCAGTCAAATTTTTCAAGATCAAACGTGGCCTCCGCCGACTCCGACGAAGACTCCTTGGGCAATCGCATCTTCTTGCGAGAAGACGGTGCCACAACCCTCACAGGAACGGCGGGAATTGGCGACTCCGCGCCAACAGCCGCACCTCCTGGAGTTGAAGGAGTCGACGCGTCGGAATCCCCACTACGCGAACGCTTGCGAGTATCCGGGCTCTCGGACTCGGGGGCTTCCTCTTCCATATTAGAAGGGACAGTCGACTCAGACTCGTCCTCTTCCAAAGCTTCACGAGGAATAATCCCCTCTGGGAGGGGAGGCATACAAGGCGCACCGCCCACTCCTGCATACAAACAGTAAAGATCAACAAACATAGCAGGAAGGCAACAGAAAACGCAATCGAGAAAATAAGCTACTACGTAGCACAACTGTACCTCGGGAGGAGGATTCGAAGCATCGAAGGGAGGAACGACTGGCTCATTTGGAAGCACATCCTTGAAGGTGTACTTCGTGACCAGTCGCACCCTCTTATCTACCTCACTCGCGGACATGCCATCGGCAGACACGCGAGTGGCATCATTAGCGCCACCCCATTGAAACATGGGATGGACTCTGTCCTGGAGAGGATGGACGCGACGATGCAGCCAAGTCCTGACAAGGGCACAACCTCCCTCTTCTGCACCTATGCGACTCTCGAGGTCGCAGACGCGCTGATATAGCATGTCTGTCTCCGCGAGTTCGGAGGGCATGATCACGTTCTTCCAAGAACGCATCTTCTTGCAGGGAGTCGCAGGATCAAAAGGCGCGAGTCCAAAGTGCTCGTCCTTGGCCTTCTAGTCGCGAACATAGAACCATTTGTCCCTCCATCCCTGGACGGACTTGGCGAGCTTGATGTCGAAGTAGGTGGCGGACGGGTCGACATGAATTCCACAACCACCTACGTCATAAACTAACGATCCAGATGCGGACTGACGCTTTAGCTTAAATAAGCGTTTGAAAAGACCAAAGTGTGGCTCGATTCCGAGCCAGCACTCGCAGAGAGTGATGAAACAAGTGATGTGGAGGAGCGAATTTGGGGACAGCTGATGGAGCTGGAGCCCATAGAGACAAAGAAGACCCCTAAGAAAGGGGTGAAGAGGCAAGGAAAGACCGCGAATGATGAATGCAAGAAACATCACTCGAAAACTAGCGGGAGGAGCATGAATGACCTCACCGCTGGGGACGCGTGCATCGGCGACTGCCGTAGAGATAACTCCATCTTGGCAAAGAAGACGGAGATCCGACGCCTTGATGATAGAGGGGAGCCATGCGCCATTGGTCACGCAAGTGCCCGCGACCTTCTTCTTCCCGCCGGCGGCGGTGCTGTTGCCCGCAGCAGCGGAGCCACCTTTCTTCTTCGCCGCAGCGACGGTGGCCACGGAATAAGTGGCAACACCTCCCTTCTTCTTCCCCATTGCGTGGCGGTGATGTGAGCGAAGGAAGTAGCTCAGGAACGAACGGAGCTGGTCCAACGTCATGGAGAAGATGGGCGCAGGGGAAAGCAGAAAAGCAGCAGCAATGGCGATGGCAGCAAGGAAGAAAGAGCGCGGATGGGAAATTACCGCCGCAGCACCGCTACTTAACCCCTGGGAGATGCAATCCAACGGCTGACAAAAACCCTATTGGACGCGTGGCACGCATCACGTTGGACACGTGGAGAAGAGGAAGCGCGAACCGTCCCCCCACTTTTACCATTACGCGCGGAAATTGAGGAGGCACAGTTAAAAATAAGATTACGCACGCCCAGTCAAATCAAAGTCAGAAAGTGGGACCCACCGCTCGTCACGTCCCGTCAAAATCGCTCACGCGGGCAACTAAGGTCATACAAGCATCAGCACTGACGTCACCAAGGCTACGCAGTGGAAAACTTCGACTATTTTTAGTCCTTGCTAGAGTCTTTGACTCCACCAAGCACTCGGGGGCTACTCCCATAGGGAGCGCTGGCCGTGCACCCTACAATTTTTCTTTTTCTTGTTGCAGGAACATGGACAATCACAAAAGCAAACCCAACCACTTGAAACACAGTTCGATTATGGACATGGGTTACTCCCATAGGGAGCGCCAGAAACAAGCAGACAAAAGACGACAGCAGTCGCAAAAATGTTTTATTACCTGCCTGAGTCATCGACTGAAACAAGCAGGAAAAAGACGACAGCAGTCGCAAAAATGTTTTATTACCTGCCTAAGTCATCGACTGAAACAAGCAAGCAAAAGACGACAGTAGTAGCAAAAGTTTTTTAGTCCCTGCCTGAGTCTTCGACTCAACCAGGCACTCGGGGGCTACTCCCATAGGGAGCGCTTGTCGCGCACCATATGATTATTTGTACAAAAAACTGTGTGTTGATAACATCCATACTCGAAACTCCTGGCGACACCGCCTCATAATTTTTCCCTTACAAAGAGGCTGCATCTCCTGGGTCACCTGAATCGTCTCCGCGATGATAAAATTCGGATGCCGCGCCTACGGCGTGAAGATAAGACCTGACAACGCATTTAACTGCGCACTACCAGAAACATATTCGTGCCTACAGGCACGATGAACATGCCTTGACGGACGCGTCAAGTGCTCACACCCATATAACTGGAATTCGACTCCTGTAAGACCTCCGCTGCCTGAGTCGAATTACACCAGCACTTTTTCTGGCTTCGAGTCCGGGGACTCGAATTTGAGTAGATTGCGTTGTTTCGCCCTAAGGTGGTTAACTGATACCGATACTTCGGTTATATCAGGCACGTATATCAATAATCCCTATGACACGAATAAAAGCAATCAAAATGTACTCATTTAGGCACTCGAAGGCTTCAAAAGTCCCCAGTCGAATCTGCGATTCCACTGGACACTCGGAGGCTACTGACATGGGTATACCCTACAGGTACTCGAGCTTGGTATATACGGTCTAAATACGTACAGGCCCATGGTGTCGCCAAGGCCCAAATAAAAGACTCGGGTCACCTACGGACTCTCGATTGCTTGAAGAACAAGAAGGAGTTAAAGATAGAAAGTTTGAAGGGGAAAACCCTAACTTGTAACCGACTCGACCTGCTACCGGAGACCTAGCCTATCTATATAAGGGCTAGGAGGGGGCGGCGACGAGGACACACGCAAACCTAGTTTCCACAACCCTCGTCAGATTGCATCTGTGCACCATTATAACTTTCGACTCCTTCGATAATTCCACGAGCAGACAAGCAGGAGTAGGGACCTCTACAAGGCCTGAACCTGGGTAAATCCTTTGTTCCCTGTATGCTTGTTTGCTAGCCGATAGATGTCTCCAGTGCTCCTTCCTTCTCCAAAACCCAAGTCCATAACAATGGGCATTGACGAGTTAAACCCTCGTCAGCTACTGAATAGGGTTTTTAACTAAATGGCAAAATTCTATTTTAATCTTTGGGCTCAGCGCGGGAAAAGAAATGGGCCGACCCAACTGCACAGCGCGCACGCAGCGGGTTGCTGACAGGTTGGTCACACGCGTCAGCGACTCTATCTAACTGAAACGGTATCAGCAAATCTTAGCGTTGTGATTAGAACAAGATCTACGGCTAAGGTTCATCGTCTACGTCGTAGAGCTCCGGCGAGATTCTAAACCTAGCGGCACGGTGGGGGTCGTGGGAGGCTTACCAGGGCTCCAGCTAGGTCCGGCGATGGGGGCGAATGGGCTGGTAGACAACGGCGAGTCGATTGGTGGTCACAGCGGCTCCTAGGGTGGCTCCAATCAATGATGCCCTTCCTTCACTGCAATGGCGGGTTTCGGCTAAATTCTAGTGACGTGGTGCTCGCCTTGCTCCTGGGAAGGGTCGGTGAGGTTTCTGAGAGAGTGAAGAGTGAAATGGTGTGAAGTTTGAGGTCTAGGGTGGCTCCTATTTATACACCGGCGTTGGAGGCAGGGCGGCATGGTCGGGCTCATCGGCGACGCTGCTACAGGTCGATCTAGGCATGGTGGATGGCGTGGGTCGACGCGGTGGACTGCGGCGATCGTCACGCGCGTAGTGGTGAGGCAAGGGGCGGTCTTAGTCGGTCGGGCGACATCGTTGTTCTGTTCAAGTACGGAGGTGTTCGTCATCGAGTACGGTGGTCACAGGGCGTGCGGTGGCGAATCATCGTGTGTGGGAGGTGGCTGGTGACGCGGCGGGTGCGGGTACGCATGGAGAGAGCGAGGCGCGGCGTGTGTGCGCGAGGAGGCTTCGACGCTCCATCGTGCTCTCGGCATGGCAGAGACATAAATGGGCATGGCTGCTCTGGCTTCTCCACTCCTCGCCGTTGGTCAAGGGGTGGACAGAGAGGGGCGGTGAGGTCACGGGTATTAGCTAGGCATCGTGGGAGAGGGAGGTGCGGCATGTGGTGACTGGTCCATGGTCGACCGACATGGCATGCTCGGTACGGTCATGGCACTGGTCACTGCGGCGAGTGAGGCTGCTCCACTGCACGGCCAAGTACTAGGGATGGTCGTGGGTGATTTATTGGGTTGATTGCAGTACAAGCATGAGCACAAGTTTGATTTCAAACAGTAGATAGTTGATGAATTTGTACTCTGTCTACTAAGTGTTCGACTAAATAGACGCATGAACTTAACCTTGGAATTTTTTCCTGATTTTTGGTGAGTGAGATGGTCACATGCTTGGTAGTGTCTGTTTGCTCGGGATTGTCAAATGGTGGAGGTTTGAGTGGTTTTTTAAAAATAATGATCTACGCATCTATACTTGATTCAATTTTGAATTGCCTCTCAAATAGATTTAAACTTGGTTTCTGTAGATTGGTAAAGTTTGAGTGGGTTCATTTTTACTTAGTCTAGCAAGGGGTAAAAATAACTAGAATTGTTTCTATTGTAAATCTTTTACTAGAGATGCCCAAAGTAGGCTAGTGGTTAATTTTGACCAAAGTGACCATTTGATCATATGCCTCATATTTGATTTTCTTTTTATTTAATTCTATTTGGAATTGACCTAGATGATGTGGTATTCATCTTTAAACTAATCCTTAGCATTTATAGCAATCAATCATGGCAAAGACAAGCATTCATGCATTAATATAAATCACACATGCACTCATATGGGTTTAGGAGTAAAAGTTTTTGTTAACCCTAATCTTGAGTGATTAGAACTTGATAAACTTGTTTAATATTTTTGAGATGTTACATATAACATGGTCCACTTAGTATTAAACACTAGTGTTGTGGCATTTTGATCCATACTCTTCGTACATTGTTTATAGAAAAAACACTCATGTCACAGAAGAAATTATCATAAACTTTTTCCTGATAGTTGAAAACTCCTCCGAGCAAAATGGATTAGTACAACAAGATGCACCCATCTACCAGAAACGAAAACTATATCATAAATAAACATATGAGGTCGATAAGGGCACGACTTTCATCATTTGGGTTGAAACCAAAGAATAATTAATAATGTTCATGCATGGTACTAGCCATTATTGGGAAGCGTCCAATCAGGATTTTTTTTAAAAAGTTGTCAAAACACATGTTTCTCGATGCAAGTAACCAATGTTGAGGATAGCATTTATCGTTATCTTCTTAGTCGTCCTAAAATTAGCGATTTTTTAGTGATCGGCCGATAAATCAATTTATCGGCAGATAAGTTGATTAATCGGCTTCTCGGTTATTCAATGATAAGCGATAAATTAGGCCATATTGATCGATTTTTTTGAACAGTGCACGTAACAGGATGCCACATAAAAATATTATATTTTTTATTATTTACTAATTGAATGACAGTGCTTGCTAAGGGAGAGAAAATTTTCTTTTACTTTCTGAACATGTCAACATAATACATGTAATTTGTTTTAAAAAGCTATAACTCTACTTCATATGCATAGAAAGTAAAAACCCGATCTAATTATCATATTCTAAAGTTAGGTGTTCATGTGCTGCTATGAAATAATACAATAAATATATATATTATTGTACTAATTGAGAGCTCAAGAACAAAGCCTCTTTCCAACCTCGTCTTGACAAATGTGGCTTCTTCCTCTTCCTTTGGTGTCTCGACGGGAAGGAATTAGGATTTCATTCATTTTGACATGCTTCTCTCTCACCAATGACCACAATGAAGCCATTGTTGTTTGCTCTCTTCACAATCTTTGGTCCTTTTCCACCGCCGGTGTGCAAAAAAAGGCAAAATTCCATCTTCATAATCCCACAGCAAGACCAAATATGGTCATAGATTCAAACCCCTTGTGATCAACAATGAAAGATTGCTAAAATTAAACATTTTCTAAACTGGAGCATTTGGAGATCAAAAAAATAAATTGAGGTATTTGTAAAGTATTTATTGGCCATTACCTAAATCAATGGTAAGGATTTAGATAAAGATTCTTTGCATATATGGACTTGCATCTCAGTTAAACCATATCAGTTGTACATAAAGAAAAATGGCAATACTCGTTTAAGAGCTATATGTCAATTATTCAAACACAAGCTAGTTGTCGCTGAAAAATGCTTAAACCATTGAAAATTATGGAAATAGGGGTGGCCACAGTTCAATCGCTGATACGAATATAGGTCTGGCTTAAAGATCTTGATCAATGGATATACAACATATTGGGAGTATCTTTAAGTCAATTAACTTCACAAACATATAGCAATTGGTCAAATCATCATTTCCAACTAGTAACAATAGAATACATATTTGTAGCTCTTACAAAAGAGATGGAAAAGATTAGAAAAAGGTATGCCCCATTCAGAAGTCACAAACCTCCAACAAATGGTCAATGTCAAGCTTCATGCACTAACCAACTATTCCAAAAGACCGATCTTATGCAAAGGGCTAGGTAATCCACTAATACACATCAATAGTCAACACATTTGAAAATGTTCCTGCATGTACACAGGCTGGGCTAGATTCCTTTGAAAATGTAGGCGTCTTGGCAGAGCAAAATACTTCACTTCAAGCAGCTTAGATAATTTTCTCCACAAAAAAGTTTGCTCATAATAGAATGTTACTGCAGTCACACTAAAGGGGAACTCAAGGTCAAAGATATCTCTAGCAGGCCTATACAAATTAGCAATTAAGAAAAGGTGATAACTTGAAACATATCACAGAAGTTCAATTGGAGGAAGATAATCTTCATCTGTAGCATGATTTCAGTATTCAACCTGACTACCAAGAGATGATCCCGCAAATATCATGCTGGAAAGTAAAACTAAGGGCCACAAATGTAATAAAAAGGTAAAGTCATTACCTTTTGTGTGATGGGTTGAGGAATGTAGAGCTCAAAGCAAGATAAATAATTCAAAATAATCAAGAAAATGTGTATCACAAATTCCAGGCTAGCCTTGGAAAGCATATCAGCCTTCTAGCCTACAAACTGAATTCTCATTTGCGGAATACTGAAGACTATGAGGCCACATTGAAAATACTGTGTAGGGTGGACTGTTAAGCGAAAGAGAGACAATATAGGTTGTTGTTGTTAGTTATTGGCTGTTGAGCTCCATGTAGTGCTAGCGTTAGACACATCACGCATTGTTGGTCGTTGTGCATCCTCTCCTCCTTCCTACAATTGTTAGTACTACACTAACGGCTGGAAGGAATCCTCTATAGGTATGTGATGACAGTAGCCATCCTATCTGGTTCAAACTTTAATTGGTACTCTCTCCGTTTTAAAATATAAGACGTTTTAGCTTTGTAAAAAGAGTATATCTAGACTTCCTTTAATGTGTAGGTTCACTCTAAACCTAAATGAACCTATACATAAAAAGAGGTCTAGATACACTCCTTTCACAAAACTAAAATATTTTATATTTTGAAACGAAGGGAGTACGATGCTTCAACTAAACGCCCAAAAGAGGAGTCATGAACTTGCATTGTTATCATTTCTTTCAAGTTTATACCACTGGCAGTTGTTAGTACAACATGTGCATTCTACTACATAGAGATGAAACTTAGAGGTCAAGCTAGATGTATAAGCACCGTACATTGCGAACAACCTCTTGAGCATGCATCACGCTACCTTCTACTCTAGCCAAAAGTATAATCGACACCATTTGAACCATGTCCCCGTACTGCACCTTCTTGGCATGTATATTCAGCTCCCGTAGATTTAGTTTAAGCCAAATCTGACAACCAAACACATAATCTCCCTCACACAGGCTAGCGCAGTGGCGTGTTCCTCTGCCACCACGGTGAAGCCCCTATGAGCTGCGTCCACAAGCACTTCACACTAGAAGAAAAGTTGGCTTTTACAACGGACGATTTTCATGGTCGAAAGCCTGTTTTCGTGGTTAAAAAGTCTTCTACGATGGATAGCCTTCGTGGTAAAAGTCATGTCACAAATGAATCTACCACAATTCTTTTCCAACTGTGGTGGATCGCACCCTTCAGCCACGAAAACTTTTTTCATCGTAGATCTATTCGCCAGTCGCGTTGACTGCTGACGTCATGCAAATTGCCACATGGCAGATACTGTTAACGGCCGATTACTGCCGTTAACGGCCACATAAACCGTGGTAGAATTCTGGCTCAGTCAAGACATGCTAATTATTAAGTGGGTCAGCCCATGAGGAGAGCCCAATAACAAGATGGTTCGTTACTGTTTCGTCATGCACTGCTTGAAATGGGTCCATTAATGTAGCCAACTGTGGCCCACGAATTTTCAGGCCCGATACTGTTTTCACCTACAGAAGGCCTATGTTGGTCTAACACTGTGCGGCCCATTAGCAGTATGCGCCAAGTCGGTCGGGTAATGTTAAGGCCTGCGGTCGTCCCGTTACTATTCTCACAGCCCGTCGTGGGGCGCCTACTAATGGCCCTTCTTTGAGAAGGTTTTTTTTACTGTTATGTCCTTTTATTGTTTCAGCTACCAACTGTTCAGGCCTACAGGCGGTCTGTTACTGTTTTGATCTAGTACTGTTCTGGCCTGGGAATTTTTCGGCCTGTTATTGTTCTTGCTGGTAATTTTTATGGTCTATTACTGTTTTGGCTCGTTACTGTTCTGGCCTTTAACTGTTCTGTTCCTTTACTATTGTGGCATGCTACTGTTCTAGCATTTTACTGTTGTGGTTTATTACTATTTTGGCATAATTTTGTTCTGGCATGCTACTGTTCTAGACTGCTACTGTTCTAGCCTATTGATAGAAATGCGTCGAGAAGTTTTTTTAAGGCGTGGATAAGTGTGCGGCCTGGTTCTAATTCAGTGCATCTCCTATAAGAAAGGAACAAAATTTGAAGAGACAAGGGCTGGTTGCTCGATTGAAGGCGCGCTTAGGAAAGTTTGCGATCTCGGCGGAAAGTTTTGGCGGGCGCAGGCTGTTTGTCCACAATTTTCACAGAAATATTCGTGCTTATTTTATCGGATTTTCCAGTTCTCAAGCGCTTGAGAACTTCTTAGTTCTCAATCATCTCTCTCGTCATTGGATTTATCTCACGATTCGTGCAACGTGAGAGTTACACATTAGTTGCAACTAGGTTGTAACTGGAAATTTAATGAGTTGCAACTACTAGGTTGCAACTGACAATTAGCACAATTAGTAGGGTGACATCAGCAACTTAACATAACAAGTTCTCGGGCGTCTGAGATCTAGGCGCTCCTATATTTTATACCTTTTTCCTTGTTGACGTCTTTGTTATGAATCCCTCTGAGTCCCAGCATGTCTATCGAGATCAAGAAATTAGTCCATCCGGCCTTATTATAGTCCCAAACCTTCTAATTCGACCATGTTTTGGGTCATTCGGCTGCCGCAAACAACCCAATTAGTTTGAGCGAGAACCCATAAAAAATAGCACATGGATAATAGCCCATCAGTCCCTAACTTTCCCATTTTTCTTTAATTCGGTCTTTTTGGGGCACTGTCCATCCACCCCTAAAAAAATCCACCTATCCATGTTTTTAAGTAGAAACTACTACCTACTACATGATGTGTAGCATTTTTTAGTTGAGCTTCTAGTAATCACGCGCAGTAGATGGACAGGCAATTTTTTAAGAAGAAAAATAAATAATTTATATACGATGTTAGTATACATTTTTTACGTTTTATTAAAGCATAATATTTTTCTTGTAGTGACAAGGCATGCAGTTTATGTGTAGTGATATTTCTATATTAAGAGGCTGACATGGCCGAGACACCTACCTGCAGCTAGCTCCCATCAACCTTACACATTAGATTTAAAATGTACTTGCACAGCAGTCACGACCAGAAAAAATAAGACCAAGATAGACATGTTTATTGTCTAGAGAGGCTGACACGTGGGCCCTAGCAGCAAGACCATACATGACTGCCCTATCAAGCAACGTTACCAAGGTCAAACCGGCAAATGCGACCAAAAAAAAATCTCCAACATGCACACGTTTCCTCTACAGAGGAGGCTGTCATGTGGACCCAGCAGCGAGACCTTATACATGTGTTACATCGAGAAACGTTTCCA
Source organism: Avena sativa (assembly GCA_916181665.1). Taxonomy (NCBI): domain Eukaryota; kingdom Viridiplantae; phylum Streptophyta; class Magnoliopsida; order Poales; family Poaceae; genus Avena; species Avena sativa. The sequence continues at coordinate 326,465,293 of OV702289.1, forward strand.
AGTTCCAAACGGGGAGGCGCGAGCGAAAAAAAAAGTCCAGCATGCACATGTTTCCTGCACAAAGGATGCTGGTATGTGGGACCCACCAACCTATATAAACGGGTAATGCAGCGAGCAACACTATCAAGTTTGAAACATGGATGCGTGACCGAGGGAAAAACTCTATCATACACACATTTCTTCTAATGTGAGGATGACATGAGGGGACCAGGAGTTTGATTAAATGATAGATGCATCGAGCAGCGCTATCAAGTTCAGAATAGCACAAGCGAAGGAACAATTTCCATCATACACACGTTTCTTCTAATGAGAGCATGACATGTGGGTCCCAGTATCCTGATTAAGTGGTAGATGCATCGAGCAATGCTATCAAGTTCGGAACAGGGTAGCGCGAGCGAAGGAAAAAAATCCACCGTACACACAATTCTTCTAATGAGAGGCTGACATATAGGACCTAGTAGCCTGACTAAATGGCAGACGTGTCGAGCAACATTATTAAGTTCAAATCAGGGAGGCGCGACCGAAAAGTATGATCCGCTAGAGATACTGACGTCCGAGATCCACACGCCTTAAAATATTTTTGTGAGTCAACATTGCACGAGGAACCAAAAATCTTGCTTCTGCCACACGATGGTTGAGATTTCTCCACGTTTTAGCGGTTTTGTCGTAGTAAAGAGCCGCGAAAATGGAAAAAAAGTGTTCCATCAGCCACGGTTGAGCCGAGAAATTCTTGCGGAAGACATGCCTTCTACGACGACTGATGGGCCAAGTCATTATGGATGAACACTTTTCTTGTAGAGTTACCTACGCTATTGCGCTCCTTGAACCTATGAGTCGCTCCTCCTTGCCGCTTTGGTACTGTTTTTATTACCCAAGTCAAAAGCTCCATGTATTGATGTTTCATCCTGTATCCCATTCTGTTTTTCCATTGTCGCTAGTTTGTACTGTGCATTTTTTTGAAAGTTATGTATTATACTTGAAACAAATTAAAAGTAATTGGACACTTCCAGGCAAATATATAATTTAGTAATATATATTAAAAATGCATTTGTTGATATGTCTTGTAACAATTTGGGTAAGAGAGTGCACTTAAGTTATGCGTTACATACAGTTATATAGTTATGACCGAAAATAAAAGGGGAAGCAAACTATGAGTATCTTCATATGACTGTGATCCCTCAAAATAGTTGTGGTATTGTTATTCACCATCTTCAGAACCAATGGATTTAAATTGTAGCGGTTCTTGTCTCGAAAGAAAAAAAATAGAAAATCTGGAACCCAAGGTAAATTAATTTAGAATAAAAAAATAAGTTTAATAAATTAATTAACAGAAATTTAAGGGATAACTAAAGGGGAACAAAACACATATGTACATTATATACATGGATTCAGCGGTTTAGCACATGTACATGCTGAAATGGATCGTATGGGCACCAAGAGGGACGGTTGAATAGGTGCTACATTAAATTTTAATATTTTTTCAATTTTAGGCTTGAAACAAAAGGTAAATTCTTTAGATATACTATTATATAGAATTTCCCTATATGCAAACCTAACTACTAGCGAGTAAAGGCGAGTGAGATAGCGGAACGAGTAAACCGTAGTGGAGCACGCGGAGAAACATGATTTGTTTTACCGCCGTTCTTTCCTTGTTAAGGGAAGTACATCTGTGTTGGAGGGGTGGGCGGTACTAAGACCACCACGTCACAATAGGCCTCACCCTGTTCTCGGATGGATCCCGGCACCAAAGGCCTAATCCACCTTTCCACTATAGGAACCCTTCGAGGCGGGAACCGGCACCTTTACACAACTAGCGGGGCACAACTCCACAACCAAATTGGAGGCTCCCGTAATGACAACAAGCTACCACAAGAACAAGTTATTAATAACAAAACACAAGATCTAGATATTAACAAGAATACTAGATCGGGGATTTCTCTAAGTGAATGGAGAGGAGTTGATGCGCTTGATTCATGATGACGATGTATGATGTCTCCTCCTTCAATTCCCCCAAAGATCGAAGCCTTCGGGTGGTTGAAGTGGGAGATCTAGAGAGAGATTTTGCAACATGTCTGATCTTTTTGGAATGAACCAAGAGCTCTAACCAAAGGGGATGATGGGGCTTTTATACCCCCTGTCCTAACTGATCCGTTGGAGCCTTTGGGGGCCGGATTATCCAGCCGAAGTGAGGGCCGGATTATCCGGCCTGGGGAAAACTCCGCCCCAAACTCGGATTATCCGCCAAATAATCCGCCCCCAGTCAAAGCGACGCACCGAGCCAGCCCTTGCTTGTCTCCTGAGGGACGGATTATCCGGCCCAAGGTGAGGGCCGGAATATCCGGTCATAGGAACTAAGTCCGCCCTACTTCTGATTTTCCGGGGGAAAATCCGCCGCCAGTCAGAGCATCGTGCCATGCCATCCCTTGATCGTCTCCTGGGGCCCAGATTATCTGACACAAGGTGAGGTCCGAATTATCTGGTAAGGGGAAGAAAATCTGCCCCCTTCAGATTTTCCGAGGGAAAATCCGCCTCTAGTCAGAGCATCACGCCATGCCTGCCTTTGCCAAGTGAGTCAGGCCAGATTATCCGGCCCTTGATGGGGGCGGATAATCCGGCCTCCAAACACAATAATATTTCCTTGTACACTTAGCACACATGAGAAAACTCCACGGTATTGTTATCTAACACACAAAACACAGGGAACCATGAAAGATTCTTTCAATCTCCCCCTTTTTGGTGATAGATTACAATACTAGGATTTGCAACATAGTTCTCAAGACAACAATATTTAATGAATGAAACAGACTCCCCCTTAATGTGTGCATACTAAAGATTGCATTTGATTACAAATACACACAAGAAGGTATAAGTCTATTTCGTTGAAACATACGCGAAAAACTCATACCACTGGGAGAGAGATAGATGCGTCCTCAAAATATTATAAGAATATCCAATGATAGCCATAATGAGCTCCTCCCTCGATATAGATATCCAATGTAGCCAATATGATAGATGATTCCATAAGGATAATCTACAAGAGAAATCCAGAGCCACACAAACATAGTCTCATACAGCACAAATCACAAATAAAAGTTCAACGCTAAATGGGCACAAGAGAGAGAAAGACCGAAAAGATAAAGTGCAAATGCTTGTGCCCGACCCATGCAAATCCTCGAAGACCTAATAGAACTACTTCTCCCCCTTTGTCATCGAAACACCAAAAAGGAAGAAGAGCGATGCTAACGCCCCAATGGATCACTCATAGTCATCATCGTCGTCCTTGTCCCCGTCCTCGTCCTCATTCTCAAGCTCCTCGGTGTCATCCTCCTCAGCATCAGCAGTGGCCGAAGGAAACAGGTGACGCTCAATCTCACCATAGTTGAGCCCAGAAGAAGAATTCCACCGAGCATATGGTGTGGGAGTAGAAGGAGTAGGGGGATCGCCTGATGCACCAGACACATGGTGGAGAATGAGCTGCTGAGTGTGGGCCATCTCGTAGCGCTGTTTGTAGGACTCATATTGTCCCTTGCGAGTGTCCACTCCCATGCAAAGAATGTTCCACTGGAACCAATTCAGCTGCTTGATCTCACGAGCAATAGGAGGCACTGGGGGCCTATAATCACTGGCACGAGCATCTCGCATGAGACCCTTAGGAGCATAAGATGGGTGCGAGGTCTTCCTCACCTTGTTGTAGATCTTCTTCGCCTTGTGTTCCACATCGATATTAAAATCTTTAGTGGGAAGCAGGTGCTTGATCAGCATCATGATGTTTGGAGCATATGGGATGGATAGCCTATTAAACATGGCATCAATCAACTCATGGTAAATAAACTCCATCACATCCAGCTTGTACGAAACGGACTCATCCTCACAAGACGCAACCTCATGAGATAAGGCAAGAATCTGAACCAGGTGACCACATATAGTGTCATTGTTGCCTCCACTTGGGGTGATAGAATCATAGAAGAGACCCACCAAGCTAGCATACTGATGTCTACACACTTCTATTCTTGTAGACAGTTGTTGGGCCTCCAAGTGCAGAGGTTTGTAGAACAGCAGCAAGTTTTCCCTTAAGTGGATCACCCAAGGTTTATCGAACTCAGGGAGGAAGTGGTCAAAGGTATCCCTCTCAAGCAACCCTGCAATCAAGATACAAGAAGTCTCTTGTGCCCCCAACACACCCAATACACTTGTCAGGTGTATAGGTGCACTAGTTCGGCGAAGAGATAGTGAAATACAAGTGGTATGGATAATTATAAGTGGTAACAGTGATAGAAAATAGCTTGATGGCGTGGAAAAGACTAAAGTAAAACTGAAATAAAGATAGAAGCAAGCAAACATGTAATAGATCTAATTGCAAACGGTGTTTCAGTGCTTAGAAATAAGGCCTAGGGATCATACTTTCACTAGTGAACACTCTCATATAAATATATTCTTCTTTATGATACTACACTAAACTACTCTGCGGTTGGACACTCTAATCCATGGTAGGGCTATAACAGCACACCTCAAAGTTCACTTTCCCCATCTAGATAACCCCACACTGTCACCTTGAGCACTAGATGGTTCAAACAAACACCACAATTTCATAAAGACATCCAACTCCAAATATAACTCATAACAAGTATTTGAAATCTCTAGCCTAAGTGCCACCAAGGTGTGCACACTGTCAACTTCACACACATGGGGAGAGCTGATATCTATTAAAGCACTTGAGTAGCAAGGTAGATCTATAAATTACAAGCTCATGATCTCAATAAGGTCATGCATAGAGAGAGAGATGAACACATAGCTACCAGTAGAACCCTTAGCCTTGAGAGAAAACTACTCTCTCCTCATCATGGGAATCAGCAACGGTGATGGAGATGATGGTGGAGATCAATGGAGATAGCTCTAGGGGCACTTCCCCATCCCGGCAGGGTGCCGGAACAGAGACTTTCTGTCCCTTGAATCTCCTCTTCGGTGGCGGCGGCGCTGCGGAACTTTTCATGGCTGGAGGCTTGACTATTTAGGGTTTTTGCATCGGGAGGCATCTTATAGGCGAAGAGGCAAGGTCGGTGGGCGGCCAGGGGGCCCACACCACCTGGTGGTGCGGCCAGGGCTAGCCCGCGCCACCATATGCCTCTCCGTCTCGTCTTCTGGCTCCATGAGTAAAATATCGACTTTGGCTTTTGTTCGGTCCAATTCCGAGAATATTGATTTTCTGACTTTCCTGGAACCAAAAACAGCAGAAATCAGGCAACTGGCACTGTGGCACTTGTTAATAGGTTAGTCCAAGAAATCATATGAAAAGTACTCCAAAGTGTGGACAAAACATAAGAAAGTAGATAAAACCAAGCATGGAACATCAAAAATTATGGATACGTTAGCAACGTATCAACATCCCCAAGCTTAACTCCTGCTCGTCCTCGAGTAGGTAAGTGATAAAAAGAAAGAATAATTTTTGAGGTGACATGCACCATCATAAACTTGATCAAAGTATTTGTAAAACATTCAAAGCTGGGATCATAGTACTTCAAGCATAACATGAAAGACAAAGTTCTAACAATAAGGCAAAGTAACTATGTTGCAACATGAAAAGGCATAAACAAAAGATTCATGAATAACAATGATTTGCAAGACGTTTGTTTGTTTCACATAAAGAAAACATAGCATAGTGGCATTCAGCTTGTCCCTCATAAAGTAGCAAACATAAATGCATAGGACACCTTCAAAGTTCATAAGAGTGACTAGATACAAATAGTTTAAAACAAGCAATATCAAAGCTATGCATCAATCAACAAGTCTTGGGACAATGCACATAAAACTAAGAGTGGCCACTATGCTCTCAAAGTAGGTGCATAAAGATAGAAGGTGGAGACTCAACAAAAAAGTAAAAGAAAGTCCTTCATAGAAGGAAGTAGGGATTCAAGTTTCATAAAGAGCTTCCAAAAATTATGGTACTTTTTAGCTTTCAGCTCTCATTGCCCCTATCATAAGAATCTTGAAGTGATTAAGGTTAAAGTGAACAAACTATGGAGTATATGCTTGACAAAGTATAAGTTGGAAATCTCATGTCCCTTGAATATGAGGGTCGCTCCTCATGCTACTCAAGTTTAGTCACCGGTAAGTTCTTGTCATCGTAAGTACATGTGTATCATAGAGAACCGCCAACGGGGTACCCCTTGCCTGATGATACGGAAGAATCCCCATATCAAAATGACAAGGCAAGCAGACAATGAGCATCTTAGCAATCTTCTTATTTACCATGGGAATATGGTGCTTTTTTCTCTCTTTCCTCTTTTCGTATATCTCTTTTTTCTTTTTTCTCTTTTTTCTCAATATCTGACTCTTTTTTATAAGAAGAATGCTTCATAGACAGCTCATTATGGTTACGCTGCAGGTTTCCACCATGACAGCATGGATTAGACCAGCGACCCAGGCGTTTCTCTAACACATATACATAACTCCATGGACTTACAAGCTCCCCTTTCATTTCACACTGATGACATCCGTAGACAAAAGAGCATTATATCAACTAGGTACAAAGTACAAGTGCAATGTTGCAAGCGTTCCCCATGACAGCATGGTTCTGCTAATCCCCAAAAAATAAGTGCAAGCATATACAACATAGACGACACAATGGTTCAAGTTTATTAAGGGCAAGAAAAAAGTGTGCCATCAAGTTCGTGAGAGCTTTAATCACTAGTTTTCTCATAACGAGTTTAATTCGGAAGGTATATAAAAACATGAATATACTTGGAATAGCATATGCTAATAGGTAGGTATGGTGGACTCTTTGGAATAACTTGGTTTTAGGAGTTGGATGCATGAGTGGAACTCATACTTGGTTGTGGAGGCTAGCAAAAGACTAGGAGCGACCAACTAAGAGAGCAATAATGGCCATAATCATGCAGAGCGATAAAACATCATTGATCAAAGCATAAAGTGGTACTACAGGTTGAAAACTAAAGGATCATAAAGGCTATGGTGACTTGGGATAATCATAACATGGTGTGAGCATGTGCCAAGTCAACCCAAATAAAACATCAAAGGAGAATACCACAATACTATGCTTTAATATGCTAAAACAAGGCATGATCCTTCTAAGGCACATTAAGAAATCTCAATTGTTTATAACAAGTCATGCTACAACAAAGAATACTAAGCATAAATCCAAAACAATATCGAGCATGGCATGACAAAGCATAGGCCATAGTCAAAAACAAGCTCTCTTTACCACTTAAGCATGCACTTTCCTACTCTTTTCCAATCCAAACCAAACTATTTGGAACCCAATGTATGAAAGAGGGGGTCCAACCAATTTATTCAGCAAACTAAGAAAACCAAGCAAACGAAAAAACAAAACAAAAATGAAAAAGAAGACGCTCCAAGAACAACACAACTGTGCGTGAAACAAGAAAAATGAAGTGTTTGGAAGAAACCTGGGATTTTTATTGATGAAGAGGGGGATGCCTTGGGCATCCCCAAGCTTTGACGCTTGTACTTCTTGGATATTTCTTGGGGTGACACGCGTGGCATCCCCAAGCTTGAGCTTTAGTCCATCCTTCATCTCATTACTCATTCCTTCCGTATACCTGAAGCTTTTCTTCCATACAAAACTTCACACAATCTTTATCAGCAACATTAGTGCACTTCAAGAAAATAATTCTTTAGGTTCAGTTCTAACACCAATAAAACTTCCATTAAAACACAAGCTACTACAGAACTTCCCTCAAAAAGCTCAATTCGCCAAAAGAACCCAAAAAGGAACCAACAAGAAGCAAATGCAAATAATGGTAGAAATCTGTCAAACAGACCAGCAGGTAAAGACGAATTTTTTTGAAGACCTTCTGTTAAGTGTTGAACTAACGAAAGTTAGATAACAACCTGGGGTAGAAGCACACCAATTCAGGCCTCAAAAGGACGTACAGATATTTTACATGAATTTCTACGGTGAAGCACAGAAATCTGTTTCGGGACAACAACTTTCCCAACCATTACTTCTCTCTCATTAGAGGTTACTCTTGTCACAAAAAGCAAATAAAAAGGATAAGGAGCGGTTATTACTGAGGTAATAACTTCCAAGACTCATCTAAAACTTTTGGGTTATCTCCCAATAAGTACTTTTCTTTAACGCCTTTAAGTTAGACATGATAGTTTGAGAAGATGCTCACATAAGAAATATGAATTGAAGTAAAAGAGAGCATCAAGAAGCAAATTCAAAGCTCATTTAAGTCTAACCCACTTCCTATGCATATGGATCTTGTAAAGAAACAAGTCATGAAAGCACCAAGCAACACGCATAGGAAAGCAAAACAATTGCAACTTCAAAATTTTCAACATAAAGAGGGGAAACTTAATAATGTTGAGATACATAAGCCCATGTTTCCCTCTCTCATAATAACTTTCAGTAGCAACATGAATAAAATTAACAATATAACTATCACAAGAAACATTCTTATCATGAGCCACATGCATAAATGAATTAATACTCCCCACATAAACATAGTCATTCTATTGATTGTAGTGGGAGAAAATTCAACAAAATAGCTATCATTATTATTTTCATCACCATAATCATCAAATATAGGAGGCATATTGTAATCATAATTAATTTCCTACTCAATAGTAGGTGGAATGAAAATATCATAATCATCATTGCAATCATCATATATTGGAGGTATAGTATCATCATAAGCAATAGAATAGTTATCCTCCAAAGTGTGTTCATTTGTATCATCATTTTCAGAATTGGTACCGAAGATATTTTCAATATCAAAGGTAGTGTGCTTTTCCCAATCATGATCACTACTATAGGTAATAGGCATAGGAACATCATCGAGTTCAGACTCATCAAAAACTATAATAGGAGCAACATGCTTAGGGAAAAATACCGTTTCCTCTCTCCTTTTACTCCTCCTTTTCTTCTTTTTCTTCTTCTCTTTAGGAGGGAGAGGCTTGAAAGGAAGCTTCTCCATATACCCTGGTTCATTGTTAGAGACAATATAAGAAACTTTGGAGGATTCCTCCTTTTCATTAATAAGGCCAAAGCACATATTAGTCATGTCATATTTTGGTAAAATATCATCATTTATAATATTTTGTATGTAAGTATTTGGGTGACAATTATCAACACGATAAAGATGACAACCATGCATGACACTATTCATACCAAAAGCACTCATATCTACCAAAGAAGTTTTTCTTGATAACTCTTCACACCCCAAATATAATGTAAGTTCATCATGCTGATTAGGAGTGATCATGTCATCACAATACAAACTTGCAGTACTCATTGGATTAGAAGGGCTATTATTATGGCCTGAGCATTGAAAATTGAAATGACCCACTTCAAAGCAAAGTTCACAAATAAAAGGATAGAGGGCACAAACTTTTTTACCAAGATCATTTAGAGCCCTATACCACGTTCTAGTTTTTTCATTCCTGTGGGTGATACAATATTCTTCTTCAATTTGATTATTCTCACAAGGTCTATGTATTCCACAAAATTTAACATGCTTATAAGAAATAGTACTTTCAGAGGTTTGAGCATGTTTGTTGCTATCATTAATAACAATTTCCTTTTCCATGCAAGTGTCTTTAAAAGGCTCATGATACATGTCCCATTTTTCTTTAGGAGCATTAATATGAGAAGCAAAGGATCTAAAACAATCAATAAGAATTTGAGGATCAAGACCATATTTAGCACTAAGCTCTTGAAAATCAGTAGTTTCAGCGAAACACTTAATGCAATCATACTCATAGTTTATACCTGGTTCTTTACCTTTGTTGTTATCCCAATCTTCGGTACTGCTTTGAATTGTTTCAAGAAGATCCCACTTAGCTTTGACATCCTTACTTGTGAAGGATCCCTCTAAACAAGTATCTAGATAGTCCTTGTAATGTCCTGAAAGCCTTGCATAGAAATTATTAATAACAATATTACTAGGGAGCTCATGAATGGGACATTTGAGCATTAGTGACTTCAATCTCCCCCATGCTTGGGCAATATTTTCTCCATCATGTGGATGAAAATTATAAATGTAATTCCTATCTTTATGAATTTCATGAGGAGGATAAAATTTAGAGTAAAAGAGAGATTCAAGTTCCTTCCACTCCAAATGATGAGGATCATCTAGTAGCTCATACCACTCCCTTGCTTTGCCCTTAAGTGAAATAGGGAATAGCTTCCTCTTAACTTGGTTCATTGAAATACCTGCACACTTGAACAACTTGCATAATTCGTGTATAAAGAGTAAATGATCACCAGGATGGACAGTTCCATCTCCTAATAACAGTTGTTCATAACACGTTCAACAATTTTTATAGGTATTTTAAAAGAGATGCTTTCAGTATGTGGATTTAAAATATCACAAGTATCATTAGAATTACCACATATGGGAGATAAAGTATCATCAGAGCAAATTTTCTTCTTTAAAGCTGGGGAACTAAAAAGATCATTTTCATAAAGACTAACTTCCCCAAGCTTAGACGTTTCCATAGAATTAGTAACAAAGGTGTTCAAAAGATATATACTAATAACATTGCTATTAACATGCAAACAAAGTTCCATGGTTTTTTTAATTTTCTTTTCATACAATTCATGTTCTACATTAGGAAAAATACTAAAAAGCTCTCTAATTTTTTTGCTGTTTTCCGTAAAGCCTAACTAGTGAAAACATGAAACGAAAAGACAAAATTGCAGAATCTAAAGGAAATAACTTCGAGCACTCACACCGGAGGATGTGAGTACCTTTTACCTTACCTCCCCGGCAATGGCGCTAGAAAATAGCTTGATGTCTATGCACTTCTATTCTTGTAGACGTTTGTTGGGCCTCCAAGTGTAGAGGTTTGTAGAACAGCAGCAAGTTTTCCCTTAAGTGAATCACCCAAGGTTTATCGAACTCAGGGAGGAAGTGGTCAAAGGTATCCCTCTCAAGCAACATTACAACAAGATACAAGAAGTCTCTTCTGTCCCCAACACACCCAATACACTTGTCAGATGTATAGGTGCACTAGTTTAGCAAAGAGATAGTGAAATACAAGTGGTATGGATAATTATAAGTGGTAATAGTGATAGAAAATATCTTGATGGTGTGGAAAATACTAAAGTAAAACTGAAATAAAGATAGAAGCAAGCAAACATGTAATAGATCTAATTGCAAAGGGTGTTTCAGTGCTTAGAAACAAGGCCTAGGGATCATACTTTCACTAGTGAACACTCTCATATAAATATATTCTTATTTATGATACTACGCTGAACTACTCTCCGGTTGGACACTCTAATCCATGGTAGGGCTATAACAGCACACCTCAAAGTTCGCTTTCCCCATCTAGATAACCCCACAGTGTCACCTTGAGCACTAGATGGTTCAAACAAACACCACAATTTCATAAAGACATCCAACTACAAATATAACTCATAACAAGTATTTGAAATCTCTAGCCTAAGTGCCACCATGGTGTGCACACTGTCAACTTCACACACATGGGGAGAGCAGAGATCTATTAAAGCACTTGAGTAGCAAGGTAGATCTATAAATTACAAGCTCATGATCTCAATAAGGTCATGCATAGAGAGAGACATGAACACATAGCTACCGGTAGAACCCTTAGCCTCGAGAGAGAACTACTCTCTCCTCATCATGGGAATCAGCAACGGTGATGGAGATGATGGTGGAGATCAATGGAGATAGCTCTAGGGGCACTTCCCCATCCCGGCAGGGTGCCGGAACAGAGACTTTCTGTCCCTTGAATCTCCTCTTCGGTGGCGGCGGCGCTGCGGAACTTTTCATGGCTGGAGGCTTGACTATTTAGGGTTTTTGCATCGGGAGGCATCTTATAGGCGAAGAGGCAAGGTCGGTGGGCGGCCAGGGGGCCCACACCACCTGTTGGCGCGACCAGGGCTAGCCCGCGCCACCATATGGTGTGGCCACCCTGTGGCCCCTCTCCGTCTCGTCTTTTGGCAACGTGAGTCTTCCAGTAAAATATCGACTTTGGCTTTGGTCCGGTCCAATTCCGAGAATATTAATTTTCTGACATTCCTCGAACCAAAAACAGCAGAAAACAGGCAACTGGCACTATGGCACTTGTTAATAGGTTAGTCCAAGAAATCATATGAAAAATACTCCAAAGTGTGGACACAACATAAGAAAGTAGATTAAACCAAGCATGGAACATCAAAAAATTTGGATACGTTAGCAACGTATCACATACATAGGAGCGAGACCAGCAAAGGTGCCCATAATACCATTGTCAATTGTGCACGGAGAGAGGACTGCATCTTTGTTGGGCTTGAGTTGGGTGATGATACGGTGGCCACTAGCACAATCCCTGTTGCAGAAGGAATATCCAAGCACCCCAGGAAAAACACGAAAATCATCTTGCATAGGCCTGTCATGAGTCATCCACTTCATAGTGCGGTGCTCGTCACCACAAATAACCAAGGTGGAGAAGAACTGCTTAACAATCTCAGAATCATAGGAGCATTGAAGGGACATGAGATGGTGCAGCCCCATCCTCTCAGTCACATACATGGCATCAACAAGTTGAGGCTTCTCCATGGCCTCAGCAAGAACCAGAGGATGCATAGGCTGTATCTTCTGCCAAGCATAAACATCTTCATAGATACCCTTTTGTTCAGCACACCAAAATAGAGAGTCACCCAGCTCAGTATCATGTGGTAGTTCATCAAACAGATCACGATGACGAATGGAAGAGAAAGTAACAGGATCCACCTTCTTATAGTCAATCTTGGGCTCTTTGCCCTTCCTCTTGGACACAACCTTCATATCCCTCTTTGCCTGTTCAGCCATGCGTTTTGCCTCGTTCGTCCTTCTCCTCAGCTCAACCTCGTCCACTAAGTTACCCTCACCGTCGTCCCGAAAGTACTTAACATGAGGACGACGCTTGTAGGTCTTGGGAGCACTAGAACCACCTGTGAAGCGAACAAGACGGATAGCATGGGGATAAGCACACACACAAGTCCAAGAGAGAACCTAGAAATAGTAGGCAAACAGGTTATAGTCCAATCATACACAATGCACAACATCCATACGAAACTGAAGCAGTTTTGACTCTGTTAGGCCGGATTATCCGGCCTAGCCAGGGGCAGATAATCCGACCCTGGCAGAAAATTTTAGAATTGCATGGGTTGGATGCAAAAATGTAGATCGGGCCTAGAGGCTGTAAGACTACAATCTCTACATGAAACAACAACCTTCTAGACAACGTTCGACCCAACAAGTGACACATCAAGCCAAAGATGGGGAGAGAGGGAGTTACCCTCACTCATTGGAGGAAGAAGACGGAGGAGAAGGTACCCGGAGGCACGGAGAAGAAGATCCGGGGAGGCCCGGAGAATCCGGCGGCCGGAAAGGCTTCGGGGAGGGTGGGGGGCAACAGGCGGCGGCTGGGGAGATGGAGAGGGTCGGGGGAGAAGTGCTGCTCGTTATGAGCCCTTCCCCCTAATCCCAGACCTTAAAGACTGCAGCCACCAGGGCCGGATTATCCGGCCTACACTTGGGCCAGATTATCCGGCCTAAAATCTGAAATTCTGTTATACATAGATTTAGGCCCGCGCGTCCCCAAACAAAACCCCCACAAGGTGTACAAGGGACTTGTGTGCAAGAAAATATGGCTTAGGGGTAGGGAAAGGCTTGGGATTAAGAGAACCAAACTGAGATGGTACTACACACTCAAAATTGCAAGAATCAAATCAACTAAAGGCCAAAATTGAGTGTGATTCCCATAAGAACATGAGATGAGCAAGAACAACCAAAAAGATCCACATAAATCCAACTCTTCTCATGGAAGAGGGCGGTTGCCGAGGCCACCTTGTTGGAGTGCATGGTATGACACCGCGAAGATATATCTTGGGTTAATAACCAATACTCATCAATAATCTCACATATCACAAAATGATATAAAGAGAAATGATTTGACTTGATTTCAGCATTATGGGGGAGGGTTAGCCCAATCAATTAGGACCACACTCCCCCTATATCCATGCCCACACCTAGACCAAATAAGACTGAGATATAAGAGTGGGTGCATGGGTAATCAAGACAAGCTCCTTGAATCAACGATATTTACCTCATTCCTCAAGTAACAAAACCTTCCTTCATCAAGTGGCTTCGTGAAAATATCAACAAGTTGATTCTTCATGCTCACAAAAGATAGATCAATATCGCCTCGAGCAACATGGTCCCGAATAAAATGATTCTGAATCTCAATATGCTTCGTCCTTGTGTGCTGTACCGGATTGTACAGAATTTTGATTGCACTTTCATTATCACATAAAAGAGGCACTTTGTCACAATTGACACCATATTCCTTTAAAGTTTGCCTCATCCATAATAACTGGGTACAGGCACTCACAGCAGCAACATATTCAGCTTTGGCGGTGGAGAGAGATATACAATTATGCTTTTTAGAAGACCAACATACTAGAGACCTTCCCAAGAATTGACAAGCTCCAGAAGTTGATTTCCGATCATCCTTATCACCAGCCCAATCTGAATCAGTATAACCACATAGAGAAAAATTGGAGCCCTTGGGATACCATAGACCAAAATTAGGGGAATGAACCAAATATCGGAAGATCCTCTTGACCGCCACTAAGTGACTTTCTTTAGGAGCTACTTGATACCTTTCACACACCCCTACACTCAAGACAATATCGGGTCTAGATGCGCAAAGGTAAAGAAGAGAGCCGATCATGGACCGGTATACCTTTTGGTCCACATCTTTACCGTGGGGATTAAGTTCAAGATGACATTTTGTTTGCATCGGAGTGGCGACTCCATTAAGATCCGTCATCTTGAATCTCTTGAGCATGTCTTGGGTGTATTTTGCTTGATTGATGAAGGTTCCTTCTCTAAGTTGCTTGATCTCAAATCCAAGAAAGAACCGTAACTCCCCCATCATAGAAATCTCAAACATGTCAGTCATAAGCTTTGAAAATTCATCATTAAAAGCTTTATTAGTAGAGCCAAAGATAATGTCGTCTACATATAGTTGGCATATGAAGAGCTCCCCCTTAACCTTCTTAGTAAAAAGAGTGGGATCGATTTTCCCAACTTCGAATCCACGGTCTAACAAAAGCTCTTTAAGGTGCTCATACCACGCACGTGGGGCTTGTTTAAGGCCATAGAGTGCCCTATCGAGTTTGTAGACATGGTTCAGAAAGTTAGGATCCTCAAATCCCGAGGGTTTCTTTCAATATACCAACTCATGTAGAGGACCATTAAGAAAAGCACTCTTAACATCCATTTGCTATAATATAAAATTGTTATGAGCAGCATAACCAAGAAGGATACGAATGGACTCAAGGCGAGCCACAGGAGCATAATTCTCGCCTAAGTCGATGCCCTCCACTTGGGAATAGCCTTGTGCCACGAGTATTGCCTTGTTCCTTACAACAATGCTATTTTCATCTTGCTTATTCTTAAATATCCACTTTGTGCCGATAACATTGCGGCAATCCTTGGGTTTCTCTACTAATTTCTAGACCTTGTTGCGTTCAAAGTTATTCAACTCTTCATGCATAACAACAACCCAGTCCAGATCTTCAAGAGCTTCAAACACTTTCTTGGGTTCCTCCATGGATATGTGAGCTTGGTGCTCACCAAAACTTGCTAACTCCCTTCTCGTGGACACCCTTCGCTGGAGATCACCTACAACTTTGTCAAGAGTGTGACCCCTTAATTCAAGGTTCCTATCCGCATGAGCTTTGCGACAAAATTCAATAAGCTTGTTGTCTCTTGGGGCAATCACTTCATCATTTGAGTTTTCATTGGAATCATTGGCTTGGCCTTGATCTTCAGCTTGATTAGCAGGAATAGGAGATGATGAATCTTGCCCTTGATTTCGATCAACAGCCATAAGAGCATGCTGCTGCTCTACAGGCTTATTAAGGCCGGATAATCTGGCCAAGGGTGAGGCCGGATAATCCGGCATGGAAGAACCTGAAGCATCTTCGGATGCTGGACTGGATCTTGCTTGAACTGGAGAGTGGCCGCATAATCCGGGGTCATCCGGAAAATCCGGCCTGGGAGTTGCAGCAGTCTCTTCGATAGGTTGAACATTTCTGCCATTTGAGGAGGGTTGGCCAGATAATCCGGTGTCCACCAGATAATCCAGCCTGGTGCTTTCAAGAGCATTTTGATCTTCAGCATTTTGTGTGGTTGGTGTAGAATTTTCTCCAATGGTTGGAGCATGTTGAGCTTGTGTCGATGAGGGCTCCACTTGAGTAGAGCATTGTCCTTGCCGATCCGCCACAAGGGGTTCCTCAATGGGGCGGAAAAATCTCACGCCCATTCTTCTTATGGCATCTTGGGGTATTTCAACATCTGCATCAAAAACATCAACTTGCCCCGCATGGGAGCCATCATTTTCCTCGAACACCACACTACAAGATTCTACAACAGTTCTGGAGAGCTTATTGTAGACTCTATAAGTGTGGGATTTGGCACCATAACCAACAAAAATGCCTTCTAAAGCCTTAGACTCAAATTTAGATAAAAGAATTCCTTTAATGAGAAAGAAACACTTACAACCAAATACCCAGAAGTAGGAGATGTTTGGCTTGTTACCAGTAAGTATTTCATATGGAGTCTTGTCAAAGATTTTACGGAGATAGAGCCGGTTGGATGAATGGCATGCCGTAGAGATTGCTTCAGCCTAGAAGTTATAAGGAGATTTAAATTCAACTAGCATAGATCTGGCCATATCCATTAAGGTCTGGTTCTTCCTCTCGGAAACACCATTTTGTTGAGGGGTGTACGCAGCGGAATATTGATGTCTTATCCCCTCTTCACTTAGAAATTCATTTAAGGTGTAGTTCTTGAACTCAGAGCCGTTATCACTTCTAATTTCCAAACTAGGGACATTGTGTTGACGTTGGACCTCATTGGCAAAGTCGACGTTTGTTTAGTCTCGCTCTTCAACTTGAAGAAATAGACCCATGTGTATCTTGAGTAATCATCAACAATTACGAGGCAATATTTCTTCCCACCAAGACTTGCATGAGATGGAGGGCCAAAGAGATCCACATGGAGGAGCTCCAAAATCCTCTTTGATGAAATAATGGTCTTCCTTTGATGGGGAGAATCATGCATTTTTCCTTCAACACAAGCCCTGCAAACACGATCTTTGGCAAAGGAAACATTTTATTTTAGTCCAAGGATGTGGCCACCCTTGTGGAGACTTTGCAAAGTTCTCATATTAACGTGGGGTAGTCGGCGATGCCATAGCCAACCCGCGTCGGCCTTTCCGAAAAGACACATCGGCTCTGTAGTGGTTTTCCCTGAAAAGTCCACCACGTACAGGTCATTTTCGACATATCCCACGAAAGCAACCTTTAGAGACTTGCTCCACAAGAGTACCACCAAATCAGCATCAATAAAAACTGCAAATACCATCTTACCAAGGGCACGAACTGAAAGTAAATTGTAACCAAGGGTCTCAACAAGCATGACGTCCACGAGAGAGATGTCGTGAGCAACCACAACTTTGCCAAGACCCAACACCTCAGATTTTGACTTGTCACCATAGGAGACGGTTATGTGATCATGGTTAGGTTGCATCTCCGAGATGATCTCCTTGCTTCCGGTCATATGACTAGTGCACCCGCTATCGAGTACCCATTTAGACGCACCAGAAGCATAGCCCTGCAAGAAAGTTACTTCTTGGTTTTAGGTACCCATTTTTCAATGGATCCTCTCATGTTAGTGATAAGGGTCTTGGGAACCCAAATAGACCAAGAAATGTAACTATCATAAGGACCTAGAAAGCTAGCATATACATCACCATAATAATCACAAAATAACTCATAATTAGGATTATTAGCCCCTGCAAAACCATCATAGTTAGTCTTGTCATTAGAGGTGGTGCTTGTCTTTGGTTGAGTATTTTTCTCTTCTTCTTGTTCTTCTTCTTCTTTGCCTTGGGGACATAACCAAGACCTTCTTTCCCAGTGTTTGTCCTTTTCTTGCTAAGCACCTCATCTAGGACTTCTTTACCTTTATGTTGAGATCCCTTTGCAAGTTCTTCTTTTAGCCTTGCATTTTCCTCAACAATGTCTTCACGTCCACAAGATAGAGTGGAGGTGATGGGCATATTATACTTGTCCAATTGAGTTTGGAGCTGATCACGAGACTCATCTAGAGTAGAATGTTCGCTCTCCAATACCTTGTGAGCAATGTCAAGTTTCTCAAACTTCTCTGAGAGTCTAGCATGAGTAGCCCCAAATTCAACCTTTTCTTTCTTTAGTTTCTTTACCTTAGAAAGAGCATCGGCATGTTCTTTCATGAGATTGGAAACAACCTCTTCATGGGATTCCTCAATTGACTCGAGTTTGTCCTCCAAGGATACTCAAGCTTCCTCTTCTTCTAAGGCATTCTTTAAGGAGGTTATCTCCAAGGCATCCTCTCTTTCAATTCTGCCCTTTTCTTCGAGAAGAGCTTCAAAATGAGCAAGTTGACTCATGAGAGCATCAAAGTGAAGTTTGTGCTCACCTTGCAAGTTAGTGAAAAAATTGTCCAAAGCAATAACTTATTCTTTTATCTTAAGACTAGTGTGATCATCCATATCCATATTTATGTTAGTCTTAGGAAATGAAGAAAGAGAAGATGATACATCAGACCCTCTTGCCATAAGGCAAGTGAAGTTGTTGTTGATGACGTTTTCGTTTGGAGAGTTGAAGAGTGATGACGGGTTAGATGTGGTGGCAATAGCAGCCACCTCACGAGAACTATCTTCATCCTCTTTGTCTTCACTTGTATAGGAATATGCTTCTTGTGCCACCAAGACAATCTTGGGTTGCTTCTTATAAGGACCATTCTTTTTGATAAATGGCTTCTTTCGAGGTGCCTTGGACTTTTCTTTAAGGATGAGCCTACCACCATTGTCTTCTCTACTTTGATATGGACATTCAGCCACAAAGTGTAACCTATCTCCACAATTGTAGCATGTTCTCAGTTTTGGGCCATTCTCTCTTCTTCCACTTGACCCATTCTTGCGCTCGAGTTCCGACTTGGCCTTGGTTGGGTCCTTCCAAAAGTTCCTTCCATAGAAAGCCATGTACTCACCATGAGCAAGCTTGACTTCGTCGGGATAGCCCACGGAGACACCCTCGTATCCTCTTTCCTCCTCATCTTGTTCAACAACATTTGCCTTTAGAGCAACATTGACCCCCTTTTGCATTCCAATAGCCTAGGCATGTGCATCTTTAGTGTTCTTAGCTGCAACCTTGAATGATTCCATTTCTTGGATGACTTCATTTGAAGTTATTTGATGGTAGTTGTGTCTACCTTGCAAACTCTTCAAGTCTGTTGGCTCAAATGGCATTAGAGCACTCACATATTTCCTTTTTATCCAAGCATCATCAATGTGAGTGGCTCCATGCTTTCTAAATGTTATTGTAGTGCCCTTGAGCCTTCTATACATATCTTCATGGTCTTCACCATCCAACATGTAAAATCCTTCAGCTTCATTGCTAAGGGCATCATACCTATTTCTTCTCATGCTTTCATTTCCAATAAATAGGTCGGTGAGTGCATCCCAAGATTCTTTGGCGGTGTTGAAGTGCTCAATGTGGGGCATGTCCTTGGGACCCACTCCGAGCTGAATCATATGGAGAGCCGTTGCATTAAGTTGACTATCCACAACTTCTCTCCTAGTCAAGTTGGTGGGGTCTCCAATATGAAGACCATCTTCGATAATCCTCCAAAGCTCAATAGACGAACTGCATATATGAGATTTCATTAAGAATTGCCATTGATTAAATGAAGATGTAGTAAGCTTGGGTGGATCACCCCTATTGTTTATATGAGGATGAGGGATAGGTAGGTCAGGAGAATATAGATGAGGAACCTCACTATAGTCCTCCTTACCACTTCCCTTCTTGGAGGCGGAACCATTATGTTTTTTAGCTACCACTTCATCTTCCTTAGATCCGGTGTGAGCCTTATCGGTGGCCTCAGAGGAAGATGGGGATGGGGATGTAGATGACGTGAGGTGAGCAATCATTTGATGCATCTCTTCCATCTTGGTCTCAAAGGATTTCAACAAGGTTGTTTCCAACATCTTGAGGTCATCCATTGTGACCTTGTCCACAACCTCATTCCCATTTTCCTTAGTACCCATACTTCTCTTAGGCGGTTAAGCCCGAATTAAGAGCCGGGGCTCTGATACCAATTGAAATGGATTGTATGGGCACCTAGAGGGGGGTGAATAGGTGCTACTTTAAATTTTAATGCATTTTCAATTTTACGCTTGACACAAAAGGTAAATTCTCTAGATGTATTATTATATAGAATTTCCCTATATGCAAACCTAACTACTAGCGAGTAAAGGCGAGTGAGATATAGGAACGAGTAAACCATAGTGGAGCACGCGGAGACACAAGATTTGTTTTACCACAGCTCATTCCTTGTTAAGGGAAGTACATCTGCATTGGAGGGGTGGGCGGTACTAAGACCACCACGCCACAATAGGTCTCACCCTGTTCTCCGATGGATCCCGCCACCAAAGGCTTGATCCACCTTTCCACTATATGAACCCTTCGAGCCGGGAACCGGAGCCTTTACACAACTAGCGGGGCACAACTCCACAACCAAATTGGAGGCTCCTGTAATGACAACAAGCTGCCACAAGAACAAGTTATCAATAACAAAATACAAGATCTAGATATTAACGAGAATACTAGATCGGGGATTTCTCCAAGTGAATGGAGAGGAGTTGATGTGCTTGATTCGTGATGACGATGTATGATGTATCCTCCTTCAATTCCCCCAAAGATTGAAGCCTTCGAGGGGTTGAAGTGGGAGATCTAGAGAGAGAGCTTTTGCAACAGGTCTGGTCTTTTTCGAATGAACAAAGAGCTCTGACCGAAGGGAATGATGGGGCTTTTATACCCCCTATCCCAACTGAGCCGTTGGAGCCTTTGGGGGCCGGATTATCTGGCCCAAGTGAGGCCCGGATTATCTGGCCTTGGGAAAACTCCACCCAGACTCGGATTATCCGGCAAATAATCCGCCCCTAGTTAGAGCGACACGCCGAGCCAGCCCTTTCTTTTCTCCTGGGGGCCAGATTATCCAGGCCAAGGTGAGGGCCGGATTATCTGGTCATGGGAAGAAAGTCTGCCCTACTTCAGATTTTCCGGGCTAAATCCTCCCCCAGTCAGAGCATCACGCCATGCCAGCCCTTGATCGTCTCCTGGGGCCCGGATTATCCGGCCCAAGGTGAGGGCCGGATTATTAGGTCAGGGGAAGAAAATCCGCCCCCTTCAGATTTTCCCTGGGAAAATCTGCCCCCAGTCAGAGCGTCGCGCCATTCCTACCTTTGCCAAGTGAGTCAGGCCGGATTATCCAGCCCTTGATGGGGGCGGATAATCCGGCCCCCAAACATAATAATATTTCCCTGCACACTTAGCACACATGAGAAAAATCCACGGTATTGTTATCTAACACACAAAACACAGGGAACAATGAAATGTTCTTTCACACGCTTCACGAATTGCTCATGTCCACGTACTGCCCACGTCCATTTTCACTCTGGGATAGCGGAAGAAATTTCACTCTAGAGAAGAAACACAAACCTTCAAGACATGAGATGTATTCTGTATAACGGAGACATGGTAATATACTAATACAATAGCACCAGGCCTTTTGTGTTATTTACAATTTGGGAACTACTTATCTGAACACAAGGTAAGTTAGATACTTGGCGGTGGTACTACTTTCAGTATGCTACAAATAGGCATACTTCTATCTTAAGTATTGAAACAAACTCTAAGGATACTCTATCTTAAATTGCTTTCTACACTACCGATTATCATCAACATTAGTTCTCAAGATCATTGTAAATGCACTGTCAACAAATCTGGAAGTGGCTTATGTGTACAAATTTAGGACCATCATCTAAAGGCCAATAATTAAGACACTGACTTTTGAAGAAACCCCACATACCACTCCGTATTTAGTAATAGAACTCTCTTATGACACTGACTTGACTTGGTGTGTAGACATGGTCATATGTGGTAGATTAGAAAGCAATATGACAAACATGGTCAAGAAGATCTAGTTATCACAAAAGGATACAAATTCAAACAACATTAAATCAACTAACAAGGGTAAAATAGCTTCTCCATAATGTTCCATGTGGAAATAGCACGACATGGCAATCAATCTATTGTTGGGCAACTCATATTAGTTCCAGGAGACATCGACTAAAAAGAGGACAATAAGTCTTCCACATTGTATAGACATAATCGATGCAGAGAAAGAGAATGATGAATAGCAACTACAAAGTTTACTAGAAAAGAAACTAAGATGTTGGTAATCTACCATGTATAACATAACAACTGATAAGTCCTTGAAAAAACATATACTAATAAGAAGCTGACTTATGTGCTCAAAAACTTGCATTATGCCTTTGTTTGGGTGAAGGCAGCAATCTCAGAACTTTAGACAATTGGTGGAGTTAGAAGATTCCTCGATATATTCACTTGGTATTCTTCATTTATTTTCCGTATATAGCTCCTTGTTAAATCAAGTTCTTGAGTAAAACTACTCGTAACACTAAGATGACTCAAAAATAGCTTAGAGCATTACAAAATGACGAAAGAGAAAAGCACTAACCTTGGCATACAAAAGATTTGGCATTCACACAAAATGCCAGGTGGCTAGGGAGGGTCCGTGATAAGAGATGCATCGTCAGCATCAGCGACAATCGGAGCGCCACTATGACTGCTGGATTTGGAGCAGTCTATGACACCATTACGAAGTCAATTACCAAAAATTTCATCAACAGGCTATGATCTAGAACAAAAACAAAGCTAATAACCTACCCTATAGTCCAGCCTGGCCTCAAAGTTTTCTCATGCAGTTTTGCAACCTATGCTGGAAGTCATCATGTCGAACAAAAAAAATTAATATACTAGACTCTATATACTGCAGTTATTCTATACAGTTACAAAATAAGTCGCACTCATTTGATCATTCTATACGGTTCTGAATTCAGAAAATTCTTGCCAGTGCCCTATGTATGGTAGAATGAACCAAATTTAACATGATCAAGAACTATTCTTCAATTAACAGGAGAAGGCATCATAAAAAGTACTAAATGCAAGCAAGCAATGGATATTTCTACATCACACTATAGAGAATCAATCACTTTTGCTATGGTTGAGAACCTGCTTAGGAGAGGAGGGTCCAATCATGGGGAGGAGGATCCCGTCAGCGGGGAACTTCCCTTGTTAGTGCAGCATCACCAAGTGAGACTCTACGCTTTGTGCCCTGTGATACTATGTTCATTGAGGTTCGTGGCGGCTGGTCATCGCCAGCATAGGTAGGAAGATGACAGGGTAGACAGGGCATGATGTGGGATCAAAAGGCCCATCTAGGGGGGATGATGGACGTGGGGTGGTGGCAAGATCGACAAACATGAATTCAGTGGTGTCGACCTCAAGGTGAAGGGAGATAGGGGTGGAATCAGGCTGAGCTGATCCGGCTCGTGGCTCGGCTCGTCCAGGCTCGAAGAAACTTGAGCCAACCCTGGCTTGGCTTGATGCTAAAAATTTCATGTAAACTGGGCTCGCGGCTCAGCTCGGTGGGCTTGTGGCTCGTCTTGGACGACTTGCAATCCTAGCCCAACTTATAGGATGCAGCACGTGCAGACCCTCCCCGTGTGATTCCCTATCGACCCTGACTCCTGAAATCCTTCTTTTCTGCTCTCCCATCATGCTCGCTAGGTTACGGTCAGCGCACGCTGCCTACGCCTGCCGCCACCGGCCACCGCCCCCATCTCATCCTCCCATGTCTGCTCCTCTCCTCCAACAAAACATCACCACCAGTTGCTCCTCTCCTCCGGCACCACTGGCTGCTCCTCTTCTTGGCCACCACACACTCTGCCCATCTGTCGACGCTCGAAACTTCCCCAACCGCCACCGCTTGAGACTTCACCTCTCTCCCTTCCACCGTTCGCTGCCACTCGTGACCTTCTCTGCCATGTCGCTGCCACTGCATGTCAACACCCAGATTTTTAATCCCAGATGCCTGTTATGTCATACATCACAATCCCAGGATTACCATTTTTGCGAGACATGACAGAATTGGTACCACAGTACATCATCCATTACAAACCATAATAAAGGTCTTACAAATAAAGGTTCCCATGATCCACTCTTAATACAATCAAAGCAGCGAAAAGTAAACGTAGTAGGGACTCCATCTTCAGGGTCACAGGAAATGCTGACGATGGGAGATGATCCTAGTTGTCATAGACCTCCTGATGTCCATCTTCCTGGTAGTCCTCCTCATAGTCTGGCCACGGGAATAGCCAGGGACAAAGCCATGAGTACTCTCTAAGTACTCGCAAACTATCACTAACAAGTAAGGTAGTTCTAGTAAGAATCTTAAGCTCTAGGTTTATTTGCAAAAAGCCAGGTTTATTTCATACTGAGTTTAGAAGTAAAGAAAACTAATTTAATGTTCTACATCACCTAAGTGGGAACCTAGTTTTCATATCCACAACCCTGTTGTGGTCAAGTCAAAGTCATAGTTCAATTCACAAGTCATTTTGAAAACATCTGACAATGGAACAGTATGGCCACTCCAACTGTCCATAACCGTGGACGTGGCTATTCGAATAGTTTGAAACTCTGCAGAGTTGGTACACTTTCACAACAAAATTCGATACATCCGTCAGGGATAACCCTGAATCATCATACTTAGCATGCGGATAATCAATCCTAACCTTTCAGTTACACACTCTAGTATAGGCACCTCCCCTATGAGCTTGGCCTCCCAGCCATGGCCATCTGCCATCCTAGGCAATGCATAGGTGGACATTCATACTCACGGGGTAGCCTCAGCTCAACCTCTTTCCATGAGGGAACCCATACTAAGGCATATAAGCTTCCAGTTAAGCCCTACCCAATTTAGGTATTGTGGTTGATGTTCTCTTCTTCTTCTTCTTGGTAATACTCCTCCTCCTCGTATCCTGGGTCGGTACTATTGTCTATAAATGAATACGAGGTACACAATCACCAAACAATACTTAACTACTTCTATTTAGCACACAAAGGCTCACACTAGATGATCTAGCATTATAACAATCATCACATAAAATAAAGACCTAGTTTTATTTATCTTATTTTAGAAAAGTAATTTCTACTCATTGAAAATACTTAAGATTTAATATTCTCCAATTAAAATATGGGATCATGTTGACACATTTCATCACAACATATTCTAATACTTGGGAATGTTATTTAAAGTGGTGGCCATATTTTATAAAGTTTAATATTACTATTTAATACAAATTAAGTGACTAGAAATGCCTATATTGCATTCTTTTGGTACTAGTCCAATGTCACTGCATGTAAACCTAAATATTTTTACATATTCAGATAGATCTTGTTAAATGTGATATTTGAGAGTTGGAATTAACTCAAAAGTATTTATGGTTGATTTTTTTTAAAATGTTTGAATGTGGAAAAGTCTCTGTATTGTTATTTTTACTATAGGTGATCTATAATTTCAAATAGTTTAAATCCAACGGGATTGGATAGATATTTTGAATTCCTTTCTAACAAAACTAGAATCATGCAATTTGGTTCAGTGAATCTCTTTGAATCGATTTTTGAATCTACTGACAGAACCTAGTTTTAATTAAAATGGAAAAAGCTTATTTGAATCAACGGGCTCTGCGCGGGAAACCAGATGGGCCGGCCTAGCTGCACTGTGCGGGTGCAGCGGGCTGTTGACAGGGGGTCCCACTAGTCAGTGGCTCATTTAACCCGAAACGGTACGTTTCAATCTAGGCCGTGCGATTAGACTAGGATCTAACGGCTGACATGCATCGTCTATGATGAACAACTCCGGTGAGACTGAACCCTAATGGCGACAGTGGGGGTACGTGGGGTCTCACCTGGGCTCCAACTAGGGTTGGTGATGGGGCGAATAATGTTGTAGACAGTTCGAATGGTGGTCGCGATGGCTCCTGGGGCAGCTCCAATCAACGGCTCCTCTTCTCCTCTCCAACGGCGGACTCTGGCCAAATTCCGGTGATGTGGTGCTCGCCTTGCTCTGGGGAGAGGTGTGGGAGGTTCTGTGAGGAGTGGAATGGTGTGTCGAATGGAGGCTGGGGTGGCCTCTATTTATACACCGGCGAGAGGGACAGAGCGGGATGGCTCGGGCTCGTCGGTGATGGTGATACGGGGGCTATTGGCATGGATGACGGTAGGGTTCGGCGTGGTGCTTCCTGTCGGTCGTCGTGCGAGTAATGGCGCGGCACGGGGCGGTCGAGATTGGTCGGGAACGATTGGTCGTCTGGGCGAAACTGGCGGCGTTCGAGACGGTGCACAGGGGCTACGGGTCGCACAGCGGCGAACGGGCATGTCTGGGAGGTAGCTAGGGTCACGGCGAGTGCGGGCACTGATACATTGCAAATGTATCTATAATTTTTGATGTTCCATGCTTAGTTTTATCCACTTTCTTGTGTTTTGTCCACACTTTGGAGTACTTTTCATATGATTTCTTGGACTAACCTATTAACAAGAGCCATAGTGCCAGTTGCCTGTTTTCTGCTGTTTTTGGTTCCAGGAAGTCAGAAAATGAATATTCTCGGAATTGGACGGGACAAAAGCCAATATGCCTATTTTTCTTGGAGACTCACGGATCCAGAATACGAGACGGAGAGGGGCCACAGGGTGGCCACACCACCCCTAGGCGCGGGCAACCCAAGGCCGCGCCAGGGCATGGTGTGGGCCCCCTGGCCGGCCACCGACCTTGCCTCCTTTGCCTATAAAGTTCCCCCGAGGAAAAAACTCTAGATCATTAAGCCTCCAGCCACAAAAAGTTCCACAGCGCTGCCGCCACCGAAGGGGAGATTCGGGGGACATAAAGTCTCTGTTCCGGCACCCTGCTGGGACGGGGAAGTGCCCCCAGAGCCATCTCCATCGATCTCCACCGCCATCTCCATCACAATTGCTGATTCCCATGATGAGGAGGGAGTAGTTCTCTCTCGAGGCTAAGGGTTCTACCGGTAGCTATGTGTTCATCTCTCTCTTTATGCATGATCTTATTGAGATCATGAGCTTTGATCTATAGATCTACCTTTCTACTCAAGTGCTTTAATAGATCTCTTCTCTACCCATGTGTGTGAAAGTGACAGCGTGCACACCATGGTGGCACTTAGGCTAGAGATTACAAATACTTGTTATGAGTTATATTTGGAGTTGGATGTTTCTATGAAATTGTGGTGTTTGTTGGAACCATATAGTACTCAAGGTGACAGTGTGGGGTTTTCTAGACGGGAAAGACGAACTTTGAGGTGTGCTGTTATAGCCCTACCATTGATTTGAGTGTCCAACCGGAGAGTAGTTAAGAGTAGTATCATAAAGAGAAGATATTTATATGAGAGTGTTCACTAGTGAAAGTATGATCCCTAGGCCTTGTTTCTAAGCATTGAAACACCGTTTGCTATTAGATCTGTTACATGTTTGATTGCTTCCATCTTTATTTGAGTTTGCCTTTAGTCTTTTCCACGCCATCAATATATTTTCTATCACCGTTACCACTTGTATTTCACTATCTCTTTGCCAAACTAGTGCACCTATACACTTGACAAGTGTATTGGGTGTGTTGGGGACACAAGAGACTTCTTGTATCTTGATTGCAGGGTTGCTTGAGAGGGGATACCTTTGACCACTTCCTCCCTGAGTTCGATAAACCTTGGGTGATCCACTTAAGGGAATACTTGTTGTTGTTCTACAAACCTCTGCACTTGGAGGCCCAACAACTGTCTACAAGAATAGAAGTGTGTAGACATCAAGCTATTTTCTGGCGCCATTGCCGGGGAGGTAAGGTAAAAGGTATTCACACCAGAGGATTAAAGAAGAAGAACCTCCCACGGCAAACGCCTATTTTCTGGCGCCGTTGCCGAGGAGGTAAGGTAAAAAGGTACTCACATCCTCCGGTGTGAGTGCTCGAAGTTATTTCCTTTAGATTCTACAATTTTGTCTTTTTGTTTCTTGTTTTCACTAGTTAGGCTTAATGGAAAACAACAACAAAATTAGAGAGCTTTATAGTATTTATCTTGAGTTAGGACATGAAGTGTTTGAAGAGAAAATTAAAAAACCTATGGAACTTTATTTTCATGCTAATAGCAATGTTGTTAGTATGAATTCTTTGGACACCATTATTGCTAATGCTATGGAAAAGTCTAAGCTTGGGGAAGCTAGTTTTTATGAAAATGATCTTTTTAGTTCCCCAGCTTTGGAAGATAGCTATTCTATTGCTTATGATGATACCAAACCTCCAATATATGATGATTACAATTATGAATATGATATTTTCAGTCCACCTGCTATTGACAAGAAAATTAATTATGATTACAATATGCCTCCTATATTTGATGATTATGGTGATGAGAATAATAATGATAGCTATTTTGTTGAATTTGCTCCCACTATGATTGATAAGAATGACTATGCTTATATGGGGAGTATTAATTCTTTTATGCATGTGGCTCATAATAAGAATGTTTTACGTGATAGTTATATTGTTAATTTTATTCATGATGCTACTGAAAGTTATTATGAGAGACGGAAACATGGTTTTATGTATCTCAACAATATTAAGTTTCCCCTCTTTATGTTGAAAATTTTGAAGTTGCACTTGTTTTGCTTTTCTATGCTTGTTGCTTTGTGCTTTCATGACTTGTTTATCTACAAGATTCCTATGCAGAGGAAGTGGTTTAGATTTAAATGTGTTTTGAATTTGCTTCTTTGATGCTCTCTTTTACTTCAATTCATATTTCTTATGTGAGCATCTTTTCAAACTATCATGCCTAACTTAAAGGCGTTAAAGAAAAGTACTTATTAGGAGATAACCCAAAAGTTTTAGATGAGTCTTGGAAGTTATTACTTCAGTAATAACCGCTCCTTATCCTTTTTATTTGCTTTTTGTGCCAAGAGAAATCTCTAATGAGAGAGAAGTAATGATTGGGAAAGTTGCTGTCCTGAAACAGATTTCTGTGCTTCGCCGTAAAAAATCGTGTAAAATCTCTAGACGTCTTTTTGAGGCGTGAATTTTTTTTCTTCTGCCCCAGGTTGTTATCTAACTTTCGTTAGTTTAACACTTTTTGATTTGAGCAACAGAAGGTCTTCGAAAAAATTCGTCTTTACCTGCTGTTCTGTTTTGACAGATTTCTGCCATTTTCTGCATTTCCTTCTTGTTGGTTCCTTTTTGAGTTCTTTTGGGGAATTGAGCTTTTTGAGGGAAGTGCTACAGTAGCTTATGTTTTAATGTAAGTTTTATTGGTGTTGAAACTGAACCCAAAGACTTATTATCTTGAGTGCACTAATGTTGCTAATAAAGATTGTGTGAAGTTTTGTATGAAGGAAAAAATTTCAGGTGTATGGAAGGAATGAGTAATGAGATAAAGGATGGACTAAATCTCAAGCTTGGGGATGCCACGCGTGTCACCCCAAGAAATATCCAAGAAGTACAAGAGTAAAATCTTGGGGATGCCCAGTGCATCCCCTTCTTCATCAATAAAAATCTCAGGTTTCTTCCAAACACTTCATTTTTATTGTTTCATGCACAGTTATGTTGTTCTTGGAGCGTCTTCGTTTTTTGTTATTGGTTTTAGTTTTCTTGGTTTTCTTAGTTTTCTTGAATAAATTGGTTGGACCCCCTCTTTTATACATTGGTTTTCAAATAGTTTTGTTTGGATTGGAAAAGAGTAGGAAAGTTCATGCTTAAGTGGTAAAGAGATCTTGTTTTTGACTGTGGCCTATGCTTTGTCATGGCATGCTTGATATTCTTTTGGCTTTATGCTTAGTATTCTTTGTTGTAGCATGACTTGTTATAAACAATTGAGATTGCTTAATGTGCCTTGGATGAATCATGCGTTGTTTTAGCATATTAAAGCATAGTATAGTGGTATTCTCCTTTGATGCTTTATTTGGGTTGACTTGGCACATGCTCACACCATGTTATGACTATCCCAAGTCACCATAGCCTTTATGATCCTTTAGTTTTCAACTTGTCTTATCACTTTATGATTTTATCAATGATGTTTTGTCGCTCTGCATGATTATGGCCATTATTGCTCTCTTAGTTGGTCGCTCCCAGTCTTTTGCTAGCCTCCGCAACTAAGTATGAGTTCCACTCATGCATCCAACTTCCTAAACCAAGTTATTCCAAAGAGTACACCATACCTACCTATTAGCTTATGCTATTCCAAGTATATTCATGTTTTTGTTTACCTTCCAAATTAAACTTGTTATGAGAAAACTAGTGATTAAAGCTCTCACGAACTTGATGGCACACTTTACTTTTCTTGCCCTTAATAAACTTGAACCATTGTGTCGTCTATGTTGTATATGCTTGCACTTATTTGTTGGGAATTAGCAGAACCATGCTGTCATGGGGAACGCTTTCAACATTGCACGGGTACTTGTACCTAGTTGATATCATGCTCTTTTGTATATGGATGTCGTCGGTGTGAAATGAAAGGGGAGCTTGTAAGTCCATGGAGTTATGTATATGTGTTAGAGAAACGCCTGGGCCGCTGGTCTAATCCATGCTGACATGGTGGAAACCTGCAGCGTAAGCATAATGAGTTGTCTATGAAGCATTCTTCTTATAAAAAAAGAATCCTATATTGAGAAAAAAAGAGAAAAAAAAGAGATACTATGAAAAGAGGAAAGAGAGAAAAAAGCACCATATTCCCATGGTAAATAAGAAGATTGCTGAGATTCTCGTTGTCTGCTTGCCTTGTCATTTTGATATGGGGATTCTTCCGTATCATCGGGCAAGGGGTACCCTGTTGGCGGTTCTCTATGATACACATGTACTTACAATGACAGGGACTTACCGATGACTAAACTTGAGTAGCATGAGGAGCGGCCCTCGTATCCAAGGGACATGAGATTTCTAACTTATACTTCGCCAAGCATGTACAACATAGTTTGTTCACTTTAACCTTAATCACTTCAAGATGCTTATGATAGGGGCAATGAGAGCTTAAAGCTAATAAGTACCATAATTTTTGGAAGCTCTTTATGAGACTGGAATCCCTGCTTCCTTCTATGAAGGCCTTTCTTCCACCATTATATTGAGTCTCCATCTTCTACCTTTATGCACCTACTTTGAGAGCATAGTGGCCATTCTTAGTTCTATGTGCATTGTCCCAAGACTAGTTGATTGATGCATAACTTGATATTGCTTGTTTTAAACTATTTGTATCTAGTCACTCTTATGAACTTTGAAGGTGTCCTTTGCATTTATATTTGCTACTCTATGAGGGACAAGCTGAATGCTATTATGCTATGTTTTCTTTATGTGAAACAAACAAATGTCTTGCAAAGCATCGTTATTCATGAATCTTTTGTTTGTGCCTTTTCATGTTGCAACATAGTTTCTTTGTCTTATTGCTAGAACTTTGTCTTTCATGTTATGATTGAAGTACTATGATCCCAGCTATCAATGTTTTACAAATACTTTGATCAAGTTTATGATGGTGCATGTCATGTCAAAAATTATTCTTTCTTTTTATCACTTACCTACTCGAGGACGAGCAGGAGTTAAGCTTGGGGATGTTGATACATTGCAAATGTATCTATAATTTTTGATGTTCCATGCTTGGTTTTATCCACTTTCTTGTGTTTTGTCCACACTTTGGAGTACTTTTCATATGATTTCTTGGACTAACCTATTAACAAGAGCCACAGTGCCAGTTGCCTATTTTCTGCTGTTTTTTGGTTCCAGGAAGTCAGAAAATGAATATTCTTGGAATTGGACGGGACAAAAGCCAATATGCCTATTTTTCTTAGAGACTCACGGAGCCAGAATACGAGACGGAGAGGGGCCACAGGGTGGCCACACCACCCCTAGGCGCGGGCAGCCCTAGGTCGCGCCAGGGCATGGTGTGGGCCCCCTAGCAGGCCACCGACCTTGCCTCCTTCGCCTATAAAGTCCCTGATACATTATAAATGTATCTATAAATTTTGATGTTCCATGCTTGGTTTTATCCACTTTCTTGTGTTTTGTTCCAACTTTGGAGTACTTTTCATATGATTTCTTGGACTAACCATTTAACAAGAGCCACAGTGCCAGCTGCCAGTTTTCTGCTTTTTTTGGTTCCAGGAAAGTCAGAAAATGAATATTCTCGGAATTGGACGGGACAAAAGCCAAAGTGCCTATTTTTTCGGAAGGGATCAAGTGCCAGAATACAAGACGGAGAAGGGCCAGAGGGCGGCCACACCACCTGGCCGCGCGGCCAGGCCTGGCCCGCGCCAGGGGGTGGTGTGGCCAGCCCAAGCACCCCCTCGGCCTCTCCTTCCACCTATACATTGCCCTCGGGACGAAAACCCTAAGTACCCGATCAAAAATCCACGAAAGAGTCTGTAGCCGCCGTCATCTCCATCCCTAGATCGGGAGGGATCTGAAGCTCTTCCCGGCACCCTTTCGGAGAGGGGAATTCACCCTGGAGGCCTTCTTCATCACCATGCAAGCCTCCGGTGTGATGCGTGAGTAGTTCATCCTTGGACTACGGATCCATGTCGTAGCTAGATGGTTGGTTCTCCTCCTTTGTGCTTTCATGTTTAGATCTTGTGAGCTCCGTTCATGATCAAGATTATCTATTTGTAATCATACATGTTGTGTTTGCGGGGATCCGATGGATATTGAGATGCTATTTAAGATTGATTATTGATTCTATCATGTCTTTGTTATTTGTGATCTTGCATGATTTCCGTTGTTAGGAGCTATCTTGGCCAAGTAGATGCTAGCAACTCCAAGAGTTAGTATTTATGCTCGATAGTGGGTTCATGCCTCTGGTAATATGGAGAAGTGAAAGAAATCTCTAAGGTACTAGATGTGCTGTTGCTACTAGGGAGAAAACAACAATCCTTTGTTCATAGAACAAAGGATTTTTTACTTTACACGCAGTTCGTAAAGCAATAATCTATTGCTTGCAACTTAATACTGGAGGGGGTTCGGATGATAACCTGAAGGTGGATTATTAGTCATAGATGCAGTTGGATGGCGGTCTATGTATTATGTTGTAATGCCCAATCAAGTCTCAAAGGAGTCAAGATGATTAGTATATGCATGTATTGCTTTCTCGGTGTTTGTCAATTGCCCCGCTGTAATTTGTTCACCCAGCATGTTATCTATCTAAGGAGAGCCACCTCTAGTGAACTATGGATCCCGATCATTTCTCTTTACATACAATCTACAATCTTTTACTTCTTTGTGTTTACTTTCTGCAAACTTTTACTTCTTTCCATTCGATACGTTTAATCCTTTGTTTTCCGCAAAACACGGTGAGATTGACAACCTCATCGCAAGTTGGGGACAAAGTTCTGTGGTTGTGTTGTGCAGGTCTCCACGTTGCTACTAGCACCGGTAGTGCGCCCTGGCAAAGCTCAGCTAGTAACACCTTTGGGGTGTTTCCTTGCTCCTACTGGTTCGATTAAACCTTGGTTTCATAATTGAGGGAAAACTTACTGCTGTGCTCATCATACCTTCCTCTTGGGGTTACCAACGAGCTCTACGTCGAACGATGAGCACATCAATATCTTTTCTGGCACCGTTGCCGGGGAGTCAAGGACATCTTCACAAGGGGAATCCCTCATAACCAATCTCTTTACTTTGTTGTTTTTGTTTTGCTTAGTTTCTTTTTGCCTTGTTTGCTTGTTTTGTTCTTCAAAAAACACAAAAAAAATTAGTTTTACAAGTTTGCTTTCTTATTTGAAAACCCAAAAAAATGACTACTCTTTAAAACACTAAGTTGTGTGACTTCACTAGCACCAACAACAATGATTTTATGAGCACACCTATTGCTCCACCTGTGGCTGAAAATACTTTCTTTGAGATAAAACCTGCTTTGCTCAATCTTGATATGAGAGAACAATTTTCTGGTATTGGTAATGAAGACGCTGCTTCCCATCTAAATAACTTTGTTGAACTTTGTGAGATGCAAAACCATAGGGATATAGATGGTGATATTATTAAGATGAAATTGTTTCCTTTCTCTTTGAGAGGAAAAGCTAAAGAGTGGTTGAATTCCTTAACTAGGAATAGTATTGATTCTTGGACTAAGTGCAAAGATGCTTTTATTGGAAAATACTATCCTCCTGCTAAGATTATATCTATGAGAAGTGAAATAATGAAGTTTAAACAACTTGATAATGAGCATGTTGCTCAAGCTTGGGAAAGAATGAAATCTTTGGTAAAGAATTGTCCCACTCATGGACTGACTACTTGGATGATCATCCAAACTCTTTATGCAGGATTGAACTATTCTTCAAGGAACCTATTGGATTCTGCTGTTGGAGGTACCTTTATGACCATCACTTTGGGTGCTGCAACAAAACTTCTGGACAATATGATGGTTAATTATTCCGAATGGCATACGGAGAGAGCTCCACAAGGTAAGAAGGTAAATTCTGTTGAGGAAACCTCCTCCTTGAGTGATAAGATTGATATTATTATGTGTATGCTTGTTAATGGTAAAGACCATATTGATCCAAATAATGTTCCTTTAGCCTCTTTGGTTGCTCAATAAGAGCAAGTTGATGTGAACTTCATAAGAAATAATAATTTTGGCAACAATGCTTATGGTAATAATGCTTATAGGAACAATTTTGGTAACAACAATTATAAGCCATATCCTCCCAACAATGGTAATGCTTATGGAAATTCTTACAACAATAATAAGAGTGCTCCCTCTGAACTTGAAGTTATGCTTAAAGAGTTTATTAGTAAACAAACTGCTTTCAACAAAACTATTGAGGAAAAACTCTCTAATGCTGAAAGAAATATAGCATCTTTGGCTGAAACTCAATCTTCTTTGAATAAAATGGCTGCAAAACCTGAAACTAATGATAATATCTTTGTAGCTACTAATGCCATACAAGTAAGAATTGATGAAAATGTTAGACTATTAGCTGAATTGCATGCTAAGTGGGAAAGAGAAGATGAAATTGCTAGAAACATTAGTGTTTCTACTATCACCACCACTAGTGTTGAGGCTAGTAATAGTTCTACTACTCTAGATGATAAGCTTGATTTTGATCTTGATGGTTGCAACATCTTTGAAGTTATTAAGTTCCTACAAAAGCTTGTTAAAAGTCCTAATGCTAGTGCTATGAACATGGCCTTTACAAAACACATTACCGATGCTCGCATAAAGATTAAGGAAGAAAAGATGAAACATAAAGCTTCCATTCCTATAAAACAAGAGGATTGTTGGGAACCCATCATTAATATGAAAGTGAATGACTTTGATTTCAAATCTTTGTGTGATCTTGATAGTAGTGTTTCTATTATGCCTAGAATATTTATGATATGCTTGATTTGCCTCCTCTTGAAGATTGCTATTTGAATGTCCCACTTGATGATAATGTTAAAAAGAAACTCATGGGGAGTCTTAATGATGTTCTTATTATGGTTAACGATTCCTATGTCCCCGTTGATTTCTATGTTTTGGATGTTGAATACAATGCTTCTTGTCCTATTACTTTGGGAAGACCTTTTCTTAGAACTGTTGGTGCCATCATTGATATGAAAGAAGGCACCTTTAAATATCAACTCCCACTCAAGAAAGGTATAGAGCACTTCCCTAAAAGAGAGAAAATATTTCTTTTGCTTCTCCTATGAAAACAAAATTTGGTCTTAATGCTTCTTCATTTGAGAACACTTGATTCTTTCTTTGCTTCTTATGCCTAACTTAAAGGCGTTAAAGAAAAGTACTTATTGGGAGATAACCCAAAAGTTTTAGATGAGTCTTGGAAGTTATTACTTAAGTAATAACCTCTCCTTATCCTTTTTTTATTTGCTTTTTGTGCCAAGAAGTAACCTCTAATGAGAGTGAAGTAATGATTGGGAAAGTTGTTGTCCCGAAACAGATTTTTGTGCTTCACTGTAAAACTTTGTGAGAGAGCTCTGTATGTCGGATTGATCTGTAATTTTTTGTGCTTCTTCCCCAGGTTGTTATATAACTTTCGTTAGTTCAACACTTTTTGATTTGAGCAACAGAAGGTCCTCGAAAAAAATTCGTCTTTACCCGTTGGTCTGTTTTGACAGATTTCTGCCATTTTCTGCATTTGCTTCTTGTGGGTTCCTTTTTGAGTTCTTTTGGGGAATTGAGATTTTTGAAGGAAGTTCTACAGTATCTAGTGTTCTAATGGAAGTTTATTTGGTGTTAGAACTGAACCTTAAGACTTATTTATCTTAAGTGCACTAATGTTGCTAATGAGATTGTGTGAAGTTTCATATGAAGGAAAATTTTCAGGTGTATGGAAGGAATGAGTAATGAGATGAAGGATGGACTAAAGCTCAAGCTTGGGGATGCCACGCGTGTCACCCCAAGAAATATCCAAGAAGTACAAGCGTCAAAGCTTGGAGATGCGCAGGGCATCCCCTTCTTCATCAATAAAAATCACAGGTTTCTTCCAAATGCTTCATTTGTATTGTTTCATGCACAGTTGTGTTGTTCTTGGAGCGTCTTCTTTTTTGTTTTCGTTTTGGTTTTTCGTTTTCTTGGTTTTATTAGTTTGCTTAATAAATTGGTTGGACCCCCTCTTTCATACGTTGGTTTGCAAATGGTTTGGTTTGGTTTGGAAAAGAGTAGGAAAGTTCATACTTATGTGGTAAAAAGAGCTTGTTTTTGACTATGGCCTGTGCTTTGTCATGCCATGCTTGATATTGTTTTGGCTTTATGCGTAGTATTCTTTGTTGTAGCATGACTTATTATAAACAATTGAGATTGCTTAATGTGCCTTGGATGAATCATGCGTTGTTTTAGCATATTAAAGCATAGTATAGTGGTATTCTCCTTTGATGCTTTATTTGGGTTAACTTGGCACATGCTCACACCATGTTATGACTATCACAAGTCACCATAGCCTTTATTATCCTTTAGTTTTCAACTTGTAGTATCACTTTATGCTTTGATCAATGATGTTTTGTCGCTCTGCATGATTATGGCCATTATTTCTCTCTTAGTTTGTCGCTCCCAGTCTTTTGCTAGCCTCCACAACCAAGTATGAGTTCCACTCATGCATCCAACTCCCTAAACCAAGTTATTCCAAAGAGTCCACCATACCTACCTACTAGCTTATGCTATTCCAAGTATATTCATGTTTTTGTTTACCTTCCAAATTAAACTTGTTATGAGAAAACTAGTGATTAAAGCTCTCACGAACTTGATGGCACACTTTACTTTACTTGCCCTTAATAAACTTGAACCATTGTGTCGTCTATGTTGTATATTCTTGCACTTATTTGTTGGGAATTAGCAGAACCATGCTTTCATGGGGAACACTTTCAACATTGCACTTGGTACTTGTACCTAGTTGATATCATGCTCTTTTGTATATGGATGTCGTCGGTGTGAAATGAAAGGGGAGCTTTTAAGTCCATGGAGTTATGTATATGTGTTAGAGAAACGCCTGGGCCGCTGGTCTAATCCATGCTGACATGGTGGAAACCTGCAGCGTAAGCATAATGAGTTGTCTATGAAGCATTCTTCTTATAAAAAAAGAATCCTATATTGAGAAAAAAAGAGAAAAAAAAGAGATACTATGAAAAGAGGAAAGAGAGAAAAAAGCACCATATTCCCGGTGTGATGCGTGAGTAGTTCATCCTTGGACTACGGATCCATGTAGTAGATAGATGGTTGGTTCTCCTCCTTTGTGCTTTCATGTTTAGATCTTGTGAGCTCCGTTCATGATCAAGATCATCTATTTGTAATCATACATGTTGTGTTTGCGGGGATCCGATGGATATTGAGATGCTATTTCAGATTGATTATTGATTCTATCATGTCTTTGTTATTTGTGATCTTGCATGCTTTCCGTTGTTAGTAGCTATCTTGGCCAAGTAGATGCTAGCAACTCCAAGAGTTAGTATTTATGCTCGATAGTGGGTTCATGCCTCTGGTAATCTGGGGAAGTGACAGAAATCTCTAAGGTACTAGATGTGTTGTTGCTACTAGGGAGAAAACAACAATCCTTTGTTCATAGAACAATCGTATTGTTTACTTTACACGCAGTTCGTAAAGCAATAATCTGTTGCTTGCAACTTAATACTGGAGGGGGTTCGGATGATAACCTGAAGGTGGATTATTAGTCATAGATGCAGTTGGATGGTGGTCTATGTATTATGTTGTAATGCCCAATCAAGTCTCAAAGGAGTTAAGATGATTAGTATATGCATGTATTGCTTTCTCGGTGTTTGTCAATTGCCCCGCTGTAATTTGTTCACCCAGCATGTTATCTATCTAAGGAGAGCCACCTCTAGTGAACTATGGATCCCGGTCATTTCTATTTACATACAATCTACAATCTTTTACTTCTTTGTGTTTACTTTCTGCAAACTTTTACTTCTTTCCATTTGATACGTTTAATCCTTTGTTTTCCGCAAAACACGGTGAGATTGACAACCTCATCGCAAGTTGGGGACAAAGTTCTATGGTTGTGTTGTGTAGCTCTCCAAGTTGCTACAAGCACCGGTAGTGCGCCCTGCCAAAGCTCAGCTAGTAACACCTTTGCGGTGTTTCCTTGCTCCTACTGGTTCGATTAAACCTTGGTTTCATAACTGAGGGAAAACTTACTACTGTGCTCATCATACCTTCCTCTTGGGGTTCCCAACGAGCTCTACGTCGAACGACGAGCACATCAGTCCCCCCGAGGCAAAAACCCTAGATCATCAAGCCTCCAGCCACGAAATGTTCTGCAGCGCCGCCGCCACCGAAGGGGAGATTCGGGGGACAGAAAGTTTCTGTTCTGGCACCCTGCCAGGACTGGGAAGTGCCCCTGGATTCATCTCCATCGATCTCCACCGCCACCTCCATCACCATTGCCGATTCCCATGATGAGGAGGGAGTAGTTCTCTCTCGAGGCTAAGGGTTCTACCGGTAGCTATGTGTTCATCTCTCTCTATGCATGATCTTATTGAGATCATGAGCTTGTAATTTATAGATCTACCTTGATACTCAAGTGCTTTAATAGATCTCTGCTCTCCCCATGTGTGTGAAAGTGACAGCGTGCACACCATGGTGGCACTTAGGCTAGAGATTACAAATACTTATTATGAGTTATATTTGGAGTTGGATGTTTCTATGAAATTGTGGTGTTTGTTGGAACCATATAGTACTCAAGGTGACAGTGTGGGGTTTTCTAGATGGGAAAGACGAACTTTGAGGTGTGTTGTTATAGCCCTACCATCGATTAGAGTGTCCAACCGGAGAGTAGTTAAGAGTAGTATCATAAAGAGAAGATATTTATATGAGAGTGTTCACTAGTGAAAGTATGATCCCTAGGCCTTGTTTCTAAGCATTGAAACACTGTTTGCTATTAGATCTGTTACATGTTTGCTTGCTTCTATCTTTATTTCAGTTTTCCTTTAGTCTTCCACGCCATCAATCTATTTTCTATCACCGTTACCACTTGTATTTCACTATCTCTTCGCCGAACTAGTGCACCTATACACTTGACAAGTGTATTGGGTGTGTTGGGGACACAAGAGACTTCTTGTATCTTGATTGCAGGGTTGCTTGAGAGGGGATACCTTTGACCACTTCCTCCCTGAGTTCGATAAACCTTGGGTGATCCACTTAAGGGAAAACTTGCTGCTGTTCTACAAACCTCTGCACTTGGAGGCCCAACAACTGTCTACAAGAATAGAAGTGCGTAGACATCAGGCACGCGTGGTGAGGGCCAGGCACGACGTGTGGGCGCGTGTCGGCTGCGGCACTTTGGCGCGCTCTCGTCATGGAAGATAGGGAGGTGGGCGCGGCTAATGCGGCTGGTCCCTGGCTTGCCTGCGATCGAGGGGTGGACAGAGGGTGGCGGTGGACGGTTGCCTGTCTCCTAGGCATCATGGGAGAGGGCAGCGCTGGCTGTTACGAGCTGTCCATGGTCGACCGGCGTGGCGGCTTCGGGCGGCGCTGCACTGGCGCAAACGGCAAAAGGGGAAGCGTGTCCTGCGCTGCTGGGCACTGGGGTGAGTGAGTGGGATGGAGAGGGGACAAATGGGGTGATCAATTACTGCTCAAACAGTAGAAGTTAGGCCAGGGTATTCGGTGTCTAACAGTA
The DNA here is from genome assembly GCA_916181665.1 of Avena sativa. Lineage (NCBI taxonomy): Eukaryota > Viridiplantae > Streptophyta > Magnoliopsida > Poales > Poaceae > Avena > Avena sativa. Next base: position 326,505,395 of record OV702289.1, read on the forward strand.
GAAATTAATATTTGAATTTTTGAATGAAATTTGGTGAGTGTGTTTGTCACATGCTTGAGTGTCCATGATTGCTTGGAAAAGTCAAGGTGAATTGATTTGAGTGGTTTTTGAAAAATGGTGATCTTGGCATATGAACTTGATTCAATTTTGAATTGTCCTTTAAATAGATTTGGAATTTGTTTCTGTTAATTTGTAAAGTGCGCTTGGGTTCACTTTTACTTGGTCTAGCAACGGGTGAAAAGAATTGAGAAAGTTTTTATTAGAAATCTTTTACTAGGAACACCCAAAGTGGGCTAGTGGTTAACTTTGGTTAAAATGACCATTTGATCATATGATTCATATTTGAATTTCCTTTCTTTTGAATTTGCTTGTAATTGTCCTATATGATGTAGTATTCATCTTTAAACCATTCTTTATCTTTTGTAGCAATCAAACATGGCAATTGCACTCCTTCATACACTAATGCAATTAACACATACACTCATATTGGATTTAAATAATAAAAGTTTTTGTGAACCCTAAACTTGGGTGATTTTAACATGCTAATATTGATTAATAATTTTGGGGTGTTACACTAAACCTCCCCCTTCGCCTCTACTCAACTGCCACCTCTCATGCTAAATGCCCTATTGGCCTGCTATGCCTCTCCTCTGCTATACTTTCTCTATTGGCTGCTACTCCTGTTCATACGAGAATAGAGCAAGAACTGTACGACAAGGAAGTGCTCATGTTCAACATTGGTCTACAAAATGGAAGTAAAATCTGAAAGCACATGTCATGCTCATCTAGTGTTGCAAGAAACCTCCTATCATGTGTAAAATGTCTTGCTGATAAAAATTGAAAGAAGAAGCTATGGCTATTAAGTATGTATGTTAATCTTCACGATTTGTATTGTCTTACACCTCTACTGTAGTCTATGTGAGTTGCATCTCAAGTTACACTTTTATAGAATGGAGTGATGGTCATATTATGGTCGAATTGCATGTGCTAAGACTTATGTTCTTGATTGATCTTCTCTTCATTAACTATTTTATGGTCCAAGTGCATGCATTAGTGATATAATCTCATACGAAACCATGAATATTTGGTTATATGATGTATCAATTCATACCTATATAATGTTTATACATGATTATGAGTAGTTAATTTTAGTAAAGGTCATGCAGATTTTTTTCACCGAGCCTTCGACCGGCTTGCAAGCTTCACCGAGTTGGCTTGTTGAGCCTTGAGCTCCAGTAGCAAGTTTTAGGCTTGGCTTGTTCGACCTTCGAGCCGAGATAAGCCCGAGCCAAGTCTTGTCAAGCCCAAACCAAGCCTCGGCTTTGTGTCCACCCCTAAAGGGAGAGTAGGACGGTATGGAAGCGTTGGAGAGGATGGGGAGGGGGTCAGGTGAGCAGCGGCGGTAGTGGGTGATCGTTGGAGGTAGCCATGGTCTTTGTGAGGATTTCCTACCTCCATGCGGTCCCACTTGTCAATGCAAAGATTTGTTTGGGAGGTGCAGGTGTGCGATGAAGGACGGCGGCGTATTGGGTTACGACAAAACTTGACTTTCTTTTTAGGTAGTAGAGATTTGATTGTTTCCAAAATAGTGCCAATTTATTCAGGATGCGGATGCATAGCAAGAACTTGAATTTTTTAGCACTTTCAGAGGTTTTTGATGTAATGAATTCTTGGTTAGCTTCAAAAGATTTTTGGAAAAATTTAATAGCAATCTATCATGCTTACTTGTTAAAATTTGACACGGTCGGTGGGAGTACAATTTATATCGAAGACCTTAAAAAAGAGAAAATTACATAGAGGTCCATATATTAGCACAAAGGGCCATAAGTTAAGCAAGGTTCTGACTCCTTCTCCAGCGAGCAGCAGAGCCATACTCTTAGTACTACTGTACTTGCTTCACAAAGAAAAAAGAAAAAAATGCTCCTCACTTTCAAACTAGCTTGCTGCGGGTGTGCTTGGTGCTTCCTCTTTGCGGGTTGTGAAATGGAACAAGAATGGAGTAGTACAGAGTACTAGGAAAGCTAGCCAGCTCATAATAGTATGCAGGTCATCACGTACACGTGCACAGCGCCACGTTGTGAACGAGGGAGAGATCAGTCGGTCAGGGTGTGGATGGTGAGTAGGCAACAAAGGAGAGAAAACACAATTTGTTTTGTATGCATATATAGTAAAGGTCCTGAAATTTACCTACCAGTACTCTAGTTAACTGTACCATGTATCTCGTGTCAGGAAGCCATCATAGCTTTGCTCTGACATCGCACCGCCTTCAAATCTCGCTCTCTGCTCCTCTCTCGTGTCGCCTCCTCTGTGCTCATATAGTCTCTTCTTGCTCTATGTTTTTTTCTAGAAAATAAACTCTTGTCACTTGGATTTTTTTCTTCTCCTAATGGTTGGAAACTCCCAGAGACAACATTGTTTACCATGTCAAGATTCACCCATGTTCTCCAAAATATGGGAACATCACCCTAAACCATGATGTGGATATGGCCATGACCTTAGTCGTCCAGCTTGAAACCCAAGAATATTCAAAAGTTGTCAAAACTCATGTTTATTATTATTTATGGCCAGTAATACACACAAAAGTACGCCACATAGAACTCTTTTTTTCATTATTATTTGATTCAAAACATGGCTAAATTTTTCAGCATGCAAATTCTTGGATAGGGAACATCGACAAAAATGTGATGTAGATATGGCCATGACCATGGTCGTTTGGCTTGACAACCAAGAATGTTCATACTCATGTTTTTTTCAAGAGTTGTCAAAACCCATGTTTATTTCTTCTTGGAAAGCAGTACATGTAAGAGGATGCCATGCGGATTATTTTATTATTAGTATTATTTTTGTTTGATTCTTTTCAGAACAAGGTCAAATTTTTATACATGCAGATTATAAGAAAGAAGTTGAATCTTTCAACAAAAAGACTCAGTGGTTTTCGATTGACTACCTGGTGGGTTACCTTCGAAAGATATTTGTAGAACTTTGAGAGCAATCTACCACTTACTTTTAGATGCAAACTTTACCCAACATTGAAAACCCAGCTTAAATTCATTTAAATGGGCGAAGTTAGCTATAAGAACTCATAAAACCTGGTAATCATAAGTGAAACATGTTCCAAAGTTTGTCTAGGAACTGGGATTGTGGTATTCCAAGCCATATTCTTCGTGATTGATTTAATTTAAAGGAAACCATTCTTTTCACTTCGAATATTCAAAATGGTTTTTTGTTCCTAGAAGTTGGAAACTCACATTATTGGAACATTATTGTCCACCATGCCAAGATGCACCCATATAGTACCAAATATGGGAGTATTACCATAAAGTATGGCCATTTACCCTTGTCGTTCGACCTGAAGCCTAAGAATGTTCATACATGTCATGCCATATTCAGAAACAGGTTATTTTTTCGAAAGTTGTGAACATTCGTGATTATCATTTTTTGCGGCAAGTAGCATAAGTTAGAGGACGATGTCGTGTGATTTTTTATTGTTTTCTAATAAATGTAAAATTTGTATGCATGCAAAATTCTTAGCGCAAGAAGCCGAATCATTCAACACATTCGTTGGTTTTCGATATATTGATAGTCTGGTGGTACCTTCAAAAAATAATTGTATAAATTTAAGAGCAATCTTCCTACCACTTACTCGGGCTTGTTCATTTGCGTTCCCAAGGTTGCTGGGAGAGTGCATCATGGGGCCCGAGTTGCCTGTAATTTCCACGTTTCGCAAAGTTGGGCTGCCAACTACCGAGAGGGGCCATTTCGAGGCAAACTCGTCTCACCCCTACCAAATCCAAACATTCTGTCAAACTGCCCCATGAAGTAGATGGTCGGGACCCTCATGTTAGTAATCTATCGGTGACGCGAGCGCCAACGCAGCAACCACATAGGAAAAATGAGGAACTAAAGGGGCTTGGTGTGTTGACCAAATTCACAAATCCACTCCCTCCTTTCACATGAACCCTAGCACCGGCGGCGTCGAAATCCACCCTCCAACCAGAATGATCCCTTCAGACATTTGACTTCTGGTGCCAAGTTGTTGCGCCCACTCGCTGATCCCGAGATCCAATGTTGCATGTCGTGGCCGCCGTTGTGATGCTCTAGCCCGCCTCTTCCGCCAACGAGTCGAGCAGCACGAAGGATGGAAGATCCTATTACAAAGGAAGAAGTAGTTCTGGCTAATTGCAGGTGAGCTACTCTTCTCTTTGCTATTCACAATATCTATAACTGCTAGCTAGCTATTGGCATTATAGAGATAGATCGAACCTAGAATTGTTTGCTAGCACAACGCTGACAAACAATTCTTATCTTTTGTACCCAATTTTCTGTCAAGTAGGATCTCCGTGGAACCCAAATACATGGTTATGGTAACCCTCTACGGCTACCCCATTAAATTAGCAAATGGGAAGAGTAAGTGGAATCAACCTCATTATTTGAAGATGAAAGTAGTGCATGTGCAGTTATGCATTATCCCCGGTATGGTTGCTGCTGTGCGTGAATGTGCTGAAATGGGGCCAGAGCAGACTGCACGCTTCAGTTTCATGGATGAACGAGGCATCATGGTTCCTGTAACATGTGATAGTCAGCTAATTTGGTAGATGAAACGGTTTATTGGGCTTCGCGCGTTGACCCTGAATTGTAAAATACTGGATGTGCAAGTTGCTGCTATTGGGAGCCAACCAGCTATTCTTGGATAGGGTGGTCTAACTCAAACCCCTGCTGCTGTTAAGAAAAATGTGGTTCCTTGTCCACGCCATGCTTCTATTGAGCAACCTCCTCATGGGAGTCCCCATATTGCCGTTGTGCAAAACTCTGCTCTGAAATCTACTGGTAATGGTCGTCCTCGTGTTGTTGTTGATCTGGCTGGTGTTGACCCAATCCCTGCCACTTTTGAGCAAACTAAGGATTCCGGAGGCTGTCCCGTTGTTCTTGCCAAGGCTACGGCCTTGTGTGATGCTCCTCCTTGAAACCGTGCTCAAGTTGTGCAAACCCCTTATTTGGAATCTGCTGGTACTGGTCGTCCCCATGTTGTTGTTGATCTGGCTGCTATTGACCCAATCTCTACCGCAGTTGAGCAAACTAAGGCTTCCGGAGGCTGCCCCGCTTTTGTTGCCAAGACTGCGGCCTTATGTGATGCTCCTCCTTGAAACTGTGCTCAAGTTGTACAAACTCCTGCTCTGGAATCTGCTGGTACTGGTCATCCCCGTGTCGTTGTTGATTTGGCTACTATTGACCCAATCCCTGCTGCTGTTTAGAAAACTAAGGCTTCCGAAGGCTGCCCCACTATTGTTACCAAGGCTGCTGCCTTGTGTGCTGCTGCTCCTCGAAACCGTACTCAAGTTGTGCAAACCCCTACTCTAGAATCTGCTAGTACTGGTTGTCCCCATGGTGTTGTTGCTCTAGATGTTGCTGACCCTATCCCTGCCGTTGTTGAGCAAACTAAGGCTTCTGTAGGCTACCCCACTGTTGTTGCCAAGACTGCTGCCTTGTTTGCTAGTCCTCCTGGAACCCGTGCTCAAGTTCAGCGGGCTCCTAGTCTTGAGCTAGCTCATGGTCTGGACTCTGCTAGCACTCGAAGCACTACTATTGTGGGAACTGCTCCTGGTCTTCGATGTGGCATGGCCGCAGCTATTCCTATTGTGACTGCCGTTAGCCGTGGCTCTACCTATCCACCAGGTATGCTAGCTCCCACTGCTAAGGTCCCTCGCCTTGCTCCTTGTGTTGATAGTTCAACCGAGGTTCCTCCAGCTATCGATGACGCTGGTGATGGCGATGGTGGCATTGTGGCTGGGTCTGATGGTGCCGCTCCACCTCTTGGTGGTTTAGGTCCTGCAGAACCTGATGATGGCAAAGTAATCGTTCGTATTGGTTTCACGAAGTTCACTGCAAAATTAGATGATGGCACAGAAAAATTCTACAACGACATTGATATAATCCTTGGCATATACGATCCTGAAGTGGTACATTTATCTGACCTAATGGCATCGTTACATGTGAAGGTGTCGTGGAGGTCCTCCCAGGTAGCATAGTTGGTATATTATTGTTACAGGGCCAAAAAGGCTATACAACTAAAAGTTACCAGTGATTTAACCGTACCGTTTACAAGGAAACATTGTAGAGGTGAAGTGTACATCCACTTGATGGTGCAAATGGTTGGAGAGGAATTGGATTTCGACAATAGAGATGATGCACTTGTAGAAGGCATGTGTGACCTGATCCATGGCATCACTAAGGATTGTGCGACTGAGGGTAGCTTCGAACAAAGGAGAGTCTTACAGAGGAGCATCATAAAGAGGAGTAGGAAGAGCATCCCAAAAAAGGTACCCCAAAGAAGAACATCACCAAGGAGACCACGCCAGATAAGAGGACGCCCAAGAGTCGCACAAAAAAGGGACCACACCGTAGAGTACACCCCTGAGATCCAGTAAAAATGCCACACCGAACAGTAGTAGCAAAATGATAAGAGGGTGAGCACGGTGGTGAACACACCCAGGAGTGGTAGCAAAAAGGCTAAGATGGTGAGCACAGAGGATACCACACCCAGTGGTAGCAGAAAAATGCTAATTTGGAGTAGAACACGCCGCTAAGACCCGGCAATAATGCAAGCATGAAGGAGAACACGCCCAATAGTAGCAGCAAAAGGGCTAATTCGAAGAAGAACACGCCGCAAAGGTTAGGCAATAATGCCAAAACGCTGGAGCCAACACCCGTGAGGGGAAGCGGGAAGGAGATCACACCCAAGAGCAGCAGCAAGAAGCCTAGTTCGACGGGGAACATAACGCAGATGTCGAGCCCTACTGATACCATTAGGAAGGAGGATGTACACAAGCAGAGCAAGAGGTTTCTATACAGTCAAGCTGAAATCGATTTTGACTGAAGTTTGTCTACTGAAGAACCTAGGATACGTGCAAATGTAAGACCACCCCCTGTGGTTGTAGCAGACCAACAGAGTGTTTGGGATAAAAGAGAGTTGTCGGTGAGGTAGATTTGGCCAATGTTCTGGTCCATACGGGTGGAGGTGATGGTGCAGCCCCACCCCTAGGAGTCAATATGATGTGTGCAGTATTAGGCATTAGAAACGATGGCCAAGATTCTGAATCAGATGCAGAAGAGGGCACTGTAGAGGATCAAGAATCTGGTGATGATGAAATAGAAGAGGAACTTAACGATGAGGCTGGCATTCCAGTCGATGACTTGGGTGTCCACCTAGAAGAAATGAAACATGACCACAAGTATCCTATAATTTCGATCGGCACCAAGTTGAGAAGTGATGGCCCAAAATATATCGAGATCACTGGGGAACCCCAAGAGGAAGGTATGATGAGCACAGCAACAAGTTTTCCCTCAGTTATGAAACCAAGGTTATCGAACCAGTAGGAGCAAGGAAACACCTCCAAGGTGTTGTTTCCAACTTGGAATCCTGCACAACACAACCACAGAACTTTGCCCCCAACTTACAGTGAGGTTGTCAATCTCACCGGTTTTGCTGAAAACAAAGGAATAAATGTATTGTGTGGAAGATAGTAATAGCTTGCAGAAAGTAAACAGAAAACAGTAAATAGTTGTAGATTGATAGTAAAAGAAAGGACTGGGGTCCATAGTTCACTAGTGGTGATTCTCCTTAAGATAGATGACATGTTGGGTGAACAAATTACAGTGGGGTAATTGACAAACATCGAGAAAGCATACATGCATATAATAATCATATTGACTCCTATGAGATTTGATTGGGCATTACAACATTATACATAGACCATAATCCAACTGCATCTATGACTAATAATCCACCTTCAGGTTATCATCCGAACCCCATCCAGTATTAAGTTGCAAGCAACAGATAATTGCATTAAGCATTGCGTGTAAAGTAAACAATATGATTGTTCTATGAACAAATGATTGTTGTTTTATCCCTAGTAGCAACAACACATCTAGTACCTTAGAGATTTCTATCACTTCCCCAGATTCCTAGAGGCATAAACCCACTATCGAGCATAAATACTCCCTCTTGGAGTTGCTAGCATCTACTCGCCCCAAGATATCTACTAACAATGGAGAGCATGCAAGATCACAAATAACAAATACATGATAGAATCAATAATCAATCTAAAATAGCATCTCGATATCCATCGGATCCCCGCAAACACAACATGTAGGATTACAAATAGATGATCTTGATCATGAACGGACCTCACAAGATCTAAACATGGTAGCACAAAGGAGAAGAACCAACCATCTAGCTACTACATGGACCCGTAGTCCAGGGATGAACTACTCACGCATCACACCGGAGGCTTGCATGGTGATGAAGAAGGCCTCCAGGGTGAATTCTCCCCTCCGGCAGGGTGCCGTGAAGAGCTTCATATCCCTCCCGATCTAGGGATGGAGATGACGGCGGCTACAGACTCTTTCGTGGAATTTTGATCGGGTACTTAGGGTTTCTGTATCGGAGGCATCTTATAGGAAAAAGGGGAGGTCGGGGGGTGCCCTAGGCGGCCACACCACCCCCTGGCGTGGGCCAGGCCTAGCCGCGCAGCCCGGTGGTGTGGCCGGCCTCTCGCCCCTCTCCGTCTCGTCTTCTGGCTTCGTGTCCCCCTCGATGAAATATTGACTTTGGCTTTTGTCCCGTCCAATTCCGAGAATATTCATTTTCTGACTTTCCTGGAACCAAAAATAGTAGAAAACAGGCAGCTGGCACTGTGGCATCTTGTTAATAGGTTAGTCCAAGAAAGTGTATAAAAATACTCCAAAATGTGGACAAAACATAAGAAAGTAGATATAAAACAAGCACGGAACATCAAAAATTATAGATACGTTTGCAATGTATCAACATCCCCAAGCTTAACTCCTGCTCGTCCTCGAGTATTTAAGTGATAAAAAGAAAGAATAATTTTTGAGGTGACATGCACCATCATAAACTTGATCAAAGTATTTGTAAAACATTGATAGCTGGGATCATAGTACTTCAACATAGCATGAAAGATATAGTTCTAACAATAAGACATAGCAACTATGTTGTAACATGAAAATGCACAAACAAAATATTCATGAATAACAATGCTTTGCAAGACGTTTGTTTATTTCACATAAAGAAAGCATAATGAAAATGGTATTCAGCTTGTCCCTCATAGAGTAGCAAAACATAAATGCATAGGACACCTTCAAAGTTCATAAGGGTGACCATATACAAATAGTTTAAGAACAAATAATATCAAAGTTATGCATCAATCGACAAGTCTTGGTACAATGCACATTAACTAAGAATGGCCACTATGCTCTGTCAATAGGTGCATAAAGATAGAAGATGGAGACTCAACATAAAAGTAAAAGAAAGGCCTTCACAGAAGGAAGCAGGGATTCAAGTCTCATAAAGAGCTTCCAAAAATTATGGTACTTGTGTATCATAGAGAACCGCCAACGGGGTACCTCTTTCCCGATGATACGGAAGAATCCCCATATCAAAATGACAAGGCAAGCAGACAACAAGCATCTCAGCAATCTTCTTATTTACCATGGTAAAATGGTGCCTTTTCTCTCTTTCCTCTTTTCTCATCTCTCTTTTTTTCTTTTTTTCTTTTTCTCAGTCTCTATCTCCTTTTTTATTTATATAAGAAGAATGCTTCATAGATTGCTCATTATGGTTACGCTGCAGGTTTCCACCATGATTAGGCATGGATTAGACCAGCGGCCCAGGAGTTTCTCTAACACACATACATAACTCCATGGATTTACAAGCTCCCCTTTCATTTCACACCGACGACGTCCACAGACAAAAGAGCATGATATAAACTAGGTACAATGTACAAGTGCAATGTTGAAAGCGTTCTCGATGACAACATGGTTCTGCTAATCCCCAACATATAAGTGCAAGCATATACAACATAGATGACACAATGGTTCAAGTTTATTAGGGGCAAGAAAAGTAAAGTGTGCCATCAAGTTCGTGAGAGCTTTAATCACTAGTTTTCTCATAACAAGTTTAATTTGGAAGGTAAATAAAATCATGAATATACTTGGAATAGCAAATGCTAATAGGTAGGTATGGTGGACTCTTTATAATAACTTGGTTTTATTTGGAGTTGGATGCATGAGTGGGACTCATACTTGGTTATGGAGGCTAGCAAAAGACTGGGAGTGACCAACTAAGAGAGCAATAATGGCCATAATCATGCAAAGAGACAAAACATCATTAATTAAAGCATAAAGTGATATTACAAGTCGAAAACTAAAGGATCATCGAGGCTATGGTGACTTGGGGTAGTCATATGGTGTCAGCATGCGCCAAGTCAACCCAAATAAAGCATCAAAGGAGAATACCACAATACTATGCTTTAATATGCTAAAACAACGCATAATTCTTTCAAGGCACATTAAGAAATCTCAATTGTTTATAACATGTCATGCTACAGCAAAAATCACTAAGCATAAAGCCAAAACAATATCAAGCATGACATGACAAAGCATAGGCCACATTCAAAAACAAACTCCTTTTTACCACTTAAGCATGAACTTTTCCTACTCTTTTCCAATCCAAACCAACCTATTTGAAAACTAATGTAAGAAAGAGGGGGTCCAACCAATTTATTCAAGCAAACTAAGAAAACCAAGCAAACGAAAACCAAAAACAAAAACAAAGACACTCCAAGAACAACACAACTGTGCATGAAACAATAAAAATGAAGTGTTTGGAAGAAACCTGAGATTTTTATTGATGAAGAAGGCGATGCCTTGGGCATCCCCAAGCTTTGATGCTTGTAATTCTTGGATATTTATTGGGGTGACATGGGGTGGCATCCCCAAGCTTGAGCTTTAGTCCATTATCCATCTCATTACATCACTCTTTCCTTACACCTGAAATTTTTCTTTCATACAAAACTTCACACAATCTTTATTAGCAACATTAGTGTACTCAAGATAATAAGTATTTTGGGTTCAGTTTCAACACCAACAAAACTTTCATGAAAACACAAGATACTGTAGCACTTCCCTCAAAAATCTCAATTCCCCAAAAAGAACTCAAAAAGGAATCAACAAAAAGCAAATGCAAATAATGGCAGAAATCTATCAAAACAGACCTGCAGGTAAAAACCATATTTTTCGAAGACCTTCTGTTGCTCAAATCGAAAAGTGTTGAACTAATGAAAGTTGGATAACAACCTGGGGCAGAAGCACAAAAAATCACAGCTCAAACCGACGTACAGAGATTTTACACAAATATTTACAGCAAAGAACAAAATTCTGTTTCGGGACAACAACTTTCCCAAGCATTACTTCTCTCTCATTAGAGGTTACTCTTGGCACAAAAACCACACAAAAATGATAAGGAGAGGTTATTACTGAAGAAATAACTTCCAATACTCAAATAAAACTTTTGGGTTATCTCCCAATAAGTGCTTTTTAACGCCTTTGAGCTAGGCATAATAATTACGATGATGCTCACATAAGAAATATGAATTGAAGTAAAAGAGAGCATCAAGAATAAAATTAGAAACACATTTAAGTCTAACCCACTTCCTATGCATAGGAATCTTATATGCAAATAAATTCACAAAGAACAAAGTGACAGGCATAGGAAGATAAAATGAGAGCAACTTCAAAACTTTCAGCAAATAGAGAGGTGTTTCAGTACCATGAAAACTTTTACAACCATATTTTCCTCTCTCATAGTAATTTTCAGTAACTTGGTTTTATTTGGAGTTGGATGCATAAGTGGGACTCATACTTGGTTATGGATGCTAGCAAAAGACTGGGCGCGACCAACTAAGAGAGCAATAATGGCCATAATCATGCAAAGAGACAAAACATCATTAATTAAAGCATAAAGTGATATTACAAGTCGAAAACTAAAGGATCATCGAGGCTGTGGTGACTTGGGGTAGTCATATGGTGTGAGCATGCACCAAGTCAACCCAAATAAAGCATCAAAGGAGAATACCACAATACTATGCTTTAATATGCTAAAACAACGCATGATTCTTTCAAGGCACATTAAGAAATCTCAATTGTTTATAACATGTCATGCTACAGCAAAAATCACTAAGCATCAAGCCAAAACAATATCAAGCATGACATGACAAAGCATAGGCCACAGTCAAAACCAAACTCCTTTTTACCACTTAAGCATGAACTTTTCCTACTCTTTTCCAATCCAAACCAACCTATTTGAAAACTAATGTAAGAAAGAGGGGGTCCAACCAATTTATTCAAGCAAACTAAGAAAACCAAGCAAACGAAAACCAAAAACAAAAATGAAGACACTCCAAGAACAACACAGCTGTGCATGAAACAATAAAAATGAAGTGTTTGGAAGAAACCTGAGATTTTTATTGATGAAGAAGGCGATGCCTTGGGCATCCCCAAGCTTTGATGCTTGTAATTCTTGGATATTTATTGGGGTGACATGGGGTGGCATCCCCAAGCTTGAGCTTTAGTCCATTATTCATCTCATTACATCACTCTTTCCTTACACCTGAAATTTTTCCTTCCTACAAAACTTCACACAATCTTTATTAGCAACATTAGTGTACTCAAGATAATAAGTATTTTGGGTTTAGTTTCAACACCAACAAAACTTTCATTAAAACACAAGATACTGTAGCACTTCCCTCAAAAAGCTCAATTCCCCAAAAAGAACTCAAAAAGGAATCAACAAGAAGCAAATGCAAATAATGGCAGAAATCTATCAAAACAGACCAGCAGGTAAAAACCATATTTTTTGAAGACCTTCTGTTGCTCAAATCGAAAAGTGTTGAACTAACGAAAGTTAAGAACAAAATTCTGTTTCAGGACAACAACTTTCCCAAGCATTACTTCTCTCTCATTAGAGGTTACTCTTGGCACAAAAACCACACAAAAATGATAAGGAGAGGTTATTACTAAAGAAATAACTTCCAATACTCAAATAAAACTTTTGGGTTATCTCCCAATAAGTGCTTTTTTTAACGCCTTTGAGCTAGGCATAATAATTTCGATGATGCTCACATAAGAAATATGAATTGAAGTAAAAGAGAGCATCAAGAAGAAAATTCGAAACACATTTAAGTCTAACCCACTTCCTATGCATAGGAATCTTATATGCAAATAAATTCACAAAGAACAAAGTGACAGGCATAGGAAGATAAAATGAGAGCAACTTCAAAACTTTCAGCAAATAGAGAGGTGTTTCAGTACCATGAAAACTTTTACAACCATATTTTCCTCTCTCATAGTAATTTTCAGTAGCCTCATGAATGAACTCAACAATATAACTATCACATAAAGCATGCTTTTCATGATCTACAAACACATAATTTTTATCAAGCTCAAAAATAGTGGGATTAAAACCTTCAAACCCACTTTTAACAATTTTATAACAAGATGACTGATCAATCTTATTTTCAATAGTAGTACAATTAATATTATCAACCAATATAGGACCATCATCTAGAGATTTATTATAAACATTTTCAAAAGAATCCACATGGACATAACATTCATCCTCCCTTGGTAAGCATGGGGGACAATCAAATAATGTAAGTTGTAAAGAGTTACTCTCATTAGAAGGTAAGAATGGGTAGATCCTTTCTTCCTCCTCTTGATCATCACTCTCCTCCTCTTTTTCATCCAATGAGCTTCCGGTTTCAGTAGTTTCTTCTTCCATAGGCTCCTGCAAGGCATTAGTCTCTTCCGCTGGTGGACAGCATCTATTAAGATATTCAAGAATATAGCCAATTTCTTCCTTGTAATTATCTAAGCAAAATTTAAGTATATCATAAACCTCATATTTATAAGGTGCATCATCAGTATTTTCAAGCAAATAAGCAAGTTCAAATGCACCCTTCCAAGCAATAAATTCTTCAATTTCTTCCACATCATAAAACTCATAATTTCCCTTAACATAAGAAGATATGGTAACGTCATCATTATACTAACATTGAAAAGGGAGGGGTTTATACCTCTTACAGCAATAAGATTTATCAAATCAATAAGTAACATTATAAGTAGAGCACACGTTTCTAGCAATGGTATACACTTTATTAATTTGTTCCCATAAGTGTTTCCCTTTTTGTGACAAGCGGTGTTCCTTATAATAATATTTTTGTTCTTCCGTAAACCCACCTTGCCAATAAGATTCAGTTTCAAAGAAACCAACCATTGATAGAAAGCATGATAAAGCAAGACAATAACAGACCAACGAAAATAACAACTATAGTAGGAACTATTTTTTTTGTATTTTTGATAAAAAGAAGCAAGCAAACAAAGCAGAAATAAACTAACCAAAACAAATAAAACAAAGTAAAGAGATTGGTTATGAGGGCATCCCCTTGTGAAGATGTCCTTGACTCCCCGGCAATGGCGCCAGAAAAATAGCTTGATGGCCCAAAATATATCGAGCTCGTTAGGGAACCCCAATAGAAAGGTATAATGAGCACAGCAGCAAGTTTTCCCTCAGTTATGAAACCAAGGTTATCGAACCAGTAGGAGCAAGGAAACACCTCCAAGGTGTTGTTTCCAACTTGGAATCCTGCACAACACAACCACAGAACTTTGCCCCCAACTTACAATGAGGTTGTCAATCTCACCGGTTTTGCTGAAAGCAAAGGATTAAACGTATTGTGTGGAAGATAGTAATAGCTTGCAGAAAGTAAACAGAAAACAATAAATAGTTGTAGATTGATAGTAAAAGAAATGACCGGGGTCCATAGTTCACTAGTGGTGATTCTCCTTAAGATAGATGACATGTTGGGTGAACAAATTACAGCGGGGCAATTGACAAACATTGATAAAGCATACATGCATATACTAATCATCTTGACTCCTATGAGATTTGATTGGGCATTACAACATTATACATAGACCGTAATCCAACTGCATCTATGACTAATAATCCACCTTAACGTTATCATCTGAACCCCATCTAGTATTAAGTTGCAAGCAACAGATAATTGCATTAAGCATTGCGTGTAAAGTAAACAATACGATTGTTCTATGAACAAAGGATTGTTGTTTTCTCCCTAGTAGCAACAACACATCTAGTACCTTAGAGATTTCTGTCACTTCCCCGGATTCCTAGAGGCATGAACCCACTATCGAGCATAAATACTCCCTCTTGGAGTTGCTAGCATCTACTCGGCCAAGATATCTACTAACAACGGAGAGCATGCAATATCACAAATAACAAAGACATGATAGAATCAATAATCAATCTGAAATAGCATCTCAATATCCATCGAATCCCCGCAAACACAACATGTAGGATTACAAAGAGATGATCTTGATCATGAACGGAGCTCACAAGATCTAAACATGGTAGCACAAAGGATAAGAACCAACCATTTAGCTACTACATGGACCCGTAGTCCAGGGATGAACTACTCACGCATCACACCGGAGGCTTTCTTGGTGATGAAGAAGGCCTCCAGGGTGAATTCTCCCCTCCGGAAGGGTGCCAGGAAGAGCTTTAGATCCCTCCCGATCTAGGTATGGAGATGACGGCAGCTACAGACTCTTTCATGGAATTTTGATTGGGTACTTAGGGTTTCTGTATCGGAGGCACCTTATAGGCGAAATGGGAGGTCGAGGGGGTGCCCTAGGCGGCCACACCACCCCCTTGTGTGGGCCAGGCCTGGCCGTGCGGCCAGGTGGTGTGGCCGGCCTCTAGCCCCTCTCTGTCTCGTCTTCTGGCTCTGTGTCCCCCTCGGTGAAATATTGAATTTGGCTTTTGTCCCATCCAATTTCGAGAATATTCATTTTCTGACTTTCCTGGAACCAAAATAGCAGAAAACAGGCAGCTGTCACTGTGGCATCTTGTTAATAGGTTAGTCCAAGAAAGTGTATAAAAATACTCCAAAATGTGGACAAAACATAAGAAAGTAGATATAAAACAAGCATGAAACATAAAAAATTATAGATACATTAGCAACGTATCAAGAAGCATGCATGAGTTCAGGATGTCGTTCCGGCATTTTTGTATCAAGGGGGAGTTCGACGTTTATTGACTGAAGAACACTGCCCGGAGGTATGAGGACGTTTGCAGGTTAATGTGGAGGAATGAACGGGTTGAGTTATGTTGTCCATTGAGGATCACAGCCAGAGCCTTACCTGCATCAAAGGCAATTAGGGTATTGGGGCAATGAATGCAGCAAACCATTCGAACTTTCTATCTTTTCTCTCTATAACTACAATTGTTGTGCAAGATCTTTCTAGCAATGAGTCGACTCCGCTATCTTGTAAATGAATCTATCTTGCAGGTGAACAAAATGGGCCCACCCCACATGTGTCCGACAGGCAGCAAGCTAAAATCCTCAATGGCTAATACGGAGTGGGTGGCTATACAAGCTATGTCGATACTAAAGGATAACCCTAATGAGACCGTGAAGAATATTCAGACTAGCCTCAGTTCTAAATACAACATTGTCCTACCGCATTTCACGGTTTAGAAAGGTAAAGAGAAAGCTCTAAGGGTCTTGCACGGGGATTCGACTAATAGCTTCAGGATGTTGTACAACTTAAAGGTGGAGGTACAAGTAAGGTGTCCAGGGAGTGTTGTGGAGATTGACACTGAATCAGTACGTGGGAAAATTTATTTCAAAATATTTTTCATGGCGCTTAAACCTTGCATCTAGGGATTCAAGGACGGTTGTAGGCCATACCTGAGTGTAGACAACATTGTCCTAACTAGCAAATGGAAAGGTTGGCTAGATTCTGCCACAACACTTGATGCTCACAACTGGATGTTTCCAGTGGCATTCGGGTTGTTCGAAACAGAAATAGAGGAAAACTAGGTCTGGTTTATGAGGTAGCTCAGGAGATCAATAGGCCACATGGATCCATTGGCTATATCCATGTATGCATTCAAATGGCTGACAAATGCATTGAAGGAGGTGTTCTCGCGAGCTGAAGGTAGAGAATGTCATGCCCATGTGATGCTCAACTTATACTCACACTACGCAGATTTTTCATTACATGTTTCCTGCTGCTAGAGCTGACAAAGCTAGTAGCAGTGAGTATTTCATGAGGAAGATTTTTGCAGAATCCCCTGAACTTCCACAGTACTTAGCCATCCATTATTCGTAGCTATGGAAGAGGAGTCAATTCAATGATGACATGAAAGTTGATTACATAAACAACAACCTTGCAGAATGCCTGAATAACTAGGTGAAGGACATAAAAGTACGTCATGTTCATATCTTGATGGACAGCATACGTGGTATGATCATGAAGCTATTAAATATAAGGAGAGAGATCGGTATGAGACTTAGAGGACATATTCTATCACCTGTTGTACAGCAAATGCACAAGAGAAGCCGAGGACTTCCTCATCTTAGGGTTCTCCCGTCAAACAGCAGCAGTTGTGAGGTGGTCGATATGTCCAAGAGTGGCCACAAGGATGTTGTGAACATCGAGCAGAGAGAATGCACCTCCTTAGAGTGGAAGCATACCAAGAAACCTTGCGACCATGCCTTGGCCTTCTTGGTGAAGAAAAGAACTCTACCACATTTGGATCAGTATTTGTCTGACTACTACTCTATGGAAAAGTTCAGAGCTGCGTACGCTGGATCCGTCGAGCCATGTATAGACCCATATTAGTGGCCTCAAGTCCAACTGAGTATCGAGCTTTGCCAGCCAGTTACAAAAAGGGGCAGAGGAAGACCTCAGGTGAATAGGTTTAAGAATTTTCTCGAGAAGAAGGGTTCGGCTTTTTATGCTAGAAAGAAGGGAAAAGCAGATGCAAGACCTGCCATCTTATAGGCCATAGAGCAGCGGGTTGTCCCCTTAATGCTCCAAACCTAGGTATGAGATGGTACATTCAAATTTGTTTTGTTTATAACCTATAGATATTAGGTAGTAATCCCTGTACTTTTTTTTACAGGAAGCGCAAGGTAGACCACCGACTTAGTGATTTTGCTGCAGGAAGAAAACCAAAACGAGTGGAGTGATGATGTTGGACACAATTTTGGTGCTGATTGGCCTGACTTCCCTCGACCCGGAGATGCAGGGTACGTGAAGGTAACAAAATTGGCACCTAGGAAGAGGAAGAAGGCAGGAAATGAAGAAGCCAGAGGACATGAAGGCAAGAGGAATAAAGTTGGCACCCAGGCAGAGGAAGAAGGCTACCAGTGTAGAAGCCTAATAATGTGTTGAACTTGAACCTATATATGTAGTTCGGTTAAACTATGGAGCTATGTGCGTGGAACTTGTCGGACGAAACTATCTGCCTCCCGTACTCGGAGTAAAATGTATCACGACTTGAGGTTTGGACATAGCAGAGGCCACTAGTTGAATCCAAAATTGTGACTATGCCACTACTATCTGAACAATCGCACCACCGGAACTGCGATAGCTGAGCAGTTAAGGGGTCTCCAAAATCGATGGATGTTAGTGGCACAGACATGAATTATTTATAGGCGCTTAATAAATCCCTGCTGTTGGTATTACACTTATGATAAGGTTCTAAGCTGAAAAACAAGTTCTAAGCTGGCTGCTACACTCCATGAAGCAGTAACTTATTTCAGCTGCTGGACAATGACATGGAAACATAAACTACAAAGGCAACATATAATGCCCAGATAATGAGGAAATTGTTTCCACTTTCTGGCCTAATCTTGAGCCCTTATATCTCACCACCTCATTGCTCCTGCCTCCCCTGCATCTGTCAAAGCTCCCGGATCTCTCGCTCCAACGCATGAATCTCCTCTTTCTAGTCCCACACAGCATCACGCAGATCCTGAACAAGCTCTTTGTGAAAACCTGTTAGGGGATTTTTGATCCATACGAACTTTTCACAGCCAGTTCCCCTCCCTTCCTTTGAAGTAGATCGAAGGAAACAAAAAAAAGAATTACATTACGCTTCCTGGATCCGGGTTACCATTATACCTACCATAGGAACTTATCGCTCTGATGCTACAGTTACTGAATTTTCCTGCAGTATTTTTGTTGGTCCACAAAATCCATCTCGGCATCTTCTCACCTCACAAATACAGCATCTTGGGGTAGTAATCATAGGGCATCTTCCGGTACCTGATGGGGGCACCCGCCTAACGGCATTGAGCCGAACCTGATTCCGCCCGAAATGAACTACATGAGTTGCGAGCCATGAGCGAGGGGAGCAAGGGTAGAGGAAAGAGTAGCCTTTGGATGTCAAAGTAGTGGCACAGTGAAGTGTGATTTATCCAAACTTAACTCGGGTAGAATCCTACTGTCCACATTCGGCTGATAGGTGGGGGACCTAGCATGCGGACTTATCAACCAAACCTCGCACCTTCGTGATTCAAAGGCCCTCTCGCGCGCATTAGCCAAAAAAAATTGGCACCTTACCATGTACATATCGCTGGGAGGCCTTACTCAGGGACCAGACACGCCTGGCCCACCCTCTAACTCCCTCGGAACTTGTCATGGCTCATGCCGGCAGATCCATCTGCTCCACCGCTCACGGTCGGGCTCGCCGCGGCAGATCCACCCCAAGATCCTCCCACCGTAGTATCAAATGGCCATGGTTTCTTGAGCCAAACTACTACTCTACGTCTCCAAGCTCGGCCCTTCCTATCTTTAGAAGGACTGCTACGGCATCGAGCTCGAGCAGGAGCCGCCAGGCGCTATGGTGCTCGGTCCATGCCACCCCCATCCCCTTCATCATTGTCGATTCCGTTGTGGAGGACGACGGGATGAAGCAATGCAGAACACCACTGTTGCCTCCTTGGTGAAGGGCAAGCCACGGGCAGGAGTGGATGTCGCTGGGAAGGGCATGGCGGTGTCACCAATCGAGGTGGACTCCGATAATAGTGTTGTGATATGGGTTTAGATGTTGTTTAGGCTGGTTGCAATTTCGGTTGTGTTTAGTTGTAAGTACAATTATTGTAATGGGTTTGGCGAGCTATATTGAGAAATATGTGCAATAACAGCGTGTAAGTGCTTCCACTTTAGAAATTGTGTCTATGCCATTTGCATGTTGTAGGATAGATTATATGTAAACAAACCAACAAAATCAGATTACAACCATGAGACGATAGTGGAAGAATGGAAGAGAAGTGGGGACAATGGCTTTGAGGGGAAGGAAGAGAAGTGGGGACACTAGCAGGTGGGCCCATGGAACACGTGACACTGATAGGCGGGAGTACGCGGTATTGCTAGTCTGTCCAGAGCAAGCGGACTTTGCAACGTGACAACAACAAGCTGATGCGACCTATTATTATCCGTCGGATAAGTAAACTCGTCGAATTATTAAGGAGTACTAAAAAACTACAACTGGGATATATTCGCACAACACGTATGCTCTCCATACTGGAGAAGCATCGCTTAAGTCTTACACTTAACGATAGCATAATTACTACAGCTCCCTATCGGTCTTCTCGATACAAATGTAGAAATGCATCTGCTTGTACGGTCCAGCACCGACAAGGTACTGATATGGCACACATAGGATCACCCTCAGGTCCGCATACTCCACCTCCGGCGGTGTCGGGAAGCTCGCGCCTCGACTAGCACAAGCATGCTATTGGACGATAGTGGTTGGGCGTCCGCCCACATGCGCACCATGTACAGGGGCCATACGCTCGAAACCAGCCTGACGCATACCGCACACATGATGGTGGGCCCAGCTCTGGTTCCCGGAACGCCATCGGTGATGGCTCGGACAAAAAATAGAACCGTCCTCCCCCTTAGAAATTAGCTGGTTGCATGCCAAGTCAGGGAACAGCACCTGCTCTTGGAGAAGGTGGGCATGGCCTTACGAGATCCTAATCACTTCGATCAAGTGATCCTCTGCAAAGGTGAACGAAGCGCTCTACCGGCGGGTCAGTGTAGTTGCAGCCCAACTCCATGTAGGCGCACACGCCATGCAAGCACGCGAGCTCGTGGAGCTGGAGCTTGTAGTAGGAGTAACAATGAAAGCATCCTGGATGGGAGCACACGAGCTGGAACGTCGCTATGATGTTGCGCGGGATGATCTCCAGATTCTTGGGCTATAGCAGCTCGCACTCCTCCTTGGCAGCTCCCACATCTAAAGTTCATCGAGAAAATGGATAAAAGATCTGCAGTTAGATCAGCGAATAGCAGTAATATGTAAGATAAACTCAAACGCTTGTAAAATGATTTCTTACCATGAAGGTAGCGACCGAAAATCATCGGCTATCGTCCGGGCACGACGCACGAAAGCCGGTGGCGTCGTCCGGGCACGATGGCGTGTGGTGGAGGAGGGGACTGTGGAGAAGACGTGCTCACTCACGAGCTCTATGATATTACAAGTAGGATAGAGGAGAGTGGAAATAATAATAATATAAGTGAAAAGTAAGTGTGGCCAATCATTTTGCAGAACAGCCTACTCGCGGATTGCTCTTACGAAGAACCATCTTAATCGTCCACGCGCCCCAATCGAACATTCTATAACAATCGGGTCAGACAACAAGTTCTTCACAGGGGCGGGCCTTCTACAAGACGCGATCTAACGGCCACCATTGGACGCGCCCCGATCGAACGAACAATAAAAACCGGGACAAAAAACAAGTGTTCTTTTCCTAAACCACACTAATCACTACTGCCATTGCATGTGTTCTTTTCCTAAACCACACTAATCCACATGACAACACACACTCCATTGGATCCTAGGATGCAACTTCTGCCACACTAGTGCAACATGCAATGTGGAAGCTGCTTTCATATGTGTTTTTGGTCTCTGTCACCATGGTTTGACACATTGATCCACTAGTGTCATTGCATGTGTTCTTTTCCTAAACCACACTGATCCACTAGTGTCATTGCATGTGTTCTTTTCCTAAACCACACTGGTCCACTAGTGTCATTGCATGTGTTCTTTTCCAAAACCACAGTGATCCACTTGTGTCATTGCATGTGTTCTTTTCCTAAACCACACTTATCCAAATGACAAACACAGTCCAGTGGATTCTGTGATGCAACTTTTGCCACACTGGTGCAACATGCAATGTGGAAGGTGCTTTCCTATGTGTTTTTAGTCTCTGTCACCATGGTTTGACACATTGATCCACTAGTGTCATTTCATGTGTTCTTTTCCTAAACCACACTAATCCACTAGTGTCATTGCATGTGTTCTTTTCCTAAACCACATTTATCAACTAGTGTCATTACACGTGTTCTTTTCCTAAACCACATTGATCCACATGACAACACACTCTAGTGGATTCTATGATGCAACTTTTGCCACACTAGTGCAACATGCAATGTGGAAGGTGCTTTCCTATGTGTTTTTGGTCTCTGTCACCATGGTTTGACACATTGATCCACTAGTGCCATTTTAAGTGTTCTTTTCCTAAACCACACTGATCCACATGAATACGCACACTCTAGTGGATTCTGTGATGCAACTTCAACCACACTGGGGCAACATGCAATGTGGAAGCTCCTTCCCTATGTGTTTTTGGTTTCTGTGACCAAGGTTTGATACATGGAGCCACTACTGTCATTGCATGTGTTCTTTTCATAACCACATTGATCACCTGGAGTCATTGCACGTGTTATTTTCCTAAACCACACTGATCCACATGACAAACACACTACAGTGGATTCTTCGATGCAACTTCTGCCACACTGGTGCAACATGCAATGTAGAAGGTGCTTTCCTATGTGTTTTTGTTCTCTGTCACCATGGTTTGACACATTGATCCACTAGTGTCATTTCATGTGTTCTTTTCGTAAACCACACTGATCCACTAGTGTCATTGCATGTGTTCTTTTCCTAAACCACACTGATCAACTAGTGGCATTGCATGTGTTCTTTTCCTAAACCACACTGATCCACATGACAACACACACTCCAATGGATACTATGATGCAACTTCTGCCACACTGGCGCAACATGCAATGTGGAAGGTGCTTTCCTATGTGTTTATGCTCTTTGTCACCATGGTTTGACACACTAATCAACCAGTGCCATTGCATGTGTTCTTTTCCTAAAGCACACTAATCCACATGACAACTCACACTCCAGCGGATTCTGTGATGGAACTTCTGCCACACTGGTGCGACATGCAAAGTGGAAGGTCTTTTTCCTATGTGTTTTTGGTCTCTGTCACCATGGTTTGACACATTGATCCACTATTGTCATTGCATGTGTTCTTTTCCTAAACCACACTGGTCGACATGGCAACACACACTCTAGTGGATTATGTGATGCAACTTCTACCACAGTGGTGCAAAATGCAATGTGGAAGCTGCCTTCATATGTGTTTTTGGTCTCTGTGACCAAGGTTTGACACATGGATCCACTAGTGTCATTGCATGTGTTCTTTTCCTAAACTACACTGATCCACTAGTGTCATTGCATGTGTTCTTTTCCTAAACCACATTGATCTAGTAGTGTCATTGCATGTATTCTTTTCCTAAACCACATTGATCCACTAGTGTCATTTCAAGTGTTCTTTTCCTAAACCACATTAATCCACTAGTGTCATTGCATGTGTTCTTTTCCTAAACCGCGTTGATCAAGTAGTGTCATTGCATGTGTTCTTTTCCTAAACCACACTGATCCACTAGTGTCATTTCATGTATTCTTTTACTTAACCACAATAATCCACTAGTGTCATTGCATGTGTTCTTTTCCTAAACCACACTGATCCACATGACAACACACACTCCAATGGATTATGCGATGCAACTTCTTCCACACTGGTGCAACATGCAATGTGGAAGGTGCTTTCCTATGTGTTCTTGGTCTATGTCACCATGGTTTGAAACATTGATCCACAAGTGTCATTGCATTTGTTCTTTCCCTAAACCACACTGGTCCACATGACAACACACACTCCAGTGGATTCTATGATGTAACTTCTGCCACGCTGGTGCGACATGCAATGTGGAAGCAGCTTTCATATGTGTTTTTGGTCTCTATGACCAATGTTTGACACATGGATCCACTAGTGTCATTGCATGTGTTCTTTTCCTAAACCACATTGATCCACTAGTGTCATTGCATGTGTTCTTTTCCTAAACCACACTGATCCACTAGTGTCATTGCATGTGTTCTTTTCCTAAACCACACTGATCCACTAGTGTCATTTAATGTGTTCATTTACTAAACCACATTAATCCACTAGTGTCATTGCATGTGTTCTTTTCCGAAACTATACTGATCCATATGACAACACACACTCCAATTGATTCTGTGATGCAACTTCTGCCACACTGGTGCTACATGCAATGTTGAAGGTGCTTTCCTATGTGTTTTCTGTCTTTGTCATGATGGTTTGACACACTGATCCACTAGTGTCATTGCATGTGTTTATTTCCTAAACCACACTGATCCACATGACAACAGACACTCCAGTGGATTCTGTGATGCAACTTCTGCCACGCTGGTGCAACATGCAATGTGGAAGCTGCTTTTCTATGTGTTTTTGGTCTCTCTCACCATGGTTTGACACATTGATCAACTAGTGTCATTGCATCTGTTTTTTTCTAAACCACACTTTTTTGACACCTTTACCATAGAGGAAGCCCCTACAGTGTAATTTATATTAAAAGAAAGGATTTACATAGGTCCTATGAAAGGTAGAGTACATCAAGGAGGAAATAAATGGCTTAGGAAAAATATAATCATTATACAAAATAAGAGACGAGCCATTCAACGAGAGGTTGAACAAGAGCAGGCTTAACCTTGTACTTGTGTAAGACAAGGTCACTCGGGAAGCCTACCTTCCATCAATTAAAAGAGACAGGATAGTTTCTAAAAATGAAGTCATTACGAACTCTCCAAATGTTCCAGGAAGCACATGCAACCACCTCCATAAAGCAAGGCCGAGAAAAACTGATTTGGCGTTGACGAAATCCTCGTCAAAAGTATTCATCAAAGACCAAGGAATATTGAGAAAACACACAATCCACTAACAACACACAATCCATTGGATTCTGTGATGCAACTTATGCCACACTAGTGCAACATGCAATGTGGAAGGTGCTTTCCTATGTGTTTTTGATCTCTCTCACCATGGTTTGACACATTGATCCACTAGTGCCATTTCATGTGTTCTTTTACTAAACCACACTGATCCACATGACAACACAGACTCAAGTGGATTCTATGATGCAACTTCTGCCACACTGGTGCAACATGCAATGTGGAAGTTGCTTTCCTATGTGTTTTTGGTCTCTATGACGAAAGTTTGATACATGGATCCACTACCATCATTGCATGTGTTCTTTACCTAAACCACACATATCACCTGGAGTCATTGCATGTGTTCGTTTCCGAAACCACACTGATCCACATGAGAAACACACTCCGGTGGATTCTATGATGCAACTTCTGCCAAACTGGTGCAACATGCAATGTGGAAGGTGCTTTCCTTTGTGTTTTTGGTCTCTATCACCATGGTTTGACACATTGATCCACTAGTGTCATTTCATGTGTTCTTTTCCTAAACCACATTGATCCACTAGTGTCATTGCATGTGTTCTTTTCCTAAACCACACTGATCCACTAGTGTCATTGCATGTGTTCTTTTCCTAAACCACACTTATCCACATGACAACACACACTCCAGTGGATTCAGTGATGCAACTTCTGCCACACTGGTGCAACATGCAATGTGGAAGCTGCTTTCCTATGTGTTTTTGGTATCTGCCACAATGGTTTGACACATTAATCCACTAGTGTTATTGCATGTGTTCTTTTCCTAATCCACACTGATCCACATTACAACACACACTCCAGTGGATTCTATGATGCAACTTTTGCCACACTGGTGCAACCTGCAATGTGGAAGGTGCTTTCCTATGTGTTTTTAGTGTCTATCACCATGGTTTGACACATTGATCCATTAGTTTCATTTTAAGTGTTATTTTCCTAAACCAGATGGATCCACATGACAACACACACTCTAGTAGATTCTATGATGCAACTTGTACCACACAGGTGCAACATGCAATGTGGATGCTGCTTTCCTATGTGTTTTGTTTCTGTGACCAAGGTTTGACACATGGATCCACTAGTGTCATTGCATGTGTTCTTTTCCTAAACCACACTGATCCACATGACAACAAACATTGCAGTGGATTTTGTGATGCAACTACTACCACACTGGTGCAACATGCATAGTGGAAGGTTCTTTCCTATGTGTGTTTTGGTCTCTCTCACCATGATTTGACACATTGATCCACTAGTGTCATTGCATGTGTTCTTTTCCTAAACCACATGGACTACATGACAACACACACTCTAGTGGATTCTGTGATGCAACTTTTGCCACACTTGTGCAACATGTAGTGTGGAAGGTTCTTTCCTATGTGTTTTTGGTCTCTGTCACCATGGTTTGACACATTGATCAACTAGTGTCATTGCATGAGTTCTTTTCCTAAAACACACTGATCCACATGACAATACACACTCTAGTGGATTCTGTGATGCAACTTCTGCCACGCTGGTGCAACATGCAATGTGAAAGGTGTTTTCCTATGTGTTTTTGGTCTCTGTCACCATGGTTTGACACATTGATCCACTAGTGTCATTTTAAGTGTTCTTTTCCTAAACCACATGGATCCACTAGAGCCATTGCATGTGTGTTCTTTTCCTAAATCACATGAATCCACTTGAGTGGCATTGCATGTGTGTTATTTTCATCAACTACATGGATCCACTAGAGTCATTACATGTGTGTTATTTTCATAGACCACATGGATCCACTAGAAATATATATACCCCATGATACATCATGATTCATATTTTCACATGATATCTATATAATATCATAGTTCTTTATAGTTTTTTCAATTGCAGATAATTTGACGTAGGCCAGTATGTATTCCATTGTGAAAACATGAATTTTTGATCTTTAAAACTACTTATATTTTCTATTTGAATCCCTTAGTCTATTTTGACCTTGGTCTTTTGATTCTACTCAGCTTTGCCCTCTCTCTCGTACTCACAAACTCTCTCAAAATCCCAAATGTGTCCTCACTTTGCCTGCTACGCACTGATTGGTTGACATATTTCTCACACGGATCGTTCGTGCCTACCTTTGATCCTCTTTGATCCAACATGGATCGCTGCACACTGTCGTGCCCTTCACACTACATCGTAAGAACACACGAAAGTCTGCTTGCCATCTAGCCCCCTATTTTATCCGTTGGGTTTTTAAGGGTCGCGTCTCTCTCAGTGACACTTCTACAAGAAGGAACACCAAGCCGTACATTAGATAATTCCACGAGTGGTCATGTCACATTTAATCTAGTCTGCAAAGGCTACTAGTCCACTACAAGGTAATGGGTCATCCACGGGCTATCCCATTTTTACAGAGCATGCCTGCAATATCACTTCCAACAAGCCCCCATTGCACGAACCTTCCACACATCAGCCGGAGCCCGAAGAGCTGCCTACTAGGGCCCCTCGAGGAGACTTAAACATCCCCGCATTAAAAACCCAGCCGTCTTCATTGGGTCTTCCATTCACACTCATCCACTCCTCCCTATTCCCGATCTAGCAAAACCCCACAATCCTCACCGTACAGCCACCAACCTTCTCCATGAAACCATGCCCAGTTCGTGGGTGTGAGTCTGCGGGCATCGCTGTCAGGGTGGTTGCATCTGCTACGTGCGATGTGGTGATTTCTGTAGCAGATCTGGAGGAGCATCATGCAGCCCAAGGCGAGGAGGACGTGTAGTTCGACACCTATGGGGACTATGTGCTCGCTGGTGCAGACGACTTCGGAGGCCCCGATGAGGGCGTGGAGTTCGACGAACACGCTTCGCTCGTGTACCTAGAGGTACATATATTTCTCTATGTTTCATATTTTTTACTCGGGCTATAGATGTACCTTTTAATTTGTAGAAGAACTACTTAATCTGTTCATGTGCTACATAATCTAGTCATAAGGATTAGATGCACCGTACACACAGGTGCATGCAGAGATTTAGTCTGTTCTGAATGAATACATGTTATTTATTTAGTAATAAGTTACAAGAACACCAAAATCTTAATTTAGGAACGATCTAGGGAGACAGCCGTAATGAACTGTTGAACCTGTATAAATATGTTATTGTTTTCAAAGTAACTTGGAATGGTTGTTCGAATATCTATTCATTATTTTGCTCATTTATGTTTGCATTTTATACATTACAGGTAGATTCTAGTGAGGTGGACTCTGACAAGGAGGACATGGACAACAAGAGCCGCCATGTCATGAAGAAGCTCAAGAGCGGGAGAATCCCTTTCCGCACTCGACTTGGGGTTCTCAGGTGCCCTTTCTGTAAGAAAGGAGTCAACCCAAGGATTGATAGGTTTATTCCGCATGTGGTCAGCATCGGTAAAAGCTCGGTTACTAAACACAAGTCAGCGACCAAGGCTAAGCATGCTGCTTATAGAAAATTCCTGAGGGAGCATGTCAAAACCGGCCTGGTGTCCTCTTACCTAGGAATCAGCAACTTCTAGACGACGAACCCGTGATTGTGCTACCCCGACCACTAATAATGTTTAATTCTATTACCGTTTCTAGACCCTGAAACTATGTGGTGCGTTGAAACCTGATGTTGTGCTACCGACATGTGTGTTGCAAAGTTGCTTGATCGTGCATGCTTACACAAGTGGCGGACCTAGAAACTTCTAGAAGCTTGGGCAAACGAGTTTAAGTTGCCCAATTCTAGACAAAATCACCAAAAAAAGAAAGAAATTGCAAGCGTTGCGCAATCGGCAGGCCTGGGCGGCTGCCCGGGGTGTAGGGATGCTAGGTCCGTCTACGCTTACACGTCCCTTAAATTTGTTGGGCATAATGATCACAAATAGTTGTCCTCTTCCTTCTATCTTGTCACATTATGTCGTGTCATCACCACGCACCCGCTGCAGAGTGGCAATAGGACGGTGGTCTCCGTGACCGGTCCTCCATGCCATAGCCACGTCGCTCACTCATCCCATCACCTACTGGGCACGTTTGCCCAATTTAAGACCTAGGATTGGAAACCAACGGTGCTCGCCTAGTCGAACATGCTTCTGAGTTGGTATGACCAAAATAATGGTAAATGCAATTTACGACGCGCACCCCCCTCTTTTACGCATTGCATGCCGTCCCCGCAGCACAGCACTGTGCAAAAATCCCCAACTCCTTCCGCGGCTGCCGCTGCCACCGCAAGAACCATCGACGCCGCTACAGCCACTACCACCGCCACCGCCACGCCATACCACCACAACAGATCTCTCCACCGCCACGCCCAGTCCCATACACCGCTACCAACACTAGGCGATCGCCGCCACATTAGTTGCTGCCATGGACATAGAGTACGGCGTGTTCGGTGACGGGAGCGACTTCATCGACGAGTACACCACCACTGCCCATGGAACCACCGAGCTGATGGTCGTCCACACCAATGTCTCAGCGGAGGTGGCCAAGGTCATCGCAATGTACGAGCGGTGGCTACAGGAGCCGATGGACAAGTATAACATCATCTTCCTAGACATGGATTATACCGACAATAGGAAGAAGGCGGCGCTTTTGCAGCTGCCCATGCGCAGCCACTGCCTCCTATACCACGTATGCAGGGCCAAATGGGTATGCCCCGGAGCTTCGTGAGTTCCTGCGCAGGAGGGAGATCTACTTCGCTAGCGTCGAGATCAAGAGCGACACTCCAAAGCTAGAGCGGGATCTCCTCGTTCATGTCAGCAATCACGTCAATCTCCTGTGTGTGTGGAGGTACCCGGATGATGATATGGGGAAAGCCGGGATGGCTAGACTCGCTGCTGACATCATCGACCACGAGTACACCAGCATGAAGGTCAAGTTCCCGAAGCACCTGCACGAGCGATGGGAGTGGAGGTACCTGAATTACAATGCGATCCGGTACACGTCTAGAGATGCATATGTCTACTACGAGATGCTCAATAGGATCTGGCGGATAAGTGAGTGTGGTGTTTACCACTACTAGTTTTGCATTCTGTTCCTAGTTTATGTCGCATGTATTTTCTAAGCATTCTGTGTGTTAGAACGGAGCCCATATGATCCCTGTGATATTAGGTAGTTAACCTGTATGAATTAGATTTCCCATTTTTGTATGCTCAACATTCATACTTACAAATTCTATCTATGCCCTTTGCATGCAACAAAATCCAGAACTGCCATGCAGCGGCTGGGTTTACTACTGAATATAGCTACCTGAGATTATGGTGGGATCCACAAGATCAGATGCTGTTATCCACAAAAGGGCACAATCTAAGGACACATTCATAATATAAGATGCTAGGAAACTCGACACATCGTGCTTGGCTAAAGTGGTACAGACATAATTTATGTTATAGCGAAGGATACAGTCATAGACAAACCCAGATTATAGTTCGAAAAGGTAATACAAAGCAGTTGAGAATTTCTCACACATAGCTATCACACATTGTACTTGTGAAATAACATGTTTTCCTAAATATAACAAGCCCCATACAAACACAACAATCATGCACTAAAAAGGAACATCCCAGCCTGATGGAATGATTGGCGGAGAAGGAGACTAACCCTAGGATGTCTTCGGTCGCTTGCCCCAGCTTGTAGATTCCTCTACACCCTGGCATCTGGGGCAAACCACTTGCCTTGGTGGTGGTTCAATGGTGCGATGCCTCGAACGAAAGAATTCGATCTGGCTGTACAGCTCGTGGCTGACATACCCGTCAATTTCATCATACTTCATGTTAGGTTCAGAAAGCGGCTTATCCTCCCAGAAATCGTGTCATAAACGCCTCCACCCACAGTTCGGTAATGTGTCCTTCATGTCAGCATACCACGGGTCGATGAGTTTGGCGACAAAATCGGCCATCCCAGTCATGTTGCCCTTCATCCCTAGGATCCAATAAATATCCTGGATGTCCACTCTGTTCTCCTTTGGGTTCTTAATTAAGACAGTCGGGCTTTGAAGCAGGCGAGTGTCATTCCTGATGTCAACACTAGTAAATGTTATCTGGTGGTTCACGAGAAAGTCATGAAAGAGCGACCTAATCCTTTCACCCCACCTGCATGAAAATGAATTTAGACAAATAATATAGCAAGAACTTTCACAAACAGACAGTTCATGGACAAAATGACAACAATGTTTAACTATAAGCATCAACCCACTTCTTGCAAAAAGGCTGGTATACGAGGACGTGCCTCCTCATTAGGGATGTAAGCGGATAGGATAATTTCCGCACCGAATTCGTTTCCGAACCTGTTTTAGAGACTCCATATCCGATTTGAGTGAATCTGACGGATAAGGATATCCGGATCCGAACTTGACACCCAAAAACGGTATAGGATATGGTATGCATATTAGCACCCGGATATCCGTATCCGAAAATTATTTAGGATTATCTGATGGATTTACACCGAATAATCCGATTTTTCATCCGAAATATCAGAGCTAATAAAACATGAATGATAGTTAGTGAGTTGATGAGTTCATTCGTTAAACATCTACACACTTACATAGTCATTTTATCGAATATAAAGTCCAAACTTATTAGGATATTGAGTGACTTAAGCATGCGTTAGTGCTATTTTAGCTCTTGTGTGTGTGTTATTTCATACACATCGACTTATTTGTTCATGTGGTCAACTTATATTAGCTCAGTAAATCATGTTACAATTGTTGAATCCATTAGTATTTTGTTAAACTTGTTTTATCAATCAATTTTTGTTGTCAGTCTACTTATGCATGTGTTGATCCGGTTACTTATTTTTCCATCTTGAATCCGCTCCATTTCTGTTCCGAATCCGCGGTGTAGTATACTATATTCGAATCTGTAACCGGTCATTATATGATCCGGTTTGAATCCACGGGGAAAATGTGGAATAGGATATGGTAGATAGGAAATTTGATCCGATCCGATCCGATTACATCCCTACTCCTCATGGAGAGTTACACCACGGAGATCCTGCGATGATCGCGGTTGTACTCAAGGTCGAGACCGATGAACTTTCTATCCTCGAACTACAACCAATTCTTGAACTAGTCCAGAGTGCGCTTCACCGTCTTAGGGTCGGTGGTGTACACGACATTGATCTTCTGCCCGCCATGGAATTCTATGTCGAAGTACGCGGTCGCTATCATGCTGTCATTTCGGACAACCCTATAGTCCATGACTATAGGAAAGAGCAAAAGTACATGGAGGAACAGGGTGATGCCATGGCAGAGGAAATGGACGAGGCCATTGAGGACAAAAACAATGAGGCCGTGGAGGAGGAAAGGAGATGGAGAACTAAAACTACTTACTGCAAGATTGCAACTACCCTTCATAATACCAGGAATGGTGCACGACCATTCGTAGTAGGGTGGAGGTGGAGAAAAACAAAGGTTTTGCACGATGATGCTAGCGCTGCTAGAAATTGGTTCTACGCCACTTGCATGTAGTGGAATTGAGGTATGCCATGCACGATCTAAGCTACATTGATCACCTAGAGCCATTGGATATGTTCTTTTCCTAAACCACACTGATCCAAATGACAACACACACTCAAGTGGATTCTGTGATGCAACTTCCACATGCAATAAGGAAGATGCTTTCGTATGTGTTTTTGGTCTCTCTCACCATGGTTTGACACACTGATCCACTAGTGCCATTGCATGTATTTTTTTCCTAAGCCACACTGATCACCTAGAGCCATTGCATGTGTTCTTTTCCTCGAACACACTGATCCACATGATAACACACACTCCAGTGGATTATGTGATGTACCTTCTGCCGTAGTGGTGCAACATGCAATGTGGAAGCTGATTTCCTATGTGTTTTTGGTCTTTGTGGCCATGGTTTGACACAGTGATCCACCAGTGCCATTGCATCTGTTCTTTTCCTAAACCACACTGATCACCTAGAGCCATTCTGTGTGTTATTTTCCTAAACCACACTGATCCAAATGACAACACACACTCAAGTGGATTTTGTGATGCAACTTCTGCCACACTAGTGCAACATGCAATGTGTAAGCTTCTTTCCTATGTGTTTTTGGTATCTATCACCATGGTTTGACACACTGATCCACCAGCGCCATTGCATGTGTTCTTTTCCTAAGCAACACTGATCACCTAGAGCCATTGCATGTGTTCTTTTCCTAAACAACACTGATCCAAATGACAACACACACTAGTGGATTCAGTGATGTAACTTCTTCCACATTGGTACAACATGCAATATGGAGTCTACTTTCTTATGTGTTTTGGGTCTCTCTCACCATGGTTTGACACACTGATCCACTAGTGCCATTGCATGTGTTCTTTTCCTAAGCCACACTGATCACCTAGAGCCATTGCATGTGTTCTTTTCCTCAACCACACTGATCCACATGACATCACACAGTCTAGTGGATTCTATGATGTAACTTCTGCCATAGTTGTGCAACATGAAATGTGGAAGCTAATTTCATATGTGTTTTTGGTCTCCGTGGCCATGGGTTGACACACTAATCCACCAATGACATTGCATGTGTTCTTTTCCTAAACCACACTGATCACCTAGAGTCATTGCATTTGTTTTTTTCCTAAACCAAACTGATCCGAATGACAACACACACTCAAGTGGATTCTGTGATGCAACTCCTGCCACACTAGTGCAACATGCAATGTGTAAGCTACTTTCCTATGTGTTTTTGGTCTCTATCACCATGGTTTGACACACTGATCCACTAGTTCCGTTGCATGTTTTCTTTTCCTAAGCCACATTGATCACCTAGAGCCATTACATGTGTTCTTTTCCTAAACCACACTGATCCAAATGACAACACACACTCTAGTGGATTCTTCTATGCAACTTCTGCCACAGTGGTGCAACATGCAATGTGTAAGTTGCTTTCCTATGTGTTTTTTGTTTGTATCACCATGGTTTGACACACTTATCCACCAGTGCCATTACATGTGTTCTTTTCCTAAGCCACACTGATCACCTAGAGCCATTGCGTATGTTTTTCCTAAACTACACTGATCACCTAGAGCCATTGCATGTGTTCGTTTCCTAAACCACATTGATCACCTAGAGCCATTGCATGTGTTCTTTTCCTAAACCACAATTATCCACTAGAGTCATTCTATGTGTTCTTTTCCTTAACCACATTGATCCACCAGTGCCACTGCATGTGTTCTTTTCCTAAGCCACACTGATAACCTAGAGCCATTGCATGTGTTCTTTTCCTAAACCACACCGATCCACTAGTGCCACTACATGTGTTCTTTTCCTAAACCACATTTATCCACTAGTGTCATTGCATGTGTTCTTTTCGTGAACCACACTGATCCACCCAGAGTCATTGCATGTGTTCTTTTCCTAAACCACATTGATCCACTAGAGCCATTGCATGTTTTTCCTAAGACTGATAACCTAGAGCCATTGCATGTGTTCTTTTCCTAAACCACACTGATCCACATGACAACACACGCTCCAGTGGATTCTGTGATGGAACTTCTGCCATAGTGGTGCAACCTGCAATGTGTAAGTTGCTTTCCTATGTGATTTTGGTTTCTCTCATCATGGTTTGACACACGGATCCACCTGTGCCATTGCATTTGTTATTTTCCTAATCCACACTGATCATCTAGAGCCATTGCATGTGTTCTTTTTCTAAACCACACTGATCCAAATGACAACACACACCAGTTGATTTAGTGATGCAACTTCTGCCACAGTGGTGCAACATGCAATATGGAAGCTGCTTTCCTATGTGTTTTTGGTCTCTCTCACCATGGTTTGACACACTGATCCACTAGTGTCATTGCATGTGTTCTTTTCCTAAGCCACACTGATCACCTAGACAAACTCAAGTCACTTATTTTGGGATGGAAGGAGAACTAATTAAGTTGTGGTGTCTTGTCAATAGAAGGCGTATAGAGACCAGGATTTCTTTTGGAAAGAGTGGCTTCAGGTCGAGATGGAAGTTTGGAAGGGTTCCCTCTATTTTAGTCAGTTCAAACAAATGAACTAGTTTTGTCAAAAAGTGATGATATCTAAAAATATATAGTTTGTTTTTTGTAGTATACTAAAGAGGGTAGAGGGTACTCTAAAGGTAACCCACTACTATCCTAAAAACTCCCACATTCCAATGCTACTTAACTCCTCCTAGCATCCCCTCTCTCGCTATCACATTCCCACACTCAGCTCTCACCTCTCAGTCGTTAACCCATTCGTTGATACGATGAAACCAATTACATCCTTCTATTGATGTATTCACTGCAAAGAATGAAGACTTTACGAATATCAAATGGACCAGGTAGGAATTTTTTGGACTCGAGCAAATGGAAGCAATAGTAGACAAAGCGGATCCGGTGTTGTTCCAACGCCCGCGCGAAATAGTCCTTGGACGGGCGGACCAAAACCTTTGTCGGTGGTGGAGCCAGGTTCCTCATCAAGCTCTACTTCAGAGCTGCATGTGACATGTTCGATCCCGCTGGCCGTAGAACCTTTTTTGAATTGTCCTTTGCCCTTCATGTGTGTACGGGTCCCGCCCAACGTGAGGTGTCCATCATGATTTCGACCAGCTGCGTCAAAACCCTGATTTCTCGCCGAGCGGTCGTCCAAGCCTTCGAAGCCGGCTATGTTGGGACCGAATGCTTGTGCAGTGGTGGACGCGTCTTTGTCGTCTGTAGGTTGGACTATCCTTCCTAATGTGCCAAATTTCTGAGTGTAGGCGGTGAAACCCCTATCGATGGCTCCCCCTTCATCCGGGATTGTATGTTCTTCTTCGGTGTATGTGGCTGGTTCTTCGTCAGTGGTTCCCTGTCCATCTGCTCAACCGATCGACCCCTATGCAAGTTTGCGCCCCCAACTGCAACGAGGTTAGATTTGGAGGATTGGGGCTTTAACCCAAATCTGACGTGCATCTAGTCAGATTTTAGTAATGTCTATTGCAAGTCCTTTGTTGAAATGCTTAGTTATATGTCACATTCTTGATAATTATATATTGTGTTGTTTTGCTTAGTTATGGTATATTCTAGATGGTGATGATACAATGTTCTGTTTTGGTACTTAGATGATACATTATGTTGTTTAGGAAATTTTCATGACGCGTTGTGCTGTTTTGGTATTTTTTATGATGCATTGTGTCATGTCTCCTCACTATGTTGTTTCGTCCATTTTGATGTCCATTCTTCTGTTTAGGAGTAAATGCTATGCCTTCTAGTTGTTCAGATTATTTTGATGACCCATCAGTTTAGATAATTTGATTATGAAGACACTGTTTATTAAATTTAATTACATGATGCCTTGTGTTGTTTTGGTATTTTTTATGATGCATTGCATATATGTCAAGAGTGAATAATTACATCATGTTTTATATTATTATTTTGCACTTTAGTTGTAGGATCTTGTTATTTTACGGCGTTCGCACGCACATGTAATTCTTGGAGCAGGACAGATGATGGATACTATGGACACAATTTTGGAGCAGCTGTATTGGGGAGAAAAGGAGTTAAAAACAACGTAAATCACTTATTTGGGAAATATCAATAATAGCAGAAGAAAACCCGAAGCAATCAAGACATACAGACGGTTTAACGACTAACTATACGGCGGGAATAATTTTCCGGTCGTATACTTCCTATCGTATAGTTGGCGTCGCCACCGCCTTCTCAAATAGTT
Source organism: Avena sativa (assembly GCA_916181665.1). Taxonomy (NCBI): domain Eukaryota; kingdom Viridiplantae; phylum Streptophyta; class Magnoliopsida; order Poales; family Poaceae; genus Avena; species Avena sativa. The sequence goes on from OV702289.1 coordinate 326,541,900, forward strand.
TCACCCCGTGCAATTGGATAAGAGAGACGACATAAAGAACAACCAGAAATCGTCAAAACCTCACCTTCGTAAGGCATCTGAAGGGGGAACTCATCCACCGGGGATCCGTCTTCGCCCTACACAGATCCGGGAGGCTAAGGCATCGATCTTCATCATCAACCGCTGCATTGCCACCATCTCCATCCATCCCATCTACATCTTGTCTAGATCTTGTTGTAATGTCTGTACTCATTGTGGATTTATACAAGTACTATTCTTCTATGATAGATTCCATTGTTATTGCCATGATGTTGATTTCCTCCATGTCTGAGTAGATCATTAGTTCTTGGGGAGATGGACAAACCCTAGTATGAGATTGAAATAAGATAAAGTTTATTATGATATTCATCGCTGTGACCATGTGTTAGATAGTCTTCATCTTGATGTTGGGGGAAGTCGACCTCTCAATATTTGCCTCTTGTGGGGACTTGATGGAGGGAACTACTTGTAGGTAGACGGAGGTGTGTTAGCACTTATAGTGACTATAAAGCTGTTGGCACCCCTTACGTATCAACTTGGGAACCGAGGAAACTCACGGAACACTATCCATGCCATGGGATATGTCCTACGGGATTAAGTCCCTTAATAGCGCAGTAATTCGATTGATGTCGATTGCTGGCTACTGTGGTTTTGAGGATGATGTGAGCAGTGGTTGCTGCCTATATGTCCAAATACGGAGTTCCTCCCACACATACATAGTTGATAATGTTCATGATAATAATCTTTACCTTAAATCTTAATAATGCAAGAGGTATATCCGCTACTCCCGGAGAACGCCTTTTCCCTATTGCAGTTCCAATTCCTTTTACATACGTGGTACTTACTTTCTGTGTTTAGTTGTTTTACTTTACTTATTGTTCTCTTATACCAACAACCCAGAAACACCTTTTTACACAATACTCGCATTTTATCTTTTTACTTAGAACTTTATTTAGCATTTCTATTATAGTATTTAATTCAAGAGTTATTAGACTTTAGACTCCTACTCCATGTGGGATTGATATCTTTATTTTGAAACTAGCTACAAACAATATGTGCACTTGTAGTCATCAATATGTTGTTTGGTCCATCATATAATGCATTGTGTTGTTTTATCCATTCATATTATGCATATGCGTTTTAATCAATTTAATTAAATGGTATGCCTCCTAGACTTTAGACTCCTGCTCCATGTGGGATCGATATCTTTATTTCAAAACTAGCTACAAACGATTTGTGCACTTGTAGTCATCAAGCTATTTTCTAGCGCCTTTGCTGGGGAGCTAAGCGCTGTAGGTCTTTTAGTTTTTTCTTATTTATTTTTGTCTTGCTAATTTTTGTTTTGAGTTTCACGTTTCCACCAACATGATGGAGTTTGAGTATATGGCTAGTGCTAACCCACTCAGCCACTTTGGTAAGCGCTATGATATTTATAAAAGAGACAACTCCAACGAGAAGACAAGGGAGTTTGAAATAAATCCTCTACTACTTGGTATTCTACACAAGAAGAAATTTACTGGAGATGAAGAAGATCCTGATCCATTTGAGCATATTGCATGTTTCAAAGATATATGTGGCACTTTCCAATTACCGGGATATACCGCTAATGAGGTAAGGGTTAAACTTTTTAGTCAAACTTTGACTAGTACAGCTCTCTCATGGTATAGATCTCTATCCTCAGAAGCCACTACTAGGGATAATTTAGCCTGTGAGTTTTTAGCAAAATATTATCCACTATCAAAATCTTTTAGAATCAGGCGTCTTATAATGACTTGGAGGAACCGTCCTAATGAAGGACTAGTAAGAGCTTATATCAGATTTAAAGATTTACTTAATCTATGTCCTCATCATGATTTTCCTAACTGGTATTTATTGCATATCTTTTATGGCGGTTTAATTGAACCTAATAAAATTGAACTAGACTCTTTTGCAAAAGGAGCTTTTACGAATCTTCCCATAACTACATCTTGGGCTTTACTTAATAGAATTCACGATCATAGAGTTTCATGGAACTTTGGTCTAGGAAGCGAAGGAGGCATAGAAATAGATTACGATTGTATTCATGACTATAATAAAAAGGGACATGTTAATGAACTATCTAAAGAAATTTATTTGGATTCAGATCATGTGTTGCATGTTGTTAAAGCTTTTACAGAACACATCAAAGATCCAAAAGAGGGTTTGGTCAAGTATGATCCACCACCCGAACCTGAGAAGAAGAAAGAAGTTAAGGCAACACTGGCCTCTCTAGAACCAATATATGAGATAACTTTCCCTAACACTTCACATAAGCATATTTTTTAATATGAACAGGTCAAAGTAGTATAGGAGAAGAAGGAAGAAGAAAGTATGCCAGATGTTGAGGAATGTCTGGAAGAAACCAAAGACGAAGAGGTAACCAAGGGAGCAATTATGGCTATGTATGCACATTGTAACATAGTTGAACTTGATAAAGAGACTTTAGTATTGGTTGAAGGTAAAACGAAGGTAAAAGATGTGGGTAAGCCTATTCTTCCATGCATATTTAAGGAAACCTCGCATTATGGTTTATTTGATCTTGGCACCAAAGTTAATGTTATATCTTATGATTTATATTTAGAAATAAAAGAAGAAATAGAACCGTCTATAATTGAAAATACTGATATGACGATCAGTTAGCCAATAAAACTCTTAGAATTCCAATGGGAGTAGTTGAAGATGCAACTGTCACAGTTGGCAATAAAAAAATTCCTATCGACTTTGTAGTTGTTGATATGCTAGCTGACACTCTTTGCCCAATTATATTTGGAAGAAACTTTTTGAGTGATGTAGGTGCCAAAGTTGATTTCCAAAAGGAGATTGTGTCTCTTAAGCTTGGGGAAGCGGAAAAAGAATTCACTTTTCCAAATTTAAAGACAGACCTCCACAAATACAAGAAGAAGAGAAAGAGAAATTTATTGAGGAAATGGAAGCTCTCTTCTTTAGTGATCAAAAAGAAGAAATAAATGAAGACTTAAATTATGAAGAAATAGTTATAGAGGACAAGTCCCTAGAAGAATTAGAAGGTGAACTTGATTCACTTCCCATTATAGGGCCTCCAACTAATGAGGCTTTTGAAGAGCCAGAAAAGAGAGGGGACGAAGAATTACCACCCCTAGAATTGAAGACTCTACCAGATAATCTTAAATCCAGATTTTTAGATGATACAAATAAATTTCCTGTTATTATTAGTGCTAAACTTTTAGGAGATGAAGAATAAGAACTCATGAAAATACTTAAGGAGCATCACAAGGCCTTTGGGTACTCAATGGATGATTTTAAGGGCATTACTCCCATGATAACCATCCATCGAATATTCATGGAGGAAGGTGCTAAACCAGTTGCGGAATTTAATAGACGACTGAAGCCCGAAAAGAAACAAGTGGTAAGAAAAGGAATAGTACGCCTATTGGACGCAGGTATAATCTATCATGTAAAACAAAGTGAATGGGTAAGTCCTATTCATTGTGTCCCTAAGAAGGGCGGTTTTACTATTGTTCCTAATGCAAACAATGAATTGATACCTACTAGAACTATTATTGGACATAGGATGTGTATAGATTTCAGGAAATTGAATAAAGTAACTAGGAAAGATCACTATCCTTTACCATTCATAGATTAAACATTAGAAAGGTTAGCAAACCACACTCATTTTTTCTACTTGGACAGATACTCTGGTTTTTCTCAAATAGTTGTTCATCCTGATGACCAACTTAAAACAACTTTCATTAGTCCTTATGGTTTACATGCTTAATGTCATATGCCTTTTGGTTTATGTAATGCTCCAGTTACTTTTCAAAGATGTATGATTGCTAGTTCTGCAGATTTTATAGAAGTGATAATGGAAGTATTTATGGACGACTTTTCTGTCTATGGAACTTCGTTTACTAGTTGCTTGGATAATCTCAAAAGAGTTTTGCAGCGTTGCAAAGAAACCAATCTTTTTCTAAACTAGGAGAAGTGCCATTTTATGGTCAAAGAAGGTATAGTCCTTGGACATAAGGTATCAGGTAAGGGAATTGAAGTGGATAGAGCTAAGGATGAAGCCATAGAGAGAATGCCACAACCTAGGGATATAAAAGGCATAAGAAGTTTCCTTGGTCATGTGGGTTTTTATAGAAGGTTCATTAGGAATTTCTCTAGAATATGTAAACCTTTGACTAACCTTCTACAAAAGGGAGTAAGATTTAATTTTGATGATAAATGTCTTGTCGCCTTTGATAAACTTAAATATGCTTTATCCCGAGCTCCTATCATTAAACCACCTACCTGGGATATGACTTTTGACTTAATATGTGAAGCTAGTTATGATGCTGTAGGAGTAACTCTGGGACAACATACAAGTCGCAGAGTTAATATTATACATCATGCTAGTAGAACTCTTAATTGTGCTCAAAAGAATTATCCTAAGAAAGAGAGGGAACTTTTTGCTGTATTTTTCTCTTCCGATAAATTTCGTTCTTGTATAGTTGATGCAAAAGTAAGAGTACACACAGATCGTGATGGTATAAGCCAAGACTAATCTGTTGGATCCTTTACTTCAAGAATTTGAGTTGTAGATTATGCAGAGGCAAAAATAAAGATGTTGGATGCAGTGTCCATATTCGCCCAGCAAGACACCAATATTATTGAGAGGTACTTTAGTCCTGGTGATTTTCTTTTAAGATAATTATTAAATGAACTAAGGTCAATTCCTCCCAAAGAGAAGAAGTCTTTGTTGTTGGAGGAGCTTGACATCCCCGAATAAGAAAACGGTAAGTGCAAGGTAAGTATTCTTACTCAAATAAGTGATTTGTTTTCACAAATTTTACTTCTGAAATTTTTGCCTTTGAATTCCTAGTGTTTTTCTAAAGTTTCTGAAGGTTTTTACCAACTATTCGGTCGCAACTATACGACCGGAGAAAAATCTCCCACCGTATAGTTGGTCGTGAAACCTTCTGTACCTTCTTCGCTAAATTGTTTTTCATGTCTAGAAACTATAAGGTCACAACTATACGGTCGGAGAAAATCCTCCTGCCGTTTAGTTGGTCGTTAAACTCTCAGACATTTTTGATTTTTGATTTTTGGATCTATACGAACACAACTATATGGCCAGAGAAAATCCTCCCGCCGTATAGTTGGTCATTAAACTCTCAGACATTTTTCGATTTCCTTTTTCGTTATTGCCATAAAAAACAGTTTTGTCGGTTCCAAGTCGGTAACTTAATCGACCTGGACTCGAGATATTTGGAAATATCTGCCCGAAACCAACTATAAGGCCAGAGCTATACGGGTCGCGCCCGTATAGTTGGTCGTTACGCGGCAGGACTCCTCCAAATCCGTGATTCATTTCCCTATTTCATTAAGATTCTTTTCTTGGGCGTGAATTTGGGGTTTCTCACGAGTTTTACCGACCTCTGACCCCTTCCTTATATACTGCCATTGTCTCTCTCTCTAATCATAATCACCAGGAACCAATTTAGCCATGCGATATCCCGTCCCAAGCTGTGGAAAACCCCTGGGTCTCATTGCTCCTTCCAGGGACCGCTCTCGCAGCCCGTCTATGGAGGACGACAGCAAGGAGGTGGAGAGGTTTAGCCTGGGGTACAAGGAGTACATCGAGCCAGGCTTCTACAACAATGATCCCGATGAAGATTGGAGTGACATCTACATATGCCGTGATGCCTATGATCCCTCGGATATCATCTAGGTGGCAATGAAGAGATCTCAAGAAGAGAGAGAAGGTCACAAGCCGCATGGAAAAGGGCGTGTGGAGATGGTCAAGTTCATCGCCACGGACCCAAGGCCGCACAAGCGTAAGGAATTACCCAATATTGGTGCAGGTGCTAGCAAGGGAGCGACGACGCCACTCTTGAAGTCTACCATTGGTGCTCTTATGAGGCTGAAGCCTCAAGAAGAGTGGAGGAACGGTTTCCACTTCCTTGATCCATCAATTATGGATGAGGAAGAAGAAGTTGTTCCTAGGACCAAGGACCACGTGCGAGCACTGGAGATATATCAGAAGCAGCAGCTTTACAAAGAAATAAAAATTATCTAATCAGTTAAGCTGAAAAAGAAACCTTGAACAAAGGAAATTAAAAGTGCTACCAAATTAGGGTGAGAATAAGACGAGGTAGAATATTCAAGCTATAAAGATTGCTTCATATACAATTGGAATTTGGTAATTGAGATCGTTAAACTTTGAATTCCTACATTAAGTGGAGTGTATGGCAAGCTCCTTTGCACAACACGTAAACAAAACTGTGAGCATATATATAAAAAAATAGAAGAAGGAAAGAGAGAATAAAACGAGTGAATATGCAAAGAGCAAATAGGCATACACCACTATATTGTAGTAAGACAAAGAGATGTTTTGAGATTTTGAATCCCAAGTGAATATGTTAATCCTAAAACACTTGGGACTACCTCGCTAACTCATTCGGTCGAACCGAATACTTTTACATCATGTTGAGATTCATCTTTTGTGAACTATTGATCACTAAGGTGTGGAAGCCTTCTAATATTTTTCGGACGGTACGAGTAAGGTACTATTCATGAACTTATTTCTATGTATCATATATGATAAACACATGCTGCAACTGCCTCATTTATTTTATCGACTCAGCTTCATGAATATGAGTATCACATCCATTAAGCTAAACTTGCTCAGGACGAGCAAGAGTCCAAGCTTGGGGAAGTTGATGAGTGCATAATTGCATCATGTTTTATATTATTATTTTTCACTGTAGTTGTAGGATCTTGGTATTTTACGGCGTTCGCACGCACATTTTATGTATATTTTCACCAGGATCAGGACAGATGATGGATACAATGGACACAATTCTTTGGAGTAGTTGTATTGGGGAGAAAAGGAGTCAAAACAACATAAATCGCTTATTTGGGAAATATCAATAACACCAGAAGAAAACCCGAAGTGATCAAGGCATATAGACGGTTTAACGACCAACTATACGGCAGGAATAATTTTCTGGCCATATAGTTCCCGACGTATAGTTGGCGCCGCCACCGCCTCCTCAAATAGTTTCACCCCATGCAACTAGATTAGAGAGATGACATACAGAACAACCAGAAATTGCCGAAACCTCACCTCCGAAAGGCATCTGGAGGAGGAACTCGTCCACCGGGGATCCATCTTCGCCCTGCGTTGATCCGGGAGGCTAAGGCATTGATCTTCATCATCAACCGCTGCATCACCACCATCTCCATCCATCCCATCTACATCTTGTCTAGATCTTGTTGTAATTTCCATACTCGTTGTGGATTTATACAGGTACTATTCATCTATGATAGATTCCATTGTTATTGCCATGATGTTGATTGCCTACATGTCTAAGTAGATAATTAGTTCTTGGGGAGATGGAGAAACCCTAATATGAGATTGAAATAACATAAAGTTTATTATGATATTCATCGTTGTGACCATGTGTTAGATTGTCTTCATCTTGATGTTGGGAGAAGTCGACTTCTCAATATTTGCCTCTTGTGGGGACTTGATGGAGGGAACTACTTGTTGGTAGATGGAGGTGTGTTAGCACTTATAGTGACTATAAAGTTGTTGGCACCCCATACATATCAACTTGGAAACCGAGGAAACTCACGGAACACTATCCATGCCATGGGATACGTCCTACGGGATTAAGTTCCTTAATGGCACAGTAATTCGATTAATGTCGATTGCTGACTACTGTGGTTATGAGGATGATGTGAGTATTGGTTGCTATCTATTTGTCCAAATACGGAGTTCCTCCCACACATACATAGTAGAGAATTTTCATGATAATAAGCTTTACCTTAAATCTTTATAATGCTAGAGGTGTATCCGCTACTCCCTGAGAACGCCTTTTTCCCTATTGCAGTTCCAATCTCTTTTACATACGTGATACTTACTTTCTGTGTTCAGTTGTTCTACTTTACTTATTGTTCTCTTATACCAAAAAACCAAAAACACCTTTTTACACAATACTCGCATTTTATCTTGTTACTTAGAACTTTATTTAGCATTTCTATTGTAGTATTTAATTCAAGAGTTATTAGACTTCAGACTCCTGCTCCCTGTGGGATCGATATCTTTATTTCAAAACTAGCTACGAACAATCTGTGCACTTGTAGTCATTAATATGTTGTTTAGTCCATCCATATAATGCATTGTGTTGTTTTATCCATTCATATTATGCATATGCGTTTTAATCAATTTAATTAAATGGTATGCCTTCTAGCTATTGAGATAATTTTGATGACTCATTGGGTTGGGTGATTCTGTTAATGCAGTGTGTTGTTTAGGTAATTTAATTACCTGATGCCTTGTGTTGTTCAGGTAATTTTGATGGAGTAATGACGCATTGTGATCTTTAGTCAATTTATATAATGCATTGTGGTGTTTTGGTAATTCCAATGGTCTGACACAGAGGTAATTTTCATGTAGGACGACCCAGTTATAATGCCAAAATTAGTCTACATTGTTGACCGGACTGCTCTAGCTCCACATGGCTATGAAGATGCTCTCCCCATTATACCAAGGGAGTTAAAGTTGGCGGGCAGGAGAGTGGAGGCCTTATCAAGGGCAAGTGTTGCCAGGTCGGTCGCTAGTTCTGCTAAACTGAGAAGGCGCCCTAGGTCGGTCGGACACCACGCCACCGCGCATCCTTCTATACGCTTCTACATCCAGTTAGTCTAACACGACTTTTATATGCTTATCATCCCAACTTACTTTAGGCCTTACGTGAAGGGACGCCCTTACCCACATCTAGTGGTGGTCCAAGTGTGCGAGGAATGCGAGTGGGTTGTCCATGCCAACCACAACAATGACCAGATCGTCCTGGACAAAAAGTGGGCTATCTTTGCTGCTTTCCATTAGGTTAAGGAGGTGACTGCCTTATGTTCCAGGTCACCACGAATGGGTTCAAGATGAAAATCTAAGACCGCATCACCTCCTGCAGGAAGATGTTCGTCTATTGCGAGCATACTCATCTTGATTAAGGGTCTCTTTGAATTGAAGGATTTTCAAAGGAATCTTGGAGGAATTCAACTCATAGGATATTTTCCTAGGGAATCCCTTTGGATCAAAGGAATCACACCTCCAAAATTCGTATGGATTGCATTCCTACACCCCAATCCCATAGGACCTTTTACATCCACTCTAACATATTTTTTACACTCATTCGCGTAGGATTGAGCCTGCAGATTTCCACTGTTTATCCTCTATTTGCAATCCTCTATTTTGTACTTGTGACCCTATCAAATTCTTGTATTTTTCCTATTCCCATGTTTTGGAATCATGTGATCCAAATAAGCCCTAAGTTCTCTTTAAGTTTGTTGTTCGATCTTTTGGTGACCGTTTGTGATGATTAGGCTGCAGGGCCATGGTGCTAATCTTATTTACATTACAGTAATGTAGTATGTATGTTTTGATGATAATGATAGGGTGGTATCTGAACCTGCAATGATCTGCGAAATCAATGTACAATACTACTTACCCCACAAAAAACCCATTTATTGGGATTATGGGAATCTTCCACGTCCACTACTTTGACAATACATTAGTACAGACCTTTGGATGGGTCATAAAAATTTACAGCTAGTAGCTCGTACGATGGCCTAAACAAAGAACGTATCTGATCTTGCTCGCTGGTCTCGGATGGACCGACAAGATTGCTCAAAGGGAGGCGACGAGACCCAAACCTTGACATCTTGCTTCCACTATTCACTCTATTTCTACTTATACTACCTCCCTCTGCTTACGCAGAAACCATTTTCTTCCATTGCTCCTCCCTTGCTTCTTTATTTCTTCATCCAGCAATGTCTCAAAATAACCTGTCTTGTCAGAACAACATCAAAGTGGCAGTGGATAGAGCCATGCAGAAACCCCGTCGGTAGGGGGAGGTGCAGGCTCAGACTGAGAAAGGGGACCAACTACGCGGTGAGGGTTCATCTTCGCGCACGTATCTGAAGAGCGGCTATCATGGGGACCAAGATTCCTAGTAGGTTTGTACTTCTGTTGATTCCTAGATTGTCTGCTCCTACTATTGAATCATCTTTGTACATCTTCTAGGGCAGACGGCTCGAGCATCGAATTTTCAACCCCACGGGTCGATTGCACGACGGTTATCTATGACGCGTACGATGACATCATGCATGCTCTCTGATGAAGAAGAGAGGTAGGCACTATCCATGTATTGGCATTTCGTTTTATCATCTACATGCACTACATGCTCTCTTACTGATGATGAATTTGCCATGCAGGAAGTCAGGGCAATAATCTTGGCCAAAGTAGATGAAATCAATAGCCATAACATCAACATTTTGTAGAAAAACCACAAGCTCAAACTGGGGTGTGATCACCTCTGAGACGATTTGGATTTTCAAAAGAAGCTTGCATGATCTTACTAGTGTGACTCCTCAACCCTTTGCGTTGAGTGCAAAAATTTGAAGAAGGAAGTTAAGGAGCTCAACAATCAGTGGCTACCATTGCAGAGGTCATCGAGGTCATACCTTGCTAAGTAGGAAGGGAGAAGCCATCGCATGATGGTCGTCGAGGTCACGACCATTGCAGGTTGTTCCTCCTTAGGGTGGCTATAGTGTTGCAACCACCGAATCTGACACAAGGAAAGATTTGGCATTAGAGCAGGAAGGGAGAATCCATCCCCTGATGGCTCTCTTTTTTGCATGGATTGATTTTTCTTATCCGTCTTCGCATAATTATTTTGCACTCTTAACAATCAAATGCGCTATGTGGAGCTTTTGCAACGATATACTTGTTGTATCATTCTGCAACCATATTATAGTAGTACTATATATAGTAGTCACTGTTTAGTATATGGATACAACCAAATCCAAATTTAGACAAATCTGGGACATCCTTTTAATTAGGATGGAGGGAGAGTGTGTCTAATGAATCAAATCAAAATTAAATGGTCAACGAGTGATCATTAAATTTGATCAAACCTATACGAAGTAAGTAGTAAATGTCCTATTTTTAACAAGTCTGTGGGCACTAAGAGGTGGTGTCTATCTAGAAAATAAAATGCTAATAGTCCCCACCATTGTGAGACCCTGGCGTATGGCTTAATAGGATTGATAGGATACCCATATCAACAAGTTGCAACTTCTTTTCTAGAAGCTCATACAAAAATAACCTCTAGGTTAAGCGTGCTTGGCCTAGAGCAATTTGAGGATGGGTGACCTACCGGGATATGGGTACCGGGTGCACACGAGTGAGGACAAAGTGCACAGAAAAGACTAGTCTTGGTCTGTGGGCCTAGTCTAGATATCTTATTAAGCTGCCAGGAGTGACAGCCCGGGCATGAAGAGTCTGGGGTGTTACAAGTGGTATCAGAGCCGACCCTTGCGGTTACACAGGCGTGTGCGGGTCAATGACGGGACATGTGGAGCATGGCGCATGTGTCCCAGAGTGGACACGGCATGGCACATGTGTCGGCACTGGACGCACAAACGGGTGCCAAAAGGGGACATTTCAGGCTTGTGGTTGATCGACGAGGGCGTTGATCTTGTAAGGGTGGGTGTATGTGAGACCCTGGCACATGGCTTAATAGGATTGATAGGATACCCATCTCAACAAGTTGCAACTTCTTTTCCGAAAGATCATACAAAAAGAACCTCTAGGTTAAGTGTGCTTGGCCTGGAGCAATTTGAGGATGGGTAACCGATCGAGAAATGGGTATCGGGTGTGCATGAGTGAGGACAAAGTGCACAGAAAAGACTAGTATTGGTATGTGGGGCCAGTCTAGATATCCTATTAAGCTACCAAGAGTGACCATGGAGAGTCTAGGGTGTTACAACCTTCAGCGTCAGGGACACCCAGCTATTGTGACCTACTAAATAGCTAGCCCTATAGTCTACTCTAGGACACCCATTCCTTGCATTGTCATTTGCGCCAGAGCCTTCGCAGGATAGGTATCCGTTCTGGCCTGTTGATTTTGGATGGACATAAAAGCATGCTAGATGCTAAATTGTACATTAAATTTTGAGTTCATTGAGTGCCAAAACCACATGGTCCCCCTCCCTTGCACCCCTCCGTTTCAAACACTGCGAAATTTCTCCCGCCCCTCCATTTCAAACAATAATTGCCCCTCGAGAAGGTACCAGTACCAATAATCCATCTCCCATTGCCATTCTTCCCCACACACACATAGAGAAAAATCCTCCGAAAAACCTAAGCCCGGCACACTCTCTTTCCTCTTTCACCACCACCTGCAATGGCCGGAACCTCCCGCAACACTTCTCCGGTTGGCTTGTCCGTCGGAACTCGACAGCATACACTTCTCACCCACCAGTATACAAGAGCTACATCAGTCGTGGTCTCATCCAACGCACCATTTCAGCTTCACTAACATTCAGCGCACCTGATCCAGGTCACTGAGTTTGTCGTGCGCCGCACCTGACATCCTTTCCCCACTTTCCCGTCCATGGCGCCGAATGCGTCATTGACTTCCCAAGATCTTCTTCCCCGCTGCTGGCAGCTACCCCAACCGCACCATACTGGAGCCGCTGCACAGGCATCGCCGTTCATGGACCGGATCTGCCTCAGCAACGCTCTTGTCCACCATGCTCAAGCTGGCATCGATGCCCAAGATCTACTTCCCCGACTCCAACAGCCGCCGCAACCACAACACCCTCGGTGACCTGGACATCACCCGCCCAGATACCGGTGATACTTAGAAGCCTCTCTGACCAAGGTAACCAAATCTCCAACCCATTTTTGTTTTGTCAGCAGTATAACAAGTTCAAGCCTATCAGAATGAACTGCATTTTTGTAATGGTGCTAGTACATACAAGTCACTAGGCATGCATGTCCTTTGTTCTACATACAAGGACACTAGACATGTTGGTTTGCATTTGCTGCACTACAAATTTCATGTCATGCACATGTTTGTTATTTTTTCATGCACATGTTCTTAGCTACTCCGTACAACAGTAGTTTCTTGCTATTGTGTACTTCTTGCAAAATGTAAAGTCAGTGGAAAATATTAGTGTGGATTTCCTGACATCTATCTGGTTTGTTCTAAGCTAAGTTCCTGCTATTGTTTCCTCCCTGGCATCCTTCCGTTATCCTTTAATACATGTTTAAACTCTTCGTATTAACTCATTTATAATTTTGTTGTTGCCATATGGTTCTTCGAAATCTGCAACATTAACTATTCTCCCTTCCTTCGCATAGACCTCAAACATGGAACACTGTTGAACATGTTGGTTTGCAAAGCTTGTTCTACAGGTTCACAAGCAATGCCATTATATTTCATATCTGGTTCTAGTTCGTCCTAAGAAAACTACATAACTATCCTCTACTATGTAGTTCCTTCATAGTTTGCATTCCTACTCTACAAGTTCACGTATGATGCCATTATAATTTAGGGATTTCTATTTTCGTGCTCATGGTTCGTTAGTTGTACTTAGTTTTCCCTAGTCGCTTAGTTTTTTCCTCACTTTTCCCCTCCCTCTATTTTGAAACCCTCACATGCGCTCGGACGGGGGGATGCCCTCAGGTCAAAGGCTTGACCGTTACATGCTAACTGGTGGGACCATGTTGGGGCGGGTCGTGCATTGAGAATTATGTTACGTCTCCTCGACCGTTACATGCTGATAGGTGGGGCCAGGATACACGGCAGACCAGCCATCCATCTATCGCTGACTTGTGGGCCCCATTTTTCCTGATTGTGTGGCTGATGCAGCCAATGACAAATGGGGTCGTTCTGTGGGGCCGTCGAAGCCAATGAATGATGGGGCCGATATGTGGGGACGTCGAAGCCAATGACCGGTGGGGCCGTCATGTGGGGCTGGAGGGGGATTTTAATATTTGCCACGTTTTACTTTGCAACTTGCATATTTGCCATTTTATGTGTCACTGACATGTGGTGGTCATGTGGGAAATATGCAAATTTCAAAGAAAAAGTTTGGCAGACATGCAAAATTGGCAAATATGCAAAAATCCCGGAGTAGCTACTCCCCCAAACATTGATAGGTGGGGTCGTGTATGACACGTCGGCTCTCTCTCTCATCCGCACCCAGCCCCCAGCCCCGAGCAGCTCCTATCCCACCGGCGGACAGAGCAGCCATCGTCGGCGCATCGTCGGATCCGTCCTACGGCATCGGACGGACTGCAGCGCTGCACCTCAACCATGGCTCTAGCACCTGTTTCATCCACCTGCATTGTACGTCGAGGAAGTACCGACCGCAGGCAGGTCCACCGCCCACGACGATCGGGATTTTGTTTCGCTACCATAGCTCGACGAACATGTCGCAGCAATTGCTAGTACTGCTTGGTAAGACCTTCGCTCCTACTCCGCCCACCCTAATCGATTCGGTTCCGGTAATTTCCTCAATATTGCAGGTGCAAATTAGTCCTTAATGTCGGGTCGTAGCGGGTACACCGGCAAGGGTGGGGAATCGATCATGTCGTGGCCACATTCTCCTTCTCCTACCACGTCAGAAGTGCATGTAGCTCCTTATCTTTGTACTACCGTTGGATTTGAAGTGCTGCCAAGGCCTGTCGGACTAATTTCAATTGGGTTTGTTTTGGGATTGTTATAGTGTGTTATTCAGGCCGATGATCCATGGTATATTGCATAATAAGATGAATCAACCCACTGGTCTAGCCAGAGGATGGATTTGGAGGAGATGGTTGCCAAGTTAGGTGATAAATTGGCCAGTAAAAACTTGTTGATATTCGCGCTGAAGTGTACTGTCGAGGAAGAATTCAGAACTTATTCGCAAAGAGAAGTTGACACTTGAGGCTGATCTTGCCGTATCTGATCAAGTGGTAGAAAATCTAAAACATGAACTTCAAGTGAAGGGGGAGGAGAATAGTAGATTCATGTGGGCAGTTTTAGTAGTTGTCATCCATGTTCTATCAGTTACAGTATGGAGTTGTGGTGAAGGGTGCCATGTGTAATGATTATTTGAATAGATAGCTAATTTAGAGAGTTGAATTATTATTCAATGGATGGTTGTGAGTTCCTACTAATTTAGTCACTTTGCGGTCCCAAAGTTGTCGAGATAATGCATTGCAGGGACCGAGTTTCTTGCCATTAGATCTAGTGGTCCCAAAGTTGTCGAGAGAATGCATTGTGGGGCCCGAGTTGCTTGCCATTGGATCTAGCTGCCCATAGTTGGCGTGCCAAATGCCTAGAGGGTCAAGTTGGGGCCCTATCAGTTTTGACTGTTCTGTCGCTGTCATCATGGCTGCCATGTAGACTTGCAGCGTTGGCGGCAGCATCCATTCTCCATTCCAAATTAGTGGCTGAGATTGTCAATCCAAGTTAGTTGACTCAAATCCGTCAAGATACAATCGAATCTAGACAAATCTAAATCAACTAATTTGGGTCGGAGGGAGTACTACTTATGAATCAGCTTTAGAGCATATCCATCGTCCTCACAGCTCAAATACATATCAATTTTGATTCAAATCATACATATTTCGATCAAATTTATACAAGCCCACCGGAGATTGTCAGAGAAAGTACTACTACTTATGAATTGGCATTAGAGCATATCCACCGGTCTCATAGCTCAAATACATATCAAATTTATTCAAATCATACATATATTTTAAGTCATAGAATTTTGGTTCAAATTGGGCTCAAATTTGTCCCAAATTTAAGTGGACGCTGAGGTAGCCGCCCTCCCCACCATATGTGTACACCAAGAAGTACGGGAAAAGTTCTCCCCTCCGGCCATGAGGTACATCCGGCCTTCACCGTCGAAGTGCACCTCGACATGCCAGCCGCGGCCACGGCCTACCTCCCACAGCTTTGGTTCATGAGGGCTTCATCTGCATCGTCGTAGTGATGTTGCGGATGATGGCTTCAATCGTCTTCGTTTCGATGACCACTGTCGGCACCACCGACATCGCACTGATGTTGCGGATGATGGCTTCCATCGGTGTCTTTCATTAGCAACAGATCTAGGGATGTGAAAGGAAGTGAGATAGACAGAGACAGAAATTTCAGACAGTTAGATCCTTACCACCGCACACTGTTCCAGCCGCCACGCTTAGATCTGTGCCGCCGCAAGTCGTTCCGACCCCCACGCTTAGGTCCGCGTCGTTGCATGTTGTTCCGACCACCACGCTTAGGTCCATGTCAGTGCATGCCGTTTTGACCGCCACGCTTAGATCCACGCCGTTGCATGCCGTTTGGACCGCCACGCTTAGATCTGCGCCACCGCACGCCGTTCGGACTGCCGCGCCATCGTACGTCGATAGGAGGGGAGGAAGATGTGGCTGGTATACGTGCGACAGAGAGAGGGAGGGGCGAGAGGGAGAGACATCTAGCCCGTCGGGATCTCCTCTCCGTAGCCCAATGGGAGAGAGACCTCTAGTCTGTCGGATCATGATGTATCCAATGGTGGTTGGCCAAGATCAGCGTGACATACATCTCGACCAATCAGAGCGCAGCCAAACTGAGCGACAGGGAAAGGGAGGGAGAGACATCCAGCCTGTCGAGCTCTCCTTGCCGTACAAGGTTAGGTGCGCCCACCGGGAGAGAGAGACATCCAGCCCGTCGAATCATGATGTATCCAATGGTGGTTGGCCAAGATCCATGTGATATACATCTCGACCAATCAGAGCATAGCCAAACTGAGATGTGAGAGAGGGGAAAAGTGAGGAAAACTTCCGCAGGAGGGGAAAAGTGAGGAAAACTTTAGCGGAAGGGGAAAACTGAGGAAAACTTTAGCGGGAGGGGAAAACTAAGTAGAGCTAAGGAAAATAAGGGCACTTAGATAAAAAAATGACTAAGGGAAATTCAAAATTTTGGCATAACAAATGGAAAATGTGTTATTTGAACAAAATAATCCATCCTAGCCGACATTATATTGTTTGTAACTCAAAGATACACAAGTGTTCCAAATTTGGCCTCATTTAGACAAAGTATGTTTTGGGATGGGTTATTTTGGAGGTTGAATGAGTAGAAAGCCATGCATCTTCATAGCTAGTAGCTCATTCCAAGAAGGGTTTAAGAAGTGGTTTAGGGGATAAGTCCATTCCTCTTTATTTTCTTTTCCTTTATTATTAATGCTAGGTTGTAGGTAACATAACAAGACTCCATGCGAAGGTTGCACTATGTTTTGATTTTTTTTAATTAAACTAACCCTAAAACGATTTTTTGAATTTAATCACTTAGAAAAAGAAAAATGTGGATGATTACAAGTAAATACAAAATTTCCAGTTTCATATGGTAAATCAATCCAAGATACACAAGTGTGCCAGATTGTGGATCATTTGGTCAACATTTGCTATGGTTTAAGCCATGAACCAGCTAAACCCCATGTGTTGACCACATGTCAATGGCAAAACTGAGTAGTGCTAAGCAACTAGGTGGATGACCATAGAAACTTGCAATAACACATACATTATGGTATTATCCAACATACAAACTTGGGAGCGTCACACTAGTTCGAATTTAATACAAACATTGATAGTAGTTCAAATTCATCATACAAATTCAAATTAATAATTCAAATTCATTTTTTCTTGCTCCTAGTGTTTTTCGCTGGGTTCACCACCTTGCTCCGGGTGATCCTAGCAGGAATATTTGCGGAGTCCACCATCCGCTTCTTCCGTTTGTTCCCTGTAGCATCCCAATTGTCTAACAATTGTAATGCTACTTAGTCTAGTAATATAATGGCTACTTCATATATATAATTGCTGCATCATAATTATATCATGCTCATGTCATCATGCCTCCTTGCATTTGAGCATCATATAAAACCCTTTTTGTTTTGGTTCTTCTCTCTTATGCATTGTTAATTGTATTTGCCTCTTGATATTGTATTTGGTTCTTGATATATTGTTTAATGCCCAAGTTGAGTTGGGGGCATATCTTTTATTTAACTCCACCACCTTTCTCTGTCACCACCTTATAATTCCACCATCCAACTAAATATGAGCTTTGCACTTTATTGGGTTTTACCTCTAGCTCATGTGGGTTGGGATGGATCCAATTCTTTTTCCACATGCTCTCATCTTAGCATCATGTTGTTTTCACATTAGTGATAAATGAGAGCCACATGGCCACCTTTGCATGCCTTGTGAGTGGAACCCTTTTTCCTAGCTTCCATATGGATTATTATGGGTTTATGCTCATGTTGGGATATTGTGGGAACTATTAAGCATCTAGTGGTATATACACACTAGCAAGTCCCAATTTTACTCAAATATGATCATCTCCGTCTATTCCACTTGGGACTTTCTTTTAAATTCTTTGCCTGGCTTTATTCCACTTGTGGGAATGCCTAAGATTAATGCCATGTGATATAATTGTTTTCACAAGAATAAACATGGTATTAAATACTTTGCATGGGCCATGCAAGTACCACCTTTTGCTTGTCCTTTGGATTTTATTTGAATTTTGAGTGGATCTTTTCCCCATATCTCTCTCTTCCTCCTTTTGGTTTGATCTTGTTTGCTCTTGCTTAGACCCTCACCACCTCATCTCATCCCTATCTTTTCTTGTCTTGATCTTGTTGGAGCTAGGCATGTTCTTGGCTTGATCTTGACAAAAGCACCCTAAACCATACCACTCCTCTCTCTTCACCCCCTCTCTAAACCACACCCCATCTAACCTAACCCTAGCCTCTCTCTCTCTAAGCTAAACCCTAAACCTACCTCCCTCTCTCTCGGCCTCTCTCTCTCTCTCACCTAGCTCGGCCCCACCTGGTTCCTAACCCTGGCCCACCTAGCTACCCCATCCACCCCAAAACCCTAACTCGAGCCTACCCACTCCTCTACCCTAGCTAAACCGAGCCTCCCCCTCTCCTTTCTCTCTGCCACAAGGGGCACCCGAGCCAGTCCCCTCCTCCACCGGCCTACCGACCCCACCTGGCAGCCCCCCTTCACCACCTCGCCCTGCTCCTGCCCAGCCCGAGCCGCCTAGCACGTGAAGAAGGAGAAAAGTGGCCGACGCCACCTTTCCCCTCCACCACGCCATCTACCCCTCCCTCTCTCCGTTCCTATCTACTCCCACCTCTCTGCCTCACCCTGCTACCTCTCCAGATCTGGCCGAGGCGCCCTGGCATTCCTCCCTCCCTCTCCACCGACCCCAGCTCCCTCTCGCCGGCCACCGTCTGCTCCACCGGCGCTGCTTCGATCCAGACGACAAGCGCGACGTGGAGGTGATCGAGGAGGACAAGGAGGTCCTCTGCATCCGCTCCGTACACGCCGTCGAGGAGGAGGAGCCCCAGAGCCGCTGCACCTGCCGAGCCCGAGCCAAAACCCTAACCTCGCCGTCCGTCTGCGTCGTCGCCGATCCCCTGCGTCCCGAGCCGATCCGACCGCACCAACACCCTCCCGGTGAGCTCCTTCTTCCCGCTGACACCTCCGTCCTCGCCGTAGCTCTCTGTTCTCGCCGGACCAAACGTCGAGCGCTCTCGGTGCGTCGCGTGCGCGTGCGTCCTCTGCGTCGCCGCGTCGCGGAGAGCCTCATCTAGCCGCCCTTTTCCCTCCTAGCAACCTCCCCGAGCCAGCCGCACTGGTTCGCACCCCCAGCGCGCGCCCGCACATCCCTGGTTCGATCCCCGCCCCGCGTCGGACACCGATCTGTCCGCAAGACACGGAGAAGAGGAACAATGGGTCCGTGTCATCCTTTTTGCAGAAAACCCCTTCCCTAGTTTTTATTCCTAAACCCGCGGTACAACCGAGCCCACCGTCAGCCTCTCAGACCTTCTTGCAGAAAACACCCCGCTGATCTGAGCGCTTAACCCGCACTCCCTGGGATCTGCCGCGTGTCACGCCCCGGCTGGCGCGCCCGTGAGTGGACCCGCGTGTGCTCTGGCCCCACCTGTCACTCTCTGAGGCTAGACTAGCCCGCGGTGTAAAAATCTTTTCTGCGCGCTGTGCTGCTGAGTCAGCGCTGGACCCACTGGTCATTGACTGTGGCTAGCTCTGGGCTGAGTAACAAAAGTATTTTCTGTACTCTGTTTTAATTCAAACTTTTTCAAATTAATTCAAATTCAAAAAAATTCAAATCTGTTTTATAATAACTTTTAAAATATAAATCCAAATAATACAAATAATATATGTTTTGAAATCAGAAAAATGTGAGGATTTCAAATATGCCATTCAAAATATATTTTGAACATTTAAAATTCCAAGTTGATTAAAATTACAATAAAATGCCCTTTTTCTTAATTAATTAATAACTTTTGTTTTATAAGTCCAAATTTAACAAATAATATGTCTAAAATGATTAGCTCGACGAGACCTTTCTGTTTATGCATTCCATTATCTGTTTTGCAGCATGCATCATATAAATATAAAGTTTACAGCAACTAATATGAGGATAAAATGGGGCCAAAACTCAATAAAATGATTATTTCTTGTATTCCACACCTCACCCATGCCATGCTACATTATTACCGTGCAAATTGTGCATCATTCATCATGGCATGACTGTTTGCTTGTCGCATTTTATTCATATGCTTGTGCACTTTATTTATGTTGGCCCTTGTTTGTTTGGTTCTTCTCCGAATAGACGTTGAGCAGGGGATATATCAAGAGAACCAAAAGCACTACCCAGATCCATCCCTTGCTTCAACTGAGCTGCCAGGCAAGCACTACCACATGCTTGCATACATATAGTACCTATTGCCTCTATCTTATTCTTGCATCATTGAGTCGCGATTGCATTAAATTGAATCCCAAGTATTGCATAGCCTTTATTTTTAAACCCCACCGAAGCTTGTTCCTCCACCCCATGAGCCATTACTACAGGAGTTGTTTGAGCCATGCGAGTCGTAGAACAGCATGTGTAGGGTATGTGAGTGTCTGATGGATAACGAGGTACCTATACAACTTAATTTGAGTAGTAATGGGATAACTAATGAAAGTGGCATCGGTGAGCCATATCTGCTATTTGGTTTTTCAGGCTCACTTGTGTCCCGTAGGATCCCGAGTACTTGATTCCTGTTCCTTGAATATTCGCGTTATCCACATCCGGGAGGCTTATGAACCCCGCTGAGCCAGAGCTTGATTCATTCTTATTTCTTGGGGCCACAAACTAGTTTGAGGTTTTATTTACTATCATGTACTTATGCCATGCTTTACTGCTTTATTTAAAATTGTGCGAGGTACTGCACACTGTACTGTTTAGGAAAGCGGAGTGTTTTCGCGGTATCGACAAGCCCAGTCACACTTTCGGGTTCCCAGTCGTTTACAGCCATTGGCGCAAACCTTGAGTCCGTCTCGAAGTCGGCCAACTTCGTCGCGGGTAGCTTAATGGGGTGGCCCCCTGAAATATTTCTGAATCCTGTGATCGCTTTGTCGTGACTGCCTCGTTGGGTTTTGATTTGGTTTTTCCGAGGTTGATCGAGTGTGTGTTGCTATTTGTGCACCCCTGCAGGGTAAAACTTTCTGAAAGCCGTGTCCGCGGTTATGGACGACTTGGAGCACAGTTTCTCGATCATAGACAAGAATAACTAAAGTACCGCTTTTAATTTGACTAAGTACCGGACTAGTAAATAGTGCAACACTCATGGAATGGATAATAAAACTGCCAATGGATGGGGGGTTGTTCGTCCGCTTCCTCGTCGGTAAGCGAGGAGGAGGATGGATCTGTGGATATTACCGTTATTACTGTTATAACTGTTGTTATTAATTCACGGACATCCGTCTATCTCTGGTTAGGCGGATGGTTAGCGAGTATCCATAGAATTGTTAGGGTTTATCTTTTGCTGCAATTGCGTCACCCCAGGTTGTGTCCCCTTTAGAGGCATAAAGACTTGCTGAGTACCCCTAGGGTCTCACACGATAAATTGTTTGATTCAGATGAACAGGTAAACTCGCAAGATGGATACTGGGTGGAGGAGACGGACGATGTGGGCAACGATCATTCGGTGTAGAGATTCCGAGAACGGGGATCCGTGAGATCTGTGGGCGGGATGTGTTTATTTATGGGGCATCTTATGCCGATTTGCTTCTTATCCGTACTCGGATCTTGTTTTCCGCTTCTGCTTGCTACCCTGATGTTTGATGTATGAGGAGATATCCTAAACTATTATATCTATCTAGGATATTTGGATCTTGCCGTATGGCGTTGCTATATTTCCTTTCTTTTTAGATGGAATGACTCTGAGAACCATTGTATGGTGGCTTGCATACATACTCATTTGTGTATGTAGTTGATCCCTTCGCCTGCCGATTACGCCGCCCGTTCTTGTCCCGATGTTTGGAAATGGTTAGGACGGCCGAAAGGTCTACCTGTGAGTGGCATTTGGGCCCCATCGTACTATTTTAACCATGTCCGCTCATGCAGGCTGGTAACTAGGAGCGTAATTCACCGAGGTAGTTACAATTGGTATCAGAGCCATCCCGCCCTTCAGGGTCTCAGCCAAATGGTCGTTGTCTGTCTAGCAAATATTTTTGGTAGTTATGTATACTAGGGAAAAACAAAACACGAGAGTAGGACTGCTTCCACTTTTCTTCTTACCCACCCACCCACCCTTTTTCTGGTAAGGAAGTGTACGTTTTCTATCCTCTTCTTAAAATTCAAACTAGGATTCACGTGTTCTGGGTTTCCGTAGTACCATAGGTTGTGTGTGTGTGTGTAATTCCTTGTCTATCTGTTGCATCCAAGTTGTTATATTTATCAGCCTTTTGGTTATCAACTGTTGGTACATTCTATACCGACAGGCTTTTGCAAACCGACGCGATCTATCTGATTTGTTGTATACCGACGCGATCTGTCTTACTCTTTGTTATCCGACATCATCTTGTTTGGGGTGTTCGTTTCCGTAGTCTCTAATCTTTAGGTTCATCTTGCGAAGAAGGTGTTGGGATATGTGTTATACTTATTCATGTGCGGAGTAATGATTTGAGTGCGGGATGGAGTCGCGACCATACCACTACTCTTATCATTCGCTCTTGTATATTGAATTGGTAGAGTCACTAATCTTGATTCGTTAAGTGATTTTGCGCATCTATTGGTATTTTAATGCCGAAATTTGCGGAAAATTTTTCTTGATATATTTGTGTACCAGCAATGCAGCAGAACCAGCAGCGTTTCGAGGAAAGTGTCAGGAGGAATGAGTTTGTTCCGCTACCTCCACCTCCCAAGCGAGGAGACATCAAAAGCTTTCTGAAGTTCAACCCACGTCAATTTGATGTTTCTGATCAACCACTTGATGCTGATGATTGGTTGCGTGAGATGTCAAGGCTGCTGATGACTGCTGATGTTCCTGAGCAAGAATGGGTAAAGTGTGCTACTCACCTTCTGAAGGGAGATGCAGCTCTCTGGTGGGAGAATTACCTGAAGGCAAACTGCACTGGTTTTCAGCCTACTTGGGGACAGTTCACTGGAGCTTTCAAAGAGCAGTATCTGTCAGAAATTGTCATGGAGAGGATGAAGGAAGTGTTTCTCAACCTCAAGCAGGGCAATGATAATGTCAATACCTACATCAGAAACTTCATGAACCTTTCTCGTTATGGTGGCGATGAGATCTCTGATGACAAGAAGAAGCAAAAGAGGTTCAGGCAAGGGCTCAATGCATCGATTAAATATGCAATCACACATGCAAGGCCGGCGTCTTTTCTGGAACTTCAGCATACAGCTCTGCAGGAAGAGGCAAGTAGGCAAGTGTTTGAGGAGTCAAAGAAACACAGCCGTGATGCAGCAGGTTCTTCAGCTATGTCAACTCCTTCTAAGCGTCGTGTCTGGGTTCCTAACACCCCACCGTCTCTCCCGGCTCCACCAAGACCTTCAAGCTTCGCGGCAAGGCCACCAAACTTCCTCACTGCTGCTCCCAGGGGCTACAACCACCCTACCCTGGAGCGCCTGGCGGAGTCCCTGGCTACGTTGCTCCACGTCCAGCTGGTGCTTGTTACACGTGTGGAAACACTGGGCATCAATACTGGAACTGTCCGATGAAAAACAAGGCCCTCCCTCCACCACCTCCAAGATCTGCGGCAAGCTCTCCTATGGTTCGTGCACCACCACCTCGGGCTCTCAACATCAACACCAAGCCCGGGTCTACTGTTGCTCGTGCCAACTGTGTCAATGCCGCTCAAGCTGAGCATGCACCTGGAGTTGTGATGGGTATGCTATCCGTTAACTCAGTCCCTGCACGAGTTTTGTTTGATTCCGGTGCATCGCATTCTTTTGTTTCTCACAAGTTTGTAGATGGGAATGGATTAGCTATGGATCCTCTCCTTAAGCGGTTAATGGTCCTTTCTCCTGGAGCAACAATGGCAGCTTCTAAAATCAGCCATGGCAATCAAATTGAGATTGGTGGCTCTTCGTTCTCGGCTTCCTTAATCATTCTGGGCAATTCTGACATTGATGTCATCTTGGGCATGGATTGGTTGACAGCAAATGCAGCTGTGATTGATTGTGCTGAACGTTCGGTTTCTCTGAAGATTCCTGAAGGCCATATAGTCTATTCTCCAAGTCTGACTCCTGCTATCCAGCTTTTCTCTTTGGCGGCTCTGAATGATGATGCTATGGAAGCTATTCAGAGTGTTCCGGTGGTCTGTGAGTTCCCAGATGTCTTTCCTGAAGAGTTGCCAGGTATGCCTCCGGATCGTGAGGTTGAGTTTGTAATTGAGCTTGAACCTGGTACCGCTCCTATCTCCAAGCGGCCTTATAAAATGGGTCCTGCTGAGTTGGCTGAACTCAAACGTCAGCTTGATGAACAAGAGAAGTTGGGTTTCATTCAATACAGTACTTCTTCTTGGGGCAGCCCAACAATCTTTGTGAAGAAGCGAGACAAGACTGATAGACTTTGTGTTGACTATCGGGCTCTCAATGCTAAAACCATCAAGAATAAATATCCCCTTCCGCGGATTAATGATCTCTTCGATCAGCTAGCTGGAGCTGTGGTATTCTCTAATCTTGACTTGAGAAGTGGTTATCACCAAATCAAGATTCGCAAGGAAGATGTTCCTAAAACAGCTTTCACCACCCGCTATGGCCTGTATGAGTACACGGTCATGTCTTTCGGTCTCACCAACGCACCTGCCACCTTCTCAAGGCTCATGAACTCGGTTTTCATGGAGTATCTTGATAAGTTCGTTGTGGTCTACCTGGATGACATCCTAGTCTATTCTAAGTCACACGAAGAGCATGAAGAACACCTTCGGTGTGTCCTAAACAAGCTTCATGAGAACCGCTTGTATGCAAAGTTCTCCAAGTGTGAGTTTTGGCTGCCTCAAGTAACCTATCTTGGTCATGTCATCTCTGCCAAGGGCATTGCTGTCAACCCGGAAACTGTGAAGACAATTGTTGAATGGCTTCCTCCGGTAAATGTCAAAGAAGTGCGGAGTTTCCTTGGTTTGGCTAGTTATTGTCGTCGCTTCGTTCAGAACTTTTCGAAGATAGCGAAGCCTCTTACCGATCTCCTTAAGAAAGGCAAGAAATACCTTTGGACTCCTGCATGTCAAGCAAGCTTTGAGACACTCAAAGAGAAGCTCACTTCCACACCAGTCTTGGTTCCTCCGGATACATCCAAGCCGTTCCAGATATTCTGTGACGCCTCTTTGCACGGATTGGGTGCGGTCCTTATGCAAGAAAAACAAGTTGTTGCTTATGCCTCTCGACAGTTGAAGACGCATGAGATCAACTATCCTACACAT
The DNA here is from genome assembly GCA_916181665.1 of Avena sativa. Lineage (NCBI taxonomy): Eukaryota > Viridiplantae > Streptophyta > Magnoliopsida > Poales > Poaceae > Avena > Avena sativa. The sequence continues at coordinate 326,567,512 of OV702289.1, forward strand.
GACCTCGAGCTCGCAGCAGTTGTCTTTGCTTTGAAAGTATGGAGGCACTACTTGCTTGGCAACCGTTGTGAGATCTTTTCTGATCACAAGAGTCTGAAGTATATCTTTACTTAGCCTGATCTCAACCTTCGGCAGAGGAGGTGGATTGAAGCAATCAATGACTTCGATTTGACCATCAACTACACTCCGGGCAAAGCTAATGTCATGGCAGATGCTCTCAGCCGCAAAGCTTATGTTAACAACCTCATGATGGAAGAACAACAGCCTCTCTTGTGCGAGGAATTCCGTCAGCTCAACCTTGAAATTGTGGAACAAGGGTATCTTCTGAACCTTCTAGCAACGCCTCTCTTGGAAGAAAAGGTTCGCTCCTTTCAGCTTGGTGATCCATACACAAGAAAGATCATCTCCAAACTCCAGCTTCTGAAGTATGAGTCCTTCCACGTCGATGATCAAGGCACGCTTTTCTTTGAACACCGGATGTTTGTTCCGAACTACCCGGGTTTGAGAGAGCAAGTTCTCAAGGAGGCGCATGATTCTGTTCTTTCTATCCATCCTGGCAGCACAAAGATGTACATGGACTTGAAAACACAATATTGGTGGCCGGGTTTGAAACGATATTGTGCCAAGTATGTCTCGGAGTGTGATGTCTGCCGCAGAGTTAAAGCTGTCCATCAGAAACCTTCCGGTCTTCTACAGCCATTGAAACCCCCGGAATGGAAATGGGAGAAAGTAGAGATGGACTTCATAACTGGTTTTCCAAGGTCGGAGAAGGGCAACAATGCAATCTTTGTTGTCATTGACAGGCTTTCTAAAGTGACTCACTTCTTCCCCGTCAAGGAAACAATTTCTGCAATTCAGTTGGCTGAGCTCTATATCAACAGAATTGTCTCTCTGTATGGGGTTCCGCTTGAGATCAGTTCAGACCGTGGAAGCATCTTCACTTCCAAGTTCTGGGAGAGTTTCCAAAATGCTTTGGGAACAAAGTTGAACTTCAGCACAGCTTACCACCCTCAGTCGCAAGGACAAGTTGAAAGGATCAATCAAATTCTGGAGGATATGCTTCGTGCTTGCGTCATCTCTTTTGGCATGAAGTGGGAAGAATGTCTTCCTTATGCTGAATTCTCTTACAACAACAGCTTCCAGAAAAGTCTAAAGATGGCACCATTTGAGGCTCTCTATGGTCGCAAATGCAGAACTCCGATTGGTTGGTCAGGTGCAGGAGAAAGAATTTTGTTTGGCCCTGACATTGTAACTCAAGCGGAGGAGAAGGTTCATATCATTCTTGAAAATCTGAAGATTGCTCAAAGTCGCCAGAAGAGCAATTATGACAGGAAGCACACGGACATGGAGTATGTCCCTGGGGATCTCGTTTACCTTCGTGTCACTCCCATGAGAGGCACGCACCGTTTTGGTATCAAAGGAAAGCTGGCTCCTAGATACATCGGTCCATTCAAAATTCGTGGAAGAAGAGGAGAAGTTGCTTATGCTCTTGAGCTCCCAGAAAAACTCAAGGTCCATGATGTTTTCCACATCTCTCAGCTCAAGAAGAGCTTCAAGGATCCCGGCAGGACCGTGGACCATGAGCTTATCAATCTCCAAGAAGACCTGTCTTATCAAGAACACCCCACAAAAATCCTTGAAACCGCAGAAAGAAGGACTCGCAACAAGTCCATCAAGTTCTGCAAGGTGCAGTGGTCGCACCATTCCGTTGATGAAGCCACTTGGGAACGTGAAGATGATCTCCGTGCCAAGTATCCTACCTTCTTTGTGTCTTCTTCTTCTTCCTAGAATCTCGGGGCGAGATTCCTGTTTAGTGGGGGAGAGTTGTAGCATCCCAATTGTCTAACAATTGTAATGCTACTTGGTCTAGTAATATAATGGCTACTTCATATATATAATTGCTGCATCATAATTATATCATGCTCATGTCATCATGCCTCCTTGCATTTGAGCATCATATAAAACCCTTTTTGTTTTGGTTCTTCTCTCTTATGCATTGTTAATTGTATTTGCCTCTTGATATTGTATTTGGTTCTTGATATATTGTTTAATGCCCAAGTTGAGTTGGGGGCATATCTTTTATTTAACTCCACCACCTTTCTCTGTCACCACCTTATAATTCCACCATCCAACTAAATATGAGCTTTGCACTTTATTGGGTTTTACCTCTAGCTCATGTGGGTTGGGATGGATCCAATTCTTTTTCCACATGCTCTCATCTTAGCATCATGTTGTTTTCACATTAGTGATAAATGAGAGCCACATGGCCACCTTTGCATGCCTTGTGAGTGGAACCCTTTTTCCTAGCTTCCATATGGATTATTATGGGTTTATGCTCATGTTGGGATATTGTGGGAACTATTAAGCATCTAGTGGTATATACACACTAGCAAGTCCCAATTTTACTCAAATATGATCATCTCCATCTATTCCACTTGGGACTTTCTTTTAAATTCTTTGCCTGGCTTTATTACACTTGTGGGAATGCCTAAGATTAATGCCATGTGATATAATTGTTTTCACAAGAATAAACATGGTATTAAATACTTTGCATGGGCCATGCAAGTACCACCTTTTGCTTGTCCTTTGGATTTTATTTGAATTTTGAGTGGATCTTTTCCCCATATCTCTCTCTTCCTCCTTTTGGTTTGATCTTGTTTGCTCTTGCTTAGACCCTCACCACCTCATCTCATCCCTATCTTTTCTTGTCTTGATCTTCTTGGAGCTAGGCATGTTCTTGGCTTGATCTTGACAAAAACACCCTAAACCATACCACTCCTCTCTCTTCACCCCCTCTCTAAACCACACCCCATCTAACCTAACCCTAGCCTCTCTCTCTCTAAGCTAAACCCTAAACCTACCTCCCTCTCTCTCGGCCTCTCTCTCTCTCTCTCACCTAGCTCGGCCCCACCTGGTTCCTAACCCTGGCCCACCTAGCTACCCCATCCACCCCAAAACCCTAACCCGAGCCTACCCACTCCTCTACCCTAGCTAAACCGAGCCTCCCCCTCTCCTTTCTCTCTGCCACAAGGGGCACCCGAGCCAGTCCCCTCCTCCACCGGCCTACCGACCCCACCTGGCAGCCCCCCTTCACCACCTCGCCCTGCTCCTGCCCAGCCCGAGCCGCCTAGCACGTGAAGAAGGAGAAAAGTGGCCGACGCCACCTTTCCCCTCCACCACGCCATCTACCCCTCCCTCTCTCCGTTCCTATCTACTCCCACCTCTCTGCCTCACCCTGCTACCTCTCCAGATCTGGCCGAGGCGCCCTGGCCTTCCTCCCTCCCTCTCCACCGACCCCAGCTCCCTCTCGCCGGCCACCGTCTGCTCCACCGGCGCTGCTTCGATCCAGATGACAAGCGCGACGTGGAGGTGATCGAGGAGGACAAGGAGGTCCTCTGCATCCGCTCCGTACACGCCGTCGAGGAGGAGGAGCCCCAGAACCGCTGCACCTGCCGAGCCCGAGCCAAAACCCTAACCTCGCCGTCCGTCTGCGTCGTCGCCGATCCCCTGCGTCCCGAGCCGATCCGACCGCACCAACACCCTCCCGGTGAGCTCCTTCTTCCCGCTGACGCCTCCGTCCTCGCCGTAGCTCTCTGTTCTCGCCGGACCAAACGTCGAGCGCTCTCGGTGCGTCGCGTGCGCGTGCGTCCTCTGCGTCGCCGCGTCGCGGAGAGCCTCATCTAGCCGCCCTTTTCCCTCCTAGCAACCTCCCCGAGCCAGCCGCACTGGTTCGCACCCCCAGCGCGCGCCCGCACGTCCCTGGTTCGATCCCCGCCCCGCGTCGGACACCGATCTGTCCGCAAGACGCGGAGAAGAGGAACAATGGGTCCGTGTCGTCCTTTTTGCAGAAAACCCCTTCCCTAGTTTTTATTCCTAAACCCGCGGTACAACCGAGCCCACCGTCAGCCTCTCAGACCTTCTTGCAGAAAACACCCCGCTGATCTGAGCGCTTAACCCGCACTCCCTGGGATCTGCCGCGTGTCACGCCCCGGCTGGCGCGCCCGCGAGTGGACCCGCGTGTGCTCTGGCCCCACCTGTCACTCTCTGAGGCTAGACTAGCCCGCGGTGTAAAAATCTTTTCTGCGCGCTGTGCTGCTAAGTCAGCGCTGGACCCACTGGTCATTGACTGTGGCTAGCTCTGGGCTGAGTAACAAAAGTATTTTCTGTACTCTGTTTTAATTCAAACTTTTTCAAATTAATTCAAATTCAAAAAAATTCAAATCTGTTTTATAATAACTTTTAAAATATAAATCCAAATAATACAAATAATATATGTTTTGAAATCAGAAAAATGTGAGGATTTCAAATATGCCATTCAAAATATATTTTGAACATTTAAAATTCCAAGTTGATTAAAATTACAATAAAATGCCCTTTTTCTTAATTAATTAATAACTTTTGTTTTATAAGTCCAAATTTAACAAATAATATGTCTAAAATGATTAGCTCGACGAGACCTTTCTGTTTATGCATTCCATTATCTGTTTTGCAGCATGCATCATATAAATATAAAGTTTACAGCAACTAATATGAGGATAAAATGGGGCCAAAACTCAATAAAATGATTATTTCTTGTATTCCACACCTCACCCATGCCATGCTACATTATTACCGTGCAAATTGTGCATCATTCATCATGGCATGACTGTTTGCTTGTCGCATTTTATTCATATGCTTGTGCACTTTATTTATGTTGGCCCTTGTTTGTTTGGTTCTTCTCCGAATAGACGCTGAGCAGGGGATATATCAAGAGAACCAAGAGCACTACCCAGATCCATCCCTTGCTTCAACTGAGCTGCCAGGCAAGCACTACCACATGCTTGCATACATATAGTACCTATTGCCTCTATCTTATTCTTGCATCATTGAGTCGCGATTGCATTAAATTGAATCCCAAGTATTGCATAGCCTTTATTTTTAAACCCCACCGAAGCTTGTTCCTCCATCCCATGAGCCATTACTACAGGAGTTGTTTGAGCCATGCGAGTCGTAGAACAGCATGTGTAGGGTATGTGAGTGTTTGATGGATAACGAGGTACCTATACAACTTAAGCTGAGTAGTAATGGGATAACTAATGAAAGTGGCATCGGTGAGCCATATCTGCTATTTGGTTTTTCAGGCTCACTTATGTCCCGTAGGACCCCGAGTACTTGATTCCTGTTCCTTGAATATTCGCGCTATCCACATCCGGGAGGCTTATGAACCCCCCTGAGCCAGAGCTTGATTCATTCTTATTTCTTGGGGCCACAAACTAGTTTGAGGTTTTATTTACTATCCTGTACTTATGCCATGCTTTACTGCTTTATTTAAAATTGTGCGAGGTACTGCACACTGTACTGTTTAGGAAAGCGGAGTGTTTTCGTGGTATCGACAAGTCCAGTCACACTTTCGGGTTCCCAGTCGTTTACAGCCATTGGCGCAAACCTTGAGTCCGTCTCGAAGTCGGCCAACTTCGTCGCGGGTAGCTTAATGGGGTGGCCCCCTGAAATATTTCTGAATCATGTGATCGCTTTGTCGTGACTGCCTCGTTGGGTTTTGATTTGGTTTTTCCGAGGTTGATCGAGTGTGTGTTGCTATTTGTGCACCCCTGCAGGGTAAAACTTTCTGAAAGCCGTGTCCGCGGTTATGGACGACTTGGAGCACAGTTTCTCGATCATAGACAAGAATAACTAAAGTACCGCTTTTAATTTGACTAAGTACCGGACTAGTAAATAGTGCAACACTCATGGAATGGATAATAAAACTGCCAACGGATGGGGGGTTGTTCGTCCGCTTCCTCGTCGGTAAGCGAGGAGGAGGATGGATCTGTGGATATTACCGTTATTACTGTTATAACTGTTGTTATTAATTCACGGACATCCGTCTATCTCTGGTTAGGCGGATGGTTAGCGAGTATCCATAGAATTGTTAGGTTTTATCTTTTGCTGCAATTGCGTCACCCCAGGTTGTGTCCCCTTTAGAGGCATAAAGACTTGCTGAGTACCCCTAGGGTCTCACACGATAAATTGTTTGATTCAGATGAACAGGTAAACTCGCAAGATGGATACTGGGTGGAGGAGACGGACGATGTGGGCAACGATCATTCGGTGTAGAGATTCCGGGAACGGGGATCCGTGAGATCTGTGGGCGGGATGTGTTTATTTATGGGGCATCTTATGCCGATTTGCTTCTTATCCGTACTCGGATCTTGTTTTCCGCTTCCGCTTGCTACCCTGATGTTTGATGTATGAGGAGATATCCTAAACTATTATATCTATCTAGGATATTTGGATCTTGCCGTATGGTGTTGCTATATTTCCTTTCTTTTTAGATGGAATGACTCTGAGAACCATTGTATGGTGGCTTGCATACATACTCATTTGTGTATGTAGTTGATCCCTTCGCCTGCCGATTACGCCGCCCGTTCTTGTCCCGATGTTTGGAAATGGTTAGGACGGCCGAAAGGTCTACCTGTGAGTGGCATTTGGGCCCCACCGTACTATTTTAACCATTTCCGCTCATCCATGCTGGTAACTAGGAGCGTAATTCACCGAGGTAGTTACATTCCCTTTGTTGTTTTTCTCTGCATCCAATGAATCAAGTGCTTCAGTCTGTCATACAATTGGTTCAATCACATTTTGATCCATTGGTTTATGGTTCAAAATGCATTGGAATCATTTCTTCAATATCCTCTTGTGTAATTCCTTTACTTTTGAACTCTTCTTCCAATGAATAAATTGCTTTATTCTCCTCTCGATCCATTGGTTCAAACTCCTCTCGATCCATTGGTTCAATCTCCCCTGCATTTGGTTCAATCTCCCATGCAATTGGTTCAATCTCATCTGCATTTGGTTCAATCTCCTCTTGATCTGTTGGTTCAATCTGCAATCTATCCATTGATTCATTCTCCTCTCATTCAAATACTTCATTCTCATCTGCATTTGTTGCTCTCGCCTGATCATCCATTCCATAAGCTAGGTCCACTGTATTTTTACAAAGCCTAGCAATGTGCCCTAGGATCCCACAATGTTTGCACTTACGTCATCGAGGTGGTGCACCACCCTTTGCACTAGCTCTCATCCTATTCCTCCTTGGCCTACCTGTTGGTCTAGTAAAAACTGGAGGGTATAGCTTGAAGCCCGGATCCACTCCCATCCATTGGTCTTTTCCCAACAAGGATGGAACGTTCTGAGCATATGATGCCTTAAATTTGGCAACGGAGAAATACTCTAACACGTACTGATAAACTTCACCCTCTTCACCTCCTAGAACACCCATGAAAAACAATGCATGTATGGAAGGTTTCCCACGAAGCTGCCATTGCCTACAATGGTATGTCCTGTCAACAAAACTCACTGGATACCTCCATTGCCTATCATTATTGTCAGTGTACGTTACCTCAACCTCCATTCCTCTTCTAATGCATTTCATCTTCAATTGTTTTGGCCTGCCATGCAAAGCCTTAATCAAAGATGGGAGGATTAGATGGCCAACATATACTATTGATGCAATTCTTTGACGCAAATCGATCTTTATCATGATCATCTGCCTAATCTTATCAAATATTTGCCACAGCATAAGCCCTTTCAATGACTTGACCTTTGCATTGAAACTCTCTGCAAGGTTACTTGTTACATAGTCTACCTTGCAAATTTCATTGAATTGGCTTCTTGACCACACCATTCCATGATGTGCATCCAAGTACTCCTTCATCGCAGGTTTTTGTTTATACAACACTTCCAAATGATGCATATGCTTCCTCAAACTGCATGTGTATGAAGCTAGAAATAGGTTGTTAGTATAATTTTACCCTTGAATTTATTTGTAAAATTCTGCACTAAGTGTCGCATACATTCCCTATGCTCCACTCCGGGGAATACTGCTTCTACAGCTTTCTCCAAACCTTTGCAAGCGTCTGTGTGGATAGTAAGCCTTGGTGGATGACCTATAAGGTCGCGCAAATTCTCCAGAAACCAAGTCCAACTTTCCTCTAACTCATTCTCCAAAACACCAAAAGCAATAGGGAACATCCAATTATGGCCATCAACTACAGTAGCAGCTACTAGTTGTCCTTTAAATCTACCATGAAGAGTTGTTGCATCCACGGCCAAATAAGGCTTGTAACCATCCAGAAACCCTTGCCAACAAGCTTTGAAACAAACAAAAGCCCTTCTAAAGCACTCATTCTCCTTTGTATTCCCTCTTATTTTGTACTGGACTTTATGCCTGTCTATCTGTACAACACTACCTGGACTAGCCATCTCCACTTCAGCTTTGAAGTTGTAAAGAAACTGAAAACTTTCATTACATGGACCATTGATCCTATCAAGAGCCATTTCCTTTGCATAGAACATCCTCATGTAAGGTACTGTAATATTAAACTTTTGAGAAACTTCTTTTATGAGTGTTATTGCACCAAGTGATGAGTTCGCTCTCATCCAATCCATGATTGCATCTGCCAACCACCTAGTCTTTGCTAGTTTTGTTTTGTCCTTTGGCTGTCCCCCTTGAGGTGAACAAGAATGTTCGAACCAGTTACTTTTTATCTAAAACATAATGAAAATATTAGGTATAGTTAACAAACTCTACACAATGATCTAAAATACACAATTGGTTGTAATACCTGAACCAAACTGCTCCTGAGCATAGTGGATGCATGCATCCTCCACCTACACCTCTTGTATGGGCACTTCACTGTGAACCTTGTTGGCTCACTCTTAATAATATCATAATCATTATTGGTGTGAATGCAATATGTAGTAAGGGCATTACGACAATCCCACATTATTTCAAATACGGTGCCTTCTGAAATCTTAGGATCGTTCCTGTCCCACACAATTATTGGCAAGTCCTCACCATCCAGCTAAAACGAGACTATCATAGTTCTCCTCATTCTCTTCGTCATTAGTGTCATCAAATCTGGCACTGTGGGCCATTTCCTCCGTGTACCGATCCTCTAGTGCTTGTTTACTGAATCTATCTACCAATTCACGAAACATCAACTCATCCTCATCACCTAGTGGAGGCGCTCTCTCATCGGGCTCTGCTTCATCCTCCAAATCGGCCGCACGAGCAATTTGGCTTACACTCATAGTGCGAACAGATGGTACTGTTGTGGACCTACAAGGAGCACAGGGGAACACACTATTACTAGAGACAGCAGAGACACATGATGCCCAACCACCTGATGATGCCTGACCACCAGATGATGATTTAACCCTCTTTCTCGTATGTTCAACTTTAGGTTGCACATGGAGACGAATTTGACCAAAACGTTCGGCAGCATTCAAAGAGAAAAGCATTAACAGATCAGCTTCGCTAGTTAGTGGGAGCAATCTTTGCTCGCTAATGTTGAAATATTGCAAATCAACTGAATCGCCATTGCTCCAGGGGAATTTAGAATAGATTTTATCTTTCAAATCTCTGAGAGTTATGGAGGTTACCACCACCGCTGGGAAGTAAAATCCAAAGAGATAATGTTCACAACCATGAATTACGCTAGTATCTAGTCTAACCGCCAGCCGAAATGCCAGCGCTAGATCAATCCTATTCAAAAAGCAACGCAGTTAGATGAGCACCAGGGATTCATGCTCAATTACTTCCCATATTCAATCCACAAAGGGAAACGATGCTTAACCAGATGGAATCCATGCATTAGATCCTCCGATTCCACCCAATCTTCTCCGACCTCGACGAGGTGGACCGGTACACCAGTCGGCGTTGCATACTATTCCGTGAAAGGGGTAGATCTAGCGGAGGCGGAAGTGGGGGCGGGAGCGGAGCCAGAGGTGCAGTGGTCTCCGCGACTAGGAGGAGGGGTGGCTCTGTGGTTGAGGACGACATAAGATAGGAGGGCACGATGGCGAGGGAGCAGAGGGGTAGTGTGGGAGTTATTCTAGGCTCGGGGGAAGTAAATGCTTTGGGTGAGCAAGAATGGCCGGTCCGACGTGTCTCCATGCGGCCCCACCCTTCACCATGTATGCAAGACCCATCCCAACGCGGCCCCACCCTTCACCACGTATGTAAGACCCGTCCCAACGCGGACCCACCTGTCAGCATGTAACGGTCGAGGCGACATAATATAATGCTCAACGCACGACCCGTCCCAACGTGGTCCCACCGGTCAGCATGTAACAGTCAAGCCTTTGACCTGACGGCATCCCCCCGTCAGAGCGCCTATGAGGGTTTTAGAATAGAGGGAGGGGAAAAGTGAGGAAAAACTAAGCGGCTGGAGAAAACTGAGTACAATTAACAAACCGAGGGCACGAAAATAGAAATCCCTATAATTTATATCTAGTTCATTCTTAGCTACGACAGTAACTGCATGCCATTGCGTAGCTCACCACAAATTCTGATCCACCCAATGTCTCTTGCATTCCAGGATATACAACTACTTTCATATATATTTGTTGAAATAACCTGGCTAGCTTATATTTGCTGAAATTCTAACAAACACTTTGTTTCATTGCTCATATCACTGTAGGAAGACTTGTTTAATGTTTGCTTGTCCTGATTGTTTGATGTGTTGTTCAATAATTAAACCATGGACTAGTAGTAAACTCCAGTTCATAAATCTTGTCATATTAGTCAAATGATTAGTTTCAAATTCTTTGATAATGAAGATGGTTGTTTGTTATATTAACTTGTTATCACTTAGTTTCAGACTGCAATTATTGCTATCGTTAGCAAAGAGGGGGTGCAAGATCATGTCTCAAGGTGGTTTTCTGATGTAGGTGCCGCACTCAAAAGGGAGATCTTGTTGATAGATTGAGAAAGCAAATTGAGAAGGATCAATCTCGATTGGCAACTTAAATGTTGGATTTTCTTACCCTTTAGTTTGTTGATGATATTAATAATTTTAAGAAGTTTGTAGCTGATGTAACATCTAGGTAAATCGCATAGGCCATGTAGGAATTTATTTGACGTTGTCCCCACCTAGCGATAGGCGGTACCATTACTGGGCCCATTGGGCTTTGGTATTGGCTCGTTATGTACTAGACTGACGATGAACAGTAATGATGCTCGTCGATGATCCTTACGTGCTTTTTTTATTATTGCGATTGGCGTGGGCCTTAGAAAGGCCATAATAGTGATGGGCCTCACGTGCAAAAGGGCGAAAAGGGCACCACAAACAGGCTCCATGAATAGTAAAAGGCCAGAGCAGTATAAGGCAAGAATCACAGTGGGCTCCAAAGCGGTAAAAAGCCTACATCCTTACTGGGACAAACAGTGAAAGGCATGAATAGTAATAGGCCTAAACAGGAAAAGCCTAGAATTGTAGAAGGCTAGAATTGTAGTGGACCTTCTCACAAAATGGGCCATTAGTAGAAGGCCTGCCGCTGGTAGGCCTGAATAGTAAAAGGCTAGAACAGTTACGAGGCATAGCTTAGGCCTCTAATGGGTCGCACTGTGATGGACCAAGTTGAGCCTTACGCAGGCCGAAATAGTAACAGACTGAAAAAATTAACATGCCATAGCAAGGCTGCAAAGTGATGGGACCCTTCAATCAGCACAGGCCTCAGGGCAGGCAGAAACTGTAAAGGGCCATCTTCTTATTGGGCTTGTCTCGTGGGCCAGCCCACTTAATAATTAGTAGGCCTTCGCTGGGCCTTGGCTTCCACCATGGTTTTGTGACCATTAACGGTGGTAACCGGTTGTTAACGGCGCCTGCCACGTGGCATTTTGCATGATGTCAGCAATCAACAGGGCTGGCAAAATCGATCAACCACGGCACGAATTTCCGTGGTTGAAGGGTGCGATCGGCCATGGTCGAAAAAAACCATGGTACATTCCTTGGTGATGGGGCTTTTACCAGACTTTTTAACCACAAAAAACGGGCCTTCAACCACGAAAACCTTCGGTTGTAAAATCCAACTTTTCGTGTAGTTCCCCCAAGCTTAGGTGTTTGCACAAATATGGTGATAGTGTCAATAAGATGCTCTTCACTCCAAACTTGAAGGCAACGGTGCCAAAAAATGTTCTGGCTATTTATGTGGGAGTTTCACCACGCTGCAACCACTGTGAGATGTTTCTTGCAATTCCCTAGTAACGGCACCATCAAATGTTCTTGATGGCAATAACTCTATTTACCAACTCGTTGGGACTCCAAATGCAGAGTATTGTAGCAAGCGTCTTTTCCACGCAAGGGTGACTCGAGGGTTTATATCAAACTCTCCAGGAATGGTCTAGAGACTCCTCCTATTTTCCTCTTCAGGCAACCTACAAAACAAAGTATTTTCCTTGTGTCCCCAACTCCACCATGTGGTTGTAAAGAACAAATTTTTGTATTAGTAAACCTGAAATAAAACTATAATTAAATAAAGGTAAAACAATCTATAACAAGAAAAGAAAGTAAAAAATAATACGGTAAAGGTCTTTTGGGTTTTTGTTTGTGTTGCTGATAGTAAAAGTGTTATTGTATTTTTGAATTTAATTAATGCAGAAAATATAAAAGACAATAATAGTGATGGAAAGTTGTTTCTTATAATAAAAAGGGATCGGAATTCATGGGTTCACTTGTCTATTCTCTCATAAGGTGTAATGGACATAAAACAATTAATAAGCAATATAATATTGATGAAACTTCATTATGTGTATGATAAGCATTCATATGGGCATCACGTCCTATTTTAAAGATGATGCAACACATCTCACTTATACTCCTCTAGAAAAGGAAAACTCCATTTAATCTAGAATTAAAAATAAATAGAGTATATCTTTTGGTACTTTGACATGATGTTTGAATAACAAATGTGCTACCTTGAATAAACAAGATCATCTTGGCTATCACTAGATGATATTATAACATGCATTCACTCAATCCCTAGTGAGGTAACAAAAGAAAGGTAAAATCATAGTGGATATCAAATTTTGCTACCATATCCAAACACCACCACCACGTTACTCCAACTAATACACACGCCCCCCCCCCCCCCCCACACACACACACACGCCCTCTCATACATGTTGTATCAAAAAAAGTACTTAAGAATAGGGTACATAATATGCATCTACCAATACATCTTACACATAATAGAATTCCAATCTCAAATATCAATTCATAGAATAAATATCCATCACATAGGAATTACATAGATTGCCATAATCATGTTGGACAACTCATATGATACTCAAAAATGATAGAACAAGAGAGAAATGGATCAAGTTACTGCCATAAACCCATAGTATAGAGGTGGAATACTCCCTCTTCATCATGGTGATGATGCTGGAGGTGTTGAGAAGGTAGAGATCCCACCGATGGTGGCTCTAGCGGTGTTTCCCCCTCCAATCTTTGTTGGTTTTGTCTTTATTTTGGTGTTTATGTGTTTCTATGTCGTGTCCTCTGAGGATGCATCGGGGGACCTTTTATAGGCATTTTTACACCATGATTTACAATTAGGGCTAAAGATGGATGGATGGCGATGCTCGAGGTGGGAAAGAGCATGGGCGGCGCGCCCCCGGGTAGCGTCACATGTCCTATTTTGGGCCACCAGGTCCCGCTCATGTGGTCCAAGTGATCTAGGTCTTCATCTTTGCGAAAAATAATCCTCAAAAAATCCCAGGTAAATTTGACTTTCTTTAGGTCCCTGGAAGGTAAAAATACACAAAACAAGGGATTCTTGTTCTATAGAGTTATAACCAAAACAAAGGGGATCATTTGTAAATCCCATAAATCAATATAAAACATGGATATATCGTTATATAAGTTGCAAATATGTGTGAATATGTATCAATAAACTACAAAATTCATGTATGCATTTTGCATGCATCAATCGTGTCGACGTGATGCCGCACGTACCTAGCAAGCTTGGTGAGGCCTTCCCACCATGTCTTGCATAGAGGCAAGTCCTCGGTTATCTAGTATTGGAGCATGGAAACCATGGTAGACAGACATTCCCGCTGGCCATGGTAGCTGGACTGCAATGCATTCGCCCTCCTCAATGTGTCCCCCGTGGAGCCTTCTCTTGCTCTGTCAACCCCCCCCCCCCCCCCCCCGTCTAGAGGGAGGCCGAGTCTCCTACAACTGGTACACAGAGCATTGTGGCTTAGGTGCATCATCTGACAACTAACTGATTGCCGGTGACGGTGGCTGCCATGTCTCCTGCGATTGGCACCACACTAGTTGTGATAGGGAGAGGTCTGGGCCTTGGGACCACTCCTCTACCCCACGAGGCAACTCGTCTTTGCCAGCCTGCCCCTCCCCATGAGGTGGCTGACCTTCTTCATTGTGTAGATCCTAAATGTTTGCTAGCGGCTCTCTTGCGGTCACGCGTGGGTACCCTAGATCGTGGTTGTAACATCCCAATTCCAGCAATCCTGATTAGTTGTCCAGAATGCAAAAATCAGGGGGACAAAAACTTTTTCTTGTTAAGTGCTGCAGTGTTTGCTTGTTGCTTGTATGTGCTTATGCATCTGAAAGTGTAGTAGGTAATATCCTCCTTACCTCACCCTCAATGGACATAAGCTATTTAACAAAACTGTCTTGGCATATCTTGCATATTCTCAAATGTCCGGGCATTTCAAAACCTGAGCCAAGATGCCTTTTGAAACCAAACTATTTTACTAGCTTCTGTTTACCAAGCTATGGATAGCTATATACTACAATCTCCTTATGTTTTCAAGACAGAACTTTCAACTACTCTTACCTATAGGTTTTTCCAAAACCTTTTTATAAAGATTTTGAATTCTACTCTTGGTAGAGATACCAAGGGCTCTCACCTTATTAAACTTACAATCGTTTTCAAAAGACCCATCCATACCCCCAAGCCAGGCTTGGAGGTATCCATAGTAGTAGGTTTGTTCTGCTTGTAAGAGGAGTTGCCTTGATCTACAGTCTGACTTGTTTGCTTAGTAAGTAGTATGAGCTACCCTAGGAGCTCATCATCTAGCAGCTAGCTAATCCAATAATATCAACCTTAAGCAAGTTAACCAAGCTTGATCTGATCTGTAGCCACTATGTGATCATCTAAAACCCTTAACCAGATCACTTCTAAAATTATCCTCTTCTAGTGGTTTCCAAGTCAATGAAAACAAATATTAAGCCTGGATCTATCCTACTCAATATACACTTCATCATCATCCACTTGATGATGATTTGGAACCTTGAATCTTCTCAAAAACATTCACTCTTGTATTATAGCCAATAACCACAATTCTGCCAAAATGGTTGTCTCGAAAATAGCTATCAATGTCCCATCTTTGGGACTCCCTTCTTCTCAACCCTTGTGCATTTTTGGAAATGCACATGAAACATATTGCAAACCATACTAAGGAATACCAAGGATCACTCTTTCCCTTGGCTAGATCATCCTCCAACACACTTGTTCTTGATGGTTTTGCAGGCAAGAAAATAATATTTTCTGTAAATCTTATCAACATGCCTATTTGGCAGAAGCTCACATTTTCATACTATATTTTTATGAACAAATCTTGGCATGATTGTAATCTACTCATGAAGGTATATCCATACCTACTTCACTTGTTTCAATTGGAACATCGTGCTACCAAAATCCCCATGGTTTTGAAGGCTAGTTGATAATCTATTTTGGCACCCTTGTTTTATTCAAAGTTAGTCATTAATCCTTGGAGAGCTCAATCATGATCAACCTCAAATCCTTTCTCCATAATGATCTATATAACTTGGTATATCCATCCAAATACCCCATGACCCAAGGGGAGCTCTGATCTCCAAGATCCAACAAGGTTTTGATAGTATAAAAATAACCTTGCCCTAGATCATGTATCCCTTGTTTTCTTCAGAAATCAAGTTGGATTCTCAAAACTCAAGGTTGAAAATGATGGATACACCTTGTTGACATCATATACGATGGAGATATAAATTTATCTAAGGATTTCCATATTACTTGACCCTAAAACTAATTAATTATTTTGTCTGACAAAAACCCCAAAACTCACCATATAAAGACAAGTTGGTTTTTCTCCAAATCACATCTCCAACTTCACACACATGTGAGGTCTATATATCATACCCTATCTCCCGACTTTCAAAAATAAATATTTTTGAAGAGTTTTATTAATTATTTTTGCCTATTTTCTTAAATGGCAAAAATGGAGAAATAAATGTTTTAAGTACTTTCCTTCACCAATAAATTCAGGGGAAATTCTCCAATGTCTGAACTCATATTTGGGACCATCTCAAACCAAAAAACTCTCCTTGTCCAATTCAACAATTTCAAATGAATTCAAGAGAACAGATTCAGCCATAATTGAAAGTCATGATCAACCCTTGATCAAAACATCATCAAACCACCATCACTGCACAAGCTTGATAACCACCAGCACTAGGGCACCTCTCTGGTCGTGTGCACTGTAGCACTATAGTACCCCTGCCCCTCCCCTTGTCCTTTTGTGTTTGGAGGAGAAGCAAAGAGAGAGAGAGACCTCCATATCAAGCCATATCTTCCAACATCTGCTGCAGCAGCCGTCTCTCACTTTTTTGGACGAGCACCATTATTCACAGCCACCCTCCAGCACCCAGGCTAAGACCCTAGCCAGATCTACACCTCTCCCTCTCCATTATTTTTCTCCCTTGCATGTGAGGATGGAGATGAGAAAGATCATCATGTATGACTTCCCCGGCAAACCCTCTGCTCTCCTGTGACCCCACACACACCTCCACCGCCCTCCACGACCAATCCCCTGCCTGCAACCTCCTCCCACACTTCCTATGGACAAGGTCCACAATGGACCATCACCTACGGGTTAAAAAGGCCCTAGGTCCCTAGAGCCCCGATCTGCCCTCATTCCCACTCTCCCTCGCACCCTCTCCACCTCCACTCTCTCCCCCCATAGAGCCCTGACTTTGTCTCGCCCTTGGAGAGGAAGAACCTCTTGTCTCGTCCATCTCCAAAAATTGAGCTAGGTGCTCTCCCCCAGCTCCTTTCGCTCTGCAATTCACCCTACTGAAAACCCCACATCCTCCTGCATCTAACCCACCTAGATTTTTGCCTAGGAAACGCTGCTCCGGACGGCACCGTCGAGCTCCGGTGAAGCTCACCTTGGATGTCTTTGCGCGAGCGAGATCCCGGCGTTAACCCCCACCTTCCTCTAGAATATGCTTAGTATACCTATCCAGTGGAATTATCCTCATGCCAATTGGAGCTAGGGTTCCACTATAGTAAAAATGAAAAAATCAATTCAGTTTCATCTTTAGAAAATTCCCTAGGACAAACTATAACATGTTTTGAGTTCATTCCAACTCTCAGTGATGTGGTACATCAGTACCTATCAAAATCTAGGAGATCACTAATTATTGAGCCCTGGTTGATTTTTAGTGAATTAAACTATTATGTGTATGGTTGTTTCACTAAATAAATCACTTCAGGAGTTCTGTATATCCAAAAATATTGATTCCAATTTCTATAAAATGGTATTACAAATATCTTATTGTGTCTTTGGAATCATGTGAAAATCCCTTGTAGAATAAATCTGGTGAAAAATACAAATACCTTCTAGAACTGACTTTGGGAGTTTTCTAAGGGCATTCTAGTAATTCTTTTGAGGTAATTCCAACTCTCAAAAATCACAAACGTAAAGATATTCAAAACCATATGAGTACAAATTTATTTGAGCTCTAGATCTTTTCTGGTGATTTATTCACCTAAACTAGAGGTATTTCGTTTAGAATAATCATAACTAATTAAGGTAACTTGATAAAATCATGAAATCACTTTTTGTGGCCTTGTTATTTTAATACATGTCTGATGATATCATTTTTTCTCATTGATATCATACAGACCAAAGCCTTAGTCAAAACTCCTTCATTAGGTGGTATTTGAAAATTAAATCATAAAGAATGTTCTGCCAATGCCTCTCTAGAAATTCCAATTGCACTAAACTCACTCTCACAAAACCTACTGAACTTGGTATTGTGTTGTATGCTTGTTTGTTGTACTGTTTGGGTGCTTGTATTCCTTGTGTTGATAGTGGCTTTGTTTGTTGGCATGTATGATCCCTGACGACGATAGTTGCGGTTATATCGAAGATCTGAAGAAGATGGTTATTATTACTATTATTACGGTTTTCTAAGAAGAAGTCTAGGGACATATATTGCTAGATTGATGATCTTAGGAAAGCCACCTTCTTGCTCATATGCCTTGCCTACTGTTTTACTTATGCATGTTTTACCTATTGTTTATGAAAACTCCATTGTTTTATTATATGATGATCTATACATGTGTCAACACCTGGATTTTTAATCCCAGATGCCTGTTATGCCATACGTCGCAATCCCAGGATTACCATTTTTGCGAGACATAATAGATTGGATATCACAGTACAGTATCCATTACAAACCATAATAAGGTCTTACACAAATAAAGGATCTCATGATCCAGTCTCAATACAAACAAGCAGCAGAAATATAAGCGTAGTAGTGGGCTCCATCTTCAGGGTCACAGGCAATGCTAACGATGGGAGATGATCCTAGTTGTCGTAGACCTCCTGATGTCCATCATCCTGGTAGTCCTCCTCATAGTCTGGCCACGGGAATAGCCAGGGACAAAGCCATGAGTACTCTTTAAGTACTGACAAACTATCACTAACGAGTAAGGTAGTTCTAGTAGGAATCTTAAGCTCTAGGTTTATTTGTAAAAAGGAAGGTTTATCTAAACTGAGTTTAGAAGTAAAGAAAACTAATTTAATGTTCTAAATCACTTAACCTTCTTTTCATAGTCACAACCCTGTTGTGGTCAATTCAAAATCATAGTTCTCTTCACTAGTCATTTTGAAAACATCTGACGACGGAATAGTATGGCCACTCCAACTGTCCATGACCGCGGACGCGGCTATTCGAATAGTTTGACACTCTGCAGAGGTGGTACACTTTCAACAAAAAATTCGATACATCCATCAGGGATAACCCTGAATCATCATACTTAGTATGCGGATAATCAATCATAACCTTTCAATTACACACTCTAGTATAGGCACCTCCCCTATGAGCTTGGCCACCCAGCCATGGCCATCTGCCATCCTGGGCACTGCATAGGGGGACAATTCACACTCACGAGGTAGCCTCAGCTCAAACCTCTTTCGCGAGGGAACCATACTAATGTATATAAACTTCTGGCTAAGCCTTACCCAGTTCAGGTATTGTGGTTGTACGGTAAAATTGGAATAGTATCGCATCCGAACCCAACCATCAGTTTTTGGTAAAAGGGCTAAGGCTCATGCCTCAACATTTTCATCATCAAATACATTTGTCTTTCTCAACACATGTCAAAACATTTCAATAGAATGACTCATCATTCCAAGGTTTTCATAATCATTTTCACCAAGTATTCCCATCTAAAGTGATCAAGTGTTATGCTTTAGCACTAGCCACTAAATTAAGAGTCTTCACTAATGAGGGTTGCTAATCTTCAATCTCATGCCATAGAATGACATCTAGTATAGTCCTAGTTTTATACTCTTTATGTTATCTATACTATCTTTCCAAATACTCACCAAGCACCTACTAAAAGTAAAGAACTTTGGTAAAGTAAAAAGAATAAGCTTGGAAGTAAAACTTGGGATTGGTATAAATCAAAGGTATATAACCAAAGCATGCCTAATGCATCTGGCTTAGGTTAAAACTTTCACATATATGAGGTTGCAAGTGCTATCTTGCCAATAAGAGCTTGCCTTGATTGGTGCAGTGATTGAAGTTTTCCTCTTCTTCTTCTGGGTAGAACTCCTCCTCCTCGTAGCTTGGGTCGGTACTATCGTCTATAAATAAAATTCGGGGTACACAATCACGAAACAATACTTAACTAGTTCTATTTAGCACACTAAGGCTCACACTTGATGATCTAGCATCATCACAATCATCACATGAATTAAACAACTAATTTTATTTAGTTTATTTGAGAAAATTAATTTCTACTCATTGAAAATTAATTAAGATTTAATATTCTCCAATTAAAATATGGGATCATGTGGACACATGTCATCACCACATATTCTAATATATGGGAATGTGATTTAAAGGGTTGGTCACATTTTATTAAGTTTAAGATTATCATTTAATGGATTTAAAGTGACTAGAAATGCCGTAATAGCATTCATTTGGTACTAGTCCAATGTCACTCCATGCAAACCTAAATGTTTTTATATATTCAGATGGATATTATCAAATGTGATTTTTGAGAGTTGGAATCAACTCAAAAGCTATTATGGTTGATTTTTGAAAAATGTTTGAAGTTGCAAAAGTCTCTGTCTTGTTATATTTACTATAGATTATCTCTAACTCCAAATGATTTAAATCCAACGGGCTTGGATAGATAATTTCATTACCTCTCTAGAAAAATTTAAATCATGCAATTTGGTTCAGTGAAACTCTCTGAATTGATTTTTGAATCTGTGGACAGAATAGGGTTTTAACTAAAATGGAAAATCAATATTTGAATTTCCTAGGCTACGCGAGAAAGCTAAACTCGCGGTTCCCACGGGGGTAATGGCGAGGCGTGGGGCGGTGTGAAGGGAATATGCCCGAGAGGCAATAATAAAGTGGTTATTATCTTATTCCTTGTTTATGATAAATGTTTATTTTGCATGCTAGAATTGTATTGATCGGAAACATCAATACATGTGTGTTTAATAAACAAAAAAGGGTTCCTAGTTATGCCTCTCTTATAGACTAGCTTGTTCATTAACAAGATGATCAAGGTTTCTTGATCATGGACATTGGATGTTGTTAATAACAAGGTCACACCATTGGTGGAATGATGTGATGAACATTCATCCGAAGTATAGCATTACGATCAAAGTCATTATGTTTATATTGCTATAACATCATACAAAGTAATCTTTATCCTTAGACCATGAGATCATGTTAACTGCTAACACCGGAAGAGCATCTTGATAACATCAAACGTCACACCGTAACAGGGTGACTATAAAGATGGGTTCAGTGCTACGAAGGTGTTATATTGAGGCTCATGGATCAAGAGTGGAATTTGTCAATCCCGATGACGGATAGATATACTCTGGGCCCTCTCGGTGATATCACATTGAAATAGCTTGCAAGCAAGTGATGTGATCACTAGAATGTTATATCACGGGAACGAGAAAATAGTGCATGTCGGTAACGAGATCAAACTAGGTATGGAGATACCGATGATCAAATCTCGGACATGTAATATATCGCGGGACAAAGGGATTTTGTTACTAGCGTTAAAGGTTCTCACGATCACAGAAGTCATCGTTGAATGTGTAGGAGTCAGTATGGATCACCAGGTCCCGCTGCTGATTATTGATCGGAGAGGGTTCTCGATCATGTCTGCATTATTCGCGAACCGTAGGGTGACACACTTAAGGGATACCGACACCATTTGGAGCAAATATGTTTTAGATAAAGATTTAAGAAAGCGCTAGAATTATTTCAATAGACACTGAAACTGTTTCGGGTGAAATTGCTAAAATTGGTTCTGCATGTAATATTGAAATGTTGTAGGGGGTTTTATGTGAATGTTTGTTAATTAAAGTAATTAACAAAATTCTGAATAAAAAAATAATAAAAGAGTTTTATTAAATGAGAGAGCATTAAATTTGGAGAAATTTAATGCATTTAAAGTGGAGACTTTAAAATAGAATGTGAAGGGGCAAATTTATGTGGAGGGAGTTACCACCACATGAATGGAGGAGGTGAAGAGTCACCTCCTCCATGCGCCGGCCATAAAGGAGGGGCACCCCCCCTCCTCCTATAAAAGGCCACCCCTCCTCACTTCTCACACACACCTCCTTGTGAAGGATCTCTCTCCCCCTCTAGTATTATTCCCCCATGGTCTCGGATTAGCGAGATACATGTTCCCGGTGGCTTTATCTGGAAAGGAGTTACTGCTTCCACTGCTTTGCTGGAGCGAGGGACGGAGGTTGTCGGGGTACCGGACGTGTGTGCGATCACGGATGCACCGCTGCTTTGCGGTGCTGGACTTGGTGGTGCTGGAGCTGGATCTGATGGACATGCTGGAGCCGGACCTGCTGGACTTCATCACGATCTTGAGATCGGCAAGTGTACGACTACATCAACCACGAGTTCCTACTCGTTAACAAAGCTCGTTGTCTACGAGGGTAAGTTCTCGTTGGATGTATGTCCACCCGTTGCTTTGTACCTAGTAGATAGATCTTGGTGTGTAGTTCACACCGTAGGAAAATTTTTGTTTTCTATGTTGCGGACCCAACAGTGGTATCAGAGCCTGATCTATGCGTAGGTGCTTTGCACGGGTAGTACACATATGTTTATATGTGGGCGATGATGATCATGTTATTGCTTCTTTCATGTATTTTGGATATTGGTGGCATAGTGGGATGAAGCGGCCCGGACCAACCTTACATGTCATCGTACATGAGACCGGTTCCACAACTGACATGCAACTTTTTTTGCATAAGTGGCTGGCGGGTGTCTGTCTCTCCTACTATAGTCAATATCTGATTTACAACGAGTTGCTAATAACTTAGTTATCCTATTTGTGGTTCATGTTTGTAGGTAAGAACGATTCTATCTCCGAAAGCCCTAAGCCACGTAAAACTTGCAATTAATAAATTAGAGGCGTCTAGTTCAGATCGTTGCTGGGCTAGTGTCTTGATATGGTATTGTTGTAAGTAGATGTATGATAGAGATCATACCACGATGCAAATGATAGAGGTCAAATGCATGGACCATATCATCTCACTTTACACATTAGATGTTAGCATCTTATACTGCTAGTTTGGCGCTTTCTGTAGCATTGTAAGATGATCCCTCATTTAAATATCAAGATAAAATGTGTTCTTCCTTAAGTATGCACCATTCTATGGATCGTGTTTCGAGACATCACGTGATGATCGGGTGTTCTCAACTCTACGCTTTCATGCAACGGGTGTAAGACAGTTTTACACACGCGAATACTAAGGTTCTTACTTGGCGAGCCTAGCATGTATAGACATGGCCTTGGAACACGGACCGAAAGGTTAAGCATGAGTCATATAGTTGATGTGATGACCATATTGATGCTCGCCTTTGAAGATACACCGACTCACGTGATGATCGGACTTGGTATCGTGGATTTGGTTCATGTAATCACCAAAAAGGCACGAGGGATGTCGTTTTTAAGTGGGAGTTCATTTCTAATTTGGATTAGTCGAACTCAATTTGTCATAAACTAAATCGAAGTGAATTTACATAATTTGTTGTAGTCATTGGCATCTGTTCACTACCTTATGATTAGTTTTAATTGAGATAATAGAACTATAGAATTCTGGATATTTACTTTACGAACTGGTATCGTATTGTTTTGAATGTCAATTTAAAGTTTATAAGTCCTATTGCAAACTTTCAGCAAACTCTATTTACTCCATGAAGTTTAATAAGTAGTATTAAATCAAGAGTAAGAATTCCAATGTTAGTATCTAAAGTATCATGTTTGCCTCCATGATTATTGATATTCAAAAAGTTGTTTTAATATCAAGATTATACTGGAGCTGAAAATTGTTTCAGAAACCATCATGTGTGAAAGATATTGTGATATCTGAAACAATGTTTTTGGTTGCATTATGATAGAGTATAATTTAGCAAAATACATGTTCTCATATTGTATGAGAATTTGTGAAGGATGGAGATGCTAGGCATCCGAATCTACCAAAAAGGTTTTGGGAACTGATATTATACTCGTGATTCTTCCTTATAAGCTATAGTAGCTTGATCATGAAAGTTGTCATGATAAGGATGAATAGAAGTTGTAAGTAAAATGTTTACTACACTAATAGATTACTAAAGAATGGATTTTTGAAAGAACACCAAACATTTGATGATGGTGATCCACTTCAAAGTGCAAGTCCAAAGGTATTAGTATTTGACTATATACGCTTTGTACCATGTGTCATGTTGATGACACCACTATTGATGTTGATAGATTCTTTTAAAAGAAAAGGAATTGCTGAAAGAGAATCTATAAAATATTTGGCAGAAAATAAAAGGTTGGAGATGTCCAACTTAGGTATATAGAAGATATACATGTTATGGCTATATTCCTTGCTTGTTAAACAATGTGGTTCTTAAGTATTGGATACCGGTATTGGATACCGAATTGGTTGGTATGAAGTGTCATACAGGACAACGCAATTCATGAACTACAATGGCCTAAGTAACCAGCAAGAGAATGAGTGATGATGTTCATCGAAAACAAATAAAGTGTTATTCTCTTTTTCGTTATCATCAAACCAAGCTTTCAAGATTTGTTTAAATAATTGTTATTTTGTTCCGGTATCATGAGAACAATGGTTGTTCAAATAATTACCATATTCCATAAAGGATGGATGAACTTTTACAAGTCTAGTTGGAGAAATTGCATCCATAAACACTATTGCTAAAATGTTGCAAGACAAATGATTGAAAGATCACTTATGAAGTGACATCGTTGTTTAAATTATATTTGAAAGAAAACATGAAGAAACTCCATGTTGATGGATTTTTGGAGTCTTTGATTTTGATCAATTGACGCATGTGAGACTTTCCTCGAGATAATTGAAACTCCGTCCATAGGCCAGAGAGGAACAGATGACTAGCTTATTGGAAATTGTGCATGCTGATGTGCATAGTCCATTATGTGTAGCCATATGTGATGGATCTTTTTGCTTCATATGCTTTCTCCGAAAATTTGGGTGAATATATTTGTATATTTACTTAATAAGGAAGTATGAAACATTTGAAAATTGTTCATAGACTTTCAAGATGAAGTGGAAAATCATTGTAACAAGAAAATAAAGAGTTTATGATTCGATCATAAAGGAAGATATTTGAGTTACATGTTTAGAAAAAACACCTAAGACTTGAGGAATTGTTCCATGATTTGTGTTTCCCGATAAACCATAGGAGTATGGCATATTCAAGAGATAAAATCAAACCATGTTTGACATGGTAAGATCAAGGGTGTCAGTTATAAAACTGCCAAAGCTTTAGAGGCTACCGCTTTTACACTGAAAAGAGCGCCATCGTGATCCATTGAAATGACACCATATGAGTTATGGTTTGGGATAAAACCCGAATTGTCTTTTCTTAAATTTTGGTATGCTATGCATAAGTAAAATGTTTACAACCAAAGTCGGATAAGCATGTCTTTGTAGGTTATCCCAAAGAATTTGTTGGGAATTTCTCCATAACACCGAGGACAAAAGAGTTTGTTACTTGGAACGTCGAGTTTCTTGAGAAGGAATTTTTTGTGAAAAGTTAAGTGGGAGGACAATAGAACTTTGATAAGGTTGTTGAACCTTAGCTATATGTGCTAAGTAGCGCAGCGCCGGAAGTGTCCCGGTGGCGGCCACAATGCTCATGGCTCTCGTGATTACAAAAGGTGAGATCTCGGAGATTATAGTTCCTATAGAACCGTGTGGGTCGGTAAGAATCAAATAGTAAGATTTGATAAGCAAGTCGTTATTGTTTGACAATGATGAACCGACTACATGCAAAGAAGCGATGATGGGCCCTGACTCCATAAAATGACTAGAAGTCATAGAATCCGTGATAGTATCCATACACGAGAAAACAAGTTTCTGAACTTGGAAGACCCTCCGGAAAGGCGTGAAGCCTATCGGTCGTGTTTGGATCTATAAAGAAATAAGACATGGATGTTTAACATCTATGAAATAGTCGACATGTCGGAAAGAAGTTTACGACAATGTTCAAGGAGTTGACTATGACAAGATTTGATCTTTCATAGCGATATATAGTCTTGACGGATTAATGTAGCAACCACTACATATAATTTGGTATATGGTAGTTGAATAAACAAAACAAGGTTCTTCTAATAGAACGGTAACCTAGGACATGTACATGACATGGTCCGAAGGGTTTTGTTAATTCAAAGGGTGCTAAAAGGGCATGTAAACTTCAATAGTTGAAGTAAGCATAGCGGAGTTGGAATCTTCACCATGATGAAACTGTTAAAAGAGTTTAAATTCATCGAAGATGATGAAGATGCTTGCATTTGCAAGAAATTAAGTGGGAGCGCTGAGACATATTTCTAATACATTATGTAGAGGACATATTGTTGATTGGAAATGATGTAACTTGAATTGACACAAGTTAAGGATTTCATTAAAATAAGATTTCGATGAAAGACTTGGGCAAACCCGGAATATTAGGCATCAATATCTATATGGATAGATTAAGGCGCTAATATGGTTGTGCCAGACATACATATATGAGATATTGAAAGGGTTCAATATGGAAACAACAAGAAAGGTTCTTGCTGCATGGAAAGGATTGTATCAAAATTCAAGTGTTTCAACACTTGGTGAGTAAAATCACATGAAGATTTTGATCGATTATACCATGATATGTATATATCCAGAATGTCCTATGCTCTAAATGTTATGAGCATATACCAGAATGATTCATAAGATGATCATTGGACAATAGTAAAGATATTCTTATGAGCTTTGGAAGAACTAAGAATATATAATGTATAAGTGACAAATAGTTAAAGGTAGTTCATTGTAAAGTGTTACATTGATACTAGTTTTGTCACAAGATACAAATTAAATTTATCTCAATTTAGACTATGGGTGGCACAATATAATGGAAAGGATGTTCCATGATGGATTTGGATGAGTTCCAAAGTTGAGACATTGTGACGGATACTACAACAAAAGGCTAAGTATATGACTGCTATAGTAGCAGCAAAGGAGGGCATTTGTGTTAAGTAGTTTGTTATCAAACTAGGTGTGGTTCAAAGTGGGCTAATACTATGAAGATATATTGTATGACAATAATATCAACATATTTTAAACCCGAACGAACCGAAGGTCTCACCAAAGGACCAAATTTATACAATGCCATCTCATTTGAGAATGAGTGATGCATAGAGACGCAAAGGCATGCAAATACACACGGACCTGAAACTGTCAGATCTAGAGATTATGTTAACCACTAGCAATCGCGTATATGCAACACCAGAAATCCATAGGTGTTCAATACGCAAAGTTTTTCAAACTAGATTATTGACTCTAGTGCAAGTGGGAGACTGAAGGGAATATGCCCGAGAGGCAATAATAAAGTGGTTATTATCTTATTCCTTGTTTATGATAAATGTTTATTTTGCATGCTACAATTGTATTGATCGGAAACATCAATACATGTGTGTTTAATAAACAAAAAAGGGTTCCTAGTTATGCCTCTCTTATAGACTAGCTTGTTCATTAACAAGATGATCAAGGTTTCCTGATCATGGACATTGGATGTTGTTAATAACAAGGTCACACCATTGGTGGAATGATGTGATGAACATTCATCCGAAGTATAGCATTACGATCAAAGTCATTATGTTTATATTTCTATAACATCATACAAATTAATCTTTATCCTTAGACCATGAGATCATGTTAATTGCTAACACCGGAAGAGTATCTTGATAACATCAAACGTCACACCGTAACAGGGTGACTATAAAGATGGGTTTAGTGCTACGAAGGTGTTATGTTGAGGCTCATGGATCAAGAGTGGAATTTGTCAATCCCGATGACGGATAGATATACTCTGGGCCCTCTCGGTGATATCACATTGAAATAGCTTGCAAGCAAGTGATGTGATCACTAGAATGTTATATCACGGGAACGAGAAAAGAGTGCATGTCGGTAACGAGATCAAACTAGGTATGGAGATACCGATGATCGAATCTCAGACATGTAATATATCGCGGGACAAAGGGATTTAGTTACTAGCGTTAAAGGTTCTCACGATCATAGAAGTCATCGTTGAATGTGTAGGAGTCAGTATGGATCTCCAGGTCCCGCTGCTGATTATTGATCGGAGAGGGATCTCGATCATGTCTGCATTATTCGCGAACCGTAGGGTGACACACTTAAGGGATACCGACACCATTTGGAGCAAATATGTTTCAGATAAAGATTTAAGAAAGCGCTAGAATTATTTCAATAGACACCAAAACTGTTTCGGGTGAAATTGCTGAAATTGGTTCTGCATGTAATATTGAAATGTTGCAGGGGGTTTTATGTGAATGTTTGTTAATTAAAGTAATTAACAAAATTCTGAATAAAAAAATAATAAAAGAGTTTTATTAAATTAGAGAGCATTAAATTTGGAGAAATTTAATGCATTTAAAGTGGAGACTTTAAAAGAGAATGTGAAGGGGCAAATTTATGTGGAGGGAGTTACCACCACATGAATGGAGGAGGTGAAGAGTCACCTCCTCCATGCGCCGGCCATGAAGGAGGGGCACCCCCCTCCTCCTATAAAAGGCCACCCCCTCCTCACTTCTCACACACACCTCCTTGTGAAGGATCTCTCTCCCCCTCTAGTATTATTCCCCCATGGTCTCGGATTAGCGAGATACATGTTCCCGGTGGCTTTATCTGGAAAGGAGTTGCTGCTTCCGCTGCTTTGCTGGAGCGAGGGACGGAGGTTGTCGGGGTACCGGATGTGTGTGCGATCACGGATGCACCGTTGATTTGCGGTGCTGGACTTGGTGGTGCTGGAGCTGGATCTGATGGACGTGCTGGAGCCGTACCTGCTGGACTTCATCATGATCTTGAGATCGGCAAGTGTACGACTACATCAATCATGAGTTCCTACTCGTTAACAAAGCTCGTTGTCTATGAGGGTAAGTTCTCGTTGGATGTATGTCCACCCGTTGCTTTGTACCTAGTAGATAGATCTTGGCGTGTAGTTCACACCGTAGGATAATTTTTGTTTTCTATGTTGCGGACCCAACACGGTGTGGTTCGGTCGGGAGCGTGAGGCGCTCCGCGCGGATGTAGAGGTGTTTGCGACGACGTGCGGCAGCTGCGGGTCACGCGACGGTGAACGGGGGTGTCTGCGGGGTTGGGGTGATCATGGCGAGCGTGAGCGTGCGTGGAGAGGTTAGGGCGCGGTATGTGCGAGCTGGTCGGGCACGGCGAGCTGGCGGGTTCTGGACATGGCACAGAGACATGGTGCGCGGCGTAGCTAGGGTGGTCCGGGGCTCGGCTGGGGTCGAGGCTTGGTGTAACATCCCAAAACTTCAATCCAAGCTTATCATGATCAAATCATCCAAAATATGGGGTTAACAAAAACTTTTCCAAATTTAAAATGAAAGCATTCATATATGTGTGCATTTAAAATAGGAGTTGTTTGGAATTGCCATGATTGTGTGATCCTTTGCTTCTAAAATGTTTCTTAGGTGATTTAAACATCATCTACATCATTCCCAAACTTTTCCTAAAAGAAATCAACTCAAAAAGAATTAAAATGAAGGAATGGTCATTTGGACAAATTTAACTCTCATGCCTACTTTGGCTATTCCTAGTACTCAATTCTTAACAGAAACAATTCTTGATCTTTGCACCCCTCGCTAGTACACATCATGAGGTACCAAGGCCCACCTTTTGATCTTCTAAAAACATTCTGGAAACTATTTTAAATGGCAGTTCAAAATTGAATCTAATGCATATGCATAGATCACCCCTATTTCAAAAACCATGTATTTGAGCTCCATTTTCAAAACCCTTGCAACCAGAGACTACCTAGCACTAGTGGAGATCACTCAAAATTTTTGAACTCAAAATTCAAATTGTGGTCTCTTGCGGCCATTTCATCGAACAGGTGGCAGACACAGATCAAACAATTGTCAAAACACTATAGTGTGCAGTGCTTCTTGTCGCCATTTGGGCCCAACTCGGTCCCCTTGTCCCCCCAGCTCAAACCCCGGCCCTAGATCTCTCTCCCTCTCCCCTAGCTGCTCCAGTGCCAAGCCGCCCGAGGCCATGCGCCAGGTGGACCATGGACAGCTCGCACAAAGCCGCCCCGTGTTCTCCTTCGCCCGCTGGCAGACAGGCGCCATCACACCGCACCGCCTCGACCAGCCCCCGTCCAAAATCGAGCGGAGGACTACCCCCAGTTTCTCGTGCCCATGTCTCTGTCCGCCATGCCGATCACACCGGAGCGCCGCGCTCGCTAGAGCAGCACCGGCCTCGCCAAGCCCTAGCCTTGCGTGGCAGCACCCGCAGCAGGCCCACCAACCGCCCAGACATCCTTGTTCGCAGCCTCGCGACCAGCAGCCCCGAGGAACCGCGTCAAACATCGCCGCCCGCGCCCAGTGCACCGCCCGCTCCCGACCAATAGAGATAGCCCCTTGTCGCGCCATCAAGCCATAGAGGATCGCCAGGAGACCGGCCAGCATCCGCCTACCTTGCCCATGCCCTTAGCTCGTTGTGGCGTTGCCCACGTCGAGCTCTGCCCATGCCGCTCTGCACCCTTCGCTCGCCTATATAAGGAGGCCTCCCCAGCAAGCTCTCTTCACACCATTCCACTCCCCTCACCTCTCTGAACCTCAACCACCCCTCGCCGGAGCAAGTGCGGCAGCAGCTCGCCGGAATTGGAGCCGGAGCCGCCGCCTGTGGAGAAGAAGAGTGTCGTTGATTCCGGCCACCCCAAGATCCGCCGCGACCACGCCTCGCCTCGCCGTCGTCTTCCACTTCGTTCGCCCGCATCGCCGACCTCGCTGGAGCCCCGACGCTAGTATCAACCAAGCTTTCGAGGAGGAGGAGTTCTACCAAGAAGAAGAAGAAGAAAACTTCAACCACTGCACCAACCAAGGCAAGCTATTAGTGGCAAGCTAACCCTTTCAAACATGCTTTAGTAAGCTCTTATATCAAGCTAGAATTAAACTAGATAGTTTAGTAAAGATTCCTTAAGCATACTTTGATCACACCCCCTTAGGTTACACAAAGTTCTTTAATTAATTTTGAAGGTAGCATAAAGAGTATAAAACTTGACCTAATTAGAAACCCTTAGATGTCATTCTATGGCATGAGATTGATCCCACCTTTCCACCTTAGTGAACACTCTTAACCTAGTGTTTTAGAATAGATCAAACTTGAGTCACTTTAGATGGGAACACTTGGTGAAAATGAGTTATGAAAACCTTGGAATGATGAGTCATTCTATTGAGATGTTTTGACATGTGTTGAGAAACACAATTGGTTTATGATGATGAAAATGATGAGGCATGAGCCTTAACCCTTTTTATAAAACTGATGGTTGGATTCGGATGCGATACCATTCCAAATTTACCGTACAACCACATTACCTGAATTGGGTAAGGCTTAGCTGGAAATTTATATGCATTAGTATTAGTTCCCTCACGGGAGAGGTTTGAGCTGAGGCTACCTCTCAATGATGTCCACCTATGCAGTACCCAAGATGACTGATGGTCATGGTTGGGAGGCCATGCTCATAGGAGAGGTGCTTGTACTAGGGTGTGTAAAGGGAAGGTTATGTTTGATTATCTGCATACTAAGTATGATGATTCAGGGTTATCCCTGACAGATGTATCGAATCTTGTGGTGAAAGTGTACCACCTCTGCAGAGTGTCAAACTATTCGAATAGCCGCGTCCGCGGTTATGGACAGTTGGAATGGCCATACTGTTTCGTGGTCAGATGTTTTCTAAATGACTTGAAATGAATGATGAACTTTGACTTGACCACAACAGGGTTGTGTAGAGGATAATAGCTTCCCAACTTAAGTGATTCTAGACTTTTATTTTATCTTTTCTTGCTTCAGAACTCAGCTTAGGTTTCAAACTTAACTTGATAGTTATTCTTTAAATCCAGCACTTTAACTTAGAATGGTAACCCTTGTTAGTAGTAGTTTGCGAGTACTTAAAGAGTACTCATGGCTTTTTTCCCTGGCTATTATCATGGCCAGACTATGAAGGAGATTATCAAGATGATGGTCAGCAGGACGGCTATGATAACTAGGACTATCTGCCTTCGTCAGCATTGCCTGTGCCCCTGAAGATGGACCCCACCGCTACGCTATCGTTTATTTCCGCTGCTTGTTGTATTAAAGACTGGATCATGAGATCCTTATTTGTGTAAAACCTTATGTATGGTTTGTAATGGATGATGTACTATGATATCCAATCCGTTATGTCTCGCAAAAATGGTAATCCCTGGGATTGCGAGGTATGGCATAACGGGCATCTGGGATTAAAAACCCGGGACGAAAAACTATTTCCCCTCTTACCCTTGTGAACTCATTCTTTCTCAAAACTACATGTTCCTCAAACAAATTCTTACATTACTACTAAAAATTTGACACACTTGATCACTTCACTAATTTCCTCATCCTAAATCCTTGTAGATGGAGACTCAGTTTAGCAAGTTTTACCAGTTGGGAAACGGAGGTCATCTGATCTTCGAGAGGGATCTGGATTCACTGTCTGAATTTCTAGGACGCCCACATCCGGAGTTTCTGGGAGCTCAACTTCCAGGACCCCCAGGAGGAGACCTACAATGGCTAGTCACCGCAGATCTTCGAGGAAGCATTGAAGCACCAACTTCGAGAAGAATTCAGTTCTCCGTGAGAGAGAACAACTGGCTAGATGGATTAGCCAAGGCAATGCATGAAGCTCTTGCACGTCTATGTGCCCTCAGCGTCAACAAGATTCAAGGAACCCGTTTTGCCCACTATGCAAGACACGACTTCATGGGAATGCCGATGGAGATGCCAAATCACCCAGAGTTGAGGCGCCAAGTGGAGAACCTTGACTTCTTGCTTCATGACCAATAGCAGGAACTGGACAATGCCAGAGAGTTAGCCAACCAGAACCGTGCCATTGCCGACCAGAAGGCTCAGACTTTCACACTGCTCGTCCAAGATCGCCAGTCTCTTTGTCGCCAGCGTGCAAAGAAGGATCGCACCATCGCTCGTCTTCGCAAGAAGGTGGCCGACCTCGAGAAGACCGTCAAGGAGCAGGAAGCTCAGCTTGCCGCCAAGGAAGAAGATGATGAAGGAGAAGACATCCAGGGAGATATGGATTCGTACCTCAGCAACAATGACGATTTTCTGGCAGAGGATGCTATGGACTTCTACACTGATGATGAAGACTCCGACTTCATCGACGATGAGTAGATGCACTAGAGCACTGTCATAGCATGAGATGTATCATCTCATTGTATCGTAGTTTGCAGAATGGTTCTTCAAACCATCTGTTTTCCCTTTGATTGTTGTGGTGTGTTGTATCGTGTGCTTGCTTGCATGAATGAAAATGAAGTTAGTTGAAAAACCAGAGTCTAACTCAAAGTTGTAGCTTTGAAAACCCAAAACCATGAACCTTAGAATTTCCCTCTTACCCCTATATCTATCTCAATCTTCAGATGGCTCGTGGAAACCAAGGAGGGAGCAGCTCATCGCAGGACCCAATGCTGAAGATCTTGCAGAATCTCATCGCGGACCGTGAAGCAAGCAGGGCCGAACGTCAAGCCAACTTAGCAACATTGCAGCAGATCACCCAAATGGCTCTCAACAACCAAGGACATGGAAATCAGGATCACCATGGATCTAAACTCAAAAACTTTCAGAACACCAATCCCCCAATCTTCAACCAATCTGAAAACCCATTAGATGCTGATGACTGGTTACAGACCATGGAAAACAACCTAGAAGTTGCAGGAGTTGATGAGAATGAGAAAGTTCTCTTCGCCACTCACTATCTGGCGGGAGATGAAAGAGCTTTGTGGAATAGCGTCCGCAACATGAACCATGGCCATGTGATGACCTAGGAAGCATTCAAGGTCAAGTTCAGCCGCACCCACGTGCCGCAAGGTCTTGTCAACAGGATGAGAGATGAATTCCGTGAACTGAAGCAAGGAAGATTGACTGTAGTAGAGTACCGTGACAAAATCCTGTCACTTGCCAGATATGCACCGGATGAAATCAACACGGAGGCCAAGAAGAAAGAGAGATTCTTAAACGGACTACATGATGAGATGCAGACTGTCCTCGTCAACATCCGTTTCCAGGATCTTGAAGAGCTAGTCGACTCTGCCATTCAGATGGAAGGGAAGATTAACCAGGCAAACGACAACCGCAAGCGTCGTATGATGCAGCAGTCTGGATCCAGTAGTCACCAGAAGTACCGTCCCAACCCCTCACCAGGATATGCACCAAGGAACAACCGACCCCCAAATTCTCGCCCAAGCTACCCCAACCGTAGCGGAGGAAATGTGAAGCCCGGAGGAAACAATCACAACTCCGGCAACGCCAACAACTTCAACCGTGCCCCTCCCAAGAGCAACAACAACAACACTGCCCCCAGAACTGGCAGCAATGATGTACCTGTTGTAGTCAAGGACAAGTCCGATATCACTTGTTTCGAGTGTGGAGTGAAAGGTCACTACTCCAATGAGTGTCCCAAGAAGACTGCCGCCAATGCCCCTGTGAATGCCCTGGCTCAGCAGCAGCGTCGTGTTCAACCAGGCAGGAGATTTGCCCCAGGGAACCCGCACAACCGCAACAGTCGTCTCTTCCACATGAACGCAGAAGAAGCCCAGGAAGCACCAGATGTAGTGCTGGGTATGTTTTCTGTCAACTCAGTTTTAGCAAGAGTATTGTTTGATTCTGGAGCATCGCATTCATTTTTCACCGAAGAATTTGTATGCACTAGTAAGATTCGCCCAACCAACCTGAAGCATGTCATGATAGTTCAAATCCCCGGTTCAACAACAAAAGCTAGAAAAATTTGCAAAGATGTACCTATCAGAATACATGGGATAGATTTTTATGCCAACCTAATTGTACTTGGAACCAAAGGTTTGGAAGTAGTACTAGGTATGGACTGGATGTCAAGGCATAAAGGACTGATAGACTGTGCTAAGAAAGCCATCACCATGACCAGTAGTTCTGGAGTAACAGTAGAGCATATCTCTGAAACCTTACCCCGTCAATTCAAATGCAACAAAAGTGTAGCCCTGCCTACCATTGACCAAGTCAGAGTAGTCTGTGAATACCCCGACGTATTCCCAGATGAATTGCCAGGCATGCCCCTGGATAGGGATATAGAGTTCATTATCGAACTAATCCCCAGAACCGAACCGATAGCCCAGAGACCCTATACCATGAACCCCTTGGAGTTAGTAGAACTAAAGAAGCAGTTGGATGCCATGTTAGAAACAGGCTTGATTCAGCCAAGCGCATCGCCATGGAGATCACCAGTATTATTCATCGACAAGAAGGATGGAGGCAACCGTCTGTGTACAGACTACAGAAAGTTGAATGATGTCACCATCAAGAACAAGTACCCCTTGCCAAAGATAGAGGATCTATTTGATCAGTTGACTGGAGCTCAGGTATTCTCAAAGATTGATCTTAGGACTGGTTATCACCAACTTAAGATTCGTGCAACGGATATTCCGAAGACCGCCTTTACTACTCGCTATGGTTTATACGAGTATACGGTTATGTCTTTTGGATTAACCAATGCCCCTGCTTATTTCATGAATCTCATGAATAAGATCTTTATGAATTTCATAGATAAGTTTGTAGTTGTGTTTATCGACGACATCCTTATCTACTCCAAGTCAGAAGGAGAGCATGAGCAACATCTGAGAATCATCCTAGAAACCCTGAGAGAGCATCAGTTATATGCCAAGTTCAGCAAGTGCGAGTTTTGGCTGAAAGAAGTAGGATTCCTAGGACATATTGTATCTGCCGGAGGAGTCTCTATTGATCCCAGCAAGATCAAAGATGTCGAAGAATGGGAAGCCCCAACAAATCAAACCCAAGTTCGTTCATTTCTCGGATTAGCAGGATATTACCGCAAATTCGTAGAAGGATTCTCGAGCATAGCCCGACCAATGACCCAATTATTGAAGAAGGACAAGAAGTTTGAATGGACAGACAAGTGTGAAGCCAGTTTCCAGGAGCTGAAGAAGAGATTGATATCAGCCCCAATTTTAATCATGCCAGACATCAAGAAGCCGTTTGATGTGTATTGTGATGCATCCAAGATTGGTCTAGGATGTGTATTGATGCAAGAAGGCAAAGTCATCGCGTATCTGTCTCGACAACTGAAGCAGCATGAGCAGAACTATCCGACCCATGATCTTGAGCTAGCAGTTGTGGTTCTAGCGTTGAAGACATGGCGTCATTATTTGATGGGTAATCGCTGTGAGATTTACTCAGATCATAAGAGCTTGAAGTATATCTTCACCCAGAAGAAGTTGAATATGAGGCAAAGAAGATGGATAGAGTTAATCAAGGATTATGACCTTGACATTCACTATCACCCCGGCAAAGCCAACGTGGTAGCGGATGCTCTTAGCAGATTGCCGTGTAGGCTTAACACCATGATCAAAGAGAAGCAACCAAGTTTGTATGAGGAGTTGGAGCAGTTCAGGACTGAGTTAGTTAGCAAAGGATTCCTAGCTAGCATTGAACTTCAACCCACGTTGATTAGCCAAATCAAGGAAGCTCAGAAAGGGAATGAAAGTATCGACAGAATCAAACGTCGTATTGGTACAGGCAAAGTACCTGGATTCACTGAAGATGAAGAAGGTGTACTGTGGTACAAGGGACGTATCTGTGTACCAGCAGATTCGGAGCTGAAGGAAATTATCATGAAGGAAGCTCATGATACTCTTTATTCTATCCACCCCGGAGGAACAAAGATGTATCAGGATTTGAAAGAGCAATTTTGGTGGCACAAGATGAAGAGAGAGATCGGAAGCTACATCGCCAAATGTGACATTTGTCAAAGAGTCAAGGCAGAGCATCAGAGACCTGCAGGATTGTTGCAACCATTGCAGATTCCGGAATGGAAATGGGATTCCGTCAGAATGGATTTTATCACCGGTTTACCTACTTCTAGTTGATAGACTATCCAAGGTAGCCCACTTCATACCAGTCAAGACAACCTACCAGAGTGCAAAGCTAGCAGAGCTGTACATTGCTAGAATTGTTAGTCTGCATGGAACCCCCAAGACCATCGTATCAGATCGAGGAACTCAGTTTACTTCAAGATTTTGGCAGAAAGTTCAGGAAGGTTTAGGAACCAAGTTGAATTTCAGTACCGCTTATCACCCGCAAACCGATGGACAGACTGAGAGAGTCAACCAGATCTTGGAGGATATGCTTAGAGCTTGTGTGTTGGAATACGGATCAAAATGGGAAGACTGCCTGCCCTTCGCAGAATTCTCATATAACAACAGTTATCAAGCTAGTTTGCAGATGGCACCCTTTGAATTCCTATACGGAAGAAAGTGTCGTACCCCTTTGAATTGGTCGCAAGTAGGAGAGAGTCAGATCTTTGGACCTGACATTCTCCGAGAAGCAGAAGAGGAAGTTCACAAAGTTCATGAGCACCTCAAGACCGCCCAATCCAGACAGAAGAGCTATGCTGACAAGAGAAGAAGAGACCTGACTTTCAATGTCAGAGATTTCGTATATCTCAAGGTTTCACCATTGAAGGGAACTCAACGCTTTAGTCTAAAGGGAAAGTTAGCTCCCAGATATATCAGACCTTTTAAGATTCTGAACTGCCGAGGAGAAGGATCGTATCAACTGGAACTGTCTGAAGAGATGTCAGCCATCCACAATGTGTTCCATATCTCGTTACTTTGCAAATGCTTGGAAGTGCCTGAGAAGACTGAAGTTTTCAAGAATATCAATCACAGAGCACTGGAAATCAACAATGACCTGACCTATCGGGAAGTACCCATCCCTATCTTAGAAGAAGCCTATAGAACCACCAGGACCAGGAGTATCAAGTTTCTCAAGATTCAGTGGAGCAACCATACCGAGGAGGAAGCCACTTGGGAGCACGAGGATTACATTAGGACAGAGATCCCAAATCTCTTTAGTTCCTAGTTTTCTTATAAATCTCGGGACGAGATTTTATTTAAGGGGGGAAGGTTTGTAACATCCCAAAACTTCAATCCAAGCTTATCATGATCAAATCATCCAAAATATGGGGTTAACAAAAACTTTTCCAAATTTAAAATGAAAGCATTCATATATGTGTGCATTTAAAATAGGAGTTGTTTGGAATTGCCATGATTGTGTGATCCTTTGCTTCTAAAATGTTTCTTAGGTGATTTAAACATCATCTACATCATTCCCAAACTTGCCTAAAAGAAATCAAATCAAAAAGAATTAAAATGAAGGAATGGTCATTTGGACAAATTTAACTCTCATGCCTACTTTGGCTATTCCTAGTACTCAATTCTTAACAGAAACAATTCTTGATCTTTGCACCCCTTGCTAGTACACATCATGAGGTACCAAGGCCCACCTTTTGATCTTCTAAAAACATTCTGGAAACTATTTTAAATGGCAGTTCAAAATTGAATCTAATGCATATGCATAGATCACCCCTATTTCAAAAACCATGTATTTGAGCTCCATTTTCGAAACCCTTGCAACCAGAGACTACCTAGAACTAGTGGAGATCACTCAAAAATTTTGAACTCAAAATTCAAACTTTGGTCTCTCGCGGCCATTTCATCGAACAGGTGGCAGACAGATCAAACAATTGTCAAAACACTATAGTGTGCAGTGCTTCTTGTCACCATTTGGGCCTAACTCGGTCCCCATGTACCCCCAGCTCAAACCCCGGCCCTAGCTCTCTCTCCCTCTCCCCTAGATGCTCCAGTGCCAAGCCGCCCGACGCCATGCGCCAGGTCGACCATGGACAGCTCGCACAAAGCCGCCCCGCGCTCTCCTTCGCCCACTGGCAGACAGGCGCCATCACACCGCACCGCCTCGACCAGCCCCCGACCAAAATCGAGCGGAGGACTACCCCCAGTTGCTCGCGCCCATGTCTCTGTCCGCCATGCCGATCACCCCGGAGCGCCGCGCTCGCCAGAGCAGCACCGGCCTCGCCAAGCCCTAGCCTTGCGTGGCAGCACCCGCAGCAGGCCCAACAACCGCCCAGACATCCTTGTTCGCAGCCTCGTGACCAGCAGCCCCGAGGAACCGCGTCGAACACCGCCGCCCGTGCCCAGTGCACCGCCCGCTCCCGACCAATACAGATAGCCCCTTGCCGCGCCATCAAGCCATAGAGGATCGCCAGGAGACCGGCCACCGTCCGCCTACCTTGCCCATGCCCTTAGCTCGCTGTGTCGTCGCCCATGTCGAGCTCTGCCCATGTCGCTCTGCACCCTTCGCTCGCCTATATAAGGAGGCCTCCCCAGCAAGCTCTCTTCACACCATTCCACTCTCCTCACCTCTCTGAACCTCAACCACCCCTCGCCGGAGCAAGTGGAGCAGCAGCTCGCCGGAATTGGAGCCGGAGCCGCCGCCTGTGGAGAAGAAGAGTGCCGTTGATTCCGGCCACCCCAAGCTCCGCCGTGACCACGCCTCGCCTCGCCGTCGTCTTCCACTTCATTCGCCCGCATCGCCGACCTCGCTGGAGCCCCGACGCTAGTATCAACCAAGCTTTCGAGGAGGAGGAGTTCTACCAAGAAGAAGA
This sequence comes from Avena sativa, assembly GCA_916181665.1. Taxonomy (NCBI): domain Eukaryota; kingdom Viridiplantae; phylum Streptophyta; class Magnoliopsida; order Poales; family Poaceae; genus Avena; species Avena sativa. The sequence continues at coordinate 326,606,718 of OV702289.1, forward strand.
AGAAGAAGAAGAAGAAAACTTCAACCACTGCACCAACCAAGGCAAGCTATTAGTGGCAAGCTAACCCTTGCAAACATGCTTTAGTAAGCTCTTGTATCAAGCTAGAATAAAACTAGATAGTTTAGTGAAGATGCCTTAAGCATACTTTGATCACACCCCCTTAGGTTACACAAAGTTCTTTAATTAATTTTGAAGGTAGCATAAAAAGTATAAAACTTGACCTAATTAGAAACCCTTAGATGTCATTCTATGGCATGAGATTGATCCCACCTTTCCACCTTAGTGAACACTCTTAACCTAGTGTTTTAGAATAGATCAAACTTGAGTCACTTTAGATGGGAACACTTGGTGAAAATGAGTTATGAAAACCTTGGAATGATGAGTCATTCTATTGAGATGTTTTGACATGTGTTGAGAAACACAATTGGTTTATGATGATGAAAATGATGAGGCATGAGCCTTAACCCTTTTTATAAAACTGATGGTTGGATTCGGATGCGATACCATTCCAAATTTACCGTACAACCACATTACCTGAATTGGGTAAGGCTTAGCTGGAAATTTATATGCATTAGTATTAGTTCCCTCACGGGAGAGGTTTGAGCTGAGGCTACCTCTCAATGATGTCCACCTATGCAGTGCCCAAGATGACTGATGGTCATGGTTGGGAGGCCATGCTCATAGGAGAGGTGCTTGTACTAGGGTGTGTAAAGGGAAGGTTATGTTTGATTATCTGCATACTAAGTATGATGATTCAGGGGGTTATCCCTGACAGATGTATCGAATCTTGTGGTGAAAGTGTACCACCTCTGCAGAGTGTCAAACTATTCGAATAGCCGCGTCCGCGGTTATAGACAGTTGGAATGGCCATACTGTTTCATTGTCAGATGTTTTCTAAATGACTTGAAATGAATGATGAACTTTGACTTGACCACAACAGGGTTGTGTAGAGATAATAGCTTCCCAACTTAAGTGATTCTAGACTTTTATTTTATCTTTTCTTGCTTCAGAACTCAGCTTAGGTTTCAAACTTAACTTGATAGTTATTCTTTAAATTCAGCACTTTAACTTAGAATGGTAACCCTTGTTAGTAGTAGTTTGCTAGTACTTAAAGAGTACTCATGGCTTTTGTCCCTGGCTATTATCATGGCCAGACTATGAAGGAGATTATCAAGATGATGGTCAGTAGGACGGCTATGATAACTAGGACTATCTTCCTTCGTCAGCATTGTGTGTGCCCCTGAAGATGGACCCCACCGCTACGCTATCGTTTATTTCCGCTGCTTGTTGTATTAAAGACTGGATCATGAGATCCTTATTTGTGTAAAACCTTATGTATGGTTTGTAATGGATGATGTACTATGATATCCAATCCGTTATGTCTCGCAAAAATGGTAATCCTGGGATTGCGAGGTATGGCATAACGGGCATCTGGGATTAAAAACCCGGGTGTTGACACTTGGACAGGGGGTGGCGGTACAGTGTGGCGTGTCCGGTGTGCGTCATGGGAGAGGGCGGCGTGGCTCCTGGCGCTCTGCCCACTGTCGGCCGGCGATGACCAAAAACAGGCGGCGCTCCACTGTGCATACGGTGAAGGGGGGCTTGTCTAGTGCTTAGTTAGGCTCAGGGAGACAGGGGGTTTAAGAGGGGACCAAATGGTCGATTAATTACCGTGGAAATAGTGAAGTTAGGCTAGAGTTAGATTAGTGAAGGCCAGGTGTTTGTTGTAATGGCCGAAAGAATTTTATTTTGGAATTTTTGATTCAAAATTTTTGAGTGGTTTGATCTTAAGCTTAAGAGTCTAGGTTTGCTTGGGTTTGCCAAGGGGAAATGGTTTAATACATTTTTGAAAAAAATGGGATCTTAACATATGAACTAGATTCAATTTTCAACTATCCATTAAATTGATTTGAAAGATGTTTTTGTAAGTTTGTAACGTGGGACTTGATACACTTTTACTTGGTCTAGCAAGGGGTGAAAAGAAGTGGAAATGTTTCTGTTAGAAATCTTCTTCTAGGAACACACAAAGTGGCCTAGTGGTTTACTTTTGTCAAAATGACCATTTGCTTTATTTATTCCTATTTGATTTCTTTTTCTTTTGATTTTGTTTGTAAATGGCCTAGATGATGTAGCATTCACCTTAAAACCATTTCACAACATTTGTAGCAATCAAGCATGGCATTTTCAAACAATTCTATACTAATGCAAAACACACATGCATTCATATTCATTTTATTAATAAATTTTTTTGTTAACCCTAAACTTGGGTGATTAGAACTTGATAATCTTGATTAGGGTTTTTGGGTTGTTACAAACCTTCCCTCTTAAACAAAATCTTGTCCCAAGATTTAAGAAAAACTAGGAACTAAAGAGATCTGGAAACTTAGTCCTAATGTAATCTTCTCACTCCCAGGTAGCTTCTTCTTCAGTATGGTTGCTCCATTGGATCTTGAGAAACTGGATACTCCGGGTCCTGGTGGTTTGGAAGGCTTCCTCCAAAATACGGATGGGTACTTCATGATACGTCAGATCCTTGTTGATATCTATGGCTCGGTGATCAATATTCTTGAACACTTCGGTCTTCTCCGGCACTTCTAAGCATTTGCGAAGTAATGAGATATGGAACACATCATGGATGGCTGACATCTCTGCTAGTAGTTCTAGTTGATACGATACTTCTCCTCTGTGATTCAAAATCTTGAAGGGTCCAATATATCTGGGAGCTAACTTTCCTTTCAGTTGAAAACGTTGCATTCCCTTCAAGGGTGACACTTTGAGATACACAAAATCTCCGACATTGAAGGTCAGGTCTCGACGTCTCTTGTCAGCATAACTCTTCTGTTTAGATTGGGAGGTCTTGAGGTGCTCACGGACTTTGTGAACCTTCTCTTCGGCTTCTCGTAGGATGTTGGGTCCGAAAATCTGACTCTCTCCTACTTGCGACCAATTCAAGGGGGTACGGCACTTCCTTCCATATAGAAATTCAAAGGGGGGCATTTGCAAACTGGCTTGATAATTGTTGGTGTATGAGAATTCTGCGAAAGGCAGATAATCTTCCCATTTTGATCCATACTCTAGCACACAAGCTCTCAACATATCTTCTAATATTTGGTTGACTCTTTCAGTATGTCCATCGGTTTGCGGGTGGTGATAAGCTGTGCTGAAATTCAACTTGGTTCCTAATCCTTCTTGGACTTTCTGCCAAAATCTTGAGGTAAACTGGGTTCCTCGATCCGACACTGTGGTCTTGGGGGTTCCATGTAAACTGATGATTCTAGCAATGTACAATTCTGCTAGCTTCGAACTCTGGTAGGTTGTCTTGACAGGTATAAAATGGGCTACCTTGGACAGTCTATCAACTATGGCCTAGATAGAGTCATTTCCCCTACTAGATGTAGGCAAACCAGTGATAAAGTCCATTTCAACGGAATCCCATTTCCATTCTAAAATTTGCAATGGTTGCAAAAGTCCTGCGGGTCTCTGATGTTCCGCTTTGACTCTCTGACATATATCACACTTGGCTATATAGCTTCCGATTTCTCTCTTCATCTTGTGCCACCAAAATTGCTCCTTCAAATCCTGATACATCTTCGTTCCTCCGGAGTGGATAGAATAAAGGGTATCATGAGCTTCCTGCATGATAACTTGCTTCATCTCCGAATCTGCTGGCACACAGATACGTCCTTTGTACCACAAAACTCCTTCTTCGTCTTCAGTGAATCCGGGTACCTTCCCTGTACCAATACAACGTTTAATTCCGTCGATACTTGCATTTCCTTTCTAGGCTTCCTTGATCTGACTGATCAACGTGGGTTGAAGTTCAATGCTAGCTAAAAATTCTTTGCTTACTAGCTCCGTTCTAAACTGCTCCAACTCTTCATGCAAACTTGGTTGGGCTTCTTTGATCATGGTGTTTAATCTACACCGCAATCTGTTAAGAGCATCCGCTACCACATTGGCTTTGCCGGGGTGATAGTGAATGTCAAGGTCATAATCCTTGATTAACTCTATCCATCTCCTCTGCCTCATATTCAGCTCCTTCTAAGTGAAAATATACTTCAAACTCTTGTGATCCAAATAAATCTCACAGCGGTTACCCATAAGGTAATGACACCATGTCTTCAAAGCTAAAACTACAGCTGCTAGTTCAAGACCATGGGTAGGGTAGTTTTGCTCGTGCTGCTTTAGTTGTCGGGACAAATATGCTATGACTTTGCCTTCTTGCATCAACACACATCCGAGACCAATCTTGGATGCATCACAATACACATCAAAAGGCTTCTTGATATCTGGCATAATCAGAATTGGGGCTTAAATCAATCTCTTCTTGAGCTCTTGAAAACTTGCTTCACATTTGTCGGTCCATTCAAACTTCCTATCTTTCTTCAACAATTGGGTCATCGGTCTTGCGATGCTCGAAAATCCTTCAACAAACTTGCGGTAACATCCCGCTAATCCGAGAAATGCACGGACTTGAGTTTGAGTGGTTGGGGCTTCCCATTCTTCAACATCTTTGATCTTGGCAGGATCAACAGCGACTCCTCCTGCCGACACAATATGTCCGAGGAATCCTACTTCCTTCAACCAGAACTCACATTTGCTAAACTTGGCATACAACTGATGCTCTCTAAGGGTTTCAAGGATGGTTCTCAGGTGTAGCTCATGGTCTTCTTCTGACTTGGAATAGATTAGAATATCGTCAATAAAAACAACGACAAACTTATCTAGGAAGTTCATGAAAATCTTATTCATGAGATTCATGAAATAAGCGGGGGCATTGGTTAATCCAAAACACATGACCGTATACTCATACAATCCATATCTGGTGGTAAAGGCGGTCTTTGGAATATCCGTTGCACGAATCTTGAGTTGATAATAACCAGTTCTAAGATCAATCTTAGAAAACACTCTAGCACCAGTCAACTGATCAAACAGATCATTTATCTTGGGTAGTGGGTACTTGTTCTTGATGGTGACATCATTCAACTTTCGGTAATCCGTGCACAAACGGTTACCTCCATCTTTCTTATCCACAAACAAAACAGGTGATCTCCATGGTGATGCGCTTGGTTGAATCAAACCTTTCTCCAGCATAGAATCAAGTTGCTTCTTTAGCTCCACTAATTCATATGGGTTCATACTATAAGGTCTCTGAGTTATGGGTCCAGTTCCAGGAATTAGTTCAATAATGAACTCGATATCCCGATCTGGGGGCATACAGGGCAATTCATCTGGGAATACGTCGGGGTATTCACAGACTACTCTGACTTGGTCTATGGTTGGTTGGTCTAGACTCTTGTTACATTTGAATTGACGGGGCAAGGTCTCAGATACATGCTCTACTGATTCTCTAGAGCTACTGGTCATGGTTATGGCTTTCTTGGCACAGTCGATCAATCCTTTATGTGTCAACATCCAATCCATTCCTAGTACTACTTCCAAACCTTTGGTTCCAAGTACTATTAGATTGGCATAAAAATCGATCCCATGGATTCTGATAGGTACAGCCTTGCAAATTTTTCTAGCTTTGGTGGTTGAACCAGGTATTTGAACTATCATAACATGCTTCAATTTGGTTGGTTGAATCTTACTAGTGCATGCAAATTCTTCTATAACAAACGAGTGTGATGCTCCAGAATCAAACAACACTCTTGCAAGTATTGAGTTAACAGAAAACATACCCAGCACGACATCGGCGCTTCTTGGGCTTCTTCAGCATTCATGTGGAACAGACGGCCGTTGCGGTTGAGCGAGTTCCCTGGGGCAAATCTCCTTCCAGGCTGAACACGGCGCTGCTGCTGAGCGAGTGCATTCACATTGGTGGTGGCTGCAAGCTTCTTGGGACACTCGTTGGTGTAGTGACCCTTGACTCCACATTCAAAGCAAGTAATCTAGGACTTGTCTTTGGCTGCAATAGGCACAGCATTGCTTCCAGTCCTTGGGGCAGTATTGTTGTTGTTGTTGGACTTGGGCGGTGCACGGTTGAAGTTGTTGCTGTTGCCGGGGTTGTTGTTGTGGTTTCCTCCAATCTTCAAGTTTCCTCCGCTACGATCGGGGTAGCTTGGACGGGTCATCGGGGGTCTGTTGTTTCTTGGGGCATACCCTGCAGACGGGTTGGGGTGATACTTCTGGATATGGTGGGATCCAGTCTGGTGCATCATGTGACGCTTGCGGTTATCATTGCTTGGTTTATCTTCCCTTCCATCTGAATGGCAGAGTCGACTAGCTCTTCTAGATTTTCAAAACGGATGTTGACTAATACAGTATGTATCTCATCATGCAATCCATTTAGGAACCTTTCATTCTTCTTGGCTTCAGTGTTAATCTCATCAGAGGCATATCTAGCTAATGACAAGAATTTGTCACGGTACTCAACTACTGACATCCTTCCTTGCTTCAGTTCTCTGAACTCATCTCTCATTCTGGTGACCAAACCTTGTGGCACATGGGTGCGGCTGAACTTGATCTTGAATGCTTCCCAAGTCATCATCTGATCGTGGTTCATGGTATGGGTGCTATTCTACTAGGCTCTTGCATCACCTGCCAGATAATGGGTGGCAAACAGCACTTTCTCGTTGGCTTCAACTCCCGTGACCTCCAGATTGTTCTCCATGGTTTGCAGCCAGTCATCAGCATCCATGGGATCCTCAGACTTATTAAAGATTGGGGGATTGGTATTCCGAAATTTTTTAAGCTTGGATCCATGGTTGTCTTGGTTTCCGTGGCCTTGATTATTGTGGGCCATCTGAGCAATCTGTTGCAGAGTGGCTAGGTTGGCTTGGCGTTCGGCCCTACTAGCTTCACGGTCGGAAACTAGCATTTGCAGAATCTGCAACATTGGGTCCTGCGATGAGTTGCTTCCTCCTTGGTTTCCATGAGGCATCTGAAGATTGAGATAGATAAAGAGGTAAGAGGGAAATTCTAAGGTTCATGGTTTTGTTTCAAATAGCTTTAAACTTTGAGTTTGAACTCGGGTTTTGCAAACTAACTTATTCTTCTCATTCATTCATTCAAAGCACACAATACAAACACACACCACACTCAAATAGAAAACAGATGGTTTTAAGAACCATTCTGTGAAACTACGATACAGTGGGACCGATACAACTCATTCCTACGGTAGTGACCAAGTGCATCTACTAATCATCAATGAAGTCAGAATCATCATCATCGGTGTAGAAATCCATGACATCATCCTCTAGGTAGTCGTTGTCATCACTGAGGTACGAGTGAAGATCTCCCTGGATGTCTTCATCTTCCTCCTCTTCCTTTGCTTCAAGCTAGACTTCCTGTTCATGAATGGTCTTCTTAAGATCGGCCACCTTCTTGCAAAGACGATCGATGGTGCGATCCTTCTTCTCAAGTTGACGACGAAGTGATTGGCGATCCTTTACGAGCATGGCGATAGTCTGGTCTTTCTTGACGGCAATGGCAAGGTTGTGGTTGGCGTAAGCTCGAGAATTGTCCAATTCCTTCTGCCTATCATACAACATGAAGTCAAGATTTTTCCACCTAGCGCTTCAACTCTGGGTGACTTGGCATCTCCAATGGCATTCCCATAGAATCACGCCTTGCAAAGTGAGCAAAGCGAGTTTCCTGGATCAAGTTGATGTTTTGCCCACACAGACAGGCAAGAGCTTCATGCATAGCCCTGGCTAATCCATCTAGCCAGTTGTTCTCTCGCAAGGTGAATTTAATCTTCTTAGAAGTGGGTGCTTCCATTCTGCCTTTGAGATCTGCAACTATCAGCCATTGTAGATCTCCTCCTCGGTGATCGTTGAGTTGGGCACCGAAGAATTCCGGATGCGGGTGCTCAAGGTACTCTGATAGTGCATATAGATCCCTCTCAAAGATCAGTCCTCCGTTGCCCAACTGGTAGAACTTGCAACACTGAACTTCCATCTATAAGAATTTAGGATGAGTAAGTTAGTGAGGTGATCAAGTGTGTCAAATTTTATGTAGTAATGTAAGAATTTTTGAGGAACATGTATTTTTTGAAAGAATCAAGGATAAGAGTGGGAATAGGTTTTCATAAATACTCACTTATTTTGTTTTGAAACTAAGTTTTTGTTTGGACGTCTATTCTAACTAGGGTCTCCTATGGTCAGGCTGGCTCTAATACCAACTTGTCAACACCCGGATTTTTAATCCCAGATGCCTGTTATGCCATACATCGCAATCCCAGGATTACCATTTTCGCGAGGCATAACAGATTGGATATCACATTACATCATCCATTACAAACCATAATAAGGTCTTACACAAATAAAGGATCTCATGATCCAGTCTCAATACAAACAAGCAGTGGAAATATAAGCGTAGTAGTGGGTTCCATCTTCAAGGTCACAGGCAATGCTGACGATGGGAGATGATCCTAGTTGTCGTAGCCTCCTGCTGTCCATCATCCCGGTAGTCCTCCTCATAGTCTGGCCACGGGAATAGCCAGGGACAAAGCCATGAGTACTCTTTAAGTACTCGCAAACTATCACTAACAAGTAAGGTAGTTCTAGTAGGAATCTTAAGATCTAGGTTTATTTGCAAAAAGGCAGGTTTATCTAAACTGAGTTTAGAAGTAAAGAAAACTAATTTAATGTTCTAAAACACTTAAGTGGGAACCTAGTTTTCATAGTCACAACCTTGTTGTGGTCAATTCAAAATCATAGTTCTTTTCACAAGTCATTTTGAAAACATCTGACGACGGAATAGTAAGGCCACTCCAACTGTCCATGACCGCGGACACGGCTATTCAAATAGTTTGACACTCTACAGAGGTGGTACACTTTCACCACAAAATTCGATACATCCATCAGGGATAACCCTGAATCATCATACTTAGTATGCGGATAATCAATCATAACCTTTCAATTACACACTCTAGTATAGGCACCTCCCCTATGAGCTTGGCCACCCAGCCATGGCCATCTGCCATCCTGGGCACTACATAGGGGGACAATTCACACTCACGAGGTAGCCTCAGCTCAAACCTCTTCCACGAGGGAACCCATACTAATGCATATAAACTTCCGGCTAAGCCTTACCCAATTCAGGTATTGTGGTTGTACGGTAAAATTGGAATGGTATCGCATCCGAACCCAACCATCAATTTTTGGTAAAAGGGCTAAGGTTCATGCCTCAACATTTTCATCATCAAATCCATTTGTGTTTCTCAACACATGTCAAAACATTTCAATAGAATGACTCATCATTCCAAGGTTTTCATAATCATTTTCACCAAGTATTCTCATCTAAAGTGATCAAGTTTTATGCTTTAGCACTAGCCACTAAGTTAAGAGTCTTCACTAATGAGGGGTGCTAATCTTCAATATCATGCCATAGAATGACATCTAGTATAGGCCTAGTTTTATACTCTTTATGTTATCTATACTATCTTTCCAAATACTCACTAAGCGCCTACTAAAATTAAAGAACTTTGGTAAAGTAAAAAGAATAAGCTTGCAAGTAAAACTTGGGATTGCTATAAATCAAAGGTATATAACCAAAGCATGCCTAATGCATCTGGCTTAGGTTAAAACTTGCACATATATGAGGTTGCAAGTCTAGCTATCCAATAATAGCTTGCCTTGATTGGTGCAGTGATTGAAGTTTTCCTCTTCTTCTTCTAGGTAGAACTCCTCCTCCTCGTAGCTTGGGTCGGCACTATCGTCTATATATAAAATACGGGGTACACAATCACCAAACAATACTTAACTAGTTATATTTAGCACACTAAGGTTCACACTTGATGATCTAGCATCATCACAATCATCACATGAATTAAACAACTAATTTTATTTAGTTTATTTGAGAAAAGTAATTTATACTCATTGAAAATTAATTAAGATTTAATATTCTCCAATTAAAATATGGGATCATGTGGACACATGTCATCACCACATATTCTAATATATGGGAATGTGATTTAAAGGGTTGGTCACCATTTATTAAGTTTAGGATTATCATTTAATAGATTTAAAGTGACTAGAAATGCCGTAATAGCATTCATTTGGTACTAGTCCAATGTCACTTCATGCAAACCTAAATGTTTTTACATATTCAGATAGATATTATCAAATGTGATTTTTGAGAGTTGGAATCAACTCAAAAGCTATTATGGTTGATTTTTGAAAAATGTTTGAAGTTGCAAAAGTCTCGGTCTTGTTATTTTTACTATAGATTATCTCTAACTCCAAATGATTTAAATCCAATGGTTTTGGATAGATAATTTCATTACCTTTCTAGCAAAATTTAAATCATGCAATTTGGTTTAGTACAAAATAGACTTATAAGTAATAACCCCATCGAATCTATCTATATAAAGAGGCAATCGTGTTAGGGAGCGGGTTTTTCTTTGGCCAATAAGGTACTTCGAACTTGGAACGAGCATGAAGAGATTAACGATACTTCTTTCTCTTTTGAGTTTTTCTGGCGGACGTAGCTCAATCTTCTCTCGCTGGATCCCAACCTAAAAGTAGCTAAGAGTTTTCTGGGCCTAATCTAAAAGATAGCATAGAGTTGTCAGTTTAAGTAGCTCCCCTTTTCCCGAGTGCGGGAGTCAGAGCATCCATTTCAGAAGAATGATTCATTTGGATCGACGAGCCATTTCACGAATCAATAGAATGTCTCTCTATCCATATCTATTCTATATTTGGCCATAAAAAAAAGAAGTCTTTTTTTATGGCATGCGGGATGATCGTGCCTAGTAGCCATTCCGTCCAGAGATGGAGCTCAAAGGCGAAAGGCACTAAAGATGTTTCATCAGAATTGCTATTGACATCGACTCGTCAGGTTCAAACTGACATAGGCCTTACTAAGACCTATATTCTTCCATGAAGGAGTCGCAAAACTTCTGTTAGGTTCTTATCTTAGATTCCGTCTGTCTTGGAGTCTAGTTCTTCACATAATAGAAAATCTGAATAAAACATACGGAGCATATGTTGGTTTAGAATTGCTCGGGAATTCATTGATAGTGACTTTCAAAGTTCTAGGGGGCTCGTCTACTCCTATTTTTTCTCGATCGAGCCGCTTTCCCTCATTCTACTCGTCCAGCCCTCTTCACGAACTTGTACAATCAATGCCACAAAGATAGCAAACTCGATTATCGAATATATAAGGAAAGGGGCGACGGTTTGGCACCAGATATCCGGGGGTGTGGAAAGAGCAGCTGTGAAAAGCGGAAAAAACATCAAAAAACGACGATTGCTCGTGAAGGTTTCCACAGAAAGACCCCTTGGTTCTGGCAAACAGATCACAATTACAGGTACCTGGGAGCATACTGATGGAATGAACAAAATACGAACTGTTAAAACTCTCTGAATTGATTTTTGAATCTATGGACAGAATAGGGTTTTAACTAAAATGGAAAATCAATATTTGAATTTCCTGGGATGCGCGGGAAAGCTAAACGGGCCGGCCCAACTGCACTGCATAGTGCAGCAGGCTGCTGACAGATGGGGTCCACCAGTTAGCGACTCATCTAACGCGAAACAGTATCATTGAATCTAGACCGTGAGATCTAATTAACGGAGAGGAGTTCTCGTCGACGACGAACTGCTCTGGCGAGGAATCAACTCTAACACGGCGGTGGGGGTCTGGCTAGGCTCACCTGGGCTCCAGCTAGGGTCAGCGACGGGGGCGATCGGCATGGTAGACAACGGCAGTTTGAGGCGCGGTTACGGCAGGGCTTGGGGTGGTCGAAATCAACGGCACCCTTCTCCTCCAGCAGCGGCGGGCTCCGGCCAAATTCCGGTGAGAGAGAGCTCGCGTTGATCCGGGAAGAAGTGGGGGAGGATCAATGAGGAGTGGGGAGTGCTGGGGTGTGGAGAAATGAGGCAGGGGTGGCCTCCTTTTATACTGCGGCGAGGGGACCGAACGGTGCGGGCGCGAGCTCGTCGGTGACGATGCTACAGGTGGCTAGCGGCACGGTTGAGGCTAGGGGGCGGTGCGTGGTTCCCTGGCGGTTCTCACGGGAGTAATGGAGAGGCGTGGGGCAGTGTGGTTCGGTCGGGAGCGTGCGGTGCTCCGCGCGGACGCAGAGGTGTTTGCGATGGCGTGCGGCAGCTGCGGGTCGCGCGGCGGCGAACGGGGGTGTCTGCGGGGTTGGGGTGATCATGGCGAGCATGAGCGTGCGTGGAGAGATTAGGGTGCGGTCTGTGCGAGCTGGTCGGGCGTGGTGAGCTAGCACGGTCTGGACATGGCACAGAGACATGGTGCGTGGTGTAGCTAGGGTGGTCTAGGGCTCGGCTAGGGTCGAGGCTTGGACAGGGGTGGCGGTGGAGTGCGCCGTGTCTAGTGCGCGTCGTGGGAGAGGGCAGCGTGGCTCCTAGCGCTCTTCCCAATGTCGGCCGGGGTTGACCAAAAACGGGCGGCGCTCCACTATGCATACGGCGAAGGGGGGCTTGTCTAGTGCTTGGTTAGGCTCAGGGGAGACATGAGTTTAAGAGGGGACCAAATGGTCGATTAATTACTGTGGAAATAGTGAAGTTAGGCTAGAGTTAGATTAGTGCAGGCCAGGTGTTTGTTGTAATGGCCGAAAGAATTTTACTTTGGATTTTTTGATTGAAAATTTTTGAGTGGTTTGATCTTAAGCTTGAGAGTCTAGGTTTGCTTGGGTTTGCCAAGGGGAAATGGTTTGATAGGTTTTCGAAAAAATGGGATCTTAACATATGAACTAGATTCAATTTTCAACTGTCCATTAAATTGATTTGAAAGATGTTTTTGTAAGTTTATAAGGTGGGCCTTGATACACTTTTACTTGGTCTAGCAAGGGGTGAAAAGAAGTGGAAATGTTTCTGTTAGAAATCTTCTTCTAGGAACACACAAAGTGGCCTAGTGGTTTACTTTTGTCAAAATGACCATTTGCTTTATTTATTCCTATTTGATTTATTTTTCTTTTGATTTTGTTTGTAAATGGCCTAGATGATGTAGCATTCACCTTAAAACCATTTCACAGCATTTGTAGCAATCAAGCATGGCATTTTCAAACAATTCTATACTAATGCAAAATACACATGCATTCATATTCATTTTATTAATAAAAGTTTTTGTTAACCCTAAACTTGGGTGATTAGAACTTGATAATTTTGATTATGGTTTTTGGGATGTAACAACCTGGTAGTGGCTTGGATCCTCCAAATCACTACTCTTTGGTACTACTATGTACAACCCCCTTGATGACATCTACTTGACCCTAGTATAGTAGATGGCATGTAACACCATACCCCTTTGGAGATCCCGTTTTAGCCGAAGCAAAGCTATAGGAAGGGAAGACCCTAGAAAAAGTTTTTTTTAAATGTTTTAGGTAAAACCTTAGTGAGGTTTGACCTGCCAAGAGAAGTTTGAGAAAGAAGGAAAAATGTTTCCGAAAAGCATTTTGAAAGATTCTACTTCTTATCATATTCTAGTTTAAATGATTTCAAAAATTGGTTTCCTCTATCTCTCATCCAAATTCAAACCTACGGATCTCAAATAACTAGGACTTAGAACTGGGTGCAGATGATGAAGACAAGATAAAGGGAACCGACTACCAGCAAACACAAAGGAGACTACAAGATCACCCTACCAGCGGAATCCTCATAATCTAAAGAAATCAAGTGCTCCACTACCTCCCGAGGATACGCCGAAGGCTTCATCTGCAAGATAGTGGCACAGACCCTAATAACGATGTTACCCAGGATCGATAGTCCTAAGATAGGATTCCCTTATAACGTGCCCCTACCTAGCATGCCAGATGTTTGCATAAAACGCAGACACGGGACACTAGGGGTAATGGATGTGCCCTTTTAGTTTTTTAGACGTGGTGGCAAATAAGCTCTAGTTCATCTTCTTCGATTGGCAAAACACACAAACGCGGTGAGGTGTACCAAGGTTCAGGCCATCCAGAGGCTAACAACCCTACTTCCTGCTTGTTTGGTGGATTTCTCAATGAGATAAGAAAGTGGCTACAAGGATTCCGCTTTCCGTGTTGGGCAAGTGGGTTGGTTATCCTAATAGTTTATCTCCCTCTGTCTCTTAGCCATGGACCTCCTTTTATAGGTTAAACGGGATACCATGGTGGTTAGAAGGATCCTTCCTCTTCACTCGTGACTAGGAGTGATGATGCGACAATATAGCTTTTACACAACAAATAGAGGACTAATGCAAAAGGACACACTCCTTCCTCTATCATGTCCCATCCTTTTGACATGCGCTAAGGCCCCGAGATTCTTTTCCTTCAAGGGTCATGTCCTTTCCTATCTTCCCATGACAGCCTAAGCCTAGTCTTTCCCGATCTGGCCAAGCCCTGACCCTTCTTTCTTCCACCCTCGGGAGAACCACTTTCATCGCCACAGAATTGTTGTGCATCAGGCCTCTGTCGATAATAAAAGAGCATCGATGCCTTGCCCTCGGAGATGTCGTTGTCCCACACACGTAGGGAAGGTGGTTGGGACATGGTTAACATAGGCCATTCCAGGGCAAGGGGTGATGTCATGGATGACGTTACCTTCCCGGTGACCGTAGGTCGGGAGACGGATCCCGTGACCCCGCTCGTACAGTCCTCTCTAGGCTTTCGCGTCTTGCGAGGATAGAGCGTGCAGCGGCACATAGTCAGTGGATAAGGGATACCCTGGTTTTCTTGACTCTAACATACTCGACATATTAGTTCTACAAGAACATGCGATCAGCCTGGGATCTGGCGCATGAAGTGAAGAAGAAAACCTTGGAGTTAAACTTGCATATTTTACAATTCACCTGCTTAGGAGATTTGGGAGAGAGTAATTGAAGGAGGGCCTTGGATGTCCAGAGGGAACCCTACGTGCATGCTTCCCTATCATGGGTTCACCAAACTCCTCAACCATTGAGCTCAACTCATGTGCAAAAAAAATTGAGCTCAACTCTATTGACATATGGATCCAAATTCACGATCTTCTAATTGGGTATGCACCGATGCTGAAGTCATTGACATCTAAGGTTGGAGAGGTCAAAACCTCAGAGGATGATGCTTTTGGTTTTGTTGGAGAGGTCAAAACCTTAGAGGCTGCTGCTTTTGGTTTTGAAGGCAACTTTTATTGAGTACGGGTAAGATTGGACGTGTGGGCGCCGATGCGATGTTTTGTATCAATGGTCACAAGTGCAAAGAGAGAGCTCCTTCTTGTGAAGTTTGAAAAGCTGCCGAACTGGTGTCAAGACTATAGACACCTTGGGCATGAATACAAGGAACACAAGGACGGTGTTCACCCACTATCCGCCCTTGTTTTCAAATATCTTCTTGCTACATGGAGTATGAGGGCTGAGGGAAGACCCAACCGAGGTAGGAGTGCACCTCGAGGTGGTCAAGGGAGTGGTATGTTTGGCCGTGGGGTTCTCCTATCAGAATTGGGTGTTGAATAATGTGTAGAAGAGGATATTAATGTTAATATGGGCACATATGGTGATGACCCATCTAGGAAGAGAGGATCAGATCATGAAGAATTGAACTACCGGATGGGAGCACCGGAGCTATCATATAGTTTCTCATGTTAAGATTGTAGTGGAGGATATACACAATCGCAGCATGGGGAGATATGGTGCAGTAATCAATAAGATCAGAGCACGATATACTCAGTTCCAAATGTGTAAATTCGTTTTTAAAGGGAGATCTTCAAACTTTGAAGCCCACGGTTTTGCTAGATTTATGATTTCTCAGGGAGATGACCGCCACTTGTGGCTAGGCACATCATATTTTACAAATATTCCGGAAATTCCTTTCGGCTCCCAAGATTCAGTGCTCTCGGTATATTTGAAAATTAAAAAATTATATTTATAAGTTTCAAAAAATTGTGAAACAAAATTCTAAAAGTAGTTAATGATGTATTCCATAAACATGCAAAATCTCAATTCCATATGTTTTGCATTTTGAGCTACATACTTGTCATTTTTGTGTAGCTCAAAATACAGATTATTTGCAATTGATATTTTGCATGTTTTTGGTATACATCACTGGCTACATCCCTATTTATTTTCAGAATTTTTTGCAGTCCATAAATATGGTTTTTAATTATTTTTTCAAAAACGGAATCACTAGTGCCCACGCCAAATGTCCACTCCAAATATTCATGTAAACACCCTCTTGAATCAATAAAATCGAGCCGGTTGTCTGAAACAAACCCTACTTTGCTCCACACAGCAGACAACAAATGTACCAAGTAAACCTTCTCCACCTGCCCCTGGCCTCTTCCCATCCCCCACAAGAAGGGTAGCACTCTGCGTCCCTCGAGGGATAATTCCCCTGGTCCTCTGAGTAATATATGTCCTTAAAACGCCATTTAATACCCCTTTTGATACATAAGTCCCATTTTTCTATATGTAGCAAAAAAGGTTCGCTCATGAGACAAAAATTAAAAAGATAGATCTCGCCGGAGATCTTGTAGGAATTTTGTTGGAGACTATGTAGCGAAACAATTATGCTATTATAGCAAAACCAAAAAGGTTGTAGAAAAAAACCCTGCTACCATAGCAAACCCGACGTTGCCGGACCTCGCGGAGATCTCATAGCAAAACCTGTATACTATTGTAGCAAAACAATAGATATGTTGTAGCAAAAAATGTAAACTCTAATGCCGCACGTAGCACTAGCGCAGGTTTCATAGTGTTGTGTCGGCCACACGTAGCAAACCCTAACCCCACATGTAGCACTGCTACTGGTCACATGTAGCAAAACTTGACGCCGCATGTAGCACCGCTGCCAGCCACATGTAGCACCCAGCTGGCTGCACGTAGAAAACCTCGACGTCGTACGTAGCAGCGTCGGTGGCCTCCGATAGGACCCGGCGGCTGCATGTAGCAAAAATGTTGTGGGGGAGGGGCTGCACCAGGCGTCGTCGGGAAAAATGGCAGGCACCGTCAGGAGCAAGGCTGGGCTCTTTAAGGAGTAATGCGGGTGGCCCCTTGTAACACATCATCGTCGGCCTCCTTACACCTAGGGCGTGGTGGTGCTCCACCGAGGAACTTCCCCCGACAGGATAGGGTGTGGCTCAGGTTGAGCCTGTGGGAGGAGCGCAGCAACGCAAGCTCCGGACGGCGCGGTGCGCGGAGGCGTCTACCACAACGCATTTGTTGGGTAGCGGGACAGCTGCTTAGGGAGAGGAGGAGCAGCAAAGCGACGGTGGCCCAATGGTATAGAGGATCAGTGACACGCGGTGGCACAACGGTGCGGGGCGGCGGTCCTGCAGCGCGGTGACACGAGAGACTGCATGTGGCGCAGCTCGTGCGAGTTCAGACCAGGGCGAGGTACTACAATACCGTGCAGGTAGGTGGAGAAAATAGAGTCAGTTTTGTTTGGTGAGGCTTATGAGGACATGTACAATACGGACACTTAGAGCGAGCTCTAGAATGGATTTCCTGATAGTTACATCCAATTCTCGTCTGAGGCCGGGATTTCATCCGGCGTCGACGCACACTTAGACGTCGGTTGCTTCTGTTTAAAAAAATTTCCACGCGCATTTTAAGCTAACGTCGGGCGCTTGGAATGCACAACAGCCTAGAGACCAAATAGCATACGGCGAACTCTATTTTGTTGGGGTGATTGCGTGATGGCGTTAGAGACCGGGGCACTAGCCAGAATATTTTAAGCGCCTGGAGGCAATTAGCGTTGGAAGAAAGGACTCTTAGCCAGACTCTACTCCGTTTACTAATTATTACTAGCTAAATCCTCGTGTGTTGCTATGATCTATTTAATTTAATTCTCATCTTAGATATAATTATAATGCATGTCAACAACATAGGTAGAGAACATATCCACAAAATATGTGAAGTCACACTTTTAAAAAATTATTCTAAAAACTTTAAGATTTCAATTGGACATTATATATCTCTTCAAAAGAAATGGACATCAGTTGGTGCCTCTGGATTACATAAAGAAATTTTGCCCCAAGAAATTCAATAAGTTTGAGTTTTTACCATCAGTTGGTGCCTTTGGTGGAATTATTACCATTTGGAATGGGGCTCTATTTACTAGTGATTTGGATTTTAAAAATGATTTCTCTATCTCCATCAAGTTCCACTCCAACTTATCCAATGAGACCTGGTACCTTACCAATATATATGGTCCCTGTGATTCACATAGAAAAGCCTCTTTCATTCAGTGGTTTCATAATATTGATATTAATGATGGTGTGAACTGGCTTGTGGTGGGAGATTTTAATCTAATTAGACAACCTTCTGACAGAAATAAAGGTGGAGGAGATATCAATGATATGTTACTTTTTAATGAAGCTATCAGTAATCTTGGCCTGATTGAACTACCTCTGAAAGGGAAAAAGTTTACATGGAGTAATATGCAGAAAGACCCACTTCTTGAAAGACTAGACTGGTTCTTCACCTCAAGCTCTTGGACTTCTTCTTATCCATCGACCTTTGTCTACCCTCTTGTCAGACCTACTTCTGATCATACTCCATGTATTATTAACATTGGCACCAAAATACCCAGGGCAAGAGTTTTTAGATTTGAAAACTACTGGCTGCAACACAGTGATTTTATTGGCATTGTTCAAAATGCTTGGAACATACCAGTTGCTTATCATGACAGTGCAAAGAATATGAATGCCAAGCTTAAAAATGTTAGAAGAGGCCTAAAACTTTGGGCAAAGAACCTCCCTTGTCTCAAACAATTAATTGACAAGGTTAATCTGGTCATTGAACTTCTGGATAATTTTGAAGAATATAGATGCTTGAACATTCTTGAATGGAACTTGAGAGATATTCTGAAGTCTCATATCATTACTTTGTTACAAAATCAAAAGTCATATTGGAAGCAAAGGGGGAAGATTAAATGGGTCAAGCTTGGAGATGGAAACACAAAATTCTTTCACTAAAAGGCAACTATCAATTATAGACATAATTACATCTCTACTCTGGCACTTCATCTATTTTGCTAAATGGTATTCCTGGGAAAAAAATTACTGCAAAAGGGGAGTCAGACAAGGTGGCCCATTATCACCACTTCTATTTGTCCTTGCTGCTGATTTGCTTTAATCCATATTGAATAAAGCAATGGATCATGTCCTGATTATCCTGTAATTCAGTATGCTGATGATACACTCTTGATTATGAAAGCTGATGCCCAAGAATTACTTTGCCTAAAATCTATTCTAAACACCTTCTCTGATTCAACTGGACTGAAGGTCAATTATCAGAAATCAAGTTTGATTCCCATCAACCTGGATAGTGAAAGTGTGGATCATTTTGCAAAAACCCTGAATTGTCTAAAAGGTACTTTTCCTTTTACATACCTTGGTCTACCTTTAGGTCTTACCAAGCCTTCTTTAGAATATTTCATACCAATGGTTCAAAGAGTGGAAAAGAGACTTTGTGGAATTGCCAACTTCCTCAATTATGGTGGTAAACTTGAAATGGTTAAGTCAGTGATGTCCTCCTTGCCAATGTTCTACATGAGCTGCCTAGAGATACCACCAACTATCAAGAATCAATTGATCAAATATTTCAGACACTGCTTATGGAGAAAGAAAGGTTCTGAAAGTGCTTATGTTCAAGCTAATGGCTCTGCTCTTATGGCTTGGGACAAAATCTGTAAGCCAAAAAATCAAGGAGGATTAGGTGTTCTAAATATAACTATCCAGAACAATGCTTTACTGCTAATTTTTTTGGATAAGTTTTATAATGACCATGACATTCCTTGGGTGAAACTGGTGAAAAGTTCTTATTATGTAGATGGTTCTGTTCCTAGTCATCATTTAGAAGGATCTTTCTGGTGGAGATCTCATCTCAAGCTAATTGATACCTACAAGGCCATGGCTAGAGGAAACTTGGGTAATGGTGGTTCCATTTTATTCTTGACTGATCTTTGGGAAGATCAGTGTCTTCATCACAAATTCCCTCATCTACTATCCTTTGCAAAAAATACAAACTTCACTATAAAAGAAGTGGTACAAACTGAGTTCCTAGAAGATTTGTTCCACTTACCTTTATCTCAGCAAGCTTTCAATGAGTTTGAGCAGATGGAAATGATTTGTCAGCAAGCTTCGGTAAAGATTCAAGAAGGCAGAAAGGATAGTTGGTCCTACATTTGGGGAAATAACAACTTCACATCTTAAAAAGCTTATAAAGTCATGGTTGGGTATCAACCTACCCCCCCCCCCTCCCCCCCCCCCCCCACACACACACACACTTCAAATGGATTTGGAGTACCGCCTATCAACAGAAACATAAGTTCTTTTTTTGGTTATTACTTCAAGATCGTCTGAATACAAGGAATCTTCTTAGAAGGAAAAATATGCAACTACAGTCATATTCATGTGCTGTTATGGAATGCTCACAAGAAGAAACTCTATCTCATTTGTTTTGGACATGTCCTTTTGCTGAAAACTTTGGGACTCTTTTTGCTCACAAAGACACAGGGGGTTATCAGTTTTCGAGGCCATTGAAGATATTAAGGAGAAATTACAATTACCCTTTTCTATGGAGATCATCATTCTAGCGGCATGGGTGATTTGGATTATCAGAAACAATAAGATTTTCAATAATCAAAGGCCAAATTTCAATAGTTGGAAGGCAATTTATAATGAAGAGCTAAGATGGATTAGCTTTAGAATTAAAAGAAACCTTGCTGAAAACTTCAAAGATTGGATTCAATCTAAAACTTAGATGTCTTTTCTCTTTTTTAGAGAGGTCTTTGTAAATCTGATTGTATACACCTTATAAATATAAAAAAAATTGCAGTGAGCCTTGGCTCACTATTTTATCCTCAAAAAAAATGGACATCGGATGCATAGAAAGGAATAACCTAATTATTTATTTCATATTTACTAATATGTACTCCTTAGGTAGACTAAATATAATTTTTTGAAATAATTATATTCAATATGTATAGAAACAAAAAGGTAACTTTATATGAATCTCCTTTATTTATATAGAACTCCGTTAGTCTTTATCGAAAAAATCATTGCAACGGGTTGTGTGCTGAATTGTTATGCCCTCGTGCGACGTTGAACACATCAGCACATCCACTATTTTTTCTGTGCCCACCATCGCACTTTCACCTCGGATAATATCAGTCGAATCACTCTATTCACACGCCATCATAAAAATAGCTCTTCGCAAGAGTAAAGAGTTGTACCTAGGAGACATCCATCAAGGCATTGATCTAAGCAGACAGATCAATGGTTTTGTGGCCATGCCTGCGGACACCATGGCCAAGGGGGCGCCCTCGCCAACACAACCATAAAATCCAGTCCTGCTCTAAGTATAACAAGGCGAGATGAAAATAAATCACTTGCTAATAAAAAAGGTGAGATCAAAATTCGCGGCGGAAGCAGATAGTAAATTCATGTAGCCTGAAGCACATTAATGTGGCTTAACCAGGCGGACAAAATGAAGCACCTCAAAGCGGCTTAACCAGGCAGACAAAATCACTTGCCAAGTGGCTTTTTGGTTACCATGAGGATGACGATAGATAAGGCTGGTCATAGTGTACAGTAACTTAGAGTAGTAACATGCATATGTTACTAGTCTAAGTTACTATCTTCATAGTAGAAAAAATAACGTATGTGTGGTATTATATAAGGCCTCATTTATTATAATGTACACTCATTTTGTCTTAAAATGTGTGATGATATGGTAAGGCTGGTCATAGTGGGGAGTAACTTATAGTAGAAACATCCATATGTTACTAGTCTAAGTTACTAACTTTATAGTGGAAAATAACTTAGGTGTAGTAACATGTTGTGTCACATTAATTAGGTTGTAGACAGACTTTATCTTGGTATGTGTGATGTTACAGTAGCATAGCTAGTTACTCAATCTATGTCTCTTTTCATTAAACCATTGCCACATAAGCAAAAGATGCTGACTAGGGCTCTTAGTTACTAGTAAAGTTACTCCCACTATGACTAGCCTAACATAGCTAATTATCACAAGACTCTCTCTCATCATTTAATTGCATATCATGTCATCTAAATACTTAGCTGGCAATACATGTAGGATTATGTTACTATCCAAGTTACTCGCAATATGACTAGCCTAACAAGTATCGAAATTAAGAAATTACATTCATGTGGTTAACCTAACCAATTAATTACTCTCTCCGTCTCAAAATAGATGTCGCAGATTTGTCTAAATTTAAATATAACTAGACACTATTTAGGATATAGATACATCTAAATTTAAACAAATTCGTGAGATCTATTTTGATATGGAGGGGGTACTTTAAATTTTGAAACCCAATACGCTGCTAGAGACCTGGTCGTTCAGCTTTGCCATATCACGTCTCTGCCGGTCCACTCAATGAAGTCCAATTCATGGAACATGAGCTAGCATGTCTTGGTTATGCGCGTCATGGAGGTCGAACTGTGTGAGGTCGCTTCAGCTCCGCGAGCGCTCCGCACCACGAGATTTGGTCGCATGTCAAGTGGTTTTCCCGCGCTGTAGCCTAGTCGGCTGGCCCGATATTGTCTTCGTGTCCCTGGAGCTGCACATGCCCGCTCGCAGCACCGGACGCCTTGCCTTGCCATGTTCCGGTCCATGGAGTCGGCTGGCCCGTTGCCGCCGTCATGTCCCCTGGAGCCGCCCATTCCCGCTCACAGATCCGGCCATGTTAAAAAATATAAGCAATAATTCATATGATTTAATCTAAATAAATAATTGATAAAACATGTTTATACATATAGCAATTAAATATATCACGCAAACTAACAGAGTAGATGAATATATTACATCAAAACAAGACAAACCTATTATATCTATACCAAACGCTAGAACTAGACACTCTAGCATAATCTAAAAGAGATAGATTGAGATCACATATGGTGTAGCGGCGGTAGCAGCAGCAGTAGCTGCAGCGGTGGTAGGAGCGTCGTCGTTCATGTTGTCGATGTAAAGGCTGCTGATGTCCGGGAAGAAGTACTCGTCGGGAAAGGAGTTTTTCGTGATGGCGTCAGTAGTCACGCGGAAGCACTCCCCAAAAACCTGATCGCCCCTCACCGTACGGGTTTACAAGAGGCGGGATTTCAGAGGCCTGTCCTGATCTGTGGTGCACGCCGCAAGCCGGGATAGGGAAGACGAAGACGCAATAGACTGGAAGGACGTGTGTGATCGATAAATGTCGATTAGGTTTAGCGCAGATGCTTATATAGTGCAGGTCATGGGAGATCGTGAGGCTTATCCTAAGTCCGAGTCGGTAACATCCCACGTTTCAGATAGTCTAGAAACGACCGACTAATTAACACGCTCATTAATGACTCGTAATTAATTCATAATTAATTTTTTTGAACAGTAAAAATAAAGCTTGGCTCGGCGAGATTACCACAACCCG
Source organism: Avena sativa (assembly GCA_916181665.1). Lineage (NCBI taxonomy): Eukaryota > Viridiplantae > Streptophyta > Magnoliopsida > Poales > Poaceae > Avena > Avena sativa. Next base: position 326,629,999 of record OV702289.1, read on the forward strand.
CAGCACATGCGCGTCATGACGAGGCAAGGCGGGTGCATCGGAGGAGGAGTGTGCGAGAGCTGCTCTTCTTCTCACACCTTAGTGAGTGATGGAACCGCCTAGTATATAAGGAGGTCTTACTCCCACTCAACTAGCAATATGAGACTAAACTTTAGCACCACTAGCACAGTCATATGCTTTCATATACAAATGGGCCAAAGAGAATTTCAGAATTTGTCTAATGGGCCAACAACCCAAATTCTCACCAAATTCCAACAATCCCAACAAAGTCTTATTGACACATCACATCACTTTCATTTTAGAATATTGTTTTATATACTGGTGTGTAGTGGAGACTGTTAAGTTGAACTTCCATGTTAAACTTCATGCTACACTAGCTAGCAACTTAAATAGTGGACTATGCCTTGAACTACAAGTTTTATGCACACTAGTTTCACACAAAATCTAGACTGGTACAGGGATGTTGCAGGGTTTCCCGCCGGTTTGGAGCTTATGCATCATACTCCAAGGCCTTTCATGAGTTTATTATAAAGCACCCAACTCTCACGGACTACGACGTTTGACAGTCAGACTCATATAGGTGTGTTCTTCAATAGATGTTCTACAGGACAACATCTCTGCTTAGAAAGCCACTTAGAACACATTAAGATAAATATCAACTTGCCATACAGAATAAGAGAGTATTGCATCTTTATGGAGATGTAAATATAATATGGGCATACTCTCCTCTCAGCTGATCAACAACTTGTCTCCCAGTTCTAATTCACGGGATCTCTGATCAAATAGAGTGGGCTACCACCGTGAACAACTCATTGCGTGGGTCTCAAACCCATCTCCATTAATGCATTATCTATCACATTACGTGATAAACCCTTTGTGAAGGGATCTGCCAAGTTCTTAGATGTTTAGATATAATCCATTGCAATAACTCCAGAATTTCTCAGTTTCCTGATAGATTTCAATCTCCTCTTCATGTGCCTTAATGACTTCATATTATCCTTAGAACTGTTTACTTTGATGATCACAGTTCATCGGGATTGCGGGTATTGGTTTTTCAACCATAGGTAAGTCCATCAAAAGCTCACGAAGCCACTCTGCTTCAACAATAGTTGTGTCTAATGTTGTGAGTTCTGCTTTCGTAGTTGACCTCGTTAAGATGGTCTGCTTGCAAGACATTCAGGAAAACAGCGCCACCACCAAGTGTAAACAAATACCACTTGTGGCCTTAATCTCATCAGCATCAGATATCCCGTTTGAATCACTAGATCCCTCAAGTACTCGTGGATACCCAGTATAGTGAATACCAAACTCGCAGTGCCTTTCAAGTAGCGCAAAACTCTCTCAAGAGCATGCTAATGATCATATCTAGGATTTGACACAAATCGACTCAGTTTGCTTACATCAAAGGAGATGTCAGGCCTCATAGCACTGGCTAAGTACATGAACAAGCCAATAATTTGAGAGTATCTCAATTGATCTTTAGCATTCCTTCGATTCTTTCAAAGTAGCACACTCGGATCATAAGGCGTTGGAGAAGACTTGTAGTCGCTATACCCAAAGCAACTCAATATCTTTTCCACATAGTGGGACTGAAGCAGTGTAATCCCACCATTGTCATCCTTCAGTAGCTTGATGTTTAAGATTACATCAGCCACTCCCAAGTCCTTCATCTCAAAGCAGCAAGATAGGAACTCTTTGACCTCCTCAATAATAGTGAGGTTGGTCCCGAATATCAATATGTCATCGACAGAGAGACACATAATAACTCCCTCGCCCCCACCATGGCGATAGTACACACACTTATCAGCTTTGTTTACAACAAAGCCGTCGGCGGTTAAAGTTCTTTCAAATTTCTCGTGCCACTTCTTAGGAGCTTCTTTAAGACCATATAAAGCCTTCACTAACTTACAGACCTTTCCTTCTTGACCATCTACTACAAATCCATCAGGTTGCTCCATATAAATTTCCTCATCTAGCTCTCCATTTAGAAAAGTTGTCTTAACATCCGTTTGATGAATAAGAAGACCATGTCAGGAAGCCAAGGACAGTAGTACTCGAATAATGGTCAATCTAGATACAGGTGAGTAGGTAACAAAGAAGTCTTCACCTTCTTTCTGGATATACCCTTGGCCACAAGACATGCCTTGTACTTTTTAATAGTACCATCAGGTCTAAACATTTTCTTGAACACCCATTTACATCCTACAGGTTTGCACCCATAAGGACTATCAGTGACCTCCCAAGTTCCATTAGATAAGATGAAATCCATCTCTCTATGGATAGCTTCTTTCCAGTAGTCAGCATCTTGAGATACATAGGCTTCTGAAATAGAAGTGTGAGTATCATCCACAAGGTACACAATGAAATCATCACCAAATGACTTTGTAGTCCTTTGTCTCTTCCTCCTTTTGGGAGCTTCATTGTTGTCCTCCACGGGATCACCATAGTGTTCTATCAGCATACCGGGTTTAGGAATTATAACAAATTCCTGACTAGATGAACTATTCATCTTCTGATTTGATGAGCTAGACATACCTTTCATGGGAAAGATGTCCTCAAAGAAAGTCGTATCATTCGACTCTATAATCGTACCAACATGTATGTTGGATACCTCAGATTTTACTATCAAAAATCTATAGCCAATTCTATGAAAAGCATATCCCAGAAAAACACAATCCATAGTTTTTGGTCCATAGTTTTTGCTTCTTGGGTATTGGAATATTGACTTTCGCCAAAATCCCCAAGTTCGTAAGTAAGAGTGTTTAAGCCTTTTCTTCTCCCATTCCTCAAATGGAGTCATGGTTTTATCCTTTAGTCCTTTACGGGAACATGGTTTAGGACATGACACACAGTTATTAGCGCCTCCCCCACTATTCCTTGGAAAGACCCGATGTATCTAACATGGCGTTAACCAAATCAGTTAGAGTGCGGTTCTTTCTTTTGGCCACCCTATTTGACTGAGGTGAGTAGGGAGGCGCCCTCTCATGAATAATACCATGTTCCATACAGAATAAATCAAATTCGTTTGAGAAGTACTCTCCACCATGATCCAACCTTAGCCGCTTGATTTTAAGATCAAGTTGGTTTTCTGCTTCAGCTTTATAGATTTTGAAGTAATTCAAAGCTTCATATTTAGATTTCAGAAGATAAACATAGCAGTATCTAGTGGAGCCATCAATCAACGTCATAAAGTATCTTTTTATACCTTTTGTCAACACACCATTCATCTCATAGAGATCTGAATGTATAAGTTCTAGTGGTGCTAAGTTTCTCGGTTCCGCAACTGTATGAGACTTGCGGGGTTGCTTTGCTTGCACACAAACTTGGCACTTAGAATCTTTGACAGTGATAAATTTAGGAATTAAACTCATATTGGCTAGCCACGTCATGCAACCAGAGGTAATATGACAAAGTCGTGAATGCCAAATATTGGACTCATTATCATTGCAAACATTATTAATAACTTTAGTACATGAGTTTAACAAAGATAAGCGGAACAGACCTTCGCACTCATAACCCTTTCCAACAAATTCTACATACTTAGAAATTACAACTTTATTGGACTTAAAAATTAACTTAAAACCATCTCGACATAGAAGAGATCCGCTGACGAGATTCTTATTAATGAAGGGAACGTGTTGCACATTTTTCAGCTGCACGGTCTTCCCCGAAGTAAACTTTAGATTTACCATACCAACACCATGAACAGAAGCATGTGAGTCGTTTCCCATCAGCACAGAAAAAGTCCTTGAGACCTGATAAGAAGAAAACATGGAAATATCAGAACCTACATGTGTATTAGCACCCGTGTATATCCACCATTCAGGAGAATGACATACTAAAATGATAGTAGGTAAAATACCATACATAGTGTCTTTCATCTCGGTATCGCTAATAACAACATTAGTGGTCTTGTCGTTGTTCTCCTGTTGTCGCTTGTCAAAGCGATTAGAACAGCTAGGAGCCCAATGATCAGGATCACCACAAACATGGCAAGAGCCTTTTTTCTTATCATTTTTCTTCTTGAAGTTGGTTGAGTGCATGGCCTTAAACTTGCCATCAAACTTCCCTTTGCCTTCAGATTTGTTCTTATTCTTAAACTTGTGGGATTGGAAGTTTTTCTTCTATACTAAATTGGCACTAGAAGCTCCCTCAAATCCTCGAGCACGTGTGTCCTTTGCTCTAGCCTTCTCTCCCACATGAAGAGACCCAATGAGATCCGTAACGGAAAACTCATGTGTCTTATGTTTTAGAGAAGTAGCAAAGTTCCTCCACATGGGAGGAAGCTTGACAATAATGCCTCCGACCATAATCTTGTCCGAGAGGGTACACTTGAACTACTCAAGTTCTTTGGCAAGTGATTGTATCTCATGAGATTGCTCAACGACGGAGTGCTTGTCGACCATCTTGTAGTCATAGAATTGCTCTATCACATACAACTCAGTGTCAGCGTCTGAAACCCCAAACTTGGCCTCGAGCGCATCCCATGCGTCCTTGCCATTATCAAATGACATGTATGTGTCAACAATGGTGTCCCCAATAATACTGAACAAAGACGCCAGAAACATGGTATCGGCTTTCTTAAAGGTTGTTTCCTGTTCAGCAGAAAGATCTCCTTCAGGTTTGCCAAAAGTGGTACTATAGCAGTTTAGGTTTTTAAACCATAGAATTGCTCTCGCGTGCCATCTCTTATAGTGCATACCATCAAAACAAGGCGACCTAGTAGTCGCGGCTACACCAGTGGAATTCAGTTGCCTGTAATCAGGTTTTTGGATTTTTGAAAATATAAGCAATAATCCATATGATTTAATCCGAATAAATAATTGACAAAGCATGATCATATAGATAGCAATTAAATAGATCACACAAACTAATAAAGTAGATAAACAGATTACATCTAAACAAGACAAACTTATTACATCTATACCAAGCGCTGGAACTAGACACTCTATCATAATCTAAAAGAGATAGATTGAGATCACCTACGATGTAGCAGCGGCAACAGCAGCGGCCGCAACGGTAGTAGTAGCAGTAGCTGTAGTGATGGCAGCAGCGGCATCGCTCATGTCGTCGATATAGAGGTTGCTGATGTCCGGAAAGAAGTCTTCATCAAGGAAGGAGTCTTCCGTGATGGCATCAATAGTCGCGCGAAAGCGCTCCCCAAAAACCTGATCGTCCCTTACCCGTACAGGTTCACAAGAGACGGGTTTCTAGAGGCCTACTATTCCGATCTGCGGTGTACGACGCAAGACGATATGGGGAAGATAAAGGCGGTAGCGCAATAGACTGGAAGGACATGCGTGTGATCGATAGATGACGATTAGGTTTAGAGCAGACGCTTATATAGTGCAGGTCAGGGGAGACCATGGGGCTCATCCCACATTCGATTCGGTAACATCCCACGTTCTAGATAGTCTCGAAACGGCTGACTAATTAACGCGTCCATTAATGACTCGTAATTAATCCATGATTAATTTTTCTGAACAATAAAAATAAAGCTCGGCTCGGCGAGATTTCCGCAACCTGCGACGCGCGCGTGCGTCGTGACGAGGCGAGGTGTGGCCTTGTCACAGGAGAGAATCCGCCTTCGCCTCTGCCTTGCGCTTCCTCACTGTCATCCCTGCGCCCACCAACTGATCAATCCTAATCCTACCGGACCCTGTCTCACTGCCATACAATCTAGCTTGAATCGGGGGGCTCGGGTCCTAGCGAAGTGGGAGAGACGAGGACGCAGGAGGAGATCCGCCAGCCCGGTAGAGTAAGGGAAGAAAGAAAAAACAAACAGGTACGCGACTTGCGGGTAACATAGATCGGTAGATATAGATAGATAGATGTTTTCCTAATTGGTCGTATAAGCGCTTCCGCATTATAATTTTTTTTTGAGAGCGTACTATTGTACATGCCCTGACATGTCCAAGCGAGGCGAGCATTTTTTTTTAAATAATACACTTTTTAATCATTTTGAGAAGTATTGAACGAATTTGAAAATTTACAATTCTAGCACATACTCGGCTTTGGCCTGGCCGAATGGGTTTTAGTCAGCCTAGACCTGACCGAATGGGCCATCGGCTGACAACCAGCATGCAACCGATCAGGCCCTGGACGACTGCTTCATTCGGTCAGGCCCAAATCGATTGCTTTATTCGCTCAGGCCCTGGACGATTGCTCTAATTTTCTTAGCCCTGGCCAAATCCTACATGATCAATGCAACGCCACGTGATTAACCTAAACCTAGACAGTTACAGCCCGCCATTTTCTCCCGCACCGGTTCCCGCCATTTTGTCCCGCCAATTTCTTCCGTCACCGGTTCCCACCATTTTCTCCCACCACCGGTTCCCTCCATTTTCTCCCGCCAAATCTTTTGAGTGTTTGTATAAAACACCGGCCACCGATATATTTTCATTCACCATTTCTCAGTTCATCCTCTTTCTCTCTCCCCTTGATTTCACCATGAGTGTGCCTTGTTCAGATCCTGACTACATGCTGAGAAAGATGAAGGATGCAACGTTGCCACCGGGGGTGAGAGCGGAGCGGTGTTGGTGCGACTATCTTGTCAAGGTGAAAGAGAACGCGGATTTCTCTGATAAGATGGGTATGAAGTTTTTCATGTGTGCCAACTATGACCAAAGCCTGCCCCATCAAGCTAGTTCGTCATTCCAGAGGCCTCCAGTACATTCTAAAATCATGATTAACCCATCTATTTTATGTCCTTTGTGTTGTTTTATTCATGCCATTATTGTGGTTGTAGTCTCGTCCTCCTCTCTGCAAGTGGTACCATTGGATTGACACAGAGCAACCAGTTTGGGCCGTGCAGGAGATCGTGGATCATAACCGGCATGCATGGGCTAGCTTTCACGCTAAGGAACGTGCCGAAAGGATTGCCGTGCAGGAGAAGAAGGGGCGAGAGAGAACTGAAAGAATTAAGAGCGGAACAAGCCCGAAACCGCGAGCTGAACAGGAAGAGGTGGGAGGAAGAGGAGCGCATGGAAAAGGTGCGCAAAGAGACCCGTGCGACCGAAATGGAGAGATTAAGGGAAAGGGATGTTGAGGTACAGACAGCAGAAGAACGTGGGGACAAGACCGGGAAATACCCCCGATGGACTCAGGACAGGTAGATGTATGTCCCATAAGCGATATATCTTAATTTCAGCTCGTGTCTTGCATTATATCTTAATTTCAGTTATAGTATGATGGTGTATCTTAATTTCAGCTCGTGTGTTGCGTTTTATCTTAATTTCAGTTGCACTATAGATATGTATCTTAATTTCATTCTCCCCACAATTTTTCTTCTCCCTAAGTTTTCCTGCCAAATTAATCCCGCCAAAATTTTCCCGCCAATTAGTTCCTGCTAGATTCTCCTGCCATTTCTTCTCTTTTCACTCTATAAACCCCCCTCACTCAGTTCTGTCAACACTTCCAGCGTTTTCCTCTTCTACAAATGTCGAGTCCTCCTTCTGATCGTAGGTTTCACTAGTGGATATTTGGGAAGCTTTTACTTTTGGCCAGAGAGTTTAGGATAGACGACACTATAGTTACATGTGAGGCTCTCATTAGTAGTGACCTCCTCCTTAATGAGCTAGCTGAGAGATTATTTAGGTCTAGTGTCCATCCTAAGAGGACTCCTGAGGAAATCCGCACATAACTTCTCAGGTTGAATGCATTGTGGGAAGCATTAAAGCTTCGTACCACCAAGTCGATGTTGTATTGGGCAGATAACATTTGGTATTGGGTAAAGAGCGATGACGAGGAAGAAGACAAAGATGATCTCTTCATGTCGTTGTACGACAAGAAGGCAAGAGTTGCATGGGATAAGGAAAAAGCAAAGAAGGAATGAGCAAAGAAGGACAAGGGCGCTTCTTCATCGACAAGCAAGGGAAAGGGTGAGGTATCATCGTAGTTTGGTTATCTAAGTTTAATTTGGATCTTGTTAGTATCTTCTCAGGTTGTGGTTGTATATTAATGTTGTCTTGTAGTTCGTGTTTGTATCTTAACTATCTGTTGTAGTTGTTTGGTAGTGAAATAAGTAACGATGTAAAATAATACTAACGTGTCTCATACGTAGATAGGTTCATGTATCACACATAGATTTCCTAACATCTCAGAAGTACATAGACATATGCTCATACATAGATAGATAGATGATTCATATATAGAAAGATAGACATATTTAACGTATCACTATCTAGTATCCCACGATGCTCTAGTGGTGGGTTAGGGGGCGTATAGTCGTACCTGTATGGCGGCCCAACCTTTTAAGGAGGAATCCCTGACCCGTGCTCGTCGTACTGAGTTTCCTATATGGGGTCTAGGGGAGGAGTCTGAAAAATGTTCAACCAACTGCTTTGCGTCATGAAATCATGAGTGTTGTGATCTATGTCATAATCACTTGTCAATGCGGATCCGGACATATATGACTGATAGCCAGGCATAGACCCCTGCACTCCGTAGGCTCGTGTACGTGAAAACAGAAGTACATTATAAATTGATATGAACCAAGCCTCGTCACTTTTCGTCTAAGGCTCTGTTTGTTTTAGCTTCTACTTTAGCTTTTGGGGCTTTTGGGGTCTACAATCTGTACGCAAAACAAACGCCTAAATTTTTGACCGCGCTGCAGAGAATCGGCCCGAGAAACGTACTAGCGAGCGTGGCCAGACAAAAGCGGAGCGAGGGCCGCTTCCCGGGATTCTCATCTGCTTCCTAGTTTGAACGGCCAAAATTGTCCCCTACAGTTCAGAAGAATTACAAGGTAACTGCCATCAGGACCAAATACGAGTCCTGCCCAGCCTCCATCCCCGACCCATCGATTTGTCCCCTCCCGTCACCATGGAAGGAAAAGAGTAGGGTTCCCCGTCGTCCTTCCTGCCGTCGGCCGCTATCCCCTCCGCCGGTCGCCGACCCCTACCTTCCCGACGCCATCCTCGTCGTCGTGGTTCCCGACCGCATCACGACCCCTCCCTGACACCATCCTCGCCTCCGCCGTTCCCCGCATCGTCGCTGTTTCCAGCAACCGCCGCCGTTCTCCGCACCGCCGCCGTTCCCCACAAAAAACTGCCGCCGTTCCCCGCAAAAACCGCCGCCGTTGCGGCTACTGCAGGGGGCCGACGTCACCGGCGCGTGGTGACCCCGTGCGGGGCAGAGGCGCAGGGAGGCAGGCGGGGTGCTGATTTGGGTGTGGGGCGTCGGCGGCGTTCCTGGGCCTGGGGGTGGCGGCGGCTATGCTGGACGTGGGGTGGTGGTGATTTCTAGGCAGGGGCAGGTCACTGCAACCACGATCGTCCGGACCGAGATGGAGCTCGAGCTCGTATCCAACATCCACCTCTTTTCTTATTTTAAATGGGTAACACTAAGATATGTTGGGATGCGTACATGGTAATAAATTTTTTGGAACTTGTGTGTATGCGTTTTACGTCCAAAAGCTAAAGAAAGTTTAAAAACGCCTGATCAAATACCTCAAAATTTTAGATCTGTTGGTAATTTAGCCCTTAAACTTAGTAGTTAGTTAAGTAAAAGAACAGTCAAAAACAACTAATTCATTTATAATCAGTACTTATATAGCATCTTATCTTCTGCACTCAGGGCCATTACAAACAAGTCGGTCTTAAAATCAGCAACAACAGCCATCAAAAGCACTTCCGCCAAACACCAAATCTCTGCTTCCAACAGCTGATTCTCCACAGCAGATTCTCCACAGCTGCAGCCCAAACAAACACAGCCTAAGACTCTTACCCTGTGGCTGCGGCTATGGAAACCTGTAGTTCGGCGTGGGAGAGTGGCCCCACGACAAACCTCCACCCTGAAAAGGTGGCTGCTGCTACCACCTCATGCGTCCTTAGCTCATTACCACACCCAAACTTATTGGTGGGTAACTGCACCTCAAACCTTCTTTCTTCAGTACCTATGCCCAGGACAGTGTGTGCCCGAGATTTTGCCATCTTTTATTCATGTACTTCATAATATTTTCACAGAAACATGTGTTTGGATTGTTCAAGATATGCAATAGAGCTCTCTACCTTATGTCTCTGAAATATGTAATCATGCCATACAAAATACCCTCGACAATGGCTATAGTGGCAGAGCCCTGTTACCTCTGAGGACAAAGTTATATGACTCAGCTAGGTTTTTAGTCATGACACCATACCTAGCTCCATGTGTGTCATGTAGCAAAGACCACCTCCCTAAAGGCTCGTGCTCTATCCACTGTTGGAAGTTTTTAATCTGTCTCCCGAGTCTTCTCCTAGTACTAGGAAGATCAAATCCTGGCAAGTCACAAAGCCCTACAGGTGCGGTTTGCGCCGCTTTCCTCGCCCTGACATGTTTTTGAGTGAAGTCATCGAGATGTGCATGTATGAAATCATACTTCCATTCCTGATTCTGCTTGCACACTTTTTTAAATAGATTCATTAGGTTCTTGTTCCTGAACTATGAGAAGAAATTATCTCTCAAATGGCGCATGCACCAACAGCTCTGCATGTCGAGCCAGGGCGTTTGCTCTTCAGGCCCTGGTTATGCCAAACACTTAACCACATTGAGTATACCTGCATGGCTATCATGAATGATGCACACATTGGGCTTATCTTTCACAACTACTATCTTGATCTACTTGAAGAACCATGCCCAACTTTCAGTGTTTTTGCTCTCCACAAAATCAAATGCGAGTGGGACTATTTGATTGTTGTTGTCCGGACAATGGTGGTAAGGATCTGACCTTATACTTTTTAATGAGAAAAGTGTCTTCTACACATATAACCTGTCGACAATGAGTGAAAGCTTGGATGCATATGGCGAAAGAGAAGAACACTCAATGAAGCACCTTCATGGATGGGTCTTCTAGTATCACATAGTATTACATGTTGACATAGGTGCTTGGGTTCCTATCCCGCAGTGTCTGGAGTTGTCGGACTACAGAGTCGTACAAGTCTTTAAATGAACCAAACTTGTCCTCAAGAGCCCTTTGCTTTGCCCTTCAAGCCTTGTTGTACGAAATGTTGTACTTAAACCTAACCCTTACTTTCTTCACTATAGACTTCACTTTCATCGCTTTGCACTCCACTATCTCCGTGTAAAACAACTGAGACAGAAGCATGGAGGAGAGGTTATGATGATCTCTAAGGATAGATAGAATATCACATGTGTGCATCACTAAGTCGCTCACCAACCAATTTGTGTCGTACTTACGGACATATCCATGCACCCTAACTAGACAATTTATATCCACACATTCTAGTGTCAAGTATTTTTTACAGGACATCGTTGTACTAAAAACTCTCTGTGTGGACAATGTCCAAGCAATGATTGCATATTACAAATATTTCTTCTCTAGATATCTGGTACCCTGGGCAATTTTATTTTTTTGATATTCCCATGAAGAATCATGACCGTTGTTAACAGTCATTCCATCTGAGATATGTTGATTTCATGATGCGGGAATCGACACGTCCTCTCCATTGCCTTCTCCATCAAAATCATCTGAATCATCAAAATCATCACTTTCACCATCCATGTAATCCTCCTCTTCTATTAAGTCCTGCATGTGTCCACCTTCCTCGTCTGCATCTGCCTCTCCACTATCGTCTCCTCCACCTCATGCCTGACTGCTCTGCCCTTGTTTATAACCACCACCATCTCCTCCTATCCGACTGTTCTACTCTGATTCATAATCACCACCTCTAGCATTTGACATAGAGTACATCATGTAACTAGATTCAACACTATGGCCAGGACCGTATCCACCATCGCCTCCATACGGATCGATCTCCTTCGGGACGGGAAGCACTAGAGTGATACGGTTTACGTGTCTGTCCTCGCAACCTTTTAACCACTTTAACCAGTCTTTGTTATGATCTACAGACCTTAAAATCCAGAAAACGTTCTTCGTTGACTTTGTCCATAATGCATGTACACTAACGGTTTATGTTTCAAGGTTATACCCTAAATAACTTGTAAACCATTTCTTTAACTGACTAACACTTCATGTTTGAGGGGCAGTCAAATCCAACACCGTATACTCAAACTCACTCAAATCAACTCCATACTCATTTGTGCGAATAGTACCAGGACCGTAGTGAAATACAAACTTCACTAAATTAGACATCTCTGCTGACATAAAAACATTTTTGAACTAATCAATAAATTAGCAACAATGCATATAACCATGTGAAACAATCTGTCTATATAAATAAAATATACCGACTAACGGTCGAAAATACTCACTAAACCACCAAACAAATTTTCTCACTTATATGCAATACAAATGTTCTAATAAAATATACTGACCAACAGCCGGAAATACTCTCTAAGCCACCAGCCAAATTTCTCCACTTATACACAATACAAATGTTCTAATAAAATATACTGAACAACGGCCGAAAATACTCAGTAAACCTTCATAATTTATTTTCTACTAATCCACCTGTCAAATTATCTAAAGGCTTAAGCTGGAGAGAAAACAAGGCCTCTCAGGGCACTTGCCGTGCCTCCTCGTATAGGCTTAAGCGTGAACGCTGCCGCACGCGTTAAGCATACTGTCGGTGCTTCCTGCCAGCTTTCTGAGTCTGTCGTGTGGGTCTTGCTCCATCCAGTTGCTGCGTGTGGGACTGCTCCCGTGTGGTGGACAGGCTGTTAACAGGGTGCGTGTTGGTGCATCCACGCGTTGCCTCAGGGGTCAGCTGGGTGTGCGGCGCTTAATTTTTCTCTCTGACGGTTGGACCCGGCTTGGTCCTTGGTGGGCTGTCTATGTCAGTTACGGAGGGGTTGGGTGGGTTTGTCTCTCTGCTAGATTGGTTCGTACGGTGTGTGCTGTGTAGTTGTCTTCTTCCTCCCTGTTTCTTTGACCGGGGACATCGATCTCCTATGCTGGCTCTGTGCGGTAGCGGGCTCTTCGGCGGTGGTGTGGGCTTGTTTGCCGACGGCTACCTCTTGGGTCCTCAATTTTTGTTCTGTCTCGGCAGGCTCGCCCATCGACGGGGCTGTGGCACTATGGGGCGCCGTCGTCCTCTTTCCGGCTGCCTGCATCATCGCCACCTAGAAGGTCTATGCGACCGTCCTCCCTGCCTCCCCCCACTCGATCCGGTGCCCACCAACTCTCTCTAATCCCAATCACCCCACTCTCTCGGCTACTCCGCTTCTTTCTCTCCGCTTTAGAGCCTACCACCGTCGCCTCCAATCACCAGCAACCACGACGGGTGGTCATGTCCCTTCTCTCTCCGGACCGGATCCGTTCCCGTGTTGCGGAGCAGCGAGGTCAATCTCACCGGAGGCCAGCGCGGTGAGCGGGGATGGAGGCCCTCCGGCAGGTGGGATAGAGGGTGTCCGCTGCTGAGGAGCGGCCTGCCTCGTGACGGGCGGCGAGGACATGGGCGCGACAAGGGTAGTTCGATCACAGGGACTGCCATACGTCAAGGGAGGAGGGCATGGCAGGGGTGTCATTGCCGCCGCGTCCATCAGTGGAGGTTTTTTTCTTGCTATATGCCCCATCATTCCTGGAGTGTATTGTGTGCCCTTGTGTGTTTCATGTGCTCCCAACCTGTTGTAAATCTAGAGCTGCCTACTGCATCTATCTTGCATTACTACTAAGAGGTAAAAAGTATATTTCTATGTGAAGATACTCTAATTTATTGCTACAAAACTCTATAACATGGCAATGCTGTTTTGTTATAAAGATTACACTTGGAGATCTGAATATTTCCATTGTTTATATGTAAGTATTGGTGGAGGGCTGCAACTAGGGTTGTTGGTATTAATCATGTCAACTGAGAGACGAACAGATTTGCTTGACTTAACTATCTAACACACCTGCTCAGGCACAAGATCTACATGCTGATCAATTGTATTTTAGGTGCCCATCGCACTGGCACTGTCAGCTTGAAATTTCTTTATCTGCTTCTAATTATTCCTGATTCAGTTTGAAGCAGTTTCTTCCGGATTTAACCAGGTATGTTTCTCCCCAATGTAAATATTTATTGAGGTAAAAATATTATAAAATGTGGCACGGATAGTACATAGTTTTGTTAATTAATTCCTGATTCAATGTACCGAGACTCAGAGATGGAGAAAAAACATATCTTGCTATAGGTAAGAAGATGCATCTCTTAGCAAGGTTGTGTATCTCTGGCGCAAGGTTTATGAAAATTATTTTTCTGTCAGTTAGGTTATCAGTATTTTTTTACTTTCTTTTTCCAAGTTATTATTTCTGGGTCGTCCAATGAGCTATGCGTATATGTACATATCATGTATGTAAAACTCTAAAAAATATTGAAAGAAAGAAGAATTAAAGTTCAGATAATAGAGTTTAATAAGGGGATGGGGAGGCGATCAAGCACGTGGGTGCTATAGCTTTATAGTTCCTCGCAGAATAGCTCCCCATGGATGATGACACCATGCCCGGCATGGACGGCGTGTGGAGGCGAACCTTCAGACTATCGTCACCTCTGTACTGCCGGCACACCGCTCCATGACTCTCCTGCGAGCAGGGTAATATGATTTTATGTTCGTTGCTGTTACAAATTCCGATGGGCAATTGATGTGAATATACAACTAATCATATTGTTCTAAATCAAATAATTGGTGCTTTATTGTTTCCTGTTCAGGTTATCATCGAACACTCCATCCATGAACACTCCATCCATGTATGAAGCCAATTGATATATACTGAAAATGATTTCACATTTTTCCAATGTCTACTGAACGTATTAAAATCAGGTGATTTATTTAACGTCGTTCATGTGGGATCTCAAATTGTTTGTGACCTGGTTAATCAAAATATCTTCATGTTATTTTCCACATTCGAGAACTATAAAATGATTTAGTTGGTATGTGATGTTCTAATAGAAATAGAGGGCTTTAGAATGTGTAAGTTGGTTTGTTATTGCATCATATGTGAAGAAGGGTAAGCTAGACAATGATCGGTCAGGAATAACTTCTTTTTTATGTTTGGAGTTGAATAAATAAAACTTTTTGTGCGTAGGGAACATAGCAGATGTACCATTTATATGCTTCTCTACTCAGATTGGCTTAGGCATCAGGAAATCTTACCTCTATTTTATGGTCATTTGTTTTGCACTCATCCCTTTTCCTATTTTGCTTAGTATTTATGCTTAAGAAATGAAAGACAATGAAATTATGAATGTATTAATTCATTTTGTCTTATATGGATATGATAAGAAATTCTTGATATATTCTTTTCTTTCCATGAGAATAAACATAATGTACGTGTTAAAACAATATATATCTCTATGGACCACCATGGAGATCTATCGCAATGGTATTTGGAGTCCTCGTGAGAGAAGAATCGCAGAGCTGCATTCTTAATTCTCTTAGGTAAAGTTTTCTCAGTTTTTGCTGAGGTGATGCTAAGGAAGCAATGAGGCTCAAATTCTTCATTTTATTTTTCTAAACCAGGATGAACTCAAAGGTCAAAAAATGTCGTTTGCATCTTCTTCGATGCAGTTGATGTCGTCATTGGTTCTGATTTTGTGTAGTCCATTTTTCTATGGATGGAAAGGACTTTTGGAAAATTATGTTGGTATGCACTATCTCATTTCATAAAGCACCTTTAAAGTATGGCACTAAATCAGATAGCCTAAGTTATATATAGAACTAATCATGAGTCTGGTTAATAATTTTCCTATTATACCTGGGATAGGTCTTTTTAGTTTCTCAAACCGAAGAATCACTTTTCAGCTACACGTAGAAGTAGTAGGAAGTTAGAACAGATGAATTAAAATATGTCTCACAACAACATGGTAATAGCTTCATTATTATAGTTCTGATCGATTATTTGGCATTATTTACTTTTCTACTAGGAAGATTACAGACATTGTTCCAGAACCTGTATTGTCTCCTCTTTTTCATTGGTTGATCTGAAGCAAATCTGGTAGATTGGATTAGTGTCCAGATTAAGTATGTGCTGAAAAATTTGTAGCTTGTAGGAGATTGGTTCTCTTAATAAGACTGAAGGCCCATGGTTGTTCAGAAGCTGGGTAAGTACAACTCTAGGAGCAACCTGATTGTCTCTTCTTTAATTCTTTAGTATGATTTTTTGCTATAGGGATGGTGTACTTCAGGTTGTAGAATATTATGTATGCATGGGCACAAGGAGATACAATGATAATCCATATGTATGATAGGTCAATTCAAATTGTGGCAATACTCTAGGAGCAACCTGATCGTCTCTTCTTTAATTCTTCGGTCTAATTCTTGCTATAGGGATGATATACTCTAGGTTTTGGAATATTATGTATGCATAGGCCCAAGGAGACAGTGAGTTAAATGCATGTTTAACTCGCCAACGAAGATATTGGTAAATAATTGATATCTAGAATCTTTTTACTGATTTGGTCGGGCGCTGGCATTTCTCTATATTGTTTCTTTTTATATTCGTGCATATAATTTTGTGCTATGGGTGAACACTCTGTCTTCGGTAGGTGTAACGCAATTCCTTAAATGTTTTTGTTGTTTATGATTCCTCCATTGGCTACTTAACCAAACTAGATAATATAATGGGTCAATTACTAAATTATTTTCCTCTCACATACTAAAAGTTTTTCATGGTATATCTCTGATTATAGCAATGTTCTGTGTGCAACTATGTATCCACTAACTTAAGAAGCTAAATCTAAATTAAGCTACTCATTAGGATGAAGAGGTTATATGTATTCTTATCTCCACATCATAACCTCAATGCTTTTTTTGTTAGCATTAAGGATTGGAGCTTCAGTTAGCCCATTGTATTGTTTAGTCCAAGATACTATCACGGTCTTTGTGTGACCAATAATGTAACATCTCAAAAATATTAAAAGGAGTATATTAATTTCCAAGAAACCAAAATTAGGGTTAACCAAAAACTTTTAATCTTAAACCCTTATGAATGCAAGTGTGTGTTTATTAATGATGTATGAATGCATGATATGCCATGTTTGATTGTTAGATATGTTGAGAATTGGTTTAAGGATCAAAACAATATCATCTAGGTCAAATTCAAACCAAATCAAATCAAAAGAAAATCAAATTATAAAGCATATGACCTAATGGTCATTTTTGCCAAAGTTAACACCTAGCCCACTTTGGGCATCTCTATTAAAAGATTTCAAACAGAAACAATTCCATTTCTTTTCTCACCTTGCTAGACCACGTGACAATAAACACAAGTGAACTTTCAAAACTCACCAAAACATATTCAAATCCATTTGAGGAAATTTTCAAAATTAAATCAAGTGTATGCATCAAGATAGCCATTTTTCAAAAACCATCCAAACTATCTCCACTTGACCAATCCTTGCAACCAGAGATACTCAAGCATATGACCAACACACCCACCAAATATCATTTGAAAATTCAAATGTTTATTTCATGCGGTCATTTGATCGAGCACTTAGCAAGCATAGTACATAACTACCAACTATACACTGTTTTGATCAATCTTGTGATCATCCTTGTACTCGACCCAGCCTCCACTACTCGCACACGATCACCCTAGTACCATCCCGTGCAATTGAGCCTCTCTCACTCAACCAAATGACCAGTGCAAAATGGTACCCGACCATGCCATGTCGGCCGGACATGGACGCGACGCTACATGCTTCGTCGCTTCGTCCACGACCACTAGGAGATAGGCGTGACCTCACCGCACCCGCTAGTGTATGCCTCGGCCAACGATAGCCAGTGGAGACGCTAGCACCACCGCTCCCATTTATCTCTCTGCCATGTCGAGCGCACGCCAGAGCGCCGAGCCGTCCCGCGCAAACAGGCCGCACCTCGCTCTCTCCTTGCATCAATGTAATCGTCGCGACGCCAGCGACCTCCCAGACACGCCCGTTTGACGCCGCGCGACCCGTGACCACAATACGCCATGACGAACACCCGCGGTACCCGAGCAGAGCATGGACGTCCCCGTCCGATTAAGACCGCGCCTCACTGTGCCACTGTGCGCATGACGACCGCCAGGGAGCACCGCGTTGACCTACACCCTCAGCCATGCCTATAGCCCCCTGTATCGACGTCGCCGATGAGCCCGAGCCATGCCCCGATGCTCCCCTCGCCGGGGTATAAATAGACCCCCCCTTGCCTCAAAACGCACCCCACTCGACTCGCCTATCCCCCAGCAATCCCTCTGACCCTTCCTCGGAGCAAGGCGAGCAGTGTAGCGCCGGAATTTCACCGAAGCTCGCCGCTGCTGTGGTGGAACGGAGCCAACAATAGGAGCCACCCCAGGAGCTGCCGCGACCACCATTCGAACCGCCATCGTCGACCAGTTCGTTTGCCCGCACCGCCGCACCTAGCTGGAGCCCTGGTAAGCCCCCGACGACCCCCGCCGTAGAGCTAGGGTTGAAATCCTGCGCGCGCCGTGCGACGGAGACGATGACGCTGAGCCATTGATCGCGCTCTAATCATGCGGCCTAGATTAGCGTGTACCGCTTCGCGTTAGAATAGCCGCTAATAGGTGGGGCCAGCGCAAGTGCAGCCCGCTGCGCGCGCCGTGCAGTTGGGCCGGCCCAATATCGTTCCCACGCATGCCCACGAATTCAAATGGAATTCAGAGAGATTTACTAAACCAAATTGCATGATTCCAATTTTGTTAGAAAGGAAATGAAAATATCTAAACACTTCCGTTGGATTCAAACAGTTTGAATATATAGATCACTCATAGTAAAAATAACAAGAAAATGACTTTTCTAACTTCAAACATTTTTCTAAAATCAACCATAAATGCTTTTGAGTTGATTCCAACTCTCAAAAATCATATTTACCATGATCTATCTGAATATGTAAAAATATTTAGTTTACATGCAGTAGTCATGGGCTCATATTAAAAGAATGGTTATATGGCAATTCTAGTTACTTTATAATAATATTAAATAGAAAGATTAAACTTTGTAATATAGGCCAACCACTTTAAATCACATTCCCAAGTATTGGAATATGTGATGATGACATGTGTAAATATGATCCCATATTTTATAATTGGAGAATATTAAATCTTAAGTATTTTTTAATGAGTAAAAATTGCATTTCTAAAATAAGATAAATAAGGCCAAGTCAATATTTCATGTAGTGATTAAGATGATTCTAGATCATCTTGTGTGAACCTTTATGTGCTAAATAGAAGTATCTAAGTATTGTTTGGTGATTGTGTACCTCGTATCTATTTATAGACGCTAGTACCAACCCGGGCTACTAGAAGGAAGAATTCTACGAAGAAGAAGAGGAGCAATTTGACAACTGTACCAACCAAGGCAAGCTTAACTATACAAGCCCCATTATGCAAGCTGACCTATGCAGAATACACTATGCATGTTATTGAGATGCAACTTTACCAATCCCAAGTTTTACCTGCAAGCTTTATTCTTTTACCTTTACCAAAGTTTCTTAAATAGTTAATTATTGGTGATTAGTGGAAAAATAGGATATATGCCCTCAAGAGCATAAAATTAGGCTTGGGTAGTTACACTTGATTAGCACCCCTCAATAGTGATATCCTCATTGATAGTTGCTAGTGCTAAACTAATATTGATCACTTTAGATGGGAACACTTGGAGCAAATGATTATGAAAATCTTAGAATGATGAGTCATTCTATCGAAATGTTTTGACATGGGTTATGAAACCTGTCGTCGGATTGATGACAAGTACGCCATGAGGGGGTCCTCGAGGCGTGTGGAAGAGAGGGGTCTGAGACGTACGGTGTTTCGGGACGGTGAGCACACAAGTTCACCCAGATTCGAATCCGCCGGCTTTGGGCGGATCCTACTCCTACTAGCAATCCAGTAATACGGTAGAGCCGGAATATGGGTTACAAAGGGTTCGCCTGTGCGAGTTGAGATTGTAGACTACTGTGTTGCCCTAAAGGCTCTCCCTAGGATGGCTTATATAGATATCTGGCCTAGGGTTTACAGGAGAGATCTATCCGACTACGACTAAGAGTCGGTTACAGAGTGCATCTTGAACTACAAGTAACATTATGGGCCTATGTCGGTAAGTCTTCTGGGCCTTCCCATAGCCGGATTAGACTTCGTCTCTTCTCCCTGATTGGGCTGCCCGTGAAGCAAAGCTCTAACCCGAAGTGGGCCACCCTGGTCAGTGAGGAACTATGAGGATACCCGGAAAGTATATCCCCAACAGCAGCCCCTAGAAGTCTCCAAGATCCAAAGTCGGATTCATCATCGTCTAGCTTGATCTTCGGCTTGCAGAATCTTGAAGGGTTCCTCAAACTTCAAAACAAAAGATACAATTCGGGTATTAGAAATAAGTCAGACCTATCAGCATGTTATTCGGATTTCCAGCTCGATATTCAAACTAAGCCGGAACTTGGTATCTGACGTCATCTGACACTAGTCATGGTCAAGTCACGTCACTGACAAACAGTTCATGTCAGCACGATCGTTGGTGGGCCTGCCGTTTGTGGAACCGAGGCGCCGTTTTAATGCACGCATGGAGATCGAGTCGGCGTAATCATCGCGTGGGGACTTCCCAGTTCTTTCCATAACGCGTGGCGTGTGTACTGTGTCATTTGCACGAATCTTGGCGCGGTTCGGTGGTTATAAGGGGTGAGGATTCCTTTTTCTCATCTTCTTCACCTATTCCAGCGTCGTTTCCTTCTCCTCCACTTCTCCCACGCGCACAGAGCTCCTTTGCCCCCCAAAATTCGCAGCGCCGCCCAACCAAGGTCACCGACGCACTAGGAAAATGGCTTCCACTTCATCTTCCGACGCAACAGCGACAGCAGCGACGGTAGTGGCGGCGAAAAAGGAGAGCAATCGTGGGGTTTGGATCCCGTGCGTCCTCGACGACGACAAGCTCCACGGCGTAGAAGAAGAAGGGATCCTCCGCGCCGGCGATAGGCGGAGCGGCTTCGGCGAAGCCGTCCCCAACCCTCGCAACGGCAAGCGAGTGCACTTTGGCACTCACCTGGACCGAGGTTTCTCCTTTCCTCCCTCAGATTTCTTTTCTGAGGTGATAGATCACTACGGTGTTCAACTTCACCATCTCCCCCCTAACTCCACCTTAGAGATGGGCGCCTATGCGTCTTTGTGCGAGGGGTATCTCGGCATTAGGCCGAGTCTCATTCTCTTCCGGTACTATTTCTATGTCCGGAGAAACTCCATCACCGCCGGTAATCCTTACATTACCGGTACAATTAGTCTTTCGGTTAGGCGTGAGCGTGTTTATCCTCGGATTTTAGCTAGTGAGTCGGTCAAACAGTGGTCGGCTGCCTTTTTCTATCACAAGGATATTCCCGCTCCCGGCAAAGCCACTACTTTGTCGGCTTTCGTCGATGGAGCCGCCACGCCCCGAGCGTCTTGGGATGAGGCTGCTCCGGCTCTCAGTGACGATCTGATTCTCGCCAAGAGACGGATCGAATACCTGATGAAGCACAAGGGCCTTAAAGGGTCCGACTTGGTCCAGTGTTGGGTGGCATGCCGGATCCAGCCTCTCCAGCACCACGACAACCGACTGATGCATTCCATCACGACGTCGAAAAAGGACTCCCTCTGCATCAGCCCCAAGACCTTAAAGCCACAAGATTATATAAGCCAGATCAAATGGCTGATAAAAGAGCGGATCGAGAGAAAGATTCCGGATTTGTCCCTAGACATGCATACAGCGGAAGACCCTGTAGTGCTGGTAAGCTTTAGCAGCAAACCCTTTTTATGTGTTTCACCTTTAAATTATTTCGCAACACGGAGATACTATCTTCTTTTTAGCTTGCCGACCTCCCCGAGTCGGAATTAGCTCCTATCAAGGGATATCCTCTCGAGTTTTCTCAGGAGGAGGAATTGGTCCCACTGCCGGACGTTGTGCCCAGAAAGCGCAAAGCTCCGACAGTGGCTATCGGCACAAAGGAAGAGCCAGTTGTGAAGAGGTAACTTTCCACACAACTTCCGCCTTTGTACTTTACTCATGATTTCTTCCGAGATATAATGTTCTTCATTCTATTACTTTCTCAGAGCTAAACAGCTCATCAAGGGCAAGGGGAAGGGAACTACTTGGCTTCTCTTGTTGTGGATCCTCCGACTCCTGCCCCTCAACCTTCTGCAGCGCCGGAAATTACTCCATCTCCGATCGTTGCAGAAGATCCGGCTCCCTCAACAGGGCCAGCGATCCTTGAGTCGCAGACTGACATCACCATGGGTGACTCAGGTTTTGATAAGGGTGAACCCTCTTCGGGTAATGATCCCTCGGCAGAAGTTTTCACCGACAACCTCCTGAGCAATCCGGGACTTGCCAAATTTGGCTTATCTCGGAAATCTACAGAGGAGATCCAACGGTTGGCCAAGGAATGCCTTGAACGCTGAACCATTTCTGCCGAAGAAGAAGCACAAGAAGCGGAGGACATCAAGTACTCCCAATTTCTCGAACAAGTCCGCCTTCGCGACGAGGGGTTAATAGCTAGTGTGCTTCCACCACCT
The DNA here is from genome assembly GCA_916181665.1 of Avena sativa. Taxonomy (NCBI): domain Eukaryota; kingdom Viridiplantae; phylum Streptophyta; class Magnoliopsida; order Poales; family Poaceae; genus Avena; species Avena sativa. Next base: position 326,652,401 of record OV702289.1, read on the forward strand.
CCGGTTATTCCACTCACCCTCACCGAGAAGGTTACCACTGAGGTGAACATGTGCCTGAGCAAGCTCACACATGAACATCATGTAAGTCGGAATTCCAACTCACGTTTTCCTTTATTGTTCTTTATATCATATCCTCTAGCCCCAAGCATGAAGTTGGATAAACAATCCGGGTTTATGCTTCTTTAGGATGCCAAAGAATGAAATAGTGTAGCCCCCAAGGCTCGTGTTGATATTAGCTACAATATTAGCCCGAGTCTTTAGTAGACTTCTGACTCTGGGTATTCTGACTTACAGAAAGTTAATTCATATAACCAGGAATTGTTGAAGAATATCTGCAACAAGCGGAGAGAGATCAAAGCTCTTCGACTTGAAAATGCTGAGCTAAAAGTTTCCAAAGATGAGGCCGAAGGTAAACATTCTGAGACTCAAACTTTGTCTTACATTTTCATAGTCGAATATTTTTGTTGAACCGTTGTTCTTTTGACTTACAGCACTGGTAAAGCAGTCATGTGCTATGATCGAAGAGGCCGAGAATCTGAAGACCTTGGTGGTGGAAAACAAAGATCTCCGTCGAGAGCTAGACCAGCTCAAGGCGGATCATGAGAAGAGCATTGCTCAAGTTCTCGAATCCTCCTCCATGGCCACCGTGGAGCGTGATCGCAAGATTGCACTCCACGAGAAGAAAATCTCGGATCTTACCAATGACTTGTTCAGAGAGAAGGACATGTCTGAGGCACTCCGGGATGAACTCTAGAGCCTTCGTGAGGAGAAAACCACAGTCGATGATGTCATCTTTGGTATGTTTCCATCTTTCTGACTTGTCTACATTCTTCGACTCTTTCGATGTCGGATTTATTTAACTGTTTTGCATTATATGCATAGGTCCTCTGAACTTGACGGACTCCGCCTCTACCGAGCCTCTCACCCACCGGCTTACCCAAGTCGGTGATTTGCTGCATGACTTCTGCTAATCCCTTGAGGATATTGGCGAAGCTCTCAAGGTTCTGGATATGCATAGCATGTCCGACTTTTAGGTGCGAGACAAGGCAAAGGAGATGTCATAGCTTGTCCAGGATTGGAACATGTCCTCCGCGCGATCCGTAGCGCAGAACGCTCTCACAATGTTCATGAGCCACCATGGAAACATGGAAATCTGGCAAGTGACCAGAGGGTACTCTACTATGGATGAAGACGGCCAGAAGCAAGATATTAAAGCCATCATGGACTCATGCGCCGGATATGGGTGCCACGTAGCTGACTTGACTAGCTACGACACTCCCTTCTTCAACCGCGTGGACACGCCGCCTCCGCCTCCCGAAGAAACAGCTGAAGTTTCCGACGATGATCAAACCATATCGGATTTGAACATCTTGGAACGTTATCAAGCCAAGGCCGATGTATCCAGCGAGCCGGCAGCTCCTACCTCTTTTCCTGCATCATAGATCATCAGAAAGAACAGATGTGTTATTCTGAAAATGTTTTGGGTCTGTAAATATGTAGTATGATACTTTTGCTAGTGCTAAGTTTTAATGTATCTCTTCAGCACTTTTGATTTTGATATTTTGTGCCTGAAATGTTTGCATAAGCACTTGTAATTTTTGTCTGTACTTACCGTTTATCTGGCTTTCCGCCTCGTCCCTTTTGTGAGCCGGCTAAACTTTCAGCACGGAAACTTTGACGAGCAATGGAGCTCAATTGCTAAACCAGTTTAAACTCGGAAACAAAGCCGACTTCCAGTACCAACAATTCATTACTCGGGAAATACCCACATCCGGCAATCAGACAAATAACCAAAGTATAGAATATGAAATATAGATTTATACCCGAAGGTATCAATTTTAGAATCGGAAATCTAAACCAGAACAAACATGAGCATAAAGTACTTTCAAGTATTCTGGGATTTTCAACTGTGACATGATCATTCAGAAATAAGATGGTAAAAACTTTTCAGAAAAACTTGAGGCAACTAAAACTTTTATTTCTCACAGAACATGTACACATATATGATTACAGAGAAGGACAAACTAAGAATAAAAAGGACGTAGCTGAGCAATATTCCATGGTCTGTCTAACTCATCCGGATTTATACTGCCTCCAGCTCTCTTTCTCGTTTTAGTAGCAGGTCTTTCTTTGATTGGCCTTATATCAGTTAAGTACTATGGACCATTATGCAATACTCGACTAACCAAGAAGGGTCCTTCCCATACCGGGGAAAGTTTGTGCTTTCTTTGTTGCACAAGACGAAGAACCAAATCGCCTTTATTGAAAGATCTATTTCTGACTCTCTGGCTATGATACTTGCGTAACTTCTGCTGATAGACTATTGATCTCATTTCAGCAACGACGCGAACTTCTTCGACTAAGTCGAGATCATTTTGTAGAGAAATCTCGGCATCCTCTTCGATATACGCGGCCACTCTAGGAGAAGTGTTAATCAAGTCACTAGGAAGAACTGCTTCTGCGCCATAGACCAAGAAGAAAGGTGTGTATCCAGTTGACCTGTTCGGAGTTATTCGTAAACTCCATATTATAGAAGGTAATTCTTCTGCCCAAGCCCCGCAGCACGTCGTAGTGGTGCTTCGAGTCTCGGTTTTAGGCCTTGTAGGATTAAACCATTTGCTATTTCGACTTGTCCATTAGCCTGCGGATGTGCGACTGACGCAATGTCAAGTCGGATATTTTGTTCGTTGCAGAATTCGGCAAGTTCTCCCATAGAGAAATTACTCATGTTGTCCATGATAATACTATGCGGATAACCATACCGTATTATAACATCCTTGATAAATCTTTTGGCTATTGCTCCATCACAACTAGTGACGGGTTTAGCCTCAATCCATTTGGTGAATTTATCCACCATTACTAAGAGGTGAGTAAATCCACTTGGAGCTCGTTTAAATGGTCCTACCATGTCAAGCCCCCAGACCGCGAAAGGCCATGTTATAGGTATTGTTCGCAACTGATCAGCTGGAACGTGAGCTTGTTTGGCGTACTTTTGGCAGCCCTTGCACGTCTTGACCAACCGTTCGGCATCTGCCTTGGCTGTAAGCCAGAAAAAACCGTGTCGGAAAGCTTTTGCCACTAAAGATTTGGCTGTAGCATGGTGACCACACTCGCCTTCATGGATTTCTCTTAAGGTTTCCATTCCTTCTTCCGGAGATACGCAGCGCTGAAAGACCCCAGACACACTCCGCTTATAGAGCTCACCACTAACTACAGTATAGGCTTTTGCTCGTCGGATGATCTACTGGCTCAGAACTTCGTCTTCGGGTAATTTGCCATCTACCAAATAGTCAAGGTAGGGTTGAGTCCAGCTGGGAATTACAGCCAGAACTGCTATCAAAGGTGAGTCGGATTTGGTCGGATATTCCTCGTCCACTCCCTTTATTGAGGAAACCTTGAGGTGCTCTAAAAAAGCGCCATCCGGAACCTCTTTCCGTGTAGAGCCTATCCGAGATAATGCATCCGCTTTCTCATTTTCTGCTCGAGGGTTGTGTTGAACCTCAAACCCTTCGAATCATTTAGATAGATCATCCACGACAGCTTTATATGCTGCCATGTGTTTATTTGTATTACAAATATCCGACACTTGCTGAGCAACAAAATCCGAATCTCCGTAACACATCAAACGTCGGATGCCGATATCCTTAGCAATCCGGATTCCATGCAGCAGTGCTTCATACTCGGCAATATTATTTGTCGCTATGAAGTGGATCTGCAACATGTATAAAAGTTTATCTCCTTGGGGTGATTTGAGCACCACGCCAGCCCCCGAGCCTCCGCGAGCCTTAGACCCATCAAAATATAGGGTCCAATATTCCGACTCGGGGAAGGTCATATTCTCCTTTGTCTCTGTCCAGTCAGCAACAAAGTCAGCAAGGATTTGGGATTTGATTGCTGTCCGAGGTTTATACTCAATATCAAAGGTTAAAAGCTCTATGCCCCATTTGTCGACGCATCCTGTGGCGTCGCTATTGTTAATTATATCTCTCATGGGAGCTGTGCTCACCACAGTAATTGGATGTTTCTGAAAATAATGTCGTAGCTTACGAGATGCTAAGAACACACCATAATCTAGCTTTTGATAGTGTGGATACCGCTGTTTTGATTCTGTTAAGACCTCGCTGAGAAAGTAAGTCGAACGCTGCACCAAGTGTTCCTGATTTTCCTCCAGTCTCTCCACTACCATGACGATACTGACGACTTTGTTTGTCGTAGCAAGATAGAGCAACATCGGTTCCTATGGTTCCGGTGCAGCAAGGATAGGAGCATATGAGAGTATTGCTTTCAGGTCTTGCAGTGCAGCTTCAGCTTCGTCGGTCCACACAAAATCCTTGGTCTTTTCAGGAGTTTATATAGTGGTGCGGCTCTTTCACCGAGCCGTCTTACAAACTGGCTGACTGCGGCAATGCAACCAGTTAGTATTTGTACGTCCTTCAGGCGAGTTGGCCTGGAAATATTGAGTATAGCCTTGATTTTGTCTCGGTTCACCTCTATGCCTCTTTGAGACACGATAAAACCTAACAATTTTCCGGCTAGGATTCCAAAGAAGCATTTCTTCGGGTTAAGCATTATGTTGTATTTTCGTAGATTGGCGAATGTTTCCTCCAAGCCGGAAATCAATGTTTCCTTCTTTTTGGACATCACCGCAATATCATCCACATATGCATGTACATTGCGTCCGATTTGATCGTGGACGCAACGCTGCATTATGTGTTGGTACGTAACTCCTGCGTTCTTCAGCCCAAAGGGCATCGTAACAAAACAGAAAGTTCCGAAGGGGGTTATGAATAAAGTTTTGACTTTGTCAGATTCCTTCATCCGGATTTGGTGATAACCAGAATATGCGTCGAGAAAACAGAGGAGTTCCGAGCCTTTCGTAGAATCGATAACTTGATCAATCCTAGGCAGAGCGAATGGATCTTTGGGGCAAGCCTTGTTCAAGGCAGTTGATTACCCACAAGTATAGGGGTGTATCGCAGTATTTTCGATAAGTAAGAGTGTCGAACCCAACGAGGAGCAGAAGGTGCTGGCTAGTGGTATGGATCAGGAATTCTCTGCAAATACTTAGCAAACGGATTTTTAGGGGTTTTTGATAATGCAAGTAAATAAAGTACGAGTAAATAAAAGACAATAAGAACAAATGGAGCAAGTGGCCCAATCCTTTATTCAGCAAAGGACAAGCCGGTTGTATTACTTAAGATGACCAAATGTTCTCGAGGACACATGGGAAGACTGTCAAGTGTTTTCGCTTCATATAGTTGATTAATCTTCTTTAGCTTGCTAAGTGTTGTGTGGGTGAACCTGTGCTAATGTACCGACCTTCCTAGGACTAATACATACTTGTGATTATACCCCTTGCAAACATCCGTAAGTACAAGAAAGTAATTAAGGTAGAAACCTAACCACGGCTTTAAACTCTAAGACCCTTACGTCCCTTGTGCAATGGTTTCCTAACGGGGGTTCAGGTTTCTGTCACTCCGGCAACCCCTACGATTAGTAGCCAAATACACAATGCATTCCCCTAGGCCCATATAGGTTAAGTGTCATGTAGTCGACGTTCACATGACACCACTAGAAGAAGTACACCACAACTTAAATATCAAACTATTGAATCTTTCTCAACACAATTCCACTAGTAACAACATGACTTCTCCCATGTCCTCAAGAACAAAACGAACTACTCACAAGACATCATATGGATCATGATCAGAGATGAAATAATGATGTATAACAATCTGAACATAAACAATAATTCAACGGTTCACTCAATAGCATCAACTACAAAGAGTAATCAACATCGGGAAAGTTTCCCCAATGAACTATGCAAGATTCAACGCAATTGTTACAGCAATATGGAGATGGTGATGAGGGTGCTGATGGTGGTGATGATGATGATGATCCCGATGAAGTCCAGCTTGATGGTGGTGTTGTTGGCGATGATCTCCCCTCTCCGGGAAGGAATTCCCCTGGCAGAAATCTGTCTACCGGAGAGATCTTTCTCTCTCGGTGTTTTCCGCCCCGCAGAGGTGGCGGAATCTTTCTGTGGTCGCTCCCCGAGTCTTAGGGTTTCGGGAGGATAATATACGCCAGAGGGGAGTGCCAGGGGTGGACCAGGGCGGCCACACCACCTGGTGGCGTGGCCTAGGCTGGCCCGTGCCAGGGGTGGTGTGGGCCCCCTGTGGCCCATCTCCAGCCCCCTTCTGGCTTCCTTCGTCTTCTAGAAAAATAGGATTTTCCATGTATTTTCCTGGATTTTCTGATCTTGCAATAAGTAAAGGAAACACAATAAAGATACATAAAGTGAATCATAATTGGTAATGGCAAACTTAGCTCTTGGTCGAAGAATAGTTGATAATTTGGTGGAGTTCACAAATAACTGCTTTTCAATGATAGCTTTTAAAGTAGTAAACATCAAGATAAGAGCAATGTGCAAAGCAAGGAACATAAGAAAACATGATTGAATAAATCATCATATGAATGAATGAAACACAACAACTCAAAATACTTGCTGAGATAGAAGGGAATAGGTTTACTGACTCAACTAAAATTAGAAGAAAGGCCCTTCGCATAGGGAAGAAGGGATTGCAAGTTTCATAAAGAGCTTCCAAAAATTATGATACTTATTAGCTTTCAGCTCTCATTGCCCTATCATAGGCATCTTTAGGTGACTAAGGTTAAAGTGATCAAATATGAGGATATGCATTGACAAGTTGTAAATTGAGAATCTCATGTCTCTTGAATACGAGGGCCACTCCTCATGCTACTCAAGTTTAGTCACCGGTAAGTTCTTGTCATTGTAAGCATATGTGTATCATAGAGAACCGCCAACGGGGTACCATTTGCACGATGATACGGAAGAATCCCTATATCAAAATGACAAGGCAAGCAAACAACAAGCATCTCAGCAATCTTATTTACCATGGGAATATGGTGCTTTTTTCTCCCTTTCCTCTTTTCATAATATCTCTTTTTTTTCTTTTTTTCTTTTTCTCTTTTTCTCAATCTCTATTTCTTTTTTTATCAGAAGAATGCTTCATAGATGCTCGTTATGGTTAAGCTGCAGGTTTTCACCATATCAGCATGGATTAGACCAGCGGTCCATGCGTTTCTCTAACACACATGCATAACTCCATGGACTTACAAGCTCCCCTTTCATTTCACACCGACGACATCCATAGACAAAAGAACATGATATCAACTAGGTACAAAGTACCAGTGCAATGTTGAAAGCGTTCCCCATGACAACATGGTTCTGCTAATTCACAACTTACAAAGAGAAAGCATATATGCAACATAGGTGAGCACAATGGTTCAAGTTTATTAAGTGCAAGAAAGTAAAGTGTGCCATCAGGTTCGTGAGAGCTTTAATCACTAATTTTCACATAACAAGTTTAATTTGGAAGGTAGATAAAACAAGAATTTATTTGGAATCTTATATTTACTAATTGGAGGCACCGTAGAAGACTCCACGTTAATTCTGGGACAAAAGAGAATTATGTCCATCGGATATACTTCCCAACCGTTAGTAGGCGTTGGATGAAATCGGCTTCACCGCCCTCCGTTATATCACACACGGGAAGGAGTCCTCAAGATTTGTCCTACCAAAAAAAACCTAACCCGTTTGCATGCTCTGGCTCCTGCGCACCGCCGCTGCCGGCGGTTTCTGGCCAGAACCCAACCTAACCCGTTTGCATGCCCTGGGTCCTGGGCCAGAACCCAACCCCGAGGAGTAAATTCACCGTGGTTTAGCTGATCGATGTTGCTAAGATAAGCTTGTAGGGCAGATTAATTAGCCTAACTAGCTATCTTTGTACAGACCAATCAATCAATTGATAAGTCAGGCCAGCTTGTGGTTTCCTGCTACGTGCGCGTTTTGCTTCGTCCAAAAGCACCTGTCAGCTGCCAATTGTTCACCAGTGTTGCACAACGAGCTAACTCTTTCAACTAGCAAGCACACCCTGCCGGAAAATACATGGTGTGTCCAGCATGTTGCCAACGGAGGATGCATGAGCAAGGCACATCGGGCATCAGATCAACCTGCTCTAGGTATATTTCGAATCCCAATTTAATTACTCACTAGAGATGATCTAAATTGTACTCTTTCTGTCTAACCATAGACAGGCAAGTGAAATCCAATCCACGAAATAATTTGATCCATGGATGGCACCGTTGTGGTAAAGGTCATAATGATTGCAAAAAACCTTTTTTTCTTTCAAAAGTATATAAAAATTATATTGCCAATTCCATTTTAGTTATATTCTTTTTTCTTAATGTTAATAAAAAAAGAAGAAAATTGTTTTTTTTTCTTTCTAAAAATTGATATTGGCCGAGAGAAAGCCGAAAGATAAGGATTTCTAAAAACTTTTGCGTTCCTTTTTCTTTTTTAGGATGCTGGTCTCATGTTTGATCTGGTAGCGCCAGAGTGGGTGCGAGCTGGAATTGCCATAGCTTATGGTTAGAGCAATAGGAAAGGGCCCAACAGAGAGAACAGTCAGGATAACGAGCGCGGAGCCCACTTGGCAGGCGGCAGGAGCAGCGGGCAAGTGCTTGCTTGGTAGGCCAACAGCCCTGTGAACCGGGCGGGGCACTCGACGAAAGGGGGGCACGCTGAGCAAGTACGCAAAATTGGCCCCGCGGAGCTTTCAAAAAGAAAAGCAAGGACCACTACGGGAGGTCCTTTGAAACCAATAGAAGTTCACTGACCATCCCTGTCAAACATAACCCAAGGTAGGATCGAGAGGAGAAGAATAGGACTCTTGCTAGTATTATAACCTCTCGATTGGAGAATGAAACCATTAGATTAGTGGAAAGAAGAAAGAATGGGAAGAAAGCAACAGATGGTTCTATTTCTCAACCTTTCTGACTTGCTCCTACGGAACCAAGGTCGAAAGGATTGAAAAGTCAGTCATTCACAACCACTGATGAAGGATTCCTCGAGAAGTTAAGGATTTGTAGTTCTTTTTCAAAATCGATTTCGAAAAAGAATGGATTCGGTCTTATACATACGCGAGGAAGGTAATCAAAAAAGAAAGAAGACGAGTTCTTCTTTCTTTTATCACTTAGGAGCTGTGCGAGATGGGCGACGACAACACTTTACCAATTCCTGACGAAAGAAAGGGTGGAAAGTGACAGTCCCTGGGATATGAAACGGACAGCTCGAAATAAGTAGATTCGCAGGAATCTTCAGCAACAATAGACAAGAAGACAATGGTTTGGTAGAGGATAAGTACTTAAAGCTGAGTACCGAATCCTCTATCGGGTAGTATTGGTACACTATCCACGGTAAGCGACGGTCGAGACTGGATCCATACGGGGTATGGGGAGGAACGTATGGAGTTAGTTTGATGGGTTGGTTGGGGAGTAGGGTCGGGGGGAGAAACTTGTCCCTTCTTGATGGCGAGTATATGCTTCGATCGATTATTGTGCTCCCTATGCGCGTGTTCTTGATCACCGAACAAGTTAAAAAATAAGTTTATGCTCTCCGGGTCTGCCGCTCAGTTGAAAGCTATGAAACAAGTCCGCGATAGTTCAAAACTGGAATTGGCACAATATCGCGAAGTGGCCGCCTTCGCTCAATTTTGGTCAGACCTTGATGCTGCGACTCAGGTATTACTCAATAGAGGTGCAAGGCTTACAGAAGTGCCCAAACAACCACAATATGAACCACTTCCAATTGAAAAACAAATTGTTGTGATTTATGCTGCCGTCAACGGTTCTGTGATCGAATGAGTCGCCGCTACGGTCACATCAATCCGTTATGGCTCGGACCCTCTTAGCAGATGGATCCTTCGGGAAGCCATAGTAGGGATTACGTCAGTACATTCTTAGGCGAGCAGTGGGTTATATCACCCCTATTTTTGACCATCTTTATTTTTTAGGCATGGGACCGGTTGATCGAAGTTGAACATTCCTATGGAACTCCCCTTCAGACGACTTCTCTGCGCTTGCCCAGCACCTTTCGTTTTATGGACCAGGACCAATTTCACCTCAGACCATGGTCAAATCATAACTGACTGGATAACGTTCTCTCAAGGACCTGCAATTCTTTTTTTGTTGAATCAGTATAACACAATTGGACAAGTCCCTCAGGGGCATGCCAATCAAACAATAGAAATGTTGGGTTTACCCAACTACTCAATCAATAAAAAGATAAGCAACTACTTCATTGATCCGATGGATCAATTCAATAGGTCTTTTCCAGGCATCCGCAGATTCAAGTTATTAGGGAATCCGGCTGCTGCTACTATATACACACGCGCACGATTTTCCCTATTGTATTTTTGAGTTTGCAAAAAAAAAATTTGTAAAAAAAGGAATGGATAATAAAATAAGCAAACTGCCAAAAAGGAGAACTAATTAAAAAGATTTGATTTTTCTTTTCCCATCCTCATGGCCGGGAACGATCTCTTTTCGGGGAATCACTCCCGTCGAGAGGCCCTCTTGCTCCCTTTTTATGAATCTGGGAGAGAGGCAAAAGATAAGTCCAGAGAGACCTCGACTCTTTCAGGGAAAGGAGGGAGATCGAATGCGAGATGGAGTCCCTTCTAGATAATGTTTCCTACCCTGAATTTTTTGTCTTTCCCGAATGCTAAGGAGAAGAAGAGGATTGAGTCAAAAGAAAAAGCTATTTTGGAGTTTTATCAACAATTTGCTTGCGTAGGTGGAGACCTGGTATTTTCGGAGTCCTTATGTGAGGAATTGCAAAAGAAATTTTTTCAACAAAAATGTGAATTAGGAAGGATTGGTCGACGAAATATGAATCGGAGACTTAATCTTGATATACCTCAGAACAATACATTTTTGTTACCCGAAGATGTGGATCATCCAAGGCACATTAGCATGGCGTACTCCTCCTGTTTGAATCGGAGTTTGAAACCAAACAAACTTCTCCTCAGGAGGATAGATGGGGCGATTCAGGTGAGATCCCATGTAGATCTAACTTTCTATTCACTCGTGGGATCCGGGCGGTCCGGGGGGGGGGGGGGGGGGGCACCACGGCTCCTCTCTTCTCGAGAATCCATACATCCCTTATCAGTGTATGGAGAGCTATCTCTCGAGCACAGGTTGAGGTTCGTCCTCAATGGGAAAATGGAGCACCTAACAACGCATCTTCACAGACCAAGAACTACGAGATCACCCCTTTCATTCTGGGGTGACGGAGGGATCGTACCATTCGAGCCTTAATCTTATAAAAAAAACTAAAACTTCTTAAATATAAAGTTACCTTGATATGATTAACTAGAAGATATCTTTAAATAAAATTTAAAAATTTATTGCCAAGCCCTGTTTTTTCTCTTTTTAGCCTTATCCGCTCTTGAATGGCTAACTCTCCTACATCACCTAGTTCTTTATCACCCTTATAGGTAATAGGAATGAAAGAAGATTCATCCTAAGAATTGGCATACGTTGTGGGAGTCAGGGCCCTTAGGAAAGGAAAATGAACCGCTGCTATTGATTGCAAAGAGAGTACAGAATTCTCTTTGCAATCAATGAAATGGTCCCGGAGAAAGGAATCAGTCTCTTCAGTCCGGCTGAACTCCCAGGATCAGTCCATCAGTAAGAAAAAGCTTCTGTTTCCGTTCCGTCATTCAAAAGTGGAATGGAATAGTTCGATGGTATTGATCTCCCAACCATTGATTGGAATGTCTATCGTGATAAACCGTGTGATTCAGGTGAATTAGTCGAATTTGCAGAAGGCACTAGGGGTATTGCTCTGAATTTGGAATCCAAAAATGTTGGGATTGTATTAATGGGCGATGGGTTGATGATACAAGAGGGAAGTTTTGTAAAAGCAACAGGAAGAATTGCTCAGATGCCCGTGAGTGAGGCTTACTTGGGTCGTGTTATAAATGCTCTGGCTAAACCTATTGATGGGAAAGGCGAAATTATAGCTTCGGAATCTCGCTTAATTGAATCCCCTGCTCCAAGTATAATTTCCAGGCTGGTGTGCTTCCTGCCCACGAGGAAAGAAGAGCGACAAGGTTCAGATTTGACTGTTTGCTTTCCCCGCCCCCCTCCCCCTCGTCGAGTGGTGCTTGTTTGGGGGGTGTGCCACCTGAAATCGGGCTTGAAGCTCTCGCCTTACCAACGAGCCGACTGCTGATGGCTGTTGGTCACGACTACTACAAAAAAGTGAAGATGAATCTTTCTATTTCACATGGAGGAGGAGTGTGCATCTTTATGTTGGGTGTTCTTCTGTCGTGCGACCCGATGGCTTATGTGCGACCTGTGGCCCACGCCTCCTATTCTATTTGTTCAAGGCGGGCGGCGTGAACTCTGATTCGATCCGGGTATTCAATCCCGCCGCTGAGATGCTCAGTTGAGTCCTTAACCTTGATAGGAAGATGGCTTATTCCTAAATTCGTGCATAAGGGTAAGGAACTTTGGATGAATTAATGCGAATGGGTGTAAGCCTCGCTGCTCGGAAACACCCAGTGCTGACCACACTGAGAGACACGAAAGCGCAGGTAATGCCAGTTGGCGAAGTGGCATTAAACATCCCTAGCGGTACGCAAAGAGAGGTCATGATGATATCATCTACGTCCGTACCGCTCCTCGTGAAGTAGATCCCGCATCCAACCAACCCTTTTTTGACCAGGGAACGGGAGAATTCCCACTACCGCTGGCAAGCCAGCCGGGTCGTGAGCATGGTGGGAACGGGCTTCCCAAAAAGCGAGCCCCGGCCCGGGTCAGCATAGAATGGGGGGGACGACCCTAATGTTGTGTTGGCCGGGTTGCGGGCGGATAAAAGCGGACGTGGGGACTCGGGTCGAGGCACAGCGTAACTAAGAGAGCCATTCCATTTAGGGCGAGACAGAATGGGCGGGCACAAGCGGTCTGGTGTCTGAGCCGATTGGTCAGACGATGACTACTGCACATATTATATTAGCCGCCTATCCCAGAATGGAATAGAAAGAACGTGAAGCAACAAGCAAGTGATGAGCGCTTTGTTGCTAAAGCGAATACGTTTTCTTGCTGGGTCGGTTTGTTTTTGGGGGGGTGGGGCAATAAGCTTGCTTTTTCACAAGCTTATCCCCGCCCCCTTTCCTGTCCGTCCCGCCCGGCAGCAGTTGGGTCTCCCCATCTCCCCTCAACTTCCCCGGTCCTCGGCCCGAGCTGTATGAGGCAGAAACTCGTCCCACGTACGGTTCGGAGGCCGAGCCCCACCCCAGCAATAATGGTGCGGCTTAGGTCAACTAATACGAATAAGATACAGTTCACTCAACGATTGCCTTTGGGTCCCGAACTACATATGGGGAAGGAACGTTGTTGTTTGCGAGGTCTCGATCATTTACATGGACCCACTTCTCATTCCATTTGTGGGAATTTGATGATTTATAAGTCATCCCCAACGAGCGAAAGGTTCATGTTTGAACATGATGAATCTCGAGGTATTTGTATCAATACCTATTCGGTAGATCTTTTTTTTCTCTGCCAGGAACCAGATCGTACTAAAGGATCCTATCCTATTTGTTGCATTACCTTGAATTTTTGGTATATTTTTTGAAAAAAAAGAAACTCCATTCTTTGTTGTTGATAAAATGAAACCCCTATTCACTCCTTTGGGTATCATTTTTCCCCACAAGGACATTGAATACAAGGGGCCCTCTTTAGTGCTAGTATAATTTTGAAAATGAACGCGCAAATACCCATCAAATGTAAGTAACAAGCACGATAAAAAGAATATAGAGAGAGCCTCTATAACTCGAGCAAATGCCATGAGTGAGACTCTAGGACTTTCAGCGTTCATCCTATTTGTTGGAGATATGTCCAAGAGGCAATAATAAAAGTGGTTATTATTATATCTTTGTGTTTATGATGAATGTTTACATCCCATGCTATAATTGTATTATTAGGAAACACTAATACTTGTGTGTTTTGTAAACATAAAAGAGTCCCTAGTAAGCCTCTTGTTGAACTAGCTTGTTGATTGATTGATGATCATGGTTTCCTGATCATGGACATTGGATGTGATTAATAACAAGGTTATATCATTAGGAGAATGATGTGATGGACACACACCCATAGTAAGCGTAGCATAAGATCAAGTCATTAAGTTCGTATTGCTGTAAGCTTTGAAATACATAGTAACCTAATCCTTCGACCATGAGGTTATGTTAATCACCATCACCGGATGGGTACTTTGATGACATCAAATGTCGCTTCGTAACTGGGCGGTTATAAAGGTGTCATTGGGTATTCTGAAAGTATGTGTTGAAGCGCATAGACCAAGATTGGGATTTGTCCATCCATATGACAGATAGATATACTCTGGTCCCTCTCGGTGGAATGTCATCTAGATAGCTTGCAAGCATGTGACTGGGTCACAAGGGATGACATAACATGGAACGAGTAAAGAGTACTTATCAGTAACGAGGAAGAACTAGGTATGAAGATACCGACGATCAAACCTCGGATAAGTAGAATATTGTGTGACAAAGGGAATTGGTTTCGTATGTTAAATGGTTCTATCGATCACGAAGTAATCATTGAGTATGTGGGAGCCATTATGGATCTCCAGATCCCGCTGATGGTTATTGATAGGAGAGGTGTCTTCATCATGTCTGCATATTCACGAACCGTAGGGTGACACACTTAAGGTTCGAAGTTGTTTTAAGTAGATATGGAATTTGCGTTGGATACCGAATGTTGTTCGGAGTCTCGGAATGGATCCGGGACATCACGAGGAGATCCGGAATGGTCCGGAGAATAAGATTCATATATTGGGGATCATTTTCTAAGTTAGGAAATTTTCTGGAGTGTTTGTATGGAGATTCTAGAAGGTTTCGGAATGTTCTGGAAGATTCTAGAGGATTTCTTGGAGTTTACTTGAAAACCAAGAAAGGGATCAAGGAGACCAAGTGGGTCAAGACACGGATTCGTGGGGGAGGAGGATTCCTCCCCCCTTCCCACCGCCGGCCCAAGGAGGGGAGTCCTACTAGGACTCCCCCTCCCCAGGCGCGCCTCCCTCCTTTAAATAGAAGGGAGGGGGCGCCCCCTCTTGCACCTCCTCTCATAACAACCAATCTCAGCCGCCTCTCTCCTCCACCTTTCTTCTGCACAGGCATATGCGAAGTCCTGCAGAATTCTCATCTCCACCACCACCACCACGCCGTCGTGCTGCTGGGATTCCGTGGAGAAGATCTACTACCTCCGCTGCTCGCTGGAACGGGGAGAGGAAGGTCTGCTTCGACTCCGCACGTGTGACCGTCTGCGGAAGCGCTGCCGAAACGCGGCGCCGGAAGGATCGTCCACATGATCTTGAGATCGGCAAGTGATCGACTACATCATCCACAAGATCTAATCTCGTAACGCTTTCGGTTCTACGAGGGTTAGTACCGATCTATCTCGTTGCTCATGTCTAATAGATTAGATCTTGGCTTTTGTCTAGATTAGATCTGGGTTTTGTTCGTTCTTGCGGTAGAAATTTTTTGTTTTCCATGCTACGAACCCTTCAGTGGTATCAGAGTCTTGTCTATGCGTAGATCTGTTGCACGAGTAGAACACAATGAGGTTGTGGACGTTGGTGTTTGTGCCTTCTTTTGCTATGTGTGTACTTTGCATCTTGCGGTATGGTGGGATGAAGCGGCTCGGGCTAACATTACATGTCATCGTACATGAGACTTGCTCCACGCTTGACGTGCAACTTGCTTTGCACAAGTGGCTTTGCGGGTGTCTGTCTCTCCCATCATAGTATAGATCAAATCTACACTTTGCACTTGATGGCACTTGTATCAACGTTGTGGTTCAGTTTCGTAGGTAAGATGCGTTCTTAATCGAAAGCCCCAAGCCACGTAAAACTTGCAAAGAAAATTAGAGGCGTCTAACTTGTTTTTGCAGGGGTTTTGTGATGTGATATGGCCTACATGTGATTGTGATTTTTGTATTTGATGTATGTAATGATCCTTGTTGTAATATGGCAACCGGCAGGAGCCTAATGGTTGTCTTTAATTCTGTTAAGACCTGCGTGTCTATTCATCTTGTAATAGCTTTGTTCCAAGTAGTTGTGATAGTTGCTAGTGATGATGGACAACCATGAAGCGGCGCCACGGACCTTGACGCAATGCTGGTGATGATGGAGATCATGTCCATGCTTTGGAGATGGAGATCGAAGGCATAAGAAGAAAGGGCCATATCATATCACACTAATTATGAATTGCCTGTGATGTTAATCCTTTATGCATCTTGTATTGCTTAGATCGCGACGGTAGCATTATAAGATGATCCCTCTCACTAAATATCAAGTAATAAAGTGTTCGTCCTTAGTTGGCACCGTTGCTAAGACTCGTCGTTTCGAAGCATCTCGTGATGATCGGGTGTGATAGACTCTACGTGTGCATACAACGGGTGCAAGCCAGATTTGCACATGCGGAAACTAAGGTTAATCTTGACGAGCCTAGCATGTACAGACATGGTCTCGGAACACGGAATACCGAAAGGTAGAGCATGAGTCATATGATTGATATGATGAACATGAAGATTGTTCGCCGATGAAGCTACATCATCTCACGTGATGATCGGACTTGGTGTAGTGGATTTGGTTCGTGTAATCACTAAAACAACTCGAGGGATGTTGTTTTGAGTGGGAGTTCACCTAGTTGATTTAAGAATTAAATTTGAACACTATTTATCATAAACTTAGTCTAAACTACTTGCAAATTTGTTGTAGATTATGGCGAACGTTTCCATCAATTTCAAATGCGTTCCTAGAGAAAGAAAAGCTTACGAACAATGGAAGCAATTTCACGGACTGGTTTCGTGGACTGAAGATCGTCCTCAGGGCTGGTCAGTTGACCTATGTGCTCGAAGCACCGCTAGGTGACCCACCTGCAGAAGATGCCACCGATGACGTAAAGAATGTTTATGCCACTCGGAAACATCACTACTCCACAGTTCAGTGTGCCATCCTGTACGGTTTAGAATCGGAGCTTCAAAAGCGTTTTGAGCACCATGACCCGTTTGAGATCATTAAGGAGCTCAAACTCATTTTTGAGACTCGCGCGACCATGGAAAGCTATGAAGCTTCCGAGAAGTTCTTTACCTGCAAGATGGAAGAGGGTAGCTCCATTAGCAAGCACGTGCTCACCATGTCTGGGCACGCAAACAAACTCCGAGAGTTGGGGATACCGATTCCTAATGAATTGGGGATTCACCGTGTCCTCCAATCACTGCCACCAAGTTACAAGAACTTTGTGATAAACTACAATATGGACTGCATGAACAAGACGTTGCCTGAACTATCGTCCATGCAGAAAACTGCTGAAGTGGAGATCATGAAGGAGCACCAAGTGTTGATGGTAAATAAGACCACCAATTTCAAGAAACGGGGCAAGCCTAAGAACAAGGGCAACTTCAAGAAGGACGGCAAGAAAGCTGCCGCACCTGCTAAGAAGCCCAAGGCTGGTCCTAAACCTGAAACTGAGTGCTTCTACTGCAAGGGTGCTGGTCACTGGAAGCGTAACTGCCCCAAATACCTGGCGAATCTGAAGAACGGCAACATCAAGAAGAAAGGTATATTCGATATACATGTTATAGATGTGTATCTTACTAGTAATCGCAGTAGTGCTTGGGTATTTGATACTGGTTCGGTTGCTCATATTTGTAACTCGAAACAGGAGCTGCGGAATAAATGAAGACTGGCGAGAGACGAGGTGATGATGCGCGTTGGAAATGGCTCCAAGGTTGATGTGATCGCCGTCGGCACGCTCCCTCTACATCTACCATCGGGATTAGTTTTAAATTTAAATAATTGTTATTTGGTGCCTGTGTTAAGCATGAACATTATATCTGGATCTTGTTTATTGCGAGACGGTTACTCTTTTAAGTCTGAGAATAAAGGTTGTTCGATTTATATGAGTAATATATTTTATGGTTATGCACCTGAGATGAATGGTTTATTCTTATTGAATCTCGATAGTAGTGACATACATGTTCACAACATAGATGCTAAACGAATAAAATTGAATGATAATTCTACATACATGTGGCACTGTCGTCTTGGTCACATTGGAGTGAAGCGTATGAAGAAACTCCATTCTGATGGACTTCTTGAATCACTTGAAAGATGCGAAGCATGTCTAATGGAAAAAATGACTAAGACTCCATTCTCTGGTATAATGGAGCGAGCTACAGACTTATTGGAAATAATACATACCGATGTGTGCGGTCCAGTGAGTGTAACATCGTGTGGTGGATATCGTTATGTTCTCACTTTCACGGATGACTTGACTAGATATGGGTATGTCTACTTTATGAAACATAAATCCGAAACTTTCGAGAAGTTTAAGGAATTTCAAAGTGAAGTGGAAAATCATCGTAACAAGAAGATTAAGTTTCTGCGTTCTGACCGCGGAGGTGAATATCTGAGTTATGAGTTTGGCATGCATTTAAAGAAATGTGGAATACTTTCACAGTTGACACCGCCGGGAACACCACAGCGTAATGGTGTGTCCGAACGTCGTAATCGAACTCTCTTAGATATGGTTCGGTCTATGATGTCTCTTACAGATTTACCGTTATCATTTTGGGGCTATGCATTAGAGACAGCTGCATTCACTTTAAATAGGGCACCATCTAAATCCGTTGAAACGACACCGTACGAATTGTGGTTTGGAAAGAAACCTAAGTTGTCGTTCCTTAAAGTTTGGGGTTGCGAAGCATATGTAAAGAAGTTACAGCCTGATAAGCTTGAACCCAAAGCGGAGAAATGCGTCTTCATAGGATACCCTAAAGAAACAATTGGGTATACCTTCTATCATAGATCCGAAGGCAAAGTTTTCGTTGCTAAGAATGGATCCTTTCTGTAGAAGGAATTTCTCTCGAAAGAAGTGACTGGAAGGAAAGTAGAACTCGACGAGGTTATTGAACCTTCTTTCGGAGTTGAGAGTAGCGCAGCACCGGAAGATGTTTCTGCGCCGCCTGCACCAACTGGAGAGGAAGCTAATGATGATGATCATGAAACTTCGAACGAAGTTACTACTGAACCTCGCAGGTCAACGAGGGTCCGTACCACTCCTGAGTGGTATGACTCTTCCTTGAACGTCATGTTGGTGGACAACACTGATGACCCTGCGACGTATGAAGAAGCTATGGTGAGCCCAGATTCCGACAAATGGCTAGAAGCCATGAAATCCGAAATGGGATCCATGTATGAAAACCAAGTATGGACTTTCGTGGACTTACCGGATGGCCGTAAGGCTGTCGAGAACAAATGGATTTTCAAAAGAAAAACAGATGCTGATGATAATGTTACCGTCTATAATGCTCGACTTGTCGCGAAAGGGTTCCGACAAATTCAAGGAGTTTACTACGATGAGACTTTCTCACCAGTAGCGAAGCTAAAGTCTGTGAGGATTATGTTAGCAATCGCTGCATATTTCGATTATGAAATTTGGCAGATGGATGTCAAAACGGCGTTCCTTAATGGTGACATTGAGGAAGAGTTGTATATGGTACAGCCCAAGGGTTTTGTCGATCCTAAAGATGCTGATAAGGTATGCAAACTTCAGCGCTCCATTTATGGACCGAAGCAAGCATCCCGGAGTTGGAATCAACGTTTTGATAAAGTAATCAAAAACTTTGGATTTATACAAACTTATGGAGAAGCTTGTATTTACAAGAAAGTGAGTGGGAGCTCTGTAGCATTCCTAGTACTATATGTAGATGACATATTGTTGATTGGGAATGATGTAGAACTTCTTAATAGCGTCAAAACCTATTTGAATAATAGTTTTTCGATGAAGGATCTTGGCGAAGCGACATATATTCTAGGCATCAAGATTTATAGAGATAGATCAAGACGCCTAATAGCGCTTTCACAAAGTACGTACTTAGACAAAGTTCTAAAGAAGTTTAGAATGAAAGAGAGCAAGAAAGGGTTCGTGCCCATGTTGTCAGGTAAGACCTTGAGTAAAACTCAAAGTCCGGCTACGGCAGAAGATAGAGAAAAGATGAATAAAATTCCCTATGCCTCGGCCATAGGTTCTATCATGTATGTCATGATGTGTACAAGACCGGATATAGCACATGTTGTTAGTTTGACTAGCAGATATCAAAGTGATCCTGGAATGGAACACTGGACAGCGGTCAAGAATATCCTAAAGTACTTGAATAGGACTAAGGATATGGTTCTTTCTTATGGAGGTGATAAACAGCTTGTTGTAAATGGTTACACTGATGCTAGTTGGAACACCGATCCAGATGACTCGAAGTCACAGTCTGGATACGTATTTATTTTGAATGGTGCTGCAGTGAGCTGGAGGAGTGCCATGCAGAGCGTTGTGGCGAAATCTTCAACTGAATCGGAATACATAGCTGCTTCGGAGGCTGCACAAGAAGCCATATGGATGAAGGAGTTCATTACTGAACTTGGCGTGGTTCCCGGTGCGTTGGACCCGATGGCCATCTACTGTGACAACACAGGTGCCATAGCTAATGCACATGAGCCAAGGTCACATAGCATGCTGAAGTACATCAAGATTCGGTTCCATGCTATTCGCGAGTATGTCCAAGATGGTGACATAAAGATTTGCAAAGTACACACTGATCTGAATGTAGCAGATCCGTTGACTAAACCTCTCCCTAGAGCAAAGCATGACCAACACCAGAACGCCATGGGTGTTAGGTTTATTACCATGTAATCTAGATTATTGACTCTAGTGCAAGTGGGAGACTGTTGGAGATATGCCCAAGAGGCAATAATAAAAGTGGTTATTATTATATCTATGTGTTTATGATGAATGTTTACATCCCATGCTATAATTGTATTATTAGGAAACACTAATACTTGTGTGTTTTGTAAACATAAAAGAGTCCCTAGTAAGCCTCTTGTTGAACTAGCTTGTTGATTGATTGATGATCATGGTTTCCTGATCATGGACATTGGATGTGATTAATAACAAGGTTATATCATTAGGAGAATGATGTGATGGACACACACCCATAGTAAGCATAGCATAAGATCAAGTCATTAAGTTCGTATTGCTGTAAGCTTCGAAATACATAGTAACCTAATCCTTCGACCATGAGGTTATGTTAATCACCATCACCGGATGGGTACTTTGATGACATCAAACGCCACTTCGTAACTGGGCGGTTATAAAGGTGTCATTGGGTATTCTGAAAGTATGTGTTGAAGCGCATAGACCAAGATTTGGATTTGTCCATCCATATGACGGATAGATATACTTTGGGACCTCTCGGTGGAATGTCATCTAGATAGCTTGCAAGCATGTGACTGGGTCACAAGGGATGACATAACATGGAACGAGTAAAGAGTACTTATCAGTAACGAGGAAGAACTAGGTATGAAGATACCGACGATCAAACCTCGGATAAGTAGAATATCGTGTGACAAAGGGAATTGGTTTCGTATGTTAAATGGTTCTATCGATCACGAAGTAATCGTTGAGTATGTGGGAGCCATTATGGATCTCCAGATCCCGCTCATGGTTATTGATAGGAGAGGTGTCTTCATCATGTCTGCATATTCACGAACCGTAGGGTGACACACTTAAGGTTCGAAGTTGTTTTAAGTAGATATGGAATTTGCGTTGGAGACCGAATGTTGTTCGGAGTCTCGGAATGGATCCGGGACATCACGAGGAGATTCGGAATGGTCCGGAGAATAAGATTCATATATTGGGGATCAATTTCTAAGTTAGGAAATTTTCTGGAGTGTTTGTATGGAGATTCTAGAAGGTTTCGGAATGTTCTGGAAGGTTCTAGAGGATTTCTTGGAGTTTACTTGAAAACCAAGAAAGGGATCAAGGAGACCAAGTGGGGCAAGACACGGATTCATGGGGGAGGAGGATTCCTCCCCCCTTCCCACCGCCGGCCCAAGGAGGGGAGTCCTACTAGGACTCCCCCTCCCCAGGCGCGCCTCCCTCCTTTAAATAGAAGGGAGGGGCGCCCCCTCTTGCACCTCCTCTCATAACAACCAATCTCAGTCGCCTCTCTCCTCCACCTTTCTTCTGCACAGGCATAGGCGAAGCCCTGCAGAATTCTCATCTCCACCACCACCACGTCGTCGTGCTGCTGGGATTCCGTGGAGAAGATCTACTACCTCCGCTGCTCGCTGGAACAGGGAGAGGAAGGTCTGCTTCGACTCCGCATGTGTGACCATCTGCGGAAGCGCTGCCGGAACGCGGTGCCGGAAGGATCGTCCACACGATCTTGAGATCGGCAAGTGATCGACTACATCATCCACGAGATCTAATCTCGTAACGCTTTTGGTTCTACGAGGGTTAGTACCGATCTATCTCGTTGCTCATGTCTAATAGATTAGATCTTGGCTTTTGTCTAGATTAGATCTAGGTTTTGTTTGTTCTTGCGGTAGAATTTTTTTGTTTTCCATGCTACGAACCTATCACTATTTATAATAAAGCGTGTACAGATGTAGTCGGCGAGCATCCCATGCTAGAGCAGAAGAGGTTCTTTCTAAATCGGAGTATCGGGACTCATTGAACTTATTGCACATAAGATTCAAATTAGAGTGTTGAATTCAGATACCGTTTTTGGGATCGATCTTCCGTTACTTCTGGCCCGGGACTCAACTAACATTAAGAAATTTTCATACTGGCGGAGTATTCACAGGGGGTACTGCTGGTCAAATCAGCGATCATGCCCCCTTATTCTAGCGGAAGAACAGCTTCATCAGATTCATTCCCTTGCTAATCCGCCTTCAAGCCTTGTTCCTTCTTCCGCTTCATATCGGCCTATGGAAGAAAGTTCGTATCGTATAGTGCGCTTTAACTCGAAAGCCGTTAGCTACAACCTTTGATCGTGGTTTGGTATCCAAATAGGAAATTATATCCAGTCCCTCTCTACACTATTTAGACGGATTGAAGCTTAAGCCAGAGGCTGGCGCCGTAAAGGTAACAAGTCTGTGGAGCAAGTGTTGACACAATGGAGCAATGGTACCCCTTTCGGGCGCATGCTTCCCCTTCTCAGTCTCGATCATTCTGGAAATCGGACAGTTGAACTTGGTCCCTGATAGTTTGACCACTATTCTGGTATGAATCCCTCATTTCTGGACCTCCAAGGTATGACCCTGTACCTGACGGAGCTTCTACCAACAAGAAAGATAACAAGAATGTTGGTTTTAGCTGTTTTGACTGCATCATTTGGTGTAACTGGTAATTCATTGCCTTGGGATCAAATTGGTTATTGGGCAGTCAAAATTGTGACAGGTGTACCTGATGCGACCTACCATAGGATTTGTTATGTAAATAGGTATATGTTCCTTTCTATTATGAATCGCGATTGTATGGCCAACCATTGTGGGTAGAATGCTAGATGCCCAAGACCACGTTACTATTGTTTCTTTCTCCTCCTTCATATTTACCTTTTCTATTTTTGCCAATAAATGATGAGCTACAAAAGGATTCGTTCCTTTAGCCCTCTGTGGGCTTGAGCCTAAGTCGAGTCGTAAGGAAAGATTGATAGGATTTGGTCCACCTTCCAGACGGAGAAGCGAGAACCCTTTCTGCTTTGACCGCTTGTATCTCCATGGATTTCCAATGCGGATAAACAAGCAACAACCCCAGGAAAAACATCATAATCCTAGGGAACAAGCAAGCAAGAAAGAAAGTAAGTAAGTTCAGTCTCTTCTTTAGGAGTTCGCACCGCGTAGTGGGCTAAAACCCTCTTTTTTTAAGATATAATCCTCCTCTGGACTATCGTATTCGTCCTCGGGATCTTCCCTGTGGCTTGATAGAAGTAAGAAACAAAGAGTCATCAGTTAAAGAAAAAACGGACAAGACCGACAGATTTACCTAATGTAAAGAAGATCCTAAAAGTCTCTGCTTAGTCGATTCTCTCCATTTATCACTTTCCTCTCTATGTTCTTTTTTCCACTCACTCAATTCTACCCATGAGCATCATGGCATAGGTCAAAGGAAAGGAGGAGGCAAGCCCCCCCATCTTCCGCATATCTTGCTCATCTGACATGGCATGAATCACCGAACCCGCACTCAGGAAGAGTAATGCTTTGAACGCGTGATTCATTAAGTGAAAGACGCTAACCAAATAGTTAGAGATGCCGCAAGCAAAGATCATATAGCCTAATTGACTGCAAGTTGAATAAGCTATGACCCGGCTTGTCGAGCATTTGATAAACTCACACCATCCATTTCAAATGGGATTTGTCCCGTGGACACACGAGCAATCCAACCCGTAGGATTTCCTTTTCCTCTTCCCATTCGAACTTCTGCGGGTTTCCCCGTAATAGGAAGATCTGCGAGAACTCTTACCCATATCTTACAATTTCTTCGGAATTGTCCGCTCATAGCACGATGGAATTGTCCGATTGTAGCCCGACGCGCTGCTTCAATGGCTCGATATGAAAGACGACCAGCTCTACAACTTTTGGTGCCATATCTTCCAAAACCAAGTTGTGTACCATCCGGTTCGCGACCCCTACTCCATCTGCCAGGAGTACTTTTAAAGTAGGAGTCATGGAATAATGCTGAATTTAAATGTTGATTTCTATAGTATAAGAAAAACAAACCGAATCAAATTCATGGATTTACCACGACCTCGGTTGTGACTCCCTAGGACCCTAGAGGAAGAATATAGGACTCGAGAGGAAGACTTAGAAGACGAATATGAGACCCTAGAAGACGAATATAGGACCCGAGAAGGCGAATACAAATATGAAACCCTGGAAGACGAATACGGGAGTCCAGAGAACGAATATAGGACTTTAGAGAAAGACTTAGAAGACGGATATGGAAGCCCATAGAGCAAATATAGGACACTACTAGGTCTTCACTAAAAAAGCCGTGCATAAATCTTCTTGTTTTGGTCGAGGTAGTTTTCCATGTTCTTTTGTCTTTGATTTTCTACGATGAGAGTTTCTGTTTTAGATTTTACCTTTCTTTTTGCTCTTCGAATTAGGAAGAGCTAAAGGGGCCCGACTATGATCCCTCAATTGAGTGATCGCTCAAGTCATAGACCTGAGACTGGGCGGCTGCTCGTATTCAAGACATAAACAGGGGATCAGAGGCCTTTTTTCACTAATAAAACCTCGTGTTACCCTTTTTAGGAAACCCTTATTTTCGGATAACTCAATTATTCGAGTTGTCGGGACAACTATTATTGATAGGTTTGCCAAGTCTAGTGAGTTTGTTTCCCAGAAATAAATAAAGTCTCTATCGATGTGGCGAGCTAACAATGTAGATGAGAGCGATGTGTATTTCTTCCTTCTTCATCAAAGGAGAACTTAGTCGTCTTCCGCTTATGTGTCTTCTGGGGGCTATGATCTACCTTTACCGTCGTCTCCTCTTGGAGTTGCTCTCGGGATTCCATCTGTTTCTTAATAAAATGGGACAGAAAGGTCTACTGGTCACTCTCCCTTTTCTAAAAAGCGCTATCCGCTGGATTACCCACCGCCAAAGCTGCTGAGCAAACAGCCTACGCAGGGAACTAGTGGGTCCAACCATTCACTCTAGAGTTCGCTCGAAGTCAATTAATATGTATGTATGTACTACCAGATAGTTGGAAATGCCAGGTAATGCACTCATTGGTAGATCTTTATTTTAGAAAGAAAATGAATGAGTAGGAAAATCATTTAAGTCAGAGTTGGGCGAGCGAGAACTTACAATTCGTGTTCAATATGCTCTCGCTGACCGCGCCCTATGGGGATCATCGAATCGATAACAATAAGCCCTGTTTGAAGGGCTTGATCTTCTCGATTCCCTCTGATAGATCTTGGAAATCCCTTCTTTTCTTCCCCAGCGGACAACTCGTGATAACCTATCTTTGGCTTAAAAGCCTATTGACAGGCACTATTCGTATTCGAGAGGAAGTACATAACTAATAAGGAACAACTTATTCCTTACTTTTGAATGCAATACCTCAGATACTAGAATCCACTATTTGGTTGACACTTTCAGAGGAACCCAATTCCATGAAAAAAGCAGGATCGAGATAAAGCGTAAAGTGACCATTGAACCTATTGTTTGCGATGAGTCGTTCATATCATATCTCGGTTGTCTTTGAATCTGTACAGTCAAAGAAGATAAGACTACCACTATTTTTTCATGACTGAGGGGATCGAGGATGACCTGCGTTTAGGGTGAGCGGAGAGAGGGAACAACCCCAAAAGGGTGCAGTAGCAATACTGTTAGACTTTTGGCGCCCTTTCAGCCGACCCCTTTAGAAATAAGTGATATTCGACCTCCAAGAAAGTATTAGTTTGGCTTTCGAGAAATGCAGTACCATCCACTCCAATGTATAATGTATCTTTTTCGTCACCAGTATTTAGTTAGAGGGGGTCTAGGTCAAGGACAAGAGCCAGCAAGAGGTGAGCGGGGGTGTGCTTGTTAGCACAGAGGCCAGGAGTAATACACTTTATTTGTCTTCTTTCGGGAAGGTAAGATTGCTAATACGGCACCCAGGATATTACCACTTTATCAAACAAAAAAGGAGTAAGCAGCTCGATCAAACCGTTGGGTTGGTGAACAAAGCACGTTCTAACTGCATTTGCAGACTTGAACGATATCTACCCTTTCGGTGGAGTTCTTTTTGCTTTGCTCGACAAGATCAACTACGCTATTTCTCAGGCCTTGGGAGAACTACTTTGGGAAAACGAATCACATCCATTTCGGATGAATGGGCACGTCCGTCTTCTATGCAACAAAGACGAGGATCAGTGCCAAGGCAAGGCCAACACAGAGGTACTAGTTTCAGCATTCATTCCACAGAGGTTCTTTCACCTTTACCACTATCAGGAACATCTGGGGACCCTGTTATTCCTAAATACTGCATGAAACCCCCTTCTTTTGCATTCCACCCCCGGTGTACTTTTCCGATCAGGTCCTCCTGCTAAAAAAATCTGCTTTCCTATCAAGTAACGCCTTCTCCACTTGACTCCACTGGTCAAGAACTCTGGAGCTTCATCCGAGATCCTTCCCAAATGAACATCCTAGCCCAGTAACAATATCTTATCTCTTCCCAGCAATCTGGACCGTATTGAAAAGGTTCCTGAGACACAGCATGGAAGAGTCAAAATATTCAGAAGCGAGGTCCAAGAATGAAGAAGGGGTAGAATTACTGAATGAATACGAGCTGTGGCTAATACCCGAGGCATAAAAGACGCATTTTCTACGGGATCCCGAAACCACCAGCCACCCCGACCTAATTCATGATGAGCCCACCAACTTCCTGGCGAGATGCCTATGGTTAAAAACAACCGACATGTCAAGATCCAAATTCGAATTGGTTCCTGGTCCTGGTCAGAGACCACTGTGTTCGCGCCGGCGGTCCAACAAAGAGGCGAAGTAGTGGTGTCTTTCTTTCCATTATGAACGACACGCTTCGCCTGCTCCCTCCCCGTGTCCATTAGCGCTCCTGTCCAGAGCGAAGAGAAGGCGAAAAAGCGTCGTCGAAGCAGAATGAGCAGGCTTCTATTGCTACGCAACAATAGAGCAGGCGCGCCGCCCACAAAATGTTTGAATGATCGGGTAAAGAGCGAGCTTCTTATATGGGATCCGACGCATCCAGCAGAGCGAAACATCATTCCATTCTTTTCGGCGGCATCCTTCCGCATTGGCGGCGAGTGGAGTGCCACAATCCCATTCATCATTTTTGATCTACATAACCCAAAGCCCATAGCACTGGTGACGTCTCCGGCATAAATGCAAGGAGGATGTGTTCAATAAGTGGAACACATTAGCCGTCCGCTCTCCGGTTGGGCAGTAAGGATCGGAGAAGGGCAATCACTCATTCTTAAAACCAGCATTCTTAAGTTTAAGATCAAAGACTCGGGCGGAAAAAGGGGGGAGCTCCCCGTTCCTGGTTCTCCTATAGCTGGATTCCCCGGAACCACAAGAATCCTTAGAATGGGATTCCAACTCAGCACCTTTTGTTTTGAGATTTTGAGAAGAGTTGCTCTTTGGAGAGCACAGTACGATGAAAGTTGTAAGCTGTGTTCGGGGGGAGTTATTGTCTATCGTTGACCTCTATGGTAGAACCCGTCGGGGAGGCCTGAGAGGCGGTGGTTTACCCTGTGGCGGATGTCAGCGGTTCGAGTCCGCTTATCTCCAGCCCGTGAAGTTAGCGGATACTATGATAGCACCGAATTTTGCCAATTCGGCAGTTCGATCTTCGCATTCATGGACGTTGATAAGATCCTTCCATTTAGTAGCACCTTAGGATGGCATAGCCATAACGTTAATGGCGAGGTTCAAAAGAGGAATGGCTTGCAGTGGGAACAAGCAGCTAAAGCGCAAAGGTAAGGATGAGCTCGAAAAGTGCAAACTTGAATGTAATGGTGGATTGAGACTTTTGAGCTTCTCCATCGATCACTTTTGCGGAAGCTGAGTCCTTTCTTTTTAAGCAAGTTCAAAGAAAAAAACGAGTATCAATCTGTCCCAAGTGCGGACAGGAGAAGCCAGGTCGGATTACGACATTGAATTGAATTGAGTGGCCCCTTCCCTTCGCATCATAGCATCAACCCTGATCACCTCACTTTACGTCAATATTGGTGAGCATGCCACAAGATGGGAGATTGGATTGGTTACTCAAGTGTCTAAGTGTTAGTTTCAAGTAAGTGTTAGTTTCTTCTTATGATAGACTGAAGGCTTATCGGCGCGCGAAGGTTCTTACCACAAATCAGGTGATTGTAGCTTACCTTCTCCGTGGCTTCAAGATTCTGTATGCTATCTCTTTTGCTTTTTTCTATCTAATTGAATCTACATTCACTCGCTTATTCCCAAGTAAAGGAACGAACAAGGAGGCATAAGGACTAGAGAATCACCGTCTAGTACCTTCGTACTCGCTCCTACTTTATTAATTAGGGAGTGTTCCCTATGAAAAGAACAAGAAGGCACTGTACTTTGAGTAGGAAACATTTCCCTACATCGCTTCCCTGCTAACGGCTACGACTACGGCTATGGTTCTTAATCGAATCCAATAACGGAACGACAGCCCATCGATATCCTTTCCCTCAATAAAGTTTAATATTAATAGGAGCATAAAGTTTGATTCTCTAAATTTTTCCTTTTATTGAAAGAATTCTCAACAGTTGAGCCGGCCGGTAGTAGCAGTCGATAGGCAACAGAACCAATCCTCTGGAGGACAGTATAGGGGCCGAAATACTTGCTTGAAGGTGAACTTGTGGTTTGCCCGCTTGGCAATGGACGTCAGGATGTAAGGCTGAAAAAGGCGAGGACTGAAATGAGAAAGGAAGGACAAGACGACTTCGGTTCACACGTGAAAGTGCTTTGAAAGGTGTCAGCAGGTGCGCGCCATAGAGGGCTAAAGGCAGTATCTTTAGTCTACCCTTGCTGCCTATTTCCTTTTATACGGTCATTCCGTGGGGCTGTAGTTTACCATCATTTGATGTAACATCGATTTTCAAAGGGGGAGGAGAATAAAAAATGGAAATGAACAAAATAATGCAAATATTCACTATGTTAGGATTCTATACATCTTTTGGTTTAGATAGTTACAAACATCTTGTATATTATACGAGTTTAAGTGGAAATAGTATCGGGAGGCGATTGGGTCCTTCCCATCCTCTGCGATGTCAGTCTCTTTGTCATTCTTTCACCCTTGCTGAGTGGCAATATAATTTTTATATACTTCTGAAAGAAAAGAAAAAAGGTTTTTTGCAATCATTATTTCTTGTCTCTATGATATCAAGGAAACGTTTGGATTTGGAACGAGGAGAGATGGCTGAGTGGACTAAAGAGGCGGATTGCTAATCCGTTGTACAATTTTTTTGTACCGAGGGTTCAAGGTCAGAAATCCATAATAGAGTCCGACCACAGCGACCGAATTAATTATCCTCCTCGAGAAACTTAGACTACTAAATAGAAAAGATTTGCAAATCTTGGCATGGGTCTCCTTTTTTTATTTCTTTAGAGTTTTCTATATGCACAATTTCTCGATGTTTCGATGAGAATTTCTTGACTTTCCATATATAGAAACAGATAGACTATAAATGACAGCTCTTATGTCCATCAATCGAGGAGGTCAAGTTTCGAGAGCAGAGCCTGTCGCTTCTGATTATCAGTCATATCGTCGTCGAGCAGAACGCGCAGGGAAGGAACCGTCGAGTTCACTGGGAAGAATTGCGTCCATGCCAACGACTAAGGAGAAGGGTGTTTGACCAGTGGCTATACAGATTGACGTCCGATAAGCCCAGAGAGCCTCAAGAAGGCGATCTGGCCAGTATCCTCCGACTCTAAAGTGTTTGTAGCTATGGTATGGGTCTGGTCTGAAGACCAATGGGTCAAAAACAAAAAAGGGGATATCCTATTCTTTGGCTACACCAACTAATGTAGTAGATTGCGTTCCCGGAGGACACTTTCTCCATTTCGTCGGTACTGGTAACAACAGATCTTGACCTCGTTTCTTTTTCTTGTTATTTGACTTCTTGGAATGGAATTCTTATCATGATAGTCACACAAGCGAAGGAGAAGAGGATGGGTCCCAAGGAAACTCTTTTTCTTCTATTCTCAGTTTTGATTGCACGAGCAGCATAACAACATAACAGTTTTGTGTAAGGAAGTAAGGTTTCTTAAATTTAAGGACTTAATTGCCCTATGAAGACTCGCTTTCGCTACGGCTCCGGTGGGTTCCGTTCCCTTAACCAAGCCACTGCCTATGAGTCGCCGGCTCATTCTTCAACAGGCACGCGGTCAGAGATCACTTTCCCCTCCCACTGCTTGGGAGCTCAGCACGGTTTCACGTTCTATTTCACTACCCACTGGGGGTTCTTTTCACCTTTCCCTCACGGTACTACTTCGCTATCGGTCACCCAGGAGTATTTAGCCTTGCAAGGTGGTCCTTGTTGATTCGTCCATTCTTGGCAAGCCTTCTTCTCTGATGGTATAGATGAAGACACCGGATCCCCATCCTTAGACAAACCTTCAATTCAAGCTAGAGCAACAAAGGTTTCATCAGAAAGGAATTGTTGGTGTCTAGCTCAGCCACTAGTAAGGAAAGGAGCAGATCATCCCGGTATCCCAGCAGAAGGGCTCTGCGGGATAAGAGAGCAAGCGGCATAGGGTCAAGTTGAAGAGTCACCCTTGCTTTCGTCAGAAGTCATTCCTTCTTTCGACACTGGGTAAAGACAAGAAGGCGGCTTCGGTAAAGAAAGAACCGACGGGAGTTTTCAATTCCGGATCAACAAGGCCAAGTAGCCATGGCCCATATTAAGAGATTAAGTGCTTCATTTCGCTTAAAACCTACATTCCCTCCGGGAGCACTCTTTCTTATACATTTGCTCGGTTGACTGAGTGCATTTACTAGCATTTTATTATCCTTTGAGATAGGAATCCATCAATAAGAATAAAGATTAGAACTCTTGCCCGGTGTGGCGGCTTCTCGTAGGCAACCATGTTGCTTCTCTGGCCTTCACTTCTCACTTATACAATAGGAAAGAGCGGGGTTTCCTGTCCAAGAACACAGAAATAGAGCACTAGTTTACTTCCTCGCTACCGACCCAAGTACATTCTTCTTTGGACATGCCCGACCCGACTTCCTCCTTTTATTAATATTAATAGGAGCATAAAGTTTCACTCCTGGGTGACCGATAGCGAAGTAGTACCGTGAGGGAAAGGTGAAAAGAACCCCCAGTGGGTAGTGAAATAGAAAGTGAAACCGTGCTGAGCTCCCAAGCAGTGGGAGGGGAAAGTGATCTCTGACCGCGTGCCTGTTGAAGAATGAGTCGGCGACTCATAGGAGAAAATCGAAAAAAAGAGAAAGCCAACCAAAGCGCAACCAGAGTTCTCCGCGGGGTGGAGCGCTAAGAAAGAGAAAGCGTTATCGCTATACGAAATGAAGCAGCGGCTAGCACACTAAGATAAACCACTTGGTTTAGGCCCCTGCTTAGTGGCGTGTGATTTCAACACTATTCCAGAGGTATATTACAAAAATGGTGGGAGAGACCTCTATGTTCCTCAGCTTAAATCATTCTATGATTGTTTACAATTCTGTCATCTATTTGACATGAGGGTTAGAGCATCAATATAACTTAGATGGATCGGGAAGTGGCACGAAAAGGAAATCCAATTTCGGTAAGACTTGATCTGAATCGTAGTTCAGATCCAAGTTGGTTCAGTGAGGGCGACCGCGAAAATCACCGAATGGATTCGGTCCGTCTTTTCCTAATCTTTCTTTGTTAAAAACAAAAAAGGCGTGAGAGGACGTTGCAGATGTCCGGTACGGACACGACTTCTTCTAACGCTAGAAGACCACGGGAAGAAACCCGGGACTAGAGCATGTCGTGAAGCACACGGGGAGGGCGTGCTTCGACCATGTCTCCGGGGCACAGTTGAATGTAGATATCATGAACGCGAGGATAAGGATACCAGGCCGAGAAACCTAGGCAAGTACTCCCCTACAGAAGCAATGGAACAGTATCGTAAAGTGAAGTGAAGCAAACAAACCACTCCTTTGGAATTGATGGACTTTACACACAGCCGATGACTGAGATGTGCCATTGTCATCGTTAAGATCGTCCATCACGACTTCTTTTCTGCATCCGTCAGTTCCAGTTTTCCCAGCATGTTTTATTACTTGCCTCGATCGAGACCATCCACTTATTTCTCTTTCTCACGGGACACATAAAGATACCAGCGCTTGTGCGAACAGTTGATGCTTGTTAAGCCATAGCTACCACTTCTCGCGCCAAAGCGCTCCTACCAACAAAAAAATACCTTCGAGGAGGGGCCCTTGTCTTCAGCTAAAAAGAAGCAGATATTGCCGTAAGCAGGAGATGGAAAAGCCCACGATCCATAACTTACTCACTCAGATATTTACTAGAGCTTGGCAGTGAATGAAGGCAGTACAGGAGACTCCGAATCCTATTCAGATTGCACGGAGGGCTTGGAAAGAGGCCTCTCGTGTAAGATAAGATTCCATTCCTTTCTATCGAAAGGCTCCGGTAGTAGAGCTCAATTCGGAATGTTGATATAAAAAAGGGCAGATACAGAG
This sequence comes from Avena sativa, assembly GCA_916181665.1. Lineage (NCBI taxonomy): Eukaryota > Viridiplantae > Streptophyta > Magnoliopsida > Poales > Poaceae > Avena > Avena sativa. The sequence goes on from OV702289.1 coordinate 326,685,347, forward strand.
AGTTAAGGAACAGATGTGGGCGCTCGTCCACCAAGCGCTTCTTCTTTGGCCATTTGGCCATGTGCTGCTCCTGTGCTCCATTTTGAAGCTGGAGAAAGCAAGTCAGCTGGCAACAAATGAGGGTGACTCCGTGCGACAGCCTTGAAGGCATCTTTTCCCTGGCTATCTCCGTGCGGGTGATTACTTTTCTGGCTTATTTTTACCAAGAAGTCAACCCAACCCTATTGACCCCAGCTGCTCCAAGTGTTGCTTGTGCTTCTTGCGAAAGATCTTATGGCAGAGGAGACTTGCCGGTACTTGCCCACGAATTGCGTTTAATGGACGGCTGAACAATGACTCGTACCTGTGCCCAAAATGGCTCGCTTGCTGTGAGAAAACGCCCAGCAGCTTCCTATTCTTCTTCAATGCGACCTGGCCTACTAGTTGAGTTTGGTTACTACCCGACTTGGTCGATGTGACACAGTGATAGCGCTCACCATCATACCTTGATCGAACCTATGCCCCTTGATATAGCAATGGGTCCGAAACCCGATCCTTTTTCTTAAACTTCCATCTCGCCCGGCGGAAAATCAACTAATAGCAAGCAGGTTTGTTTTGATAACTTATTCAGGCGGCAACTAAAGAAAAAATGATTCCTAGAATGAGTGCTTTGAATGATATGCCTTTCTTAATCGTCACACGCACGGGTATAGCTCAGTCGCCTTAGTTTCCTCCCGGGTCGGTCTAGTTCTCCCCGGAGCTCCAGGGAGCCTCTCCAATTCTGACAGGAGGTCACGAGTCTCACGTCTTACTTGACCGAAGACCTCAGAATTCTATCCGCTTGATTTTCAGATAAGTTTGATGCTGGATAGTGGGAAAGTGACACCTTTGCTTGCGCTATCCATTGTAGTCCTCGGATCACACCCCTGGAATGCTTTGCCCGCCGACAGAGAGCTATCAAACAAACCTGCTTTTACTCCATCGTTGAACCAGACGGAGAGAGAAAACATACGCGCAGATCTCCCGTGCTATAGGTAGCCTTGTAGAGCAGCCTTCTTTATCATCAGCTGAGTCAAGTAACAGCAGTTCAAGGGGTTGGTTCACTTTTGGTCATGCTACCTTTGCTTTTCTCTTCTTTTTTGGACACATTTGGCATGGCGCTAGAACCTTTTTCTGAGATGTTTTTGCTGGTATTGATCCAGGTTTGGATGCTCAAGTGGAATTTGGAACATTCCAAAAAGTGGGAGATCCAACTACAAGGAAACAGGCAGTCTGATACACATTGTTATGGTATCTTTGACCTCTCTTTTTTGATTTGACATGGGAAACTGACGATGAATTCGTCTCTTGCTGAACACGGAGTTTCCGAAGCTACAAGAGTGCTTGGTTAAACGGTGCCATTAAGTTTCAACTGTCTTTAAACTTACTACTTCAAGTGCAATTATCAACTCCTTGCAAAATGGTTGGCTTTCTCATCTACAAAAGGCAACTCTAGTATTCAAGGAAACAGATAATTAGGTTCCACTCACTATGTCAACTAAAGCAACTGCATCTGGAGCACTTACCGGGGAAAATAAAATAAATAATGACGTAGTACGAGGGAATTTTTTTATCACTATTCTATCGGTTTCGCAATCTGTTTTTCACATTCTAATGGCCCTTTTCGCAGAAATGCGGGAGACCTGGAGTGGACGGGAGCGCTATGCTCCCCTCGGCGGAACAGAGCAACTAGAAAATCCAAGTCCTTCGCGTTCGGAGGAAGAAACCCCCAAGGCCCCACACGTCAATCTAACACTATCTGATGATAGCAGACCCTCAGTTAACCAAGAGGTTATGAGCCAGGTTCCTCCTTTGCCATTATCCATTGATTTGAATAGATCGGGGAAAGATCAGGAAAAGGTTAGGGAATTTGCCTTAGAAATAAGGCGTGAGCGGATATCTGAACAGTATGAGAGTTTCACGCACTATAAGGACACTAAAAAAAACTTTTAGTGATTTATGTGCCCGCGTGGGAGATGCTAATCAAGTCAAAGAAAGTTGTATCCAAGAAATCGAATCCACCTTTGATTCAACAGACGCAGGATTAATAGATTTCGTCAAAGAGACAAATAGCCTGAAAGATAAAAAAGCAAAATATTTACTCTTATCAAGAATTATTTTAACGATAAACTAGATAACTATAAGTTCGAAGAAGAGTGGAAAGCACAGCAAGCTTTCAAAAAGAAGTTCGAAGAAGAGTGCAAAGCACGGCAAGCTTTCAAAAAAGCAAATCCAGAGGAGGAATGAATGGTAGCCATCATCATCATGATCTTTTCTGTTTATATATATAGTTGTCAGTGCAGCATTTCCACGATATCGTTATGATCAATTAATGTTCCGGTTTGTTGATTGTGACTCTCGTGCTGCAGTGGGGAAATAAGTTCTTCATTGGAACAGTTGGTCGGTCGGCCCGCAGATTAGGAAGGCATTCTAGCCAACTGAACTGCGTAACCAAGGGACGCTGAACAGGCACAAAGTTGTATCAAAATATCAAGAGGAAGGTTGATTGGATTGGATTTGCCGATGAAGAGTACCTGCGAGGGGCGCATGTTCTTTAGTAGAGTTGGATTGAGACAATCTGTCGATTCTTACCCTTTACAGGTAATGCTGGTCTCCTGGCAGGGAAAGCCCATTAGAAGCTCAATTATCTAAAGAAAAAGCGCGGTTTTCTTTTTTCGTACTGTACCACAAGAGATAGGGAAAGGCCGTTCTAAGCTCAAATTGTTAATTAAACGGGCCTTGTTAATAAAGTATTTCGTTACCTTCCTTTATTCTGGTTTTGACCATTTAGTTGAACTGACTCTGTTAATTCGCGGCCTTGATTTAAGGGAGGGACTTATTAGCAGGTACCTTTCGGCGAATATGGTATATTTAAACTAAGCTAAGATTAAAGGTAAGTAACTAGTATCGATCCACGGGAGCAAGGAACAAGAAATGTCTTGAGCTGCCAAGAAGAATGTATCCGGGTCGGGAGCTGGGGTTGGTGGAACAACCGGAGTAGCTAGCTTTGCTCACCTTGTTGAAACTAGCCCCGTTGCAATAGAGAAATCCTTTCCCGTTGAGAATGAACAGCTTTACCAAGGCATTCCACTGTCTTTGCAGGAACTGATGTCCTCACTGAACTAACACCCGTTTCACTTGTCCCGTAGCAGGCTTTTCATAATCAAAGTATTTTCTGCCTTCCCCGGGAGCAAGAAGGAAGAGAGAAGCTGTGGCTGGCTTTGTTCACTCGGCTACTGGAGAAGACTCCAGTAGTTCAGGTGTCGTAGACTGGATAGCTGACTGAGCTAAGGAATAAGCAAACAAGCACCGACTTTTGCCTATTAGAAGATTAAGTAAGGGCGAGAAGTATGCAGATCGCGGTTCAACCATCTCATTGCATATCAACACCTAGCTTGTTCAATGCGCCAGGCTTCTGAGTGTTTTGTTGGGACTTATGGCTAGCAATCACATATGCGAGACACTGATAGGACCAATAAAACTCTATAATACATCTATAGGCACGCGTATCAACGTCTAAGCCCACAGTAAACATATGATGAGCCCAAACTAGAAATCCAAGAACACCCAGTTCTTCCTCCAACTGGGCATTCTCGAACAGATTCTTCTTTGCTACGTATCCTCTCTTCGATCTCATCTCATCCTTTCTTTCCCTAGCTTCCTTATATGCTAAAAGAAGCTTATTTGAAGAGCCTAGAAGTGGCTTTAACACAAGCCCCTGACATTGACTATAGGACTGGTGGGTGGTGGATTACCCTCAGAAGGTGGTTCGCCAGGTCCAAGAAGGTATGAAAAAGGCATTATAGGTTTGATTCGCTCAAGGTTTTGAACAACAAGTCAGGTAAACCACCAGTTAATTTTCTTAGTATTTAGTTAGGTATTTACATTCAAAATAAGAAAAGGGACCATTAAGATCCTAAATATCGCTCGAAGGAGATAATAAAGAACCCAAAGCAGATGGTATCCTACTGCAAGGGTGGTCTTAAGAATCCAAAAGAGGTTGCTCAGAAGAGATAGATGTATCCCAACCTCTATTGCTCTCGCGTAAAGACTTTTTTTTACGCGACAGGAAAAAGTGACTACGAATACAAATTCCCCTTTTTGTTTGCGAATCCCTGTTTGTATCCTTTGAGCGTACGCCCATAAGTAGCGATCAAATCAAGGAAATCGATCAAACGATCCCAATACCGTGAAAGAGAAACTTCCCAGATCTAGGGAAGCTTATCATAAAGGGCTTCGACAAGGGGTTTTATTCGTTCTTTGAGCCCAATTTGGCCACTATTAGTGCATAAAATGATTTCTTTCACTTCACAATCCCAAATAATTCGTTTAGGAGTCAGTACATAAAGATTTAATTTCATTTCTTTGATTTGTTCTCCTCTTCTAAGGTTATAGCTTTCGTGCTAGCTTCATCGATGTTACCCACCAAATAAAAAGCTTGTTCGGATAGGCCGTCTAATTATCCGGAAAGGATTAGTTGAAATCCCCTAATAGTTTCTGCAAGACCAACATACTTTCCTGGAAAAAAATTCTCTTATCCGCATTTGTTCCTTCCTTTAGATAAATACTTAAAAATACCCTTCCGATAACAAATCCAATTTCTAAGGGACTTCTTCCCCATGTTGAGAAAGCTTTTTTTCTTCCAATTCTTCTTCATTCAATTCAGTTCAAAAAAAATACATACAATTGGTACTCAAAATACTTCAATTGGTACGCGCAAGAAATAGGCCAATTCGGCAGCTTTTTGTTCAATTTCTCATGGAGTAAAAAACTTCTCATCAGTACGAGTCAAGGGAATGACCCTCCGGCCCCGGATTTTCATATAAGGGATACGACGAGGATAAAGACCCTCTTTAACCATAGAAATTACTTCTCAATACAATTTCTTTCACATTTAGTAAAATTTCTTGTACAGATTCTTCAATACCTTCTATTGTAGAATATTCGTGTGGCACGCTCCCAAATTTTGCGCGTGTGATACATGTTCCTTCTATTTCTCCAAGTAAAGCTCTTCGCAAGGCAACACCGATGGTGTCCGCTTGACCTTTTTTAAGCGGGGACAGAATGAAACGACCATAATAAAGACGCTTACTATCTACTCTTGATTCAACACACTTCCACTGTAGTGTTTGAGTGGATCCTGCTACTTCCTCTCAAACCATAATAGACTAGTATTATTATTTGATCATTGAATCGTTTATTTCTCTTGAAAACGGATTAATTCTTTTACAGACGTCTTTTTTAAACAACCCCCCAGAGGGAGACTCGAGTTATTTACTTCTTTGTGAAAATAGATTCTATAGCCATGATGGTTGGTCAAGTGGACAATGCCCAGGTGGGTAGACCCATATAGTAGGGGAGATAAATGCCCTGCAGTGCTATTGAGACCGATCTAGGTTATTGATGGCTTTTATTTAAAGACAAGGAGCTTAAAGGTGATGGATAAGGCTTTCACCCATCCGATACTGAGTAATCCGTTAATCGATCCCCAAGGGAAGGGTACTTGTATCTATAGCACATTGGTGTTTCAAGCAGGCCAGCCCACTCTTAACAACAATGCAATCAGTCCATTCACTCAAAACCGGAACCCACACTCAAAGTTAAGGTCAATACTCCATTTATACATACTAGCCTCGATAGAGGGGAAGCACCTACAGCATAATCACTCATGAACACATATTGACTCACTTTTAGATAGATTAGTTGATTCACAATGCCCGCAGATACCTCGGCCTAGCTTTTTCATTTCTTCCTTATTGGAGAATTCAAATTGTTTCAAAAGTTTGGTACTAAGTATATACCAACTTTCCTAGCTTCCCTAGAGGTTGTATTAAAGCTGGCTTTCCTAACAGCCACAATGTCGTCCGCTTTTCTTTTTTGAGTTTCCATGGATCTCTCCGACGAAGTAGCGGAAGCATGAAATGCTATTCACGAATGAGCATTGCTATCTGATTCCTACAAAAGAGATAGGGGAAGCTCACTTTTGTCAAATGGGGCTAGAAAGCATAGAACCCCGTCTTAAATAAACCGGTGAATCCAGAATCAAAGTGAGGAGAACAGGATATGTTATGAGAAGAGTGACGTGGGAATAGATTGCATTTCAAAAAGAATCTATACACTCAATAAGCCAGAACGGGAGGATTCAACTACAAAAAGAACTGGTACGGTGTGAGAAGAGGCCTATTCTCAATAATGAACAAGATGATGCAGCTCTAGTTGCTGGAGGCAGAGGACGTGGACGCCATTCAAAAAAGCTCTTCTAAAAAAAGGATAGCGAATGATCGATTCACCATTGATAGCACTGGTGTCCGGTACGTACGCCCCGGTCGTACGCATGGGTTGTCATTAGTTAGAGGTCCTCTAGAGATTATTGTGTATTCCATCCGTCTCAAAGAGGTGACATTCCCCTAACTTCATTCTCGATTCTACGAGAATTTTTATGAAAGCGTTTCATTTGCTTCTCTTCCATGGAAGTTCCATTTTACCAGAATGTATCCTAATTTTTGGCCTAATTCTTCTTCTGATGATCGATTCAACCTCTGATCAAAAAGATAGACCTTGGTTCTATTTCATCTCTTCAACAAGTTTAGTAATAAGCATAACGGCCCTATTGTTCCGATGGAGATAAGAACCCGGCATTAATTTGGAACCGCGTGCATCTAAAGCGCCCTTTACTAAAATCAATGTAGTTGTATGCAAACCTAGAGCAATAGCATGATGAACCAAGAAATCCCCAGGTCCTATTGTTAAGAAAAGCGAATTACTATTCTCATTAACAGCATTCAACCACCCCGACAACCATAGGCTTCGACCTGTATTGAAAGCGGGGCCATTCGTTGAAGATAAGAGTATATCGAACCCATACGTCGTCTTGCCATGAGCAGATTGTATCCATTGGGCGAATATAGGTTCGATCAAGATTTGCTCTGACGATGCCAGTTATTAGCGAATCGCGCATATAATACTATATACGCGCGCGATTCTTCTCACACAGAATAGGTGCCGATCAGCTAATCTCGATCTTCCCGGAAGATACTAACAAAGATATGAAAAGCATAGGAAGATCTTCACTGATCAGTTTTATTAATCGTTATCCGATCGACTAAACACATGTCCTAATATACTTAGTTTAACCTGTATCTGTTTTAATTCTGTTTTTTATCAGATTACTAGTTTTTTCTTTGCCAAATTGCCCGAAGCTTATGCTATTTTCAACCCAATCATGGATGTTATGCCTGTCATACCTCTATTCTTTTTTCTATTAGCCTCGTAGTACTGCTGATAAAAACTCTCAATTTCACGGGCATCGCTCTTCTTCACGCGCTTCGCGAGACTGGACTATTATCCTGTGGTGTTGCATAAGAGCAAAAACATAAAATTATGTAGTGGCATCTTTGGATTCGAGAGGGTAGTTATGCAAAATCCGATAAAAAAATCCCCCAATCTTCCTGCTCACTGTATTTTTATTGATCAATTAGAATTGACTTCTAGAACGTATAATTGTCTCAAAAGGGCCAATATACATACACTATTGGACCTTTTGAGTAAGACTAAAGAAGATCTTATGAGAATTAAAAAAAATCGTATGGAAGATAGAAAACAGATATGGGACACTCTAGAGAAGTATCTACCAATAGATTTACTTAAGAATAAGCTCTCGTTTTAAATCCATTACAATTTTTTGTTCTTCTTTTTTTTCGAGTTAGAATAAAAAGAAAAAAGAAAATAATTTAGCATCTTTGGTACAATCTATATTTTTGCGAAATGGATCATAATAAAATAGATTTTGATAAAAACTCTCAATTTCACGGGCATCGCTCTTCTTCACGCACTTCGCGAGACTGGGGGTTTGTGACCACTACCATTTTAGTCAGGGATTTCTCCTCATATTGTTGGAAAAACCATTCTTTGCTAACATGGCTCAGCCTATGGCTGGGAATTTCTTCTCCCAGAATGAAAAAAAAATGTCCGCCACTTTGTTGCTTTCAGCATGTTTTCTAACCTTCTTTTCTGGATGTCCGCTGGAAGAAGGCTGATAACACACTAAGTTTACTAATAAGGGGTGTCTTAAAGCTATCCTCTCTGGCCTTGTTTATAGAGCGAGGGATAGCAAGGCCTTGTACAAGGGGAGAGAATCAATAATAAAAGGGATGAAGGTTCGAAGCAAAAGAGCAATGGAAGACAACGCTTACCAAAAAAGTACGAACCATAGCCCTGACCATTGAACCTATTGTTTGCGATGAGTCGTTCATATCATGTCTCGGTTCTCTTTGAATCTGTCTAGTCAAAGAGGATAAGACTACCACTATTTTTTCATGACTGAGGGGACCGAGGATGACCTACGTTTAGGGTGAGCGGAGAGAGGGAACAACCCCAAAAGGGTGCAGTAGCAATAATGTTGGACTTTTTGCGCCCTTTCAGCCGACCCCTTTAGTTGGACCTTGTTGAGTAAGTCGGAAGAGATAGTGGCCAGCTTGAGCCATTCACAAACAGTGAGTTGCTTTCACCACCCCTTGGGGCGACGGCAACACTTTACCAATTCCTGACGAAAGAAAGGGTGGAAAGACGAGTACGAGAATTGAAAGACATGAAAATTATCAATTCTCTACGGCGTCTAGGAGATAGATAGAATATTTTCAGGAACAAGAAAATCAGAAAAATCTTTCTCTCTATTCACTACCATTCTGCGTCTTCGACTTTTATTAGTTTCTTTTCTTCTTTAATGTAATAGCTATAGTTTGATATAAGAATCCATTTCTCAAAGTAATGGAAACCATTCTCTTATAGTATAGGAAATGGTTTAAAATGGCTATTGCACCTTTTAGGTATCGTGAAAAGTGATACCTGTGAAGATCGTGCATTTCAGTCAAACTGGGATCCGTTTTTCGATGAACTAAGAAACCTAATATGGAATCAATCAACCCATCGCACCCGAGTGCTCTGCTCTCCAAGCTCTGCGCAGGTGTTTTTACATGGGCTTGGGCTAGCCTCTTTCTAGGATTCCATACCTTGGGCCTTTATGTTCATAACGACGTCATGCTTGCTTTTGGTACTCCAGAAAAGCAAATCTTGATCGAACCTATATTCGTCCAATGGATACAATCTGCTCCTTGCCTGGGGGAAAAGTGACATCCAGCACGGGTCCAATAATTTGATCGATACGACCTGCACTTTTTTCATCAATTGTGGAAACCCCGGGACGAGAAGTAGTAGGATTGGTACTCATAATTATCACATAATAAAAAAAATTGTCGAAATTTTTCTTTTTTTCTTGTTGAATAATGCCAAATCAAATCCAAAAAAATATCCAAAAATCCAAAAGTAAAAAGGAAATGAATTAGTTAATTCAATAAGAGAAAAAAGGAGACCGGGACTTTAAAATCAGATTTTCCAAACCCATATTGATATAGAGATTAGGATCCGACACATTATTGACTTAACTAAAGGACGAAGCTAAATAGGCATAGCTGCATCCCATTTCAATGAATCTACTTTATTAGGTAGTCTTTTATTACAAGCAAAGCAAGACCAGCTTTGATATAGGTTGAAGTGAGTCAAGATCTTCAGCTAAGGTAAATAATAGGTTGAAACACAAGAATGAGAATAATAAACTGCATCTCTATTTCTTACTTGACTTTCTGATCAATAGAAAAATCCACAAGTTCATGGCCTTAGAGTGATAAGGGAATTACGCGGAACCTCTCTTTCAATAAGCATTCTAGCACTAACTCCCTATGGATTGTCAACTCATTCAGCCTGGGAATATGATTTCTCCACATCGACCATTTTGGCACTCCATAGAAGCAAACGTTCGAGGTCAAGCTACTCATAATAAATTTTGCAGCATATTTGGAATCTGAGAGGTCAGAATCAATTATACTGTAGCATATGCCACAATAGCGAGAACAGATATGGCTGGAGCTTGTGCCAACACAAGGTGCATGAGAAAGATGGTGTGCATCGATCGGGGTATAAAATTACTATATTCCAGGTACAATATGCATCCCTTTATTATATACGTGCAGAGCTGATCCAAATTGCATTGAATTTTATCTAATGTTACTATCGCAGATATTCTATTTGAAGAGTTGAAACAAATATAATGAGATGCCATACTTTCGAGAATAGATATGGCGAAGTATATTAGGAGCAGTTTGCATATCCAGCATGTGCCAATGGAAGACGCCTGAGCCAGGATGACACATCAGATATCAGATCGATTAGTATTGTTTGCATCTTGCTTTATTATATTGGTTCGCATATAATTGACCAGTTCGACGTGGAATTCTTATTACAGAGCTGACACGAACTGTATTTTTTTGCATAATATATATGTCGTATATTTCCACTTTGAAGGGTTAAAACAAATCTACAGTCGTATTTGTCAGATTGATCGGTTGCAAATATCGTTTGGATGTCTCTACAGAGATGACAAAGCAAGATATACCACGATGATTCATCAATTATAAATGTTAGACGTTACATGCTTTATCATATGGTCCAGTTTTATGTACTCTATATAGCCTGCTAATTTAGGTACGGTATAATCATTGGCAATATAATCCCCTACTAATTATTCATTACATCAATTATGTTATACATCATTAAAAGGAAAAACCGAGTCTAGTACGTACCTGCTAAGTTTTTCTTTAGCATTATGTGCAATAATTGGCGGTTTGATTTTCAAGCAGTAAATGGTATTTAGTTTAGTGGAATCATTATATTATCATGTGATTTGCATATATCGTCTTTGTTTTTTTTTCCTTTTTTTTCAAATCATCGGGTTTACTTGAGTTCTCTCTATGAATATTCTTTTATACAATAAGAATATTTCATAGAAATAATTGACTTGCCTACTGAAATTTACTTCAGATCCAACTTCAGTTTAGCTGCGCAAAAGTTTTTTGGATTGGCTTTGACTGGATTACAACATACATTAAAAGGTAACATGAAATATCTATTTTGCAATGATGGTTGGATTTGATGGATTACAATGTCAATCAATGAAGTTGTCGACAACTAGATTTGTTCATATGTATTTTCGAGAAGTCCATTTCATGCAGGATATAAAAATAAAAATGGTACCAATATATCATGATATTTGACTATCATGGAGAAACTAGACAAATGTATGAGATATTTATAACTTGGTGGTCATTTTATAATAGTGCTTATTAATTAAGAGTTTAGTTATATATTGTTCCTTTCTTTGTAATAGAACCGAAAATATTATGTACAATACAAATATTATTAAACTAAGCACCTAAAACCTATTAATCAACACTTCATAGTTCTAATTTCTACAAGATTTGAATGAAGACAATGTTTCGTAAACTTTACATCTGTAGTACGAATGATTGTATTTTTTAGAATGTGTAGTAGGAGTTTTCAAAATGTCTAGCCCGTGCAGGGGCACGGGTTAATGACTAGTAGCAATAATGCTAATAGGTAGGTATGGTGGACAAATGGTATGGGTTTTGGTTTAAAGTAGTGGATGCACGAGAACAATTTTCTCTCAGTACAGGTTTTTGGCTAGCAAGGCTGGATAGCAAGTATAAGAGTTGAAGGAAACAAACAAACATACAAGTGATAAAAACAAACATACAATCTTCCTTGGAAGCATAAAAGATCTTAACTAGAGAATACTAGACTTATGAGTAAATCAAGAAAGAAAGATGACAAAATTATTTTTCTTTAGAGTACTTTTATCTTTTTCATTCAATTCTCAAAAATAGTGTTGCTACTGACCGAGCCAGGTTTGCCAAAACCAACTAAATTAACTCAATGATCTCAAAGTGATACCAATACTAACAACAAGATCAATCATATAACCATAAATTGAAAACTAATATAAGCTATGCAAAAGAGTGAATGATAGAACTTCTCATTAATATTCCATAACGGCAACTCACACCAAGGGATACATATCTAACGAGAGAGGGGACACTTCCATAATGCAAACCATACTACATAATAACTTCTCTATTCATGATATGACTCTACTAAAAAGGTAAAAAGATAGAAGATAGTGATGTGATACCGCGGCACTCCCCCAAGCTTGGAACAAACCAAGGGGATGCCAAACCTGATGACGAATTACTCCTTTGGTGGTGGTGGCGATGAGCTCTCTGATAAGTTTCCTCAAGTCCTCAATCTCGAAGGTGAGATTACGAATCAGCTGTGAGTTTTGCTCGATGCGACTCATGATCATGTCAGGTTGAGAATTCCAGCTCTTGCTATTCTTTTCCCACTCTTCCTCCTTGAAGTCTTCTTTTCCTGCATGGCTAGAACGAGGCAAATCCCAATTGGAGGGTAATTTCCCCTTGGGCATATTCTGGTATTGATGCTCATGGATAAGGGTATGGAAAGGATTCTTGGTGCGTGGAGGAAGTGACCGTGGAGCCAAGCAGTGACGAGGAGCTTTCCCCCCAGTCTGCATCCGTGCAGTCCTTCTAACCCTCGCAGGTTTTGTCACCACTCCAATGCTTGCAATGGTAGTGCCGGTGTGCGGATGTTGGCCTTGCTCCTCTTCATCTTCACTCTTGATCTCCTTCTCCTGCCCGGGGTCTTGGAGGTCTTTCTCCATAGGCTCCTTCCCTTTATCCTTGGTGGACACCATTGTGCTTCTAAGATTTCAAGGCGTATGTCCTGGCAGAAACAGATCGAAACAAAAACACGATGAAAACACGATATACGAACCTCGGGAGATCCGGGGGATTATATATTACGAAGTTTCATAACAAAAGGAAGGTACTGGGCGAAAACGAGTCAGAGGCGGAATCCGGGGTGGACTCACCACCTGGTGGCGCGGCCTAGGGTGGGCCTGCGCCACAGGGTGGTGTGAGCCACCCTGGCTCCGTTTCCGTCCCTTTTTCGCCTCATAACTTCCCTTATTGTCTAAAAACTGCAAATATATAGTTGGATAGTATTTTTGCGGAACTTTTCTTACCAGAACTGCTACCTATTTGAAAACGGACTCTACAGGTCTCTGAATTTGGTATCTAGTAGATTCTTCCGAAGTCACCACTTGAATAATATCAATATCTTCATCTTCATACACTTATTACTTGAGTCATAAAATCTTTCTCTTCCTTATTACACCATTATCTCTACTTCCTGGAAATTTCTTTCACACAAAACTTCACACAGTTCTCATTAGCAACATTAGTATAAGTGAAGTGATAAAACCTTTTGAGTTCAACTTCAACTGAAAACCATCAAAACATAAGCTACTGAAGCAACTCCTTCCGAAAACCCAAAAAGAATTCAAAAAGGAAATCGAATAAAGAAGCAAATGCAAGAGTGGCAAAATCTGTCAAAACAGACCAGAAGGTAAAGATCAATTTTTTTGAAAATCTTCTGTTGCTCAAATTAAAAAGTGCATAACTAATGAAAGTTAAATAACAACCTGGGGCAGAAGCACAAAAAATTACAGCTCAATCCGACATACAGACATCTCTCACGAATTTTTACGATGAAACACAAAAATCTGTTTCAGGAAAGCAACTTCCCTAAATCTTACTCCTCTCTCATTAGAGGTTGATCTTGACACAAAAACCAAACAAAACGGATAAGGAGCGGTTATTATCGAAGTAATAACTTCCAAGACACAAAGAAACAAAAAAAAACTAAAGGCAAAAACAAATTGGGTTGTCTCCCAAAAAGCTCTTTCTTTATAGCCATTAAGATGGGCATGATAATTTTGGAGATGCTCACATAGGAATATGAATTGAAGTGAAGGGGAGAATTAAGAAGAAAAAATACACACATTTAAGTCTAACCCACTTCCTATGCAAGGGAATTTTGTAAACAAACAAGTTGTTGAAACCAGAGGCTTCTTGCATAAGAAGGCAAAACAAGTGCAACATAAAAACTTTCAGCATAAAACAAGAAAACTTGATATTATTGAGATACATCAGAACACTTTTCCCTCTCTCATAATAACTTTCAGTATCATGCATAAACTTAACAATATAACTATCACAAGGACCATCGTAACAATGATCACTTATTCTAACAGAAAACACAGGAATACTAGCTCTCATAACACTACTTTGTGAAACAATATTAGAGGTATCCTTACAAAGGATAGTGTGTCCCTCTTCTACATATTTAGTGACAAAGTCTTTCACATTTGTTATTATAGGTTCATCAACCATTTGTTTATTAGGTTCAACAGCTTTATTTGTACTTTTATTAACCATACTAGCTATCATAGAATGTTCCTTTATCTTAACTGGGAAAGGCATTTTCTCAATATAAGGTTCAGGTAAAACATGATTAGCAGTATAAACTTCAGTATTTCTTGAAGGAACACTCTTAGCAATATCTTTATAACGTTCATGATACTTATTCCACTTCTTTTTAGGCACTTCAATGTAGGAAGCAAAAGCCTTAAAATAAGAAGCAATAGCTTGAGAGTCTAGACCATAAGCATTTTTAATATTTTGAAAGTCATTAGTTCCCATAAAAGATTCAATGCATTCATAATCATAATTATACCTGACTTTCTACCTTTGTCATTCTCCCAAGCTTCAGCATTATCTTGAATACGGTCCAGAAGATCCCATTTAGCTTCTTCTTCCATGCGAGTGAATGATCTAGCACAAGAAGCATCCAATAAACCCTTGTCATGTAGAGGGAGCCTTGCATAAAAGTTATTAATAATAATATTATTGGAGAGCTCATGAATGGGACATTTGAGCATAAGTAACTTCAATCTCCCCCAAGCTTGAGCTGTACTCTCTCCATCAAGAGGCCAAAAGTTATATATTTGATTTCGATCTTTATGAATCTCACTAGGAGGATAAAACTTTGAATAAAAGAGAGGTACTATTTCCTCCCATTCAAGAGCTTGACCATTCTTCAGCAGCTTATATCATTCCTCGGCTCTTCCTTTCAGTGATAATGAGAATAACTTCTTCTTAACTTGATCTGTAGTAATACATGCACACTTGAATAACCCGCATAATTCGTGTATAAAGAGTAAATGATCACCGGGATGGACAGTTCCATCCCCATCATAGTAGTTATCCATAACACGATCAATAATCCTTGTAGGTATTTTAAAAACATCACTCTCAGCAGGTGGTGGCTTATCTACTACCTTAGTGGTGGTAGTAGCATTACCAAATAAGAAACTCAGCAAATTATCCATAACGAAAATAAAGCAACTAGCAGAAGTAAACAATACTCATAGTAGAAGTTTCCTTTACCAGTTCCACTCACCAATAGCGCTTCACTCCCCGGCAACGGCACCAGAAAATAGTCTTGATGACCCACAAGTATAGGAGGTGTATCGCAGTATTTTTGATAATTAAGAGTGTCGAACCCAACGAGGAGCAGAAGGTGCTGGCTAGTGGTATGGATCAAGAATTCTCTGCAAATACTTAGCAAACGGATTTTTTGGGGTTTTTGATAATGCAAGTAAATAAAGTACGAGTAAATAAAAGACAATAAGAACAAATGCAGCAAGTGTCCCAATCCTTTATTCAGCAAAGAACAAGCTGGTTGTATTACTTAAGATGACCAAACGTTCTTGAGGACACATGGGAAGACTTTCAAGTGCTTTCGCTTCATATAGTTGATTAATCTTCTTTAGCTTGCTAAGTGTTGTGTGGGTGAAACTGTGCTAATGTACCGACCTTCCTAGGACTAATACATACTTGTGATTATACCCCTTGCAAACATCCGTAAGTACAAGAAAGTAATTAAGGTAGAAACCTAACCACGGCTTTAAACTCTAAGACCCTTACGTCCCTTGTGCAATGGTTTCCTAACGGGGGTTCAGGTTTCTGTCACTCCGGCAACCCCTACGATTAGTAGCCAAATACACAATGCATTCCCCTAGGCCCATATAGGTTAAGTGTCATGTAGTCGACGTTCACATGACACCACTAGAAGAAGTACACCACAACTTAAATATCAAACTATTGAATCTTTCTCAACACAATTCCACTAGTAACAACATGACTTCTCCCATGTCCTCAAGAAACAAAACGAACTACTCACAAGACATCATATGGATCATGATCAGAGATGAAATAATGATGTATAACAATCTGAACATAAACAATAATTCAACGGTTCACTCAATAGCATCAACTACAAAGAGTAATCAACATTGGGAAAGTTTCCCCAATGAACTATGCAAGATTCAACGCAATTGTTACAGCAATATGGAGATGGTGATGAGGGTGCTGATGGTGGTGATGATGATGATGATCCCGATGAAGTCCAGCTTGATGGTGGTGTTGTTGGCGATGATCTCCCCTCTCCGGGAAGGAATTCCCCTGGCAGAAATCTGTCTACCGGAGAGATCTTTCTCTCTCGGTGTTTTCCGCCCCGCAGAGGTGGCGGAATCTTTCTGTGGTCGCTCCCCGAGTCTTAGGGTTTCGGGAGGATAATATACGCCAGAGGGGAGTGCCAGGGGTGGACCAGGGCGGCCACACCACCTGGTGGCGTGGCCTAGGCTGGCCCGTGCCAGGGGTGGTGTGGGCCCTGGCCCATATCCAGCCCTCCTTCCGGCTTCCTTCGTCTTCTAGAAAAATAGGATTTTCCATGTATTTTGCCGGATTTTCTGATCTTCGCAAATTTTGCCTCCAAACAGCACCTTTTCCATCAGAATCCTGACTGCAGCGGTCCATGCTCCAAAAGTCATTAACTATGCAAAAACAGATGAAATAACATAAGTATCACCCCTCAATACGAAATATATCAATGAATAACAGTGAATTATGACATAGAATAGTGATGCAAAATGGACGTATCAGCAGTATAATCAACACACATACTTAAATCAGTGGTGTCCTTTTTAGGGACCATTACAGGATTGGCCGACCACTCAGTGTGGATGACCTCTTCTATGAATCCGGCTAACTCGAGCCGTGCTAGTTCCTTAGCTATTTCCTTACGCTTTTCGTTGCCAAAATGTTGTAGGGACTGTTTGACGGGTTTAGCGTTCGGGTTTACATTTAAAGAGTGCTCGGCAAGTTCCCTAGGTACTCCGGTCATGTCAGATGGCTGCCATGCGAAGATATCTTGATTTGCTTGGAGGAACTTGACGAGCGCGCTTTCCTATGCGCTATCTAGGCCTACGCCTATCTGGGTCACCTTGGAGGGGTCATCATCCTTCAACGATGTCTTCTTCGTCTCTTCTGATTCCTTAAACTCCGGATTCGGCTTTGTCACCTCCTTTGTTGTGGGCATCTCGGACGGATCTATGCTCTTCTTGATCTCCTGGTATTCCTAGGCGTGCAGCATGGCTTCAGCAAAGGCGACATTTCCATCCTCACACTCTCGCGCTTTCTTCGGGTCTCCCCTGATGGTGATCATGCCGTTGGGACCTAGAATTTTCATCATATTGTAAATGTAACATGGACGAGCCATAAAAGCCCAGTAAGCCGGACGTCTGAATATAGCATAGTATGCGCTCTTGAACAGGACCACTTTGAAGGAAAGTGCCTCCGTCCGGTAGTTCTTTGGAGTTCCAAAGGTAACATCTAAAGTGATTTCCCCCAGGGAATTTGCTTGTCTTCCTGGGACAACCCCGTGAAAGATCACAGAGCTGTGGTTCAGCTGGGTCTCCGAGATCTTCATCCGGCATAGCGTTTCGACATACAGAATATTGATGTTGTTGCCGCCGTCTATGAGAGTCTTGGAGAAACCATAACCGTCAATAAGTGGATTAATGATTAAGGCGTATTTTCCTCGCCTGTGTAACTTAGGCCGATGATCAGCACGGTCAAATGTGATTGCCACTTCCGACCAGTCCAAGAATTGAGGGACAGCCGGAACTGTTGCATTGAGCTCATGTAGAACTGCTTTCTTGACCTTTGCTGGTTGAGATCCGAGGAAGGTGACGTACGTGTCTTTCTTGGTCAGAAATTTTTCTTCCCTTCCGGCTTGGGATTTGAAGCATCAGCTTCCTCCATGTCGGAATCTTCCTTGGTCTCTTTATCCTTTTCGGGATTCTTCTTTCCCTTCTTCCGCTTAGCCCTGTAGCCAGCGGTATCACCTCTCTTAATGTCGTCATTAAAACGACACTCGGCGTTTGTGTGGGATGAGCCCCCATTGGCGTCTAGGTGATGCACACATGGGTTATTGGCAATGTCGGCCCAAGAGTAGGTTTTGCCAGGTTGTTGGTCTCCTCTACCTTGAACTCTTGACGTCCCACGACCACGTCCACGGCCATCGCCACGTCCTCCTCGTCCTCCAGACCCGAAAGTAGCAGTGCCACTGTCGTTTCCGCGTTGGGCTTTTCCTCCGAGGTATTCTTGCGCTTCTGAGCTTGTTGCTTTGGTTGTTTAGCCGACTGTGGCACAGCTAGGGCATTAAGTAATACTTCTACGTCGTCGTTAGCATCTGCATACTTGCTCGCTGTTTCTATCATCTCTCCCAAATCAGTGACCTTGTCGCACTTTAAGCGATGACGTAGTAAACCAATTGGGAGACCTGCAATGAAAGCTTCAATCGCAGTTTGGTCATTTACTCCTTCGCAGGAGTTCTTGGTGTCGATCCAAAGTCCGAGATAATCTCGGCAAGTTTCTCTAGCTTTCTGGGTGCAACGCTGTAGGTCTCCTACCGTACAGGGCCTCCGGTATGTGCCTTTGAAATTCTGAAAGAACGCACTTTGTATGTCATACCAGTTGTGGATGGTGTTCTCCGGAAGTTCATTGAGCCATGATCGTGCCGTCTTCCGCAACATGAGTGGGAGATATCGGATTGCGACCAGGCTGTTTCCGCCTTTGGCGATACAGCAAGCTTGGAAGAAATCCTGGAGCCAGGTATCTGGTCGAGATATGCCGTCGTAGGCTTGAATATGTCTTGAGATAGCAAATCCTTCCGGGAATTTTGTAGCTCTTATGCGTGGTTCGAAGCACTTTGGGCCCACGTATATATCATCGTTTTCATAGCGCCGCATCTCTATGTTGGAATTAATCATGTGTCTTGCGTCATTTGGGGATAAAGATCGTCCCAAGTGACAGCTATGGTTGCGGTGCCTTGGAGCCAGACTTCGGCTTCTGCCACCACCTCCTCCACCATGACGCCCTCCTTGGCCTCCTTGGGAGCCGTTGTGATGGCTACTTGGCGGAGAGGGTGGAGCAGCTGGATTATTTCCGGATGATCGTCGGCCTCCGTCCGGAGTGTCATTATTCCGGTTTCGGGGAGGATCTTCATTGTGACAAGCCCCCTGCCGGTTTGTCTCGGCATGGTCTTCGTCATTCCCTCGCCTGTCAGCCAGATGGCTTGCGTGTCTAGGAGGTGGCATTCTTTGTCGGTCCTCCTCCCGACGTTTCTCTTTATCTTCATCCCTGCGATCCTTCGACTCTCGCCGGGGAGGATTCCTCGGATTCAGTGCAGCGATGGCCTCTTGCTCCGCAACTGGGTTAACGTTACGCCAGTCACGTGCAGCTTTGTGGTGCTGTCCTGAAGATCCGGTTCTTGAGTAGTTGCCTTCCCGACGGTCGGAACGATGGTGCTGTTCCGGAACATGTTGGGGTCTTACGCCAGCCCAGGCCGGATCCGTGCGACATTGGTCAAAATGGGAGACCAGCTTTTGGCTTCCGGACAGGGCGACCTTTTGCTGCTCT
The DNA here is from genome assembly GCA_916181665.1 of Avena sativa. Classification (NCBI taxonomy): domain Eukaryota; kingdom Viridiplantae; phylum Streptophyta; class Magnoliopsida; order Poales; family Poaceae; genus Avena; species Avena sativa. The sequence goes on from OV702289.1 coordinate 326,704,957, forward strand.
AGACCCTTGTTGAGTAGCTTAATGCCCAACCGGATCTGCTCTGGGCCTGGATTAGTTGATAGGATTTCACGAGCCGCAACGGTGTTCTGTACTGGTGTCGGATACACCCAATCCTCGTTGTTGTCGCGTCGAGGCATACCATGTTCTCCTCCAAAGAGGACTTTATGAATCTGCGGGAACTGGTCGTCATGAGTATGACGTTTCCTGGTCTTCTGATGTTGCCTGGAGTTGTACTTCTCCGCAGTTGCCATGCGTTTCTTTTCTTCCTCGATATTTTTGGCTTCATCGAGGAGTACTTGGCGACGCGCTTCTAGGGCCTCGGCCCTTTCGTCCAGCTCTTCAGCAGTTAGTTCTGCAGCTGTAGGAATAGGTGTGGTTAATGCTGAAGGAAATATGCCCTGAGAGGCAATAATAAAGTTGTTATTATATATTTCTTATATATGATAGATGTTTATTTTACATGCTAGAATTGTATTGATCAGGAGACATCAATACATGTGTGTTTAATAAACAAAAAGGGTTCCTAGTTATGCCTCTCTTATAGACTAGCTTGTTGATTAACAAGATGATCAAGGTTTCTTGATCATGGACATTGGATGTTGTTAATAACAAGGTCACACCATTGGTGGAATGATGTGATGAACATTCATCCGAAGTATAGCATTACGATCAAGTCATTATGTTTATATTGCTATAACATCATACAAAGTAATCTTTATCCTTAGACCATGAAATCATGTTAATTGCTAACACCGGAAGAGTATCTTGATAACATCAAACGTCACACCGTAACAGGATGACTATAAAGATGGGTTCAGTACTACGAAGGTGTTATGTTGAGGCTCATGGATCAAGAGTGGAATTTGTCAATCCTAATGACGGATAGATATACTCTGGGCCCTCTCGGTGATATTCAATTAAGATAGCTTGCAAGCAAGTGATGTGATCACTAGAATGTTATATCACGGGAACGAGAAAAGAGTGCATGTCGGGAACGAGATCAAACTAGGTATGAAGATACCGATGATCGAATCTCGGACATGTAATATATCAAGAGACAAAGGAATTTAGTTACAAGCGTTAAAGGTTCTCATGATCACAGAAGTCATCGTTGAATGTGTAGGAGTCAGTACGGATCTCCAGGTCCCGCTGCTGATTATTGATCGGAGAAGGGTCTCGATCATGTCTGCATTATTCGCGAACCGTAGGGTGGCACACTTAAGAGTTACCGGACACCATTTTGGAGCACATATGTTTCAGACGAAAGAATTGCAAAGCGCAGGAATTGTTTCAATAGAAACCAGAAATTATTTCGGGTGAAATTGCAGAAAGTGGTTCTGCATGTGATATTGAAATATTGCAAGGGGCTATATGTGAATGTTTGTTAATTAAAGTAATTAACAAAATTCTGAATAAATTTAATAAAAGAGTTTTATTAAATGAGAGATCATTAAATTTGGAGAAATTTAATGCATTTAAAGTGGAGACTTTAAAAGAGAATGTGAAGAGGCATTTTAATGTGGAGGGGTTACCACCACATGAATGGGGGAGGTGAGGGGTCACCCCCCATGCGCCGGCCATGGAGAGAGGGGGCACCCCCCTCCTCCTATAAAAGGCCACCCATTCCCTCCTTCATCCTCACACCTCCTTGTGAAGGATCTCTCTCCCCCACTAGAATTATTCCCCCATGGTCTCGGATTAGCGAGATACATGTTCCCGGTGGCATTTCGTTTGGAAGGAGTTGCTGCTTCCGCTGGATCGTTGGAGCGAGGAGGTGGAGGTTGTCCGGTGGCTTGAACGTGTGTACGGGTACGGATGCGCTACTGAGTTGCGGCGCTCGGACTTCCTCACGATCTTGAGATCGGCAAGTGTACAACTACATCAACCACGAGTTCCTACTCGTTAACAAAACTCGTTGTTTTCGAGGGTAAGTTCTCGTTGGATGTATGTCCACCCGTTGCTTTGTACCTAGTAGATAGATCTTGGCGTGTAGTTCACACCGTAGGAAATTTTTTGTTTTCTATGCTGCGGACCCAACAGTGGTATCAGAGCCTGTTCTATGCGTAGGTGCTTTGCACAGGTAGTACACATATGTTTATATGTGGGCGATGATGATCATGTTATTGCATCTTCTATGTATTTTGGATATTGGTGGCATAGTGGGATGAAGCGGCCCGGACCAACCTTACATGTCATCGTACATGAGACCGGTTCCACGACTGACATGCAAATTGTTTTGCATAAGTGGCTGGCGGGTGTCGGTCTCTCCTACTATAGTCAATATCTGATTTACAACGAGTTACTAATAACTTAGTTATCCTCGTTGTGGTTCATGTTCGTAGGTGAGAACGGTTCTATATCCGAAAGCCCTAAGCCACGTTAAACTTGCAATTGATAAATTAGAGCCGTCTAGTTTAGATCGTTGCTGGGCTAGTGTATTGATATGGTATTGTTGTAAGTAGATGTATGATAGATACTCTTACAACACACTCAACGTGTAAGTTTCATAGACCTTGGCCTTACACACAAAGGAATGATAGAGATCATACCACGATGCAAGTGATAGAGATCAAATGCATGGACCATATCATCTCACTTTACACATTAGATGTTAGCATCTTATACTGCTAGTTTGGCGCTTTTGGTAGCATTATAAGATGATCCCTCATTTAGATATCAAGATAAAAATGTGTTCTTCCTTAAGTATGCACCGTTCTGTGGATCGTGTTTCGAGACATCACGTGATGATTAGGTGTACTCGAATCTACGCTTTCATAGGAACGGGTGTAAGACAGTTTTACACACATGAATATTAAGGTTCTTACTTGGCGAGCCTAGCATGTACAGACATGGCCTCGAAACACGGACCGAAAGGTTAAGCATGATTCATATAGTTGATATGATGCCCATATAGATGCTCGCCTTTGAAGCTACATCAACTCACGTGATGATCGGACTTGGTGTAGTGGATTTGGTTCATGTAATCACCAAAAGGACACGAGGGATGTCGTTTTTGAGTGGGAGTTCATTAGTAATTTGGATTAGTTGAACTCAATCTATCATAAACTTAGTCTAAATAAACTTTACAAATTCTGTTGTAGATGGCACCACCTGCTTTTAATTTCAATGTGTTCATGGAGAAAGAGAAACTTGTTGCGAATGATAGCAACTTCACCAACTGGGCTATGAATTTGAGGATTCTCCTCACTGCTGCACAAAAGAAATATGTGCTAAATGCGCCGCTAGGCCCCCCACCAGCTCCTGATGCCCCTGACAAGGAAAAGAATGTCTATGTGACTCGTCAGGAGGACCACAACTTAGTTCATTGCGGCATACTGTATGGGCTAGAGCCAGAACTTCGAAAGCGTTTCAAAAATGGCAATACTTTTGATACCATGGGAGAATTGAAAATGATTTTCGAGACCCATGCTGCCGTAGAGAGTTATAATGCTACAGAAAAGTTCTTTAGCTGCATGATGGAGGAAAACAACTCCGTTAGTGAGCACGTACTCAAAATGTCTGGGTACGCCGATAAGCTTGTGTCCTTGGGAATAACGATTCCCATTGACTTAGGCATACATCGTGTTCTCCAATCTCTGCCACCTAGCTACAAGAGCTTCGTGATGAACTATAATATGCAGGGCATGAAGAAGTCTCTTCCCGAGCTTCTATCAATGCTTAAGACTGCAGAAGTGGAGATTAGGAAAGAACATCAAGTGTTGATGATCAATAGGACCACCGGTTTCAAAAAAGACAAGAAAGGCAAGCACAAGGGAAAGAAGGGTGGCAAGTCTGTTATCACGCCTGAAAAGAAACCCCGAGATGGCCCTAAGTCTGACACCGAGTGTTACTATTGCAAGGGGACTGGCCATTGGAACCGCAACTGCCCTAAGTATTTGGCAGACAAGAAGTCCGGCAAGGCAAACAAAGGTATATGTGATATACATGTTATTGATGTGTACTTGACTAGTACTCGCAGTAGCACCTGGGTATTTGATACGGGATCGGTTGCTAATATATGTAACACGGTTCAGGGGCTACGGAACAAGCGACAACTAGCAAGGGATGAGGTCAGGATGCGGGTCGGCAATGGATCAAAAGTTGATGTGATCGCCGTCGGGACGCTACCTCTCCATTTGCCATCGGGATTAGTTATAAACCTAAATAATTGTTATTTAGTGCCTGCACTGAGCATGAACATTGTATCTGGATCGTGTTTGATGCAAAGTGGTCATTCCTTTAAATCTGAAAACAATGGTTGTTCGATTTATAAGAATGATATCTTTTATGGTCATGCATCTATGTTGAATGGTTTATTTCTGATGGATCTCGATAGTAATATTACGCACATTCATAATGTTAATGCTAAAAATATTAAACTTGATGATGATATATCTGCATATATGTGGCACTACCGTCTAGGTCATATTGGCGTTAAACGCATGAAGAAACTCCATTCTGATGGACTTTTGGAATCACTTGATTTTGAATCATTTGATACATGTGAGCCATGCCTTATGGGCAAGATGACTAGAACGCCGTTTTCCGGTTCAATGGAACGGACGACAGATTTATTGGAAATCAGACATACTGATGTGTGTGGACCAATGAGTGTGTCGGCGCGAGGTGGATATCGTTATTTTGTTACTTTCACGGATGATTTGAATAGATACGGGTATATCTATTTGATGAAACACAAATCTGAAAATTTTGAAAAGTTCAAAGAATTTCAGAATGAAGTGAAAAATCATCGTAATAGAAAGATCAAATTTCTACGGTCTGACCGTGGAGGAGAGTATCTAAGTTACGAGTTTGGCACACACATGAAAGAGTATGGAATAGTTTCAGAACTCACGCCTGCCGAAACACCACATCGTAATGGTGTGTCGGAACGTCGTAATCGTACCTTATTGGATATGGTTCGATCTATGATGTCTCTGACTGACTTGCCACTGTCATTTTGGAGTTATGCACTAGAAACAACTGCATTCACTTTAAATCGGGCACCATCTAAATCCGTTGAAACGACACCGTATGAATTATGGTTTGGAAACAAACCTAAGCTGTCATTTCTTAAAAGTTTGGGGATGCGATATTTATGTGAAGAAACTTCAACTAGATAAACTCAAACCCAAACCGGAAAAATGCGTCTTCATAGGATACCCTAAGGAAACAATTGGGTATACCTTCTATCACAGATCCGAGGGCAAGGGTTTTGTTGCCAAGAATGGATCCTTTCTTGAGAAGGAGTTTCTCGCGAAAGGTGTGAGTAGTCAGAAGGTAGAACTCGAAGAGGTTATTGAACCTTCTCTTCATGGAATGGCGAGTGGCGTAGCACCGGAAGTTGTTTCGGAGTTGACTTCGCCTGATGAAGAGAGAGCTAATGATAATGATCATGAAACTCCGAAAGAGGACACTACCGAACCTCGCAGGTCAAGCAGGACATGTGCAGCTCCTGAACTGTACGGCAATCCTGTTGTGAATTTCATGGTTGATGAAATGGATGACCCTGCGACGTATGAAGAAGCGATGATGAGCCCGGATTCCAACAAATGGCTAGAAGCCATGAAATCCGAGATGGAATCCATGTACGAGAACCAAGTTTGGAACTTGGTGGACTTACCTCACGATCGAAAGGCCGTTGAGAATAAATGGATTTTCAAAAGAAAAACTGATGCTGGTGGTAATGTGACCATCTATAAGGCTCGACTTGTCGTAAAGGGGTTTCGACAAATTCAAGGAGTTGACTACGACATTCTCTCCCGTAGTGGTGCTTAGGTCGGTTAGGATTATGTTAGCAATTGCTGCATATTTCGATTATGAAATATGGCAGATGGATGTCAAAACTGCGTTCCTCAATGGTAATATTGAAGAAGAGTTGTATATGATACAACCTAAGGGTTTTGTCGATCCTAAGGATGCTAATAAGGTATGCAAACATCAGCGATCCATCTATGGACTAAAGCAAGCATCCCGGAGTTGGAATCTCCGCTTTGATGAGGTGATCAAAGAGTTTGGATTTGTCCAAACTTATGGAGAGGCTTGTATTTACAAGAAAGTGAGTGGGAGCAATGTGGCATTTATGATATTATATGTGGATAACATATTATTGATTGGAAATGATATAGATCCTTTAAACAGTGTTAAAAGTTATATAAACAGCAAATTTTCGATGAAAGACCTTGGTGAAGCGTCATATATATTAGGCATTAAAATCTATAGAGATAGATCAAGACGCCTAATTGGGCTATCGCAGAGTACATACCTTGATAAGATATTAAAGAAGTTTAATATGGACAAAAGTAAGAAGGGGTTCTTACCTATGTTGCAAGGCAAGACATTGAGTAAGACTCAAAGTCCGGCTACGGCGGAAGAAAGAGAGATGATGGATAAGATCCCCTATGCCTCGGCCATAGGCTCTATTATGTATGCCATGCTATGTATAAGACCGGATATGGCACATGCTATTAGTTTGACTAGTAGGTACCAATCTGATCCACGTTGGGAACACTAGATAGCGGTAAAGAACATCCTCAAGTACTTGAGAAGAACTAAGGATATGTTTCTTATATACGGAGGTGAAGAAGAGCTAGTCGCTAAGTGTTATGTCGATGCTAGCTTTAACACTGATCTGGATGACTCTAAGTCTCAATCCGGATACGTATTTCTCTTGAATGGAGCAGCAGTTAGTTGGAGGAGTTCCAAACAACCTGTGGTGGCTGGATCAACGACGGAGGCGGAATATGTTGCTGCTTCAGAAGCGGCGCAGGAGGCGGTTCTGCATGTGATATTGAAATATTGCAAGGGGCTATATGTGAATGTTTGTTAATTAAAGTAATTAACAAAATTCTGAATAAATTTAATAAAAGAGTTTTATTAAATGAGAGAGCATGAAATTTGGAGAAATTTAATGCATTTAAAGTGGAGACTTTAAAAGGGAATGTGAAGAGGCATTTTAATGTGGAGGGGTTACCACCACATGAATGGGGGAGGTGAGGGGTCACCCCCATGCGCCGGCCATGGAGAGAGGGGGCACCCCCCTCCTCCTATAAAAGGCCACACATTCCCTCCTTCATCCTCACACCTCCTTGTGAAGGATCTCTCTCCCCCTCTAGAATTATTCCCCCATGGTCTCGGATTAGCGAGATACATGTTCCCGGTGGCATTTCGTCTGGAAGGAGTTGCTACTTCCGCTGGATCGCTGGAGCGAGGAGGTGGAGGTTGTCCGGTGGCTAGAACGTGTGTGCGAGTACGGATGCGCTGCTGAGTTGCGGCGCTCGGACTTCCTCACGATCTTGAGATCGGTAAGTGTACGACTACATCAACCACGAGTTCCTACCGTTAACAAAACTCGTTGTCTTTGAGGGTAAGTTCTTGTTGGATGTATGTCCACCCGTTGCTTTGTACCTAGTAGATAGATCTTGGCGTGTAGTTCACACCATAGGAATTTTTTTGTTTTCTATGCTGCGGACCCAACAAATGCAACATCGATGAGTTTACGCGCACCTTCAGTGATCACGTGTCCATCCACCGACTCTTCTTTGGGCTCGTCTGGGATAAGTTCTCCATCCGAGTCTTCTTCGTATTCCTCGGCAATCACCTCCTCTGCCGGAGGGTCTTTTGTCGGGGTCTTGTTCTTCTTCTTTGCCTTCTTGGCAGTGCTAGTAGCAAAGACGGCTTTGGGCCCGTTTCCCGAAGTCAAACTTTGATCGATACTTTCGGCCATTTGGTTCTCGGGATCATCTCTGAGATCCATGTTGTCCTGTGCTTTGGGAGAGCTTTCTCCGGATCCTTTGCCCATGTCTTCTCCTTTTGCAACAGCTGTGGCGTTAACCTCCTCTTCATATTCCGCGGAGAACTTCTGGAAATTTGCCGATGTCATCGAGTCATCTGAGGATGCTGGTAATTTGACGCTTGTTCCGATAGCCTCCAGCATGGAGTCGGTGTTATGTCCAGCATCGGCGGAGCCAGATCCGGATCCCACATATCCGACAAAGTGCGATGCTCCCCTCTTGAGATAACTGCGGTCTTCATAGTAGGCTTCGTCGAAACGTTTGATGGTCTCGAGGATTACATCTACGCCTGAGTTTTGCATCATCATGCGTCTTAGTGTGTATCTCAGGAAAGGCCTGTCCTTCCTGGCGTCATCAAAGCCAGAACTAGAGTTGTTGTTAATTTATTGATTCGACACAAGGGGAGCCAAAGAATATTTATAAGCCTTAACAACTGAGTTGTCAATTCAGCTGCACTTGGAAACAATGTTTCTTACAACAGTTTATCAGTAGCAACAGTTTTGTAGTAGGAATAGTAAAGTAGCAGCAGTAGTAAAGTAAAGACAGTAGTAACAATAGTAGTAAACAGTAGGATTCGAGTGCGTAGGCATAGGGATGGATGGACGGGCGTTGCATGGACAAGGCAATTCACATAGCAATCAGAACTTCGGGCAATTGCAGATAAATAAGATAAAGCATCCAAGTACTAGATAATCCTAGGTATGTGTGCCATATATAGTCATACATACTCGCAATGAGAACTTGCACAACATCTTTTGTCCTGCTAGCCCGTTTGTAGCGGGGCCTCAAGGGAACTACTGGCAATTAAGGTGCTCCTTTTAATAGAGCACCGGAGCAAAGCATTAACACTCCATGAACACATGTGATCCTCACATCAAATCCATTCCCTCCGGTTATCCCGATTTCTGTCACTTTGGGGCCATTGGTTCCGGACAACAACGTGTGTATATAACTTGCAGATAAGACCATAAACAATACTATCATAATGAATCAATAACATGTTCAGATCTGAAATCATGGCACTTGGGCCCTAGTGACAAGCATTAAGCATAACAAGTTGCAACAAAGTCATAAAGCACTAATAAAAGATACTAGGCACCATGCCCTAACAATCTGATGCCATTACATGAACGATCTCATCCAATCCCTACCATCCCCATAGCCTACAACGGGGGATTACTCACTCATAGATGGGGGAAACATGGATGGTCAATGGTGATGATGATGGCGATGATCTCCTCCAATTCCCCTTCCCGGCAGGGTGCCAGAACAGAGTGTCTGGTGCTATTTCGTGGAATCTGCTGGTGGCGGCAGAGCGGAACTCCTTCTGGAAAAACGCCGAACCCCCCGAAGTTTTTAGGTCAGAAGGCTTCTTATAGGCGAAGAGGGAGACAGAGGGGGTGTCTAGGGCGGCCAGACCACCCCCTGGCACGGCCTGGTCTAGCCCGCGCGGCCAGGTGGTGTAGCCTGGGCCCAGCCCCCCTCCGTCTCGTATTCTGGCTCCTGGAGTCTTCTAGTGAAATAGGATTTTCGGCATATTTTCCAGGATTTTTCCTGATAGTTGATTTTCTGCACAAAAAGTAGACACCAGGGAAATTCTGCTGAAAACAGCGTCAGTCCGTGTTAGTTGCATCCAAATCACACAAGTTTAGAGGAGAAACAATAGCAAACGTGTTCGGGAAAGTAGATACGTTTTGGATATCAACTCCCCCAAGATTAGCTTATTGCTTGTCCTCAAGCAATTCAGTTGAAAACTGAGTGCGATAAAAGAAACTTTCACGGACTCATTTGCTTCATATGATGTATATAATCTCAGCATGTGATCAACTACTTAGACAATTCATAATAAAGAGTATGCAACTAAGTTTACTTAATAGGCATTGCAAGCTATGAAGAGATTCCTACTCAAAAATAATAAGTAGCATGAAGCATAAACATAAGAAACATTACAATGCTCATAACAAGGTATGATAGAGTGGTATCTCGCTTGCCTTTGATCCAAGGCACCTCTGAAGTTCAGGTGAAGACTAGAAGTAAAGATGTTAAAGATACAAGCATCAAAGTCATAACACAAATAATCAAGTAATGAGACAAGCACAAGGAATGACAATTATGCTCTCAAGAAAGTGTTCATAGAATATGTGGAGACTCAACAAGGAAATGAAAAAAGTTTTGAATAGTTTGAAAGGCTTCCAAATGCTGAAAGTATGGTACTCGTTAGCTTTGAGATCTCATTGCCCCTATCATAAGCATCTTTAAATGTTTAAGGTTAAAGTGACACAACTAAGAGGATATGCTTGACAAGTTATAAATCAAAGTCTCATGTTCCTTACTTACGAAGACCGATCCTCATGCTACTCAACTTCAGTCACAAGTAAGCTCTTGTCATTGTAAGTATATACGTATCATAGAGAACTGCCAACGGGGTACCCCTTGCACTTGACACAGGAGCTATCCCATAATCAAAATGACAAGGCAAGCAAACAATGAGTATCTCAACGATCTTTTTATTTACTATGTGCATAGATTTTTATTGAGGATGCTTCATAGAATGCTCATTATGGTTATGCTGCAAGTTTCCACCATGATTAGGCATGGCTTAGGCTAGCGGCCCAGGCGTTTCCCTAACACATATACAAACTCCATGATCTTACAAGTTCTACTTTTATTTCACACCGCCGGGATCCATGAGCAAAAGAACATGATATCAACGAGGTACTAAGTACCAGTGCAATGCTGAAAGCGTTTCCCATGATACATGGTTCTCCTAACTTCAACTTATAAAATGCAAGCATATACGCAACAAAGAAGGACGCAACGGTTCAGGTTTATTAAGTGCATGAAAATAAAGTGTGCCATCAAGTTCGTGAGAGCTTTACTAACTAACTTTCCCAAAACAAATAGACATTTTATTCGAAAGAAAACAAGGCATATTGAATATGCATGGAACATCAAATGATGCTAATAGGTAGGTATGGTGGACACTTTGGCAATAATTGGTTTTAGGGAGTTGGAAACATGAGTAAAATACTCAGTGAAAGTGAAGGCTAGCAATAGTAAGGGAGCGACAAACAAGAGAGCAATAGCTGTCATAATCATGCTTACAACAACACAGGACTAATCATGGCATGAAAGTGATTCAAGATCCTTAAGGCAAAATAATTCATCGAGGCTTAACTGATTATTTCAGTCGTATGCATGCGTGAGCATGTGCCAAGTCAATTCAAATGAAACATTCAGAGGGGGATACCATGGTGTCATACCAAGCTATGAATAGAGTAATGCAAGCAAACATTCATAAGACACGCTACAAACTATTAGCAAGCTGGAACTAATCATATGAAAGTAAGAACTACTAAGCATCCAAAGATAACATACACCCTACATGAACATACTAAGCACGCCCACAATGATGAGTATATGTACAAAAATGAAAACAAATAGAGTTCGTTACCAGCCTCTTACCACACCTCAAGTTGTCATTAATCCTCATTATTGCTCTTCACTTGTGTGGCTTGAATAATAATATGAAACCAAATCCCACTGAGGACTGCTGAACCCTGCAACAAACTCACAAAACCAAAGAAGAACAACAAATATTTTTGGTGTTTTCGATTTTTAAAAGAAGAACCAAAAGGGAAGAACAAGCAAAGCAAAATCTTTTTGGGTTTTCCGAATAGTTCAAATAAAGCAAAAAGGGAAAAGCAAACCAAGACAAAAGAAGAAGAAACAAACCAAAGAGAAACAACAGAAATATTTTTGGTCTTTTTGTGTTTTAGAAAGCAAAAGCAAAGAAAGAACAAAAACTAAAAAGAGAACGAAACATGAATATACAAAGTACCGACGCAAAATGATATGGAGATGAGTGCGGTGTCGGCGTACCTCCCCCCAAGCTTAGGCTTTTGGCTTAAGTGGGTATCAATCCCAGGCTGGCCAAGATGAAGTGTCACCGTGGTACGACGAGGAGCTACCCTCGTCCTGGTGCGAGCTCGAGTACGTTCCTCCGTAGTGCGCAGAGTAATCGTAGGAGGGTACATCCTCCTGATGCTGCTCGTGGAAACCCAGCAAGTGGAGCTGCTCGTCCACCTCCTCCTTAGAGCGCGACCACGGTCTCCTGTGAACACTAAACAAAGAAGACTATGGCAAAGGGATCTCCCTCTCATCCCTGTCAGTAAACAACATCCTATATACTAGACTGTCCAAATCAGAATCAGCAGTGACAAAGTGATGAGTTTTCATAGCAACAAGGTCAAGCCTTTGTGGTGCCAATACAGTATCATTGGGGTCCACTGAAAGCCCTAATGCATTGACCATATGTGAGGCAATGATGCCCCCATAGATAGGCCCCTAGCAGCTAGACGGCGAGCAATAAGCGAGCCAAGGTTGTACCGAGTATCATTGTTGAGCGTAGCAGCAAGGAAGGCTAAATGATAGTTGGAGATATTACTTGTGTTCTCCCTACCAAGTATGCTAGTACCAAGATAATATGCAAAGTATCTAAGAGCAGGGAGTTGGATATTTCTTATCTTTCCGCGCTGCGCCACGCGGTCATCACCATTGGTCACCCCTCTGTAAAGCTCCAGCAAATCAGCGTGTCGCCCTTGAATTTTCTTCACGGTCCCTGTCATGCTTACACCTACAACACTGCAAAATCTTTCCAATGACATGGTGAATGGCAGGTTATAAATTTTGAAAGAGACAGTTGACTGATAGGGTGTGTTAGTAAACACGAAGCTCTCAACAAATGTTTTGGTGAGCATAGCATATTTCTCACTCTCATCTTGCATATATGAGATCAAACCAACCCTCTGAATCAGTAGCAAGAAATCATCAAGAATCCCTGCAGCTTGTAAGAAAGTAAAACAAGGAAAGGTAGATGGGTGAGCATCCCCATCATCCCTTTCATTACCAATACGAGTTGCAATGAGATCTTCGTTGTATGATGGCCTAAACTGAGAGGCTGATCTTGAGGGCCTCGACCTCCTAGGTGCATCCCTCTCAAATATCTCTCCAAAGGTATGGTTGTTCATGCTTGGTATTCTGAAATTTAAACACTTATTAAACAAGTGATTGCAAAGTGAATATAATGAAGGATACTACTCATAGGGACTTGTAAGAGGCCTAAACATGCATCAAAACTATATCTCTAAGCATCAAACAAGCTTACAAGCTCTCATAACCTGTCACCTACAGCAGAAAAATACTCAAGATATAATCCACTAAACACAAATCTATTTGGACAAGGGGAGGAGTCACATACCAGAGAACAAGTGCTCCAAATTTCAGCAACAAAGATGGGCTGAGCAAGGAGATCGAAAAAATCGAGAGCTAGCACAGAAAGAACGCGATTTTGAGCAATGAACTAGAGCTTACTCGGGACAGAGAAAAGAGTGGCAGGTGAGAGAGTTAGTGGAGGGCCAGGGGTGGCCCACACCATGGCATGGCGCCACCTAGGGCAGTCCACGCCACCAGGTGGTGAGCCTGCCTGGTGGGTCCCCTGGTACCCTCCAGGCACTCATCTACCCCTTTTTTCACGTAAAATATTAATATGAATTTTCTAGAATTTTTTGAGACACTTTATTTTTGGGCATTTTTCAGGTATAGAAGAATGATTTTCTGACAGGCAGATTTTTTTTTGAAATAATGCAATGACAAAACAAGGCTAGAACTACAGGAGTTCTAAGGCACTCTAACATGCAAGCAACTAACAACAAAAAGAAAACTAAACGAAAGCAAAAACTAAACTGGATAGAATAGAAGTAAGCGAAGATACTCATAGTGAAAACATTGTTTTGTTCAACGAAATCCTTTTGTTAACAAGGTTGATCAAGTCTTGTTACCAAAACAATTTCATATGAGACAAAACTTTGTATTCCACTAATGATTATGTTACCTCAATCTTGATAGCAATGGTCCCTATCATAATAGTTTCAATTTTTTCTCTTGGTATGGGACAATATATCTCTCCAACTTGAATGCCCTCAACATGTTCAATTGAATTCAAACCATAAGTCCTTTCAATCTTCTTGGGGAAATAGACAGTGTGTTCCTTGTCATTAACATTGAAAGTCACCTTTCCTTGATTACAATTAATAACAGCTCCTGCAGTATTAAGAAAAGGTCTCCCAAGAATAATGGATATATTATCATCTTCAGGCATTTCAAGCACAACAAAATCAGTTAATATCAAGCAATTATGAGCCACTTGAACATGTACATCCTCACATATACCAACAGGAATAGTGGTAGATTTATCAGCCATTTGCAAAGATATATTAGTTGGTATCAGTTTTTCAAGTTGAAGTCTCTTATAGAGAGAAAAAGGCATAACACTAACTCCAGCTCCCAAATCACACAAAGTAGTTCTAACATAACTGTTCTTATTAGAACAAGGGATAGTTGGAATCCCTGGATCTCCAAGTTTCTTAGGAACCTTACCATTAAAGGTATAATTAGCAAGCAAAGTAGAAATTTCTTCATTAAGGATCTTCCTTTTATTCGAGACAATATCCTTCATATACTTTGAGTAAGGAGGCAATTTAATAGCATCAGTCAAAGGAATTTGCAATAATAAAGGTTTCATCCACTCACAAAACTTATTATAGTGTTCATCTTCCTTTGACTTGTGTTTCTTATTAGGGAAAGGCATAGGTTTTTGGACCCAAGGCTCTCTTTCACTACCATGTTTCTTAGCAACAAAATCTTCTTTAGTGTATTTAGTATTCTTAGTGTGCTTTTCAGGTTCTTCTTCAACTTTTTCTTCATTAGGAGCTTCATTTTCATTAGCACTTTCAGTTTCAGCATTAGAGATAGATATACTATTAGGATCTATAACAGGTTCAGAGGGTTCTACAACAGTTTTATGTTTCTTTTTTCCTTTTCTTATGAGTATAGCCACTATTTTCAGCTTGTTGAGAATCCTGCTCAATTCTTTTGGGATGCCCCTCAGGATATAGAGGATCCTGGGTAGCAGCTCCACTTCTAGTTCTAATTTCATAAGCATGTTTTTCTTTAGCAGCATTAACTAGCAAGTCTTTTTGCACTTTAATGAGTTGATCTATTTGAGTTTGAACCATTTGAAAGTGTTTAACAATCATTTTAACATCATTAGCGGTTCTTTCCACAATATCCTTCAACTCAACAATAGCTCTAGTGTTTTCCATTAGATGATTTTGCACCCTTTTTTTAAAATTATCTTGCTTAACAATAAAGATATTGAATTCTTCTAAGCATTGATCAGGAGGTTTAGAGTAAGGGATATCACCTTGATCAAAGTGTTGGAGAGAGTGTACCTCGATAGTGGATGAGTAGGGAATAGGCTTACATAATTCTTCTATAGGAGGTAAATTCTTGACATCTTCAACTTTAATTCCCTTTTCCTTAAGACATTTCTTAGCTTCCTTCATCACTTCATCATTTAATTCAATAACTCCCCTCTTCTTTGATGTTGGAATAGGTACTGGTATAGTAGGTGCAGGTACAATTACTTCAGGTATAGCTTGTTCAGGAGGAGTCCAATCTTCATAGTTCTTTCTTATTTTAGCCATTAATTCCTCAGCTTCCTTGGGAGTCCTATTCCTGAAAACACAATCAACACAACTATCTAGGTATGTCCTAGATTATTCGGTTAGTCCATTATAAAATATATCAAGAAGTTCATTCTTAGGTAATGGACTTCCAGCCTGTGCATGAACCAAAGCACAAAACCTTGCCCAAGATTCGGGCAATATCTCTTTTTCTCCCTGTTTAAAATCAAAAATTTCCTGCAAAATAGCATGTCTAGCACTTGGAGGAAAATATTTCTGCAGGAAAGTACTAATCAAACAATCAGGGCTATTAATAGATCCAGGCGGTAAATTACTAAACCAAGTTTTAGCTTCTCCTTTCAGTGAAAAGGGGAACATCTTAGCAACAAAGTAAGTACGCATCTTAATATCATCAGAAAACAAGCCACTCATGGTAGAAAGCTCATTCATATGTGCTACCGCACTTTCATTCTTAGTCCCACAAAAAGGTTCTTTCTCAATAATAGCTATGTAAGATAGATCGAGAGAGAAATCATAATCTTCATCTATAATGTTTATGGGAGAAGCAGCAAACTTAGCAATAGGAGACAATTTGGGTCTAATAGTACGCCTCTCAAGGAGACTCTTAGCAGCGCTCCTATCATGGGTGTTTTTACATTCTTTAATAAATTCATCGGTCATCTCAACATAACCATCTTCAATATCATAACTTTCACTAGACTCAGGTGAACTAACAGGTGTAGTAGTGTCTTCATTAGGAGTTTTAGTATTTCCAGCTATAGTTCTAGTAATCGTAGCATCTAGGAAAGGACCTAACGAACCACTCTTATCAAGCACAGTAGAAGCAGCATCAGAAGTTTTAGATTCAGCAGTAGTAGCAGTGTGTGTAACATGTGTATGTGGTGGTGTAACGAGTTTACTCATAACATATGGTAAATCAAGAGCAACAGAGGTGTTCAGAACCGTACCTCTTCTTGTAGTGGATGGTAAAATAGGAACCTTTCCATCACGAGACTTACCCATGATGGATGGATAGCAGCGAACAATAGAGAATCCAAGTGAACTTAATAAATAAAGCTATGCTCCCCGGCAACGGCGCCAGAAAATAGTCTTGATGACCCACAAGTATAGGGGGTGTATCGCAGTATTTTCGAGGGAAGTGAAACCCAATTTATTGATTCGACACAAGGGGAGCCAAAGAATATTTATAAGCCTTAACAACTGAGTTGTCAATTCAGCTGCACCTTGCTCATAACAGTTTATCAGTAGCAACAGTTTTGTAGTAGGAATAGTAAAGTAGCAGCAATAGTAAAGTAAAAACAGTAGTAACAATAGCAGTAAACAGTAGGATTCGAGTGCGGTAGGCATAGGGATGGATGGACGGGCGTTGCATGGACAATACAATTCACATAGCAATCAGAACATAGGGCAATTGCAGATAAATAAGATAAAGCATCCAAGTACTAGATAATCCTAGGCATGTGTTTCATATATAGTCATACGTGCTCGCAACGAGAACTTGCACAACATCTTTTATCTTGCCAGCCTGTTTGCAGCGGGGCCTCAAGGGAACTACTGGCAATTAAGATGCTCCTTTTAATAGAGCACCGGAGCAAAGCATTAACACTCTGTGAACACATGTGATCCTCACATCAAATTCATTCCCTCCGGTTATCCCGATTTCTGTCACTTCGGGGCCATTGGTTCCGGACAACAATGTGTGTATACAACTTGCAGATAAGACCAAAAACAATACTATCATAATGAATCAATAACATGTTCAGATCTGAAATCATGGCACTTGGGCCCTAGTGACAAGCATTAAGCATAACAAGTTGCAACAAAGTCATAAAGCACTAATAAAAGATACTACGCAGCATGCCCTAACAATCTGATGCCATTACATAGACGATCTCATCCAATCCCTACCATCCCCATAGCCTACAGCGGGGGATTACTCACTCATAGATGGGGGAAACATGGATGGTCGATGGAGAAGCGATGGTGATGATGATGGTGATGATCTCCTCCAATTCCCCGTCCCGGCAGGGTGCCTGAACGGAGTTTCTGGTGCTGTTTCGTGGAATCTGGTGGTGGAGGCAGAGCGGAACTCCTTTTGGAAAAACATCGACCCCCCCAAAGTTTTTAGGTCAGAAGGCTTCTTATAGGCGAAGAGGGAGACTGAGGGGGTGTCTGGGGCGGCCAGACCACCCCCTGGCGCGGCCTGAGCTAGCCCGTGCGGCCAGGTGGTGTGGCCTGGGCCCAGCCCCCCTCCGTCTCGTATTCTGGCTCCTGGAGTCTTCTGGTGAAATCTGGATTTTCGGCATATTTTCCGGGATTTTTCCTGATAGTTGATTTTCTGAATAAAAAGTAGACACCAGGGCAATTCTGCTAAAAACAGCGTCAGTCTGTGTTAGTTGCATCCAAATCACACAAGTTTAGAGGAGAAACAGTAGCAAAAGTGTTCAGAAAAGTAGATACGTTTTGGACGTATCAGACGGCTTATATAGATATCCGGCCTAGCGTTTACAGGAGAGATCTATCCGGCTACGACTAAGAGTCGGTTACAGAGTGCATCTTGAACTACAAGTAACATTATGAGCCTATGTCGGTAAGTCTTCTGGGCCTTCCCATAGCCGGATTGGACTCCGTCTCTTCTCCCTCACTAGGCCGCCTGTGAAGCAAAGCTCTAACCCGAAGTGGGCCACCCTGGTCAGTGAGGAACTGTGAGGATACCCGGAAAGTATAGCCCCAACAAACCCCAATGACTTGAAAATGGTGATGAATGAGGCATGTCCTTTGACTTTGAATAAAAACTGATGGTTTGGTTCGGATGCGATACCATTCTAGCTTTTACCGTACAACCACAATACATGATTTGGGTAGGGCTTAACTAGAAGTTTATATGTCTTAGTATGAGTTCCCTTGCGGAAAAGAGGTTAATGTGAGCCTACCTCGTGACTATGAATGTCCACCTATACAGTTCACGGGATGGCAGATGGCCATGGCTAGGAGGCCAAGCTCATAGGAGATGTGCCTGTACTAGGGTGTGTAATTAAAAATGTTATGATTGATTATCCGCATACCAAGTATGATGATTCAGGGTCATCCTTGACGGATGTATCGAATTTTATGGTGAAAGTGTACCACCTCTACAGAGTGTCATACTATTTGAATAGCCGCGTCCGCGGTCATGGACAGTTGGATGGCCATACTATTCCGTTGTCAGATGTTTTCAAAATGACTTGTGACTTGAAATATGACTTTGACTTGACCACAACAGGGTTGTGGAAATGAAAACTAGGTTCCCACTTGAGTAATCTAGACAACTAAAATAGGCTTTACTACTAAGTACTTCTGAAATAAAACTAGCTTATTGCAAACAAGCCTAGAGCTTAGGATTCCTACTAGAATTGTCTTACTTACATTAGTGATAGTTTGCGGGTACTTTAAGAGTACTTATGGCTTTGTCCCTGGCTATTCCCATGTCCAGACTATGAAGAGGACTATCCAGAGAAAGGACATCAGGATATCTATGATAACTAGGATCATCTCCCATCGTCAACATTGCTTGTGACAATGAAGATGGAGACTCTACTACGTTTATTTCCGCTGGTTTGATGTGTATTAAGACTTGATCATGAGATCTACTATTTGTAAGACCATTATGGTTTGTAATAGATGATGTACTGTGCTATTAATTCTGTTATGTCTCGTAAAAATGGTATTCCTGGGATTGCGATGTACGACATAACAGGCATCTGGACTTAAAAATCTGGGCGTTCACAAATAATTTCATGTTACTTATTTTTTAGGAACAATGCATGAACTTCAAATTCTCTAGGTTGGTGCCACTAGCAGCAAACTCTCAGGCCACTCTACTCACTTATCTACCCCTTTGGTGACATCAGTAAGAAGCGAAGGATAAGCAATACTTAAGTTTTTTCTTCTTTGTTTCTTCATCATTAGTTGTGGATTTTAGTGACTCTCATATAATTTTGTTTGAAAGGAAATTTATGTCAGCTAGGTTTTATCAAGTGCTATGCTTGCTTTGCTCTCTACCACAAGATAAGAAGTTTTTTTTTCTAAGATTGCTTTACAGTTTTTACTATAATGACGTGTATACGAAAATAAGTTGGGATCTCAACAAGCTCCTACTATATTTTCGGAGATGTGATCTGCCGTTTGTCCAATCAAAGGTCATACGTCACCATTAATTTGCTCTTTTACTACATGGTAGATCTTGTGTCTGTAATGTCTTTGCTGAATTGCACATACAGTTTTCATATATGTAGAAATGGATACCTTTAAGTTAAATTACTAATGCATTCAACAATTGTCTTTAAGTTCTTTTCTTTGTATGCCATTACTTAGATTCTTCACATTTTAAAATTATCAATTTTCTTAAGTCTCTACTTCTTGATTAGTTGCATCTACGGTGACGTATATCACAATCACAATGCGCTAGGATCTTAATCCTATTATTTTTAATTTTAGGGACTACACTTTTGTTCTTGGATTTAATTATGGATGTATCTGTCATTTACTTTATTGTCTTTGCAGAGACCTTTCCTCATTCTGATGGTGAAAGATCTTACCGTCCCTACTGCATGAAAGATCTCGATGTTCCCTCCCGCTGACAATCTTGGAGGAACAAAATAATACCAAGAACAAATTTACAACAAGGCACATGACTCGGTGTCTTTATTCTGTGCAGGGACCAATCTGGGCACTATGATCTAATTGTGAAGCTTCTACGGCTCAAACGTCGCTCCCTCTGCAAGTTGAAGTGTATGTACTTCTTCTGCCTTAGTTGCTCAACTACTTAGACTCCAGCGGGTAACCTTCCTGACAAACAACTTAACATCCGCCAGAGCAGCTGCAACTAAGGCGATTGGTGCTAATCATATTAACTAGAAAATCAGAGATATCACAACATATTTAATCATAGAATCAACAACCTTTGCTACCACATATCTAGGAGACTCAATAGAGTGCCTCACAACTATGTTCATCAGGTTCTGAATCATGCTACATACCTGCCTTTATAGCTCAGCTCATAGGAATAATTATTACCCTATTTCTATTCTTCTACAACCCGCTGGCAATACTACCTTTGTAATTGATGTTGTATGATGTTTATGAACTATGTATTTGGTACAATCGGCGCTTCATTGTTGAAAAAGTATTGGACCGGTTAATCAACTCACCTTCATGTTTCTAAAATCGTGGAAACGATTGCCTGGAAGTTTTTCTTATTAAATACGGAGCAAACTTGATTATGCAGAACACTGACAAATTAAGTATGCATATAATCTCAACTAAACATATTACACCCGGCAATGACACAACCAGAGATGCCTGGTACTAAAAAATGCTAGAGGTGCCTGTAGGACCACCAAGCTATGGCAAGACACACTTCAGGAGCCACGCCAGGTCTATCTACCTTGTGTTCACATATGAAAGCATGATTAAAAACTTTGAATAAGTTCACCAATTCAATAAAACGCGATCTAATATATCTTTTATTTTGCTTATTGTGGTATCGAAACAAATTATAAGAGATTAAACGCATTACAAAGAACACAAACACGTTTGAAAAAATTGTACACATTGAGCCTATCACACAGTGTTCAAACGCAAAGCAGACGGCGAGGCGAAGCTCGCATGTTCCTCTAGTATTCTAATAGCCTCCTAACCACAACCGAATATCCACATAACCATATACAATAACTGTGATTATCGAGAGATTTGAGCTTATCCTTAAGTGTGAGAAGCAACTCGGTACAGCGGCCTAGATTCACCGGACCAGCGACACGACACAACTCATATTACCCCCAACGCCAAGCTCACTGCAGCACCACCATTGCCATTGCTCTAATGGTATACCACCACCATTTCTCCAAAGAACCACCACCAAATCGAGTCCCGAGCTAACCCATCAGTAGATCGGGCTGTCCTACCTCTCTAATGGGTTTAGAATGAAGATTTGCTAGAAAACTAGTGAAAATCGGGGCAAAATAGGTGCAAGAAATAAGAGGTCTCGCGCTGGGAGAGAGAAGAAAGAAGCTAGACACGGGAGGACGAATGAGAGGAGCGGGCGGCTGGCGCGCGGTTGCGGCTGCCTCGCTTTCGCTTGGCGAGGTTGAGACCGAGTGGTTAATTCGGCGAGGTCGTGACCGATTGGGGCATTTGGCCAGCGTGGCCCCACGGGCCCACGTGGCCACATGCAATCGGCTAGCTCCACGCCGAATGGAGCTGAGTCGGTCGGGCCGAGGCCGACTGGTCCATTATTAAATTCGTACAATAATTCTCAAAATAATTAAAAAAATATTATTTAAAAAAAAATCGCGCTGGGCGACCGAGGAGCGATTCCTTTGATCCCGGGGAACCGTATCATTTCCCAATGGCCACGCATCCTCCGCCAGCGCCACGCGGCCCGCTCCTTTGACCGTCACGTCTCTCCGCGCGCCCACTGCCACGCGGGCCCGCTCCCTCCGCCCCCGGGGACCTCCTCAAATCCCCGCCCCTCCTGCTCCGGCTCCCTCACAAACGCGTTCACCTCCTTCGTGCCCGGATCCTCTGCTCCGCCCCCAACTCCGTAGCCCTTGCGCATCCGAGCGAGCGAGCAACCATGTCGCCGGCGGAGCCAACGCGGGAGGAGAGTGTGTACATGGCGAAGCTTGCGGAGCAGGCCGAGCGGTACGAGGAGATGGTGGAGTTCATGGAGCGCGTGGCCAAGGCCACCGGCGGGGCGGGCCCCGGGGAGGAGCTCTCCGTCGAGGAGCGCAACTTGCTGTCCGTGGCCTACAAGAACGTCATCGGTGCCCGGCGCGCGTCTTGGAGGATCATCTCCTCTATCGAGCAGAAGGAGGAAGGCCGGGGCAACGACGCGCACGCCGCCACCATCCGCTCCTACCGCAGCAAGATCGAGGCCGAGCTCGCCAAGATCTGCGACGGAATCCTGGCGCTGCTAGACTCCCACCTCGTGCCCTCCGCCGGCGCCGCCGAGTCCAAGGTCTTCTACCTCAAGATGAAAGGCGACTACCACAGGTAGCTTCTCGCATCCCCTTTATTTCCGACATACACGCGATGCCTTATGCCGTTATTTCAAATCCATGACTTAAAATCGTCTGATCTGTTGACGGAGGGCGTCATCATCTTTATATATGGTGGTAGGGAGGGATGTTATATGATAGATTTATTTGATTAATTACTAGGGCTTCAGTCCCTTTCTGTTGGTGGTCTATGGAAGGATTGCTTTATAAAGGTTTATCGTTCTCTATGACGCAAATACGGGCGTGAGTTTAGTTTCTGGTTGTGTGTAGGTAAAGTAACATATCAGTCTTTGTATATGGATTTCCATGGTTGGTGGTAGTATTTGTTAGTGCTAGTGGAAGGGTACTGTTGGCTATAAGAGTTCTCTCGGTGGTATTTGCAATTTTGTGATGTGATCTCTGTGATTGAGCTTCATTTTTTATATGATGATTCTTTGTATCGTATGATTAAATGCTTACGATCATCTTTGCCCAGTGATGGAAATCTGAATTCTCATTCTGATTTTTGTGCAGGTACCTTGCGGAGTTTAAGTCTGGTGCGGAGAGGAAGGAAGCTGCTGAGAGCACCATGAACGCATACAAAGCTGCTCAGGTTATCGATAGAAACAGTTTTGTGTATAGATATAGGCAGGAGGAGTAGATCCATTGGTCTGACTCTTGTGCATTATTTTTCAGGATATCGCTCTTGCAGATTTAGCTCCGACTCACCCCATCAGGCTTGGGCTTGCACTCAACTTCTCTGTGTTCTACTATGAGATCTTGAACTCCCCTGACCGTGCCTGCAACCTTGCTAAGCAGGTGTGCTGCTTTTCCTTTGATCTCCATTTGTTTCAGTTATGAGGTGTTCAGGTACCAGTTTGGCGTGACTATTTTATGAGGTCTAACATGTGAGAGTAATCCTTGCTTAGGAGTTAAGATAGTACTAGTAGGTTCTAGTAAGTACCGGTAATTCTAGCAAGTACTGGTAGTATTATTGGTAGGTTCTAGTAGCACCTTTAGGTGTGTAATCCTTAGGCACTAGGCTAGGTAGAAGTAGAAAGCTCTAGAACAATCAGGAGCAAAACAACTTGCCCTTGTACTCCTATATATAGCACTATGCAATACAAGCTGCACAAGCTTTTGGCAGCCACAAACAAACCTCCTTCCTACACACTAGCTGTGAGCTAACAAGACTAACAATTGGTATCAGAACCAGGTTGGTGAAGATAGGATCCTGAGAGATGTCAGCTCTAGTTCAAGGTGTTGCTGGCAGTTCACAGGCCAACCGCGGCGTCTTTCCCCTCCATCGCTACCGAGATGACTGTGCCACCGCGATGTAGGAAGGCATGAGGTCGTGCTTGAGCGTGTCGTGAAGGATGTCAACAACGACAGTTACCCGATGTTGACGTGGCTGAACTACACCGAATGGAGCATCCTCATGAAGGTGAAGCTACAAGCTCGGGGCATCCATGATGTGATTGAGCTCGGCACTGATGACTACCAGGAAGATCGAATGGCGTTGGAGGCCATCTTGCAAGTGGTGCCACCTGAAATAGTGGTAGGACTGGCTGTCAAGCGGGTAGCGAAGGAGGCGATTTGAGCCATGCGTGTCGGTTCAAACCGCGTGCGGAAGGGCAAGGAGCAATAGCTAAAGAAAGAATTTGAGATGATCTCGTTCCGCGATGGGGAGTCTATTGACGATTTTGCGTTGCGCCTCACCAACCTCGTCACAAGCCTCGCCATGCTCAGAGCACCTATTGATGAGCCTTAAGACATCGAGAAATTCTTGCGAGTTTTGCCATCTAGGCTCTCGCAGATAGCCATTGCAATTGAGACCCTCCTTCACACTTTTGAGATGTCATTGGAGGAGGTCATTGGCCGACTAAAGGCAGCAGAGGACCATCTCGAGTCGCAGGAGCCATCGTGTGAGCAGGGCAAGCTCCTACTCACCGACGAGCAATGGCTAGAAAGAATGAAGGGGGACCAAGGAGGCGGCTCTTCCAAGCCTGCACGTGGCAACGTACAACGAAGACGAAACGAAGACGCCGACCATCGCGTAAGAAGGGTGGGGATGGCGGCGGCGATCGTGCAACAACTAGGGATGGCCTATGCGATGACACATGTCGTGTCTATGGTCGTCATGGCCATTGGGCCAAGGACTACAACTAGCCTAGGAGAAACATGGTATACTTGGCCCAAGCAGATGAAGCTGCTGCCATGGTGGTGCAGCAAACCATAGCTCTAGCCCCAGCCAACAACGTTGCGAGCAAAAAGCAAAGGCCTACCTCGGGACAAGAAGTGACGGCGAGCAAATTGAGGGCTAGTACCATATGGGATTAGCAAAGCCGGCTCGTTGTTCGGGTCAGGCACAGCCGGAATCGCCCTACATCCTCCATCTTGAGATTTCCTAGCCAATTTGTCTCTCTGGCCGTCGCGATGATGTTGCTTGGCGGTGGCATGCGCGCTTTGGGCATCTCAACTTTGATACTTTGGAGAAGATGGGACGCCTCGCCATGGCATGTGGGCTGCTACAGCTAGAGCATGTGGAGCAGTTTTGTGACAGGTGCGTCATCATCAAGCATCATCGTGGCGCATTGCCTCGGCAAGCAAGGTACCGCGCACAAGAGCTACTTGATCTTGTCCACGGCGACACCTGGATGCCGGCGCTACTTGTTGTTGGTGATGTTCCTGGCAGCCAAGAACAATGCACCGGATGCCATCAAAAGAGTCCAAGCAGTTCACCTCAACGGAGTTTGCCGCCTATTATTGTGCTAAAGAAGGAATCTAGCGCCACTTCTCCGTGACATATGCTCTGCAGCAGAATGGCATCGTCGAGCGGCGGAACCAGACGGTGGTGGCATGACGCGTGCTCTCCTAAAACAAAGGAGTATGCCGGCTGTATTTTGGGGGGAGGCGGTGAGCACTGCTGTCTTGCTGAACCGAGCTCCCACCAAATCCCTCATTGGAAAGACAACTTATGAGGTGTGGCATGGCCGCAAGCCGGCGGTCCACTATCATGGGAACCTACACAAGCTTTGATGACCGCAGCTCTCCAGCTGTCTTTAATGGCTATGAGGAAAGAGTAAAGGTGTACATGTTATTGGACCCAGCGACATGGCGTGTTCACATCACCTGTGACGTTATCTTCGCCGAAGAATGTGGCTAGGATTGGACAGCAGGCGGCAATGAATACTCTAGCAGAAACTTTGACGTAGAGTACATCGGACATCCTGCCATGAGGGCGCCTAGTTTAGGAGAAGAACACCACCATCATTGAGATGTGGGGCTCATGGTGCCTTTGCCAGCACACCACCATCGGCTCCATCCGCTCCAATAGCAAGTGCAGCAACCCCAACAACTCCAAGGTTCGTCACTCCACTAGAAGATGACGATGATCAACCTGATGTTGCACATCGCGACACACCAGTTCGCTATTGCAAGATTGAGAATCTAATTGGAGGAGAAGAACCAGTGCTCGGGCTCGCACCACGCAACCTTGACTCTGAGCTACACTTGGCCAACACGGGGGAGCCATGCTTATTTGCAGAAGCTGAGCGTGACAAGGCATGGCAGGCAAGCCATGAACGAGGAAATCGAAGCGGTGTAGCGGAACAAGACATGGGAGCTCGACGATCTAACACACGGGCATCAACCAATAGGCCTAAAATGGGTCTATAAGTTGAAGAAAAATGAATCCGGCAAAGTAATCCAACAGAAAGCGTGGTTGGTTGCATGTGGTTTCGTCTTTTCTCCGGTCTTCGGTTGCATGCATGGAATCAATCAGGTTGCTTCTTGCTTTGTCTGCCTAGGAGCGGTGGCTTGTCCATCACATGGATGTAAACTCTGCATTTCTCAATGGAGAATTGAAGGAGGTCTATGTGAACCAGCCGCCAGGTTTTGTCATCAAGGAAGAAGGAAAGGTTCTACGGCTGCGCAAGGCCATGTATGGCTTGTGGCAGGTGCCACGAGCATGGAACGCGAAGCTCGACTGCACACTCAAAGAGATGCATTTCTCAATGGAGAATTAAAGGAGGTCTATGTGAAGTAGCCACCAGGTTTTGTCGTCAAGGAAAAAGGAAAGTTTCTACGGCTGCGCAAGGCCATGTATGGCTTGTGGCAGGCGCCACGAGCATGGAATGCGAAGCTCGACTGCACACTCAAAGAGATGGGCTTAAAGCAGAGCGAGCACGAGCACACAATCTACCGGAGCATCACCGGCGACAAAATCTTGCTCTTTGGAGACACACGGGTTCGTCCAAAGGAGCAATTGAGAGCTTCAAGGACGAGATGAGGACAAAATTCCAGACGAGTGACCTTGGACTGTTGTCATTCTATCTCGGAATTGAAGTCCAGCAGCACGGCAACAGCATCAGCCTATGTCAAGCACACTATGCCTCGTGCATCCTTCAGCTGGGAGGAATGGAAGGATGCAATTCAGCACCCCCCAATGGTGGAGCGGCTCAAGCTGAGCCGTGAAAGTACAACAAAAGAGGTGGACGCTATAAAGTACCGACAGATCGTTTGCAGCCTCCGCTACCTCGTCCACACCAAGCCAGACCTGGCATTTGCTGTTGGGTTTTGTCGGTCGGAACGGCCCATATGAATCGACCCATGGAGGAGCACATGATGGATGTGAAGAGAATCCTTTGCTATGTCGGTGGCACAACCCACTGTGGTCTTCACTACCGACAGAAGACAAAGGAGGCATGGCTGATTGGTTACAATGACAGTGACCTAGCCGGCGACATTGACACTAGGAAGAGCACGAGCGACACTCTATTC
This sequence comes from Avena sativa, assembly GCA_916181665.1. Taxonomy (NCBI): domain Eukaryota; kingdom Viridiplantae; phylum Streptophyta; class Magnoliopsida; order Poales; family Poaceae; genus Avena; species Avena sativa. The sequence continues at coordinate 326,732,095 of OV702289.1, forward strand.
TTCCTCAGCGATTGCTTGGTGAGTTGGCAATCTCTCAAGCAGAGGGTGGTTGCTCAGTCTTCCTGTGAGGCAGAGTATGTCGCAGCCACAACTGCAGCAACTCAAGAAATTTGGCTGGCTTGACTGCTTGGAGAACTTCTTCGAAGAAAAGCTGAGACAGTTGAGCTAATGGTGGACAGCAAGTTTGCTCTGATATGAGCCAAAAACCTAATCTTCCATGAGCGCAGCAAACATATCGATATTCGGCATCACTTCATTAGAGGCTGCTTTGAAGATGGAAGCATTAGCGCCAGCTTTATCAATACTTTAGATTAGCTCGCTGACATTTTGACAAATTCACTTGGGCGAGTAAAGTTTTAGGAGCTGCGTGCTAGAATTGGATCGGTCCAAATCAAGTCAAGAAGAGCAAGGATTAGAGGGAGAATTGTGAGAGTAATCCTTGCTTAGGAGTTAAGCTAGTACTAGTAGGTTCTAGTAAGCGTACTGGTAATTCTAGTAAGTACTGGCAGTAGTATTGATAGGTTCTCGTAGCAAAGTAGAAAGCTCTAGAACAATCAGGAGCGAAACAACCTGCCCTTGTACTCCTATATATAGCACTATGCAATACAAGCTGCACAAGCTTTTGGCAGCCACAAACAAACCACCTTCCTACACACTACCTGTGAGCAAACAAGAACATAACATTCCTTGTTGGCGGGTGATAGATTACTGAGATTGATTGTGTACTGTGTAAATGGTGGCATACTATGCTAGGAGACGTCCATTTCTTTCATATTTGAGAACATCTGAACTGCTCAATCTGAAGACAAACTGTATATTGACATATATCGTTGACTGTGGATCTATCTGATAGATTGTAAATTGTTGGAGACTGTCCTAGGAGAGCCTAGAATATTCCAGGGAGTGTTAGTATATTAGTGCTGTCCTAGGAGTGCTTGGAACATTCCAGTATGTTGTAGTCTAAGTTAGTGTCCTACCTGATTCTAGAGTATTCTAGTGTACTAGTTAAGATGTACCTAAGTTCAGCTATATATATATATATAAGAGGGTGTGGAGGTCCATGGGACTGGCCCATCCCAGATTTTTTCCCTAAAGACTACATGGTATCAGAGCAAGGTTCTCCTGAGAAGTGGCAATGGTGATGAAGCAGGGCTGCTCTGCTATGGCATAAGCTGAGGAAGGGGGCGCTTGGTCCTAGTGGTGGCCGGTGGTGAAACAGTGGCTTGTGGAGGAGCTCCAGGCGTTCAGGTGTGAGTGCAGACAGGGGTAGCTAGCTCAAGTGGAAAAGTGTTGGCCAGGTTGACTCGTAGGGAAGGAGAAGCAAAAGAGTTGCAGCTCAAAGCAGAGGTCACTGTTGTTTGCGGTGTGTGCTAGCAAGAGGACAGAAGAGAGAGCTTCGTGAGCTCGTGTCGCTTAGCAAAAGCAACAGGGACCGGACGTTGTGCTGCTCCACTTTGAGGTTTCTGTGGTGGCGGACAGCGGTGTGTGTAGTGTAGCCAAGAGAAGTGGTCAGACAGTGCAGCTAGGAGTGGGCTGTACTGCAGCGGAGGAGCGGTTTGGGTTGTGCTATAGCTACGGAGAAGAGTGTGTGCAGGCTGGACTTGTAGAACAGCTGGACAACGTTGTGGATTCAGTCTCAACAACACTGATCAATGGCGAAAAATCAAAGAATTGAGAAGCTACTTCAGAAAATGACTCAATTGATGAAGGAGATAGAAGAATTGAAAGAGTCGAAGAAGATTGCGGAAGTTCCAAAACAAGGTGAAAAAACAACAGCCCTACGAAATTGTGTAAATCTCGCACAAGCGGAAGAAGGTATGTCAAATCAAGCTCCTACATTAAACGAAACTTGTTCAAATTGGATACTAGATTCGGGAGCATCTGCACATGTCACGGGAAGGTGGAGTGAGTTCGCATCATATGCGCCAAATCCACCCATGCATAAAGAGACCATCCAAACAGCTGATGGAACTTATCAGCCCGTCAAAGGAGTCGGCACGGTGAAATGCACTTCGTCAATTACATTGTCTTCGGTCTTGTATGTTCCATCATTTCCAGTGAGTTTGGTGTCTATGAGTGCCTTGGTTGACGACATTGATTGTCGAATTATTGTTGACCGATACAAGTGTATAATTGAGGAGAGGACAACTGGAAGGAGACTTGGCGTTGGCATCAGGCATAAGGGACTATGGTACTTGGATAGACATGAAACAGATGATGCATTATGCACCGCTTTGACAATTGTTGCTGGTGACGATGAAGCAAAGGTGATACTCTTACATTGTCGAATGGGCCATATGTCCTTTGATACTACGAGTAAGATATTTCCCGAGGAAATGAAGAAGGTGGATAAAGAAAAACTTGTGTGATGCTTGTGAATATGGAAAACACACAAGGACATCATATGTCAGTCGTGGACTCCGAAGCACATCGCCTTTCGTGTTGATTCACTCTGATGTCTGGACTTCTCCTATGGTCTCTATTAGTGGAATGAAGTACTTTGTCACCTTCATTGACTGTTACTCGCGGATGACTTGGATATATCTCATGAAACAAAAAAGTGAGGTGCTTAGTTGTTTCAGGGACTTCTATGCCTATATCCAAAATCGTTTCAACATTGGTATTCAAATTATCAGGACTGATAATGGGACAGAGTATGTGAACCATGAATTTGGCAACTTTCTTTCAGAAAAAGGAATACTTCATCAACATCTGCTAGAGGAAGAATCGACATCTGCTAGAGGTAGCTCGATCGCTTATGTTTACTATGAATGTGCCAAAATTCTTATGGAGTGAAGCAATTATGACTGCTACTTATCTCATCAACCGAATGCCATCAAGAATTCTCGGGATGAAGACCCCATATGAAATGATCTTTGGTAAAAATGAGTTCATTGTTCCACCAAAGGTGTTTGGGTGTACATGCTTTGTCAGAGACCATAGACCTTCGGTAGGAAAATTGGACCCACGTGCTGTGAAGTGCATCTTCATTGGATACCCATCTGGACAAAAGGGCTACAAGTGTTGGAGCCCTAGTGAGCGGAGAACATTTGTTAGCATGGATATGACACTTAGAGAGTCCGAGCCGTTCTACGGAGAGAAGACGGACCTCAGCTCGTTGTTTGACTTTGACTCTCCTAGCACAATTGATGCTAGTCGAGAGGGGGAGACTGAACTGTTGAGGACAAAGGAAGATGAACAATCGAGAGTTGTTGTTGGTTCAATTCCATCTCCTGCAAGTGAAGATAGATGGAGAAAGCCAAATGAGGAAGAAAACTTAAAAGTGTCTACACGGAGAAAACCACAACATGAGCAGCAGCAACAGGCTCCTACAGCAGGTGACGCACAGGCGCAGGGGGAGCAACATGCTCCAACAAGTGGTGGAATTGTTGAATCGACTGAGGGCGCGGCTCCTACAGTAGGTGACACACAGGTGCAGGGGGAGCAACATGCTCCAACAAGTGGTGGAATTGTTGAATCGACTGAGGGCGCGGCTCCTACAGCAGGTGACACACAGGTGCCGGGGGAGCAACATGCTCCAACAAGTGTTGAAATTGTTGAATTGACTGAGGGCGCAGGTCCATCTAATACGAGAGATTCAATGGACTTGCCCATTGCCTTAAGAAAAGGAATCCGAATTGGAGCTAGAAAACCTCCAATTGGTACCGAGATGAGCATGACATAGCTAATTATGTATCATATACATCTCTATCAACAAACTACTTGGCCTTCATTGCATCATTGCAACCCGTGGTGATCCCAAGAGATTGGAAAGTAGCAAAGCAAGACCCGAAGTGGCGTGAGGCCATGATAGAGGAGTTAAATGCTCTCGAAAAGAATAAAACTTGGGAACTTGTACATCTTCCAGCAGGAAAGAGAGCTGTTGGGTGTAAATAGATTTACACTGTGAAACAAAATCCAGAAGGGAAAATTGAAAGGTACAAGGCAAGACTAGTTGCCAGAGGATATAGTCAAACATATGGGATTGACTATGATGAGACATTTGCACCGGTGGCAAAGATGAACACAGTGAGGATTCTAATCTCTTGTGCAACTAACTTTGGGTGGCCTTTGCATCAGTTGGATGTCAAGAATGCATTCTTGCATGGAGATTTACAGGAGGAGGTATACATGGAGATCCCACTTGGTTTCTCCACTCCTAGAACATCAGGAAAGGTCTGCAGGTTGAGAAAATCTCTATACGGCCTCAAGCAATCTCCACGGGCATGGTTTGATAGATTTAGACGAGTGGTATGTGGTATGGGATATAAGCAGTGTAATGGGGATCATACGATGTTCTATCGGCACTCAAATAGCCAGATTACAATCCTTGCTGTATATGTTGATGATATCATAATCACGGGAGATGATGCGATGGAGATATCACGGCTGAAAGACAACCTACGAAAGGAATTTGAGGTAAAGGATCTTGGTCAACTAAAGTACTTTCTTGGCATAGAAATTGCTAGATCTTTTGAAGGGATTGTGCTCTCCCAGCGGAAGTATGTTTTGGACTTGCTTAGTGACACAGGCATGCTTGGGTGTCGGGTTGCATCAACACCTATTGACCAAAACCACAAATTATGTGCCGAATCTGGTGATCCAGTGGATAAGGAGAAGTACCAGAAGCTTGTTGGAAGACTCATCTATCTGTGTCACACAAGACCTGATATTTCATATGTAGTGAGTGTAGTGAGTAGATACATGCATGATCCTAGGAGCGGACACTTGGATGCGGTCAATCAAATCCTCCGGTACTTGAAGGGTAGTCCAGGAAAGAGACTATGGTTCAAAAGGAATGGTCATCTAAATGTGGATGGGTATTGTGATGCTGACTGGGCAAGTTGCTTGGATGATAGGAGATCAACTTCTGGTTATTGTGTGTTTGTGGGGGGGGGGGGAATTTGGTGTCATGGCGAAGTAAGAAGCAGCAGGTGGTTTCAAAGTCAACAGCTGAAGCTGAATATAGAGCTATGTCGCAAGGTTTGAGTGAGATGTTATGGGTGAGGAATCTTCTTTCAGAACTGAAAGTGTTGAGGAAAGGCCCTTTAAATTTGTGGTGTGACAACAAGTCGGCGATCAACATCGCAAACAACCCCGTTCAACATGATAGAACCAAGTATGTGGAGATTGATCGCTTCTTCATAAAGGAGAAATTGGATGATGGTATAATTAAGATAAATCATGTAACCTCTAGCGAGTAAATTGCAGACTGTTTAACTAAAAGATTAGGAAATAAAGAGTATAGTTCAGCTTGTAACAAGATGGGAATGATAGATATCTATCACCCATCTTGAGGGGGAGTGTTGGAGACTGTCCTAGGAGAGCCTAGAATATTCCAGGGAGTGTTAGTATATTAGTGCTGTCCTAGGAGTGTCTGGAACATTCCAGTATGTTGTAGTCTAAGTTAGTGTCCTACCTGATTCTAGAGTATTCTATAGTGTACTAGTTAAGATGTACCTAAGTTTAGCTATATATATATATATAAGAGGGTGTGGAGGTCCATGGGACTGGCCCATCCCAGATTTTTTCCCTAAAGACTACATAAATTAATACTTTATAAATTCATGTGCAATTGCTAGCATACTATTATATGGAATTTTAGTGCACCAGTGTAGTCTGACCATCGAACTGATCTGCGTTTCCTGGCTCATCTCAAAAGCATTCTTTTACATTGTCAAATAATGTTTGGTAAGTACACCAAATGTGTCTGGCTGTGTTGATGAACTTAACTTATGAGGGCTGGTATTGTATGCAGTGGATTATCCAAACTTGACTCGATATGCACTTCTGTTCCTTCCCCTTTCAGTCTGCTGCCATAGTATCTGAATCATCTTGTAGTGTTTTCTCAGGTGAACCATATCGACAGAATTTCACATGGCCTATCAGATAAATTCACTTAACCTGTGTTATTTTACCTAGATGGAGATATGTGAGAACTGTTGGTTTTTATTTTATCCATTGACACTTAATTACTGGTACTCCAGCATTAACGAGGGTATCTGAGCAGTAGCGTTTTTCTGCAAGTAATTTTTTATATGAAATTAACTCAAGTGTTCCTCATGTATAGACTTCAAATGTGTTGATTATTTTAGCCGTTTGCAATTTGGTACTGTTTGTTAGTTCCGCTAATTACTGGTACTCCAGCATTAATGAGGGTATCTGAGCAGTAGCGTTTTTCTGCAAGTAATTTTTTATATGAAATTAACTCAAGTGTTCCTCATGTATAGACTTCAAATGTGTTGATTATTTTAGCCGTTTGCAATTTGGTACTGTTTGTTAGTTCCGCTTTTGATATACTCCTACTTTTGATTATGCATTTGCTCGAATGATCTTTCCTTTGTGTCACAGGCCTTTGATGAGGCTATATCAGAGCTGGACAGCCTGGGCGAAGAATCCTACAAGGACAGCACTTTGATCATGCAGCTTCTGCGTGACAACTTGACTCTATGGACATCGGACACCAATGTAAGTCTATTTGATCTGCTTCACAGTTTTCCTTGCTCCATCTTCTTGGTTCTCATGTCAAGCGCATTATTTCTAACTCTGCAGGAGGATGGTGGTGATGAGATCAAGGAAGCCCCAGCTCCAAAAGAATCCGGAGAAGGACAGTGAGCTGAATCCAGACACTAGTCCGATGCACCAGCTGTTTTTGGGGGTAACGGAAAATCGGTGGTCGTGGATTTGGATAGCAATCTTCTAGTACGCCTACTGTTGTGGTCGCTGCGTTCCGTAGACGATGCTGTTCAATTAAGCACTTTAGAGGTTTGTTGTGTTGATAAATGCTTGCTGGATTATCGTTTTCTTGTTCAATCCGGCAACAAGCAAAAAACCTGATCCTTTGCACCATTAGAATGTTTGCTATATCAACCATGTCTGACATGATTTGCTGCGTCTAGTACTGTTTTGGTGAATTTGTGCCGTCTTGTTCATGTTTGGCTGAACGACTCTTTTGTCATGATGGTTGGGTGGTCTCAAACGACTGAGAAGCTCATTCCTGGTAATAACCGATTGAGGAAAGAGGACACTAGAAGATTGTTCATTGTTCACATCATGTCTTTCAGTGCCGAGCCTTGAGTGAGGTTAATTTGAATCATCTAAACCAACAAGGGCCTCGGCCCTGCAAGCAAGTTTCCGGCCACACCAAAAGAGAAACAAAGTTCTCTCCAACCTGGAAATTGTGAAAACATTAGTAGTTCACTATAAATAACCTTAAAGTTAACTTCGAAAAAACAGTGTGAAAACAGTAAGTATCATCGCTTTCCAATGGTGTATCATTTTATTTCAATTAACGGTTGGAAAACTATGATAAGAAAAATCGACGTGGTGGAGAGGCTATATCTACGTATTAGGAAGGTCACATGCATGCCCAGAGTAGTTCGGATACTCTATTTTTAAGGGACGGAAATCCTACGTACTAAAATAGCAAACACTAATACAAATCTAATTTCACTCTAATGCACCGTCACTCTCCACCCGACTATAGAAAGCACGTCAATTTTGTAAGAAATCGATAAAATGAAGACCAGTTACTATTTATTGATGAAGATGTACATACTTATAGGGGGTGAACCGACGACTACTATGGCGGTTCCTGGAGACGACGCTCCAGGGATAACTGCCTAGGTCGGTTCTCCACGTACGGATTACAAGCAGTCTTTCCCATTTAATGAAAAGATTAAATCCTAACACTCTCTCTAATCTATGCTTGTCCTTGTGAATCTTTATCATCTTTAAATAATCTCCTCCAAAAACCCTGTCGGAAAAATGCGAGTAGTAGTGTGTATGATATGTTGCTAAAACTTTTTTGAATCCTGTGGGAAAATAAGGAGAAAATGATGCAACATATAATGGTTGGATATGCTGTTAAAACTCTTTCACTGGAAAAATAAGGAGAAAATAATATAACATATTATTATTGTTGCCTCTTCGTTAACTCCATATAAGAAAAACCTTGTCAAAGGAAAAAACCTCATAGAGTTTAGAGAGCAATATATATGTCGTGTATACTTTCCTAAAAAAAACCCGGTGGAAAAAACAGAAAGTATGACATATGATCTTGTGTTGATATTACCTCATTAAAAACCTTGATGAGAACCTGGATAGTAAACTCATAAAGGAAAAAAGAGTGTAATATGATGCTTTGAATAGGAGTAGTTCAGGGTGATACTCACCTTGATTCTTGCAAATCATAAAGCCGTCGAATACCAATTCCATGAAAATATTTCTGGAATGTTAAAGTTGGTAGAGACTTTGTGAATAGATCAACAATGTTATTGTCGCATGATTTGACTCGCAAGATGTTTATTTCCCGACTCACTTAGAGTTCATGGAGATAAAACAATTTAGGGGCAATACGCTTAGTGATATTGCTCATGATGTATCCCGTTTGCATCTGTGCAACACAAGTAACATTATCCGTGTAGATAATGGTTGATGATTGAAGAGAACCAATGCCACATGACTGATGTATGTGGTTTATCATTCCTTAAAACTATACGTGTTAACGCGCTTTGTATTTCAGAATGATTGGTAGGTGTAGTCACCGAAGTCTATTTCAAAGACATCAATGGAGTGACACTTCTACCATGTAGGTACACATTATGTAGATCATTCAAGTAGCCAATATCAGTGTATTCTGATGAAATTGGAGTTCAAATTTCTTTGAAATTACAAGAACATGTCAAATAATGTGTGGTGCATTGAAGATATCGAAAGATATTCTTGATTCCTAACCAATTGTGTTGGTGAGTCCAATGGCACTAGGATATGGAATTTCAAGTCCCAACATCCCTTCTACATCATCCCGTAGTTTGAGTGAATATTTCTCTACGTCTAGAGATCGAATAACCGGCATGGGAGATGGATATGACTTGTCCATTTTAGGTTTCTCCAATCTATACCTAATAATAATAAAGGAAGCAACGTTTCTGTCAACCAGTCTTTTTTTGGATAATTTTGTCTCTGACTTTTCTAAAATATTACCCACAATGCCACCCTTAAGTTAAATAACGATTTTTTTTTTCTGTCTCGTCTTCCCAAGCGACCCCTTCCCTGATGCCCGTTCAGCCGAGCACTCGATCCGCCGCAAAATCCGACCCTCCCTTGTCGCCGCTTTCTGTGCCACGCCGCCTATCGCGATCCGCAACAGCCTTCCATGGCGATGAGGAAGGTGGGATGCCGGGCGGTGTACCGAAGGGCACGTCCGTCGCACGGCGAGTTGCAACTGCCGGAACATGCGCGTGGGCAGCTTTGATCTTCGCTCCTCCCTGTGTCACTCTCAAAGCCCCGACGCATACCGCGCTCCTCCGTAGCGGCCAACCATGGCGAGTCGCTCTCAAATCCCCGCCGCCTACCGCTCTTCTCCATAGAGGCCAACCCTCGCAAGGATGATGGGGTGGGGGCAGGGGCGGTCACGCCTTGAGATACAGCTGCCGGACCGCGCGCGTGGGCGTGAGGAGGGAGGCGAGCATCATGGCTTGTGCCCGTCAATCGAAGGGGTCAGACCATGATGGAGAGGACGGGGACATCTTGGACACGTGCGCCGACGTCGATGCTTGCCAGAGGCGGCAGAGGAAGATGTACAGGGCTGCGCCCTATGGAGAGGCAGCAGCTCGCGACGCAGCAGAGGAGGGATGAGGTAGCAGCTTGCGACACAATGAAGGAGGAATTTGATAACTATTTCTGGATCGGCCATTGGGTACAGATTATTGAGATGGGGATCAGATCAGACCACGGGATTAAAAGCAGCACAAGCGCCACCCGATTAGGCTCGCCCAACGCAGACGCATCCTCCAGTTTATCTCAATGAGATGAATCAATGAAGTGTGGAGAAAGGACCTCAGAAGCAAGTGTGAGGTTAGCGCGCTAAGTTGTATGCCGTAAATTCTATTGAGTCTTCATTTTCTGTTCTTCTTTTAGTTATTTTGGTATCTCCTTGAAAGGTCAAACTTCACTTGCTAATTTAATCTATGGTATGAATAAAAAATTTAGAAAATAATTTTGTGTTGCTAAATATGTCCATTATGGTACTGTTATTCCGCCTTGAATTAATAAACATTAGAACATAAGATTTTGATTCAACATTTACTCTGTACGTTGCAATGGATTTCACTTGACAAGTTTAGTTCAGTCTGTACCAGCACAAATTATTCATAAGAGGTTTGGTCTCTCGTTTTCCCATCTATATGTGAATTACGGACTATGGTACTAGCTATGCACTACTAGAGTGTATATAATATTTTGTGTAAGTTTTGTGTATCTGTATAGGCGAATTTGTTTATCTTTTGCATCTGTATTCACATATATACATAATAATTTGAATTTGAATTTAACATATTTATATTCTAATTGTAAATTTGAATAATTGTGTACTGCAGTACAAACGACAACTTACTTTGTGTGCTCAATGACACCTATTTTTGGTCACCATTACATGACATTTTTTTCGTCTCCCGGTACACCCAGTGCAACGCACGGACACATTTTCTAGTATTTATAATATAGGCAACTTGATGTACCATAAAACTTGAGTGAGGTAGCCCGACTTGTACTATCAAGCATTGTTTGGGTTTAACCAAATCCTTTATCTCAAATTCCGTCTTTTAGATGATCACATGCTTCGTCATTCCAGGAGTAATCCTTGTGTATGACAAACATGCATGGGTAATCATCATTGTAGGAGTAACCCTTGTGTATAAGGGACTCACTACGTCGGTTGTACCAAAATATACCGACAACAATAAGCCATGTAATGACTTAATGATTTTACATAGATAGAGATTCCATCGAGAACCATACATGTCCAAATCTAGTGATCCACATGAATGTAGTCACTACATCTATCAACTGCATAGATAGACGATTTTGCACTGCCAATGATATAATTATCGGAAAATTTTAAGGATTCCAATCCTATCTGGAGAGTAGGTCTCGGATCTCTACGAAAACCCGACCTTATGCTACAAGCCTGGCTTTCTCACCACCTTATTGTTCTCATTTGGTTTCCAAAAGAGGACATATTGAATCCCATGTGTATGGAATTCATTTGGAAGAGTGAGGCTAATTCTATTTGGATTGCCCTTTGTTTATTTTAGTCCGATCAAGTGGTTTACACTCTGCCATGGCCATGATCTTTGGGTCTGAATCATTGTAAAGGATATTTGCAATCATACAAGAGAATGTTTGTCGACAATTGTAGTCTTGGTTATATGATTCTCCAGAATTGATATTGTTGGAGGAAATCTCATGCACTCATGATGTGTAACACCCTCGAATCGGCCCTATGCAAGTTTTAGTGTTTCCCACCAAACCGCATAGCGATTCAAAGATGCCCACCAGGCACTTGCGTGCGATGGAACCGAAGTAATATCATTACACAATAGTCCACAATGGAACCCACAAAACATATATATACAACAACGACTCCATGAGTCAAGAATACAGATATACAGTACAAAGATCCAAATCACCTTGAAAACGATACAACATCCGAGTACGGATAAGATGCAAATGGGGCTAAGAGCCCTGAAGAATAACCAATGACGTCCATAATCCTGCCCAGGCCAAACCGGAAGGGTAACCCTGCTAACGACGTCGAACTTATACCTCAGAAAACAAAAGGGGTGCCGACAAAGGGCAAAGGAAAAAGGAAGCGGTCAACACTGAGACCAGTACACGGCGAGTCTAGAATTCGGTGGCTCTCGCCTACATAGGTACGGTGGACTAAAGCGGGAGCGAAACATGCACTAAACAACCTATAGAGACTCGATACAACTATCAGCTATCAGAGAAGGATAATAAAGACTTATTCGAAACCAACCTGATACTAACACCAAACATACCCATCCTGATATTTCTCCCTCGAGACCAAATGAGGAAGTTATCCCGAGAAACTCACACAGTTGGTAGTTTTATTCATTCATTTCATGGTAGTTATCCAACTTACTAGTCATATCAGATCCACGTCAATTGTAACAATAATTCTTTAGTTATAGTTGTCTATGATCGAGAAACTGTCCTCCAAGGCATCTATAACCCCGGATACGGCTTTTCAAAAGATTTAACCCTGCAGGGATGCACCAAAGAGTTCTTGAATAGTGAAATTCTGTCTTGTGTGCTTTTTTATGATCATTTTTTTTTGTGAAATACCATAGTTTGCGGACCGAACTGCTTAAAACTAGTGTGGTTCGCACCAGCAGAATAGTAGTTCAGGTCAAGCAAATCAACATTTCTCCATGGCTGCTAGTGCGTACCATTTTTTCCTTCTGTTACCGGAATGTGAACTCCCTTTTTTGAGCCAAATCGAACTACTCAACTTTGGCAAGTGAACCTCTCAATGTGACCTTCTCAAAAAGTAATGCTGAACTCTCCAGAATTTTTAAGTTTAGTATTCTAGCAAATATAAATTGAACTGCACCACTGCCTACAGGGCTACAGTGAACTACACCATAAGACAAATCACACACACATCTGAGGTGAACTTCGAGCGTGTCCAATATGAACACCCCAACGGTACCTAGTGAACTTTTGTACTGTCTGAAATGATTATATGGAATGCTCGAAGTGAGGTCCATTACAATAACACTCACAAAGAACATAACTAAAATTCAGAATAGAGAGCAGTGAACTTCAAGGTAAGAAAATGTGAATTTTTTCTGAGCATTTTTTTTATAACAGTGAACTCCCCACGATGAAAAATTGAACGCTTTTGATGAATAAAAATGAACTACTCAAACCTCAACACATAATTTTGAAAATGTGATTTTTTTATTAGTTGTTGAATTGAACATTTTTGCGATAATAATGAACTCCAGGCAATGGAAAGATTGAACTGTTTTGATGAATAATAATGAACTACTCAAACTTCAAGACATAATTTTGTTAATCATTTTAAATGAACCACGTGACGAAACAAGCTCCCAAAATATATATAAGTGGACTTGTCTTGTGAATAAACTAAACTTCCATTTTATTCATTTGTCAAAATAAAGGAACTTCATGCTATACCAAGTGAATGTCTTTCCGTTGAAATATGGGTATAGCCTGACAACTCATGAAGTGTTTACTATATCTTCGGCCATCCTATTTTTTGAAATAAAATTGAACTTCGCGAAAGAAATGATTACTCTGTAAAAGAAAACGAACTACCATGGCTACTTTGTCAAAAGAGCAAAAGAATGTAATTCTTATGGAAAAAGGCGAACTTACCTGACAAAAGAAGTGAACAGATGCACATGTCGAATTTATATGAACTTTTAGGAAACAAACATTCCATTTCGCAGCCTATTGCTTGAACAGAAATATCACAATCTGAAAAATAAATAAACTACTACTGACGCCCAAGTGTGAACTTCCAGAGAAGAAATTAAATCTGAACTTTTGCTAGCTCTCCGTCACGAGGCGCAAGGCACATGTCGCTGGAGGAGTGTACCCTTGTATCTCTGAACTTCACTTCTTATCTGAAGCGCACTATTTCTCTGAACTTTCTAGTTTAAGGTACTTACAGCATGCTGTCCACGTACGCTTAAATAAATTATCATGTATTTTATCAAGAGCATGCCTTGATCCAGAGAGTTAACGGAAATTGCCTTGGAGCCAGGGAGCCAGGAAAAGAAATTGCAATCTTAGCATTCCCGTGTAGCCAAATAAAGAAGAAAATTTGTACACAACATGAATGAATAAGAGAGTAGGAAGAAAAGATAGAACCTCGTCAACTGACTTAAATGTCAGACTAGTCATGAATAAAAATTCCATTCTTCATCGACACACAGCAGGGACTATTTGATGCTAATTACCTACTTGAACTTGAGTATACTACTTCTGTATAACCAAAATTGAACGAAACAAACTGTTCTGAAATTTCAAGTATTCTAACTCCAATGCCCAGAAATCTGAACCTTCTGTTTTGTCCCACGCACGAGAGTTCATGGCCTAGTGCACTGAATTGCTTGGCCCCGTGGAGCGCAGATTGGCCGATAAGAGGAAGTCTTGAAACACACTGTTAAGCTCAATTAATCCCAGATATTTGAATACTGAACTTTCTAACCAGGACAAGTGAACTACAGGGAGTTAAACTCAAAAGGGCTAGTCATAGTTCTGATTAGCTGCTCGCTGCAGGAATTCCGATAGCGGGCGCTGCAGTTCAGACCATGTAGACGCCGGGGAAGAGATGCCACGAAATAGAGGTTCAGAGAGGCGATTTGGAGAATTTCATACCAGCAATTTTGGGAGGTTTAGAGTGGCATACTCATGGAGAGGAAGGGAAACAGAGGTAGAGGTCCGAGGTGGGTCGCCACGGTGCCTCGTGGATGGAGTGCAGGTGCTTCCACAAAAGAGCACAGGGTTAGGCGAGGGGCTTCGACCGCGGAGCAGGTGCGCGCCTTGGTGCAGAAGGAGGCAGCCGAGGTGGGACTCCGGCCGGTGCGAGCGGGATTCCATGGCGAAGCCACCAGAAATCCAAGCCGGAGCCCAAGGAGGGAGGAGATCTTTGGACATCGCTCTGTCTGTATTTAATCCTTCCCTGTGGTGTCCCGATCTATGATGGGATCGCACACCACAAATTTGCAAGCAAAAGGGGTGAGGAAGCAGATCAAAGATGAGAGGACGAAACAAGGGGTTGAAGTAGCAGACAAAGTTTGGATTAAGAGGTTTAGAATTTCTGTTACAAGCCTGACTCGCACCGGACCACCTGGTCCTATTTATCTGCACACACACATGCCACTTACAGCTGGGTCCCGCGGGTCCACAATACAGACTCATAGATTGATTACATCACCGTATCAAGGTGATCTTGCTGTCACCAACCACATCAGAGTGGGTGCGTGACATTGCCCCCCTCTTGAGCATGATCGTCCCCCCAAAGAGCCGCTGAAGGAAAGCGAGTCTTCAACTGATGATAATCTTCCCAAGTCACCGCTTCAATTGGTAAATCCACCCATTTGATCAGAACTTGAACTGCTGGAGCATTGCCATCCCTGACAAGCCGTCGGTCAAGAATCGACTCAGGTGTAGTAGTTGCCGCCGCCAAATCATGTGTCGCTGGAAGGTCACTGAAGACAGGCGAATAATTGGCAGTGAAGGGCTTAAGTTGAGAAACGTGAAATACCGGATGCACCCGAGCTGATGCTGGTAACTGTAATTTGTATGCCACTTCCCCAATGCGAGCCACCACTTCATATGGACCAAAATATTTGTATGACAATTTGGGAAAAGGTCGATTGACCACTGACTGTTGGGCATACGGTTGAAGTTTGAGTAACACCTTGTCACCCACAGAGAATTGACGTTCAGTCCTGTTTTTATCTGCTTTGGACTTCATCCTTTGCTGGGCTTGGAGCAATTTTGCACGCAGAAAGTCAGTCTGAATTTGGTAGTCACAAGCTTCGCCAGCGACTGGAGACCCTTCCGCCACAGTGAGATTTTGCATCGCACCAAAGTTGGGTTCGGTTCTGTACAGAGCAGTGAACGGAGAACACCCAAGAGCAGAGTGGTGACTAGTATTGTACCAAAATTCTGCCATGGCAAGCCAACGACGCCATTGTTTTGGATGGTCCTGTACTGCACAACGCAAATATTGCTCCAGACACTGATTGACGCGCTCGCTTTGGCCATCGGTCTGAGGATGATATGCTGTGGAGTAGTGCAGTTTAGTACCCACTGTTTTAATCAATTCATGCCAGAACGCGCTGGTAAACACCCGGTCACGATCGGATATGATGGACAAAGGCACACCATGTAACTTGACGACATGCTCCATATATGCCTTGGCCACAGTTGCAGCTGTGTATGGATGACGCAAGGGAATGAAATATGCATATTTCGTCAGCCGATCCACCACCACCAGAATGACATCTGCATTCTCAGCTAGTGGCAATCCTTCGATGAAGTCCATAGTGATTGCTTGCCAAGGTGCAGAGGGAGGTGGTAATGGCTATAAGAGCCCAGCTGGTTTAGTATTGCTGTGCTTAGCCTGCTGGCATACCTGACATTGTCTGACAAATAACTCCACTGCCAGTTTCATACCATGCCAGTAGTATAATTTCTTCATGCGCTGGTAAGTAGCCTGAATACCAGAGTGGCCTCCCACAGCAGAATCATGAAGAGTGGAAATCAATTTAGATTGTAGAGCCAGATTGTTCCCAATGACCAGTCTGCCTTTGTACTTGATCATGCCATGATGTAAAGCATATCCTTTATCATCAGGAGAGTGAATAGCCAAGCGTTGTAGTAATTCTGTCATATCAGAATCAGTTGTATAAGAATTAATCACTTCCAGTACCCAATCTGGCTGACAAACAGAAATGTCCATGAGATGTCCAACTCGGGATAATGAATCAGCAGCAGTATTCTCAGTTCCCTTCTTGTATTTGAACTGGAATTGCAATCCAACTAATTTAGCCATAGCCTTTCTTTGTAAATCAGTTGTGAGTTGCTGATCACTGAGATTGCAGAGACTTTTGTGATCCGTCAGAATCAGGAACGGTCCTCTCTGCAAATATTGACGCCATTTGTCCACTGCCATCATCACAGCCATGAACTCCTTCTCATATGTTGACAGCTTGCGGTTCATGACTCCCAACGCCTTGCTCATGTAAGCAATGGGGTGGCCATTTTGCATCAAAACTGCCCCAACCCCAGTGTCACATGCATCTGTTTCAATGACAAATGGCTGAGCAAAATTGGGTAAGGCCAACACAGGAGTGTGAGACATGGTGTCCTTTAAGGACTGAAAGGCTGCTGCAGCATTTTCAGTCCACACAAATTCCTTGGTAGTCAGTAATTGTGTCAATGGTTTGGAAATGAGGCCATAATTCTTCACAAATTTGCGATAATAGCCTGTTAATCCCAGAAAACCCCGTAATTCCGTGGTTGACAGTGGTATTGGCCACTTTGCCATAACTGTAGTCTTCTCGGGATCAGTTGCGACACCCTGATCAGAGATGGTATGTCCTAGATAATGAATCTTGTTCTTGAACTGAAAATGCCCGTGATGTGTTTTGAAAGCGGTTTTCTCCTCGTCCTCTGGGCGCATACGAATCTGGTGATAACCTGCGGGGAGATCCAGCTTGGAAAAGAATCGAGTACTTGTGGTGATTACCCCTGTGTTGAGCATGTCTGATACTTGACGCTCGATTTCATCCTTCTGAAGAGGAGAATAACGGTATGGTCGAGAATTCACCGGTGAAGTATTACTGTTCAGTGTAATAGCATGATCCAGCGCGCGACGAGGGGGCAGACTCGTTGGTTCAACAAACACATCTGTGTATGCCATAAGTAAACTCTGTACTTCCGTTGAGTGTGCACTAGCTGTAGCTGCAATATCTTTGGCAGTAGGATCCACAACTGCTAAAGCCCAGATTTCATTAGTATTCACCATAGCTTGTAATTCCTGTGCTGAAATTTCTGTCAGAACAGTTGCATCCGATGGCAAAATTCCTTGCAAGGTGACTTGTTTCCCATTATGCTGAAATTCCAGCCTCTTTTCTGACCAATGACAGAGCATGGGGCTGCAAGTGTCAAGCCAATCCATACCAAGGATGGCATCATATGCACCAATGTCCAACACACGCATATCAGTAGAAAACGTGTGTTCACCATAGCACCATTTCAGATTTTTGACTTGAGCATCAGATTTCATAAGTTGACCATTGGCTACCTTAACTGACACTGCAGGGGCTGGAGATATCAGACACTCAGCTTTGTCAGCAAAATTCTGTGTAACAAACGTATGAGAGCTGCCAGAATCAATTAATAGAATCATGGTCTGACTGCCCACTATTGCTTTGATGCGAATAGATTTGGAATTCTCTGTTCCTGCTACAGCCTCCAACGACAAATGACACAGGGCTCCTTGCACTGGGTTTTCCTCCAAAAGCTCCATGGCATGCACAGCTTCATCTGACAACACTTCACCAAACTCTCCCACTTCAATTGTCAGTAATTGGGCAGTACGTTTGCATTGGTGCTCTTTCGAGTACTTGTCACCACATTTGAAACACAACCCATTTGCTCGACGAAAATCACGAAGTTGTCGCTCTCTGTTGAAATCGTCGTTGCCCTGCTTGCGTGGCCACTCTTGACGTGTTGGTACCATGGTTGTAACTGCTCCTGGAGGATGCTTCACTGGTGCTACTAGACGAGTACGCGGGCGATGAAGTTCCGTTTCTTCTTCCTGAATCCTAGCCAGAGATGCTGCCCGAGCGATACTCGTTGGTGCTTGAAGTCTGACCACCAGCCGAATATCATCGCGGAGCCCAAAAATAAAATGGGACACAAACCACCTAGTGCTCAAGGATTCATCCACAGCCAACAGATGATACATACAATCCTCAAATGCCTGACGGTACTCAGCCACCGTTCCTGTCTGTTTGAGATGCATCAATTTGCTCATCTGTCCATCATACTCGTCCTGTCCAAATTCCTCCAATAGAGCTAACATGAAAGTATTCCAGTCCAAGTGCCTGTGGCGACGCTTGTACGCCTGATACCAGAGCGCAACGTTGCCCTCCAAATATAGTGATGCCATGCCAGTCCACTGATGGCTCGCAATTCTGAACATGTCGAAATAGGTGAGGCACTGATCAATCCAGAGAAGGGGTGTCTCACCGTGGAATCTGGGAAAATCATGGCGAGGAGCTCAACACGCACTTCCTCTTGTTCATGCGGAGAGGATGGAGCCGTGTGAAATCCAGAGTTGGTGGTCGCAGCCTGTCCCGCAGCAGCGCCTGAAGCAGATGATTGCGGAATGTCGAGCAGCGGAGGGCCCTTGTTGGTGAGCGCCCCTCGGCCGTGTGGTACCGCCTCGACGGTTGTTGGTCCCTGGGGTCGTGGCGGATCCGCGAGCTTCCGCTTGATGCCGTCCAAGTCGGTGCCATAGTCCTCCACTTGCCGGCGGACGAGGTGCATCTCGTCCGTAATTTCCGACACCTTCGTCAGCAACTCCACCATCTGTGTCTGCAGCTGGTCCATTCGCGCGAGCACAAAATTGGTCTGCGCGGACGGTGCTTGAGTCCTAGATGGCGCCGTTGCGTCTCGCCCTGAATCAGTTCCAACCCCGCTCAGGATTTTGGGCCGATTCACCGGAGTGATTTAGCACCTTTCGCGGTGGAATTTTACGGATCCAATCTCGGGATTAATTGAGCGCAAACGGAGCAGTTGAGGGCTCTGATACCATATTGTGGTGTCCCGATCTATGATGGGATCGCACACCACAAATTTTCAGCAAGCAAAAGGGGTGAGGAAGCAGATCAAAGATGAGAGGGCGAAACAAGGGGTTGAGGTAGCAGACGAAGTTTGGATTAAGAGGTTTAGAATTTTTGTTACAAGCCTGACTCGCACCGGACCACCTGGTCCCTATTTATCTGCACACACACATGCCACTTACAGCTGGGTCCCACGGGTCCACAACACAGACTCATAGATTGATTACATCACCGCATCAAGGTGATCTTGCTGTCACCAACCACATCAGAGTGGGTGCGTGACATTCCCCGTGGAGCGGAGGGCGACAGGGGCGTCTCTGCGTGCAGGTTCGTCCGCGCCTCCTCCCTCCACAGCGTGCGTCAGTAAGGGCTTGTTTGGATGCACGGGATCCATTCACGTGTTTTTTTTGGCTGAAGAAACCACGGGCCGAACTAGCACGGGGCAGCCCACCGCGCCCATTTGGTTGCCGCTGGGGCGATGCACCCCGGCCTCTCCGCCACATTTCCCTAGGAGAATCTTCCACTAGTCGGGAGGTAGGGCAGGAAATCCTCAAGTCACTAGCTCTCGCGTGACAGAGAGGCGGCGGCGTTGGGAGCCACGCGCTCGATCTCCTTCCTCCGAGTAGGCCCTCTCCGAAGCGCATCGCCTCCGTCCTCCATCATCCAAGATCTCCTCGGCCTACGACCGAGCTCTCCTCCGTGCGGCTTCCTTCAGCGACCGTCCCCTCTCCCCGATCCGCCGGTCGTCGTTCCCCTGCCTCTCCCCTCTCCGGCGACGATGGCGATGGCCTGATGATTGCGCTCGTCTTTCTTCACCTTCAATGAATGTTATCCCCTACTCATTCTCCCCATGTCGTTTAGTTTCTCGATTCCATGCCTTATTCGTCCCCAGGCTGATGAGTTGCTGCTCTAGATCTTGCAACGCTGCTTACCCGACTCGGATCTTGCAACACAGTAGCATCTGTTGTAGACGATTCAGCCTTGTTCCTGCTATAGAATGTGATTCTTGTTGAGCAACTAGCACTAGTAGCTGATCTAGAGTATTCAGGTTTTGATAAAACTTCTTTTTGAAAGTTAAGAAACATATAATAAGTACCACTGTACCACTACATTATCTGTAGTAAATCCGTGGTGCTCTATGATAATGATATGAGCATGTACGCTCTTGCACTTGTTTTGTTGATTATGGTCATTTAGATTTCCCCTTGTCGAATTATTTTAGGAAATCTTCCAAGAAGCATACACCCATGCACTAAGAATCTACACCAAGCGCTATATGTGAGTCTAATGATTTAGCTTAATTAGGGTCTCTTTTGTGGTGTCTCTGGAAGCATAACACACCTCACAAGCCTGTATCCATTTAATTGTATTTGTGCACATTCATGTCAAATAGCTTTTCTTTGAAAAAAAGGAGGGTCTGCTACAATTGCTTAGGAACTATGTATTATTTCAATCCGGTATTTGTATGATTATCTTCAAACCGAGCCATTCTTTTTATATCTTCAAACAGTTCTACCGCACAGCTCACATTTTAGTTAGGCCAGTGTGGTTCACGTTAGGTCGTGCATCTGAGCTTTATGTGGTTCACGTTAGCGAATTTGTCTATCCTCATGCATATATTGCATGTGAATGAATTAAATGGCTGAAACATACATCTAGCAAGCCTTTGTGTAGAGCATAAACATTGACATGGTCTATTCTTCTGTGGCAACCTATAAATATTTCACAACCTAATATCATCATTCTTATTTCTGTATATATACTTGAGATAATAATGTATGCTAGTTGAAGAAACTACAACTAATAACTTGTGGCAACAAGTGCTAGATGAATATACAGATGAGAGTTCATGTAAGGATCTTCTATTTATTGCCATCTGAAGTATGCATTCAATATACAGATGAGAATTCAGTATGAATTTTTCAAGTGGTCAAGTAGGCTGATCGTACTAGGCAACGAGGACTTGTTTTCCATTGCATATGTAGTTGTTTATGTGTGAAACCCAGTTGATCAAAGTTATTTTTTGACTAAGTGCTCACGTTTTGAAATGCAGCATATTTCTGAATCCCACGCTCAACCCTAGTCTCGTCTCCCGGTCCCAATATTCAGATCTACCCATCATCTTGCTCTGTTCTTTGATCCCAGCATCACTTGTATTGATTTTTGTTGCGGGCGATGGATTATGGAGTCCACTAGGTCTTTGAGATGAACAATGCTGGGGCTTCCCTGCTCGTACTAGTTTGTTTTATACTAAATCTTGGATATGTCGTTTAGCTAGGGAGTAATATATGAGTCATATAATTTTATATCTTGGCATCTTTATTCTACAAGCCTGTATAATACATACATGTCAAGAACTACAGATTGCACCTTCATGCTATTAACTACAAAAGTTGCTCCGAGAGTCTGAGTGATTTGTTCAAGGACTGATAATAATCATGTTTGAAACATACTTTATCTTGCTTATATTCAATTCCTTTTGCTCTGCAGGTTATGTACAGCAAAGTCGATGGAATGTTCATGGATCAGTCATATAATTGTGATGTTTCTTCATGGAGCAAGATACTTTCTCTTGTTGGATAGTTGGCCATTAAATTTGCATTTTTGAAACATTATTAGCACAATAAATATCATTTACGCGTTATTTGGACAACTTGACATGTAAGACTAGTTGTATTTATGTGCTGATGCGCGTCAATATGTTGTTGTTATGTTAATCATCTGTTTCTGTCAAATTTATTGATATATCCTTGAAATTTTTGTTATACTCTTTATGCCTGATTTTTTGAAATAAATATGATATACTTTAGGTTCTGGAATTGACGACATTTTGATTTGCCCAAAAAAAACTTGATGACATTTTTATGAAAAGGTATTAGCTTTTGTGATGACTTTTCTAGTATGGTGGTGTATTTTCTGTTTTCTCCTCTTCTCTTTCCTTCCCGTATGTTCAAATGGCAGCTGGGGATTTTTCCAACCAGCTGTGGGAAAACGGGGATCCCATGTGCCAAGGAAAACTCTCTCCTAGGGGCCTAGTTTCCTGGATTTTTCACCCCGAGCATCCAAATTGGCCCTAACCGGGGCGGCACACAGGGGAAGGGAGGTGGCGCGGGTGGACAAAAGTGGACTCCCCATGTCTACAAATTGAATATCCTAACAAGAAACTCTGAACTTCCGAATTCATATGGGTGGGATTCAGATATATTCGTAGAGAGGCTTTTTTTTTGTCTTTTGACCTTGATAGCTGTAGCTGGAAACAAACCACAAGGAATCGTCTATCAGCATCAGAAGTGAACTTATGAGTTCAGAACAAGCAACGGTGAGAACTGTGTTTGTGTAGATTCAGAGCAGCACTGCTAGGAGGTTTAGAGCCAAGAGGCAAGTAAGGGACTGACGACGACACATGTCAGGATGGGTGCACGACGCCGGCATGATCACGTGACGAGACAGAAACAGTGTGCCTCCCATGGAGATCGAGGAACCAGTGGGTGGGCAGGGTGGGAAGCGTCAGTGAGCAGGTACAGAGTGCGATAGACGAGCATCTCTGCTAGATGGGTATTGCAGGAGATTGGGGAAGTGTGATAAGGGCACTCGGCGGAGTTCTGTCGCGGTGCTAGGGGAGTTCAGAGCTGCATGAACGGAGTTTCATCGGGAGGTGCTGAGCATCGAGCGGGAGGGTCTATAGGTGGGGAAGGAGGAAGCGGAGGAAGGGCCACGGAGTAGCGGTGGTGGAAAAAGAAGTCAAACCTGACGGTTGTGCAGCACACATCATCTCTGTCTGCTGAAGTCGCTCCAACCATCGCCTTAGGCTTCTTGGAGGAGTTCAGCGGCGACGCTTGGGGAGGCCACTTCCACACATGAACTGCTCCACTCACCTGCCAGCCACTAAAATGGACAAAGTGAATTTCTACATTTTTTTATCAGCCACGCATCATAGAATTTTTCTTGACATAAGTTGACTTTTAGATAGGTACAAAGCGAACTTCCTAACAAACTACTCCCTCCGTTTCAAAATATAAATGTTTTAGCTTTGTGAATAAAATGTATCTAGAACTTTTTTAGTGTCTAGGTTCATCAAGGTTTAGAGTAAACCTAGACACTAAAAGGATCTAAATACACTCTTTTCATAAAGCTAAAACATCTTATATTTTAAAACAGAGGAGTATATGTAGACTTTCTGAATTGTACTAGTAGACAAGTCTAGTGGCTAGTAAAATATGTGTCAGCCGCGCATCAACATGTACATGCTTTCGTCCAATTAGTTATCCATTCGAGGGCTTCTCTCTCTTCTAGCCCGTATCTCTATGTTCTTCTCCATCGCAGTCTATCTTCGGTAAATAGGGAACTAGCCAATCTGAG
The DNA here is from genome assembly GCA_916181665.1 of Avena sativa. NCBI lineage: Eukaryota > Viridiplantae > Streptophyta > Magnoliopsida > Poales > Poaceae > Avena > Avena sativa. The sequence continues at coordinate 326,755,656 of OV702289.1, forward strand.
CACATGCTCCAGTTCCATCGTCAACAGAGTGCTCTCCTCAGCTGATGCATTATATTTTTTTTATAGTTCACTGGATTTTCCCCAAAATCAATGACGCTTTTGTCTCTCTATGCATCTCCAACTTTCTACAAGTTGACTGAATCAGTGAGTCTTTTTGCTTGAATTTGATCTTTCTGGCATGGTACTTCGCTTGTGTAGTACTAAATTCTTTTTAGTTGTAGTTTACGAACTACCCGAGAAAAAAAAGTCAATGTTGTGATACCTAACATGTAATTTAGATCTCGCACATAGTTACACCAAGACCGAAAACTACCTATATAAATTACTCATGATGTTTTTATGAAAAAGGGGTTCTTTGCACTATTGAACAAAAGCAATCTCAAACATAGATGAACACCAGTACTAGTACCACTCTCTGAGTGGACTATAATTTTTTACTGTTATGACCGTCATAACCTACAGCCGGAAGAAGCCCATTAGTGGGTCTAATTAGGGGCTTATCCAGTTTATCTTTATTATATAAAGAGTTGTAATGAGATATTTGGAATTAAGCAATAAACATATTTGTTGCCGACTCCTTCAGGAGTCGGAGTTCCCTAACCCTAGCCGCCTTGCCCTGCGCCTCCTCCTCCTCCCTCGCGCGACCACGGCGCCGTCGCGCCGCCGCTCGCGCCCAGCTCTCCGCCATCCTCCCTTCCATCCCTACAACCTACGCTCTAGGCCTGGTAGGAGCTCAGATCCTATCAATCTGGTATCAATTGTCTCGGGCTCGATCATGTCTACACCGATCTCCACCGCCACCATGTTCCTGACAACCTCCACGACGGTCGCGCCGGGCATCTCCGGGCCGATCTCCTCCGCCGCTTCGCCCACGCCTCCGTCTACACCCCCGAGGTGATGACCTCGGCCCTCCAGGACCTCACATGGCGGTCATGGGCATCCGCACGTTCCTCGCGAGCCCCTATGGGCCACCGCCGCCGGGCTCCTTCGCGCCCGCCCCAACGCCACATCAGCCGCCGTGGCCGCCGGCATCGTCACCGGCCACCTGGGCCCAAGCTCCATCAACGTCGACACAAGGGGTGCCCATCACCTAGATCAGTTTTCTCCTATCACCGTCCCCGCTGCCGGCATGGCTCATGGCGCCGGTTTACACGACATCCTCGGTTCCGTCGACCGTGCCGGCACCGCCGGCGTTGCCCTCGGCCGGCCACTTCAATGGGCCATCGGGCTACACCCTCTCCGCATCGTCGTTGGGCCACCACGAGGAAGCGTACCCCGCCCACAGCCACAGCCAGTAGCCGCCACACTACTGCAAGGTGGAGTTCGCCACCTACGACGGCACGGGCGATCCTCTGAATTGGCTCAATCAATGCGACCAGTTCTTTTGGGGCCAAAGCACGCTGGCGTCGGATCGCACGTGGCTCGCCTCTTATCACCTCCGCGGCACGGCACAGACATGGTACTACGCCCTCGAGAAGGACACGGGAGGCATGCCCGCGTGGGAGCAGTTCCGCGAGCTTTGCCTCCTACGCTTCGGGCCACCGATCCAAGGGAGTAGATTCGCTGACCGCTTTCAGGCCCTGGCTTGCCACGCGCCCGGCGTCATGGCTCGCCAGCGCGTCGAGCTCTTCGTCGGAGGCCTCCCGGACCACATCCGCGTGGATGTAGAGCTGCACGACCCACAAGACCTCCAGACGGCCATGTATTATGCCCAAGCCTTCGAGCACCGTGCGGCCGCCATGCAGCAGGCGTTTCCGGCTAGGGCCGCCTGTCCCCCAGGCCGCCCTACACCGCCACTGTCGGCTCTAGGTCGCCCTGCTCAGGCCCCCGCAGTGCCTCCCGCCGCGGCCACGACGCGGCCGTTCCGTCGGTTGACCTCGGCCGAGCAGCTCGAGCGTCATCGCAAGGGGCTGTGCTTCAACTGCGATGAACCCTACGTACCGGGCCATGTTTGCCCGCGCCTGTTCTACTTGGAGGCCGCGTACTAAATTGAGGAGGATGCCGCGGTCGCGCTGGATGACTCGGACCACCTCGCGACCGACGTGGTGCCCGCAGGACCGGCACCCGCATCCGCCTTCGTCGTCTCCCTCCATGCACTCGCGAGCCTCCGGAGGGAGAAGACTATGCTGCTGCCGGTGACGATCAACGGAGAACGTCTCATCGCACTCCTCGACACGGGCTCCACTCACAACTTTCTGTCAGGGGCGACCATGAGTCGCCTCGGACTACAGCCGTCCGACGGGGAGCAGTTCCGTGTTACCGTCGCCAACAGTGACCGGCTGACGTGCCAGGGTCTCGCTCAACACGTTCCCATCATCATCGGCGACAAGCACTTCTCCATTACCTGTGTCGGCATCGACTAGGGCTGCTTCGACTTCATCCTCGGCGTCGACTTCCTACGGATGCTGGGTCCCATCCTTTGGGACTTCGACACCCTGACGATGATCTTCTGGCGCTAGGGTCGTCGCGTCCACTTGGAGGGCGCACGGGCACCTTTCCCAGGGGACCTACACCATAGCTGGCGGCAGACACCGTCGACGGGGATCACCCCCTCCTGGATAGCTTAGTACAACAACATAGCGACCTCTTTGACGAGCCGCAGGGTCTTCCCCCAACCCGGGCCTGCGACCATCACATCCACCTTCTACCGAACACAGCGCCAGTGGCCGTGCGTCCGTACCGCTACCCCCAGTTGCAGAAGGACGAGCTTGAGCGCCAGTGTGCGATCATGATCGCTCAGGGCATTATTCGGATATCGACATCACCATTCTCTGCTCCGGTGCTCCTCGTGCGCAAGCCCGATGGCTCCTGGAGCTTCTGCATCGATTACCGCGCTCTCAACGCAAAGACATCCAAGGACAAGTTTCCTATTCCCGTCATGTATGAGCTCTTGGATGAGCTACACGGCGCGCGGTTCTTCACCAAGCTCGACCTCTGCTCCGGATATCACCAGGTGCGGATGCATCTGGACGATGTCGCGAATACGGCCTTCCGCACCCACCACAGCTACTTTGAGTTCTTGGTGATGCCCTTCGGCCTCTACAACTCCTCAACGACGTTCCAGGCACTGATGAATGACGTGCTACAGCCCTACCTGCACCGGTTTGTGCTAGTTTTCTTTAATGACATTCTGATCTACAACGCATCATGGGCGGAGCACCTACAACATGTGGCCATCATCTTCAACGAGCTTCGAGCGCATTGTCTCCACCTCAAGCGCTTGAAGTGCTCGTTCGGCACGACGTCCATGGCATACCTAGGCCACGTCATCTCGGCGGACGGCGTCGCCATGGATGCCGACAAGGTCATGACGTGGCCCACTCCGCAGTCGCCCTGGGCCCTCCACGGGTTCCTGGGTCTCGTCGGTTACTACCAGAAATTCAACCGCGATTTCGGCCTCATCGCAGCGCCCCTGACGCGGCTCCTACGTAGCGACGCCTTCGCCTGGGATGCGGAGGCGACTGAGGCGTTCCAGACTGTTGGAGATATGCCCAAGAGGCAATAATAAAGTGGTTATTATCATATCTTCACACTTATGATAAATGTTTACATTCATGCTATAATAGTATTAACAAGGAAACCATTAATACTTGTGTGATTTGTAAACTTAATTTAAAGTCCCTAGTATAGCCTCTATACTTCACTAGCTTGTTGGTTGATTAATGATTGTGGTTTCCATATCATGAACATTGAGATGTTATCAACAACAAGATCATATCATTAGGAGAATGATATGGTGGACATACTCCTATAGATAAGCGTAGCATAAAGATCAAGACATTTCAATAGTTCAATTGCTATATGCTTTCTGATACATAGTAACCTAATTCCTTCGACCATGAGATCATGCATATCACCTTTGCTGGATGGATGCTTTGATGTCATCAAACACCACACCGTAACAGGGTGGCTATAAAAGTGGCATTGAGTGTTCGGAAAGTATTGGTTGAAACACATGGATCAAGAGTGGGATTTGTCCATCCACATGACGGATAGATATACTCTGGGCCCTCTCGGTGAAATGTCATCCAATTAGCTTGCAAGCATGTGACTTGGTCACAAGGGATCACATATCACGGGAACGAGAAAAGAGTACTTATCAGTAACGAGGTTGAACTAGGTATGCAGAGATACCGATGATCATAACCTCGGATAAGTAACATATCGTGAGACAAAGGGAAATTGGTATCGTATGTAAGTGGTTCATTCGATCGCAAAGTAATCGTAGAAATATGTGGGAGCCATATGAATTTCCAGATTCCTCTATTGGTTATTGTTCGGAGAAGTGTCTCGATCATGTCCGCATAATTCACGAACCGTAGGGAGACACACTTAAGGATTCGACGTTGTTTGAGTAGTTATGGTATTATGAGAAAGAGACCGAATGTTGTTCGGAGTCTCGGATGGGATCCGGGATATCACGAGGTGATCCGGAATGGTCCGGAGAATAAGATTCATATAAGGAAAGTCCCGTTTCGGAGTTCGGGAATGATTCCGGTGTTTCCATCGGGAACATTCTAGAAGGTCCCGGATTGTCCGGCACTCCGGGGGGGAAGGGGTACATGAATGTGTCATTACATGTTGGAATGATTGCATCATGTACTAAGTGTTCTTGCTGTCCCAAATAAAGGATTAAATTGAATCCTAAATTGAAAAAGTCAAACGGCTAGTTTGAAAGTCAAACGGCAGTTTTTGGGAAGTGGGAGGAGAGGAGGAAACCGACTTGAGGGAGGAGTCCTCCTCCCCAAGCCGGCGCCCCACCTAGGCCGAGTTGGGGAGGGACTCCACTCCCTCCCCTTGGCCGGCCAGCCCCTCCCACCTATATAAGGAGGGGCAGGGCTCCCTCCCAATACACACAAGTTTCCTATCCTCTAAACTAAACCCTAGATCTAGACCCCGGTTTAGAGCTATTCGGTTTAGAGCCTTCTAATTGGTTTAGAGCCCTCTAATTGGTGTGTCTAATTACTAGACCACTAATAGCCTCTCTCATAAGCTCCACCATACTCGCACCGGCTTAAGGCGAAGCCCTGCGGGATCTCCCCTCTACTTCCGGTACCACGCCGTTGTGCTGCCGGAATCGCGAGGAGAGTGCTACAACCTCCGCTGCCTGCTGGAACAAGGGAGAGGAAGGTCTTCGTCGAGTACCGAACGTGTGACCGACTGCGGGAGCGCTGCGGGAACGCGGCGCCGGAAGGATCGTCTACGCGATCTTGAGATCGGAAAGAGTACGACTACATCACCCACGAGAATCTGCTCTCGTTAAACACTTTGGAATCTTCGAGGGTGAGTTATTCCATCGACTCGTTGCTACAATCTAGTAGATAGATCTTGGCTTGTTTGTTTGTATGCGATAGAAAATTTTTGTTTTCCTTGCTACGAACCCCTACAGTGGTATCAGAGCCGTGTCTATATGTAGATCTGTTGCACGAGTAGAACACAATGGTCATTGTGGGCGTTGATGCTTTTATTGTAGATTGCTTTGCGTGTACTTTGCATCTTGCGGTATGTTGGGATGAAGCGGCCCGGGCTAACCTTACATGACATCGTTCATGAGACTTGCTCCACGCTTAACATGCAACTTGTATTGCATAAGTGGCTTTGCGGGTGCCAGTTTCTCCTAGCATAGTAAAGATCCAATTTACAACGGGTAATCAACAATGCTAGTATCAATGTTGTGGTTCTTGTTCGTAGGTTAGAACGACACTTATGGAAAGCCCCAAACCACGTAAAATATGCAAAGAAAGTAGAAGCGTCTAACTTTGTTTTGCAGGGGTGTGCAGTGATGTGATATGGCCATGATTGTGATTATATTTGATGTATGCAATGTTCCTTATTGTAAGTTGGCAACCGGCAGGAGCCATATGGTTGTCTTTAATTTCTGTTAAGACCTGCGTGTCTATTCAAAATAGTTGTAATAGTTGAAGCTGGTGGACGACAACCATGAAGAAGCGTCATTGACCTTGATGCTACGCCGGTGATGATGGAGATCATGTTCGTGCTTGAAGATGGAGATCGGAAGCACAAAGAAGAAAGGCCATATCATATCACATATTATGAATTGCATGTGATGTTAATCCTTTATGCATCTTGTATTGCTTAGTAGACGACGGTAGCATTATAAGATGATCCCTCATGCACATAAATTTCAAGTTCTAAAGTGTTCGCCCTTAGTTAGCACCGTTGCTAAAACTTGTTGCTTCGAAGCACCACGTGATGATCGGGTGTCTTTGATTCCACGGGTAAATACAACGTAAGCAAGCCAGATTTGCTTATGCGGTAGCTAAGGTTTGATCTTGACGAGCCTAGCATGTACAGACATGGCCTCAGGAACACGGATTACCGAAAGGTAGAGCATGAGTCATATAGTAGATATGATGAACATGTTGATTGTTCGCCATTGAAGCTATATCAACTCTCGTGATGATCGGTTTTGATGTGGTGGATTTGGTTCGTGTGATCACTAAAACAATGTGAGGGATATTGTTTTGAGTGGGAGTTCACCTAGATTAATTTAATTATTAATTAGAACTCAATTTATCATAAACTAAATCAAAGTGAATTTGCATAGTTGTTGTAGTCATTGGCATCCGTTTACCACCTTGCGCTTAGTTATAATTGAGATGATAGAACTATAGAATTCTGGTTAGATACTTTACGAACTGGTATCGTATTGTTTTAAGTGTTAATCTAAAGTTTAAAAGTCCTATTGCAAACTTTCAGTAAGTTCCGGTTACTCCATGAAGTTTAATAATTAGTATTAAATCAAGAGTAACAATTCCAAGTGTTAGTATATAAGTATCATGTTTGTATCCATGATTCTTGATATTCAAAGGATTCCCTTAATATCAAGGTTATCTAGGATCTGAAAGAGTTGTTTCAGAAACCATGATGTGTGGAAGATATTGTGATATCTGAAACGAAGTTTTGGTTACAACATGATAGAGTATAATATGGCAAAGTTCATGTTCTCATATTTTGATGAGAATTTGCAAAAAGGTTGGAGACACTTGTTGTCCTAATCCTCCAAAAGGTTTTGGATAGCAACATTATACTAATAATTCATCGTTATAAGCTAAAAGTAGCTTGATCATGGACGATACCATGATAAGGGTGAATATTTGATGTAGGTAAAATGTTTACTACACCAAGAGATTACTAATGAAAGGAATTTGAAAGAACACCAAACATTTGATGATGGTGATCTACTTCAAAGTGCAAGTCCAAAGACATTGGTATTTAACTATACACGCTTTGGACTATATGTCATATGTATGACTCCACTATTGATGTTGATAGATTCTTTCAAACTGAAAAGGAAATACTGAAAGAGAATCTCATAAATATATGGCAGAAAAGAAAAGACTAGAATCGTTCAGTTTAAGTATATAGATGATATACATGTTATGGCTATATTCTTTGCTTGTTAAACAATGTGGTTCTTAAGTATTTGATACTGAATTTGTTGGTGTGAATCGTCATACGAAACAACACAATTCATGAACTACAATGGCCTAAGTAACTAGCAAAAGAATATGTGATGATGTTCATCGAGAACAAATAAAGGGTTATTGTGTTGCTCGTTAAACATCAAAGCTTGCCTTCAAAGATTTGTTTTATCGGGTATTATGAGAACAAAAGGGTTGTTCAAATAATTGCCGTAATCCATAAAAGATGGATGATTCACAAATCTCGTTGGAGAAATCACATCCATAAAACTAGTGCTAAAATGTCGAAAGACAAATTGATTGAAAGATCACTTAGGAAGTGACATCGCCGTTTAAAATTATATTGGAAAGAAAACATGAAGAAAAATCCATATGGATGGAATTTTGGAGTCTATTTGATTTTGATCAAATGACGCTTGTGAAACTTTCCTAGAGATAATTAAAACTTCGTCCATAGGCCAAAAGGGAACGAATGACTAGCTTATTGGAACTTGTACATATTGTTGTACGAAGTCCATTATGTGTAGTCAAGAGCGATGGATTTCAACTTCATATGCTTTCTCCGAAAATTTGAGTGAATATATGAATATTTACTTAATAAGGATGAAGTATGAAATATTTGAAAAGTTCAAAAGACTTTCAAGATGAAGTGCAAAATCATTGTAACAAGAATATAAATAGTTTATGATAAGATCATAAAGGAAGATATTTGAGTTACAAGTTTAGCATAATACCTAAGATTTAAGGAATCGTTCCGTGGATTTGCATTTTCCCGAAACACCATAAGAGTATGGAGCGTTCGAGATATGTAATTAAACCTTGTTTGACATGGTAAGATCGAAAGGTGTAATTCATAAAACTGCCATTGTATTTTAAAGATTAAAAGCTTTAGAGATTACCGTTTTTCCACTGAAAAGAGCTTCATCATAATCCGTTGAAATGACACCATATAAGGTTATGGTTTGGGATAAAACCCAAGTTGTCCTTTCTTAAACATTGGTATGCTATGCATAAGAAAGATGTTTGCAACCAAAGTCGGATGAACCTGTCTTTGTATGACTATTAAGTATTCCTCCATAAACACCGGAGACAAAAGTGTTTGTTGCTTAGAACGTCAAGTTTCTTTTGGAAGGAATTTTTCGTGAAAAGTTAAGTGGGAGGACAATAGAACTTTGATAAGGTTAAGAACCTTAGCTGTATGTGCAAAGTTGCGCAGCGCCGAAAAGTGTTCCGGAGGCGGCAACAATGCTCATGGCTCACGTGCCTCAAAGGTTGTGGTCACGGAGATCTAAGTTCCTATTGAAACAAGTAGATCGGGTAAACAATCAAATACCAAGATTTGAGGGTTGAATCATTATTTGAGAATAATGAACCGACTACATGCAAAGAAGCGATGATGGGCCCTGACTCCGTCAAATGGCTTGAAGCCATAAAATCCATGATAGTTCCATACACGAGAAATCAAGTTTTGAACTTGAAGGACCCTCGAGAAAGGTGTAAGACCTTACAGTTGTGTCTGGATCTATAAAGAAATAGACATGGATGTTTTACATCTATGAAATAGTCGACATGTTGGGAAAGAGTTCACAACAATGTTCAAAGGTTGACTATGACAAGATTTGATCTATCATAGTGATATTTAGTCTAGACGGATTAATGAAAGCAACCACTACATATAATTTGTTATATGGTAGTTGAATAAACAAAACAAGTTCTTCTAATAGAATCGTTACCTAGGACATGTGCATAAACACGGTCCATAGGGTTTTGTCAATTCAAAGGATGCTAAAAGCATATGCAAACTTCAATGGTTAGAGTGAGCATAGCGGAGTTGGAATCTTCACTATGATGAAACTGTTAAAAGGGTTTAATTTCATCAGAGACAATGAAGATGCTTGCATTTGCAAGAAATTAAGTGGGAGCGCTAAGACATGTTTCTAATACATTATGTGGAAGACATATTGTTGATTGGAAATAATGTATCTTTTATTAACACATATTAAGAATTTCATCCCGATGAAAGACTTAGGCAAAACCCAAGTATTTTGGCATCAATAGACGCTAATATGGTTGTGCCAGAAGTACATAGACAAGATATTGAATGAGTTCAATATAGGAACTACAAGAAAGGTTCTTGTTGCACAGAAAGGATTGAATAAGTTCAATGTTGATGATATATTCAAGTGTATTGACATTTGGTAAAGTGAAACAAATAATCAAGTATAGATTGATACTTGATGTATGAAATCACAAAGAGTATTTATATCAATCATACTGTGATATGTACAAATCCAGATATGTCCTATGCTCTAAATGTTGTGAGCATATACCAGAATGATTCGTAAGATGATCATTGGACAATAGTAAGGATATTCTTATGATCTTTTGGAAGAACTAAGAGTATATTATTTGTAGAAGTGACAAATAGATGGTTAGTTCATTGTAAAAGTACTACATTGATACTAGCTTTGTCACAAAGTACAGATTAAGTTTATCTCAATCTAAACTAAGGGTGGCACAATATAATGGAAAGTGAGTTCCATAATGGATTTGGATGATTTCCAAAGTTAAGACATTGTGACAGATACTACAACAAAAGGCTAAGTATATGACTGCTATTATAGCAGCAAAAGAGGGCATTTGTGTCAAGTAGTTTGTTATCAAACTAGGTGTAGTTCACAGCGGGATAATACTATGAAGATATATTGTACGACAATATTGTCAACATGTTTTAACCCTAAAGAACTAAAGGTCACACCGAAAGACCAAATTTATACAAAGCCATCTCATTAGAGAATGAGTGATGCGTAGAGACGCAAAGACATGCAATTACACACGGACCTGGAAGTGTCAGATCCGGAGATCAGTTGACCACTAGCAATCATGTACATACAACACCGGAAAGCCATAGGTGTTGAATACACAAAGGTTCGAAACTAGATTATTGACTCTAGTGCAAGTGGGAGACTGTTGGAGATATGCCCAAGAGGCAATAATAAAGTGGTTATTATCATATCTTCACACTTATGATAAATGTTTACATTCATGCTATAATAGTATTAACAAGGAAACCATTAATACTTGTGTGATTTGTAAACTTAATTTAAAGTCCCTAGTATAGCCTCTATACTTCACTAGCTTGTTGGTTGATTAATGATTGTGGTTTCCATATCATGAACATTGAGATGTTATCAACAACAAGATCATATCATTAGGAGAATGATATGGTGGACATACTCCTATAGATAAGCGTAGCATAAAGATCAAGACATTTCAATAGTTCAATTGCTATATGCTTTCTGATACATAGTAACCTAATTCCTTCGACCATGAGATCATGCATATCACCTTTGCTGGATGGATGCTTTGATGTCATCAAACACCACACCGTAACAGGGTGGCTATAAAAGTGGCATTGAGTGTTCGGAAAGTATTGGTTGAAACACATGGATCAAGAGTGGGATTTGTCCATCCACATGACGGATAGATATACTCTGGGCCCTCTCGGTGAAATGTCATCCAATTAGCTTGCAAGCATGTGACTTGGTCACAAGGGATCACATATCACGGGAACGAGAAAAGAGTACTTATCAGTAACGAGGTTGAACTAGGTATGCAGAGATACCGATGATCATAACCTCGGATAAGTAACATATCGTGAGACAAAGGGAAATTGGTATCGTATGTAAGTGGTTCATTCGATCGCAAAGTAATCGTAGAAATATGTGGGAGCCATATGAATTTCCAGATTCCTCTATTGGTTATTGTTCGGAGAAGTGTCTCGATCATGTCCGCATAATTCACGAACCGTAGGGAGACACACTTAAGGATTCGACGTTGTTTGAGTAGTTATGGTATTATGAGAAAGAGACCGAATGTTGTTCGGAGTCTCGGATGGGATCCGGGATATCACGAGGTGATCCGGAATGGTCCGGAGAATAAGATTCATATAAGGAAAGTCCCGTTTCGGAGTTCGGGAATGATTCCGGTGTTTCCATCGGGAACATTCTAGAAGGTCCCGGATTGTCCGGCACTCCGGGGGGGAAGGGGTACATGAATGTGTCATTACATGTTGGAATGATTGCATCATGTACTAAGTGTTCTTGCTGTCCCAAATAAAGGATTAAATTGAATCCTAAATTGAAAAAGTCAAACGGCTAGTTTGAAAGTCAAACGGCAGTTTTTGGGAAGTGGGAGGAGAGGAGGAAACCGACTTGAGGGAGGAGTCCTCCTCCCCAAGCCGGCGCCCCACCTAGGCCGAGTTGGGGAGGGACTCCACTCCCTCCCCTTGGCCGGCCAGCCCCTCCCACCTATATAAGGAGGGGCAGGGCTCCCTCCCAATACACACAAGTTTCCTATCCTCTAAACTAAACCCTAGATCTAGACCCCGGTTTAGAGCTATTCGGTTTAGAGCCTTCTAATTGGTTTAGAGCCCTCTAATTGGTGTGTCTAATTACTAGACCACTAATAGCCTCTCTCATAAGCTCCACCATACTCGCACCGGCTTAAGGCGAAGCCCTGCGGGATCTCCCCTCTACTTCCGGTACCACGCCGTTGTGCTGCCGGAATCGCGAGGAGAGTGCTACAACCTCCGCTGCCTGCTGGAACAAGGGAGAGGAAGGTCTTCGTCGAGTACCGAACGTGTGACCGACTGCGGGAGCGCTGCGGGAACGCGGCGCCGGAAGGATCGTCTACGCGATCTTGAGATCGGAAAGAGTACGACTACATCACCCACGAGAATCTGCTCTCGTTAAACACTTTGGAATCTTCGAGGGTGAGTTATTCCATCGACTCGTTGCTACAATCTAGTAGATAGATCTTGGCTTGTTTGTTTGTATGCGATAGAAAATTTTTGTTTTCCTTGCTACGAACCCCTACACAGACCCTCAAGCAGGCCCTCACCACGGGGCCAGTCCTTCAGATGCCTAACTTCGACAAGCTGTTTGTGAAAAGAACACACATGCAATGAACTCTGGTGGATCCATATGTGGTTTGTGAAAAGAACACACATGCAATAAACTCTGGTGGATCCATATGTGTGTTGTGAAAAGAACACACATTCAATGACTCTCGTGGATCCATATGTGGTTTACGAAAAGAACACACATCCAGTGACTCTAGTTGTGGTTTATGAAAAGAACACACATCCAATGACACTGGTGGATCCATATGTGGTTTGTGAAAAGAATACATATCAAATGACTCTAGCTATGGTTAATGAAAAGAACACACATGCAATGACTCTAGCTGTGGTTTATTGAAAGAACACACATGCAATGACACTGGTGGATCCATGTGGTTTGTGAAAAGAACAGACATGCAATGACTCTAGCTGTGGTTTATTGAAAAGAATAGACATGAGATGAACTCTGGTGGATCCATATGTGGTTTGTGAAAAGAACACACATGCAATGACACTGGTGGATCCATATGTGGTTTATGAAAAGAACACACATCCAGTGACTCTAGCTGTGGATTATTAAAAGAACACACATGCAATGACACTAGGGGATCCATATGTGGTTTATGAGAAGAACACACATGCAATGACACTGGTGGATCCATATGTGGTTTGTGAAAAGAACACACATGCAATGAACTCTGGTGGATCCATATGTGGTTTGTAAAAACAACACACATGCAATGAATCTAGTGGATCCATATGTGGTTTGTGAAAAGAACACACATGCAATGAACTCTGGTGTGTCCATATGTGGTTTGTGAAAAGAACACACATGGAATTACTCTAGCTGTGGTTTATGAAGAGAAGACACATCCAGTGACACTAGGGGATCCATATGTGGTTTATGAGAAGAACACACATGCAATGACACTTGTGGATCCATATGTGGTTTGTGAAAAGAACACACATGCAATGACTCTGGTGGATCCGTATGTGGTTTGTGAAAAGAACAGATGTGCAATGAATCTAGCTGTGGTTAATGAAAAGAACACACATTTCAATGGCACTGGTGAATCCATATGGTTTATGAAAAGAAACACACATTTCAATGACACTCGCATATCCATATGTGGTTTGTGAAAAGAACACACATGCAATGACTCTGGTGGATCCTTATGTGGTTTATAAAAATAACACACATCCAGTGACTCCAGCTGTGGTTTATTAAAATAAAACACATGCAATGACACTAGGGATCCATATGTGGTTTATGAGAAGAACACACATGCAATGACACTGGTGGATCCATATGTGGTTTGTGAAAAGAACACACATGCAATGAACTCTAGTGGATCCATATGTGGTTTGTGAAAAGAACACACATGAAATGACTCTAGCTGTAAATAATGAAAAGAACAGACATGCAATGACCCTAGCTATGGTTTATTGAAAGAACACACATGCAATGACATTGGTGGATCCATGTGGTTTGTGAAAACAACAGACATGCAATGACTCTAGCCATGGTTAATGAAAAGATTAGAAATGCGATGAACTCTGGTGGATCCATATGTGGTATGTGAAATGAACACACATGCAATGTATCTAGTGGATCCATCTGTGGTTTATGAAAAGACATACATCCAGTGACTCTAGCTGTGGTTTATTAAAAGAACACACATGCAATGACACTAGGGGATCCATATGTGGTTTATGAGAGGAACACACATGCAATGCCATTGGTGGATCCATATGTGGTTTGTGAAAAGAACACACATGCAATGAACTCTGGTTGATCCATATGTGGTTTGTGAAAAGAACAGATCCAAATGTGGTTTGTGAAAAGAACAGACATGCAATGAACTCTGGTAGATCCATATGTGGTTTGTGAAAAGAACACACATCCAGTGACTCTAGTGGATCCATATGTGGTTTATGAAAAAAAAACACATCTAGTGACCCTAGCTGTGGTTTATTAAAAGAACACACATGCAATGACACTAGGGGATCCATATGTGGTTTATGAGAAGAACACACATGCAATGACACTGGTGGATCCATATGTGGTTTGTGAAAAAAACACACATGCAATGAACTCTGGTGGATGCATATGTGATTTGTGAAAAGAACACACATGTAATGAACTCTGGTGGATCCATATGTGGTTTGTGAAAAGAACACACATGCAATGACTCTAGTGGATCCATATGTGGTTTATGAAAAGAACACACATCCAGTGACTCTAGCCGTGGTTTATGAAAACAACACACATCTAATGACATTGGTGGATCCATATGTGTTATGTGAGAAGAACACACATCTAATGACTCTAGCTGTGGTTAATGGAAAGAACACACATGCAATGACTCTACCTGTGGTTTATTGAAAGAACACACATGCAATGACACTGGTGGATCCATGTGGTTTGTGAAAAGAACAGACATGCAATGACTCTAGCTGTGGTTAATGATAAGAATAAACATGCAATAAACTCTGGTGGATCCATATGTGGTTTATGAAAAGAACACACATCCAGTGAATCTACTAGATCCATATGTGGTTTATGAAAAGAACACACATCCAGTGACTCTACATTTGGTTTATTAAAAGAACACACATGCAATGACACTAGGGGATCCATATGTGGTTTATGAGAAGACACACATGCAATGACACTGGTGGATCCATATGTGGTTTGTGAAAAGAACACACATGCAATGAACTCTGGTGGATCCATATGTGGTTTGTGAAAACAACACACATGCAATGAACTCTGGTAGATCCATATGTGGTTTGTGAAAAGAACACACATGCAATGACTCTAGTGGATCTGTATGTGGTTTATGAAAAGAACACACATCTAGTGACTCTAGGTGTGGTTTATTAAAAGTACACACATGCAATGACACTAGGAGATCCATATGTGGTTTATGAGAAGAACACACATGCAATGACTCTAGTGGATCCATATGTCGTTTATGAAAAGAACATACATGCAATGACTCTAGCTGTGGTTTATTGAAAGAACTCACATGCAATGAGACTAGTGGATCCATATGTGGTTTATGAGATGAACACACATCAAATGACTCTAGCTGTGGTTAATGAAAAGAACACACATGCAATGACTCTAGCTATGGTTTCTTTTAGTCCGTGCCTTGCAGTTTCAACCGTGGTCCAGTCCAGCAGCCTCTTTTCGATCCAAGAGTTGACTTTCTTGTAACCTTCAACCACAGCAGTAGGGTTCAAGAACCTTCCATGTGGCTTAGGGATTTTTTTCGCGAAGGATTCAATCCAGCCACAGGTTCCCCTACGGCTACCCACTCAATTCAATTCAATGTCGTAATCCGACCTGGCTTCTCCTGTCCGCACTTGGGACAGATTGATACTCGTTTTTTGCTTTGAACTTGCTTAAAAAGAAAGGACTCAGATGTGCTGACGTATCAAATAAATAGAAAGTTGTAGGCGGTCTACGAAGGTAGCAGGGGTATCTTAGTTTATTAGCTTTTTTTCTCCCTGATGAGGTGGTGCGATAAATTTCAGCTGTACCAATTCCTAGAAGCATCTGTTCACCCGGTCTTGCGCTCGTCCGGTTAAGTGGCACATTGTGCTAAGTGCTCGAACCGTTGGCTGATCTCAGCTGCAAGGGAACTCCTTTCAGTTTGACATTGAAACAACACACATGCAATGATAGTGTGGATCCATGTGGTTTGTGAAAAGAACAGACATGCAATGACTCTAGCTGTGGTTAATGAAAAGAACAGACGTGCAATGAACTCTAGTGGATACATATGTGGTTTCTATAAAGGACACATATGCAATGACTCTAATGGATCCATATGTGGTTTATGAAAAGAAGACACATCCAGTGACTCTAGTTGTGGTTTATTAAAAGAACACACATGCAATGACACTAGGGGATCCATATGTTTTATGAAAAGAACATACATGCAATGACTCTAGTTGTGGTTAATGAAAAAAACAGACATGCAATGAACTTTGGTGGATCCATATCTGGTTTGTGAAAAGAACACACATGCAATGAATCTAGCTGTGGTTAATGAAAAGAATAGAAATGCGATGAACTCTGGTGGATCCATATGTGGTATGTGAAATGAACACACATGCAATGACTCTAGTGGATCCATATGTGGTTTATGAAAAGAACGCACATCCAGTGACTCTAGCTGTGGTTTATTAAAAGAACACACATGCAATGACACTAGGGGATCCATATGTGGTTTATGAGAGGAACACACATGCAATGCCATTGGTGGATCCATATGTGGTTTGTGAAAAGAACACACATGCAATCAACTCTGGTGGATCCATATGTGTTTTGTGAAAAGAACACACATGCAATGACTCTAGCTGTGGTTAATGAAAATAACACACATTTCAATGACACTGGTGGATCCAAATGTGGTTTGTGAAAAGAACAGACATGCAATGAACTCTGGTAGATCCATATGTGGTTTGTGAAAAGAACACACATCCAGTGACTCTAGTGGATCCATATGTGGTTTATAAAAAATAAACACATCCAGTGACTCTAGCTGTGGTTTATTAAAAGAACACACATGCAATGACACTAGGGGATCCATATGTGGTTTATGAGAAGAAAACGCATGCAATGACACTAGTGGATCCATGTGGTTTGTGAAAAGAACACACATGGAATGAACTCTGGTGGATCCATATGTGGTTTGTGAAAAGAACACACATGCAATGACTCTAGTGGATCCATATGTGGTTTATGAAAAGAACACACATCCAGTGACTCTAGCCGTGGTTTATGAAAACAACACACATCCAATGACATTGGTGGATCAATATGTGGTATGTGAGAAGAACACACATCTAATGACTCTAGCTGTGGTTAATGAAAAGAACACACATGCAATGACTCTAGCTATGGTTTATTGAAAGAACACACATGCAATGACACTAGTGGATCCATGTGGTTTGTGAAAAGAACAGACCTGCAATGACTCTAGCTGTGGTTAATGAAAAGAACAAACATGCAATGAACTCTGGTGGATCCATATGTGGTTTATGAAAAGAACACACATCTAGTGAATCTACTGGATCCATATGTGGTTTATGAAAAGAACACACATCGAGTGACTCTAGCTTTGGTTTATTAAAAGAACACACATGCAATGACACTAGGGGATCCATATGTGGTTTATGAGAAGACACACATGCAATGACACTGGTGGATCCATATGTGGTTTGTGAAAAGAACACACATGCAATGAACTCTGGTGGATCCATATGTGGTTTGTGAAAACAACACACATGCAATGAACTCTGGTAGATCCATATGTGGTTTGTGAAAAGAACACACATGCAATGACTCTAGTGGATCGGTATGTGGTTTATGAAAAGAACACACATCTAGTGACTCTAGGTGTGGTTTATTAAAAGTACACACATGCAATGACACTAGGAGATCCATATGTGGTTTATGAGAAGAACACACCTGCAATGACTCTAGTGGATCCATATGTCGTTTATGAAAATAACATACATGCAATGACTCTAGCTGTGGTTTATTGAAAGAACTAACATGCAATGAGACTAGTGGATCCATATGTGGTTTATGAGATGAACACACATCAAATGACTCTAGCTGTGGTTAATGAAAAGAACACACATGCAATGGCTCTAGCTATGGTTTATTGAAAGAACACACATGCAATGACAGTGTGGATCCATGTGGTTTGTGAAAAGAACAGACATGCAATGACTCTAGCTATGGTTAATGAAAAGAACAGACATGCAATGAACTGTAGTGGATCCATATGTGGTTTCTGTAAAGGACACACATGCAATGACTCTAATGGATCCATATGTGGTTTATGAAAAGAACACATCCAGTGACTCTACTTGTGGTTTATTAAAAGAACACACATGCAATGACACTAGGGGATCCATATGTGGTTTATGAGAAGAATACACATGCAATGACACTGGTGGATCCATATGTGGTCAGTGAAAAGAACACACATGCAATGACTCTGGTGTGTCCATATGTGGTTTGTGAAAAGAACACACATGCAATGACTGTAGCTGTGGTTAATGAAAATAACACACATTTCAATGACACTGGTGGATCCATATGGTTTATGAAAAGAACACACATTTCAATGACACTGGTGGATCCATATGTGGTTTGTGAAAAGAACACACATGCAATGACTCTGGTGGATCCATATGTGGTGTATGAAAAGAACTCACATCTAGTGACTCTACATGTGGTTTATTAAAAGAACACACATGCAATGACACTAGGGGATCCATATGTGGTTTATCAGAAGAACACACATGCAATGACTCTGGTGGATCCATATGTGGTTTGTCAAAAGAACACACATGCAATGACTCTGGTGGATCCATATGTGGTTTCTGAAAAGAATAGACATGCAATGACTCTAGCTGTGGTTCATGAAAAGAACACACATTTCAATGACACTAGTGGATCCATATGTGGTTTGTGAAAAGAACAGACATACAATGAACTCTGGTGGATCCATATGTGGTTTGTGAAAAGAACACACATCTAGTGACTCTAGTGGATCCATATGTGGTTTATGAAAAGAACACACATCCAGTGACTCTAGCTATGGTTTATTAAAAGAACGCACATGCAATGACACTAGAGGATCCATATGTGGTTTATGAGAAGAACACACATGCAATGACACTGGTGGATCCATATGTGGTTTGTGAAAAGAACACACATGCAATGAACTCTGGTGGATCCATATGTGGTTTGTGAAAAGAACACACATGCAATGAACTATGGTGGATCCATATGTGGTTTGTGAAAAGAACACACATGCAATGAACTCTGGTGGATCCATATGTGGTTTGTGAAAAGAACAGATCCAAATGTGGTTTGTGAAAAGAATAGACATGCAATGAACTCTGGTAGATCCATATGTGGTTTGTGAAAAGAACACACATCCAGTGACTCTAGTGGATCCATATGTGGTTTATAAAAAAAAACACATCCAGTGACTCTAGCTGTGGTTTATTAAAAGAACACACATGCAATGACACTACGGGATCCTTATATGGTTTATGAGAAGAACACACATGCAATGACACTGGTGGATCCATATGTGGTTTGTGAAAAAAACACACATGCACTGAACTCTAGTGGATCCATATGTGGTTTGTGAAAAGAACACACATGGAATGAACTCTGGTGGATCCATATGTGGTTTGTGAAAAGAACACACATGCAATGACTCTAGTGGATCCATATGTGGTTTATGAAAAGAACACACATCCAGTGACTCTAGCCGTGGTTTATGAAAACAACACACATCCAATGACATTGGTGGATCAATATGTGGTATGTGAGAAGAACACACATCTAATGACTCTAGCTGTGGTTAATGAAAAGAACACACATGCAATGACTCTAGCTGTGGTTTATTGAAAGAACACACATGCAATGACACTGGTGGATCCATGTGGTTTGTGAAAAGAACAGACCTGCAATGACTCTAGCTATGGTTAATGAAAAGAACAAACATGCGATGAACTCTGGTGGATCCATATGTGGTTTATGAAAAGAACACACATCCAGTGAATCTACTGGATCCATATGTGGTTTATGAAAAGAACACACATCCACTGACTCTAGCTTTGGTTTATTAAAAGAACACACATGCAATGAACTCTGGTGGATCCATATGTGGTTTGTGAAAACAACACACATGCAATGAACTCTGGTAGATCCATATGTGGTTTGTGAAAAGAACACACATGCAATGACTCTAGTGGATCTGTATGTGGTTTATGAAAAGAACACACATATAGTGACTCTAGGTGTGGTTTATTAAAAGTACACACTTGCAATGGCACTAGGAGATCCATATGTGGTTTATGAGAAGAACACACCTGCAATGACTCTAGTGGATCCATATGTCGTTTATGAAAAGAACATACATGTAATGACTCTAGCTGTGGTTTATTGAAAGACCTCACATGCAATGAGACTAGTGGATCCATATGTGGTTTATGAGATGAACACACATCAAATGACTCTATCTGTGGTTAATGAAAAGAACACACATGCAATGGCTCTAGCTGTGGTTTATTGAAAGAACACACATGCAATGACAGTGTGGATCCATGTGGTTTTTGAAAAGAATAGACATGCAATGACTCTAGCTATGGTTAATGAAAAGAACATACATGCAATGAACTCTAGTGGATACATATGTGGTTTCTGTAAAGGACACACATGCAATGACTCTAATGGATCCATATGTGGTTTATGAAAAGAACACATCCAGTGACTCTACTTGTGGTTTATTAAAAGAACACACATGCAATGACACTAGGGGATCCATATGTTTTATGAAAAGAACATACATGCAATGACTCTAGTTGTGGTTAATGAAAGAACATACATGCAATGAACTCTAGTGGATCCATATCTGGTTTGTGAAAAGAACACACATGCAATGAATCTAGCTGTGGTTAATGAAAAGAACAGAAATGCGATGAACTCTGGTGGATCCATATGTGGTATGTGAAATCATGCAATGACTCTAGTGGATCCATATGTGGTTTATGAAAAGAACACACATCCAGTGACTCTAGCTGTGGTTTATTAAAAGAACACACATGCAATGACACTAGGGGATCCATATGTGGTTTATGAGAGGAACACACATGCAATGCCATTGGTGGATCCATTTGTGGTTTGTGAAAAGAACACACATGCAATGAACTCTGGTGGATCCATATGTGGCTTGTGAAAAGAACACACATGCAATGACTCTAGCTGTGGTTAATGAAAATAACACACATTTCAATGACACTGGTGGATCCAAATGTGGTTTGTGAAAAGAATAGACATGCAATGAACTCTGCTAGATCCATATGTGGTTTGTGAAAATAACACACATCCAGTGACTCTAGTGGATCCATATGTGGTTTATGAAAAAAAAACACATCTAGTGACTCTAGCTGTGGTTTATTAAAAGAACACACATGCAATGTCACTAGGGGATCCATATGTGGTTTATGAGAAGAACACACATGCAATGACACTGGTGGATCCATATGTGGTTTGTGAAAAGAACACACATGCAATGAACTCTGGTAGATCCATATGTGGTTTGTGAAAAGAACACACATGGAATGAACTCTGGTGGATCCATATGTGGTTTGTGAAAAGAACACACATGCAATGACTCTGTGGATCCATATGTGGTTTATGAAAAGAACACACATCCAGTGACTCTAGCCGTGGTTTATGAAAACAACACACATCCAATGACACTAGTGGATCCATATGTGGTATGTGAGAAGAACACACATCTAATGACTCTAGCTGTGGTTAATGAAAAGAACACACATGCAATGACTCTAGCTATGGTTTATTGAAAGAACACACATGCAATGACACTAGTGGATCCATGTGGTTTGTGAAAAGAACAGATATGCAATGACTCTAGCTGTGGTTAATGAAAAGAACAAACATGCAATGAACTCTGGTAGATCCATATGTGGTTTATGAAAAGAACACACATCTAGTGAATCTACTGGATCCATGTGTAGTTTATGAAAAGAACACACATCCAGTGACTCTAGCTTTGGTTTATTAAAAGAACACACATTCAATGACACTAGGGGATCCATATGTGGTTTATGAGAAGACACACATGCAATGACACTGGTGGATCCATATGTGGTTTGTGAAAAGAACACACATGCAATGAACTCTGGTGGATCCATATGTGGTTTGTGAAAACAACACACATGCAATGAACTCTGGTGGATCCATATGTGGTTTGTGAAAAGAACACACATGCAATGACTCTAGTGGATCCGTATGTGGTTTATGAAAAGAACACACATCTACTGACTCTAGCTGTGGTTTATTAAAAGTACACACATGCAATGACACTAGGGGATCCATATGTGGTTTGTGAGAAGAACACACATGCAATGACACTGGTTGATCCATATGTGGTTTGTGAAAAGAACACACATGCAATGAACTCTGGTGGATCCATATGTGGTTTGTGAAAAGAACACACATGCAATGAACTCTGGTGGATCCATATGTGGTTTGTGAAAAGAACACACATGCAATGACTCTAGTGGATCCATATGTGGTTTATGAAAAGAACACACATCCAGTGATTCTAGTTGTGGTTTATGAAAAGAGCACACATCTAATGACACTGGTGGATCCATATGTGGTTTGCAAGAATAACACACATCAAAGACTCTAGCTGTGGTTAATGAAAAGAACTCACATGCAATGACTCTACCTATGGTTTTTTGAAAGAACACACATGCAATGACACTGGTGGATGCATGTGGTTTGCGAAAAGAACAGACATGGAATGACTCTAGCGGTGGTGTAGCATCCCAATTGTCTAACAATTGCAATGCTACTAGCCTAGTCTATATATGCCACCTTCCTACATATAATTGTTGCATAATAATTATATCATGCTCATGTCATCATGCCACATTGCATTTGAGCATCATATAAAACCCTTTTTCATTTGGTTCTTATCTCATATGCACTATTAATTGTATTTGCCTCTTGATACATTGTATTTGGTTCTTGATAAATGCTTGATGCCCAAGTTGAGTTGGGGGCATATCTTTTATAACTCCACCACCTTTCTTTGTCTCCACCCCATAATTCCACCATCCAACTATATGTGAGCCTTGCATTTTATTTGGTGTTACCTCTAGCTCATGTGGGTTGGGATGGATCCACTTCTACCTCCACATGCTCCCATATATGCATCATGTTGGTTTCACAATATTACTGTGGGAAGCCTCATGGTCACCTTTGCATGCCGTGTGAGTAGAATATTTCATATATCTTCCATATGGTTTGTTTTGGGAATAATTGAGCATTGTTTAAATATAATTGTGGCCAAATGATCTTCTAGTGGGACATACACACTAGCATGTCCTATTATATTCAGTTATGCTTAAATCCACCCTTACCATATATTATTAAGCTTGTAGCTTATGGTGTGGTCTTTATTCAAGTATGGATGTGCACGGGTGTAATAGATGCCCATATGCATATATAGTTGTTTTCACAACTAATGAATGTGGCAATTATTCTTCATGCATGGCCCATACAAGATTACCACCATCTTTCCATTCTTGTTTCTCTTTTGGTTTATGGGGCTATTTGATTTGGAAACTCTCAAGAGGAATCAATTCAAATAAAACTTCATGGACCATCTACCTACCTTCCTTCATGCTCCCTCTTTGGTTTTAACTGAGTTGTGATCTTTGTGAGTTTTGTCTCATATCGTTTGGGTTTATTCAAATCCATTCAAATCAAATTCCTATGACAAAACCCTATCTACTCTAGCTATCCTTTCTATCTATTCTCACCAGCCTTCCTCTCTTTACTCAATCTGTTTCAAGGGGCTACAATGTAAAATCTTGCTTCGAAATTTTTGAATCAAACCAAAGAAAGAAAAACAGGCAGAATAAAATAAAGAAAAAGAAAGAAAAATCAAACCTGGCCTATAGCCCTACCTGGACCTCCTTCTGACTGCAACAACCTAGCTTGATGCCATTCTAGCCCACCTTTCTATCTTTTGTCCCTGTTTATCTTCAACGTACAGAGAGAACTCGAGTTGGGCATGTTTCTTGCAGCGATGCCTTCTCCTCCACATGTTCTCCCTGCCGCACCCTCCTATCCTGTAACTACCTCGGTGAATTACGCTCCTAGTTACAAGCCTGGATGAGCAGAAATGGTTGAAATAGTACGGTGGGGCCCAAATGCCACTCACAGGTAGACCTTTCGGCCATCCCAACCATTTCCAAACATCGGGACAAGAACGGGCGGTGTAATCGGCAGGCGAAGGGATCAACTACATACACAAATGAGTATGTATGCAAGCCACCTTACAATGATTCTCAGAGTCATACCATCTAAAAAGAAAGGAAATATTGCAACGCCATACGGCAAGATCCAAATATCCTAGATAGACGTAATAGTTTAGGATATCTCCTCATCCATCAAACATCAGAGTATCAGGCGGAAGCGGAAGACAAAATCCGAGTACGGATAAGAAGCAAATCGGCATAAGATGCCCCATAAATAAACACATCCCGCCCACAGATCTCACGGATCCCCGTTCCCGGAATCTCTACACCGAATGATCGTTGCCAACATCGTCCGTCTCCTCCACCCAGTATCCATCTTGCGAGTTTACCTGTTCATCTGAATCAAACAATTTATCGTGTGAGACCCTAGGGGTACTCAGCAAGTCTTTATGCCGCTAAAGGGGACACAACCTGGGGTGACGCAATTGCAGCAAAAGATAAACCCTAGCAGTTCTATAGAAACTCGCTAACCATCCGCCTAACCAGAGATAGACGGATGTCCGTGAATTAATAACAACAGTTATAACGGTTATAACGGTAATATCCACAGATCCATCCTCCTCCTCGCTTACCAACAAGGAAGCGGACGAACAACCCCCCATCCGTTGGCAGTTTTATTATCCATTCCATGAGTATTGCACTATTTACTAGTCAGGTTCTTAGTCAAATTAAAAGCGGTACTTTAGTTATACTTGTCTATGATCGAGAAACTGTGCTCCAAGTCGTCCATAACTGCGGACACGGCGTTCAGAAAGTTTTACCCTGCAGGGGTGCACAAATAGCAACACACACTCGATCAACCTCGGAAAAACCAAATCAAAACCCAACGAGGCAGTCACGACAAAGCGATCACAGGATTCAGAAATATTTCAGGGGGACACCCCATTAAGCTACCCGCAACGAAGCTGGCCGGCTACGAGACGGACTCAAGGTTTGTGGGGACGGCTGTAAACGACTGGGAACCCGAAAGTGTGACTGGGCTTGTCGATACAGCGAAAACGTGTCACGGCCCTAAACAGTACAGGTGCAGTACCTCGCACAATTTAAATAAAGCAGTAAAGCATGGCATAAGTACAGGATAGTAAATAAAACCTCAAACTAGTTTGTGGCCCCAAGAAATAAGAATGAATCAAGCTCTGGCTCAGGGGGTTCATAAGCCTCCCGGATGTGGATAGCGCGAATATTCAAGGAACAGGAATCAAGTACTCGGGGTCCTACGGGACACAAGTGAGCCTGAAAAACCAAATAGCAAATATGGCTCACCGATGCCACTTTCATTAGTTATCCCATTACTACTCAGATTAAGTTGTGTAGGTACCTCGTTATCCATCAGACACTCACATACCCTACACATGCTGTTCTACAACTCGCATGGCTCAAACAACTCCTGTAGTAATGGCTCATGGGATGGAGGAACAAGCTTCGGTGGGGTTTAAAGGTAAAGGCTATGCAATACTTGGGATTCAGTTTAATGCAATCGTGACTCAATGATGCAAGAATAAGATAGAGGCAATAGGTACTATATGTATGCAAGCATGTGGTAGTGCTTGCCTGGCAGCTCAGTTGAAGCAAGGGATGGATCTGGGTAGTGCTCCTGGTTCTCTTGATATATCCCCTGCTCAGCGTCTATTCGAAGAAGAACCAAACAAACAAGGGCCAACATAAATAAAGTGCACAAGCATAGGAATAATATGCGACAAGCAAACAATCATGCCATGATGAATGATGCACAATTTGCATGGCAATAATGTAGCATGGCATGGGTGAGGTGTGGAATACAAGAAATAAACATTTTATTGGGTTTTAATCACATTTTAACCTCATATAAGTTGCTGTATACTTTATATTTATATGATGCATGCCTCTAAACAGATAATGGAATGCATAAACAGAAAGGTCTTGTCGAGCTAATCATTTTAGACATATTATTTGATAAATTTGGACTTATAAAACAAAAGTTATTAATTAATTAAGGAAAAGGGCATTTTAAAGTAATTTTAATCAACTTGCAATTTTAAATGTTCAAAATATATTTTGGATGGCATATTTGAATTCCTCATGTTTTTCTGATCTCAAAACATATATTATTTGTATTATTTGGAATTATATTTTAAAAGTTATTTGAAAACAGATTTAAATTGAATTTGAATTAATTTGAAAAAGGTTTAAATTAAAACAGAAATCCATAAATACTTTTCTTACTCAGGCAGATACAGACCCAGACGCTGACAGGTGGGGCTCACTGCTGACTGGGACAACACGCGCTCAGAAATGTTTTTCTCACCGCGAGCTAGTCTAGACTCTGAGAATGACAGGTGGGGCCGGAGCGACCTCAGGGCCACACGCGGGCGCGCCAGCGGGGGCGTGCCACGTGGGGGAGCCCGGGAGCACGGGTTAAGTGCTAAAAACTACGGGGATGTTTCTGCAAAACGTACAGAGAGGCTGCCGGTGGGGCTATGCGGACTGCGGGTTGAGCGAAAACAAAAGGAAGGGGTTAACTGCAAAACCGCCACGGTACTGTGGATCTTCTCCGCGAGCGACCGATCGGTGCGCGACCGACGCAGGCGCGGCGCGGGGAATCGATCCCAGGACCTAGGGCTCGCGCACGGAGGCGGCTACCGCTGCGGTGGCTTGGGGGTTGCTGATAGGGGAGGGCTGCATGGCTAGATAGGGTTCCGCGACGCGATGAACGAGCAGACGCACGCGCTCGCCGGTGCACAGAGGGTGCTCGACGGAACGTACGACGCGACCAGGAAACGACGACGAAGGCGAGGGTGTCTAGGAGGTTGCGTGGCTCACCATGAGGCTGTTGGAGGTGGCGGATCACCCAGAGGAGCAGCGGATCGTCGGCGAAGCAGAAGCCGGCGGAGCTAGGGTTTCGCGTCGGAGCGGCGTCGGCCTGGTGGCTCTGGTCCTCCTCCTCCTCGACGGCGTGTACATGACGATGCATGGGAACCTCCTCGTCCTCCTCGGCCACCTCCACGCCGTGCTCGTCTGCTGGATCGAAGGATCGTAGGTGGAGCCGACGGTGTCCGGCGAGAGGGAGATGGGGTTGGTGGAGAGGAAGGAGAGGAGCGGCAGGCTCGGGACGGATCTGGGGGAGGCAGCAGGGGTGGTGGGGCGGAGGTAAAGCAGAGAGGGAGAGGGAGGTGCCGTGCGGGAGTGGACGGTGGAAAAGGTGGCTCGGCCACCTTTTATCCTCCTCCTTCACGTGCTCGGGCAGGTAGGGCGAGGTGGTGATGGGGGCTGCCAGGTGGGGTCAGGGCGAGGCCAGGCAGGCAGGGAGGCTCGGGCTGGTGGGGCATGCAGGGCAGAGAGAGAGCTAGAGAGAGAGAGGGAGAGGGGCGGCATGGAGCTCGGGTTGGAGCTAGGCTCGGTTAGGGTTTGGTTCTAGGGTTGGGGTAGCTAGGTGGGCCAGGGTTAGGAACCAGGTGGGGTAGCCTTGGCATGAGAGAGGATAGAGACCGAGAGGGAGGCATGAGGGTAGATGGGGTTAGCTAGGGAGGCATCGGATTAGGGTTTTAGAGATAGGGGGTATGGGTTTAGATTAGGTATAGATTAGGAGAGAGGTTTAGAGAGAGAGGTGAGATGTGGTGTGGTAACTTTTGACAAGATCAAGCATGATCAAGACAAGCTCAAGCAAGATATAGTCAAAAGGGAGGAGAGAAGAAAAAGGTGGTGATGGTATGGATGGAGATGGTGATGGGGTTTTAGATGCTTGCATGCATCAAGCAAGATCAAGCATAAGGGTAGAGAGAGATATGGGGGAGATCCACTCAAAGATTCAAATAAAAATCCAAAAGGTTAGAATGTGGTGGTTCTTGCATGGGCCATGCATAAATAGTAAATGCCCCCTCTAGTAGTGAAAACCACTAGATCATCTCATGGCATTTGTATAAGCAAGCTTCCCAAATTGGAATAAGGCCCAACAAAAGAAAAGAGAGCTTGTTTACCACATGGATTAAATAAAAGATCATGCATGAATATAAGGTGGCCAAGCTTGTGTGTATGTGCCACTAGCCCATATGAACCACAATGATATTCCTACATGAGCTTATATTCATAGATAACCCATGAGAAAACTTGGCAGGGGATTCCACTCACATAGCATGCAAAGGTGGCCATGTGGCTCTCATAAACCAATAATGTGGGAACAATATGGTGCATATATGAGAGCATGTGGAGATAGAATTGGATCCATCCCAACCCACATGAGCAAGAGGTAAACCAAATAAGTTGCAACGCTCATATAGAGTGGGATGGTGGAATGATGGGGTGATGACAAGAAAGGTGGTGGAGTTAATAAAAGATATGCCCCCAACTCAACTTGGGCATTTAAACAGTATATCAAGAACCAAATACAATATCAAGAGGCAAATACAATTTACAATGCATATGAGATAAGAACCAAAACAAAAAGGGTTTTATATGATGCTCAAATGCAAGGTGGCATGATGACATGAGCATGATATAACTATGATGCAACAATTATGTATATGAAGTAGCATATATATAGACTAGGCTAGTAGCATTGCAATTGTTAGACAATTGGGATGCTACAACTCTCCCCCACTAAACAAGAATCTCGCCCCGAGATTCCTAGGGAAAAGAAAACAACACAAGGAGAGGCGGTTGTTCGGAACGAAGGTGACCCTCACGTTCCCAAGGTTATTAACAACAGAGTGGTGTAACCATTACACCTTGCCAAACTTGCTAGACTTGTTGCGAGTCTTGCGTTTTGCTAGAGAAACAACGGGTTAGAAGAGTTG
Organism: Avena sativa; assembly: GCA_916181665.1. Classification (NCBI taxonomy): domain Eukaryota; kingdom Viridiplantae; phylum Streptophyta; class Magnoliopsida; order Poales; family Poaceae; genus Avena; species Avena sativa. The sequence goes on from OV702289.1 coordinate 326,784,680, forward strand.
AAGGATTGTCGTGAGACAAGAAGGATAGGATGGACATAGCTCCGGTTTTCCCAAGAAACATGATAGAAGAATAGAACCACTTGTGAAAGAAAGGACAAGATGATGTATCATGGATAAAGAAAGACACACCATTAAGATTAAAGATTTACTGATACGAGAGAGGATGAATCTTTGTCTCGCCGGAGGAAAAAGAGCTAGATTGGAGAGGTTTTGAACCACTATGACAATAGCATCGTATCTTCTCTCGGATTTGGGAAATGAAGTTTGGAAATAATATTACCTTCAAACAATAGAGTTCCTTGATATCAACGGAAAGATTTAGTTAGACATCGTCGGATTAGATTCTTCTTGCGCCGGTAAGACCCAAAGGATCACGCAATTGAGGTGCGCGGATATAACTTCCAGAGACAGATGTGAAGCCAGATCATGGTGGAATCCCGAGAAGCAAAGAATATGGAGGATTTGGAGCTTATTGTAGAGATACTTATTGCTTTCTTTAGCCTTGAGGCTAACGCAATAGATTTGCGGCTGATGGCATCAACCATAATTGGCTTTACCACAGAAAAAGAATTGATGAAACAAAGAGAGATAGTTTCCTTTCATCTTGTTTAGGGATGTCGAGCATCGGTAGAATGACGAGGACAGAAAATATTTTGCGTTTGTTTCCTCCAGATAATTGAAGATTTTGCTCCATCTAGAATAGACAGACCATCACAAGAGATTATTGATTACTTTCTTCGAGAGAGCACTCCGGAAAAACAAGGACGGAAATAAAAGTATCAAGGGATAAAGGCCACTTCTAACTTCCGCGGAATGAGTGAAATCACATTAATTCACCAATTCAATGTACAAGAGCGAATGATAAAAGTAGTGGTATGGTAGCTACTCCATCCCGCACTCAAAGCATTACTCCGCACATGAATAAGAAAACTAAGCAACCCAACTACCAAAACAGACTGAAGATCTTGACAAGAAGAGCTCATGGAACTCCGTTAGAAAACAAGGATAGATGCAAACGATTCACCGGATTCATAGATAGATAAAGATGATGATGTTGTCGTCAAGTCGGAAATACCAAGCCACCGGAAAGATATGAAGGAAGATTACGGAGAAAAACTGCAAGATTCAACTAGCACCAACTTGAACAGAAGGAATACCAGATCTGGAAGGTCTTCATGGCTTCCGGTGGATTGAGCATAGACGATAGAGCGAGAGGGTTCCAAGAGATCACTTGACGAGACTGAGGTGAAAGAACTCCATGTTATTCTTGAAAAGATTGAGGGAGGTTTAGCAGTTTTGAGGAAAACTACGGCGGAACGACGATGATAACCTGCCAACAAGGAACAACTCCGAATTGGTTGAAGATGGGTGATGGAATTAACAATGGACTTGCTAATCCCAGAATTGAAGTAATGTATTTAGCAGAAGGACGTGGCCGAGATAGGTGACTTCAAAAAGTCAGAATTCTCACTTTGAGACTTTGCACACAGGCAGTGCTCACGAAGCTTGAGAGAAAGAGACACAGATGATCTCCCATGTCCTTCCATTGATATAGAATAGGCAAGCATATTAACAACATATACCACCATGGATTAACAGGATATTCCCAGAATATCAAGTTCAAGAGGCGGGGGAAACGAACAAATGCTCGAAACACTTTCTGAGCTCAACGCTCTTTGAAAGATCAACGTTACGAGCACGGGTTCGTGTTGAAGAAGATGCACTGGAAGAATAGATTATCTGGTCCTTCGGAAGAAAAAGAGATGTCACCTGGTTCACATTGTCGATAGGATCACCGGTTACAAAGATAAAGAGATCTTGGTTAAGAACCGATGATAGCTCATACCTTAAGCAAAGCTATCAGAAGCGAAAAGATGCAATTCCCTCGTATCCAGGAGAATTGTGCAGATATGGAGTTCCAAAAGATGTGAAGCATGATGGACAGATGATAGACCGCCGTAGTGCTTTGAGAAACTCCGGATTGCCAAAGATGCTTGAATATGCATAGATATGATCACGGTGTACTCGAAATCACAGGAGATAACCGTCACCATTTGGAGGATAGTGTTGATAGCATTTTCCCATATCCCACTCATGATAAGTGTCATATAGCTATGCCGAGAGCCAAATTACAATCACCAGCATCGGATCGACACATGTTATGTAATTAGCCCAAGAGAATTGATGATGAAGTGAAACTCTAGGATTAAGCGCCGGTGACAAAAGAATGAGTTAGCATGGACATGCTGATAAAAGGGAGATAGATAATGTTTCACACACGACTGAAAAGGAGTGTGGAAACACAGATGTATCAAAGAAATTTTTTCCGCATTTTTCGGCATTAAAATACCAATAGATGCGCAAAATCACTTATCAGGTAGAGATTAGCAACTGATGATTTCACAGAATGTGGAGTTGCTAGAAGGAAGGACACCCTTAAGAAGATGGCACCGGTTAACAAGGAGTCAGATAGATCACGCCGGTTTGCAAAAGCCTGTCGGTATGGAATGTACCAACAGTTGATAACCAAAGGCAGATAAAGATAACAACTTGGATGCAACAGATAGACAAGGAATTACACACACACACACACTTTTTATGGTACTACGGAAACCCAGAACACGTGAATCCTAGTTTGAATTTTAAGAAGAGGATTGAAAACGTTACACTTCCTTACCAGAAAAGGGTGGTGGGAGGGTAAGAAGAAAAGTGGAAGAATTCCTACTCTCGCGTTTTGTTTTTCCCTAGTATACATAACTACCAAAAATATTTGCTAGACTGGCAACGACCATTTGGCTGAGACCCTGAAGGTCGGGATGGCTCTGATACCAATTGTAACTACCTCGGTGGATTACGCTCCTAGTTACAAGCCTGGATGAGCAGAAATGGTTGAAATAGTACGGTGGGGCCCAAATGCCACTCACAGGTAGACCTTTCGGCCGTCCCAACCATTTCCAAACATCGGGACAAGAACGGGCGGCGTAATCGGCAGGCGAAGGGATCAACTACATACACAAATGAGTATGTATGCAAGCCACCTTACAATGATTCTCAGAGTCATACCATCTAAAAAGAAAGGAAATATTGCAACGCCATACGGCAAGATCCAAATATCCTAGATAGACATAATAGTTTAGGATATCTCCTCATACATCAAACATCAGAGTATCAGGCGGAAGCGGAAGACAAAATCCGAGTACGGATAAGAAGCAAATCGGCATAAGATGCCCCATAAATAAACACATCCCGCCCACAGATCTCACGGATCCCCGTTCCCGGAATCTCTACACCGAATGATCGTTGCCAACATCGTCCGTCTCCTCCACCCAGTATCCATCTTGCGAGTTTACCTGTTCATCTGAATCAAACAATTTATCGTGTGAGACCCTAGGGGTACTCAGAAAGTCTTTATGCCGCTAAAGGGGACACAACCTGGGGTGACGCAATTGCAGCAAAAGATAAACCCTAGCAGTTCTATAGAAACTCGCTAACCATCCGCCTAACCAGAGATAGACGGATGTCCGTGAATTAATAACAACAGTTATAACGGTTATAACGGTAATATCCACAGATCCATCCTCCTCCTCGCTTACCAACGAGGAAGCGGACGAACAACCCCCCCATCCGTTGGCAGTTTTATTATCCATTCCATGAGTATTGCACTATTTAATAGTCAGGTTCTTAGTCAAATTAAAAGCGGTACTTTAGTTATACTTGTCTATGATCGAGAAACTGTGCTCCAAGTCATCCATAACCGCGGACACGGCTTTCAGAAAGTTTTACCCTGCAGGGGTGCACAAATAGCAACACACACTCGATCAACCTCGGAAAAACCAAATCAAAACCCAACGAGGCAGTCACGACAAAGCGATCACATGATTCAGAAATATTTCAGGGGGCCACCCCATTAAGCTACCCGCAACGAAGCTGGCCAGCTATGAGACGGACTCAAGGTTTGTGGGGACGGCTGTAAACGACTGGGAACCCGAAAGTGTGACTGGGCTTGTCGATACAGCGAAAACGTGTCACGGCCCTAAACAGTACAGGTGCAGTACCTCGCACAATTTAAATAAAGCAGTAAAGCATGGCATAAGTACAGGATAGTAAATAAAACCTCAAACTAGTTTGTGGCCCCAAGAAATAAGAATGAATCAAGCTCTGGCTCAGGGGGTTCATAAGCTTCCCGGATGTGGATAGCGCGAATATTCAAGGAACAGGAATCAAGTACTCGGGATCCTACGGGACACAAGTGAGCCTGAAAAACCAAATAGCAAATATGGCTCACCGATGCCACTTTCATTAGTTATCCCATTACTACTCAGATTAAGTTGTGTAGGTACCTCGTTATCCATCAGACACTCACATACCCTACACATGCTGTTCTACAACTCGCATGGCTCAAACAACTCCTGTAGTAATGGCTCATGGGATGGAGGAACAAGCTTCGGTGGGGTTTAAAGGTAAAGGCTATGCAATACTTGGGATTCAGTTTAATGCAATCGTGACTCAATGATGCAAGAATAAGATAGAGGCAACAGGTACTATATGTATGCAAGCATGTGGTAGTGCTTGCCTGGCAGCTCAGTTGAAGCAAGGGATGGATCTGGGTAGTGCTCCTGGTTCTCTTGATATATCCCCTGCTCAGCGTCTATTCGAAGAAGAACCAAACAAACAAGGGCCAACATAAATAAAGTGCACAAGCATAGGAATAATATGCGACAAGCAAACAATCATGCCATGATGAATGATGCACAATTTGCATGGCAATAATGTAGCATGGCATGGGTGAGGTGTGGAATACAAGAAATAAACATTTTATTGGGTTTTAATCACATTTTAACCTCATATAAGTTGCTGTATACTTTATATTTATATGATGCATGCCGCTAAACAGATAATGGAATGCATAAACAGAAAGGTCTCGTCGAGCTAATCATTTTAGACATATTATTTGATAAATTTGGACTTATAAAACAAAAGTTATTAATTAATTAAGGAAAAGGGCATTTTAAAGTAATTTTAATCAACTTGCAATTTTAAATGTTCAAAATATATTTTGGATGGCATATTTGAATTCCTCATGTTTTTTTGATCTCAAAACATATATTATTTGTATTATTTGGAATTATATTTTAAAAGTTATTTGAAAACAGATTTAAATTGAATTTGAATTAATTTGAAAAAGGTTTAAATTAAAACAGAAATCCAGAAATACTTTTCTTACTCAGGCAGATACAGACCCAGACGCTGACGGGTGGGGCTCACTGCTGACTGGGACAACACGCGCTCAGAAATGTTTTTCTCACCGCGAGCTAGTCTAGACTCTAAGAATGACAGGTGGGGCCGGAGCGACCTCAGGGCCACACGCGGGCGCGCCAGCGGGGGCGTGCCACGTGGGGGAGCCCGGGAGCACGGGTTAAGTGCTAAAAACTGCGGGGATGTTTCTGCAAAACGTACAGAGAGGCTGCCGGTGGGGCTATGCGGACTGCGGGTTGAGCGAAAACAAAAGGAAGGGGTTAACTGCAAAACCGCCACGGTACTGTGGATCTTCTCCGCGAGCGACCGATCGGTGCGCGACCGACGCAGGCGCAGCGCGGGGAATCGATCCCAGGACCTGGGGCTCGCGCACGGAGGCGGCTACCGCTGCGGTGGCTTGGGGGTTGCTGATAGGGGAGGGCTGCATGGCTAGATAGGGTTCCGCGACGCGATGAACGAGCAGACGCACGCGCTCGCCGGTGCACAGAGGGTGCTCGACGGAACGTACGACGCGACCAGGAAACGACGACGAAGGCGAGGGTGTCTAGGAGGTTGCGTGGCTCACCGTGAGGCTGTTGGAGGTGGCGGATCGCCCAGAGGAGCAGCGGATCGTCGGCGAAGCAGAAGCCGGCGGAGCTAGGGTTTCGCGTCGGAGCGGCGTCGGCCTGGTGGCTCTGGTCCTCCTCCTCCTCGACGGCGTGTACAGGATGATGCAGGGGAACCTCCTCGTCCTCCTCGGCCACCTCCACGCCGCGCTTGTCTGCTGGATCGAAGGATCGTAGGTGGAGCCGACGGTGTCCGGCGAGAGGGAGATGGGTTTGGTGGAGAGGAAGGAGAGGAGCGGCAGGCTCGGGACGGATCTGGGGGAGGCAGCAGGGGTGGTGGGGCGGAGGTAAAGCAGAGAGGGAGAGGGAGGTGCCGTGCGGGAGTGGACGGTGGAAAAGGTGGCTCGGCCACCTTTTCTCCTCCTCCTTCACGTGCTCGGGCAGGTAGGGCGAGGTGGTGATGGGGGCTGCCAGGTGGGGTCAGGGCGAGGCCAGGCAGGCAGGGAGGCTCGGGCTGGTGGGGCATGCAGGGCAGAGAGAGATCTAGAGAGAGAGAGGAAGAGGGGCGGCATGGAGCTCGGGTTGGAGCTAGGCTCGGTTAGGGTTTGGTTCTAGGGTTGGGGTAGCTAGGTGGGCTAGGGTTAGGAACCAGGTGGGGTAGCCTTGGCATGAGAGAGGATAGAGACTGAGAGGGAGGCATGAGGGTAGATGGGGTTAGCTAGGGAGGCATCGGATTAGGGTTTTAGAGATAGGGGGTATGGGTTTAGATTAGGTATAGATTAGGAGAGAGGTTTAGAGAGAGAGGTGAGATGTGGTGTGGTAACTTTTGACAAGATCAAGCATGATCAAGACAAGCTCAAGCAAGATATAGTCAAAAGGGAGGAGAGAAGAAAAAGGTGGTGATGGTATGGATGGAGATGGTGATGGGGTTTTAGATGCTTGCATGCATCAAGCAAGATCAAGCATAAGGGTAGAGAGAGATATGGGGGAGATCCACTCAAAGATTCAAATAAAAATCCAAAAGGTTAGAATGTGGTGGTTCTTGCATGGGCCATGCATAAATAGTAAATGCCCCCTCTAGTAGTGAAAACCACTAGATCATCTCATGGCATTTGTATAAGCAAGCTTCCCAAATTGGAATAAGGCCCAACAAAAGAAAAGAGAGCTTGTTTACCACATGGATTAAATAAAAGATCATGCATGAATATAAGGTGGCCAAGCTTGTGTGTATGTGCCACTAGCCCATATGAACCACAATGATATTCCTACATGAGCTTATATTCATAGATAACCCATGAGAAAACTTGGCAGGGGATTCCACTCACATAGCATGCAAAGGTGGCCATGTGGCTCTCATAAACCAATAATGTGGGAACAATATGGTGCATATATGAGAGCATGTGGAGATAGAATTGGATCCATCCCAACCCACATGAGCAAGAGGTAAACCAAATAAGTTGCAACGCTCATATAGAGTGGGATGGTGGAATGATGGGGTGATGACAAGAAAGGTGGTGGAGTTAATAAAAGATATGCCCCAACTCAACTTGGGCATTTAAACAGTATATCAAGAACCAAATACAATATCAAGAGGCAAATACAATTTACAATGCATATGAGAGAAGAACCAAAACAAAAAGGGTTTTATATGATGCTCAAATGCAAGGTGGCATGATGACATGAGCATGATATAACTATGATGCAACAATTATGTATATGAAGTAGCATATATATAGACTAGGCTAGTAGCATTGCAATTGTTAGACAATTGGGATGCTACATATCCCCACCTAACCGAGACCCCCTGGGAACCCTAGCTACTCCCTCTTTGTCCATCGTCGGCAGGTAGGTCCCTTCTTCTCCATAGAAATCCTTCACGGGTGAGTACACTAAGAGAACCGGCGTCGTACCTCACCGTCGCCTCGCCGCCATGGTCGCCCTCAAGCCAAGCCAATGCAGCCTAGGACCCCTGCCTCGCCACCTGGAACTTCATCGATGAAGGAATCGAGCCGGGAAGCCAGGCACACCACGACTCGATCCTCGATGTCCATGGCGACCACTTGCTCTTCCTCGCCCGAGTTTGATGCCCCTGTGACTTCTCCGCCACCGCCGACTTCTTCCTCTCCTCCAACCCCCTCCCGGTGAGCATCTACTTATAGCCAGGGCACCCTGCTTCCTCTCGGTTATAAGCCGTCTGCACTGTTGTCTACACGCCCACCGGATGTCCCCGCCGCACACACGTCATGCCCCTGTTCAGGTAGTGCATCCACGACCATGACCACACCGCGCGACGCCGAGAGCTGCGTGTCCATGTTCAGTCAGCCGCCAGCCGCGGCCCTCTTGCCGCTCGTCGCTGTTTCGGCGCCGCACCAGCACGTGCTCGCCCTGCCGCTCGCTAGCCGCGACGCCCATGATGCCGGACAACATCGGCAGACAGATAGCACACGCACGCATCCATAGCACCCCTGTTCCTCTAGTTTTCCCGGCCATCTCTATTCGTTTTCGTCGCTATAAATCAACCGCACGCGTAGAGGGGTCAACCAGCTTCCTCTATGATCAAATGGCACACGTTTTGGTCGCTTAAATCTCTCAAATTCATCCTCTGAAGTTGGTACTATCTCACAGTAGGATCTGTCAGGAAAATTTCAGTCACGAGGTGTTTGTTTCTGTCCGTGTTCCTTCCAGTTTCCGAGCTCTTCAAGGCGAGATCGACGAATCGAGAAGCACGGCCTAGTAGACCTTTGTACCTTCTCTCCAAAACAGAAAACCTCACCCAGAACGAAGTACCACAGCTACCGGAATCATCTGGCGAAGATCAAGATTAAACTCTATAAAATCTACACCGTAACCTGACAGTTAATAGTGTTGTTTTCGTCTCTGTTCCTCGTCGTTTTCTGACCGCTGCAAACCTTTTCCGGCGTAAGTTCCTTCACGAAAGTTGGAGCTCGCACTTTCCTGTACATCTTTGCTTTGTGTTTCGTCGCGAGATCTGCAGCCAATCTCTCGCCATCTTCATTCAAAGTCGAGCGCAGCTGCTGTTTTTCCCAGATTCATTTTCAGTTTCGTCAGGCCGTCGCGGATGATTTTGCTAAAAATCCCCTGCATCTTTTCCCACCTCCCCCGCGGTCCTCAGCCGTGCCATGTGTCACCCACCGGTTCCCCCGCATGCGCGTGGCCCCACGAAGGCGTGCGTCCCACCTGTCAACCATTTGGGTAGCCGTCTCCCGAGTAACAGAAGTGCCGCAACCTTTTCTAAAATAACAAAATTATCCAGAAAATGAATATATGTTTTAATATTCAGAAATTAAATAACTTTTTATTGACTTTTCCAAATAATACAAATAGTATATGTTTTTGAATCAGAAAAATGTGAGGATTTCAAATATGCCATCCAAAATAATGTTTGACTAATTTAAATTTTTGAAATTGTTTAATTGCAATAAAAATGCTTTTTTTAATTAATTAATAACTTTAATTCTATAACTCTAAATTTGACAAATAATATGTCTAAAACGATCAGCTCGACGAGCCCGTTCTGTTTATGCATTCCATGTTATGAATTGAAGCATGCATCATATAAATATTAAGTGGACAACAAGTTTATGGGAGCAAAACATGACTAAAAACTTAATAAAATGCTTTATTCTTGTACCCCACACCTCACCCATGCCATGCTATGTTATGCCATGTAATTTGTGCATCATTTATCATGGCATGCTTGGTTTCTTGTCGCATTTTATTTATATTCTTGTGCACTTTATTTATGTTGGCCCTTGTTTGTTTGGTTCTTCTTTCGAATAGACGCCGAGCAGGGGAATTATCAGGAATCCCAGGAGTACTACGCAGATCCATCCCTCGCTTCAACTGAGCTGCCAGGCAAGCACTACCACATGCTTGCATACATATAGTACCTATTGCCTCTATCTTATTCTTGCATCATTGAGTCGCGAATGCATTAAATTGAATCCCAGGTACTGTATAGCCTTTACTTTTAAACCCCACCGAGCTTGTTCCTCCATCCCATGAGCCATTACTACAGGAGTTGTTTGAGCCATGCGAGTCATAGAACAACATGTATAGGGTATGTGAGAGTCTGATGGATAACGAGGTACCTAAACAACTTAACCTGAGTAGTATGGGATAACTAATGAAAGAGGCACCAGTGGGCAATATCTGTTATTTGATTTTTCATGCTCACTTGTGTCCCGTAGGACCCTGAGTACTTGATTCCTGTTCCTTGACTATTCACACTATCCACATCCGGGAGGCCTTATGGACCCCCCCTGAGCCAGAGCTTGATTTATTTCTATTTCTTGGGGCCACAAAGTAGTTTGGGGCTTTATTACTATCCTGTACCTATGCCATGCTTTACTGCTTTATTTAAGATTGTGCGTGGAGCACCTATACTGTTTAGGAATTGTGGAGTGTTTTCGCGGTATTGACAAGCCCAGTCACACTTTCGGGTCCCAGTCGTTTACAGCCATTGGCGCAAACCTTGGGTCCATCTCGGAGTCGGCCAACTTCGTTGCGGGTAGCTTAATGGGGTGGCCCCCCTGAAATATTTTATGAATCCTGTGATTGCTTTGTCGTGAATGCCTTGTTGGGTTTTGAGTTGGTTTTTCTGAGGTTGATCGAGTGTGTGTTGCTATTTGTTCACCCCTGAAGGGTAAATCTTTCTGAAAGCCGTGTCCGCGGTTATGGACGACTTGGAGCATAGTTTCTCGATCATAGAACTAAAGTACCGCTTTTAATTTGACTAAATAACTGACTAGTAATTAGTGCAATACTCATGGAATGGTTAATAAAACTGCGAACGGATGGGTTGTTCGTCCGCTTTCTTGTTGGTAAGCGAGAAGGAGGATGGATCTGTTACTTTATACTGTTATAACTGTTGTTTATAATTAACGGACATCCGCCTATCATTGGTTAGACGGATGGTTAGCGAGTATCTATAGACTTGTTAGCTATTATCTTTTGCTGCAATTGCGTCACCCCAGGTATATGTCCCCTTTAGAGGCATAAAGACTTGCTGAGTACCCCTAGGGTCTCACACGATAAATTGTTTGATTCAGATGAATAGGTGTATTCGCAAGATGGATACTGGGTGGAGGAGACAGATGATGTTGGCAACGATCACTCGGTGTAGAGATTCCGGGGATGGGGATCCGTGAGATCTGTGGGCGGGATGTGCTTATTTATGTGGCATCTTATACCGATTTGCTTCCTATCCGTACTCGGATCTTGCTTCCCGCTTTCGCTTGATACTCTGTTGATTGATGTATGAGGAGCTATCCTACACTATTATCTCTATCTAGGACATTTGGATCTTGCCGTATGACGTTGCAATATTTCTATTTCTTTTAGATGGTATGGCTCTGAGAACTGTTGTAAGGTAGCTTGCATACATACTCACTTGTGTATGTATTTGATCTCTTCGCCTGTTGCCTACGCCGCTCGCTCTTGTCCCGATGTTCTTGGAAGTGGTTAGGGCGGCCGACGGGCCTACACGTGGGTGGCCCTGGGCCTCCGATGTAAAACCCTTAACCACTTTTGGTTCATCCAGGCTTGAACTTAGAGTGTAGGGTCTGAGGTAGTTACAATTGGTATCAGAGCCATCCCGCCCTTCAGGGTCTCAGCCAAATGGTCGTTGTCAGTTTAGCAAATAATTTGGTAGTTATGTATACTAGGGAAAAACAAAAACGCGAGAGTAGGACTGCTTCCATTTTTCTTCTTACCCACCCACCCACCCTTTTCTGGTAAGGAAGTGTAACGTTTTCAATCCTCTTCTAAAAATTCAAACTAGGATTCACGTGTTCTGGGCTCCGTAGTACTATAGGTTGTGTGTGTGCGTGTGTGTGTAATTCCTTGTCTATCTGTTGCATCCAACCTTGTTATCACAATCTATCTTTGGTTATCAACTATTGGTACATTCCATACCGACAGGCTTTTGTAAACTGATGGGATCTATCCGACTCCTTGTTAACCGGTGCCATCTTGTTAAGGGTGTTCTTCCTTCCAGCATGCTTTCACAGAATGTGGAGTTGCTAATCTCTATCTGTTAAGTGGTTTTGCGCATCTATTGGTATTTTAGTGCCGAAAAATGCGGGAAATTTTTCTTTGATACATCTGTGTTTCCACACTCCTCTTCAGTTGTGTGTGAAACATTATCTATCTTCCTTTTTATCAGCATGTTCATGCTAACTCATTCTTTTGTCACCGGCGCTTGATCCTGGAGTTTTACTTCTTTTTTCAAAATCTTCTGGGCTAAATACATAACGTGTGTCGATTCGATGCTTGTGATTATAATTTGGTTCTCGGCATAGCTATATGAGACTTATCATGAGTGGAGTATGGTTAATGCTATCCATTTCATCCTCCAAATGATGGCGTATATCTCTTGTGATTTGAGTTATACCGTGATCATATCTTTATCATATTCAAGTATCTTTGCCAATCCGAAGTTTTTCTTAAGACACTGCGGTGGTCTATCCGCTATTCGTCGTGCTTCACATCCTTTTTGAACTCCATATCTGCAAAACCCTCTTGGATATGAGGGAATTTCATCTTTTCATCTCTGATAACTTTGCTTAATGTATGAGTTATCATCGCTTCTTATCCGATATATCTTCATGTAATCGGTGATTCGATCGACAATGTGAACCAGACGGCATCTCTTTTCTTTCCCGAAGGACCAGATAATCTATTCTGCCAGTGCATCTTTCCAACATGAATCCTTGCTCGCAACGTCGATCTTTCAAAGAGCGTTGAGATCAGAAAGTGTTTTGAGCATTGTTCGTTCTCCCGCCTCTTGATCTTGATATTCTTGGAAGATTTTGTTCATCCGTGGTGGTATATCTTGATGATATGCTGGCGTATTCTATATCAATGGAAGAACATGGAAGATCATCTGTGTCTCTTTCTCTCAAGCTGCGAGAACACCGCTTGTGTGCAAAGTTCTCAAAGTGTGAATTCTGGCTTCTTGAAGTCACCTATCTCGACCACGTCCTTCTGCTAAATACATCGCTTCAATTCTGGAATCAGCAAGTCCATTGTCAATTCCATCCTCCACCTTCAATCAAACCCAGAGTCTTTCCTTGTTGGCGAGTTATCATCGTCGTTCCGCTGAAGATTTCCTCAAGACTGCTAAATCTCTCTCAATCATTTCAAGAAGAACATGGAGTTCCTTTCACCTCGGTCTCGTCAAGTAACCTTTGAAACCCTCTCGTTCTATCGTCTATGCTCAATCCACCGAAGGCCGCGAAGACTTTTCAGATCTTTTGTAATCCTTCTGTCCAAGTTGGTGCTATCTTTTTCTTTATCGGTTGAATCTTACAGTTGTTCTCCATAATCTTCCTTCATATCTTTCCATTGTCTTGGTACTTACGACATGACGACAACATCATCATCTTTATCTATCTTGAATCCGGCGAATCATTTGCATCTATCCTTGTGTTCTAATGGAGTTCCATGAGTTAACCTTGTCAATATTTTTAGTCTGTTTTGGTAGTTGGGTTGCATGGTTTTCCTATTCATGTGCGGAGTAATGCTTTGAGTGCGGGATGGAGTAGCTACCATACCATTACTCTTATCATTCGCTCTTGTACATTGGATTGGCGGATTAATGCAATTTCACTCATTCCACGGAAGTTAGAAGTGGCCTTTATTCCTCGATACTTTTACTCCCGTCCTTGTTTTTCCGGAGTGCTCTCTCGATGAAAGTAATCAAGAATCTCTTGTTGGTGATCTCGTCTTTTTCAACATGGAGCAAAATCTTCAATTATCTAGTGGAAGCAGATGCATTTATCTTTTCGGTTACTCTTCATTCCACCGGTGCTCGACATCCTCAAACAAGATGGAAGGAAACTATATCGGTCTTCAACTTGACAAATCCCTTTCTCTTGGTAAAGCCAATTATGGTTGATGCCATCAGTCACAAATCTATTGCATTAGCCTCAAGGTTAAAGAAAGCAATAAGTATCTCTACAATAAACTCCAGATCCTCCATATTCTTTTCTTCTCGGGATTCTACCATAAACTAGCATCCCCCTTCTCTTGAAGTGATATCCGCGCACCTCAATTGCGCGATCCTTTGGTTCTTACCGGCGCAAGAAAGATCTAATCCGACAATGTCTAACTAAATCTTTCCATTGATATCAAGGAACTCTATTGTTTGAAGGTGATATTGTTTCCGAACTTCTTTTACCAAATCCAAGAGAAGAAACAATGCTATTTTCATAGTGGTTGATAACTTGTAAAAAGTCATTTTTTTCCGGTGAGACAAAGATTCATCTTCTCTTGTATCTGTAAATCTTTAATCTTAATGAGGTGTCGTTTCTTTCTCCCTGATATATCGTCCTTTCTATTTCTTTCACAAGTGGTTCTATTCTTTTATCATGTTTCTCGAGAAAACCGGAGCTATGATCATCCTATCCTTCTTGTCTCACGACAATCCTTCAATTCTTCTAACCCTTTGTGTCTCAAGCAAAACGCAAGACTCGCAACAAGTCTAGCAAGTTTGCAAGGTGTAGTGGTCGCACCATTCCGTTGTTCATCAACTCGGGAACGTGAGGGTCACCTTTGTTCCGAACACCCGCCTCTCCTTGTGTTGGTTTCTTTTTCCTAGGAATCTCGGGGCGAGATTCTTGTTTAGTGGGGGAGAGTTGTAGCATCCCAATTGTCTAACAATTGCAATGCTACCAGCCTAGTCTATATATGCCACCTTCCTACATATAATTGTTGCATCATAATTATATCATGCTCACGTCATCATGCCACATTGCATTTGAGCATCATATAAAACCCTTTTTCATTTGGTTCTTATCTCATATGCACTATTAATTGTATTTGCCTCTTGATACATTGTATTTGGTTCTTGATAAATGTTTGATGCCCAAGTTGAGTTGGGAGGATATCTTTTATAACTCCACCACCTTTCTTTGTCACCACCCCATAATTCCACCATCCAACTATATGTGAGCCTTGAATTTTATTTGGTTTTACCTCTAGCTCATGTGGGTTGGGATGGATCCACTTCTACCTCCACATGCTCCCATATATGCATCATGTTGGTTTCACAATATTACTGTGGGAAGCCTCATGGTCACCTTTGCATGCCGTGTGAGCAAAATATTTCATATATCTTCCATATGGTTTGTTTTGGGAATAATTGAGCATTGTTTAAATATAATTGTGGCCAAATGATCTTCTAGTGCGACATACACACTAGCATGGCCTATTATATTCAGTTATGCTTAAATCCACCCTTACCATATATTATTAAGCTTGTAGCTTATGGTGTGGTCTTTATTCAAGTATGGATGTGCACGGGTGTAATAGATGCCCATATGCATATGTAGTTGTTTTCACAACTAATGAATGTGGCAATTATTCTTCATGCATGGCATACAAGATTACCACCATCTTTCCATTCTTGTTTCTCTTTTGGTTTATGGGGCTATTTGATTTGGAAACTCTAAAGAGGAATCAATTCAAATAAAACTTCATGGACCATCTACCTACCTTCCTTCATGCTCCCTCTTTGGTTTTAACTAAGTTGTGATCTTTGTGAGTTTTGTCTCATATCGTTTGGGTTTATTCAAATCCATTCAAATCAAATTCCTACGACAAAAACCTATCTACTCTAGCTATCCTTTCTATCTATTCTCACCAGCCTTCCTCTCTTTACTCAATCTGTTTCAAGGGGCTACAATGTAAAATCTTGCTTGGAAATTTTTGAATCAAACCAAAGAAAGGAAAACAGGCAGAATAAAATAAAGAAAAAGAAAGAAAAATTAAACCTGGCCTATAGCCCTACCTGGACCTCCTTCTGACCGCAACAACCCAGCTTGATGCCATTCCAGCCCACCTTTCTATCTTTTGTCCCTTATCTTCAACGTACAGAGAGAACTCGAGTTGGGCATGTTTCTTGCAGCGATGCCTTCTCCTCCACATGTTCTCCCTGCCGCACCCTCCTATCCCCACCTAACCGAGACCCCCTGGGAACCCTAGCTACTCCCTCTTTGTCCACCGTCGGCAGGTAGGTCCCTTCTTCTCCATAGAAATCCTTCACGAGTGAGTACACTGAGAGAACCGGCGTCGTACCTCACCGTCGCCCCGCCGCCATGGTCGCCCTCAAGCCAAGCCAATCCAGCCTAGGACCCCTGCCTCGCCACCAGGAACTTCATCGACCAAGGAATCGAGCCGGGAAGCCAGCCACACGACGACTCGATCCTCGACGTCCATGGCGACCACTTGCTCTTCCTCACTCGAGTTTGATGCCCCTGTGACTTCTCCGCCGCCACTGACTTCTTCCTCTCCTCCAACCCCCTCCCGGTGAGCATCTACTTCTAGCCAGGGCACCCTGCTTCCTCTCGGTTATAAGTCGTCTGCACTGTCGTCTGCACGCCCACCGGATGTCGCCGACGCACACACGTCATGCCCCTGTTTAGGTAGTGCATCCACGACCATTTCCACACCGCGCAGCGCCGAGAGCTGCGTGTCCATGTTCAGTCAGCCGCCAGCCGCGGCCCTCTTGCCGCTTGTCGCTGTTTCGGCGCCGCACCAGCGCGCGCTCGCCCTGCCGCTCGCTAGCCGCGATGCCCACGATGCCGGACAGCATCGGCAGACAGACAACACACACACGCATCCATAGCACCCCTGTTCCTCTAGTTTTCCCGGCCATCTCTGTTTGTTTCCGGCGCTATAAATCAACCTCACGCGTAGAGGGGTCAACCAGCTTCCTCTATGATCAAACGACACACGTTTTGATCGCCTAAATCTCTCAAATTAATCCTCTGAAGTTGGTATGATCTCAGAGTAGGATCTGTCAGGAAAATTTCAGTCACGAGGTGTTTGTTTCTATCCCTGTTCCTTCTAGTTTCCGAGCTCTTCAAGGCAAGATCGACGAATCGAGAAGCATGGCCTAGTAGACCTTTGTACCTTCTCTCCAAAACAGAAAACCTCACCTAGAACGAAGTACCACAGCTACCGGAATCATCTGGCGAAGATCAAGATTAAACTCTATAAAATCTACACCATAACCTGACAGTTAATAGTGTTGTTTTTGTCTCTGTTCCTCGTCGTTTTCTGACCGCTGCAAACCTTTTCCGGCGTAAGTTCCTTCACGAAAGTTGGAGCTCGCACTTTCCTCTACATCCTTGCTTTTTGTTTCGTCGCGAGATCTGCAGCCAATCTCTCGCCATCTTCATTTAAAGTCGAGCGCAGCTGCTGTTTTTCCTAGATTCATTTCCAGTTTCGTCAGGCCACCGCGGATGGTTTTGCTAAAAAGCCCCTCCATCTTTTCCCACCTCCCCCGCGGTCCTCAGCCGTGCCATGTGTCACCCACTGGTTCCCCCGCACGCGCGTGGCCCCGCGAAGGCGTGCGGCCCACCTGTCAACCACGTGGGTAGCCGTCTACCGAGTAACAAAAGTGCCGCAACCTTTTCCAAAATAACAAAATTATCCAGAAAATAAATATATGTTTTAATATTTAGAAATTAAATAACTTTTTATTGACTTTTCCAAATAATGCAAATAATATATGTTTTTGAATCAGAAAAATGTGAGGATTTCAAATATGCCATCCAAAATAATGTTTGACTAATTTAAAATTTTGAAATTATTTAATTACAATAAAAATGCCTTTTCTTAATTAATTAATAACTTTAATTTTATAACTCCAAATTTGACAAATAATATGTCTAAAACGATCAGCTCGACGAGCCCGTTCTGTTTATGCATTCCATGTTATTAATTGAAGCATGCATCATATAAATATTAAATAGACAGCAAGTTTATGGGAGAAAACATGACTAAAAACTTAATAAAATGCTTTATTCTTGTACCCCACACCTCACCCATGCCATGCTATGTTATGCCATGTAATTTGTGCATCATTCATCATGGAATGCTTGGTTGGTTGTGTCATTTTATTTATATGCTTGTGCACTTTATTTATGTTGGCCCTTGTTTGTTTGGTTCTTCTTTCGAATAGACGCCGAGCAGGAGAATTATCAGGAATCCCAGGAGTACTACCCAGATCCATCCCTCACTTCAACTGATCTACCAGGCAAGCACTACCACATGCTTGCATACATATAGTACCTATTGCCTCTATCTTATTCTTGCATCATTGAGTCGCGAATGCATTAAATTGAATCCCAAGTACTGCATAGCTTTTACTTTTAAACCCCACCGAGCTTGTTCCTCCATCCCATGAGCCATTACTATAGGAGTTGTTTGAGCCATGCGAGTCATAGAACAACATGTGTAGGGTATATGAGAGTCTGATGGATAACGAGGTACCTAAACAACTTAACCTGAGTAGTATGGGATAACTAATGAAAGAGGCACCAGTGGGCAATATCTGTTATTTGGTTTTTCATGGTCACTTGTGTCCTGTAGGACCCCGAGTACTTGATTCCTGTTCCTTGACTATTCACACTATCCACATCCGGGAGGCCTTATGGACCCTCCCGAGCCAGATCTTGATTCATTTCTATTTCTTGGGGCCACAAAGTAGTTTGGGGCTTTATTACTATCCTGTACCCATGCCATGATTTACTGCTTTATTTGATATTGTGCGTGGAGCACCTGTACTGTTTAGGAATTGCGGAGTGTTTTCGCGGTATCGACAAGCCCAGTCACACTTTCGGGTTCCCAGTCGTTTATAGCCATTGGCACAAACCTTGGGTCCGTCTCGGAGTCGGCCAACTTCGTTGCGGGTAGCTTAATGGGGTGGCCCCCTGAAATATTTTATGAATCTTGTGATCGCTTTGTCGTATATGCCTCGTTGGGTTTTGAGTTGGTTTCCGAGGTTGATCGAGTGTGTGTTGCTATTTGTGCACCCCTGCAGGGTAAATCTTTCTGAAAGCCGTGTCCGCGGTTATGGACGACTTGGAGCACATTTTCTCGATCATAGACAAGCATAACTAAAGTACCGCTTTTAATTTAACTAAATAACTGACTAGTAATTAGTGCAATACTCATGAAATGGTTAATAAAACTGCCAACATATGGGTTGTTCGTCCGCTTTCTTGTTGGTAAGCGAGAAGGAGGATGGATCTGTTACTTTATACTGTTATAACTGTTGTTTCTAATTAACGGACATCCGCCTATCATTGGTTAGGCGGATGGTTAGCGAGTATCTATAGACTTGTTAGCTATTATCTTTTGCTGCAATTGCGTCACCCCAAGTATATGTCCCCTTTAGAGGCATAAAGACTTGCTGAGTACCCCTAGGGTCTCACACGATAAACTGTTTGATTCAGATGAACATGTGTATTCGCAAGATGGATACTGGGTGGAGGAGACAGATGATGTTGGCAAGGATCACTCGGTGTAGAGATTCCAGGGATGGGGATCCGTGAGATCTGTGGGCCGGATGTGCTTATTTATGTGGCATCTTATGCCGATTTGCTTCTTATCCGTACTCGGATATTGCTTTCCGCTTCCGCTTGATACTCTATTGATTGATGTATGAGGAGCTATCCTACACTATTATCTCTATCTAGGACATTTGGATCTTGCCGTATAGCGTTGCAATATTTCTATTTCTTTTAGATGGTATGGCTCTGAGAACTGTTGTAAGGTAGCTTGCATACATACTCACTTGTGTATGTATTTGATCTCTTCGCCTGTTGCCTACGCCGCTCGCTCTTGTCCCGATGTTCTTGGAAGTGGTTAGGGCGGCCAACGGGCCTACATGTGGGTGGCCCTAGGCCTCCGCTGTAAAACCCTTAACCACTTTTGGTTCATCCAGGCTTGAACTTAGAGTGTAGGGTCTGAGGTAGTTACATGTGGTTAATGAAAAGAACAAACATGCATTGAACTCTGGTGGATCCATATGTGGTTTGTGAAAAGAACACACATGCAATGACTCTAGTTGTTGTTTATGAAAAGAGCACACATGCAATGACACTGGTGGATCCATATGTGTTTTGTGAAAAGAACACACATGAAATGACTCTAGATGTGGTTAATGAAAAGAACAGACATGTAATGACACTGGTGGATTCATATGTGGTTTGTGAAAATAACACACATGCAATAAACTCTGGTGGATCCATATGTGGTATATGAAAAGAACATACATGCAATGACACTAGTTGTGGTTAATGAAAAGAACACACATGCAATGACACTAGGGGATCCATATGTGGTTAATGAAAAGAACACACATGCAATGAACTCTGGTGGATGCATATGTGGTCCATGAAAAGAACAAACATGCAATGACTCTGGTGGATCCTTGTGTGGTTTGTGAAAAGAACACACATGCAATGCCATGATATGTTTTGATGTATGCCACGATGTATTTAATTGTACACTACACTCAGTTTCCATTTTTATACTACTCAGTTTTTCCCTAGGGTTTTTGATACTACTCATTTTTGCCCTCTCTCTCTCTTTTGTAGAAGCCCAAACCTGTGCTCACTCTGTTTGCTACACCCTGATTGGTTGACATAGTTGTCCCGCGGATCGTGCGCACCTACTGTTGATCCTGTGTGATCCAACGAGGATCGTTGCACACGTCGTGCCCTTCACAGTACAACGTGTGACATGACAGACATCTCCCTCAGCAAGACTTCTACAAGAAGGAACACGAAGCCGTCCATGGAAAAAGTCGTCGAGTGGTCATGTCATGTTTAATCAAGTCTGAAAAGCCTACTACTGCTACTACAACACATGCACAGGGCAACGGGGTCATCGAGTGCACGGTTGTTGACGGGACGCTGCTATTTATTGCCACTTGATTTTAATAAGACATATCTCATTTTTACGCAGCACTCTCAATCTCACTTCGAAGTGGGCCCTACCACAAGTAACTTCCATGCGTTAAGGGGGCCCCCTCAAGTAGACCTAATGTTGCTAGAAATTGGTTCTGCACCACTTGCATGCAGTGGAATCGAGGTCTGCCATGAGCGTGTTTTCAATGCAGTTCTAAAATGGAGATCGTGGTTGTTTCAAAAAAAGGAACCCAGAAAAAGTGGAGATCGTGGTAGCCCCATCCCCCCGCCCACCACACGTGTCAACTCAACAAACGGTCCAGTGTTTATAAACCCGCTCGGCCTTCTTCTTCCCTGAGCTCGTGTCATTTCCCCCAATCTTCCTAGTCCCAAAACCCCAATCTGCACCTACCGCCATTTGCACCACCTCCTTCCCTAGATGCGCCATGAAACGTACGTGTGGAGATGAGCCGGAGGTGAAGCCAGTTGAAGGTGCAGCAGGAGATGGCTCGGTCATTGCCAAGCAGGCAGAGGCGTCTTCTCCGGGCATGAACGCCTCTCGTCGCCGCGCCGTCGAGGGTTCGAGCTCATCCGTCCAGCCAGTAGCCGTCGCTGTCAAGCAGCGGGTGGTCGACAACGTCATGGTGCCAACGACAGATCTGGATGGGGGCAGGCAGTAGGCGGAGGAAATCCAGTGGTCTACATCAACGACCCCATCATCGTCCAAGAAATCTTCGACGCAATCGCAGAGAATGACGAGTTCGAGGAGGAGGTCCCTGATGAGGAGTCTGAGGTACTACATTGCTAACTTCTCTAGTCACAGCCGTAGATTTCACTGTTCATACATAGGATTTGCTCAATCATGTATAGATTCTTTTGCTCTTGAAGTAGGATAGTATATATATGGTTCGAACGGTTGATTGATGCATCAGCCATCTAGTCACAAAACCTGAATCCGTCTAGTCACCAAAACCCCAATCTGCTCATCTAGTAAATTTACATTTTCTCAACTCGTTGTTGTTCATACATTTCTTCTTGTGCTGTAAATTTAATCGATTAACATTTGATTTAGGGGTTTTAGGGTTTGCTAGTTGATTGTTGATTTTGATACTGAACATGCCTATAACATTACATTTCTATTCCTTACTGAGCCCAATGATTCAATTTTGCCCCAAAATAGTGCAAGGGAGACACATCTGATGGTGTCGTTTTCTTAGGGATGGTTAGTGAACCTGAAGCAGCAATGTACATAAACAATATCGGTTGTGCTGTTGGTATCTTGGTTCTCCAACTTCATCTCTGAAAATAATAATGAGGCCCTTAATTTATCCTCATATGGAACCTATATATAATCTTTGTATTGTTTCAAATCTTTGAATGAGTCATATGATGCATATGTATATCCCTGAATATTGTTTTGTACGATTACATTTCAATTTCTTATTGTGGCCAATGATTCAAATTTCCCCAAAAGAGAGGCAGATACAATGGTGTCAGAATTTTTCAGGGACGAGTTAGCAAACCAGGGGCGATGTACACGAACAATATAGGTTGTGCAATTGTTACTTGGTTTGCTTACGCCATCCCTGGAGAAACTTATGAGGCCACAATCTTTGTTCTACATTCATAGAACTATGATATTTGAATTATGTATTACTTGCATTCATAGTGTATAAGAATTATATTTTAGTTTGTCACCGAGGCCGATGATTGAAATTTGCCCTAAAAGAGTTCAAGGGGAGACACATATGATGGTATCATGTTTTAGGGATGGATTGGTGAACCTGAGGAAGCAATGCACACAAATAGTATAGGTTGTCCTGTTGGTACTTTGGTTCTCCAACTCCATCTCTAAAAAAATTATGAGGCGCTTGATTTATTCTCATATGGAACTACATATATGATTCTTGAATTATTTCTGATCTTTAAATGATTGGTATGATGCATATGTATATGCATGGTTTTGATCATAAGTATTTTTAACATGTACCTGAAGACTAATTCTTTGGTTTTTTATTTATAATTACAATATTTAGGATTGTTTTTTGTACCTGACTATGTATATCCCTGAATATTGTTTTGTAGGATTACATTTCACTTTCTTATTGTGGCCAATAATTCAAATTTGGCCCAAAAGAGAGGCAGACACATTGATGTCAGATTTTTTCAAGGATGAGTTAGCGAACCTGGGGCGATGTACAAGAACAATATAAGTTGTGCAATTGTTACTTGGTTCGCTTATGCCATCCCTGAAGAAACTTATGAGGCCCCTAGATTTATTCTACATACACTCTGATCCAATTAATTGTCATTTTGTTGAGATGAAATGATATATGACCTGATCAAACTATTGCTGAGATGCTTTCTCTTTGATATAAACTTAATATTGTCTTACATATATATATTGTCAATTCTTGAGTTATAATACAATTCAATAATATGTATGAGTTCTAAGTTATGTTCTTAAAAATCAACAGGAGGATGATGATGAAGTGGACGATAACAAGGAATCCAGGGACAACGAGAGCCCTACGTGCTGAGGCGGTTACGGTGTGGGCAAATCCGTTTCTATCGTAGGGGGAGACTGTTTTGCTCATTCTGTGGCAGAGCAATCAATGTGGACCTCGACAGCATGATCCAACATGCGGTGGGCATTAGCAAAAGCGGAGGCAGAAAACATAAGCCGATTACCTTGGCGCGGCACGCGGCCTTTGGCAAATTCCTTCGGGAGTATGTCAGGACTGGCATATATCCCCTCGACTAGGATGCCCCTGCCCTGCTAGGCGTCTCTGTGCCCCGGCCTCCTCCTGTTGCCCCTGCTTTTATTTTGTTTTAGTTAATTATTATTTGTGTGTTGCATGTAAGACAATATATCCGTAATGTCTCTGGTGAACCTTCTATATATATGTATTAATCTACTTCTTTATATGGAGTGCCTTAAAATTTCTAGTGTTCAATTATATTACTGATCATGCTGATGCATACTACCAAATATTTGTAGTGTTCGATTATATTATAATTGTCAAGGAATGCACCAACAAGTTAAATTGGTCGAAATTTCGTATTGAAGTTGGACATTGGCAGAAGCCGAGGCCGAAGGCATCAACCGAATACCTTGGCGTGGCACGCAGCCTTCGGCAAATTCCTTACAGGTTCAACAATGGGTTGTCGCCGCCCAGCTCCAAATTCTCTTACAGGTTCAATATGGAAGAACTTGAGCTACCACAGAGACCTTGGTAGAGGTGGCATAATTGATGCGGGAGCGACCACGACGACGACGAGCTCAAATTCTAGAGGCGGAAAATAGGACCAAGCATGGTCGACACGGTGACAGATCTCACCGGGAACCAATTCTCATCCCCGCACCGTGCCATGGGTGTGGCCATGGTGAGGGAGAGCTCCGACTCGGGATAGGGAGGAGAGCGGGGCCGAGCAGGTTCGTCACGTCCCAGCTCCACGCCATGGCCGCGACCACAGATTGCCGCTCCGGGGAAGAAGAAGACGCGTAATGGATGCAGGCGCCAACGCTCCAAGCCTACAGGGAGGAGAGCGGGGCTGAGCAGGTTCGTCCACGTCCTAGCTCCGTGCCATGGCTGCGACGTCCTACGGATTGCCGCTCCGGGGAAGAAGAAGACGCGTAATGGAGACGCCAACGCTGCAAGCCTAATTGACGGCTAAGCGACGAGAGCGACATAACGGCGAAAACTGACAGGGAGACCAACTTGACGACCGTTAGCCTGATATTTTGTATTGAAACATAAAGTTGAATTCGTGCCAAAAAAGACCCTCCGAGTATTTAGCTCGCCAACTGTGATCTTCGCGGCTGATTACAGGCAACTTGGGTACCGCGTTGCCTGAGCGTCTCAACTTTCGAGCCACAAAATAATATTCTCCTTTTTTTTGGTCGCTGATTTCTTTCCAGGTTCGTAGATCCTCCCGCTAGAAGCAGTTGTTGCTGATTCGTTTTGTAGTCTTGTCGGCACACATTCTGTCGTCTCATAAAGTGATGCGAGTATTGCAGCGAGCCCCACTAGATTGGAAATCTGCTGCGTGCTATTCATCTTTTCTTTCCCGGTCAGTAGCCAAGACAAGGAGCTGCATCGATTCCCATGATTGGGTGTTTGCCCATTAGATGCTTGCTCTGTAGCAATGTTGGCCTATCTAATAGAAAGAAGGATTCAGATGTAGGTGCTTGTGGATTTAGATGTATGTGCATGTGTTGTGGCTATTTTTTATGTGACACACGAAGGTTCTTGAGGAATACTAGGAATTTAATTTCCAATTTTAGAGCAAGGAGTAGACTGCTAGTATAGATGGTTTTGAGCACGTTTAGTTTTAGCTCTAGGACCAAATTAGAATTAAGGGTCACACTCTGTCTTTTAGGATGTTTCTTTTTAGAATAGATTCCTAAAACTGCTTTACTTATAGGTGTTGAAGTTACAGGTGTTGGAAGCAGTTCCGCTAGTTAAACATTTTCTACTGTTTGAACGTTTATTAAGGCAAGTGCACGAGTCTTTTTAATTATGGTTGCCATCTTTGAAATTGTTGGCCGTGTGATGTTGATTCTTTCTTTGGTGTTCATGCCTTGATATGTGGTCAAAAGTTTATAATAAGCCAGAGCAGTGAATAAGTTACAAGTAACTAATCCGGAGCAGACGATGATTTAAGTTATTGTGTAACTAGTCCGGTGAGCTTGAGCTAGGTCGGTGACAATTCACGTGTTTAACTATTCCGCAAGATGGTGAGAAAGTTAACAGTGAATATTCCGAAATGCTCCAACCATAAAATATGTGATGCATAAAGGTGTTTTTGGTTTTGGCCCCCTAATGAATAAAGGAATTTGTATTTTATTGTCCCGGTTCTAAGGTATACTTGCTGAGTATAATCTATTACTCACTCTTGCTTCTCTTTGAGTTTTATTTGGTTTTTAGGTATTTAGCATAACGACATGCATGGGAGGGAGTAGATCACCATCACTTCGAAGCCAACTCCTACACTATATACCATAGATATTTTTACAACACATAATTCTGAGTTTATTATTTTTACTTCATCATAATTCGTGGAGTCGTTGCATGTTCTTATGAGCCTTTGGTTGCTCTAGTTTTGGTACTCGTGTCAAGGAAGGATTATGCACTGTATGAATTGCGTGGAAGTTTATTTACATTGATATTATGCGTTATATACATTAAGTTGTGTATTGCATGTCGTGGATGTCCTTTAAAACAAAGAAGATGCTGGCAAAATTTTGAATTGCCGTTAGTTTTGTGAAATGAAAGATGAGTGGTAGGACTGCCAGATAGATAGAAATCTAGGGTGTTACAGTTGGTATCAGAGACTAGGCTTTAGATCTCTGGCGTAGTAAGTTAGGATAAGATTTAAAAAATTCTAAAACTTGAGTTAGGACCAACCAAAAAAATGATACACTGCACTGTAGGATGGGGTTTATGGGACATGCATCTCATTTGTGTTTCTATTGATTTATTTTTTCTTGTTTCTCTTATCCATTTGAGTAAGGATGGAAATTATTTGATATTATTTGTTTTTGTTTGCTGATTATTGATAATGTGTTGTATAGTTATGGCGCCGAATCGTAGAAGTCGGGCTCGTGGCCGTGCTGGCCGCAATGGTAGTGCAGAGGGGTTAGATGAGGAAGTAAGCCAATCTGGGAATAATGATGGACGTCATGCTGCGAACATGACGCTCACCAAGTGTCTGGATATGAAATTGGACAAGTTCGATGGATCAGGGACACCAATGAACGCTGCAAGTTGGCTTCGCACCATGGAGAAATACATGGATGCATCAGTGATGATGCATAAGACAGAGTTGTGTATGTGGCTTTTCAGCTAAAGGGTCTCGCTAATGTTTGGTGGGTCGGAGTCTGTGCAGCTTGGACACCGACTCATGGACCACCTACATGGGATGTGTTTGTTACACAATTCACCGCTAAGTACTACCCGGCTTCATTCAAGGAGAAGGTGGATGTTGCCCTGAGGAATATCAAGCAAGGGAACAAGACAGTGGATGAGTATGATGCTGAGTTTAGTAAGATGGTTCATTTCATGGACCATATTCATCAGAATGAGCCAGATAAAGCAAGGAGGTTCTTAAAGGGACTTAATTTGCGATATCGACATGTGATGGGAGTGAATCGCCCATCCAGCTATTTCGCTGTGGTTGAGAAGGCTAGGGGTTTGGAGTTACAATATCAACTCACAGAGGTAGAGAAAACTCGTGCAAATGGTGCCAACAACAATGGTGGGGGGCATAAGAGGAACTACCAGGATGGGAGTGGGTCTACTCAGCGATCCGATTTCAAGAAGTTCAAGCCAAAGCAGCGGACTCAACATTCATTCAAGCCCAGGCAGTCAGGGGCTCAGTCTTATTCAGGGTCACGCTCTGTATCACCTACATTCCTACGACTTGTTCCAGGATAGGGCATGCTTTGTTTCAAGTGCGGGGAGGGTCACCGTGCTTCCGAGTGTGACTTTTTAGGGTCTTGTCGTCAGTGCGGCAGACATGGTCACATGAGTAGCAATTTGTAGGGAGAACCCAAACTCTGTCATCAAGTGGGAGGTGGCCACATCTCCTAAATTGGGGTCTTCGGTAGATGGATCCTCTCATGGTTCAGCATCAACAGCCAAATCTTCCCATGGTTCAGTACATATGATGGCATCTTCTCAGCAATTTCAGCCACACTATCAGGCGTATCCATCACCGCAATTTCCTCCTCAACAATTCCCACCTCCACCACTAGGTTATTACTGGCCAACTACTCCACTTCCTACACTGCATGCCCCGCTTCAGTTACCTGCACCACCTACTGTTCCACCACCAACACAACAGAATACTGGGATTTCTTCTTCAGCACCTCATGGGATCTATGCCATGCCTACTATTTCCTCTCTGGGACGTCCAGATGTCGTTACAGGTATACTTCTAGTTGATTCGCATGATGCTTTAATTCTCTTTGATTCTGGTGCTACCTATTCGTTTGTGTCACTTGACTTTGTCAATAAAGTCGGTTTATCTAGCCAAGAGATTTCCGAATTTTTTCGAGTTAGTTCCCCGGGAGGCTTGATCACTAGTTCCATAGTATGTCCAGGATGTGTGATTTCCATAGATGATGAAGATTTTGTGGCAAATCTGGTGGTAATTCCTTTACCGGCCTTTGATGTTATTCTTGGTATGGATTGGCTACACCACTATCAGGCCATTATATCTTGTTTCTGGAAGACCATCACTTTGGAGGCTCCCTAAACGTTCTCTATCAATGTTGGCTAGCCTATTTTGAGGTCAAAGAGTACTGAAGAATGGATTTCTTTGGGCTTTGGTGGGGAAGTCAAGTAAAGAGTTGAATATTGAGAATATTCATGTGGTTAGAAATTATCCCGATGTTTTTCCTAGTGAGCTACCAGGTATACCACCAGAGCGGGACATGGTGTTTCATATTGACCTTGTGCCCGGTGCACGCCCAATTTCAATCGCTCCATATCGTTTAGCCCATCCTTTTCAAGATGAGTTGAAGAAGCAGATTGATGATATGCTAGCCAAGGATTTGATCCGGGGTAGTATTTCACCTTGGGGAGCTCCTGTTTTGTTCACCGAGAAGAAAGATTTGAGTTTGCGGATGTGTTTTGATTATAGGGCCCTTAATGCGGTGACTATCAAGAACAAATATCTGATGCCACACATTGAGGACTTATTTGATCAACTGAAGGGTGCCAAGGTATTTTGAAAGATCGATTTGCAGTCAGGCTATAATCAAATAAGAGTACGAGAAGAGGATATTGAGAAGAAGACGTTCTCCAAAGTATGGACATTACGAGTTCAAGGTTATGTCCTTTGGGTTAACGAATGCACCTTCTTATTTCATGGAGGCGATAAATAGCATGTTCCATAAGTATTATGATTTTGTCGTGGTATTTATTGATGACATTCTCATTTTCTCCAAGATGGAGGAAGATCATGAATGTCATTTGAGTATGGTGCTCGAGACATTGTGAAAGAATAAATTCTATGCTAAGTTGAAGAAGTGTGAGTTTTGGCTTTCGGAAGTGGCCTATTTGGGACATGTTATTAATGGTGAAGGTATTTCTGTTGACCCTAGCAAGGTTTCCACTGTCGTTGGCTGGGAGCAACCATCTAATGTAAAGGAGGTGAGAAGTTTCTTGGGAATGGTTGGTTACTACAGGCGTTTTGTGAGGGATTTCTCTATCATTGCTAAGCCAATGACCATCCTTACACATAAAGGGATAAAGTTTCAGTGGATAGAGGAGTGTGAACGTAGCTTTCGTTTATCGGCACCTATTCTTACACTTCCAGATTTTGGAGAGCGTTTTACAGTATATTCTGATGCTTCTCTGGTGGGCCTTGGATGTGTTCTCATGCAGAATGGCAAGGTGATTTCTTATGCGTCGAGACCGTTGAAAAAGCACAAGGAAAATTATCCTACCCATGATTTAGAGCTTGTAGTAGTTGTTTTTGCACTCAAGCTTTGGAGGCATTATCTTTATGGAGAAACGTGTGACATATTAACGGATCATAAGAGTATCAAGTATATCTTTACACAGAAGGATTTGAACTTAAGGCAGAGGAGGTGGTTAGAGTTAATTAAAGATTATGATTTCAATATCCAGTATACACTGGGTAAGGGAAATGTGGTTGCAGATGCTCTCAGTCGCAAGCCAGTTCCTCCAGCAATGAATTCCTTGATAGATGATTTCGAGCAAATGGATATTTCATATTGCTATGCGGGAGTTGTAGAATCAGAGTCACAACTCATTCTCGAGTCAGCCATACCGAAGCGTGTTCTGGAAGCGCAACAACAAGATAGACTATTGTAGTAGGTTAAGAAGCGTGTACGAGAAGGGAAGATTGGAAATTTTACTTTGGATTCCATGGGAGCCGTTCGGTTTTGAGGTCGTCTTTGTGTGCCACAGAACTCACAGGTAAAGGAAGACATTCTGAGAGAGGCACACCTACTTTGTATACCATACACCCGGGCGAAAACAAGATGTACCAAGATTTGAAGGAAAACTATTGGTGGAAACGGATGAAGGTAGATGTGGCTAAGTATGTGTCTTCTTGTAGTGTATGCCAGCAAGTGAAGGCTGAGCAGAAGAGACCACCGTGACTGTTGCATCCACTTGAGGTTCCAGAGTGGCCTTGGGATGACATTGCTATGGATTTTGTTGTTGGGATACCTCGTACTCAAAGAGGGAAGGATGCTATTTGGGTGGTCATGGGTCGACTAAGCAAGATTGCTCATTTTATCCCTATTCGCACCACAAACTCAGCGAGTGACCTAGCACCGATATATGTGTGAGAGATAATATGATTACATGGGGTTCCGTAAACCATTTTTTTCTGGCAGAGATGCTAAGTTTGTATCAAAGTTCTGGGAGAGTTTGCAGAGTGCGTTGGGGATAGAGTTGAGGCTTAGCACGACATTTCACCATCAGACTGATGGCCAGCCAGAGCGTACAATCTAAACTTTATAAGATATGTTGAGATGTTGGGTTCTATCTTGGCAAGAGAGTTGGGAGGACCATTTGCCACTTGTGGAGTTTTCATATAATAACAGTTATCAAGATAGCATCCGCAAGGCACCCTACGAGGCTTTATATGGATGAAAGTGCAGATCTCTGCTTTGTCGGACTGCCGTGGGTGAAAAATCAGTATTGGGGCCAGACTGGGTTCAGTAGACCACTGTGAGGGTTGCTGACATTAGAGAGCACATGTTGGTAGCACAAAGCAGGCAAAAGAGTTACACCGATCCCAAGATACGAAATGTGGAATTTCAAGTAGGTGATGAGGTGCTTCTTAGAGTATCACCTACTAAGGCCATTGTGAGATTTAATATCAAAGGAAAACTTAGCCCGCGATATATTGGACCTTTCAAGATAGTGGCACGAGTTGGAAAGTTGGCGTATCGTCTGGAGTTGCCTGAGTCTATAAAAGGTGTACATAAAGTATTCTATGTCTCGATGTTGAGAAAGTACTTTCGAGATCTAGAACGACAAATGACACTGGGGCCGATTTCTATTGAGCAAGATTTAACTTTTGAGGCTCGCTCGGTTAGAATTTTAGAGGAGGTTGATAGAGTAATGAGGCGCGAGACTCTCAAATTTGTCAATATTCTTTGGACAAATCAGACGGATCGTGAAGCAACGTGGGAACTTGAGTCAACAATGTAGGAGAAATATCCTGAGTTATTTACACCTGGTGAGTAAATATGTTGTGTCTAAGCTTTCATTTTATTCATGTGTCAAGTAGTGAATGAGAATTCGAGGACGAATTCTATTAAATGGGTGGAGAATGTAATATCCTAGAAAATTTAATCAATGGGTCGAGTAGTGAGTGAGAATTCAGGGAAGAATTCTGTTAAACGGGTGGAGAATGTAATATCCCGAAATTTCTAAATGTTAATTAAGCATTTCATGTAATTGACCAAACAAATTGGACTTATTGAACAATAAGCCGAATGGAAAATCCAAGAGCATGGTTGGGTTCGTCTCATCGAGCGGATCAAAAATGAGTATAAATTTATTCACTTTGGAGTTTGGATGAATATTTGGCGATTCGTCAAATATTGGATGTTAGATGATTTGGGGTTTAAAGTATTTAAATCCAGACTCTCTATCCGAGCAGGAAATAAAATAGACAGCCACGATATGGACCCAGACTCCAACTTGAACCAAACGTATCCAGCCACCGCCGCATAGCCTAGGGTTCTGCAGTTGTGCGCCGCCGATAGTTGCTCGGGTGCGGGTCGACCTGGTCGTTGTCATCTTGCCTAAATCAACTAGACTCCTTTTTTTCATCGCTGATTTCTTTCCAGGTTGGTAGATCCTCCCGCCAGAAGCAGTTGTTGCTGATTCATTTTGTAGTCTTGTCCGCACACATTCTATCGCCTGATAAATTGATACGAGTAGTGCAGCGAGCCACACTAGATTGGAAATCCGCTGCGTGTTATTCATCTTTTGTTTTCCGGTCAGTAGCCAAGACAAGAAGCTGAACTGATTTCCATGATTGGGTGTTTTTCCATTAGATGCCTGCTCTGTAGCAGCTTTGGCCTATCTAATAGAAAGAAGGATTCAGATATAGGTGCGTGTGGATTTAGATGTATGAGCGTGTGTTGCGGCTATTTTTTTTATGTTGAGGAATACTAGGAATTTAATTTTCCAATTTCAGAGCAAGGAGTAGACTGCTAGCATAGATGGTTTTGAGCATGTTTAGTTTCAGCTCTAGGACCAAATTAGAATTAAGGATCACGCTCTTTCTTTTAGGCTGTTTTTTTTAGAACAGATTTCTAAAACTGCTTTACTTACGTGTGTTGAAGTTATAGGTGCTGGAAGCGGTTTCGCTAGTTAAACGTTTTCTACGGTTTGAACGTTTATTAAGACAAGTGCATGACGAGCCCTTTTAATTATGGTTGCCATCTTTAAAATTGTTGGCCGTGTAATGTTGGTTCTTTCTTTGATGTTCGTGGCTTGATATGTGGTCGAAAGTTTAATAAGCCAGGGCGGTGAATAAGTTACAAGTAACTAATCCGGAGCGGGCGGTGATTTAAGTTATTGTGTAACTAGTCCGGTGAGTTTGAGCTAGGTTGGTGACAATTCACGTGTTTAACTATTCCGTAAGGTAAGTTAAAAGTGGATATTTCGGAATGCTCCAACCGTAAAATGTGTGATGCATAGTTTTGGCCCCCTAATGAGTAAAGGAATTTGTGTTTTGTTGTTCCGGTTCTAAGGTGTACTTGCTGAGTATAATCTATTACTCACTCTTGCTTCTCTTTCAGTTTTATTTGGTTTTTAGGTATTCAGCGTAACGACATGTATGGGAGGGAGTAGATCACCATCACTTCGGAGCCCACTCATACACTATATACCATAGGTTTATTCTTTTTACTTCATCATAATTCATGGAGTCATTGCATGTCCTTATGAGCCTTTGGTTGCTCTAGTTTTGGTACTCGTGTCAAGGAAGGATTATGCACTATATGAATTGCGTGGAAGTTTATTTACATTGATATTATGGGTTATATGCATTAAGTTGTGTATTGCATGTCGTGGATGTCATTTCAAACAAAGGAGATACTGGCGAAATTTTGAATTGTTGTTAGTTTTGTAGAAATTTAAGATGAGTGGTAGCACTGCCAGATAGATAGAAATCTAGGGTGTTACATGTTTCTTTCCCTGGTCATCGTGGTTGAACTGTCCGTGGCTTCCCTCACGAACACCGATCTGGACGAGGAATCCCTGCATATACGTGCATTTTTACGGTTTGTATTCGTCAGGTGGGAACCCGAACCATGTATTATAATCACACAGTCGATTGAATGATCATTGAAGCACGGATTTACGTCCAATCGTCATGCTCGTGTTCGTCCGCTCATCTGTGTTCCATCGCCCATCGAATTCGCTGTCTTCTTAATGGCATGTAGCAAATTGATTTGTCTCTAGCTACTTATAAGTGAACAATTAAAGTATTTCTACTTCGTGTTAATTCAATTTTTTTGTAGCCACATAATTGAGATCGGTGGCGCTCCCTTTATCCGTCCTTCAAGGGCGGATGATGTTCTTCCCCTTTTTTGTTCTGTTGTTTCAATTAATCGTGTACGGGTATTGTTGTACCTACGAGATTATCGGTGGTGTTTGAAATTTCTAGCTGGTAGATTTGAATCGTTCAACAGAGTCGGCGGATTTTCCGCGAAATGCAATTCGTGTCAACGGTGGCGGTTGGTTCACGGTGCGGAGCTTGATTTTAGCTAAATTAGTTAATTTGTGTTTGTTCATTACTTTGTAAAACATCCAGCGTGCCATTTTTTATTCGATGTTTAGTGCAAATGTGTGTATGTACCAAAGACAGATCCACGGGCTTGTCTGTGTTGTTCTGCAGACATATAATGTTGAACTGGTTTCATTTTATCCATATGAACTTTTCGTGCACGCTCCATTGTACTTAACTTGATATCATGCCTGCACTGTTGTGATCTTTTAAAAGAAATAGATGAGTGATATTTTCTATAGTAACAACATATAATTATACTTTTTGTGTGTTAAGCCTGAACTTTTCGGGTGATGAATACTGTACTTAGATGTATTTAACGGCAGAACTATTTTGATTTTCAAAGAAAATTTATACATATAAAGTTAAACTTATTTGTTCTTTAAGACTAAACTTTCTGGTAATCATTCGTTGTACTTTCCTTCTTTATGATTGTAACGTTTAAATTATATGACTACATTAGGTTAGTTATGTTGTTTCGAGTTTTCTGTTAAGTATACACATTACAGTTATAATGTAAGCACACTCGAGTTCCTATCCCCTTTTTCCTGCTAGCTATTCGGTTAAATCAATAAGCGTCATTACAGTTTGGATGGATAAGTCCATTTTTCTCTTTTCTGTTTTTCCTGTGCGACGTAGCATATAAGTCTAGTCTGTAGTGTATTTTGTTCATTTGCTGCCCTTCTTCCTTTTGCCTACATGCCGTATACCTCATACTCCCCACTTCTGGCCAATCGTCCTTTCAATCATGAATTCACTATCCCTTCCATGGGAATACCTCCATCAAATTCACTTACACTAATAGTGGTGCAGCCATTGATACTTGGATCGACAAGGCCGAGTCTATCCTCGCTAAAGCGATGTGAAGGTTGTTGGAGTTGACGTCGAGTACACTCCAAATGGTTTTAAGCTGTAGACTGCTGCGGTCATTCAGTTCTTTGTGGGAGAGGAGTGTTTGGTGTAGCGCACACTACTGATCCTACTGAGAAGATTTGGTCGTTTACCAAAAATTGGAGCTATACCTTTGCTGTTTTCAACATCTTTCAAGACAAGAAAGTGCTTGCTCGGTTTACTCCTTGTTTAGTTATTTCACAGTATAAAGATATTCAGGTTATGTGGAGAGATCCAGACCTGAAATCCAAGAAGCGGACTCAAGGAATGAAGGACATTGCTACTGCTATCATAGATCTGTATTATGAGAATATGAAGAATGGTTTTGTAGATAAAGAGCATGGCATGTGGGCTGATCTACCACCCTCTCACAGGCTCACTTGGAATATGCTGCTAGGGACGCATACGATGCGTGCGAGCTGTATAAGCATTTGGATGTATTAGAGAGAGGGTTCTATTCTCTTTACAAGCTTCCTTCGAAAAAACGAGTGTGGGGTTGAGATGATTAGAATAGGGTGTTAGCTTTCAATAAATTTGTTTTACATAATTTTAGTTATTTTTTATGGTTATTAGTATGTTTTCTCGAAATTCCTCATGTACCCAACGTATTTGTACTTTCCTTCACTGTAAGGTTAAACTTATATGGTAATAAGAGCTTTACTTTTGGGTCATTTTCCTTTTTTATTCTACATCATAATGTACCTGTTTGTTTGGATTGACAGAAATCTCTAAACCGTTGTATGTTTTAAGACTATACTTTTTATTGTTAAAAAGTTGAACTGTCCCGTGCAGGACAGCTGTACTTCTCTTTTTATCTTTGGTGTATGGTATCTACTATTAGATTTTATATAGGCTAATTTTCATAAGAAGTTCGTAGACTGTAGTTTCTAGGGTACCTGTACTTACCTTTCATGCCCGGTTGTACTTTTATTTGTTATTAGGTTGAACTTTCCATATGTGGAAGCAGTATCCTAAGGTTTTTCGGTTACTTGTACTTACCTTGTGCGACAACTTGTACTTCCCATTTTTTTGTGGTTGTAGCATAATCTGTAGCTGTCCTTTTTACGTTTTCTATAAATAGTTTGAAGATGTGAGATGATAGGGAAGAGGACTGAGTCTAAAAATATTTACTACCTTTATATATATTCGTTATAGACGCGGTATCCTAACATGTTAGGGCACCGAGTCTTTGTTGTCAGCGATGGGCGACGACGCCAAGTTGTTGGAATAGTGGTTACGCGTTAAGTTAGTTTCCTATGACTTAGGTTTTAGGTGGGATTGGGGGTGTAAATACCCCCAATATGTACCTTTATGCAAACCTGATATATATTTTTTAGGGTTTAGGGTTGTTGATTGTTTTCGAAACGTAGCATCGATGTCATGAGAAACACAGCAACGACCCTTGTACTTATCCTATTGTTAAACTCGTACTTTCCTCTGTTTCGTGGTTGTACTTATCTATTTTAGAGGCTGCAGGCTTATGTTCAAGGGTACCGAGTCTTCCTTTCCCGTATATGCTAACCATTCGAGGCTGAGTCGTCTCGGGAAAATCACCAAGTACACCCTATACTTTTCTGTTGATCCTACATGTAATTTCCCTTTCAACCTTCTTGTACCGACCAGTTTTAGAAATTTTACCCTTAGGTGTTAGTGTATTGATTCTTTTTCGCTGTTGTTTTTTATATTTTATGTGAATTTTTTAAATATGTTAGAGGGTGGGGGGTTTGGGTTACTCCCGCCCTCCCCACGTTTTTTAGAAAACGTGACGACACATGTAACACCGGTCAACTTGAACTTACCTCATGCTGTATCCCGCACTTCCATTATTTTGATGGTTGTACTTGCAGATTTGGAGGTAGTAGCCTTAGTTATTAGGGTACTTAGGCTTCGTTTCCATCGACATGTTAATTTGTACTTACCTCACATGTACTTGGATCTCTAGCTTGGGTTGTATTTCTCTTTAATTAGTGGTTGAACTTTTCTGATATGAATGTGGTGGCCTAATGGGGTAGGGTATCGAGTTGTCATCGACGTCTATGCGGTAGATAGAGTATCGATGCGTAATTTTTATGTCGAATCATATTTTTTTTTCATTCGTAGTTTCATATTTTTGGTCTGAAGTAAAGTTCGTGTTGGATTATTTTTTTTGTGTATTTTAAGAATTTTATATTTGTATTTTCGTGATTTATTTTTATAGGTAATTTCTCCTTTACTTTTATGTTTTTCAAAATTAGTTATTACCTGGGTGGTGCCCAGCATTTACGCCACCTTGTATGTTTCCATCTCCCACTTGTTTTTGAAACAATAGAGCTTTCCTCCACTCTGCCCGCAAGCAGAGAGAAATCCCCACGATCTCCTCCACTTTCCTCCACGATGCCCACCTTCTTCACCGATCCTTGGAATCGCTCGCTCGAGGAACCGCCAACCCCGCGTGGACCTACTTTGTCTGATAGTTTCTCCCACATATCGTCGCCTTCGTAGCTTCTAGCTCATTCTCCCCGCGGAATCGATGCTCCGTCGTCTTTGCTTTGTCGCTGTCGCATGAGTCAACTCTATTTTTTGAACTGATTTGCCTTTCCTTTGTCTATAGTTTCTTTTGAGCGGATCTAGGGTTCGTCATATCCTCGTCCGGTTGATGCATGGATTGCTGGTGTATCTTCATCAAGGCTTCTGCTCCGCCGTCTCCTCGTCCTCTCCTGAAGGCGCTGCAGGTAGTTTTGTTCAAACCAGGCTCAGTTTAATTCTACATTTCCTGTAATGCATGCATGTTCTTCCAATGTGTTACTAATTCATCCTGCTATTTGATTTGTTAATGTTTGTGATGTTTATATTGAACTGTCTGTTCCATGAATCATATGAACTTATTTGAGTTCATTTTTTATCTCATTGTACTGTCTGATTTGGGAAACATGAACCTATTTGTATGTTTGGTGTGTTGTTTAGATTGAACTGGTTGTTCCAGGAAAAATATTAACTTATTAGATATGATTAGGCACATGTACCTCTCTTGTTGTTTTCCTTGAAATGCGTTTTTATGGTGTTGTTGATGTATTTTGGTAGTACCTATTTTATCCTTGAGAACATATATACTTGTACTTATTTTCTGATACAGGTTATACTATTAAGATTTGTTCATAAGAGAATATTTCTTTATAGTGCCAATTTTCTGCCTTTTGTTTTGGTAAATTTAAATGTCAGTTGTGCTTATTTATTTTTTATCCTTGTACTTTTTTATTTTATGTGGTTGAACTTAATGCTTATATGCTTTGCTCACAACTTAATTGTACTAGTTACATGTACTTGATTGAATTATTTTGGTTTACTAACTGGTGTTTTATGTTTATTTTTCCAATTGTTACAAGTGAAGATGTTGATGTTCCTCTTGATCAGCATTCACCTTCTAATTCTAGTGGTGATGCCAATTTTCGGGAGAAATCTATTATAGTTTAGCAAGGTAGCACGCAAGGTGCCTCAGTGGAGGACCTCAATAATGCCCCTGCTACTATAAGTGCATTTATTTGTTATTCTTCTTTTGCTATTGTTTTTGTCTGTAGGTATGATATTTGGTTTTGGGGACATGTGTTATACTATACTAAACTAATACTGTTTTGTGGGTCTGCAGGTGATTCGATAGCTTGTATTAATGAAGTAGTTGCATCTATGCAAGCAAAGTTTCCATCAAAACCTAATGAAGGTGGTCTGAGACATGATTGTGATAGTGAGGGTGATGTTTATGATGATTCTTTAGAGCTGTCTGGGACGCAGTCACAGTCTGTTGATGGTTTAGAGCCTGTTACTCAGTTGGAGGATGTCCCATTTTAGTTAGCTGTTGAGAAGAAAAGGGAATTAGAGAATATTCATCGTGCGAGAGAACATAAGAAAAAGGCATAAGCTGATGATTTGTGTCATGATGGAGATTGTACGTCGAAGGCAGATGATGACCAAGGCTCTGATGCTGCTCCTGTCAACGCATATGTCCCAGCCAGAGAGCGTAGGTCGTCAAAAGATGATCAATCCTCTATTCCTGTTGCCCTAGTAGATGTTTATGCCCCACTAGATGTTGCTGCCGGACCAGATAATGTGTGTCCCATGGCTGATAGCCCATCTAACCTTAAGAAGTCTAGGGTAGTTGTATGAAAATTTAAGGATTTTTTGTCTCGAGCAGTCCACGCAGAAGCCCGCGTATCTCTAGCATTACAGCTATACCTGAAGGTAGTATATGTGAAAGCCCGCGTTTGGTTGCTAAGCAGAAACCAAGCCTTTTGAAACCTAATGCAGCCCGGGTGAAGAAGGCAGCTACTGCATCAATATATCGTGCTCCTGTTGTTAAGCAACCTATTAAGGGTAAGAAGGGTACATCTAGGGTGAAGCCTAGTGTGCATGCAACAAAGAAACCTGCTGCTAGAAAGGGCAAGAAGTCATCTCCCAATGCGAAAAAGGCAAAACATGTTGAAAAGGATGAAGATTTTTTAAAGAGGAAGACAATGAGGAGGATGTTGATGAGGAGGGTCATGCTAACTTTTTGAAGAGGAGGATGTGGTGAGCTTTTTGAAGTACTTTAATTTCTGTTTATCTTGCACTTGTCTGGATACAATGGCTAAACTGCCATGCTTACTGTAGTTGAACTTATCTATTTTTATAATGATCAAGGACTTCCATAGCTTATGTATGAACTTTCCTGTACAACATTCCTGAACTTTTTGTACCTGAGTAGTTGTAC
Organism: Avena sativa; assembly: GCA_916181665.1. NCBI lineage: Eukaryota > Viridiplantae > Streptophyta > Magnoliopsida > Poales > Poaceae > Avena > Avena sativa. The sequence goes on from OV702289.1 coordinate 326,823,613, forward strand.
TTTCCTCCAACTAACCCTATGTGCTTCTGAAGCATAGCTTTCCTCATAATATTTCTACGCATCATTTAATTGTACTTTCCTCCTTATCGGTAGTCTGTTTTTGTTGTACTTCCCTACTCATTATTTGTTTACATTTTCTTGGTCTACAATAAGCATCATTTAGTTGTACTTTCCTCTTCATCAATAGTGTGTTTTTGTTGTACTTCCCTACTCATTATTTTTTACATTTTCCTGGGTGATATGCTTGAACTTACCTTTTTTATTAATAAGTTTAAAGTGCATTGGTTCCTTTTTTAGTTGTATTTACTATGTTCTCTTGACAATGCGTCCCTGCTTCATATAGTTGTACTTCCTTTTTTGTTTTTACCCGTTGGTCATACATCTGTGCTCTCTATGATATTTTGTAGTTATTTTTTCTCCACTTCCTTGCTTATAATTTATGGTTCATACTTGTTACATTGTTTGTAGCCCAAGAAAGATGGGAGGTCTAAGAAGAGGAAGAGAAGAGACAAGGGGGTCAAAGGGAATAAGGAAGATGAAAACAAGTTCAATACGATGGCAAGGTGCTCACTCAGGGAGTTGCATTCGTGTCTGAAGTTACTGAAGCCCCGCCACCTTGCTGAGCTTGAGGCAGGAGATATGATCCATCTTAAGGATTTTAAAATCAGGGAGAACATCAACTGTCAGTTGATTGGTTTCTTGATGTATAATGTTGACCCTTGATCTTGGTGATGGTTATTGGAAATTTAAGATAACTCCTGATAGCATAGAGATGCTTTGGGGGATCCCTTATTGTAACACCCTCGAATCGGCCCTATGAAAGTTTCAGCGATTCCCGCCAAACCCGCATAAAAACGATTCAAAGATGCCCACCAGGCACTTGCGTGCGGGTGGAAAACGAAGTAATATCATTACACATTAGTCCACGATGGAACCCACAGAACATATATATACAATAATGACTCCTCGAGTCAAGAATGTAGATATACAGTACAAAGATCTAAATCACCTTGAAAACGATACAATATCCGAGTACGGATAAGAAGCAAATTGGGCTAAGAGCCCTGAAGAATAACCAATGGCGTCCATAACCCTGCCCAGGCCAAGCCGAAAGGGTAACCCTGCTAACGACGTCGATCTCAAACCTGCTAAAACAAAAGGGGTGCCGACAAAGGGCAAAGGAAAAAGAGGAGCGTCAGTACTGAGGCCAGTACACGGCGAGGCTAGAATTCGGCGGCTCTCGCCTACATAGGTATGGTGGACTGAAGCGGCAGCGAAGCATGCACTAAACCACCTATAGAGACTCGAAACCACTGTCGGCTATTAGAGAGGGATAAGAAAGACCTATTCGGGACCAACCTGATACTAACACCAATCATACCCATCCTGGTATTCCCCCTCGAGACCAAACAAGGAAGTCAAACCGAGGAACTCACACAGTTGGCAGTTTCATTCATTCCATTATAGTTGAATCACTTACTAGTCAGATATAGATAGCATGAGTCATCCTGATAGCATAAGTAGTGGGCAGTTTTAGTTAACCATTCAGTTGTAGTTACAGTACTTACTAGTCAGATACAATTAGCATGTGACATCCCAAACCCAACAGTTGTTGGCACTTTTATTTCATTCTATTAGAGTTGCGATACTTACTAGGTAGGTATAACATGACACGATACACCCCAGTTCCACTAGTTGTTGGCACTTTTATTATCCATTCCATTATAGTGAAGCTGATTACTAGTCACATATTAAGTCAAATTTATAGCACTACTTTAGTTATGCTTGTCTATGATCGAGATACTGTGCTCCAAGTCGTCCATAACGCGGACACGGCTTTCAGAAAGATTTACCCTACAGGGGTGCACAAATAGCAACACACACACGATCAACCTCGGAAAAACCAAATCAAAACCCAACGAGGCTTTCACGACAAAGCAATCACAGGATTCATAAAACATTTCAGAGGGCCACCCCACTAAGCTACCCGCAACAAAGTTGGCCGGCTCCGAGACGGACCCAGGGTTTGTGTAGATGGCGGTAAATGACTGGGAACCCGAAAGTGTGACTGGGCTTGTCGATACAGCGAAAACGTGTCACGGTCCAAAACAGTACAGGTGCTCCACGCACAATCGTAAATAAAGCAGTAAAGCATGGCATAGGTACAGGATAGTAATAAAGCCCCAAACTAGTTTGTGGCTCCAAGAAATAAGAAATGAATCAAGCTCTGGCTAAGGGGGATTCATAGACTCTCCCGTATGTGGATAGTGCGAATAGTCAAGGAACAGATATCAAGTACTCGGGGCCTGCGGGACACAAGTGGGCATAAAAAACCAAATAGCATATATTGCCCACCGGTGCCTCTTTCATTAGTTATCCAGCAATTTAATAGTTGTATTTAAAGTCATGATCCTCTCCACCATAAAGCATATGACAACATTCCAACAACTGTGTGGTACTTCAGGACACAGGATCGCATCTGAGCAAGCGACTACGACTCGCAAGACCATCTATCTACCAAACAACAGGTAATAGGAGGTGTCCAAGGCAATATAAAAGGCTGCACGGAATATATCTGGTACGAAACACTAAAGCATCACGATACGGATAGCAATAGATCAACAGGAGGAAATAAAGACTATAAATGCAAAATAGGTAGAAAGGGGGAGAATGCTCGCCTGGGAACACTACCGAAGATACACCAGAGAACTTGCCGATACTCGCATCCACTCAACGGCCTAATCCGTGAAGAAGCAAAGCACTAAAAGAAACACCAGATGCACTATTTAAAACTATGGCAGAAGATCCGGCATGATTATGATATGATGCATGGCATGACAAGATGCGGTGCAATTAGGCAATATTAAGCGGAACCGGGGTCCCGACAATTAATTACATGGTTCAAATTGTTTAGATACCCCACAATTTAAATGGTCTCTTAATAACGCAAAACATGGCATTGGTTCTCTACACAATTTTAAATGGAGCCAAATATAAGACTAGAAAAGCCCTCATATAGTCTCCATATTTAATTATGAGTTGGATCAACTAAAAGCCCCCGAACCACAATATGTATGCAAACATGACAATTTAATTTGCAACAAGATATATGTCATTATAAAAATAGGGGTCTCGGAAAGGGAATCACATTAGGGTATCAACGATCTTGGGTTCACCGAGGGTCGATGGGGTTCGGTCTTGGCGGGATCGGTCTTCAGATCCATGAAGTAGATCTTGGCGTTCACGGCGGAGATCTACGGGTCCAGGGTCTTCGGGTTCTCAGCCATCAAATCCGTTATGGAGATCATGTCATCCGTCTCGTCTTTGGGGTCGAACTTGTTCAATCTCCGGGTCTTCGGAAGATCTTGTTGTCCCTATCGTCGGGAAGATCTTGTTGTTCCTTGCATCAACGCCAGGGGACCGCGTCCCTGGCGGCGGGGCAGAGAGAGAAGCAGGAGCACCTGGGTGGCGCCTGGCGATGGGAGACGGGGCGAAGTCGTTCCAGGGGAAGGCGAGCAAGAGGAGCGACAGTGGACGAGGCCACGGCCGGTGGCGGGTCCGAACGAGGACGACGCGGCCGCGAGCGGGGGTTGGTGAAGAGCGGGAATGGGGATCGAGGCCACATGGCCACAGGGATGCGAGGATAGGTGGGAGACAGGGTCGATCGGGTTGGGGTCAGCGGCTGCGTGCGGTGCACGGGAGGGGTGGGGCGCGACGCTGCAGGAGGTGGGACCAGGGTGCAGGCGGGTTGGCGTGGTGAAGACTGGGGATGGTTAGGTGGGGTGCCTGTCCACTGGGGTGGACCGGGTCGGCTGCTGCGCACCGTGTGTGTGGTTCAGGGACGGTACGGTGCGAGCTGCGCGCACAACATGAGTGCGGCGGCGTCAGCAGTTGGTAGGTAGATAGGTCTAGGGTTAGGGTTTCGCATTTGTAGCGGGGTAGTAGGCCGGCTGCTGGCTGGGCTTTTGGGCTTGGCCGGTGGCTGCCTCCCCCGTAAAAAAATAGTTTTTATTTATTTGTTCACTTATTTTTATAAGGAATACTTTTGTAAATAGTTTTTAGACAAATAAAAGACCTAGAAAAGATCGGAGTTTTGATTTGAAATTAAGACAAGGGATATTTAGAAAACAGAACTAGGCTTTTAGAAAATAGTTTTTGACGAACTTATGCATGATGACATGACGATGCTCAAATGCAATGTGGCATGATGACATGAGCATGCGGTCATGATGATGCGCAACACGAAAACATCGCGATTTTCTAGTAGTGGTTTTAGCGGGGTGCTACACTCATGGGAATAGCACGACCCCTAGGCCATATGAAACTGATTATCTTAATGATTTGATGGAATTAAAGACCAAACTTGGTTTTGAAAGGAGAAAGCTTATTGAGACGAAAGACCTTCGTGCTATCCTTAAAAGACTGTTGGATGAGTATTGTGATGATGAGGTTATGGATGAAACTAAGGATAAGCTTATTATGAAGGTTTTTGGGCTCATTCTTTACAACAAGTTCATTTGCCCTGGTTATTCTGTTATGGTGTCAAGGGAGGCCCACATGGTCAATGATTTTGATGCAACCAAGCTAAAGCATGTTGACCTCTGTCAGCTTCTTTATGATGAGCTGAAGAAAGCTGTCTTCGCTTGGCAGGATGCCAAAGCTGATTGGAAAGCTATTCCTGTCTGCGGGATTACTTTTCTGCTTATCTATGATGATCCTTATTTCAAACAAGTTGAGCTCTGTTGATAAGCGTACTCCCCGTATCCTTTATTTGAATGTTAGTAATCCGCGGAAGCTTTTGACTTGGACCTCATGAAAGCTGGGAATATGCTCCCTCATACCTGGATTTATGGCAAGCTTCCGGTGAGCATACTCTTCTTATTTTTGCTGTATGTTCTTTTACCATTTTTACACCTTCATTTTCTATTGTTCAGTGAAGATTACCTTTTTGACTCGGGTTTGCCCTTTTCATTATGTGCAGTGGAAGAACCCTGTGAAACTGTGTACTTTGAAAAAACCCCAAAACCTATTGGTTTCCGATCTCCTTTGTTGAAGAGGAGTTCTGCATCTTTGCTAGCAGTTGTTCCTCCTTCTTCTAAGAGATTGCTGGCAGGAAGTAGCAGTGCAGCTGGGCATGATGTTGAAGGAAGCAGTGTCAACCCTTGTGTTTCCTGTTTTGGAGAGCTTGATTCTCTTCTAAAGAAGGCTTTTGAGGTTTCTCTTCTGCTTCCAAGTACTACTGTTCGACTGAGCCACATTTCTAGGCTTCTAGGTCCTGAACATGCTTTCGATGAGGCAGCTACAAAGGACGAACTCTCTCTCGAGCAAGCGAGTATTGACATGATTCGAAACTTCATCTATCACGCACAAGGTACTCTTGGTTTGGTTAATAAATCACAAAACGCTCGGTGCAAACCTTATGAAGAGCGAGTTGCAAATTTGCTTTGTGAGTTGAAGGAGAAAGATGATGCCGTCTCTACTGCCGCCACCACTGCTGGTACTACCGCTACTGAAGGTTCTGCTGATGTTGTGGGATATCAAGGCCACGTTAATGAGTTGCCAACCAGGGAGGAAGTGAGTTGAACTGTCTTCATTCTGCTTGTTGAACTGCGGCCATTTGGTTCCTTGAACTTACCTGACATGTACACTCGTTTTTATTTTCCTCCCTATGCAATGTAGGATATTGATATTGGAGGTGTTGCCATTCCAGACGGTTTTTAGAACAAGCCTGTGTCTCATCCTGCTACTCCTCCCAAGGACAGAGAGAGAATCGAATGTGCTAACCATGATGAGGCGGACAACGATACTGCTCTTGATGACAACTCTTCTCATCCTACTGATATGCATACCAGAGATGCAAATATGGCTGATGTTGCTGTGGGCCCTCAACAAGTGGAAGTAGAAGTTAAAGAAACTGTTGAAGTTGCTCCCGCTGCAGGTGTTACTACTGAAATAACTGTGAATGTTGTTCCAGGACCTGAAGCTGCTGAAGCAGCTGTTGAAACTGCTCCTACTTCTTGTACTACTGCTGAAGAAATTGACAAAGTTGTTCCAGCACCCGCTGCCGAAGGAACTGTTCAAGATGCTCCTGATGCTGCTGTAGCTAAAGTTTATCGGGATGGATTTGTGCCAGCTTCTAGCTTGTTCCCTCCTATGAAAAGGCAACATGTTTCGCAAGCAGAAGCAGGTTCCATGGGAACCTCTGGTGGAACTGATGCTTTTGAAGAGATGGTTTGTGAAGAGGATGTTGCGCCAAGCTCTTCTACTCCAGATATAGGCAAGAACACATAAATACCATCTTTGTTTTTATCCTTTTTATATTTTTCTATTTGTTATGGGTGGTTGAACTCTATGGGGGTGTGGGAATGTAGAAAACTATGTCTGTATGTATTATTTGTGATGGAACATGTGATGTTATCTATATGCAGTTCATGTTTTGTGTTGTGGTGTATCCATGCATCCATCTTTTATGTGAATGTTTTGATTCCTTAGGTTTTCCTATTCGCTAAACGGACATCCTGAGTGCAATGCTATCTTTTTACGCATCCTGAACTTCCCATAACGATACTTGCTAGTGTTATATACTTTCTATATCAATCACCTAAACTTTTCTCTATCGTGTCCTTGAACTTAGTTGTGCCCAACACTCTGCCTTACTGCTCCAGCAGACTATACTGTTGGATCGTGTGTGGTTGAACTTAGCTTGTAAACTTACATGTACTTTTCTGTGTTGTTTTCCTAAACTTTCTCATTTATTTATCTTCTTTTTAGAATTTTTCGGATCCATCGATTCTAGTGGATGAAGTTAATCTTACAGAAACCATTGAAAGATTTTACCATATGGTCACAACCATTAGGATAAGTCACCCTAAAGGGTATGTTACCATGCTTTCTTTTCTCCTATTTTACTTTTTTTTCTGATTTTGTTGATGTTTTTTTTGAAACTTGCAGTTCACTACCTATGTTTGAGAACAATATTGTTAGCGCTACAGTTGATCATATTTCTGATTCATTCAGTATGCCTGGTTTGCATGAGGATCAGTCAGAAAATGTTGGTTGTCTTGGTTCTGAGACAACGATGATTGACATCTATCTTCTTAGTGAGAAGTATCATGACTCAAAGAAGCTTGCTGTGCCTTATTACATCACCGTAAGCTCTGTTTGCTCTTTTATATTATTTTTGTGTTTTGTTTTTTCTATTCTTTCTTTAAAAATATATTCATGCAATCTTGATGCTACCTTTTTTGTGATGATTCATCTACAGACTAAACTATTCTGTGGTGATATAGATAAAAGTGTGAGGAGGTGGTTTGCTAAATGTAACATGGATAAGCATGATCTTGTAAGTTCATTTAGTTTTACTACCTATGTGTTGTCCATTCCTATACACGACAAATATTTCAGGTTTTGTTTTCATATATAGACATTTTAAATTTTTTCCTTGATAGGTGATGTTCCCGATGTTGAATCCTCCTATGAGGAAGGGCGCAGTTGGCCACTAGGTCACAGTTTGCCTTAATTTGAAAGACGAATGTTTCAAGCACTTGGATTCTCTATACACATCGCAGGATCATGTTGGTTGGTCCATTTATCGTAGAATGGTGAAAAGCATAGGTACACTCTAGACCGATGGTAGCGTCGACTTGGATAGGCCTCTTACACCAATTAGCATTGATGGTTTCCGAACCGAATATATGAATGTCTCTCAACAAAAAAAGGGTAAGTCAAATCTCTGTATTTATTATAGTATGATTTTTGTATTATCCTTGATTTTTCTTTTTGCTATAATAGTTACTGAACTTTCTACTTTCTAGCTCTTGCACTTTCCCTCAGTCAGGCCTTGGACTTTCTATTTTTTAAGGGATAAATATACCCACTTTTTATTTTTTGTTCAATCACATGCAGGCGTAATTGCGGGTGGTTCATGTTACAGTACACTGATTCATGGACTGGGGAATCACACACTGATTTCACTTACGAGGACATCCTAAACATTAAGAAGTTTATGCTTTTCAGATGGGCGATGTGTGGTGTTTTCAAAGTCAATTTTGTTAACTCGTTTGGCTAACACCCAAGTAAGGGCCCTAAACTTCTCATTTTGCTGTGCCTGAACTTTTCTATCAGTGTCCCTATTTGATACTTGTCTTCTTAAATGTATTAACTTGTATCCTTTACCGCAGGTGATTGGATGGATATTTCTGATGAGAGTTTCTAGCTGTTCGAGCGCACTTCTATTCTTGTAGACAGTTGTTGGGCCTCCAAGTGCAGAGGTTTGTATAACAACAACAAGTTTCCCTTAAGTGGATTACCCAAGGTTTATCGAACTCAGGGAGGAAGTGGTCAAAGGTATCCCCTCTCAAACAACCCTGCAATCAAGATACAAGAAGTCTCTTGTGTCCCCAACACACCCAATACACTTGTCAGGTGTATAGGTGCACTAGTTCGGCGAAGAGATAGTGAAATACAAGTGGTATGGATAAAAGACAACGGTGCCAGAAAAAAGCTTCATGGCGTGGAAGAGACTAAAGGCAAACTGAAATAAAGATGGCAGCAAGCAAACATGTAACAGATCTAGTTGCAAACGAAGTTTCAATGCTTAGAAACAAGGCCTAGCGATCATACTTTCACTAGTGAACACTCTCATATAAATATCTTCTCTTTATGATACTACTCTGAACTACTCTCCGGTTGCACACTCTAATCCATGGTAGGGCTATAACAGCACACCTCAAAGTTCGCTTTTCCCATCTAGATAACCCCACACTATCACCTTGAGCACTAGATGGTTCCAACAAACACCACAATTTCATAGAGACATCCAACTCCAAATATAACTCATAACAAGTATTTGTAATCTGTAGCCTAAGTGCCACCATGGCGTGCACATTGTCACTTTCACACACATGGGGAGAGTAGAGATCTATTAAAGCACTTGAGTAGCAAGGTAGATCTACTTGATTACAAAGCTCATGATCACAATATGATCATGCATAGAGAGAGAGATGAACACATAGCTACCGGTAGAACCCTTAGCCTTGAGGAAGAACTACTCCCTCATCATCATGGGAATCAGCAACAGCGATGGAGATGGTGGTGGAGATCGATGGAGATGGCTCCGGGGGCACTTCCCCGTCCCAGTAGGGTGCCGGAACAGAGACTTTCTGTCCACCGAATCTCCCCTTTGGTGGCAGCGGCGCTGCGGAACTTTTCGTGGCTGGAGGCTGGTCGATTTAGGGTTTTTGCATTGGGAGGCATCTTATAGGCGAAGAGGCAAGATCGGTGGGCGGCTAGGGGGCCCATACCACCTGGTGGCGCGGCCAGGGCTAGCCCGCGCCACCATATGGTGTGCCCACCCTGGTGCCCTACTCTGTCTCTTCTTCGTGTTTCTGTGTTGCTCCGGGAAAAATAGGCATATTGGCTTTTGTCTCGTCCAATTCCGAGAATATTCATTTTCTGACTTTCTGGAACCAAAAACAGCAGAAAACAGGCAACTGGCACTGTGGCATCTTGTTAATAGGTTAGTCCAAGGAAGTGTATAAAAAGTACTCCAAAGTGTGGACAAAACATAAGAAAGTAGATAAAACCAAGCATGGAACGTCAAAAATTATAGATACGTTTGCAACGTATCAGAGACCTAGATGTATCAGCCAGATTTTGATGCTTTTAGTGTCACAAGCCAGGAAGACCATCGCATCCCGAGTTCATGTTTTGCTGTTCAGAGTGGTAAAGGCAAGGCAGCTGTCGCCAATATGCCTACAGGGAAGAAGATGCGTCTGTTCAAGTTGGATCCCGAAGATGACGATTTTGATAAGATTGCCAAGTTTGTTGATTCGACTGACACAGATGACTTTGTTGATCCAAAAACAAGGTCAGGAAAGAAACTTGCTGGTTTAAAGAGGAAGGTTGAGCCTGTTGTGGATTCCCAAAACATGGCGTCCAACCCGAGGGCAACTAAAAGGCCATTGAAGTGGAGCGGACCAGTCGAGCTGCTTAAACCACATGGTAAATTTATGCAACTCCATAGTGCAAGGTTTCTGAGGGATATCATGCTTAGCAAGTATGGCAAGAAATATGAAGAGTGAGTTTTCTGAAGTTTCTCTCCTTCAGTTAGTTGTTTATTCTTTTATCTGAGATACCTTTTACATCTATTGTTTCATGCTCTGTTATGATATGTCTGATTATCATTTTGGCTTCATTTCCTTTATGATCTAGCATAACATTCAGTAGATTCTTGCACGGGATAGACAAATATGGCAAGGCGGTTGATACAGTCATTATGGGGAAAGAGTTGACAAAGGCATTGGGTGACCTGGGTGAGTTTGAAGGAGAGATGTTTGGCTTCATTGTAAATCAGTGGAAGTCTGACCCCAGGATGAACCACGCTTTTGCGTCCGGTTCTCATGTCCTACTAAACCCGTACTTCCTTAGAGTAATTGTTTGCATCCTTCTCTTCTTTATTTTATTTTCTGTGATTGTATCCTGAACGTTCCTTAGTTCTTGTGCTGAACTTACTAAGAACGGGTGGTTGTACCGCTCTTTGCTGACAGTTCCATCTAATTTGCACTCCACCATTCGTAGTATGTTCTTGAAATGGATGATATTACGTCGAGTAAGAACTTCAATCTTGATGAGGCAATGCCGTAGTTTAACTATTTTGTGACCGAGCCAAAAAAATTACTAAAAGCTATTTTGGTAAGATAACTCCCTTTTATTTTTACTCTTTCTATTGTATATTTTGCTTTTGAGTTTTTAGTGCAATGTTATATTAAATTATTATTTTTTAACTGCTGAACAGATACTGATTCCTTCTTGCAAAAGAATGCCTAGTTCAAAATGTCTCCATTACTCTCTGTATGTGTTCAACAAGTAAAGGGGAAATATTCATGTGGTAGATCTTTTGGGGATATACTTTCTGGGTATCCTCACTGTGCCTCACTGACTTGGGTGGCCCACTTCGGGTTAGAGATTTGCTTCACGGGCGGTGCAGTCAGGGAGAAGATCCGGAGTCTAGTCCGGCTACGGGAAGGCCCAGAAGACTTACTCACATAGGCCTGTTGTGTTACTTGTAGTTCAAGATATACTCTGTAACCGACTCTTAGTCGTAGCCGGATAGGTGTCTCCTGTAAACCCTAGACCGGATATCTATATAATCCGTCCTAGGACAAGCCTTTAGGGCACCCCACAATAGTCTACAATCTCAACTTGCACAAGCGAAACCCTTGTAACTCATATTCCGGCTCTGCCGTATTACTAGATTGCTAGCAAGAGTAGGATCCATCCAAAGCCGGCGGATTTGAACCTGGGGAAACTTGTGTGCTCACCGTCCCGGAATACCGTACGTCTCACACCCCTCTCTTCCACACGCTTCGAGGACCCCCTCATGGCGTACTTGTCATCAATCCGACGATAGTTGGCACCCACCGTGGGGCAAGTGAGCTTAAGATTTGTGTTCTGAGCGGAATCTGCAAGAATCAGAATTGGCGAGATCATCGCCGTCAGTCGCGTCCTCTACACCAGCGACGTCCCTCTCATCGTTCTCGACGAGACCTGGATTCTAGCTAGGGAGGCCGTGACTGCCTATACCATCATGTCTTTTGGTGAGATCGATGTTTACATCGGTTTCGCTAAACCTGCCCCACCCACCCCAACGGTGATGATAGATGCAGAAGAAGTTTTTGGGTCTACTTTGTCCGCAGAGGCGGCAGAGTTCCGGATCTCGGAAAACCCTAATCACACCCTGCCCGCACCTATTGCGGAGATAGTGGAGAAAGCTGAGCCAGAAGCAGATCTTGCGGTGCAAGTCGAATCTGGAGTGGAGCTCCCTAGCGAGGCCGAATCCTAGATCGATCTTCCCATCGAGGTCGAAACCCAGGAGGAGCAAGACAACAACTTTGGTTCCGGCTCTGTCAACGCCGGAATAGATCAACCTTTTCTGAGGCATACGTTGAGGCGCATAATGCTACAAGGTGCAAGCGTGGATGAGGTTCTCGAGACCATCAGAAGTTTCAAAGAAGCCCACGAGGAAAGTCGCAACTACCTCAGGACACAGACATCGCACTTTATCGATATGTTGGATCCGGATTCGGCTCTGCAGATGCTGGAGACAACAAAGACTCGGTGCTAGAGGCGATCGGAACAAACACCGAATTACCGGCATCTTCAGATGATTCAGTGACATTGGCGGATTTCCGAAAGTTCTCTATGGAATATGAGACGAAGGATCCGGAGAAAACTCTCCCAAAGTGCAGGATGACATGGATCTCGGAGACAATCCTGACGTCCAGATGTCTGAAAGTACCGATCAGAGCTTGACTCTAGGAAATGGACCCAAAGCCATCGTTGCTACTGGCGCTGCCAAGAAGGCAAAGAAGAAGAAGAAGAAGACTCCAACAAAAGATCCTCTAGCAGAGGAAGTGGTTGCCGAAGAATATGAAGAAGACTCGGAAGGAGCCCTAATCCCAGACGAGCCAAAGGAAACTCTAGCGGATGGATACGTGTTTTGGTGGTGCCCGTAAACTCATCGATGTTGCGTTTGAAGGGAATATGCCCGAGAGGCAGTAATAAAGCGGTTATTATCTTATTCCATGTTTATGATAAATGTTTATTTTGCATGCTATAATTGTATTGATCGAAAACGTCAATACATGTGTGTTTAATAAACAAAAAGGGTTCCTAGTTATGCCTCTCTTATAGACTAGCTTGTTGATTAACAAGATGATCAAGGTTTCCTGATCATGGACATTGGATGTTGTTAATAACAAGGTCACACCATTGGTGGAATGATGTGATGAACATTCATCCGAAGTATAGCATTACGATCAAATTCATTACTTTTATATTGCTATAACATCATACAAAGTAATCTTAGTCCTTAGACCATGAGATCATGTTAATTGCTAACATCGGAAGAGTATCTTGATAACATCAAATGTCACACCGTAACAGGGTGACTATAAAGGTGGGTTCAGTGCTACATAGGTGTTATGTTGAGGCTCATGGATCAAGAGTAGGATTTGTCCATCCCGATGACGGATAGATATACTCTGGGCCCTCTCGGTGATATCACATTAAGATAGCTTGCAAGCAAGTGATGTGATCACTAGAATGTTATATCACGGGAACGAGAAAAGAGTGCATGTCGGCAACGAGATCAAACTAGGTATGGAGATACCGATGATCGAATCTCGGACATGTAATATATCGCGAGACAAAGGGATTTAGTTACTAGCGTTAAAGGTTCTCACGATCACAGAAGTCATCGTTGAATGTGTAGGAGTCAGTATGGATCTCCAGGTCTCGCTTCTGATTATTGATCTGAGAGGGGTCTCGATCATGTCTGCATTATTCGCGAACCGTAGGGTGACACACTTAAGGGATACCGACACCATTTGGAGCAAATATGTTTCATATAAAGATTTAAGAAAGCGCTGGAATTATTTCAATAGACACCGAAACTGTTTCGGGTGAAATTGCTGAAATTGGTTCTGCATGTATATTGAAATGTTGCAGGGGGGTTTTATGTGAATGTTTGTTAATTAAAGTAATTAACAAAATTCTGAATAAAAAATAATAAAAGAGTTTTATTAAATGAGAGAGCATTAAATTTGGAGAAATTTAATGCATTTAAAGTGGAGACTTTAAAAGAGAATTTGAAGGGGCATTTTAATGTGGAGGGGTTACCACCACATGAATGGAGGAGGTGAAGGGTCACCTCCCCCATGCGCCGGCCATGAAGGAGGGGCACCCCCCTGCTCCTATAAAAGGCCCCCCTCACTCCCCTTCTTCCTCACACCTCCTTGTGAAGGATTTCTCTCCCCCTCTAGTATTATTCCCCATGGTCTTGGATTAGCGAGATACATGTTCCCGGTGGCTTTGTCTGGAAAGGAGTTGCTGCTTCTGCTGCTTTGCTGGAGCGAGGGATGGAGGTTGTCGGGGGATCGCACGTGTGTGCGATCACGGATGCACCGCTGCTTTGCGGTGCTGGACTTGGTGGTGCTGGAGCTAGATCTGAAGGACGTGCTGGAGCCGGACCTGCTCGAACTTCCTCACGATCTTGAGATCGGCAAGTGTACGACTACATCAACCACGAGTTCCTACTCGTTAACAAAACTCGTTGTCTTCGAGGGTAAGTTCTCGATGGATGTATGTCCACCCGTTGCTTTGTACCTAGTAGATAGATCTTGGCGTGTAGTTCTCATCGTAGGATTTTTTTTGTTTTCTATGCTGCGGACCCAACAGTGGTATCAGAGCCTGATCTATGCGTAGGTGCTTTGCACGGGTAGTACACATATGTTTATATGTGGGCGATCATGATCATGTTATTGCATCTTCTATGTATTTTGGATATTGGTGGCATAGTGGGATGAAGCGGCCCGGACCAACCTTACATGTCATCGTACATGAGACCGGTTCCACGACTGACATGCAACTTGTTTTGCATAAGTGGCTGGTGGGTGTCTGTCTCTCCTACTATAGTCAATATCTGATTTACAACGAGTTTCTAATAACTTGGTTATCCTCGTTGTGGTTCATGTTCGTAGGTGAGAACGGTTCTATCTCCGAAAGCCCTAAGCCACGTTAAACTTGCAATTGATAAATTAGAGCCGTCTAGTTTAGATCGTTGTTGGGCTAGTGTATTGATATGGTATTGTTGTAAGTAGATGTATGATAGATACTCTTACAACTCACTCAACGTGTAAGTTCCATAGACCTTGGCCTTACACACAAAGGAATGACAGAGATCATACCACGATGCAAATGATAGAGATCAAATGCATGGACCATATCATCTCACTTTACACATTAGATGTTAGCATCTTATACTGCTAGTTTGGCGCTTTCTGTAGCATTGTAAGATGATCCCTCATTTAGATATCAAGATAAAATGTGTTCTTCCTTGAGTATGCACCGTTCTGTGGATCGTGTTTCGAGACATCACGTGATGATCGGGTGTACTCGAATCCCAATTGTCTAACAATTGCAATGCTACTAGCCTAGTCTATATATATGCTACTTCCTACATATAATTGTTGCATCATAATTATATCATGCTCATGTCATGATGCCACCTTGCATTTGAGCACCATATAAAACCCCTTTTCTTTTGGATCTTCTCTCATTTGCATTATTAATTGTATTTGGCTCTTGATATATTGTATTTGAATCTTGATAAATGCTTGATGCCCAAGTTGAGTTGGGGGCATATCTTTTATTCAACTCCATCACCTTTCTCTGTCACCACCTTATAATTCCACCACCCTAGTTAACCATGAGCTATTATTTTTCTTTCGGATATTTAATCTAGCTCATGTGGGTTGGGGTGGATCCAATTCTAATTTCTTTTGCTTGGACTTTATTCCACATTTTGGTAATGCATGGGAATCATGCCATGTTATATTATTATTGTATGCACAAAATAAAACATGGCAATTAATACTTTGCATGGGCCATGCAACCACCATCATCACTTCTTCTCTTTTTGTTTGTTCTTGGTTTTTGAGTGAATCTTTTCCTTGTGAGTTTGTTCTTTCTTCCTCTCATCATCTATACCTCATCACCCTCAACACCATGCCATGCATGATCATGTGAGATATCATCCACACCATTTTCTCCTTTACACTTGATCATGCCATGACCATGCCACATTAGAGAATACCCATAAACCCACCTCTCTCTCCTTACCTCCAATATCACCTTGCATGATCTTGTTTAGATCACACTTCCACCAAAACCCTCAGACCCTATCCTACCCTTTTTCTTTTATTTTTATCTCAAACCCTAACAACTCTTTTTTTCCCTTCCACCCTCATCTAGATCAGTCATGCATGGATGTGTTTGTGCTTGACAAATCCTAAAGCTTTACATCCACTCTCCTTAGCCATTACAAGCAAAGCCACCTAGGTGCTTGATCATGTCATGCTTATGTATCATCTAAAAACAAAACCCTAACCTCACCTTCTCTTCATGTCACACCTCCCCAAGCCGAGCCCCATCTCCCTTGCTGCTCTCTCACCTCTCTCTCGCTACCTGCAGGCCCCACCTAGCTACCCCATCTACCCCCACTCCTAAGCCCTAGCCGAGGCTAGCCCTAGCTCGCTTGAGCCTCCTCTCTCCTCTCTCTTTCTCTCTTCCTGCCGAGCTAGCCCCACCCCGAGCTCCCCTCACTCCCTGGCCCACCTGGCAGCCTCCACCTACCCTGCCCTGGCCTCCCACGCCGAGCCCCTGCTCGAGAGGACAAGGAGGAAAGGTGGCACCCGAGCCACCTTTTTCTTCTCCTCTCTACTGATTCCCCACAACACCTTCCCCTTCTACTTTCCTCTTTCCCATGTTTCCTCTGCCTCTCCCAGATCCACCCCAGTGCCTTGCCCTCTTCCCCCTTCTTCTCCACCGACGCCATCTCCCCTCTCGCCGGTCCCCACCAGTACCACCGCCGTTCCATCGTTCCGACCGGCGAGCACGACGTGGAGGTGATCAAGGAGACCGAGGAGGTTCTTCTCCATTGCTCGGAACACGCCGGTGAGAAGACGACGCCCTGCTGCCGCCAGAACCCTCGCCGCTCCGCCGCAAACCCTAGATCCGGGTCATCTGCAACCTCGCCGCTCCGCAGCTCCCCGCCTCGATCCGAGCCCTCCGTCGAGCCCGCGGTGAGCCCCTGTACCTCCCAGACACCCCCTCCTTGCTGTCGTTGTCTGGCTGCGCCGAACCATACACCAAACACCCTCTGCGCGCCGGCGGTCGCTGTGTTCGCTCGGCGCAGCGGCTCGCAGACGGCATATCTAGCCCCCATCCACCTTGCTGTCACCATCCCTCAACTAGCCGCATGGGTTACCGCCTCCATGCGCGAGCCCAAGGTCCCCGGATCGAGTCCCCCGTGCGCCGCGCTCCGCTGTCGCGCACGAAACTGACCGCGGGTCAGAGAGAGAAGAACAACAGTACGGGCCGATGGTTGTTTG
Organism: Avena sativa; assembly: GCA_916181665.1. Taxonomy (NCBI): domain Eukaryota; kingdom Viridiplantae; phylum Streptophyta; class Magnoliopsida; order Poales; family Poaceae; genus Avena; species Avena sativa. The sequence goes on from OV702289.1 coordinate 326,840,565, forward strand.
CAATTAGCCCCTCCTTTTTATTTTTCGCCTCAACCCGCGGTACACCGAGCCCCACCAGTCAGCCTCCCTGTCCATTTTACAAAAACGCCCCTGTAGTTTTGAACAACCAACCCACGCTCCAGCACATCCCTACCTGTCAGCCGTGGCGGGTTTAGCCACTGGCCCGTGGACCTCTAGCCGCTGGTCCACCTGTCAATCGCAGCGGCTAGGTAGCGCCGCAGTGAGAAAGCTTTTTCCTGTGCGCATGTGCCCAGTCAACAGTGGCCCACCCGTCAGTGGCTTGGGTCGAATTCATCTGGGTATAAAAAGGTTTCCCTGGTTATCTGTTTTAACAAAACAAATTCAAAATTGTTTAAATTCAAATTCAAATCTGTTTTTAATATCTTTTAAAGCATAATTCCAAATAATGCATGTAATATATGTTTTTGAATCAGGAAAATGTGAGGAATTCAAATATGCCATTCAAAATATTATTTGAGCACTTTAATTTTCGAGATGATTAAAATTACAATAAAATGCCCTTTTTCTTAATTAATTAATAACTTTAGTTTTATAACTCCAAATTTGACAAATAATATGTCTAAATCGATCAGCGCGATGAGCCCGTGCTAACTATGCATTCCTTGTTCTGAATTGCAGCATGCATCATATAAATATTAAGTGTACAACAAGTGTTATGAGAGCAAACCGGACTAAAAACTCAATAAAATGCTTTAATCTTGTACCCCACACCTCACCCATGCCATGCTACTTTATTGCCATGCAATTGTGCATCATTCATCATGGCATGCTTGTTTGCTTGTCGCATTTCAATACATATGCTTGTGCACTTTATTTATGTTGGCCCTTGTTTGTTTGGTTCTTCTTCAAATAGACGCTGAGCAGGGGATATATCAGGAATCCTAGGAGCACTACCCAAATCCGACTCTCTCTTCAACTGAGCTGCCAGGAAAGCACTACCACATGCTTGCATACATATAGTACCTATTTCCTCTATCTTATTCTTGCATCATTGAGTCGCGATTGCATTAAATTGAATCCCAAGTACTGCATAGCCTTTACTTTTAAACCCCACCGAAGCTTGTTCCTCCATCCCATGAGCCATTACTACAGGAGTTGTCTGAGCCATGCGGGTCGTAGAACAGCATGTGTAGGGTATGTGAGAGTCTGATGGATAACGAGGTACCTAAACAACTTAACCTGAGTAGTAATGGGATAACTAATGAAAGTGGCACCGGTGAGCAATATCTGCTATTTGGTTCTTCATGCTCACTTGTGTCCCGTAGGACCCCGAGTACTTGATCTGTTCCTTGACTATTCACACTATCCACATCCGGGAGGCCTTATGGACCCCCCTGATCCAGAGCTTGATTCATTCTTATTTCTTGGGGCCACAAAGTAGTTTGGGGCTTTATTACTATCCTGTACTTATGCCATGCTTTACTGCTTTATTTAAGATTGTGCGTGGAGCACCTGTACTGTTTAGGACCGTGACACGTTTTCGCTGTATCGACAAGCCCAGTCACACTTTCGGGTTCCCAGTCGTTTACCGCCGTCCACACAAACCCTGGGTCCGTTCCGGAGCCGGCCAACTTCGTTGCGGGTAGCTTAGTGGGGTGCCCCCCTGAAACATTTCTGAATCCTGTGATCGCTTTGTCGTGAATGCCTCGTTGGGTTTTGATTTGGTTTTTCCGAGGTTGATCGAGTGTGTGTTGCTATTTGTGCACCCCTGCAGGGTAAATCTTTCTGAAAGCCGTGTCCGCAGTTATGGACGACTTGGAGCACAGTTTCTCGATCATAGACAAGTATAACTAAAGTGCCGCTTTTAAATTGACTAAGTACCTGACTAGTAAATAGTGCAATACTCATGGAATGGTTGATAAAACTGCCAACGGAGGGGGTTGTTCATCCGCTTTCTCGTTGGTAAGCGAGAAGGAGGATGGATCTGCTAATTATACTGTTATAACTGTTGTTCTTAATTAACGGACATCCGTCTATCATTGGTTAGGCGGATGGTTAGCGAGTATCTATAGACTTGTTAGTTATTCTCTTTTGCGGCAATTGCGTCACCCCAGGTTGTGTCCCCTTTAGTGGCATAAAGACTTGCTGAGTACCCCTAGGGTCTCACACGATAAATTGTTTGATTCAGATGAACAGGTGTATTCGCAAGATGGATACTGGGTGGAGGAGACGGACGATGTTGGCAACGATCACTCGGTGTAGAGATTCCGGGAACGGGGATCCGTGAGATCTGTGGGCGGGAAGTGTTTATTTATGTGGCATCTTATGCCGATTTGCTTCTTATCCGTACTCGGATCTTGTTTTCCGCTTCCGCCTGATACTCTGATGTTTGATGTATGAGGAGCTATCCTAAATTATTATCTCTATCTAGGATATTTGGATCTTGCCGTATGGCGTTGCAATATTTCTATTTCTTTTAGCTGGAATGGCTCCGAGGACTGTTGTATGTGTCTTGCATACATACTCATTTGTGTATGTAGTTGATCCCTTCGCCTGCCGATTACGCCGCTCGTTCTTGTCCCGATGTTCTGAAAATGGTTAGAACGGCCGAAAGGTCTACCTGTGAGTGGCCTTTGGCCCCACCGTACTATTTTAACCATTTTCGCTCATCCAGGCATGTAACTAAGAGTGTAATTCACCGAGGTAGTTACAATTGGTATCAGAGCCATCCCGCCCTTCAGGGTCTCAGCCAAATGGGCGTTGTCAGTCTAGCAAATATTTTTGGTAGCTATGTATACTAGGGAAAAACAAAACGTGAGAGTAGGACTGCTTCCATTTTTCTTCTTACCCACCCACCCACCCTTTTCTGGTAAGGAAGTGTAATGTTTTCAATCCTCTTCTAAAATTCAAACTAGGATTCACGTGTTCTGGGTTCCGTAGTACCATAGGTTGTGTGTGTGTGCGTGTGTGTAATTCCTTGTCTATCTATTGCATCCAAATGTTATATCTATCTGCCTTTTGGTTATCAACTGTTGGTACACTCCATACCGACAGGCTTTTGTAAACCGACGCGATCTATCTGACTCTTTGTTAACAGGCGCAATCTTCTTAAGGGTGTTCTTCCTTCCAGCATGCTTTCACAGAATGTGGAGTTGCTAATCTCTACCTGATAAGTGGTTTTGCGCATCTATTGGTATGTTAATGCCGAAAAATGCGGAAATTTTTTCTTTGATACATCTGTGTTTCCACACTCCTCTTCAGTCGTGTGTGAAACATTATCTATCTTCCTTTTATCGGCATGTTCATGCTAACTCATTCTTTTGTCACCGGCGCTTGATCCTGGAGTTTTATTTCATTTCAAAATCTTCTGGGCTAAGTACATAAATCGCGTCAATCCGATGCTTGTGATTGTAATTTGGTTCTCGACATAGCTATATGACACTTATCATGAGTGGAATATGGAAAAATGCTATCAACACTATCCTCCAAATGGTGGCGGTTATCGCCTATGATTTTGAGTTACACCATGATCATATCGATGCATATTCAAGTATCTTTGCCAATCCGGAGTTTTTCTTAAAGGCCCTACGGTGGTCTATCATCTGTTCATCATGCTGCACATCTTTTTGAACTCCATATCTGCACAATTCTCCTAGATACGAGGGAATTGCATCTTTTCGCTTCTGATAGCTTTGCTTAAGGTATGAGCTATCATCGCTTCTTATCCAAGATCTCTTTATCTTTGTAACCGGCGATCCAATCGACAATGTGAACCAGGTGACATCTCTTTTTCTTCCGAAGGACCAGATAATCTATTCTGCCAGTGCATCTTCTTCAACATGAACCCGTGCTCTTAATATTGATTTTTCAAAGAGCGTTGAGCTCAGGAAGTGTTCGAGAATTTGTTCGTTTCTCTCGCCTTTTGAACTTGGTATTCTGGGAATATCTTGTTAATCCATGGTGGTATATGTTGATAATATGCTTGCCTATTCTATATCAATGGAAGAACATGGAAGATCATCTATGTCTCTTTCTCTCAAGCTGCGAGAACACCGCTTGTGTGCAAAGTTCTCAAAGTGTGAATTCTGGCTTCTTGAAGTCACCTATCTCGACCACGTCCTTCTGCTAAATACATCGCTTCAATTCTGGAATCAGCAAGTCCATTACAAGCAAAGCCACCTAGGTGCTTGATCATGTCATGCTTATGTATCATCTAAAAACAAAACCCTAACCTCACCTTCTCTTCATGTCACACCTCCACAAGCCGAGCCCCATCTCCCTAACTGCTCTCTCACCTCTCTCTCGCTGCCTGCAGGCCCCACCTAGCTACCCCATCTACCCCCACTCCTAAGCCCTAGCCGAGGCTAGCCCTAGCTCGCTTGAGCCTCCTCTCTCCTCTCTCTTTCTCTCTTCCTGCCGAGCTAGCCCCACCCCGAGCTCCCCTCACTCCCTGGCCCACCTGGCAGCCTCCACCTACCCTGCCCTGGCCTCCCACGCCGAGCCCCTGCTCGAGAGGACAAGGAGGAAAGGTGGCACCCGAGCCACCTTTTTCTTCTCCTCTCTACTGATTCCCCATGGCACCTTCCCCTTATACTTTCCTCTTTCCCACGTTTCCTCTGCCTCTCCTAGATCCACCTCAGGGCCTTGCCCTCTTCCCCCTTCTTCTCCACCGACACCATCTCCCCTCTCGCCGGTCCCCGCCAGTACCACCGCCGTTCCATCGTTCCGACCGGCGAGCGCGACGTGGAGGTGATCAACGAGACCTAGGAGGTTCTTCTGGATCGCCCAGAACATGCCAGCGAGAAGACGACGCCCTGCTGCCGCCAGAACCCTCGCCGCTCCGCCGCAAACCCTAGATCCGGGTCATCTGCAACCTCGCCGCTCCGCAGCTCCCCGCCTCGATCCGAGCCCTTCGTCGAGCCCGCGGTGAGCCCCTGTACCTCCCAGACACCTCCCCTCTTCGCTGTCGTTGTCTGGCCGCGCCGGACCATACACCAAACACCCTCTGCGTGCCACCGGTCGCTGTGTTCGCTCAGCGCAGCGCCTCGCAGACGGCATATCTAGCCCCCATCCACCTTGCTGTCACCATCCCTCAACCAGCCGCATGGGTTACCGCCTCCGCGCGCGAGCCCCAGGTCCCGGGGATCGAGTCCCCCGCACGCCGCGCTTCGCTGTCGCGCATGAAACTGACCGCGGGTCAGAGAGAGAAGAACAATAGTACAGGCCAGTGGTCGTTTGCAATTAGCCCCTCCTTTTTATTTTTCACCTCAACCCGCGGTACACTGAGCCCCACCAGTGGTGCTGGACTTGGTGGTGCTGGAGCTGGATCTGAAGGACGTGCTGGAGCCGGACCTGCTTGGACTTACTCACGATCTTGAGATCGGCAAGTGTACGACTACATCAACCACGAGTTCCTACTTGTTAACAAAACTCGTTGTCTTCGAGGGTAAGTTCTCAATGGATGTTTGTCCACCCGTTGCTTTGTACCTAGTAGATAGATCTTGGCGTGTAGTTCTCATCGTAGGAATTTTTTTGTTTTCTATGCTGCAGAACCAACAGCGTTAACTACGCCAATCCCTACTGCTGCAGAGCTCACACCTGCAGAATTGGAAGAAAGGGCCCAAGCCCTAGAAGCGCGTCATCAAGTACTCCTGGATGAGGCTAACAACCTTATGGAAGAGAAGAAGCGCATTGCATCTGTGGGGCAGTTCAACTCCCTGCAGCATCAGAAGACCCGGAACGGCCCCGTGCAGGCTAACAAAAACCTGGAAGTCCACAAGACCCTCTTTTAGGGAGATGATGTCGTCAAGGGAGAACCTCAGCTGGGTAGAAAGGGAGATCTGGTGTATGGAATGCCAGTGGAAAACATTGCTATAGCTCGAGATATCCTCGTGAACAACCCAAACCCATATCAAGTTTCGTTGGGCGTAAAGCTACTTACCAAGGGTCTAGAGCAACGAAGGGCCGTGAAATCCGGAAGCGGAAAATTGGTCTCCAAGTCCGACTAATGTCGCACGGATCCGGCTTGGGATGATATTAGGCCCTGACGGGACCCATCACAACATCACCATTCTGACCATTGGGAAGTTAACTATTCAAGAACCAGATCTTCAGGGCAATGGCACAAAACCGCATGTGACTAGAGCAATGTTGCTCCAGCCGCAGAGCGAGATGCAGTTGTGGCACTGTTTTCGAGACACCCTTCCCGGTGAGAGTCGAACAATCGCAGGGAAGACGACAAAGAGCAACATCGGGAGGAGGACCGACAAAGGATGCCACCTCCTAGACATACAAGCCGTCCGCCTGAACCTCACCACAATGGGGAAATGATGGATGAAGGAACGACGACACTGTGCTGAGTCAAGCCGGCTGGGGGCTCGTCGTAATCAAGACCCTCCCCGGAACCGGAATAATGACGCTTCGGATGGAGGCCAGCATTCTGCCGGAAATAATCCACCTACACCACCCTCTCCACCAAGTAGCCATCATACCGACTCTCGAGGAGGCCAGGGAGGGCGTTGTGGCGGAGGAGGTGGTGGAAGAAGTAGAAGTCCGGCTCCAAGGCACCGCAGCCATGGTGAAGAACCAAGACGGCATTCCCTGTTACCAAGTGATGCGAGACACCAGATCAACTTTAACATAGAGGCGTGGTGCTACAAGAATGATGATATCTATGTGGGTCCAAAATGCTTCGGACAGCGCATTCGATAAACACACTTCCCGGAAGGATTTGCTATCTCAAGACACATCCAAGCCTACGACGGTGTAGCCCGGCCAGATACTTGGCTCCAGGACATTTTCTAGGCTTGCTGTATTGCCAAAGGCGGAAATAGCTTGGTCGCAACCCGGTATCTCCCACTTATGTTGAGGAAGACGACACAGTCTTGGCTTAATGAACTTCCAGAGAACACCATTCACAACTGGTATGACATGCAAAGCGTGTTCTTTCGGAATTTCGAAGGAACATAGCGGAGGCCCTACACGGTAGGAGACCTGCAACGTTGCACCCAGAAAGCCGGAGAAACTTGCCGAGATTATCTCGGATGATGGATCGACACCAAGAACTCCTGTGAAGGGGTAAACGATCAAACTGCGATTGAAGCTTTCATTGAAGGACTCCCAATTGGTTTACTATGTCACCGTTTGAAGTGCGACAAGGTCAATGATCTGGGAGAGATGATAGAAAAGAAGAGCAAATATGCAGATGCCGATGATGATGCAGAAGGACTACTTAACATCCTGGCTGTACCACAATCGGCAAAACAGTCGAAGCAACAAGCTCAGAAGCGCAAGAACACCTCGGAAGAAAAGCCCAACACGGAAACCATAGTTGTCACTGCTACTTTCAGGTCTGGAGGACAAGGAGTGCGTGGAGGCGGCCGCGGATGCGGTCGTGGGACGTCAAGAGTCCAGGGTAGAGGAGACCAGCAACCTGGCAAAACCTATTCCTGGGCCGAGATTGCCAACAATCCGTGTGTGCATCACTTAGATGCCAACGGGGGCTCATCCCACACAAATGCCGAGTGTCATTTCAATGACGACATAAAGAAAGACGATTGCGCTGGCTACAGGGCTAAGCAAAATAAGGGAAAGAAGAATCTCGAAAAAGAAAAAGAGACCAAGGAAGATTCCTACATGGAGGAAGCAGAGCCTTCAAATCGCAAGTCGGATGGAAAGAAGAACTTCCCAACTAATAAATACACTTATGCCACTTTCCTTGGGTCTCAACTAGCTAAGGTCAAGAAAGCAGTCTTGCATGAGCTCAACGCAACTGTTCCGGCTGTCCCTCAATTCTTGGACTGGTCGGAAGTAACAATCACCTTTGACCGTGCTGATCATCTACCTAAGTTGCACATGCAAGGAAAATACAAGTTAGTCGTCAATCCACTTATTGACGGCTATGGTTTCTCCAAGACCCTCATGGACGGCGGCAGCAGCATCAACATCCTCTACATCGAAACGCTGCATCAGATGAGGATCTCGGAAACTCAGCTGAATCACAACTCTGTGATCTTTCATGGAGTTGTCCTAGGAAGACAAGGAAATTCCCTGGGAGAGATCACTTTGGATGTTAACTTTGGAACTCCAAAGAACTACCGGACGAAAGCCCTTTCCTTCAAAGTGGTCCCATTCAAGAACGCATACCACGCTATATTCGGACGACCAGCTTACTAGGCTTTCATGGCTCATCCATGTTACATTTATAATATGATGAAAATTCCAGGTCCAAAGGGCGTGATCACCATCAGGGAGACCCGAAGAAAGCGCGAGAGTGTGAGGACGGAAATGCTACCTTTGCTGAAGCCATACTGCACGCCCAGGAGTACCAGGAGATCAAGACGACCATCGACCCGTCCGAGATGCCCACGATGAAGAAGGAGGTTACAAAGCCGACTCCGGAGTTCAAGGCATCAGAAGAGACAAAGCCAACATCATTGAAGGATGATGACCCCTCCAAGGTGACATAGATAGGTGTAGGTTTAGATAACGCATAGGAAAGCGCGCTCATCGAGTTCCTCCAAGCAAATCAAGATATCTTCACATGGCAGCCATCTGACATGACTGGAGTACCTAGGGAACTTGCCGAGAATTCTCTAAATGTACACCCAAATGCTAAACTCGTCAAATAGTCCTTACGACTTTTCGGCGATGAAAAGCGAAAAGCAATAGCTAAGGAACTTGCCCAGCTCGAGTTAGCCGAATTCATAGAAGAGGTCATCCACACTGAGTGGTCAGCCAATCCTATAATGGTCCCTAAAAAGGACACCAATGATTTAAGGATGTGTGTTGATTATACCGCCTTGAACAAGGCTTGTCCCAAAGATCCGTTTACTCTGCCTAGAATTGATCAAGTTATCGATTCTATAGCAGTCTCGGAACTCCTATGTTTTCTCGATGCATATTCCGGTTATCACCAAATTTGGATGAAGGAATCAGAAAAGTCAAAACTTCATTCATAACCCCCTTCGGAACCTTTTGTTTCGTTATGATGCCTTTTGGGCTCAAGAACGCAGGAGCTACGTATCAACGCACTATGTAGCGTTGCCTCCACGATCAAATGGGATGCAATGTACATGCATATGTGGACGACATAGCGGTGATGTCCAAAAAGAAGGAAACCTTAATTTCCGACTTGGAGGAAACGTTCGCTAATCTACGAAAATACAACATAATGCTTAACCTGAAGAAATGCTTCTTTGGAATACCAGCCGGGAAAATGTTAGGTTTCATCGTGTCTCAAAGAGGCATAGAGGTGAACCGGGAAAAATTAAGGCTATACTCAATATTTCCAGGCCGACTCGCTTGAAGAACGTTCAATGCCTAACTGGTTGCATTGCTGTAGTCAGTCGGTTTATAAGCCGGCTCGGTGAAATAGCCGCACCACTCTACAAGCTCCTGAAAAAGACCAAAAAGTTCGTTTGGACTGATGAAGCTGAAGCTGCACTACAAGACCTGAAAGCAGTACTCTCGTCCGCTCCTATCCTTGTAGCTCCGGAACCTCGCGAACCGATGTTACTCTATCTCGCTACGACAAACAGAGTCGTCAGTGTCATTATGGTGGTGGAAAGACTAAAGGAAAAACAGGAACACCTGGTGCAGCATCCGACTTACTACCTCAGCGAGGTCCTAACTGAATCAAAGCAGCGGTATCTACACTATCAAAAGCTGGCTTACAGTATGTTCTTCGGATCCTGGAAGTTACGACATTACTTTTAGGAACATCCAATTACCGTGGTGAGCACAGCTCCCATGAGAGATATAATCAACAACGGCGATGCTACATGACGTGTCGCAAAATGGGGCCTAGAGCTTCCAGCTTTTGACATTGAGTACAAACCTCATACAGTAATCAAATCCCATATACTCGCTGACTTTGTCGCTAATTGGACAGAGACAATGGAAAATATGACCCTTCCAGAGTCAAAATATTCGACCTTGCATTTTGACGGGTCTAAGGCGCTCGGGGGATCGGGGGCTGGCGTGGTGCTCAAATCACCCCAAGGAGATAAACTTTTCTATGTGTTGCAGATTCACTTCATGGCAACAAACAACATTGCCCAATATGAAGCACTGCTGCATGGAATCCAGATTGCTAAGGATATCGGCATCCAACGATTAATGTGTTATGGAGATTCGGATATTGTTTCCCAAAAAGTGTTGGATATCTGTAATGCAAATAAACACATGGCAGCATATAGGGCTGTCGTGGATGAACTAGCTAAATCATTTGAAGGTTTTGAAGTTCAACACATCCCTCGAACAGAAAATGAGGAAGCAGACGCATTGTCTCGTATAGGCTCTGCGGGGAAGAAGGTCCTGGATGGAGCTTTTTTAGAGCACCTCAAAGTTCCCTCTATAAAAGGAGTAGATGAGGAATATCCGACCAAATCCGACTCACCTTTAGTAGCAGTTCTGGCTGTGATTCCCAGCTGGACTCAACCCTACCTTGGCTACTTGGTAGATGGAAAACTACCCGTAGACGAGGTTCTGAGCCGACAGATCATCCGACGAGCAAAAACTTATACAATAATAAGTGATGAGCTCTATAAGTGGAGTGTATCTGGGGTCTTTTAGAATTGCGTATCTCTGGAAGGAGTGGAAATCTTACGAGAGATCCACGAAGGTGAATGCGTTAATCATGCTAAAGCCAATTCTTTAGTGGCAAAAGCTTTCAGACAGGGATTTTCTAGCTTACGGCCAAGGTAGATGCCAAACGGCTGGTCAAGACGTGCAAAGGCTGCCAAAAATACGCCAAACAAGCTCATGTTCCGGCTGATCAGCTACGAACAATACCTATAACATGGCCTTTCACGGTCTGGGGGCTTGACATGGTAGGACCGTTCAAACGGGCTCTAAGTGGATTTACTCACCTCTTAGTAATGGCGGATAAATTCACAAAATGGATTGAGGCTAAACCCGTCACAAGTTGTGATGGAGCAACATACAGAAGATTTGTTGAGGATGTTATAATCCGATACGGTTATCCACATAGTATTATCACGGACAACGGGAGCAATTTTTCTATGGGAGAACTTGCCGAGTTCTGCGAAGAACAAAATATCCGTCTTGACATTGCATCAGTCGCACATCCACAAGCTAATGGACAAGTTGAAAGAGCAAATGGTTTAATCCTACAAGGCCTCAAACCAAGACTTGAAGCACCACTTGGTCGTGCTGCGGGGGCTTGGGCAGATGAATTATTGTCTATAATATGGAGCTTGCGAACAACTCCGAACATGTCAACCGGATACACACCTTTATTCTTGGTCTATGATGTAAAAGTTGTTCTTCCTAGTGATTTAATTCATACTTCTCCCCGAGTTGCTGCGTATATCGAAGAGGATGCCGAATTTTCTCGACAAAATGATCTCGATTTAATCGAAGAAGTTCGCGTCGTTGAAATGAGATCAACAGCCTATCAACAAAAGTTATGCAAGTATCATAGCCAGAAAGTCAGAAACCGGTCTTTCAATAAGGGTGATTTGGTTCTCCGGCTTGTGCAGAAAAGAAAGCACAAACTTTCCCCAGTATGGGAAGGACCCTTTTTAGTTAGCCGATTATTGCACAATGGTTCCTACTATCTAACTGATATGCGGCCATTCAAAGAAAGACCTGCTACTAAGAAGAGAAAGAGAGCTGGAGGCAGTACAGACCCGAAAGAATTAGACAGATCGTGGAATATTGCTCAGCTACATCCCTTTTATTCTTATTTTTTTTCTTTGTAATCATATATGTGTACATGTTCAATGAGAAATAAAGTGTTGGTTGCCTCAATTTTTTCTGAGAAGATTTACATTACCATCTTATTTCCGAATGATCATGTCACAATCGAAAATCCCAGAATACTTGAAAGTACTTTATGCTCATGTTTGTTCTGGTTAAGATTTACGATTCTAAAAATGCTACCTTTGGGTATAAATATAAATTTTCTAGTCTATACTTAGGTTCTTTATCTGATTACCGGATGCGGGTATTTTCCGAGTAGTGAATTGTTGGTACTGGAAGCCGTCTCTGTTTGCGAGTTTAAACTGGTTTAGCAGTTGAGCTCCATTGCTCGGCAGAGTTTCTGTGTTGAAGGTTGGCCGACTCACAAAAGGGATGAGGCGGAAAGCCAGATCAGCGATAAGTATAGGCAAAACAAAAAATGCTTATGTAAAAATTTAGACACGTCAAAAAAAATCCAAAAAGTGCTAAATAGAAGCATCAAATCTTAGCACTAGCAAAAGTATTATACTACTTATTTACAATCCGATTGTTTTAGAATAACACATTGTTTTTTATGATGCTCTAGGATGCAGGAGGAGAGGTAGGAGTTGCGGCTCACTAGAGACATCCCCTTCAACTTGATATCTTTTCGAGACGTGCAAATCAGATTTGGTTTGCTCATCGTCGGAAACTTCAGCTATTCCTTCAGGAGGCGGAGGAGGCGTCTCCACGCGAGTGAAGAATGGAGTGTCATAGCTGGTCAGATCAGTCACGTGACATCCATATCTGGCCTAGGATTCCATGATGGCCTTGATATCTTTCTCCTTGCCGTCTTCATCCATAGTCTAATAACCCCTGGTTACTTACCAGATCTCCATGCTTCCATGGTGTCTCATAACCATGGTAAGGGCATTCTGTGATGCGGTTCGCGCTTATGACATGTTCCAGTCCTGGATGAGCTGGGGAAATCTTGCACCTCAAAGGCGGACATTTTGTTCATGTCCAAGAATTTAAGAACTTTGTCAATATCCTCCAATGATTGGCGGAAATTGTGCAGCAAATCACCGACTTCTGTAAGCCGGCTGGTGCGAGACTTGGTGGAGGAGGAATCAGTAGGTTCAGAGGACCTGCGCATATAAAGCAAAGGTCAGAAAATATATCCGAACTCCTAGAGTTGGAAGAATGAAAAGTTAGAAGACAGGAAACGTACCGAAGCTGACATTGTCAACTTTGGTCTTCTCCGCTCGAAGACTCTGGAGTTCATCCTGGAGAGCTGAGTGATGTCCTTTTCTCTGAATAACTCCTAACTGATATCCGAGATTTTCTGATCCTGGGCTGCAATCCTTCGATCACGTTCTTCGGTGGCCATGGAGGAGGATTTGAGAATGCTAGCAATGCTGTGCTCGTGGTCGGCCTTAAGCTTATTCAGCTCCCGCCGTAAGTCGGCGTTCTCCACATCCAGGGTCTTGAAGTTCTCGGCCTCTTCAATCATTGCACATGATTGTTTAACCAGTGCAGTAAGCAAAAAACAATAATTGAATAGGAAATTCGACTATGAAAGAAAAAATAGCAAGGTTAAGGACCGAAATGATTACCTTCAGCCTCATCCTTTGATATCTTCAATTGAGCATTTTCAAGACGGAGAGCTCTGATCTCTCTTCGCTTATTGCAAATATTTTTTAATAATTCCTGGTTATAAGCATTAACTTTCTGTAAGTTAGAAAAATACCTAGAGTCATAAGTCTACTAAAGACTCGGGCTAATATTTTAACTAATATCAGGACGAGCCTTGGGGGCTATACTAGTTCGTTCTTTGGCATCCTATGAAAGCATAAAACCGGATTGACTATCCAACTTCATGCTTGGGGGCTAGAGGATATGATATGAAGTAAAGTAAAAAAGTGAGTTGGAGTTCCGACTTACATGTTGTCCATGAGTAAGCTTACTTAGGCTCATGTTCACTTCAGTGATAACCTTCTCGGCGAGGGTCAGCGGGATTCTTGGCGGTGGCGGAAGAACGTCGGCCTTCAGTTTCTCGTTGCAAAGACGAACTTGTTCAAGAAGCTCGGAGTACTTGACGTCCTTGACTTATTGCACCTCTTCCTCGGCGGTGATGTTCCGGCTCTCCAAACATTGCTGAGCCAGCCTCTGAATTTCTTCCGCGGTTTTCCGAGTAATGCCAAGTCTGGCAATACCCAGATTGCTGAGAAGGTTATTGGTGAAAACCTCTGCTGAGGGATCCTTACCCTTTACAGGTTCACCCTTATCAACTACCGAGTCACCCATGGTGATGTCGGTATGTGAACCAAGGTTCCGTGACTCAGAATGCTGAGCCAGATCTTCCACAACAGATGGAGATGGAGTAATCTCCGGTGTTGTAGAGGGCTGTGGGGCATGAGTCAGAGGCGCTGTGGCAGGAGAAGTCAAATTTAACTTTGACTGGCGCAGAAGCTTTGACCAGCCTCCTTTCCCCTTGCCCTTGGTGAGCTATTTAGCTCTGAGGAGGTAATAGAACAAAGATCGTTACACTTCAAAAAAAGAGAAATAAAATAACATAGACCCTGTGAGGAAAGTTACCTCTTCACAATGGGCACTTCCTTTGTGCCGATAGACATTGTCGGAGTCTTACGCTTTAGGGTAAGCACTTTCGGTAGTGGAACTAATTCTCCATCATCCTGAGATAACTCAGGAGGATATCCCTCGAGTGGAGCAAGCTCCAACTCGGGGAGGTCAACAAGCCAAAAAGAAGAAATATCTCAGTACTGCAAAAAGACAGAACAATATATAGATGAACACATAATCCGAGTGATTGCTGAAGAACTTACTGGTGTCACAGGATCGTCAGCCGTATGCATGTCCAAGGACAACTCCAGGATCTTCCTCTCGATCCGCTCCCTAATCAACCATTTGATATGGGACTCATAGTCCTTGGCCGAGTAAGGAATGGAGCAGATCTAGAGAGTCCGTCTTACTCTTGGTGATTGAATGCATGAGCCGATCACCATGGTGTTGGAGAGGCTAGATCCGGCACGCCAGCCAGCAGTGGATCAAGTCGGATCCTTTCAGACCCTTGTGCTTCATCAGATATTCGATCTGCCTCTTAGCAAGAAGTAGATCATTAGTGAGAGTTGGGGGATCCATGTCCCAGGACTATTGGGGTGCGGCGGCACCATAACAAAAACCGACAAAGTAGTTGCTTTGCCAGGAGCAGGTTTGTCCTTATTGTAAAAGAACATGGATGACCACTGTTTCACTGACACGCTAGCCTTAATCCTAGGATATGTTTGCTCTCTCCTAATAGAAAAGCTAAGAGTTCCGGTAATGTAAGGATTACCGGCGGTGATAGAATTTCTCCAGGTATGAAAGTAATACCAGAAAAGAATAAAACTCGGCCTAATACCGAGATACCCCTCACACAAAGAGGCATAAGCACTCATTTCTAAAAGAGAGTTTGGTGGGAGATGGTGGAGTTGCACTCCGTAGTGATCTATAACCTCAGAAAAGAAATCTAAGGGAGGAAAGCTCAAACCTCTGTCGAGGTGAGTGCCGAAGTGCACTCGCTCGTCAGCGTTGGGGGTGGGGATGGTTTGACCGAAGCCGCTCCGCCAGTCGCCGACGTGGAGGAGGCCTTCCTTCTCGACGACTTAGATCTTGACGTCATCAAGGACGCAGGAGATCCAGACCCCATGGAACTTCTCTTTCTCTGCCACAGGAGCCGTCTCCGGTGTGGCAGAAGACGAAGCCTTAGCCATTTTTCTGGGCATCGGTGACCTGGGATGGGCGGCACTGTGGGATTTGGCGAAGACAGGAGAGCTTTTTCGCAGGAAGCGTCGAGGGGAAGGAGAAAGAACTGGCACTGGTAAGGAGGAAGGAAGAGATCTTGACCCCTTATATCTTTTGCATGTGCCAAGATTTGTGCAAGATAAACAGTAATCATGCCACACGTCGTGGAAGGAGATGGGTAACCTCCTCGCGAGGATTACGCCGCCTCGATCTCCGCACACGCACTAAAATTGTGGGACCCCCGGATTTATCCTCCGAGAATCCCTATTATGCATACAACCACAATCCCATGATCAGTTAGTCGTGGCACATAA
This sequence comes from Avena sativa, assembly GCA_916181665.1. Classification (NCBI taxonomy): domain Eukaryota; kingdom Viridiplantae; phylum Streptophyta; class Magnoliopsida; order Poales; family Poaceae; genus Avena; species Avena sativa. The sequence continues at coordinate 326,856,329 of OV702289.1, forward strand.
CCGACAAGTATCATTACATCATCCAAGAATATACCGAATTACAAGACTTACATAAATGTCGTTATGGCTACATCAATAAACAGCAGCGGATCTTCATCAAGCATAGAGCCCGAGCCATGCCTTAACCTACAGGCAACTGACTGGGAGAACGTCCTAGCTCGCAGATTCGTCCCTTTCACCTTCTTCTCGATATCTGACCATGTTAATAGCCAGGGACAATGCCAGTGAGTACGTTGAATGTACTCACAAACCATCTTAGGAAAATAATAAAAGAAAAAGGATATGCAATATGGATGTGGTAATAGGAGGGCTCCAAAAGGGGTTCTTTTCTCAAATAGTTTCTCTTGTAGATATAGCATCTACAGATCTTTGTTGAAAACTTTTGTAAACCATTTTGGAAACCATTTTGAAAAGTTTTGGAAAACAGTAGGACTGGGTCACCCATTTATTCCCGTCTTTAGGTCGTCCCACGACCAAACTCCTTCCATTCCATTCTGACCATCCCATGGTCAAAGCAGGAATCCTTTTCGACCATCCCATGGTCAAAACATTTTCAAAGCCTCTGCTTTTCTGAAATCCTTTTTGAAAACAAAACCAGCACCACTCTACAGCAACCTTCCCAACCATCCATGACCGCGGACGCGGCTATTCGAATAGATTTACACTCTGTAGAGGTTGTACACTTTACCCACACCATCCGGGTACCCTACCCTGATCTTCACCGATCGTGGGTCGAGTAACCGATCAAGACTATCCAGATGCCCACTCCAATATAAGTTCCTACCCTATGAGTGTTAATCTCCTCAACACCGGGACGTCGGGCGAGGACCAACCGAAGCGCTTAGTGCACGTCCCACGTGCACACTTTCAATGAGGGGCTCATAGTAACGCGTGGAGGCCTGCCGACCCTTTGTTCCTTCTCCAGGTCCCACCTTTATCGGAGAAGGCCCACCCTCTAGGGATCCCCGATCCCCTGTAGTAGTTGCGAGGCAGCTTATACCAGAACAGACAAACATCAAATCCAGCCCTGTCCCATTCCAGAGTAATGTGGTTGCACAGGGTTAATTTTTCTAGCAAAACTGCAGAGAACCAGTGCGTTTTTGTAAACCTTTTTCCTCCGATTTTTTCCTCCAGCATTTATAAAACAAAACCTTTTTCTTTCTCAACATCTCTTGGGAGGTCCCACCTCACCAAGGTTTTATCATAAAACATTTGGTAAAACTTTTTCTGGGGTTTCCCCATCCTCTAGCTTTTGCTTCGGCTAAATCGGGGTCTCCAAAGGGGTATGGTGGATATGCACCATCTATTCTACTAGGGACAGGTAGGTGTCGCCAAAGGGGGCTGTACTTAATAGTACAAAGGTATAATGGTTCAGAGGAGCCAAACCACTACCATATATATACATCAATATATAGCAAAACAATGCAGTTTTTAATAAGCAGTTGATAAAACATGCATAAGTAAAATAGTAGGACAAGGCTTATGAGCAAGAAGGTGGCTTGCCTGTGATCAACAATATGGCATAATTGTCCCTGGACTTTAGAAAACCATAATAACCAATAGAAACCATCTCCTTCTGCTCTCCGATATAATCGCAACTATCGTCGATAGGGAACACATGCAAACAAACAAGAGGGCACAATCAATACAAGGCATACAATCACCAATACAATACAACAAGCAATTGAGTAATACATAATTAAGATTTAGATGGTTTTGAGAGGATTGGAAATAGGAGATTGAGATGGCCTTGGAGAAGGGAATGAACACCCCTTAGGATTTATAGTCTAGTAACTACCTAAGAGAGGGATTTTTGGACAAGACCATATTATGTATGGTACTATTGTAAAAACATGATACCAACAGATAGGTACTGATAAGATTAAACCAACAAAAGTGGTTTCACTATTTTATCAAATTTCTTGAAATACTTATGAATATTCTAGTGCTAAAGGCTCTAGTTTTAGGAAATAATTCACCAGAAAAGTTCTGGAGCTCCAAACATTATTTCCTTGCATGGTTCAGTAGGGTTTGATGTACTTGCTTACTAAGAGTTGGAATCAGGTCAAGAAAATTACCAGAATGCCCTCAGGAAATTCCCAAAGGCAGTTCTGTACACAACTTGTCGTTTTCACCAGATTAAATCTACAGTAGCTTTTGATTTTATTCCAAGGAAACATGATAGGTACTTCCAATACCTTTCTGTAGAAATTTGAATCAACATTTTTGGATTAGCAGAACTACTGTAGTGAATTAAGAGGTGAATAAACCATGCACAGAATAGTTTAATTCACATAAAACATCCAGGGCTCAATAAATCATGAGCTCCTGGATTTAGTTAGGTATTGATATGGAGTTTCACTAGGAGTTGGAATTGGGTCAATACCCCTGTTGGTTTGACCTAGAGAATTTCCTAAAGTCAGATACTGCTAATTTTTGTTATTTTTGTTATAGGCAGACTATTGTCCCCCTTGTTATGAGATAAAAGCTAGATGGTAGGCTTATGGGTATACTTTCAAAAGAACTTGGTTTCATCCATTTTGGAGATGTGTAAGTCACTGAGGAATTTATTTAGTTTAAACTACACCTTGTTGCAGAATAATTTCCCATAAATAATAAAAATCATTTTGGGCAAAATACCAGTTCTACATGATGAGGAAAACCCTAGGGGATCATGTAAAATTGTCACCTGGACGAGATCATGCAGTTTTGTATTTTATTTTGATATAAACTAATAGGTGTATTTTAGATATATTCCCAGAGAAAAAGAAAACGGAAAACTCCACAGCCGGGCCTGGATCTGCTGGACACTGGGCACGGGAAGGGGCTTTGAATGGCCTGGCCAGTGGGGCCCGCCCGTCAGCGGGATCCAGCGCCGAAGGGGTAAGGGGTGTTCTGGGCCGTCCGATTTAGTTGAGATCGACGCCCGTCGGTCGTCTTCCTCGTCTATCTGCGGACGACGGCGGAGGAAACCCTAGGTGGTGGTTCCGGGGAGAGGGGCGGCTTACCAGAGGGCATAGGGGCGACGGGGAGGAGCTGGGGCGACGCGGTGCACGGTGGTGATTCCGGCGATGGGCGGCAGGGCTGGGCTCAGCGTCGGGAGACGGTTCGTGTGAATACGCCCGAGCGGAGCTCGCCGGAGCTCGCCGGGGAGGCCCTAGGGAAGCATGCATGTCGATGCAGAGGTTCTGGAGGGGATGCAGTGGTCCCGTGGAGTGCAGGGCTGCTGCCTATAGAGAAGAATGGGGCTCAGGCGTCGGGTTTGCAGGAGGTGCTCCGTTCGGCCGAGAGGTGGAGCGGCGGCCTCCGGTGATCCTGCGATGGACAGAGAGCATAGGTAGGTGTATTAGGGAGAGGGTAGACGCCCTGGAGGAGAACGAGGGTAGGGAGGAGGGGAAGAGAGAGCTTAGCTCGAGGGGGAGGGTGGAGGACGAGAGGAGAGATCCTCCTTCTCCATGGCGAGGGAGGGCTGCGGGGATGGATTTGGAGCTCTCTGGGGGGTCAGTGGAGGGTGAGGGGGAGGAATGAGGGAGCAAGAGGGAGTGGTGTGGCCTCTGGCCAATTATACCGAGAGGGAGAGGTTTTTGATGGACTTGGTCCATTGATAAGGTGGGGGGAGGGAGGTGATACCAGGGGTGGATGCTGTGGGCGTGGGGAAGGTAGTATCTGGTCTGGATGCATGTCAGAGAGAGCAATGTGCCTCAGCTGCAAGAGGAGAAGAGGTTTGCAAGGCAAGACACTCATATGAGGCTAAGCACTAGTGTCCAAGCACTAGAGGACAAGCTGCTACAGTGATTTTGCTACATGACTGCTCGACCAGGAGGAGAGAAGTGTGTTGTGCAGGCTTTGTGGAGAAGATTTGATATGGTTTGATGGAGTTTGAGTGGTTTTTGGATCAATGCTTGATGGAATTGGCAAACTTGGTCAAGTGGAGGCTTGTGAAGGAAGTTCAAAATTTTGTGATGAACAAGGTGGGGAGATGGTACTGGTTGATGGGTGAGGTCAAGATACACCTCCAGGATTTATTTGGGATTTTTCTAAAGATTTAAAGACCACTTAAATCCATTTAATCAAAAAGTATAGAAGTAGTTTCTAGAAGCTAATGTGATATTTTTACATTAGACAAAGTTGGTTTTTGGTGTGAGATGATCCCAAATGTGAATACACACATAGGGGAATTTTCCCAAGATTTATTGTGGCTTAAAAGTATTTAAAACAATTATTATTCCATTTTAGCCATTTAAGAAAATGGGCAAAAAGAAATAATAAAGTTCTTCAAAAATATTAATTTTTGAAGTGGGAAGATGGGGTATGCTGTGTGGACCTCGATTGATCCAAAAGTTGGGGAAGTGTTTGGCCAAAAACCAAACTTTCCTTTATGGGAGAGGTTTTGCTTATTAAAGGAAATTAAATAGTTTTGGTCCATAATAAATATGGATAAAGGTTGAGAAATCTTGGTGATAAAGGTGGATGGCGTAGACAAGGTGTAGCAAGCAATTGTAACCTTGGGATTGGAGAATCCAAGTTGATTTTGGTGGAATACCCTCGATTAAGGATCTATGGTGAGGTTAATTTCATACCATCAAAACCATGTTAGATCTTGGAGCTTAGAGCTCCCCTTGGGGCATGGGATATATGGATGGAGAGACCAAGGGATGTAGATTGCAATGGTGTAAAGTTTTGAGCTTGATCCTGCTTGAGCTCACCAAGACAGGCTTTCAAACTTTGAATATAATAAGCCTGCCAAAGCAGATTATCAACTAGCCTTCAAAACCTTGTGGGTTTAAATAGCTCAAGGGTCCAATTGGAATAAGTGAAGTAGGTAATGATGGAGCTATATGAGTAGAACATCACCATGCAAAGAGTTGGTCCATAGAAGGTTGGATGGTGGTGTGAGCTTCTATCAAAGTAGGCATGTTGACTAGATTTGCAGGAATTGTTATTTTCTTATCTGCAAAACCATCAAGAACAAGTGGGTTGGAGAGTGATCTAACCAAGGTCAAGAGTGGGCCTTGGTATTCCTTAGGATGGTTAACAATATGGTCCAAGTGCATGTCCAATAATGCACAAGGGTTGGGAAAAGGAGGCATTCAAAAGGGTGATGTTGGAAACAGATTTCCAGACAGCCAAATTTGGCAGATTTAGGGTTTTTGACTAGAACATGAGATGGGATGTTTTTGATGGGTGGCAGGGTACCCAAGCATCGTCAAGTGGATGATTTTGAAGTGGATATTGAGTAGTAAGGATCCATGCTTGATATTGGTATTCATTGACTTGGAAACTTTTAGAAGTGATTACTGCAGAATTGATCTAGTTAAGGGTTTTAGATGATCACTTAGTAGCTAGGGACCAGCTCCAGATTGTATTCTTGCTTAGGGTGGGATGATTTGGAGACATCCTGATCCTAGTGAAGAGCTCCTAGAGTAGCTCATACTACTTCTAAGCAATCAAATCAACAGCAGATCAAGGCAACTCATCTTACAAACAAATCAACTACTACTGGGGTTACCACCAAGCTTAGCTTGAGGTAAGGATAGGTATTTTGAAATAGGTTGGAGTTTGAACAAGGTAAGGTCCTTGGTATCTCTACCAAGAGTAGAATTCCAATCTTTAAAAAGAGTTTTTGGGAAACCTAGAGATAAGAATAGTTTATGGTTCTGTCTTGAAAACATAAGGAGATTATGTTATATAGCTCTCCATAGTTTTATCAATAGAAGCTACTAAAATAGTCTTGGTTTCGTAAGCATCTTGGCTCAGGTTTTGAATTTTCAGAACATTTGAGAATATGGAAATTAATCCAAGATAATTTTGGAAAGTAGCTTTGGTCAATTGGTGTTAAGGTAAGGAGTATATCATCTAATACACATTCACATGCATAAGCATATCCAAACAACAAGCAAACACTTCAGTATTAAACAAGAAAAAGGTTTTGTTCCCTCTGATTTTTGCATTCTGGACAACTAATCAGGGTTGCGGAAATTGGGATATTACAGATCTTCCCCGCTTAAAAGAATCTCGTCCCGAGATTCAGGAGAGTAGGGTTAGGGGGTTTTGAGTCAAGGTTAGCACTACTGGTTTCAAGCGTGTTATCTTATGGACTCTGTCTTTGAAAGTGGTTACTTGGTCGATAAGGTTGAGCTTCAGTCTTCGGGGATGTGCGGAGAGTTGAGTAGGGTCTAGTCCCGATTGCGAAGGAGGATCTTCGTTTCCTTCCGGACTCTATATCTCGAGGCCTTAGACTGGAAGACTATCTCGATGCTGAACTTCACAGAGTACTTGTCGGAGGATAGAATCTATTGTTTGGGAGTACCTCTCTCTAAGGATTCACATCTCTTCCTTAGGGTCGTAGAGTATCCTATTAATGATTTCAGGGTCGGGACTCCTGGGTTTGCTTCAGCGAAGGGTTACCCTATTTTGTGGGAAAGACGCAGTCTTTCCCCCTTAGGGTTAAACTGGGGTGGCTCGGAGAGTCGACGTATTCCTTCCTTCTTGGAATTGTTGAATGGGGTTTCTGGGGATTGTCGTCCATCTTTCTTCTGGAGTAGAGACCTTCGAAAGTCTGTTGGGGATTACGACTTGCTGGGGTTATATGCTACTATTATTCGTGGTTAGCCTATTGGGGTTGTTGGAAATCTCACATCCTCTAAGCATTATGGGACCTAGGGGTTAGTGGTTCGGCAGTCCTTTGGGTGGGTCTTCAGCTGAAGTAGTGGAGGGACTTTGTAGAATCTTCAGTTAGTTTCTCATCGGATAACTCACGGGTTGCTACTTGGTGGGAGAACTTCTGATCCGGGGACATTTTCTGATGTATTTTCTAGTAGACAGACCTCTGAAGATTGAGTGGAAAGACGCAGTATTTCCACCTTAGAGATTTACTAACGTTTTACGGGAAGGGTTTTGGATCTCCTGTCTTGGAAGGCTGACTTGTTGTTAGCGGAAGGATATATCTTACCTAAATCTGGAGCTGAGGTCTTCGAGTGACGCCCTATTCTCTCAAACCTTGGTGGGGGTGGTTTCATAACGCAGCCCTTAAGGTGTTAGCTCAAGGTAATCTAGCGGTTTACGACTCTTCCTACTAGAAATTAGTCAGGGTTGAAGCTGTCAGCATCGGGTAAGCGGTCTCCACTTGAATTTCTTGCATAGCTTCTGCTTGGTGGCGGAGTGGACTCGTTGTCTTCATGCTTCTTCATCATCTGACTTCAGGGGTAGTTCTGACCTTCTAGGGAGGATCATTCCGTTAGTTTGGGTAGGGTTGACTAGATTAGTTAGTCTCCTGAGGCGGTCAGAAGCTCTAGTGCACTAAGGTTAGTGTGGTTAGGTCTTCACTTCTTGTCTTGGTTGACTTATCGGGTGGTTTCTTGTGGATATTGGGGATCCTTCGGTGATCGACTTTCAGCTTCAACGGGATTCTTGCTATAGTAGACTGAGGATCAAGGGAGTGTGGTGCCATTGACGAGTCTTGCACGGTAAGTTTGACGAGGTATGCCGTCCTGCTGAGATGAAATCTTCTAGTTGACTCTGACTTGACGATGTCGAACTCCTGGTTCATGTGATGCTTTTCCTCTCATATACTCTTGAGGTTAGTCTGGGTCTCATTACTGACATCTAACACAGGGGCTTCCTGAGTTACTAGGTGGGTTCTCGCTCCTCGAGTCACATTTTTAAATAGGTCAAATCAAAACAGAACATATAAACAAGGTGAACAGAGCGAGGGGGTCGCAATGTCCTTGGCAAACCACACATCAAACAACACATGTGTCACATAGGCAAGCAAACACGGTCAATGCTAGGGACCAAGGAGTTAACTACTCGCGATGTAGGGGAATCCTATTCTTAGGACTATTGATCCTAGATATTGTCTTTCTTCCTGTCGGAGTTACTATCTTGTAGCTGAAGCCTTCATCGTATCTTGGACGCTTCTTGATAGGGCAACACCTAAGGTCTTTTGATTGTGAGGATTCCGCGGGTCGAACGATGTTGTAGTCTCCTTGCGTTTGCTGGTAGTTGCTTGTCTTCATCTTGTCCTCATTGTCTTCACCGGGTTCTGGATCCTATTTATTTAAAATCCGGAGGTTTGAGTTTGGGATTAAGAGTTAGAGGAAACCATTTTCGAAAACATTTACTTAGAGTAAGAGAAGAAGTAGAACTTTTTGAAATTCCTTGAGAAACTAGTTTTCGAAAGCCGGGGTTTTCAAAATAAGTTTCCTGTCTAGCGGCCATGCTAACTAAGGTTCTCCTACAGTCAGGATGGCTCTGATACCAAGTTTGTGGGACCCCTGGATTTATCCTCCGAGAATCCCAGTTATGCATACAACCACGATCCCATGATCAGTTAGTCGTGGCACATAACCGACAAGTATCATTACATCATCCGAGAATATACCGAATTACAAGACTTACATAAATGCCATTATGGCTACATCAATAAAAAGCAGCGGATCTTCATCAAGCGTAGAGCCCGAGCCATGCCTTAACCTACCGGCAACTGACTGGGAGAACGTCCTAGCTCGCAGAGTCGTCCCTTTCACCTTCTTCTCGATATCTGACCATGTTAATAGCGAGGGACAATGCTAGTGAGTACGTTGAATGTACTCACAAACCACCTTAGGAAAATAATAAAATAAAAAGGATATGCAATATGGCTGTGGTAATAGGAGGGCTCCAAAAGGGGTTCTTTTCTCAAATAGTTTCTCTTGTAGATATAGCATCTACAGATCTTTGTTGAAAACTTTTGTAAACCATTTTGGAAACCATTTTGAAAAGTTTTGGAAAACAGTAGGACTGGGTCACCCATTTATTCCCGTCTTCAGGTTGTCCCACGACCAAACTCCTTCCATTCCGTTCTAACCATTCCATGGTCAAAGAAGGAATCCTTTTCGACCATCCCATGGTCAAAACATTTTCAAAGCCTCTGCTTTTCCGAAATCCTTTTTGAAAACAAAACCAGCACCGCTCTACAGCAACCTTCCCAACCGTCCATGACCGCGGACGCGGCTATTCGAATAGATTTACACTCTACAGAGGTTGTACACTTTACGCACACCATCCGGGTACCATACCCTGATCTTTACCGATCGTGGGTCGAGTAACCGATCAAGACTCTCCGGATGCCCACTCCAATATAAGTGCCTACCCTATGAGTGTTAATCCCCTCAACACCGGGACGTCGGGCGAGTACCAACCGGAGCGCTTAGTGCACGTCCCACGTGCGCACTTTCAATGAGGGGCTCATAGTAACGCGTGGAGGCCTACCGACCCTTTGTTCCTTCTCCAGGTCCCACCTTTATCGGAGAAGGCCCACCCTCCAGGGATCCCCGATCCCCTGTAGTAGTTGCGAGGCTTCTTATACCAGAATAGACAAACATCAAATCCAGCCCTGTCCCATTCCAGAGTAATGTGGTTGCACAATGTTAATTGTTCTAGCAAAACTGCAGAGAACTAGGTGCGTTTTCGTAAACCTTTTTTCCTTCAATTTTTTCCTCCATCATTTATAAAACAAAACCTTTTTCTTTCTCAACATCTCTTGGGAGGTCCCACCTCACCAAGGTTTTATCATAAAACATTTGGTAAAACTTTTTCTGGGGTTTTCCCATCCTCTAGCTTTTGCTTCGGCTAAATCGGGGTCTCCAAAGGGGTATGGTGGATATGCACCGTCTATTCTACTAGGGACAGGTAGGTGTCACCAAAGGGGGATGTACTTAAGAGTACAAAGGTATAATAGTTCGGAGGAGCCAAACCACTACCATATATATACACATCAATATATAGCAAAACAATGCAGTTTTAAATAAGCAGTTGATAAAACATGCATAAGTAAAATAGTAGGACAAGTCTTATGAGCAAGAAGGTGGCTTGCCTGTGATCAGCAATATGGCATAATTGTCCCTGGACTTCTTCTTAGAAAACCATAACAACCAATAGAAACCATCTCCTTCTGCTCTCCGATATAATCACAACTATCGTCGATAGGGAATGCATGCAAACAAACAAGAGGGCACAATCAATACAAGGCATACAATCACCAATACAATACAGCAAGCAATTGAATAATACAGAATTGAGATTCAGATGGTTTTGAGAGGATTGGAAATAGGAGATTGAGATGGCCTTGGAGAAGGGAATGAATACCCCTTAGGATTTATAGTCTAGAAACTACCTAAGAGAGGGATTTTTGGAGAAGACCATATTCTGTATGGTACTATTGTAAAAACATGATACCAACAGATAGGTACTGATAAGATGAAACCAACAAAAGTGGTTTCACTATTTTATCAAATTTCTTGAAATACTTATGAATATTCTAGTGCTAAAGGCTCTAGTTTTAGGAAATAATTCACGAGAAAAGTTCTGGAGCTCCAAACATTATTTAGTTGGATGGTTCAGTAGGGTTTGATGTACTTGCTTACTGAGAGTTGGAATCAGGTCAAGAAAATTACCAGAATGCCCTCAGGAAATTCCCAAAGGCAGTTCTGTACACAACTTGTCTTTTTCACCAGATTAAATCTGCAGTAGCTTTTGATTTGATTCCAAGGAAACATGATAGGTACTTCCAATACCTTTATGTAGAAATTGGAATCAACATTTTTGGATTAGCAAAACTACTGTAGTGAATTAAGAGGTGAATAAACCATGCACAAAACAGTTTAATTCACATAAAACATCCAGGGCTCAATAAATCATGAGCTCCTGGATTTAGTTATGTATTGATTGGTATGAGATAAAAGCAAGATGGTAGGCTTATGGGTATACTTTCAAAAGAACTTGGATTCATTCATTTTGGAGATGTGTAAGTCACTGAGGAATTTATTTAGTTTAAACTACACCTTGTTGCAGAATAATTGCCCATAAATAATAAAAATTATTTTGGGAAAATACCAGTTCTGCATGATGAGGAAAACCCTAGGGGATCATGTAAAATTGTCACCTAGACGAGATCATGCAGTTTTGTATTTTATTTTGATTTAAACTAATTGGTGTATTTCAGATATATTCCCAGAGAAAAAGAAAAAGGAAAACGCCACAGCCGGGCCTGGATCTGCTGGACACTGGGCCGCACAGTGGAGAATCGACCCATCCGGGGAGAGCTGGGCACGGGAAGGGGCTTTGAATGGCCTAGCCAGTGGGGCCCGCCCGTTAGTGGGAGCCAGCACCGAAGGGGTAAGGGGTGTTCTGGGCCGTCCGATTTAGTTGAGATCGACGGTCGTGGGTCGTCTTCCTCGTCTATCTGGGGACGATGGCGGCAGAAACCCTAGGTGGTGGTTCCGGGGAGAGGGACGGCTTACCAGAGGGCATAGGGGCGACGAGGAGGAGCTGGGGCGACGCGGCGCACGGTGGCAATTCCGGCGATGGGCGGCAGGGCTAGGCTCGGCGGCGGGAGACGGTTCGCGTGAATACGCCCGAGCGGAGCTCGCCAGGGAGGCCCCAGGGAAGCATGCATGTCGATGCAGAGGTTCTGGAGGGTATGCAGTGGTCCCGTGGAGTGCAGGGCTGCTGCCTGTAGAGAAGAATGGGGCTCGTGAGTCGGGTTTGCAGGAGGTGCTCCGTTCGGTCGAGAGCTGGAGCGGCGGCCTTCGGTGATCCTGCGATGGACAAAAAGCATAGGTACATGTATTAGGGAGAGGGTAGACGCCCTGGAGGAGAACAAGGGTAGGGAGGAGGGGAAGAGAGAGCTTAGCTCGAGGGGGAGGGTCGAGGCCAAGAGGAGAGATCCTCCTTCTCCATGGCGAGGGAGGGCTGCAGGGATGGATCTGGAGCTCTCTGGGGGTCAGTGGAGGGTGATGGGGAGGAATGAGGGAGCATGAGGGAGTGGTGTGGCCTCTAGCCAATTATACCGAGAGGGAGAGGTTTTTGATGGACTTGGTCCATTGAGCAGGTGGGGGGGAGGTGATACCAGGGGTGGATGGTGTGGGCGCGGGGAAGGTAGTATCTAGTCTGGATGCATGTCAGAGAGAGCAATGTTCCTCAGCTGCAAGAGGAGAAGAGGTTTGCAAGGCAAGACACTCATATGAGGCTAAGCACTAGTGTCCAAGCACTAGAGGACAAGCTGCTATAGTGATTTTGCTACAGGGCTGCTCGACCAGGAGGAGAGAAGTGTGTTGTGCAGGCTTGGTGGAGAAGATTTGATATGGTTTGATGGAGTTTGAGTGGTTTTTGGATCAACGCTTGATGGATTTGGCAAACTTGGTCAAGTGGAGGCTTGTGAAGGAAGTTCAAAAATTTTGTGACGAACAAGGTAGGGAGATGGTACTGGTAGATGGGTGAGGTCAAGATACACCTCTAGGATTTATTTGGGATTTTTCTAAAGATTTAAAGTCCACTTAAATCCATTTAATCAAAAAGTACAGAAGTAGTTTCTAGAAGCTAATGTGATATTTTTATATTAGACAAAGTTGGTTTTTGGTGTGAGATGATCCCAAATGTGAATAGACACTTAGGGAAATTTTCCCAAGATTTATTATGGCTTAAAAGTATTTAAAACAATTATTATTCCATTTCAGCCATTTAAGAAAATGGGCAAAAAGAAATAATAATGTTCTTCAAAAATATTAATTTTTGAAGTGGGAAGATGGGGTATGCTGTGTGGACCTGGATTGATCCAAAAGTTGGGGAAGAGTTTTGGCAAAAACCAAACTTTCCTTTATGGGTTTTTGACTAGAACATGAGATGGGATGTTTTTGATGGGTGGCAGGGTACCCAAGCATCGTCAAGTGGATGATTTTGAAGTGGATATTGAGTAGTAAGGATCCATGCTTGATATTGGTCTTCATTGACTTGGAAACTTTTAGAAGGGATTACTGCAGAATTGATCTAGTTAAGGGTTTTAGATGATCACTTAGTAGCTAGGGACCAGCTCCAGATTGTATTCTTGCTTAGGGTGGGATGATTTGGAGACATCCTTTCCTAGTGAAGATCTCCTAGAGTATATCATACTACTTTTAAGCAATCAAATCAACAGCAGATCAAGGCAACTCATCTTACAAACAAATCAACTACTACTGGGGTTACCACCAAGCTTAAATTGAGGTAAGGATAGGTATTTTGAAATAGGTTGGAGTTTGAACAAGGTAAGGTCCTTGTTATCTCTACCAAGAGTAGAATTCAAATCTTTAAAAAGAGTTTTTGGGAAACCTAGAGATAAGAATAGTTGATGGTTCTGTCTTGAAAACATAAGGAGATTATGTTATATAGCTCTCCATAGTTTTATCAATAGAAGCTACTAAAATAGTCTTGGTTTCATAAGCATCTTGGCTCAGGTTTTGAATTGTTAGAACATTTGAGAATATGGAAATTAAGCCAAGACAGTTTTGGAAAGTAGCTTTGGTTAACTGGTGTTAAGGTAAGGAGTATATCATCTAATACACATTCACATGCATAATCATATCCAAACAACAAGCAAATACTTCAGTATTAAACAAGAAAAAGTTTTTGTTCCCCCTGATTTTTGCATTCTGGACAACTAATCAGGGTTGCGGAAATTGGGATGTTGCAAAAATGATGCCTCGGTTCTGCAAAAGGCGGACCCACCAACGATCGTGCTGACAGGAATGTCTGTCAGTGACGTAACTTGACCTTGATTGATGTCTGGATACGTCTGACACCAAGTTCTGACTTAGTTTGAAATTCAAGCTAGGAATCCGAATAATATACTCATAGGTCCGGTTTATTTTTAAGACCCAGATCCTATCCTTTCTTTTTAAATTTTAGGAACCCTTCAAGATTCTACAAGCCGAAGATGGATCAAGCTAGATGATGATAAAATCCGACTCTCGATCTTGGAGGCTTCTGGGGGCTGCTATTGGGGATATACTTTCCGGAGATCCTCACTGTTCCTCACTGACTAGGGTGGCCCACTTCGGGTTAGAGATTTTCTTCATGGTTGTCCCAGTCGGGGAGAAGAGACGGAGTCCAGTCAGACTACGGGAAGGCCTAGAAGACTTACCGACATAGGCCTGTAGTGTTACTTGTAGTTTATGATGTACTCTATAACCGACTCTTAGTAGCCGAATAGGTCTCTTCTGTAAACCCTAGGTCCGATATCTATATAAGGCATCCTAGGACAAGCCTTTAGGGCACCCCACAATAGTCTACAATCTCAACTCGCACAGGCGAAACCTTGTAACTCATATTCCGGCTCTGCCGTATTACTGGATTGCTAGCAGCAGTAGGGTCCGTCCAAAGCCGGCGGATTCGAACCTGGGTAAACTTGTGTGCTCACCGTCCCAGAATACAGTACATCTCACACCCCTCTCTTCCACACGCCTCGAGGACCCCCTTATGACGTACTTGTCATCAATCCGATGATAAGATCCATATCAATGGACAAAGTCGAAGGGAAGAAAGAATGCTGATTTCCTTACTAGGAGTGCCTTCCATGGAGATTATATAGTTGAGCTTGTGAGTTGGTTTTTTTATCTTTTTTTGTTTGTGTACCATTGCTTATTTTATTTTCTAAATTGTGAATCTGCTATTTTCTTCACCTTACTTTTCCATCTTTATTTTCATTCATAACAGGATACTAGATTTGTCAAGATCATGCAAAGAGCGTATGGGAAAGAGGCTTACACGAAAAGTGGCCATCCGAATTACATTGTTCACGCAAAAAAGCCTTTTCACCTTGATGATCATGCTAAGAAGGGCTTTATTTTATGCGGCTATTACACCCTACAGTATTCTAGGACTTACAATGGTGATGGAAAGTTTGTGGAGCATATCTCTAATCAGGATATATGTCATGTCAAAAACCTAGCTCTATTTTTGCACTTGCTTTTCTACATTTTCTATGTTTTTTCTGATCCCTTTTGAAAAATTGTTTTTTGCAGCCTCGTTGTATGGACTGGAAGGCCAAGCATGTGTAAAATATTGTATTTCATAATGACAATACTATACTTGTCGAAGACCTTCCTAAGAAGGTTCAGATGCTTACTCCGACTTCTATATTGGCCGAAGAAGCAGAACATGAGCTTAGGATGTTAATGCGGTCGAAGTAGATGGCGATCATTGCATAATTTTTATTCTGACATTCTATTTAAAATGTAAATATTGCGGACGTAGTTTTAGATTGAACTATTATACGTGGATACTCTATTTGAATAATATAGCTGATTCTCTCTTGTACTTACCTTATCAGCCCGAAAGTTTTCTTAAGCTCACTGGTGCAACTGCTCTATTTTTTCTATCATATAATATAGTTGATTCTCTCTTGTACTTATCTTTTCCGTCTTTTTTTACTTGTGCTTGCCCTGAACTTATCACCAAGTCAAGGTTGAACTTTCTATATTGGTCATCTTGTACTGTCCTATTTATTTTTTCGTTTTTATTTTCAGTTCCCCAGGCTGTTCTTATATTTTTTGAAATGATCAGGCGCATCCTGCACTTTCCTGTAGGTCTCTAGTTTTTTGGTTCCGCTATGTGGTTACTCGTTTAGTTGGAAGTCCCTTTTTTAGGTGGTAGATTAGCCGGAGATTATGCATTATCTTCTAGCCGTTGCAGTTGCCTATTTAGTTTTTTTTTGCAGGGGCTGATTGGCCGCACATGCAGAGGCTGATTGACTGTAGATAATGCCCAAGCTTTTTTGGTGGTTATCTATCCATAGGAGTTTCCTATCTTGTCCATGATTTTCTACCTTCTGTTTTCTACCATTTGGTTTTGCATCTGTCTATAAATCCATCGCCTCCCTTCAGTAGCAACAGAATAATCATCCACCATTTTTAAAAATCCTCCCAATGGCTGTTCCTCCTTTCTCTTACGAATCCATTGTCGAATGCCATTGCATGACCATCATCAATGTTCTATACACCAACATGTCCGGAAGTGTTTCGGGGTGGATTGATAAGGTTAAAGCTACCCTTCCTTCTTCTGAAAGGAAGATAGTGGGTGTCGAGGTTGAGTACACGGTAGGTTCCTACTTCAAGCCTAGGAGGGATGTCGTGATTCTGCTTTGTGTTGGCTCTGAAGTCTTGGTGTACCACATTTGCTATGCCGACGTGAAGTTTGAGATACTTCATGTGTTTTTGTACGGATGGACGTATATTTTTGCTAGATTCGCCACCATTGAAGATGAGAAGGTACTTAGTTAAGAACATCTCTATATTCATAATCTGAAGAACATCCCGTTAATTTGGAGAAATCCTGGCAAGATGAAGCGCACACAAGGGCTGAAGGATGTTGCTAGTGCCATTATAAATCCATATTACTTGAATATGAAGGATGGTTTTGGAAATAGGGAGCATGGTATGTGGGCTGATCCGCCTCCCCTCCCACCTAAACATTTGGAATATGCTACTAGGGACACATATGCTACGTATGAGCTGTATAGGAGGTTGGATTTGTGTGAGAGGGGCTAATTTTCTCTTTACAAGTATTCCGAGAGGAGGCGGTGCACGGATTAATAAAGAAGCCATAGTAGTTTAATTTTTTTGTATGTTCATGGAAATAATGTTCGTTTTATTTATTGAGATCCTCATGATCTACTTATGCAATATTTTTAATTTTATATTTTTATTTTGTCTCGTGTTATGTATCTCTCCGTGATTTTTATAATGAATAATATATGTTTGTTTTTGTTGTCCTTTTTTTTTCATTCGATCCGTAGGCTGAACTTTCTTGTCCTCGCAAGTTGTACTTTCCGCTCAACGTGTCCTGAACTTTTCTGGTAACTTATATATTTTATCTTACAAATCAGGAAAATATTGCCTCTGATGCAATACTACAGACGAGTCTTGTACTACATTTTGTGTAATAGAGCATACTTAAATCAGTATGGTCATCGTACTGAACTCTCATGGATGCCTATACTGCCCTTGTTGTTGTGGATATACTTTCCTATCAAATGTGGCTGAACTTACTTTGTGAATTTGGGTGCACGACCTCCTTTCTTCATGTTGAACTTTGTTTGTTAGAGTGCACACTTGGTAATATATAAGAAAAATTTCTGAATCCCAAGTAGCATATTGAACATTACTAGAAATTTGAATGTACTGAGATCACTATATAATAGGATTGTAGCATGTAACCTTTTTCATTATTTGTTTCATCAACATATGGAAAACTAAATATTTACATGTGCAAATCACTCATTCATTTCAATCTGTTTCTCCTCCTGGTATTACTGGTGGGGATGTCTTGGGGTTCTTCTTCTTGGGCTTATTAAGTGGTGGTGGGGGTGGTGGTGTTTATTCCTCCTCATAATGTATTTCTTCTTCCTACTCATCTTCCTCCTTATTGTCGTCATCTTCTTCATGATCCTCATCGTCTTCATCATCGCCATCTTCCTCCTTTTCTGAGTTACCTTCCTCCTGCCCATCATCATCTTCATCATCATCGTCGTCTTCATCCTAGTATTTGTCTTCATCACTTTCAACCTCTATCTTCCCCTTTCTCGTGTTACTTTTCTTGTTACTTTGTCTTGCCTTTTTATTTGCCACTACTAACAATGCAACCTGCAGTAGCGGACATGTCGTGGAGTTGTGACATCCATCGTCCTGCACATCTTGCAGAACTTTCTTCTAATATTTTTTGGTTTAGCGGGATTTAAATTGCCTTTGTTCCATTGTGGACACATCCGTGTGTTGTGCCCTGCCTTCATGTTGCATGTATTGAACGTCCTGAAGTGTAGTGGCTCCCCTTATTCATCAAGCTCTTCCTCCACATACTACTCACCCGCAGGTTTCTTAGGAACTTATTTCTGAATAGCATTCTTAGCTTTCTGGCCACTCCCTTTCTTTTGGATGTTGTTGGCACTAACTTTCTTCTCTGTGTCACGGATAGTGTCTTTCTATTGTGTGCTGCTGCCTTTGGTTTTTGAGATTAATGGAGGGAGAATAACCCTTGATGACAGCTGAGATTCACCCTGTTCCTTTTTATATATGTACTCCCCATAAATATGCGTTAGGTCAGGCTCGATCCGTGTAACATCAGGGTCTTGTGTTCTTTCTTGATCACATGCAGTTGATGAGTCGATTGCTTCTACCCGCTCGATGAGGTCAATCAGCCCTTTTTTGCTACTACTAGTTGATTCACCAGACTTTACTGAAATCCTCACAAGTTTGTAAGCCAACTGAAGGTTTTCATTGTGTTTGAACACCATAGAGCAACCGTCGGATGCAAGCGTCCTGTAATCTGTCCTATCAAACATAGCTTTGTTGTGGGCCTATTTGCTGTATCAGTTTAGGATGTATTTTGTTGGCAATCGGCCGACCCTCGGGTGCTCTAGCAAGGCTATGACATGAAGATAGAATAGCCCTGCAGAAATGAAATTTATTTTGTTATTTATTCTGTCAAGCAACTACAAAAAACTTAATATGACCGTTTTTGTAAAGTGTTGATGAGAAGGTTTATTCGATTTTTATTTTACCCGTATGTTCCCATAGCATGCATTCGTATTCATATTTTCCTTCCTCTTTGTCAACTATCACCTTGAATTGATGCTATGACCATGCAAAGACCTTCTACGGGTTTTTGTACTACAGTAGATAGTTCGGATAATGTTTAGGTGCTTCATATACATCGAAAAGGGTGCTATTCTTTAGTCGTGTCCTGAACACACTGAACACAACCTTCGTGTACACCTTGCTCAACTACTTCTCGAAGCCATAGAAAGTTTTGGTGTTCTCACGGCCCTACAAAATGTTTTTTAGTTCAACCAAGAGACAATGTTCTTTCTTTGATGTTATAAGATATACTTTGTACCAGGGACGCCATTTTCTATTAATGCTCCTTCATGCACCGATCTTGAATGCAGTCGTTAACCTGCTCCGCGAAGAGGTACATATTATGTCGCTTGGTCACAAATCCTCTCTTTCAGGATAGCGTTCATGCTTTCTCTTTGTTGTGTCGATGTCATGCGGGCACAAAACACATCCTTTAAATATGCTGAAATCCAGTCTTTCCTATCCTCCCACATCCATAGCATCATTTTTCTTCTTTGCGGCTTGTACTTCTGAACAAGTTGGTGCCAGGCTTCTTCGAACTCTGTCGACATGAGTAGCCAGTTAAGTATTGCTCTAAACTCTAGCTTGAAGTTGGGAAACATCTTGTATATACTTTTCAAGATAAGCTTACATTTCTTGGTGATATGCCATCTACATAGCTTGTGCAATGCTAGTACAAATACTCTAGGGATTGCCTCCGCCATGGCTGTGCACTGGTCTATGGTAAAATAAAAACAGAGCACAAATCGGAGATTAGTGTGCAACCTTTGTCATCATATAGTGTATGCATGAACTTTGTGGTACAACATTCCTGAACTTAATGTTGACCATTAGTTATACTTTCCTATCTAGCTAAGCCCTACGCTCTTGTCAGGCATATCATTCTCCAACTGAACTTTCTGTGCACCATTAGTTGTACTTTCTGTGCACCGCTAGCTGCACTTTCCTATCTAGCTAACATTTTAATGCATTTTGTTGTGGTAAAAGAAACAGAATACATACCTGTTAGTATGATGGTGGACTGTTTTCCTTTTATACACTTGAGGAATGTTCGAAACAACTACTCAAATGAATCAACTGACTCATCTCTGACGAGTTCACACGCGAAGACTGTAGACTATAGGTGGTGGTTATCTCCTATAGACACGCCAAGCGACATGTTATACTTGTTAGTTTTGTACGTTGTATCAACAAAATCTAAGCTCCCCTGCAGCTGGCATGTGCCTAAAATATGTTTTTTTATCACATTGTCATCATCTATCTGGATGTCAAGCCAAAACTTGGGATTTGTAGCCTTTATCTTGCCAAAGGAAGAAATCAGCTTGCCGACATCGTCGACATTATCTTCTCTCCTGTTCTTGTCTTTCCTGCATTTTCATAAACAAAATAGAATTCATAAGTTGTTGATCAAGTTGAGTATTTTTTTTATTAGTACTGAATATGTAAAAGAAACGACTCTTACTCATTGATCAAGTCCTGACCGTGCACACCCAGGTACCGAGCGGCTCCGATTGACCCCAATAGGATTGACATGATCTGGACGTGTTTCAAGTTTTTGTACTGCAGGAATTTAACATACGCTAGCATGGTAGGATCAAATGTCTTGTGTGAGTGAAGGAATACAAGAATGCTTGGTCTCAGGAGCAACCTATGTGTGTGTTCAAATTCTATATCCTCAATTACCTACATGATGTCTTGCTTCTTCTTCAATCAAAGCCGTGCCCTGCAGTGACACCTCCTTGAGTTGTTAAATAGTTGTCGGTCCTCATCTAGAACCTGTGATGTGTGTTCACCTTGTCGTGTGTGCTGCAGGTACTTATTATTACCATTGGTTTTACCAATTTTAATCCCAAAACCTGCATGCCTTGCATATCTGTTGTAGAAGACCTTTGCATCTTCAAAAGTCTCGAGCTGCATACCTAGTACCGGCAAGAGGTAAGCAGGTAAATTAGGTTTCCACACATAAAAAACAAGAAAGTTATTGCTCTAGCATACATGAAACAACAATTGGTATTCTACTTGTGATGAGAGGAATGCAAATATTTTTACTATACTCACATGGGTGTAGCTGCGAATTGCCTTCGGTGTTTCACTCTGCCCAAGACATATGGGACAGGGCAGTGTGACTATTAACCTATGTAGTAATGGATCACGTTTAGCGCCCTCTGATCCATCCCTATTGTTATGTTCTTGTTCCTGCTGCTATGGCGGTTCTTGAGGCGGTGGTCGTGAAGGAAAACCATGGGTAGTAGAAGAAGGACCACTATGATTAGGACGCTTCTTTGGAGGAAGAATGCCTTCCTCTGCAGAACGCTTCATGGTAGGTTCACTAGCTACAACTATTGCATGCTTCATGGGAGGTTGTGTAGCTGCAACTGTTGCACGCTTCATGGGAGGTGCCTGCATGTGTGCTTCAGGTGCATGTTTCATGGGAGGAGGTCGCGTGCTTCAAGTGCATGTTTCATGGGAGGTGCTTGCATGCGTGTGACCTCGCGCATAACACGCTGCATATGCTATGACACTATTGGCCCGATATTATATTTTCCATTTAGACCTACACTATTGTAATATGTCACAGAGAATGGAGCTTGTTCTAGCGTTGGTGTTTTCAAGGAACTTTTTGAGTACTCGAAATGGCTAGAAGATCCAAAATAACCCACATGCAAGTTAGGTGTTAACCAATTGGTACCATCCGAAGACCACTATAGCGGCAATGGATCCTGGACACTGGCTCCTCTGATCCATTTTCATTTTGTCTCATGCTGAAACAGAAGACAAAATGAACATGATAAGATCCCCTGAACTTAAGTGATAAGGAAGCCTGAACTTATCTTAAGAGAGACCATGCACTTTTTCATGCTTCCTTGAACTGCCTAATCATTGTACTATGCTATTTCTACACCCTGAACTTATCGGATAAGGTAGGATGAACTTTCTAAATTCAAGGGAAAATGTACTTGAACTGCCTAATCATCTTACTTTGCTATATGGCTACCCCTGAACTTATCTTAAACAAAACAAGAACTTAGCTGAAGAGACACCCTAAACTTTGTAGGATATGTTGAACTGCCTAAACATTTTACTATGCTATAATGGCTACCCCTGAACTTAATTGAT
This sequence comes from Avena sativa, assembly GCA_916181665.1. Taxonomy (NCBI): domain Eukaryota; kingdom Viridiplantae; phylum Streptophyta; class Magnoliopsida; order Poales; family Poaceae; genus Avena; species Avena sativa. The sequence continues at coordinate 326,877,874 of OV702289.1, forward strand.
AAGCCATCATGAAGTCATCCGAAAAGACACCCTGAACTTTCCATCCTTTCTTGAACTGCCTAATCATTTTACTCTGCTATGCTACCATGAAGTTCCTAAGCTTCTCTAATTACACCTAATTGAACCAGAATTTTGTATTTTACCTTTCGAATTACCATGCCTTTCCTCTTCCTAGGACCAACATCTCTTGAAGGTCGAACTTGTGGTGTAAATGGAGAAGAAGCTAGTAGTTTTTCCATCCCTTCATGGAATGTGGGAGATGTTCTTCTCTTAATTCTGGTGCTCCAATGAGGTGGAGCCATCTTCACTATAGGCGTTGCTAGCCTCGCCGGAAGAAGCAGAGAGGGTGGAGGACCTTAGTGCCGCCGACCGCACGCGGGGAAGATCCTTGGTAAGGTAGTCGACGTTGAAGACACAGAGAGGGCGGAGAAGCTCAGCGTTGTCGACTGCATGAAGGGAAGAAGGTGGGGAACTGGATGAGCTCGTCGGTGATAGAGACCCAGACACTACGGGCCTCGCTCCTTCACTCCGGCATCCCCACCTTCGCTCACTCGCTCGCCCCGCGCCGACGAAGAAGGTTGTTTAGGTGGGGGGAATCAATGGGAACCCTGGCGGAGCTCGCTCCTTAGCTCTGGCGTACCTGTCATCGCTCACTCGATCGCCGCGTGGCCGGCGAGGAAGGTAGTTAGTTGGGGGACGAATCAAGGGTGGGCGGCCCTCGCTACCTCGTGCCGGCGTCCACGCTGGCGCTCGCTCACTCGGCCCATAGGAGGCATGGAGTGGTCGGAAACCGGAGGAGGTGGGGATTCTATCAGGGTGGATTGGGTCGTGGTCAGGGTGGGTTCGGTCCGGTTCGGGGTGTCGGTGGGTTGTCGTTGTTGGATCCGGGTACCGTTTCTCTATATACGGTGCTCGGTTGTAAATTAATATTATACAAACGGTTTTAGAATAAATGTTTTCTATATATATATATAGGTAAAATAACAGGGACACGATGGTTCCCAGACACCATACACCATACGCCCATATGGGACACCATGGTATATTTCGTACATACCCAGAGCATATGTACCCAAATTTTACATACCTAAGGTTTACATATCTGAGATATACATATCCAAGTTATATATACCTAAGGTATCACATACCTAACGTGTATATACCTAAGTTGCATATATATATATATACACGTATGCTGCGTACATACACCCTAGGTATATAATATGTTAGGTATATGTAACTTAGGTATGCATATCTTAGATATGTGATACTTAGGTATGTATATCTTAGGTACGTATACCCTCAGGTATGTGTGGTTCAAAGCAAAAAATGAGCATATCACGTATGGTGTTTGGGCACCATAGTGCACCTGTTATGTTGGGGATATGCTAAATGGGTATCCTCATAGCATGTCACCAATTCGGCTAACCCGGGCGGCCCAGTTAGACAGATCCAGAAGGGAGGCCCATGCCGGATAAAGAAAGGCTACGCGGGAGTCACCGATATACTCGGAGCCTTAGAGTGCAAGGCACGAAAGACTAGTTCGTATTAGTGTAGGAAACTTTACCTTGTCTGGCAAGGATCTTTCCCTGTAAACCCTAGGTTCTGGTACCTATATAAGCTGGACCTGTGGGAGCCTTTAGGACACAACCTCTTAGATTGCTACGTATAACGTGCAATACCTGGCACAACAAATCTATCTCTGTAACTCGGCGTATTGCCATTATAGTGATTTATAGCAGGAGTAGAGTTCCTCCACCATTGTGGGACTTGAACCTGGGTAAGTTGTATTACCTCGTACCCGTCAACTCACCGCCTTACCCCACATCTCTAAACACGCATTGTGAGGACCCCTCCATGGCGTACTCGTCGCCAATACCAGGACAGTTGGCGCCCACCGTGGCGCAAGAGGGCTTCGAGCTCTACACCAGGCGAGGTCCAATCTCTTCGCGGGAATCAGCGACACCGTAGCCATCGAACGCGTTCTTTTCTCCAGCAACATCCCAATCGTCCCTTTAGATGAGTTCTGGGTGTCGGCGAAGACGAACCCTACGCGCTGCTCCGTCATCCCCTTCGGAGACATCCACATCTTCACTGGCAAAACCGACTCGGGTCCTAGATCACAGGAAGTCGGAAACTCGTCAAGCCCCGCACGGACCGCCTATGAGCAGGACACGTTCGCGGAAGGATCTAGGCCATATCTCTCCTTGGAGTATGGTCGCTCGGATCAGGAAAATTCAAGGCCCACCCAAATCGCCCCTATGCAGGATATAAAGGTGGAAGTACCCCACAAATCCTCTTGGCTTTCCTGAGCGTTAGATATGCGTAGGTCACACTTTGTCAGTGTAGTCACCATCTTCGATTTGGCCAGATGCGTTCAAAGGGACGGAGAGCCTCCTCGTGAATACCTCGCCAGATGGATGAGGGTGAGGGAAACCCTAGAGAGCGGCCGCACCGACGAGCTCGTGTACCACTTCATGGAAGGGCTCACACCCGGAACACTCCTCCAGCATACCCGCCGAAGGCGGCAGGCCACAGGTCCTCTCACCCTTGGTGAGATGGTCGCCATCATCAACGAATACACGGATGCCAATGAAGAGGCCGAGGCTGTGATCACCGTCGTAGCCGGAGGAGGAAACAACAACAACGGCCCGCCTCCATCACCCTGTACATCCGCCATCGCCAACACCAAAGCCAACTATGACTCCGTCCTTGACGCGCTAGACGCCGACATCAATATGGATGGCGGTGGCTCAGACGCTAACTCGGAGGAATAAGATGTTGTTATGTGGGGTATTGAGTAGGAGATCGATAAGAAGGAGCGCACCGACAAGACCAATGCTTCCCACCAGGTGTTCGTTACCATTGGGAGCGTGATGGAAGAAGATGGACAGGAACCGGAATGTGAGAGAGCTCCGCCCATGCCATCGGTTACCAGAGCAGCAGCAGCCAAGAAAGCCGTCGAGCCTCCGTCTCTGTCCAAGGCCTTGCCTCCCCCGGTTATCCGCCCGCAACCGGCGCAGGAACTCACCATAGCCCCCAGTACCGCCAGACAGTCAAATCAGCCACCAATGCCACCATAAACGTCTGCAGCTGGCAACCCATTGGTTACTCCTGCCGACAAGGCAATTTACGGCGCACTCCTCGTTGAGCCTATCACTGTCGCCCATAACCAGAGCGTTACGGAGCTTGATGAGAAGCGCATGGCAATCTTAGCGGAGGCCAAGTGCATTGTGGAGCAATGCGCTAAGCTGGACGAAGACATGGACAAGGCGCAGCAATCCATTAAGGCAGCAAGAGCTATGGAGGCCGAGTACAAGAAATCTGTTGAAGCAAAAGGCAAATAAGGTGTCATCTCACGTTGTCGAAGATCCTGACATTCCCCGTAGGTTGGGATATGACGGGTCTAAGACGACAAAAGCCACCCCATACATTGATTCAGAGGGGAGGCATGTCATGCCAACTCCTGCCCTCAACATCGTCGTCGCCAAAACCCTCCTGGAACAGGATAGGTCGCCAGAAGCAGTTGCTCAGGTGTACGACCTCGTCGCTAAGGCATGCAAGAAACAGGAAAAGGTTACCTCACAGAGGCTCGAGTCCAACCCGGAGCTTTGCCAGTTAACCCTGAACAGCCGCAGAAGGCCAAAATCTCCCCGTGACGAGGGATCACACACAGGCTCCATAGAGCAAAGACGGAGGGAGGCACACAACAGGACTGCCGCCATCCCCATATCCTCCGATCACGGAGAAAAGGCTCGTCCTCGCTGGTCGCCACCTCCACCACCATCTCGGCGTCACGAGGAACCACAACCACGCCACCGTACAAGCTTGCCACCACTAAGGCGTCCCCGGGCCGGCATTGTTATACGCGACTAGGGTGAGCAGCCCCGGCATGCCGGAGAGCACAGCGGCATTGAAGGACATAGGAGTAGGTCCCACAAGGAGCCGCCATCTCTGACAAGCAACCGCGACAGGCGTGAGGAGTCGTAGGAGGGACACAACAAGAAGGATAACCCACCGCCTCCACCGCCACCATTGCCACCTAGCAGCCATCATGGCGGAGGGCATGGTGGATCTCATAGATCGCGCCAAAACTCCCCTCCCCATGATGAAAAAGGGAAGCAGCCAGAGCCATATGACGCATGTTCACGGCTAGACAAGATCCAAGAAGCTAGGGAGCTCCCATACCTTGGCCATGTTGTTTTGGACCAGTAATACGAGCCACAACCTACCCCAAGGGTCTTCGAATAGACAAGACCCTCAAGCCCTACAATGGCACCGCCAGGCCATCAACATGGTTGCAGGACTACATCGAAGCGATTCACATCACAGGGGGAAACCCCAATGTCGTTGTCAAGTACCTCCCACTCATGCTGACCAGCACTACCCGACAATGGATCAATGACTTGCCAAAGAAATCAATATGCAATTGGTTGGACATGCATGAAGCGTTCACCAAGAATTTCGAGGGTATGTACAAACGTCCCTGCACTGTAGGAGACCTACATCGGTGTGTGCAAGAAAAGGATGAAACCTCTCGTGCCTACCTCTCTCGCTGGCTGGATATGAAAAATTCCTGCGCAGGGGTGCATGAACAGACCACTATGGCCACCTTCATCGACGGTCTGGAAAAGGGTACTTTGCTCCAGCATACGTTGAAACGCAAGCAAGACAACAATGAGCTCAACCTCAACGCAATGATCGCCATGGCTAGCGAGTTCGCCGCCGCTGACGACGACGCGCGCAGATCGTTGCCAGCAATAGCAATCCCTACCCAGGCCTCAAAACAACAATAACAAGCGGAAAAATCCGCCCGAAGAAAAGAAAGCAGCCGACATGGTCACCGCAACGTTCACTGGCAAAGGCGGAGGCGGACAGCGTGGACGTGGCCGGGGGCTAGCAGTGGCCAGCAGAGGAGTGAGCCTACACCCTCAGCGCCCCGCGTTCCCCAAATGTACAAAGAGTACCGTGATATGCCATGTTCCGTCCACCTAGACGCAAACGGCAAAGCCACCCACACCAACCGCCAATGCAAATTTGTCAACGACCTCAAGGAAGACCCTGAGTCTGGCTATAAGCAAAGTCGGAAGCACAGACCCTGCAGAAAGAGTAAAGGGAAGAAGAAGGAGGAGGAGTCCAAGGAATCAAGTGATATGGATGAAGACGTGGAACCTAAATCTTCTGACAAGGGAGAGGGTAAAGGGAAAAATCCCTTCGAAAAGAAGGCTCTAGTCTACCACACCTTCCTTGGCACTCCCACTGTCCGGGCCCAGAAAACCTCTCTAAGGATACTGATGGCTACCCTCCCTCTGGTTCCCCAGTACGTTAGGTGGTCGGAGATTCCAATTACTTGGGATAGGAAGGACCATCCAGACCTTATCCCAACAGAGAACCAGTATGCCATGGTCATCAGCCCTTTGATTGACGGCACTGAGTTCACCAACTGCCTCATGGACAGTGGAAGTAGCATCAACATCATGTACCTGGATACACTGCACAAGATGAACTTGATGGAGACCCAGCTAAGGAAGAGGAACACCGTGTTCCATGCGGTTGTCCCTGGCTGACAGGCAAATTCTCTGGACTGCATCACCCTTCCGGTCGCTTTTGGTGATGTTAACAATTACCGCCAAGAACGCATGACCTTTGAAGTGGTGCCTTTCAAGAGCGTGTACCACGTCATTTTTGGACGTGACATCTTCCACTCCTTCCTTGCAAGGCCATGCTTTGTCTACAACAAGCTCAAGATACCCGGACCAAACGACATCATCACCGTTGACGGAAGCTTCACCAAGGCACGAGAGTGCAAGCTCAGTGAGGCCGCCTTCGCCGAAGTAGTTCTCTACGGTGAGGAGTTCAAGGAGATCCAGAACTAGGTCGATGCCTCGGAGATGCCAACTTCGAAGAAGCAGATCACTGCCACCAAACTTGCATTCAAGGCTGCCATCAAGACCAAGTATGTGGAGCTTGTTGAAGGAGATTCCTCCAAGACCATCACCATTGGCATGGACCTGGATCCCAAATAGGAAAGCACGCTCGTCAAGTTCCTCAGTGAGAATAGGGACATCTTTTCCTGGCAACCTGCCGACATGAAAGGTGTAGCTAGGGAACTTGCCGAGCACAACTTGAATATTGATCCAAATGCCAAACTGGTGATACAACGCTTTGGTGATGAAAGACGAAGGGGTATATGCAAAGAAATAACTAGGTTACTTAAGGCTGGCTTTATCTGAGAAGTTATTCACACCCGATGGGTGGCAAATATTGTACTTGTCCCCAAAAAGGGAACCAATGAATTAAGAATGTGTGTTGATTACATCGGCTTGAACAAAGCGTGTCTAAAGGATCCGTTTGCTTTGCCTCGCATTGACCAAGTCATTGACTCAACGGCTGGCTCGGAACTTCTATGTTTTCTCGATGCTTACTCAGGTTACCACCAAATACACATGCGAAAGTCAGGCCAATTGGCCACTTTGTTCACCACACCCTACGGCACGTATTGCTACATCATGATGCCCTTTGGGTTGAAAAATGCTGGTGCTACTTATCAGCAGACAATGCAACATTGCCTGCACCACCAAATAGGTCGCAACGTACACGCTTACATGGACGACATCATGGTAATGTCAAAGAAATCAAATGATCTTATTGCTAACTTGCAGGAAACCTTTGACAATCTCCGGAAATACAACATGATGCTGAACCCCAAGAAGTGTGTCTTCGGGGTACCTTCCGACAAACTGTTGGGTTTCATCGTTTCACATTGTGGAATCGAGATGAACCCAGGGAAAATCAAGGCCATCCTCGACATCAAACGTTCGACATGCCTGAAGGACATACAAAGGCTCACAGGCTGTGTAGCGGCAGTAAGCCGGTTCGTCAGCCGACTTGGTGAGAAGGCTATGTCGCTGTACAAGTTGCTCAAGAAGGCGGACAAATTCACATGGACGGACGAGACTGACACAACACTTCAGGAGTTGAAGAGAATACTCTCCACCCCACCAATACTTGCAGCACTGGTGTCAAGGGATCCTATATTAGTTTACATGGCGGCAACCAACCGAGTAATCAACATCGTCATCATGGTGGAGTGCAAAGAACCAACGCACGAATACGGAGTTCAGCGACCCGTTTACTATGTAAGCGAGGTCTTAACGGAATCCAAACAGCATTACCCGCACTACCAAAAGATAGCTTATGGAGTTTTCCTTGCTTCGTGCAAGCTAAGACATTATTTCTAGGAGCACCCTATCATAGTGGTGAGCAAAGCTCCACTGTCTGACATCATCAAAAACAGCGACGCTACAAGAAGAGTGGCAAAGTGGGGCATTGAACTTGCCGCCTTTGAAATCACCTAAAAGAGACGCGACACTATCAAATCACAAGCATTGGCGGATTTTATCGCAAATTGGATAGAATTGCTAGAAGGCACTCCTATGCCAGAGCCAGAATATTGGGTCATGCACTTTGACGGATCAAAGCTACTCAACAGATCGGGGGATGGTGTATTATTGCAATCACCAACAGGAGAAAAATTGCAATACGTCCTGTAGATTCACTTCAATGCTACTAACAACATGGAGGAGTATGAGGCCCTCATTCACAGACTTCGTGTGGCCAAAGATATTGGCATCAAGCGCATAGTTTGCTGTGGAGATTCCGACTTGGTTGCCCAGCAAGTAGCTGGCACCTAGAACTCGTAGAACCCTATGATGGCGGCATATCGAGATGAAGTAGATGAAATAGATCTGCTGTCAAAGCTTGGATCAGCTCGTCGACCAATTCTACCAGGCGTTTTCCTGGAACATTTATGGACCCCATCCGTGAAGGGAGCAAACCCTGACAACCCGGATAGAGTGGATTCATTTGTTAATACAGTAACAGTGACCTCTCCGGCTTGGACGAAACCGTTCATGGATTACCTACAAGACGAAACTTTGCCCGCCGACGAAGTCGAAAGCCAGCAAATAGTACAGAGAAAAAGTCTACATCATCATTGACAGCCAGCTATACAAACGAAGTACCACGGGAGTTTTCCTTTGATGCGTCTCCCAGCAGCAAGGTATGGAAATCCTTAGAGAAACACATCTCGGAGATTGCAGGCATCACACCACTCCCTGATCGTTGGTGGTCAAGGCCTTCCGGCAAGGATTCTACTGGCTAACTGCCAAGATGGACGCCGACAAATTGGTAAAAACATGCCTTGGGTGTCAGTTCTATGCAAGACAACCAAGTGTTCTAGCTGAACAATTGCGAACCATACCAATAACTTGGCCGTTTGCAGTCTAGGGGCTAGACATGGTGGGAACTTTGCAGATAACACCTTCTGGATTTACACACTTGCTAGTAGTAGTGGATAAATTCACAAAATGGATTGAAGCTAAACCCATTAGAAAGCTTGATGGGGAAACAACCCTAAAATTTGTCCGGGATCTAGTGGTGAGATTTGGTCTCCCACACAACATCATCACCAACAATGGCAGAAATTTGTCTCTCGGAGAAGTTGAGGAGTACTGTCATGAAAAAGGCATCCGCCTTGACCTAGCATTTGTGGCACACCCACAGTCAAATGGGCAAGTTGGAAGGGCCAATGGACTAATTCTACACGGAATCAAGCCATACTTAGAGGCACCGCCACATAGAGCAGCTAGAGCCTGGGTGGAGGAATTACCATCTATCTTGTAGAGTTTATGGAGCAGAAGCCGTCCTTCCATCTGACATCCTCCATGATGCACCAAGAGTCACCGCCTATAAGAAGGATGACGCTAAATAATCCAGATGCCTATTTGTGGACCTAATTGAAGAAGAGCACGTGCTAGCATGCTAGAGATCCAGCGTCTACCAGCAGAAGCTACCTGGCTACCATAGTCACCGTGTAAAGCATCACTCGTTTAAAGAAGGGGATCTGGTGCTTAGACTCAAGCAGGAGAAATCACACAAACTATCGCCGCCTTGGGAAGGACCGTTCGTCATAAGCAAAGCACTGCTAAATGGTTCCTATTACCTTGTCGATATTCGCAAGTTGAGAGATAGGCCAAAAAATCACAAGTGTAAGCAACATGACTCCGATGATGATTATCCGAAGACAGATCGGCCATGGAACATAGCACAGCTACGTCCCTTCTACACTTAGCACATTTATATTATGTAATAAGTTTCTTATATGATCAATGAAATAAAGCATTTGGTTCACTCATATTCTCCGAGTCTTTTAACTCCTTTAGTTGTTCATTTTTGGATCATATAAACCCTTTATGCGCAAGTTTGCATTTGCACTTGTGAAATTTCCGCCTATGGGCGTTAGCTTAAGTTTTCTGGTCTACACGTTTTCTGAAGTTTTTATGTGGATTCCGGAGTAGTGACTTCTCGGCATTCAAAGCCGGTGATTTTGCTCTTAGTTTCTTGACGGTGCTATTAAGCATCATCACCTGAGGGCATAATTTTGTGCTACGAGTCTTCCGTCTCATGAAAGGTCAAGCATACAAACCAGAATAATGGATAAGCCAGCACTTACTTAGAAAAATATACACATGCCGGAAACAGATAAGTAGCAGGAAACTTGAGTACAAGTTTTTCTGCCTTAATAACACATAAGTTTTTCCGCATACACTTCGTAGAGATACATTTAATACAAACATAGTTTTCCATGGCTCTGCTGCAAGGGACTTCGTGGTGGCATCATCAGGGGAGCCAGGCCAGAAGAGCTCGTCAAACTTGGAGGGAGATGGGCTAGACTCAGATGAGGCCATTTCTTCGTCAAGGATCTTGGCAGGCACAAAGACATCTGCATTTACCATTCTGGCAATCCTGGTGTCAAACGGAGAGGGAATTCCAAATAGCATCGCTATCGATTTCCTTCCCTTCCTCATCTAGCTTGGGAAAGCCAGAGGTCACCAGGTCGATGCCGGTGTTGTCGTAATGTGCCTTGACCAATGACATGGTCATCCTTGCACCAACCCGGACGCAAGAGGCTTTCCAGTCCTTGACTTTCTTAGGGGCTCGACGCATGATTTCCACGTACTTGGCCGCTGAGTCTGCCGCCTTGATGTTTATTCCTAGAGGTTGGGCTATCTCCTTGGCTTGGGCAATGACGGTGCTGACGAAGTTGCCGGCAAGAACCATGCATTCCTTGGAGTCTGGAGCACCTTCACCCAAGTTGGCCAAGCCAATAGGAGTTGTGGATTGCGCAAGATACAAGGACCATAAGTACAAACAAATGAAATGGTTATCCAAAGTATATAATTTACCAAGACGGAGAAAAGTTACCAAAGATGCTTGTCTCCGCTTGCTTGCATGTCTCCGCTAAGACATCCCACTCCTTCTGGACTGTCTTGTACACCTCAAGGTTCCTCACATTCTTCTCTTTGGCAGCTTGGTTCTGCTACCTGAGTTGTGCAATTTCGTCCTTCATGCGCTACATCTCAGCGTCAGCAGATTCTTGCAGCACCCTCATCGCCTCCTCATGGCCCTTGACGGCATCGGCCAGGCCTTTCTTCAAAATTTTGTTCTCATCGTCGAGCTCCTAGATATGCTTGGATTACTCGACGATGCTCTTGGCCTTGGCAATGGCTTTTGTAAGACGGCAATCAGAAAGCATTATGAGAAGACGACATAAATGAATCCATGAGGAAAAGCAAGGAGCTGTTACAAGAAATAGACTCTGGCTATTTTTGATCTGTTGCTTCAGGAAGGCTATTTTACCCTGTTCAAGGTCCAGCTCCTTTCGCAAAGTAGCAAACCTCTCATTGGCGGTGATTCTCCGTCTATTCTCATTCTGCAAACAAACAAACAAGCGTGCTTAGTTTCTCTAGAGCATGTAGTCGGAACCATATGGTTTCAACTACACGCGCGAGGCTACAATGCAAGATTTTAATCAGCAAGTATGCTACTCTTAGAGCATCTAGACGGAATTCTTCTAAGTTTCCACCGAGACGCCCGGGGGCTACACTATCAAGTTCTAGTCTTAAAGTTCTTTGGAGCACTCAGGCCAATAACTTTTGTTTATCCGCCTAAGTGCTAGGGGGCTATAGAGGGATATACTATGCAAAATAAAAGAAGTGAAGTTCAAAAGACTTACAATGGCAATAAGATTGAGATTGTTGGCCATATTGGCATATGCGGTGTGGAAGATGCCGGCATTATTATACACAGCATCCACCTACGCAATGAGGTCATCTAGGCACAATGTCAGAGGAGTTGCTACCAAAGGAGATGTTGAAGCCAGAGGCATGGATCATGCCCTAGCATGTTGAGTTTTCAGAACAGATGATGGCTCAGATGCCACCGCCTTGACCGTTGCCTCCGCCTCCGCCTCTTCCATCACTTGCTTCCCTTTCTCACTGACATCCTTAGCGGGATCTTCAGCCACTTTTGAGGAGGTGCTCTCCTGCACCGCTGGACCGCCGGGAACAACGTTTGCCTCGACAGCGCCTGAGATATCAAGGATTGGATTGACATCTGTCTCCATGGCGGAGATCTCAGGGATTATGGGGGACGAAGGCCCAGCGGGGCTAACGGAAGGCTTGGCGGCAGGAGTAGGGGGAGCAGTTGCGGGAGAAGGCTTGGCAACCAAATCTCTGGTCAGCATGTCACGAATGTTTTTGACCCTCCAGCATCTCTAGAGGATCGCTTCAAACTAACACCGGCTTTCCTCCTGAAACATACGAAGCATAAGTATAAGAGTTGAAAAAAGGTATAAGCTGAAAAGTACAAGCCGGAGAATGAATACACTTACTCCACGGCAGGAGCCTTGGTGAGAGGAATGCCGGTGGACTTCTTCTTCTCCGCCTCTAAGGTGGCGGTGGATCGTCTGGAGACTCCACTCTCTGATCTCTTCTGCTTCTTGGCCTTGGCAACAACGTTAGAGGTGGAGTTCTTCCGCTTGCGTGCTGCCGGAGCTGGCTGATCCTTGGGGGCATCGTCATCGGACACCACTTAGATATCCTTCAGCTTGGGATCATAGACCTGGGTGGCCATCTGATCCTGCCAAGGTCGCCAACTGGGATATAGAGGAGTGTTATACTGACAACTTCAAGTTGGAAAAACCTTAGAGTATATAACGAGCAACAAAAGAAACAAAAGCTACCTCTAGGCATGTGTTGCAATCGAACATGTCATAAGTGATCTTGAAGCCGCGCTTCCTGTCCTTCACCTTGATGATGTCCTTAAGCCGAAGTTTGATAGAGTCAGTGGAGAAGTTATCCCGTGAAATTCGCATGGGATCCCTCTTGTCTTGGGTGTACTTGCACATCAACTCGGCGCGATGCTGCAGAGGCTAGATCTGCCTACCAAACCAGAACATGGCTAGGTCCAAGCCCGTTAGACCTCCATCCATGAGCCATTCAATCCAACTTACAACGCGGTTGGCCTCGTTGCCGTATGGAAGGGAGACTGGGGTCCGCCATGCGGGTACCTCGGCGGCAGCCCCGTCGACAAAGTCGGGATATGTCTCAAGGCAGTTAGGCAGAGGAATATCTGGACCATAGAAATATGTGCGCTGCCAGTTCTTACATGACTCATGCCCTACGACGTCGGGGAAGCGCCGGCTAGGCCGGACCTTGAAGCTAATGGTCCCGCAAATCCGCAATTCGTCCTTGGACTCTATGGACTCTCTCTTGACGGTAAAAGCGTACACGAACATATCTAACCTAGGTTTGATGCCTAGGAATCCTTCGCACAGAGCTACGAAGTTACTAAGGACTAAGATGTTGTTGGGACAGAGATTGTGGGGAAGTACCCGAAAGTGCCAGAGAACATCCAGGAAGAAGTCAGAGACTAGCAGGCTTACGCCTCGTACCAGCTGTGCCTTGAGGTACATCTTCTCTCCGGCTTAGGGAGAAGGGACCACCTCACCGGCCGGCGTCGGCCGCTAGACCAAATCCTTCACCACGGGGAGATACCCCTCGGTGACCAGTTTTTGCAGATCTTCGGTGGTGAGGTTAGAGCCCCTCCACACCCCCTTGTGGGAGTCATTGTCTTCTTCAACAGCTTCTGGCTCCGCTCGTTCTTGGTCGTCTCTGGTGGTTTCCACCACGGCGATGATAGGGACAACCACCCCCTCTGACGGGACAGTTACTCCCTGGGATGCCTCTTAAATAGCCTCAGGGGTCGCCATCGTCGAAGGAATGGAGCTGCTGGAGGCTATTGTGATGAGGGAGTAGGTGGAGAAGAAGAGGGCTCTGGATAGGGTTTTCCGGAGAGGAGCTCGAACGAGCGCGCGACTGGAAGAAGACGAAGACGAGGAAATGAATGCAGGTAAAAAGAAAATAAACCGACCGTGGTGAAAATATATAGACCCCGCGTCAAGATTCGTGCTAAGGGATCTAATGGATGGAGCGTTGCCGAGGTGGAGACGAACATGCGCGGTAATTTCGCCACGGCCTCCATCTTTGTCGCTTTGTAATTTTGGATTTCACGCACGTGAAAATAGCTGATGATTAATTCTCTGTCTTTTGTGAGTTTCACAGTAGCGTAGGCTGCACCCTACATCATCCTCCTGACAGTTGCAGTGAAGTGTCACATCTGAAGATTCCATCAAAGGCGGAGATTATCCGGCTCTTGAAACAAAGACTCAAGGAATCTCCGGCTACATTGTGAAGCCAGAGAGGATTACAGGGTTCTTTGGAAGACCTTTGAGATATTTCTTGATGAATTGTAGGCATCGCCTAGACGGAGTATTCAAAGATCAATGGGCAAGAGTACACAAGATTTCAAAGTCCTCCGGGGGCTACTATTGGGGATATGCTAAATGGGTATCCTCATAGCATGTCACCAATCCTGCTAACCCGGGTGGCCCATAGTTGGTAGCAAGGCCTATGGTTGTAACACCCCAAATCTTATAATCAAGATTATCAAGTTCTAATCACCCAATTTAGGGTTAACAAAAACTTTTATTAAGAAAATGGACATGAATGCATGTGTCTTTGCATTAGTATAGATTTGAGTGTATATGCCATGCTTGATTGTTCTAAATGTTGTGAAATGGTTTAAAGGTGAATGCCACATCATCTAGACCATTTACAAACAAAATCCAAAGAGAAAGAAATCAAATAAGAATAAATAAAGCAAATGGTCATTTTGACAAAAGTTAACCACTAGGCCACTTTAGGTGTTCCTAGAAGAGAATTTCTAACAGAAACTATTCTATTTCTTTTCACCCCTTGCTAGACCAAGTGAAAGTGTATCAAGGCCCACTTTACAAACTTACAAAAACATATTGCAAATCAATTTAATGGACAATGGAAAATTGAATCCAATTCATATGTTAAGATCCACTTTTTCAAAAACCAACCAAATCAATTCCCCTTGACCTCTCAAAGCAAACCTACTTATTCAAGCTTAAGATCAAACCACTCAAAAATTCCAAAGTATCTTTCATGCGGCCATTTCATCAAACACCTGGTTAGCATAGATTAAGCTTCTTCCCTAACTTCACTGTTTAAATAGTAATTAAACGACCAATTGATCTCCCCTTAACTCCCTTGTCCCCTCCGAGTCCAACCAGCACCCAGACCAACCCCCCCTTCACCGTGGAGCACTGTGGAGCACTGCCCATTTGTGGTCGTCGCCGGCCGACCACGGCCAGCTCGTAGCAGACATCCCCGTGCCCATCCAGGATGTCCAGGAGCATCGCCACACCCTACCGCCACCCCTGTCCAGCCCACGTTCGCAACCCGGCCATGGACCACCTTAGCACCGCCACGCTCTACGCCTCTGCGCCATGTCCAGAGCGCGCCAGTGCGCCATGCCCGACCAGCCCTGCCAACTCGCACCTTGACCTCAACGCGCACGCACAGCCTCGCCATGATCACGCCAACCCAGCAGACACCCCCGTTCGTCGCCGCGTGACCCGTAGCTCCCGCGCACCGTCGAGAACGCCGCCTGTCCCGCGCGGAGCGCCGCACGCACTAGACCAAACTAGACCGCCCCGTGCTGTGCCCTTACTTCCGAGAGAACCGCCAGGGAGCACCGCACCGTCCTACACCCTCACCCATGCCTTTAGCTCAATGTACCGTCCTTGCCAGAGCGCCAACCCATCCCGCTCGGTCGCCTCGTCGGTGTATAAATAGAGGGCATCTCCACCCCATTTCTCCACACCACTGCACTCCCCACTCCTCACTGACCTTCCCCACTTCTTCCCGGAGCAAGGCAAGCACCACCGTGCCAGAATTTCACCGGAGCCTGCCGCTGCTGGAGGAGAAGGGCGTTGTTGATTCCGACCACCCCAAGCCCTATCATGACCGCGCCTCGCCTCGCCGTCGTCTACCACATCATTTTCCCCATCGCTGACCCTAGATAGAGCCCAGGTGAGCCCTGCAAGACCCCCACCACCGTGCTAGGTCACATTCCTCGCCGGAGCTGTTCGTCGTCGACGATGACGCTCGTCCGTTGGATTAGAATAGGATCGCATGGTCCTGATGCTTAGATACCGTTTCGGTTAAACTGAGTTGTTGACTGGTGGCCCCCATCTGTCAGCAGCCTACTGCACTGTGCAGTGCAGCTGGCCTGGCCCGTTTAGCTTTCCCGCGCATCCTAGGATATTCAAATATTGATTTTCCTTTTTAAATGAAATCCTATTCTGTCCCTAGATTCAAAAGTCAATTCAGAGAGTTTAACTGAACCAAATTTCATGATTCAAGTTTTGTTAGAAAGATAATTAAATTATCTATTCAAGCCTGGTGGATTTAAATCATTTGGAGTTGGAGATAATCTTTAGAAAAAATAACAAGATAGGGACTTTTGCAACTTCAAACATTTTTCAAAAATCAACCATAATAGCTTTTGAGTTGATTCCAACTCTCAAAAATCACATTTGATAATATCTATCTGAATATATAAAAAAATTTAGGTTTGCATGGAGTGACATTGGACTAGTACCAAATGAATGCTATTACGGCATTTCTAGTCACTTTAAATCTATTAAATGATAATCTTAAACTTAATAAAATGTGACCAACCCTTTAAATCACATTCCCATATATTAGAATATGTGGTGATGACATGTGTCCACATGATCCCATATTTTAATTGGAGAATATTAAATCTTAATTAATTTTCAATGAGTAGAAATTACTTTTCTCAAATAAACTAAATAAAATTAGTTGTTTAATTCATGTGATGATTGTGATGATGTTAGATCATCAAGTGTGAGCCTTAGTGTGCTAAATAGAACTAGTTAACTATTGTTTCGTGATTGTGTACCCCGAATTTTATTTATAGACGATAGTACCGACCAAGGATACGAGGAGGAGGAGTTCTACCCCAAAGAAGACAAAGAAAACTTCAATCACTACACCAATCAAGGCAAGCTATTATTGGCAAGCTAACACTTGCAAGTTTCTTAACTATGCAAGCCATCACTAATTGCAAGATTAACCTAAGCAAGATGCATTAGGCATGCTTTGATTATATACCTTTGATTTATACCCATCCCAACTTTTACTTGCAAGCTTTACTATTTTACTTTACCAAAGTTCTTTACTTTTAGCTAGTGCTTTGTGAGGTTTTGGAAAGATAGTATGGATAGCATAAAGTCTATAAAACTAGGCCTATACTAGATGTCATTCTATGGCATGAGATTGAGATTAGAATCCCTCATTAGTGAACAATCTTAACTTAGTGGCTAGTGCTAAGCATAAAACTTGATCACTTTAGATGGGAATACTTGGTGAAAATGATTATGAAAACCTTGGAATGATGAGTCATTCTATTGAAATGTTTTGACATGTGTTGAGAAACACAAATGGATTTGATGACGAAAATGTTGAGGCATGAGCCTTAGCCCTTTATAAAAACTAATGGTTGGGTTCGGATGCGATACCATTCCAATTTTATCATATAACCACAATACCTGAATTGGGTAAGGCTTAACCGGAAGTTTATATGCATTAGTATGGGTTCCATCACGGGAGAGGTTTGAGCTGAGGCTACCTCTTGATGATGTCCACCTATGCAGTGCCCAGGATGGCAAATGGCCATGGCTGGGAGGCCAAGCTCATAGGGGAGGTGCCTATACTAGAGTGTGTAATTGAAAGGTTATGATTGATTATCGGCATACTAAGTATGATGATTCAGGGTTATCCCTGATGGATGTATTGAATTTTGTGGTGAAAGTGTACCACCTCTGCAGAGTGTCAAACTATTCGAATAGTCGCGTCCACGGTCATGGACAGTTGGAGTGGCCATACTGTTCCGTCATCAGATGTTTTCAAAATAACTAATGAAATGAACTATGATTTCGACTTGACCACAACAGGGTTGTGAATATGAAAACTAGGTTCCAAACGTAAAGTGATTTAGAACCTTTGCTTAGTTTTCTTTACTTCTGAACTCTGTTTAGATAAATCTGGCTTTTTGCAAATAAACTTAGAGCTTAGGATTCCTACTAGAACTACCTTACTTGTTAGTGATAGTTTGCGAGTACTTAAAGAGTACTCATGGCTTTGTCCCTGGCTATTCCCGTGGCCAGACTATGAGGAGGACTATCAGGAAGATGGACAGCAGGACGACTACGACAACTAGGATCATCTCCCATCATCAGCATTGCCTGTGACACTGAAGATGACGCCCACTGCTATGCTTATTATTCCACTGCTCGTTTGTATTAAGACTGGATCATGAGATCCTTTATTTGTGTAAGAGCTTATTATGGTTTGTAATGGATGATGTACTGTGATATCCAATCTGTTATGTCTCGCAAAAATGGTAATCCTGGGATTGCGATGTATGGCATATAAGGCATCTAGGATTAAAAATCGGGGTGTTGACAAGTTGGTATCAGAGCCATCCTGACCATAGGAGACCCTAGTTAGAATGGATGTCCGAACAAAAACTTAGTTTCAAAACCAAAGAAGTGAGTATTTATGAAAACCTATTCCCACTCTTATCCTTGATTCTTTCAAAAAAAAATCATGTTCCTCAAAAATTCTTATATTCCTACATAAAATTTGACACACTTGATCACCGCACTAACTTACTCATCCTAAATTTTTATAGATGGAAGTTCAGTATTGCAAGTTCTACCAGTTGGGCAACGG
Source organism: Avena sativa (assembly GCA_916181665.1). Taxonomy (NCBI): domain Eukaryota; kingdom Viridiplantae; phylum Streptophyta; class Magnoliopsida; order Poales; family Poaceae; genus Avena; species Avena sativa. The sequence goes on from OV702289.1 coordinate 326,895,909, forward strand.
AGGCTAGCTAATCTTTGAGAGGGATCTTGATGCACTGTCAGAGTATCTTGAGCGCTCGCATCCCGAATTCTTCGGGGCTCAACTCAAGGATTACCTAGGAGGATTCTATAATGGCTGATAGTTGTGGATCTCAGAGGCAAGATGGAAGCACCCCTTTCTAAGAAGATTCAATTCACCATGCGAGAGAACAACTGGCTAGATGGATTAGCCAGGGCTATGCATGAAGCTCTTGCCCGTCTGTGTGGGCAAAACATCAACTTGATCCAGGGAACTCGCTTTGCACACTTCGCAAGGCGTGATTCTATGGGAATTCCATTGGAGATGCCAAGTCACTCGGATATGAAGTGCTAGGTGGAGAATCTTAACTTCCTACTGTATGATAGGCAGAAAGAATTGGACAATGCTCGAGCCTACGCCAACCACAACCTTGCCATTGCCGCAAGAAGGACCAGACTCTCGCCATGCTAGTCAAGGATCATCAATCACTTTGTCGTCAATGCGAGAAGAAGGATCGCACCATCGCTCATCTTCGAAAGAAGGTGGACGCTCTCGAGAAGACCATCTAGGAGCAGGAAGTCCAGCTTGAAGCAAAGGAAGAGGAAGAAGGTGAAGACATCCAGGGAGATCCTCACTCATACCTCAGTGATGACAACAACTCCCTGGAGGATGATGCCATGGATTTCTACACCGATGATGATGACTCCGACTTCATTGATGATGAGTAGATGCACTTGATCACTACCGTAGGAATGAGTTGTATCGGTCCCACTGTATCTTAGTTCACAGACTGGTTCTTAAAACCATCTGTTTTCCATTTGTGTGTGGTGTGTGTTTGTATTGTGTGCTTGAATGAATGAATGAATTAGAAGAAGTTAATTGCAAAACCTGAGTCAAACTCAAAGTTTAAAGTTGTTGAAACAAAACCATGAACCTTAGAACTTTCCCTCTTACCTCATTATCTATCTCAATCTTCAGATGACTTGTGGAAACCAAGGAGGGAGCAGCTCATTGCAGGACCCGATGTTGCAGATTCTGCAAATGCTAGTTTCCGACCGTGAAGCTAGTAGAGCCGAGCACCAAGCCAATCTAGCCACTCCGCAACAGATAGCTCAGATGGCCCACAATAATCAAGGCCATGGAAATCAGGATCATCATGGATCCAAGCTTAAGAACTTTCAGAATACCAATCCCCCTATCTTTAACAAATCTAAGGATCCCTTAGATGCTGATGACTGGCTGCAAACCATGGAGAACAATCTTGAAGTCACAGGATTTGACGCCAACGAGAAGGTACTGTTTGCCACCCACTATCTGGCAGGAGATGCAAGAGCCCAGTGGAATAGCACTCGTACTATGAACCACGGTCAGATCATGACTTGGGAAGCTTTCAAGATCAAGTTCAGTTGCACCCATGTGACACAAGGATTAGTCACCAGAATGAGAGATGAGTTCAGGGAACTGAAGCAAGGAAGGATGAGTAGTTGAATACCGTGACAAATTTCTGTCCCTAGCTAGATATGCCCATGATGAGATCAACGCTGAAGCCAAGAAGAAGGAAAGATTCCTAAATGGATTGCATGATGATATGCAGACGGTGTTAGTCAACATCCATTTTGAAGACCTAGAAGAGCTAGTAGACTCTGCCATCCAGATGGAAGGGAAGATAAACCAAGCCAATGACAATCGCAAGCGTAGAATGATGCACCAGACTGGGTCCCACAATACCCAGAAGTATCGCCCCAACCCATCTGCAGGATATGCCCCAAGAAACAATAGACCCCCGATGTCTCGTTCAAGCTACCCCAATCGTAGCGGAGGAAACTTGAAGTCTATAGGAAACCACAACAACAACCCCGTCAACTCCAATAACTTCAAATGTGCACCACCCAAGTCCAACAACAACAACAACAATACTGCCCCAAGGACTGGAAGCAATGCCGTGCTTGTTGCAGCCAAAGACAAGTCCCAGATTACTTGCTTTGAATGTGAAGTCAAGGGTCACTACTCCAACGAGTGTCCCAAGAAGCTTGCAGCCGCCACCAATGTGAATGCCCTAGCTTAGCAACAACGTCATGTCCAGCCTGGGAGAAAATTTGCCCCAGGGAATTCGCTCAACCGCAATGGCCGTCTGTTCCACATGAATACTGAAGAAGCCCAGGAAGCGCGCGATGTCGTGCTGGGTATGTTTTCTATTAACTCAGTACTTGCAAGAGTGTTGTTTGATTCTGGAGCATCGCACTCGTTTGTTACAGAAGAATTTGCATGCACTAGTAAGATTCAACCAACAAAATTGAAGCATGTTATGATACTTCAAATACCTGGTTCAACCACCAAAGCTAGAAAAATTTGCAAGGCTGTACCTATCAGAATCCATGGGATAGATTTTTATGCCAATCTAATAGTACTTGGAACCAAAGGTTTGGAAGTTGTACTAGGAATAGATTGGATGTCAAAACATAAAGGATTGATCGACTGTGCCAAGAAAGCCATAACCATGACCAGTAGCTCTGGAGTATCAGTAGAGCATGTATCTGAAACCTTGCCCCGTCAATTCAAATGCAACAAGAGTCTAGCCCAACCAACCATAGACCAAGTCAGAGTAGTCTGTGAATACCCTGATGTTTTCCCAGATGAATTGCTCGGTATGCCCCCAAATTGGGATATCGAGTTCATTATTGAAATAATTCCTGGAATTGGAGCCATAGCTCAGAGACCTTATAGTATGAACCCATCTGAGTTAGTGGAGCTGAAGAAGCAACTTGATGCTATGCTGGAGGAAGGTCTGATTCAACCAAGGGCATCGCCATGGAGATTGCATGTTCTGTTTGTGGACAAGAAGGATGGAGGTAACCATTTGTGCACGGATTACCGGAAGCTGAATGATGTCACCATCAAGAACAAGTACCCACTACCCAAGATAGAGGATCTGTTTGATTAGTTGACTAGTGCTAGAGTGTTTTCTAAGATTGATCTTAGAACTGTATATCACCAACTCAAGATTCGTGTAATAGATATTCCAAAGACCACCTTTACCACCAGATATGGATTGTATGAGTATACGGTCATGTCTTTTGGATTAACCAATGCCCCTGCTTATTTCATGAATCTCATGAATAAGATTTTTATGAACTTTATGGATAAGTTTGTCGTTGTTTTTATCGATGATATTCTAATCTATTCCAAGTCAGAAGAAGACCATGAGCAACACCTGAGAACCATCCTTGAAACCCTTAGGGAGCATCAGTTGTATGCCAAGTTTAGAAAATGTGAGTTCTGGCTGAAAGAAGTAGGATTCCTCGGACATATTGTGTCGGCAGGAGGAGTCGCTGTTGATCCCGCCAGGATCAAAGATGTTGAAGAATGGGAATCCCCAACCACTCAAACCCAAGTCCGTGCATTTCTCGGATTAGCGGGATATTACCGCAAGTTCGTAGAAGGATTTTCGAGCATCGCAAGACCAATGACCCAATTGTTGAACAAAGATAAGAAGTTTGAATGGACCGACAAATGTGAAGCAAGTTTTCAAGAACTCAAGAAGAGATTGATTTCATCCCCAATATTGATTATGCCAGATATCAAGAAGCCTTTTGATGTGTATTGTGATGCATCCAAGATTGGTCTCGAATGTGTGTTGATGCAAGAAGGCAAAGTCATAGCGTACCTGTCCCCACAACTGAAGCAGCATGAGCAAAACTACCCTACCCATGATCTTGAACTAGCAACTGTAGTTTTAGCCTTGAAGACATGGCGTCATTACCTTATGGGTAACCGCTGTGAGATTTATTCGAACCATAAGAGTTTGAAGTATATTTTCACTCAGAAGGATCTGAATATGAGGCCAAGGAGATGGATAGAGTTAATCAAGGATTATGACCTTGACATTCACTATCACCCCGGCAAAGCCAATGTGGTAGCGGATGCTCTTAGCAGATTGCCGTGTAGATTAAATACCATGATTAAAGAAGCCCAGCCAAGTTTGCATGAAGAGTTGGAGCAGTTTAGAACTGAGCTAGTTAGCAAAGGATTTTTAGCTAGCATTGAACTTCAACCCATGTTGATTAGTCAGATCAAGGAAGCCCAGAAGGGAAATGCAAGTATCGATGGAATCAAACGTCGTATTGGTACAGGAAAGGTACCTGGATTTACCGAAGACGAAGAAGGAGTTTTGTGGTACAAAGGACGTATCTGTGCGCCACTAGATTCGGAGCTGAAGCAAGTTATCATGCAAGAATATAATGATACTCTTTATTCTATCCACCCCGGAGGAATGAAGATGTATCAGGATTTGAAGGAGCAATTTTGGTGGCACAAGATGAAGAGAGAAACCGGAAGCTACATAGCCAAGTGTGATATCTGTCAGAGAGTCAAAGAGGAACATCAGAGACCCGCAGGACTATTGCAACCATTGCAGATTCCAGAATGGAAATGGGATTCCGTCAGAATGGGCTTTATCACTGGTTTGCCTACTTCTAGTAGGGGAAATGACTCTATTTGGGTCATAGTTGATAGACTGTCCAAGGTAGCCCATTTCATACCTGTCAAGACAACCTACCAGAGTTCGAAGCTAGCATAGTTATACATTGCTAGAATCGTCAGTTTGCATGCAACCCCCAAGACCATAGTGTTGGATCAAGGAACCCAATTTACCTCAAGAATTTGGCAGAAAGTCCAAGAAGGATTAGGCACCAAGTTGAATTTTAGCATAGCTTATCACCCGTAGACCGATGGACAGACTGAAAGAGTCAACCAAATCTTAGAAGATATGTTGAGAGCTTGTGTGTTAGAATATGGATCAAAATGGGAAGATTGTCTGCCTTTCGCAGAATTCTCATACAACAACAGTTATCAAGCCAGTTTGCAAATGGCCCCATTTCAATTTTTGTATGGAAGGAAGTGCCGTACCCCCTTGAATTGGTTGCAAGTAGGAGAGAGTCGGATTTTTGGACCCAACATCCTATGAGAAGCCGAAGAGAAGGTTCACAAAGTCCGTGAACACCTAAAGACTGACCAATCGAGACAAAGAGTTATGCTGACAAGAGACGTCGAGACCTGACCTTCAATGTTGGAGCTTTTCTGTATCTCAAAGTGTCGCCTTTGAAGGGAATGCACCATTTTCAGCTGAAAGGAAAGTTAGACCCCAGATATATTGGACCCTTTAAGATTCCGAATCACTGAGGAGAAGTATCTTATCAACTGGAACTGCCAGAGGAGATGTCAGCCATCCATGATGTGTTCCATATCTCGTTACTTCGCAAATGCTTAGAAGTTCCGGAGAAGACCGAAGTGTTCAAGAACATCGATCACCGAGCCATTGATATCAACAAGGATCTGACGTATCGTGAAGTGCCCATTCGTATCTTGGAAGAAGCCTTCAGAACCACCAGGACCTGGAATATCAAATTTCTCAAGATCCAAGGGAGCAACCATACCGAAGAAGAATCTACTTGGGAGCGAGAAGATTATATTAGGACTGAGTTTCCAGATCTCTTTAGTTCCTAGTTTATCTTAAATCTCAGGACGAGATTTTGTTTAAGGAGGTAAGGTTTGTAACACCCCAAATCTTATAATCAAGATTATCAAGTTCTAATCACTCAATTTAGGGTTAACAAAAACTTTTATTAAGAAAATGGATATGAATGCATGTGTGTTTGCATTAGTATAGATTTGAGTGTATATGACATGCTTGATTGTTCTAAATGTTGTGAAATGGTTTAAAGGTGAATGCCACATCATCTAGACCATTTACAAACAAAATCCAAAGTGAAAGAAATCAAATAAGAATAAATAAAGCAAATGGTCATTTTGACAAAAGTTAACCACTAGGCCACTTTAGGTGTTCCTAGAAGAGAATTTCTAACAGAAACTATTCTATTTCTTTTCACCCCTTGCTAGAAAGTGTATCAAGGCCCACTTTACAAACTTACAAAAACATATTGCAAATCAATTTAATGGACAATGAAAAATTGAATCCAATTCATATGTTAAGATCCCACTTTTTCAAAAACCAACCAAATTAATTCCCCTTGACCTCTTCGAGCAAACCTAGTTATTCAAGCTTAAGATCAAACCACTCAAAAATTTTGAATCAAAAATTCCAAAGTATCTTTCATGCGGGCGTTTCATCAAACACCTGGTTAGCACAGATTAAGCTTCTACCTAACTTCACTATTTAAAAAATAATTAAACGACCAATTGATCTCCCCTTAACTCCCCGTCCCCTCTGAGTCCAACCAGCACCTAGACCAACCCCCCCTTCGCCATGGAGCACAGTGGAGCGCCGCCCATTTGTGGTCGTGCCGGCTAACCACGGCCAGCTCGCAGCAGACAACCCCGCGCCCATCAAGGATGTCCAAGAGCATTGCCGCAGCCTACCGCCACCCCCTATCCAGCCTACGATCGCAACCCAGCCGTGGACCACCCTAGCACCGTCGTGCACTACGCCTCTGCGCCATGTCCAGAGCGTGTTAGTGCGCCATGCCCGACCAGCCCCGCCAGCTCGCGCCTTGCCCTCACCGCGCATGCGCAGCCTCGCCATGATCATGCCAACCCAGCAGACACCCCCGTTCGCCGCCGCGTGACCCGTAGCTCCCGCGCGCCATCGAGAACGCCGCCTGTCCCACGCGGAGCGCCGCACGCGCCAGACCAAACTAGGTCGCCCCTGCGCCCTTACTTCCGTGAGAACCACCAGGGAGCACCGCACCGTCCTACACCCTTGCACATGCCTTTAGCTCGATGTACCGTCCTCGCCGGAGATGCCAACCCATCCCGCTCGGTCGCCTCGTCGGTGTATAAATAGAGGGCCTCTCCACCCCATTTCTCCACATCACTGCACTCCCCACTCCTCACTGACCTTCCCCACTTCTTCCCGGAGCAAGGCGAGCACCACCGCGCCAGAATTTCATCGAAGCCCGTCGCTGCTGGAGGAGAAGGGCGCCGTTGATTCCGACCACCCCAAGCCCTGTCGTGACCACGCCTCGCCTCGCCATAGTCTACCACGTCGTTTTCCCCCGTCGCCGACCCTAGCTGGAGTCCAAGTGAGCCCCGCGAGACCCCCACCGCCGCGCTAGGTCACATTCCTCACCGGAGCTGTTCGTCGTCGATAATGACGCTCAGCCGTTGGATTAGAATAGGATCGCACGATCCAGATGCTTAGATACCGTTTCGGTTAAACTAAGTCGGTGACTGGTGGCCCCCATCTATCAGTAGCCCGCTACGCTATGTAGTGCAGCTGGGCCGGCCCGTTTAGCTTTCTCGCGCAGCCCAGGAAATTCAAATATTGATTTTCCTTTTTAAATGAAATCCTATTCTATCCCTAGATTCAAAAATCAATTCAGAGAGTTTAACTGAACTAAATTGCATGATTCAAATTATGTTAGAAACATAATTAAATTATCTATCCAAGCCCGTTGGATTTAAATCATTTGGAGTTAGAGATAATCTTTAGTAAAAATAACAAGACAGAGACTTTTGCAACTTCAAACATTTTTCAAAAATCAACCAGAATAGCTTTTGAGTTGATTCCAACTCTCAAAAATCACATTTGACAATATCTATCTGAATATGTAAAAATATTTAGGTTTGCATGCAGTGACATTGGACTAGTACCAAAAGAATGCTATTAGGGCATTTCTAGTCACTTTAAATCTATAATCTTAAACTCTATAAAATATGACCAACCCTTTAAATCACATTCCCATGTATTAGAATATGTGATGATGACATGTGTCCACATGATCCCATATTTTATTTGGAGAATATTAAATCTTAATTAATTTCAATGAGTAGAAATTACTTTTCTCAAATAAACCAAATAAAACTAGTCATTATTGCATGTGATAATTGTGATGATGCTAGATCATCAAGTGTGAGCCTTTATTGTGCTAAATAGACTTAGTTAAGTATTGTTTGGTGATTGTGTACCCCGTATTCATTTATAGACGATGGTACCGACCAAGGATACGAGGAGGAGGAGTTGTACCCCGAAGAAGACGAAGAAAACTTCAATGACTGCACCAATCAAGGCAAGCTATTATTGGCAAGCTAACACTTGCAAGTTTCTTAACTATGCAAGCCATCACTAATTGCAAGGTTAACCTAAGCAAGATGCATTAAGCATGCTTTGGTTATATACCTTTGATTTATACCCATCCCAAGTTTTACTTGCAAGCTTTACTCTTTTACTTTACCAAAGTTCTTTACTTTTAGTTAGTGCTTTGTGAGGTTTTGGAAAGATAGTATGTATAGCATAAAGAGTATAAAACTAGGCCTATACTACATGTCATTCTATGGCATGAGGTTGAGATTAGCATCCCTCATTAGTGAACACTCTTAACTTAGTGGCTAGTGCTAAGCATAAAACTTGATCACTTTAGATGGGAATACTTGGTGAAAATGATTGTGAAAACCTTGGAATGATGAGTCATTCTATTGAAATGTTTTGACATGTGTTGAGAAACACAAATGGATTTGATGATGAAAATGTTGAGGCATGAGCCTTAGCCCTTTATAAAAACTGATGGTTGGGTTCGGATGCAATACCATTCCAATTTTACCGTACAACCACAATACCTGAATTGGGTAAGGCTTAGCAGGAAGTTTATATGCATTAGTATGGGTTCCCTCACGGGAGAGGTTTGAGCTGAGGCTACCTCTTGATGATGTCCACCTATGCAGTGCCCAGGATGGCAGATGGCCATGTCTGGGAGGCCAAGCTCAGAGGGGAGGTGCCTATACTAGAGTGTGTAATTGAAATGTTATGATTGATTATCCGCATACTAAGTATGATGATTCAGGGTTATCCCTGATGGATGTATCGAATTTTGTGGTGAAAGTGTACCACCTCTGCAGAGTGTCAAACTATTCGAATAGCCTCGTCCGCGGTCATGGACAGTTGGAGTGGTCATACTGTTTCGTCATCAGATGTTTTCAAAATGACTTATGAAATGAACTATGATTTCGACTTGACCACAACAGGGTTGTGAATATGAAAACTAAGTTCCCAACTTAAAGCGATTTAGAACCTTTACTTAGTTTTCTTTACTTCTGAACTCAGTTTAGATAAATCTGGCTTTTTGCAGATAAACTTAGAGGTTAGGATTCCTACTAGAACTACCTTACTTGTTAGTGATAGTTTGCGAGTACTTAAAGAGTACTCATGGCTTTGTCCCTGGCTATTCCCGTGGCCAGACTATGAGGAGGACTATCAGGAAGATGGACAGCAGGACGGCTATGACAACTAGGATCATCTCCCATCATCAGCATTGCCTGTGACACTGAAGATGAAGCCCGCTGCTATGCTTATTATTCCACTGCTTGTTTCTATTAAGACTGGATCATGAGATCCTTTATTTGTGTAAGACCTTATTATGGTTTGTAATGGATGATGTACTGTGATATCCAATCAGTTATGTCTCGCAAAAATGGTAATCCTGGGATCGTGATGTATGGTATAATAGGCATCTGGGATTAAAAATCCGGGTGTTGACAATGGCCTGCTGGGCGGCCCAGTTAGACGGGTTCAGGGGGAAGCCCATGTCAGATAAAGGAAGGCTACACAGGAGTTACTGACATACTCAGAGCCTTGGAGTGCAAGACACAAAAGACTAGTTCATATTAGTGTATGCCTCTTTACCTTGTCCGGCAAGGACCTTTCCCTATAAACCCTAGGTTCTGGTGCCTTTATAAGCTGGACATGTGGGAGCATTTAGGACACAACCTCTTAGATTGCTACGTACAACATGCAACACCTCGCACAATAAATCTATCTCTGTAACTCGGCATATTGCCATTATAGTGATTTACAGAAGGAGTAGAGTTCCGCTGCCGTTGTGGGACTTGAACCTGGGTAAGCTGTGTTACCTCGTACCTGCCAACTCACCGCATTACCCTACATCTCTAAACACGCACTGTGAGGACCCCTCCATGGCATACTCGTCGGCAATACCACAACAATGTCCAGATTCTCTCAACCTTGCAATATATATAGACACACACACACCCTTCTCTCAACCTTGCAATGTCCAGATTTGGACCTATTCAATTGGATCTACCCCACTAAACCAACGGGGTAATGTTAGTTTAGCTAATCTCTGATTAGAAAATCCGCTCTTGACAAGGCCGATAAAAGTTATTGCACACCTGCATCGACCTAGTAAAGCTTTTAGTGTTGGGACACGGGTCGCCATTGCGCACTGTTAGGTAGCAAGTATTCTCTCTATATATACGAAGCCAGTTCCATGCCTTCAAGAATACACCACCTCAGTGACAGATCCAGAATTTGGAAAAGACCGCAACTAATGTCTAATGTCCTAAAATTATGAAAAATATTGCCTTTAATCACCTCTCAATAACATAATATATTAGCCAAAACACACTAAAAGTGCATAGTCAGAGATTTTGATGTAAAACACATGAGTTCAATGCTTAACCAAATGATAATAAGAAAAAGCACAACAAAGTGCCCTGTCATAATCGCACAATCAAGAGGAAATTTTAATACCTCTTCAACCGAAGATTTACTCTGATCCAAGTGTACCATTTCCTCAAAGGAGAAGAACCAAAACCTAAAAAAACAAGAAAAAATAGTCAGAAAATAGTACAGATGAATACATGATACATACGTTGTATTGGTAAGAAAGTAACTTATCAATAGCTATACGTGTATTTGTCCCTTGCATGATCTCATAATTTGAAAACACTCCAAAATCTTATCATCTTCAATGCTTCCAAATGTCTCGCTCCTAGCCAGCTAGGAGATTGGTTCGAATTATCAAGTGAGACACCGGTCTTGATGAATATTGCGTCTTTGATCTCTTGTCCCCTTCTTATTTTCTGTAATCAGATCAAATAAAATCAGCTAAATTCACAATTAACTTGGCAGTTCTAGCTCTGATGACTTTGTATTGAAATCGAATATAAATTACCTATGACCAGAGAGCCAAAGAGGGCAAGAAGCAGGTCGGGAAGAAAGACGAGAAACCAAACGGTGCGACGATGCGACCAAGCATGGCGACGCTGGACACTGGGTGTGAATTCGAGCCGAGGGCTCATCCGTCGTTAGAAACACGAACAATCGAACGCGAAAATGTTGTCTTTTTTCCTAACAGGAACTGATGTAAGCTAGCTGACTCTCGATCCAAAAATCACGGAGTGATCGTGCGAGAGTTTGTTGTCCATTACTGGATCACTTTCTTGCTGGGCTTCTATAGCCTGGGTCATTCTCTGGCCAAGACATGGGCTTGACCTCCTATTACCTATTTTTTCTGTGAAATTAATAAGAAGTGTAAAGAAACTCTCAAAAAAAAGTGTAAAGGTACTGGTTGGGCCACGACTCAGGCTGTAGCCCGGGCTGCCCGGGGCCTAGATCCACCCATGCACCACCTCAGGACCCGGATTTTCTTCCACTCGAGATTCTTTGTAACCTCAACTCTTGACCGATTAGTTTCTTTTCCACCTAGAAAACAACCTCCTATTTAGGATATTTGCTAGTTTTTCTTTATTTGACTCTGTGTAGGATTCATATCAATGACTGGGATGACGGTCCCAGCCATAGTAGCTTTTGACACCACGCTTGTGCCCTGTCTCGGTGCCGCAAAGTCTCCTGGATTCCAGATTACAGCGGACATAGCTTCTTCAAGCTTCCTCTTCGTCCACTACACTCTTCAGACGCTAGATGAAACAACAAAAAGGAACGCGAGAGCAACAACAAAAGTTGGTGTTTTCGCCACATAGTTGATAATGTTGTGTCTAACTAGTTCAATGTCCGTGCGTTGCTACGATATTTAAATTTTTTTCTCTTACCGCATTATAATAGCAATGATATGAAATTTTACACGTATAGAATGATATTATCGCACAATATTTCGAAACACAAAAAAGTTCTGACATTTATCCATAGAAAGCAACAACCTTGGGAGTTGGCACATCACTGTATCTCACATCATCAGATTGTCAGATTAGCTAAATATAATTGCATTGTTACGGGATATGCAAAATACGCTTAACGACAATGTGGTTTTGATTCTTGTTTACCATGCTACTTTTTGTTGTTCATCTTTTATCTTCATGGGTCTATTCCATCCTTATCATATACTCTCTTAGTCTCAAAATATAAGGCGTCTAAGGATTAGTCAAAAGTCAATTCTTACTAACTTTGCCAAATATTTAGTAAAAAATATCTACATCTAGAATATTGAATGGAGACATTTTGAAAATATACTTTATGATGAATCTATTGATATTGATTCTGTATCGTGAATGCTTATATTTTTATGTATAATCTTGGTTAAACTTAGAAAACGTTGACTTTTGACAAATCCTTAGACGTCTAATATTTTAGGACGGAGGGAGTACTATCTCTATTAAAAAATATAAGACGGAGAGGGAGTACAAGATAAGAAAGTACACATTGCAATATTGATAATCGAGGATCGCCTGAGGTGCCCTTAATCGAGCAAGCTACGGTTTCTATCACACACGCTTCACTAACTTCTTTCATTGCAAGAACGTGAGAACCATGAATTAAATTTGTAACAATAGTTCATATGGTTGTTCTACGAAGTAACTCTCACCGATTAACATAAACTATAAATAAAAAATCAAAACATCTAAAGAAAAATACATTATCTGAAGACACAAGTACATGATCTGAATAAAAATAAAATGTGAAGAAGATATCCGCGAGCGAAGCCTCGGGTATATTCATCATGAGAAATCTTGATTTTGTGAGACGATTTTTGCTAGAATAATGAAGTTCATACATATCAATAATGCTTGTTCCTACGGAACCTCTTGATCCATTTGAGGCCAGCAATCACCACCAGGCGTCGAAACACCATACTCTCCTTGGCTTATCACTTCCTAGAATAAAAAGAGCAGAGCAAGTAAGAACCAACTACTACAAACCAATTTCTGCTCAAAAATGTAAACATCACCAAGCAAAAAAAAGTTAGCGCGTCATTACTTTAGCATAAGGATCAACCATCACATTGGAAGCATCGAGGTACAGGCTGCAGAGAGTTTCGCAGGTGTCATCGGACCTGTACCCGTAGAGCATATCATGCATATCACCTTCGACAAAGCCATGCAACACGCTCCCCGTATGATTGATTAGGGGATCAAGGAGAACCTCCTCAGTCACCCGATCTGCACCACTTCCCCAACAACCGAACTCAAAGCGCGGACCACAAAAAGGGCTCAAGTAGTAATAACCAATAAAAACTCGCCTAACTAAATTCAATGAGCAAGTTTATAAACAGTTCAGTTGTACTAAAACCACGACACTTATTTTGGAAAGGAGGGATTATTTGACTTTGCAGTGGAAACACTAATGTATTCGGTATGCTTGGTTACATTTGTCATGCATCTTTTTTCTCTCCCTACCACACAAGCACACACGATAAAAACTTCGCTAGCCTTAGTCCATTCCGGAAACTATCCTCTCTTTTTGGACCAATTAAGTAACTCTTGCCAATTTCTCTAACTCAATGTTCCACACGACCCACACCCTTTGTTCACCGGTTGACAATGTACATAGGCACTATGCCTTCTTGAATTTTTGGCTCCCCTCTTCGCTAAGTGGTCTTCTTTTTTCCATGTAGTTGACCCTAATATCTCCTGATACAACATCAAGCAACACAAATAATTACTCCCTCTATCTCAAATTAGTGTCTTATTTATCTAGATACAGATGTATCTATTTATAAAACATGTATAGATACATCTGTATCTAGACAAATCTAAGACAACTATTTGAGATGGAGGGAGTAATTCTTTTATAAGAACAACTCCTTTATAAAGTCTAGCTATAAAGTAAGGTAGGTTTGTTATTTTTCCTCGCTAATTCAGTTTTCGAAGTAAATTATCTTGTTTGTGGTAAATCACTTAGTGTTCTAGTCTGCCATAAGAAATGAAACCATGTAACTGCTCCTAAAAGTATGTGCAAAAGAAGCAATGCAAATAAAGAAATGCATTCAGGTTTATATAATCTGGATAGTCAAAGGTAAATATCTGGCATATGTTTCTGAACAAAAAAGACACAATACTAATACCATAAGAATTAAGATTATCCCACAAGTTGTTCTTAAACAAAAAAATTGAGAACTAATGGGAAAATCATGCTAAGAGATAACAAGGAGCGCAAAATATTGAATGAATAATACTGGAATGTCAGTATAAATTGTCTCAGGTATAATATGCATGCATCTCCATTCTTTTGAGTAAACACTCTCAGGTACATTAGACTCTTGAGATAAAAAAGGGTTTGCCTTTCATTTTAGGTAAAGAAGAAATTCCAACATCAATGAAAAATTAAACACTCATTTGGCAGTATAATTGTCTGCACCAAAAAAGAAAATCATATATCAAGATTTCCAATTATGAGAGTAACTTGCAACCTGCAAGTAGATTAGTGAAACTAAAGTTGATAGGTGACAAGGTTACTCAAGTTACAGAAAACAAAAACAAAAATTTCTAGAAATATGACATGCATATTTCTAGATATAAGCTCACTTGCTGTGAGTACATCTATAACTTTTCCTCGTTGTTCCAATGGCATTCATGAATCAAACCTACATAAGTCGCTAATGCATAAATTACATGAAAATGCTGTTGCCAAGGGAATTCATTTTCTTGGTCTGATGAACGGAGGAGAAATTTACCACGCGTCCTATCATAAGCAATCAAAGTTGTTCCCTTCACAAGTGAAAAGAGTTGCAGACTCTTAGCTTATCAGTTATCAACGATGTCAAATTATGAACCTACAGTAGATTGAAGCTAGCGCACTCCTTTCATTAGAATAGACAAAACTCTAAAAAATATGCCTAGGAACCTTCTATGTCCAGAGTTGCACCGGATGCAGCAAACAAAGGGGAGAGAATAACACAAATAAGTTATCAAAACAGAATCATTTCTACCATTCCATACAAAAGTAACCAACACATATGATAAATCTAAGAAATTTTACCATAACACTACTAAAAGTGGAAAACTAACTGAAACAATTCAATGATGCAATAGATCAGAATGAGGCTGACACACAATAGTAATCAAGACACATAGCTAAGAGCAGACTACTAAGTGAAAACATCTTTAGTAATGCATAGAGAATATCTTCTGCTCACGTCAAGTAAACCTATCCATTTTAGAGTGAAGAAAGAGACATCTGAACCTCATGTTCAGAGTTTAGGAAACCTTTAACTATACCAAATCTTTAACCAACGACCGTGTTGGTGTGTGTAATACAAAAGGACTCCAAGCAAAGAAATACAGATTTTGTCTCTCTTACCACTTAGTACAGGTTCTAGAAAAAAATATTTTGAAGTTTATTGATAATAGGACGTGGCTAGCGGGCGTTCGGGCGCTAAAACGACGAGTTGGGCGCATCAGGTTCGCCAGCTAGACACCTTCCACTTTTGGAAAGTCCTCCTATCCGCGTTTGACTACTTTTTCTCGGTTCCTACGAGGGGTGCGCTCGTTTGCTTTACTTGGCGCCCCCCACTGCGACCCCAGCCCGTGATCCCCCGCGTCCCGCGCCAGCCTGTCCTTAAAAGCACGTCTATCTAACCCTACCATTCCCAGATCTCGCGCCGTAGATCGTCTTCTTCCTCCAGCGCCCTAGCCACCATTGCTTCCTCTTTGCTGGCTTCATGAACCCACCAAAACATGGCAACCTCCCGATCCTCAACCATACAAACATGTTTCATGCGGAGAGCAGCTCGAGGAACACACCTACTTCTAGAATTGCTCTGTCAGATTCAACACAGGTACTCATCCATATTTTTCTCTGTTGTTCTCCGGTTGATTTCTTGCTCGAGTCAACTTTGTTGCAAACAGAAGCAACTTGGCTATGCTCCTTAGTAACTTCCCCAGCTCCTAGACAACCTATGTTGCCATGTCCTTTTCAGTTAAAAGTTGCAACATTTGTGATGTTTTTAGCAACTTTTCTTTGTTTTGTAGCAACTTCTTTCATATCCCAGGCTACTTCTTTTTCTTAGATTACAGTTTAGATGGAAAAAATTTGCAACTTTTCATGTTATTCGTAGCAACTTTTCTGAGGGTGGAGGCAAAAAATTTCTGTTTCCTAGCAACTTTTCTAAGGGTTAGGCAACTATTCCCTGTTCATAGCAACTTCTATCACATCGTAGGCAACTTCTTTTATCATGAACATACTTCTTTTTCATCAGAAAACAGTTGCCTACCAACCACCCCCACACGATCCCCATGTAAAATTATTTTCTGAGTCAATGAATATTGTCTTTGAAGGAAATATGCCCTGAGAGGCAATAATAAAGTTGTTATTATGTATTCCTTGTATATGATAGATGTTTATTTTGCATGCTATAATTGTATTGATAGGAAACGTCAATACATGTGTGTTTAATAAACAAAAAGGGTTCCTAGTTATGCCTCTCTTATAGACTAGCTTGTTGATTAACAAGATGATCAAGGTTTCCTGATCATGGACATTGGATGTTGTTAATAACAAGGTCACAACATTTGTGAAATGATGTGATGAACATCCATCCGAAGTATAGCATTACGATCAAGTCATTATGTTTATATTGCTATAACATCATACTAAGTAATATTTATCCTTAGACCATGAGATCATGTTAATTGCTAACACTAGAAGAGTATCTTGATAACATCAAACGTCACACCGTAACAGGGTGACTATAAAGGTGGGTTCAGTGCTATAAAGGTGTTATGTTGAGGCTCATGCATCAAGAGTGGAATTTGTCAATCCTGATGACGGATAGATATACTCTGGTCTCTCTCGGTGATATCACATTAAGATAGCTTGCAAGCAAGTGATGTGATCACTAAAATGTTATATCACGGGAACGAGAAAAGAGTGCATGTCGGCAACGAGATCAAACTAGGTATTTGGATACCGATGATCGAATCTCGGACATGTATTATATCATGATACAAAGGGATTAAGTTACTAGTGTTAAAGGTTTTCATGATCACAGAAGTCATCGTTGAATGTGCAGGAGTCAGTATGGATCTCCAGGTCCCGCTTCTGATTATTGATCTGAGAGGAGTCTCAATCATGTCTACATTATTCGCGAACCATAGGGTGACACACTTAAGGGTTGCCCGGGCACCATTTAGGAGCACAAATGTTTCAGATAAAAGGTTTGCAGAGCGCAGGAAATGTTTTGTTAGAAACAGGAATTGTTTCGATAGAAACCGGAATTGTTTTGGGTGAAATTGCAGAAAGTGGTTCTGCATGTGATATTGAAATGTTACAAGGGGTTTTATGTGAATGTTTGTTAATTAAAGTAATTAACAAAATTCTGAATAAAATAAATAAAAGAGTTTTATTAATTGAGAGTTGCATTAAATTTGGTGGAAATTTAATGCATGTGAGTGAAACTTTGGGTGGAGCTTGAATTGATGTGAGTGGAGCTTCCACCACATGAATAAGGAAGAGGAGGGGGCTCCCTCCTTGGCCGCCGGCCATGGTAGGGGAGGAGTCCCCCCTCTCCTATAAAAGGCCCCCCTCTCCTCCCTCACAAAGCACACCTCCTCGTGAAGGATCTCTCCCCCTCTAGATATTCCCCCATGGTCTCGGATTAGCGAGATACATGTTCCCAGTGGCCTTGCGTCTGGAAGGAGTTGCTGCTTCTGCTGATTCGCTAGAGCGAGGAGGTGGAGGTTGTCCGGTGGCTTGAACGTGTGTGCGAGGACGGATGCGCTGCTTATTTGCGGTGCTCGGACTTCCACACGATCTTGAGATCGACAAACGTATGACTACATCAACCACGAGTTCCTACTCGTTAACAAAACTCATTGTCTTCGAGGGTAAGTTCTCCATGGATGTATGTCCACCCGTTGCTCTGTATCTAGTAGATAGATCTTGGCGTATAGTTCTCATCGTAGGAAATTTTTTGTTTTCTATGCTACGGACCCAACAGTGGTATTAGAGCCTGATCTATGCGTAGGTGCTTTGAACGGGTAGTACACATATGTTTGTATGTGGGCGATGATGATCATGTTATTGCATCTTCTATGTATTTTGGATATTGGTGGCATAGTGGGATGAAGCGACCCGGACCAACCTTACATGTCATCGTACATGAGATCGGATCCATGACTGACATGCAACTAGTTTTGCATAAGTGGCTGGCGGGTGTCTGTCTCTCCTACTATAGTCAATATCTGATTTGCAACGAGTTGCTAATAACTTGGTTATCCTCGTTGTGGTTCATGTTCGTAGGTAAGACTGGTTCTATCTCCTAAAGCCCTAAGCCACATAAAACTTGCAATTGATAAATTAGAGGCGTCTAGTTTAGATCGTTGCTGGGCTAGTGTCTTGATATGGTATTGTTGTAAGTAGATTTATGATAGATACTCTTACAACACACTCAACGTGTAAGTTCCATAGACCTTGGCCTTACACACAAAGGAATGATAGAGATCATACCACGATGCAAATGATAGAGATCAAATGCATGAACCATATCATCTCACTTTACACATTAGATGTTAGCATCTTATACTGCTAGTTTGGCGCTTTTGGTAGCATTGTAAGATGATCCCTCATTTATATATCAAGATAAAAATGTATTCTTCCTTAAGTATGCACGACATCACGTGATGATCGGGTGTACTCAACTCTACGCTTTCATACAACGGGTGTAAGACAGTTTTACACACGCGAGTACTAAGGTTCTTACTTGGCGAGCCTAGCATGTATAGACATGGCCTCGGAACACGGACCGAAAGGTTAAGCATGAGTCATATAGTTGATATGATGCCCATATAGATGCTCGCCTTTGAAGCTACACCGACTCACGTAATGATCAGACTTGGTGTAGTGGATTTGGTTCATGTAATCACCAAAAAGACACGAGGGATGTCATTTTTGAGTGGGAGTTCATTAGTAATTTGGATTAGTTGAACTCAATCTATCATAAACTTAGTCTAAATAAACTTTACAAATTCTGTTGTAGATGGCACCACCTGCTTTTAATTTCAATGTGTTCATGGAGAAAGAGAAACTTGCTGCGAATGGTAGCAACTTCACCAACTGGGCTATGAATTTGAGGATTCTCCTCACTGCTACACAAAATCAATATGTGCTAGAGGCGCCGCTAGGCCCCCCACCAGCTCCTGATGCCCCGGAAAAGGAAAAGAATGTCTATATAACTCGTCAGGAGGACCACAACTTAGTTCATTGCGGCATACTGTATGGGCTAGAGCCAGAACTTCGAAAGCGTTTCGAAAATGGCAATGCCTTTCATACCATGGGAGAGTTGAAAATGATTGTCGATACCCATGCTGCCGCAGAGAGTTATAATGCTTCTGAAAAGTTCTTTAGCTGCATAATGGAGGAGAACATCTCGTTAGTGAGCATGTACTCAAAATGTCTGGGTACACCGATAAGCTTGTGTCCTTGGGAATAACGATTCCCATTGACTTAGGCATACATCGTGTTCTCCAATCTCTGCCACCTAGCTACAAGAGCTTCGTGATGAACTATAACATGCAGGGCATGAAGAAGTCTCTTCCCGAGCTTCTGTCAATCAATGCTTAAGACTGCAGAAGTGGAGATTAGGAAAGAACATCAAGTGTTGATGATCAATAAGACCACCGGTTTCAAGAAGGACAAGAAAGGCAAGCAGAAGAGAAAGAAGGGCGGCAAATCTGTTGCCGCACTTGAAAAGAAACCCCGAGCTGGCCCTAAGTCTGACACCGAGTGCTACTATTGCAAGAGGACTGGCCATTGGAAGCGCAACTGCCCCAAGTATTTGGTGGACAAGAAGGCCGGCAAGGTAAACAAAGGTATATGTGATATACATGTTATTGATGGGTACTTGACTAGTACTCGCAGTAGCACCTGGGTATTTGATACGGGATCGGTTGCTAATATATGTAACTCGATTCAGGGGCTACGGAACAAGCGACAGCTAGCAAGGGATGAGGTCATGATGCGGGTCGGCAATGGATCAAGAGTTGATGTGATCGCCGTCGGAACACTGCCTCTCCATATGCCATCGGGATTAGTTATAAATCTGAATAATTGTTATTTGGTGCCTGCGCTGAGCATGAACATTGTATCCGGATCATGTTTGATGCAAAGTGGTTATTCATTTAGTTCTGAAAACAATGGTTGTTCGTTTTATATGGATAATATCTTTTATGTTCATGCACCTGTGTTGAATGGTTTATTTCTATTGGATCTCGATAGTAGTATTACGCATATTCATAATGTTGATGCTAAAAGGATTAAACTTGATGATGATATATCTGCATATATGTGGCACTACCGTCTAGGTCATATTGGCGTTAAATGCATGAAGAAACTCCATTCTAATGGACTTTTGGAATCACTTGATTTTTAATCATTTGATACATGTGAGCCATGCCTTATGGGCAAGATGACTAGAACGTCGTTTTCCGGTACAATGGAACGGGCGATAGATTTATTGAAAATCATACATACTGATGTATGTGGACCAATGAGTGTGTCGGCGCGAGGTGTATATCGTTATTTTGTTACTTTCACGGATGATTTGAGTAGATACAGGTATATCTATTTGATGAAACACAAGTCTGAAACTTTTGAAAAGTTCAAGGAATTTCAGAATGAAGTGGAAAATCATCGTAACAGAAAGATCAAATTTCTACGGTCTGACCGTGGAGGAGAGTATCTTAGTTATGAGTTTAGCACACATATGAAAGACTGTGGAATAGTTTCACAACTCACGCCTGCCGGAACACCACAACGTAATGGTGTGTCAGAACATCGTAATCGTACTTTATTGGATATGGTTCGATCTATGATGTCTCTGACTGACTTGCCACTGTCATTTTGGGGTGGTGCACTGGAAACCGCTGCATTCACTTTAAATCGGGCACCATCTAAATCTGTTGAAACGACACCGTATGAATTATGGTTTGGAAACAAACCTAAGCTGTCATTTCTTAAAGTTTGGGGATGCGATGTTTATGTGAAGAAACTTCAGCCAGATAAACTCGAACCCAAAGCGGAAAAATGCGTCTTCATAGGATACCCTAAGGAAACGATTGGGTATACCTTCTATCACAGATCCGAGGGCAAGGTTTTTGTTGCCAAGAATGGATCCTTTCTTGAGAAGGAGTTTCTCACGAAAGGTGTGAGTAGTCGGAAGGTAGAACTTGAAGAGGTTATTGAACCTTCTCTTCATGAATTGGCGAGTAGCATAGCACCGGAAGTTGTTTCGGAGTTGACTTCACCTAATAAAGAGAGAGCTAATGATAATGATCATGAAACTCCGAAAGAGGACACTACCGAACCTCGCAGGTCAAGTAGGACACGTGCAGCTCCTGAACTGTACAGTAATCCTGTTATGAATTTCATGATTGATGAAATAGATGACCCTGCGACGTATGAAGAAGCGATGATGAGCCCGGATTCCAAAAAATGGCTAGAAGCCATGAAATCTGAGATGGAATCCATGTACGAAAACCAGGTTTGGATCTTGGTGGACTTACCTCACGATCGAAAGGCCATTGAGAATAAATGAATTTTCAAAAGAAAAACTGATGCTGATGGTAATGTGACCATCTATAAAGCTCGACTTGTCACAAAGGGGTTTCGACAAATTCAAGGAGTTGACTACGATGAGACATTCTCTCCCATAGTGATGCTAAAGTCGGTTAGGATTATGTTAGCAATTGCTGAAGGGTTTCGCAGCATAGTAAATCAAAATTTTCTACGGAAGCGAACAGAAGGAAAGCCAAGATCTAATCTAGGAGATGCAAACAACGAGAGAGATTGGATTAGATCTTCATACCCTTGAAGATTCGCACAGCGGAACGTTCGTCGGAACGTGGGTGATGTAGCCGTACTCGCTTCTCCTCCTCACGATCCGATCCGATCTAGCACCACAAGTGGCGGTGCCTCCGTGAGATGCACACGTGCAGCACCTCGACGTCTCCTCCTTCCTCGGACCAGCAAGTATGGTGGAGAGATGGATTGGATCTACAACACGACGGCGTGGTGTATATGGTGGAGAATTTCTGCTGCAGGGCTTCGCCTACAAACAGTCGGGAGGGAGAGAGGAGGGCAGCAGGGCAACTAGGGTTTGGAGGAAGGTGTTGGTCAGGGGGGAGGGGGCGCACCAGCCCTCTATATATAGAGGGGGGGTGCGGCCAGCCCTTGCCCATCCTCCAAGCCTATCTCTAGTTTAAACGATTTAAACTCTCCCTTCTAGAAACCCTATCTTATCTCTAGTTTAAACGATTTAAACTTATCTAGGATCGGCTGGGCCCTATGGGGCCTTGTGCCCCTGGCCCAATGCGGCCAGGACACTCCCTGATAGGCCCATGCCCCCTCCCGGAAGGTGGGGCCACGTTGGTCCCCTTCCGGAAGGTTCTAGAAGCTTCCGGTACAATACCGATTAACCCGGAACTATTCCGAACTCCAAAAACTGCACTGCCTTATATGAATCTTATTCTCCGGACCATTCCGGAACCTCTCGTGATATACCGGATCCCATCCGAGACTCCGAACAAAAATTCATAAACCAATTATCCAATCTATCCTAGCGTCGAGACACGTTAAGTGTGTGACCCTGCGGGTTCGAGAATATGCAGACATGATCTTCTATCAATAATCAACAGCGGGGTCTGGGCACCCATATTGACTCCCACACATTCATCGATGATCATATCGGATGAACCACGATGCCAGGATTCAATCAATCCCATATATATATTCCCTTCGTCTCGCGATATTTTACTTGCTCGAGATTCGATCGTCGGTATCGTCATACCTAGTTCAATCTCGTTCACAGCAAGTACTTTACTCGTTCCGTAATCCGATATCACTTTGTGATTAACTCCTTAACCACATGATTGCAAGCGGTGTTGATATCGATTACCGAGTGGGCCCGAAGCATATCTCTCCGACTTGGGAGGGACAAATCCCATCTCGATACATACAACCCAACAGATACTTTCCGATCACCTGAGAGACACCTTTATGATCACCCTCTCATAGGATGACGTTTGATGACCTCAAAGCTTTCTTCCGATACCAGGGAGTTGTATTATCTCATGGTCTAAGGAATACAATATTTGACATGAGAAAAGCTTGGCAAAGACGAACACGATGAAACGATCTAATAGCTTTGCTTAGTTTGGGTCTGTCCACCATATCATTCTCCCAATGATATGATCTCATTATCAATTGACAACTCATGTCTATGGTTAGGAAACCTTAACCATCATTGATCAATGAGCTAGTCCATAGAGGCGTACTAGGGAGACGGTGTTGTTCACAAACCACACAAGTATTAAAGTTTCCGCTTGATATAATTCTAGCATGGAATATAAACTTTATCATGAACAAGAATTATAATAATAACATCTTTATTATTGCCTCTAGGGCATAATTCCAACAGTCTCCCACTTGCACTAGAGTCAATAATCTAGTTTACATTTGGCAACAATCTCACACCCATGGCACTGAGGTGCTGATCATGTTTTACACGTGGAAGAGGTTTAGTCAATGGATCTGCGACATTCAGATCTGTATGTACTTTGCTGATCTTCAGATCTCCATCTGCTATATAATCTCGGATTATATGAAACTTGCGGTTGATATGCTTGGTCTTTGGATGATATCTTGGTTCCTTAGCGAGTGCTATGGCGCTAGTGTTGTCACACAATATCTCCAGTGGGTCCAATGAACTTGGAACCACGCCAAGCTCAGTGATGAAGTTCCTGATCCAAACTCCTTCACTTGACGCTTCTGCAGCAGCCATGTATTCCGCTTCTACTGTAGATCCCGCGATCACGCTTTGCTTGCAGCTTCTCCAGCTCACAGCTCCTCCATTCAAAATATACACGTATCCTGTCTGAGATTTAGAATCATCCTTGTCGGTGTCGAAACTAGCATCGACGTAACCTTTTACGACGAGCTGTTCATCACCCCCATAGACTAAGAACATTTCTTTAGTCCTATTTAGGTACCTCAGGATGTTCTTCACGGCTGTCCAGTGTTCCACTCCTGGATCACTTTGATATCTGCTCGTCAAACTAAGAGCATTGGACACATCCGGTCTAGTACACAGCATGGCATACATGATGGAACCTATGGCCGAGGCATAAGGCACTTTGCTCATAGCTTCCCTATCATTTACCGTAGCTGGACACTGAGCCTTGCTCAATATCTTACCTGACAACATAGGCACTGAACCTTTCAATGCCTTATCCATTCTGAACCTTTTCAGAACTTTGTCTAGGTATGTACTCTGGCTTAAAGCTATCAGGCGTCTTTGTCTATCTCTATAGATTTTGATGCCCAATATATAAGCAGCTTCACCTAGGTCTTTCATTGAAAAACACTTGTTCAAATAACTCTTCACATCGTTAAGCATGTTGATGTCATTTCCAATAATCAATATGTCATCCACATATAGTACCAGAAACGTCACCGAGCTCCCACTCACTTTCTTGTAGATGCAAGCTTCGTAGCAATTTGGAACAAATCCAAAGCTCTTGATCACTTGATCAAAACGAAGGTTCCAACTCCGAGATGCTTGCTTCAGTCCATAAATGGAACGCTGAAGTTTGCATACTTTATCAGCATCCTTAGTATCGACAAAACCTTCGGGTTGCATCATATACAACTCTTCATCAATGTTGCCATTGAGGAACGCAGTCTTGACATCCATCTGCCATATTTCATAATCATGAAACACAGCAATTGCTAATAAAATCCGAATGGACTTAAACATCGCTACGGAAGAGAAAGTCTCATCGTAGTCAACACCTTGAACTTGTCGAAAACCTTTCGCAACAAGCCGTGCTTTATAGACGGTAACATTACCATCCGCGTCCGTTTTCTTCTTGAAGATCCATTTGCACTCAACGGCCTTTCGGTCGCTAGGAGGGTCCACCAAAGTCCATACTTGGTTTTCGCTCATGGATCCCAATTCGGATTTCATGGCTTCTAGCCATTTCTCAGAGTCTGGGCTCATCATCGCTTCCTCATAGTTCGTAGGTTCACTGTCTTCTACTAACAAGACTGTCAAGACAGGGTTGCCGTACCACTCAGGAGGGGCACGCGACCTTGTCGACCTGCGACGTTCAGTAGCAGCATCGTCCAAAGCTTCATGATCCTTGTCATTAGCTTCCTCTATTGTTGGCGCAGGCGGCACTGGAACAATTTCAGGTGCTGCGCTACTCTCCAATTCAAGAGAAGGTTCAACAACCTCGTCTAGCTCTACTTTCCTCCCACTCACTTCTTTCGAGAGAAACTCCTTCTCAAGAAAGGAACCGTTCTTTGCGACAAACACTTTGCCTTCGGTTCTGTGATAGAAGGTATACCCAATAGTTTCCTTAGGGTATCCTATGAAGACGCATTTCTCCACTTTGGGTTCGAGCTTGTCCGGCATCAACTTCTTGACGTAAGCTTCGCATCCCCAAACTTTAAGAAACGACTACTTAGGTTTAGCACCAAACCACAGTTCATACGGTGTCGTCTCAACGGATTTAGATGGAGCCCTATTTAAAGTGAATGCAGCGGTTTCT
Organism: Avena sativa; assembly: GCA_916181665.1. Lineage (NCBI taxonomy): Eukaryota > Viridiplantae > Streptophyta > Magnoliopsida > Poales > Poaceae > Avena > Avena sativa. The sequence goes on from OV702289.1 coordinate 326,921,439, forward strand.
AATGCATAACCCCAAAACGATAACGGCAAATCAGTAAGAGACATCATCGATCGGACCATATCTAATAGGGTTCGATTCCGGCGTTCAGACACACCATTGCGTTGTGGTGTTCCAGGTGGCGTGAGTTGTGAAACGATTCCACTTGCCTTGAGATGCGTGAGAAAATCATAACTCAAATATTAGCCCCCACGATCGGATCGTAGAAACTTAATCTTTCTGTTATGATGGTTCTCCACTTCATTCTGAAATTCTTTGAACTTTTCAAACGTTTCAGATTTATGTTTCATTAAATAGATATACCCATATCTACTTAAGTCATCGGTAAAAGTGAGAAAATAGCGATATCCACCGCGCGTCGAAACACTCATCGGTCCGCATACATCGGTATGTATGATTTCCAACAAGTCCGTTGCTCGCTCCATCATACCGGAGAACGGGGTTTTGATCATCTTGCCCATGAGGTATGGTTCGCATGTGTCAAATGATTCAAAATCAAGAGACTCCAAAAGTCCATCAGAATGGAGTTTCTTCATGCGCTTTACACCAATATGACCTAGACGACAGTGCCACAAATAAGTAGTATTATCACTATCTACTTTGCATCTCTTAGCCTCAATGTTATGGATGTGTGTTTCATCCCTTTCGAGATTTAGAAGAAATAAACCATTCACAAGAGGTGCATGACCATAAAATATGTTACTCATATAAATAGAACAACCATTATTCTCCGATTTAAATGAATAACCGTCTTGCAATAAACACGATCCAGAAATAATGTTCATGCTCAACGCAGGCACATAATAACATTTATTAAGGTTTAAAACTAATCTCGAAGGTAAAACTAAGGAGAGCGTGCCGACGGCCATCACATCAACTCTTGATCCGTTGCCAACGCGCATCGTCACCTCATCCCTCGCAAGCCGCCGTCTATTCCGTAGCTCCTGTTTCGAGTTACAAATATTAGCAACTGAACCAGTATCAAATACCCAGGCACTACAACGAGGGCTAGTAAGGAAAACATCAATAACATGTATATCAAATATACCTTTGATGGTGCCAGCCTTCTTGTCCGCTAAGTACTTCGGACAGTTGCGCTTCCAGTGACCCTTGTCCTTGCAATAGAAGCACTCAGTGTCCGGCTTGGGACCAGACCTGAGCTTCTTCTCAGCAGGGGCATTGCGCTTGCCGCCGCCCTTCTTGAAGGGCTTCTTTGCACCTTTACCTTTCTTAAAGGAGGGCTTGTTGACCATCAACACATGATTATCCTTCTTGATGTCCACCTCCGCAGCCTTCAGCTTTGCGAAGAGCTCGGTGATCGTATCAGTGGAACCAATCTGATTATGAGTCACTACAAAACTTTTGTAGCTGGGAGGGAGTGATTGCAGAACCCTGTCAATCTTGAGCTCCTCTGGAATCTTGCAGTCCAGTTGCTCAAGGCGTTGAGTGTAGCCCGACATCTTAATGGCGTGCTCACTAACGGAACTCCCTTCCTCCATCTTGCAGTTAAAGAACTTCTCAGAGATCTCATATCTCTCAGAACGGGCCTGAGTCTGAAACATGGTTTTCAGCTCCTCGAGAATCTCAAAGGGCTCGGGATAGTTTTCAAAACGATTTTGAAGTTCCGGTTCCATAGCAAACAACATGGTGCTCTTAATCACACCATAATCATCTTTGCGCGACTAATAAACAGCTTTCTCATTAGCCGGCGCAGTTGCAGCAGGGGGGTCACCTAACGCTTTCCCAAGGACATAGTCCTTTTGTCCGGCAGACAGAATGATTCTTAGATTGCGGAACCAGTTGGTGAAGTTAGACCCATTGTTTCTAAGCTTTTCTTTCTCAGCAAAAACGTTGAAGTTGAAGTTGGACTTGGCCATGTGATCTACAGTATTTGCAAGTACAATTTAGACTATGTTCATGATAAATAGTTCAACTTAATCAAATTACTAGATGAACTCCCACTAAATTCAACATCCCTCAAGTTGTTTAGTGAACACGATCCAAATTCACCACACCTAATCCGATCATCACGAGAAGAGATGTGGTTTCAATGGTGGACAACGAAGTGTCGATCATATCATTCATATGACTCATGCTTAACCTTTCGGTTCTTGTGTTCCGAGGCCATGTCTGTACATGCTAGGCTCGTCAAGTTAGATCCAAGTATTTCCGCGTGTGCAAAACTGGCTTGCACCCGTTGTATGTGAGCGTAGAGTCTATAGCACCCGATCATCACGTGATGCTTGGACACGACGAACTTTCGCAACGGTGCATACTTGGGGAGAACACAGTTTTTATCTTGATCTTTAAGTGAGGAATCATCTTATAATGCTACCGTCGCGATCTAAGCATAATAAGATACATAAAAGGATAAACATCACATGCATATAACTTTATGTGACATGGTATAGCCAATCTTCGCGCAATGATCTCCATCTTATGCGTTCCGGCATGATCTCCATCACTCCACCATGATTGTCTCCACCACGAATAGCAACTACAACTATTGCTAACTACTTAGCGATAAAGTAAAGCTATTACATGGCGTATAAGAAGTTGACTCGCAGGTCATACACAATTATAAAAACAACCATATGGCTCCTGCCGGTTGTGTACTCATCGACATGCAAGTCGTGAAACATTACAAAACATGATCATCGCATACAATATACACATCACATCTTGGGCCATACCATATCATAGAAAACACTCCCTGCAAAAACAAGTTAGACGCCTCTACTTTGTTGTTGCATGTTTTACGTGGCTTATGGGAGTAGATGCTAAGAACGATTCTTACCTACGGAAAGCCACAACGGTGATATTATGGTTGCCAAACTCCGGTGTTAATCCCATGACAACTATAGTGAGAGAAACTGACATCCACCAGCCGCATGTGTGGTACAAGCCACACGTCAAGTGCGGAGCCGGTCTCGCGAACGACGTCGCGTAAGGTTGGCCTGGACCGCTTCAATCTCACTATCCCGCGTCATAAGAAGAACACAAACAAGAGGCTTGCAACAGAAAACATCAACGCCCGCAACAACCATGTTGCGTTCTACTTGTGAATCACATCTACGCATAGATCTAGCTCTGATACCACTGAAGGGTTTCGCAGCATAGTAAATCAAAATTTTCTACGGAAGCGAACAGAAGGAAAGCCAAGATCTAATCTAGGAGATGCAAACAATGAGAGAGATTGGATTAGATCTTCATACCCTTGACGATTCGCACAGCGGAACGTTCGTCGGAACGTGGGTGATGTAGTCGTACTCGCTTCTCCTCCTCGCGATCCGATCCGATCTAGCACCACAAGTGGCGGTGCCTCCGTGAGATGCACACGTGCAGCACCTAGACGTCTCCTCCTTCCTCGGACCAGCAAGTATGGTGGAGAGATGGATTGGATCTACAACACGACGGCGTGGTGTATATGGTGGAGAATTTCTGCTGCAGGGCTTCGCCTACAAACAGTCGGGAGGGAGAGAGGAGGGCAGCAGGGCAACTAGGGTTTGGAGGAAGGTGTTGGTCAGGGGGGAGGGGGCGCACCAGCCCTCTATATATAGAGGGGGGTGCGGCCAGCCCTTGCCCATCCTCCAAGCCTATCTCTAGTTTAAACGATTTAAACTCCCCCTTCTAGAAACCCTATCTTATCTCTTGTTTAAACGATTTAAACTTATCTAGGATCGGCTGGGCCCTATGGGGCCTTGTGCCCCTGGCCCAATGCGGCCAGGACACTCCCTCATAGGCCCATGCCCCCTCCCGGAAGGTGGGGCCACGTTGGTCCCCTTCCGGAAGGTTCTAGAAGCTTCCGGTACAATACCGATTAACCCGGAACTATTCCGAACTCCAAAAACTGCACTGCCTTATATGAATCTTATTCTCCGGACCATTCCGGAACCTCTCGTGATATCCCGGATCCCATCCGAAACTCCGAACAAAAATTCATAAACCAATTATCCAATCTATCCTAGCGTCGAGACACGTTAAGTGTGTGACCCTGCGGGTTCGAGAATATGCAGACATGATCTTCTATCAATAATCAACAGCGGGGTCTGGGCACCCATATTGACTCCCACACATTCATCGATGATCATATCGGATGAACCACGATGCCAGGATTCAATCAATCCCATATATATATTCCCTTCATCTCGCGATATTTTACTTGCTCGAGATTCGATCGTCGGTATCGTCATACCTAGTTCAATCTCGTTCACAGCAAGTACTTTACTCGTTCCGTAATCCGATATCACTTTGTGATTAACTCCTTAACCACATGATTGCAAGCGGTGTTGAGATCGATTACCGAGTGGGCCCGAAGCATATCTCTCCGACTTGGGAGGGACAAATCCCATCTCGATACATACAACCCAACAGATACTTTCCGATCACCTGAGAGACACCTTTATGATCACCCTCTCATAGGATGACGTTTGATGACCTCAAAGCTTTCTTCCGATACCAGGGAGTTGTATTATCTCATGGTCTAAGGAATACAATATTTGACATGAGAAAAGCTTCGCAAAGACGAACACGATGAAACGATCTAATAGCTTTGCTTAGTTTGGGTCTGTCCACCATATCATTCTCCCAATGATATGATCTCATTATCAATTGACAACTCATGTCTATGGTTAGGAAACCTTAACCATCATTGATCAATGAGCTAGTCCATAGAGGCGTACTAGGGACACGGTGTTGTTTACAAACCACACAAGTATTAAAGTTTTCGCTTGATACAATTCTAGCATGGAATTTAAACTTTATCATGAACAAGAATTATAATAATAACATCTTTATTATTGCCTCTAGGGCATAATTCCAACAATTGCTACATATTTCAATTATGAAATATGGCAGATGGATGTCAAAACTGCATTCCTCAATAGTAATATTGAAGAAGAGTTGTATATGATACAACCTAAGGGTTTTGTCGATCCTAAGGATGCTGATAAGGTATGCAAGCTTCAGCGATCCATCTATGGACTGAAGCAAGCATCCCGGAGTTGGAATCTCTCCTTGGTTGAGGTGATCAAAGAGTTTGGATTTATCCAAACTTATGGAGAGGCTTGTATTTACAAGAAAGTGAGTGGGAGCAATGTGGCATTTCAAATATTATATGTGGATGACATATTATTGATTTGAAATGATATAGATCTTTTAAACAGTGTTAAAAATTATCTAAACAACAAATTTTCGATGAAAGACCTTGGTGAAGCTTCTTATATATTAGGCATTAAAATCTATAGAGATAGATCAAGGCGCCTAATTGGGCTATCGCGGAGTACATACCTTGATAAGATATTAAAGAAGTTTAATATGGACGGAAGTAAGAACGGGTTCTTACCTATGTTGCAAGGCAAGACATTGAGTAAGACTCAAAGTCCGGCTACGGCGGAAGAAAGAGAGATAATGGATAAGATCCCCTATGCCTCAGCCATAGGCTCTATAATGTATGCCATGCTATGTACAAGACCGGATGTGGCACATGCTATTAGTTTGACTAGTAGGTACTAATCTGATCCAGGTTCGGATCACTGGATAGCGGTCAAGAATATCCTTAAGTACTTAAGAAGAACTAAGGATATGTTTCTTGTATACGGAGGTGAAGAAGAGCTAGTCGCTAAGTCTTATGTTGATGCTAGCTTTGACACCGATCCGGATGACTCAAAGTCTCAATCCCGATACGTATTTCTATTGAATGGAGCAGCAGTTAGTTGGAGGAGTTCCAAACAACCTGTGGTGGCTAGATCAACGACGGAGGCGGAATATGTTGCTGCTTCAGAAGCGGCGCAGGAAGCGGTTTGGATGAAGGAGTTCATAACGGAACTAGTTGTGGTTCCTAGTGCATTGGACCCAATGGTGATCTATTGTGACAACAATGGAGCCATAGCCAACGCAAAGGTATCAAGGTCTCACAAGAATTCCAAGCATATTAAGCGCCGGTTTCACTCTATCCGCGAGCATGTCAAGGATGGAGATATAAAGATTTGTAAAGTGCACACGGACCTGAATGTAGCAGACCCGTTGACTAATGTTCTCCCTAGGGCAAAACATGATCAACACCAGAACTCCATGGGTGTTAGATTTATCACTATGTAAACTAGATTATTGTCTCTAGTGCAAGTGGGAGACTGAAGGAAATATGCCCTGAGAGGCAATAATAAAGTTGTTATTATGTATTCCTTGTATATGATAGATGTTTATTTTGCATGCTATAATTGTATTGATAGGAAACGTCAATACATGTGTGTTTAATAAACAAAAAGGGTTCCTAGTTATGCCTCTCTTATAGACTAGCTTGTTGATTAACAAGATGATCAAGGTTTCCTGATCATGGACATTGGATGTTGTTAATAACAAGGTCACAACATTTGTGAAATGATGTGACGAACATTCATCCGAAGTATAGCATTACGATCAAGTCATTATGTTTATATTGCTATAACATCATACGAAGTAATCTTTATCCTTAGACCATGAGATCATGTTAATTGCTAACACCGGAAGAGTATCTTGATAATGATGACCCACAAGTATAGGGGGTATACCGCAGTATTTTCGATAAGTAAGAGTGTCGAACCCAACGAGGAGCAGAAGGTGCTGGCTAGTGCTATGGATCAGGAATTCTCTGCAAATACTTAGCAAATGGATTTTTAGGGGTTTTTGATAAACCAAGTAAACGAAGTACGAGTAAATAAAAGACAGTAGGACTAAATGTAGCATGTGGCCCAATCCTTTATGCAGCAAAGGACAAGCCGGTTGTATTACTTAAGATGACGAAATGTTCTTGAGGACACATGGGAAGACTGTCAAGTGCTTTCGCTTCATATAGTTGATTAATCTTCTTTAGCTTGCTAAGTGTTGTGTGGGTGAACCTGTGCTAATGTACCAACCTTCCTAGGACTAATACATACTTGTGATTACACCCCTTGTAAACATCCGTAAGTACAAGAAAGTAATTAAGGTAGAAACCTAACCACAACTTTGAACTCTAAGACCCTTACGTCCCTTGTGCAATCGTTTCCTAGCGGGGATCAGGTTTCTGTCACTCCGGCAACCCCTAAGATTAGTAGCCAAATACACAATGCATCCCCCTAGGCCCATATAGGTGAAGTTTCATGTAGTCGATGTTCACATGACACCACTAGAATAAGTACACCACAACTTAAATATCAAACTATTGAATCTTTCTCAACACAACTCCACTACTAACAACATGACTTCTCCCATGTCCTCAAGAACAAAACGAACTACTCACAAGGCATCATATGGACAATGATCAGAGATGGAATAATGATGTATAACAATCTGAACATAAACAATAATTCAATGTTTCACTCAATAGCATCAACTACAAAGAGTAATCAACACCAGGAAAGTTTCCCTTATGAACTATGCAAGATTCAACCCAATTGTTATAGCAATATGGAGATGGTGATGAGGGTGCTGATGGTGATGATGATCCCGATGAAGTCCAGCTTGATGGTGGTGTTGATGGCGACGATCTCCCCTCTCCGGGAAGGAATTCCCTTGGCAGAAATCTGTCTGCCGGAGAGATCTTTCTCTCTCGGTTTTTCCCACCCCGCAGAGGCGGCGAAATCTTTCTGTGGTCGCCCCCTGAGTCTTAGGGTTTCGGGAGGATAATATACGCCAGAGGGGAGTGCCAGGGGTGGACCAGGGCGGCCACACCACCTAGTGGCATGGCCTAGGCTGGCCCGCGCCAGGGGGTGGTGTGGGCCCCCTATGGCTCATATCCAGCCCCCTTCTGGCTTCCTTCGTCTTCTGGAAAAATAGGATTTTCCGTATATTTTCCCGGATTTTCTGATATTTGCGAATTTTGCCTCCAAACAGCACCTTTTCCATCAGAATCCTGACTGCATAGGTCCATGGTCCAAAAGTCATCAACCATGCAAAAACAGATGAAATAACATAAGTATCACCTCTCAATACGAAATATATCAATGAATAACAGTGAATTATGACATAGAATAGTGATGCAAAATGGACGTATCAACTCCCCCAAACTTAGACTTTGCTTGTCCCCAAGCGAAACTAAGCTCAATAAACATGGCCTCGGGTTTATGGAGTGAAGAGTCGATAAAAGAATACGGACAAGAAGCATCACATTCATCAAATACATAGATCATAATATAAGACAACTCACTATTATATAACTCAACTTGCAATGAGTAAAGGAAACACAATAAAGATACATAAAGTAAATCATAATTGGTAATGGCAAACTTAGCTCTTGGTCGAAGAATAGTTGATAATTTGCTGGAGTTCACAAATAACTGGTTTTCAATGATAGCTTTCAAAGTAGTAATCACCAAGATAAGAGCAATGTGCAAAACAAGGAACATAAGAAACATGATTGAATAAATCATCATATGAATGAATGAAACACAACAACTCAAAATACTTGCTGATATAGAAGGGAGTAGGTTTACTGACTCAACTTAAAAGTAAAAGAAAGGCCCTTCGCAGAGGGAAGCAGGGATTGCAAGTATCATAAAGAGCTCCCAAAAATTATGATACTTACTAGCTTTCAGCTCTCATTGCCCCTATCATAGGCATCTTTAGGTGATTAAGGTTAAAGTTGTAAATTGAGAATCTCATGTCCCTTGAATACGAGGGCCGCTCCTCATGCTACTCAAGTTTAGTCACCGGTAAGTTCTTGTCATCGTAAGCATATGTGTATCATAGAGAACCGCCAACGGGGTACCCCTTGCCCGATGATACGGAAGAATCCCCATATCAAAATGACAAGGCAAGCAGACAACAAGCATCTCAGCAATCTTCTTATTTACCATGGGAATATGGTGCTTTTTTCTCTCTTTCCTCTTTTCATAATCTTTTTTTTCTTTTTCTCCTTTTTCTCAATATCGGACTCTTTTTTTATAAGAAGAATGCTTCATAGATGCTCGTTATGGTTACGCTGCAGGTTTCCACCATGTCAGCATGGATTAGACCAGCGGCCCAGGCATTTCTCTAACACACATGCATAACTCCATGGACTTACAAGCTCCCCTTTCATTTCACACCGATGACATCCATAGACAAAAGAACATGATATCAACTAGGTACAAAGTACCAGTGCAATGTTGAAAGCGTTCCCCATGATAGCATGGTTCTGCTAACTCACAACTTACAAAGCGCAAGCATATACGCAACATAGGTGAGCACAATGGTTCAAGTTTATTAAATGCGAGAAAGTAAAGTGTGCCATCAAGTTCGTGAGAGCTTTAATCACTAATTTTCACATAACAAGTTTAATTTGGGAGGTAGATAAAACAAGAATTTACTTGGAATAACAATAATGCTAATAGGTAGTTAAGGTGAACACAAATGGCATGGGTTTTGGTTTAAAGGAGTGGATGCACGAGAAGAATTCCCTCTCAGTACAGGTTTTTGGCTAGCAAGGCTGGGTAGCAAGTATAAGAGTTGAAGGAAACAAACAAACATACAAGTGAAAATACAAACATGCAATCTTCCTTGGAAGCACAAAATATCTTAACTAGATAATACTAGACTTATGAGCAAATCAAGAAAGAAAGATGATGAAATTATATTTCTTTAGAGTACTTTTATGTTTTTCATTCAACTCTCAAAAATAGTGTTACTGACCGAGCCAGGTTTGCCAAAACCAACTAAATTAACTCAATGATCCCAAAGTGATACCAATACTAACAACAAGATCAATCATATAACCACGAATTGAAAACTAATATAAGCTATGCAAAAGAGTAAATGATAGAACTTCTCATTAATATTCCATAACGGCAAATCTCACCAAGGGATACATATCTAACGAGAGAGGGGACACTTCCATAATGCAAACCATCCTACATAGTAACTTATCTATTCATGATATGACTCTACTAATAAGGTAAAAAGATAGAAGATAGTGATGAGATACTGCGGCACTCCCCCTAGCTTGGAACAAACCAAGGGGATGCCAAACCTGATGACGAATCACTCCTTTGGTGGTGGTGGTGTCCTCTCGATGAGGTTCTTGACCAATTTCCCCAAGTCCTCAATCTCGAAGGTGAGGGTACGAATCAACTCCGAGTTGTGCTCGATGAGGTGCATGATCATGTCAGATTGTGGATCCTAGCTCTTGTGATTCTTTTTTTGTTCCTCCCTCTTGGAGTCTTCTTTTCCTGCATGGTTATGGATAAAGGTATGGAAGGGACTCTTGGTGCTTGGAGAAGGTGTCCTTGGTTCCAAACAGTGACGCGGAGGTTTCCCTCTAGTTGACATCCGTGCAGTCCTTCTGATCCTAGCAGGGTTTGCCACCACTCCAATGCTTGCAATGGTAGTGCCGGTGTGCTTTGCCTCCTCTTCTCCTTCACTCTTGATCTCCTTCTCCCACTCGGGGTCTTGGAGATCCTCCTCCATAGGCTCCTTCCCTTTATCCTTGGCAGACACCATTGTGCTTCTAAGCTTTCAAAGAGCATGTCCTGGCAGAAACAGATCGAAACAAAAACACGATATACGAACCTCGGGGGATCCGGGGGATTATATATTACGAAATTTCATAACAAAAGGAAGGTATTGGGCGAAAACGAGTCAGAGGCGGAGTACGGGGTGGACTCACCACCTGGTGGCGCGGCCTAGGGTGGGCCCGCGCCACAGGGTGGTGTGAGCCACCCTGGCTCTGTTTCCGTCCCCTTTTCGCTTTGTAGCTTTCCTTATTGACTAAAAACTGCAAAAATATAGTTGGATTGTATTTTCGCGGAACTTTTCTTACCAGAACTGTTCTATTTGAAAACGGGCTCTGCAGGTCTCTGAATTTGGTATCTAGTAGATTCTTCCGGAGTCACCACTTTAGTAACATCAATATCTTCATATTCATACACTTATTACTTGAGTCATAAAACCTTTCTCTTCCTTATTACACCATTATCTCCACTTCCTGAAAATTTCTTTCACACAAAACTTCACACAATTCTCATTAGCAACATTAGTATAAATGAAGTGATAAAACCTTTTGTGTCCAACTTCAACTAAAAACCATAAAAACATAAGATACTGTAGCAACTCCTTCCGAAAACCTAAAAAGAATTCAAAAAGGAAATCGATTAAAGAAGCAAATGCAAAAGTGGCAAAATCTGTCAAAACAGACCAGCAGGTAAAGATCAATTGTTTCGAAAATCTTCTGTTGCTCAAATCAAAAAGTGCAAAACTAACGAAAGTTAAATAACAACCTGGGGCAGAAGCACAAAAAATTACATCTTAATTCGACATACAGAGATCTCTCACGAATTTTTACGGTGAAGCACAAAAATCTGTTTTGGGACACCAACTTCCCCAAATATTACTTCTCTCTCATTAGAGGTTGATCTTGACACAAAAACCAAACAAAACGGATAAGGAGAGGTTATTACTGAAGTAATAACTTCCAAGACTCAAAGAAACACAAACAAACTGAAAGCAAAAATAAACTGGGTTGTCTCCCAAAAAGCTCTTTCTTTATAGCCATTAAGATGGGCATGATAATTTTAGAGATGCTCACTCAGGAATATGAATTGAAGTGAAAGAGAGCATTAAAAAGCAAAAATACACACATTTAAGTCTAACCCACTTCCTATGCAAGGAATTTTGTAAACAAACAAGTTGTTGAAACCAGAGGCTACTTGCATAAGAAGGCAAAAGAAGTGCAACATAAAAACTTTCTGCATAAAGCGAGGAAACTTGATATTATTGAGATACATAAGAACACTTTTCCCTCTTTCATAGTAACTTTCAGTATCGTGCATAAACTTAACAATATAACTATCACAAGGATCATCGTAGCAATGATCACTTATTCTAACAGAAAACACAGGAATAATAGCTCTCATAACACTACTTTGTGAAACAATATTAGGGGTATCCTTACAAAGGATAGCGTGTCCCTCTTCTTCATATTTAGTAACAAAGTCTTTCACATTTGCTATTATAGGTTCATCAACCATTTGTTTATCAGGTTCAACAGCTTCATTCATACTTACATCAACCATACTAGCTATCATAGAATGTTCCTTTATCTTAACTGGGAAAGGCATTTTCTCAATATAAGGGTCAGGTAAAACATGATTAGCAGTATAAACATCAGTATTTCTTGCAGGAACACTCTTAGCAACATATTTATAAGGTTCATGATACTTATTCCACTTCTTTTTATGCACTTCAATATAGGAAGCAAAAGCCTTAAAATAAGAAGCAATAGCTTGAGAGTATAGACCATAAGCATTTTTAATATTTTGAAAGTCATCAGTTCCCATAAAAGATTCAATGCATTCATAATCATAATTTATACCTGACTTTCTACCTTTGTCATTCTCCCAAGCTTCAGCATTGTCTTGAATACGGTCTAGAAGATCCCATTTATCATGTAGAGGGAGCCTTGCATAAAAGTTATTGATAATAATATTGTTAGGGAGCTCATGAATGGGACATTTGAGCATTAGTAACTTCAATCTCCCCCAAGCTTGAGATGTACTCTCTCCATCAAGAGGACAAAAGTTGTATATTTGATTCTGATCTTTATGAATCTCACTAGGAGGATAAAATTTTGAATAAAAGATAGGTACTATTTCCTCCCATTCAAGAGCTTGACCATTATTCAGCAGCTTATACCATTCCTCAGCTCTTCCTTTCAGCGATAATGAGAATAACTTCTTCTTAACTTGATCTGTAATAATACCTGCACACTTGAACAACCCGCATAATTCGTGTATAAAGAGCAAATGATCACCGGGATGGACAGTTCCATCCCCAACATAGTAGTTATCCATAACACGATCAATAATTCTTGTAGGTATTTTAAAAACATCATTCTCAGTAGGTGGTGGCTTATCTACTACCTTAGCAGTGGTAGTAGAATTACCAAATAAGAAACTCAGCGAATTATCCATAACGAAAATAAAGCAACTAGCAGAAGTAAACAATACTCACAGTAGAAGTTTCCTTTACCAGTTCCACTCTCCAATAGCGCTTCACTCCCTGGCAACGGCACCAGAAAATAGTCTTGATGACCCACAAGTATAGGGGGTGTATCGCAGTATTTTCGATAAGTAAGAGTGTCGAACCCAACGAGGAGCAGAAGGTGCTGGCTAGTGGTATGGATCAGGAATTCTCTGCAAATACTTAGCAAACGGATTTTTAGGGGTTTTTGATAAAGCAAGTAAACGAAGTACGAGTAAATAAAAGACAGTAGGACTAAATGCAGCAAGTGGCCCAATCCTTTATGCAGTAAAGGACAAGTCGGTTGTATTACTTAAGATGACCAAACATTCTCGAGGACACATGGGAAGACTGTCAAGTGCTTTCGCTTCATATAGTTGATTAATCTTCTTTATCTTGCTAAGTGTTGTGTTGGGTGAACCTGTGCTAATGTACCGACCTTCCTAGGACTAATACATACTTGTGATTATACCCCTTGCAAACATCCGTAAGTACAAGAAAATAATTAGGTAGAAACCTAACCACAGCTTTAAACTCTAAGACCCTTACGTCCCTTGTGCAATGGTTTCCTAACGGGGGTTCAGGTTTCTGTCACTCTGGCAACCCCTACGATTAGTAGCAAAATACACAATGCATTCCCCTAGGACCATATAGGGGAAGTGTCATGTAGTCGACGTTCAGATGACATCACTAGAAGAAGTACACCACAACTTAAATATCAAACTATTGAATCTTTCTCAACACAACTCCACTACTAACAACATGACTTCTCCCATGTCCTCAAGAACAAAACGAACTACTCACAAGACATCATATGGATTATGATTAGAGATGGAATAATGATGTATAACAATCTGAACATAAACAATAATTCAATGGTTCACTCAATAGCATCAACTACAAAGAGTAATCAACACCGGGAAAGTTTCCCCTATGAACTATGCAAGATTCAACCCAATTGTTACAACAATATGGAGATGGTGATGAGGGTGCTGATGGTGATGATGATGGTGATGATGATCCCGATGAAGTCCAGCTTGATGGTGGTGTTGATGGTGATGATCTCCCCTCTCCGGGAAGGAATTCCCCTGGGAGAAATCTGTATGCCAGAGATATCTTTCTCTCTTAGTTTTTTCCGCCCTGCAGAGGCGGCGGAATCTTTTTGTGGTTGCCCCCCAAGTCTTATGGTTTCAGCAGGATAATATACGCCAGAGGGGAGTGCCAGGGGTGGACCAGGGCGGCCACACCACCTGGTGGCGTGGCCTAGGATGGCCCGTGTTGGCTCGTGGTTGATGTAGAGCTCGTTGGGAACCCCAAGAGGAAGGTATGATGAGCACAGCAGCAAGGTTTCCATCAGTTATGAGACCAAGGTTTAATTGAAACAGTAGGAGCAAGGAAACACCCCAAAGGTGTTACTAGCTGAGCTTTGGCAGGGCGCACTACTGGTGCTAGTAGCAATGTGGAGACCTGCACAACACAACCACAGAACTTTGTCCCAACCTTGCGATGAGGTTGTCAATCTCACCATGTTTTGCGGAAAACAAAGGATTAAACGTATCGAATGGAAAGAAGTAAAAGTTTGCAGAAAGTAAACACAAAGCAGAAACAGTTTATAGATTGTATGTAAAGAAAAGGACCGGGATCCATAGTTCACTAGAGGTGGCTCTCCTTAGATAGATAACATGCTGGGTGAACAAATTACAGCGGGGCAATTGACAAACACCGAGAAAGCAATACATGCATATACTAATCATCTTGACTCCTTTGAGACTTGATTGGGCATTACAACATAATACATAGACCGCCATCCAACTACATCTATGACTAATAATCCACCTTCAGGTTATCATCCGAACCCCCTCCAGTATTAAGTTGCAAGCAACAAATTATTGCTTTACGATCTGCGTGTAAAGTAAACAATATGATTGTTCTATGAACAAAGGATTGTTGTTTTCTCCCTAGTAGCAACAGCACATCTAGTACCTTAGAGATTTCTGTCACTTCCCCAGATTACTAGAGGCATGAACCCACTATCGAGCATAAATACTAACTCTTGGAGTTGCTAGCATCTACTTGGCCAAGATAGCTACTAACAACGGAAAGCATGCAAGATCTCAAATAACAAAGACATGATAGAATCAATAATCAATCTGAAGTAGCATCTCAATATCCATCGGATCCCCGCAAACACAACATGTATGGATTACAAATAGATGATCTTGATCATGAACGGAGCTCACAAGATCTAAACATGAAAGCACAACGGAGGAGAAACCAGCCATCAAGCTACTACATGGATCCGTAGTCCAAGGATGAACTACTCACCCATCACACCGGAGGCTTGCATGGTGATGAAGAAGGCCTCCAGGGTGAATTCCCCTCTCCGGCAGGGTGCTGGGAAGAGCTTCAGATCCCTCCCGATCTAGGGATGGAGATGACAGCGACTACAGACTGTTTCGTGGATTTTTGATCGAGTACTTAGGGTTTTTGTCCCGAGGGCAATATATAGGCGGAAGGAGAGGCCGAGGGGGTGCCTGGGCTGGCCACACCACCCCCTAGCGTGGGCCAGGCCTGGCCGCATGGCCAGGTGGTGTGGCCGGCCCCTGGCCCCTCTTCGTCTCGTATTCTGGCACTTGATCCCTTCCGGAAAAATAGGCACTTTGGCTTTTGTCCCGTCTAATTCCGAGAATATTCATTTTCTGACTTTCCTGGAACCAAAAACAGCAGAAAACAGGCAGCTGGCGCTGGGGCTCTTGTTAATAGGTTAGTCAAGGAAATCATATGAAAAGTACTCCAAATTTGGAACAAAACACAAGAAAGTGGATAAAACCAAGCATGGAACATCAAAAATTATAGATACATTTGCAATGTATCAACATCCCCAAGCTTAACTCCTGCTCGTCCTCGAGTAGGTAAGTGATAAAAAGAAATAATTTTTGAGGTGACATGCACCATCAAAGACTTGATCAAAGTACTTGCAAAACATTCAAGGCTGGGATCGTAGTACTTCAATCATAACATGAAAGACAAAGTTCTAGCAATAAGCAAAGAAACTATGATGCAACATGAAAAGAAACAAACAAAAGATTCATGAATAACAATGCTTTGCAAGACGTTTGTTTGTTTCACATAAAGAAAACATAGCATAATAGTATTCAGCTTGTCCCGCAATAGAGTAGCAAATATAAATGCATAGGAAACCTTCAAACTTCATAAGAGTGACTAGATACAATAGTTTCAAACAAGCAATAACAAGTTATGCATCAATCAACTAGTCTTGGGACAATGTACATAGAACTAAGAATGGCCACTATGCTCTCAAAGTAGGTGCATAAAGATAGAAGGTGGAGACTCAATATAATGGTGGAAGAAAGGCCTTTGTAAAAGGAAGTAGGGATTCAAATCTCATAAAGAGCTTCCAAAAATTATGATACTTAAAGCTTTCAGCTCTCATTGCCCCTATCATAAGCATCTTGAAGTGATTAAGGTTAAAGTGAACAAACTATGGTGTACATGCTTGACGAAGTATAAGTCAGAAATCTCATGTCCCTTGTATACGAGGGACGCTCCTCATGCTACTCAAGTTTAGTCACCGGTAAATTCTTGTCATCGTAAGTACATGTGTATCATTGAGAACCGCCAATGGGGTACCCCTTGCCCGATGATACGGAAGAATCCCCATATCAAAATGACAAGGCAAGCAGACAACGAGCATCTCAGCATTCTTCTTATTTACCATGGGAATATGGTGCTTTTTTCTCTCTTTTCTCTTTTCATAGTATCTCTTTTTTTTCTTTTTTCTCAATATAGGACTCTTTTTTTATAAGAAGAATGCTTCATAGACAGCTCATTATGATTACGCTGCAGGTTTCCACCATGTCAGCATGGATTAGACCAGCGACCCAGGCGTTTCTCTAACATATATACATAACTCCATGGACTTACAAGCTCCCCTTTCATTTCACACCGACGACATCCATATACAAAAGAGCATGATATCAACTAGGTACAAGTACCAAGTGCAATGTTGAAAGCGTTCCCCATGAAAGCATGGTTCTGCTAATTCCCAACAAATAAGTGCAAGCATATACAACATAGAAGACACAATGGTTCAAGTTTATTAAGGGCAAGTAAAGTAAAGTGTGCCATCAAGTTCGTGAGAGCTTTAATAACTAGTTTTCTCATAACAAGTGGAAGGTAAACAAAAGCATGAATATACTTGGAATAGCATAAGATAGTAGGTAGGTATGGTGGACTCTTTGGAATAACTTGGTTTAGGGAGTTGGATGCATGAGTGTAACTCATACTTGGTGGTGGAGGCTAGCAAAAGACTGGGAGCGACAAACTAAGAGAGCAATAATAGCCATAATCATGCAGAGCGACAAAACATCATTGATAAAAGCATAAAGTGATACTACAAGTTGAAAACTAAAGGATCATAAA
Organism: Avena sativa; assembly: GCA_916181665.1. Taxonomy (NCBI): domain Eukaryota; kingdom Viridiplantae; phylum Streptophyta; class Magnoliopsida; order Poales; family Poaceae; genus Avena; species Avena sativa. The sequence continues at coordinate 326,938,830 of OV702289.1, forward strand.
GGCTATGGTGACTTGTGATAGTCATAACATGGTGTGAGCATGTGCCAAGTCAACCCAAATAAAGCATCAAAGGAGAATACCACTATACTATGCTTTAATATGCTAAAACAACGCATGATTCCTCCAAGGCACATTAAGCAATCTCAATTGTTTATAGCAAGTCATGCTACATCAAAGAATACTAAGAATAAAGCCAAAACAATATCAAGAATGGCATGACAAAGCATAGGCCACAGTCAAAAACAAGCTCTTTTTACCACATAAGCATGAACTTTCCTACTCTTTTCCAAACCAAACCAAACTATTCGCAAACCAAAGTGTGAAAGAGGGGGTCCAACCAATTTATTCAGAAAACTAAACAAACCAAAGCAAACTAAAAAACAAAACAAAAACAAAAAAGAAGACGCTCCAAGAAAAACACAACTGTGCATGAAACAATAAAAATGAAGCGTTTGGAAGAAACCTGTAATTTTTATTGATGAAGAAGGGGAATGCCTTGGGCATCCCCAAGCTTTGACGCTTGTAATTATTGGATATTTCTTGGGGTGACACGCGTGGCATACCCAAGCTTGAGCTTTAGTCCATCCTTCATCTCATTACTCATTCCTTCCATACACCTGAAATTTTTCCTTCATACAAAACTTCACACAATCTCATTAGCAACATTAGTGCACTTAAGATAAATAAGTCTCAAGGTTCAGTTCTAACACCAAATAAACTTCCATTATAACACTAGATACTGTATCACTTCCCTCAAAAAGCTCAATTCCCCAAAGGAACTCAAGAAGGAACTAACAAGAAGCAAATGCAGAAAATGGCAGAAATCTGTCAAAACAGACCAGCAGGTAAAGACGAATTGTTTCGAAGACCTTATGTTGTTCAAATAAAAAGGTGTTGAACTAACGAAAGTTACATAACAACCTGGGGCAGAAGCACAAAAAATTACAGCTCAATCCGACATATAGAGCTCTCTCAGGAATTTTTACGGTGAAGCACAAAAATCTGTTTCGGGACAGCTACTTTCCCAATCATTACTTCACTCTCATTAGAGGTTAATCTTGGCACAAAAAGCAAATAAAAAGGATAAGGAGAGGTTATTACAGAGGTAATAACTTTCAAGACTCATCTAAAACTCTTGGGTTATCTCCCAACAAGTACTTTTCTTTAACGCCTTTAAGTTAGGCATAAGAAGCAAAGAAAGAATCAAGTGTTCTCAAATGAAGAAGCATTAAAACCAACTTTCTTGCCCTTACCTCTCTTATTTTTATTCTTATCCTTTGGGAAAATGTGATTGTTTGGTGGAGAATAAAGGTGCATGGTCCCCTTTACCACATCTATTATTGCTCCAAGGAGTTCTAATAGGGACCTTCCAAGCGTAATTTGTCCTTTTCCTGCACATTCAATAACAAGATAATCAATAGAAATCATTTTCCCAAGGATCTTTGTAAACACTCCTTCAGCTATTCCAAGAGGTAATATGGTAGTATTATTAGCAAGACATATTTCTTTTCCTCCTTCAGGTAAGCCCCCAAAGATTCAAAGATTCATAAATATCCTTGGGCATAAGGCAAAATTCAGACATGATATCACATCAGGCTTGAAAAGTTTTAGTGTTTATCTCAATCTTTACTATAGGGAGCCACTTTGATGGTTCAGAATTTATTGGAACATAATTGTGATGCTCCCTAAGCGTATTATAGAACCCTTCTAATCTAGTAGTGCTAGCCTCAAGAGTATCTAACCTAGCAAATATTTTTGCGAAGGAAATATCAGTTTGGCTAGGCATGTTGTAAGTGAGGATCAATTTTTTATAGCATTAATAGCATCATACTCATTACATTGGAGGAAATCTCCTCCCACAATAGCATCTAGGGCATATCTATAGCAAAGAGCAATCCTAAGGTAAAAACTGCTAAGGAACAAGCTTTGAGTCATTTTAGCCTCAGTTTTTTCATGTAGATCAGAGATTCTAGACCAAGCTTCCTTAAAACTTTCCTCAATTCCTTGTTTAAAAGTGAAAATCATTTCCTCGGGTGACATAGTGATTGGAGCAAGGCTAGATATGAAGGCAACTTAAGATAGTAACTAATTTTTTTTGTGTTTTTCAAATAAGAAAGCAAACTTGTAAAACTATTTTTTTTGTGTTTTTTGAAGAACAAAACAAGCAAACAAAGCAAAAAGAAACTAAGCAAAACAAAAACAACAAAGTAAAGAGATTGGTTATGAGGGACTCCCCTTGTGAAGATGTCCTTGACTCCCCAGCAACGGCGCCAGAAAAATCTTTGCTGGCTCGTGGTTGATGTAGAGCTCGTTGGGAACCCCAAGAGGAAGGTATGATGAGCACAGCAGCAAGTTTTCCCTCAGTTATGAGACCAAGGTTTAATCGAACCAGTAGGAGCAAGGAAACACCCCAAAGGTGTTACTAGCTGAGCTTTGGCAGGGCGCACTACCGATGCTAGTATCAAGATGGAGACCTGCACAACACAACCATAGAACTTTGACCCCAACTTGCGATGAGATTGTCAATCTCACCGTGTTTTGCGGAAAACAAAGGATTAAACGTATCGAATGGAAAGAAGTAAAAGTTTGCAGAAAGTAAACACAAAGCAGAAATAGTTTATAGATTGTATGTAAAGAAAAGGACCGGGATCCATAGTTCACTAGAGGTGGCTCTCCTTAGATAGATAACATGCTAGGTGAACAAATTACAGCGGGGCAATTGACAAACACCGAGAAAGCAATACATGCATATACTAATCATCTTGACTCCTTTGAGACTTGATTAGGCATTACAACATAATACATAGACCGCCATCCAACTACATCTATGACTAATAATCCACCTTCAGGTTATCATCCGAACCCCCTCCAGTATTAAGTTGCAAGCAACTGATTATTGCTTTATGAACTGCGTGTAAAGTAAACAATACGATTGTTCTATGAACAAAGGAATGTTGTTTTCTCCCTAGTAGCAATAGCACATCTAGTACCTTAGAGATTTCTGTCACTTCCCCAGATTACCAGAGGCATGACCCCACTATCGAGCATAAATACTAACTCTTGGAGTTGCTAGCATCTACTTGGCCAAGATAGCTACTAACAACGGAAAGCATGAAGGATCTCAAATAACAAAGACATGATAGAATCAATAATCAATCTGAAATAGCATCTCAATATCCATCGTATCCCCGCAAACACAACATGTATGGATTACAAATAGATGATGTTGATCATGAACGGAGCTCACAAGATCTAAACATGAAAGCACAAAGGAGGAGAAACCAGCCATCTAGCTACTACATGGATCCGTAGTCCAAGGATGAACTACTCACGCATCACACCGGAGGCTTGCATGGTGATGAAGAAGGCCTCCAGGGTGAATTCCCCTCTCCGGCAGGGTGCCGGGAAGAGCTTCAGATCCCTCCCGATCTAGGGATGGAGATGACGGCGGCTACAGACTCTTTCGTGGATTTTTGATTGGGTACTTAGGGTTTTCGTCCCGAGGGTAATATATAGGCGGAAGGAGAGGTCGAGGGGGTGCCTGGGCTGGCCACACCACCCCCTGGCACGGGCCAGGCCTGGCTGCGCGGCCAGGTGGTGTGGCTGGCCCCAGGCCCCTTTCCGTCTCGTATTCTGGCACCTGATCCCTTCCGGAAAAATAGGCACTTTGGCTTTTGTCCCGTCCAATTCCGAGAATATTCATTTTCTGACTTTCCTGGAACCAAAAACAGCAGAAAACAGGCAGCTGGCACTATGGCTCTTGTTAATAGGTTAGTCCAAGAAATCATATGAAAAGTACTCCAAAGTTGGAACAAAACACAAGAAAGTGGATAAAACCAAGAATGGAACATCAAAAATTATAGATACATTTGCAATGTATCAGCCCGCGCCAGGGGGTGGTGTGGGCCCCCTATGGCCCATCTCCAGCCCCTCTTCTGGCCTCCTTCGTCTTCTGGAAAATAGGATTTTCCGTATATTTTCCCGGATTTTCTGATCTTCGCGAATTTTGCCTCCAAACAGCAGCTTTTCCATCAGAATCCTGACTACAGCGGTCCATGCTCCAAAAGTCTTCAACCATGCAAAAACAGATGAAATAACATAAGTATCACCCGTCAATACAAAATATATCAATGAATAACAGTGAATTATGACATAGAATAGTGATGCAAAATGGACATATCAGATAACAACAAACGTCACACCGTAACAGCGTGACTATAAAGGTGGGTTCAGTGCTACAAAGGCGTTATGTTGAGGCTCATGGATCAAGAGTGGAATTTTTCAATCCCGATGACAGATAGATATACTCTGGGCCCTCTCGGTGATATCACATTAAGATATCTTGCAAGCAAGTGATGTGATCACTAGAATGTTATATCACGGGAACAAGAAAAGAGTGCATGTCGGCAACAAGATCAAACTAGGTATTTGGATACCGATGATCGAATCTCGGACATGTATTATATCAAGAGACAAAGGGATTAAGTTACTAGTGTTAAAGGTTCTCACGATCACAGAAGTCATCGTTGAATGTGCAGGAGTCAGTATGGATCTCCAGGTCTGGCTTCTGATTATTGATCTGAGAGGAGTCTCAATCATGTCTGCATTATTCGCGAACCGTAGGGTGACACACTTAAGGGTTTCCAGACACCATTTCAGAGCACAAATGTTTCAAATAAAAGGTTTGCAAAGCGCAAGAAATGTTTCGTTAGAAACAGGAATTGTTTCGATAGAAACCAAAATTGTTTCGGGTGAAATTGCAGAAAGTGGTTCTGCATGTGATATTGAGATGTTAGAAGGGGTTTTATGTGAATGTTTGTTAATTAAAGTAATAAACAAAATTCTGAATAAAATAAATAAAAGAGTTTTATTAATTGAGAGTTGCATTAAATTTGGTGGAAATTTAATGCATGTGAGTGGAACTTTGGGTGGAGCTTGAATTGATGTGAGTGGAGCTTCCACCACATGAATGAGGAAGAGGAGGGGGCTCCCTCCTTGGCCGCCGGCCATGGTAGGGGAGGAGTCCCCCCTCTCCTATAAAAGGCCCCCTCTCCTCCCTCACAAAGCACACCTCCTCGTGAAGGATCTCTCTCCCCCTCTAGATATTCCCCCATGGTCTCGGATTAGCGAGATACATGTTCCCGGTGGCCTTGCGTCTAGAAGGAGTTGCTGCTTCCGCTGATTCGCTGGAGCGAGGAGGTGGAGGTTGTCCGATGTCTTGAACGTGTATGCGAGGATGGATGCGCTGCTGATTTGCGGCGCTCGGACTTCCACACGATCTTGAGATCGGCAAGCGTATGACTACATCAACCACGAGTTCCTACTCGTTAACAAAACTCGTTGTCTTCAAGGGTAAGTTCTCCATGGATGTATGTCCACCCGTTGCTCTGTATCTAGTAGATAGATCTTGGTGTATAGTTCTCATCGTAGGAATTTTTTTGTTTTCTATGTTGCGGACCCAACAGTCTTTTCATACACTATGGGCAATTTTTCACTAGTAATTTGCAACTTGCATCTTAGTTCGGACAACTTTGTGTCAGAGACAACTTTTGTTCATGGCAACTACACAAAGTATTAACATGTAAAAAACCTAGCTTTATGATACACATGCAAGCTACATTGTGTGAGTCAAAAATATCCTCCTTTTTTATGCAGCCAGATGAAGGGAAAAAATCTTGAATAGGTTGGCAACTTAACAGATCAGTTTATGAATTCACAGAAAACATCATGTGAACAGTAGGCAACTAATTGACATAAGTAGGCAACTTGGTAGAATCTGTGGGCAACTTTCTTACATAAGTAGGAAACTTAGTTTGACACAATTATCATGCAACTTCATATCATCAAACAGTAGATACTTGCACCAATAATAACAGAAAACTATAACAGAGTTTGCAACATACTAATCCTAATTACAACACTTGTAACACATGACTTGAACATTTTTTGCCTTCATTTCTGCATCTGGTCATCGCTTCCCCGTCTTTTTTCCACATGAAGAAGCTCTTGTCCAGTACCTACATGTCCAAAAACAGTAATAAAAATGTGAGAGAAAGTGTGATGTTAAAAATAGAATTAGAAGTACTGTTTAGCCAACAATGCATAGTTTTTTGCCTATATATGCTTTGTAAGTTGCCTTTTTCCCTGATTTGTTTTTTTATTCATTTGTTGTGCAAGCAATGGGTATCCTTGACCTCAATGAGGTGCCGTTTGACCTCAATGAGCAGGCTGGTTTACTACTGCCTAATTACTTCACGCATCTTCTGATGGAAGAAGCTATTAACGAGACTCCAGAGTTGCAAGTTGACACTGATGCCCCCGCTGTTGATGTACATACAGTACCAACTGACAGTGACACTGGTGTGTTTTTTGCCGGTACAAACACAACATCGCTTGCCCAAGAAGATGCAGATGATAACGAGGCTTCATCTCAGCCAATGGACCCACATATTGGAATGCGTTATGACATGCTACAGGGTGCTAAGGAACACTACAACACATACGCTGCTAGGACTGGATTTTCAATCAAGGTCAATAGGAATAGAAGGTTAGCGCACCAATGAGCTTGATAAACAACAATTTGTATGTAATAAATTCAGGAAACCTAGGAATGATGATGGTGGAGGTGACAAACCAGATGTAGTTGGGCTAGTACCAGCCTCAGATTCATCAGATGAGGAGGACCGCCAGAACATAGAACTTGCATATGTTGTTGCTGGGATTACTAAGCAGAAAGGGCAACAAAAGAATCTGAAGAAGCGGAAAAGGGAAACATTAATACCAACTAACTGCGAGGCATAGATGGTAGTGAAGCTAAAGGATGGTAGATGGGAAGTTATTGCTTTTACAGCGGAGCATAATCATCCTCTTGTCCACAAGCCATCGCTTAACAAGTATCTTAGGTCACACCAAGGTATACCAGCAGAGGAAAAAGATTTCGTGAAGAATTTGCACAGCACAAACCTGACTGCTGGTATGTTACTAAATCTATACCTGTGTTTTTTAGCTGCACCCATAGTTGCTGGAAGACCAGATGTAGTTGCTACTTGCAATATACACAGTTGCTGGTGTAACAGATAAAGTTGCTAGTACTGTTTGATTAGTTGCCAGTGCTAACTATCTTATGGTTTGAAGGAAAGAAAAAGTTGTTTGGTAGTGATAACTAGTTGTATGTTAGTGCATTACTAGTAGCTACATAAAGTGATCAGGAAAAAGTTGCCAAAACAGTATGTATTAGTTGCTAGGTAGTAACATAAACCTTGGTAGAAATCAGTATGTTAGTTGCTAGTAGCTACTGAAAAAATAAAGTTTCCTCACTTGGTTGCTTGCTACAAATTCTTTTTTGTAGGGAGGATGATGGATATAATGTCAGAGTTCTATGGTTCAGAGTTGCTAGCCCCGTACACTGCCAAAACTATCACCAACTACTATGCAACTTTGACTATAGAAGAAACAAAAGATGGCAACATGACCGAAGTGATCAACCATTTTCAAGAGCAAAAAGAGAAGGATTCTGACTTTTACTTCAGATTAGATTGTGATGAGGAGGACAGGGTGAAAAACATTTTCTGGGTTGATGGGCCTACTAGGAGAGTGTATGTTGAGGCTTACCATGATTGCGTATCCTTTGACAGCACATACTTAACGAATAAGTACAATATGCCCTTTGCACCATTCATTGGGATCAACAAGCATGGGCAATCTATCATGTTGGGCTGCAGGTTTGTGAGGCAAGAGTTGGCAACCAGTTTTGATTGGTTGTTTGAGAGTTTTCTTATGGCGATGAATGGTCGAGCACCAGACAACATCATCACTGACCAAGACATTTCTATGAAGATGTCAATTGATAGGATGTTCCTAGCTATCCACTGTTTTTGCCGTTGGCACATCATGTAGAAAGCATAGACTAAGTGTGGTACTGTTCTGGGCAGAAACCCTGGTCTAATAGAAGATTTCAACGCCTACATAGACTTCACATTTTCACCAAAGGAGTTTGAGGCAAAATGGGCTCTGTTTTTAAGCAAGTGGCCTGCTGTTGCTGGACACTCGCACTTTAGGGAGCTGTATGACATTAGGGACAAGTGGGTTCCTTGCTACTTCCTACACCATTTTTTCCCTTTCCTCCAATCGACGCAGCGTAGTGAGGGGTTTAATGCGGTGCTGAAACGCTATGTGAACCCACACAAGTCACTATTAAACTTTGTAAAACAGTATGAGAAGATCCAGGTGCATGTGCTGGTGAAGGAGGGTGGCAACGACTACCCTACAAATTTTCTTGAGGTCCAGAGATGGTCGCCATATCCCATTGAGCAACAGGCGTTCAATGTGTAGTGCAAAGACATATATCTGAAGTTTCGACATGAGTTTGAGCTTATTGGCAGGTACAATGTGAGTCACTTTGGTGGTTTGTACTACATGCTTGAGCCAAATAGTACATGGTGTGCCAAGTATGGGTCGAGGACCTACATGGTTACATCGAACAAGGATGAAGGCATCTACTCATGCAAGTGTTCAAAGTTTGATAGGGATGGCATGCTTTGTTGCCACATATTGAAGGTTTTCACCCACCTTGGTGTTGATGAGATACCCGAGTGGTACATCCTAAAAAGGTGGACGCCACAAGCAGTCTCTAGTGGACAGCAAGCCGTGGCTGTGGAGCAGCCAGATGTCATGCCACCAGAGTCCCAGCAGCAAGTGCGCCATGCAAACCTGAACATGTCATTTCAGAAACTTGCTCGTGTGGCTTGCACAACAGATGCAGCTACTGCGATTGTGAACAAACACATGCGTGCTGCAGCGACGGATATCACTCAACTGAACAAGTCACAGAAGAAACCTATTGCTGCTGAACCGTCGGCAAGTGCCCCTGTTGATCCTACTATTCCTAGGGACCCGCTAAAGTCAACTACCAAGGGGCAAACGAAGGACATCGGACAAAATCTGCCATTGAACTTCATCCAAAACAGAAAAACCAGTGCAGGACATGTGGTTCGTTCGAGCACAATTCTGCAACATGCGCAGAGAGGCTGGTGTAGGCAGGAACAAATTTATAGGCTAGGTAACTTTGTAAGAAACTGGAGGGTTAATTTCACTACAGCTAGGCAACTTTTATGAGTTCGGTGGCAACTTTTATGAGTTCTGTGGCAACTTTGTCTTGTCACTGTTTTATCTTTTTTTGTAGTTGTGTCAACTAGTACCATTATTCCTGGCAAGTTACATACATCTGAAAAGCAACTTTTACCAGTAATGTGGCAACTGATGGGTTTTTCTGGCAACTAGTACCATTATTACTAGCAAGTTATATACATCTGAAAAGCTACTTTTACCAGTAATGTGGCAACTTGTGCTATTACTATTAATGTAAATTTTAGATTATATGTTGGACCTCGTAGTTTTTTTGTCACTGTGATCTGTCAGTTTCATTTTTTGCCTCTGGCAACTAAGTCCTAAAATGTGGCAACTCTGTGACTGTGAAAAGCAACTTTCAGCATTTGAAGTGGCAACTAGGTACTATTAAATCCGCATAAGCAAGAACAAAATAGCAAAAAGATCCAAAAAGAAAGCAATTTGTATCTAATCTTGAGCAACTATAGACATTTGATATGAACAAAAACAAATGGAGATCAGAGTTTGTGTGGGGCATGCCTTCATTGCTTAAAGCTTGAGGACTTTCTTCCAGTTGGCTTTGTTATCCTCCGATATGACCCAACTGTTTGTCATTATCTTCCTGATATCTGGGATAACCTTTGCTGAGTAGTTCTGAGATGCTCTACCATCCCAATTAATGTTCACTAGGGTGAAAACCCCGCAGTCATCGCTGTAAAACACAAGAAAAAAATCTAGTATGGATGTATTTTGAATAAACATAGGCAACAAATATGTTGGGAAAACCCACTACTTATGTATGTAACTTCTAGTGTTGTGTAGGCAACAAACATGTAGGTCCAAGCAATTAATAATGCTAGACAAAGAAACTTTCCAAAAATAGCATGCCATGCTAAAAAAATCCTAGTGTCAAAAACTCCTAGTGTCAAGCAACTAACAGGTAGGGTTGAGCAACTAACATTATCAGACAAGCAACTAACAGTGTCAGGCAAGCAACTAATAGGATGAGCAAACGTGTCAGGCGGAGCAAACTAATAGTGTCAGACAAGCAACTAAAAGGTTGAGAAAAAAATCAATATGACTACAGTGAAAGTTGCTCGCTGAGGTTGCTTACTTGTTTTTCTATTTTGGAACTTGGATTTCTTGAAGAAAAAATTTGTCAAGTTTGACTTTGGATGCACCATAGTTATTATCCCAGTGAATGTGGATAGAGGCGATGATGGCTTGGTAACATTTCTTCAGAACCTTATCCTCAATTGTCCTCCATGAGTCAAGGATCTGAAATTTCTTGTCTCTAATGTTTAAGTTGAACAACCAATAATGGTTGACAACATCCTTTGCTTTTGGGTTAAGGGCTTGGATAATTGGGAACATAACCTGTGTAGTTAGGCAAATTAGTTAACTGCAAGGAAGCAAGTAGTTACATTGTGCAGGCAACTAGTGAGCTTGATGAAGCAACTAGAAAAATAGACCGGCATAGATAGTATTTAATTTTTTGTAGAAAAAAGTTGCAGCTAGGAAAGTTGTGGTATAGTCAGAAGCAAGTACTAACATATAGGAAGCAACTACTGAGATGGTGGGAGCAACTTTTCAAATGTTGCATAGTAAAAACTCATTGAGGCAACTTTTATTTCTGCTTAGGCAACTAGTGTCACAGTAAAAAGCAACAAGTAAGCTGAAGTAAGCAACTAGTATCCTAAAAAAAGAAAGCAAGTACTAAGCAGTGGGGTGGGGGGAGTATTCTGTTCATGTGGGAAAGTGTACGCACCATATCTTGTCGGTCCAAACGCCTTGAACTGCTGAACAGTGCCTTGAGTTCTTTCCGATCAAACTCTAATTCCTATAGCCATGTATTTGGAAAAAATAGCAAAAAAATAGTGACTGCGATGAACAAAACGACAAAACAAGTTGTGATTTTTGTTGCTGGATACGTGCTTTCGTAAGACTAAAAAAGGTAAACAAGGTTGGTTCGAGCTATGATTTCACTTATAGAAATCCTCAAAGGCATGACTATCTTTTTTGTAGTTTCTGGAATGTTTTTCGCAATCACCATGATTCCAATTTCCATGATATTAGTGTGGAGCCATCCTCCTGATTTCATAGAAATTGCAAGCTCCCATGATGTAACATGGTAGTTGCCAAAGTTGATGACTATCGGGCTGCACAAAGTAGTTTTTATGAGACACATAGTCATGTTGGCAACAAAACACATGTATTCTAGTAACTTTTTTTGGTCAGTGAGAAACTAAAAAATCCTATATAAGCAACTTGTACTATAACTAAAAAGCGATATGAGATGGTTGGCAAAAAAAGCAGGGAGAAAAATATAAGACCATCTTTCATTAATTTTCTCCTTGTTTATTCTGATGCTTCCTCGGTGCTGAATTACTTTTGCATATAGCTTGTTAGCACTTTCCGTGCTTGTGAACTGTTTCTTGCTGTCTACATTGATGTACGGCGATAGTTGGCAAGGGGGAGGCTTGATTAACCTTCTTACATACCGTTGAGGAGTTGTGGAGCTGACTCAACCATCAGTGTCTGCTTCTGGTACTGCGGGGGTAGGGGCTTTGTCGGGCGTTTGCAGCACGCCATGTGATTCTTCCTTGTCTCCAGTGTTTGCTGCCTGAGCCACTGCCCTCCGAGAGTTTTCTGCTTCAGCACACACTCTCTCAATCTCAGCAGGATCGATGTTCACTAAAACATCGAGCTCATCAGATTCAGCAGGTTGAACTTTCTGAGCAACTTCATCATTGTGATCGTCAACTTCTAGACCATTGTCATCATCAAAATCTAGACCTAGCTAAAAGATGGGCAATCCATATCGGTAGCAGACCTGGACCTTGGAAGAGGCATCTTGTTTGCTTTTTCCCCTCATATGGGTGATGGTGGCGGGTAAGTTTGTCTAGTTAGTGGTGGGCTAAAGTGCACTCACTTTGCCATTGCTGGGCTATTCTACGATTGTTTTTCCTGTGCAGATGCCTTTGGGTGCACTGTAGTTGCCTCAGTCTGTACACTAGTTGTCTGTAGAGCTGGAGAAGTTGCATGCAGAGCTAGAGAAGTTGCCTGCAGAATAACAGAAGTTGCCTGCTTATTCTCCAAAGTTGCCTGCTTATTCTCCAAAGTTGCTTGAGGCCAAGAAGAAGTTGTATGTTCCTGTTCAGAAGTTGCCCGAGGAACCCCTGAACTTGGTTGCTCTTGCACTGTACTTGCATGTCCTGTATCTATAGTTGGCTTCTCTATGGATTTTGTTGCAAACCTTGCTGGTTCCTTCAGTTTCGCAGGCTCCCCTTTGTTGGACTACATATTCGTCTTCTTCTCCATGTCAACTGAATCAATATACCCGTTGAAAGTCCCTGGACTATATTGTACACCACCATCAATCCATTCCAAACTAGTGTCTTGTGAGTCACCTGATTTTTTCATCTCTTCTTGCAAAATAGACTTCAACTCACTTTGTGAATTCATTTCAATGATGGCGGGTTCTTTGATGAGATGAATTTCTGGCAACTTCTTCTCCCCGACGTCATCTTGCACAAATCCAACAAAGACATTTTTGCATAGTCTTGTCCCTGGATGCTGCCAACATCACATGCTGTCCAGGAGCAACTTGCATGCTAGGTTAGGCAACTTCCTCACTATCCTGGGCAACTTTCTTAGTGTTCTGTCCAATATCTTCCCTGGACTGTGCATCAGGACCAGTTTTCGAAGTATCCAAAACAGTGGTGCCAGCAAAAACTATTGGGATGCCAGCGGGAAGAGACAATTTTCCATCGTGAGCCACCAATTTAGCCTTCTTGATATATGTGACGTAATCAGTTGGTATTTGCTGCTGGGCAGGTTGTTCATCTTTTTTCCATGGCCTCAACAACTTTCCCACTGGCCTCAGCATATTTACCCCTGGTCTCATCAACTTTACCTTTGGTCTCAGTAACTTTTGCACTGGCCTGTTGTAAAACATTTTGCATGGTGTGCGGTACACTTTTCTACATTGTCTGTTGGACAAATTTAATCTTGTTTTGCTGAACTACTTGTTGCACGGTAGGGGCAACTTCTTCCCTGGTTTGTGGAATTTGATCCATGCTTTTCTGTTCAACAACCTTTGTGGGTTGTCCGTCAGTATTATCCCTAGTTTCAGTAGTTCTCTGGATACTTTCAGCAACTTCCTTCCTAGCAACAGCAACTTCCTTCCTGGTATCAACAACTTTCTCCCTGGTATCAACAATTTTCTCACTGGTTCGTTGCACAACGTCCTCCCTGGTGTCAGCAACTTTTGTACTAGTCTGGGCAACTTGCTCCTTGGTACTAGCAACTTGCCCCCTTGACTGTTGAGTAACTACCTCAATTGTTTTCCCAGCAAAATCCTTGTTGACTTGATGAGCAACTTCCTTGCTGGTCTGAGCAACTTGTTTACTTGTATGAGCAACTTGTTTCTTGTTCTGTGCAACTTCATCAATTGTCTTCTCAGCAACTTCAACCCTAGTCTGTTGACCAATTTTTTCACTAGGCTAAGCAACTTTCTTACTTGCCTGACTAACTTGTTCTGTAGCCTAGGCAAGTCCTTCCTGAGTCTATTCAACATCGCCCTCAGATGCCCTCTTCCTTTTCCCCGACCTTGTGGCAGACCTTATTTCCCTATTTTCAACATAGTACTGATCTGTACAACTATCATCCATGCTCTTGTCATTGTTGCTGCCATCATCTTCGTCTACTCCTCTGACTGATCCTATGTTCCCAGCGCTGCCATCGTCATCATCATCATCATTGCTGCTGCTGTCATCCCCTTCCTCCTCATCCTCTTCATTTTTTCGTTGGTCGGCCTCGTCATCATCGTCGTCGTTGTCTTTGTCGACGTATTCTTTGCTGTGTACAACAAAGGTGCCAAAAAAGTAAAAGTAAGGTAGTGATAAAAAAGTAATTGAAATAAAGAATGACAAACTACAGCGATAAACCACATGATCATAGTCTTGCCTGTTGTTTTACTCATCAGAGTTGTCAGAGTCCTCATCAGGCAACACCGGTTCTTCGTCTTGCTTATTGTTTCTTCGTCTCTTCGTAGGTCTTAGTTGACCTCTGCTAGTTACAATACTTTCTTATAGTTTGATAATGCCATTGACAAACTTTGCCATGGTCTCTTCAAAATCTGAGCATGCTACATGAACCAAATCATAAAGTTTCCTTTTCCTCTACAAGTTTGTTGTAAAAAATGAATAAGAACACAAATTAGTTGTCATGCTGAGCAACTAATAGTGTAAGAGAAGGAACTTCTATTGTCATGTAGGCAACAACTTGTCAGGTTGAGCAACTAAAAAAATAGACAAAGCAACTTTTAGTCTGTGATAAGGAACTTGCAGACTACGGAAAAATAACCTGTACTAGTAACTAGTACTGTCATATATGCAACAAAACCATGGATTGGTGCTAAAAAATGAATAAAAACATAAGTAAGTTGCCTAAAAGAGGAAAACCCAAATTATAAGTTCTTTGAAACAAGTCCTGAGCATATAGTGTACAAGGAAAAACAAAAAGGTTTTTAAAAATGATGCAACTCTCTGTATTAAAGCAACTTCTGTTGTGCTAACAAGCAATTGGCCGTATGCATCAGGCAACTTTTCATGTGCGTAGAAAAAACAAAAACCCAAAAAATGTCTCTGTTTGTGTACAGTATAAGTCTAAAAGTGCACAGGTAAGCAACTAAAAAAAGGAATGCAGAAAAACAATAAATTGAGGTACTCACACACTGTTTGTAATTTGGTGGCAAATTTGCGGTGACGAACTTTTCAGCCTTTAGCAATCCGCCGAAAAGTCCTCCATGCTGTGTGTCCCTGTATTTTTTCTTGAGGTGTTGTTTGACAAAGCAGGTTAGTCAAATTACTAGTTAATTAGAGTTCCATACGAAAAAGTAGGCATAGAAGGAGAAGAAATGTAAAGAAACAAGCATATCACGCTTACTTGCAGTTTCCCCAAAACCCCTGGTGTGATCATGTCTTTCTTCTTGACCTTATTTATCAAGACGCTGTCCCAAGCGTCTAACACTGACTGATGAGTTCGTCAACCTCTACGGAATCTAGGTACAGTAGCTGCTCGACAAGGGAAAACATGGAAATAATATGAATTAAATGCAAAACATATTTTTAAATAAGGGCCTGCAGCGAAAACATGGTTATTAGCAATCCATGGTATCATATATGCAACTAACAGGATGGTTTTAGCAACTTTGTGTTCAGCTAGAAACTTCTAGTTACATATATGCAACAAACAAATTTTTTTAAGCAACTTAATATGACAGTAAAAAAGAACTAAGCAAGAGATAAACATGCTTCAGAGGTGCTAAAAAAGAACATGTTCTAGCAACTTCTAGTTGTATATAAGCAACAAACAGGCTGTGTTGAGCAACTAGATGAGTAACAAAAGCAACTACATGGAACATCTGTCCATGATTAAAAAAAACTATGCACTTACCATCAAGTGATAAATACAGCAGGACATAGACGTCTTGCTTCCCAGTGAACTAAAAGCAAGCCTGATCTGGTCGACAACAAACTGACAGATGTTCATGCGGGGAAGGATCTCAATGTCATATACAATAGGAAAGGAGCGTGGGCTAACTTTTAGACCAGTTGTGGGAGCGAGAAAGTTGTAGGTTACTACAGCCCAAGCTCGAACAAACTTATCGTCTACTTTCCCGCCCATGTCCTTAATCATCTTGCACCAACTTGTAAGATCCGGACTGCCGATTGGAGGGAAACTGTAATCCTCCATCATTTCTCGCATAATACCAGCATTTATCTCGTAGCACACTTTTAATCCAGAGTTGGGCAGCCCCCAGATCCTCTGCACACTGTCTGCATCGACCGGTATCTTTCCGCGGTCAGGTATGATCAACTCAAAGGTGTCGAGGTCATGGCACTTCATAACCCACTGACTGAGTTCAAGAGGCATGGTGCATGCGCTGATGTTCAGCAAGCCACCAAACTTCTTCTCGATCAGTGCAATCTTCTGTGTGCCTGTTAAACCGTTGTTTAGTGTGACAAAACGCAAAGGCGATGACCTGTTTCTGATTTCCACAATTTCCTCAGCCTATAATCCAAATATGCAAACAAAGATGTATTAGTTAGTTTCCACATAGACACCAAAATATTGCAGAAAAATAGCAACTACCCACTATAGATAAGCAACTACGTACTAAAAATAAGCAACTACCTACTGCAGATAAGCAACTACCTACCTACTACAAAGAAGCAACTACCTACTGAAGATAAAAAATGACAAGTAACAGGATTTAGTATGAGTACAATATATATAGTATGGGTAGAACTTACATCAGAGATGTCCGCTTTTTTTCTGGGTGCAATCTTTTCCCCCCTATTCTTTGGATTCTCTGCCGTATCAACAATATCAGCAACAGGTTTCTTTGCAATTGTCTTTTAGGCTGCTTCCTAGGAGGCGGTCCATGATTAACCAGAGCCTTGATTTTCTTTTGCTTAGTAGGTTGCTTCGTAGGTGGAACCTTAGTTTGTTGGCTCCCTGAAGATGAGCCCCCACCTGCCGATGGATCAGACCCATCCATCACGCAAACCTGCTTAACCAATAGCATGGAAACATAGAAAAAGTTTTAAAACTTTAACTAGCAACTCCTTGTTAGATGTGGGCAACAAACATGTAGGCTTTAGCAACTACTTATGTCAGATAAGCAAACATACATGTTTTGGTTGAGAAAACTACTGATGACATGAAAACAGTACTTATAGGCAACATGGTAAGAAATACTGTGCAACTACTAGTCCAATATTGGCAACAAACATGCTAGGCAAATCCAACTACTTTCGATGTAGCACCTACTAAATGCCAGGTAACCAACTTCTATTGTCATGTAGGCAACAATAATGTCAGGTTCAGCAACTAATAAAATGTCAAGTGAAGCATGTCAGTGAACACAATTCCTAGTGTCATGTAGGCAACAAACTTGTCATGTTGAGCAAACTAAAAAGTGTGAGATAAGCAACTTCTATTATTATGTAGCCAACAAACTTGTCAGGTTGAGTAACTAATAGTGTGAGACAAAGAACTTCTATTATCATGTAGCCAATAAACTTGCCAGGTTGAGCAACTTAAAAAGTGAGACAAGTAACTTTTAGTCTGCGATAAGAAACTTGCAGACTACGAAACAACAACTTTTACTAGCAACTAGTACTGTCATGTATGCAACAAATAATATTTGTGCTGGCAACTAATGTGAGAACAAAACCAACTAATCAACATAACTACTAAATCATATTCTTCTGGTTAACAGTGCGTATCAAAATCCCCCAGATCCCCCTTCCTTAATGACTACCAGCAAGAATGTGTTTCATACAAGCCCTCACAGAGCAGTTCCGCTGCGAATCAAACCCCTGAAAACCACGCAAAATCACAGGCGAAACACCTGGCACCAATCCACCCCGAGAGAACCACACAAAATCGTGTGAAAAACACACCTAATCCGTCACGGAAATTCATGGAATCAGGAGGTAAAAACATACCCTCTAAATCCGTCACGGTGCTCGAAAAATGTGACGAAAATATGCTCGCTTAATCCTATAAGGATCACCGTGAAACTGTGCCCAATCGTCAAATTCTGGTGAGAAATCTCCGAGAAAATCAACGCCCCGGTTGCGCGCCGGGACCTGATGTAGACCTCCACCGGCCGCGCCAGTTCCCCCTAGCCGGCTCGGCTTCACCACCGTCTCCAATCGCCGGAACGCCGGAACAGATCCGCCCCGCACTGGCGGTTGCGAGCGAGGAAGCGAGAGAGAGCAGAGTGAGAGCGAGCGATACAGAGTTAATACGGGATGAGGGGAAGTGGGGGTTAATACGGGTAGAAAAGGACCTGGTCCCGTTACCCCACGTTGCCACGCTGGAGGGCATCCGTTACAACCACGCGTGCGACGTGCCACATTCCTCCATTTCCGTAACACGCCGAGCTCGTCGAACGAGCACCCACGCCGTCAAGCAATTGGGTTGATAATATGATACTTAAAATTGCCAGCAATCAACAAATCCTGCAGCTTCACTGGCACAAAATAAAGACAACTGCTCGTTACCATATCCATGAACCAATCAGGAATCCAGAGAGAAAGATTCCATGCACGATTCTCCTCCTGTAAATTGCACATAATGAGGCTGACATAGGATGATATATACAATATAATAGCACGGCTACGGACTTCCAGAGGCACGATTCTCCTCCTGTAAAATTGTTTTGAATTCGGAATTTTGGAAACTCATAGAGAACCACGGCGTACATGGCGAAGCTCCGGTGGATGGGGCGTGGTCCTCTTCGGCTAGGCGCGTCCTCTCGATCTCCCCACACCGACGCTTGACTTCGGCCTTTCGCTTGGTGGCCAGAAGATTAAAGACGAGCATAATAGAGACAAGGAAGCCACCTGGTTCGGGGGGTCTAGGCACGGGCCTGCGCGCGCCATGTAGGCGGACTAAGAAGAAGGTGAATCCGTACTAACGGGTGTGAGGGGATGGCCAAGATGGGGGATGGTGGAGAACATGTGTAGCAGGAACACGCGTGATTCAAGCACGCCAAGGTGGATTTGGGTGCACGGACGGGCCGCGAGGGCGAGGTCCCATGGATCTACGACGCAGGGGCGTGGCCGTGAAGAGGACGTGATGCCCTCACCCATGGCGAACTAGCATCTAGGGCGAGCTCCCGTGGTCAAGCCGCGTTGCGCATCCCGTGTCCTGTGCGTGTCGGGATTGTTTTAAAGACGAGCGGGTTCTGCGAGCATTGATTCAAAGCGCTGCACACGATTTTTTAGGAACCCGATTTGCGGTCGAATGAAGGATGCGGGAGAGCCGACGAAGGAGGGAGCGAAACGCCTCGCTGCTAGGTAGCGGAACGCCAAGCTCTTTTTAAGTACTCCCTCCGACTTAGTTTATAGGGCATGGTTTTATTTTCAGGCTAGCCATAGTGGGAGTATCATAACTACTCCCTCCATTTCGATTTATTAAGCACGTACGCAGTTCAAGAACAAATTTGACCATTAATTTTGGTCAACAAATTTTGCATAATATGTCATAAAAAATATATCATTGAAAACTTCTTTTAAAGATGAATATGATGGTATAATTTTTACGATATATTATGTAAAATTTCTTGATCAAAATTAATAGTCAAAGCTGTTCTTAAACTACGTGTGTACCTAATAAACTAAAACGGAGGAAGTAGTATCATGCATGACATATTGGCAAAAATCTGATGTGGCATAACAATTAATGAAGAAAGAGATGGTTAGAGTATCATAGGTAGATACTGTATCATAGCACATAAAACTAGGAATCTTAATGCAAATAAATCTTGTCAACAAGTTTACATTAAGATTTTACAAATCATTAAATATAGTACTACTATGATATTATCATATAATATCATGCTCTATAGAGATCGTATCATACACCAGTATCATATGCATGATACTAGTAGTATGAAAGTACCACTATGACCAGCCTCATGCAGTTTCACTAGAAACAGATGTTTAAGCGCTAGAGACTTAAATGTCGATTAATTGGACAATTTTTTGGCCCGTGGTCCTTGCATCTAAGTGGAGATTCTGCATGCATGTCAAGCAGAAAATCCCTCTTCCTCTCGTTTATTGGACATAAGGAGTTACAGTGCACTTAATTACCTTATAATGAGGCATGGTGGTTTAATTTCCTTCCTAATTTTCCGTTGAGGCCTTCAGAAATCTCAACCAACCATCTGTTGCCTTGGTCCGAGAGAATCCTCATGCGTGCCTAGTAAACCGACCCGGAGGGAGTAGTAGAGATGTGGGTATTAGATGACGACATCACACTTGGATTGAGTGTGGCCAAACTTTGGGCTCCTGTAATTTTTAGATATCGACTTATTAGATGCTGTCTTCTTTGGTTCCATCTCAATGTTTATCGTAGTTGCATATTGTAACTCCCCCAAAATCGGGTATATGCAGATCTTCACATTTCCGCCAAAAGCTGCATAGAAGCAATTCAAAGATGCTCACCATACACTTTCGTGTGGGTGGATTTTATTACAAGTAGTTACATCACAATAGTTTACAATAGAACTCACAAATAAACATGTATATACAACAACGACTCGACAAGTCAAGAGTACAAATAATACAGCATGAAGATACAAATCATGAAGAAAGCCAAATTATATCTGAGTATGGATAAGAACTAAATGGGACTAAGAGTCCTGACGAATAACCAAACGGCATCCATAACCCTGCCTAGGCCAAGATGGAAGGGTAACCTTGCTAGTGTCATCGAACACATACTAGCCAAAACCAAAGGGTGCCGATAAAGGGCAAAGGAAAATAGAAAGAGAACAGTCAGTATAGAGGCCAGTACACGACGAGTCTTAGAATTTGGTGGCTCTCTCCTACATGGGTATGGTGGACTCAGCGGTAGCAGAGCTTGCACTATCTAACTTATAGAGATACACTACAACTTTGGTTATTAGAGCGAGATGAGAGAGCCTATCCGGCAACATGAATATAACTCCAAGCATAACCCATCCAAAGATTTTCCCCTCGAATACCAGTCGAGGAAGTCCTCTTGCAGAACACACACGGTGGCAATTTTAGTTAAGCATATGTTTTATTTGATAAGGCTAATTACTAGTCATATTATTAGAGGCAAAACATTAGTGGCGTTGTCTATGATCATGACACTTTACTCCTAAGGCGTCCGTAACCGTGGGCACACGACTTCTCGAAAAGATTTACCCTGTAGAGGTGTACTACTGTTTCCAAGCGCATATTCAACCCTTCAGTCAACATATTTTGCGTGTCGTCCGAATCTCACAACAAGAACTGTCTCATAACTACGTGCGTAACCAGAGGTATCACCTAATGTATTGACGCAACCAGGAGGCACGATGATTCTCAATGGAGGTACAATGTTTGCGAACATAGTCGAACCACATTTATGTATGCAATGCAGGTGCTATCCACCAAAATATCATATCATACTATATCAGAAGACATATTAGGTCACCATGTCTAAGGATATATTATGCTTATGCACCAAATAAAAAACCAATTTTTAACCCTCTGGATAAACGAATAGCGCATGTAGTTGAGGGGGGGGTTCCCAGAGGCCCCCACGTTTGGTTAGCACGATCAACTCAGAACTAGTATCATAGCACAAATGGTTCCTAGATCGGCTCAAGCAGTACAAAAGGTGGTCCATATCAGGGCCTTATCATTAGGTGAAGCCATAACCTACAACATCAGAGTAGTTATCTTATCACCAACAGTATCCAAATATCATGTTTCACCTGTATGAGAGCGATACTAAGCATGCCTACGACTCAGAAGGACATACTAGCTAATCAGACAAGGCACTAGGATAACCAAGTCAATATACCTGAGAAGGTAAATAAAGAAATGGTACTAAAGCATCGATAATAAAGGATAGCAATAGATAAAAAGAAGAATATAAAAACTATAAATACAAGACATGTAGAAGGGGGAGGATGCTCGCCTAGGATGGTCAACTGAAGGCTTATCATTTATCGTATCCACTCATCGTTCTATCCGGGAAGAAGCAAAGCACTAGAAAGAATAATCGATGCAATACTTAATACTACGGCGGAAGATCCGACATGTTCATGATATGATGCATGACATGAAAAAATGATGCTATGCATCTAACAATATTAAGCAGAATTGGAATTCTGACAATTAATTAGAGGTTAAGTTATTTAACTATCCCACATATTAAATGTTGATTAACATGGAGAAAGCGTGGCATCGGTGAGGTACACAATTTAAATGAAGTCAAGATAAAATAAAAATATCTCGCATACATACTCCATAATTAATTATTAGGTGAATCAACTATTTAATCCAAACATATGATATGTATGCGAGCATGAATAATTTAATATTGCACAAGTTATATAACATTAATAAACTAGGGGACAGTTTAGGTTCACACATTGCGGGTTCAGAACCGGGGGTTCGACGGGATTGGGAATGATCTTCGGAACCAGGAGCGGGGCTTCAAATCCATTAAGGAGAACTTGATGTTCCATATTGATCAGTTCCATGAAGTAGGCCTTGATGTTCCTGATGAAGAACTTCCGATTCCATGAGGAAGATCTTGATATTCGGCGCCATCACCTTTGGGTCCTCGAGGTTGTTGTTGGACTCGGGTTTGGTACTGGGTTTTCATGTTCTTGCCTTTCAAAGATCTTGGTGATAGGAGGGATTCTACAGGGCCATAGCAGACAAGCAGCAAACGAGCAAACATAGCAACCTCAACACCACTGTGGAATATTTTCTGGGGCATTACAACTCAACACCACTAACAAGGATCACGTACCGAGATACAAGAAGAGACACCGGGTCAAGAGCTTTTATGATCAAATCTTCTTGTGTCAGGTTGATGGTTACGACGCTACTAACAAGAATTTTTTCTCCGTCTTGAAATTGTGGACACCACCAACAAAGGGTTGTTTCTCACGTTCTTTGAGGAAACACTCCGATGAGACAAAGACAGAAGGAAAGGTCTCAAAGCTAAGGCCATCTCTAACTTCCATGAAAGGAGTAAGAGTCACACATCAATCTAGTTTAGTATACAAGAGCGAATAGAAAGAGTAGTCAGTATGTGGGCCAACCGATCACACACCCAAACTATTACTCCGTACATGTGTAGGAAAAACGCGCAACCAAACACTCGGAATTCAGACTAAAGATCTCGACAAGAGGTATTCGGAAAACTTCAGAAAAAGATGAAGTCATCTCAGAAGTCGCAAAACACTGGAAACAAATTATGGAAGATCAGATAGCATGAAAATCATATGTAGCACACCGTTACAAAAGGAAGGAAGCGGAACCCAAAAGGTACGATGGAAATCCAACCACGAGAATCCAAGACTTGAAGAAAGGTAAGAGAGATGATTCAAAACATGCAAAGATAACATGAGAAAGAATAGAGGTAAGGAGTAAAATTAGAGCTAATCAAATCTATCGAACGCATTTGTAGAAAAATAGTTTTGACACTAGACAATGTACATTTGCAAGGTTAACCTATAGGCTGGACTAGTAGGGTATCGTAAACCTTTGCTCTAATACCACTTGTACGAACCCGAATTGGGTCTATACAGATGTTAGTGTTTCTGCCAAAATCCGCATATAAGCGATTCAAAGACGCCCACCAGACACTTTTGTGTGGGTGGATTTTATTACAAGTAGTTACATCACAATAGTTTACAACAGAACCCACAGAGAAACATGTATATACAACAACGACTCGACGAGTTAAGAGTACAAATGATACAATACGAAGATATAAATCATGAAGAAAGACAAATAGTATCCGAGTACAGATAAGAACCAAATGAGACTAAGAGTCCTGAAGAATAACCAAACAGCATCCATAACCCTGCCCAGGTCAAGCCAAAAGGATAACCTTTCTAACATCGTCGAACACATACCTACCAAAATCAAAGGGTGCCAGCAAAGGGAAAAGGAAAACATAAAGAGAGCGGTCATTAGAGAGGCCAGTACATGGTGAGTCTTAGAATTCGATGGCTCTTGCCTACATGGGTATGGTGGGCTCAGCGGCAGAAATGCTTGCACTAACTAACTTATAGAGACACGCTACAACTTCGATTATTTGAGCGAGATGAGAAAGTGCTATCCAGAAACATGAATATTACTTCAAGCATAACCCATCCGAAGATTCTCCTCGAAGACCAGTCGAGCAAGTCCTCTTACAGAACACATTAGTTAAGTATATATTTAGTTGATAAGGCTAATTACTAATCATATTATTAGAAGCAAAACATTAGTGGCATTGTCTATGATCATGACATTGTACTCCCGAGGCATCCATAACCATGGACACACGGCTTCTCGAAAATATTTACCTTGCAGGGGTGCACTACTATGACCAAACGCATGTTAAACCCTTCAGGCAACATATTACGCGTGCTGTCCGAATTTCATAACAAGAACTATCCCATAACGACACGCATATCTACAGGTATCACCTACTGTATTGACCCAACTAGGAGGCACGATGATTCTCAAGAGAGGTACAACGTTTGCGACCATAGTCGAGAAGGATCGGAGCTCCACTATGGAAGATGACCTCTCAGCCGAACCACGTTTATGTATGCAATACAACTGCTTTCCACCAAAATATCATATCATCAGCATATACGAAGATATATTATAGTCACCATGTACGACGATATATTATGGCTATGCACCAAATGGAAAACCAATTTGTGACACTCTGGATAAACGAATAGTGTTGGTAGTTGGGGGAGGGGGGTTCCTAGAGGCCCCCACATCTGGTTAGCACGATCGAATAAGAATTGTATCGTAGAACGAACGGTTCCTAGATCGGTTCAAGCATTCCGCAAAGGTGGTCCCTGCTTGGGCCTTATCATTAGGTGAAGCCATAACCAACAACAACAGATTAATTATCTTATCACAAACAATATCCAAGTATCATGTTTCACCTGTAAGAGATGGATACTAAGCATGCATATGACTCGCAAGGACATTGCTAGTGGTTAACATAATCTCTGGATCTGACAGTTTCAGGTCCGTGTGTATTTGCATGTCTCTGCGTCTCTACGCATCACTCATTCTCAAATGAGATGGCATTGTATAGATTTGGTCCTTTGGTGAGACCTTTAGTTTGTTCGGCTCAAAATATGTTGATATTAATGTCACACAATATATCTTCATAGTATTAGCCTACTTGGAACCACACCTAGTTTGATAACAAACTACTTAACACAAATGCCCTCCTTTGCTGCTACTATAGCAGTCATATACTTAGCCTTTTGTTGTAGTATCCGTCACAATGTCTCAACTTTGAAACTCATCCAAATCCATCATGGAACATCCTTTCCATTACATTGTGCCACTCATAGTATAAATTGAGATAAATTTAATTTATATCTTGTGAAAAAACTAGTATCAATGTAACACTTTACAATGAACTACCTTTAACTATTTGTCACTTATACATGATATATTCTTAGTTCTTCCAAAGCTCATAAGAATATCTTTACTATTGTTCAATGATCATCTTATGAATTTTTCTGGTATATGCTCATAACATTTAGAGCATAGGACATTCTGGATATATACATATCATGGTATAATCGATCAGAATCTTCATGTGATTTTACTCACCAAGTGTTGAAACACTTGAATCTGAATACAATTCTTTCCATGCAGCAAGAACCTTTCTTGTTGTTTCCATATTGAATCCTTTCAATATCTTATATATGTATGTCGGGCACAACCATATTAGCGCCTTAATCTATCCATATAGATATTGATGCCTAATATTCTAGGTTTGCCCAAGTCTTTCATCGAAATCTTATTTTAATGAAATCCTTAACTTGTGTCAATTCAAGATACATCATTTCCAATCAACAATATGTCCTCTACATAATGTATTAGAAATATGTCTCAGCGCTCCCACTTAATTTCTTGCAAATGCAAGCATCTTCATCATCTCCGATGAATTTAAACTCTTTTAACAGTTTCATCATGGTGAAGATTCCAACTCCGCTATGCTTACTTCAACTATTGAAGTTTACATGCCCTTTTAGCACCCTTTGAATTAACAAAACCCTTCGGACCATGTCATGTACATGTCCTAGGTTACCGTTCTATTATAAGAACCTTGTTTTGTTTATTCAACTACCATATACCAAATTATATGTAGTGGTTGCTATATTAATCCGTCAAGACTATATATCACTATGAAAGATCATATCTTGTCATAGTCAACTCCTTGAACTTTGCCGTAAACTTCTTTCCGACATGTCGACTATTTCATAGATGTCAAACATCCATGTCTATTTCTTTATAGATCCAAACAAGACCGATAGGCTTCACGCCTTTCCGGAGGGTCTTCCAAGTTCAGAAACTTGATTTCTCGTGTATGGATACTATCACGGATTCTATGACTTCTAGTAATTTTATGGAGTCAGGGCCCATCATCGCTTCTTTGCATGTAGTCGGTTCATCATTGTCAAAACAATAAAGACTTGCTTATCAAATCTTACTATTTGATTCTTACCGACCCACACGGTTCTATAGGAACTTTAATCTCCGAGATCACACCTTTTGTAATCACGAGAGCCATGAGCATTGTGGCCGCCACCGGGACAATTTCTGGCGCTGCGCTACTTAGCACATATGGCTAAGGTTCAACAACCTTATCAAAGTTCTATTGTCCTCCCACTTAACTTTTCACGAACAATTCCTTCTCAAGAAATTTGACGTTCCAAGTAACAAACTCTTTTGTCCTTGGTGTTATGGAGAAATTCCCAACAAATTCTTTGGGATAACCTACAAAGACGTGCTTATCCGACTTTGGTTGTAAACGTTTTACTTATGCATAGCATACCAAAATTTAAGAAAAGACAATTCAGGTTTTATCCCAAACCATAACTCATATGGTGTCATTTCAACGGATCACGATGGTGCTCTTTTTAGTGTAAAAGCGGTAGTCTCTAAAGCTTTAAACCTTAAAACATAATGGCAGTTTTATAAATGACACCTTTGATCTTACCATGTCAAACATGGTTTGATTTGATCTCTCGAATATGCCACACTCCTATGGTTTATCGGGGAACACAAATCATGGAACAATTCCTCAAGTCTTAGGTGTTTTTGCTAAACATGTAACTCAAATATCTTCCTTTATGATCGAATCATAAACTCTTTATTTTCTTGTTACAATGATTTTTCACTTCATCTTGAAAGTCTTTGAACAACTTTCAAATGTTTCATACTTCTTCCTTATTAAGTAAATATATAGATATATTCACTCAAATTTCTGGAGAAAGCATATGAAGCAAAAAGATCCATCGCATATGGCTACACATAATGGACTATGCACATCAGCATGCACAATTTCCAATAAGCTAGTCATCCGTTCCTCTCTGGCCTATGGACGGAGTTTCAATTATCTCGAGGAAAGTCTCACAAGTGTCAATTGATCAAAATCAAAAGACTTCAAAAATCCATCAACATGGAGTTTCTTCATGTTTACTTTCCAATATAATTCAAACAGCGATGTCACTTCATAAGTGATCTTCCAATCATTTGTCTTACGACATTTTAGCAATAATGTTTATGGATGTGATTTCTCCCACTAGACTTGTAAAAGTTCATCCATCCTTTATGGAATACGGTAATTTATTTGAACAACCATTGTTCTCATAATACCGGAACAAAATAACAATTATTTAAACACAATAATACTTTATTTAAACAAAATAACAATTATCTTGAAGGCTTGGTTTGATGACAACGAAAAACACAATAACACTTTATTTGTTTTCGATGAACATCATCACTCATTCTCTTGGTAGTTACTTAGGCCATTGTAGTTCATGAATTGCGTTGTCCTGTATGACACTTCATACCAACCAATTCGGTATCCAATACCGGTATCCAATACCTAAGAACCACATTGTTTAACAAGCAAGGAATATAGCCATAACATGTATATCTTCTATATACCTAAGTTGGACATCTCCAACCTTTTATTTTCTGCCAAATATTTTATAGATTCTCTTTCAGCAATTCCTTTTCTTTTAAAAGAATCTATCAACATCAATAGTGGTGTCATCAACATGACACATGGTACAAAGCGTATATAGTCAAATACTAATACCTTTGGACTTGCACTTTGAAGTGGATCATCATCATCAAATGTTTGGTGTTCTTTCAAAAATCCATTCTTTAGTAATCTATTAGTGTAGGAAACATTTTACTTACATCTTCTATTCATCCTTATCATGACAACTTTCATGATCAAGCTACTATAGCCTATAAGGAAGAATTGCGAGTATAATATCAGTTCCCAAAACCTTTTTGGTAGATTCGGATGCCTAGCATCTCCATCCTTCACAAATTCTCATACAATATGAGAACATGTATTTTGCTAAATTATACTCTATCATAATGCAACCAAAAACATTATTTCAGATATCACAATATCTTTCACACATGATGGTTTCTGAAACAATTTTCAGCTCCAATATAATCTTGATATTAAAACAACTTTTTGAATAATCAATAATCATGGAGGCAAACATGATACTATAGATACTAACATTGGAATTCTTACTCTTGATTTAATACTACTTATTAAACTTCATGGAGTAAATAGAGTTTGCTGAAAGTTTGCAATAGGACTTATAAACTTTAAATTGACATTCAAAACAATACGATACCAGTTCGTAAAGTAAATATCCAGAATTCTATAGTTCTATTATCTCAAATAAAAACTAAGCCTAAGGTAGAAAACGAATGCCAATGACTACAACAAACTATGCAAATTCACTTTGATTTAATTTATAACAAATTTGGTTCGACTAATCCAAATTAGAAATGAACTCCCACTCAAAAACGACATCCCTCGTGTCTTTTTGGTGATTACATGAACCAAATCCACTACACCAAGTCCGATCATCACGTGAGTTGATGTAGCTTTAAAGGCGAGCATCTATATGGGCATCATATCAACTATATGACTCATGCTTAACCTTTCGGTCCGTGTTCCGAGGCCATGTCTATACATGCTAGGATCGCCAAGTAAGAACCTTAGTACTCGCGTGTGTAAAACTGTCTTACACCCGTTTGTATGAAAGCATAGATTCGAGTACACCCGATCATCACGTGATGTCTCGAAACACGATCCATAAAACGGTGCATACTTAAGGAAGAACACATTTTATCTTGATATTTAAATGAGGGATCATCTTACAATGCTACAGAAAACGCCAAACTAGCAGTATAAGATGCTAACATCTAATGTATAAAGTGAGATGATATGGTCCATGCATTTGATCTCTATCATTTGCATCGTGGTATGATCTCTATCATTCCTTTGTGTGTAAGGCCAAGGTCTATGGAACTTACACGTTGAATGTGTTGTAAGAGTATCTGTCATACATCTACTTACAACAATACCATATCAAGACACTAGCCCAGCAACGATCTAAACTAGACGCCTCTAATTTATCAATTGTAAGTTTTACGTGGCTTAGGGCTTTCGGAGATAGAACCGTTCTTACCTACGAACATGAACCACAACAAGGATAACCAAATTATTAGCAACTCGTTGTAAATCAGATATTGACTATAGTAGGAGAGACAGACACCCGCCAGCCACTTACGCAAAACTAGTTGCATGTCAGTCGTGGAACCGGTCTCATGTACAATGACATGTAAGTTTGGTCCGGGCCACTTCATCCCACTATGCCACCAATATCCAAAATACATAGAAGATGCAATAACATGATCATTATCGCCCACATATCAACATATGTGTACTACCCGTGCAAAGCACCTATGCATAGATCAGGCTCTGATACCACTGTTGGGTCCACAGCATAGAAAACAAAAAATTTCCTACAGTGTGAACTACACGCCAAGATCTATCTACTAGGTACAAAGCAACGGGTGGACATACATCCAACGAGAACTTACCCTCGTAGACAAGGAGCTTTATTAACGAGTAGGAACTCGTGGTCGATGTAGTTGTACACTTGCCGATCTCAAGATCGTGAGGAAGTCCAGCAGGTCCGGCTCCAGCACGTCCATCAGATCCAGCTCTAGCAGCACCAAGTCCAGCACCGCAAAGCAGCGGTGCATCCGTGATCGCACACACGTCCGGTACCCCGACAACCTCCGTCCCTCGCTCTAGCAAAGCAGCGGAAGCAGCAACTCCTTTCTAGATAAAGCCACCGGGAACATGTATCTCGCTAATCCGAGACCATGGGGGAATAATACTAGAGGGGGAGAGAGATCCTTCACAAGGATGTGTGTGTGAGAAGTGAGGAGGGGTGGCCTTTTATAGGAGGAGGGGGGTGCCCCTCCTTCATGGCCGGTGCATGGAGGAGGTGACCCTTCACCTCCTCCATTCATGTGGTGGTAACTCCCTCCACATGAATTTGCCCCTTCACATTCTCTTTTAAAGTCTCCACTTTAAATGTATTAAATTTCTCCAAATTTAATGCTCTCTCATTTAATAAAACTCTTTTATTAATTTTATTCAGAATTTTGTTAATTACTTTAATTAACAAACATTCACATAAAACCCCCTGCAACATTTCAATATTACATGCAGAACCAATTTTAGCAAATTCACCTGAAATAGTTTCGGTGTCTATTGAAATAATTCTAGCGCTTTCTTAAATCTTTATCTGAAACATATTTGCTCCAAATGGTGTCGGTATCCCTTAAGTGTGTCACCCTACGGTTCGCGAATAATGCAGACATGATCGATACCCCTCTTAGATCAATAATCAGAAGCGGGACCTGGAGATCCATACTGACTCCTACACATTCAACGATGACTTCTGTGATCGTGAGAACCTTTAACGCTTATAACTAAATCCCTTTGTCCCTCGATATATTACATGTCCGAGATTCGATCATCGGTATCTTCATACCTAGTTTGATCTCGTTACCGACATGTACTCTTTTCTCGTTCCCGTGATATAACATTCTAGTGATCACATCACTTGCTTGCAAGCTATTTCAATGTGATATCACCGACAGGGCTCAGAGAATATCTATCCGTCATCTGGATTGACAAATTCCACTCTTGATCCATGAGCCTCAACATAACACCTTCGTAGCACTGAACTCATCTTTATAGTCACCCTGTTACAGTGTGACGTTTGATGTTATCAAGATACTCTTCCGGTGTTAGCAATTAACATGATCTCATGGTCCAAGGATAAAGATTACTTCGTATGATGCTATAGCAATATAAGCATAATGACTTTGATCGTAATGCTATACTTCGGATGAATGTTCATCACATCATTCCACCAATGGTGTGACCTTGTTATGAACAACATCCAATGTCCATGATCAGGAAACCTTGATCATCTTGTTAATCAACAAGCTAGTCTATAAGAGAGGCATAACTAGGAACCCTTTTTGTTTATTAAACACACATGTATTGATGTTTCCGATAAATACAATTCTAGCATGTAAAATAAACATTTATCATAAACATGGAATAAGACAATAACCACTTTATTATTGCCTCTCGGGCATATTCCCTTCAGAATGTTATATCACGGGAACGAGAAAAGAGTGCATGTCGGTAACGAGATCAAACTAGGTATTTGGATGCCGATGATCGAATCTTGGACATGTAATATATCATGAGACAAAGGGATTTAGTTACGACGTTAAAGGTTCACATGATCACAAGGGTTATCGTTGAATATGTGGGAGCCAGTACGGATCTCCAAGTCCCGCTGCTGATTATTGATCGGAGAGGGGTCTCGATCATGTCTGCATTATTCGTGAACCGTAAGGTGACACACTTAAGGGATACCGACACCATTTAGGAGCAAATATGTTTCAGATAAATATTAAGAAAGCGCTGGAATTATTTCAATAGACACCGAAACTGTTTCGGGTGAAATTGCTAAAATTGGTTCTGCATGTGATATTGAAATGTTGCAAGGGGTTTTATGTGAATGTTTTTAATTAAAGCAATTAACAAAATTATGAATAAAATAAATAAAAGTGTTTTATTTAAAGAGAAAATGCATTTAATTTGGTGGACATTAAATGCAAAGTGAGTGGAGTTGAAATTGATGTGAGTGGGCTTAGTGGAAGCTCCACCCACATGAAAGAGGGAGAGGTGGGGGCACCCACCATGGCCGGCCAAGCCATGGCCTTGGGCTGCGCCCCATCCCCTATAAAAGGAGCCCCATGGCTCCTCTCCTCTTGCACCACCTCCTCGTGAAGGTTCTCTTCTCCCTCTAGTTATTCCCCATGGTCTCGGATTAGCGAGATACATGTTCCCAGTGGCTTTATCTGGAAAGGAGTTGCTGCTTCCGCTGCATCGCTGGAGCAAGGAGGCGGAGGTTGTTCGGTGGACCGAACATGTGTGCGATCACGGATACACCGCTACTTTGTGGTGCTAGACTTGATGGTGCTGGACCTGATGGTGCTGGAGCTGCTGGACCTGAAGGACTTCATCACGATCTTGAGATCGGCAAGTGTACGACCACATCATCCATGAGTTCCAACTCTTTAACAAAGCTTTGTTGTCTTCGAGGGTAAGTTCTCTATGGATGTATATCCACCTGTTGCTTGTATCTAGTAGATAGATCTTGGCGTATAGTTCCCATCGTAGAATTTTTTTTGTTTTCTATGCTGCAAACCCAACAGTGGTATCAGAGCCTGATCTATGCGTAGGTGCTTTGCACGGGTAGTACACATATGTTTATATGTGGGCGATGATGATCATGTTATTGCTTCTTTCATGTATTTTGGATATTGGTGGCATAGTGGGATGAAGCAGCCCAGACCAACCTTACATGTCATCGCACATGAGACCGGTTCCACGACTGACATGCAACTATTTTTGCATAAGTGGCTGGCGGGTGTCTGTCTCTCCTACTATAGTCAATATCTGATTTACAACGAGTTGCTAATAACTTGGTTATCCTTGTTGTGGTTCCATGTTCGTAGGTAAGACCGGTTCTATCTCCGAAATCCCTAAGTCACGTAAAACTTGCAATGGATAAATTAGAGGCGTCTAGTTTAGATCGTTGCTGGGCTAGTGTCATGATATGCTAATGTTGTAAGTAGATGTATGATAGATACTCTTACGACACACGTAACGTGTAAGTTCCATAGACCTTGGCCTTACACACAAAGGAATGATAGAGATCATACCACGATGCATATGATAGAGATCAAATGCATGGACCATATCATCCCACTTTACACATTAGATGTTTGCATCTTATATTGCTAGTTTGGCGCTTTTAGTAGCATTGTAAGATGATCCCTCATTTAAATATCAAGATAAAATGTGTTCTTCCTTAAGTATGCACCATTCTATGGATCGTGTATCGAGACATCATGTGATGATCGGGTGTACTCGACTCTACACTTTCATACAACGGGTGTAAGACAGTTTTACACACGCGAGTACTACGGTTCTTACTTGGAGAGCCTAGCATGTACAGACATGGCCTCGGAACACGGACCGAAAGGTTAAGCATGAGTCATATAGTTGATGTGATGCCCATATTGATGCTCGCCTTCGAAGCTTCACCAACTCACGTGATGATCGGACTTGGTGTAGTGGATTCGGTTCATGTAATTACCAAAAAGGCACGAGGGATGTCATTTTTGAGTGGGAATTTATTTCTAATTTGGATTAGTTGAACGAAATTTGTCATAAACTAAATCGAAGTGAATTTGCATAATTTGTTGTAGTCATTGGCATCTGTTCACTACCTTATGCTTAGTTTTAATTGAGATAATAGAACTATAGAATTCTGGATATTTACTTTATGAACTAGTATCGTATTGTTTTGAATGTCAATTTAAAGTTTAGAAGTCCTATTGCAAACTTTCAGCAAACTCTATTTACTCCATGAAGTTTAATAAGTACTATTAAATCAAGAGTAAGAATTCCAATGTTAGTATCTAAAGTATCATGTTTGCCTCCATGATTATTGATATTCAAAAGTTGTTTTAATATCAAGATTATCTAGGAGCTGAAAAATTGTTTCAGAAACCATCATGTGTGAAAGATATTATGATATCTAAAACAATGTTTTTGGTTGCATTATGTTAGAGTATAATTTAGCAAAATACATGTTCTCATATTGTATGAGAATTTATGAAGGATAGAGATGCTAGACATCCGGATCTCCCAAAAAGGTTTTGGGAACTAACATTATACTCGCGATTCTTCCTTTAGGCTATAGTAGCTTGATCATGAAAGTTTTCATGATAAGGATGAATAGAAGATGTAAGTAAAATGTTTACTACACTAATAGATTAATAAAGAATGGATTTTTGAAAGAACACCAAACATTTGATGATGGTGATCCACTTCAAAGTGCAAGTCCAAAGGTATTAGTATTTGACTATATATACTTTGTACTATGTGTCATGTGAATGACACCACTATT
This sequence comes from Avena sativa, assembly GCA_916181665.1. NCBI lineage: Eukaryota > Viridiplantae > Streptophyta > Magnoliopsida > Poales > Poaceae > Avena > Avena sativa. The sequence goes on from OV702289.1 coordinate 326,972,926, forward strand.
GGTGTTGATAGATTCTTTTAAAAGAAAAGGAATTGCTGAAAGAGAATCTAGAAAATATTTGGCAGAAAAGAAAAAGGTTGGATATGTCCAACTTAGGTATATAGAAGATATACATGTTATGGCTGTATTCCTTGCTTGTTAAACAATGTAGTTCTGAGGTATTGGATACCGAATTGGTTGGTGTGAAGTGTCATACAGAACAACACAATTCATGAACTGCAACGACCTAAGTAACTGGCACGATAATAAGTGATGATGTTCATCGAAAACAAATAAAGTGTTATCGTGTTTTCGTTGTCGTCAAACCTAGACTTCAAGATTTGTATTAATAATTGTTATTTTGTTCCGGTATTACGAGAACAATGGTTGTTCAAATAAACTACCATATTCCATAAAGGATGGATGAACTTTTACAAGTCTAGTTGGAGAAATCACATCCATAAACATTATTGCTAAAATGTCGTAAGACAAATGATTGGAAGATCACTTATGAAGTGACATCGCTGTTTGAATTATATTGGAAAGTAAACATGAAGAAACTCCATGTTGATGGATTTTTGAAGTCTTTTGATTTTGATCAATTGACACTTGTGAAACTTTCCTCGAGATAATTGAAACTCCGTCTATAAGCCAAGGAGGAACGGATGACTAACTTATAGGATATTATGCATGTTGATGTATATAGTCCATTATGTGTAGCCATAAACGATGGACCTTTTTGCTTCATATGCTTTCTCCAGAAATTTGAGTGAATATATCTATATATTTACTTAATAAGGAAGAAGTATGAAACATTTGAAAATTGTTCAAAGACTTTCAAGATGAAGTGAAAAATCATTGTAACAAGAAAATAAAAGAGTTTATGATTTGATCATAAAGGAAGATATTTGAGTTACGGGATTAGCAAAACACCTAAGATTACATGAATTGTTTCATGAATTTGCATTTCCCGATAAACCACATGAGCATGGTATATTCGAGAGATCAAATCAAACCTTGTTTGACATGGTAAGATCAAAGGTGTCATTTATAAAACTGCCATTATGTTTTAAGGTTTAAAGCTTTAGAGACTACCGCTTTTACACTAAAAAGAGCACCATCGTGATCCGTTGAAATGACACCATATGAGTTATGGTTTGGGATAAAACCTGAATTGTCTTTTCTTAAATTTTGGTATGCTATGCATAAGTAAAACGTTTACAACCAAAGTCGGATAAGCACGTCTTTGTAGGTTATCCCAAAGAATTTGTTGGGAATTTCTCCATAACACCAAGGACAAAAGAGTTTGTCGCTTGGAATGTCAAGTTTCTTGAGAAGGAACTTTTCGTGAAAAATTAAGTGGGAGGACAATAGAACTTTGAGAAGGTTGTTGAACCTTAGCTATATGTGCTAAGTAGCGCATCGCCGAAAAGTGTCCCGGTGGCGGCCACAATGCTCATGGCTCCCATGATTACAAAGGGTGTGATCTTGGAGATTATAGTTCCTATTGAATCGTGTGAGTCGGTAAGAATCAAATAGTAAGATTTGAAACATAAGTCGTTATTGTTTTGACAATCATGAACCGACTGCATGCAAAGAAGCGATGATAAGCCCTGACTCCATAAAATGACTAGAAGTCATAGAATCCGTGATAGTATCCATACACGAGAAATCAAGTTTCTGAACTTGGAAGACCCTCCGAAAAGGCGTGAAGCCTATCGGTCATGTTTGGATCTATAAAGAAATAGACATGGATGTTTAACATCTATGAAATAGTCGACATATCGGAAAGAAGTTTACGGCAATGTTCAAGGAGTTGACAATGACAAGATTTGATCTTTCATAGCGATATTTAGTCTTGATGGATTAATGTAGCAACCACTACATATAATTTTGTATATGGTAGTTGAATAAACAAACACGGTTCTTCTAATAGAATGGTAACCTAGGACGTGTACATGACACAATCCGAAGGGTTTTGTTAATTCAAAGGGTGCTAAAAGGGCATGCAAACTTCAATAGTTGAAGTGAGCGTAACGGAGTTGGAATCTTCACCATGATGAAAATGTTAAAGGAGTTTAATTTCATCAGAGATGATGAAGATGCTTGCATTTGCAAGAAATTAAGTGGGAGCATTGAGACAAATTTCCAATACATTATGCAGAGTACATATTGTTGATTGGAAATGATGTATCTTTTATTGACACAAGTTAAGAATTTCATTAAAATAGGATTTCAATGAAAGACTTGGGCAAAACCGGAATATTCAGCATGAATGTCTATATGGATAGATTGGGGCACTAATATGGTTATGCCAGACATACATATATGAGATATTGAAAGGGTTCAATATGGAAACAACAAGAAAGGTTCTTGCTGCATGGAAAGGATTATATCAAGATTCAAGTGTTTCAACACTTGGTGAGTAAAATCACATGAATATTTTGATCAGAATGATTCATAAGATGATCATTGGACGATAGTAAAGATATTCTTATGAGCTTTGGAAGAACTAAGAATATATCATGTATAAGTGACAAATAGTTAAAGGTAGTTCATTGTAAAGTGTTACATTGATACTAGTTTTGTCAAAAGATACAAATTAAATTTATCTCAATTTAGACTATGGGTGGCACAATGTAATGGAAAGGATATTCCATGATGGATTTGGATGAGTTCCAAAGTTGAAACATTGTGATCGATACTACAACAAAAGGCTAAGTATATGACTGCTACACTTAGCAGCAAAGGAGGGCATTTGTGTTAAGTAGTTTGTTATCAAACTAGGTGTGGTTCAAAGTGGGCTAATACTATGAAGATATATTGTATGACAATAATATCAACATATTTTAACCCGAACGAACTAAAGGTCTCACCAAAGGACCAAATTTGTACAATGTCATCTCATTTGAGAATGAGTGATGCGTAGAGACGCAAAGACATGCAAATACACACGGACCTGAAACTGTCAGATCCGGAGATTATGTTAACCACTAGCAATCACGTATATGCAACACCAGAAAGCCATAGGTGTTCAATACGCAAAGTTTTTCAAACTAGATTATTGATTCTAGTGCAAGTGGAAGACTGAAAGGAATATGCCCGAGAGGCAATGATAAAGTGGTTATTATCTTATTCCTTGTTTATGATAAATGTTTATTTTGCATGCTATAATTGTATTGATTGGAAACGTTAATACATGTGTGTTTAATAAACAAAATACAAAGTTCCTAGTAATGCCTCTCATATAAACTAGCTCGTTGATTAACAAGATGATCAAGGTTTCCTGATCATGGACATTGGATGTTGTTAATAACGAGGTCACAACATTGGTGGAATGATGTGATGAACATTCATCCGAAGAATAACATTACGATCAGAGTCATTATGTTTATATTGCTATAACATCATACGAAGTAATCTTAGTCCTTAGACCATGAGATCATGTTAATTGCTAACACCAGAAGAGTATCTTGATAACATCAAACGTCACACCGTAACAGGGTGACTATAAAGGTGGGTTCAGTGCTACGAAGGTGTTATGTTGAGGCTCATGGATCAAGAGTGGGATTTGTCCATCCCGATGACGAATAGATATACTCTTGGCCCTCTCGGTGATATCACATTGAAATAGCTTGCAAGCAAGTGATGTGATGACTAGAATGTTATATCACGGGAACGAGAAAAGAGTGCATGTCGGTAACGAGATCAAACTAGGTATTTGGATGCCGATGATCGAATCTTGGACATGTAATATATCGCGAGACAAAGGGATTTAGTTACGACGTTAAAGGTACACACGATCACAAGGGTCATCGTTGAATATGTGGGAGTTAGTACGAATCTCCAGGTCCCGCTGTTGATTATTGATCGGAGAGGGGTCTCGATCATGTCTGCATTATTCGTGAACCGTAGGGTGACATACTTAAGGGATACCGACACCATTTAGGAGCAAATATGTTTCTGATAAAGATTAAGAAAGCGCTGGAATTATTTTAATAGACACCAAAACTGTTTCGGGTGAAATTGCTAAAATTGATTCTGCATGTGATATTGAAATATTGTAGGGGGGTTTATGTGAATGTTTGTTAATTAAAGTAATTAACAAAATTCTGAATAAAGTAAATAAAAGTGTTTTATTCAAAGAGAAACTGCATTTAATTTGGTGGACATTAAATGCAAAGTGAGTGGAGTTGAAATTGATGTGAGTGGGCTTAGTGGAAGCTCCACCCACATGAATGAGGGAGAGGTGGGGCACCCACCATGGCCGGCCAAGCCATGCCCTTCGGGCTGCGCCCCATCCCCTATAAAAGGAGCCCCATGGCTCCTCTCCTCTTGCACCACCTCCTCGTGAAGATTCTCTTCTCCCTCTAGTTATTCCCCATGGTCTCGGATTAGCGAGATACATGTTTCCGGTGGCTTTATCTGGAAAGGAGTTGTTGTTTCCGCTCTATCGCTGCAGCAAGGAGGCGGAGGTTGTTCGGTGGACCGAACGTGTGTGCGATCACGGATGCACTGCTACTTTGCGGTGCTGGACTTGATGGTGCTGGACCTGATGGTGCTGGAGCTGCTAGACCTTAAGGACTTCATCACGATCCTGAGATCGGGAAGTGTACGACTACATCATCCATGAGTTTCAACTTGTTAACAAAGCTTTGTTATCTTCGAGGGTAAGTTCTCTATGGATGTATGTCCACCCGTTGCTTGTATCTAGTAGATAGATCTTGGCGTATAGTTCTCATCATAGGATTTTTTTTGTTTTCTATGCTGCCAACCCAACAGCATGTGGCTCGGGGATGAGATCGAGTGGCTCCTGGCGGTGATGCAGAGAGGGGGCACCGGGTGAGCTCGGGGTGGACATGCATGTGAGATCCACTTGTCGTCGCGGACACACGGAGAAGCACGGGCGAGGAGACGCTGCATCCGCGATGGAGGGAGTGGCCAGGGACGGGGCGAAGCACCCCAGGGCGATGTTGCAGGGACACGCGGCGGAGGCGAGCTCTCGGAAGGCCGGGGCGACGAGGACGAGGTCAAACAGGAGGGCCGTGGCTGCGCCTGGCCGACGATGGTGGGGTAGAGGCAAGGCAGGCTGGAATCTCGGCCGCGTCGGGTTGGGGAGTGGAGAGGAGCGGCACCGGAATGCGCATGGAGGCGAGACGTCGGATGGGGACAGGGCGAGGTCGACCCGGAGCTGGCCGGAGAGGAGCGGCATGTCGATCTCGAGGGCGGCAAAGAGAGGGGACGGTTCGATCGAGGGAGAACTAGTGGCGGTTGTTGGTGAGCGAGGAAGGAGGTGATGCGGTTGGTGGCGTCGGGGGCATAGGGTGCGTGCGTTCATCGTGGGTAGCGTGCGTATGCATTGTTTGGAACAGATCGGGTGTGTGCGTGTGTTTTACAGCGTGGTGGTGTGTGTGTGTGGATGGTGTGTGTCACGTCGCGTTGTAGCATGTACAACATGTGTGTGTGCAGTGCGGGGTGGAGTGCGTGTGTGTATTGGTGTGTGTTGTGAGTGACCGCGTGAGTGCGGCGGCGGGGTGTCTCTAGGTTAGATTAGGATTTGGTCTTGGGGTGGTAGGTTGCTGCTAGCTGGGCCTTTGTGCCTAGCAGGTGGCAGCCTCTCCCAAAAAATCATTTTATTTATGTTTTATATTTTATTTTTAAAACATTTTATAAATAGTTTTTAGGCAAATATTTTTTTTGAAAAAGACCAGGATTTTAATTTAAAATAAAGGAGGGGATAATTAGAAAACAAAATATGTTGTTGATGAAAATATTTTTGGCGACAGAATATGCATGATAATATCATGATGATGCAAAAAATAAAATAACAAGTAATTTCTACCGTGGAATATTTTCCAGGGCATTACACATCTCCCCCTTTGTAACCGAGGATCTTGAGGTGTAAGAACTATTCAACAACGACAATTGCACAATGTACCTCGGACACTGAAGGAGGCGCTTGGGGAGTGCCGCTGGATCAGCGACATCAAAGGTGCGCTGAGTCCGCTTGCCCTATGGCAGTACGTCCAACTTTAGATTGAGGTACGGGATGTGGAGCTCACTGCGGCACCTGACACCCTCCATTGGAGATGGACGTCAGACACACAATACTCTTCCAAATCCTGCCATGAATTCCTCTTCCACGATTCAATCATCTCGAGGTTCTGGAAACTGAACTGGTAGGCGTGGGCACCCCCCGAGTCAAATTCTTCATTTGGCTTGCATGCCGAGACTACTGCTGGACGGCTGAACGGCTGGCGAGACGGGGACTTGCTCACCCTCCGCGCTGTCCCCTGTGTGACCAGATGGATGAGACCATGACGCACCTCCTACCTCCTAGTAGGCTGCCCCTTCTCCAGGACGCTTTGGCATGAGGTTCTCTCTTAGATCCGATCTACGGCCACATCACCGGATGGAGAGGACGACTTCGTGGACTGGTGGCTGCAGGCCTCGCTTTCTACCCCTCACGCGCTACGCAAGGGGACATCCTCCCTGATTATGGTGACGACATGGTGGATTTGGAAACAGCAATGCGGTTGTCTTTGATAATGCGTCACCTGGTATAGGTCGACTTTTTGACACGATTCGATCCGAGGTACGATCCTTGGTGGCTGCCGGCGCGAAGGGCCTGCAGGCCCTAATCCCTGTGACCCTGTAGATCTAGTGGGTTGAGTCGTGTGGGCTGTTAGCTCATCTGAGTTTGTATATAATTTTGTACAAAACTTTTTTTTTTTTCTATCAATGAATTGAAACACAAAGTTTCTGCGTTTTTTTGGAAGAAAATGGCTGAAAAATCAAGAAACCGCCTTGTTACTTGGTGCAGTATTTTTGTTCGTTTTGCGTGATGAATATATAACTCGCACTGCACGAATCCCCTTTTATATTTACCTGCTTGTTTTTTCCTTTATCCAATAATCAGCATATCGACACAACGCGTGTTTGATAGCATGAAGACTTTGACCGAGAGTAAACCATGACGTTAATACAGCTGTTCGGTGTCAAATTTTTTTAAAAATATATATTAATATCATAAGATACCAATTACACCCAGTCTCTGCAATAACGCATGGTTTAGTGGTCTTACAGATACACATAGCCGAGAAAAGAAGAAGAATTATAAAAAGAATAGTCCCACTACATAGAACGATTCCTCGAAGCAACGACACTAACAACACTAGAACAACACCAGTAGTCCAACCACTCCAATAACAACGCCTCAAGAAGAAAACAGTGCACAAGCGTCGTCGTCGCCCGATCAAAGATCATAGGTTTTCACCCTTGGAGAAAGTCCTCACTCGCAAAACAATATCTTCAACAAGGCCATTGCCAGGCACAACAAATTAAGACCAGACATTGGGTTTTCACCCTGCAAGGTAAGACTAGGAACTCCTCATGTGTTCTCGCCCCTACAAACCGTCGCTGCTGCGAGTCACAGATCACGTAACCAGTTCCTTGTCGCCACAAAGACTTAAATCACCATCGCTTTCCTGATGTTCCAGCTTTCCTAACATTCTCCGTATCTGACTTCACCATGGATCGTCGAAGACATGACACATGATGGTAACAAATATCAGAGCTTCGCAATGCTCCCACTGAAACCAAATGGCCAGAAAAAACATGGGTACGTCCGACCGAATTCAATCCGATCCAGCAATCTCCAGGCATAGTCGCCCATAGGAGTTCGCCAGTGGAGCCTTCCGAAACTCGCCGCTCCAGACCAGATCATCGAGGACAGGCAGCCAGCAGATCTTCGTCTTCGCGCGGAAGGAACCCTAGGACCGCCACCATTATTCAGGCCGATCCAGCAGTCCCCACACCGCCGATCGGCTTCCAGCGAACGGTACGAGCGGGTCAGCCATCAGCCCTTTCGAAGCCCTGGCTGAACCCCAGATCGGTTAGAGAGAGACCGAGATGCAGCGTCGTCGCCTAAGGCAACCAGCACGCCGCTTCCAAGTCCGCACCATCGCCCCCATCTTCTCATCCGTGCCTCCCTTCCAAGCCGCTGGCAAGCGCCACTCAGGCGAGCGCCGCCGCCTGCCGCTTGGATCCACCGGCACCTCCCCTTGGTGTCCATCCCCTAGCACGAAGAGGATCGACGAGGCCACGCAGATCGCCTGCCGCCTTCGGCAGCCTAGGCGTGGCTGCCACCACCACAAGGGCGGCGGCAGCGGCCATCGGGAGAGCGCCGGCGACGGCGGCTAGGGTTCGGATGGGGCGCCTCGGGGCCGCCTCGTGCGAGCGACCCAGGATCGATCTGTTTTTCTGATGATCTCTGATCCTATCGATGATGATTCCGACCGCGGTACTACCTCTGTTTAGGATTATTAGTCCTAAGAGCTTTTTTATATTATTTGAGATTATAAGGGCTTTCTCATTTATTAGTCTTCCTCGTTCAATGCATGTTTTCGTTTTCCTCTTACTTCTCTCATGCATGTAAAACTATTGGTGCATGCATATATTAATGAGAGAGAGTTATGTAGTGTCTTGGTATTAGCAACTTGGCCCTTAGGACTAATAATCCCAAACAGAGATAGTACTGGTCTCCCATGGCATAGGTAATCACCACATTTTTTTTGATGTGGTAATCACCACATTTATTGTGTAAGTCAAACTTTATTAAATTTGACCATGTTTTTAGATAAATATATCAGCATATATTACATGAAATTACCATATTATGAAACTAAATTTGAAAACAAATCTAGTGGTGTCCATTTAGCGTCATAAATATTGTTACATTTTCCTATAAAGTTAGTTAAAATTTACTAAATTTGACTTAGGACAAGGCTAGAAGTATTTTTTTGAAACGCGGCAAAAGATTTGCCATTTTCATTAATTAAGGAGAAGTTCTTAGAGTGTTACAAAAAAACAAAGCCTTGGCAAAACACCTAGGCAGCCACAAAGACAACACACATGAACAACTACTCACACGACATTATACTACTAATGGCCTTGGCGCCGGCAAGGCACCACATAGAAGCCTCCTCCTTAATTTTGTTGACTACCATTTCCACGGATACGGCGTGGTTTTGGAAGACCCTAAAGTTTCACTCGTTCCAAATTTACCAAGAGACCAACATTGCCATTGAGGATATAGCCTTCCTTTGCGTTCCCCTTTTGTGTATCACTTCTTTCCACCATTCTTTCACGGATATATAGTTGTACCAATTTGCGGTGTCGATGTCTTGTAGGCCGAGCCAATCCTTTATCTTGTTCCAAACTCTCATTGAGTAGCGACATTTGAAAAGAAGGTGTGAGGCCGATTCTTGTGTTTGATTACATAGTTTGCAACGGTCACAGTTGGGCCAACCCCTTCGAGCGAGTCTATCCGCCGTCCAAACCCGGTTTTGTAGAACCAACCATGCGAATATTTTGCACTTGGGAGTCGCCCAAGGTTTCCAAACCATGTTCGGCATCAAGGAGTTGACTTGTCCCAAGTATTGCATGTTGTATGCTGATTTAGCCGAATAACACCCATCTCTTGTTAGTTTCCAAGTGATATCATCCGAGATGTGTTGGTCCAAATTGATGTTGGCTAGCCTCTCCCAGAGCTTGTAAAATTGGTCAATATGTTGGACGGTGAGGCCATCTTGCGTGTTGATTTGTGAGACCCAAAAGTCATTTAGAAGAGCTTGTTGCACCGAGCATCGTTTCTTGTTTGAGATGTCAAAAATAAGGGGGGCCACATCTTTAGGTCTCTCTCCGTCTAGCCAACTTGCCTCCCAAAAAAGTGCCTTCTTACCATTCCCAATGGTTACTTTCGTCGCCACCGCGAAGAGGTTATGGTCATTGGGGTTGCAAGGGTTACCAAGCCCCACCCACGGTTTGTCCTCGTTTTTCCATTCTTGCCAAAGCCATCTTAGCCTAAGAGCACCGACAAATTTTCTAAGATTCAAAATTCCTAGCCCCCCTTTTTCTTTTTGTTTGCATACAAGATCCCAATTGACTTTGCACTTCCCACCGATAACTTTATCACTAGCCGCCCATAAGTAGGCTCTTCTCAACCTATCAATCTTCGTTAGGACCTCAATAGGGACCTCAAGAGCGGTGATGAAATATATGACAATGCTTGTAAGGACCGCTTGTTGTCCGACCCGCCATAGTGACATGCTTTCCAATCCACGGAACGAGTTTAGCCGCCACCCTATCTTTGAGTGGTTGGAAATGGATTCTTCTAAGTCTAGTCACCGACAAGGGAAACCCAAGGTACTTCATTGGAAAGGTGGTGCGGGTAGCCGGGAAGGCTTGTAGAATGTCATCAAGATTGATATTGTCACATCGAATAGGCGCCACTTGGCTTTTTGCACAATTCGTCACAAGTCTGGTAACCTCTCCAAACTTGTCAAGCGTGACGGCAAGGAAGTCAATATCGTGTTTGAGAGGCTTCACAAAGATGGCGGCATCGTCAGCATAGAGTGAGGTTCTAACAGTGGGGGCACGCCCGCGGAGCTTGTGTAGGTGACCTTGGTCTGTGGCTTTACGAAGGATGTGATGAAGAGGGTCAATAGCCAAAACAAAAAGAAGCGGAGATAGGGGGTCTCCTTGTCTTAATCCTCTTCCATGCTTGATAGGGTCACCGGCGACACCATTAAGGAGGACTCTCGAAGTAGCGGTACGGAGTAGCACCGAGATCCAATCTCTGAATTTACTAGGGAAGCCCAAGTGGTGCAACATATCCATTAAGTAGTCCCATCGGACCGAATCGAAGGCCTTCTTGATGTCGACTTGAAGAGTAGTGTTGGATATTTTGACTTGTGGAACTTCCTAGCAAGGTTCCTTACATACAAAAAATTGTCGTGAATACTTCTTTTCTTGATAAAAGCACTTTGGGCATTTGATACTAGCTTGTTCATGTGTGGGGCAAGACGCGCCGCTATCATTTTTGAAATGATCTTGGAGACGGCGTGGATGAGGCTAATTGGCCTAAAATCCGTGACATCTTCGGCCCCCTCTTTTTTGGGAATGAGGGTAATATTTGTGGAGTTTAGCCAATGGAGATTGTTTGCTTGGAGGCTTGCGAATTGGTTAACCATAGCCAATATGTCATCTTTTATGGTGCTCCAACAAGCTTTGAAGAAAGCCCCGATGAATCCATCCAGTCCCGGTGCCTTGTCACTAGCGGTATTGTCCACCGCGGCCTTCACTTCCTCCTCCGTAAAGGGTACATCGATATTGGAGAGGTCACATTGCGGTGTTGGGATGACATTCCAATTGAAGTTTGTGATCTCAAAGGCCCCTTTTTAATAATCTTTTGGAAGTGGGCGTGGATGATTTCTTTCTTTTGGTTATGTTCCGTGATCCAACCGTTATTGTGCTTTAGCCCATGGATGTGATTTTTCCTCCTTCTTCCATTTATCCGGAGATGAAAGTATCTTGTGTTGGTGTCACCCTCTCTTAGATTAGTCACGCGGGAGGCTTGCCTCTTCCTAGTTTTTTCGAGTACCGCGAGCCCAATATCTCTTCTTTTAAGTCGCGTCCGAAGATCTCTCTCTTCCGTACTTAGACTTCGCCCTTCTTGCGCTGTATCAAGTCGAAGGATAACTTCCAAGGCCATATGGAGCTCCACTTTTGCTTTGGAGAATAGAGTTCTACTCCACTTTCTCAATCTTTGTCCGGTTTTCTTAAGCTTGTGGAAAAGCTGATGGCAAGGCTCCACATGGGTTGAATGCTCGCTCCAAGCCTTGTCCACCTCCTCCTTGAACTTTGGCATTTTTACCCAAAAGTTTTCGAAGCGAAAGGATTTTGTTTTTTTTGGGCCACTATCATTTGCAAGGAGTAGGGGGCAATGGTCCGATAAAGACGAGGAGAGAGCATGGAGGAGGTGCTTTGAGAAGGTGACATCCCACTCTTCATTGCAAAAGAAATCATCAAGCTTGCAAAGAATAGGGTCGATTTGTTCATTGCTCCAAGTGAATTTGCGGTTTTGGAGATGGATTGCCTTAAGGCCACAGGAGTTTAAAGTGCTTCGGAATTTAACTAATCTTCTTCGGTTTATGTTGCCACGGTTCTTGTCTTGGGCTCTATGAATTTGGTTAAAATCTCCGGTGACGAGCCATTGTGTTCCACTTGTAGGCTTCGCATCTAAGAGTTCGGCAAAAAAAGCCTCTTTCAAGTTGCTTCTATTTGGCCCATAAACATTCGTGATCTCGTAGGAAGTAGCAATGTCTTTGGCATGGATGGATGCAGATAGACAGTAGGTGCCAATGGAAATATCAGTAACATCAAGCACTCTCTCATTCCATAAGAGTAGCATTCCCCCTCTTGTTCCATTAGCTGGTAACTGTGCAAACTGCCGCAGCTTTTGACCTCCAAGATGAGCAGCTATGCAGGCATCCACAAGCTGTAATTTGGTCTCTTGCAGACAAACTAAATGACAGGAGGTGGAGGCAACAAGATCACTAACAACATCACGTCTTCTTGGGAAATTTAAACCCCTTGGGTTCCAACTCATTACATTAATCTCGATGTCTAACATGGATAACTAGAGCTACCACAAATACTTAGAGGCAGACTGCAATCGGACTCACAAGTAAGAAACATAATGCCTTGCCAAGGCCAGGGCCAGCTACACGTAGCTGCAGTAAACAGGCATAAGGTGCAGAACAGATACTGGGAAGAGAAACACATGCTGATACAAGTCTTGGAAATGTAATCTATCATCGAGACTGAATACTACTGGGACTTGCGTCTTCAGGAACTCGTCATCTAGCTTGGCATCGCCTGCGCGTCAGCTTGCTCAAGTGCTGCAGCTCCTCCGTGCTCCAGCAGCGCGTCTTCCACTGCAGTCGCGAAATCGCAGTCGAGCCTGAATAGCGCTCGCATTGCTGCAATGGCAATGTCCAGGAGGCGACCATCGAACATTTCAATGAATTTGGCATTGGCAGCCTCCGTCACCTCCTTTCCTTCATCCACAATGCCCATCCTTTGGCATAGCAGCTTCTCCGCCATCTTTGCAATCGGCATGTCCTTTCCTTTTGCTTTAAGGCACGGGCTGGAGCGCACCGGAAACCCAGCAAAGGATGAGACCCCAGCCATCGTCTTCCTCCTCCTCTTAAGCTGGCGCGGAGGTGTCGACCTTGGTGCCGTCAGGATAGGTGCCTGGACAGGGACGAAAATAGGCGTAAGAGCCAAGTCAGCAGGCGGTGATAAGTTGATCAGTGGTGGCGAGGGATCGGAGCTATGTGTTGGCGTGGAGAGCACCACCTCGTCAGTTGCCGCTGGAGATGCCGCCAGCAGCTGCATGTTGCGCATCACCTCCGTAGGCGAGGGCGAAGGAGTAGCCTGAGTCGTCATCGTAGTGGTAGTCGGAGGCGTGCAGACGCCCAGAACAGGTGTCGACGAGTGGCCTGCGGCGATTGATGGCTCAGGGGCAGGGAGAACAGCCTCGTCGGCCTCGGCCCATCACGCGGCAGAGGAGGGGGCGGCGGCAGCGAGGCCCCCTCATCCAGGTCTTGGCCTTGGCTTGTCGTCGGCATCAGGATCGCAGAGGCCAGCACTCCAGCTTCCCCATCTAGAGAAGGTGCAGATTGCACCCACGGGAAATCCTCCAAAGCGATCGAGCGCACTGGGGTGGTGAAGCATGGCAGCATTGTCTTGATCCAGAAGGGGCGGTGGGTGAAGCTTGTCTCTGCCATCAACAACCTTGCCACCACGCGCGGCGAACCCAGCGGGGAGCGCCCGCGCCCAAAGGACGAAGTGTCCAGAGAGCTTGAACGAGAGGGCCGTGGACACGGCTCAGGCGAGAGGCCACGGCGGCGACATCCCGACGCCGGAATAACCTGCCCACTTGGAAGGCGTTGCACACGTGAGAGATCAGCCGTCCTAGCATCGGTGCCGTAGTCACCCCGACGACGTCCGTCGTCGCGGCCGCCATCCCTGCGGCCCCCATCATCACGCCTCCTGTCTTCACGGTCATCATGGCGGCGTTGATCAGGAGCTCTCGATCGACTCCTGAAGAGGCGTTGGCGCCAGGACAAACCCGAGCGCTGGCCGTCGCGGTGGCCGTCGCGGCCGTGGCGACCACGGTCGTCATCATCATCCCTTCTATCACGATCTTGCATGCGCCTTCTATCATCATCATCATTGCAGTGGCGCACTGGTGGAGGAGACCTGGGCCTGTCCCTGATGTGCCTTTCCCCGTCCACCACACCCAGCCGGTAAGGTGTGGGTTCAGAGGTGTGCGACCGGCTGGGAATGGCACCATCTGGCCCAGGCGTGAAGTCCTCGAGCATGTCCAGGTGCACCAGCGCCCTCCTCCTGAGGCCACGACGCCCGGTCACCGTCGACGCAGTCGTGCCGCCAAGTCCAGCCGTCGGGTTGTCGGTGATGGTAAGCCACTGGATCTTGGGGATGGAGTTGGGGTCAGAAGACCATGCCCAAAGGCTGATCACCGACACATCCTCCTTGAGCAGCGACGGAATGTCGAAGTAGTGGAGCACAGTGGCCGGCCCCAAGAGCCTCGTCGCGACGTCATCGGTCCAGCAGTTGAGAGGCACGTTCTCAATGGAGAGGTGGACATGGTAGTAGTGGTCCTTGACCTCAGCGTGAGCGTTGAGACGCCAGTTGGAGACGTGGATGTCGAGCCTCTCATAGCTGAACCGCCCCGGAAGCGCCGTGAGCTTGTCTAGGTGATGCTGGTAGTGGAAAGTGGCGATGAAGTCATCGGGGTAGCCAGGCACTACCCGGATGTAGTTCTTGGGGGTGCCGGTGTGGGAGTTGATGGCGTCGATGATGGTGGCGGCGTTCACCCTTGGCATGTTTCCTCCCAGCCTAATGACCGCCGCGTGATTGGCCAACCTGGTCGCCTCCGCCTCCATCGCCGGCGTGGAGGCGATGACCACATAGCCCTCCATCGGCCTGTTGGCCGGATCCCCAACACGCGGCATCCTCACCGAAGCAGCCGCGGGCGAAGCGGTCGTCGCACTTGCGCCTGACAGAGAAGGCATCGGGGTCGAGTTGCAGGGCGTGACGGAGGTTGGCGTGGAGGAGCTTGACTGGGGCGATGCAGCGGGGGGAGTTGGCGGGGCAGAGCTTGAAGACGATGCCGGCTGCGGGCTTGCCGAAGGGGAGCCTTGCGTGCAGTTTCTAGCTCGGTGTCCCGAGCGGCGGCAAGCAGCGCAGCAAATGGGATCCCGGCACTGCCACGCCGAATGCCCCTTTGTGTAGCAGCGTCGGCACCTCCGCTTCCACTGAGGAACAAAAGGACTTGGAGTAGCCGTTGGAGTGAAGGCGCTTGCTCTCTTTCCTGGCCCCTTCCTTCTTCTTGAATGCACGTAGCTGGCCGTTCTCCACCAAAAAGGTGGACGAACCAGAGACCAGCCCCTTCCTCTTCAATGGCATTGAAATTTGGTTGGTGATTGTGCAGAGGATTTCCTCAGGCAGAGGATCTTGCTGTCTTGAATGCTTCTCCAAAAACCTTCTCTCCTGGTCGCGTGATGGGGGCGCCGCGCGGAAACCCGGGTTGCCGGCCCTTGACGCTGCATTGGAGGCAGCAGAGGATGGCGCTTTGATGCAGGGGCGCAGCTGGTCTTGAATGCGCAGCGCTGCGGAAGCAACCTGCAGGGAGTTAAGGGCGAAACTCACCTTTTTCCCCACAGCGTCGATCTCCGAAGCCTGCGAATCGGAGACGTGAGAAGGGCCCGAAGAGCTTGAGTTAGACAAGACTAGAAGTACACTTATTTAAGGACGGAGGGAGTATACAAATTCATTGGACAATTCTATCGTAGTACGTTTAGCACTGCCGACGAAACAGTTCTCGTCCACGTACCGGGACTAGTGCAAGACTGACATTTTTACAAATTTTACCGTGTCCGATTTATGGCTAATATTAAAGTTTGCTCGTAATTGCAACACACAACCAAGCGCTGTTCGTACCTTGTGCGGTTTACGGCCAGAGGGACGATGTCACTGCTAACTACTCGTAGTGCAGAAGATTTCCATCGCGCAGTCAGGAAGTACCTAGGCACAACTCTCCTCATTTTCTGAATGCCAGGCGGTGAATTTTTTTTCGTACAGATTTGTTACACGTGATGCAACCATGTCTTAGGATATGTAATGTTGCCATAAGGTGTTTTTGAATTATAATTATCGTTGTGTTTCTAAAAAGATACATTCCATTGTTGCTTATGCTAGATGTATGCTTAAATATTTTGATCGAATGATTTTAAATTATGGCTGAAAAGAATTACAAAAATTAAAAAGTAAAAAGGTGATTCTTACTGAAAATAGGTTCACGACTTTGTTAGCAATTTTAATTTGTTGGCTTCATATTTTTGTATTTCTTGGTTTAGCGGGCTT
This sequence comes from Avena sativa, assembly GCA_916181665.1. Taxonomy (NCBI): domain Eukaryota; kingdom Viridiplantae; phylum Streptophyta; class Magnoliopsida; order Poales; family Poaceae; genus Avena; species Avena sativa. The sequence goes on from OV702289.1 coordinate 326,989,201, forward strand.
TTTGACATATTTATTCAAACATTGTAGTACCATTTCCCCGCAAAAAAAAAAAAAACATTGTAGTACCATGAACTGGCATCAGATAATTGCCTATCTTGATGTATATCAAATAACTGCATCGATGGAAATCCAAGCATCTAGCCGGGGAAGAATAATCTCCAGTCAATAATTACAGCTCATGTGCTCAGTGTAGCTATTTATATTTTACAATTGTGATCTTTCTCTAACAGGTCATTTACCATTCCATGGACATGCAGAACGGTTAGCGGCAGGAGCAATGCTGCCGGTCGCTTGAACCGCCGATGCGCATCGTCTTGTCGCTGGGAAGAGCGTCGGTGGCCATATCACAGTCCTCGCTATAGGGTAATCCCTAGGCCACCACGGCACCATGGAGACAGACGATGAGCCTAGGAAGTAGGGTCTCGACCAGACACATTTGGGCGACAAAGCCGCCACAATGATGGCAGTGAGAGCCATCGCCGGTCCACACTGCATGTACATAGCGTGTCATGGACAAGGAGGAGCACACGACATCGAGAAGCCGTCTCTGCAGCACCCTAGGTATACCAAATGCTTCTAAATGTTTCCCTTCATCCATGGTTGACGTTTTCCTAAGCTAGCACACTGCAGGAGATCCACGTGAAGAAGATGTACTTCTGGTCATAATTCTTTTATTAATTGTTTGAGTAAAAGAATATGATGGGCCGCTAGGTTAATATGCTCAAGCTTCAGACTATGTTCATTTGATTTCTATGTTTCTGGCATTTGCAGCACACATAATTGGTGTACTGCCTGCTGCATAATTATTTGTGTGCGGCTAGAATTATTCTTAGGGAGGATGCGGCGGGGACGACTGACGCTGGCGCCTGGGGATCTTTAGCCGCCGGCGGCTGCTTCACCGAGCTCCGGGTTGGCGTCCGGGTCACGGTTTGCGTGTCTGGCCGAGGATTCATCGGAGGACGAGACTTTGGCGGCCATGGTTGCCCTGGATAACCTAGATGATGAGGATGGGGGGGGGGGGGGTGGGACTAGGCGGCGGTCGGCGTCGCCGCTGCTGTCGAGGCGCCCTATGGCCTCCTCAGGGAGACGTGTGAAGCCTTGGCGGGGACCGCTCCCTCCGCGGCGGGTGTCTGCGCCGTCGGTGATGGGGGTTCTGATCTTGGAAGCGCTAGGGCACGCCGCCTTGCCAGCTCGGACGGAGGAGGCGGACGTCGAGGTGGCTGCCACGCGGGACTCGGACGTCGAGGTGGTTGCCACGTGGGAGGCTGACAGCGTGGCGGTGGACAAGTGCGGGTATACTCGTGGGTCGAACGAGTTGGACTCGGTGACCGAATTTTCCTGGACACGGATCACAAGACGCTTTTAGGCGGCGTGGTCTAGGGTTTGTTATCCTCGACAATCCGCATCGTCGCCCGTCTCGTCTGCATATCGTTCATCGCCGCATGCCTCGACGCCGCCACCTTCCCCGCCTTCGTGTCCTTCTCTGGTCTTTCCGACGCCTTCGGGAGGACGCTCTTTCGCCGAGGTTCTCCGGTCGCCGACTCCTATGGCCGGGAACCAACCGTGTGGGCCGCCGGCTGCTGCGGTGCACCCGTCCCGAGGACCTACTGCACCTCTGCCTCGAGGCATGGCCCCTTTCGCCGGCCCTCCGCTAGGTGGCCTAGCTCCTACTTTCGCCGTCCCGCTCCAGGGAGGACCGCCTTCTGCCGCGCAGCCTGCGGCGATGGGCTCTTCGCCACAGTATCCCCCGGGGTTTCTGCCGGGATGGTTTTCTGACCTCCCGCACCTTTCTTCGCGTCTGCCCAAGCTGTCCAGCAACAACCGCTCCAGGCCCCATATCGCGGGCCTCCGTAGTAGACCTTCCCTGCGATGCCCACCTTGGGTACTGCTGGGGGTGTTCAAGGAGGTGGTGCGCCGTTTGCAGGGGCTCATGGTGCCGCCCCGCCGTTTGTCGCTGGTGTTGCTTTGACCGCTCCCACAGTGTCCAAGAGGAGGAAGAAGAAGAAACCAACCCAAGGCTAGCCGCAACCACCAGGGTTACCTGGGGCTTTTGTGCAATAACATTACTAGCCTCTTCAATCACAGATGCACGGACATCAACAGTTTGGGTTTCCGCAGATGCCCTTTAATCTGACACATTATCCTAACAATGTACAGGGTGGGGTGCATGGCCAGCAGCAGGGCGTGGATGCTCACACTTCAGCGGTGTCACAGGGTGTGTTGGTGCCTGGGACTGTGACAAATAAAAATAAGAAGGCTGTCAGGTGCTGGAAGTGTGCTTCGGACACTCATGCATCCGAGGATTGTAAGGCGGTCCATTATTGTTACATTTGTGATGTTTCATCCCATCCTACGCTCAGGTGTCCGGTTCTGAAGCAACCCCGCCCCACGGCCTACATGGTTAGGGTGGGACATGATAACACGTTGTTTGCGCAAATACCTGATAGCGTGGTCCGACCTAATCTGGGGACCATTAAGACCCCCATTGCGCTGATTCAGGTCTCTGGCGAGGCTGTTGATGACTGCAAGTACACAGATCGTTTGTAGCTAGTTTCGAAATAAAGAAATGCAATGACACTGGTGGATCCATGTGTGGTTCATGAGAAGAACACACATCCAATGACACTGGTGGATCCTTATGTGATTTGTTTAGAGGAACAGACATGCAATAACACTGGGTGTGGTTCATGATAAGAACAGACATGCAATGACACTGGTGGATCCACGTGGTGGTTTGTGAGAAGAACACACATGCAATGACTCTAGCCGTGGATCATGAAAAGAACACACATGCAATGACACTGGTGGATCCATGTGTGGTTCATGAGAAGAACACACATGCAATGACACTAGGTGTGGTTCATGAAAAGAATAGACATGCAATGACACTGGTGGATCCTTATGTGGTTTGTGAGAAGAACTGACATGCAATGACTCTAGCTATGGTTCATGAAAAGAGCACACATGCAATGACACTGGTGGATCCATGTGTGGTTTGTGAAAAGAACCGACATGCAATCACACTAGGTGGATCCATGTGTGGTTTGTTTAGAGGAACAAACATGCAATGACACTGGGTGTGGTTCATGAAAAGAACAGACATGCAATGACACTGGTGGATCCTTATGTGGTTTGTTTAGAAGAACACACATGCAATGACTCTAGCTGTGGTTCATGAAAAGAACACACATGCAATGACACGGGTGGATCCATGTGTGCTTTCTGAAAAGAACACACATGCAATGATAGTGGTGTATCCTTATGTGTTTGTGAGAAGAACACACATGCAACGACTCTAGCCGTGGTTCATGAAAAGAGCACACATGCAATGACACTGGTGGATCCATATGTGGTTTGTGGAAGGAACAGACATGCAATGACTCTAGCTATGGTTCATGAAAATAACAGACATGCAATGACACTGGTGGATCCATGTGTGGTTTGTGGAAAGAACAGACATGCAATGACACTAGGTGTGGTTCATGAAAAGAACACACATGGAATAACACTGGTGTATCCTTATGCCGTTTGTGAGAAGAACACACATGCAATGACTCTAGCTGTGGTTCATGAAAAGAGCACACATGCAATGACACTAGTGGATCCATATGTGGTTTGTGGAAGGAACATACATGCAATGACTCTAGTTGTGGTTCATGAAAAGAACAGACATGCAATGACACTGGTGGATCCATATGTGGTTTGTCGAAAGAACAGAGATGCAATGACTGTAGTTGAGGTTCATGAAAAGAATAGACATGCAATGACACTAGTGGATCCATGTGTGGTTCATGAGAAGAACACACATCCAATGACACTGGTGGATCCTTATGTGTTTTGTTTAGAGGAACAGACATGCAATGACACTGGGTGTGGTTCATGAGAAGAACACACATGTAATGACACTGGTGGATCTTTATGTGGTTTGTTTAGAAGAAAACACACATGCAATGACTCTAACTGTGGTTCATGAAAAGAACACACATGCAATGACACTGGTGGATCCATGTGTGGTTCATGAGAAGAACACACATGAAATGACATTGGGTGTGGTTCATGAAAAGAACAGACATGCAATGACACTGGTAGATCCCTATGTGGTTTGTTTAGAAGAACACACATGCAATGACTCTAGCTGTGGTTCATGAAAAGAACACACATACAATGACACTGTTGCATCCATGTGTGGTTCATGAAAAGAATAGATATGCAATCACACTAGGTGGATCCATGTGGGGTTTGTGGAAAGAACAGACATGCAATGACTCTAGCTAGGGTTCATGAAAAGAACACACATGCAATGATATTGGTGGATCCATGTGTGGTTTGTGAATAGAACAGACATGCCTCTATCCACTAGGTTTGGTCATGAAAAGAACACACATCCATTGACATTGGTGGATCCATGTGTGGTTTGTGGAAAGAACATACATGCAATGACACTAGGTGTGGTTCATGAAAAGAACACACATGCAATGACACTGGTGTATCCTTATGTGGTTTGTGAGAAGAACACACATGCAATGACTCTAGCTGTGGTTCATGAAAAGAACAAACATGCAATGACAGTGGTGGATCCATATGTGGTTTGTGGAAGGAACATACATGCAATGACTCTAGCTGTGGTTCATGAAAAGAACAGACATGCAATGACACTGGTGGATCCATATGTGGTTTGTGGAAAGAACATACATTCAATGACTCTAGCTATGGTTCATGAAAAGAACACACATGCAATGACACTAGTGGATCCATGTGTGGTTCATGAGGAGAACACACATCCAATCAGACTAGGTGGATACATGTGTGGTTTGTGGAAAGAATAGACATGCAATGACTCTAGCTGTGGTTCATGAAAAGAACACACATGTAATGACACTGGTGGATCCATATGTGGTTTGTGGAAGGAACATACATGCAATGACTCAAGCTGTGGTTCATGAAAAGAACAGACTTGCAATGACACTTGTGGATCCATATGTGGTTTGTGGAAAGAACAGACATGCAATGACTCTAGCTGTGGTTCATGAAAAGAACAGACATGCAATGACACTGGTGGATCCATGTGTGGTTCATGAGAAGAACACACATCCAATGACACTGGTGGATCCATGCGTGGTTTGTTTACAGGAACAGACATGCAATGACACTAGGTGTGGTTCACGAGAAGAACAGACATGCAATGACACTGGTGGATCCATGTGTGGTTTATGAGAAGAACACACATGCAATGATTCTAACCGTGGTTCACGAAAAGAACACACATGCAATGACACTGGTGGATCCATGTGTGGTTCATGAGAAGAACACACATGCAATGACACTGGGTGTGGTTCATGAAAAGAACAGACATGCAATGACACTAGTGGATCCTTATGTGGTTTATGAGAAGAACTGACATGCAATGACTCTAGCTATGGTTCATGAAAAGAACACACATGCAATGACACTAGTGGATCCATGTGTGGTTTGTGAAAAAAACAGACATGCAATCAGACTAGGTGGATACATGTGTGGTTTGTGGAAAGAATAGACATGCAATGGCTCTAGCTGTGGTTCATGAAAAGAACAAACATGCAATGACACTAGTGGATCCATATGTGGTTTGTGAAAAGAACAGATATGCAATGACTCTAGCTGTGGTTCATGTAAAGAATACACATGCAATGACACTGGTGGATCCATGTGTGGTTTGTGAAAAGAACAGACATGCAATCGCACTAGGTGGATCCATGTGTGGTTTGTGGAAAGAACATACATGCAATGACTCTAGCTGTGGTTCATGAAAAGAGTACACATGCAATGACACTGGTGGATCGATGTGTGGTTTGTGAAAAGAATAGACATGCCTCTATCCACTGGGTGTGGTTCATGAAAAGAACACACATCCAATGACACTGGTGGATCCATGTGTGGTTTGTGGAAAGAACAGACATGCAATAACACTGGGTGTGGTTTATGAAAAGAACACACATGCAATGACACTAGTGTATCATTATGTGGCTTGTGAGAAGAACACACATGCAATGACTCTAGCTGTGGTTCATGAAAAGAACACACATGCAATGACACTTGTGGATCCATATGTGGTTTGTGGAAGGAACAGACATGCAATGACTCTAGCTGTGGTTCATGAAAAGAACAGACATGCAATCACACTAGGAGGATCCATGTGTGGTTTATGGAAAGAACAGACATGCAATGACTCTAGCTGTGGTTCATGAAAATAACACACATGCAATGACACTGGTGGATCCATGTGTGGTTTGTGAAAAGAACAGACATGCCTCTATCCACTGGGTGTGGTTCATGAAAAGAACACACATCCAATGACACTGGTGGATCCATGTGTGGTTTGTGGAAAGAACAGACATGCAATGACACTAGGTGTGGTTCATTAAAAGAACACACATGTAATAACACTGGTGTATCCTTATGTGATTGTGAGAAGAACACAGCTGCAATGACTCTAGCTGTGGTTCATGAAAATAACACACATGCAATGACACTGGTGGATCCATATGTGGTTTGTGGAAGGAACAGACATGCAATGACTCTAGCTGTGGTTCATGAAAAGAATAGACATGCAATGACACTGGTGGATCCATATGTGGTTTGTGGAAAGAACAAACATGCAATGACTCTAGCTATGGTTCATGAAAAGAACAGACATGCAATGACACTAGTGGATCCATGTGTGGTTCACGGGAAGAAGACACATCCAATGACACTGATGGATCCATGTGTGGTTTGTTTAGAGGAACAAACATGCAATGACACTGGCTGTGGTTCATGAGAAGAACAAACATGCAATGACACTAGTGGATCCATGTGTGGTTTGTGAGAAGAACACACATGCAATGACTCTAGCCGTGGGTCATGAGAAGAACACACATGCAATGACTCTAGCCGTGGGTCATGAGAAGAACACACATGCAATGATACTGGTGGATCCATGTGTGGTTCATGAGAAGAACACACATGCAATGACACTGGGTGTGGTTCATGAAAAGAATAGACATGAAGTGACACTGGTGGATCCTTATGTGGTTTGTGAAAAGAACATACATGCAATGACTCTAGCTATGGTTCATGAAAAGAACACACATGTAATGACACTGGTGGATCCATGTGTGGTTTGTGAAAAGAACTAACATGCAATGACACTGGTGGATCCATATGTTGTATGTTTAGAGGAACATACATGCAATGACACTGGGTGTGGTTCATGAAAAGAATAGACATGCAATGACACTGGTGGATCCATATGTGGTTTGTGGAAACAACAGACATGCAATGACTCTAGCTATGGTTCATGAAAAGAATAGACATGCAATGACACTAGTGGATCCATGTGTGGTTCATGAGAAGAAGACACATCCAATGATACTGATGGATCCATGTGTGGTTTGTTTAGAGGAACAAACATGCAATGACACTGGCTGTGGTTCATGAGAAGAACAGACATGCAATGACACTGGTGGATCCATGTGTGGTTTGTGAGAAGAACACACATGCAATGACTCTAGCCGTGGGTCATGAGAAGAACACACATGCAATGACACTGGTGGATCCATGTGTGGTTCATGAGAAGAACACACATGCAATGACACTGGGTGTGGTTCATGAAAAGAATAGACATGCAGTGACACTGGTGGATCCTTATGTGGTTTGTGAAAAGAACAGACATGCAATGACTCTAGCTATGGTTCATGAAAAGAACACACATGTAATGACACTGGTGGATCCATGGGTGGTTTGTGAAAATAACTGACATGCAATGACACTGGTGGATCCATATGTTGTATGTTTAGAGGAACAGACATGCAATGACACTGGGTGTGGTTCATGAAAAGAATAGACATGCAATGACACTGGTGGATCCTTATGTGGTTTGTTTAGAAGAACACACATGCAATGACTCTAGCTGTGGTTCATTAAAAGAACACACATGCAATGACACTGGTTGATCCATGTGCGGTTTGTGAAAAGAACAAACATGCAATCAGACTAGGTGGATACATGTGTGGTTTGTGGAAATAACAGACATACAATGACTCTAGCTGTTGTTCATGAAAGGAACACACATGCAATGACACTGGTGGATCCATGTGTGGTTTGTGAAAACAACATAAATGCAATTACGTTAGGTGGATCCATGTGTGGTTTGTGGAAAGAACAGACATGCAATGACTCTAGCTGTGGTTAATGAAAAGAACACACACGCAATGACACTGGTGGATCCATGTGTGCTTTGTGAAAAGAACAGACATGCAATCACACTGGATGTGGTTCATGAAAAGAACACACATCCAATGACATTGGTGGATCCATGTGTGGTTTGTGGAAGGAACAGACATGCAATGACTCTAGCTGTGGTTCATGAAAAGAACAGACATGCAATCACACTAGGTGGATCCATGTGTGGTTTGTGGAAAGAACAGACATGCAATGACTCTAGCTTTGGTTCATGTAAAGAACACACATGCAATGACACTGGTGGATCCATGTGTGGTTTGTGAAAAGAACAGACATGCCTCTATCCACTGGGTGTGGTTCATGAAAAGAACACACATCCAATGACACTGGTGGATCCGTGTGTGGTTTGTGGAAAGAATAGACATGCAATGACACTAGGCGTGGTTCATGAAAAGAACACACATGCAATGACACTAGTGTATCCTTATGTGGTTTGTGAGAAGAACACACATGCAATGACTTTAGCTGTGGTTCATGAGAAGAACACACATGCAATGACACTAGTGGATCCATATGTGGTTTGTGGAAGGAGCAGACATGCAATGACTCTAGCTGTGGTTCATGAAAAGAACATACATGCAATGACACTGGTGGATCCATATGTGGTTTGTGGAGTGAACAGACATGCAATTACTCTAGATGTGGTTCATGAAAAGAACAGACATGCAATGACACTGGTGGATCCATGTGTGGTTCATGAGAAGAACACACATCCAATGACACTGGTGAATCCTTATGTGGTTTGTTTAGAGGAACAGACATGCAATGACACTGGTGGATCCATGTGTGGTTTGTGAGAAGAACACACATGAAATGACTCTAGCCGTGGTTCATGAAAAGAACACACATGCAATGACACTGGTGGATCCATGTGTGGTTCATGTGAAGAACACACAAGCAATGACACTGGGTGTGGTTCATGAAAAGAATAGACATGCAATGACACTGGTGGATTCTTATGTGGTTTGTGAGAAGAACTGACATGGAATGACTCTAGCTATTGATGGGGATATGCCGAATGGGGGTGTACCCAGCAGGACATTCCGGTTGGGCCAAAGGGTCTCACGAGTGGGCCTGCATGACGGCGACTGGAATGCGACTAAGATGAAGGCCCGGCAACTGGAGACTGGAGGCCCAGAAGCGTACCAGAAGCCTAGTCGGATTAGGTCAAAGCCTCCGAATCCATATCTTGTTCGGTTGTAACTTGTAAACCCTAGCGAGGTGCCTCATATATAAACCTCCTTAGGGTATCCTCGGGACTTATGTTCCATCATACACCCCTTCAAGCGACTCGCTGCTTAGACACCGAGCTCGCCACCCCTGTAACTCGCTCTCTAATAATCTAATCTAGTAGGAGTAGGTCTTTAGCCTCCGGGGGCCAAACCTAGGTAAACCCATGTGCATCCGCCCCCATCTCGCACCGTAGATGGCTGCCAGCTCTCACCCCCGATTCAATCAATCGCTACCTACTACAGCGACTGTCGTGGCCATTTCCACGATAGTGGAGCCCACCATGGGGAATAACAGGACTGGCCTAAGTTCTGCGGCGAGACCCTATTCGCCGAACGATCGGCCACTTGCCACCGGCCGCATGATCGCCATCGGCGGGATCTTACAGATCCTGCCCAACAGCTACATCCCGGCGTCACGCCTGGTCACTCACGGCGTGGTGATGCCGGTCGGCTCCATCAACCTCTTTGTCGGCTTCACCGGCACGGTCGACCCAGTAGCGACGGTGATCGTTGGTGGATCGCCGCCACACCGCGATCTGCTCTCGGAGGAGCAGGTCCGCTCCATCAGGAGCCTCGTCACCGAGTACGACTCGGCCGCCAGCAACGCGACCAAGACCAATGCCGCCACGCACGACGAGGCCTTAAACGACGATGCCGACTCTGCAACCCCTGGCTCGGTCGACAGATCTATCACCGCGGCATCACGAGAGGACTCCATCACGCGAGTCTCCAACCCAGAGGAATTCGAGGACTCCTCCATCCTCGGGATCTCCAACTCCGATTCCGGCTCGAAGTCGCCTGAAGACTTCCGCGCCAAATGCAATCGCTTTAACGTGATCTACATGGCGGGCAGCATGGCCGCTCCGCCAGATCCGTTCTCCACACCGATCCCGCCGACTGCCACGGCCACAGAGGTGGAGGAGGCCCGCCTGCGACTTGCAGAGGCGCAACGCAATGAGCTCGCCGAGCGCGAGAAATACCGCCTCGAGCGGGAAACGGCGCGCGAGCTATCGCTCTATCACCAGCGCCGCATCAGGACCTGACTAAACTCCAACGTCCAGGGTCGTGTCCTGAACTTCAATGACGAAAGCGACCCTGCACGTGCGGTCGAGCGCGAATACTGCGAGAACGCGCCACCAGGTGGAAGCAACAGACCAGCGACCGGAGCCCCTCCACCACCCATTGGCCGTGCGCCCCCGCCGGGCCAGACGCGGATCATCATCTTGCCACAAGCCCGCGATGCCAACGAACTCCCACTCTACTCCACCCCGATGGACAATGTCGTCGCGGCCGATGCCGCGATCGCCAACCTCGACGTCCAGGGGGACGGCGCGCTGCAGATCCAGTACGCCAAGGACCTACTCGCCAGGGCCGTCGAGAAACAAGTTGCGGGAGTCGACCCGCGGGGACGGATGTATTCCCGCTCCTCAGCAAGCAGGGCGGTCTCGAGTGGCCACCCCATCATCGCCAACGCCGTGACCTCCCCACCATCGCAGCCACTAGCAAACCAGCCGCGGGCCTCCAACCCCGCACTCTCCACCAACGAACCGCGATCGGTGAACAACACAGTTGCCGCCAACGGGCATCCCATCGATGTCCGCACGCACATCGTCAACAACCAGGCCTAGCGGGCACGCCAGCCCAACGACTTGAGGCACACCCTCAGTAATCGCGGCGACCTCGAACCGAGGGGCTCGCTCAGCCGAGTTGGTGCCCAATGCTTCGGGCCTATGATAAGAGGGGAAACATACACTGCCAACTTCAAGGCGCCCAAAGAGATCGAAAAGTATGATCCACCGTATGACCCAGCAGTGTGGCTGGACACATACCTCATGGCGATGGGAATCGTCGGCCACACCGACCTGCTCGCCGCTCGCTACCTCCCCCTAATGATGGAGGGCGCGACCCGACAATGGATCAACACCCTCCGCGCTGACAGCATCGACTCCAGGAGGAAATGCGGGATGCCTTCGTCAGGCACTTTGAGGGCTCCTACACCCGCGCCACCACGATTGAAGACCTAGAGCGGTGCATCCAGGGACAACGCAAGTCGACCCGCCACTAGTTCAAAGGTGGCAAGAACTGTGGATCAACGCCTACGGCATCCACCCGGACACGACGATACATTGCTTCAAGAACGTGTGCCGGTACGAACCACTGGTCGCTAAGATCAAGCGGGTCTACCGGATGCTCGACAACATCCCGACCTCCTCGAAATTGCCAAGCGCTATGCGGAGGAGGACCCCAACCAAGACTCCGACGATGAGTCGGGAGGAAGACGCTGCACCAGCGGCCACGACAGCGGGCGACAATGTGACATGCACTACAGCAACACCCGCATCACCGGCAAGCGCCGCACGGACGGGCGAGTCGACTTCATCGCCAACGCCGGCTACGGCCAACGCGACCCCAAGAGCTACCGCCGCGACGGAGGGAATTACCACGATAGCAGAAACTACCGCCCCAACAATGCGGCGATGCCAAAATTCGACCCCGCCGCCCTGCTCAACTAGCCCTGCATCTACCATAGCTGGGAGGGAAAACCCGCCACCCACACCACCGCGGACTGCCACTCTCTCAAAGAGATCAAAAGGCAAGACGAGCAAGGGAAGACCCCAACAACAACCCACCTCGAGACAACGGTAACGCCGGCGGCTTCGGCAATGCCGTCGGCTCGCTACACACATTCACCGGGCTCGGCACCAAGCGCGAGAGGAAGGTGCTCGCCCGCACAGTCGCCGTCAATGCAGTGACACAGGTCGACATCCCACGCTTCCTCAACTGGTCCGAGCAGAGCATCACTTGGAGTCGCCAGGATCACGCTCCCAAGATCGAGTACCCAGGGCGAGTCGCCCTGGTAGTCAGGCCCAAAGTGGCCGATTATTGGCTACCCAAGACACTGATGGAAGGCGGGAGCTCCATCAACATCATGTATCTGGACACGTTCAAAAGGCTACAGCTCCCGGAGTCAGCAATCCAGCCGACCCTGAGAACCTTCCACGGCATCGTCCCCGGTCGGAAGGCATACCCGATCGGAAAAGTGACATTACCGGTCACCTTCGTCACACCGGCAAACTACCGCACCGAGCGAATCGAATTCGAGCTGGTGAACTTCCGCAGCCCCTACCACTGCGTCCTGGGACACCAAACGTTTGCCAAATTTATGGCGACCCCCCACTACGCATACAACATGATGAAGCTCACAGGGCCGAGCGGCATCATCACCGTCCACGGCGACTCCGATATGGCCGTGGAATGCAAGGATAAAGGCGCTAAGCTCACCGACACCGTCATCACCGTGGAGACTGACCACGTGGAGGAGCTCGCGAAATACGTGAGCAACATCAACAAGGACGAGCCCACCATACTGAAGAAGCCAACCGCCGCGAACTCCACGTTCGAGGCAACCACGCATACCCACACCGTCGAGCTCATCTTGGGCGACTCCATCAAGACGGTCACCATTGGGGCGCATATGAGCCCCGCATAGGAAAGCGTGCTCATCGAGTTCCTCCGTGAGAACCGCAGCATCTTCGCAAGGAAACCTTCTGACATGCCAGGTGTCCCGAGGGAACTCGCTGAGCATAAACTACATGCCGACCCCAAAGTGCGACCGGTAAAGCAGTCTCTGTGGCCCTTCAATGAAGAGCGCTGCTGAGCAATCACCAAAGAAGTGCAACGCTTGTTGGCCGCAGGCTTCATTCGACCAATAAAACACTCCAAGTGGATGGCGAACCCAGTCCTGGTCCTGAAAAAGAACAACACTTGGAGAATGTGTATCGACTACACCAACCTCAACAACGCCTGCCCGAAGGAGGAGTTCGTCCTACCGTGCATCGATCAGATCATCGACTCGACCGCGGGATCAGAGTTGATGTGCTTCCTTGACGCTTACTCCGGTTACAACCAAATCAAGATGGCGGTTGAGGATGAGGAGAAGTCTGTGTTCATCACGCCATTCGGCGCCTTCTACTACACGGCCATGACGTTCGGCCTCAAGAATGTCGGCGCCACATACCAAAGATGCATGCAAGAGTGCCCCGCGAGCCAAATTGGCCGCAACATTCACTTCTACATCGACGGTGTGGTGGTAAAATCCACCCGCCAGGATGACCTTCTCGCTGACCTAGCCGAAACCTTCGCAAATATGCGGAGGTACAACATCAAGCTGAACCCAGGAAAATGCACCTTCGGCGTCCCCACCGAACAGCTACTGGGATACGTAGTCTCCAAGCGAGGCATCAAAGCCAATGCCACCAAGATCGACACCATCGCGCGACTCGGAAAACCCGAGTGCCTGCGCGACGTCCAGAAGTTGTCCGGGTGAGTCGCGGCTCTCAGTCGCTTCATCCTCCGACTAGGCGAGAAGGCCGGGCCTCTTTATCGCCTGATGCGCAAGAACCCCACGTTCCAATGGGATGCAGCGGCGGACGATGCACTCAAAGCACTCAAAGAAGTGCTACTCGCGGTCCACTACTCGCCGCACCAGTCGACAAAGAGCCAATGCTCGTCTACATGGTGGCCTCCAATCGAGTCGTCAGCGCCGTGATGGTCGTCGAACGACCAGAGGAGGGAAAGGAGCGCCCCATACAGTGCCTCGTCTACTACATCAGCGAAGTCCTAACAGACTCACGACAGCGCTACCCGCAGTACCAGTAACTGGTGTACGCGGTATTCCGAGCTCAGCGGCGACTCCCCCACTATTTCGAAGAGCACCCAATCATGGTGGTCTCATCCTCACCGCTGCAAGACATAATACGCAATCGCGAGGCGACTGGGCGATTCGCCAAGTGGGCCGTCGAAACCGGCGTCCACAATATCAAATACAAGCCCCGCAAAGCAATCAAGTCACAAGCCCTAGCTGATTTCCTAGCAGATTGGGAAGAAGCGCATCAGCCGGAGAAGCTACCATATCTCCACTACTGGTCGATACACTTCGATGGCTCGAAGAACACCGACGGAGCAGGGGCCGGGGTCATACTGACCTCCCCCAAAGGGGACAAGCTCCGATACGTGCTCCACCTCAACTTCAAGCCCTGCACCAACAACATGGCAGAATACGAGGCCCTCCTCCACAGCATGCGGGCCGCCAAGGAAATGAACATCAACCGCCTATGGTGCTACGATGACTCCGACCTAGTCGCTGGAACATGCGATGCCATCTCTCCAACAATGATCGTGTACTGCCAAGCGGTAGACCAGCTGGGAGGACAGTTTGACGGCTATTCCGTCGAGTGGATCGATAGACGCAAGAATAAGGAGGCCGACGCCCTTTCCACATCGGGTCGGCCCGACAAGCGCCACCAGCAGGCATATTCCTCGATATCATCCACAAACCTTCGGTCAGCCCACTGAAGGAGATCGACGTCGGGATACCACTACAACCAGAGCCGGCCCTAGTCGCCATGGTTGTGGAGCCTAGCGACTAGACGACACCATATGTCGCCTTCCTCGAGCACAAGATCCTCCCAAGCAACGAGACGGAGGCGCGAATGATCATGCACCACTGCAAATCCTTCGTCATCATCAACGACGAGCTGCACAAACGCAACGTGACTGGCGTGTTCCAGCGCTGCATACAGCCAGAAGAAGGCCGCAAGATCCTCCAGGACATTCACGCCGGCGACTGCGGCCATCACGCCGGTGCCAAGTCACTGGTCGCCAAGGCCATGTGGCATGGCTTCTACTGGCTCACCGCGCACGCCGACGCCACCAACATCGTCCAACAATCCGTCGGGTGTCAGAAGTACGCCCACCAGACGCACCTCCCTGGTTCGGCACTAGACCATCCACCATCACATGGCCATTCCCTTTATGGGGCATGGACATGGTAGGCCCGTTCAAGAAGGCCCCATCTGGCTTCACCCACCTCCTGGTCGCGGTCGACAAGTTCACCAAATGGGCCGAGGCCAAGACAATCAAAAAGTGCGACGGCAAGATGGCCACCAAGTTCTTACGTGAGCTCATCTACCGGTACGGCTACCCGCACAACATAATAACAGACAATGGCACCAACTTCGCCAAAGGGGCCATGGTGGAATTCTGTGAAGAGCACGACATACGACTCGACCTCGCCTCAGTTGCCCACCCGGAGTCGAACGGCCAAGCAGAACGCGCCAACCAGACCGTCCTCCACGGGCTCAAGCCACGACTCCAGGTGCCCCTCGAGCGCACCCAGGATGTTGGGTCGAAGAGCTCCCTTCAGTCATACGGGGGATCCGGACGTGCATCAATCGCTCCACCGGGTTCACACCCTTCTTCATGGTGTACGGCGCCGAAGTCGTAATGCCAACAGACCTGGAGCATGACTCACCTCGAGTCACCAATTACGCCGAGGCGACAAACGAGACCGCCCACCAAGACAGCATCGACCAAATCGACGAGGCACGTGACCTGGCTCGCTCCCGTACAACCATCTACCAGCAGGGACTCTACCGCTACCATAGCCGCCGAGTCCGGACTCGCACCTTCCAAGAGGGCGACCTGGTCCTACGACTGGCTCAAGACAAGAAGGGCATGCACAAAATCTCCCCCATGTGAGGGGCCATTCGCCATAGGGCGAGTCCTCGGCAATGACGCCTACTACCTCATCGACATACGAGGCGACGGCCAGATCGAGGTTAGGAGGCCATGGAATGTAAACCTCCTCCGAAAGTTCTATACATAGAACCGAAACATGTACTCAGCTGACATATATAATTAAATTCATTCGGTTCACAAAATTGTGTCTACTCGCCACATCCTTCTGCCACTCGCACTCGTACAATCAGCAATACGCCACCCACGGAAGTCAACCTTTGGTCGAGCGACTGGCACGGCTAAGTAGTGTGGCCCAAGGGCACCGAAAAATACTCGGGCCTTGGGACGTCGACGAAAACGCCAACCCGGAGCCACCATCGAAGTCGCCTAGCTCGACTGTCCCACCGGGCCAAGACGACCGGTATACGCTTCTCACAGCAACCTGTCCTTTCCATCCTCGTGCAAAGCGACTCGAACGGTTAAATACCACGTACAGGGACTCCGCAAGAATGGAACCCTCACGCGACTCGGGAACACACCAAGTAAGAGAGCTGCCTTGGACTTGCCCAGCGACTGGCTCTCCAAGCCAGGGGAAGAGACGTGTTACAAACGATGCATTAACAACCTACAACAGGAACACGCCCAATACGGCTAAGCACGACGCTCGGGGACTCACCTACAAACAAAACCATTCGCGCTCGGGGCCTCGCCCCTTCAGGAGACGCAAAGGATAAACAAAAAACCATAAAAGAAAACACATATGTACACAATGGAGTTATACCCCATTAAAGGGCAGACGCGCTTGGGGACTCGCTAAACAAAAAATAAACACACCACACAATGACGGTCGCATTGCGAGTCAATTGACTCCTCTTACTCAAAATATTGTTCATGCTACAAAAGACGCCACTTGGCATATATTACAAATTGCCCAACGATACTATCTATTCCGCAGGTCCTGACGAAGAAGCACCACCACCACCCTTGACACGAACGAAAGGCTACCACGGGTTTGCCGGGTAGGTCATTAGCAACTTCGACAACGCTGACCGGAAGGGTTACTCCGACTTCCTGTCGCGATGCTCCGGCTCGGGGTCGCCAAGCGCCAATACCATTTCCTAGTATGGAAGAAGGTCCCCCATCGCTAACACTCGATCAGCAAAAGGGGCGGCCTTGGTAGACAACTTCAGCACCTCTGACATCTCCACCGTGCCAGTCGCCGAAGGGTAGCCGCTGGTGACGTCGTCAAGGTCGAAATCGTCAGGGAAGTGGGCGATACCCAGGCTCAATGCCGTGGTGGCCCCATGCCTGAAAGCCGAGCATGCCATCCACTCCACGACGCCGGGCGACTCCTCTAGATAGCGCCACACTTCTGTAAGTCCCCCAGGAATAACCTTGGTGGGGGACATCCCTTGAAGGACCGCTTGGACGCACAATGCCGAGGCAGTGGCCGCGTTCACCATGACAGTCACGCACTACGAGGCGTTTAAAGTCTGAACCACCGGGTCGCTTTGCCCTATCACAGCTGCAACATCAGACGTTAGTGACACTATGGATCTCCCCACTCGGGGACTCGCCAAACGTGTTAAGCAAAAAATGGAGACTCGCCAAGAAGCTTGCGGTAGTTCTCGGTGACATGCTTCTCCAGGGCGACATGATCGTTCTGCAGCCCCACGATGATCGAGTCCGCGGCCTTGCGCTCCTCTTCAGCCACAGTGACTGCACCCTTCGCTCGATCCTCAAACGAAATTGAGGCTGCTTTCGCCTCCTCCAATTCCTGGATCAGCGAGGCAATTTGCCTATTCGCCGTGTCCAGCTCGACGATTGGAACTTACCCTTCACGGGCCTTGGAAATGGAAGCTGGACGACCATCTGGAAAGAAAAGGGACAAATCATCAACACGCCGGCACACCAACAGTTCACAGCCGAAAAACAAAAAGTACTTACCAACAGTCTCCTGGAGTCGCCGGTTTGCTTCCTGCGCCACGCGCAGATCCTGCTCCAGACGCTCCCTCGCGGCCTGTCGGTCGGTCGACTCCCTCTGCAAACCCTGCAAAAGTAACAAAATCAGTACTTACCAAGAACAATATTCAGCTCCGAGCCGCTGAAATTCAGCGACTAGGAACTCGGGGACTGGAGAGTAGAAAGAAATTCAGTTCCTAGCCGTTGAAATTCAGTGGCTAGGAACTCGGGGACTGGAGAGTAGAAGAAACTTAGTACCTAGGCACTGAAATTCAGCAGCTAGGAACTCGGGGACTGGACGTACCTGAATGGCGGCACCAAGCATCTTGTGGAGCTCTCCGGCGTCAGTCGACGGGACCGTGAAGGAGGTGCGCCCACGACGGAACCCAATGTCTTCATCAACGATCTCTGGGCTCTATGGAGACTGGCTGTCCGCCATGCATGGAAACCCCCTCGCCATGAAGCGCGGGAATGTTGCTGAAGCCCAAGCCGGGGCACTAGTCGTCGAAGCTGGCGCTTCCGTCGCAGGAGCGACCATGACTGGCTCCGACCGCGCCGCCGCCACTTCTTTGACGACTGCAGCGAGATCGCAGTCCTTGGCGCTATCCATCGCCACGATGTTGTCGGCACTGCCCTTTTGCCTCTTCGCGCCCTCTGCAGTCGCCGCATCTCCAGTAGATTTCCTCTTCTTGGGGAGGTCGCCCTCTCCCGTGGTGGCGACCGGCGGAATCTTCGCCACTGAAGGGCGACCAATCTTCATGGCTCCAGACCTGCCAAAACCTCCAAAGTCAACACAGTGACAACACGAAAACGAGACACGACTCGGAATGGAGAAGCCAATACTTACTTAGCGACTGGAAGAACGCGTAGCCCGGTGCTGATGTGGGCGGGCTTGTCTAGCACTGGGCCCAGCTTGCATGGGAGACCCCTCTCAAAGACATCTGAAGCCCATGACACCGCGGGCTTCCTTGATAACGAAGCCGCGGTCGCCGGAATTTGCGGCTCCAGAGACGTGGCCGCCCTTGAAGGTTGTGGCGATCTCGGCACCATGGCCTCAGTCGCCTCCTGGCTTGGGTCCCTCGAAGCTTCAGGCGCGATCACCGCCATAGGGACTTCCACCGCCGCCTCGGTGTCCTCGTCCCCCAATACCTTCATCCGAATCGCATCCTCCGGGATCTTGTGCGAAGAATCAGGGGCGCCATCGTCATCGGAGTCGTCCTCAGACTCAAACACCACCGACGACCTTGGCGGTGACGCTGGCTTCTTCGCTGGCGACTTTGGTCTGCGCGCGTGCGCCGAGACATGTGCTCTTGCATGATTTCGTCGCCCCCTTCATGTTCATCAAGGCTGAGACTCGCCTCGAACTCGCGCTGCTTCTGCATGCGAGTCTTGCGGGTCGTAGGTGCTGGGAGGGAACCTCCTCCTCCTCCTCCTCCTTGTCGCTTCTGGAGGAGTCTTCCTCGGAGGCCTCTTCGAGCTCCCAGGGAACCTCTTCGTCAAGCGGAGGGAGCCAACCCTCCAGCACCTGGAACAACTGAGAACAACCACCAATGAATATCAAATGATGCGACTGCGAGTCACATCGCGGAAATGGCGACTAGAAGTAAAACTTACCGTGGGGGCTTCATTCTTCACGGGAATGTACGGGGCGAGCCCGGCTAATGTGGTTGTGAATTCCGCATCGGTGATCTTCTTCAAGGCAGCCTTGTAGTCTTTGATCTCCCACGACTCTTTGCTGGTCCAGGAGGGGTCGTGTTTCCCGTTGTACTCATACATCCAATGCGGCCGAGCCGCTAGCGGAACCAGACGCCGCTCGAGCCAGCAGTTGTAGAGGTTGACCGAGGACATCCCCTGATCCTTCAACCTCTGGATCTGGTCCATCATTTCCGCGACGGCCATCCTCTAGTCTTCCGGAAGCTTCTTCACTGCCAGCTAGCGAGGCTCGCTCCTTTCTGGGACGAACTCAGGGAGCGCTACTTCACCGGAGGGAGTGGACTCTTTGACATAGAACCAGCTCTTCTTCCACTCGCTCGCGGCCTTCTTCGGCAGCAGAAGCTTGATAAAGTTGGCCTTCGGATTCAACTGGAATGTGACGCTGCCGGCCGCCAACATCAAACCGCCGGCCGCCTCGCGCCCGATGTGGCCATGGAAGAGCTCCAACAACAGCGGGAAGTACGGCCTGCAGCCTAGATAACATTCTCAGAAGGCAACAAAGATTGCCAGCTGCTCGATGCTATGCGGGCCAAGATCAGACGGCTTGATTGCGTAATATGCATAATGCCGGAAGAACAGTGATGTGGGGAATCCTAAACCTCTCTCTAGGTGGCTCGGGAAGCAAATGAACTCGCCAGCCCGTGGCTTTGGCTCGATCTTGGAGGAAGCGGGGATCCGCCAGTTCCCCTTGCGGAGGACTCCGGCGTCCTCGAAGGACTTGAGTTGGGCCGTGGTGCACTTGGATTTCCCCCATGAACCTTTGGGAGGTGCCATTGGGAAGGATGTGGAGTCGCTCGGTGCGTAAGGATTGGATCGAAGGAAGACAGAAAGAATGAATACGTGAGAATGAAGAATGCAGGGAAGGATCTACAAGGCTGATTCGCCACTCCCCTTATAAGGGGGTGCTACCCGCCAAATTCGGGGTAGCCGTTACCTGCGGTAATTACGCCAAAGTTATCGTTGGAATATCCAATGAATAGTTTGACCAGGTTGACGGTCCAACTCCTCCATTCCACTCACTAGCAACTAGTCATGTCCACTCACCGAAGCAGCGACTTGACAGTCGTGACATTCACCGGAGCAGCGACTAGGAGCCTGGGGAAAATCTCCTTGGTTTCAGTGGAGTCCATCGCTTATTCGATTGGGCGTCCAAATTGGACTCGCCTACTCTGACTGCCAAATGACCACCTGCGTCTGATTCAACGATGGCCTAAGGGACTACTAATGGGGATATGCTGAATGGGGTGTACCCAGCAGGACGTTCCGGTTGGGCCAAAGGGTCTCACGAGTGGGCCTGCATGACGGCGACTGGAATGCGACTAAGATGAAGGCCCGGCGACTGGGGACTGGAGGCCCAGAAGCATACCAGAAGCCTAGTCGGATTAGGTCAAAGCCTCCGAATCCATATCTTGTTCGGTTGTAACTTGTAAACCCTAGCAAGGTGCCTCATATATAAACCTCCTTAGGGTATCCTCGTGACTTACGTTCCATCATACACCCCTTCAAGCGCCTCGCTGCTTAGACGCCGAGCTCGCCACCCCTGTAACTCACTCTCCAATAATATAATCTAGCAGGAGTAGGTCTTTACCCTTCGGGGGGGCCGAACCTGGGTAAACCCATGTGCATACGCCCCCATCTCGCACTGCAGATGGCCGCTAGCTCTTGCCCCCGATTCAATCAATCGCTGCCTACTGCAGCGACTGCCGTGGCCATTTCCACGACAGCTATGGTTCATGAAAAGAACACACATGCAATGACACTGGTGGATCCATGTGTGGTTTGTGAAAAGAACATACATTCAATCACACTAGGTGGATCCATGTGTGGTTTGTTTAGAGGAACATACATGCAATGACACTGGGTGTGGTTCATGAAAAGAATAGACATGCAATGACACTGGTGGATCCTTATGTGGTTTCTTTAGAAGAACACACATGCAATGACTCTAGCAGTGGTTCATGAAAAGAAAACACATGCAATGACACTGGTGGATCCATGTGTGGTTTGCGAAAAGAACAGACATGCAATCACACTAGGTGGATCCATGTGTGGTTTGTGGAAAGAACAGACATGCAATGACTCTAGCTGTGTTTCATGAAAAGAACACATATGCAATGACACTGGTGGATCCATGTGTGGTTTGTGAAAAGAACAGACATGCCTCTATCCAATGGTTGTGGTTCATGAAAAGAACACACATCCAATGACACTGGTGGATCCATGTGTGGTTTGTGGCAAGAACAGACATGCAATGGCACTGGGTGTGGTTCATGAAAAGAACACACATGCAATGACACTAGTGTATCCTTATGTGGTTTGTGAGAAGAACACACATGCAATGACTCTATCCGTGGTTCATGAAAAGAACACACATGCAATGACACTAGTGGATCCATATGTGGTTTGTTGAAGGAACGGACATGCAATGACTCTAGCTGTGGTTCATGAAAAGAACAGACATGCAATGACACTGGTGGATCCATATGTGGTTTGTGGAAAGAATAGACATGCAATGACTCTAGCTGTGGTTCATGAAAAGAACAGACATGCAATGACACTGGTGGATCCATGTCTGGTTCATGAGAAGAACACACATCCAATGACACTGGTGGATCCTTATGTGGTTTGTTTAGAGGAACAGACATGCAATGACACTGGGTGTGGTTCATGAGAAGAACAGACATGCAATGACACTGGTGGATCCATGTGTGGTTTGTGAGAAGAACACACATGAAATGACTCTAGCCGTGGTTCATGAAAAGAACACACATGCAATGACACTGGTGGATCCATGTGTGGTTCATGAGAAGAACACACATGCAATGACACTGGGTGTGGTTCATGAAAAGAACAGACATGGAATGACACTGGTGGATCCTTATTTTGTTTGTGAGAACAACTGACATGCAATGACTCTAGCTATGGTTCATGAAAAGAACACACATGCAATGACACTGGTGGATCCATGTGTGGTTTGTGAAAAGAACAGACATGCAATCAAACTAGGTGGATCCATGTGCGGTTTGTTTAGAGGAACAGACATGCAATGTCACTGGGTGTGTTTGATGAAAAGAACATACATGCAATGAAACTGGTGGACCATTATGTGGTTTGTTTAGAAGAACACACATGCAATGACTCTAGCTGTGGTTTATGAAAAGAACACACATGCAATGACACTGGTGGATCCATGTGTGGTTTGTGGAAAGAACAGACATGCAATGACTCTAGCTGTGGTTCATGAAAAGAACACACATGTAATGACACTAGTGGATCCATGTGTGGTTTGTGAAAAGAACAGGCATGCCTCTATCCAATGGGTGTGGTTCATGGAAAGAACACACATCCAATGATATTGGTGGATCCATGTGTGGTTTGTGGAAAGAACAGACATGTAATGACACTGTGTGTGGTTCATGAAAAGAACACACATGCAATGACAATGGTGGATCCATGTGTGGTTTGTGGAAAGAACATACATGCAATGACACTAGGTGTGGTTCATGAAAAGAACACACATGCAATGACACTGGTGTATCCTTATGTGGTTTGTGAGAACAGCACATATGCAATGACACTGGTAGATCCATATGTGGTTTGTGGAAGGAACATACATGCAATGACTCTAGCTATGGTTCATGAAGAGAACAGACATGCAATCACACTAGGTGGATCGATGTGTGGTTTGTGGAAAGAACAGACATGCAATGACTCTAGCTGTGGTTCATGAAAAGAACACACATGCAATGACACTGGTGGATCCATGTGTGGTTTGTGAAAAGAACAGACATGCAATCACACTAGGTGTGGTTCATGAAAAGAACAAAAATCCGATGACACTGGTGGATCCATGTGTGGTTTGTGGAATGAATAGACATGCAATGACACTGGGTGTGGTTCATGAAAAGAACACACATGCAATGAAACTAGTGTATCCTTATGTGGTTTGTGAGAAGAACACACATGCAATGAGTCTAGCTGTGGTTCATGAAAAGAACACACATGCAATGACACTGGTGTATCCTTATGTGGTTTGTGAGAAGAACACACATCCAATGACTCTAGCTATGGTTCATGAAAAGAACACACATGCAATGACACTGGTGGATCCATGCGTGGTTTGTGAAAGGAACATACATGCAATCACACTAGGTGGATCCATGTGTGGTTTTTGGAAAGAACAGACATGCAATGACTCTAGCTGTGGTTCATGAAAAGAACACACATGCAATGACATTGGTGGATCCATGTGTGGTTTGTGAAAAGAATAGACATGCCTCTATCCACTGGGTGTGGTTCATGAAAAGAACACACATCCAATGACACTGGTAGATCCATGTGTGGTTTGTCGAAAGAACAGACATGCAATGACACTGGGTGTGGTTCATGAAAAGAACACACATGCAATGACACTGGTGTACCCTTATGTGGTTTGTGAGAAGAACACACATGCAATGACTCTAGTTGTGGTTCATGAAAAGTACACACATGCAATGACACTGGTGGATCCATATGTGGTTTGTGGAAGGAGCATACATGCAATGACTCTAGCTGTGGTTCATGAAAAGAACACACATGTAATAAAACTAGGTGGATCTATGTGTGGTTTGTGGAAAGAACAGACATGCAATGACTCTTGTTGTGGTTCATGAAAAGAACACACATGCAATGACACTGGTGGATCCATGTGTGGTTTGTGAAAAGAACAGACATGCAATGACTCTAGTTGTGGTTCATGAAAAGAACACACATGCAATGACACTGGTGGATCCATGTGTGGTTTGTGAAAAGAACAGAAATGCAATCACACTAGGTGTGGTTCATGAAAAGAAAAAACAGCCAATGACACTGGTGGATCCATGTGTGTTTTGTAGAAAGAACAAACATGCAATGACACTGGGTGTGGTTCATGAAAAGAACACACATGCAATGACACTAGTGTATCCTTATGTGGTTTGTGAGAAGAACACACATGCAATGACTCTAGCTGTGGTTCATGAAAAGAACACACATGCAATGACACTGGTGGATCCATATGTGGTTTGTGGAAGGAACAGACATGCAATGACTCTAGTTGTGGTTCATGAAAAGGACAGACATGCAATGACACTGGTGGATCCATGTGTGGTTCATGAGAAGAACACACATCCAATGACACTGGTGGATCCATGTGTGGTTTGTTTAGAGGAACATACATACAATGACACTAGGTGTGGTTCATGAGAAGAACACACATGCAATGACACTGCTGGATCCATGTGTGGTTTGTGAGAAGAACACACATGCAATGACTCTAGCTGTGGTTCATGAAAAGAACACACATGCAATGACACTGGTGGATCCATGTGTGGTTCATGAGAAGAACACACATGCAATGACACTGGTGGATGCTTATGTGGTTTGTGAGAAGAACAGACATGTAATGACTCTAGCTATGGTTCATGAAAAGAACACACATGCAATGACACTGGTGGATCCATGTGTGGTTTGTGAAAAGAACAGACATGCAATCACACTAGGTGGATCCATGTGTGGTTTGTTTTGAGGAACAGACATGCAATGACACTGGGTGTCGTTCATGAAAAGAACAAACATGCAATGACAATGGTGGATCCTTATGTGGTTTGTTTAGAAGAACACACATGCAATGACTCTTGCTATGGTTCATGAAAAGAACAGACATACAATGCCATTGGTTGATCGATGTATTTCATTGTACAAGACACTCACTTTCCATCTTTATACTACTCAGTTTTGCCCTTGGTTTTTTGATACTACTCAGTTTTGCCCCCGTCTCTCTATCTTTCGTAGAAGCCCAAACCTATGCTCACTCTGTCTGCTACTCCCTGATTGGTTGTCACAGTTGTCACGCGGATCGTGCGGACTAACTGTTGATTCTGTGCGATCCAACGATGATTGTTGCACACGTCGTGCCCTTCACAGTACAGCGTGAGACAGCATGGACATATCCCTCAGCGAGACTTATACAAGAAGGAACACGATGCCGTCCATGGAAAAATTCGTCGAGCAGTCATGTCATGTTTAATCAAGTCTGAAAAGCCTACTACTGCTACTACTATGCCGGAACATGCGTCATCGAGTGCACGGTCATCGATGGACAACTGCAATTTATTGGCACTTGATTTTAATAAGACATATCCCATTTTTTACGCAGCGGATCTCAATCTCACTTCCAACTGGGCCCCGCCATAAGAAACTTGCACGCGCTAGCCGGAGGCCAAAGAGCTGAGCTCGACGAGACCTAACGTCAATGCCTACAATCAGACCCAAAGGCGGCGAGCGCGAGACCATGAACATCAATGCCTACATTGCTGAACACCGACATCCACAAAGGCTGCGAGCACGAGACCATGAACATCAATGCCTAAATGAAGGACGCATGAAGGACGGGTTGGATGTGTCCCTCAATGTATCTGCTGCTGCGGAGGCTACTGCTGCTAAGCAGCTTCTTTTGATTTTCTATATTTTGCTTGCATCCTATTTCTGGCTGAATGCATCGAACCTCTTTAAGCAACCTACTTCCTATCGCTATATCCTATTTAGCTGCGCACGGCTATATCTACATTTGTTTTGTTTTCTGAATAAATGTATTCTGCCTGGTGTGATTTGCTGCTCTAGATTTGCTACCTGATCGGAGACAAAAAGAGGTCCAAAAGGGAACGAATTATCGAAGAGAGAATCTTCTCTAGATTTGCTAACAATTTGGGCAAAATGAAACATATCTATTTAGCGAGAGAGGAAAAGGGTACTCTTTCAAACTGCCAGTTAACGAGCTACCATCTTGACAAGCTACAAGCCACATACATAAACATAACACAAAGAGGGTTAAATTTATTTTACTACTCTCACTTGAGGTGCTACACATCTTGACAAGCTAAATGAGTTCCACAAAATAGAAACATAACACTATGAAGTAAAATTTAATTCACTTCTCATCAGACCACTTGAGGAGCTTGCCATCGTTCCTAGGCGACTAACTGCGATCATTCCCGGTGGATCTTACATTATTGGCACTCCACAGCTCACGAAATGCTTCGTCCCACCTGGGTCTGACTTGGCTTCCCTATCTTCAGCATCCTGCGGCACAATTAGTGGTGCATCACAGACCTGATTGTTGCCGCTAGAAGATGCTGCCTCTCTGTTTGCTGCTTCAGCTGCAGCCTCTCTGTCAGCTGCTTCTGCTTCAGCTGCAAGCTCTCTTTCACCTGCTTCTGCAACCTCTTTGTCAGCTGCTTCAGACGCAGCCATTTCCTTTGCATATGCAGCTTCAAACTCATCTATTCTGCATTTTCTACAAAGGGCTCCCCTAAGCTCGTCTTCCCTCTTGCAAATAGGGCAAAACATGAGGTAACGTAGAAAAAAATGGATCTTCTTGTATAGCTGGTAGGTCACGTAAGCATCTATGGCTGCATACTTCAGGTTTATATCAGACAACGGCCACTCGTCCCAGAAATCGTGCCTATCCGTAGGGAAATCTTCCTTCATTCTATTGTACGACTCATCGAGGATTCTAGTTACAAGTGATGCTATTCCATCCTTCCTTGAGCCCCCTAGGATCCAGACAATATGTTGAATATCGATCCAGTTGTGCGCAGGAATCATAATTCCCTCTTGATAAAATTTCAAAAAATCAGTTGTATTGTCGACAGTCAGAAAACAATTCCCTTTTCTACAAGGAACTGGCGCAGCGCCGGACAATTCCTGTTAGTCCTGAAAGTATGTAGTTTGTCATCACCAAAATTTGTAACTACAAATATTTTGTCAATGCAAGATCATCATCTGAATATAATTTTGAAAAGTTTAGTAAATGCAAGATCAAGACTCTCAACATTGTCTTGTCATAATTTATTTGGTCCTAAATAAAATCCAGTAGTTGCAAGATGAGCAAATGGATAAAGAACAAGATGAGAAAACCCTAAAAGCGGTTAGCTACAGAGAGCAGATCTACAAACCGGGAGAGGTGGTAGACAAGGACGTGTTTCCTCATGGCCAGTTGAACGACGACGACTTCACTCCCTTCATATGGGTGCTCTAGGGTGTACTCGAGGTCCAATCCCACAAACTTGTCCTCGTCTTTCTCAAGCCAACTCTCATACAACCTCAGGGCACGCACCACTATCTCCTCCTCGTTGGTGTAGACAATGTCTATCTTCTTATTGTCATGGGTAGTGAAGCTTGTCTCTAGAGTGCGATGACCTTCCATGGCGGCAAGGAGAAGACGGGAAGAAGACATATGACAGGAAGAAGAAGATTGGTTTCTGCGAGGCAGGGGAACGGTGGAACCGTCAATGCGCTTTTAAGGTAGTGGTTAACGACAGGGACGGAAGTCCAAGGAGAGACGCGTGGTGGTGGCCGTTCCAGCTTCTGAGTAAACAAAAAATAATTATAACACTGATACATGTGCCCTATTTTGTCACATCAATACACTGGGCAGGGGGTGTTGTCCTATCCACTGTGCCAACGCTGCAAGCCTACGTGACATCCACCCTGCCTAAGCGACAGGAGCGACATAACAGCGAGAACTGACAGGGGGGGCCCAACTTGACGACCGTTAGCCTGATATTTTGTATTGAAACGTAAAGTTGAATTCGTGCCAAAAAATACCCTCTGAGTATTTGGCACGCCAACTTTGGGCAACGCAGCTGATTGTAAGCAACTTGGGTACCGCGTTGCCTGGACACCCCAATTTTTGGGCCGCAAAATGATATTCTCGGTGGCTAGGGATGGGAGTAAAAGGGGCAAGGGGAAGGGGTGGCGCCTCCCCTCCTTATATAGAGGGGCAGGGCGTCCTAGGGTTCCCTCCTTGGGCCCACCCCTAGGGCCGGCGCGCCAAGGAGGGAGGGGGTGTTTCCTTCCCCCCAAGTCTTCCCCTTCTCTTTCTTGGTTTTCAAGTAAACTCCTTTGAAACTGCTAGAACCTTCCAGATCCTTCTAAAACATTCTAGAAACTCCAACTAAATACTCCGGAACTTTTCCGAAACCCAGAAAAAGATTTCCTTTACATGAATCTCATTCTCCAGACCATTCCTGATCTCCTCGTGAAGTCCCAAATCCAATCCGAGACTCCGAACAACATTCGGTCTCCAACGCATATTCCATATCTACCTAAAATAACATAGAACCTTAAGTGTGTCACCCTACAGTTCGCGAATATGTAGACATGATCGAGACACCTCTCTGATCCATAACCATCAACGAGATCTGGAGATCCATAATGACTCCCACATACTCAACAATGACTTCGTGATCAATAGAACCATTAACATACGAAACCAATTCCCTTTTTAACGCGATACTCTACTTATCTGAGGTTTGATCATCGGTATCTCCATACCTAGTTCTACCTCATTACCGATAAGTACTCTTTACTCGTTCCATGATATGTCATCCCTTGTGACCTAGTCACATGCTTGCAAGCTAATTAGATGACATTCCACCGAGAGGGCCCAGAGCATATCTATCCGTCATATGGATGGACAAATCCCAATCTTGATCCATGCGCCTCAACACATACTTTCAGAATACCTAATCCCACCTTTATAACCACCCAGTTATGAAGCGGCATTTGATATCATCAAGGCACTCATCCGGTGATGGTGATTAACACAATCTCATGGTCGACGGATTAGGTTACTATGTATTTGAAAGCTTGTAGCAAGACGAACTTAATGACTTGTCTTATGCTATGCTTACTATGGGTGTGTGTCTATCACATCATTCTCCTAATGATATGATCTTGTTATTAATAACATCCAATGTCCATGATCAGGAAACCATGATCATCTATTAATCAACAAGCTAGTCTTAACAAGAGGCTTACTAGGGACTCTTTTATGTTTACAAAACACACAAGTATTAGTGTTTCCTGATAATACAATTATAGCATGGGATGTATACATTCATCATAAACACAAAGATATAATAATAACTATTTTATTATTGCCTCTTGGGCATACCTCCAACAAGCCCACATCTAGTTGAAACTAAAAAAGTTCAGGCTAGATGCTCTAGAGAAACTAAGTATGTCACTTTGTGCATAATGAAAATGCTCGGAGGAAGGATGCCAACGAAAAGTATGCCAAGCTACAAGAAGAGCTAGATCTTGAAAATGGTAAAACATTCTTTTTGAAGGAACAGATCAAAAATAGCAAGCATCTATTTTCCTCCAACAGCTCGATGATCCATTACTTGTAGCCTTTTTTCTTCCGGGTACTCATAATGATTTATTTGTTCTAACTTGCAGATGCTATTTCCAAGGACAAGGGCATTATTGAGAAATACAAGCACATCCAATAGCTGGATGATGAGAATAATATCCTGAAGAAAGACCTGGCTACTGCCGTTAAAGGGCATGAAGAGGCAATAAAGGTTATGCAAGAATCTACTGACACCGAGATGGAGCGCCTAAAGAAGGAGATTAAACACCTCAAGGTACAAAACCAAGCCACCACAGCACAGAATGTTTGGGGGCCTTGAGGCGTACAAGAAGCTTTAGAAGGAGCATGACATCTTGGCGGAAACCTGCCATCATGCTGAAACAAGCATCTTCAGTAACTTTCCTCCATATTTCTCAAATTATATAAGTCAGAAAATGTATATCACTATTGTACTCATGACCTTTGTCTCTTACGAAAAAACTACTCCCATTGGTTTAACCAACATGGGTGAAGGTGCTCTGGATTCAAAGGAATGCATGATTCTTGCCAGCAACTTCATCCGTATTGCCATCACTCAAGCCAAGGAGATCCCTCAGCCTCTAGATATCACCATCAAGGAGACAGATTTTGTCGCCAAGTACTCAGAAATCCTCCATCGAGCCCCTGAGAAAATAAGGATTTGGAAAGCATCCTCTATCTGATCCGACGCGAGGATGGCCTTGTCCTTGGTGAAGGCACACTATGACAAAGCCGGCATGGACTTGATAACCTCCGGTATGCTGAAGTTTGACGAAGAGGGACATGAGATTGATAGCACTGCTATTTGGAACTCCTTCGCCGGCTATGAGACCAAGGTTTCCAAGTTAGTCAAGGCGGATGTCTTTGTGCCTGTCAACGAGATGGATGATGAGCCAACAACCTCAAAGTCTAGCCCTGGATCCTCAGATTTTGATGATTTCTCTAGGCCTTCTTCTCTTGTTGCTGATGATGTAGTGTCGAAGTCACCTGCAGCTGAGCCATAAATACTTTTTGTATTAAATGTTTCTCTGCTATTTTTTGTGTATGTGGAAAAACAATATTGAAGTAAGGCGGAAAACTTGGCTACAAGCCTCCTGCTACTTATTCGTATCCAGTATGTATATTGTTTTAAGTAAGTGCTGGCTTATCCATTATTCTGGTTCTTATGCTTGACCTTTCATGAGACGGAAGACTCGCAACACAAAACCATGTTCTCAGGTGATGATGCTTAATAGCACCATCAAGAACCTAAGAACAAAATCGGCGGCTTTGGGTGCCGAAATGTCAATACTCCAGAATCCACATAAAAATAACAGAAAACGTGTAGAATAGAAAACTTAAGCTAATGCCCGTAGGCGGAATTTTTACAAGTGCAAACGCAAACTTGTGCATAAAGGGTTTATATAATCCAAAACTAAACACTTAAGAAGATAAAAGACTCAACAAATATGAGTGAACCAAAATCTTTATTTCATTGATCATATAAGATACTTATTACATAATAGAAAATATGCTAAGTGTAAAAAGGACGTAGATGTGCTATGTTCCATGGCTGATCAGTCTCCGGATAATAATCATCGGGGTCACGTCGCTTGCGCTTGCGTTCTATTGGCCTATCTTTCAATCCGCGAATATCAAAAAGGTAATAGGAACCATTGAGCATCTATTTGCTTATGGTGAACGGTCCATCCCAAGGGGGGATAATTTGTGTGACTTTTTATGCTTGAGGCGAAGCACCAGATCCCCCTCTTTAAATGAGCGATGCCCAACATGGCGACTATGGTAGCTGCGCAACTTCTGCTGGTAGATGGCGGATATCTAGCATGCCAAGACATGTTCTTCCTCGAGTAGGTCCATAGATAGGCGTCTAGATTCTTCAGCGTCATCTTCGTCGTAGGTGGGGACTCCCGGTGTATCATGGAGGATGTCGGATGGTAGAACTGCTTCTACTCCATAAACCTTGAAGGAGGGGGTCAAGCTGGTAGATCTATTGGGTGTTTTTTGCAAACTCGACAACATAGATGGTAATTCCTCCGCCTAGGCTCCTGCTGCTCTATGGTGAGGTGCCTCTAAGCGTGGATTGATTCCTTGC
This sequence comes from Avena sativa, assembly GCA_916181665.1. Classification (NCBI taxonomy): domain Eukaryota; kingdom Viridiplantae; phylum Streptophyta; class Magnoliopsida; order Poales; family Poaceae; genus Avena; species Avena sativa. The sequence goes on from OV702289.1 coordinate 327,021,173, forward strand.
AGAACTAGTCCATTGGCCCGCTCAACCTATCCGTTAGACTATGGGTGTGCCATAGATGCTAGGTCAAGGCGTATGCCATTTTCGTGACAATACTCCTCAATTCTCCAACTGATAAGTTGTTGCCGTTGTCGGTGATGATGCTATGCGGGAGACCAAATCTCACCACTAGATCTCGGACAAATTTCAGGGATGTTGCCCCATCGAGCTTTCTAATGGGGTTAGCTTCAATCCATTTTGTGAGTTTATCAACTGCAACCAGCAGATGTGTAAACCCACGAGGTGCCATCTGCAACGGACAAACCATGCCAAGCCCCTAGACTAAAAATGTCCAAGTAATTGGTATCGTTTGCAATTCTTCAGATGGAACATGTGGTTTCCTTACATAGAACTGACATCCAACACAAGTTTGCACTAGCTTGTCGACGTCCGCCTTGGCAGTCGGCTAGTAGAATCCTTGCCGGAAGGCTTTGAGACCAATGATCGGGGAGCAACATGATGCCCGCAATCTCTGAGATGTATCTCTCTAAGTATGTCCATACCTTGGTGCTGGGAGACACACCGTAGGAATACTCCATGGTACTTATTTTGTATAGCTGGCTATCTATTATGACATAGCCTTTTGCTCTGCATACTATCTACCGGCTTTCGACTTCGTCGGTGGGTAGTGTTCAATCTTGAAGATAGTCCATGAATGGTTTTGTCCAAGACATATAGGTCACTATAATTAAGTTAACAAGTGAATCCACTCTATCCGGGTTGTCGGGGTCTGCCCCTTTCACAGATGGTGTATGTAGATGCTCCAAGAAAACACAAGGAGGAATTGGTTGACAGGCTGATCCAAGCTTAGACAGCAGATCTGCCGCCTCATTGTCCTCCTTCTTGATGTGCTTGACTTCGTAGACATCGAAGCACTTGGCTATCTCGTCTACTTCGTCTCAATATGCCGCCATCATAGGGTTCTGCATGTTCCAGGTTCTAGCCACTTGATGGGTAACCAAGTCAGAATCTCCACAGCAAACTATGCGCTTGATGCCAATATCCTTAGCTACACGAAGTCCGTGAATGAGAGCTTCATATTCCGCCATGTCGTTGGTCATGTTGAAGTGAATCTGTAGGATGTACTACAACTTCTCCCCTGTTGGTGATTGTATTAATACACCATTCCCCGAGCCATGGAGTAACTTGGATCCGTCAAAGTGCATGACCCAAAACCCTGGCTCTAGCACAGGAGTGTCTTCTGGCAGTTCTATCCAATCTGCGATGAAATCTGCCAATGCTTGTGATTTGATAGCGTCACGCCTCTTGTAGGTGATTTCGAAGGAGGCAAGCTCGATGCTCCACTTAGACACCCTTCATGTAGAATCGCTGTTGTTGATGATGTCAGACAGTGGAGTTTTTCTCACCAGTGTGATGGGGTGCTCCTGGAAGTAATGCCTTAGCTTCCGTGAAGCAAGGAAAACTCCATAAGCTAGATTCTGGTAGTGCCGGTAATGCTACTTGGATTCCATCAAGACCTAGCTTGCATAGTAAACTGGTCGCTAAACTTCGTGCTCGTGTGTTGGCTCCTTATGCTCCACCACGACGACGATGCAGATAACCCAGTTGGTTGCTGCCATGTATACTAACGTTGGCTCCATTGACTCCGGTGCTGCAAGTATTGGTGCGGAGGAGAGTATTATTTTCAACCCCTGAAATGCTACATCTTCTTTATCCGTCCATACAAATTTGTTTGCCTTCTTGAGAAATTTGTAGAGCGGCATTGCCTTCTCTCCAAGTCGGATGATGAACCGGCTTACTACAACGACATAGCCTATGATCCGCTGTATGTCCTTCAAGCATGTCAGAAGTTTGATGTCGAGGATGGCCTTGATCTTCTCCGGGTTGATCTCCGGGTTGACCTCGATTCCGTGATGCGAAATGATGAAACCCAACAATTTGCCGGCTGGGACCCCGAAGACACACTTCTTGGGGTTTAGCATCATGTTATATTTCTGTAGGTTGTCGAAGGGTTCCTGCAGTCAGCAATGAGATCATTTGATTTTTTTGACATCACCGCGATATCGTCCACATAAGCGTGTACATTGCGACCTATTTGATCATGTAGGCAACACTACATCGTCCGCTGGTACGTAGCACCAGTGTTTTTCAACCCAAAGGGCATCGTGACGTAGCAATACATGCTGTAAGGTGTGATGAACGAAGTGTCCATTTGGTCGTACTTTCGCATTTTAATCTAGTGGTATCATGAGTATGCATCGAGAAAACATAGAAGTTCTGAGCTAGCCGTCGAGTTAATGACTTGGTCAATGCGAGGCAAATCAAACGGATCCATCGGGCACGATTTGTTAAAGCAGATGTAATCAACCCACATTATTAATTCTTTGGTTCCCCTTTTGGAGACAAGTATAGGATTGGCCACCCACTGGGTGTGAATAACTTCTCAGATAAAACTAGCCTTAAGTAACCTAGCTATCTCCTTGCCAATGGCTCTTTGTTTTTCATCACCGAAGCCTCGTAGAGGTTGTTTCACCGGTTTTGCTTTAGGATCATTGTTTAAGATGTGGTCGCCAAGTTCCCTAGGTATACCCTTCATGTCAGAAGGTTTTCAGGCGAAGATGTCCCTATTCCCACGGAGGAACTCGACGAGCGCGCTTTCCTATTTGGGATCTAGGTCCATGCCAATGGAGGTGGTCTTGGAGGAATCTCCTTCCACAAGTTCCACCTGCTTGGTCTTGATGGAGGCCTTGAAGGCAGGTTCAGAGTCAGAAATCTATTTCTTCAAAGCCGTCATCTCTGAGGCATCGACTTGGCTCTGGATCTCCTTGAACTCTTCACCATAGAGGACCGCTTCGGTGAAGGCGACTTCACTCAGCTCACACTCCCTTTCCTTAGTGAAGCTTCTGGCACCAGTGATGATGTCGTTTGGTCCGGGTATCTTGAGCTTGTTGTAGAAGAAATATGGCCTGGCGAGGAAGGAGTGGAAGATGTCGCGTCCAAATATGACATGGTACATGCTCTTGAAACACACCACTTCAAAGGTCATGCGCGGTTGGCGGTAATTGTTGACATCACCAAAGGCGACCGGAATGGTGATGCAGCCAAGGGACTGACCTTTCCAGCTAGGAAAGATGCCATGGAAGACGATATTGCTCTGCCTTAGCTGGGTCTTTGTCAATTTCATCTTGTGCAGTGTATCAAGGTACATAATGTTGATGTCGCTTCCACTGTCCACGAGGCACTTGGTGAACTCATTGCCGTCAATCAGGGGGTTGATGACCATGGCATAATGGTTCTCTGTTGGGATGAGCTCTGGGTGATCCTCTCTGTCTCAAGTAACTGCAATTTTCGGCCACCTGGCGTACTGGGGAACTATGGGGAGGGTGGCCATCAGTATCCTCAGAGAGGTTTTCTAGGCCCGGATGGTGGGAGTGTCAAGGAAAGTGTGGTAGACTGGAGCCTTCTTTTCAAAAGGATTTTTACCTTGCCATCATGTTTGTCGGTGGGCTTGGGGTCCACATCGTCATCGATATCATCTAAATCCTTGGACTCTTCCTCCTTCTTCCCTTTGCCCATTCCGCGGGGTCTATTCTTTCGACTTCGCTTGTAGCCGGACTCAGGGTCTTCCTTGAGGTCGTTGATAAACTTGCACTGGCGGTTGGTATGAGTGGCCTTACCATTTGCGTCAAGATGGACGAAACACGACATATCATGGTACTCCTCGTATATCTGGGGAATGCGGGGCCCTACGGGTGTAGAGTCACTCCAGTGCTGCCCACAACCAGCTCCCCTATCACAACCATGTTGTCCGCCTTCGCCTCTGCCAGCGAAAGTCATGTCGACCATGTCGGCTTCTAGCTTGTCTTCTGGAGGAATCTTCCGCTTGTTATTGTTGTTCTTCTTGGCCTAGGTAGGAATATACACTGCAAGTAGGGACCCGCAAGCATCACCGTCGGCAGCGGCAAACTTGCTAGCCTTGGCAATAATTGAGTTGAGGTCAAGGTTTCCCTTGTCTTGAGTGCGCTTCAGCGTATGTCAGAGCAGGGTTCCCTTTTAGAGACCGTCGATCAAGGCTGCTATAGTAGTTTGGTCATGTACTCCCACGCATGAATTTTTCATATCAAGCCAATGGTATAGATAGGCGCGAGATGATTCATCCTTCTCTTGCACACACCGCTGTAGGTCACCGACAGTGCAAGGATGTTTGTACGTACCCTCAAAGTTCTTTGTGAATGCTTCATGCATGTCCAACCAATTACAGATTGATTTCTCCGGCACGCCATCGATCCATTGTTGAGTGGTACCAGAGAGCATTAGTGGGACGTACTTAATGGCGAAGTTAGGATTTCCACCTATGATTTAAATCGCTTCGTGGTAGTCCTACAACCATGTGGCAATCCTGGTAGTGCCATCATAGGGATAGATAGTCTTGTCAATCCGGAGGTCCTTAGGGTAGGTTGTGCTCCAGATAACTGGTTCGAAACAACATGGCCCCAAGTATGGCTCTTCCTGGGCTTCATGGATCTTATCAAGGCAAAACTTGCATCGTACGGCTCTAGGTGTTGATTGTGGTGATCTCTGCCATGGGGAGGGGAGTTGTGGCATGAGTTGTGAGACCTGTGGGATCCTGCGCCATGGTAGCTGCTAGGTGGCGATGGTGGCAGCGACGACGGTGGTGGTGGGTTAGCCTTCTTCCTACTCCCTCCATGCAAATATTCACGTCTGTCATGGTTTCTTGTCGGATGTGGGGCTTCCTCGTATGATTTGCTCCTGTGTCCGTAGTTGCCGTTGCGCTCTCCGTTGTGTATAACGATGCCGACCTGAGGGAGCCTAGGAGGTGGCATGCTTGTACGGTGGCACGGCTGTGGGTCCTCGCGATGTTGGGACTGCGGGGGTGGTGTTGAGCGACAGGGGTGAGCCTTATCTTCGTTGCTGGCGGATATTGGGATAGCATTAGTCATGTTGCGTGGATCCCTCCGCCTTTGTTCCATGGAGCCTGTATAGGATCCTTCATCGCCAGGTGATCTTGGTCTACGGTGGTTGTTCATGCTGGACTGGCAAAGATCCGGGTTGGACTCCAACCTCTGCGAGGTGGCCTTATCCTATTGTTTGCAAGCCTTGGCGACAAGGTCATAGACCTGATCCACCGCTTCAGGTGATCTATCCTGTTCGAGTAAGTTCTTGGCGACGAGCATATTGAGGGCAGGGGTTGGCATGACCTGCTTCCTAGCCGAATCGATGTAGGGGTAGATTTTGTCGTTTTGGATGGAGCCTACCCCAAGTTGCGTCGAACGCCTGGATCACCGATGACATGAGCCGGAGCTTTATTTGCCTTGTGCTTCAAGAGTAGCTTCTTGTACTCAGCCTCCATTGTTTGCGCCGCCTTGATCGACTATTGTGCTTTGGCCAAATCCTTGTCTAGCTGCACACCATGATCTACAATGCACTTGGCCTCCACGAGGATTTCCTGCATTTCTCATCAAGTTGCGTAATGTTCCGGATATGGGAAACCATTAGCGGTTCGACAAGGAGATTGCCATATATCACCTTGTCGGCTGGAGTGACCAAGGGGTTGCCAGCTACTAACATGGATGGCGGAGGCGTTATGTTTGTTTGGTTTGCAGCACTGGGCCCGGTGGTGAGTTCTTTCGGCTGCTGCGGGGGATAGCCGGAGGGGGCATGGATATAGCTGGACCTGGAGGATCAACGACTTTTTTAACGATTGGCCACCGTAGCTCCAGCATCAGCCGCTACTGGCGGAGATTTTCCGGCTCCCTGGTTCTACTGATCTTCTTCCATCACGTTCTCGATGGCCACCAATACCTGGCGGGAAGTGATGGCTTTCTTGGCACCCTCCTCCTTCTCGAACTCCTTTTCGATCTCCCTCATGACAACATCGTATTCCTCTGATTTGGCCTCCGAACCGTCGCCATCCATGCTGATGTCGGCGTAAAGTGCATCGAGCACTGAGTCGGAGTTAGTGTTGGTGTTTTCGACGGGAGAGTTAGAGGCGGAGGCTGTGTGGCCGGTAGTCTTGGCTTTTGCGGCTGCGGTGGCGATGTCAGCCTCGGCTCCCTCATTGGCGTTAGTGAAACTGTTAACAGTTGCGATCATATTGATGAGGGTAAGTAAGTCGGCGACCTGTCGCCTCCTGAGCGTATGCCGGAGAAGGGTTCCGGGCGTAATCCCCTCCACTAAGAGGTACACTAGTTCATCAGTACGGTCTCCTTCCAAGGTTTCCCTCACCCTCATCCATCTGGCGAGGTACTCACGTGGGGATTCCTCCGACCTTTGGACAGAACGAGCCAGATCGAAGATGGTAACGATGCCAACAAAGTGCGACCTCCACTTCTCAAACACTCGAGGAAGCCAAGAGGATTTGCCCGATCCTTCCACCATTATATCCTGCATAGGGGCAGTTTGGGTGGGCCTTGATTTTTCGTGATCTAAGCCGGCAAACTCCGGAGAGAGATACGATCCCGGTCCTTCCGCGAGCGTGTCCTGCCCAGAGGCGGTCCATGCGTGCCTTGACGTGTTCCCGACTTCTTGGGAGCTTGGTCCCGAGTCACTTTCACCGATGAAGAGATGGCTGTCCCTGATTGGAACAATGGAGCAACAGGTGGGGTTCGACTCCCCTGGGATCCAGAACTCGTCCGGGGGGATGATCAGAACATTGCCAGAGAAGAGAACACGCCCAATGGTCACAGTATCGCCGATTCTCGCAAAGATATTGGACCTCGCCCAGTGTAGAGCTCGAAGCGCCTCTTGCCCCACGGTAGGCGCCAACTGTCGTGGTATTTCCGACGAGTACGCCATGGAGGGGTCCTCACAGAGCATATTTAGAGAGGTGGGGGAAGGAGGTGAGTTTACGGATACGAGGTAACATAGCTTACCTTGTTCAAGTCCCACAATGGTGACGGAACTCTACTCCTTCTATAAATCACTATAATGGCAATACGCCGAGTTACAGGGATCAGTTCTCTATGCGATGTGTTGTGCTAGGCACTATGATGCTGCCATAAAGGCTCCCACAGGTCTAGCTTATAAAGGCGCCATAACCTAGGATTATAGGGAAAGGGCCTTGTTGGACATGTTACAGAGTCGTACACTAATACTAAGTAGTCTTCGTGTCTTGTACTCCAAGTCTCCGGGTTGGTCGGTAACTACACCGTAGCCTTCCTTTTCGTGGCATGGACCTCCCTTCTGGATCCGTCTAACTGGCCACCAGCAGGCCATGGGCCGTGCTACCAACTGTGGGTCACCCGGGTTATCCGGATTAGAGACATGCAATGGTGATACCCATTTAGCATATCCCCAACATATAGTGTGGTGGATTGCAAGGTCTGTGCAGACTGTACCCACATTGTGCGCGACCCGACATTTAACTGTGACACACCACACGATCAGGACGAGCACCATGTCCACTTCTTATAGGCTCCAACAACTTATGTTTGTCACCATAGCCGCACCTGAAGACGAAACCGTCCATCGTGCGAAGGCAAAATCCACTTGGATTGGGACCTCCAGCTCCGAATCGATGTAGGGCAATCTGACCTCGCGGGTGTGGATGCCCAACTCCACCTCCACCCAAATCGAGGCCATCTCCGTTAGCTGGGAGAGAGCCTCACCGACGGAACGGCAGGCTAGAGGGGAGACGGCTGCTCCGCTGTGTAGAACAGGTCCAGGGCGACAACGCTGGCGGGGTCTAGACCTGGGCGGCGGCGATGGAGGGGGCTAGACCTGGGCGACAGTGGTGAGGGGATCTGGTACGCCAACCACGAAAAAGCAGGCCCCACTAGGGGCGGAGCCAGGGGGGGCGAGCAGGGGCTAGACCCCCCTAACAATTAGCCCCCCTAACAATCTGCTGTATATTGTTAGTGTTAATATCTCCATTAGGCCTAAGCTCCTTGCGTGAAACCCACGGTGCAAAGAGTCATAGCTCGTTAGCCCATGATATTGATTGCTAGAGTGATTGCCGACGACCTGAAGTAGCTAGCTATGAATAATGGATCAATTTGAGACAGATCGATACCAACCCTATATAGCAATACTTGTAAAATAGGCAAGTCACCGATGTCTTTCACGTGGATCGATCTCCTCGCCGGCGTGAGATCGCCTATCATCGTCGCCCACTACTCCGGCTGTCAAGCCGCCAGCGGTTTGTCAATCCAGCAGAGGTGAGTGTGTCGTCCGCCACTAATCATTCGCCCGTCCGCTTGCTGCTCATCTGCGCACCATCGACTAACTGCTAGATTATTTTTCTAGGGAACACCAATTCACTTTATACATACCGGATCGCTGATCTAACCTAAGTCTATTCTGCTCGAGTCTAGCTATTACCATTAATGTAAGACATTTAGATTTTTTTTAAAACACATGCATGTAGAAATGTTTTAGTGTGTAGGTTTACTTATTTTGGACTATATCTAGTCTACTTAGAAATATCTAAAAGTCTTACATTACTGAATGGAGGAAGTACTCCGTATTTTCTGATTAAAAATAGACAAAAAATAATGGAACCTATTATTTTTCCATGCCAATTGTATCCAGTCTGAAACTGACCTAGTGCCAAATTTAGATCAAATCGTTGGTAGGAGAGCTATATTTAACTTATAAATTTAGCATTTTTGTTGTTGTCAAATATATGGTGTTTTTCTTATGTATGCAAATGTGAGATAATTTATATTAACTGTAAGCCAAAAATTATGCTATTTTACTTTACCTATACGTCTGCAATCTACATATACTATACTTCAAAGATTGTTGTCGTGGTTTCGTTCTCCTATGTCTAAATCCTGGCTCTGCCCCTGGGCCCCACACTCAGGAGGTAGTTGGCGGCGTTCAGCGATGTGGGGAGTATGGGAAAGTAATGCGGGCCTTAGTCAACGGCCGCCACCGGCCAGGAGATAGAGGAGGCCCGAGGAGAAGCACCTGGACTCCCGCGGCTGTCCCTTGTCCACGCTCACCTCCGGTACACCCTGTCCGCATAGGATGGGAAAACAAATCGTGTATTTTGATTTGGCGGTGGCATGTCTTGTAATACCATAAAAGAGCAAGGGACAAAAAGACTAAAAAAGTACTCTCTCTCTTTTAAAATATAAGATATTTTAGCTTTGTAAAATGAGTATACCTAGATCCTTTTAATGTGTAGATTCATTCTTTTATAACGCTAAAACATCTTATATATTGAAATAGAGGGAGTATTTGACGCCGCGAACGAACCTTCGTTAAGCAAATTAGTAATAAAGTAATATTCGTGAAAATTTACAATCTTTTCTCTAAGGGAGAAATGGCAATTTACGTGGACTCACGTGTACCTTCTATTTGTTGAGTGGACTCACCTGTACCTGCAACGACCATTTTTAGCTGCGGTAATAAGAAATGCTCCAACATAATATTCCCTCTATTTCTAAATATAAGAGTATCTTATATTAAGGAAAATAGGTAGTATACTACGGAAATATCAATGAATGGTCTCGTCACCAATCAAAATATCATAAAATATCCTACTCGGTGTGTAGACTTCGCTTTCCATGTCCCAATCTGGTGTCAGCATCTTCATCGTTGTTCGAGCCAAACTTAGGTGTGCAAAACGGCATCCGACCCGCCCCGCTTCGTAGACAAAATTTGTTACGCTAGTTCTAAAATATTTATCAAAATTAAGTTTAGTTTAAACTATATTTTGCTTTCGCGGGCTTATGCGAGTTGCCGAGCTTGCAACCCTAGCCAAACTGGATGTTCGTGATACCAGAAAATTATACGGTACTACCATGTCTATAATTTATACTAGATTTAGGGTTGCGTCTTAGCGCACGACCCGTGTCTCTCGCACCGGTTTCCATTTTGGATAACACGAAAAAAGTTGGAAAAACTATATTATAAAGTGTAGTTTTCTCATGTTAAGAAAACGATTTTGGGTCGCGGTTTCCCGCACTAATAGCCAGTTTGTGAAACGCTAAACATAACATGTCATGACAACTGATTGAAATCCATCATATGATCATTTAGGGACAGTTGCTGCACGGCACCAGTCTTTGGCACGGGTAAATACCTGGTAAAACACTATGCATAAATAGTACAACATGACATATTTTTCCATACAAATCATCAAGTGCTCAACAAATAAGTAGGCATACAGAGAATAGGGAAATGACAAATGAATAGTCTACCAGCCCAATCCTAAGCATGCAGCCAAACAATCAGTAAGTATATTCAACTATATATGCATGTGATCGCTAAAGAAATACCCAAGAAATAAGAGGCTACCATGTAGGTAAAATTCTTAAAGCGGACCTATTTTAAAAAATATCGCATTATAATGAGTGCTAATAAAACTATTTCTTTGAAAATATTATAATAGTTCTCTACTGATGATATCATAGAATACATTCGAGAATTCACACGAACAAATATTTGAAGGCACTTAGTTAGCCTGCAAGTGCAAGTACATGATACGGAGTCAGATTCTCATAAAGTGATGGTTGATGCATAAACAGCCAGGAAAGTAGCACTTGGTCTGACATCCAAAGAGTTTTTGAGGTAGTAAACCATTCATTCTTGAATAAAAAGGTAGAAAACATGGTCAAGTACCCGCTGGCTAGTTTTATTTCAGGGTGGGATCATAAGACACCTACAAATGAAAGACAAAAGAAGTAAGCAGGGGAATGGCAGGAATACAAATAAAACATAAAAACATAGAACTCAACCATTACCTAGGCTGCAACAACCAATGCTAATAGCTAAGCATTGGCATATATATGAAGAATAAGGCAAGAGTGACATAAACAACACAGTACAATTAACTATTACTTATGTTGTCACTCAAAAGTCTAACAAAGGCAGTGAGTAGGTGCACAGTACTACGATTACTATAAACATGTATAAGGTACTGAAAGATTAAATTCGGAGAATAGTATATTCTTTCATCCGAATAGAAAATAAGACGTTGATTTGATTATTTAAATATGTTGTTATCATGGGCCTAGGAAGAAATTGTATGCCGATGCAGGTCAATTCACATTATGATTAGTTGCCCATGCTGACCACCTCGGAGGAATGGTTACAGAAAAACTAAAGCTATTCAGTAAAGGATCAAATATAAGCATAAAATTTGAGTGTTGTGCCATTTTTTTTCTAAAATGATGGTCTTGAGAAACCAATTGCAGGGTCATTACTATCCATCCAATCAATGTACATCAACTGGACAACGATGAGCTCAGTAATCGCCGGTACCAACTACAATAGCAAGAAGAGTTAATCTCAATGAGGTTATGAGTTTCGACACTCTCGAAATAATAGATAATAAAGCCTTTTGTAAAAAATGCACTAAATGTCTATGATAAAAGATAGCATTTTAACTACTGCGGGATATCCAGAATGAATTATCAAGCATATGTATATTGAAACAAACATTAATCTAGCCACAAATCTAGAAGATCTCGAGGAACGGCAGGTGTTCCTCGCCACGGTGTTCGCCTCCCGCAGTAGCCTCCAGCTGCTCCGGAGAGGCAGTGGCTAGTGTGGATGAATTTAACCATTCATGCATTCAATCAAGTAGCCTTTTAATCCAGAACTCTATTTAACTAAACATACTCGACAACAAACCAAAGTAAAAATAGGATGATATCTGTGCATTAACTAAATGTGGAGCTGCTTCTTATCAACTAATCAGGTCTCAGGGATGTAAACTGTAGCATCCTATCTGTCTAACATCTGTAATGCTACATGGTTTAATAATAAAATGCTATTCCTACATGTATTGTTGCATCATCATAATATCATGCTCATGTCACCATGCCACCTTGCATTTGAGAATCATATAAAACCCCTTTATTTGGTTTTTACCCATATGCATTATATTGTATCACTTGCATTTGCCTCTTGATATATTGTATTTGTTTTTTGATAAATTGTTTCATGCCCAAGTTGAGTTGGGGGCATATCTTTTCTTAACTCCGCCACCTTTCTTTGTCATGACCTTATAGTTCCACCATCCAAACTATATGTGGGCATTTGCATTTCTTTTGTGTCTTGTCTAGCTCACATATCTAAAGATGGACCCACTTCTATACCACATGCTCTCATACTCGTTTATTATTGTTTTCACAATATAAATGATGTGGAGCCACATGTGGGGATGATTTTATATCTTCCATATGGTTTGTTTTAAAAATGGTGGGCATGTCTAAATATAAATGGGGCCAAACATTCATCTAGTGGAACCACATACTAGCATGGCCTATTTATATTCATTTATGCTTGTTTTAATCCATTCCATATGAGAGAGCAAGCTTGTCTAAACTTTGTGGGCCTTTACTCAAATTTTGAAATGCATGCATCAGCATAAGGCCATATGAATATCTAGATGTTTTCACAACTAGCAACCATGGTCATTATGTTCCATGCATGGCCCATGCAAGCCCTCATCTACCCTCTTTTGTTTTCCATTTGAATTTGAGGGAAGCTTGTTTGTTTTAAATCCAAACAAGAGGATTCAAATTCAAGTAAAGCTTTGGTCCATCCTTTTCCTTCTGAACCTCTTGGGCTCTTGCAAGATCTCAGCCTTTTCAAGCCACACCAAGATCTCAGCCTTTGCATCACTGATCTTGGATAATAACACATGTTCTACAGCTAATAAGACAACAACCTTAAGCGGGAATTTCTGGATACATCCAATGGATGGTAGCACCTCAAAAACTATTTCATCTTAAGGATTTATATCAAACAACATGAGTTGACAAATCATTTTCTTAAAGACCTATAAGGATCATTGTTTACACTTAATATCAAGGTACATCTATGAGGATAAGCAGGTAACAACCTTAGGTTTTATCTAGCATAGCCTCAGACCAGCATCATAGGCTTGGTAAAATTAAAGAGTACCACAAGCTAATTTATCCAATAATGTTTTTCAACTCTCGGACACTTTTGAGTACAAATAGAAATAGCCCAGTATCAGGATAAAGCTTGTGTACCATTCAAATGTAGGTTTCACAAGAATTCATGCTAACCAAGCAAATTCTACCAGGGGTTTCATAATCCAATTCTTTCAAAAGAATACTCAATCATTTTCCTAAAGTAGTATTTAGGAATCATTCTGCTTTACATAAGAAGCTACCAACAAGAATGCATCAACAATATTTGAACAAGAGACCAACTATATGTTCTAGTATGGGTATAAATCCACTCACAGAATAGCACAGAGTCACAACATTCAAAGTGTACAAGTGACAGTAATTCAAGATTATAGAAGAATGCAGTTAACAAAGCCACTGTCAACAATTTCAAAGACCACCAGTATATTGTACTTCTGCATAGACTAATCACCACCAATTACTCCTAAATCGTTCACTACCTCAGTAATCACAACACTAGTGGGTCAAATTCCAACACAGGGGATGAACCCTAACTAGGGGTTTCTCACCATAGGCACCCATAGAGTTGCAAGAGAGGACCAGAGGGGGAGAGAGAGGTAGACTTACCGGCAGTCCTCGCTGAAGATTAGAAGAGGAAGCAGAATCACCGGCGAGCGCACACGACGGCACGGGGAGCACCTGAGGGCGCTGCAACCCGCGCCGAGCCATGAAGGCAGCGACCACAGCCACACGAGCAGTAGGAGCGGCACCATAGGGCCACCAGAGTCGCAGCACGGCATCATAGGGGAGGCGGAACACCACATCACCGACAATCACCAAACCCTAGGGTTCGGGATGGAGGCGGCCTGGCCAGAAGGAGCGCCCAGCAACAAATTGAACTGGACCAATCGATGAAGCGGCATCGACTACCCCATCATGCACTAGGGCCGAAAATGCCTAGGGAGACCGGAATCGCACGACGGCAGCATCGGTAGCACCACGTCTCCGTGGAGGCGTGAGAGAGAAAAGGAAATGCGTGAGAGAGAGAGAAGCGAGTGGTACTAGGCCACTCGTTCAGGGAGGGTTTGACCAGCCAAGTGGGCCGGGTCAGGGCTGGGCCATCCCAATGGGCTTGGTCCAGATTTAAAAGAAAAAATATGAATAATTTATCAAAAAGACCAAAATACCCCTAGGACTTAAAATTTTCTAAAAAATAAAATAAAAGTCCTAAAAATATAAATAAAATACCAATGAACTCATAAAAGTATCCTCTATTCAAAACATTTAATAGAGAGAATTTTTGGTAATTAAAATTAGAAATGTTATTATGAATATATATACTCCTTTTAGAATTTTATAAAAATATAGAAAAAACTTACAATTGATTCATTTTTAAGATCCTAAAAGGAAGTACTATTATAGAAAAATACTAGTTTGTATTTTTGAAAAGTAAATCAAGTGTGATAAAAATAAAGTTTTATTTCCTTAAAGGAATTTTAGTTAAACACTTCAAAGAGTTAAAATTAAGTAAATTCACTTTTTTTAAACTCTTAGAATAATACTAGTTATCGTAATAACGCTAAATATAAAAATTATTTGAATTTAATGATTCTTAAGTAATACTTTTCTTTTATTAATTAAAAGAAACATAAAATCTTTATAAGGTGGGTAAAACACACAAAAAGGAAGATAATAAATTACATTACTATGCATTGCATATTGCTTCTTTAAATATTGTCCTTACCAGGCAATAATGGTTTTCTGTAGAAACCGAAGCACAAGGCCAAGTGGAAGTATCCAACTTCACTACCTTGTAGTCACAAGGCAAGTTCATCACTTGCTCATGTCCTTTGAAGAGTCTTTATGAAAGTATTGTGGATCACCTACTAGGCCCCACATCACAGAATTGTGGATGGGAAAGTACGCCCGGTTGTGCAGCAAGGAGTTGATCTATCATGGGTAAAGCAGCGCACCTCTACAGAGTGTAAGAACTGTAACTTGTTACTCCCTATTCTAGGAAGGAGCTACGAACACGGCAGGAAAGGAACTCCATGAAGTTTTGGTCAACCTATGAAGGCTGATGGGATAGTTTTTGATAATAAAATCAACCTTTGAAGAAATGTTTACTAAAACTACATAGTACCAAGGACTTATAGTCCGAGGTGGTAGTTAGAGCATCAAACTTCCCACCTTGCATATAGTGAACTTGCTAGGTAACGCTGTTACTCACCCTTTCCTTTGAACCCCTTGCTAGACTTTGAGGGCCAGAAGGATGACCAGGTGTATGCTACGAAAGTCCAAGATGACGTCTACTATGAAGAGCCGGACCTATCCGGTTGAATCGAAGGGGTGGACTATAGGATACACTATGGAGCTGAAGACAATGAGTCAGAGTAGTTGCCAGGCCGTAATGTAGTTACCTAGGTTAAGCCGAGTAGCACGAACCCTATAGAATGAGCTGTTGAGCTCACGTCTTTCTTATTGTTGTGACTTTCGTTCTTCCGTTGAACTTATTAAATAAGTTATTTGGTTTGTAACTTTGAATCACTAGAAATCTCGAACTTCTGGTATTGTAATAATAATGAAGTGTGTATGTTTGTAATTTGGACCCGCGATGTTTCTGTTGTACCACTCAGAGGGATGTGATATTTACAGAATGGTGTTTTGTGGATATCATGTGAACGACTATAGTATACTACACATGCAGTGGTATGCTGGGTCACCGCAGCTGGTATCCGAGCAATTGCTTTGACCTTAGGTTGGAAAACCTAGTAAAGGGAACTACTTGTAGGAGTCTAGGATCAACGGTAAAGAGTTATCTAGATTATATGATGAATATTCAATTGGGAATATTTCGTTATATCTTTTAGTGCGATAATTCTTTAATATGATGCATCATTATAATTAATGGCTACTAATTATGAATTTTTTGTATACAGTTAAAATGGCATCAAAGTTTCCAAACGGACTTTGGCAAGGAAAGAAGAAAATCTCGATGATTATCAGGGGACTTTAACTAAACAGTGATACATCCAAAACGTATCTACTTTCCCAAACACTTTTGCTATTGTTTCTCCTCTAAACTTATGTGATTTGGATGCAACTAACATGGACTGATGTTGTTTTCAGCAGAATTACTTTGGTGTCTAGTTTTTGTGCAGAAAATCAACTATCAGGAAAAATCCCGGAAAATATGCCAAAAATCCTATTTCACCAGAAGACTCCCAGAGCCAGAATACGAGACAGAGTGGGGATGGGGCCCAGCGACACCACCTGGCCATGCGGGTTGGGTCTGGCCACGCCAGGGGGTGGTCTAGCCGCCCCAGACACCCCCTCAGTCTCCCTCTTCGCCTATAAGTTGCCTTCTGACCTAAAAACTCAAGATGATTCGATGTTTTTCCAGAAGGAGTTCCGCTCCACCGCCACCACCAGATTCCACGATTCGGAACCAGAAAGTCCGTTCTGGCACCCTACCAGGATGGGAAATTGGAGGAGATCATCGCCATCATCATCACCATCGCTTCTCGATCAACCATCCATGTTTCCCCCATCTATGAGTAATCCCCTGATGTAGGCTATGGGGATGGTAGGGATTGGATGAGATCGTTCATGTAATGGCATCACATTGTTAGGGCATGGTGCCTAGTATCTACTATTAGTGCTTTTTGACTTTGTTGCGACTTGTTATGCTTAATGCTTGTCACTAGGGCCCGAGTGCCATGATTTCAGATCTGAACATGTTATTGATTCATTATGATAGTATTGTTTTTGGTCTTACCTGCAAGTTGTATACACACGTTGTTGACCAGAACCAATGGTCCCGAAGTGACAGAAATCGGGATAACCGGAGGGAATGGCTTTGATGTGAGGATCACATGTGTTTAGGGAGTGTTAATGCTTTGCTCCGGTGCTCTATTAAAAGGAGCACCTTAATTGCCAGTAGTTCCCTTGAGGCCCTGCTGCAAACGGGCTGGCAGGACAAAAGATGTTGTGCAAGTTCTCATTGCGAGCACGTATGACTATATATGGAACACATGCCTATGATTATTTAGTACTTGGATGCTTTATCTTATTTATCTATAATTGCCCTATGTTCTGATTGCTATATGAATTATCTTGTCCATGCAACGCCCGTCCATCCAGCCCTATGCCTACCGCACTCGAATCCTACTGTTTTCTGCTATTGTTACTACTGTCTTTGCTTTTACTATTGCTGCTACTTTACTATTCCTACTACAAAACTGTTGCTACTGATAAACTGCTGAGAGCAAGATGGTTTCCAGGTGCAGCTGAATTGACAACTCAGTTGTTAAGGCTTATAAATATTCTTTGGCCCCCCTTGCGTCGAATCAATAAATTGGGTTTCACTTCCCTCGAAAATACTGCAATACACCCCCTATACTTGTGGGTCATCAAGACTATTTTCTGGCGCCGTTGCCGGGGATCATAGCTTTATTTATCATGTTCACTTGGATTCTTTATTGTTCGCTGCTATCCATCCATCATGGCTAAGTCTCATGATGGCAAGGTTCCTATTTTACCATCCACTACAAGAAGAGGTACAGTTCTGAACACCTCTGTTGCTCTTGATTCACCATCTGTTATGAGTAAGCTCGTTACACCACCACATACACATGCTACACACACTGCTACTACTGCTGAATCTGAAACTTCTGATACTTATGATGCTGCTTCTACTGTTCTTGATAAGAGTGGTTCATTAGGTCCTTTCCTAGATGCTACGATTGCTAGAACTATAGCTGGAAATATCAAAACTCCTAATGAAGACACTACTACACCTGTTAGTTTACCTGAGTCTAGAGAGAGCTATGATATTGAAGACGGTTATGTTGAGATGACCGATGAATTTATTAAAGAATGTCAAAACACCCATGATAGGAGTGCTGCTAAGAGTCTCCTTGAGAGGCATACTATTAGACCCAAATTGTCTCCGAATGCTAAGTTTGCTGCTTCTCCCATAAACATTAAAGATAAAGATTATGATTTCTCTCTTGATCTATCCTATATAGCTATTGTTGAGAAAGAACTTTTTTGTGGGACTAAGAATGAGAGTGCAGTAGCACATATGACAAAGCTTTCTACCATGAGTGGCCTATTTTCTAAGGATATTAAGATGCGTACTTACTTTGTTGCTAAGATTTTCCCCTTTTCACTGAAAGGAGAAGCTAAAACTTGGTTTAGTAATTTACCTCCTCGATCTATTGATAGCCCTGATTGCTTGATTAGTACTTTCCTGCAGAAATATTTTCCTCCAAGTGCTAGACATGCTATTTTGCAGGAACTTTTTGATTTTAAACAAGGAGAAAAAGAGATATTGCTTGAATCATGGGCAAGGTTTTGTGCTTTGATTCATGCACAGGCTGGATGTCCATTACCTAAGAATGCTCTTCTTGATATATTTTATAATGGACTAACTGAAGAATTTAGGACATACCTAGATAGTTGTGCTGATTGTGTTTTCAAGAATAGGACTCCCAAGGAAGCTAAGGAATTAATGGCTAAAATAAGCAAGAACTATGAAGATTGGACTCCTCCTGAACCAGCTATACCTGAAACAATTATACCTGAACCAGCTATACCAGCACCTGTACCATCATCTAAGAAGAGGGGAGTTATTGAATTAAATGATGAAGTGATTAAGGAAGCTAAGAAATGTCTTAAGGAGAAGGGAATTAAGGCTGCAGATGTCAATAATTTACCTCCTATAGAAGAATTATGTAAGCCAATTCCCCACTCATCCACTATTGAGGTACACTCTCTCCAACACTTTGATGAAGGTGATATCCCTTACTCTAAACCTCCTGATCAATGCTTAGAAGAATTCGATATTTTTATTGTTAAGCAAGATAATTTTAATAAACGGGTGCAAAATCATCTAATGGAAAACTCTAGAGCTATTGTTGAGTTGAAGGATATTGTGGAAAGAACCTCTAATGATTTTAAAATGCTTGTTAAACATTTTCAAATGTTTCAAACTCAAATAAATCAACTTATTAAAGTGCAAAAAGACTTGCTAGTTAATGCTGCCAAAGAAAAATATGCTCATGAAATTAGAACTAGAAGTGGTGCTGCTACCTAGGATCCTCTATATCCTGAGGGGCATCCCAAAAGAATTGAGCAGGATTCTCAACAAGCTGAAAATAGTGGTAGTACTCGTAAGAAAAGAAAAAAAGAAACATAAAACTATTGTAGAACCCTCTGAACCTCCTAAAGATCCTAATAGTATATCTATTTTTGATGCTAAAACTGAAAGTGGTAATGAAGAAAATGATGTTCCTGATAAAGAAAAAGTTGAAGAAGAACCTGAAAGGCGCACTAAGAATACGAAATACACTAAAGAAGATTTTGTTGCTAAGAAACATGGTAGTGAAAGAAAGCCTTGGGTCCAAAGACCTATGCCTTTCCCTGATAAGAAACACAAGTCAAATGAAGATGAACACTATAATAAGTTTTGTGAGTGGATGAAACCCTTATTCTTGCTAATTCCTTTGACTGATGCTATTAAATTGCCTCCTTACTCAAAGTATATGAAGGATATTGTATCGAATAAAAGGAAGATCCCTAATGAAGAAATTTGTACTTTGCTTGCTAATTATTCCTTTAATGGTAAGGTTCCTAAGAAACTTGGAGACCCAGGGATTCCAACTATTCCTTGCTCTATTAAAAATAGTTATGTTAGAACTGCTTTGTGTGATTTGGTAGCAGGAGTTAGTGTCATGCCTTTCTCTCTCTATAAGAGACTCCAACTTGAAAAACTAATACCAACTGATATATCTTTGCAAATGGCTGATAAATCTACTACTATTCCTGTTGGCTGTTCAAGTGGCTCATAATTGCTTGATATTAACTGATTTTGTTGTGCTTGAAATGCCTGAAGATGATAATATGTCTATTATTCTTGGGAGACCTTTTCTTAATACTGCAGGAGCTGTTATTAATTGTAATCAAGGAAAGGTGACCTTTAATGTTGATGACAAGGAACATACTGTCTATTTCCCCAAGAAGATTGATAGGACTTATGGTTTAAATTCGATTGAACATGTTGAGGGCATTCAAGTTGGAGAAATATAGTGTCCCATACCAAGAGAAAAATTTGAAACTATTATGATTGGGACCTTTTCTATCAAGGTTGAGGTAACATAATCATTAGTGAAATACAAAGTTTTGTTTCATATAAAATTGTTTTGGTAACAAGACCTGATCAACCTTGTTAACGAAAGGATTTCATTGAACAAAACAATGTTTTCACCATGATTATCTCCGCTTACTTCTATTCTATCCATTTTAGTTTTTGCTTTCGTTTAGTTTTCTTTTTTGTTGTTAGTTGCTTGCATGTTAGAGTGTCTTAGAACTTTTGTAGTTCTAGACTTGTTTTGTCATTGCATCATTCCAAAAAAAATATTTCTATGAGAAAATCATTCATCTATACCTGAAAATTGCCCAAAAATAAAGTGTCTCGAAAAATTCCAGAAAATTCATATTAAATTTTTGCGTGAAAAAAGGGGCAGAGGAGTGCCTGGAAGGTACCAGCAGGGCCACCAGGCAGGCACACCACCTGGTGGCACGGCCAGCGCTGGGGCGCGCCTGCCTATGGTGTGGGCCACCCCTGGCCCTGCACTCACTCTCTCACTTACCACTTTCTTCTCTCTCCCGAGTAAACACCAGTTCATTGTTCGAAATCGCGTTCTTGCTGTGCTTGCCCTCGATTTTTCGATCTCCTTGCTCAGCCCATCTTTGCTGCTGAAATTTGGAGCATTTGTTTTCCGGTATGTGACTCCTCCACTTGTCCAAGTAGATTTGTGTTTAGTGGATTATATCTTGAGTATTTTGCTGATGTAGGTGACAGGTTATGAGAGCTTGTAAGCTTGTTTGATGCTTAGAGATATAGTTTTGATGCATGTTTAGGCCTCATACAAGTCCCTATGAGTAGTGCTCCCTATTATATTTTCACTTTGCAATCACTTGTTTAATGGATGTTTAAATTTCAGAATAGAAGATGAATGAGCATCAACTAAACCAACATGAACTGAGGGTGCCTGAGGTTATGAACGTTCATCGAGAAGATGAAGTTTTTCCTTCCATCTATCCATGTTACGAATTCATGAGGGCTGCAGGAATTTCCCAGGACTTTCATACTTTGGTTGCTAATGCAGGATTGGAGCACTTTGTGGAGGATGAACCTTGTCAATTTGTGAGACTAACCATGTCTGTAGTGCAGGACTTTAAATTTAGTCACTCTTTGCCTAACCCTATGGTCCATTACAAAATTTACAATATAGCTGTCGACCTCTCTCTCGATGACTTTTGTGCAGCTATTAAGGTACCTCAGTGGGGATCACGTGGAAGGATTAAAGAGCGACCTGCACCACTCATGGACTTGTACGTAGAAATTTGCCAAGGGAGCAACTTCTCGAAGGAGAACGGGAAAATCCGTAACATTCATCTCCCTTCCATTCGTTACTTTGCCTACTTTATTGCCATGTGAGTTCTTGCTAGGAAAACTGCCAATAAGTTATCTTCATATGATCTAGCATTCATCTCTGCTGCTCTTAAACGAGAAAGGTCTTACAACTTGGGTGATTTGATAGCTTTCCATATTGCTGCTAACCACGAGAAAGGTGGAATTTGTGGGGCCTCATCGCTTCTCGTTTACTAGCATTGCATGGTTTAGTGCCTCATCATCTAGACCTGCAGTTTCCCAAAGAAAGGCTTGATCTTAATTCCATGATACAGCATAAATTTGCTTCTTCTTGGGCTAGTTTGAGTGAGTTGTCTGATGAAATAACCTTTCTCAAAGCTGGTTGGAGAAGGAGCAAGTCCGAGTGCATTGTTCTTTTTCCTGCACCTATTTTGTTTAACCTTGATAACAGGGTAGGATGGTCCCTCATGGAGGAGGAGCTTGACACGTACTTGGGAGAACTCTCCCAACAGGAGCAGGATACTAGAAGAGAGGTCACTGATGATTCGGTCCAGCCCTCGAATGAGGGAGATTCTTC
Source organism: Avena sativa (assembly GCA_916181665.1). Taxonomy (NCBI): domain Eukaryota; kingdom Viridiplantae; phylum Streptophyta; class Magnoliopsida; order Poales; family Poaceae; genus Avena; species Avena sativa. Next base: position 327,043,041 of record OV702289.1, read on the forward strand.
ATATCAGCAACCTACCTATGATTGGGGAGCTTCTTCTTCTTCCCAAGGGCCCAACTACGATCATGCTTACAATGACCCGCCTGCTTGGAACCCTTACTCGTATCTAGATTGACACCCACTTAGGCCAAAAGCCTAAGCTTGGGGAGAGGTACACCGTCATCGCACTCATCTCCATATCATGTTTCATCGGTACTTTGTATATCCATGTTTCGTTCTCTTTTTAGTTTTTGTTCTTTCTTTGCTTTTGCTTTCTAAAACACAAAAAGACCAAAAATATTTCTGTTGTTTCTCTTTGTTTGCTTCTTCTTCTTTTTGCCTTGGTTTGTTTTTCCCTTTTCTACTTTGTTTAAACTATTCAAAAAACCCAAAAAGATTTTTCTTTGCTTGTTCTTCCCTTTTTGGTTCTTGTTTAAAAATCGAAAACACCAAAAATATTTGTTGTTCTTCTTTGGTTTTGTGAGTTTGTTGCAGGGTTCAGCAGTCCTCAGTGGATATTGGTTTCATGTTATTATTCAAGCCACACAAGTGAAGGGCAATAATGAGGATTAATGACAACTTGAGGTGCGGTAAGAGGCTGGTAACGAACTCTATTTGTTTTCATTTTTGTACATATACTCATCATTGTGGGCATGCTTAGCCTGTTCATGTAGGGTGTATGTTATTTATGGATGCTTAGTAGTTCTTGCTTTCATATGATTAGTTCCAGCTTGCTAATAGTTTGTAGCATGTCTTATGAATGTTTGCTTGCATTACTCTATTCATAACTTGGTATGACACCGTGGTATCCTCCTCTGAATGTTCCATTTGAATTCACTTGGCACATGGTCACGCATGCATATGACTGAAATAATTAGTTAAGCCTCGATAAATTATTTTGCCTTGAGGATCTTGAATCACTTTCATTCCATGATTAGTCCTGTTTTGTTGCAAGCATGATTATGACAGTTATTGCTCTCTCGTTTGTCACTCCCTTACTATTGCTAGCCTTCACTTACACCGAGTATGTTTTACTCATGTTTCCAACTCCCTTAAACCAATTATTGCCAAAAGTGTCCACCATACCTACCTATTAGCATTGTTTGCTATTCCGTTCATATTAAGTATGCCTTGTTTTCTTCCGAATAAAATGTCTGTTTGTTTTGGGAAAGTTAGTTAGTAAAGCTCTCACGAACTTGATAGCACACTTTATTTTCTTGCACTTAATAAACCTGAACCATTGTGTCCATCTTTGTTGCGTATATGCTTGCGCTTTATAAGTTGAAGTTAGCAGAACCATGTATCATGGGGAATGTTTTCAGCATTTCACGGGCACTTTGTACCCTGTTGATATCATGATTCTTTTGCTTATGGATCCCGACGGTGTGAAATAAGAGGGGAACTTGTAAGATCATGGAGTTTGTATATGTGTTAGAGAAACGCCTGGGGCGCTAGCCTAAGCCATGCCTAATCATGGTGGAAACTTGCAGCATAACCAAAATTTGCATTCTATGAAGCATCCTCAATAAAAACCTATGCAAATAGCAAATAAAAAGATCGCTGAGATGCTCATTGTCTGCTTGCCTTGTCATTTTGATTATGGGATAGCTCCTGTATCATGTGCAAGGGGTACCCCATTGGCGGTTCTATATGATACATATGTACTTACAATGACAAGAGCTTACTTGTGACTGAAGTTGAGTAGCATGAGGTCTGGTACTCGTAAGTAAGGGGCATGAGATTTTAGCTTATAACTTGTCAAACATATCCTCTTAGTTGTGTCACTTTCACCTTAACCACATTAAAGATGCTTATGATAGGGGCAATGAGAGCTCAAAGCTAATGAGTACCATACTTTCAGCATTTGGAAGTCTTTCAAACTTTTCAAAACCGTTTTCATTTCCTTGTTGGCTCACCACCTATTCTGTGAGCACTTTGTTGAGAGCATAGTTGTCATTCTTAGTATAATGTGCTTGTCTCAAAACTTGATTATTTGTGTTATGATTTTGATGCTTGTATCTTTGATATCTTTACTTCTAGTCTTCACCTGAACTTCAGAGGTGCCTTGGCATTCACAATAAAAAGGCAAGCCAGATACCACTCTATCATACCTTGTTATGAGCATCGTAATGTTGCTTATGTTTATGTTTCATGCTACTTATTATTTTTGAGTTGGAATCTCTTCATAACTTGCAATGCCTATTAAGTAAACTTAGTTGCATACAACTTATTATGAATTGTCTAAGTAGTTGATCACATGCTGAGAATATTTACATCATATGAAGCAAATGTGTTCGTGAAAGTTTCTTTTATCGCACTCAGTTTTCAACTGAAATGCTGAATTGCTTGAGAACAAGCAATAAGCTAAGCTTGGGGGGAGTTGATACGTCCAAAACGTATCTACTTTCCCGAACACTTTTTCTATTGTTTCTCCTCTAAACTTGTATGATTTGGATGCAACTAAGACGGACTAATGCTGTTTTCAGCAGAATTACTTTGGTGTCTAGTTTTTGTGCAGAAAATCAACTATCAGGAAAAATCCCGGAAAATATTCCAAAAATCCTATTTCACCAGAAGACTCCTAGAGCCAGAATATGAGACAGAGTGGGGATGGGGCCCAGCCACACCACCTGGCTGCACGGGCTGGGCCTGGCCATGCCAGGGGGTGGTCTGGCCTCCCTAGACACCCCCTCGGTCTCCCTCTTCGCCTATAAGTTTCCTTCTGACCTAAAAACTCAGGGAGATTCGACGTTTTTCCAGAAGGAGTTCCGCTCCGCCGCCAGCACCAGATTCCACGACTCGGAACCAGAAACTCTGTTCTGGCACCCTGCCGGGACGGGGAATTGGAGGAGATCATCACCATCGCTTCTCCATCGACCATCCATGTTTCCCCCATCTATGAGTGTGTAATCCCCCGCTGTAGGCTATGGGGATGGTAGGGATTGGATGAGATCGTTCATGTAATGGCATCAGATTGTTATGGCATGATGCCTAGTATCTACTATTAGTGCTTTTTGACTTTGTTGTGACTTGTTATGCTTAATGCTTGTCACTAGGGCCCGAGTGCCATGATTTCAGATCTGAACATGTTATTGATTCATTATGATAGTATTGTTTTTGGTCTTACCTGCAAGTTGTATACACACGTTGTTGTCCGGAACCAATGGCCCCAAAGTGACAGAAATAGGGATAACCGGAGGGAATGGCTTTGATGTGAGGATCACATGTGTTCACAGAGTGTGAATGCTTTGCTCCGGTGCTCTATTAAAAGGAGCACCTTAATTTCCAGTAGTTCCCTTGAGGCCCCGCTGCAAACAGGCTGGCAGGACAAAAGATGTTGTGCAAGTTCTCATTGCGAGCACGTATGACTATATATGGAACACATGCCTATGATTATTTAGTACTTGGATGATTTATCTTATTTATCTGCAATTGCCCTATGTTCTGATTGCTATATGAATTATCTTGTCCATGCAACGCCCGTCCATCCATCCCTATTCCTACCGCACTCGAATCCTACTGTTTTCTGCTATTGTTACTACTATCTTTGCTTTTACTATTGCTGCTACTTTACTATTCCTACTACAAAACTGTTGCTACTGATAAACTGCTGTGAGCAAGATTGTTTCCAGGTGCAGCTGAATTGACAACTCAGTTGTTAAGGCTTATAAATATTCTTTGGCTCCCCTTGTGTCGAATCAATAAATTGGGTTTCACTTCCCTCGAAAATACTGCGATACACCCCCTATACTTGTGGGTCATCAAACAGCTTCGAGAACATCTGAGGGTTTTTGGTTGCACAAGTAATATTCCAGTTAGTACCTTGACATACCATGATGGACGAATGTTTGCCAAATATCATGTTAGTATCCAACTACCAGCAAAGCTTGGTTTATATCACGATTTTCCTATGGGTGAAGGTACAAGTCACCTAGCAACATACCATGTTTCTATTCTGGAGGCGATATCCAATGTTCGGGAGAACAAAGCACAAGAGTTAGCTGGAAGCAAATATTCTATGATTCCTCATGACTCTATAGACATGGAGCCAGTCCAGAATCATCTTACTTTAGTAAAGAAGCATCCAAAACTAGCTTCCAAGTTTATGGATCAGTATCGACTGATAGTTGGGTCTTTCTATAAGACACATCAGGTTATTATGGAGGATTAGATATATATGCTAGAGGATTTAACTAATCCTGAACGAAGGGATAAGTTAGCATCTCAACTGGAGAACGAAGCAGTGGGTAGGGTTAGCCCAACTTTTAAGGATATACCTATAGATCCAGCATTTTACACCGTACCCTTATTCACCAATGCTAGAACCCACTAGATATCCTGATGAGGGTACTAGTCATCCATTACCACAGAATTCTTGGGGAACCGAGGACTTGGAACTACCTATTGGAAACTCGGAAGGATGGAGGTACGGATCGATGGATGGATCTGCCGGAAATCCTATTCCGGTGGAGGATTCTGTTGGTGATACCGGGCAAACTAGTCGGATGGGAATGAGGTCTTATTCCGTTGATGGAAGGGATGTCCACGTGGAGGATGTGGAGTCTGATGAGGAAGATCCTGAAGAAAGGGTGTTTGAGTCACCAGAACATTATCCTACTCCAGATAATGTGCACTATCCAATTATAGCTGAGGACTATCGTACCCAGTAGAGTACTTGGGGAGCACCGAAAGTGGAATATTCTGTTGATTACTCTAGAGCCGGGATGCAGGAGATGATTGAAGAAGACACTGATGAGAATAATTCTGAAGATACCTCAGATGAGTTGGAAGGTATGGACGCACTTCAGTTGGATGATGTGTCCAGTCCGAATACTTCTGATACTGAGTATCATCCGTCGAAGAGGCAAGTCGTTCCACAGACGGTGCATCGTACTTCACGTCAGCACGGTTGTACTCTGGGTATGTACGATGAACGCCGCAGCTTCTGGGGATCATGATCTTGAGGAGGAGTATCCTAGTGGTGATACAGAAGTTAGAGTCTGGGCACTTGATGTAACTAAATAAGTGGGATAACATCCACATGAGTTTGTAATACCTAAATGGTACGGGCTTGTAATGACGTTATACTAACTATGTTGTTTGTAATGTATAATATGTGAAATGCATATCTGGTTCTTATTTGGATTTTGTTTTCCATTGTGTGACTAGTTCTATGCATGAAGTTGAGCTCAGAACACATATGCATGATGTAATTATGCGTGTTCGCTTTATGTTACAGGACTAGGGGGGGGTATGAAAACGGGTGTAGAGGACGAGACCGAACAGCAGTGCATGGAGCGCAAAGCCAATGGGAAGGCGTATGAAGATGCCAGAATGCAAGCAAATTTACCACCACCACCAATGAGGCCATTGATGGAGCAGAACTTTATGCAGTACATGCAAATGATGCAACAGTCCCAGAAACAAGTTTATGGAGGGGTTAGTGGATCGAGTGGGACATTAGAGGGAATCTGAAGGACGTGGTGTGAGTCTTTCTAACTTTCAAAATGCAAGGCCTTTACCTTTTGCATCAGCCCCTGAGCCAATGGATGCAGAGCATTGGCTAGCAGATACAGAGAGAAAGTTGAAAACTGTAGGATGCAATGCTGAGGAAAAGTTGATGTATGCAACACATCTCTTAACCGGACCTGCAGCATCATGGTGGGAGAATCAGTTAGCAATGCAACCTCCAGGAAGGGAGTATACCTGGGAGGAGTTTAAGCTGAGATTCCGTGAATATCATATTCCGGAAAGTATTATTGAACTAAAGCATAGGGAGTTTGAAGAACTTCAACAGGGATATACCAGTGTCATGAAGTACATCCGGGAATTCAGTCAACTATCTCGTTATGATGAGGATGAAGTGAGCACTCAGGGAAAAAAAGGAAGAAACGTTTCCTACATGGTTTAAATCCATTTGTGAAGATGCAGCTAAGGCTAGCCAATGAAGCGACTTTTCAATAGCTACTTGATGTAGCCATCACATTTGAGGATGATTATAGGAATGTCCAAGAGGACCGAAGGAAGAGAGCAAAGAAGTAAACCAAGAAAATCCAAGCAAGTAAACGTAAACCTAATATGGAGTTCAAAGCTCGAAATAGGTCCTTTAACAATGGTAACAACCCCAATCATGGTGCAACCACAACCAGGAGGAATGCCATTTGTCACAACTATAAGCTTCCAGGGCACGTTAGTAGGGATTGCCTAAAGCTGGTGATCATATGTTATGGGTGTGGTCAGAAGAGGCACATGAAGCCCGATTGCACCAAGAAACCACAAGGTGTGGCCTACATATGGCGGTGGTCAAGCAAGAAGCGCAGGTGGACAGCCTAACAGAGGTGGAAGTTATGGAAAAAACGACAATGGCAAGAAAGGCATACCTACTGGAAAGCTGAATTGCGCAACCTTGGAGGAGGTGGATAACTCAGATCAAGCGGTGTTAGGTACACTCAATATTCTCAGAAATCCTAGAAAAGTTCTTTTGATATTGGTGCAACTACTTCATTCATATCTGAACAATTTTGTGATAAGTTTGGGATTAGAAGGGCACCGTTAGAAGAACCTATGACCGTAGTTACCGCTGGAGGGATCATGGTAGTTAGAAACATTTAATTAAACCAAGTTATCCCAATTTGTGGTCAAAACTATTATGCGGTTCTTTATGTGATTCCATTAAGGGGAATAGCAGTAGTGTTGGGAATGGATTGGATGACTGAGTATGGAGCCTAGATCAATTGTGAGGAGAAAACTGTTTCAATTAAGTCTCCAAGTGGAGGGAAGATAGTCTATCAGGCAGATAAACATAGTCATATAATGGTAGATCAACAATTGAACTCAATGAAGGAGGTCAAATTGGAAGATATTCTTGTAGTAAAGGAATTTCAAGATGTTTTTCCAGCAGAGTTACCAGGAATGCCACCTAATCGAGAAATAGAATTCACTATTACCTGATACCTAGTACAACACCAATAGACCAAGCACCATACAAGATGGGACCAAAAGAATTAAAAGAGCTTAAGGAGCAAATTGATGAGTTAACCAGAAAGGGATTTATTCAGGAAAGTGTATCCCCATGGGGAACTCAGGTGATTTTTGTGGATAAAAGAGATGGAGGACGAAGAATGTGTGGTGATTATAGAAATCTCAACAATGTCACGATCAAGAACAAATACCCATTACGAAGAATTCAAGATATGTTTGATCAAGTCAAAGGAGCTGGAGTGTTTTCCAAGATTGATCTAAGATCAGGATACCATCAGATAAAAATCAAACCTGAAGATGTTCCAAAAACAGCATTTGTGTCAAGATATGGTCATCATGAGTATCTCGTCGTACCTTTTGGATTGACCAATGCACCAACAATATTCATGAATTTGATGAACAAAATCTTCATGCCTTATCTGGATAAGTTCGTCATAGTATTCACTAATTATATTTTGATATACTCTAAGGATAAAGAAGAGCATGCAGATCATTTGAGGATAGCATTACAAATCTTGAGAGAACATAAGCTCTATGCTAAATTCAGTAAGTGTGAATTGTGGTTGGACAAGGTAGAATTTCTTGGTCATGTGATCAGTAAAGATGGAATTGCAGTAAATCCATACAAAGTTCAATTAGTGTTAGAATGGAATGCAACCAACTAATGTGAAGCAAATCGGAGGTTTCTTAGGCAAGTCATGCTATTATCAGAGATTTATTTAAGGTTTTTCCAAGATAGCTAGACCAATGAGCAAATTTCTAAGAAAGAATACACCATTCATATGGGATGATAAGTGTGAAGCAAGTTTTCAGGAATTAAAAACTAGATTAACCACCGGACCTATCTTAGCAGTTCCTGAAACAGGAAAATATTACAAGGAAGGATTGGGATGTGTGCTAATGCATGATCGCAAGGTGATTGCGTATGGGTCTAGACAACTCAAACCACATGAATTTAATTATCCAACACATGATTTGGAGTTAGCAGCAGTAGTCTTTGCTTTCAAAGGATGGAGGCATTTTCTCTATGGAGCAAGATGTGAACTATACACGGATCATAAAAGAATCAAATATTTCTTCACTCAGAAGGAGCTAAATATGAGGCAGAAAAGATGGTTGGAGTTGATTAAGTATTATGACCTTACAATTAACTATACTCCAGGAAAGGCCAATATAGTAGAAGATGCTTTAAGTCGGAAGAGTACGGATACTCTACCCATCAATAGAGAATTACCAAAAGAGTTGCAAATGGATTTGGAAAGGTTAGAAATACAATTTATAAAGACAGAAGTTCGTGTCGGCTTAGCTACCATTAGGGTTGTAGAAGAGCAAAGTAGTGATCTTCGCCATGAGATCTATCGACATCAACTTGATGATCCATACATTGCCGAAGAAATCAGAAGAATTTCTGAAGGACAAAAATCAGTTTTTCACCTAGGAGATTATGGATCTTTATGGTTTCAAAACCATCTTTGTGTACCAGATGTACCGGAGATCAAAGAGGTGATACTCCGAGAAGCACATGAGACAAAATATTCAATTCATCCAGGGAGTACGAAGATGTACATGGATCTTAAGGAATTATTCTGGTGGAATAACATGAAGAGGGATATTGCAAAATATGTGTCTGAATGCCATACTTGCCAAAGAGTAAAAGAAGAACATCAAAGTCCAGCAGGACCATTACAACCTTTGGAAATTCCGGAATGGAAATGGGAGGAAATTGGTATGGATTTTATCATAGGATTACCTATGACACCGAAGCGGAAGGATATAATAAGGGTGATTGTGGATAGATTCACTAAAAGTGCACATTTTATTCCGGTAAATCAAAAAGATAATGCTGAGAAGTTAGGGAAAATCTATGTCAAAGAGATAGTAAGTAAGCATGGAGTACCCAAGAAAATTGTATCACATAGAGGTTCTGTGTTTACTTCAGCATTTTGGAAACAATTACATGAAGCACTTGGCTCAAAGTTGGATTTCAGCATAGCATATCATCCCGAAACTAGAGGCCAGACGGAAAGGTCAATCAAATTTTGGAGGACGTGCTTAGAGCTTGTGCATTAGATTTTGGAGGTTCGTGGGAAGATCATCTACCATTCGCAGAATTTTGTTACAACAATAGCTATCAAAGTAGTCTGAAAGCAGCACCATACCAAGTACTTTATGGGAGAAGATGTAGATCACCAATATGTTGGTATGAGCCTGGTAGTAGCAAGGAATTTGCACCAGACTATTTCAAGGAGAAGCAAGATATCATCGATATTATTAAAGATCAATTGAAGATAGCTCAAAGTCGACAGAAGAGTTATGCTGATCAAAGTCGAAGATCGTGGCATCGAGAAGTGGGGGATATGGTATATCTCAAAGTAAGTCCAATGAAGGGAGTTAAGAGATTCAGATTCAAAGGAAAACTGAGTCCAAGATATATCAGACCATTCAAGATATTGAGTCAGAATAGAACAATAGCTTATGCTCTTGAGTTACCAAAAAGAGTGGATCAAGTTCATAATGTTTTCCATGTGTCACAACTATGGAAATGTCTTAAAGTTCCCGATGATGCAATTAGACATCAAGAAATTGAGTTACAAGCAGATTTGACTTATGTTGAGAAACCCTATAAAATTTTGGAAGAGAACTAGAAAAGGTTGAGAAACAGAGCAATCAAATACTGCAAGGTACAATGGGAACATCACCTGGAGCGAGAAGCCACATGGGAGAAAGAGGATGACTTAAAAGAAGCATATCTAGAACTATTCAGGTACACATCAACAAACTTCGAGACGAAGTTTAATTTAAGAGGGCAAGTCTGTAACACCCCAGCATTTAGGAACCAACGAAGGGTAGAAATAGGAACCTATGCATATGCATGCATTCACCTGTAAAATCCGGGTAAACTTTTTTGCCAAACAAAAAACCTAAAGAGATCAGAGTTTCTTTCACTATCTAGAGGTAGGAATTGCTCTCTGTAGTGATTGCTATAAATTTTGACATGACCTTTAGGCATTATTGTGTTTTGGGGGAAATATTTTCAATTCACATTTGAAATTTAAATCATTTGAAAAATATTTGAAAATTAGAAGCTAGAAGCATAAAGTGGTTTTCCAGAATGAGGTATTAACATTGTTTGATTATATTATAGATATATTAAACAACAATATGAATTTATGACAAGGAAACTCAAATAAGAAATAAATTCTTATTTCTTTTCTTTATTCCATAATAATGTTACAAATGGAGATAATTACACCAAAGTAGAATATTACAAGGAATAGAGTCTAATAAAATGAATCTTTATTAAATCAGAGGAATATTATTACAAGATTCTTTACAAAGAGAATAGAAGAAGATTACAATGAGAATCTATACTATCTATCTATTCCTATGCTACATCTTGAGCATCCAGACCTTGTTAATGCAAAATATGATAAACCACTCAAATATAAATAAAGGGTTAGTTGGTTATGTTTACTCTCAGTGGTGAAGAGTGAATTGCACTATTCATACTACATCATTGAGTAATTAAAATAGGCAAGTTTCACCCATATGCAATATCTGTTCTTTTAAGCAAATAGCTTCAATGGCACATTATAAGCCAAGTAGAGAGGGGTAAGTTTCACTAGAACAGTAACCAGTAAAAGGATAGAAAGTAAAAGTCAGTTCACTTGATCTGATCCATCAATAGCCAAGCATCAAGGCAGCTTAGTCATCTAACTACATGTTGTGTGCTGTCGACATAGCAACAACAGTCCAAGCAGTCAAAAGGAAACACTCAGCTGTGGCACAACCACTAGTGATCACATTCTATCTCCACCTTCTCAAGCACACGGCAAGAACATAGTGAGCCTGTCCACTTTCCAAATAAACCACCAGATAGCTTACAAATCAACCATCAAATCACCACATAATGGTGACATAAGGAGGGGGTGGTGCAGGAGGATAGCAAGGACAAGCACAAGGTCACAGGAGCAAGGAGGAGCAGAACCAGAACCTGGGGTGTGCAGAGCAGGCTCCAGGGGGTGATCAAGTCACCATGATCAAGCCAACAACATCAAGCAACGCCACAACATCACTAACAAGCAAGTCGTGTGGTGAGTTTGTACAAAACCATCACATGTTCAATCTTAGATAAGCATGTGTTGTTTCATATAAGATCTTCTCAGAAAAACACCCAAGTGGGGTGTATCTATCAAAGAAGAAATAAATTGAAGCCCAAATAATCAATCTTTGCAAGACACACCAAGATCTCAGCCTCTGCATCACTGATCTTGGATAATAACACATGTTCGACAACTAATAAGACAACACCCTTAAGGAGGAATTTCTGGACACATCCAATGGATGGTAGCACCTCAGAAACTATATCATCTTAAGGATTTATATCAAACAACATGAGCCGAGAAATCATTTTCTTAAAGACCTATAAGGATCATTGTTTACACTTAATATCAAGGCACATTTGTGAGGATCAGCAGGTAAAAACCTTAGTTTTTATCTAGCATAGCCTCAGACCAGCATCATAGGCTTGGTAAAATTAAAGAGTACCATAGGGTAATTTATCCAATAAAGTTTTTCAACTCTTAGACACTTTTGAGTACAAATAGAAATAGTCCAGTATCAGGATCAAGCTTGTGTACCATTCAAATGAAGGTTTCACAAGGATTCATCCTAATCAAGCAAATTCTACCAGGTTTTCCTAAAATAGTATTTAGGAATCATTCTGCTTTACATAAGAAGCTACCAACAAGAATGCATCAGCAGTATTTGAACAAGAGGCCAACTATATGTTCTAGTATGGGCATAAATCCACTCACAGAATAGCTCAGAGTCACAGCATTCAAAGTGTACAAGTGACAGTAATTCAAGATTATAGAAGAATGCAGTTAACAGAGCCACTGTCAGCAATTTCAAAGACCACCAGTATATAATACTTTTGCACAGACTAATCACCACCAATTACTCCTAAATCGTTCACTACCTCAGTAATCACAACACTAGTGGGTCAAATCCCAACACTAGGGATTTCTCACCATAGGCACCCACAGAGTTGCAAGAGAGGACTAGAGGGGCAGAGAGAGGTAGACTTACCTACAGTCCTCGCTGAAGATTAGAAGAGGAAGCAGAATCACCAGCGAGCGCACACGGCGACACGGGGAGCACCTGAGGGCGCTGCAACCCGCGCCGAGCCATGAAGGTGGCGACCACAGCCACACGAGCAGCAGCGGCAACACCATAGGGGCACCATAGTCATAGTATAGCATCACAGGGGACGCGGAACACCACATTGCTAGCAATCACCAAACCCTAGGGTTCGGGATGGAGCGCCCAACAACAAATCGAATTGGACCAATCGATGAAGCATCGTCGACTACCCCATCATGCACTAGGGCGGTGGTCGGAAAGGCTTGGGAAGGCCGGAATCGTGTGATGCTAGCTTCGGCAATACTGCGTCTCGGCGGAGGCGCGAGAGAGAAAAGGAATCGCGTGATAGAGAGAAGCGAGTGGTACTGGGCCACTCGTTTGGAGAGGGTTTGACCAGCCAAGTGGGTCGGGTCAGGGCTAGGCCAGCCCAATGGGCTTGGTTTAGATTTAAAATAAAAAATCTGAATAATTTATCAAAAAGACCACAATACCCCTAGGACTTAAAAGGTTCTAAAAACTAAAATAAAAGTCCTAAAAATATAAATAAAATACCAATGAACTCATAAAAGTATCCTCTATTAAAAAAATTAATAGAGATAATTTTTGTTAATTAAAAATTAGAACTGTTAGTATGAATATATATACTCCTTTTAGAATTTTATAAAAATATACAAAACACTTAAAATGGAATAAAAATTCATTTTTAAGATCCTAAAAGGAAGTACTATTATAGAAAAAAAATACTAGTTTGTATGTTTGAAAAGTAAATCAAGTGTGATAAAAATAAAGTTTTATTTCCTTAAAGGAATTTTAGTTAAACACTTGAAAGAGTTAAAATTAAGTAAATTCACTTTTTTAAACTCTTAGAATAATACGAGTTATCATAATAATGCTAAATATAAAAATTATATGAATTTAATGATTCTTAAGTAATACTTTTCTTTTATTAATTAAAAGAAACATAAAACCTTTATAAGGTGGGTAAAACACGTAAAGAAGGAAGATAATAAATCATTGCATGACATTACTATGCATTGCATATTGCTTCTTTAAATATAAGGTGGGCAATAATGGTTTTCTGTAGAAACCGGAGCTCAAGGCCAAGTGGAAGTATCCGACTTCACTACCTTGCAGTCATAAGGCAAGTTCATCACTTGCTCATGTCCTTTGAAGAGTCTTTATGAAAGTATTTAAAAATTGTGTGCGATCATCTATATTCTAAAAGAGACAGAAAATAAGTATTTCCCAAACAAATGAAATGCTATTATCATCCTAAGTGATGATAAATATTAAGAATTGCAAGGGAATCTAAGATTTCAGTTGTAGGACAGATAGGACTTAATAACCCATGACATTAGTGATTCTAGCGCTGTATATTACGCGTTAACCATGATATTTGGAATGGGACAGAGAAGTCAGCTGGATCTTCTTCCTTTCGTATGGACAGATGACCTTATCATGAGGCTAAGGATTTCTCGTGGAGCAACCTAGCACATGGGTGGAACCCCTTAGTTTCCCGTGATTTTGGTGTCTAGATTATCTTGAGAGGTTACCAGTGGTTTAGCGGGTCCTTTAAGGGAGCTTGGTAGGGCATAACCATCTCATAGAGTCTTCAGGTGCCAACCAGAGTTATAGCCGGTCCTATAAGGGGCTTGACAGAGGTAGGGCATGTTCGGAGGATCGTGTCTTCATGCAGGGTCACGGTTAGGGGTAGTGATTGGCTTGGATCACCTACTGGGCCCCACATCACGGAATTGTGGACAGGAAAGTACGCCCGGTTGTGCAACAAGGAGTTAACCTCTCATGGGTAAAGCAACGCACCTCTACGGAGTGTAAGAACTGTAACTTGTTACTCCCTGTTCTAGGAAGGAGCTACGAACGCGGCAGGAAAGGAACTCCATGAAGTTCTGGTCAACCTGTGAAAGCTGATGGGCATAGTTTTTGATAATAAAATCAACCTTTGAAGAAATGTTTACTAAAACTGCTTAGTACCAAGGATTTATAGTCCGAGGTGGTAGTTAGAGCATCAAACTTCTCACCTTGCATATAGTGAACTTGCTAGGTAACGCTATTACTCATCCTTTCCTTTGAACCCCTTGCTAGACTTTGAGGGCCAGAAGGATGACCAGGTGTATGCTACGGAAGTCCAAGACGATGTCTACTATGAAGAGCCGGACCTATCCGATGGAATCGAAGGGGTGGACTACGGGATACACTATGGAGCTGAAGACAATGAGTCAGAGTAGTTATGAGGCCTTAATGTAGTTAGCTAGGTTGAGCCGAGCAGCACAAACCATATTGAATAAGCTATTGAGCTCACATCTTTCTTATCGTGGTGTCTTTCGTTCTTCTGCTGAACTTATTAAATAAGTTATTTGGTTTGTAAGTTTGAATCACTCGAAGTCTTGAACTTTTGGTGTTGTAATAATAATGAAGTGTGTATGTTTGTAATTTGGACCCGTGATGTTTCTGTTGTACCACTCTGAGGGATGTGATATTTATAGAATGGTGTTCTGTGGATGTCATGTCAATGACTATAGTATACTACACATGCAGTGGTATGGTGGGTCACTGCAACGAGAGCGTCGCTGACGCATATCCGGTGTAGTGAACGGCGACGGCCGTGTAGCTGGTCTGGAGCGGTGGACATGGAACTCCTTGAACTAGATCAGGTCCGGTGGACACTGTTGAAGCGGATTCGATACGGTTGGTTAGCTTTTGGCAGCGAGGAAGCAGAGCTTGGTCGATCGATGATGCTATCGGCGGTGAGAAGCAGAGCTTGGGCGGTCGATGACGACATCAGCATGGTGAATGACAGCGTAGCTCCGGTGTAGTGGCAGGGATACCCGGTGAACTAGATCCGGTGCGTGAGCGTCGGTGAAGCAGCTCCGCGGCGGCGCACGAGACCAAAGATCAAGCTAGTGTGCGTGGTGGCCGTGGAGGCGACATAGGAGCTTGGGATTTTTGGGAGGGCCAGCGGGAAAAATTGCGCGAATCGGGACCATAGTATAGGTGAATAGCAATATAATTACGATCGTGCCCCCAACCTATTGACTTTAGCATGCCCATCTATCGTCTGAACAATGGGTAGAACAGGAAATTTAAAGACAAAAGTTTTTGAAACAAAGGGGAGCAAAATGCTTCAAGGTCAGTGTGTGATATTGCCGCTCGATTGAGATTTGAATTTGGCCCACGTCTAGCTAATAATAATAGAAAAATGGTACTATCCAGTGGGAGATTTTGGCTCAATTTTTTTGAATCGGTGGGCGAGAAATGCTTCAAGGTTAGTGGGTGATTCTGCCGCTCGATTCAGATTTTCAATTTGGCTAGCGTCCATCTAGTAATAGAAAAAGGTAGTAGACCGTAACCTATCTATCCAGGAATTCAAGGCCGAGAGTCACTTCAACTGATCATCCATATCCATACTAGTAAAAGGCACGTGACACAATTTTCATACCACTATATAGTGCTTGGCACTTCTTTTCAAAAGAAAAACGACTATGTTGCTTCATAATTTCCATATCACTATATAGTGTAGGAATAACTTCGAACATCGGCAGTTGGATATAGATTGGCAAAACCCAACATTGTTGACCATTGGTTCTCTTTCAGTACATTTGATTATGTCATGTTTAGCATATAGAAGATCCCATTATTGTTTGCCTCTAGCATCATGAATATACTATGCACATAAAGTACATAGAACATGGTTTTGAATGCCACAAGCTAAGTTTTCAGACATAGTGAACAATGTTTTATGTACAATTCCCAAGTTTTATGAGGTTTCAAAGCGTTTGAGCTAACTCGGCCCACTCAAATGACTTTAAGTCTCTATTAACAAAATCATGTCATATTTGAACTAGAAGCTCTAGAAAGTGGTAGATTTCTATGAAGTTCTACAAAAAGCATTTGGTGGTGCGCATCAGGTAGTTAATATATCGAAAACAATCGAGAGTTTTGACAAATTCAACTTCTTGCTAAGAATTTGTATCTTGACAATTTTGAACCCGTTTTTAAACAATCACATGTAATAAGGAAAAACAGAAAAACAAATATTTACGCATGGCATCCTATCACGTCATGTGTATACACGTGTATAGCCTGCCAGGAAACTGATAACCATGGGATTTGGTAACTTCTGGAAACCAGCCCCGCCATATTTTCCCATGATGTATAAATATTATTAGGTTTCAACCCTGATGACCAAAAAAGGTCATGGCCATATCGATATCATAGTTAATTTAGTGTTCCCACATTAATTTGGTATATGGGTGCATCTTGGCGTAGTAGGAAATGTTACCGATGGGAGTCTCAACATTGGGCCTGTTTTTTAAAATGGGCAAGGGATGAGTTTGCCCTTTTTCTCTAAACACACTCCATCATTGGAGCAAGCAAGACTGACGATTAAGTCTGCATTTATGTGCATACCTCATTCTTACATCAATGCATGTGTGACCAACATATATGCAACCCAAGAAGCCCAGGCCTCATCTAGATTGAGAAGGCCATGTTTCAAAAGAAAAGCAAAAAAATCTAATGCCATTGATCAAAACAAGTATCAGTACAAGAGTATTAGTTCTACAAAATAATTTAATAATAGCAACATCAACACATTTGAGAGATTCAGTAGCTTTTGAAAGATTCAGCAGTACAGGCCATATTCTGCACTTGATCTGAACAATTCCCAGTACATAGGAATTATTACAAAATATATTAGCAGTTGCAGAACTCTGTACAAAATACTCAGTAGAAGTATAAAACTACTCTTAGTACTACCTTAATCTATCTAGGAACAATTACATGTCCCATCATATACTCCAAACATGCATGAGAGAAAGAGAGAGGTCAGAATCACCATAAGATCTGTATGCCAACAATTCAGTGTGTCCAGGTCGTGGCCAGGTAGCGCTTGCTTTCCCGCCTGGCATGCTTCTCTAGTTTTACCATCGTCTATGGATCTTCGTAATAGGCTTTCGCCTGTTCACCCTTAGCATTATAGATGTAAAATTCACGGATCTTTCCAGCCATTTCCACCACTCCCATTGCGAAGGGAATCTGCCACTAAAATAGATAAAGTAATTAATATTAGAACAGAGGGACTAGAAAATTGCATAGTACATTCATATTAGGATCATCAGGAGAATATTAATATTTGATATCTCACAATGGGTTGATGTCGTCGTCGATCCAGTATTGGAACTCCACGAGGAACTCCGACCAACAATTGAGGAGCTTGACCATAAGTCCTTGCTACCGATAGGTAATGGTTGAGTGCATCCAACGCGGCTTCGGCTGGCGGCTCCACAATCTTTGGCTCAGAATAAAACTCGAGATGATAGAACCCACGAAAATCGACCAATGATGATATCATTAGCTCGTATTCCTCCAATTCCCACGTCGCGGAACTTACGCGGCTGATGGACAAGACAATCTATGTGTTGTGCCCATCAATCTGGCCGATGAACAGCATGCTCATCTTCTCGATGCCGATGATATTTGTTCTCCGTGAGCACCCTGCAGGCACGTCTTAGACAGGTCACATTGTTTGACGCTGTAG
This sequence comes from Avena sativa, assembly GCA_916181665.1. Classification (NCBI taxonomy): domain Eukaryota; kingdom Viridiplantae; phylum Streptophyta; class Magnoliopsida; order Poales; family Poaceae; genus Avena; species Avena sativa. The sequence goes on from OV702289.1 coordinate 327,060,700, forward strand.
AGGACTGTGGGCACCATGATCGAGTGGGTGGATTTGAGGTGCAGATACAATGTTAATTTGTTGCCGACCTAGTTGCATCCTGGCTCCATGCAGATAAATGGGCTGTGGATGTAGGAGATCATGTGGGCATTGAGTTTGTTGAAGGAGACCACTTGCGAGCAATTGTAGTTCGGTCAGCTGTAACCTTCTCCACCGACGACTTGGCGGTGTAGCTCCTTGGAGCATGCGGCCAGCCGGATGATGCTTTTAGCATCGAGACGCTCAATGATTTGGTTGATGACGTTGTTGCCGACCTTGCTAAAGCCTCCGCACCGCCGGCTCTCAATCGAACCTCTCCAAATTTTGTACAGACGACCCGCCATCGCGTCGAAGAGGATTGGGGGCGAGGGCGGATCTATATAGAACTATTTGGGTTTTTTTAGGAGAGGGGTGGTGGTCTGGAAGGCGAGATGGCAAGGAAAATGTGTGATCCTCGCGGTGGAGAGGATCCTAAATGCGGATAGGCAGCGTCAGCGAGTGTGGATAAACAAAAGGGAGATGGGGAAGATGGGATGGCTCTTTGAAAAAGGTTTTTTCTTTTCTTGTAATAAATTAACCATGTCACCTCCTGGCACAGTATAGTCTCATCACATCAGTTTGACTAGACACATTATTTATTTACAGGTTCTACTGTAGTACTGTTTGCATAAGTAGGAGTAGTAGGTAGGAGTATTGCTCTACCTCCGTCCCAAGGAATAAGGCATCCTCGTTTTGCGTGTTTTTTCTTTGACCAAGTTTTACTCTAAATATATAGTATAAAGAATATTGGTAGGAAATTAGCAATATTGGAAAGTTTTACTCTACCTCCAACAGTACTAATTTTACACAAATTAATCAAGTGTATTTGTTACTCTATTTACTCGGTCAAATTTTACACAATGTAATCAAGTATCTAACTTCTCGGCACCCGTGCGCACACCGTCTAGTTGATCTCTCCCTCGTCCGGAGTGTAGCACTCAGCACATGTGCCATGGTTAGGGTTGCGAGCGGGATCCCACGAAAGTCCCGCCTCTAGTTCATTTTGAAGTTTCTATAGGAGTACTTCAAAATGAACTAGAAGCGGAACTTTCCGCGGGATGCCACTTTCAACTCTAACATTGGTACGCCAGCTCTGTGTTTGTCTATCATGTGTTCATCAACTACTTTGTGTTGGTGTGCATAGGAAGGAACCACTTTGGGCGTTGGGTTGGGGCAGCGGCGAAAAAGTTGTCGCGGATCAAACTTTTCGGGTTTCGATTTTTTCGCTTGCTTTGTCCCAAATCTCGGATGGAAGGTTATTACAAGGATCAATACTCACAACACTAGAGAAGGGATATTGTACTTGGTATGTATATATAAATATATACACGTCCCATCGCATTCGATGCACTTCATTAGCAAGATCTAGCAAAAGTGAGCACCACGCTGATTTCCTTTTTGTTAAGCAAGTTGTTGTTGTTCTAGTACAAACGGTATGGCTCAGCTAGTAGGTGGAGAAGGAGAGCCAGTCCTGACTGATTTTCCATGCTTATTTTCAGGCCCCTTTGTACTAAAACAAGGGTTAGGTGTAATTTTCTCGTTTTTGAGGTACTTGATGTAACATGTACACTTCCACTAGCCATGTTAAGTTGCTAACCGAAGCATCTCGCTCCTTCTAGGCCAAACCTAGTTGAAAAAATGTGCCACCACACCACATTTCAGACAAAGTGGACCATGCTTTCTTATAACTTTCTTGTTTTAGAATTGTTGAATCTTCCTAGATAGGTAACTTCCCCCACTTAGAGGACTTATGCCGATTTAACGAAATTATGTCAGATATGAACTACTCCCTCCGATCGATAGTACTTGTCGTAGAAATGGGTGTATCTAGACATGTTTTAGTGTAGACACATCCAATCTAGGGACAACTAATATGAATCAAAGGGAGTAGAAGTATGCATGATAGGTTGCTCTTCAATTTTACAGATGTCATTTGTTGGTACCAATGTCGTCAATATATCGAGAACCATCCCGAGGTTTTAAAAATGCAACTAACTTCGTGCTAAGAATATGCATGCCTTCAAATTTGATAATGTTTTGAAGACATTGAAATAAAACAAATAATAAACCAAATACTTTCATGTGGTGTCCTCTTATGCATATTGCTCGCCATAAAAAGTCAGAAATTTGTGCTTGACACTTCTTTTCAAAACAAAAAATGACTATGTTGCTTCACAATTTCCATACCACTATATAGTGTACGAATAACTTCGAACACCGGCAGTTGGATATAGATTGGCAAAACCCGACATTGTTGACCATTGGATATCTTTCAGTACATTTGATTATGTTAGATCTAACATATAGAAGATCCCATTATTGTTGGACTCTAGCACCATGAATATACTATGCACAGAAAGTATAGAGAACATGGTTTTGAATGCCACAAGCCAAGTTTCCAGATATAGTGGACAATGCTTTATGTATGATTCCCAAGTTTTATGAGTTTTCAAAGCTTCCGAGCTAACTCGAACCACTCAAATGACTTTATGTCTCTAATAACAAAACCATGTCATATTTTGTTGGGGATATGCTATATGGGTATCCTCATAGCATGTCACCAATCCGCCTAACCCGGGTGGCCCATAGTTGGTAGCAAGGCCTATAGCTTACTGGGTGGCCTAGTTAGACGGATCTTGAAGGGAGGCCCATGCCGGATAAAGGAAGGCTACGCAGGAGTCACCGGCATACTCGGAGCCTTGGCGTACAAGACACGGAAGACTAGTTCATGTAGATGTAGGACTCTTTACCTTGTCCGGCAAGGACCTTTCCCTGTAAACCCTAGGTCTTGGCGCCTTTATAAGCCGGGCTGCAGGAGCCTTTAGGGCAACGATAACAGAGAACACAATAGATTGCTACATACAACATGCAACACCTCGCGCAACGAACCTATCTTTGTAACTCGGCGTATTACCATTATAGTGATTTATAGCAGGAGCAGAGTTCCACCATCGTTGTGGGACTTGAACCTGGGTAAGTTGTGTTACCTCGTACCCTCCAACTCTCCGCCTTACCCCACGTCTCTAAACACACACTGTGAGGACCCCTCCATGGCGTAGTCATCGGCATAACCACGACATATTTGAACTATAAGCTCTAGAAAGTGGTAGATTTCTATCGAAGTTCTACAAAAAGCTTTTGTGGTATGCATCAGGTAGTTAATATATCGAAAACAATTGAGAGTTTTGACAAATTCAACTTCCTGCTAAGAATTTGTATCTTGAAAATTTTGAACTTATTTTGTAACAATCACATGTAATAAAGAAAAACAGAAAAACAAATATTTACACATGACATCCTATCACGTCACGTGTACAGCCTACTAGGAAACTGATAACCATGTGATTTGACAACTTCTGGAAACCAGCCCCGTGATATTTTCCCATCATGTATGAATATTATTAGGTTTCGACCCTGATGACCAAAAAAGGTCATGGCCATATCAACATCATAGTTAATAAACTGTTCCCACATTAATTTGGTATATGGGTGCATCTTGGCGTAGTAGGAAATGTTGCCCGTGGGAGTCTCAACATTGGGCGTGTTTGATTCGCAGGATAGGAAAAACAAAGGATTAGGGAAAACACAGTATTATTAGAATATCATGTCCAGTTGAATCCCACAAGATTCGGAGCCTACAGGATTGTTTCTTAAAGAAGTGTTAGATTCACAGGAAAGTAAAGGAATTGTAACATGAGGCTGAGGTGGAATGTTCTTAAAATTTTATGGAAGACATTGCATGGTATCCTTTTGCATGTATCACATGCCATGCAAAATGATAAACTTGTGTTTTGACAACTTTTCACAAACCAGGTTCACAAAATTGTCCTGCAATGTGTATGAATAGGTTTCGAGTCGGACGACCAAGGTCAATGCCATATCCTGTGATCCACATCATAGTTTATGGTAATTTCTCCATATTATGTAGATTAGTGCGTCTTGGCATTATTGTAAACAATATTTTGCCAAGGGGAGTTTCCAAGAAGTATTATTAAAAGAGATGATCTCAAATTTCCAAGTGATGTTTTTTTTTGCAAAAACTAGAACATTGTTTTCCGCAAAGCAAATAGTAGTACTAGGAAAAAGAAGGATCAAAATGGAGGGGGGAAACGAAGAGCTACTATAGAAGAGATTATGGTGTTAGATAAGGAAGCCTGAGAGGGCTGCAACAAAGAGGTGTTGAACGCGGTTCGATGTCAGAGCAAAGTTATGAAAAAAAAGATAGAAAAGAGCCGCCGTAGTACCATGGCACACGTGCGCAGTGATACCTTCCATCCGGATTATGGATGTAGTATAACTCTTTTTCCCTGGTAGACCTAGGTTATTGAATCCTCGGGAAGCAAATGCGTAGTAAAGTTACTTTAACGGACCTTCGGGTGTTTTAGAATTCCTTTTGTGTTTTCACCGGACCAGTAGCTTGCGTCTTTTTTGTTGTTTTCGATGATGGAGAGAGAGGGCCTAGGGCGTTCGGTTTCACCTGTAGCTGTGCAAAAACATCTGATGGAAATAAAAGATAGAAATAAAGTATGTGTGTACTTGTTACAGCAAGATAAATTATATGTGGGCAGTGCATCCATAATTGCTATTGCCTTCGTAATCACTTATAGCAATAACCTACTAGTCTCATACATAGAAGAAAGAGAACTAATGATATGCATAGTGATGTCATCGTTAATCCCAAGCAAATCCCTCACATACAACCGTACTACCCCTTCTATCACTGGGGTTCCCAACCTGCAGATCAATCATCACTCATAGTCCCTATACCAGGCTCAACCCTCAGGGTCTTGGGGTACCTGACAAGTCCTTAGAGTGAGGCAAGATAGGATACAATAATTATCATGTCATACAAACTAATATACGATCCCATCTATGATAAATCACATGCACAATTTCTACATGGCTAGGCCGAAGCCCTCAGCCCAAGAAGAATTACTCAGACATAGAGATGAGATCAACAATCACAAACATTGTAATGAAAATCATAAGATTGATAGAAATAGTCTTACAATGTCGCCAATCGGATAAGAGATCTACTATTACAAGTGGTGGAAGATGGCTCTGGAGACGGAGAATGGTTTGGAGATCTGGAGGCGGCTTTCTAGCGAGGTATGGCTTCTGGGGCATGGTGTCTCCCTTTTCTCGTCGCCTGCGGCTTCTTTTTATAGGGGTCCCTTCATGAAAGTTGTCCTGTTTTACCTAACGGAGGCGGCGCCAACTATATGACCGAAGCTATACGGTCGGAATTTTGCTTTGGCCGTATAGTTGGTCGTTACGGTGTCTGCCTTTGTTGGACGGCTCCTGTTTTCTTCTGGTCGAAGGAAATATCGTATCTTTGACTTTACTGTAGTGATTCCCTCCTTTAAACGACATTATCTGTGCATGAAAAATACAAGAACAAAGGATTGCATACCCCTCCGAATATTAGCATTAGTGGCAGGATTTTGAGAGATATTTTGTCATGGAAATGGCCACGGCAGTTGCTGCCACTGGCAGCGATTGAGTGTTTCGTGAGGAAGAGTTGGTGGCCATCTGCGGTGCGAGATGGGGGAGCTTGACGAAATTGGACTTCGGATTCCGGTGGAATGTGACGCCACCTGTGGCCAACATCAAGCCACTGGACGCCTCGCGCCCGATGCGGCCGTGGAAGAGCTCCAGCCACAGCGGGAAATATGGCCTGCAGCCGAGGTAACATTTGCAGAAGGCGACGAAGATCTCCAGCTGCTCGATGCTATGCGGACCGAGATCCGATGGCTTGATCGCGTAATACACGCAGAAGCGGCCGAAAAAGAGTGAAGTGGGGAATCCCAAACCCCTCTCAAGATGGCTAGGGAAACAGATGAATTCGCCGGGTCGCGGCTTCAGCTCGGTCTCGGAGGAGGGGGGAAGCCGCCAGTTCCCCTTGCGGAGTACTCCGACATCCTCGAAGGATTTAAGCAGGGCTGTGGTACACTTGGATTTTCCCCATGAGCCTTTGGGAGGCGCCATCGAGTAAGATGTGGAATCGCACGATGCGGAAAGGACAAGTCGGAAGGATGTAGGCAAGGAGATTGGAGACAGGAAGAACGAATGAGGAAGAATGAAGAATGCGGAGAAGGTCTGCAGAGCTGAACCATCACTCCCCTTATATGGGAACGCCACCCGCCAAAATCGGGATAGCCGTTACTCACGGTAATTGCGCCGAACTTACCATTGGAAATTCCAACGGATAGTTTGACCAGATTTGACGGTCCAACTCCTTTATTTCACCCGCTACCCGCCAGTGTTTTCCACTCGCCAAGACAACGACTTGGCAGCAGTAACATTCATTGAGATGGCGAATGGAAACATGGGGAAATTCTCCTTGGTTCTGATGGAGTCCATCGCCGACTCGAATGGATGCCCAAATTGGGCTCGCCTACTCCGAACGCCAAAAGGACGCCTGCGCCTGCATCAATGATGGCCTCAGGGACTACTGATAGGGATATGCCAAAGGGGGTATGCCCAGTAGGATGTTCCGATTGGGCCGAAAGGCCTGTGAGTGCGCCTGGAGGATGGCGACTGGACTACAACGGAAGGAGAGGCCCGACGACTGATGAATGGAAGCCCGGGAGCGTAACAGAAGCCCAGTCGGATTAGGTCAAAACCTCCGAATCCTTATCTTGTTCGGTTGTAACTTGTAAACCCTAGCGATGTGCCTCATATATAAACCTCCCTCGGATATCCTAGAGACTCACGTTCCATCATACACCCCCCCAAGCGACTCACTGCATAGCCACCGAGCTCGCCACCCCTGTAACTCGCTCTCCAATAATCTAATCTAGCAGGATTAGGTCTTTACCCTCTAGGGGGCCGAACCTGGGTAAACCCATGTGCATCTGCCCCCATCTCGCACCGCAGATGGCCGCCAACTCTTCCTCACGAAACACTCAATCGCTGCCAGTGGCAGCGACTGCCGTGGCCATTTCCACAACATATTTCATCAAAAATATGATTAATATCTAGTTTAAATGTGGACATAGATGGCTATATTTCAAAGCCATCACGCAGCACCACACTGTGGACGAGGGAGATATCAGCTAGAGGATGGGTGTGATGCAGCAAAGGATACAGTAGTATACAATTTATTTTCCTTGCATAGAGGAGGAGTAGCACACTGTAAGGCTGCATGAGTGAGTACCACGCTGATTTTATTTGTTAAGCAAGTACAAGTGGACCTCATAAAAAATGAAAATTGCATCCAAGTCCATGCATTTAGCACAAGGACCCTAAAACTTAGCAATGAAGTGTGTGTTTTGAGGTTTGCGCATACTAGCGTTCATCGTGGTAAAGTAGAATCTTTCTAGATGCTAAGAATGGAAAAGAATATAAAATGGTTAGCAATGTTTGGATTTGCCTGTCTTGATCAAACATTCATTGTTCCATACACTATACAGTTGTATATATGGTATTGTGAGAGCTAAGAGACAAGATAAAGATAAGATAAGAAGTACTGCGAATGGCCGATCTAACTTTAGGTCTCGTAGGAGCGAGGTGCTCGAGAGTTAACAAGGTCGGTGGAAGTACATGTTACATCAAGGACCTCGTAAAAAATAAAAAATTACATCCAAGTCCATGCATTGAGAACAAGGACCCTGAAACTGAGCAATGAAGTGTGTGTTTTGAGGTTTCGCATACTAGCATTCATCGTGCTAAAGAATTTCAGTAGAATCTTTCTAGATGCTAAGAATGGAAAAGAAGATCCAATGGTTGTTAGCAATGTTTGGATTTGCCAGTCTTGATCAAACGATCAATGGTTCGTACACTCTATAGTGATGGTATGATATTGTAAGATATAAGAGAAGATAAAGATAAGATAATAAGTATTACGAATGGCCGATCAATTGGTAGGTCTCGTAGGAGAAAGGTGCTTGAGAGTTAACATGGTCGGTGGAAGTAAAAGTTACACTAAGGACCTCATAAAAATGAAAATTGCATCCAAGTCCATGCAGTTATTAGCACAAGGACCCTGAAAACTGAGCAATGGAGTTTGTGTTTTTAGGTTTGCGCATACTAGCGTTCATCGTGCTAAAGTAGAATCTTTCTAGATGCTAAGAATGGAAAAGAAGATCAAGATGTTGGCAAAGTTTGGATTTGCTAGTCTTCATCCAACGGTCAATGTTCAAAGTTAATCCGTACACTATGTAGTGGTTTGTTGTATTGTAAGAGATAAGACACGATAAAGAGATGATAAGAAGTACTGCGAATGGCCTATCAAATGGTAGGTCTCATAGGAGAGAGGTGCTTGAGAGTTAACACGGTCGCTGGAAGTAGAAGTTACATCAAGGACCTCATAAAAATGAAAATTGCATCCAAGTCCATGCATTTATTAGCAAGAGGACCCTGAAAAATGAGCAGTGGAGTTTGTCTTTTTAGGTTTGTGCATACTAGCATTCATCATGTTAAACTAGAATCTTTCTAGCTGCTAAGAATGGAAAAGAAGATCCAGAGGTTGGCAATGTTTGGATTTGCTAGTCTTGATCCAACGGTTAACGTTCAAAGTTAATCCATACACTACGCAGTGATTTATTGTATTGTAAGAGATAAGACACGATAAAGAGAAGGTAAGAAGTACTACGAATGGCCTACCAAATGGTAGGTCTCGTAGGAGAGAGGTGCTTGAGAGTTAACACGGTCGGTGGAAGTACAAGTTAAATCAAGGACCTCATAAAAATGAGAATTGCATCCAAGTCCATGCATCCATTAGCACAAGGACCCTGAAAAATGAGCAATGGAGTTTGTGTTTTTAGGTTCACGCATACTAGTGTTCATCGTGCTAAAGTAGAGTCTTTCTACATGCTAAGAATGGAAAAGAATATCCAAAGGTTGGCAATGTTTGGATTTGCTAGTCTTGATCCAACAATCAATGTTCAAAGTTAATTCGTACACTATGCAGTGATTTATTGTATTGTAAGAGATAAGACACGATAAAGAGAAGATAAGAAGTACTACGAATGGCCTAACAAATAGTAGGTTTCATAGGAGAGAGGTTCTTGAGAGTTAACACGGTCGGTGGAAGTACAAGTTACATCAAGGACCTCATAAAAATGAAAATTGCATCCAAGTCCATGCATTTATTTGTACAAGGACCCAGAAAACTGAGCAATGGAGTCTATGTTTTTAGGTTTGCGCATAGTAGCGTTCATCATGCTAAAGTAGAATCTTTCGAGATGCTAAGAATGGAAAAGACGATCAAGAGGTTGGCAATGTTTGGATTTGCTAGTCCTTATCCAACGGTCAATGTTCAAAGTTAATCCATACACTATGCAGTGGTTTATTGTATTGTAAGAGGTAAGACACGATAAAGAGAAGATAAGAAGTATTATGAATGGCCTATCAAATGGTATGTCTCGTAGGAGATAGGTGCTTGAGAGTTAACACGGTCGATGGATGTACAAGTTACATCAAGGACCACATAAAAATGAAAATTGCATCCGAGTCCATGCATTTATTAGCACAGGGACCCTGAAAACTGAGCAATGGAGTTTGTGTTTTTAGGTTTGCGCATACTAGCATTCATCGTGCTAAAGTAGAATATTTCTAGATGCTAAGAATGGAAAAGAAGATCAAGAGGTTGGCACTGATTGGATTTGCTAGTCTTGATCCAACGGTCAATGTTCAAAGTTAATCTGTACACTATGCAGTGGTTTATTGTATTGTATTGCCAGAGATAAGACAATATAAAGAGAAGATAAGAAGTACAGTACAATGAATGGTCGATCTTTGGAATAACCTTCCCTCCTGATGTTTGGGAAGCAAGTGAAAATTCTGAAAACCGGAAAACTTTGAATTTTTGTGCCGCCAACGACCCAAGTGGTTTCCTTCCTATGTACTCCTCGTCTCTACTCCACACCAATGCACGACTGCAGAACACACTAGAGACATAGAGCCACTGTACCAAGGCACACGTGCGCAGCGCCACGCTGTGGACAAGGGGAGAGAGATCAGCCGGGCCGGTGCATGAGGGGGAAGGGAAGGACAGATGGAGCATAGGGAAGGAGAGAGAAAACACATGATTTTGTTTTACGTGCATAGGTCCTGAAATTTACTACTCCACTAGTAGAGTGTAGTACACTATAAGGCCATAGGAGTACCTCGTGTCAGCAACCCATCATAACTTTGCTCTGACATGGAACCGCCTTCAACTTCTCTTCGATGCTGCCCTCTTCCCCTGCCAACGATTTATTCTCTTAGCATGTAAAGCGCGTGGATAGAGGTGACCATATGTCTAAGCAAATAAATATACTACTCCCGCATTGTGTAAAAAAGCACACCTTAATAAGGCCTACTATGTGCATCCGCTAAGGTTCACCTTATACATAGTGGAAACAATAAAGTTATCTTTAAGCCTAAGGTGCACCTCAAGCTTGTGGGTTGCCCTTAGAGAATAGAAATATCATTTCCCCTCTCTCCCTATTTCATGTGATCGTTTTCAAAAGGGGTTCAAATTTTTCAAGATGCAAAATCTTTTTTTGAGGAAGATGCAAAATCTTAGCTAGATGTCGAACCAGTCGTCATCAATTGAGAATGTTCTTTCCTGGTAGTTGGACACTCACACTGACGACACTGCTTTTACAAGAAGAGATGCACCCATCTACCTTCTAAAAGACAATTAATTTAAGAGAAATCTATCACGCTTACTTGTAGCTCAAGTTTGACCTAATTTTGTTAAACTGTCAAGATGCAAAATCTTAGCAAGAAGTTGAACCTGTTGTGGACGAGGAAGAGACAAGCCGGACTGTGCACCTGCGGCTGTAGAGAAGAAATCGATGGAGGATGGATGGTGAGAGCCAGCAAAGGAGAGAGAAACCACAACTTGTTTTGTGTGCATATACTAGTAGTAGGTCCATACATTTACTACTGCTGGAGTGTACCTTGTACCTCGTGTCAGCAACCCATCATAGCTTTGCTCTGACATCTCACCGCCTTTAAGTCCTCTTCTGTGCTGATCTTGTGCTGCCTTTTTTTGAAAGTCTCGCGCTGGCTCCCTCTCGTTCTCTACTTGTGTAGCTCAGGATTGACCAAATTTCGTTAAATTGTCAAGATGCAAAATCTTATCAAGAAGTTAAACCTGTTGTCCAAACTCTCGGTGGTTTGAGGTTTGCGCATACTATCATTCATCATGCTAAAGTAGAATCTTTCTTGATGCTAAGAATGGAAAAGAAGATCCAGCGGTTGGTAATTTTTGGAATTGCTAGTCTTGATCCAGCGGTCAATGTTCAAAGTTAATCCATACCCTATGCAGTGGTTTATTGTATTGTAAGAGATAAGACACAATAAAGAGAAGATAGGAAGTACTGCGAATGGCCTATCAAATGGTAGGTCTCGTAGGAGAGAGGTGCTTGAGAGTTAACACAGTCGATGGAAGTACAAGTTACATCAAGGATCTCAGAAAAATGAAAATTGCATCCAAGTCCATGCATTCATTAGCACAAGGACCCTGAAAAATGAGCAATGGAGTTTGTGTTTTTAGGTTTGCGCATACTAGCGTTCATCGTGCTAAAGTAAAATCTTTATAGATGCTAAGAATGGAAAAGAATATCCAGAGGTTGGCAAGTTTGGATTTGCTAGTCTGTATCCAACGGTCAATATTCAAAGTTAATCCGTACACTATGCAGTGATTTATTGTATTGTAAGAGATAAGACACGATAAAGAGAAGATAAGAAGTACTGCGAATGGCCTACCAAATGGTAGGTCTCGTAGGAGAGAGGTTCTTGAGAGTTAACACGGTCGATGGAAGTACAAGTTACATCAAGGACCTCATAAAAATGAAAATTGCATCCATGTCCATGCATTTATTAGCACAAGGACCCAAGAAACTGAGCAATGGAGTTTGTATTTTTAGGTTTGCGCAAAGTAGCATTCATCGTGCTAAAGTAGAATCTTTCTAGATGCTAGGAATGGAAAATAAGATCAAGAGGTTGGAAATGTTTGGATTTGCTAGTCTTGATCCAACAGTCAATGTTCAAAGTTAATACGTACACTATGTAGTGGTTTATTGCATTGTAAGAGTTAAGACACGATAAAGAGAAGATAAGAAGTACTACGAATGGCCTACCAAATGGTAGGTCTTGTAGGAGAGAGGTGCTTGAGAGTTAACACGGTCGGTGGAAGTACAAGTTACATCAAGGACCTCATAAAAATGAAAATTGCATCCAAGTCCATGCATTTATTAGCACAGGGACCCTAAAAACTTAGCAATGGAGTTTGTGTTTTTAGGTTTGCGCATACTAGCGTTCATCGTGCTAAAGTAGAATCTTTCTAGATGCTAAGACTAGAAAAGAAGATCAAGAGGTTAGCAATGTTTGGATTTGCTAGTCTTGATCCAACGGTCAATGTTCAAAGTTAATTCGTACACTATGCAGTGGTTTATTGTATTGTATTGCAAGCGATAAGACACGATAAAGGGAAGATAAGAAGTACAGTACTGCGAATGGCCGATCTTTTGAATAACCTTCCCTCCTGATGTTTGGGAAGCAAGTGAAAATTTCGAAAATTGGAAAACTTTGAATTATTGTGCCGCCAAGGACCAAAGTGGTTTCCTTCCTATGTACTCCTCCCCCCTACTCCACACCAATGCGCGGCTGCCGAACACGCCAGAGACACAGAGCCGCCGTACCAAGGCACACGTGCGTAGCACCATGCTATGGACGAGGGGAGAGAGATTAGCCGGACCGGTGCGCGAGGGGAAAGGGGAGGAGAGATGGAGCATAGGGAAGGAGAGAGAAAATAGATGATTTGTTTTGCATGCATAGGTACTGAAATTTACTACTCCACTAGTAGAGTGTAGTACACTGTAAGGCCACAGGAGTACCTCGTGTCAGAAACCCATCATAACTTTGCTCTAACATGGAACCGCCTTCAACTTCTCTTCGCTTTTGCCCTCTTCCCCTACCAACATTTTATTCTCTCAACATGTACAACGCGTGGATAGAGGTCACCATATGTGTAAGCAAAGATATGTACTACTGCCGCATTGTGTAAAAAAGCACATCTTAATAAGGCCTACTATGTGGCATCCGCTAAGGTTCACCTTATACATAGTGGAAAAAAATAAAGTTATCTTTAAGCCTAAGGTGCACCTCAAGCTTGTGGGTTGCCCATAGAGAATTGAAATATCATTTCCCCTCTCTTCCTATTTCATGTGATCGTTTTCAAAAGGGGTTCAAAATTTTCAAGATGCAAATTATTTTTTTGAGGAAGATGCAAAATCTTAGCTAGAGGTTGAACCAGTCGTCATCAATTGAGAATGTTATTTCCTGGTAGTTGGACACTCACACCGACGACACTGCTTTTACAAGAAGAGATGCACCCATCTACCTTCGAAAAGACAATTAATTTAAGAGAAATCTATCACGCTTACTTTTAGCTCAAGTTTAACCTAATTTTGTTAAACTGTTAAGATGCAAAATCTTAGCAAGAACTTGAACCTGTTGTGGACGAGGAAGAGACAAGCCGGACTGTGCACCCGCGGTTGCAGAGAAGAAATCGATGGAGGATGGATGGTGAGATCCAGCGAAGGAGAGAGAAAATGCAACTTTTTTGCGTGCATATACTAGTAGTAGGTCCATACATTTACTACTATTGGATTGTACCCTGTACCTCGTGTCAGCAGCCCATCATAGCTTTGCCCTGACATCGTACCGCCTTCAAGTCCTCTTCTGCACTGATCTTGCGCTGCCTTTTTTTTTGAAAGTCTCATGCTGCCTCCCTCTTGTTCTCTACTTGTGTAGCTCAGGTTTGACCAAATTTCGTTAAATTGTCAAGATGCAAAATCTTATCAAGAAGTTAAACCTGTTGTCCAGACTCTCGATGGTTTATGATATACTTCTAATGACCCCCGATGTGGGTACCACCAAAAGCTTTTTCGTAAAACTTTCATAGAAACCTATGATTTACCTGTCGCCGTCCTCCTCTCCATCGTTGTGGCCCTGGGCCGCCGCTCTACACCACCGCCGTCATCACCTTCAAAAAGATGCACCCATCTACCTTCGAAAAGACAATTAATCCAAGAGCAATCTATCACGCTAACTTGTAGCTCAAGTTTGACCTCATTTCCTTAAGTTGATAAGATGCAGATTCTTAGCAAGAGGTTGAACGCCTTGTCCAAATTTCGGGACCTTACTATATCCATGCACGCAAAAAAATTATGTTTTCTCTCTCGTTCACTGCCTCATCACCATCCATGCACACACCGGCTGGTTGATGTCTCTCCCTCGTCCACAACGTGGCTCGTGGGTCGACCTGCCTTGTCATTCCATTTCACAACCTGTGAATAGGAAGCACCAAGCACACCCCGACCCTTTGTACCTTTTGAGTTCTTCGATGTAAACTGTACTCGCTCCCATAGACCGTGTCAAATTTTAACTACAAGTAAGCGCGATAGATAGATTCCTCTTAAAATTCAGTACATCGAAAACCACCAAAAAGCTTTTTCATAAAACTTCCAAACCAACCTACAATTTAATTGTAGTTCAAATTTGACCAAATTTCGATAAATTGGCACAAAGTCTCATTCAAGTCGGCAGAGTTAGCTAGGAAGTTTTAAAATTCACAAAACATGGGAAAATCGATAATATTCATTCCTGATAGTTGGAAACTCACACCGACGACATCGTTTACTAAAACAAGATTCACCATCTACCTTCGAAAATACAATTAATCCGAGAGCAATTCATCACGCTAACTTGTAGCTCTAGTTTGACCTAATTTCGTTAAGTTGTCAAGATGCATATTTTAAGCAAGAAGTGGAACGTGTTGTCAAAATTTCAGGACCTTTTTATGGTATTTATGCACGCAAAACAAATTATGTTCCAGGCCGACTAATCTCTCCCTCGTCCACAATGTGGCGCTGCCCACACGTGCGTCGACTTGCTTTGTCATTCCATTTCACACCCTACGAAGAGCAAGCACCAAGCACACCCCCAGCACGCTGGTTCGAAAGTGTGAGGAGCGTTTTTTGTGTGAAGGGTATGGCTCAGTTGCTCGCTCGAGAAGGACCCGACTGCTTTTCCTTGCTTAACATTAGGGCTCTTTGTGCTAAATTTATGGACCTCTATGTAATTTTCTCTTTTTTGAGGTCTTCGATGTAGCTGCCACTGACCGTGTCAAATTTTAACTACTAGCAAGTGCGATAGATAGATTCCTCTTAAAATTTTCCAAAAAACTTTTGAAGCTATAACCAGGAATTCAGTACATCGAAAACCACCGAAAGGCTTTTTCGTAAAACTTCCAAAGCAACCTACAATTTACCTGTAGTTCTAATTTGACCTAATTTGGATAAATTGGCAAAGAGTCTCATTGAAGTTAGCAGAGTTGGCTAGGAAGTTTTAAAATTTGCAAAACAAGGGAATATCGAGACTGTTTTCTCCTGAAAGTTGGCAAACTCACACCGACGACATCGTTTACTAAAAAATATGCACCCATCTACCTTCGGAAAAACAATTAATCCAAGAGCAATCTATCACGCTAACTTATAGCTCAAGTTTGACCTAATTTCGTTAAGTTGTCAAGATGCAATTTCTTTGCAAGAAGTTGAACGTGTTGTCAAAATTCCAGGAACTTTTATTTACTATATATATGCATGCAAAACAAATTATATTTTCTCTCTCCTTCTTCGCTACCTCATCACCATCCACGCGCACCCCTGCCGGCTGAACTCTCCCTCGTCCACAATGTGGCGCTGCCCACGTGCGTTGACCTACCTTGTCATTCGATTTCACACCCTACACAGAGGAAGCACCAAGCACATCCCCCATCATGTTGATTTGAAATTGTGAGGAGCGTTTTTTGTGTGAAGCCAGTATAGTAGTACGAAGGGTATGGCTCAGTTTCTCGCTCGAGAAGGACCCACCTGCTTTTCCTTGTTTAACTTTAGGGCCCTTTATGCTAAATTTTTGGACCTCTACATGTAATTTTCTCTTTTTTGAGGTCTTCGATCTAAACCATACTCCCACTGATCATGTCAAATTTTAACTACAAGTAAGCGCGATAGATAGTTTCCTTTTAAAAGTTTCCAAAAAACTTTTGAAGCTGACGAGGAATTTAGTACATCGAAAACCACCAAAAAGTTTTTTTGAAAAATTTCCAAAGCAACCTCAATTTACTTATAGTTCAAATTTGACCTAATTTCGATAAATTAGCACATAGTCTCATTCAAGTCAGCAGAGTTAGCTAGGAAGTTTTAAAATTCGCAAAAGATGGGAAAACCAAGAATGTTCTTTCGTGATAGTTGGAAACTCACACCGACGACATCATTTACTAAAAGAAGATGCACCCACCATCTACCTTCAAAAAGACAATTATTCCAAGAGCTATCTATCATGCTTACTTGTAACTAAAGTTTGACCTAATTTCATTAAGTTGTAAATATGTAGAGTCTTAGCAAGAAGTTGAACCTCTTGTCAAAATTTCAGGACCTTTACTATATATATGCACGCAAAACAAATTGTGTTTTCTCTCTCCTTCACACTTCCTGATCACCATCCACACACACCCCGACCGGTTGACCTCTCCATCATCCACAACGTGGTGCTGCCCACGTGCGTCAAACTGCCTTGTCGTTTTATTTCACACCCTGCAAAGAGGAAGCACGAAGCACACCCTAGCACGCTCGTTCGAAAGTGTGAGGAGTATTTTTTGTGTGTGTGTGAAGCAAGTACACTGGTACGAAGGGTATATGGCTAAGTTGCTCTCTCGAGAAGGACCAAACTGCTTTTCCTTGCTTAACTTTAGTGCCCTTGATGCTAAATTTATGGACGTCTATGTAATTTTTTTAGGTATTCGATGCAAATCGTACTTTCTCCCACCGTCCATATCAAATTTTAACTACTAGTAAGCGCGATAGATAGATTCCTCTTAAAATGTGCGAACAAACTTTTGAAGCTCTAACCAGGAATTCAGTACATCAAAAACCACCGAAAGCTTTTTTCTAAAACTTCCAAAGCAATCTATAATTTACTTGTAGTTCAAATTTGACCTAATTTCAATAAATTTGCATAAAGTCTCATTCAAGTCGGCAGAGTTAGCTAGGAAGTTTTAAAATTCGCAAAACATGGGAAAATTAAGAATGTTCTTTCGTGATAGTTGGAAACTCACACCTAGAACATCGTTTACTAAAAGAAGATGCACCTATCTACCTTTGAAAAGACAATTAATCCAAGAGCTATCTATCACGCTTACTTCTATCTCAAGTTTGACCTAATATAATTTCGTTAAGTTGTCAAGATGTAGAATCTTAGCAAGAAGTTGCACCTCTTGTCAAAATTTTGGGACTTTTACTATATATGTATGCACGCAAAATAAATTGTGTTTTCTCTCTCCTTTCCTGCCTCATCACCATCCACACACACCCTACTAGCCCACTGATCACTCCCTCGTCTACAACATGCCGCTTCCCACGTGCGTCGACCTGCATTATTGTTCCATTTCACACCCTGCGAAGAGGAAGCACCATGCACACCCCCAGCACGCTGGTTCGAAAGTGTGAGGAGCGATTTGTGTGTTCGTGTGAAGCAAATATAGTAGTACGATGATTCAGGGTTATCACTGACGGATGTATCAAATTTTGTGGTGAGAGTGTACCACCTCTGCAGAGTGTCAAACTATTCGAATAGTCGCGTCTGTGGTCATGGATAGTTGGAGTAGCCAAACTGTTCTGTCGTCAGATGTTTTCAAAATGACTTGTGAAGTGAACTATGATTTTGACTTGACCACAACAGGGTTGTGAATATGAAAACTAGGTTCCCAACTTTTACCTAGTTTTCTTACTTCTGAACTCAGTTTAGATAAATCTGGCTTTTTGCACTACCTTACTTGTTTGCGAGTACTTGAAGAGTATTCATGGCTTTATCCCTGGCTATTCCTGTGGCTAGACTATGAGGGGGACTATTAGGAAGATGGACAGCAGGACGGCTACGACAACTAGGATCATATCCCATCGTTAGCATTGCCTGTGACACTAAATATGGAGCCCACTACTACGCTTATTATTCCGCTGCTTGTTTGTATTAAGACTGGATCATGAGATCATTTATTTGTGTAAGACCTTATTATGGTTTGTAATGGATGATGTACTGTGATATCCAATTTGTTATGTCTCGCAAAAATGGTAATCCTGGGATTGCGATGTATGGCATAACAGGTATTTGGGATTAAAAATCTAGGTGTTGGCAACGATACTGCTGTATACACTCTGCATTGTTAACCTTAGGGAGTAGAATTGTATTGCCAAAGTTTAGTCTAAAAAGATCAAGTTGCCAACATGCAAAAAACCAAACAAGTCCATCAAGTCCTCCTTATTGGTTTCCCAGAATGTTTGGTAGAATTCTGTTGGGAAACCATCTGGACCTGGTGCTTTGTTATGTTCCATCTGGAAAACCGCTTTCTTTACCTCTTCCTCCGTATATGGGGCGGTTAGAAAGTTATTTTCCTCGACAGAAACCTGTGGTATATCTTTTGTTTGAGACTCATCCAGACTAAAAGAGTTCTCTAGTGGTGGCCCAAACAAAGATTTATAATAAATAGAAATATACGACTTAAGCTATTCTTGTCCCTCAATAATACCTTCATCCTGGTTGAGAGAATTGCTACATTTTTTCTTATGTTTGCCATTGGCAATAGCATGGAAATATCTTGTATTGGCATCTCCCTCTAGAATGAATTTCTCTTTGGAGCGTTGTTACCATTTGAGTTCCTTCTCACGTAGTAGTCAGGCCATCTCCACATTCGATTGGCTCTTGAGCTCAATCTCATGTGCAGATAACGGCCTAACTTCCGCAGAAGCTTCTAATCATCAATAATAGAATAAAGGTGAATTTTCTTTTTTTTTTAGGATTCCAGAAGTATGCATAGCCCATTCACGAAGGAAATTACATAATGCACGTATTTTATTATTCTAATGTTGTATGGGTGTAAGACCACCAACCGGTTTTATCCAAATTGCCTTAACCATCTCATAAAACCCGTCTCAAATCAGCCAGCCCAGTTCAAATTTGAACTCATGCTTGGTATTTCGTGATGGTGACCCAACCGTTAAAAGTAAAGGAGCATGATCTGACAAACCCTCAATATGTTCTAGAGCCCTTACAGTTACCATGGGAAACTTCTCTTCCCAATCGGTATCCATAAGTACCCTATCAATTTTTTCTTATGTCGGCTCCGGAAGACTATTAGCCCAAGTAAATTGTCTTCCTAACATTGTAACCTCCCTCAAGTCCAAGCTGTCAATAACAGCGTTAAACATGAAAGGCGAATGATCGTCAAACCTGCCTCAACTTTTCTCATGAGGGAATCTCATCAAATTAAAATCCCCACCTATAAGAATAGGATACGGATTGTCCTTTGCAAGATTTACCAGCTCACGCAAAAAATCATCCTTAAAAACTTCCTGGGCAGCTCCATATACGGCGACTAGAGACCATGTGAAATTATTAGCCTTGTTGCGGATATGAAGTTTTATGAAAAAATCTCCAACCAAACTAGCTAAGACTTCCATGGTATCATCTCATACGCCTAACAGAACTCCCCTGGAATGACCACACG
Source organism: Avena sativa (assembly GCA_916181665.1). Taxonomy (NCBI): domain Eukaryota; kingdom Viridiplantae; phylum Streptophyta; class Magnoliopsida; order Poales; family Poaceae; genus Avena; species Avena sativa. The sequence continues at coordinate 327,080,318 of OV702289.1, forward strand.
GTGGACGATATACCCACGTAAGACCTCTGCTATTTGAAAACATGCCATTCATCAAGAAACAATAGATTGTTTGGATACACGATGTCTCTTCCGAGCCTTCTGGCTCTTTGATTTCCGACTTGAGGCTTTAAACTCCTACGAAGATTCTAGCCTCGTCTCATCAAAGCCCACATCTGACACTTCACCAACTAAGTGAGAAAGGAGTTGACCACATACTGTGGTATGCAACTCCTCCTCCTCAATTGGTACATAGTTAGGAACCAATGAAACAGTAGGAGTAACCGTTAGATGGTCAACCTCCATATGTCTCAGAATAGAACTAGAAAGATTAACTTCAGTTACATATCTTCCCATGTTAATACCAACATTGGAAAGTTTATCAACAATAACAGGAGTAGAGAAAGAAAGGAACGACTTCGAAGAACTCATAGTACCCTGAGGATCGAGATTATTTTCCGCCTTCCTCCTCATTTCCTTGCCCAATGAATCCTCGTCTGTTGCGGACGCACCAAAAGCATCAACCCCATGTCGAAGATTACGTCGCGCTAGGGTCCCATCCACCGTCTCCTTGCGACCCGGTGTAGCAGCGTCAGCCATGGGTGAACCTGACCCCACCTGAGTCAGATTACCATGGCGATGCCCTGACCCCTCCTGGGCCAGGTCACCACCTCGTCGCTGCCCAGCTGGAGATGGGCGCCCTCGCGCGGTGGATCCGCCAGATCCTGGACCTGCAAAGGAACCCTCGACCCTGTCTGGGCCAGGGCTCCCCCTCCTGGATGCGATGCCGAAGACAGCAGGTCTACGTGGCATTTTAGCTCCGCCTGGGCTGAACCCGCGCCGAACTGCAGCCCCGCCTAGGCCACCACCACGCCAGCCCGTAGTCCCGCGTGGGCCGCCACGGCGCTAGCCTACTGGTCTGCCTATGCAGCCAGGCCCATCACCTCCATCGCCGGTGTCACAAGCCCATGACCTCCCGCCGAACTAGAGCTAACCTGGATAGGCCCCGAGACAATGGTCTGCTCCTCCCGAGCGGTCACATGCAAAACAGTCTCTGGGTCACCTCCATGAGAATAGGTCCTAAGAATCACTCCACCACACCACGCGGAAAAGTTCTGCCTAAAACATTTGGCCGAGACCTGACAGGGGACGACGAACACCCTATAGGCTTACACGCCAAATGCAAAGCCTCCTGGAGCTGTGTCTGTGTGACCCATGGCATGGTCCCCATGGCCGAACCCCCGCGAAGAGGTGAATCAGGTGGAAGAGCATCCATCAACTCCTTTCCACACAGAGTAGTCGGAGAGGCATTGAAAGGGGTGACCGCATACACCTGCAAAGGAGTGTGACACTAAGAGGTTGGTGCAGAAGAACCATATCCAGACGACTGCCCAACCGAAGTCCCACCCGCATGTGGAGCAAGGGTCGACTCCGAGGTATCCATCACATCATCACCACTAGGCCCAGCACCATCATCCCAGAACCATCAGGACCCTTATCCCAAAGATATGGCGAGAAGTCTTGCTCCGGAGAAAAACCAGTAGGCTCCAAATGAAAACGTAACTCATATACTTTCAGCAAGACCACAACATCAAAAGTAAGATATGAGCCCATAGCATCCTTCTTCTAAAAAACAGAGATGTCAAAAATACTGACCAAAATACAAACCAGGCCCCTCCGTCTAAGGCACAACAAATCCATGTCCATAGGGCTACCCAGAAGGGACCCAACCGCCCACAAACCCAGAAAAGTCCACAGAGAGTGAGGGACCCCTTCCACATGCAGCCAAACCTGATGGAACTCACACTTATGTGGCACCTCCTGAATCAAATAGGTAGATACTGTCAACTGAGTCTTGCCAAGTGGCATAGAAAACTGGCTCCCATCCACACTGTCTAGGTCCTCGAATGAAGGAAAACTGACTAAGAACTCCTTGGACCCAAGCTTCAGTGCCTTCCACTTCCACTGAGGCTTGACATGGCATCTCCGAGCAATTTGCTATTGCACCACCTCAGCAGTAACATCTCATGAGTGCATATTGGCATCATCTTTTACATTATTATTTTGCATTGTAGATGTAGGATCTTGGTATTTTACGGTGCTCGCACGCACATTTTACGTCTGTTTTCACCAGGATCAGAACAGATGATGGATCCAATGGATACAATTCTTGGAGCAGTTGTACTGTGGAGAAAATGAGTCAAAAACAACGTAAATCACTTATTTGGGAAATATTAATAATACTAGAAGAAAACCAGAAGCGAACAAGGGAGGCAGAGAGTCCAACGACCAACTACACGACCGGAGCAATTTTTCTGGCCATATAGCTCCGGCCGTATAGTTGGCGCCGCCTCCGCCTCGTCAAATAGTTTCACCCCGTGCAATTGGTTCGAGGAGACGACATATAGAACACCCAGAAATCGCAGAAACCTCACCTCCGGAAGGCATTTGGAGGGGGAACTCATCCACAAGGGATCCATCTTCATCCTGTGCAGATTCGGGAGTCTAAGGCATAGATCTTTATCATCCACCATTGCATCACTACCATCTCCATTCATCCCATCTACATCTTGTCTAGATCTTGTTGTAATTCCTATACTCGTTGTAGATTTATACAATTGTTATTCATCTATGATTATTTCCATTACCATTGCCATGATGTTGGTTGCCTCCATGTCCGAGTAGATCATTAGTTCTTAGGGAGATGGATAAACCCTAGTATGAGACTGAATAAGATAAAGTCTATTATGATATTCATCGATGTGACCAGGTGTTAGATTTTCTACATCTTGATGTTGAGAGAAGTATACCTCTCAATATTTGCGTCTTGTGGGGAGTTGATGGAGGAAACTACTTGTTGGTAGACGGAGGCGTGCTATCACTTATAGTGACTATAAAGCTGTTGGCTCCCCTTACGTATCAACTTGGGAAACGGAGGAAACTCACGGAACACTATCCATTCCATGGGATACGTCCTACGGGATTACGTCCCTTAATAGTGCAGTAATTTGATTGATGTTGATTGCTGACTGATGTGGTTATGAGGATGATGTGAGCAGCGGTTGCTGCCTATTTGTCCAAATACGGAGTTTCTCCCACATATACATAGTTGAGAATGTTGATGATGATAATCTTTATCTTAAATCTTTACAATACTAGTGGTGTATCCACTACTCCCTGAGAATGCCTTTTCCCTATTGCAGTTCCAATCTTTCCTACATACACGATACTTAATTTATGTATTCAGTTGTTTTACTTTACTTTATTATTGCTCTTATACCAAAACCCCCAAAACACCTTTTTACACAATACTCAAATTTTACCTTGTCACTTAGAACTTTATCTAGCATTTCTACCGTAATATTTATTTCAAGAGTTATTAGATTTCAGACTCCTGCTCCCTGTGGGATCGATATTTTTATTTCGAAACTAGCTACAAATGATCTATGCACTTGCAGTCATCAAGCTATTTTCTGGCACCATTGCCGGGGAGCTAAGCGTTGAAGGTCTTTTAGTTTTTGCTTATTTATTTTTGTCTTGCTAAATTTTGTTTTGAGTTACAGGTTTCCACCAACATGATGTAGTTTGAGCATATGACTAGTGCTGACCCACTCAACCACTTTGGGAATCCCTATAATATATAAAAAAAGAGACAACTCTAATGAAAATACAAGGGGGTTTGAAATAAATCCTCTACTACTTAGTATTCTACGTAAGAAGCAATTTACTGGAGATGAAGAAGATCCTGATCCATATGAGCATATTGCATGTTTTAAAGATATATGTTGCACATTTCTATTAACAGGATATACCACTGATGAGGTAAGGGTTAAACTTTTTAGTCAAACTTTGACAAGTACAGCTCTCTCATGGTATAGATTTCTACCCCTGAAGCCACTACTACTTGGGATAATCTAGCCTATGAATTTCTATCAAAATATTACCCATTATCAAAATCTTTTGGAATCAGGCATCTTATAATGACCTGGAAGAATCGTTCTAATGAAGGACTAGTAAGAGCTTATATTAGATTTAAAGATTTACTATGACTATGTCCTCATCATGATTTGTCTGAATGGTATTTACTACATATCTTTTATGAAGGTTTAATTGAAGTCGACTCTTTCGTGGAAGGAGCCTTTATGAATCGTCCTATACCTAAAGCTTGGGCTTTACTTAATAGAATTCATGATCATAGAGTTTCATGGAATTTTGGCCTAGGAAGTGAAGGAGGCGTAGAAATAGAGGATGATTGTATTCATGACTATAATAAAAAAAGGCCAGGTTAAAGAACTATCTAAAGAACTTAATTTGGATTCAGATCTTATGTTGCAAGTTGTTAAAGCTTTTACATAACATATTAAAGCTCCAAAGGAGGGTCCAGTCAAGTATGATCCACCACCCGAACCAGAAAAGAAAAGAGAAGATAAAGCAACACTTGCCTCCGTAGAACCAATATATGAAGTGCCTTTCCCTAACACTCCAGAAAAGCATATTTTTGAATATGAACAGGTCAAAGCAGTATAGGAAAAGAAGGAAGACGAAAGGATGCTAGGAGTCACGAAACACCTGGAAGAAACCAAAGATGAAGAGGTAACCAAGGAAGCAATTATGGATATGTATTCACACTGTAACATAGTTGAACTTGATGAAGAAACTTCCGTATTGGTTCAAGGTAAAATAAAGGTAAAAGATGTGGGTAAGCCTATTCTTCCCTGCATATTTAAAGAAACCTCTCATTACAATTTATGTGATATTGGCACCAAGGTTAATGTTATATCTTATGATTTCTACTTAGAAATAAAAGAAGAAATAGAACCGGCTACAATTGAAAATACTGATATAACAATTTTGTTAGCCAATAAAAACCTTAGAATTCCAATGGGATTAGTTGACAATGCAACTGTCACAATTGGCACCAAAAACTTTCCTATCAATTTTGTAGTTGTTGATATGCCAGCTGACACTCTTTTCCCTATTATATTTGGAAGAAATGTTTTGGGCGATATAGGTGCCTATGTTAACTTCAAGAAGGAGATCGTGTCTCTTAGCCTTGGGGGAACGGAAAATAAATTCCATTTTTCCAAATTTAAAGACATGCCTCCACAAATACAAGAAGAAGAGAGAACTATTGAGGAAATGGCGGCTATTTTCTTTGGTAATCAAGAAGAAGAAATAAATGAAGATCCAAATTATGAAGAAATAGTTATGGAGGACAAGTCCCTAGGAGAACTAGAAGATGAATTCGATTCACTTCCCATTTTGGGACCTCCAACCGATGAGGCTTTTGAAGAGCCAAAAAAGAGAGGGACGAGGACTTACCACCCCCCCAGAGTTGAAGACACTACCAGATAATCTCAAATACAGGTTTCTAGATGATACAAATAAATTTCCTATTATTATTAGTGCTAAACTTTCAGCAAAAGAAGAAGAACTTATGGAGATACATAAGGAGCATCGCCAAGCCTTTGGGTACTCAATGGATGACTTGAAGGGCATTAGTCCCATGATAGCCATCCATCGAATATTCATGGAAGAAGGTGCATGTAACATCCCAAAACTTCAATCCAAGTTTATCAAAGATCAAATCATCCAAATTTGGATTAACAAAAACTTTTCCATATTTAAAATGAAAGCATTCATCTATATGTGTATTTAAAATAGGAGTTGTTTTGAATGGCCATGATTGTGTGATCCTTTGCTTCTAAAATGTTTCTTAGGTGATTTAAACATCATCTACACCATTCCCAAACTTTTCCTAAAAGAAATCAAATAAAAAAGAATTAAAATGAAGGAATGGTCATTGGACAAATTTAACTCTCATGCCTACTTTGGCTATTCCTAGTACTCAATTCTTAACAGAAAAAATTCTTGATCTTTGCACCCCTTGCTAGTACACATAATGAGGTACCAAGGCCCACCTTTTGATCTACTAAAAACCTTCTGTAAACTATTTTAAATGACAGTTTAAAATTGAATCTAATGCATATGCATAGATCACCCCTATTTCAAAAACCATGTATTTGAGCTCCATTTTCAAAACCCTTGCAACCAGAGATTACCTAGCACTAGTGGAGATCACCCAAAAATTTTGAACTCAAAATTGAAAACTTTTTCTCTTGCGGCCATTTCATCAAACACTTGGCAGGCAGATTACAAACTAAACAAATTTCACTATTTTAAATAGTGTTCTGGCCAAACTTGTTCCCCAAATTGCCACCAAAAACCTCTCCACTACTCCCCCTAACCCTCTCTAGCCCAGCCCCACACTGTGCCACGACCAAATGGTCATGGCCATTAAGGCCGAACCCCCACTTGGGCACCCCACCGGCGACAGCAAGCCACAGCCACCCCCAGCGCCATCCACCGTGTCCTGGAGATAGCCAGTGGTCCACCTCCACCGCCCAACCAGTTCCAGCCCAAGGACAGTGACCCGAACGACCAGGAACCGCCGCGCCCCGAGCTTGTCGACCATGCCGACACCGCCCGCAGAGCGCACACTGTCCCCGCATGCACAAGCCGCCGCTCGACACCAGCCCGTGCCCACCGCTCCGCCTCGACCTAGAGAACACCCCAGACACCTCCGTTCGCCGCCCAAAGCCCCACAACCACCATTCGCCGTGGACACAACCGCTTCGGCCACGCAGAGCGCCACCTTACCCCGACCGCATGCCACCGCCCCTACGGCCGCATTGAAGCGCTAGAGCACCGCCAGGGGACCGCCCATCGATCGCCATCCCTAGCCATGCCGCTAGCTCGCCGTAGCCATGTCGCCACCGTCGACCGCCCATCCCGCTCGGTCTCACCGTCGAGCCTATAAAAGGAGCCCTCCCTAGCACCAAAGACTCACACCATTCCACTCCCCTCACCTCTCTGAACCTCAACCACCCCTCGCCGGAGCAAGTGGAGCAGCAGCTCGCCGGAATTGGAGCCGGAGCCGCCGCCTCTGGAGAAGAAGGGTGCTGTTGATTCCGGCCACCCCAAGCTCCGCCACGACCACGCCTCGCCTTGCCGTCGTCTTCGACTTCGCTCGCCCACATAGCCGACCCCGCTGGAGCCCTGGTACGCCCCCAGTAGACCCCCACCGAGCCGCTAGGGTTCGAGCTCGCCGGCGACATGTCCGTCGTCGACGACGACCCTCAGCCGTAGATCTAGCCTCTAATCGCACGGCCCACAGCGCGTGTACCGTTTCGTGTTTTAAGTGCCGCTGACAAGTGGACCCCTCCTGTCAGCTGAGCCCCGTGCCATGTAGCGTCACTGGGCCGGCCCATTTCCTTTCCCGCGCAAGCCCGTAGATTCAAATCTAAGTTTTTCTTTTTAGTTAGAATATAGTTTCTATCCAGTGTTTCAAAATTCAATTCTGTGAGTTTGACAAATCCAAATTACATGAAACTAATTTTGTCTGAAAGGTATTGAAATTCTCTATCCATGCCCGTTTGATTTAATTCATTTAGAGTTATAGATTTCTCCTAATAAAAATAAGAAGACAGAAGCTTTTGCAACTTGAAACATTTTTGTAAAATCAACCAAGTTAGCTTTTGAGTTGATTCCAACTCTCAAAAATCACATTTCATCATATCTATCCAAATATGTAATAATATTAAGGTTTACAGGCAGTGACATTGGACTAGTACCAAAATAATGTTATATAGGCATTTCTAGTCACTTTAAATCATTAAATAATAAACTTAAACCAAAGTAATATTGATCCAACCTCTAAATCTCATTCCCACATGTTAGAATATGTGGTGAGGACATGTGTCCACATGATCCCATATTTTGGTGGTGAATATTAAAGTGTAGTTAATATTTCAATGAGTAGAAATTACTTTTCCAAAATAAAAAGGTTGAAACTATTGAATTAAAACTTGTGATGTTTGGGATGATAATAGATCATCAATTGTGTGGTTTAGAATACTACTTAGCCTAAGTTAAGTATTGTTTGGTGATTGTGCACTCCCTATGTATTTCTAGACGCTAGTACCGACCAAGCCTTCGAGGAGGAGGAGTTCTACCAAGAAGAAGAAGAAGAAGAAAACTTCAACCACTGCACCAACCAAGGCAAGCTATTAGTGGCAAGCTAACCCTTGCAAACATGCTTTACTAAGCTATTGTAGCAAGCTAGAATAAAACTAGATAGTTTAGTAAAGATGCCTTAAGCATACTTTGATCACACCCCTTAGTTTACACAAAGTTTTTTAATTAATTTTGAAGGTAGCATAAAGAGTATAAAACTTGACCTAATTAGAAACCCTTAGATGTCATTCTATGGCATGAGATTGATCCCACCTTTCCACCTTAGTGAACACTCTTAACCTAGTGTTTTAGAATAGATCAAACCTGAGTCACTTTATATGGGAACACTTGGTGAAAATGAGTTGTGAAAACCTTGGAATGATGAGTCATTCTATTGAGATGTTTTGACCTGTGTTGAGAAACACAAATGGTTTATGATGATGAAAATGATGAGGCATGAGCCTTAACCCTTTTATAAAACTGATGGTTGGATTCGGATGCGATACCATTCCAAATTTAGCGTCCAACCACATTACCTGAATTGGGTAAGGCTTAGCTAGAAATTTATATGCATTAGTATTAGTTCCCTCACGGGAGAGGTTTGAGCTGAGGCTACCTCTCATGATGTCCACCTATGGAGTGCCCAAGATGACTGATGGTCATGGTTGGGAGGCCATGCTCATAGGAGAGGTGCTCGTACTAGGGTGTGTAAAGGGAAGGTTATGTTTGATTATCTGCATACCAAGATGATGATTCAGGGTTATCCCTGACAGATGTATCGAATCTTGTGGTGAAAGTGTACCACCTCTGCAGAGTGTCAAACTATTCGAATAGCCGCGTCCGCGGTTATGGATAGTTGGAATGGCCATACTGTTTCGGTGTCAGATGTTTTCTAAATAACTTGAAATGAATGATGAACCTTGACTTGACCACAACAGGGTTGTGTAGATGAAAATAGCTTCCCAACTTAAGTGATTCTAGACTTTTATTTTATCTTTTCTTGCTTCAGAACTCAGCTTAGGTTTCAAACTTAACGTGATAGTTATTCTTTAAATTCAGTACTTAACTTAGAATGGTAACCCTTGTTAGTAGTAGTTTGCGAGTACTTAAAGAGTACTCATGGCTTTTGTCCCTGGCTATTATCATGGCCAGACTATGAAGGAGATTATCAAGATGATAGTCAGCAGGACGGCTATGATAACTAGGACTATCTGCCTTCGTCAGCATTGCCTGTGCCCCTAAAGATAGACCCCACCGCTACGCTATCATTTATTTCCGCTGCTTGTTGTATTAAAGACTGGATCATGAGATCCTTATTTGTGTAAAACCTTATGTATGGTTTGTAATGGATGATGTACTGTGATATCCAATCCGTTATGTCTCGCAAAAATGGTAATCTTGGGATTGCGAGGTATGGCATAACGGGCATCTGGGATTAAAAATCCGGGTGTTGACAAGTTGGTATCAAAGCCATCCCTGACCATAGGAGACCCTAGTTAGAATGGACATCCAAACCAAAAACTTAGCTTCAAAAACCAAAGTGAGTATTTATGAAAAACTATTTCCTCTCTTACCCTTGTGAACTCATTCTTTCTCAAAGATTCATGTTCCTCAAAATTCTTACATTACTACTTAAAATTTGACACACTTGATCACTTCACTAATTTCCTCATCGTAAATTCTTGTAGATGGAGACTCAGTTCAGCAAGTTTTACCAGTTGGGAAACAGAGGTCAGCTGATCTCGAGAGGGATCTGGATTCACTGTCACAATTATTGGGACGCCCACATCCGGAGTTTCTTGGAGCTCAACTTCCAGGACCCCCAGGAGGAGACCTACAATGGCTAGTCACCGCAGATCTTCGAGGAAGCATTGAAGCACCAACTTCCGGGAGAATTCAGTTCTCTGTGAGAGAGAACAACTGGCTAGATGGATTAGCCAGGGCAATGCATGAAGCTCTCGCACGTCTATGTGCCCTCAGCGTCAACAAGATTCAAGGAACCCGTTTTGCCCACTATGCCAGACGTGACTTCATGGGAATGCCGATGGAGATGCCAAGTCACCCAGAGTTGAGGCGTCAAGTGGAGAACCTCGACTTCTTGCTTCATGACCGACAGCAGGAACTAGACAATGCCAGAGAGTTAGCCAACCAGAACCGTGCCATCGCCGACCAGAAGGCCCATACTTTCACACTGCTCGTCCAAGATCGCCAGTCTCTTCGTCGTCAGCGTGCCAAGAAGGATCACACCATCGGCCGTCTTCGCAAGAAGGTGGCCGACCTCGAGAAGACCGTCAAGGAGCAGGAAGCTCAGCTTGCCGCCAAAGAAGAAGATGATGAGGGAGAAGACATCCAGGGAGATATGGATTCCTACCTCAGCAACGATGACGATTTTCTGGCAGAGGATGCTGTGGACTTCTACACTGATGATGAAGACTCCGACTTCATCGACGATGAGTAGATGCACTAGAGCACTGTCGTACCATGAGATGTATCATCTCATTATATCATAGTTTGCAGAATGGTTCTTCAAACCATATGTTTTCCCCTTTGATTGTTGTGGTGTGTTGTATCGTGTGCTTGCTTGCATGAATGAGAATGAAGTTAGTTGAAAAACCTGAGTCTAACTCAAAGTTGTAGCTTTGAAAACCCAAAACGATGAACCTTAGAATGTCCCTCTTACCCCTATATCTATCTCAATCTTCAGATGACTCGTGGAAACCAAGGAGGGAGCAGCTCATCGCAGGACCCAATGCTGCAGATCTTGCAGAATCTCATCGCGGACCGTGAAGCAAGCAGGGCCGAGCGTCAAGACAACTTAGCAACATTGCAGCAGATCACCCAAATGGATCTCAACAACCAAGGACATGGAAATCAGGATCACCATGGATCTAAACTCAAAAAATTTCAGAACACCAATCCCCCAATCTTCAACCAATCTGAAAACCCATTACATGTTGATGACTGGTTACAGACCATGGAAAACAACCTAGAAGTTGCAGGAGTTGATGAGAATGAGAAAGTTCTCTTCGCCACTCACTATCTAGCGGGAGATGCAAGAGCTTGGTGGAATAGCGTCCGCAACATGAACCATGGCCAGGTGATGACCTGGGAAGCATTCAAGGTCAAGTTCAGCCGCACCCACGTGCCGCAAGGTCTTGTCAACAGGATGAGAGATGAATTCCGTGAACTGAAGCAAGGAAGATTGACTGTAGTAGAGTGCCGTGACAAATTCTTGTCACTTGCTAGATATGCACCGGATGAAATCAACACGGAGGCCAAGAAGAAAGAGAGATTCTTAAACGGACTACATGATGAGATGCAGACTGTCCTCGTCAACATCCGTTTCCAGGATCTTGAAGAGCTAGTCGACTCTGCCATTCAGATGGAAGGGAAGATTAACCAGGCAAACGACAACCGCAAGCGTCGTATGATGCATCAGTCTGGATCCAGTAGTCACCAGAAGTACCGCCCTAACCCATCACCAGGATATGCACCAAGGAACAACCGACCCCCAAATTCTCGCCCAAGCTACCCCAACCGTAGCGGAGGAAATGTGAAGCCCGGAGGAAACAATCACAACTCCGGCAACGCCAACAACTTCAACCGTGCCCCTCCCAAGAGCAACAACAACAACACTACCCCCAAAGCTGGCAGCAATGCTGTACCTGTCGCAGTCAAGGACAAGTCCCAGATCACTTGCTTCGAGTGTGGAGTGAAGGGTCACTACTCCAATGAGTGTCGCAAGAAGACTGCCGCCAATGCCCCTGTGAATGCCCCAGCTCAGCAGCAGCGTCGTGTTCAACCAGGCAGGAGATTTGCCCCAGGGAACCCGCACAACCGCAATGGTCGTCTCTTCCACATGAACGCAGAAGAAGCCTAGGAAGCACCAGATGTAGTGCTGGGTATGTTTTCTGTCGACTCAGTTTTAGCAAGAGTATTGTTTGATTCTGGAGATCGCATTCATTTGTTACCGAAGAATTTGTATGCACTAGTAAGATTTGCCCAACCAACCTGAAGCATGTCATAATAGTTCAAATCCCCGGTTCAACTACAAAAGCTAGAAAAATTTGCAAAGCTGTACCTATCAGAATACATGGGATAGATTTTTATGCCAACCTAATTGTACTTGGAACCAAAGGTTTGGAAGTAGTACTAGGTATAGACTGGATGTCAAAGCATAAAGGACTGATAGACTGTGCTAAGAAAGCCATCACCATGACCAGTAGTTCTGGAGTAACAGTAGAACATATCTCTGAAACCTTACCCCGTCAATTCAAATGCAACAAAAGTGTAGCCCTGCCTACCATTGACCAAGTCAGAGTAGTCTGTGAATACCCCAACGTATTCCCAGATGAATTGCCAGGTATGCCCCCGGATAGGGATATAGATTTCATTATCGAACTAATCCCCGGAACCGGACCTATAGCCCAGAGACCCTATACCATGAACCCCTCAGAGTTAGTAAAACTGAAGAAGCAGTTGGATGCCATGTTAGCAACAGGCTTGATTCAGCCAAGCGCATCACCATGGAGATCACCAGTGTTATTCGTCAACAAGAAAGATGGAGGCAACCGTCTGTGTACAGACTACAAAAAGTTGAATGATGTCACCATCAAGAACAAGTACCCCTTGCCAAAGATAGAGGATCTATTTGATCAGTTGACTGGAGCTCAGGTATTCTCAAAGATTGACCTTAGGACTAGTTATCACCAACTTAAGATTCGTGCAATGGATATTCCGAAGACCGCCTTTACTACTCGCTATGGTTTATACGAGTATACGGTTATGTCTTTTGGACTAACCAATGCCCTTGCTTATTTCATGAATCTCATGAATAAGATCTTTATGAATTTCTTAGATAAGTTTGTAGTTGTGTTCATCGACGACATCCTTATCTACTCCAAGTCAAAAGCCGAGCATGAGCAACATTTGAGAATCATCCTAGAAACCCTGAGAGAGCATCAGTTATATGCCAAGTTCAGCAAGTGTGAGTTTTGGCTGAAAGAAGTAGGATTCCTAGGACATATTGTGTCTGCCGGAGGAGTCTCTGTTGATCCCAGCAAGATCAAAGATGTCGAAGAATGGGAAGCCCCAACCAATCAAACCCAAGTTCGTTCATTTCTCGGATTAGCGGGATATTACCGCAAATTCGTAGAAGGATTCTCGAGCATAGCCCGACCAATGACCCAATTACTGAAGAAGGACAAGAAGTTTGAATGGACAGACAAGTGTGAAGCCAGTTACCAGGAGCTGAAGAAGAGATTGATATCAGCCCCAATTTTGATCATGCCAGACATCAAGAAGCCATTTGATGTATATTGTGACGCATCGAAGATTGGTCTAGGATGTGTATTGATGCAAGAAGGCAAAGTCATCGCGTATTTGTCTCGACAACTGAAGCAGCATGAGCAGAACTATCCGACCCATGATCTTGAGCTAGCAGCGGTGGTTCTAGCGTTGAAGACATGGCGTCATTATTTGATGGGTAATCGCTGTGAGATTTACTCAGATCATAAGAGCTTGAAGTATATCTTCACCCAGAAGGAGTTGAATATGAGGCAAAGAAGATGGATAGAGTTAATCAAGGATTATGACCTTGACATTCACTATCACCCTGACAAAGCCAATGTGGTAGCAGATTGCCATGTAGGCTTAACACCATGATCAAAGAGAAGCAACCAAGTTTGTATGAGGAGTTGGAGCAGTTCAGGACTGAGTTAGTTAGCAAAGGATTCCTAGCTAGCATTGAACTTCAACCCACTTTCATTAGCCAAATCAAGGAAGCCCAGAAGGGGAATGAAAGTATCGACGGAATCAAACATCGTATTGGTACAGGCAAAGTACCTGGATTGACCGAAGACGAAGAAGGTGTACTGTGGTACAAGGGACGTATCTGTGTACCAGCAGATTCGGAGCTGAAGGAAATTATCATGAAGGAAGCTCATGATACTCTTTATTCTATCCACCCCGGAGGAACAAAGATGTATCAGGATTTTAAAGAGCAATTTTGGTGGCACAAGATGAAGAGAGAGATCGGAAGCTACATTGCCAAATATGACATTTGTCAAAGAGTCAAAGCAGAGCATCAGAGACCTGCAGGATTGTTGCAACCATTGCAGATTCCGGAATGGAAATGGGATTCCGTCGGAATGGACTTTATCACCGGTTTACCTACTTCTAGTAGTCGAAATGACTCAATCTGGGTCATAGTTGATAGACTATCCAAGGTAGCCCACTTCATACCAGTCAAGACAACCTACCAGAGTGCAAAACTAGCAGAGCTGTACATTGCTAGGATTGTTAGTCTGCATGGAACCCCCAAGACCATCGTATCAGATCGAGGGACTCCGTTTACTTCAAGATTTTGGCAGAAAGTTCAGGAAGGTTTAGGAACCAAGTTGAATTTCAGTACCGCTTATCAGCCGCAAACAGATGGACAGACTGACAGAGTCAACCAGATCTTGGAGGATATGCTTAGAGCTTGTGTGTTGGAATACGGATCAAAATGGGAAGACTGCCTGCCCTTCGCAGAATTCTCATATAACAACAGTTATCAAGCTAGTTTGCAGATGGCACCCTTTGAATTCCTATACGGAAGAAAGTGTCGTACCCCTTTGAATTGGTCGCAAGTAGGAGAGAGTCAGATCTTTGGACCCGACATTCTCCAAGAAGCAGAAGAGAAAGTTCACAAAGTTCGTGAGCACCTCAAGACCGCCCAATCCAGACAGAAGAGTTATGCTGACAAGAGAAGAAGAGACCTGACTTTCAATGTCGAAGATTTCATATATCTGAAGGTTTCACCATTGAAGGGAACCCAACGCTTTAGTCTGAAGGGAAAGTTAGCTCCTAGATATATCGGACCTTTCAAGATTCTGAACCGCCGAGGAGAAGTATCGTATCAACTGGAGCTGCCTGAAGAGATGTTAGCCATCCACAATGTGTTCCATATCTCGTTACTTCGCAAATGCTTGGAAGTGCCTGAGAAGACTGAAGTTTTCAAGAATATCGATCACAGAGCAGTGGAAATCAACAATGACCTGACCTATCGGGAAGTGCCCATTCGTATCTTAGAAGAAGCCTACAGAACCACCAGGACCAGGAGTATCAAGTTTCTCAAGATTCAGTGGAGCAACCATACCGAGGAGGAAGCCACTTGGGAGCGCGAGGATTACATTAGGACAGAGTTCCCAGATCTCTTTAGTTCCTAGTTTTCTTATAAATCTCGAGACGAGATTTTATTTAAGGAGGGAAGGTTTGTAACATCCCAAAACTTCAATCCAAGTTTATCAAAGATCAAATCATCCAAATTTAGGATTAACAAAAACTTTTCCATATTTAAAATGAAAGCATTCATATATGTGTGTATTTAAAATAGGAGTTGTTTTGAATGGCCATGATTGTGTGATCCTTTGCTTCTAAAATGTTTCTTAGGTGATTTAAACATCATCTACACCATTCCCAAACTTTTCCTAAAAGAAATCAAATCAAAAAGAATTAAAATGAAGGAATGGTCATTTGGACAAATTTAACTCTCATGCCTACTTTGACAATTCCTAGTACTCAATTCTTAACAGAAACAATTCTTGATCTTTGCACCCCTTGCTAGTACACATAATGAGGTACCAAGGCCCACCTTTTGATCTACTAAAAACCTTCTGTAAACTATTTTAAATGACAGTTTAAAATTGAATCTAATGCATATGCATAGATCACCCCTATTTCAAAAACCATGTATTTGAGCTCCATTTTCAAAACCCTTACAACCAGAGACTACCTAGCACTAGTGGAGAACACCCAAAATTTTTGAACTCAAAATTGAAAACTTTTTCTCTTGCGGCCATTTCATCAAACACTTGGCAGGCAGATTACAAACTAAACAAATTTCACTATTTTAAATAGTGTTCTGGCCAAACTTGTTCCCCAAATTGCCACCAAAAATCTCTCCACTACTCCCCCTAACCCTCTCTAGCGCGGCCCCACACTGTGCCACGACCAAATGGTCATGGCCATTAAGGCCGAACCCCAACTTGGGCACCCCACCGGCGACAGCAAGCCACAACCGCCGCCAGCGCCATCCACCGTGTCCTGGAGATAGCCAGTGGTCCACCTCCACCGCCCAACCAGTTCCAGCCCAAGGACAGCGACCCGAACGACCAGGAACCACCGTGCCCCGAGCCTGTCGACCATGCCGACGCTGCCCGCAGAGCGTGCACTGTCCCCGCATGCACAAGCCGCCGCTCGACACCAGCCCGCGCCCACCGCTCCGCCTCGACCTAGAGAACACCCCAGACACCTCCGTTCGCCGCCCAAAGCCCCACAGCCACCGTTCGCCGTGGACACAGCCGCTTCGGCCGTGCAGAGCGCCACCTCACCCCGATCGCATGCCACCGCCCCTACGGCCGCATTGAAGCGCTAGAGCACCGCCAGGGGACCGCCCATCGATCGCCATCCCCAGCCATGCCGCTAGCTCGCCGTAGCCATGTCGCCACCGTCGAACGCCCATCCCGCTCGGTCTCACCGTTGAGCCTATAAAAGGAGCCCTCCCCAGCACCAAAGACTCACACCATTCCACTCCCCTCACCTCTCTGAACCTCAACCACCCTCGCCGGAGCAAGTGGAGCAGCAGCTCGCCGGAATTGGAGCCGGAGCCACCGCCTCTGGAGAAGAAGGGTGCCGTTGATTCCGGCCACCCGAAGCTCCGCCGCGACCACGCCTCGCCTCGCTGTCGTCTTCCACTTCGTTCGCCCGCATCGCCGACCCTGCTGGAGCCCTGGTACGCCCCCAATAGACCGCTGAAGGGTGGACCCCTCCTGTCAGCTGAGCCCCGTGCCGTGTAGCTCCACTGGGCCGGCCCATTTCCTTTCCCGCGCAAGCCCGTAGATTCAAATCTAGGTTTTCTTTTTAGTTAGAATATAGTTTCTGTCTAGTGTTTCAAAATTCAATTCTGTGAGTTTGACAAATCCAAATTACATGAAACTAATTTTGTCTGAAAGGTATTGAAATGCTCTATCCAAGCCCGTTGGATTTAATTCATTTAGAGTTATAGATTTCTCCTAATAAAAATAAGAAGACAGAAGCTTTTGCAACTTGAAACATTTTTGTAAAATAAACCAAGTTAACTTTTGAGTTGATTCCAACTCTCAAAAATCACAGTTCATCATATCTATCCAAATATGTAATAATATTAAGGTTTACAGGCAGTGACTTTGGACTAGTACCAAAATAATGCTATATAGGTATTTCTAGTCACTTTAAATCATTAAATAATAAACTTAAACCAAAGTAATATTGATCCATCCTTTAAATCTCATTCCCACATGTTAGAATATGTGGTGAGGACATGTGTCCACATGATCCCATCTTTTGGTGGTGAATATTAAAGTGTAGTTAATATTTCGATGAGTAGAAATTACTTTTCCAAACTAAAAAGGTTGAAACTATTGAATTAAAACTTGTGATGTTTGGGATGATAATAGATCATCAATTGTGTGGTTTAGAATAATACTTAGCCTAAGTTAAGTATTGTTTGGTGATTGTGCACTCCCTATGTATTTCTAGACGCTAGTACCGACCAAGCCTTCGAGGAGGAGGAGTTCTACCAAGAAGAAGAAGAAGAAGAAAACTTCAACCACTGCACCAACCAAGGCAAGATATTAGTGGCAAGCTAACCCTTGCAAACATGCTTTAGTAAGCTATTGTATCAAGCTAGAATAAAACTAGATAGTTTAGTAAAGATGCCTTAAGCATACTTTGATCACACCCCCTTAGTTTACACAAAGTTCTTTAATTAATTTTGAAGGTAGCATAAAGAGTATAAAACTTGAGCTAATTAGAAACCCTTAGATGTCATTCTATGGCATGAGATTGATCCCACCTTTCCACCTTAGTGAACACCCTTAACCTAGTGTTTTAGAATAGATCAAACTTGAGTCACTTTAGATGGGAACACTTGGTGAAAATGAGTTGTGAAAACCTTGGAATGATGAGTCATTCTATTGAGATGTTTTGACCTGTGTTGAGAAACACAACTGGTTTATGATGATGAAAATGATGAGGCATGAGCCTTAACCCTTTTATAAAACTGATGGTTGGATTCGGATGCGATACCGTTCCAAATTTACCGTACTACCACATTACCTGAATTGGGTAAGGCTTAGCTGGAAATTTATATGCATTAGTATTAGTTCCCTCACGGGAGAGGTTTGAGCTGAGGCTACCTCTCATGATGTCCACCTATGCAGTGCCCAAGATGACTGATGGTCATGGTTGGGAGGCCATGCTCATAGGAGAGGTGCTCGTACTAGGGTGTGTAAAGGGAAGGTTATGTTTGATTATCTGCATACCAAGATGATGATTCAGGGTTATCCCTGACAGATGTATCGAATCTTGTGGTGAAAGTGTACCACCTCTGCAGAGTGTCAAACTATTCGAATAGCCGCGTCCGCGGTTATGGATAGTTGGAATGGCCATACTGTTTCGGTGTCAGATGTTTTCTAAATAACTTGAAATGAATGATGAACCTTGACTTGACCACAACAGGGTTGTGTAGATGAAAATAGCTTCCCAAATTAAGTGATTCTAGACTTTTATTTTATCTTTTCTTGCTTCAGAACTCAGCTTAGGTTTCAAACTTAACGTGATAGTTATTCTTTAAATTCAGTACTTTAACTTAGAATGGTAACCCTTGTTAGTAGTAGTTTGCGAGTCCTTAAAGAGTACTCATGGATTTTTTCCCCGGCTATTATCATGGCCAGACTATGAAGGAGATTATCAAGATGATGGTCAGCTGGACGGCTATGATAACTAGGACTATCTGCCTTCGTCAGCATTGCCTGTGCCCCTGAAGATGGACCCCACCGCTACGCTATCGTTTATTTCCGCTGCTTGTTGTATTAAAGACTGGATCATGAGATCCTTATTTGTGTAAAACCTTATGTATGGTTTGTAATGGATGATGTACTGTGATATCCAATCCGTTATGTCTCGCAAAAATGGTAATCCTGGGATTTCGAGGTATGGCATAACGGGCATCTGTGATTAAAAATCCGGGTGTTGACAGTGCTAAACCAGTTGCAGAATTTAATAGAAGATTAAAGCCTGAAATGAAAGAAGTGGTAAGAAAAGAAATTCTACGCCTACTAGACGTAGGTATAATTTATCCCGTTAAAGAGAGTGATTGGGTAAGTCTTGTTCATTGTGTCCCTAAGAAGGGCGGTTTTACTGTCGTTCCTAATGAAAATGATGAATTGATACCTACTAGAACTATTGTTGGGCACATGATGTGCATAGACTTCAGGAAATTGAATAAAGAGACTAGGAAAGATCACTATCCATTACCGTTCATAGATCAAACTTTAGAAAGGTTAGCAAACCATACTCATTTTTGTTACTTGGACGGATACTCTGGTTTCTCTCAAAAAGTTCTTCATCCGGAGGACCAACTCAAAACAACTTTCATAAGTCCTTACAGTTTACATGCTCACCGACGTATGCCTTTTGGTCTATGTAATGCTCCAGCTACTTTTCAATGCTGTATGCCTGCTATTTTTGTGGATTTTATAGAACTTATAATGGAAGTATTTATGGATGAATTTTCTGTCCATGGAACTTGTTTTACTAGTTTCTTGGATAATCTCAAAAGAGTTTTGCAGCGTTGTGAAGAAACTAATCTTGTTCTAAACTGGGAGAAGTGCCACTTTATGGTCAAAGAAGGTATAGTCCTCGGACACAAGGCATCAGGTAAGGGAATTGAAGTTGATAGAGCTAAGGTTGAAGCAATAGAGATAATGCCGCAACCTAGGGATATTAAAGGTATAAGAATTTTTCTTGGTCATGTGGGTTTTTATAGAAGGTTCATTAGAAATTTCTATGGGATATCTAAACCTTTGACTAACCTCTTGCAAAAGGGAATGAGATTTAATTTTGATGATAATTGTCTTGAAGCCTTTGATAAACTTAAAAATGCTTTAACTCGTGCTCCCATCATTAAACCACCTATCTAGGATACAACCTTTGACTTAATATGTGAAGCTAGCGATGATGTTGTAGGAGTAACTCTTGGACAACATATTGGTCGTAGATTTAATATTATACATCATGCTAGTAGAACTCTTAATGGTGCTTAAAAGAATTACCCTAAGAAAGAAAAGGAACTTTTTACTGTATTTTTCTCTTGTGATAAATTTTGTTCTTATATAGTTGATGCAAAGGTGAGGGTTCACACCGATCGTGATGGCTTAAAAGAACTCATTGAAAGGAAAGACCATAAGCTAAGCCTGATCCATTGGATTCTTTCACTTCAAGAATTTGAGTTGCAGATTATGCAGAGGCAGGAAATAAAAATGTTAGATGCAGTGTCCATGTTTGCACCGGAAGACACCAATTTTATTGAGAGGAACTTTAGTCCTGGTGATTTTTGTTTACAGGAATTATTTAATGAACTAAAGTCAATTCCTCCAAAATAGAAAGAGTCCTTCTTGTGGGAGGAACTTTCCATCTCCGAATAAGCAAATGGTAAGTCTAAGGTAAGTGTTCTTACCCAAATAAGTGATTTGTTTCACAATTTTTACTTTTGAAAATTCTGCGTTCGAATTCCTTGTGTTTTTCTGAAGTTTTAGAGGGGTTTTACCAACTATACGGGCAGAGCTATACGACCGGAGAGGAAGCTCCCTCCGTATAGTTGGTCGTTAAACTCTCTGTATCATCTTTGTGAAATTGTTTTCGATATCTGAGCCTATACAGTCGCAACTATACGATCGGAGCAAAAATTCCGGCCGTATAGTTGGTCGTTAAACTCTCAGATTGTTTTGCGTTTTAGTGTCTGTATCTATACGGTCGCAACTATACGACCGGAGCCAAAATTCTGGCCGTATAGTTGGTCGTTAAACTCTCAGCCACTTTTGATGTTTTTGTTTGTATCTATACGGTCGCAACTATACGACCGGAACCAAGAATTCCGGCCATATAGTTGGTCGTTAAACTCTAAGACACCTTTTTGTTCGATCTTTCATTTATTATTCATCTAAAAATACTTATTGTTAGTTCCGAGTCGTGATTTAATCGACCTGGACTCGAGATATTTGGAAATATCTTCCCGGAACCAACTATATGGCCGGAGCTATACGGGCCGCGCCCGTATAGTTGGTCGTTACGCGGTAGGACACTTCCAAATCCGTGATTTCTTTCCCTGTTTCACTTGGATTGTTTTCTTGGGCAACAATTTGGTGTTTCTCGCGAGTTTTACCGACCTCTGACATCCCTTATATACTGCCATTGTTTGTCTCTCTAATTGCAATCTACAGGAACCAATCTAGCAATACGGTATCCCGTCCTAGGACATGGAAAACCCATGGTACTCGTTGCTCCTTCCAGGGACCAATCTAGCAGCCCGTCCATGGAGGACGATGACGAGGAGGTAGAGAGGTTTAGCCCAAGGTACAATGAGTACGTCGAGCCAATGTACTTCAACGATGATTCCGAAGATGACATGGTTGATGTCTACATCCACCGAGACGTCTATGATCCACCAGAGATGAATTGGGCGGCGATGAAGAAAGCTCAACAAGAGAGAGAAGATCGCAAGCCACATGGAAAAGGGCATGTGGAGACGGTCAAGTTCATCACCACAGATCCAAGGCCGCACAAGCGTAAGGAATTATCTAATATTGGTGCAGGTGTTAGCAAGGAAGGGGAGGTTCCACTCTCGAAGCCAACCATTGGCGCTCGTATGAAGGTTAAGCCTCAAGAAGAGTGGAGGTACGGTTCCACTTCCCCGATCCATTAATTATGGATGAGGAAGAAGAAGCTGTCCCCAGGACCAAGGATCGTGTGCGGGCACTAGAGATAAATTAGAAGCAGGAGCTACTCCATCGTGTCGAAGTCCGTCACCATCTCAATGAGATGGAGAAGAAGGAAGACATCCTTCCATTGGTGACTAAGCTCGTAGATAGAGTGGACACTCTGCAATCTGATCTCCCCAGGTGCTACAGCCGCATAACTGCTCTGGAGGAGACCAACAAGAAGCTACGCACCGCGGTGTTACACGCCATGGTGCCACAAGAATCTACAACAATCACGATATCAAATAATCGCAAGGTATTATTTGATCCCGCCTGGCTTGATTCCAAACTTGGGAGATCTTTAAGACCTTGTAATCTATCCTATAAGTTATTATTATTATTTTTGCATTAGTTCAAACTAGAAATAAAGTTTGCATCATTAGAATTCCCTTCAGAAATAGTCGATCCCGTTAATGAAATTCTGAGTTTATTATTATATATGGAGCAATATTGAGTTTGTTTTTGATTTAATGATATATGAATGGCTTGAGTATGATTTTACTTGCACTTGATGATAGCAATAGGAGTCTTCCACACCATTGGTATTAATGGAACACATGATAATTTGGTCAATATGCTATAAGTCTGTGGTTTGATTCACAAAGAGAAATCTATACAATTAATTTGAAAAAGAAACCTTGAACAAAGGAAAATGAAAGTGCTATCAAAACAGAGTGAGAACAAGTCGAGGTAGAATCTCCAAGTCATAAGAATGCTTCATATATAGTTGGAATTTGGTAGTTGAGATCGTTGAACTTTGAATTCCTACATAAGGTGGAATATATGGATAGCTCTTTTGCACATCACTTAAAACAAAAGTGTGAGCATATATGCAAAAGAAAAGAAAAAGAAAGAAGAAAAGTGTATGTGCAAAGAACAAATAGGCATATACCACTCTATTGTAGTATGACAAAGAGACACTATTGAGATTAACTCATTCGGTTGAACCGGATACTTTTATATTATGTCGAGATTAACTCATTCGGTTGAACCGTATACATTTATATTGAATCCCAGGTGAAACTTAGTATGCGGATAATCAATCATAACCTTTAAATTACACACTCTAGTATAGGCACCTCCCCTATGAGCTTGGCCTCGCAGCCATGGCCATCTGCCATCCTGGGAACTTCATAGGTGGACATCATCAACCGGTAGCCTCATCTCAAACCTCTTCCACGAGGGAACCCATACTAATGCATATAAACTTCCGGCTAAGCCTTACCCAATTCAGGTATTGTGGTTGTACGATAAAATTGGAATGGTATCGCATCCGAACCCAACCATCAATTTTTATAAAAGGGCTAAGGCTCATGCCTCAACATGTTCATCATCAAAATCCATTTGTGTTTCTCAACACATGTCAAAACATTTCAATGGAATTACTCATCATTCCAAGGTTTTCATAATCATTTTCACCAAGTATTCCCATCTAAAGTGATCAAGTTTTATGCTTAGCACTAACCACTAAGTTAGGAGTGTTCACTAATGAGGGATGTTAATCTCAATCTCATGCCATAGAATGACCTCTAGTATAGGCCTAGTTTTATACTCTTTATGCTATCTATACTACTTTCCAATACTCACAAAGCACTAGCTAAAAGTAAAGAACTTTAGTAAAGTAAAAGAGTAAAGCTTGCAAGTAAAACTTGGGATGGGTATAAATCATATGTATATAACCAAAGCAGGCCTAATGCATCTTGGTTAGGTTAAAGCTTGCATAGATCTAGCTTGCATAGTTAAGAAACTTGCAAGTGTTAGCTTGCCTTGATTGGTCCAATGATTGAAGTTTTCCTCCTCTTCTTCAGGGTAGAACTCCTCCTCCTCGTATCCTTAGTCGGTACTATCGTCTATAAATGAATACGGGGTACACAATCACCAAACAATACTTAACTAAGTCTATTTAGCACACTAAGTCTCACACTTGATGATCTAGTATCATCACAATCATCACATGAATTAAAGAACTACTTTTCTTTAGTTTATTTGAGAAAAGTAATTTCTACTCATTGAAATTAATTAAGATTTAATATTCTACAATTAAAATATGGGATCATGTGGCCACATGTCATCACCATATATTCTAATACATGGGAATGTGATTTAAAGGGTTGATCACATTTTATAAAGTTTAAGATTATTATTTAATAGATTTAAAGTGACTAGAAATGCCCTAATAGCATTATTTTGGTACTAGAGCAATGTCACTGCATGTAATCCTAGATATTTTTACATATTCAGATAGATATTGTCATGTTATTTTTGAGAGTTGGAATCAACTCAAAATCTATTATGGTTGATTTTTGAAAAATGTTTGAAGTTGCAAAAGTCTCTGTCTTGTTATTTTTTACTATATATTATCTTTAAATCCAAATGATTTAAATCCAACGGGCTTGGATAGATAATTTAATTTACTTTCTAGCAAAATTTGAATCATGGAATTTGGTTAAGTAAAACTCTCTGAATTGATTTTTGAATAAGTGGACATAAACTAGTTTAAACCTAAATGGAAAAACCATATTTGAATTTCCAGGCCTAGGCGAGGAAGCTAAACGGGCCGGCCCAGCTGCACTGCACAACGCAGCGGGCTACTGACAGGCGGGATCCACCAGTCAGTGACTGTTCTAACGCAAAACGGTATCAGTGAATCTGAGTCATGCGATCAAATTCTAATCTAACGGCCGAGCGTAATCGTTGACGACGAACAGCTCCGGCGAGAAATTAACCTAGCGCGGTGGTGGGGGTCTCGCGGGGCTCACCTAGGCTCCAGCTAGGGTCGGTGACGGGGGCGATCGACATGGTAGATGACGGCGAGGCGAGGCGCAGTCACGTCAGGGCTTGGGGTGGTCGAAATCAACGGTGCTCTTCTCCTCCAGCAGCGGTGGACTCCGGTGAAATTCCGGTGTGGTGGTACTCGCCTTTCTCCGGGAAGAAGTGGGGGAGTGGCTATGAGGAGTGGGGAGTTGAATGGTGTGGAGAATGGAGGCGGGGGTGGCCTCCTTTTATAGCACGGCGAGGGGATCGAGCGGTGCTGCGCGAGCTCGACGGTGGTGTCCCTACATGCGGCTATCGCTGTGGCTGGGGTAGGTGGACGGTGCGGTGTCTCCTGGCAGTCCTTACTGGTATAATGGCGCGATGTGGGGCAGCGTGGTTTAGTCGGGAGCGTGTGGTGTTCTGAGCGGCGACAGAAGTGTTTGTGGCAGCGTGCGGCAGCTACGGGTCGCGCGGCGGCGAACGGGGGTGTCTTCTGGGTTGGCATGATCATAGCGAGGTTGCGCGTGCGCGGTGAGGGCAAGGCGCGAGCTGTGCGAGCTGGTCTGGCACGGCGCACTGCGCTCTCTGGAAATGGTACAGAGAGGCGGGGCGCGACATAGTTAGGGTGGTCCATGGCTCGGTTGGGGTCGTGGCCTGGACAGGGGGTGGCGGTGAACTGTGGCACACCTCCTAGACATCCTGGATGGGCTTGGGGCGGTCTACTGCGAGCTGGCCATGGTCGACCGATGATGACCAAATTCAGGCGGCACTCTACTGTGCAGACGGTGAAGGGGGGAGCTGGTCTGGGGCTGGGTAAGACTTAGGGGAGACAGGGGAGTGAATAGGGGACCAAATGGTCGACTATTACTGTGCACAATAGTGAAGTTAGGCAGGGTGTTAATCTGTGCAGACAAGGTGTTTGTGTTAATGGATGCATGAATTTTACTTTTGAATTTTGGATTCAAATTTTTTGAGTGATCTTAGATTAAGCTTGAGAGTCTATGTTTGCTTGGAGAGGTCAAGGGTAATTGATTTGAGTGGTTTTTGAAAAAGTGTGATCTTAACATATGAAAATAGATTCCATTTTCAACTGTCCATTAAATTAATTTGCAATATGTTTTTGTAAGTTAGTAAAGTGGGCCTTGATACACTTTTACTTGGTCTAGCAAGGGGTCAAAATAATTAGAATTATTTCTGTTAGAAATCTTCTTCTAGGAACACACAAAGTGACCTAGTGGTTTACTTTGGTCAAAATGACCATTTGGTTTATTTATTCATATTTGATTTCTTTCTCTTTGGATTTTGTTTGTAAATGGTCTAGATGATGTAGTATTCACCTTTAAACCATTTCACAACATTTAGAACAATCAAGCATGGCATATACACTGAATGCTACACAAATACAAACACACATGCATTCATATTCATTTTCTTAATAAAAGTTTTTGTTAACCCTAAATTGGGTGATTAGAACTTGATAAGCTTGATTATAAGTTTTGGGGTGTTACAAACCTTCCTTCCTTAAATAAAATCTCGTCCCGGGATTTAAGAAAAACTAGGAACTAAAGAGATCTGGAAACTCAGTCCTAATGTAATCTTCTCGCTCCCAAGTAGCTTCTTCTTCGGTATGGTTGCTCCATTGGATCTTGAGAAACTTTATACTCCGGGTCCTGGTGGTTTTGAAGGATTCTTCCAAAATACGGATGGGCACTTCTCGATACGTCAGATCCTTGTTGATATCAATGGCTCGATGATCGATGTTCTTGAAAACTTCGGTCTTCTCTGGAACTTCTAGGAATTTGCAAAGTAACGAGATATGGAACACATTATTGATGGCTGACATCTCCTCTGGCAGTTCTAGTTGATAAGATACTTCTCCTCGGCAATTCAAAATCTTGAAGGGTCCAATATATCTGGGGGCTAACTTTTCTTTTAGCTGAAAACGCTGCATTACTTTTAACGGCGAAACTTTGAGATACACAAAACCTCTGACATTGAAAGTCAGGTCTCTACGTCTCTTGTCAACATATCTCTTCTGTCTGGATTGGGCTGTCTTGATGTGCTCATGGACTTTGTGAACCTTCTCTTTGGCTTCTTGTAGGATGTCGGGTCCGAAAATCTGACTCTCTCCTACTTGCGACCAATTCAAGGGGGTACGACACTTCCTTCCATACAGAAATTCAAATTGGGCCATTTGCAAACTGGCTTGATAACTGTTGTTTTATGAGAATTCTGTGAAAGGCAGACAATCTTCGGATTTTAATCCATACTCAAAGAACACAAGCTCTCAACATATCTTCTAGGATTTGGTTGACTCTTTCAGTCTGTCCATCGGTCTGCGGGTGATAATCTGTGCTGAAATTCAACTTGGTTACTAATCCTTCCCAGACTTTCTGCCAAAATCTTGAGGTAAATTGGGTTCCTCGATCCGACACTATGGTCTTGGGGGTTCCATGCAAACTGACAATTCTAGCAATGTACAACTCTGCTAGCTTCGAACTCTGGTAGGTTGTCTTGACAGGTATAAAATGGGCTACCTTGGACAGTCTATCAACTATGACCCAAATAGAGTCATTTCCCCTACTAGAAGTAGGCAAACTGGTGATAAAGTCCATTCCAACAGAATCCCATTTCCATTCTGCAATGGTTGCGATAGTCCTGCGGGTCTCTGATGTTCCGCTTTGACTCGCTGACAGATATCACACTTGGCTATGTAGCTTCCGATTTCTCTCTTCATCTTGTGCCACCAAAATTGCTCCTTCAAATCCCGATACATCTTCGTTCCTCTGGGTGGATACAATAAAGAGTATCACGAGCTTCCTGCATGATAACTTGCTTTAGCTCGGAATCTACTGGCACACAAATACGTCCTCTGTACCACAAAACTCCTTCTCCGTCTTCGGTAAATCCAGGTACCTTTCCTGTACCAATATGATGTTTGATTCCGTCGATACTTGCATTTCCCTTCTGGGCTTCCTTGATCTGACTGATCAACGTGGGTTAAAGTTCAATGCTAGCTAAAAATCCTTTGCTAACTAGCTCCGTTCTAAACTTCTCCAACTCCTCATGCAAACTTGGCTGGGCTTCTCTGATCATGGTGTTTAATCTACACGGCAATCTGCTAAGAGCATCCGCTACCACATTGGCTTTGCCGGGGTGATAGTAAATGTCAAGGTCATAATCCTTGATTAACTCTATCCATCTCCTTTGCCTCATATTCAGCTCCTTCTGAGTGAAAATATACTTCAGGCTCTTGTGATCCGAATAAATCTCACAGTGATTACCTATAAGATAATGACGCCATGTCTTCAAGGCTAAAACTACAACTGTTAGTTCAAGATCATGGGTAGGGTAGTTTTGCTCATGCTGCTTCAGTTGTCTTTGTACAACAATTGGGTCATTGGTCTTGCGATGCTAGAAAATCCTTCAACGAACTTGTGGTAATATCCAGCTAATCCAAGAAATGCATGGACTTGAGTTTGAGTAGTTGGGGCTTTCCATTCTTCAACATCTTTGATCTTGGCGGGATCAACAACGACTCCTCCTGCCGACACAATATGTCCAAGGAATCCTACTTCCTTTAGCCAGAACTCACATTTGCTAAACTTGGCATACAACTGATGCTCTCTAAGGGTTTCAAGGATGGTTCTCAGATGTAGCTCATGATCTTCTTCTGACCTGGAATAGATTAGAATATCATCGATAAACACAATGACAAACTTATCTAGAAAGTTCATAAAAATCTTATTCATGAGGTTCATGAAATAAGCAGGGGCATTGGTTAATCTAAAAGATATGACCGTATACTCATACAATCCATATCTGGTGGTAAAGGCGGTCTTTGGAATATCCGTTGCACGAATCTTGAGTTGATGATAACCAGTTCTAAGATCAATCTTATAGAACACTCTGGCACCAGTCAACTAATCAAACAGATCCTCTATTTTGGGTAGTGGGTATTTGTTCTTTATGGTGACATCATTCAGCTTCCGGTAATCCGTGCACAAACGGTTACCTCCATCTTTCTTGTCCACAAACATAACAGGCGATCTCTATGGCGATGCGCTTGGTTTAATTAAAACTTTCTCTAGCATAACATGAAGTTGCTTCTTTAGCTCCACTAATTCAGATGGGTTCATACTATAAGGTCTCTGAGCTATGGGTCCGGTTCTAGGAATTAGTTCAATAATGAACTCGATATCCCGATCTCGGGGCATACCGGGCAATTCATCTGGGAATACGCCGGGGTATTCACAGATTACTCTGACTTGGTCTAGGGTTGGTTGGGCTAGACTCTTGTTGCATTTGAATTGACGGGGCAAGGTTTCAGATACATGCTCTACTGGTACTCCAGAGCTACTGGTCATGGTTATGGCTTTCTTGGCATAGTCGATCAATCCTTTATGTTTCGACATCCAATCCATTCCTAGTACTACTTCCAAACCTTTGGTTCCAAGTACTATTAGATTGGCATAAAAATCTATCCCATGGATTCTGATAGGTACAGCCTTGCAAATTTTTCTAGCTTTGGTGGTTGAACCAGGTATTTGAACTATCATGACATGCTTCAATTTTGTTGGTTGAATCTTACTAGTGCATGCAAATTCTTCTGTAACAAACGAGTGTGATGCTCCAGAATCAAACAACACTCTTGCAAGTACTAAGTTAACAGAAAACATACCTAGTACGACATCTGGCGCTTCCTAGGCTTCTTCAGCATTCATGTGGAACAGACGGCCATTGCGGTTGAGTGAATTCCCTAGGGAAAATATACTTCCAAGATGAACACGACGTTGCTGCTGAGCTGGGGCATTCACATTGGTGGTGGCTGCAAGCTTCTTGGGACACTCGTTGGAGTAGTGACCCTTGACTCCACATTCAAGGCAAGTAATCTGGTACTTGTCTTTGGCTGCAACAGGCACTGTATTGCTTCTAGTCCTTGGGGCAGTATTGTTGTTGTTGTTGTTGGACTTGGGCGGTGCACGGTTGAAGTTGTTGGAGTTGCCGAGGTTGTGGTTGTGGTTTCCTCCAGACTTCAAGTTTTCTCCGCTATGATTGGGGTAGTTTGGACGAGACATCAGGGGTCTATTGTTTCTTGGGGCATATCCCGCAGACAGGTTGGGGCGATACTTCTGGGTATTGTGGGACCCAGTCTGGTGCATCATTCTGCACTTGCGGTTGTCATTGGCTTGGTTGATCTTCCCTTCCATCTGGATGGCAGAGTCGACTAACTCCTCTAGGTCTTCAAAGCGGATGTTGACCAACCCAGTCTACATCTCATCATGCAATCCATTCAGGAACCTTTCCTTCTTCTTGTCTTCAATGTTGATCTCATCAGGGGCATATCTAGCTAGGGACAGAAATTTGTCACAATACTCAACTATCGTCATCCTTCCTTGCTCCAGTTCTCTGAATTCATCTCTCATTCTGGTGATTAAACCTTGCGGCACATGGGTGCGGCTGAACTTGATCTTGAAAGCTTCCCAAGTCATGATCTGACCGTGGTTCATAGTATGGGTGCTATTCCACCAGGCTCTTGCATCTCCTGCCAGATAGTGGGTGGCAAATAGTACTTTCTCATTGGCGTCAACTCCTTCGACTTCCAGATTGTTCTCCATGGTTTGCAGCTAGTCATCAGCATCTAAGGGATCCTCAGATTTGTTAAAGATAAGGGGATTGGTATTCTGATAGTTCTTAAGCTTGGATCCATGATGATCTTGATTTCCATGGCCTTGATTATTGTGGGTCATCTGAGCTATCTGTTGAAGGGTGTCTAGGTTGCCTTGGCGTTCGGCTCTACTAGCTTCATGGTCGGAAACTAGCATCTACAGAATCTGCAACATCGGGTCATGCGATGAGCTGCTTCCTCCTTGGTTTCCATGAGTCATCTGAAGATTAAGATAGATAATGAGATAAGAGGGAAATTTCTAAGGTTCATGGTTGTAACATCCCAAAACTTTAATCCAAGCTTATCAAGATCAAATCATCCAAAAATAAGGTTAACAAAAACTTTTCCAAATTAAATATGAAAGCATTCATATGTGTGTGCATTTAAAATAGGAGTTGATTTGAAGTGCCTTGTTTAAGTGATCCAATGCTTGTAAAATGTTTCTTAGGTGATTTAAACATCATATACATCATTCCCAAACTTTTCCTAAAGAAAATCAAATAAAAAAGAATTAAAAAGGTGGAATGGTCATTTTGGCAAATTTAACTCCAATGCCTACTTTGGCTACTCCTAGTACTCAAAGCTTAACAGAAACAATTCTTGATCTTTGCACCCCTTGCTAGTACGCATAATGAGGTACCAAGGCCCACCTTTGGATCTGCTAAAAACATTCTGTTAACTATTTTAAATGACAGTTTAACATTGAATCTAATTCATATGCATAGATCACCCCTATTTCAAAAACCATCTATTTGAGCTCCACTTTCAAAACCCTAGCAACCAGAGAATACCTATCACTAGTGGAGATCACTCAAAATTTTTGAAACCAAAATTCAAAACTTTCTTTCATGCGGCTATTTCATCAAACACTTGGCATGCATAATCTCTACTCTAATCCTAGCTCACTTGTTACTACAGGGTTTTCCCCCAATTGATCTTCATTTATCTCCCCTGTCCCCTCTTGATCTAACCAGAGTCTAACCACCCACTCCCCTAGCAACTAGTGGCACGACCATGCCATGCTGAGCCGCCTCTCGCCGGCCAACCTTGCCCTCATCGCAGCAGACCACCCCTCTCCCTCTCTCCATGTCTAGGAGGTAGCTCACACCTCACCGCCACCCCCTGTCCCTTGCCTGAGCCCAGCCATGCAGTGGACCACCAAGGACAGGCCGTGCCTAGTGCCACCGCACCATGCCAGTGCCGCCCCCAGAGCGTGCCCTGTGCCCGCTCGCACAGACCGCCCCTTGGCAGCAGCCCGCGCCCGCCGCTCCGCCACGACCTGGAGAACACCCCAGACACCTACCGCTCGCCGTGGACACCGCCGCCTCTGCCACTCAGAGCGCCACCTCTCCCAGACCGCATGCCACCGCCCCTATAGCCGCATTCAAGTTCTTGAGCACCGTTAGGGAACCGCCCGTCGACCGCCATCCCTAGCCATGCCTCTACCCAACCGTAGCCATGTCGCCACCGTCGCCTGTCCATCCCGCTCGGTCTCACCGTCGGGCCTATAAAAGGAGCCCTCCCCAGCCTCTTCTCTCCACACCATTCCACTCCCCTCAGCTCTCTGAACCTCACCCACCTCTCGCTGGAGCAAAGGGAGCAGCAGCTTGCCGGAATTGGAGCCGGAGCAGCCTCGGCAGGAGGAGAAGGGAGTCGTTGATTGCGACCACCCCAAGCTCCGCCAAAACCGCGCCTCACCTCGCCGTCGTCTTCCACGTCGTTTTCCCGTCTCGCCGACCCTGCTGGAGCCCTGGTACGCCCCTAGTAGACCCCCACCGAGCCGCTAGGGTTTGAGCTCGCCGGCGACCTGTTCGTCGTTGACGACGACCCTCAGCCGTAGATTCCTATTCTAATCACACGACCCACAGCGCGTGTACCGTTTCACGTTTTAAGTGCCGCTGACAAGCGGGACCCCCTGTCAGCTGAGCCCCGCGCTGCGGAGCGCCACTGGGCCGGCCCATTTCTTTTCCCGCGCTAGCCGACCCATTCAAATCTGGATTTTTTTCTTTTTAGTCAAATCTAGTTTCTATCCCCTAGTTTGAAAATCAATTCAGAGAGTTTTAGAAATCCAAATTGCATGAAACTAATTTTGTCTGAAAGGTATTGAAATGATCTATCCAAGCCCGTTGGATTTAATTCAATTAGAATTATATATCTCTCCTAATAAAAATAAGAAGACAGAAGCTTTTGCAACTTGCAACATTTTCATAAAATCAACCAAGTTAGCTTTTGAGTTGATTCCAACTCTCAAAAATCACATTTCATCATATCTATCTAAATATATAATAATAGTAAGGTTTACATGCAGTGACTTTGGACTAGTACCAAAAGAATGCTATATAGGCATTTCTAGTCACTTTAAATCATTAAATAATGAACTTAAACCAAAGTAATATTGATCCAACCCTTAAATCTCATTACCACATGTTAGAATATGTGGTGATGACATGTGTCAACATGATCCCATGTTTTAAGTGGTGAATATTAAATGTTAGTTAATTTTTCAATGAGTAGAAATTACTTTTCAAAAATAAAAAGAAAGAAACTATTGAATTAAACTTGTGATGCTTGTGATGATAATAGATCATCAATTGTGTGTCTTAGAATGCTATCTAGCCTAGTTAAGTATTGTTTGGTGATTGTCTACTCCGTATGTATTGTTATAGAAGATAGTATCGACCAAGCTTACGAGGAGGAGGAGTGCTACCAAGAAGAAGAAGAAGAAAACTTCAACCACTGCACCAACCAAGGCAAGCTATTGTTAGCAAGCTAGAATTAAGCTAGATGAATGAGCAAGGATGCTTTAGGCATGCTTTGATCACACCCTTTTTAACTATTAGTACCCCAAGTCTTACTTACAAGTTTTACTCCCCTTAGTACACAAAGTTCTTTACTTGTTTTGAAGGTAGCATAAAAAGTATAAAACTTGACCTACTTAGAAACCTTTAGATGTCATTCTATGGCACGACATTGATCCCATCCTTCCACCTTAGTGAACACTCTTAACTTAGTCTTTTAGAGTAGATCAAAAACTTGAGTCACTTTAGATGGGAACAATTGGTGAAAAGGAAGTGTGAAAACCTTGGAATGATGAGTCATTCTATTGAGATGTTTTGACATGTGTTGAGAAACACAACTGGTTTATGATGATGAAAATGATGAGGCATGAGCCTTAACCCTTTTATAAAACTGATGGTTGGATTCAGATGCGATACCATTCCAAATTTACCGTACAACCACATTACCTGAATTGGGTAAGGCTTAGCTGGAAATTTATATGCATTAGTATTAGATCCCTCACGGGAGAGGTTTGAGCGGAGGCTACCTCTCAATGTTGTCCACCTATGCAGTGCCCAAGATGACTGATGGTCATGGTTGGGAGGCCATACTCATAGGAGAGGTGCTTATACTAGGGTGTGTAAAGGGAAGGTTATGTTTGATTATCTGCATACTAAGTATGATGATTCAGGGTTATCCCTGACAGATGTATCGAATCTTGTGGTGAAAGTGTACCACCTCTGCAGAGTGTCAAGCTATTCGAATAGCCGCGTCCGCGGTTATGGACAGTTGGAATGGCCATACTGTTTCATTGTCAGATGTTTTCTAAATAACTGGAAATGAATGATGAACTTTGACTTGACCACAACAGGGTTGTGTTTATGATAATAGCTTCCCAACTTAAGTGATTCTAGAACTTTACTTTATCTTCCTTTGCTTCAGAACTCAGCTTAGGTTTCAAACTTAACTTTATAGTTAAACCTAGCTCTAGCACTTTAACTTAGATTTATACTACTTGTTAGTGGTAGTTTGCGAGTACTTAAAGAGTACTCATGGCTTTTGTCCCTGGCTATTATCATGGCCAGACTATGAAGGAGATTATCAAGATGATGGTCAGCAGGACGGCTATGATAACTAGGACTATGTGCCTTTGTCAGCATTGCCTGTGCCCCTGAAGATGGATCCCACCTCTACGCTATCTTTTATTTCCGCTGCTTGTTGTATTAAGACTAGATCATGAGATCCTTATTTGTGTAAAACCTTATGTATGGTTTGTAATGGATGATGTACTGTGATATCCAATCCGTTATGTCTCACAAAAATGGTAATCCTGGGATTGCGAGGTATGGCATAACGGGCATCTGGGATTAAAAATCCGGGTGTTGACAAGTTGGTATCAAAGCCATCCCTGACCATAGGAGACCCTAGTTAGAATGGACGTCCAAACCAAAAACTTAGCTTCAAAAACCAAAGTGAGTATTTATGAAAAACTATTTCCTCTCTTACCCTTGTGAATTCATTCTTTCTCAAAGATTCATGTTCCTCAAAATTCTTACATTACTACTTAAAATTTGACACACTTGATCACTTCACTAACTTCCTCATCCTTAATTCTTGTAGATGGAGACTCAGTTCAGCAAGTTTTACCAGTTGGGAAATGGAGGTCAGCTAATCTTCGAGAGGGATCTGGATTCACTGTCAGAGTTACTGGGACGCCCACATCCGGAGTTTCTTGGAGCTCAACTTCTAGGACCCCCAGGAGGAGACTTACAATGGCTAGTCACCGCGGATCTTCGAGGAAGCATCGAAGCACCAACTTCTGGAAGAATTCAGTTCTCCGTGAGAGAGAACAACTGGCTAGATGGATTAGCCAGGGCAATGCATGAAGCTCTCGCACGTCTATGTGCCCTCAGCTCAACAAGATCCAAGGAACCCGTTTTGCCCACTATGCAAGACGTGACTTCATGGGAATGCCGATGGAGATGCCAAGTCACCC
Source organism: Avena sativa (assembly GCA_916181665.1). NCBI lineage: Eukaryota > Viridiplantae > Streptophyta > Magnoliopsida > Poales > Poaceae > Avena > Avena sativa. The sequence continues at coordinate 327,115,365 of OV702289.1, forward strand.
AGAGTTGAGGCGTCAAGTGGAGAACCTTGATTTCTTGCTTCATGACAGACAGCATGAACTGGACAATGCCAGGGAGTTAGCTAACCAGAACCGTGCCATCGCCGACCAGAAGGCCCAGACTTTCGCATTGCTTGTCCAAGACCGCCAGTCTCTTCGCCGCCAGCATGCAAAGAAGGATCGCACCATCGCCCGTATTTGCAAGAAGGTGGCCGACCTCGAGAAGACCGTCAAGGAGCAGGAAGCTCAGCTTGCCGCCAAGGAAGAAGCAGATCAGGGTGAGGACATCCAGGGAGATATGGATTCTTACCTCAGCAACGATGCTGACTTTCTGGAGGAGGATGCTGTGAATTTCTACACTGATGATGAAGACTCCGACTTCATCGACGATGAGTAGATGCACTGGAGCACTGTCGTAGCATGAGATGTATCATCTCATTGTATCGTAGCTTGCAGAATGGTTCCTCAAACCATCTGTTTTCCCCTTTGAGTGTTGTGGTATGTCTTGTATCGTGTGCTTGCTTGCATGAATGAAAATGAAGTTAGTTGAAAAACCTGAGTCTAACTCAAAGTTTTGGATTTGAAAAACCCAAAACCATGAACCTTAGAATTTCTCTCTTACCCCTATATCTATCTCAATCTTCAGATGACTCGTGGAAACCAAGGAGGGAGCAGCTCGTCGCAGGACCCAATGCTGCAGAATTTCTCTCTTACCCCTTTCGTTGTCAGATGTTTTCTAAATAACTGGAAATGAATGATAAACTTTGACTTGACCACAAAAGGGTTGTGTTTATGATAATAGCTTCCCAACTTAAGTGATTCTAGAACTTTACTTTATCTTCCTTTGCTTTAGAACTCAGCTTAGGTTTCAAACTTAACTTTATAGTTAAACCTAGCTCTAGCACTTTAACTTAGATTTATACTACTTGTTAGTGGTAGTTTGCGAGTACTTAAAGAGTACTCATGGCTTTTGTCCCTGTCTATTATCATGGCCAGACTATGAAGGAGATTATCAAGATGATGGTCAGCAGGACGGCTATGATAACTAGGACTATCTTCCTTCGTTAGCATTGCCTGTGCCCCTGAAGATGGACCCTACTGCTACACTATCTTTTCTTTCCGCTGCTTGTTGTGGGTGGCGTAGGAGCGAGCATTGTCCAATTCCTTCTGCCTATCATACAGCAGGAAGTCAAGATTCTCCACCTGGCGCTTCATCTCTGGGTGACTTGGCATCTCTAATGGCATTCCCATAGAATCACGCCTTGCGAAGTTCGCAAAGCGAGTTCCCTAGATTAGGTTGATGTTTTGCCCACATAGACGGGCAAGAGCTTCATGCATAGTCCTGGATAATCCATCTAGCCAGTTGTTCTCTCTCACGGTGAATTGAATCTTCTCAGAAAGGGGTGCTTCCATCTTGCCTCTGAGATCTACAACTATCAGCCATTGTAGATCTCCTCCTGGGTAATCCTTGAGTTGTGCTCCGAAGAATTCCGGATGCGGGCGCTCAAGATACTCAGACAGTGCATCAAGATCTCTCTCAAAGATCAGCTGGCCTCCATTGCCCAACTAGTAGAACTTGCAATACTGAACTTCCATATATAAGAATTTAGGATGAGTAAGTTAGTGATGTGATCAAGTGTGTCAAATTTTATTTAGGAATGTAAGAATTTTTTAGGAACATGAATTTTATTGAAAGAATCAAGGATAAGAGTGGGTATATGTTTTCATAAATACTTACTTCTTTGGTTTTGAAACTAAGATTTTGTTCGGACGTCCATTCTAACTAGGGTCTCATATGGTCAAGATGGCTCTGATACCAACTTGTCAACACCCGGATTTTTAATCCCAGATGCCTATTATGCCATACATCGCAATCCCAAAATTACCATTTTTGCGAGACATAACAGATTGGATATCACAGTACATCATCCATTACAAACCATAATAAGGTCTTACACAAATAAAGGATCTCATGATCCAGTGTTAATACAAACAAGCAGCGGAATAATAAGCGTAGTAGTGGGCTCCATGTTCAGTGTCACAGGCAATAATGATGATGGGAGATGATCCTAGTTGTCGTAGCCATCCTGCTATCCATCTTCCTGACAGTCCTCCTCATAGTCTGGCCACGAGAATAGCCAAGGACAAAGCCATGAGTACTCTTCAAGTACTCGCAAACTATCACTAACAAGTAAGGTAGTGCTAGTAGGAATCCTAAGCTCTAAGTTTATTTGCAAAAAGCCAGATTTATCTAAACCGAGTTCAGAAGTAAAGAAAACTAGGCTATTCGAATAGTAGGAATCCAACTGTCCATGACCGCGGACGCGGCTATTCGAATAGTTTGACACTCCGCAGAGGTGGTACACTTTCACCACAAAATTCGATACATCCATCAGGAATAACCCTGAATCATCATACTTAGTATGCGGATAATCAATCATAACGTTTCAATTACACACTCTAGTATAGGCACCTCCCCTATGAGCTTGGCCTCCTAGCCATGGCCATCTGCCATCCTGGGCACTGCATAGGTGGACATCATCAAGAGGTACCCTCAGCTCAAACCTCTTCCGTCAAGAAACCCATACTAATGCATATAATCTTCCGGCTAAGCCTTACCCAATTCAGGTATTGTGATTGTACGATAAAATTGGAATGGTATCGCATCCGAACCCAACCATCAGTTTTTATAAAAGGGCTAAGGCTCATGCCTCAACATTTTCATCATCAAAATCCATTTGTGTTTCTCAACACATGTAAAAAACATTTCAATGGAATGACTCATAATTCCAAGGTTTTCATAATCATTTTCACCAAGTATTCCTATCTAAAGTAATCAAGTTTTATGCTTAGTACTAGCCACTAAGTTAAGAGTGTTCACTAATAAGGGATGTTAATCTCAATCTCATGCCATAGAATGACCTCTAATATAGGCCTAGTTTTATACTATTTATGCTATCTATACTACTTTCCAATACTCACAAAGCACTAGCTAAAAGTAAAGAACTTTAGTAAAGTAAAAGAGTAAAGCTTGCAAGTAAAACTTGGGATGGGTATACTATAAATCAAAGGTATATAACCAAAGCAGGCCTAATGCATCTTGCTTAGGTTAAAGCTTGCATAGATCTAGCTTTCATAGTTAAGAAACTTGCAAGTGTTAGCTTTCCTTGATTGGTGCAGTGATTGAAGTTTTCCTCCTCTTCTTCCGGGTAGAACTCCTCCTCCTCATATCCTTGGTCGGTACTATCGTCTATAAATGAATACGGGGTACACAATGACCAAACAATACTTAACTAAGTCTATTTAGCACACTAAGCTCACACTTGATGATCTAGTATCATCACAATCATCACATGAATTAAAGAACTAGTTTTCTTTAGTTTATTTGAGAAAAGTAATTTCTACTCATTGAAATTAATTAAGATTTAATATTCTCCAATTAAAATATGGGATCATGTGGACACATGTCATCACCACATATGCTAATAGATTCAAATGCCCTAATAGAATTATATAGTTTAAAGGTTTATCACATTTTTTAAAGTTTAAGATTATTATTTAATAGATTTAAAGTGATTAGAAATGCCCTTATAGCATTATTTTGGTACTAGTCCAATGTCACTACATGCAATCCTAGATATATTTATATATTCAGATATATATTGTCAAATGTGATTTTTGAGAGTCGGAATCAACTCAAAAGCTATTATGGTTGATTTTTGAAAAATGTTTGAAGTTGCAAAAGTATCTGTCTTGTTATTTTTACTATATATTATATTTAACTCCAAATGATTTAAATCCAACGGGCTTCGATAGATAATTTAATTTCCTTTCTAGCAAAATTTGAATCATGCAATTTGGTTAAGTGAAACTCTCTGAATTGATTTTTGAATAAGTGGACAGAAACTAGTTTAAACCTAAAAGGAAAAACCATATTTGAATTTTCAGGCCTGGGCAGGAAAGCTAAACGGGCCGGCCCAGCTGCACTGCACAGCACAGCGGGCTACTGACAGGCGAGGTCCACCAGTCAGTGACTATTCTAACACGCAACGGTATCAGCAAATCTGAGCCGTGCGATCAAATTCTAAACTAACGGTCGAGCGTCATCGTCGACGATGAACAGCTCCAGCGAGAAATTAACCTAGCGCGGCTATGGGGGTCTCACGGAGCTCACCTGGGCTCTAGCTAGGGTCGGCAACGGGGGCGATCGACGTGGTAGACGACAGCGAGGCGAGGCGTAGTCACGACATGGCTTGGGGTGGTCGAAATCAACGGCGCCCTTCTCCTCCAGCAGCGGCGGACTCCGGTGAAATTCTGGCACGTTGGTGCTCGCCTTGCTCCTGGGAGAAGTGGGGGAGTGGCTGTGAGGAGTGGGGAGTCGAATGGTGTGGAGAATGGAGGCAGGGGTGGCCTCCTTTTATAGCACGGCGAGGGGACCGAGCGGTGCTGCACGAGCTCGGTGGTGGCGTCACTACAGGCGGCTATCAGCATGGCTAGGGTAGGTGGATGGTGCGGTGTCTCGAGGCGGTCCTTACGGGCATAATGGCGCGGCATGGGGCAGCGTGGTTCGGTCGGGAGCGTGCGGTGTTCTGAGCAGCGACAAAAGTGTTTGCGGCAGCGTGCGGCAGTTACGGGTCACGCGGTGGCGAACGGGGGTGTCTTGTGGGTTAGCAAGATCATGGCGAGGCTGCGCGTGCGCGGTGAGGGAAAGGCGCGATCTGGGCGAGCTGGTCGGGTACGGCGCACTAGCGTGCTCTGGACACGGTATGAGAGGCGGGGCGTGGCGTAGCTAGGGTGGTCCATGGCTCGGCTGGGGTCGTGGCCTGGACAGGGGGTGGCGGTGAATTGTGGCACACCTCCTGGACATCCTGGATGGGCGCGGGGCAGTCTGGTGCGAGATGGCCGTGATCGGCTGGCGATGACCAAATTCGGGTGGCGCTCTACTATGCAAACGGTGAAGGGGGAGTTGGTCTGGGGCTGGGTTAGACTTAGGGGAGACAGGGGAGTAAATAGGGGACCAAATGGTCGACTATTACTATGCACAACAGTGAAGTTAGGCAGTGTGTTAATCGGTGCAAACAAGGTGTTTGTGTTAATGGCTGCATGAATTTTACTTTTGAATTTTTGAGGATCTTAGATTAAGCTTGAGAGTCTATGTTTGCTTGGAGAGGTCAAGGGTAATTGATTTGAGTGGTTTCTAAAAAAGTGTGATCTTAACATATGAAATAGATTCCATTTTAAACTGTCCATTAAATTGATTTGTAATATATTTTTGTAAGTTTGTAAAGTGGGCCTTGATACACTTTTACTTGGTCTAGCAAGGGGTGAAAAGAATTAGAATTGTTTCTGTTAGAAATCTTCTTCTAGGAACACACAAAGTGACCTAGTGGTTTACTTTGGTCAAAATGACCATTTGGTTTATTTATTCATATTTGATTTCTTTCTCTTTGGATTTTGTTTGTAAATGGTCTAGATGATGTAGTATTCACCTTTAAACCATTTCACAACATTTAGAACAATCAAGCATGGCATATACACTCAATGCTACACTAATGCAAACACACATGCATTCATATTCATTTTCTTAATAAAAGTTTTTGTTAATCCTAAATTGGGTCATTAGAACTTGATAAGCTTGATTATAAGTTTTGGGTGTTACAATTGTCCTATCTGCCTTCTTGATGTTAGCTTTAAAATTTTCACAAAAGCTGCCACAATTAGACTAAATTCAGTTGCCGACCATGTTGTCTGGCCTTCTCAAACTGCTTTCATGCAAGGACGAAACATCTTAGATGGTGTGGTAATCCTACATGAAACAATTCATGAACTACACTCCAAAAAACAAAATGGGGTACTGTTCAAGATTGACTTTGAGAAGGCCTATGATAAACTTAATTGGTCTTTCCTTTAGCAAACACTCAGAATGAAAGGTTTTTCTGACGAGTGGCGTGCTCTCATACAATTTTTTTGTGTCTGGTGGTAGTGTTTCCATAAAAGTTAATGATGACACTGGCAAATACTTCTAGACTAAGAAGGGTTTGAGGCAAGGGGATCCACTATCGCCAATACTATTTAATATAGTGGTGGATATGTTGGCTATCCTTATTGAGAGGGCGAAAGCTGAGGGCCAAATGAAAGGACTAGTCCCACATCTTGTTGATGGAGGACTTTCTATCCTCCAATATGCTGATGATACAATCCTATTTATGGAACATGATTTGGAGAAAGCTAAGAACCTGAAGTTAATACTATTAGCCTTCGAGCAACTCTCTTGATTAAAAATTAATTTCCATAAGAGCGATTTGTATTGTTTTGGTGAGGCCCAAAATGAGGCACACTTGTATGCTGAACTTTTCGGCTATGGACAGGAGCAATTTCCAATCAACTATTTGGGTATTCCGATACACTATCGACGTCTCACTATTGCTGAATGGAAACTCACTGAGGAAAGACTTCAAAAACGTCTTAATAGTTGGAAAGGCAAATCAATATCCCTTGAAGGAAGACTTGTACTCATAAACTCATTACTTACCAACATGGTACTGTATATGATCTCGTTTTTCCAACTGCCAAAAGGTGTCTTGAATAAAGTGGATTATTTCTGATCAAGATTCTTTCGGCAAGGGGATAGTAAAAAGAAAAAATATCGACTGGCCAAATGGAACGTGGTTTGCCGACCGAAAGAATACGGGGGACTTGGTATTCACGATCTACAAGTCATAAATACCGCCCTTTTAGGTAAATGGCTATTTAAGCTACTTACTGAAGAGGGAGTTTGGCAAACTATATTCTGGAGAAAATATGTTGGATCCAAAGCGGCGTCTCAAATGGTATGGAAACCTAGTGATTCACATTTTTGGGCTGGACTAATGGCATCTAAAAAACATTTTTTCTATTTTGGTGTGTTTAATATTAAGGATGGATCTCAAATTAGATTCTGGAAAGATAAATGGCTTGGTCATACTTCTCTCCGGGAACAATACCCAGCTCTATATTCGATTGTCAGACACAAAGGGGACACCCTCTCCCAAGTAATGGAAACTACTCCTCCTAATGTATCTTTCAGAAGAAGTCTCATTGGTCCTAGACTAGTATCATGGAACAATCTGTTATTACGATTATCCATGATTCAACTATCGGACGGTGTAGACGTGTTCAGATGGAAACTACATGAGAGTGGTAATTTCTCTGTGGACTCGATGTATAGAGCCTTGATTCAACCTAATATTCCGGTCGATGATAATAGCAAACTTTAGAAAATGCAAATACCCTTGAAAACTAAGATATTTGCTTGGTATTTGCGTAAAAGGGGTAATTCTTATAAAAGATAATCTTGTTAAGAGGAATTGGCATGGAAGTAAAGAATCTGTGTTTTGTCATCACGACGAGACAATCAAACACTTGTTTTTTCAATGCAAATTTGCTCGTCATATATGGTCAATCCTCGAAGTTGCCTCTGGTTTATCTCCCCCACGATCGGTGGCCAATGTATTTGGTAACTGGTTACACGAGATTGATGATAAATACATGATCTTGTTTAGGGTAGGAGCGCTTGACATTATTTGGTCGCTGTGGCTATGTAGAAATGACAAGATTTTTAATACTAATGTGTCTTCAACGTTGCAGGTTATTCACCGGGCTACGGCTATTCTCCGGTCCTGGACTATTCTCCAGCGGTTCGAGTTCAGCAATTTGTTTGCGGAGGGATGTACACGATTGTAGGATACAGTGAGGGATATTTTTTCCCGGCATGGATGGCTACGTGATCTGTGGATTGAGCTACCTTAGTGACTTGTCTTAGACAATCTTGGAGACATTTGTTTTTGTTTCTCGCTCTTGACTAGTTATATACTTGTGTGGTTTGATCGGTTGTGTGCATCTTAGTTATGCAGAGGTCGGGTGTAAATATTATGAAAGTAATAAAGACCCATTTCCAAAAAAAAAGAATTGTTGTCTCGGAAGCATAAACTGTGGCAATTTTCAATTTCTAAAAATATCATTTTGTACTCGCTCTAATTAGTGCAGCGGACCTTCTTCATATAGCATCTCAGGATGGAGGACTACAACGGTGGCTCGGCGGGTAACAGAACAGAGCTACGACGCTGGTGTGACCTGAACAAAGTGGAGGTTTTGGAGAGATGTAGATCTGATCTCCTCCGCCTCCATCGTGCATGGCGGCCAGCGGCCCCTCCAGCCCCACTCATCGTCGGTGCGCACTAAAGCTAAGTAATAGCATGATGCAGAGACATACAAATATTTTGATCTGAGGTGAGACGTTGTCAATTCACTGCGGTTTTTTATCTTTATGCCATTTTTTATGTTCAGGTTATTAATGGAATGTATGCATTTTTTCTTGATGCTGCAATCCTAAAAATTACATGAAAGCGATGAGTGACATAATCACCCCTTATAATTAGTCAATGGTATATTCACATTGTAAAATGGAATGTTTTGTTTCTTAGAATATACAGTACAATTTTTGTTTAACTGGTTGATAGTTTCAGTCTGATACTTCGATATTTTTTATCAGTTTATAATCCATATTTTCATATCATATACTTTGAGCAACAGAGTATGCAGTTAACTCTTTTGGGTACATCCATTGTTTTGCCATACTTTCACGATTTAGAGCACATAAGATCATTTGAATTACATACCTTGATATGTGTGCGTGCAACCCGAGAATCTGGATACATTGGTCCATAGCTTCGTTCAGAGCTACACTTGGTCAGATTGCCGGTAGAAACATCCACTTATTTGTATGTGCTTATCATTTTATCATATACTGGAGCATTTCCACCTTTTGTTTCAAACAAAGGAGAGCACATTGTAGACATTTTTTCGCCTCTTAGCTTACCATGTACCCTCGAAACTCTATACTGATAGGATCTACTTTTCTATTGATAGTTCTGGAGTACAACAAAATAAATGTTTGTGAGGCGTGCGGAAAATTATCACTATGATGTGAGGCGCCTATAGCATCCCATGGAAATAGTTTCGTTGTACTGGGACGGATGGATATTAAAATCAAACATTTTGCTTACCTGTTGTTTTCCTTTATTTGTTTGTTAAGGAATGTGCAAACCAAATCCTGTAGGTGAGCCTGCGACGAACCGAGCACACTCGGATAGTGCATATCGAACAGAACTCATGTCGTATAGTCTATTTGAACAAAGTAATATATCATGCTCTCTGGATTTTTTTGCGTAGTGTCTTATACATATGTACCATATTCCTAGGTAGTATTGTGCTTCTGTGCAATGCCTTTGCTCCATACCGTGGCATGTGTCCTTTAGAGCGTTTTCACTTTATCTGCATAGATGTTATTTTGTTAGCCTTTTAAGTTATGTTGTAATCATATTAATGGTTAACTATTTTATTTAATGTTGATGTCACTCTCGGAATATTCTTGATATACGCATGTCACTGACCTGTGTGATTTTTTGCTTTACTGCAGGATTTAGTCAATGTAAGATGGAAATCTATAAAGGTTTTTTACCATGGGAATCAGGGAAAGTTAGCACCCAATATTGGCCTGAATGTAGAAATTCATATTCTTTTCACCATAAAAATTTGTGGAGTTAGCAACCAATGTTGGCCTCAATGTAGGAATTGATCGTCTTCCTTTCTCGATCTCCTCCTTTGTACTTCCTCCGTTTTAAAATATAAGATGTTTAGCTTTGTGAAAAGAGTGTATTTAGACATCTTATAGTATGTAGGTTTACTCCAAACCTAGATGAACCTACACACTAAATGGAGTCTAGATACACTCCTTTCACAAAGCTAAAACATCTTATATTTAAAAACAGAAAGACTATATTTCATGGGTTTCATGAATCTGCGTAGTTGGCAACCAATGTTGGCTTGAATGTAGAAATTGTTGCATATTGTGGTCTTTTTTAGGAGATAAGAGCATGGATGGACTAACCGTGGAGGACATGGGCTATTCTTGCTTGCCTTGGTTGTTTGCAAATCGTAGCCAGTCGTTTGTTTTGCTGGCTTTCCTATTGTTTTGGTCTTGAATTTGTTTCTCGGTCATGCACGTACCATATTTTTCTTGGAAAGCCAGAGTCTCCTTCATGTTCCCATTTACCAGAAGCAGCTATTAGCCCGTATCCTCCAGTCCCAGGTCATCCAGGTATTTTATTTTCACTACTAGAATGAATGAGGAATGTAGTGCACTTTATCATGAATTATTGTATGTCACATATCTTCAAGAAAAAAATTCAGTTGATTAGTTATGCACTTCTTCCATTGATGCCTAGAACCATTGTATCCGTCAAACATCTGAAAGAATTTATGGTAAATATATATGTTAGTTTGAGTTAGCAGATTATTTTCTAGAGCTTTAACTCTCTAGTAGGTTTCCTAGGTTCTTTTGCTTTGCTAACCCTGTTTATTCATAAGCTTCAATTTTTTTGCAAAGTAAGATAAATGATAATATCTGGCCATAGCCATCTTAATGGTTTTGCATATAATACTACAGGCTGTTTCAACTTTCTACATTTATGTCTTGGAGCAGCGTTAAGGACCCTCTTGTGACAAAACGTGTGCATACCGATATAGTAAAAAGTCCCAATACAAATAAATCCATGCTTTGATAAATGAGCTCATGCGTTCTCCAGAGATAGTTGGTACATTCGTAGATAAGTACCATAGATCATGAGATTAGTTTTCCCCGTGTGTCGTTTGCTGATGGTTTTACATGTTGCGGTACATTGATTCCAATATAAATAACAGGTGCCTAGCTTTGAAAATATTTGCTAGATCAATACAATGCTATATATACAAAGGGATTAACTTTTTAGTCTTAGTGGTTAAAAGATGATTAGATCATATCATAGCATTATAGTTGGATTTGCCTATAGATGTTAGCTAATGTAATACTGCTTCTTTAATAGTTAGTGTTACAGATGTAAAGCTAGGCATATGCACATAACTCTGCTACTAGCCTCATTTTAAAGCTCTTGCTTTTGTTTTCGATATACATCTAAAAGCAACCACAAATTGTTTAGTCCTCTGTATTCCGTACAATGTTTGATATATCATATATGGATGCTTTGCTGCTACTTTGTCGTTGTTCATTAGTATTATCCTCCTATATGTACCAGTTATTTCAAAATAACTTCATGGCCTTTTTGCTTGAATAATATTATGTGTGATGCAAGCCGTTTGCTTTGTTTATACCTCCATGTTCATGTTTCCTAGAAATAATAGGAGACATTAGAATGTGCTTAGTCTTGTTACAGATTTTTGACGATATTATCATCAAATACTCCTTTGTATAGCTTTATTTTTTCTACCTTCATTTGTTTGAATGCACTGGATAATATTTCTTCGACTCCATGGTTATAGCTTGATAGAAACCATCAAGGTCCCCGCAAGTGTCATTCTGGAAGCTATGCTGAAAAACTACACCATTAAAGCCCCAAGTACAAAATCCGTGTTATTGGAGAAGGCTACTTTGAGACCAAAGTGATGTACTATCCTTCTGCACAACTTCTCCAGAGCTCAGTACACCCTCACTCATTGTGTAGCTACCAGGGGACACCTTAGAGGAAGAAACACATTATGTTGCGGTTAAACAATCAGATACCTGGAGACTAAAGAAGAGAATGTGCTGAAAGACTTCAACTATGCTCAGCTAGAGACACAGAAGAAGGTGAACAAAGCTCTTTTCTGGCAAATGGAAGCAAAGGTCCTCAAGGTACAAATATGACCAAACTTTACTAGGGCCAATGATAGCTACATGTATTTTGTGTGATGCCACCCACCACATTCAGAGCATGACAAACATAACGCCATCCTCCTTGACATTCGGGTTGTGGTTAATGATCTTAATCAGCGTACATACGAGTCAGATGTCATGCTAAAAACCATAGCGGCATATCCATGTTAGACTTGATTTATTGAAGATGATCTATCTGAGGTATGATCATCGTCACCTAGACCGAGATCCTACCTCTGGTGTTCTGTTCTTTGTTGAGATCTCAGTGACTATTTTGTCATTATGTTCGATGTTTTGTATTAGTATACATGTAATAAGTGATGACACTTTAACACCCTCGAATCGGCCCTATGCAAGTTTCAGTGATTCCCGCCAAACCCGTATAGAAATGATTCAAAGATGCCCACCAGGCACTTGCGTGCGGGTGGAAAACGAAGTAATATCATTACACAATAGTCCTTGATGGAACCCACAGTGCATATATATACAACAACGACTCAACGAGTCAAGAATACAGATATACAGTAGAAAGATCCAAATCACCTTGAGAACAATACAACATCCGAGTAAGGATAAAATGCAAATGGGGCTAAGAGCCCTGAAGAATAACCAATAGCGTCCATAACCCTACCCAGGCCAAGCCAGAAGGGTAACCCTGCTAACGACGGAGAACTTATACCTATTAAACAAAAAGGGGTGCCGACAAAGGGCAACGGAAAAAGGGAGCAGTCAGTACTGAGGCCAGTACACGATGAGTCTACAATTCGGCGGCTCTCGCCTACATAGGTATGGTGGACTGAAGCGACAGCGAAGCATGCACTAACAATCTATAGAGACTTGATACAACTGTCGACTATTAGAGAGAGATAAGAAAGACCTATTCGAAACCAACCTGATACTAACACCAATCATACCCATCCTAGTGTTTCCACCTCAAGACCAAACGAGGAAGTCAAACCAAGGAACTTACACAGTTGGCCGTTTTATTCATTGCATTATAGTTGCAGCACTTACTAGTCAGATATAGATATCATGCGTCATCCTAATATCATAAGCCGTGGCAGTTTTAGTTAACCATTCCGTTGTAGTGGTAATACTTACTAGTCATATACAATTAGCCACAGATATCCCAAACTTCCACTAGTTGTTGGCACTTTTATTTACTCATTCCGTTGTAGTGAAACTGATTACTAGACATGTCAATGTCAAATTTATAGCACTACTTTAGTTATAGTTGTCTATGATCGAGCCACTGTGCTCCAAGTCATCCATAACTGCGGACACGGCTTTTAGAAAGATTTACCCTGCAGGGGTACACTAATAGCAACACACGCATGATCAACCTCGGAAAAACCAAATAAAAAGCCAACGAGGCTTTCACGACAAAGTAATCACAAGATTCATAAAATATTTCAGGGGCCACCCCAATAAGCTACCCACAACGAAGTTGGCCGTCTCCGAGACGGACCCAGGGTTTGTGAGAACGACTATAAATGTCTGGGAACCCGAAAGTGTGACTGGGCTTGTCGATACCGCGAAATCGTGCCGCGATCCTAAACAGTATAGGTGCTCCACGCACAATCGTAAATAAAGCAATAAAGCATAGCATAAGTACAACATAGTAATAAAGCCCCAAACTAGTTTGTGGCCCCAAGAAATAAGAAATGAATCAAGATCTGGCTAAGGGCATTCATGGTCCCACATGCGGATAGTGCGATAGTCAAGGAACAGGTATCAAGTAATCGGGTCCTACGAGACACAAGTGAGCGTGGAAGGACCAAATATAATATATGTAGCATCCCAATTGTCTAACAATTGCAATGCTACTAGCCTAGTCTATATAATGCTACCTTCAAATATATAATTGTTGCATCATCATTATATCATGCTCATGTCATCATGCCACCTTGCATTTGAGCATCATATAAAACTCTTTTCCTTTTTGGTTCTTATCTCATATGCATTATTAATTGTATTTGCCTCTTGATATTGTATTTGGTTCTTGATATATTGTTTGATGCCCAAGTTGAGTTGGGGGCATATCTCTTATGAACTCCACCACCTTTTCTTTCACCACCTTATAGTTCCACCATCCCACTAAATATGAGCTTGGCATTTATTGAGTTTACCTCTAGCTCATGTGGGTTGGGATGGATCCAATTCTATTCCACATGCTCTCATCTTAGCATCATGTTGTTTTCACAATATTGATATATGAGAGCCACTTGGCCACCTTTGCATGCCTTGTGAGTGGAACCCTTTCTCCTAGCTTCCATATGGATTATCATGGAATTATGCTCATGTTGGAATAATTTGAGACTATTGATTATCTAGTGGAACATACACACTAGCATGTCCCATTTTAATTCAAACATGGCCATCTCCATCTATTACACTTGGGACCTTCCTTTTAATTCTTTTTGCTTGGCTTTTATCCCAATTTTGGGAATGCATAATAATAATGCCATGTGATAATATTGTTTTCACAAGAATCAACATGGCAATAAATATTTTGCATGGGCCATGCAAGTACCACCTTTTGTTGTCATTTGGATTTTATTTGATTTTAAAATGGATCATCTCTATATCTCTCTTTCTACCATTCCTTTGGGGCTTGATCTAGTTGATCTTGTTTCCATCAAACATCATCATCACCTCTCCCTCTTTTTGGTCTAGCTTTGGTTTGCTTGTTGTGCTTGAGCTTGCCAAAAAGGAGAACCATCGCTTTCCCTCATCTAACCCTAAACCTTACCCCATACCCCATCTAAGCTAACCCTAATCTACCACACCCCTCTCACCTAACCCTAAGTCCACCACCTCTCTCTCTCGGCCTCACCTCTTCTCTCCCTACCCCGAGGCTACCACCATGCCACCCAGCTACCCCCCTCCACCACACAAGCCCTGGCCGAGGCTCCCTCTAACCCTACCCGAGCCACACCCCTCTCCCTCCTACCCTAGCTCCCACCCTAGAACCTACCGAAGCTACCCCTCTCTTCCTCTACCTCTGCCTGCGTGCCCCACCAGCCGAGCCACCCAGCTGCCACCCCTTGGCCTCAACCGTCCCCACCTGGCAGCTCCCCTTACCCCTGCCCTACCTGCCCCTGCCAAGCACGTGAAGGAGAGGGAGGATAAAGGTGGCCGAGCCACCTTTATCGTCTACCTGCTCCCCACGGCATCATCCTCCCTCCCTCTGCTTTACCACCACCCCACGGCTCTCCCTGGCCTTCTCCAGATCCAGCCCCAGCGCCCTGCCTCTTCCCCTCTTCTCCACCGCATCCGGCTGCACCGTCGCCGGCAAACCTCGGCCTCCTCTCGACGACACCGAACCAGGCGGCGGGCGCGGCGTCTAGGCGTTGAGGAAGACCAAGGCCAGCCTTCTGCGTCCCCCTGTACGCGCCGTTGAGGAGGAGGAGGACAGGAACTGCCAGTACCCGCGTCGCCCGAGCCGAAACCCTAACATCGCGTCCGTCTACGTCACCGTCGAACGCCAGCACCCCGAGCCGATCCACCTCCACCGAAGCCCTCACGGTGAGCCACCTGACCTCCTGGACATGCTCCGCCGCGCTGTCGTCGCCTATAGCCGTTGTTCGTTTCATCGAGCACACTGCGTACGCCGGCGAGCGCGTGCGTCTGCTAGCTCCTCGCGTCGCAGAACCCTAGCTAGCCTTGCAGCCCTACCCTACCACTAACCCTAGCCCACCGCAGTGGTTCCGGCCCTCCGCGCGCACGCCCGTGACCAGGGATCGAATCCCACCCCGCGCCGCGCATCGATCTCTCGTCAGAGAGCCGAGGAAGATCAACAGTACGGGCCACCCCCTTTTTTGCTTTTAGCCCCTAGCGTTTTGATCTGCTCAACCCGCGCTCCACTCTGGCCCACATATCAGTCTCTGGCGTTTTTGCAAAAAGGTTCCCCTGTTTTGGTCGCGTCAACCCGCAATCCCCCCCCTGCGCCACGTGGTCAGCCCGCAGCATCTCTCTGCCAAGTGGGCCTGCGAGGCCGATGGTCCCACCTGTCTGCCTCCTGGGCTAGCTATCTGCGCAGTGAGAAAAGCCCCGCGCAGCCCGCTGCGTCCCACCGCTGCTGAGTCAGCGCTGGCCCCACCCATCAGTGACCATGGCTAGGTCTGTCTGTGTGTAAAAAGCATTTCTGTAATCTGTTTAAGTTCAAATCTTTTTCAATTAAAATCAAATTCAAATTTAAATCTGTTTTAAATAACTTTTGATTTATAAATCCAATTTAAACAAATAATATATGTTTTGAATTCAGGAAAATATGAGGAATTCAAATATGCCATCTAAAATATATTTTGAACACTTTATTTTCCAAGTTTAATAAAATTACAATAAAATACCCTTTTCCTTAATTAATTAATAACTTTTGTTTTATAACTCCGAATTTGACAAATAATATGTCTAAAATGATTAGCTCGACGAGACCTTTCTGTTTATGCATTCCATGTTCTGAATTGCAGCATGCATCATATAAATATAAAGTATACAGCAACTTAATTGAGGTTAAAATGTGACTAAAACTCCATAAAATGCTTTATTCTTGTATTCCACACCTCACCCATGCCATGCTACATTATTGCCATGCAAATTGTGCATCATTCATCATGGCATGATTGTTTGCTTGTCGCATTTTATTCATATGCTTGTGTACTTTATTTATGTTGGCCCTTGTTTGTTTGGTTCTTCTTCGAATAGACGCTGAGCAGGGGATATATCAAGAAACCCAGGAGCACTACCCAGATCCTTCTCTCGCTTCAACTGAGCTGCCAGGCAAGCACTACCACATGCTTGCATACATATAGTACCTATTGCCTCTACCTTATTCTTGCATCATTGAGTCGCGATTGCATTAAATTGAATCCCAAGTATTGCATCGCCTTTACTTTTGAACCCCACCGAAGCTTGTTCCTCCATCCCATGAGCCATTACTACAGGAGTTGTTTGAGCCATGCGAGTCGTAGAACAGCATGTGTAGGGTATGTGAGTGTCTGATGGATAACGAGGTACCTAAACAACTTAACCTGAGTAGTAATGGGATAACTAATGAAAGTGGCATCGGTGAGCCATATTCGCTATTTGGTTTTTCAGGCTCACTTGTGTCCCGTAAGACCCCGAGTACTTGATTCCTGTTCCAAGAATATTCGCGCTATCCACATCCGGGAGGCTTATGGACCCCCCTGAGCCAGAGCTTGATTCATTCTTATTTCTTGGGGCCACAAACTAGTTTGAGGTTTTATTTATGATCCTGTACCTATGCCATGCTTTACTGCTTTATTTAAGATTGTGCGAGGAGCACACTGTACTGTTTAGGTCCGTGACCCGTTTACGCTGTATCGACAAGCCCAGTCACACTTTCGGGTTCCCAGTCGTTTACAGCCGGCTCCACAAACCTTGAGGCCGTCTCGGAGTCAGCTAACTTCGTTGCGGGTAGCTCAATGGGGTGGCCCCCTGAAATATTTCTGAATCCTGTGATCGCTTTGTCGTGACTGTCTCGTTGGTTTTGATTTGGTTTTTCCGAGGCATATCGAGTGTGTGTTGCTATTTGTGCACCCCTGCAGGGTAAAACTTTCTGAAAGCCGTGTCCGCGGTTATGGACGACTTGGAGCACAGTTTCTCGATCATAGACAAGCATAACTAAAGTACCGCTTTTAATCTGACTAGACTAGGTACCTGACTAGTAAATAGTGCAATACTCACGGAATGGATAATAAAACTGCCAACGGATGGGGGGTTTGTTCGTCCGCTTCCTCGTCGGTAAGCGAGGAGGAGGATGGATCTGTTAAGATTACCTTTATTACTGTTATAACTGTTGTTATTAATTCACGGACATCCGTCTATCTCTGGTTAGGCGGATGGTTAGCGAGTATCTGTAGAATTGTTAGGGTTTATCTTTTGCTGCAATTGCGTCACCCCAGGTTGTGTCCCCTTTAGAGGCATAAAGACTTGCTGAGTACCCCTAGGGTCTCACACGATAAATTATTGGTTCATATGAACAGGTACCCTCGCAAAATGGATACTGGGTGGAAGAGACGGACGATGTGGGCAACGATCATTCGGTGTAGAGATTCCGGGAACGGGGATCCGTGAGATCTGTGGGCGGGATGTGCTTATTTATGGGGCATCTTATGCCGATTTGCTTCTTGTCCGTACTCGGATTTTGTCTTCCGCTTCCGCTTGATACTCTGTTGATTGATGTATGAGGAGATATCCTAAACTATTATATCTATCTAGGATATTTGGATCTTGCCGTATGGCGTTGCTATATTTCCTTTCTTTTAGATGGAATGGCTCTGATGTACTATTGTATGGTGGCTTGCATACATACTCATTTGTGTATGTAGTTGATCCCTTCGCCTGCCGATTACGCCGCCCGTTCTTGTCCCGATGTTTGGAAATGGTTGGGACGGCCGAAAGGTCTACCTGTGAGTGGCATTTGGGCCCCACCGTACTATTTCAACCATTTCTGATCATCCAGGCTTGTACTAGGAGCGTAATTCACCGAGGTAGTTACAATTGGTATCAGAGCCATCCCGACCTTCAGGGTCTCAGCCAAATGGTCGTTGTCTGTCAAGCAAATATTTTTGGTAGTTATGTATACTAGGGAAAAACAAAACGCGAGAGTAGGACCGCTTCCATTTTCCTTCTTACCCACCCACCACCCTTTTCTGGTAAGGAAGTGTAACGTTTTCAATCCTCTTCTTGAAATTCAAACTAGGATTCACGTGTTCTGGGTTTCCGTAGTACCATAGAAAGAGTGTGTGTGTGTGTGAGTGTGTAATTCCTTGTCTATCTGTTGCATCCTTCTTGTTATCGCAATCTGCCTTTGGTTATCAACTGTTGGTACATTCCATACTGACAGGCTTTTGAAAAACCGACGCGATCTATCTGACTCCTTGTCAACCGGTACCATCTTCTTAAGGGCGTTCTTCCTTCTAGCAACTCCACCTTCCGTGCAAAATCACTTATCAGGTAGAGAGGTAGAGTCGCTAATCTGGTTTCGTTATCTGATTTTGCGCATCTATCGGTATTTTAATGCCGAAAATTGCGGAATTTTTTTCTTTGATCCATCTGTGTTTCCACACTCCTTTTCAGTCGTGTGTGAAACATTATCTATCTCTCTTTTATCAGCATGTCCATGCTAACTCATTCTTTTGTCACCGGCGCTTAATCTTGGAGTTTCTTTTCATCTCCTTTTCTCTTGGGCTAATTACATAACATGTGTCGATCCGATGCTGGTGATTGTAATTTGGTTCTCGGCATAGCTATATTCCACTCATGATAGTGTCGATTGGAATATGGAAAATGCTACCACTCTGGATTGCCAAAGATACTCCTGTGATTTTGGGTACACCGTGATCCTATCTATGCTTATTCAAGCATCCTTGGAAATCCAGAGTTTCTCAAGGCACTACGGCGGTCTATCATCTGTTCATCATGCTGCACATCTTTTTGAACTCCATATCTGCACATCTTTTCGTCTCTGATA
Organism: Avena sativa; assembly: GCA_916181665.1. Lineage (NCBI taxonomy): Eukaryota > Viridiplantae > Streptophyta > Magnoliopsida > Poales > Poaceae > Avena > Avena sativa. Next base: position 327,134,588 of record OV702289.1, read on the forward strand.
GCTCATACCATAAGCAAAGCTATATCATCGGTTCGTAACCAAGATCTCTTTATCTTTGTAACCGGTGTTCCGATCGACAATGTGAACCAGGTGACATATCTTCTTCTTCCGAAGGACCAGATAATCTATTCTGCCAGTGCATCTCCTTCAACACGAACCCGTGCTCTTAATATTGATCTTTCTAAGAGCGTTGAGCTCAGAAAGTGTTTCGAGCATTTGTTCGTTTCTCCCGCCTCTTGAACTTGATATTCTGGGAATATCCTGTTAATCCATGGTGGTATATGTTGATAATATGCTTGCCTATTCCATATCAATGGAAGGACATGGAAGATCATCTGTGTCTCTTTCTCTCAAGCTTCGTGAGCACTGCCTGTGTGCAAAGTTCTCCAAGCGTCAATTCTGGCTTCTTGAAGTCACCTATATCGGCCACGTCCTTCTGCTAAATACATTGCTTCAATTCTGGAATTGGCAAGTCCATTGTTAATTCCATCCTCCATCTTCAACCAATCCGGAGTTGTTCTTTGTTGGCAAGTTATCATCGTCGTTCCGCCGGAGGTTTTCCTCAAGACCGCTAAATCTCTCTCAATCATTTCAAGAAGAACATGGAGTTCCTTTCACCTCAGTCTCGTAAAGTGATCTCTTGAAACCCTCTCGCTCTATCATCTATGCTCAATCCACCGGAGGCCATGAAGACTTTTCAGATCTTTCGTAATCCTTAGGTGCAAGTGGTGCTATCTTTTTCTTTAACTGTGGAATCTTGCAGTTGTCTCCGTGATCTTCCTTCATATCTTTCCGGTGGCTGGTTACTTATGATATGACGACAACATCATCACCCTTATCTATCTTTAATCCGCTGAATCGTTTGCGTCTATCCTTGTTCTCTAACGGAGTTCCATGAGTTATCCTTGTCAATACCTTCAGTCTGTTTCGGTAGTTGGGTTGCATGGTTTTCTTATTCATGTGCGGAGTAATGCTTTGAGTGCGAGATGGAGTAGCTACCATACCACTACTCTTATCATTCGCTCTTGTACATTGAATTGGGGAATTTATGTGATTTCACTCATTCCACGGGAGTTAGAAGTGGCCTTTATCCCTTGGTACTTTAACTTCCGTCCTTGTTTTTCCGGAGTGCTCTCTCGAAGAAAGTAATCAATAATCTCTTGTTGGTGGTCTGCGTATTCTAGATGGAGCAAAATCTTCAATTATCTGGTGGAAACAAACGCAAACTCTTTTCGGTCCTCGTCTTTCTACCGGTGCTCGACATCCCCAAACAAGATGAAAGGAAACCCTATCTCTCTTTGTTTCATCAATTCTTTTTCTGTGGTAAAGCCAATTATGGTTGATGCCATCAGCCGCAAATCTATTGCATTAGCCTCAAGGCTAAAGAAAGCAATAAGTATCTCTACAATAAATTCCAGATCCTCTATGTTCTTTGCTTCTCAGCATTCCACCATGATCTGGCTTCACATCTGTCTCGGGAAGTTATATCCGCGCACCTCAATGGCGTGATCCTTGGGTCTTACCGGCGCAAGAAGAATCTAATCCGACGGTGTCTAACTAAATCTTTCAGTTCATTTCAAGGGGCTCTATTGTCTGAAGGCAATAGTGTTTCTGGACTTCATTTCTCAAATCCGAGAGAGGATACGATGCTATTGTCATAGTGGTTCAAAACCTCTCCAATCTAGCTCTTTTCTTCCGGCGACACAAAGATCCATCCTCTCTAGTATCGGTAAATCTTCAATCTTAACGGTGTGTATATCTTGATCCATGATACATCATCTTCTCCTCTCTTTCACAAGTGGTTCTATTCTTTTATCCTTCAATCCATACAAACCTTTGTGTCTCTAGCAAAACGCAAGACTCGCAACAAGTCTAGCAAGTTTTGCAAGGTGTAGTGGTCGCACCATTCCGTTCGACATCATCTTGGGAACACAAGGGTCACCTTCGTTCCGAACACCCGCCTCTTCTTGTGTTGTTCTCTTTTTCCTAGGAATCTCGGGGCGAGATTCTTGTTTAGTGGGGGAGAGTTGTAGCATCCCAATTGTCTAACAATTGCAATGCTACTAGCCTAGTCTATATAATGCTACCTTCAAATATATAATTGTTGCATCATCATTATATCATGCTCATGTCATCATGCCACCTTGCATTTGAGCATCATATAAAACTCTTTTCCTTTTTGGTTCTTATCTCATATGCATTATTAATTGTATTTGCCTCTTGATATTGTATTTGGTTCTTGATATATTGTTTGATGCCCAAGTTGAGTTGGGGGCATATCTCTTATTAACTCCACCACCTTTTCTTTCACCACCTTATAGTTCCACCATCCCACTAAATATGAGCTTGGCATTTATTGAGTTTACCTTTAGCTCATGTGGGTTGGGATGGATCCAATTCTATTCCACATGCTCTCATCTTAGCATCATGTTGTTTTCACAATATTGATATATGAGAGCCACTTGGCCACCTTTGCATGCCTTGTGAGTGGAACCCTTTCTCCTAGCTTCCATATGGATTATCATGGAATTATGCTCATGTTGGAATAATTTGGGACTATTGATTATCTAGTGGAACATACACACTAGCATGTCCCATTTTAATTCAAACATGGCCATCTCCATCTATTCCACTTGGGACCTTCCTTTTAATTCTTTTTGCTTGGCTTTTATCCCAATTTTGGGAATGCATAATAATAATGCCATGTGATAATATTGTTTTCACAAGAATCAACATGGCAATAAATATTTTGCATGGGCCATGCAAGTACCACCTTTTGTTGTCATTTGGATTTTATTTGATTTTAAAATGGATCATCTCTATATCTCTCTTTCTACCATTCCTTTGGGGCTTGATCTAGTTGATCTTGTTTCCATCAAACATCATCATCACCTCTCCCTCTTTTTGGTCTAGCTTTGGTTTGCTTGTTGTGCTTGAGCTTGCCAAAAAGGAGAACCATCTCTTTCCCTCATCTAACCCTAAACCTTACCCCATACCCCATCTAAGCTAACCCTAATCTACCACACCCCTCTCACCTAACCCTAAGTCCACCACCTCTCTCTCTCGGCCTCACCTCTTCTCTCCCTACCCCGAGGCTACCACCATGCCACCCAGCTACCCCCCTCCACCACACAAGCCCTGGCCGAGGCTCCCTCTAACCCTACCCGAGCCACACCCCTCTCCCTCCTACCCTAGCTCCCACCCTAGCACCTACCGAAGCTACCCCTCTCTTCCTCTCCCTCTGCCTGCGTGCCCCACCAGCCGAGCCACCCAGCTGCCACCCCTTGGCCTCAACCGTCCCCACCTGGCAGCTCCCCTTACCCCTGCCCTACCTGCCCCTGCCAAGCACGTGAAGGAGAGGGAGGATAAAGGTGGCCGAGCCACCTTTATCGTCTACCTGCTCCCCACGGCATCATCCTCCCTCCCTCTGCTTTACCACCACCCCACGGCTCTCCCTGGCCTTCTCCAGATCCAGCCCCAGCGCCCTGCCTCTTCCCCTCTTCTCCACCGCATCCGGCTGCACTGTCGCCGACAAACCTCGGCCTCCTCTCGACGACACCGAACCAGGCGGCGGGCGCGGCGTCTAGGCATTGAGGAAGACCAAGGCCAGCCTTCTGCGTCCCCCTGTACGCGCCGTTGAGGAGGAGGAGGACCGGAACTGCCAGTACCCGCGCCGCCCGAGCCGAAACCCTAACATCGCGTCCGTCTACGTCGCCGTCGAACGCCAGCACCCCGAGCCGATCCACCTCCACCGACGCCCTCACGGTGAGCCACCTGACCTCCTGGACATGCTCCGCCGCGCTGTCGTCGCCTATAGCCGTTGTTCGTTTCATCGAGCACACTACGTACGCCGGCGAGCGCGTGCGTCTGCCAGCTCCTCGCGTCGTAGAACCCTAGCTAGCCTTGCAGCCCTACCCTACCACTAATCCTAGCCCACCGCAGTGGTTCCGGCCCTCCGCGCGCACGCCCGCGACCAGGGATCGAATCCCACCCCGCGTCGCGCATCGATCTCTCGTCAGAGAGCCGAGGAAGATCAACAGTACGGGCCACCCCCTTTTTTTGCTTTTAGCCCCTAGCGTTTTGATCTGCTCAACCCGCGCTCCACTCTGGCCCACATATCAGTCTCTGGCGTTTTTGCAAAAAGGCTCCCCTGCTTTGGTCGCGTCAACCCGCAATCCCCCCCCCCTGCGCCACGTGGTCAGCCCGCAGCATCTCTCTGCCAAGTGGGCCTGCGAGGCCGATGGTCCCACCTGTCTGCCTCCTGGGCTAGCTATCTGCGCAGTGAGAAAAGCCCCGCGCAGCCCGCTTCGTCCCACCGCTGCTGAGTCAGCGCTGGCCCCACCCATCAGTGACCATGGCTAGGTCTGTCTGTGTGTAAAAAGCATTTCTGTAATCTGTTTAAGTTCAAATCTTTTTCAATTAAAATCAAATTCAAATTTAAATCTGTTTTAAATAACTTTTGATTTATAAATCCAATTTAAACAAATAATATATGTTTTGAATTCAGGAAAATATGAGGAATTCAAATATGCCATCTAAAATATATTTTGAACACTTTATTTTCCAAGTTTAATAAAATTACAATAAAATACCCTTTTCCTTAATTAATTAATAACTTTTGTTTTATAACTCCGAATTTGACAAATAATATGTCTAAAATGATCAGCTCGACGAGACCTTTCTGTTTATGCATTCCATGTTCTGAATTGCAGCATGCATCATATAAATATAAAGTATACAGCAACTTAATTGAGGTTAAAATGTGACTAAAACTCCATAAAATGCTTTATTCTTGTATTCCACACCTCACCCATGCCATGCTACATTATTGCCATGCAAATTGTGCATCATTCATCATGGCATGATTGTTTGCTTGTCGCATTTTATTCATATGCTTGTGTACTTTATTTATGTTGGCCCTTGTTTGTTTGGTTCTTCTTCGAATAGACGCTGAGCAGGGGATATATCAAGAAACCCAGGAGCACTACCCAGATCCTTCTCTCGCTTCAACTGAGCTGCCAGGCAAGCACTACCACATGCTTGCATACATATAGTACCTATTGCCTCTACCTTATTCTTGCATCATTGAGTCGCGATTGCATTAAATTGAATCCCAAGTATTGCATCGCCTTTACTTTTGAACCCCACCGAAGCTTGTTCCTCCATCCCATGAGCCATTACTACAGGAGTTGTTTGACCCATGCGAGTCGTAGAACAGCATGTGTAGGGTATGTGAGTGTCTGATGGATAACGAGGTACCTAAACAACTTAACCTGAGTAGTAATGGGATAACTAATGAAAGTGGCATCGGTGAGCCATATTCGCTATTTGGTTTTTCAGGCTCACTTGTGTCCCGTAAGACCCCGAGTACTTGATTCCTGTTCCAAGAATATTCACGCTATCCACATCCGGGAGGCTTATGGACCCCCCTGAGCCAGAGCTTGATTCATTCTTATTTCTTAGGTCCACAAACTAGTTTGAGGTTTTATTTATGATCCTGTACCTATGCCATGCTTTACTGCTTTATTTAAGATTGTGCGAGGAGCACACTGTACTGTTTAGGTCCGTGACCCGTTTACGCTGTATCGACAAGCCCAGTCACACTTTCGGGTTCCCAGTCGTTTACAGCCGGCTCCACAAACCTTGAGGCCGTCTCGGAGTCAGCTAACTTCATTGCGGGTAGCTCAATGGGGTGGCCCCCTGAAATATTTCTGAATCCTGTGATCGCTTTGTCGTGACTGTCTTGTTGGTTTTGATTTGGTTTTTCCGAGGCATATCGAGTGTGTGTTGCTATTTGTGCACCCCTGCAGGGTAAAACTTTCTGAAAGCCGTGTCCGCGGTTATGGACGACTTGGAGCACAGTTTCTCGATCATAGACAAGCATAACTAAAGTACCACTTTTAATCTGACTAGACTAGGTACCTGACTATTAAATAGTGCAATACTCATGGAATGGATAATAAAACTGCCAACGGATGGGGGGTTTGTTCGTCCGCTTCCTCGTCGGTAAGCGAGGAGGAGGATGGATCTGTTAAGATTACCTTTATTACTGTTATAACTATTGTTATTAATTCACGGACATCCGTCTATCTCTGGTTAGGCGGATGGTTAGCGAGTATCTGTAGAATTGTTAGGGTTTATCTTTTGCTGCAATTGCATCACCCCAGGTTGTGTCCCCTTTAGAGGCATAAAGACTTGCTGAGTACCCCTAGGGTCTCACACGATAAATTATTGGTTCAGATGAACAGGTACCCTCGCAAGATGGATACTGGGTGGAAGAGACGGACGATGTCGGCAACGATCATTCGGTGTAGAGATTCCGGGAACGGGGATCCGTGAGATCTGTGGGCGGGATGTGCTTATTTATGGGGCATCTTATGCCGATTTGCTTCTTGTCCGTACTCGGATTTTGTCTTCCGCTTCCGCTTGATACTCTGTTGATTGATGTATGAGGAGATATCCTAAACTATTATATCTATCTAGGATATTTGGATCTTGCCGTATGGCGTTGCTATATTTCCTTTCTTTTAGATGGAATGGCTCTGATGTACTATTGTATGGTGGCTTGCATACATACTCATTTGTGTATGTAGTTGATCCCTTCGCCTGCCGATTACGCCGCCCGTTCTTGTCCCGATGTTTGGAAATGGTTGGGACGGCCGAAAGGTCTACCTGTGAGTGGCATTTGGGCCCCACCGTACTATTTCAACCATTTCTGATCATCCAGGCTTGTACTAAGAGCGTAATTCACCGAGGTAGTTACAGGGTGGGGGTGTATGCACTGCGTCTGCGCAGGAGGTAGGGCTAGGCAGGCAGGATGAGTGTGGGACGGTCGCTGGCATTGCGGTTGCGTGCGATGTCCGCTGCAGGCGTCGCGGGCTTGGGGAGTGGCGGCGACAGGTGGAGGAGTGGCTAGGGATAGGTGGGGTAGATTTAGGGTTTGGTTAGGATGGGTAGTAGGTGGCCGGTTGGGCCTGGCCGGCTGCCTCCCCTAAAAATACTTTTATTTCTTTATTTTTATTTTAGAATATTTTTGTAAATAGTTTTTATACAAATAAAAGATCTAGAAAAGACTGAGGTTTGATTTGAAATATAGACGAGGATATTTAGAAAACAAAACTAGGTTTTTAGAAAATAGTTTTAGCCAAACCTATGCATGATGACATGGCAACGCTCAAATGCAATGTGGCATGATGATATAAGCATGTGGTCATAATGATGGACAAAAATAAAACAACACGCGATTTTCTAGTAGTGATTTTATTGGGGTGCTACAAACACCTTCTGTTGTGAACCTGTGTATTTGGCTACTTATCTTTATTACCTTCTGTTTGTACCTATTTTCCCTAGTTATAACACAAAATTAAACTACGTACGGTATGAGTATGTCGTTTTTTATCACGAAATGAATGGGAAAATCTAGTTTTATCAATGTTTTTACATGGCAATCACTAATCAGGAGGAGCCATGATGGTGGCGACTTGGAACTACAGCGTAGTGGAGGATGCGCTTCGGGATGCAGGCAAGAAAAAAACGGGATGGTGTTTGACACCGTGAATGTCAAGAAGTTTGAATCAACCTAAGAAGCCTACGAGTTTTACAACATGTACTCGTGGGAGAATGGTTTTGGGATTCGCTACGGCCGAAGCAAGTCCAGAATTGGTGGAACTCGAACTCGTCAGGGTTTCTGCAGTGACCCAGCATACCACTGCATGATGTAGTATACTATAGTTATTGACATAACACCAATGAAACACGATTTCACTAGTATTACATCTCTCACAGTGTTACAATAGAAACATAGCAGGTCCAAGAAGTGACTATATATTACAACTCGACTCTTTACAAAAGATCCAGAATACAGTCTATGTTATTGAGAGAGAAAGAAACTTTTGACGAAGAAGAACTACAAATAACAACTCATAAATATCAAACTAATATATATGCATCTAAACTATCTGGCTTGCAAATGCTGCTATTGCATTGATCTACAGAAGTAGGTTATATGGTTAGATATTAAACTTCTATTTAATTAGCAACTTCGTCCTTATTTCAGTTGATGTATATGTTGTCTCCTCACTAAAGAACTTGAGCTTTCAATGTCGATTCCTTGAGAATAAGTTAGTGTTGATGACGCCTTCATCGGTTTTAGAATCTAGCAAGGGTTAAAAAAGATACAGTTAAGTACGAGCATACTCAACAAGTTCACTAAAAAAGATTGTATGATGCATTATCTACAGCTACAGACCATAGGTCGTAGGCTATGCAGGTTTTCGTAAACATTTCTTAAAAAGTTGCTTTTATTCTAAAAAGCTATGTCCGTCATCCTTCACAGGTTTACCAGAACTTCTTGGAGTTCTTTTTCCTGCCGCGTTCATAGCTCTTTGCCGGAAGAGGGAGTAATATGTCATACTTTTGTACACTCTGCAGAGGTGCGTTACTTTACCCATAAGAGACCTTAGCCTTGTTGCACATCCAAGTCACGAGTTTGTCTATACTTCCTTGGTATGGGGCCTAGTCTAAGATCCAAGCTAATCACTGTCCTTCTCCGCAAGCCCACATGCCAACACGACCCCCCCAAGTAGAACAACCTCTGTTAATCTGCATCGTGGATATAACTATGGTTGAATCCTTGAGGACTCTAGTGATTAGACAGTATCCTGGTTGCCCCAAAAAGTTGGTAGACCTACCAAGGATCATCTCTCCAAATAGTCTAGATACCAATATCACTAGGAACTGAGGGGTCCCACCTATGTACTAGGCCTTGAAAGGTACACCAACACTATGATATGGTCATCCATTGACATACGAAAGGAAGAAGATCCAGCTGACTTCTGTGTCCCATTCTAGATCTCATGTTTAATGCGTATTATACGGCGCAAGAATCATTACCAACATTGGTTGTTTAAGTCCTAGATAATATGTTCGTTTACCACTAGAAATTTCATAGTAGGTTATTACCACTTGGTAAATAACCCATAATCATATCATTATGAAAATAGCATTTTCTAACCTTTTTGAAATGCAGGTGATGACAACATTGGATTTGCAAATACTTGATAGAAAATAACCAAATGACACGAGCAAGTGTGAACTTGCCTTTTGTGATTGCAACATTATGCACTCACGGTCTTCGAGACAAAAGAAGATTCAACATCTGAAAACAACATCATTGGTCTAGTAAGGACTAATGTTTAAGGAAGCAAGATGCTATTATGCATAAGTAATGCTATGCAATTTGTAAAACCCCAAAGTAATACCCAATATTGTGAATAAGTTAAACTTAGGTGATTTCTTTAATATTTGGTGTATCTTCAAGTTTACTTCACAAGCAAAAGTATTTACAAGAAACTTAAGACTAACATGCATAATGCAATAGTAAACATAACAAAAATACATAATTAAGGTTAATTTATATCATGTTACTATTATGAAAGTCCATATTTTAGGTTGCTGAGAGTTAAAATGGATAACATAGTGTGTTTGTTTGAATTGCCAAAAAGAATAACTGTCGAAGGAAATACTTATTACACTAAGTGTAATAATTTGGAGTGATTTGCATTGCTTGAATGATCTTAACTTAATACGTTCATCGTTGGTTAAGTGACATACCAAAGTTAACTATAAAATATAACTAAGATTAAGATTAAGTAATTTTATATGGTGGTCGAGTTCAAAAGTCTTCCTCGATATGATCAATGACAGATTTTTATAGGTATTATGTATAGCTCTACAAATTTGAACTTAACAAGCCGATGATAGGTACGATATAGAGCTAAAACTAATAATGAGGTATGGTGAAATAGATGAGATGATTCACTCCCAACGTAAGTGAATGATGCATAAGGTTGATTTGGAATTTATTGGGTATAGTTGATCTCAGACTCTAAAGGAATGTTAAATAATTCACAATTTATACTCAGGTTTTCTTATAAACCATAACTATGACTTTAAGTTTAGTGTTTACACTTCAAGGATTCTTTTTAGAAGTATAATATTTTATCAGATTATAGGTTTATTCGTACTTAGGAAATACTTTTGAAGAGTTATCTTATGATTAAAACAAGTATTTATTTTGAATAAATTAGATAACTAAGGATTTATTACTTTAGAAATTTTAAAATCTTTGGAAATAACATGATTAGCATTTTTAGTGGAATATATCTTTTCAAGATCTTAAAATTGATTTTTATTTATTTTTCAGTCTTATTCTTGTTTTATTGTAATTCCATAAGGAGTAAGTGTTTTCAAATATATATCTTAATTTTATGATATTAAAATACAATCTAGTATTTTTCTTATATAAAGTATTTATTTAGGATCTTAAAAACAAAATTTTTATGTATTCTCTTTATTTTTAGTAAATTCCGTAAAGTATTAAATGTCCTTAAATATTTATTTGATGTTTTATTTGTAAAAAAAAATAGTTAGTACTTTTATAAAATAGTAGATTTAATTTTATATGCAAATTTTATTTTTTGGAATTTTCCTTATTTCAATAAATTCCATTTAGGATTTTAATAACTTTAATATTTAGTTTTATTTTATTTATTGCAAACAAGTGAATATATATTTTAATTTGGTGGAGATTATATTTTTGAACATTTTGACAAATTATATATATTTTTATGATTTTTCTATATTTTTCAAGGGCTTAAATATTGGTCTATTGGTATTTTGTGAAAATTTCAGTTTATTTAAAACCTGGGCCTGGCCCTCTGGGATGGCCCAGCCCGACTTGGCCTAGTGGGTTTGATTTAAATCCACCACACGCCTCACTCGACCGGTCCACCTGCCCAGTTACTCTCCCTCTCTCGCGCGCATGCCCCTCTTCGCTCTAGTGACCCCGATGTGTCGCCACTGTCGCACATCGATTCTGTCCGGTTTTGGTTGCTCCGGCCGCCACCGCCATGCTTGGTGACTCAGTCGATGACGTCGCGTCGACTGGTCCAATTTGATCTTCCACGCGAGCTCGATGTTGGTCGTGTCATACCCTCTCTGGTGACTAGGGTCTTGGCCTCCTCTATGGTATGGTGCTCCGACGACGTATTGATGCGCCCTGGTGTTCTAAAGGTGAATTGTAAGCCCACACCATCACCCCTGTGCTGCTGCAGTTGTTGGCTTGGCACATGTAGCAGCGCCTCTGGTTCTCCCTGTGCCGCTATGCCGCTGTGCTAGTTTGCGTCACCTCTGCTTCTTCTTCAATGAGCTTAGACTCGGCAGCAGGTAGGTGCTCCACCTTATTTCTCCCCTTCCTCTAAGTCTCACCTCTTGTTGAGCACACACCCATATTAGGGTTCTTCCCTTTTCTAATTACTCTCAGACACATAATTAAATTGCCTCATATGATTGAGAATTCTATCCTAGCCACATTTAATTAATTTGTGAATTAATTAGAACATTTTTTGGTTATTCCAATGTTAGTATGCCTAGTGTTATTTTTAGTGATATTGTTCCCTTGATTGCAATCCTAATTATGCTCCACTGATGTATGATGCTGGTAACATCTACTATATTCCATACCTTGTGGGATTGGAATTGAAATGCTGTTTCATTTGATTAGATGATTTAGCAACACTGTTTGCTAAAGTATAGCTATCTTAGCAAGATCGTAGTAATATGCATATAGATGATTCATGGATACTGTTATCTAGAAAGATGATTATTTGAAATGTGACTAAATGAAAGTGTAGGTATAGTTAGATGGATGCTGCTGTGAAGCCTCTAATTGGATGGTACACAGTAGCAACCTCTATCATGTGTTTCTATACTAGTGTATGATTTAGAAAGATGTGATGACTTATTATAGTTGGGAATGATACTTTTGACCTTTTGGTCATATGATATGATTCATTGCCCTTGTGACTATACTCAATAGGCCTTTATCTATGCTCATTGTAAAATAGTGGTCTCTGTGTTGGAGATTGCCACTATGGTGCCTCCTTATTAGAGTGTGCATAGTGGTTGATCTCTTTTGAAGGATCAATTACTCATTTTAGCTGACATGTTTTGCTATGAGTAATTTGTGGACTTGACCACATAAGTGTTGGCTTAATTGGCATATTTGAATTGTCGTCAAGCCTATGATGAAAAGCCTGAGGCTCTAATTTTTGGATGAGAATATATTCTTGTAAGGTAAGAACAATTGCTACGGTTGCCTTTAACTAATCCCATGATGAGATGTATATACCACTTGTATGTACATCTAAGGGTTTTTCCCTTTATCCATACACTGTGTGTATTGAAAATGGACAAGAGCAAGTTAATATGATTTATCTATTACTAATCTATGAGCATAGTTGCCTAATGCAGATGATGGTTTGTTGATGTCTGTATAGTTGATCTTGATCACCAGCTTGGTCAGATCTTCTCCTTGATCCGGTGCTATATTCTTGGCTTGGCAAATGATGCAACAAGGATGTGGCCTAATTTCAAATAAGAACAGATACTTACTTGGTGTATTTTAATCGTTGTGATGATCTTTACATGGCATTCTCGTGCAGGACTGAGAGAAAAACATTCTTCTAATCCTCCTAGATACATTCTAGTTGAAGGGTAGTTATAATGTTTAATTTTGGATGCTTATACCCTTATCATTCCCGGATCCAAATAGTGAAAGCATCTAAAGACAAATGTTACATGATCTAGTGGTACTTTTATTTACCTTTCTGCCAAGTGTGGCTGATAGATCTGGTTTTGCTTGAATTCCTGGCTTGGTCTGGTCTTCCTCCTCTTGCTGATTCTAGTTACTCACCTCCTCCCCTGGCTCCTAGAGCTTGCTCTCTTGTAATTCATCATTGATGCTAGCTTGGTTGGTTGATTATGTGGATGGTTCTGATATTGAACTAGTTAAAATCAGTGATATCTTGTGGTGTTCTTGAGGTAGAGATATATGGGTGTGGAAAGGAGATGCAAATATAGACGTGTGGTAAGCAGTGTTGTGGCTACGCTCTCTGTTTTCTCTTTTTGGTGATGTCTTGCTGTGTCGACAACATAGATGTTGCATGCAATGTGTAAGCTACTTGCATATGGGGCCCTTCCTGGTTAAAGTTTCCTTGCATAGAGATATTTCACTTGTGGATGTGATCAAGTAAAATATGATTTTTTACTGTTTGGTTGTTTCCTCTATCTTACTAATGGTGAAACTTGTACCTCTCATTAATTTGGTGAAACTTTCCCCTCTCAAAGCCTATGATGGTGGTCTGAGGCATTTACTAGATAAGAACAGATTATTATTGATGTCCCCTCCTTTATTACTCAATGATGAGTTAAGTAGTGCATTACATTGCAAAATGTGAGAGTACCACTAATTCAAACTAACCCTTCTTTTATTATTCTCTATTCTTTTTTCTCTTTGTCTTATGTTGCAGGAATCAATAACAAGAAGAAATAGAGATGTTGAAGATGAAGAAATGTAGATAGGAAATAATTTAAGTTTTGTTTTTATTCTTTTATAACTTTTCCTTTACTTTGGGTAATGGAAATAATTGTGTACTATTGTTTAATATTAATAAAGTTAAATTTATTTATTTTTAACGTTTGAATCTTGTAGATATTTGTATCTTGTTTCTAAATAAGAATTTAGTTCTTATTTATTATTGTAATTCTTTGTCCATTTGTAATTTGTCTTTATTATTTTAGACTTGGAAGTTCTTATTGTCATATTTATGTAATAAATAATTATTTTATTCTATTATTTATTTATTTTAGTTACTCTGTTATCATTTATCTATTCCCATATCATAGTACTTGATTCAAGAAGTTCCATTCAATTTATCCTAAGTATTTAAATATTCCATAATTTAATTTATGAATTTTATAACTTCATTTCAATTAAAATTCGAAATTTAGATACATGTTTGAATAGCTTTCCCTAAAAAGCAAAGAATTCTACAAAGGTCTTGTCGAATTCCATAGCACTTGAATTGCCATTTTCATCATCACAAGAGAGATCTCGATTCTACTATAGCCCTTATAGTTTTGCGTGAAAATTCCCGGATTTTCTTATGCATGAATACAATGCACACACATGTGTCCGTACTATTTCTAGGTGATAATCCTAGGATGTTACCGTCTCTCCCCCTTAAAAAAAACTTCTTCCCCGAAGTTCGTACTCTCTCTTACGTTTCGGGAGGTAGGACTGACCTCCGTGGAGCATAGTAGTTCTATCAATCCATACTGAAGATAAGTGGTATATCTTCATTTAATAGTTTCCTTGAATCCTCTGTTGAATTGAACTAGGCCAACTGATAATCCTTTGTGATACAGGGATTTCTTTTGAACTTTTAACACTCATGCCTTGATCAGTTCCTTTTTGAGTGTCTTCGGATGAGGGAATCTATTCGAGAAATGTTTGTTTTCTAGAATGTCTTTACTAGAATGAGATCTAAGTTTAGACCCTGGTCAACTATAACCTTGGCTCTAATATTAACCTATTTATGGTCTACTTAGTCCTTATGGCTTACTTACTAAGAATGTTTTGGAATCATTTAGTTCAAACCACTCATACTTCCTATTCCACGCTATAGGTCTGTGGTGATACTCTATATCCAAACTTAAAAGTATTACAAACTTTTATTATCTTCTATTTGGGATTTTGAGGTTAAACTACCTTATCTTCATCGAATTTTAATCTTACCCGGATGCAGTAGGTTTCTCAATACTTCTTCATTACTCCTCTGACTTTCTTTTACTGCTAATTTGAAGATCTTCCTCTTACTTACCTTGAGATACACATTTTGATCTCCATAGTATTATACTTCTGAGAGTTCCATTATCCTTATGAAAATAAGGCCTAGCTAAATCATAGTTTATGATTTCTCCTAAACCTTACTCCAGATATCAAACCTCGATACTTCTTCATTGTTCACTCTCCCCCTTAGGGTTTTCTAACACTCTCTAGCTCCTGAATATTCCAACATATGTTTACATGGTTAGGACATTGGTCTGTTTGCAAGCCCGACTTCGCGAACTGTCTCAAAAGGAGATTGTTTTGATTTCATACTTCTTTATATCTTACTTAACCTAGGCCAAGTTTTATTCTCTTTAAATTATACAAAGATGACTTAGGTAGCTAAACCAATACGATACCAGCTGTGGATTATCCTAGGGTGTATAGACTATGAATTACTCTATATGGTTTTAAATTGCTCATGGTATTTTATTTGAGATTTTAGAGCTGGAGTACCATTTACTATGTCCTCATTGTTTTATCACACCAATCCATGATACTTCCATGGACTTAGTTCTTACTACTACCTCTATTCCTTAGTAGTCTTTCCTACTTCAAGTAGAACTAGATTCATCATTTTATGTTTCCCCATACCTTTTGTGCACTAATATTCCTTCTTATTGCCTCCTAATAATGAGTGTGGATTGATCCATCCTTAGAAATACTGCTGATACTCCTTAAGTTTGGCTTTACGCTTCATGCAAGTCTTCATCCTGGCACTTAGAAATCATCACTCCCTTACATGAATTCCCTTTTCTATCTAGGCATATAACATCAAGTAATAATTTGATTATGAAACATGCATTTGCACACCAAGTCAAACTTCATGTACAGATCTAGTCAATCAATAAGATCCGAGAAAACCAAATAACAATCAAACATATACCATGTTTTATACATAGGTTTCATATATGTTAAAGCAAACCAAGCTCCCAATTATTGATTCTCTCTCACATATTACAATACAATCTATATTACAATAACTTTCTTGTCCATGTGAGTATATTCTCACATATTTCAACAAGCCTCTCAAACACTACAATACGCATTACCAAATATGTACATTATTCAAGCACTCTACCTTACGGATCACTTTTCCTTCTTTCTCTTATCCCTTTTCTTAGTGCTTCTTGGAGTTCTATCCATGATGATGAGAAGTCTGATGTCTGCCTTCTAGAGTGTAAGGACATCCAGGAGGTGTGTATTCTTGATTAGAAGTACCTAGATTGAGATTAGCCATTGAAAAATGACTAGAATTTGCCTGATCTCCTTTAGGATTCTCATGTACAACTTAAAAGTAAGAGGTATTTAGTAAAGACCTATAACGATCCATATACTCTATAGCTAGAGTAGGTTTAGTTCGCACCAGAGAAGAATGATCTAACTCAGGCTCTAAACTTGAGGTTTCATGAGGTATAGTAGTGTAAGTACTACCTACCAGTTCCTTGGATTTTTGCTCCCCAGATCATGGTTATGGCTGCTACTACTGCAATCCGATACACTGCCGCCATACACCTTTCCTCTCCTAATGGCATTTATCCATTCAGTCCCAACTTCTTGGGTAACATGATCATGACACAGTACTTGGCTAATACCTGCCCGTCATAGTAATTGTAAATCTTGATGAGAAGTGGAGATTCGTAATCCAATATCCATAGAAGTTGTTTATGAATATTGGTCCAATCACCTTCATAGTCATCTAAAGTCCTTTTCAGCACTTGAACAGTTCGGCGTGGATACCGACCTGCCATTTTGTACTATAGATAATAAATTATCATCAATTAGATTGAGTTAAAAATCATTATTATTAGTTAAAAATGCATCGTAATAAAGAATTATCGCACTAGCAACATAACGAGACTATTCTCAATTGAATACTCATCATATCCCTAGAGAATTATTTATCGTAGCTATATCCTTCCTACAGGTTCTACCTATTTACTAGGTTTCCAACCTAAGGTCAAAGCATACGCTCTGATACCAACTGCGGTGACTGATAAATTGCAAACGTATCTATAATTTTTGATGTTCCATGCTTGTTTTATATCTACTTTCTTATGTTTTGTCCACACTTTGGAGTATTTTTATACACCTTCTTAGACTAACCTATTAACAAGATGCCACAGTGCCTATTGCCTATTTTATGCTGTTTTTGGTTCCAGAAAAGTCAGAAAATGAATATTATCGGAATTGGACGGGACAAAAGCCAAAGACAATATTTCACCGAGGGAAACACGGAGCCAGAAGACGAGACGGAGAGGGGCCAGGGGCCAACCACACCAGCTGGCCGCCCGGCCAGGCCTGGCCCGTGCCTGGGGTGGTGCAGCTGCCTCGAGCACCCCCTCGGCCTCCCCTTTCGCCTATAAGAAGCCTCCGATATAGAAACCCTAAGTACCCGATAAAAAATTCCACGAAAGAGTCTATAGCCGCCATCATCTCCATCCCTATATCGGCAGGAATCTAAAGCTCATCTCGGAACCCTTCCGGAGGGGAGAGATCACCCTGGAGGCCTTCTTCATCACCATGCCCGCCTCTGGTGTGATGCGTAAGTAGTTCATCCCTGGACTATAGGTCCATGTAGTAGTTAGATGGTTGGTTCTTCTCCTTTGTGCTACCATGTTTAGATCTTGTGAGCTCCGTTCATGATCAAGATCATCTATTTGTAATCATACATGTTGTGTTTGCGAGGATCCGATGGATATTGAGATGCTATTTCAGATTGATTGTTGATTCTATCATGTCTTTGTTATTTGTGATCTTGCATGCTTTCTGTTGTTAGTAGCTATCATGGCCGAGTAGATGCTAGCAACTCCAAGAGGGAGTATTTATGCTCGATAGTGGGTTCATGCCTCTAGTAATCTGGGGAAGTGACAGAAATCTCTAAGGTACTAGATGTGATGTTGCTACTAGGGAGAAAACAACAATCCTTTGTTCATAGAACAATCGTATTATTTACTTTACGCACTTTGCTTAATGCAATTATCTGTTGCTTGCAACTTAATACTGGAGGGGGTTCGGATGATAACCTGAAGGTGGATTATTAGTCATAGATGTAGTTGGATTACGATCTATGTATAATGTTGTAATGCCCAATCAAATCTCATAGTATTCAAGATGATTAGTATATGCATGTATGCTTTATTGATGTTTGTCAATTTCCCCGCTGTAATTTGTTCACCCAACGTGTCATCTATCTTAAGGAGAATCACCACTAGTGAACTATGGACCCCGGTCCTTTTTTTTACCATCAATCTGCAATCTATTTACTATTTTCTATTTAGTTTCTGCAAGCTATTGCTATCTTCCACACAATACGTTTAATCCTTTGTTTTCAACAAAACCGGCGAGATTGACAACCTCACTGTAAGTTGGGGCAAAGTTCTGTGGTTGTGTTGTGCAGGATTCCAAGTTGGAAACAACACCTTGGAGGTGTTTCCTTGCTCCTACTGGTTCGATAACCTTGGTTTCATAACTGAGGGAAACTTGTTGATGTGCTCATCATACCTTCATCTTGGGGTTCCCCAACAAGATCGATATATTTTGAGCCATCAGTGACCGAACATACCACTACATGATGGAGTACACTATATTCGTTGACATAACACCAATAAAACACTGTCTCACTACTATTACATCCCTCAGAGTGGTACAACAGAATCATAGCAGGTCCAAGACATGACTATAGATTACAACTCGACTCTTCACAAAAGATCCAGAGTACACTCTATGTTATATAGAGAGAGAAAGAAACTTC
Source organism: Avena sativa (assembly GCA_916181665.1). Classification (NCBI taxonomy): domain Eukaryota; kingdom Viridiplantae; phylum Streptophyta; class Magnoliopsida; order Poales; family Poaceae; genus Avena; species Avena sativa. The sequence continues at coordinate 327,153,073 of OV702289.1, forward strand.
TGACAAAGAAGAACCAGAAATAACAACTCATAAATATGACAATAATATACTAGCATCTAAACTATCTGTCTTGCAGATGTTACTATTGCATTGATCTAAAGAAGTAGGTTTTATGGTAGACATTAAACTTCTATCTAATTAGCAACTTCTTCCTAATTTCAGTTGATGTATATGCTATCTCCATAGACTTCACTGAAGAACTTGAGCTTTCGATGTCTATTCCTTGAGAATAAGTTTGTGTTGATAATGCCTTCATCAATTTTAGAATTTAGCAAGGGTTAAGAAGATACGGTTGAGTACGACTGTACTCAGGAAGTTCACTAAAAGGATTGTATGATGCAATATCTATAGTTATAGACCATAGTTCGTAGGCTATGCAGGTTTTCGTAAAAAAATCTTAAAAGGTTGCTTTTATTCTGAAAAGCTATGTCCTCCAGCCTTCACAGGTTTACTAGAACTTCATGGAGTTCCTTTCCTGCCGCATTCATAGCTCCTTCCCAGAATAGGGAGTAACATGTCACACTTTTATACACTCTGCATAGGTGCTTTACAAGAGAACTTAGCCGTGTTGCACATCCAAGTTGCGTGCTTGTTCATACATCCTTGGTGTGGGGCCCGGTCTAAGATCCAAGCCGATCGCTGCCCTTCTTCGCGACCCCACATGCCAACACGCCCCCCAAGCAGAATGACCTCTATTAACCCGCATTGCGGATATAACTATGGTTAACTCCTTGAGGACTCTAGTGAGTAGACAGTATCCTGGTCGCTCCAACAAGTTGGTGGACCTACCAAGGATCGTCTCTCCAGATAGTCTAGATACCAAGATCATGGGGAACTGAGGGGTCCCACCTATTTACTGGGCCTCGAAAGGTACACCAGTGCTTAGATATGGTCATCTACGGACATACAAAAGGAAGAAGATCCAGCTGACTTCTCTGTCCCACTCTAGATCTCATGGTTAACACGTATTATACAACGCAAGAATCACTTGCGACATTGGTTGTTTAAGTCCTAGATATATGTTCCTTTACCATCATAACTTCCATAGTAGGTTATTACCACTTGGTAAATAACCCATAATCATATCATTATGAAAATATCATTTTCTAACCTTTTTGAAATGCAGGTGATGACAACATTGGATTTGCAAATACTTGATAGAAAATAACCTAAGGACATGAGCAAGTGTGAACTTTCCTTTTGTGATTGCAAGATTATGCACTCACGGTCTTCGAGACAAAACAAGATTCAACATCTGAAAACAACATCATTGGTCTAGTAAGGACTAATGTTTAAAGAAGCAAGATGCTATTACGTATAAGTAATGCTATGCAATCTGTAAAACCCCAAAGTAATACCCAATATTGTGAATAAGTTAAACTTAGGTGATTTCTTTAAGATTTTGTGTATTTTCAAGTTTACTTCACAAGCAAAAGTATTTACAAGAAACTTAAGACTAGCATGCATAATGCAAGAGTAAACATAACAACAATACATGATTAAGGTTTATTTATATCATGTTACTATTATGAAAGTCCATATTTTAGGTTGTTAAGACTTAAAATGGATAACATAGTGTGTTTGTTTGAAGTGCCAAAAAGAATAACTTTCAAAGAAAATACTTATTACACTAGGTTTAATAATTTGTAGTGTTCTTAAAACACATTTGATAGTTATTTGCATTGCTTGAACGATCATAACTCAATTCTTCCCTCGCTGGTTAAGTGACATACCAAAGTTAACTATAAAATATAAATAGGATTAAGATTAAGTAATTTTGTATGCTGGTCGAGTTCAAAAGTCTTCCTCGATATGATCAATGACAGATTTGTATAGGTATTGTGTACAACTCTACGAATTTGACCTTAACAAGCCGATGATAGGTACGATATGGAGCTAAAACTAATTATGAGGTATGGTGAAATAGATGAGATCATTCACTCCCAATATGAGTGAATAATGCATAAGGTTGATTTGGAAGTTATTGGGTATAGTTGTTTTCAGACTGTAAAGGAATGTTAAATAATTAACAATTTATACTCAGGTTTTCTTATAAACCATAACTATGACTTTAAGTTTAGCATTTACATTTCAAGGATTGTATTTAGAAGTATAATATTTTCTCATATTATAGGTTTATTTCTACTTAGGAAATACTTTTGAAGAGTTATCTTATGATTAAAACAAGTATTTATTTTGAATAAATTAGGTAACTAAGGATTTATTACTTTAGAGATTTTAAAACCTTTAGAAATAACATGATTATCATTTTTAGTGGAATATATCTTTTCAAGATATTAAAAATGATTTTTTATTTATTTTTAGTCTTATTCTTATTTTATTGTAATTCCATAAAGGAATAAGTGTTTTCAAATACATATCTTACTTTTCTCAAATTAAAATACAATCTTGTATTTTTCTTGTATAAAGTATTTATATAGGATCTTAAAATTGAATTTTATTTATTTTTAAGTATTCTCTCTAATTTTAGTAAATTCCATAAAGCATTAAATGCCCTTAAATATTTATTTCAAGTTTTATTTGTAAAAATTAAGTTACTATTTTTATAAAATAGTATATCTAATTTTATATGCAAAGTTTATTTTTATTTATTTTTAGAACTTTTCCTTATTTTAATAAATTTCATTTAGGATTTTAATAACTTTAATATTTAGTTTTATTTCATTTATTCCAGACAAGTGAATATATATCTTTTTATTTGATGGAGATTATTTTTTTGAACATTTTTACATATTATATATGTATTATGATTTTTCTATATTTTTCTAGGGCTTAAATATTATTAGGGGTATTTTGGTATTTTATTAAAATTTCTTTTTATTTAGAACTGGGCCGAGCGCTTTGGGCTGGCCCAGCCCCAACTCAGCCTAGTGGGTTTGAGTAAAACCCACCACATGCCGCACTGGACCGGTCCACCGGCCCAGTTACTCTCTCTCTCTCATGCACCCATGCACCTCTTCGCTTTGGCAACCCCGCTGTATCACGGCTATTGCCCATCGATTCCGGCCGGTTTTGGTTGCTCTGGCCGCCACCTCCGTGCTTGCTGACTCAGTCAATGATGCCACGTCGACTGGTACAATTCGATTTGCCACGCGAGCTCTATGTTGGTCGTGTCGTACCCTCTCTAGTTACTAGGATTTTGGCCTCCTCTATGGTGCGGTGCTCTGGTGACCTCTTGATGCGCCCTTGTGGTCTGGCGGTGTGGTGTAAGCCCATGCCATCGCCCCTGTGATACTGAGGTTGCTGGCTTGCAGCAAGTAGCAATGCCTCTAATGCTCCTTGTGCCGCTACGCCGCCATGCTGGTTTGCGTCGTCTCTGCTTCTTCTCCAAAAAGCTTTGACTCGCCAGCAGGTAGGTGCTCCACCTTATTTCTCCCCTTCCTCTGAGTCTCACCTCTTCTCGAGCACACACCCATATTAGGTTATGCATTATTTAGGGTTCTTCCCTTTTCTAACTAGTCTCAGACACATAAGTAAATTACCTCATATGATTGAGAATTCTATCCTAGCCAGATTTAATTGATTTGTGAATTAATTAGCACAATTTTTTGGTTGTGCCAATGTTAGTCTGCCTAGTGTTATTTTTCAGTGATATTGTTCCCTTGATTGCAATCCTAATTATGCTCTACTGATCCTTGTATGATGCTGGTATCATCTACTGTATTCCATACCTTGTGGAATTGGAACTGAAATGTTGTTTCATTTGATTAGATGGTTTAGAAACACTATTTGCTGAAGTATAGCTATCTTAGCAAGATGGTAGTAAACTGCATATAGATGATTCCTAGATAATGTTATCTAGGAAGATGATTATTTGAACTATAACTAAATGAAAGTGTAGGTATAGATAGATGGATGCTATTGTGAAGCCTCCAATTGGATGGTACACAGTAGCAACCTCTATCATGTGTTCCTATACTAGTGGGTGATTTGGAAAGGTGATGATGGCTTATTATAATTGGAAATGATACTTTTGACCTATTGGTCAGATGATATGATTCATTTCCCGTGTGACTTTACTCAATAGTAGTTTATTTGTGCTCCTTGTAAAGAGTGGTCTGTGTGTTGGAGAATTCCACTATGGTGCCTCTTTATTAGAGTGTGCACAGTGGTAGATCTATTTTGCAGTATTAGTTACTCATTTTAGCTGACATGTTTTGCTATGAGGAATATGGTGGACTTGACCACATAAGTGTTGGCTTTATTACCATATTTGAATTTCCCCAAGCCTATGATGCAAAGCCAAAGGCTCTAATTTTTGGATGAGAATATATTCTCGTAGGATAAGAACAATTGCGATGGTTGCCTTTAACTAACCCCATGATGAGATGTATATACCACTTGTATGTACATCTATGGGTTTTCCCTTTATCCATACACTATGTGTATTGAAAATGGATAAGAGCAAGTTAATATCATGGATCTGTTATTAATCTATGAACAGAGTTGCCTAATGAAGATGATGGTTTGTTGATGTCTATGTAGTTGATCTTAATCACCAACTTGGTCAGATCTTCTCCTTGATCTGGTTCTATATTCTAGGCTTGTCCAATGATGCAACAAGGCTATGGCCTAATTTCAAATGAGAACAGATACTTGCTTGGTGTATTTTAATCTTTGTGATAATTTTCGCATGGCATTCCCTGCAAGACTGAGAGAAAAACATTCTTATAATCCTCCTAGATACATTGTAGTTGAAGGGTAGTTGTAATGTTTCATTTTGGATTCTTATACCCTTATCATTCCATAATCCAAATAGTGAAAGCTTCTAAAGACAGATGTTACATGACCTAGTGGTACTTTTATTTACCTTTTTGCCAGGTGTGGATGATAGATCTGGTTTTTTTTGAGCTCCTGTCTTGGCCCGGTCTTCCTCCTCTTGTTGATTCCAATTACTGACCTCTTCCCCTAGCTCCTAGAGCTTGCTCTCTTTTAATTAATCATTGATGTTGGCTTGGTTGGTTGATTATGTGGATGGCTATGTTGTTGAACACATAAAAACCAGTGATATCTTGTGGTGTTCGTGAGGTAGAGAGATATGTATGGGGAAGGAGATGGAAATATAGACATGGGGTATGCAGTGTTGTGGCTGTGCTCTCTCTTTTTTCTTCCTGGTCAGACATCACAGCTGCTGCATGCAATGTGTAAGATACTTGCATATGGGGCCCTTCCTGGTTCGAGTTTCCTTGCATATAGATATTTCTTTTGTGGATGTGATCAAATAAAATTTGATTTTTTTACTCTTTGGTTGTTTCCTCTATCTTACTAATGGTGAAACTTGCCCCTCTCATTATTTTGGTGAAACTTTCCCCTCTCAAAGCCTGTGATGGTGCTCAGAGGCATTTACTAGATAAGAATAGATTATTATTAATGGCCCCTCCTTTATTACTCAATGATGAGTTAAGCGGTGCATTACATTGCCAAATCTAAGAGTACCACTAATTCAAACTAACCTTTTTATTATTATTCTCTATTCTTTATTTCTTTTTGTCTTATGTTGCACGAATCAATAACAAGAAGAAGTGGAGATGTTGAAGATGAAGAAATGTAGATAGGAAATAATTTAGGTTTTCTTTTTTATTCTTTTGTAACTTTTACTTTACTTTGGATAATATAAATAACTGTGTAATATTGTTTAATATTAATAAACTTAAATTTCTTTCTATTTAACGTTTGAATCTTGTAGATATTTGTATCTTGTTTCTAAATAAGAATTTAATTCTTATTTATTCTTGTAATTGTTTGTCCGTTTGTAATTTGTCCTTATTATTTTAGACTTGGAAATTCTTACTATCGTATTTATGTAATAAATAATTCTTTTATTCTTTTCCTTATTTATTTCAGTTACTCTATTATCATTTATCTATTCTCATATCATATTACTTGATTTAAGAAGTTCCATTCCATTTATCCTAAGTATTTAAATATTCCATAATTCAATTTATGAATTTTATAACTTCATTTGAATTCAAATACATGTTTGAATAACTTTCCAAAAACGAATTCTACAAAGGTCATGTCAAAACCCATAGCACTTGCGTTGACATTTTCATCATAACAAGAGAGATCTCGTTTCTTGTATAGCCCTTTTAGTTTTGCACAAAAATTCCTCAGATTTTCTTATGCATGAATGCAATGAAAACACATGTGTCCTTACTATTTTTAGGTGCTAATCCTGGGATGTTACAGTTTTGTATGCGCATGTGAGGTTAGTTCTACTTTTGTAGCATGTGATAAATAGATTTTTAACCTTTTTGGTCTTGTTGTGGAATAACATCTTATACTGTTTTTGTTAAAAAACATGACGTGCATTTGAAAAACAGTAGCCATTCATCACGTTGCGGCTTCCATGCTATGCCTAGAATACAAAGGGTGGATGCTGATTCATGGGTAGTTACCTTATTTGTAGACGAGCACAAACATGACGTGCATTTAGAAAACAGCCCCCCACACCTATATAAGAGGTAGGGGTGGGCCGGGTCATGTCACTTGAGCCCTGGCCACCTCCCTCTCCCTCTCCCTCCCGCATAGGCACTTAGTGATGCACTGCAAAACTTCTCCACCATATATCCAAGCATCACCGTTATGTTACTGGGATCTCACGAAACTCTTCTCTCTCACTTGCAGGATCAAGGAGGAGGATAATACATCAAGGCAGGACATGTGGATGCCACAGAGGTGCTATCCATTCAGTACATGGATCTAGAAGGTCAAGGTCTACATCGGTTTGAGCCGATACACGTGTATGACTACATCATCCATGACATCTATATCATTAACCGCTCGTGTTCCTCAATGGTAAGTAGATTATATCTATTCTACTTGTTACTTGCATCTAGTAGATTATATCTTGCTTGTTCCCTCTTGCTATTCCATAGGATGTTTTTTGTTTCCATGCAACGAGCCCATCAATGGTATCAGAGCTACATCTATGTGTAGATGTACTGTAAGAATAGAACACTATGATGTAGTAGGCATTTATGAGCATGTTATTACCCTCTGATGTGTACTAGTAGATGTTGCAGCATAGTTTTATGAAGTGGCTAGGACTATCTTTATGTGTAAGCCTACACGAGACTAGTTCCATGACAGACATGCAACTTGTATTACATAGTGGTTGGAGGGTCTCTCTCTTTATATAGTTAACATTTTTTTTGCAACGAAGGGACCAGAAAGGTGTAGTGTAGATAACATGTTCATCACCATTGTGGTTTATACATAGAAAGAATGGTTCTTCTTCCCACCGAAATCCCCAAACCATGTAAAACATGCAACAAGAAAGTAGAGGTCATCTAACTTGTTTTTACAGGGGAATGTGATGTGGTATGGCCAAAACTGTGATGTGTTTGATATATGAGATGTATGCAATGAATCATGTGTTTGTAATAACTCACGACTCATGTGGTATGTCAATGAATACGACAACCGACATGAGTCATATGGTTGTTCCCTTTTAATATATCATATGATTTGTGAGCCAATCTTTCATCACCATGTAATTGCTGTACTTTATCGCTACGAGTTAGCAATAGTTGTAGAAGAAATAGTTGGTGGAGACAACTATGTGAAGGCGTTATGGATCATGGTGCAATGCTAGCGATGATGGATATCATGCCGGTGCTTTGGAGATGGAGATCATAAGAAGAAGAAAGGCTATACCATATCACATTATTTATGCATGTGATCTTTATCATTTATGTATCTTATTTTGCATTGATTAGATCACAATGGTAGCATTATAAGATGACCCATCACTCTTAATATCAAGATAATAATGTGTTCTACCTTAGTATGCACCATTGCGAAAGTTCTTCATTTTGAAAGCACCACGTGATGATCGGGTGTTATAGACTCTACGCTCACATACAAAGGTTGTAAGCCATGTTGCACACACATAACTACTTTGGTTAACTTGATGATCCTAGCATGTACAGAATGGCCTCGGAACAAAAGGAACCGAAAGGTTAAAGATGAATCATATAGATGATATGATCAACATGGTGATGTTCAACATTAAAACTACATCATATAACGTGATGATCAGACTTGTGTAGTGGATTTGGAACATGTATCAATAAACAACTTTGAGGGATGTTGAGTTTAGTGGGAGTTCATTAGTAATATGAACCATTATCATGAACTAAACAATCTAAGTGAATTTGCATAGTTTGTTGTAGTTTGCATCCATTACACTACCTTGCGCTTAGTTGTAACTAAGATAATAGAACTATAGAATTATAGATACTTACTTTACATACTGAAATGGTATTGTTTGAGTGTCTAATTAAATATAAAAGTCCTAAAGAAAACTTTCAAGTAGAACCTACTTACTCCATAAAGTTTAATAAGTTGTATTAATACAAGAGTAACTGATTCCAAAGTTAGTATCTTAAAGATCATGCTACCCTGCATGATACTTGATATGGAAAAGAAAATTTTTTAGTATCAAGATTATTTGGGAGCTAAAATACCCATTTCAGAAATCATCTTCCGTGAAAGATATTCTGATATCTGAAAAACTGTTTGATTGCAATATGATAAAATATAATTTACTGAGAAATAGATTCTCATATTGGATTAGCATTTGCGAATGATGGTGAGCCAAACGTACCTAAAACCAATAGGTTTGGAAACTAAAGTTATACAAATATTTGTCCTTATGAGCTATAGTAGTTTCATCATGAAATTTCTCATGATAGGATCGATAAGAAGTATAGGTAAAATGTTTACTATACTAAAAGATTACTAAAAGTAGAATCCGGAAGAACGCGAATCATGTGATGATGGTTATCCATTTAAAGTGTAAGTTCAAGATTATTAGTATTTGACTAACACACTTGGAATAAGTACCATGTGATTGGTTCCATTTTTGATGTTGGTTGATGATGGAGATATGTCCTATAGGCCAATAATAAAGATATTTTTGTTGTTATATATCATATGTTCATAATATTTTGATGCCATGTTATAACTGTATTAAGAGGACACACTAATACATGTGTGGTATGTAAACAAACCAAGTCCCTATTAACCTCTAGTCGACTAGCTCATTGGTCAACTGATCATCCAGTTTTCCTAATCATGGAAATTTATGTCAATGGACAATGGGGTCATATCATTGGATGAATGATGTGATGGACACACACCCAACCAAAGTATTGCAACGAGATCCAGTAACATAGTTCAACATTGTGATATCTAGTAGAACATAGTAACCCACTCCTTTGACCGTTAGATCATATCTAATAACTATCACGAAAGGCTACCGTGACTGCATCAACGGTCACACCGTAATAGGGTGATCATAAAGGTGTCTATCAGGTATTCCAAAGGGGTATGTTGAGGCATATGCATCGAGATCAGGATTTTCCCATCCGGGTGTCAAATAGATACTTTCGGCCCACTCGATGATATTACATCTATGAAGCTTGCAAGCATGTGACTAGTTCACGGGGATGTAATATCACAGGAACGAGTAAATGTGTTTGTCGGTAATAATATCGAACTAGGAGAGATACCAAAGATCAGGTCTTGGACAAACCATGTATTAATCGAACTAGGTATAGACATACCGAAGATCAGATCTTGGAGAAACCAGGTATCGAAGAGCAAAGATAATGAGACTCGACATTTAAGGTTCAAGCGATCAAGTAATTTGTGGAATGCATGGGGGTCATCATGGGTTTCCTGATCCCATTGTTGGTCATTGATTGGAGAGGTGTCACGATCATGTCTGTTTATTCTCGAACCGTCGGGTGGCACACTTAAGGGTATATGGCGCTTAGGGATTGGTCCAAGATCGTTGGAGAAGAGAGGTGGAACTCTGAAAGTGTTCCAGATTCGATGAAATGTTCATAGACAAAATAATATGTTTTATTATTTAATCAATTGAACTAAATATTAAAATAAATGGCCTACCCCTAATGGGCCACTATGCGGCATCCCATTAGGGGTCGCCCTCCTCCTCCTCCTCAAGTAGCCGCCGACCCTTGAGGAGGGGAGGGGCATGTGGCAGGGGTGGAGGAGGCGGTGGCCAGCCCTAGGGCGTCGCCCCTAGGTGGCCCCCTCCTCCTTGGCCTCTATAAGGAGGAGTGATCCCCCTCCGTCATACCACCCATTGGCCTTTGCCTCCTCTCTCCTTCACATGTGACTCCTCAGTTGGAACAGGCATAGAGGGATAGAGGTTTCTCGACCATACGCAAGCCGTCCTGCTTCTGGAATCTTGTTCCGGGTTAATATTCTTCCGATGCTTTGCTGGACCGGAGCCAAGGGGACGTCATCTACACCGAACGCGTGTAAAACTATAGAGGTGCTGCCAGTTGTAGCACTTGTCACTTGTACACCTACACGACCTTGAGGTCGGCGTCAACGTACGACTACATCGTCAACATTCGTGAAAATGTCAGCGCTTTTCTGTCTTCAAAGATATGTACACTAAATCCCTCTGTTACCTTACATCTGCATAGAATAGATCTTGGATATATTGTTCTCGCCGTTATGATGTTTTCGTTTTCTGCTACGGAGCCCCTTTAGTGGGTATCAGAGTCGATCTATGCATAGCTGTGTTGGTACGGTTAGAACACATAGTGATATGTGGGCATTAAATTTCTAGTTGTTACCCTCCCACATGTACTTGTTCATAGCACAACAACATTTTATGAAGCGGCCTAGACCGACCTTATGGGAGACTGGTTCCACACCTAACATATGGTTTGCACCATATATGTGGCTGGCATGTGTCTATCTCTCTTACACCAGTTGATATGGCATTTAAAGCGATAACTAGTCAATCCATGTTGTGGTTGAAAGTTCTTAGGTAAGAAACAGTTCTTTTGCGAAATCCCTAACATCCACGTAAAACTTGCAAAAGATAAAGTAGAGGTGTCGAACTTTATTTTGCAGGGCATGTGCTATGTTATGGTCTAGGTAAGTGTTTATGAAATGTTCTTCTGATGGCATGGAGGCGCCGTGAACCTGGTGTCATGCCGGAGCGCTCGATGGAGATCAAGGTGCAAGGACCATATTATATTGCATACTATTTTACATATGATGTTAAATTCTTATGCATCTTATTTTGCTTGTATTATACATATGACTGTAGCATTATAAGATGATCCCTCAAATTCAATTACAATATTCATGTTCTCCCATTAGTGTGCACCACTAATAAAGTTCTCCATTATAAAGCACGCTGTGATGATAGGGTGTTAGACATATCGGTGTTTGCATACAGTGGGTGTACGCCATGTTGCACACCAATACACTAAGGCTAATGTTGGTAAGCCTAGCATGTACAGACATGGCCTCAGAACACAAGTGACCGAAAGGTTAAGCATGAGTCACATAGTTGATGTGATTGACATGTTGATGTCTACCTTTGAGGCTATACCATCAACCGTGATGATCAGGGGTGTTGTAGTGAACTAGGATCGTGTAATTACTAAAACAATGATGATGGATGTTCATTTAAGTGGGATTTATTGTAATTTAGTTTAATTAAACATGAACTCATATTATAAACATAAGTTTGATATCTTTGCGAATACCATTGTAGATATCTGATAGCTCTGTGTATGGCGCCAGAAAAATGTCGGAGCGGTGTTGATGTAGAGCTCGTTGGGAACCCCAAGAGGAAGATATGATTAGCACAGCAACAAGTTTCCCTCAGTTATGAAACCAAGGTTTAATCGAACCAGTAGGAGGAAGGAAACACCCCAAAGGTGTTACTAGCTGAGCTTTGGCAGGGCGCACTACCGGTTCTAGTAGCAACGTGGAGACCTGCACAACACAACCACAGAACTTTGTCCCCAACTTGCGATGAGGTTGTCAATCTCACCGTGTTTTGCTGAAAACAAAGGATTAAACGTATCGAATGGAAAGAAGTAAAAGTTTGCAGAAAGTAAACACAAAGCAGTAAAAGATTGTAGATTGTATGTAAAAGACAAGGACCAGGATCCATATTTCACTAGAGGTGGCTCTCCTTAAGATAGATAACATGTTGGGTGAATAAATTATAGCGGGGCAATTGACAAACATCGAGAAAGCAATACATGCATATACTAATCATCCTGACTCCTTTGAGACTTGATTGGGCATTACAACATTATACATAGATCGCCATCCAACTACATCTATGACTAATAATCCACCTTTAGGTTATCATCCGAACCCCCTCCAGTATTAAGTTGCAAGCAACAGATTATTGCTTTACGAACTGCGTGTAAAGTGAACAATACGATTGTTCTATGAACAAAGGATTGTTGTTTTCTCCCTAGTAGCAACAACACATCTAGTACCTTAGAGATTTCTGTCACTTCCCCAGATTACCAGAGGCATGAACCCACTATCGAGCATAAATACTAACTCTTGGAGTTCCTAGCATCTACTTGGCCAAGATAGCTACTAACAACGGAAAGCATGCAAGATCACAAATAACAAAGACATGATAGAATCAATAATCAATCTGAAATAGCATCTCAATATCCATCGGATCCCCGCAAACACAACATGCAGAATTACAAATAGATGACCTTGATCATGAATGGAGCTCACAAGATCTAGATATGAAAGCACAAAGGAGGAGAACCAACCATCTAGCTACTACATGGATCCATAGTCCATGGATGAACTACTCACGCATCACACCGGAGGCTTGCATGGTGATGAAGAAGGCCTCCAGGGTGAATTCCCCTCTCCGGCAGGTTGCCGGGAAGAGCTTAAGATCCCTCCTGATCTAGGGATGGAGATGACAGCGGCTACAAACACTTTCGTGGATTTTTGATCGGGCCCTTAGGGTTTTCGTCCCGAGGGCATCTTATAGGTGGAAGGGGAGACCGAGGGGGTGCCAGGGGCCACCACACCACCCCTGGCGCGGGCCAAGCCTGGCCGTGCGGCCATGTTGTGTGGCCGGCCTCTGGCCCCTCTCCGTCTCGTATTCTGGCATCTAATGACTTCCGGAAAAATAGGCACTTTGGCTTTTCTCCCATGCAATTCCCAGAATATTCATTTTCTGGCTTTCCTGGAACCAAAAACAACAGAAAACAGGCAGCTGGCACTGTGGCTCTTGTTAATAGGTTAGTCCAAGAAATCATATGAAAAGTACTCAAAAGTGTGGACAAAACACAAGAAAGTGGATAAAACCAAGCATGGAACATCAAAAATTATAGATACATTTGCAATGTATCAACATCCCCAAGCTTAACTCCTGCTCGTCCTCGAGTAGGTAAGTGATAAAAAGAAAGAATAGTTTTTGAGGTGACATGCACCATCAAAGACTTGATAAAAGTATTTGTAAAACATTCAAAGCTGGGATCATAGTACTTCAATCATAACATGAAAGACAAAGTTCTAGCAATAAGCAAAGAAACTATGATGCAACATGAAAAGGCACAAACAAAAGATTCATGAATAACAATGCTTTGGAAGACGTTTGTTTGTTTCACATAAAGAAAACATAGCATAATAGTATTCAGCTTGTCCCTCAATAGAGTAGCAAATATAAATGCATATGACACCTTCAAAGTGCATAAGAGTGACTAGATACAAATAGTTTAAAACAAGCAATATCAAGTTATGCATCAATCAACTAGTCTTGGGACAATGCAAATAGAACTAAGAATGGCCACTATGCTCTCAAAGTAGGTGTATAAAGGTAGAAGGTGGAGACTCAATATAATGGTGGAAGAAAGGCCTTTATAAAAGGAAGTAGGGATTCAAGTCTCATAAAGAGCTTACAAAAATTATGGTACTTATAGCTTTCAGCTCTCATTGCCCCTATCATAAGCATCTTTAAGGTGATTAAGGTTAAAGTGACACAACTAAGAGTAAACCGAAATCTCATGCCCCTTACTTACGAAGACTGAACCTCATGCTGCTCAACTTTAGTCATGAGTAAGCTCTTGTCATTGTAAGTACATATGTATCATAAAGAACCGCCAATGGGGTACCCCTTGCACATGATACAGGAGCTATCCCATAATCAAAATGACAAGGAAAGCAGACAATGAGCATCTCAACGATCTTTTTATTTGCTATTTGCATTGGTTTTTATTGAGGATGCTTCATAGAGTGCTCATTATGGTGATGCTGCAAGTTTCCACCATGATTAGGCATGGCTCAGGCTAGAGGCCCAGGCGTTTCTCTAACACACATACAAACTCCATGATCTTACAAGTTCCACTTTTATTTCACACCGCCGGGATCCGTAAGTAAAAGAACATGATATCAACGGGGTACAAAGTACAAGTGCAATGTTGAAAGCGTTCCCCATGAAACATGGTTCTGCTAATTTTAACTTATAAAGCGCAAGCATATATGCAACAAAGAAGGACCCAATGGTTCAAGTTTATTAGATGCAAAAAAGTAAAGTGTGCCATCAAGTTCGTGAGAGCTTTAATCACTAGTTTTCTCATAACAAGTTTAATTTGGAAGGTAAACAAAAGAATGAATAACTTCGAATAGCATAAGCTAGTAGGTAGGTATGGTGTACTCTTTGGAATAACTTGGTTTAGGGAGTTGGATGCATGAGTGGAACTCATACTTTCTTGTGGAGGCTAGCAAAAGACTGAGAGCGATAAACTAAGAGAGAAATAATGGCCATAATCATGTAGAGCAACAAAACATCATTGATCAAAGCATAAAGTGATACTACAAGTTGAAAACTAAAGGGTCATAAAGGCTATGGTGACTTTGGATAGTCATAACATGGTGTGAGCATGCGCCAATTCAACCCAAATAAAGCATCAAAGGAGAATACCACTATACTATGCTTTAATATGCTAAAACAACGCATGATTCATCCAAGGCACATTAAGCAATCTAAATTGTTTATAACAAGTCATGCTACAGCAAAGAATACTAAGCATAAATCCAAAACAATATTAAGCATGGCATGACAAAGCATAGGCCACAGTCAAAAACGAGCTCTTTTTACCACATAAGTATGAACTTTCCTACTCTTTTTTCCAAACCAAACCAAACTACTTGCAAACCAATGTATGAAAGAGGGGGTCCAACCAATTTATTCAGAAAACTAAGCAAACCAAGCAAACAAAAACCAAAACGAAAACAAAAAAGAAGACGCTCCAAGAGCAACACAACTGTGCATGAAAAAATAAAAATGAAGTGTTTGGAAGAAACCTGAGATTTTTATTGATGAAGAAGGGGATGCCTTGGGCATCCCCAAGCTTTGACGCTTGTACTTCTTGGATATTTCTTGGGTGACACGCATGGCATCCCCAAGCTTGAGCTTTATTCCATCCTTCATCTCATTACTCATTCCTTCCATACACCTGAAATTTTTCCTTCATACAAAACTTCACACAATCTTTATTAGCAACATTAGTGCACTCAAGATAAAAGGTCTTAAGGTTCAGTTCTAACACCAAATAAACTTCCATTAGAACACTAGCTACTGTATCACTTCCCTCAAAAAGCTCAATTCTCCAAAAGAACTCAAGAAGGAACCAACAAGAAGCAAATGCAGAAAATGGCAGAAATCTGTCAAAACAGACCAGCAGGTAAAGACGAATTTTTTCGAAGACCTTCTATTCCTTAAATAAAAAAGTGTTGATCTAACGAAAGTTAGATAACAACCTGGGGCAGAATCATAAAAATTCACGCCTCAAAAAGACATTCAGATATTTTACACGAATTTTTACGGTGAAGCATAGAAATTTGTTTCGGGACAACAACTTTCCCAATCATTACTTCTCTCTCATTAGTGGTTACTCTTGGCACAAAAAGCAAATAAAAAGGATAAGGAGAGGTTATTATAGAGGTAATAACTTCCAAGAATCATCTAAAACTTTTGGGTTATCTCCCAATAAGTACTTTTTTAACGCCTTTAAGTTAGGCATAAGAAGCAAGAAAAAGAATCAAGTGTTCTCAAATGAAGAAGCATTAAGACCAAATTTTGTTTTCATAGGATAAGCAAAAAAAATCTTCTCTCTCTTCTTAGGGAAGTGTTCTATACCTTTCTTGAGTGGGAGTTTATATTTAATGGTGCCTTCTTTCATATCAATGATGGCACCAACGGTTCTAAGAAAAGGTCTTCCCAAAGTAATAGGACAAGAAGCATTGCATTCAACATCCAAAACATAGAAATCAACGGGGACATAGGCATTGTTAACCATAATAAGAACATCATTAAGACTCCCCATGAGTTTCTTTTTAGCATTATCATCAAGTGGGGCATTCAAATAACAATCTTCAAGAGGAGGCAAATCAAACATATCATAAATCCTTCTAGGCATAATAGAAACACTACTATAGAGATCACATAAAGTTTTGAAATCAAAGTCATTCACTTTCATATTAATGATGGGTTCCTAACCATTCTCTTGTTTTATAGGAATAGAAGCTTTATGTTTCATCTTTTCTTCTTTAATCTTTATGAGAGCATCAGTAATGTGTTTTGTAAAGGCCATGTTCATAACACTAGCATTAGGACTTTTAGCAAGCTTTTGTAGAAACTTAATAACTTCAGAGATGTTGCAACCATCAAGATCAAAATCAAATTTATCATCTAAAGTAGTAGAACTATTACTAGCCTCAACACTATTGGTGGTGATAGTAGAAACACTAATGTTTCTAGCAATTTCATCTTCTCTTTCCCACTTAGCATGTAATTCAGCTAATAGTCTAACATTTTCATCAATTCTTACTTGTATGGCATTAGTAGTTGCAAAGGGATTCTCATTAGTTTCAGGTTTAGCAGCCATTTTATTCAAAGAAGATTGAGCTTCAACCAAAGATGCTATCTTTCTTTCAGCATTAGAGAGTTTTTCCTCAATAGTTTTATTGAAAGCAGTTTGTTTACTAATAAAGTCTTTAAGCATAACTTCAAGTTCAGAGGGAGCACTCCTATTATTGTTGTAGGAACTTCCATAAGCATTACCATTGTTAGGAGGATATGGCTTATAATTGTTGTTACCAAAATTACTCCTATAAGCATTATTGCCAAAGTTGTTGTTTCTTATGAAGTTCACATCAACTTGCTCTTCTTGAGCAACCAAAGAAGCTAAAGGAACATTATTTGGATCAATATGGGCTTTCCCATTCACAAGCATAGACATAATAATATCAATTTTATCGCTCAAGGAGGAGGTTTCCTCAACAGAATTTACCTTCTTACCTTGTGGAGCTCTCTCAGCATGCCATTCAGAATAATTAACCATCATATTGTCCAGAAGTTTTGTTGCAACACCTAAAGTGATGGTCATAAAGGTACCTCCAGCAGCAGAATCCAATAGGTTCCTTGAAGAATAGTTCAATCCTGCATAAAAAGTTTGGATGATCATCCAAGGAGTCAGTCCATGAGTGGGACAATTCTTTACCCAAGATTTCATTTTTTCCCAAGCTTGAGCAACATGCTCATTATCAAGTTGTTTAAACTTCATTATTTCACTTCTCATAGATATAATCTTAGAAGGAGGATAGTATTTTCCAATGAAAGCATCTTTGCATTTAATCCAAGAACCAATAATATTCATAGTTAAGGAATTCAACCATTCTTTAGCTTTTCCTCTCAAAGAGAAAGGAAACAATTTCAGCTTAATAATATCACCATCTTTATCCCTATGCTTTTGCATCTCACAAAGTTCAACAAAGTTATTTAGATGGGAAGCAGCATCTTCATTACCAATACCAGAAAATTGTTCTCTCATAACAAGATTGAGCAAAGCAGGTTTTATCTCAAAGAAAGTATCTTCAGGCACAGGTGGAGCAATAGGTGTGCTCATAAAATCATTGTTGTTGGTGCTAGTGAAGTCACACAACTTAGTGTTTTCAAGAGTAGTCATTTTTTTGGGTTTTCAAATAAGAAATCAAACTAGTAAAACTATTTTTTTGTGTTTTTAATAAAGAAACAAGCAAACAAAACAAAAAGAAACTAAGCAAAACAAAAATAACAAAGTAAAGAGATTGGTTATGAGGGACTCCCCTTGTGAAGATGTCCTTGACTCCACGGCAACGGCGCCAGAAAAATGCTTGATGGCTCTGTGTATGGCGCCAGAAAAATGTTGGAGAGGTGTTGATGTAGAGCTTGTTGGGAACCCCAAGAGGAAGGTATGATGAGCACAACATCAAGTTTCCCTCAGTTATGAAACCAAAGTTTAATCGAACCAGTAGGAGCAAGGAAACACCCCAAAGGTGTTACTAGCTGAGCTTTGGCAGGGTGCACTACCGGTACTAGTAGCAACGTGGAGACCTGCATAACACAACCACATAACTTTGTCCCCAACTTGCGATGAGGTTGTCAATCTCACCGTGTTTTGCTGAAAACAAAGGATTAAACGTATCGAATGGAAAGAAATAAAAGTTTGCAGAAAGCAAACACAAAGCAGTAAAAGATTATAGATTGTATGTAAAAGACAAGGATCAGGATGCATAGTTCACTAGAGGTGGCTCTCCTTAAGATAGATAACATGCTGGGTGAACAAATTATAGCGGGGCAATTGACAAATATCGAGAAAGCAATACATGCATATACTAATCATCTTGAATCCTTTGAGACTTGATTGGGCATTACAACATTATACATAGACCGCCATCCAACTGCATCTATGACTAATAATCCACCTTCAGGTTATCATCCAAACCCCCTCCAGTATTAAGTTGCAAGCAACAGATTATTGCTTTACGAACTGCATGTAAAGTAAACAATACGGTTGTTCTATGAACAAAGGATTGATGTTTTCTCCCTTGTAGCAACAACACATCTAGTACCTTAGAGATTTCTATCACTTCCCCAGATTACCAGAGGCATGAACCCACTATCGAGCATAAATACTAACTCTTGGACTTGCTAGCATCTACTTGGCCAAGATAGCTACTAACAACGGAAAGCATGCAAGATCACAAATAACAAATACATGATAGAATCAATAATCAATCTGAAATAGCATCTCAATATCCATCGGATCCCCGCAAACACAACATGCAGAATTACTAATATATGATCTTGATCATGAACGGAGCTCACAAGATCTAGACATGAAAGCCCAAAGGAGGAGAACCAGCCATCTAGCTACTACATGGATCCGTAGTCCAAGGATGAACTACTCACGCATCACACCGGAGGCATGCATGGTGATGAAGAAGGCCTCCAGGGTGAATTCCCCTCTCCGGCAGGGTGCCGGGAAGAGCTTCAGATCCCTCCCAATCGAGGGATGGAGATGATGGCGGCTACAGACTCTTTCGTGGATTTTTGATTGGGCCCTTAGGGTTTTCGTCCCGAGGGCATCTTATAGGCGGAAGGGGAGACCGAGAGGGTGCCAAGGGCCACCACACCACCCCTCGCGCGGGCCAAGCCTTGCCGCACGACCAGGTGGTGTGGCCGGCCTCTGGCCCCTCTCCGTCTTGTATTGTGGCATCTAATGACTTCCAGAAAAATAGGCACTTTGGCTTTTGTCCCGTCCAATTCCGAGAATATTCATTTTCTGACTTTCCTAGAACCAAAAACAGCAGAAAACAGGCAGCTGGCACTGTGGCTCTTGTTAATAGGTTAGTCCAAGAAATCATATGAAAAGTACTCCAAAGTGTGGACAAAACACAAGAAAGTGGATAAAACCAAGCATGGAACATCAAAAATTATAGACACATTTGCAATGTATCAATATCTCGCCCCACCTTTAACCTAGCATGTTCCTTGAGAAAGAGAAACTTAAAACTAATGGGCCAACTTCATGGCCTGTTACCACACTCTAAAGATTCTCCTTGTTCCAAAAAAGATGTTCTATGTACTAGAGGCTATGCTAGGTGACAAACCCACTAATTCCACCTCCCAAGATGAAAAGAATGTCTATGCATCCAATGCATATGATTTTACCTGTGTCTAGAGTGGTTATGAGAAGATGAGTGGTTATGAGATAATCACTGATCTCATGGTTGTCTTTGCACTTCAAGATAGGGCCAAGATGTACGAAGACTCAGAATTGTTCTTCCCAGCCAAACTGTGAGCGAGCATGTAGTCAAGATATCTTGGTATGATCAGGGCCTGAATGCTCTGGAATGCAAGATTCTAGATGAACTACCGATTGATAGGGTGATGCAATCATTACCCCCTAAATACAAAGGATTTGTCCTGAACTACAACATTTAAGGGATGACCAAATTCCTATATGAGTTGTTCGTGATGCTCAAAACTACCGAGGTGGAAATCAAGAAGGAGCACTCTATGTTGATGGTCAATAAGACATCGGATTCAAGAAGCCCGACAAGAAGGGAACCCTAAGAAGGACGGTAAGCATGTTGCCAATCCTCCAAAGGTGCCCAAGCCTAGACCCAATCCTGGCGCCACGTTTTTCTACTGCAAAGGGGACGATCACTGGAAGAGCAACTGCCACAAGTACCCAGAATATAAGAAGGATAGAAAGATTGCCACGAAAGGCTAAGGTATATGTGATATACATGTTATAGATGTTTTCCTCACAAGTTCTTAGAGCAACACATGGGTATTTGATACTGGTTCGGACATGGGTATACCCTACAGGTACTCGAGTTTGGTATATACGGTCCGGATACGGCGGAAGCCCACGGCTTTGCCAAGGCCCAATACATAATTTGAGTGGCCCACGGAATCTCGATTGCTTGCGAGACAAGAAGAAGCTTAAGATAGAAAGTTCAAAGGGAAAAACCCTAATCTGTAACCGACTCGACCTGCTACCCGAGACCTAGCCTATCTATATAAAGGCTAGGAGGGGGCGGCGAGGAGGACACATGCAACCCTAGTTTCCACAACTCTCGCCAGATTGCATCTGCGCTCTTGTAATCTTCGATTCCTTTGTTAATTCCAAGAGCAGACAAGCAGGAGTAGGGACCTCTACGAGGCCTGAACCTGGGTAAACCTTGTGTCCCTGTGTGCTTGTTTGCAAGCCGATTGATGCCTCTAGCGCTCCCTCTTTCTCCAAAACCCAAGTCCATAACAATGGGCATTGACGAGTTAAACCCTCATCAATTGGCGCCGTCTGTGCGAATTGGGAGTGCTGATGTCGCGGCTTCTTCGGCCCCATCAACCGCGATCTACAACTCCGCAACAGCGGAGATTCGCCAGCTCTTCGGCGCGTTCGACTTCACCGTCCACACGCCGGCCACTCGCCCGACTTTTGAGTCCGTAGGCGATGGAATCAGTTTGGCGATTGGGAGCTTCCGCTTCCAAGTTGGTCAGATGGGCACGCTTTGCATGCCTGACCAGCCAACAACACCCGTGATTGCTCCAGCATTGTGGTTCCCGCCACCAATCGGCACCCTTAGTGAGCTCAACACCTCAGCAGCAGCTGGAAGCACGGATAGCGACAGTACTCACGGATCCGATCTGGGTGACCTAGCAATGGAAGATCGAGTCCGTGGCTCTGCATCCGAAAGTTGCGGAAGCAACAACTTCCCCAACCACTTCATTTGTGCTGTCATCAACGTTGGCGACACCGCTGCCAATCGCGAAAACGGTGGCAATGGATTTGGCACCGATCTGCCCAATGGCGGCATACCTAATGGCGAACCACCCAACGGCGGCCCCACCAACGGTGGCAATGGCGCGCCCGTCAACAACGGAGGGGCAGTCGAACCACCAACCATGGTGAACAAGCACACTGGTGAACGTGTCGTGATTAAACTCAACGACAACGAGTGGGCCCGCTGTCGAGAAGCTCTGCGAGGTAATCCACTGCCCCTGGCACGCCGCAGGACATGCTAATGGGCTACCATTGGCTACTAAAGGAGGAGTACAGACGCCAGCTACACGCAATCGCGCAACTAGAAGAGCGTAAAAAGGTGGCAAATGAGTCGAGTCTTCGTCGAGCTGGGCTCTCCTCCCATGGAGGATCCTACTCCAAGGGCAACGAGTACGTGGCCAACAAGAGGCGATCTCGAATGGCCCATCTCACCGAGCAAGAACGCATAGAAGCTACGAAAGTCCTGGACTTCAGCTCTATGACAGTCGACATGTGGAGCAACGTTGTCCCAAAGACACCGCAGGCCGCGGTGACAGCGGCCACCATGTACCTCCTCAACAACCAGCCGCCAGCTGAAGATCGAAGAGCTTCCATGCACCAATCTACGATCGCGGGCTTGCGGTTAATCGAGGCTGCCCTCGACAAAGAACCAACGCCGGAGCCGAAGAAAGGAAAGGCTCTAGCAAAATGCTATTCCTCACCCTCATCCAGCAACGACAGTCACGACCTATCTCGACATCGTTGTTCATGGCGGCATGATCACGACTATGATGCGTGTGATGACCTCACGCAGCGCAAAATCGACAAATCAAGGGCACGACGCGCTCGTTCGACTGATTCAGAAGAGGACGAGACTGAACTCTGCGGCGTCAGATGCTTCAGCAGGGCCATCAGGCAGAAGCGAATGCCTAAAGGGTTCAAACTCCCGTCGGAGAACCCAAAATTCGATGGCCTGCAAGACCCAAAGATCTGGTTGGAGGACCACATCTCCTCCGTCAGGGTACATGGCGGGAGTTGAAGCACGGCCATGCAATGCCTGCAGCTACAGTTGCAGGGCGTCGCCCGTGCATGGCTCAACAATCTCCCGCGCGGATCCATTCACAGCTGGGAAGAGCTGGTTTACAGCTTTGTACGCAACTTCAAGGGCACTTACAATAGGCCCGCATCAATCAAAGAGCTGAGGAGTTGCCAGCAAAGGTCGGGCGAATCGCTATGGTTGTACATCCAGAGGTTGTCCGTCATTAAGAACTCCGCAGAAAACATCTCGGAGGACCACGCAATCGATGCATTCAATGGCGGTGTTCACCGCATATAGCTTAGGGAGGTGCTCGAAGCCCAAGACAATCGACCACCTGATGGAAATTGCGAATCAGTGGGCCGACGGAGAGGATTCGGTAAAAAACCGCACCTACTCCGACGACGACGAAGACCTCAGGCGCAGATGCGACCATCGAGGCAAGCGGCGAATGCGCGTCTATGATGACCGCGACAACATCAACATGGTCGCAGCTGGCTACGCCGACAAACGCGACGACACCCGCAACAGCGGCTATCGCAGCGGTGGATACCATGAGTCCGGGAAAACCACGCAGGTGTGGCACCGCCACACTCGTGAAGAGGCACCCACAACAACCATCGAGGACAAACTGTTCGGGCCATGCAACATGCACTTCTACATCAACAAGCACGACAGCAAGAAAAAATCCAGCCACCTTCTCAAATACTGCCATGAGTTTCTCAAGCTCCACGAGGGTATGGCTCAGATGAATCGCGGCGCAGTCAATAGGGGCTATGGAGTCACCCCAGGCACCATGGCACACGGAGCTCCTCCACCACCGCCCGGAATACGGTCCAGAATCACGGCGGTGAACCATACCCACGACCTGTGGGAAACATGGGGATGATCCAAAAGGGGCGTCCCTCAAATCGAGTGCAGAAGGCCATCACTCGCCAAGTCAACTTGGCGATCAACTCTCCACCCTCCACCACTGAGTACCTCAGTGGAAGCGACTCCTGCATCACCTTCGACCGGCGTGACCACCCGTGCCAAGTCCCTCGTCCAGGCCACTGTCCCCTCATACTCGAAGGGCAGATTGGGGGCTTCGACATGAGCCGTGTCTTCATGGACGGCGGCAGCGGCATCAACCTCATGTTCGCGAGTACCTTGCATGCAATGAGGATCCCTCTGACGTGTCTGGAAGTTTCAGACACAGCATTCCATGGCATCATCCTAGGGAAAGGTGTATATCCCCTGGGCAAAATCAACCTCGACGTCATCTTCGGTACGCCGCAGAATTTTCGGCGAGAGCGCATCGACTTCGAGGCCGTCGACTAGCCTTCACAATATCACTACATCCTTGGACGTGTCGCATTCGCAAGGTTCATGGCGGTGCCACACTACACCTACCTGCAAATGAAGATGTCGGGCCCAAACAGCGTAATCACAATCAACGGCAACTTCGAGAGGTCCGACAGTTGTGACAGGGAATTCAACCGAATTTCCTAGTCCTTCAGTATGCAGGAGGAACTCACAAAATTAAAGGAGTCGACAAACAACAATCTGCCTCCCCTAAGCTGGCCAAGTTCACCCGACTTGTCCTTCGACTCGTCGGTGCACACGAAGAAAGTCCAGGTCCACCCAACGGACCCGACCAAGACGGCCCTCATCGCCAACAACTTGAGTTCTGCATAGGAACTCGCGCTCGTCGAATTCCTCCATGAGCACTGGGAAATCTTCGCCTGGTGTCCAGCAGACATGCCAGGGGTTCCCAGGGAATTCGCCGAGCATGCACTCAATGTCAACCTAGACGCAAGGCCAGTCAAGCAGACAATTCGGCGACTGTCTGAACCAAGAGCAAAGGCGGTCGGAATGGAGATCAACAGACTCCTCGACGCCAAATTCATATGCGAGATCAAGGAAAGTACTTGGCTCACCAACACGGCGCTGGTACCTAAAAAAGACATGGATATCCTGCGGATATGCGTGGACTTCACCTCCCTGAATAAGCACTGCCCAAAGGATCACTTCCCGCTGCCGCGAATCGACCAAATCATCGACTCCACCGCAGGATGTGAGCATCTATGCTTCTTCGACGCCTACTTAGGCTATAATCAAATTCGAATGAAGGAGGAAGACCAAGAGAAAACGGCGTTTACGACGCCTTTTGGTGTGTTCTGCTACAACACAATGCCCTTCGGGCTAAAAAACGCAGGAGCCACCTATCAGCGGTGCATGTAGACTTGCCTCAAGAATCAACTTGGTCACAACATCCAAGTCTACGTTGATGACATCGTCATCAAATCAAAATAGGAAGCCTCGCTAATCGACGATTTACGCGAGACCTTTGCCAACCTTGACCGCTACTGGATCAAGCTCAATCCGGACAAATGTGCCTTCGGCGTACCATCTGGGCAACAACTCGAGTATCTCATCTCCACGAGAGGGATTGAGGTGAACCCGAAGAAAATAAAAGCCATACTGGCCATGGAGAAGCCGAAAAACGTAAGAGGCGTCCAGCAACTGGCTGGGCGAATCGCGGCGCTTAGTCGATTCATCAGTTGAATGGGTGAAAAAGCATTGCCTTTCTACCAACTTCTCTGCAAAGATGACAAGTTCGAGTGGACCGACGAGGCGCAGGAAGCATTCGAAGACCTCAAGCGTCTACTATCTACCTCGCCAGTACTGGTGACTCCACGCGAAAAAGAACCACTGTTGCTCTACATCTCCACCACCAACCAGGTGGTCAGCACGGTGCTCGTGGTGGAACGTGCCGAGGAAAACAAGGTCCACGGGGTGCAGCGCCCAGTCTACTACCTCAGCGAGGTGCTCACGCCAACAAAGCAGTAGTACCCGCACTACCAGAAGCTAGCATATGGCATCTTCATGACAGCCAAGCGACTGCGCCACTACTTCCAGGAGCACCCAATCGTGGTGGTCAACGACGCCCTGCTTGGGAAAATCCTCAACAACCCCGATGCCAGCGGACGAGTCGCGCTTTGGGGAATCGAGCTGTCTCCATGAGACATTACATACGAAAAGCGCGACCCGATCAAGTCGCAAGTCCTCCCTGATTTCCTCGTGCACTGGATGGAGAACCAGCTCCCCAAAAAGCCAGATATGTCTTACCTCTGGACAATGCACTTCGATGGATCGAAACGAAAGGACGGGGCTTGCGCAGGTGTCATACTGACATCGCCCCAGGGAGACAAGCTGAAATACATTCTGCGAATGCAGTTCACTGCCTCCAACAACGAAGCTGAATACGAGGCCCTACTGCACGGGATGCGGATGGCGAAAGCCTGTGGTGCCAAGTGGCTCATCATCTACGGTGACTCCAAACTGGTCGTCAACCAAATGATGCACGAGTGCGACGCGCTGAACGACAATATGATCGCCTACCACGACCTCTACGACACACTCGAAGGGGACTTCGACGGCTGTGAGCTGCGGCACGTAGGCCGTGAAAGCAATGAAGAGGCGGACATACTCGCCAACATTGGCTCCACTTGCGCCCCCATACCACCTGAGGTATTTCTCGAGCATATATGCGAATGCTTAATCAAGACAAAGGCCTCAAATAAGAAAACAAGCGCAACAATGGACTCGGGGGCTATGCCACCCAATGAGCCAATGGCACTCGGTGACCTGGAGCTTGACACAGGACTCGAAGGACCAATTGGTGTCATGATGATCGAGCCATCTTGGACTCAACCCTACATCACATATATTCTCAGCAAGAGGCTGTCGGAGGACCCAACTGACGCGCGACACAACGCGCGGTGATCCAAGGCATTCGCCGTCATCAACGATGAACTATACAAGCGCATCATCACAGAAGTACTCCAACGGTGCGTCTCCAACGTGGATGGAAGGGTCGTCCTCCTCGACATCCATGAAGGGACTTGCGGGCACCATGCCGGCAGTCACGCCCTTGTCGCCAAAGCTCTACGAGCTGGATTCTACTGGCCCACGGCCATGCGCGTCGCCAAAGACATCGTCTAGCGATGCAACGCTTGCCAGCGATTCGCGGACAAATCGTAGGCACCTAGTGCATAACTCCGGCCAATACCATTGGCTTGGACCTTTGCGCAATAGGGACTCGACATGGTCGGCAAGCTCCCAAAGTCCTTCTGAGGGGGCTACGTCTACCTCTTGGTCGCAGTCGACAAAATTCACCAAGTGGATAGAGGCCACGCTGGTGACAAACCAGTCAGGAGAGAGCGCCGTCAAGTTCTTCGAGTCCATTGTCTATCGCTTCGGAGTGCCACACAGCATCATCATGGACAACAGAACAAACTCACCTCTAAGGAGTTCCAGGGTTCCTGCGAGAACCTAGGAATCAACATAAGCTATGCCTCCGTAGCTCATCCACAGACCAATGGTCAAGTAGAAAAGGCCAACGGCCTCGTCTGTGGTGGAATCAAGAAGCGACTCCTCTGGCCACTCGAGCAAGCCGCCGGATATTAGCCAGACGAGCTGTAGTCTGTACTTTGGAGCCTGCGTACAACCCCTAATAGCGCCACGGGATATACCCCGTTCTTCATGGTGCACGACGCCGAACGAGTGCTACCCGCAGAAGTACGCTTTAAAGCCCCACGGGTAGTCGTGTACAGCAAACATGAGTCAACATTTGCACTCGAAGACTCCGTCGATCTCCTGGACGAGGCATGGAATATCGCAGCAGAAAAATCGACGATCTACCGGCAGAACCTGCGCAACTACCATAGCAGAAGGCTACGCCCCAGATCCTTCGTCGAAGGAGACCTGGTCCTACGATTGAAGCAGCAAGGGCACCTCAAGCTCGAGTCCCCTTGGGAGGGACCAAACGTGATTACAGAAGTAATCCTAGGTGGTGCCTATAGCCTCAAAGATTTCGAGACAGGAGTCGCATACTCCAACCCCTGGAACGTCGCGCAGCTGCAACGCTTCTACCCCTAGTAGTTTTTTCTTACATTACAAATAAGGCTATTCAGCCAGGTTACTTAGCCACACATTGTGCCTCGTACTGATCTGCGAATAAATAAAGCTAAGTGCCCCGAAACTCTGTGTTCTTCCTCATTTTTCTGTCAAATATTATCACTCGGGGGCTAGACACCCTTTACATATTCATTCTACAAACAAGTCACAGTATCCCAAGTAGCTGACACAATATCAATCGAACCCTTGATAAAACACCAACCCAGTTGCAACGCACCTGACAGGTTGGCAAGGTGCTGAGATAAAACAAGTCAGGCTAACGAAAAGGAACTGTCGAGTACAAATACACTCGCAAAACATATAAGCTAGCAAGATCTTTAGATATCAATATAAATTAATTACATACAATATATCCATACGAACTTTTACAAAACTGGTATACTTATGTGCAGGATACAAGTTAAACTACTACTGCAGCAGAAGAACATTTGTCTGTTCCTCAAAGAAGTCGACAATTTCTTCTGCTGGACGGTCCACTGCCTGGTAATGTGGAACCATGTTCCAGGTCGAACCTGCCGGTGGAGTCGGTGTCCCATCAGCAATAGCCGCAACGACCACATTAGACCTATGTAGTCGCACAAGCGACAAGGCAACCTTGGCACCAGCCACTAACTGCTGCCGCACGCACTTGCGAACTGCACTCAAATCCTGAAACTTAGCCATGAGAGCCAACATGCTCGAAGGGACGGCGTCCAACGGAAACATCGTCTGGTAGATATTCTTCAGGCATGACTACGCTTTCTTCAGAAAGTGGAGTACTCGAGAAGCACGATCCTACAGGGTCACAAGTGCGATCGCACGATCATGGTCCACCCAGAAGTACCCACTTGCCTGAAGCTGTTCTTGGGTCAGGTCGTTCATTCGAATGGCGATCCTGTCTTTCTCATCCTGCGGATGACGAGCACTGACAACTACACCAAGCAAAAAAGGCAAAACATGAAGACAAGGAACTACCGCGATTGTCTACAAGAAAAGATAAGAGAGCAGGAAGCTAACACTTGAACTGATCGCCCAGCTGCGTCACCTCCTCCAATAGATATTTCTCTCGGGCGGTATCCTTCTCCGCCCTCGACTTCCATACATCCGTGTTACCGCGGAGGATGGGCAACTCACGTTCCGGCTGCTTAACGCGATCGCGCAGTCATGACAGCAGGGACAACTCATCCACCCTTGAACGCGACTGCGCCAAGGTCTCATCAGCGGGTGGCGAATCATGAGGATCACTCGAAGGACCACTCAAGGTACCCTATCACGAACCAAACAAAAGCAAAATAAGAGGTTGAAGATAAACTGATGAAAGGCCTGGATACATTCAAACATAACAAAGTCTTGACTGGGGTACCCCCATAAAAGCATTGTCTCACGGACACAAAAGGTCAGACACTAGAGCTATTACATATAAAACTAAGGAGCAGCGTGTTTTTTCAACTTCGACTTCGGCCTCAGGGGCTTCGTCGCATCCGTGGCAGTTTCCGATGCCACGGACTTGCTGACTGTGCCCCCAGACCGCTCCTCGGAGTACTTGGCGAGTGTCTCGATAAGCTAGGGACCATAATTTTTGCATTTACCAGCAAAGGGAGGAAACACTACCTACTGGCCTCCAGCGTCGATAGGCATCACCTCAGAGATAGCGGCAGGATCTATCTCCACACCATGGGCCTGCACCATTGCGAGTGCCATGGTGGTGCCGACAGAGCGCTGCGAGTTCTTGAAGTCAGTAGGGATTCCTCCAGCGAGAGACTCAACCAAGTCGCCGAGATTGTCGATCATCCCGGCCTTGGGAGTTAAGTCCTCACGGATGCGACTGAGCACATCCTTGGCCTTCCCCAGCGTCTCCTAGAGGGATACGCTGCGATCCTCGACTGCGGCGATGGCACCAGCCAAAGCATCTGTGTGGCGCAGAGATTGGGCATCAAAACTCAAGCCGCTAGCATCTGCATACACAAAGCATTAGAACAACAATCACACGTCAAAGTACAAAAGAGCAGGGCATATCCAGATGAAAGAACATTTCATGTTTTCCTGTGTTTTGTGTGTTAGATACCAATATCGTGGACTTTTCTCATGTGCGCTAAGTGTGCAGGTGTTTTGGGGGGTCGTATTATCCGCCCCACCAAGGGCCGAATAATCCGGCCTACCTCATCGATCAAAGGCTGCCAAGGCACGTCGCTCAGAGTCTAGTCGAATTATGTCCCAAAAAATCCGAACTAGGGTGGTTTTTCTTCCCCAAGCCGGATAATCCGGCATTCGCATGGGCCAGATAATCCGCCCCCCCCAGAAATCGCCAAAGGCTGCCAAGGCGTGTCGCTCGGAGTCCGGTCGGATTTTCTTCCAGAAAATCCAAACTGGGGTAGTTTTTCCTCCCTAGGCCGGATAATCCGGCCTTCACATGGGGCCGGATAATCCTGCCCCCAGAAGGCGATCAAGGGCACGCTCGGCGCGACACTCAGTGTGGGGGCGGATTATCTGCCGGATAATCTGAGTCTGGGGTGGAGTTTTCCCCAGGCCAGATAATCCGGCCCCCAAAGACTCCAACGGCTTGGTTTTGGAAGGGGGTATAAATATCCCTTCTTCCCCAACGTTCGGAACTCTTGATTCACTCGAAATTATTCAGACACTCTGCAAGAGCTTCCATTCTAGATCTCCCACTTCAACCACCCAAAGGCTTCGATCTTGGGGGGGAATTGAAGGAGGAGAGAATCGTCATCACGAATCAAGCGCATCAACTCCTCTCCATTCATTTGGAGAAATCCCTGATCTAGTATTCTTGTCAATATCTAGATCTTGTTCTTTGTTATTGATAACTTGTTCTTGTGGCAGCTTCTTGTCATTACGGGAACCTCCAAGTTGATTGTGGAGTTGTGCCCTGCTAGTTGTGTAAAGGCACTGGTACCCGCCTTGAAGGGTCCCTATAGTGGAAAGGTGGATCAGGCCTTTGGTGGCGGGATCCATCAGAGAACAGGGTGAGGCCTATTGTGGCGTGGTGGTCTTAGTACCGCCCGCCCCTCCAACGTAGACGTACTTCCCTTAACAAGGAAGGAACTGCGGTCAAACAAATCATGTGTATCCACGTGCTTCACTACGGTTCACCCGTTCCTCTTCCACTCGCTCTTTACTCGCTAGTAGATAGGTTTGCATATAGGGAAATTCCACCTAATAGTTTATCTAGAGAATTTACCCTTTGTGTTAAGCCTAAAATTGAAAAGGCATTAAAATTTGAAGTAGCACCTATTCAGCCCTCCTCTAGGTGCGCATACGGTCCATTTCAATTGGTATTAGAGCCCCGACTCTTTATTCAGGCTTAACCGCCTAAGACAAGTATGGGTACCAAGGGAGATGGGGATGAGGCTGTGGATAAGGTCACAATGGATGACCTCAAGACGTTGGAAACAACCTTGTTGAAATCCTTTGAGGCCAAGATGGAGGAGATGAATCAAATGATTTTTAGTCTCACATCATCCATAGCCCCATCTCCATCCTCCTCTGAGGCCGCCACACCATCATCCAAGGATAAGGCTGACAACGGATCCAAGGATGATGAAGTGGTAGGTGAAAAACATCATGGTTCCACCTCCAAGAAGGGAAGTGGTAAGGAGGAATATAGTGAGGTTCGTCACGTATATTCCCCCGAGCCACCTATCCCTCATCCTCATATAAACAATAGGGGTGATCCACCCAAGCTTACTACATCCTCTTTTAATCAATGGCAATTCTTAATGAAGTCTCATGTTTGCAGCTCCTCTATTGAACTTTGGAGGATCATTGAAGAGGGTCTTCATATTGGAGATCATTCCAATCTGACAAGAAGAGAAGTTGTGGATAGCCAATTGAATGCTACGTCTCTCCACATGATACAACTCGGTGTGGGTCCCAATGACATGCCACACATTGAACATCTCAACACAGCTAAAGAAGCTTGGGATGCCCTCACCAATCTCTTTATTGGGAATGAAAGCACGAGAAGGAATAGGTATGATGCCCTTAGTAATGAAGCTGAAGGATTCTACATGTTGGATGGTGAAAACCATGAAGACATTTATAGAAGACTCAAGGGCATTGCAACAACATTTAGAAAGCATGGAGCCACCCACATTGATGATGCATGGATAAAAAGAAAATATGTGAGTGCCTTAATGCCTTTCGAGCCAACGGATTTGAAGAGCTTGTAAGGTAGACACAACTACCATCAAATGACATCCAATGAAGTCATTCAAGAAATGACATCATTCAAAGTTGCCGCGAAGAACACTGAAGATGCGCGGGCTTGTGCCATTGGAATGCAAAAGGGAGTCAATGTTGCTCTAAAGGCTAATGTTGTTGAGCAAGACGAGGATGAAAGAGCTTTTGAGGGGGCCTCCATGGACTGCCCCGATGAAGTCAAACGTGCTCATGGTGAGTACATGACATTTTATGCAAGGGACTTTTAGAAGGATCCTGGCAAGGCCAAGTCGGAACTCGAGCGCAAGAATGGGTCAAGTGGAAGAAGAGAAAGTGGCCCAAAACTGAGAACATGCTACAATTGTGGAGATAGGCTGCACTTTGTAGCCGAGTGTCCTTATCAAAATAGAGAAGTCAATGGTGGCAGGATCATTCTTAAAGAAAAATCCAAGGCACCTAAGAAGAAGCCATTTATTAAAGAGAATGGCCCCTACAAGAAGCAACCCAAGATCGTCTTGGTGGCACAAGAAGAATACTCCTCTGCAAGTGAAGATGAAGAGGATGAAGATAGTTCTCGCGAGGTGGCTGCTATAGCCACCACATCGACTCCATCATCTCTCTTCGACTCACAAAATGAGAACATCATCAACAAAAACGCCACTTGCCTTATGGCAAGAGGGTCCGAGGTATCAAGTTCTAGCTCTTCATTTCCTAAAACTAACATAAATTTGGATACGGATGATCATGCTAGTCTTAAAATGAAAGAAGAAGTTATTGCTTTGGACAACTTTTTCACTAACCTGCCAGGTGAGCACAAACTTCATTTTGATGCTCTTATGAGTCAACTTGCTCAAGCCGAAGATCTTCTTGAAGAAAAGGGCAGAATTGAAAGAGAAGATGCCTTGGAGATAGCTTCTTTGAAGAATGCTTTGGAAGAAGAAGAGGAAGCTCGAGTATCTTTGGAAGAGAGACTCGAATCCATTGAGGAGTCACATGAAGAAGTAGTGGCCCAGCTCATCAAAGAATGTGACAATGCTCTTGCCAAGTTAAAGAAACTAAAGAAAGAAAAGATTGAATTTGGGGCTGCTCATGCTAGACTCTCGGAGAACTTTGACAAACTTGACAGTGCTCACAAATCATTGGAGAGTGATCACTCAACTCTAAATGAGTCTCATGACCAGCTCCAAACTCAATTGAAGATGTATGATGTGCCAAGAACCTCCACATCATCCCATGGAAAAGAAGGACTTGCAAGAGGTTCTCAACACAAAGGTAAAGAAGTTCTAGACGAGATACTGGGCAAGAAAAGGACAAACAATTGAAAAGAAGGTATTGGTTATATTCCCAAGGCAAAGAACAAGAAAAACAACAAGCAGAAGAAGAGCAAGACTGCTCAACCAAAGACTAGCACCACCACCAATGACAAGTTTAATTATGATGGTTTTGCAGGGGCTAACAATCCTAACTTTGAGTTATATTGTGATCATTATGGTGTTGTTTATGCTAGTTATGTATGCTCTTATGATTGTTACATTCCTTGGTCTATTTGGGTTCCCAAGACCCTTGTCACTAACATGAGAGGACCCATTGAAAAATGGGTACCTAAAACCAAGAAGTAATTATCTTGCAGGGCTATGCTTCCGGTGGGTCTAAATGGGTACTCAGTAGCGAATGCACGAGTCATATGACCAGAAGCAAGGAGATCATCATGGAGATGCGGCCAAATCATGATCATATGACCGTCTCCTATGGTGACAAGTCAAAATCTGAGGTATTGGGTCTCGGCAAAGTCGTGGTGGCTCACGGTATCTCTCTCGTGGACGCATGCTTGTTGAGACCCTCGGGTACAACTTACTTTCAGTTCGCTCCCTTGGTAAGATGGGCTTTGTAGTTTATATTGATGCTGATTTGGTGGTACTCTTGTGGAGCAAGTCTCTAAAAGTCGCTTTCGTGGGATATGTCGAAAATGACCTGTACGTGGTGGACTTTTCGGGGAAAACCACTACAGGCCCGATGTGTCTTTTCGGAAAGGCTGACGTGGGTTGGTTATGGCATCACCGACTAGCCCACGTCAATATGAGAATTTGCAAAGTTTCCACAAGGGTGGCCACATCCCTGGACTAAAAGAAAATGTCTCCTTTGCCAAAGATCGTGTTTGCAGGGCTTGTGTTGAAGGGAAAATGCATGACTCTCCTCATCGAAGGAAGACTATTAGCTCTCCTCATCTTAGAGCTCCTTCATGTGGACCTCTTCAGACCTCCATCTCATGCAAGACTCGGTGGGAAGAAGTACTGTCTTGTGATCATTGATGACTACTCAAGATACATTTGGGTTTATTTCTTCAAGTTGAAGAGTGAAACTCAACAAACGGTCATTGACTTCGCCAACGAGGTTCAACGTCAACACAACGTCCCTATTCTGGCTATAAGAAGTGATAATGGCTCTGAGTTCAAGAACTACACCTTAAATGAGTTCCTAAGTGAAGAGAGGACAAGACATCAATATTCCGCTGCGTACACCCCTCAACAAAATGGTGTAGCCAAGAGGAAGAATCGGACTCTAATGGATATGGCAAGGTCAATGCTAGCCGAATTTAAGTCTCCTTATAACTTCTGGGCTAAAGCAATCTCTACCGCTTGTCATTCATCCAACCGATTATACCTCCATAAAATATTGGACAAGACTCCATATGAAATACTTACCAGTAACAAGCCAAACATCTCATACTTTTGGGTATTCGGGTGTAAGTGTTTCTTTCTCATCAAGGGAGTTCATTTATCTAAGTTTGAATCTAAGGCTCTAGAAGGTATTTTTTGTTGGTTATGGTGTCGAATCCCACACTTATAGAGTCTACAATAAGCTCTCCGGAACTATTGTAGAATCTTGTAGTGTGGTGTTCGAAGAAAATGATGGCTCCCGTGTGGGGCAAGTTGATGTTTGTGATGCAGATGTTGAAATACCCCAAGATTCCATATGAAGAATGGGCGTGGGATTTTCCGCCCCATTGAGGAACCCCTTGTGGCGGATCGGGAAGGATGATGCTCTACTCATGAAGAGCCCTCATCTACACATACTCAACATGTTCCAACCACATGAGTAACTTCTACACCATCTGCATCAAATGTTGAAGGTCAAGATGTTCCAGAAAGCTCCAGGCCGGATTATCCGGTTGGCACCAGATTATCCGTCCACCCTGTTCCTGACGACCAAACTGCTCCTGGCTCTGAAGAAATCACTGCAAGCTCCAGGCCGGATTTTCCGGCTGGCCCGGGATTATCCGGCCCCTCGCTAGTTCAAGCAAGTCCCAGGCAGCCTGATGAAGCTACTACAAGTTCTCCATTGGCCTGATTATTCGGCCCTGAATCACCTGTTGATCAACAGCCTCCTGTTACGGCTGCTGACCCACCTCAAGAGCACGCTTCATCACCACCTACTACTGTTAATCCGAATTCTACTCAAGGTTAAGCAAATGATTCCAATGAAGATTCAAGTGATGAAACTATCCCATCAAGAGACAACAATCTTATTGAACTTCGTCCCAAGGCTCGTGATGATCCGAACCTTGAGCTAAGGGGTCACACTCTCGATAAGGTTGTAGGTGATCTTCGACGAAGGGTTTCCACAAAAAGGGAATTGGCAAGTTTTGTTGAGCATCAAGCTCACATCTCAATAGTGGAACCCAAGAAAGTATTTGAAGCTCTTGAAGATCCAGACTAGGTTGTTGCTATGCATGAAGAATTGAATAATTTCGAGCGCAACAAGGTCTAGAAACTCGTGGAGAAACCCAAAGATTGCCGCAATGTTATCAGCACTAAATGGATATTTAAAAACAAGCAAGATGAGAATGGCATTGTTGTGAGGAACAAGGCGAGACTTGTGGAACAAGGCTACTCTCAATTTGAGGGCATTGACTTCGGCGAGACCTATGCTCCTGTGGCTCGACTTGGGTCCATCCGTATCCTTATTGCTTATGTTGCCCATAACAATATTAAATTGCAGCAAATGGACGTCAAGAGTGATTTCCTTAATGGTCCTCTACATGAGTTGGTATATGTAAAGAAACCCCCGGGATTTGAGGATCCTAACTTCCCGAGCCATGTCTACAAACTCGATAAGGCACTCTATGGCCTTAAACAAGCCCCACATGCATGGTATGAGCACCTTAAAGAGCTTTTGCTAGACCGTGGCTTCGAAGTTGGGAAACTCGATCCCACTCTTTTTACTAAGAAGGTTAAGGGGGAGCTCTTTGTATGCCAACTATATGTAGACGATATCATCTTTGGTTCTACTAATAAAGCTTTTAATTATTAATTTTGAAAGCTTATGACTGACAGGTTTGAGATGTCTATGATGGGGGAATTACGGTTCTTTCTTGGATTCGAGATCAAGCAACTTAGAGAAGGAACCTTCATCAATCAAGCAAAGTACATCCAAGACATGCTCAAGAGATTCAAGATGACGGATCTTAATGGTGTCGCCACTCCGATGCAAACAAAATGTCACCTTGAACTTAACCCCCATGGTAAAGATGTGGACCAATAGGTATACCGGTCCATGATCGGCTCTCTTCTTTACCTCTGCGCATCTAGACCCGATATTGTGTTGAGTGTGGGGGTGTGTGCACGGTATCAAGCAGCTCCTAAAGAAAGCCACTTAGTGGTGGTCAAGAGGATCTTTCGATATTTGGTTCATTCCCCTAACTTTGGTCTATGGTATCCCAAGGGCTCCAATTTCTGTCTATGTGGTTATACTGATTCCGATTGGGCTGGTGATAAGGACGTTCGGAAATCCACTTCTGGAGCTTGTCAATTCTTGGGAAGATCTCTAGTGTGTTGGTCATCTAAAAAGCAAAATTGTATCTCTCTCTCCACCGCCGAAGTTGAATATGTTGCTGCTGCTAGTGCTTGCACTCAGTTATTGTGGATGAGGCAAACTTTAAAGGAATACGATGTCAATTGTAACAAAGTGCCTCTTTTATGTGATACTGAAAGTGCAATCAAAATTGCGTACAATCCGGTACAGCACACAAGGACAAAGCATATTGAGATTCGGAATCATTTTATTCGATACCATGTTGCTCGAGGCGATATTGATCTATCTTTTGTGAGCACGAAGAACCAACTTGCTGATATTTTTATGAAGCCACTTGATGAAGCAAGATTCTGCTACTTGAGGAATGAGCTAAATATCATTGATTCCAGGAGTTTGTCTTGATTATCCATGCACGCACTCATACATCTCAGTCGTATTTGGTCTAGATGTGGGCATGGATATAGGGGGAGTGTGGTCCTAATTAATTGGGCGAACCCTCCCCCCATAATTCTAGAAGCAAGATAAATCATTTCTCTTAATATCATTTTGGGATATGTGAGCTTATTGATGAGTATTGGTCGTGAACCCAAGATATATCTTCGCGGTGTCACACCATACACTCCAACAAGGTGGCTTCAGCCACCGCCCTCTCCCTTGAAGAGAATTGGATTTTTATGGATCTTTTTGGTTGTTCTTGCTCATCTCATGTTCTTATGGGAATCACACTCAATTTTGGCTCTTATTTGATTTGGTTCTTGAAATTTTGAGTGTATAGTACCATCTTAGTTTGGCTCTCTTAATCCTAAGCCTTTCCCTACCCTTAAGCCATCTATTCTTGCACACAAGTCCCTTGTACACCTTGTGGGGGTGTTGTTTGGGGACGTGCGGGCCTGAATCTGTGTACAACAGAAATTCAGACTTGAGGCCGGATAATCCGGCCCTGGCGGATTTCATCTTAAAGGGCAGGGATCAGGGGGAAGGGCTCAAAACGAGCATCACTTCTCCCCCAACCCTCTCCTCCTCCTCCTCAGCCGCCGCCTGCCGTCCCCCACCCTCCCCGGAGCCTCTCTGGCCACCAGATTTTCCGGGCCTCCCCGGATCTTCTTCTCCGCGCCTCTGGGTACCTTCTCCTCCGCGTTCTTCCTCCAATGAGTGAGGGTAACTCCCTCTCTCCCCATCTTTGGCTAGATGTGTTATTTGTTGTGTGGAACGTTGTCTAGAAGGATGTTGTTTCGCGTAGAAATCATAGTCTTGCAGTTTTTAGGCCTGATCTACTTGTTGCATTCAATCTAGGTGAAGTTGAAAATTCCTGCCAGGGCCAGATTATCCGCCCCTGGCCAGGCCGGATAATTCGGCCTGACAGAATCAACACTGGTTCAGTTTCACCATATTGTGTGCATTGAGTAGATTTGTCTTATGAACTTTTTGACTACTTTTTCCACACTCTCTCCTGGACTTGTGTGTATTCTTATCCCCATGCTATCACCCTTGTTCTCCTCACAGGTGGTATTAGTGTTCCCAAGACCTACAAGCGCCGTCCTCGTGGTAAATACTTTTGGGACGATAGACAGGGTAACTTCATGGACGAGGTTGAGTTGAGGAGAAGAAAGAACGAAGAGAAGCAGATGGCTGAACAACCAAAGATGACTAGAAAGGGGGTGTCCAAAAGGAAGGGAAAAGAGCCCAAGATCAACTACAAGGCTTTGGATCCAGTCACTTATTCCTCTATCTATCACCGTGATTTGTTTGCGGAGTTGCCTCGTGATTCTGAGCTAGGAGATGCTCTCTTTTGGTGTGCTGAACAGAAAGGTATTTTTGAAGATGTGTATGCCTGGCTGAACATTAGGTCTATGCACCCGCTGGTTCTTGCTGAGGCTTTGGAGAAGCCCCACCTTGTGGATGCCATGTATGTGGCTGAGCGGATGGGGCTGCACCATCTCATGACTCTCTAGTGCTCATATGACTCTGAGGTGGTGAAGCAGTTCGTTTCCACTTTGGTTATTTGTGGAGATGAGCATCGCACTATGAAGTGGATGACTCATGATAGGCTTATAACTGCTGATTTCCATGTGTTTGCTGAGGTTCTTGGATACAATTTCCGCAGCAGGGATAGGGCCAGTGGGCACCGCATCATCGCACGGCTGAATCCCAACAAAGATGCAGCTCTCTCTCCTTGCACAATGGACAATGGCATTGTGGGCACTCTTGCTGGTCTTGCTCCCATCTATGCTGCCTTGGTAGGTCTCTTCCGTGATTCCATCACTCCAAGTGGAGGCAACAATGATAGCATCCGTGGTCACCTTGTCCATCTCCTTGCCTTCTCCCATGAGGTTGCCTCGTGCGAGGATGAGTCTATGCAATACAAGCTAGATGTGATGGACTTCATCTACCATGAATTGATTGATGCAATGTTCAACCGGCTGTCCATTCCTTATGCTCCCTACATTATGATGCTCATCAGGCACCTGGTTCCTTCTGAAGATTTCAACATTGATGTTGTGCATAAGGCAAAGAAGATCTACACCAAGGTTTGGAAGACCTCTCACCCCTCTTCTGCTCCTGAGGGTCTCATGAGGGATGCTCGCAGGCCTCCAGTGCCCCCAGTTGCTCGTGAGATCAAGCAGTTGAACTGGTTCCAGCAGAACATCCTGTGAATGGGCGTGGACACACACAAGGGCCAATATGAGGCGTATAAGCAGCGCCATGAGTTGGCTCACTCTCAGCAGCTCATCCTTCACCATGTGTCCAGTGCTTCTGGTGATCCCCCGGCTCCTACCCCTCCCACACCTTATGCTCGGTGGAACTCTTCTTTCGGGCTGAACTATGGAGAGCTGGAGCGTCACTTGTTCTCCTCTACGGCCACTCCTGATGATGAGGATAATGACACCGAGGAGCTTGAAGATGAGGATGAGGATGGGGACGAGGATGAGGACTACGAGTGATCCCTTGGGGCGCTAGCATCGCTCTTCTTCCTTTTTGGCGTCTCGATGCCAAAGGGGGAGAAGTAGTTCTATTAGGTCTTCGAGGATTTGCATGGGTCGGGCATAAGCACTTGCATTTTTCCTATTTGTCGTTTTCTCGCTTGTGACCATTTAGTGTTGAACTTTAAATTTGTGATTTGTGGTTTGTTTGAGACTCTGTGACGGTGGATGTCTGGATTTATCTCATGGATTATGCTTATGGATTCATCTATTCACATCCTATTATGCTCGGAATCTATATCGAGGAAGGCGCTTATATTATATTGTATATCACGTTGATAATTGTTGCTATTTTCAAGGATGCCTCTCCTCCCATCTTGCTGGTATGATTATGTTGTTCATATGTCAATGGAATAGATTCATACCTATTTGTGTGCATTTGTATTCAAATGCAAAATTCTAATATGCATGCATTGAGGGGGAGCCTTTTCCATGTTTATTACTGGTAGTCTTGTGATCCTTTCCTACAAATCCTAGTATTTTCATCTAACACCAAAAAGCGGGAGATTGAAAGAACATTTCATGTTTTCCTGTGTTTTGTGTGTTAGATAATAATACTGTGGAGTTTCTCATGTGCTCTAAGTGTGCAGGTGTTTTCGGGGGATGGATTATCTGCCCCACCAAGGGCCGGATAATCTAGCCTACCTCATCGATCAAAGGCTGCCAAGGCGCGTCGCTCAGAGTCCAGTCGGATTATCTCCTGGAAAATCCGAACTGGGGCGGTTTTTCTTTCCTAGGATGGATAATCTGGCATTCGCATGGTCCGGATAATCCAGCCCCCAAAAATTGACCAAAGGCTGCCAAGGCGCGTCGCTCGGAATCCGGTCGGATTTTCTCCCGGAAAATCCGAACTGGGGCCGGAAAATCCGGCGCCCAGAAGGCGATCAAGGGCACGCTCGGCGCGACACTCAGTGTGGGGGCGGATTATTTGCCGGATAATCCGTCCCTCACTTGGGCCGGATAATCCGGCCCCTAAAGACTCCAACGGCTTGGTTTTGGAAGGGGGTATAAATATCCCTTCTTCCCCAACATTTAGAACTCTTGATTCACTCGAAATTATTCAGACACTCTGCAAGAGCTTCCATTCTAGATCTCCCACTTCAACCACCCGAAGGCTTCGATCTTTGGGGGAATTGAAGGAGGAGAGAATCGTCATCACGAATCAAGCGCATCAACTCCTCTCCATTCATTTGGAGAAATCCCTGATCTAGTATTCTCGTCAATATCTAGATCTTGTTCTTTGTTATTGACAACTTTCTCTTGTGGCAGCTTGTTGTCATTACGGGAGCCTCCAAGTTGATTGTGGAGTTGTGCCCCACTAGTTGTGTAAAGGAACCGGTACCCGCCTCGAAGGGTCCCTATAGTGGAAAGGTGGATCAGGCCTTTGGTGGCAGGATCCATCGGAGAACAGGGTGAGGCCTATTGTGGCGTGGTGGTCTTAGTACCGCCCACCCCTCCAACACAGACATACTTCCCTTAACAAGGAAGGAACTGCGGTCAAACAAATCCCGTGTCTCCGTGTGCTTCACTATGGTTCACCCGTTCCTCTTCCACTCTCTCTTTACTCGCTAGTAGATAGGTTTGCATATAGGGAAATTCCACCTAATAGTTTATCTAGAGAATTTACCCTTTGTGTTAAGCCTAAAATTGAAAAAGCATTAAAATTTGAAGTAGCACCTATTCACCCCCCCTCTAGGTGCCCATACGATCCATTTCCCAGATGAAAAAGTCATACCTGAGAGGGACTTGGCAATAGAGAGAAGCTGCTCCTCAAACATCTTCTCCCTCTCAACAGTAGAGGCAAGGAGATCCTGCTCTCGCTTCCACGACTCCTCCAAGGCTGCGACCGCCTCGTCGCGATTATTTGTCGCCGCGGCCAACGTCTTCTCCAATGTAGCAGCATGGCGAAGTAATTCATTGTGCTCAGCTGCAACTTACAAAGAGTGTTCCCAAATCGAATCAATAATATTCGCAAAAGACAAAGATGAAGTCAAAACTTACTTTCGACAATTCGATGGCGATTGTCCAGTCGCGCATGCTGTCGACCCATGTTAAGGACCTGCTCTGCCAGGCGGGCGACTTCCTTCATGATGAGCTGCAACAGAGACATTTGAAGTTCAAGTAAAGCATGCCAAGAATAAATTTGACTGCCAACTACAAGATACTTACATGATCCTCCACAGACTCCGAAGAAGGTTTATGCACAGTCATCCGGGTAACCATCTGATACTCCCCAGCATGCGGGGAACTCGATGAATTATGCCCAGAGTGGTCCGCCAATGGAGGAGAAGGAGACCGCGAAGCCACCTTCTTGGACTTGCAGTCCGCGACTCTGGACTCCTTCAAAAATTGGACGTT
This sequence comes from Avena sativa, assembly GCA_916181665.1. Taxonomy (NCBI): domain Eukaryota; kingdom Viridiplantae; phylum Streptophyta; class Magnoliopsida; order Poales; family Poaceae; genus Avena; species Avena sativa. The sequence goes on from OV702289.1 coordinate 327,194,829, forward strand.
TTCAGAAGACGACGTCGCCACTTGACTGAAACCCAAAATCAAGCAAAAGCTTCAAGACAGATGACAACTCAAAGAAGAAACCAAAACGAAGTCGCAAATACAGAACTTACCAGTCAAATCTATCAAGATCGAAGGAATGCTCCTCCGACTCTGATGATACCTTTAGCAATCGAAGCTTCTTCCGGGCAGGAGGAGCCATAGAGCGCACAAGAATGGCGGGAATTGGCTCCTCTACACCAATAGACGGGCCTTCTGGAGTCGAAAGGATACGAAGCATCCGAATCCTCGCTGCGAGAATGCTTGCGAGTGTCCGGATCACTGGACTCGGGGGCTCCCTCCTCTTCAAGTGGGACGGTTGATTCCGACTCGTCCTCTTCATCCACTTCGCGAGGAATAACCCCCTCAGGAAGAGGGGAAAACTAGGAGACACCTTCCAATCCTGCATTCAGAAAACAATCCATTATACATCAAGCAATTAACGCCAATCGACAAATAAAGCTACTTCATAGCACAAATCTACCTCAGGAGGAGGGTTAGAGGCGTGGAAGGGAGTCACGTCTGGTTCGCTTGGGAGAACCTCCATGGTGGTATATTTTGTCACCAGTCGCAACCTATTATCTACTTCACCCACGGAAATGCCATCGGCAGATACGCGAGTGGCATCGTCCGCACCAGCCCATTGGAACATGGGGTGGACTCTGGCCTGCAGAGGCTGGATGCAACAGCGCAACCATGTGCGAATGAGGGCAACGCCTCCCTCTTCTTTACCCATGCAGCTCTCGAGGTCCCAGACGCGCTTGTATAACACTTCTGTCTCCTCGGACTCGCTAGGCATCACCACATTCTTCCAAGAATGCCTCCTCTTGCACGGCGTCGTGGAATCGAAGGGCGCGGGTCTGTAGTGCTCTCCGTCGGCCTTCTGGTCGCGGATGTAGAACCACTTATCTCTCCACCCTTGGACGGATGCCATGAGTTTGATATTGAAATATGTGGCGGAGGAGTCGACATGGATTCCACAGCCTCCTACATCGTAGACTACGGAACCAGATGCTGACTGGCGCTTCAGCTTGAAAATCCTCTCAAAGAGGCCAAAGTGTGGCTCTACTCTAAGCCAGCACTCGCAAAGAGTAATGTAGCAGCCGATGTGGAGAATAGCATTTGGGAACAGCTGATGCAGCTAGAGCCTGTAGAAACAAAGGAGGCCCCTGAAGAAAGGATGCAGGGGCAGAGAAAGACCACGGATGATGAACGCAAGGAACATCACCCGGAAACCAGCAGGAGGACAAGGAGTTACCTCGCCACCTGGCACTCGCGACTCGTCCTCCACGGGTAACAGAACTCCATCTTGATGCAGGAGACGGAGCTCGGAGGACTTGATAATGGATGCACGCCATGCACCATTGGTGACGCGGGTACCCGCGCCCTTCTTCTTCCCAGCACCGGTGGCGCTAGTGCCCACAATTGTGGAGCCGCCCTTCTTCTTGGCGGCGGCAATGGCAGCGGCGGACTCAGCGGTGGGGCCTCCCTTCTTTTTGCCCATCTTATGATGGCGGTGCAAGCGGAGGAAGTAGCTCGGGAAGATGCGGAGTTGGTCGAGCGCCACGAAGAGGACGAGCTCTAGGAAGCAGAGAGCAACGACAATGGCAATGGAAGCACAAGCAGAGAAAGGGCAGATGGGAAAATTACCGCAACAACGTTGCTACTTAGGCCCCTTGCGGATGCCATCCAACGGCCAGCAGAAACCCTAATGGACGCGTAGCGCACATCGCTGTCGGCACGTGGAGAGGACAAAACACGAAACGTCCCCCACTATCTCCATTACGCACAGAAATTGAGGAGATGCAGTTAAAACGAAAGATTACGCACGCCCGGTCAAATCAAAGTCAGAAAGTGAGACCCATCGCTCGTCATGTCCTGTCAAAGCTCCTCACGCAGGCAACTGATGTCATCACATCGTCAACACTGATGTCATCAGGAGGAGCATCGGTAGATTTCGACTATTAAGTCCTTGCTTGAGTCTTCGACTCCACCAAGCACTCGGAGGCTACTCCCATAGGGAGCGATGGTCGCGCAATCTACGATTCATTTTTATGCAGGAATTTGAACATTAAAAGCACACCCACCACTCGAATCTACGATTCGATTATGGATCATGGGTTACTCCCATAGGGAGCGCCAGAAGCAAATTCGACTAAAACAACCAACAAAAGACGACAGCAGTTGCAAAAGCTCTTTAGTCCCTGCCTGAGTCTTTGACTCAACCAGGCACTCGGGGGCTACTCCCATAGGGAGCGCTGGTCGTGCACCCTATGATTATTTTTCCTTACACAACATACTATGTGTTGATAACATCCACATTTGAATGCTATGACGACTCCGCCTCATATTTTTCCCTACAAAGAGATTACGTCTCCTGGGTTACCCGAACCATCTCCGCGATGACAAAAGTTCAGATGTCGCGCTTACAGCGTGAAGGTAAGACCTGAATAAGGCCTGGCAACGCATCTGCTGCGCACTACCAGAAACATATCCGTGCCTACAGGTACGATGAACATGCCTTGACGGACGCATCGAGTTCTCACACCCATACACTGGAATTCAACTGTTGTAAGACCTCCGTGGCCTAAGTCGAATTACGCCAGCACTTTTCCGAATTCGAGTTCGAGGACTCGAGTATGACTAGATTGTGTTGTTTTGCCCTAAGGCAGTTAACTGATACCGATGCATCAGCTAAATCAGGCACGCACATCAACGATCCCTATGACAAGAACTGAACACTCAAAAAATACTCAATCATGTACTCAAAAGGCTTCATAAAGTCCCTAGTCGAATCTGTGATTCCACTGGACACTCGGGGGCTACTGACATGGGTAAACCCTATAGGTACTCGAGTTTGGTATATACGGTCCGGATACGGTGGAAGCCCACGGCGTTGCCAAGGCCAAATACAGAATTCGAGTGGCCCATGGACTATCGATTGCTTGCGAGACAAGAAGAAGCTTAATATAGAAAGTTCAAAGGGAAAAACCCTAATCTGTAACCGACTCGACCTGCTACCCGAGACCTATCCTATCTATATAAAGGCTAGTAGGGGGCAGCGAGGAGGTCACATGCAACCCTAGTTTCCACAACTCTCGCCAGATTGTATCTGCGCCCTTGTAATCTTCGATTCCTTCATTAATTCCAAGAGCAGACAAGCAGGAGTAGGGACCTCTAAGAGGCCTGAACCTGGGTAAACCTTGCGTCCCTGTGTGCTTGTTTGCTAGCCGATTGATGCCTCCAGTGCTCCCTCCTTCTCCAAAACCCAAGTCCATAACAATGGGCATTGACGAGTTAAACCCTCGTTAGGTTCTGTTGCTCACATTTGTAACTCTCACTAGGAGTTGTGGAATAAGAGGCGCTTGGTGAAGGACGAGGTGACATTGCGTGTTGGCAATGGCTTCCTAGTAGATGTCGTGGTTGTCGGCACTCTCCCTCTGCGTCTACCTTCGGGATTGATTTTAGTTTTGAATAAATGTTACTTTGAAACCCGCGTTGAGCATGAATATTGTGAGTGGGTCTTTCTTGTTGCGAGACTGTTATTCATTTAAGTCAGAAACAAGTGGTTGTTCTATTTATATGAATGATGTCTTCTATGCTCATGCACTGGAGAGTAATGGTTTATTCTTATTAAATCTCGATAGTAGTGACTCTCGCATCTTTATCATTGATGCCAAAATACATAAACTTAGTGATGATAATTCCATGATATGTGGCATTGATGTGTGGGTCATGTCGGTGTTAAGCACATGAAGAAGCTCCATTCCGATGGACTTTTGGAGTCTCTAAATTTTGAGTCCGTCGAAAGATGAGAACCGTTCCTTATGGGAGATGACCAAGACTTTGTTCTCCGGTATGATGGGGCGGGCGACAGACTTATAGGAATCATACATACTGACGTATGTGGACCGATGAGCATCTCAACGCATAATGGTTATTGTTACTTTGTAACTTCCACTGATGATTTGAGTTGATATGGGTATATTTACTTAATGAAACACAAGTCTGAACCATTTGAAAAGTTCAAAGATTTTCAGAGTGAAGTTGAAAATCATCTCAATAATATAATGAAGCATCTTAGATTTGATCGGAGAGGTGAGTATTTGAGTTATGAGTTTGGCATGCATCCCAAGACTTGTGGCATTGTACCACAACTTACACCAGCTGGAACACCATAGCATAATGGTGTGTTAGAACGATGTAATCACACTCTATTAGATAGTGTGCGGACTATGATGTCTCTTACCGACTTACAATATCATTTTGGTGGTACACGTTAGAAACAACTACATTCATTTTTAATCCGCGGAGACAACACCATAGGAGATATGGCATGGCATGAAACCAAAGTTGTCATTCCTGAAAGTTTGGGGTTGTGAGGCTAATGTTAAGAAACTGTAGCCTGATAAACTCGAACTGAAAGTGGATAAATGTATCTTTGTTGGGTATCCAAAGGAAACTATTGGGTACACCATCTACAAAAAAAACCGAGGGAAAAATGTTTGTCACAAAGAATGGTACCTCTCTTGAGAAATAGTTTCTCACCAAAGGTGTTAGTGGAAGGAAAGTAGAGCTCGATGAGATTGTTGACCATTCTCTCCAAATACCAAGTGGTGCAATGGAAGATGTTACAGAATCTTCATCAATGTTTAGATTGGGAGCAAATGATGGTGATCATAACACTCACATTGAGGCACCTACTGAACCACACATGTCTACAAGAACACACAATGCTCCCGAGTGGTATGGTAATTTTGTTAATATGGTCATGTTAGTTGAACAAGGTGAACCTGCTAACTATATGTAAGCAATGGAAGGCCCTGAGTCCGAGAAATGGCCTGAATCTATGAAATTCTAGATAGGATCCATGTACAATAACCAAGTATGGACTTTGGTGGATATTCCCAATGTCCACGAGGATGTTGAGAATAAATGGATCTTTAAGAAAAAGTCTGTCGTGGAAGGTAATGTGAACGTCTCTAAAGCTCGACTTGTCGCAAAGGGTTTTCGAGAAATTCAAGGAGTTGACTAGGATGCAACATTCTCACCCATAGAAGAGCTTAAGTCTTTTTGGATTTTACTAGAGATTGTTACGTATTTTGAGAATGAATATGGCAGATGGATGTCAAAACCATATTCCTTAATGGCAACATTGAGGAAGAGTTGTATATGGTACATCCGGAAGGTTTTATCATTCCTAAGGATGATGGAAAGGTATGCAAGTTTCAACGTACCATTTATGGACTGAAGCAAGCATCTCGGAGCTAGAATCTTACTTTTGATGAAGTGATCAAAGGTTTTGGATTTGTTGAAAGTGAGGAAGAAGCATGCATTTAAAAGAAAGCGAGTGGGAGCTCAGTGACATTCCTAGTACTATATGTGGATGACATATTACTGATTGGGAATGACGTGAATCTTCTAAATAGTTTGAAGGGTTATTTAAATAGTGAATTTTCTATGAAGGACAGGGGTGAAGTTGCTTATATATGTTGGGCATTAAAATCAATAGAGATAGATCAAAAGCCTATTATCATTGAGCCAGAGTACTTACCTAGATAAGGTTCTAAAGAGGTTTAGAATGGATCAGGACAATAAAGGGTTCTTTCCTATAGTGAAAGGTAAACCATTGAGTTTGACTCAATGTCCAGCAATAGAAGATGATAAGGAAACGATGTCTAATGTACCATATGATTCAGCCATAAGTTCTACCATGTATGCATTTCTGAGTACTCGGCCAGATGTGGCCCTAGCTATTACTTTGATGAGCTAGTTCCAAAGTAATCCAGGAATGGATCATTGGACAACAGTTAAGAATATCCTAAAGTATATAAAGTGAACTAAGGATATGTTTATTGTATTTGGAGGATGTGATGAGGAACTTGCCATAACTAGTTATGTTGATGCAAGTTTTGACACTAATCTGGATGACTCGAAATCTCAAAAAGTGTATGTGTTTTGGTTAATGGTGGCGCTGTCAACTGTAGTAGCGGCAAGCAAGCCTCGGTAGCTCGATCTACAATGGAATTGGAGTACGTTGCTACTTCATACGCGGTGAATGAAGCTATATGGCTAATGAAGTTAATCACTAAACTAGGAGTGTTTCCAAGCATGGAAGACCCGGTGGGCATCTAGTACGACAACACAGGGGCCATTGCGAATGCAAAGGATCAGAGGTTCCACTCTACCACCAAGCACATACTCTGATGTTACTGATGTCTGCAAGTGCATAGGTCGTTTGTAGCTAGTTTTGAAGTTCAGATATCGATCCCACAGGGAGCCCAAAGGTAAGTGTTTATTGGTGAAGTCTCTGTCACAACCGAAGTTGTCACAGGTCTTCGAGTGAATTGACTGCAAGTGTTGAAATAAGAATGGGGTTTTGATTAAATGCAATAGATTTAAACAGAACTAAAATGTAAACTTCAAAAATATAATGCATAAAAGTAAAGAACAACTTTGCGTGTTTGTTGTTTTCTGCAGATGGCGAAAGAAGACGCGGGGAGATTCAGCTCATGGTGATAGTGAATGTGCTAGGTGGACGAGTGGTAAATGTAACAATTAGAATCTTATAGATATATGTGTATGCGACCAACCCATAATTAGTCGGAACTCCTCTTGGTAGATTTCATCCCAACTTCAATAATCCTACTAGCCTGCTACCAAAACCATGGTTAGACACTAGACGATTAAGACCCTTCAGGTCGCTTAGCAATTGAGCTCCTTGGATCGGACTAATGCAATAAGCACAGTGGTTACTCGTTATCCTCAAGTCAACTAGCTTTCCATTGATATCCCTGTGTCACCCAGGGGTCGCCGGTCCACTAGCGAACAAGATCTTATCTATGTAGAACAAGGTATCATATTGTCTGGGCCCTTAATTGGACAACAAGCATTAGGAATCCCACAGATAGTCAAGCACACATAATATAGTAATTAGAATCAATCACAAACTAATGGAAAATATATGAAGGCACATCACATCTCACGAATCCCCTACATCTCCCACGCCCAAGGGAATTACTCACACATGAGAGAAGAATGGATCATCAATATAATCAAATAAAGGGAATTCGTCTTGGTAGTACCGTGGAGATCCACAATGATAATAGAAAAATATCCAACACAATTCAAGATGGGAAGAAACAATCTCAAACCCTAGTCTTGCAAGGTGGAGATCCCTCTCTTTCTCAAGTACAAGTAGTTGCTATGGGGGTGTATTGGCTAGGAGGTCGAAGATCGTGGAGCGAGATGAAGAACGACTTCTCCTTCTTCTCGGGATCCCTTCTTTGTCCCTTCTAGATGGTGTGGCGGCTGTTGTGTTGTGTTTTTGTCCCAAGTCCCTTCATGGAAGTTGTTCCTTTTGACAAGACAGAGGCGGCGGCAACTATACAGCGGGAACTATACAGCAGGAAAAAGTATTCCCGCCCTATAGTTGGTCGTTAAACTGTCTGTGAGCTCCTCTTGCGTGCTTGCAAAGTGGGAGTTGCTTGTTTTCTCTAGAATATTGTATTTCTCTAGTTAAATCCTTCTATTGACGTTCAGAACCTAAAACACACATTAAAATCCAAGTTTTCTTTGCTACCGAAGTATTAGCATTATTTTCGAATCCAGGAGAAAACCATCAATAAAATCCATCAAAAATGTGTCAAATATCACATCTATCAACTCCCCCAATCTTAGTTGTTGCTCGCCCTCGAGTGATAAGGAAATAAGGAAGAATAGCAGAGATTCGAGACTAAAAATAAAGAAACTCACAAGTTTGAATTGGTGTCAAATTCTTTTCTTCACAATTCCTGCAATCTTAAATATGATCATACAAGTATTCACAAGATTTCACTGAGTCCACTTCCTAACCACGTATATCTTGCTAGAAAATAAATCATATGCCCAAGCAAGTTTCGAAAGTTTAGCTAGGAAGGTGAGATAAATTCTTTTGGTGCCTCTCTTTGTTTAGAGATGAAAACTTTTTGTTCTTGTTTATTTAACCAATTAAGAGTGCTCAAGTTGGCATCAAAAAATTTAATTTAAGAACAACTCATCTACTCCCATGTCAAAATTTCAAGACTCTCAAAAGCACCTTTTTCCTTCTCTTGTCTTTCAAAAACTTCAGCTCTTTCATAGAGAAATCATGCCACTATTTTTAACATGTTAATTGGGGCTGTGTTGTGCACTTATGACCATGCCAATAAAAATATTGAGCAATAATGGGCCAGAGGAGTACTACGACTTCACTTGGAACGTGAAACCACGAGGAGACTAATTTTTTTACACGTCATAGCATTGCTACTACAGACGCTTATATAACTCAATAGCCGAAATCAAGTGGTTTCCCACATTTAGATCGTTTTTTGGCCAGCGGAGTTAATAGTTCCCCATGGAGCACGACAGAGTTGTAATGACACGCGTAAAGCAATATCTTACGGTAATTATTAGAAAAAGTAGTGGCATAATTTCTACTACATCGAAGCGTCCATTTAATCAAACAATTTTAATCAAGGGTACTATCGAGTCTATTTATATTAAGCACAATTGGGATGGAGTAGTTCTAAAATCCAATTCTTTGAGCTAAGCATGGACTCAAGTCTTCTTTCAAATGCTTTTTCTTGTTGTAAAAATGTAGGAATTATTTTAACCAAGTTCATTGCTCATTTTTTCAATGCTAAAAAGGAGACACTAGCAAAGGAATAGAATTTGTAGGATAACAAGCTAAGTGGGGAGTGACTCCAGTGCAAGCAAGTAAATAATTGTAGGATCTATTTAAGGTTACAAGGAGTGTGATGAAAGGAATGTGATATCTCCTCTTGCTTGCTTCGTTCCTGTACTCGACTCGAATCTCTCCTATATTTCCATATTGCCAAATTACCTGAAATTAAGCAATCTCCGAGAGAAACAAAGAAACAAACTTGCAAATAAAATTACAACTAATTTTTTTTGTATTTTTGGTTTAGGAATGCAAAACTGAAAATAAACATGCAATTTTTGAAGAAATAAATCAAAAGAAGAAATAAAAACATGAATGCAAAGTTTGGAGGTTTTCAAACCTCCCCCAAGCTTAGGCCATTGCTAGGCTCAGTTGTTGCCGTCATTTGGCGGCTGGTGCGGGTACTACTGGTAGAAGTCGGGGAAGTGGGTCATGAAGTGACTGAAGTTGTGAGTCAAAGTGTTCACATCTTCATTCACATCCTGAAGAGTGTGGTCAATGTCCCCAACGCGCTGGTTGAGCTGCTGGAACTCCTGATAGGGCACGTAGTCGTACCCCTGCTGTGGTTGGTTGGGCCATGGTTCCCATGCTCCCCTGGCTGCTGCTACTACTATCCTTCCCAAGCAAGGTTGTGCCCCTGCTCTCCCTCCTTCTCCTGATCCTTCTCATCCTGATGCCCTTCACCTTCCTCCTCCTCGGGCTGGTGCTCGGCCAAGATCTCCGACACTTGGTCCTTGGTGAGGATCCAAGTGTCCTTCTCCACAATCGAGAAGGCTTGGGAACATGGCAGCTGAACCTGCTTAATCTATGTATCATCAAGATAACTAAATTGATAAGCTTGGAGCCTCCGGTTGGCATAGTAAACACCAAGGAAGCCACAAGCAGTCAAATACTTGATGTCCATAAGTTTGGAGCCGTCAACAGGTTCCATAACAGGTAGTACAATGTTCAATGCATAGGCAAGGTGGGTTACCAATCCACCAATGTGAATATCAACTTTTGTCTTGTTGATTTGGTGGCAAAAGTGCTGAATGAGTAGAGCTACATGACTGGGACTTTACATTGCATTGGGGAAGAGAGCCTTGGTGATTAATGCCATGTCTGCATTGGCCGTGGAACCAGTATCACCCCTTCCCAATATCGTGTTGACGAGGAACAATGCAAAGTAGCGAATGGTTGGGTTTTGAATGGTGGGCATCTTCTTCTGATAGAAGTGACTACCACCATTAACAGAGATAACCTCCCAAGTCTCTCCACTTGTAACGCTATAGAGGTTAGTAGTATTGGGCTCCCTAGTATGAGGGAAGCTAAAACCATTGAAAAATTGCTGGAAATTTATTTCATAGTGACATGGGTATACCCTACAGGTACTCGAGTTCGGTATATACGGTCCAGATACGGCAGAAGCCCACGGTGTTGCCAAGGCCCAAATGGAGAATTCGAGTGGCCCACGGACTCTGGATTACTTGCGAGACAACAAGAAGCTTAAGATAGAAAGTTTAAAGGGAAAACCCTAATCTATAACCGACTCGACCTGCTACCCGAGACCTAGCCTATCTATATAAAGGCTAGGAGGGGAGGCGAGGAGGACACACGCAACCCTAGTTTCCACAACTCTCGCCAGACTGCATCTGCGCGCCCCTGTAATCTTCGATTCCTTCGTTAATTCCAAGAGCAGATAAGCAGGAGTAGGGACCTCTATGAGGCTTGAACCTGGGTAAAACTTGTGCCCCTGTGTGCTTGTTTGCTAGCCGACTGATGCCTCTAGCGCTCCCTCCTCCAAAACCCAAGCCCATAACAATGGGCATTGACGAGTTAAACCCTTGTAAATTGGCGCCGTGTGTGGGAATTGGGAGTGCTGATGTCGCGACTTCTTCGGCCCCATCAACCGCGATCTACAACTCCGCAACAGCGGAGATTTGCCAACTCCTCGGTGCGTTCGACTTCACCGTCCACACGACGGCAACTCGCCCGGCTTTCGAGTCCGTGGGCGATGGAATCAGTCTGGCGATTGGGAGCTTCCACTTCCAAGTTGGTCAGATGGGCACGCTTCGTATGCCTAACTAGCCGACGGCACCCGCGATTGCTCCAGCATCATGGTTCTCGCCACCAATCGGCACCCTCAACAAGCTCAACGCCTCGGCAACAGCTAGGAGCACAGAAAGCGACAGTAGTCACAGATCCGATCTGGGTGACCTAGCCACTGAAGATGGAGCCTACGGATCCTGATCTGAAAGTTGTGGGAGCAATAGCTTCCCCAACCACTTCATGTGCGCGGTCATCAACGCAGGCGACACCACCGCCAATTGCAACAACACTGGCAACGGATCTGGCACTGGGCCACCAAACGGTGGCATACCCAACGGCAGTCCACCCAATGGCGGCATACCTAACGGTGGAAACGACGCGCCCGTCAACAATGGAGCGGTAGGAGAACCTCCAACCATTGTGAATGAAAACATTGGAGAGCGCGTAGTGATCAAGCTCAACGACAACAAGTGGGCCCGCTGCCAAGAAGCCCTACGAGGCAATCCTCTGCCTTTCAACTCCCCGCAAGACATGTTGATGGGCTACCATTGGCTACTGAAGGAGGAATACATACGCCAGCTACATGCAGTCGCACAAATCGAAGCGTGTAAAAAGGCGGCAGAAGAGTCGAGCCTTCGGCGAGCTGGGCTCTCCTCCCACGGAGGATCCTCCTCCAAAGGCAACGAGTACGTCGCCAACAAACGGCGTTCTTGACTGGCCCACATCACCGAGCAAGAGCGCGTAGAAGCCGCGAAAGTCCTCAACTTCAGCTCCATGACAGTGGACATGCGGGGCAACATGCTCCCGAAGACGCCGCAAGCCGCGGTGACAACGGCCACCATGTACCTCCTCAACAACCAGCCGCCAGCTGGAGATCCACGAGCTGCCATGCACTGATCTACGATCACGGGATTGGGGCTAATCGAGGCCGCCCTCGACAAAGAGCCAACATCGGAGCCAAAGAAAGGCAAGGCTCTGGCAAAACGCTATTCCTCGCCCTCGTCCAGCGACGACATTCATGATCTGTCTCGGCATCGCTGCTCACAGCGACACGATCGTGACTACGATGCGCGTGATGACCTCAGCAGCACAAAATTGACAAATCAAGGGCAAGACGCGCTCGTTCGATTGACTCAGAAGAGGACGAGACTGAACTCTGTGGCACCAGATGCTTCAGCAAAGCCATCAGGTAGAAGCGAATGCCTAAAGGATTCAAGCTATAGTCAGAGAACCCAAAATTCGACGGTCTACAGGGCCATCTACAGGCTACATGGCGGGAGTCGAAGCACGGCCATGCAATGCCTACAGCTACAGCTGTAGGGCGCCGCCCGCGCATGGCTCAACAATCTCCCGCGCAGATCCATTTGCAGCTGGGAAGAGCTGGTCTACAACTTCATGCGAAATTTCAAGGGCACCTACAAAAGGCCCGCATCAATCGAAGAGTTGAGGAGCTGCCAGCAAAGGTCGGGCGAATCGCTACGCTCATACATCCAGAGGTGGTCCATCATCGACAATTCTGCGGAAAACATCTCGGAAGACCACGAAATCGACGCGTTCAATGGCGGTGTGCGCCGCATAGAACTCAGGGAGGAGCTGGGCCGCTGCAAGCCCAAAACAATCGACCACCTAATGAAAATTGCAAATCGGTGGGCCGACGAAGAGGATTTGGTGAAAAACCGCACCTACTCTAATGATGACGATGGCCTTGGGCACAGACGCGACCATCGAGGCAAGTGGCGAATATGCATCTACGATGACCGCAACGACGTCAACATGGTCGCAGCCAGCTACGCCGACAAATGCGACGACAACCGCAATAGCGGCTATCGCAGCGGTGGATACCGCGACTCCGGGAAAACCACGTAGGCGTGGCAGTGCCGCACTCGCGAAGAGGCACATCTACATCGTGGATAAACTGTCCGGACCGTGCAACGTGCACATCTACATCGACAAGCACGACGGCAAGAAAAAATCTAGCCACCTTCTCAAGGACTATCGCGAGTTTCTCAAACTCCACGAGGGCCTGGCTCGGATGAAACACGAGGCGGTCAGTAGGGGCTACGGAGCTGCCCCAGGTCCTGTGGCACATGGAGCTCCTCCACCACCGCCCGGACCACCACCACCACCACCCGCGGCCGCGCCGGTCCAGCATCACGGCAGCGAACCATACCCACGAGCTGTGGGCAACATGGGGATGATCCAAAAGGGGCATCCCTCAAATCGAGTGCAGAAGGCCATCACTCGCCAAGTCAACTTGGTGATAAACTCGCCACCTTCCACCACTGAGTAACTCAGTGGAAGCGACTCCTGCATCACTTTCGATAGGCGTGACCACCCGCGGCAAGTTCCTCGTCCAGGCCACTGTCCCCTCGTACTCGAGGCGCAGATTGGGGGTTTCAACATGAGTCGCGTCTTCATGGATGGCGGAAGCAGCACCAACCTCATGTTCGCAAGTACCTTGCGTGCGATGAGGATCCCTCTGACGTGTTTGGAAGTTTCAGACACGATGATCCAGGGCATCGTCCCAGGGAAAGGCATATATCCCCTGGGGAAAATCAACCTCGACGTCATCTTCGGCACGCCGCAGAACTTTCGGCGAGAGTGCATCGACTTCGAGGTCGTCGACTAGCCTTCACAATATCACTACATCCTCGGACGTGTCGCGTTCGTGAGGTTCATGGAAGTGCCACACTACACCTACCTGCAGATGAAGATGCCGGGTCCAAACGGCGAAATCACAATCAACGGCAACTTCGAAATGTCCGACAGCTGCGACAGGGAATTCAACAGAATCTCCCAGTCCTTCGGCATGCAGGAGGAACTCGCAAGACTAAAGAAGTCGACAGATAACAGTCTGCCTCCCCTGAGAAGGCCAAGTTCACCCGACCTGTCCTTTGACTCGTCGGTGCACCCGAAGAAAGTCCAGGTCCACCCAACAGACCCGACCAAGACGGCCCTCATCGCCAACAACTTGAGTTCCGCATAGGAACTCGCGCTCGTCGAATTCCTCCATGAGCACTGGGAAATCTTCGCCTGGTGTCCAGCGAACATGCCAGGGGTTCCTAGGGAATTCATCGAGCACGCACTCAACGTAAATCCAGACGCAAGGCTAGTCAAGCAGACAATACGGTGACTTTCTGAACCAAGAGCAATAGCGATAGGAATGGAGATCAACGGACTCCTCGACGCAAACTTCATATGTGAGATCAAGGAAATCACTTGGCTCGCTAAAGTGTTGGTGCCCAAAAAAGACACGGATATCCTGCGGATGTGCGTGGACTTCACCTCCCTGAATAAGCACTGCCCAAAGGATCACTTCCCGTTACCGCGAATCGACGAAATCATCGACTCCACTGCGGGATGTGAACGCCTTTGCTTCCTCGACGCCTACTCAGGATACAATCAAATTCGAATGAAGGAGGAAGACCAAGAGAAAACGGCATTTGTGACGCCCTTTGGTGTGTTCTGCTACAACACGATGCCCTCCAGGCTAAAAAATGCAGGAGCCACCTATCAACGGTGCATGCAGGCCTGCCTCCAGAATCAACTTGGTCGCAACATCCAAGTCTACGTTGATGACATCTTCATCAAAACAAAAAAGGAAGCCTCGCTAATCGCCGATCTATGCAAAACCTTCGCCAACCTAGACCGCTACCGGATCAAGCTCAATCCGGACAAATGCGCCTTCGGTGTACCATTTGGGCAACTACTCTGGTATCTCATCTCCGCGAGGGGGATCAAGGCAAACCTGAATAAAATGAAAGCCACACTGGCCATGGAGAAGCCAAAGAACGTAAGAGGCATCCAGCAGCTGTCTGGGCGAATCGTAGCGCTCAGTCGAATGGGCGAAAATGCACTGCCTTTCTACCAACTTCTCCACAAAATGACAAGTGCGAGTGGACAGACGAGGCGCAAGTAGCATTCGAAGACCTCAAACGTCTACTATCCACCTCGCCAGTATTGGTGACTCCATGTGAAAAAAGAGCCACTGTTGCTCTACATCTCCGCCACCAACCAAGTTGTCAGCATGGTGCTCATGGTGAAACGAGCCGAAGAAAACAAGGTCCACGGGGTCCAGCGCCTAGTCTACTACCTCAGCGAGGTGCTCACACCAACAAAACAGCGGTACCGACACTACCAGAAGCTGGCGTACGGTGTCTTCATGACAGCCAGGCGACTACGCCACTACTTCCAGGAGCACCCAATCGTGGTAGTCAACAACGCCCCGCTCGGGCATATCCTCAATAGCCCTGATGCCACCAGACGAGTCGCGCTTTGGGGAATCGAGTTATCTCCACGAGACATTACAAAAGAAAAGCGCGACGCGATCAAGTCACAAGTCCTCGTGCACTGGATGGAGAACCAGCTCCCCAAAAAGCCAGATATGTCTTATCTCTGGACAATGCACTTCGATGGGTCCAAACGAAAGGACGGGGCCAGCGCAGGTACCATACTGACATCGCCCTAGGGAGACAAGCTGAAATACATCCTGCGAATGCAGTTCACGACCTCCAACAATGAAGCCAAGTACGAGTCCCTAATCCATGGGATGCGGATGGCGAAAGCCTGCAGCGCCAAGAGGCTCATCATCTACGGGGACTCCAAACTGGTGGTGAACCAAACAATGCACGAGTGCGACACACTAAGCGACAACATGATCACCTACTGCGACCTCTAAGACACACTCGAAGGGGAATTCGACGGCTGTGAGGTGCGGCACGTAGGCCGCGAAAGCAACGAAGAGGCAGACACACTCGCCAACATTGGCTCCACCTGCGCCTCCATACCACCTGGGGTATTTCTTGAGCGTATCTGCGAACGCTCCATCAAGCCAAAGGCTACAGAGAAGAAAGCAAGCACATCAACGGACTCAGGGGCTACGCCACCCAATGAGCCAATGGCACTCAATGACCTGGAGCTCGACACAGGACTCGAAGGACCATTGGGTGTCATGATGATTGAGCCATCTTGGACTCAACCCTACATCACATATCTTCTCAGCAAGAGGCTGGGTGACGACCCGACAGACACGCGACACATTGCGCGACGATCCAAGGGATTCACCATCATCAATGGCAAACTATACAAGCGCAGCATCACATGAGTACTCCAATGGTGCATCTCCAATAGGGACGGAAGGGCCGTCCTCCTCGACATCCATGAAGGGACCTGCGGGCATTATGCTGGCAGTCGCGCCCTCGTCGCTAAAGCTCTACGAGCTGGATTCTACTGGCCCACGGCCATGTGCGACGCCAAGGACATCGTCCAGCGCTGCAACGCTTGCCAGCGACTCGCGGACAAACCGCACGCACCTGGTGCGGAACTCCTGCCAATACCATTGGCTTGTCCCTTCGTGCAATGGGGACTCGACTTGGTCGGCAAGCTCCTGAAATACTCGCGAGGAGTTTACATATACCTCTTGGTCGCAGTCGACAAGTTCACCAAGTGGATCGAGGCCATGCCGGTGACAAACCAATCAGGAGCCAGCGTCGTTAAGTTCTTCGAGTCCATTGTCTACCGCTACGAAGTGACACATAGCATCATCACGGACAATGGGACGAACTTCACCTCCAAGGAGTTCCTGGAATTCTGCGTAAACCTGGGAATCCACATAAGTTATGCCTCGGTAGCTCACCCATAGACCAATGGTCAAGTCGAAAAGGCCAACGGCTCGTCTACGGTGGAATCAAGAAACGACTCCTCCGGCCACTCGAACAAGCCGCCAGATGCTGGCCAGATGAGCTGCAATCCATACTCTAGAGCTTGCGCACAACTCCAAACAGTGCCACGGGATACACCCTGTTCTTCATGGTGCACGGCGCTGAAGCGGTGCTACCCGCAGAAGTACACTACAAAGCCCCATGGGTGGTCGCCTACAGCGAGCAGGAGTCAACTCTCGCACTTGAAGACTCCGTCGACCTTCTTGATGAGGCACGAGAAATCGCAGCGGAGAGATCAACGATCTACAGCAAAGCCTCCACAACTACCACAGCAGAAGGCTACGCCCAAGATCCTTCGTCGAAGGAGACCTGGTCCTACGACTCAAGCAACAAGGGCATCTCAAGCTCAAGTCTCCATGGGAGGGACCTTACATGATTACAGAAGTAATCCCAGGTGGCGCCTATCGCCTTAAATATTTCAAGACAGGAGTCACATACTCCAACCCCTGGAACGTCGCACAACTGCGTCATTTCTACCCCTAGTCGTTTTTAATTACAAATAAGGCTATACATCCAGGCTACTTAGCCACACATTATACCTCGTACTATTCTGCGAATAAATAAAGCTAACTTTCCCGAAACTGTGTTTTCTCTCATTTTTCTGGCAATCTTATCACTCGGGGGCTACGCCACCCTTTACATCCTCATTCTACGAACAAGTCGCAGTATCCCGAGTAGCTGACACAACATCAATCGAACCCTTGATAAAACACCAACCCAGTTACAACGCACCTGACAGGTTGGCAAACTACTGAGATAACATAAGTCAGGCTAACGAAAAGGAACTACAGAGTACAAATACACTCGCAAAATATATAAGCTAGCAAGCTCTTTACATATCAATAGAAATTAATTACATTCAACATACCCATATGAACTTTACAACATTTGTACAATTATGCGCAGGATACAAGCTAAAACTACTGCCGCAACAAAAGAACGTTTGTTTGCTCCTCGAAGAAGTCGACGATTTCTTCTGATGGGCGATGAACTGCCTGGTAATGTGGAACCATGTTCCAGGTCGAACCTTCCGACGGGGTCGGCGGCCCAGCAGCAACAGCTGCAACGTCTACATCTGGCCTATGCAGTCGCACCAGCGACAAAGCAGCCTTGGCACAAGCTACTAACTGCTGTCGCACACACTCACGAACTTCACTCAGATCTTGGAACTTCGCTAGAAGAGCCAACAGGCTTGAAGGGACGGCGTCCAGCGGAAACATCATTTGGTAGATATGCCTAAGGCATGATTGCGCCTTCTTCAAAAAGTGGAGTACTCGAGAAGCACGATCCTGCAGGGTCGCAAGTGCGCACGATCATGGTCCACCCAAAAGTACCCACTCACATGAAGCTGCTCCTGGGTCAGGTCATTCATTCGAATGGCAATCCGGTCTTTCTCATCCTGCGGATGACGAGCACTGACAACTACACCAAGCAAAAAGGGCAAAGTATGAAGACAAGGCATTGTCGCGACTGACTAAAAGAAAAGATAAGAGGGCAGAAAGCTAACACTTGAACTGATCGCCCAGCTGCGTCACATCCTCCAATAGATACTGCCAGCGGGCGGTAGCCTTCTCCACCCTCGACTTCCATACATCCGCGCTACTGCAGAGGATGAGCAAATCACGTTCCAGTTGCTTAACACGATCATGCAGTCGCGAAAGCAGGGACAACTCATCCGCCCTTGAGCGCGACTGCACCAAGGTCTCATCAGTGGGTGGTGGATCAAGAGGATCACTCGAGGGACCACTCGACGTACCCTATCATAAACCAAGCAAGAGCAAAAATAAGGGACCAAAAATACATTGACAAAAGGCATAGACGCATTCAAGCTCAGCAAAAGTCTCGACTAAGACACTTCCATAAAAGCATTGTTCCAACACAAAAGTTAAAACTACAACTATTACAAGATAGCTACTGAGGAGCAGCCTGCTTCTTTGACTTCGACTTGGACTTCGGGGGCCTTATCGAATCCGTGGCGGTCTCCGACACCACAGACTTTCCAATGCCGGCCCCTGATGTCGCAGCCTTCGTCGCATTCCTCGCTCGCTGCAACTCCTCGGAGTACTTGGCGACTATACTGCTGAGTTGCGGCCCATATTTACCACATCCAATAGCAAAGGGAGCAAACACTACCTATTGGCCATCCGCGCCGATGGGAATCGCCTTGGAAATTGCGGTGGGATCCACCTCCATGCCATGGGCTTACACCATTGCGAGTGTCATGGTGGCACTGACGGACCGCTGAGAGTTCCTGAAGTCCATAGGAATACCCCAAGCAAGGGATTCTGCTAGGTCCTCCAGGTTGTGAAGAAGTTCAGCCTTGGGAGTTAGATCCCTGCGTATGCGACTGAGCACATTCCTGGCCTTCGTCAGCGTCCCTTGAAGAGAAGCGCTGCAGTCTTCGACTGCGGCGATGGCACCAGCCAATGCATAGTCATGACGAAGAGCCTGGGCGTCAAAGCTCAGGCCACCGGCATCTACATAAAGCAAAGTGTTGGTATGATACCACAATGTCGAAGCAAGAAACAAAGAAAATTCAGCTGAAAGAATACCTGAGAGGGACTTAGCAATCGAGACAAGCTGCTCCTCGAGCAACTTCTCCCTCTCGGCATTGGAGGAACACAAGTCTTCGTGCTTCCGCAAGTCCTCCTCGCGCCTTTTCGATTCCTCCAAGGCCGCGATTGCTTTGTCGTGACTCTTCGCCGCCGCGGCAAGCGCCTTCTCAAGTGAAGCGGCATGGTGCAGAAGTTTGTTATGCTCAACTGCAAGAGACGATGTATCATCAATCGCATCTAGACACTTCACCAAGCCAATACTAACCTTCAACAACGCGATGTCAATTGTCCAGTTGCGCATGCTATCGACCCATCTCTAGGACTTTCTCCGCCAGGCGGGCAGCCTCCTTCACGATGAGCTGCATTAGAAGAAAACAAAAGTTCAGCAACAGCACCAAGTATATATTCGACTGCCAACACAGTAAAGAGATGCTTACATGGTCCTCTAGAGACTCCAAAGATGACTGCCGCGCAGTCATCGGGGTAACAATCTGGTGTTCCCCAGCATGTGGGGAACTCGAAGAATTGTGCCCGAAGTGGGCCGCCAATGGAGGAGAAGAAGATTGTTCGGCCACCTCTTTGGCCTTGGAGTCCGCGACTCCGGATTCCTTCAAAAATTGGAAGTCACCAGAAGACGACGACGCCGCTTGACTACAGAACGTATCCAGCAGACACTTCAGGGAATGCAAATCCAAAAAAGAAACTAAGACAAAGTCGATAATTTACCAGTCAATTTGTGAAAATCGAAGGTTTGCTCCTCTGACTCTGACGACTCCTTTGGTAGTCGTAGCTTCTTCCGGGCAGGAGGAGCCTCTGACCGCACAGGAATGACGGGGATTGGCTCCTCTGCACCAACAAAAGGGCCTTCTAGAGTCGACGACGATGAAGCATCCGAGTCCTTGCTGCAGGAACGCTTGCGAGTGTCCGAGTCGTTGGACTCGGGGTCTCCCTCCTCCTCTTTAATTGGGACGGTCGACTCCGACTCGTCCTCTTAATCCACTTCGCGAGGAATAACCCCTTCAGGAAGAGGGGGCAAATTGGGAGACACCTTGCAATCCTGCATTCAGAAGATAATTTATTATACATCAAGTACTTAACGGCAATCGACAAAGAACGCTACTTCATAGTACAATTCTACCTCAGGAGGAGGGTTAGAGGCGTCGAAAGGAAGCACGACTGGTTTGCCTGGAAGATCCTACTTGGCGGTATACTTCGTCACCAATCATAGCCTCTTATCTACTTCACCAGCAGAAATGCCAACGGCAGATACGCGAGTGGCATTGTTCGCACCAGCCCAATGGAACATGGGATGGACTCTGGCCTGCAGAGGCTGGACACGACGGCGCAACCATGTGCGAATGAGGGCAGCGCCTCCCTCTTCTTCCGATGGCAGTGAGAACGGAGGAAGTAGCTCGGAAAGATGCGAAGTTGGTCCAACGCTGCAACGAGAAAGTGCGCAAAAACAAGCATAGAGTGGCAGCAATGGAAATGGAGGCATGAACAATGAAGAGAGATGGGGAAATTACCGCAGCTGTGCTACTACTTAACCTCATCGCAGACAAAATCCAACGGCCAGAAGAAACCCTACTACACATGTGGCGTACATCACCATCGACACGTGGCGAAGCTGAAGCACGAACCGTCCCCCCACTATTCCCATTACACGCAGAAATCAAGGAGACGCAGTGAAAACAGAAGATCACGCACACCCAGTCAAATCAAAGTCAGAAAGTGGGACCCACCAGTCGTCACGTCCCGTCAAAGCTGCTGACGTGGGAAACCAAGGTCATCACATCGTTAGCACTGACGTCATTGATTTCAGCAGCAGAAGATTTCGACTACTTTAGTCCTTGATCGAGTCTTCGAATCAACCAAGCACTCGGGGGCTACTCCCATAGGGAGCTAGTCGTGCACCCTACGATTTATCTTTATGCAGGGATAAGAGCATTCAGGACATACCCACCACTTGAATCTATGATTCGATTGAGGATCATTGGTTACTTCCATAGGGAGCGCCAGAAGCAAATCCGACTGAAACAAGCAACAAAAGAAGACAACAGTCGCAAAAAGTTTTTAGTCCCCGCCTCAGTCTTCGACTCAACCAGTCACTCAGGGGCTACTCCCATAGGGAGCGCTGGTCGCACACCCTATGATTATTTGTACATCGTACTATGTGTTGATAACATCCACACTCGAATGCTATGGCGACTCCGCCTCATACTATCCCTACAAAGAGACTACGTCTCCTGGGCCACCCGAATCATCTCCACGATGACAAAAAATCGGATGCCGCGCTTACAGCATGAAGATAAGACCTGAATAAGACCTGGCAACACATCTTATACGCACTACCAGAAAAATATCCGTGACTGCAGGTGTGATGAACATGCCTTGATGGACGCGTCGAGTGCTCACACTTATACACTGGAATTCGACTACTGTAAGACCTCCACGGCCTGAGTCAGATTACGCCAGCACTTTTCCGAATTCGAGTCCGGGGACTCGAGTTTGAGTAGATTGCGTTGTTTTGCCCTAAGGCAGTTAACTGATACCGATGCATCGGATAAATCAGGCACGTATATCAACAATTCCTATGACACAAATTAAACACTCGAAAATGTACTCAGTCATGCACTCGAAAGGCCTCATAAAGTCTCCAGTCGAATCTACGATTCCACTGGACACTCGGGGGATACTGACATGGGTATACCCTACAGGTACTCGAGTTCGGTATATATGGTCCTGATACGGCAGACGCCCACGGCGTTGCCAGGACCCAAATGGAGAATTCGAGTGGCCCACGGACTCTGGATTGCTTGCGAGACAAGAATAAGCTTAAGATAGAAAGTTTAAAGGGAAAACCCTAATCTGCAACCGACTCGACCTGCTAACCGAGACCTAGCCTATCTATATAAAGGCTAGGAGGGGGCAGCGAGGAGTACACATGCAACCCTAGTTTCCACAGCTCTCGCCAGATTGCATCTGCACGCCCCTATAATCTTCGATTCCTTCGTTAATTCCAAGAGCAGACAAGTAGGAGTAGGGACCTCTACGAGGCCTGAACCTGGGTAAAACTTGCGTCCCTGTGTGCTTGTTTGCTAGCCGACTGATGCCTCCAGCACTCCCTCCTTCTCCAAAACCCAAAACCATAACAATGGGCATTGACGAGTTAAACCCTCGTCACATAGTGTTGCCGGTTCATGCTGAAGCTTATTGTGCACATGTTACCTTTCTCCCTGTGGTCGTTGTAGAAGGAGGCAGGTAACTCACGGGTGAGCTCGGCGTAGGTGTCGTGGCTTGCGAAGCCAAGTATCGCCAACCCCGACCTGCTACACATGAGGTCGAAGTCCGTCCTCAACCCGACCGCGGTGAGAAAGTTGTGGTCAGCCCAACGTGTGGGCAACACCCTCCTTGATGCGACAATGTCCATCTTGGAGTTGTGCGGGGCTCGGGCCCCTGAACTTGATCCCTCTCCCCGTTGGCGCTTGCTCGAACGAAAGAGGCTACCGATTTTGTTCATGATGATGTACTGGAAAATTTCACCATAAAACTTTAGGCATATAGTTTCTATATGATATATGAACGATTCTACGTGGAAAAATTCAATCCTAATGTGAGAAATTAATAGGGAAAACGAAATAAGCTTGAGTTCATCCACTAGATCAATGTGAGAGTTTCAACCATGGAAATCTGAAAATAAAGCATGGATAGGGAGAGAAACATACCGATCTATTGAATCCCCCACTCAAACAAATGCAATCCGCGAAGAATCAAGAGTTCTAGGTGGATTTTGAGAGGTTTGGAGAGAGAATATGAGAGAAATAATGAGGAGAGAAGGAAGACCCAGCCGTCCCGGTGCGATTTTGTGGTCGCACCAAACTATACGGCCGGAACTATACGGGCGGGTGATGGTGCTCCGCCCGTATAGTTGCGGTGGTGCCGCAACTAGGGTTTCTTTATAAAGGAAAACAACTTTACGGGCAGATCAAAGTGATCCCGCCGTATAGTTGGTCGTTAAACTGTCTATCTCTTGAGATAGATTTCTAAAATTGGTATCGATATCTATACGACCAAAACTATATGTCCAGAATTTTTATTTCCGCCGTATAGTTGGTCGTTAAACTCCCAGTATGTTTTGGAACAAAATTCTATGAAGGCATCGATATCTATATGGCCGGAACTATAGAGCCGGAATTTTTATTCATGTCATATAGTTGGTCGTTAAACTCTCAGTACCTTTCCGAAATTTTTGTAGGAAGGCATGGATATCTATACGGCCAGAATTTTTATTCCCGCCGTATAGTTGGTCGTTAAACTGTCTGTGCCTTTAAAGAAAATTTGTTGATGAAACTATAGGACCAGAACTATACGTTCGGAATTTTTATTCCCGTCATATAGTTGGTCGTTAAACCATCAGTAATCATCAAAAAAATTCTATTGCTTCGAGGATACCTTCTTATACCATAACTTAGCGAAATACCAAGTTTTTAACAGAAAATTGATAGTAAAAACTGTCGACCAACATTAGCATGTTAAACGAAATTTTTTAGCTTCTGTAAATAGAAAAATCAAACTTTTATTCTTATTATTATTGTCTACTCATTCAATCAACATTTCTACTACTTTTTGACAGCTGCATCTTCACGTGCGTGCTTCCGCAAGAATGTCTGTGAAAAAGTGGTAGGAATACGATGAACTTTTTATTATCTAATCTACTAAATTAACGAAAATGGGTTGACTCCCATTAAGCATTTATTAAGAATGGTTGAATCTCTCAACCTCTTCTCTCTTCTAAAATTCTTACCTTTGGTTGCCCCTTATCAATGGCACTTACCACATGAACTCGTTTAGCCGGTGGAACATATCTTTCTCCTGCTTCTAGCTTCTTTGGAAAATACCGGACGATTTCAGCATCATAAACATTGAAGATTATCTTCCCTTCTGCACAATCTACTGATGCACCTGCAGTACTGAGGAAGGGTCTTCCAATTATTATAGATAATCTTTCAACTTCTGGCATTTCAAGAATGATAAAATTAGTGGGAATAACATGCTCATCTATCCTAAGTAAGACATCCTCAATCATACCAACAGGTTGTTTATTGGACTTGTCAGCCATCTATAAAGTGATAGTAGTAGGAGAATACTCCCCTAATCCTAAACTTTTATATAGGCATTACACTAACTCCTGCTCCTAGACACATAAGGCATTATGAATATCTGTTTTACCTATTGAGCATGATATAGTTGGTATTCCAGGATCTCTAGACTTAGACAAGAGCTTCCCGTTAGTAGGATAGCTAGTTACCATTGCAACAGTTTCAGTTATTTCTTTCTACTAAGAATATCACGAAGGAATTTACTATAAGTAGGAACTTTAATTGCATCCGCAAATGGAATTTCCAGATGAAGGTCACTAAGTGCCTTTATAAAAGAACTATAAATTACCTCATCTGGTGCTTTCTTTTTTCGATCTGGATAAGGAAGCTTTTTCTCACCTGACTTGTATTTTACCTTTTTGGGGGGTTAGGCTCTTTTGTTACTTTCTTTTGTTGTTGCTTATTGCTTTTCTTCTTTTCTACTACAATAACTTCATCTTATTTACTTGTTTCTTTATCTTCTCTTGGATCAACCATTTATGCATCAGAGTCATAATGATCATCCTGTGCATCATTCTGGTCGTCCTTGGTTTTCTCTTGCGTCCCAGTTTCATCTTGAGGATCCACTAATGTATCATATTCTTGACTTGCTTCGAGCAAGGATTTTTTCTTACCCTCTTTTCAGCTTTGTATTCCGATGGTCCTAAGGGTCCTATGACAACTACACCCCTTCTTGTGCCAGCGTTAGTAGAAACAGAAATATCTTTATCATCACGAAGAAAAATTTGATAACTAGATGCTATTTGTTCACACTGGGTTTCAATCATACTAAGATATTTATGAAATAGTTTTATTTCTTGGACAATCTCATCATAGTTTTTAGTGAGTTCCACCAGAATCTTCTTGTGTTTTTGGAAATGCTTATGCAAGTTATTATGAGATTTTACTTGTCGATGTTTTAGTTCTTGAAAAACTTTTATAGTTTCATCTTCTTTAGTTAAAACTTGTAACAAATCCTCTTTGTTTTATTTAGAAAGTTCAGAAGGTATACCTTTTTCCTTCAAAGTTTTATGTACCTCGTGCATAAGATCAGGAGTTATGCGAAGTATCGCTTTTTCTGGCTTAGTGCCAAAATCAGGATTATATAAAGAATCATTCTTAGCCCTAGTAGACATTAATTCCAAACATTCTTTAATAGTTAAAGTATTTATTGATCCTCCTGCTGAGAGGTCAAGCAATTCTTTACATTGAGTATTGAGACCATGGAAAAATAAATTGCAGATTGTTAGATTAGAATAGCCATGATTAGGAATACTATCGATCATTCCACAGAATCTTTCCCAGGCTTGTGTGTAGTTTTCTCCCACGTTTTGACTAAAGTTGCCTATGTTCTTTATTAGTTCAGTTACCTTTTTAAAAGGAAAAAACCTGTTTATGAATTTAGTAATGCAGTTTTCCCAACATTTAATGTAATGGCGAGGGAGATAATATAGCCAGTCTAGAGCTTTACCTTTAAGAGACCATCGAAATAATTTAAGACGAGAGAAGTCTCTTGGGAAACCTTTTGGTCCAAGTGATGTTATCACATCGTCAAACTCTCTCATATGTCTTCCTGGGTCTTCATCTTCCCTTCCACTGAAAGCTTTTTCCTGCAAAATCTTAATAATTCCACCATCAAATCAATATTCTCTAACTCCAGGATTAGGGAATTCTATTGGTTGCTTAAGAAATTCAGAACTTGGAGCACTATATTCCCTGAGAGTTTTCTTAGGTTTCAGAGGAGTGGTCATGTAAATAGACATGATTTCCATAATATCACTCAGGTTTTCAACTTCAACTTTATTTGATCTTAAAAGTTTTTCAATAATTTCTTCACGTCTCTGAGCAGGCACGCTCTCAATATAATTCGGTAGGTAGGTCTTACCATAGCGTGTAGACCCTTTGTCTCCTATGGAGAACATTTTGTAGTAGCCACACCTGAAATGTCAAAAGACAAACACTTAGCGCTTAGCTCCCCTACAATGGCGCTAGAAAATATCTTGATGTCTGCAAGTGCACATATCGTTTGTAGCTAGTTTTGAAGTTCAGATATCGACCCCACAGGGATCCCAAAGGTAAGTGTTTATTGGTGAAGTCTCTGTCACACCCGAAGTTGTCACAGGTCTTCGAGTGAATTGACTGCAAGTGTTGAAATAATAATGGGGTTTTGATTAAATGCAATAGATTTAAATAGAACTAAAATGTAAACTTCAGAAATATAATGCATAAAAGTAAAGAACGACTTTGCTTGTTTGTTGTTTTCTGCATATGGCGAAAGAAGGCGCGGGGAGATTCAGTTCATGGTTATAGTGAATGTGCTAGGTGGACGAGTGGTAAATGTAACAATTAGAATCTTATAGATATATGTGTAGGCGAGCAACCCATAATTAGCCGAAACTCCTCTTGGTAGATTTCATCCCAACTTCAATAATCATACTAGCCTGCTACCAAAACCATGGTCAGACACTAGATGATTAAGACCCTTCAGGTCGCTTAGTGATTAAGCTCCTTGGATTGGACTAATGCAATAAGCACAGTGGTCACTCATTATCCTCGAGTCAACTAGCTTTCCATTGATATCCCTGTGTCACCCAGGGGTCGTCGGTCCACTAGCGAACAAGATCTTATCTATGTAGAACAAGGTATCATGTTGTCTAGGCCCTTAATTGGATAACAAGCATTAGGCATGCCACAAATAGTCAAGCACACATAATATAGTAATTAGAATCAATCACAAACTAATGGAAAATATATGAAGGCACATCACATCTCACCAATCCCCTACATCTCCCACGCCCAAGGGAATTACTCACACATGAGAGAAGAACAGATCATCAATATAATCAAATAAAGGGAATTCATCTTGGTATTAATGTGGAGATCGACAATAAGAATAGAAAAATATCCAACACAATTCAAGATGGGAAGAAACAATCTCAAACCCTAGTCTCGCAAGGTGGAGATCCCTCTCTCTCTCAAGTACAAGTAGTGGCTATGGGGGTGTATTGGCTAAGAGGTTGAAGATCATGGAGGGAGATGAAGAACGTCTTCTCCTTCTCGGGATCCCTTCTTTCTCCCTTCTGGATGGTCTAGCGGCTGTTGTGTTGTGTTTTTGTCCCCAGTCCCTTCATAGAAGTTGTTCCTTTTGACAAGACAGAGGTGGCGTCAACTATACGGAGGGAACTATGCGGTCGGAAAAAGTATTCCCGCCGTATAGTTGGTCGTTAAACCGTCTGTAAGCTCCCCTTGCGTGCTTCCAAAGTGGGACTTCCTTGTTTTCTCCAGAATATTGTATTTCTCTAGTTAAATCCTTCTGTTGACGTTCAGAACTTGAAACACACATTAAAATCCAAGTTTTCTTTGCTACCGAAGTATTAGCATTAGGTAAAGCCAGAAAACGATCAAATCTAGGAGAAAACCATCAATAAAAGCCATAAAAAATGTGTCGAATCTCACAGCTATCAGTTACCATGTGATAAGGAAGTATGTCAGTGATGGTGACATTATGCTTTATAATGTACATACGGATCTGAATGTTGCAGACCATTAATGAAGCCTCTTCCACGTGCAAAGCATGATCAACACTACGAAGCTATAGCTGGCAGATTCTTGCCAAATGTAAACTAGTTTATTTGTACTCTAGTGAAAGTGGGGGACTATTGGAGATATGCCCTAGATGCCAATAATAAAGATATTTTTGTTATTATATCTCATATGTTCATAATAGTTTTATGCCATGCTACGACTGTATTAAGAGGAAACATTAACACACGCATGGTATGTAAACAAACCAAGTCCCTAGTAACCTCTAGTCGACTAGCTCATTGCCCAACTGATGATCGTGGTTTCCTGATGATGGACATTTATGTCAATTGACAATGGGTTCATGTCATTGTATGAATGATGTGATTGACACACAACCAACCAAAGTATTGCAATGAGATCCAGTCACAAAGTTCAACATTGCAATATCTAGTAGAACGTAGTAACCCACTCCTTTGACCGTGAGATCATATCTAATAACTATCACCACAGGCTGTTGTGACTACATCAATTGTCACACCATAACAGGGTGATCATAAAGGTGTTTATCAGGTACTCTGAAGGGATAGGTTGAGGCATATGCATCGAGATCGGGATTTCCCATCTGGGTGAGAGATAGATACTCTAGGCCCACTCGGTGAGATTGCATCTATGAAGCTGTCAACACCCGAATTTTTAATCCAGATGCCTGTTATGCCATACATCGTAATCCTAGGATTACCATTTTTGCGAGACATAACAGATTGGATATCACAGTACATCATCCATTACAAACCATAATAAGGTCTTACACAAATAAGGGATCTCATGATCTAGTCTTAATACAAACAAGCAGCGGAATAATAAGCGTAGCAGTGGGCTCCATATTTAGTGTCACAGGAAATGCTGACGATGGGAGATGATCCTAGTTGTCGTAGCCGTCCTGTTGTCCATATTTCTGATAGTCCTCCTCATAGTCTGGCCACGGGAATAGCCAGGGACAAAGCCATGCGTACTCTTTAAGTACTCGCAAACTATCACTAACAAGTAAGGTAGTTCTAGTATGAATCCTAAGCTCTAAGTTTATTTGCAAAAAAGCCAGATTTATCTAAACTAAGTTCAGAAGTAAAGAAAACTAAGTAAAAGTTATAAATCACTTTAAGTTGGGAACCAAGTTTTTATATTCACAACCCTGTTGTGGTCAAGTCAAAATCATAGTTCAATTCACAAGTCATTTTGAAAACATCTGACGACAGAACAGTATGGCCACTCCAACTATCCATGACCGCGGACGCGGCTATTCGAATAGTTTGACACTCTACAGAGGTGGTACACTTTCACCACAAAATTCATTACATCCGTCAGGGATAACCCTGAATCATCATACTTAGTATGCGGATAATCAATCATAACCTTTCAATTATACACAATAGTATAGGAACCTCCCCTATGAGCTTGGCCTCCCAGCCATGCCCATCTGCCTTCCTGGGCACTACATAGGTGGACATCATCAAGAGGTAGCCTCAGCTCAAACCTCCTCCGAGAGGGAACCCATACTAATGCATATAAACTTCTGGCTAAGCCTTACCCAATTCAGGTATTGTGGTTGTACGGTAAAATTGGAAGGGTAACGCATCCGAACCCAACCATCAGTTTTATAAAGGGCTAAGGCTCATGCCTCAACATTTTCATCATCAAAATCCATTTGTGTTTCTCAACACATGTCAAAACAATTTCAATAGAATGAAGCATCATTCCAAGGTTTTCATAATCATTTTCACCAAGTATTCCCATCTAAAATGATCAAGTTTTATGCTTAGCACTAGCCACTAAGTTAAGAGTGTTCACTAATGAGGGATGCTAATCTCAATCTCATGCCATAGAATGACATCTAGTATAGGCCTAGTTTATACTCTTTATGCTATCTATACTATCTTTCCAAAATCCTCACAAAGCATTAACTAAAAGTAAAGAACTTTGGTAAAGTAAAAGAGTAAAACTTGGGATGGGTATAATGAAAGGTATATAACCAAACCATGCCTAATGCATCTTTCTTGGGTTAATCTTGCAATTAGTGATGGCTTGCCTTGATTGGTGCAGTGATTGAAGTTTTCTTCGTCTTTTTCGGGCTAGAACTCCTCCTCCCTGTATCCTTGGTCGGTACTATCATTTATAAAGGAATACAGGGTACACAATCACCAAACCATACTTAACTAAGTCTATTTATCACACTAAGGCTCACACTTGATGATCTAGCATCATCACAATCATCTCATGAAATAAAGAACTAGTTTTATTTAGCTTATTAGAGAAAAGTAATTTCTACTCATTGAAATTTATTAAGATTTAATATTCTCCAATTAAAATATGGGATCATGTTGACACATGTCATCACCACATATTCTAATACATGGTAATGTGATTTAAAGGGTTGATCATATTTTATAAATTTCAAGATTATTATTTAATAGATTTAAAGTGACTAGAAATGCCCTAATAACATTCTTTTGGTACTAATCCAATGTCACTGCATGCAAACCTAAATAGTTTTACATATTCAAAAATATATTATCAAATGTGATTTTTGAGAGTTGGAATCAACTCAAAAGCTATTATGGTTAATTTTTGAAAAATGTTTGAAGTTGCAAAAGTCTCTGTCTTGTTATTTTTACTACAGATTATCTCTAACTCCAAATGATTTAAATCCAACGGTCTTGGATACATAATTTAATTTCCTTTCTAGCACAATTTGAATCATGCAATTTGGTTAAGTAAAACCCTCTGAATTGATTTTTGAATCTAGGGACATAATAGGATTTTATCTAAAAAGGAAAATCAATATTTGAATTTCCTGGGCTGCGTGAGAAAGCTAAACGGGCCGGCCCAACTGCACAGCACAGCTCAGCACGTGGCTGATAGAGGGGGTCCACTCGTCAGCGAGACTAACGATGTAAAGCGTTATCGTTTAACCTGAGCCCTACGATTAAAAGCAAGATTGACGGTTTAGGATCGTCGTCGATGACGAACAGCTCCGGCGAGGAATGTGACCTAGCGCGGCGGTGGGGGTCTCGTGGGGCTCACCTGGACTCCAGCTAGGGTCGGTGACGGGGGAAAATGACTTGGTAGACGACGGCGAGGCGATGCGCGGTCACGGCAGGGCTTGGGGTGGTTGGAATCGATGGCTCCCTTCTCCTCCATTCGACTCCGGTGAAATTCCGGCACGGTGGTTCTCACCTTGCTCCGGGGAGAGGTGGGGAAGGTCAGTGAGGAGTGGGGAGTCGAATGGTGTGAGGAATGGAGGTAGGGGTGACCTCCTTTTACAGCTCGGCGAGGGGATTGAGCGGTACGGCGGTGAGCTTGACGGTGGTGTCGCTACAGGCGGCTAACGGCATGGGCGCGGGTGTAGGACGGTGCGGTGCCTCTTGGCGGTTCTCATAGACTTAAAGGCGTGGCGTGGGGCGGTCTGGTTCGGTCGGGCGCGTGCGACACTCTGCACAGAGGCAGAGGTGCTTGCGGCAGCTGCGGGTCGCGCGACGATGAACGGGGGTGTCCACTGGGTTGGCGTGATCATGGCGAGGCTACACATGCGTGGTGAGGGAAAGGCACGAGCTGGTGGGGCTGGTCGGGAACGGTGCACTGGCGCGCTCTGGACACGGCGCAGAGAGGCGGTGCGCGGCGCGACTAGGGTGGTCCACGGACGGGCTGCGATCGTGGGCTAGACAGGGGTGATCGTAGGCTGCGGCGATGCTCTTGGACACGCTAGATGGGCGCGGGGATGTATAGAGCGAGCTGGCCTTGGTCAGCCGGTGACGACCACAAATGGGCGGTGCTCCACTGTTCTCCATGGCGAAGGGGGGCTTGTTTGCTGCTGCTAGACACTCAGGGGGACAAGCGAGTGAAGAGGGGACAGAGGGGTGGTGGATTACTGCTCCAAAACAGTGGAGTTAGGCAGAAGCTTAATCTGTGCATGCCAAGTGTTTGTGTTAATGGCCGCATGAAAGATACTTTGGAATTTTTGATTCAAAATATTTGAGTGAACTTGAATTAAGCTTGAGAGACTAGGTTTGCTTGGAGAGGTCAAGGTGAATTGATTTGGTAGGTTTTTGAAAAAGTGTGATCTTAACACATACACTTGATTCAATTTTCAAATGTCCTTTAAATTGATTTGCTAGATGTTTTTGTAAGTTTGTAAAGTGGGCCTTGATACAATTTTACTTAGTCTAGCAAGGGGTGAAAAGAAATAGAATTGTTTCTGTTGGAAATCTTCTTCTAGGAACACCTAAAGTGGACTAGTGGTTTAAAATGGTCAAAATGACCATGTGTTTTATTTATTCTTTTTTGTTTTCTTTCTCTTTGGATTTTGTTTGTAAATGGTCTGGATGACGTGGCATTCACCTTTAAACCATTTCACAACATTTAGAACAATCAAGCACGACATATACACTCAAATCTATACTAATGCAAACACACATGCATTCATAATCATTTTATTAATAAAAGTTTTTGTTAACCCTAAATTGGGTGATTAGAACTTGATACTCTTGATTAAAAGATTTGGGGTGTTACAGAAGCTTGCCAGCATGTGACTAGGTCACATGGATGTAATATGAAAGGAATGACTAAATGTGTTTGTCGATAACAATATTGAACTAGGTATAGAGATACCAAAGATCAGATCTTGGAAAAACCAGGTATCAAAGAGCAAAGGTAATGAGACTCAACATTTAAGTTTAAAGCGATTAAGTAATTCGTGGAATTCATGAGGGCCATCATGGGTTTCCAGATCCAGCTATTGGTCATTGATTAGAGAGGTTTCATGATCATGTCTGTGCATTCCCGAACGATAGGGTGGCATGCTTAAGGGTAGATGATGCTTAGGGATTGATTCGAGATCATTGGATGAGAGAGGTGGAACTCCGAAATTGTTCAAGGGATTGACTAGAAGCGTACTAGAGTCAATGAAATGTTCATTGACAAAATACTATGTTTTATTATTTAATTAAATGAAATATTAAAATAAATGGCCTCACCCTAATGGGCCACCATGTGGCATCCCATTAAGGGGCGCCCTCCTCCCCAAGTGGCCACCGACCCTAGAGGACAAGAGGGGTCACACGGCAGGGGGTGGAGGCCAGCCCTAGAGACGCGCCCCTAGGTGGCCCCATCCCCCTTGGCCTATATAAGGAGGAGGGAGCCCCTCCTCCATCCACCCATTATCGTTTACCTCCTCTCTCCCTCATGTGTGGCTCCTCAATTGGAATGTGCATACGGGGATAGAGGTTTCTCCACCATATGCACGTTCTCGTGTTGCCGGAATCTCAGTCTAGATCAATATTTTTCCATTGTCGCGCTAGACCAGAGCCTGGGGGACGTTGTCTACACCAGACTCTTGTAGAACTACGAATGTGCTACCAATTATAGTACTCATCTCTTGTACTCCTACAATTAAATGTTTGTGAGAACATCAACACTACCTAGTCTTCAAGGGTATGGACACCAAATCCCTTCGTTACCTTACATCCACATAAAATAGGTCTTGGTTATACCATTCTTGTCATTAGGATTTTTTCTGCTACAGAACCCCTTCAAATGATTCTTATAAAAGAGAAGAAAACATTGAAAGAGAATTCAAAAATGTAATTGGCAGAAAATAAAATTCATGAATTGTCAGCTTAGGTACATGGAAGATATACATGTTATGGATATATTCTTTGCTTGTTAAAACAATGTAGGTATTAGATACTGGATTGGTTGGTATGAAGTGTCATACAAAGCAACTCAATATAAGTAATACAATGGCCCAACTAACCACCAAGAGAATATGGTGATGATGTCCAATGATAAACAACTAAAATATTATTGTGTTTGTTATCTATATCAAAGACCAAGCAGTCAAGATTTATTCTGACAATTGTTATTTGGTTCTAGTATTATGAGAATAAGTTGTTGTTCAAATGATTATTATATTCTTCCATAGACGATGAATGAACCATTATAAATCTTGTTGGTGAAATAACATTCGTAAAAATAAATGCTAAAATGTAGCAAGACTAAATGACATCACCATTTAAGTTATACTATAAAAAAAGACATGAAGAAAATCCATTTTGATAGAATTTTGGAGTCAAGATGTTTTCGAATGAACTGATGCTTGTACTACTTTCCTATAGATAAATGAAACTGTGTTCACGAGCCAAAGTTGAATGGACGGCTAACTTATTAGAAGTCATACATATTGATGTATGTGGTCCATTATGTGAAACCGTGTGTGGTGGATTATTCTACTTCGTATACTTCCACCAAGGACTAGAATAGATATATGATTATATTAGTTTAATGAGGAACAAGTATGCGACATTTAAAAAATGTTCAAAGGTTTTACTGTGAAGTAGAAATCATCATAACAAGAGAATCAAGAGTTTATGATTAGATCATAAAGGAAGACATTTGAGTTACAGGTTTAGCAAACATCTGAAAGTTGAGAAGTTGTTTCACAAACTTGAGTTTCCCGAAACACCATAGTAGTATGAAGTGTTTTGAGAATGTAATTGAACCTATTTTGACTTGGTAATGTCGTCGGATTAAAGACAAGTACGCCATGAGGGGGTCCTCGGGGCGTGGAAAGATGTGCGGTGTGAAACGTAGGATCGTCTGACATAGTGAGCACACAAGATTACCCAGGTTCGAATCCACCTGCGGTGGACGGATCCTACTCCTTCTAGTAATCTAGTAATATAGCAGAGCCAGAAGTACAGATTACAAGAGAGGTTTCGCCTGTGCGAGTTGAGGTTATGGTGAATAGTATCCTAAAGGCCGATCCCTAGGATGGATTATATATTTATCTGGTCCTAGGGTTATAGGAGAGTCCTATCCAGCTACAATACAGATTCAGTTACATAGTACATCCTGGAGTAGAAATATTCCTACATGCCTAAGTCGGTAAGTCTTCTGGGCCTTCCCGCAGACGGATGGGCTTCCAACTTCTCTCGCTGACTGGGCCACCCGTGGAGCATAGATCTTACCCGAAGTGGGACACCCTAGTCAGCGAGTAATAGTGGGTATACCCGGAAGGTATATCCCCAACAGTAGCCCTGGAAGCCTCCAAGATCCAATGTCGGATTTCATCGTCTAGATTGATTCTTCTTTGGCTATAGAATCTTGAAGGGTTCCTGAAAGTCCAAAATAAAAAGTAGGATCCGAGTCTCGAAAATGAGTTGGTCCTATTAATATTTGATCGTTAAATCCCTGCTTGATTTCAGACTGAGCCAGAACTTGGTGTGTGACATAACCTGATGTCATCTCAGGTCTAGTCTTGTCACTGACAAATATTCTATCAGTGTGACCGATGGCGGGTCCATAGTGCGTAGAACCGAGGTGCTGTTTCAATACATGCGTGGAAATGAAGGCGGTGTATCCTTTGCGGGGAAGATTCTCTGTCCGTTCCGCGACGTGTGGTGTAACGTTCGTGTGTTTACACTAACCTTGGCGCAGATGATGTTATAAGGGGTAAAATCTCCTCATTTTTCTTCCACCTGTGCCCTTGTCTTCCTTCTCCTCGAGAAAAACCTGCGCCCCCATCTATCCTTCTCTCTACCCCGAATCCCAACAGTCCCGCCCACCCAAGGTTACTTCCTATGGCAAGATGGCTGAGGCATCAAGATCTGGCAGTGCAGCATTAATGGCGGCGCTAGAGGATAAGCGATACCACGGGGTCTGGATCACCTGTGTTCTAGACGACGAGAAACTCCGAGGTGTCGAGGAGGAGGGTCTTCTCCGTGCTGGAGAGTGGCGACGCAGCTACGACGAGCCTATTCCCACTCCCCGCGACTATGAGCGGGTTCTTTTTAGGACTCATCTGGACCGAGGTTTGAGCTTTCCTCACGCGGAGTTCTTCTCCGAGGTGATTACTGACTATGGCGTGCATCTCCATAATCTTCCTCCCATTTCTATTCTTGAGCTAAGCGCCCATGTCTCTCTTTGTGAGGGTTATCTCGGAATTAAGCAGAGCCTTACTTTGTTTCGGTACTATTTTAGTACTAGGAAAAATTCTATCACTGTCGGCATTCCATACAATACCGGAACCCTTAGCCTAGTCCTTTGGAGACAATGAGTCTATCCCAAGGTCATAGCCAATGAATCAGTGAAGAGGTGGTCGTCTAACTTTTTCTATCACAAGGATACACCGGCTCTCGACAAGCAAGACAGCTTTCCAGTTTTTGTTGACGGTGCCGCCGCCCACTGTATTGGGATGTGGAGGTGCTGACTCTTTTTGAAGAGTTGATTTGCGCCAAGAGGAGGATTGAGTTTTTGATGAAGCACAAGGGACTGAGGGGATATGACTTAGTCCATTGATGGCTAGCTCGTTGGATTCAGCCCCTGCAGCATCGTGGGGACCGACTGATGCATACGGTAACCACCAATAGGAAAGACAACTTGAGAGTGAGTCAGAACCCGATTCCCTCCAAGGAATACGAGACCCAGGTCAAATGGTTGATCAAGGAGCGATAAGACGGAAAATTCCGATGAACTATCTAGACATGTTCTCGGTAGACAACCCCATGACCCCAGTAAGATTTTTGACTCATCCATCTTGTATTTGTTTCATCTCTATATATTTATTTGTTATGCTGAGATATTATGGCTTCCAGGTCGCTGACCTCCCCGAGTCGGAGCCGGATCCTCTCGAGGGATATCCACCAGAGGAACCAATTCCCCAGGAGGATGAAGAACTTGAAGTGCTGCCAGAAGAGCTCACCCGGAAGCGTAAAAATCTAGTTTTCTCAGCTAGCCTACAAATAATTCCATTTATCAAGAATTATGTTCTTCCATCATACTTGGTATTTTTGTTAATATTCTTTCTAGGTTATAACGATGTTAATCTATTACTGTCCAGAGCTAAACCATTGGTTAAGGGAAAAGGAAAAGCAAAGCCCAGGAAGATTCTGCGCCAGCAGATGTTAAGTAGTTTCACCCGCTACTGCGCCTCTGACTCCTAAGCCAAACACATCGTCAGTGCCGGAGGATATTCCGTCTCTGCATACTGAGGATGTCGTGGCTCAATCTAAAGAGCTAGTGAACCAAGGTTCACAAACCGATGTCACCATGGGTGACTCAAAAGTTGATAAGGGTGAACCCTACAAGGGTAATGATCCCTCAAATAAAACCTTCCCCGACGATCCTCTGAAGATCCCTGGTGGCCTCACCAGGAAAAGTGCAGAAGAGCTTCGAAAGCTTGCCCTGAACTGCCTCAAAACCAGAACTATAACTACTGAAGAAGAGGCTCAGGAAGCTGGAGATGTGAAACTTGTTGATCTGTGGGAGCAAGTTCATCTTCACGACGAGAAGTTAAAGGCCGGTGCAGTTCTGCCTCCACCTATCATTCCTTTAACTCTTGATGAGAAGGTTTCTACCGATATCAACAACAGCATCAACAAATTACAACATGAGCATTTCGCCAGTCATTTTTGACTCCTTTTACTATATTTATATCATATCCTCTATCCCCCAAGCATGAAGTTGGATAGAAATCCGAGTTTATGCTTTTACAGGATGCCAAAGAACAAAGTAGTGTAGGCCCCAAGGCTTGTGTTGAAATTTAACTTAGTTAAAATAGCAGCCCGAGTCTTAGTAGCATTTTTTACTCTGGTTACCATTCTGATTTACAGAAAGTTAATGTTTACAACTAGAATTACTGAAAATTCTCAACTTAAAGTTGATAAGGATGAAGCTGAAAGTAAGTTTTCCGACTATCTCTCCTTGCAATTTTATTTTTTAGCCGATTTATGAATTCGACTAACCTTGTCCTCCTTGCTCCTGGTTTGCCGACTCAATCCTTCACACTTGTGGAGTAAGCTGCCAATTTTAGAGCTTTAGAATCCGAGAAGGCTGGCCTACACGAGAAACTTAAAAAATTGTAGGAGGACCATGAGCACAGTGTCAACAACGTCCTTGAATCCAACAACATGGCCACCAATGAACATGATCGTACCATTGCTTGCCAAGGCAAGGAAATGTTAGATTTAAAAAGCAGAGTTGGATAGACAGAAGTATACCACTTAGGCCCTATGGGACGAACTCCGGAGTCTGTGAGAGGAGAAAACGAAAGTAGATGAAGCTATCTTTGTTATGTTTGCTACCACTCTGTCTCCTATTTGGAATTTTCCGACTTTTCCAGTTAGAATTTTGTTAATGATGCTCCTTTTACAGGACCTCTCAACCTCCTGGATTCTTCTTCATCTGAGCCACGCACCAGCCGACTTGTCATAGTCAGAGATTTGCTTCATAATTTCTGCCAATCTCTTGAAGAGATTGGTGAGATCGATAATATCTCCAACCTTAACAAGCTTCCAGCCTTTGAAGTGTGTGAAAAAGCGAAGGATATCCCGCAACTGTTAGATGATTGGAAAATGTCCTACGCCTGCATAGCGGCGTAGAAGGCCCTCACTATGGTAATGAGCCACCATGGCAATAAGGAAATATGGCAAGTTACCAAGGGGTATTTGATTGTTGATGAAGATGGCGAGCTTCAGAATGTTGGTGAGGCCTAGGATTCTTGTGTCGGATACGCTTTTCGTGTGGCTGATGGACCGAACTATGAGAAATCATTTTTCAATCCCATCGAAGTGCCTCCAAGCCCCCCAGCCAAAGACGATGAAATTCCTGACGACGATGACGAAGAGATAAAATCCAACGTCCTCGTATCGGAAAAAGATCAGGGTGACTTGGGTGGTAACACCATTGGCTAGCAAATCCTTCCCCTACAACATGAAATTTGCAAACAATTGTGCATTATTCTGAAACATGATGGATGTAATGTTAAACTTATTAATTTTTTGGTGTTGTTGTGTAAGAACTAATGCTTTACTCCCAGCACGTATGTTTTTTGTTTTGTGCTTGAAAAATACTTAAGAAATTTTTGTCCATACTTATTGTTTATTTGGCTTTCTGCCTCGTCCCTTTCGTGAGCTAGCAAACTTTTAGTACGGAAAATTTTCCGAGCAACGGAGCTCAATTGCTAAACCAGTTTAAACCCGGAAGCAAAGCCGACCTCCAGTACCAACAAATCACTACTTAGAAACCGCTCTAGCAATCAGACAAAAACCAAAGTATAAACATAAAATGAGACTTACACCTGAAGGTAGCTTTTTATTTAGAATTTGAAATCTAACCAGAACAAACATGAGCACAAAGTACATTCAAGTATCCTGGGATTTTTGACTATGGCATGATCATTCATAAATAAGATGGTACTTAAAAACTTCTCAGAAAAAAACATTGAGGGGACCAATACTTTATTTCACTTTGAACATGTCCATTGATATGATTACAAAGAAAGAAATTTTAAGAATAAAAGGGACATAGCTGAGCAATATTTCATGGTCGGTCTACCTCATCCGGATCTATACTGCATCTAGCTTTCTTCCTCTTCTTAGTTGCGGGTCTTTCTTTGTCCGGCCACATGTTTGTTAGATAGTACAAACCATTGCGCAATACTCTACTAACCATGAAGGGCCCTTCCCCGATTGGGGAAAGTTTGTGCTTTCTCTTTTGCACTAGTCGGAGAACTAGATCACCCTTTGTGAAAGACCGATTTTTGACTCTCTGACTATGATACTTGCGTAACTTCTGCCGATAGGCTGCAGATCTCTGCTTAGCAACGATGCAAACTTCCTTGGGTGCATCGAGGTCATCTTTTGAAGAAACTTCGGAATCTTCTTCGACATACGTAGATACTTAGGGAGAAATATGGATAAGATCAATCGGAATAACTACCTCTACAACATAGACCAAGAAGAAAGGTGTATATACGCTTGACCTGCTAGGAGTAGTTCGTAAACTCCATACAACAGACGATAATTCATCCGCCCAAGCCCCCGCAAAATGATTAAATGGTGCTTCAAGTCTGGGACGGAGGCCATGAACAATTAAACCATTTTCCCTTTCGACTTGTCCATTGGCTTGTGGATGTGTGACTGATGCATTTCAAGTCGGATCCCTTAATCTTCGCAAAATTTCGGCAAGTTCTCCCATTGAAAAGTTGCTCTCGTAGTCTGTAATAATACTAAGCGGATAGCTGAATCGGATTATTATGTCCTCGACGAATCATTTGGCAGTATCTCCATCACAACTTGTGACGAGTTTAGCCTCAATCCATTTCATAAATTTATCCACCATCATAAGTAGGTGAGTAAATCACTTGGAGCCCGTTTAAACGTTCCTACCATGTCAAGCCCCCAGACCACAAAGGGCCATGTAATCAGAATTGTCCGTAGTTGGTCAGCCATAACATGGGCTTGTTTGGCATATTTTTGGCAGCCTTTGCACGTCTTGACAAGTTTGTCGGCATCTGCCTTAGCTCTAAGTCAGAAAATCCATGTCAAAAAGCTTTTGCCACTAAAGATTTGGCTGCGACGTGATGTCCGCATTCTCCTTCATGGATTTCCTTCAGGATTTCCACTCCTTCTAGAGAAATACAACATTGAGAAATCCTAGATACACTCTGCCTATAAAGCTCACTTCTGATTACTATGTAGGATTTTGCTCGTCGGATGATCTGTCGGCTCAGAACTTCGTCTTCAGTTAATTTTCCTTCTACCAAAAATTCGAGGTTGGGTTTGTCCAGCTGGCAATTATAGGCACAACTGGTATGAGCGGTGAGTCAGATTTGGTTGGATACTCCTCATCAACTCCTATGATAGAGCGAACTCTGAGGTGCTTCAGAAAGGCACCATTCGGGACCTTTTTACATGCAAAGCCTATTCTTGATAGTGCATCTACTTCCTCATTTTCTGTTCGGGGAATGTGTTGAACTTAAAACCCTTTGAACGATTTTGCTAGTTCATCCACGATAGCTCGATATGATGCCATGTGCTTATTTTCCCTACAGATATCGGATACTTGCTGAGCAACTAAATCCGAGTCTCCATAACACATGAGTCGGTGAATGCCGACGTCTTTTGCAATTCTAATTCCATGTAGCAGGGCTTCATATTCGGCACTATTATTGGTCACTACGAAGTGAATCTGCAACACATAGAATAGTTTGTCTCCATGGGGTGATTTGACTACCATGCCAGCCCCCGAGCACTTTCAACCCATCAAAATGCAAGATCCAATATTCTGACTATGGGAAATTTGTGTTTTTTGCCGTCTCTGTCCAATCAGCGACAAAATCTACAAGTATTTGTGACTTGATCATTGTACATGATTTATACTCAATGTCAAAATCCACTAGCTCAATTCCCTACTTAGCAACACGTCCTATGGTATCGTTATTGTTGATTATATCTATCATGGGAGCTATGATCACCACGGTAATCCTATGCTCTTGAAAATAGTGTCGTAGCTTTCTGAATGCGAAGAACACACCATAGGCTAGTTTTTGGTAATGAGGATACCTTTGTTTGCTTCAGTCAGGACCTCGCTGAGGTAGTAAGTCAGACACTACACCAACTATTCCTGTTTTTCCTCTAGTCGTTCCACCATCAATACAATGCCGATGACTCTGTTTGTCGCAACAATGTAGACAAACATCAGTTCCTGAGGTTCTTGTGCTGATGGGTGGATGAAAGTACGGCCTTCAGGTCCTAGAGTGCAGCCTCAGCTTCGTTGGTCTAGAAGAACTTTTTGGTCTTCTTCAAGAGATTTTTTAATGGTGCGGCTCTTTCACCGAGCCGGCTTACGAACTGACTGCATCGATATAGCCAGTGAGCCATTGTATGTCCTTCAGGCGAGTTGGCCTGGTAATGTTGAGTATAGCCTTTATATTGTCCCAGTTCACCTATT
Organism: Avena sativa; assembly: GCA_916181665.1. Taxonomy (NCBI): domain Eukaryota; kingdom Viridiplantae; phylum Streptophyta; class Magnoliopsida; order Poales; family Poaceae; genus Avena; species Avena sativa. The sequence goes on from OV702289.1 coordinate 327,236,314, forward strand.
TTCCTCTCTAAGACACGATGAAACCTAACAACTTTCTGGCTAGAATTCTGAAGAAACACTTCTTCAGTTTAAGCATTATTTTGTATTTTCATAGATTTGTGAACATTTCCTGCAAGTCGGAAATTAGTGTTTCCTTCTTCTTGGACATCATAGCTATGTCATCCACATATTCATGTACATTGCGTCCGATTGGATCATGGAGGCAATGCTCCATAGTGTGCTCGTACGTAGCTCCTACGGTTTTTTAGCCCGAAAGGCATCATTGTGTAGCATAAGTTTCTGAAGGTGGTGATGAACAAAGTCTTTAACTTGTATGAATCTTTCATGCATATTTGGTGATAACCAAAATATACATCGAGAAAGCATAGGAGTTCAGAGCCTGTTGTCGAGTCGATGACTTGATCGATTCTAGGCCGAGTGAAAGGATCTTTGGGACAAGCCTTGTTCAAGGCAGTATAATCGACACACATTCTTAAATCAGTGGTGTCCTTTTTAGGGACCATTATAGGATTGATCCACCACTCAGTGTGGATGAACTCTTCGATAAATACGGCTAACTCTAACCGAGCGAGCTCCTTCGCTATTGCTTTGCACTTTTCATCGCTGAAACATCATAAGGATTGTTTGACGGGTTTACCGTCAGGATACACATTTAAAGAGTGCTTGGCAAGTTCCCTAGGTACTCCGGTCATGTTAGAAGGTTGCCATGAAAAGATATCTTTATTAGCTTTGAGGAACTCGATGAGCACGATTTCCTATGTGAGGCCTAAGCCTACTCCTATCCGTGTCACCTTGGAGGGGTCGTCGTCCGTCAACGGTGTTGTCTTCATCTCTTCTGACGCCTTGAACTCTAGAGTTGGGTTCATCACCTCCTTCTTTGTTGCGGGAATCTTGGATGGTTCAATGTTCTTCTTGATCTCCTGGTACTCCTTATCAGCTAGTACAACTTCAGCAAAGGTGGCAGCTCCATCCTCGCATTCTCGTTCTTTCTTCGGGTTTCCCTGAATTGTGATGACGCCATTGGGACCTAGAATTTTCAACATGTTGTAGATATAGCAAGGGCAAGCCATGAAGGCCCAGTAGGCCGGACGCCCGAAGATAGCATGGTATGCGATCTTTAATGGCACCACTTAGAAGGAAAGTGGTTCAGTCCGATAGTTATTTGGCGTCCTAAAAGTGAAGTCTAGAGTAATTTCTCCCAGAGAATTTGCTTGTCTTCCAGGGACAACTCCATAGAAAACCACGGTGTTGTGATTCAGCTGTGTTTCCGATATCTTCATACGATGTAGTGTTTCGACGTAGAGGATGTTGATGCTACTTCCACCATCCATGAGAGTCTTGGAGAACCCATAGCCATTGATCAGTGGATTGACGACTAGTGTGTACTTTCCTCGCATATGTGGTTTAAGTGGACGGTCGCTTTGGTCAAAGGTAATAGTTACTTATGACCAGTACAGGAACTGGGGGACAGACGGAACAGTTGCGTTGAGTTCATGCATCACTGCCTTTTTGACCTTAGCAGGACGGGATCCGAGGAAGCAGACATAAGTGTCATTCTTGGCTGGGTAAGTCTTCTTACCATCTGACTTGGGATTTCAGGTATCTTCCTCCTTCATGTCAGAATCTTCCTTGTACTCCTTCTCTTTGTTGGAAATTTTCTTTCCTTTTCGTCGCTTGGCCCTATAGCTAGGGGATTCGTCTTTCTTGATGTCATCATTGAAACGACACTCGACATTTGTGTGGGAAGAGCCCCCGTTACCATCCGGTGATGCACACATGGATTATTGGCAATGTAGGCCCAAGAGTAGGTTTTACTAGGTTGTTGGTCTCCGCTACCTTGGACCCGAGAAGTTGCGTGGCCTCTTCCCCGATCGCCTCCGCACCCTCCTCGTCCTCCAGACCTAAAAGTTGCTTTGACAATCGTGGTTTACGGATTGGGTTTCTCTTCTGAGTTGTTCTTGTGCTTCTGGCTTTGCTGTTGCTTCGGCTGCTTAGCCGACTGTAGTATGGCTAGGGTATTCATTAGTCCCTCTAAATCATCGACATATGCATATTTTCTTGCCATTTCTATCAACTCTCCCAGATCAGTGACTTTGTCGCACTCTAGCCGGTGATGTAGTAATCCAATAGGGAGTCCTGTGATGAAGGCTTCAATCATGGTTTGGTCGTCTTTGAATCATTTCTATGCGGGTTTGGTGGGCATCACTAAAATTTGCAAAGGGCCGATTCAAGGGTGTTACAAAGTGGTATCAGAGCACAGAAGTTGCGATACCCCACTGGTCTAGCCTGTAGGATAACCTAGCTAACGAATGATGCAGAGTGTCAAAACTATTTTGCAAATTGGTTGGATAGATCTAATTTGGTCTATTTTTACTCCTTACTTCTATGATATTCTCCTCTTACCCTTACGTGTTTTTAATATGCTCTCTTATCTTTCTTGGAGTCTATGAATTCTCATGGTTGGGCTTCCGTCGTACCATTAGGGTTTTGATTCCTTCCTCTTGCAATGGTGTTTCTACATCCGGTCTTCATGCTATCTGAGGAATCGTCCTCTATCTACCTTTCAAGTGACCCAAAAGTCACTAAATTTTTTCTTTATATCTTCCCATGTTTCAAAGACAACATCATCATCAGCTACATCATATTTGACAATGAGCAAGCATCACTCCTTGTCTACCGAAGCTTTCCGAACATCACTTGTTGAGATCTTCAGTCTAAATTCCGAGAGTTGGTTGCATAATTCTCCTATTCATTTGCAGAGTAATGCTCTGGGTGTGCGATGGACTGATCCCCATCCGACTATTATTATTCATTCGCTTTTGTACATTGAATTGGTGGATCAATGCAATTTTACTCCTTCCATGGAAGTTAGAGGTGGCCTTATATTTTGAGACCTTTATCTTCGTCTTTGTTTCTCTGGAGTGTTCTCGACAAACATGCACAACAACCTCTTGTTGGTGGTGTCGACAATTTCAAGATAGAGCTAGAAGCCTTGTTAGTGGTGTTGCAAGGATCTACACGAAGCGAGAAGATTCAGATCGTCACCTTCCTTCCCGTACCAGGAGGCGGATCTCGGTGACAAGATCCCTTGTTAGTGGTGTCGAATTGTAGCACCCCGAGAAAACCACTACTAGAAAACCTCTTTTGTTTACTATTTTTAGCATCATCATGACATCATGCATATTTATATCCTGTAAATATTTTCACCAAAAGCCTATGTTTTTTATAATTAGCTCCTCCTTTAATTTCAAATCAAAAACCCAGTCTCTCTAGTTATTTTGTTTGTCTAAAAACTATTTGTGAAAAGCCTTTTAAAACAAAACAAATAAATAAAACGTTTCTTTGGGGGAGTCAGTCGGCCAGGCCAAAGGCCTAGACAGCCAGACTACAACCCCTAGTGGCCCACCCACCTAAGCCTAAACCACACCCAGCCTAACCAAAATCCCCACCCAGCTCCACTCTCCACATCACGCGCGCCGCCGGTCGATAGAGATGCCACGCCCCCACACCGCATGACCCGTGACACAAATCACTCACGCACACCACACAGCAACACACACACAGAATACAACACACATGCACCATCGCAACCCACACAATGCTATCATGCTGACCAACCCACCAACCTAGCCCCGCGCACGACCCCACCCGTTCGCAACTAAGCCCCACGTCACACATCCCCAACCTCGCGATGGGATCCCATCCCGTGAGCCGCCGCCACCGCCGCCTGCTCTCTCCCTCCCTGCTCCGGCCAGCATGCTGCCACCTCCTAGATCCCCCTCTTGCCTCGCTCCTCCACTGCTAGATCCCCGCCAGCGAGCTTTGTGCTTCCCTCCCTCTCTGGCTGCTATTCGTCGTCGAGCCGACGCTGGGTCGTCTGCCCATCTCTAGCATGACCCGACACTAGAATACCTGCCGTCACAGCCCCTTCTACTCCTGGTCGCCTCGCCGGCTGATGCAACCTTTGCAGCACCGCATAGGGCTATGCTCCATGGACCGCTTTCTCAATTTTCTCTGGTTCTGGTCAGTAGTCCACTATGTCAGCCTCTCATTAGAATAAACGTGTGCATGCTGGACATTTTTCTCGCTCTCCCCTCCCTATTTTAAACTTGGCAACGTTGCTCGAAGTAACACCTATATAAGGTCTCGCTACTCGGTTTCCCCATGTTAGGCTCTCTATAAATGAAACATCTGTATAATTGACTTTTTTCGGCTACGTCTGTTGTTTTGACCCTAGCAATGTTGCTCGATGCGGCAGCTGCGTATGGTCTTGCCTCCTTGGTATGTTCTGGCTTGTGGGTCCTTGACACCAGCCTCTATGTACAAGTACTTAGCTTTTTTTTTCAAACCAACCCATCAAACTTGTGGGTCCGCGATGTCAGCCTCTCCATAAAGCAGTATTGCTAGAAGAAGAAAAAATAAACCCAAGATAATTTTATGTCAAGCAAAGAGATTCGAACTCAAGACTTTAAAATACGTATAAACCGTGTGCGGTGCCACCACAAAAAACAAATAAGATGAACATTATCATTAAAAGCTTTATAGTACATATAATTGATGTATTAGTCTTCTTAAAAAGATTTTGTGTGTCCATGTTATCTCTCTTAAATAAAAGGGAAGCGATCTGGTCATCTCAGTTTGTTAAATACCACATAATTGAGTAGTTTCTTAAAAACATGGGTAGGCAGATTTTTTTAAAGGGCAATTCCAAAAACACCGAATTAAAGATTTTGGGCTATTATACATGTGCTATACTCCATGCGATATTCTCCATGGGCTCCTTTCTAAAATTTAAATGGGGTGTGGTTAGCAAGTCCCCTGACCCCTAAAATGCCAAATTAAATTGTTCTGGGCTAAAGAGGGGCCGAATGGGGTAGATTTTATTCCTCGTTTGTAAAATTTGCATTGTGTTGTGGCTCGGCCGGATTCGGAAGACAGACCTCACTACCAGAGGAAAGAAAACGATAATTCTTTTGACAGATATTCATGTAAAAATATTTAAATAACCAGGGAATAAGACCACGTGCGCCAAAACTGGACTGGTATCCAATGAGTTCACTTGGTACCCTCTCATATCTGTCCAAACACATCCAACGGTTTCGATGACACCCATGCAAAAGCTATAGTGCAAGAATCCCAATAGAAATGACACAACTTTTCACAAATTCAGTAGCATTTGAAAGATCCTGCAGTATAGAGTAACACATAAAAAATATCGACAGATTCCTTGTTCATATCCAGTAGCACTTCGCCAATTCTGCAACATTCCAAAATGACTGTTTTAGCAATACAGACACTAAAATTCAATAGGAGTACAGAGGGAACCAGTTCATGTTTCATCTCTAAAACCCTTTCGCACAATCAGTTTGCCCTTTTCTCCAAACACAATCGATCATTGGACCAAGAAAAACTGACGATTAAGTATGCTTTTGTGTGCATACCTCCTCTTCACATCAATACCAGTGTGACCCCCATATATGCATCCTAAAATGCCCAAGACTCATCTAGATTGTGACAATACGAAGTTTAAAAAGAAAAGAAATACCATCTACTTCACATGATCTAAACAAGTACCAGTACATCATTATTAGTTCTAGGAAATACTTTAGTAATAGTAACGACATAACACTTGATAAATTCAGTAGCATTTGAAAGATTTAGTAGTACAAAATAAGACAGAAAAATATCGATAGATTCCCAGTTCATATTTAGCACTACTTCACAGATTCAACAACATATCAAAGTGACCGATTCAGCAGTACAGACAATGGCTAAAAGAAATGACAGATTCAACAATGCAGACATTCAAATTCAATAGTTGTAGCAAGGCCATGACTCAAAAGGAAAGAGAGTCCATATTCATCACTCGATCGGTTGATCTGAACAAGTATCAGTACATATGTATTACTACAAAATAGATTAGCAGTAGAAGACCTCCATACAAAATACTGAGCATAATGTAACAGCATGTCCAAGTGCTGGCCGGGTAGCACTTTCTTTCCTGCCTGTTACGCTTTCCTTGTCATACTGTCGCCTGTGGGCCCACTATGTCAATAACATACATTGGAATAGGTATAAATTACCGCAATATTGTTCCACCTCTCCCCATACAAATTGAATCGATCACCAACATAAATGTCAACACCCGGATTTTTAATCCCAGATGCCCATTATGCCCTACCTCGCAATCCCAGGATTACCATTTTTGCGAGACATAACGGATTGGATATCACAGTACATCATCCATTACAAACCATGCATAAGGTTTTACACAAATAAGAATCTCATGATCCAGTCTTTAATACAACAAGCAGCGGAAATAAAAGATAAGCGTAGCGGTGGGGTCTATCTTTAGGGGCACAGGCAATGCTGACGAAGGCAGATAGTCCTACTTATCATAGCCGTCCTGCTGACCATCATCTTGATAATCTCCTTCATAGTCTGGCCATGATAATAGCCAGGGACAAAAGCCATGAGTACTCTTCAAGTACTCGCAAACTACTATTAACAGGTACTATAATTCTAAGTTAAGGTGCTGAATCTAATTTGACTATCAAGTTAAGTTTGAAACCTAAGCTGAGTTCAGAAGCAAAGAAAGATAAAGTAAAGTTCTAGAATCACTTAAGTTGGGAAGCTATTATCATCAACACAACCCTGTTGTGGTCAAGTCAAAGTTCATCATTCATTTCAAGTTATTTAGAAAACATCTGACAACGAAACAGTATGGCCATTCCAACTGTCCATAACCGCGGACGCGGCTATTCGAATAGTTTGACACTCTGCAGAGGTGGTACACTTTCACCACAAGATTCGATACATCTGTTAGGGGTAACCCTGAATCATCATACTTAGTATGCAGATAATCAAACATAACCTTCCCTTTACACACCCTAGTACAAGCACCTCTCCTATGAGCATGGCCTCCCAACCATGACCATCAGTCATCTTGGATACTACATAGGTGGACAACATTGAGAGGTAGCCTCAGCTCAAACCTCTCCCATGAGGGAACTAATACTAATGCATATAAATTTCCAGCTAAGCCTTACCCAATTCAGGTACTGTGGTTGTACGGTAAATTTGGAATGGTATCGCATCCGAATCCAACCATCAGTTTTATAAAAGGGTTAAGGCTCATGCCTCATCATTTTCATCATCATAAACCAGTTGTGTCTCTCAACACATGTCAAAACATCTCAATAGAATGACTCATCATTCCAAGGTTTTCACAATTCATTTTCACCAAGTGCTCCCATCTAAAGTGACTCAAGTTTTTTATCTACTCTAAAATACTAAGTTAAGAGTGTTCACTAAAGGGGAAAGATGGGATCAATCTCATGCCATAGAATGACATCTAAAGGTTTCTAAGTAGGTCAAGTTCTATACTTTTTATGCTACCTTCAAAATAAGTAAGGAACTTTGCATACTAAGGGGAGTAAAACTTGTAGGTAAGACTTGGGGTACTAATAGTTAAAAGGGGTGTGATCAAAGCATGCCTAAAGCATCCTTGCTCATTCATCTAGCTTAATTCTAGCCTGCTAACAATAGCTTGCCTTGGTTGGTGCAGTGGTTGAAGTTTTCTTCTTCTTCTTCTTGGTAGAACTCCTCCTCCTCGAAAGCTTGGTCGGTACTAGCGTCTATGAATACATAGGGAGTAGACAATCTCCAAACAATACTTAACTAGGCTAATTAGCATTCTAAACACACATTTGATGATCTATTGTCATCACAAACATCACAAGTTTAATTCAATAGTTTCAACCTTTTTATTTTAGAAAAGTAATTTCTACTCATTGAAAAAATAACTAACATTTAATATTCACCACTTAAAACATCGGATCATGTTGACACATGTCATAACCACATATTCTAACATGTGGGAATGATTTTTAAGGGTTGGATCAATATTACTTTGGTTTAAGTTCATTATTTAATAATTTAAAGTGACTAGAAATGCCTATATAGCATTATTTTGGTACTAGTCCAAAGTCAGTGCATGTAAACCTTAATATTATTACATATTTAGATAGATATGATTAAATGTGATTTTTGAGAGTTGGAATGAACTCAAAAGATAACTTGGTGGATTTTATAAAAATGTTGCAAGTTGCAAAAGCTTCTGTTTTGTTATCTTTATTAGGAGAGATCTATAACTCTAACTGAATTTAATCCAACGGGCCTAGATAGATCATTTTAAAACCTTTCAGACAAAATTGGTTTCATGCAATTTGGATTTCTAAAACTCTCTGAATTGATTTTCAAACTAGTGGACAGAAACTAGATTTAACTAAAAAGAAAAATCCAGATTTGAATCGATGGGCTAGCACGGGAAAGGACTTGGGCCGACCGAGTGGCGCTCCACGGCGCGGGGCTCAGCTGATAGGGGGGTCCCATGTGTCAGCGGCACTTAAAACGTGAAACGGTATGCGCGCTGTGGGCCGTAGGATTAGAAGCGAGATCAACGGCTGAGGGTCGTCGTCGACGACGAACAGGTCGCCGGCGAGCTCGAACCCTAGCGGCTCGGTGGGGGTCTACTAGGGGCGTACCAGGGCTCCAGCGGGGTCGGCGAGGCGGGCAAATGACGTGGAAGACGACGGCAAGGCGAGGCGCGGTTGTGGCGGAGCTTGGGGTGGTCGCAATCAACGGCGCCCTTCTCCTCTTGCCGCGGCTGCTCCGGCTCCAATTCCGGCGAGCTGCTGCTCCACTTGCTCCGGCTAGAGGTGGGTGAGGTTCAGAGAGGTGAGGGGAGTGGAATGGTGTGGAGAGAAGAGGCTAGGGAGGGCTCCTTTTATAGGCCTGACGGTGAGACCGAGCGGGATGGGCAGGCGACTCCGGCGACAAGGCTACGGCGGGGTAGAGGCATGGCTGGGGGTGGCGATCAATGGGCGGTTCCCTGGCGGTGCTCTAGGAATTGAATGCGGCCGTAGGGGTGGTGGTACGCAGTCTGGGCGAGGTGGCGCTCTACACGGCCGAAGCGGCGGTGTCCACGGCGAGCGGTGGCTGTGAGGCTTTGCACGGCGAACGGGGATGTCTGGGATGTTCTCTAGGTCGAGCTGGAGCGGCGGGCGCGGGCTGCTGCCAAGGGATGGTCTGTGCGAGCGGGGACATGGCGTGCTCTGGGGGCGGCATCGTCATGCTCGACCGGCTCCGGGCGCGGCGGTTCCTGACCGCTCTGCTCTCTGTCTCTGGCCTGGGGCTGGTTGGGTGGTGGAGGTGGACCACTGGCAAGCTGCTAGACATGAGGAGAGGGGCTGGAGAGGGCTGCTGCTGCGAGTGCATTGTCGGCCGGCGAGGTGGTGCTCGGCATGGCATGGCAGTGCAGCTAGGGGGTAGGGAAGAGGCTGGTTAGGCTCTGGTTAGATCAAGAGGGGACAAAGGGATTAAATGGGGATCAATTGGGGGCAAAACCCTGTAGTAAACAGTGACCTAGGATTAGAGTAGAGATTATGCATGCCAAGTGTTTAATGAAATGGCCGCATGAAAGAAAGTTTTGAATTTTGGTTTCAAAAATTTTGAGTGATCTCCACTACTATAGGTAGTCTCTGGTTGCAAGAGTTTTGAAACTGGAGCTCAAATAGATGGTTTTTGAAATAGGGGTGATCTATGCATATGCATTAGATTCAATTTTAAACTGTCATTTAAAATAGTTAACAGAATGTTTTTAGCAGATCAAAAGGTGGGCCTTGGTACCTCATTATGTGTACTAGCAAGGGGTGCAAAGATCAAGAATTGTTTATGTTAAGAATTGAGTACTAGGAATAGCCAAAGTAGGCATGAGAGTTAAATTTGCCAAAATGACCATTCCTTTTTTTTAATTCTTTTTGATTTGATTTTCTTTAGGAAAAGTTTGGGAATGATGTAGATGATGTTTAAATCACCTAAGAAACATTTTACAAGAATTGGATCAATCAATCATGGCAATTCAAACAACTCCTATTTTAAATGCGTACATATATGAATGCTTTCATTTTAAATTTGGAAAAGTTTTTGTTAACCCTATTTTTGGATGATTTGATCTTGATAACCTTGGATTAAAGTTTTGGGATGTTACAATAAAGTAGTAATTAATTAATAATACATTACATATCTTAAAATTGGGATCATCACAAGAAAATTTAGATGTGTTATCTCACTTTGGAAACTTGTTGATGCAATACTCCTAATCCACATGGAATTCCGACGAATGATTCAGAAGCTTCTAGGTAACACCGCGGCTGCGATAGGTACGACATGAGCCCTTCCAGGGTGACTTCGGCCGATGACAGCCTGCTTGTCATCTCATATGTCGCCACCATTTCGACAGCATGGAGCTCATGCCACAAGAACAGCGACCAAAGCTTTACCTTGTACCGCCGCAATTCGCACACCCCTGAATTGACGAACTTGGGGGATATGAAGATGTCCGTGGTGTGGCCGTCAATTTGGTGACAAACACAATGCCCTCTTTCCCGATGCCGATGATATCTGCTCTCCGTGAGCCTCTAATGGGCACCGACTTAGATGGCTCCCAGGCATTATGGCTACAGTCCTGAGTGGGTAACTCTGAGGTGGCAGAGCTCTACCATAGGTGTTAGCTCTATCGACGAGGTGATGAACTCGCATCCAGGCTCCACGCAGACTTGCTGGCCGTGAAAGCACCATATTATGTGGTCGTAGATGTCCTTGTAGGGGACGAATGTTCCGAAGTGGTCGTTGGGACATCTGCTACCTTTTCCACCCGTGACTTGGCGGTAGATCTCCTTGGAGCATGCGGCCAGCTAGGCGACACTTGTATTGTCTAGACGCATAGCGATTTCGTTGAAAATGTCGTCGCCGACCTTGCTCTAGACACCGTGCATCCTGTTGTGCGTCGATTGCAACATCTAGATGGATTAGGGGAAGAGGTCGAACCAGAGTATGAATGCCGGGGGGCTTTTGGAGAGGGGTGGCATGACCTACAAGATCGGATGCAGCGGGAGATATGGCGAGGAAAATGTGCGAAGCATGCACTAGAGACGATCCCAAATGAAGCCAGACATCATTGGCGAGTGGGGATAAACAACCAAGATGGGGAAGATGGGGTGGCTCTTTGAACGAGGTTTTTTTACAAGGCCTCTAGAGCTGCATCTAGGATGCCGACTATAGCTTGGATGACACGCTACAATGGACTAAATTAACCATCTCACATCTTGGCGCATCATATGGCTAGGCTAGCACGCTCCCGTGCACTAAGTTAACCATGTCACATCCTGGGGCATTACAGCTAGGACGACACGCTGTCGTGCACGTCGACTAGAGTTACTACTATTGTTTTGTTTGACCATATGATGTTTATTTACAACTTCTATTTTCCTAAAAAATATTAACTAGTAGTAGTACACTTGTACTAGTACAATACTACTACTATTAGTAGAGTACAACGAACAATCATCTCGTTAGTTCCACTGCATACATGAGTTGTACTACGCCTAACCACTTGATTGTTAGGTACTTCAACTCTTGTATGCGGCAGTACTAACAAGAAGATTGTTTAGTTTGCTAAAAAATATTATACTGCGGAATAGAGGTAGTACAATACTAGCAGTAGTACACTAGATGTTTGTTTTGCAGTTTTGCTGCAAAACATAGTACTGTAAATACCTCCACATTGGAGCCTAGCATGATCAAGTACCACGGTGTTCCAACATAATGCATGACTAGATGGGTATAGTTATAGACCACCTCTTTATAGAATAGTTATAGTTAGAAGCGAACAATCACCGCCTTAATACACCTACGATATAGTAAATTGTTCCTCAAATGATGGGTGATAACTTGCACATCTAATCACCTTCTCGTAGTTATCATGATCAAATACTATCACCTTAAAGGAAGTGGTGGCAAGCTTCTTGAATACTGGAAAGTATCCTACCGTCAAGTCATGTGCTTTGACAAAACCTAGCCATCCATCATCAAGGATAACCTTGCCATCTTGCTCCTTTAGGTCGACATCATAGCTGCAGGCTTTGCATATCTTCAGCTTGATGGCCTCTGGATACTCACCGCCAAATGCTGGCAAAAAGGAGCCGGGTATGCTTTGCACGTCTAACCCTCCCGGTATTAACAATATCTTGTAGAACTCGTCACACATGTTCTCCACGTGGGTGTTCCTGGCTCACCCCTCCATTCAGACTACATAGGGCTCTCATGTCTTCTTCGATGATGAGTCTCTCCAAGCTTGAGATTCTTGCCCAAACACTTCAAAAAAATGCCCGTGGACAGATAATGTCTCTACTAGTAGGCAACAATTGTGCAATATAGTATTAGCTGATAGAGTACAATACAAGATCAACTAAGAAAGTAAAGTGGAGCAATTTTCTTATCGAAGTACACAAAGTCTTAACTCTAGCTAGCATGAACGCCGTTTATATTAGTACTGCCTAGTCTAGGAATCACACTAGTGTAGTTTATTATCGAGCAGTTCAGATACCGAACACCGAGAAACAGACGAATGGACGAACAAGATGAGCTCTATTTGCTACCAATGGTAGAGATGTATACATATACTTGAAATTTTGGCAAAAATCAGGTTATGGCAAGAGCTGCCCTAACTTGACCAAATTAAAGGGACCTCCTCCGCTAGACCAACCAAGCAAAACATGCCGAGTGGCTTCCCAAATCATCATCAGCTGTGGATCGATCAATACAAAATTTGAACTTATTATTACAGTTCATCGTAGATCTAGCCCCAAAACTAGCTTGCATGTGTAAAACCGTATTGTAGTTTAACAAATGGGTTAAATTCACTAGATGAGAACTACTCAACACCAAACCAATGTTAACCAAGCGCTAATAAAAGTTTGACCACATCTCATCATCAAGATCAAGGGTTTCAGGGATTATGTACATACCACACTGGCATCACAATGTCTGAGGGATGCGACGACACTATAGATGAGGTTGCAGGGCCCGCCGCCCATAGTCGACCTGCCTAAGACGAGTAAGTTGTGGTGGTGGTGGTCGTCAAAGGAGGGAAGCGCAATGGTGATAAAGGAGTGCTATGTGAGAGAGAGGTGGGGTTGGGGCGGGGGTTGGTCTGGTGAGGGAATAAATGTAGCGAGGTTAGACGTATGATGTGGAAAAAGCAAACCTTGCCTTTCCCTGCGATATCCACCTTATAGCAAATCCAACGGCCACCAAAATGGTACTACTAATTGTCATGCCAAAACTAATAGCCTACAAAATTGGGCACGACAACTTGAGTGCTTGAATAGGGAAACATAAAACACATAATATGAAAGTATATTACGTACATGGTTCCTAGTATAATAAATAGTGGAAATGATGCTGCAAGTGTTGATACTACAATACAGTATGAAAGTACTATGTATGTAGTATTATACATTACATGGTGACAACTACTAGCTATAGAAATTATGTTGCGAGTGCTAATAATCAACTTTCTTGCAATTTGGTCAAACTTCAGATAGTTCTAACGAGGTAGGGTTGGCACAAACCACATTGATGCCTCGAACATTTGTTGCCTATGTTCTTCTCTTGTGTAGTTAATAGATGAACCTATGGCATCCCCCATTAACGTGCATGCGGCTCCAATTTGGAACTGGTTGTGGGCGATGTTGGGAGCGCACGTTGTCGTCGGATTGATGAAAAGTACGCCATGAGGTGGTCCTCGAGGCGTGCGGAAGAGAGAGGTGTGAGACGTACGGTGTTCCGGGACGGTGAGCACACAAGTTTACCCAGGTTCGAATCCGCCGGCTTTGGACTGATCCTACTCCTGCTAGTAATCCAGTATTACGGCAGAGCCGGAATATGGGTTATAAGGGTTTCGCATGTGCGAGTTGAGGGTCTAAAGTATTGGTCTGCCCTAAAGGCTCTCCCTAGGACTGCTTATATAGATATCCGGCCTAGGGTTAAATGAGAGATCTATCTGGCTACGACTAAGAGTCGGTTACAGAGTACATCTTGAACTACAAGTAACATTATGGGCCTAAGTCGGTAAGTCTTCTAGGCCTTCCCATAGCCGGATTGGACTCCGTCTTTCTCCCTGACTGGGTCGCCCGTGAAGCAATGCTCTAATCCGAAGTGGGCCACCCTGGTCAGTGAGGAACTGTGAGGATACCCGAAAAGTATATCCCCAACAGCAGCCCCCAAAGGCCTCCAAGATCCAAAGTCAGATTTATCTTCGTCTAGCTTAATCTTTGGCTTGCAGAATCGTGAAGGGTTCCTGAAACTTCAAAACAAGAAATACGATCCGGGTCTTAAAAAATAAGTCGGACCTATCAATAGGTTACTCGGATTTTCCAGCTTGATTTCAAACTAAGTCGGAACTTGATCTCTAACGCCACCTGACACAAGTCATGGTCTAGTCACGTCATCTGACAGGCATTCCGTCAGCACGACCATTGGTGGGTCCACGGTTCGCGGAACCGAGGCGCCATTTCAATGCGTGCACGGAGATTGAGGGGACGTAATCATCGCGTGGGACCTTCCTAGTTCCTTCCACGACGCGTGGCGGTTGTACTGTAGCATTTGCATGAATCTTGGCGCAGTTAGGTGAAATATAATGGGTTAGGATTTTCTCCTTCTCCTTTCACCAGTCCTTTGACTTTTCCTCTCCTTCCAATCTCCCTGCGTGCATAGAGCTCCCCCGTTCCTCCCCCAAAAACTCCCAGTGCCACCCCTTTTAGGTCAGCTGCTCACCGGAGAAATGGCTTCATCTTCCTCTTCGGGCTTAGCGGCAGCGGCGGTGGCGGAAATGGTGGCGGAGAAAGAGAGCTTCCGTGGGCTCTGGATCCCCTGCGTGCTCAATGACGAGGGCCTCAAGAACGTGGAGAAAGAAGGGCTCCTCCGCGTCGACGACTGGCGGAGCGGCTTCGGGGAAACCGTCCCCAACCCGCGCGATGGTGAGCGGGTCCATTTCGGCACCCACCTCGATAGAGGTTTGTCGTTTCCTCCCTTGGAGTTCTTCTCCGAGGTGATTGATCATTACGGAGTTCAAATCCATCATCTTCCTCCCAACTCTCTCTTAGAGATGAGCGCGTATGCTTCGTTGTGTAAGAGCTTTCTCGGCATTAGGCCGATTTTGACTCTATTCCGGTACTATTTTCATGTCCGGAGAAACTCCATTACCGCCGGTGTTCCTTACATCACCGGTACTATTAGATTTTCGCTTAGACACGAGCGCGCGTATCCCAAAATTTTAGCTAGTGACTCGGTCAAACAATGGCCAGCCATGTTTTTCTATCATCGGGATATTCCGGCTCCCAGTAAAGCCACTACTTTGCCGGCTTTCATTGATGGGGCTGCCATGGCCCAACCATCCTCGAATGAGGCTGCTCTGGCTCTCACCGACGATCTGATCCTCGCTAAGATGTGGATCGAATACTTGATCAAATACAAGGGTCTGAAGGGATCTGACTTGGTCCAGTGCTGGGTCTCACGTCGGATCCAGCCCCTTTAGTACCATGGAACCAGATTGATGCATTCCATCACATCGTCCTAGAAAGACTCCCTCCGCATCAGCCCCAAAGCCTACACCACACAGGGCTACATAAGCCAGGTCAAGTGGTTGATTAGGGAGCGGATCGAGAGGAGAATCCTGGAGGTTTCTCTGGACATGCACACGGCGGATAACCCCGTAGTGCTGGTAAGCTTCTATCAGTACTCCTTTTTATGTGTCTCAATCTTTGAGTTACACTGCAATGCTGATATATTTTCTTATTTTCAGCTTGCTGACCTCCCCGAGTCGGAACTTGCTCCGCTCGAAGGATATCCTCCGGAGTTCTCTCAGGAGGTAGAAGTAGTCCCATTGCCGGATCTTGCGCTCAAGAAGCGTAAAGCTCCAACAGTGGCTGTTGGCACAAAGGAGGTGCCTGTTGTGAAGAGGTAACTTTTAATCACAACTTTCCACCTTTGTATTTTACTCAAATTTCTTTCCGAGATGTAATGTTTCTGACTTTATTACATTCTTAGAGCAAAACCGCTCCTCAAGGGCAAAGTAAAAGGGATTCCTTCGAAGCCGCTGCGGCAGACAAAGCTTACGATAGCTTCTCCTGCCTTGGCTCCTTCGAATCCTGCCCCTCAACCTTCTGCAACGCCGGTGATCTCTCCAGATGCCGCAGAAGATCCGGCTCCTTCAACGGAGCCTGCTAACCTTGAGTCGCAAACTGACGTCACCATGGGTGAGTCAAATTTAGATAAGGGTGAACCCTCTTTGGGTAATGATCCCTCGGCAGATACCTTCGCAAAAAACCTTATCAGCAATCCGGGACTTGCCAAGTTTGGCTTGTCCCGGAAATCTGCTGAAGAAATCCAGCGGCTCGCCAGGAAATGCCTGGAGAAAAGAACCTTATCTGCCGAAGAAGAAGCGCAAGAAGTAGAGGACGTCAAGTTCTCCGACCTTCTCGCCTAGGTGCACCTTCGCGACGAGAGGATTAGGACTGGTGAGATTCCAACAGCCCAAGTGATTCCTCTGACTCTCACCGAGAAGGTCGCCATTGATGTGAACACGAGTTTGGATAAACTCACTCGCGAACAATATGTAAGTCGGAATTCCAACTCCTGTTTTTCCTTTATTTGTATTTTATATCATATCCTCTAGCCCCCAAGCATGAAGTAGGATAAACAATCCGGGTTTATGCTTCCTTAGGATGCCAAAGAATGAACTAGTGTAGCCCCCAAGGCTCGTGCTGATATTTAGCAAAAATATTAGCCCGAGGCTTAAGTAGCTTTCTGACTTTGGGTATTCTGACTTATAGAAAGTATGTTCCTATAATCAGGATTTATTGAAGAATGTCTGTGATAAGCGGAGAGAGATCAAGGCTCTCCGGCTTAAGAACGCTGAATTTAAAGTTGCCAAGGATGAGGCCGAAGGTAAACATTTCGTGACTCAAACCTTGTGTTTGTATTTTTCAATGTCGAATTTTTTCTGAACTGTTGTTCTTTTTGACTTACAGCGCTAGTAAAACAATCCTTCGCCATCATTGAAGAGGCCGAGAACCTCAAGACCTTAGTGGTGGAGAACAAGGAGCTTCGTCAAGAGCTGGATAAGCTCAAGGTGGATCATGAAAAGAGCATTGCTCAAATCCTTGAGTCCTCCTCCATGGTTACTGATGAGCTTGATCGCAAGATCGCTGCTCAAGATAAAACAATCTCGGACCTCAAAAATGAGCTTAGCAGAGAGAAGGATCTTTTCAACGCGCTCCGGGCTGAACTCTAGAGTCTCCGGGAGGAGAAGACCAAAGTTGACGACGTCATTTTCGGCACGTTCCATCTGTCTGACTTGTCTTTTTCTTCGACTTCTACCAATGTCAGATTTTTCTTAACTTGTTTTGTGTATAGGTCCTCTGAACTTGACGGACTCTTCCTCCACCGAGCCCCGCACCCACCAGCTTACCCAAGTCGGTGACCTGCTTCACGAGTTCCGCCAGTCCCTTGAGGACATCGGCGAAGCTCTCAAGATTCCGGACATGCCAAGCATGTCGGATTTTTAGCTGCGGGACAAGGCAAAGGACATGCCGCAACTTTTTCAGGATTGGAACATGTCCTACGCACGGACTACTGCGCAGAACGCTCTCACCCTGGTCATGAGCCACTATGGAAACATGGAAATATGGCAAGTGACCAGAGAGCACGGCAAAGTAGATGAAGACGGCCAGGAGCAGGACCTTCAAGCCATCATGCACTCCTGCGCCGGATATGGGTGTCACGTGGCTGACTTGACCAGCTACGAGATCCCCTTCTTCACCCGCGTAGATACTCCGCCTCCTCCTCCGGAAGAACCAGCAGAAGTTTCTGACGATGAACGCACTACCTCGGATGCGGAGATCTCGGAACGATATCAAGGCTGCATTTCCAGCGAGACGGCAGCTCCTTCATCTCCTCCTGCATCATAAATTGACAGAAATATTTGTATTATCCTGAAAAAACATCATGCGTCTGTAAATGTAAAGTACTATGATTTTGCTAGTGCTAAGCTTTTGATCTATTCAGCACTTTTGGCTTTAACTTTTGTGTGCCTGAAATGTTTACATAAGCACTTATATTTTTTCGTCCCAACTTATCGTTTATCTGGCTTTCCGCCTCGTCCCTTTCGTGAGACGGCTAAACCTTCTGCCGGAAACTTTGCCGAGCAACGGAGCTCAATTTCTAAACTAGTTTAAACTCGGAAACAAAGCCGGCTTCTAATACCAACAATTCACTACTCGAAAAATGCCCGCATTCAGCAATCAGACAAATAACCAAAGTAAAGACTAGAAACTTTAGAGTTATACCCGAGGGTAGCAGTTTTAGAATCGGAAATCTAAACCAGAACGAACATGAGCATAAAGTACTTTCAAGCATTCTAGGATTTTCGACTATGACATGATCATTCGGAAATAAGATGGTAAAAACTTCTCAGAAAAATTTGAGGCAACCAAAACTTTTATTTCTCACAGAACATGTACATATATATGTTTACAAAGAAGGATAAACTAAGAATAAAAGGGACGTAGCTGAGCAATATTCCACGGTCTATCTAACTCATCCGGATTTGTATTGCCTCCAGCTCTCTTTCTCTTCTTAGTAGCAGGTCTTTCTTTGACTGGCCTCATGTCAGTTAAGTAGTACGATCCATTGTGCAATACTCGACTAACTAAAAAGGGCCCTTCCCATACTAGGGAAAGATTGTGCTTTATTTGTTGCACAAGCTGGAGAACCAAATCACCTTTAGTGAAAGATCTATTTCAGACTCTCTGGCTATGATACTTGCATAACTTCTGCTGATAGGTTGTAGATCTCATTTCAGCAACGACGCGAACTTCTTCGACTAAGTCGAGATCATTTTGTCGAGAAATTTCGGCATCTTATTCAATATATGCGGCCACTCTAGGAGATGTGTGAATCAAATCACTAGGAAGAACGGCTTCCGCACCATAGACCAAGAAGAAAGGTGTGTATCCGGTTGACCTATTTGGAGTCGTTCGTAAAATCCATATTACAGAGGGTAATTCCTCTGCCCAAGCCCCCGCAGCACGTCGTAATGGTGCTTCGAGTCTTGGTTTCAGGCCTTGTAGGATTAAACCATTTGCTCTTTCGACTTGTCCGTTAGCTTGTGGATGTGTGACTGACGCAATGTCAAGCCGGATATTTTGGTCGTTGCAGAATTTAGCCAATTCTCCCATAGAGAAGTTACTCCCGTTATCCGTGATAATGCTATGTGGATAACCATACCTGATTATAACATCCTCGACAAATCTTTTGGCTGTTGCTCCATCACAACTAGTGACAGGTTTAGCCTCAATCCATTTGGTGAATTTATCCACCATGACTAAGAGGTGAGTAAATCCACTTGGAGCTCGTTTAAAAGGTCCTACCATATCAAGCCCCAAGAACGCAAAGGGCCATGTTATAGGTATTGTTCGCAACTGATCATCCGGAACATGAGCTTGTTTGGCGTACTTTTGGCAGCCTTTGCACGTCTTGACTAATCGTTCGGCATCTGCTTGAGCTGCAAGCCAGAAAAATCCGTGTCTGAAAGCTTTTTCCACTAAAGATTTGGCTGCAGCATGGTGACAACACTCGCCTTCGTGGATTTCCACTCCTTCTTCCGGAGATACATAGCGCTGAAAAACCCCAGAAACACTCCGCTTATAGAGCTCACCTTTAACAATAGTATAGGCTTTTGCTCGTCTGATAATCTGCCGGCTCAGCACCTCGTCTTCGGGTAATTTGCCATCTACCAAATAATCGAGGTAGGGTTGAGTCTAGATAGGAATCACAGCCAGAACTGCTATCAAAGGTGAGTCAGATTTGGTCGGATATTCCTCATCTACTCCCTTTATTGAGGGAACTTTGAGGTACTCTAAAAAAGCGCCATCCGGGACCTCTTTCCGTGCAGAACCTATCTGAGATAGTGCATCTGCTTCCTCATTTTCGGCTCAAGGAATATGTTGAACTTCAAATCCTTCGAACGATTTAAATCATCCACAACAACTTTATATGCTGCAGTGTGCTTATTTGCATTACAAATATCCGACACTTGTTGAGCAATAAGATCCGAATCTCCGTAACACATCAAACGTCGGATGCCAATATCCTTAGCAATCCAGATTCCATGCAGTAGTTCTTCATACTCGGTAATATTGTTTGTCGCTGTGAAGTGGATCTGCAACACATATAAAAGTTTATCTCCTTGGGGTGACTTGAGCACCACGCCAGCCCCCGAGCCCCCGCGAGCCTTAGACCCATCGAAGAAGAGGGTCCAATATTCCAACTCAGGGAGGATCATATTCTCCTTCGTCTCTGTCCAATCAACAACAAAGACAGCAAGGATCTGGGATTTGATTGCTGTCCGAGGTTTATACTCAATGTCAAAAGCTAAAATCTCTATGCCCCATTTGGCGACGCGTCCTGTGGCGTCATTGTTGTTGATTATATCTCTCATGGGAGCTGTGCTCACCATGGTAATTGGATGCTCCTCAAAGTAGTATCGTAACTTATGAGATGCTAGAAAAACACCATAAGCCAAATTTGATAATGCGGATACCGCTATTTTCACTCTGTTAGGACTTCACTGACAAAGTAAGTCGGACGCTGCACCAGGTGCTCCTGATTTTCCTCCGGTCTCTCCACTACCATGACGATACTAACGACCTTATTTTTCGTAGCAAGATAAAGCAACATCGGTTCTTGAGGTTCCGGCGCTGCAAGGATAGGAGCAGATGAGAGTACTTTCTTCAGGTCTTGTAGTGCAGCTTCAGCTTCATCAGTCCAAACAAAATCTTTGGTCTTTTTCAGGAGTTTGTATAATGGTGTAGCTCTTTCACCAAGCCGGCATACAAACCGACTGACTGCAGCAATGCAACCAGTTAGTCTTTGTACGTCCTTCAGGCGAGTTGGCCTGGAAATATTGAGTATAGCCTTGATTTTGTCCCGGTTCACCTCTATGCCTCTCTGAGACATGATGAAACCTAACAATTTTCCGGCTGGTATTCCAAAGAAGCACTTCTTCGAGTTAAGCATGATGTTGTATTTTCGTAGGTTGGCAAATGTTTCCTCTAAGTCGGAAATCAGCGTTTCCTTCTTTTTGGACATTACTGCAATATCATCCACGTATGCATGTACATTGCGTCCGAGTTGGTCATGGAGGCAACGCTGCATCGTCCGCTGGTACGTAGCTCCTGCGTTCTTCAACCCAAAGGGCATCGTAACAAAATAGAAGGTTCCGAAGGGGGTTATGAATGAAGTTTTGACTTTGTCAGATTTCTTCATCCGGATTTGATGATAACCGGAATATGCGTCGAGAAAATAGAGGAGTTCCGAGCCTGCCGTAGAATCGATAACTTGATCAATTCTAGGCAGAGCGAACGGATATTTTGGACAAGCCTTGTTCAAGGCAGTATAATCAACACACATCCTTAAATCAGTGGTGTCCTTTTTAGGGACCATTACAGGATTGGCCGACCACTCAGTGTGGATGACCTCTTCTATGAATCCGGCTAACTCGAGCCATGCTAGTTCCTTAGCTATTGCCTTACGCTTTTCATCGCCAAATCGTCGTAGGGCCTGTTTGACGGGTTTAGCGTTCGGGTTTACATTTAGAGAGTGCTCGGCAAGTTCCCTAGGTACTCCGGTCATGTCAGATGGCTACCATGCGAAGATATCTTGATTTGCTTGGAGGAACTTGACGACCGCGCTTTCCTATGCGCTACCTACGCCTACACCTATCTGGGTCACCTTGGAGGGGTCATCATCCTTCAACGGTGTCTTCTTCGTCTCTTCTGATGCCTTGAACTCCGGATTTGGCTTTGTCACCTCCTTCTTCGTTGTGGGCATCTCAGACGGATCTATGCTCTTCTTGATCTCCTGGTACTCCTGGGCGTGCAGCATAGCTTCAGCAAAGGCGGCATTTCCATCCTCGCACTCTCGCGCTTTCTTCGGGTCTCCCCTAATGGTGATCACGCCATTGGGACCTAGAGTTTTCATCATATTGTAAATTTAACACGGACGAGCCATAAAAGCCCAGTAAGCCGGATGTCCGAATATAGCGTGGTACGCGCTCTTGAACAGAACCACTTCGAAGGAAAGTGCCTCCGTCCGATAGTTCTTTAGAGTTCCAAAGGTAACATCCAAAGTGATCTCTCCCAGGGAATTAGCTTGTCTTCCTGGGACAACTCCGTGAAAGATCACAGAGCTATGGTTGAGCTGTGTTTCCGAGATCTTCATCTGGCATAGCGTTTCGACAAAGAGAATATTGATACTGCTACCACCGTCCATGAGGGTCTTGGAGAAACCATAACCGTCAATCAGTGGATTGACGATTAAAGCGTATTTTCCTCGCCTGTGTAACTTAGGCGGATGATCATCGCGGTCGAATGTGATTGCCACTTCCGACCAATCCAGATACTGGGGGACAGCCGGAACTGTTGCATTGAGCTCGTGTAGAACTGCTTTCTTAACCTTTGCTGGTTGAGATCCGAGGAAAGTGACATAAGTGTCCTTCTTGGTGGGAAAAGTTTTCTTCCCTTCCGACTTGGGATTTGAAGTATCATCTTCCTCCATGTCAGAATCTTCCTTGGTCTCTTTTTCTTTTTCGGGATTCTTCTTTCCCTTCTTCCACTTAGCTTTGTAGCCCGCGGTGTCATCTCTCTTGATGTCGTCATTGAAACGACATTCGGCGTTGGTGTGGGACGAGCCCCCATTAGCATCTAGGTGATGCACACATGGGTCATTGGCAATGTTGGCCCAAGAGTAGGTTTTGCCTGGTTGTTGGTCTCCTCTACCCTAGACTCTTGAAGTTCCACGACCACGCCCGCGGCCTCTACCGAGTCCTCCCCGTCCTCCAGACCCGAAAGTAGCAGTGACCACTGCCGTTTCTGTGTTGGGTTTTTCTTCCGAGGTATTTTTGCGCTTTTGAGCTTGTTGCTTTGGTTGTTTTGCCGACTGAGGCACATCTAGGGCATTGAGTAATCCCTTTGCATCCTCGTCAGCATCTGCATACTTGCTCGCTGTTTCTATCATCTCTCCCAAATCAGTGACCTTGTCACACTTCAAGCGATGGCGCAGTAGACCAATTGGGAGACCTGCAATGAAAGCTTCAATCGCAGTTTGATCATTCATTCCTTCACATGATTTCTTGGTGTCAATCCATCATTTGAGGTAGTCCCGGCAAGTTTCTCCGGCTTTCTGGGTGCAATGCTATAGGTCTCCGACCGTACAGGGCCTCCGATATGTGCCTTCGAAATTCCGAAAGAACGCCCTTTGCATGTCATACTAGTTATGGATGGTGTTCTCCAGAAGTTCATTGAGCCATGATCGTGTCGTCTTCCGCAACATAAGTGGAAGATATCGGGTTGCGACCAGGCTGTTTCCGCCTTTGGCGATGCAGCAAGCTTGGAAAAAAATCCTATAGCCAGGTATCTGGCCGAGCATGCCATCGTAGGCCTGGATATGTCTTGAGATAGCAAATCCTTCCGGGAATTTTGTAGCTCTGATGCGTGGTCCGAAGCACTTTGGGCCCACGTAGCTATCATCGTTTTCGTAGCGCCGAGCCTCTATGTTGGAGTTGATCATGTGCCTTGCGTCGTTCGGGGATAAAGATCGTCCCGAATGTCGGCTGTGGCTGCGGTGCCTTGGAGCCGGACTTCGGCTTCTGCCACCACATTCTCCGCCATGTCGTCCTCCTTGCCCTCCATGGGAGCCTTTGTGATGACTGTGTGGTGGAGAGGGTGGGGCAGCTGGATAGTTTCCGGCTGATCGCCGACCTCCGTCCGGAACGTCATTATTCCGATTCTGGGGAGGGTCTTGACTACGATGAGCCCCCTGCCGGCTTGTCCTGGCATGTTTTTCGTCGTTTCTTCATCCGTCGTTCCCACCATGGTGGGGCTCAGCCGGACGGCTTGCATGTCTAGGAGGTGGCATTTTTTAACGATCCTCCTCCCGACATTTCTCTTTATCTTCTCCCCTTCGATCGTTAGATTCTCGTCGGGGAGGATTCCTTGGATTCAGAGCAGCGATGGCCTCTTTCTCGGCCGCTGGTGCAACGTTGCTCCAGTCGCGTGTAGTCCTGTGATGCTGTCCTGACGATCCGGTTCTCGAATAATTGTCCTCCCATCGTTCGGGGCGATAATGCTGCTCCGGAACGCGGTGGGGTCTTACGTCAGCCCATGCCGGATCTGTGCGACATTGGTCGGAATCTGAGACCAGTTTTGGACTTCCGGACAGGGCAACCTTTTGCTGCTCTAGTCCCTTGTTGAGTAGTTTGATACCCAAACGGATCTCCTCTGGTCCTGGATTAGCCGATAGAATTTCTCGGGCTGCCATGGTATTCTGTACTGGGGTTGGATATACCCAATCTCCTTTGCTATCTTTCCGTGGCTTCCCCATCTCATCTCCGAACAGGACGGCACAGATGTGTGGGAATTGGTCATCATTGGTGTGACGCTTCCGTGTCTTCTGATGCAACCGAGACATGTAATCCTTAGTTGCCATGCGTTTCTTCTCCTCCTCGATGTTTTTGGCTTCATCCAGGAGTTGTTGACGACGCGCTTCTAGGGCTTGGGCCCTTTCGTCTAGCTCTTTAGTAGTAAGTTCTACAGCTGTAGGGATAGGTGCGGTTAATGCAACATCGATGAGTTTACGCGCACCTTCGGTGATCACGTGTCCATCCACCGATTCTTCTTTTTTCGGCTCTTCTGGGATAAGTGCTCCATCCGAGTCTTCTTCGTATTCCTCGGCAATCACCTCCTTAGCCAGAGGGTCTTTTGCCGGGGTCTTGTTTTTCTTGTTCTTCTTCTTTGCCTTCTTGGCAGCGCCGGTAGTAAAGACGGCTTTGGGTCCGTTTCCCGGAGTCAAGCGCTACTCGGTACTTTCGGACATCTGGACCTCGGGATTATCTCCGACGTCCATGTCATCCTGCACTTTAGGAGAGTGTTCCCTGGATCCTTCATCCATGGCTTCTCCTTCTTCTGCAGCCTTGGAGTTGTACTCCTCTTCATATTCCGCGGAGAACTTTTGGAAATCTGCTGACGTCATCGATTCATCCGAGGATGCGGGTACGTCGGCGTTTGTTCCAATTGCCTCCAGCACCGAGTCGCTGTTTTCTCCAGCATCGACAGAGCCGGATCCAGATCCCACGTAACCGACGAAGTGCGATGCATACTTCGTGAGGTACCTGCGGCTTTCGCGATCAGCCATGTCGAAACTTTGGATGGTCTCGAGAATTGCATTTGCGCTTGCATCTTGCATTATCATACGTCGTAGTGTGTACCTTAGGAAAGGTCTATCTGTCCCGGCATCATCAGAGCCGGAATCAGTGTAATCGATATGCTCCTCCTGGATTTCGACTTCCGCGGCTGGGTCGATCTGGGATCCGGCTCCTCCAGGGAGATCCACTCCAGATTCAACTTGGATCACCAGGTCTTCTTCAAGATCAGATTTCTCACACTATCTCCGCAACTGGTGCGGGCTGGGTGGGTTTAGGGTTTTCTGAGATCCAGAACTCTGCCGCCTCCGCAGACAAAGTGGACCCAGAAGATTCTTCTGCCTCTATCATCACCGCTGGGGTGGGTGGGGCAGGTCCAGCGAAACCGGTGTAAACATCGATCTCGCCAAAAGACATGACTGTGTAGGTAGTCACAGCCTTCCTAGCCGGAATCCAAGTATCGTCGAGAACAATGAGAGGGGCGTCGCTGGCATAGAGGATGCGACCGACGACGATAGTCTCGCCGATTTCGATTCTTGCAGATTCCGCTCGGAACGCAGATCCGAAGCTCACCAGCCCCACGGTGGGCGCCAACTATCGTCGGATTGATGACAAGTACGCCATGAGGGGGTCCTCGAGGCGTGTGGAAGAGAGGGGTGTGAGACGTACGGTGTTCCGGGACGGTGAGCACACAAGTTTACCCAGGTTCGAATCCGCCGGCTTTGGACGGATCCTACTCCTGCTAGCAATCCAGTAATACGGCAGAGCCAGAATATGGGTTACAAGGGTTTCGTCTGTGCGAGTTGAGGGTCTAATGTTTTGGTCTGCCCTAAAGGCTCTCCCTAGGATGGCTTATATAGATATCCGGCCTAGGGTTTACAGGAGAGATCTATCCGGCTATGACTAAGAGTCGGTTACAGAGTACATCTTGAACTACAAGTAACATTATGGGCCTAAGTCAGTAAGTCTTCTAGGCCTTCCCGTAGCCGGATTGGACTCCGTCTTTCTCCCTAACCGGGCCGCCTGTGAAGCAATGCTCTAACCTGAAGTGGGCCACCCTAGTCAGTGGGGAACTGTGAGGATACCCGGAAAGTATATCCCCAACACATGTGTGTAGCAAACACATAGTCTACTTTGGACACTAGAAAAGCTTCATCAACATCAGCAACAGTAGGTTTGGGGTTTGTAGGAGGCTCGAGGATGAAGGGATGGTTGATTCCCACAAACACTAACCTCCCATCAAGATTGTCCCTTTTGATCCAATCCGTTGCTACATGGTCATTCAGATGAAGGGCCCTCTGGAAAACACGACAACAACGTGAGGGATAAGAGAGAATCTCTATACCCATGTATGATACATGATCACCATGGCTGCTGGTTCTTTCACCCCTAGTGTGAATCCACATGATATCACAACTAAGCTTTGCCAAGTACCAGTTACGTAATGCAGTATCTTCAGCCTTGTCATCGTCACCAGCTTGGACGTTTGCCGGCTCTTCAATTACTAGAGCATGTATGACACACGGACCTGCAAGTATACCTGTGTGTGCATTTCAGTTAGCAAAAGTATCATGAACAATGCAGTTGTAAGTAATTTATAAATTTTACTTTTAAATAACGGGAGTCACTCCACTTGTTTGGTTCCTAGACCAGAACATCTCCTCTTGGTTCTGTGACCGTGTATATGTGATTAATAGAACCACTAATTAGACTCGTGGAAATGGCATCGACATACGTTGCTGGTGCAAGATAGTCGTTCTGAAGGATAATCCAGTCCTATGACTAGGAAAATCTATGGTAGCAATGAATTTGTCAAACACCGCCATCGCATTGTAGTGCCATTGGTTATCAAATCTATAAGGTTTCTCTGTCATTTGTATCTTCAGAAGCTCGATACTCATGTGCTTGTAGCTGTAAGTTAATGGGGGTCGGGGAAACACTGGTTACCCGATGGATAAATATCAACATGCTGCACATGTGGCATCTACACGCCATACTGTAGAAGTTTTGGAGGTACCAGTGCCCCGGGTGCTTTGCAATCTCAATCCATTCTCCGTTGGCACCAACCAACGACCCTTGTTTTCAAATCCTTTATCATCCCAAGTTTCGGGTATGTCATCATCAACTGTTACAAATGCTTCTACCGTTCGATTGTCTAGTGGAATCAACAACTTGTCAATGTCCTGCAATAGATTTTTTTCATATCTAGGGGCATGCAAGGTATTTCACAAAGGGGGAGTGATAGCTAGCTTTGCAGAAAAACTACTATCTGAAAGATGCAGATATGTGATGAATAAATCATGCATGCAAACAAACACACAAAGGAATAAGGTCTTGTTTGCATTAAATAAAAAGTTTAGGAATAGGAAAATTCCCTACGCTGGCACTGTTCAGCCGTTTGGTTCAAAGGAATGGACTACAGGAAAAAACGTAGGCAATTTTCCTATGATTGATTAACAAGATGAGAGGCCTCTTTCGACCAATGGTTTTTTAAAAACGTAGGAATAGGAAAAACACAGGATTGACATGGCATGTATAGTAAATTCATATTAGGAATTAAAACTCAGGAATTTTGTAATAGGTGTCTTTGGATTTGAATAGGAAACAAACACACGAGTTTTGCAGGAATATAGTGTGAGTGCATTCGACTTCTCAAAGGAGAAATAAAATTAGGTTGGAGCTCATGTTTAGATTCTTATGGAATGGAGGGCATAGGAACTAAGAAGGGACTCCATAGGAATTTGATATCTTCCAAAATCATATGGGTTATAATCCCCAAAATTCATATTCAATTCTTCATATCCAACTTGAACTCATTTTCAAATTTCCATGCATGCAAAGAACAAGAATGAGGTCCCAAGAGACACCATAACATCATAAATATACTCTCCCATGAGGTTTGACTTGTTTTACCATGTTTTAAAGGAATCCTATGCTTTTGTATTCATGTAAACCAAATAACCAACTTTTTACAAAAAATCTTGTGTTTATAAACACATGAAACTTAAAATATAAGGAAAGCCTTAATTGGCCAATGCACCTTCCGTTACAGGTATCAACAATCCTGGTCGTTCTTGTGTTTCAAGTTTAGTATGTCTAGATGAAAAACAAGTAAAAGTCATAGGCCTCTTTGGATAGCAGGATTAAGAACACATGAATGTCACATGTTTTCTAGTGAAAAACAAGCGATTGTAAAACATAGGAAAACTACCTACATGATTGGCATGTTTTGATCCTACACACGTGATGAGAGTTGAGGCTCAAGTAGAAGTTCCAATTCCTATGGGATTTAAGCATGGGTGGGGGGTGCAGTTCAGAAGAATTTGGGGACCACAATTCCATTCATCCAAAAGTAGTCCATAGGAAAGAATCTAAGGATTCGAATCCTACAAAAATCATGCAAAACTGATTTTTACCTGCTCATCATAGTCTAGTGGCCATGTCTGTGGGTCAGAGTGAAGTAGGGAGGCAAACTAAATGAGAGACCAGGATCTTCCACAATCCCTCGACGCATGCCAACCATGCCGTGAGCCAGGCGAGCGGTGCTCAGAAGATCGACACGACTGGTGATGTTTCTCAGCGGTCTGTAGTGGAGGTTGCCCAATCCCATTGCCTGACTGTAGCGCTCAAATATCTTACGCTTCATCGCTCTAGATGTCCTTCCATGGAAGATGACTGCAGAAGATTAGTCGAGATGGGTTGGAAGTTTCTACCTTTCTACAAGGGTGGAGAGGGGCTATGATGGTACATAAGCGGCCAGAGCGACAAATGAAGACAATGACGGGTGCCTGGTTTCTCATCCAAAAAAGATGGGAGGTGGGTGGTTCTCCTACGGTTGTCGGATCGACTCATTCGACCCAGTATATTAGAGAAAAACTTACGCGGGATGTTAACATAGGCGCATATGCAAAAAGGAATAATAACAAAAAATTAGATATATTTCTTAAACGCTCCGGCCCGCAATGCTAGCTGCTAGTTTGAGGCACTACTGTTTTTTCCCGTCGGTAGCTAGGGCATAATCGCAAGGCAAATCTCAGAGTGCCGAAGAAAAAGTTCGAAATGTCCTGAAATTTGTTTTGTGTCTGGGGATGGTGATGTAGCATTGAAGGAGAGAGAAAACACAATTTGTTTTGAGTGCATATATACTAATCCCTCCGATCCATATAATATTCTCAGATTTGTCTAGATTTGAATGTATATAGTCATGTTTTAGTGCTAGATACATTCGAATCTAGACAAATTTGAGAATGTTAATGTGGACTTGAGGGAGTACTACTATAGTAAAGGTCCTGAAATTTACTACAACTCCGTACTACAAGTACTACTAGGTGACTGTACCCTATTCTTCGTGTCAGGAAGCCATCACAACTTTTCTCTGATATCGCATCGCCTTCAACTTCTCTTCTTTGCGACTCTCTCCAGCTACCTCCTTTGTGTTCATAGTTTCTCTTCTTGCTATTTTTTTCTACAAAAAAACATATGGTTCCTACTTGGTATACATAAAATACACGTCTATCAGTTGGAATTTTTTTTCGTTTCCTAATGGTTAGAAACACTAGTGGCAACATTGTTTACCATGCCAAGATTCACCCATCTACTCCCAAATATGGGAACATCATGGACAGTGCGAGTACATTTTACATCAAGTACGAAAAAGGTAAAATTGCATCGAGGTTCATACATTTAGCATGAAGCACCCTAAAATTAAGCAAGAAGCTAATCGGACCATACTCTTCTACTACTTCCTCTTCGATCATTTTCAAAATATGGCCAAATTTGGCGGCATGCAAATTCTTGGATCTGGGATCATAATCAATATAAAGTATGATGTAGGTATTGCCATGACCTTGCCCTTTTGGCTTGAAATCCAAGAATGTTCATATCATTGACAACTAAGCTTAAATTCATCTAAATTTTACTACTTACTTTTAGGTTTGAATTTTACACAGACGGTGGTAGTACATTTTACATCAAGGACCTAAAAAAGGTAAAATTACATTGAGGTCCATACATTTAGCACGAAGCACCCTAAAATTAAGCAAGGAAAACAGTTGGGTTAGCTCCTTCTCGAGAGAGCAGCTAATCGAACCATGCTCTTCATACTACTTCTTCGATCATTTTCAAAATATGGCCAAATTTGGCAGCATACAAATTATTGGATCTAAGATCATCATCAGCATAAAGTATTATGTAGATATGGCCATGACCTTGGCCGTTCGGCTTGAAATCCAAGAATGTTCATACTCATTGACAACTAAGCTTAAATTCATTAAAATCTTACCACTTACTTTTAGGTTCAAATTTTACACGGACGATGGGAGTAATTTTACATCGAGGACGTAAAAAAAGGTAAAATTTCATCAAGGTCCATACATTTAGCACGAAGCACCCTAAAATTAAGCAAGGAAAATAGTCGGGTCGCCTCCTTCTCGAGAGATCATCTGCATGAACCATACAATTCATACTACTTCCTATTTGATCGTTTTCAAAATATGGCCAAATTTGGCGGCATGCAAATTCTTGGATATGGGATCATCATCAGCATAAAGTATGATGTAGATATGTCCATGACCTTGGCTGTTCGTCCTAAAATCCAAGAATGTTCATACTTATTTACAACTAAGCTTAAATTCATTAAAATTTACCACTTACTTTTAGGTTCGAATTTTACACGAATGATGGGAGTACATTTTACATCAAAGACCTAAAAAGGGAAAATTACATTGAGGTCCATACATTTAGCATGAAGCACCCTAAAATTAAGCAAGGAAAACAGTCGGGTTAGCTCCTTCTCGAGAGAGCAGCTAATGGAACCATGCTCTTCATACTACTTCTTCGATCATTTTCAAAATATGGCCAAATTTGGCAGCATACAAATTATTGGATCTAAGATCATCATCAGCATAAAGTATGATGTAGATATGGCCATGACCTTGGCCGTTCGGCCTGAAATCCAAGAATGTTCATACTCATTGACAACTAAGCTTAAATTCATTAAAATCTTACCACTTACTTTTAGGTTCGAATTTTACATGGACGGTGGGACTACATTTTACAATAAGGACCTACTAAAGGTAAAACTACATCGAGGTACATACATTTAGCACGATGCACCCTAAAATTAAGCAAGGAAAACAGTCGGGTCGGCTTATTCTCGTTAGAGCAGCTGATCAAACCATACTCTTCATACTACTTCTTTGTTTGTTCTCAAAATATGGCCAAATTTGGCAGCATGCAAATGCTTGGATATGGGATCATCATCATAAAGTATGACGTAGATATGGAATCACCTTGGTCGTTTGGCTTCAAATTCAAGACTGTTCATACTCATTAAAAACTAAGCTTAAATTTATTTAAATTTTACCACTTTCTTTTAGGTTCTAATTTTGCACGAGCTGGGAGTAAATTTTATATAAAGGACCTGAAAAAGGTAAAATTACATCGACGTCCATACATTTAGCATGAAGCACCCTAAAATTAAAAAATGAGAATAGTCAGCTCGGCTCCTTCTTGAGTGAGAAGCTGATCAAGCCATAATCTTCATACTACGTCCTCTTTGTTTGTTTTCAAAATATGGATAATTTTGGCGCCATGCAGATTCTTTGATAAGGGATCATGAAACATCAATAGAAAGTATGATGTAGATAGGGCCATGACCTTGGTCGTTCATCTTGAAATCCAATAATGTTCATAGTCATTGACAACTAAGCTTAAATACATTTAAATTTTATCACTTACTTTTAGGTTTGAATTTTACACGGAGGGTGGGAGTATATTTTACATCAACGGCCTAAAAAAGGTAAAATTACATCGAGGTCCATCCATATAGCATGAAGCACCCTAAAATGTAGCAAGGAAAATAGTCGGGTCGGCTCCTTCAATTCTCGAGAGAGGAGATGATCGGACCATACTCTTCATACTACTTCCTCTTTGATCATTTTCTAAATATGGCCAAATTTGGCAGCATGCAAATTCATGGATATGGGATCATCATCAGTATAAAGTACGATGTAGATATGGCCACATGACCTTCGTCGTACGGCTGGAAATCAAAGAATCTTCATACTCATTGACAATTAATCTTAAATTCGTTTAAATATTACCACTTACTTGGATGGTGGGAGTATATTTTATATCAAGGACCTAAAATCGTAAAATTACATCGAGGACCATACATTTAGCATGAAGCACCCTAAAATTAAAGAAGGAGAATAGTCGGTTCGGTTCCTTCTTGAGTGAGAAGCTGATCAAGCCATAATCTTCATACTACTTCCTCTTTGTTTGTTTTCAAAATATGTATAATTTTGGCGCCATGCAGATTCTCTGATAAGGGATCATGAAACATCAATAGAAAGTATGATGTAGATATGGCCATGACCTTGGTCATTCAGCTTGAAATCCAATAATGGTCATAGTCATTGACAACTAAGCTTAAATACATTTAAATTTTATCACTTACTTTTAGGTTTGAATTTTACACGGAGGGTGGGAGTACATTTTACATCAACGGCCTAAAAAAGGTAAAATTACATCGAGGTCCATCCATTTAGCATGAAGCACCCTAAAATTTAGCAAGGAAAATAGTCGGGTCGGCTCCTTCAATTCTCGAGAGAGGAGATGATCGGACCATACTCTTCATACTACTTCCTCTTTGATCATTTTCTAAATATGGCCAAATTTGGCAGCATGCAAATTCATGGATATGGGATCATCATCAGTATAAAGTACGATGTAGATATGGCCACATGACCTTCATCGTACGACTAGAAATCAAAGAATCTTCACACTCATTGACAATTAATCTTAAATTCGTTTAAATATTACCACTTACTTGGATGGTGGGAGTATATTTTATATCAAGGACCTAAAATCGTAAAATTACATCGAGGACCATACATTTAGCATGAAGCACCCTAAAATTAAGCAAGGAAAATTGTCGGGTTTGGCTCTCATTCTTGAAAGAGCAGCTGATCAATCCATACTCTTAATACTACTTCCTCTTCGTTTGTTTTCAAAATATGGCCAAATTTGGCGGCGTGAAAATTCTTGAATATGGGATCATCAACATAGAGTATGATGTAGATAGGCCATCACACATTAGTCGTTTCTACTTGAAATCCAAGAATGTTCATATACATTTAGAACTAAGCTTAAATTCATTTAAATTTACCACTTTCTTTTAGGTTCAACTTTTTTACATGGACGGTAGGAGTACAATTTACATCAAGGACCTAAAAAGGGGAGAAATTACATCTAGGTCCATACATTTAGCATGAAGTAACCTAAAATTAAGCAAGGAAAACGGTCTGGTTTGACTCCTTCTTTAGAGAAAGCAATTGATCATAGATAGCTATACTCTTCATACTACTTCCACTTCAATCGTTTGTTTTCAAAATATGGCCAAATTTGGTGGCATGCAAATTTTTGGATTTGGGATCATCAACATAAAGTTAATGTAGATATGGCCATGACCTTGGTCGTTCGGCTTCAAATCCAAGAATGTTCATACTCATTGACAACTTAGCTTAAATTATTTTAAATTTTACCACTTACTTGGACGGTGGGAGTACATTTTACATCAAGGACCTGAACGGGAAAAATTACATCAAGGTCCATACATTTAGCATGACGCACCATAAAATTAAGCAAGGAAAATAGTCAGGTTTGGCTCCTTCTCGAGAGAGTTGCTGATCGAGCCATGCTCTTCATACTACTTCCTCTTTGTTCGTTTTAAAAATATGGCCAAATTTGGCGTCATGCAAATTCTTGGATAGAGGTTCCTTCATAGCTTCAAAAGGTTTTTGGAAAATTTTAAGAGAAATCTATCACGCTTACTTTTTGTTAAAATTTGACACAGTCAGTGGTAGTACAGTTTACATCAAAGACCTCAAAAAATGAAAAATTACATAGAGGTCAATACATTTAGCACAAAGGGCCCTAAAATGAAGCAATGAAAAGCAGTCGGGTCTGGCTCCTTCTCGAGCGAGTAGCTAAGCCAAACCCTTCGTACTATTCCTGCTGTACTTTCGAACCCGCATACTGTGGGTGTGCTTGGTGGCTTCCTCTTCGCAGGGTGTGAAATGGAACGAGAATAGAGTAATACAGAGTACAGTAGGAAAGTTGGCCAGCTCATAATGAAGTTCATCGAATGTGATGGGACTACTACATATAGTATAAACAATCCCTTGTGCACCACTATCTTTTGAATAACCTTCCCTCCGGATATTTGGGAAGGAAGTGAAAATTTCGAAAACGGGAAAGTTTGAAATCCGACTCTAGTACTATCTTTTGCTGGAAAGCCCCAAAATGGTGAGACATATAGAGTAGAGACTATTACATTCAGTAGATCATTTAAAAAATTATTATTGGATGAATTATTAACCTTTTATGAATATGTAAGTTTTTACAAATTTGTTAATTAATGGGAGTACTAACAAGGCGGGCCCAATTGTCTGTATATTGTTAGTAGAGATAAATAGGTTAGATGACCAAGTGGTGGAAATTGCAACGGATCAGACCAATAGCTGGTGAAAACTGCAAAAAATTGTCCAAATGATGGTTTGTGCAACACAGGGAGCAGGACATGGTGAAATCTACGATGTCCTCTTACTATATATGCACACCAAGGCAGCTGGCCAACATGCTAGAGACTCTTCTTAAAAAGAACAAGCTAGAGACACACACATAGCGCGGCCATACCAAGGCACATGTGCACGGCGCCATGCTGTGGGACAAGGGAGATATCTGTTGGGTGGTGCGCGCGGGGCTCCGCACAGGAGGGGAGAGGGAGGATAGATGGTGTGAGACAGCGAAGGAGATAGAAAATATATACTAGTAGTACTTACTACTAGTAGTAGGTACCTTTACCTCGTGTCAGAAACCAGTCAAACTAGCTTTACTCTGAAATCGCACCGCCTTCAACTCCTTCTTCGCTGCTCTCGTGCTGCCTCCCATTTAGTATATTCTCATATAATATCTTCATGCTCTTCGTTTTTTCCTCCATTTTTTGGCTGCTTTGGGGTTAATTTTCTGGTGCCACTGGTTCAGTAGAACTATGGACTACTCATGTTTTGCACAATATTCCTCTTTGTTTGAAAATTGGATCTGTGGCATTCAGATCCAAAATATTCATGCTTGCTTTACAACAAAATAATTCTGGTCACTAGGAAAATTTTCCTTTTCTTTCTAATGAGGAATCTTTTAGGAAGTACCAAGAAGGTGCGCGTTAAAATACAAGGGTGGGCATAAAAATTTCATAGTGGTCCAGAAAGAAACCAAAATACATCTGGGACCTACACTTTTACAACACAGACCCTAAAGATGCACTCGGAAATTTGAACATGTTTTTCTTAACTAGTTCGAAACTCCCACCCCCAACATTGTTTACCATCGCAAGACGCACCCATCTACCAAATATGGGAACATTATCATGAACTATGGTGTAGAGATGGCCATGACCTAATCGGTCGCTCGGCTTAAAATCCAAGAATATTCATACTCATTGACAACTAAGCTTATCAAAACCAAAGAACAATAAATATTTTTTGTATTATTATACTTTTTATAACATGTGTTTCTAGATACACGTAACATGATGCCACACAAAAAATATTATAGTTTCTATTCTTTATTTGGATGTTATCAAAACCATATCAAATTTATCGGGATGCGGATGCATATCAAGTACATGGTTTTTTCAAAACTTTCGGTGGTTTTCAATGTACAGAATTATTGGTTAGCTTCAAAAGATTTTTGCGTACCTTTTAGAGAAATCTACCGCGCTTACTTTTAGGTTCGAATTTTACACGGATGGTGGTGGGAGTATATTTTACATCAAGGATCTAAAAAAGGTAAAATTACATCAAGGTCCATACATTTAACACGAAGCACCCTAAAAATAAGCAAGGAAAATAGTCGGGTTCGGCTCCTTCTCGAGAGAGTAGCTGATTGAGCCATACTCTTCATATTACTTCCTCTTTGTTTGTTTTCAAAATATGGCCAAATTTGGTGGCCTGTAAATTCTTGGATATAGAATCATCATCGAGATAAAGTATGATATGGCCATGACCTTGTTCTTTTGGCTTGAAATACTAGAATGTTCATACTCATTGACAACTAAGATTAAATACATTTAAATTTTACCACTTATATTTAGGTTCAAATTTTACACGGACAATGGGAGTACAGTTTACATCAAGGACCTAAGAAAGGGAAAATTACATCGAGGTCCATAAATTTAGCACAAAGCACCTAAAATTAAACAAGGAAAATAGTCGGGTTCGGCTCCTTATCGAGAGAGTAGCTGATCGAGTAGTACTCTTCATACTACTTTCTCTTTGTTTGTTTTCAATATATATGGCCAAATTTGGTGGCCTGCAAATTCTTGGATATGAGATCATCTATCAGCAGCATAAAGTATGATGTAGATATGGCCACGACCTTAGTCGTTCGGCCTAAAATCCAAGAATATTCATACTCATTAACAATTAACCTTAATAACGTTTAAATTTTACCACTTACTTTTAGGTTCAAATTTTACATGAACGATGGGAGTAAATTTTACAACAAGGACCTAAAATGCGGGAAAATGACATTGAGGACCATACATTTAACACGAAGCTCCCTAAAATTAAGCAAGGAAAATAATTTGTTTCGGCTCCTTCTCATGAGAGAAGCTGATTGAGCCATATTCTTCATACTACTTTCTCTTCATTTGTTTTCAAAATATATGGACAAATTTGGCGGCATGCAAATTCTTGGATATGGGATCATCATCAGCATAAAGTATGATGTAGATATGGCCATGACCTTGGTCGTTAGGCTTGAAATCCAAGAATTTTCATACTCATTGAGAACTAAGCTTAAATTCATTTAAATTTTACCACTTACTTTTTGGTTCAAATTTTACACGGACGATGGGATTATATTTTACATCAAGAACCTAAAAACAAGGAAAATTACATCGAGGTCCATACATTTAGCAGAAAACACCTTAAAATGAAGCAAGGAAAATAGTCGGGTTCGGCTCGTTCTCAAGAGAGAAGCTGATCGAGTCATACTTTTCATACTACTTCCTTTTCGTTTGTTTTCAAAATATGGCCATATTTGGCGCATGCAAATCGTTGGATATGGGATCATCATTAGTATAAAGTATGATGTAGATATGGCCATGACCTTAGTCGTTTGGCTTGAAATGCAAGAATGTTCATACTCATTGATAACTAATAATCTTAAATACGTTTAAATTTTACCACTTGCTTTTAAGTTCAAATTGTACATGGACGGTGGGAGTACATTTTACATCAAGGATCTAAAAGGGGGAAAGGTACATCGAGGTCCATACATTTAGCACGAAGCACCCTAAAATTAAGTAAGGAAAACAGTCGGGTTTGGTTCCTGCTCGAGAGAGAAGTTGATTGAGCCATACTCCTCATACTACTTCCTCTTTGTTTGTTATCAAAATATGGCCAAATTTGGTGGCATGCAAAATCTTGGATATTGGATCATGAACCATCAACATAAAGTAGGATGTATCTATTGCCATGACCTTGGTCGTTCGGCTTGAAATCCAAGAATGTTCATACTCATTCATAGCTAACCTTAAATTCATTTAAATTTATCACTAACTTTTTAGTTCGAATTTTATACGGATGATGGGAGTACATTTTAAATCAAGGACCTAAAAAGGGGAACAATTACATCGAGGTCCATACATTTAGCATGAAGTACCCTAAAGTTAAGAAAGGAAAACAATCAGGTCTGGCTCCTTCTCGAGAGAGCAGCTGATCGAGCGATACTCTTCATACTACCTCCTCTTCGTTTGTTTTCAAAATATGGCCAAATTTGGCGGTATGAAATTCTTGGATTCATCATCAGCATAATATGGCCATGACCTTGGTCATTCGGCTTGAAATGCAAGAATCTTCATACTCATTGTTAACTAATAAGCTTAAATATGTTTAAATTTTACCACTTGCTTTTAGGTTCGAATTTTACACGGACTATGCGAGTACATTTTACATCAAGCACCTCAAAAGGGGGGAAATTACGTTGAGGTCGATACATTTAGCGTGAAGCACCTAAAATTTAGTAAGTAAAATAGTCAGGTTTGGCACCTTCTCGAGAGAGAAGTTGATCGATCCATACTCTTCATACTACTTCCACTTTGTTTGTTATCAAAATATAACCAAATTTGGCGGCATGCAATTTTTTTGATATGGGATCATGAATCATCAGCATAAATATGATGTAGATATGGCCATGACCTTGGTTGTTTGGCTTGAAGTCCAAGAATGTTCATACTCATTAACAACTAAGCTTAAATACGTTTAAATTTTACCACTTGCTTTTAGGTTTGAATTTTACATGGATGGTGGGAATACAGTTTACATCAAGGACCTAAAAGGGAGAAAATTACATCGAGGTTCTTACATTTAGCATGAAGCACCCTAATATTATGCAAGGGAAATAGTCGGGTTCGGCTCCTTCTTGAGAGAGAAGCTGATTGAGCCATACTCTTCATACTACTTTCTCTTCGTTTGTTCTCGAAATATATGGCCAACCTTGGCGACATGCAAATTCTTGGATATGGGATCATCATTAGCATAAAGTATGATGTAGATATGACCATGACCTTGGTCATTTGGCCTGAAATTTTACCTAATAATGACAAATCGACTTAAATTTGAGAACTCATAAAACTTGGTAATCAATTGTAAGTGTATCAAGATCCACACTTTGTCTAAAAACTAGGTTGTTGTTGTGGTACTCTGAGCCATTTTTCTTCATACTTGCTTTATAGAGAAAATCTTGTCTCTTCGAAAATTTAAAAAGTTTTATTATTCCTATAAGTTGGAAACTGTGGTTGCCACCATTTTTCACATTGCCAAGACGCACACATCTACCAAATATGGGAATATTACAATACAATATGATGTGCATATGGCTGTTACCTTTGTCGTTCGGCTTGAAACCCAAGAATGTTCATACACAGTAGGCCATATTGTGTAACAATTTTTTTGTAATTTATGATGATTCACGGTTATTAATTATTTTTCATTGCAAATAGTAGTACACGTAAGAGGACACCATGCGGAAGGCTTAATTTTTAGGGTTTTCATTATTTTTGTTCATAGCTAGTGAGGATCAAATTGTCAACATGCATATTCATATCAAGAACTTGAATCCTATAGAACTCTTGTTGGTTTTTGAAGAATTGAGTGCCTCGGTACCATAAAGACTCAAAGGATGTTTATAAATTTTTAAGAGTATTCTATCAAGTTTACTTGTAGTTCAAATTTGAAAATGATTTTTCCCTATATTTTGGAAACTCCTAGTACTGGCAGCATTATTGTTCACCATGCCAAGATGCATTCATCTACCAAATATGGGAACATTACCGTAAAGTATGTTTTACATATACAATGCCATTTAGCCTTGTCTTTCGTCCTGAAGCCTAAGGATGTTCATACATGACAAGCTATATTTTCAATTAGTTTGTTTTTTAAAAGATGTGAACTCTCTTGTTAATAATTGTTTTCATTGGCTACATGCAAAATCTTAGCAAGAAGTTGAATTCAACAAATTCATTGGTTTTAGATATATTGATAGCCGAGGTGGGTACTATTATTACTACTAATGCTAGTGCTGCTGCTACTGCTACTAATACTACTACTGCTACTACTACTACTGCTACTGCTGCTACTGCTACTGCTACTGTTACTGCTACTGCTACTGCTACTACTACCACCACCTTGACATCTACCACTACCACTATGTGTGGGCCCTACGTCGATGAGTGAGTTGTTGGGTGATTTTTTTGCTCTTCCCCATTAAAATATTGTGGTTATGATATAAGGGAGATAATGTAGGGTTGCTACTGGAGATAAGCAAAATTTAGGGGAAGAATCTTTTCAGGCTAGTCATAGTGGAAATAACTTTATGAGTAACTAAGGGTCCAACTCAGTAAAATTGCTATGTGTGATACATTGCAAATGTATCTATAATTTTTGATGTTCCATGCTTGGTTTTATACACTTTCTTTTGTTTTGTCCACACTTTGGAGTACTTTTCATATGATTTCTTGGACTAACCTATTAACAAGAGCCATAGTGCCAGCAACCTGTTTTCTGCTGTTTTTGGTTCCAGGAAAGTCAGAAAATGAATATTCTCGGAATTGGACGGAACAAAAGCCAA
The DNA here is from genome assembly GCA_916181665.1 of Avena sativa. Taxonomy (NCBI): domain Eukaryota; kingdom Viridiplantae; phylum Streptophyta; class Magnoliopsida; order Poales; family Poaceae; genus Avena; species Avena sativa. The sequence goes on from OV702289.1 coordinate 327,276,671, forward strand.
AGTGCCTATTTTTCTGGAAGTCATCAGATGCTAGAGTACGAGACAGAGAGGGGCCAGGGGCCACAACACCACCTGGCCACGTGGCCCAGCCTGGCCCGCGCCAGGGGGTGGTCTGGCCGCCTCCGGCACCCCATCAGCCTCCCCTTCCGCCTATATATTGTCCTCGGGACGAAAACCCTAAGTACCCGATCAAAAATCCACGAAAGAGTCTATAGCCGCCGTCATCTCCATACCTAGATCGGGAGGGATCTGAAGCTCTTCCCGGCACCCTGCCGGAGAGGGGAATTCACCCTGGAGGCCTTCTTCATCATCATGCAAGCCTCCGTTGTGATGTGTGAGTAGTTCATCCTTGGACTACAGATCCATGTAGTAGCTAGATGGCTGGTCCTCCTCCTTTGTTCTTTCATGTTTAGATCTTGTGAGCTCCGTTCATGATCAAGATCATCTATTTGTAATCATACATGTTGTGTTTGCGGGGATCCGATAGATATTGAGATGCTATTTCACATTGATTATTGATTCTATCATGTCTTTGTTATTTGTGATCTTGCATGCTTTCCGTTGTTAGTAGCTATCTTGGCCAAGTAGATGCTAGCAACTCCAAGAGTTAGTATTGATGCTCGATAGTGGGTTCATGCCTCTGTAATCTGGGGAAGTGACTGAAATCTCTAAGGTACTAGATGTGTTGTTGCTACTAGGGAGAAAACAACAATCCTTTGTTCATATAACAATCGTATTGTTTACTTTACACACAATTCGTAAAGCAATAATCTGTTGCTTGCAACTTAATACTGGAGGGGGTTCAGATGACAACCTGAAGGTGGATTATTAGTCATAGATGCAGTTGGATTATTATGTTGTAATGCCCAATCGAATCTCAAAGGAGTCAAGATGATTAGTATATGCATGTATTGCTTTATCGATGTTTGTCAATTGCCCTGCTGTAATTTGTTCACCCAGCATGTTATCTATCTTAAGGAGGGCCACCTCTAGTGAACTATGGATCCCGGTCCTTTTCTTTTACATACAATTTATAAACTGTTTAATGCTTTGTGTTTACTTTTTGCAAACTATTACTTCTTTCCATTCGATACGTTTAATCCTTTCTTTTCAGGAAAACACGGTGAGATTGACAACCTCATCGCAAGTTGGGGATAGAGTTATGTGGTTGTGTTGTGCAGGTCTCCATGTTGCTACTAGCACCGGTAGTGCGCCCTACCAAGGCTCAGCTAGCAACACCTTTGGGGTGTTTCCTTGCTCCTACTGGTTCGATTAAACCTTTGTTTCATAACTGAGGGAAACTTGCTGCTGTGCTCATCATACCTTCCTCTTGGGGTTCCCAACGAGCTCTACATCAACCACGAGCCATCAAGCATTTTTCTGGCGCTGTTGCCGGGGTACGAAGAAGAAACTCCCACGTCAACACCGTACCAGCAGTTTTCTAGCGTCGTTGCGGGGGAAGTCAAGGACATCTTCACAAGGGGAGTCCCTCATAACCAATCTCTTTACTTTGTTATTTTTGTTTTGCTTAGTTTCTTTTTGCTTTGTTTGCATGTTTCTTTATCAAAAACACAAAAAAAATAGTTTTACAAGTTTGCTTTCTTATTTGAAAACACAAAAAAATTTAGTTCCTTTCTTAAGTTGCCATTATGTCTAGCCTTGCTCTAATCACTATGTCACCCAAGGAAATGATTTTCACTTTTAAACAAGGAATTGAGGAAAGTTTTAAGGAAGCTTGATCTAGAATCTCTGATCTACATGAAAAAACTGAGCCTAAAATGACTCAAAGCTTGTTCCGTAGCAGTTTTTACCTTGGAATTGCTCTTTGATATAGATATGATTTAGATGCTGTTGTGGGAGGAGATTTCCTCCAATGTAATGAGGATGATGCTATAAATGCTATAAAGAAATTGATCCTCACTTACAACTTGCCTAGCCAAACTGATATTTCTTTTGCAAGAATATTTGCTAGATTGAACACTCTTGAGACTAGCACTGCTAGCTTAAAAGATTGCGATAATACGCTTAGGGAGCATCACAATTATGTTCCAATAAATTCTGAACCATCAAAGTGGCTCCCTAGAGTAAAGATTGAGATAAACACTGAAACTTTTCAAGCTCGCTATGATATCATGTCTGAATTTTGTCTTATGCCCAAAGATATTTATGAATCTTTGAATCTTTGGGGTCTTACTGAAGGAGGAAAAGAAATATCTCTTGCTAATAATGCTACCATATTACCTATTGGAATAGCTGAAGGATTGTTTACAAAGATCCTTGGGAAAATGATTTCTACTGATTATCTTGTTATTGAATGTGCAGGAAAAGGACAAATTACACTTGGAAGGTCCCTATTAGAACTCCTTGGAGCAATAATAGATGTGGGAAAGGGGACCATGCACCTTTATTCTCCCCCAAACAATCATATTTTCCCCAAGGTTAAGAATAAAAGTAAGAGAGGTAAGGGCAAGAAATTTGGTTTTAATGCTTCTTCATTTGAGGACACTTGATTCTTTCTTGCTTCTTATGCCTAATTTAAAAGCGTTAAAGAAAAGTACTTATTGGGAGATAACCCAAAAGTTTTAGATGAGTCTTGGAAGTTATTACTCCAATAATAACCGCTCCTTATCCTTTTTATTTGCTTTTTGTGCTAAGAGTAACCTCTAATGAGAGAGAAGTAATGATTGGGAAAGTTGCTGTCCTGAAACAGATTTCTGTGCTTCACCGTAAAAATTCGTGTAAAATCTCTGAACATATTTTTGAGGCGTGAATTTTTGTGATCCTGCCCTAGGTTTTATCTAACTTTCGTTAGTTCAACACTTTGTGATTTGAGCAACAGAAGGTCTTCGAAAAAATTCGTCTTTACCTGCTGATCTGTTTTGACAGATTTCTACCATTTTCTGCATTTGCTTCTTGCTGGTTCCTTTTTGAGTTTTTTGGGGAAATGCGCTTTTTGAGGGAAGTGCTATAGTAGCTAGTGTTCTAATGGAAGTTTATTTGGTGTTAGAACTGAACCTTAAGACCTATTATCTTGAGTGCAGTAATGTTGCTAATAAAGATTGTGTGAAGTTTTGTATGAAGGAAAAATTTCAGGTGTATGGAAGGAATGAGTAATGAGATGAAGGATGGGATAAAGTCAAGCTTGGGGATGACACGCGTGTCACTCCAAGAAATATCCAAGAAGTACAAGCGTCAAAGCTTGGGGATGCCCAAGGCGTCCCCTTCTTCGTCAATAAAAATTCTAGGTTTCTTCCAAACGCTTCATTTTTATTGTTTCATGCACAATTGTGTTGTTCTTGGAGTGTCTTCTTTTTCGTTTTCGTTTTGGTTTTTCGTTTGATTAGTTTGCTGAATAAATTGGTTGGACCCCCTCTTTCATACATTGGTTTGCAAATAGTTTGGTTAGGTTTGGAAGAGAGTAGGAAAGTTCATGCTTATGTGGTAAAAAGAGCTTGTTGTTGACTATGGCCTATGCTTTGTTATGCAATGCTTGATATTGTTTTGGCTTTATGCTTAGTATTCTTTGCTGTAGCATGACTTGTTATAAACAATTGAGATTGCTTAATGTGCCTTGGATGAATCATGCATTGTTTTAGCATATTAAAACATAGTATAGTGGTGTTCTCCTTTGATGCTTTATTTGGGTTGACTTGGCGCATGCTCACACCATGTTATGACTATCCCAAGTCACCATAATCCTTTATGATCCTTTAGTTTTCAACATGTAGTATCACTTTATGCTTTGATCAATGATGATTTGTCGCTCTTCATGATTATGGCCATTATCGCTCTCTTAGTTTGTCGCTCCCAGTCTTTCGCTAGCATCCACAACCAAGTATGAGTTCCACTCATGCATCCAACTCCCTAAACCAAGTTATTCCAAAGAGTCCACCATACCTACCTATTAGCATATGCTATTCCAAGTATATTCATTCTTTTGTTTACCTTCCAAATTAAACTTGTTATGAGAAAACTAGTGATTAAAGCTCTCACGAACTTGATGGCACACTTTAATTTTTTGCATCTAATAAACTTGAACCATTGGGTCCTTCTTTGTGGTGTATATGCTTGCGCTTTATAAGTTGAAATTAGCAGAACTATGTACCATGGGGAACGCTTTCAACATTGCACTTGTACTTTGTACCCCGTTGATATCATGTTGTTTTGCTTACGGATCCCGGCGGTGTGAAATAAAAGTGAAACTTGTAAGATCATGGAGTTTGTATGTGTGTTAGAGAAACGCCTGGGCCGCTAGCCTAAGCCATGCCTAATCATGGTGGAAACTTGCAGCATCACCATAATGAGCACTCTATGAAGCATCCTCAATAAAAACCTATGCAAATAGCAAATAAAAAGATCGCTGAGATGCTCATTGTCTGCTTGCCTTGTCATATAGATTATGGGATAGCTCCTGTATCAAGTGTAAGGGGTACCCCGTTGGAGGTTCTTTATGATACACATGTACTTACAATGACAAGAGATTACTCGTGACTAAAGTTGAGTAGCATGAGGATTGGTCTTCGTAAGTAAGGGGCATGAGATTTCGGTTTATAACTTGTCAAGCATATCCTCTTAGTTGTGTCACTTTAACCTTAATCACCTTAAAGATGCTTATGATAGGGGCAATGAGAGCTAAAAGCTATAAGTACCATAATTTTTGGAAGCTCTTTATGAGACTTGAATCCCTACTTCCTTTTATAAAGGCCTTTTCTTCCACCATTATATTGAGTCTCCACCTTCTACCTTTATGCACCTACTTTGAGAGCATAGTCGCCATTCTTAGTTCTATGTGCATTGTCCCAAGACTAGTTGATTGATGCATATCTTGATATTGCTTGTTTAAATTATTTGTATCTAGTCACTCTTATGAACTTTGAAGGTGTCCTATGCATTTATGTTTTGCTACTCTATGAGGGACAAGATGAATGCTATTATGCTATGTTTTCTTTATGTGAAACAAACAAACGTCTTGTAAAGCATTGTTATTCATGAATCTTTTGTTTGTGCCTTTTCATGTTGCATCATAGTTTCTTTGTCTTATTGCTAGAACTTTGTCTTTCATGTTATGATTGAAGTACTATGATCCCAACTTCGAATGTTTTACAAATACTTTGATCAAGTCTTTGATGGTGCATGTCACCTCAAAAATTATTGTTTCTTTTTATCACTTACCTACTCGAGGACATGCAAGAGTCAAGCTTGGGGATGTTGATACATTGCAAATGTATCTATAATTTTTGATGTTCCATGCTTGGTTTTATCCACTTTCTTGTGTTTTGTCCACACTTTGGAGTACTTTTCATATGATTTCTTGGACTAACCTATTAACAAGAGCCACAGTGCCAGCTGCCTGTTTTCTGCTGTTTTTGGTTCTAGGAAAGTCAGAAAATGAATATTCTCGGAATTGGACGGGACAAAAGCCAAAGTGCCTATTTTTCGGAAGTCATCAGATGCTAGAGTACGAGACGGAGAGGGGCCAGGGGGCACCACACCACCTAGCCGCGCGGCCCAGCCTGGCCCACGCCAGGGGGTGGTCTTGCCACCTCCAGCACCCCCTCGGCCTCCCCTTCCGCCTATATATTGCCCTCGGGACGAAAACCCTAAGTACCCGATCAAAAATCCACGAAAGAGTCTATAGCCGCCGTCATCTCCATACCTAGATCGGGAGGGATCTGAAGCTCTTCCCGGCACCCTGTCGGAGAGGGGAATTCACCCTGGAGGCCTTCTTCATCATCATGCAAGCCTCCGGTGTGATGTGTGAGTAGTTCATCCTTGTTCTACAAATCCATGTAGTAGCTAGATGGCTGGTCCTCCTCCTTTGTGCTTTCATGTTTAGATCTTGTGAGCTCCGTTCATGATCAAGATCATCTATTTGTAATCATACATGTTGTGTTTGCGGGGATCCGATAGATATTGAGATGCTATTTCACATTGATTATTGATTCTATGATGTCTTTGTTATTTGTGATCTTGCATGCTTTCCGTTGTTAGTAGCTATCTTGGCCAAGTAGATGCTAGCAACTCCAAGAGTTAGTATTGATGCTCGATAGTGGGTTCATGCCTCTGTAATCTGGGGAAGTGACTGAAATCTCTAAGGTACTAGATGTGTTGTTGCTACTAGGGAGAAAACAACAATCCTTTGGTCATAGAACAATCGTATTGTTTACTTTACACGCAATTCGTAAAGAAATAATTTGTTGCTTGCAACTTAATACTGGAGGGGGATCGGATGATAACCTGAAGGTGGATTATTAGTCATAGATGCAGTTGGATGGCGGTCTATGTATTATGTTGTAATGCCCAATCAAATCTTAAAGGAGTCAAGATGATTAGTATATGCATGTATTGCTTTCTCGATGTTTGTCAATTGCCCCGCTGTAATTTGTTCACCCAGCATGTTATCTATCTTAAGGAGAGCCACCTCTAGTGAACTATGGATCCCAGTCCTTTTCTTTTACATACAATTTATAAACTGTTTACTGCTTTGTGTTTACTTTCTGCAAACTATTACTTCTTTCCATTCGATACGTTTAATCCTTTCTTTTCAGCAAAACACGGTGAGATTGACAACCTCATCGCAAGTTGGGGACAGAGTTCTGTGGTTGTGTTGTGCAGGTCTCCATGTTGCTACTAACACCGGTAGTCCGCCCTGCCAAGGCTCTGCTAGCAACACCTTTGGGGTGTTTCCTTGCTCCTACTGGTTCGATTAAACATTGGTTTCATAACTGAGGGAAACTTGCTGCTGTGCTCATCATACCTTCCTCTTGGGGTTCCCAACGAGCTCTACATCAACCACGAGCCATCAAGCATTTTTTTGGCGCCATTGCCGGGGAACAAAGAAGAAGAAACTCCCACATCAACACCGCACCAATGTGGCAGTGAGTTAATCACACATACCAAGGTAAAATGAGTCTATTAACTAATAAATGAACTACTCCTCTATTAACATAGACTAATAACTTATGCATGCTATAGTCTATGTTACTCTCCATTATGACCAACCTTTAGGGGAGGCCCCTATATATACACACATACGGGAGAAAATGTAGGCGTGCTCTTAACTGACAAGTTTTGTTCAACCTTGTTCTCTTCTCTAGTTCCTTTTTTCATTTCTTTATTGTGCTAGACATTGTGTATAGTACTAGAGTCACCTCAGGGAATATTGTTCTTACTCAACTGCTCCACCGTTTAGACATATACTATCATGAGGAGGTGTCTATCTAGAAAAGAAAATGCACCGTCAGTGTCATGGACACCCAACTATTGTCTAGAGTACATTGGGTCACACGCACAGCTACCCCTATAGTCTACCCAGGGACACCCAACGATTTATTGCATAGGCATTCACGCTAGAGCCTTCACAAGGAAGGTATTCGCTCTGACCCGTTGATTTTGGATTGGACAGACAAGATTGCTAGACGTTGAACTGTGTCTCCCTGGATGATGTTCCTACTACTACGTAAAATACACTTCTAAAACAACACTATAACTGTTCTTATGAGTTACTAGTATGATTTCATTAGAAGTCTGGTTATGACTACAAACTATAGTATGTGTGAGTTGCATTGATTAGCGAGACTCATTAGCGGATGGGGGCCTCGACCGCGCAAAAAAGGGTTTGTTAATTAATAAAATAAATGGAGCTTGTGCGCACATGCATGCAACTCAGTAACTAGACTGTGATCATCATATATACGGAGAGAGAGTACGAGTAAAATGACCAACCCAATAGAATCCACTCATACTACATGATGCATGCAACTCAGTATCCTAATAATATCATGCACGTAATCACGTAATTACTTTTTTGAGTTGCATGCATTTACTCTTGAACACCATTAGTAAAAGTTTGAACTCGTGGAGTGCCAAAATAACATTCCCCCCAGCTAGCCCGATTAATGGTGTGCTACTACAGTAACCTACACATCTACCCCTACAGTCTACTCCGGGACACCCGGCGATTGCTTGCATAGGCATCCGTGCTAGAGCTTTCAAAGGGAAGGTATCCCCTCTGGCCTGTTCATTTGGGATGGACGGACAAGATTTCTAGACATCCAAAATCATGTGGTCCCCACTCCCTCGTGTCCCTCCATTTCAAACACTGCGAAATTTCTCGGGGCCCTCCATTTCAAACAATACCAAAATCACGTGGTCCCCACTCCCTCGCGCCCCTCTATATCAAACACTTCAAAATTCCTCGCGCTCGGAACCTCCCGCAGCACTTCTCTGGCTGCCTTTGCCTGCCGGAACTCGACAGCACGCACTCCTCATGCAATAGTATATCGGAGATGCATCAGCTCTGGTCTCATCCAACGCACCATTGCCACTTCAACGACATACAATGCACCTGATCTATGTCATCGAGTCTGTCATTGTCCATCGCACCTGACTTACTTTCCCCAATTTCTGGTCCACGACGCCGAATCCATCAACGGCTGCCCAATATCTGCTTCAACACCGCCGGAATGCACCCCACCCGTACCATACCGGAGCCGCCGTGCAGCACACTGATTCTCCCTTAGCGACTCTCTTGTCCACCGCGCTCAAGACGACATCAAGCACCCAAGATCTTCCTACTCGACGCAAATGGCCGGCGCAACCGCAGCACCCTTGGTAACAAGGATGTCACCCCCACCGGTACGGATGATGCTTAGAAGCGTGTCTAACCATGGTAACCAAATATCCAACTCTTTTTTGTTTTGTTAACAGTACAACAGGTCCAAGACTATCACAGTTAATTGCATTTTTATAATCGTGCTACACACCAAGTCAATGCACACACCTGTTCTTCATGTTACATACTACAGAGTAGGTCAATAGACATGTTGGTTTGTATTCGTTGTTCTACAAATTTTAAAGTCATGCACATGTTCTTAGGTACTCCGAACAATAGTAATTGCCTGGTATCGTGTAGTTCTTGCAAAATGTAAAATCAGTGCAAAATATTAGTGTGGATTGCCTACCCCACAGTTACTAAATCTATCTGGTTCGTCCTAAGATAAGTTCCTGTTATTATTTCCTCCTTGGCATCGTTCTGCTATCCTGTAGTATATGTTTAAACTCTTCATACTAATTCAATTATAATTTTGTTGTTGCCATCTAGTTCTTCAAAAGCTCCAACAATAACTATTTTCTTTTTCTTGCATAGCGCTTAGAAAGGGACAATGAACATGTTGGTTTGCATAGCCTCTTCTAAAGGTTCACAAGGGACGCCATTATTTCCTTACCTGGTGCTGGTTTGTCCTAGACAATTACATATCTGTCCTCTACTATGTAGTTCACTCGTTGTTTGCATTCCTGCTCTAGAAGTTCTCTTATAATTCCATTATAATTTCTATCTGGTTGACTTAGCGATGGTAGTAACTGTATTCCATTGTGTAGCTCACCACAAATTCTCAGTAACCCAACATCTCTTGCATTCCAGGAGATACCACTCCTTCCATATATATTTGCTGAAATGACCTAGCTACTTTATGTTTGCTGAAATTCTAAGAAACACTTTGTTTGACTGCTCATTTCATTGTAGGGACACTTGTCTAATGCTTGTTTGTCCGGTTCTACAGGTTCATGAGTGATGCCATTATATCTCGTATATGGTTCTGGTTCATCCAAAGCAACGACATAACTATCCTCTACTATATAAAGTTCATTTGTGGTTTGCTTGTCCTCTACAAGTTCTCGTATGATGCGGTTATAATTTCTATCTAGTCCATTTTTAGCTACTACAGTAACTTCATGCCATTGTGTAACTCAGCACAAATTTCGACTCACCCAACGTCTCTTGCTTTCAAGGGTATACAAATGCTTCCATATATATTTGTTGAAATGACCTAGCAAGTTTCTAATTGCTGAAATTCTAGGCCACACACACACATTTTTCGATTGCTTGTTTCATGGTAGGCACACTTGTTTAATGCATCTTACTTTTCCTGTTTGTTTGACGTGTTGGTCAATAGTTGAACCATTCACCGCTTGTAAACTCCAGTTCATATCTCTTGTCATATTAGTCAAATGAGTAGTTTGTCTTGTTTGATGTATTAACTTGTTATTACTTAGTTTCAGACTGTAATTATTATTATCTCCACCAAAGAGGGGCTGCAAGATCATGTATCGAGGTGGTTTTCAATTGTAGATGTCACACTCAAAGGGAGATGCAGTTGATAGATTGAGAAGGCAAATTGGACTCTTCTATCAACTTGATTATCAACTGAAATGCCGAATTTTCTTAGAATTTTAAGAAGTTTGCAGCTGATGTAATATCTAGATAACTTGCATAGGCCATGCAGGCATTTAGTTGACGTCGTCCATGCATGGAGGTAGGCGGTACCATAACTGCGCTATCCAGGTTGATTAGGGAATAGTATCGAGCTTTGTTATTGGCCCATCTTGTATTGGGCTAACCATGAGTAGTAAATGATGCTGATATTAGCATGGGCTTCAGAAAGGCCGAACTATAGAAGTCCATAAATGTAATGGGCCTATCCATAGGTGGAAAGTAGTAATAGTAACAGCCTAGAATAGTAATAGGCCATAACACAGGCAGGCTAGAACAATAGCATGCCAACATAGTAACAGATCAGAACAGTAACGAGCCAAAGCAGTAATAGGACAAAATAGTAACAAACCACAATAGTGATAGGCCACAACAATAATAGGCCAGAACAGTAGTAGGCCAGAACAGTAAATGACTAGAATAGTAATGATCTAGAATAGTAACAGGCCGAATTTTCTTACTAGACAAGAATAGTAACAGGTAAAACAATTACCAGGCTAGATACCGACCACAACAGTAACAACCGCCTATGGGCCTAAACAATTGATGGCCGGAATAGTAAAAGGCCAGAATTGTAACGAACCTTCTCAAAGAAGGGTCGTCAGTACATGGCCCACAATGGGCTCTGAGAATAGTGACGGGCCAAACATAGGCCTTAACAGTATCCGACCGGCTTGTCGCATACTATTAACGGGCCGCATAGTATTCGACCAATGTGGGTCTTCTGTAGGCCGAATGTCGTTGTATTGGGAACGGCAGTACGTAAGGAGGTTAGATAGAGGTGTGGGGACTAGCAGGGAAGCTATCGACAGCGTCCGCAGGCGGGATTGGATACAAGCAAGCGTAGCTGGACGCAGGAAGTACCCAGGTCCGGAGCCCTCGTGATGAGGTAAAGTTCCTACTCCTGCCAGATCTGACTATGAGAGATATACGAACTACAAGTGCTCCTCGAGCTGTATTCTCTAGCAACTGCCTTAAATGCACTGAAGCCAACCCTTACTATTGAGGCCTTGCCTCTCCTTATATAGGCAGAGAGGCAACGGTCTCACTGGCAAGTTCGACTGGCGGGCCCCATAGGCGGGTCCCAGCCGACTGGTCATCTACAGTATTCGGTACGATATGTCCCATCGGTGTATGAGCGGTATGGCTATCGTAGGCACAGTGGACGCCGTGCGAGCCTATCGTCAGCATCGGGCCACTGTTCCTATGTCATCCCCGCAAAGTCTTCGGTACGGCCGAGTAGTTGTCGGTCTTATCATCGTACAGGGCGTACCGTGCACTGATACGCACGTCGTCCTGTCTTCCTGATTGGTTCCGGCTATGTCGCCGTAGCCGGCTGCTTCTTGCCGACCCGGCTACCATGCGATAGCCGGCCTGACTTGCCTTGTCCGGCTGCATCTGGTCAGTCGGATACGATCCGACTGCCCAGTTTCTTGTCCGGTTGGGGTATCTGGGGATCATCCCCCTGACACTAGCGCCCGAGCGCGTGTGGATTCCGCCCTTAGGAGAAATGTGTGCACGCTCCCTCTTGATTTTGAATTTGTGACCGGCTACGCCTGGCGGTTGCGATACCCGTGAAGTCAGTGCTGACGCCGGCCACGCGCGCACGCGCCATCATTGATCTGCGGCGGGCAGCGTAATGTCCCATCGCACATCGCCTCGGGAAACTGCTGCCCGACGCTTCGGTTCCCGCTCCAGGATCTTCTGCGCACCCCGCGTCGGCACACGGGATCTAGGCGGCGGTTGGGGTGGGGGGTTGCCTAGATGAATACCACGTGGCGCTTCGGACGGTTTCTCTTCCGTCCCTTTAAAGGGACGCCGCGGGGGGAGCAGTTCCCTTCCTTCGTTCCCCCGCTTCCAGTTGCCCTCTTTCTTCCACGCTCTGCCTTTGTTGTCGCTGTAGCCCGCTGCGCCGCTCGTTCATCGTCGTCGGCGGTACGGTCCACCGCCACTCCTCCACCGCCACGCCTCCTTGTCAACCGGAGATGGAAGCCAAACGCGGAGCCTTGTGCGGCTCACCACATCCAGAAGTACCGTGCTACTCGCGTCCTTCCGCCGGAGGAGGAAGTAGCGGTGCGGCTGGCGCCGACAGGAGAGGTGTCGCCGCACCCGGCGGAGGGAGAGCGGGTCATCTTCCTCTCGCATTTGGCGTGCGGGTTCGCGTTGCCGGTGCATCCCTTCTTCCTCAATTTCTTGGCCTTCTTCGACCTCCGACTCCACCATCTCGGCACCAACGCAATCGGAACGCTGGCGCATTTCATGGCGTTCTGCGAGAGCTACCTCAGGATCTAGCCGGATCTCGTCCTCTTCTGCCGGCTCTTCCGAGTCCGGCTGCAGGTGCAGTTCACGAAGGAGCCGCTAGTCGTCTGCGGCGGCGCCTCCATCTACTCCCGCACATAGACCGGCTACCCTAAGTTCCAGCTGCATGACACGATACGACTGTGGCAGCAGTCATACTTCTACGTCAACAACGTCACCAACGTCGACCGGATCAACCTTCCGGCCTTCCAGGATGTCGAGTCCAGCTAGCAGAACTGGGAGCTGAAGATTTACGGTGACAAGGCAGAGTCGGACGCGATGCTGATGATGTCGTTGCAGCAGCAAGCGCACAAAATGTGCTTCTACTCCTGCCGGTTGGACCCGACCCGGCTGTCGCGCCGCGATCCCCATTACCACAACCTGAAGGAGTGGGTGTGGACGATCACCAAGGAGCGGCTGCCGGAGGGCTGGACCTTCAACCTGGCGCCCTACAACCGGGACAACCACGCGGAGGTTGACGAGGAGGAGGAGGCCGCGCCGGCCTCTGATCCGGCGCAGCGCCCTGCAACGGACGGTGAATCTGGCAGGAGTGGCTCCAGCCATTCTATCTCTAGCCGGCCTGTTGCAGAGGAGCCAGACCAGCGTCCTGCCGCCGAGTCGTCTTGGCCGGAAGAAGGGGCTACCCCCGGTTGTGCAAGGGTATGTCCTTCTTCCTCTTTCTTTCACCATCTTTTGTTTGGTTATTTTTCTCCCTTTTTGTCTTTGGCTTATTTGCTTTTCTTTCCTTCTTCTCGTCTTCTGTCTTCTTAGCACGCTGGTCTCCTTTGGAGCCGCGATCCCAGCGCGAGCGCCGACCGGGTCGCCACCCCATGCTCGGACCATGTCTGCCAGCGCCCCTCCTTCTTCCGAGGCACCGCCTCCGCCTCCACCTCGAGCTGAACCGGCTGCCTCAGCCGGATCGGAGGGTCCTCAGCCAGACGTGGTGGCCCAGCCGGAAGCGGAGGGAGTTCTCAGCCGGGTGGCTCTTCCACAGGCGTGCGGGGAGCCGCAACCGGCAAGGAACTCGTGGTTGTCGGTGATGACAACTCCGACGACGAGCCGAGAGAGGAGTGGAGGACAACGGTGGTTGCCGCGAAGGAGTCCCTGGCCGCCAACTCCGTGGATGACGACGCCTCCTCCGCCGCCTCGCTGACGGATCTCGCCGCCACCCTCGAACTGGCGGTGAAGGAGATCCGGCTGCTGGAGGCCGCAACCGGCAGGAACCGGTCCTTGGAGCAGAAGCTTGTTGCCGCCAACAGAACCTCCCATAGTAAGTTTGCTTCATCCTGCTTACCGCGGAGAGGACGGCTTATGATCCGTAGACCAGGAAGAACAGGGTGTAGCCGGTTGATCTATTCGGCGTGGTGTGGAGGCTCCATAGCACAGCCGGAAGCTCTTCGATCCAGCATCCAGGTGACCGCTCCAACGGCTCGATGAGGCGTGGCTTGATGCCGGCTAGCACCAAACCATTTGCCCTTTCGACTTGCCCATTAGACTACGGGTGCGCGACGGAGGCCAGGTCCAGTCGGATGCCCTTGTTGCTGCAGAATCGGGCTAAGGCTCCCTTGGCGAAGTTCGTGCCGTTGTCGGTGATGATGCTGCCGGTGAAGAAGGTGACGACTGTCGCCTCGTCTAGCTTCCGGATGGGCTTGGCCTCGATCCACTTCGTGAATTTGTCCACCGCCAACAGCAAATGGGTCATGCCCGCGCGTACTCTCTTGAAGGGACCGACCAGGTCGAGGCCCCAAACCGCGAAGGGCTAGGTGATCGGTATGGTCTTGAGTACCAAAGTCGGCATGTGCCTGAGCTGCCCAAAGCGCTGGCACCCATTGCACGCGCGGACCAGCTTCTCAGCGTCCTCGAGGGTAGTGGGCAAATAGAAGCCGTGGCGAGACGCCTTGGCGACTATCGCCCTTGACGAAGCGTGGTGCCCGCACTCGCCCTGATGGATGTCCTTGAGTAGCCGGTAGCCCGTGTCCACATCGACACACCGTTGGAAGATGCCGGATACGCTGCGCTTGTACAGTTCTCTGTTGATGATGGTGTATGTGTGCGCGCGGCGCCGGATCTGCTTGGCTTCCACCTCGTCATCCGGAAGTTCCCCGTCTCGCCAAGGATGGGGAGCTCCTGCACGCGATCGTGCTGGCGGACTCGCTCTTCACCTTCCAGATTGGGTAGCTCTTCTTCCGTGGCTCGCGCCGCGCGCAGGTTCTTGATGGTCGTGCTGTAGGTGGGCCGGATGAGGGCGGGCGTATGATCCGGCTCCCCATCCTTTTCCATCCTACCTCCTAGCTCGCCGCCCCGGCACCATACCTAGCCGCGCCGGCTCGGCTCCGCGGTAGCCGGAGTGAAGCCATGCACGCGGTCGTACTCGCGCCGCATGATTTCGAGTTGCTTGCGGGTTGCCGCCAGCTCCATGGCCTCTTGGAGGAGGATCTGTCTCTCCATGGCGAAGTTGGCTTCCGCCTCTTCCGGGTTATCCCCAAGGTTAACCGGCGTCAGGAGCCGATCAATGGCATCCTCCACCGGATTCCAAGGCTATGGAGGCGTGGAAGTTCCAACCTCGTCCGTGCCTCGCTCCCGCGGTTAGCAGGGATGAGAGCTAGAGCCGGCCATCATGACCTCTACGCCACAGGAAGCGACGGAGGCGCTACCGCCCAGATGCGGTAGCTCCGCGACAGAGACGATCTCCCTAGGGAAACGCTCTGGAATGGTGGCGACGTAGACGGGAAGGTCGCCGAAGAGCAGGACGGTGTCGTTCGCCAGGAAGGAGGTTCTGGCGAAGCAGGAAGCGTTGTCGATGACATAGTCGAATTTGCTGAGCGTGAGCACCAGGCCAGAGGCCATGCGCTCACCAGCTGAAGTGCAGGGTCCCGTGCGGAACGTGACTCCGGTGGAAGCCATTTGCCCCACGGTGGGCGCCAACTGTCGTTGTATTGGGAACGGTAGTACCTAAGGAGGTTAGATAGAGGTGTGGGGACCAGCAGGGAAGCTATCAACGGTGTCCGCATGCAGGATTGGATACAAGCAAGCGTAGCTGGACGCAGGAAGTACCCAGGTTCGGAGCCCTCGTGATGAGGTAAAGCTCCTACTCCTGCCGGATCTGACTATGAGAGATATACGAACTACAAGTGCTCCTCGAGCTGTATTCTCTAGCTACTACCTTAAATGCACTGAAGCCAACCCTTACTACTGAGGCCTTGCCTCTCCTTATATAGGCAGAGAGGCAATGGTCTCACTGGCCAGTCTGACTGGCGGGCCCCCCAGGCGGGTCCCAGCCGACTGGTCATCTATAGTATCCGGTACGATATGTCCCATCGGTGTATGAGCGGTATGGCCGTCGTAGGCACAGTGGACGCTGTGCGAGCCTGTCGTCAGCATCGGGCCACTGTTCCCACGTCATCCCCGCAAAGTCTTCGGTATGGCCGAGTAGTTGCCGGTCTTGTCATCGTACAGGGCGTACCGTGCACTGATACGCACGTCGTCCTGTCTCCCTGATTGGTTCCGGCTACGCCGCCGTAGCCGGCTGCTTCTTGCCGACCCGGCTACAATGCGATAGTCGGCCTGACTTGCCTTGTCCGGCAGCATCTGGTCAGCCGGACGCGATCCGACTGCCTAGTTTCTTGTCCGGTTGGGGTATCTAGGGATCATCCCTCTGACACCGAAACAGTATCAGGTCCAAAAGTTCATGGGCCACTGCTGGCTGCATTAATTGGCCCATTTTAAACACTGCAAGACAAAATAGTAAAGGACTGTAATCGTACTAGGATATACTCATAGGCCGGCCCACTTAATAATTTGGAGGACTTGGCTGGGTAGGCTTCTACCACGGTTTATATGACCGTTAACGACAATAACTGCGCGTTAACGGAGTTTGCCATGTGGCAGTTTGCATGACATCAGCAGTTAACATGGCTGGCGAACGGATCCACGACAGAACAAGCTTTCGTGGCTAAAGGGTGCGATATGCCACGGTCGAAAAAAACTATGGTAGATTCTTTTGTGACAGGGCTTTTACCACGAAGGTCATCCGTCGTAGAAGACTTTTAGCCACGAAAAATGAGCCCACAACCAGAAAAATCGTCCTTCATAAATGCCAACATCTCTTGTGGTGCTTTGAGGAGTTCCGGGTGGTGAGAGTTGAGGAACGATTCCGCAATCACTTAGTTGTTTACCAAACTCATCACTAATATCTCACCTCCACGATCTGATCGCACAAACTTGATATTCCTATCTAGATGATTTTCTACTTCATTATGAAATTCTATGAACTTTTCTAAGGTCTCAGACTTATGCTTCATCAATTAGATATATCCATATCTACTTAAGTCATCAGTAAAATTCAAAAGTAGAGATACCCGCCTCGAGCGGGAACACTCATTGGTTCACATACATCATTATGTATCATTCCCAGTAAGTAGGTCGCATACGACTTTCCACTATGACCAAGGTGGCGATGCCACAAGACTATGGAATCCTCATTAGACCCTTTCAGGAACTTGGCATGTATAATAAAGGTCCATAATGAATAAACCACTTGAAAGTGGTGCAAACCCATAAATAAAATCCTTATAACAAATAGAAAAATCATTGTTCTCGTACTTAAATAAATATTTGTCACATACCAAATCCAAAAATAATGTTTTTACATAACACTGGAATGAAATAAAAATTATTGACCTCCATTATGAATCCTAAAGGGAGACAAAGTGGCATGACTCCTATGGCTAGAGCAGAATTTTGACTCTATTCCCGACACACATCTCCACTTCATTCTTTCCTAGCCTCCTTGCCTTATATAGTCTCTATATTGAGTTGCAAACATGAGCAACCGATCTGGTATCAAATACCCATGACTTAGAGGGCGGTCCGGTCAAGAATATGTCAATAACCATTATACATTTTCTGGTCTTACCGGACATCTTCTTTTCTGCCAGATAATTCTTGTAGTTGTGCCTCCAATGTCCATTGGGTTTGTAGTGGAAGCATTCACACTCAACATGGGACTTAGGCATGGACTTTCCATTGCATTTCCCTTATTTTCCTTATGCTTTTAAAGCTAGTAGTCTTGTTCAATAGCATCATAGGATTAGCATTCTTAGACATCCCGGCTGTAAACCCCCGGACCACCATGTTCCGAACTCACAAGCCGGTATAACCCTAAACTTGATGAAGGACGTAGTACCATGGAGGATGTGAGGCAGCCCACTAGCCGACTGCAATGGCAGGGCATGGTACCAGCCAAACATCTCGTCCACTTTCATGGTTATAGCTTCAAGTGCGAGAAACATGCCCAACTACAGGTCGCGAGTCAAGCGTACACATGTGAATATGTATTCCAACGAACTACGAGAGTATATCAGAGCATATCCATCTATAAAGAAATAGAATTATGTTACAACGTCATTATGGCAAGATCCGAATATATAGAAAACAATGTCATAGTTGGTCACATGACCTCATACAACATTCATTAAACATCAAGCAGAAGCAGAAAACACATATCCGACTACGAATTAGGAGTCAAATGGGCATAATATGCCATGAACAAAGAACATTCCCTCCCACATATTTTAGGGATCACTAACCCCAGAATCTCTAATCAAGGGAGTCCTTGCCTCCATCATCGGCTTCATGAACAAAGTATCCTCCATATGGTTATACCTGGCAATCTACCTAGTGGAGTGTGAGACCCCTAGGGACACACTCATGAAGTCTTTATGCAACTAAAGAAATTAACTGGGTTGACGCAATTTCAGTGAAAGATAAAATATCTAAACAGCTCTATATAGACATTCCACAACATTCGCCAAACCATATATGGACGGATGCTCGTTATTTGGAACCAACAGATATATATATGTATACAACATAAAATAAACATATCCCATCCTCGTCCTCACTTACTGAATGAGAAGGTGGAAGAATATCCCATCCGTTAGCAATTTTATTAACCATCCCATGAGTATTGCACTATTTACTTGTCATGTTTAGTCAAGTTAAACATGGTAATTTAGTTTGAGTTTTCTATGATTGAGAAACTGAGCTCCAAGTAGTCCATAACCATGGACATGGATTTTTGAAAAGATTTACCCTCCAGGGATGCACAAATAGCAACACATGCACGATTAACCATGGGGAAAACCTAATGAAAGCAAACATGCATCACGCCAAACCATTTACAAGATCTAAAAATGATTTTAGGGGGCCACCCCACTAAGCTACTCGCAACAAAGACGCTCGGGTTCTAAGACAGACCAAGGGTTTGTGTCAATGGTTGTAAACAACTAGGAACCCAAAAGTGTTACTGGGCATGTCGATACCAAGAAAAAATTCCGCATTCCTAAATAATACAGTAGTAAACCACTCCTCGAGCAATAATAGTAAATAAAGCAGTAAATAATGGCATAAGTACATGATTGTAGTAAATCCCCAAACTATTTGTGGCCCTCAGAAATAATATGTGAATCAAGCTCATACCAAGGGGTTTCATGGGCCCACATATGGATAGTGCGACAATCAAGGAGCAACCATTTTATTAGTTATATCTTTTGCCCGCTGGTGTCGCTTTATTAGTTATATCCATTCCCACCATTTTAATTATCAAGTTGTAATTAGAACCATGATTATCTCCACCATGAAGCATGTGTCAACATCTTAACAAGT
Organism: Avena sativa; assembly: GCA_916181665.1. Classification (NCBI taxonomy): domain Eukaryota; kingdom Viridiplantae; phylum Streptophyta; class Magnoliopsida; order Poales; family Poaceae; genus Avena; species Avena sativa. The sequence continues at coordinate 327,295,908 of OV702289.1, forward strand.
GTGAATCTTGACAACTCGAACCAACACCTGATCAAGCAACTATGACTCGCAAGGCAAACTATCGAGCAAAACAACAGACAAATAGGACGTGACCAAGGAAATATAGGATGCAAGGAGTATAACTGGTATGGAAAACTGAAGCATCGCAACACGTATAGCAATAGATAGAAGTACAACCATAAAGAAAAATTGGTAGCATAAGATGAGTGCTCTCCTAGAAAAAATTGCCAGGGATACATCCGAAGAACTTGTTGAATCTCGCATCAACTGAACGTCCCATCCGAGAAGAATAAAAGGACTAAAAAGAAACACCTGATGCACTATTTCATAATACGAAAAAAGATCTAGCATGTTTACTATATTATGCATGCCATAGGAAGATGCGATGCAAAAGAAATATTAAGTGGATTCGGAATTTCGATAATTAAATAGAAGGTTCAAATTGTTTAGGTACCTCACAATTTAAATGTTGAATTAACAAGGCAAGACATGGCATAGATGAGTTATTCAATTTAAATAGAGTCATAATAAGACAAGATATTCAGCATATAGATACCATATTTAATTTAGGTGAATTTCTATTTAACCCAAACCACATGATAATATGTATGCAAGCATGTACAATTTAATATGCAACAAGTTGTATGTCATTTTACAAAATATGGGTCTCAGATAGGGGTCACATGTTTAGGGTCGGAGATCTTGGGTTCAGGTTTGGGTTCGGTCTTCGGATTCCATAAAGGATATCTTGAGTCTTTAGGTTCGTTTTGGCGAAATTGTCCTCCATGAAGAGGCACTTGGGTGTTAGGCTTCTTTTTTCAGTGTCGGACTCGGTTTCAGGGTCGTTAGGACTTTAGGTCCATGCATAAGAGCTTGAAGTATCGTTAAGAAGATCTTGGGGTTGCGGTCTTCATGTACATGTCAATGTTCTTGGTGCCTTCTCAATACATCTTCACGTGTCTACCTTGGTGTTTCAAACAATGTAACGTCATCGTCGAAGTAGAGATCTTGGAAACATTTCAACTGCGAGGTGAGCCACTAGACAAAGCACTCATGGGAGGCCATGCGATCTTGGCTAGGCTCAGGAAAATACACCAGAACATGGGGCTCAGCACCACAGCTTCGATTGACTGCTGTCGTGGGTTAGGTACCGAGAAGAAGATGACAGGGTCAAGAACAGGAGCAGGTATTGATGGTGGCATACTTGGTTAGGAACACAAATATCGAGTATGAGCATCAGGCATGCGTTGGAGCAAGGGACAAGCAGCGCTGCTTCCCATGCCGGTGAATGACGACCTCCTACGAGCGGTTAAGAGCGCCGGGAGGCGACCGCGTCTTCCTAGAAGATGTCGAGGATGATGGCACATGGTCAAAGACGTGAGTTAGGGACCCTAGAAAGGGGAGAAAAGGTCGAGCTCTAGGCCATACGAGCGCGGTCCCGTGAATAAGAGGTGATAGTCGACTCGGACAGGGGTCATGGGAAGGGCGCCACGATGCATGGTAAAGGGGAGGCGCATGACAGGGCAAAGACGAGAGTTGGCGGTGGTCGCGGTGGCGACGTGACACATGATAGGTGGTGGAGGGAGCGTTAGAGGGAGGTGAGTGGCACTCACATGGGTGAGGTGCCGCATGGGGCTGCCGGGAAGGTGGACGAGCATCGTCGACAAGGTTACAGAATGGTAGCCGGTATGGTCTATGCAGAGCTGGAGAAGGGTGACCAGAGAGGACAGAGAGGTGGTGGTACCCCTGTCTAGCGGTGGTGGCGGTTTCTCTGCGGGTGAAAGCGAAGGAGATATGGGAGAAGGGATCACGCGGGGTTGGTGGCGATAGGGCAGGGTCTTACTCATATGCATGGTGTGTGTGTGTCAGAAGTTGACCGCGTCGTGTGCGAGTGTGTGTTTATCGGGTCAGGGTGGGTCTAGCCAGATTGAGTGTGTTGCGAGCGTCATTTGTAGTATGGCTGTTATGTTGTGGGGTGCAACACGGGTGTGTGTGAAGTGATGGTGTCCGTGCATTGCATTTTTATGGGTCGCGTGGGTTCCTGACAATGAGGTACATGGCTAGCCGGGGTGGTTAGGGTTCTTGTTAGCAGGGTGGTAGGTGGTTGGCCGATAGGGCCACTTGGGCCTGGTTGGTTGGGTGCCTCCCCTTTTTTTAGAATTTTTTTATTAAATATTTTCCTATTTTATTTTAAAAGTATTTTCTAAATAGTTTTAGACAAATAATTTGAGTAGAATAAAAACATTTAATTTGAAATAAAAGAGGGCACAATATGGTACAAACACAAATAGGGTTTTAATAAAATACTTTTCGGGATAAAACAAATGCATGATGTAATAAATAAAAACAACAAGCAATTTATTATTTAGAAAATTACCGGGGTGCTACACTAGCCTCGACAGCTTTCAGCATAGTGAAGGATGAAACTGCTGTAATTACCATGTTTTTGTCCATCCCATGAATTTTGTAATTCATGATGAAACTGCCGTAAGATGAGGGGAGGGATGCAAGAAGAACGCCAGTGCTCAAAGAATCAGGGATGGGAAATCCCAGAGTTGTGTTTCTCTAGTTGTAACCAACCATCTTGATTTTGTGTTCATTAACAGAGCTTCCTTTAGTAATCTTGCATTTCCAGAGGGCTTTGGTTATCTCATAACACTCAGTACTGGCTTGTGTCTCATACATAGCCCTCGGCGTTCCGATTCCCGTCATCCATTTTAGTGGTGTGGACATTTTCCTCATCCTTGGTGGCAGTATCTACCAGTGGAGGTGGAAGGGTTGCATCAAGGATGTACTCCTTCCTATAACCCATAAGAACAATTCCTAGGGTGCGAACCAGTTCATGTAGTTGCTACTATTAGAAGTTAACTTCTATTTCTCTAACATGGGATCTAAGTTTGAGGACTGAACACGGGACATTATTCTACAACTCAAAAAAAATCACTTTAGACATTGTTCATGATTAATGGTATTTCTAAAGTATAGTCCCATTTAAATTAACATCCTATAGTTCTTGATTTTAGTGATTCAAGTTCTAGGTTGAATTTATTATCACTGATGTGACATTACTGATGATAATAGTCCATCCCGGTAGGTCACCTAGACAAGTACATATTATGTAACTTTTATTCATATTTCTATGGTGAGCTTTGATTGTATGACTGTCATCTACATCATCTAAGAGAACCAAATGCTCCGGCTATCGAAGATCTAATTCAACCCATTAAACTAATGACAAGTCCATGATACCAGAGTATGTAAGCTGCATTTGTAAATGACAATAATTTTAGAAAGTGCCACATTTTGGATAGCACTATCAACTTAAATATTTCTTTTGAAGGATCACCCTATTAAAACGACTAGAATAGAGTGCATGGAAAAATGATTAACACATCATAAGCAATTCATAATATTATGTGATATGGTATAGTCCTTCCTTATCCTCGCGTCGAACTCCTTTCTCCGTGCCCTTGCATGATCATCTAGGTCCTTCAATGTTTGATCGTCATCTTCATGTCGATGCATAAAACTATTGCTATATAGCTAAAAAATTACATTTACATCAGATGAATATGGATACACAAATCGCACATGATAGTCATGTGGCGCCGGCCATCATGTATTAAGTTGCAAATGTATATCATTGCATACATCAACTTTGAATGACAAAACTGTACCACATCACATGCTTTCCTTGCAAAAACAAGTTAGTCGCCTCTATTCATTCTTTACAAGTTTTATGTGGTTTCTAGTGTCTCCATGATGAATAGGATACTACCTATGCAACAAACTAGCATGATCCATCATACACTAGATTAACTTGCGGGGCGATAGAGACATGAGAGTCCATGAGAAATCTCAATCCCCTATCTAGACTTTGTCAAGTACGCATGACCCTGTGCGGATCTCATACATATTTCCCCATCTTGTTTACAAAGTGCATATCTTTCTTTAGTATATAGAGAACCATTGTAATGAAGAACATCTTTGATCAAACCAACCGGATAAGCTCAGGAGAAACCGGATGGATCGTGGATAGCTAAAACACTATAAAATCTCTATATACCAAGAAGATCAATGACTGAAAACTCAAGGAAAGCATATGATCATCAGGTATTCAACACCCACATGAAAGATTCGTGCAATGCCTGTACATATCATGTACTCTAGATCATCATGATCTACGCATAGACTGCTCTGATACCACTATTGGGGTTCATATAAGGAATTTAAAATTTTCCGGAACTACGAACACGCCAAGATCATCTATGCAATAACACGGGAGTTTGGGTCTAGATGCTCACCAAGGTTGCTGCAGAAGTTCATATGTTTGATAGAGAGTTGGTGTAGCGCTTCGACATAGTATCGAATCCTTTATCCCTCCAGCAGTGTCCATGTATTCGGTGAGTTTGTTCTTATGGAGCTTCGCCGTCCAAGTGTTGATAGTGCGGGAGTAGCGGAACTTGGCACATATGTGGAGACTCGAGAAGTTTGGACTGAGGGAGGGGCTGTGGTGCCTCAAGGATGGGATGAGGAGAGGCTTCCCTCCCTCCTCCTTATATAGGAGGAGGATAGAGGGGCTGGCGCGGCAGGGTTCCTCCGTAGCCGCCGCCTCCCACAGATCCTACCGGATCTCCTCGATTCAATGACCCAATCTGCCATTATGATTAATAGCATCCCCTTCCAAAAATAGAATATATGGTATCTTGTCATAATGGATAAATCATTCCCTACATGGAATAAAATATATGATACATAATGATCTAGATAAAATCAAATCACTAAGAAATATAGGACAGATACTTTCCTACCGTTTTAGGAAAGTTACATGCATGCATGGGGGGTCCATGCACCACCCTAGGGTCGCCATGCTTCCCCATGCACCACATAGGGTGTCCATGCATGCCCCATGTGCCACCCTAGGGTGGCCATGCATTCCGACATCGATTCTCTCAAAAAACACTTCCATGACTCTGGAACTCTTCCAGTTTTCTCCTAGGATTTCTCTCGATGATCCAGAACCATTCCAGAACATCTCTCACATACATACAAGCTCTACATACTCTTCATAGCAAAGTCCTTTAAGTGTGTGACCCCTCAGGTTCGTTATTATGTGGAGATGACCGTGGAACACTTTCCGAACAATAATCAATAGTGGGATCTGAACACCCATATTGATTCCCACATAAACACAAAATAATCGAGGATAGGTATTGATGTGGTTTAATATCCTTTTGCATCATGATAAATTACAGACCCGAGGCAAGATAAGGTGGTACTCTCATAATACCATGTTGACCTCGTTACCGATTTGACTTATTCTCTCATTCACATGTTCCGGTATCTAGTGATCATATCACCCTCCGTCTAGCCATACTATAAGTGATACCATAATATCTATATGGACCCAAGAGTATCTCTCGGGCGTCGAAGTTGCGAATCCCACTATCGGACTATCTTGTGCCCGTACATATGTTTCCAACATATGTGACCAACCATTATTATGATCAGCCAGTGAAACGTAAGGTTGGATGAAGATCAACACATATCTTCTAGTATGATGGACAATTGATTACCTCATGGTGAAAGGACAATGTGACACAACAACAATAACGATATACCAACAATAACAAAATGGTGATTATCTTGAAGTAGATTGTTTGGCTTGTGTCAGTTCAATGTCCTTGTATAGCCAACAATATGCTCTTATTTTCAAATGGTACATTCATACCATGATATAGGAATATGATCATCCTTTGACAATAAGCTAGTCATGCTCACTAGGAACACTTGGTGTTTATCACTTTACACGTGCTTCTGAGATTCACCTTTATTCTCATAATCAAGACACATATAAAGTTGTAGCATAAAGAATAAACTCTAATCATAAACAAAAGGAATATCAAATAATCATATATTATCTGAATCTAGGGCATACATTCCCATCACCTTGCCCATCCACCACTCATATGGCCAACATGGACACATCATCAAGTGCGGCAACAAGAGAAGAGCCAATTATCCTCGTCACTAGGGTGTACCTGGAGAAGCAAGAGGTGTCATCGGAGGTCACCATCCTCATGAAAACTCCAACTAACGATGATCATAAACTGGAGGAGCGAGCAGATGAGGCAGATGATGTTGATGCTGCCGCCAAGTGTCTACGAGGCAAGTGGGTCACCTGCTCGCTTAACTCCAACGACATCGAGACCCTCGTCGCTGAGGGATACCGCTAGCATTGTTCCAATTGCGCCTGCTGGTGGAAGGAGAGTTTCCCTCTCGCCCCAAACTTGTAGAAAAGGTATCACTACAAAAATATCCTCCGTGCGTGGCACTTTTTGGCGGCAGCATAAGAAAAAAAGCCTGTAGCAGTTGGTTACCCAGCGAATGAAAAAACACAGCAACATTTGGTCACGGCGACCACATATACGTCGTGGCACACATGATACCTGAATATTTTTTGTGCCGTGGTAGGTGGTACACAACAACATAAGTTTTTAATGCCACACTTGGCCAACATAGGCATTCTACATTACGCCATCTAATGTTTGAATCGTTAATTGTAGGTGACTATCAAACACCTTCCACTGGCTAGCCAAGCATGTCTAGGTGACATGTGTGTCCCACCATCCGTGAAACCGCTGGACGCCGGTGTTTTTCCTATATCGCAATTTAAGCCTAACTTTGCAATTTTATTGGGAGAACAAAGTGTGGATTCTTGGATGTTACACATTAGATAGAAAACATTTCCTTTATAGGATCTTCCAGCAGACACTGGCGAAAAGCTGAAGCCTAGACCACACTTGCCCAAATGTCCTAGACTTCCCACTCTCCACTCCCTACTCTCTATATAACAGACGAACCCTAGCATCTAATCCCATTTTAAGTCCCCACTATCTACCCCCACTAAACCGCCTCCACAAAGAGCCACATCGATCGAACCCTAGATCTCCACACGCATCATCTTGGGCGGCCCTAGCCGGACATGATCTAGAGATTCCTAGACGTGCATGATCTTGCACGCCCAGCCGCACCGGATCATGCACGACTGTCAAGTCTCCTATTATTGCATGGCTTGTCCATGTTGGATCTTGCGTGCACCATGCCCACCTTTCTCATCCATTGTCATGTATGATGTGCAGGTTTATTCATCATCCTCTATAATAATCTCATCTACCGATCAACCAACCCTTCCCTTATCATCCTTTCTATACTCGATCTAATTACTCTTTCAGATCCACGATGACTTCATCATCGTGGGGCGCTCGTAGGATGGCAGTCGCGTGGATGCGGCCATCTCATTACCATCATAGTAGTGTGCGAGAAGAATACAAAGAGTCTCATGAAGGTCTAGGTAGATTTCTCCACTTATCATTGGGATAAGTCGAGAAGTGGACTAATGGAAAATCTGTTATGCATTAGTCCTTATATTAGATTAGGTTAGTTTTTAGCATTCTTTTTGAGTGCATGTTGTAATGAATACAGGGAGAGACTCAAATCCCATAATTGAAAAGGAATTGTATCTCAATGCCATGGAAATTTTTGTTTTAAATGGAATTAGAAAAGCTAATTTGATTACTACTATTATTATTAATTCTCAGTATCACCTGAGGGTATACAATATATGACACTCGATATAGGTGACACGACACTAAAGTCCGTCGTATTACCCTTATATAGCATGGCATATCATCTATGGTGTCACGAAAGCGCTAGTTCGGAGAATGTCGACGTGCTGAGCCAAAAAAGAGCCGCCTAAAAACTTTTCTCGACACAGTTATCCGTAGAAGCTTTTTTTGCTATGCTAGCGTGAGAGCGGTGACTAGGCATGTGCCTCGGTGTTTATAAGCTCCAGGGAATGCGATATGTGTTGTAGTGTATATTAAATCCCATGTCGAGCGTGGGATTTCCCTCCCAATGTTTGACTTCTTTCTAGAGGTTGCCGACATGCTAGGATTCCAGCCCCTAATAGCATAACGTGCCTTAGTAACTTCGTACCCTTGTGTGAAGGGTACTTAGGAATTAAGCCTAGGCTAGGCTTGTTCTAGTACTTTTTCTCCATCAAGAAGGAGTCTTCCGTAGAAGGCATCTCCTTGGCCATTTGTAGGTCTAACTCTTTTAAGATTAGGACCAACCGCAAGTATCGGACACTATAGGCCATGAATCGGTAAAAGATTTGTAGTCCACCTTCTTCTACGAGTCAGATGTTCTGGTTCCTTGCCGAGAGTGGCAATACCTCGACTTCATCGATGGTGCTGCCACCGAACACTATAGCTGGAGGAACAAAGGCCACCTGCTAGCCGACGAAGAAGCCTCCCGCACTGTTATGCAGATAGACAAGCTAATTGATATCGGGCTTAAGCGCATTAACCTCACAATCTGCTTCTTTAAGAGGCGCATCCAGCCGTTGTAGCAACAACCCTACCTTGCAATTGTGCACGGAGGAGAGGGGTGATCCACAAAGGATCATCCAGGATAATCATGACCAAGGGATTCAATATAACCCTCAACATGTATATCAAGGAGATATGCCCCAAGGTAATTCTCATATTTGCATTGTACTCCGCTTTCTTTGGCTAGAAAACTTCATTATCAAGAACTTCACTTTTTCCCTCCACTTCCTTGAAGTTAGAAAATCTCCCCGAGGATGACTTGGCCACTTGGATTTATGAATGCAAGGGCAAGGAAATTTCACTACAAGTCATGTATGATTGATGAATCTTCCCAGAATGATGTCGAACCAGCGCAATGAAAACGGAAATCTCTCGCTGCTAGCACTTCAGCCACCAAGAAGAAGAATAAGATGGAGGATTTGACCTCCAAGAAATCAACTATCATTTTAGAGGTAGAGAAGAAGAAGAAAGCTGCTCTTTTCAGTCGTGAAGCTGACGCCGTGCAAGCCAAGGCGGCTCTTAGCATGTAAGCGTGTTATTTATTTTCCTTTTTGGTCACCCAGTTTAATATTTCTCCCTTTGCACATTTGTTGATATGACTTTGTGCATTTGCAGGAAGAAACTGCCTTTGAAGTGTACTTCGAAGGATATGTGCCAGTTTGTGGAGTCCAAGTCAGTTGCCCCTTCAACCCCTCCCATCCCTCAAGGTGCCTCAGGAGGTTCCTCCGAGAGTACCCCAAAATCCTCTGACATGGATGCTGAACATTAGCACACGAGGGAGGATTGGGAGCACTCTCGCTCGACTTTACTCTGCCAAGTACCGAGGTGGCTGAGGATGCCACCAATGCTGACAATACAGTGAAACCATCGACTAAGGATGTCACTAAAAAAGACAAGGCGGAGGAGGAAAGTAGGCGAAAGAAGGGCGATGTTTTACACTAATCTCAGACATCAAGCTTCGCTCTAGCTTCATCAACTTCACTTCCACTTACTCCTCCAACTCTCGAGCTAACAAATCTAATCAAGTCAAGAGATGCCATTATGGATGGAGTTGCTGCTTCCCAGAGCAACGCTACCAACTGCACCAACACCATGAAGATTGTAGCCATACTAAGTTGATCTTTCCTTTTGAGAATTATTTACATATGACCTTGTAGCCCCCGAGCGCTGAGTGGGAAATCCATATTATTTGTGTTTTGGTGCTATAAGAAGACTTAGTGACGCTGTTCAAGGTCATATCTTTGGTAAGTTTTGCTCATGAATGTTTTCGTGGGATAAATTGCATTGCCTCTGACATCTTCGCTTTTGCAGCTTCTCTTGGTCCGATTGATGAAGCAGAAACTTTGGGCCATATAACAAAGTTAGTCACGGCGGGAGCTTACATTGGTCGCATTGCTGACAACGCCAAGTAATTGAAAATGGTGCTGGGGATCAATATCATGGATCGTAACTCCGCCATCAAATTTGGAGAAATCCTTAGGCTTGCTTCTCAATGCGCCAAGTGAAAGTTTTCCTCCATTAGAGGCAAAGCAAGGATGGCGCTAGATTTGGTGAAGGCCCACTAAGATGACCTCGACATTGACCTAATGGGCTCCAGAATACCCAAGGAAGATGTGGAAGACAACATCTCGGGGTTGACCCTCGGATAGCCTAGCCGGACAACAATAAAGACAAACAGGTCACGACCGGCTAGCAGATCCTAGCCAGGCACGAGCACAAGACGGCGTAAAGGGTAGCCAGAACAAGGAAGAACGTCAAGCCGTGGATCCGGCTAGATGACCGTAGCCGGACGTAATCAAGACGAAGGCAAGGCGACGTGCCACACAGTGCACGGTACACCCTGATACAGCGACAAGACACCAGGAGGACGAGGATCATGCCGAAGACTTTCTGGCTGACGGGGACACAGTGGCCGGTTGCTGACGCCAGGCCCGCACGGCATTCACTGTGCCCATGATGGCCCGCACGGCGTGTACCCTCGACAAGACTCGCCACTACGCAGCACTATAGATGACCAGCCGGATGAGGCCCGCCTGTGAGACCCGCCAGCCGGCCTGGCTAGTAAGATCGCTACCCCCAGCCTATATAAGGGGGTAAGGCTCTCGTAGCAAGGGTTGGAAATTGAGTAGCTAGACAGTTCATACAACTGGAGGAGCAGCTTGTATTCCACATATCACACCTTAGTCAAATCGACAAGAGTAAGGGTGTTACCTCCACACGAGGGCCTCGAACCTGGGTACTTCTTGTGTCACGCTAAACTCGCTTGTACCCGATCCCACATGCGGACGCCATCGATAGCTTCCCTGCCGTTTTCCCACACCTCTATCTAGCCTCCTCAGGCACTATCATTTCCAATATAACGATAGTTGGTGCCCACCGTGGGGCTCTCATGGCTTCGACCAGAGTCATGTTTCACACGGGACCCCGTACTTCAGCCGGTGAGCACGTGGCCTCCGGCAATGTGCTTCCGCTGGGCAAATTCGACTATGTCATCGACAACGCGTCATGCTTTGCCAGATCCACCTTCCCGGTGAATAGCTCCATCCTGCTGTTCGGCGACCTTCTTGTCTACGTCGCCACCGTGCCATAGCGTTTCCCTAGGGAGATCGTTTGCTTCCCTGTAGTAGCATCCCCATCGCTTCACATGGCATGGAGGTCATGATGGTCGGCTCCAGCACTTAACTTTGTTGCCCTCGGGAGCATGCCGACGAGGAATCCGGAACTTCCGCCCCTCCGCGGCCGAAGGACCCGATGGAGGCCGCCATCGACCGACTCCTCACTTGGGTTAACCTCGGGGACGATCCGGAGGAGGCCGCTGCAAACTTCGCCATGGAGAGGCAGCTCCTCCTGCGGGAGGCCATCGACCTAGCAGCCACCAAGAAGCAGGTCGACATCACCATGTGCGAGTACAACCACGCTCACGGCCACACTCAGGCTAGCAAGGAGCCGAGCCGGCGCGGGTAGGTGCGACACCGGGGCGGCGAGGTAGGCGTATGGTTGGAGGAGGACGACGAGTCGAATCCACCGCCTCTCCTTGCCCGGCCTACCTACATCACGCCCATCAAGAACCTGCACGTGGCGAGAGCCGCGGCGGACGAGCTGCCCAACCTGGAGGGCGAGGAGCGAGACCGGCAACACGCCCGGGTGCAGGAGCTTCTCCGGATCATGGATGATCAAATTGACGCCATTCGGCAGATACACGAGAACCCCAGCGGCTCCAATGGGAACAAGCTGCCTGTCAACAGCAAGGGCGCACCCTGTAAGACCTAGTAGGCATCCTCTTGATACGTCCATTTTGCATCACTATTCTATATCATAATTTACTGTTATTCCTTGATATATTTCATATTAAGAGATGATACTTATGTTATTTCATCTGTTTTTGCATGGTTGATGACTTTTGGAGCATAGACCGCTGCAGTCAGGATTCTGATGGAAAAGGTGTTGTTTGGAGGCAAAATTTGCGAAGATCAGAAAATCCAGAAAAATATACAGAAAATCCTATTTTTCCAGAAGACGAAGGAAGCCAGAAGAAAGAGTGGAGATGGGCCACAGGGGGCCCACACCACCCCCTGGCGCGGGAGAATATCATTTTGCGGCCCGAAAGTTGGGCTGTCCAGGCAAAGCGGTACCCAAGTTCCCTGATATCAACCACGATGACTACAGTTGGTGTGCCAAATACTCAGAGGGTCTTTTTCGGCATGAATTCAACTTTATGTTTCAATACAAAAAATCAGGCTAACGGCCGTCAAGTTGGCCCCCTTGTCAGTTCTCGCCGTTATGTCGCTCCCGTCGCTTTGGTGTCAATTAGGCTTGCAGCGTTGGCACATGCATCCATTATGCATCTTCTTCTTCCCCGGAGCGGAAATCTGTGGGGCGTCGCAGCCATGGCATGGAGCTGGGACGTGGACGAACCTGCTCGGCCCAGCTCTCCTCCCTGTAGGCTTGTAGCGTTCGCGCCTCTATTACTTGTCTTCTTCCCTAGAGCGGCAATCTGTGGTCGTGGCCATGGCGCAGAGTTGGGAAGTGACGAAGCTGCTCGGCCCCGCTCTCCTCCCCATCCCGAGTCGGAGCTCGCCCTCACCATGTACGCACCCATGCCATGGTCGGGGACGAGAATTGGTTCCCAGTGAGATCTATCACCTTGTCGACCATGCTCGGTTCTGTTTTCCTCCTCTAGAATCCGAGCTCGCCATCCCCGTGGTTGCACCCGCACCAATTCTGCCACCTCTGCCGAGGTCTCTATGGTAGCTCAAGTTCTGGGGCTCTCCAAGTTCTGCCATGTTGGGCCTGTAAGTGTTGTTGTATGTTAAACTAGCAAATCTCTTTTGTTCAAATCTCTTGGGCTATACCAGCTTCATTGTGTTTAATTATGAAAGACAAAATATAAATGACTTCTCTCAATTTCTCGCATAGAAAAATGCACAGCTAATTTCATATTCCTTCAGGAACTGGCCCCACTTGTTGAACCGGCAGCACTGCCACGATCTCCACGTAACCACGGTGAGTTCTTGAACCGAAAGTTGCAGTTACCATGTTTTTTCTATAGTCATTCCTCTTCCTCAGTCATTCCTCTGCAGTTTTTCCTGGGCACTTCTTCCTCTGTTCTAGGACCGTCGGTTCATCTTCTTCTTCCTCTTGCAGGCAGTTCCTTGCAGGCAGTTCCTTTCACCCATTTCCTTGCAGGCATGGATGATGGGAAACGCACAAGAGAGACACACTTGGTCCCTGCCCATGGCACCACGACTTTGACAGTGGTGTACACAAATGATGAAGCGACTGTGGAGACAACTCTCGCCAGGTTTGAGAAATTGCTTGAGAAAGAGAAGCACAAGTTTGTGGGGCTAGACTTGGAGTACACCTGTGCAAATAAGCGAAAAAATTCTCCACAAGAGATCGCTGCCGTGCAAATCGCCATACATGAGGAGGTCCTCGTTTACCACTTCTGCAGGTATGTAAAATTTAAATTTGAGATCACCACTTCTGCATCCCTTGTTCCCTTACATCCCTAGAACCATCTAAGTGCAGGAGTAAACCAACTAAGATGCGTTGTCCGGCTCTGGTCGAGTTCTTGTGTAAGAAAGGGATAACTTTCACTAGCGTGGATATCACAAATGACACAATTATGCTTTCTCATGCATTGATAAAATCCTAGAGGGGCACCACATCGACATCCAAAATCTGTACAAGATCAAATCATACCCAGCGAAGGATGGCATAGGTGATTTGGCAGCGGAAATCATCGATAAATCCTATGAAAAACTGAAGAAATTGAAGCGACTCGATTACGACTACTAGGAGTGGAAGCCGATGAGCCAGGTGCGCCTCGAGTATGCAGCCAGAGAAGCCTACATGGTGTACGAGTTGTATAGTAAGCTCATTACCATGAAAGATGGGATGGTTAAGGCGGGGTTTTTCGCGAGAGAGTTATGCCCTGGTTGCAAGCTAGCCCAGGAGAAGAAGCGCGAGGAGGACAGAAAGCAGTTTCAGGACGAGCATGGATGTTAGGACGGTGGCGACAACAAGCGGCTGAAGGGGAAGCAAGTCAAGGACGACAACAAGTGGTGGTGATACATTATATGTTTGAACTAGATTTTAGTTTCTAGTTTATTATGTGTGTGATACATTTAGTTACTTCAATACAAAATTTTGACCAATTTAACTTGTTGATGTATTTCTTGACAATTATAATATAATCGAGCACTAGAAATATTTTGTAGTGTGTATGAGCATGATCAGTAAATATAATTGAAGACTAGAAACTTTAAGGCACTCCATATAAAGGAGTAGATTAATATATAAGGTTCACCAGAGACACCACGGATATATTGTCTTACATGCCACACATATGTAATAATTAACTAGAACAAAATAAAAGCAGGGGCTGCAGCAGGAGGCCGGGACACGGAGACGCCTAGCAGGGCAGGGGTTTATCCGCAGGAGGCAGCGACAGCCTAGTCGATGGGATACAGGCCAGTCCTAACATACTTTTGGAGGAATTTGCCGTAGGCCGCGTGCCGCGCCAAGGTAATCGGCCTATGGCTTCTGCCTCTGCCAACACCCTCTGCGTGCTGGATCATGCTGTTGAGGTCCACGTTGATTGCTCTGTCACAGAATGGGCAAAACAGTCTCCCCCTAAGGTGGAAACGGATTAGCCCACACCATAACCACCTCAGCACGTAGCGGCTCTTGCTGTCCCTGGATTCCTTGCTATCGTCCACTTTATCATCATCCTCCTATTGATTTTTAATAACATAACTTAGAACTCATACATATGATTGAATTGTATTACAACTCAAGAATTGACAACATGTATATGTAAGACAATATATCCGTGGATATCAAAGATAAAGCATCTCAGCAATAGTTTGATCGATTCATATATCATTTCATCTCAACACAATGATAAATAATTGACTCACATTGCGGCCTCATAAGTTTCTTCAGAGATGGAGTCAGCGAACCAAGTAACAATTGCACAACCTGTAATGTTGTTGTACATCGCCCCAGGTTCACTAACTCATCCCTGAAAAAATCTGACACCAATGTGTCTGCCTCTCTTTTGGGACAAATTTGAATCATTGGCCACAATAAGAAATTGAAATGTAATCGTACAAAACATTATTCAGGGATATACATAGTCAGGTACAAAAACAAGCCTAAATATTGTAAAAAAAAACCAAACAATTAATCTTCAGGTGCATGTTAAAAATACTTATGATCAAAACCATTCATATACATATGCATCATACCAATCATTAAAAGATCAGAAACAATTCAAGGATCATATATGTAGTTCCATATGAGAATAAATCTAGGGCCTCATAATTTGTTTCAGAGATGGAGTAGGCGAACCAAAGTACCAATAGCACAACCTATATTGTTTGTGTGCATTGCTGCCTCAGGTTCACCAATCCATCCTTAAAACACGACACCATCATACGTGTCTCCCCTTGAACTCTTTCGGGGCAAATTTCAATCATCGGCCTCGGTGACAAACTAAAATGTAATTCTTATACACTATGAATGCATGGAATAGATAATTCGAATACCATTGTTCTATGAATGTAGAATAAAGATTGCGGCCTCATAAGTTTATTCAGGGACGACATGAGTGAACCAAGTAACAATTGTACAGCCTATATTGTTGTTGTACATCGCCCCAGGTTCACTAACTCGTCCCTGAAAAAATCTGACACCAATGTGTCTGCCTCTCTTTTGGGGCAAATTTGAATCATTGGCCACAATAAGAAATTGAAATGTAATCGTACAAAACATTATTCAGGGATATACATAGTCATGTACAAAAACAAGCCTAAATATTGTAATTATAAATAAAAAACCAAACAATTAATCTTCAGGTGCATGTTAAAAATACTTATGATCAAAACCATTCATATACATATGCATCATACCAATCATTAAAAGATCAGAAATAATTCAAGGATCATATATGTAGTTCCATATGAGAATAAATCTAGGGACTCATAATTTGTTTCAGAGATGGAGTAGGCGAACCAAAGTACCAACAACACAACCTATATTGTTTGTGTCCATTGCTGCCTCAGGTTCACCAACCCATCCCTAAAACACGACACCGTCATACGTGTCTCCCCTTGAACTCTTTTGGGGCAAATTTCAATCATCGGCCTCGGTGACAAACTAAAATGTAATTCTTATACACTATGAATGCATGCAATAGGTAATTCAAATATCATAGTTCTATGAATGTAAAATAAATATTGCAGCCTCATAAGTTTCTACAGGGACGGCATAAGTGAACCAAGTAACAATTGCACAACCTATATTGTTCTTGTACATCGCCCCAGGTTCACTAACTCGTCCCTGAAAAAATTTGACACCAATGTGTCTGCCTCTTTTTTGGGGAAAATTTGAATCATTGGCCACAATAAGAAATTCAAATGTAATCGTACAAAACATTATTCAGGGATATACATAGTCAGGTACAAAAACAAGCCTAAATATTGTAATTATAAATAAAAAACCAAACAATTAATCTTTAGGTACATGTTAAAAATACTTATGATCAAAACCATTCATATACATATGCATCATACCAATCATTAAAAGATCAGAAACAATTCAAGGATCATATATGTAGTTCCATATGAGAATAAATCTAGGGCCTCAAAATTTGTTTCAGAGATGGAGTTGGGGAACCAAAGTACCAACAGCACAACCTATATTGTTTGTGTGCATTTCTGCCTCAGGTTCACCAACCCATCCCTAAAACACGACACCATCATACGTGTCTCCACTTGAACTCTTTTGGGGCAAATTTCAATCATTAGCCTCGGTGACAAACTAAAATGTAATTCTTATACACTATGAATGCATGGAATAGATAATTCAAATATCATAGTTCTATAAATGTAGAATAAAGATTGTAGCCTCATAAGTTTCTACAGAGATGGCGTAAGCGAACCAAGTAACAATTGCACTGCTTATTTGATCTTGTACATGGCCCCAGGTTCGCTCACTCATCCCTGTAAAAATTTGACACCAATGTGTCTGCCTCTCTTTGGGGCAAATTTGAATCATTGGCCACAATAAGAAATTGAAATGTAATCGTACCAAACAATATTTAGGGATATACAAATGCATCATACAACGCATTCATAAATCAGAAACAATACAAATATTATATATTTAGGTTCCATATGAGAGAAAAAATTAGGGCCTCATTTTTTTCAGCGATGGAGTCGGAGAACCAAAATACCAATAGCACAACCTATATTTTTTATGTGCATTGCTGCCTCAGGGCCACTAACCATCCCTGAGAAAACGAGACCATCAGATGCCCTTGCACTATTTTGGGGAAAAATTGAATCATTGGGCTTAGTAAGGAATAGAAATATAATGTTATAGGCCTGCTGTGTATCGAAATCAACACTCAACTAGCAAACTCAACTAGATGGCAGATGAGCAGATTGGGGTTTTGTGACTAGACGGATTGGGGTTTTGTGACTAGACGGATTGGGGTTTTGTGACTAGATGGCAGATGCATCAATCAACCGATTGAATCATATATATACTACCCTACTTCAAGAGTAAAAGAATCTATACACGATTGAGCAAATCCTATGTATGAACAGTGAAAACTGCGGCTGTGACTAGAGAAGCAAGCAATGTAGTACCTCAAACTCCTCATCAGGGACCTCCTCCTCGAACTCATCATTCTCCGTGATTGCGTTGAAGATTTTTTGAACGGCGATGGGGTCATCGATGTAGATCACCGGATTGCCTCTGCCTGCCGCCTGCCCCCCATCTAGATCTGCCGCTGGCACCACGATGTTGTCGGCCACCTGCTGCTCGGCGGCGACGGCTACTACCGGCTGCTCGGCGGTGAGGGCTACCACCTGCTGCTCGGCGGCGACGGCTACCAACTGCTCCTCGGCGGCGACGGCTACCACCTGCTGCTCGGCGGCGATGGCTACTGGCTGGACGGATGAGTTCGCACCCTCGATGGTGCGGCGACGAGCGGCGTTCGTGCCCGGAGAAGACGCCTCCGTCTACTTGGCGACGACCGAGCCATCTGCTATTGCGCCTTCAACTGGCTTCACCTCCAGATCTTCTCCACGCGTACGCTTCATGGCGCACCAAGGGAAGGAGATAGTGCAAACGAGGGAGCTTCAGCGCGCGCGGCAGGTGTAGATTGGGGTCTTGGGACTAGACAGACTAGGGGGAAATGACATGAGCTCATGGAAGAAGAAGGTCGAGGGGGGTTATAAACACCGGACCATTCGTAGTCCTCGAGTGGACACGTGTGGTGGGCGGGGGCGGGGGGCTACCAGGATCTCCACCCTTTTTTTCGGTTCCCTTTTTTTTGAAACAGCCACGATCTCCACTTTAGAGCTACATTGAAAACACGCTCATGGCAGACCTCGATTCCACTGCATGCAAGTGGCGCGGAACTAATTTCTAGCAACGTTAGATCTACTCGAGGGGGGCCCTTGACTCATGGAATTTACTAGCGTTAGGGCCCAGTTGGAAGTGAGATTGACAGCGCCGCGTATAAATGGGATATGTCTGATTAAAATCAAGTGGCAATAAATTGCAGCATCCCGTCGACAACCGTGCACTCGATGACCCTGTTGCCCTGTGCATGAGTTGTAGTAGCAGTAGTAGGCTTTTCAAACTTGACATGACCGCTCGACGACTTTTTCCATGGATGACATTGTGTTCCTTCCTGTAGAAGTCTCGCGGAGGGAGACGTTTGTGTTGTCTCACGCTGTACTGTGAAGGGCACGAGGTGTGCAATGATCATCGTTGGATCGCACAGAATCAACGGTTGGTGCGCATGATCCGCGTGACAACTGTGACAACCAATCAGGGAGTAGCAGACAGGGTGAGCACAGTTTTGGGCTTCTACTAAAGATAGAGAGGGGGTGGGAAAAACTAAGTAGTACCACATAAAACACAGGGCAAAACTGAGTAGTATAAAAATGGATAGTGTCTTGTACAATGAAATACATCATGGAATACATCAAATTATGCCAAGATAGATCCACTAGAGTTCATTGGATGTGTGTTCTTATCATAAACCACATATGGATCCACCAGTGGCATTTCATGTGTGTTCTTCTAAACAAACCACATAAGGATCCACCAGTGTCATTGCATGTGTGTTCTTTTCATGAACCACACCCAGTGTCAGTGCATGTCTGTTCTTTTCATGAACCACACCCAGTGTCACTGCATGTCAGTTATTTTCATGAACCACATAAGGATCTACTAGTGTCATTGGATGTGTGTTCTGCTCATGAACCACACGTGGATCCACCGGTGTCATTGCATGTCTGTTCCTCTAAACAAACCACATAAGGATACACTAGTGTCATTGCGTGTATGTTCTCTTCATGAACCACACCCAGTGTCATTACATGTGTGTTCTTCTAAACAAACCACATCAGGATCCACCAGTGTCATTGCATGTATGTTCTTTTCATGAACCACACATAAGGATCCACCATTGTCATTGCATGTCTGTTCTTTTCATGAACCACACCCAATGTCATTGCATGTGTGTTCTCCTTACAAACCACATATGGATCCTCCGGTGTCACTGCATGTCTGTTCCTCTAAACAAACCACATAAGGATCCACCAGTGTCATTGCGTGTCTGTTCTTTTCATGAACCACACCCAGTGTCATTGCATGCGTGTTCTTTTCATTAACCATAGCTAGAGTCATTGCATGTCTGTTACTTCCATAAACCACACATTGATCCACCGATGTCATTGCATGTCAGTTCTTTTCATGAACCACACCCCGTGTCACCGCATGTCAGGTCTTTTCATGAACCACATAAGGATCCACACAGTGTCATTGGATGTGTGTTCTTCTCATGAACCACACGTGGATCCACCGGTGTCATTGCATGTCTGTTCCTCTAAACAAACCACATAAGGATCCACCAGTGTCATTGCATGTCTGTTCTTTTCATGAACCACACCCAGTGTCATTGCATGCGTGTTCTTCTAAACAAACCACATAAGGATCCACCAGTGTCATTGCCTGTCACTTCTTTTCATGAACCACACCCAGTGTCATTGCATGTGTGTTCTTCTAAACAAACCACATAAGGATCCACCATTGTCGTTGCATGTCTGTTACTTCCATAAACCACACATGGATCCACCGATGTCATTGCATGTCTGTTCTTTTCATGAACCACACCCAATGTCATTGCATGTGTGTTCTCCTGACAAACCACATATGGATACACCCGGTGTCATTGCATGTCTGTTCTTTTCATGAACCACATCTAGAGTCCACCAGTGTCATTGGATGTCTATTCTTCCCATGAACCACACATGGATCCACCGGTGTCATTGCATGTCTGTTGTTTTCATGGATGACAGCTAGTGTCATTGCACGTCTGTTACTTCCATAAACCACATATGGATCCACCTAGTGTGATTTCATGTCTCTTCCTCTAAACAAACCACATAAGGATCCACCAGTGTCATTGGATGTGTGTTCTTCTCATGAACCACACCCAGTGTCATTGCATGTGTGTTCTTCTAAACAAACCACATAAGGATCCACTGGTGTCATTGCATGTCTATTCTTTTCATGAACCAAACCCAATGTTATTGCATGTGTGTTCTTTTCATGAACCACATAAGGATCTACAAGTGTCATTGCATGTCTGTTCGTTTCATGAACCACAGGTGGTGTCATTGCATGTGTGTTACTTCCATAAACCACATATGGATCCACCTAGTGTGATTGCATGTTTGTTCCTTCCATAAACCACATAAGGATCCACAAGTGTCATTGCCTGTCTGTTCTTTTCATGAACCACACCTAGTGTTAGTGCAGTTTGTTCTTTTCATGAACCACACCCAGTGTCACTGCATGTCAGTTCTTTTCATGAACCACATAAGGATCTACCAGAGTCAGTGAATGTGTGCTCTTCTCATGAACCACACGTGGATCCACCGGTGTCATTGCATGTCTGTTCCTCTAAACAAACCTTATAAGGATCCACCAGTGTCATTGCGTGTGTGTTCTTTTCATGAACCACACCCAGTGTCATTGCATGTGTGTTCTTCTAAACAAACCACACAACGATCCACCAGTGTCACTGCATGTCAGTTCTTTTCATGAACCACATAAGGATCTACTAGAGTCATTGGATGTGTGTTCTTCTCATGAACCACACGTGGATCCACCGGTGTCGTTGCATGTCTGTTCCTCTAAACAAACCACACATGGATCCACCAGTGTCATTGCATGCATGTTCTTTTTACTAACAACAACCAGAGTCATTGCATGTGTGTTCTTTGCACAATCCACCTATGGATCCACCAGTGTCATTGCATGTGTGTTCTTCTCATTAACCATGGCCTTAGTCATTGCATTTGTGTTATCTTCAGAGACCACACATGGATCCACCAGTGTCATTGCATGTGTGTTCTTTCTACTAAAACAACTGGAGTTATTTCATGACTATTCTTTTCACATACTACATATGGATCCACCAGTGTCATTGAAATGTGTGTTCTCTTCAGAGACCACACATGGATCCACTAGTTTCATTGCATGTGTGTTGTTTTTACTAACAACAACCAGAGTCATTGCATGTGTGTTCTTTTCACAGCCCACCTATGGATCCACAAGTGTCATTCCATCTGTGTTCTTCTCATTAACCACAACTAGAGTCATTGCATGTGTATTCTTTTCACAGACCACATATGGAACCACCAGTGTCACTGCATGTGTGATCTTTTTACTAACAACAACTAGAGTCATTTCATGACTATTCTATTCACATACCACATATGGATCCACCAGTGTCATTGAAAGGTGTGTTCTCTTCAGAGACCACACATAGATCCACTAGTGTCATTGCATGTGTGTTCTTTTTACTAACAACAACTAGAGTCGTTTCATGTGTGTTCTTTTCACAATCCACCTATGGATCCACCAGTGTCATTGCATGTGTGTTCTCTTCAAAGACCACACACGGATCCACCAGTGTCATTGCATGTGTGTTCTTTTTACTAACAACTAGAGTCATTTCATGATTATTCTTTTCACATACCGCATATGGATACACCAGTGTCATTGAAATGTGTGTTCTCTTCAGAGACCACACATGGATCCACTACTATCATTACATGTGTGTTCTTTTGACTAACAACAACCAGAGTCATTGCATGTGTGTTCTTTTCACAATCCACCTATGGATCCACCAGTGTCATTGCATGTGTGTTCATTCTACTAAAACAACTGGAGTCATTTCATGACTATTCTTTTCACATACTACATATGGATCCAAAAGTGTCATTGAAATGTGTGTTCTCTTCAGAGACCACACATGGATCCACCAGTGTCATTGCATGTGTGTTCTTTTTACTAACAAGAACCACAGTCATTGCATGTGTGTCCTTTTCACAATCCACCTATGGATCCACCGGTGTCATTGCATGTGTGTTCTTCTCATTAACCATAGCCTTAGTCATTGCATGTGTGTTATTTTCACAGACCACATATGGAACCACCATTGTCATTGCATGTGTGTTATTTTTACTAACAACAACTAGAGTCATTTCATGACTATTCTTTTCACATACCACATATGGATCCACCAGTGTCATTGAAATGTGTGTTCTCTTCAGAGACCACACATGGATCCACCAGTGTCATTGCATGTGTGTTCTTTTTAATAACAACACCCAGAGTCATTGCACGTGTGTTCTTTTCAGAATCCACCTATGGATCCACCAGTGTCATTGCATGTGTGTTCTTCTCATTCACCACAGCTAGAGTCATTGCATGTGTGTTCTCTTTAGAGACCACACATGGATCCACCAGTGTCATTGCATGTGTGTTCTTTTTACTAACAACAACTGGAGTCATTTCTTGTCTATTCTTTTCACATACTACATATGGATCCACCAGTGTCATTGAAATGTGTGTTCTCTTCAGAGACCACACATGGATCGACTAGTGTCATTGCATGTGTGTTCTGTTTACTAACAACAACCAGAGTCATTGCATGTGTGTTCTTTTCACAGCCCACCTATGGATCCACCAGTGTCATTGCATGTGTGTTCTTCTCATTAACCACGACCTTAGTCATTGCATGTGTGTTATCTTCAGAGACCACACATGGATCCACCAGTGTCATTGCATGTGTGTTCATTCTACTAAAACAATTAGAGTCATTTCATGACTATTCTTTTCACATATTACATATGGATCCACCAGTGTCATAGAAATGTGTGTTCTCTTCAGAGACCACACATGGATCCACCAGTGTCATTGCATGTGTGTTATTTTTACTAACAACAACCAGAGTCATTGCATGTGTGTTCTTTTCACAATCCACCTATGGATCCACCTGTGTCATTGGATGTGTCTTCTTCTCATTAACCACAGCCTTAGTCATTGCATGTGTGTTATTTTCACAGACCACATATGGAAACACCATTGTCATTGCATGTGTGTTCTTTTTACTAACAACAACTGGAGTCATTTCATGACTATTCTTTTCATATACCACATATGGATCCACCAGTGTCATTGAAATGTGTGTTCTCTTCAGAGACCACACATGGATCCACTAGTTTCATTGCATGTGTGTTGTTTTTACTAACAACAACCAGAGTCATTGCATGTGTGTTCTTTTCACAGCCCACCTATGGATCCACAAGTGTCATTCCATCTGTGTTCTTCTCATTAACCACAACTAGAGTCATTGCATGTGTATTCTTATCACAGACCACATATGGAACCACCAGTGTCACTGCATGTGTGATCTTTTTACTAACAACAACTAGAGTCATTTCATGACTATTCTATTCACATACCACATATGGATCCACCAGTGTCATTGAAAGGTGTGTTCTCTTCAGAGACCACACATAGATCCACTAGTGTCATTGTGTGTGTTCTTTTTACTAACAACAACTAGAGTCGTTTCATGTGTGTTCTTTTCACAATCCACCTATGGATCCACCAGTGTGATTGCATGTGTGTTCTCTTCAGAGACCACACACGGATCCACCAGTGTCATTGCATGTGTGTTCTTTTTACTAACAACAACCAGAGTCATTGCATGTGTGTTCTTTTGACAATCCACCTATGGATCCACCAGTGTCATTGCATGTGTGTTCATTCTACTAAAACAACTGGAGTCATTTCATGACTATTCTTTTCACATACTACATATGGATCCAAAAGTGTCATTGAAATGTGTGTTCTCTTCAGAGACCACACATGGATCCACCAGTGTCATTGCATGTGTGTTCTTTTTACTAACAAGAACCAGAGTCATTGCATGTGTGTCCTTTTCACAATCCACCTATGGATCCACCAGTGTCATTGCATGTGTGTTCTTCTCATTAACCACAGCTAGAGTCAGTGCATGTGTGTTCTCTTTAGAGACCACACATGGATCCACCAGTGTCATTGCATGTGTGTTCTTTTTACTAACAACAACTGGAGTCATTTCTTGTCTATTCTTTTCACATACCACATATGGATCCACCAGTGTCATTGAAATGTGTGTTCTCTTTAGAGACCACACTTGGATCCACCAGGGTCATTGCATGTGTGTTCTTTTTACTAACAAGAACCAGAGTCATTGCACGTGTGTTCTTTCATAATCCACCTATGGATCCACCACTGTCATTGCATGTTTGTTCTTCTCATTAACCACAGCTAGAGTCATTGCATGTGTTTTATCTTCAGAGACCACACATGGATCCACTAGTGTCATTGCATGTGTGTTCTTTTACTAACAACAACCAGAGTCATTGCATGTGTGTTCTTTTTACTAACAACAACCAGAGTCATTGCATGTGTGTTCTTTTCACAATCCACCTATGGATCCACCAGTGTCATTGCATGTGTGTTCTTCTCATTAACCACGGCCTTAGTCATTGCATGTGTGTTATCTTCATAGACCACACATGGATCCACCAGTGTCATTGCATGTGTGTTCTTTCTACTAAAAGAACTGGAGTCATTTCATGACTATTCTTTTCACATACTACATATGGATCCACCAGTGTCATTGAAATGTGTGTTCTCTTCGGAGACCACACATGGATACACCAGTGTCATTGCATGTGTGTTCTTTTTACCAACAACAACCAGAGTCATTGCATGTGTGTTCTTTTCACAATCCACCTATGGATCCACCAGTGTCATTGCATGTGTTGTCTTCTCATTAACCACGGCCTTAGTCATTGCATGTGTGTTATCTTCAGAGACCACACATGGATCCACCAGTGTGATTGCATGTGTGTTCTTTCTACTAAAACAACTGGAGTCATTTCATGACTATTCTTTTCACATACTACATATGGATCCATCAGTGTCATTGAAATGTGTGTTCTCATCAGAGACCACACATGGATCCACCAGTGTCATTGCATGTGTGTTATTTTTACTAACAACAACCAGAGTCATTGCATCTGTGTTCTTTTCACAATCCACCTATGGATCCACCAATGTCATTTCATGTGTGTTCTTCTCATTAACCACAGCCGTAGTCATTGCATGTGTGTTATTTTGACAAACCACATATGGAACCACCACTGTCATTGCATGTGTGTTCTTTTTACTAACAACAACTGGAGTCAGTTCATGTCTATTCTTTGCACATACCACATATGGATGCACCAGTGTCATTGAAAGGTGTGTTCTCTTCAGAGACCACGCATAGATCCACTAGTGTCATTGCATGTGTGTTCTTTTTACTAACAACAGCTAGAGTCATTTCATGTGTGTTCTTTTCACAATCCACCTATGGATCCACCAGTGTCATTGCATGTGTGTTCTCTTCAGAGACCACACATGGATCCACCAGTGTCATTGCATGTGTGTTCTTTCTACTAAGAACAACTGGAGTCATTTCATGACTATTCTTTTCACATACCACATATGGATCCACCAGTGTCATTGAAATGTGTGTTCTCTTCAGAGACCACACATGGATCCACTAGTGTCATTGCATGCGTGTTCTTTTTACTAACAACAACCAGAGTCATTGGATGTGTGTTCTTTTCACAATCCACCTATGGATCCACCAGTGTCATTGCATGTGTGTTCTTCTCATTAACCATAGCCTTAGTCATTGCATGTGTGTTCTTTTCACATACCATATATGGAACCACCATTGTAATTGCATTTGTGTTCTTTTTTACTAACAGCAACTGGAGTCCTTTCATGACTATTCTTTTCACATACCATATATGGATCCACCAGTGTCATTGAAATGTGTGTTCTCTTTAGAGACCACACATGGATCTTCTAGTGTCATTGCATGTTTGTTATTTTTACTAACAACAACCAGAGTCATTGCATGTGTGTTCTTTTCACAATCCACCGATGGATCCACCAGTGTCATTGAAATGTGTGTTCTCTTCAGAGACCACACATGGATCCACCAGTGTCATTCCATGTGTGTTCTTTTTACTAACAACAACCAGAGTCATTGCATGTGTGTTCTTTTCACAATCCACCGATGGATCGACCAATGTCATTGCCTATGTGTTCTGTTCAGAGACAACACATGTATCCACCAATGTAATTGCATGTGTGTTCTTTTTACTAACAACAACTGGAGTTATTTCATGACTATTATTTTCACATACCACATATGGATCTACTAGTGTCATTGAAATGTGTGTTCTCTTCAGAGACCACACATGGATCCCCCGGTGTCGTTGCATGTGTGTTGTTTTTACTAACAACAACCAGAGTCATTGCATGTGTGTTCTTTTCACAGTCGACCTATGGATCCACCAGTGTCATTGCATGTGTGTTCTTCTCATTAACCACAACTAGAGTCATTGCATGTGTGTTCTTTTCACAGACCACATATGGAACCACCAGTGTCACTTCATGTGTGCTCTTTTTACTAACAACAACTGGAGTCATTTCATGACTATTCAATTCACATACCACATATGGATCCACCAGTGTCATTGAAAGGTGTGTTCTCTTCAGAGACCACACATAGATTCACTAGTGTCATTGCATGTGTGTTCTTTTTACTAACAACACCTAGAGTCATTTCATGTGTGTTCTTTTCACAATCCACCTATGGATCCACCAGTGTCATTGCATGTGTGTTCTCTTCAGAGACCACACATGGATCCACCAGTGTAATTGCATGTGTGTTCTTTTTACTAACAACAACTGGAGTCATTTCATGACTATTCTTTTCACATACCACATATGGATCCACCAGTGTCATTGAAATGTGTGTTCTCTTCAGAGACCACACATGGATCCACTAGTGTCATTGCATGTGTGTTCTTTTGACTAACAACAACCAGAGTCATTGCATGTGTGTTCTTTTCACAATCCACCTATGGATCCACCAGTGTCATTGCATGTGCGTTCTTCTCATTAACCATAGCCTTAGTCATTGCATGTGTGTTCTTTTCACATGCCACATATGCAACCACCATTGTAATTGTATTTGTGTTCGTTTTTACTAACAACAACTGGAGTCCTTTCATGACTATTCTTTTCACATACCATATATGGATCCACCAGTGTCATTGAAATGTGTGTTCTCTTTAGAGACCACACATGGATCTTCTAGTGTCATTGCATGTGTGTTCTTTTTACTAACAACAACCAGAGTCATTGCATGTGTGTTCTTTTCACAATCCACCGATGGATCCACCAGTGTCATGGAAATGTGTGTTCTCTTCAGAGACGACACATGGATCCACCAGTGTCATTGCATGTGTGTTCTTGTTACTAACATCAACCAGAGTCATTGCATGTGTGTTCTTTTCACAATCCACCGATGGATCCACCAGTGTCATTGCATGTGTGTTCTCTTCAGAGACAACACATGTATCCACCAATGTAATTGCATGTGTGTTCTTTTTACTATCAACAACTTGAGTTATTTCATGACTATTATTTTCACATACCACATATGGATCCACTAGTGTCATTGAAATGTGTGTTCTCTTCAGAGACCACACATGGATCCACCAGTGTCATTGCATGTGTGTTCTTTTTACTAACAACAACCAGAGTCATTGCAGGTGTGTTCTTTTCACAATCCACCTATGGATCCACTAGTGTCATTGCATGTGTTCTTCTCATTAACCACAGCTAGGGTCATTGCATGTGTGTTCTCTTCAGAGACCACACATGGATCCACCAGTGTCATTGTATGTGTGTTCTTTCTACTAAAACAACCGGAGTCATTTCATGATTATTCTTTTCACATACTACATATGGATCCACCAGTGTCATTGAAATGTGTGTTCTCATCAGAGACCACACATGTATCTACCAGTGTCATTGCATGTGTGTTCTTTTTACTAACAACAACCAGAGTTATTGCATGTGTGTTCTTTTCAGAATCCACCTATGGATCCACCAATGTCATTTCATGTGTGTTCTTCTCATTAACCACAGCCGTAGTCATTGCATGTGTGTTATTTTGACAGACCACATATGGAACCACCATTGTCATTGCATGTGTGTTCTTTTTACTAACAACAACTGGAGTCATTTCATGACTATTCTTTGCACATACCACATATGGATCCACCAGTGTCATTGAAATGTGTGTTCTCTTCAGAGACCACACATGGATCCACCAGTGTCATTGCATGTGTGTTGTTTTTACTAAGAACAACAAGAGTCATTGCATGTGTGTTCTTTTCAGAGTCGACCTATGGATCCACCAGTGTCATTGCATGTGTGTTCTTCTCATTAACCACAGCTAGAGTCATTGCATGTGTATTCTTTTCACAGACCACATATGGAACCACCAGTGGCACTGCATGTGTGCTCTTTTTACTAACAACAACTGGAGTCATTTCATTACTATTCTATTCACATAGCACATATGGATCCACTAGTGTCATTGAAAGGTGTGTTCTCTTCCGAGACCACACATAGATCCACTAGTGTCATTGCATATGTGTTCTTTTTACTAACAACAGATAGAGTCATTTCATGTGTGTTCTTTTCACAATCCACCTATGGATCCACCAGTGTCATTGCATGTGTTTTCTCTTCAGAGACCACACATGGATCTACCAGTGTCATTGCATGCGTGTTCTTTTTACTAACAACAACTGGAGTCATTTCATGACTATTCTTTTCACATACCACATATGAATCCACCATTGTCATTGAAATGTGTGTTCTTGTAACATCCCAAAACTTTAATCCAAGCTCATCAAGATCAAATCATCCAAAAATAGGGTTAACAAAAACTTTTCCAAATTTAAAATGAAAGCATTCATATGTGTGTGCATTTAAAATAGGAGTTGTTTGAATTGCCATGATTGAATGATCCAATGCTTGTAAAATGTTTCTTAGGTGATTTAAACATCATCTACATCATTCCCAAACTTTTCCTGAAGAAAATCAAATCAAAAAGAATTAAAGGGGAGGAATGGTCATTTTGGCAAATTTAACTCTCATGCCTACATTGGCTATTCCTAATACTCAAAACTTAACAGAAATAATTCTTGATCTTTGCACCCCTTGCTAGTACACATAATGAGGTACCAAGGCCGACCTTTGGATCCACTAAAAACATTCTGTTAACTATTTTAAATGACATTTTAAAATTGAATCTAATGCATATGCATAGATCACCCCTATTTCAAAAACCCTCTATTTGAGCTCCATTTTCAAAACCCTTGCAACCAGAGACTATCTATCACTAGTGGAGATCACTCAAAATTTTTGAACTCAAAATTCAAAACTTTTTCTCTTGCGGCCATTTTGTCAAACACCTTGTTAGCAAGATCATTAAGGCCTAACTATTACTGTTTTGGGCTGATTTTGTCTAGCAATTCTGTAGTGCTTTGATCATCTTGTCCCCCCTCAAGCCAGACCAGACCAACCCCAGCCTCTTCTCTACCCCCTAGCTGCACTGCACAGCCATGCCGAGCACCATCTCGCCGGCCAACCATGCACCTGCAGCAGCAACCCTCTCCAGCCCCTCTCGCCATGTCTAGTACCTTCCCAGTGGTCCACCTCCACCGCCCAACCAGCCCCAGGCCAGGGACAGAGGACAGAGCGGCCAGAAACCGCCGCGACCGGAGCTTGTAGAGCATGCCGATGCCGCCCCTAGAGCGCGCACTGCCCCCGCGTGCACAAGCCGCCGCTCGACCGCAGCCCGCGCCCACCGCTCCGCCTCGACCTAGAGAACACCCCGGACACCCCCGTTCGCCGCCCAAAGCCCCACAGCCAGCACTCGCCGTGGACACCGCCGCCTCTGCCTCTCAGAGCGCCACCTCGCCCAGACCGCATACCACCGCCCCTACGGCCGCATTTAATTCCTAGAGCACCGCTAGGAGACCGCCCATTGATCGCCATCCCCAGCCATGCCGCTAGCTCGCCGTAGCCATGTCGCCACCGTCAACCGACCATCCCGCTCGGTCTCACCGTCGAGTCTATAAAAGGAGCCCTCCCCAGCCATTCCTCTCCACACCATTCCACTCCCCTCACCTTTCTGAACATCACCCACCTCTCGCCGGAGCAAGTGGAGCAGCAGCTCGCCGGAATTGGAGCCGGAGCCGCCGCCTCTGGAGGAGAAGGGTGCCGTTGATTCCGACCACCCCAAGCTCCGCCGCGACCACGCCTCACCTCACCGTCATCTTCCACTTTGTTCGCCCGCATCGCCGACCCTGCTGGAGCCCTGGTACACCCCCAGTAGACCCCCAACGAGCCGCTAGGGTTCGAGCTCGCCGACGACTTGTTCGTTGTCGACGACGACCCTCAGCCGTAGATATAGCCTCTAATCGCACGACCCACAGCGCGCGTACCGTTTCACGTGTTAAGGGCCGCTGACATGCGGGACCCCCCTGTCAGCTGAGCCCCGCGCCGCGGAGCGCCACCGGGCCGGCCCATTTCTTTTCCCGCGTTAGCCCACAGATTCAAATCTGGATTTTCTTTTATTTGAATCTAGTTTCTGTTCACTAGTTTGAAAATCAATTCAGAGAGTTTTAGAAATCCAAATGGCATGAAACCAATTTTGTATGAAAGGTATTAAAATTATCTATCCAAGCCCGTTGGATTTAATTCATTTAGAGGTATAGATCTCTCATAATAAAAATAAGAAGACAGAAGCTTTTGCAACTTGAAACATTTTTATAAAATCAACCAAGTTAGCTTTTGAGTTGATTCCAACTCTCAAAAATCACATTTCATCATATCTATCTAAATATGTAATAATATTAAGGTTTACATGCCGTGACTTTGGACTAGTACCAAAATAATGCTATATAGGCATTTCTAGTCACTTTAAATCACTAAATAATAAACTTAAACCAAAGTAATATTGATCCAACCTTTAAATCTCATTCCCACAAGTTAGAATATGTGGTGAGGACATGGCTCCACATGATCCCATATTTTGGTGGTGAATATTAAATTTTAGTTAATATTTCAATGAGTAGAAATTACTTT
Organism: Avena sativa; assembly: GCA_916181665.1. Classification (NCBI taxonomy): domain Eukaryota; kingdom Viridiplantae; phylum Streptophyta; class Magnoliopsida; order Poales; family Poaceae; genus Avena; species Avena sativa. The sequence goes on from OV702289.1 coordinate 327,327,248, forward strand.
TCCAAAATAAAAAGCTTGAAACTATTGAATTAAACTTGTGATGCTTGTGATGATAATAGATCATCAATTGTGTGTTTTAGAATGCTAATTAGCCTAGTTAAGTATTGTTTGGTGATTGTCTACTCCCTATGTATTTATAGACGCTAGTACCGACCAAGCCTTCGAGGAGGAGGAGTTCTACCAAGAAGAAGAAGAAGAAAACTTCAACCACTGCACCAACCAAGGCAAGCTATTAGTGGCAAGCTAACCCTTGCAAAACATACTTTAGCAAGCTATTGTTAGCAAGCTATAATAAAACTAGATTGTTTAGCAAAGATGCCTTAAGCATGCTTTGATCACACCCCTTTAACTATTAGTACCCCAAGTCTTATTGATAAGTTTTACCCCTCTTAGGTTATACAAAGTTCTTTACTAAATTTTGAAGGTAGCATAAAGAGTATAAAACTTGACCTACTTAGAAACCTTTAGATGTCATTCTATGGCATGAGATTGATCCCATCTTTCCACCTTAGTGAACACTCTTAGTATAGATCAAAAACTTTAATCACTTTAGATGGGAACACTTGGTGAAAATGAATTATGAAAACATTGGAATGATGAGTCATTATATTGAGATGTTTTGACATGTGTTGAGAAAACACAATTGGTTTATGATGATGAACATGAAGAGGCATGACCCTTAACCCTTTTATAAAACTGATGGTTGGATTCGGATGCGATACCATTCCAAATTTACCGTACAACCACATTATCTAAATTGGGTAAGGCTTAGATAGAAATTTATATGCATTAGTATTAGTTCCCTCATGGGAGAGGTTTGAGATGAGGCTACCTCTCAAGGATGTCCACCTATGCAGTGCCTAAGATGACTGATGGTCATGGTTGGGAGGCCATGCTCATAGGAGAGGTGCTTGTACTAGGGTGTGTAAAGGGAAGGTTATGTTTGATTATCTGCATACTAAGTATGATGATTCAGGGTTATCCCTGATAGATGTATCGAATCTTGTGGTGAAAGTGTACCACCTCTGCAGAGTGTCAAACTATTCGAATAGCCGCGTTCGCGGTTATGGACAGTTGGAATGGCCATACTGTTTCGTTGTCAGATGTTTTCTAAATAACTTGAAATGAATGATGAACTTTGACTTGACCACAATAGGGTTGTGTTGATGATAATAGCTTCCCAACTTAAGTGATTCTAGCACTTACTTTATCTTTCTTTGCTTCTGAACTCAGCTTAGGTTTCAAACTTAATTTGATGGTTAACTTAGATTCAGTACTTTAACTTAGAATTATACCCCTTGTTAGTAGTAGTTTGCGAGTACTTAAAGAGTACTCATGGCTTTTGTCCCTGGCTATTATTATGTCTAGACTATGAAGGAGATTATCAAGATGATGGTCAGCAGGACGGCTATGATAACTAGGACTATCTGCCTTCGTCAGCATTGCCTGTGCCCCCTGAAGATGGATCCCACCGCTACGCTATCGTTTATTTCCGCTGCTTGTTGTATTAAAGACTGGATCATGAGATCCTTATTTGTGTAAAAACCTTATGTATGGTTTGTAATGGATGATGTACTGTGATATCCAATCCGTTATGTCTCGCAAAAATGGTAATCCTAGGATTGCGAGGTATGGCATAACGGGCATCTGGGATTAAAAATCCGGGTGTTGACAAGTTGGTATCAGAGCCATCCTGACCATAGGAGACCCTAGTTAGAATGGACGTCCAAACCAAAAACTTAGCTTCAAAACCAAAGTGAGTATTTATGAAAAACTATTCCCTCTCTTACCCTTGTGAACTCATTCTTTCTCAAAAATACATGTTCCTCAAAATTCTTACATTACTACTTAAAATTTGACACACTTGATCACTTCACTAACTTCCTCATCCTAAACGCTTGTAGATGGAGACTCAGTTCAACAAGTTTTACCAGTTGGGAAACGGAGGTCAGCTGATCTTCGAGAGGGATCTGGATTCACTATCAGAGTTACTGGGACGCCCACATCCGGAGTTTCTTGGAGCTCAACTTCCAGGACCCCCAGGAGGAGACCTACAATGGCTAGTCACCGCAGATCTTCGAGGAAGCATTGAAGCCCCAACTTCCGGGAGAATTCAGTTCTCCGTGAGAGAGAACAACTGGCTAGATGGGTTAGCCAGGGAAATGCATGAAGCTCTCGCACGTCTATGTGCCCTCAGCATCAACAAGATTCAAGGAACCCGTTTTGCCCACTATGCAAGACATGACTTCATGGGAATGCCGATGGAGATGCCAAGTCACCTAGAATTGAGGCGTCAAGTGGAGAACCTTGACTTCTTGCTTCATGACAGACAGCAGGAACTGGACAATGCCAGAGAGTTAGCCAACCAGAACTGTGCCATTGCCGACCAGAAGGCCCAGACTTTCGCATTGCTCGTCCAAGATCGTCAGTCTCTTTGTCGCCAGCATGCAAAGAAGGATCGCACCATCTCCCGTCTTCGCAAGAAGGTGGCCGACCTCGAGAAGATAGTCAAGGAGCAGGAAGCTCAGCTTGCCGCCAAGGAGGAAGAAGATGAGGGTGAAGATATCCAGGGAGATATGGATTCTTACCTCAGCAACAATGACGACTTTCTGGCAGAGGATGCTGTGGACTTCTACACTGATGATGAAGATTCCGACTTCAGCGACAATGAGTAGATGCACTAGAGCACTGTCGTAGCATGAGATGTATCATCTCATTGTATCGTAGCTTGCAGAATGGTTCTTCAAACCATCTATTTTCCCCTTTGATTGTTGTGGTGTGTGTTGTATCGTGTGCTGGCTTGCATGAATGAAAATGAAGTTAGTTGAAAAACCTGAGTCTAACTCAAAGTTGTAGCTTTGAAAACCCAAAAGCATGAACTTTAGAATTTCCCTCTTACCCCTATATCTATCTCAATCTTCAGATGACTCGTGGAAACCAAGGAGGGAGCAGCTCGTCGCAGGACCCAATGCTGCAGATCTTGCAGAATCTCATCATAGACCGTGAAGCAAGCAGGGCCAAGCGTCAAGCCAACTTAGCAACATTACAGCAGATCGCCCAAATGGCTCTCAACAACCAAGGATAGGGAAATCAGGATCACCATGGATCTAAACTCAAAAACTTTCAGAACACCAATCCCCCAATCTTCAACCAATCTGAAAACCCATTAGATGTTGATGACTGGTTACAGACCATGGAAAACAACCTCGAAGTTGCAGGAGTTGATGAGAATGAGAAAGTTCTTTTCGCCACCAACTATCTGGCGGGAGATGCAAGAGCTTGGTGGAATAGCGTCCGCAATATGAACCATGGCTAGGTGATGACCTGGGAAGCATTCAAGGTCAAGTTCAGCCGCACCCACGTGCCGCAGGGTCTTGTCAACAGGATGAGAGACGAATTCCGTGAACTGAAGCAAGGAAGATTGATTGTGGTAGAGTACCATGACAAATTCTTGTCCCTTGCCAGATATGCACCGGATGAAATCAACATGGAGGCCAAGAAGAAAGAGAGATTCTTAAACGGACTGCATGATGAGATGCAGACTGTCCTCGTCAACATCCGTTTCCAGGATCTTGAAGAGCTAGTCGACTCTGCCATTCAGATGGAAGGGAAGATTAACCAGGCAAACGACAACCGCAAGCATCGTATGATGCAGCAGTCTGGATCTAGTAGTCACCAGAAGTACCATCCTAACCCCTCACCAGGATATGCACCAAGGAACAACCGACCCCCAAATTCTCGCCCAAGCTACCCCAACCGTAGCGGAGGAAATGTGAAGTCCGGAGGAAACAATCACCACTCCGGCAATGCCAACAACTTCAACCGTGCCCCTCACAAGAACAACAACAACAACAACAACACTGCCCCCAGAACTGGCAGCAATGTTGTACCTGTCGTAGTCAAGGACAAGTCCTAGATCACTTGTTTCGAGTGTGGAGTGAAGGGTCACTACTCCAATGAGTGTCCCAAGAAGACTGCCGCCAACGCCCCTATGAATTCCCCAGCTCAGCAGCAACGTCGTGTTCAACCAGGAAGGACATTTTCCCCAGGGAACCCGCACAACCGCAACGGTCGTCTCTTCCACATGAACGCAGAAGAAGCCCAGGAAGCGCCAGATGTAGTGCTGGGTATGTTTTCTGTCAACTCAGTTTTAGCAAGAGTATTGTTTGATTCCGGAGCATCGCATTCATTTGTCACCGAAGAATTTGTATGCACTAGTAAGATTCACCCAATCCAGACAGAAGAGCTATGCTGAAAAGAGAAGGAGAGACCTGACTTTCAATGTCGGAGATTTCGTATATCTCAAGGTTTCACCATTGAAGGGAACTCAACGCTTTAGTCTGAAGGGAAAGTTAGCTCCCCGATATATCGGACCTTTCAAGATTCTAAACCGCCGAGGAGAAGTATCGTATCAACTGGAACTGCCTGAAGAAATGTCAGCCATCCACAATGTGTTCCATATCTCGTTACTTTGCAAATGCTTGGAAGTGCCTAAGAAGACTGAAGTTTTCAAGAATATCGATCACAGAGCTGTGGAAATCAATAATGACCTGACCTATCGGGAAGTACCCATATGTATCTTATAAGAAGCCTACAGAACCACCAGGATCAGGAGTATCAAGTTTCTCAAGATTCAGTGGAGCAACCATACCAAGGAGGAAGCTACTTGGGAGCGCGAAGATTACATTAGAACAGAGTTCCCAGATCTCTTTAGTTCCTAGTTTTCTTTGTAAATCTCGGGACGAGATTTTGTTTAAGGGGGGAAGGTTTGAAACATCCCAAAAATTTAATCCAACCTCATCAAGATCAAATCATCCAAAAATAAGGTTAACAAAAACTTTTCCAAATTTAAAAATGAAAGCATTCACATGTGTGTGCATTTAAAATAGGAGTTGTTTGAATTGCCATGATTGCATGATCCAATGCTTTTAAAATGTTTCTTAGGTGATTTAAACATCATCTACATCATTCCCAAACTTTTCCTAAAGAAAATCAAATAAAAAAGAATTAAAGGGGAGGAATGGTCATTTTGGCAAATTTAACTCTCATGCCTACTTTGGCTATTCCTAGTACTCAAAACTTAACAGAAATAATTCTTGATCTTTGCACCCCTTGCTAGTACACATAATGAGGTACCAAGGCCCACCTTTGGATCCACTAAAAACATTCTGTTAACTATTTTAAATTAAAGTTTAAAATTGAATCTAATGCATATGCATAGATCACCCCTATTTCAAAAACCCTCTATTTGAGCTCCATTTTCAAAACTCTTGCAACCAGAGACTGCCTATCACTAGTGGAGATCACTCAAAAATTTTGAACTCAAAATTCAAAACTTTTTCTCTTGCGGCCATTTTGTCAAACACCTTGTTAGCAAGATCATTAAGGCCTAACTATTACTGTTTTGGGCTGATTTTGTCTAGCAATTTTGTAGTGCTTTGATCATCTTGTCCCCCCTCAAGCCAGACCAGACCAAACCCAGCCTCTGCTCTACCCCCTAGCCGCACTGCACAGCCATGTCGAGCACCATCTCGCCGGCCGACCGTGCACCTGCAGCAGCAACCCTCTCCAGCCCCTCTCGCCATGTCTAGTACCTTGCAAGTGGTCCACCTCCACCGCCCAACCAGCCCCAGGCCAGAGACAGAGGGCAGAGCGGCCAGAAACCGCCACGCTCGGAGCTTGTTGAGCATGCCGATGCCGCCCCCAGAGCATGCACTGCCCCCGCGTGCACAAGCCGCCGCTCGACCGTAGCCCGCGCCCACCACTCTGCCTCGACCTGGAGAACACCCCGGACACCCCCGTTCGCCGCCCAAAGCCCCACAGCCACCACTCGCTGTGGACACCGCCGCCTCTGCCTCTCAGAGCGCCACCTCGCCCAGACCGCATACCACCACCCCTACGGCCGCATTTAATTCCTAGAGCACCGCCAGGAGACCGCCCATTGATCGCCATCCCCAGCCATGCCGCTAGCTCGCCGTAGCCATGTCGCCACCGTCGACCGCCCATCCCGCTTGGTCTCACCATCGAGCCTATAAAAGGAGCCCTCCCCAGCCATTCCTCTCCACACCATTCCACTCCCCTCACCTCTCTAAACATCACCCACCTCTCACCGGAGCAAGTGGAGCAGCAGCTCGCTGGAATTGGAGCCAGAGCCGCCGCCTCTGGAGGAGAAGGGTGTCGTTGATTCCGACCACCCCAAGCTCCGCCGCGACCATGCCTCACCTCGCCGTCGTCTTCCACTTTGTTCGCCCGCATTGCCGACCCTGCTGGAGCCCTGGTACGCCCCAGTAGACCCCCACCGAGCCGCGAGGGTTCGAGCTCGCCGGCGACCTGTTCGTCATCGACGACGACCCTCAGCCGTAGATCTAGCCCCTAAACCCTAATTGCACGGCCCACAGCGCGCGTACCGTTTCGCGTGTTAAGTGTCGCTGACAAGCGGGACCCCCCTGTCAGCTGAGCCCCGCGCGGCGGAGCGCCACTGGGCCGGCCCATTTCTTTTCCCGCGTTAGCCCACAGATACAAATCTGGATTTTTCTTTTAGTTTGAATCTAGTTTCTGTTCACTAGTTTGAAAATCAATTCAGAGAGTTTTAGAAATCCAAATGGCATGAAACCAATTTTGTTTGAAAGGTATTAAAATGATCTATCCAAGCCTATTGGATTTAATTCATTTAGAGTTATAGATCTCTCCTAATAAAAATAAGAAGACAGAAGCTTTTGCAACTTGAAACATTTTTATAAAATCAACCAAGTTAGCTTTTGAGTTGATTCCAACTCTCAAAAATCACATTTCATCATATATATCTAAATATGTAATAATATTGAGGTTTACATGCAGTGACTTTGGACTAGTACCAAAATAATGCTATATAGGCATTTCTAGTCACTTTAAATCACTAAATAATAAACTTAAACCAAAGTAATATTGATCCAACCTTTAAATCTCATTCCCACAAGTTAGAATATGTGGTGAGGACATGGGTCCACATGATCCCATATTTTGGTGGTGAATATTAAATTTTAGTTAATATTTCAATGAGTAGAAATTACTTTTCCAAAATAAAAAGGTTGAAACTATTGAATTAAACTTGTGATGCTTGTGATGATAATAGATCATCAATTGTGTGTTTTAGAATACTACTTAGCCTAGTTAAGTATTGTTTGCTGATTGTCTACTCCCTATGTATTTATAGACGCTAGTACCGACCAAGCCTTCGAGGAGGAGGAGTTCTACCAAGAAGAAGAAGAAGAAAACTTCAACCACTACACCAACCAAGCCAAGCTATTAGTGGCAAGCTAACCCTTGCAAAACATACTTTAGCAAGCTATTGTTAGCAAGCTAGAATAAAACTAGATGGTTTAGCAAAGATGCCTTAAGCATGCTTTGATCACACCCCTTTAAATATTAGTACCCCAAGTCTTATTGATAAGTTTTACCCCTCTTAGGTTATACAAAGTTATTTACTAAATTTTGAAGGTAGCATAAAGAGTATAAAACTTGACCTACTTAGAAACCTTTAGATGTCATTCTATGGCATGAGATTGACCCATATTTCCACCTTAGTGAACACTCTTAACTTAGTATAGATCAAAAACTTGAATCACTTTAGATCGGAACACTTGGTGAAAATGAATTATGAAAACCTTGGAATGATGAGTCATTCTATTGAGATGTTTTGACATGTGTTGAGAAACACAACTGGTTTATGATGATGAACATGATGAGGCATGAGCCTTAACCCTTTTATAAAACTGATGGTTGGATTCGGATGCGATACCATTCCAAATTTACCGTACAACCACATTACCTTAATTGGGTAAGGCTTAGCTGGAAATTTATATGCATTAGTATTAGTTCCCTCACGGGAGAGGTTTGAGATGAGGCTACCTCTCAAGGATGTCCACCTATGCAGTGCCCAAGATGACTGATGGTCATGGTTGGGAGGCCATGCTCATAGGAGAGGTGCTTGTACTAGGGTGTGTAAAGGGAAGGTCATGTTTGATTATCTGCATACTAAGTATGATGATTCAGGGTTATCCCTGACAGATGTATCGAATCTTGTGGTGAAAGTGTACCACCTCTACAGAGTGTCAAACTATTCGAATAGCCGTGTCCGCGGTTATGGACAGTTGGAATGGCCATACTGTTTCGTTGTCAGATGTTTTCTAAATAACTTGAAATGAATGATGAACTTTGACTTGACCACAACAGGGTTGTGTTGATGATAATAGCTTCCCAACTTAAGTGATTCTAGCACTTACTTTATCTTTCTTTGCTTTTGAACTCAGCTTAGGTTTCAAACTTAATTTGATGGTTAACTTAGATTCAGTACTTTAACTTAGAATTATACCCCTTGTTATTAGTAGTTTGCGAGTACTTAAAGAGTACTCATGGCTTTTGTCCCTGGCTATTATTATGGCCAGACTATGAAGGAGATTATCAAGATGATGGTCAGCAGGACGGCTATGATAACTAGGACTATCTTCCTTCGTCAGCATTGCCTGTGCCCCCTGAAGATGGACCCCACCGCTACGCTATCATTTATTTCCACTGCTTGTTGTATTAAAGACTAGATATGAGATCCATATTTGTGTAAAAACCTTATGTATGGTTTTTAATGGATGATGTACTGTGATATCCAATCCGTTATGTCTCGCAAAAATGGTAATCCTGGGATTGCGAGGTATGGCATAACAGGCATCTAGGATTAAAAATCCGGGTGTTGACAGTTCTCTTCAGAGACCACACATGGATCCACTAGTGTCATTGCATGTGTGTTCTTTTTACTAAGAACAACCAGAGTAATTGCATGTGTGTTCTTTTCACAATACACCTATGGATCCACCAGTGTCATTGCATGTGTGTTCTTCTCATTAACCATATCCTTAGTCATTGCATGTGTGTTCTTTTCACATACCACATATGGAACCACCATTGTAATTGCATTTGTGTTCTTTTTACTAACAACAACTAGACTCCTTTCATGACTATTCTTTTCACATACCATATATGGATCCACCAGTGTCATTGAAATGTGTGTTCTCTTCAGAGACCACACCTGGATCTTCTAGTGTCATTGCATGTGTGTTCTTTTTACTAACAACAACTAGAGTCATTGCACGTGTGTTCTTTTCACATACCACATATGGATCCACCAGTGTCATTGCATGTGTGTTCTTCTCATTAACCACAACCTTAGTCATTGCATGTGTGTTCTTTTCACAGACCACATATGGAACCACCATTGTCATTGCATGTGTGTTCTTTTTACTAGCAACAACTGGAGTCATTTCATGACTATTCTTTTCACATACCACATATGGATCCACTAGTGTCATTGAAATGTGTGTTCTCTTTAGAGACCACACATGGATCCACCAGTGTCATTGTATGTGTGTTCTTTTTACTAACAACAACCAGAGTCATTGCATGTTTGTTCTTTTCACAATCCACCAGTGTCATTGCATGTGTGTTCTTCTCATTAACCACAGCTAGAGTCATTGCATTTGTGTTCTTTTCACATACCACATATGGAACCAACAGTGTCATTGCATGTGTGCTCTTTTTACTAACAACTAGAGTCATTTCATGACTATTCTTTTCACATACCACATATGGATCCACCAGTGTCATTGAAAGGTGTGTTCTCTTCAGAGACCACACATAGATCCGCTAGTGTCATTGCATGTGTGTTCTTTTTACTAACAACAACCAACGTCATTTCATGTGTGTTCCTTTTAAAATCCACCTATGGATCCACCAGTGTCATTGCATGTTTGTTCTCTTCAGAGACCACACATGGATCCACCAGTGTCATTGCATGTGTGTTCTTTTTACTAACAACAACTAGAGTCATTTCATGACTATTCTTTTCACATACCACATATGGATCCACCAGTATCATTGAAATGTGTGTTCACTTCAGAGACCACACATGGATCCACCAGTGTCATTGCAAGTGTGTTCTTTTTACTAACAACAACCAGAGTTATTGCATGTGTGGTCGTTTCACAATCCATCGATGGATCCGCCAGTGTCATTTAATGTGTGTTCTCTTCAGAGACCACACATGGATCCACCAATGTAATTGCATGTGTGTTCTTTTTATTAACAATTTCATGACTATTATTTTCACATACCACATATGGATCCACTAGTGTCATTGAAATGTGTGTTCTCTTCAGAGACCACTCATGGATCCACCAGTGTCATTGCATGTGTGTTCTTTTTACTAACAACAACCAGAGTCATTGAATCTGTGTTCTTTTCACAATCCACCTATCGATCTACTAGTGTCATTGCATTTGTGTTCTTCTCATTAACCATAGCTAGAGTCATTGCATGTGTGTTCTCTTCAGAGACCACACATGGATCTTCTAGTGTCATTGCATGTGTGTTCTTTTTACTAACAACAACTGGAGTCATTGCACGTGTGTTATTTTCACATACCACATATGGATCCACCAGTGTCATTGCATGTGTGTTCTTCTCATTAACCACAACCTTAGTCATTGCATGTGTGTTCTTTTCATAGACCACATATGGAACCACCATTGTCATTGCATGTGTGTTCTTTTTACTAGCAACAACTGGAGTCATTTCATGACTATTCTTTTCACATACCACATATGGATCCACTAGTGTCATTGAAGTGTGTGTTCTCTTCAGAGACCACACAAGGATCCACCAGTGTCATTGCATGTGTGTTCTTTTTACTAACAACAACCAGAGTCATTGCATGTGTGTTCTTTTCACAATCCACCTATGGATCCACCACTGTCATTGCATGTGTGTTCTTCTCATTAACCACAGCTAGAGTCATTGCATTTGTGTTCTTTTCACAGACCACATATGGAACCACCAGTGTCATTGAATGTGTGCTCTTTTTACTAACAACAACTAGAGTCATTTCATGACTATTCTTTTCACATACCACATATGGATCCACGAGTGTCATTGGAAGGTGTGTTCTCTTCAGAGACCACACATAGATCCACTAGTGTCATTGCATGTGTGTTCTTTTTACTAACAACAACTAGAGTCATTTCATGTGTGTTCTTTTCACAATCCACCTATGGATCCACAAGTGTCATTGCATGTGTGTTCTTCTCATTAACCACAAATAGAGTCATTGCATGTGTGTTCTCTTCAGTGGCCACACATGGATCCACCAGTGTCATTGCATGTGTGTTCTTTTTGCTAACAACAACTATAGTCATTTCATGACTATTCTTTTCACATACCACATATGGATCCACCAGTGTCATTGAAATGTGTGTTCTTTTCAGAGACCACACATGGATCCACCAGTGTGATTGCATGTGTGCTCTTTTCACAATCCATCGATGGATCCGCCAGTGTCATTGCATGTGTGTTCTCTTCAGAGACCACACATGGATCCACCAATGTAATTGCATGTGTGTTCTTTTTACTAACAATTTCATGACTATTATTTTCACATACCACATATGGATCCACTAGTGTCATTGAAATTTGTGTTCTCTTCAGAGACCACACATGGATCCACCAGTGTCATTGCATGTGTGTTGTTTTTACTAACAACAACCATAGTCATTGTATCTGTGTTATTTTCACAATCCACCTATGGATCTACTAGTGTCATTGCATGTGTGTTCTTCTCATTAACCACAGCTAGAGTCATTGCATGTGTGTTCTGTTTAGAGACCACACATGGATCCACAAGTGTCATTTTATGTGTGTTCTTTTTACTAACAACAACTGGATTCATTTCATGACTATTCTTTTCACATACCATATATGGATCCGTCAGTGTCATTGCATGTGTATTCCTTTTACTAAAAACAACCAGAGTCATTGCATGTGTGTTCTTTTCACTATCCACCTATGGATCCACCAGTGTCATTGCATGTGTGTTCTTCTCATTAACCACGGCCTTAGTCATTGCATGTGTGTGATCTTCAGAGACCACACATGGATCCACCAGTGTCATTGCATGTGTGTTCTTTCTACTAAAACAACTGGAGTCATTTCATGAATATTCTTTTCACATACTACATATGAATCCACCAATGTCATTGAAATGTGTGTTCTCTTTAGAGACCACACATGGATCCACCAGTGTCATTGCATGTGTGTTCTTTTTACTAACAACAACCAGAGTCATTGCATGTGTGCTCTTTTCACAATCCACCTATGGATCCACCAGTGTCATTACCTGTGTGTTCTTCTCATTAACCACAGCCTTAGTCATTGCATGTGTGTTCATTTCATAGACCACATATGGAACCACCATTGGCATTGCATGTGTGTTCCTTTTACTAACAGCAACTGGAGTCATTTCATGACTATTCTTTTGACATACCACATATGGACCACTAGTGTCACTGAAATGTGTGTTCTCTTAAGAGACCACACATGGATCCACCAGTGTCATTGTATGTGTGTTCTTTTTACTAACAACAATCAGAGTCATTGCATGTGTGTTCTTTTCACAATCCACCTATGGATCCACCAGTGTCATTGCATGTGTGTTCTTCTCATTAACCATAGCTAGAGTCATTGCATGTGTGTTCTTTTCACAGACCACATATGGAACCACCAGTGTCATTGCATGTGTGCTCTTTTTACTAACAACAACTGGTGTCATTTCATGACTATTCTATTCACATTCCACATATGGATCCACCAATGTCATTGAAAGGTGTGTTCTCTTCAGAGACCACACATGGATCCACCAGTGTCATTGCATATGTGTTCTTTTTACGAACAACAACCAGAGTCATTGCATGTGTGTTCTTTTTACTAACAACAACCAGAGTCATTGCATGTTTGTTCTTTTCACAATCCACCAGTGTCATTGCATGTGTGTTCTTCTCATTAACCACAGCTAGAGTCATTACATTTGTGTTCTTTTCACAGACCACACATAGATCCTCTAGTGTCATTGCATGTGTGTTCTTTTTACTAACAACAACTAGAGTCATTTCATGTGTGTTCTTTTCACAATCCACCTATGGATCCACCACTGTCATTGCATGTGTGTTCTTCTCATTAACCACAGCAAGAGTCATTGCATGTGTGTTCTTTTCACATACCACATATGGAACCACCAGTGTCATTGCATGTGTGCTCTTTTTACTAACAACAACTAGAGTCATTTCATGACTATTCTTTTCACATACCACATATGGATCCACCAGTGTCATTGAAAGGTGTGTTCTCTTCAGAGACCACACATAGATCCACTAGTGTCATTGCATGTGTGTTCTTTTTACTAACAACAACCAGAGTCATTTCATGTGTGTTCTTTTCACAGTCCACCTATGGATCCACCAGTGTCATTGCACGTGTGTTCTCTTCAGAGACCACACATGGATCCACCAGTGTCATTGCATGTGTGTTCTTTTTACTAACAACAACTAGAGTCATTTCATGACTATTCTTTTCACATACCACATATGTATCCACCAGTGTCATTGAAATGTGTGTTCTCTTCAGAGGACACACATGGAACCACTAGCATCATTGCATGTGTGTTCTTTTTACCAACAACAACTAGAGTCATTGCATGTGTGTTCTTTTCACAATCCACCTATGGATCCACAAGTGTCATTGCATGTGTGTTCTTCTCATTAACCATAGCCTTAGTCATTGCATGTGTTTTCTTTTCACATACCACATATGGAACCACCATTGTCATTGCATGTGTGTTCTTTTTACTAGCAACAACTGTAGTCATTTCATGACTATTCTTTTCACATACCATATATGGATCCACTAGTGTCATTGAAATGTGTGTTCTCTTCAGAGACTACACATGGATCCACTAGTGTCATTGCATGTGTGTTCTTTTTACTAACAATAACCAGAGTCATTGCATGTGTGTTCTTTTCACAATCCACCTATGGATCCACCAGTGTCATTGCATGTGTGTTCTTCTCATTAACCACAACTAGATTCATTGCATGTGTGTTCTCTTTAGAGACCACACATGGATCCACCAGTGTGTTTGCATGTGTGTTCCTTTTACTAACAACAACTAGAGTCATTCCATGACTATTCTTTTCATATACAACATATGGATCCACCAGTGTCATTGAAATGTGTGTTCTCTTCAGAGACCACACATGGTTCCACTAGTGTCATTGCATGTGTGTTCTTTTTACTAAGAACAACCAGAATCATTGCATGTGTGTTCTTTTCACAATCCACCGATGGATCCACCAGTGTCATTGAAATGTGTGTTCTCTTCAGAGACCACACATGGATCCACCAGTGTCATTGCATGTGTGTTCTTTTCACTAACAACAACTAGAGTCACTGCATGTGTGTTCCTTTCACAATCCACCGATGGATCCACCAGTGTCATTGCATGTGTGTTCTCTTTAGACACCACACATGGACCCACCAATGTAATTGCATGTGTGTTCTTTTTACTAACAACAACTGGAGTTATTTCATGAATATTCTTTTCACATACCACATATGGATCCACTAGTGTCATTGAAATGTGTGTTCTCTTCAGAGACCACACGAGATACTGGTAGCACATTGCAGACGGAGATAGTTCTATGAACATGTGTTGCAGCACGCAGGAGCCACCGCCGTCGAAATATATAGGGGAGAATGAATCCTATATTCATCATAGGTGTTTTGCTAGCATTTTCAGGTCTATTTTTCGAAGTAGAAATTTGTACTGTATTTATATTATTTCGATCAGCAGTATGCGTATTACGTTTCAGACAAAATTGTAATGTATTTAATTTTAATACTTTCAGAATTCAAAGTATTTATTTTTAGTATTTTCTTTCAGAATTCTCTGTGTTCGATAGCCGAAGCCGGCAGTGGGCATCAGCTCAGCACCGGAATTTAGGTTCCACATGGAAAATTGCACAATAATGTGTTGGTGGGCGGCAGCATCCCTCGAACCTGGGATGCGCACCGTCGAAGGTGGAGGAGGTGGACCCGCCAGTCAGAAAACATGCCACATCAGCATCCCCTGTTTCTGATGCCCTTTAAAAAAAAGAAAACACGCCACGTCGTCATCCCCTATTTCTGATGGTGTTGCTACAATCGACGGTACATGGTGTCATAGAAATAATATCGTATAAACATAAGGGCACAATCGTCAACATTTCTAAAATGAAATCCGGTCTCCTACCTGTCCTGGTACATTGCCCGATGAGGTGGATAGCCACGACCGATCTTTTTAATACGTTCACACTCTTATGCTGAGAAGGGAAATAAAGATTGAGCGCTTAATGCAACGAATGTTGAATTATTGCCCTCTAAGGAAATGGGAGATGGTTATTTTCACGCGTGCCCATAGTCTAAACCTACTGTCAGTCTTTCACTCCACTTCTCCAACAAACCATAGTTCACCTTGTGCAACTCCTCCGCGCCACACCACCAAGGGTAACATGGCCCCGCCTAAGCAGCCACTGCCGCCGCCTCTATAGCCGCTAAAACTAGGGTATTTAGCCCCTCTAAGGCAGGCCATGAATACTTCAAGGCCGGTCTCCCATTGCCCTGCCAGGCGGATGATTTCCCTGAATGTGCCGAATCGGCTGCGGCAGCAACGACAGTGTCATCGGCGCCAAATTCGGCAAGCAGCGCCAAGAGAGCAATGTGGAGAAATCATGCGGCAGCATTATGACATGCTCTAGGCAGTGGGAATAAGGTACTATCAAATCGTTCACGAGAGCATGCCGCCGAGGGTACACACCCTCGAACAGGGCACACCACCAAGGTCTAGGAACTCTCATGTCCATGCTTTGGCGCGGGCTACCTTACCGTAGTAGGGGAGGCTGGGAACACGCCGTCTGCGGAAAAGACGCTCCATCCTACGCACCGTCGGAGGCCATACCGTGGTGGAGACCAAGCGTCTACACTCATCATGCTGGATTGTTCGACAGCCGGAGCCAGCGGCGAGCATCAGTTCAGCACCGA
The DNA here is from genome assembly GCA_916181665.1 of Avena sativa. Lineage (NCBI taxonomy): Eukaryota > Viridiplantae > Streptophyta > Magnoliopsida > Poales > Poaceae > Avena > Avena sativa. Next base: position 327,343,178 of record OV702289.1, read on the forward strand.
AATTCAGGTTCGAGTTCACACGGACCTACGATCCCAAGAAGGAGATGCCGAATTTCAGTTTTGAAGAAATCGTTGCGGCGGCGCGGATGGTCCAACTGAACCGGGACTGGTGCATGCAAATCGCTCGTGTATGAACGATGCATATTTCTTGTAGTTTGGCGGGAAGGCAATAGATCAGATTGGGTTAAATAATCAAAGAACTTATGTCCTCTCAAGGCAATTGGCCAGCCAACTTTTCTGGTGGAGATCTGTAGTTTCTTCAGTGTAGAATAGTTACGTTCAGACTGAAGAATGGCTTTTGTAGATGAAATGTTGACAGATTGTTCTATAAACTAGTAGGAAGTTTAGCCCACTTTTATGCATGTATAAGACCCTTTTGTATGGAAGTACTACTGTTGTAAGCAAATACTATCAAGTATCTATTTCCTTCAATTACGAGTCGTGGTTAAATCCAGTTAACTAGCATTTTTTATCCCAGACTACAAATTTTGCGTCTGCTGTCTGTGCTATAAACCATTTTTCCTTTGTCTTGTGTTGTCTGCAAAATGGTCCTGCAGTTCAATGTGTTACAAATATAGCTACCTTGTACTTGAAGAGGAGATGGACTACATTTTCCTAGCATCCACAGAATTTATATTGCTCATTGCCAGACCACCCTCTTTTCATGAGGTTGTCCTTGGTTGTTCACAGAAATTATTACATCAAATTCATTACCCACACATACTACATCGATTCAAACTATTACACACACATACTACTTCAAACTATTACACACACGTCCTACATCGATTAAAACTATTACACATTTTTAGTCGATGCTAACTTCCTGCTACGCTCTCCATACTACAAATTCATTAGCCACACATACCATGGCAATTCACTAGATCTCTGTCTTCACTCAAGATAAATTAGAACCACCAGCTTGTCCAAGCCCAGTTCCCCCACCGAAACTGTGTGCACCGTCGCGAAACGGTGGTGGTCCTGTGCCATCGATCCTTCCAGGCCAACACTCCAGGCGACGAGGATGCTTTCTGGCAGCCTCTTCGGGGCCCTGAATGCCATGTACCGATTCCAGAACCTCCTCCAGGTGGATGATGACCAGGTGCTTCTAGCAAAGCTGTCGCCCTGCCCTGCTTGGAATCTGCACCTCGTACATCTTAGGAACAGCGTCAGGATCTTTCATCCACGCCTTTACCTCAATGAGCCATCTGTCGCTCGGTGGCACGATTTCCACCAGCTCACTACCAAGGCTACTAACGACCTGCTTGAGGGACTCCAACTCCCAAGCATCCAATGGGAGGCCGTCAAAGCCGAGTTTGGAGAAGAAACAAAGCTGCCCCAAGCGATCGTCCCACCCACAGGCCCGATGCTAACGTACGAAGCTCATTTTCTCCCTGCAGCACTCGAAAGAACGGGAAGAATGCAGAATGCGCTCGGTGTCTGAGCTATGCCCGAACGAGACGAAAAAATCAAATGGCGGCGCGCATACCTCAATCTTGACCTCATTTCGTCTGATCCCAAAATGAGACCTGAAAGCCGACAACAACTCTGCTGGTGACATGGCGGGACGTATGCCTAGCACGGTGGCCATGAGAGCGTGGTCGTCGAACTACTGTGCTAGGGCTACCATGCCTAGGGTGCGCGGTAGCATGCAACTTCTCGAGGCCGGTTGCCAGCCTGGATCGCCCGATGGGACGCGCTCCGCCATGCAAGAAGGACTAGCCAGAGGCGAGATATTAGTCCAGGGACGCGAAGCTCCAATACGGCGGATGATGCGACAGTGACGGTTGCGAGCTTCGATTAGAGGCGTGGGAGATTTACCGGACATGGCGGGGATGCAAATTAGAGAAAGTGCGAGCTCCGATCTGAGACGAGCAGCCAGAGCTGAGCAAACGTTATGGGGAGGGGAGCAAGGGAGAAGACCAGAGCAGAGCAAAGAAATAGATCTGGTCCACTCAGGGATCTGGTCCACACAGGGGTAAGCTAGTCCACGACTACAAAAAATAATGGGGAATACTGATAGGGCAGGCCAAGAAGAGTTAACCTAACAGCGGTATTTGAGTTCAACCGTTTTTCATTTGGTTCAGACGACCGTTTGGCCGTTAGATTTGACCATTTGAACCTTCTGGACAATTGGCGATTCTAATACGGCCCCTCCGCGCGATTGATGAAAACTTAGGTACCGGGATGCACTCGCCCAGGAAGTTTGGTACCGCAAATGAACAATCCCCTGGGTTATGCTTAGGGGAGACAGGGTAGTAACTAGGGAACCATTTGGTCGATGATCACTGTACCAAACAGTGAAGTTAGTCTAGAGCTTTTTCTATGCATGCCAAGTGTTTGATGAAATGGCCGCATGAAACTTTCTTTTGAATTTTTGATTCAAATTTTTTGAGTGATCTTGCATTAAGCTTGAGAGTCTATGTTTGCTTGGGATTGTCAAGGTGAACTGATTTGGTAGGTTTTTGAAAAATCGTGATCTTCACATATGAATTGGATTCAATTTTCAAATGTCCTTTAAATTGATTTGCTAGATGTTTTTGTAAGTTTGTAAAGTGGGCCTTGATACATCTTTACTTGTGCTAGCAAGGGGTGAAAAGAGATAGAAATGTTTCTCTTAGAAATTCTCCTCTAGGAACATCTAAAGTGGCCTAGTGGTTTAAAATGGTCAAAATGACCATTTGCCTTATTTAATCTTATTTGATTTCTTTCACTTTTGATTTTGCTTATAAATGGTCTAGACGATGTGGCATTCACCTTTAAACCATTTCACAACATTTAGAACAATCAATCATAGCATATACACTCAATTCTACACTAATGCAAACACACATGCATTCATATGCTTTTTCTTTAATAAAAGTTTTTGTTAACCCTAAATTGGGTGATTAGTACTTTGATAACCTTGATTAAAGTTTTGGGATGTTACAAACCTTCCCTCCTAAAATAAAATCTCATCCCGAGATTTAAGAAAAACTAGGAACTAAAGAGATCTGGCAACTCAGTCCTAATATAATCTTCTCGCTCCCAAGTAGCTTCTTCTTCTTCGGTATGGTTGCTCCATTGGATCTTGAGAAACTTGATACTCCAGGTCCTAGTGGTTCTAAAAGCTTCTTCCAGGTTACGAATGGGAACTTCACGATATGTCAGATCCTTGTTGATATCAATGGCTCTATGATCGATGTTCTTGAACACTTCGGTCTTCTCCGGAACTTCTAAGCATTTGCGAAGTAACGAGATATGGAACACATTATGGATGGCTGACATCTCCTCTGGTAGTTCCAGTTGATAAGATACTTCTCCTCGGAGATTCAGAATCTTGAAGGGTCCAATATATCTGGGGGATAACTTTCCTTTCAGCTGAAAACACTGCATTCCTTTCAACAGTGAAACTTTGAGATATAGAAAATCTCCGACATTGAAAGTCAAGTCTCTTCGTCTCTTGTCAGCATAACTCTTCTGTCTGGATTGGGCGGTCTTGAGGTTCTCACGAACTTTGTGCACCTTCTCTTCGGCTTCTCGTAGAATGTCGGGTCCCAAAATCTGACTCTCTCCTACTTGTGACCAATTCAAGGGGGTACGACACTTCCTTCCATATAAAAACTCAAATGGGGCCATTTGCAAACTGGCTTGATAACTGTTGTTGTATGAGAATTCTGCGAAAGGCAGACAATCTTCCCATTTTGATCCATACTCTAACACACAAGCTCTCAACATATCTTCTAAGATCTAGTTGACTCTTTCAGTCACATATATGAAAGCTGAACGTCTCAGCGCTCTAAAAGTGGCTCCACGTTAGCCCCTGCTACTGTAGAAGGGCAGAATTAGAACTTCTATAGTGTCTCGTGTTGGGTTTTGTGATCATGTCCATGCCTCAAACAAAGCTATTTTTTTCTTTTTTTCTTTCACGTTTATTTCCTTTTATCTGCACCGCTTTGACCGAAGAGCTGAAAAGCCGCACGCCTCCGCTCCCCGCTGCGACATCCCCACCTCTCACGCCCGTCTATGCCTCCCACGATCTGTCGCTGCCATGGATCCTCCCTGCATGGTCTCACTTCCCTGGGTGTGGTTCGCCTCAAAGGACTCCGGCCTCCGTGGGTCGACACCCCCCTCTTCCTCTCTGGCCTCTATGGAGGCCGGATCTTCTCCCAGGGGTCGGCGCCCCTCCCCTCTCTCTGGCCACCGTGGTGGCATGGAGGAGAAGGTCGACGTCCTCCTCTCTTTCCCAAAGAGGCTACCGATGCAGAGGAAAAAAGCCCTCTGCCTCCATCGGCTCCTCCAGGCCCTATCTGACGCTCCTGCCTCCACGCCGCTACGCTTACTCTGCATTAGATTGTGGGTGATAAGCTGTGCTGAAATTCAACTTGGTCCCTAATACTTCTTGGACTTTCTGCCAAAATCTTGAGATAAATTGGGTTCCTCAATCCGACACAATGGTCTTGGGGGTTCCATGCAAACTGACAATTCTAGCAATGTACAACTCTGCTAGCTTCGAACTCTAGTAGGTTGTCTTGATAGGTATAAAATGGGCTACCTTGGACAGTCTACCAACTATGACCCAAATAGAGTCATTTCCCCTACTAGAAGTAGGCAAATCAGTGATAAAGTCCATTCCGATGGAATCCCATTTCCATTCCAGAATCTGCAATGGTTGCAATAGTCTTGCGGATCTCTGATGTTCCGCTTTGACTCTTTGACAGATATCACACTTGGCTATGTAGCTTCCGATTTCTATCTTCATCTTGTGCCACCAAAATTGCTCCTTCAAATCTTGATACATCTTCGTTCCTCCGGGGTGGATAGAATAAACAATATCATGAGCTTCTTGCATGATAATTTGCTTCAGCTCCAAATCTAATGGCACCCAGATGCGTCCTTTGTACCACAAAACTCCTTCTTCATCTTCGGTGAATCTAGGTACCTTTCCTATACCAATACGACGTTTTATTCCGTTGATACTTGCATTTCCCTTCTAGGCTTCCTTGATTTGACTGATCAAAGTGGGTTGAATTTCAATGCTAGCTAAAAATCCTTTGCTAACTAGCTCAGTTCTAAATTGCTCCAACTCCTCATGCAAACTTGGCTGGGCTTCTTTGATCATGGTGTTTAATCTACACGGCAATCTGCTAAGAGCATCCGCTACCACATTGGCTTTTCCAGGGTGATAGTGAATGTCAAGGTCATAATCCTTGATTAACTCTATCCATCTCCTTTGCCTCGTGTTCATCTCCTTCTGGGTGAAAATATACTTCAGGCTCTTGTGATCTGAGTAAATCTCACAGCGGTTACCCATAAGGTAATGACGCCATGTCTTCAGAGCTAAAACTATAGCTGCTAGTTCAAGATCATGGGTAGGGAGTTTTGCTCATGCTGCTTCAGTTGTCTGGAGAGATACTCTATGACCTTGCCTTCTTGCATCAACACACATCCGAGACCAATCTTGGATGCATCATAATACACATCAAAAGGCTTCTTGATATCTGTCATAATCAGAAGTGGGGCTGAAATCTATCTCTTCTTGAGTTCTTAGAAACTTGCTTCACATTTTTCTGTCCATTCAAACTTCTTGTCTTTCTTCAACAATTGGGTCATCGGTCTTGCGATGCTCAAAAATCCTTCAATGAACTTGCGGTAATATCCCGCTAATCCGAGAAATGCACGGACTTGGGTTTGAGTGGTTGGGGCTTCCCATTCTTCAACATCTTTGATCTTGGCGAGATCAATTGCGATTCCTCCCGCCGACACAATATGTCAGAGGAATCCTACTTCTTTCAGCCAAAACTCACATTTGCTAAACTTGGCATACAACTGATGCTCTCTAAGGATTTCAAGGATGGTTCCCAGGTGTTGCTCATGGTCTTCTTCTGACTTAGAATAGATAAGAATATCGTCGATAAAAACAACGACAAACTTATCCAGAAAGTTCATAAAAATCTTATTCATGAGGTTCATGAAATAAGCGGGGGGCATTGGTTAATCCAAAAGACATGAACATATACTCATACAATCCATATCTGGTTGTAAAGGCGGTCTTTGGAATATCCGTTGCACGAATCTTGAGTTGGTGATAACCAGTTCTAAGATCAATCTTAGAGAACACTCTGGCACTAGTCAACTGATCAAATAGATCCTCTATCTTGGGCAGTGGGTACTTGTTCTTGATGGTGACATCATTCAACTTCCGGTAATCGGTTCACAAATGGTTACCACCATCTTTCTTGTCGACAAACAAAACGGGTGCTCTCAATGGCGATGCGCTTGGTTGAATCAGACCTTTCTCCAGCATAGCATCAAGTTGCTTCTTCAGCTCCACTAGTTCCGATGGGTTCATACTATAAGGTCTCTGAGCTATGGGTCCAGTTCCAGGAATCAGTTCAATAATGATCTCGATATCCCGATCTAGGGGCATACTGGGCAATTCATCTAGGAATACGTCGGGGTATTCACATAGTACCCTGACTTGGTTAATGGTGGGTAGGTCTAGACTCTTGTTGCATTTAAATTGACGGGGCAATGTCTCCGATACAAGCTCTACTTATACTCTAGAGCTACTAGTCATGGTTATGGCTTTCTTGGCACAGTCGATCAATCCTTTATGTTTCGACATCCAATCCATTCCTAGTACTACTTCCAAACCTTTGGTTCCAAGTACTATTAGATTGGCATAAAAATCTATCCCATGGATTCTGATAGGTACAGCCTTGCAAATTTTTCTAGCTTTGGTGGTTGAACCAGGTATTTGAACTATCATAACATGCTTCAATTTTGTTGGTTGAATCTTACTAGTGCATGCAAATTCTTCTGTAACAAACGAGTGCGATGCTCCAGAATCAAACAACACTCTTGCTAATACTGAGTTAACAGAAAACATACCCAACACGACATCTGGCGCTTCCTGGGCTTCTTCAGCATTCATGTGGAACAGACGGCCGTTGCGGTTGAGAGAGTTCCCTAGGGAAAATCTTCTTCTAGGCTGAACACATCGTTGTTGCTGAGCTGGGGCATTCACGTTGGTGGTGGCTGCAAGCTTCTTGGGACACTCGTTGGAGTAGTGACCCTTGACTCCACATTCAAAGCAAGTAATCTGGGACTTGTCTTTGGCTGCAACAGGCATGGCATTGCTTCCAGTCCTTGGGGCAGTATTGTTGTTGTTGTTGTTGGACTTGGGCGGTGCATGGTTGAAGTTGTTGGAGTTGCCGGGGTTGTTGTTGTGGTTTCCTCCGGACTTCACGTTTCCTCCGCTACGATTGGGGTAGCTTGGACGAGACATTGGGGGTCTATTGTTTCTTGGGGCATATCCTACAGATGGGTTGGGGCGATACTTCTGGGTATTATGGGACCCAGTCTGGTGCATCATTCTGTGCTTGCGGTTGTCATTGGCTTGGTTGATATTTCCTTCCATCTGGATGGCAGAGTCGACTAACTCTTCTAGGTCTTCCAAACGGATGTTGACTAACACAGTCTGCAGCTCATCATGCAGTCCGTTCAGGAATCTTTCCTTCTTCTTGGCTTTAGTGTTGATCTCATCAGGGGCATATCTAGCGAGGGAAAGAAATTTGTCACGGTATTCAACAACCGTCATCGTTCCTTGCTTTAGTTCTCTGAACTCATCTCTCATTCTGGTGACTAAACCCTACGGCACATGGGTGCGGCTGAACTTGATCTTGAAAGCTTCCCAAGTCATGATCTGACTGTGGTTCATCGTATGGGTGCTATTCCACTAGGCTCTTGCATCTCCTGCCAGATAGTGGGTGGCAAATAGTACCTTCTTGTTGGTGTCAACTGCTGTGACTTCCAGGTTATTCTCCATGGTTTGAAGCCAGTCATCAGCATCTAAGGGATCTTTAGATTTGTTGAAGATAGGGGGATTGGTATTTTGAAAGTTCTTAAGCTTAGATCCATGATGATCCTGATTTCCTTGGCCTTGATTATTGTGGGCCATTTGAGCTATATGTTGAAGGGTGGCTAGGTTGGCTTGGCGCTCTGCTCTACTAGCTTCACGGTCTGAAACTAGCATCTGCAGAATCTGTAACATCGGGTCCTGCGATGAGCTGCTCCCTGCGGGGTTTCCACGAGTCATCTTAAGATTGAGATAGATAATGGGGTAAGAGGGAAAGTTCTAATGTTCATGGTTTTGTTTTCAAAAGCTTTAAAATTTGAGTTTGAACTCAGGTTTTGCAACTAACTTCTTCTCATTCATTCATTCATTCAAGCACACAATACAAACACACACCACAACTCAAAAGGAAAACAAATGGTTTTAAGAACCATTATGTGAACTAAGATAAAGTGGGATCGATACAAATCACTCCTACGTTAGTGATCAAGTGCATCTACTCATCATCAATGAAGTCGGAGTCATCATCATCGGTGTAGAAATCCATGGCATCATCCTCCAGGTAGTCATTATCATCACTGAGGTACGAGTGAATATCTCCCTAGATGTCTTCACCTTCTTCCTCTTCTTCTTTTGCTTCAAGATGGACTTCTTGCTCATGGATGGTCTTCTCAAGGTCGGCCACCTTCTTGTGAAGACTAGCGATGGTGCGATCCTTCTTCTCGCGTTGACAACAAAGTGATTGACGATCCTTGACTAGTATGGCGAGAGTCTAGTTCTTCTTGGCGGCAATGGCAAAGTTGTGGTTGGCGTAGGCTCGAGCATTGTCCAATTCCATCTGCCTATCATACAGTAGGAAGTCAAGATTCTCCACTTGGCGCTTCATCTCTAGGTGACTTGGCATCTCCAATGGCATTCCCATAGAATCACGCCTTGCGTAATGAGAAAATCGAGTTCCCTGGATCAAGTTGATGTTTTGCCCACACAGATGGGCAAGAGCTTCATGCATAACCCTGGCTAATCCATCTAGCCAGTTGTTCTCTCTCACGGTGAATTGAATCTTCTCAGAAAGGGGTGCTTCCATCTTGCCTCTGAGGTCTGCAACTATCAGCCATTACAGGTCTCCTCCTGGGAAATCCTTGAGTTATGCTCCGAAGAATTCCGTATGTGGATGCTCAAGATACTCAGATAGTGCATCAAGATCCCTCTCAAAGATCAGCTGTCCTCCATTTCCCAACTGGTAGAACTTGCAATACTGAACTTCCATCTATAAGAATTTAGGATGAGTAAGTTAGTGAGCTGATCAAGTGTGTCAAATTTTATGTAGGAATGTAAGAATTTTGAGGAACATGATTTTTTTTGAAAGAATCAAGGATAAGAGTGGGAATATGTTTTCATAAATACTTACTTCATTTGTTTTGAAACTAAGTTTTTGTTCGGACGTCCATTCTAACTAGGGTCTCCTATGGTCAGGATGGCTATGATACCAACTTGTCAACACCCCGATTTTTAATCCCAGATGCCTATTATGCCATACATCGCAACCCAGGATTACCATTTTTGTGAGACATAACAGATTGGATATCATAGTACATCATCCATTACAAACCATAATAAGGTCTTACACAAATAACGGATTTCATGATCCAGTCTTAAATACAAACAAGCAGCGGAATAATAAGCGTAGCAGCGGGCTCCATCTTCAGTGTCACAGGCAATGCTGACGATGGGAGATGATCCTAGTTCTCATAGCCATCCTGCTGTCCTTCCTGCTGGTAGTCCTCCTCATAGTCTAACCACGCGAATAGCCAGTGACAAAGCCATGAGTAGTCTTTTAAGTACTCGCAAACTATCACTAACAAGTAAGGTAGTTCTAGTAGGAATCCTAAGCTCTAAGTTTATTTGCAAAAATCTAGATTTATCTAAACTGAGTTTAAAAGCAAAGAAAGTTAACTTAAATGTTATAAATCACTTAAGTTGGGAACCTAGTTTTCATATTCACAACCCTCTTGTGGTCAAGTCAAAATCATAGTTCACTTCACAAGTCATTTTGAAAACACCTGACTACGGAACAGTATGGCCACTCCAACTGTCCATGACCGTGGACACGACTATTCGATACATCCATTAGGGATAACCCTGAATCATCATACTTAGTATGCGGATAATCAATCATAACCTTTCCTTTACACACTCTAGTATAAGCACATCTCCTATGAGCTTGGCCTCCCAACCATGGCCATCTGCCATCCTGGGCACTGCATAGGTGGACATCATCAAGTATTCCCATCTAAAGTGATCAAGTTTTATGCTTAGCACTAGGCACTAAGTTAAGAGTGTTCACTAATGAGGGATGCTAATCTCAGTCTCATGCCATAGAATCACATCTAGTATAGTCCTAGTTTTATTCTCTTTATGCTATCTATACTACTTTCCGAAATCTCACAAAGCATTACTAAAAGTAAAGAAACTTTGGTAAAGTAAAAAGTAAAGCTTGCAAATAAAACTTGGGATGGGTATAAATCAAAATGTATAACCAAAGCATGCCTAAGGCATCTTGCTTAGGTTAACTTGTATCTAGTGATGGCTTGCCTTGATTGGTGCAGTGATTGAAGTTTTCTTCGTCTTCTTCGGGGTAGAACTCCTCCTCCTCATAGACTTGGTCGGTACTATCGTCTATAAATGAATACAGGGTACACAATCACCAAACAATACATAACTAAGTCTAATTATCACACTAAGGCACACACTTGATGATCTAGCATCATCACACTCATCACAAGATTTAAAGAACTAGTTTCATTTATTTTATTTGAGAAAAGTAATTTCTACTCATTGAAATTAATTAAGATTTAATATTCTCCAATTAAAATATGGGATATGTGGACACATGTCATCACCACATATTCTAATACATGGGGATGTGATTTAAAGGGTTGGTCACATTTTATAAAGTTTAAGATTATCATTTAAATGATTTAAAGTGACTAGAAATGCCCTAATAGCATTCTTTGGTACTAATCCAATGTCACTACATGCAAACCTAAATATTATTACATATTCTGGTAGATATAATCAAATGTGATTTTTGAGAGTTGGAATCAACTCAAAAGCTATTATGGTTGATTTTTTAAAAATGTTTGAAGTTGCAAAAGTCTCTGTCTTGTTATTTTTGCTATAGATTATGTCTAACTCCAAATGATTAAATCCAACGGTCTTGGATAGATATTTTAATTACCTTTCTAGCAAAATTTGAATCATGCCATTTGGTTAAGTGAACTCTCTGAATTGATTTTTGTATAAGTGGACATAATATAATTTAAACTAAAAAGGAAAATCCTTATTTAAATTTCTAGGCCTGGGCGGGAACATTAAACGGGCCGGCTTAACTGCACAGCACGGCGCAGCACGCGGCTGACAGAGGGGATCCACTGGTCAGTGACTCATCTAACGCGAATCATTATCTTACAATTTGGACGCTACGATCTAAATCTAATCTAACGACTGAGGGTCGTCGTCGACGACGAACAGCTCCAGCGACGAGCTAAACCTAACACGGCGGTGGGGGTCTCATGGGGCTCACCTGGGCTCCAACTATGCTCGGTGACAGGCGCAAACGACTTGGTAGACGACGGCAAGGCGAGGCGCGGTCACGGCAGGGCTCGGGGTGGTCGAAATCGACGACGCCCTTCTCCTCCAGCAGCGGTAGACTCCGATGCAATTTCGGCATAGTGGTGCTCGCCTTGCTCCGGGGAGAGGTGGGGAACGTCAGTGAGGAGTGGCGAGTCGAGTGGTTTGCAGAATGCAGGCGGGGGTGGCCTCCTTTTATAGCTCGACGAGGCGACCGAACGGTGCGGTGGTGAGCTCGAAGGTGTCGTCCTTATAGGTAGCTAATGGCATGGGCGAGGGCGTAGGACGGTGTGGTGCTCCCTGCCGGTTCTCACGGACTTAATGGTGTGGCATGGGGCAGCTTGGTTTGGTCCGGCGCATGTGGCGCTCTAAGCGGAGGCAAAGGTGCTTGCGGCAGCGTGCAGCTGCTACGGGTCGCGCAGCAGCGAACGGGGGTGTCTGCCGGGGTGGCGTGATCATGGCGAGGCTGCGCGTGCACGGTGAGGGCAAGGCGAGAGCTGGTGGGGCTGGTCGGGCACGGCGCACTAGCACGCTCTAGACATAGTGCAAAGAGGCGGTCCGCGGCAGTGCTTGTGTGGTCCATGGCTCCGCTGGGGCTATAGGCTAGACAGGGAGTGGCGGTAGGGTGCGGTGATGCTAGTGGACATGCTGGATAGGCGCGGGGATGTATGGTGCGAGTTGGCCGTGGTTGGCCGACAATGACCACATTTGGGCGGCGCTCCACTATGCAAGCGGCGAAGGGGGGAGCTGGTCTGGGGCTGGGTTAGGCTTAGGGGAGATAGGGTAGTAACTAGGGAACCATTTGGTCGATGATCACTGTACCAAACAGTGAAGTTAGGCTAGAGCTTTTTCTGTGCATGCCAAGTGTTTGATGAAATGGTCGCATGAAACTTTCTGTTGAATTATTGATTCAAATTTTTTGAGTGATCTTGCATTAAGCTTGAGAGTCTGTTTGCTTGGGATTGTCAAGGTGAACTGATTTGGTAGGTTTTTGAAAAAGTGTGATCTTCACATATGAATTGGATTCAATTTTCAAATGCCCTTTAAATTGATTTGCTAGATGTTTTTGTAAGTTTGTAAAGTGGTCCTTGATACATCTTTACTTGGGCTAGCAAGGGGTGAAAAGAGATAGAAATGTTTCTGTTAGAAATTCTCCTCTAGGAACACCTAAAGTGGCCTAAATGTTTAAAATGGTCAAAATGACCATTTGCCTTATTTAATCTTATTTGATTTCTTTCTCTTCTGATTTTGCTTATAAATGGTCTAGATGATGTGGCATTCACCTTTAAACCATTTCACAACATTTAGAACAATCAATCATGGCATATACACTCAATTCTACACTAATGCAAACACACATGCATTCATATGCTTTTTCTTTAATAAAAGTTTTTGTTAACCCTAAATTGGGTGATTAGAACTTTGATAACCTTGATTAAAGTTTTGGGATGCCACACGCTTCTTCTCCCTTGTCTCCTCGTCTCCTCGCAGTGGCAGTTCCGCTTCGTCTCCCTCGTCTGTTATCCTCTTCTTCTTCTCCTCGCAGTGGTAGTTCTTCTTTCTTCCTCGATCAAAACTTTCCTGCACGTAAGCCATGGCCAGTCGCCGGATGAAGAGGTACTGGTCCGATCTCCTAGCCGACCCACTTCACACGATCACCGACTACATGCTGGAGAAAGAGGAGTACGCCGACACCTATGCTGCTTGTCGGGAAGTCTGCAACGATTGGCGCCGCAGTTTAAAGGTGCCCGAATTCCATCTCAACAACTGGATCATGATAGATCACACACTTCCAGACATTGGCGACTTCACCTTCCTCAACCTCGCCACTGGTCATTGCTTCAAGACGAATCTAATGGACGTCCATCGCAGGTTCACATTCACATCCAATATATATATAGAACATTCATTTATTGGTATTTTCCATTGTAAACATCATAGTGCTAACTAATGCCCTCTTCTTCCAAAAGATTCTACTTCGTCGGTGTTTCTTGTGGCGTCATCGTGCTTGCTTAGAGGGTGGAGCCATACCAGATTCAGCTTCTAAACCCAATCACTCATAATTCTAACACTGAATTTCAAGCACACATACCATCTGATCTTCTGCAATCTATCATCGTGACGAAGTCCCCGACGATGGTGTTCGTTTGCACTGATTATCCAGATCATATTGCATGGGCCCATGAGAGCACCCCAACAGGGAAAATCAATGAATCATTTGGAGAAGGATTGTATTCGCCACCTCCTGATACGCTTCTGGACTGCATGACGGCATTCCAAGGGGTAGTATATGCATTACTTGAGAATGGAGACATCTTGGCGACCAACATCAAGTTAGAGCAGCGCGCGAGCACTATCACGATGGCCAAAATAATTTCAGCCCCAGTCTTTGAACAGGTACGCGGAACCTACAATTTTTACCTTGTGGAGTCAGATGGTGATCTGCTTCTTGTGTTGAACGGGGATTTCGCCAACCGGTGTTGTACCGGGTGGACATGGAGAACCGCTCTCTCGAGGCCATCGGTGACATTGGAAGTCGTGCCCTCTTTGTTGATTACAGTCGGTCTATCTCCATTGACACCAGGTTACACCCCACAGTCAAACCCAGTTGCATATACTACAGGAATTATATCGGACTGTACGATCATGAGGTTCAAGCCCGGGAAGAGGAACCAACAATAGTAGTGTATGGCTTAAGTCTAGAACATACACCAAGGCCTTACCCTCTGGACGAGATACTGGCAGCACATTGCAGACGGAGAGAGTTCTCTGAACATGTGTTGCAGCACGCGGGAGCCGACGATGATCAAATATATAGGGGAGAATGAATCCTATATTTATCCTAGGTTATTTGCTAGCATTTTCAGGACTATTTTTGAAGTAGAAAATTGTACTGTATTATATTATTTCGATCAGCAGAGTATTACCTTTTAGACAAAATTGTAATGTATTTAATTTTAGTACTTTCAGAATTCAAAGTATTTATTTTTAGTAGCTTTTTTAAGAATTCTTTGTGTTCGATAGCCGGAGCCGGCGGCGGGCATCAGCTCAGCGCCGGAATTTAGGTTCCACATGGAAAATTGCACAATAATGTGTTGGTGGGCGGCACCAGCCCTTGAACCTGGGATGCACGCTGTCGAAGGTGGAGGAGGCGGGCCCGCTAGTCAGAAAACATGCCACGTTGACATCCCCTGTTTCTGATGCCCTTTAAAAAAAGAAAACACGCCACGACACATGGTGTTGCTACAATCGACGGTACATGCTGGCATAGAAATAATATCGTATAAACATAAGGGCACAGTCGTCAACATTTCTAAAATGAAACCCGGTCTCCTATCTATCCTGGTATATTGCCCGATGAGGTGGACAACCACGACCAAACTTTTTAATATGTTCGCACTCTTATGCTGAGAAGGGAAATAAAGATTGAGCTTTTAATGCAACAAGTGTCGAATTATTAACCTCTAAGGAAATGGGAGATGGTTATTTTCACGTGTGCCCGAAGTCCAAACCTATTGTAAGTCTTTCACTCCCCTTCTCCGACAAACCACAGTTCACCTTGCGCAGCTCCTCCGTGCCGCACCACCTAGGGTAACATGGCCCCGCCTATGCAGCCGCCGCCGCGACAGCCGCCGAAACTAGGGTATTTAGCCCCTCTAAGGCAGGCCATGAAGCTCTACTTCAAGGCTGGTCTCCCATTGCCCCGTCAGGCGGATGATTTCACCGAATATGCTGAATCGGCCGCGGCGGTGGCGCCGGTGTCGGATGTGGCAAGCAGGGCCAAGAGAGCGATGTTGAGAAATCGCGTGGCGGCATTACGGCATGCTTTAGGCAGTGGGAACAAGGTACTTATCAAATCGTTCACGAGAGCATGCCGCCGAGGGTACACACCCTAGAACAGGGCAGCGCCAAGGTCTAGGAACTCTCGCGTCCATGCTTCGGCGTGGGCTACCTTACCGCAGTGGGGGACACTGGGAACACGCCGTCTGCGGAAAAGACACTCCATCCAACGCACCGTTGGAGGCCGTACCATGGCGGCGACCAAGCGTCTATACTCAGCATGCTGGATTGTTCGATAGCCGGAGCCGGCAGTGGGCATCAGCTCAATGCTAGAATTCAGGTTCCAGTTCACACGGACCTACGATCCCAAGAAGAAGATGCCGAATTTCAGTTTCGAAGAAATCGTTGCGGCGGCGCGGATGGTCCAACTGAACCGGGACTGGCGCATGCAAATCGCTCATGCATGAACGATGCAGATTTCTTGTAGTTTGGCGGGAAGACAATAGATCAGTTTGGGTTAAATGATCAAAGAACTTATGTCCTCTCAAAGCAATTGGCTAACCAACTTTTCTGGTGGAGATCTATAGTTTCTTCAGTGTAGAATAATTAAGTTCAGACTGAAGAATGGCTTTTGTATATGAAATGCTAACGAATTGTTCTATAAACCAGTAGGAAGTTTAGCCCAGTTTTGTGCAGGTATAAGACCCTTTTGTATGGAAATACTACTGTTGTAAGAAAATACTATCAAGTATTTATTTCCTTCAATTACTAATCGTGGTTAAATCCAGTGAACTGAATTTTTTTTATCCCAGACTACAGATTTTGCGTCCGCTGTCTATGCTGTAAACCATTTTTCCTTTGTCTTGTGTTGTCTGCAAAATGGTCCTGCAGTTCAACGTGTTACAAATATAGCTACCTTGTACTTGAATAGGATATGGACTACATTTTCCTCGCATCCACAGAATTGACATTGCTCATTGCCAGACCACCCTCTTTTCATGAGTTTGTCCTTGGTTATTCACAGAAATTATAAAGCATGGTGTTCAACTACATCGATTCAAACTATTACACACACACTACATCAAATTCATTACCCACACATACTACATCGATTCAAACTATTACATAGACATACTACTTCAAATTCATTACCCACACATACTACATCGATTCAAACTATTACACATTTTTACTCGATGCTAACTTCCTGCTACGCTCTCCATACTACAAATTCATTAGCCACACATACCATGGCAATTCACTAGAGCACTTTCTTCACTCGAGGGAAATCAGAACCACCAGCTTGTCCAAGCCCAGTTCCCCCACCGAAACTGTGTGCGTCTTCGCGAAACGGTGGTGGTCCTGTGCCATCGATCCTTCTGGGCCAACACTGCAGGCGATGAGGATGCTTTCTGGCAGCCTCTTCGAGGCCCTGAATACCATGTACCGATTCTAGAACCTCCTCTAGGTGGATGATGACCGGGTGCTTCCAGCAAAGCTGTCGCCCTGCCCTGCTTGGAATCTGCACCTCGTACATCTTAGGAACGGTGTCAGGCTCTTTCAGCCATGCCTTTAACTCGATGACCCATCTGTCGCTCGGTGGCATGATTTCCACCAGCTCGTCGCCACGGCTACTGACGACCTGCTTGAGGGCCTCCGGCTCCCAAGCATCTAATGGGAGTCCGTCAAAGCCAAGTTTGGAGAAGAAACAAAGCTGCCCCAAGCAATCGTCCCACCCACAGGCACGATGCCAACAAATGAAGGTCATTTTCTCCCTGCAGCACTCGAAAGAACGGGAAGAATGCAGAACGCGCTCCGTGTCTGAGCTGTGCTCGAACTGGACGAAAAAATCAAATGGCGGTGCGCATACCTCAATCTTGACCTCATTTCGTCTGATCCCAAAACGAGATCTGAAAGCCGACAACAACTCTGCCGGCGACACGGCGGGACGGACGCCCAACATGGTGGCCATGAGAGCGTGGTCGTCGAACTTCTGTGCCAGGGCTACCATGCCTAGGGTGCGCGGAAGCACGCAACTTCCCGAGGCCGGTTGCCGGCCTGGATCGCCCGACGAGACGCGCTCCGCCGTGCGAGAAGGACTAGCCAGAGGCGAGATATTAGTCCAGGGATGCGAAGCCCTGATACAGCGGACGATGCGACGACGACGACTGCGAGCTTCTATTAGAGGCATGGGAGGTTGACCGGACATGGCAGGGACGCAAATTAGAGAAAGTGTGAGCTCCGATCTAAGACGAGCAGCCGGAGCTGAGCAAATGTTATGGGGAGGGGAGCAGGGGAGAGGAACAGAGCAGAGCAAAGAAATAGATCTGGTCCACTCAGGGATCTGGTCCACGCAGGGGTAAACTAGTCCACGAACGCAAAAGATAACGGGGAATACTGACAGGGTGGTCCAAGAAGAGTTGACCTAACGGCGGTATTTGAGTTCAACCATTTTTCGTCTGTTTGAAACGACCATTTGGCCGTTAGATTTGTATTCACCCCCATTTGGCCCTTCTGGACAATTGGCGATTCTACTATGGCCCCTCCGTGCGATTGATGACAATTCGGGTACCGGGATGCACTCGCCCGGGAAGTTTGGTACCGCAAACAAACAATCCCCTGACCCCTACCGCCAAGCCTGCTACAGGCTCCACCAGAACTTTGTCCCCCATCATTCCTGAGACCTCTGCCATGGAGATAGACATCAATCCGACATCGGATGTCTTAGGACCTACCGACATGGACCTTGTTCCCAGCGGCCAGGTGATGCAGGAGAGTACTTCCTCCAAAGTGGCTGAAGCTCTGGCTAAGGATGCCACCGAGAAAGGGAAGCATCTGGTGTAGGGAGAAGAAGCAGCAGCAGCAGAGGTCAAGCCAGGAGCCACGACGCCTTCAACTGCTATCGTTGCATAGGAGGCAGCTAGGGCTTCATCCATGCCTCCGGCTTCTACAACTCGTCTGCCTACGACTCCTCCGAATCTGAGCCTAGATGATCTTATTCAACAGGCAAACATTATTTATAAGAATGCTTGGATGTTCCACGATGCATATGCCAACTTGTCCAACAATCTGAGGGTTATTTCCATTGTAAGTTTTTGAACTTCAGTTTTTACTGTATAATATATCCCACCATATCCCTGAGCTCTTAGGTGGCAAACCAATAGTTATTGTCCTGAGTGCTCCAAAGAACTAAGTGTAGAACTTAATAGTGTATCCCCCGAGTCTCTAGTTTAGAATGAATATTTCTGACTAGATACTCTAAGAGAGAACACACTTGAATTAAAATCTGGTACTGTAGCCCCTGAGTGTTTAGTTGAAACTGAAAAGTTCTAACTAGATGCTATAAAGAAACTAAGCACTTTATCTCTTTGTAGAATGAGAATGCCAGAGGAAAGCTGCCAATGAGAAATATGCCAAGCTGCAGGAAGCGTTGGACATTGAAAAGGGTAAAACAACCTTTGTGACGAAATAATTCACAAATATCAAGTGTCTGTGTTCCTCCAATAAGGTCCCAATTTTTTCATGGAATAATTTCATCTGAATTCTCACAATGATGTCTTTGTTCCGTCTTACAGAGACCATCGCCAAGGCGAAGAGTATCGTCGAGCAATCCAAGCATGTCGAGGAGGTCAACGATGAGAACAAAATTTTGAAGAAAGACCTGGCTGATGCCGTCAAGGGCCATGAAGAGGCGATGAAGCTGATGCAAGAATCTGCTGACACCGAGATTTAGTGCCTGAAGAAGGAAATTGAACAACTCGAGGAGAAAAACCAAGCTGCCAAAGAGCAGAATACTCGGGGTCTTAAGATGTACAAGAAACTTTAGAAGGAGCATGACATCTTGGCGGAGACCTGCCAACAAGCTGAGATGAGCATCTTTGGTACCTTCCCTTCGTCTTTTGTTAATTCTGTAAGTTGGATAAATCACAGCTCCCATTGGTTTAATCAATATGGGTGAAGGTGCTCCGGATTCAAAGGAGTGCATGATTCTTGTCAGCAACGTCATCAACATGGCCATCACCGAAGCCAAGGAGAGAGCTCAGCCGCTGGACATCACCATCAAGGCGGCAGACTCTGTGGCTAAGTACTCGGAAATCCCGTGCGGAGCCCCTAAGAAAGTAAAGATCTAGAAAGCATCTTGCATTCGGGCTGGTGCAAGGATGGCCTTGTCCATGGTCAAGGCACACTATCACGATGCTGACATGAGCCTGGTAACCTCCGGCATGTTGAAGTTTGACGAGGAAGGGAATGAAATTCATAGTGATGCTATATGGAACTCCCTCGCCGGCTACGATACTAAGGTTGCCAAGATGGTCATGGTGGACATCTACATGCCTACCGAGGAGATGGACGACGAGCCAGCATCTTCAGACTCTAGCCCGTGAACCTCCGAGATTGATGATCTTGCCAGGCCTGGCTCTCCTACTGCTGATGATGCAGCTTCGAAGTCCCATGCAATAGAGCCATTAAACATATTGTTGTATTAAATTTACCTCTACAGTGTTTATGCGGAAAACTTGTGTATAAGTAAGGTGGAAAACTTGGCTACAAGCCTCCTGCTACTTATCTAAATCCAGCATGCATATTTTTTTAAGCAAGTGATGGTTTATCCATTATTCTAATTTGTATGCTTGACCTTTCGTGAGATGGAAGACTCGCAACATGGAACCATGCGCTCAGGTGATGATGCTTAATAGCATCGTCAAGAACCTAAGAGCAAAATCACCGGCTTTGAGTGTGGAAAAGTCACTACTTCGGAATCCACATAAAAACATCAGAAAACGTGTAGACCAGAAAATTTAAGATAACACTTGTAGGCAGAATTTTCACAAGTGCAAATGCAAACTTGCGTATAAAAGGTTTATATGATCCAAAAATGAACAACTAAAGGAGGTAAAAGACTCAAAAAATATAAGTGAACCAAATGCTTTATTTCATTGATCATATAAGGTACTTATTACATAATATAAATATGCTAAGCATAAAAGGGACGTAGTTGTGCTATGTTCCATGGCCGATCTGTCTTCGGGAAATCGTCATCGGAGTCACGTTTCTTGCGCTTGCGCTGTTTTGGCATATCTTTCAACTCACGAATATTGATGAGGTAATAGGAACCATTGAGCAATGCTTTGCTTATGATGAACGGTCCTTCCCAAGGTGAGGATAGTTTGTGTGACTTTTGCTGCATGAGTCGAAGCACCAGATCCCCTTATTTAAATGGGTGATGCCTAACACAGCGATTATGGTAGCTGCACATCTTCTACTGGTAGATGGCAGATTCCTGTCATGCCAAGATGTGTTCCTCTTTGATTAGGTCCACATATAAGCATCTAGACTCTTCAACATCATCTTCGTCATAGGTGGTGACTCTCGGTGCATCGTAGAGGATGTTGGATGGCAAGACTGCTTCTGCTCCATAGACAATGAAGAAAGGGGTCAAGCTGGTAGATATGTTGGGTGTTGTTCTTAAACTCCACAAACAGATGGTAACTCCTCCTCCCAGGCTCCAGCTGCTCTATGTAGCGGTGCCTCTAAGCGTGCCTTGATTCCTTGCAGAATTATTCCATTGGCTCTCTCAACTTGCCCATTTAATTGTGGATGTTCCACAGATGTTAGGTAAAGGAGGATACCTTTTTGGTGACAATACTCCTAAACTTCTCCAAGAGACAAATTACTACCATTGTCGATGATGATGCTATGTGGGAGACCAAATCTCATCACCAGATCCCGGGCAAATTTCAGGGTTGTTGCCCCATCGAGCTTTCTTATGGGTTTAGCTTCAATCCATTTAGTGAACTTATCCACTACTACTAGAAGATGCGTAAATCTACAAGGTGTTGTTTCCAAAGTCCCAACCATGTCAATCCCTCAGACAGCAAACGACCAAGTAATTGGAATTGTTCACAATTCTTCAGCTAGAACATGTGGTTGTCATGCATAAAGCTGACACCCAATACATGTCTGCACCATCTTGTTGGCGTTCGCCTTAGCAGTCAACCTGTAGCATCCTTGCCGGAAGGCTTTTGCCACCAGTGATTGGGGAGCGGCATGATGCCCGCAATCTCTGAGATGTATTTCTCTAAGGATATCCATACCTTGTTGCTAGGAGACGCACCGTAGGAAAATCCTATGGTACTTATTTTGCATAACTGGTTATCAATTATGATGTATCCTTTCGATCTACATACTATCTGCCGACTTTTGACATCGTCGACGTGTAGTGTTCCGTTTTGAAAGTAGTCCATGAATGGTTTCGTCCAAACCGGAGAGGTCACTGTTACTGCATTAAAAAATGAATCCACTCTATCGAGGTTGTCTGGGTCCGCTCCTTTCACGGATAGAGTCCCCAAATACTCTAGGAAAACGCCTGGCAGAATTGGCCGGCAAGCTGATCCAAGCTTAGATAGCAGATTTGCCGCCTCGGTGTCCTCCCTTTTGACGTACTTGACTTTGTAGCTGTCGAAGCACTTGGCTATCTCGTCTACTTCATCTCAATATGCCGCCATAATAGGTTTTTGTGCATTCCAGGTGCCAGCCACCTACTAGGCAACCAAGTCAGAATCTCCACAACAAACTATGCGCTTGATGCCAATATCCTTGGCTACGCGAAGTCCGTGAATGAGAGCCGCATACTCCGCCATGTTGTTGGTAGCGTTGAAGCGGATCTGCAGGACGTACTGCAACTTCTAACCTATTGGTGACTGTAGTAATACACGAGCCCCTGAGGCATTGAGCGGTTTGGATCTGTCAAAGTGCATGACCCAAAACTCTGGTTCTAGCACAGGAGTGTTCTCCGGCAATTCTGTCCAGTCTGCGATGAAATCCGCCAATGCTTGAGATTTGATAGCATCGCGTCTCTTGTAAGTGATTTCAAAGGTGGCAAGTTCAATGCCCCACTTCGCCACTCTTCCTGTAGCATCATTGTTACTGATAATATCGGACTACGGAGCCTTGCTCACCACTGTGATAGGGTGCTCTTGGAAATAATGCCTTAGCTTCTACAACACAAGGAAAACTCCATAAGCTAGCTTGTGCTAGTGTGGGTAACGCTACTTGGATTCCTTCAAGACCTCGCTTACATAGTAAACTGGTCGTTGAACTTCGTGGTCATGCATTGGATCCTTGCGCTCCACCACGACGACGATGCTGATGACCTGGTTTGTTGCCGCCATGTATACTAACATAGGATCCATTGACTCCGGTGCTACAAGTATTGGTGCGGAGGAGATTATTCTCTTCAACTCCTGAAGTGCAGCATCTGCTTCGCCCATCCATATGAATTTGTCCACCTTTTTGAGTAACTTGTAGAGTGGCATAGCCTTCTCTCCAAGTCGGCTAATGAACCTGCTTACTTCTGCAATGCAGCTTATGAGCCTCTGTATGTCCTTAGGGAAGTCGGGTGTTTGATGTCGAGGATGAGCTTGATCTTCTCCTGGTTGACCTCAGTTCCGTGGTGCGAAATGATGAATCCCACCAATTTGCCGGATGGCACCACTAAGACACACTTCTTAGGGTTAAGCATCATGTTGTACTTCCAAAGATTGTCAAAGGTTTCCTGCAAGTCCGCGATGAGATCATTTGATTTTTTTGACATCACCGCGATGTCGTCCACGTAAGCGTGTACGTTGCGACCTATTTGTTCATGTAGGCAATGCTACACCGCACGCTAGTAGGTTGCACCAATGTTTTTCAACCCAAAGGGCATCGTGACATAACAGTATGTGCCATAAGGTGTGATGAACGAAATGGCCAATTAGTCTAACTTTCACATCTTGACTTGGTGGTATCCTGAGGATTTTCTACCCACTGGGTGTGCATAATTTATCGGATAAAACTAGCCTTAAGTAACCTAGCTAGCTCGTTGCCTATAGACCGTCATTTTTCATCACCGAAGCATCGTAGAGGTTGTTTCACCGGTTTTTCTTTAGGATCGATGTTTTGGCTATGCTCAGAAAGTTCCCTAGGTACACCCTTCATGTCGACAGATTGCCATGAGAAGATGTCCCTATTCTCATGGAGGAACTCGACGAGCGTGCCTTCCTATTTGGGATCCAAGTCTGTGCCAATAGAGTTGGTCTTGGAGGAATCTCCTTCAACAAGCTCCACCTACTTGGTCTTGATGGTGGCCTTGAATGCGGGTTCAGAGTTAGAAATCTGCTTCTTTAAAGTCGGCATCTCCGAGGCATGGACCTGGCGCTAGATCTCCTGGAATTCTTCACCGTAGAGGACCGCTTCGGTGAAGGTGGCTTCGCTCTGCTGGCACTCCCTTGCCTTTGTGAAGCTTCTGGCAACAATGATGATGCGTTTTGGTCGAGGTAACTGGAGCTTGTTGTAGACGAAGCATGGCCTGGCAAGGAAGGAGTGCAAGATGTTGTGTCCAAATATGATCTAGTACATGCTCTTGAAGGGCATGACTTCAAAGGTCATGCGCTCTTGGCAATAATTATAAACATTACCCAAGGCGACCGAATGGGTGATGCATCCAAGGGAATTAGCTTGCTAGCTAGGAACAACGCCATGGAACATGGTGTTGCTCTTCCTTAGCTGGGTCTCCGTCAAGTTCACCTTGTGCAGTGTATCCAGGTACATGATGTTGATGCTACTTCCACTGTCGACGAGGCACTTGGTGAACTCACCGCCGTCAATCAAAGGGTTGATGACCATGGCATACTGGTTCTCTATTGGGATGAGCTCTGGGTGATCTTCTCTGTCCCAATTGATTGGAATATCCGACCACCTGACGTACTAGGGAACTGGGGGAGGGTAGCTATCAATATTCTTAGTGAGATTTTCTGGCCCCAAATGGTGGGAGTAACAAGGAAGATGTGGAAGACTAGAGCCTTCTTTTCCAAGGGATTCTTGCCCTTGCCATCGCCCTTGTCGGCAGGTTTAGGGTCTGCTTCTTCATCCATATCATCTGAATCCTTGGACTCTTCCTCCTTCTTCTTCCCTTTGATTTTTCTGTGGGGTCTGTTCTTCTGACTTCGTTTTTATCTAGACTCTGGGTATTCCTTGAGATCAATGATAAACTTGCATTGGCGGTTGGTGTTGGTGTCCTTGTCATTTGCATCAAGGTGGACAAAAAACGGCATATCATGGTACTCCTCGTACCTCTGGGGAACGCGGGGTGTTGTGGGTGTAGAGTCACTCTGCTGCTGCCCACGACTAGCCCCCCGGCCACGACCACGTTGTCCAACATTGCCTCTGCCAGCGAACATCATGGCACCCATGTCAGCTGTCTGTTATTGTTCTCCTTGTCCTAGGTAGGGATGGCCAATGCCGGCAACGACCCACGAGCATCATCATCGGCAGTGGTGAATTTGCTAGCCATGGCAAACATTGAGTTGAGGTCGAGCTTCCCGTTGTCCTGATGGCGCTTCAGCGTATGTCGGAGCAATGTTCCCTTTTCTAGGCCATCGATGAAGGCGGCCATAGTAGTTTGATCTTGTACTCCCGCGCATGAGTTTTTCATGTCAAGCCAACGTGATAGGTAGGCATGATAAGACTCGTCCTTTTCTTGCACACACTATTGTAGGTCACTGACGGTACAGGGACGCTTTTACGTACCCTCGAAGTTCTTGGTGAATGCTTCATGCATGTCCAACCAATTGCATATTGATTTCTCCGGCAAGTCATGGATCTATTGTCGGACAGTGCCGGTAAGTGGAAGGTATTTGACGGAAACATTGGGGTTTCCCCCTGCGATTTCGATCGCTTCACGGTAGTCCCACAACCATGTAATTGGCCTGGCAGTGTTGTCATAGGGCTTGATAGTCTTGTCATCCCGGAAGCCCATAGGGTAAGTTGTGACCTGGATGACCAGTCCAAATCAACTCAGCCCCAAGTATAGTTCTTCCTTGGCTTCTTGGATCTTGTCAAGCCATGAACTTGCATCATACGGCTCTAGTTGTTTCCCTTTTCTCCATGGGGATGAGAATTGTGGTGCGAGCCCTGGATCCCGCGATGTCCTCCACCATGGTGACTGTTGGGTGGCGACGCTGGCGGTGGTGGGTTAGCCTTCTTGCTACTCCCTCCATGCAAATCCTCATGCCTATCGTAGTTGATTGTCGGACACGGTGCATCCTTGTGGGATCTTCTCATGTGTCCTCTGTTGCCACTCCGCTCTCTTTATGCCAAGGTTGTTCCCCCTAGTCGCGTATGATGATACCAACCTGGGGGCGCCTGGGGGTGGCATGCTTGTATGGTGGCGTGACTGTGGTTCCTCATGATGCTGTGACCATGGCAGTGGAGGCGAACGAAGAGGGTGAGAATTGTCTCCACTGCCGGAGGATATGGGATGGCATCAGTCCTATTGTGCGCATCCCTCCGCCTTCGTTCCATGTGGGATCCTTCATCATGGGGAGATCTTGGTGTTCTGCAGTTGTTCATGCTTGACTGGCAAAGCTCTGGATTGGATTCCAGCCTCTATGAGGTTGCTTTCTCATGCTGCGAGCAAGCCTTGGTGACAAGGTCATAGACCTAATCAGTTGACGCAGGTGACCTGTCCTATTTGAGTAGTGTCTTGGCGATGACCATATTGAGGGTGGGGGTTGGCATGGCTTGCTTCCTAGCTGAATCAATGTAAGGTGTAGCTTTTTCTGGATTTGACAAAGCCCACCCCAGTTTGCGCCTGGATCTCCGACGACGTGAGCTGGGGACTTATTCGCCTTGTGCTTTAGCAGCAACTTCTTGTATTCAGCCTCCATTGTCCTTGCCGCCTTGATCGATTGTTGTGCCTTGGGAAATTCCCTGCCCAGCTAGGCGCCCTACTCTGCAATGCACTTGGCCTCCACGAGAATCTCCGTGTGTTTGTCGTCAAGATCTATGGCGCTCCTGATATGGGCGACAGTTATTGGCTCGACGAGGAGTGGACCATATATCACCTTGTCGACTGGAGTGACCAAGGGGTTGCCAGCTGCTGACGTGGACGGTAGTGGCGGTAGGTTTGTTGTGTTCGCATCACTAGGTCCGATAGTGAGTTCATGCGGCTGCTGCGGGGCAATAGCCAAAGGAGGCATAACCTTAGCCTGGCCCGGAGGATCGGCGACCTTCGTGGCCTTGGCTATCGCGGCTCCTACTTCTGCCGATGGTGGTGGAGCTTTTCCGGCCACCTGGTTCTACTAGCCTTCTTCTATCACGTTGTCGATAGCCACCAGTACCTGGCGGGAAGTGACAACCTTCTCGGCGTGCTCCTCCCTCTCGATCCCCCTCATAGCAGCATCTTATTCATGCAAGTTGGCGTCAGAGCCGCCGCCATCCATGTTGATGTCGGCGTAAACTGCGTCAAGCACTGAGTCGGAGTTGGCTTCGATGTTTGCGATAGTGGAGCTGGAGGGGGACGGTGCAGGGTCATTGTTGCCTCCTTCGGTTGCGGCGGGATGTCGGACTCAGCTTCCTCATTGGTGTCAGTGAAACTGTTAACAATTGCGATCATCTCATTGAGGGTAAGCAAGCCGACAGCCTATCGCCTCTTAAGCATACGCCAGAGGAGTGTTTCGGGTGTGAGACCTTCCACGAAGTGGTAGACAAGTTTATAAGTACGGTCACAATCTCGGGTTTCCCTCACCCTCATCCATCTGGCGAGGTATTCATGAGGGGATTATCCGTCCCTCTAAACACATCTGGCCAGATCGGAGATGGTGATGACACCGACAAAGTATGACCTCCATTACTCAAATGCTCGGGGAAGCCAAGCGGATCTACGGGATCCTTCCACCATTATATCCTGCATAGGGGAGATTTGGGTGGGCCTTAAATTTTTTCGATCTAAGCTGGCAAACTCTAAAGAGAGATCCGAGCCAGATCCTTCCGTGAATGTATCCTACAATAAGGCGGTCCGTGCGGGCCTTGACGATTTTCTGACTTCCTAGGAGCTAGGACCCGAGTCGGTTTTGCCGATGAAGATGTGGATGTCCATGACTGGGACAATGGTGAAGCGGGTGGGGTTCGTCTTCTCCGAGATCCAGAACTCGTCCCGAGGGATGATCAGAACGTTGCCGGAGAAGAGAACACGCCCAATGCCTACGGTGTCACCAATTCACGCGTAGAGATTGGACCTCGCCTGGTGTAGAGCTCGAAGCGCCTCTTTCCCCATGGTGGGCGCCAACAGGCATGGTATTGTTGACAAGTACACCATGGAGGGTTCTCACAGAGCGTGTTTAGAAAGGTGGGGGAAGGTGATGAGTTGATGGGTACGAGGTAACACATCTTACCCAGGTTCAAGTCCTGTGACGGTGGCGGAACCCTACTCCTACTATAAATCACTATATTTGCAATACGCCGAGTTACAGGGATTGGTTCGCTTTGCGAGGTGTTATGTATTGTTTTATGGTGTGCCCTAAAGGCTCCCACAGGTCCTGCTTATAAAGGCGCGAGAACCTAGGGTTATAGGGAAAAGACCTTGCTGGACAGGTTACAGAGTCCTACACTAATACTAACTAGTCTTCGTGTCTTTGACTCCAAGGCTCTGCGTAGGTCGGTGAATGCAATGTAGCCTTCCTTTATCCGGTATGGGCCTCCCTTCTACATATGTCTAACTAGGCCACCCAGAAGGCCATGGACCATTCTACCAATTGTGGGGCACCCCGGTTAGCCAGATTAGAGACATGCAATGGTGATACCCATTTAGCATATCCCCAACAATTATGGTTAAGGATATGGCTTCACCTAATGATAATGCACCGGCAGGGACCACCTTTGGGAACTGCTTGAGACGACCTAGGACCCGTTCATTCTACGATACCAGTTCTAAGTTGACTGCGCTAACCAAAGGCAGGGGCCTTCAGGATCGCCCCTCAACTAACGGTGCTATTTATTTATCCAGAGGGTCACAAATTAGTTTTCCATTTGGTGCATACGCATAATATATCCTCAGACATGCTGAAAAATAATATGTCTACGGACATGGAGATGATATGATATTTGTGGGACAACAGCTACATTGCATACATAAACATGGTATGGCCGAGAGGTCATCTTCCATAGTGGAGCTCCAATCCTTCTCTGTCGGAGATTTGTCCTACAAAGGAACTAGGGTCCAACGATCCCCTTGTTCGAGAGCGATTCCAAGGAAATTCCGTGACGGTGATGGATATAGAGCAAGCACATGACAAGGAGTTGACACGGTTTTTTAACCAGGTTCGGAACCCTCGTGAGGAGGTAAAGCCCCTACTCCTGCTTTGTTGTATTGCTCGCCTGCTTCGCGGGGTTACAATGGTAGATGCAAGTCTAGGGTTTTCAGATCTCTAGGATCGATCCCCTCTAAGGTAGGAGAAGGGTCCCTTATATAGGGCGGCGAACGGGCCTCTTCCCCCAGTCTATGGGTGGAAATGGTCACCACAATGTCATTCCCAGAGGTCCTAGTCTACAGGGATGGTTTTTGGTGGACCGAGTCTTGGACGTCAGGCACCTCTCCATCCGTGGGTAAAGTAGCCTTCCCTTTTCCTCGTTTGTCCTTGTTCGGTGCTGCCCACTATCTCCCTTGCACCAAATCAGCAAGCTGGTGCGCTTGCGACACTGATGGCGTATGTCCTTCTGCTGCAGAAAAGGGGGTGGACTAGACCTTCCTTTGCGGAGGCGAACCAAGGTGACGTGGTGACTATGCCCCTTGTCGGGAATTGCCCCGCCTGCTGACCACTTGGTGAGGCTCTCGGTGAGCCCCGGGGTACGCCTAAGGGCACCCACAGTAGGGTTCTACGGATACCCCCATTGGGAGGGTACTCCATAGCAAAGTGGACACTCTTGAGGGCTCATCCGGTGATGCATGTCTCCTGAAGCATCGAAGCCTCTCGAAGGCGCATCGCCTTGAGGCGCTGGGGCCGCTAACCATCGATACATGGAACCCCGGTTGCCAGGGCCCTGACAGTAGCCCCTGGGTCTTTGGCCTACACATGTCTGTTGATGGACTCGAAGGAGTAAGAGGCCTAGGACGATTGGCGGGCCCTGGTGCCTGCTCCGTTAATCATGGACCTGCCATGCCCCTGCCTTCACCGTATATTTGAAGCGTCTATGGTTCTTAACTGTGAGTCTTGGGCATGTCTCCCCTGCCCCGAGATTTGTTGTCATGATGTGATGGTGCGTGGGGCCTTGCAGTTATAGCCCATGCCCGTGGGAGCGATACGTCTTTTCAGCCAGCCCCGTTTATACCAGGGCATGAACGCGTGAGATCCTCACTCCTTGCCTCTGTTCCCCTTCTCTTCCACTGCATGTTTGTGCGAAGACCCTGTTGTCCCTGATGGCATCCCATTCTCTCCCCATCGTCGTGACGGGCTACACCGTCTGGTGGTGATCAAGATAGAGGACGACCTCGATCCTGCCCCGGTGATCGACTTTGTCGTCATTCTTAGGGGCTCTAACTAGTTCGTCAAGGTGATGCTCCCTTCGCGCTTTGCCCTCAGGGTCATGGCAAATCTTCCGGAGAAGGTGGAGCTGCGACACTTCGGCCGGCACGAGAGGTGGCAGGTAAGTGTTGAGACCCTTCCACCTGACGAGATGTACCTCTGCGACGGGTGGAATGAATTCCTTGTTGCTCACCATATCCAACATGGTTCTGTGTTGCGGTTCCGCTATGCCGGCAGGAGGGACATCTCTGTCTTGGTGTTTGAAACCCTGTTGTGCCAGGTTTCCTACCCAACGTACCTCACTTGAGGAGACGAGGCCAGGTCCATGCCATGCCCACTTCCTTGCCCGTGAGGCCGCGAGTCTTTTGCTAGTGTAGGCGTAGCATCTTTAGTAGCTTTGCATGTACCCTGTTACTTCTCCCTTTGCATGTTTTTGTTGTGATGCTTGGAGTTTTGGTGTTCCTAGCATGCAGCCTGTTCGACAAAGATGGCAACAACCGGCGGGCCTTACATGTCTCCTAGTGAAGCTGCCCGCAGTTCGGCGTCAGGAGGCGAGGCCTCACGAGGAGGTGGCTTGCAGAGGCCACGCCTCGTTGGGTGATCTCCGGAATTGGCGTTAGGAACTAGTATCCTCGCCGGGTGTTTCTAGCCGGTGGTACTGCTTGTTGTACCAGGGGTCGCGTACGGTGACTTGCGAGGAGCCTTTACACATCTCTGGGCCCGGCTATTTGGGTGATTCCACCCTATATAGGCTCATATGTGTTGTTACCTTGAGCCTCACTGGTCCCTCGTGGAGCCTCCCGAAGAGGCGACTGCAGAGGAGGGCACGCGCACTGCAAGGGAGGCCCTGTAACAAACTTACGTGGCGAGATATGGGCATTGAGAACCTTGCACGAGGTAACTTAATACCGCAGGTGGGTGATAACTTCAGGGCTCCATGCACTAGGCCATGCAGTTTCCTAGCCGCCTGAGCGGTGAGTGCTTCACGAGACACGCCACAAACCTCTCGAGGAGAAGGTCGTCGGGTCAGAAGAGGGTTCTTGGTTTGGTAAAGGCCAGGGACCGAGGGTGAGGTAACTGATGAGTGCATAATTGCATCATGTTTTATTTTATTATTTTGCATTGCAGTTGTAGGATCTTGATATTTTACGGCGTTCGCACGCACATTTTATGTCTATTTTCACCAGGATCATGACAGATGATGGATACAATGGACACAATTCTTGGAGCAGTTGTATTGGGGAGAAAATGTGTCAAAAACAACGTAAACCACTTATTTGGGAAATATCAATAACACTAGAAGAAAATGCGAAGCAATCGAGGCATCCAGGGGGTTTAACGACCAACTCTATGGCGGGAATAATTTTCCGGCCGTATAGTTCCCGCCGTATAGTTGGTGCCACCACCACCTCCTCAAATAGTTTCACCCTATGCAATTGGATCAAAGAGACGACATACAAAATAACTAGAAATCGCTGAAACCTCACCTCCGGAAGGCATCTGGAGGGGGTACTCGTCCACCGGGGATCCATCTTCGCCCTGCGTAGATCCGGGAGGCTAAGGCATCGAGCTTCATCATCAACTGCTGCATCACCACCAACTCCATCCATTCCATCTATATCTTGTCTTGATCTTGTTGTAATTTATGTACTTGTTGTGGATTTATACAAGTACCATTCATCTATGATAGATTCCATCGTTATTGCCATGATGTTGATTGCCTCCATGTATGAGTAGATCATTAGTTCTTCGTGAGATGGAGAAACCCTAGTATGAGATTGAAATAAGATAAAGTTTATTATGATATTTATCACTGGGGCCATGTGTTAGATTGTCTTCATCTTGATGTTGAGAGAAGTCGACTTCTCAATATTTGCCTCTTGTGGGGACTTGATGGAGGGAACTACTTGTTGGTAGACGGAGGTATGTTAGCACTTACAGTGACTATAAAGTTGTTGGCACCCCTTACGTATCAACTTGGGAAGCGAGGAAACTCACGGAACACTATCCATACCATGGGATACGTCCTACGGGATTAAGTCCCTTAATAGCGCAGTAATTCGATTGATGTCGATTGCTATCTGCTGTGGTTATGAGGATGATGTGAGCAATGGTTGCTGTCTACTTGTCCAAATACGGAGTTCCTCCCACACATACATAATTGAGAATGTTCATGATAATAATCTTTACCTTAATTCTTTATAATGTTTGAGGTGTATCCGCTACTCCCTGAGAACGCCTTTTTCCCAATTGCAGTTCCAATCTCTTTTACATACGCGATACTTACTTTCTTTGTTCAGTTGTTTTACTTTACTTATTGTTCTCTTATACCAAAAACCCAAAAACACCTTTTTACACAATACTCACAATTTATCTTGTTACTTAGAACTTTATTTAGCATTTCTATTGTAGTATTTAATTCAAGAGTTATTAGACTTTAGACTCCCGCTCCCTGTGGGATCCATATCTTTATTTCAAAACTAGCTACAAACGATCTATTCACTTGCAGTCTTCAAGCTATTTTCTAGTGCCGTTATCGGGGAGCTAAGCATTGTAGGTCTTTTAGTTTTTGCTTATTTGTTTTTGTCTTGCTAAGTTTCATTTTGAGTTACAGGTTTCCACCAACATGATGGAATTTGAGCATATGGCTAGTGCTAACCCACTCAACCACTTTGGGAAGCTCTACGATATTTATAAAAGAGACAACTCCAACAAGAAGACAAGGGGGTTTGAAATAAATCCTCTACTACTTGGTATTCTACACAAGAAGCAATTTACTGGAGATGAAGAAGATTCTGATCCATATGATCATATTGCATGTTTCAAAGATATATGTGGCACTTTCCAATTACCGGGATATACTGCTAATGAGGTAAGTGTTAAACTTTTTAGTCAGACTTTGACTAGTACATCTCTCTCATGGTATATATCTCTACCCCTAGAAGCCACTACTACTTGGGATAATTTAGACAGTGAGTTTCTAGCAAAATATTATCCATTATCAAAATCTTTTGGAATCAGGCGTCTTATAATGACTTGGACGAACCATCCTAATGAAGGACTAATAAGATATTATATCAGATTTAAAGATTTACTTAATCAATGTCCTCATCATGATTTGCCTGAATGGTATTTGTTGCATATCTTTTATGGAGGTTTAATTGAACCTAATAAAATTGAACTAGACTCTTTCGTGAGAGGAGCATTTATGAATCTTCCCATAACTAAAGCTTAGGCTTTACTTGATAGAATTCGCGATCATAGAGTTTCATGGAATTTTGGTCTAGGAAGCGAAGGAGGCATAGAAATAGATTATGATTGTATTCATGACTATAATAAAAAGGGCCATGTTAAAGAATTATCTAAAAAACTTTATTTGGATTTAGATCTTGTGTTGCATGTTGTTAAAGCTTTTACAGAACACATCAAAGCTCCAAAAGAGGGTTTGGTCAAGTATTATCCACCACCCGAACCTGAGAAGAAAAGAGAAGTTAAAGCAACACTGGCCTCCCTAGAACCAATATATGAGATACCTTGCCATAAAACTACACAGAAGCATATTTTGGAATATGAACAGGTCAAAGCAGTACGGGAGAAGAAAGAAGAGGAAAGTATGCTAGAAGTTGAGGAACATTTGGAAGAAACCAAAGATGAAGAGGTAACCAAGGAAGCAATTCTTGCTATTTATGCACACTGTAACATAGTTGAACTTGATAAAGAGACTTCCGTATTGGTTGAAGGTAAAACAAAGGTAAAAGATGTGGGTAAGCCTATTCTTCCCTACATATTTAAGGAAACCTCGCATTATGGTTTATGCGATCTTGGCAGCAAAGTTAATGTTATATCTTATGACTTTTATTTAGAAATAAAATAATAAATAGAACTGGCTACAATTAAAAATACTGATATGACAATCATGTTAGCCAATCACACTCTTGGAATTCCAATGGGAGTAGTTGAAGATGCAACTGTCACAATTGGCAATAAAAACTTTCCTATCAATTTTGTAGATGTTGATATGCCAGCTAACACTCTTTTCCCAATTATATTTGGAAGAAACTTTTTGAGTGATGTAGGTGCCAAAGTTGATTTCAAAAAGGAGATTGTGTCTCTTAAGCTTGGGGAGGCGGAAAAAGAATTCCACTTTTCCAAATTTAAAGGCAGACCTCCACAAATACAAGAAGAAGAGAAAGATAAAACTATTGAGGAAATGGCAGCTCTCTTCTTTAGTGATCAAGAAGAAGAAATAAATGAAGACTCAAATTATGAAGAAATACTTATGGAGGACAAGTCCCTAGAAGAACTAGAATGTGAATTCGATTCACTTCCCATTATAGGGCCTCCAACTACTGAGGCTTTCGAAGAGCCGAAAAAGAGAGGGGACGAGGAATTACCACCCCCAGAATTGAAGACTCTACCAAATAATCTTAAATACAGATTTTTAGATGATACAAATAAATTTCCTCTTATTATTAGTGCTAAAATTTTAGGAGAAGAAGAAGAAGAACTCATGAAATTACTTAAGGGGCATCGCAAGGCCTTTGGATACTCAATGGATGATTTGAAGGGCATTAGTCCCATGATAACCGTCCATCGAATATTCATGGAGGAAGGTGCTAAAACAGTTGTGGAGTTTAATAGATGACTGAAGCCTGAAATGAAGGAAGTGGTAAGAAAAGAAATAGTACGCCTATTGGACACAGGTATAATCTATCATGTAAGGTTAGCAAACCACACTCATTTTTGCTACTTGGACGGATACTCTGGTTTTTCTCAAATAGCTATTCATCCTGATGACCAACTTAAAACAACTTCCATTAGTCCTTATGGTTTACATGCTTACCGTCGTATGCCTTTTGGTTTATATAATGCTTCAGTTACTTTTTAAAGATGTATGACTGCTAATTTTGTAGATTTTACAGAACTGATAATGGAAGTATTTATGGACAACTTTTCTATCTATGGAACTTAGTTTACTAGTTGCTTGGATAATCTCAAAAGAGTTTTGCAGCGTTGCGAAGAAACCAATCTTTGTTCTGAACTAGGAGAAGTGCCATTTTATGGTCAAAGAAGGTATAGTCCTTGGACATAAGGTATCATGTAAGGAAATTGAAGTGGGTAGATATAAGGTTGAGGCCATAGAGAGAATGCCACAACCTAGGGATATAAAAGGCATAAGAAGTTTCCTTGGTCATGTGGGTTTTTCTAGAAGGTTCATTAGGAATTTCTCTGGAATATGTAAACCTTTGACTAACCTTCTGCAAAAGGGAGTAATATTTAATTTTGATGATAAATGTCTTGTCGCCTTTGATAAACTTAAATATGCTTTATCTCAAGCTCCTATCATTAAACCACCTACCTGGGATATGACTTTTGACTTAATATGTGAAGCTAGTGATGATGCTGTAGGAGTAACTCTGGGACAACATATAGGTCGCAGAGTTAATATTATACATCATGCTAGTAGAACTCTTAATTGTGCTCAAAAGAATTATCCTAAGGAAGAGAGGGAACTTTTTGCTATATTATTCTCTTGCGAAAAATTTCATTCTTGTATAGTTGATGCAAAAGTAAGAGTTCATACGGATCGTGATGGTATAAAAGAACTCCTTGAGAGGAAAAATCATAAGCCAAGACTGATCCGCTGGATCCTTTACTTCAAGAATTTGAGTTGCAGATTATGCAGAGGCAAGAAATAAAGATGTTGGATGCAGTGTCCATATTCGCCTAGCAAGAGGCCAATATTACTAAGAGGAACTTTAGTCCTAGTGATTTTCGTTTACGAGAATTATTAAATGAACTAAGGTCAATTTCTCCCAAATAGAAGAAGTCTTTGTTGTTAGAGGAGCTTGACATCCCCGAATAAGAAAACGGTAAGTGCAGGTACGTATTCTTACTCAAATAAGTGATTTGTTTTCACAAATTTTACGTCTGAAATTTTTGCCTTTGAATTCCTCGTGTTTTTATAAAGTTTCTGAAGGTTTTTACCAACTATACGGTCGCAACTATACGACCAGAGAAAAATCTCCCACCGTACAGTTGGTCGTGAAACCTTCTAATACCTTCTTCGCGAAATTGTTTTTCATGTCTGGAAACTATAAGGTCGCAACTATATGACCGGAGAAAATCCTCCTACTGTTTAGTTGGTCGTTAAACTCTCAGACATTTTCGACTTCTTTTTCGATATTAAAAACTAATAAAAAACGGTTTTGTCGGTTCCGAGTCGGTAACTTAATCGACCTGGACTCAAGCTATTTGCAAATATATGCCTGGAACCAACTATACGGTCAGAGTTATACGGGCCGCGCCCGTACAGTTGGTCGTTACGTGGCAGGACTTCTCCAAATCCAAGATTGTTTTCCCTATTCCGTTAAGATTTTTTTCTTGGGCGTGAATTTGGTGTTTCTCGTGAGTTTTACCGACCTCTTACCTCCCTTATATACTTCCATTGTCTCTCTCTAATCATAATTTCCAGAAACCAATCTACCTCTTATTCATACGTGAGGACACGCAAACCAAGGGATAGAAGCCAAGCCAAGGCGAGATCGGGAGCAATAGCGAGCAAGGCAAGGAGATCAAGATCGTCCCTATGAAGTTCCTCGACAACGACAATGAACGTCGGAAGAGGGAGTTGAAAGCCCTCGATCTGAAGATTGAAGTGATGGACAAGGAGATGCCGGGGACACCAAAACATCTTCGGTTGCTGCGACTTTATCTTGATAAACTTGATGAAGATATTAAGTAGACAACTGAATTAGGTTTTTCTATGAGTCTTAAGGTGATACAAACCCTTCAAGATAACAATGAGCTCATTAAAGAACAAATGAAAGTGCTGGAGAGGAATAATCTTTTATATAAGCTGCCTGTTAAAGATTTAGAGGCTGTCAATCAATCCCTCCGTCTCAGGCTGGCCCGTGAAGAGAAGATACTGCATGCCGTGACGCCTTAGTGATATAAAATAATCATGGTATCAAATAATCGCAAGGCATTATTTGATCCCGTCTGGCTTGATTCCAAGCTTGGGGAGATCTTTAAGACCTTGTAATCTATCTTATATGTTTTACATTACTATTTTAGTTTTGCTATTAGTTTGAATTAGAAATAAGTTTGCATCATTAGAATTCCCTTCAGGAATAGTCAATCCCTTTTATGAAATTTTGAGTTTACTATCATATATGGAGCAATATTGAGTTTGTGCTTGTCCGATTGGATATATGAATGGCTTGAGTATAATTTTACTTACACTTGATGATATCAATAGGAGTCTTCCACACCATTGGTATTAATGGAACATACAAAGATAATTTGATCAATATGTTGTACGTACATGGTTTGATTTACAAAGAAAGAAAAATTATCTAATCAGTTAAGTTGAAAAAGAAAACCTTAAACAAAGGAAAATTAAAAGTGCTATCAAATTAGAGTGAGAACAAGACAAGGTATAATATTCAAGCTATAAAGATTGCTTCATACACAATTGGAATTTGGTAATTGAGATCATTAAACTTTGAATTCCTACATGAAGTGGAATGTATGGCTAGCTCCTTTGCATAGCACTTAAACAAAAGTGTGAGCATATATAAAAAAAGAGGAAAGGAGAGAAGAAAAAGAGCGAATGTGCAAAGATCAAATAGGCATGCACCACAATATTGTAGTATGACAAGGAGACGTTTTGAGATTTTGAATCCCATGTGAATATGTTAATCCTAAAACACTTGGGACTACCTTGATAACTCATTCGGTCGAACCGAATACCTTTACATCATGTTGAGATTCATCTCGTGTGAACTGTTGATCACTAAGGTGTGGAAGCCTTCTAATATTATTCGGATGGTTCGAGTAAGGTACTATTCATGAACTTATTCCTATATATCATATATGATAAACACATGCTGCAACTGCCTCATTTATTTTATCGACTCAGCTTCATGAATATGAGGATCACAACCATTAAGCTAACTTGCTCGGGACGAGAAAGAGTCTAAGCTTGGGGAAGTTGATGAGTGCATAATTGCATCATGTTTTATAATATTATTTTGCATTGCAGTTGTAGGATCTTGGTATTTTACGATGTTCGCGCGCACATTTTATGTCTATTTTCACCAGGATCAGGACAGATGATGGATACAATTGACACAATTCTTGGAGCAGTTTTATTGGGGAGAAAAGGAGTCAAAAACAACGTAAATCGCTTATTTGGGAAATATCAATAACACCAGAAGAAAACCCGAAGCGATCGAGGCATCCAGAGGGTTTAACGACCAACTATACGACAGGAATAATTTTCCGTCCGTATAGTTCCCGCCGTATAGTTGGCCCTACCATCGCCTCCTCAAATAGTTTCACCCCGTGCAATTGGATCAGAGAGACGACATACTGAACAACCATAAATCACCGAAACCTCACCTCCAGAAGGCATCTAGAGGGGAAACTCGTCCACCGGGGATCCATCTTCGCCCTGCACAGATCTAGGAGGCTAAGGCATCGATCTTCATCATCAACCGCTGCATCACCACCATATCCATCCATCCCATCTACATCTTGTCTAGATCTTGTTGTAATTTCCGTACTCGTTTTGGATTTATACAAGTACTATTCATCTATGATAGATTCCATCATTATTGCCATGACATTGATTGCCTCCATGTCCGAGTAGATCAATAGTTCTTGGGGAGATGGAGAAACTCTAGTATGAGATTTAAATAAGATAAAGTTTATTATGATATTCATCGCTGTGGCCATGTGTTAGATTATCTTCATCTTGATGCTGGGATAAATCGACCTCTCAATATTTGCCCCTTATGGGACTTGATGGAGGGAACTACTTGTTGGTAGACGGAGGTGTGTTAGCGCTTATAGTGACTATAAAGCTGTTGGTACCCCTTACGTATCAACTTGGGAACCGAGGAAACTCACGGAACACTATACATGCCATGGGATAAGTCCTACATGATTAAGTCCCTTAATAGCACAGTAATTCGATTGATGTTGATTGTTGTCTGCTTTGGTTATGAGGATGATGTGAGCAGTGGTTGCTGCCTATTTCTCCAAATACAGAGTTCCTCCCACACATACACAGTT
The DNA here is from genome assembly GCA_916181665.1 of Avena sativa. Taxonomy (NCBI): domain Eukaryota; kingdom Viridiplantae; phylum Streptophyta; class Magnoliopsida; order Poales; family Poaceae; genus Avena; species Avena sativa. The sequence continues at coordinate 327,381,845 of OV702289.1, forward strand.
GAGAATGTTCATGATAATAATCTTTACCTTAATTATTTATAACACTAGAGGTGTATCCGCTACTCCCTAAGAACGCTTTTTCCCTATTGTAGTTCCAATCTCTTTTACATACACGATAGTTACTTTCTGTCTTCAGTTGTTTTAATTTACTTATTGTTCTCGTATACCAAAAACCCAAAAACACCTTTTTACACAATATCTTGTTACTTAGAACTTTATTTAGCATTTCTATTATAGTATTTAATTAAATGATTATTAGACTTCAGACTCCTGCTTCATGTGGGATCGATATCTTTATTTCCAAACTAGCTACAAACAATCTGTGCACTTGCAGTCATCAATAACTCGCAGCTGAGTAACAGGCCATGAGTTTAGAGATCGACACTTTAGGTCCTAATGAGTTCAGGCCGTGGAGAACTAGTGCCTCACGAGCCATCGCGAGGATGAAAACTGGGTCAGGTACCGTGGGTGAGGTAACTCACATCCAAGGAATGGGTCGTGAGTTTAGAGCATGACACTTTAGGTCCTGACGAGGTTATGCTGCAGAGGGGCAGTGCCTCACAAGCCTTTGCAGGGATAAAAACTAGGTCTGGAACCGTTGGTGAGGTGACTCTCAGTCGAGGAATGGGTCATGAGTTCAGACCTCAACACTTTATGTCCTGACGAGCTCAGGTCATGGAGGGGTAGTGCCTCACGAGCTGTCACGAGGATAAAAATTGGGTCAGGAACCATGGGTGAGGTAACTCACAGCCAAGGAATAGGCCGTGAGTTCAGAACTCGACACTTTAGGTCCTGACAAGCTCAGGTCGCGTAGGGGCAGTGCCTCACGAGGTGTCACGAGGGTAAAAACTGGTTCAGGAACTGTGGGTGAGGTAACTCACAGTCGAGGAATGGGCCATGAGTTCAGAACTAGACGCTTTAGGTCCTGACGAGCTCAGGCCGTGGAGGGGCAGTGCCTCAGGAGGCGTCATGAGAATAAAAACTGGGTCAAGAACCATGGGTGAGGTAACTCATAGTTGAGGAATGGGCTGTGAGTTTAGAGCTCGACACTTTTTGTCCTGAAGAGCTTAGGTCGCGAAGGGGTAGTGCCTCACGAGTTGTTGCGAGGATAAAAACTTGGTCAAGAACCATGTGTGAGGTAACTCACAGCCGAGGAACGGGCCGTGAGTTTAGAGCTCGACACTTTAGGTCCTGACGAGCTCAGGCCGCGGAGGGGTAGTGCTTCACGAGCCGTCGCAAGGATAAAAACTGGGTCAGGAACCGTGGGTGAGGTAACTCACAGCTGAGGAATGGGCCATAAGTTCAGATCTCGACACTTTCGGTCCTGACGAGCTCAGGACGTGGAGGGGCAGTGCCTCACGAGCCTCCCCTTATACCTTACTAGGAGAGATCCGTAGAGAAAAAGCACATGCTGAAAGAGGTCCGTATACGTGCCGTACGAGGGTCTCGAGCACCAGGAACCGTGGGTGAGGTGACTCATGGCCGGGACTAGCCTGTGAGTTCAGAGCTAAATGCTTTAGGATCTGATGTTGATGGGGAGTGACCCCGTGATGACACCGTCCCTAGCCCCCGCTCGTGCGGTGCGTGTGAGGGAGAACTAGCATCACATAGAAATGCCTTTTCAAGGAAAAACCAAACAACAAAGCGTGCACGAGGCACAAGATCCAAAAAGCATCGGTTGTTTGAGCTTATTACAATGCCACCGTTGCTCGCACGAGGTCTAAAAAGAGATGAAGTTGTGAGGGGTGAGGGTTTTTCGAGGGTCACCTTCAAAATGTCAGGGAGTCAGGCGTGTCAATTGGAGAGGCTAGTCCACCTTCTAGTAAATGGACCAGCTTGCCCGTCCGATAGCTCAGTAACTGCCATGGGGGCAGCTAGTGTTGTACGCGGGCTGGGTGCAGTCCATCGTGAAGTCTAGAGCCCCCGGGCCATTGACATCCTCAGGAGCTTCCCCGCCCCTCGTGAGGGCTGACAGGAGAGATCGCAAGTTCCTCTCGGTGCAGGCGCTAGTCAAGCCCTGCCCCTCACGAGGTGGGAACAGCGCAACTACTGTCCTCTTTGCCATGACATTCTCCCAGGGAATCATCTGCTTCCTCCTCGTGGAGCCTCCAACATAGTCTAGCGCATCCATGTCCTCAGGATAGGCGGCAGCTGCAGTCTCATAGGCGTGCTGAACGGAGGGCAAGAATTCCACCTCGTCGCAACAGACCGTGATGACTTCGTCGTTGCTGCCAAGCATCTTGATCATGTTGTAGGAGTGGTGAGTAGCAGCCATGACCTCATGATTGAGCAGCCTGAACTGTCGGTTGGACATTGGGGCCTGAGAGCCACCAAGAATGCAGGCTATGGCGCACTGCGGCACTTGGTATCCTCCAGGATCCTCAGCATGCCCTTTCTCCTAGGGGTGAGGGTGTTGTTGCGTGGTGTTGTCCTTGTGGCCTGTCGGAGGGGGGTCGCGGCTGCCAGAGTTGTTGTTCCACAGGTTGCCTCCGTTTTGGCAGCCTTGCTCGCCGCCTGCCTTCCCTTTCTGTGGATGCTACGCAGGTTGCGGAGCTTCTTGAGCTCATAGAAGTAGTCGGTGGGGTGCCCTAGCTTCTCGTGGAAGTGGCAATATGAGTTGTCGTCTCGCTCCCTCTTGCCATTCCCCTCGCGAGGACTCTTCCGGTCTAGATCTGCAGCTAGGATGGTGGTGGTCTTGCGCTTGGGGTTCTTATCGTTGCCCTTGGATGGGCCTGAGGTCTTGGGGGTAGTTTCTGCCTCAGCAAGGCCAAACATCCACCCTCCTCCGCCTTGGCACACTTCTCGGCCATGACAAAGAGCTTGGCAGTGGTGGCGAGGCTCTCACCCCATATGCCGATCTTCTCCCTCATCTTGACGTCTTTCACGCCCTCAAAGAAAGCGGTGATGACGTTGGAGTCCAAGATCTTGGGGATCTTGTTGCCGACTCGGCTAAACCTCTGGAGGAACTTGAAGAGGGTCTCTCTAGGCTGTTGGTGCACTTGATGAAGGTCATAGTAGGAGAGTGGGCGCTCGTAGGTCCCCATGAAGTTGGCAATGAAGAGGGAGCTGAGATCCTCCCATGAGTCGATTTATTCCTCGGGGAGGTTCATCAGCCAGGTGCTGGCTGTCTCCTTCAAGCGTAGGGGGCATGACGCAGTCGTCTCCTCCCACAGCCTTGACAACCGTGGTGTAAAGCTGGAGAAACACACATGGGTTGGTCGTTCCGCCGTAGCACGCCGACGTCTCTGGGAAGAACTTGTGGGGCCAGACCACGCATCAGAGACTCTTGTTGAAGACGAGGAAGCCGTTGACCTGGACCTCCTTGTCGTTGGCAATTTCCTCGGCAAGCCAGTCCTCGTGCTCGCACGGTGGCGCCGTGGCCACAGGAGACGAGATGATCTGGCAGCTGTTTGCAGGCGGTGGAGTGACGTTGTCGGGCCTGGTGGCATCCTCATGGCGGCAAGGAAGGAGCGAGCCCCCAGCCCTAGGCGCCCCGCCCTTGGGCTGAGCCCCCAGGCCCTCGGGAGTGAGGGTGGCAGCGTCGAGGTGTTCAGCTATCTAGTCGTGCACCTGTCCTATCCCTACTCAGCTAGTGGGTGGTCCAGGAGCTCGTGCACCATGCGCTTGGCGGCCTCCGGGGTAAGATGCTTGGGGTGGCCGTGAGATGACGCGGCGCAGAGAGCGACGTGGCGCTGCGCAAGGAGGTACTGGGCTCCCATGACGGGCGATAGGAGGAGCCCCCCTCGTCCTCTGTCCATGGGGCCTGCTCAGAGGAGGCGTGCCGTTTGAGGCGGCTCCATCTGGGCCTTGCTCGCTGCGCGACGGAGGGCTCGCTCAGCACACGTCTCGTTGTTGGCCAACATGTCGTCAAGGTTGGTGAAGGTCTTGGATACACGCCTCATCCGCCTACCCGACGCGCCAAACGTTAGAGATTTGTCCTGGGAAGGAACTAGGGTCCAACGATCCCTTGGTTTGAGGGGGTCTGAACAGGCGATTCCAAGAAATTCTGGCAACAACGATGGTGACAGAGCAAGCACACAATAGGGAGTTGACATGGGTTTTTTTACCTAGGTTTGGGACCCTCGTGAGGAGGTAAAGACCCTAAACCTGCTTTGTTGTATTGATCGCCTGCTTCACGAGGTTACAATGGTGGATGCAAGTATATGGTTTTCAGATCTCTGAGATCGATCCTCTCTAACGTCGGAGAAGGGTCCCTTATATAGGTCGGCGGCAGGCCTCTCCCCCGGTCTATGGGTGGGAAGGGTCACAACAGTGCCATTCCCCGAGGTCCTAGTCTACAGGGCTGCTTTTTGGTGGCCCGAGTCTTGGACGTCAGGCGCCTCTCCATCCGTGGGTAAAGTCTCCTTCTCTTTTCCTCGTTCATCCTTGTCCGGCGCTGCCCATTGTCTCCCTTTCACCAAATCAACAAGGTGGTGCGCCTGCCACCTTGATGTTGTTTGTCCTTCTGCTGCAGAAAGGGGGGCGGACCGGACCTTCCTTTACCGAGGAGAATAGAGGGCGCGCAGTGACTATGCCCCTTGTTGGGACTTGCCCCGCCTACTAACCGCTTCGTGAGGTTCCCGGTGATCCTCGGGGTACACCTTAGGGAACCCGTAGTTGGGTTCTACGGATACTCCACTTGGGAGGGTATCCCTTGCAAAGTGGACCACCGCAAGGGCTCATCCGACGGTGCCTGTCTCCAGAGGCATCAAAGCCTTTCAAAGGTGGGCACTGGGCGCCGCTAATCGTCGGGACGTGGCACCCTGGTTGCCAGGGCCCTGATATTCTCAACCGTAGACATAAACGTTGTACCTGCCTTAAGAATCGTCGTACCTCCTGGTTGGGTCAATACAGTAGGTGATACCTCTGAATACATGCATAGTTATGGGACATTTCTTGTTGTGAGATTTGGAAGGCACACGTAATATGTTTATTGAAGGGTTGAACATGCATTTGGGAATTATAGTAGTCCAACCCTATAGTTAAATACTTGTACAGAGAGGCTGTCATCGGGAACCTACCCGCCAGAACATACAAGGCTGCATCAGGGACCCACAAGCTAGAACATACCAAAGAGGCTGACATGGGGGCGTCATCCGTAAGACTATACACAGCTGCCGCATCGAGCAACATTGCCAAGGTCAAATTAGTGGACATGGCTGGAAAAAAAAGTCCATCATATGAAGGTTTCATTTAAAGAGAGACCGACATGTGAGACCCAGGAGTGCGGCCTTGTACAAGTGAGGCCTCTAGCAATGTTGCCAAATTCGAAACAGGGAGGCGCGAGCAAGACAAAAGTCTATCATGCACACGTTTCTTCTAATGAGAGGCTCACATTGGGGACCCAGCAGCCTGAAAAATGGCTGATGCATCGAGGAACACTATCAAGTTCGAAACATGGAGGTGCGACCGAGGGCAAAAATTCCATCATACACACGTTTCTTCTAATGAGTGGATGACATGTGGGGACTAGGAGTTTGATTAAACGGTAGATGCATCGAGCAACACTATCAAGTTCAGAACAGGATAGCGCAAGCGAAGAAAAAAATTCCATCATACATATGATTTATGTAATGTGAGGCTAACATGGGGGCCCACTAGCATGACAAAATGGCAGGCATATCGAGCAATGTTATCAAGTTGAAATAAGGGAGTAAATAGCCAAGGAAAAAATCTCATCATGGACACGTTACTTCTAACGAGAGGATGACATGTGGGACCCAGCAACCTGGTTAAACGGCAGATGCATCGGGTAATGCTATCAAGTTCGGAACAGGGTAGCATGAGCGAAGGAAAAAATTCCATCATACACACTATTCTTCTAATGAGAGGCTGACATGTGGGACCCAGCAGCCTGACTAGATGGCAAACGTATCGAGCAACGTTATTGAGTTCAAATCAGGGAGGCGCGACCGAAAAGTATGGTCCGCTAGAGACACGGACTTCTGGGATCCACACGCCTCAAAAGACTTCGGCGAGTCAACATCGTGTGAGGAACCGAAAATATTTCTTCTGCCACACGCTAGCCAAGCTTCCTCCATGTTTTTAGCGGTTCCATCATAGTAGAGAGCCATGAAACTGGGACAAAAAGTTGTCCATTAGCCACGGTCGAGCCGAGAATTTTGTCACGGAAGATGCGCCTTCTACGATAACTGTCGGGCCAAGTCGTTGCGGAAGGAAACATTTCTTGTAGTGAATATTTATTTGTCAGGATCCTAATTCTGCTTAATATTGCTTAATTAGACCTCTTAATGCCAAGCCTTGCATCATAGCATAAATATGTCGGATCTTCCGACGTAATATTAAATATTGCATCTGGTGTTCTTTCTAGTGTTTTGCTTCTCGACTGGATATGACGAGTCGATGTGAGATACGACAATCCTTCGGTCACCGACTTTATCTCTCAAAGAGCATTCTCCCCCTCTCTACCTATTTTTCATTTATAGTATTTATTGCCTCCTATTGATCTATTGTTATCCTTATTGTCGATGCTTTAGTACCGTACCTTTATTTAGCTACACTACTATATTGCATTGGTTATCCTATTTACTTGTTTGCGTAGATGGATTTACCCACTACTAGCAAAACGGCTATAGGTAATCAGCACATCCGTGGCTCACATGGTTGAAGTGCCCCACGGCTAAAACAGGCGTGGCTCACCTGTGGGCAGTGCCCTACTAATAACTAGAACAACCGTGGTGCACATGACTATAGTGCGCCACAGATGTGTGTGGGCCAGGGCCCTGTTGGCCGCACGCCAAACATCTGTAGCGCACTATAGTCATGTGCGCCACGGTTGTTAGGGTCATAGGTGGCGCACATGGGTCTGGTGCGCTACGCCTAAGCGCATGCCCCCCTCTGCTCTGAAACGGCCACAAACTTCTGTGGCACACTTGGCCTAGTGCGCCACAGGGAGTAGGAGCATCTGTGGCGCACATGGCATAGTGCGCCACAGATGTTTGTACTCCCTGTGGCGCACTAGGGCCGTGTGCGCCACGGATGTGTCGATTTCTTTAGGACAACACTTTATGTGCACATGTGTGACCACATCCACCACCCCACACTTCACTTTCCCCTTCTTCTTCCTCCTTAGATCTAGTCGGGATCTTCTCCTTCCCACCTCAATTTCTCCACACATTCACCATTTTTAGCATGTAAAACTTGCTTTGGATGATACATAAGTAATAGAGGAGGTCTCCGGTCTCTCATCTATCCTTCTCCGGTCGACGCGCGCACCTCTCCTTTCCATCTTTCTCGCGATCGGTCTCTCATCTCGGTAAGTTGTCCATGTAAGGATGTGTTCATGTGTATATGGATGATGTGCTCATATGTATGTAGATGATCGATGCTCATGATGTGTGTATGTGGAGAGGATCGATGGTCATATGTGTGTGTATATGGAGAGTATCGGTGATGCTCATGCATGTGTGTATGTAGAGGATAATGATATGTTCATGTGTGTATGGATCGGTCTCTCTCTCTCTTGTGTTTGTATGTGAACAAGTTGCCATTTGTTTTGCCAAAATGTTGATTCATTTCCATTTTGGCAAGACTTTGGCATTTCGCAAAGGTCCTAATTTTAGGATAGGTAATGCCGAAATTTTCTATCGACCATTGCATGCATGCATTCATTATGAAATTGTACCGTGTACATCGTGCAGGCAAAAATGGTCTGCATAATGAGCGAAGGCATTGTGGCTAGATTTTTGAAATGTGTGACGGACGACATGATACGAAATAACAAGACAGATATAAGATGTCCGTGCAAAAGATGCAAACTCAACTGGGTGATCGACCCAGATTCCAGGAATCTGCAGGCGCACCTGCTCCGCCATGGTTTCATGGATGGATACACTCATTGGATAAGCGATGACGTAGATGATGGAGATGGTGAAGAAGGTGGCCAACATGACGATGATCATCATCACGGCGAGAACGGGCGAGATGATGAAGAGTCTCCTGGAGATGGTGAAGGTGCGGAAGCAGACCGGGATGATGATGATCTAGATGCCGGAGGAGCAGACGACGATGGAACAACGTCAGGCTGGGTGCAGGACCCTTATGTGCAAGAGCTGCTTCTCAAGCAGACGAGTAACGCCAGGGCTGCCGCTAGAGAGAAAGCCAAGCTTGCGCAACTTGAGAAAGACGCGGTTACTCCATTGTATGAAGGATGCAGGCCCGATGATACCCGGTTGAATGTAACGCTCAAGGCTATGGAGATGAAGGCAAATCACAAATTGAGCGACGCAATCTTCGACGATATGATGGCATTCTGGCACGATCGTCTCCCGGAGGGGAACACATGTCCAACTAGTATCGAGGATGCCAAGAAAATCGTCTGTCCTCTCGATCTACCGCACGTTAGATATCACGTATGCATCAACGATTGCATCATTTATCAGGGCGAGGACACGGAGAAAACCACATGTCCGGTGTGCGGCGTGAGTCGATACAAGAAAGGGAAGAAAGCACCTCGAAAAGTCGTATGGTACTTTCCTATCACTCCTCGTCTGCAGCGCTATTTCACGGACCCTAAGGAAGCGAAGCTCATGCGATGGCATGCGGAAAGGAAGAAGCCAGGAGATGATGATGACCCCGACAAGGATGAGCTGCTGACGCACCCTTCAGATGCTAGCCAGTGGAAAGCATTGGACCTCGAATTCCCAGAATTCGGTGGAGATTCGAGGAACATCAGGCTTGGTGCGAGCACCGATGGACTCAATCCGTTCGGTAGCCAGAGCAACATGCACAGCACTTGTCCCATGTTTGTATGGATGTAAAACCTCCCTCCGTGGTTGTGCATGAAGAAGAAGTACATACAAATGAGTATGCTAATTCAAGGGCCGAAACAACCTGGTATCGACATCAATCTGTATCTCGGGCTGTTGAAAGAGGAGCTAGCCATGTTATGGGAATCTGGAGCCAATACTTATGACGCCGTCGCACAAGATTATTTCACTATGAGAGCCACGTTGATCACTACGGTGCAAGACTATCCAGGTTGCGGGTATATCTCGGGGCAGGTTATCCAAGGATTCTGCGCATGCGTTAGGTGCATGGATAACACAAGCTATCTCCAACTAGAGAAAGTTCCAGGGTCATCGAAAACCGTGTTCATGGCGCACCGGAGGTGGCTCGGCAAGAATGATCCATGGAGAAAACGTGGAGACCTGTTCGATGGCAAATCAGAGACCCGAGGAATCCCAGAGCATAGGAGCAGCGAAGAAGTGGAAGAGTTGCTGAAAAACTGGAAAGATTGTCCTAAGCCTGGAAAGAAGCGAAAGAGGCAGCAACAAGACAAGTCGCTGATGAAGGTATGGAAAACAAGGTCTGTTTTCTAGGAGTTGCCATACTGGAAGTTTCTCCGCACGCCTCATAGCCTCGACATCATGCATATCACGAAAAACGTGTGCGAGAGTCTGGTTGCCACCATAATCAACATGCCAGATAGGACGAAAGATGGTCCGAAAGCAAGGCACGACCTGATATGCTTGGGTATCCGGAAGGAGCTTCACGGAGGACGCACTACTCCTGATGATCAGGAAGATGACGATGATCATGAGTCGGAGACGACACAAGGTCGTCGGAAGGGTAAAAAGTTCAAGAAGAACGAATATTACTGCCCTCCTTCTTGCTTCACTCTAAGCCAGGATGAGATCAAACAGTTTTTCAAGTGCCTTCTAGGAGTCAAATTTCCTTACGGCTACGCGGGCAAGATAAGCAGATACCTAGACGAGGCGAAGCAGAGGTTCAGTGGCATGAAGTCTCACGACTGTGCCGTGCTAATGACGCAGGTACTTCCGGTCGCACTAAGAGGGATAATGGACGAGCACGTCCGTGAAACGTTTTTTGGCCTATGCAAGTTTTTCAACGTCATCTCTAGGAAGTCGATTGGCTTGAATCAGCTCGGAAGGCTACAGGAGGAGATCGTGGTGATACTATGTGAGCTTGAGGTCTACTTCCCACCCGCATTCTTCGACATTATGGTGCATCTGCTGGTCCATGTCGTGGAGGACATCGTACAACTCGGGCCGATGTTCCTCCGCAGCATGATGGCGTTCGAAAGGATGAACAGACACATCAAAGGATACGTTCGCAACAGGTCCCGTCCAGATGGAAGCATAGCCAAGGGCTTTCTGGCCGAAGAGTGCATCTCTTTCTGCACGAATTATCTAGACATCGAGAACCCTGTCGGTCTTCCCGTCAACAGACACCTTGGCAAGCTCGACGGATCTGGTCACCGAGAGGGTCGTCGCATACTGCATGCAGACTTCGATTTTCGACGCGCAGACTTTGATCGAGCAAACCTCGTCGCGCTACAGCATTTAGAACTGGTCGATCCTTGGGTACAGAAGCACAAAAGGTTAATCGAGAAGAAGTACAGTGACCGGGGCATACAGAGGACGCCGGGAGAAATAATCAAAGAGCACAACTCAGATTTCACGCGTTGGTTTAGGCAGACGCTCCTTGATAATCCCCCGCGCTCACATTCTTCTGACACGGAAAAGATCATATTCACCTTGTCGCAGGGACCGATGCAAAACCTGGTGACCTATCAGGCGTATGATATCAACGGCTACACATTCTACACGGAGGAAAAGGACAACAAGTGTGATTATCAGAACTCAGGCGTAACGTCGGAATTCTACACTGATGACCACGTGAAGGAAAGATTCTACGGAAGAATCGAGGAGATCTAGGAGCTCGACTACTATGGAGAACAGGTGCCGATGTTCCGTGTCAGATGGCAAAGAGCGTCAAAAGAGAAGACCGGCATTTCACAACCATGGTTATACCCGAAGCAGCCAAATCCAAGGCCGCCGGTGCAAACGTGGCCGCGAAAAATGAACCATGGGTACTGGCTACCAAAGTGGACCAATGTTTTTTCATTACCGACCCGACAAAGCCTAGCCGTGTTGTCGTGAGGAGAGGAAAAAGAAACATCATCGGAATGGATGGAGTCGCCAACGAGCAAGACTTCGACCAGTACGACGACCCAAAGATTGAAGATGACGACGACTACGATGCAGCAACATACATCACAAGAAGAAAAAGGACAACCCTACCCAAAAAAGGTAGCCCGTTCGAAAGAAGAAACATTAAAGTGCCGAGGCTAAATTATTCAACCGCGACAAAGACGGGAAAAAAGATTGTAAAATGCTAGCTCAAAAAATATTGTAAATCGCGTGGTCGAAAAAGATTGTAATATTTATGGACAAATTATTATGACATATTTGAAGCATATTTAATTTGTACCACTTTTATGACATATATTATCACTTTTGGGCATTTTTGGAATATTTAAAAGTATTTTAAAAACAAAACAAAACATTTGTATCATATATCACCACTTTTGGGCATTTTTTGGAACATTTAAAAGTATTTTTAAAATAAAATTAAAAAATGTGGCACCAGGATTCGAACCTGGGTGCTAACAGGTTTAGAATAGAGCAGTGGGAGGAACCAGTGGGGTAAGGCAGTGCTAGTGTTAGAAAAGGGGGTGGCATCCCTCTTGTCTGACTAGTCCTACTCACTTAGGCGTAGCGCACCCTGGCCAAGTGCGCTACGGTTATCTGTAGCGCACTTGGCCAGGGTGCGCTACGCCTAAGTGGGTAGGACTAGTCACCGTGAGCCAGGCCCTCGATCCCCATTGTCGTCCTCAGACACATCGTCCCCATCCCCATCCCCATCCCCGCATCGTCCCCATCCCCATCGAGGCGCCGCCGCCGCCGCATCCCAAGAGGAGGAGGCCGCCATGCTAGGAGGAGGAGGCCTCCACGCTAGGAGGAGGAGGAGGCCGCCTTGCCCGCGCGCTCGTTCCGGGGAGGAGGAGGTCAGTGGCGGCGAGGTTCCTGCAGAGTCGGCTCCGCTCCTCCGACGGCAAGGCGATCTGCCTCTCCCTCCCCCTCGTTACCTCGTCCGCCAGCCCTCGTCGTCGTCATCTCCCCCTCTCTCCTCGAGCAATCTCAGAGGTGAGCTCTTCCCCTCCCCTCTATCCTTCTCCCCCTCTCTCCTCGAGCAATGGTTAGGGTTAGCACCTGATGATTTAATTGATGCCTCTGACAGTGATCAAATTATGTTCTAGATGTACTAGATGTCCATCAAATTATGTTCTAGATCAAATTATGTTCTGTATCTATTTTCCTGGACCGAGTACTTGGCTTTGCCTTGTTGTTTATCTAGTGGTTCTTCCTAGGTGTGTTCAACTGTTAGCAATCTATATGTCTAACGTTCAAATTCTCAATTAAATGCTCTGTTATAGTTATTTTTTCCTTCATGATTATGTTGCATCTGGTTAGGTAGGTCTTATCAGAGACAAGTTACAGCAAGAACTGAATACAATATTTGTCTTGTTCCAATGGAGTTTCTGTGTTGTTCATGGTCTCTGTGTTGTTCATGGAGTGCATCATCCTTTGCTGTTGTTGTTGACACTACTGACAATATAGCAGTAAATTTTTTTTGCTGTTGTTGTTGTTGTTGATTGTAATAAGCAATAGTCTACATCATGGTTGTTGTTATCCCATGATTAGCAGTTGAGGTTAGCCCATGATTAGAGTGGTTTCAGAGTGGTTTGAGAGATATAGGTAGTTGACAGAGATACAATTGTATGCTATTGATGAACATTTTTAATTGTCCTTGGATTATGCTGTCGATAGATATATATATATATCACTAATGATGCAAGCTTAATTTAGATTGACCTTGGATTATTCAGTACACCAAGGTTTAAATGCTCAAGTACTTCTAGTTCTAGGTATTAATTTAAATAAGAGAGTGCGAAAGCTGATGCTTCAGGGTTGTACAACATCTGGTTTTGCACTCCTGGGTCGACACTTAATTTTTTTTTAAAACTCTGTTGACACATAAGGTTCAGATTTATCTCTGTTGACAGTATTGACACATTAGGGTTCAAAGTAGTGCAGGAGGTTGTTGACACATTAGGGTTCAGAGTAGTGCAGGCGGTTATATGATCATGTTTGTGCCCCTGACTGAATATGGTAGCTGTTCTGGTGTTCTGGTTCCTCCATTTTCTTTGTTCCATTATGCCCATAGATGTGGTAGCTGTTCTAGTGTTGGTGTCCCTTGCAAAACTTGCTGTCATCTGGTACATGATAGCACCTGTTGGTATTGTGTGGTCCTAAGAATATTTTGTGGATGAACTACAAAATATGTGATAGTGTACTATACTTGTCCACTCAATGCATGGACTCCATATGAGGCATCCGTGCAACTAATCTGTTACTATGTCTTATTTTTTTAGCTTGTAAATTAATATAGCACTAGATGGTCATATATTCTTTAACCCAAGCATGAAATAAAACATCACTCATGCATCAAGCCCAGTAATTTTTGCTGAAACAGATTTATTGTGTGCTGGTTGTGCAGTTGTGCTGGCTATACTGGGCCATTTATGCTGGTTGTGCTGGCTATGATGTCCATTTATTGTGTGCTAGCTATGCTGGCCATATATATGCAGGTTCTTGTATGAAACGAGTCACGATTTTTGCCAGAATGTTGATTAACTTCCGTTTCGGCAGAAATCGGGCACTCCTAGTTTAAGAAAATTAGCAAAGGTCATGCCGGATTTTTCCGTGCATTTAACCAATTATTTGTTTTTTATTAGTGCAAATATGTGTGACAACGACGAGGCTGGATATTCTAAGCGCATCAGCGCTGAAGGAGAACTCAGACCTCCGAATAAACAATTGACATTCTGGGAGGCGGCCCAGTGGCTAGAAGACGATGAAGAATACCATCCTTCGGAGAGCGAGGATGATGAGATGGAAGACGCGGAGGAAGAAGCCGAAGGAACGGCGGACGATGAAACCACTGATGGCGGCGAGGGCACAGGGAGTGGTAGCAACCCTCCTAAGAAGAAGAAGAAGAAGCCGAAGGACCGGCGCCCGAACACGGTCGGCACGGTCAGGGAGGAAATTACCGAAGTGAGCCCATCAGGGGTTCCTTTGGAGCCCGCCCTTGTCGTCAAAGGGTACGGTGGGCAAGTGGAGGCGATCACCCGGACAACCATCTCGATCAACACCGAGAATCTCCGGCATAAAGATAATGGCCACTTGCGCACACTCCTCTTCGAGAAGCTGCACGCAAGATACAAGTTCCCTGCTAAGTATCAGAACACAAATTATCATGGGAACAAAGTAAACAAATCCGCCCTCACAAAGATGAGCACCGCCCTGGCCAGCTGGAGAACCCGGATAAATAAAAAGATCTATAAAGAAGGCAAAAGTCACGAGGAGATCTAGAAGATTGACCCGCAGATCACCGAAGATCAGTTCCGGGAGTTCAAGGAGAGGTGTGAATCCGAAAGAGCCCTGGCCAATAGTAATCGGGGAAAGGTGCTGCAGGCGATGAATATAGGTCATCACCATCTCGGATCTGGTGGATACAGAACCGCGGAGGCCAAATGGAATAAGGAGGACGAAGAGTATAGATCCAAGGGGATAGAAAACCCCTTTGCCAAATTAGAACCCGGGCAGGTTCGAAACTTCATCAAGGCCCGTTACCATGTGGACCCAAAAACCAAACAACTCACCGTGGATCCTGCGGTGAAGGAATTCGAGGAAATTGTGGTAAGTGTAATCTAATTACCGCGGATCAACATGATTGCAATCTAATCGATGATCTAAATGATTCACTGTTACTTCTTCTACAGGAGGAGGAAATTGTTGCTAGTCATGGATCCCAGGGTTCCTCATCCCAGGGGTCGACGGCGGCCACCCGGTGGGATAACCCTTTTAACAGGGCGATGAACCGTGCCAAGAAAATAGAGCCGGTTACGAAGAAGCCGTCGTCGGCTGGCCGTCTGGCCGGCCTCGGGGGTAAGAATTGGGTGGATCATTTTGGTCCACCGCCGAGGACGCATGTGGCGCCGTCGGGAAGGAGCGAGGAGGAAAACCGAGAGGTTCAAGAACTTAAGGCACAAGTGGCGCGGATCCCGCAGATCGTCCAAGACAACCTGGCAATCACCCTCACGTCCTTCCTGCCTACCTTGGTGGAGTCAATAGCGAACTGGAGTGCGGGTGGTCGAGTAGGGCCGTGCCCGATTCCAAGCATGGTCAGCAGCCACTCGAACAACGCGGCACCGACGAATCAGGCGAACTACGTGTTCGTGACTCCGCCAGCTAGCACCGCGGCGCCGCAAGTGTTGGTGACTCCCCCTGCCATCACCGCGGCGCCGGAGTACATGTTGGTGCCCCCCTGCCATCGTCGCGGTGGCACCGGAGCTCCAAGCACCCGTCGGTAGGGAGAATACACCGGCGGCCAGCACCGCGCCATCAAGCAGCCCTTCTGTCTCTTGCACGCCCGTCGCCGTATGCGGTGCATCGACATTAGCCGATCTTGACGCCATCACGGTAAACAAATTGCTTTAATTACCGCCTTTCATGCCATCTATTACTGTTATGGCATCTCGCTCTGACGACGCCGTACATGTTTTCCGCAGACGGATGTTCCTTGCACTCTCTTATGCTACGTGAACAACGAGCTGAGGGATGTTACCAAGGGTACCATCGTTCAACCCTTGCAGCGCACGTTCCACTCAAAGCCGATGCCAAATAGCGTGCACAGGGTTAAAATTAGTCGGGTGCTAAGGGGCTGCGACGACCTGGAACCTCCCATTCAACCCCCAGGAGCGGATGAAGAAGAGCCGTCTGTCCTCAGAAGTTGCTTCGGCTTATTCTTTCTATGGCCAAAGAGCATGATCCATTTGGGGATGGCGGGGGCCATCACGCCACAGACAACAGCACCGCCTGTCGTGCCAGCGACAAGCGGTGGCAAGGCCCTCTTACCGCCCTCGCCGTCACCTCCACGCGGTGGGTCGGATGATCATGTTGATGATATGCACATGGCGCAGGATCCGGCCGAGGATGACGAAGACTGGAATGATCACTTCTTCAGCACTCAGTTTGGCAACAAAGAAGACCTAGCTGGTGGCCCCATAGAGAAAGCCACTATCACCAAGCGTCTGTTTGGTTCTCAGGAGACGCCTCCAGCTTGCGCCTTTACAGAGCCAGCTCATACAACCAACCGACCCTTTATTCTAAGACCTGACACACTACATAGGGCGGCCGATGCTCAGATTGCGGTGCCTGCCCGCTCACCAAAAGGAAAAAAGGGCAGGAAAAGAAAATCTAGTAGCTCGAGCCAGCCGGTGGCGTCAACAACTGCGAATCCGATCAGGTTTCGGGACGGGCCACCAAGACCCGAGGGTATTATGTGGAGGATTCATTTGGCGGGTGAGCCCATGCTACCTAAGAATTTGCGGAATCTCGCCAGTTCGGAACTGCAGAGTGTGCATGACGGCGTGCTGACGATAGAGAGACGCCTTCTATCGGAGAAAGATCCCTCGCACCCGGTATTCGTGGTTAAGGTGCCACCAGGCTTGGGCTTCGTCGACACTGCCCCCGCGGATCTGTTCTTCCTGCGGTTCGAGGACATCTTCAATATGTTCCACCTATACCCGCTGCACTATACCATGGTCCGTCTCTTTTCTCTCAGCCTGGCCACGCAGATCATTAGAGAGAACACATCGGGCATCGCTATAGTGGACCCCTACTACATGCGTGACGGCTGCTTGGGTTCCCCCGCCGAACGACGTATCGTGGCCTCGTACCTAAAAAGAATCCTCGTGGCGAACAAGACAAAGGAATACATTCTCGTGCCTTACTTTCCCGAGTAAGTCGTTATTCACTCGCCACCGTCGATTGGCTTTATTAGATCATCATCATTCTTTTTCCAACACATTCCATTTGAATTTTTTGCACAGAGATGAACACTGCACGCTCATCTCCTTATCGCCAAAGCATTCCCACGCCACGTATTTCGACTCGGGGAGTCTAGAAAAGAAGAAAAACTACGACAAGATCAAGGAAGTTCTGGATGATGCTCTCACTGGCTTTGCCTCGACGGAAGGCACCAGCTTCGTGCGTAAGAAGGTCAAGTTCGGCAGGCACGTCTTCAACCACGTAACGGAGTTCCCTTGCGTGAAGCAGTCGGAAAATAGTAAGAAGGAAGCCTACTACGCACTCCATCACATGAGGGCGTTCCTACTTGACCAGCAAAATTCTACGCTGCCAGATCATCTCAAACAGTGGGCCGAAGCAAAGGTCAAGATCAATGATTCGGATATTAGACAAGAGATGTATCGCATCCAGCAGCAGTTTGGGGCAATCATCTTTTGTGATGTCATGACTTCGGGAGGGATCTTCTATGGAGGAAATATCCCGAATAACCGTGACATAGAAGATCGCCTAGAGATGCAGGGTGACTATAGGAAGTTCATGACGAGACAGGGCGTCCTCCCGTTCCCTAAGCCGAGCCAGAAGGCTTGATGTTGGCCTAGTTGTAGTTACAAACTATAGATGACCTTTGTGTGTGTGTGTGGACGACAAGTGAACTTATTTTGCTTATTATTATATATCAATCAATGCTTGGTTTTTTTGCTTACTCTTTGGTCATTTGCTCAATTTGGTCCTTCTTTTTTTCCTTACTCTTTTTTCGAGAATAATGCCGATGATTGAAATGTCGTGGCACACTATATATGTGAATGTGCTACGATGGGACTGTGAGCCTTGTGATATGCACAAGTCCAGGTCTTGTGCATCCTACTTGGCTCACCGTTCCATCGTAGCATATTCCTGTGTCCAACGACCTATGTATATATATGAGGCATTCTTTTCGAGTTATTTTTGTCTTTTTCGAGAATATGCCGATGATTGAAATGTCGTGGCACAATATATATGTGAATGTGCTATGACGGGATAGTTAGCCTTGTGATATGCACAAGTCTAGGAATTGTGCATCCTACTTGGCTAACCGTTCCGTCATAGCATATTCCTGTGTCCAACGACCTAGCTAGTTATATATGAGGCATTCTTTTCGAGCTACTTTGGTCTTTTTCGAGAATAATGCCGATGATTGAAATGTCGTGGCACACTATATATGTGAATGTGCTACGATGGGATTGTACGCCTTGTGTTATGCATAAGTCCAGGTGTTGTGCATCCTACTTGGCGTACGGTTCCATCGTAGCATATTCCTGTGTCCAACGACCTATGTATATATATGAGGCATGCTTTTTGAGTTACTTTGGTCTTTTTCGAGAATAATGCCGATGATTGAAATGTCGTGGCACACTATGTATCTGAATGTGCTATGATGGGATTGTACGCCTTGTGCTATGCACAAGTCCAGGTGTTGTGCATCCTACTTGGCGTACGTTCCATCGTAGCATATTCCTGTGTCCAACAACCTAGTTATATATGAGGCATGCTTTTTGAGTTTGCTCTTTTTGATTTAAGAGTACTTTCTATAAGTGTATCTTCATATGCGACTTTAATTATACATGTTTTTTCAATCACCGGTTAGTTATTATTGTCAACTTGTAGATGACGTGGTACGTCGTGTACAAGGGACGGGTTCCCGGAGTCTACGATGATTGGGAAGACTGCCGGAGATAGGTGCACCGTTTCAGCGGCAATAGCTACAAAGGGTACAACACTATGGCGGAGGCGGAAGCTAGATACACGCGCTATCTAGCGGGAGTTAGGACGACAAGGAACCGGATGAAGACCTACACCTTCGTCACGGCGGTGATCATGCTTATCTTCTTTGGTTGTTTATCCCGCGTTTGTGTCTAGCTAGTTTAGATGTCTAGGCGAGCTTCTGAGCTCTAACTTGTTCGATCGACACATATATTTGCATGTCACCAACTACTACTTTGTAACTTGATCGAAACAATGTAACTTATACTATGTTCATGTATGAGACTTATCTATATGTATTTGTTTCAATCTTGTTTTTCATATTGTGTATTTATATATATAATTGTATATCTTGTATCTATGTGTGTATATCTGCTATAATATTGTATATAATCTGTATTGTATATAATCTGGATCGGAAACTAAAAAAACAAAAAATACATCTATGGCGCACATGGTCTACCTTCTGTGGCGCACTACATCTAAAGCGCACTATAGAAGCTTAGTGGCGCACTATGTAGTGCGTCACAGAAGATCCCAGGGGTAGCGCACCTGCCCAAACTTCTGTGGCGCACTAGCAGGTGCGCTACGCCTGTCTCTACACAACCGTGGCGCACTAGGCAGTGCGCCACGGCTGAGAGATAGCCGTAGCGCAAGGCCCGTGGCGCACTGCTAGTGCGCCACGGATGATGTTTCCAGGTGCGTCACTAAAGGCCATTTTCCTAGTAGTGACCCTTACAAGTCGTAGGCATGCTTAGTACCACTCTCATACAGGTGAACCGTGCTATCCGTATATGGTTGCTACTAAGATAATTAAATTGGTGATGTTGGTCATGGCTATGGTTATGCCTTCACCTAATGATAAGGCCCCGAAAGGGACCACCTTTGGGAACTTCTTGAGCCGACCTAGGACCCGTTCGTTCTACGATACCAGTTCTGAGTTGATCGTGCTAACCAAATGCGAGGGCCTCCGGGATCCCCCCATCAACTACCAGTGCTATTCGTTTATCCAGAGGGTCCCAAATTGGTTTTCCATTTGGTGCATATGCAAAATATGTCCTCAGACATGGTGACTATAATATGTCTTTGGACATGGTGATGATATGATATTTGGTGGACACAAGCTACATTGCATACATAAACGCGGTATGGCCGAGAGGTCATCTTCCATAGTGGAGCTCCGATGCTTCTAGACTGTAGGTGCAAATGTTGTACCTCCCTTGAGAATTGTCGTACCTCCTGGTTGGGTCAATACAGTAGGTGATACCTCTAGATACACGTGTAGTTATGGGACAGTTCTTGTTGCGATATTTGGAAGGCACGCGTAATATGTTGACTGAAGGGTTGAACATGCGTTTTGTTACAGTAGTGCACCCCTGTAGGGTAAATCTTTTCGAGAAACTGTGTGTCCACGGTTATGGACGCCTCAGGAGTATAGTGTCATGATAATAGACAACACCACTAATATTTTAGCTCTTTAATAATATTACTAGTAATTAGCCTTATCAACTAAACAATTACTTAACTAAACTTTCCACCATGTGTGTTCTGTAAGAGGATTTCCTCGACTGGTCTTCGAGGGAGAAATCTTTAGATGGGTTATTCTTGGTGTTATATTCTTATTTTCATACAATGCTCTCTTATCTCGCTCTAATAGCCAAAGTTGTAGCGTGTCTCCATAAGTTAGATAGTGCAATCTATGATACCACTGAGCCCACCATACCTATGTATGCGAGGACCACCTAATTCTAAAACTTGTCGTGTACTAGGCTTAGCACTGACCGCTCTCTTTCTATTTTCTATTGCCCTTTGCCGGTGCCCCTTTGGCTTTGACAGGTATATGATTGACAATGTTAGCAAGGTAACCCTTCAAGCTTGGCCTGGGCAGGGTTATGGACAACGCTTGGTTATTTTGCGGGACTCTTAGTCCCATTTGGTTGTTATGCATACTCGGATACTATATTGATTTCTTTTGAATTGTAAAATTTGTATTGTTGACTCATCAAGTCATTGTTTTATATATATGTTTCTTGTGATCTATTGTAAAATATTGTGATGTATCTACTTATTGAAAATCACACCCACACGAAAGTGTCTGGTGGGCGTCTTTGAATCATTTCAATGCGCATTTTGGCGGAAATGCTAGGATCTGCGTAGACCCGATTCAGGGGCGTTATAAGTGGTATCAGAGAAAAATTTTACGATACCCCACCGGTCCAGCCTGTAGGATAACCTAGGTAACGGACGATGATTAGTGTCAAAACTATTTTGCAAAATCGGTTGGATAGATCTTATTATCTCTGAATTTACTCCTTAACCCTATGCTATTTACTTCTTATCTTTGCGTGTTTTGAATCTTCTCTCTTACCTTGTTAAAGTTTAGAATTTCCGGTGACTGCGTTTCCGTTTTACATTTAGGGTTCTACTTCATTCCTTTTGCAACGATGGTGCTACATCCAGTTTTTGCTCTATCTGATCTTTCATCATAAGTTCCGGTGTTTTGCGACTTCCGAGAAAATGAGATCATCTTTTTGAATCCTTGTGAATACCAATTGTCAAGATCTTCAGTCTGAATTCCGAGAGTTGGTTGCACAGTTCTTCTATTCATATACGTAGTAATGCTTTGAATATGGGATGGAGTCATGACCATACCACTACTCTTAACATTCACTCTTGTACATTGATTGGTGGATATATGCAATTTAGTCCTTCCATGGAACTTATAGGTGGCCTTACCTTTTATACCTTTATTTCTGTCTTTGTCTCTTCGGAGTGTTTCCTCGAAGAACGTGAGCAACAACCCTTCTTGGTGGTGTCGACGATTTCAATACAGAGTAAGAATAGTTGTTAGTGGTGTCATGACCATCAACCTGACGCGAGAAGATCCGATCATCAAACCTTGCCTCCGGCTGTCTTTGCATGGATCTAGGGACGATATCCCTTATTAGTGGTGTCAAGTTGTAATGCCCGAGAAAATATCCCCATTTAGATTTGGATGTTCATTTTTATTTTCTGCATCATCGTGACATCATGCATATTTTTACTTTAAAATATTTTCACCAAAAGCCTATTTTATTTTCTAATTATCCCCCTCCTTCATCTCAAATTAATACCCTTGTCTTTTTAGATCTTTATTTTTCTAAAACAAGTATTTGCAAAAGTCTTTTAAAAATAAAATAAATAAATAAAAGTATTTTTAGGGGGAGGCAGTCGGCCGGGACAAAAGGCCCATCTAACCACCTAATACCCCGCAACACAAACCCTAATCCTAAACCAGACCTAAATCTAGACACACCCTAGTCCCGCTATTGCACACCACGCAGTGCTGCATGTACACCTACATGCACGCCATGCACCCAACACCACACGCACTCACCCTTCATAGCCGCACGAGACACACACACCACACAACGGCACAACAAGCACCCACGTGCACACAAGTAGGCCCACCTACCCTCGATAGTTCGCAGCGCCAATTACCATTGGCGTTGTACGTATCGTCTCCCAGCGCTGCACGGAGCCTCCGCTTCCTCCCCAGCTTAAGCCCCGGAGCGACGATGGCCTGGCCCCTCCCCGTTGCCAATCAAGCGCCGCCTCGCCCATGCGCAATTCCTTGTCCCAGCATGTCGGCCTCGCTGCCTCCCACCGCCAGCGCTCCTCCCTCGACCTCCCTGTTCGAAGTCAACCAGGACACGTCGCTGCCGCCAGGAGCCATGATCCCCCTTCTTGACCCCCGTCTCCAGCTTTCGGCCTCGCCCCCAAGCCATGGCCCCGCCTCGGATCTCCACCCCAGCCTCCCTTCTTCCTATAGAGATTGCCTCCCTTGTTTGTGAGTGACACCGCCAGCGAGCCCCACTACCACGGGCTCCTCTCCAGCACCAGGCGCGGCCTTCTCCTCTGACTTCCGAGGTCCTCCCCAAGCAGGCTCCCCACCGGTGCCTCCCTACCATTGACCTACAACCTCTGACTATGTGTGTCCTCGTCGTCCTTTGTCCGGTTTGCCCATGCACTTGTAGGTCGCCCCGCGTGCCTCCTAGCGTCTCGCCTCTCTGCCTCGACCACAACTGCATGTGTAGGCGTCTGTGTGTATTTGGTGTGTTCCTGTGGCCCTCTGAAGACCATACTATCATCACCAATCACGGCAAACGGCATATGTTCGGGTCCGCCTGAAGGACAAGTACGACAATTCAGACAGGGTCCTCGGTGATGCACGAAATAACTACTTCTAGGACCAACATACGACAAGATCTCCGTCATGAACATCAAGACCTCCTTCCTGGAGTTTGAACAAACATTTCGTGATCCCTAGTATTTTGTGTGTTAGATAAAAATACCATGGATCATCTCATGTGTGCTAAGTGTTGCAGATAATTGTTCATATGAAAAGCAGCAAAAATCTGTTGTTGAGGGGTGGATTATCTGCCCCTACCAAGGGCTGGATAAGTCCGGCCTTGCTTGATCAACAAACACCAGGCAAGGCACGTCATGTAGTGAGGGGGGCGGATAATCTCTCGGATTGTCCAACCAGGGCGAGAGTTTTTGCCCTGGCCAGATAATCTGCCCCTACAGGGGGCGGATAATCTGCCCCCCAGAAGGTTTTCAAAGATTGGCCAGGCGCATCATGCAGAAAGGGGGCCGGATAATCCGCACCCCCTAGGGAAGTTTACAAAGGGAGCCAAGGCGCATCGTGCAGTACAAGAGGCGGATTTTCCTTAGAAAATCCGAGTATAGGGCGGAGGATTGCCCCAATCGGATAATCCGGCCCTCACTTGGGACGGATAATCTGTCCCCCAACTTCACCAATGGCCTAGTCTTGCTAGGGGGTATGAATGCCCCAATCACTCCTCCTGTCAGATGTCTTGATTCATTCGAAAAAGTACTGGCCTATTCTTCAAGCTCCTAATCGAGATCTCTCATTTCAACCACCCGAAGGCTCCCTACTTTGGGGAATTGAAGGAGGAGAGTTCATTCATAAACATCATGAGTCAAGCGCATCACTTCCCTCCATTCACTTGGAGAATTCTTGATCTAGTATTAGTTGCTAATATGTAGATCTTTTTTTTGGTTTTGATAATATTTGTTCTTGTGAAAGCTTGTTGTCACTACGGGATCCTCCAATTCGGTTCCATGTGTGCCCTGCTAGTTGAGTAAAGGCACCGGTTCCCGCCTCGAAGGGTACCAATAGTGGAAAGGTGGATCAGGCCTTTGGTGGCGAGATCCATCAGAGAATACGGTGAGGCCTATTGTGGCGTGGTAGTCTTAGTACCGAGAATATCATTTTGTGGCCCGAAAGTTGGGGCGCCCAGGCAAAGCGGTACCCAAATTGCCTGTAATCAGCCGCGATGATTACAGTTGGCGTGCCAAATAGTCAGAGGGTCTTTTTCGGCATGAATTCAACTTTATGTTTCAATACAAAATATCAGGATAACGACCGTCAAGTTGGGCCCCCCTGTCAGTTCTCGTCGTTATGTTGGTCCCGTCGCTTAGGTGGGATGGCTGTCACGTAGACTTGCAGTGCTAGCATAGTGGATAGGACAACACGACCGGCCCAGTGTATTGACATGACAAAACATGGCACATATATCATTGTTATAATTATTTTTTTGTTTACCAGAAGCTGGAAGGGCCACCGCCACGTGTCTCTCCTTTGGACTTCTGTCCCCGTCGTTAACCACTACCTTAAAAGCGCATTGATGGTTCCACCGTTCCCCTGCCTCGCAGAAACCACTCTTCTTCTTCCTGCCATCTATCTTCTTCCCGTCTTCTCCTTGCCGCCATGGAAGGTCATCGCACTCTAGAGACAAGCTTCACTACCCATGACAATAAAAAGATAGACGTCGTCTATACCAACGAGGAGGAGACAGTGGTGCGAGTACTGAGGATGTACGAGGGTTGGCTTGAGAAAGATGAGGACAAGTTTGTGGGATTGGACCTCGAGTACACCCCGGAGGACCCATATGAAGGGAGTGAAGTCGCCGTCGTTCAACTCGCCATGAGGAAACACGTCCGCGTCTACCACCTCTCCCGGTTTGTAGATCTGCTCTCTATAGCCAATCGCTTTCAGGGTTTTCTCCTCTTGTTCTTTATCCATTTGCTCATCTTGCAACTACTGGATTTTATTTAGGTCCAAATAAATTATGACAAGACAATGTTGAGAGTCTTCATCTTGCATTTAGTAAACTTTTCAAAATTATATTCTGATGATGATCTTGCATTGACAAAATATTTGTAGTTACAAATTTTGGTGATGACAAACTACATACTTTCAGGACTGACAGGAATTGTCCGGCACTGTGCCAGTTCCTTGTAGAAAAGGGAATTGTTTTTTGCACTGTCGACAATAAAACTGATTTTTCAAAATTTCATCGAGAGGGAATTAAAATTCCTGCGCATAACTGGATCGATATCCAGAGTCTTGTCAAGATCCTAGGGGGCTCGAGGAAGGATGGAATGTCATCACTTGCAACTAGAATCCTCGATGAGTCATATGACAGAATGAAAATAGATTTCCCTACGGACAGGCACGATTTCTGGGACGAGTGGCTATTGTCTGGTATAAACCTGAAGTATGCATCCATAGATGCTTAGGTGACCTATCAGCTTTACAAGAAGATCCATTTTTTTCTACGTTACCTCGTGTTTTGCCCTATTTTCAAGAGGGAAGACGAGCTTAGGGGATCCCTTTGTAGAAAATGCAGAATAGCTGAGTTGGAAGCTGCATATGCAAAGGAAATGGATGCATCTGAAGCAGCTGACAGAGAGGCTGCAGAAGCAGCTGAAAGAGAGCTTGCAGCTGAAGTAGAAGCAACTGACAGAGAGGCTGCAGCTGAAGCAGCAAACAGAGAGGCATCATCTTCTAGCGGCAACAATCAGGTATGTGATGCAGCGCTAATTGTGCCGCAGGACGCTGAAGATAGGGAAGGCAAGTCAGGTCCTAGGTGGGACGAAGCATTTCATGAGTTGTTGAGTGCCAATAATTTAAGATCCACCTGGAATGATCGCAGTTGGTCGCCTAGGAACGATGGCAAGCGCCTCAAGTGGGCTGATGCGAAGTGAATTAAATTTTACTCCTTTTGTGTTATGTTTCTATTTTGTGGAACTCATTTATCTTATCAAGATGTCTAGTGCCTCAAGTGAGAGTAGTAAAATAAATTTAACCCTCTTTGTGTTATGTTTCTGTATGTGTCTTGTAGCTTGTCAAGATGGTAGCTCGTTAACTAGCAGTTTGAAAGAGTACCTTTCTCCTCTCTCGCTAAACAGATATGTTTCATTTTTCCCAAATTGGTAGCAAATCTAGAGAAGATTCTCTCTTTGATAATTCGTTCCCTTTTGGACCTCTTTTTGCCTCTGCCTGTAGCAAATCTAGAGCAGCAAATCACACCAGGCAGAATACATTCATTTAGAAAACAAAACAAATGTAGATATAGTTGTGCGCAGCTAAATAGGATATAGCGATAGAAAGTAGGTTGCTTAACGAGGTTCGATGCATTCAACCCGAAATAGGATGCAAGCAAAATATAGAAAATCAAAAGAAGCTGCTTAACAGCAGCAGCAGACACATTCAACCCCTCCTTGCATGCGTCTGCGCCCCCGCCTCCTCCCTCCGGTGCTTCCTCCACTTCTTGTTACCCAGACCCTTGATCTTGGGGGCCTTGGGCTTGATTGGAGGAATGCGACCCTCTTCGATGGCCACCCGCTGGAGGTTTCAGAGGTGAATGCCGAGAGCCTGGTGTTCAGCAATGTAGGAGTTGACGTTCACGGTCTGGCCGCCTTTGTGGATGCCAGAGCTCGGGCCCTTTGCATGCTTCAGTAAGGAGTTGAAGTCGGTGCCAGCGAGACTCACCCGGCAGAAGGCGATCCCCTTGCAGAAGGGGTAGCTATAGTCGCCGCCAGCGAAGAAGGCACCGTACTGGCCGGCATGCAGCCTCCTCAGCACCTGACAAGTCTTGGTGTGCCTGGACTCATCATTGCTGTAGACGTCGTTGCCTTAAACCTATTGGAAGAAAAGGAAAATGGGAGAGTAGATGATGTAAGAAGATCGAGCAATCGAAATGCGAATAAGTGAATCCTAATAAACCAAGATCTAGCATCCAACAATGGGAATGGTAGAAGAACTAGGGAAGAGGAGCAAACCCTAGTTACCTTCGACCATGGATCGTCGATGCCGGTGTCGTAGGGGTTCAGCGGAGCGATGTAGTCATATGGATCGTAGGGGCCCCTAAAGAGCTGGATATGCTCGTGATCGGCAGGAGCCTCCTCACTGGCGGGGGACTCCTCATCGGCGGCTACATCGGTAGCAGGGACGGGGGCCTGGACGGGAACATCGGCTGCCATCGATGCCTCGACTGGGGCCTAGACAGGGATGGTGGCTGCTTTCAACGCGTCGAGGGGGACCGGCAAGGAGACGGGGCCTTGTCGGCGGCTATGTCGGTAGAGGGGACAAGGGCCTGGACGAGAACGGCGGCTGCCATCGATGGCTTGACTGGGGCCTGGACAAGGACAATGGCTGCTTTCAACGTGTTGAGGGGTACCGGCGAGGAGACGGGGGCCTCCTCGCCGGTGACGATGGCCACCGTATCCTCCTCCGCCATCACCGGCATGGACGGAGTATTCTTGGGAGTTTGCAGATGCTAGTGGGACAGTGGAGAGGGTTGCGTGAGGAGAGTAAGCGAGAGTGAGAGTGGGTGTGCGGAGAGGGGCTCTATAGTTAAGGTGAATGGAATAAAAGCATGTTTCATTGCACCACCGTGCAACGCGCCACACAGTCTACTGCACCGTGCACCGCGACACATGCACGGTACATCACGTTTTTTTCCAGGCCATGCATGGCAGTTCTGTATTAAGTCGCATGCAAAGGGCACATACACAATTTCTATGTACAAAGTTTGACACGACCCTAAAATTGGCAATAATTAAAAGTGGAAATGTAGAGGGGAAGGTAGGTGGCTGTACGGCGAGATTTGTGGGGTTGTGCTAGATCGAGTAGAGGGATGTGTTGATGACTGTGAGTGACTCGATGAAGGCAGAGACGTTAGGTCTCGTCGAGCTCAGCTCTTCGGCCTCCGGCTAGCACATGCAAGTTTCTTACGGTGGGGCCCAGTTGGAAGTGAGATTGAGAGCCGCTACGTAAAAAATGAGATATGTCTTATTAAAATCAAGTGGCAATAAATTGCAGTTGTCCATCGATGACCGTGCACTCGATGACGCATGTGTTGTGGCATAGTAGTAGAAGTAGTAGGCTTTTCAGACTTGATTAAACATGACATGACCAGTCGACGACTTTTTCCATGGACGGCATCGTGTTCCTTCTTGTAGAAGTCTCGTTGAGGGAGACGTCTGTGATGTCTCACGCTGTACTATGAAGGGCACGACGTGTGCAACGATCATCGTTGGATCGCACAGAATCAACGGTTGGTGCGCACGATCCGCATGACAATTGTGACAACCATTCAGGGAGTAGCAGACAGAGTGAAAACATGTTTGGGCTTCTACAAAAGATAGAGAGAGGGGGGCAAAATTGAGTAGTATCAAAAAACCAAGGGCAAAACTAAGTAGTATAAATATAGAAAGTGAGTGTCTTGTACAATGAAATACATCATGGCATATATCAAATTATGCCAAGATAGATCCACTAGAGTTCACTGGATGTGTGTTCTTTTCATAAACCACATGGACCCACTAGAGTTCATTGCATGTGTGTTATTGTCATAAAACAAATGGATCCACCGGTGTCATTGCATGTGTGTTCTTTTCATAAACCACATATTGATCCACCAATGTTATTGCATGTGTGTTCTTTTCATGAACCACATATGGATCCACCAGTGTCATTGAATCTGTGTTCTTTTCCTGAACCAGATATGGATCCACCAGAGTCATTGCATGTGTGTTCTTTCAATAAACCATAGCTAGAGACATCGCATCTCTGTTCTTTTCATTAACCACAACCAGTGTCATTTCCTGTGTGTTCCTCTCACAAACCACACATGGATCCACTAGTGCGATTGCATGTGTGTTCTTTTTCATGAACCACAGCCAGAGTCATTGGATGTGTGTTCCTCTCACAAACCACATAAGGATCCACCAGTGTCATTATCTGTGTGTTCTTTTCATGAACCACACCTAGTGTCATTGCATGTGTGTTCTTATCACAAACCACACATGGAACCACCAGTGTCATTGCATGTCTGTTCTTCTCACAAACCACACATGGAACCACCAGTGTCATTGCATGTGTGCTCTTTTCATTAAACCACACATGGATCCACCAGTGTCATTGGATGTCTCTTCTTTTCATGAACCACACTAAGAGTCATTGCATGTCTGTTCTTATCACAAACCACACATGGATCCACCAGTGTGATTGCATGTGTGTTCTTTTCATGAACCACAGCTAGAGTCATTGCATGTGTGTTCTTTTTCACAAACCACATAA
This sequence comes from Avena sativa, assembly GCA_916181665.1. Lineage (NCBI taxonomy): Eukaryota > Viridiplantae > Streptophyta > Magnoliopsida > Poales > Poaceae > Avena > Avena sativa. The sequence continues at coordinate 327,410,780 of OV702289.1, forward strand.
GGATCCACTGCTGTCATTGGATGTGTGTTCTTTTCATGAACCACACCTAGTGTTATTGCATGTGTTTTCTTTTCACAAACCACATAAGGATACACAAGTGTCATTGGATGTGTTTTGTTTTCATGAACCACACCCAGTGTCATTGCATGTGTGTTCTTCTCACAAACCACACATGGATCCACCAGTGTCATTGCATGTCTGTTCTTTTCATTAACCACAGCTAGAGTCATTGCATGCATGTTATTTTTCACGAACCACACATGGATCCACCAGAGTCCATTGCATGTATGTTCTTTTCATGAACCACATCTAGATCATTGCATGTCTGTTCTTCTCACAAACCACATAAGGATCCACCAGTGTCATTGCATATGTGTTCTTTTCATGAACCACACCCTGTGTCATTGCATGTGTGTTCTTCTCACAAACCACACATGGATCCACCAGAGTTCATTGCATGTGTGTTCTTTTCACAAACCACATATGGATCCACCAGTGTCATTGGATGTGTGTTCTTTTCATGAGCCACACCCAGTGTCATTGCATGTCTGTTCCTTTCATAAACCACACATGGATCCACCAGTGTCATTGCATGTGTGTTCTTTTCATGAACCACAGCTAGAGTCATTGCATGTCTATTCTTCTCACAAACCACATAAGCATACACCAGTGTAATTGCATGTCTGTTCTTTTCATGAACCATAGCAAGAGTCATTACATGTCTGTTCTTCTCACAAACCACATAAGGATCCACCAGTGTCATTGGATGTGTGTTCTTTTCATGAACCACACCCACTGTCATTACGTGTGTGTTCTTCTCACAACCACACATGGATCCACCAGTGTCATTGCATGTGTGTTCTTCTCACAAAACACATATGGATCCACCAAAGTTATTTGCATGTCTGTTTTATTCACAAACCACATATGGATCCACCAATGTCATTGGATGCATGTTCTTTTCATGAACCACACCCAGTGTCATTGGATGTCTATTTCTTTCATAAACCACACATGGATCCACCAGTGTCATTGCATGTGTGTTCTTCTCATGAAACACACCCAGTGTCATTGCATGTATGTTCCTTTCATAAACCACACATGGATCCACTAGTGTCATTGCATGTGTTCTCTTTTCATGAACCATAGCTAGAGTCATTGCATGTTTGTTCTTCTCAAAAACCACATAAGGATACACTAGTGTCATTGCATGACTGTTCTTTTCATGAACCACATCAAGAGTCATTGCATGTCTGTTCTTCTCACAAACCACAGAAGGATCCACCAGTGTCATTGGATGTATGTTCTTTTCATTAACCACACCCAGTGTCATTGCACGTGTGTTTTTCTCACAAACCACACATGGATGCACCAGTGTCATTGCATGTGTGTTCTTCTCACAAACCACATATGGATCCACCAGAGTTGATTGCATGTCTGTTCTTCTCACAAACCACATATGGATCCACCAGTGTCATTGGATGTGTCTTCTTTTCATGAACAACACCTAGTGTATTTGCATGTATCTTCCTTTCATAAACTACACATGGATCCACCAGTGTCATTACATGTGTGTTCTTTTCATGAACCATAGCTAGAGTCATTGCATGTCTGTTCTTCTCACAAACCACATAAGGATACACAGTGTCATCGCATGTGTGTTCTTTTCATGAACCACAGCTAGAGTCATTGCATGTTTGTTCTTCTCACAAACAGAATAAGGATCCACCGGTGTCATTGGATGTGTGTTCTTTTCATGAACCACACCAAGTGTCATTTCATGTGTGTTCTTCTCACAAACCTCACATGGATCCACCAGTGTCATTGCATGTCTGTTCTTTTCACAAACCACACATGGATCCACCCAGTGTGATTGCATGTTTGTTCTTTTCATAAACCACATAAGCATACACCAGTGCCATTTGATGTGTCTACTTTTCATTAACCACAGCTAGTGCCATTGCATGTGTGTTCTTTCCACAAACCACATATGGATCTACCAGTGTCATTGGATGTGTGTTCTTTCCATGAAGCACACCCAGTGTCATTGCATGTGTTTTCTTTTCATTAAACCACACATCGATCCACCAGTGTCATTGGATGTCTATTGTTTTCATGAACCACACCAGAGTCATTGCATGTCTGTTCTTCTCACAAACCACACATGGATCCACCAGTGTGATTTCATGAGTGTTCTTTTCATGAACCACAGCTAGAGTCATTGCATGTGTGTTCTTTTTCACAAACCACATAAGGATCCACTAGTGCCATTGGATGTGTGTTCTTTTCATGAACCACACCTACTGGCATTGCATGTGTGTTTTTTTCACAAACCACATAAGGATACACTAGTGTCATTGGATGTGTTTCCTTTTTCACAAACCATATATTGATCCACCAGTGTCATTGCATGTGTGTTCTTTTCATGAACCACACCCAGAGTCATTGCATGCGTGTTCTTCTCACAAACCACATAAGGATACACCAGTGTCATTGCATGTGTGTTCTTCTCATGAAGAATAGCTAGAGTCATTGCATGTATGTTCTTCTGACAAACCACATAAGGATACACCAGTGTCATTGCATGTCTGTTCTTTTCATGAACCACGGCTAGAGTCATTGCATGCCTGTTCTTCTCACAAACCACATAAGGATCCACCAATGTCATTGGATGTGTTTTCTTTTCCTGAGCCACACACAGTTTCATTGCATGTGTGTTCTTCTCACAAACCACACATGGATCCACCAGTGTCATTGCATGTGTGTTCTTCTCACAAACCACATATAGATCCACTAGAGTTCATTGCATGTCTGTTCTTCTCACAAACCACATATGGGTCCACCACTATCATTGGATGTGTGTTCTTTTTATGAACCACACCCAGTGTCATTGCATGTCTGCTCCTTTCATAAACCACACATGGATCCACCAGTGTCATTGCATGTGTGTTCTTCTCATGAACCACAGTTAGAGTCATTGCATGTCTGTTCTTCTCACAAACCACATAAGGATACACCAGTGTCATTGCATGTCTGTTCTTTTCATGAACCACATCTGGAGTCATTGGATGTCTATTCTTCTCACTAACCACATAAGGATCCACTGGTGTCATTGGATGTGGGTTCTTTTCATGAACCACACCCAGTGTCATTGCATGTGTGTTCTTCTCACAAACCACACATGGATCCACCAGTGTCATTGCATGTCACTGTTCTTTTCACAAACCACACATGGATCCACCAAGTGTGATTGCATGTGTGTTCATTTCATAAACCACACATGGATCCACCAGTGTCATTGCATGTGTGTTCTTTTCATGAACCACAGCTAGAGTCATTGCATGTCTGTTCTTCTCTCAAACCACATAAGGATACACCAGTGTCATTGCATTAGTGTTCTTTTCCTGAACCACAACTAGAGTCATTGCATGTTTGTTCTTCTCACAAACCACATAAGGATCCACCAATGTCATTGGATGTTTATTCTTTTCATGAACCACACCTAGTGTCATTGCATATGTGTTCTTCTCACAAACCACACATGGATCCACCAGTGTCATTGCATGTGTGTTCTTCTAAAAAACCACATACGGATCCACCAGAGTTCATTGCATGTTTGTTCTCCTCTCAAACCGCATATGGATCCACCAGTGTCATTGGATGTGTCTTCTTTTCATGAACCACACCCAGTGTCATTGCATGTCTGTTTCTTTCATAAACCACACATGGATCCACCAGTGTCATTGCATGTGTGCTCTTTTCATGAACCACAGCTAGAGTCTTTGCATGTCTGTTCTTCTCACAAACCACACATGGATCCACCAGTGTGATTGCATGTCTGTTCTTTTCACAAAACACATATGGATCCACCAGTGTCATTGGATGTGTGTTCTTTTCATGAACCACACCTAGTGTCATTGCATGTCTGTTCTTTTCACAAACCACACATGGATGCACCAGTGTCATTGCATGTGTGTTCTTTTCATGAACCACAGCTAGAGTCATCCCATGTGTGTTCTTCTCACAAACCACATAAGGATACACCAGTGTCATTGCATGTGTGTTCTTGTCACAAACCACAACTAGAGTCATTGTATGTCTTTTCTTCTCACAAACCACATAAGGATCTACCGGTGTCATTGGATGTGTGTTCTTTTCATGAACCACACCCAAAGTAATTGCATGTATGTTCTTCTCACAAACCAGATAAGGATCCACCAGTGTCATTGCATGTGTGTTCTTTTCATGAAACACACCCAGTGTCATTGCATGTGTGTTCTTCTCACAAACCACACATGGATACACCAGTGTCATTGCATGTCTGTTGTTTTCACAAACCACACATGCATCCACCTAGTGTGATTGCATGTCTGTTCTGTTCACAAACCACATAAGGATACACCAGTGTCATTGCATGTGTGTTCTTGTCACAAACCATAGCTAGAGTCATTGTATGTCTTTTCTTCTCACAAACCACATAAGGATCTACCGGTGTCATTGGATGTGTGTTCTTTTCATGAACCACACCCAAAGTCATTGCATTTATGTTCTTCTCACAAACCAGATAAGGATCCACCAGTGTCATTGCATGTGTGTTCTTTTCATGAAACACACCCAGTGTCATTGCATGTGTGTTCTTCTCACAAACCACACATGGATCCACCAGTGTCATTGCATGTCTGTTGTTTTCATAAACCACACATGCATCCACCTAGTGTGATTGCATGTCTGTTCTGTTCACAAACCACATATGGATCCACCAGTGTCATTGGATGGGTGTTCTTTTCATGAGCCACACCCAGTGTCATTGCATGTCTGTTCCTTTCATAAACCACACATGGATCCACCAGTGTCATTGCATGTGTGTTCTTTTCATGAACCACAGCTAGAGTCATTGCATGTCTGTTCTTCTCACAAACCACATAAGGATACACCAGTGTCATTGCATGTCTGTTCTTTTCATGAACCATAGCTAGAGTCATTGCATGTCTGTTCTTCTCACAAACCACATATGGATCCACCAATGTTATTGGATGTGTGTTCTTTTCATGAACCACACCCAGTGTCATTGCATTTGTGTATTTCTCACAAACCACACATGGATCCACCAGTGTCATTGCATGTATGTTCTTCTCACAAACCACACATGGATCCACCAGTGTGATTGCATGTCTATTCTTTTCACAAACCACATATGGATCCACCAGTGTCATTGGATGCATGTTCTTTTCATGAACCACACCCAGAGTCATTGCATGTCTGTTCTTTTCACAAACCACACATGGATCCACCAGTGTCATTGCATGTGTGTTCTTTTCATGAACCACAACTAGAGTCATTGCATGTGTATTCTTCTCACAAACCACATAAGGATACACTAATGTCATTGCATGTGTGTTCTTCTCACAAACCACAACTAGAGTCATTGCATGTCTATTCTTCTCACAAACCACATAAGGATCCACCAGTGTCATTAGATGTGTGTTCTTTTCATGAACCACACCCAGTGTCATTGCATGTGTGTTCTTCTCACAAACCACACATGGATCCACCTGTGTCATTGCATGTCTGTTCTTTTCACAAACCATACATGGATCCACCCGTTGTGATTGCATGTCTGTTCTTTTCACAAACCACATATGGATCCACCAGTGTCATTGGATGTGTGTTCTTTTCATGAACCACAGCTAGAGTCATTGCATGTGTGTTCTTGTCATACACCACATGAGGATACACCAGTGTTATTGCATGTGTGTTCTTCTCACAACCCACTGCTAGAGTCATCACTTGTCTGTTCTTCCCACAAACCACATAAGGATCCACCGGTGGCATTGGATGTTCGTTCTTTTCATGAACCACACCTAGAGTGATTGCATGTCTTTTCTTTTCACAAATCACATATGGATCCACCAGTGTCATTGGATGTGTGTTATTTTCATGAACCATAGCTGGAGTCATTGCATGTGTGTTCTTCTCACAGACCACATAAGGATACACCAGTGTCATTGCATGTGTGTTCTTTTCATGAACCACAACTATAGTCATTACATGTCTGTTCTTCTCACAAATCACAAAAGGATACACCAGTGTCATTACATGTGTGTTCTTCTCACAAACCACAGCTAGAGTCATTGCATGTCTGTTCTTCTCACAAACCACATAAGGATCCAACGGTGTCATTGGATGTGTGTTCTTTTCATGAACCACACCCAGAGTAATTGCATGTTTGTTCTTCTCACAAACCACATAAGGATCCACCAGTGTCATTGGATGTGTGTTCTTTTCATGAACCACACCCAGTGTCATTGGATGTGTGTTCTTCTCACAAACCACATAAGGATCCACCGGTGTCATTGGATGTGTGTTCTTTTCACAAACCACACATGGATTCACCTAGTGTGATTGCATGTCTGTTCTTTTCACAAACCACATATGGATCCACCAGTGTCATTGGATGTGTGTTCTTTTCATGAACCACACCCAGTGTCATTGCATGTCTGTTCGTTTCATAAACCACACATGGATCCACCAGTGGCATTGCATGTGTGTTCTTTTCATGAACCACAGCTAGAGTCATTGCATGGCTGTTCTTCTCTCAAACCACATAAGGATACACCAGTGTCATTGCATGTCTGTTCTTTTCATGAACCACAGCTAGAGTCATTGCATGTCTATTCTTCTCACAAACCACATATGGATCCACCAGTGTCATTGGATGTGTGTTCTTTTCATGAACCACACCCATTGTCATTGCATGTGTGTATTTCTCACAAACCATACATGGATCCACCAGTGTCATTGCATGTATGTTCTTCTCACAAACCACATATAGATCCACCAGTGTGATTGCATGGCTAGTCTTTTCACAAACCACATATGTATCCACCAGTGTCATTGGATGTGTGTTCTTTTCATGAACCACACCCAGAGTTATTGCATGTTTGTTCTTTTCATAAACCACACATGGATCCACCAGTGTCATTGCATGTGTGTTCTTTTCATGGACCACAGCTAGAGTCATTGCATGTCTATTCTTCTCACAAAGCACATATGGATCCACTAGTGTCATTAGATGTGTGTTCTTTTCATGAACAACATCCAGTGTCATTGCATGTGTGTTCTTCTCACAAACCCCACATGGATCCACTAGTGTCATTGCATGTATGTTCATCTCACAAACCACACATGGATCCACCAGTGTGATTGCATGTCTGTTCTTTTCACAAACCACATATGGATCCACTAGTGTCATTGGATGTGTGTTCTTTTCATGAACCACACACGGAGTCATTGCATGTTTTTTCTTTTCACAAACCACACATGGATCCACCAGTGTCATTGGATGTGTGTTCTTTTCATGAATCACAGCTAGAGTTATTGCATGTGTTTTCTTCTCACAAACTACATAAGGATACACCAGTGTCATTGCATGTGTGTTATTCTCACAAACCACACATGGATCCACCAGTGTCATTGCATGTATGCTCTTTTCATTAACCACAGTTAGAGTCACTGCATGTGTGTTCTTTTCACAAACCACATATCACGAGTGTCGTTGCATGTGTGTTCTTCTCATAAACCACATAGGGATCCTATCCTTAGGAGAGCCCTAACCTTAGCCCCCAATGGTGGCCGTTAGACCGAGTCTTCTAGAAGGCATGCCCTAACACAGTTGTTCTGCTTGACGATTGTTACATACCGTTCGATCGGGTCGCTTGGACGGTTGGGATGGATTCGTGAGAGCGATCCGCGAGTAGGATGTTCTGTGGCATGATTGGCCATGCTTGCTGCCCGCTTGCTCTGGACAAACTAGCAACACCGGGCACTCCCATGTTGCGAGTGTCATGACTCACGAGTTTAGTGGGCCATATTCCAGTGTCATGTCCCTATTACTTCTCTTCATCCCCATACTTCTCTTCCTTCCCCTCGAAGCCACTTTCCCCACTTCACTCCCATCCTGCCGTAGCCGCAAGCTGACGGCGCATCTAGCTATCTCTCCGGCAGCCACCCCCCTCTCCCTCTCTCTCTCTCGCCATGGGTTCAAGGGAGACTTTGAGGAAACGCGTCGTGACGACAGAGACAGTGATTTCGATGTGAGTCGTCTAATCTCTATCTCTGTCATCTGTGGCCAGTTATCTATTTCGAGCTAGATCTACTCTATTTACTCATGCGCATATGATGTGTTAGGCCAACCAAACGCTGTATGACTTCGACTATCATGGTTTAGCGGATGAAGACAGTCCTCTGCTATGTAAACATGGATATGTGCCCACTAAATTTGTAGCGTTTGAAGGACGAAACACAGGCAGGAAGTTTCTACAGTGTCAAGGACATCGTGCAATGATGCAAGGCATAAGTTGCGGTGTTGTCAAATGGGTAGATCTAGAGTGGCCCAAATCAATGCAGAAAACGGTGGACAAACTATGGGATATGACTGCTGAGTTGAAAGAATCCGTAGTCATCTCACTTCTTGACAGTGTTGAGATGAAGCTATGGGACCCAGTTGACACGACCAAGCTTAACCGAGATCTCAGGAGGGTGCAAGACAAGGTTAGCAAAGTCAAGAAGGAGAGGGACGTGGCATTGGCCCTGAAGGCTAAAGCAGAGCATGAACTGACTCAAGAAAGGAATGATCTTCACCAGGCCAAAGTCCCGCAGTTCACAACTACGAGTATTGATAAGTGCATGAGGAAAAATACAGAGCAACAATTGAAGTTGCGCAAGGAAGATGCTAAAAGGAAGGAATAGACGAATCGATCCTTGCTCTCGCAGGAAGATGCGCATCGGGCTAAGATTAGGAAGATCAAGGAGATGTGTGATAACTAGTTCTATTTAGCTTGAGCTCCGTGCCTTTTTAAGTTGTAATAGTAGTACTTGTTGACCTAGCGGTCTGAACTAGTGGTCCTGGAGTCCTGGGAGGAAAAAATTGGTCTCCCGTTAATTTGTCTTAACCATGCATTACTTCCTTTTTTCTGATCATGGTGGTATTCTGACATTGGTGGTTTGTTTAAACGTAATCTACGTGGATTGTGCCGCATGCAAATGGCACAACCACAATTTATAAAGTGGAAGCACGTACACCCGGTTAATGGAGATCTAGGAGCTTCGCTAGACGCAGGGGATGTAGGAGCAGGGAGGCGGTGAGATAGGCGGGCTCAAGCATCTGGGCATTATCGGTTGCCATTGCTGTTAATGTTGCCACGTCGTTGTGCAGCATCTGAAATAAGTTGCTGCTTCGTGGAGTGTAGCAGCTTAAATAATTTAGTTTTGTGCCACTTACATTCCATCGAATTTAGAGACCTCCTGCCCCTCTGTAATCGTGGCACCGGTGTTGCGTGTTTTCAGATAGTAGTGGCACAATCACAATTTCGGATTCAACTACTGACTCGGGCGTTTCCAAACCCTAAGTCGCAGTACATTTTACTCAGAGAGCGTGGGTAGATTGTTTCGCTCAGCAAAGTGCCACAGACAGAGCTCCAGAATTTAACTGAATTACATATATAGGTTCAAGTTCAACACATTACTATGCATCTTCATTGCCAGCAGCCTTCTTCCGCAGCCTGGGTGCCAGGCCTTCACGTCCACTGGCTTCTTCATTTCCTGCATCCTTCCTCTTCCTTGGTGCCAATTTTCTTAGCTTCACGTACTCTGCATCGCTAGGACAATCAGCACCAGAATCGTGTCCAGCATCATCTTTCCACTCGTTTTACCTTCTTCGGGCAGCAAAATGACTAACCCGACAGTCATGTTTCCAACCTTGCGGCAGTTCCTGTCAAAGAAACAGGACTGTTGCATAATTACCCAATATCTACAGAGTAAATGAAACAAAAATTACAATTCAGCATAAACATGCGAACCCCAAGAGACTTTTGCTTACCAGGAGCTAATTGGATTCGAGCGACCACCCTGTCCAAGAATAGAAGGGCGACTCCCAGTTGCAACAGCTTGCACATCCAGTACATCACAATTCAGCTCAAACATGCAAGCCGAAGCATACCTTTTCATCAACCCAATTAGCTGTTTTTCACACGTTAGAGGAACCATGATGCCATGTTCATCCATGAAGCTGAACTTTGTAGTCTACTTCGACCATAATTCATCATGATTACGCAGAGCAGCAACCATACCAGATATAGTGCAGATCTGCGCAGGCGCTTCTTCCATCATGATGCAATGGTGTCCATACCACTTGCCCTTCACCCTTGTTGATTTAGAGTCATACCTGAAGAGGACTACCGTAACCAGGTAAGGGTGGTCCGCGGAGATCCCACTTGACAGAGAATTGTGGACAAAATATGTTTGTCAGCGTTGGGCTAACAAACAATGGTAGGTTCAGTAGCTAGCTAGCAGTTATAAATAGTGCTAATAGCAAAGAGAAGGGTAGCTCACCCACATGTAGCCATAACTTCTTCTTCCTTGGTAGTAGGATCTGCCATCCCCTGAGCTGCTCGGCTCGTCGGAGGCGGGGGTGGGCTAGAGCCTCGCAACAGCGGCTACGGCATGCTCCATTGGAGCTCGGGATCAGCGACTAGGCGCAGCAACTTGGCACCGGAAGTCAAATGTCCGAAGGGATCGTCCTACTTGGAGGGTGGATTTCAACGCCGCCGGTGCTAGGGGAAAGGAGGGAATGGATTTGTGAAATTGGTCAATGCATCCAATCCACTTAGTTCCTCGATTTGCCTAAGAGGTTCCCGCGTTGGCGCTCGCATCACGGACAGACGATCGACATGTGGGTCTCGACCGTCTACTTCACGAGGCAGTTTAACAGAATGTTTGTATTTGGCAGAGGTGAGATGAGTTTGCCTCGAAATTTCCCCTCTGAGTAGTTGGCACCCCAAATTTACGAAACACGGCAATTACAGGCAACTTGGGTACCGCCATGCACTCGCCCATGAACTTTCAGGCCACAAACAAACAATCCCCTTAGTACCACCCACCCCGCCAACGCAGACGTACTTCCCTTAACAAGGAAGGAACTACGGTAAAACAAATCCTATGTCTCCACATTCTCCACTATGGTTTCCTCGCTCCTCACTCTTACTTTCATTTACTCCCTTTAGTAGTTAGGTTTAAATATAGGGAAATTCTTCGTAGTTGCATATCTAGAGAATTTACCTTTGTGTCAAGCCTAAAATTGAAGAAGTATTAAAATTTGGAGTAGCACCTATTCACCCCCCACCCTCTAGGTGCCCATACGATCCATTTCAATTGGTATCAGATCCTCGGTTCTATATTTGGGCTTAACAGCCTAAGAGAAGTATGTTTGCTAATGGAGATGGGAGTGAGGCTATGGACAAAGTCATAATGGATGATCTCAATACGTTGGAAACAACCTTGTTGAAATCCTTTGAGTCCAAAATGTAATAGATGTATCAAATGATTACTCGTCTCACTTCATCTATAGCCCCACCTCCATCTACCTCTGAGGCCTCCACTCCTCTATTAAGGATAAAGCTAACGCTGATTCCAAAGAAGACGAGTTGGTGGGTGAGAAAAATAATGGTTCCTCTTCCAAGAAGGGAAGTGGCAAGGAGGAAAATAGTGAGGTATCTCACCTATATTCTCCCAACCCACCAATCCCTCACCCTCATATAAACAATAGGGGTGATCCACCCAAGCTTACTGCATCCTCATTTAATCAATGTCAATTCTTAATGAAATCTCATGTGTGCAGTTCATCCATTGAGCTTTGGAGGATCATTGAAGAAGAGAAGTGGTGGACAGTCAACTCAATGCAACGGCTCTTGACATGATTCAACTTGGTCTGGGTCCTAAGAACATGCCACATATTGAACACTTCAACACTGCCAAGGAAGCTTGGGATGCTCTCGCCGACTTGTTCATCGACAATGAAAGCATGAGAAGAAATAGGTAAGATTCTCTAATCAATGAAGCTGAAGGATTCTACATGTTGGATGGTAAGGACCATGAAGACATGTATAGAAGGCTCAAGAGTATTGCTACAACATTTAGAAAGCATGGTGCCACTCATATTGATGATGCTTGGATCAAAAGAAAATATGTGAGTGCCATCATGCCATTTGAGCCCACAAATTTGAAGAGTTTGCAAGGTAGACACAACTACCACCAAATTACTTCCAATGAAGTCATGCAAGAAATGGCGGCCTTTAAAGTTGCACCTAAGAACACCGAAGATTCTCACGCTTGGGCAATTGGGATGCAAAAGGTGTAAATGTTGCATTAAAGGCCAATGTTGTTGAACAAGATGAAGATGATAGAGGGTTTGATATTGTCTCCATGAGCTGTCCCGAGGAGGTGAAGCATGCTCATGGTGAGTACATGGCCTTATATTCAAGAAACTTTTGGAAGGACCCAGCTAAGGCTAAATCTAAACTTGAGCGCAAGAATGGTTCAAGTGGGCGAAAGGAAAATGGCCCAAAACTGAGAACTTGCTACAATTGTGGAGACTGTTGGCACTTTGTGGCTGAGTGTCCCTATCAAACTAGAGAAGATAATGGGGGTAGGCTCATCCTCAAGGAAAAGTCCAAGGAACCTCGAAAGAATCCATTAGTCAAGAAAAATGGTCCCTACAAGAAGCAACCTAAGATTGTTTTGGTGGCACAAGAAGAGTATTCATCTGCAAGTGAAGATGAAGAGGATGAAGATAGCACTCGAGAGGTGTCTACAATATCCACCACATCCATCCCCACATTGCTCTTCGACTCTCCCAATGAAAACGTCATCAACAAAAACGTCACTTTCTTATGGCAAGAAGTTCTGAGGTATCATCTTCTATCTCTTCTTTTCCTAAGACTACTATGAATGTTGATATTGATGATCATACAAGTATTAGAGTAAAGGAAGAAGTTATTGATTTGGACCATTTTATCACTAACTTGCAAGGTGAGCACAAACTACATTTTGAGGCTCTCATGAGCCAACTTGCTCACTCTGAAGAGCTCCTCGAAAAAAAGGGAAGAATTGAAAAAGATGATGCCATGGAGATTGCATCCTTGAAGAATGCTCTAGAAGAGGAAGAAGAGACTCGAGTCTCTCTAGAGGAGAGGATTGAGTCTATTGAGGAGTCACATGACAAGGTTGTAGCCCAACTCATAAAGGAACGTGAAATTTCTCTTGCCAAGGTAAAGAAATTAAACAAGGAGAAGATTGACTTTGGGGCTACTCATGCTGGACCCTTGAGAAATTAGAGAAACTTGGCATTGCCTACAAGGCATTGGAGAGTAAACACTCTACTCTAAATGAGTCTCATGATCAGCTCCAAACTCAATTGGACAAGTATGATATGCCTAGCACCTCTACAACATCATGTGGACATGAAGATGTCATTGAAGAAAATGCTAGGTTGAATCATGAATTTGTCAAGGGATCCCACCCCAAAGGTAAGGAAGTCCTAGATGAGATCCTTGGTAAGCAAAGGGAAAGCCATGGAAAAGTGGGACTTGGCTATGTTCCCAAGACCAAGAAGAAGAAGAACAACAACAAAAACAATATGAAGAAAAGCAAAACTGCTCAAGCAAAGACAAGCACCATCACAAAGGAAAAAACTAACTATATTGGTTTTGCAGGGTCTAATAATCCTAATTATGAATTATTTGTGATTACTATGGTGATGTCTATGCTAGTTATATTGGTCCATTTGATAATTACATTTCTTGGTCTATTTGGGTCCCAAATACCCTTGTTACTAACATGAGAGGACCCATTGAAAATGGGTACCTAAGACCAAGAAGTAATTCTCTTGCAGGGGTATGCTTCCGGTGGTTCGAAATGGGTGCTCTATAGCGGGTGCACGAGTCATATGACCGAAAGCAAGGAGATCATCATGAAGATGAGACCAAATCATGATCAAATAACCGTCTCCTATGGTGATAAGTCAAAATTCGAGGTATTGGGTCTTGGCAAGGTTGTGGCTGCCCACAATATTTCTCTCATGGACGTCATGCTTGTTGAGACCCTCGGTTACAACTTACTTTCTGTTCGTGCCCTTGGTAAGATGGGCTTTTCTCTTTTTATTGATGGTGATTTGGTGGTACTCTTGTGGAGAAAGTCTCTAAAGGTCGCTTTCATCGGATATGTCGAAAATGACCTGTATTAGGTGGAATTTTCGGGGAAAACAACTGCAGGTCTGATGTGTCTTTTCGGAAAAGCCGACGCAGGTTGGTTATGGCATTGCTGACTAGCCCACATCAATATGAGAACTTTGCAAAGCCATCACAAGGGTGGCCACATTCTTGGACTAAAAGAAAATGTTTCCTTTACCAAAGATCATGTTTGCAGGGCTTGCGTTGAAGGGAAGATGCATGACTCTCCCCATCGAAGGAAAACAATTATTTCATCAAAGAGGATTTTGGAGCTGCTTCATGTGGTCCTCTTTGGTCCTCCGTCTCATGCGAGCCTCTGTGGGAAGAAATATTGCCTCATAATTGTTGATGATTATTCAAGATATACATGGGTTTAATTCTTCAAGCTGAACAGTGAGACTCAACAAACGGTCATCGATTTTGCCAACGAGGTCTAGCGTCAATGCAATGTCCCTACATTGGCAATTAGAAGTGATAACGGCTCCGAGTTCAAGAACTACACTCAAAAATGAATTCCTAAGTGAAGAAGGGATAAGACACCAATATTTCGCTACATACACCCATCAACAAAATGGTGTAGCCGAGAGGAAGAACCGAACTTTAATTTATATGGCAAGGTCTATGTTGGCTGAATTCAACTCCCCATATAACTTCTAGGCTGAAGCCATTTCCACCGCATGTCATTCATCCAACCGGGTTTACCTCCAAAAAATCTTGGACAAGACACCTTATGAAATACTTACTGGTAACAAGCCCAACATTTCATACTTCCAGGTATTTGGTTGTAAATGTTTCTTTCTTATCAAAGGAGTTCGTTTATATAAATTTGAGTCTAAGGCTTTAGAAGGAATTTTTGTTGGTTACGGTGCCGAATCCCACACTTATAGAGTCTACAATAAGCTCACCGGGACTGTTGTAGAATCTTGTAGTGTGGTGTTCGAGGAAAATGATGGCTCCCATGCGTGGCAAGTTGATGTTTTTGATGAAGATGTTGAAATACCCCAAGATGCCATAAGAAGAATGGGCATGCGATTTTTCCGCCCCATTGAGGAATCCCTTGTGGCAGATCGGGAAGGACAATGCTCTACTCAAGTAGAGCCATCATTGACACAATTCAACAAGCTCCACTTGCTAGAGAAACCACTACACCAACACCTCCACCTGCTGAAGGCCATCCATCTGCTGAAGTTTCTGGAAACTCCAGGCCAGATTATCCGGGCGACACCGGATTATCTGGTCATACTACATCAAATGCAAGGACCAAACAAAACGATCAAGAGATTGATGCAACTCCTAGGCCGGATTTTTCGAGAGACACCGGATTATCCGACCCCTCTCCAACTTGTGCCAGAAGCATCCAAGATAATGAACAAGGACGAAGTACTCCCAAGCCAGATTATCTAGCCACTCCCTCGGCCGGATTATCCGGCCCTAAAGACTCAGAATTGCAGCAGCCTCCTATTATGGATGCTCACCAAAATCAAGGGCAAGGTTCTTCATCTCTAGTTCACGCTGAACAAGTGGTTGATCAAGGTCAAGCTAATGGTCCCGACAAAGACTCAAATAATGAAGAAAGTCCTCCTAAAAACAACAAGTTGATTGAACTTCGTCGCAAAGATCATGCAGAAAGAAATCTCGAATTAAGAGGACACACTCTTGATAAAGTTGTAGGTGACCTCAAACGAAGGGTGTCCACAAGAAGGGAGCTTGAAAGCTTCAGTGAGAATCAAGCTCACATATCCATGGTGGAACCCAAGAAGGTGTTTGAAGCTCTAGAAGATCCTGACTGGGTTGCTTCTATGCATGAAGAGTTAAATAATTTCGAGTGCAACAAGGTCTGGAAATTACTAGATAAGCCCAAAGATTGCCGCAATGTTATCAGCACAAAGTGGATCTTCAAGAATAAGCAAGATGAGAATGGAACTAGTGTAAGCAACAAGGCAAGACTCGTGGCACAAGGCATTTCCCAAGTTGAAGGCATCGACTTTCGCGAGACTTATGCTCCTATGGCTCGTCTTGAGTCCATCCGTATCCTTCTTGCTTATGCAGCTCATAATAATTTTCAATTATAGCAAATGGACGTTAAGATTTCTTTTCTTAATGGTCCTCTACATGAGTTGGTATATGTAAAGCAACCCCCAGGTTTTGAGGATCCCAACTTCCCGAACCATGTTTACAAGATCGATAAGGCACCGTATGGCCTTAAACAAGCCCCACGTGCGTGGTATGAGCACCTTAAAGAGCTTTTGCTAGATCGTGGCTTCGAGGTTGGGAAAATCAATCCCACTCTTTTTACTAAGAAGGTTAAGGGGAGCTCTTCATATGCCAACTATATGTAGACGACATTATTTTTGGCTCTACTAATAAAGCTTTTAGTGACGAATTTTCAAAGCTTATGACTGACAGGTTTGAGATGTCTATGATGGGAGAATTACGGTTCTTACTTGGATTTGTGATAAAACAACTTAGAGAAGGAACCTTCATAAATCAAGCAAAGTACATTCAAGACACGCTCAAGAGGTTCAAGATGACGGATCTTAATGGCGTTGCCACACCAATGCAAACTAAATGCCATCTTGAACTCAATCCCAATGGTAAATATGTGGACCAAAACGTATACCGGTCCATGATCGGCTCTCTTCTTTACATCTGCACATCTAGACCCGATATTGTGTTGAGTGTAGGTGTGTGTGCAAGGTATCAAGCAGCTCCTAAAGAAAGCCACTTGGTGGCGGCCAAGAGAATCTTCTGATATTTGGTTGATTCCCCTAATTTTGGTTTATGGTATCCTAAGTGTTCCAATTTCTCTTTATGTGGTTATACTGATTCAGATTGGGCTGGTGACAAGGATGATAGGAAATCAACTTCTGGAGCTTGTCAATTTTTGGGAAGGTCTTTGGTATGTTGGTCTTCTAAGAAATAGAATTTTATATCTCTCTCCACCGCCGAAGCTGAATATGTGGCTGCTGCAAGTGCATGTACTCAATTATTATGGATGAGGCAAACTTTTAAATGAATACGGTGTCAATTGTGACAAAGTGCCTCTTTTATGTGATAATGAGAGTGCAATCAAAATTGCGTACAATCTGATGGCATACAAGAACAAAGCATATTGATATTTGCAATCATTTTATTCAGGATCATGTTCCTCGTGGTGATATGGATCTATCTTTTGTGAGCACGAAGAACCAACCTGCTGATATTTTCACGAAGGCACTGGATGAAGCACGGTTTTGTTATTTGAGGACTGAGCTAAATATCGTTGATTCAAGGAGTTTGTCTTGATTACTCATGCACACCTACTTACATCTCATCCTTTATTTGGTTTAGGTATGGGCATGGATATAGGGGGAGTGTGGTCCTAATTGGTTGGGTTAACCCTCCCCCCATAATACCGAAAGCAAGAAAAATCATTTCTCTTAATATCATTTTGTCATATGTGAGCTTATTGAGGAGTATTGGTCATGAACCCAAGATATATCTTCACGGTGTCATACCATGCACTCCAACATGGTGGCTTCGGCCACCGCCCTCTTCCGTAAGAAGAGTTGGTTCCATATGGATTTTTCTAGATATACTTGCATATCTCATGTTCTTATGGAAAACACACTCAATTTTGGATTTTATTTGATTTGGTTCTTGCAATCTTGAGCCTATAGTACCATCTTAGTTTGGTTGTCTAAACCTAAGCCTTTTTGTGTCCCCGAGCCATCTATTCTTGCACGGAAGTCTGTTGTTTCCTTTGTGGGGGTTTGTTTGGGGGTGAGTGGTCCTGAATTTATGTCTAATAGAATTTCAGAAAATGGGCCGAATTATCTGCCCCAAGTGGTGGCCAGATAATCCGACCATGGCGGTTTCTGTCTACTAAGGGCTGGGCGATGGGGGGAAGAGCTCAAACATAGCAGTTATTCTCCCCCGACCCCCTCTCTCTCCCCAAGCCACAGCCTACCGCTCCCGCCCTCCTCAGAGCCGTTCTGGCCACCGGATTCTCCGGGCCTCCCCCAGATCTTCTTCCCCACACATATCGGTACCTTCTCCTCCGCGTTCTCCCTTAAATGAGTGAGGTAAATACCTCTCCACCATCTTTTGTATAGATGTGTTGATTGTTGGTGGAACTTGGACTAGGAGTCGCCTTGTGATTTACTTTCCAGGTAGAAATCATAGTCTTGCAATACATCTGCCCGATCTATGTTGCTGCATTCAATTTGGGTAGATTCTGAAAATTTCCACCATGGCTGGATTATCCACCTTTGGCACGGCTAGATTATCCGGCCTGGCAGATTCATCTCTAGTTCAAAATTTCTCAGATTTTGTGCATCATGTATTTTGAGCTATGGTTTGTTTGCCTATTGTTTCTACATCCCTCCTGGACTTGTGTGTGTGCTTACCCCCATGCTATCGCTCTTATTCGTTTCACAGGTGGTTCTAGTGCTCCAAGACCTACAAGCACCATCCTCGTGCTGATTACTTCACACCTGACAGTGAAGGTGGTTTGATTGACGAGGTTGAACTATGCAGGCAAAAAAGAGAGGCTGGCCGGATGGCTGAACAAGCAAGGAAGGAGAAGGATAGAAGGGGTGTTGCAAAGAGGAAGGTTGAGGCACCAATGGCAACTATAAGGAAATGGATCCTATCACTTTTTCCTCTATCCGTCATCGTGATCTGTATGAGGAAAGTGAGAGAGATGGACAGCTTGGGGATTCTCGCTTTTGGTGTGCTGACTAGGAGTTCATCTATGAGGACGTCTATTCATCTCTAAAGATTCGCCCTATGCGTCCCATGGTTATTGTTGAGGTTGTGGAGAAGCCTTAACTTGCTGATGCTATGGTTGTGACTGAGCGGATGGGGCTACATACTCTTATGGCTCTTTAGTGCTCCTATGACTCTGAGGTGGTGAAGCAATTTTTCACCACTTCGGTGATTTGTGGCGATGAGAACCGCACTATGAAGTGGATGACCCATGACACTATGATGCAATATGACTTTCGGAATTTCTCTAGGGTGCTTGGCTATACGTTCCATGGCCAGGATCGTCCGTGTGGCCATCGTATCATCACTCAGCTCAAGCCCAACAAGGATGTTGCTCTTTCTCCTTGCACAGCTCCCAATGGTATTGTGGGTACGCTTGCTGGCCTCTCCACTCTTTATGCTCGGTTGGTTGTTGTGTTCCGTGACTCCATAACGCCTAGTGGGGGCAACAATGACAGTATTCGTGGCCACATGGTTTAGCTGCTCGTTTTTTCTTATGAGGTAGCCACCTGTGAGGATAACTCAGTGGACTACAAGCTGGATGTGATGGAGTTCATATATCATGAGTTGACTGATGCCATGTTTAATAGGTTCTCCATTCCGTATGCCCCTTACATTGTGATGCTCATCAAGTATTTGTTTCCCACTGGAGAATTTCACTATGATGTTGAGCATAAGGTGAAGAAGATCTACAACAAGTCTAGGAAGACTGCTCACCCATCTTCTGCTCCAGAGGGTCTTATGAGGGATGCTTGTGCTACTGCTCGTAGGCCTCTAGTGCCCCATGTTGCCCGTGAAGTGAAGTAGCTGAATTGGTTCCAGCGGAACATCTTGTGCATGGGGGTGGATACTCATAAGGGGTAGACGAGGCGCACAAGCAGCACCACTAGATGTCTCACACCTAGCAGCTCATTCTCCACCATGTGTCTGGGGCGTCAGGCACTCCTCTATCTCCTACCGTGCCTACTCCGTATGCTCAGTGGAACTCTTCTGGACTCGAATATGGAGAGCTCAAGCGCCACCTGTTTCCTGCCCCGGCGAGGGATCTGACCCCACTAGCTGATGATGATGAGGAAGATGAGGAGGAGTATGATGATGAGGACTACGAGTGATCTATTGGGGCGCTAGCATCGCTCTTCTTCCTTTTTGGCGTTTTGATGCCAAATGGGGAGAAGTGGTTCTATTAGGTTGTCATGGATTTGCATTGGTCAGGCGCAAGTATTTGCACTCTATCATTTTGGTTTTATTCTCACTTGTGCCCATTTAGTGTTGAACTTTTATTCGTGATTTGTTTTGTATGAGACTATGTTGGTGTGTGGCACTAGAATTATCTTATGGATTTATCTCTCGATGATTATGGATCCATATATCATATTGGCTATCTATGTTGGTTATCTTTCTTATGGTGGAAGGCCTTAATGGTTATCATGTTAACTATCCTTATATTATATTGAGGACTTCTATCTCACGGTGGTATGATGTTGTTGTTCCAATTTGTCATTTGTATGTAGATACCATTCCAATGAAATAGTCTTGTACGTATTTGTGTGCATTTGTATTTGAATGCAAATATTCTAGTTATGCACACATTTAGGGTGAGTCTTTTTCATCCTTGAAATGATATTGTAGGAGATCTATTGCAAATACTAGTATTGTCATCTAACACCAAAAATGGGAGATTGAAAGAACCTTTCATGATCCCTAGTGTTTTGTGTGTTAGATAACAATACTATGGATCATCTCATGTGTACTAAGTGTTGCAGATAATTGTTCATATGAAAAGCAGCCAAAATCTGTTGTTGAGGGGAAGATTATCCGCCCCTGCCAAGGGCTGGATAATCTGTCCTTGTTCGATCAACAAACGCGGGCAAGGCGCGTCATGAAGTGAGGGGGCCCGATAATCTCTCGGATTGTCCGGCTATGGCCGGAGGTTTTGCCCGGGCTGGATAATCCGCCCCTACAGGGGCTGGATAATCCGCCCCCGAGAAGGTTTTCAAAGACTGGCCAGGTGCATCATGCAAAAAGGGGGACGGATAATCCACACCCCAGGGAAGTTTGCAAATGGTCCCAAGGCACGCCGTGTGGCATAGGGGGCGGATTTCCCCCCAGAAAATTCGAGTCTGGGGCGAAGGATTGCCCCACCCGGATAATCCAGACCCCACTTTGGCCGGATAATCCGGCCCCAACTTCACCAACATCCAAGTCTAGACAGGGGTATAAATGCCCCAATCACTCCTCCTGTCAGATCTCTTGATTCATTCGAAAAAGTACTGGCCTGTTCTTCAAGATCCTAATCGAGATCTCTCACTTCAACCACCTGAAATCTCTGATCTTTGGGGAATTGAAGGAGGAGACATCATTCATCAACATCACGAATCAAGCGCATCACTTCCCTCCATTCACTTGGAGAATTATTGATATAGTATTACTTGCTAATATCTCGTGTTTTGGTTTTGATAATAGTTGTTCTTGTGGCAGCTTGTTGTCACTACGGGATCCTCCAATTCGGTTGTGGATGTGTGTCCCACTAGTTGTGTAAAGGCACCGGTTCCCACCTCGAAGGGTACCAAAAGTGGAAAGGTGGATCATGCCTTTGGTGGCGAGATCCATCGGAGAACAGGGTGAGGCCTATTGTGGCATGATGGTCTTAGTACCACCCACCCCTCCAATGCAGACGTTGTTCCCTTAACAAGGAAGGAACTGCGGTAAAACAAATCATGTGTCTCCGTGTGCTCCACTACGGTTTCCTCGCTCCTCACTCTTACTTGCCTTTACTCGCTTAGTAGTTAGGTTTACATATAGGGAAATTCTCCGTAGTTGCATATCTAGATAATTTACCTTTGTGTCGAGCCTAAAATTGAAAAAGTATTAAAATTTGGAGTAGCACCTATTCACCCCCCCTTTAGGTGCCCATACAATCCACTTTAGAGTTGACGGATCGAAGCGAAGATGTCCATTGAACCCAAGTTCTTCCTCACGAAACCCGAAGACCATTATCGAAGACCGTTCCTGATCCCGTTGAACCCCGGTTCTGAACCCTAACATGTGACCTCTATCCGAGCCCCTATTTTATAATTTGGCATATTAAATCATTCATGCCCGCATATATATTTATTTGTTTGGGGGACTTTGTTGAATCACCTAATAATTAATTATGGAGTGTTTATGCGGGATATCTTTGACATATTCCGGACTCCATTTAAATCTGTGTAGCAAATCGATGCCAAGTTTTGCCTTGTTAATTCAACATTTAATTTGTGGGGTAGATAAATAACTTAACCATAATATTTATTTGTCGATATTCTGATTCCGCTTAATATTGCATATTAGACCGCATATTTCCATGGCATGCATCATAGCATAAACATGCCGGATCTTCTACCGTAGTATTAAATATTGCATCAGGTGTTCTTTCTAGTGTTTTTATTCTTCACCGGATAAGATGATGAGTTGATGTGAGATACGACAAGCCTTCGGTCACCGACTTTATCTCTCAGGCGAGCATTCTACCCCTCTCTACCTATTTTGCATTTATAGTCTTTATTTCCTCCTATTGATCTATTGTTATCCTTATTGTCGATGATTTAGTACGGTACCTTTATTTAGCTACACTACTATATTGCCTTGGTTATCATATTTCCTTTGTTTGAGTACCTAGTTTTGCCCTTGCGAGTCGTAGACATGCTTAGTACCGCTCTCATACAGGTAAACTGTGATATCTGGTTATGGTTGATACTAAGATAATTAAGTTGGTGATGTTGGTAATGGTTATGGATATTGATTCACCTAATGATAAGGCCCCGGCAGGGACCACCTTTGGGAACTACTTGAGCCGACCTAGGACCCATTCGTTCTACGATAGCAGTTCTGAGTTGATCGCGCTAACCAAACGCACAGGCCTCCGGGACCCCCCTCAACTACCGGCGCTATTCGTTTATCCAGAGAGTCACAAAATGGTTTTCCATTTGTTGCATACACATAATATGTCCTATGACATGGTAACTATAATATGTATTCGGACATGGTGATGATATGATATTTTGTGGACAACATCTGCATTGTATACATAAACACGCTGTGGCTAAGAGGTCATCTTCCATAGTGGAGTTGTGACCCTTCTCGACTATAGAAGCAAACGTTTTACCTCCCTTGAGAATCTCCGTACCTCCTAGTTGGGTCAATACAGTAGGTGATACATCTGGATACACGCGTAGCTATGAGACAGTTCTTGTTGTACGATTTGAATGGCACGCGTAATATGTTGCATGAAGGGTTGAACATGTGTTTGCGAATAGTAGTGCACCCCTGCATAGTAAATCTTTTCAAGAAGTTGTGTGTCCATGGAAATGGACGCCTCAGGATTACAGTGTCATGATCATAGACAATGCCACTAATATTTTGCCTCTTTAATACTATTACTAGTAATTATCCTTATCAACTAAACAATTGCTTAACTAAAATTGCCACCGTGTGTGTTGTGTAAGAGGACTTCCTCGATTGGTCTTCGAGGGGGAAATCTTTAGATGGGTTATGCTTGGTGTTATATTATTATTGTCGTACAATGCTATATTATCTTTCTCTAATATCCTAAGTTGTAGCGTGTTTCCATATGTTAGATAGTGCAAGCTATGCTGCCGCTAAGCCCACCATACCTATGTAGGCAAGGACCGCCGAATTGTAAGACTCGCCATATGCTGGCCTCAGTACTGGCTTCTCTCTTTCTGGTTTTGTTTTCCCTTTGCTGTCACCCCTTTGGCTTTGATAGGTATATGATTGGCAATGCTAGCAAGGTTACTTTTCCGGCTTGGCCTGGGCAGGGTTATGGACACCGTCGTGTTATTCTGAAGGACTCTTAGTCCCATTTGCTTATTATTCGTACTCGTATACTATTTAGCTTTCTTTTTAATTGTAACATTTTAATCCTTGACTCATCGAGTCGTTGTTGTATATATATGTTTCTTGTGGGTTCTGTTGTAAAGTATTGTGATGTATCTACTTGTTTACAATCCCACCCACACAAATGTGTCTGGTGGGCGTCTTTAAATCTCTTCTATGTGGATTTTGGTGGAAATGCTAGGACCTGCATAGAACCGATTCGGGGGTGCTACACTCTTGGAGGGCCTCAGCATGACGGAGGCGTTCCAGCGCAACCGCCTCCAGGATAAGCTCTCTCCCCTCCGCGAGGCGCTCACGCTCGGAGTCCTACTATGCCTCATTCACTGCCCAATCAGTGCTAAGTCGATACAGGCCCTAGCGCACGGCCTAGATTGCAGCATCGGCATAGCACCTATGGTCCGCATCATCCCGCGAGGCCAGCAGCTTCCACAGAATAGGATCAGGATCGCCGCAAGCCCCGGCAGTAGCTCGGGGGCTCCCCCTCTCGTCCCCCTATCCCGTTGAACTTACAGCCCCAGCAGCACGGCACCGGGGTTTGGCATCTGAATCTTCATTTCCATGGCAGGTCCTTTTAGGCCAAGAGGTTACTGAAGGGCCTTCGAGCTCCACTGTGCATTTCCCTTCCGCTTCTTGCGCCCTCCTTGCCTTACAAGTCTCTCGCGCCAAGCGCTCCTCCTCCGTGAGGCGGAGCTCCTCCTTGCGGTGTGCAGCAGCCGCCGCCCGAGCGACATCAGCGGTCCATGTTTCCTCCTCCACTGCCTCAGCAGCCATAGAGACAATTGCGGCCTTTGGCTCTATCGACTGCCCCCCAAAGCATCACAGCCGCCTCGGCATGCCTCCACCATCACCACCTCTAGTGCCTTTGGCATCGTCATGGCTACCGCTGATGCACCAGCTGCAACTCTCTCCCCCATGGGGTTACCTGCATCCGTGGTGCCAGCACCTCTGGTCGCGCTAGCCACCTCAGGAATCACCTTGGACACCTCCTCGTCTTCCTCGTTGGGGTCACTACAAAGCTCAATAAGGATTAAACAGAATGGGAACAAAGATAGAAATTAATTAAGGATCACGGTGAAGGAATGAGATTACTCGTCGATGGCTACCCAACATCCATGGCTCACCCTCATGGAGGGGTGAGAGCTTCTCCTATCGGCCCTCTTCTGCTTGCGAGTAGCCTTTTGTCCTAGAGCGGCCTCCGGGGATGGTTCCATCTTGGGTGCCTCGACGATGACCACCACTCCACGCTCCCTACGGGGCATAGCAGGAGCACCTTCGCCATCACCTTCACTCTCTGGAGCAGGCCCGGAGGAGTTCCACCTTTTATCAATGCTTCCCGATGTCCCCACTCTCTTAACAAGTTAACTTCGGGAGTAGGATCACCGGAGGCCACACCGCCTCCTCTTGAGCCTCCTCAAGTTGTCCCCACTCATGGAACAAGGACATCCTTCCTATGACCTTGTTCTGGATCCTTGTCGCCATATGGTACATCAGGAGTGCTTTCTCGGGCGGGGGGATCACCTTAACCTCACCAATAAAGTTCTCTATCATCTTGGTGGCAACCTCTGGCTTGAGAATATCATAGTAAAGCTTCATCCTATCACTGGGGCAGTGTACGCCCACATGCCTTAGAGTGGGCTTGGAGAGTAGCAATACGTCTCGTGGTGAACTCCATGAAGATGATCACACCTGTCAAGATGCCCTCATGAAGATATTTGAGCCGTGTCACCACTTCAAGCACCCCTTTGCTGGGGAGGTGCTACCGCCTCCACGTGCTAGTCTCCTAGGCAGGTGCTGTTGAAGTTTCAAACAAAGGTTTCACCGCAAGCGCATCCATCCACACCCAGGCAGAGAAAAATGTGCTTATTTCTCTCGGTCGCGGCATAGGAATGAACACCTTATCCATGGCCTCGGTGGCAAGGAAGGCGACACACCCAAAGAACTGGTCCTTCTCGACGAGGCAAAGATGGTAGAAATGGCAGAACAGAGCAATAGAAGGTTTTATCCCAAGGAAAGTCTTGTAGAGGAAGGTGAAAAATGTTGCTATAGCAGTAGAGCTAGGTATCAAATGCAGCACCTAGTCCTGATAATTCTCCAAGAGCGCAAGGAAGAAGGGGGAGAAAGGGGGACCAAGTCCCACCTAGACGGAATGGATAGAGAAAGGATACACATAAGCAGGGAGATGGTCAAGTGTCATTAGCCTATGCGAGGCGAAGGTGGCCCCCACTCATTGTGGTCTCCAGCCATTAGAAGTCGCAGCTTGTGGAGGCCCTCCTCGTTGACAATGATGGACTTTAGGAGGGTCGGGAAGGGCCTCTTCTACGCATGAGGCGAGGAAGTTTCACCTTTTGTGGTAGCCTTGCTTTTCTTGTGTGCCATGATCAAGCACGGTAGGATGCAAGGAGGATATTTGAGGGTATTAGAGGCAAAGAGAATATGAGCAGATTGGAAATTGAACAAATGAAGTAGCGATGGAGGATTTGAGAAGTGAAAACCCCAAAGGAGGAAACTTCTCTTATGAAGTGCCTGTGTGGCTGCCACGAAAGCCTTGCAATAGCAAACAGTTACAAATTTTACGGTACGCGCCCCTATTATAGTTTGGCTTCCATGGAGGAGATCAACCAACTAGTGGTGCGTCGCCTGGGCCTAGCGGTTTTTAGGCCCCTATCCCTTCACCTCCAAGATGTGTGTAGCCCAGGGGCCCAGGGACTACTATTGGGCCAATCATAACTAGAGTACCATGGCCCAGCTATAGTTGGACCCCTCTAGCAAGGTAGGGCCCAAGCCTCGAAAATACATCACTATCGAGCATCAAAGGGCAGCCTCCACAAGGCCTCTAAGAAAAGCCTCCCGTCAAGGGGACCACCACGAGCCAAGAAGCACCTCGGCAAGGGCATAGTATGGTACATATCCTCGCCCTAGCGCCCAAGTCATAGAACCCGCGCAAGGACACTTACACTCCAAGAGAAAGGTATGGGGTCACCTTCGCCAAGATAGTTGTCATAGCGCATTCCCGCCATGCAAGGAAGCCCACGTCTTCTTCCCCTTCTCCAAGCCAGGAGTGGCCAACAAGACTACAACATAGGGGGACCACCTACCTCTCTACAGAGACATAAAGAGTATGAAGAATGAGGGGAGGAGCATATCTAACTTACTACCTTCCCACTAGATTGGCGGTAAGACGACTAGGAGCCTATAAAAGGAGGAGCAGGGCACCATAGGATGGGACCTTGGTCCAGCCCAAACAAATCTAGCTCTCTATTTCTCAGAGCATCAAATCTGGTTGCCTGATCATCCACTTGTATTTGTAACCTCGCAAAGCAATAAAACCAAGTAGGAGTAGGGTTTTACACCGCACGGTGGCCTGAACCTGGGTAAACTCAATATGTCTTCCTTGACACGATTCTACTATTCTCTTACAAGGTCACTGAGAGGTTTTGAACAGATTGTGTTCATCCCCTTATATCCGATTCATCCTACTTCACGAGATACCCTACCAGGACAAATCTTCGATAATAGTGCCAGGAATTTTTTCCGCCTACGAAGTTTCCCAATACTTATGAAAGACAAAGATAATACATCGTTGTTTTGTGCTATTCACTCAGGATCCTAGGATGTTTCCTCACCGGAGTCAAATAGGTTCATCTCTAAATCATCAGAATTTGCTAGCGGGCTTGGCGGAGAGATGGCAGGGCTAAATATATTGGGATCGACCATGTTTGCGACATAGTTGCCATAGATGGCCATGGAAGCTTGAATGGCGTTCAAGTCCATCTCGTTTTGTCGTTGTATTGAAATAGTAGTGCCTGAGGAGTCTAGATAGAGGTGTGGGCAAACGGAAGGGAATCTATCGACATCGTCCGCAGGCGGGATCGGGTACGAGCGAGTGTAGTATGACACAAGAAGTACCTAGGTTCGGGGCCCTCGTGTGGAGGTAACAACCCTACTCCTGTCGATCTGACTAAGGTGTGATATGTGGAATACAAGATGCTCCTCGAGCTATATGAACAGTCTAGCTACTCAATTGCTAACCCTTGCTACGAGAGCCTTGCCATCTCTTCTATAGGCCGAGGGTAGCGATCTTATGGTACAGGCCGGATGGCGAGTCCCGTAGGTGGGCCCCAGCCGGCTGGTCATCTACAGTGCTGCGTAGTGGCGAGTCTTATCGAGGGTACACGACGTGCGGGTCATCGTGGGCACAGTGAACGTCGTGTGGGCCTAGCATCAGCAACCGGCCATTGTGCCCCTGTCATCCACAAAGTCTTCGGCATGGTGCTCATCCTCCTGGTATCTTGTTGCTGTACCAGGGCATACCGTGCACTGTGCGTCATGTCACCTTGCCTTCGTCTTGATTGCGTATAGCTATGATCATCTAGACGGATCCACATCTTGTCGTTCTTCCTTGTTCCGGCTACCCTCTGCACCGTCTTGTGCTCACGTACGGCTAGGATTTGCTAGCCGGTCGTGACCTGTTTGCCTTTATTCTTGTCCGGCTAGGCTATTCGGGGGTCATCCCCCCGATACTAGCCCCCGAGAACGTGTGGATTTCGCCCTTAGGTGAAATGTACGCGTGCTCCCCTCCTTTTTTGAATTTGCATCCGGCTATAAACTGGCAGTTGCGCTATCCTGTGACATCAGTGTTGATGCCGGCCACACTCACCTGTGCCGTCATTACACTGTCACGCGCAGCGTCGTGTCCCATCGCACGTCGCCTAGGGAATCGTCGCATGACTCTTCGGTTTCCGCCCCTAGATCCTTTGCACGCGCGGTGTGGACACATGCAATCCGGAGCGGCTATTGGGGATGCGGCCCAATGTGTGCCACAAGGCAAATCGGACGGTTGCTCTCCCTCGGGGTTAAATACCGCTCGGAGGAGCAGTTCCCCCCACCCTGATGCCTGTCTTCCCCACTTCTGCTCTTGTGCTCCCTGCTGCCACTCGTTGTGCCTTTAGTTGCTCGCCGCCGAAACTGCTGCGTCACCCGCTCGTGGTCACTGGAGACACGGGCCCCTGCTTCTCAGTGCCCGCAATGATGGTATAAGAAGAGGTGATGGCGGCAGACCATGGCGCCTGGTGCAGGTCATTGGTGACGGAGGGCCACATCACGAAGTACCGGGCCACGCAGGTCCTCCCACCGGAGTCGGAGGTGGCGGTGCCCCTTGCGCCGCCGGAGGAGGAGTCGTCGCACCCCCAAGAGGGGGAGTGGGTGTTTTTCCTGGCCCACCTCGCGTACGGCTTTGCCCTCCCCGCCAATCCTTTCTTCCATACCTTCCTCGCATTCTTTGACCTATGCCTCCACTACCTCGACGCCAACGCCATCGGCATCCTCGCACACTTCTCCGCCTTCTACGAGTGCTACCTCAGGATCCAGCTAGATCTCAGGTTCTTTTGCTGGCTATTCCACGTCCGGCCCGAGCGTCCCCTACGGCGGCGCCTCCATTTACTCCTGCGCGTAGACCGGCTACCCGAAGTTCTGGCTACATGACATGGTCCGACTCTGGCAGCAGTCGTACTTCTACGTCCACAATGTCACCGAAGTCGACCGGATCAACCTTCCGGCCTTCCAGGAGGCGGAGTCCAGTTGGCAGAACTGTGACCTAAAGATCAACGGCGAGAAGGCGGAGTTGGAGGCGATGCTGGTGCGACCGAGGTTGCTCGTCATTGCCAGACTGACCGGCATGGACATCACCCTCGCCTGGATGTCCCAGCTGATGATGCCCCTATAGCACCGAGCGCACAAGATGTGCTTCTACTCTGGCCGACTGGACCTGACCCAACTCTCCCGCCGTGATCCCCACTACTAAAACCTCAAGGAGTGGGTATGGATGATCACAAAGGAGAAGCTGCTAGAGAACTAGAAGTTCGGGCTGGCTCCATACACGCACAAGAGCCGCGCGCCCCGGGTAAGTCCTCTTCCCTGGTTCTTGTCTTCCGTTTGATGCTTTGTATGTTCATCTGGATAATGTTCTGTCTTTTTCCCTTGCAGCACAATTTCCCCTACATCATCTGGCAGGAGGGTGAGACCCCCCTCTAGTCCTTTACCGCTGATCTTCCAGAGCCACGCGCACGGCGGTCCGGCAAGGAGTCTAACAGTGAGGCTGACATCTTCTCCAACCAGATCGACGACCGACGCACGCCCGCCACACGCTAGTTGTCGAGGAAGAGGAGACCGCCCCGGATCCTGAACCTAGCCAGCGCCGGGCGGCAGATGGGAACTCTAGCCGGTCTGCCGCAGGAGGGAGCGGATCCAGCCGGCCTGCGGTGGAGGATTCGGCAGCCAAGAGGAGCCAGACTATCGTGATGCACCCGAGATGCGTTGCCCGCAAGAAGGCACCGTCCCTAGTCGTCCAGGGGTAGGACTTTCTCCTACCCCCATATGTTCTTTTTCCTTCAACTATTCTAGCTTGCTTTCCTTGCTTTTTCTTACTGGCTTTGTATTTCTCCTTGCAGTTCCCTTCTGTATTTTACCGCCGCGAGCCCTGCAGGCTCATCCACCACCTCACCGCCTCGCGTCCCATCTATCGTTCAGGCCCCTTCCTCTGCTGCTGCCCCTCCTCCTCCGCCTTGTTCAGCGGATCCGGCTACGGTGATCAGGGCCAGTGATGCCCCACCGACAACTATTGTCTAGCCAGGCACCACCGTGCCAACCTTGGGTAGCGGTGGAGGTTCTTCTGCGGGGCGAGGTCTTCCACGGCTAGCAAAGATCTAGTGCTGGTGGCCGGCGACAACTCCGACAGCGAGCCGGGGGAAGAGTGGCGGGTGGCGCTCCATGAGGCTAAGGAGTACCTGACCCTCAACCCTGTCGGCGACTCTTCCTCCTCCTCCGCATCCTTGGCCGCTCTGGCCGCTACCTTGGAGGTGGCAGTGAAGGAGGTCCAGCTGCTTGAGGCCTCGCTCAGGGCCAGCCAGAGCTGGAGCAAAAGCTCATGGTGGTGAACAGCACCTCCCAGAGTAAGTCTTTTTATCCAGTTACAATTTCTTCCTTTGCCTTTCTTTTTTTGCTTTCCTCATCCGGATGTTCTTGTAGCCATCATGGTCTACGCTTAGTGGGAGATTGACCGGCTGACCAAGGCGAACGAGCGCCTCAGCCGGACCCAGGCCTTAGTGGGAGGCCGTCATCAAGGAGCACGAAAGCGCCCTCGCCAGCCGGATCCAGGCCTTCGAGCTTCTTGACACCCAGTGCAAGGACGAGGAGAAGGAGGTCAAGCGGTTGGCGGAGTGGGAGAAGGCCCTCCTAGACGAGCTGACGCAGATTGGCCGCACCGCCAAAGGTACGGTTTCTTGCCGAGTCTTTCTCTTTGTCCGGATCCGGTAGCTGGATCTGACTTTGTTTTTCCGATAGCGCACTATACGGGCGTAGAACTGCTGGCCTACAACTGGCTCCAGATGAACTGGCCGGGTGAGAATCCCACTTCCCAGGAGCTCATCGTGCTACATGGCGAAGAGGCCACTGAGCTGCTGAAGGCTGCCCACGCCGTCTTCGACTTCCTGTGGTCGGACGCAGCTGTGCCGGACACCATCGCCCAGCTAGCGGTGAAGGTCGTGGAGGTACTGGCTACCGTCGATCGGCTGAGGGACTTGGCGGAGAGGGCTGGAGCCGATATGGTGTTGGCGCTGATGCTATAATGGTACAAGGTTGCACGTGTCGAGAATATCGACGGGGGCTTCCGCGCCGGTGCGGATCATTTCGCCATCCACCAGGCTCATTTGGAGCTTCACGCTTCTACCATCAAGGTTGCCGACTACGCCGACATCGACGAGGTCCTGACTGACCCGGAGTCTGCCGGGACACCGGAGACGGAGGCCAAGCCGGCCCCACAGCTGGATGGTGGATAAGCTGGAGCCGGAACCTCCAGCGCGCCTCCCTTCCTCCTGAAGCCATGCCCAGCCAGGACCAGCCGCATGGCAAGGGCCCCGCCACGTAGATCTGATCCCCGGGATGCCGGGTGGAATTTTAGTAGCTTTTCTGTTGTTGAACTTGTGTGTGTGCACTAGTGAACTATATGGAGCTTCGACTCCCGTTATCTTTATGCATTGAATGTTTGCCTTTCACTTTTCCTTCTAATTTTCTGTATCTTGTATCTCTTTCGACTTTTGTCTTTGGTCGGAGGACTACTGATTCTAGTGGGGGCGCGTAAGCGCACCTACTAGGTGTAACCCCCGAGATTCGGAGTGCTTGATGAAGGCAAGGACTTCGAATCTTCTCTCTTTCTTTCTTTCCTTTAGATTCTTAGTTCTTTCCGGCTAAACATCTTCAACCGGACAACCTGACCTTCACTCTGGCTGAACACCTTCAGCCGGACATCCCGACCTTCACTCTGGCTGAATGCCTTCAGCCGGACAGCTAGACCTTCCTTGACCAACCGGAGAACCATGACCAGTAGTGGGGGCGCGTCAGCGCATCCACTGGATGTAGCCCCCAAGATTCAGAGTAGCTGGTGAAGCCAAGTGCTTTGAATCGTCTCTTCTGTTCTTTTCTCTTGATCTTTCCCTTGCCCTGACCTAGGCCCGAATATCCAGCTAAAATCCTTTAGTTGGCCGAAACTACATGATTACACTAGAGGCGCACGAGCGCACCCAACGGGTCTAGCTCCCGAGATTCGGAGCGATTGGTGAAGGCAAGGACTTCAAATCTTCATTGCTTTTGATAGTCGACTCGGGGTAGTCGTGCAAAATAGACATATAGATAGATTTGTTTAGTATATTAGTCGGTCAGTATGCGTATTATTAACCGGGTAAGGGCTTCGGTTTTTTCAAAAGCTAGCTTGCGCTTCTCTGGACAATTAGTCGTTTTCTGGTGCGCTCTGTTGTTTACGATGTGTCCTTGTCGAGAATCTGGGTTGCAGTCTAGAGCTGGAATCGAAGGGGGAGCTGACAATACATTGTGCACGATGCTGGAGGCTTAGTAGCCCGAAAATTTCAAACTAGGCACAAGGCTGGAACGTCCAATCTGTTGCATCTTTTCGGCATTTTTCATGTGGGATGCCTCGGGCTTTTGCTCTTCCTAGCCAGACAGCAGGGTTGCGGTCTGTAGCTAAGCCGAAGAGTGGGCCTATGACACCGTTGCACACTACTCAATCGGTTTATAGAATTAGCAGGTCGGGCCAACCGGCGAGCCCTCGGGTAGGGGTTGCCGGAGCCGGAAAAAACTGAATCGAAAGAGAACGATATGCAAATTTCTGGCAAGGAGCCCCCGAGTGTCTCTCAGGGTTCCACAATTTTCATTCATCCATAGGGTTCA
Source organism: Avena sativa (assembly GCA_916181665.1). Classification (NCBI taxonomy): domain Eukaryota; kingdom Viridiplantae; phylum Streptophyta; class Magnoliopsida; order Poales; family Poaceae; genus Avena; species Avena sativa. The sequence continues at coordinate 327,443,725 of OV702289.1, forward strand.
TGAGATACATACACTATGACGCGACTAGGTGTAAAATGGATGGAGCAGGGCCGCGTTACAGGGGCGCTCTGTCTCCTTGTCTGACTTGTCCATATTGTTCTTGTGCGGATGTTGCACATCAATGAGGTAGTAGGAGTTGTTGCGCAACACCTGACTAATGATGAAGAGGCCCTCCCAAGGTGGCGACAACTTGTGCATGTCCTTAATTTCTTGTACCAGTCAGAGAACCAGATCTCCCTCGCGGAACATGATGGGTCAGATCCGGCTCGAATGGTAGCAGCATAGGCTTTGTTGGTACAGCGCCTAGACAGTGCCAGCTCGCTGGCCTCCTCGAGGAGGTCCACGCCATCCTCTCATGCCTCTTGGTTGGCTTTCTCGTAGTAGAGGATCTTGCGGGGCGAGTCGAACTCGATGTCCGTAGAGAGGACGGCCTCCGAGCCGTAGACGAGGAAGTACGAGGTGAAGCCGGTTGACCGATTTGGGGTGGTGTGAAGGCTCCACAGCATAGCCGGAAGCTCCGCGATCCAACATCCGGGAGACCGCTCCAAGGGCTCGAAGAGTCGTGGCTTGATGCTGGCTAGCACTAGGCCGTTTGACCTTTTGACTATCCCGTTGGACTGTGGATGCGCGGCGGATGCGAGGTCCAGCTAGATCCCCTTGTTGCTGCAGAACCGGGCGAAGCCCCCCTTGGCGAAGTTCGTGTTGCTGTCCGTGATGATGTTGTTGGGATAGCTGAAGGGGTTAATGATGTCCGTGAAGAAGGTGACAACTGTCGCCCCGTGTAGCTTCCGGATGGGCTTTGCTTCTACCCACTTGGTGAACTTGTACACTGCCACCAGCAGATGGGTCATGCCCGCACGCGCCCGCTTGAAAGGGCCAACCATATCCAGCTGCCAAACATCAAAGGGTCACGTGATCAGGATGTTCTTGAGTACCATAGTCGGCATGTGCCTCAGTTCACCAAAGCGTTGGCACCCATTGCACGCACGGACCAGCTGCTCCGCATCCTCGAGGGTGGTGGGCCAATAGAAGCCGTGGCGGAACGCCTTGGCGACTATTGCTCGAGATGAAGCATGGTGCCCACACTCACCCTGGTGGATGTCTTTCAATGTCTGGTAGCCCGTGTCCACATCGACACATCGCTGGAATATGCTGGATAAGCTGCGCTTGTATAGCTCTCTGTTGATGATGGTATACGTGTGCACGCTCCTCCGGATCTTCCTGGCCTCCACCTCGCCATCCGGGAGTTCCCCATTGGCGATGTAGTTCATGAAGGGATGTGCCCAAGATGGTATCTCCTGGATGGTGAGGATGCTCTCATGCTCCGGCTGGGGTATGTCAGGGGCCGACCGGGTGAGGCACCTGGAATGGCAGCCCCCAAGCCACTTGATGAGTCGGCAGCCCCTTGGTCTTTCGAGCCGGAGGGTGTGGGTGTGCCGGAGTCGGTGCATGCCTTTTTCTTCGCTGGCTCCGAGGGTTCCGGGTCAGCTAAGCCGGCAGCCCCCGAGCTTCCGGCACAAATGATGGAGCCGGATTTGGGAGACGGGGTGATGGATGACTTGCGCATATGCTCCAAGGAGACCCCTGGCGGGATCGCCTGCCTGGTGGATCTGACTCGGGCGAGCGAGTCAGCTGCCTTGTTGTGGACGCGGGGTACGTGATGGAACTCGCATCCGTCAAAGCAGGCGCTGAGCTTCTGTACATGGAAGCGGTAGAGGACCATGTTCGCATCACGAGCATCCCATTCTCTGGATACTTGTTGCACCAGCAGATCCGAATCACCGAAGCAAAGGATCCGGTTGATGCTAATCTCCCTGGGGAGTTGGAGGCCGTGCACCAATGCCTCGTACTCGGCGATGTTGTTGGAGGCCTTCAAATGGATATGGAGAACATATTCTGGCCGGTCTCCCTTAGGCGAGGTGAGGATGATTCCGGCTACCAAGCCCCCGAGCATCTTCGAGCCTTCGAAGTGCATCTTCTAGTGATCGAGTCAGGAATGGGCGGGAGGTACTGGTATCGGCCTAGTCGACCAGGAAGTCTGGTAGAGCATGTGACTTGATCGTAAGCCTCAACTCGTACCAGATGGAGTAGGCGGCAAGCTCGATTGCCCACTTGACGACTCGACCAATGGGATCCTTGTTGCCGATGATCTCCGAAAGGGGTGTGATGCACACCACCTTAATCGGATGCTCCTGGAAGTAGTGCTTGAGCTTCTTTCACGCCAGGTACACTCCGTAGCACATCTTTTGGAAGTGGGGGTAGTTCTTCTTGGAGAGGGAAAGAACCTCGCCGAGGTAGTAGACAGGCCTCTAAACTGCCTGAGCCATGCCTTCCTTGGGGCGCTCCACCACCAGGACGACGTTGATGACCCGACTGATGGATGCTATATAAAGCAACATCGGCTCCTTTCTAGACGGTGTGGCTAGCATGCGCTTGAGGTCATGAAATGCGGTAGACGCTTGCGAGGTCTAGGAGAACTTGTCCATCTTCTTCATCAGCTGGTACAGCGGGAGTGCCTTCTCGCCCAGTCGGCTGACGAACTGGCTGAGGGACGCTAGACACCCGGTGAACTTTTGGACTCCAACAAGCTCTTGGGCGGCTGCATCCTCTCGACGGCTGCAATCTTCTCCGGATTTGCCTTGATTCCTCGCTGCAAGACGATGAAATCGAGGAGCTGGCCAGATGGGACGCTAAAGACAAACTTCTCTAGGTTTAGCTTCATCTGGTACCGGAGAAGGTTTCCGAACGTCTCCCCCAGGTCCTCGAGAAGGGTGCGCTTTTCCTTCGTCTTGATGACGATGCCATCCACGTAGGAGTGCACATTCCGGCCAATCTGCGAGTACAAGAACGTCTGCATGTAGCGCTGATAAGTGGTGCCTGCATTTTTTAGACCGAAAGGCATGGTTACGTAATAGAAAGCCCCGTACGGGGTGATGAATGATGTCTTTAGCTGGTCAACCCGATTCAACCAGATCTGATAGTAGCTGGAATAATAGTCCAGGAAGGACAACATGTCGCTACCGGCCGTGGAATCATAGCTTGATCGATACGGGGCAAGGCAAAGGGGTCTTTTGGGCATGCCTTTTTTAGGCTAGTTTAGTCGATACATATGTGATAGGTCTTGTTTTTCTTCAACACCAGGACTGGTTTGGCCAACCAGTCCAGGTGGTACACCTCCATGATGAATCCGGCTACGAGGAACCAGGTGATCTCATCACCAATGATTTTCCTCTTATCCTCCGTGGACCGGCAGAGGGGCTGCTTGACGGGCTTGGCATCCGACCACACATGAAGTGAGTGCATGGAAAACTCCATCAAGACACCCGTCATGTCCTTTGGCGACCATGTGGAGATGTCATGATTCTCACGGAAGAAGTCAACAAGCGCGCCTTCCTATTTGTTGTCCAAGCCGGCACCAATGGTAACGAACTTGGTCAGATCGATCGGGTCAAGAAGGATCTTCTTTGTCTCCTTGGCCAGCTGGAAGGCCGCATCTGCAGTCGGCTTCCTGCTAGCCGACATTTCTTGCTGAGCCAACGCCATATTGGGCATGATCTCATGCTTCTCCTCAGCAATGATGTGAGCTTCTTCTAACTTCGAGCCTGCCGATGCACATTCCATCGACCGCCTAAAACATCCGGCCACGATGATCATGCTGTTAGGCCCCAACATCTTTGTCTTGAGGTATACGTAGTAGGGGACGGCCATGAACTTGGAGAGGGCGGGACGCCTGAGGAGAGCATGGCAGGAGCTTGTCAGGTTCACCACCTCGAACCACACCGGCTTGCAGTGGAAGCTCTCCTCGGTTCCGAAGATGACATCCAGCCGGATTTTCCCCAGCGGAGCGCCAGCTAGCCCCAAAAATACGTCGTGGAACGCCGTGGTAGTTGGGCGCATGTCGCACTCGCGGATGCCCAACTTCTCCAGGGAAGACTGGTAGAGCAGCTTGAGGCTGCTGCCCCCGTCAATGAGATCGTGAGAGAGGCGGCAAGTGCGCTTATTGGAGACGATGAGGGGGTCAAGCACCATCGTGTAGCCCCCAGGATTCGGCAAGCGATCCGTTGATCCTCTTGGCTCCAGGTGATGGGAGTCTCTGACCAGTTTAGGTACTGGGGGACCAGGGAGACGATGGCGTTCACCTCCTTCAAGCGCTGTCTGCGGTTATGCTTGTCATCCGGCTCAGTCTCGAAGATGTGGTAGGCGGCATGCGGCTGTGGGTAGCTGTTATTGTTGTTGTTGCCGGCTCCCCTAGCCAGTGGTGGTTGTCCGCTGGGAGGGGGTTGTGGTGGATGAGGTAAGCCTCCTTGGTGCTTCATCTGGCGGGCCTAGCTGCCATTCCGGGTGGTGTGACTAGCCGGCTTGAGGGGTCCTCTATGCCTCTTGCACGGGCCATCGATCATCTATTCGAAGGTGAACCACGGCTTCTGCCTCCTTTTGTCGCTAGCAGGCGCCTCTAGCACGCCCTCCACAACATTGACCTGCCTCACGTGGTAGCGGGGCTTCTGCTGTCCAGCTTGGCGATCCCCGTGGAAGCGGTTGTCGTTGCCCTGCCCCTTGGACGAGCCGGCTTTTCCGGACGGATTACTTGGCCGTTTGATACATTGCAAATGTATCTATAATTTTTGATGTTCCATGCTTGGTTTTATCTACTTTCTTGTGTTTTGTTCCAACTTTGGAGTACTTTTCATATGATTTCTTGGACTAACCTATTTACAAGATGCCACAGTGCCAGTTTCCTGTTTTCTGCTGTTTTTGGTTCCAGGAAGTCAGAAAATGAATATTCTCGGAATTGGACGGGACAAAAGCCAAAGTTACTATTTTCCCGGAAGACTCACGGAGCCAGAAGGAGAGTCGAAGAGGGGCCACAGGGTGGCCACACCCCCTTGGCGCGGGCCAGCCCAGGCCGCGCCAGGGCATGGTGTGGGCCCCTTGGCCGGCCACCGACCTTGCCTCCTTTGCCTATAAGAGCCTCCCAATACCAAAACCCTAGATCGTCAATCAGAAATCCACGAAAAGTTCCACAGCACAGCCGCCACCGAAGGGGAGATTCGGGGGAGAGAAAGTCTCTGTTCCGGCACCCTGCTGGGATGGGGAAGTGCCCCCAGAGCCATCTCCATCGATCTCCACCGCCATCTCCATCACCGTTGCTGATTCCCATGATGAAGAGGGAGTAGTTCTCTCTCGAGGCTAAGGGTTCTATCGGTAGCTATGTGGTCATCTCTCTCTATGCATGATCTTATTGAGATCATGAGCTTGTAATCTATAGATCTACCTTGCTACTCAAGTGCTTTAATAGATCTCTGCTCTCCCCATGTGTGTGAAAGTGACAGCGTGCACACCATGGTGGCACTTAGGCTAGAGATTACAAATACTTGTTATGAGTTATATTTGGAGTTGGATGTCTTTATGAAATTGTGGTGTTTGTTGGAACCATATAGTGCTCAAGGTGACAGTGTGGGGTTTTCTAGATGGGAAAGATGAACTTTGAGGTGTGCTGTTATAGCCCTACCATCGATTAGAGTGTTCAACCGGAGAGTAGTTCGGCGTAGTATCATAAAGAAAAATATATTTATATGAGAGTGTTCACTAGTGAAAGTATGATCCCTAGGCCTTGTTTCTAAGCATTGATACACCGTTTGCTATTAGACCTATTATATGTTTGCTTGCTTCCTTCTTTATTTCAGTTTTACTTTAGTCTTTTCCACGCCAGCAAGCTATTTTCTATCACTGTTACCACTTATAATTATCTATACCACTTGTATTTCACTATCTCTTCGCCGAACTAGTGCACCTATACACCTGACAAGTGTATTGGGTGTGTTGGGGACACAAGAGACTTCTTGTATCTTGATTGCAGGGTTGCTTGAGAGGGAATACCTTTGACCACTTCCTCCCTGGTCAAAGGTGAGCCGCGGCTTCTACCTCCTTGCATCATTAGCCGGTACGTCGGGCGCACCCTCCACAGCATTGACCTGCCGCGCGTGGTAGCGGGGCTTCTGCTGTCCGGCTTGGCGGCCCCCATGGAACCAGTTGTCATTGCCGTGGCGCCTAGAGGATCCGGCTTCTCCAACCAGATTGCTCGGACGATCACGAGCCGGCTCCGTACGAGTCGAACGCCCATCAACATTTACTCGGAGGGGCTTCTTCATGGCGGCATCCACCATGGCGTACTGGTCCGCTACCGTCATGAGCTCCGCGATGGTTTTCGGCTCGTCGCACAGTAGCCAGTGGCTAAGCATGGTGCCTTCTCGGCATCCCTCGATGAAGAAGCGGATGGCCTGGCTCTCCAGGATGCCCTCGCAAGTGTTGCGCAACTCCGTCCACTTGGCGAGGTACTCGTGGTCGGTCTCGCGGTCGCCCTGGACGCACAAGGCTAGGTCACGTGGGCGTCTGATGGCTCAATGCACGACGCCCATAAAATTTCTTGATGGTGGTGTTGATGTAGAGCTCGTTGGGAACCCCAAGAGGAAGGTATGATGAGCGCAGCAGCAAGTTTCCCTCGGTTATGAAACCAAGGTTTAATTGAACCAGTAGGAGCAAGGAAACACCTCAAAGGTGTTACTAGCTGAGCTTTGGCAGGGCGCACTACCGGTGCTAGTAGCAACGTGGAGACCTGCACAACACAACCACAGAACTTTGTCCCCAACTTGTGATGAGGTTGTCAATCTCACCGTGTTTTGCGGAAAACAAAGGATTAAACGTATCGAATGGAAAGAAGTAAAAGTTTGTAGAAAGTAAACACAAAGCAGAAACAGTTTATAGATTGTATGTAAAGAAAGAGGACCGGGGATCCATAGTTCACTAGAGGTGGCTCTCCTTAGATAGATAACATGCTGGGTGAACAAATTATAGCGGGGCAGTTGACCAACACCGAAAAAGCAATACATGCATATACTAATCATCTTGACTCCTTTGAGACTTGATTGGGCAATACAACATAATACATAGACCGCCATCCAACTTCATCTATGACTAATAATCCAACTTCAGGTTATCATCCGAACCCCCTCCAGTATTAAGTTGCAAGCAACAGATTATTGCTTTACGAACTGGGTGTAAGGTAAACAATACAATTGTTCTATGAACAAAGGATCGTTGTTTTCTCCCTAGTAGCAACAGCACATCTAGTACCTTAGAGATTTCTGTCACTTCCCCAGATTACCAGAGGCATGAACCCACTATCAAGCATAAATACTAACTCTTGGATTTGCTAGCATCTACTTGGCCAAGATATCTACTAACAACGGAAAGCATGCAAGATCTCAAATAACAAAGACATGATAGAATCAATAATCAATCTGAAATAGCATCTCAATATTCATCGGATCCCCGCAAACACAACATGTATGAATTACAAATAGATGATCTTGATCATGGACGGAGCTCACAAGATCTAAACATGAAAGCACAAAGGAGGAGAAACCAGCCATCTAGCTACTACATGGATCCGTAGTCCAAGGATGAACTACTCACGCATCACACCAGAGGCTTGCATGGTGATGAAGAAGGCCTCCAGGGTGAATTCCCCTCTCCGTCAGGATGCCGGGAAGAGCTTCAGATCCCCCCCCGATCTAGGGATGGAGATGACGACGGCTACAGACTCTTTCGTGGATTTTTGATCGGGTACCTAGGGTTTTCGTCCCGAGGGCAACTTATAGGCGGAAGGAGAGGCCGAGGGGCGCTGGGGTCGTCCAGACCACCCCCTGGCGTGGGCCAGGTGGATTGGCCGGCCCCTGGCCCCTCTCTATCTCGTATTCTGGCACTTGATCCCTTCCGAAAAAATAGGCACTTTGGCTTTTGTCCCGTCCAATTCCGAGAATATTCATTTTCTGACTTTCCTGGAACCAAAAACAGCAGAAAACAGGCAGCTGGCACTGTGGCTCTTGTTAATAGGTTAGTCCAAGAAATCATATGAAAAGTACTCCAAAGTTGGAACAAAACACAAGAAAGTGGATAAAACCAAGCATGGAACATCAAAAATTATAGATACATTTGCAATGTATCAACATCCCCAAGCTTAACTCCTGCTGGTCCTCGAGTAGGTAAGTGATAAAAAGAAATAATTTTTGAGGTGACATGCACCATCAAAGACTTGATCGAAGTATTTGCAAAACATTCAAAGCTGGGATCATAGTACTTCAATCATAACATGAAAGACAAAGTTCTAGCAATAAGCAAAGAAACTATGATGCAACATGAAAAAGGCACAAACAAAAGATTCATGAATAACAATGCTTTGCAAGACGTTTGTTTGTTTCACATAAAGAAAACTTAGCATAATAGTATTCAGCTTGTCCCTCAATAGAGTAGCAAATATAAATGCATAGGACACCTTCAAAGTTCATAAGAGTGACTAGATACAACAGTTTAAAACAAGCAATATCAAGTTATGCATCAATCAACTAGTCTTGGGACAATGCACATAGAACTAAGAATGGCCACTATGCTCTCAAAGTAGGTGCATAAAGTTAGAAGGTGGAGACTCAATATAATGGTGGAAGAAAGGCCTTTTGTAAAAGGAAGTAGGGATTCAAGTCTCATAAAGAGCTTCCAAAAATTATGGTACTTATAGCTTTCAGCTCTCATTGCCCCTATCATAGGAATCTTGAAGGTGATAAAGGTTAAAGTGACACAACTAAGAGGATATGCTTGACAAGTTATAAACCGAAATCTCATGCCCCTTACTTACGAAGACCGATCCTCATGCTACTCAACTTCAGTCACGAGTAAGCTCTTGTCATTGTAAGTATATGTGTATCATTAAGAACCGCCAACGGGGTACCCCTTGCACATGACATGGGAGCTTTCCCATAATCAAAATGACAAGGCAAGCAGACAATGAGCATCTCAGTGATCTTTTTATTTGCTATTTGCATAGGTTTTTATTGAGATTGCTTCATAGAGTGCTCATTATGGTGATGCTGCAAGTTTCCACCATGATTAGGCATGGCTTAGGCTAGCGGCCCAGGCGTTTCTCTAACACACATACAAACTCCATGATCTTACAAGTTCCACTTTTATTTCACACCGCCGGGATCCGTAAGCAAAAGAACATGATATCAACGAGGTATAAAGTACAAGTGCAATGTTGAAAGCGTTCCCCATGGTACATGGTTCTGCTAATTTCAACTTATAAAGCGTAAGCATATACGCAACAAAGAAGGACCCAATGGTTCAAGTTTATTAGAGGCAATAAAGTAAAGTGTGCCATCAAGTTCATGAGAGCTTTAATCACTAGTTTTCTCATAACAAGTAGAAGGTAAACAAAAGCATGAATATACTTGGAATCATAAGCTAGTAGGTAGGTATGGTAGACTCTTTGGAAAAACTTGGTTTAGGGAGTTGGATGCATGAGTGGAACTCATACTTGGTGGTGGAGGCTAGCAAAGACTGGGAGCGACAAACTAAGAGAGCAATAATGGCCATAATCATGCAGAGCGACAAAACATCATTGATCAAAGCAAAAAGTGATACTACAAGTTGAAAACTAAAGGATCATAAAATCTTATGGTGACTTATGATAGTCATAACATGGTGTGAGCATGTGCCAAGTCAACCCAAATAAAGCATCAAAGGAGAATACCACTATACTATGCTTTAATATGCTAAAACAACGCATGATTCATACAAGGCACATTAAGCAATCTCAATTGTTTATAACAAGTCATGCTACAGCAAAGAATAGTAAGAATAAAGCCAAAACAATATCAAGCATGGCATGACAAAGCATATCCACAGTCAAAAACGAGCTCTTTTACCACATAAGCATGAACTTTCCTACTCTTTTCCAAACCAAACCAAACTATTTGCAAACCAAAGTGTGAAAGAGGGGGTCCAACCAGCTTATTCAGAAAACTAAGCAAACCAAGCAAACTAAACACCAAAACAAAAACGAAAAAGAAGACGCTCCAAGAAAAACACAACTGTGCATGAAACAATAAAAATGAAGCGTTTGGAAGAAACCTGGAATTTTTATTAATGAAGAAGGGGATGCCTTGGGCATCCCCAAGCTTTGACGCTTGCACTTCTTGGATATTTCTTGGGGTGACACGCGTGGCATCCCCAAGCTTGAGCTTTAGTCCATCCTTCATCTCATTACTCATTCCTTCCATACACCTGAAAATTTTTCTTCATACAAAACTTCACACAATCTCATTAGCAACATTAGTGCACTTAAGATAAATAAGTCTCAAGGTTCAGTTCTAACACCAAATAAACTTCCATTAGAACACTAGCTACTATAGCACTTCCCTCAAAAATCTCAATTCCCCAAAAGAACTCAAGAAGGAACCAACAAGAAGCAAATGCAGAAAATGGCAGAAATCTGTCAAAACAGACCAGCAGGTAAATACGAATTTTTTCGAATTCCTTATGTTGCTCAAATCAAAAAGTGTTGAACTAACTAAAGTTACATAACACCCTGGGGCAGAAGCACCAAAAATTACAGCTCAATCCGGCATACAGAACTCTCTCCGGAATTTTTATGGTGAAGCACAGAAATCTGTTTCGGGACAGCAACTTTACCAATCATTACTTCACTCTCATTAGAGGTTACTCTTGGCACAAAAAGAAACTAAAAAGGATAAGGAGCGGTTATTACAGAGGTAATAACTTCCAAGACTCATCTAAAACTCTTGGGTTATCTCCCAACAAGTAATTTTCTTTAACGCCTTTAAGTTAGGCATAAGAAGCAAAGAAATAATCAAGTGTTCTCAAATGAAGAAGCATTAAGACCAAATTTTGTTTTCATAGGAGAAGCAAAAGAAATATTTTCTCTCTTTTTAGGGAAGTTTTCTATACCTTTCTTGAGTGGGAGTTGATATTTAATGGTGCCTTCTTTCATATCAATGATGGCACCAACAGTTCTAAGAAAGGGTCTTCCCAAAGTAATAGGACAAGAAGAATTGTATTCAACATCCAAAACATAGAAATCAACGGGGACATAGGAATCATTAACCATAATAAGAACATCATTAAGACTCCCCATGAGTTTCTGCTTAGCATTAGCATCAAGTGGAACATTCAAATAACAATCTTCAAGAGGAGGCAAATCAAGCATATCATAAATCCTTCTAGGCATAATAGAAACACTACTATCAAGATCACACAAAGCTTTGAAATCAAAGTCATTCACTTTCATATTAATGATGGGTTCCCAACCATCCTCTTGTTTTATAGGAATAGAATCTTTGTGTTTCATCTTTTCTTCCTTAATCTTTATGAGAGCATCGGTAATGTGTTTTGTAAAGGCCATGTTCATAGCACTAGCATTAGGACTTTTAGCAAGCTTTTGTAGGAACTTGATAACTTCACAGATATTGCAACCATTAAGATCAAAATCAACTTTATCATCTAAAGTAGTAGAACTATTGCTAGCCTCAACACTAGTGGTGGTAATAGTAGAAACACTAATGTTTCTAGCAATTTCATCTTCTCTTTCCCACTTAGCATGTAATTTAGCTAATAGTCTAACATTTTCATCAATTCTTACTTGTATGGCATTAGTAGCTGCAAAGGGATTCTCATTAGTTTCAGGTTTAGCAGCCATTTTATTCAAAGAAGATTGAGCTTCAGCCAAAGATGCTATATTTCTTTCAGCATTAGAGAGTTTTTCCTCAATAGTTTTATTGAAAGCAGTTTGTTTACTAATAAACTCTTTAAGCATAACTTCAAGTTCAGAAGGAACACTCTTATTATTGTTGTAAGAATTTCCATAAGCATTACCATTGTTGGGAGGATAAGGTTTATAATTGTTGTTACCAAAATTGTTCCTATAAGCATTATTACCATAAGCATTGTTGCCAAAGTTGTTATTTCTTATGAAGTTCACATCAACTTGCTCTTCTTGAGCAACCGAAGAGGCTAAAGGAACATTATTTGGATCAATATGGGCTTTCCCATTAACAAGCATGGGCATAATAATATCAATCTTATCACTCAAGGAGGAGGTTTCTTCAACATAATTTACCTTCTTACCTTGTGGAGCTCTCTCAGTATGCCATTTAGAATAATTAACCATCATATTATCCAATAGTTTTGTTGCAGCACCCAAAGTGATGGTCATAAAGGTACCTCTAGCAGCTGAATCCAATAGGTTCCTTGAAGAATAGTTCAATCCTGCATAAAAAGTTTGGATGATCATCCAAGCAGTCAGTCCATGAGTGGGACAATTCTTTACCAAATATTTCATTCTTTCCCAAGCTTGTGCAACATGCTCACTATCAAGCTGTTTAAACTTCATTATTTCACTTCTCATGGATATAATCTTAGCAGGAGGATAGTATTTTCCAATAAAAGCATCTTTGCATTTAGTCCAAGAATCAATACTATTCCTAGTTAAGGAATTCAACCATTCTTTAGCTTTTCCTCTCAAAGAGAAAGGAAACAATTTCAGTTTAATAATATCACCATCTACATCCCTATGCTTTTGCATCTCACAAAGTTCAACAAAGTTATTTAGATGGGAAGCATCATCTTCGTTACCAATACCAGAAAATTGTTCTCTCATAACAAGATTGAGCAAAGCAGGTTTTATCTCAAAGAAAGTATTTTCAGCCACAGGTGGAGCAATATGTGTGCTCATAAAATCATTGTTGTTGGTGCTAGTGAAGTCACACAACTTAGTGTTTTCAAGAGTAGTCATTTTTTGGGTTTTCAAATAAGAAGCAAAACTAATTTTTTTTGTGTTTTTTGAAGAACAAAACAAGCAAACAAAGCAAAAAGAAACTAAGCAAAACAAAAACAACAAAGTAAAGAGATTGGTTATGAGGGACTCCCCTTGTGAAGATGTCCTTGACTCCCTGGCAACGGTGCTAGAAAATCGCTTGATGGCTCAATGCACAGCGCCCAGAAAATTGCTTGATGGCGGTGTTGATGTAGAGCTCATTGGGAACCCCAAGAGGAAGGTATGATGAGCACAGCAGCAAGTTTCCCTCAGTTATGAAACCAAGGTTTAATCGAACCAGTAGGAGCAAGGAAACACCTCAAAGGTGTTACTAGCTGAGATTTGGCAGGGCGCACTACCGGTGCTAGTAGCAACATGGAGACCTGCACAACACAACCACATAACTTTTTCCCCAACATGCGATGAGGTTGTCAATCTCACCGTGTTTTGCGGAAAACAAAGGATTAAACGTATCGAATGGAAAGAAGTAAAAGTTTGCACAAAGAAGACACAAAGCAGAAACAGTTTATAGATTGTATGTAAAGAAAGAGGACCGGGATCCATAGTTCACTAGAGGTGGCTCTCCTTAGATAGATAACATGCTGGGTGAACAAATTACAGCGGGGCAATTGACAAACACCGAGAAAGCAATACATGCATATACTAATCATCTTGACTCCTTTAAGACTTGATTGGGCAATACAACATAATACATAGACTGCCATCCAACTGCATCTATGACTAATAATCCACCTTCAGGTTATCATCCGAACCCCCTCTAGTATTAAGTTGCAATAAACAGATTATTGCTTTATGAACTGCGTGTAAGGTAAACAATACAATTTTTCTATGAACAAAGGATCGTTGTTTTCTCCCTAGTAGCAACAACACATCTAGTACTTTAGAGATTTCTGTCACTTCCCCAAATTACCAGAGGCATGAACCCACTATCGAGCATAAATACTAACTCTTGGAGTTGCTAGCATCTAATTGGCCAAGATAGCTACTAACAACGGAAAGCATGCAAGATCTCAAATAACAAAGACATGATAGAATCAATAATCAATCTGAAATAGCATCTCAATATTCATCGGATCCCCGCAAACACAACATGTATGAATTACAAATAGATGATCTTGATCATGAACAGAGCTCACAAGATCTAAACATGAAAGCACAAAGGAGGAGAAACCAGCCATCTAGCTACTACATGGATCCGTAGTCCAAGGATGAACTACTCACGCATCACACCAGAGGCTTGCATGGTGATGAAGAAGGCCTCCAGGGTGAATTCCCCTCTCCGGCAGGGTGCCGGGAAGAGCTTCAGATCCCCCCCGATCTAGGGATGGAGATGACGGCGGCTACAAACTCTTTCATGGATTTTTGATCGGGTACCTAGGGTTTTCGTCCCGAGGGCAACTTATAGGCGGAAGGAGAGGCCGAGGGGGTGCTGGGGTCGGCCAGACCACCCCCTGGAGCGGGCCAGGCCTGGCCGCACGGCCAGGTGGTGTGGCCGGCCCCTGGCCCCTCTCCGTCTCATATTCTAGCACTTGATCCCTTCTGGAAAAATAGGCACTTTGGCTTTTGTCACGTCCAATTCAAAGAATATTCATTTTCTGACTTGCCTGGAACCAAAAACAGTAGAAAACAGGCAGCTGGCACGGTGGATCTTGTTAATAGGTTAGTCCAAGAAATCATATGAAAAGTACTCCAAAGTTGGAACAAAACACACGAAAGTGGATAAAACCAAGCATGGAACATCAAAAATTATAGATACATTTGCAATGTATCAGCGTCCCGGGCACTTGTACGTGCCATTAAAGTTGCGGACGAACACCTTCTCGAAGTCTGGCTAGGCGTTAATGCTGTTGGGTGCAAGGCTTTTGAGCCATGTCCTTACCGACCCGGTTAGCATAAGGGGGACGTAGCACATAGTTGTGCGCTTGTTCCCATGGGCGATGCCGACTGCCGTAGCATAGTCTGTCAGCCAATCTTCCGGCTTCATACTGCTGTCGTACTTGGGTGTGTCCCTGGGCAGGGTGAACTTATCCGGAAATGGCTCGTTCCGGATGCGGGGTCTGAAACAAACCGGTCCGGTGGAGTCTTCTTCCTCTGTGACGCGCCCTTGAGCGAGGAGCTCGATGCGATCGCAGGCATCCAGACGATCCGGGTTGGGCGCTCCCACCCGGCCCGAGAGACGAGAACCGGCGGGTCTTGGTGCTCCGGTTGGTGGAGGGGGAGGCGGTGGGTTGCTATTCACCGTTTGCTCCTGGCGCGGTTGGCCCTTGTTGCCAGAGCTGCAGCGCTTGCTACGGGCCTTAGCCGGCTGAGGGGAGGATGCCTATTGGGTGTCGCGAGGTGCGCCCTTGCTGTTGACAGGCGGCTTGCTCCCCTTGGAGTAGCTAGGGTCCTCCTGCATCTGCCGGTTAGCATCAGCCTGCTCGTCTGCGATCCGAAGGAGCTCCTGCACACGAGCGTGCTGGCGGGCTCGCTCCTCGCCCTCCAGGTTGGGAAGTTCATCTGTTGCGGCTCGCACCGTGCATAGATTCTTGATGGGCGTGCTGTAGGTGGGCCGGATGAAGGCGGGCGCGAGATCCGGCTCCCCATCCTTTTCCATCCTTTCGCCTAGCTCGCCGCACTGGCGCCGCACCTGGCTGTACCGGCTCTGCTTCGCAGTAGCCGGAGTGAAGCCGTGCGCGCGGTCGTACTCGCGCCGGGTGATCTCGAGTTGCTTGCGGGTTGCTGCCAGCTCCATGGCCTGCTGGAGGAGGATCTGTCTGTCCATGGAGAAGTTGGCTTCTGCCTCCTCCGGGTTATCCCCGAGGTTAACCGTCGTCAGGAGCTGATCAATGGCCTCTTCCACCGGATTCCGAGGCTGCGGTGGGGCGGAGGTTCCGCCCTCGTCCGTGCCCCGCTCCCGCGGCTGGCGGGGGTGAGAGCTGGAGCCGGCCATCATGACCTCGACGCCGCAGGAAGCGACGAAGGTGCTGCCGCACGGATGTAGTACCCCCGCGACGGAGACGATCTCCCTAGGGAATCACTCCAGAATGGTGGCGACGTAGACGGTGAGGTTGCTGAAAAGTAGGATGGAGCCGTTCGCCGGGAAGGTGGTTCCGGTGAAGCAGGAAGCGTTGTCGATGAGGCAGTCGAACTTGCCGAGCGTGAGCACCAGGTCGGAGGCCATGCGCTCACCGGCTGAAGTGCAGGGTCCCATGCGAAACGTGACTCCGGTCGAAGCCATTAGCCCCACGGTGGGCACCAACTATCGTTGTATTGGGAACGGCAGTACCTAAGAAGGTTAGATAGAGGTGTGGGGACTACCAGGGAAGCTATCGACGGCATCCGCAGGCGGGATTGGTTACAAGCAAGCGTAGCTGGACGCAGGAAGTACCCAGGTTCGGAGCCCTTGTGGTGAGGTAAAACTCCTACTCCTGCCAATCTAACTATGAGCGATATAGGAACTACGAATGCTCCTCAAGATGTATTCTCTAGCTACTGTCTTAAATGCACCGAGACCAACCCCTTCTACTGAGGCCTTGCCTCTCCTTATATAGGCAGAGGCAACGGTCTCACTGGCTAATCCGACTGGCGGGCCCCACAGGTGGGTCCCAGCCGACTGGTCATCTACAGTATCTGGTATAACCACGTCCCATCAGAGTACAAGCGGTATGGGTGTCGTGGGCACAGTGAACGCCGTGCGAGCCTGTCGTCAGCATCGGGCCACTGTTCCCGCGTCATCCTCGCAAAGTCTTCGGTATGGCCGAGTAATTGCCAGTCTTATCGTTGTACAGGGCGTACCGCGCACTGTTCCGCACGTCGCCCTGTTTCCTTGATTGGTTCCAGCTACGCTTCTGTAGCCGGCTGCTTCTCGCCGCTCCGGCTACCTCACAATAGCCGGCTTGACTTGCCTTGTCCGGCTGCATTTGATCAGCCGGACGCGATTCGACTGCCATGTTCCTTGTCCGGTTGGGGTATCCGGGGGTCATCCCCCCGTCATACATACTTGTGATTATACCTCTTGCAAACATCCATAAGTACAAGAAAGTAATTAAGGTAGAAACCTAACCACAGCTTTAAACTCTAAGACCTTTACGTCCCTTGTGCAATGGTTTCCTAACGGGGGTTCAGGTTTCTGTCACTCCGGCAACCCCTACGATTAGTAGCCAAATACACAATGCATTCCCCTAGGCCCATATAGGTGAAGTGTCATGTAGTCGACGTTCACATGACACCACTATAAGAACTACACCACAACTTAAATATCAAACTATTGAATCTTTCTCAACACAATTCCACTACTAACAACATGACTTCTCCCATGTCCTCAAGGATAAAACGAACTACTCACAAGACATCATATGGATCATGATCAGAGATGGAATAATGATGTATAAAAATCTGAACATAAACAATAATTCAATGGTTCCACTCAATAGCATCAACTACAGAGAGTAATCAACACCGGGAAAGTTTCCCCTAATAACTATGCAAGATTCAACCCAATTGTTACAGCAATATGGAGATGATATGAGGGTGCTGATGGTGATGATGGTGGTGATGATGATGATGATGATCCTGATGAAGTCCAGCTTGATGGTGGTGTTGATGGCGATGATCTCCCCTCTTCGGGAAGGAATTCCCCCGGCAGAATTCTGTCTGCTGTAGAGATCTTTCTCTCTCGGTATTTTCCACCCCGCAGAGGCGGCGGAATCTTTCTGTGGTTGCTCCCCGAGTCTTAGGGTTTCAGGAGGAATATATACGCCAGAGGGGAGAGCCAGAGGTGGGCCAGGGCGGCCACACCACCTGGTGGCGCGGCCTAGGGCGGCCCACGCCAGGGGCTTGTTCGTCTGCGGTACCAAAGTTGGCAGGCCAGCGCATGGCGGTACCTAAGTTGCCTGAAATTACAGCGTTTAGAAAAGTTGGGCCGCCAACTACTGAGAGGGGCCATTTCGAGGCAAACTCATCTCACCCCTGCCAAATACAAACATTCCGTTAAACTGCCCCGTGAAGTAGACGGTTGGGACCCACATGTTGGTTATCTGTCCGTGACGCGGGCGCCAACGCGGCAACCTCTTAGGAAAATCGAGCAGCTAAGTGGATTGGATGCATTGACCGATTTAACAAATCCATTCCTAGCTTTCCCCTAGCACCGACAGCGTCGGCATCCACCTTCTAGGCAGGAGGATCCCTTCGGACATTTGACTTCCGGGGCCAAGTTGCTGCGCCCAGTCGCTGATACCGAGCTCCAATGGCGCATGCCGTAGCCGCCGTTGCGAGGCTCTAGCCCACCTCCGCCGCCGATGAGCCGAGCAGCTCGGAGGATGGCAGATCCTACTATCAAGAAAGAAGAAGTTTTGTCTACAAGCGGGTGATCTACCCTTCTCTTTTATATTCGCACTACTTACAACTGCTAGCTGGCTACTAAACCTCAAATTTTTTGTTAGCCCAACGCTGACAAACATATTTTGTCCACAGTTTTCTGTCAAGTGGGATCTGCGCAGACCCCCCTTACCTGGTTATGGTAGTCCTCTATAGGTACAACTCTAAGGGAAAGAGGTATGGACACCATTGTTTCACGATGGAAGAAGCGCCTGCGCAGATCTACACTATATCTGGTATGGTTGCTGCTCTGCGTAATCATGTTGAATTATGGCCGAAGCAGACTGCAAAGTTCAGCTTCATGGATGAACATGGCATCATGGTTCCTATAACATGTGACAGTCAGCTAATTGGGTTGATGAAAAGGTATGCTTCGGCTGCCATGTTTGACCTGAAATGTCATGTACTGGATGTGGAAGCTGCTGCAAGTGGGAGTCGCCCTTCTATTCTTGGACAGGGTGGTTGCTCGAACCCAATTAGCTCCTGGTAAGCAAAGGTCTCTTGGGGTTCGCATGCTTGTGCTGAATTGTAATTTTTGTTTTATTTACTCTGTAGATAGTGGGCAGTTATGCAACAGTCTTGTTTCTTTGACAGGAAGCGCCGCAAGGTTAGAAACATGACTGCCGGGTCATTTATTTTGCTACCCGGAGAAATTAAAAACGAGTGGAAAGATGTCATTTTGCTGCCCGAAGAAATTAAAAACGAGTGGAAAGATGATGTTGGACACGATTCTGGTGCCCATTGTCCCGGCGATGCAGAGTACGTGAAGCTAAGAAAATTGGCACCGAGGAAGAGGAAGAAGGCAGGAAATGAAGAAGCCATTGGATGTGAAGGCTTGGCACCAGGCTGTGGAAGAAAGCTGCTGGCAATGAAGATGCATAGTAATGTGTTGAACTTGAACCTATATATGTAATTCTGTTAAATTCTGATCGGTCTGTGTGTAGCACGTTGCTGGGCGAAACAATCTACCCACGTTCTCTGAGTAAAATGTACCGTGACTTAGGGTTTGGAAACGCCCGAGTCAGTAGCTAAATCCAAAATTGTGATTATGCCACTTCTATCTGAAAACAAGGATCCACCGGTTCCATGATTACTGAGAGGCAGGAGGTCACCAAATATGACGGAATGTAAGTGACACATAAATAAATTATTTAAGCTGCCACACTCCACGAAGCAGCAACTTATTTCAGATGCTGCACAACGACGTGGCAATATAAACAACAATGTTCTCACTAATAATGCCTAGATGAGGAGGAAATGGGTACCACTTTCTGGCCTAATATTGAGCCCGTCTATCTCACCCCCTCTCTGCTCCTGCATCCCCTGCATCTGGCGAAGCTCCCGGATCTCCAGTAACCGGGTGTACGTGCTTCCACTTTATAAATTGTGGTTGTGCCATTTGCATGCGGCACAATCCATGTAGATTACGTTTAAACAAACCACCAATGTCAGAATACACTAGTAGAAAAGATGTCTTTGGTCCACGGTTACGTTCCCAATCCGGGACAGAGATCTAAATCGAGGCAGAAATCGATCTAAATCACAAATTCTTCCACAAATTAATGTGGGGTGAGAGCAATTTTTTTCCTCCCTAGAATCAGGGACCAATTGTTCAGACCGCTAGGTCAACAAGTACAAATATTACAACTTAAAAAGGCATGGAGCTTAAGCTAAATAGAACTAGTTATCACATCTCCTTGATCTTCCTAATCTTGGCCCGATGCGCATCTTCCTGCGAGAGCAAGGATCGAATTGTCTTCTCCTTCCTTTTAGCATCTTCCTTGCACAGCTTCAATTGTTTCTCTGCATTTTTCCTCATACACTTGTCAATACTCGTAGTTGTGTAGTGCAGGACTTTGGCCTGGTGGAGATCCTTCCTTGCTTGAGTCAGTTCTTGCTCTGCTTTAGCCTTCAGGGCCAACGCCGCGTCCCTCTCCTCGACTTTGATAACCTTGTCTTGCACCCACCTGAGATCTCGCTTATGCTTGGTCGTGTCAACTGGTTCCCATAGCTTCATCTCAACACTATCAACAAGTGAGCAGAATACGGATTCTTTCAACTCGACAGTCATTTCCCATAGTTTGTCCAGCTTTTTCTGCATAGATTTGGTCCACTCTGGATCTACCCATTTGACAACACCACAACTTCCGCCTTGCATCATTGCACGATGTCCTTGACACCATAGAAACCTCCTGCCTGTGTTTCGTCCTTCGAAGGCTACAAATTTAGCGAGCACATATCCATGTTTACATACCAGAGGACTGTCTTCATCCTCTAAACCGTGATAGTCGGAGTCATACATCGTATGGTTGGCCTAACACATCATACGCGCATGAGTAAACAGATTAGATCTAGCCCAAAAAATAGATAACTGGCCACAGATGATAGAAATAGAGATGAGACGACTCACATCAAAATCACCGTCCCTGTTGTCACGACGCCTTTTCTCGCTGTCTACCCTTGAACCCATGGCGAGAGGGGTGGGGGGTGGCTGCCGGAGAGGGGATTGGGATGGAGGCCTCGTCGTCTTGTAGCTACGGCAGGATGGGAGTGAAGTGGGGAAAGTGGCTTCGAGGGTAAGGAAGAGAAGTACAGGGAGGAAGAGAAGTAATGGGGACGTGGCCCACTGAACTCGTGAGACGTGACACTCGCAACAGGGGAGCGCCCGGTGTTGCCAGTTTGTCCAAAGCAAACATGGCTAGTCATGCCGTAGAACAGCCTACTCGCGGATCGCCCTCACGAAGACCATCCCAATCGTCCAAGCGCCCCAATCGAACGGTATGTAACAATCGTCAAGCAGAACAACTGTGTTAGGGCGTGCCTTCTAGAAGACTCGGTCTAACGGCTACCCATGTAATGACAATGGTGTATCCATGTGTGGTTTGTGAAAAGAATAGACATGCAATCACACTAGGTGGATCCATATGTGGTTTATGGAAGTAACACACATGCAATGACTCTAGCTGTGATTCATGAAAAGAACTGACATGCAATGACATTGGGTGTGGTTCATGAAAAGAACAGACATGCAATGACATCGGTGGATCCATATGTGGTTTATGGAAGTAACAAACATGCAATGACTCTAGCCGTGGTTAATGAAAAGAACACGCATGCAATGACACTGGGTGTGGTTCATGAAAAGAATAGACACACAATGAAACTAGTGGATCCTTATGTGGTTTATTTAGTGGAACATACATGCAATGACACCGGTGGATCCACGTGTGGTTCATGAGAAGAACACAGATCCAATGACACTGGTGGATCCTTATGTGGTTTGTTAGAGGAACAAACATGTAATGACACTGGTGGATCCTTATATGGTCTGTCTAGAGGAACACACATGCAATGACACCGGGTGTGGTTCACTAAAAGAACAGACATGAAGTGACTTATGTGGTTTGTTTAGAAGAACACACATGCAATGACACTGAGTGTGGTTCATGAAAAGAACAGACATGCAATGACATCGGTGGATCCTTGTGTGGCTTATGGAAGTAACAGACATGCAATGACACTGGTGGTCCCATCCTTATGTGGTTCATGAAAAGAATAGACATGCAATGACACTGGTGGATCCTTTTGTGGTTTCTTTAGAAGAACACACATGCAATGACACTGGGTGTGGTTCATGGGAAGAACATACATCCAATGACACTAGTGGACTCTAGGTGTGGTTCATGAAAAGAACAGACATGCAATGGCACCGGGTGTGGTTCATGAAAAGAACACACATGCAATGACTTATGTGGTTTGTTTAGAAGAACACACATGCAATGACACTGGGTGTGGTTCATGAAAAGAACAGATAGGCAATGACACTGGTGGATCCTTATGTGGTTTGTTTAGAAGAACACACATGCAATGACACTGGGTGTGGTTCATGAAAAGAACAGACATGCAATGACACTGGTGGATCCTTATGTGGTTTGTTTAGAGGAACAGACATGCAATGACTCTAGATATGGTTCATGAAAAGAACAGACATGCAATGACACCTGGTGTGGTTCATGAAAAGAACAGACATGCAATGACTTATGTGGTTTGTTTAGAAGAACACACATGCAATGACACTGGGTGTGGTTCATGAAAAGAACAGATAGGCAATGACACTGGTGGATCCTTATGTGGTTTGTTTAGAAGAACACACATGCAATGACACTAGGTGTGGTTCATGAAAAGAACAGACACGCAATGACACTGTTGGATCCTTATGTGGTTTGTTTAGAGGAACAGAGATGCAATCACACTAGGTGGATACACATGTGGTTTATGGAAGTAACAAACATGCAATGACTCTAGCTGTGATTCATGAAAAGAACAGATAGGCAATGACACTGGTGGGTCCTTATGTGGTTTGTTTAGAAGAACACACATGCAATGACACTGGGTGTGGTTCATGAAAATAACAGACACGCAATGACACTAGTGGATTCTTATGTGGTTTGTTTAGAGGAACAAACATGCAATCACACTAGGTGGATCCATATATGGTTTATGGAAGTAAAAGACATGCAATGACTCTAGCTGTGATTCATGAAAAGAACAGACATGCAATGACACTAGTGGATCTTGATGTGGTTCATGAAAAGAACAGAAAGGCAATGACATTGTTGGATCCTTATGTGGTTTGTTTAGAAGGACACACATGCAATGACACTGGGTGTGGTTCATGAGAAGAACACACATCCAATGATACTGGTGGATCCTTATGTGGTTTATTTAGAGGAACAGACATGCAATCACACTAGGTGGATCCATATGTGGTTTGTGGAAGTAACAGACATGCAATGACTCTAGATGTGATCCATGAAAAGAACAGACAGGCAATGACACTGGTGGATCCATGTGTGGTTCATGGGAAGAACAGACATCCAATGGCACTTGTGGATTCTAGGTGTCGTTCATGGAAAGAATAGACATGCAATGACACCGGGTGTGGTTCATTAAAAGAACAGACATGCAATGACACTGGTGGATCCTTATGTGTGGTTCATGAAAAGAACATACATGCAATGACACTGGTGGATCCTTATGTGGTTTGTTTAGAATAACACACATGCAATGACACTGGTGGATCCATGTGTGGTTCATGGGAAGAACACACATCCAATGACACTGGTGGACTCTAGTTGTGGTTCATGAAAAGAACAGACATGCAATCACACTAGGTGTGGTTCATGAAAAGAACAGACATGCAATGACATCGGTGGATCCTTGTGTGGCTTATGGAAGTAACAGACATGCAATGACACTGGTGGTCCCATCCTTATGTGGTTCATGAAAAGAATAGACATGCAATGACACTGGTGGATCCTTTTGTGGTTTCTTTAGAAGAACACACATGCAATGACACTGGGTGTGGTTCATGGGAAGAACATACATCCAATGACACTAGTGGACTCTAGGTGTGGTTCATGAAAAGAACAGACATGCAATGGCACCGGGTGTGGTTCATGAAAAGAACACACATGCAATGACTTATGTGGTTTGTTTAGAAGAACACACATGCAATGACACTGGGTGTGGTTCATGAAAAGAACAGATAGGCAATGACACTGGTGGATCCTTATGTGGTTTGTTTAGAAGAACACACATGCAATGACACTGGGTGTGGTTCATGAAAAGAACAGACATGCAATGACACTGGTGGATCCTTATGTGGTTTGTTTAGAGGAACAGACATGCAATGACTCTAGATATGGTTCATGAAAAGAACAGACATGCAATGACACCTGGTGTGGTTCATGAAAAGAACAGACATGCAATGACTTATGTGGTTTGTTTAGAAGAACACACATGCAATGACACTGGGTGTGGTTCATGAAAAGAACAGATAGGCAATGACACTGGTGGATCCTTATGTGGTTTGTTTAGAAGAACACACATGCAATGACACTAGGTGTGGTTCATGAAAAGAACAGACACGCAATGACACTGTTGGATCCTTATGTGGTTTGTTTAGAGGAACAGAGATGCAATCACACTAGGTGGATACACATGTGGTTTATGGAAGTAACAAACATGCAATGACTCTAGCTGTGATTCATGAAAAGAACAGATAGGCAATGACACTGGTGGGTCCTTATGTGGTTTGTTTAGAAGAACACACATGCAATGACACTGGGTGTGGTTCATGAAAATAACAGACACGCAATGACACTAGTGGATTCTTATGTGGTTTGTTTAGAGGAACAAACATGCAATCACACTAGGTGGATCCATATATGGTTTATGGAAGTAAAAGACATGCAATGACTCTAGCTGTGATTCATGAAAAGAACAGACATGCAATGACACTAGTGGATCTTGATGTGGTTCATGAAAAGAACAGAAAGGCAATGACATTGTTGGATCCTTATGTGGTTTGTTTAGAAGGACACACATGCAATGACACTGGGTGTGGTTCATGAGAAGAACACACATCCAATGATACTGGTGGATCCTTATGTGGTTTATTTAGAGGAACAGACATGCAATCACACTAGGTGGATCCATATGTGGTTTGTGGAAGTAACAGACATGCAATGACTCTAGATGTGATCCATGAAAAGAACAGACAGGCAATGACACTGGTGGATCCATGTGTGGTTCATGGGAAGAACAGACATCCAATGGCACTTGTGGATTCTAGGTGTCGTTCATGGAAAGAATAGACATGCAATGACACCGGGTGTGGTTCATT
Organism: Avena sativa; assembly: GCA_916181665.1. Taxonomy (NCBI): domain Eukaryota; kingdom Viridiplantae; phylum Streptophyta; class Magnoliopsida; order Poales; family Poaceae; genus Avena; species Avena sativa. Next base: position 327,468,456 of record OV702289.1, read on the forward strand.
AAAAGAACAGACATGCAATGACACTGGTGGATCCTTATGTGTGGTTCATGAAAAGAACATACATGCAATGACACTGGTGGATCCTTATGTGGTTTGTTTAGAATAACACACATGCAATGACACTGGTGGATCCATGTGTGGTTCATGGGAAGAACACACATCCAATGACACTGGTGGACTCTAGTTGTGGTTCATGAAAAGAACAGACATGCAATCACACTAGGTGTGGTTCATGAAAAGAACAGACATGCAATGACATCGGTGGATCCTTGTGTGGCTTATGGAAGTAACAGACATGCAATGACACTGGTGGTCCCATCCTTATGTGGTTCATGAAAAGAATAGATATGCAATGACACTGGTGGATCCTTTTGTGGTTTCTTTAGAAGAACACACATGCAATGACACTGGGTGTGGTTCATGGGAAGAACATACATCCAATGACACTAGTGGACTCTAGGTGTGGTTCATGAAAAGAACAGACATGCAATGGCACCGGGTGTGGTTCATGAAAAGAACACACATGCAATGACTTATGTGGTTTGTTTAGAAGAACACACATGCAATGACACTGGGTGTGGTTCATGAAAAGAACAGATAGGCAATGACACTAGTGGATCCTTATGTGGTTTGTTTAGAAGAACACACATGCAATGACACTGGGTGTGGTTCATGAAAAGAACAGACATGCAATGACACTGGTGGATCCTTATGTGGTTTGTTTAGAGGAACAGACATGCAATGACTCTAGATATGGTTCATGAAAAGAACAGACATGCAATGACACCTGGTGTGGTTCATTAAAAGAACAGACATGCAATGACTTATGTGGTTTGTTTAGAAGAACACACATGCAATGACACTGGGTGTGGTTCATGAAAAGAACAGATAGGCAATGACACTGGTGGATCCTTATGTGGTTTGTTTAGAAGAACACACATGCAATGACACTAGGTGTGGTTCGTGAAAAGAACAGACACGCAATGACACTGTTGGATCCTTATGTGGTTTGTTTAGAGGAACAGACATGCAATCACACTAGGTGGATACACATGTGGTTTATGGAAGTAACAAACATGCAATGACTCTAGCTGTGATTCATGAAAAGAACAGATAGGCAATGACACTGGTGGGTCCTTATGTGGTTTGTTTAGAAGAACACACATGCAATGACACTGGGTGTGGTTCATGAAAATAACAGACACGCAATGACACTAGTGGATTCTTATGTGGTTTGTTTAGAGGAACAAACATGAAATCACACTAGGTGGATCCATATATGGTTTATGGAAGTAAAAGACATGCAATGACTCTAGCTGTGATTCATGAAAAGAACAGACATGCAATGACACTAGTGGATCCTGATGTGGTTCATGAAAAGAACAGAAAGGCAATGACATTGTTGGATCGTTATGTGGTTTGTTTAGAAGGACACACGTGCAATGACACTGGGTGTAGTTCATGAGAAGAACACACATCCAATGATACTGGTGGATCCTTATGTGGTTTGTTTAGAGGAACAGACATGCAATCACACTAGGTGGATCCATATGTGGTTTGTGGAAGTAACAGACATGCAATGACTCTAGATGTGATCCATGAAAAGAACAGACAGGCAATGACACTGGTGGATCCATGTGTGGTTCATGGGAAGAACAGACATCCAATGGCACTTGTGGATGCTAGGTGTCGTTCATGGAAAGAACAGACATGCAATGACACCGGGTGTGGTTCATTAAAAGAACAGACATGCAATGACACTGGTGGATCCTTATGTGTGGTTCATGAAAAGAACATACATGCAATGACACTGGTGGATCCTTATGTGGTTTGTTTAGAAGAACACACATGCAATGACACTGGTGGATCCATGTGTGGTTCATGGAAAGAACACACATCCAATGACACTGGTGGACTCTAGTTGTGGTTCATGAAAAGAACAGACATGCAATGACACTAGGTGTGGTTCATGAAAAGAACAACATGCAATGACATCGGTGGATCCTTGTGTGGCTTATGGAAGTAACAGACATGCAATGACACTGGTGGTCCCATCCTTATGTGGTTCATGAAAAGAATAGATATGCAATGACACTGGTAGATCCTTTTGTGGTTTGTTTGGAAGAACACACATGCAATGACACTGGGTGTGGTTCATGGGAAGAACATACATCCAATGACACTAGTGGACTCTAGGTGTGGTTCATGAAAAGAACACACATGCAATGACTTATGTGGTTTGTTTAGAAGAACACACATGCAATGACACTGGGTGTGGTTCATGAAAAGAACAGATAGGCAATGACACTGGTGGATCCTTATGTGGTTTGTTTAGAAGAACACACATGCAATGACACAGGGTGTGGTTCATGAAAAGAACAGACACGCAATGACACTGGTGGATCCTTATGTGGTTCGTTTAGAGGAACAAACATGCAATCACACTAGGTGGATCCATATGTGATTTATGGAAGTAACAGACATCCAATGACACTGGTAGATCCTTATGTGGTTCATGAAAAGAACAGACATGCAGTGAAACTGGGTGTGGTTGATGAATAGAACAGAAATGCACTGACACTGGGTGTCGTTCATGAGAAAAACAGACATGCAATGACACTGGTGGGCCCATCCTTATGTGGTTCATGAAAAGAACAGACATGCAATAACACTGGTGGATCCTTATGTGGTTTGTTTAGAAGAACACACATGCAATGACACTGGGTGTGGTTCATGAAAAGAACACACACGCAATGACACCGGTGGACCCTAATGTGGTTTGTATATAGGAACAGACATGCAATGACACCAGTGGATCAACGTGTGGTTCATGAGAAGAACACACATCCAATGACTCTGGTAGATCCTTATGTGGTTCATGAAAAGAACTGACATGTAGTGACACTGGGTGTGGTTCATGAAAAGAACAGATATGCACTGACACTAGGTGTGGTTCATGAAAATACAGACAGGCAATGACACTGGTGGATCCTTATGTGGTTTATGGAAGGAACAAACTTGCAATCACACTAGGTGGATCCATATGTGGTTTATGGAAGTAACACAGATGCAATGACACTGGGTGTGATTCATGAAAAGAATAGACATGCAATGACACTGGTGGATCCTTATGTGGTTTGTTTACAGGAACAGACATGCAATGACTCTAGATATGGTTCATGAAAAGAACAGACATGCAATGACACCTGGTGTGGTTCATGAAAAGAACAGCCATGCAATGACTTATGTGGTTTGTTTAGAAGAACACACATGCAATGACACTGGGTGTGGTTCATGAAAAGAACACGCACGCAATGACACCGGTGGACCCTAATGTGGTTTGTATATAGGAACAGACATGCAATGACACCGGTGGATCAACGTGTGGTTCATGAGAAGAACACACATCCAATGACTCTGGTAGATCCTGATGTGGTTCATGAAAAGAACTGACATGTAGTGACACTGGGTGTGGTTCATGAAAAGAACAGATATGCACTGACACTAGGTGTGGTTCATGAAAATACAGACAGGCAATGACACTGGTGGATCCTTATGTGGTTTATGGAAGGAACAAACTTGCAATCACACTAGGTGGATCCATATGTGGTTTATGGAAGTAACACAGATGCAATGACACTGGGTGTGATTCATGAAAAGAATAGACATGCAATGACACTGGTGGATCCTTATGTGGTTTGTTTACAGGAACAGACATGCAATGACTCTAGATATGGTTCATGAAAAGAACAGACATGCAATGACACCGGGTGTGGTTCATGAAAAGAACAGACATGCAATGACTTATGTGGTTTGTTTAGAAGAACACACATGCAATGACACTGGGTGTGGTTCATGAAAAGAACAGATAGGCAATGACACTGGTGGATCCTTATGTGGTTTGTTTAGAAGAACACACATGCAATGACACTAGGTGTGGTTCGTGAAAAGAACAGACACGCAATGACACTGGTGGATCCTTATGTGGTTTGTTTAGAGGAATAGACATGCAATCTCACTAGGTGGATCCACATGTGGTTTATGGAAGTAACAGACATGCAATGACTCTAGCTGTGATTCATGAAAAGAACAGATAGGCAATGACACTGGTGGGTCCTTATGTGGTTTGTTTAGAAGAACACACATACAATGACACTAAGTGTGGTTCATGAAAATAACAGACACGCAATGACACTAGTGGATCCTTATGTGGTTTGTTTAGAGGAACAAACATGCAATCACACTAGGTGGATCCATATATGGTTTATGGAAGTAAAAGACATGCAATGACTCTAGCTGTGATTCATGAAAAGAACAGACATGCAATGACACTGGTGGATCCTTATGTGGTTCATGAAAAGAACAGAAAGGTAATGACACTGTTGGATCCTTATGTGGTTTGTTTAGAAGGACACACATGCAATGACACTGGGTGTGGTTCATGAGAAGAACACACATCCAATGATAGTGGTGGATCCTTATGTGGTTTGTTTAGAGGAACAGACATGCAATCTCACTAGGTGGATCCATATGTGGTTTATGGAAGTAAGAGACATGCAATGACTCTAGATGTGATCCATGAAAAGAACAGACAGGCAATGACACTGGTGGATCCATGTGTGGTTCATGGGAAGAACAAACATCCAATGACACTGCTGGATGCTAGGTGTCGTTCATGAAAAGAATAGACATGCAATGACACCGGGTGTGGTTCATTAAAAGAATAGACATGCAATGACACTGGTGGATCCTTATGTGTGGTTCATGAAAAGAACAGACATGCAATGACACTGGTGGATCCTTATGTGGTTTGTTTACAAGAACACACATGCAATGATACTGGTGGATCCATGTGTGGTTCATGGGAAGAACACACATCCAATGACACTGGTGGACTCTAGTTGTGGTTCATGAAAAGAACAGACATGCAATGACACTAGGTGTGGTTCATGAAAAGAACAGACATGCAATGACATCAGTGGATCCATGTGTGGTTTATGGAAGTAAAAAACATGCAATGACACTGGAGGGCCCATGCTTATGTGGTTAATGAAAAGAATAGATATGCAATGACACTGGTGGATCCTTATGTGGTTTCTTTAGAAGAACACACATGCAATGACACTGGGTGTGGTTCATGGGAAGAACATACATCCAATGACACTAGTGGACTCTAGGTGTGGTTCATGAAAAGAATAGACATGCAATGGCACCGAGTGTGGTTCATGAAAAGAACACACATGCAATGACTTATGTGGTTTGTTTAGAAGAACACACATGCAATGACACTGGGTGTGGTTCATGAAAAGAACATATAGGCAATGACACTCGTGGATCCCTATGTGGTTTGTTTAGAAGAACACACATGCAATGACACTGGGTGTGGTTCATGAAAAGAACAGACACGCAATGACACTGGTGGATCCTTATGTGGTTCGTTTAGAGGAAGAAACATGCAATCACACTAGGTAGATCCATATGTGGTTCATGGAAGTAACAAACATCCAATGACACTGGTAGATCCTTATGTGGTTCATGAAAAGAACAGACATGCAGTGAAACTGGGTGTGGTTCATGAATAGAACACAAATGCACTGACACTGGGTGTGGTTCATGAAAAAACAGACATGCAATGACACTGGTGGGTCCATCCTTATGTGGTTCATGAAAAGAACAGACATGCAATGACACTGGTGGATCCTTATGTGGTTTGTTTAGAAGAACACACATGCAATGACACTAGGTGTGGTTCATGAAAAGAACACACACGCAATGACACCGGTGGACCCTTATGTGGTTTGTTTATAGGAACAAACATGCAATGACACCGGTGGATCAACGTGTGGTTCATGAGAAGAACACACATCCAATGACTCTGGTAGATCCTTATGTGGTTCATGAAAAGAACTGACATGCAGTGACACTAGGTGTGGTTCATGAAAAGAACAGACATGCACTGACACTAGGTGTGGTTCATGAAAAGAACAGACAGGCAATGACACTGGTGGATCCCTATGTGGTTTATGGAAGGAACAAACTTGCAATCACACTAGGTGGATCCATATGTGGTTTATGGAAGTAACACAGATGCAATGATATTGGGTGTGGTTCATGAAAAGAATAGGCATGCAATGACACTAGTAGATCCTTATGTGGTTCATGAAAAGAACAGACATGCAATGACATTGGGTGTGGTTCATGAAAAGAACAGACATGCAATGACACTGGTGGATCCTTATGTGTGGTTCATGAAAAGAATAGACATGCAATGACACTGGTGGAACCTTATGTGGTTTTTTTAGAAGAATAGACACGCAATGACACTTGTGGATGCATGTGTGGTTCATGTGAAGATTAGACATCCAATGACACTGGTGGACTCTAGGTGTGGTTCATGAATAGAACAGACATGCACTGACACTGGGTGTGGTTCATGAAAAGAACAGACATGCAATGACACTGGTGGGCCCATCCTTATGTGGTTCATGAGAAGAACAGACATGCAATGACACTGGTGGATCCTTATGTGGATTGTTTAGAAGAACACACATGCAATGACATTGGGTGTGGTTCAGGAAAAGAACACACACGCAACGACTCTGGTGGATCCTTATGTGGTTTGTTTATAGGAACAGACATGCAATGACACCGGTGGATCCACATGTGGTTCATGAGAAGAACACACATCAAATGACTCTGGTTGATCCTTATGTGGTTCATGAAAAAACTGACATGCAGTGACACTGGGTGTGGTTCATGAAAAGAACAGACATGCACTGACACTAGGTGTGGTTCATGAAAATAACAGACAGGCAATGACACTGGTGGATCCTTATGTGGTTTATGGAAGGAACAAATATGCAATCACACTAGGTGGATCCATATGTGGTTTATGGATGTAACACACATGCAATGACACTGGGTGATGTTCATGAAAAGAATAGACATGCAATGACACTGGTAGATCCTTATGTGGTTCATGAAAAGAACAGACATGCAATGACATTGGGTGTGGTTCATGAAAAGAATAGACATGCAATGACACTGGTGGATCCTTATGTGTGGTTCATGAAAAGAACACACATGCAATGACACTGGTGGATCCATATGTGGTTTGTTTAGAAGAACACACATGCAATGACACTTGTGGATCCATGTGTGGTTCATGGGAAGAACACACATCCAATGACACTGGTGGACTCTAGTTGTGGTTCATGAAAAGAATAGACATGCAATGACTGTGGGTGTGGTTCATGAAAAGAACATACATGCAATGACATCGGTGGATCCATGTGTTGTTTATGGAAGTAACAAACATGCAATGACACTGGTGGGCCCATCCTTATGTGGTTCATGAAAATAACATACATGCAATGACACTGGTGGATCCTTATGTGGTTTGTTTAGAAGAACACACATGCAACGACACTGGGTGTGGTTCATGGGAAGAACAAACATCTAATGACACTGGTGGACTCTAGGTGTGGTTCATGAAAAGAACATACATGCAATGACACCGGGTGTGGTTCACGAAAAGAACAGACATGCAATGACTTATGTGGTTTCTTTAGAAGAACACACATGCAATGACATTGGGTGTGGTTCATGAAAAGAATAGATAGGCCATGACACTGGTGCATCCTTATGTGGTTTGTTTAGAAGAACACACATGCTATTACACTAGGTGTGGTTCAAGAAAAGAATAGACACGCAATGAAACTGGTGGATCCTTATGTGGTTTGTTTAGAGGAACAAACATGCAATCACACTAGGTGGATCCATATGTGGTTTATGGAAGTAACAGACATCCAATGACACTGGTACATCCTTATGTGGTTCATGAAAAGAACAGACATGCAGTGAAACTGTGTGTGGTTCATGAATAGAACATACACGCACTGACACTATGTGTGGTTCATGAAAAGAACAGACATGCAATGACACTGGTGGGCCCATCCTTATGTGGTTCATGAAAAGAACAACCATGCAATGACACTGGTGGATCCTTATGTGGTTTGTTTAGAAGAACACACATGCAATGACACTGGGTGTAGTTCATGAAAAGAACACACACACAATGACACTAGTGGATCCTTATGTGGTTTGTTTATAGGAACAGACATGCAACGACACTGGTGGATCCATGTGTGGTTCAGGAGAAGAACACACATCCAATGACTCTAGTAGATCCTTATGTGGTTCATGAAAAGAACTGACATGCAGTGACACTGGGTGTGGTTCATGAAAAGAACAGACATGCACTAACACTAGGTGTGGTTCATGAAAAGAACAGACAGACAATGACACTGGTGGATCCTTATGTGGTTTATGGATGGAACAAACATGCAATCACACTAGGTGGTTCCATATATGGTTTATGGAAGTAGCACACATGCAATGACACTGGGTGTGGTTCATGAAAAGAACAGACATGCAATGACACTGGTAGATCCTTATGTGGTTCATGAAAAGAACAGACATGCAGTGACACTAGGTGTGGTTCATGAAAAGAACAGACATGCACTGCCACTAGGTGTGGTTCATGAACAGAACAGACAGACAATGACACTGGTGGATCCTTATGTGGTTTATGGAAGGAACAAACATGCAATCACACTAGGTGGATCCATATGTGGTTTATGGAAGTAACACACATGCAATGACACTGGGTGTGGTTCATGAAAAGAATAGACATGCAATGACACTGGTAGATCCTTATGTGGTTCATGAAAAGAATAGACATGAAATGACATTGGGTGTGGTTCATGAAAAGAATAGACATGCAATGACACTCGTGGATCCTTATGTGTGGTTCATGAAAAGAACAGACATGCAATGACACTGGTGGATCCTTATGTGGTTTGTTTACAAGAACACACATGCAATGATACTGGTGGATCCATGTGTGGTTCATGGGAAGAACACACATCCAATGACACTGGTGGACTCTAGTTGTGGTTAATGAAAAGAACATACATGCAATGACACTGGGTGTGGTTCATGAAAAGAACAGACATGCAATGACATCGGTGGATCCATGTGTGGTTTATGGAAGTAACAGACATGCAATGACACTGGTGGGCCCATCCTTATGTGGTTCATGAAAATAACAGACATGCAATGACACTGGTAGATCCTTATGTGGTTTGTTTAGAAGAACACACATGCAATGATACTGGGTGTAGTTCATGGGAAGAACAGACATCCAATGACACCGGTGGACTCTAGGTGTGGTTCATGAAAAGAACAAACATGCAATGACACCGGGTGTGGTTCATGAAAAGAACAGACATGCAATGACTTGTGTGGTTTGTTTAGAAGCACACACATGCAATGACACTGGGTGTGGTTCAAGAAAAGAACAGATAGGCAATGACACTGGTGGATCCTTATGCGGTTTGTTTAGAAGAACACACATGCAATGACACTAGGTGTGGTTCATGAAAAGAACAGACACGCAATGACACTTGTGGATCCTTATGTGGTTTGTTTAGAGGAACAAGCATGCAATCACACTAGCTGGATCCAGATGTGGTTTATGGAAGTAACAGACATGCAATAACACTAGTAGATCCTTATGTGGTTCATGAAAAGAATAGACATGCAGTGAAACTGGGTGTGGTTCATGAATAGACAGACATGCACTGACAGTGGGTGTGGTTCATGAAAAGAACAGACATGCAATGACACTGGAGGGCCCATCCTTATGTGGTTCATGAAAAGAACTGACATGCAATGACACTGGTGGATCCTTACGTGGTTTGTTTAGAAGAACACACATGCAATGACACTGGGTGTGGTTCATGAAAAGAACACACACCCAATGACACTAGTGGATCCTTATGTGGTTTGTTTAGAGGAACAAACATGCAATGACAACGGTAGATCCACGTGTGGTTCATGGGAAGAACACACATCCAATGACTCTAGTAGATCCTTATGTGGTTCATGAAAAGAACTGACATGCAGTGACACTGGGTGTGGTTCATGAAAAGAACAGACATGCACTGACACTAGGTGTGGTTCATGAAAAGAACAGACATGCAATGACACTGGTGGATCCTTATGTGGTTTATGGAAGGAACAAACATGCAATCACACTAGGTGGATCCATATGTGGTTTATGGAAGTAACACACATGTAATGACACTGGGTGTGGTTCATGAAAAGAACAGACATGCAATGACACTGGTAGATCCTTATGTGGTTCATGAAAAGAACAGACATGCAATGACATTGGGTGTGGTTCATGAAAAGAACAGACATGCAATGACACTGGTGGATCCTTATGTGTGGTTCATGAAAAGAACAGACATGCAATGACACTGGTGGATCCTTATGCGGTTTGTTTAGAAGAACACACATGCAATGACACTGGTGGATCCATGTGTGGTTCATGGGAAGAACACACATCCAATAACACTGGTGGACTCTAGTTGTGGTTCATGAAAAGAACAGACATGCAATGACACCAGGTGTGGTTCATGAGAAGAACAAACATGCAATGACACTGGTGGGCCCATCCTTATGTGGTTCATGAAAAAGAACAGACATGCAATGACACTAGTGGATCCTTATGTGGTTTGTTTAGAATAACACACATGTAATGACACTGGGTGTGGTTCATGAAAAGAACACACACGCAATGACACTGGTGGATCCTTATGTGGTTTGTTTAGAGGAACAGACATGCAACGACACCGGTGGATCCACGTGTGGTTCATGAGAAGAACACACATCCAATGACTCTGGTAGATCCTTGTGTGGTTCATGAAAAGAACTGATATGCAGTGACACTGGTGGATCGTTGTCTGGTTTGTTTAGAAGAACACACATGCAATGACACTGGGTGTGGTTCATGAAAAGAACACACACGCAATGACACTGGTGGATCCTTATGTGGTTTGTTTAGAGGAACAGACATGCAACGACACCGGTGGATCCACGTGTGGTTCATGAGAAGAACACACATCCAATGACTCTGGTAGATCCTTATGTGGTTCATGAAAAGAACTGATATGCAGTGACACTGGTGGATCGTTGTGTGGTTTGTTTAGAAGAACACACATGCAATGACACTGGGTGTGGTTCATGAAAAGAACACACACGCAATGACACTGGTGGATCCTTATGTGGTTTGTTTAGAGGAACAGACATGCAATGACACCGGTGGATCCACGTGTGGTTCATGAGAAGAGCACACATTCACTGACTCTGGTAGATCCTTATGTGGTTCATGAAAACAACTGACATGCAATGACACTGGGTGTGGTTCATGAAAAGAACAGACATGCACTGACACTAGGTGTGGTTCATGAAAAGAACAGACATGCAATGACACTGGTGGATCCTTATGTGGTTTATGGAAGGAACAAACATGCAATCACACTAGGTGGATCCATATGTGGTTTATGGAAGTAACACACATGTAATGACACTGGGTGTGGTTCATGAAAAGAACAGACATGCAATGACACTGGTAGATCCTTATGTGGTTCATGAAAAGAACAGACATGCAATGACATTGGGTGTGGTTCATGAAAAGAACAGACATGCAATGACACTGGTGGATCCTTATGTGTGGTTCATGAAAAGAACAGACATGCAATGACACTGGTGGATCCTTATGCGGTTTGTTTAGAAGAACACACATGCAATGACACTGGTGGATCCATGTGTGGTTCATGGGAAGAACACACATCCAATAACACTGGTGGACTCTAGTTGTGGTTCATGAAAAGAACAGACATGCAATGACACCAGGTGTGGTTCATGAGAAGAACAAACATGCAATGACACTGGTGGGCCCATCCTTATGTGGTTCATGAAAAAGAACAGACATGCAATGACACTAGTGGATCCTTATGTGGTTTGTTTAGAATAACACACATGCAATGACACTGGTTGTGGTTCATGAAAAGAACACACACGCAATGACACTGGTGGATCCTTATGTGGTTTGTTTAGAGGAACAGACATGCAACGACACCGGTGGATCCACGTGTGGTTCATGAGAAGAACACACATCCAATGACTCTGGTAGATCCTTATGTGGTTCATGAAAAGAACTGACATGCAGTGACACTGGTGGATCGTTGTGTGGTTTGTTTAGAAGAACACACATGCAATGACACTGGGTGTGGTTCACGAAAAGAACACACACGCAATGACACTGGTGGATCCTTATGTGGTTTGTTTAGAGGAACAGACATGCAATGACACCGGTGGATCCACGTGTGGTTCATGAGAAGAGCACACATTCACTGACTCTGGTAGATACTTATGTGGTTCATGAAAAGAACTGACATGCAGTGACACTGGGTGTGGTTCATGAAAAGAACAAACTGCACTAACACTAGGTGTGGTTCATGAAAAGAACAGACAGGCAATGACACTTGTGGATCCTTATGTGGTTTATGGAAGGAACAAACATGCAATCACACTAGGTGGATCCATATGTGGTTTATGGAAGTAACACACATGCAATGACACCACCTGTGGTTCATGAAACGAACAGACATGCAAGGACACTGGTAGATCCTTATGTGGTTCATGAAAAGAACACACATGCAATAACATTGGGTGTGGTTCATGAAAAGAATAGACATGCAATGACACCGGTGGATCCTTATGTGGTTTGTTTAGAAGAACACACATGCAATGACACTGGGTGTGGTTCATGAGAAGAACACACATCCAATGACACTGGTGGATCCTTATGTGGTTTGTTTAGAGGAAGAGACATGAAATCACACTAGGTGGATCCATATGTGGTTTATGGAAGTAACAGACGTGCAATGACACTAGCTGTCATCCATGAAAACAACAGACATGCAATGACACCAGTGGATCCATGTGTGGTTCATGGGAAGAATAGACATCCAATGACACTGGTGGACTCTAGCTGTGGTTAATGAGAAGAACACACATGCAATGACACTGGTGGATTGTGAAAAGAACAAACATGCAATGAGTCTGGTTGTTGTTAGTAAAAAGAACACACATACAATGACACTGGTGGATCCATGTGTGGTCTCTAAAGAGAACACACATTTCAATGACACTAGTGGATCCATATGTGGTATGTGAAAAGAATAGTCATGAAATGACTCCAGTTGTTGTTAGTAAAAAGAACACACATGCAATGACAATGGTGTTTCCATATGTGGTCTGTGAAAATAACACACATGCAATGACTAAGGCTGTGGTTAATGAGAAGAAGACACATCCAATGACACAGGTGGATCCATAGGTGGATTGTGAAAAGAACACACATGCAATGACTCTGGTTGTTGTTAGTAAAAATAACACACATGCAATGACACTGGTGGATCCATGTGTGGTCTCTGAAGAGAACACACATTTCTATGACACTGGTGGATCGATATGTAATATGTGAAAAGAATAGTCATGAAATGACTCTAATTGTTTTAGTAGAATGAACACACATGCAATGACACTGGTGGATCCATGTGTGGTCTCTGAAGATAACACACATGCAATGACTAAGGTCGTGGTTAATGAGAAGAACACACATGCAATGACACTGGTGGATCCATAGGTGGGCTGTGAAAAGAACACACATGCAATGACTCTGGTTGTTGTTAGTAAAAGAACACACATGCAATGATAGTAGTGGATCCATATGCGGTCTCTGAAGAGAACACACATTTCAATCAAACTGGTGGATCCATATGTAATATGTGAAAAGAATAGTCATGAAATGACTCTAGTTGTTTTAGTAGAATGAACACACATGCAATGACACTGGTGGATCCATGTGTGGTCTCTGAAGATAACACACATGCAATGACTAAGGTCGTGGTTAATGAGAAGAACACACATGCAATGACACTTGTGGATCCATAGGTGGATTGTGAACAGAACACACATGCAATGACTCTAGTTGTTGTTAGTAAAAAGAACACACATGCAATGACACTAGTGGATCCATGTGTGGTATCTGAAGAGAACACACATTTCAATGACACTGGTGGATCCATACGTGGTATGTGAAAAAGAAATGTCATGAAATGACTCCAGTTGTTGTTAGTACAAAGAACACACATGCAATGATACTGGTGGATCCATCTGTGGTCTCTGAAGAGAACACACATGCAATGACTCTGGTTGTTGTTAGTAAAAATAACACACATGCAATGACACTGGTGGATCCATGTGTGGTCTCTGAAGAGAACACACATTTCTATGACACTGGTGGATCCATATGTAATATGTGAAAAGAATAGTCATGAAATGACTCTAGTTGTTTTAGTAGAAAGAACACACATGCAATGACACCGGTGGATCCATGTGTGGTCTCTAAAGATAACACACATGCAATGACTAAGGCCGTGGTTAATGAGAAGAACACACATGCAATGACACTAGTGGATCCATAGGTGGATTGTGAAAAGAACACACATGCAATGACAATTGTTGTTGTTAGTAAAAAGAACACACATGCAATGACACTGGTGGATCCATGTGTGGTATCTGAAGAGAACACACATTTCAATGACACTGGTGGATCCATACGTGGTATGTGAAAACGAAATGTCATGAAATGACTCCAATTGTTGTTAGTAAAAAGAACACACATGCAATGACACTAGTGGATCCATGTCTGGTCTCTGAAGAGAACACACATACAATGACTCTAGCTGTGGTTAATGAGAAGAACACATGCAATGACACTAGTAGATCCATAGGTGGATTGTGAAAAGAACACACATGTAATGACTCTGGTTGTTGTTAGTAAAAAGAACACACATGTAATGACACTGGTGGATCCATGTGTGGTCTCTAAAGAGAACACACATTTCAATGACACTAGTGGATCCATATGTGGTATGTGAAAATAATAGTCATGAAATAACTCCAGTTGTTGTTAGTAAAAAGAACACACATGCAATTACATTGGTGGATCCATGGGTGGTCTCTGAAGAGAACAAACATGCAATGACACTGGTGGATCCATCGGTGGATTGTGAAAAGAACACACATGCAATGTCTCTGGTTGTTGGTAGTAAAAAGAAAACACTTGCAATGACACTGGTGGATCCATGTGTGGTCTCTGAAGAGAACACACATTTCAATGACACTGGTGGATCCATCGGTGGATTGTGAAAAGAACACACATGCAATGACTCTGGTTGTTATTAGTAAGAAGAACACACATGCAATGACCCTGGTGGATCCATGTGTGGTCTCTAAAGAGAACACACATTTGAATGACACTGGTGGATCCATATGTGGTATGTGAAAAGAATAGTCATGAAATGACTCCAGTTGTTGTTAGTAAAAAGAACACACATGCAATGACACTGGTGGATCCATGTGTGGTCTCTGAAGAGAACACACATGCAATGACTCTAGCTATGGTTAATGAGAAGAACACACATGCAATGACACTGGTGGATCCATAGGTGGATTGTGAAAAGAACACACGTGCAATGACTCTGGTTGTTCTTAGTAAAAAGAACACACGTGTAATGAAACTAGTGGATCCATGTGTGGTCTCTGAAGAGAACACACATTTCAATGACACTGGTGGATCCATATATGGTATGTGAAAAGAATAGTCATGAAATGACTCGAGTTGTTGTTAGTAAAAAGAACACACATACAATGACAATGGTGGTTCCATATGTGGTCTCTGAAAAGAACACACATGCAATGACTAAGGCTGTGGTTAATGAGAAGAACACACATGCAATGACACTAGTGGATCCATAGGTGGATTGTGAAAAGAACACACATGCAATGACTCTTGTTGTTGTTAGTAAAAAGAACACACATGCAATGACACTGGTGGATCCATGTGTGGTATCTGAAGAGAACACACATTTCAATGACTCTGGTGGATCCATATGTAGTATGTGAAAAGAATAGTCATGAAATGACTCCAGTTGTTTTCGTAGAAAGAACACACATGCAATGACACTGGTGGATCCATGTGTGGTCTCTGAAGATAACACACATGCAATGACTAAGGCCTTGGTTAATGAGAAGAACACACATGCAATGAAACTAGTGGATCCATAGGTGGATTGTGAAAAGAACACACATGCAATGACTCTGGTTGTTGTTAGTAAAAAGAACACGCATGCAATGACACTGGTGGATCCATGTGTGGTCTTTGAAGAGAACACACATTTCAATGACACTAGTGGATCCATATGTGGTATGTGAAAATAATAGTCATGAAATAACTCCAGTTGTTGTTAGTAAAAAGAACAGACATGCAATTACATTGGTGGATCCATGTGTGGTCTCTGAAGAGAACACACATGCAATGACTCTACCTATGGTTAATGAGAAGAACACATAGGCAATGACACTGGTGGATCCATCGGTGGATTGTGAAAAGAACACACATGCAATGACTCTGGTTGTTGTTAGTAAAAAGAACACACATGCAATGACACTGGTGGATCCATGTGTGGTCTCTGAAGAGAACACACATTTCAATGACACTGGTGGATCCATCGGTGGATTGTGAAAAGAACACACATGCAATGACTCTAATTGTTGTTAGTAAAAAGAACACACATGCAATGACCCTGGTGGATCCATGTGTTCTCTCTGGAGAGAACACACATTTGAATGACACTGGTGGATCCATATGTGGTATGTGAAAAGAATAGTCACGAAATGACTCCAGTTATTGTTAGTAAAAAGAACACACATGCAATGACACTAGTGGATCCATGTGTGGTCTCTAAAGAGAACACACATTTCAATGACACTGGTGGATCCATATGTAGTATGTGAAAAGAATAGTCATGAAATGACTCCAGTTGTTTTCGTAGAAAGAACACACATGCAATGACACTGGTGGATCCATGTGTGGTCTCTGAAGATAACACACATGCAATGACTAAGGCCGTGGTTAATGAGAAGAACACACATGCAATGACACTAGTGGATCCATAGGTGGATTGTGAAAAGAACACACATGCAATGACTCTGGTTGTTGTTAGTAAAAAGAACACGCATGCAATGACACTGGTGGATCCATGTGTGGTCTTTGAAGAGAACACACATTTCAATGAAACTAGTGGATCCATATGTGGTATGTGAAAATAATAGTCATGAAATAACTCCAGTTGTTGTTAGTAAAAAGAACACACATGCAATTACATTGGTGGATCCATGTGTGGTCTCTGAAGAGAACACACATGCAATGACTCTACCTATGGTTAATGAGAAGAACACATAGGCAATGACACAGGTGGATCCATCGGTGGATTGTGAAAAGAACACACATGCAATGACTCTGGTTGTTGTTAGTAAAAAGAACACACATGCAATGACACTGGTGGATCCATGTGTGGTCTCTGAAGAGAACACACATTTCAATGACACTGATGGATCCATATATGGTATGTGAAAAGAATAGTCATGAAATGACTCCAGTTGTTGTTAGTAAAAAGAACACACATGCAATGACAATGGTGGTTCCATATGTGGTCTATGAAAACAACACACATGCAATGACTAAGGCTATGGTTAATGAGAAGAACACACATGCAATGACACTGGTGGATCCATAGGTGGATTGTCAAAAGAACACACATGCAATGACTCTAGTTGTTGTTAGTAAAAAGAACACACATGCAATGACACTAGTGGATCCATGTGTGGTCTCTGAAGGGAACACACATTTCAATGCACTGGTGGATCCATATGTAGTATGTGAAAAGAATAGTCATGAAATGACTCCAATTGTTTTAGTAGAAATAACACACATGCAATGACACTGGTAGATCCATGTGTGGTCTCCGAAGATAACACACATGCATTGACTAAGGCCGTGGTTAATGAGAAGAACACACATGCAATGACACTTGTGGATCCATAGGTGGACTTTGAAAAGAACACACATGCAATGACTCTGGTTGTTGTTTGTAAAAAGAACACACATGCAATGACACTGGTGGATCCATTTGTGGTCTCTGAAGAGAACACACATTTCAATGACACTGGTGGATCCATATGTGGTATGTTGAAAGAATAGTCATGAAATGACTCCAGTTGTTGTTAGTAAAAAGAACACACTTGCAATGACACTGGTGGATCCATGTGTGGTCTCTGAAGAGAACACACATGCAATGACTCTAGCTGTGGTTAATGAGAAGAACGCACATGCAATGACACTAGTGGATCCATAGATGGATTGTGAAAAGAACACACATGCAATGACTCTGGTTGTTGTTAGTAAAAAGAACACACATGCAATGACACTGGTGGATCCATGTGTGGTCTCTGAAGAGAACACATATTTCAATGACACTAGTGGATCCTTATGTGGTATGTGAAAAGAATAGTCATGAAATAACTCCTGTTGTTGTTAGTAAAAAGAACACACATGCAATTACATTGGTGGATCCATGTGTGGTCTCTAAAGAGAACACACATGCAATGAAACTTGTGGATCCATCGGTGGATTGTGAAAAGAACACACATGCAATGACTCTGGTTGTTGTTAGTAAAAAGAACACACATGCAATAACACTGGTGGATCCATGTGTGGTCTCTGAAGAGAACACATATTTCAATGACACTGGTGGATCCATCGGTGGATTGTGAAAAGAACACACATGCAATAACTCTGGTTGTTGTTAGTAAAAAGAACACACATGCAATGACACTAGTGGATCCATGTGTGGTCTCTGAAGAGAACACACATTTCAATGACACTGGTGGATCGATATGTGGTATGTGAAAAGAATAGTCATGAAATGACTCCAGTTGTTGTTAGTAAAAAGAACACACATGCAATGACACTGGTGGATCCATGTGTGGTCTCTGAAGAGAACACACATGCAATGACTCCAGCTGTGGTTAATGAGAAGAACACATATGCAATGACACTGGTGGATGCATAGGTGGATTTTCAAAAGAACACACATGCAATGACTCTGGTTGTTGTTAGTAAAAGAACACACATGCAATGACACTGGTGGATCGATGTGTGGTCTCTGAAGAGAACACACATTTCAATGACACTGGTGGATCCATATGTGGTATGTGAAAAGAACACACATGCAATGACTCTGGTTGTTGTTAGTAAAAAGAACACACATGCAATGACACTGGTGGATCCATGTGTGGTCTCTGAAGAGAACACACATGCAATGACTCTAGCTGCGGTTAATGAGAAGAACACACATGCAATGACACTGGTGGATCCATAGGTGGATATGAAAAGAATGCACATGCAATGACTCTGGTTGTTGTTAGTAAAAAGAACACACATGTAATGACACTGGTGGATCCATGTGTTGTCTCTGAAGAGAACACACATTTCAATGACACTGGTGGATCCATATGTGGTATGTGAAAAGAATAGTCATGAAATGACTCCACTTGTTGTTAGTAAAAAGAACACACATGCAATGACACTGGTGGATCCATGTGTGGTCTCTGAAGAGAACACACATGCAATGACTCTAGCTATGGTTAATGAGAAGAACACACATGCAATGACACTGGTGGATCCATAGGTGGATTGGGAAAAGAACACACGTGCAATGTCTCTGGTTGTTAGTAAAAAGAACACACATGCAATGACACTAGTGGATCCATGTGTTGTCTCTGAAGAGAACACACATTTCAATGACACTGGTTGATCCATATATGGTATGTGAAAAGAATAGTCATGAAATGACTCCAATTGTTGTTAGTAAAAAGAACACACATGCAATGACAATGGTGGTTCCATATGTGGTCTATGAAAACAACACACATGCAATGACTAAGGCTATGGTTAATGAGAAGAACACACATGCAATGACACTGGTGGATCCATAGGTGGATTGTGAAAAGAACACACATGCAATGACTCTAGTTGTTGTTAGTAAAAAGAACACACATGCAATGACACTAGTGGATCCATGTGTGGTCTCTGAAGAGAACACACATTTCAATGACACTGGTGGATCCATATGTAGTATGTGAGAAGAATAGTCATGAAATGACTCCAATTGTTTTAGTAGAAAGAACACACATGCAATGACACTGGTAGATCCATGTGTGGTCTCCGAAGATAACACACATGCATTGACTAAGGCCGTGGTTAATGAGAACAACACACATGCAATGACACTAGTGGATCCATAGGTGGATTGTGAAAACAACACACATGCAATGACTCTGGTTGTTGTTAGTAAAAAGAACACACATGCAATGACACTGGTGGATCCATGTGTGGTCTCTGACGAGAACACACATTTCAATGACACTAGTGGATCCTTATGTGGTATGTGAAAAGAATATCATGAAATAACTCCTGTTGTTGTTAGTAAAAAGAACACACATGCAATTACATTGGTGGATCCATGTGTGGTCTCTAAACAGAACACATATGCAATGACACAAGTGGATCCATCGGTGGATTGTGAAAAGAACACACCTGGAATGACTCTGGTTGTTGTTAGTAAAAAGAACACACATGCAATGACACTGGTGGATCCATGTGTGGTCTATGAAGAGAACACACATTTCAATGACACTAGTGGATCCTTATGTGCTATGTGAAAAGAATAGTCATGAAATAACTCCTGTTGTTGTTAGTAAAAAGAACACACATGCAATGACACTGGTGGATCCATGTGTGGTCTCTGAAGAGAACACACATGCAATGACTCCAGCTGTGGTTAATGAGAAGAACACAGATGCAATGACACTGGTGGATGCATAGGTGGATTTTTAAAAGAACACACATGCAATGACTCTGGTTGTTGTTAGTAAAAGAACACACATGCAATGACACTGGTGGATCCATGTGTGGTCTCTGAAGAGAACACACATTTCAATGACACTGGTGGATCCATATGTGGTATGTGAAAAGAACACACATGCAATGACTCTGGTTGTTGTTAGTAAAAAGAACACACATGCAATGACACTGGTGGATCCATGTGTGGTCTCTGAAGAGAACACACATGCATTGACTAAGGCCGTGGTTAATGAGAACAACACACATGCAATGACACTGGTGGATCCATAGGTGGATTTTGAAAAGAACGCACATGCAATGACTCTGGTTATTGTTAGTAAAAAGAACACACATGCAATGACACTGGTGGATCCATGTATGGTCTCTGAAGAGAACACATTTCAATGACACTGGTGGATCCATATGTGGTATGTGAAAAGAATAGTCATGAAATGACTCCACTTGTTGTTAGTAAAAAGAACACACATGCAATGACACTGGTGGATCCATGTGTGGTCTCTGAAGAGAACACACATGCAATGACTCTAGCTGCGGTTAATGAGAAGAACACACATGCAATGACACTGGTGGATCCATAGGTGGATATGAAAAGAATGCACATGCAATGACTCTGGTTGTTGTTAGTAAAAAGAACACACATGTAATGACACTGGTGGATCCATGTGTTGTCTCTGAAGAGAACACACATTTCAATGACACTGGTGGATCCATATGTGGTATGTGAAAAGAATAGTCATGAAATGACTCCACTTGTTGTTAGTAAAAAGAACACACATGCAATGACACTGGTGGATCCATGTGTGGTCTCTGAAGAGAACACACATGCAATGACTCTAGCTATGGTTAATGAGAAGAACACACATGCAATGACACTGGTGGATCCACAGGTGGATTGGGAAAAGAACACACGTGCAATGTCTCTGGTTGTTAGTAAAAAGAACACACATGCAATGACACTAGTGGATCCATGTGTAGTCTCTGAAGAGAACACACATGCAATGACACTGGTGGATCCATAGGTGGATTGTGAAAAGAACACACATGCAATGACTCTAGTTGTTGTTAGTAAAAAGAACACACATGCAATGACAATGGTGGTTCCATCTGTGGTCTATGAAAATAACACACATGCAATGACTAAGGCTATGGTTAATGAGAAGAACACACATGCAATGACACTGGTGGATCCATAGGTGGATTGTGAAAAGAACACACATGCAATGACTCTAGTTGTTGTTAGTAAAAAGAACACACATGCAATGACACTAGTGGATCCATGTGTGGTCTCTGAAGAGAACACACATTTCAATGACACTGGTGGATCCATATGTAGTATGTGAGAAGAATAGTCATGAAATGACTCCAATTGTTTTAGTAGAAAGAACACACATGCAATGACACTGGTAGATCCATGTGTGGTCTCCGAAGATAACACACATGCATTGACTAAGGCCGTGGTTAATGAGAACAACACACATGCAATGACACTAGTGGATCCATAGGTGGATTGTGAAAACAACACACATGCAATGACTCTGGTTGTTGTTAGTAAAAAGAACACACATGCAATGACACTGGTGGATCCATGTGTGGTCTCTGACGAGAACACACATTTCAATGACACTAGTGGATCCTTATGTGGTATGTGAAAAGAATATCATGAAATAACTCCTGTTGTTGTTAGTAAAAAGAACACACATGCAATTACATTGGTGGATCCATGTGTGGTCTCTAAACAGAACACAGATGCAATGACACAAGTGGATCCATCGGTGGATTGTGAAAAGAACACACCTGGAATGACTCTGGTTGTTGTTAGTAAAAAGAACACACATGCAATGACACTGGTGGATCCATGTGTGGTCTATGAAGAGAACACACATTTCAATGACACTAGTGGATCCTTATGTGCTATGTGAAAAGAATAGTCATGAAATAACTCCTGTTGTTGTTAGTAAAAAGAACACACATGCAATGACACTGGTGGATCCATGTGTGGTCTCTGAAGAGAACACACATGCAATGACTCCAGCTGTGGTTAATGAGAAGAACACACATGCAATGACACTGGTGGATGCATAGGTGGATTTTTAAAAGAACACACATGCAATGACTCTGGTTGTTGTTAGTAAAAGAACACACATGCAATGACACTGGTGGATCCATGTGTGGTCTCTGAAGAGAACACACATTTCAATGACACTGGTGGATCCATATGTGGTATGTGAAAAGAACACACATGCAATGACTCTGGTTGTTGTTAGTAAAAAGAACACACATGCAATGACACTGGTGGATCCATGTGTGGTCTCTGAAGAGAACACACATGCATTGACTAAGGCCGTGGTTAATGAGAACAACACACATGCAATGACACTGGTGGATCCATAGGTGGATTTTGAAAAGAACGCACATGCAATGACTCTGGTTATTGTTAGTAAAAAGAACACACATGCAATGACACTGGTGGATCCATGTATGGTCTCTGAAGAGAACACACATTTCAATGACACTGGTGGATCCATATGTGGTATGTGAAAAGAATAGTCATGAAATGACTCCACTTGTTGTTAGTAAAAAGAACACACATGCAATGACACTGGTGTATCCATGTGTGGTCTCTGAAGAGAACACACATGCAATGACTCTAGCCGTGGTTAATGAGAAGAACACACATGCAATGACACTGGTGGATACATAGGTGGATTGGGAAAAGAACACACGTGCAATGTCTCTGGTTGTTGTTAGTAAAAAGAACACACATGCAATGACACTAGTGGATCCATGTGTAGTCTCTGAAAAGAACACACATTTCAATGACACTGGTTGATCCATATATGGTATGTGAAAAGAATAGTCATGAAATGACTCCAATTGTTGTTAGTAAAAAGAACACACATGCAATGACAATGGTGGTTCCATATGTGGTCTATGAAAACAACACACATGCAATGACTAAGGCTATGGTTAATGAGAAGAACACACATGCAATGACACTGGTGGATCCATAGGTGGATTGTGAAAAGAACACACATGCAATGACTCTAGTTGTTGTTAGTAAAAAGAACACACATGCAATGACAATGGTGGTTCCATCTGTGGTCTATGAAAATAACACACATGCAATGACTAAGGCTATGGTTAATGAGAAGAACACACATGCAATGACACTGGTGGATCCATAGGTGGATTGTGAAAAGAACACACATGCAATGACTCTAGTTGTTGTTAGTAAAAAGAACACACATGCAATGACACTAGTGGATCCATGTGTGGTCTCTGAAGAGAACACACATTTCAATGACACTGGTGGATCCATATGTAGTATGTGAAAAGAATAGTCATGAAATGACTCCAATTGTTTTAGTAGAAAGAACACACATGCAATGACACTGGTAGATCCATGTGTGGTCTCCGAAGATAACACACATGCATTGACTAAGGCCGTGGTTAATGAGAACAACACACATGCAATGACACTAGTGGATCCATAGGTGGATTGTGAAAACAACACACATGCAATGAATCTGGTTGTTGTTAGTAAAAAGAACACACATGCAATGACACTGGTGGATCCATGTGTGGTCTCTGAAGAGAACACACATTTCAATGACACTAGTGGATCCTTATGTGGTATGTGAAAAGAATAGTCATGAAATAACTCCTGTTGTTGTTAGTAAAAAGAACACACATGCAATTACATTGGTGGATCCATGTGTGGTCTCTAAAGAGAACACACATGCAATGAGACTTGTGGATCCATCGGTGGATTGTGAAAAGAACACACCTGCAATGACTCTGGTTGTTGTTAGTAAAAAGAACACACATGCAATGACACTGGTGGATCCATGTGTGGTCTCTGAAGAGAACACACATTTCAATGACACTAGTGGATCCTTATGTGCTATGTGAAAAGAATAGTCATGAATTAACTCCTGTTGTTGTTAGTAAAAAGAACACACATGCAATGACACTGGTGGATCCATGTGTGGTCTCTGAAGAGAACACACATGCAATGACTCCAGCTGTGGTTAATGAGAACAACACACATGCAATGACACTAGTGGATCCATAGGTGGATTGTGAAAACAACACACATGCAATGACTCTGGTTGTTGTTAGTAAAAGAACACACATGCAATGACACTGGTGGATCCATGTGTGGTCTCTCAAGAGAACATACATTTCAATGACACTGGTGGATCCATATGTGGTATGTGAAAAGAACACACATGCAATGACTCTGGTTGTTGTTAGTAAAAAGAACACACATGCAATGACACTGGTGGATCCATGTGTGGTCTCTGAAGAGAACACACATGCAATGACTCTAGCTGCGGTTAATGAGAAGAACACACATGCAATGACACGGGTGGATCCATAGGTGGATTTTGAAAAGAACGCACATGCAATGACTCTGGTTGTTGTTAGTAAAAAGAACACACATGCAATGACACTGGTGGATCCATGTGTGGTCTCTGAAGAGAACACACCTTTCAATGACACTGGTGGATCCATATGTGGTATGTGAAAAGAATAGTCATGAAATGACTCCACTTGTTGTTAGTAAAAAGAACACACATCCAATGACACTGGTGGATCCATGTGTGGTCTCTGAAGAGAACACACATGCAATGACTCTAGCCGTGGTTAATGAGAAGAACACACATGCAATGACACTGGTGGATCCATAGGTGGATTGGGAAAAGAACACACGTGCAATGTCTCTGGTTGTTAGTAAAAAGAACACACATGCAATGACACTAGTGGATCCATGTGTAGTCTCTGAAAAGAACACACATTTCAATGACACTGGTTGATCCATATATGGTATGTGAAAAGAATAGTCATGAAATGACTCCAATTGTTGTTAGTAAAAAGAACACACATGCAATGACAATGGTGGTTCCATATGTGGTCTATGAAAACAACACACATGCAATGACTAAGGCTATGGTTAATGAGAAGAACACACATGCAATGACACTGGTGGATCCATAGGTGGATTGTGAAAAGAACACACATGCAATGACTCTAGTTGTTGTTAGTAAAAAGAACACACATGCAATGACACTAGTGGATCCATGTGTGGTCTCTGAAGAGAACACACATTTCAATGACACTGGTGGATCCATATGTAGTATGTGAAAAGAATAGTCATGAAATGACTCCAATTGTTTTAGTAGAAAGAACACACATGCAATGACACTGGTAGATCCATCTGTGGTCTCCGAAGATAACACACATGCATTGACTAAGGCCGTGGTTAATGAGAACAACACACATGCAATGACACTAGTGGATCCATAGGTGGATTGTGAAAACAACACACATGCAATGACTCTGGTTGTTGTTAGTAAAAAGAACACACATGCAATGACACTGGTGGATCCATGTGTGGTCTCTGAAGATAACACACATTTCAATGACACTAGTGGATCCTTATGGGGTATGTGAAAAGAATAGTCATGAAATAACTCCTGTTGTTGTTAGTAAAAAGAAAACACATGCAATTACATTGGTGGATCCATGTGTGGTCTCTAAAGAGAACACACATGCAATGACACTTGTGGATCCATCGGTGGATTGTTGAAAGAACACACCTGCAATGACTCTGGTTGTTGTTAGTAAAAAGAACACACATGCAATGACACTGGTGGATCCATGTGTGGTCTCTGAAGAGAACACACATTTCAATGACACTAGTGGATCCTTATGTGCTATGTGAAAAGAATAGTCATGAAATAACTCCTGTTGTTGTTAGTAAAAAGAACACACATGCAATTACATTGGTGGATCCATGTGTGGTATCTAAAGAGAACACACATGCAATGACACTTGTGGATCCATCGGTGGATTGTGAAAAGAACACACATGCAATGACTCTGGTTGTTGTTAGTAAAAAGAACACACATGCAATGACACTAGTGGATCCATGTGTGGTCTCTGAAGAGAACACACATTTCAATGACACTGGTGGATCCATATGTAGTATGTGAAAAGAATAGTCATGAAATGACTCCAATTGTTTTAGTAGAAAGAACACACATGCAATGACACTGGTAGATCCATCTGTGGTCTCCGAAGATAACACACATGCATTGACTAAGGCCGTGGTTAATGAGAACAACACACATGCAATGACACTAGTGGATCCATAGGTGGATTGTGAAAACAACACACATGCAATGACTCTGGTTGTTGTTAGTAAAAAGAACACACATGCAATGACACTGGTGGATCCATGTGTGGTCTCTGAAGATAACACACATTTCAATGACACTAGTGGATCCTTATGGGGTATGTGAAAAGAATAGTCATGAAATAACTCCTGTTGTTGTTAGTAAAAAGAAAACACATGCAATTACATTGGTGGATCCATGTGTGGTCTCTAAAGAGAACACACATGCAATGACACTTGTGGATCCATCGGTGGATTGTTGAAAGAACACACCTGCAATGACTCTGGTTGTTGTTAGTAAAAAGAACACACATGCAATGACACTGGTGGATCCATGTGTGGTGTCTGAAGACAACACACATTTCAATGACACTAGTGGATCCTTATGTGCTATGTGAAAAGAATAGTCATGAAATAACTCCTGTTGTTGTTAGTAAAAAGAACACACATGCAATTACATTGGTGGATCCATGTGTGGTATCTAAAGAAAACACACATGCAATGACACTTGTGGATCCATCGGTGGATTGTGAAAAGAACACACATGCAATGACTCTGGTTGTTGTTAGTAAAAAGAACACACATGCAATGACACTGGTGGATCCATGTGTGGTCTCTGAAGAGAACACACATTTCAATGACACTGGAGGATCCATCGGTGGATTGTGAAAAGAACACACATGCAATGACTCTGGTTGTTGTTAGTAAAAAGAACACACATGCAATGACACCGGTGGATCCACGTGTGGTCTCTGAAGAGAATACACATTTCAATGACACTTGTGGATCCATATGTGCTATGTGAAAAGAATAGTCATGAAATGACTCAAATTGTTGTTAGTAAAAAGAACACACATGCAATGACAGTGGTGGATCCATGTGTGGTCTCAGAAGAGAACACACATGCAGTGACTCTAGATGTGGTTAATCAGAAGAACACACATGCAATGACACTGGTGGATCCATAGGTGGATTGTGAAAAGAACACACGTGCAATGTCTCTGGTTGTTGTTAGTAAAAAGAACACACATGCAATGACACTAGTGGATCCATCTGTAGTCCCTGAAGAGAACACACATTTCAATGACACTGGTGGATCCATATATGGTATGTGAAAAGAATAGTCATGAAATGACTCCAGTTGTTGTTAGTAAAAAGAACACACATGCAATGACAATGGTGGTTCCATATGGGGTCTATGAAAACAACACACATGCACTGACTAAGGCTATGGTTAATGAGAAGAACACACATGCAATGACACTGGTGGATCCATAGGTGGATTGTGAAAAGAACACACATGCAATGACTCTAGTTGTTGTTAGTAAAAAGAACACACATGCAATGACACTAGTGGATCCATGTGTGGTCTCTGAAGTGAACACACATTTCAATGACACTGGTGCATCCATATGTAGTATGTGAAAAGAATAGTCATGAAATGACTCCAATTGTTTTAGTAGAAAGAACACACATGCAATGACACTGGTAGATCCATGTGTGGTCTCCGAAGATAACACAAATGCATTGACTAAGGCCGTGGTTAATGAGAAGAACACACATGCAATGACACTGGTGGATCCATAGGTGGACTTTGAAAAGAACACACATGCAATGACTCTGGTTGTTGTTTGTAAAAAGAACACACATGCAATGACACTGGTGGATCCATGTGTGGTCTCTGAAGAGAACACACATTTCAATGACACTGGTGGATCCATATGTGGTATGTGAAAACAATAGTCATGAAATGACTCCAGTTGTTGTTAGTAAAAAGAACACACTTGCAATGACACTGGTGGATCCATGTGTGGTCTCTGAAGAGAACACACATGCAATGACTCTAGCTGTGGTTAATGATAAGAACACACATGCAATGACACTAGTGGATCGATAGGTGGATTGTGAAAAGAACACACATGCAATGACTCTGGTTGTTGTTAGTAAAAAGAACACACATGCAATGACACTGGTGGATCCATGTGTGGTCTCTGAAGAGAACACACATTTCAATGACACTAGTGGATGCTTATGTGGTATGTGAAAAGAATAGTCATGAAATAACTCCTGTTGTTGTTAGTAAAAAGAACACACATGCAATTACATTGGTGGATCAATATGTGGTCTCTAAAGAGAACACACATGCAATGACACTTGTGGATCCATCGATGGATTGTGAAAAGAACACACATGCAATGACTCTGGTTGTTGTTAGTAAAAAGAACACACATGCAATGACACTGGTGGATCCATGTGTGGTCTCTGAAGAGAACACATATTTCAATGACACTGGTGGATCCATCGGTGGATTGTGAAAAGAACACACATGCAATAACTCTGGTTGTTGTTAGTAAAAAGAACACACATGCAATGACACTAGTGGATCCATGTGTGGTCTCTGAAGATAACAACCATTTCAATGACACTGGTGGATCGATATGCGGTATGTGAAAAGAATAGTCATGAAATGACTCCAGTTGTTGTTAGTAAAAAGAACACACATGCAATGACACTGGTGGATCCATGTGTGGTCTCTGAAGAGAACACACATGCAATGACTCCAGCTGTGGTTAATGAGAAGAACACACATGCAATGACACTGGTGGATGCATAGGTGGATTTTGAAAAGAACACACATGCAATGACTCTGGTTGTTGTTAGTAAAAAGAAGACACATGCAATGACACTGGTGGATCCATGTGTGGTCTCTGAAGAGAACACACATTTCAATGACACTGGTGGATCCATATGTGGTATGTGAAAAGAATAGTCAGGAAATGACTCCAGTTGTTGTTAGTAAAAAGAACACACATGCAATGACACTGGTGGATCCATGTGTGGTCTCTGAAGAGAACACACATGCAATGACTCTAGCTGTGGTTAATGAGAAGAACACACATACAATGACACTGGTGGATCCATAGGTGGATTTTGAAAAGAACACACATGCAATGACTCTGGTTGTTGTTAGTAAAAAGAACACACATGCAATGACACTGGTGGATCCATGTGTGGTCTCGGAAGAGAACACACATTTCAATGACACTGGTGGATCCATATGTGGTATGTGAAAAGAATAGTCATGAAATGAGTCCACTTGTTGTTAGTAAAAAGAACACACATGCAATGACACTGGTGGATCCATGTGTGGTCTCTGAAGAGAACACACATGCAATGACTCTAGCTGTGGTTAATGAGAAGAACACACATGCAATGACACTGGTGGATCCATAGGTGGATTGTGAAAAGAACACACGTGCAATGTCTCTGGTTGTTGTTAGTAAAAAGAACACACATGCAATGACACTAGTGGATCCATGTGTAGTCTCTGAAGAGAACACACATTTCAATGACACTGGTTGATCCATATATGGTATGTGAAAAGAATAGTCATGAAATGACTCCAATTGTTGTTAGTGAAAAGAACACACATGCAATGACAATGGTGGTTCCATATGTGGTCTATGAAAACAACACACATGCAATGACTAAGGCTATGGTTAATGAGAAGAACACACATGCAATGACACTGGTGGATCCATAGGTGGATTGTGAAAAGAACACACATGCAATGACTCTAGTTGTTGTTAGTAAAAAGAACACACATGCAATGACACTAGTGGATCCATGTGTGGTCTCTGAAGAGAACACACATTTCAATGACACTGGTGGATCCATATGTAGTATGTGAAAAGAAAAGTCATGAAATGACTCCAATTGTTTTAGTAGAAAGAACACACATGCAATGACACTGGTAGATCCATGTGTGGTCTCTGAAGAGAACACACATGCAATGACTCTAGCTGTGGTTAATGAGAAGAACACACATGCAATGACACTAGTGGATCCATAGGTGGATTGTGAAAAGAACACACATGCAATGACTCTGGTTGTTGGTAGTAAAAAGAACACACATGCAATGACACTGGTGGATCCATGTGTGGTCTCTGAAGAGAACACACATTTCAATGACACTAGTGGATCCTTATGTGGTATGTGAAAAGAATAGTCATGAAATAACTCCTATTGTTGTTAGTAAAAAGAACACACATGCAATTACATTGGTGGATTCATGTGTGGTCTCTAAAGAGAACACACATGCAATGACACTTGTGGATCCATCGGTGGATTGTGAAAAGAACACACCTGCAATGACTCTAGTTGTTGTTAGTAAAAAGAACACACATGCAATGACACTGGTGGATCCATGTGTGGTCTCTGAAGAGAACACACATTTCAATGACACTGGTGGATCCATATGTGGTATGTGAAAAGAATAGTCATGAAATGACTCCAGTTGTTGTTAGTAAAAAGAACACACTTGCAATGACACTGGTGGATCCATGTGTGGTCTCTAAAAAGAACACACATGCAATGACTCTAGATGGGGTTAATGAGAAGTACACACATGCAATGACACTAGTGGATCCAAAGGTGGATTGTGAAAAGAACACACATGCAATTACTCTAGTTGTTGTTAGTAAAAAGAACAGATGCAATGACACTGGTGGATCCATGTATGGTCTCTGAAGAGAACACACATTTCAATGACACTGGTGGACCTATACATGGTATGTGAAAATAATAGTCATGAAATGACTCTAGATGTTGTTAGTAAAAAGAACACACATGCAATAACACTGGTGGATCCATGTGTGGTCTCTGAAAAGAACACACATGCAATGACTCTAGATGGGGTTAATGAGAAGAACACACATGCAATGACACTAGTGGATCCGTAGGTGAATTGTGAAAAGAACACACATGCAATGCCTCTAGTTGTTGTTAGTAAAAAGAACACACGTGCAATGACTCTGGTTGATCCATGTGTGGTCTCTGAAGAGAACACACATGCAATGACACTGGTGGATCCATAGGTGGATTCTGAAAAGAACACACATGAAATGACTCTGGTTGTTGTTAGTAAAAATAACACACATGCAATGACACTAGTGGATCTATTTGTGGTCTCTGAAGAGAACACACCTTTCAATGATACTGGTGGATCCATATGTGGTATCTGAAAAGAATAGTCATGAAATGACTCCAGTTGTTGTTAGTAAAAAGAACACACATGCAATGACACTGGTGGATCCATGTGAGGCCTCCGATGAGAAGTCACATGCAATGACTCTAGCTATGGTTAATGAGAAGAACACACATGCAATGACACTGGTGGATCCATAGATGGATTGTTAAAAGAACACACATGCAATGACTCTGGTAGTTGTTAGTAAAAAGAACGCACATGCAATGACACTGGTGGATCCATGTGTGGTCTCTGAAGATAACACACATTTCAATGACACTAGTGGATCCATATGTGGTATGTGAAAAGAATAGTCATGAAATGACTTCAATTGTTGTTAGTAAAAAGAGCACACATGCAATGACACTGGTGGTTCCATATGTGGTCTGTGAAAAGAACACACATGCAATGACTCTAGCTGTGGTAAATGAGAAGAACACACATGCAATGACACTGGTGGATGCATAGGTGGATTGTGAAAAAAACACACATGCAATGACTCCGGTTGTTGTTAGTAAAAAGAACACACATGCAATGACACTAGTGGATCCATGTGTGGTCTCTGAAGAGAACACACATTTCAATGACACTGGTGGATCCATATGTCGTCTGTGAAAAGAATAGTCATGAAATGAGTCTAGTTGTTATTATTAAAAAGTACACACACGCAATGACACTGGTGGATCCATGTGTGGTCTCTAAAGAGAACACACATGCAATGACACTGGTGGATCCATAGGTGGATTGTGAAAAGAACACACATGAAATGACTCTGGTTGTTGTTAGTAAAAAGAACACGCATGCAATGACACTGGTGGATCCATGTGTGGTCTTTGAAGAGAACACACATTTCAATGAAACTAGTGGATCCATATGTGGTATGTGAAAATAATAGTCATGAAATAACTCCAGTTGTTGTTAGTAAAAAGAACACACATGCAATTACATTGGTGGATCCATGTGTGGTCTCTGAAGAGAACACACATGCATTGACTAAGGCCGTGGTTAATGAGAAGAACACACATGCAATGACACTAGTGGATCCATAGGTGGACTTTGAAAATAACACACATGCAATGACTCTGGTTGTTGTTTGTAAAAAGAACACACATGCAATGACACTGGTGGATCCATGTGTGGTCTCTGAAGAGAACACACATTTCAATGACACTGGTGGATCCATATGTGGTATGTGAAAAGAATAGTCATGTAATGACTCCAGTTGTTGTTAGTAAAAAGAACACACTTGCAATGACACTAGTGGATCCATGTGTGTTCTCTGAAGAGAACACTTATGCAATGACTCTAGCTGTGGTTAATGAGAAGAACACACATGCAATGACACTAGTGGATCCATAGGTGGATTGTGAAAAGAACACACATGCAATGACTCTGGTTGTTGTTAGTAAAAAGAACACACATGCAATGACACTGGTGGATCCATGTGTGGTCTCTGAAGAGAACACACATTTCAATGACACTAGTGGATCCTTATGTGGTATGTGAAAAGAATAGTCTTGAAATAACTCCTGTTGTTGTTAGTAAAAAGAACACACATGCAATTACATTGGTGGATCCATGTGTGGTCTCTAAAGAGAACACACATGCAATGACACTTGTGGATCCATCGGTGGATTGTGAAAAGAACACACATGCAATGACTCTGGTTGTTGTTAGTAAAAAGAACACACATGCAATGACACTGGTGGATCCATGTGTGGTCTCTGAAGAGAACACATATTTCAATGACACTGGTGGATCCATCGGTGGATTGTGAAAAGAACACACATGCAATAACTCTGGTTGTTGTTAGTAAAAAGAACACACATGCAATGACACTAGTGGATCCATGTGTGGTCTCTGAAGAAAACACACATTTCAATGACACTGGTGGATCCATATGTAGTATGTGAAAAGAATAGTCATGAAATGACTCCAGTTGTTGTTAGTAAAAAGAACACACATGCAATGACACTGGTGGATCCATGTGTGGTCTCTGAAGAGAACACACATGCAATGACTCCAGCTGTGGTTAATGAGAAGAACACACATGCAATGACACTGGTCGATGCATAGGTGGATTTTGAAAAGAACAGACATGCAATGACTCTGGTTGTTGTTAGTAAAAAGAACACACATGCAATGACACTGGTGGATCCATGTGTGGTCTCTGAAGAGAACACACATTTCAATGACACTGGTGGATCCATATGTGGTATGTGAAAAGAATAGTCAGGAAATGACTCCAGTTGTTGTTAGTAAAAAGAACACACATGCAATGACACTGGTGGATCCATGTGTGGTAACTGAAGAGAACACACATGCAATGACTCTAGCTGTGGTAATGAGAAGAACACACATACAATGACACTGGTGGATCCATAGGTGGATTTTGAAAAGAACGCACATGCAATGACTCTGGTTGTTGTTAGTAAAAAGAACACACATGCAATGACACTGGTGGATCCATGTGTGGTCTCGGAAGAGAACACACATTTCAATGACACTGGTGGATCCATATGTGGTATGTGAAAAGAATAGTCATGAAATGAGTCCACTTGTTGTTAGTAAAAAGAACACACATGCAATGACACTGGTGGATCCATGTGTGGTCTCTGAAGAGAACACACATGCAATGACTCTAGCTGTGGTTAATGAGAAGAACACACATGCCATGACACTGGTCGATCCATAGGTGGATTGGGAAAAGAACACACGTGCAATGTCTCTGGTTGTTGTTAGTAAAAAGAACACACATGCAATGACACTAGTGGATCCATCTGTAGTCTCTCAAGAGAACACACATTTCAATGACACTGGTTGATCCATATATGGTATGTGAAAAGAATAGTCATGAAATGACTCCAATTGTTGTTAGTAAAAAGAACACACATGCAATGACAATGGTGGTTCCATATGTGGTCTATGAAAACAACACACATGCAATGACTAAGGCTATGGTTAATGAGAAGAACACACATGCAATGACACTGGTGGATCCATAGCTGGATTGTGAAAAGAACACACATGCAATGACTCTAGTTGTTGTTAGTAAAAAGAACACACATGCAATGACACTAGTGGATCCATGTGTGGTCTCTGAAGAGAACACACATTTCAATGACACTGGTGGATCCATATGTAGTATGTGAAAAGAAAAGTCATGAAATGACTCCAATTGTTTTAGTAGAAAGAACACACATGCAATGACACTGGTAGATCCATGTGTGGTCTCTGAAGAGAACACACATGCAATGACTCTAGCTGTGGTTAATGAGAAGAACACCCATGCAATGACACTAGTGGATCCATAGGTGGATTGTGAAAAGAACACACATGCAATGACTCTGGTTGTTGTTAGTAAAAAGAACACACATGCAGTGACACTGGTGGATCCATGTGTGGTCTCTGAAGAGAACACACATTTCAATGACACTAGTGGATCCTTATGTGGTATGTGAAAAGAATAGTCATGAAATAACTCCTGTTGTTGTTAGTAAAAAGAACACACATGCAATTACATTGGTGGTTCCATATGTGGTCTGTGAAAAGAACACACATGCAATGACTCTAGCTGTGGTTAATGAGAAGAACACACATGCAATGACACTGGTGGATGCATAGGTGGATTGTGAAAAAAACACACATGCAATGACTCCGGTTGTTGTTAGTAAAAAGAACACACATGCAATGACACTAGTGGATCCATGTGTGGTCTCTAAAGAGAACACACATTTCAATGACACTGGTGGATCCATATGTCGTCTGTGAAAAGAATAGTCATGAAATGAGTCTAGTTGTTATTATTAAAAAGTACACACACCCAATGACACTGGTGGATCCATGTGTGGTCTCTGAAGAGAACACACATGCAATGACACTGGTGGATCCATAGGTGGATTGTGAAATGAACACACATGAAATGACTCTGGTTGTTGTTAGTAGAAACAACACACATGCAATGACACTAGTGGATCCATGTGTGGTCTCTGAAGAGAACACACATTTCAATGACACTGGTGCATCCATATGTAGTATGTGAAAAGAATAGTCATGAAATGACTCCAATTGTTTTAGTAGAAAGAACACACATGCAATGACACTGGTAGATCCATGTGTGGTCTCCGAAGATAACACACATGCATTGACTAAGGCCGTGGTTAATGAGAAGAACACACATGCAATGACACTGGTGGATCCATAGGTGGACTTTGAAAAGAACACACATGCAATGACTCTGGTTGTTGTTTGTAAAAAGAACACACATGCAATGACACTGGTGGATCCATGTGTGGTCTCTGAAGAGAACACACATTTCAATGACACTGGTGGATCCATATGTCGTATGTGAAAAGAATAGTCATGAAATGACTCCAGTTGTTGTTAGTAAAAAGAACACACTTGCAATGACACTGGTGGATCCATGTGTGGTCTCTGAAGAGAAGACTTATGCAATGACTCAAGCTGTGGTTAATGAGAAGAACACACATGCAATGACACTAGTGGATCCATAGGTGGATTGTGAAAAGAACACACATGCAATGACTCTGGTTGTTGTTAGTAAAAAGAACACACATGCAATGACACTGGTGGATCCATGTGTGGTCTCTGAAGAGAACACACATTTCAATGACACTAGTGGATCCTTATGTGGTATGTGAAAAGAATAGTCATGAAATAACTCCTGTTGTTGTTAGTAAAAAGAACACACATGCAATTACATTGGTGGATCCATGTGTGGTCTCTAAAGAGAACACACATGCAATGACACTTGTGGATCCATCGGTGGATTGTGAAAAGAACACACATGCAATGACTCTGGTTGTTGTTAGTAAAAAGAACACACATGCAATGACACTGGTGGATCCATGTGTGGTCTCTGAAGAGAACACATATTTCAATGACACTGGTGGATCCATCGGTGGATTGTGAAAAGAACACACATGCAATAACTCTGGTTGTTGTTAGTAAAAAGAACACACATGCAATGACACTAGTGGATCCATGTGTGGTCTCTGAAGAAAACACACATTTCAATGACACTGGTGGATCCATATGTAGTATGTGAAAAGAATAGTCATGAAATGACTCCAGTTGTTGTTAGTAAAAAGAACACACATGCAATGACACTGGTGGATCCATGTGTGGTCTCTGAAGAGAACACACATGCAATGACTCCAGCTGTGGTTAATGAGAAGAACACACATGCAATGACACTGGTCGATGCATAGGTGGATTTTGAAAAGAACAGACATGCAATGACTCTGGTTGTTGTTAGTAAAAAGAACACACATGCAATGACACTGGTGGATCCATGTGTGGTCTCTGAAGAGAACACACATTTCAATGACACTGGTGGATCCATATGTGGTATGTGAAAAGAATAGTCAGGAAATGACTCCAGTTGTTGTTAGTAAAAAGAACACACATGCAATGACACTGGTGGATCCATGTGTGGTAACTGAAGAGAACACACATGCAATGACTCTAGCTGTGGTAATGAGAAGAACACACATACAATGACACTGGTGGATCCATAGGTGGATTTTGAAAAGAACGCACATGCAATGACTCTGGTTGTTGTTAGTAAAAAGAACACACATGCAATGACACTGGTGGATCCATGTGTGGTCTCGGAAGAGAACACACATTTCAATGACACTGGTGGATCCATATGTGGTATGTGAAAAGAATAGTCATGAAATGAGTCCACTTCTTGTTAGTAAAAAGAACACACATGCAATGACACTGGTGGATCCATGTGTGGTCTCTGAAGAGAACACACATTCAATGACTCTAGCTGTGGTTAATGAGAAGAACACACATGCCATGACACTGGTGGATCCATAGGTGGATTGGGAAAAGAACACACGTGCAATGTCTCTGGTTGTTGTTAGTAAAAAGAACACACATGCAATGACACTAGTGGATCCATGTGTAGTCTCTCAAGAGAACACACATTTCAATGACACTGGTTGATCCATATATGGTATGTGAAAAGAATAGTCATGAAATGACTCCAATTGTTGTTAGTAAAAAGAACACACATGCAATGACAATGGTGGTTCCATATGTGGTCTACGAAAACAACACACATGCAATGACTAAGGCTATGGTTAATGAGAAGAACACACATGCAATGACACTGGTGGATCCATAGCTGGATTGTGAAAAGAACACACATGCAATGACTCTAGTTGTTGTTAGTAAAAAGAACACACATGCAATGACACTAGTGGATCCATGTGTGGTCTCTGAAGAGAACACACATTTCAATGACACTGGTGGATCCATATGTAGTATGTGAAAAGAAAAGTCATGAAATGACTCCAATTGTTTT
This sequence comes from Avena sativa, assembly GCA_916181665.1. Classification (NCBI taxonomy): domain Eukaryota; kingdom Viridiplantae; phylum Streptophyta; class Magnoliopsida; order Poales; family Poaceae; genus Avena; species Avena sativa. Next base: position 327,506,752 of record OV702289.1, read on the forward strand.
AGTAGAAAGAACACACATGGAATGACACTGGTAGATCCATGTGTGGTCTCTGAAGAGAACACACATGCAATGACTCTAGCTGTGGTTAATGAGAAGAACACCCATGCAATGACACTAGTGGATCCATAGGTGGATTGTGAAAAGAACACACATGCAATGACTCTGGTTGTTGTTAGTAAAAAGAACACACATGCAATGACACTGGTGGATCCATGTGTGGTCTCTGAAGAGAACACACATTTCAATGACACTAGTGGATCCTTATGTGGTATGTGAAAAGAATAGTCATGAAATAACTCCTGTTGTTGTTAGTAAAAAGAACACACATGCAATTACATTGGTGGTTCCATATGTGGTCTGTGAAAAGAACACACATGCAATGACTCTAGCTGTGGTTAATGAGAAGAACACACATGCAATGACACTGGTGGATGCATAGGTGGATTGTGAAAAAAACACACATGCAATGACTCTGGTTGTTGTTAGTAAAAAGAACACACATGCAATGACACTAGTGGATCCTTGTGTGGTCTCTAAAGAGAACACACATTTCAATGACACTGGTGGATCCATATGTCGTCTGTGAAAAGAATAGTCATGAAATGAGTCTAGTTGTTATTATTAAAAAGTACACACACCCAATGACACTGGTGGATCCATGTGTGGTCTCTGAAGAGAACACACATGCAATGACACTGGTGGATCCATAGGTGGATTGTGAAATGAACACACATGAAATGACTCTGGTTGTTGTTAGTAGAAAGAACACACATGCAATGACACTAGTGGATCCATGTGTGGTCTCTGAAGAGAACACACATTTCAATGACACTGGTGCATCCATATGTAGTATGTGAAAAGAATAGTCATGAAATGACTCCAATTGTTTTAGTAGAAAGAACACACATGCAATGACACTGGTAGATCCATGTGTGGTCTCCGAAGATAACACACATGCATTGACTAAGGCCGTGGTTAATGAGAAGAACACACATGCAATGACACTGGTGGATCCATAGGTGGACTTTGAAAAGAACACACATGCAATGACTCTGGTTGTTGTTTGTAAAAAGAACACACATGCAATGACACTGGTGGATCCATGTGTGGTCTCTGAAGAGAACACACATTTCAATGACACTGGTGGATCCATATGTCGTATGTGAAAAGAATAGTCATGAAATGACTCCAGTTGTTGTTAGTAAAAAGAACACACTTGCAATGACACTGGTGGATCCCTGTGTGGTCTCTGAAGAGAAGACTTATGCAATGACTCAAGCTGTGGTTAATGAGAAGAACACACATGCAATGACACTAGTGGATCCATAGGTGGATTGTGAAAAGAACACACATGCAATGACTCTGGTTGTTGTTAGTAAAAAGAACACACATGCAATGACACTGGTGGATCCATGTGTGGTCTCTGAAGAGAACACACATTTCAATGACACTAGTGGATCCTTATGTGGTATGTGAAAAGAATAGTCATGAAATAACTCCTGTTGTTGTTAGTAAAAAGAACACACATGCAATTACATTGGTGGATCCATGTGTGGTCTCTAAAGAGAACACACATGCAATGACACTTGTGGATCCATCGGTGGATTGTGAAAACAACACACATGCAATGACTCTGGTTGTTGTTAGTAAAAAGAACACACATGCAATGACACTGGTGGATCCATGTGTGGTCTCTGAAGAGAACACATATTTCAATGACACTGGTGGATCCATCGGTGGATTGTGAAAAGAACACACATGCAATAACTCTGGTTGTTGTTAGTAAAAAGAACACACATGCAATGACACTAGTGGATCCATGTGTGGTCTCTGAAGAGAACACACATTTCAATGACACTGGTGGATCGATATGTGGTATGTGAAAAGAATAGTCACGAAATGACTCCAGTTCTTGTTAGTAAAAAGAACACACATGCAATGACACTGGTGGATCCATGTGTGGTCTCTGAAGAGAACACACATGCAATGACTCCAGCTGTGGTTAATGAGAAGAACACACATGCAATGACACTGGTGGATGCATAGGTGGATTTTTAAAAGAACACACATGCAATGACTCTGGTTGTTGTTAGTAAAAAGAACACACATGCAATGACACTGGTGGATCCATGTGTGGTCTCTGAAGAGAACACACATTTCAATGACACTGGTGGATCCATATGTGGTATGTGAAAAGAATAGTCAGGAAATGACTCCAGTTGTTGTTAGTAAAAAGAACACACATGCAATGACACTGGTGGATCCATGTGTGGTAACTGAAGAGAACACACATGCAATGACTCTAGCTGTGGTTAATGAGAAGAACACACATGCAATGACACTGGTGGATCCATAGGTGGATTTTGAAAAGAACGCACATGCAATGACTCTGGTTGTTGTTAGTAAAAAGAACACACATGCAATGACACTGGTGGATCCATGTGTGGTCTCTGAAGAGAACACACATTTCAATGACACTGGTGGATCCATATGTGGTATGTGAAAAGAATAGTCATGAAATGACTCCATTGTTGTTAGTAAAAAGAACACACATGCAATGACACTGGTGGATCCATGTGTGGTCTCTGAAGAGAACACACATGCAATGACTCTAGCTGTGGTTAATGAGAAGAACACACATGCAATGACACTGGTGGATCCATAGGTGGATTGGGAAAAGAACACACGTGCAATGTCTCTGGTTGTTGTTAGTAAAAAGAACACACATGCAATGACACTAGTGGATCCATGTGTAGTCTCTGAAGAGAACACACATTTCAATGACACTGGTTGATCCATATATGGTATGTGAGAAGAATAGTCATGAAATGACTCCAATTGTTGTTAGTAAAAAGAACACACATGCAATGACAATGGTGGTTCCATATGTGGTCTATGAAAACAACACACATGCAATGACTAAGGCTATGGTTAATGAGAAGAACACACATGCAATTACACTGGTGGATCCATAGGTGGATTGTGAAAAGAACACACATGCAATGAATCTAGTTGTTGTTAGTAAAAAGAACACACATGCAATGACACTAGTGGATCCATGTGTGGTCTCTGAAGAGAACACACATTTCAATGACACTGGTGGATCCATATGTAGTATGTGAAAAGAATAGTCATGAAATGACTCCTGTTGTTGTTAGTAAAAAGAACACACATGCAATGACACTTGTGGATCCATGTGTGGTCTCTAAAGAGAACACACATGCAATGACACTTGTGGATCCATCGGTGGATTGTGAAAAGAACACACCTGCAATGACTCTGGTTGTTGTTAGTAAAAAGAACACACATGCAATGACACTGGTGGATCTATGTGTGGTCTCTGAAGAGAACACACATTTCAATGACACTGGTGGATCCATATGTGGTATGTGAAAAGAATAGTCATGAAATGACTCCAGTTGTTGTTAGTAAAAAGAACACACTTGCAATGACACTGGTGGATCCATGTGTGGTCTCTAAAAAGAACACACATGCAATCACTCTAGATGGGGTTAATGAGAAGTACACACATGCAATGACACTAGTGGATCCATAGGTGGATTGTGAAAAGAACACACATGCAATGACTCTAGTTGTTGTTAGTAAAAAGAACAGATGCAATGACACTGGTGGATCCATGTGTGGTCTCTGAAGAGAACACACATTTCAATGACATTGGTGGACCTATACATGGTATGTGAAAATAATAGTCATGAAATGACTCTAGATGTTGTTAGTAAAAAGAACACACATGCAATAACACTGGTGGATCCATGTGTGGTCTCTGAAAAGAACACACATGCAATGACTCTAGATGGGGTTAATGAGAAGAACACACATGCAATGACACTAGTGGATCCGTAGGTGAATTGTGAAAAGAACACACATGCAATGCCTCTAGTTGTTGTTAGTAAAAAGAACACACGTGCAATGACTCTGGTTGATCCATGTGTGGTCTCTGAAGAGAACACACATGCAATGACACTGGTGGATCCATAGGTGGATTGTGAAAAGAACACACATGAAATGACTCTGGTTGTTGTTAGTAAAAAGAACACACATGCAATGACACTAGTGGATCTATTTGTGGTCTCTGAAGAGAACACACCTTTCAATGATACTGGTGGATCCATATGTGGTATCTGAAAAGAATAGTCATGAAATGACTGCAGTTGTTGTTAGTAAAAAGAACACACATGCAATGACACTGGTGGATCCATGTGAGGTCTCCGATGAGAACACACATGCAATGACTCTAGCTATGGTTAATGAGAAGAACACACATGCAATGACACTAGTGGATCCATAGATGGATTGTGAAAAGAACACACATGCAATGACTCTGGTTGTTGTTAGTAGAAAGAACGCACATGCAATGACACTGGTGGATCCATGTGTGGTCTCTGAAGATAACACACATTTCAATGACACTAGTGGATCCATATGTGGTATGTGAAAAGAATAGTCATGAAATGACTTCAATTGTTGTTAGTAAAAAGAGCACACATGCAATGACATTGGTGGTTCCATATGTGGTCTGTGAAAAGAACACACATGCAATGACTCTAGCTGTGGTTAATGAGAAGAACACACATGCAATGACACTGGTGGATGCATAGGTGGATTGTGAAAAAAAAACACATGCCATGACTCTGGTTGTTGTTAGTAAAAAGAACACACATGCAATGACACTAGTGGATCCATGTGTGGTCTCTGAAGAGAACACACATTTCAATGACACTGGTGGATCCATATGTCGTCTGTGAAAAGAATAGTCATGAAATGAGTCTAGTTGTTGTTATTAAAAAGTACACACACGCAATGACACTGGTGGATCCATGTGTGGTCTCTGAAGAGAACACACATGCAATGACACTGGTGGATCCATAGGTGGATTGTGAAAAGAACACACATGAAATGACTCTGGTTGTTGTTAGTAAAAAGAACACACATGCAATGACACTAGTGGATCTATGTGTGGAATCTAAAGAGAACACACCTTTCAATGACACTGGTGGATCCATATATGGTATGTGAAAAGAATATTCATGAAATGACTTCAGTTGTTGTTAGTAAAAAGAGCACAAATGCAATGACACTGGTGGTTCCATATGTGGTATGTGAAACGAACACACATGCAATGACTCTAGCTATGGGTAATGAGAAGAACACACATGCAATGACACTGCTGGATCCATCTGTGGATTGTGAAAACAACACACATGAAATGACTCTGGTTGTTGTTAGTAAAAAGAACACACATGCAATGACACTAGTGGATCTATGTGTGGTCTATGAAGAGAACACACCTTTCAATGACACTGGTGGATCCGTATGTGGTATGTGAAAAGAATAGTCATGAAATGACTCTAGTTGTTGTTAGTAAAAAGAGCACACATGCAATCACACTGGTGGTTCCATATGTGGTATGTGAAAAGAACACACATGCGATGAGTCTAGATGTGGTTATTGAGAATGACACACATGCAATGACACTGGTGGATCCATAGGTGGATTGTGAAAAGAACAAACATGCAATGACTCTGGTTGTTGTTCATAAAAAGAACACACATGCAATGACACTGGAGGATCCATGTGTGCTCTCTGAAGAGAACACACATTTCAATGACACTGGTGGATCCATATGTGGTATGTGAAAAGAATAGTCATGAAATGACTCCAGTTGTTGTTAGTAAAAAGAACACACATGCAATGACAATGGTGGTTCCATATGTGGTCTGTGAAAAGAACACACATGCAATGACTAAGGCTGTGGTTAATGAGAAGAACACACATGCAATGACATGGTGGATCCATAGGTGGATTGTGAAAAGAACACACATGCAATGACTCTGGTTGTCGGTAGTAAAAAGAACACACATGCACTAACACTGGTGGATCCATGTGTGGTCTCTGAAGAGAACACACATGCAATGACACTGGTGGATTCATAGGTGGATTGTGAAAAGAACACACATGAAATGACTCTGGTTGTTGTTAGTAAAAGAACACACATTCAATGACACTAGTGGATCTATGTGTGGTCTCTGAAGTGAACACACCTTTCAATGACACTGGTGGATCCATATGTGGTATGTGAAAAGAATAGTCATGAAATGACTTCAGTTGTTGTTAGTAAAAAGAGCACACATGCAATGACACTGGTGGTTCCATATGTGGTATGTGAAAAGAACACACATGCAATGACTCTAGCTGTGGTTAATGAGAAGAACACACATGCAATGACACTGGTGGATCCATAGGTAGATTGTGAAAAGAACACACATGCAATGACTCTGGTTGTTGTTAGTAAAAAAACACACATGCAATGACACAGGTGGATCCATGTGTGGTCTCTAAAGAGAACACACATTTCAATGACATTGGTGGATCCATATGTGGTATGTGAAAAGAATAGTCTTGAAATGACTTCAGTTTTTTTTTAGTAAAAAGAGCACACATGCAATGACACTGGTGGTTCCATATGTGGTCTGTGAAAAGAACACACATGCAATCACTAAGGTTGTGGTTAATGAGAAGAACACACATGCAATGACACTGGTGGATCCATAGGTGGATTGTGAAAAGAACACACATGCAATGACTCTGGTTGTTGTTGTAAAAAGAACACACATGCAATGACACTGGTGGATCCATGTGTGGTCTCTGAAGAGGACACACATTTCAATGACACCGGTGGATCCATATGTGGTATGTGAAAAGAATAGTCATGAAATGACTCCAGTTGTTGTTAGTAAAAAGAACACACATGCAATGACAGTGGTGGTTCCATATGTGGTCTGTGAAAAGAACACACATGCAATGACTAATGCTATGGTTAATGAGAAGAACACACATGCAATAACACTGGTGGATCCATAGGTGGATTGTGACAAGAACACACATGCAATGACTCTGGTTGTTGTTAGTAAAAAGAACACACATGCAATGACACTGGTGGATCCATGTGTGGTCTCTGAAGAGAACACACATTTCAATGACACTGGTGGATCCATATGTGGTATGTGAAAAGAATATTCATGAAATGACTCCAGTTGTTGTTAGTAAAAAGAACACACATGCAATGACACTGGTGGATCCATGTGTGGTGTCTAATGAGAACACACATGAAGTGACTCTAGCCATGGTTAATGAGAAGAACACACATGCAATGACACTAGTGGATCCATAGATGGATTGTGAAAAGAACACACATGCAATGACTCTGGTTGTTCTTAGTAAAAAGAACACACATGCAATGACACTGGTGGATCCATGTGTGGTCTCTGAAGAGAACACACATGCAATGACACTGGTGGATCCATAGGTGGATTGTGAAAAGAACACACATTAAATGACTCTGGTTGTTGTTAGTAAAAAGAACACACATGCAATGACACTAGTGGATCTATGTGTGGTCTCTAAAGAGAACACACCTTTCAATGACACTGGTGGATCCATATGTGGTATGTGAAAAGAATATTCATGCAATGACTTAAGTTGTTGTTAGTAAAAAGAGCACACATGCAATGACACTGGTGGTTCCATATGTGGTATGTGAAAAGAACACACATGCAATGACTCTAGCTATGGGTAATGAGAAGAACACACATGCAATGACACTGCTGGATCCATCTGTGGATTGTGAAAACAACACACATGAAATGACTCTGGTTGTTGTTAGTAAAAGGAACACACATGCAATGACAGTAGTGGATCTATGTGTGGTCTCTGAAGAGAACACACCTGTCAATGACACTGGTGGATCCGTATGTGGTATGTGAAAAGAATAGTCTTGAAATGACTCTAGTTGTTGTTAGTAAAAAGAGCACACATGCAATCACACTGGTGGTTCCATATGTGGTCTGTGAAAAGAACACACATGCGATGAGTCTATATGTGGTTAATGAGAATGACACACATGCAATGACACTGGTGGATCCATAGGTGGATTATGAAAAGAACAAACATGCAATGACTCTGGTTGTTGTTCGTAAAAATAACACACATGCAATGACACTGGAGGATCCATGTGTGGTCTCTGAAGAGAACACACATTTCAATGACACTGGTGGATCCATATGTGGTATGTGAAAAGAACAGTCATGAAATGACTCCAGTTGTTGTTAGTAAAAAGAACACACATGCAATGACAATGGTGGTTCCATATGTGGTCTGTGAAAAGAACACACATGCAATGACTAAGGCTGTGGTTAATGAGAAGAACACACATGCAATGACATGGTGGATCCATAGGTGGATTGTGAAAAGAACACACATGCAATGACTCTGGTTGTTGTTAGTAAAAAGAACACACATGCACTAACACTGGTGGATCCATGTGTGGTCTCTGAAGAGAACACACATGCAATGACACTGGTGGATTCATAGGTGTATTGTGAAAAGAACACACATGAAATGACTCTGGTTGTTGTTAGTAAAAAGAACACACATTCAATGACACTAGTGGATCTATGTGTGGTCTCTGAAGAGAACACACCTTTCAATGACACTAGTGGATCCATATGTGGTATGTGAAAAGAATAGTCATGAAATGACTTCAGTTGTTGTTAGTAAAAAGAGCACACATGCAATGACACTGGTGGTTCCATATGTGGTATGTGAAAAGAACACACATGCAATGACTCTAGCTGTGGTTAATGAGAAGAACCCACATGCAATGACACTGGTGGATCCATAGGTAGATTGTGAAAAGAACACACATGCAATGACTCTGGTTGTTGTTAGTAAAAAGAACACACATGCAATGACACAGGTGGATCCATGTGTGGTCTCTAAAGAGAACACACATTTCAATGACATTGGTGGATCCATATGTGGTATGTGAAAAGAATAGTCATGAAATGACTTTAGTTGTTTTTTAGTAAAAAGAGCACACATGCAATGACACTGGTGGTTCCATATGTGGTCTGTGAAAAGAACACACATGCAATCACTAAGGCTATGGTTAATGAGAAGAACACACATGCAATGAGACTGGTGGATCCATAGGTGGATTGTGAAAAGAACACACATGCAATGACTCTGGTTGTTGTAGTAAAAAGAACACACATGCAATGACACTGGTGCATCCATGTGTGGTCTCTGAAGAGGACACACATTTCAATGACACCGGTGGATCCATATGTGGTATGTGAAAAGAATAGTCATGAAATGACTACGGTTGTTGTTAGTAAAAAGAACACACATGCAATGAAAGTGGTGGTTCCATATGTGGTCTGTGAAAAGAACACACATGCAATGACTAAGGCTATGGTTAATGAGAAGAACACACATGCAATAACACTGGTGGATCCATAGGTGGATTGTGACAAGAACACACATGCAATGACTCTGGTTGTTGTTAGTAAAAAGAACACACATGCAATGACACTGGTGGATCCATGTGTGGTCTCTGAAGAGAACACACATTTCAATGACACTGGTGGATCCATATGTGGTATGTGAAAAAAAATAGTCATAAAATGACTCCAGTTGTTGTTAGTAAAAAGAACACACATGCAATGACACTGGTGGATCCATGTGTGGTGTCTAATGAGAACACACATGAAGTGACTCTAGCTATGGTTAATGAGAAGAACACACATGCAATGACACTAGTGGATCCATAGATGGATTGTGAAAAGAACACACATGCAATGACTCTGGTTGTTGTTAGTAAAAAGATCACACATGCAATGACACTGGTGGATCCATGTGTGGTCTCTGAAGGTAACACACATTTCAATGACACTAGTGGATCCATATGTGGTATGTGAAAAGAATAGTCATGAAATAACTCCAGTTGTTGTTAGTAAAAAGAACACAGATGCAATTACATTGGTGGATCCATGTGTGGTCTCAAAAGAGAACACACCTTTCAATGACACTGGTGGATCCATATGTGGTATGTGAAAAGAATATTCATGAAATGACTTAAGTTGTTGTTAGTAAAAAGAGCACACATGCAATGACACTGGTGGTTCCATATGTGGTATGTGAAAAGAACACACATGCAATGACTCTAGCTATGGGTAATGAGAAGAACACACATGCAATGACACTGCTGGATCCATCTGTGGATTGTGAAAACAACACACATGAAATGACTCTGGTTGTTGTTAGTAAAAAGAACACACATGCAATGACACTAGTGGATCTATGTGTGGTCTCTGAAGAGAACACACCTTTCAATGACACTAGTGGATCCGTATGTGGTATGTGAAAAGAATAGTCATGAAATGACTCTAGTTGTTGTTAGTAAAAAGAGCACACATGCAATCACACTGGTGGTTCCATATGTGATCTGTGAAAAGAACACACATGCGATGAGTCTAGATGTGGTTAATGAGAATGACACACATGCAATGACACTGGTGGATCCATAGGTGGATTGTGAAAAGAACAAACATGCAATGACTCTGGTTGTTGTTCGTAAAAAGAACACACATGCAATGACACTGGAGGATCCATGTGTGGTCTCTGAAGAGAACACACATTTCAATGACACTGGCGGATCCATATGTGGTATGTGAAAAGAATAGTCATGAAATGACTCCAGTTGTTGTTAGTAAAAAGAACGCACATGCAATGACAATGGTGGTTCCATATGTGGTCTGTGAAAAGAACACACATGCAATGACTAAGGCTGTGGTTAATGAGAAGAACACACATGCAATGACATGGTGGATCCATTGGTGGATTGTGAAAAGAACACACATGCAATGACTCTGGTTGTTGTTAGTAAAAAGAACACACATGCACTAACACTGGTGGATCCATGTGTGGTCTCTGAAGAGAACACACATGCAATGACACTGGTGGATTCATAGGTGGATTGTGAAAAGAACAAACATGAAATGACTCTGGTTGTTGTTAGTAAAAAGAACACACATTCAATGACACTAGTGGATCTATGTGTGGTCTCTGAATAGAACACACCTTTCAATGACACTGGTGGATCCATATGTGGTATCTGAAAAGAATAGTCATGAAATGACTTCAGTTGTTGTTAGTAAAAAGAGCACACATGCAATGACACTGGTGGTTCGATATGTGGTATGTGAAAAGAACACACATGCAATGACTCTAGCTGTGGTTAATGAGAAGAACACACATGTAATGACACTGGTGGATCCATAGGTAGATTGTGAAAAGAACACACATGCAATGACTCTGGTTGTTGTTAGTAAAAAGAACACACATGCAATGACACAGGTGGATCCATGTATGGTCTCTAAAGAGAACACACATTTCAATGACATTGGTGGATCCATATGTGGTATGCGAAAAGAATAGTCATGAAATGACTTTAGTTGTTTTTTAGTAAAAAGAGCACACATGCAATGACACTGGTGGTTCCATATGTGGTCTGTGAAAAGAACACACATGCAATCACTAAGGCTGTGGTTAATGAGAAGAACACACATGCAATGACACTGGTGGATCCATAGGTGGATTGTGAAAAGAACACACATGCAATGACTCTGGTTGTTGTAGTAAAAAGAACACACATGCAATGACACTGGTGGATCCATGTGTGGTCTCTGAAGAGGACACACATTTCAATGACACCGGTGGATCCATATGTGGTATGTGAAAAGAATAGTCATGAAATGACTCTAGTTGTTGTTAGTAAAAAGAACACACATGCAATGATAGTGGTGGTTCCATATGTGGTCTGTGAAAAGAACACACATGCAATGACTAAGGCTATGGTTAATGAGAAGAACACACATGCAATAACACTGGTGGATCCATAGGTGGATTGTGACAAGAACACACATGCAATGACTCTGGTTGTTGTTAGTAAAAAGAACACACATGTAATGACACTGGTTGATCCATGTGTGGTATGTGAGGAGAACACACATTTCAATGACACTGGTGGATCCATATGTGGTATGTGAAAAGAATAGTCATGAAATGACTCCAGTTGTTGTTAGTAAAAAGAACACACATGCAATGACACTGGTGGATCCATGTGTGGTGTCTAATGAGAACACACATGAAGTGACTCTAGCTATGGTTAATGAGAAGAACACACATGCAATGACACTAGTGGATCCATAGATGGATTGTGAAAAGAACACACATGCAATGACTCTGGTTGTTGTTAGTAAAAAGAACACAGATGCAATGACACTGGTGGATCCATGTGTGGTCTCTGAAGGTAACACACATTTCAATGACACTATTGGATCCATATGTGGTATGTGAAAAGAATAGTCATGAAATAACTCCAGTTGTTGTTAGTAAAAAGAACACACATGCAATTACATTCGTGGATCCATGTGTGGTCTCTGAAGAGAACACACATTTAATGACTCTAGCTGTGGTTAATGAGAAGAACACACATGCAATGACGTTGGTGGATCCATAGGTGGGTTGTGAAAAGAACACACATCCAATGACTCTAGTTATTGTTAGTAAAAAGAACAGATGCAATGACACTAGTGGATCCATGTGTGGTCTCTGAAGAGAACACACATTTCAATGACACTGGTGGATCTATACACGGTATGTGAAAAGAATAGTCATGAAATGACTCTAGTTGTTGTTAGTAAAAAGAACACACATGCAATAACACTAGTGGATCCATGTGCGGTCTCTGAAAAGAACAAACATGCAATGACTCTAGATGGGGTTAATGAGAAGAACACACATGCAATGACACTAGTGGATCCAGAGGTGGATTGTGAAAACAACACACATGCAATGACTCTAGTTGTTGTTAGTAAAAAGAACACACATACAATGACTCTGATTGATCCATGTGTGGTCTCTGAAGAGAACACACATTTCAATGACACTGGTGGATCCATATGTGGTCTGTGAAAAGAATAGTCATGAAATGACTCGAGTTGTTGTTAGTAAAAAGAACACACACGCAATGACACTGGTGGATCCATGTGTGGTCTCTGAAGAGAACACACATGCAATGACACTGGTGGATCCATAGGTGGATTGTGATAAGAACACACATGAAATGACTCTGGTTGTTGTTAGTAAAAAGAACACACATTCAATGACACTAGTGGATCTATGTGTGGTCTCAAAAGAGAACACACCTTTCAATGACACTGGTGGATCCATATGTGGTATGTGAAAAGAATAGTCATGAAATGTCTTCAGTTGTTGTTAGTAAAAAGAGCACACATGCAATGACACTGGTTGTTCCATATGTGGTCTGTGACAAGAACACACATGCAATGACTCTGGTTGTTGTTAGTAAAAAGAACACACATGCAATGACACTGGTGGATCCATGTGTGGTCTCTGAAGAGAACACACATTTCAATGACACTGGTGGATCCATATGTGGTATGTGAAAAGAATATTCATGAAATGACTCGAGTTGTTGTTAGTAAAAAGAACACACATGCAGTGACACTGGTGGATCCATGTGTGGTCTCTAATGAGAACACACATGAAGTGACTCTAGCTATGGTTAATGAGAAGAACACACATGCAATGACACTAGTGGATCTATAGATGGATTGTGAAAAGAACACACATGCAATGACTCTGGTTGTTGTTAGTAAAAAGAGCACACATGCAATGACACTGGTGGATCCATGTGTGGTCTCTGAAGAGAACACACATGCAATGACACTGGTGGATCCATAGGTGGATTGTGAAAAGAACACACATGAAATGACTCTGGTTGTTGTTAGTAAAAAGAACACACATGCAATGACACTAGTGGATCTATGTGTGGTCTCTAAAGAGAACACACCTTTCAATGACACTGGTGGATCCATATGTGGTATGTGAAAAGAATATTCATGAAATGACTTAAGTTGTTGTTAGTAAAAAGAGCACACATGCAATGACACTGGTGGTTCCATATGTGGTATGTGAAAAGAACACACATGCAATGACACTAGCTATGGGTAATGAGAAGAACACACATGCAATGACACTGCTGGATCCATCTGTGGATTGTGAAAACAACACACATGAAATGACTTTGGTTGTTGTTAGTAAAAAGAACACACATGCATGTGTGGTCTCTAAAGAGAACACACATTTCAATGACATTGGTGGATCCATATGTGGTATGTGAAAAGAATAGTCATGAAATGACTTTAGTTGTTTTTTAGTAAAAAGAGCACACATGCAATGACACTGGTGGTTCCATATGTGGTCTGTGAAAAGAACACTCATGCAATCACTAAGGTTGTGGTTAATGAGAAGAACACACATGCAATGACACTGGTGGATCCATAGGTGGATTGTGAAAAGAACACACATGCAATGACTCTGGTTTTTGTAGTAAAAAGAACACACATGCAATGACACTGGTGGATCCATGTGTGGTCTCTGAAGAGGACACACATTTCAATGACACCGGTGGATCCATATGTGGTATGTGAAAAGAATAGTCATGAAATGACTCCGGTTGTTGTTAGTAAAAAGAACACACATGCAATGATAGTGGTGGTTCCATATGTGGTTTGTGAAAAGAACACACATGCAATGACTAAGGCTATGGTTAATGAGAAGAACACACATGCAATAACACTGGTGGATCCATAGGTGGATTGTGACAAGAACACACATGCAATGACTCTGGTTGTTGTTAGTAAAAAGAACACACATGCAATGACACTGGTGGATCCATGTGTGGTCTCTGAAGAGAACACACATTTCAATGACACTGGTGGATCCATATGTGGTATGTGAATAAAAATAGTCATGAAATGACTCCAGTTGTTGTTAGTAAAAAGAACACACATGCAATGACACTGGTGGATCCATGTGTGGTGTCTAATGAGAACACACATGAAGTGACTCTAGCTATGGTTAATGAGAAGAACACACATGCAATGACACTAGTGGATCCATAGATGGATTGTGAAAAGAACACACATGCAATGACTCTGGTTGTTGTTAGTAAAAAGATCACACATGCAATGACACTGGTGGATCCATGTGTGGTCTCTGAAGGTAACACACATTTCAATGACACTAGTGGATCCATATGTGGTATGTGAAAATAATAGTCATGAAATAACTCCAGTTGTTGTTAGTAAAAAGAACACAGATGCAATTACATTGGTGGATCCATGTGTGGTCTCTAAAGAGAACACACCTTTCAATGACACTGGTGGATCCATATGTGGTATGTGAAAAGAATATTCATGAAATGACTTAAGTTGTTGTTAGTAAAAAGAGCACACATGCAATGACACTGGTGGTTCCATATGTGGTATGTGAAAAGAACACACATGCAATGACTCTAGCTATGGGTAATGAGAAGAACACACATGCAATGACACTGCTGGATCCATCTGTGGATTGTGAAAACAACACACATGAAATGACTCTGGTTGTTGTTAGTAAAAAGAACACACATGCAATGACACTAGTGGATCTATGTGTGGTCTCTGAAGAGAACACACCTTTCAATGACACTCGTGGATCCGTATGTGGTATGTGAAAAGAATAGTCATGAAATGACTCTAGTTGTTGTTAGTAAAAAGAGCACACATGCAATCACACTGGTGGTTCCATATGTGATCTGTGAAAAGAACACACATGCGATGAGTCTAGATGTGGTTAATGAGAATGACACACATGCAATGACACTGGTGGATCCATAGGTGGATTGTGAAAAGAACAAACATGCAATGACTCTGGTTGTTGTTCGTAAAAAGAACACACATGCAATGACACTGGAGGATCCATGTGTGGTCTATGAAAAGAACACACATGCAATGACTCTAGAAGTAGTTAATGAGAATAGCACACATGCAATGACACTGGTGGTTCCATATGTGGTCTATGAAAAGAACACACATGCAATGACTCTAGAAGTAGTTAATGAGAATAGCACACATGCAATGACACTGGTGGATCCATAGGTGGATTGTGAAAGAACAAACATGCAATGACTCTGGTTGTTGTTCGTAAAAAGAACACACATGCAATGACACTGGTGGATCCATGTGTGGTCTCTGAAGAGAACACACATTTCAATGACACTGGCGGATCCATATGTGGTATGTGAAAAGAATAGTCATGAAATGACTCCAGTTGTTGTTAGTAAAAAGAACGCACATGCAATGACAATGGTGGTTCCATATGTGGTCTGTGAAAAGAACACACATGCAATGACTAAGGCTGTGGTTAATGAGAAGAACACATATGCAATGACATGGTGGATCCATTGGTGGATTGTGAAAAGAACACACATGCAATGACTCTGGTTGTTGTTAGTAAAAAGAACACACATGCACTAACACTGGTGGATCCATGTGTGGTCTCTGAAGAGAACACACGTGCAATGACACTGGTGGATGCATAGGTGGATTGTGAAAAGAACACACATGAAATGACTCTGGTTGTTGTTAGTAAAAAGAACACACATTCAATGACACTAGTGGATCTATGTGTGGTCTCTGAAGAGAACACACCTTTCAATGACACTGGTGGATCCATATGTGGTATGTGAAAAGAATAGTCATGAAATGACTTCAGTTGTTGTTAGTAAAAAGAGCACACATGCAATGACACTGGTGGTTCCATATGTGGTATGTGAAAAGAACACACATGCAATGACTCTAGCTGTGGTTAATGAGAAGAACACACATGCAATGACACTGGTGGATCCATAGGTAGATTGTGAAAAGAACACACATGCAATGACTCTGGTTGTTGTTAGTAAAAAGAACACACATGCAATGACACAGGTGGATCCATGTGTGGTCTCTAAAGAGAACACACATTTCAATGACATTGGTGGATCCATATGTGGTATGTGAAAAGAATAGTCATGAAATGACTTTAGTTGTTTTTTAGTAAAAAGAGCACACATGCAATGACACTGGTGGTTCCATATGTGGTCTGTGAAAAGAACACACATGCAATCACTAAGGTTGTGGTTAATGAGAAGAACACACATGCAATGACACTGGTGGATCCATAGGTGGATTGTGAAAAGAACACACATGCAATGACTCTGGTTTTTGTAGTAAAAAGAACACACATGCAATGACACTGGTGGATCCATGTGTGGTCTCTGAAGAGGACACACATTTCAATGACACCGGTGGATCCATATGTGGTATGTGAAAAGAATAGTCATGAAATGACTCTAGTTGTTGTTAGTAAAAAGAACACACATGCAATGACAGTGGTGGTTCCATATGTGGTCTGTGAAAAGAACACACATGCAATGACTAAGGCTATGGTTAATGAGAAGAACACACATGCAATAACACTGGTGGATCCATAGGTGGATTGTGACAAGAACACACATGCAATGACTCTGGTTATTGTTAGTAAAAAGAACACACATGTAATGACACTGGTTGATCCATGTGTGGTCTCTGAAGAGAACACACATTTCAATGACACTGGTGGATCCATATGTGGTATGTGAAAAGAATAGTCATGAAATGACTCCAGTTGTTGTTAGTAAAAAGAACACACATGCAATGACACTGGTGGATCCATGTGTGGTGTCTAATGAGAACACACATGAAGTGACTCTAGCTATGGTTAATGAGAAGAACACACATGCAATGACACTAGTGGATCCATAGATGGATTGTGAAAAGAACACACATGCAATGACTCTGGTTGTTGTTAGTAAAAAGAACACAAATGCAATGACACTGGTGGATCCAGGTGTGGTCTCTGAAGGTAACACACATTTCAATGACACTAGTGGATCCATATGTGGTATGTGAAAAGAATAGTCATGAAATAACTCCAGTTGTTGTTAGTAAAAAGAACACACATGCAATTACATTCATGGATCCATGTGTGGTCTCTGAAGAGAACACACATTTAATGACTCTAGCTGTGGTTAATGAGAAGAACACACATGCAATGACGTTGGTGGATCCATAGGTGGGTTGTGAAAAGAACACACATCCAATGACTCTAGTTATTGTTAGTAAAAAGAACAGATGCAATGACACTTGTGGATCCATGTGTGGTCTCTGAAGAGAACACACATTTCAATGACACTGGTGGATCTATACACGGTATGTGAAAAGAATAGTCATGAAATGACTCTAGTTGTTGTTAGTAAAAAGAACACACATGCAATAACACTAGTGGATCCATGTGCGGTCTCTGAAAAGAACAAACATGCAATGACTCTAGATGGGGTTAATGAGAAGAACACACATGCAATGACACTAGTGGATCCAGAGGTGGATTGTGAAAACAACACACATGCAATGACTCTAGTTGTTGTTAGTAAAAAGAACACACATACAATGACTCTGATTGATCCATGTGTGGTCTCTGAAGAGAACACACATTTCAATGACACTGGTGGATCCATATGTGGTCTGTGAAAAGAATAGTCATGAAATGACTCGAGTTGTTGTTAGTAAAAAGAACACACACGCAATGACACTGGTGGATCCATGTGTGGTCTCTGAAGAGAACACACATGCAATGACACTGGTGGATCCATAGGTGGATTGTGAAAAGAACACACATGAAATGACTCTGGTTGTTGTTAGTAAAAAGAACACACATTCAATGACACTAGTGGATCTATGTGTGGTCTCAAAAGAGAACACACCTTTCAATGACACTGGTGGATCCATATGTGGTATGTGAAAAGAATAGTCATGGAATGTCTTCAGTTGTTGTTAGTAAAAAGAGCACACATGCAATGACACTGGTTGTTCCATATGTGGTCTGTGAAAAGAACACACATGCAATGACTCTAGATGTGGTTAATGAGAATAGCACACATGCAATGACACTGGTGGATCCATAGGTGGATTGTGACAAGAACACACATGCAATGACTCTGGTTGTTGTTAGTAAAAAGAACACACATGCAATGCCACTGGTGGATCCATGTGTGGTCTCTGAAGAGAACACACATTTCAATGACACTGGTGGATCCATATGTGGTATGTGAAAAGAATATTCATGAAATGACTCCAGTTGTTGTTAGTAAAAAGAACACACATGCAATGACACTGGTGGATCCATGTGTGGTCTCTAATGAGAACACACATGAAGTGACTCTAGCTATGGTTAATGAGAAGAACACACATGCAATGACACTAGTGGATCTATAGATGGATTGTGAAAAGAACACACATGCAATGACTCTGGTTGTTATTAGTAAAAAGAACACACATGCAATGACACTGGTGGATCCATGTGTGGTCTCTGAAGTTCACACACATTTCAATGACACTAGTGGATCCATATGTGGTATGTGAAAAGAATAGTCATGAAATAACTCCAGTTGTTGTTAGTAAAAAGAACACACATGCAATTACATTGGTGGATCCATGTGTGGTCTCTAAAGAGAACACACCTTTCAATGACACTGGTGGATCCATATGTGGTATGTGAAAAGAATATTCATGAAATGAATTAAGTTGTTGTTAGTAAAAAGAGCACACATGCAATGACACTGGTGGTTCCATATGTGGTATGTGAAAAGAACACGCATGCAATGACTCTAGCTATGGGTAATGAGAAGAACACACATGCAATGACACTGCTGGATCCATCTGTGGATTGTGAAAACAACACACATGAAATGACTCTGGTTGTTGTTAGTAAAAAGAACATACATGCAATGACACTAGTGGATCTATGTGTGGTCTCTCAAGAGAACACACCTTTCAATGACACTGGTGGATCCGTATGTGGTATGTGAAAAGAATAGTCATGAAATGACTCTAGTTGTTGTTAGTAAAAAGAGCACACATGCAATCACACTGGTGGTTCCATATGTGGTATGTGAAAAGAACACACATGCGATGAGTCTAGATGTGGTTAATGAGAATGACACACATGCAATGACACTGGTGGATCCATAGGTGGATTGTGAAAAGAACAAACATGCAATGACTCTGGTTGTTGTTCGTAAAAAGAACACACATGCAATGACACTGGAGGATCCATGTGTGGTCTCTGAAGAGAACACACATTTCAATGACACCGGTGGATCCATATGTGGTATGTGAAAAGAATAGTCATGAAATGACTCCAGTTGTTGTTAGTAAAAAGAACACACATGCAATGACAATGGTGGTTCCATATGTGGTCTGTGAAAAGAACACACATGCAATGACTAAGGCTGTGGTTAATGAGAAGAACACACATGCAATGACATGGTGGATCCATTGGTGGATTGTGAAAAGAACACACATGCAATGACTCTGGTTGTTGTTAGTAAAAAGAACACACATGCACTAACACTGGTGGATCCATGTGTGGTCTCTGAAGAGAACACACATGCAATGACACTGGTGGATTCATAGGTGGATTGTGAAAAGAACACACATGAAATGACTCTGGTTGTTGTTAGTAAAAAGAACACACATTCAATGACACTAGTGGATCTATGTGTGGTCTCTGAAGAGAACACTCCTTTCAATGACACTGGTGGATCCATATGTGGTATGTGAAAAGAATAGTCATGAAATGACTTCAGTTGTTGTTAGTAAAAAGAGCACACATGCAATGACACTGGTGGTTCCATATGTGGTATGTGAAAAGAACACACATGCAATGACTCTAGCTGTGGTTAATGAGAAGAACACACATGCAATGACACTGGTGGATCCATAGGTAGATTGTGAAAAGAACACACATGCAATGACTCTAGTTGTTAGTAAAAAGAACACACATGCAATGACACAGGTGGATCCATGTGTGGTCTCTAAAGAGAACACACATTTCAATGACATTGGTGGATCCATATGTGGTATGTGAAAAGAATAGTCATGAAATGACTTTAGTTGTTTTTTAGTAAAAAGAGCACACATGCAATGACACTGGTGGTTCCATATGTGGTCTGTGAAAAGAACACACATGCAATCACTAAGGTTGTGGTTAATGAGAAGAACACACATGCAATGACACTGGTGGATCCATAGGTGGATTGTGAAAAGAACACACATGCAATGACTCTGGTTGTTGTAGTAAAAAGAACACACATGCAATGACACTGGTGGATCCATGTGTGGTCTCTGAAGAGGACACACATTTCAATGACACCGGTGGATCCATATGTGGTATGTGAAAAGAATAGTCATGAAATGACTCCAGTTGTTGTTAGTAAAAAGAACACACATGCAATGACAGTGGTGGTTCCATATGTGGTCTGTGAAAAGAACACACATGCAATGACTAAGGCTATGGTTAATGAGAAGAACACACATGCAATAACACTGGTGGATCCATAGGTGGATTGTGACAAGAACACACATGCAATGACTCTGGTTGTTGTTAGTAAAAAGAACACACATGTAATGACACTGGTGGATCCATGTGTGGTCTCTGAAGAGAACACACATTTCAATGACACTGGTGGATCCATATGTGGTATGTGAAAAGAATAGTCATGAAATGACTCCAGTTGTTGTTAGTAAAAAGAACACACATGCAATGACACTAGTGGATCCATGTGTGGTGTCTAATGAGAACACACATGAAGTGACTCTAGCTATGGTTAATGAGAAGAACACACATGCAATGACACTAGTGGATCCATAGATGGATTGTGAAAAGAACACACATGCAATGACTTTGGTTGTTGTTAGTAAAAAGAACACAGATGCAATGACACTGGTGGATCCATGTGTGGTCTCTGAAGGTAACACACATTTCAATGACACTAGTGGATCCATATGTGGTATGTGAAAAGAATAGTCATGAAATAACTCCAGTTGTTGTTAGTAAAAAGAACACACATGCAATTACATTCGTGGATCCATGTGTGGTCTCTGAAGAGAACACACATTTAATGACTCTAGCTGTGGTTAATGAGAAGAACACACATGCAATGACATTGGTGGATCCATAGGTGGGTTGTGAAAAGAACACACATCCAATGACTCTAGTTATTGTTAGTAAAAAGAACAGATGCAATGACACTGGTGGATCCATGTGTGGTGTCTGAAGAGAACACACATTTCAATGACACTGGTGGATCTATACACGGTATGTGAAAAGAATAGTCATGAAATGACTCTAGTTGTTGTTTGTAAAAAGAACACACATGCAATAACACTGGTGGATCCATGTGCGGTCTCTGAAAAGAACAAACATGCAATGACTCTAGATGGGGTTAATGAGAAGAACACACATGCAATGACACTAGTGGATCCATAGGTGGATTGTGAAAACAACACACATGCAATGACTCTAGTTGTTGTTAGTAAAAAGAACACACATACAATGACTCTGATTGATCCATGTGTGGTCTCTGAAGAGCACACATTTCAATGACACTGGTGGATCCATATGTGGTCTGTGAAAAGAATAGTCATGAAATGACTCGAGTTGTTGTTAGTAAAAAGAACACACACGCAATGACACTGGTGGATCCATGTGTGGTCTCTGAAGAGAACACACATGCAATGACACTGGTGGATCCATTGGTGGATTGTGAAAAGAACACACATGAAATGACTCTGGTTGTTGTTAGTAAAAAGAACACACATTCAATGACACTAGTGGATCTATGTGTGGTCTCGAAAGAGAACACACCTTTCAATGACACTGGTGGATCCATATGTGGTATGTGAAAAGAATAGTCATGAAATGTCTTCAGTTGTTGTTAGTAAAAAGATCACACATGCAATGACACTGGTTGTTCCATATGTGGTCTGTGAAAAGAACACACATGCAATGACACTGCTGTATCCATCTGTGGATTGTGAAAAGAACACACATGAAATGACTCTGGTTGTTGTTAGTAAAAAGAACACACATGCAATGACACTAGTGGAACTATGTGTGGTCTCTGAAGATAACACACCTTTCAATGACACTGGTGGATCCGTATGTGGTATGTGAAAAGAATAGTCATGAAATGACTCCAGTTGTTGTTAGTAAAAAGAGCACACATGCAATGACACTGGTGGTTCCATATGTGGTCTGTGGAAAGAACACACATGCAATGACTCTAGATGTAGTTAATGAGAATAGCACACATGCAATGACACTGGTGGATCCATAGGTGGATTGTGACAAGAACACACATGCAATGACTCTGGTTGTTGTTAGTAAAAAGAACACACATGCAATGACACTGGTGGATCCATGTGTGGTCTCTGAAGAGAACACACATTTCAATGACACTGGTGGATCCATATGTGGAATGTGAAAAGAATATTCATGAAATGACTCCAGTTGTTGTTAGTAAAAAGAACACACATGCAATGACACTGGTGGATCCATGTGTGGTCTCTAATGAGAACACACATGAAGTGACTCTAGCTATGGTTAATGAGAAGAACACACATGCAATGACACTAGTGGATCCATAGATGGATTGTGAAAAGAACACACATGCAATGACTCTGGTTGTTGTTAGCAAAAAGAACACACATGTAATGACACTGGTGGATCCATGTGTGGTCTCTGAAGAGAACACACATGCAATGACACTGGTGGATCCATAGGTGGATTGTGAAAAGAACACACATGAAATGACTCTGGTTGTTGTTAGTAAAAAGAACACACATGCAATGACACTAGTGGATCTATGTGTGGTATCTAAAGAGAACACACATTTCAATGACACTGGTGGATCCATATGTGGTATGTGAAAAGAATATTCATGAAATGACTTAAGTTGTTGTTAGTAAAAAGAGCACACATGCAATGACACTGGTGGTTCCATATGTGGTATGTGAAAAGAACACACATGCAATGACTCTAGCTATGGGTAATGAGAAGAACACACATGCAATGACACTGCTGGATCCATCTGTGGATTGTGAAAACAACACACATGAAATGACTCTGGTTGTTGTTAGTAAAAAGAACACACATGCAATGACACTAGTGGATCTATGTGTGGTCTCTGAAGAGAACACACCTTTCAATGACACTGGTGGATCCGTATGTGGTATGTGAAAAGAATAGTCATGAAATGACTCTAGTTGTTGTTAGTAAAAAGAACACACATGCAATGACTCTGGTTGTTGTAGTAAAAAGAACACACATGCAATGACACTGGTGGATCCATGTGTGGTCTCTGAAGAGGACACACATTTCAATGACACCGGTGGATCCATATGTGGTATGTGAAAAGAATAGTCATGAAATGACTCTGGTTGTTGTTAGTAAAAAGAACACACATGCAATGAAAGTGGTGGTTCCATATGTGGTATGTGAAAAGAACACACATGCAATGACTAAGGCTATGGTTAATGAGAAGAACACACATGCAATAACACTGGTGGATCCATAGGTGGATTGTGACAAGAACACACATGCAATGACTCTGGTTGTTGTTAGTAAAAAGAACACACATGCAATGACACTGGTGGATCCATGTGTGGTCTCTGAAGAGAACACACATTTCAATGACACTGGTGGATCCATATGTGGTATGTGAAAAAAAATAGTCATGAAATGACTCCAGTTGTTGTTAGTAAAAAGAACACACATGCAATGACACTGGTGGATCCATGTGTGGTGTCTAATGAGAACACACATGAAGTGACTCTAGCTATGGTTAATGAGAAGAACACACATGCAATGACACTAGTGGATCCATAGATGGATTGTGAAAAGAACACACATGCAATGACTCTGGTTGTTGTTAGTAAAAAGATCACACATGCAATGACACTGGTGGATCCATGTGTGGTCTCTGAAGGTAACACACATTTCAATGACACTAGTGGATCCATATGTGGTATGTGAAAATAATAGTCATGAAATAACTCCAGTTGTTGTTAGTAAAAAGAACACAGATGCAATTACATTGGTGGATCCATGTGTGGTCTCTAAAGAGAACACACCTTTCAATGACACTGGTGGATCCATATGTGGTATGTGAAAAGAATATTCATGAAATGACTTAAGTTGTTGTTAGTAAAAAGAGCACACATGCAATGACACTGGTGGTTCCATATGTGGTATGTGAAAAGAACACACATGCAATGACTCTAGCTATGGGTAATGAGAAGAACACACATGCAATGACACTGCTGGATCCATCTGTGGATTGTGAAAACAACACACATGAAATGACTCTGGTTGTTGTTAGTAAAAAGAACACACATGCAATGACACTAGTGGATCTATGTGTGGTCTCTGAAGAGAACACACCTTTCAATGACACTAGTGGATCCGTATGTGGTATGTGAAAAGAATAGTCATGAAATGACTCTAGTTGTTGTTAGTAAAAAGAGCACACATGCAATCACACTGGTGGTTCCATATGTGATCTGTGAAAAGAACACACATGCGATGAGTCTAGATGTGGTTAATGAGAATGACACACATGCAATGACACTGGTGGATCCATAGGTGGATTGTGAAAAGAACAAACATGCAATGACTCTGGTTGTTGTTCGTAAAAAGAACACACATGCAATGACACTGGAGGATCCATGTGTGGTCTCTGAAGAGAACACACATTTCAATGACACTGGCGGATCCATATGTGGTATGTGAAAAGAATGGTCATGAAATGACTCCAGTTGTTGTTAGTAAAAAGAACGCACATGCAATGACAATGGTGGTTCCATATGTGGTCTGTGAAAAGAACACACATGCAATGACTAAGGTTGTGGTTAATGAGAAGAACACACATGCAATGACATGGTGGATCCATTGGTGGATTGTGAAAAGAACACACATGCAATGACTCTGGTTGTTGTTAGTAAAAAGAACACACATGCACTAACACTGGTGGATCCATGTGTGGTCTCTGAAGAGAACACACATGCAATGACACTGGTGGATTCATAGGTGGATTGTGAAAAGAACACACATGAAATGACTCTGGTTGTTGTTAGTAAAAAGAACACACATTCAATGACACTAGTGGATCTATGTGTGGTCTCTGAAGAGAACACACCTTTCAATGACACTGGTGGATCCATATGTGGTATGTGAAAAGAATAGTCATGAAATGACTTCAGTTGTTGTTAGTAAAAAGAGCACACATGCAATGACACTGGTGGTTCCATATGTGGTATGTGAAAAGAACACACATGCAATGACTCTAGCTGTGGTTAATGAGAAGAACACACATGCAATGACACTGGTGGATCCATAGGTAGATTGTGAAAAGAACACACATGCAATGACTCTGGTTGTTGTTAGTAAAAAGAACACACATGCAATGACACAGGTGGATCCATGTGTGGTCTCTAAAGAGAACACACATTTCAATGACATTGGTGGATCCATATGTGAAAAGAATAGTCATGAAATGACTTTAGTTGTTTTTTAGTAAAAAGAGCACACATGCAATGACACTGGTGGTTCCATATGTGGTCTGTGAAAAGAACACACATGCAATCACTAAGGTTGTGGTTAATGAGAAGAACACACATGCAATGACACTGGTGGATCCATAGGTGGATTGTGAAAAGAACACACATGCAATGACTCTGGTTTTTGTAGTAAAAAGAACACACATGCAATGACACTGGTGGATCCATGTGTGGTCTCTGAAGAGGACACACATTTCAATGACACCGGTGGATCCATATGTGGTATGTGAAAAGAATAGTCATGAAATGACTCTGGTTGTTGTTAGTAAAAAGAACACACATGCAATGACAGTGGTGGTTCCATATGTGGTCTGTGAAAAGAACACACATGCAATGACTAAGGCTATGGTTAATGAGAAGAACACACATGCAATAACACTGGTGGATCCATAGGTGGATTGTGACAAGAACACACATGCAATGACTCTGGTTGTTGTTAGTAAAAAGAACACACATGTAATGACACTGGTTGATCCATGTGTGGTCTCTGAAGAGAACACACATTTCAATGACACTGGTGGATCCATATGTGGTATGTGAAAAGAATAGTCATGAAATGACTCCAGTTGTTGTTAGTAAAAAGAACACACATGCAATGACACTGGTGGATCCATGTGTGGTGTCTAATGAGAACACACATGAAGTGACTCTAGCTATGGTTAATGAGAAGAACACACATGCAATGACACTAGTGGATCCATAGATGGATTGTGAAAATAACACACATGCAATGACTCTGGTTGTTGTTAGTAAAAAGAACACAGATGCAATGACACTGGTGGATCCATGTGTGGTCTCTGAAGGTAACACACATTTCAATGACACTAGTGGATCCATATGTGGTATGTGAAAAGAATAGTCATGAAATAACTCCAGTTGTTGTTAGTAAAAAGAACACACATGCAATTACATTCGTGGATCCATGTGTGGTCTCTGAAGAGAACACACATTTAATGACTCTAGCTGTGGTTAATGAGAAGAACACACATGCAATGACGTTGGTGGATCCATAGGTGGGTTGTGAAAAGAACACACATCCAATGACTCTAGTTATTGTTAGTAAAAAGAACAGATGCAATGACACTGGTGGATCCATGTGTGGTCTCTAAAGAGAACACACATTTCAATGACACTGGTGGATCTATACACGGTATGTGAAAAGAATAGTCATGAAATGACTCTAGTTGTTGTTAGTAAAAAGAACACACATGCAATAACACTAGTGGATCCATGTGCGGTCTCTGAAAAGAACAAACATGCAATGACTCTAGATGGGGTTAATGAGAAGAACACACATGCAATGACACTAGTGGATCCAGAGGTGGATTGTGAAAACAACACACATGCAATGACTCTAGTTGTTGTTAGTAAAAAGAACACACATACAATGACTCTGATTGATCCATGTGTGGTCTCTGAAGAGAACACACATTTCAATGACACTGGTGGATCCATATGTGGTCTGTGAAAAGAATAGTCATGAAATGACTCGAGTTGTTGTTAGTAAAAAGAACACACACGCAATGACACTGGTGGATCCATGTGTGGTCTCTGAAGAGAACACACATGCAATGACACTGGTGGATCCATAGGTGGATTGTGAAAAGAACACACATGAAATGACTCTGGTTGTTGTTAGTAAAAAGAACACACATTCAATGACACTAGTGGATCTATGTGTGGTCTCAAAAGAGAACACACCTTTCAATGACACTGGTGGATCCATATGTGGTATGTGAAAAGAATAGAAATGGAATGTCTTCAGTTGTTGTTAGTAAAAAGAGCACACATGCAATGACACTGGTTGTTCCATATGTGGTCTTTGAAAAGAACACACATGCAATGACTCTAGATGTGGTTAATGAGAATAGCACACATGCAATGACACTGGTGGATCCATAAGTGGATTGTGACAAGAACACACATGCAATGACTCTGGTTGTTGTTAGTAAAAAGAACACACATGCAATGACACTGGTGGATCCATGTGTGGTCTCTGAAGAGAACACACATTTCAATGACACTGGTGGATCCATATGTGGTATGTGAAAAGAATATTCATGAAATGACTCCAGTTGTTGTTAGTAAAAAGAACACACATGCAATGACACTGGTGGATCCATGTGTGGTCTCTAATGAGAACACACATGAAGTGACTCTAGCTATGGTTAATGAGAAGAACACACATGCAATGACACTAGTGGATCTATAGATGGATTGTGAAAAGAACACACATGCAATGACTCTGGTTGTTGTTAGTCAAAAGAACACACATGCAATGACACTGGTGGATCCATGTGTGGTCTCTGAAGTTAACACACATTTCAATGACACTAGTGGATCCATATGTGGTATGTGAAAAGAATAGTCATGAAATAACTCCAGTTGTTGTTAGTAACAAGAACACACATGCAATTACATTGGTGGATCCATGTGTGGTCTCTAAAGAGAACACACCTTTCAATGACACTGGTGGATCCATATGTGGTATGTGAAAAGAATATTCATGAAATGAATTAAGTTGTTGTTAGTAAAAAGAGCACACATGCAATGACACTGGTGGTTCCATATGTGGTATGTGAAAAGAACACGCATGCAATGACTCTAGCTATGGGTAATGAGAAGAACACACATGCAATGACACTGCTGGATCCATCTGTGGATTGTGAAAACAACACACATGAAATGACTCTGGTTGTTGTTAGTAAAAAGAACATACATGCAATGACACTAGTGGATCTATGTGTGGTCTCTGAAGAGAACACACCTTTCAATGACACTGGTGGATCCGTATGTGGTATGTGAAAAGAATAGTCATGAAATGACTCTAGTTGTTGTTAGTAAAAAGAGCACACATGCAATCACACTGGTGGTTCCATATGTGGTTTGTGAAAAGAACACACATGCGATGAGTCTAGATGTGGTTAATGAGAATGACACACATGCAATGACACTGGTGGATCCATAGGTGGATTGTGAAAAGAACAAACATGCAATGACTCTGGTTGTTGTTCGTAAAAAGAACACACATGCAATGACACTGGAGGATCCATGTGTGGTCTCTGAAGAGAACACACATTTCAATGACACCGGTGGATCCATATGTGGTATGTGAAAAGAATAGTCATGAAATGACTCCAGTTGTTGTTAGTAAAAAGAACACACATGCAATGACAATGGTGGTTCCATATGTGGTCTGTGAAAAGAACACACATGCAATGACTAAGGCTGTGGTTAATGAGAAGAACACACATGCAATGACATGGTGGATCCATTGGTGGATTGTGAAAAGAACACACATGCAATGACTCTGGTTGTTGTTAGTAAAAAGAACACACATGCACTAACACTGGTGGATCCATGTGTTGTCTCTGAAGAGAACACACATGCAATGACACTGGTGGATTCATAGGTGGATTGTGAAAAGAACACACATGAAATGACTCTGGTTGTTGTTAGTAAAAAGAACACACATTCAATGACACTAGTGGATCTATGTGTGGTCTCTGAAGAGAACACACCTTTCAATGACACTGGTGGATCCATATGTGGTATGTGAAAAGAATAGTCATGAAATGACTTCAGTTGTTGTTAGTAAAAAGAGCACACATGCAATGACACTGGTGGTTCCATATGTGGTATGTGAAAAGAACACACATGCAATGACTCTAGCTGTGGTTAATGAGAAGAACACACATGCAATGACACTGGTGGATCCATTGGTAGATTGTGAAAAGAACACACATGCAATGACTCTAGTTGTTGTTAGTAAAAAGAACACACATGCAATGACACAGGTGGATCCATGTGTGGTCTCTAAAGAGAACACACATTTCAATGACATTGGTGGATCCATATGTGGTATGTGAAAAGAATAGTCATGAAATGACTTTAGTTGTTTTTTAGTAAAAAGAGCACACATGCAATGACACTGGTGGTTCCATATGTGGTCTGTGAAAAGAACACACATGCAATCACTAAGGTTGTGGTTAATGAGAAGAACACACATGCAATGACACTGGTGGATCCATTGGTGGATTGTGAAAAGAACACACATGCAATGACTCTGGTTGTTGTAGTAAAAAGAACACACATGCAATGACACTGGTGGATCCATGTGTGGTCTCTGAAGAGGACACACATTTCAATGACACCGGTGGATCCATATGTGGTATGTGAAAAGAATAGTCATGAAATGACTCCAGTTGTTGTTAGTAAAAAGAACACACATGCAATGACAGTGGTGGTTCCATATGTGGTCTGTGAAAAGAACACACATGCAATGACTAAGGCTATGGTTAATGAGAAGAACACACATGCAATAACACTGGTGGATCCATAGGTGGATTGTGACAAGAACACACATGCAATGACTCTGGTTGTTGTTAGTAAAAAGAACACACATGTAATGACACTGGTGGATCCATGTGTGGTCTCTGAAGAGAACACACATTTCAATGACACTGGTGGATCCATATGTGGTATGTGAAAAGAATAGTCATGAAATGACTCCAGTTGTTGTTAGTAAAAAGAACACACATGCAATGACACTGGTGGATCCATGTGTGGTGTCTAATGAGAACACACATGAAGTGACTCTAGCTATGGTTAATGAGAAGAACACACATGCAATGACACTAGTGGATCCATAGATGGATTGTGAAAAGAACACACATGCAATGACTCTGGTTGTTGTTAGTAAAAAGAACACACATGCACTAACACTGGTGGATCCATGTGTTGTCTCTGAAGAGAACACACATGCAATGACACTGGTGGATTCATAGGTGGATTGTGAAAAGAACACACATGAAATGACTCTGGTTGTTGTTAGTAAAAAGAACACACATTCAATGACACTAGTGGATCTATGTGTGGTCTCTGAAGAGAACACACCTTTCAATGACACTGGTGGATCCATATGTGGTATGTGAAAAGAATAGTCATGAAATGACTTCAGTTGTTGTTAGTAAAAAGAGCACACATGCAATGACACTGGTGGTTCCATATGTGGTATGTGAAAAGAACACACATGCAATGACTCTAGCTGTGGTTAATGAGAAGAACACACATTCAATGACACTGGTGGATCCATTGGTAGATTGTGAAAAGAACACACATGCAATGACTCTAGTTGTTGTTAGTAAAAAGAACACACATGCAATGACACAGGTGGATCCATGTGTGGTCTCTAAAGAGAACACACATTTCAATGACATTGGTGGATCCATATGTGGTATGTGAAAAGAATAGTCATGAAATGACTTTAGTTGTTTTTTAGTAAAAAGAGCACACATGCAATGACACTGGTGGTTCCATATGTGGTCTGTGAAAAGAACACACATGCAATCACTAAGGTTGTGGTTAATGAGAAGAACACACATGCAATGACACTGGTGGATCCATTGGTGGATTGTGAAAAGAACACACATGCAATGACTCTGGTTGTTGTAGTAAAAAGAACACACATGCAATGACACTGGTGGATCCATGTGTGGTCTCTGAAGAGGACACACATTTCAATGACACCGGTGGATCCATATGTGGTATGTGAAAAGAATAGTCATGAAATGACTCCAGTTGTTGTTAGTAAAAAGAACACACATGCAATGACAGTGGTGGTTCCATATGTGGTCTGTGAAAAGAACACACATGCAATGACTAAGGCTATGGTTAATGAGAAGAACACACATGCAATAACACTGGTGGATCCATAGGTGGATTGTGACAAGAACACACATGCAATGACTCTGGTTGTTGTTAGTAAAAAGAACACACATGTAATGACACTGGTGGATCCATGTGTGGTCTCTGAAGAGAACACACATTTCAATGACACTGGTGGATCCATATGTGGTATGTGAAAAGAATAGTCATGAAATGACTCCAGTTGTTGTTAGTAAAAAGAACACACATGCAATGACACTGGTGGATCCATGTGTGGTGTCTAATGAGAACACACATGAAGTGACTCTAGCTATGGTTAATGAGAAGAACACACATGCAATGACACTAGTGGATCCATAGATGGATTGTGAAAAGAACACACATGCAATGACTCTGGTTGTTGTTAGTAAAAAGAACACAGATGCAATGACACTGGTGGATCCATGTGTGGTCTCTGAAGGTAACACACATTTCAATGACACTAGTGGATCCATATGTGGTATGTGAAAAGAATAGTCATGAAATAACTCCAGTTGTTGTTAGTAAAAAGAACACACATACAATTACATTCGTGGATCCATGTGTGGTCTCTGAAGAGAACACACATTTTATGACTCTAGCTGTGGTTAATGAGAAGAACACACATGCAATGACATTGGTGGATCCATAGGTGGGTTGTGAAAAGAACACACATCCAATGACTCTAGTTATTGTTAGTAAAAAGAACAGATGCAATGACACTGGTGGATCCATGTGTGGTCTCTGAAGAGAACACACATTTCAATGACACTGGTGGATCTATACACGGTATGTGAAAAGAATAGTCATGAAATGACTCTAGTTGTTGTTAGTAAAAAGAACACACATGCAATAACACTGGTGGATCCATGTGCGGTCTCTGAAAAGAACAAACATGCAATGACTCTAGATGGGGTTAATGAGAAGAACACACATGCAATGACACTAGTGGATCCAGAGGTGGATTGTGAAAACAACACACATGCAATGACTCTAGTTGTTGTTAGTAAAAAGAACACACATACAATGACTCTGATTGATCCATGTGTGGTCTCTGAAGAGCACACATTTCAATGACACTGGTGGATCCATATGTGGTCTGTGAAAAGAATAGTCATGAAATGACTCGAGTTGTTGTTAGTAAAAAGAACACACACGCAATGACACTGGTGGATCCATGTGTGGTCTCTGAAGAGAACACACATGCAATGACACTGGTGGATCCATAGGTGGATTGTGAAAAGAACACACATGAAATGACTCTGGTTGTTGTTAGTAAAAAGAACACACATTCAATGACACTAGTGGATCTATGTGTGGTCTCGAAAGAGAACACACCTTTCAATAACACTGGTGGATCCATATGTGGTATGTGAAAAGAATAGTCATGAAATGTCTTCAGTTGTTGTTAGTAAAAAGATCACACATGCAATGACACTGGTTGTTCCATATGTGGTCTGTGAAAAGAACACACATGCAATGACTCTATATGTGGTTAATGAGAAGAACACACATGCAATGACACTGCTGTATCCATCTGTGGATTGTGAAAAGAACACACATGAAATGACTCTGGTTGTTGTTAGTAAAAAGAACACACATGCAATGACACTAGTGGAACTATGTGTGGTCTCTGAAGATAACACACCTTTCAATGACACTGGTGGATCCGTATGTGGTATGTGAAAAGAATAGTCATGAAATGACTCCAGTTGTTGTTAGTAAAAAGAGCACACATGCAATGACACTGGTGGTTCCATATGTGGTCTGTGAAAAGAACACACATGCAATGACTCTAGATGTAGTTAATGAGAATAGCACACATGCAATGACACTGGTGGATCCATAGGTGGATTGTGACAAGAACACACATGCAATGACTCTGGTTGTTGTTAGTAAAAAGAACACACATGCAATGACACTGGTGGATCCATGTGTGGTCTCTGAAGAGAACACACATTTCAATGACACTGGTGGATCCATATGTGGTATGTGAAAAGAATATTCATGAAATGACTCCAGTTGTTGTTAGTAAAAAGAACACACATGCAATGACACTGGTGGATCCATGTGTGGTCTCTAATGAGAACACACATGAAGTGACTCTAGCTATGGTTAATGAGAAGAACACACATGCAATGACACTAGTGGATCCATAGATGGATTGTGAAAAGAACACACATGCAATGACTCTGGTTGTTGTTAGTAAAAAGAACACACATGCAATGACACTGGTGGATCCATGTGTGGTCTCTGAAGAGAACACACATGCAATGACACTGGTGGATCCATTGGTGGATTGTGAAAAGAACACACATGAAATGACTCTGGTTGTTGTTAGTAAAAAGAACACACATGCAATGACACTAGTGGATCTATGTGTGGTCTCTAAAGAGAACACACCTTTCAATGACACTGGTGGATCCATATGTGGTATGTGAAAAGAATATTCATGAAATGACTTAAGTTGTTGTTAGTAAAAAGAGCACACATGCAATGACACTGGTGGTTCCATATGTGGTATGTGAAAAGAACACACATGCAATGACTCTAGCTATGGGTAATGAGAAGAACACACATGCAATGACACTGCTGGATCCATCTGTGGATTGTGAAAACAACACACATGAAATGACTCTGGTTGTTGTTAGTAAAAAGAACACACATGCAATGACACTAGTGGATCTATGTGTGGTCTCTGAAGAGAACACACCTTTCAATGACACTGGTGGATCCGTATGTGGTATGTGAAAAGAATAGTCATGAAATGACTCTAGTTGTTGTTAGTAAAAAGAGCACACATGCAATCACACCGGTGGTTCCATATGTGGTCTGTGAAAAGAACACACATGCGATGAGTCTAGATGTGGTTAATGAGAATGACACACATGCAATGACACTGGTGGATGCATAGGTGGATTATGAAAAGAACAAACATCTAATGACTCTGGTTGTTGATCGTAAAAAGAACACACATGCAATGACACTGGAGGGTCCATGTGTGGTCTCTGAAGAGAACACACATTTCAATGACACTAGTGGATCCATATGTGGTAGGTGAAAAGAATAGTCATGAAATGACTCCAGTTGTTGTTAGTAAAAAGAACACACATGCAATGACAATGGTGGTTCCATATGTGGTCTGTGAAAAGAACACACATGCAATGACTAAGGCTGTGGTTAATGAGAAGAACACACATGCAATGACATGGTGGATCCATAGGTGGATTGTGAAAAGAACACACATGCAATGACTCTGGTTGTTGTTAGTAAAAAGAACACACATGCACTAACACTGGTGGATCCATGTGTGGTCTCTGAAGAGAACACACATGCAATGACACTGGTGGATTCATAGGTGGATTGTGAAAAGAACACACATGAAATGACTCTGGTTGTTGTTAGTAAAAAGAACACACATTCAATGACACTAGTGGATCTATGTGTGGTCTCTGAAGAGAACACACCTTTCAATGACACTGGTCGATCCATATGTGGTATCTGAAAAGAAAAGTCATGAAATGACTTCAGTTGTTGTTAGTAAAAAGAGCACACATGCAATGACACTGGTGGTTCCATATGTGGTATGTGAAAAGAACACACATGCAATGACTCTAGCTATGGGTAATGAGAAGAACACACATGCAATGACACTGCTGGATCCATCTGTGGATTGTGAAAACAACACACATGAAATGACTCTGGTTGTTGTTAGTAAAAAGAACACACATGCAATGACACTAGTGGATCTATGTGTGGTCTCTGAAGAGAACACACCTTTCAATGACACTGGTGGATCCGTATGTGGTATGTGAAAAGAATAGTCATGAAATGACTCTAGTTGTTGTTAGTAAAAAGAACACACATGCAATGACTCTGGTTGTTGTAGTAAAAAGAACACACATGCAATGACACTGGTGGATCCATGTGTGGTCTCTGAAGAGAACACACATTTCAATGACACTGGTGGATCTATACACGGTATGTGAAAAGAATAGTCATGAAATGACTCTAGTTGTTGTTAGTAAAAAGAACACACATGCAATAACACTGGTGGATCCATGTGCGGTCTCTGAAAAGAACAAACATGCAATGACTCTAGATGGGGTTAATGAGAAGAACACACATGCAATGACACTAGTGGATCCAGAGGTGGATTGTGAAAACAACACACATGCAATGACTCTAGTTGTTGTTAGTAAAAAGAACACACATACAATGACTCTGATTGATCCATGTGTGGTCTCTGAAGAGCACACATTTCAATGACACTGGTGGATCCATATGTGGTCTGTGAAAAGAATAGTCATGAAATGACTCGAGTTGTTGTTAGTAAAAAGAACACACACGCAATGACACTGGTGGATCCATGTGTGGTCTCTGAAGAGAACACACATGCAATGACACTGGTGGATCCATAGGTGGATTGTGAAAAGAACACACATGAAATGACTCTGGTTGTTGTTAGTAAAAAGAACACACATTCAATGACACTAGTGGATCTATGTGTGGTCTCGAAAGAGAACACACCTTTCAATAACACTGGTGGATCCATATGTGGTATGTGAAAAGAATAGTCATGAAATGTCTTCAGTTGTTGTTAGTAAAAAGATCACACATGCAATGACACTGGTTGTTCCATATGTGGTCTGTGAAAAGAACACACATGCAATGACTCTATATGTGGTTAATGAGAAGAACACACATGCAATGACACTGCTGTATCCATCTGTGGATTGTGAAAAGAACACACATGAAATGACTCTGGTTGTTGTTAGTAAAAAGAACACACATGCAATGACACTAGTGGAACTATGTGTGGTCTCTGAAGATAACACACCTTTCAATGACACTGGTGGATCCGTATGTGGTATGTGAAAAGAATAGTCATGAAATGACTCCAGTTGTTGTTAGTAAAAAGAGCACACATGCAATGACACTGGTGGTTCCATATGTGGTCTGTGAAAAGAACACACATGCAATGACTCTAGATGTAGTTAATGAGAATAGCACACATGCAATGACACTGGTGGATCCATAGGTGGATTGTGACAAGAACACACATGCAATGACTCTGGTTGTTGTTAGTAAAAAGAACACACATGCAATGACACTGGTGGATCCATGTGTGGTCTCTGAAGAGAACACACATTTCAATGACACTGGTGGATCCATATGTGGTATGTGAAAAGAATATTCATGAAATGACTCCAGTTGTTGTTAGTAAAAAGAACACACATGCAATGACACTGGTGGATCCATGTGTGGTCTCTAATGAGAACACACATGAAGTGACTCTAGCTATGGTTAATGAGAAGAACACACATGCAATGACACTAGTGGATCCATAGATGGATTGTGAAAAGAACACACATGCAATGACTCTGGTTGTTGTTAGTAAAAAGAACACACATGCAATGACACTGGTGGATCCATGTGTGGTCTCTGAAGAGAACACACATGCAATGACACTGGTGGATCCATAGGTGGATTGTGAAAAGAACACACATGAAATGACTCTGGTTGTTGTTAGTAAAAAGAACACACATGCAATGACACTAGTGGATCTATGTGTGGTCTCTAAAGAGAACACACCTTTCAATGACACTGGTGGATCCATATGTGGTATGTGAAAAGAATATTCATGAAATGACTTAAGTTGTTGTTAGTAAAAAGAGCACACATGCAATGACACTGGTGGTTCCATATGTGGTATGTGAAAAGAACACACATGCAATGACTCTAGCTATGGGTAATGAGAAGAACACACATGCAATGACACTGCTGGATCCATCTGTGGATTGTGAAAACAACACACATGAAATGACTCTGGTTGTTGTTAGTAAAAAGAACACACATGCAATGACACTAGTGGATCTATGTGTGGTCTCTGAAGAGAACACACCTTTCAATGACACTGGTGGATCCGTATGTGGTATGTGAAAAGAATAGTCATGAAATGACTCTAGTTGTTGTTAGTAAAAAGAGCACACATGCAATCACACCGGTGGTTCCATATGTGGTCTGTGAAAAGAACACACATGCGATGAGTCTAGATGTGGTTAATGAGAATGACACACATGCAATGACACTGGTGGATCCATAGGTGGATTGTGAAAAGAACAAACATGCAATGACTCTGGTTGTTGTTCGTAAAAAGAACACACATGCAATGACACTGGAGGATCCATGTGTGGTCTCTGAAGAGAACACACATTTCAATGACACTGGTGGATCCATATGTGGTATGTGAAAAGAATAGTCATGAAATGACTCCAGTTGTTGTTAGTAAAAAGAACACACATGCAATGACAATGGTGGTTCCATATGTGGTCTGTGAAAAGAACACACATGCAATGACTAAGGCTGTGGTTAATGAGAAGAACACACATGCAATGACATGGTGGATCCATAGGTGGATTGTGAAAAGAACACACATGCAATGACTCTGGTTGTTGTTAGTAAAAAGAACACACATGCACTAACACTGGTGGATCCATGTGTGGTCTCTGAAGAGAACACACATGCAATGACACTGGTGGATTCATAGGTGGATTGTGAAAAGAACACACATGAAATGACTCTGGTTGTTGTTAGTAAAAAGAACACACATTCAATGACACTAGTGGATCTATGTGTGGTCTCTGAAGAGAACACACCTTTCAATGACACTGGTCGATCCATATGTGGTATCTGAAAAGAAAAGTCATGAAATGACTTCAGTTGTTGTTAGTAAAAAGAGCACACATGCAATGACACTGGTGGTTCCATATGTGGTATGTGAAAAGAACACACATGCAATGACTCTAGCTATGGGTAATGAGAAGAACACACATGCAATGACACTGCTGGATCCATCTGTGGATTGTGAAAACAACACACATGAAATGACTCTGGTTGTTGTTAGTAAAAAGAACACACGTGCAATGACACTAGTGGATCTATGTGTGGTCTCTGAAGAGAACACACCTTTCAATGACACTGGTGGATCCGTATGTGGTATGTGAAAAGAATAGTCATGAAATGACTCTAGTTGTTGTTAGTAAAAAGAGCACACATGCAATCACACCGGTGGTTCCATATGTGGTCTGTGAAAAGAACACACATGCGATGAGTCTAGATGTGGTTAATGAGAATGACACACATGCAATGACACTGGTGGATGCATAGGTGGATTATGAAAAGAACAAACATCTAATGACTCTAGTTGTTGATCGTAAAAAGAACACACATGCAATGACACTGGAGGGTCCATGTGTGGTCTCTGAAGAGAACACACATTTCAATGACACTGGTGGATCCATATGTGGTATGTGAAAAGAATAGTCATGAAATGACTCCAGTTGTTGTTAGTAAAAAGAACACACATGCAATGACAATGGTGGTTCCATATGTGGTCTGTGAAAATAACACACATGCAATGACTAAGGCTGTGGTTAATGAGAAGAACACACATGCAATGACATGGTGGATCCATAGGTGGATTGTGAAAAGAACACACATGCAATGACTCTGGTTGTTGTTAGTAAAAAGAACACACATGCACTAACACTGGTGGATCCATGTGTGGTCTCTGAAGAGAACACACATGCAATGACACTGGTGGATTCATAGGTGGATTGTGAAAAGAACACACATGAAATGACTCTGGTTGTTGTTAGTAAAAAGAACACACATTCAATGACACTAGTGGATCTATGTGTGGTCTCGAAAGAGAACACACCTTTCAATGACACTGGTGGATCCATATGTGGTATGTGAAAAGAATAGTCATGAAATGTCTTCAGTTGTTGTTAGTAAAAAGATCACACATGCAATGACACTGGTTGTTCCATATGTGGTCTATGAAAAGAACACACATGCAATGACTCTATATGTGGTTAATGAGAAGAACACACATGCAATGACACTGCTGTATCCATCTGTGGATTGTGAAAAGAACACACATGAAATGACTCTGGTTGTTGTTAGTAAAAAGAACACACATGCAATGACACTAGTGGAACTATGTGTGGTCTTTGAAGATAACACACCTTTCAATGACACTGGTGGATCCGTATGTGGTATGTGAAAAGAATAGTCATGAAATGACTCCAGTTGTTGTTAGTAAAAAGAGCACACATGCAACGACACTGGTGGTTCCATATGTGGTCTGTGAAAAGAACACACATGCAATGACTCTAGATGTAGTTAATGAGAATAGCACACATGCAATGACACTGGTGGATCCATAGGTGGATTGTGACAAGAACACACATGCAATGACTCTGGTTGTTGTTAGTAAAAAGAACACACATGCAATGACACTGGTGGATCCATGTGTGGTCTCTGAAGAGGACACACATTTCAATGACACCGGTGGATACATATGTGGTATGTGAAAAGAATAGTCATGAAATGACTCCGAATGTTGTTAGTAAAAAGAACACACATGCAATGAAAGTGGTGGTTCCATATGTGGTCTGTGAAAAGAACACACATGCAATGACTAAGGCTATGGTTAATGAGAAGAACACACATGCAATAACACTGGTGGATCCATAGGTGGATTGTGACAAGAACACACATGCAATGACTCTGGTTGTTGTTAGTAAAAAGAACACACATGCAATGACACTGGTGGATCCATGTGTGGTCTCTGAAGAGAACACACATTTCAATGACTCTGGTGGATCCATATGTGGTATGTGAAAAAAATAGTCATGAAATGACTCCAGTTGTTGTTAGTAAAAAGAACACACATGCAATGACACTGGTGGATCCATGTGTGGTGTCTAATGAGAACACACATGAAGTAACTCTAGCTATGGTTAATGAGAAGAACACACATGCAATGACACTAGTGGATCCATAGATGGATTGTGAAAAGAACACACATGCAATGACTCTGGTTGTTGTTAGTAAAAAGAACACACATGCAATGACACTGGTGGATCCATGTGTGGTCTCTGAAGGTAACAAACATTTCAATGACACTAGTGGATCCATATGTGGTATGTGAAAAGAATAGTCATGAAATAACTCCAGTTGTTGTTAGTAAAAAGAACCCACATGCAATTACATTGGTGG
The DNA here is from genome assembly GCA_916181665.1 of Avena sativa. Lineage (NCBI taxonomy): Eukaryota > Viridiplantae > Streptophyta > Magnoliopsida > Poales > Poaceae > Avena > Avena sativa. Next base: position 327,547,752 of record OV702289.1, read on the forward strand.
ATCCATGTGTGGTCTCTAAAGAGAACACACCTTTCAATGACACTGGTGGATCCATATGTGGTATGTGAAAAGAATATTCATGAAATGACTTAAGTTGTTGTTAGTAAAAAGAGCACACATGCAATGACACTGGTGGTTCCATATGTGGTATGTGAAAAGAACACACATGCAATGACTCTAGCTATGGGTAATGAGAAGAACACACATGCAATGACACTGCTGGATCCATCTGTGGATTGTGAAAACAACACACATGAAATGACTCTGGTTGTTGTTAGTAAAAAGAACACACATGCAATGACACTAGTGGATCTATGTGTGGTCTCTGAAGAGAACACACCTTTCAATGACACTGGTGGATCCGTATGTGGTATGTGAAAAGAATAGTCATGAAATGACTCTAGTTGTTGTTAGTAAAAAGAGCACACATGCAATCACACTGGTGGTTCCATATGTGGTCTGTGAAAAGAACACACATGCGATGAGTCTAGATGTGGTTAATGAGAATGACACACATGCAATGACACTGGTGGATCCATAGGTGGATTGTGAAAAGAACAAACATGCAATGACTCTGGTTGTTGTTCGTAAAAAGAACACACATGCAATGACACTGGAGGATCCATGTGTGGTCTCTGAAGAGAACACACATTTCAATGACACTGGTGGATCCATATGTGGTATGTGAAAAGAATAGTCATGAAATGACTCCAGTTGTTGTTAGTAAAAAGAACACACATGCAATGACAATGGTGGTTCCATATGTGGTCTGTGAAAAGAACACACATGCAATGACTAAGGCTGTGGTTAATGAGAAGAACACACATGCAATGACATGGTGGATCCATTGGTGGATTGTGAAAAGAACACACATGCAATGACTCTGGTTGTTGTTAGTAAAAAGAACACACATGGAATGACACGAGTGGATCTATGTGTGGTCTCTAAAGAGAACACACCTTTCAATGACACTGGTGGATCCATATGTGGTATGTGAAAAGAATAGTCATGAAATGACTTTAGTTGTTTTTTAGTAAAAAGAGCACACATGCAATGACACTGGTGGTTCCATATGTGGTCTGTGAAAAGAACACACATGCAATCACTAAGGTTGTGGTTAATGAGAAGAACACACATGCAATGACACTGGTGGATCCATAGGTGGATTGTGAAAAGAACACACATGCAATGACTCTGGTTGTTGTAGTAAAAAGAACACACATGCAATGACACTAGTGGATCCATGTGTGGTCTCTAAAGAGAACACACATTTCAATGACACTGGTGGATCCATATGTGGTATGTGAAAAGAATAGTCATGAAATGACTCCAGTTGTTGTTAGTAAAAAGAACACACATGCAATGACACTGGTGGATCCATGTGTGGTGTCTAATGAGAACACACATGAAGTGACTCTAGCTATGGTTAATGAGAAGAACACACATGCAATGACACTAGTGGATCCATAGATGGATTGTGAAAAGAACACACATGCAATGACTCTGGTTGTTGTTAGTAAAAAGAACAGAGAGCAATGACACTGGTGGATCCATGTGTGGTCTCTGAAGGTAACACACATTTCAATGACACTAGTGGATCCATATGTGGTATGTGAAAAGAATAGTCATGAAATAACTCCAGTTGTTGTTAGTAAAAAGAACACACATGCAATTACATTGGTGGATCCATGTGTGGTCTCTAAAGAGAACACACCTTTCAATGACACTGGTGGATCCATATGTGGTATGTGAAAAGAATATTCATGAAATGACTTAAGTTGTTGTTAGTAAAAAGAGCACACATGCAATGACACTGGTGGTTCCATATGTGGTATGTGAAAAGAACACACATGCAATGACTCTAGCTATGGGTAATGAGAAGAACACACATGCAATGACACTGCTGGATCCATCTGTGGATTGTGAAAACAACACACATGAAATGACTCTGGTTGTTGTTAGTAAAAAGAACACACATGCAATGACACTAGTGGATCTATGTGTGGTCTCTGAAGAGAACACACCTTTCAATGACACTGGTGGATCCGTATGTGGTATGTGAAAAGAATAGTCATGAAATGACTCTAGTTGTTGTTAGTAAAAAGAGCACACATGCAATCACACTGGTGGTTCCATATGTGGTCTGTGAAAAGAACACACATGCGATGAGTCTAGATGTGGTTAATGAGAATGACACACATGCAATGACACTGGTGGATCCATAGGTGGATTGTGAAAAGAACAAACATGCAATGACTCTGGTTGTTGTTCATAAAAAGAACACACATGCAATGACACTAGAGGATCCATGTGTGGTCTCTGAAGAGAACACACATTTCAATGACACTGGTGGATCCATATGTGGTATGTGAAAAGAATAGTCATGAAATGACTCCAGTTGTTGTTAGTAAAAAGAACACACATGCAATGACAATGGTGGTTCCATATGTGGTCTGTGAAAAGAACACACATGCAATGACTAAGGCTGTGGTTAATGAGAAGAACACACATGCAATGACATGGTGGATCCATTGGTGGATTGTGAAAAGAACACACATGCAATGACTCTGGTTGTTGTTAGTAAAAAGAACACACATGGAATGACACGAGTGGATCTATGTGTGGTCTCTAAAGAGAACACACCTTTCAATGACACTGGTGGATCCATATGTGGTATGTGAAAAGAATAGTCATGAAATGACTTTAGTTGTTTTTTAGTAAAAAGAGCACACATGCAATGACACTGGTGGTTCCATATGTGGTCTGTGAAAAGAACACACATGCAATCACTAAGGTTGTGGTTAATGAGAAGAACACACATGCAATGACACTGGTGGATCCATAGGTGGATTGTGAAAAGAACACACATGCAATGACTCTGGTTGTTGTAGTAAAAAGAACACACATGCAATGACACTAGTGGATCCATGTGTGGTCTCTGAAGAGAACACACATTTCAATGACACTGGTGGATCCATATGTGGTATGTGAAAAGAATAGTCATGAAATGACTCCAGTTGTTGTTAGTAAAAAGAACACACATGCAATGACACTGGTGGATCCAGGTGTGGTGTCTAATGAGAACACACATGAAGTGACTCTAGCTATGGTTAATGAGAAGAACACACATGCAATGACACTAGTGGATCCATAGATGGATTGTGAAAAGAACACACATGCAATGACTCTGGTTGTTGTTAGTAAAAAGAACAGAGAGCAATGACACTGGTGGATCCATGTGTGGTCTCTGAAGGTAACACACATTTCAATGACACTAGTGGATCCATATGTGGTATGTGAAAAGAATAGTCATGAAATAACTCCAGTTGTTGTTAGTAAAAAGAACACACATGCAATTACATTGGTGGATCCATGTGTGGTCTCTGAAGAGAACACACATTTAATGACTCTAGCTGTGGTTAATGAGAAGAATACACATGCAATGACATTGGTGGATCCATATGTGGGTTGTGAAAAGAACACACATCCAATGACTCTAGTTATTGTTAGTAAAAAGAACAGATGCAATGACACTGGTGGATCCATGTGTGGTCTCTGAAGAGAGCACACATTTCAATGACACTGGTGGATCTACACACGGTATGTGAAAAGAATAGTCATGAAATGACTCTAGTTGTTGTTAGTAAAAAGAACACACATGCAATAAAACTGGTGGATCCATGTGCGGTCTCTGAAAAGAACAAACATGCAATGACTCTAGATGGGGTTAATGAGAAGAACACACATGCAATGACACTAGTGGATCCAGAGGTGGATTGTGAAAACAACACACATGCAATGACTCTAGTTGTTGTTAGTAAAAAGAACACACATACAATGACTCTGATTGATCCAGGTGTGGTCTCTGAAGAGAACACACATTTCAATGACACTGGTGGATCCATATGTGGTCTGTGAAAAGAATAGTCATGAAATGACTCGAGTTGTTGTTAGTAAAAAGAACACACACGCAATGACACTGGTGGATCCATGTGTGGTCTCTGAAGAGAACACACATGCAATGACACTGGTGGATCCATAGGTGGATTGTGAAAAGAACACACATGAAATGACTCTGGTTGTTGTTAGTAACAAGAACACACATTCAATGACACTAGTGGATCTATATGTGGTCTCAAAAAAGAACACACCTTTCAATGACACTGGTGGATCCATATGTGGTATGTGAAAAGAATAGTCATGAAATGTCTTCAGTTGTTGTTAGTAAAAAGATCACACATGCAATGACACTGGTTGTTCCATATGTGGTTTGTGAAAAGAACACACATGCAATGACTCTATATGTGGTTAATGAGAAGAACACACATGCAATGACTCTATATGTGGTTAATGAGAAGAACACACATGCAATGACACTGCTGTATCCATCTGTGGATTGTGAAAAGAACACACATGAAATGACTCTGGTTGTTGTTAGTAAAAAGAACACACATGCAATGACACTAGTGGAACTATGTGTGGTCTCTGAAGATAACACACCTTTCAATGACACTGGTGGATCCGTATGTGGTATGTGAAAAGAACAGTCATGAAATGACTCCAGTTGTTGTTAGTAAAAAGAGCACACATGCAATGACACTGGTGGTTCCATATGTGGTCTATGAAAAGAACACACATGCAATGACTCTAGAAGTAGTTAATGAGAATAGCACACATGCAATGACACTGGTGGATCCATAGGTGGATTGTGAAAGAACAAACATGCAATGACTCTGGTTGTTGTTCGTAAAAAGAACACACATGCAATGACACTGGTGGATCCATGTGTGGTCTCTGAAGAGAACACACATTTCAATTACACTGGTGGATCCATATGTGGTATGTGAAAAGAATAGTCATGAAATGACTCCAGTTGTTGTTAGTAAAAAGAACACACGTGCAATGACAATGGTGGTTCCAAATGTGGTCTGTGAAAAAACACGTATGCAATGACTCTAGCTATGGTTAATGAGAAGAACACACATGCAATGAAACTGGTGGATCCATAGGTGGATTGTGAAAAGAACACATATGCAATGACTCTAGTTGTTGTTAGTAAAAAGAACACACATGCAATGACACTAGTGGATCCATGTGTGGTCTCTGAAGAGAACACACATTTCAATGACACTGGTGGATCCATATGTGGTATGTGAAAAGAATACTCATGAAATGACTCCAGTTGTTGTTAGTAAAAGGAACACACATGCAATGCCAATGGTGGTTCCAAATGTGTTCTGTGAAAAGAACACACATGCAATGACTTAGGATGTGGTTAATGTGAAGAACACACATGTAATGATACTGATGGATCCATCGGTGGATTGTGAAAAGAACACACATCCAATGACTTTGGTTGTTGTTAGTAAAAAGAACACACATGCAATGACACTTGTAGATCCATGTGTGGTCTTTGAAGATAACATACATTTCAATGACACTGGTGGATCCATATGTGGTATGTGAAAAGAATAGTCATGAAATGACTCCAGTTGTTGTTAGTAAAAAGAACACACGTGCAATGACAATGGTGGTTCCATGTGTGGTCTCTGAAGATAACACACATGCAATGACTAAGGCTATGGTTAATGAGAAGAACACACATGCAATGACACTGTTGGATCCATAGGTGGATTGTGAAAAGAACACACATGCAATGACTCTGGTTGTTGTTAATAAAAAGAACACACATGCAATGACACTGGTGGATCCATAGGTGGATTGTGAAAAAAACACGCATGCAATGACTCTAGCTGTGGTTAATGAGAAGAACACACATGAAATGAAACTGGTTGATCCATAGGTGGATTGTGAAAATAACACACATGCAATGACTCTGGTTGTTGTCAGTAAAAAGAACACACATGCAATGACACTAGTGGATCCATGTGTGGTCTCTGAGGAGAACACACATTTCAATGACACTGGTGGATCCATATGTGGTATGTGAAAAGAATAGTCATGAAATGACTCCAGTTGTTGTTAGCAAAAAGAACACACATGTAATGCCAATGGTGGTTCCAAATGTGTTCTGTGAAAAGAACACACATGCAATGACTCAGGATGTGGTTAATGAGAAGAACACACATGTAATGATACTGATGGATCCATCGGTGGATTGTGAAAAGAACACACATCCAATGACTTTGGTTGTTGTTAGTAAAAAGAACACACATGCAATGACACTTGTGGATCCATGTGTGGTCTTTGAAGATAACATACATTTCGATGACACTGGTGGATCCATATGTGGTATGTGAAAAGAATAGTCATGAAATGACTCCAGTTGTTGTTAGTAAAAAAGAACACACATGCAATAACAATGGTAGTTCCATATGTGGTCTACGAAAAGAACAGACAAGCAATGACTAAGGCTGTGGTTAATGAGAAGAACACACATGCAATGACACTGGTGGATCCATAGATGGATTGTGAAAAGAACACACATGCAATGACTCTAGTTGTTGTTAGTAGAAAGAACATACATGCAATGACACTGGTGGATCCATGTGTGGTCTCTGAACAGGACACACATTTCAATGGAACTAGTGGATCGATATGTGGTATGTGAAAAGAATATATACATGAAATGACTCCAGTTGTAGTTAGTAAAAAGAACACACATGCAATGACACTGGTGGATCCATGTGTGGTCTCTGAAGAGAGCACGCATGCAGTGACTCTAGCTGTGGTTAATGAGAAGAACACACATGCAATGATACTGGTGGATCCATAGGTGGATTATGAAAAGAAACCACATATAATGACTCTGGTTGTTGTTAGTAAAAAGAAAACACATGCAATGACACTGGTGGATCCATGTGTCGTCTCTGAAGAGAACACACATTTCAATGATTGTGGTGGATCCATATGTGGTATGTGAAAAGAATAGTCATGAAATGACTCCAGTTGTTGTTAGTAAAAAGAACACACATGCAATGACAATGGTGTCTCCAAATGTGGTATGTGAAAAGAACACACATGCAATGACTCAAGATGTGGTTAATGAGAAGAACAGACATTCAATGATACTGGTGGATCCATAGGTGGATTGTGAAAAGAACACACATGCAATGACACTAGTGGATCCATGTGTGGTCTTTGAAGATAACACACATTTCAATGACACTGGTGGATCCATAGGTGGTATGTGAAAAGAATAGTCATGAAATGACTCTAGTTGTTGTTAGTAAAAAGAAAACACATGCAATGAAATCGTGGTTCCATATGTGGTCTATGAAAATAACACACAAATGAATGACTAAGGCTGTGGTTAATGAGAAGAACACACAAGCAATGACACTCGTGGATCCATATATGGATTGTGAAAAGAACACACATACAATGACTTTGGTTGTTGTTAGTAAAAAGAACACACATGCAATGAAACTAGTGGATCCATGTGTGGTCTCTGAAGAGAACACACATTTCAATGACACTGGTGGATCCATGCATGGTCTCTGAAGAGAACACACATTTCAATAACACTGGTGGATCCATACATGGAATGTGAAAATAATAGTCATGAAATAACTCCAGTTGTTGTTAGTAAAAAGAACACACGTGCAATGACACTGGTGGATCCATGTGTGGTCACTGAAGAGAACACACATGCAAAGACTAAGGCTGTGGTTAATGAGAAGAACACACATGCAATGACACTGGTGGATCCATAGGTGGATTCTGAAAAGACCACACATGCAATGACTCTAGTTGTTGTTAGTAAAAAGAACACACATGCAATGACACTGACACTGGTGGATCCATATGTGGTATGTGAAAAGAATAGTCAAGAAATGACTCCAGTTTTTGTTAGTAAAAAGAACACATATGCAATGACACTGGTGGATCCATGTGTGGTCTCTGAAGAGAACACACATGCAATGACTCTAGCTGTGGTTAATGAGAAGAACACACATGCAATAACACTGGTGGATCCATGTGTGGTCTTTGAAGGGAACACACATTTCAATGACTCTGGTTGTTGTTAGTAAAAACAACACACATGCAATGACACTAGTGGATACATGTGTGGTCTCTGAAGATAACACGCATTTCAATTACACTGGTGGATCCATATGTGGTATGTGAAAAGAATAGTCATGAAATGACTCCAGTTATTGTTAGTAAAAAGAACACACATGGAATGACACTGGTGGATCCATGTGTGGCCTCTAAAGAGAACACACATGCAATGACTCTAGCTGTGGTTAATGAGAAGAACACACATGCAATGACTCTAGCTATGGTTAATGAGAAGAACACACATGCAATGATACTAGTGGATCCATCGGACGATTGTGAAAAGAACATACATGCAATGACTCTGGTTGTTGTTAGTAAAAAGAACACACATGCAATGACATTGGTGGATCCATGTGTGGTCTCTGAAGAGAACACACATTTCAATGACACTGGTGGATCCAAATGTGGTCTATGAAAAGTATAGTGATGAAATGACTCAAGTTGTTGTTATTAAAAAGAACTCACATGCAATGACACTGGTGGATCCATGTGTGGTCTCTAAAGAGAACACACATGCAATGACTCTAGTTGTGGTTAATGAGAAGAACACAGATGCAATAACACTGGTGGATCCATGTGTGGTCTTTGAAGAGAACACACATTTCAATGACTCTGGTTGTTGTTAGTATAAACAACACACATGGAATGACACTAGTGGATCCATGTGTGGTCTCTGAAGACAACACACATTTAAATGACACTGGTGGATCCATGTGTGGTCTCTGAAGAGAACACACATTTCAATGACACTGGTGGATTCATATGTGGTATGTGAAAAGAATAGTCATGAAATGACTCCAGTTGTTATTAGTAAAAAGAACACACATGCAGTGACACTGGTGGATCCATGTGTGGCCTCTAAAGAGAACACACATACAATGACTCTAGCTGTGGTTAATGAGAACAACACACATGCAATGACTCTAGCTATGGTTAATGAGAATAACACACATGCAATGACACTGGTGGATCCATAGGTGGATTGTGAAAAGAACACACATGAAATGACTCTGGTCGTTGTTAGTACATAGAACACACATGCAATGACACTGGTGGATCCATGTGTGGTCTCTGAAGAGAACACACATTTCAATGACGCTGGTGGATCCATATGTTGTATGTGAAGAGAATAGTCATGAAATGACTCTAGTTGTTCTTAGTAAAAAGAACACACATGCAATGACACCACTGGATCTATGTGTGGTCTCTGAAGAGAACACACATGCAATGACTCTAGCTGTGGTTAATGAGAAGAACACACATGCAATGACACTGGTGGATCCATGAGTGGTCTTCGAAGAGAACACACATTACAATGACACTGGTGGATCCATATGTGGTATGTGAAAAGAATAGTCATGAAATGACTCCAGTTGTTGTTAGTAAAAAGAGCATACATGCAATGACACTGGTAGTTCCATATGTGGTCTGTGAGAAGAATAGTCATGAAATGACTCCGGTTGTTGTTAGTAAAAAGAACACACATGCAATGACACTTGTGGATCCATCTGTGTTCTCTAAAGAGTACACACATGCAATGACACTGGTGGATCCATAGGTGGATTGTGAAAAGAACACACATGCAATGACTCTGGTCGTTGTTAGTAAATAGAACACACATGTAATGACACTGGTGGATCCATGTGTGGTCCCTGAAGAGAACACACATTTCAATGACACTTGTGGATCGATATGTGGCCTGTGAAAAGAATAGTCATGAAATAACTCCAGTTGTTGTTATTAAAAAGAACACACGTGCAATGACACTGGTGGATCCCTTTGTGGTCACTAAAGAGAACACACATGCAATGACTAAGGTTGTGGTTAATGAGAAGAACACACATGCAATGACACTGGTGGATCCATAGGTGGATTGTGAAAAGAACACACATGGAATGACTCCAGTTGTCGTTAATAAAAAGAACACACATGCAATGACAATGGTGGTTCCATATGTGGTCTGAGAAAAGCACACACATGCAATGATTCTAGCTGTGGTTAATGAGAAGAACACACATGCAATGACACTGGTGGATCCATCGGTGGATTGTGAAAAGAACACACATGCAATGATTCTGGTTGTTAGTAAGAAGAACACACATGCAATGACACTGGTGGATCCATGTGTGGTCTCTGAAGAGAACACACATTTCAATGACACGGGTGGATCCATATGTGGTATGAGAAAAGAATAGTCATCAAATGACTCTAGTTATTGTTAGTAAAAAGAGCACACATGCAATGACAGTGGTGGATGCATGTGTGGTCTCTAAAGATATCACACATGCAATGACTACGGCTATGGTTAATGAGGAGAACACACATGAAATGACACTGGTGGATCCATAGGTGGATTGTGAAAAGAACACACATGGAATGACTCTAGTTGTTGTTAGTAAAAAGAACACACATGCAATGGCACTGGTGGATCCATGTGTGGTCTCTGAGGAGAATACACAATTCAATGACACTGGTGGATCCATATGTGGTATGTCAAAAGAATAGTCATGAAATGACCCCAGTTGTTGTTAGTAAAAAGAACACACATGCAATGCCAATGGTGGTTCCAAATGTGTTCTGTGAAAAGAACACACATGCAATGACTCAGGATGTGGTTAATGAGAAGAACACAAATGCAATGCCAATGGTGGTTCCATATGTGGTCTATGAAAAGAACACAGATGCAATGACTAAGGTTGTGGTTAATGAGACGAACACACATGCAATCACACTGATGGATTCATAGATATATTGTGAAAAGAACACACATGCAATGACTCTGGTTGTTGTTAGTAAAAAGAATAAACATGCAATGACACTAGTGGATCCATGCGTGGTCTCTGAAGAGAACACACATTCCAATAACATTGGTGGATCCATATGTGGTATGTGAAAAGAATAGTCATGAAATAACTCCAGTTGTTGTTAGTAAAAAGAACACACGTGCAATGACACTGGTGGATCCCTTTGTGGTCACTAAAGAGAACACACATGAAATGACTAAGGCTGTGGTTAATGAGAAGAACACACATGCAATGACACTGGTGGATCCATAGGTGGATTGTGAAAAGAACACACATGCAATGACTCTGGTTGTTGTTAGTAAAAAGAACACACATGCAATGACCCTTGTGGATCCATGTGTGGTCTCTGAAGAGAACACACATTTCAATGACACTAGTGGATCCATATATGGTATGTGAACAGAATAGTCATGAAATGACTCTAGTTGTTGTTAGTAAATAGAACACACATGCAATGACACTGGTAGATCCATGTGTGGTCTCTGAAGAGAACAAAAGGCAATGGCTAAGGCTGTGGTTAATGAGAAGAACACACATGCAATGACACTGGTGGATCCATAGGTGGATTGTGAAAAGAACACACATGCAATGACTCTGGTTGTTGTTAGTAAAAAGAACACACATGCAATGACACTGGTGGATCCATGTGTGGTCTCTGAAGAGAACACACATTTCAATGACACTGGTAGATCCATATGTGGTATGTGAAAAGAATAGTCACGAAATGACTCCGGTTTTTGTTAGTAAAAAGAACACACATGCAATGACACTCGTGGATCCATGTGTGGCCTCTAAAGAGAACACCCATGCAATGACTCTAGCTGTGGTTAATGAGAAGAAAACACATGCAATGACACTGGTGGATCCATAGGTGGATTGTGAAAAGAACACACATGCAATGACTCTAGTCGTTGTTAGTACAAAGAACACACGTGCAATGACACTGGTGGTTCCATGTGTGGTCTCTGAAGAGAACACACATTTCAATGACACTGGTGGATCCATATGTGGTATGTGAAGAGAATAGTCATGAAATGACTCCAGTTGTTGTTAGTAAAAAGAACACACATGCAATGAAACTGCTGCATCCATGTGTGGTCTCTAAAGAGAACACACATTGAATGACTCTAGCTGTGGTTAATGAGAAGAACACACATGCAATGACACTAGTGGATCCATGTGTGGTCTTTGAAGAGAACACACATTACAATGACTCTGGTGGATCCATATGTGGTATGTGTAAAGAATAGTCATGAAATGACTCTAGTTGTTGTTAGTAAAAAGAGCACACATGCAATGACACTAATAGTTCCATATGTGGTGTGTTAAAAGAATAGTCATGAAATGACTCCGGTTGTTGTTAGTGAAAAGAACACAAATGCAATGACACTGGTGGATCCATCTGTGGTCTCTGAAGAGTACACACATGCAATGACACTGGTGGATCCATAGGTGGATTGTGAAAAAAAACACATGCAATGACTCTGGTCGTTGTTAGTAAAAAGAATACACATGCAATGACACTGGTGGATCCATGTGTGGTCTCTGAAGAGAACACACATTTCAATGACACTGGTGGATCCGTATGTGGCATGTGAAAAGAATAGTCATGAAATGACTCCAGTTGTTGTTAGTAAAAAGAACACACATGCAATGACAATGGTGGTTCCATATGTGGTCTAAGAAAAGAACACGCATGCAATGACTCTAGCTGTGGTTAATGAGAAGAACACACATGCAATGACACTAGTGGATCCATCGGTGGACTATGAAAACAACACACATGCAATGACTCTGGTTGTTAGTACAAAGAACACACATGCAATGACACTGGTGGATCCATGTGTGGTCTCTGAAGAGAACACACATTTCAATGACGCTGGTGGATCCATATGTTGTATGTGAAGAGAATAGTCATGAAATGACTCTAGTTGTTCTTAGTAAAAAGAACACACATGCAATGACACCACTGGAACTATGTGTGGTCTCTGAAGAGAACACACATGCAATGACTCTAGCTGTGGTTAATGAGAAGAACACACATGCAATGACACTGGTGGATCCATGAGTGGTCTTCGAAGAGAACACACATTACAATGACACTGGTGGATCCATATGTGGTATGTGAAAAGAATAGTCATGAAATGACTCCAGTTGTTGTTAGTAAAAAGAGCATACATGCAATGACACTGGTAGTTCCATATGTGGTCTGTGAGAAGAATAGTCATGAAATGACTCCGGTTGTTGTTAGTAAAAAGAACACACATGCAATGACACTTGTGGATCCATCTGTGGTCTCTAAAGAGTACACACATGCAATGACACTGGTGGATCCATAGGTGGATTGTGAAAAGAACACACATGCAATGACTCTGGTCGTTGTTAGTAAATAGAACACACATGTAATGACACTGGTGGATCCATGTGTGGTCCCTGAAGAGAACACACATTTCAATGACACTTGTGGATCGATATGTGGCCTGTGAAAAGAATAGTCATGAAATAACTCCAGTTGTTGTTAGTAAAAAGAACACACGTGCAATGACACTGGTGGATCCCTTTGTGGTCACTAAAGAGAACACACATGCAATGACTAAGGCTGTGGTTAATGAGAAGAACACACATGCAATGACACTGGTGGATCCATAGGTGGATTGTGAAAAGAACACACATGGAATGACTCCAGTTGTCGTTAATAAAAAGAACACGCATGCAATGACAATGGTGGTTCCATATGTGGTCTGAGAAAAGCACACACATGCAATGATTCTAGCTGTGGTTAATGAGAAGAACACACATGCAATGACACTGGTGGATCCATCGGTGGATTGTGAAAAGAACACACATGCAATGATTCTGGTTGTTAGTAAAAAGAACACACATGCAATGACACTGGTGGATCCATGTGTGGTCTCTGAAGAGAACACACATTTCAATGACACGGGTGGATCCATATGTGGTATGAGAAAAGAATAGTCATCAAATGACTCTAGTTATTGTTAGTAAAAATAGCACACATGCAATGACAGTGGTGGATGCATGTGTGGTCTCTAAAGATATCACACATGCAATGACTACGGCTATGGTTAATGAGGAGAACACACATGAAATGACACTGGTGGATCCATAGGTGGATTGTGAAAAGAACACACATGGAATGACTCTGGTTGTTGTTAGTAAAAAGAACACACATGCAATGGCACTGGTGGATCCATGTGTGGTCTCTGAGGAGAATACACAATTCAATGACACTGGTGGATCCATATGTGGTATGTCAAAAGAATAGTCATGAAATGACCCCAGTTGTTGTTAGTAAAAAGAACACACATGCAATGCCAATGGTGGTTCCAAATGTGTTCTGTGAAAAGAACACACATGCAATGACTCAGGATGCGGTTAATGAGAAGAACACAAATGCAATGCCAATGGTGGTTCCATATGTGGTCTATGAAAAGAACACAGATGCAATGACTAAGGTTGTGGTTAATGAGACGAACACACATGCAATCACACTGATGGATTCATAGATATATTGTGAAAAGAACACACATGCAATGACTCTGGTTGTTGTTAGTAAAAAGAATAAACATGCAATGACACTAGTGGATCCATGCGTGGTCTCTGAAGAGAACACACATTCCAATAACATTGGTGGATCCATATGTGGTATGTGAAAAGAATAGTCATGAAATAACTCCAGTTGTTGTTAGTAAAAAGAACACACGTGCAATGACACTGGTGGATCCCTTTGTGGTCACTAAAGAGAACACACATGAAATGACTAAGGCTGTGGTTAATGAGAAGAACACACATGCAATGACACTGGTGGATCCATAGGTGGATTGTGAAAAGAACACACATGCAATGACTCTGGTTGTTGTTAGTAAAAAGAACACACATGCAATGACCCTTGTGGATCCATGTGTGGTCTGTGAAGAGAACACACATTTCAATGACACTAGTGGATCCATATATGGTATGTGAACAGAATAGTCATGAAATGACTCTAGTTGTTGTTAGTAAATAGAACACACATGCAATGACACTGGTAGATCCATGTGTGGTCTCTGAAGAGAACAAAAGGCAATGGCTAAGGCTGTGGTTAATGAGAAGAACACACATGCAATGACACTGGTGGATCCATAGGTGGATTGTGAAAAGAACACACATGCAATGACTCTGGTTGTTGTTAGTAAAAAGAACACACATGCAATGACACTGGTGGATCCATGTGTGGTCTCTGAAGAGAACACACATTTCAATGACACTGGTAGATCCATATGTGGTATGTGAAAAGAATAGTCATGAAATGACTCCGGTTTTTGTTAGTAAAAAGAACACACATGCAATGACACTCGTGGATCCATGTGTGGCCTCTAAAGAGAACACCCATGCAATGACTCTAGCTGTGGTTAATGAGAAGAAAACACATGCAATGACACTGGTGGATCCATAGGTGGATTGTGAAAAGAACACACATGCAATGACTCTAGTCGTTGTTAGTACAAAGAACACACGTGCAATGACACTGGTGGTTCCATGTGTGGTCTCTGAAGAGAACACACATTTCAATGACACTGGTGGATCCATATGTGGTATGTGAAGAGAATAGTCATGAAATGACTCCAGTTGTTGTTAGTAAAAAGAACACACATGCAATGAAACTGCTGCATCCATGTGTGGTCTCTAAAGAGAACACACATTGAATGACTCTAGCTGTGGTTAATGAGAAGAACACACATGCAATGACACTAGTGGATCCATGTGTGGTCTTTGAAGAGAACACACATTACAATGACTCTGGTGGATCCATATGTGGTATGTGTAAAGAATAGTCATGAAATGACTCTAGTTGTTGTTAGTAAAAAGAGCACACATGCAATGACACTAATAGTTCCATATGTGGTGTGTTAAAAGAATAGTCATGAAATGACTCCGGTTGTTGTTAGTGAAAAGAACACAAATGCAATGACACTGGTGGATCCATCTGTGGTCTCTGAAGAGTACACACATGCAATGACACTGGTGGATCCATAGGTGGATTGTGAAAAAAAACACATGCAATGACTCTGGTCGTTGTTAGTAAAAAGAATACACATGCAATGACACTGGTGGATCCATGTGTGGTCTCTGAAGAGAACACACATTTCAATGACACTGGTGGATCCGTATGTGGCATGTGAAAAGAATAGTCATGAAATGACTCCAGTTGTTGTTAGTAAAAAGAACACACATGCAATGACAATGGTGGTTCCATATGTGGTCTAAGAAAAGAACACGCATGCAATGACTCTAGCTGTGGTTAATGAGAAGAACACACATGCAATGACACTAGTGGATCCATCGGTGGACTATGAAAACAACACACATGCAATGACTCTGGTTGTTAGTAAAAAGAACACACATGCAATGACACTGGTGGATCTATATGTGGTATGAGAAAAGAATAGTCATGAAATGACTCCAGTTGTTGCTAGTAAAAAGAGAACACATGCAATGATAGTGGTGGATCCATGTGTGGTCTCTGAAGATAACACACATGCAATGAATAAGGCTTTGGTTAATGAGGAGAACACACATGCAATGACACTAGTGGATCCATAGGTGGATTGTGAAAATAACACACATGCAATGACTCTGGTTGTTGTTTGTAAAAAGAACACACATGCAATAACACTAGTGGATCCATGTGTGGTCTATGAAGAGAACACACATTTCAATGACACTGGTGGATCCATATATGGTATGTGAAAAGAAAAGTCATGAAATGACTCTAGTTGTTGTTAGTAAAAAGAACACACATGCAATGACACTGGTGGTTCCATATGTGGTCTGTGAAAAGAATAGTCATGAAATGACTCCAGTTGTTGTTAGTAAAAAGAACACACATGCAATCACACTAGTGGATCCATGGGTGGTCTCTGAACAGAACACACATTTCAATGACACCGGTGGATACATAGGTGGTAGCTGAAAAGAATAGTCATGAAATGACTCCAGTTGTTGTTAGTAAAAAGAACACACATGAAATGACACTGGTGGATCCATGTGTGGTCTATGAAGAGACCACAGATGCAATGACTCTAACTGTGGTTAATGAGAAGAACACACATGCAATGACACTGGTGGATCCATAGGTGGATTTAGAAAAGAACACACATGCAATGACTCTGGTTGTTGTTAGTAAAAAGAAGACACATGCAATGACACTAGTGGATCCATGTGTGGTATTTGAAGAGAACACACATTTCAATGACACTGGTGAATCCATATGAGGTATGTGAAAAGAATAGTCATTAAATGACTCCAGTAGTTGTTAGTAAAAAGAACACACATCCAATGACAATGGTGGTTCCAAATGTGGTCTATGAAAAGAACACACATGCAATGACTAGAGATGTGGTTAATGAGAAGAACACACATCCAATGATACTGGTGGATCCATAGGTGGATTGTGAAAACAACACACATGCAATGACACTGGTGGATCCATGTGTGGTCTTTGAAGATAACACACATTTCAATGACACTAGTGGATCCATATGTGGTATATGAAAAGAATAGTCATGAAATGACTCCAATAGTTGTTAGTAAAAAAGAACACACATGCAATGCAATGGTGGTTCCATATGTGGTATATGAAAAGAACACACATGCAATGACTAAGGCTGTGGTTAATGAGAAGAACACACATGCAATGACACTGGTGGATCCATAGATGGATTGTGAAAAGAACACACATGCAATGACTCTGGTTGTTGTTAGTAAAAAGAACACATATGCAATGACACTGGTGGATCCATGTGTGGTCTCTGAAGAGAACACACATTTCAATGCCACTAGTGGATCCATATGTCGTATGTGAAAAGAATAGTCATGAAATGACTCCAGTTGTTGTTAGTAAAAAGAACACACATGTAATGACACTGGTGAATCCATGTGTGGTCTCTGAAGAGAAGACACATGCAATGACTCTAGCTGTGGTTAATGAGAAGAACACACATGCAATGATACTGGTGGATCCATAGGTGGATTATGAAAAGAACACACATGCAATGACTCTGGTTCTTGTTAGTAAAAAGAACACACATGCAATGACACTAGTGGATCCATGTGTGGTCTCTGAAGAGAACACACCTTTCAATGATAGTGGTGGATCCATATGTGGTATGTGAAAAGAATAATCATGAAATTACTCTAGTTGTTGTTATTAAAAAGAGCACACATGCAATGACACTGGTGGATCCATGTGTGGTCTCTGAAGATAACACACATTTCAATGACACTCGTGGACCCATATGTGGTATGTGAAAAGAATAGTCATGAAATGACTCCAGTTGTTGCTACTAAAAAGAACACACATGCAATGACAATGGTGGTTCCAAATGTGGTCTGTGAAAAGAACACGCATGCAATGACTCTAGCTGTGGTTAATGAGAAGAACACACATGCAATGACACTGGTGGATCCATAGGTGGATTGTGAAAAGAACACACATGCAATGACTCTGGTTGTTGTTAGTAAAAAGAACAGACATGCAATGACACTAGTGGATCCATGTGTGGTCTCTGAAAACAACACACATTTTAATGACACTGGTGGATCCATATGTGGTATGTGAAAAGAATAGTCATGAAATGACTCCAGTTGTTGTTAGTAAAAAGAACACACATGCAATGACTCAAGATGTGGTTAATGAGAACAACACACATGCAATGATATTGGTCGATCCATAGGTGGATTGTGAAAAGAACAAACATGCAATGACACTGGTGGATCCATGTGTTGTCTTTGAAGATAACACACATTTCAATGACACTGGTGGATCCATAGGTGGTATGTGAAAAGAATAGTCATGAAATGCCTCTAGTTGTTGTTAGTAAAAAAGAACACACATGCAATGGAATCGTGGTTCCATATGTGGTCTATGAAAAGAACACACATGCAATGACTAAGTCTGTCGTTAATGAGAAGAACACACATACAATGACACTGGTGGATCCATAGATGGATTGTGAAAATAACACACATGCAATGACTTTGGTTGTTGTTAGTAAAAAGAACACACATGCGATGAAACTAGTGGATCCATGTGTGGTCTCTGAAGAGAACACACATTTCAATGACACTGGTGGATCCATGCATGGTCTCTGAAGAGAACACGCATTTCAATAACACTGGTGGATCCATATGTGGAATGTGAAAATAATAGTCATGAAATAACTCCAGTTGTTGTTAGTAAAAAGAACACACGTGCAATGACACTGGTGGATCCATGTGTGGTCACTGAAGAGAACACACATGCAATGACTAAGGTTGTGGTTAATGAGAAGAACACAGATGCAATGACACTGGTGGATCCATAGGTGGATTGTGAAAAGACCACACATGCAATGACTCTGGTTGATGTTAGTAAAAAGAACACACATGCAATGACACTTGTGGATGCATGTGTGATCTCTGAAGAGAACACACATTTCAATGACACTGGTGGATCCATCGGTGGATTGTGAAAAGAACACACATGCAATGACTCTGGTTGTTGTTAGTAAAAAGAACAGACATGCAATGACGCTGGTGGATCCATGTGTGGTCTCTGAAGAGAACACACATTTGAATGACACTGGTGGATCCATAAGTGGTATGTGAAAAGAATAGTCATGAAATGACTCCAGTTGTTGTTAGTAAAAAGAACACACATGCAATGACACTGGTGGATCCATGTGTGGTCTCTAGAGAGAACACACATGCAATGACTCTAGCTATGGTTAATGAGAAAAACACACATGCAATGACACCAGTGGATCCATAGGAGGATTGTGAAAAGAACACACGTGCAATGACTCTGGTTGTTGTTAGTAAAAAGAACACACATGCAATGACACTAGTGGATCCATGTGTGGTCTCTGAAGAGAACACACATTTCAATCACACTGGTGGATCCATATATGGTATGTGAAAAGAATAGTCATGAAATGACTCCAGTTGTTATTAGTAAAAAGAACACACATGCAATAACAATGGTGGTTCCATATGTGGTGTGTGAAAATAAGACACATGCAATCACTAAGGCTGTGGTTAATGAGAAGAACACACATGCAATGACACTGGTGGATCCATAGGTGGATTGTGAAAAGAACACACATGCAATGACTCTAGTTGTTGTTAGTAAAAAGAACACACATGCAATGACACTGGTGGATCCATGTGTGGTCTCTGAAGAGAACACACATTTCAATGACACTGGTGGATCCATATGCAGTATGTGAAAAGAATAGTCATGAAATGACTCTAGTTGTTTTAGTAGAAAGAACACACATGCAATGACACTGGTGGATCCATGTGTGGTCTCTGAAGATAACACACATGCAATGACTAAGGCCGTGGTTAATGAGAAGAACACACATGCAATGACACTAGTGGATACATATGTGCATTGTGAAAAGAACACACATGCAATGACACTGGTGGATCCATGTGTGGTATCTGAAGAGAACACAAATTTCAATGACACTGGTGGATCCATACGTGGTATGTGAAAAAGAAATGTCATGAAATGACTGTAGTTGTTGTTAGTAAAAATAACACACATGCAATGACACTGGTGGATCCATGTGTGGTCTCTGAAGAGAACACACATGCAATGACTCTAGTTGTGGTAAATGAGAAGAACACATGCAATGGCACTAGTGGATCCATAGGTGGTTGTGAAAAGAACACACATGCAATGACTCTGGTTGTTGTTAGTAAAAAGAACACACATGCAATGACAGTGGTGGATCCATGTGTGGTCTCTGAAGAGAACACACATTTCAATGACACTAGTGGATCCATATGTGGTATGTGAAAATAATAGTCATGAAATAACTCCAGTTGTTGTTAGTAAAAAGAACACACACGCAATTACATTGGTGGATCCATGTGTGGTCTTTGAAGAGAACACACATGCAATGACACTGGTGGATCCATCGGTGGATTGTGAAAAGAACACACAAGCAATGACTCTAGTTGTTGTTAGTAAAAAGAACACACATGCAATGACACTGGTGGATCCATGTGTGGTCTCTGAAGAGAACACACATTTCAATGACACTGGTGGATCCATTGGTGGATTGTGAAAAGAACACACATGCAATGACTCTAGTTGTTGTTAGTAAAAAGAACACACATGCAATGACACTTGTGGATCCATGTATGGTCTCTAAAGAGAACACACATTTGAATGACACTGGTGGATCCATATGTGGTATCTGAAAAGAATAGTCATGAAAATGACTCTAGTTGTTGTTAGTAAAAAGAACACACATGCAATGACACTGGTGGATCCATGTGTGGTCTCTAAAGAGAACACAGCTGCAATGACTCTAGCTGTGGTTAGTGAGAAGAACACACATTGAATGACACTGGTGGATCCATAGGTGGATTGTGAAAAGAACACACGTCCGATGACTCTGGTTGTTGTTAGTAAAAAGAACACACATGCAATGACACTAGTGGATCCATGTGTGGTCTCTAAAGAGATCACACTTTTCAATGACACTGGTGGATCCATATATGGTATGTGAAAAGAATAGTCATGAAATGACTAATGACAATGGTGGTTCAATATGTGGTCTGTGAAAAGAACACACATGCAATGACTAAGGTTGTGGTTAATGAGAAGAACACACATGCAATGACACTGGTGGATCCATAGGTGGATTGTCAAAAGAACACACATGCAATGACTCTGGTTGTTCTTAGTAAAAAGAACACACATGCAATGACACTGGTGGATCCATGTGTGGTCTCTGAAGAGAACACACATTTCAATGACACTGGTGGATCCATATATGGTATGTGAAAAGAATAGTCATGAAATGACTCTAGTTGTTGTTAGTAAAAAGAACACACATGCAATGAGTAATGCTGTGGTTAATGACAAGAACACACATGCAATGGCACTAGTGGATCCATCGGTGGTTGTGAAAAGAACACACATGCAATGACTCTGGTTGTTGTTAGTAAAAAGAACACACATGCAATGACACTAGTGGATCCATGTGTGGTCTCTGAAGAGAACACACATTTCAATGACACTGGTGGATCCATATGTAATATGTGAAAAGAATAGTCATGAAATGACTCCAGTTGTTTTAGTAGAAAGAACACACATGCAATGACACTGGTGGATCCATGTGTGGTCTCTGAATATAACACACATGCAATGACTAAGGCCGTGGTTAATGAGAAGAACACACATGCAATGATACTGGTGGATCCATAGGTGGATTGTGAAAAGAACACGCATGCAATGACTCTGGTTGTTGTTAGTAAAAAGAACACACATGCAATGACACTGGTGGATCCATATGTGGTATGTGAAAAGAATAGTCATGAAATGACTCCAGTTGTTGTTAGTAAAAATAACACACATGCAATGACAATGGTTGTTCCATATATGGTCTGTAAAAGGAACACACATGCAATGACTAAGGCTGTGGTTAATGAGAAGAACACACATGCAATGACACTGGTGGATCCATAGGTGGATTGTGAAAAGAACACACGTGCAATGACTTTGGTTGTTGTTAGTAAAAAGAACACACATGCAATGACACTAGTGGATCCATGTGTGGTCTCTGAAGAGAACACACATTTCAATGACACTGGTGGATCCATATGTAGTATGTGAAAAGAATAGTCATCAAATGACTCCGGTTGTTGTTAGTAAAAAGAACAGACGTGCAATGACAATGGTGGTTCCATATGTGCTCTGTGAATAGAACACACATGCAATGACTCTAGCTGTGGTTAATGAGAAGAGCACACATGCAATGACACTAGTGGATCCATAGGTGGATTGTGAAAAGAACACACATGCAATGACTCTGGTTGTTGTTAGTAAAAAGAACACACATGCAATGACACTAGTGGATCCATGTGTGGTCTCTAAAGAGAACACACATTTCAATGACACTGGTGGATCCATATGTAGTATGTGAAAGAATAGTCATGAAATGACTCCAGTTGTTTTAGTAGAAAGAACACACATGCAATGACACTGGTGGATCCATGTGTGGTCTCTGAAGATAACACACATGCAATGACTAAGGCCGTGGTTAATGAGAAGAACACACATGCAATGACACTGGTGGATACATAGGTGGATTGTGAAAAGAACACACATGCAATGACTCTGGTTGTTGTTAGTAAAAAGAACACACATGCAATGACACTGGTGGATCCATGTGTGGTATCTGAAAAGAACTCACATTTCAATGACACTGGTGGATCCATATGTGCTATGTGAAAAGAATAGTCATGAAATGACTCCAGTTGTTGTTAGTAGAAAGAACACACATGCAATGACTCTAGCTATGGTTAATGAGAACAACACATGCAATGACACTAGTGGATCCATAAGTGGATTGTGAAAAGAACACACATGCAATGACTCTGGTTGTTGTTAGTAAAAAGAACACACATGCAATGACACTGGTGGATCCATGTGTGGTCTCTAATGAGAACACACATTTCAATGACACTAGTGGATCCATATGTGGTATGTGAAAAGAATAGTCATGAAATAACTCTAGTTGTTGTTAGTAAAAAGAACACAGATGCAATTACATTGGTGGATCCATGTGTGGTCTCTGAAGAGAACACACATGCAATGACACTGGTGGATCCATCGGTGGATTGTGAAAAGAACACACATGCAATGCCTCTGGTTGTTGTTAGTAAAATGAACACACATGCAATGACTCTAGTTATTGTTAGTAAAATGAACACACATGCAATGACAGTGGTGGATCCATGTGTGGTCTCTGAAGAGAACACACATTTCAATGACATTGGTGGATCCATCAGTGGATTGTGAAAAGAACGCACATGCAATGACTCTAGTTGTTGTTAGTAAAAAGAACACACATGCAATGACACTGGTGGATCCATGTGTGGTCTCTGAAGAGAACACACGTTTCAATGACACTGGTGGATCCATATGTGGTATGTGAAAAGAATAGTCATGAAATGACTCTAGTTGTTGTTAGTAAAAAGAACACACATGCAATGGCACTGGTGGATCCATGTGTGGTCTCTGAAGATAACACACATGCAATAACTCTAGTTGTGTTTAACGAGAAGAACACACATGCAATGACACTAGTGGATCCATAGGTGGATTGTGAAAAGAACACACGTGCAATGACTCTGGTTGTTGTTAGTAAAAAGAACACACATGCAATGACACTAGTGGATCCATGTGTGGTCTCTAAAGAGAACACACATTTCAATGACACTGGTTGATCCATATATGGTATGTGAAAAGAATAGTCATGAAATGACTCCAGTTGTTGTTAGTAAAAAGAACACACATGCAATGACAATGGTGGTTCCATATGTGGTCTGTGTAAACAACACACATGCAATGACTAAGTCTATGGTTAATGAGAAGAACACACATGCAATGACACTGGTGGATCCATAGGTGGATTGTGAAAATAACACACATGCAATGACTCTATTTGTTGTTAGTAAAAAGAACACACATGCAATGACACTAGTGGATCCATGTGTGGTCTCTAAAAAGAACACACATTTCATAGACACTGGTGGATCCATATGTGGTATGTGAAAAGAATAGTCATGAAATGACTCCAATTGTTTTAGTAGAAAGAACACACATGCAATGACACTGGTGGATCCATGTGTGGTCTCTGAAGATAACACACATGCATTGACTAAGGTCGTGGTTAATGAGAAGAACACACATGCAATGACACTGGTGGATCCATAGGTGGATTGTGAAAAGAACACACATGCAATGACTCTGGTTGTTGTTTGTAAAAAGAACACACATGCAATGACACTGGTGGATCCATGTGTGGTCTTTGAAGAGAACACATATATCAATGACACTGGTGGATCGATATGTGGTATGTGAAAAGAATAGTCATGAAATGACTCCAGTTGTTGTTAGTAAAAAGAACACACATGCAATGACACTGGTGGATCCATGTGTGGTCTCTAAAGAGAACACACATGCAATGACTCTAGCTGTGGTTAATGAGAAGAACACACATGCAATGACAATAGTGGATCCATAGGTGGATTGTGAAAAGAACACACATGCAATGACTCTGGTTGTTGTTAGTAAAAAGAACACACATGTAATGACACTGGTGGATGCATGTGTGGTCTTTGAAGAGAAAACACATTTCAATGACACTAGTGGATCCTTATGTGGTATGTGAAAAGAATAGTCATGAAATGACTCCAGTTGTTTTTAGTAAAAAGAACACACATGCAATGACACTTGTGGATCCATGTGTGGTCTCTGAAGAGAACACACATGCAATGACTCTAGCTGCGGTTAATGAGAAGAACTCACATGCAATGACACTAGTGGATCCATAGGTGGATTGTGAAAAGAACACACATGCAATGACTCTGGTTGTTGTTAGTAAAAAGAACACACATGCAATGACATTGGTGGATCCATGTGTGGTCTCTGAAGAGAACACACATTTCAGTGACACTAGTGGATCCATATGTGGTATGTGAAAATAATAGTCATGAAATAACTCTAGTTGTTGTTTGTAAAAAGAACACACATGCAATTACATTGGTGGATCCATCTGTGGTCTCTGAAGAGAACACACATGCAATGACACTAGTGGATCCATCGGTGGATTGTGAAAAGAACACACATGCAATGACTTTGGTTGTTGTTAGTAAAATGAACACACATGCAATGACACTGGTGGATCCATGTGTGGTCTCTGAAGAGAACACACATGCAATGACTCTAGCTGTAGTTAATGAGAAGAACACACATGCAATGACACTGGTGGATCCATAGGTGGATTGTGAGAAGCACACACGTGCAATGACTCTGGTTGTTGTTAGTAAAAAGAACACACATGCAATGACACTAGTGGATCCATGTGTGGTCTCTGAAGAGAACACACATTTCATTGACACTGGTTGATCCATATATGGTATGTGAAAAGAATAGTCATGAAATGACTCCAGTTGTTGTTAGTAAAAAGAACACACATGCAATGACAATGGTGGTTCCATATGTGGTCTGTGAAAACAACACACATGCAATGACTAAGGCTATGGTTAATGAGAAGAACACACATGCAATGACACTGGTGGATCCATAGGTGGATTGTGAAAAGAACACACATGCAATGACTCTAGTTGTAGTTAGTAAAAAGAACACAGATGCAATAACACTAGTGGATCCATGTGTGGTCTCTGAAGAGAACACACATTTCAATGACACTAGTGGATCCATATGTAGTATGTGAAAAGAATAGTCATGAAATGACTCCAATTGTTTTAGTAGAAAGAACACACATGCAATGACACTGGTGGATCCATGTGTGGTCTCTGAAGATAACACACATGCATTGACTAAGGCCGTGGTTAATGAGAAGAACACACATGCAATGACACTGGTGGATCCATAGGTGGATTGTGAAAAGAACAGACATGCAATGACACTGGTGGATCGATGTGTGGTCTCTCAAGAGAACACACATTTCAATGACACTAGTGGATCCATATGTGGTATGTGAAAAGAATAGTCATGAAATGACTCCAGTTGTTGTTAGTAAAAAGAACACACATGCAATGACACTGGTGGATCCATGTGTGGTCTCTAAAGAGAACACACATGCAATGACTCTAGCTGTGGTTAATGAGAAGAACACACATGCAATGACACTAGTGGATCCATAGGTGGATTGTGAAAAGAACACACATGCAATACTCTGGTTGTTGTTAGTAAAAAGAAAACACATGCAATGACACTAGTGGATCCATGTGTGGTCTTTGAAGAGAACACACATTTCAATGACACTAGTGGATCCTTATGTGGTATGTGAAAAGAATAGTAATGAAATAACTCCAGTTGTTGTTAGTAAAAAGAACACACATGCAATTACATTGGTGGATCCATGTGTGGTCTCTGAAGAGAACACACATGCAATGACACTTGTGGATCCATCGGTGGATTGTGAAAAGAACACACATGCAATGACTCCGGTTGTTGTTAGTAAAAAGAACACACATGCAATGACACTGGTGGATCCATGTGTGGTCTCTGAAGAGAACACACATTTCAATGACACTGGTGGATCTATACATGGTATGTGAAAAGAATAGTCATGAAATGACTCTAGTTGTTGTTAGTAAAAAGATCACACATGCAATAACACTGGTGGATCCATGTGTCGTCTCTGAAAAGAACACACATGCAATGACTCTAGATGGGGTTAATGAGAAGAACACACATGAAATGACACTAGTGGATCCATAGGTGGATTGTGAAAAGAACACACATGCAATGACACTAGTGGATCCATGTGTGGTCTCTGAAGAGAACACACATTTCAATGACACTGGTGGATCCACATGTAGTATGTGAAAGAATAGTCATGAAATGAGTCCAGTTGTTTTAGTAGAAAGAACACACATGCAATGACACTGGTGGATCCATGTGTGGTCTCTGAAGATAACACACATGCATTGACTAAGGCCATGGTTAATGAGAAGAACACACATGCAATGACATTGGTGGATCCATAGGTGGATTGTGAAAAGAACACACATGCAATGACTCTGGTTGTTGTTTGTAAAAAGAACACACATGCAATGACACTGGTGGATCCATGTGTGGTCTCTCAAGAGAACACACATTTCAATGACACTAGTGGATCCATATGTGGTATGTGAAAAGAATAGTCATGAAATGACTCCAGTTGTTGTTAGTAAAAAGAACACACATGCAATGACACTGGTGGATCCATGTGTGGTCTCTAAAGAGAACACACATGCAATGACTCTAGCTGTGGTTAATGAGAAGAACACACATGCAATGACACTAGTGGATCCATAGGTGGATTGTGAAAAGAACACACATGCAATACTCTGGTTGTTGTTAGTAAAAAGAACACACATGCAATGACACTAGTGGATCCATGTGTTGTCTTTGAAGAGAACACACATTTCAATGACACTAGTGGATCCTTATGTGGTATGTGAAAAGAATAGTAATGAAATAACTCCAGTTGTTGTTAGTAAAAAGAACACACATGCAATTACATTGGTGGATCCATGTGTGGTCTCTGAAGAGAACACACATGCAATGACACTTGTGGATCCATCGGTGGATTGTGAAAAGAACACACATGCAATGACTCCGGTTGTTGTTAGTAAAAAGAACACACATGCAATGACACTGGTGGATCCATGTGTGGTCTCTGAAGAGAACACACATTTCAATGACACTGGTGGATCTATACATGGTATGTGAAAAGAATAGTCATGAAATGACTCTAGTTGTTGTTAGTAAAAATAACACACATGCAATAACACTGGTGGATCCATGTGTGGTCTCTGAAAAGAACACACATGCAATGACTCTAGATGGGGTTAATGAGAAGAACACACATGAAATGACACTAGTGGATCCATAGGTGGATTGTGAAAAGAACACACATGCAATGACACTAGTGGATCCATGTGTGGTCAATGAAGAGAACACACATTTCAATGACACTGGTGGATCCACATGTAGTATGTGAAAGAATAGTCATGAAATGACTCCAGTTGTTTTAGTAGAAAGAACACACATGCAATGACACTGGTGGATCCATGTGTGGTCTCTGAAGATAACACACATGCATTGACTAAGGCCGTGGTTAATGAGAAGAACACACATGCAATGACATTGGTGGATCCATAGGTGGATTGTGAAAAGAACACACATGCAATGACTCCGGTTGTTGTTTGTAAAAAGAACACACATGCAATGACACTGGTGGATCCATGTGTGGTCTCTCAAGAGAACACACATTTCAATGACACTAGTGGATCCATATGTGGTATGTGAAAAGAATAGTCATGAAATGACTCCAGTTGTTGTTAGTAAAAAGAACACACATGCAATGACACTGGTGGATCCATGTGTGGTCTCTAAAGAGAACACACATGCAATGACTCTAGCTGTGGTTAATGAGAAGAACACACATGCAATGACACTAGTGGATCCATAGGTGGATTGTGAAAAGAACACACATGCAATACTCTGGTTGTTGTTAGTAAAAAGAACACACATGCAATGACACTAGTGGATCCATGTGTTGTCTTTGAAGAGAACACACATTTCAATGACACTAGTGGATCCTTATGTGGTATGTGAAAAGAATAGTAATGAAATAACTCCAGTTGTTGTTAGTAAAAAGAACACACATGCAATTACATTGGTGGATCCATGTGTGGTCTCTAAAGAGAACACACATGCAATGACACTTGTGGATCCATCAGTGGATTGTGAAAAGAACACACATGCAATGACTCTGGTTGTTGTTAGTAAAAAGAACACACATGCAATGACACTGGTGGATCCATGTGTGGTCTCTGAAGAGAACACACATTTCAATGACACTGGTGGATCTATACATGGTATGTGAAAAGAATAGTCATGAAATGACTCTAGTTGTTGTTAGTAAAAATAACACACATGCAATAACACTGGTGGATCCATGTGTGGTCTCTGAAAAGAACACACATGCAATGACTCTAGATGGGGTTAATGAGAAGAACACACATGAAATGACACTAGTGGATCCATAGGTGGATTGTGAAAAGAACACACATGCAATGACACTAGTGGATCCATGTGTGGTCTCTGAAGAGAACACACATTTCAATGACACTGGTGGATCCACATGTAGTATGTGAAAGAATAGTCATGAAATGACTCCGGTTGTTTTAGTAGAAAGAACACACATGCAATGACACTGGTGGATCCATGTGTGGTCTCTGAAGATAACACACATGAAATGACTAAGTCCGTGGTTAATGAGAAGAACACACATGCAATGACACTGGTGGATACATAGGTGGATTGTGAAAAGAACACACATGCAATGCCTCTGGTTGTTGTTAGTAAAAAGAACACACATGCAATGACACTTGTGGATCCATGTGTGGTATCTGAAGAGAACACACATTTCAATGACACTGGTGGATCCATATGTGCTATGTGAAAAGAATAGTCATGAAATGACTCTAGTTGTTGTTAGTAAAAAGAACACACATGCAATGACTCTAGCTATGGTTAATGAGAAGAACACATGCAATGACACTAGTGGATCCATAAGTGGATTGTGAAAAGAATACACATGTAATGACACTAGTGCATCCATAAGTGGATTGTGAAAAGAACACACATGCAATGACTCTGGTTGTTGTTAGTAAAAAGAACACACATGCAATGACACTGGTGGATCCATGTGTGGTCTCTGAAGAGAACACACATTTGAATGACACTAGTGGATCCATATGTGGTATGTGAAAAGAATAGTCATGAAATAACTCTAGTTGTTCTTAGTAAAAAGAACACACATGCAATTACATTGGTGGATCCATGTGTGGTCTCTGAAGAGAACACACATGCAATGACACTGGTGGATCCATCGGTGGATTGTGAAAAGAACACACATGCAATGACTCTGGTTGTTGTTAGTAAAATGAACACACATGCAATGACTCTGGTTGTTGTTAGTAAAATGAACACACATGCAATGACAGTGGTGGATCCATGTGTGGTCTATGAAGAGAACACACATTTCAATGACACTGGTGGATCCATATGTGGTATGTGAAAAGAATAGTCATGAAATGACTCCAGTTGTTGTTAGTAAAAAGAACACGCATGCAATGACACTGGTGGATCCATGTGTGGTATCTCAAGATAACACACATGCAATAACTCTAGTTGTGGTTAACGAGAAGAACACACATGCAATGACACTGGTGGATCCATAGGTGGATTGTGAAAAGAACACACGTGCAATGACTCTGGTTGTTGTTAGGAAAAAGAACACACATGCAATGACACTAGTGGATCCATGTGTGGTCTCTGAAGAGAACACACATTTCAATGACACTGGTTGATCCATATATGGTATGTGAAAAGAATAGTCATGAAATGACTCTAGTTGTTGTTAGTAAAAAGAACACACATGCAATAACACTGGTGGATCCATGTGTGGTCTCTGAAAAGAACACACATGCAATGACTCTATATAGGGTTAATGAGAAGAACACACATGCAATGACACTGGTGGATCCATAGGTGGATTGTGAAAAGAACACACATGCAATGACTCTAGTTGTTGTTAGTAAAAAGAACACACATGTAATGACACTAGTGGATCCATGTGTGGTCTCTAAAAAGAACACACATTTCATAGACACTAGTGGATCCATATGTGGTATGTGAAAAGAATAGTCATGAAATGACTCCAATTGTTTTAGTAGAAAGAAGACACATGCAATGACACTGGTGGATCCATGTGTGGTCTCTAAAGATAACACACATGCATTGACTAAGGCCGTGGTTAATGAGAAGAACACACATGCAATGACATGGGTGGATCCATAGGTGGATTGTGAAAAGAACACACATTCAATGACTCTGGTAGTTGTTAGTAAAAAGAACACACATGCAATGGCATCGGTGGATCCATGTGTGGTCTCTGAAGAGAACACACATTTCAATGACACCAGTGGATCCATATGTGGTATGTGAAAAGAATAGTCATGAAATAACTCTAGTTGTTGTTAGTAAAAAGAACACACATGCAATTACATTGGTGGATCCATGTGTGGTCTCTGAAGACAACACACATGCAATGACACTGGTGGATCCATCGGTGGATTGTGAAAAGAACACACATGCAATGACTTTGGTTGTTGTTAGTAAAATGAACACACATGCAGTGACACTGGTGGATCCATGTGTGGTCTCTGAAGAGAACACACATGAAATGAATCTAGCTGTGGTTAATGAGAAGAACACACATGCAATGAAACTGGTGGATCCATAGGTGGATTGTGAAAAGAACACACGTGCAATGACTCTGGTTGTTGTTAGAAAAAGAACACACATGCAATGACACTAGTGGATCCATGTGTGGTCTCTGAAGAGAACACACATTTCAATGACACTGGTTGATCCATATATGGTATGTGAAAAGAATAGTCATGAAATGACTCCAGTTGTTGTTAGTAAAAAGAATAGACATGCAATGACAATGGTGGTTCCATATGTGGTCTGTGAAAACAACACACATGCAATGACTAAGGCTATGGTTAATGAGAAGAACACACATGCAATGACACTGGTAGATCCATAGGTGGATTGTGAAAAGAACACACATGCAATGACTCTAGTTATTGTTAGTAAAAAGAACACACATGCAATGACACTAGTGGATCCATTTGTGGTCTTTGAAGAGAACACACATTTCAATGACAGTAATGGATCCATATGTAGTATGTGAAAAGAATAGTCATGAAATGACTCCAATTGTTTTAGTGGAAAGAACACACATGCAATGACACTGGTGGATCCATGTGTGGTCTCTGAAGATAACACACATGCATTGACTCAGGCCGTGGTTAATGAGAAGAACACACATGCAATGACACTGGTGGATCCATAGGTGGATTATGAAAAGAACACACATGCAATGACTCTGGTTGTTGTTTGTAAAAGGAACACACATGCAATGACACTGGTGGATCCATGTGTAGTCTCTGAAGGGAACACACATTCCAATGACACTAGTGGATCCATATGTTGTATGTGAAAAGAATAGTCATGAAATGACTCCTGTTGTTGTTAGTAAAAAGAACACACATGCAATGACACTGGTGGATCCATGTGTGGTCTCTAAAGAGAACACACATGCAATGACTCTAGCTGTGGTTAATGAGAAGAACACACATGCAATGACACTAGTGGATCCATAGGTAGATTGTGAAAAGAACACACATGCAATGCTCTGGTTGTTGTTAGTAAAAAGAACACACATGCAATGACACTGGTGGATCCTTGTGTGGTCTTTGAAGAGAACACACATTTCAATGACACTAGTGGATCCTTATGTGGTATGTGAAAAGAATAGTCATGAAATAACTCCAGTTATTGTTAGTAAAAAGAACACACATGCAATTACATTGGTGGATCCATGTGTGGTCTCTGAAGAGAACACACATGCAATGAAACTTGTGGATCCATCGGTGGATTGTGAAAAGAACACACATGCAATGACTCCGGTTGTTGTTAGTAAAAAGAACACACATGCAATGACACTGGTGGATCCATGTGTGGTCTCTGAAGAGAACACACATTTCAATGACACTGGTGGATCCATATGTAGTATGTGAAAAGAATAGTCATGAAATGACTCTAGTTGTTGTTAGTAAAAAGAACACACATGCAATGACACTGGTGGATCCATGTGTGGTCCCTGAAGAGAACACACATGCAATGACACTGGTGGATCCATAGGTGGATTGTGAAAAGAACACACATGAAATGACTCTGGTTGTTGTTAGTAAAAAGAACACACATGCAATGACACTAGTGGATCTATGTGTGGTCTCTAAAGAGAACACACCTTTCAATTACACTGGTGGATCCGTATGTGGTATGTGAAAAGAATAGTCATGAAATGACTCCAGTTGTTGTTAGTAAAAAGAGCACACATGCAATGACACTGGTGGTTCCATATGTGGTCTGTGAAAAGAACACACATGCAATGACTCTACATGTGGTTAATGAGAATAACACACATGCAATGACACTGGTGGAACCATAGGTGGATTGTGAAAAGAACAAACATGCAATGACTCTGGTTGTTGTTCGTAAAAAGAACACGCGTGCAATAACACTGGTGGATCCATGTGTGGTCTCTGAAGAGAACACACATTTCAATGACACTGGTGGATCCATATGTGGTATGTGAAAAGAATAGTCATGAAATGACTCCAGTTGTTGTTAATAAAAAGAACACACATGCAATGACAATGGTGGTTCCATATGTGGTCTGTGAAAAGAACACACATGCAATGACTAAGGTTGTGGTTAATGAGAAGAACACACATGCAATGACACTGGTGGATCCATAGGTGGATTGTGAAAAGAACACACATGCAATGACTCTGGTTGTTGTTAGTAAAAAGTACACACATGCAATGACACTGGTGGATCCATGTGTGGTCTCTGAAGAGAACACACATGCAATGACACTTGTGGATCCATAGGTGGATTGTGAAAAGAATTCACATGAAATGACTCTGGTTATTGTTAGTAAAAAGAACACACATACAATGACACTAGTGGATCTATGTGTGGTCTCCAAAGAGAACACACCTTTCAATGACACTGGTGGATCCATATGTGGTATGTGAAAAGAATAGTCATGAAATGACTTCAGTTGTTGTTAGCAAAAAGAGCACACATGCAATGACACTGGTGGTTCCATATGTGGCATGTGAAAAGAACACACATGCAATGACTCTGGCTGTGGTTAATGAGAAGAACACACATGCAATGACACTGGTGGATCCATAGGTGGATTGTGAAAAGAACACACATGCAATGACTCTGGTTGTTAGTAAAAATAACACACATGCAATGACACTGGTGGATCCATTTGTGGTCTCTGAAGAGAACACACATTTCAATGACACTGGTGGATCCATATGTGGTATGTGAAAAGAATAGTCATAAAATGGCTTCAGTTGTTGTTAGTAAAAATAGAACACATGCAATGACACTGGTGGTTCCATATGTGGTCTGTGAAATGAACACACATGCAATGACTAAGGCTGTGGTTAATGAGAAGAACACACATGAAATGACACTGGTGGATCCATGTGTGGTCTCTGAAGGGAACACACATTTCAATGACACTAGTGGATCCATATGTGGTATGTGAAAAGAATAGTCATGAAATGACTCCAGTTGTTGTTAGTAAAAAGAACACACATGCAATGACAATGGTGGTTCCATATGTGGTCTCTGAAAAGAACACTCATGACTAAGGCTGTGGTTAATGAGAAGAACACACATGCAATAACAATGGTGGATCCATAGGTGGATTGTGAAAAGAACACACATGCAATGACTCTGGTTGTTGTTAGTAAAAAGAACACACATGCAATGACACTGGTGGATCCATGTGTGGTCTCTGAAGAGAACACACATTTCAATGACACTGGTGGATCCATATGTGGTATGTGAAAAGAATAGTCATGAAATGACTCTAGTTGTTGTTAGTAAAAAGAACACACATGCAATGACACTGGTGGATCCATGTGTGGTCCCTGAAGAGAACACACATGCAATGACACTGGTGGATCCATAGGTGGATTGTGAAAAGAACACACATGAAATGACTCTGGTTGTTGTTAGTAAAAAGAACACACATGGAATGACACTAGTGGATCTATGTGTGGTCTCTAAAGAGAACACACCTTTCAATGACACTGGTGGATCCATATGTGGTATGTGAAAAGAATAGTCATGAAATGACTTCAGTTGTTGTTAGTAAAAAGGGCACACATGCAATGACACTGGTGGTTCCATACGTGGTCTGTGAAAAGAACACATATGCAATGATTCTAGCTGTGGTTAATGAGAAGAACACACATGCAATGACACTGTTTGATCCATCTGTGGATTGTGAAAAGAACACATATGAAATGACTATGGTTGTTGTTAGTAGAAAGAACAAACATGCAATGACACTAGTGGATCTATGTGTGGTCTCTGAAGAGAACACACCTTTCAATTACACTGGTGGATCCGTATGTGGTATGTGAAAAGAATAGTCATGAAATGACTCCAGTTGTTGTTAGTAAAAAGAGCACACATGCAATGACACTTGTGGTTCCATATGTGGTCTGTGAAAAGAACACACATGCAATGACTCTAGATGTGGTTAATGAGAAGAACACACATGCAATGACACTGGTGGATCCATAGGTGGATTGTGAAAAGAACAAACATGCAATGACTCTGGTTGTTGTTCGTAAAAAGAACACGCATGCAATAACACTGGTGGATCCATGTGTGGTCTCTGAAGAGAACACACATTTCAATGACACTGGTGGATCCATATGTGGTATGTGAAAAGAATAGTCATGAAATGACTGCAGTTGTTGTTAGTAAAAAGAACACACATGCAATGACAATGGTGGTTCCATATGTGGTCTGTGAAAAGAACACACATGCAATGACTAAGGTTGTGGTTAATGAGAAGAACACACATGCAATGACACTGGTGGATCCATAGGTGGATTGTGAAAAGAACACACATGCAATGACTCTGGTTGTTGTTAGTAAAAAGTACACACATGCAATGACACTGGTGGATCCATGTGTGGTCTCTGAAGAGAACACACATGCAATGACACTTGTGGATCCATAGGTGGATTGTGAAAAGAATACACATGAAATGACTCTGGTTGTTGTTAGTAAAAAGAACACACATACAATGACACTAGTGGATCTATGTGTGGTCTCCAAAGAGAACACACCTTTCAATGACACTAGTGGATCCATATGTGGTATGTGAAAAGAATAGTCATGAAATGACTTCAGTTGTTGTTAGCAAAAAGAGCACACATGCAATGACACTGGTGGTTCCATATGTGGCATGTGAAAAGAACAGACATGCAATGACTCTGGCTGTGGTTAATGAGAAGAACACACATGCAATGACACTGGTGGATCCATAGGTGGATTGTGAAAAGAACACACATGCAATGACTCTGGTTGTTAGTAAAAATAACACACATGCAATGACACTGGTGGATCCATGTGTGGTCTCTGAAGAGAACACACATTTCAATGACACTGGTGGATCCATATGTGGTATGTGAAAAGAATAGTCATAAAATGACTTCAGTTGTTGTTAGTAAAAAGAGAACACATGCAATGACACTGGTGGTTCCGTATGTGGTCTGTGAAATGAACACACATGCAATGACTAAGGCTGTGGTTAATGAGAAGAACACACATGCAATGACACTGGTGGATCCATAGGTGGATTGTGAAAAGAACAAACATGCAATGACTCTGGTTGTTGTAGTAAAAAGAACACACATGCAATGACACTGGTGGATCCATGTGTGGTCTCTGAAGAGAACACACATTTCAATGACACTGGTGGATCCATATGTGGTATGTGAAAAGAATAGTCATGAAATGACTCCAGTTGTTGTTAGTAAAAAGAACACACATGCAATGACAATGGTGGTTCCATATGTGGTCTATGAAAAGAACACTCATGACTAAGGTCGTGGTTAATGAGAAGAACACAAATGCAATAACAATGGTGGATCCATAGGTGGATTGTGAAAAGAACACACATGCAATGACTCTGGTTGTTGTTAGTAAAAAGAACACACATGCAATGACATTGGTGGATCCATGTGTGGTCTATGGAGAGAACACACATTTCAATGACACTGGTGGATCCATATGTGGTATGTGAAAAGAATAGTCATGAAATGACTTCAGTTGTTGTTAGTAAAAAGAACACACATGCAATGACACTGGTGGATCCATGTGTGGTCTTTGATGAGAACACACATGCAATGACTCTGGTTGTTGTTAGTAAAAAGAACACACATGGAAT
Source organism: Avena sativa (assembly GCA_916181665.1). Taxonomy (NCBI): domain Eukaryota; kingdom Viridiplantae; phylum Streptophyta; class Magnoliopsida; order Poales; family Poaceae; genus Avena; species Avena sativa. Next base: position 327,585,082 of record OV702289.1, read on the forward strand.
GACACTTGTTGTTGTTAGTAAAAAGAACACACATGGAATGACACGAGTGGATCTATGTGTGGTCTCTAAAGAGAACACACCTTTCAATGACACTGGTGGATCCATATGTGGTATGTGAAAAGAATAGTCATGAAATAACTTTAGTTGTTGTTAGTAAAAAGAGCACACATGCAATGACACTGGTGGTTCCATATGTGGTTTGTGAAAAGAACACACATGCAATGACTAAGGCTGTGGTTAATGAGAAGAACACACATGCAATGACACTGGTGGATCCATAGGTGGATTGTGAAAAGAACACACATGCAATGACTCTGGTTGTTGTAGTAAAAAGAACACACATGCAATGACACTGGTGGATCCATGTGTGGTCTCTGAAGAGAACACACATTTCAATGACACTGGTGGATCCATATGTGGTATGCGAAAAGAATAGTCATGAAATGACTCCAGTTGTTGTTAGTAAAAAGAACACACATGCAATGACAATGGTGGTTCCATATGTGGTTTGTGAAAAGAACACACATGCAATGACTAAGGCTGTGGTTAATGAGAAGAACACACATGCAATAACAATGGTGGATCCATAGGTGGATTGTGAAAAGAACACACATGCAATGACTCTGGTTGTTGTTAGTAAAAAGAACACACATGCAATGACTCTTGGTTGTTGTTAGTATAAAGAACACACATGCAATGACACTTGTGGATCCATGTGTCCTCTCTAAAGAGAACACACATTTCAATGACACTGCTGGATCCGTATGTGGTATGTGAAAAGAATAGTCATGAAATGACTCCAGTTGTTGTTAGTAAAAAGAACACACATGCAATGACACTGGTGTATCCATGTGTGGTCTCTGATGAGAACACACATGCAATGACTCTAGCTATGGTTAATGAGAAGAACACACATGCAATGACACTAGTGGATCCATAAATGGATTGTGAAAAGAACACACATGCAATGACTCTGGTTGTTGTTAGTAAAAAGAACACACATGCAATGACACTGGTGGATCCATGTGTGGTCTCTGAAGAGAACACACATTTCAATGACACTAGTGGATCCATGTGTGGTCTCTGAAGAGAACACACATTTCAATGACACTGGTGGATCCATATGTGGTATGCGAAAAGAATAGTCATGAAATGACTCTAGTTGTTGTTAGTAAAAAGAACACACATGCAATGACAATGGTGGATCCATGTGTAGTCTCTGAAGAGAACACACATGCAATGACTCTAGTTGTGGTTAATGAGAAGAACACACATGCAATGACACTAGTGGATCCATAGGTGGATTGTGAAAAGAACACACATGCAATGACTCTAGTTGTTGTTACTAAAAAGAACACACATGCAATGACACTGGTGGATCCATGTGTGGTCTCTAAAGAGAACACACATTTCAATGACACTAGTGGATCCATATGTGGTATGTGAAAAGAATAGTCATGAAATAACTCCAATTGTTGTTAGTAAAAAGAACACACATGAAATTACACTGGTGGATCCATGTGTGGTCTCTAAAGATAACACACATGCAATGACTCTAGTTGTGGTTAATGAGAATAACACACATGCAATGACACTAGTGGATCCATAGGTGGATTGTGAAAAGAACACACATGCAATGACTCTGGTTGTTGTTACTAAAAAGAACACACATGCAATGACACTGGTGGATCCATGTGTGGTCTCTGAAGAGAACACACATTTCAATGACACTGGTGGATCTATACATGGTATGTGAAAATAATAGTCATGAAATGACTCTAGTTGTTGTTAGTAAAAAGAACACACATGCAATAACACTGGTGGATGCATGTGTGGTCTCTGAAAAGAACACACATGCAATGACTCTAGATGGGGTTAATGATAAGAACACACATGCAATGACACTAGTGGATCCATAGGTGGATTGTGAAAAGAACACACATGTAATGACTCTAGTTGTTGTTAGTAAAAGAACACACATGCAATGACTCTAGTTGATCCATGTGTGGTCTCTGAAGAGAACACACATTTCAATGACACTGCTCGATCCATATGTCGTCTGTGAAAAAAATAGTCATGAAATGACTCTAGTTGTTGTTAGTAAAGAGAACACACATACAATGACACTGGTGGATCCATAGGTGGATTGTGAAAAGAACACACATGAAATGACTATGGTTGTTGTTAGTAAAAAGAACACACATGGAATGACCCTAGTGGATCTATTTGTGGTCACTAAAGAGAACACACCTTTCAATGACACTGGTGGATCCATATGTGGTATGTGAAAGGAATAGTCATGAAATGACTTTAGTTGTTGTTAGTAAAAAGAGCACACATGAAATGACACTAGTGGTTCCATATGTGGTCTGTGAAAAGAACATATATGCAATGACTCTAGCTGTGGTTAATGAGAAAAACACACATGCAATGACACTGCTGGATACATCTGTGGATTGTGAAAAGAACACAAATGAAATGACTCTGGTTGTTGTTAGTAAAAAGAACACACATGCAATGACACTAGTTGATCTATGTGTGGTCTCTGAAGAGAACACACCGTTCAATGACACTGGTGGATCCGTATGTAGTATGTGAAAAGAATAGTCATGAAATGACTCCAGTTGTTGTTAGTAAAAAGAGCACACATGCAATGACACTGGTGGTTCCATATGTGGTCTGTGAAAAGAACACACATGCAATGACTCTAGACGTGGTTAATGAGAAGAACACACATGCAATGACACTGGTGGATCCATATGTGGATTGTGAAAAGAACAAACATGCAATGACTCTGGTTGTTGTTAGTAAAAAGAACACACATGCAATGACACTGGTGGTTCCATATGTGGTCTATGAAAAGAACACACATTTAAATGACACTGGTGGATCCATATGTGGTATGTGAAAAGAATAGTCATGAAATGACTCCAGTTGTTATTAGTAAAAAGAACACACATGCAATGACAATGGTGGTTCCATATGTGGTCTGTGAAAAGAACACACATGCAATGACTAAGGCTGTGATTAATGAGAAGAACACACATGCAATGACACTGGTGGATCCATAGGTGGATTGTGACAAATGCAATGACTATGGTTGTTGTTAGTAAAAAGAACACACATGCAATGACACTGGTGGATCTATGTGTAGTCTCTGCAGAGAACACACATTTAATTGACACTGGTGGATCCATATGTGGTATGTGAAAAGTATAATCATGAAATGACTCTAGTTGTTGTTAGTAAAAAGAACACACATGCAATGACACTGGTGGATCCATCTGTGGTCTCTGAAGAGAACACACATGCAATGACTAAGGCTATGGTTAATGAGAACAACACACATGCAATGACATTGGTGGATCCATAGGTGGATTGTGAAAAGAACACACATCCAATGACTCTGGTTGTTATTAGTAAAAATAACACACATGCAATGACACTGGTGGATCCATGTGTGGTCTCTGAAGAGAACACACATTTCAATGACACTGGTGGATCCATATGTGGTATGTGAAAAGAATAGTCATGAAATGACTCTAGTTGTTGTTAGTAAAAATAACACACATGCAATGACACTGGTGAATCCATGTGTGGTCTCTGAAGAGAACACACATGTAATGACTCTACTTGTGGTTAGTGAGAAGAACACACATGCAATGATACTGGTGGATCCATAGGTGGATTATGAAAAGAACACACATGCAATGACTCTACTTGTTGTTAGTAAAGAGAACACACATGCAATGACACTGGTGGATCTATGTGTGGTCTCTAAAGAGAACACACATTTCAATGACACTCATGGATCCATATGTGGTATGTGAAAAGAATAGTCATGAAATGCCTCTAGTTGTTTTTAGTAAAAAGAACTCACGTGCAATGACAATGGTGGATCCAAATTTGGTCTGTGAAAAAACACGCATGCAATGACTCTAGCTGTGGTTAATGAGAAGAACACACATACAATGATACTGATGGATCCATTGGTGGATTGTGAAAAGAACACACATCCAATGACTCTGGTTGTTGTTAGTAAAAAGAACACACATGCAATGACACTGGTGGATCCATGTGTGGTCTTTGAAGATAACACACATTTCAATGACACTGGTGGATCCATATGTGGTATGTGAAAAGAATAGTCATCAAATGACTCCAGTTGTTGTTAGTAAAAAACAACACACATGCAATGACAATAGTGGTTCCATATGTGGTCTATGAAAAGAACAGACATGCAATGACTAAGGCTGTGGTTAATGAGAACAACACACATGCAATGACACTGGTGGATCCATAGATGGATTGTGAAAAGAACACACATGCAAGGACTCTGGTTGTTGTTAGTAAAAAGAACACACATGCAATGACACTGGTGGATCCATGCATGGTCTCTTAAGAGAACACACATTTCAATAACACTGGTGGATCCATATGTGGTATGTGAAAAAGAATAGTCATGAAATGACTCCAGTTGTCGTTAGTAAAAAGAACACATGTGCAATGACACTGGTGGATCCATGTGTGGTCACTAAAGAGAACACACATGCAATGACTAAGGCTGTGGTTAATGAGAGGAACAGACATGCAATGACACTGGTGGATCCATAGGTGGATTGTGAAAAGAACACACATGCAATGACTCTAGTTGTTGTTAGTAAAAAGAACACACATGCAATGACACTTGTGGATCCATGTGTGGTCTCTGAAGATAACACACATTTCATGTAGTCTCTGCAGAGAACACAAACTGGTGGTATGTGAAAAGAATAGTCATGAAATGACTCCAGTTGTTGTTAGTAAAAAAGAACACACATGCAATGAGACTGGTGGTTCCATATGTGGTCTATGAAAAGAACAGACATGCAATTACTGAGGCTATGGTTAATGAGAAGAACACACATGCAATGACACTGGTGGATCCACAGGTGGATTGTGAAAAGAACACACAAGCAATGACTATGTTTGTTGTTAGTAAAAAGAACACACATTCAACGACACTGGCGGATCCATGCGTGGTCTCTGAAGAGAACACAGATTTCAGTGACACTGGTGGATCCATATTTGGTATGTGAAAAGAATAGTCATGAAATGACTCCAGTTGTTGTTAGTAAAAAGAACACACGTGCAATGACACTGGTGGATCCATGTGTGGTCACTGAAGAGAACACACATGCAATGACTAAGGCTGTGGTTAATGAGAAGAACACACATGCAATGACACTGGTGGATCCATAGGTGGATTGTGAAAAAAAAACACATGCAATGACTCTGGTTGTTGTTAGTAAAAATAACACACATGCAATAACACTTGTGGATCCATGTGTGGTCTCTGAAGAGAACACACATTTCAATGACACTGGTGGATCCATATGTGGTATGTGAAAATAATAGTTATGAAATGACTCTAGTTGTTGTTAGTAAAACGAACACACATGCAATGACACTGGTGGATCGATGTGTGGTCTCTAAAGAGAACACACATTTCAATGACACTGGTGGATCCATATGTGATGTGTGAAAAGAATAGTCATGAAATGACTCTAGTTGTTGTTACTAAAAAGAACACACATGCAATGACACTGGTGGATCCATGTGTGGTCTCTGAAGAGAACACACATGCAATGACTAAGGCAGTGGTTAATGAGAAGAACACACAAGCAATGACACTGTTGGATCCATAGGTGGATTGTGCAAAGAACACACATGCAATGACTATGGTTGTTGTTAGTAAAAAGAACACACATGCAATGACACTGGTGGATCCATGTGTGGTCTTTGAAGAGAACACATATTTCAATGACACTGGTGGATCCATATGTGGTATGTCAAAAGAATAGTCATGAAATGACTCTAGTTGTTGTTAGTAAAAAGAGCACACATGCAATGACACTGGTGGTTCCATATGTGGTCTGTGAAAAGAATAGTCATGAAATGACTCCAGTTGTTGTTAGTAAAAAGAACACACATGAAATCACACTGGTGGATCCATGTGTGGTCTCTAAAGAGAACACACATGCAATGACACTAGTGGATCCATAGGTTGATTGTGAAAACAACACACATGCAATGACTCTGGTTGTTGTTAGTAAAAAGAACACACATGCAATAACACTGGTCGATTTATGTGTGGTCTCTGAATAGAACACACATTTAATTGACACTAGTGGATCCATATGTGTTATGTGAAAAGAATAGTCATGAAATGACTCTAGTCGTTGTTAGTAAAAAGAACACACATGCAATGACAATGGTGGTTCCATATGTGGTCTGTGAAAAGAACACGCATGCAATGACTCTAGCTGTGGTTAATGAGAAGAATACACATGCAATGACACTGGTGGATCCATAGGTGGATTGTGAAAAGAACACACATGCAATGACTCTGGTTGTTGTTAGTAAAAAGAATACACATGCAATGACACTGGTGGATCCATGTGTGGTCTCTGAAGAGAGCACACATTTCAATGACACTGGTGGATCCATATGCGGTATGTGAAAAGAATAGTCATGAAATGACTCTAGTTGTTGTTAGTAAAAAGAGCACACAATCCATGACACTGGTGGATCCATGTGTGGTCTTTGAAGATAACACACATACAGTGACTAAGGCTATGGTTAATGAGGAGAACACACATGCAATGACACTGGTGGATCCATAGGTAGATTGTGAAAAGAACACACATGCAATCACTCTGGTTGTTATTAGTAAAAAGAACACACATGCAATGACACTGGTGGATCCATGTGTGGTCTCTAAAGAGAACACACATTTCAATGACACTGGTGGATCCATATGTGCTATCTGAAAAGAATAGTGATGAAATGACTCTAGTTGTTGTTAGTAAAAAGAACACACATGCAATGACAATGGTGGATCCATGTGTGGTCTCTGAAGAGAACACACATGCAATGACTAAGGCTGTGGTTAATGAGAAGAACACACATGCAATGACATGGGTGGATCCATAGGTGGATTGTGAAAAGAACACACATGCAATGACTCTGTTTGTTGTTAGTAAAAATAACACACATTCAATGACACTGGCGGATCCATGCGTGGTCTCTGAAGAGAACACAGATTTCAATGACACTGGTGGATCCATATGTGGTATGTGAAAAGAATAGTCATGAAATGACTCTAGTTGTTGTTAGTAAAAAGAACACACGTGCAATGACACTGGTGGATCCATGTGTTGTCACTGAAGAGAACACACATGGAATGACTAAGGCTGTGGTTAATGAGAAGAACACACATGCAATGACACTGGTGGATCCATAGGTGGATTGTGAAAAGAACACACATGCAATGACTCTGGTTGTTGTTAGTAAAAAGAACACACATGCAATAACACTTGTGGATCCATGTGTGGTCTCTGAAGAGAACACACATTTCAATGACACTGGTGGATCCATATGTGGTATGTGAAAATAATAGTCATGAAATGACTCTAGTTGTTGTTAGTAAAACGAACACACATGCAATGACACTGGTGGATCGATGTGTGGTCTCTAAAGAGAACACACATTTCAATGACACTGGTGGATCCATATGTGATGTGTGAAAAGAATAGTCATGAAATGACTCTAGTTCTTGTTACTAAAAAGAACACACATGCAATGACACTGGTGGATCCATGTGTGGTCTCTGAAGAGAACACACATGCAATGACTAAGGCAGTGGTTAATGAGAAGAACACACAAGCAATGACACTGTTGGATCCATAGGTGGATTGTGCAAAGAACACACATGCAATGACTATGGTTGTTGTTAGTAAAAAGAATACACATGCAATGACACTGGTGGATCCATGTGTGGTCTTTGAAGAGAACACATATTTCAATGACACTGGTGGATCCATATGTGGTATGTGAAAAGAATAGTCATGAAATGACTCTAGTTGTTGTTAGTAAAAATAGCACACATGCAATGACACTGGTGGTTCCATATGTGGTCTGTGAAAAGAATAGTCATGAAATGACTCCAGTTGTTGTTAGTAAAAAGAACACACATGAAATCACACTGGTGGATCCATGTGTGGTCTCTGAAGAGAACACACATGCAATGACACTAGTGGATCCATAGGTTGATTGTGAAAACAACACACATGCAATGACTCTGGTTGTTGTTAGTAAAAAGAACACACATGCAATAACACTGGTCGATTTATGTGTGGTCTCTGAATAGAACACACATTTAATTGACACTAGTGGATCCATATGTGTTATGTGAAAAGAATAGTCATGAAATGACTCCAGTTGTTGTTAGTAAAAAGAACACACATGCAATGACAATGGTGGTTCCATATGTGGTCTGTGAAAAGAACACGCATGCAATGACTCTAGCTGTGGTTAATGAGAAGAATACACATGCAATGACACTGGTGGATCCATAGGTGGATTGTGAAAAGAACACACATGCAATGACTCTGGTTGTTGTTAGTAAAAAGAATACACATGCAATGACACTGGTGGATCCATGTGTGGTCTCTGAAGAGAGCACACATTTCAATGACACTGGTGGATCCATATGCGTTATGTGAAAAGAATAGTCATGAAATGACTCTAGTTGTTGTTAGTAAAAAGAGCACACAATCCATGACACTGGTGGATCCATGTGTGGTCTTTGAAGATAACACACATACAGTGACTAAGGCTATGGTTAATGAGGAGAACACACATGCAATGACACTGGTGGATCCATAGGTAGATTGTGAAAAGAACACACATGCAATCACTCTGGTTGTTATTAGTAAAAAGAACACACATGCAATGACACTGGTGGATCCATGTGTGGTCTCTAAAGAGAACACACATTTCAATGACACTGGTGGATCCATATGTGCTATCTGAAAAGAATAGTCATGAAATGACTCTAGTTGTTGTTAGTAAAAAGAACACACATGCAATGACAATGGTGGATCCATGTGTGGTCTCTGAAGAGAACACACATGCAATGACTAAGGCTGTGGTTAATGAGAAGAACACACATGCAATGACATGGGTGGATCCATAGGTGGATTGTGAAAAGAACACACATGCAATGACTCTGTTTGTTGTTAGTAAAAATAACACACATTCAATGACACTGGCGGATCCATGCGTGGTCTCTGAAGAGAACACAGATTTCAATGACACTGGTGGATCCATATGTGGTATGTGAAAAGAATAGTCATGAAATGACTCTAGTTGTTGTTAGTAAAAAGAACACACGTGCAATGACACTGGTGGATCCATGTGTTGTCACTGAAGAGAACACACATGCAATGACTAAGGCTGTGGTTAATGAGAAGAACACACATGCAATGACACTGGTGGATCCATAGGTGGATTGTGAAAAGAACACACATGCAATGACTCTGGTTGTTGTTAGTAAAAAGAACACACATGCAATAACACTTGTGGATCCATGTGTGGTCTCTGAAGAGAACACACATTTCAATGACACTGGTGGATCCATATGTGGTATGTGAAAATAATAGTCATGAAATGACTCTAGTTGTTGTTAGTAAAACGAACACACATGCAATGACACTGGTGGATCGATGTGTGGTCTCTAAAGAGAACACACATTTCAATGACACTGGTGGATCCATATGTGATGTGTGAAAAGAATAGTCATGAAATGACTCTAGTTCTTGTTACTAAAAAGAACACACATGCAATGACACTGGTGGATCCATGTGTGGTCTCTGAAGAGAACACACATGCAATGACTAAGGCAGTGGTTAATGAGAAGAACACACAAGCAATGACACTGTTGGATCCATAGGTGGATTGTGCAAAGAACACACATGCAATGACTATGGTTGTTGTTAGTAAAAAGAACACACATGCAATGACACTGGTGGATCCATGTGTGGTCTTTGAAGAGAACACATATTTCAATGACACTGGTGGATCCATATGTGGTATGTGAAAAGAATAGTCATGAAATGACTCTAGTTGTTGTTAGTAAAAAGAGCACACATGCAATGACACTGGTGGTTCCATATGTGGTCTGTGAAAAGAATAGTCATGAAATGACTCCAGTTGTTGTTAGTAAAAAGAACACACATGAAATCACACTGGTGGATCCATGTGTGGTCTCTGAAGAGAACACACATGCAATGACACTAGTGGATCCATAGGTTGATTGTGAAAACAACACACATGCAATGACTCTGGTTGTTGTTAGTAAAAAGAACACACATGCAATAACACTGGTCGATTTATGTGTGGTCTCTGAATAGAACACACATTTAATTGACACTAGTGGATCCATATGTGTTATGTGAAAAGAATAGTCATGAAATGACTGCAGTTGTTGTTAGTAAAAAGAACACACATGCAATGACAATGGTGGTTCCATATGTGGTCTGTGAAAAGAACACGCATGCAATGACTCTAGCTGTGGTTAATGAGAAGAATACACATGCAATGACACTGGTGGATCCATAGGTGGATTGTGAAAAGAACACACATGCAATGACTCTGGTTGTTGTTAGTAAAAAGAATACACATGCAATGACACTGGTGGATCCATGTGTGGTCTCTGAAGAGAGCACACATTTCAATGACACTGGTGGATCCATATGCGTTATGTGAAAAGAATAGTCATGAAATGACTCTAGTTGTTGTTAGTAAAAAGAGCACACAATCCATGACACTGGTGGATCCATGTGTGGTCTTTGAAGATAACACACATACAGTGACTAAGGCTATGGTTAATGAGGAGAACACACATGCAATGACACTGGTGGATCCATAGGTAGATTGTGAAAAGAACACACATGCAATCACTCTGGTTGTTATTAGTAAAAAGAACACACATGCAATGACACTGGTGGATCCATGTGTGGTCTCTAAAGAGAACACACATTTCAATGACACTGGTGGATCCATATGTGCTATCTGAAAAGAATAGTCATGAAATGACTCTAGTTGTTGTTAGTAAAAAGAACACACATGCAATGACAATGGTGGATCCATGTGTGGTCTCTGAAGAGAACACACATGCAATGACTAAGGCTGTGGTTAATGAGAAGAACACACATGCAATGACATGGGTGGATCCATAGGTGGATTGTGAAAAGAACACACATGCAATGACTCTGTTTGTTGTTAGTAAAAATAACACACATTCAATGACACTGGCGGATCCATGCGTGGTCTCTGAAGAGAACACAGATTTCAATGACACTGGTGGATCCATATGTGGTATGTGAAAAGAATAGTCATGAAATGACTCTAGTTGTTGTTAGTAAAAAGAACACACGTGCAATGACACTGGTGGATCCATGTGTTGTCACTGAAGAGAACACACATGCAATGACTAAGGCTGTGGTTAATGAGAAGAACACACATGCAATGACACTGGTGGATCCATAGGTGGATTGTGAAAAGAACACACATGCAATGACTCTGGTTGTTGTTAGTAAAAAGAACACACATGCAATAACACTTGTGGATCCATGTGTGGTCTCTGAAGAGAACACACATTTCAATGACACTGGTGGATCCATATGTGGTATGTGAAAATAATAGTCATGAAATGACTCTAGTTGTTGTTAGTAAAACGAACACACATGAAATGACACTGGTGGATCGATGTGTGGTCTCTAAAGAGAACACACATTTCAATGACACTGGTGGATCCATATGTGATGTGTGAAAAGAATAGTCATGAAATGACTCTAGTTCTTGTTACTAAAAAGAACACACATGCAATGACACTGGTGGATCCATGTGTGGTCTCTGAAGAGAACACACATGCAATGACTAAGGCAGTGGTTAATGAGAAGAACACACAAGCAATGACACTGTTGGATCCATAGGTGGATTGTGCAAAGAACACACATGCAATGACTATGGTTGTTGTTAGTAAAAAGAACACACATGCAATGACACTGGTGGATCCATGTGTGGTCTTTGAAGAGAACACATATTTCAATGACACTAGTGGATCCATATGTGGTATGTGAAAAGAATAGTCATGAAATGACTCTAGTTGTTGTTAGTAAAAAGAGCACACATGCAATGACACTGGTGGTTCCATATGTGGTCTGTGAAAAGAATAGTCATGAAATGACTCCAGTTGTTGTTAGTAAAAAGAACACACATGAAATCACACTGGTGGATCCATGTGTGGTCTCTGAAGAGAACACACATGCAATGACACTAGTGGATCCATAGGTTGATTGTGAAAACAACACACATGCAATGACTCTGGTTGTTGTTAGTAAAAAGAACACACATGCAATAACACTGGTCGATTTATGTGTGGTCTCTGAATAGAACACACATTTAATTGACACTAGTGGATCCATATGTGTTATGTGAAAAGAATAGTCATGAAATGACTGCAGTTGTTGTTAGTAAAAAGAACACACATGCAATGACAATGGTGGTTCCATATGTGGTCTGTGAAAAGAACACGCATGCAATGACTCTAGCTGTGGTTAATGAGAAGAATACACATGCAATGACACTGGTGGATCCATAGGTGGATTGTGAAAAGAACACACATGCAATGACTCTGGTTGTTGTTAGTAAAAAGAATACACATGCAATGACACTGGTGGATCCATGTGTGGTCTCTGAAGAGAGCACACATTTCAATGACACTGGTGGATCCATATGCGGTATGTGAAAAGAATAGTCATGAAATGACTCTAGTTGTTGTTAGTAAAAAGAGCACACAATCCATGACATTGGTGGATCCATGTGTGGTCTTTGAAGATAACACACATACAGTGACTAAGGCTATGGTTAATGAGGAGAACACACATGCAATGACACTGGTGGATCCATAGGTAGATTGTGAAAAGAACACACATGCAATCACTCTGGTTGTTATTAGTAAAAAGAACACACATGCAATGACACTGGTGGATCCATGTGTGGTCTCTAAAGAGAACACACATTTCAATGACACTGGTGGATCCATATGTGCTATCTGAAAAGAATAGTCATGAAATGACTCTAGTTGTTGTTAGTAAAAAGAACACACATGCAATGACAATGGTGGATCCATGTGTGGTCTCTGAAGAGAACACACATGCAATGACTAAGGCTGTGGTTAATGAGAAGAACACACATGCAATGACATGGGTGGATCCATAGGTGGACTGTGAAAAGAACACACATGCAATGACTCTGTTTGTTGTTAGTAAAAATAACACACATTCAATGACACTGGCGGATCCATGCGTGGTCTCTGAAGAGAACACAGATTTCAATGACACTGGTGGATCCATATGTGGTATGTGAAAAGAATAGTCATGAAATGACTCTAGTTGTTGTTAGTAAAAAGAACACACGTGCAATGACACTGGTGGATCCATGTGTTGTCACTGAAGAGAACACACATGCAATGACTAAGGCTGTGGTTAATGAGAAGAACACACATGCAATGACACTGGTGGATCCATAGGTGGATTGTGAAAAGAACACACATGCAATGACTCTGGTTGTTGTTAGTAAAAAGAACACACATGCAATGACACTTGTGGATCCATGTGTGGTCTCTGAAGAGAACACACATTTCAATGACACTGGTGGATCCATATGTGGTATGTGAAAAGAATAGTCATGCAATGACTCTGGTTGTTGTTAGTAAAAACAACACACATGCAATGACACTGGTGGATCCAAGTGTGGTCTCTGAAGAGAACACACATGCAATGACTAAGGCTGTGGTTAATGAGAAGAACACACAAGCAATGACACTGTTGGATCCATAGGTGGATTGTGAAAAGAACACACATGCAATGACTATGGTTGTTGTTAGTAAAAAGAACACACATGCAATGACACTGGTGGATCTATGTGTAGTCTCTGCAGAGAACACACATTTCAATGACACTGGTGGATCCATATGTGGTATGCGAAAAGAATAGTCATGAAATGACTCTAGTTGTTGTTAGTAAAAATAACACACATGCAATGACACTGGTGGATCCATCTGTGGTCTCTGAAGAGAACACAGATGCAATGACTAAGGCTATGGTTAATGAGAACAACACACATGCAATGACATTGGTGGATCCATAGGTGGATTGTGAAAAGAACACACATCCAATGTCTCTGTTTGTTGTTAGTAAAAATAACACACATGAAATGACACTGGTGGATCCATGTGTGGTCTCTGAAGACAACACACATTTCAATGACACTGGTGGATCCATATGTGGTATGTGAAAAGAATAGTCATGAAATGACTCCAGTTGTTGTTAGTAAAAATAACACACATGCAATGACACTGGTGAATCCATGTGTGGTCTCTGAAGAGAACACACATGCAATGACTCTAGTTGTGGTTAGTGAGAAGAACACACATGCAATGATACTGGTGGATCCATAGGTGGATTATGAACAGAACACACATGCAATGACTCTAGTTGTTGTTAGTAAAGAGAACACACATGCAATGACACTGGTGGATCTATGTGTGGTCTCTAAAGAGAACACACATTTCAATGACACTCGTGGATCCATATGTGGTATGTGAAAAGAATAGTCATGAAATGCCTCTAGTTGTTGTTAGTAAAAAGAACACACGTGCGATGACAATGGTGGTTCCAAATTTGGTCTGTGAAAAAACACGCATGCAATGACTCTAGCTGTGGTTAATGAGAAGAACACACATGCAATGAAACTAGTGGATCCATAGGTGGATTGTGAAAAGAAAACACATGCAATGACTCTGGTTGTTGTTAGTAAAAAGAACACACATGCAATGACACTAGTGGATCCATGTGCGGTATCTGAAGAGAACACACATTTCAATGACACTGGTGGATCCATATGTGGTATGTGAAAAGAATAGTCATGAAATGACTCTAGTTGTTGTTAGTAAAAAGAACACACATGCAATGCCAATGGTGGTTCCAAATTTGTTCTGTGAAAAGAACACACATGCAATGACTCAGGATGTGGTTAATGAGAAGAACACACATGAAATGATACTGATGGATCCATCGGTGGATTGTGAAAAGAACACACATCCAATGACTATGGTTGTTGTTAGTAAAAAGAACACACATGTAGACACTGGTGGATCCATGTGTGGTCTTTGAAGATAACACACATTTCAATGACACTGGTGGATCCATATGTGGTATGTGAAAAGAATAGTCATGAAATGACTCCAGTTGTTGTTAGTAAAAAACAACACACATGCAATGACAATGGTGGTTCCATATGTGGTCTATGAAAAGAAAGACATGCAATGACTAAGGCTGTGGTTAATGAGAAGAACACACATGCAGTGACACTGGTGGATCCATAGATGGATTGTGAAAAGAACACACATGCAAGGACTCTGGTTGTTGTTAGTAAAAAGAACACACATGCAATGACACTGGTGGATCCATGCGTGGTCTCTTAAGAGAACACACATTTCAATAACACTGGTGGATCCATATGTGGTATGTGAAAAGAATAGTCATGAAATGACTCCAGTTGTTGTTAGTAAAAAGAACACACGTGCAATGACACTCGTGGATCCATGTGTGGTCACTGAAGAGAACACATATGCAATGACTAAGGCTGTGGTTAATGAGAAGAACACACATGCAATGACACTGGTGGATCCATAGGTGGATTGTGAAAAAAACACACATGCAATGACTCTGGTTGTTGTTAGTAAAAAGAACACACATGCAATGACACTTGTGGATCCATGTGTGATCTCTGAAGAGAACACACATTTCAATGACACTGGTGGATCCATATGTGGTATGTGAAAAGAATAGTCATGAAATGACTCCAGTTGTTGTTAGTAAAACGAACACACATGCAATGACACTGGTGGATCCAAGTGTGGTCTCTGAAGAGAACACACATGCAATGACTAAGGCAATGGTTAATGAGAAGAACACACAAGCAATGACACTGGTGGATCTATGTGTAGTCTCTGCAGAGAACACACATTTCAATGACACTGGTGGATCCATATGTGGTATGTGAAAAAAATAGTCATGAAATGACTCTAGTTGTTGTTAGTAAAAAGAACACACATGCAATGACACTGGTGGATCCATGTGTGGTCTCCGAAGAGAACACACATGCAATGACTGAGGCTGTGGTTAATTAGAAGAACACACATGCAATGACACTGGTGGATCCATAGGTGGATTGTGAAAGGAACACACATGCAATGACTCTAGTTGTTGTTAGCAAAAAGAACACACATGCAATGACACTGGTGGATCCATGTCTGGTCTCTGAAGAGAACACACATTTCAATGACACTAGTTAATCCATATGTGGTATGTGAAAAGAATAGTCATGAAATGACTCTAGTTGTTGTTAGTAAAAAGACCACACATGCAATGACACTACTGGATCCATGTGTGGTGTCTGAAGAGAACACACATGCAATGACTCTAGATGTGGTTAATGAGACGAACACACATGCAATGACACTGGTTGTTGTTAGTAAAAAGAACACACATGCAATGACACTGGTGGATCCATGTGTGGTCTCTGAAGAGAACACACATTTCAATGACACTGGTGGATCCATATGTGGTATGTGAAAAGAATAGTCATGAAACGACTCTAGTTGTTGTTAGTAAAAAGAGCACACAATCAATGACACTGGTGGATCCATGTGTGGTCTTTGAAGATAACACACATGCAGTGACTAAGGCTATGGTTAATGAGGAGAATACACATGCAATGACACTGGTGGATCCATAGGTAGATTGTGAAAAGAACACACATGCAATCACTCTGGTTGTTGTTAGTAAAAAGAACACACATGCAATGACACTGCTGGATCCATGTGTGGTCTCTAAAGAGAACACACATTTCAATGACACTGGTGGATCCATATGTGCTATCTAAAAAGAATAGTCATGAAATGACTCTAGTTGTTGTTAGTAAAAAGAACACACATGCAATGACAATGGTGGATCCATGTGTGGTCTCTGAAGAGAACACACATGCAATGACTAAGGCTGTGGTTAATGAGAAGAACACACATGCAATGACATGGGTGGATCCATAGGTGGATTTTGAAAAGAACACACATGCAATGACTCTTTTGTTGTTACTAAAAAGAACACACATTCAATGACACTGGCGGATCCATGCGTGGTCTCTGAAGAGAACACAGATTTCAATGACACTGGTGGATCCATATGTGGTATGTGAAAAGAATAGTCATGAAATGACTCTAGTTGTTGTTAGTAAAAAGAACACATGTGCAATGACACTGGTGGATCCATGTGTGGTCACTGAAGAGAACACACATGAAGTGACTCTAGCTATGGTTAATGAGAAGAACACACATGCAATGACACTGGTGGATCTATGTGTAGTCTCTGCAGAGAACACACATTTCAATGACACTGGTGGATCCATATGTGGTATGCGAAAAGAATAGTCATGAAATGACTCTAGTTGTTGTTAGTAAAAATAACACACATGCAATGACACTGGTGGATCCATCTGTGGTCTCTGAAGAGAACACAGATGCAATGACTAAGGCTATGGTTAATGAGAACAACACACATGCAATGACATTGGTGGATCCATAGGAGGATTGTGAAAAGAACACACATCCAATGTCTCTGTTTGTTGTTAGTAAAAATAACACACATGAAATGACACTGGTGGATCCATGTGTGGTCTCTGAAGACAACACACATTTCAATGACACTGGTGGATCCATATGTGGTATGTGAAAAGAATAGTCATGAAATGACTCCAGTTGTTGTTAGTAAAAATAACACACATGCAATGACACTGGTGAATCCATGTGTGGTCTCTGAAGAGAACACACATGCAATGACTCTAGTTGTGGTTAGTGAGAAGAACACACATGCAATGATACTGGTGGATCCATAGGTGGATTATGAACAGAACACACATGCAATGACTCTAGTTGTTGTTAGTAAAGAGAACACACATGCAATGACACTGGTGGATCTATGTGTGGTCTCTAAAGAGAACACACATTTCAATGACACTCGTGGATCCATATGTGGTATGTGAAAAGAATAGTCATGAAATGCCTCTAGTTGTTGTTAGTAAAAAGAACACACGTGCAATGACAATGGTGGTTCCAAATTTGGTCTGTGAAAAAACACGCATGCAATGACTCTAGCTGTGGTTAATGAGAAGAACACACATGCAATGAAACTAGTGGATCCATAGGTGGATTGTGAAAAGAAAACACATGCAATGACTCTGGTTGTTGTTAGTAAAAATAACACACATGCAATGACACTAGTGGATCCATGTGCGGTATCTGAAGAGAACACACATTTCAATGACACTGGTGGATCCATATGTGGTATGTGAAAAGAATAGTCATGAAATGACTCTAGTTGTTGTTAGTAAAAAGAACACACATGCAATGCCAATGGTGGTTCCAAATTTGTTCTGTGAAAAGAACACACATGCAATGACTCAGGATGTGGTTAATGAGAAGAACACACATGAAATGATACTGATGGATCCATCGGTGGATTGTGAAAAGAACACACATCCAATGACTATGGTTGTTGTTAGTAAAAAGAACACACATGTAGACACTGGTGGATCCATGTGTGGTCTTTGAAGATAACACACATTTCAATGACACTGGTGGATCCATATGTGGTATGTGAAAAGAATAGTCATGAAATGACTCCAGTTGTTGTTAGTAAAAAACAACACACATGCAATGACAATGGTGGTTCCATATGTGGTCTATGAAAAGAACAGACATGCAATGACTAAGGCTGTGGTTAATGAGAAGAACACACATGCAGTGACACTGGTGGATCCATAGATGGATTGTGAAAAGAACACACATGCAAGGACTCTGGTTGTTGTTAGTAAAAAGAACACACATGCAATGACACTGGTGGATCCATGCGTGGTCTCTTAAGAGAACACACATTTCAATAACACTGGTGGATCCATATGTGGTATGTGAAAAGAATAGTCATGAAATGACTCCAGTTGTTGTTAGTAAAAAGAACACACGTGCAATGACACTCGTGGATCCATGTGTGGTCACTGAAGAGAACACAGATGCAATGACTAAGGCTGTGGTTAATGAGAAGAACACACATGCAATGACACTGGTGGATCCATAGGTGGATTGTGAAAAAAACACACATGCAATGACTCTGGTTGTTGTTAGTAAAAACAACACACATGCAATGACACTTGTGGATCCATGTGTGATCTCTGAAGAGAACACACATTTCAATGACACTGGTGGATCCATATGTGGTATGTGAAAAGAATAGTCATGAAATGACTCCAGTTGTTGTTAGTAAAACGAACACACATGCAATGACACTGGTGGATCCAATTGTGGTCTCTGAAGAGAACACACATGCAATGACTAAGGCAATGGTTAATGAGAAGAACACACAAGCAATGACACTGGTGGATCTATGTGTAGTCTCTGCAGAGAACACACATTTCAATGACACTGGTGGATCCATATGTGGTATGTGAAAAAAATAGTCATGAAATGACTCTAGTTGTTGTTAGTAAAAAGAACACACATGCAATGACACTGGTGGATCCATGTGTGGTCTCCGAAGAGAACACACATGCAATGACTAAGGCTATGGTTAATTAGAAGAACACACATGCAATGACACTGGTGGATCCATAGGTGGATTGTGAAAGGAACACACATGCAATGACTCTAGTTGTTGTTAGCAAAAAGAACACACATGCAATGACACTGGTGGATCCATGTCTGGTCTCTGAAGAGAACACACATTTCAATGACACTAGTTAATCCATATGTGGTATGTGAAAAGAATAGTCATGAAATGACTCTAGTTGTTGTTAGTAAAAAGACCACACATGCAATGACACTACTGGATCCATGTGTGGTGTCTGAAGAGAACACACATGCAATGACTCTAGATGTGGTTAATGAGAAGAACACACATGCAATGACACTGGTTGTTGTTAGTAAAAAAACACACATGCAATGACACTGGTGGATCCATGTGTGGTCTCTGAAGAGAACACACATTTCAATGACACTGGTGGATCCATATGTGGTATGTGAAAAGAATAGTCATGAAACGACTCTAGTTGTTGTTAGTAAAAAGAGCACACAATCAATGACACTGGTGGATCCATGTGTGGTCTTTGAAGATAACACACATGCAGTGACTAAGGCTATGGTTAATGAGGAGAATACACATGCAATGACACTGGTGGATCCATAGGTAGATTGTGAAAAGAACACACATGCAATCACTCTGGTTGTTGTTAGTAAAAAGAACACACATGCAATGACACTGCTGGATCCATGTGTGGTCTCTAAAGAGAACACACATTTCAATGACACTGGTGGATCCATATGTGCTATCTAAAAAGAATAGTCATGAAATGACTCTAGTTGTTGTTAGTAAAAAGAACACACATGCAATGACAATGGTGGATCCATGTGTGGTCTCTGAAGAGAACACACATGCAATGACTAAGGCTGTGGTTAATGAGAAGAACACACATGCAATGACATGGGTGGATCCATAGGTGGATTTTGAAAAGAACACACATGCAATGACTCTTTCGTTGTTAGTAAAAAGAACACACATTCAATGACACTGGCGGATCCATGCGTGGTCTCTGAAGAGAACACAGATTTCAATGACACTGGTGGATCCATATGTGGTATGTGAAAAGAATAGTCATGAAATGACTCTAGTTGTTGTTAGTAAAAAGAACACATGTGCAATGACACTGGTGGATCCATGTGTGGTCACTGAAGAGAACACACATGCAATGACTAAGCCTGTGGTTAATGAGAAGAACACACATGCGATGACACTGGTGGATCCATAGGTGGATTGTGAAAAGAACACACATGCAATGACTCTGGTTGTTGTTAGTAAAAAGAACACACATGCAATGACACTTGTGGATCCATGTGTGGTCTCTGAAGAGAACACACATTTCAATGACACTGGTGGATCCATATGTGGTATGTGAAAAGAATAGTCATGCAATGACTCTGGTTGTTGTTAGTAAAAAGAACACACATGCAATGACACTGGTGGATCCAAGTGTGGTCTCTGAAGAGAACACACATGCAATGACTAAGGCTGTGGTTAATGAGAAGAACACACAAGCAATGACACTGTTGGATCCATAGGCGGATTGTGAAAAGAACACACATGCAATGACTATGGTTGTTGTTAGTAAAAAGAACACACATGCAATGACACTGGTGGATCTATGTGTAGTCTCTGCAGAGAACACACATTTCAATGACACTAGTGGATCCATATGTGGTATGCAAATAGTCATGAAATGACTCTAGTTGTTGTTAGTAAAAAGAACACACATGCAATGACACTGGTGGATCCATATGTGGTCTCTGAAGAGAACACACATGCAATGACTAAGGCTATGGTTAATGAGAACAACACACATGCAACGACATTGGTGGATCCATAGGTGGATTGTGAAAAGAACACACATCCAATGACTCTGTTTGTTGTTAGTAAAAATAACACACATGCAATGACACTGGTGGATCCATGTGTGGTCTCTGAAGACAACACACATTTCAATGACACTGGTGGATCCATATGTGGTATGTGAAAAGAATAGTCATGAAATGACTCCAGTTGTGGTTAGTAAAAATAACACACATGCAATGACACTGGTGAATCCATGTGTGGTCTCTAAACAGAACACAGATGCAATGACTCTAGTTGTGGTTAGTGAGAAGAACACACATGCAATGATACTGGTGGATCCATAGGTGGATTATGAACATAACACACATGCAATGACTCTAGTTGTTGTTAGTAAAAAGAACACACATGCAATGACACTGGTGGATCCATATGTGGTATGTGAAAAGAACACACATTTCAATGACTCTAGTTGTTGTTAGTAAAACAACACACATGCAATAACACTGGTGGATCCATAGGTGGATTGTGAAAAGAGCACACATGCAATGACACTAGTGGATCCATATGTGGTATGTGAAAAGAACACACATGCAATCACTCCAGTTGTTGTTAGTAAAAAGAACACACATGCAATGACACTGGTGGATCCATGTGTGGTCTCTAAAGAGAACACACATTTCAATGACACTGGTGGATCCATATGTGGTATGTGAAAAGAATAGTCATGAAATGACTCCAGTTGTTGTTAGTAAAAAGAACACAGATGCAATGACACTGGTGGATCCATAGGTGGATTATGAAAATAACACACATGCAATGACACTGGTGGATCCATATGTGGTATGTGAAAAGAACACACATTTCAATGACTCTGGTTGTTGTTAGTAAAAAGAACACACATACAATGACACTGGTGGATCCATAGGTGGATTGTGAAAAGAGCACACATGCAATGACACTGGTGGATCCATATGTGGTATGTGAAAAGAACACACATGCAATGACTCCAGTTGTTGTTAGTAAAAAGAACACACATGCAATGACACTAGTGGATCCATGTGTGGTCTCTGAAGAGAACACACATTTCAATGACACTGGTGGATCCATATGTGGAATGTGAAAAGAACAGTCATGAAATGACTCCAGTTGTTGTTAGTAAAAAGAACACAGATGCAATGACACTGGTGGATCCATAGGTGGATTGTGAAAATAACACACATGCAATGACACTGGTGGATCCATATGTGGTATGTGAAAAGAACACACATTTCAATGACTCTGGTTGTTGTTAGTAAAAAGAACACACATACAATGACACTGGTGGATCCATAGGTGGATTGTGAAAAGAAAACACATGCAATGACTCTGGTTGTTGTTAGTAAAAATAACACACATGCAATGACACTAGTGGATCCATGTGCGGTATCTGAAGAGAACACACATTTCAATGACCCTGGTGGATCCATATGTGGTATGTGAAAAGAATAGTCATGAAATGACTCTAGTTGTTGTTAGTAAAAAGAACACACATGCAATGCCAATGGTGGTTCCAAATTTGTTCTGTGAAAAGAACACACATGCAATGACTCAGGATGTGGTTAATGAGAAGAACACGCATGAAATGATACTGATGGATCCATCGGTGGATTGTGAAAAGAACACACATCCAATGACTATGGTTGTTGTTAGTAAAAAGAACACACATGTAGACACTGGTGGATCCATGTGTGG
The DNA here is from genome assembly GCA_916181665.1 of Avena sativa. Taxonomy (NCBI): domain Eukaryota; kingdom Viridiplantae; phylum Streptophyta; class Magnoliopsida; order Poales; family Poaceae; genus Avena; species Avena sativa. The sequence continues at coordinate 327,608,196 of OV702289.1, forward strand.
TCTTTGAAGATAACACACATTTCAATGACACTGGTGGATCCATATGTGGTATGTGAAAAGAATAGTCATGAAATGACTCCAGTTGTTGTTAGTGAAAAACAACACACATGCAATGACAATGGTGGTTCCATATGTGGTCTATGAAAAGAACAGACATGCAATGACTAAGGCTGTGGTTAATGAGAAGAACACACATGCAGTGACACTGGTGGATCCATAGATGGATTGTGAAAAGAACACACATGCAAGGACTCTGGTTGTTGTTAGTAAAAAGAACACACATGCAATGACACTGGTGGATCCATGCGTGGTCTCTTAAGAGAACACACATTTCAATAACACTGGTGGATCCATATGTGGTATGTGAAAAGAATAGTCATGAAATGACTCCAGTTGTTGTTAGTAAAAAGAACACACGTGCAATGACACTCGTGGATCCATGTGTGGTCACTGAAGAGAACACAGATGCAATGACTAAGGCTGTGGTTAATGAGAAGAACACACATGCAATGACACTGGTGGATCCATAGGTGGATTGTGAAAAAAACACACATGCAATGACTCTGGTTGTTGTTAGTAAAAAGAACACACATGCAATGACACTTGTGGATCCATGTGTGATCTCTGAAGAGAACACACATTTCAATGACACTGGTGGATCCATATGTGGTATGTGAAAAGAATAGTCATGAAATGACTCCAGTTGTTGTTAGTAAAATGAACACACATGCAATGACACTGGTGGATCCAAGTGTGGTCTCTGAAGAGAACACACATGCAATGACTAAGGCAATGGTTAATGAGAAGAACACACAAGCAATGACACTGGTGGATCTATGTGTAGTCTCTGCAGAGAACACACATTTCAATGACACTGGTGGATCCATATGTGGTATGTGAAAAAAATAGTCATGAAATGACTCTAGTTGTTGTTAGTAAAAAGAACACACATGCAATGACACTGGTGGATCCATGTGTCGTCTCCGAAGAGAACACACATGCAATGACTAAGGCTATGGTTAATTAGAAGAACACACATGCAATGACACTGGTGGATCCATAGGTGGATTGTGAAAGGAACACACATGCAATGACTCTAGTTGTTGTTAGCAAAAAGAACACACATGCAATGACACTGGTGGATCCATGTCTGGTCTCTGAAGAGAACACACATTTCAATGACACTAGTTAATCCATATGTGGTATGTGAAAAGAATAGTCATGAAATGACTCTAGTTGTTGTTAGTAAAAAGACCACACATGCAATGACACTACTGGATCCATGTGTGGTGTCTGAAGAGAACACACATGCAATGACTCTAGATGTGGTTAATGAGAAGAACACACATGCAATGACACTGGTTGTTGTTAGTAAAAAGAACACACATGCAATGACACTGGTGGATCCATGTGTGGTCTCTGAAGAGAACACACATTTCAATGACACTGGTGGATCCATATGTGGTATGTGAAAAGAATAGTCATGAAACGACTCTAGTTGTTGTTAGTAAAAAGAGCACACAATCAATGACACTGGTGGATCCATGTGTGGTCTTTGAAGATAACACACATGCAGTGACTAAGGCTATGGTTAATGAGGAGAATACACATGCAATGACACTGGTGGATCCATAGGTAGATTGTGAAAAGAACACACATGCAATCACTCTGGTTGTTGTTAGTAAAAAGAACACACATGCAATGACACTGCTGGATCCATGTGTGGTCTCTAAAGAGAACACACATTTCAATGACACTGGTGGATCCATATGTGCTATCTAAAAAGAATAGTCATGAAATGACTCTAGTTGTTGTTAGTAAAAAGAACACACATGCAATGACAATGGTGGATCCATGTGTGGTCTCTGAAGAGAACACACATGCAATGACTAAGGCTGTGGTTAATGAGAAGAACACACATGCAATGACATGGGTGGATCCATAGGTGGATTTTGAAAAGAACACACATGCAATGACTCTTTTGTTGTTAGTAAAAAGAACACACATTCAATGACACTGGCGGATCCATGCGTGGTCTCTGAAGAGAACACAGATTTCAATGACACTGGTGGATCCATATGTGGTATGTGAAAAGAATAGTCATGAAATGACTCTAGTTGTTGTTAGTAAAAAGAACACATGTGCAATGACACTGGTGGATCCATGTGTGGTCACTGAAGAGAACACACATGCAATGACTAAGGCTGTGGTTAATGAGAAGAACACACATGCGATGACACTGGTGGATCCATAGGTGGATTGTGAAAAGAACACACATGCAATGACTCTGGTTGTTGTTAGTAAAAAGAACACACATGCAATGACACTTGTGGATCCATGTGTGGTCTCTGAAGAGAACACACATTTCAATGACACTGGTGGATCCATATGTGGTATGTGAAAAGAATAGTCATGCAATGACTCTGGTTGTTGTTAGTAAAAAGAACACACATGCAATGACACTGGTGGATCCAAGTGTGGTCTCTGAAGAGAACACACATGCAATGACTAAGGCTGTGGTTAATGAGAAGAACACACAAGCAATGACACTGTTGGATCCATAGGCGGATTGTGAAAAGAACACACATGCAATGACTATGGTTGTTGTTAGTAAAAAGAACACACATGCAATGACACTGGTGGATCTATGTGTAGTCTCTGCAGAGAACACACATTTCAATGACACTAGTGGATCCATATGTGGTATGCAAATAGTCATGAAATGACTCTAGTTGTTGTTAGTAAAAAGAACACACATGCAATGACACTGGTGGATCCATCTGTGGTCTCTGAAGAGAACACACATGCAATGACTAAGGCTATGGTTAATGAGAACAACACACATGCAACGACATTGGTGGATCCATAGGTGGATTGTGAAAAGAACACACATCCAATGACTCTGTTTGTTGTTAGTAAAAATAACACACATGCAATGACACTGGTGGATCCATGTGTGGTCTCTGAAGACAACACACATTTCAATGACACTGGTGGATCCATATGTGGTATGTGAAAAGAATAGTCATGAAATGACTCCAGTTGTGGTTAGTAAAAATAACACACATGCAATGACACTGGTGAATCCATGTGTGGTCTCTAAACAGAACACAGATGCAATGACTCTAGTTGTGGTTAGTGAGAAGAACACACATGCAATGATACTGGTGGATCCATAGGTGGATTATGAACATAACACACATGCAATGACTCTAGTTGTTGTTAGTAAAGAGAACACACATGCAATGACACTGGTGGATCTATGTGTGGTCTCTAAAGAGAACACACATTTCAATGACACTCGTGGATCCATATGTGGTATGTGAAAAGAATAGTCATGAAATGCCTCTAGTTGTTTTAGTAAAAAGAACACACGTGCAATGACAATGGTGGTTCCAAATTTGGTCTGTGAAAAAACACGCATGAAATGACTCTAGCTGTGGTTAATGAGAAGAACACACATGCAATGAAACTAGTGGATCCATAGGTGGATTGTGAAAAGAAAACACATGCAATGACTCTGGTTGTTGTTAGTAAAAAGAACACACATGCAATGACACTAGTGGATCCATGTGCGGTATCTGAAGAGAACACACATTTCAATGACACTGGTGGATCCATATGTGGTATGTGAAAAGAATAGTCATGAAATGACTCTAGTTGTTGTTAATAAAAAGAACACACATGCAATGCCAATGGTGGTTCCAAATTTGTTCTGTGAAAAGAACACACATGCAATGACTCAGGATGTGGTTAATGAGAAGAACACACATGAAATGATACTGATGGATCCATCGGTGGATTGTGAAAAGAACACACATCCAATGACTATGGTTGTTGTTAGTAAAAAGAACACACATGCAATGACACTGGTGGATCCATGTGTGGTCTTTGAAGATAACACACATTTCAATGACACTGGTGGATCCATATGTGGTATGTGAAAAGAATAGTCATGAAATGACTCCAGTTGTTGTTACTAAAAAACAACACACATGCAATGACAATGGTGGTTCCATATGTGGTCTATGAAAAGAACAGACATGCAATGACTAAGGCTGTGGTTAATGAGAAGAACACACATGCAGTGACACTGGTGGATCCATAGATGGATTGTGAAAAGAACACACATGCAAGGACTCTGGTTGTTGTTAGTAAAAAGAACACACATGCAATGACACTGGTGGATCCATGCGTGGTCCCTTAAGAGAACACACATTTCAATAACACTGGTGGATCCATATGTGGTATGTGAAAAGAATAGTCATGAAATGACTCCAGTTGATGTTAGTAAAAAGAACACACGTGCAATGACACTCGTGGATCCATGTGTGGTCACTGAAGAGAACACACATGCAATGACTAAGGCTGTGGTTAATGAGAATAACACACATGCAATGACACTGGTGGATCCATAGGTGGATTGTGAAAAAAAACACATGCAATGACTCTGGTTGTTGTTAGTAAAAAGAACACACATGCAATGACACTTGTGGATCCATGTGTGATCTCTGAAGAGAACACACATTTCAATGACACTGGTGGATCCATATGTGGTATGTGAAAAGAATAGTCATGAAATGACTCCAGTTGTTGTTAGTAAAACGAACACACATGCAATGACACTGGTGGATCCAAGTGTGGTCTCTGAAGAGAACACACATGCAATGACTAAGGCAATGGTTAATGAGAAGAACACACAAGCAATGACACTGGTGGATCTATGTGTAGTCTCTGCAGAGAACACACATTTCAATGACACTGGTGGATCCATATGTGGTATGTGAAAAAAATAGTCATGAAATGACTCTAGTTGTTGTTAGTAAAAAGAACACACATGCAATGACACTGGTGGATCCATGTGTGGTCTCCGAAGAGAACACACATGCAATGACTAAGGCTATGGTTAATTAGAAGAACACACATGCAATGACACTGGTGGATCCATAGGTGGATTGTGAAAGGAACACACATGCAATGACTCTAGTTGTTGTTAGCAAAAAGAACACACATGCAATGACACTGGTGGATCCATGTCTGGTCTCTGAAGAGAACACACATTTCAATGACACTAGTTAATCCATATGTGGTATGTGAAAAGAATAGTCATGAAATGACTCTAGTTGTTGTTAGTAAAAAGACCACACATGCAATGACACTACTAGATCCATGTGTGGTATCTGAAGAGAACACACATGCAATGACTCTAGATGTGGTTAATGAGAAGAACACACATGCAATGACACTGGTTGTTGTTAGTAAAAAGAACACACATGCAATGACACTGGTGGATCCATGTGTGGTCTCTGAAGAGAACACACATTTCAATGACACTGGTGGATCCATATGTGGTATGTGAAAAGAATAGTCATGAAACGACTCTAGTTGTTGTTAGTAAAAAGAGCACACAATCAATGACACTGGTGGATCCATGTGTGGTCTTTGAAGATAACACACATGCAGTGACTAAGGCTATGGTTAATGAGGAGAATACACATGCAATGACACTGGTGGATCCATAGGTAGATTGTGAAAAGAACACACATGCAATCACTCTGGTTGTTGTTAGTAAAAAGAACACACATGCAATGACACTGCTGGATCCATGTGTGGTCTCTAAAGAGAACACACATTTCAATGACACTGGTGGATCCATATGTGCTATCTAAAAAGAATAGTCATGAAATGACTCTAGTTGTTGTTAGTAAAAAGAACACACATGCAATGACAATGGTGGATCCATGTGTGGTCTCTGAAGAGAACACACATGCAATGACTAAGGCTGTGGTTAATGAGAAGAACACACATGCAATGACATGGGTGGATCCATAGGTGGATTTTGAAAAGAACACACATGCAATGACTCTTTTGTTGTTAGTAAAAAGAACACACATTCAATGACACTGGCGGATCCATGCGTGGTCTCTGAAGAGAACACAGATTTCAATGACACTGGTGGATCCATATGTGGTATGTGAAAAGAATAGTCATGAAATGACTCTAGTTGTTGTTAGTAAAAAGAACACATGTGCAATGACACTGGTGGATCCATGTGTGGTCACTGAAGAGAACACACATGCAATGACTAAGGCTGTGGTTAATGAGAAGAACACACATGCGATGACACTGGTGGATCCATAGGTGGATTGTGAAAAGAACACACATGCAATGACTCTGGTTGTTGTTAGTAAAAAGAACACACATGCAATGACACTTGTGGATCCATGTGTGGTCTCTGAAGAGAACACACATTTCAATGACACTGGTGGATCCATATGTGGTATGTGAAAAGAATAGTCATGCAATGACTCTGGTTGTTGTTAGTAAAAAGAACACACATGCAATGACACTGGTGGATCCAAGTGTGGTCTCTGAAGAGAACACACATGCAATGACTAAGGCTGTGGTTAATGAGAAGAACACACAAGCAATGACACTGTTGGATCCATAGGCGGATTGTGAAAAGAACACACATGCAATGACTATGGTTGTTGTTAGTAAAAAGAACACACATGCAATGACACTGGTGGATCTATGTGTAGTCTCTGCAGAGAACACACATTTCAATGACACTAGTGGATCCATATGTGGTATGCAAATAGTCATGAAATGACTCTAGTTGTTGTTAGTAAAAAGAACACACATGCAATGACACTGGTGGATCCATCTGTGGTCTCTGAAGAGAACACACATGCAATGACTAAGGCTATGGTTAATGAGAACAACACACATGCAACGACATTGGTGGATCCATAGGTGGATTGTGAAAAGAACACACATCCAATGACTCTGTTTGTTGTTAGTAAAAATAACACACATGCAATGACACTGGTGGATCCATGTGTGGTCTCTGAAGACAACACACATTTCAATGACACTGGTGGATCCATATGTGGTATGTGAAAAGAATAGTCATGAAATGACTCCAGTTGTGGTTAGTAAAAATAACACACATGCAATGACACTGGTGAATCCATGTGTGGTCTCTAAACAGAACACAGATGCAATGACTCTAGTTGTGGTTAGTGAGAAGAACACACATGCAATGATACTGGTGGATCCATAGGTGGATTATGAACATAACACACATGCAATGACTCTAGTTGTTGTTAGTAAAGAGAACACACATGCAATGACACTGGTGGATCTATGTGTGGTCTCTAAAGAGAACACACATTTCAATGACACTCGTGGATCCATATGTGGTATGTGAAAAGAATAGTCATGAAATGCCTCTAGTTGTTTTAGTAAAAAGAACACACGTGCAATGACAATGGTGGTTCCAAATTTGGTCTGTGAAAAAACACGCATGCAATGACTCTAGCTGTGGTTAATGAGAAGAACACACATGCAATGAAACTAGTGGATCCATAGGTGGATTGTGAAAAGAAAACACATGCAATGACTCTGGTTGTTGTTAGTAAAAAGAACACACATGCAATGACACTAGTGGATCCATGTGCGGTATCTGAAGAGAACACACATTTCAATGACACTGGTGGATCCATATGTGGTATGTGAAAAGAATAGTCATGAAATGACTCTAGTTGTTGTTAGTAAAAAGAACACACATGCAATGCCAATGGTGGTTCCAAATTTGTTCTGTGAAAAGAACACACATGTAATGACTCAGGATGTGGTTAATGAGAAGAACACACATGAAATGATACTGATGGATCCATCGGTGGATTGTGAAAAGAACACACATCCAATGACTATGGTTGTTGTTAGTAAAAAGAACACACATGCAATGACACTGGTGGATCCATGTGTGGTCTTTGAAGATAACACACATTTCAATGACACTGGTGGATCCATATGTGGTATGTGAAAAGAATAGTCATGAAATGACTCCAGTTGTTGTTACTAAAAAACAACACACATGCAATGACAATGGTGGTTCCATATGTGGTCTATGAAAAGAACAGACATGCAATGACTAAGGCTGTGGTTAATGAGAAGAACACACATGCAGTGACACTGGTGGATCCATAGATGGATTGTGAAAAGAACACACATGCAAGGACTCTGGTTGTTGTTAGTAAAAAGAACACACATGCAATGACACTGGTGGATCCATGCGTGGTCTCTTAAGAGAACACACATTTCAATAACACTGGTGGATCCATATGTGGTATGTGAAAAGAATAGTCATGAAATGACTCCAGTTGATGTTAGTAAAAAGAACACACGTGCAATGACACTCGTGGATCCATGTGTGGTCACTGAAGAGAACACACATGCAATGACTAAGGCTGTGGTTAATGAGAATAACACACATGCAATGACACTGGTGGATCCATAGGTGGATTGTGAAAAAAAACACATGCAATGACTCTGGTTGTTGTTAGTAAAAAGAACACACATGCAATGACACTTGTGGATCCATGTGTGATCTCTGAAGAGAACACACATTTCAATGACACTGGTGGATCCATATGTGGTATGTGAAAAGAATAGTCATGAAATGACTCCAGTTGTTGTTAGTAAAACGAACACACATGCAATGACACTGGTGGATCCAAGTGTGGTCTCTGAAGAGAACACACATGCAATGACTAAGGCAATGGTTAATGAGAAGAACACACAAGCAATGACACTGGTGGATCTATGTGTAGTCTCTGCAGAGAACACACATTTCAATGACACTGGTGGATCCATATGTGGTATGTGAAAAAAATAGTCATGAAATGACTCTAGTTGTTGTTAGTAAAAAGAACACACATGCAATGACACTGGTGGATCCATGTGTGGTCTCCGAAGAGAACACACATGCAATGACTAAGGCTATGGTTAATTAGAAGAACACACATGCAATGACACTGGTGGATCCATAGGTGGATTGTGAAAGGAACACACATGCAATGACTCTAGTTGTTGTTAGCAAAAAGAACACACATGCAATGACACTGGTGGATCCATGTCTGGTCTCTGAAGAGAACACACATTTCAATGACACTAGTTAATCCATATGTGGTATGTGAAAAGAATAGTCATGAAATGACTCTAGTTGTTGTTAGTAAAAAGACCACACATGCAATGACACTACTAGATCCATGTGTGGTATCTGAAGAGAACACACATGCAATGACTCTAGATGTGGTTAATGAGAAGAACACACATGCAATGACACTGGTTGTTGTTAGTAAAAAGAACACACATGCAATGACACTGGTGGATCCATGTGTGGTCTCTGAAGAGAACACACATTTCAATGACACTGGTGGATCCATATGTGGTATGTGAAAAGAATAGTCATGAAACGACTCTAGTTGTTGTTAGTAAAAAGAGCACACAATCAATGACACTGGTGGATCCATGTGTGGTCTTTGAAGATAACACACATGCAGTGACTAAGGCTATGGTTAATGAGGAGAATACACATGCAATGACACTGGTGGATCCATAGGTAGATTGTGAAAAGAACACACATGCAATCACTCTGGTTGTTGTTAGTAAAAAGAACACACATGCAATGACACTGCTGGATCCATGTGTGGTCTCTAAAGAGAACACACATTTCAATGACACTGGTGGATCCATATGTGCTATCTAAAAAGAATAGTCATGAAATGACTCTAGTTGTTGTTAGTAAAAAGAACACACATGCAATGACAATGGTGGATCCATGTGTGGTCTCTGAAGAGAACACACATGCAATGACTAAGGCTGTGGTTAATGAGAAGAACACACATGCAATGACATGGGTGGATCCATAGGTGGATTTTGAAAAGAACACACATGCAATGACTCTTTTGTTGTTAGTAAAAAGAACACACATTCAATGACACTGGCGGATCCATGCGTGGTCTCTGAAGAGAACACAGATTTCAATGACACTGGTGGATCCATATGTGGTATGTGAAAAGAATAGTCATGAAATGACTCTAGTTGTTGTTAGTAAAAAGAACACATGTGCAATGACACTGGTGGATCCATGTGTGGTCACTGAAGAGAACACACATGCAATGACTAAGGCTGTGGTTAATGAGAAGAACACACATGCGATGACACTGGTGGATCCATAGGTGGATTGTGAAAAGAACACACATGCAATGACTCTGGTTGTTGTTAGTAAAAAGAACACACATGCAATGACACTTGTGGATCCATGTGTGGTCTCTGAAGAGAACACACATTTCAATGACACTGGTGGATCCATATGTGGTATGTGAAAAGAATAGTCATGCAATGACTCTGGTTGTTGTTAGTAAAAAGAACACACATGCAATGACACTGGTGGATCCAAGTGTGGTCTCTGAAGAGAACACACATGCAATGACTAAGGCTGTGGTTAATGAGAAGAACACACAAGCAATGACACTGTTGGATCCATAGGCGGATTGTGAAAAGAACACACATGCAATGACTATGGTTGTTGTTAGTAAAAAGAACACACATGCAATGACACTGGTGGATCTATGTGTAGTCTCTGCAGAGAACACACATTTCAATGACACTAGTGGATCCATATGTGGTATGCAAATAGTCATGAAATGACTCTAGTTGTTGTTAGTAAAAAGAACACACATGCAATGACACTGGTGGATCCATCTGTGGTCTCTGAAGAGAACACACATGCAATGACTAAGGCTATGGTTAATGAGAACAACACACATGCAACGACATTGGTGGATCCATAGGTGGATTGTGAAAAGAACACACATCCAATGACTCTGTTTGTTGTTAGTAAAAATAACACACATGCAATGACACTGGTGGATCCATGTGTGGTCTCTGAAGACAACACACATTTCAATGACACTGGTGGATCCATATGTGGTATGTGAAAAGAATAGTCATGAAATGACTCCAGTTGTGGTTAGTAAAAATAACACACATGCAATGACACTGGTGAATCCATGTGTGGTCTCTAAACAGAACACAGATGCAATGACTCTAGTTGTGGTTAGTGAGAAGAACACACATGCAATGATACTGGTGGATCCATAGGTGGATTATGAACATAACACACATGCAATGACTCTAGTTGTTGTTAGTAAAGAGAACACACATGCAATGACACTGGTGGATATATGTGTGGTCTCTAAAGAGAACACACATTTCAATGACACTCGTGGATCCATATGTGGTATGTGAAAAGAATAGTCATGAAATGCCTCTAGTTGTTTTAGTAAAAAGAACACACGTGCAATGACAATGGTGGTTCCAAATTTGGTCTGTGAAAAAACACGCATGCAATGACTCTAGCTGTGGTTAATGAGAAGAACACACATGCAATGAAACTAGTGGATCCATAGGTGGATTGTGAAAAGAAAACACATGCAATGACTCTGGTTGTTGTTAGTAAAAAGAACACACATGCAATGACACTAGTGGATCCATGTGCGGTATCTGAAGAGAACACACATTTCAATGACACTGGTGGATCCATATGTGGTATGTGAAAAGAATAGTCATGAAATGACTCTAGTTGTTGTTAGTAAAAAGAACACACATGCAATGCCAATGGTGGTTCCAAATTTGTTCTGTGAAAAGAACACACATGCAATGACTCAGGATGTGGTTAATGAGAAGAACACACATGAAATGATACTGATGGATCCATCGGTGGATTGTGAAAAGAACACACATCCAATGACTATGGTTGTTGTTAGTAAAAAGAACACACATGCAATGACACTGGTGGATCCATGTGTGGTCTTTGAAGATAACACACATTTCAATGACACTGGTGGATCCATATGTGGTATGTGAAAAGAATAGTCATGAAATGACTCCAGTTGTTGTTACTAAAAAACAACACACATGCAATGACAATGGTGGTTCCATATGTGGTCTATGAAAAGAACAGACATGCAATGACTAAGGCTGTGGTTAATGAGAAGAACACACATGCAGTGACACTGGTGGATCCATAGATGGATTGTGAAAAGAACACACATGCAAGGACTCTGGTTGTTGTTAGTAAAAAGAACACACATGCAATGACACTGGTGGATCCATGCGTGGTCTCTTAAGAGAACACACATTTCAATAACACTGGTGGATCCATATGTGGTATGTGAAAAGAATAGTCATGAAATGACTCCAGTTGATGTTAGTAAAAAGAACACACGTGCAATGACACTCGTGGATCCATGTGTGTTCACTGAAGAGAACACACATGCAATGACTAAGGCTGTGGTTAATGAGAATAACACACATGCAATGACACTGGTGGATCCATAGGTGGATTGTGAAAAAAAACACATGCAATGACTCTGGTTGTTGTTAGTAAAAAGAACACACATGCAATGACACTTGTGGATCCATGTGTGATCTCTGAAGAGAACACACATTTCAATGACACTGGTGGATCCATATGTGGTATGTGAAAAGAATAGTCATGAAATGACTCCAGTTGTTGTTAGTAAAACGAACACACATGCAATGACACTGGTGGATCCAAGTGTGGTCTCTGAAGAGAACACACATGCAATGACTAAGGCAATGGTTAATGAGAAGAACACACAAGCAATGACACTGGTGGATCTATGTGTAGTCTCTGCAGAGAACACACATTTCAATGACACTGGTGGATCCATATGTGGTATGTGAAAAAAATAGTCATGAAATGACTCTAGTTGTTAGTAAAAAGAACACACATGCAATGACACTGGTGGATCCATGTGTGGTCTCCGAAGAGAACACACATGCAATGACTAAGGCTATGGTTAATTAGAAGAACACACATGCAATGACACTGGTGGATCCATAGGTGGATTGTGAAAGGAACACACATGCAATGACTCTAGTTGTTGTTAGCAAAAATAACACACATGCAATGACACTGGTGGATCCATGTCTGGTCTCTGAAGAGAACACACATTTCAATGACACTAGTGGATCCATATGTGGTATGTGAAAAGAATAGTCATGAAATGACTCTAGTTGTTAGTAAAAAGACCACACATGCAATGACACTACTGGATCCATGTGTGGTGTCTGAAGAGAACACACATGCAATGACTCTAGATGTGGTTAATGAGAAGAACACACATGCAATGATACTGGTTGTTGTTAGTAAAAAGAACACACATGCAATGACACTGGTGGATCCATGTGTGGTCTCTGAAGAGAACACACATTTCAATGACACTGGTGGATCCATATGTGGTATGTGAAAAGAATAGTCATGAAACGACTCTAGTTGTTGTTAGTAAAAAGAGCACACAATCAATGACACTGGTGGATCCATGTGTGGTCTTTGAAGATAACACACATGCAGTGACTAAGGCTATGGTTAATGAGGAGAATACACATGCAATGACACTGGTGGATCCATAGGTAGATTGTGAAAAGAACACACATGCAATCACTCTGGTTGTTGTTAGTAAAAAGAACACACATGCAATGACACTGTTGGATCCATGTGTGGTCTCTAAAGAGAACACACATTTCAATGACATTGGTGGATCCATATGTGCTATCTAAAAAGAATAGTCATGAAATGACTCTAGTTGTTGTTAGTAAAAAGAACACACATGCAATGACAATGGTGGATCCATGTGTGGTCTCTGAAGAGAACACACATGCAATGACTAAGGCTGTGGTTAATGAGAAGAACACACATGCAATGACATGGGTGGATCCATAGGTTATGGCATCCCGCAAAACCACTACTAGAAAATCGCGTTGTTTTTGTGCATTGCATCGTCATCATCATGCATTGTTTGTATGAAACTATTTCGAAATGCCTATTTTTGTTTTCTAAATAGCCCCCGTCTTTTTCAAATTAAAAACATCGGTCTGTTCCGGTCTTTTATTTGTCTAAAACTATTTACAAAATTTAATTAAAGAAAACCCTAGTCTAAATTTCTAGTCCTAAGTTCACCCAAAACTATCCTACCCACCTATTCTAGCTCGCCTCCTCACCCTGGCCCCAATCCCTACCCACCTTGCCACCTCATCAATCCACCCTGCAGCACCCCACTCCTTCTCTCACCCCAGTCCCACCTACCCCCTCTCTCTCTCCCTCACCGACAGCCTGGCCCCACCCCAGGCCCCACTCCCACCTGACCCCACCACCCTGGACCCGGTCCACCCCTCCCCGCGTGACCCCCTGCCTGCCCCTGGGTCCCACCGCCCCTGGCCCGACCCCACCACGCGCCCTACCTCGCCTGCCCACCTGCCCGCTGTCCCCTCCCTCTCTCTCCTCCGCTCGCGTTTTCCCCAACGCCCGAGCTCCCCCGTCGATCTCCGCCGCCCTGGCCCTCGCCCCGTCCTCCGCGACGCCCCGCTCCTCCTCGCCTGGTCAACCTCCCAGCCCCCGACGCTCCTCCTCGATCCCCACCTCCCCGAGCTCGTCGCCCTCTCTTCCGCCCCGCTCGCAGTGCCCTCCCGCTGCTCACCACCTCTCTCCCTAGCGCCTCCAGAGGCCGCGACCCTCCTTCCCGCCTCCGGCAGCAGTCCCCGCGGCCGCGCGCCGCCGAGATGGCTCCACACCTCGCCATGGCCGTCGGCGCCCCTAGCGTTCTGCCTCGCCCGACCTTCCCCTCCCCTGCTGCGCGTCCTCTCTGTCAGGAGCCGGGCCCAGTCGCCGGACCGCGTCCCCTGTCCTCGAGTGGCTCCCTCTCCTCTGCCGCGGAGCTCCACGAGCCCTACCGTCATGCGCGCCTTGCCCAGTTCCGCCTCACCCTGCTGTCGTTCAAGCTCGAGCCACCGTCGCCGACATGTGCTCTGTGGTTTTGTTTTCCTAGAGTGTGCCCTAGAAACGACGGGATAGTGTGGTTTGTGGGTTCTTGTGGTCACAAGGAGGATTCAGTGTCGTGGTGATGCATTGGTATGATGAAGTGGTGTTGTTTATCTCGGCAAATACCAATGCGGCTACGAAGTCGATGAGATGGTGTTGATGTGCTGCCGCAAACCAAGACCTTCCGGTGGATGAGAACGAGATGTTGGACAAGGGCATCAATGTCATCGACAAGATCTCCTACACGGATCCCAAGTTCGCCCCGATCAGGAGACCGATCCTGGTGTCCAAAGACTGAACCCGAACCCTCGGAACACCAAGATCTCCCAGTGCCGAGACCCGAGTCCGACACCGACAATCGAAACCGCGGAACCGACAAGTTCGCCTACCCGGACACCGTGCGACAAGATCTTCTCGGACCCGAGGACCATCAAGACTTCCGCTCGGCAACGCCAAGTACTCCTTCCTGGCTTCGAAGCCCGACCCCGTGGACCGACATGATCTTCTTCATGGATACGACAAGTACTTCCTCGAGGACGCCAAGTACTTCACCCCGAAGGCCAAGACCAAACCGGTACATGGACCCGACAAGATCTTCGTGACGACAAGATCGACGCCGACCAGGACGAATCCGATGCGCCCCGACGCCGAACCAAGTCCTTCTTCGCGGAACGCCAAGATCTACTTCCGTTATCCGAGACCGATCCCGCCGAGACCGAACCCCAGATCCGGACCCTGAGAACCGACCCCGAACCCCTCGGAGCCCAAGTTCGCCGAACCCTAATGTGACTCCCTATCCGAGACCCCATTATTTTATAATATGACATTATCAACTAATGCATATTAAATCGTTCATGCTTGCATACATGTTGTGGGTTTGGGGGCATTATGCCGATTCACCTCATAATTAAATGTGGGGCCCATATGCGGACTTTTCCAGTCTTATATTGACCCCATTTAAATTTGTGTAGCGAACCGGTGATATATTTTGCCATGTTAAGACAACATTTAAAATGTGGGGTATCTAAACAACATGAACCACCTAAATATCTGTCGGGACCCCGGTTCCGCTTAATATTGCCTAATTGCATCGCATCTTGCCATGTCATACATCATACATGCATCATGCCCGATCTTATGCCGTAGTAATAAATAGTGTATCCGGTGTTTCTTCTAGTGTTTTGCTTCTTCGCGGATAAGATCGATGAGTTGATGTGAGCTTTGCCCCGATCTTCGGATGAACCTTCGGCGTTGTTTTCAGGCGAGCATCTCCCCCTTTCTACCTACCTTACTTTTATAGTATTTATTCCCTCCTGTTGATCTATTGTTGTATGTGTTGCGATGCTCTAGTTTTCGTACCCGTGATATCCCTTCCAGCCTTATATTGCCTTGGACACATCCTATTACCTGTTGTTTGGTAGATAGTTGGACTTGCGCATCGTAGTCGCTTGCTCAAGTGCTGTTGCGTGTCGTCAAGTACCACAGTTGTTGGAAGGCTGCCATAAGCTTTATGTTGGAGATGGTTATAACTTTAATTATTGTTTAATAACTAAAATGGAAGTAGGTAATGCAGAGGCACCGGTGGGTGATAGACAATATTTGGTTTCCGACCGCTCACTGGTGTCCCGTAGGACCCCGAGTTCTTGACACCTGTTCCGAGATCGAGCGCGCTAACCACATGTGGGATGTGTGGGCACCCCATCGATTTAGTACCTGATTCCAAGTATTGTACTGGGGGCCACAACTAGTTTGAGGCTTTATTACTATTCTGTACTTATGCCATGTTTTACTGCTTTATTTAAATTGTGCGATGGATAGCACACTGTACTGTTTAGGATCGTGACCCGTTTTCGCTGTATCGACAAGCCCGAGAGTTTCGGGTTCCCAGTCGTTTACAGCCGGCTCCACAAACCCTGAGTCCGTCTCGGAGCCCGGCCGACTTCGTTGCGGGTGTACTTAGTGGGGTGCCCCCCCCCCCGTGCTTGCTTTGGGTCTGGGAAACGTCATGACTTAGGCCCCGCCGACATACCGATGGGTGTATGTTAATTGATCTGGCAAAAAGGGTCGAAGTGCGTGTGGATATCTCATGCTAATCGCGTGTGGATACTTTGGTGCACCCCTGCAGGGTTAAATCTTTTCGAAAAGCCGTGTCCGCGGTTATGGACGACTTGGAGCACAGTGCTTGATCATAGACAACTATAACTAAAGTTTACTGTTATAAATTGACTTGTATCCGTTATGACTAGTAATCAGCTTCACTACAACGAATGGCTAAATGAAAGTACCAACAACTGCTGGGTTTTGGGATATCTCATGCTAATTGTATCTGACTAGTAAGTGTTGCAACTACAACGGAATGGTTAACTAAAACGGACCACTTCTTATTTTATCAGGACGATCATCTACACCTGTCTAGTAATTGCTGCAACAATAACTGAACAAATAAAACTGCCAACTGTGTGAGTTCCTCGGTTGACTTCCTCGTTTGGTCTCGAGGGGGAAATACCAGGATGGGTATGTTTGGTGGTAGAACCAGGTTGGTTCCGAATAGGTCTTTCTTATCCCTCTCTGATAGCCGACAGTTATATCGAGTCTCTATAGGTTGTTCAGTGCATGTCGCGCTGCCGCTCCAGTCCACCATACCTATGTAGGCGAGGACCGCCGAATTCTAGCCTCGCCGTGTACTGGCCTCAGTACTGACGCTCCTCTTTTTCCTTTGCCCTTTGTCGGCACCCCTTTTGTTTTAGCAGGTTTTGAGATCGACGTCGTTAGCAGGGTTACCCTTTCGGCTTGGCCTGGGCAGGGTTATGGACGCCATTGGTTATTCTTCGGGGCTCTTAGCCCCATTTGCATCTTGTCCGTAGTCGGACGCTCTATCATTTTCAAGGTGATTTGGATCTTTGTATATTATATCTGTATCCTTGACTCATTGAGTCGCTGCTGTATATATATCTGTTCTGTGGGTCCCATCGAGGACAGTTGTGTAATGTTATTACTTCGTTTTCCACCCGCACGAAAGTGCCTGGTGGGCACCTTTGAATCGTTTCTATGCGGGTTGGGCGGAAATCGCTGAAACTTGCATAGGGTCGATTCTGAGGGTGTTACAGAGTGGTATCAGAGCCCAGCAGTTGCGATACCCCACAAGTCCAGCCTGTAGGATAACCTAGCTAACGGCCGAAGTAGAGTGTCAAAACTATTTTTGCAAAATCGGTTGGATAGTTCTGATTAGGTCTGATTTTACTCCTTACCCCTCTGCTGCTCTCCTCTCACCTCTGCGTGTTTGAATCCGCTCTCTTCTCTCTCTTCGAGTCCAGGATTTCTCGTGGTTGGGTTCCGTCGTACCTTCAGGGTTTCGCTTCCTCTTTTGGTAACGGTGTTGCTACGTCTGGTCTTCATGCTATCCGAGGAATCCTTCCTCGGGTGGACTTCTCCTTGCTCCTTCTCGTGCCTTACGGTGATTTCCAACGCGACGACATCATCTACGCCAGATCCGATGCAGAGTCTGCATCACTCCTTTGTTTCCGGACCTCGATTGATGAGATCTTCAGTATGATTCCGAGAATGGTTGCACGCTTTTCTACTGATTGTGCAGATAATAGATTGGGTGCGTGATGGATTGGCCCCCATGCCGACTACCCTTTCTATTCGCTCTTGTACATTGAAGTGGGATAGGCCGCATCTTTTCTCTCCTTCTATCGAAGTTAGAGGTGGCTTTATTTGTTGATACCTCTACCTTCGACCTTTTGTTCCCGGAGTGTTCCCTCGACGATCACGGACAACAACCTTTTGTTAGTGGTGTCGCGAGGATCTACACGAAGCGAAAAGACGCAGATCGCCGACCTTCCTTCCGGTACCATGAGGCGGATCTCGAGGGCGAGATCCATTGTTAGTGGTGTCGAATTGTGGCATCCCGCAAAACCACTACTAGAAAATCGCGTTGTTTTTGTGCATTGCATCGTCATCATCATGCATTGTTTGTATGAAACTATTTCGAAACGCCTATTTTTGTTTTCTAAATAGCCCCCGTCTTTTTCAAATTAAAAACATCGGTCTGTTCCGGTCTTTTATTTGTCTAAAACTATTTACAAAATTTAATTAAAGAAAACCCTAGTCTAAATTTCTAGTCCTAAGTTCACCCAAAACTATCCTACCCACCTATTCTAGCTCGCCACCTCACCCTGGCCCCAATCCCTACCCACCTTGCCACCTCATCAATCCACCCTGCAGCACCCCACTCCTTCTCTCACCCTAGTCCCACCTACCCCCTCTCTCTCTCCCTCACCGACAGCCTGGCCCCACCCCAGGCCCCACTCCCACCTGACCCCACCACCCTGGACCCGGTCCACCCCTCCCCGCGTGACCCCCTGCCTGCCCCTGGGTCCCACCGCCCCTGGCCCGACCCCACCACGCGCCCCACCTCGCCTGCCCACCTGCCCGCTGTCCCCTCCCTCTCTCTCCTCCGCTCGCGTTTTCCCCAACACCCGAGCTCCCCCGTCGATCTCCGCCGCCCTGGCCCTCGCCCCGTCCTCCGCGACGCCCCGCTCCTCCTCGCCTGGTCAACCTCCCAGCCCCCGACGCTCCTCCTCGATCCCCACCTCCCCGAGCTCGTCGCCCTCTCTTCCGCCCCGCTCGCAGTGCCCTCCCGTGGCTCACCACCTCTCTCCCTAGCGCCTCCAGAGGCCGCGACCCTCCTTCCCCCCTCCGGCAGCAGTCCCCGCGGCCGCGTGCCGCCGAGATGGCTCCACACCTCGCCATGGCCGTCGGCGCCCCTAGCGTTCTGCCTCGCCCGACCTTCCCCTCCCCTGCTGCGCGTCCTCTCTGTCAGGAGCCGGGCCCAGTCGCCGGACCGCGTCCCCTGTCCTCGAGTGGCTCCCTCTCCTCTGCCGCGGAGCTCCGCGAGCCCTACCGTCATGCGCGCCTTGCCCAGTTCCGCCTCACCCTGCTGTCGTTCAAGCTCGAGCCACCGTCGCCGACATGTGCTCTGTGGTTTTGTTTTCCTGGAGTGTGCCCTAGAAACGACGGGATAGTGTGGTTTGTGGGTTCTTGTGGTCACAAGGAGGATTCAGTGTCGTGGTGATGCATTGGTATGATGAAGTGGTGTTGTTTATCTCGGCAAATACCAATGCGGCTACGAAGTCGATGAGATGGTGTTGATGTGCTGCCGCAAACCAAGACCTTCCGGCGGATGAGAACGAGATGTTGGACAAGGGCATCAATGTCATCAACAAGATCTCCTACACGGATCCCAAGTTCGCCCCGATCAGGAGACCGATCCTGGTGTCCAAAGACCGAACCCGAACCCTCGGAACACCAAGATCTCCCAGTGCCGAGACCCGAGTCCGACACCGACAATCGAAACCGCGGAACCGACAAGTTCGCCTACCCGGACACCGTGCGACAAGATCTTCTCGGACCCGAGGACCATCAAGACTTCCGCTCGGCAACGCCAAGTACTCCTTCCTGGCTTCGAAGCCCGACCCCGTGGACCGACATGATCTTCTTCATGGATACGACAAGTACTTCCTCGAGGACGCCAAGTACTTCACCCCGAAGGCCAAGACCAAACCGGTACATGGACCCGACAAGATCTTCGTGACGACAAGATCGACGCCGACCAGGACGAATCCGATGCGCCCCGACGCCGAACCAAGTCCTTCTTCGCGGAACGCCAAGATCTACTTCCGTTATCCGAGACCGATCCCGCCGAGACCGAACCCCAGATCCGGACCCTGAGAACCGACCCCGAACCCCTCGGAGCCCAAGTTCGCCGAACCCTAATGTGACTCCCTATCCGAGACCCCATTATTTTATAATATGACATTATCAACTGATGCATATTAAATCGTTCATGCTTGCATACATGTTGTGGGTTTGGGGGCATTATGCCGATTCACCTCATAATTAAATGTGGGGCCCATATGCGGACTTTTCCAGTCTTATATTGACCCCATTTAAATTTGTGTAGCGAACCGGTGATATATTTTGCCATGTTAAGACAACATTTAAAATGTGGGGTATCTAAACAACATGAACCACCTAAATATCTGTCGGGACCCCGGTTCTGCTTAATATTGCCTAATTGCATCGCATCTTGCCATGTCATACATCATACATGCATCATGCCCGATCTTATGCCGTAGTAATAAATAGTGTATCCGGTGTTTCTTCTAGTGTTTTGCTTCTTCGCGGATAAGATCGATGAGTTGATGTGAGCTTCGCCCCGATCTTCGGATGAACCTTCGGCGTTGTTTTCAGGCGAGCATCTCCCCCTTTCTACCTACCTTACTTTTATAGTATTTATTCCCTCCTGTTGATCTATTGCTGTATGTGTTGCGATGCTCTAGTTTTCGTACCCGTGATATCCCTTGCAGCCTTATATTGCCTTGGACACATCCTATTACCTGTTGTTTGGTAGATAGTTGGACTTGCGCATCGTAGTCGCTTGCTCAAGTGCTGTTGCGTGTCGTCAAGTACCACAGTTGTTGGAAGGCTGCCATAAGCTTTATGTTGGAGATGGTTATAACTTAATTATTGTTTAATAACTAAAATGGAAGTAGGTAATGCAGAGGCACCGGTGGGTGATAGACAATATTTGGTTTCCGACCGCTCACTGGTGTCCCGTAGGACCCCGAGTTCTTGACACCTGTTCCGAGATCGAGCGCGCTAACCACATGTGGGATGTGTGGGCACCCCATCGATTTAGTACCTGATTCCAAGTATTGTACTGGGGGCCACAACTAGTTTGAGGTTTTATTACTATTCTGTACTTATGCCATGTTTTACTGCTTTATTTAAATTGTGCGATGGATAGCACACTGTACTGTTTAGGATCGTGACCCGTTTTCGCTGTATCGACAAGCCCGAGAGTTTCGGGTTCCCAGTCGTTTACAGCCGGCTCCACAAACCCTGAGTCCGTCTCGGAGCCCGGCCGACTTCGTTGCGGGTGTACTTAGTGGGGTGGCCCCCCCGTGCTTGCTTTGGGTCTGGGAAACGTCATGACTTAGGCCCCGCCGACATACCGATGGGTGTATGTTAATTGATCTGGCAAAAAGGGTCGAAGTGCGTGTGGATATCTCATGCTAATCGCGTGTGGATACTTTGGTGCACCCCTGCAGGGTTAAATCTTTTCGAAAAGCCGTGTCCGCGGTTATGGACGACTTGGAGCACAGTGCTTGATCATAGACAACTATAACTAAAGTTTACTGTTATAAATTGACTTGTATCCGTTATGACTAGTAATCAGCTTCACTACAACGAATGGCTAAATGAAAGTACCAACAACTGCTGGGTTTTGGGATATCTCATGCTAATTGTATCTGACTAGTAAGTGTTGCAACTACAACGGAATGGTTAACTAAAACGGCCCACTGCTTATTTTATCAGGACGATCATCTACACCTGTCTAGTAATTGCTGCAACAATAACTGAACAAATAAAACTGCCAACTGTGTGAGTTCCTCGGTTGACTTCCTCGTTTGGTCTCGAGGGGGAAATACCAGGATGGGTATGTTTGGTGGTAGAACCAGGTTGGTTCCGAATAGGTCTTTCTTATCCCTCTCTGATAGCCGACAGTTATATCGAGTCTCTATAGGTTGTTCAGTGCATGTCGCGCTGCCGCTCCAGTCCACCATACCTATGTAGGCGAGGACCGCCGAATTCTAGCCTCGCCGTGTACTGGCCTCAGTACTGACGCTCCTCTTTTTCCTTTGCCCTTTGTCGGCACCCCTTTTGTTTTAGCAGGTTTTGAGATCGACGTCGTTAGCAGGGTTACCCTTCCGGCTTGGCCTGGGCAGGGTTATGGACGCCATTGGTTATTCTTCAGGGCTCTTAGCCCCATTTGCATCTTGTCCGTAGTCGGACGCTCTATCATTTTCAAGGTGATTTGGATCTTTGTATATTATATCTGTATCCTTGACTCATTGAGTCGCTGCTGTATATATATCTGTTCTGTGGGTCCCATCGAGGACTGTTGTGTAATGTTATTACTTCGTTTTCCACCCGCACGAAAGTGCCTGGTGGGCACCTTTGAATCGTTTCTATGCGGGTTGGGCGGAAATCGCTGAAACTTGCATAGGGTCGATTCTGAGGGTGTTACATAGGTGGATTTTGAAAATAACACACATGCAATGACTCTTTTGTTGTTAGTAAAAAGAACACACATTCAATGACACTGGCGGATCCATGCGTGGTCTCTGAAGAGAACACAGATTTCAATGACACTGGTGGATCCATATGTGGTATGTGAAAAGAATAGTCATGAAATGACTCTAGTTGTTGTTAGTAAAAAGAACACATGTGCAATGACACTGGTGGATCCATGTGTGGTCACTGAAGAGAACACACATGCAATGACTAAGCCTGTGGTTAATGAGAAGAACACACATGCGATGACACTGGTGGATCCATAGGTGGATTGTGAAAAGAACACACATGCAATGACTCTGGTTGTTGTTAGTGAAAAGAACACACATGCAATGACACTTGTGGATCCATGTGTGGTCTCTGAAGAGAACACACATTTCAATGACACTGGTGGATCCATATGTGGTATGTGAAAAGAATAGTCATGCAATGACTCTGGTTGTTGTTAGTAAAAAGAACACACATGCAATGACACTGGTGGATCCAAGTGTGGTCTCTAAAGAGAACACACATGCAATGACTAAGGCTGTGGTTAATGAGAAGAACACACAAGCAATGACACTGTTGGATCCATAGGAGGATTGTGAAAAGAACCCACATGCAATAACTATGGTTGTTGTTAGTAAAAAGAACACACATGCAATGACACTGGTGGATCTTTGTGTAGTCTCTGCAGATAACACACATTTCAATGACACTGGTGGATCCATATGTGGTATGCGAAAACAATAGTCATGAAATGACTCTAGTTGTTGTTAGTAAAAAGAACACACATGCAATGACACTGGTGGATCCATCTGTGGTGTCTGAAGAGAACACACATGCAATGACTAAGGCTATGGTTAATGAGAACAACACACATGCAACGACATTGGTGGATCCATAGGTGGATTGTGAAAAGAACACACATCCAATGACTCTGTTTGTTGTTAGTAAAAATAACACACATGCAATGACACTGGTGGATCCATGTGTGGTCTCTGAAGACAACACACATTTCAATGACACTGGTGGATCCATATGTGGTATGTGAAAAGAATAGTCATGAAATGACTCCAGTTGTGGTTAGTAAAAATAACACACATGCAATGACACTGGTGAATCCATGTGTGGTCTCTGAAGAGAACACACATGCAATGACTCTAGTTGTGGTTAGTGAGAAGAACACACATGCAATGATACTGGTGGATCCATAGGTGGATTATGAACAGAACACACATGCAATGACTCTAGTTGTTGTTAGTAAAGAGAACACACATGCAATGACACTGGTGGATCTATTTGTGGTCTCTAAAGAGAACACACATTTCAATGACACTCGTGGATCCATATGTGGTATGTGAAAAGAATAGTCATGAAATGCCTCTAGTTGTTGTTAGTAAAAAGAACACACGTGCAATGACAATGGTGGTTCCAAATTTGGTCTGTGAAAAAACACGCATGCAATGACTCTAGCTGTGGTTAATGAGAAGAACACACATGCAATGACACTAGTGGATCCATAGGTGGATTGTGAAAAGAACACACATGCAATGACTCTGGTTGTTGTTAGTAAAAAGAACACACATGCAATGACACTAGTAGATCCATGTGTGGTCTCTGAAGAGAACACACATTTCAATGACACTGGTGGATCCATATGTGGTATGTGAAAAGAATAGTCATGAAATGACTCTAGTTGTTGTTAGTAAAAAGACCACACATGCAATGACACTACTGGATCCATGTGTGGTGTCTGAAGAGAACACACATGCAATGACTCTAGATGTGGTTAATGATAAGAACACACATGCAATGACACTGGTTGTTGTTAGTAAAAAGAACACACATGCAATGACACTGGTGGATCCATGTGTGGTCTCTGAAGAGAACACACATTTCAATGACACTGGTGGATCCATATGTGGTCTGTGAAAAGAATAGTCATGAAACGACTCTAGTTGTTGTTAGTAAAAAGAGCACACAATCAATGACACTGGTGGATCCATGTGTGGTCTTTGAAGATAACACACATGCAGTGACTAAGGCTATGGTTAATGAGGAGAATACACATGCAATGACACTGGTGGATCCATAGGTAGATTGTGAAAAGAACACAGATGCAATCACTCTGGTTGTTGTTAGTAAAAAGAACACACATGCAATGACACTGCTGGATCCATGTGTGGTCTCTAAAGAGAACACACATTTCAGTGACACTGGTGGATCCATATGTGCTATCTGAAAAGAATAGTCATGAAATGACTCTAGTTGTTGTTAGTAAAAAGAACACACATGCAATGACAATGGTGGATCCATGTGTGGTCTCTGAAGAGAACACACATGCAATGACTAAGGCTGTGGTTAATGAGAAGAACACACATGCAATGACATGGGTGGATCCATAGGTGGATTTTGAAAAGAACACACATGCAATGACTCTTTTGTTGTTAGTAAAAAGAACACACATTCAATGACACTGGCAGATCCATGCGTGGTCTCTGAAGAGAACACAGATTTCAATGACACTGGTGGATCCATATGTGGTATGTGAAAAGAATAGTTATGAAATGACTCTAGTTGTTGTTAGTAAAAAGAACACATGTGCAATGACACTGGTGGATCCATGTGTGGTCACTGAAGAGAACACACATGCAATGACTAAGGCTGTGGTTAATGAGAAGAACAAACATGCGATGACACTGGTGGATCCATAGGTGGATTGTGAAAAGAACACACATGCAATGACTCTGGTTGTTGTTAGTAAAAAGAACACACATGCAATGACACTTGTGGATCCATGTGTGGTCTTTGAAGAGAACACACATTTCAATGACACTGGTGGATCCATATGTGGTATGTGAAAAGAATAGTCATGCAATGACTCTGGTTGTTGTTAGTAAAAAAGAACACACATGCAATGACACTGGTGGATCCAAGTGTGGTCTCTGAAGAGAACACACATGCAATGACTAAGGCTGTGGTTAATGAGAAGAACACACAAGCAATGACACTGTTGGATACATAGGCGGATTGTGAAAAGAACCCACATGCAATAACTATGGTTGTTGTTAGTAAAAAGAACACACATGCAATGACACTGGTGGATCTATGTGTAGTCTCTGCAGAGAACACACATTTCAATGACACTGGTGGATCCATATGTGGTATCCGAAAAGAATAGTCATGAAATGACTCTAGTTGTTGTTAGTAAAAAGAACACACATGCAATGACACTGGTGGATCCATCTGTGGTCTCTGAAAAGAACACACATGCAATGACTAAGGCTATGGTTAATGAGAACAACACACATGCAACGACATTGGTGGATCCATAGGTGGATTGTAAAAAGAACACACATCCAATGACTCTGTTTGTTGTTAGTAAAAATAACACACATGCAATGACACTGGTGGATCCATGTGTGGTCTCTGAAGACAACACACATTTCAATGACACTGGTGGATCCATATGTGGTATGTGAAAAGAATAGTCATGAAATGACTCCAGTTGTGGTTAGTAAAAATAACACACATGCAATGACACTGGTGAATCCATGTGTGGTCTCTGAAGAGAACACACATGCAATGACTCTAGTTGTGGTTAGTGAGAAGAACACACATGCAATGATACTGGTGGATCCATAGGTGGATTATGAACAGAACACACATGCAATGACTCTAGTTGTTGTTAGTAAAGAGAACACACATGCAATGACACTGGTGGATCTATTTGTGGTCTCTAAAGAGAACACACATTTCAATGACACTCGTGGATCCATATGTGGTATGTGAAAAGAATAGTCATGAAATGCCTCTAGTTGTTGTTAGTAAAAAGAACACACGTGCAATGACAATGGTGGTTCCAAATTTGGTCTGTGAAAAAACACGCATGCAATGACTCTAGCTGTGGTTAATGAGAAGAACACACATGCAATGACACTAGTGGATCCATAGGTGGATTGTGAAAAGAACACACATGCAATGACTCTGGTTGTTGTTAGTAAAAAGAACACACATGCAATGACACTAGTAGATCCATGTGTGGTCTCTGAAGAGAACACACATTTCAATGACACTGGTGGATCCATATGTGGTATGTGAAAAGAATAGTCATGAAATGACTCTAGTTGTTGTTAGTAAAAAGACCACACATGCAATGACACTACTGGATCCATGTGTGGTGTCTAAAGAGAACACACATGCAATGACTCTAGATGTGGTTAATGAGAAGAACACACATGCAATGACACTGGTTGTTGTTAGTAAAAAGAACACACATGCAATGACACTGGTGGATCCATGTGTGGTCTCTGAAGAGAACACACATTTCAATGACACTGGTGGATCCATATGTGGTATGTGAAAAGAATAGTCATGAAACGACTCTAGTTGTTGTTAGTAAAAAGAGCACACAATCAATGACACTGGTGGATCCATGTGTGGTCTTTGAAGATAACACACATGCAGTGACTAAGGCTATGGTTAATGAGGAGAATACACATGCAATGACACTGGTGGATCCATAGGTAGATTGTGAAAAGAACACACATGCAATCACTCTGGTTGTTGTTAGTAAAAAGAACACACATGCAATGACACTCCTGGATCCATGTGTGGTCTCTAAAGAGAACACACATTTCAATGACACTGGTGGATCCATATGTGCTATCTGAAAAGAATAGTCATGAAATGACTCTAGTTGTTGTTAGTAAAAAGAAAACACATGCAATGACAATGGTGGAGCCATGTGTGGTCTCTGAAGAGAACACACATGCAATGACTAAGGCTGTGGTTAATGAGAAGAACACACATGCAATGACATGGGTGGATCCATAGGTGGATTTTGAAAAGAACACACATGCAATGACTCTTTTGTTGTTAGTAATAAGAACACACATTCAATGACACTGGCGGATCCATGCGTGGTCTCTGAAGAGAACACAGATTTCAATGACACTGGTGGATCCATATGTGGTATGTGAAAAGAATAGTCATGAAATGACTCTAGTTGTTGTTAGTAAAAAGAACACATGTGCAATGACACTGGTGGATCCATGTGTGGTCACTGAAGAGAACACACATGCAATGACTAAGGCTGTGGTTAATGAGAAGAACACACATGCGATGACACTGGTGGATCCATAGGTGGATTGTGAAAAGAACACACATGCAATGACTCTGGTTGTTGTTAATAAAAAGAACACACATGCAATGACACTCGTGGATCCATGTGTGGTCTCTGAAGAGAACACACATTTCAATGACACTGGTGGATCCATATGTGGTATGTGAAAAGAATAGTCATGCAATGACTCTGGTTGTTGTTAGTAAAAAGAACACACATGCAATGACACTGGTGGATCCAAGTGTGGTCTCTGAAGAGAACACACATGCAATGACTAAGGCTGTGGTTAATGAGAAGAACACAGAAGCAATGACACTGTTGGATCCATAGGCGGATTGTGAAAAGAACCCACATGCAATGACTATGGTTGTTGTTAGTAAAAAGAACACACATGCAATGACACTGGTGGATCTATGTGTAGTCTCTGCAGAGAACACACATTTCAATGACACTGGTGGATCCATATGTGGTATGTGAAAAGAATAGTCATGAAATGACTCTAGTTGTTGTTAGTAAAAAGAACACACATGCAATGACACTGGTGGATCCATCTGTGGTCTCTGAAGAGAACACACATGCAATGACTAAGGCTATGGTTAATGAGAACAACACACATGCAACGACATTGGTGGATCCATAGGTGGATTGTGAAAAGAACACACATCCAATGACTCTGTTTGTTGTTAGTAAAAATAACACACATGCAATGACACTGGTGGATCCATGTGTGGTCTCTGAAGACAACACACATTTCAATGACACTGGTGGATCCATATGTGGTATGTGAAAAGAATAGTCATGAAATGACTCCAGTTATGGTTAGTAAAAATAACACACATGCAATGGCACTGGTGAATCCCTGTGTGGTCTCTGAAGAGAACACACATGCAATGACTCTAGTTGTGGTCAGTGAGAAGAACACACATGCAATGATACTAGTGGATCCATAGGTGGATTATGAACAGAACACACATGCAATGACTCTAGTTGTTGTTAGTAAAGAGAACACACATGCAATGACACTGGTGGATCTATGTGTGGTCTCTAAAGAGAACACACATTTCAATGACACTCGTGGATCCATATGTGGTATGTGAAAAGAATAGTCATGAAATGCCTCTAGTTGTTGTTAGTAAAAAGAACACACGTGCAATGACAATGGTGGTTCCAAATTTGGTCTGTGAAAAAACACGCATGCAATGACTCTAGCTGTGGTTAATGAGAAGAACACACATGCAATGACACTAGTGGATCCATAGGTGGATTGTGAAAAGAACACACATGCAATGACTCTGGTTGTTGTTAGTAAAAAGAACACACATGCAATGACACTAGTAGATCCATGTGTGGTCTCTGAAGAGAACACACATTTCAATGACACTGGTGGATCCATATGTGGTATGTGAAAAGAATAGTCATGAAATGACTCTAGTTGTTGTTAGAAAAAAGAACACACATGCAATGCCAATGGTGGTTCCAAATTTGTTCAGTGAAAAAGAACACACATGCAATGACTCAGGATGTGGTTAATGAGAAGAACACACATGAAATGATACTGATGGATCCATCGGTGGATTGTGAAAAGAACACACATCCAATGACTATGGTTGTTGTTAGTAAAAAGAACACACATGCAACGACACTGGTGGATCCATGTGTGGTCTTTGAAGATAACACACATTTCAATGACACTGGTGGATCCATATGTGGTATGTGAAAAGAATAGTCATGAAATGACTCCACTTGTTGTTAGTAAAAAACAACACACATGCAATGACAATGGTGGTTCCATATGTGGTCTATGAAAAGAACAGACATGCAATGACTAAGGCTGTGGTTAATGAGAAGAACACACATGCAGTGACACCGGTGGATCCATAGATGGATTGTGAAAAGAACACACATGCAAGGACTCTGGTTGTTGTTAGTAAAAAGAACACACATGCAATGACACTGCTGGATCCATGCATGGTCTCTTAAGAGAACACACATTTCAATAACACTGGTGGATCCATATGTGGTATGTGAAAAGAATAGTCATGAAATGACACCAGTTGTTGTTAGTAAAATGAACACACGTGCAATGACACTCGTGGATCCATGTGTGGTAACTGAAGAGAACACACATGCAATGACTAAGGTTATGGTTAATGAGAAGAACACACATGCAATGACACTGGTGGATCCATAGGTGGATTGTGAAAAAAAACACATGCAATGACTCTGGTTGTTGTTAGTAAAAAGAACACACATGCAATGACACTTGTGGATCCATGTGTGATCTCTGAAGAGAACACACATTTCAATGACACTGGTGGATCCATATGTGGTATGTGAAAAGAATAGTCATGAAATGACTCCAGTTGTTGTTAGTAAAACGAACACACATGCAATGACACTGGTGGATCCAAGTGTGGTCTCTGAAGAGAACACACATGCATGACTAAGGCAGTGGTTAATGAGAAGAACACACAAGCAATGACACTGTTGGATCCATAGGTGGATTGTGAAAAGAGCACACATGCAATGACTATGGTTGTTGTTAGTAAAAAGAACACACATGCAATGACACTGGTGGATCTATGTGTAGTCTCTGCAGAGAACACACATTTCAATGACACTGGTGGATCCATATGTGGTATGTGAAAAAAATAGTCATGAAATGACTCTAGTTGTTGTTAGTAAAAAGAACACACATGCAATGACACTGGTGGATCCATGTGTGGTCTCCAAAGAGAACACACATGCAATGACTAAGGCTATGGTTAATTAGAAGAACACACATGCAATGACACTGGTGGATCCATAGGTGGATTGTGAAAAGAACACACATGCAATGACTCTAGTTGTTGTTAGCAAAAATAACACACATGCAATGACACTGGTGGATCCATGTGTGATCTCTGAAGAGAACACACATTTCAATGACACTAGTGGATCCATATGTGGTATGTGAAAAGAATAGTCATGAAATGACTCTAGTTGTTGTTAGTAAAAAGACCACACATGCAATGACACTACTGGATCCATGTGTGGTCTCTGAAAAGAACACACATGCAATGACTCTAGATGTGGTTAATGAGAAGAACACACATGCAATGACACTGGTGGATCCATGTGTGGTCTTTGAAGAGAACACATATTTCAATGACACTGGTGGATCCATATGTGGTATGTGAAAAGAATAGTCATGAAATGACTCCAGTTGTTGTTAGTAAAAAGAACACTCATGCAATCACACTGGTGGATCCATGTGTGGTCTCTAAAGAGAACACACATGCAATGACACTAGTGGATCCATAGGTTGATTGTGAAAACAACACACATGCAATGACTCTGGTTGTTGTTAGTAAAAAGAACACACATGCAATGACACTGGTGGATCCATGTGTGGTCTCTGAAGAGAACACACATTTAATTGACACTAGTGGATCCATATGTGTTATGTGAAAAGAATAGTCATGAAATGACTCCAGTTGTTGTTAGTAAAAAGAACACACATGCAATGACAATGGTGGTTCCATATGTGGTCTGTGAAAAGAACACGCATGCAATGACTCTAGTTGGGGTTAATGAGAAGAACACACATGCAATGACACTGGTGGATCCATAGGTGGATTGTGAAAAGAACACACATGCAATGACTCTGGTTGTTGTTAGTAAAAAGAACACACATGCAATGACACTGGTGGATCCATGTGTGGTCTCTGAAGAGAACACACATTTTAATGACACTGGTGGATCCATATGTGGTATGTGAAAAGAATAGTCATGAAATGACGCCAGTTGTTGTTAGTAAAAAGAGCACACAATCAATGACACTGGTGGATCCATGTGTGGTCTTTGAAGATAACACACATGCAGTGACTAAGGCTATGGTTAATGAGGAGAACACACATGCAATGACACTGGTGGATCCATAGGTGGATTGTGAAAAGAACACACATGCAATGACTCTGGTTGTTGTTAGTAAAAACAACACACATGCAATGACACTGGTGGATCCTTGTGTGGTCTCTGAAGAGAACACACATTTCAATGACACTGGTCGATCCATATGTGGTATGTGAAAAGAATAGTCATGAAATGACTCCAATTGTTGTTACTAAAAAGAACACACATGCAATGACACTGATGGATCCATAGGTGGATTGTGAAAAGAACACACATGCAATGACTCTAGTTGTGGTTAATGATAAGAACACACATGCAATGACACTGGTGGATCCATGTGTGGTCTTTGAAGAGAACACACATTTCAATCACTCTGGTTGTTGTTAGTAAAAAGAACACACATGCAATGACACTGGTGGATCCATGTGTGGTCTCGGAATAGAACACACATTTCAATGACACTGGTGGATCCATATGTGGTATGTGAAAAGAATAGTCATGAAATGACTCTAGTTGTTGTTAGTAAAAAGAACACACATGCAATGACACTGGTGGATCCATGTGTGGTCTCTGAAGAGAACACACATGCAATGACACTAGCTGTGGTTAATGAGAAGAACACACATGCAATGACACTGGTGGATCCATAGGTGGATTGTGAAAAGAACACACATGCAATGACTCTTGTTGTTGTTAGTAAAAAGAACACACATGCAATGACACTGGTGGATCCATGTGTGGTCTCTAAAGAGAACACACGTTTCAATGACACTGGTGTATCCATATGTGGTATGTGAAAACAATAGTCATGAAATGACTCCAGCTGTTTTTAGTAAAAAGAACACACATGCAATGACACTGCTGGATCCATGTGTGATCTCTGAAGAGAACACACATGCAATCACTCTAGCTGTGGTTAATGAGAAGAACACACATGAAATGACACTGGTGGATCCATGTGTGGTCTTTGAAGAGAACACACATTTCAATGACACTGGTGGATCCATATGTGGTATGTGAAAAGAATAGTCATGAAATGACTCCAGTTGTTGTTAGTAAAAAGAGCACACATGCAATGACACTAGTGGTTCCATATGTGGTGTGTGAAAAGAATAGTCATGAAATAACTCCAGTTGCTGTTAGTACAAAGAACACACATGCAATGACACTGGTGGATCCATGTGTGGTCTCTAAAGAGAACACACATGCAATGACACTGCTGGATCCATGTGTGGTCTCTAAAGAGAACACACATGCAATGACACTGCTGGATCCATGTGTGGTCTCTAAGGAGAACACACATGCAATGACACTGCTGGATTCATGTGTGATCTCTGAAAAGATCACACATGCAATGACTCTGGTTGTTGTTAGTAAAAAGAACACACATGCAATGACACTGGTGGATACATGTGTGGTCTCTAAATAGAACACACATTTCAATGACACTGGTGGATCCATTTGTGGTATGTGAAAAGAATAGTCATGAAATGACTCCAGTTGTTGTTAGTAAAAAGAGCGCACATGCAATGACACTGGTGGATCCATGTGTGGTCTCTGAAGATAACACACATGCAATGACTAAGGCTGTGGTTAATGAGGAGAACACACATGCAATGACACTGGTGGATCCATAGGTGGATGGTTAAAAGAACACACATGCAATGTGTAACACCCTCGAATCGGCCCTATGCAAGTTTTAGCGCTTCCCACCAAACCCGCATAGAAACGATTCAAGGACGCTCACTAGGCACTTTCGTGCGGGTGGAAAACGAAGTAATATCATTACACAATAGTCCACGATGGAACCCACAGAACAAATATATATACAGCAACGACTCACTGAGTCAAGAATACAGATATACAGTACAAAGATCCAAATCACCTTGAAAACGATACAGCATCCGAGTACGGATAAGAAGCAAATGGGGCTAAGAGCCCTGAAGAATAACCAATGGCATCCATTACCCTGCCCAAGCCAAGCCGGAAGGGTAACCCTGCTAACGACGTCGATTTCGAACCTGCTAAAACAAAAGGGGTGCCGACAAAGGGCAAAGGAAAAAGAGGAGCGTCAGTACTGAGGACAGTACACGGCGAGGCTAGAATTCGGTGGCTCTCGCCTACATAGGTATGGTGGGCTGAAGCGGCAGCGAAGCATGCACTAAACAATCTATAGAGACTCGATTCAATTGTTGGCTATTAGAGAGGGATAAGAAAGACCTATTCGGATCCAACCTGATAGTAACACCAAACATACCCATCCTGGCATTTCCCCCTCGAGACCAAACGAGGAAGTCAAACCGAGGAACTCACACAGTTGGCAGTTTTTTTCATTCCATTATAGTTGAAGGACTTACTAGTCAGATATAGATAGCATGAGTCATCCTGATAGCATAAGTAGTGGGCAGTTTTAGTTAACCATTCAGTTGTAGTTGCAGTACTTACTAGTCAGATACAATTAGCATGTGACATCCCAAAACCAGCAGTTGTTGGCACTTTTATTTCATTCCATTGGAGTTGCAATACTTACTAGGCAGGTATAACATGACATGCTACACCCTAGTTCCACTAGTTGTTGGCACTTTTATTATCCATTCCATTGTAGTGAAACTGATTACTAGTCACATATTAAGTCAAATTTATGGCACTACTTTAGTTATGCTTGTCTATGATCGAGATACTATGCTCCAAGTCGTCCATAACCACGGACACGGCTTTTAGAAAGATTTACCATGCAGGGGTGCACAAATTGCAACACACACACGATCAACCTCGGAAAAACCAAATAAAAACCCAACAAGACTTTCACGACAAAGCAATCACAGGATTCATAAACCATTTCAGGGGTCCACCCCACTAAGCTACCCGCAACGAAGTTGGCCGGCTACGAGACGGACCCAGGGTTTGTGACAATGGCTGTAAATGACTAGGAACCCAAAAGTGTGACTGGGCTTGTTGATACCGCGAAAACATTCCACGTTCCAAAATAGTACAGGTGCGCCACGCACAATCGTAAATAAAGCAGTAAAGCATGGCATAAGTACAGGATAGTAATAAAGCCCCAAACTACTTTGTGGCCCCAAGAAATAAGAAATGAATCAAGTTCTGGCTAACGGGGATCCATAGGGTCTCCTGGATGTGGATAGTGCGAATAATCAAGGAACAGGTATCAAGTACTCGGGGCCTACGGGACACAAGTGGACATGAAAAACCAAATAACAGATATTACCCACCGGTGCCTCTTTCATTAGTTATCCCAGCAATTTAATAGTTGTATTCAAAGTCATGATCAACTCCACCGTAAAGCATATGACAACATTCCAACAACCGTGTGGTACTTCACGACACGGGATCACACCTGAGCAAGCGACTACGACTCGCAAGACCATCTATCTACCAAACAATAGGTAATAGGAGGTGTCCAAGGCAATATAAAGGCTGCACAGAATATATCTGGTATAGAACACTAAAGCATCGCGACACGGATAATAATAGATCAACAGGAGGAAATAAAGACTATAGGTGAAAAATAGGTAGAAAGGGGGAGATGATCGCCTGGGAAACATAGCCGAAGATTCATTATCCGAAGAACTTGTCGATACTCGCATCAACTCAACGGCCTAATCCGCGAAGAACCAAAGCACTAGAAGAAACACCAGATTCACTATTTAATACTACGGCAGAAGATCGAGCATCATGCATGTATGATGTAAGACATGGCAAATATGCGATGCGGCTAGGCAATATTAAGCGAAACCGGGGTCCCGACAATTAATTAATAGGTTCGTGTTGTTTAGCTACCCCGCCATTTAAGTGTTGTCTTGATAAGGCAAAACATGGCATCGGTTCGCTACATAAATTAAATGGAGTCCGGAATAAGACAAAGGTATCCCGCATAAACACTCCATATTTAATTTAGGTGAATCGACATAATACCCCCAAACCACCCAAAGATGTATGCAATCACGAACAATTTAATTAAGCAGCAAGATAGATGTCGTATATTATAAAAATAGGGGGTATCCGATAGGGGTCATACATTAGAGAGACTTGGCGATCTTGGGCTCCGAGGGTCTCGGGGTTTGGGTCGTCGGACTTCGGGATCAGGGGCTTCGGATCATCGGTTCTGGGGTCTCGATGTCTGTGATGGGGACCTTGGCGTCTTCGGTTCGTGAAGCAGAGCTCGGCATTCCGGATCGGTCTCGGTCATCGTATCCGTATCAACATATCCGTGTCGATGGTTCCTCAGTCATCTTATCGATCTTGTCGATGTAGTCATACACGAGCCGCAACAATACCAACAGGTTGCATGTTCTCAACACATACACCATCACCACGCGTCCAACAACAGTAGCACCTAGAGCAAGCACAGGGAAGGCAACGGGCAGTCACGACCCTGGTTACAACAAACGAAACTGGGTTCCTCTCACGATAGGAAAACCTGCGAAGGAGGCAGCAGTAGGGGAACAACCATGGCGCGAGGAGGAGGTCACGGAGGAGGGTCTCTCTGGCGGCAGGGCGAGCTCGGTTGGCTTGCTGAGGCGCGTATATGCGGTAGGTCGCACGGGGCCGTACTCGCGTGGGCCGAGGAAGCGGTGGCGAGGAGGGTCGCTGCGAGGCGAGGTGGGGCCGAGGGCGACGGCGCCGGCCGGAGAGGGTGGCCTCGAGGCAGCGTCTGTGCGCGAGGTGGATGTGCTGCAGGGGCTCGCAACAGAAAAGCGGAGCGGCCCGGGGCAAGGAGGCCAGAGGCGGACGCGGGCACGCAAGAGAGGAGACACGGGGCCGGCGAGGCGCGCGGCCGGTCGCAGAGGGGGTGGATAGGCCGACGATGAGGAGCCCGACTCAGGTGGCCGCGACGGCGCGCAAGGCATCTAGCGGCGGGGCCGGGCTCGCTGAGGAGGGGCAGAGTTGGGCGCGTCCGAGCGGCGCTGGCTCGAGGAGGAGGACCCTGCGGCAGGAACCGGGCGCTGTAGGGGCGCGATCGGGTGGCGGGCGAGACGGACGAGGTGGCGGCGCAGAGGATGGTGGCTGGTCGTGGTCCGTACGGAGAGCGAGGGCCAGCAGCGGGCTTCGAGGCAGACGAGGAAGGACCGACCGTGGGGCAAAGAGAGGAGGCCCGAGCGGCGGCGGCAGGAGGTGCTCGGGGAAGAAGGAAGGCGGTGCTGCTTCTGGCAAGCAAGGAAGGACGAGGGAGAGGAGATCACGGTGCTGGGGTGGGGATGCGG
Organism: Avena sativa; assembly: GCA_916181665.1. Lineage (NCBI taxonomy): Eukaryota > Viridiplantae > Streptophyta > Magnoliopsida > Poales > Poaceae > Avena > Avena sativa. Next base: position 327,645,259 of record OV702289.1, read on the forward strand.
TCAAGCGCTGATGGTACGGTGGGGCTGGGGTTTGATCGAGAGGCTCACATTCCGTGCGACGTGCGGTGTTAGGTGGGTCTCCGCGCGGGGCTGGGGAGCATGTGAAGATCCCGAGGGCAGGGCAGTTGTCGGCACGGGGTGGGACTCGCGAGGAAGGTGGGGCCAGGCTGGGTGCGATTGCGTGCGAGGCCAGTGTGGGTTCGGTGGACCAGGTTGGGCTCGTGCGGGTGGCATCGCCGTCGGTGTTGCGCGCGGCTATGTGCATGAGTGTGCCTGGCGTCGAGGCGGTGTAGCGCGTGCGTGTGATGTGCTGCGCGCCTGCGGGGTGGGGCCGCTGCGGGTGGCGGCTTGGGTGGAGCGGGGTGGCGTGCCGCGCGTTGCATCTACTGTGTGTGTTGCGCGTGTTGTGTGGCGTGTTAGGTCCAGCGGCAGGGAGCGACGGCTGGCTGGTGTTACATGGTTAGGGTTAGGGTTTGGAGGTGGCCGTCTGGGCTTTTGGGCCTGGCTGGCTGCCTCCAAAAAAAAAATATAAGTTTTAATTATTCATTTAGAAGACTATTGCAATTATTTTTTAGACAAATAAAAGGTCTAATAAAGACCGTGGTTTTTATTTGAATAAGGACAAGGGGTATTTAGAAAACAAAACCAGGTTTTTAGAAAATAGTTTTTGGCAAACCATGCATGATGATGACGATGCTCAAATGCAATGTGGCATGATGACATGAGGATGCAGTCATGATGATGCACAAAATAAAAATGACACGTGATTTTCTAGTAGTGGTTTTACCGTGGTGCTACAATTCGACACCACTAACAATGGATCTCGCCCACGAGACCCGCCTCATGGTACGGGGAAGAAGGCTGATGAGTTGTATCTTCTTGATTCGTGTATATCCTCGCGACACCACTAACAAGGAATCTCACTCCATCTTGAAATCATCGACACCACAAACAAGAGACTGTTGCTCACGTTCGTTGAGAGAACACTCCGGAGAAACACGAACGAAGGCAGAGGTCTCTAAAGGGAAGGCCACCTCTAACTTTTGTGGAAGGAGTAAAGTTGCTTGATCCACCGATTCAATGTACAAGAGCGAATGGTAAGAGTAGTCGGATGGTGATCAGTCCATCACGCACCCAAAGCATTACTCCGTACATGAATAGAAGAATTATGCAACCAACTCTCAGAATTAAGACTGAAGATCTTGATAAGCGAGGTTCGGAAACAAAGGAGGGATGCAGGGTTTCATCGGATCTAATGTAGATGAGGTCGTCGTGTTGGAAAATATCGTAAGACACAAGAAGGAACAAAGAGAAGTCCAACAGATGAAGGATTCCTCAGATAGCATGAAGACCGGATGTAGAAGCACCATTCCCAAAGGAGGAAGCGAAACCCTGAAGGTACGACGGAAACCCAACCACGAGAATTCCTGGACTAGAAAAAGGTAAGAGAGCATATTCAAAACACGCAGAGGTAAGAGGAGAATAGCATTAGGATAAGGAGTAAATTCAGACCTAATCAGATCTATCCAACCGGTTTTGCAAAATAGTTTTGACACTCGACAACATCCGTTAGCTAGGTTATCCTACAGGATGGACCAGTGGGGTATCCCAACTGCTGAGCTCTGATACCACTCTGTAACACCCTCGAATCGGTCCTATGCAAGTTTTAGCGCTTCCTGCCAAACCCGCAAAGAAACGATTCAAGGACGCCCACCAGGCACTTTCGTGTGGGTGGAAAAAAAGTAATATCATTACACAATAGTCCACGATGGAACCCACAGAATAGATATATATACAGCAACGACTCACTAAGTCAAGAATACAGATATACAGTACAAATATCCAAATCACCTTGAAAACGATACAGCATCCGAGTACGGATAAGAAGCAAATGGGGCTAAGAGCCCTGAAGATAACCAATGGCGTCCATTACCCTGCCCAGGCCAAGCCGGAAGGGTAACCCTGCTAACGATGTCGATCTCAAACCTGCTAAAACAAAAGGGGTGCCGACAAAGGGCAAAGAAAAAAGAGGAGTGTCAGTACTGAGGCCAGTACATGGCGAGGCTAGAATTCGGTGGCTCTCGCCTACATAGGTATGGTGGGCTGAAGCGGCAGCGAAGCATGCACTAAACAATCTATAGAGACTCGATTCAACTATAGGCTATTAGAGAGGGATAAGAAAGACCTATTCGGATCCAACCTCATAGTAACACCAAACATACCCATCCTGGCATTTCCCCCTCGAGACCAAACGAGGAAGTCAAACAGAGGAACTCACACAGTTGGCGGTTTTATTCATTCCATTATAGTTGAAGCACTTACTAATCAGATATAGATAGCATGAGTCATCCTGATAGCATAAGTAGTGGGCAGTTTTAGTTAACCATTCAGTTGTAGTTGCAGTACTTACTAGTCAGATACAATTAGGATGTGACATCCCAAACCCAGCAGTTGTTGGCACTTCTATTTCATTCCATTGGAGTTGCGATACTTACTAGGCAGGTATAACATGACATGATACACCCCAGTTCCACCAGTTGCTGGCACTTTTATTATCCATTCCATTGTAGTGAAACTGATTACTAGTCACATATTAAGTCAAATTTATAGCACTACTTTAGTTATGCTTGTCTATGATCGAGATATTGTGCTCCAAGTCGTCCATAACCGCGGACACGGCTTTCAAAAAGATTTACCCTGCAGGGGTGCACAAATAGCAACACACACACGATCAACCTCGGAAAAACCAAATCAAAACCCAATGAGGCTTTCACGACAAAGCAATCACAGGATTCATAAATCATTTCAGGGGGCGACCCCACTAAGCTACCCGCAATGAAGTTGGCCGGCTCCGAGACGGACCCAGGGTTTGTGACAATGGCTGTAAACGAATGGGAACCCAAAAGTGTGACTGGGCTTGTCGATACCGCAAAAATATTCCATGTTCCAAAACGGTACAGGTGCTCCACGCACAATCGTAAATAAAGCAGTAAAACATGAAGTACAGGATAGTAATAAAGCCCCAAACTACTTTGTGGCCCCAAGAAATAAGAAATGAATCAAGTTCTAGCTAAGGGGGATCCATAGGGTCTCCCGGATGTGGATAGTGCGAATAATCAAGGAACAGGTATCAAGTACTCGGGGCCTACAGGACACAAATGGACATGAAAAACCAAATAACAGATATTGCCCACCGGTGCCTCTTTCATTAGTTATCCCAGCAATTTAATAGTTGTATTTAAAGTCATGATCAACTCCACCGTAAAGCATATGACAACATTCCAACAACTGTGTGGTACTTCACGACACGGGACCACACCTGAGCAAGCGACTATGACTCGCAAGACCATCTATCTACCAAACAACAGGTAATAGGAGGTGTCCAAGGCAATATAAAGGCTGCACAGAATATATCTGGTACGGACACTAAAGCATCGCGACACGGATAGCAATAGATCAACAGGAGGAAATAAAGACTATAGATGAAAAATAGGTAGAAAGGGGGAGATGCTCGCCTGGGAAACATAGCCGAAGATTCATTATCCGAAGAACTTGTCGATACTCGCATCAACTCAATGGCCTAATCCGCGAAGAACCAAAGCACTAGAAGAAACACCAGATGCACTATTTAATACTATGGCAGAAGATCGAGCATGATGCATGTATGATGTAAGACATGGCAAATATGCGATGCGGCTAGGCAATATTAAGCGGAACCGGGGTCCCAACAATTAATTAATAGGTTCGTGTTGTTTAGCTACCCCGCCATTTAAGTGTTGTCTTAACAAGGCAAAACATGGCATCAGTTCGCTACACAAATTAAATGGAGTCCGGAATAAGACAAAGGTATCCCGCATAAACACTCCATATTTAATTTAGGTGAATCGGCATAATACCCCCAAACCACCCAAAGATGTATGCAATCATGAACAATTTAATTAAGCAGCAAGATAGATGTCGTATATTATAAAATAGGGGGTATCCGATAGGGGTCATACATTAGAGAGACTTGGCGATCTTGGGCTCCGAGGGTCTCGGGGTTCGGGTCGTCAGACTCCGGGATCAGGGGCTTTGGATCATCGGTTCTGGGGTCTCGATGTCCATGATGGGGACCTTGGCATCTTCGGTTCATGAAGCAGAGCTCGGCATTCCGGATCGGTCTCGGTCATCGTATCCGTATCAACATATCCGTGTCAATGGTTCCTTAGTCATCTTGTCGATCTTGTCGATGTAGTCATACACGAGCCACAACAATACCAACAGGTTGCACGTTCTCAACACATACACCATCATCACGCGTCCAACAACAGTAGCACCTAGAGCAAGCACAGGGAAGGCAACGGGCGGTCATGGCCATGGTTAGAACAAACAACACTGGGTTCCTCTCGCGATAGGAAAACCTGCGGAGGAGGCAGCAGTAGGGGAACAACCATGGCGCGAGGAGGAGGTCGCGGAGGAGGGTCTCTCTAGCGGCAGGGCAAGCTCCGTTGGCTTGCTGAGGCGCGTATATGCGGTAGGTCGCGCGGGGCCGTACTCGCGTGGGCCGAGGAAGCGGTGGCGAGGAGGGTCGCTGCGAGGCGAGGTGGGCCCGAGGGCGCCGGCGCCGGCCGGAGAGGGCGGCCTCGAGGCAGAGTCTGTGCGCGAGGTGGATGTGCTGCAGAGGCTCGCAATGGAAAAGCAGAGCGGCCCGGGGCGAGGAGGCCAGAGGCGGACGCGGGCGCGCACGAGAGAGGAGACACGGGGCCGGCGAGGCGCGCGGCCGGTCGCAGAGGGGGTGGATAGGCCGACGATGAGGAGCCCGGCTCGGGTGGCCGCGACGGCGCGCAAGGCATCTGGCGGCGGGGCGAGGCTCGCTGAGGAGGGGTAGAGCTGGGCGCGTCCGAGCGGTGCTGGCTCAAGGAGGAGGAACCGGCAGCAGGAACCGCGCGCTCGGGCGGCGGGCAAGGTGGACGAGGTGGCGACACAGAAGATGGTGGCTGGTCACGGTCTGCAGGGAGAGCGGGGGCCGGCGGCAGGCTTCGAGGCGGACGAGGAAGGACCGACCGTGGGGCGACGAGAGGAGGCCCGAGCGGTGGCGGCAGGAGGTGCTCGGGAAGGAGGAAGGCGATGCTGCTTCTAGCAAGCAAGGAAGGACGAGGGAGAGGGGATCGCGGCGCTAGGGTGGGGATGCGGTCAAGCGCTGACGGTAGGGTGGGGCCGGTTTTGATCGAGAGGCTCACGTTCCGTGCGACGTGCAGTGGTAGGTGGGTCTCCGCGCGGGGTTAGGGTGCGTACGAAGATCACGAGGGCGGGGCAGTTGTCGGCACGGGGTGGGACTCGCGAGGGAGGTGGGGCTAGGCTGGGTGCGATTGTGTGCGAGTCTAGTGTGGGTTCGGTGGACCAGGTTGGGCTCTCGCGGGTGGCATCGCAGTCGGTGTTGTGTGCGGCTGTGGGCATGAGTGTGCCTAGCGTCGTGGCGGTGTAGCGCGTGCGTGTGATGTGCTACGCGCCTGCGGGGTGGGGCCGCTGCGGGTGGCGGCTCGGGTGGAGCGGGGTGGCGTGCCGCGCGTTGTAGCTACTATGTGTGTTGCGCGTGCTATGTGGTGTGTTAGGTGCAGCGGCAGGGAGCGGCGGCTGGCTGGTGTTACATGGTTAGGGTTAGGGTTTGGAGGTGGCCGGCTGGGCTTTTGGGCCTGGCTGGCTGCCTCCAAAAAAAATAATATAAGTTTTAATTATTCATTTAGAAGACTATTGCAATTAGTTTTTAGACAAATAAAAGGCCGATAAAGACCGTGGTTTTTTTTTGAATAAGGACAAGGGGTATTTAGAAAACAAAACCAGGTTTTTAGAAAATAGTTTTTCGTAAACCATGCATGGTGATGACGATGCTCAAATGCAATGTGGCATGATGACATGAGCATGCAGTCATGATGATGCACAAAATAAAAATGACACCCGATTTTCTAGTAGTGGTTTTACCGGGGTGCTACACAATGACTCTAGATGTTGTTAGTAAAAACAACACACATGCAATGACACTGGTGGATCCATTTGTGGTCTCTGAAGAGAACACACATTTCTATGACACTGGTCGATCCATATGTGGTATGTGAAAAGAATAGTCATGAAATGACTCCAGTTGTTGTTAGTAAAAAGAACACACATGCAATGACACTGGTGGATCCATGTGTGGTCTCTAAAGAGAACACACATTTCAATGAAACTGGTGGATCCATATGTGGTATGTGAAAAGAATAGTCATGAAATGACTCCAGTTGTTGTTAGTAAAAAGAACACACATGCAATGACACTGGTGGATCCATGTGTGGTCTCTGAAGAGAACACACATGCAATGAGTCTAGTTGTGGATAATGAGAAGAACACACATGCAATGACATTGGTGGACCATAGGTGGATAGTGAAAAGAACCCACATGCAATGACTTTGGTTCTTGTTAGTAAAATGAACACAAATGCAATTACACTAGTGGATCCATGTGTGGTCTCTGAAGAGAACACACATTTCAATGACACTGGTAGATCCATATGTGGTATGTGAAAAGAATACTCATGAAATGACTCCAGTTGTTGTTAGTAAAAAGAGCACCCATGCAATGACAATGGTGGTTCCATATGTGGTCTATGAAAAGAACACACATGCAATGACTAAGGCTGTGGTTAATGAGAAGAACACACATGCAATGACACTAGTGGATCCATAAGTAGATTGTGAAAAGAACACACATGCAATGACTCTGGTTGTTGTTAGTAAAAAGAACAGACATGCAATGACACTGGTGGATCCATATGTGGTCCGTGAAAAGAATAGTCATGAAATGACTCCAGTTCTTTTTAGTAAAAAGAACACACATGCAATGACACTGGTCGATCCTTGTGTGGTCTCTGAAGAGAACACACATGCAATGACTCTAGCTGTGGTTAATGAGGAGAACAGACATGCAATCACACTGGTGGATCCATATGTGGTATGTGAAAAGAATAGTCATGAAATGAATCTAGTTGTTGTTAGTCAAATGACCACACATGCAATGACACTGGTGGTTCCATATGTGGTCGGTCAAAAGAACACACAGGCAATGACTCTAGCCGTGGTTAATGAGAAGAACACACATGCAATGAAACTGGTGGATCCTTAGGTGGATTGTGAAAAGAACATAGAAGCAATGACTCTGGTTGTTGTTAGTAAAAAGAACACACATGCAATGACACTGGTGGATCCATCTGTGGTATGTGAAAAGAATAGCCATGAAATGACTCTAGTTGTTGTTAGTAAAAAGAACACACATGCGATGACACTAGTGGATCCATGTGTGGTCTCTGAAGAGAACACACATGCAATGAATCTAGTTGTGGTTAATGAGAAGAACACACATGCAATGACACTGGTGAATCCATAGGTGGATTGTGAAAAGAACACCCATGCAATCACTGTTGTTGTTGTTAGTAAAAAGAACACACATGCAATGACACTGGTGGATCCATGTGTGGTCTCTGAAGAGAACACGCATTTTAATGACACTGGTGGATCCATATGTGGTATGTGAAAAGAATAGTCATGAAATGACTCCAGTTGTTGTTAGTAAAAAGAGCACACATGCAATGACACTGGTGGATCCATGTGTGGTCTCTAAAGATAACACACATGCAATGACTAAGGCTGTGGTTAATGAGGAGAACACACATGCAATGACACTGGTGGATCCATAGGTGGATTGTGAAAAGAACACACATGCAATGACTCTAGTTGTTGTTAGTAAAAACAACACACATGCAATGACACTCGTGGATCCATGTGTGGTCTCTAAAGAGAACACACATTACAATGACACTGGTGGATCCATATGTGGTATGTGAAAAGAATAGTCATGAAATGACTCCAAATGTTGTTAGTAAAAAGAACACACATGCAATAACATTGGTGGATCTATGTGTTGTCTCTAAAGGGAACACACATGCAATGACACTGGTGGATCCATAGGTGGATTGTGAAAAGAACACACATATAATGACTCTTGTTGTTGTTAGTAAAAAGAACACACGTGCAATGACACTGGTGGATCCATGTGTGGTCTCTGAAGAGAACACACATGCAATGAATCTAGTTGTGGTTAATGAGAAGAACACACATGCAATGACACTGGTGGATCCATAGGTGGATTGTGAAAAGAACACCCATGCAGTGACTGTGGTTGTTGGTAGTAAAAAGAACACGCATGCAATGACACTGGTGGATCCATGTGTGGTCTCTGAAGAGAACACGCATTTCAATGACACTGGTGGATCCATATGTGGTATGTGAAAAGAATAGTCATGAAATGACTCCAGTTGTTGTTAGTAAAAAGAGCACACATGCAATGACACTGGTGGATCCATGTGTGGTCTCTAAAGATAACACACATGCAATGACTAAGGCTGTGGTTAATGAGGAGAACACACATGCAATGACACTGGTGGATCCATAGGTGGATTGTGAAAAGAACACACATGCAATGACTCTAGTTGTTGTTAGTAAAAACAACACACATGCAATGACACTCGTGGATCCATGTGTGGTCTCTGAAGAGAACACACGTTTCAATGACACGGGTGGATCCATATGTGGTATGTGAAAAGAATAGTCATGAAATGACTCCAGCTGTTTTTAGTAAAAAGAACACACATGCAATGACACTGCTGGATCCATGTGTGGTCTCTGAAAGAGAACACACATGAAATCACTCTAGCTGTGGCTAATGAGAAGAACACACATGCAATGATACTAGTGGATCCATGTGTGGTCTTTGAAGAGAACACACATTTCAATGACACTGGTGGATCCATATGTGGTATGTGAAAAGAATAGTCATGAAATGACTCCAGTTATTGTTAGTAAAAAGAGCACACATGCAATGACACTGGTGGTTTCATATGTGGTCTGTGAAAAGAATAGTCATGAAATAACTCCAGTTGTTGTTAGTAAAAAGAACACACATGGAATGACACTAGTGGATCCATAGGTGGATTGTGAAAAGAACACACATGCAATGACACTGGTGGATCCATGTGTGGTCTCTGAATAGAACACACATTTCAATGACACTGTTGGATCCATATGTGGTATGTGAAAAGAATAGTCATGAAATGACTCTAGTTGTTGTTAGTACAAAGAAAACACATGAAATGACAATGGTGGTTCCATATGTGGTCTGTGAAAAGAACACACATGCAATGACTCCAGCTGTGGTTAATGAGAAGAGCACACATGCAATGACACTGGTTGATCCATAAGTGGATTGTGAAAAGTACACACATGCAATGACTCTGATTGTTGTTAGTAAAAAGAACACACATGCAATGACACCAGTGGATCCATGTGTGGTCTCTAAAGAGAACACACATTTCAATGACACTGGTGGATCCATATGTGGTATGTGAAAAGAATAGTCATGAAATGACTCCAGTGGTTGTTAGTAAAAAGAGCACACATGCAATGACACTGGTGGATCCATGTGTGGTCTCTGAAGATAACACACATGCAATGACTAAGGCTGTGGTTAATGAGGAGAACACACATGCAATGACACTGGTGGATCCATACGTGGATTGTGAAAAGAACACACATGCAATGACTCTGGTTATTGTTAGTAAAAACAACACACATGAAATGACACTGGTGGATCCATGTGTGGTCTCTGAAGAGAACACACATTTCTATGACACTGGTCGATCCATATGTGGTATGTGAAAAGAATAGTCATGAAATGGCTCCAGTTGTTGTTAGTAAAAAGAACACACATGCAATGACACTGGTGGATCCATAGGTGTTGTGAAAAGAACACACATGCAATGACTCTGGTTGTTCTTAGTAAAAAGAACACACATGCAATGACACTGGTGGATCCATGTGTGGTCTCTAAAGAGAACACACATTTCAATGAAACTCGTGGATCCATTTGTGGTATGTGAAAAGAATAGTCATGAAATGACTCCACTTGTTGTTAGTAAAAAGAACACACATGCAATGACACTGGTGGATCCATGTGTGGTCTCTGAAGAGAACACACATGCAATGACTCTAGTTGTGGATAATGAGAAGAACACACATGCAATGACATTGGTGGACCATAGGTGGATAGTGAAAAGAACCCACATGCAATGACTTTGGTTCTTGTTAGTAAAATGAACACAAATGCAATTACACTAGTGGATCCATGTGTGGTCTCTGAAGAGAACACACATTTCAATGACACTGGTAGATCCATATGTGGTATGTGAAAAGAATACTCATGAAATGACTCCAGTTGTTGTTAGTAAAAAGAGCACCCATGCAATGACAATGGTGGTTCCATATGTGGTCTATGAAAAGAACACACATGCAATGACTAAGGCTGTGGTTAATGAGAAGAACACACATGCAATGACACTGGTGGATCCATAAGTAGATTGTGAAAAGAACACACATGCAATGACTCTGGTTGTTGTTAGTAAAAAGAACAGACATGCAATGACACTGGTGGATCCATATGTGGTCCGTGAAAAGAATAGTCATGAAATGACTCCAGTTCTTTTTAGTAAAAAGAACACACATGCAATGACACTGGTCGATCCTTGTGTGGTCTCTGAAGAGAACACACATGCAATGACTCTAGGTGTGGTTAATGAGGAGAACAGACATGCAATCACACTGGTGGATCCATATGTGGTATGTGAAAAGAATAGTCATGAAATGAATCTAGTTGTTGTTAGTCAAATGACCACACATGCAATGACACTGGTGGTTCCATATGTGGTCGGTCAAAAGAACACACAGGCAATGACTCTAGCCGTGGTTAATGAGAAGAACACACATGCAATGAAACTGGTGGATCCTTAGGTGGATTGTGAAAAGAACATAGAAGCAATGACTCTGGTTGTTGTTAGTAAAAAGAACACACATGCAATGACACTGGTGGATCCATCTGTGGTATGTGAAAAGAATAGCCATGAAATGACTCTAGTTGTTGTTAGTAAAAAGAACACACATGCGATGACACTAGTGGATCCATGTGTGGTCTCTGAAGAGAACACACATGCAATGAATCTAGTTGTGGTTAATGAGAAGAACACACATGCAATGACACTGGTGGATCCATATGTGGATTGTGAAAAGAACACCCATGCAATGACTGTTGTTGTTGTTAGTAAAAAGAACACACATGCAATGACACTGGTGGATCCATGTGTGGTCTCTGAAGAGAACACGCATTTTAATGACACTGGTGGATCCATATGTGGTATGTGAAAAGAATAGTCATGAAATGACTCCAGTTGTTGTTAGTAAAAAGAGCACACATGCAATGACACTGGTGGATCCATGTGTGGTCTCTAAAGGTAACACACATGCAATGACTAAGGCTGTGGTTAATGAGGAGAACACACATGCAATGACACTGGTGGATCCATAGGTGGATTGTGAAAAGAACACACATGCAATGACTCTAGTTGTTGTTAGTAAAAACAACACACATGCAATGACACTCGTGGATCCATGTGTGGTCTCTAAAGAGAACACACATTACAATGACACTGGTGGATCCATATGTGGTATGTGAAAAGAATAGTCATGAAATGACTCCAAATGTTGTTAGTAAAAAGAACACACATGCAATAACATTGGTGGATCTATGTGTTGTCTCTAAAGGGAACACACATGCAATGACACTGGTGGATCCATAGGTGGATTGTGAAAAGAACACACATATAATGACTCTTGTTGTTGTTAGTAAAAAGAACACACGTGCAATGACACTGGTGGATCCATGTGTGGTCTCTGAAGAGAACACACATTTCAATGACACGGGTGGATCCATATGTGGTATGTGAAAAGAATAGTCATGAAATGACTCCAGCTGTTTTTAGTAAAAAGAACACACATGCAATGACACTACTGGATTCATGTGTGGTCTCTGAAAGAGAACACACATGCAATCACTCTAGCTGTGGCTAATGAGAAGAACACACATGCAATGACACTGGTGGATCCATGTGTGGTCTTTGAAGAGAACACACATTTCAATGACACTGGTGGATCCATATGTGGTATGTGAAAAGAATAGTCATGAAATGACTCCAGTTGTTGTTAGTAAAAAGAGCACACATGCAATGACACTGGTGGTTTCATATGTGGTCTGTGACAAGAATAGTCATGAAATAACTCCAGTTGTTGTTAGTAAAAAGAACAAACATGGAATGACACTAGTGGATCCATAGGTGGATTGTGAAAAGAACACACATGCAATGACACTGGTGGATCCATGTGTGGTCTCTGAATAGAACACACATTTCAATGACACTGTTGGATCCATATGTGGTATGTGAAAAGAATAGTCATGAAATGACTCTAGTTGTTGTTAGTACAAAGAAAACACATGCAATGACAATGGTGGTTCCATATGTGGTCTCTGAAAAGAACACACATGCAATGACTCTAGCTGTGGTTAATGAGAAGAGCACACATGCAATGACACTGGTTGATCCATAAGTGGATTGTGAAAAGAACACACATGCAATGACTCTGGTTGTTGTTAGTAAAAAGAACACACATGCAATAACACCAGTGGATCCATGTGTGGTCTCTAAAGAGAACACACATTTCAATGACACTGGTGGATCCACATGTGGTATGTGAAAAGAATAGTCATGAAATGACTCCAGTGGTTGTTAGTAAAAAGAGCACACATGCAATGACACTGGTGGATCCATGTGTGGTCTCTAAAGATAACATACATGCAATGACTCTGGTTGTTGTTAGTAAAAAGAACACACAAGCGATGACTCTGGTTGTTGTTAGTAAAAAGAACACACATGCAATGACACTCGTGGATCCATGTGTGGTATGTGAAAAGAATAGCCATGAAATGACTCTAATTGTTGTTAGTAAAAAGAACACACATGCGATGACACTAGTGGATCCATGTGTGGTCTCTGAAAAGAACACACATGCAATTAATCTAGTCGTGGTTAATGGGAAGAACACACATGCAATGACTCTAGTTGTTGTTAGTAAAAACAACACACATGCAATGACACTCGTGGATCCATGTGTGGTCTCTGAAGAGAACACACGTTTCAATGACACGGGTGGATCCATATGTGGTATGTGAAAAGAATAGTCATGAAATGACTCCAGCTGTTTTTAGTAAAAAGAACACACATGCAATGACACTGCTGGATCCATGTGTGGTCTCTGAAAGAGAACACACATGCAATCACTCTAGCTGTGGCTAATGAGAAGAACACACATGCAATGACACTAGTGGATCCATGTGTGGTCTTTGAAGAGAACACACATTTCAATGACACTGGTGGATCCATATGTGGTATGTGAAAAGAATAGTCATGAAATGACTCCAGTTATTGTTAGTAAAAAGAGCACACATGCAATGACACTGGTGGTTTCATATGTGGTCTGTGAAAAGAATAGTCATGAAATAACTCCAGTTGTTGTTAGTAAAAAGAACACACATGGAATGACACTAGTGGATCCATAGGTGGATTGTGAAAAGAACACACATGCAATGACACTGGTGGATCCATGTGTGGTCTCTGAATAGAACACACATTTCAATGACACTGTTGGATCCATATGTGGTATGTGAAAAGAATAGTCATGAAATGACTCTAGTTGTTGTTAGTACAAAGAAAACACATGAAATGACAATGGTGGTTCCATATGTGGTCTGTGAAAAGAACACACATGCAATGACTCCAGCTGTGGTTAATGAGAAGAGCACACATGCAATGACACTGGTTGATCCATAAGTGGATTGTGAAAAGTACACACATGCAATGACTCTGATTGTTGTTAGTAAAAAGAACACACATGCAATGACACCAGTGGATCCATGTGTGGTCTCTAAAGAGAACACACATTTCAATGACACTGGTGGATCCATATGTGGTATGTGAAAAGAATAGTCATGAAATGACTCCAGTGGTTGTTAGTAAAAAGAGCACACATGCAATGACACTGGTGGATCCATGTGTGGTCTCTGAAGATAACACACATGCAATGACTAAGGCTGTGGTTAATGAGGAGAACACACATGCAATGACACTGGTGGATCCATACGTGGATTGTGAAAAGAACACACATGCAATGACTCTGGTTATTGTTAGTAAAAACAACACACATGAAATGACACTGGTGGATCCATGTGTGGTCTCTGAAGAGAACACACATTTCTATGACACTGGTCGATCCATATGTGGTATGTGAAAAGAATAGTCATGAAATGACTCCAGTTGTTGTTAGTAAAAAGAACACACATGCAATGACACTGGTGGATCCATAGGTGTTGTGAAAAGAACACACATGCAATGACTCTGGTTGTTCTTAGTAAAAAGAACACACATGCAATGACACTGGTGGATCCATGTGTGGTCTCTAAAGAGAACACACATTTCAATGAAACTCGTGGATCCATTTGTGGTATGTGAAAAGAATAGTCATGAAATGACTCCACTTGTTGTTAGTAAAAAGAACACACATGCAATGACACTGGTGGATCCATGTGTGGTCTCTGAAGAGAACACACATGCAATGACTCTAGTTGTGGATAATGAGAAGAACACACATGCAATGACATTGGTGGACCATAGGTGGATAGTGAAAAGAACCCACATGCAATGACTTTGGTTCTTGTTAGTAAAATGAACACAAATGCAATTACACTAGTGGATCCATGTGTGGTCTCTGAAGAGAACACACATTTCAATGACACTGGTAGATCCATATGTGGTATGTGAAAAGAATACTCATGAAATGACTCCAGTTGTTGTTAGTAAAAAGAGCACCCATGCAATGACAATGGTGGTTCCATATGTGGTCTATGAAAAGAACACACATGCAATGACTAAGGCTGTGGTTAATGAGAAGAACACACATGCAATGACACTGGTGGATCCATAAGTAGATTGTGAAAAGAACACACATGCAATGACTCTGGTTGTTGTTAGTAAAAAGAACAGACATGCAATGACACTGGTGGATCCATATGTGGTCCGTGAAAAGAATAGTCATGAAATGACTCCAGTTCTTTTTAGTAAAAAGAACACACATGCAATGACACTGGTCGATCCTTGTGTGGTCTCTGAAGAGAACACACATGCAATGACTCTAGGTGTGGTTAATGAGGAGAACAGACATGCAATCACACTGGTGGATCCATATGTGGTATGTGAAAAGAATAGTCATGAAATGAATCTAGTTGTTGTTAGTCAAATGACCACACATGCAATGACACTGGTGGTTCCATATGTGGTCGGTCAAAAGAACACACAGGCAATGACTCTAGCCGTGGTTAATGAGAAGAACACACATGCAATGAAACTGGTGGATCCTTAGGTGGATTGTGAAAAGAACATAGAAGCAATGACTCTGGTTGTTGTTAGTAAAAAGAACACACATGCAATGACACTGGTGGATCCATCTGTGGTATGTGAAAAGAATAGCCATGAAATGACTCTAGTTGTTGTTAGTAAAAAGAACACACATGCGATGACACTAGTGGATCCATGTGTGGTCTCTGAAGAGAACACACATGCAATGAATCTAGTTGTGGTTAATGAGAAGAACACACATGCAATGACACTGGTGGATCCATATGTGGATTGTGAAAAGAACACCCATGCAATGACTGTTGTTGTTGTTAGTAAAAAGAACACACATGCAATGACACTGGTGGATCCATGTGTGGTCCCTGAAGAGAACACGCATTTTAATGACACTGGTGGATCCATATGTGGTATGTGAAAAGAATAGTCATGAAATGACTCCAGTTGTTGTTAGTAAAAAGAGCACACATGCAATGACACTGGTGGATCCATGTGTGGTCTCTAAAGGTAACACACATGCAATGACTAAGGCTGTGGTTAATGAGGAGAACACACATGCAATGACACTGGTGGATCCATAGGTGGATTGTGAAAAGAACACACATGCAATGACTCTAGTTGTTGTTAGTAAAAACAACACACATGCAATGACACTCGTGGATCCATGTGTGGTCTCTAAAGAGAACACACATTACAATGACACTGGTGGATCCATATGTGGTATGTGAAAAGAATAGTCATGAAATGACTCCAAATGTTGTTAGTAAAAAGAACACACATGCAATAACATTGGTGGATCTATGTGTTGTCTCTAAAGGGAACACACATGCAATGACACTGGTGGATCCATAGGTGGATTGTGAAAAGAACACACATATAATGACTCTTGTTGTTGTTAGTAAAAAGAACACACGTGCAATGACACTGGTGGATCCATGTGTGGTCTCTGAAGAGAACACACATTTCAATGACACGGGTGGATCCATATGTGGTATGTGAAAAGAATAGTCATGAAATGACTCCAGCTGTTTTTAGTAAAAAGAACACACATGCAATGACACTACTGGATTCATGTGTGGTCTCTGAAAGAGAACACACATGCAATCACTCTAGCTGTGGCTAATGAGAAGAACACACATGCAATGACACTGGTGGATCCATGTGTGGTCTTTGAAGAGAACACACATTTCAATGACACTGGTGGATCCATATGTGGTATGTGAAAAGAATAGTCATGAAATGACTCCAGTTGTTGTTAGTAAAAAGAGCACACATGCAATGACACTGGTGGTTTCATATGTGGTCTGTGACAAGAATAGTCATGAAATAACTCCAGTTGTTGTTAGTAAAAAGAACACACATGGAATGACACTAGTGGATCCATAGGTGGATTGTGAAAAGAACACACATGCAATGACACTGGTGGATCCATGTGTGGTCTCTGAATAGAACACACATTTCAATGACACTGTTGGATCCATATGTGGTATGTGAAAAGAATAGTCATGAAATGACTCTAGTTGTTGTTAGTACAAAGAAAACACATGCAATGACAATGGTGGTTCCATATGTGGTCTCTGAAAAGAACACACATGCAATGACTCTAGCTGTGGTTAATGAGAAGAGCACACATGCAATGACACTGGTTGATCCATAAGTGGATTGTGAAAAGAACACACATGCAATGACTCTGGTTGTTGTTAGTAAAAAGAACACACATGCAATAACACCAGTGGATCCATGTGTGGTCTCTAAAGAGAACACACATTTCAATGACACTGGTGGATCCATATGTGGTATGTGAAAAGAATAGTCATGAAATGACTCCAGTGGTTGTTAGTAAAAAGAGCACACATGCAATGACACTGGTGGATCCATGTGTGGTCTCTAAAGATAACATACATGCAATGACTCTGGTTGTTGTTAGTAAAAAGAACACACAAGCGATGACTCTGGTTGTTGTTAGTAAAAAGAACACACATGCAATGACACTCGTGGATCCATGTGTGGTATGTGAAAAGAATAGCCATGAAATGACTCTAATTGTTGTTAGTAAAAAGAACACACATGCGATGACACTAGTGGATCCATGTGTGGTCTCTGAAAAGAACACACATGCAATTAATCTAGTTGTGGTTAATGGGAAGAACACACATGCAATGACACTGGTGGATCCATAGGTGGATTGTGAAAAGAACACACATGCAATGACTCTGGTTGTTGTTAGTAAAAAGAACACACATGCAATGACACTAGTGGATCCATGTGTGGTCTCTGAAGAGAACACGCATTTCAATGACACTGTTGGATCCATATGTGGTATGTGAAAAGAATAGTCATGAAATGACTCAAGTTGTTGTTAGTAAAAAGAGCACACATGCAATGACACTGGTGGATCCATGTGTGGTCTGTGAAAATAACACACATGCAATGACTAAGGCTGTGGTTAATTAGGAGAACACACATGCAATGACACTAGTGGATCCATAGGTGGATTGTGAAAAGAACACACATGCAATTACTCTAGTTGTTGTTAGTAAAAACAACACACATGCAATGACACTGGTGGATCCATGTGTGCTCTCTGAGGAGAACACACATTTCAATGACACTGGTGGATCCATATGTGGTATGTGAAAAGAATAGTCATGAAATGACTCCAGTTGTTGTTAGTAAAAAGAACACACATTCAATGAGACTGGTGCATCCATGTGTGGTCTCCAAAGAGAACACACATGCAATGACACTGGTGGATCCATAGGTGGATAGTGAAAATAACACACATGCAATGGCTCTGGTTGTTGTTAGTCAAAAGAACACACATGCAATGACACTGGTGGATCGATGTGTGGTCTCTAAAGAGAACACACATTTCAATGACACTGGTGGATCCATATGTGGTGTGTGAAAAGAATAGTCATGAAATGACTCTAGTTGTTGTTACTAAAAAGAACACACATGCAATGACACTGGTGGATCCATGTGTGGTCTCTGAAGAGAACACACATGCAATGACTCTAGCTGTGGTTAATGAGAAGAACACACATGCAATGACATTGGTGGATCCATAGGTGGATTGTGAAAAAAAACACATACAACAACTCCGGTTCTTGTTAGTAAACTGAACACACATGCAATGACACGGGTGGATCCATGTGTGGTCTCCGAAGAGAACACACATTTCAATGACACTGGTGGATCCATATGTTGTATGTGAAAAGAATAGTCATGAAATGACTCCAGTTGTTGTTAGTAAAAAGAGCACACATGCAATGACAATGGTGGTTTCATATGTGGTCTGTGAAAAGAACACACATGCAATGACTAAGGCTGTGGTTAATGAGAAGAACACACATGCAATGACACTGGTGGATCCATAGGTAGATTGTGAAAAGAACACACATGCAACGACTCTGGTTGTTGTTAGTAAAAAGAACAGACATCCAATGACACTGGTGGATCGATGTGTGGTTTCTGAAGAGAACACACATTTCAGTGACACTGGTGGATCCATATGTGGTCGGTGAAAAGAATAGTCATGAAAAGACTGTAGTTGTTGTTAGTAAAAAGAATACACATGCAATGACATTGGTAGACCCTTGTGTGGTCTCTGAAGAGAACACACATGCAATGACCCTAGCTATGGTTAATGAGAACACACATGCAATGACACTGGTGGATCCATGTGTGGTGTTTGAAGAGAACAGACATTTCAATGACACTGGTGGATCCATATGTGGTATGTGAAAAGAATAGTCATGAGATTACTCCAGTTGTTGTTAGTAAAAAGAGCACACATGCAATGACACTGGTGGTTCCATATGTGGTCGGTGAAAAGAACACACATGCAATGACCCTAGCTGTGGTTAATGAGAAGAACACACATGCAATGACACTACTGGATCCTTAGGTGGACTATGAAAAGAACACACATGCAATGACTCTGGTTGTTGTTAGTAAAAAGAACACACATGCAATGACACTGGTGGATCCATGTGTGGTATGTGAAAAGAATTGCCATGAAATGACTCCAGTTGATGTTAGTAAAAAGAACACACATGCGATGACACTAGTGGATCCATGTGTGGTCTTTGAAGAGAACACACATGCAATGACTCTAGTTGTGGTTAATGAGAAGAACACACATGCAATGACACTAGTGGATCGATAGGTTGATTGTGAAAAGAACACACATGCAATGACTCTAGTTGTTGTTAGTAAAAAGAACACACATGCAATGACACTGGTGGATCCATGTGTGGGCTCTGAAGAGAACACACATTTCAATGACACTAGTGGATCCATATGTGGTATGTGAAAAGAATAGTGATGAAATGACTCCAGTTGTTGTTAGTAAAAGGAACACAGATGCAATGACACTGGTGGATCCATGTGTGGTCTCTGAGGAGAACACACATGCAATGACTCTAGCTGTGGTTAATGAGAAGAAAACACATTCAATGACACTGGTGGATCCATAGGTGGATTGTGAAAAGAACACACATGCAATAAATCTCGTTGCTGTTAGTAAAAAGAACACACATGCAATGACAGTGGTGGATCCATGTGTGGTCTCTGAAGAGAACACACATTTCAATGACACTGGTGGATCCATATGTGGTATGTGAAAAGAATAGTCATGAAATGACTCCAGTTGTTGTTAGTAAAAAGAACACACATGCAATGACACTTGTGGATCTATAGGTGGATTGTGAAAAGAACACACATGCAATGACACTGGTGGATCCATGTGTGCTCTCTAAAGAGAACACACATTTCAATGGCGCTAGTGGATCCATATGTGGTATGTGAAAAGAATAGCCATGAAATGACTCCAGTTGTTGTTAGTAAAAAGAACACACATGCAATGACAATGGTGGTTCCATATGTGGTCTATGAAAAGAACACACATGCAATGACTAAGGCTGTGGTTAATGAGAAGAACACACATGCAATGACACTGGTGGATCCATAGGTGGATTATGAAAAGAACACACATGCAATGACTCTGGTTGTTGTTAGTAAACAGAACAGACATGCAATGACACTGGTGGACCCATGTCTGGTCTCTGAAGAGAACACACCTTTCAGTGACACTGGTGGATCCATATGTGGTATGTGAAAATAATAGTCATGAAATGACTCCAGTTGTTGTTTGTAAAAAGAACACACATGCAATGACATTGGTGGATCCATGTGTGGTCTCTAAAGAGAACACACGTGCAATGACTCTAGCTGTGGTTAATGAGAAGAACACCCATGCAACGACACTGGTGGATCCATAGGTGGATTGTGAAAAGAACACACATGCAATGACTCTGGTTGTTGTTAGTAAAAAGAACATACATGCAATGACACTGGTGGATCCATGTGTGGTCTCTGAAGAGAACACACATTTCAATGACACTTGTGGATCCATAAGTGGTATGTGAAAAGAATAGCCATGAAATGACTCCAGTTGTTGTTAGTAAAAAGAACACACATGCAATGACAATGGTGGTTCTATATGTGGTCTATGAAAAGAACACACATGCAATGACTAAGGTTGTTGTTAATGAGAAGAACACACATGCAATGACACGGGTGGATCCATAGGTGGATTATGAAAAGAATACACATGCAATGACTCTGGTTGTTGTTAGTAAACAGAACAGACATGCAATGACACTGGTGGATCCATGTGTGGTCTCTGAAGAGAACACACATGTCAATGACACTGGTGGATCCATATGTGGTCTTTGAAATGAAAAGTCATGAAATGACTCTAGATGTGGTTAGTAAAAAGAACACACATTTCAATGACACAGGTGGATCCATGTGTGGTCTCTGAAAAAACACGCATGCAATGACTCTAGATGAGGTTAATGAGAAGAACACACATGCAATGACACTGGTCGATCCATAGGTGGATTGTGAAAAGAGATTTGCCCTCTCTGTTGGTCACAAATCTCACAAAAGACCAAACGTGTGCTCACTCTGGCTGGTACGCCCTGATTGGCTGACACAGATGTCACGCGGATCGTCTCCACCAACCGTTGATCCTATGTGATCCAACGGGCAGGATAACCCCTCCCTTCTCCAGTTTTTTTATGCATGGTCAATCCGTGCCACCTCTCTATCCGTGCCACCGATACTTTACCTCTATAAATAAGTTAAAATCCATGTAAATAAAATAAATGATCATATTTCAAAAGAGCTATCGTCTTCATCTTCCGGTTCGTCCTCGTCTTCGTCAATGCAATGGTCCCTGCCATCGCCGTCGTTGGTGTCCTCCTCTAACGACTCGACACCGCCCCCTTCCTTCAATAAGCGTGCTATATCCTCTTCGGAGTCCTCCTCCTCCTCTTCGTAGTCCCATGGGTCCACGTCACTCTCCTCCGCTTCTGCCTCCAACTGATCGATGAACACCTCCTCGTTGGCCGAGTTAGACTCGTCCAAATAGCTATCTCCTCTCTTCTTCCTGGTCTTATTATCGTTCCTCTTCTTGTTTGTACTCGCCGATGCAACACGTGCCCCCGTCCTAGCTGCTGCTTTGCGCTCGTCCGACGCTGCAGGTACCCCACGCTCCTCCTGCGTGGTCGGTATGAGCTTCGACATCGTGGTGTCCTCGAGTGCCGATGTCAATGGATCCTGGCGCGGTCAGACATGACGTGCTGCCTCAGCAGGCGACTCGCGCGCTCGAACGATGCATCGAAGAGCTGGGGATGCAGGATGGTCAGTGGACAGCTTGGACCCGCCATTGCCACGCCGAGGGGGCATCATGCCCGAGGTAGTTGCTCCGAATGGTCGATGGCGGGTACACAGAGTGGGGTGCCGATCTGATCAAGGATGATCAGCGGTTTCGTGCGTCGTGTCCACGCATGCATTTGTCGATTATCAAAAAAAGTAATATCTCGCGTACTGAACATAATTTGATCACAACAAAAGTGGCACAGTGTATTCTAGACTCGTAAATATCCCGTGTGTGCCTGTCGACGTGGAGTTCGACGTGCCGACGTGATCGTGTAGCAGTTGCGCGTGTTATTGCCCCATCAACACGTGACACACGCACGCGGGATGTGCGCGCCGATGCCCGTGATGACCACCTGGGTCGCACTCCCCTTATTATATACTAGATTCTTGGGCGGCGCCGAAGACCATTGAAGTGTCCATTGCAATAAAGACAAGTCCCATTGATTCCCTACCCCTGCCTCCCTGGATTCTTTGAGAAGGTAGACCATATATGGTCGTCTTGTATAATAGTACTAGTACTACTGGACCAAGGCCTGTACTCTTTGACTCTTCTCCCACACTAATCACTATCTTCTTCCTCCTACCACCGCCACCCTCACCCTGCAAGCCATGGCTCCCCTGAGGAGGGGGAGAGGCCGGTCGACGATCCTCGCGGAGAAAAGGGAGAGAAATCGCCACGAGGCACTTCTTGCTCTACCAGCCGCTCAAGCTCCCCTCTCATCAAGGCCCAATCTCCCCCGACAATGGCGCCGAATTTTCTAGCAGGCGAGGGCTCCTCTCGGTACGGTCTTCTTGTTCTACTTCTTCTCCATCTCCCTATCCATCATGATATTATTCAGCTTATTCTTGTTTTTCTTCTTCTTCTTGCTCTTCCTCTTCTACGTATTACATGCCGGTCGTGGAGCCCAAATCCACCATGACGGAGGCGTTGCATGACCCGTTCATCCCCGTTCCACGTCTCAACGAGGTAGAAAAACTCCACACTGTTATTTCTCCAAGTTGTGATGTGGATTTCTTAGATCGTGTCCGCCCCGCATTGGTTTTTCTTCTTGTTTTGCGAGTTGTATTAGTTTTCATGAATATGACTGGATATCTTGGTCTTTCCTTAATACCGCTGTTCATAGAATCACTATGGATTTTTTGTGATTAGGGTTAGTTTATCGTGGTCATGAATAGATCTCTAGGTCCATTTTTTAACACTGCGGTCAATAGATTCAACGGGGATTTTTTGATCTGTATTAGCATTCACCTTGAACCTGGAGTGTAATTATAGAATTCCTATTTCAATTAACATGAACGATGCAGCGATCGAAGGCCGAGTACCGTGACAAGGTGGCCGCGATCAGTGCCAAGATTGACAACCAATATGATCTTGCACGCTCCCTCACCCAGGCCAATGAGAGCCTACGCAAGCAATTATCTGTGCAGAAGGAGATCTCGCTAGATTTTGCACGTGACATCATGAGGTTGCAGAAAGTGCTCGACCGTAACTTGAACAGGCAAGAACAGGCCATCAAGATAATCAACTAGCTCATGGAGGAGAAGAAGAATCTCGTGGAAAGGTGCATTCTCCTGCAGGACAAAGTCATCGACACACTCAGAGGACACGTTGAGGAAACCAAGGCTACCATCCAAGCCTACCATGACATGAACCGTTGCCTCGATGCAGTGAAGGAGATGAAGGAGGACATGAGCAGAGGGATCACCATACTCGAGGGTGTTCGGAAAGAGAACGAGGAGCTAAGGGCTTGTCTAGAGGCGTATCGGAGAAATGCCCAAGTCTGATTCCCGTTAGCGGGGACACGAATATCAGTTCGTCCTCCACTCCTTCTGTAATGTTTAGGGTTCAGGGAGAAATGCCCAAGTCTGCTTCCCATTATAGGGTGCAATAAGAATCCTAGGGCAACTCCTTATCTTTCTGGACATGTGTTGGTGTTCATGTTCATGAATGGACACCATGTGCTCTTTCCATTATGTATCTAGATATGGGTTTCTGCATTATGAGTTTGCCACTAGCCCACTACTATTTGGTGATATTGGGAAAAACCCATAGCACACTAAATTGTAGATAAACCTTATTTGTCTTTGAAATTGAAATTATGACAGTGCCACTAGTCGATTCATAAAATGTTGATTAGTCCTAGATTTCTTCTTCCTTGAAATTATGATAGTGCCACTAGTCGATTCAGTTAATTATGGAAACTAACCAGCTTGTCCTGGTGAACTGAACAAACCATACTATGTATTTTTGTTGCAGGGAAAGAGGTGAAAGCTCGACCAGGACCTAGCGACCTGGCTAAATGACAAGATAGCAATCCAAAGGGAGAAGCAGAATTCCTAGAAACTGGCCTTTGACCACCTGCGCGCTGAACTCGCGGTCCTTTCTGACAAGTGCCAGAAACTAAAGGAGTTAAACACCGACTGGGTGAAGCTACATAGTGAAGTTCGCACCTCGGCTAAGAAGCAGATGGAGATCATGAAAGGGGTCTTGAAGGAAAATCGTATGGCTATGGACCAACTTCTCCAATCCATGACGGAGTGCTGGAACCTACGATTGAAGCGCGACAAAGTACTGAAGGAGCTGGCCGATCTTAGGGAGGAAAACAAGCAGCTCCAGGCCAGGATCGCTTGAACACAACATATGTCTATTTAGTACTGAACTGCCTGGTTTATCCTCTATAGTGGTGATTTTGTAAGCGTGAACTTAACTCTATGCACGATATATGTGTTCGTCTGAAATTAATTTGCTCAAGGATTGAGTTTAGCTTAGTTAAGAAAGCGCAACTACAAGTCTTATAGTTAACTAGTTTCAGGCATTGGCACAACATAAATTATTCATCTCAAATTTCCTTTATCCTCTATAGTCTGTCCTTGTTCACCCTCGCGCGCCTTCTTCAGTTCCTTCAACAGATCATTAATGTAGTACTCTAGCTTCTTCTTGTCTTCCCTGAGCTGATCCCTCTCCTTTTCTGCATTATGAATCAACACCATGTGACTATCCTAAAGCTTCTTTGCAATTCCAACAACCAAGCTCCCATTGATTCTGTCAGTTAGCTCTGACTGCAAATTCTCGATTTCTTGTTCTAGCTCATTATTTCATACTGACAACTTGTGATTTTTTTCAGTTGCATCACTTACATTAGTAAATTTCTCCGACCTTTCCAACTCATACATCTCCCATAGCTGTGCCAAACATTTCGTAAGTGCATCTGGCCACTCAAGATCCACCCACTCTACTGCTTTACACACCGGGCCAACCTAAAAACACACACACTATAGTGTTATGAACATGCATGATACATTTTACTTCATGTCACAATTGTACATAATGTAAACAAACCTGATTTGT
Organism: Avena sativa; assembly: GCA_916181665.1. Lineage (NCBI taxonomy): Eukaryota > Viridiplantae > Streptophyta > Magnoliopsida > Poales > Poaceae > Avena > Avena sativa. Next base: position 327,670,693 of record OV702289.1, read on the forward strand.
ACAGCCCAAAAACCTTCTCCCGGCGTTACTGCCTTTGAATGCAACATATCTCCTCAGTTTTAGCCCATGGTCACATGGCACTTCTTCATCGAGATCTAGGCCCTCCCATTTGGAGTCATAGATCGTCCGTGGTACCTATAGGTAAACGCAAAGCTGAAATTGAACACAATTGCATGCACATATGGAGCTCAGATCGAGAGATTTACCATTGCCTAACCCTAGCCCGAGAAAACAAAGGAACTCACATCGTGGAAGGAATACTCGATGTCAGAGAGAAGGTTGCCGCTGCTCGACTGGTCGTCCTCGCCGTTCAAGGACAGCACGGCGATTGCGTTGTCGCAGGAGACAGTGTCGGCATCGCAGAGAGAGAGAGAGAGAGAGAGAGAGAGAGAGAGAGAGAGAGAGAGAGAGAGAGAGAGAGAAGAGAAGAGAGAGAGAGAGCGCAGCCCTTCTACCACTGCAACAATGACTAAATTGGCATGTTACAATAGTTTAATAGATACCATGCCCTTTCCCTGGATTACTGTCTCCTGCCTAATATGGATTCTCTTCATACATTATTATTTCAAAAATTATACATGTACTCCCTCTATCCTCATTTCATTGCCCAATGAAAACATACCAGTATATTACATCATCTAAAGAAACAAAATCATGTCAACTACAAGGTACTTATGCATCACTTGTTCAGTCATGGTTTCACAAAACATTACATTACAATCTCTCAACAAACATAATCACATCATGGTTTCACAAAACATCACATTACAATCTCTCAACAAACATAATCACAAAAACAAGTATATTACATCAACTCAAGAAACACAATCATGTCGACTACAAGGTACTTACGCATCACTTGTCTAGTCATGGTTTCACAAAACATTACATTACAATCTCTCAACAAACAAAATAACAGAAACAAGTACAGTACATCATCTCAATAAACATAATCATGTCAACTACAATGTATTTATGCATCACTTGTCCAATCATGGTTTCACAAAACATTACGTTACAATGTCCCAACAAACATAATAACAGAAACAAGTACGGTACGTCATCTTAAGAAACATAATAACATAAACTACAATGTACTTATGTCTTATTACAACAGCGATGGTTTCAGTGAGTGACATGTCTGAAAATCTCAACAGCTCGCACAACATTATATCGCAATCTCTCAACAAACATAATCATAGAAACACGCTCTAAATGCAACAGTAGTCAATATTACAAATACAGGCACGGGAACCGCGCGGTCCATATGACAAGCCTAGGGTAGAAGCTCTCATCCGATCTCATCAACGTCGACCACCTCATTCTGTTCAGCCACTACAAGGGCCTCTACATCCACTATAACCTGTTCAACAACATCAGAAATGGTACCAAGGAAGAACACCTTCCTGGTTCGCTTCTTTCGTCGCATAATCTGCATAAGATCTTCAGTATCCAAAATATCTATGAATTGCTGCTTCTTATGATGCCACCACCAGATTTTTGCCATCTGCTTAGGGTCAATACTGATTTCCTTACCGATCATATCTCTCATTTCATCAATACTTGTGTTTTTGGAATCGACAGTGATCTCGACAGTACATTACGAAACTGGCTTATTAACTCCCTCATCAAGTTTTGCCATGTATGAATCCACCTCTATGCGTATACTAAACTTATCTAGATCAGCATCTATTGGTCCGTATTCTCTAGGAGCAGAAGCTCTGGCAGCAAGATCTCCAGCATCTCCATACATATCATCAATCATCGCTTCAACTTTCACCTTACGATCAGCTGCACAACACTCCCAAACCATCTGAAGCTCATGGGAGTGCTCAATTTGCTGATAGGTATCATTCATGTTGCACCACACCAATTTTGTCCTCTGTCTAGAACCCCAGGGAATTCTAGCGGCAATCATATCTACCAGCTGCGAAACAGACACAACCTCTTTGCAATTCACAAGCAGATGCACATCTTGCCCGAACACAACCCTCTCACAACCAAAATCAAGTTTTGCAGTGTACTGGCGAACATGAACTGTCAACTCATATAGGTCCCTTGTATCAAAGTTGTGCCTAATTTGATTAAAAAGGGGAACCTTTCAGTTCATTCGATTCTATTATGCCATAACTAATCTACTTGCAAGATAACGCACAGATAAGAAAAATTCACCTCTCGCTCTTCTCCTGGGTTTTTCTTCGAGATCTGGGTGCCGCATCCGCCCACCGAAGCCAAACAATCCGCCACCGGCCTTGCTTTTCTCTTCAACCCGCTACTTGTAGGTACCTTGGGAGCAGAATCCTTGCTGGCCTTCTTGTTAACTGGGGCTAAAGACCTCACTGCTGCTTCACGTTGAGCCCAAGACTTTGGCCCCGACGGACCCGAATCAGTCGGCAAGGTAGCTACAACCTTCGCCTTGCAAGACATGTTGGGCCACCGTCGTCGGATTCAGTGTCGGGGGCGGGAGAAAAAAGGTCCTCTGCCGCTGGCAGATTCGGGGTCGGGGAAGGGAAGAAAAGGGACCGCAGCCAGATTCAGTGTCGAGAGTAAGGAAAGTACAGTAATGGATTTGCCCCTACGACATGTGCAGGGTGGCTAAGAAGAGTGACAGGCGAAGAAGGGGCACAACAGGAACTAGTGTAACAGAATATCCTGACTTAACGGGCGCGATTTGAAAATATTGGGTTTGGCCATCGTTCACTCAAAACACCCCTCTCACCAATTGGCGCCCCAACTTTTCGAATCGCGGTGATTAAAATCAACTCGGGTACCGCGTTGCCTGGGCACCCCAACTTTCGGGCTGCAAAATGATATTCTCCTAACCCAGCCCAAGACCAGCTCCCCCCTTCGCCGCTTGCACAGTGGAGCGCCGCCCAAATGTGGTCATCACCGGACAACCATGGCCAGCTCGCACCAGCCATCCCTGCGCCTATCCAGCATGTCCACTAGCATCGCCGCACCGTACCACCACTCCCTGTCGAGCCCACAGCCCCAGCCGAGCCGTGGACCACACTAGCACCGTCGTGCACCGCCTCTCTGCGCCGTGTCTAGAGCGCGCCAGTGCGTCGTGCCCGACCAGCCCCGGCAGCTCTCGCCTTGCCCTCACCGTGCACGTGCAGCCTTGCCATGATCACGCCACCCTGGCAGACACCCCGTTCGCCGCCGAGCGACCCATAGCAGCCGCACGTCGCCGCAAGCACCTCTGCCTCCACTCAGAGCACCGCACGCGCTAGACCAAACCAAGCCGCCCCACGGCACGCCATTAAGTCCGTGAGAACCACCAGGGAGCACCACACCGTCCTACGCCCTCGCCCATGCCATTAGCTGCCTAGAACGATGACACCATCGAGATCCCCGCCGCACCGCTCGGTCCCCTCGTCGAGCTATAAAAGGAGGCCACCCCCGCCTCCATTCTGCACACCACTTGACTCCCCACTCCTCACTGACCTGGCCCACCTCTCCCTGGAGCAAGGCGAGCACCACCGTGCTGAAATTGCATCGGAGTTCGCTGCTGCTGGAGGAGAAGGGCGTCGTTGATTCCGACTACCCCGAGCCCTGCCGTGACCGTGCCTTGCCTCGCCATCGTCTACCAAGTCGTTTACCCCCGTCGCCGAGCCTAGCTGGAGCCCAGGTGGTCCCCGTGATACCCCCACCGCCGCGTTAGGTTTAGCTCATCGTCGGACATGTGTTAGAATATGTGGTGATGACATGTGTCCACATGATCCAATATTTTAATTGGAGAATATTAAATCTTAATTAATTTCAATGAGTAGAAATTACTTTTCTCAAATAAAATAAATGAAACTAGTTCTTGAAATCTGGTGATGAGTGTGATGATGCTAGATCATCAAGTGTGTTCCTTAGTGTGACAATTAGACTTAGTTAAGTATTGTTTGGTGATTGTGTACCCCGTATTCATTTATAGACGATAATACCGGCCAAGTCTATGAGGGGGAGGAGTTCTACCCCAAAGAAGACGAAGAAAACTTTAATCACTGCACCAATCAAGGCAAGCCATCACTAGATACAAGTTAACCTAAGAAATATGCCTTAGGCATGCTTTGGTTATACATTTTGATTTATACCCATCCCAAGTTTTACTTGCAAGCTTTACTTTTTACTTTACCAAAGTTTCTTTACTTTTAGTAATGCTTTGTGAGATTTCGGAAAGTAGTATAGATATCATAAAGAGTATAAAACTAGGCCTATACTAGATGTCATTCTATGGAATGAGATTGAGATTAGCATCCCTCATCAGTGAACACTCTTAAATTAGTGGCTAGTGCTAAGCATAAAACTTGATCATTTTAGATGGGAATACTTGGTGAAAATGATTATGAAAACCTTGGAATGATGCTTCATTCTATTGAAATTGTTTTGACATGTGTTGAGAAACACAAATGGTGTTGATGATGAAAATGTTGAGGCATGAGCCTTAGCCCTTTAAAAAAACTGATGGTTGGGTTCGGATGGATACCATTCCAATTTTACCGTACAACCACAATACCTGAATTAGGTAAGGCCTAGCCAGAAGTTTATATGCATTAGTATGGGTTCCCTCGTGGAAGAGGTTTGAGCTGAGGCTACCTCTTGATGATGTCCACCTATGTAGTGCCAGGATGGCAAATGGCCATGGATGGGAGGCCAAGCTCATAGGAGAGGTGCTTATACTAGAGTGTGTAAAGGAAAGGTTATGATTGATTATCCACATACTAAGTATGATGATTCAGGGTTATCCTTGATGGATGTATCGAATGTTGTGGTGAAAGTGTACCGCCTCTGCAGAGTGTCAAATTATTAGAATAGCCATGTCCGCCGTCATGGACAGTTGGAGTGGCCATACTGTTCCGTCGTCAGGTGTTTTCAAAATGACTTGTGAAGTGAACTATGATTTTGACTTGACCACAACAGGGTTGTGAATATGAAAACTAGGTTCCCAACTTAAATGATTTAGAACATTTAAGTTAACTTTCTTTGCTTCTAAACTCAGTTTAGATAAATCTAGCTTTTTACAAATAAACTTAGAGCTTAGGATTCCTACTAGAACTACCTTACTTCTTAGTGATAGTTTGCGAGTACTTAAAAGAGTACTCATGGCTTTGTCCCTGGCTATTCCCGTGGCCAGACTATGAGGAGGACTACCAAGAGGAAGGACAGCAGGACGGCTATGACAATTAGGATCATCTCCCATAGTCAGCATTGCCTGTGACACTGAAGATGGAGCCTGCTTCTACGCTTATTATTCCGCTACTTGTTTGTATTTAAGACTGGATCATGAGATCCATTATTTGTGTAAGACCTTATTATGGTTTGTAATGGATGATGTACTGTGATATCCAATATGTTATGTCTTGCAGAAATGGTAATCCTGGGATTGCCATGTATGGCATAACAGGCATCTTGGATTAAAAATCCGGGTGTTGACAAAGCAGAACTGCCACTTCAAGTTTGGATCAACGGGCTTTTTTTCAGAACTAGCGCATGAACCAGCCATGCACTTCATGTAAGTTTTGATCAAACAGACTGACATGTGGGACCTGCTAAAAAATTCCGTGAAGTGCTACAGTGCATAGTGCACTGACAGGTGGCATGTTTTTTGATTGGCGGGCGCCTCCTCCACCTTCGACGGCGCGCGTCCCAGGTTCGAGGGTTGGTGCCGCCCACCAATACATTATTGTGCAATTTTCCATGTTTTGTCGCAACCAGCTCCGCTCCTCTGCTCCTGCCACCGCCACTTCGCTTAGTCGTGCACCGCTCTCGTCGTCCCCTTGGGTCGTCGTCCTCCCGCCCTCCCCTCCCTGCCATCCCCTCACATCCCCTCCCCTCCCTGCCATGTCTCCTTGCTGCCGTCCACCGCCCAAGCATGTCTGGAAACGAAAACCGAGAGTCGGCCGTTGGGTTAGGTGCCCAACGAGGCTGGTGATTCGGATCCTGCTCGGAGATGGATCCTGCGAGGCTTGAGAACACGGAGATGGGTCCTGTGCGGCTAGAGAGCACGAAATCTCCTTCAAGTCTAGAGAGCATAGAGGAGAGCGAAACAGGGGAAGAGGAAGCGGGGTGCAGAGCTTTGGAGGTATGGAGCCCGGAGAAGGTGCCGTGCGTCCACATTGAAGGGTAAGAACTGTGATTCCTTTTTTGCATACCCCAATTAGCGTTTCTAGTCTCGTGGTGATGGCAAGGATATGTGTTGGTAACCGCAGGACGTCTGTACAGCTTGTTCTTGAGCATGATGCTTTGTCAAGCGAGCATGAAGGCACTGAAATGTGTGGCGATGCGGAGGATGATGAGAAAGCATATCCAAACGTGGCTGCTGACGCTGATAGGATGGAGAGTAGGGAATATTTGGTTGATTCGAACTTTGAGCCTGACTATGGGACTGATGAGGAAGAGGAATGTGAAGATGTGGAAATGGGATATAGATATGATGACGAATACGAGGACAGGCCAGTGATACACTTTGACAGGGACAATCCTACAATTGATGAGGGGACTGTCTTTGAGAATGTGGAGGACTGCAGATATGCAGTTGCAACCTATGCAATCAGAGTTGGGTTCGAATTTATCATTGAAAAGAGCGACCAAAAGAGATTTAGGGTGCACTGTAGGGAAAGTAATGTGTGTAAATGGAGATTACATGCATCTCCAATGCGGGGTGGACACCCATTTCAGGTTGCAATAGCTAAATTTAGTTTCAGTCTTTCTTATATTTATTCTGCTAATAACTAGCTCTAAATTATTTGGATTCTTATCGAATGCAGATCAAAGTAAACACAAAGAAACACAACTGCCCTAATACTTCTTTAAGTGATAAAATTAGACCGGCGACTACCAAGTGGATTGCTCCTACTGTACTAGACTGGGTGAGGCAGGATCATAACATTAGACCTGCTGAACTCTGAGCAAAGATTAGCAAAAAAATTAATGTTCTGATTCCTTACCACAGAGTCTTTGATGGGAAGGAGATGGCTCTAGACTTCATTCAAGGCAAGTGGAATGACAATTTTCATATGTTGTATAGTTTCAAAGCTCAAGTAGAGAAAACATCACCTGGTAGTGTTGTTGACATCGATTGCGAGGTTGTAAAAGGAAGAGAAAAGGTCTCGAGGGGGTAAGGTATAAGCATGCAGATAAGATATGCTTTAGGAGATGTTTTGTCTGCCTGAAGGCATGCTAGATCGGGTTCCTAGACGGCTGCAGGCCATACTTGGAAATAGGCACAACTTCTTTAATTGGGAAGTTTAGGGGACATGTTGCTTCTACTTGTGCTCTGGACGCGCATAATTGGCTTCTACCCATAGCTTATGCTTTTCTAGAGGGTGAATCAAATCAAAGCTAGACATGGTTCATGCAGAGACTACGGGCAGTAATTGGTCACCCTGAAGGCTTGGTGATACACACCGGTGCATGCGAGGGTCTTGAGAATGTTGTTGATGTTGTGTTTCCTGGGGTTGAGCATAGGGAATGCATGCGGCACCTCGCTACTAACTTCATGAAGAAGTTCAAAGGAAAGATCTTTGAAGAGGACTTGTGGCGATCAGCATACACATACACCCCAAGCACACATGTTACTTACTTGCAGAACATGTATGTAGTGCCAAAGGTGAAAAAATACCTTGAAGAACATCACGCCAAGCTATGGGCTAGAAGCAAGTTTGGTGAGTTAAGCAAGGTGGATTTTGCTTGCAATAATTTGGCAGAGAGTTTCAATGATAAGATTTCGGGCAAGAAGACACTTGGAATTGTTATTTTGTTTTATGCAGTAAGATAGTGCATAATGGTGAAGATAGATTTAAGGCAAAGAATTTGTGCAAGAAAATTTTTAGGCCATAAAATAGTTCCAAAGGTGGTTATGTTACTGAATGCAAGAACCAGGGCAATGAGAATGATAAAGATGAGGATGGTTAGAAGTTCCAGAACATTGGCTGAGGTTTATGCAGAATACAAGCATGGAAGTGAACGGAGGTACACTATAGACATTGGAAACAAGACTTGTTCATGCGGGCAGTGGCAGATTACTGGTCTGACATGTCACCATGCAATTTACTTCATCTTAAAGCTTAGAGGTAGCGGAGCTGAAATAGAGAACTATGTCGACAACTATTTCTCCGTGGACAAGTTTGCTGCAACTTATGCAGAAAACATACCACCTATGGCCGATGAAAATGATTGGGAGATTGTCGATCCAGGGTCCAAACTTCAACCACTAGTTCTCAGGAGGCTACCTGGGAGGCCTAGAAAGCTATGGATCGAAGCCTCCACTGATAAAGGTTCAAGGCTAGGAGCTAGGAAAAGGAAATGCAAATGTTGTGGCAGAGTCGGCCCTATCAAGAGGTTGTGTAGAAACCTAGTTACACATGATATAGTCCCTGTTCACACCCCGGTGGCAGAAAATGAGGCTTCTCAGCTAGAACTGGAGGAAGAGCAGCACGAAGACGAAGAACTTGAGGAAGTGCAGCAGGTGGAGGAAAACAGTGATGAGCACTCGTAGGAAAACATACGTAAGCAGCCAATTTATGAAGAAGTGGAGGTGCCGACGAGAAAAGGGTGTGAAAAGGAACAAAAGGGTAAGTGGAACGGGGAGGAAAGGCCAAATAATGGAGGTGTATTAGAATATGAAGAAGTTGCAGGGGTGATTGAGGATGTTCTTGAGGATCTTTTGGCTAACTACAGGAGAAATAATAAATGCCTGCCAATTTCATCTTTGTACGATTCTCCAGATGAAAGGTAAGCTGAAAAATTGTTTTATTTGCCATTTTATTATTTTTTATCCTCGTCAACTGATGCTTAATGCACCGTGGGCTAGCAGACTAATAAGAGGAGTAGAAAGATGCGGGCACAGTAACATCATATGTTGAATTATATCATTGAAACTAAACTAGTCGTGTCGTCTTTATTTATATCTGGCGCGTACAACGTGTCTGTGATGGGGTCATGTGGACCAGATTACAATTTTTTAAATATTATTACATTAATTTTTTACCTGCGTAAGGACGCAGCTACTTGTTCCCATATCCCTTGGATTCCCATCTCCTCTAGCGCACTCCAGAATTATGGTTGTGCTATCAAGTAGCAGAGTCAGCGTATTGTCCCATCAGATGTGAACGCAATGACTTTATTTGTTCAGAATTTGACGACTTTTGATTAGTTTGAAAGACAGAGAAACCTAAAACATGTAGCTAGACATGTTTTGGGTATAGACACATTTATTAAATATCTAAAAAAACTAAGTCAGTTATATCTGGACAAGAGTAGTACACTATTACAACACGCTCGATCCCTTCTCCTCTGGCGCACTCCAAATTATGGATATGCCATCAAGTGCTGGGAGCAGAGTCAGTGTATTGTCCCATCCGATATGCTAGGAACGCGCGAACTTTATTTTCAGGATCGGACGGGTTTCGACTAGTTTCAAAGACAAAGACAACTAAAACATGGCAAACATATATAGATTATGACGATAATCGACTATGAGTCAAGTGACCCAGATCCAATGAGGGCATTAAGATACCGTACATAGATTTAATTTATGCTTAAGTGGCCCTAATCGACTATGACGCTCCCACAGTCTCCATCATCGACGACGTTGTCCTCGTCGCTGCCAGCCTCCTTCGCGTCGGAATCGATGTCGATGTTCCCGGCAGCGTTCCTCCTCCTCATGAATTCTTCACGATGCGCCGCATCGATAATAGTGGAGGTCGTACGCCCAGGCACTGCCTAGAAGCGCTGCCTCCCTTCGGGTAGATCCGGGTGGATCTCCCGCCGGTGGGTTCTGCACAGCTCAATCAACGCAGCCCGCTCCTTCTTGAACAGCTTTCGCCAGTACGCGCTCGTGCGCGAGAACCGTGACATTGCCCTCTTCCGCTCCGGCAGCTGGCAGCGGAGCTCCTCGATCTTCGTCGCCAACAAGTTGTCGCGCAAGAGCGGCACGACAAGAACCCTGGCGTAGCTGAGCTCGAAGCCGGCCGGAAGCCTCACAAACAGCGACGTGAGTATGTCGTAGTGGGCCAACATCTGAGCCTCGTGCAAGCTGAGTTTGGGCCTCTCCCTCTCCATGGCGATGAAGGAACATGATCTGAGCTTCGGCCCCGAGGTTAAGGGGATAAGGGCAAGGATGTAGGCCCAGCGTTGTTGCCACTACCAATCAGTTCGCAGAATAGACTTCTCGCGGATCGCCGTCGCAAAGGATATCCTTATCGTCCACGCACCCCAATCCAACAGCGCCTAACAATCGGGGATTGGGTCTTCTAGAAGCCCGGAGGGTTGCTGGTTAGCTCTGCGTCCCGATTGTTTGTGGCCAACGGTTGTCGTTGAAAATAACAGACATTTCAATGACACTGGTGGATCCATATGTGGTTTGTGAAAAGAACACACATGCAATGACTCTAGCTATGGTTAATGAGAAGAACACACATGCAATGACACTGGTGGATCCATATGTGGATTGTGAAAATAACACACATGCAATGACTCTAGTTGGTGTTAGTAAAAAGAACACACATGCAATGACACTGGTGGATCCATATGTGGTCTTTGAAAATAACAGCCATGAAATGACTCCAGGTGTGGTTAATGAAAGAATACACATTTCAATGACAATGGTGGATCCATATGTGTTTTGTGAAAAGAACACACATGCAATGACTCTAGCTGTGGTTAATGAGAAGAACACACATGCAATGACACCGATGGATCCATATGTGGAATGTGAAAAGAGCACACATGTAATGACTCTAGTTGTTGTTAATAAAAAGAACACAGATGCAATGACACTGGTGGATCCATGTGTGGTGTTTGAAGAGAACACACATTTCAATGACACTGGTGGATCCATATGAGGTGTTTGAAAAGAACAGTCATGAAATGACTCCAGGTGTGGTTAATGAAAGAATACACATTTCAATGACAATGGTGGATCCACATGTGATTTGTGAAAAGAACACACATGCAATGAGTCTAATTGTGGTTAATGAGAAGAACACACATGCAGTGACACCGGTGGATCCATATGTGGATTGTGAAAAGAACGCACATGCAATGACACTGGTGGATCCATATGTGGTCTGTGAAAAGAATAGACATGAAATGACTCTAGATGTGGTTAATGAAAGAACACACATTTCAATGACACTAGTGGATCCATATGTGGTTTGTGAAAAGAACACACATGCAATGACTCTAGCTATGGTTAATGATAAGAACACACATGCAATGACACTGGTGGATCCATATGTGGATTGTGAAAAGAACACACATGCAATGACTCTAGTTGTTGTTAGTAAAAAGAACACACATGCAATGACACTGGTGGTTCCATGTGTGGTCTCTGAAGAGAACACACATTTCAATGACACTGGTGTATCCATATGTGGTCTTTGAAAAGAACAGTCATGAAATGACTCTAGATGTGGTTAATGACAGAATACACATTTCAATCACAATGGTGGTTTCATATGTGGTCTGTGAAAAGAACACACATGCAATGACTCTAGCTGTGGTTAATGAGAAGAACACACATGCAATGACACCGGTGGATCCATATGTGGATTGTGAAAACAACACACATGCAATGACTCTAATTGTTGTTAGTAAAAAGAACACACATGCAATGACACTGGTGGGTCCATGTGTGGTCTCTAAAGAGAACACACATTTCAATGACACACGCGGATCCATAGTTGGTCTTTGAAAAGAAGAGTTATTAAATGACTCCAGATGTGGTTAATGAAAGAATACACATTTCAATGACAATGGTGGTTCCATATGTGGTCTATGAAAAGAACACACATGCACTGACTCTAGCTGTGGTTAATGAGAAGAACACACATGCAATGACACTCGTGGATCCATTGGTGGATTGTGAAAAGAACACACATGCAATGAACTCTGGTGGAACCACACGCTATGACACTGGTGGATCCATGTGTGGTCAATGAAGAGAACACACATGCAATGAAACTGGTGGATCCAGACGTGGTCTATGAAAAGAATAGTCATGAAATGACTCCAGTTGTTGTTAGTAAAAAGAACACATATGCAATGACACCTGTTGATCCATGTGTGGTCTCTGAAGAGAACACACATGCAATGACTCTAGATGTTGTTAATGAGAATAACACAATGCAATGACACTGGTGGATCCATAGTTGGATTGTGCAAATAACACACATGCAATGACTCTAGTTGTTGTTAGTAAAAAGAACACACATGCAATGACACTAGTAGATCCATGTGTGGTCTCTAAAGAGAACACACATTTCAATGACAGTGGTGGATCCATATGTGGTTAGTGAAAAGAACACTCATCTAGTGACTCCAGATGTCGTCTCTGAGAAGAACACACGTGCAATGACACTGGTGGATCCATAGGTGGATTGTGACAAGAACACACATGCAATGACTCTAGTTGTTGTTAGTAAAAAGAACACACATGCAATCACACTGGTGGATCCATGTGTGGTCTCTGAAGAGAACACACATTTCAATGACAATGGTGGATCCATATGTGGTCTGTGTAAATAATAGACATGAAATGACTCCAGATGTGGTTAATGAAAGAATACACATTTCAATGAAAATGGTGGGTCCATACGTGGTCTATGAAAAGAACACACATGCAATGACTCTAGCTGTGGTTAATGAGAATAACACACGTGCAATGACACTGGTGGATCCATAGGTGGATTGTGAAAAGAACACACATGCAATGACTCTAGTTGTACTTAGTAAAACGAACACACATGCAACGACATTGGTGGATCCATGTGTGGTCTCTAAAGAGAACACACATCTCAATGACAATGGTGGATCCATATGTGGTCTGTGAAAAGAATAGACATGAAATGACTCCAGATGTGGTTAATGAAAGAACACACATTTCAATGACAATGGTGGATCCATATGTTGTCTTTGAAAATAACACACATGCAATGACACTTATGGATCCAAGTGTGGTTTGTGAATAGAACGCACATGCAATGACACTGGTGGATCCAGATGTGGTATGTGAAAAGAATAGACATGAAATGACTCTAGATGTGGTATGTGAGAAGAACACACATGCAATGACACTGGTGGTTCCATATGTGGTCTGTGAAAAGAACACACATGCAATGACTCTAGCTGTGGTTAATGAGAAGAACACACATGCAATGACACTGGTGGATCCATAGGTGGATTGTGAAAAGAACACACATGCAATGACTCTGGTTGTTGTTAGTAAAAAGAACACACATGCAATGACACTAGTGGATCCAGATGTGGTCTGTGAAAAGAATAGTCATGAAATGACTCTAGTTGTTGTTAGTAAGAAGAACACACATGCAATGACACTTGTGGATCCATGTATAGTCTCTAAAGAGAACATACATGCAATGACTCTAGCTATGGTTAATGAAAGAACATACATTTCAATGACAATGGTGGATGCATACGTGGTTTGTGAAAAGAACACACATGCAATGACTCTAGCTATGGTTAATGAGAAGAACACACATGCAATGACACTAGTGGATCCATAGGTGGATTGTGAAAATAACACACATGCAATGACTCTAGTTGTTGTTAGTAAAAAGAACACACATGCAATGACACTGGTGGGTCCATGTGTGGTCTCTAAAGAGAACACACATTTCAATGACACACGCGGATCCATAGGTGGTCTTTGAAAAGAAGAGTTATTAAATGACTCCAGATGTGGTTAATGAAAGAATACACATTTCAATGACAATGGTGGTTCCATATGTGGTCTATGAAGCTGTGGTTAATGAGAAGAACACACATGCAATGACACTCGTGGATCCATTGGTGGATTGTGAAAAGAACACACATGCAATGAACTCTGGTGGAACCACACGCTATGACACTGGTGGATCCATGTGTGGTCAATGAATAGAACACACATGCAATGACACTAGTGGATCCAGACGTGGTCTATGAAAAGAATAGTCATGAAATGACTCCAGTTGTTGTTAGTAAAAAGAACACATATGCAATGACACCTGTTGATCCATGTGTGGTCTCTGAAGAGAACACACATGCAATGACTCTAGATGTTGTTAATGAGAATAACACAATGCAATGACACTGGTGGATCCATAGTTGGATTGTGCAAATAACACACATGCAATGACTCTAGTTGTTGTTAGTAAAAAGAACACACATGCAATGACACTAGTAGATCCATGTGTGGTCTCTAAAGAGAACACACATTTCAATGACAGTGGTGGATCCATATGTGGTTAGTGAAAAGAACACTCATCTAGTGACTCCAGATGTCGTCTCTGAGAAGAACACACGTGCAATGACACTGGTGGATCCATAGGTGGATTGTGACAAGAACACACATGCAATGACTCTAGTTGTTAGTAAAAAGAACACACATGCAATCACACTGGTGGATCCATGTGTGGTCTCTGAAGAGAACACACATTTCAATGACAATGGTGGATCCATATGTGGTCTGTGTAAATAATAGACATGAAATGACTCCAGATGTGGTTAATGAAAGAATACACATTTCAATGAAAATGGTGGTTCCATACGTGGTCTATGAAAAGAACACACATGCAAGGACTCTAGCTGTGGTTAATGAGAATAACACACGTGCAATGACACTGGTGGATCCATAGGTGGATTGTGAAAAGAACACACATGCAATGACTCTAGTTGTACTTAGTAAAAAGAACACACATGCAACGACATTGGTGGATCCATGTGTGGTCTCTAAAGAGAACACACATCTCAATGACAATGGTGGATCCATATGTGGTCTGTGAAAAGAATAGACATGAAATGACTCCAGATGTGGTTAATGAAAGAACACACATTTCAATGACAATGGTGGATCCATATGTTGTCTTTGAAAATAACACACATGCAATGACACTTATGGATCCAAGTGTGGTTTGTGAATAGAACACACATGCAATGACACTGGTGGATCCAGATGTGGTATGTGAAAAGAATAGACATGAAATGACTCTAGATGTGGTATGTGAGAAGAACACACATGCAATGACACTGGTGGTTCCATATGTGGTCTGTGAAAAGAACACACATGCAATGACTCTAGCTGTGGTTAATGAGAAGAACACACATGCAATGACACTGGTGGATCCATAGGTGGATTGTGAAAAGAACACACATGCAATGACTCTGGTTGTTGTTAGTAAAAAGAACACACATGCAATGACACTAGTGGATCCAGATGTGGTCTGTGAAAAGAATAGTCATGAAATGACTCTAGTTGTTGTTAGTAAGAAGAACACACATGCAATGACACTTGTGGATCCATGTATAGTCTCTAAAGAGAACATACATGCAATGACTCTAGCTATGGTTAATGAAAGAACATACATTTCAATGACAATGGTGGATGCATACGTGGTTTGTGAAAAGAACACACATGCAATGACTCTAGCTATGGTTAATGAGAAGAACACACATGCAATGACACTAGTGGATCCATAGGTGGATTGTGAAAATAACACACATGCAATGACTCTAGTTGTTGTTAGTAAAAAGAACACACATGCAATGACACTGGTGGGTCCATGTGTGGTCTCTAAAGAGAACACACATTTCAATGACACACGCGGATCCATAGGTGGTCTTTGAAAAGAAGAGTTATTAAATGACTCCAGATGTGGTTAATGAAAGAATACACATTTCATTGACAATGGTGGTTCCATATGTGGTCTATGAAAAGAACACACATGCACTGACTCTAGCTGTGGTTAATGAGAAGAACACACATGCAATGACACTGGTGGATCCATTGGTGGATTGTGAAAAGAACACACATGCAATGAACTCTGGTGGAACCACACGCTATGACACTGGTGGATCCATGTGTGGTCAATGAAGAGAACACACATGCAATGACACTGGTGGATCCAGACGTGGTCTATGAAAAGAATAGTCATGAAATGACTCCAGTTGTTGTTAGTAAAAAGAACACATATGCAATGACACCTGTTGATCCATGTGTGGTCTCTGAAGAGAACACACATGCAATGACTCTAGATGTTGTTAATGAGATTAACACAATGCAATGACACTGGTGGATCCATAGTTGGATTGTGCAAATAACACACATGCAATGACTCTAGTTGTTGTTAGTAAAAAGAACACACATGCAATGACACTAGTAGATCCATGTGTGGTCTCTAAAGAGAACACACATTTCAATGACAGTGGTGGATCCATATGTGGTTAGTGAAAAGAACACTCATCTAGTGACTCCAGATGTCGTCTCTGAGAAGAACACACGTGCAATGACACTGGTGGATCCATAGGTGGATTGTGACAAGAACACACATGCAATGACTCTAGTTGTTAGTAAAAAGAACACACATGCAATCACACTGGTGGATCCATGTGTGGTCTCTGAAGAGAACACACATTTCAATGACAATGGTGGATCCATATGTGGTATGTGTAAATAATAGACATGAAATGACTCCAGATGTGGTTAATGAAAGAATACACATTTCAATGAAAATGGTGGTTCCATACGTGGTCTATGAAAAGAACACACATGCAATGACTCTATCTGTGGTTAATGAGAATAACACCCGTGCAATGACACTGGTGGATCCATAGGTGGATTGTGAAAAGAACACACATGCAATGACTCTAGTTGTACTTAGTAAAAAGAACACACATGCAACGACATTGGTGGATCCATGTGTGGTCTCTAAAGAGAACACACATCTCAATGAGAATGGTGGATCCATATGTGGTCTGTGAAAAGAATAGACATGAAATGACTCCAGATGTGGTTAATGAAAGAACACGCATTTCAATGACAATGGTGGATCCATATGTTGTCTTTGAAAATAACACACATGCAATGACACTTATGGATCCAAGTGTGGTTTGTGAATAGAACACACATGCAATGACACTGGTGGATCCAGATGTGGTATGTGAAAAGAATAGACATGAAATGACTCTAGATGTGGTATGTGAGAAGAACACACATGCAATGACACTGGTGGTTCCATATGTGGTCTGTGAAAAGAACACACATGCAATGACTCTAGCTGTGGTTAATGAGAAGAACACACATGCAATGACACTGGTGGATCCATACGTGGATTGTGAAAAGAACACACATGCAATGACTCTAGTTGTTGTTAGTAAAAAGAACACACATGCAATGACACTAGTGGATCCAGGTGTGGTCTGTGAAAAGAATAGTCATGAAATGACTCTAGTTGTTGTTAGTAAGAAGAACACACATGCAATGACACTTGTGGATCCATGTATAGTCTCTAAAGAGAACATACATGCAATGACTCTAGCTATGGTTAATGAAAGAACATACATTTCAATGACAATGGTGGATGCATACGTGGTTTGTGAAAAGAACACACATGCAATGACTCTAGCTATGGTTAATGAGAAGAACACATATGCAATGACACCGGTGGATCCATATGTGGATTGTGAAAATAACACACATGCAATGACTCTAGTTGTTGTTAGTAAAAAGAACACACATGCAATGACACTGGTGGATCCATGTGTGGTCTCTAAAGAGAACACACATTTCAATGACACTCGCGGATCCATATGTGGTCTTTGAAAAGAACAGTTATTAAATGACTCCAGATGTGGTTAATGAAAGAATACACATTTCAATGACAATGGTGGTTCCATATCTGGTCTATGAAAAGAACACACATGCACTGACTCTAGCTGTGGTTAATGAGAAGAACACACATGCAATCACAGTGGTGGATCCATTGGTGGATTGTGAAAAGAACACACATGCAATGAACTCTGGTGGAACCACACGCTATGACACTGGTGGATCCATGTGTGGTCTATGAAGAGAACACACATGCAATGACACTGGTGGATCCAGATGTGGTCTGTGAAAAGAATAGTCATGAAATGACTCCAGTTGTTGTTAGTAAAAAGAACACATATGCAATGACACCTGTTGATCCATGTGTGGTCTCTGAAGAGAACACACATGCAATGACTCTAGATGTTGTTAATGAGAATAACACAATGCAATGACACTGGTGGATCCATAGTTGGATTGTGCAAATAACACACATGCAATGACTCTAGTTGTTGTTAGTAAAAAGAACACACATGCAATGACACTAGTGGATCCATGTGTGGTCTCTGAAGAGAACACACATTTCAATGACTGTGGTGGATCCATATGTGGTTAGTGAAAAGAACACTCATCTAGTGACTCCAGATGTGGTCTCTGAGAAGAACACATGTGCAATGACACTGGTGGATCCATAGGTGGATTGTGACAAGAACACACATGTAATGACTCTAGTTGTTAGTAAAAAGAACACACATGCAATCACACTGGTGGATCCATGTGTGGTCTCTAAAGAGAACACACATTTCAATGACAATGGTGGATCCATATGTGGTCTGTGTAAATAATAGACATGAAATGACTCCAGATGTGGTTAATGAAAGAATACACATTTCAATGACAATGGTGGTTCCATTCCGTGGTCTATGAAAAGAACACACATGCAATGACTCTAGTTGTGGTTAATGAGAAGAACACACGTGCAATGACACTGGTGGATCCATAGGTGGATTGTGAAAAGAACACACATGCAATGACTCTAGTTGTACTTAGTAAAAAGAACACACATGCAACGACACTGGTGGATCCATGTGTGGTCTCTAAAGAGAACACACATCTCAATGACAATGGTGGATCCATATGTGGTCTGTGAAAAGAATAGACATGAAATGACTCCAGATGTGGTTAATGAAAGAACACACATTTCAATGACAATGGTGGATCCATATGTTGTCTTTGAAAATAACACACATGCAATGACACTTATGGATCCAAGTGTGGTTTGTGAAGAGAACACACATGCAATGACACTGGTGGATCCAGACGTGGTATGTGAAAAGAATAGACATGAAATGACTCTAGATGTGGTATGTGAGAAGAACACACATGCAATGACACTGGTGGTTCCATATGTGGTCTGTGAAAAGAACACACATGCAATGACTCTAGCTGTGGTTAATGAGAAGAACACACATGCAATGACACTGGTGGATCCATAGGTGGATTGTGAAAAGAACACACATGCAATGACTCTGGTTGTTGTTAGTAAAAAGAACACACATGCAATGACACTGGTGGATCCAGATGTGGTCTGTGAAAAGAATAGTCATGAAATGACTCTAGTTGTTGTTAGTAAGAAGAACACACATGCAATGACACTTGTGGATCCATGTATAGTCTCTGAAGAGAACATACATGCAATGACTCTAGCTATGGTTAATGAAAGAACACACATTTCAATGACAATGGTGGATGCATACGTGGTTTGTGAAAAGAACACACATGCAATGACTCTAGCTATGGTTAATGAGAAGAACACATATGCAATGACACCGGTGGATCCATATGTGGATTGTGGAAATAACACACATGCAATGACTCTAGTTGTTGTTAGTAAAAAGAGCACACATGCAATGACACTGGTGGAACCATGTGTGGTCTCTGAAGAGAACACACATTTCAATGATAGTGGTGGATCCATATGTGGTTTGTGAAAAGCACACTCATCCAGTTAGTCTAGATGTGGTCTCTGGTGCGGTGTTGACGTGGGAGTTTCTTCTTATTCCTTCCCCGACAACGGCGCCAGAAAAATTCTTGATGGCTCGTGGTTGATGTGGAGCTCGTTGGGAACCCCAAGAGGAAGGTATGATGAGCACAGCAGCAAGTTTCCCTCAGTAATGAAACCAAGGTTTAATCGAACCAGTAGGAGCAAGGAAACACCCCAAAGGTGTTGCTAGCTGAGCCTTGGCAGGGCGCACTACCGGTGCTAGTAGCAACATGGAGACCTGCACAACACAACCACATAACTCTGTCCCCAACTTGCGATGAGGTTGTCAATCTCACCGTGTTATGCTGAAAACAAAGGATTAAACGTATCGAATGGAAAGAAGTAATAGTTTGCAGAAAGTAAACACAAAGCAGTAAACTGTTTGTAGATTGTATGTAAAGAAAAGGACCGGGATCCATAGTTCACTAGAGGTGGATCTCCTTAAGATAGATAACATGCTGGGTGAACAAATTACAGCGGGGCAATTAACAAACATCAAGAAATCAATACATGCATATACTAATCATTTTGACTCCTTTGGAACTTGATTGGGCATTACAACATTATACATAGACCGCCATCCAACCGCATCTATGACTAATAATCCACCTTTAGGTTATCATCCGAACCCCCTCCAGTATTAAGTTGCAAGCAATAGATTATTGCTTTACGAACTGCGTGTAAAGTAAACAATACGATTGTTCTATGAACAAAGGATTGTTGTTTTCTCCCTAGTAGCAACAGCACATCTAGTACCTTAGAGATTTCTGTCACTTCCCAGATTACCAGAGGCATGAACCCACTATCAAGCTTAAATACTAAATCTTGGAGTTGCTAGCATCTACTTAGCCAAGATAGCTACTAACAACAGAAAGCATGCAAGATCACAAATAAAAAAGACATGATAGAATCAATAATCAATCTGAAATAGCATCTCAATATCCATCAGATCCCCGCAAACACAACATGTATGATTACAATTAGATGATCTTGATCATGAACGGAGCTCACAAGATCTAAACATGAAAGCACAAAGGAGGAGAACCAGCCATCTAGCTACTACATGAATCTATAGTCCAAGGATGAACTACTCATGCATCACACCGGAGACTTGCATGGTGATGAAGAAGGCCTCCAGGGTGAATTCCCCTCTCCGGCAGGGTGCCAGGAAGAGCTTCAGATCCCTCCCGATCTAGGGATGGAGATGACGGCGGCTATAGACTCTTTCGTGGATTTTTGATCGGGTACTTAGGGTTTTCGTCCCGAGGCAATATATAGGCGGAAGTAGAGGCCGAGGGGGTGCCGGAGGTGGCCAGACCACCCCCTGGCGCGGGCCAGGCTGGGCCGCGTGGCCAGGTGGTGTGGTGGCCCCCTGGCCCCTCTCCGTCTCGTACTCTGGCATCTGATGACTTCTAGAAAAATAGGCACTTTGGCTTTTGTCCCGTAACAGCAGAAAACAGGCAGCTGGCACTGTGGCTCTTGTTAATAGGTTAGTCCAAGAAATCATATGAAAAGTACTCCAAAGTGTGGGCAAAACACAAGAAAGTGGATAAAACCAAGCATGGAACATCAAAAATTATAGATACATTTGCAATGTATCAACATCCCCAAGCTTAACTCCTGCTCGTCCTCGAGTAGGTAAGTGATAAAAAGAAAGAATAATTTTTGAGGTGACATGCACCATCAAAGAATTGATCAAAGTATTTGTAAAACATTCGAAGCTAGGATCATAGTACTTCAATCATAACATAAAAGACAAAGTTCTAGCAATAATACAAAGAAACTATGTTGCAACATGAAAAGGCACAAACAAAAGAATAATGAATAACAATGCTTTGTAAGACGTTTGTTTGTTTCACATAAAGAAAACATAGAATAATAGTATTCAGCTTGTCCCTCATAGAGTAGCAAATATAAATGCATAGGACACCTTCAAAGTTCATAAGAGTGAGTAGATACAAATAGTTTAAAATAAGCAATATCATGTCATGCATCAATCAACTAGTCTTGGGACAATGCACATAGAACTAAGAATGGCCACTATGCTCTCACAGTAGGTGCATAAAGGTAGAAGGTGGAGACTCAATATAATGGTGGAAGAAAGGCCTTTATAAAAGGAAGTAGGGATTCAAGTCTCATAAAGAGCTTCCAAAAATTATGGTACTTATAGCTTTCAGCTCTCATTGCCCCTATCATAAGCATCTTTAAGGTGATTAAGGTTAAAGTGACACAACTAAGAGGATATGCTTGACAAGTTATAAACCGAAATCTCATGCCCCTTACTTACGAAGACCGATCCTCATGCTACTCAACTTTAGTCACGAGTAAGATCTTGTCATTGTAAGTACATGTGTATCATAAAGAACCGCCAATAGGGTACCCCTTGCACATGATACAGGAGCTATCCCATAATCAAAATGACAAGGCAAGCAGACAATGAGCATCTGGGCGATCTTTTTATTTGCTATTTGCATAGGTTTTTATTGAGGATGCTTCATAGAGTGATCATTATGGTAATGCTGCAAGTTTCCACCATGATTAGGCATGGCTTAGGCTAGCGGCCCAGTCGTTTCTCTAACACACATACAAACTCCATGATCTTACAAGTTCCACTTGTATTTCACACCGCCGGGATCCGTAAGCAAAAGAACATGATATCAATGGGGTACAAAGTAAAAGTGCAATGTTGAAAGCGTTCCCCATGGTACATGGTTCTGCTAACTTCAACTTATAAAGCGCAAGCATATACGCAACAAAGAAGGACCCAATGGTTCAAGTTTATTAGATGCAAAAAAGTAAAGTGTGCCATCAAGTTCGTGAGAGCTTTAATCACTAGTTT
Source organism: Avena sativa (assembly GCA_916181665.1). Taxonomy (NCBI): domain Eukaryota; kingdom Viridiplantae; phylum Streptophyta; class Magnoliopsida; order Poales; family Poaceae; genus Avena; species Avena sativa. Next base: position 327,693,151 of record OV702289.1, read on the forward strand.
TCTCATAACAAGTTTAATTTGGAAGGTAAAAAAAAGCATGAATATACTTGGAATAACATATGCTAGTAGGTAGGTATGGTGAACTCTTTGGAATAACTTGGTTTAGGGAGTTGGATGCATGAGTGGAACTCATACTTGGTTGTGGAGGCTAGCAAAAGACTGGAAGCGACAAACTAAGAGAGCAATAATGGCCATAATCATGCAGAGCGACAAAACATCATTGATCAAAGCATAAAGTGATACTACAAGTGGAAAACTAAAGGATCATCAAGGCTATGGTGACTTGAGATAGTCATAACATGGTGTGAGCATGTGCCAAGTCAACCCAAATAAAGCATCAAAGGAGAATACCACTATACTATGCTTTAATATGCTAAAACAACGCATGATTCATCCAAGGCACATAAAGCAATCTCAATTGTTTATAACAAGTCATGCTACAACAAATAATACTAAGCATAAAGCCAAAACAATATCAAGCATGTCATGACAAAGCATAGGCCACAGTCAAAAACAAGATCTTTTTACCACATAAGAATGAACTTTCCTACTCTTTTCCAAACCAAACCAAACTATTTGCAAACAAATGTATGAAAGAGGGGGTCCAACCAATTTATTCAGCAAACTAAGCAAACAAAGCAAATGAAAAACCAAAACGAAAACGGAAAAGAAGACGCTCCAAGAACAACAATTGTGTATGAAACAATAAAAATGAAGCGTTTGGAAGAAACCTGGAATTTTTATTGATGAAGAAGGGGATGCCTTGGGCATCCCCAAGCTTTGACGCTTGTACTTCTTGGATATTTCTTGGGGTGACACGTGTGGCATCCCAAAGCTTGAGATTTAGTCCATCCTTCATCTCATTACTCATTCCTTCCATACACCTGAAATTTTTCCTTCATACAAAACTTCACACAATCTTTATTAGCAACATTAGTGCACTCAAGATAAATAAGTCTTAAGATTCAGTTCTAACACCAAACAAAGTTACATTAGAACACTAGCTACTGTAGCACTTCCCTCAAAAATCTAAATTCCCCAAAAGAACTCAAAAAGGAACCAACAAGAAGCAAATGCAGAAAATGGCAGAAATCTGTCAAAACAGACCTGCAGGTAAAGACGAATTTTTTCGAAGACCTTCTGTTGCTCAAATCAAAAAGTGTTGAACTAACGAAAGTTAGAGAACAACCTGGGCCAGAAGCACAAAACTTCACTCCTCAAAAAGACGTTTAGAGATTTTATACGATTTTTTACGGTGAAGCACAGAAATCTGTTTCGGGACAGCAACTTTTCCAATCATTACTTCTCTCTCATTAGAGGTTACTCTTGGCACAAAAAGCAAATAAAAAGGATAAGGAGCGGTTATTACTGAAGTAATAACTTCCAAGACTCATCTAAAACTTTTGGGTTATCTCCCAATAAGTACTTTTCTTTAACACCTTTAAGTTAGGCATAAGAAGTAAGAAAAAGAATCAAGTGTTCTCAAATGAAGAAGCATTAAGACCAATACCAGAAATATTGTCAACAAGGCAAGGTATATCATCCAAATAAGTTCTAGAGGATCCTCTCTCAATTCTCTTAGGTTCACTATTCTCATCAAAAGGGTTTGCAGGAACAATCCAATCAAGATTCTTTTCTATGGCATCATGTATTGCTACTAGTTTAAAGGGTATTGGTATCTTAGGTTCCTCCCCATTAGGTTCAGTTTTGTTCATCTTTTCTCGTGCACCAACAACATCTACACATGAGCCTAGCATATTGAAACGTTAAAAGACTTTCCTAGCTTCCTTGGCAACATCATAGAACTCCTTAAACATGGTTTCTAGAATAAAATCCCTCTTTTCAGGGTCCTCAATTTCTTTAAGCTTAAGAAACATTACTTGCATTAAGGGGTTGAGGTTAACAAACCTAGCTTCTAGCATGTGAATTAAAGAAGCTGCAGCAATCTCATAGTTTGGAGAAAGTTCTGCAAGGGATCTATCATCAGTATCTTCATGCTTACTAACACGATTAAATAATTCTTCAATATTATCTTTCCCAATTATAGAAGCACTACCAATTGAAAGGTCTTTCAGGGTGAATTTAGGGATCAACATGGTGAGCTAAGGAAGAGGTGACAACTAAAGGAGACTTAATTTTTTTTGTTTTTGGTAAAGAAAGCAAACTAGTAAAACTAATTGTTTTGTGTTTTTGATAACAAAACAAGCAAACAAAGAAAAAAGAAACTAAGCAAAACAAAAATAACAAAGTAAAGAGATTGGTTATGAGGGACTCCCCTTGTGAAGATGTCCTTGACTCCCCGGCAACGGCGCCAGAAAAATGCTGGTGCGGTGTTGACGTGGGAGTTTCTTCTTCTTTGTTCCCCGACAACGGCGCCAGAAAAATGCTTGATGGCTCGTGGTTGATGTAGAGCTCGTTGGGAACCCCAAGAGGAAGGTATGATGAGCACAGTAGCAAGTTTCCCTCAGTTATGAAACCAAGGTTTAATCGAACCAGTAGGAGCAAGGAAACACCCCAAAGGTGTTGCTAGCTAAGCCTTGGCAGGGCGCACTACCGGTGCTAGTAGCAACGTGGAGACCTGCACAACACAACCACAGAACTCTGTCCCCAACTTGCGATGAGGTTGTCAATCTCACCGTGTTTTGCTGAAAACAAAGGATTAAACATATCGAATGGAAAGAAGTAATAGTTTGCAGAAAGTAAACACAAAGCAGTAAACAGTTTGTAGATTGTATGTAAAGAAAAGGACCGGGATCCATAGTTCACTAGAGGTGGCTCTCCTTAAGATAGATAACATGCTGGGTGAACAAATTACAGCGGGGCAATTGACAAACATCAAGAAAGCAATACATGCATATACTAATCATCTTGACTCCTTTGGAACTTGATTGGGCATTACAACATTATACATAGACTGCCATCCAACTACATCTATGACTAATAATCCACCTTCAGGTTATCATCCGAACCCCCTCCAGTATTAAGTTGCAAGCAACATATTATTGCTTTACGAACTGCGTGTAAAGTAAACAATATGATTGTTCTATGAACAAAGGATTGTTGTTTTCTCCCTAGTAGCAACATCACATCTAGTACCTTAGAGATTTCTGTCACTTCCCCAGATTACCATAGGCATGAACCCACTATCGAGCATAAATACTAACTCTTGGAGTTGCTAGCATCTACTTGTCCAAGATAGCTACTAACAACGGAAAGCATGCAAGATCACAAATAACAAAGACATGATAGAATCAATAATCAATCTGAAATAGCATCTCAATATCCATCGGATCCCCGCAAACACAACATGTATGATTACAAATAGATGATCTTGATCATGAACGGAGCTCACAAGATCTAAACATGAAAGCACAAAGGAGGAGAACCAGCCATCTAGCTACTACATGGATCCGTAGTCCAAGGATGAACTACTCACGCATCACACCGGAGGCTTGCATGGTGATGAAGAAGGCCTCCAGGGTGAATTCCCCTCTTCGGTAGGGTGCCGGGAAGAGCTTCAGATCCCTCCCGATCTAGGGATGGAGATGACGGCGGCTACAGACTCTTTCATGGATTTTTGATCGGGTACTTAGGGTTTTTGTCCCGAGGGTAATATATAGGCGGAAGGGGAGGCCGAGGGCGTGCCGGAGGTGGCCAGACCACCCCCTGGCGCGGGCTAGGCTGGGCCTCGCGGCCAGGTGGTGTGGTGGCCCCCTGGCCCCTCTCCGTCTCGTACTTTGGCATCTGATAACTTCCGGAAAAATAGGCACTTTGGCTTTTGTCCCGTCCAATTTCGAGAATATTCATTTTCTGACTTTCCTGGAACCAAAAACAACAGAAAACAGGCAGCTGGCACTGTGGCTCTTGTTAATAGGTTAGTCCAAGAAATCATATGAAAAGTAATCCAAAGTGTGGGCAAAACACAAGAAAGTGGATAAAACCAAGCATGGAACATCAAAAATTATAGATACATTTGCAATGTATCAGTATCTGAGAAGAACACACATGCAATGACACTGGTGGATCCATAACTGGATTGTGAAAATAACACACATGCAATGACTCTAGTAGTTGTTAGTAAAAAGAACACACATGCAATGACATTGGTGGATCCATGTGTGGTTCTGAAGAGAACACACATGCAATGACACTGGTGGATCCATATGTGGTCTGTGAAAAGAATAGACATGAAATGACTCCAGATGTGGTATCTAAGAAGAACACACATGCAATGACACTGGTGGTTCCAAATGTGGTCTGTGAAAAGAACACACATGCAATGACTCTAGTTATGGTTAAGGAGAAGAACACACATGCAATAACACTGGTGGATCCATAGGTGGATTGTGAAAATAACACACATGCAATGACTCTAGTTGTTGCTAGTAAAAAGAACACACATGCAATGAAACTAGTGGAGCCATGTGTGGTCTCTGAAGAGAACAGACATTTCAATGACAATGGTGGATCCATATGTGGTCTTTGAAAAGAACAGTTATGAAATGACTCCAGGTGTGGTTAATGAAAGAATACACATTTCAATGACAATGGTGGACCCATATGTGGTCTGTGAAAAGAACACACATGCAATGACACTAGCTGTGGTTAATGAGAAGAACACACATGCAATAACACTAGTGGATCCATAGGTGGATTGTTAAAAGAACACACATGCAATGAACTCTGGTGGATCCATGTGTGGTATGTGAATTGAACACACATGCAATGACACCGGTGGATCCATATGTGGATTGTGAAAATAATACATATGCAATGACTCTAGTTGTTGTTAGTAAAAACAACACACATGCAATGACACTGGTGGATCCATGTGTGGTCTCTGAAAAGAACATACATGCAATGACTCTAGATGTGGTTAATGAGAAGAACCCACATGCAATGACACTGGTGGATCCATAGGTGGATTGTGAAAAGAACACACATGCAATGACTCTAGTTGTTGTTAGTAAAAAGAACACACATGCAATGACACTGGTGGCTCCATGTGTGGTCTCTGAAGAGAACACACATTTCGATGACAATGGTGGATGCATATGTGGTCTGTGAGAATAGACATGAAATGACTCCAGATGTGGTTAATGAAAGAACACACATTTCAATGACAATGGTGGATCCATATGTGGTTTGTGAAAAGAACACACATGCAATGACTCTAGCTGTGGTTAATGAGAAGAAAACACATGCAATGACACCAGTGGATCCATATGTGGATTGTGAAAATAACACACATGCAATGACACTGGTGGATCCATGTGTGGTATGTGAAGAGAACACACATGCAATGACACTGGTGGATCTAGATGTGGTCTTTGAAAAGAATAGACATGAAATGACTCCAGATGTGGTCTCTAAGAAGAACACACATGCAATTACACTGGTGGTTCCATATGTGGTCTGTGAAAAGAACACACATGCAATGACTCTAGGTATGGTTAATGAGAAGAACACACATGCAATAACACTGGTGGATCCATAGGTGGATTGTGAGAATAACACACATGCAATGAACTCTGGTGGAACCACATGCAATGACACTGGTGGATCCATGCGTGGTCTGTGAAGAGAACACACATGCAATGACACTGGTGGATCCATATGTGGATTGTGAAAATAACACACATGCAATGACTCTAGCTCTGGTTAATGAGAAGAACACACATGCAATGGCACTGGTGGATCCATATGTGGATTGTGAAAATAACACACGTGCAATGACTCCAGTTGTTGTTAGTAAAAAGAACACACATGCAAGGACACCTATGGATCCATGTGTGGTCTCTAAAGAGAACACACATGCAATGACTCTAGATGTGATTAATGAGAAGAGCACACAAGCAATGACCCGGTGGATCCATAGGTGGATTGTGAAAAGAACACACATGCAATAACTCTAGTTGTTAGTAAAAAGAACACACATGCAATAACACTGGTGGATCCATGTTTGGTCTCTGAAGAGAACACACATTTCAATGACAGTGGTGGATCCATATGTGGTTTGTGAAAAGAACACACATGCAATGACATTAGCTATGGTTAATCAGAAGAACACACATGCAATGACACTGGTGGATCCATATGTGGATTGTGAAAAGAACAATGACTCTAGTTGTTGTTAGTAAAGAGAACACACCTGCAATGACACTGGTGGATCCATGTGTGGTCTCTGAAGAGAACACACATTTCAATGACAATGGTGGATCCATATGTGGTCTATGAAAAGAATAGACATGAAATGACTACAAATGTGGTTAATGAAAGAATACACATTTCAATGACAATGGTGGTTCCATATCTGGTCTCTGAAAAGAACACACATGCAATGACTCTAGCTGTGGTTATTGAGAAGAACACACATGCAATGACACTGGTGGATCCATAGGTGGATTGTGAAAGGAACACACAGGCAATGACTCTAGTTGTACTTAGTAAAAAGAACACACATGCAACAACACTAGTGGATCCATGTGTGGTCTCTGAAGAGAACACACATTTCAATGACAATGGTGGATCCATATGTTGTCTGTGAAAAGAATAGACATGAAATGACTCCAGATGTGGTTAATGAAAGAACACACATTTCAATGACAATGTTGGATCCATATGTGGTCTGTGAAAATAACACACATGCAATGACTCTAGCTGTGGTTAATGAAAAGAACACACATGCAATGACACTGGTTGATCCATATGTGGATTGTGAAAATAACACACATGCAATGACACTGGTGGATCCAAGTGTGGTCTATGAAGAGAACACATATGCGATGACACTAGTGGATCCAGATGTGGTATGTGAAAAGAATAGACATGAAATGACTCCAGATGTGGTCTCTGAGAAAACACACATGCAATGACACTGGTGGTTCCATATGTGGTCTGTGAAAAGAACACACATGCAATGACTCTAGCAGTGGTTAATGAGAAGAACACACATGCAATGACACCGGTGGATCCATACGTGGATTGTGAAAAGAACACACATGCAATGAACTCTGGTGGAACCACTTGCAATGACACTGGTGGATCAAGATGTGGTCTGTGAAAAGAATAGTCATGAAATGAGTCTAGTTGTTGTTAGTAAGAAGAACACACATGCAATGACACTGGTGGATCCATCTATGGTCTCTGAAGAGAACATACATGCAATGACTCTAGTTGTGGTTAATGAAAGAACACACATTTCAATGACAATGGTGGATCCCTCTGTGGTTTGTGAAAATAACACACATGCAATGACTCTACCTGTGCTAAATGACAAGAACACACATGCAATGACACCGGTGGATCCATATGTGGATTGTGAAGATAACACACATGCAATGACTCTAGTTGTTAGTAAAAAGAACACACATGCAATGACATTGGTGGAACCATGTGTGGTCTCTGAAGAGAACACACATTTCAATGATAGTGGTGGATCCATATGTGGTTTGTGAAAAGAACACTCATCCAGTGACTCCAGATGTGGTCGCTAAGAAGAACACACATGCAATGACACTGGTGGATCCATAGGTGGATTGTGAAAATAACACACATGCAATGACTCTAGTTGTTGTAAGTAAAAAACACAAATGTAATGACACTGGTCGATCCATGTGTGGTCTTTGAAGAGAACACACATGCAATGACACTGGTGGATCCATATGTGGTCTGTGAAAAGAATAGACATGAAATGACTCTAGTTGTTGTTAGTAAAAAGAACACGCATGCAATGACACCGGTGGATCCATGTGTGGTCTCTAAAGAGAACACACATGCAATGACTCTAGATGTTGTTAATGAGAAAAACACACATGCAATGACACTGGTGGATCCATAGGTGGATTGTGAAAAGAACACACATGCAATGACTCTAGTTGTTGTTAGTAAAAAGAACACACATGCAATGACACTTGTGGATCCTTGTGTGGTCTCTAAAGAGAACACACATTTCAATGACAATGGTGGATCCATATGTGTTCTGTGAAAAGAATAGACATGAAATGACTCCAGATGTGGTTAATGAAAGAACGGACATTTCAATGACACTGGTGGATCCATATGTGGTATGTGAAAAGAACACACATGCAATGACTCTAGCTGTGGTTAATCAGAAGAAAACACATATAATGACACCGGTGGATCCATATGTGGATTGTGAAAACAACACACATGCAATGACTCTGGTTATTTTAAAAAGAGCACACATGCAACGACACTGGTGGATCCATATGTGGTCTGTGAAAAGAAGACACATGCAATGACTCTAGCTATGGTTAATGAGAAGAAGACACATGCAATGACACTTGTGGATCCATATGTGGATTGTGAAAATAACACACATGCAATGACACTGGTGGATCCATGTGTGCTCTGTGGACAGAACACACATTCAATGACACTAGTGGATCCAAATGTGGTCTGTGAATAGAATAGACATGAAATGACTCCAGATGTGGTCTCTAAGAAGAACACACATTTCAATTACAATGGTGGATCCATATGTGGTCTGTGAAAAGAACACACATGCAATGACTCTAGTTGTGGTTAATGAGAAGAACACACATGCAATGACACTGGTGGATCCATAGGTGGATTGTGAAAAGAACACACATGCAATGAAATCTGGTGGAACCACATGCAATGACACTGGTGGATCCATGTGTGGTCTGTGAAGACAACACACATGCAATGACACTAGTGGATCCATATGTGGATTGTGAAAATAACACACATGCAATGACTCGAGTTGTTGTTAGTAAAAAGAACACACATGCAATGACACTGGTGGATCCATGTGTGGTCTCTGAAGAGAACAGACATTTCAATGACACTGGTGGATCCATATGCGGTCTTTGAAAAAAAATAGCCATGAAATGAATCCAGGTGTGGTTAATGAAAGATCACACATTTCACTGACAATGGTGGATCCATATGTTGTTTGTGAAAAGAACACACATGCAATGACTCTAGCTATGGTTAATGAGAAGAACACACATGCAATGACACTAGTGGATCCATAGGTGGATTGTGAAAATAACACACATGCAATGACTCTAGTTGTTGTTAGTAAAAAAGAACATACATGCAATGACACTGGTGGATCCATGTGTGGTCTCTGAAGAGAACACACATTTCAATGACACTAGTGGATCCATATGTGGTTTGTGAAAAGAATAGACATGAAATGACTCCAGATGTGGTTAATGAAAGAACACACATTTCAATGACAATGGTGGATCCATATGTGGTTTGTGAAAAGAACACACATGCAATGACTCTAGTTGTGGTTAATGATAATAACACACATGAAATGACACCGGTAAATCCATATGTGGATTGTGAAAATTACACACATGCAATGACACTGGTGGATCCATGTGTGGACTATGAAGAGAACACCCATGCAATGACACTGGTGGATCCAGATACGGTCTCTGAGAAGAATAGACATGAAATGAGTCCAGAGGTGGTCTCTGAGAAGAACACACATGCAATGACACTGGTGGTTCCATATGTGGTCTGTGAAAAGAACACACATGCACTGACTCTAGATGTGGTTAATGAGAAGAACACACATGCAATGACACTGCTGGATCCATAGGTGGATTGTGAAAAGAACACACATGCAATGAACTCTGGTGGAACCAAATGCATTGACACTGGTGGATCCATGTGTGGTCTATGAAGAGAACACACATGTAACGACACTGGTGCATCCAAGTGTGGTCTGTGAAGAGAACACACATGCAATGACACTGTTGGATCCAAATGTGGATTGTGAAAATAACACACATGTAATGACTCTAGTTGTTGTTACTAAAAAGAACACACATGCAATGACACTGGTGGATCCATGTGTGATCTCTGAAAAGAACACACATTTCAATGACACTGGTGGATCCATATTTTATCTTTGAAAAGAACAGTCATGAAATGAATCCAGGTGTGGTTAATGAAAGAACACACATTTCAATGACAATGGTGGATCCATATGTGGTTTGTGAAAAGAACACACATGCAATGACTCTAGCTGTGGTTAATGAGAAGAACACACATGCAATGACACTGGTGGATCCATATGTGGATTGTGAAAATAACACACATGCAATGACTCTAGTTGTTGTTAGTATAAAGAACACACATGCAATGACACTGGTGGATCCATGTGTGGTCTCTGAAGAGAACACACATTACAATGACACTGGTGTATCCATATGTGGTCTGTGTAAATAATAAACATGAAATGACTCTAGATGTGGTTAATGAAAGAACACACATTTCAATGACAATGGTGGATCCATATGTGGTCTGTGAAAAGAACACACATGCAATGACTCTAGCTATGGTTAATGAGAAGAACACACATCAATGACACCGGTGGATCCATATGTGGATTGTGAAAATAACACACATGCAATGACTCTAGTTGTTGTTAGTATAAAGAACACACATGCAATGACACTGGTGGATCCATGTGTGGTCTCTGAAGAGAACACACATTACAATGACACTGGTGTATCCATATGTGGTCTGTGTAAATAATAAACATGAAATGACTCTAGATGTGGTTAATGAAAGAACACACATTTCAATGACAATGGTGGATCCATATGTGGTCTCTGAAAAGAACACACATGCAATGACTCTAGCTATGGTTAATGAGAAGAACACACATCAATGACACCGGTGGATCCATATGTGGATTGTGAAAAGAACACACATGCAATGACTCTAGTTGTTGTTAGTAAAAAGAATACACGTGCAATGACACTGTTGGATCCATGTGTTGTCTCTGAAGAGAACACACATTTCAATGACACTGGTGGATCCATATGTGGTCTTTGAAAAGAACAGACATGAAATGACTCCAGTTAGGATTAATGAAAGAATACACATTTCAATGACAATGGTGGTTCCATATGTGGTTTGTGAAAAGAACACACATGCAATGTCTCTAGTTGTGGTTAATGAGAAGAACACACATGCAATGACACTGGTCGATCCATAGGTGGATTGTGAAAAGAACACACATGCAATGAACTATGGTGGAACCACATGCAATGACACTGGTGGATCCATGTGTGGTCCGTGAAGAGAACACACATGCAATGACACTGGTGGATCCACATGTGGTCTATGAAAAGAATAGTCATGAAATGACTCTAGTTGTTGTTAGTAAGAAGAACACACATGCAATGACTCTAGCGGTGGTTAATGAAAGAACACACATTTCAATTACAATGGTGGATCCATATGTGGTTTGTGAAAAGAACACACATGCAATGACTCTAGCTGTGGTTAATGAGAAGAACACACATGCAATGACACCGGTGAATCCATATGTGGATTGTGAAAATAACACACATGCAATGACTCTATGTGTTTTTAGTAAATAGAACACACATGCAATGACACTGGTAAATCCATGTGTGGTCTTTGAAGAGAACACACATTTCAATGATATTGGTGATTCCATATGTGGTTTGTGAAAAGAACACTCATCCAGTGACTCCAGATGTGGTCTTTGAGAAGAACACACATGCAATGACACTGCTGGATCCATAGGTGGATTGTGAAAAGAACACACATGCAATTACTCTAGTTGTTGGTAGTAAAAAGAACACACATGCAATGACACTGGTGGATCCATGTGTGGTCTCTGAAGAGAACACACATGCAGTGACACTTGTGGATCCATATGTGGTATGTGAAAAGAATAGTCATGAAATGACTCTAGTTGTTGTTAATAAAAAGAACACACATGCAATGACACTGGTGGATCCATGTGTGGTCTCTGAAGAGAACACACATGCAATGACTCTAGATGTGGTTAATGAGAAGATCACACATGCAATGATACTGGTGGATCCATTGATGGATTGTGAAAAGAACACACATACAATGACTCTAGTTGTTGTTAGTAAAAAGAACACACATGCAATGACACTGGTGGATCCATGTATGGTCTCTGAAGATAACACAAATTTCAATGACACTTGTGAATCCATATGTGGTATTTGAAAAGAACAGTCATGAAATGAATCCAGGTGTGGTTAATGAAATAACACACACTTCATTGACAATGGTGGATCCATATGTGGTTTGTGAAAAGAACACACATGCAATGACTCTAGCTGTGGTTAATGAGAAGAACACACATGCAATGACACTAGTGGATCCATGTGTGGTCTCTGAAGAGAACACAGATTTCAATGACATGGGTGGATCCATATCTAGTCTGTGAAAATAATAAACATGAAATGGCTCTAGATGTGGTTAATGAAAGGACACACATTTCAATGACAATGGTGGATCCATATGTGGTTTGTGAAAAGAACACACATGCAATGACTCTAGCTGTGGTTAATGAGAAGAACACACATGCAATGACACCGGTGGATCCATATGTGGATTGTGAAAAGAACACACATGCAATGACTCTAGTTGTTGTTAGTAAAAAGAATACACGTGCAATGACACTGGTGGATCCATGTGTGGTAACTGAAGAGAACACACATTTCAATGACATTGGTGGATCCATATGTGGTGTTTGAAAAGAACAGCCATGAAATGACTCCAGTTGGGGTTAATGAAAGAAAACACATTTCAATGACAATGGTGGTTCCATATGTGGTCTGTGAAAACAACACACATGCAATGACTCTAGCTATGGTTAATGAGAAAAACACACATGCAACGACACTGGTGGATCCATAGGTGGATTGTGAAAAGAACACACATGCAATGAACTATGGTGGAACCACATGCAATGACACTGGTGGATCCATGTGTGGTCCGTGAAGAGAACACACATGCAATGACACTGGTGGATCCACATGTGGTCTATGAAAAGAATAGTTATGAAATGACTCCAGTTTTTGTTAGTAAGAAGAACACACATGCAATGACACTGGTGGATCCATGTTTGGTCTCTGAAGAGAACACACATGCAATGACTCTAGCTGTGGTTAATGAAAGAACTCACATTTCAATTACAATGGCGGATCCATATGTGGTTTGTGTAAAGAACACACATGCAATGACTCTAGCTGTGGTTAATGAGAAGAACACACATGCAATGACACCGGTGGATCTGTATGTGGATTGTGAAAATAACACACATGCAATGACCCTAGTTGTTTTTAGTAAAAAGAACACACATGCAATGACACTGGTAAATCCATGTGTGGTCTCTGAAGAGAACACACATTTCAATGATATTGGTGATTCTATATGTGGTTTGTGAAAAGAACACTCATCCAGTGACTCCAGATGTGGTCTCTGAGAAGAACACACATGCAATGACACTGGTGGATCCATAGGTGGATTGTGAAAAGAACACACATGCAATGACACTAGTTGTTGTTAGTAAAAAGAATACACATGCAATGACACTGGTGGATCCACGTGTGGGCTCCGAAGAGAACACACATTTCAATGAAAATGGTGGATCCATATGTGGTCTGTGAAAAGAAGAGTCATAAAATGACTCCAGTTGTTGTTAGTAAAAAGAACACACATGCAATGACACTGGTGGGTCCATGTGTGGTCTTTGAAGAGAACACACATGCAATGACTCTACATGTGGTTAATGAGAAGAACACACATGCAATGACACTCGTGGATCCATAGGTGGATTGTGAAAAGAACACACATGCGATGACTAGTTGTTGTTAGTAAAAAGAACACACATGCAATGACACTGGTGGATCCATGTGTGGTCTCTGAAGAGAACACACATTTCAATGACAATGGTGGATCCATATGTGGTCTGTGAAAAGAATAGACATGAAATGACTCCAGATGTGGTTAATGAAAGAACACACATTTCAATGACAATGGTGGATCCATATGTGGTCTGTCAAAAGAACACACATGCAATGACTCTAGCTGTGGTTAATGAGAAGAACACACATGCAATGACACCGGTGGATCCATATGTGGATTGTGAAAACAACACACATGCAATGAATCTAGTTGTTGTTAGTAAAAAGAATACACGTGCAATGACACTGGTAGATCCATGTGTGGTCTCTGAAGAGAACACACATTTCAATGACATTGGCGGATCCTTATGTGGTGTTTGAAAAGAACAGTCATGAAATGACTCCAGTTGGGGTTAATGAAAGAATACACATTTCAATGACAATGGTGGTTCCATATGTGGTCTGTGAAAAGAACACACATGCAATGACACTGGTGGATCCATGTTTGGTCTCTAAAGAGTACACACATGCAATGACTCTAGTTGTGGTTAATGCAAGAACACACATTTCAATTACAATGGTGGATCCATATGTGGTTTTTGAAAAGAACACACATGCAATGACTCTAGCTGTGGTTAATGAGAAGAACACACATGCAATGACACCGGTGGATCTGTATGTGGATTGTGAAAATAACACACATGCAATGACCCTAGTTGTTTTTAGTAAAAAGAACACACATGCAATGACACTGGTAAATCCATGTGTGGTCTCTGAAGAGAACACACATTTCAATGATATTGGTGATTCTATATGTGGTTTGTGAAAAGAACACTCATCCAGTGACTCCAGATGTGGTCTCTGAGAAGAACACACATGCAATGACACTGGTGGATCCATAGGTGGATTGTGAAAAGAACACACATGCAATGACACTAGTTGTTGTTAGTAAAAAGAATACACATGCAATGACACTGGTGGATCCACGTGTGGGCTCCGAAGAGAACACACATTTCAATGAAAATGGTGGATCCATATGTGGTCTGTGAAAAGAAGAGTCATAAAATGACTCCAGTTGTTGTTAGTAAAAAGAACACACATGCAATGACACTGGTGGGTCCATGTGTGGTCTTTGAAGAGAACACACATGCAATGACTCTACATGTGGTTAATGAGAAGAACACACATGCAATGACACTCGTGGATCCATAGGTGGATTGTGAAAAGAACACACATGCGATGACTAGTTGTTGTTAGTAAAAAGAACACACATGCAATGACACTGGTGGATCCATGTGTGGTCTCTGAAGAGAACACACATTTCAATGACAATGGTGGATCCATATGTGGTCTGTGAAAAGAATAGACATGAAATGACTCCAGATGTGGTTAATGAAAGAACACACATTTCAATGACAATGGTGGATCCATATGTGGTCTGTCAAAAGAACACACATGCAATGACTCTAGCTGTGGTTAATGAGAAGAACACACATGCAATGACACCGGTGGATCCATATGTGGATTGTGAAAACAACACACATGCAATGAATCTAGTTGTTGTTAGTAAAAAGAATACACGTGCAATGACACTGGTAGATCCATGTGTGGTCTCTGAAGAGAACACACATTTCAATGACATTGGCGGATCCTTATGTGGTGTTTGAAAAGAACAGTCATGAAATGACTCCAGTTGGGGTTAATGAAAGAATACACATTTCAATGACAATGGTGGTTCCATATGTGGTCTGTGAAAAGAACACACATGCAATGACACTGGTGGATCCATGTTTGGTCTCTAAAGAGTACACACATGCAATGACTCTAGTTGTGGTTAATGCAAGAACACACATTTCAATTACAATGGTGGATCCATATGTGGTTTTTGAAAAGAACACACATGCAATGACTCTAGCTGTGGTTAATGAGAAGAACACACATGCAATGACACCGGTGGATCTGTATGTGGATTGTGAAAATAACACACATGCAATGACCCTAGTTGTTTTTAGTAAAAAGAACACACATGCAATGACACTGGTAAATCCATGTGTGGTCTCTGAAGAGAACACACATTTCAATGATATTGGTGATTCTATATGTGGTTTGTGAAAAGAACACTCATCCAGTGACTCCAGATGTGGTCTCTGAGAAGAACACACATGCAATGACACTGGTGGATCCATAGGTGGATTGTGAAAAGAACACACATGCAATGACACTAGTTGTTGTTAGTAAAAAGAATACACATGCAATGACACTGGTGGATCCACGTGTGGGCTCCGAAGAGAACACACATTTCAATGAAAATGGTGGATCCATATGTGGTCTGTGAAAAGAAGAGTCATAAAATGACTCCAGTTGTTGTTAGTAAAAAGAACACACATGCAATGACACTGGTGGGTCCATGTGTGGTCTTTGAAGAGAACACACATGCAATGACTCTACATGTGGTTAATGAGAAGAACACACATGCAATGACACTCGTGGATCCATAGGTGGATTGTGAAAAGAACACACATGCGATGACTAGTTGTTGTTAGTAAAAAGAACACACATGCAATGACACTGGTGGATCCATGTGTGGTCTCTGAAGAGAACACACATTTCAATGACAATGGTGGATCCATATGTGGTCTGTGAAAAGAATAGACATGAAATGACTCCAGATGTGGTTAATGAAAGAACACACATTTCAATGACAATGGTGGATCCATATGTGGTCTGTCAAAAGAACACACATGCAATGACTCTAGCTGTGGTTAATGAGAAGAACACACATGCAATGACACCGGTGGATCCATATGTGGATTGTGAAAACAACACACATGCAATGAATCTAGTTGTTGTTAGTAAAAAGAATACACGTGCAATGACACTGGTAGATCCATGTGTGGTCTCTGAAGAGAACACACATTTCAATGACATTGGCGGATCCTTATGTGGTGTTTGAAAAGAACAGTCATGAAATGACTCCAGTTGGGGTTAATGAAAGAATACACATTTCAATGACAATGGTGGTTCCATATGTGGTCTGTGAAAAGAACACACATGCAATGACACTGGTGGATCCATGTTTGGTCTCTAAAGAGTACACACATGCAATGACTCTAGTTGTGGTTAATGCAAGAACACACATTTCAATTACAATGGTGGATCCATATGTGGTTTTTGAAAAGAACACACATGCAATGACTCTAGCTGTGGTTAATGAGAAGAACACACATGCAATGACACCGGTGGATCTGTATGTGGATTGTGAAAATAACACACATGCAATGACCCTAGTTGTTTTTAGTAAAAGGAACACACATGCAATGACACTGGTAAATCCATGTGTGGTCTCTGAAGATAACACACATTTCAATGATATTGGTGATTCCATATGTGGTTTGTGAAAAGAACACTCATCTAGTGACTCCAGATGTGGTCTCTGAGAAGAACACACATGCAATGACACTAGTGGATCCATAGGTGGATTGTGAAAAGAACACACATGCAATTACTCTAGTTGTTGGTAGTAAAAAGAACACACATGCAATGACACTGGTGGATCCATGTGTGGTCTCTGAAGAGAACACACATGCAGTGACACTTGTGGATCCATATGTGGTATGTGAAAAGAATAGTCATGAAATGACTCTAGTTGTTGTTAATAAAAAGAACACACATGCAATGACACTGGTGGATCCATGTGTGGTCTCTGAAGAGAACACACATGCAATGACTCTAGATGTGGTTAATGAGAAGATCACACATGCAATGATACTGGTGGATCCATTGATGGATTGTGAAAAGAACACACATACAATGACTCTAGTTGTTGTTAGTAAAAAGAACACACATGCAATGACACTGGTGGATCCATGTATGGTCTCTGAAGATAACACAAATTTCAATGACACTTGTGAATCCATATGTGGTATTTGAAAAGAACAGTCATGAAATGAATCCAGGTGTGGTTAATGAAATAACACACACTTCATTGACAATGGTGGATCCATATGTGGTTTGTGAAAAGAACACACATGCAATGACTCTAGCTGTGGTTAATGAGAAGAACACACATGCAATGACACTAGTGGATCCATGTGTGGTCTCTGAAGAGAACACAGATTTCAATGACATGGGTGGATCCATATCTAGTCTGTGAAAATAATAAACATGAAATGGCTCTAGATGTGGTTAATGAAAGGACACACATTTCAATGACAATGGTGGATCCATATGTGGTTTGTGAAAAGAACACACATGCAATGACTCTAGCTGTGGTTAATGAGAAGAACACACATGCAATGACACCGGTGGATCCATATGTGGATTGTGAAAAGAACACACATGCAATGACTCTAGTTGTTGTTAGTAAAAAGAATACACGTGCAATGACACTGGTGGATCCATGTGTGGTAACTGAAGAGAACACACATTTCAATGACATTGGTGGATCCATATGTGGTGTTTGAAAAGAACAGCCATGAAATGACTCCAGTTGGGGTTAATGAAAGAAAACACATTTCAATGACAATGGTGGTTCCATATGTGGTCTGTGAAAACAACACACATGCAATGACTCTAGCTATGGTTAATGAGAAAAACACACATGCAACGACACTGGTGGATCCATAGGTGGATTGTGAAAAGAACACACATGCAATGAACTATGGTGGAACCACATGCAATGACACTGGTGGATCCATGTGTGGTCCGTGAAGAGAACACACATGCAATGACACTGGTGGATCCACATGTGGTCTATGAAAAGAATAGTTATGAAATGACTCCAGTTTTTGTTAGTAAGAAGAACACACATGCAATGACACTGGTGGATCCATGTTTGGTCTCTGAAGAGAACACACATGCAATGACTCTAGCTGTGGTTAATGAAAGAACTCACATTTCAATTACAATGGCGGATCCATATGTGGTTTGTGTAAAGAACACACATGCAATGACTCTAGCTGTGGTTAATGAGAAGAACACACATGCAATGACACCGGTGGATCTGTATGTGGATTGTGAAAATAACACACATGCAATGACCCTAGTTGTTTTTAGTAAAAAGAACACACATGCAATGACACTGGTAAATCCATGTGTGGTCTCTGAAGAGAACACACATTTCAATGATATTGGTGATTCTATATGTGGTTTGTGAAAAGAACACTCATCCAGTGACTCCAGATGTGGTCTCTGAGAAGAACACACATGCAATGACACTGGTGGATCCATAGGTGGATTGTGAAAAGAACACACATGCAATGACACTAGTTGTTGTTAGTAAAAAGAATACACATGCAATGACACTGGTGGATCCACGTGTGGGCTCCGAAGAGAACACACATTTCAATGAAAATGGTGGATCCATATGTGGTCTGTGAAAAGAAGAGTCATAAAATGACTCCAGTTGTTGTTAGTAAAAAGAACACACATGCAATGACACTGGTGGGTCCATGTGTGGTCTTTGAAGAGAACACACATGCAATGACTCTACATGTGGTTAATGAGAAGAACACACATGCAATGACACTCGTGGATCCATAGGTGGATTGTGAAAAGAACACACATGCGATGACTAGTTGTTGTTAGTAAAAAGAACACACATGCAATGACACTGGTGGATCCATGTGTGGTCTCTGAAGAGAACACACATTTCAATGACAATGGTGGATCCATATGTGGTCTGTGAAAAGAATAGACATGAAATGACTCCAGATGTGGTTAATGAAAGAACACACATTTCAATGACAATGGTGGATCCATATGTGGTCTGTCAAAAGAACACACATGCAATGACTCTAGCTGTGGTTAATGAGAAGAACACACATGCAATGACACCGGTGGATCCATATGTGGATTGTGAAAACAACACACATGCAATGAATCTAGTTGTTGTTAGTAAAAAGAATACACGTGCAATGACACTGGTAGATCCATGTGTGGTCTCTGAAGAGAACACACATTTCAATGACATTGGCGGATCCTTATGTGGTGTTTGAAAAGAACAGTCATGAAATGACTCCAGTTGGGGTTAATGAAAGAATACACATTTCAATGACAATGGTGGTTCCATATGTGGTCTGTGAAAAGAACACACATGCAATGACACTGGTGGATCCATGTTTGGTCTCTAAAGAGTACACACATGCAATGACTCTAGTTGTGGTTAATGCAAGAACACACATTTCAATTACAATGGTGGATCCATATGTGGTTTTTGAAAAGAACACACATGCAATGACTCTAGCTGTGGTTAATGAGAAGAACACACATGCAATGACACCGGTGGATCTGTATGTGGATTGTGAAAATAACACACATGCAATGACCCTAGTTGTTTTTAGTAAAAGGAACACACATGCAATGACACTGGTAAATCCATGTGTGGTCTCTGAAGATAACACACATTTCAATGATATTGGTGATTCCATATGTGGTTTGTGAAAAGAACACTCATCTAGTGACTCCAGATGTGGTCTCTGAGAAGAACACACATGCAATGACACTAGTGGATCCATAGGTGGATTATGAAAAGAACACACATGCAATGACACTAGTTGTTGTTAGTAAAAATAATACATATGCAATGACACTGGTGGATCCATGTGTGGTCTCTGAAGAGAACACACATGCAGTGACACTGGTGGATCCATATGTGGTCTGTGAAAAAAATAGTCATGAAATGACTCCAGTTGTTGTTAGTAAAAAGAACACACATGCAATGAAACTGGTGGATCCATGTGTGGTCTTTGAAGAGAACACACATGCAATGACTCTACATGTGGTTAATGAGAAGAACACACATGCAATGACACTGGTGGATCCATAGGTGGATTGTGAAAAGAACACACATGTGATGACTAGTTGTTGTTAGTAAAAAGAACACACATGCAATGACACTTGTGGATCCATGTGTGGTCTCTGAAGTGAAAACACATTTCAATGACAATGGTGGATCCATATGTGGTCTGTGAAAAGAATAGACATGAAATGACTCCAGATGTGGTTAATGAAAGAACACACATTTCAATGACAATGGTTGATCCATATGTGCTCTTTGAAAAGAACACACATGCAATGACTCTAGCTGTGGTTAATGAGAAGAACACACATGCAATGACACCGGTGGATCCATATGTGGATTGTGAAAAGAACACACATGCAATGACTCTAGTTGTTGTTAGTAAAAAGAATACACGTGCAATGACACTGATGGATCCATGTGTGGTCTCTAAAGAGAACACACATTTCAATGACATTGGTGGATCCATATGTGGTGTTTGAAAAGAACAGTCATGAAATGACTCCAGTTGGGGTTAATGAAAGAATACACATTTCAATGACAATGGTGGTTCCATATGTGGTATGTGAAAAGAACACACATGCAATGACTCTAACTGTGGTTAATGAGAAGAACACACATGCAATGACACTGGTGGATCCATAGGAGGATTGTGAAAACAACACACACGCAATGAACTCTGGTGGAACCACATGCAATGACACTGGTGGATCCATGTGTGGTCTGTGAAGAGAACACACATGCAATGACACTGGTGGATCCAGATGTGGTCTGTGAAAAAAATAGTCATGAAATGACTCTAGTTGTTGTTAGTAAAAAGAACACACATGCAATGACAGTGGAGGATCCATGTGTGGTCTCTGAAGAGAAAAACATGCAATGACTCTAGCTGTGGTTAATGAAAGAACACACATTTCAATTACAATGGTGGATCCATATGTGGTCTATGAAAAGAACACACATGCAATGACTCTAGGTGTGGTTAATGAGAAGAACATAGATGCAATGACACCGGTGGATTCATATGTGGATTGTGAAAATAACACACATGCAATGACTCTAGTTGTTTATAGTAAAAAGAACACACATGCAATGACACTGGTAAATTCATGTGTGGTCTCTGAAGAGAACACACATTTTAATGATATTGGTGATTCCATATGTGGTATGTGAAAAGAACACTCGTCTAGTGACTCCAGATGTGGTCTCTGAGAAGAACACACATGCAATGACACTGGTGGATCCATAGGTGGATTGTGAAAAGAACACACATGCAATGACACTAGTTGTTGTTAGTAAAAAGAATACACATGCAATGACACTGGTGGATCCATGTGTGGTCTCTGAAGAGAACACACATGTAGTGACCCTGGTGGATCCATATGTGGTTTGTGAAAAGAATAGTCATGAAATGACTCCAGTTGTTGTTAGTAAAAAGAACACACATGCAATGACATTGGTGGATCCATGTGTGGTCTTTGAAGAGAACACACATGCAATGACTCTACATGTGGTTAATGACAGGAACACACACGCAATGACACTGGTGGATCCATAGGTGGATTTTGAAAAGAACACACATGCGATGACTAGTCGTTGTTAGTAATAAGAACACACATGCAATGACACTGGTGGATCCATGTGTGGTCTCTAAAGAGAACACACATTTCAATGACAATGGTGGATCCATATGTGGTCTGTGAAAAGAATAGACCTGAAATGACTCCAGGTGTGGTTAATGAAAGAACACACATTTCAATGACAATGGTGGATCCATATGTGGTCTGTGAAAAGAACACACATGCAATGACTCTAGCTGTGGTTAATGAGAAGAACACACATACAATGACACCGATGGATCCATATGTGGATTGTGAAAATAACACACATGCAATGACACTGGTGGATCCATGCGTGGTCTGTCAAGAGAACACACATGCAACGGCACTGGTGGATCCAGATGTGGTCTGTGAAAAGAATAGACATGAAATTACTCTAGATGTGGTCTCTGAGAAGAACACACATGCAATGACACTGGTGGTTCCATATGTGGTGTGTGAAAAGAACACACAAGCAATGACTCTAGCTGTGGTTAATGTGAAGAACACACATGCAATGGCACTGGTGGATCCATAGGTGGATTGTGAAAAGAACACACATGCAATGAACTCTAGTGGAACCACATGCAATGACACTAGTGGATCCATGTGTGGTCTGTGAAGAGAACACACATGCAATGACACTAGTGGATCCATATATGGATTGTTAAAATAACACACATGCAATGACTCTAGTTGTTGTTAGTAAAAGAACACACATGTGCAATGACACTGGTGGATCCATGTGTGGTCTCTGAAGAGAACACACATTTCAATGATAATGGTGGATCCATATGTGGTCTGTGAAAAGAATAGACATGAAATGACTCCAGATGTGGTTAATGAAAGAACACACATTTCAATGACAATGGTGGATCCATATGTGGTCTGTGAAAAGAACACACACGCAATGACTAGCTGTGGTTAATAGGAAGAACACACATGCAATGACACTAGTGGATCCATATGTGGATTGTGAAAATAACACACATGCAATGACTCTAGTTGTTAGTAAAAAGAACACACATGCAATGACACTGGTGGATCCATGTGTGGTCTCTAAAGAGAACACACATTTCAATGACACTAGTGGATCCATATGTGGTTTGTGAAATGAATAGACATGAAATGACTCCAGATGTGGTTAATAAAAGAACACACATTTCAATGACAATGGTGGATCCATATGTGGTATGTGAAAAGAACACACCTGCAATGACTCTAGTTGTGGTTAATGAGAAGAATACACATACAATGACACCGATAGATCCATATGTGGATTGTGAAAAGAATAGACATGCAATGACTCTAGTTGTTGTTAGTAAAAAGAACACACATGCAATGACACTGGTGGATCCATGTGTGGTCTCTGAAGAGAACACCCATTTCAATGACACAAGTGGATCCATATGTGGTCTTTGAAAAGAACAGTCATGAAATGACTCCAATTGTGGTTAATGAAAGAATACACATTTCAATGACAATGGTGGTTCCATATGTGGTCTGTGAAAATAATACACATGCAATGACTCTAGCTATGGTTAATGAGTAGAACACACATGCAATGACACTGGTGAATCCATAGGTGGATTGTGAAAAGAACACACATGCAATGAACTCTAGTGGAACCACATCCAATGACACTGGTGGATCCATGTGTGGTATGTGAAGAGTATACACATGCAATGACACTGGTGGATCCAGATGTGGTCTGTGAAAAGAATAGTCATGAAATGACTCTAGTTGTTGTTAGTAAGAAGAACACACATGCAATGACACTGGTGGATCCATGTGTAGTATCTGAAGAGAACACACATGCAATGACTCCAGCTGTTGTTAATGAAGAACACACATTTCAATTACAATGGTGGATCCATATGTGGTTTGTGAAGAGAACACACATGCAATGACTCTAGCCGTGGTTAATGAGAAGAACACACATGCAATGACACGGGTGGATTCATATGTGGATTGTGAAAATAACACACATGCAATGACTCTAGTTGTTGTTAGTAAAAAGAACATACATGCAATGACACTGGTGGAAACATGTGTGGTCTTTGAAGAGAACACACATTTCAATGATAGTGGTGATTCCATATGTGGTTTGTCAAAAGAACACTCATCGAGTGAGTCCATATGTGGTCTCTAAGAAGAACACACATGCAATGACACTGGTGGATCCATAGGTGGATTGTGAAAAGAACACACATGCAATGACTCTAGTTGTTGTTAGTAAAAAGAACACACATGCAATGCCACTGGTGGATCCATGTGTGGTCTCTGAAGCGAACACACATGCAATGTCACTAGTGGATCCATATGTGGTCTGTGAAAAGAATAGTCATAGAATGACTCCAGTTGTTGTTAGTAAAAAGAACACACATGCAATAACACTGATGGATCCATGTGTGGTCTCTGAAGAGAACACACATGCAATGACTCCAGATGTGGTTAATGAGAAGAACACACATGCAATGACACTGGTGGATCCATATGTGGATTGTGAAAAGAACACACATGCAATGACTCTAGTTGTTGTTAGTAAAAAGAACACACATGCAATGACACTGGTGGATCCATGTGTGGTCTCTGAAGAGAACACACATTTCAATGACAATGGTGGATCCATATGTGGTCTGTGAAAAGAATTGACATGAAATGACTCTAGATGTGGTTAATAAAAGAACACACATTTCAATGACAATGGTAGATCCATATGTGGTCTGTGAAAAGAACACACATGCAATGACTCTAGATGTGGGTAATGAGAAGAACACACATACGATGACACCGGGGGATCCATATGTGGATTGTGAAAATAACACACATGCAATGACACTGGTGGATCCATGTGTGGTCTGTGAAGATAACACACATACAATGACACGGGTGGATCCAGATGTGGTCTGTGAAAAGAATAGACATGAAATGACTCCAGATGTGGTCTCTGAGAAGAACACACATGCAATGACACTGGTGGTTCTATATGTGTTCTGCGAAAAGAACACACATGCAATGACTCTAGCTGTGGTTAATGAGAAGAAGACACATGCAATGACACTGGTGGATCCATAGGTGGATTGTGAAAATAACACACATGCAATGAACTCTGGTGGAACCACATGCAATGACACTGGTGGATCCATGTGTGATCTATGAATAGAACACACATGCAATGACACTGGTGGATCCATATGTGGATTGAGAAAATAACACACATGCAATGACTCTAGTTGTTGTTAGTAAAAAGAACACACATGCAATGACACTTGTGGATCTATGTGTGGTCTCTAAAGAGAACACACATTTCAATGACACTGGTGAATCCATATGTGGTCTTTGAAAAGGACGGTCATGAAATGAATCCAGGTGTGGTTAATGAAAGAACACACATTTCAATGGCAATGGTGGATCTATATGTGGTTTGTGAAAAGAACACACATGCAATGACTCTAGCTGTGGTTAATGAGAAGAACACACATGCAATGACACTGGTGGATCCATAGGTGGATTGCGAAAAGAACACACATGCAATGACTCTAGTTGTTGTTAGTAAAAAGAACACACATGCAATGACACTTGTGGATCCATGTGTGGTCTCTAAAGAAAACAAACATTACAATGACACTGGTGGACCCATATGTGGTGTTTGAAAAGAACAGTCGTGAAATGAATCCAGGTGTGGTTAATGAAAGAACACACATTTCATGGACAATGGTGGATCCATATGTGGTTTGTGAAAAGAACACACATGCAATGACTCTAGCTGTGGTTAATGAGAAGAACACACATGCAATGACACTGGTGGATCCATATGTCGATTGCGAAAATAACACAGATGCAATGACTCTAGTTGTTGTTAGTAAAAAAGAACACACATGCAATTACACTTGTGGATCCATGTGTGGTCTCTGAAGAGAACACAAATTTCAATGACACTGGTGGATCCATATGTGGTCTTTGAAAAGAACAGTCATGAAATGAATCCAGGTGTGGTTAATGAAAGAACACACATTTCATTGACAATGGTGGATCCATATGTGGTTTATGAAAAGGACACACATGCAATGACTCTAGCTGTGGTTAATGAGAAGAACACATATGCAATGACACTGGTGGATCCATAAGGAATTGGGAAAATAACACACATGAATGACTCTAGTTGTTGTTAGTAAAAAGAACACACATGCAATGACACTGGTGGATCCATGTGTAGTCTCTGAAGAGAACACACATTTCAATAACACTAGTGGATCCATATGTGGTTTGTGAAAAGAATAGACATGAAATGACTCCAGATGTGGTTAATGAAAGCACACATTTCAATGACAATGGTGGATCCATATGTGGTCTATGAAAAGAACACACATGCAATGACTCTATGAGAAGAATATACATGCAATGACACCCGTGGATCCATATGTGGATTGTGCAAAGAACACACATGCAATGACTCTAGTTGTTGTTAGTAAAAAGAACACACATGCAATGACACTGGTGGATCCATGTGTGGTCTCTGAAGAGAACACACATTTCAATGACACAGGTGGATCCATATGTGGTCTTTGAAAAGAACAGTCATGAAATGACTCCAGTTGTGGTTAATGAAAGAATACACATTTCAATGACAATGGTGGTTCCATATGTGGTCTGTGAAAAGAACACGCATGCAATGACTCTAGCTTTGGTTAGTGAGAACAACATACATGCAATGACACTGGTGGATCCATAGGTGGATTGTGAAAAGAACACACATGCAATGAACTCTGGTGGAACCACATGCAATAACACTAGTGGATTCATGTGTGGTCTGTGAAGAGAACACACATGTAATGACACTGGTGGATCTAAATGTGGTCTATGAAAAGAATAGTCATGAAATGACTCCAGTTGTTGTTAGTAAGAAGAACACACATGCAATGACACTAGTGGATCCATGTGTAGTATCTAAAGAGAACACACATGCAATGACTCTAGCTGTAGTTAATGAAAGAACACACATTTCAATTACAATGGTGGATCCATATGTGGTTTGTGAAAAGAACACACATGCAATGACTCTAGCTGTGGTTAATGAGAAGAACACACATGCAATGACACCGGTGGATCCATATGTGGATTGTGAAAATAACACAAATGCAATGACTCTAGTTGTTGTTAGTAAAAAGGACACACATGCAATGACACTGGTGGAACCATGTGTGGTCTTTGAAGAGAACACACATTTTAATGATAGTGGTGATTCCAAAAGTGGTTTGTGAACAGAACACTCATCTAGTGACTCCAGATGTGGTCTCTGAGAAGAACACACATGCAATGACACTGGTGGATCCATAGGTGGATTGTGAAAAGAACACACATGCAATGACTCTAGTTGTTGTTAGTAAAAAGAACACACATGCAATGACACTTGTGGATCCATGTGTGGTCTCTGAAAAGAACACACATGCAATGACACTAGTGGATCCATGTGTGGTCTCTGAAGAGAACACACATTTCAATGACACTAGTGGATCCATATGTGGTATGTGAAAAGAATAGTCATGAAATGACTAGTTGTTGTTAGTAAAAAGACCACACATGCAATGACACTACTGGATCCATGTGTGGTCTCTGAAGAGAACACACATGCAATGACTCTAGATGTGGTTAATGAGAAGAACACACATGCAATGACACTGGTGGATCCATGTGTGGTCTATGAAGAGAACACACATGCAATGACACTGGTGGATCCAGATGTGGTCTATGAAAAGAATAGACATGAAATGACTCCAGATGTGGTCTCTGAGAAGAACACACATGCAATGACACTGGTGGTTCCATATGTGGTCTGTGAAAATAACACACATGCAATGACTCTAGCTGTCGTTAGTGAGAAGAACAGACATGCAATGACACTGGTGGATCCATAGGTGGATTGTGAAAAGAACACACATGCAATGAACTCTGGTGGAACCACATTCAATGACACTGGTGGATCCATGTGTGGTTTGTGAAGAGAACACACATGTAATGACACTGGTGGATCTAGATGTGGTCTGTGAAAAGAATAGTCATGAAATGGCTCCAGTTGTTGTTAGTAAGAAGAACACACATGCAATGACACTAGTGTATCCATGTGTAGTGTCTAAAGAGAACACACATGCAATGACTCTAGCTGTGGTTACTGAAAGAACACACATTTCAATTACAATGGTGGATCCATATGTGGTTTGTGAAAAGAACACACATGCAATGACTCTAGCTGTGGTTAATGAGAAGAACACACATGCAATGACACCGGTAGATCCATATGTGGATTGTGAAAATAACACACATGCAATGACTCTAGTTGTTGTTAGTAAAAAGGACACAGATGCAATGACACTAGTGGAACCATGTGTGGTCTTTGAAGAGAACACACATTTCATTGATAGTGGTGATTCCATATGTGGTTTGTGAAAAGAACACTCATCTAGTGAATCCAGATGTGGTCTCTGAGAAGAACACACATGCAATGACACTGGTGGCTCCATAGGTGGATTGTGAAAAGAACACACATGCAATGACTCTAGTTGTTGTTAGTAAAAAGAACACACATGCAATGACACTTGTGGATCCATGTGTGGTCTATAAAGAGAACACACATGCAATGACACTGGTGGATCCATATGTGGTCTGTGAAAATAATAGTCATGAAATGACTCCAGTTGTTGTTAGTAAAAAGAACACACATGCAATGACACTGGTGGATCCATGTGTGGTCTCTGAAAAGAACACACATGCAATGACTCTAGATGTGGTTAATGAGAAGAACACACATGCAATGACACTGGTGGATCCATAGGTCGATTGTGAAAAGAACACACATGCAATGACTCTAGTTGTTGTTAGTAAAAAGAACACACATGCAATGACACTAGTGGATCCATGTGTGGTCTCTGAAGAGAACACACATTTCAATGACAATGGTGGATCCATATGTGGTCTGTGAAAAGAATAGACATGAAATAACTCCAGATGTGGTTAATGAAAGAACACACATTTCAATGACAATGGTGGATCCATATGGTCTGTGAAAGGAACACACATGCAATGACTCTAGCTGTGGTTAATGAAAAGAACACACATACAATGACACCGGTGGATCCATATGTTGATTGTGAAAATAACACACATGCAATGACACTGGTGGATCCATGTGTGGTCTATGAAGAGAACACACATGCAATGACACTGGTGGATCCAGATGTGGTCTATGAAAAGAATAGACATGAAATGACTCCAGATGTGGTCTCTGAGAAGAACACACATGCAATGACACTGGTGGTCCCATATCTGGTCTGTGAAAAGAACACACATGCAATGACTCTAGCTGTGGTTAATGAGAAGAACACACATGCAATGACACTGGTGGATCCATAGGTGGATTTTGAAAAGAACACACATGCAATGAACTCTGGTGGAACCACATGCAATGACACTAGTGGATCCATGTGTGGTCTATGAAGAGAACACACGCAATGACACTAGTGGATCCATATGTGGATTGTGAAAATAACACACATGCAATGACTCTAGTTGTTGTTAGTAAAAAGAAGACACATGCAATGACACTTGTGGATCTATGTGTGGTCTCTGAAGAGAACACACATTTCAATGACACTGGTGAATCCATATGTGCTCTTTGAAAAGGACGGTCATGAAATGAATCTAGGTGTGGTTAATGAAAGAACACACATTTCAATGACAATGGTGGATCTATATGTGGTTTGTGAAAAGAACACACATGCAATGACTCTAGCTGTGGTTAATAAGAAGAACACACATGCAATGACACTGGTGGATCCATATGTGGATTGCGAAAATAACACACATGCAATGACTCTAGTTGTTGTTAGTAAAAAGAACACACATGCAATGACACTTGTGGATCCATGTGTGGTCTCTGAAGAGAACACACATTTCAATGACACTGGTGGACCCATATGTGGTGTTTGAAAAGAACAGTCGTGAAATGAATCCAGGTCTGGTTAATGAAAGAACACACATTTCATTGACAATGGTGGATCCATATGTGGTTTGTGAAAAGAACACACATGCAATGACTCTAGCTGTGGTTAATGAGAAGAACACACATGCAATGACACTGGTGGATCCATATGTGGATTGTGAAAATAACACACATGCAATGACTCTAGTTGTTTTTAGTAAAAAGAACACACATGCAATGACACTGGTGGATCCATGTGTGGTCTCTGAAGAGAACACACATTTCAATGACACTAGTGGATCCATATGTGGTTTGTGAAAAGAATAGACATGAAATGACTCCAGACGTGGTTAATGAAAGAACACACATTTCAATGACAATGGTGGATCCATATGTGGTCTGTGAAAAGAACACACATGCAATGACTCTAGCTATGGTTAATGAGAAGAATACACATGCAATCACATCGGTGGATCCCTATGTGGATTGTGAAAAGAACACACATGCAATGACTCTAGTTGTTGTTAGTAAAAAGAACACACATGAATGACACTGGTGGATCCATGTGTGGTCTCTGAGGAGAACACACATTTCAATGAAATAGGTGGATCCATATGTGGTATTTGAAAAGAACAGTCATGAAATGTCTCCAGTTGTGGTTAATGAAAGAATACACATTTCAATAACAATGGTGGTTCCATATGTGGTTTGTGAAAAGAACACACTTGCAATTACTCTAGTTGTGGTTAATGAGAAGATCACACATGCAATGACACTGGTGGATCCATAGGTGGATTTTGAAAGGAACACACATGCAATGAACTCTGGTGGAACCACATGCAATGACAATGGTGGATCCATGTGTGGTCTGTGAAGAGAACACACATGCAATGACACTAGTGGATCCAGATGTGGTCTGTGAAAAGAATAGTCATGAAATGACTCCAGTTGTTGTTAGTAAGAAGAACACACATGCAATGACACTGGTGGATCCATGTGTAGTATCTGAAGAGAACACACATGCAATGACTCTAGCTGTGGTTAATGAAAGAACACACATTTCAATTACAATGGTGGATCCATATGTGGTTTGTGAAAATAACACACATGCAATGACTCTAGCAGTGGTTAATGAGAAGAACACACATGCAATGACACTGGTGGATCCATATGTGGATTGTGAAAATAACACACATGCAATGACTCTAGTTGTTGTCAGTAAAAAGAACACACATGCAATGACACTGGTGGAACCATGTGTGGTCTCTGAAGACAACACACATTTAAATGATAGTGGTGATTCCATATGTGGTTTGTGAAAAGAACACTCATCTAGTGACTCCAGATGTGGTCTTTGAGAAGAACACACATGCAATGACACTGGTGGATCCATAGGTGGATTGTGAAAAGAACACACATGCAATGACTCTAGTTGTTGTTAGTAAAAACATGACACATGCAATGACACTGGTGGATTCATGTGTGGTCTCTGAAGAGAACACACATGCAATGACACTGGTGGATCCATATGTGGTCCGTGAAAAGAATAGTCATGAAATGACTCCAATTGTTGTTAGTAAAAATAACACACATGCAATGACACTGGTGGATCCATGTGTGGTCTTTGAAAAGAACGATCATCAAATGAATCCAGGTGTGGTTAATGAAAGAACACACATTTCAATGACAATGGTGGATCCATATGTGGTTTGTGAAAAGAACACACATGCAATGACTCCAGTTTTTGTTAGTAAAAATAACACACATGCAATGACACTGGTGGATCCCTATGTGGTCTCTGAAGAGAACACACATTTCAATGACAATGGTGGATCCATATGTGGTATGTGAAAAGAATAGACATGAAATGACTCCAGATGTGGTTAATGAAAGAACACAATTTCAATGACAATGGTGGATCCATATGTGGTCTGTGAAAAGAACACACGTGCAATGACTCTAGCCGTGGTTAATGAGAAGAACACACATGCAATGACACCGGTGGATCCATATGTGGATTGTGAAAATAACACACATGCAATGACACCGGTGGATCCATATGTGGATTGTGAAAATAATACACATGCAATGACTCTGGTGGATCTATGTGTGGTCTGTGAAGAGAACAAACATGCCATGACACTGGTGGATCCAGATGTGGTCTATGAAAAGAATAGACATGAAATGACTCCAGTTGTTGCTAGTAAGAAGAACACTCATGCAATGACACTGGTGGATCCATGTGTGGTCTCTAAAGAGAACACACATGCAATGACTCTAGCTATGGTTAATGAAAGAACACACATTTCAATGACAATGGTGGATCCATATGTGGTTTGTGAAAAGAACACACATGCAATGACTCTAATTATGGTTAATGAGAAGAACACACATGCAATGACACTGGTGGATCCATATGTGGATTGTGAAAAGAACACACATGCAATGACTCTAGTTGTTGTTAGTAAAAAGATACCACATGCAATGACACTGGTGGAACCATGTGTGGTCTCCAAAGAGAACACACATTTCAATGATAGTGGTGGATCCATATGTGGTTTGTGAAATGAACACTCATCCAGTGACTCCAGATGTGGTCTCTGAGAAGAACACAGATGTAATGACCCTGGTGGATCCATAGGTGGATTGTGAAAACAACACACATGCAATGACTCTAGTTGTTGTTAGTAAAAATAACACACATGCAATGACACTGGTGGATCTATGTGTGGTCTCTGAAGAGAACACACATTTCAATGACATTGGTGGATCCATATGTGGTCTGTGAAAAGAATAGACATGGAATGACTCCAGATATGGTCTCTGAGAAGAACACACATGCAAAGACACTGGTGGTTCCATATGTGGTCTATGAAAAGAACACACATTCAATGACTCTAGCTGTGGTTAATGAGAAAACCCACATGCAATGACACTGGTGGATCCATAGGTGGATTGTGAAAAGAACACACATCAATGAACTCTGGTGGAACCACATGCAATGACACTGGTGGATCCATATGTGGATTGTGAAAATAACACACATGCAATGACTCTAGTTGTTGTTAGTAAAAAGAACACACATGCAATGACACTGGTGGATCCATGTGTGGTTTCTGAAGAGAACACACATTTCAATGACACTAGTGGATCCATATGTGGTCTTTGAAAAGAACAGTCATGAAATGATTCTAGGTGTGGTTAATGAAAGAATACACATTTGAATGCAATGGTGGATCCATAAGTGGTTTGTGAAAAGAACACACATGCAATGACTCTAACTGTGGTTAATGAGAAGAACACATATGCAATGACACCGGTGGATTCATATCTGGATTGTGAAAAGAACACACATGCAATGACTAGTTGTTGTTAGTAAAAAGAAGACACATGCAATGACACTGGTGGATCCTTGTGTGGTCTCTGAAGAGAACACACATTTCAATGACACTAGTGGATCCATATGTGGTCTTTGAAAAGAATAGTCATGAAATGATTCCAGATGTGGTTAATGAAAGAATACGCATTTCAATGCCAATGGTGGTTCCATATGTGGTCTGTGAAAAGAACACACATGCAATGACTCTAGTTGTGGTTAATGAGAAGAACACACATGCAATGACATTGGTGGATCCATTGGTGGATTGTGAAAAGAACACACATGCAATGACTCTAGTTGTACCACATGCAATGACACTGGTGGATCCATGTGTAGTATGACAAGAGAACACACATGCAATGACACTGGTGGATCCATATGCGGTCTATGAAAAGAATAGTCATGAAATGACTCCAGGTGTGGTTAATGAAAGAATACCCATTTCAATGACAATGGTGGATCCAGATGTGGTTTGTGAAAAGAACACACATGCAATGACTCTAGCTGTGGTTAATGATAAGAACACACAATGACACTGGTGGATCCATATGTGGATTGTGAAAATAACAAACATGCAATGACTCTAGTTGTTGTTAGTAAAAAGAACACACATGCAATGACACTGGTGGATCCATGTGTGGTCTCTCAAGAGAACATACATTTCAATGACACTGGTTGTTGTTAATAAAAAGGACACACATGCAATGACACTGGTGGATCCATATGTGGTTTGTGAAGAGAACACACATGCAATGAACTCTGGTGGATCCATATATGGTATGTGAAAAGAATAGACATGAAATGACTCTAGTTGTTGTTAGTAAAAAGAACACACATGCAATGAATCTGGTGGATCCATATGTGGTTTGTGAAGAGAACACACATGCAATGAACTCTGGTGGATCCATATGTGGTCTATGAAAAGAATAGACATGAAATGACTCTAGATGTGGTTAATGAAAGAATACACATTTCGATGACAATGGTGGTTCCATATGTGGTTTGTGAAAAGAGATTTTCCCTCTCTCTCGGTCACAAATATCACAAAAGCCCAAACGTGTGCTCACTCTGGGTGCTACGCCGTGATTGGCTGATACAGATGTCACGTGGATCGTCTCCACCAACAGTTGATCCTATGTGATCCAACGGGCAGGATAACCCCTCCCTTCGCCACTTTTTTTATGCATGGTCTATCCGTTCCACCTCTCTATCCGTGCCACCGATACTTTACCTCCATAAACAAGTGAAAATCCATCTATCTAAATAAAACAAATGATCATATTTCGAAGATGCTATCGTCTTTGTCTTCCGGTTCGTCCTCGTCTTCGTCAGCTCCATGGTCCCTACCATCGCCGCCGTCGGTGTCCTCCTCTGACGACTCGACACCGCCCCCTTCCTCGAATAAGCGTGTTATCTCCTTATCGGAGTCCTCCTCCTCCTATTCGTAGTCCCATGGGTCCACGTCACTCTCCTCCGCTTCTGCCTCCAACTGATCGATGAACGCCTCCTCGTTGGCTCAGTCGAACTCATCCAAATAGCTATATCCTCTCTTCTTCCTAGTCTTCTTCTCGTTCCTCTTCTTGTCCGTACTCGCCGGTGCAACATGCGCCCCCGTCCTGGCTGCTTCTTTGCGCTCGTCCGACACTGCAGGTACCCCATGCTCCTCCTGCGCAACCGGTACGAGCTTCGATGTCACGGGTCCTCGAGTGCCGATGTTGACGGATCCTGGCATGGTCGGACACGACGTGCTGCCTCAGCAGGCGACTCGTGAGCGTGAATGATGCAGCTAAGAGCCGAGGATGCAGGACGGTCAGTGGACGGCTTGGACCTGCCATTGCCACGGAGAGGGGGCATCGTGCTCGAGGTAGTTGCTCCGAATGGTCGATGGCGGGTACACAGAGTGGGTGCCGATCTGATCAAGGATGAGCAGCGGTTTTGTGCGTCGTGTTCACGCATGCATTTGTCAATTATCAAAAAAAGAAAGAAGTAATATCACGCGTACTGAACATAATTTGATCACAACAAAAGTGGCACAGGGTATTCTAGACATGTAAATATCCCGTGCGTGCCTGTCGATGTGGAATTCGATGGAGTTTGACGTGCTAACATGATCGTGCAGCAGTTGCGCACGTCATTGCCCCATCAACATGTGACACACGCACGCAGGATGTGTGCGCCGATGCCCGTCATGACCACTCGGCTCGCACTCTCCTTATTATATACTGGATTTTGGGCGGCACCAAAGACCATTGAAGTATCCATCGCAATAAAGACAAGTCCCATCGATTCCCTACCCTTGCCTCCCTGGCTTCTTTGAGAAGGTAGACCGTACACGGCGGTCTTGTGTAATAGTACTAGTACTACTGGACCACGGCCTGTACTCTTTGACTCTTCTCCCACACTAATCACTATCTTCTTCCTCCTACCACCGCCACCCTCACCCTGCAAGCCATGGCTTCCTTGAGGAGGGGGAGAGGCTGGTCGATGATCCTCGCGGAGAAAAGGGAGAGAAATCACTGCGAGGCACTTCTTGCTCTACCAGCCGCTCAAGCCCCCCTCTCATCGAGGCCCAATCTCCCCCGACAATGGCGCCGAATGTTTTAGCAGGCGAGGGCTCCTCCCGGTACGATCTTCTTGTTCTACTTCTTCTCCATCTCCATCATGATCTTATTCAGCTTCTTCTTGTTTTTCTTCTTCTTCTTGCTCTTCCTCTTCTACGTATTACAGGCTGGCCATGGAGCCCGAATCCACCACGACGAAGGCGTTGTAGGACCAGTTCGGCCCCGTTCCACGTCTCAACGAGGTAGCAAATCTCCACGCTATTATTTCTCCGAGTTGTGATGTGGATTTCTTAGATCGTGTCCGCCCCGCATTGGTTTTTCTTCTTATTTTGTGAGTTGTATTAGTTTTCATGAATATGACTGGATCTCTTCGTCTTTCCTTAATACCGTTGTTCATAGATTCACTATGGATTTTTTGTGATTAGGATTAGTTTATCATGGTCATGAATAGATCTCTGGGTCCATTTTTTAACATTGCGATCAATAGATTCAATGGGGATTTTTTGATCTGTATTATCATTCACCTTGAACCTGGAGTTTAATTATGGAATTCCTATTTCAATTAACATGAATGATGCAGCGACCGAAGGCCGAGTACCATGACAAGGTGGCCACGATCAGTGCCAAGATTCACAACCAACATGAACTTGCATGCTCCCTCACCCAAGCTAATGAGAGCCTACGCAAGCAATTATCTGTGCAGAAGGAGATCTCGCTAGATTTTGCACGTGACATCGTGAGGCTGCAGAAAGTGCTTGACTGTAACTTGAACATGCAAGAACAGGCCATCAAGATAATCAACTAGCTCATGGAGGAGAAGAAGAATCTCGTAGAAAGGTGCATTCTCCTGCAGGACAAAGTCACCGAGGCACTCAGAGGACGCGTCGAGGAAACCAAGGCTACCATCCGAGCCTACCATGACAGGAACCATTGCCTGGATGCAGTGAAGGAGATGAAGGAGGACATGAGTAGAGGGATCACCGTACTCGAGGGTGTTCGGAAATAGAACGAGGAGCTAAGGGCTTGTCTGGAGGCGTATCGGAGCAATGCCCAAGTCTGGTTCCCGTTAGCGGGGACACGAATATCAGTTTGTCCTCCATTCCTTTTGTAATGTTTAGGGTTCAGGGAGCAATGCCCAAGTATGCTTCCCATTATAGGGTGCAATAAGAATCCTAGGGCAACTCCTTATCTATCTGGACATGTGTTGGTGTTCATGTTCATGAATGGACACCATGTGTTCTTTACATTATGTATCTGGACATGGGTTTCTGCGTTATGAGTTTGCCACTAGCCCAGTACTATTTGGTGATATTGGGAAAACCCACAGCACACTAAACTGAAGATAAACCTTATTTGTCTTTGAAATTGAAATTATGACAGTGCCACTAGTCGATTCATAAAATGTTGATTAGTCCTAGATTGCTTCTTCCTTGAAATTATGATAGTACCACTAGTCGATTCAGTTAATTATGGAAACTAACCAGCTTGTCCTGGTGAACTTAACAAACCATACTATGTATTTTTGTTGCAGGGAAAGAGGCGAAAGCTCGACCAGGACCTAGCGACCTGGCTAAATGACAAGATAGCAATCCAAAGGGAGAAGCAGAATTCCCAGAAACTGGCCTTTGACCACCTGCGCGCTGAACTCGCGGTCCTTTCTAACAAGTGCTAGAAACTGAAGGAGTTAAACGCCAGCTAGGCGAAGCTTCATAGTGAATGTCGCACCTCGGCTAGGAAGCAGACGGAGATAGTGAAAGGGATCTTGAAGGAAAATCATATGGCTATGGACCAACTTCTCCAATCCATGACAGAGCGCTAGAACCTATGGCTGAAGCAC
Organism: Avena sativa; assembly: GCA_916181665.1. Classification (NCBI taxonomy): domain Eukaryota; kingdom Viridiplantae; phylum Streptophyta; class Magnoliopsida; order Poales; family Poaceae; genus Avena; species Avena sativa. Next base: position 327,731,012 of record OV702289.1, read on the forward strand.
GACAAAGTACTGAAGGAGCTGGCCGATCTTAGGGAGGAAAACAAGCAGCTTCAGGCCAGGCTCGCTTGAACAAAACATATGTCTCTTTAGTACTAAACTGCCTGGTTTATCCTCTATAGTGGTGATTTTGTAAGCGTGAACTTAACTCTATGCACGATATGTGTGTTCGTCTGAAATTAATTTGCTCGAGGATTGAACTTGGCTTAGTTAAGAAAGCACAACTACAAGTATTATAGTTAACTAGTTTTAGGCATTGGCACAACATAAATTATTCATCTCGAATTTCCTTTATCCTCTGTAGTCTGTCCTTGTTCACCCTCACGCGCCTTCTTCAATTCCTTCAACAGATCTGCAATGCAGTACTCTAGCTTCTTCTTGTCTTCCCTGAGCTGATCCCTCTCCTTTTCTGCATTATGAATCAGCAACATGTGACTATCCTGAAGCTTCTTTGCAGTTCCAACAACCAAGATCCCATTGATTCTGTCAGTTAGCTTTGTATGCAAATTCTTGATTTCTTGTTCCAGCTCCTTATTTCGTACCGACAGCTTGTAATTTTTTCAGCTGCATCACTTACATCAGTAAATCTCCCCGACCTTTCCAACTCATACATATCCCATAACTGTGCCAAACATTTCTTAAGTGCATCTGGCCACTCAAGATCCACCCACTCTACTTCTTTACACACCAGGCCAACCTAAAAAAACACACACTATAGTGTTATGAACATACACGATACATTTTACTTCATGTCACAGTTGCACATAATGTAAACAAACCTTATTTATACAGCCCAAAAACCTTCTCCCAGTGTTACTGCCTTCGAATGCAACATATCTCCTCAGTTTTAGCCCATGGTCACATGGCACTTATCCATCGAGATCTAGGCCCTCCCATTCGGAGTCGTAGATCGTCTGTGGTACCTATAGGTAAACGCAAAGCTGAAATTGAACACGATTGCATGCACATATGGAGCTCATTTTGAGAGATTTACCATTGCCTAACCCTAGCCCGAGAAAATAGAGGAACTCACATCAGAAGGAATACTCGATGTCGGAGAGAAGGTTGTCGCTGCTCGACTGGTCGTCCTCGCTGTTCAAGGACAGCAGGGCGAATGCATCGTCGCAGGCGACAACGTCAGTGTCGGCATTGGTGTGTGTGTGTGAGAGAGAGAGAGCAGCCCTTCTACCGCTGCAACAATGACTAAATTGGCATGTTACAATAGTTTAATGGATACCATGCCGTTTACCTAGATTACTGTCTCCTGCCTAATATAGATTCTCTTCATACATTCTTATTTCAAATATTAAACATGTACTCCCTCTATCCCAATTTCGTTGCCTAACAAAAACATACCAGTATATTACATGATCTAAAGAAACAAAATCATGTCAACTACAAGATACTTATGCATCACTTTTTCAGTCATGGTTTCACAAAATATTACATTACAATCTCTCAACAAACATAATCACATCATGGTTTCACAAAAAATCACATTACAATCTCTCAACAAACATAATCACAGAAACAATTATGTTACATGAACTCAAGATACACAATCATGTCGACTACAAGGTACTTACGCATCACTTGTCCAGTCATGGTTTCGCAAAACATTACATTACAATCTCTCAACAAACAAAATAACAGAAATAAGTACAATACATCATCTCAAGAAACATAATCATGTCAACTACAATGTATTTATGCATCACTTGTCTAGTCATGGTTTCACAAAACATTACATTACAATGTCCCAACAAACATAATAACAGAAACAAGTATGGTATGTCATCTTAAGAAACATAATCATGTCAACTACAATGTATTTATGTATTATTACAACAACGATGGTTTCAGTGAGTGACATGTCCGAAAATCTCAACAGCTCGCGCAGCATTATATTGCAATCTCTCAACAAACATAATCACAGAAACACGCTCTAAATGCAACAGCATTTAATATTACAAATACAGGCAGGGGAACCCCGCGGTCCATATGACAAGCCTAGGGTAGCAGCTCTCATCAGATCTCATCAACGTCGACCACCTCATTCTTTTCAGCCACTACAGGGGCCTCTACATCCACTATAACCTGTTCAACAACATCCGAAATGGTACCAAGGAAGAACACCTTCCTGGTTCGCTTCTTTCGTCGCATAATCTGCATAAGATCTTCAGTATCCAAAACATCTATGAATTGCTGCTTCTTATGATGCCACCACCGGATTTGTGCCATCTGCTTAGGGCCAATACTGATTTCCTTACCGATCATCTCTCTCATTTCATCAAGAGTTATGTTTTTGGAATCGACAGTGATCTCCACAGTACATGATGAAACTGGCTTATTAACTCCCTCATCAAGTTTTGCCATGTATGAATCCACCTCTATGCGTATACTGAACTTATCTAGATCAACATCTATTGGTCCGTATTCTCTAGGAGCAGAAGCTCTGGCATCAAGATCTCCAGCATCTACATACATATCATCAATCATCGCTTCAACTTTCACCTTACGATCAGCCGCACAACACTCCCAAACCATCTGAAGCTCATGAGAGTGCTCAATTTGCTGATAGGTATCATTCATGTTGCGCCACACTAATTTTGTCCACTGTCTAGAACCCCAGGGAATCCTAGCGGCAAGCATATCTACCAGCTGCGAAACAGACACAACCTCTTTGCAATTCACAAGCAGATGCACATCCTGCCCGAACACAACCCTCTCGCAACCAAAATCAAGTTTTGCAGTGTACTGGCGAACATGAACTGTGAACTCATATAGGTCTCTTGTATCAAAGTTGTGCCTAATTTGATTAAAAAGGGGAACTTTTCAGTTCATTCGATTATATTATGCCGTAACTAATCTACTTGTAAGATAAGGCACAAATAAGAAAAATTCACCTCTCGCTCTTCTCTCGGGTTTTTTTCTTTGACATCTGGGTGCCGCATCCGCCCACGGGAGCCGAACAATCCGCCACCAGCCTTGCTTTTCTCTTCAACCCGCTGCTCGTAGGTATCTTGGGAGAAGAATCCTTGCTAACCTCCTCGCTAACCAGGGCTTTAGACCTCGCCGCTGCTTCGTATTGAGCCCCAGACTTGGGCCACGACGGACCCGAATCAGTCGGTGACGTAGCTACATCCTTCGCCTTGCAAGACATGCTGGGTCACCGCCGTAGGATTCAGTGTCGAGGGAGGGAGAAAAAAGGTCCTCCGCCGCCGACAGATTTAGGGTCGAGGAAGGGAAGAAAAGGGACCGCCGCCGCCGCAGCAAGATTCAATGTCGAGAGTTAGGAAAGTACAATAATTGATTTGCCCCTACGACATGTGCAGGGTGGCTAAGAAGAGTGACCGGCGAAGAAGGGACACAGCAGGAACTAGTGTAACGGAATATCCTGACTTAATGGATGCGATTTGAAAATATTGGGTTTGGCCATCATTCATTCGAAACACCCCTCTCAGCAATTGGCGCCCCAACTTTTCGAATAGCGGTGATTAAAATCAACTTGGGTACCACGTTTCCTGGGTGCCCCAACTTTTGGGCCGTAAAATGATATTCTCAGGGGTCAGGGGAGCAGCAGCGGGAGGCAACATTGAAAACATGTCGCATATATTCCTGGAATCTCCAACATCTTTGGAGGTCCGCCTCAAACCAACATTGGATTTCTTCCTCAAACATACACAGTACAAGTATAGGAATTGAATTGGTGCAAAGCAAAATAAAGCCGGAGAATGAATATACTTACACTACGGTAGGTGCCTTAGCTAAGGGGATGCCGGTGGATTTCTTATTCTCCATCTCTAAGGCGGCAGTGGATTTCTTGGAGACTCCACTCTCTGTTTTCTTCTTGTTATTGCCCTCGGCAGCAACGTCGGAGGTGGAGCTCTTCCGCTTTTGTGCTGCCGGAACTGGATGATCCTTGGTAGCATAATCGTCAGACACGACCTACACGTCCTTCAGTCTAGAATCATAGACTTGGGAGGCCATGTCTTCCTCCACCAAGGTCTCCAACTAGGAGAGACGAGGGAATGTTAGACGATAGATAAAATCTAGTTGGAATCCTTAGAGTATATATGACAAGCAACAAAGGAAACATGGTTACCTTTGGGAATTTGCCGCACTCGAACATGTCGAAGGTGATAGTGAAGCCACGCTTCCTATCCTTCACCTTGACGATGTCCTTCAGCCGGAGCTTGATGGAGTCTTTGGAGAAGTTGTCCTCGGAAATCCGCATGGGATCTTTCCGTTCCTTGGAGTATTTGTGCATCAGCTCGGCGTGGTGCTGCAGAGGTTGGATCCTCCTTATAAATCACCACATGGCTAGATCTAGGTGTAACAGACCGATTTTTGGAGTTTTTAAAAACTTTTATTTGAAAACAAGGACTAGAAAATTTCGGTTCAATAATTAAGGCTAAACTAAAATTTTCAAATGCAAAACGGCTTTAACATGAATTAATACCAACGTGAATATAAATTTTATATTCTTATTTCTCTCAAATCGGATTGTATTCTTGTCTGCTTTATAGCATATTAAAATATGCACCTTTGAATTTGTTTTGTTTTTCTTAAATCAATTTCAACATAGTTGGAATTATTTTGACATATAAAAAAAGACTAATTTCTCAAAACTATTTTTAGTACAGTTATTTGGATCTGCCTTTAAATTGCTATTTATTGCCAATTTAATTCTATTTGATTCTGTTCAAACAAATCCTATTGGTCTAAGCTCATGCACCCGTGGGTGCCATGCAATTTCCTTACCATGTTATATATACATATACATCCCATTCTCTCTCTCGTATTATTCTGATCCATGTCTTCTCTTTCATCTTATGCTACTATTCTTTTCAATCTCCAGCTCGACTACCTTTAGGTCCTTGCTACACATCTTGGCTGTATAAGCAAAGCGTGCACGTACACACTCCAACAAGCTGAAGCGCTACAGTGCTCTTTTCTTTCCACACGAGCATGCAGCCAGTCGAAGCGCTGCTTCTTCTTCGTCTTCCTTCACGCACTCAAATAAGGCAGCTGAAACGCATACCTTGAACTAGAAACTGTTGTGGCTATATATATAGCCCTAAGTCGACTTCTTCTCTCCTCTTAACCATCTCTGCCACCACCCAAAGCCATAGCTCGCCCAAGGATTCAATCTTGCGGAACTTCGTCTATACCTCCGATGTTGCACATGACGCATGTTCCCAGCGACTCCGGCCGCGTAACACCGAACTGCTACAACACCAGGACCGCGAGGATGAGAAGAACCTGTAGAGGGAGCTAGACGATCGATCCATCAACCACAGGTCGCCAAGTTCACCATCAACCACAACTCAATCTGAAACTTTGTCCGACGCACGTCCATGGTAAGAATCAGATCAGTTCTTTTTGAACCGTAGTCTCGTATCATCTTGTACTATACATGACCAGACATGAAAATTCTCTCGTGTATTCTTTCTAGTCCTTTTCTCTTTCATCTTTTCTACCGATCCATCATCCAAAGCAAGCACGTCCATGACCTATCGCCTATGTCAGCATGCCACACACGCCACACACCTGGGTTGGACGGAGTAGACTAACGGTCTGCATTCCGCACGCGTCGAAACGTTTCCTGCTTTATCTCCTAGAAAACCAAAGCGTCACAGGCCTCTTCTTCAGTTCCTCTTCCCGTACGAGTGAGCGAGCTAAACGCATGCAGCAGAAACTGCTCTACAATATCTCGAATTCATACTCTCTTTAATCTAATCTCGTCCACGTGAGTACTCCATTTATCCTCCTATATACTACAAATGGACACTCTGCATCTACTTTTCCAACTTGCACAGCCATACGATCCTAGGCTGGGACCTCGATCCATTTTCGCGAGAGCTGCACCGCGGCGTTCGCTCACGTTTCCGGCAATTCCGACAACTAGAGCTGCTGCACTATCGGAACCGCAAGGAGGAGAAGGACTGATCCACATGACTAGACGCTGGAGACGTTGATCATCCAAGACGTACAACACCGCTTGGTTAACTCGGTTCATCGACTTCATAGGACGTTTACATCACACATGGTGGGCTTCGTAGAAAACCTTTTCACCCACACAGTACCTGCACGTATGCCTACCTCCTAGACATGGTTTCTCACAGTAGGTTTCTAATCGACAGTGTTGCAGGTGAACCGAATGCCAACCGATGGCATGGACATGCAGACAACCTTTTACACCTCAGTTTCGATAAAGCTTCACATAGGAAACGTGTGAATTAACTCTAGGAACCCACCAGTGTATGTAGATATGATTATATTCGATGTTTGTCAAACTGTTTTGAGGATAGCTTTGATTTCGGTGCACTGTTGTGAGCATACGATCATGTATTTGTAGTTGCATGCATGAATCACCGCTTCTGCTAGATTAATGAGTAGGTTTATTTTTCTAAGAATCGTTAGTTCCTATACATCGCTTATGCATATGGTCGCATGTTTCTAGTGTATGGCTGTCTAGTTTGATCTAGTTGATGTGTAGATTTTGAAATTATAATTGCATGCATATATTGTTGAGTGTTCATTTTCCGGTGAATGTATAGTACGTAGTCTACAAGTTGCTAGATTGTAGGTTTTCCAGGGCATGTATACTAGACTAGATGCATGTCGATATGTACCTTGTTTACAGATGCTTTAGAATTAATTGCATGCTTAAAACATGTCACGTACGTATACGATCATGGTGTTGTTTAGTTTTTTTGTATCATGCTACTATTTCCCTACCTTGCTTATTCTTTGTATTTTTAGATCAGTTGGGTATGTCTAAACAGTATTTGTTTTGCTGCCGCTGTTGTTAGAATATTATTTTATTAATATTAGATATTGATTTGTTACCTAGGAGGTTATTTCATTATATTTACTTGACATACAGTAGCATGTAATTTTGTCCCTATAGTTTTCATATGGCTAATGTACCGTTTGAATGCATTCTAGTAGCGTATCTTTATAGTAGGGTGGTTCATGCTTGTTTGTATGTAGAGTTATAGGTTGTCATTCCATGTGATTTATTAATTCATAGTATTTTGTTTTGTATACATAGATTGTAACTCGTTTTCATGTTAAGAAAAAATTCTTTATATTGATGGGTCTTCGAGTATGCTAGAATAAATTTACTCATTAACTAGATAGTAATATGTCATGTTCTTGTTTGATTCGAGATTTATATCGAGTCTCATACATGTGTGTTATCTTATGAGGTGTTTGTTAATTTCGTAGTAGACCATCACATGCTTAATCTAGTTTGGTTTTCATGTTAGTAGTGCATACATGATGATATCATATATTTGTTTATGCTTATGGGTATAAGTTTTCTTGTTAAGAAAATAATTGGCATGACTGTGATTGTTTAGTATAGACTTGCATGCTTTATTATCTCATGATGGTAATGATAACCTTATCAGTTGGCACCATGTTATAGTATCTCCTAAACGAATGGTCTTGTAAATCCTTCATGATTAGTCATATAGTGTTATGATATGACATTTCTTAGCAGTGGTTATGCTTCGCTACTTTATGCATGTGTTAGTATGCTTACTGTTAGTAATATACACACTTGCCGTTCATTGTTCTTTATTTTCGTACTACATATAAGTTGAGACCTTTTCTATGAATGCCTTTTGTTATACAATACTATGTTCTTGGAATATCGTCATTCATGGTAGTGGATGTTTATTGGTTGTGTTACTATTATGTGATGTTGTGTGTATATCTATGGTTTGCTAGTGTGATGCATGTTTTCATAGTATCATATTTAGCTTCCATTTTCGTATTGTTTATGATGGATGTTTATCTTAGATTTTGTATTTCTTATATGCTTGTGATAGCATGCATTCTAGATAATCTTTGATACTATTGATAGCACTAGTATTGTAGGTATTGTTTGATGATTGCAAACTAGTAAGATATGGTTTATTGATATGTCTTACAAGTTTTCTAGATATATAATTATGCTACATTATGCTTTGTTGGTTTACTATATTACATGAGTAGAACCAACTATGTTATAAACCACATGTAATGTTTGTAGTCAATTCGAAAGCCTATCCATAAATCCTATCAAAACATTCTCTTGAGATAATCTATCCAAGCTTCCATTCTATTTGATCCATACTGGAGTTACTACAACTCACTTCCTCAATCCTAATCAAGTTGTCCTATCCTATTCTACACCAACTCATCATTCGTTCTGATTTGTATTTCATTTGGTATTTATTGCCTTGGTATTTATTTGGTTTTCATTTGCTAGCATTACAACGAGTAGGGAGTGACGAGTTTGGTCGTGGACATAATCAGCTTATTGAAGAAGAAGGATTCTTCAACGAAGGCATGCCCCTTTCATAATTATCCCATGTTTTACAAGTGCATGTTGTTATTGTTTTACAAATATTACTGCTATTTTGGTTACCCACATACCTTGATATACCTGTCGCCATACATAACCCTGAGTAGAGCTTAGAATTGCTTAGCCATGCTAAATAATATTTAGGATCCTTGATCTCCCCTCTTCAGAGGAATTGGATAACCCTCGGGTCACATATATACTTTTGAAATTTGTTGAGCTCGTTGAGCTAGGCTAAATAGCCGTTGTCGCTTCCTATACTCTATTCTACTTTGGGTGAAACTTACCGTCTAAACACTGGCGCGGGCGACAGCTGAATCAAGGAAGGAGCGATTGGCTGCCCTTCACTAGTTGAAGGGGCAATCCGTCGTCCGTGCCGCATGAGGGCCTAATAAGTCATGGATTTGAAGATTGTGACCACCGTACAACCACATGCTATAATGAGCACTGGCTTGGTCAAGTAGGTTAGTCAGCCTCAGGTGTCGATGTTGTCGTACCGCTGATGAGGTGTCCGCCTGTGGGGGAACTTTCGGCACAGATGGGGGGACCGGTTTGGGGATGTACTCTCAGTTCCGTGCGCCATACCCGGTGGGCTCATCACATCTTTGGGGGATCTAGCTAAAAGACCTCGTCACAATCCCTCTGCCGGTACACCAATAGGTGTGTACTAAACCAGCGGCCACTGGTGGGCAACAAGACGGGATTGTGTCATGTGGGAAAAATATACAACCTCTGCAGAGTGTAAACCTATATGAATAGCCATGTCCACGGTCATAGACGACACATGAATCTATCTTGACATACGGGAACCTGTCTTGCTACTTTCCTCTTTGCCTCTATCCTTATCCTGGAATCTATGAACTATGTAAGTTGTCGTGGATAATCACACTATTGAGAAATATCACATTGATGATAAACATGTTTTCGTCTGAAACCGCTTTTATCAAAACTATTACCATATTATAAATAAAATTGGCTTTATGCAAAAGAACCATATAACCTCCACATAAAGGCACATGTAGATATTATAAGTTTTGCATAAGGGGTATGTTGAGTATGTCATGTACTCATGGCAATACTTTTGTTGAATTCGGAATACTATGAAGGGGAGGACTATGACTACTATGATGACGTTGATGAGTGAGGCCTCGTGGACTACATCGACTGCCTGATGCTGAGATAGAGTCGCCACGTGTTTTATATTTCTGTTGTGCTTTCTGTATGTAATAAATGTCAGTAGACATTTTACTATGTTGTTATCTAGACTTTGTAATAAATTACTTTTGTACGTCTGCAATGATATACATTTCGCTGTGTCGTCAACTTTGGTCTTGGGATTGATGAATAAATATAGGGGGTCTGGAAGTTAAATTCTGGTCCTCATAGAAGTGGTATCAGAGCCGACGTCGACCTAGTCACGTGGGCCATAGAAGTACGTCTGCTGCCAATTCTTGCAAGATTCATGGCCAACAATGTCGGGGAACCGCCGGTTAGGACGGATCTTGAAGCTGATGGTTCGACAGTTCCACGTTTCGTCCTTGGAATCTGCGGACTCTCTCTTGACGGTAAGAAGTAGATAAACAGATCTATTCTAGGTTTGGTTCCAAGGTATCCTTCACACAAAGCTACATAGTTGCTAAGTACGAGGATGTTGTTGGGAAAAAGATTGTGGGAAAGAAACCAGAACTGCCGGAGGATTTTGAGGAAGAAGACGGAGACAGGAAGGCTTACGCCATGTACCAGTTGGGCTTTGATGTCGACCTTCTCTCCGGCTTAGGGAGACGGGACCACTCCGCCTGTCGGTGCGGGTCGCCAGTTTAATCCCTTAGTCACCGGAAGATATCCTTCGGTGATGAGTTCTTGCAGCTGCTCGGCGGAGAGGTTATAGCCCCTCCACACTCCCTTGTGGGAGTCCGCATCCTCCTTTGCAGCATCTGGTGCCGGCCTTTTTTGGTCACCATTGGTGGACTCCACCATGGCGGATACTGGGATCAGCAATCCATCCGGTGGGATGGATACTCCCTACAACAACTCAGATGTTGCCTCGGGAGCCACCACTGTCGAAGGAGTGTTGCCACCCGTGGCCATTGCGTGTATGAGTGAGGGATGGGAGGAAGAAAGGAGTCTGGCAAGGGTTTTCCACTGGGGAGCTCAAACGGTCGCGAGGCGGGAGGAATAAGAAGATGCAGGGGAAAATGTGGGTGAAAAGTAATATGCTGGCTGCAGTTAACATTTATAGCCCCAGGCGTCAAGATTCGTGCATGGAAGATCTAACGGCTACACCATCGACAATGTGTGGGTGACCGTGTGCGGTAATTTCTCCACGGCCCCCGATTTGCTGCTTAACGTTTCGGATTTTGTGCGCGTGAAAATAGCTAATGATTAATTCACTGCTATTTGTGAGTTTCGAGGTAGCGTAGGCTGTAGCCTATGTCACCCTACTGGCCATTGCAGTGGAGGAGTCACATCTGAAGATTCCATAGAAGGGGGAGACTATCCGACTCTGGAAGAAAGGACTTGAAGAATCTCTGGCATACATAATGAAGACTGAGAGGTTTGCAGTGTTCTTTGGAAGACCTTCGAGATATTGCTTGATGAAATGCCGGCATCACCTAGACGAAGCATTCATTACTAAAAAGCAAGGCGGTGCAAGATCTCAAAGTCCTCCAGAGGCTACCATTGGGGATATGCTAAATGGGTATCACCACATCTCTCTAATCCGGCTAACCAGGGTGGCCCACAATTGGTAGCATGGCCCATGGCCTGCTGAGCGGCCCAGTTAGTCGGATCCTGAAGGGAGGCCCATGCCAAATAAAGGAAGGCTACGCCGTAGTCACCAACCTACGTGGAGCCTTGGAGTACAACACACGAAGACTAGTTAGTACTAGTGTAGGACTCTGTAACCTGTCCAACAAGGTATTTTCCCTGAAACCCTAGGTTCTAGCACCTTTATAAGATGGACCCGTGGGAGCCTTTAGGGCACAACATACAACTATACACAACACCTCGCACAACGAACCAATTCCTGTAACTCGGCGTATTGCCATTATAGTTATTTATAGCAGGAGTAGAGTTCCGTCACCGTCATGGGGCTTGAACCTAGGTAAGCTATGTTATCTCATACCCGTCAACTCACCACCTTTCCCCACCTTTCTAAACACGCTCTGCGAGGACCCCTCCATGGCGTACTCATCGGCAATACCACGATAATAACCAACATCACCAATTAAATTATCTTAGTATCAACCATATCTGGATATCATGGTTCATTTGTACGAGAGTGGTACTAAGCATGCCTACGACTCGCAAGGGAAAAGACATCTACTCAAACAAAGTCAATAGGATAACCAAGGCAATATAGCAGTGTAGCTAAAAAAGGTACGGTACTAAAGAAACGACAATAAGGATAGCAATAGATCAATAGAAGGAAATAAAGACTATAAATGCAAAATTGGTAGAAAGGGGAGAATGCTCTCTGAGAGACAAAGTCAGTGGCCGAAGGATTATCGTATCTCACATAGACTCATCATCCTATCCGGGGAGGAAGCAAAACACTAGAAAGAACATCTGATGCAATATTTAATACTACGGTCGAAGATCTGACATGTTTATGATATGATGCATGGCTTGATAATATGAGGTCTAATTAAGCAATATTAAGCGGAATCGGAATCCTGACAAATAAATATTATGTTTCAAGTTGTTTATTTACCCTGTAAATTAAATGTTGAATTAACAAGGCAAAACATGGAATCGGTTCAATACACAAATTTAAATGGAGTCCAGAATATGTCAAGATATCCTGCATAAACACTTCATAATTAATTATTAGGTGATTCGACGAAGTCCCCCAAACAAATAAATATGTATGCGAGCACCAATGATTTAATATGCAACAATTTTAATTTTCTAATTTATAAAATAGGGTCTTGGATAGCGGTCACACGTTAGGGTTCGGAACCAAGGGCTCGACGGGATCGGGAACTGTCTTCCGGAATGGTCTTCAGATTTCGTGAGGAAAAACATGGGTTCAATGGACATCTTCACATTCCATGTAGACAAGCTTCGAGCCGTCGACTCCGGGAAGGAGGTCTTGATGTTCATGACGGGGATCTTGTCATATGTTGGTCCTGGAAATAGTTTGTTCGTTCATCACTAAGGACCCTATCTGAATTGTCATACTTGTCCGTCAGGGGGTCCCGAACATCTGCCGTTTGCCATGCTTGGTGATGATAGTATGGTCTTTAGAGGGCCACAAGAACACACCAACTACACACAAGCGCCTACAGAAGCGGTCGAGGTCGGGGCAGAGAGGCACGGATGGTGGGAGGCATGCAAGCGACCTACAGGTGAACGGGCGGACCAGACAGAGGACGACGAGAACACGTGGGGTCATATGACGATGGGCAGAGGTTGTAGGTTAACGGGAGGCGGGCGCTGCCGGGGAGCCTGCTTGGGGAGGACCTCGGGAGGCAGAGGAGGAGGTTGCGCCTGCTGCTGGAGATTAGCCCACGACGGCGGGGCTCGCTAGCAGTGTCACTCGCGGACGAGGGAGGAAAGCGCCTACACGAGGAAGGGAGGCCAGGGCGGAGCTCAGGGGCGGAGCCATGGCTAGGGGCGAGGCTGACAGCCAGAGATGGGGATGAGCAGGGGTCTCATGGGTCCTAGCGGCGGCGGTGGAGGGTACTTGGTGGCTTCGAACGGGGAGGTCGAGGAAGGAGCGCTGGCTGTGGGAGGCAGCGAGGATGGGTCGCTGGGACAGGGAATCACGCACGGGTGAGGCGGCGCTCGATTGGCGGCAGGGAGGGGCCAGGCCAGCGGCGTTGGGGGGCTTGAGCTGGGGAGGAAGCTGAGGCTCCGTGTGGCGCTAGGAGACGAGACGTACGGTGGCAGCGGTTGTCGGGCGTTGGGAGGAGATGAGAGAGGATGCGGCCTCGATGAGGAAGGGGCATGATCTGAGGATGGGGGTTGGTGTCGCTGGTAACAATCAAGGGTAGGTGGGTCTGCTTGTGTGCGTGTGTGCGCTTGTTGTGCCGCTGCGTGGTGTGTGTAGACGTGAAGGGTGAGTGCGTGTGGTGTTGGGTGTGTTGCGTGCGTGTAGATGTACGTGCAGCGCTTCATGGTGTGCGATGGCGGGGCTTGGGTGTGTTTTGGTTTAGGTCTAGTTTAGGATTAGGGTTTGCACTGCGGGATAGTAGGTGGCTAGCTGAGCCTTTTGGCCCACCAACTGCCTCCTCCTAAAAATACTTTTATTTATTTATTTAATTTAAAGGCCCAGCCAACTGCTTCTCCTAAAAATACTTTTATTTATTTATTTAATTTTTAAAAGACTTTTGCAAATAGTTTTTTAAGACAAATAAAGATCTGAAAAATACCAGAGTTTTAATTTGAGATAAAGGAGGAGGATAATTAGAAAACAAGCTTTTGGTTAAAATATTTTGAAGCAAAAACATACATGATGTCATGATAAAGCACAAAATAAAAACGAACATACAAATCTAATTAGGGATATTTCCACAGGCATTACAGAGAGCTAAAAAGGATCTGCACTAGCACCCTCAGAGAGGTGCATGAGGCTTTGAATGACACCCGAACCCAGGCGGAGGAGATCCTTGAAAATGCTCGGGCATGAGCATCCCAACTCGCCGCGAGCGGGGCGATGATGATGCAGAAGGGGGTCGATGCTGCTCACGAGAGGGACCTTACCGCCTCTGTGGCGGACCTTGCAGCGTGAGGTGGGTATGGCCCCTAGGAGCAAGTACTCTGGCTCTACGAGGAGGAAATGGCCTCCCTCAAATCTGCTCTTGACAAGAAGGAGATGCAACTGGATAACTTCCAGATGGATTTCAACCACCGCCAGGGCAAGCTCAATGTTGACATTGCAAGGGCCAACAGGCTGATGCACGCGAAGGCCAAGGAAGAGCATGAGATGCTCGAAAGCAGGCTAGCTGCGGGCCTAGCGCAAGCTCACAAGGAGTACCATCACAATATGTCGACGTAGGAGAGACACTTTGACCGCAAGAGGGAGTCTCTTGAGGTGGAGAAGCGTGAACTAGAGAAGTGGCTCCGAGCGGCCCAGAGCCAACTCTCGCAGATGACCCATGCAGTGATGCCACTATAGAAGCCGAGAGGCTTTTCGAAGAGCTTGAATCGATGATGCAGCAGGTGGCTCCTGTTATAGATCGCGCTGAGCAAGCCGAGGCCATCAACTTGGAGGAAGTGGCCATGAACAAGGTGCGGTGCGAGATGTATTGTTCCCTGGCTACGCGCTCCAGGGACGCGCTAGAGTGCCTTGGGTTTGGCAGCATTGGCATCTCTACCAACCTGCCAACAAATGAGCCTACGGCATACCTGCATCTCTTCACCATATTCGTCTACAAGCTAGGGACCAAGGTGGCATACTACAACGGTGTTATGGCAGAGCAGTGCCAAGAACTTCTAAGCACCGCTGGTACCCGCATCTTCGGCAATCTCCTCGAAGCGAACCTGGAGTTCGACCTCGCCACCATGATAAAGCTAGTGAAGGCCAAGTGCGACGCCAAGCTTGAAGAGGAGGTCCGGAATTACGTGGGATATCTTCTCGACATCTATCGGTGGAAGCCTGACGATGATGAAGCGGAATCCCCCAAAGGCTCTTCAGGCGATGGTTCTGAAGACGACGCGGGGTCAGGCTATGACGAGGATGCTAGCATTAGTGAGGAGTTCACTTAGGCAATGGGCATGCAAGCCTCGCGAGAACCGCCCTTGTAATATGCACAAACAGACATGTATTTTACCAAAACGTTGGCCCCCGTGGGCTTGTTAGTAAGGGGTACATTTTGCTAGTGTAGTTTCATGTTTAAGTGTCCTAGCATCTAATCCCCAAACTTACATGGAATGCAAGCTGACAAGGGGTGACCTCGGCAATGCCATAGTTATGGACTTGGGTTTGATGGAAACGAGAGTGCTGGTGATTTCGTCGGCCTGTTAGACAAACAAGGGAGTCAAATCCTGTTTGAGCTTTATGGCAAAGAGATGATTAAAAAGTTGTCGATTCACCAGATGCAATCTAACTCACGACGGGTTTTGTTTCTCTCAAGGCTATGGTGCCCTTTCCGTCGGCTCCTCCAAGTCTTTATATGAGAGGCTAGGTCTTAGAGTCTAATACAGATCGGTTACAAGTTTGATTATAGCTACCTGACTATATTGGTTCGTATTTCTATCTTGATCAACATGCCTGGTTCCTAGGCTTCACATGCTTCTAGGACTCCTTATTTACTTGTGGTCCTTGGGCCGTAGTCTATGTCGTCGTACTGCCGACGAGTACACCATGGAGGGGTCCTCATAGTGCGTGTTTAGAGACGTGGGGTAAGGCGGAGAGTTGGCGGGTATGAGGTAACACAGCTTACCCAGGTTCAAGTCCCACAATGATGGCAGAACTCTACTCCTGCTATAAATGACTATAATGGCAATATGCCAAATTACAGAGATAGGTTTGTTGTGCGAGGTGTTGCACGTTGTATGTTGCAATCTAAGAGGTTGTGCCCTAAAGGCTCCCGCAGGCCGGCTTATAAAGGCACCAAGACCTAGGGTTACAGGAAAAGGTCCTTGCCGGACAAGGTAAAGAGTCCTACACTAATACGAACTAGTCTTCCGTGTCTTGTACTCCAAGGCTCCGAGTTTGTCGGTAACTCCTGCGTAGCCTTCATTTATCTGACATGGGCCTCCCTTCTGGATCCGTCTAACTAGGCCGCCCAGCAGGCCATAGGCCTTGCTACCAACTATGGGCCACCCGGGTTAGGCGGATTGGTGACATGCTATGAGGATACCTATTTAGCATATACCCAACAATAGCCCCCGGAGGACATTGAAATCTTGCACCATCTTGCCCACTGATCTTTGAATATCCCGTCTAAGTGATGCCGGCAAATCGTCAAGCAATATATCAAAGGTCTCCCAAGTACCCTGCAATCCTCTCCCGCTTCGGAATGTAGCCGAAGATTCCTTGAGTCTTTGTTTCTAGAGTCGGACAGTCTCCATCTTTGATGGAATCTTCGGACATGACCCTTCACTGCAACTGTCAGGAGGATGACATAGGGTACAACCTACGCTACCTCGAAACTCACAGAAATAGAGAATTAATCATCAGCTATTTTCATGCGCATGAAATCCGAAACGGCGAAGAGGCAAAGAGGGAGGACATGGCGAAATTACCACACACGTTCACTTCCACGTCGGCAACGCTCCATCCATTAGATCCCTTTGCACGAATCTTGACGCGGGATCTATATATTTTTACCGCGGTTAGTTTATTTTCTTTTACCCGCATTCGCTTCCTCGTCTTTGTCTTCCTCCAGCTGCGCGTCCGTTCAATCTCCTCGAAAACCCTAGCCAGATCCCTCTTCTCCTCCCACTCCCTCATAGCAATGGCCTCCAGCAGCTCCATTCTTTCGACGATGGATACTGATGAGGCTATTCCAAAGCCATCCCCGGGAGTGACCATCCCGCCAGAGGGGGTGGTTGTCCCTGTTAACACCGTGGTGGAAACCATCGGTATTGACCAAGAACGAGCGGCGCTAGAAGCTGCTGAAGAAGATAATGACTCCCACAAGGGGGTGTGTGTTGGAGATATGCCCAAGAGGCAATAATAAAGTGGTTATTATTATATCTTTATGTTTATGATAAATGTTTACATCCCATGCTATAATTTTATTAACCGGAAACATTAATACTTGTGTGTTTTGTAAACATAAAAGAGTCCCTAGTAAGCCTCTTGTTAAGCTAGTTTGTTGATTAATGGATGATCATGGTTTCCTGATCATGGACATTGGATGTCGTTAATAACAAGATCATATCATTAGTAGAATGATGTGATGGACACACACCCATAGTAAGCATAGCATAAGATCAAGTCATTAAGTTCGTATTGCTATAAGCTTTCAAATGCATAGTAACCTAATCCTTCGACCATGAGGTTATGTTAATCACCATCACCGGATGGGTACTTTGATGACATCAAACACCGCTTCGTAACTGGGTGGTTATAAAGGTGTCATTGGATATTCTGAAAGTATGTGTTGAAGCACATGTACCAAGATTGGGATTTGTCCATCCATATGACGGATAGATATGCTCTAGGCCCTCTCGGTGGAATGTTATCTAGTTAGCTTGCAAGCATGTGACTAGGTCACAAGGGATGACATAACATGGAATGAGTAAAGAGTACTTATCAGTAACGAGGAAGAACTAGGTATGGAGATACCGACGATCAAACCTCGGATAAGTAGAATATCGCGTGACAAAGGGAATTGGTTTCGTATGTTAATGGTTCTATCGATCACGAAGTCATCGTTGAATATGTGGGAGCCAATATGGATCTCCAGATCTCGCTGATGGTTATTGATCGGAGAGGTGTCTTCATCATGTCTACATATTCACGAACCGTAGGGTGACACACTTAAGGTTCGAAGTTGTTTTAAGTAGATATGGAATATGCGTTGGAGACCGAATGTTGTTCGGAGTCTCGGATTGGATCCGGGACATCACGAGAAGATCCAGAATTGTCCGGAGAATAAGATTCATATATTGGGGATTATTTTCTAAGTTAGGAAATGTTCCGGAGTGTTTGTATGGAGATTCTAGAAGGTTTCGGAATGTTCTGAAAGGTTCTAGAAGATTTCTTGGAGTTTGCTTGAAAACCAAGAAAGGATCAAGGAGTCTTTGTGGGGCAAGACACGGATTCGTGGGGGAGGAGGATTCCTCCCCCCTCCCAATCCGCCGGCCAAGGAGGGAGGGGAGTCCTACTAGGACTCCCCCTCCCATGGCGCCTCCCTCCTTTAAATAGAGGGGAGGGGGCGCCACCCCCTAGCACTGTCCCATAACAAACCCTAGCCGCCGCCTCTCTCCTCCTCCTTCGCTCTGCTCCGGCTTAGGCGAAGCCCTGCAGAAATCTCTACTCCACCACCACCACCACACCGTCATGCTGCTGGGATTCCGTGGAGAAGATCTACTACCTCCGCTGCTCGCTGGAACGGGGAGAGGAAGGTCTGCTTTGACTCCACACGTGTGACCGACTGCGGAAGCGCTGCCAGAACGCGGCGCCGGAAGGATCGTCCACACGATCTTGAGATCGGCAAGTGATCGACTACATCAACCCGAGATCTAATCTCGTAACGCTTTCGGTTCTACGAGGGTTAGTACAGATCTATCTCGTTGTTCATGTCTAATAGATTAGATCTTGGCTTTTATCTAGATTAGATCTGGGTTTTGTTTGTTCTTGCGGTAGAATTTTTTTGTTTTCCATGCTACGAACCCATCAGTGGTATCAGAGCCTTGTCTATGCGTAGATCTGTTGCACGAGTAGAACACAATGGTTTTGTGGGCGTTGGTGCTCGTGCCGTCTTTTGCTTTGTGTACTTTGCGTCTTGCGGTATGGTGGGATGAAGCGGCTCGGGCTAACCTTACATGTCATCGCACATGAGACTTGCTCCACGCTTGACGTGTAACTTGCTTTGCACAAGTGTCTTTGCGGGTGTCTGTCTCTCCCATCATAGTATAGATCCAATCTACACTTTGCACTTGATAGCACTTGTATCAACGTTGTGGTTCAGTTTCGTAGGTAAGATCCGTTCTTATTCGAAAGCCCCAAACCACGTAAAACATGCAAAGAAAATTAGAGGCTTCTAACTTGTTTTTGCAGGGGTTTTGTGATGTGATATGGCCATCATGTGATTGTGATTATATTTGATGTATGCAATGATCCTTGTTGTAATATGGCAACCGGCAGGAGCCTAATGGTTGTCTTTAATTCTGTTAAGACTTGCGTGTCTATTCATCTTGTAATAGCTTTATTCCAAGTAGTTGTAATAGTTGCTAGTTATGATGGACAACCATGAAGCGGCGCCACTTACCTTGACGCAATGCTGGTGATGATGGAGATCATGTCCGTGCTTTGGAGATGGAGATCAAAGGCATAAGAAGAAAGGGCCATATCATATCACACTAATTATGAATTGCCTGTGATGTTAATCCTTTATGCATCTTGTATTGCTTAGATCGCGACGGTAGCATTATAAGATGATCCCTCTCACTAAATATCAAGTAATAAAGTGTTCGTCCTTAGTAGGCACCGTTGCTAAGACTCGTCGTTTCTAAGCATCTCGTGATGATCGGGTGTGATAGATTCTACGTGTGCATACGACGGGTGCAAGCCAGATTTGCACATGCAGATACTAAGGTTAACCTTGACGAGCCTAGCATGTACAAACATGGTCTCGGAACACGGAATACCGAAAGGTAAAGCATGAGTCATATGGATGATATGATGAACATGTTGATTGTTCGCCTTTAAAGCTACATCATCTCACGTGATGATCGGACTTGGTGTAGTGGATTTGGTTCGTGTAATCACTAAAACAACTCGGGGGATGTTATTTTGAGTGGGAGTTAGTCGAACTCAATTTATCATAAACACAATCAAAGTGAATTTGCATAGTTTGTTGTAGTCATTGGCATCCGTTCACCACCTTACGCTTAGTTATAATTGAGATAGTGGAACTATAGAAATTCTGGATATTTGCTTTACGAACTGGTATCGTATTGTTTTGAGTGTCAATCTAAAGTTTAAAAGTCCTGTTGCAAACTTTCAGCAAACTCCGTTTACTCTGTGAAGTTTAATAAACAATATTAAATCAAGAGTAACAATTCCAGTGTTAGTATCTAATGTATCATGTTTGCCTCCATGATTCTTGATACTCAAAAGATTGTTTTTAATATCAAGTTTATCTGAGAGCTAAAAGCAATGTTTCAGAAACCATCATATGTGAAAGGTATTGCGATATCTAGAGCAATGTGTTGGTTACAACATGATAGAGTATACGTCCTCATATTTGATGAGAATTTGTGAAGGTTGGAGACGCTAGTCGTCCTAATCCTCCAAAAGGTTTTGGAAAAGAAACATTATACTCGCAATTCACCTTTATAAGCTATAGCAGCTTGATCATGAAAGTTGTCATGATAAGGATGAATAGAAGATGTAAGTAAAATGTTTACTACACTAAAAGATTACTAAAGAATGGAATTTTGAAAGAATGCCAAACATTTGATGAAGGTGATCCACTTCAAAGTGCAAGTCCAAAGGTATTAGTATTTGACTATACACACTTTGTACTATGTGTCATGTGAATGACACCACTATTGATGTTGATAGATTCTTCTAAAAGAAAAGGAATTGTTGAAAGAGAATCTATAAAATATTTGGCAGAAAATAAAAGATTAGAGATATCCAACTTAGGTATATAGAAGATACATGTTGTGGCTATATTCCTTGGTTGTTAAACAATGTGGTTCTGCGGTATTGGATACCGAATTGGTTGGTATGAGGTGTCATACAGGACAACACAATTCATGAACTACAATGGCCTAAGTAACTAGCAAGAGAATATATGATGATGTTCATCGAAAACAAACAAAGGGTTGTTGTGTTGCTCGTTAACATCAAAGCTTGCCTTCAAGATTTGTTTCAATAATTGTTATTTTGATCAGGTATTATGACGACAAAAGGTTGTTCAAATAATTACCATATTCCATAATAGATGGATGATATACAAGTCTGGTTGGAGAAATAACAACCATAAAACTAATGCTAAAATGTCGCAAGACAAATGATTGAAAGATCACTTGCGAAGTGACATCGCCGTTTAAATTATATTTAAAGGGATACATGAAGAAACTCCATGTTGATGGATTTTTGGAGTCTTTGATTTTGATCAAATGACGCTTGTGATAGTTTCCTGGAGATAATTAAAACTCCGTTCGTAGGCCAAAAGAGGAACAAACGACTAACTGATTGGAATTTGTACATATTGATGTATATAGTCCATTATGTGTAGTCATGGGCGATGGATTTCAACTTCATATGCTTTCTCCGAAGATTTGAGTGAGTATATGTATATACTTACTCAATAAGGAAGAAGTATGAAACATTTGAAAATGTTCAAAGAACTTCAAGATGAAGTGGAAAATCATTGTAACAAGAAAATAAAAAGTTTATGATTGGATCATAAAGAAAGATGTTTGAGTTACAAGTTTAGCAAAACACCTAAGATTTGAGGAATCGTTCCATGGATTTGCATTTCCCAAAACACCATAGGAGTATGGAGTGTTCGAGATATGTAATGAAACCTTGTTTGACATGGTAAGATCAAAGGTGTCATAAAAATGCCATTATATTTTAAAGATTAAAGCTTTAGTGACTACCGTTTTTACACTGAAAAGAGCTCCATCGTGATCCGTTGAAATGACACCATATAAGTCATGGTTTGGGATAAAACCCAGGTTGTCCTTTCTTAAATTTTTGGTATGCTAGGCATAAGTAAAATGTTTACAACCAAAGTCAGATGAGCATGTCTTTGTAGGTTATTTAGAATAACCATTGGGTATTCCTCCATAACACCGACGACAAAAGTGTTTGTCGCTTAGAATGTCGAGTTTCTTGAGAAGGAATTTTTGGTAAAAAGTCAAGTGGGAGGACAATAGAACTTTGACAAGCTTGTTGAACCTTGGCTAATATTTGCTGAGTTGCGTAGCGTCGGTAGGTGTCCCGGAGGCAGCAACAATGCTCATGGCTCACGTGACTCAAAGGATGTGGTCACGGGGATCTAAGTTCCTATTGAACCAAGTAGGTCGGGTAAGTAATCAAATGCCAAGATTTGAGAGTTAAATCATTGTTGTTTGACAATGATGAACCGACTGCATGCAAAGAAGCAATGATGGGCCCTGACTTCGTTAAGTGGCTTGAAGCCATAAAATCCGTGATAATTCCATACACGAGAAATCAAGCTTTGAATTTGAAAGACCCTCTGGAAAGGTGCAAGACCTTACAGTCGTATATGGATCTATAAAGAAATAGACATGGATGTTTCACATCTATGAAATAGTCGACATGTCGGAAAGAGTTTACGAAAATGTTCAAGGAATTGACTATGATAAGATTTGATCTTTCATAGCGATATTTAGTCTGGACGGATTAATGTAGCAACCACTACATATATTTTGGTATATGGTAGTTGAACAAACAAAACAAGTTCTTCTAATAGAATGGTTACCTAGGATGTGTCCATGACACGATCCAAAGGGTTTTGTTAATTCAAAGGATGCTAAAAGAGTATGCAAAACTTCAATGGTTGAAGTGAGCATCGCGGAGTTGGAATGTTCACCGTGATGAAACCGTTAAAAGGTTTAATTTCACCAGAGACGATGAAGATGCTTGCATTTTTGCAAGAAATTAAGTGGGAGCGCTAAGACATATTTCTAATACATTATGTGAAAGACATATTGTTGATTAGAAATGATGTATCTTTTATTGACACAGGTTAAGAATTTCATTTCGATGAAAGACTTAGGCATAACCCAAGAATTAGGCATCAATGTCTATATGGATAGATTGAGGCGCTAATATGGTTTTGCCAAATGTACATAGATAAGATGTTGAATGAGTTCAATATGGAAACAACAAGAAAGGTTCTTGATGCACGGAAAGGTCTGAATCAAGATTCAAGTGTGTTGACACGAGATTCAAGTGTTTTGACACTTGGTGAAATCACAAGAATATTTTGATCAATCATTCTTTGAGATGTACACATCCAGATATGTCCTATGCTCTAAATGTTATGAGCATATATCAGAATGACTCATAAGATGATCATTGGACAATAGTAGGGATATTCCTATGATCTTTGGAAGAACTAAGAATATATTATTTATATAGTGGTGACAAATTGTTCATTGTAAATGGTTACATTGATACTAGTTTTATCACAAATTAAGTTTGTCTCAATTTAAACTATGGGTGGCACAATATAATGGAAAGGAAGTTCCATAACGGATTTGGTTGAGTACCAAAGTTAAAACATTGTGACAGATACTACAACAAAAGGCTAAGTATATGACTGCTATTGTAGCAGCAAATGATGGCATTTGCGTCAAGTAGTTTGTTATCAAACTAGGTGTGGTTCATAGCGGGATAATACTATGAAGATACATTGTATGACAATTGTATCAACATGATTTAATCCCAAGGAACTAAAGGTCTCACCAAAGGACCAAATTTATACAATGCCATCTCATTGGAGAATGAGTAATGCGTAGAGACGCAAGGACATGCAAATACACACGGACCTAAAAGTGTCAGATCCGAAGATTATGTTTACCACTAGCAATAGTGTCTATACAACACCAGAAAGCCATAGGTGTTGAAGGCACAAATTTTTAACTAGATTATTGACTCTAGTGCAAGTGGGAGACTGTTGGAGATATGCCCAAGAGGCAATAATAAAGTGGTTATTATTATATCTTTATGTTTATGATAAATGTTTACATCCCATGCTATAATTGTATTAACCGGAAACATTAATACTTGTGTGTTTTGTAAACATAAAAGAGTCCCTAGTAAGCCTCTTGTTAAGCTAGTTTGTTGATTAATGGATGATCATGGTTTCCTGATCATGGACATTGGATGTCGTTAATAACAAGATCATATCATTAGGAGAATGATGTGATGGACACACACCCATAGTAAGCATAGCATAAGATCAAGTCATTAAGTTCGTATTGCTATAAGCTTTCAAATGCATAGTAACCTAATCCTTCGACCATGAGGTTATGTTAATCACCATCACCGGATGGGTACTTTGATGACATCAAACACCGCTTCGTAACTGGGTGGTTATAAAGGTGTCATTGGATATTCTGAAAGTATGTGTTGAAGCACATGTACCAAGATTGGGATTTGTCCATCCATATGACGGATAGATATGCTCTAGGCCCTCTCGGTGGAATGTTATCTAGTTAGCTTGCAAGCATGTGACTAGGTCACAAGGGATGACATAACATGGAATGAGTAAAGAGTACTTATCAGTAACGAGGAAGAACTAGGTATGGAGATACCGACGATCAAACCTCAGATAAGTAGAATATCGCGTGACAAAGGGAATTGGTTTCGTATGTTAATGGTTCTATCGATCACGAAGTCATCATTGAATATGTGGGAGCCAATATGGATCTCCAGATCTCGCTGATGGTTATTGATCGGAGAGGTGTCTTCATCATGTCTACATATTCACGAACCGTAGGGTGACACACTTAAGGTTCGAAGTTGTTTTAACTAGATATGGAATATGCGTTGGAGACCGAATGTTGTTCGGAGTCTCGGATTGGATCCGGGACATCACGAGAAGATCCGGAATTGTCCGGAGAATAAGATTCATATATTGGGATTATTTTCTAAGTTAGGAAATGTTCCGGAGTGTTTGTATGGAGATTCTAGAAGGTTTCAGAATGTTCTGAAAGGTTCTAGAAGATTTCTTGGAGTTTGCTTGAAAACCAAGAAAGGATCAAGGAGTCTTTGTGGGGCAACACACGGATTCGTGGGGGAGGAGGATTCCTCCCCCCTCCCAATCCGCCGGCCAAGGAGGGAGGGGAGTCCTACTAGGACTCCCCCTCCCATGGCGCCTCCCTCCTTTAAATAGAGGGGAGGGGGCGCCACCCCCTAGCACTGTCCCATAACAAACCCTAGCCGCCGCCTCTCTTCTCCTCCTTCGCTCTGCTCCGGCTTAGGCGAAGCCCTGCAGAAATCTCTACTCCACCACCACCACCACACCGTCGTGCTGCTGGGATTCCGTGGAGAAGATCTACTACCTCCGCTGCTCGCTAGAACGGGGAGAGGAAGGTCTGCTTTGACTCCGCACCTGTGACCGACTGTAGAAGTGCTGCCGGAACGCGGCGCCGGAAGGATCGTCCACACGATCTTGAGATCGGCAAGTGATCGACTACATCAACCCCGAGATCTAATCTCGTAACACTTTTGGTTCTACGAGGGTTAGTACAGATCTATCTCGTTGCTCATGTCAAATAGATTAGATCTTGGCTTTTATCTAGATTAGATCTGTGTTTTGTTCGTTCTTGCGGTAGATTTTTTTTGTTTTCCATGCTACGAACCCATCAGTGTGGAGGGGCTCTGACCTCTCTGTCGAGGATCTGCATGAGCTGGTCACCGAGGGGTATCTCCCCGTGGCGAAGGAGTTGGTCTAGCGGGCGGCACCATTCGGTGGGGTGGTTCCTTCACCCCAAGCCGAAGAGAAGGTGAACCTCAAGCCCAAGTTGGTACGAGGCGTAAGCCTGCCAGTCTCCGACTTCTTCTTGGATGTTCTCCGGCACTTCCGGGTACTCCCCCACAATCTCTCTCCCAATAGCATCTTAGTCCTTAGCAACTTCATAGCCTTGTGCGAAGGATTCCTAGGCATTAAACCTAGGTTAGATCACTTCGTGTACTTTTTTACCATCAAGGGAGAGTCATAGAGTCCAAGGACGAATTTCAGATTTGTGGAACCATTAGGTTCAAGATCCGGCCTAGACGGCGCTTCCTCGACATCGTAGGGCATGAGTCATGCAAGAACTGGCAGCGCACATACTTCTACGGCCAAGATATTCCTCTACCTGACCACCTTGAGACTTATCCCGACTTCATCGATGGAGCCGCCACTAAGGTGCCCGCTTGGTGAACCCCAACCTCCCTTCCCTCTGATGACGAGGCCAATCGCGTCGTAAGGCGGATTGAATGGCTCGTAGACGGAGGTCCGACGGGCTTGGATCTTGCCATTTGCTAGTTTGTTAGGCGGCTCCAGCCTCTACAACATCGTGTCGAGTTGATGTGTAAGTACACTCAAGACATGAGGGATCCCATGCGAATTTCGCGGGATAACTTCTCTACCGACTCCATCAAACTCTGGATTAAAGACATTGTCAAGGTGAAGGATAGGAAGCATGGCTTCAAGATCACCTACGACATGTTCCATTGCGGCAAGTGCCTAGAGGTAGCTTTTGTTTCCTTTGTTGCTCGCTATATTCTCTAAGGCTTTTCTGACTTGAAGTTGTCCATCTAACACTCCTCTGTATCCTAGCTGGCGACCTTGGCGGTGGATCAGATGGCCACCCAGGTCTATTATCCTAAGCTTAAGGATATCCAAGTGGTGTTCAACGAGGATGCCCCCAAGTATCAACCAGCTCCGGCAGCGTGAAAGTGGAAGAGCTCCACCTCTAACGCTACTGCCGAGGCCAAGAAGAAGAAATCGGAGAGTGGAGTCTCCAAACAATCCCACTGCTGCCTTAGAGGCGGAGAAGAAGAATAAATCCACCGGCATTCCCCTCACCAAGGCTCCTACTATGGGGTAAGTGTTTTCATTCTCCGACTTGTACTTTTCAGCTCATACCTTTTTTCAACTCTTGTACTTATACTTCGTATGTTTCAGGAGGAAAGCCGGTGATAGTTTGAAGTGACCCTTCAGAGATGCTGGAGGGTCAAAAAATATTCGTGACATGCTCACCAGGGACGTGGCCTCCAAGCCCTCTCCCGCTACTGCTCCCCCCAATCCTGCCGCCAAGCCTTTTGCTGGCCCCGCTGGGCCTTCATCTCTCGTCATCCCTGAGATCTCTGCCATGGAGACAGATGTCAATCCAATCCTTGATATCTTAGGTTCTGTCGAAGCAAACCTTGCTCCCAGCGGCCAGGCAACCCAGGAGAGCACTTCCTCTAAAGTGGCTGAAGCTCCGTCTAAGGATGCCACTGAGAAAGGGAAGCAAGTGATGGAAGAGGCGGAGGCGGAGGCAACGGTTAAGGCGGGAGCCTCTGAGCCGTCGTCTGTTTTGAAGATGCAACAGGTGGCTAGGGCATGATCCATGCCTCCGGCATCAACATCTCCTTTTGCAGCAACTCCCCCGACATTGTGCCTAGATAATCTCATTGCGCAGGCGGATGTCGTGTATAATAATGCCGACATCTTCCACACCGCATATGCCAATCTGGCCAACAATCTCAAGCTTATTGCCATTGTAAGTCTTTTGAACTTCACTTTGTTTATTTTGCATAGTATACCCCTCTATAGCCCCTAGCTCTTAGGCGGATAAACAAAGGTTATTGGCCTGAGTGCTCCAAAGAACTTTTAAGAGTAGAACTTGATAGTGTAGCCCCCGAGCGTCTAGGTGGAAACTTAGAAGAATTCCAGCTAGATGCTCTAAGAGTAGCATACTCATTGACTAAAAACATGCGCTGTAGCCCATCGAGCGTGTAGTTGAAACCATAAAGTTCCGACTAGATGCTCTAGAGAAACTAAACATGCTTGTTTGCTTGCAGAATGAGAATATACGGAGGATCACGGCCAATGATAGGTTTGCTTCTTTGCGGAAGGAGCTGGACCTTGAACAGCGTAAAACAACATTCCTAAAGCAATAGATCAAAAATAGCCAGAGTCTATTTCTTGTGACAGCTCCTTGCTTTTCCTCATAGATTTATTTCTGCCGTCTTCTCATAGTACTTTCTGATTTCCGTCTTACAGAAGCCATTGCCAAGACTAAGAGCATCGTCGAGTAATCCAAGCATATCTAGGAGCTCAATGATGAGAACAAAATTTTGAAGAAGGACCTGGTCGATGCCGTCAAGGGCCATGAGGCAGTGATGAAGGTGCTACAAGAGTCTGCTAACAGCGAGATGCAGCGCCTGAAGGACGAAATTGCGCAACTCAAGGAGCATAACCAAGCTGCCAAAGAGTAGAATGCCAGGAACCTCAAGGTGTACTAGACATTCCAGAAGGAGAGGGATGTCTTGGCAGAGACATGCAATCAAGCGGAGACGAGCATCTTCGGTAACCTTTCTCCGTCTTGGTCATTTCTATACTTTGGATAATCATTCAATTTGTTTGTGCTCTTGCTCCTTGTATCTTGTGCAAACCACAGCTTCCATTGGCTTAGCCAATTTGGGTGAAGGTGCTCTAGATACCAAGGAACGCATGATTCTTGCCGGCAACGTCATCAGCAACACCATTGCCTAAGGCAAGGAGATAGCCCAGCCTATGGGGATTAATATCAAGGCGGCAGACTCAGCGGCCAAGTACGCGGAGATCCTGCGTCGAGCTCCTGAGAAGGTCAAGGACTGGAAGGCCTCTTGCGTCCGGGATAGTGCTAGGATATCTCTGTCTTTGGTCAAGGCGCATTACAAGAACGCGGACATCACCCTGGTGACCTCCGGCTTTCCCAAGCTGGATGACAAAGGGAGGGAGATCGATAGTGATGCTATTTGGAACTCCCTCTCCGGCTTCGACACCAGGATTGCCAGAATGGTTAATGCCAAAGTCTTTATTCCTGCCGAGATCCTTGACAGAGACATGGCCTCGTCTGTGTCTAGCCCATCTCCCTCCGAGTTTGACAAGCTCTCTGGTCCTGGCTCTCCTGATGATGTCACCACGAAGCCCCTGCAGTAGAGCCATAAAAACAATGTTTGTATTAAATGTATCTCTGCAATGTGTATGCGGAAAAACTTATGTGTTCTCAAGGCGGAAAAACTTGTACTCAAGTTTCCTGCTACTTATCTGTTTCCAGCATATGTATATTTTTTAAGCAAGTGCTAGCTTATCCATTATTCTGGTTCGTATGCTTGACCTTTCGTGAGACGGAAGACTCACAGCACAGAACTATGCCCTCAGGTGATGATGCTTAATACCACCGTCAAGAACCTAAGAGCAAAATTGCCGGCTTTGAGTGCCAAGAAGTCACTACTCCAAAATCCATATAAAACTTTAGAAAACGTGTAGACCAGAAAACTTAAGCTAACACCCGTAAGCCGATTTTTCACAAGTGCAAATGCAAACTTGCGCATAAAGAGTTTATATGATCCAAAAATGAACAACTAAAGGAGGTAAAAGACTCAGAGAATATGAGTGAACCAAATGCTTTATTTCATTGATCATATAAGAAACTTATTACATAATATAAATGTGCTAAGTGTAAAAGGGACGTAGTTGTGCTATGTTCCATGGCTGATATGTCTCCGGTAATCATCATCGGAGTCATGTTGCTTGTGTTTGTGATTTTTTGTCCTATCTTTCAACTTGAAAATATCGACGAGGTAATAGGAACCATTTAATAGTGCTTTGCTTATGATGAACGATCCTTCCCAAGGCGGCGATAGTTTTTGTGATTTGTCCTACTTGAGCCTAAGCACCAGATCCCCCTCTTTAAATGAGCGATGCTTTATGCGGCGACTATGGTAGCCATGCAGCTTCTGCTGGTAGACGGTGGATCTCTGGCATGCCAGCACGTCCAGTTCTTCAAGTAGATCCACAAATAGGCGTCTGGATTCTTTAGCATCCTCCTCCTTGTAGGCGGAAACTCTTGGTGCATCATGGAGGATGTCGGATGGGAGGACTGCTTCTACTCCATAAACCATGAAGAAAGGAGTCAAGCCGGTGGATCTGTTGGGTGTTGTTCGTAAACTCAACAAGACAGATGGTAATTCCTCCTCCTAGGCTCCACCTGCTCTATGCGGCGGTGCCTCTAATCGTGGCTTGATTCTGTGCAGAATTAGTCCATCGACCCTTTCAACTTGCCCATTTGATTGTGGGTGTGCCACAGATGCTAGGTCAAGGCGGATGCCTTTTTCATGACAGTACTCCTCAACTTCTCCGCGAGATAAATTTCTGCCATTGTCGGTGATGATGCTGTGTGGGAGACCAAATCTCACCACTAGATCTCAGACAAATTTTAGGGTTGTTGCCCCATCAAGATTTCTAATGGGTTTAGCTTCAATCCATTTTGTGAACTTATCCATTGCTACTAGCAAGTGTGTAAATCCATAGGGTGCTGTCTGCAAAGGTCCCACCATGTCCATCCCCTGGACTGCGAACGGCCAAGTTATTGGTATGGTTCGCAATTCTTCAGCTGGAACACTTGGTTGTCGTGCATAGAATGGACACCCAAGGCATGGCTGTACCAACTTGTCACCGTCCACCTTGGTAGTTAACCAGTAGAATCCTTGTCAGAAGGCCTTAGCCACCAACGATTGGGGAGCGGCATGGTGCCCGCAATCTCCGAGATGTATTTGTCTGAGGATTTCGATACCTTTCTGCTGGGAGACACATCGAAGGAAAACTCTTGTGGTACTTCTTTTGTAAATTTGGCCATCAATGATGACGTAGCCTTTTGCGCTGCGTACTATTTGCCGTCATTTGACTTCATCGGTGGGCAAAGTTCTGTCTTGTAGATAGTCCATGAACGGTGTCGTCCAAGCCGGAGAGGTCACTGTTACTGTGTTAACAAATGAATCCACTCTATCCAGGTTGTCAGGGTCCGCTCCCTTCATGGATGGGGTTTGTAAATGTTTCAGGAAAATGCCTAGCGGAATTGGTCGACGAGCTGATCCAAGCTTTGATAGCAGATCCGTCACCTCATTCTCCTCCCTTTTGACGTACTTGACTTCGTAGCCGTCGAAGCACTTGGCTGTTTCGTCTACTTCGTCTCGATATTCCGCCATCATAGGGTTCCGCGTGTTCCAGTTGCCAGCTACTTGCTGGGCAACCAAGTCAGAATCTTCACAGCAAACTATGCACTTGATGCCAATATCCTTGGCTACGCGAAGCCCGTGAATGAGGGCCTCATACTCCGCCATGTTGTTGGTAACATTAAAGTCAATCTGCAGGACGTATTGCAACTTTTCTTTTGTTGGTGATTTTAATAATACACCAGCCCCCAAGCTATTGACTAGCTTTGATTCGTCAAAGTGCATGACCCAATATTCTGGCTCTGGCACAGGAGTGTCTTCTGGAAGTTCTTTCCAATTTGTGAGAAAATCCGCCAATGCTTGTGATTTGATAGCATCGCATCTCTTGTAGATGATTTCAAAGGCGGCAAGTTAAATGCCCCACTTTGCCACTCTTCCTGTAGCGTCGCTGTTGTTGATGATGTCGGACAGTGGAGCTTTGCTCACCACTGTGATATGGTGCTCCTAGAAATAATGCCTTAGCTTGCACGAAGCAAGGAAAACTCCATAAGCTATCTTCTGGTAGTGAAGGTAACGCTGTTTGGATTCCGTCAAGACCTCGCTTACATAGTAAACGGGTTGCTGAACTCCATATTCGTGCGGTTGGTTCCTTGCGCTCCACCACAATGACGATGCTGGTTACTCGGTTGGTTACCGCCATGTATACTAACATAGGCTCCCTTGCATCGGTGCTACAAGTATTGGTGGGGAAGAGAGTATTCTCTTCAACTCCTGAAGTGCCACGTCAGCCTCATCCGTCCATGTGAATTTGTCCGCCTTCTTGAGAAACTTGTAGAGCGGCATAGCCTTCTCACCAAGTCGGCTGATGAACTGGCTTATGGCTGCAACGCAGCCTGTGAGCCTTTGTATGTCCTTCAAGCATGTCGGGCATTTGATGTTGAGGATGTCCTTGATTTTCCTCGGGTTCACCTCGATTCCGTAATGCGAAACGATGAAGCCCAACAGTTTGCCAAAGGGTACCCTGAAGACGCACTTCTCGGGGTTCAGCATCATGTTGTATTTTCGGAGATTGTTGAAGGTTTCCTGCAAGTCAGCGATAAGGTTGTTTGATTTCTTTGACATTACCGCTATGTCGTGCATGTAAGCGTGTATGTTGCGGCCTATTTGGTCGTGTAGGCATTGTTACATTGTCCGCTGCTAAGTAGCACCAGCGTTTTCCAACCCAAAGGGCATCATGACATAGCAATACATGCCGTAGGGTGTGGTAAACGAAGTGGCTAGTTGGTCTGACTTTCGCATCCGGATTTGGTGGTAACCTGAGTAGGCATTGAGAAAACACAGAAGTTCCGAGCCAGCCGTCGATTCAATGACTTGGTCAATGTGAGGCAAAGCAAACGGATCCTTCGGACACGCTTTGTTCAAGCCGGAGTAATCAACGCACATTCTTAATTCATTGGTTCCCTTTTTGGGGACAAGTACAGGATTTGCCACCCATCGGGTGTGAATAACTTCTCGGATAAAGCCAGCCTTAAGTAACCTAGCTATTTTTTTTCCTATAGCCCTTCGTCTTTCATCACCAAAGCATCATAGAGGTTGCTTCACTGGTTTGGCATTGGGATCAATATTCAAGCGGTTCTCGGCAAGTTCCCTAGGCACACCTTTCATGTTGGTAGGTTGCCAGGCAAAGATGTCCTATTCTTACGGAGGAACTTGACATGCGCGCTTTCCTATTTGGGATCCATGTCCGTGCCAATCGTGGTGGTCTTGGAGGAATCTCCTTCAACAAGCTCCACCGACTTGGTCTTGATGGCGGCCTTGAACGCAGGTTCGGCAACAGTGATCTGCTTCTTGAAAACCAGCATCTCCGAGGCATTGACCTAGTTCTGGATCGCCTTGAACTCCTCACCATAGGTGACTGCTTTGGCGAAGGCGGCTTCACTGAGCTCGCACTCTCATGCCTTGGTGAAGCTTCCTTCAACGGTGATGACGCTGTTTGGTCCGGGAATCTTGAGCTTGTTGTAGACTAATCATGGCCTTGCGAGGAGGAGTGGAAGATGTCGCGTCCAAAGATGAGGTGGTACACGCTCTTGAAAGGCACCACTTCAAAGGTCATGCGTTCTTGGCTGTAATTGTTAACATCGCCAAAAGCAACCGAAAGGGTGATGCAGCCTAGGGAATTTGCTTGTCGGCCGGCACAACCCCATGGAACACGGTATTGCTCTTCCTTAGCTGGGTATTCGTCAAGTTCATCTTGTGTAGTGTATCCAAGTACATGATGTTGATGTTGCTTCCACTGTCCACGAGGCACTTGGTAAACTTTGTGCTGTCAATCAAAGGGTTGATGACCATGGCATACTGGTTCTCTATTGGGATAAGATCTCGGTGATCCTTCCTATCCCAAGTAATTGGAAATTCCGACCACCTGACGTACTGGGGAACTAGAGGGAGGGTAGCCATCAATATCCTCAGAGAGGTTTTCTGGGCCCGGACAGTGGGAGTGCCAAGTAAGGTATGGTAACATGGAGCCTTCTTTTCGAAGGGATTTTTCCCTTTATCCTCTCCCTTGTCGGAAGCTTTGGGTTCCACGCCTTCATCCATATCGTTTGATTCCTTGGGATCTTCCTCCTTCTTCTTCCCTTTGCCCTTTCCGCGGGGTCTGTTCTTTCGACTTCGCTTGTAGCCGGACTCAGGGTCTTCCTTGAGGTCGTTGACAAATTTGCATTAGCGGTTGGTGTGGGTGGCCTTTCCGTTTGCGTCGAGATAGATGAAACACGGCATATCACGGTACTCTTTGTACGTTTGGGGAACGTGGGGCGCTGAGGGTGTAGTATCACTCCTCTACTAGCCACTGCTAGCCCCCCGACCACGTCCACACTATCCGCCTCCGCCTCTGCCAGTGAACGATGCAGCGACCATGTCGGCTACTTGCTTCTCTTTGGGTGGATTTTTCCGATTGTTATTGTTGTTTTTTCTGGCCGGGGTAGGGATTGCTATTGCCGACAGTGATCCGTGCGTGTCGTCATCAGTAGCGGTGAACTCGCTAGCCATGGCGATCATTGCGTTGAGGGTGAGCTCATTGTTGTCTTGCTTGCTCTTCAACTTATGGTGGAGCAAAGTTCCATTTTCCAGACCGTTGATGAAGGCGACCATAGCGGTCTAATCGTGCACCCCTGCGCAAGATTTTTTCATATCCAGCCAGCGAGGGAGGTAGGCATGAGAGGTTTCATCCTTTTCTTGCACACACCGCTGCAGGTCTCCGACAGTGCAGGGACGTTTATACGTACCCTCGAAATTCTTGGTGAACGCTTCATGCATGTCCAACCAATTCCATATTAATTTCTCTGGCAAGTCGTCGATCCATTGTCGGGCGGTGTCGGTCAGCATGAGTGGGAGGTACTTGACAGAGACATTGGGGTTTCCCCATGCAATGTGAATCGCTTCGCTATAGTCATGCAACCATTTTGTTGGCCTAGCAATGATGTTGTAAGGCTTGATGGTCTTGTCTATCTGGAGGCCCTTGTGGTAGGTTGTGGCCTATATGACTAGTTCAAAGCAGCATGGCCCAAGGTATGGGAGCTCCCGAGCTTCTTGGATCTTTTCCAACCATGTACGTGCATCATATGGCTCTGGTTGTTTCCCTTTTCCGTCATGGGGAGGGGAGTTGTGGCGCGATCTATGAGATCCACCATGCCCTCCGCCATGATGGCTGCTATGTGGCGACGGTGGCGGTGGAGGCAGTGGGTTAGCTTTCCTATTGTACCCCTCTTATGACTCCTCATGCCTGTCGCGGTTACTTGTTGGACGTGGCGGCTCCTTGTGGGACCTGCTCTTATGTCCTTCAATGCCGCTACGCTCTCTGGCATGCCGGGGCTGCTCACCCTGGTCGCGTATAACAATGCCGGCCTGGGGATGCGTTGGCGCTGGCATGCTTGTACGGTGGCGCGACACTGGTTCCTCATGACGCCGAGGTGGTGGTGGAGGTGGCGATCGGCGGGGATGAGCCCTTTCTCCGTGATCAGAGGATATGGGGATGGCATCAGTCCTATTGTGTGCCTCCCTCCGTCTTTGCTCTATGGAGCCCGTATGTGGTCCCTCGTCACGGGGAGATTTGGGCCTTCTGCGACTGTTCAGGGTTGACTGGAAAAGCTCCGGGTTGGACTTGAGCCTCTGTGAGGTAGCCTTTTCCTATTGTTTGCATGCCTTAGCGACGAGGTCGTACACCTGAGCAACTTCTTCTGGCGACCTGTCCTTTTCCAGGAGGGTCTTGGCAATGGCGATGTTAAGGGTGGGAGTTGGCATGACTTGCCTCCCCTCTGAATCAATGTACGGGGTGGCTTTTGTCGGCTTAGGCCCATCATATCCCAACCTCCGCCGAACGCCGGGATCTTCGATGACGTGAGCTGGCACTTTCTTTGCCTTTTGATTTAATAGCAATTGCTCGTACTCGGCCTCCATAGCTCTTGCCGCCTTAATCGATTGCTGCACCTTAGCCATGTCTTCATCAAGCTTAGTGCCCTGCTCTGCGATGCACTTGGCCTCCGCCAAGATTGCCGCGTGCTTCTCATCAAGCTCCATAATGCTATGGATATGGGAAATGGTGATAGGATCGACGAGGAGTGCGCCGTAGATTGCCTTGTCGGCGGGAGTAGCCAATGGGTTGCCAGCTACAGACGTTGATGGTGGCATTGGCAGCTGATTTGATTGTCGGGAAGTATTGGGGGCCGTGGTGAGTTCCTGTGCCGGTTGCGGGCGGATAACCGGAGGAGGCATGGCTTTGGCCGGAGCCGGAGGCTCAGCGGCTTTCTTAACTGCTGTTGCTCTGGTAACTACTGACGTGGGCGGAGCTCTCTCACATTCCGGTTCCTGTTCGTCTTCTTCCATCACGCTCCCAATGGCTACTAGCACCTGGTAGGAAGTGTTGGCCTTCTCGGCGCGGTCTTCCTTCTCGATCTCCTGCTCGATCTCCCTCATAACAGTGTCGTATTCCTCCGAGTTAGCGTCCGAGCCACCGCCATCCATATTGATGTTGGCGTACAACGCGTCAAGGACGGAGTCGAAGTTGGCTTCGGTGTTGGTGATGGCAGATGTGGAGGGTGATGGAGGCGGGCTGTTGTTGTTGTGACCTCCTCTGGCTACGACGGTGATCGCCATTTCGGCCTCTTCGCTGGCATCCGCGTACTCGTTGATGATGGCGACCATCTCACTGAGGGTGAGAGGACCTGGGGCATGCCGCCTTTGGAGGGTATGACAGAGGAGTGTTTCCGGTGTGAGCCCTTCCACGAAGTTGTACACGAGCTCGTCGACACAGTTTCCCTCTAGGGTGTCCCTCACCCTCATCCATCTGGCAAGGTATTCGCGGGGAGGTTCTCCATCCCTTTGAGCGCATCTGGCCAGATCGAAGATGGTGACTACACCGACAAAGTGTGACCTGCGCATCTCTAATGCTCGAGGAAGCCAAGAGGATTTGCAGGGTCTTTCCACCTTTATATCCTACACATGGGCGGTTTGGGTCGGCCTTGAATTTTCTGGATCCGATCCACCATACTCCAAAGAGATGTATGACCCAGATCCTTCCGCGAATGTGTCCTGCTCATAGGTGGTCCGTGCGGGGCTTGACGAGTTTCCGACTTCTTGGGAGCTAGGGTTCGTCTTCACCGGCACCTAGAACTCATCTGGAAGGACGATTGGGATGTTGCCAGAGAAGAGAACGCGTCCGATGGATACGGTGTCACCGATTCCTACAAAGAGATTGGACCTCGCACGGTGTAGAGCTCGAAGCGCCTCTTGCCCCATGGTGGGCGCCAACTATCGTGGTATTGCCGATGAGTACGCCATGGAGGGGTCCTCACAGCGCGTGTTTAGAGACGTGGGGTAAGGCGGACAGTTGGCGGGTATGAGGTAACACAGCTTACCCAGGTTCAAGTCCCACAACGGTGGCGGAACTCTACTCCTGCTATAAATCACTATAATGTCAATACGCCGAGTTCCAAAGATAGGTTCGCTCTGTGAGGTGTTGCACGTTGTACATAGCAATCTAAGAGGTATGCCCTAAAGGCTCCTGCATGCCAGCTTATAAAGGCGTCAAGACCTAGGGTTTACAGGGAAAGGTCCTTGCCGGACAAGGTAAAGAGTCCTACACTAATACGAACTAGTCTTCCGTGTCTTGTACTCCAAGGCTCCAAGTATGTCGGTGACTCTTGTGTAGCCTTCCTTTATCCGGCATGGGCCTCCCTTCTAGATCTGTCTAACTAGGCCACCCATGTAACATCGCAGCATTAGGATCCAACAAAGGGTAGAAATAGGAATCTACGTTTGTGTGTGCATGCATCTATAAAAATCAGGGTAAATTTTTCGCCAAACAAAAACCTAAAGAGATCAGAGTTCTTTTCACTAACTAGAAGTAGGAATAGCTCTTTTTAGTGACTACTATGAATTTTGACATGATCTTTAGGAATTATTAAGTCTTTGAGGAAGTTATTTTGAATTCAAATTTGAAATTTAAATCAATTTGAAAGTATTTGAAAATTAGAAGTTTGTAAGGTTGAATGGTTTTCCAAATTACCCGATTAACATTGTTTGGTTAAATTATAGATATAGTAAACAACAATAAGGATTTAAGACAAGGACAATTCAATAAGAAATGAATTCTTATTTCTTTATTCCATAATAAGATTACAACTGGTGATAAATACATCAAAAGAAGAAGATTACAAAGAATAGAAATCAAACTTTATTAACTTAAAATAATATCTTTACAAGATTCTTTACAAAAAGAGTAAAAAGAAGGTTACAATTAAAACCTATACTACCTATCTACTCCTATACTAAATCTTGTATGTCTAGTCTTGTTCTTGCAAATAAGATAAACAACTAAAAGGAAAATAAAGGGTTAGTTAGTTAATTTTACTCTCAGTGGTGAACAGTGAAATGCACTGTTCATGTTACATCAAAGAGTAATAAAAGAGGGGCAAGTTTCACTAGGACATTAATTAGTAAAAGGGTAACAAGTGAAGATTATTTCACTTGATCTGATCCATAGCCAGGCCACAGAACCAGACCCACACAGCCATATAGCTTAGTCACCAAAATGCATGGAGTGTGCTGTCAAGACAGCAACAGTACAAGCACTCAAACAGAGCACCAGTCGAAGCATAGTTACAGGAACTCATTTCTCCTTCTCAAGCACACACTCAAAGCTCGTTGAGCTTGCCAAAACCTTAACAAAACCACCAGCCAGTCTACCAAATCAACCACCAGTTTACCACAAGATGGTAACATAAGGAGGGGTGGAGTAGGTGGATAGCAAGGCCAAGTACAAGATCACAGAAGCAGCACCAGGAGGTGCAGAGTCAGATCAAGCCAGCAAGCACAAGTTAACAAGATTAAGCCAGCAAGCAACACCACAACCTCACTAGCCATCAAGTAGCATGGTCAGTACACATAAAACCATCACATGATCAAATCATCATAAATTAAATAGAGCATGTGTTGTTTTATATGATCTTCTCAGAAAAACACCCAAGTGAGGTGTATATCCATCCTAGAAGAAAGACAAAAGCAAATGAAAAATCTTTACAAGTTACTACCAAGATCTCAGCCTTTGCATCATGGATCTTGAAGAAATACACAGATTTCTATAGCCAATTTGACATCAGTCTTAAGTAGATAATTTTGGGCACATCCCATGGATGGTAGCACCTCAGAAGTAATCGTAGCTTCAGGATCTAGCTCAAACAGTATGGATCTATCATATTAAACCTACTAAGAATCACCAAAGTAAATTCCACAAGCACTGTAGGACTGATACTTAGAGGCATCCATCACAGATCATCAAAGAAGTAAAGCAGTAGGTGAAAATAGATAGTTTTCTATAGCCTTGCCTCAGACCAGCATCACATGCTAATTTACCCAATAAAATGTTCTGCAACTCTCATGCATAATAGAGCACAAATAGAAACCAGTCTAGTATCTGGATTAACCTGTGTACCACTCAAATGAGGGTGTCACAAGGGCCTATCCTAACCAAGAAGTTTCTACCAGGGATTCTATAATACAAAGCTTGCAAAAGAACATTTAATCATTTTCCTAACATAACAATTAGGAATCATATTTGACATATCTAAATTCTATGATGTGTAAGTATCATAGAGTAATTGGATCAGATACCCAACTCCAATTTTTTCATACCAAAGCATATCAACAAGAACCAAAGAGCTAATCTCAACCCAGATCATAGCCATAATATAGGACAGTGAGTAAAAATTCAGTTAACGGCCTACTGATAGAAATAATTGTCAACACTGAGAACCACAGTATAGCAGTAAGTCATACACAGCTAGATTCAGTAGGAAACCACCTTAGATAAACATGGCATCAAGGGATGAACCCTAGAACAAAGGGATGAACCCTATCTCCATGGACATATGTAATTAGGGTTCAGACATGGCCAGCAATCAGAGAGTAGCAAGGTAAGCCAGAGTATCAGAGAGGGAGAGAAGAGGAACTCACCTGTGGTCCTCGTTGTAGTTAGAAGAGGAAGCAGAGTCACCGACGAGTGCACACGGCGGCACGTGGAGCACCTGAGGGCACTACAACCCGCGCCAAGCCATGGCACGATGGACACAGTCACGTGTGTAGCAGCGGCGACATGACAGGACCACCATAAGCCCAGGACAGCACCACCGGGGCAGAGAGTCCACATCGCCGGCACCCCCAAACCCTAGGGTTCGGGGTGGAGTCAATTTGGACGAGAGAGAGACCTACAGACGAATCAAGCAGGACCAGATGGTGGAGAGGCGTCGACTACCTCGCAATGCACCACGATGGTGGCCAGAGTGGTCCAGGGAGGCACGAATCGAGCGGCGACAGTGTCGGCATCGCGGCGGCTCTACGGGAGCGAGCCAGTAGGTGAACGCGAGAGAGAAAAGGAGAGATCGAGTGGCACTGGGCCACTCATGACAGAGAGGGTTTAACCAGCTAGGTTGGGCCGAGTCAGGGCCGGGCCAGCCCAATGGGCTAGGTTCAATCTAAAAGTAAAAGGTCTAATTAAATTGTCAAATGACCAAAATACACCTATGACTTAAATAATTCTAAGAAATAAAATAAAAATCCTAAAAATATAAATAAAATATCAATGAACTCATAAAAATGTCCTCTATTCAAGAAAAATAACAAATGGAATTTTAGGTAATTAAATTTAAAATTATTATTATTAAGGTATATATTCCTTTGGAATTTTATAAAAATATACCAAACACATAAATTTGAATAAAATTCATTTTTACAATTATAAAAGGGAATGCTATTATAGAAAAATACTAGTTTGTATTTTTGAGGGTAAATTAAGTGTGATAAAAATAAAGTCGTATTTCCTTGAAGGAATTTTAATGAAATATTTTAAAGAGTTAAAAATTAAATAAATTCAATTTTAAACTCTTAAAATAATACTAAACATTATAAAAATACTAAATATAATGTTTATGAAGATTTTAAAGACTTTATGTAGTACTTTTCTTTTAATTAAAGAAAATAGCAAACTTTTACTAAAAGGGTAAAGCATCCAAATAAGCAAACAATAAACCATTGCATGACATTACTATGCATTGCATATTGCTCAATTAAATATTGTCCTTACCGGGCAATATTGGTTCTCTATAGAAACCGGAGCTCAAGGTTAGGTGGAAGCATCCGACTTCACTACCTCAAAGTCACAAGGCAAGTTCACAACTTGCTCATGTCCTTTGAATAGTCTTTATGAAAATATTTGGAAATTGTGTGTTATCACCTATGTTCTAAAGGAGATAGAAAATAAGTATTTTCTCAAACAAATGAAATGCTATTATCATCCTAAGTGATGATAAATACTAATAATTGCAGAGGAATCTAAGATTCCAATTGCAAAACATCTAGGACTTAATAACCCATGACATCAGTGATTCTAGTGCCGTATATTACGCGTTAACCATAAGATTTGGAATGGGATGGAGAAGTCAGCTGTATCTTCTTCCTCTCGCATGCATCCGGATGGCCAGGTCGTGGCTGTTATCCTCGTAGCGTGTATTTATTGGTAATTCGTAGAGGATATGCAGCATATGGGTGGGAGCCCTCAACGTCCCACGATAGTTTTGGCATCTGACGGTCTGTACTAACCATTGTCGTAATTCAATATGTGGGCATGGCATACACCAAGGGGACATGCGGGGTCACGAAGGGGGCAGTGATTGGCTTGGATCATCTACTGGGCCCCACATCATGGAATTGTGGATGGGAAAGTATGCCCGGTTTTGCAACAAGGAGTTGGTCTCTTATGGGTAAAGAAACGCACCTCTGCAGAGTGTAAAAATTGTGTCATGTTACTCCCTGTTCCGGGAAGGAGCTACGAACGTGGCAG
Organism: Avena sativa; assembly: GCA_916181665.1. Lineage (NCBI taxonomy): Eukaryota > Viridiplantae > Streptophyta > Magnoliopsida > Poales > Poaceae > Avena > Avena sativa. The sequence goes on from OV702289.1 coordinate 327,772,061, forward strand.
GAAAGGAACTCCATGAAGTTCTAGTCAACTTGTGAAGGCTGATGGGCATAGTTTTGATAATTAAAATCAATCTTTGAAGAAATGTTTACCAAAACTGCATAGTACCAAGGACGTATCGTCCGAGGTGGTAGATAGAGCATCAAACTTCCCACCTTGCATATAGTGAACTTGCTGGGTAACGTTGTTACTCACCCTTTCCTTTGAACCCCTTGCTAGACTTTGAGGGCCACAAGGATGACCAGGTGTATGCTACGGAGGTCCAGAACGACGTCTACTATGAAGAGCCAGACCTATCCGGTGGAATCGAAGGAGTGGACTACGGGATACAATATGGAGCTGAAGACAACGAGTCAGAGTAGTTGTCGGGTCATACTCTAGTTACCTAGGTTGAGGCGAGCAGCCCCCGAACTCTATAGAATAAGCTATTGAGCTCATGTCTTATTTACCGTTGTGTTTTCGTTCTTCCGATAAACTTATGAGATAAGTTATTTGGTTTGTAAGTTTGAATCTTTTGAAGTTTCGAACTTTTGGTATTATAATAATAATGAAGTGTGTATGTTTGTAATTTGGACCCGCAATGTTTCTATTGTACAACTCTGAGGGATGTGATATTTACGGAATTGTGTTCTGTGGGTGTCATGTCAACGACTATAGTGTACTACATATGCAGTGGTATGCTGGGTCACCGCAGCTGGTATCAGAGAAATTGCTTTGACCCTAGGTTGGAACCTAGTAAATGGAACTACCTGTATGAGTCTAGGAGCAACGGTAAAGAGTTCTCTAGATTATATGATGAATATTCAATTAGGAATACTTCGTTATATTTTTTAATGCGATAATTCTTTATTATGATGCATCATTATGATTAATGGATACTAATTATGAATATTTTCTATATAGTGGAAATGGCACCCAAGTTTCCAAAACAGACCTTAGCAAGGAAAGAAGAGACTCTCAATGATTATTAGGAGGCTTTAACTGAACAACTTCGAGAACTTCTGAGGGTTTTTGGTTGCACAACTAATATTCCAGTCAATACCATGACATACCATGATGGGAGAATGTGAGCCAAATATCGTGTTAGCATCCAACTACCAAAGGAGCTTGGTTTATACCACAACTTACCTATGGGTGAAGATAGAAGTCACCTAGCAGCATACCATGTTGTTATTGTGGAGGCGATAGCCAATGTTCGGGAGCACAAACCAGAAGAGTTAGCTAGAAGCACATATTCTGTGATTCCTCATGACTCTATAGACGAGGAACCAGAACCGGATCATCTTACTTTAGTAAAGAAGCATCCAAAACTAGCTTCTAAGTTTATGGATCTGTATCGACTGATGGTTGGATCTTTGTATAAGACACATCAGGTTATTGTAGAAGATCGGGTTGATATGTTAGAGGATTTAACGAATCCTGAACGAAGGGAGAAGTTAGCGTCTGACATGGGTATGCCCAATAGGCACTCGACTACAGCCTACCTGGTGCGGCCCGACAGAAGGCCCACTCGACGAATTTCCAAGGTCTATGATGCCTATGACGGTTCGAGTGGTATGAAGCCCATATGGACACGGACTCCCAAACTTGTAACCAACTCGTATTGGTACCTGAGACCTAGCCTCCCCATATATAAAGGCTAGGAGGGTCCAACGAGGAGGACACGCTACGACAAACCTCTCAATCGCCACGCTACGCCACAATAGATCTAGACATCGCGACTCCCTCAATAGATAGATCTACGATCTCCTATATGCCAGATCCAATCTGCGCATCCACCGCCATCGGCGACATTGTAATCCTTCGGATCATCATCAATCAAGAGCAGACAAGCAGGGGTAGGGTCCTCTACGAGGCCTGAACCTGCGTAAACCTTACGTCCCTGTGTGCCTGTTTGCTAGCCGTACCGAGATCTCCAGCGCTCCTCAATTCCTGAACCTAAGTCCATAACAATGGGCATTGATGAGTTAAACCCTCGTCAATTGGCGCCGTCTGTGGGAACTGGGCGCGCTGATGTTGCGATTTCGACGGCTCCATTAACCCGGCGATCTACGAATCGTCGGTACCAGGGGAATAGATCTAATTTAGCTCCCTCGCATCATCATCCAGGTGGCATCTCACGATCGTCGCCACCATCGGCTAGATCGCGCCTGGTCGGCTCTTGTGCTTCGTAGTGCTCGTCGTCTTCATCAACAATGACAACGATTTTTTATCGCCACGCGGCTTCGACAGACCAACGCCTGGGAATCCTCATCGACACGATCTACAAGCCATTCTGTGTCTCTCGGCCGAGCCAGCAGAAACGGCCACTTCATGGACTACATCAAGTTTCCATCAAGAGCCAAAAAAAAAGATCAGCTAAACATGGCACCCAGCCAAGACGTTGTCTCGTCTAGTCTGGCGAAATCCTAGATTTTGCATCGATTCTGCTGTAGGGATCCGCCTAGTACGATGAAAATTGGAAGTGGATGAACCTGCACATCCAGTTGAGTCAGGAATCGGAAAAGATTACAGCCAGGATTCAATTTCCGAGACAGTCAACAGACTTCAAATCCTACACGACAAGGATGGCAGGTTCAAAAATAGTGGCCGTTGGATTGTATTTCGCTGGGAGTCAGTACGTGCACTATAGAAAGAAAAGAGAGCTTCACGTGAAAGAAGAACCAACACTAGATAGGAAACCATGCAACTCACGGATGGGATCGTACCGGACAAGGAGAATTTCCATACAAAAAGACTTCACGTCATCACGTGGACCAGATCAAGCATAGAAGAAAAAAAGAGATTAGAAAACTAGCTACGTGCACAGATTCTTGGATAGATCGATCAAATAGACAAAGTATTGCAGCGTGTCGGCCGACGATTACTTGGTACTTGAACTGCTCGACTTCAACATTGCTATGACAGTATACTTCGCTTCACCATGGACCACTTCATTGCTGCTGCACAAACTGTCCCAACTCCGTCGACCTCGACTACACGACCACGCTAACTCTACACCCGGGGGCTACGCCGACTTCGTCGTACGACCCACTACTGTCTTTGATTGCGGTGACCCACTATGGCCTTCGGCTGCGGTGACCAGCTGCCCATCGTCTCCGGCGACTCGGGGGTTCCTTAGGCTCTAGCGACGTGCTTCGGACTTCGGCTCCAACGACCCACTACAATCTTCGACTGCGACAACTCGCTACCACCATCGGCTTCGGCGACTTGCTTGCGCGTTGACTCCGGTCCGCCTCATTGGCACACGAACTTCGTCTCGACTCCATCAACCACCTCGACGCTACACTTGAGGGCTCTTTCGACTCCATCGGCTCGCTGCGGTTTTCGACTCCCATGACCCGTCAGTCGTATCGGCTCCAGGAACCCGCCGCGATCTTCGGCCCCAGCGATTTAGGCGCTCGGGGGCTCCCTCCGCTTCGGCGATCTACCGCGTCCTTCGACTCCAGCGACCCGTTGCGGTCCTCGGATCTAGTGACTCGAGGGATCCTTCGACACCGCCGTACGACCTGCTTCGGTCCTCGACTCGAGGGCTCCCTCATCATTGGCGGCCCAACGACGAGCTGCGACCTTCGACTCCGGCAAGATGTTGCCTCCTTCAGCAACGGCAACCCATTACAACCTTCGACTCCACCGACCTACAGAGTCTTCGACTCCATCACGCGACTAGCTGCGGTCTTCAACTGCGGTCTTTGGGTGAGGTGACCCGATACGGTCTTTGACTGCTATGGCCCGTTACAGTCTTCATATACGGCAACTCGTCATCACCACGCGACTCCGATCCGCCGCGTCGACTACGTCCGCCGCGTGACTTGCTGCCACGTCAACTATAGTCTTCGACTCTAGTGATTCACTATGATATTTGACTCGAGGGCTCGGCGGCTCCCTCCGCTTCGGCGACCTGCCGCGGTCTTCAGCTTCAACGACCGGCTGCGGTATTTATATCAGATGACTCGGGGGCTCCCTCGACTCCCGCGACAGCGAGCCGCTACAATCTTCGACTCCCGCGACCCGCCGATCGTTTCGGATCTTGCGACTCCTTCATCGCGACAACTATCAATAAAGCTAAGTTATCTACTTCAAGTTGATTTTCTTTCTTACTTTAATCGCACTCGAAACACTCGGGGGCTGCGCCCTCTTCGAGTAACCTAATGTGTCATCGACTCCACACACTCGAACACCTCATACGCGACATCCCGAGTACCTGATTCCGCCTGATCGTTGAATCCTTCAACTCCGAGTACCTCGGCAAGGTACTGAGACTAAGGGTAATCAGGCTAACGAAAAGGCCTAGCATACAGTGTAAAAGTGTCGACTCGATTGGCACCAGAAAATACTATAACAAGATGACATGCAAATATCCTTTACAAGATATAAGTACTTCACAATTCTTCATGTTTTATGCAGCTTATAAGGATGTCGACTGCGTCGATCTATTCTATCGTGTCCTCCAACAGGAGTCGACAAAACAACTAGCTACGCTATACACTCAAGACCCGAGTCGAGTTCCTCCTCGGATGGTTGCATCGCTTGGTGCTACACACATGCGACGTTGGCAGCACACTCAACCGAAGTGACTGCGTCGACTCCATCCACATCATTGATTCGCCTGGCTAGAACTCCTGGTTTCTCCTCGCGTGATTATCGATCGCGACTGCAAGATACAAGACTCGAGTCTCTGCCCGAGTCTACGACTCCGCCAGACACTCGGGGGCTACTCCAAGCTGGAGCGCTGGTCGCGCATATACAAGATCCTCGAGTGACACGCTCTGCATTCTCACTCGAATCCACGATTCGACTAAGGACTCGGGGGCTACTCCCATAGGGAGCGCTGTCCGCGCACCCGAAAGAATTTTATGCAGGTGTATGAGCATTCAAGACAAACCCTTCACTCGAATATACGATTCGATTGTAGGCTTCGGGTTACTCCCATAGGGAGCGCTGAAAGCATATTCGACTGAAACAAGCAACAAAAGACGACAGCAGTCGCAAAAGTTATTTAGTCCCTGCCTGAGTCTTCGACTCAACCAGGCACTCGGGGGCTACTCCCATAGGGAGCGCTGGTCGCGCACCCTATGATTATTTTCCTTGTACATCGTACTGTGTGTCGATAACATCCACACTCGAAGGCTATGGCGACTCCGCCTCATATTTTCCCTACAAAGAGATTACGTCTCCTGGGCCACCCGAATCATCTCTGTGATGACAAAATTCGGATGCCGCGCTTACAGCGTGAAGATAAGACCTGCATAAGGCCTGGCAACGCATCTGATGCGCACTACTAGAGATATATCCGTGCCTGCAGGTACGATGAATATGCCTTGACGGACGCATCGAGTGCTCACACCCATATACTGGAATTCGACTCCTGTAAGGCCTCCGCGGCATGAGTCGAATTACGCCAGCAATTTCTGAATTCGACTCCGGGGACTCGAGTTTGAGTAGGTGACGTTGTTTTTTCCCTAGAGCAATTAACTGGTCCCGATCCGTCGAGCGCACTAGGCATGTTTACCATCATCCCTATGAACTACTATAAATTCGACTGACCCGATGAACTTTCGGGTGAAGTGCTTCGCACTCGACATAATTGTCGACTCCGACAGCCTAATGCAAGACTCAAGACTTCTGAGTCTCCATCCGAATCTACGATTCACATAGACACTCGGGGGCTACTGGCATGGGTATGCCCAATAGGCACTTGACTACAGCCTACCTGGTGCGGCCCGACAGAAGGCCCACTCGACGAATTGCCAAGGTCCATGACGCCTATGACGGTTCGAGTGGTATGAAGCCCATATGGACACGGACTCCCAAACGCACAAGACAAGGAAATCTCAAGACTAGAGTTCTAATCTAACTTGTAACCAACTCGTATTGGTACCTGAGACCTAGCCTCCCCATATATAAAGGCTAGGAGGGTCCAACGAGGAGGACACGCTACGACAAACCTCTCAATCGCCACGCTACGCCACAATAGATCTAGACATCGTGACTCCCTCAATAGATAGATCTATGATCTCCCATATGCCAGATCCAATCGCGCATCCACCGCCATCGGCGACATTGTAATCCTTCGGATCATCATCAATCAAGAGCAGACAAGCAGGAGTAGGGTCCTCTACGAGGCCTGAACCTGGGTAAACATTGCGTCCCTGTGTGCTTGTTTGCTAGCCGTACCGAGATCTCCAGCGCTCCTCAATTCCTGAACCTAAGTCCATAACAATGGGAATTGATGAGTTAAACCCTCGTCAGCGTCTAAACTAGAGAATGAAGCAGAGGATAGGGGTAACCCAATTTTTAAGGATATACCTCTAGATCCAGCATCTTTTACACCATATCCTTATTCATCTATGGCAGAACCCACTAGATATCCTGATGAGGGCACTAGTCATCCAGTACCACAGAGTTCTTGGGGAACTGAGGACTTGGAACTACCTATTGGAAATTCCGAAGGAGGGAGGTACAGATCGATGGATGGATCTATCGGGAATCCCATTCCCGTGGAAGATTCAGTGGGAGATACCGGGCAGACTAGTCGCATGGGAGTGAGATCTTATTCCGTTGATGGAAGAGATGTCCATGTGGAGGATGTAGAGTCCGATGAGGAAGATCCTGAAGAAAGGGTGTTTGAGTCACTAGAACATTATCCTACTACAGATAACATGCACTATCCAATCATAGCTAAGGATTATCATACCCAGCAGAGTACTTGGGGAGCACCAGAAGGGGAATATTCTGTTGATTCCTCTAGAGTCGGGATGCAGAAGATGGATGAAGAAGACAGTGATGAGGATGATTCTGAAGATACTTTAGATGATTTGGAAGGTATGGACGCACTTCAGCTTAATGATGTGTCAAGTCCAGAGACTTCTAATACTGAGTATCGTCCGTCGAAGAGGTAAGTAGTTCCACAGACGGTGCGTCGTACTACACGTTAGCACAGTTGTATTCCGGGTATGTATGATGAACGTCGCAGCTTCTGGGGAGCGTGACCTTGAGGAGCAGTATCCCAGTGGTGATACGGGAGTTAGAGTCTGAGCACTAGATGTAAATATATAAGTGGGATAGTATCCACATGAGTGTAATACTTAAATGGTATGGGCTTGTAATGACGTCGTATTAAACTATGTTGTTTGTAATGTATAATATGTGTGTAATGCATATTTGGTTTTTATTTGGATCTTGTTTTCCATTGTGTGACTAGTTCTATGCATGAAGTTGAGCTCAGAACACATACGCATAATGTAATTATGAGTTTTCACTTTATGCTACAGGAATAGGGGGTTAGGAAATGGGTGTAGAGGACGAGACTGAACAGCAGCGCATGGAGCGCGAAACTAAGGAAAAGGCGGATGAAGATGCTAGAGTGCAGGGAAATTTACCACCACCACCACCAATGAGGCCATTGATGGAGCAGAACTTTATGCAGTACATGCAAATGATGCATGAGTCCCAGAAGAAGTTCATGGAAGGGTTAGTGGATCGAGTGGGGCATTAGAGGGAACCTGAAGGACGGGGTGTGAGTCTTTCTGATTTTCAAAATGCAAGGCCGTTACATTTTACATCAGCCCCTGAGCCAATGGATGCAGGGGATTGGCTAGCAGATACGGAGAGAAAGTTGAAGACTGTAGGGTGCAATGATAAGGAAAAGTTGAGGTATACAACATATCTCTTAACTGGACCTGCAACATCTTAGTGGGAGAATCAGCTAACAATGCAACCTCCATGTAGGGAGTATACCTGGGAGGAGTTTAAGCAGAGATTCCGTGAGTATCATGTTCTAGAAAGTGTGATGGAGTTGAAACATAGGGATTTTGAAGAGCTTCAGCAAGGATATGCCAGTGTCATGAAGTACATCCGGGAGTTTAGTCAACTATCTCGTTATGCTGAGGATGAAGTGAGCACTGAGGAGAAAAGGAAGAAACGTTTCCTGCGTGGTTTAAATCCATTTGTGAAGATGCAACTGAGATTGGCCAATAAAGCAACTTTTCAACAGTTACTAGATGCAGCAATCACATTTGAGGATGATTATAAGAATGTCAAAGAGGACCGATGGAAGAGAGCAAAGAAGGAAACCAAGAGGATTCAAGCAAGTAAGCCTAAACCTAATTTGGAGTTCAAACCCAGGAATCGACCCTTCAACAACAATCCTAACAAGAATAGTAGTGGAAGTCAGTCCAAACCCAGGAGGAATATTATATGCAACAATTGTGGTATTCCAGGGCATTTCCAAAAAGAATGTAAAAAGCTAGTAATCATATGTTATGGTTGTGGTCAGAAGGGGCACATTAAGCCAGATTACCCAAGCAAACCACCAGGTGGTTGGCCTACAATAGGCGGTGGTTAAGCAAGAGGCGGAGGTAGACAACCTAATAGAGGTGGAAGTTATGGCAAAAATGACAATGGCAAGAGAGGTAGACCTACTAGAAAGCTGAATTGCGCAACCTTGGAGGAGGTGGATAACTCGGAACAAGCGGTGATAGGTACGCTCAATATTCTCACAAATCCTGGAAAAGTTTTGTTTGATACAGGTGCAACTACTTCTTTCATATCTGAAGAATTTTGTGATAAGTTCAGGATTAAAAGGGCACCGTTAGAAAAACCTATGACCGTAGTTACCGCCGGAGGGATCGTGGTAGTTAGTTAAACCAAGTCATCTCAATCTATGGTCAAACCTATTTTGCGGATCTATATGTGATTCCATTAAGGGGAATAACAGTAGTGTTGGGAATGGATTGGATGACGGACTATGGAGCTCAGATCAACTGTGAGGAGAAAACCATTTCAATCAAGTCTCAAAGTGGAGGAAGGATAGTTTATCAGGTGGATAAACATAGCCAACATGACAGAGCTTTGGTAACACACACTTGTGTTACCATAGGTACAAAATCATGTTACTAGGCCATGTAGTAACACATTTTGCTGAGTGTTACGTTAAACCGTGTTACTAGGAGGTATTCGCTGCGACACACAAGAAATGTTACTATATGTTGACATCCGTGTTACAGTTCTACTATTGTAACATGGACAATATGTTCTACTAGATGAGATAGTAACACGTTTTCGTAACTATGGTAACACAAATAGTAACATAAGTTTTGGACACAGTAAAGTTACTAGTAACATAGTTTTCTAATATAGTAACACAATTTGTAACACCTTCTAGTAGCTCCCGTAACACATATTTATTCAAATATTGGACACGATAATGAGATGAGATTGTGACATGGATGACATGTGTGCTGACATGGTAATCTATGTGGCAACTCATTGAATGGTTTCCTCATAATTGATGGTGATGTGGTAATGGTGTGGCGATGAAACATGCACTTTTAGATAGTAGGAAAGGTTACATGGATGCCACATTTAGTACATTGATGACATTGCATTTAATTTATTTTGTTTCTCCAATTCCTTGCATTGATACACATTTAAATTTCTGTTACAATGTTAGTGTACCTATTTCAATATGAAATCCGATAGAATTATGGATTCAAATCGTTTCCGTTAAAATTGGAGAGCGCAGTTCAATTTCAGGCTCATGAATATAACCAATTACATTTCAATCACAAAATACATAACAACATATGTAAATCCTATTTACATGAATGGGACGCAAACAGCTACAACCTCTGATCCGATTAGGTTGTCGTGGGTTTAGGCAAAGTTCCTAGACCTATGACAATTAAATCGGATTCACATGGCCAAGTGAACAAGAACAAAGAAAAGTTGATAACTAGTCCAGAGTCATAATGTTATGAGCTGAAACCAAAAAGACTTGATTCCTACGCCAATCTCAAAAACCGAGATAACACCAAAGTACCTGCAAAAGTTAAAGTAAATGTTCAGTTACATGAACAGAAGAAATATGCCAATTTTGCATGATGTACTAGATGGCAAATGCTAATAAGATTGACATGTTTAGGAACAGATCTAGGGAAAAGTGCATATAACAGAAAATCAACATTTTTTATAAAGTTCGCTTGCACTACATTAGCACTGTACATGACACCATAACTAGAATAATAGTTTCAACTTATGATTTCATTTAGAGCATAATATTTCTTTTGCCTACACATGATCATGTCAAGTCAAGTCTATAAAACTGAATGTATGGTCATGTACGATGTTTGACTAGCAAAGCATATAGAAACTCCCTAAAAATCTTAAGACTTTGCTTTATTACACAGGAAAGAACAGGAAGTGTTAAAATTTTGAAGCAAGATACGTGGGCTATAGAATTGGTGGCACATATGGGTATCACTTAATCAAGACACACGGTTCTAAATTGCATGTCAAGAAATATTAATGCAAAAGATAGACAAAAATCTCACTGTAATGATGGATATTGTTCTTCCTATCCATCAACACTGCATATTCAGAAATTATAGAAACCCATGGGACCAGAAGGAAGAAAATGAGCATAAAGTTGAAGAGCATCTTGAGACATGAAACCACCTACAAAGCCATTATAACCTTTGCACCAAGCAGGTCATGAAACAGAAGAAGAATATACATAAGATAGAGAGAAGCATGTGCATGTGCATGTGCTATGGGAACACACGACCGGAACTTACACAAACAAGTTATAGGTGCGCAAGAGAGATACCTGTATAAAACATTATCCTATCTCTCTTGATGGAAATGTCGTGGGCAACAGCTAACACCTTCTTTATCCATGCAAGAGCCTGATCTACAGCTTTCTCAACAACCACATCCAAGACCTCTAGATTAGGCGGTGGTGGAAGAGAGCTGCAAACAGCATTACTTTTATTTCGACATAATGGCATACAATAATTCAGTGACACTGACTAAACCATTATGAACTGTCCCCATTAAGTTAAAAGAAACTCACGCACTGACCAAGTGCAATAAGTTCCTGAAGCTCAGTCCATACTGAAAGAAAATATGGAGCACTTAATACAAATAACTACAGAAAGTCAGAAACACAGTTGAATCATTTTATAAGAGCCGACAAAGTAGAATTATAGGCTATGGAGAAAATTAACTTCCTAGCAAAGGAAATCTCAGAAACTGCAACGGCAACTTAACTGTCAAGTATATCAACAACTTTGGTATTTACTTTCTAGAGAAGGGAACATGTAGGTTCTTGATAGCTAATGTAGTAGACAAGGGTAAATGAGCATAACATACTGAATGGATAAATCAAACCTTGAACGCTCTCTAACATCTCAGAAGACTGTCCAAACAACAGCCAAATTCTAGACTCCAGAGTTCTCAGCCCAAAGTTCTGCGAAACCTCTGAAATACATAAATATACATTCTAGCAAACCAACTGAATGACTTTAGTTTGAACAATCCACCAAACAATAACTGTGAGATAGCCTAGTCGAACTGATACAACATTTGTGTGAACACATTAACCAATTAATAACCTAAAATCACAGAGAGTAATTATAATCTGCAATCATCCACAATAAGAAGTACTCAAGGAACCAATTTACAGCAGGTAAAGACATCACGTGAATCACCTGGAGAAAAGGCGAGTCGTTGGTGCACGGAGGTGCCACAGTCTGAGTCATTGGTGCTGCCACAACTGCTATAAAAGGCTGTTTAAACAGCTCCAACACTCCAGCATATGAGTACATGACGATTCCATTCTAGCATATGAGTACAATAGTAAATAAACTTGTATTGCATAACGGTATTAGCACTAGACAACAAATCAGCACATGACAAGAGGCTAACAATTTTTTTAAAACAGAACTAATAAAGGGGAACATTCCTTGCATACTGACTTGAACATGAATATTTGATCAACTTCCAGCAACAATTGCACGAACAACAGGAGCATTGTTTTCTAAATTTCTAAATGTCTAATGGGTCATGCATATTTGAATTGAACAATTAGGATTTTACCTGTGCTGAGGATTTGGGGAAGAGCAGACCTTGGACGAGAAATGATCGTCAGGCAGCCCTTGGTTGAGGCTGTGGACGTGGCGTCGGGGTCACCAGACCCGGTGCCGTCGGCAGCAAACATGGGCTCAACCGCACCACCCCGCCCCCCACCCCTACCCAGGATGCCGTAGTTGGGAGCAGGGGCGTCGGACGACAGGGATCTTGAGCGCTCGGCGTATTTATAATATGCTTCAACAGCAGTGTACCTTTTTTTACCTTTCAAAATAAAATTTTTATATAGATTTACTACAGTATATTTATAGATAAAACAAGTTATCCGTAATTATTGTAAGTAATTCCAGTTTGAGTCATATTTATCTCTAATAAGGTTCAAATAATAGGAAAATATATACAAGTTTATGTCATATACATAAGATACTTGGGAAAACATCACGCCTGATAGTGCATATTCGAACTTATGTTTGAATTCATTGTGTCACTATTTCTCTTTTTTGTGAAAAATTCGGTTGTTTCACCGAGTTGTATATCTTGTAACACCGTCCACCGACTCATCACTATGTGTTACAATACACATAACATGTAAACATCTGGCGTAACACAAATTTATATGCTACAATGGCAATGTCCCCGTAACACACTTTGGGACCTTACCGACTATGTGTTACCGTCAAATATGCAACACACATAATGCGTTACTGCTATTTTACTCTGTAACTCATTTTCCTAAGTGTTACTTCATTGTGTTACCAAAACTGTTCCTGTTGTAGTGATATCATGTTGGATCTGCAATTGAACTCAATAAAGGAGGTCAAATTGGGAGATATCCCTATAGTGATGGAATTCCAAGATGTTTTTCCAGCAGAATTACCAGGAATGCCACCTAATCGGGAAATAGATTTTACTATTGACCTGATACCTGGTACATCACCAATACCCCAAGCACCATATAAGATGGGGCCAAAAGAATTAAAAGATCTTAAGGAGCAAATTGATGAGTTAGCCAGAAAAGGATTTATTTAGAAGAGTGTATCCCCGTGGGGAACTCCGATAATTTTTGTGGATAAAAGAGATGGAGGACGAAGAATGTGTGGAGATTACAGAAATCTCAACAATGTCACCATCAAGAACAAGTACCCATTACCAAGAATTCAAGATCTATTTGACCAAGTCAAGGGAGCTGGAGTATTCTCCAAGATTGATCTAAGATCAGGATACCATCAGATAAAAATTAAACCTGAAGATGTTCCTAAAACAACATTTGTGTCAAGGTATGGACACCATGAGTATCTCATCGTACCTTTTGGTTTGACCAATGCACCAACAATATTCATGAATTTGATGAACAAAATCTTCATGCCGTACCTGGAAAAATTTGTCATAGTATTCATTGACAATATTGTGATATACTCTAAGGTTAAAGAAGAGCATGCAGAGCATTTGATAATAGTATTGCAAACCCTAAGAGAGCATAAGCTTTATGCTAAGTTCAGCAAGTGTGAATTATGGTTGGACGAAGTAGAGTTTCTTGGTCATGTGATCAGTAAGGATGGAATTGCTGTAAATCTGTCCAAAGTTCAATCAGTGCTGGAATGGAAGGCACCAACCAATGTGAAGTAAATCCAAGGTTTCTTAGGCATGGTCGGTTATTATCGGAGATTCATTGAAGGTTTTTCCAAGATAGCTAGACCAATGACCAAATTGTTAAGAAAGAATACACCATTCATATGGGATGAGAAGTGCGAAGAGAGTTTTTAGAAGTTGAAAACCAGATTAACTACCACACCAATCCTAGCAATTCTGGAAACAGGAAAAGATTACACAGTATATTGTGACGCATCTAAGGAAGGATTAGGTTGTGTGCTTATGCAAGATCGTAAGGTAATTGCTTATGGATCTAGCCAACTAAAACCACATGAAGTGAATTATCCAACTCATGATTTAGAGTTAGCAGCGGTAGTCTTTGCTTTAAAAGGATGGAGGCATTTTCTCTATGGCGCCAGGTATGAGTTATACACTGACCACAAAAGTATCAAATATTTCTTCACTCAAAAGGAGTTGAATATGAGACAGAAGCGTTGTCTGGAGTTAATTAAAGCTTATGATCTAGCAATCAATTATACCCCTGGAAAAGCAAATGTTGTGGCAGATGCTTTAAGTCAGAAAAGCATAGATACGCAACCCATGAATAGAGAACTACCAAAAGAATTGCAGATGGATTTGGAAAGGTTGGAAATACAATTTATAAGTACAACAGTTCTTGGAGGACTAGCTACCATGAGAGTAGTTGAAGAGCGGAGTAGTGATCTTTGGCATGAAATTTTTAGACATCAATGTGAAGACCCTTTCATTGCTGAAGAAGTTTGAAGAATCTCTCAAGGTCAAACATCTGTTTTTCACCTAGGAGATTATGGATCTTTATGGTTTCAAAACCATCTTTGTGTACCAGATGTGCCAGGAATTCGAGAGGTGATACTTCAGGAAGCCCATGAAACACCATATTCTATACATCCTGGAAGTACAAAGATGTACATGGATTTAAAAGAATTATTTTGGTGGAACAATATAAAAAGAGATATTGCAAAGTATGTATCTGAATACCATACTTGCCAAAGGGTAAAAGCGGAACATCAAAGTCTAGCAGGACCATTACAACCTCTGGAAATTCCAGAATGGAAGTGGGAAGAAATTGGTATGGATTTTATCCCAGGATTACCCATGACACCGAAGTGGAAGGATATGATATGGTTGATTGTGGACAGATTCACAAAAAGTGTGCATTTTATTCCAGTAAACCAAAAGGATAATGCTAAAACTTAGTGGAAATCTATGTCAAAGAGATTGTGAGTAAGCACGGGGTACCCAAGAAAATTGTATCAGACAGAGGATCTATGTTTACGTCAGCATTTTGGAAACAATTACATGAAGCACTTGGCTCAAAGTTGGATTTCAGCACAACCTATCATCTAGAAACTGGAGGTCAGACAGGAAGGACCAATCAAATCTTGGAGGACATGCTTAGAGCTTGTGCATTAGATTTTGGAGGTTCGTGGGAAGATCATCTACCGTTGGTAGAATTTTCCTACAACAACAGCTATCAAAGTAGTCTAAAGGAAGCACCTTACCAAGTACTATACGGTAGGAAGTGTAGATCACCTATATGCTAGTATGAACCTGGTAGTAGCAAGGAATTTGCACCAGATTATATCAAGGAAAAGCAAGATATCATCGATATTATTAGAGATCGATCGAAGATAGCTCAGAGTCGACAGAAGAGT
Organism: Avena sativa; assembly: GCA_916181665.1. Lineage (NCBI taxonomy): Eukaryota > Viridiplantae > Streptophyta > Magnoliopsida > Poales > Poaceae > Avena > Avena sativa. Next base: position 327,787,213 of record OV702289.1, read on the forward strand.
TATGCTAATCAATGCCAAAGATCATGGCATGCAGAAGTGGGGGATATATCTCAAAGTAAGTCCGATGAAAGGAGTGAAGAGATTCAGAGTCAAAGGAAAACTAAGCCCAAGATATATTGGGCCATTCAAGAACTGAGTCAGAATAGAACAATAGCTTATACTCTTGAGTTACCAAAAAGCTAGCCGAGATTCACAATGTTTTCCATGTATCACAACTCCGGAAATGTCTTAAAATTCCAGATGATGCTATCACACATCAAGAGATTGAGTTACAAGCATATTTGTCTTATGTCTTAAAACCCTGTAAGATTCTCGAGGAGAACTGGAAAAGGTTGAGAAACAGGGCAATCAAGTACTGCAAGGTACAATGGGAACATCACCTAGAGCGAGAAGCCACATGGGAGAAAGAGGATGACTTAAGAGAAGCATATCTAGAACTATTCAGGTACTCATCCACAAACTTCACGACGAAGTTTAATTTAAGGGGGGAAGTCTGTAACATCGCAGCATTAGGATCCAACAAAGGGTAGAAATAGGAATCTAAGTTTGTGCATGCATGCATCTATAAAAATTAGGGTAAATTTTTCGCCAAACAAAAACCTAAAGAGATCAGAGTTCTTTTAACTAACTAGAAGTAGGAATAGCTCTTTTTTAGTGACTACTATGAATTTTGACATGATCTTTAGGAATTATTAAGTCTTTGGGGAAGTTATTTTGAATTCAAATTTGAAATTTAAATCAATTTGAAAGTATTTGAAAATTAGAAGTTTGTAATATTGAATTGTTTTCCAAATTACCTTATTAACATTGTTTGGTTAAATTATAGATATAGTAAACAACAATAAGGATTTAAGACAAGGACAATTAAATAAGAAATGAATTCTTATTTCTTTATTCCATAATAAGATTACAACTGGTGATAAATACATCAAAAGCAGAAGATTACAAAGAATAGAAATCAAACTTTATTAACTTATAATAATATCTTTACAAGATTCTTTACAAAAAGAATAAAAAGAAGGTTACAATTAAAACCTATACTACCTATCTACTCCTATATTAAATCTTGTATCTCCAGATCTTGTTCCTGCAAATAAGATAAACAACTAAAAGGAAAATAAAGGGTTAGTTAGTTAATTTTACTCTCAGTGGTGAACAATGAAATGCACTGTTCATGTTACATCAAAGAGTAATAAAAGAGGGGCAAGTTCCACGAGGACAGTAATTAGTAAAAGGGAAACAGTTGAAGATTATTTCACTTGATCTGATCCACAACCAGGCCACACAACCAGACCACACATCCATATAGCTTAGTCACCAAAATGCATGGAGTGTGCTATCAAGACAGTAGCAGCAGTACAAGCACTCAAACAGAGCACCAGTCGAAGCATAGTTACAGGAACTCATTTCTCCTTCTCAAGCACACACTCAGAGTTCGTTGAACTTGCCAAAACCTTAACAAAACCACCAGCTAGTCTATGAAATCAACCACCAGTTCACCACAAGATGGTAACATAAGGAGGGGGTGGAGCAGGTGGATAGGAAGGCCAAGTACAAGATCACATGAGTAGCACCAAGATGTGCAGAGTCAGATCAAGCCAGCAAGCACAAGTTAACAAGATCAAGCCAGCAAGCAACACCACAACCTTACCAGCCATCAAGTAGTATGGTGAGTACACATAAAACCATCACATGATCAAATCATCATAAATTAAATATAGCATGTGTTGTTTTATATGATCTTCTCAAAAAACACCCAAGTGAGGTGTATATCCATCCTAGAAGAAAGACAAACAACCAATGATAAATCTTTACAAGTTACTACCAAGATCTTAGCCTTTGCATCATGGATCTTGAAGAAATACATAGATTTCTACAGCCAATTTGACAGCAGTCTTAAGTAGATAATTCTGGGCACATCCCATGGATGGTAGCACCTCGGAAGTAAATCGTAGCTTCAGGATCTAGCTCAAACAGTAGGGATCTATCATATTAAACCTACTAAGAATCACCAAAGTAAATTCCACAAGCACTATAGGACTGATACTTAGAGGCATCCATCACAGATCATCAAAGCAGTAAAGCAGCAGGTGAAAATAGCTACTTTTCTGTAGCCTTGCCTCAGACCAGCATCACAGGCTAATTTACCCAATAAAATGTTTTGCAACTCTCAAGCACAATAGAGCACAAATAGAAAACAGTCTATTATCTGGATGAACTTGTGTACCACTGAAATGAGGGTGTCACATGAGCCTATCCTAACCAAGCAGTTTCTACCAGGGATTCCATAATACAATGCTTGCAAAAGAACATCTAATCATTTTCCTAACATAACAATTACGAATCATATTTGACATATTTGATTCTATCATGTGCAAGTATCAGAGAGTAATTGGATTAGATATCCAACTCCAATTCTTTCATACCAAAGCATATCAACAAGAACCAGAGAGCTAATCTCAACCCAGATCATAGCCATAATACAGGACAGTGAGAAAAAATTCAGTTAACAGCCTACTGACAGAAATAACTGTTAACACTGAGAACCACAGTATAGTAGTAAGTCATACACAACTAGATTCAGTAGGAAACCACCCTAGATAAACATGGCATCAAGGGATGAACCCTAGCACAGAGGGATGAACCCTAGCATAGAGGGATGAACCCTAGCACCATGGACATATGTAATTAAGGTTCATGCATGGCTAGTGATGTCTACGCACTTCTATTCTTGTAGACAGTTGTTGGGACTCCAAGTGCAGAGGTTTATAGAACAGCAACAAGTTTTCCCTTAAGTGGATCACCCAAGGTTTATCGAACTCAGGGAGGAAGTGGTCAAAGGTATCCCCTCTCAAGCAACCCTGCAATAAAGATACAAGAAGTCTCTTGTGTCCCCAACACACCCAATACACCTGTCAGGTGTATAGGTGCACTAGTTTGGCGAAGAGATAGTGAAATACAAGTGGTATGGATAAAATACAACGGTGCCAGAATATAGCTTGATGGCATGGAAGAGACTAAAGGAAAATTGAAATAAAGATAGCAACAAGCAAACATGTAACATATCTAGTTGCAAACGAAGTTTCAATGCTTAGAAACAAGGCCTATGGATCATACTTTCACTAGTGAACACTCTCATATAAATATCTTTTCTTCATGATACTACTCTGAACTACTCTCCGGTTGGACACTCTAATCCATGGTAGGGCTATAACAGCACACCTCAAAGTTCGCTTTCCCATCTAGAAAACCCCACACTATCACCTTGAGCACTAGATGGTTCCAACAAACACCACAATTTCATAAAGACATCCACCTCCAAATATAACTCATAACAAGTATTTGTAATATCTAGCCTAAGTGCCACCATGGTGTGCACGCTGTCACTTTCACACACATAGGGAGAGCAGAGATCTATTAAAGCACTTGAGTAGCAAAGTAGATCTACTTGATTACAAAGCTCATGATCACAATATGATCATGCATATAGAGAGAGAGATAAACACATAGCTACCAGTAGAACCCTTAGCCTCGAGAGAGAACTACTCCCCCCTCATCATGGGAATCAGCAACAGCGATGGAGATGGTGGTGGAGATCGATGGAGATGGCTTCGGGGGCACTTCCCCGTCCCGGCAGGGTGCCGGAACAGAGACTTTCTGTCCCCCGAATCTCCCCTTTGGTGGTGGCGGTGCTGCGGAACTTTTCGTGGCTGGAGGCTTGAAATTCGTGGGTGGAGGTCTCTCCCACGAATTAGGTTTCCTCCTTTATATAGCTTCTTGGATTCCCGTCACCCCATCTTGGGCTGCAGTAAATCGGGCCTATTGGGCCCGTCCAGACTCGGAATCAGCTAAATTTTATGTCCAGAATGTTTGTCGTGAAATTTGCAACAACTTTGTAGTTGAAGAGTTTTCCGTTTGACGCCGTATTCGACCCGAAACCTGACCATCTTCAAAAAGAGTTCTAAGACAGATTTCTAGAAAATCCCAATTTGACTCCAACAAGGTTTCCACTTGTATTCTTGGTAATTCCTACACATTAAAGTGTAAAACAAGAACATTGTGCACTTTTGCAACTATTATTAGGTTAGTCCAAATAAATCATAAACTTTATATAAAAAAGAGTATCAAAAGCATATTATTAGCATAAAACCATCAAAAATTATAGATACGTTTTGGACGTATCAACATCCCCAAACTTAGTTCCTGCTCGTCCTCGAATAGGTAAACGATAAAAATAATATAATTTTTGAGGTGACATGCAGCCAACATAATATTGATCATCATTAGTGTAAAAGCATTATTAGCTGGGATCAAGGTACTCTAAACATGAACATGAAAGATAGAGTTCTAACAATAAGACATAGCAACTATGTTGTAACATGAAAAGGTACAAACAAAAGATCATGAATAACAATGCATTGAAAGACGTTTGTTTGTTTCACATATAGAAAACATAATAAGAGTGGTATTCAGCTTGTCCCTCATAGTGGAGCAAAACATAAATGCATAGAACACCTTCAAAGTTCATAAGGGTGACTAGATACAAATGGTTTAAGAACAAGCAATACCAAAGTTATGAATCAATCAACACGTTTTGGTACAATGCACATTAAACTAAGAATGACCACTATGCTCTTTTAATAGGTGCATAAAGATAGAAAATGGAGACTCAACATAAAAGTAAAAGAAAGGCCCTTCATAGAAGGAAGCAGGGATTCAAGTCTCATAAAAAGCTTCCAAAAATTATGGTACTTATTAGCCTTCAGCTCTCATTGCCCCTATCATAAGCATCTTTAGGTGATTAAGGTTAAAGTGAACAAACTATGGAGTATATGATTGACAAAGTATAAGTTGGAAATCTCATGTCCCTTGAATACGAGGGTTGCTCCTCATGCTACTCAAGTTTAGTTACCTGTAAGTTCTTGTCATAGTAAGTACATGTGTATCATAGAGAACCGCCAACGGGGTACCCCTTGCCCGATGATACGGAAGAATCCCCATATCAAAATGACAAGGCAAGCAGACAGCGAGCATCTCAACAATCTTCTTATTTACCATGGGAAAATGGTGCTTTTTTCTCTCTTTCCGCTTTTCTCATATCTCTTCTTTTCTTTTTCTCTTTTTCTCAATCTCTTTTTTGATAAGAAGAATGCTTCATAGATTGCTCATTATGGTTACGCTGCAGGTTTCCACCATTATTTGGCATGGATTAGACTGGCGGCCCAGGCGTTTCTCTAACACACATACATAACTCCATGGACTTACAAGCTCCCCTTTCCTTTCACATCGACGACATCCATAGACAAAAGAGCATGATATCAACTAGGTACAAAGTAGTAGTGCAATGTTGAAAGCGTTCCCCATGACAACATGGTTCTGCTAATCCCCAACATATAAGTGCAAGCATATACAATATAGACGACACAATGGTTCAAGTTTATTAGGGTAAGAAAAGTAAAGTGTGCCTCAAGTTCGTGAGAGCTTTAATCACTAGTTTTCTCATAACAAGTTTAATTCGGAAGGTAGATAAAAACATGAATATACTTGGAATAGCAAATGCTAATAGGTAGTTATGGTGGAATCTTTGGAATAACTTGGTTTTCTTTGGAGTTGGATGCATGAGTGGAACTCATACTTTGTTATGGGGGCTAGCAAAAGACTGGGAGCGACCAACTAAGAGAGCAATAATGGCCATAATCATGCAAAGCGACAAAACATCATTAATAAAAGCATAAAGTGATATTACAAGTCGAAAACTAAATGATCATCGAGGCTATGGTGACTTGGGATAGTCATAACATGGTGTGAGCATGCGCCAAATCATGAATATACTTGGAATAGCAAATGCTAATAGGTAGTTATGGTGGACTCTTTGGAATAACTTGGTTTTCTTTGGAGTTGGATGCATGAGTGGAACTCATACTTTGTTATGGGGGCTAGCAAAAGACTGGGAGCGACCAACTAAGAGAGCAATAATGGCCATAATCATGCAAAGCGACAAAACATCATTAATAAAAGCATAAAGTGATATTACAAGTCGAAAACTAAATGATCATCGAGGCTATGGTGACTTGGGATAGTCATAACATGGTGTGAGCATGCGCCAAATCAACCCAAACAAAGCATCAAAGGAGAATACCACAATATTATGCTTTTGTATGCTAAAACAGCACATGATTCTTTCAAGGCACATTAAGCAATCTCAATTGTTTGGAACAAGTCATGCTACAGAAATAATCACTAAGAATAAGGTCAAAGTAACATCTAGCATGACATGATAAAGTCTAAGCCACAGTCAAAAACAAGCTCCTTTTTACCACTTAAGCATGAACTTTGCTACTCTTTTCCAATCCAAACCAACTTATTTGAAAGAACTCACAAAGATAATAATAAATAAAGATCAGTGACCTTTTCTCACAAATCCAAAAGGAAGAACTAAAAAATTCTAAGCTGAAAGCACAAGAAAACTAAGGCAAAACCCATTGCTAGCAAAAGAGAACACTCACAAAACAATAAGAATGAAAACTAGAGTGTTCTAAACAATGAAAGCAGAGTGTGTCTCTCTCCAAAAGAAGTGTTGGGATCCAACCAACTTATTGCAGCAAACAAAGGAAACTAACCAAACGAAAACTAAGAACGAAAACAAAGACGCTCCAAGAACAACACAATTGTGCATGAAACAATAAAAATAAAGTGTTTGGAAGAAACCTGGGATTTTTATTGATGAAGAAGGGGATGCCTTGGGCATCCCCAAGCTTGGACGCTTGTACCTCTTGAATATTTCATGGGGTCACACGGGGTGGCATCCCCAAGCTTGAGCTTTTTTCCATTCTTCATCTCATTACATCATTCTTTCCCTACACCTGAAAATTTCCTTCATACAAAACTTGACACACTCTTCATTAGCAACATTAGTGCATTCAAGATAATAAGTCTTTTGGTTCAGCTTCAACACAAGTAAAACTTCCATTAAAACACAAGCTACTGTATCACTTCCTTTAAAAAGTTCAAGTGATCAAAGAGAACTCAAAGATAAAGAGATTAAGAGGCAAATGCAAATAATGGCTGAAATCTGTTAAAACAGACCAGCAGGTAAAATCCAATTTTTTCGAAGACCTTCTGTTGCTCAAATCGAAAAGTGTTGAACTAATGAACGTTAGATAACAACCTGCGGTAGAAGCAGAAAAATTCACGCCTTAAAACAACGTACAGAGATTTTACACGAATTTTTACAATGAAGCACAAAAATCGGGACAGCAACTTTCCCAAGCATTACTTCTCTCTCATTAGAGGTTATTACTGAAGTAATAACTTCCAAGACTCAACTAAAACTTTTGGGTTATCTCCCAATAAGTACTTTTATTTAATGCCTTTAAGTTAGGCATGATAGTTTGAGAAATTTATCAGCGATCACTTAGAGAGTAGCAAGGTAAGCCAGAGTATCAGAGGGAGAGAAGAGGAACTCACCTGTGGTCCTCGTTGTAGTTAGAAGAGGAAGCAGAGTCATCGATGAGCGCACACGGCGGCACGGGGAGCACCTGAGGGCGCTGCAACCTGCACCAAGCCATGGCACGACAGCCACAGTCACGTGTGCAGCAGTGACGGCACCATAGGACCGCCATAAGCCCACCACAGCACCACTGGGGCGGTGAGACTCCACATCACCGACAACCCCAAACCCTAGGGTTCGGGGTGGAATCAACCTAGACGAGAGAGAGACCTACAAACGAATCGAGCAGGACCAGATGGTGGAGCAGCGTCGGCTACCTTACCATGCACCACGACGGCGGCTGGAGTGGTCCAGGGAGGCAAGAATCAAGTGGCGACTGCGGTGTCTCTATAGGGGCGAGCCAGTAGGTGAACGCGAGAGAGAAGGGGAGAGATCGAGTGGCACTAGGCCGCTCGTGCCAGAGAGGGTTTAACCAGCCGGGTTGGGCCGAGTCAGGGCCAGGCTAGACCAATGGGCTAGGTCTAGTTTAAAAGGAAAAAGCATAATTAAATTGTCAAATGACCAAAATACCCCTATGACTTAAATAGTTATAAGAAATAAAATAAAAATCCTAAAAATATAAATGAAATATCAATGAACTCATAAAAATTTCCTCTATTCAAGAAAAATAACAAATGGAATTTTAGGTAATGAAATTTAAAATTGTTATTTTTAAGCTATATATTTCTTTGGAATTTTATAAAAAATATACCAAACACATAAAATTGAATAAAATTCATTTTTACAATTATAAAAGGGAATGCTATTATAGAAAAATACTAGTTTGTATTTTTGAAAGGTAAATTAAGTGTGGTAAAAATATAGTCTTATTTCCTTAGAGGAATTTTAGTGAAATATTTTAAAGAGTTAAAAAATAAATAAATTCAATTTTTAACTCTTAAAATAATACTAAACATTATAAAAATACTAAATATAATGTTTATGAAGATTTTAAAGACTTTAAGTAATACTTTTCTTTTAATTAAAGAAAATAGCAAACTTTTACTAAAAGGGTAAAGCACCCAAATAAGCAAACAATAAACCATTGCATGACATTAGTATGCATTGCATATTGCTTCTTTAAATATTGTCCTTACCAGGCAATAATGGTTCTCTGTAGAAACCTGAGCTCAAGGTCAGGTGGAAGCATCTGACTTCACTACCTTGCAGTCACAAGGCAAGTTCACAACTTGCTCATGTCCTTTGAATAGTCTTTATCAAAATATTTGAAAAATGTGTGTTATCACCTATGTTCTAAAGGAGACAGAAAATAAGTATTTTCTCAAACAAATGAAATGCTATTATCATCCTAAGTGATGATAAATACTAAGAATTGCAGGAGAATCTAAGATTCCAATTGCAAAACATCTAGTACTTAATAACCCATGACATCAGGGATTCTAGCGCCGTATATTACGCGTTAACCATAAGATTTGGAATGGGACGGAGAAGTCAGCTGTATCTTCTTCCTCTCGCATGCATCTGGATGGCCAGGTCGTGGCTATTATCCTCGTAGCGTGCATTTATTGGTAATTTGTAGAGGATATGCAGCATATGGGTGGGAGCCCTCAACGTCCCACGATAGTTCTGGCATCTGGCAGTCTGTACTAACCAATGCCATAATTTAATATGTGGGCATGGCGTACACTAAGGGGACTTGTGGGGTCGCGAAGGGGGCATTGATTGGCTTGGATCATCTACTAGGCCCCACATCATGGAATTGTGGACGGGAAAGTACGCCCGGTTGTGCAACAAGGAGTTGGTCTCTTATGGGTAAAGCAACGCACCTCTCCAGAGTGTAAGAATTGTGACATGTTACTCCCTGTTCCGGGATGGAGCTACGAACGCGGTAGGAAAGGAACTCCATGAAGTTCTGGTCAACCTCTGAAGGCTGATGGGCATAGTTTTGATAATTAAAATCAATCTTTGAAGAAATGTTTACCAAAACTACATAGTACCAGGGACGTATCGTCCGAGGGGGTAGATAGAGCATCAAAGTTCCCACCTTGCATATCATGAACTTGCTGGGTAATGCTGTTACTCACCCTTTCCTTTGAACCCCTTGCTAGACTTTGAGGGCTAGAAGGATGACCAGGTGTATGCTACGGAGGTCCAGAACAACGTCTACTATGAAGAGCCGGACCTATCCGGTGGAATCGAAGGAGTGGACTACGGATACAATATGGAGCTGAAGACAACAAGTCAGAGTAGTTGTCAGGCCGTACTCTAGTTCCCTAGGTTGAGGCAAGTAGTCCGAACTCTATAGAATAAGCTGTTGAGCTCACGTCTTATTTACCGTTGTGTTTTTCGTTCTTCTGCTAAACTTATGAGATAAGTTATTTGGTTTGTAAGTTTGAATCTTTTGAAGTCTCTAATTTCTGGTATTGTAATAATAATGAAGTGTGTATGTTTGTAATTTGGACCCACAATGTTTCTGTTGTACCACTCAGAGGGATGTGATATTTACGGAACGGTGTTCTTTGGGTGTCATGTCAAAGACTATAGTGTACTACATATGCAGTGGTATGTTGGGTCATCGCTACCAACTATGGGACACCCGGGTTAGGCGGATTGGTGACATGCTATGAGGATACCTATTTAGCATATCCCCAACGGTCTAAGTATGTACCAGGTATACCAATTAAGTCATACCATGTCAGTAGCCCTCGAGACTCCATCCGAATTGTAGATTTGGGTTGAGTCTCAAAGACATTCGAGTAAACTCTTTATTTATAGATATTTTTGTCATGGTGGTAACACAAGTCTGGTGCATTCGATGGATCGGGAACCCATTAATTGCTCTTGGGCAAAGACATCAGGAACCTACTTCAAACTGAGTCTTCGGACTTGACTTCGGTATATACTAGAGTAATTCAACTGAGGACACAGAGGTCTTATGGAGTAATGGATTTTACACTCATGTTTTGTGGGTACCCAACACGTCCGTCAGGATTTTTCATCGTATCGTGGATACGAATAATAACTAGCAGAGTGCATTCGGGTACGATTACTAGGCCTCACAAGACGGATCCTAGGGTCTTACCTTCATCTCGAGACACAACATTCAGACATGTTATTGCGGCAGATGCGGTCGAGAATTTTTGATATTTTATCGACTACCTTGTTTGGCTATTGGAATTGCTGAAGTTGTTAGCTTGTTCGCTTATTTTTCGTTTAACACTCCCGATAGGCGAACTGTCTAAGGATACACTTGTGTAATACTCATAGTTTCGTCATCTCCATTTGAAGGATTTTTACTTTTATTCTATCGGGTGTGCGTCCAGCGTTCCCAATGGGAGTAGCCCTCGAGGCTACAGTTAAATATTTGTATTAGAGTGTAGGCTCTAGTATTTTTCTCTTTGTTGCCATCTTCATAGTAGTCTTCTTATTTCTATAGGGTGCGCGGTCAGTGCTCCCGATAGCAGTAGCCCCCGAGACTACAGTCGAATATTTGTATTTGATTGTAGGCTCATGTCTTCATCATCCGATGAAATTTTTAGCTCATGTCTTCTTTTTCTAGAATTATAAAAGTATTTTATCGGGTCTGCAGCCAGTGCTCCTAATAGGAGTAGCTCCCGAGACTATGTTTGAATGCTTGCGTTCGACCATAGGCTCAAGTCTGTGATATGATGAATTTACTTCGACTTAGGTCTTGAAGTTACTTTCTTGGGTTCTTTGTTGAATGCATTTGAAGCTTTTCCATTGCTTTCCATGATGTCATTGCTGACGATGATGGTGTGCCTTAGTCATGTTCCAGTGCCCCTGTGGGGACGGGGGCGTTTCAGTGGTGGGCCCGTGATGCAGGCTGACGATGTGGGGGGGGGGGCTGTTAGAGGTGAGTTGGACCGCACGACCCCACATTTTCACAGGAATCAAGGAACCGCGTGGTTTTATCCAAAGTTACCATAGTAATTAATTATTATTACGGTTGATCCCTTTCTGAGTATGGACACATGGTGTCATTTGGTTTCATCACGACACCCTGTCTTCTCGATCCAACGGTCCTGGATTTGCGATGGGAAATTTATAAGTGTTGGGGGGTGTATTTTTTACTGCTCATCCTCTCCTCTGCCGCTAGTCTTCTTATTCCTTGCGCTTCATCGCGTTCTGCATCATTGCTCTCCACGCTTCTACACTTAGCTTCTTGCACACAATCACTTGTGACTTCATCTCCATGGGTAGGAGCAAGGGAGCTTCCTCCGCTGTTGATGCTAGGCCACCAAACCACGATCCATTGGGTGGGAACCCTCAAGGTGCTCAGCACGAGAGTTGTGCGATGCCTACAAGTACTGCCTGCTCGCCGAGAACTCCTTCAAGTTGCCCAATGGTGAAGGAACTTCTGCACATGAACACGGATGGCGGGTAATGTTTCTGTCTTTTCTCTTTCGTGACCTTTCTCTTCCTGCCCATGAGTTCCTTCATGGGATCCTCTTTGTTTACGGCATGTAGCTTTATCACATCATGTCCAACTCCATCCTCCGGATCGTTGTTTTCATCACCCTTTGCGAGAGTTTCCTCGGAATCCATCCCCACCACGGCTTGTGGAAAAAATTCAGTGTCCGAAGAAATGCCACCAATACCGTTGTCCACGACAATCGTGGCACTATAATATCCATCCTCTCGGATGTTGATTAATTTGATCTCAAGCTTGCGGATTTCATTCAAGGCTGACGTCCAAAGTGGTTTTATGTAACACCCTCGAATTGGCCCTATGCAAGTTTTAGCGATTCCCTCCAAACCCACATAGAAACGATTCAAAGATGCCCACCAGGCACTTGCGTGCGGGTGGAACACAAAGTAATATCGTTACACAATAATCCACGATGGAACACACAGAACATATATATACAACAACGACTCACATAAGTCAAGAATACATATATACAATACAAAGATCCAAATCACCTTGAAAATGATACAAAATCCGAGTATGGATAAGATGCAAATGGGGCCAAGAGCCCTGAAGAATAACCAATGGCGTCCATAACCCTGCCTAGGCCAAGACGGAAGGGTAACCCTACTAACGACATCAATCTCAAACCTACTAAAACAAAAGGGGCCGACAAAGGGCAAAGGAAAAAGAGAGAAGTCAGTACTGAGGCTAGTACACGGCTGATGGCCCAGAATATATCGAGCTCGTTGGGGAACCCCAAGAGGAAGGTATGATGAGCACAACAACAAGTTTTCTCTCAGTATGAAACCAAGGTTTAATCGAACCAGTAGGAGCAAGGAAACACCCCAAAGGTGTTGCTAGCTGATCATTGGCAGGGCGCACTACCGGTGACAGTAGCAACGTGGAGACCTGCACAACACAACCACAGAACTCCGTCCCCAACTTGCGATGAGGTTGTCAATCTCACCGGTTTTGCTGAAAACAAAGGATTAAACATATCGAGTGGAAGAAAGTAGTAGTTTGCAGAAAGTAAACACAAAGTAGTAAACAGTTGATTGTAGATTGAAAGTAAAAGAAAGGACCGGGGTCCATAGTTCACTAGAGGTGTCTCTCCTTAAGATAGATAACATGTTGGGTGAACAAATTACAGCGGGGCAATTGACAAACATCGAGAAAGCATACAAGCATATACTAATCATCTTGACTCTTTTGAGATTGGATTGGGCATTACAACATTATACATAGACCGCCATCCAATTGCATCTATGACTAATAATCCACCTTTAGGTTATCATCCAAACCCCCTCCAGTATTAAGTTGCAAACAACGGATAATTGCATTAAGAATTGCGTGTAAAGTAAACAATACGATTGTTCTATGAACAAAGGATTGTTGTTTTCTCCCCAGTAGCAACAACACATCTAGTACCTTAGAGATTTCTGTCACTTCCCTAGATTACTAGAGGCATGAACCCACTATCGAGCATAAATACTAACTCTTGGAGTTGCTAGCATCTACTTGGCCAAGATAGCTACTAACAACGGAAAGCATGCAAGATCACAAATAACAAACACATGATAGAATCAATAATCAATCTGAAATAGCATCTCAATAACCATTGGATCCCCGCAAACACAACATGCAGAATTACAAATAGATGATCTTGATCATGAACGGAGCTCACAAGATCTAGACATGAAAGCACAAAGGAGGAGAACCAGCCATCTAGCTACTACATGGACCCGTAGTCCAGAGATGAACTACTCACGCATCACATCGAAGGCTTGCATGGTGATGAAGAAGGCCTCCAGGGTGAATTCCCCTCTCCGACAGGGTGCCAAGAAGAGATTCAGATCCCTCCCGATCTAGGGATGGAGATGACGGCTGCTACAGACTCTTTCGTGGATTTTTGATCGGGTATTTAGGGTTTTCATATCAGAGGCAATATATAGGCGGAAGGAGAGGCCGAGGGGGTGCCTGGGGCGGCCAGACCACCCCCTGGCACGGGCCAGGCCTGGCCGTGCAGCCAGGTTGTGTGGCCGGGCCCCAGCCCCTCTCCGTCTCGTATTCTGGCTCCAGGTGTCCCACGGTAAAATAATGACTTTGGCTTTTGTCCCATCCAATTCTGAGAATATTCATTTTCTGACTTTCCTGGAACCAAAAACAGCAGAAAATAGGCAGCTGGCACTGTGGCTCTTGTTAATAGGTTAGTCCAAGAAATCATATGAATAGTACTCCAAAGTGTGGACAAAACATAAGAAAGTAGATAAAACCAAGCATGGAACATCAAAAATTATAGATACATTTGCAATGTATCAACATCCCCAAGCTTAACTCCTGCTCGTCCTCAAGTAGGTAAGTGATAAAAAATTTTTGAGGTGACATGCACCATCATAAACTTGATCAACGTATTTGTAAAACATTCAAAGCTGGGATCATAGTACTTCAATCATAACATGAAAGACAAAGTTCTAGCAGTAAGACAAAGAAACTATGTTGCAACATGAAAAGGCACACAAAAAAGATTCATGAATAACAATGCTTTGCAAGACGTTTGTTTGTTTCTCATAAAGAAAACATAGCATAGTAGTATTCAGCTTGTCCCTCATAGAGTACCAAACATAAATGCATAGGACACCTTCAAAGTTGATAAGAGTGACTAGATACAAATAGTTCAAAACAAGCAATATCAAGGTATGCATCAATCAACAAGTCTTGGGACAATGCACATAGAACTAAGAATGTCCACTATGCTCTCAAAGTAAGTGCGTGAAGATAGAAGGTGGAGACTCAATATAAAAGTGGAAGAAAGGCCTTCATAGAAGGAAGTAGGGATTCAAGTCTCATAAAGAGCTTCCAAAAATTATGGTACTTAATAGCTTTCAGCTCTCATTGCCCCTATCATAAGCATCTTGAAGTGATTAAGGTTAAAGTGAACAAACTATGGTGTATATGCTTGACGAAGCATAAGTTGGAAATCTCATGTCCCTTGAATATGAGGGCCGCTCCTCATGCTACTCAAGTTTAGTCACCGGTAAGTTCTTGTCATCGTAAGTACATGTGTATCATAGAGAACCGCCAATGGGGTACCCCTTGCCCGATGATACGGAAGAATCCCCATATCAAAATGACAAGGCAAGCAGACAACGAGCATCTCAGCAATCTTCTTATTTACCATGGGAATATGGTGCTTTTTTCTCTCTTTCCTCTTTTCATATATCTATTTTCTTTTTTCTCTTTTTTCTCAATATCCGACTCTTTTTTTATAAGAAGAATGCTTCATAGACAACTCATTATGGTTACGCTACATGTTTCCACCATGTCAGCATGGATTAGACTAGCGGCTCAGGCGTTTCTCTAACACATATACATAACTCCTTGGACTTACAAGCTCCCCTTTCATTTCACACCGACGACATCCATAGACAAAAGAGCATGATATCAACTAAGTACAAAGTACAAGTGCAATGTTGAAAGCGTTCCCCATGATAGCATGGTTCTGCTAATCCCCAACAAATAAGTGCAAGCATATACAACACAGACTACACAATGGTTCAAGTTTATTAAGGGCAAGAAAAGTAAAGTGTGCCATCAAGTTCGTGAGAGCTTTAATCACTAGTTTTCTCATAACAAGTTTAATTTGGAAGGTAGATAAAAACATGAATATACTTGGAATAGCATATGCTAGTAGGTAGATATGGTGGACTCTTTGGAATAACTTGGTTTAGGGAGTTGGATGCATGAGTGGAACTCATACTTGGTTGCGGAGGCTAGCAAAAGACTAGGAGCGACAAACTAAGAGAGCAATAATGGCCATAATCATGCAGGGCAACAAAATATCATTGATCAAAGCATAACATGATACTACAAGTTGAAAACTAAAGGATCATAAAGGCTTATGGTGACTTGGGATAGTCATAACATGGTGTGAGCATGCGCCAAGTAAACCCAAATAAAGCATCAAAGGAGAATACCACAATACTATGCTTTAATATGCTAAAACAACGCATGATTCTTCCAAGGCACATTATGCAATCTCAATTGTTTTTAAAAAGTCATGCTACAACAAAGAATACTAAGCATAAAGCCAAAACAATATCAAGCATGGCATGACAAAGCATAGGCCACAGTCAAAAACAAGTTATCTTTACCACTTAAGCATGAACTTTCCTACTCTTTTCCAAATCCAAACCAAACTATTTGAAAACCAATGTATGAAAGAGGGGGTCCAACCAATTTATTCAGCAAACTAAGAAAACAAAGCAAACGAAAAACCAAAACGAAAATGAAAAATAAGACGCTCCAAGAACAACACAACTGTGCATGAAACAATAAAAATGAAGCGTTTGGAAAAAACCTGGGTTTTCTATTGATGAAGAGGGGGATGCCCAAGGCATCCCCAAGCTTTGACGCTTGTACTTCTTGGATATTTCTTGGGGTGACATGAGTGGCATCCCCAATCTTGAGATTTAGTCCATTCTTCATCTCATTACTCATTCCTTCCATACACCTGAAATTTTTCCTTCATACAAAACTTCACAATCTTTATTAGCAACATTAGTGCACTCAAGATAATAAGTCTTTTAGGTTCAGTTCTAACACCAATAAAACTTCCATTAAAACACAAGCTACTGTAGCACTTCCTTCAAAAATCTCAATTCCCCAAAAAACTCAAAAAGGAACCAACAAGAAGTAAATGCAGAAAATGGCAGAAATCTGTCAAAACAGACCAGCAGGTAAAGACAAATTTTTTCAAAGACCTTCTATTGCTCAAATCAAAAAGTGCTGAACTAGCGAAAGTTAGATAACAACCTGGGGCAGCAACAAAAAAATTCACGCCTCAAAAGGAAGTACAGAGATTTTACACGAATGTTTATGATGAAGAACAGAAATCTGTTTCGGGACAGCAACTTTCCCAATCATTACTTCTCTCTCATTAGAGGTTACTCTTGGTACAAAAAGCAAATAAAAAGGATAAGGAGTGGTTATTACTGAAGTAATAACTTCCAAGACTCATCTAAAACTTTTGGGTTATCTCCCAATAAGTACTTTTCTTTAACGCCTTTAAGTTAGGCATAAGAAGCAAGAAAAAGAATCAAGTTTTCTCAAATGAAAAAGCATTAAAACCAAATTTCTTGCCCTTACCTCTCTTACTTTTATTCTTAACCTTGGGGAACTTGTGAATGCTTGGTGGAGAAACAAAGCGCATGGTGCCCTTTTCCACATCTATTATTGCTCAAAGAAGCTTCAATAGGGATCTTCCAAGTGTGATTTGTCCTTTTCCTACACATTGAATAACAAGATAATCAGTAGAAACCATTTTCCCTAGGATCTTTGTAAACACTCCCTCAGCTATTCCAATGGGTAATATTTAGCAAGAAAAATTTCTTCTCCTCCTTCTGAAAGCCCCCAAAGATTCAAAGATTCATAAATATCTTTGGGCATAAGACAAAATTCAGACATGATATCACAACGAGCATGAAAAGTTTCATTGTTTATAGCATTCTTTAGTGTGGGAAGCCATTCGGAGGGTTCGGAGTTTATTGGAACATAGTTGTGATGCTCTCTAAGCGTATTATAGCAATCTTTCAAACTAGAAGTGCTGGTCTCAAGAGTATTCAATTTAGCAAATATGTTTATGAAAGAAGAATCAGTTTTGCTAGGCAAGTTGTAAGTAAAGACCAACTTCTTTATGGCATTAACAGCATCATCCTCATTGCATTGGAGGAAATATCCTCCCACAACAGCATCTAAAGCACATCTATAGCAAAGAGCAATTCCAAGTTAAAAACTGCGAAGGAACAAGCTTTGAGTCATTTTAGGCTCAGTTTTTTGATGGAGATTAGAGATTCTAGACCAAGCTTCTTTGAAACTCTCCTCAATTCGTTGTTTAAAAGTGAAAATCATTTCCTCAGGTGACATAGTGATTGGAGAAATGGTAGACATAATAGCAACTTAAGATAGGAAATAATTTTTTGTGTTTTCAATAAAGAAAGCAAACTTGTAAAACTAATTTTTGTGTTTTTGATAAAGAAACAAGAAAACAAAGCAAAAGTAAACTAAGCAAAACAAAAATAACAAAGTAAAGTGATTGGTTATGAGGGACTCCCCTTATGAAGATGTCCTTGACTGCCCGGCAACGGCGCCAGAAAAATAGCTTGATGGCCCATAATATATCGAGCTCGTTGGGGAACCCCAAGAGGAAGGTATGATGAGCACAATAACAAGTTTTCCCTCAGTATGAAACCAAGGTTTAATCGAACTAGTAGGAGCAAGAAAACACCCCAAAGGTGTTGCTAGCTGAACGTTGGCAGGGCGCACTACCGGTGCCAGCAGCAATGTGGAGACCTGCACAACACAACCACAGAACTCTGTCCCCAACTTGTGATGAGGTTGTCAATCTCACCGGTTTTGCTGAAAACAAAGGATTAAACGTATCGAGTGGAAGAAAGTAATAGTTTGCAGAAAGTAAACACAAAACAGTAAACAGTTGATTGTAGATTGAAAGTAAAAGAAAGGACCTGGGTCCATAGTTCACTAGAGGTGGAAGAAAGGATTTTTATTGTGCATGAAACAATAAAAATGAAGCGTTTGGAAGAAACCTAGGATTTTTATTGATGAAGAAGGGGATGCCTTGGGCATCCCCAAGCTTTGAAGCTTGTACTTCTTGGATATTTCTTGGGGTGACACACGTGGTATCCCCAAGCTTGATCTTTAGTCCATCCTTCATCTCATTACTCATTCCTTCCATACACCTGAATTTTTTCCTTCATACAAAACTTCACACAATCTTTATTAGCAACGTTAGTGAACTCAAGATAATAGGTCTTAAGGTTCAGTTATAACACCAAATAAACTTAAATTAGAACACTTGCTACTGTAGCACTTCCCTCAAAAATCTCAATTCCCCAAAAGAACTCAAAAAGGAACCAACAAGAAGCAAATGCAGAAAATGGCAGAAATCTGTCAAAACAGACCAGCAGGTAAAGACGAATTTTTTCAAAGACCTTCTGTTGCTCAAATCAAAAAGTGTTGAACTAACGAAAGTTAGATAACAACTTAGGGCAGAATAAAAAAAATTCACGCCTCAAAAAGACGTTCAGAGATTTTACACGAATTTTTACGGTGAAGCACAAAAATCTGTTTCGGGACAGCAACTTTCCCAATCATTACTTCTCTCTCATTAGAGGTTACTCTTGGCACAAAAAGCAAATAAAAAGGATAAGGAGCGGTTATTAATGAAGTAATAACTTCCAATACTCATCTAAAACTTTTGGGTTATCTACCAATAAGTACTTTTCTGTAACGCCTTTAAGTTAGGCAAAAGCAAAAACTAAAAATGGATAAAAATAGAAGTAAGCGAAGATAATCATGGTGAAAATATTGTTTTGTTCAATGAAATCCTTTTGTTAACAAGGTTGATCAGGTCTTGTTACCAAAACAATTTCATATGATACAAAACTTTGTATTCCACTAATGATTATGTTACCTCAACCTTGATAGCAATGGTCCCAATCATAATAGTTTCAAATTTTTCTCTTGGTATGGGACAATATATTTCTCCAACTCGAATGCCTTCAACATGTTCAATTGAATTCAAACCATAAGTCCTTTCATTCTTCTTGGGGAAATAGATAGTATGTTCCTTGTCATTAACATTGAAGGTCACCTTCCCTTGATTACAATAAATAACAGCTCCTGCAGTATTTAAGAAAAGGTCTCCCAAGAATAATAGACATATTATCATCTTCAGGCATAATAGTTTGAGAGGATGCTCTCATAAGAAATATGATTTGAAGTAAGGGAGAGAATCAAGAAGCAAATTCAAAACACATTGAAGTCTAACCCACTTCCTATGCATAGGAATCATGTATGCAAATAAATTCGCAAAGAACAAAGTGACAGGCATAGGAAGATAAAACAAGAGTAACTTCAAAACTTTCAGCACATAGAGAGGTGTTTCAATACCATGAAAACTTCTACAACCATATTTTCCTCTCTCATAATAATTTTCAGTAGCCTCATGAATAAACTCAAGAATATAACTATCACATAAAGCATGCTTTTCATGATCTACAAGCACTAGAGCTTTATTATAAACATTTTCAAAAGAAACCTCGGGAACATAACATTCATTCTCCTTTAGTAAGCATGGGGGACAATAAAATAATGTAAGGGATAAAGAGTTACTCTCATTAGAAGGTAGGCATGGGTAGTTAATCCATTCTTCCTCCTTTTGTTCATCACTCTCCTCCTCTTTTTCATCTAATGAGATTTCAGGTTCATCAATTTCTTCTTCCATAGGATCCTGCAAGGCATTACTCTCTTCCATTTGTGGAAAGCATCTATTAAAATATTCAAGGATATAGCCATTTTCATCCTTGTAATTATCAAAGCAGAATTTAAGTATACCATAAACCTCATATTTGTAAGGTGAATCATCAATATTTTCAAGCAAACTAGCAAGTTCGAAAGCACCCTTCCAAGCAATAAATTCTTTAATTTGTTCCGCATCATAAAAGTCATAAATTCCTTTAGCATATGAATATATGGTATCATTATCACTATACTCACATTGAAAAGGGAGGTGTTTATACCTCTTTCTACAACAAGACTCATCACATCAATAAGTAACATTATTAGTAGAGCACATGTTTCTAGCAATGGTATACAATCTATCAATTTGTTCCCATAAGTGTTTCCCTTTTTGTGACAAGCGGTGTTCCTTATAATAATATTTTTGATCTTCCGAGAACCCACCTTGCTAATAAGCTTCAGTTTCAAAGAAACCAACCATTGACAACAAGCATGATAAAGTAAGACAATAACAGACCAACGAAAATAACAACTAGAGTAGGAACTAATTTTTTTGTATTTTCAATAAAGAAAGAAGCAGACAAGGAAGAAATAAACTTAGCTTGAACAATAGTGATTCCAAGTGGACTTGATAAATAAAGCTATGCTCTCCGGCAACGGCGCCAGAAAATAGTCTTGATGACCCACAAGTATAGGGGGGTGTATCGTAGTATTTTCGAGGGAAGTGAAACCCAATTTATTGATTCGACACAAGGGGAGCCAAAGAATATTTATAAGCCTTAACAACTGAGTTGTCAAGTCAGCTGCACCTGGAAACAATCTTGCTCACAACAGTTTATCAGTAGCAACATTTTTGTAGTAGGAATAGCAAAGTAGCAGCAGTAGTAAAGCAAGGACAGTAGTAACAAAAGCAGTAACAGTGGGATTCGAGTGCGGTAGGCATAGGGATGGATGGACGGGCGTTGCATGGACAAGACAATCCACATAGCAATCAGAACATAGGGTAATTGCAGATAAATAAGATAAAGCATCCAAGTACTAGACAATCCTAGGCATGTGTTCCATATATAGTCATACGTGCTCGCAATGAGAACTTGCACAACATCTTTTGTCCTGCCAGCCCGTTTGTAGCGGGGCCTCTAGGGAACTACTGGCAATTAAGGTGCTCCTTTTAATAGAGCACCGGAGCAAAGCATTAACACTACGTGAACACATGTGATCCTCACATCAAAGCTATCCCCTTCCGGTTATCCCGATTTCTGTCACTTCAGGGCCATAGGTTCCGGACAACAACGTGTGTATACAACTTGCAGATAAGACCAGAAACAATACTATCATAATGAATCAATAACATGTTCAGATCTGAAATCATGGCACTCGGGCCCTAGCGACAAGCATTAAGCACAACAAGTTGCAACAAAGTCATAAAGCACTAATAAAAGATACTAGGCACCATGCCCTAACAATCTGATGCCACTACATGAACGATCTCATCCAATCCCTACCATCCCCATAGCCTACAGCGGGGGATTACTCACTCATAGATGGGGGAAACATGGATGGTCGATGGAGATGATGGTGGAGATTGATGGAGATGGCTCCGGGGGCACTTCCCCATCCCGGTAGGGTGCCGGAACAGAGACTTTCTGTCCCCCGAATCTCCCCTTCGGTGGTGGCGGCGCTGTGGAACTTCTTCTGGAAAAACGTCGAACCGCTTGAAGTTTTTAGGTCAGAAGGCTTCTTATAGGAGAAGAGGGAGACCGAGGGGTTGCCTGGGGCCACCACACCATGCCCTGGCGCGGCCAGGCCCAGCCCGCACCTAGGGGGGTGTGGCCAGCCCCTAGCCCTCCTCCGTCTCGTATTCTGGTTCCTGGAGTCTTCTGGAAAAATAGGCACTTTGGCTTTTGTCCCGTCCAATTCCGAGAATATTCATTTTCTGACTTCCCTGGAACCAAAAACAGCAGAAAACAGGAAGCTGTCACTATGGCTCTTGTTAATAGGTTAGTCCAAGAAATCATATGAAAAGTACTCCAAAGTGTGGACAAAACACAAGAAAGTGGATAAAACCAAGCATGGAGCATCAAAAATTATAGATACATTTGCAATGTATCATGGTGGTTTATGAAAAGGATACACATGCATTGACACTGGTGGATCAATGTGGTTTAGTAAAATAACACACATGCAATGACATTAGTGGTGGTTTAGGAAAAGAACACACATGCAAATACATGCAATGACACTGGTGGATCCATTTGGTTTAGGAAAGGAACACACATGCAATGACACTAGCGGTGGTTACTGAAAAGAACACACATGCCAATGACTCTAGTGGATCCATGTGGTTTATGGAAATAACACACATGTAATGACATTGGTGGTGGTTTATGAAAGGAACACACATGCAATAACTCTAGTTGCAGATCCATGTGGTTTATGAAAAGAACAAACATGCAATGACTATAGTTGTGGTTTATGAAAAGAACACACATGCAATGACTTTGGTGGATCCAAGTGGTTTATGAAAAGAACACACATACAATGACACTAGTGGTGGTTTAGTAAAATAACACACATGCAATGACACTAGTGGTGGTTTATGAAAAGAACACACATGCAATGTCTCTAGTTGTGGTTTAGTAAAAGAACAAACATGCAATGAGTCTAGTGGTGGTTTATGAAAAGAACACACATGCAATGAGTCTGGTGGATCCAAGTGGTTTATGAACACACATGCAATGACACTAGTGGTGGTTTAGGAAAAGAACATACATTCAATGACACTAGTGGTGGTTTAGGAAAAGAACACACATGCAATGACTCTAGTGGTGGTTTAGGAAAAGAACGCACATGCGAAGACATGCAATGACACTAGTGGATCCATGTGGTTTAGGAAAGGAACACACATTTAATGACATTGGTGGTGGTTAATGAAAATAACACACATGCAATGACTCTAGTTGTGGTTCCATGTGGTTTATGAAAAGAATAAACATGCAATGACTATAGTTGTGGTTTATGAAAATAACACACATGCAATGACTCTAGTGGAACCAAGTGGTTTATGAAAAGAACAGACATGCAATGACACTAGTGGTGGTTTATTAAAATAACACACATGCAATGGCACTAGTGGCGGTTTATGAAAAGAACACACATGCAATGTCTCTAGTTGTGGTTTAATAAAGAACAAACATGCAATGACTCTAGTGGTGGTTTATGAAAATAACACAGATGCAATGACTCTGCTGGATCCAAGTGGTTTATGAAAAGAACACACATGCAATGACACTAGTGGTGGTTTAAGAAAAGAACACACATGCAATGCCACTAGTGGTGGTTTAGGAAAAGAACACACATGCAATGACTCTAGTGGTGGTTTAGGAAAAGAACACACATGAAATGTCTCTAGTTGTAGTTTAGGAAAAGAACAAACATGCAATGACTCTAGTGGTGGTTTAGGAAAAGAATACACATGCAATGTCTCTAGTTGTAGTTTAGGAAAAGAACAAACATGCAATGACTCTAGTGGTGGTTTATGAAAAAGACACACATGCATTGACATTCGTGGATCCATGTGGTTTAGTAAAATAACAAACATGCAATGACACTAGTTGTGGTTTAGGAAAAGAACACACATGCAAAGACATGCAATGACACTGGTGGATCCAAGTGGTTTAGGAAAGGAACACACATGCAATGACACTGGTGGTGGTTAATGAAAAGAACACACATACAATGACTCTAGTTGTGGTTCCATGTGGTTTATGAAAAGAACAAACATGCAATGACTATAGTTGTGGTTTATGAAAAGAACACACATCCAATGACTCTTGTGGATCCAAGTGGTTTATGAAAAGAACACACATGCAATGACACTACTGGTGGTTTACTAAAAAGAACACATGCAATGACACTAGTGGCGGTTTAGGAAAAGAACACACATGCAATGCCTCTAGTTGTGGTTTAGGAAAAGAACAAACATGCAGTGACTCTAGTGGTGGTTTATGAAAAGGACACACATGCATTGCCACTGGTGGATCCATGTAGTTTAGTAAAATAACACACATGCAATGACACTAGTGGTGGTTTAAGAAAAGAACACACATGCAAAGACATGCAATGACACTGGTGGATCCATGTGGTTTAGGAAAGGAACATACATAATGACACTAGTGGTTGTTAACGGAAAGAACACACATGCAAATGACTCTGGTGGATCCATTTGGTTTATGGAAAGAACACACATGCAATGACACTAGTGGTGGTTTATGAAAGGAACACACATGCAATGACTTTGGTGGATCCAAGTGGTTTATGAAAAGAACACACATACAATGACACTAGTGGTCGTTTAGTAAAATAACACACATGCAATGACACTAGTGGTGGTTTATGAAAAGAACACACATGCAATGTCTCTAGTTGTGGTTTAGTAAAAGAACAAACATGCAATGAGTCTAGTGGTGGTTTATGAAAAGAACACACATGCAATGACTCTGGTGGATCCAAGTGGTTTATGAACACACATGCAATGACACTAGTGGTGGTTTAGGAAAAGAACACACATTCAATGACACTAGTGGTGGTTTAGGTAAAGAACATACATGCAATGACTCTAGTGGTGGTTTAGGAAAAGAACGCACATGCGAAGACATGCAATGACACTAGTGGATCCATGTGGTTTAGGAAAGGAACACACATTTAATGACATTGGTGGTGGTTAATGAAAATAACACACATGCAATGACTCTAGTTGTGGTTCCATGTGGTTTATGAAAAGAATAAACATGCAATGACTATAGTTATGGTTTATGAAAATAACACACATGCAATGACTCTAGTGGAACCAAGTGGTTTATGAAAAGAACACACATGCAATGACACTAGTGGTGGTTTAGTAAAATAACACACATGCAATGACACTAGTGGTGGTTTATGAAAAGAACACACATGCAATGTCTCTAGTTGTGGTTTAATAAAGAACAAACATGCAATGACTCTAGTGGTGGTTTATGAAAATAACACACATGCAATGACTCTGGTGGATCCAAGTGGTTTATGAAAAGAACACACATGCAATGACACTAGTGGTGGTTTAAGAAAAGAACACACATGCAATGCCACTAGTGGTGGTTTAGGAAAAGAACACACATGCAATGACTCTAGTGGTGGTTTAGGAAAAGAACACACATGAAATGTCTCTAGTTGTAGTTTAGGAAAAGAACACACATGAAATGTCTCTAGTGGTGGTTTAGGAAAAGAATACACATGCAATGTCTCTAGTTGTAGTTTAGGAAAAGAACAAACATGCAATGACTCTAGTGGTGGTTTATGAAAAAGACACACATGCATTGACATTCGTGGATCCATGTGGTTTAGTAAAATAACAAACATGCAATGACACTAGTTGTCGTTTACGAAAAGAACACACATGCAAAGACATGCAATGACACTGGTGGAGCCAAGTGGTCTAGGAAAGGAACACACATGCAATGACACTGGTGATGGTTAATGAAAAGAACACACATGCAATGACTCTAGTTGTGGTTCCATGTGGTTTATGAAAAGAACAAACATGCAATGACTATAGTTGTGGTTTATGAAAAGAACACACATCCAATGACTCTGGTGGATCCATGTGGTTTATGAAAAGAACACACATGCAATGACACTACTGGTGGTTTACTAAAAATAACACATGCAATGACACTAGTGGCGGTTTAGGAAAAGAACACACATGCAATGCCTCTAGTTGTGGTTTAGGAAAAGAACAAACATGCAGTGACTCTAGTGGTGGTTTATGAAAAGGACACACATGCATTGCCACTGGTGGATCCATGTAGTTTAGTAAAATAACACACATGCAATGACACTAGTGGTGGTTTAAGAAAAGAACACACATGCAAAGACATGCAATGACACTGGTGGATCCATGTGGTTTAGGAAAGGAACATACGTAATGATACTAGTGGTCGTTAATGGAAAGAACACACATGCAAATGACTCTGGTGGATCCATTTGGTTTATGGAAGGAACACACATGCAATGACTCTAGTTGTGGTTCCATTTTGTTTATGTAAAGAACAAACATGCAAGGACTATAGTTGTGGTTTATGAAAAGAACACACATGCAATGACTCTGGTGGATCCAAGTAGTTTATGAAAAGAACACACATGCAATTACAATAGTGGTGGTTTAGTAAAATAACACACATGTATGACACTTGTGGTGGTTTAGGAAAAGAACACACATACAATGTCTCTAGTTGTGGTTTAGGAAAAGAACAAACATGCAATGACTCTAGTGGTGGTGTATGAAAAGGACACACATGCATTGACACTGGTGGATCAATGTGGTTTAGTAAAATAACACACATGCAATGACATTAGTGGTGGTTTAGGAAAAGAACATACATGCAAAGACATGCAATGACACTGGTCGATCCATGTGGTTCAGGAAAGGAACACACATGCAATGACACTGGCGGTGGTTAATGAAAAGAACACACATGCAATGACTCTAGTTGTGGTTCCATGTGGTTTATGAAAAGAACAAACATGCAATGACATTGGTGGTGCTTTATGAAAGGAACACACATGCAATAACTCTAGTTGCGGATCCATGTGGTTTATGAAAATAACAAACATGCAATGCGTATAGTTGTGGTTTATGAAAAGAACACACAACAATGACTTTGGTGGATCCAAGTGGTTTATGAAAATAACATACATGCAATTGCACTAGTGGTGGTTTAGTAAAATAACACACATGCAATGACACTAGTGGTGGTTTATGAAAAGAACATGCAATGTCTCTAGTTGCGGTTTAGTAAAAGAACAAACATGCAATGACTCTAGTGGTGGTTTATGAAAAGAACACACATGCAATGACTCTGGTGGATCCAAGTGGTTTATGAACACACATGCAATGACAATAGTGGTGGTTTAGGAAAAGAACACACATTCAATGAAACTAGTGGTGGTTTAGGAAAAGAACACACATGCAATGACTCTAGTGGTGGTTTAGGAAAAGAACACACATGCAATGTCTCTAGTTGTGGTTTAGGAAATAAACAAACATGCAATGACTCCAGTGGTGGTTTATGAAAAAGACACACATGCATTGACATTCGTGGATCCATGTGGTTTAGTAAAATAACAAACATGCAATGACACTGGCGGTGGTTAATGAAAAGAACACACATGCAAATGACTCTAGTGGATCCATGTGTTTTATGGAAAGAACACACATGTAATGACATTGATGGTGGTTTATGAAAGGAAAACACATGCAATAACTCTAGTTGCGGATCCATGTGGTTTATGAAAAGAACAAACATGCAATGACTATAGTTGTGGTTTATGAAAAGAACACACATGCAATGACTTTGGTGGATCCAAGTGGTTTATGAAAAGAACACACATGCAATGATAATAGTGGTGGTTTAGTAAAATAACACACATGCAATGACACTAGTGGTGGTTTATGAAAAGAACACACATGCAATGTCTCTAGTTGTGGTTTAGTAAAAGAACAAACATGCAATGACTCTAGTGGTGGTTTATGAAAAGAACACACATGCAATGACTCTGGTGGATCCAAGTGGTTTATGAACACACATGCAATGACACTAGTGGTGGTTTAGGAAAAGAACACACATTCAATGACACTAGTGGTGGTTTAGGAAAAGAACACACATGCAATGACTCTAGTGGTGCTTTAGGAAAAGAACACACATGCAATGTCTCTAGTTGTGGTTTAGGAAAAGAACAAACATGCAATGACTCTATTGGTGGTTTATGAAAAGGACACTCATACATTAACACTGGTGGATCCATGTGGTTTAGTAAAATAACACACATGCAATGACACTAGTGGTGTGATGTCTACACACTTCTATTCTTGTAGACAGTTGTTGGGCCTCCAAGTGCAGAGGTTTGTAGAACAGCAGCAAGTTTTCCCTTAAGTGGATCACCCAAGGTTTATCGAACTCAGGGAGGAAGTGGTCAAAGGTAATCCCTCTCAAGCAACCCTGCAATCAAGATACAAGAAGTCTCTTGTGTCCCCAACACACCCAATACACTTGTCAGGTATATATGTGCACTAGTTCGGCGAAGAGATAGTGAAATACAAGTGGTATAGATAATTATAAGTGGTAACAGTGATAGAAAAGAACTTGATGGCATGGAAGAGACTAAAGTAAAACTGAAATAAAGATGGAAGCAAGCAAACATGTAACAGATCTAGTAGCAAACGGTGTTTCAATGCTTAGAAGCAAGGCCTAGGGATCATACTTTCACTAGTGAACACTCTCATATAAATATTTTCTCTTTATGATACTACTCTCCGGTTGGACACTCTAATCTATGGTAGGGCTATAACATCACTCCTCAAAGTTCATCTTTCCCATCTAGATAACCCCACACTATCACCTTGAGTACTAGATGGGTCCAACAAACACCACAATTTCATAGTAACATCCAACTCAAAATATAACTCATAACAAGTATTTGTAATCTCTAGCCTAAGTGCCACCATGGTGTGCACGCTGTCACTTTCACACACATGGGGAGATCAGAGATCTATTAAAGCACTTGAGTAGCAAGGTAGATCTACTTGATTACAAAGCTCATGTTCACAATAAGATCATGCTTAGAGAGAGAGATGAACACATAGCTACCAGTAGAACCCTTAGCCTCGAGAGAGAACTACTCCCTCCTCATCATGGGAATCAGCAATGGTGATGGAGATGGTGGTGAAGATAAATGGAGATGGCTTCGGGGGAACTTCCTCATCCTGGCAGCGTGCCAGAACAGATTGCAGCGGCGTTGTGGAACTTTTCATGGATTTTTGATTGATGATCTAGGGTTTTTGCCTCGGGGGAGATATATAGGCGAAAGAGGCAAGGTCTGTGGCCGGCCAGGGGGCCCACACCATGCCTTGGCGTGGCCAAGAGGGACCCGCGCCCAGGGGTGGTGTGGCCACCCTGTGGCCCCTCTCTGACTCTCCTTCTGGCTCCGTGAGTCTTCCGGGAAAATAACAACTTTGGCTTTTGTCCAGTCCAATTCCGAGAATATTCATTTTATGACTTTCCTGGAACCAAAAACAGCAGAAAACAGGCAACTGGCAATGTGGCTCTTGTTAATAGGTTAGTCCAAGAAATCATATGAAAATTACTCCAACGTGTGGAGAAAACACAAGAAAGTAGATAAAACCAAGCATGGAACATCAAAAATTATAGATACGTTAGCAACGTATCATGGTGGTTTAAGAAAAGAACACACATGCAAAGACATGCAATGATACTGGTGGATCCATGTGGTTTAGGAAAGGAACAGACACGCAATGACACTAGTGGTGGTTAATGAAAAGAACACACAAGCAAATGACTTTGTTGGATCCATGTGGTTTATGAAAATAACAAACATGTAATGACTATAGTTGTGGTTTATGAAAAGAACACACAGGCAATGACTCTAGTGGATCCAAGTAGTTTATGAAAAGAACACACATGCAATTACACTAGTGGTGGTTTAGTAAAATAACACACATGCAATAACACTAGTGGTGGTTTAGGAAAAGAACACACATAAAATGTGTCTAGTTATGGTTTAGGAAAAGAACAAACATTCAATGACTCTTGTGGTGGTTTATGAAAAGGACACACATGCATTAACACTGGTGGATTGATATGTCATAAACGTATCTATAATTTTTTATGCTCCATGCTTGTTTTATATCAACTTTCTTATGATTTGTTTAGACTTTGAGGTATTTTATACATTTTCTAGAACTAACCTATTAACATGATGCCGCAGTGCCAGTTGCCTGTTTTATGCTGTTTTTTGTTTCAGAAAAGCTAGTAAGGAAATATTCTCGGAATTGGACAGGATAAAAGCCAAAGTCAATATTTTACCAGAAGGAACACGGAGTCCAAAGGGCAGCCAAAGTGGGGCCATGAGGTGGCGACACCTATGTCTAGCGCGGCCACCCCTAGGCGCGCCGCCCTTTGGTGTGGGCCCCTCACGCGGCCACCGATCTTGCCTCTTCGCCTATAAAAGCACCCCGATGCAGAAACCCTAAACACCCGATCAAAAATCCACGAAAGAGTCTGTAGCCGCCACCATCTCCATACCTAGATCGGGGGGATCCGTAGCTCTTCCCGACACCCTACCGGAGGGGAGAGATCATCCTGAAGGCCTTCTTCATCACCATGCCAGCCTACGGAGTGATGCGTGAGTAGTTCTCCCTTGGACTATGGGTCCATACAGTACCTAGGTGGTTGGTTCTCCTCCTTTGTGCTATCATGTTTAGATCTTGTGAGCTCCATTCTTGATCAAGATGATCTATTTGTAATCCTATATGTTGTGTTTGCAGGGATCCGATGGATATTGAGATACTATGTCAATTGATTTTGATTCTATCATGTCTATGTTATTTGTGATCTTGCATGCTCTCCGTTGTTAGTAGCTATCTTGTCCAAGTAGATGCTTGCAACTCCAAGAGGGAGTATTTATGCTCGATAGTAGTTTCATGCCTCTAGTAATCTGGGGAAGTGACAGAAATCTCTAAGGTTGTAGATGTGATGTTGCTATAGGGAGAAAACAACAATCCTTTGTCCATGGGGAAATTGTATTGTTTACTTTACACACTTTGCTTAATGCAATTATCTATTGCTTGTAACTTAATACTAGAAGGGGTTCGGATGATAACCTGAAGGTGGATTATTAGTCATAGATGCTGTTGGATTATGGTCTATGTATTATGTTGTCATGCCCAATCAAATCCCGTAGGAGTCAAGATGTCTAGTATATGCATTGTTATGCTTTCTCAATCTGTAAATTTCCCCGCTGTAATTTGTTCACCCAACATGTTATTTATCGTAAGGAGAAACACCTCTTGTGAA
This sequence comes from Avena sativa, assembly GCA_916181665.1. Lineage (NCBI taxonomy): Eukaryota > Viridiplantae > Streptophyta > Magnoliopsida > Poales > Poaceae > Avena > Avena sativa. The sequence continues at coordinate 327,818,321 of OV702289.1, forward strand.
CTATGGACCCCATTCCATTCCTTTACCATTGATATACCATCTACTGTTTACTGTTTAGTATTTACTTTCTTCAAGCAATTACTATCTTCCACACTATACGTTTAATCCTTTGTTTTCAGCAAAACCAGTGAGATTGACAACCACAACCTCACTGTATGTTGGGGCAAAGTTCTGTGGTTGTGTTGTGCAGGATTCCAAGTTGTTAGCAACACCTTGGAGTTGTTTCCTTACTCCTACTAGTTTGATAACCTTGGTTTCATAACTGAGGGAAAACTTGCTTCTATGCTCATCATACCTTCCTCTTGGGGTTCCCAACGAGCTCTACATTTTGAGCCATTAAGCACTTTTTTTGGCGCTGTTGCCAGGGAGTTAAGGACATCTTCAATCTCTTCCTCCTCGTCAATCACTTTTTAGGGAGAAAGAAGATTCTTGCAAGGGGAGTCCCTCATAACCAATCTCTTTACTTTGTTTTTGTTTTGCTTAGTTTATTTTTCTTTGTTTTACTTGTTTCTTTTTATCAAAAACACAAAAAAATTAGTTGTACTGGTTTGCTTCTTTTATAAAAAACACACAAAAAATTAGTTCCTATTTCTGTTTCTATTTCTGTTGGCTTGCTTTAATCTTACAAAAAATGACTACTCTTGAAAACACTAAGTTGTGTGACTTCACTAGCACAAACAACAATGATTTCATGTGCACACCTATTGCTCCACCTGTTCCTGAAGCTGCTTTCTTTGAAATTAAACCTGCTTTGCTCAATCTTGTTATGAAAGAACAATTCTCTGGTGCTGGTACTGATGATGATGTTGCTCACCTTAATAACTTTTTTGAACTTTGTGAGATGCAAAAACATAGGGATATATATGGCGATATTATTAACCTTAAATTGTTTCCTTTCTCTTTGAGAGGAAAAGCTAAAGAATGGTTGCTATCCCTACCTAGAAATAGTATTGATTCTTGGATTAAATGCAAAGATGCTTTCATTGGAAAATATTATTCTCCTGCTAAGATTATATCTATGAGAAGTGAAATAATGAAATTTAAACAATTTGATAATGAACATGTTGCTCAAGCATGGGAAAGAATGAAATCTTTGGTAAAGAATTACCCCACTCATGGATTGACTGCTTGGATGATTATCCAAACTTTTTATGCATGACTAAATTATTTTTCAAGAAATCTGTTGGATTCTGCTATTGGAAGGACCTTTATGACCATTACTTTGGGTGCTTCAACAAAGCTCCTTGATAATATGATGGTTAACTATTCTGAATGGCACACTGAAAGAGCTCCACAAGGTAAGAAGGTAAATTCTATTGAAGAAACCTCCTCCTTAAGTGATAAAATTGATATTATTATGTCTATGCTTGTTAATGTAAAAGCTCATATTGATCCAAATCATGTTCCCTTAGCCTCTTTTGTTGCTCAAGAAGAGCAAGTTGATGTGAACTTCATTAGAAATAAGAATTTTGGCAACAATGCTTATGGTAATAACAATTATATGCCTTATCCTCCCAATAATATCAATAGTTATCATGGTAAATCTGGAATGCCTAGTGAAGAAAGAATTTTAGAAGTTGAAAGAGCCACTCAAAACTTCATGCAAATGCAATATGAACAGATTAACTTATTTACTAAAACCATGGAGGAACAATCTACTATGTTGAAAAATATTAGTCATCAACTTGATAGTTTAAATAGGGAAATTCCTGGTTTGCAATCCAAAATTTTGAATGATGAAAAAAATATATCATCTTCTCTGAAGCACAATCCTCTTGGATTAATAAAATGGATGCTAAACATGAAACTATGGAAAACCCCTTTGCTGCTACAAGTTAGAATTGATGAAAATGTTAGACTATTAGCTGAATTGCATGCTAAGTGGGAAAGAGAAGATGAAATTACTAGAAATAATAGTATTTGTACTATTACCACCACCAATGTTGATGCTAGCAAACCACATGAAGTCCCCATTCCTTTTGCAACAAGGCCTAAAACCAATGGAACCTTTTCCAATAAAAATGCTGAAATTCTTCGAAATATGGGAAACAATAGTTCTACTACCTTGGATGGTAATTTTGATTTTGATCTTGATGGTTGCAATATTTCGGAAGTAATTATGTTCCTACAAAAGCTTGCTAGAAGTCCTAATGCTAGTGATATGAATATGGCCTTTACAAAACACATTACAGATGCTCTCATAAAAATTAAAGAAGAAAATTGAAACATAAAGCTTCTATTCCTAGGAAATTAGAATATGGTTGGGAACCCATCATTAATATGAAACTGAATGATTTTGATCTCAAAGCTTTATGTGATCTTGGTACTAGTGTCTCTATTATTCCTAGAAAGATTTATGAAATGCTTGATTTGCCACCATTGGAAGATTGTTATTTAGATGTCCAACTTGATGATAATGCTAAAAAGAAACTCATGGGGAGTATTAATGATGTTCTTATGATGGTTAACAATACCTATGTCCCTGTTGATTTCTATGTTTTGCATGTTGAATGCAATGCTTCTTGTCCTATTATTTTGGGAAGACCTTTTCTTAGAACTGTTGGCGCCATTATTGATATGAAGGAAGGCACCATTAAATATCAATTCCCACTCAATAAAGGTATAGAACACTTCCCTAGGAAGAGAGATAAGATACCTTTTGCCTCTCCTATTAAAACAAAATTTGATATTAATGCTTGTTCATTTGAAAATACTTGAATCTTGCTTCCTATGCCTAGCTGAAAGGCGTTAAAGAAAAGCACTATTGGGAGATAACCCAAATTATTTTTACATTCAGTAAGTTTTTCTTTTGTTGAGTATTGGAAGTTATTGCCTCGGTAATAACCTCTCCTTATCCTTTTTGTGTGGTTTTTGTGCCAAGAATAACCTCTAATGAGAGAGAAGCAAGACTTGGGAAAGTTGCTGTCCCGAAACAGATTTTCGTGCTTCACTATAAAAAATCATGAAACATTCTTGTACGTCGGATTGAGTTGTAATGTTTTGTGCTTATGCCCCAGGTTATTATCTAACTTTCATTAGTTTATCACTCTTCTATTCGAGCAACAGAAGGTCTTCGAAAAAATTGGTTTTTACCTGCTGGTCTGTTTTGATAGATTTCTGCCATTATTTGCATTTGCCTCTTAATCTCTTTCTCTTTGAGTTCTCTTTGATCACTTGAGCTTTTAGAAGGAATTTCTATAGTATCTTGTGTTTTAATGGAAGTTTTACTTGTGTTGAAACTAAACCCAAAGACTTATTATCTTGAATACACTAATGTTGCTAATGAAGAATGTGTGAAGTTTTGTATGAAGGAAAATTTCAAGTGTAGGGAAGAATAATGTGATGAGATGAAGAACATAAAAAATCTCAAGCTTGGGGATGCCACCCGTGTCACCCCTAGAAATATTCAATAAGTACAAGCGTCAAATCTTAGGGATGCCCAAGGCATCCCCTTCTTCATCAATAAAAATCTCAGGTTTTCTTCCAAAACACTTCATTTTTATTGTTTCATGCATAATTGTGTTGTTCTTGGAGCGTCTTTGTTTTTGTTTTTAGTTTTCTTTTGTTTGGTTTGCTTAAATAAATTGGTTGGACCCCTGCCTTCATATGTTGTTTCAAATAAGTTGATTGGTGTTGGAAAAGAGTAGGAAGATTCATGCTTATAAGTTGTGCAAAAGGAGCTTGTTTTGACTGTGGCCTAGACTTTATCATGTCATGTTTAATGTTTCTTTGACTTTATGCTTAGTGATTATTGCTATAGCATGACTTGTTCCAAACAATTGAGATTTCTTAATGTGCCTTGAAAGAATCATGCGTTGTTTTAGCATACAAAAGCAGAATATTGTGGTATTCTCATTTGATGCTTTATTTGGGTTGACTTGGCACATGCTTACACCATGTGAAGACTATGAACCAGTCACCTTAGCCTCTATGATCATTTAGTTTTTGACTTGTAATATCACTTTATGATTTAATTAATAATGTTTTGTCGCTTTTCATGATTATGGCCATTATTGCTCTCTTAGTTGGTCGCTCCCAGTCTTTTGCTAGCCTCCACATGTACCAAGTGTGAGTTCCACTCATGCATCCAACCTCCAAGAAAACCAAGTTATTCCAAAGAGTCCACTATAAATTCCTATGCATGGTGTGTTACACTATTCCAAGTATATTCATGTTTTATCTACCTTCCAAATTAAACTTTTGTTATGTAAAAATTAGTGATTAAAGCTCTCACAAACTTGATGGCACACTTTATTTTCTTGCACTTAATAAACTTGAAGCATTGTGTCCATCTATGTTGCTTATATGCTTGCAATTTGTAAGTTGTGAATTAGCATAACCATGTTACCATGGGGAATGCTTTCAACATTGCACTTATTGTTCAGTTGATATCATGTTCTTTTGTTTATGGATCCCGTTGGTGTGAAATAAAAGGGGAGCTTGTAAGCTCATGGAGTTTGTATGTGTGTTAGAGAAACGCCTGGGTGGCTAGCCTAAGGCATGCCTAATCATGGTGGAAACTTGCAGCATAACCATAGTGAGCATTCTGTGAAGCATCCTCAATAAAAACCTATGCAAATAGCAAATAAAAAGATCGCTGAGATGCTCATTGTCTGTTGCCTTGTCATTTTGATATGGTAAAGCTCCTATGTCATGGGGCAAGAGGTACCCCATTGGCGGTTCTCCATGATACACATGTACTTACAATGACAAGAACTTACTTGTGACTAAAGTTGAGTAGCATGAGGTTCGGTACTCGTAAGCAAGGGCATGAGATTTTCAACTTATAACTTGTCAAGCATATCCTCATATTTGTGTCACTTTAACCTTAATCACCTCAAGATGCTTATGATAGGGGCAATGAGAGCTGAAAGCTAATAAGTACCATAATTTTTGGAAGCTCTTTATGAAACTTGAAATCCCATGCTTCCCTCTGTGAAGGGCCTTTATTTTTACTTTTATGTTGAGTCTCCATCTTCTATCTTTATGCACCAATTTAGAGAGCATAGTGGTCATTCTTAGTTTAACGTGCATTATCCCAAAACTTGTTGATTGAGTCATAACTTTGATATTGCTTGTTCTTAAATTATTTGTATCTAGTCAGCCTTATGAACTTTGAAGGTGTCCTATGCATTTATGTTTTGCTATACCATGAGGGACAAGCTGAATACCACTCTTATTATGTTTTCCATATGTGAAACAAACAAAAGTCTTTCAATGCATTGTTATTCATGATCTTTTGTTTGTACCTTTTCATGTTACAACATAGTTGCTATCTCTTATTGTTATAACTCTATCTTTCATGTTCATGTTTAGAGTACTTTGATCCCAGCTATCAATGCTTGTCAAATACCTTGATCAAGATTGTGATGGTGCATCTCACCTCAAAAATTATTCTTTTTATCACTTGCCTACTCGAGGATGAGTAGGAGTTAAGCTTGGGGATGCTTGATACGTCGTAAATGTATCTATAATTTTTGATGCTCCATGCTTGTTTTATATCAACTTTCTTATGTTTTGTTTACACTTTGAGGTATTTTTATACATTTTCTAGAACTAACCTATTAACAACATGCCGTAGTGCCAGTTGCCTATTTTCTGCTATTTTTGGTTTCAGAAAATCTAGTAAGGAAATATTCTCGGAATTGGACGGGACAAAAGCCAAAGTCAATATTTTACCAGAAGGAACACAAGTCTGAAGGGCAACCGAAGTGGGGCCACGAGGTGGACACACCTAGGGCTAGCGCGGCCACCCCAAGGCGTGCCGCCCTATGGTGTGGGCCCCCCGGGCAGCCACCGACCTTGCCTCTTTGCCTATAAAAGCACCCCGATGCAGAAACCCTAAACACCCAATCAGAAATCCACAAAAGAGTCTGTAGCCACCACCATCTCCATCCCTAGATTGGGGGGATCTGAAGATCTTCTCAGCACCCTGCCGGAGGGGAGAGATCATCCTAGAGGCCTTCTTCATCACCATGCCAGCCTCTGGAGTGATGCGTGAGTAGTTCGCCCTTGGACTATGGGTCCATATAGTAGCTAGGTGGTTGGTTCTCTTCCTTTGTGCTATCATGTTTAGATCTTGTGTGCTCCGTTCATGATCAATATCATCTATTTGTAATCCTATATGTTGTGTTTGCGGGGATCCGATGGATATTGAGATACTATGTCAGATTGATTCTATCATGTCTATGTTATTTGTGATCTTTCATGCTCTCCGTTGTTAGTAGCTATCTTGGCCAAGTAGATGCTTGCAACTACAAGAGGGAGTATTTATGCTCGATAGTAGGTTCATGCCTCTAGTAATCTGGGTAAGTGACAGAAATCTCTAAGGTTGTAGATGTGCCGTTGCTACTAGGGAGAAAACAACAATCGTTTGTCCATGGGGAAATTGTATTATTTACTTTACACACTTTGCTTAATGCAATTATCTGTTGCTTGGAACTTAATACTGGAAGGGGTTCGGAGGATAACCTGAAGGTGGATTATTAGTCATAGATGTAGTTGGATTACGGTCTTTGTATTATGTTGTAATGCCCAATCAAATCTCGTAGGAGTCAAGATTTCTAGTATATGCATTGGTATGCTTTCTCAATCTGACAATTGCCCCGCTGTAATTTGTTCACCCAACATGCTATTTATCTTAAGGAGAAACACCTCTAGTGAACTATGGACCCTAGTCCCTTACTTTACCATTGATATACCATCAACTGTTTACCATTTACTATTTACTTTCTGCAAGCAATTACTATCTTCCACACTATACGTTTAATCCGTTGTGTTCAACAAAACCAGTGAGATTGACAACATCACTATAAGTTGGGGCAAAGTTTTGTGGTTGTGTTGTGCAGGATTCCATGTTGTTAGCAACACCTTGGAGTTGTTTCCTTACTCCTACTAGTTCGATAACCTTGGTTTCATAACTGAGGGAAAACTTGCTGCTGTGCTCATCATACCTTCCTCTTGGGGTTCCCAACAAGCTCTACATTTTGAGCCATCATGGATCCATGTGGTTTAGTAAAATAACACACATGCAATGACACTAGTGTTGGTTTAGGAAAAGAACACACATGCATAGACATGCAATGACACTTGTGGATCCATGTGGTTTAAGAAAGGAACACACATGCAATAACACTGGAGGCGGTTAATGAAAAGAACACACATGCAAATGACTCTGGTGGATCCAGGTGGTATATGGAAAGAAGACACATGCAATGACAGTGGTGGTGGTTTATGAAAGGAACGCACATGCAATGACTCTAGTTGTGGTTCTATCTGGTTTATGAAAAGAACACACATGCAATGACTATAGTTGTGGTTTCTGAAAAGAACACACATGCAATGACTCTAGTGGATCCAAGTGGTTTATGAAAAGAACACACATGCAATGACACTAGTGGTGGTTTAGGAAAAGAACACAAATGCAATGACTAGTTTAGGAAAAGAACACACATGCAATTGACTCTGGTGGATCCATGTGGTTTTTGGTAAGAACACACATGCAATGAATCTAGTGGTGGTTTATGAAAAGAACACACATGCAATGACTCTAGTTGTGGTTTATGAAAATTACACACATGCAATGACTCTAGTGGTGGTTTAGGAAAAGAACACACATCCAATAACACTAGTGGTGGTTTAGGAAAAGAACACACATGTAATGACACTAGTGGTGGTTTAGGAAAAAGAACACACATGGAAATGACTCTGGTGGATCCATGTGGTTTATGGAAAGAACACACATGCAATGAATCTAGTGGTGGTTTATAAAAAGAACACACATGCAATGACTCTAGTTGTTGTTCTGTGTGGTTTATGAAAAGAACAAACATGCAATGGCTCTAGTTGTGGTTTATGAAAAGTACACACATGCAATGACTCTAGTGGTGGTTTAGGAGAAGAACACACATACAGTGACAGTAGTGGTTGTTTAGGAAAATACAACACATGCAATGATACTAGTGGTGGTTTAGGAAAAGAACACACATGCCAATGACTCTGGTGGATCCATGTAACACCTCAAAAATATTAAACAAGATTATCAAGTTCTAATCACCCAAGTAAAGGGTTAACAGAAACATTTATTATTAAACTCTATATGAATGCATGTGTGAGTTCTATTAATGCATGAATGTTTGCTATGCCATGTTTGATTGCTACAAATGATAAGGATTAGTTTAAAAATGAAAACTACATCATCTAGATCATTTCCAAGCAAAATCAAATGAAAATAAAATCAATGGTTAAGCATATGATCATATGGTCACTTTTTCCAAAGTTAACCACTAGCCCACTTTGGGCATCTCTAGTAAAAGATTTCCAACAGAAACAATTCTAGTTCTTTTCACCCCTTGCTAGACCAAGTAAAATTGAACCCAAGAAAACTTTACAAATTTATAGAAACCAAATTCAAATCTATTTGAGAGGCAATTCAAAATTGAATCAAGTGTAAGTACATAGATCATCATTTTTCAAAAACCACTCAAACCTCCACCACTTGATAATTCCTAGCAACCAGAGACTGCCAAGCACGTGACCACCTCACCCACCAAAAATCATTGAATAATTCAAAGATTAAGTTCATGCGGCCATTTAGTCGAACACTTAGCAGACAAAGTACAAACTTAACAACTATCTACTGTTTGGAATCCATCTTGTGCTCATTCTTGTACTGAAATCAATCCAATAAATCACCCATGATCACTCCCAGTACTTGGCCGTGCAAGGGAGCAACCTCACTCGCCACATTTACTAGTGCCATGACCGTACTGAGCATGTCACGCCGGTCGACCATGGTCCTGTCGCCACACGCCATGCCGCCCTCTCCCATGATGTCTAGAGAGTAGCCATGACCTCACCGCCCCTCTCTGTCCAACCCTTAACCAACGGTGAGAAGTGAAGAAGTTAGAACAGCCGTGCCCATTTAAGTCTCTGCCATGCCGAGAGCACGATGTAGCACCGAAGCCGCCTCGCACAGCCACACTGCGCCTCGCTCCATCCGCTCGTACGCACACCCGCCGCGTCACCAGCCACCTCCCAGACACGATGATTCGCCACCACATGTCCCATGACCACCGTACTCGATGACGAACACCTCCGTACCTGAACAGAGCGCCGACGTTGCCCGACCGATTGAGACCACCCCTTGCTGCGCCATCACATGCGTGACGATCGCCGAACTCCACCGCGTCGACCCATGACATCCACCATGCCTAGCTCGACTGTAGCAGCGTCACCGATGAGCCTGACCATGCCGCCCTGCCTCCAACGTTGGTGTATAAATAGGAGCCCCCCATACCCTAAACGGCACACCAGTTTACTCCTCTCTCTCTCAGAAACATCCCAGACCCGTTCCTAGCGCAAGGCGAGCACCACATCGCTGAAATTTGACCGGAGCCCGCCGCTGTAGTGAAGAAAGGGCGCTGTTGATTGGAGCCACCCCAGGATCCGCCGCAACCAACAATCGATTCGCTGTCGTCTACCAGCCCATTCGCCCTCATTGCTGGACCTAGCTGGAGCCCTAGTAAGCTTCCCACGACCCTCACCGTGCCGCTAGGTTTAGAATCTCGCCACAGTTCTGCGACATAACCTCAGCCGTAGATCTTGTTCTAATCATAGCACTGAGATTTGCTGATACCGTTTCGGTTAGATAGAGCCGCTGACGCATGGGACCAACCTATCATCAGCCTGCTGCACGCGCGTAGTGCAGTTGGGAAGGCCCATTCCTTTTCCTGCCCAGTGCCCAACAATTCAAATAGAATTTTGCCATTTAGTTAAAAATCCTATTCAGTAGCTGTATTCAAAATTAAATTCAAGGATTTGTACTGAACCAAATTGCATGATTCCAATTTTTTTAGAAAGGTATTGAATATCTAATCACTCCCGTTGGATTCAACCCATTTGAAATTATAGATCAACTTTACCAAAAATAACAAGACAGAGACTTTTGCCACTTCAAACATTTTTATAAAATAAACCATAAATGCTTTTGAGTTGATTCCAACTCTCAAAAATCACATTTTGTATGCTCTACATGAATATGTCAAAATATTTGGTTTTACAGATATGAAACATTGTTTAGTATTAAAAGAATGATATATAGGCATTTCTAGTCACTTAAATATTATTAAATAGTAATATCAAATCATGTAATACATGACCACCACTTTAAATCACATTCCCAAGTCTTGAAATATGTGGTGATGACATGTGTCCACATGATCCCATATTTTAATTAGAGAATATTAAAGCTTAAGTATTTTCCATGAGTAGAAATTACTTTTCCCAAAATAAGATAAATAAGAAAGTGCCATTATTACATGTGATGATTGAGATGATGCTAGATCATCTAGTATGAGCCATTGTGTGCTAAATAGAAGTAGTTAAGTGTTGTTTGGTGATTGTGTACATTGTATGTATTTATAGACGCTAGTACCGACACGCGGTACGACGAGGCAAGCTAACTAATGCAAGATGCACTAGGCATGCTTAGTTATGCAACTTTTATTATTACCAATCCCAGTTTTACTTACAAGCTTTACATTTCCTTTTACTGAAGTTTCGTATCTAGTTAACGAATTGTGATTAGTGGAAAAGTAGGATGGATACCATAAAGATCATAGAACTAGTCTTGGATACTTATACTTGACTAGCACCCCCAATAGTGATACCATCAATACTAGTGGTTAGTGCTAAGCTAAAACTTGATCACTTTAGATGGGAATACTTGGTGAAAATGATTATGAAAACCTTGGAATGATGATTCCTTCTATTGAAATGTTTTGACATGTTTTATGAAACACAATGGTTGGATGATGAAACTGAATGAGGCATGAGCCTTGACTTTGATAAAAACTGATGGTTGGGTTCTGATGCGATACCATTCCAATTTTACCGTACAACCACAATACCTAAGTTGGGTAGGGCTTAACTGGAAGTTTATATGTCTTAGTATGGGTTCCCTTCCGGAAGAGGTTGAGCTGAGGTTACCTCGTGAATGTATGTGCACCTATGCAGTTCCTGGGATGGCAGTTGACCATGGCTGGGAGGCCAAACTCATAGGGAAGGTGCCTACACTAGGGTGTGTAATTGAAAGGTTAGGATTGATTATCCGCATACCAAGTATGATGATTCAGGGTTTTCCCTGACGGATGTATCGAATTTTGTGGTTAAATTGTACCACCTCTGCAGAGTGTCAAACTATCCGAATAGCCGCGTCCAAGGTTACGGATAGTTGGAGTGGCCATATGGTTCCGTTGTCAAATGTTTATGAAATAACTTGTGACTTGAAAGATGACCTTGACTTGGCCACAATAGAGTTGTGGACATGAAAACTAGATTCCCACTTAAGTGATGTAGATAAATAAATTAGGTCTTTACTCTTAAATTCCTTATGAAATATACCTGGCTTTTTGCAAATTAAACTAGAGCTTAAGATTCCTACTAGTTCTACCTTACTTATACTAGTGATAGTTTGCGAGTACTTAAAGAGTACACATGGCTTTGTCCTTGGCTATTCCCATGGCCAAACTATGAGGAGGACTACCCGGAAGATGGATAGTAGGAGGTCTATGATAACTAGGATCATCTCCCATCGTCAGCATTTCCTGTGACCATGAAGATGGAGCCTACTACGTTTACTTTCCGCTACTTTGATTGTATTAATACTGGATCATGAGATCCTTTATTTGTAAGACCTTTATTATGGTTTGTAATGGATGATGTACCGTGGTACCAATTATGTTATGTCTCGCAAAAATGGTAATCCTGGGATTGCGATGTACGGCATAACAGGCATCTGGACTTAAAAATCCGGGTGTTGACAAGTTGGTATCAGAGCCATCCTGACCATATGAGACCCTAGTTAGAATGGACGTCTGAAAAACCTAGTTTCAAAACCAAGCAATTGAGTATTTATGAAAACTTATTCTCACTCTTACCCTTGAGATTCTTTCAAAAAGGAGTTCACATGTTACTCAAAACTCTTACAATTTTACATAAAATTTGACACACTTGATCACCTCACTAACTTACTCATCTTCATTGCTCATAGATGGAGGTCAAATATAGCAAGTTTTACTAGTTGGGAAATGGAGGGGAGCTCATCTTTGAGAGGGATTTGGACCAGCTCTCGGAGTACCTTGGACGCCCGCACCCGGAGTTCTTCGGAGCACAGCTCAATGACCAATCTAGAGGGGAGCTACAGTGGCTGATTGTTGCCGACCTGAGAGGAAAAATGGAGCCACCACTTTGAGAGAAGATTCAGTTCAGCGTCAGGGAGAACAACTGGTTAGACGGTCTAGCCAGGGCAATGCAGGAGGCACTTGCTCGCTTGTGTGCTCAAATCATCAACCAGATCAGTGGCACCCGCTACGCCCACTATGCATGACGTGACTCTACGGGACAGCCTTTGGCCATGCCATCACATCCGGAGTTAAGGCATCACACGGACCACTTGGACTTCATGCTACATGAGACTCAGAAGGAGTTGGACAATGCCCATGCTTACACCAATCAGAACCATGCCGAAGCTGTTAAAAGGAAGCAAACCCTCGCCATCCTCTCCAAGGAGTGCAAGTCATTTTGTTGCCAGCGTGATAAAAAGGATCGCATCATCGCCCGTCTTTGTCAGAAGGTAGCCACCCTGGAGGAGACCATCCACGACCAGGAGATCCAGCTGGAGGAGAAGGAGGAGGAAGGTGAAGATATACGTGGTGGTATTCACTCTTATTTCAATGATGACGATGACTTCCTAGAGGACGCCACCATGGAGGACCACACTAATGAGGATGATGCTGACTTCATTGATCATGAGGAGCCCGACACCCCCAATGATGAGTAGTCCAACTTGAGCATTATCATAGGTGTGAGTTATACCCGGTCCCACTGTATCGTAGCTTCACAAAATGGATCTTAAAACCATCTATTTCTAGTTGTGGTGTGTGTTTGTATTGTGTGTTTGGAATGAATGAATGAGAAGAAGTTGTTAGTTTTCAAACCTGAGTCATACTCAAACTTTAAAGCTTTTTGAAACAAACCCATGAACCATAGAAATTTCCCTCTTGTCTCATTATCTATCTCAATCTTTAGATGACTCGCGGTAACCCCAGAGGAAGCAGCTCATCTCAGGACCCAATGCTTCAGATTCTGCAGATGTTAGTTTTAGACCGTGAAGCTGGTAGAGCTGAACGTCAAGCCAACTTAGCCACTCTTCAACAGATAGACCAGATGGCCCACAATCAAGGACATGGAAACCAAGAATACCATGTATCCAAGCTCAAGAACTTCCAGAATACCAATCCTCCTATGTTTAGCAAGTCTGAGGAGCCCTTAGATGCTGATGACTAGCTGCAGACAATGGAAAACAACCTAGAAGTCGAAGGAGTTGAGGCCAATGAGAAGGTACTGTTTGCCACCCACTATCTGGCAGGCTATGCAAGATCTTGGTGGAACAACACCCGTACAATGAACGGAGGACAAATGATGACTTGGGAAGAATTCAAGATAAAGTTCAGCAGGACCCATGTGCCCCCAGGTTTGACCAAAAGGATGAGGGATGAATTCAGAGAGCTAAAGCAGGGAAGAATGACTGTGGTTGAGTACCGTGACAAAATTTCTGTCACTAGCTAGGTATGCCCCTGATGAGATAGACACGGAAGCGAAGAAGAAGGAGAGGTTCCTGAATGGTCTTCACGATGAGATGCAGACAATACTAGTCAACATTCCATTTGACGACCTTGAAGCTTTAGTGGATTCTGCTATCCAGATGGAAGGAAAGATCAACGAAGCCAGTGAGAACCGCAAGCGTTGTACGATGCACCAACTAGGACCCCACCATACCCCGATGTATCGCCCCAACCCGTCTGCAAGATATGACCCAAGAAACAACAGACCCCAATGAACCGTCCGAACTATCCCAATCGTGGCGGAGGAAACCCGAGGCCCGGAGGAAACCACAACAACAACCCTGACAACCCCAATAACTTCAACCGTGCACCGCCAAGGTCCATCACCACCACCACCACCAACAACAATACTACCCCAAGGACTGGAAGCAATGTTGTGCCGATTGCAGGGAAAGACAAGTCAATGATCACTTGCTTTGAATGCGGAGTCACGGGTCACTATTCCAACGAGTGCCCCAAGAAGCTTGCCATAGCAACCAATGTTACTACACCTGCCCAACAGTAGTGACTTGTCTAGCCTGGAAAGAGATTTTCCCTAGGAACCCGCACAACCGTACCGGCCGTCTATTCCACATGAATGCTGAAGAAGCCCAAGAAGCACCAGATGTCATGCTGGGTATGTTCTTTGTCAACTCAGTTCTAGCAAGAGTGTTGTTTGATTTTGGAGCATCGCACTCGTTTGTTACAGAAGAATTTGCATGCACTAGTAATATTCAACCCACCAATTTGAAGCATGTCATGATAGTTCAAATACCTGGTTCAACCACCAAAGCTAGAAAAATTTGCAAGGCCGTACCTATCAGAATCCGTGGGATAGATTTTATGCCAATCTAATAGTACTTGGAACCAAAGGTTTGGAAGTAGTGCTAGGAACGGATTGGATGTCGAAACATCAAGGATTAATCGACTGTGCCAAGAAAGCCATAACCATGACCAGTAGCACTGGAGTATCAGTAGAACATGTATCTGAGACGCTACCCCATCAATTCAAGTGCAACAAGAGTTTAGCCAAATCCACCATTGACCAAGTCAGAGTAGTCTGTGAATACCCCGATGTGTTCCCAGATGAATTGGCCGGTATGCCCCCAGATCAGGATATCGAGTTTATCATTGAACTAGTTCCTGGAACTGGACCCATAGCTCAGAGACCCTATAGTATGAACCCATGTGAATTAGTGGAGCTCAAGAAGCAACTTGATGATATGTTGGGAAAAGGTTTGATACAACCAAGTGCCTCGCCGTGGAGATCACCTATTCTGTTTGTTGATAAGAAGGATGGTGCCAACCATTTGTGTATGGATTATTGGAAGCTAAATGACGTCACCATCAAAAACAAGTAACCACTTCCGAAGATAGAAAATTTGTTTGATCAACTGACTGGTGCCAGAGTGTTTTCTAAGATTGATCTTAGAACTGGTTATCACCAATTGAAGATTCGTGCAACAGATATCCCAAAGACTGCCTTCACCACCAGATATGGATTGTACGAGTACAATGTCATGTCTTTTGAATTAACCAATGCCCCCGCTTATTTCATGAATCTCATGAATAAGATTTTTATGAACTTCTTGGATAAGTTTGTCGTTGTTTTTATCAATGACATTCTGATCTACTCCAAGTCAAAGGAGGACCATGAGCAGCACCTAAGAACCATCCTTGAAACCCTTAGAGAGCATCAGTTGTATGCCAAGTTTAGCAAATATGAGTTCTGGTTAAAGGAAGTAGGATTCCTAGGCCATATCTTATCGGAAGGAGGACTTGCTATCGATCCCGCCAAGATTAAGGATGTGGAAGAATGGAAAGCCCAACCACCCAAACCGAAGTCCATGCATTTCTTGGATTAGCCGGATATTACCACAAGTTTGTTGAAGGATTTTCGAGTATCGCCATGCTGATGACCCAGCTATTGAAGAAAGACAAGAAGTTTGAATGGACGGACAAATGTGAAGCAAGTTTTCAAGATCTCAAGAAGAGATTGATTTTAGCGCCAATTTTGATCATGCCGGATATCAAGAAGCCTTTTGATGTGTATTGTGATGCATCCAAGATTGGTATCAGATGTGTGTTGATGCAAGAAGGCAAAGTCATATTATACCTATCCAGACAACTAAAGCAACTTGAGCAGAATTACCCTACCCATGACTTGGAACTGGCAGCCATAGTTTAGCTTTGAAGACATGGCGTCATTACCTTATGGGTAACCGCTATGAGATTTATTCGGATCACAACAATTTCAAGTACATTTTCACACAGAAGGAGCTGAATATGAGGGAAAGGAGATGGATAGAGTTAATCAAAGATTATGAACTGGACATTCACTATCACCCCGGCAAAGCCAATGTGGTAGTGGATGCTCTTAGTAGATTGCCGTGTAGACTAAACACCATGATTAAGGAAGCCTAGCCAAGTCTGCATGAGGACATGGAAAATTTTAGAATGCAGCTAGTTAGAGAAGGATTTCTAGCTAGCATAGAACTTCAACCCACGTTGATCAGTTAGATCAAGGAAGCTCAAAAAGGAACCACAAGTATTGAAGGAATCAAGCGTCATATTGGTACAGGGAAGGTACCCGGATTCACCGAAGATGAAGAAGGAGTTCTGTGGTATAAAGGACATATCTGTGTGCCAGCAGATTCAGAGTTGAAACAAGTCATTATGCAGGAAGCCCATGATACCCATTATTCTATTCACCCAGGAGGAACCAACATGTATCAGGATTTGAAGCAGCAATTTTGGTGGAACAAAATGAAGAGAGAAGTCAGAAGCTATATAGCCAAGTGTGATATCTGTTAGAGAGTCAAAGCAGAACATCAGCGACCCGCGGGACTTTTGAAACTGTTACAGATTCCGGAATGGAAATGGGATTCTTTCAGAATGGATTTCATCACCGGTTTGCCTACATATAGTAGGGGAAATGATTCTATTTGGGTCATAGTAGATAGATTGTCCAAAGTATCTCATTTCATACCCATCAAGACTACCTATCAAAGCTCGAAGCTAGCGGAGTTATATATTGCTAGAATAGTCAGCCTACATGGAACCCCCAAGACCATTATGTCAGATCGAGGAACCCAGTTTACCTCAAGGTTTTGGAAGAAAGTCCAAGAAGGATTAGGAACCAAACTGAATTTCAGCACAGGTTATCACCCGGAAACCGACGGACAAACTGAAAGAGTAAACCAGACCTTAGAAGATATGCTAAGAGCCTGTGTGTTAGAGTATGGATCTAAATGGGAAGATTGTCTGCCTTTCATGGAATTCTCACACAACAACAGTTATCGAGCCAGTTTGCAAATGGCCCCATTTGAATTTTTGTATGGAAGGAAGTTCTGTACCCCCTTGAATTGGTCGCAAGTAGGAGAGAGTCAGATATTCAGACCAGAAATCCTACGCGAAGCTGAAGAGAATGTTCACAAAGTCCGTGAACACCTCCAGACCGCTCAATCCAGACAGAAGAGTTGTGCTGATAAAAGATGTCAAGACCTGACCTTCAATATCGGAGATTTTGTGTATCTCAAAGTATCACCCTTGAAAGGAATGCAACATTTTTGACTGAAAGGGAAGCTTGATGTCTACGCACGCTTCTATTCTTGTAGACAATGTTGGGCCTCCAAGTGCAGAGGTTTGTAGAATAGCAGCAAGTTTCCCTTAAGTGGATCACCCAAGGTTTATCGAACTCAGGGAGGAAGTGGTCAAAGGTATCCCTCTCAAGCAACCCTGCAATCGAGATACAATAATTCTCTTGTGTCCCCAACACACCCAATACACTTGTCAGGTGTATAGGTGCACAAGTTCGGTAAAGAGATAGTGCAATACAAGTAATATTGATGATTATAAGTGGTAATTGCAATCTGAAATAAGAGTTGCAGCAAGCTAACATGTAACAGAACTGATTGTAAACGGTGTTACAATGCTTAGAAACAAGGCCTAGGGATCATACTTTCACTAGTGGAACTCTCATATAAATATCTTCTCTTGATGATGCTACCCTGAACTACTCTCCGGTTGGACGATGTAGGGCTACAACAGCACACCTTAAAGTTTGCATTCCCCATCTAGATAACCCCTCACTATCACCTTGAGCGCTAGATGGTTCCAACAAACACCACAATCTCATAGAGACACCCAACTCAAATTATACTCATGATAAGTATTAATATAACCTTAGCCAAAGTGCCACACAGTGTGCACACTGTTAACTTCACACACGTGGGGATAAGCAGAGATTAATTTAAGCACTTGAGTAGCAGAATAGATCTATAGATTACAAAGCTCATGATCTCATAAGATCACGCATAGAGAGAGATGAACACATAGCTACTAGTAGAGCCCTTAGCCTCGAGAGAGAACTACTCCCTCCTCATCATGGGAGTCAGCAACAGCGATGGAGATGGCGGTGGAGTCGATGGAGATGGCTCCGGGGGCACTTCCCCATCCCGGTAGGGTGTCGGAATAGAGACTTCTGTCCCCCGAATCTCCTCTTCGGTAGCGGCGGCGTTGCGGAACTTTTCGTGGAATTCTGATCTTGTACCTAGGGTTTTCGTCCCAGGAGGCTTTTATAGGCGAAGGGGCAAGGTCGGTGGGTGCTCGAGGGGCCCACACCACCCCCTGGCGCGGCCTGGGTAGCCCGCGCCACTAGGTGGTGTGGTCAGCTCGTGGCCCCTCTCCGTCTCGTCTTTTGGCTCCGTGAGTCTTCTGGTAAAATATTGACTTTGGCTTTTGTCCGGTCCAATTCCGAGAATATTTTTTTCCCAGCTTTTCTGAAAACAAAAACAGCAGAAAACAGGCAACTGGCACTGTGGCATCTTGTTAATAGGTTAGTTCCCGAAAATGTATAAAAATACCTCAAAGTATGAACAAAACATAAGAAAGTAGATACTAAACAAGCATGTAACATCAAAAATTATAGATACGTTTATGACGTATCAAAGCTTGCCCCCAGATATATTGGACCCTTCAAGATTCTGAGCCGCAGAGGAGAAGTATCCTATCAATTGGAATTGCCTGAGGAAATATCAGCCGTTCATAATGTGTTCCATATCTCGTTACTTCGCAAATGCCTAGAAGTTCCAGAGAAGACAGAAGTTTTCAAGAACCTAGATTACAAAGCCATAGATATCAACAAGGATTTAACCTATCATGAAGTGCCCATCCATATTTTGGAAGAGCATTCAGAACCACCTAGACCAGGAGTATCAAGTTTCTCAAAATCCAGTGGAGTAACCATACCGAAGGAGAAGCTACTTAGGAGCGAGAAGATTATATTAGGACAGAGTTTCCCAATCTCTTTAGTTCCTAGTTTTTCCTGAATCTCGGGACGAGATTCTGTTTAAGGAGGGAAGGTTTAACACCTAAAAAAATATTAAACAAGATTATCAAGTTCTAATCACCCAAGTTCAGGGTTAACAAAAACTTTTATTATTAAACTCTATATGAATGCATGTGTGAGTTCTATTAATGCATGAATGTTTTCTATGCCATGTTTGATTGCTACAAATGATAAGGATTAGTTTAAAAATGAGTACCACATCATCTAGATCATTTCCAAGAAAAATCAAATGAAAAGAAAATCAATGGTGAAGCATATGATCATATGGTCACTTTGGCCAAAGTTAACCACTAGCCCACTTTGGCCATCTCTAGTAAAATATTTCCAACATAAACAATTCTAGTTCTTTTCACCCCTTGCTAGACCAAGTAAAATTGAACCCAAGCAAACTTTACAAATTTACAGAAACCAAATTCAAATCTATTTGAGAGGCAATTCAAAATTGAATCAAATGCAAGTACATAGATCATCATTTTTCAAAAACCACTCAAACCTACGCCACTCAATTCCTAGCAACCAGAGACTACCAAGCATGTGACCAGATCACCCACCAAAAATCATTGAATAATTCAAAGATTAAGTTCATGCAGCCATTTAGTCGAACACTTAGCAGACAGAGTACAAACTCAACAACTATCTACTGCTTGGAATCTATCTTGTGCTCATTCTTGTACTGCAATCAACCCAATAAATCACCCACGATCACTCCCAGTACTTGGCCGTGCAAGGGAGCAACCTCATTCTCCACATTTACCAGTGCCATGACCGTACCGAGCATGTCACTCCGGTCAACCATTGACCAGTCGCCACATGGTGCACCGCCCTCTCCCATGATGTCTAGAGAGTAGCCGTGACCTCACCGCCCCTCTCTGTCCACCCCTTGACCAACGACGAGAAGTGGAGAAGCTAGAATAGCCACGCCCATTTAAGTCCCTGCCATGCCGAGAGCATGACGGAGCACCGAAGCCGCCTCGCACAGCCACGCCGCGCCTCGCTCTCTCCGCTTGTACCCACACTCGCCGCGTCACCAGCCACCTCCTGGACACGATGATTCACCACCGCACGCCCCATGACCACCATACTCGATGACGAACACATCCGTACCTGAACAGAGCGCCGATGTCGCCCGACCGACTAAGGCCGCCCATTGCCACGCCATCACGTGCGTGACGATCGCCGCAGCCCACCGCATCGACCCATGTCATCCGCCATGCCTAGCTCGACCTGTAGCAGCATCGCAGATGAGCCTGACCATGCCACCCTACCTCCAATGCTGGTGTATAAATAGGAGCCACCACAGACCCCAAACGGCACACCAGTTCACTCCTCTCTCTCTCTCAGAAACATCCCAGACCCTTTCCTGGAGCAAGGCGAGCACCACGTCGTCGGAATTTGACCGGAGCTCGTCGCTGCAGTGAAGAAAGGGCGTCGTTGATTGGAGCCACCCCAGGAGCCGCTGCGACCACCAATCGATTCGCCATTGTCTACCAGCCCATTCGCCCCCATCTTCGGACCTAGCTGGAGCCCTGGTAAGCCTCCCACGCCCCCAACCGTGCCGCTAGGTTTTGAGTCTCGCTGGAGTTCTGCGACATAGATGATGAACCTCAGCCGTAGATCTTGTTCTAGTCGTAGCGCTGAGATTGCTGATACCGTTTCGGTTAGATAGAGCCACTAACACGTGGGACCAACCTGTCAGTAGCCCGCTGCACGTGTGCTGTGCAGTTGGGCTGGCCCATTCCTTTTCCCGCGTAGAGCCCAACGATTCAAATAGAATTTTGCCATTTAGTTAAAAATCCTATTCAGTAGCTGTATTCAAAATTGAATTCAAAGAGTTGTACTAAATCAAATTGCATGATTCCAATTGGTTAGAAAGGTATTGAAAATATCTAATCACTCCCGTTGGATTCAACCCATTTGAAATTATAGATGACCTATACCAAAAATAACAAGACAGAGACTTTTGCCACTTCAAATATTTTTATAAAATAAACCATAAACGCTTTTGAGTTGATTCCAACTCTCAAAAATCACATTTGCCATTCTATACATGAATATGTCAAAAGATTTGGTTTTACAGATATGAAACATGGTTTAGTATTAAAAGAATGATATATAGGCATTTCTAATCACTTAAATATTATTAAATAGTAATTCAAATCTTGTAATACATGACCAGCACTTTAAATCACATTCCCAAGTCTTGAAATATGTGGTGATGACATGTTTCCACATGATCCCATATTTTAATTAGAGAATATTAAATCTTAAGTATTTTCCATGAGTAGAAATTAGTTTTCCCAAAATAAGATGACACTACAAGAATTCTGGGAGGTTCATGACGATCTGATATCGTCGTGGATGAGGGCTAAAACATCGTAGATGGCCATCATCGACGAATTCTGTGACAAAAAACAGGTCACGGACCTCATGTCATAATTCAATTTGTGACATTTTCTCTATCTGGAAACGTCACGGCCCGGCTGTGACGTTCCTCCAATTTCGTCGCGGCAAACTAGACCGGCCCAAACCAGGCCCGGTCTGTCATCACGTGTCAAATAACCATGGTAGTCAGAATTATCACAAAGCCTAGAGATCCCCTAGAATATGCAACTACCACATGGAGATGGGTGAACCTGCAGAGTGATAAAATCAGTTGCATCACACACAACTGGAGTGTTTGTGGGTCATCAAGGTGTGGCTTTTGAGACTACATAACACATATGCATTGATCTGTAGGGACTCCATTTGTGTCAAACAACCATGCTGGTCAGAAATACCAGAGAGCCCCTAGAATATGCAACTGCCACATGAAGATGGGTAAACCTGCAGTGTGACACAAGTAGTTGCATCACCACATCCAACTGGACTGTGTGTGGGTCATCAAGGTGTGGCTTTTGAGACTACATAACACATATGCATTGATCTGTAGGGACTCCATTTTTGTCAAACAACCATGGTGGTCAGAAAGCCCAGAGAGCCCCTAGAATATGCAACTGCCACATGGAGATGGGTGAACCTACAGTGTGACAGAAGCAGTTGCATCACCACACCCAACTAGAGTGTGTGTGGGTCATCAAGGTGTGGCTTTTCAGACTCCATAACACAGATGCATTGATCTGTAGGGACTCCATTTGTCAAACAACCATGGTGGTCAGAAACCCACAGGGCCCCTAGAATATGCAACTGCCACATGGAGATGGGTGAACCTGTAGTGTGACAGAAGCAGTTGCATAACTACACCCAACTAGAGTGTGTGTGGATCATCAAGGTTTGGCTTTTGAGACTACATACCACAGATGCATTGATCTGTAGGGACTCCATTTGTGTCAAACAACCATGGTGGTTAGAAAGCCCATAGAGCCCCTAGAATATGCAACTGCCACATGGAGATGGATGAACCTGTAGTGTGACAGAAGCAGTTGCATCACCACACCCAACTGGAGTGTGTGTGGGTCATCAAGGTGTGGCTTTTGAGACTACATAACACAGATGCATTGATTTGTAGGGACTCCATTTGTGTCAAACAACCATGGTGGTTAGAGAGCCTAGAGAGCTCCTAGAATATGTAACTGCCACATGGAGATGAGTGAACCTGCAGTGTGACAGAAGCAGTTGCATCACCACATCCAACTGGAGTGTGTGTGGGTCATCAAGGTGTGGCTTTTGAGACTCCATAACAGAAATGCATTTATCTGTAGGGTATCCATTTGTGTCAAACAACCATGGTGGTCAGAAAGCCTAGAGAGCCCCTAGAAAATGCAACTGCCACATGGAGATGGGTGAACTTGCAGTGTGACAGAAGTAGTTGCATCACAACATCCAACTGGAATGTGTGTGGGTCATCAAGGTGTGGCTTTTGAGACTACACAACAAAGATTCATTGATTTGTAGGGACTCCATTTGTGTCAAATAACCATGGTGGTTAGAGAGCCCAGAGAGCTCCTAGAATATGCAACTGCCACATGGAGATAAGTGAACCTGCAGTGTGACAGAAGCACTTGCATCACCACATCCAACTGGAGTGTGTGTGGGTCATCAAGGTGTGGCTTTTCAGGCTACATAACACAGATGCATTGATCTGTAGGGACTCCATTTTTGTCAAACAACCATGGTGGTCAGAAAGCCCAGAGAGCCCCTAGAATATGCAACTACCACATGGAGATGGGTGAACCTGCAGTGTGACAGAAGCAGTTGCATCACCACACCCAACTGAAGTGTGTGTGGGTCATCAAGGTGTGGATTTTTAGACTCCATAACACAAATGCATTGATCTGTAGGGACTCCATTTTTGTCAAACAACCATGGTGGTCAGAAAGCCCAGAGAGCCCCTAGATTATGCAACTGCCACATGGAGATGGGTGAACCTACTGTGTGACAGAAGCAGTTGCATCACCACACCCAACTGGAGTGTGTGTGGGTCATCAAGGTGTGGCTTTTTAGACTCCATAACACAGATGCATTGATCTATAGGGACTCCATTTGTGTCAAACAACCATGATGGTCAGAAACCCACAGGGCCCCTAGAATATGCAACTGCCACATGGAGATGGGTGAACTTGTAGTGTGACAGAAGCACTTGCATCACTACACCCAACTAGAGTGTGTGTGGATCATCAAGGTTTGGTTTTGAAACTACATACCACAGATGCATTGATCTGTAGGGACTCCATTTGTGTCAAACAACCATGGTGGTCAGAAAGCCCATAGAGCCCCTAGAATATGCAACTGCGACAAGGAGATGGGTGAACCTGTAGTGTGACATAAGCATTTGCATCACTACACCCAATTAGAGTGTGGGTGGATCATCAAGGTGTGGATTTTGATACTACATAACACAGATGCATTGATCTGTAGGGACTCCATTTGTCTCAAACAACCATGGTGGTCAGAAACCCACAGGGCCCCTAGAATATGCAACTGCCACATGGAGATGGGTGAACCTGTAGTGTGACAGAAGAAGTTGCATCACTACACCCAACTAGAGTGTGTGTGGATCATCAAGGTGTGGCTTTTGAGACTACATAACACAGATGCATTGATCTGTAGGGACTCCATTTGTGTCAAACAACCATGGTGGTCAGAAATCCCATAGAGCCCCTAGAATATGCAACTGCCACATGGAGATGGTTGAACCTATAGTGTGACAGAAGCAGTTGCATCACCACACCCAACTGGAGTGTGTGTGGGTCATCAAGGTGTGGCTTTTGAGACTCCATAACAGAAATGCATTGATCTGTAGGGTCTCCATTTGTGTCAAACAACCATGGTGGTCAGAAAGCCCAGAGAGCCCCTAGAAAATGCAACTGCCACATGGAGATGGGTGAACTTGCAGTGTGACAGAAGTAGTTGCATCACAACATCCAACTGGAATGTGTGTGGGTCATCAAGGTGTGGCTTTTGAGACTACATAACACAGATGCATTGATTTGTAGGGACACCATTTGTGTCAAACAACCATGGTGGTTAGAGAGCCTAGAGAGCTCCTAGAATATGCAACTGCCACATGGAGATGAGTGAACCTGCAGTGTGACAGAAGCAATTGCATCACCACATGTAACTGGAGTGTGTGTGGATCATCAAGGTGTGGCTTTTGAGACTACATAACAAAGATGCATTGATTTGTAGGGACTCCATTTGTGTCAAACAACCATGGTGGCTAGAGAGCCCAGAGATCCCCTAGAATATGGAACTGCCGCGTGGAGATGGGTGAACCTGTAGTGTGACAGAAGCAGTTGCATCACCACACCCAACTGGAGTGTGTATGGGTCATCAAGGTGTGGCTTTTTAGACTCCATAACACAGATGAATTGATCTGTAGGGACTCCATTTGTGTCAAACAACCATGGTGGTCAGAAACCCACAGGGCCCCTAGAATATGCAACTGCCACATGGAGATGGGTGAACCTGTAGTGTGACAGAAGCAGTTGCATCACTACACCCAACTAGAGTGTGTGTGGATCATCAAGGTGTGGCTTTTGAGACTACATAACACAGATGCATTGATCTGTAGGGACTCCATTTGTGTCAAGCAACCATGGTGGTCAGAAATCCCATAGAGCCCCTAGAATATGCAACTGCCACATGGAGATGGATGAACCTGTAGTGTGACAGAAGCAGCTGCATCACCACACCCAACTGGAGTGTGTGTGGGTCATCAAGGTGTGGCTTTTGAGACTCCATAACAGAAATGCATTGATCTGTAGGGTCTCCATTTGTGTCAAACAACCATGGTGGTCAGAAAGCCCAGAGAGCCCCTAGAAAATGCAACTGCCACATGGAGATGGGTAAACTTGCAGTGTGACAGAAGTAGTTGCATCACAACATCCAACTGGAATGTGTGTGGGTCATCAAGGTGTGGCTTTTGAGACTACATAACACAGATGCATTGATTTGTAGGGACACCATTTGTGTCAAACAACCATGGTGGTTAGAGAGCCTAGAGAGCTCCTAGAATATGCAACTGCCACATGGAGATGAGTGAACCTGCAGTGTGACAAAAGCAATTGCATCACCACATGTAACTGGAGTGTGTGTGGATCATCAAGGTGTGGCTTTTGAGACTACATAACAAAGATGCATTGATTTGTAGGGACTCCATTTGTGTCAAACAACCATGGTGGCTAGAGAGCCCAGAGATCCCCTAGAATATGGAACTGCCACATGGAGATGGGTGAACCTGTAGTGTGACAGAAGCAGTTGCATCACCACACCCAACTGGAGTGTGTATGGGTCATCAAGGTGTGGCTTTTTAGACTCCATAACACAGATGAATTGATCTGTAGGGACTCCATTTGTGTCAAACAACCATGGTGGTCAGAAACCCACAGGGCCCCTAGAATATGCAACTGCCACATGGAGATGGGTGAACCTGTAGTGTGACAGAAGCAGTTGCATCACTACACCCAACTAGAGTGTGTGTGGATCATCAAGGTGTGGCTTTTGAGACTACATAACACAGATGCATTGATCTGTAGGGACTCCATTTGTGTCAAGCAACCATGGTGGTCAGAAATCCCATAGAGCCCCTAGAATATGCAACTGCCACATGGAGATGGATGAACCTGTAGTGTGACAGAAGCAGTTGCATCACTACACCCAACTGGAGTGTGTGTGGGTCATCAAGGTGTGGCTATTGACACTACATAACATAGATGCATTGATCTCTAGGGACTCCATTTGTGTTAAACAACCATGGTGGTCAGAAAGCCCAGAGAGCCCCTAGAATATGCAACTGCCACATGGAGATGGGTGAACCTGTAGTGTGACAGAAGCAGTTGCATCACCACACCCAACTGGAGTGTGTGTGGGTCATCAAGGCGTGGCTTTTGAGACTCCATAACAGAAATGCATTGATCTGTAGGGTCTCCATTTGTGTCAAACAACCATGGTGGTCAGAAAGCCCAGAGAGCACTTAGAAAATGCAACTGCCACATGGAGATGGCTGAACTTGCAGTGTGACAGAAGTAGTTGCATCACAACATCCAACTGGAATGTGTGTGGGTCATCAAGGTGTGGCTTTTGAGACTACATAACACAGATGCATTGATTTGTAGGGACACCATTTGTGTCAAACAACCATGGTGGTTAGAGAGCCTAGAGAGCTCCTAGAATATGCAACTGCCACATGGAGATGAGTGAACCTGCAGTGTGACAGAAGCAGTTGCATCACCACATGTAACTGGAGTGTGTGTGGATCATCAAGGTGTGGCTCTTGAGACTACATAACAAAGATGCATTGATTTGTAGGGACTCCATTTGTGTCAAACAACCATGGTGGTTAGAGAGCCCAGAGAGCCCCTAGAATATGCAACTGCCACATGGAGATGGGTGAACCTGCAGTGTGACAGAAGCAGTTGCATCACCACACCCAACTGGAGTGTGTATGGGTCATCAAGGTGTGGCTTTTTAGACTCCATAACACAGATGAATTGATCTGTAGGGACTCCATTTGTGTCAAACAACCATGGTGGTCAGAAACCCACAGGACCCCTAGAATATGCAACTGCCACATGGAGATGGGTGAACCTGCGGTGTGACCGAAGCAGTTGCATCACCACACCCAACTGAAGTGTGTGTGGGTCATCAAGGTGTGGCTTTTTAGATTCCACAACACAAATGCATTGATCTGTAGGGACTCCATTTTTGTAAAACAACCATGGTGGTCAGAAAGCCCAGAGAGCCCCTAGAATATGCAACTGCCACATGGAGATGGGTGAACCTGCTGTGTGACAGAAGCAGTTGCATCACCACACCCAACTGGAGTGTGTGTGGATCATCAAGGTGTGGACTTTGAGACTACATAACACAGATGCATTGATCTGTAGGGACTCCATTTGTGTCAAGCAACCATGGTGGTCAGAAATCCCATAGAGCCCCTAGAATATGCAACTGCCACATGGAGATGGATGAACCTGTAGTGTGACAGAACCAGTTGCATCACCACACCCAACTGGAGTGTGTGTGGGTCATCAAGGTGTGGATTTTGACACTACATAACGTAGATGCATTGATCTCTAGGGACTCCATTTGTGTTAAACAACCATGGTCTTCAGAAAGCCTAGAGAGCCCCTAGAATATGCAACTGGCACATGGAGATGGGTGAACCTGTAGTGTGACAGAAGCAGTTGCATCACCACACCCAACTGGAGTGTGTGTGGGTCATCAAGGCGTGGCTTTTGAGACTCCATAACAGAAATGCATTGATCTGTAGGGTCCCCATTTGTGTCAAACAACCATGGTGGTCAGAAAGCCCAGAGAGCCCCTAGAAAATGCAACTGCCACATGGAGATGGGTGAACATGCAGTGTGACAGAAGTAGTTGCATCACAACATCCAACTGGAATGTGTGTGGGTCATCAAGGTGTGGCTTTTGAGACTACATAACATAGATGCATTGATCTGTAGGGACACCATTTGTGTCAAACAACCATGGTGGTTAGAGAGCCCAGAGAGCTCCTAGAATATGCAACTCCCACATGGAGATGAGTGAACCTGCAGTGTGACAGAAGCAGTTGCATCACCACACCCAACTGAAGTGTGTGTGGGTCATCAAGGCGTGGCTTTTTAGACTCCATAACACAAATGCATTGATCTGTACGGACTGCATTTGTGTCAAACAACCATGGTGGTCAGAAAGCCCACAGGGCCCCTAGAATATGCAACTGCCACATGGAGATGGGTGAACCTGTAGTGTGACAGAAGCAGTTGCATCACTACACCCAACTAGAGTGTGTGTGGATCATCAAGGTGTGGATTTTGATACTACATAACACAGATGCATTGATCTGTAGGGAATCCATTTGTGTCAAACAACCATGGTGGTGAGAAACCCACAGGACCCCTAGAATATGCAACTGCCACATGGAGATGGGTGAACCTGTAGTGTGACAGAAGCAGTTGCATCACTACATGTAACTGGAGTGTGTGTGGATCATCAAGGTGTGGCTTTTGAGACTACATAACAAAGATGCATTGATTTGTAGGGACTCCCTTTGTGTCAAACAACCATGGTGGTTAGAGAGCCCAGAGAGCCCCTAGAATATGGAACTGCCACATGGAGATGGGTGAACCTGCAGTGTGCAGAAGCAGTTGCATCACCACACCCAACTGGAGTGTGTGTGGGTCATCAAGGTGTGGCTTTTGACACTACATAACGTAGATGCATTGATCTCTAGGGACTCCATTTGTGTTAAACAACCATGGTGGTCAGAAAGCCCAGAGAGCCCCTAGAATATGCAACTGCCACATGGAGATGGGTGAACCTGTAGTGTGACAGAAGCAGTTGCATCACCACACCCAACTGGAGTGTGTGTGGGTCATCAAGCTGTGGCTTTTGAGACTCCATAACAGAAATGCATTGACCTGTAGGGTCTCCATTTGTGTCAAACAACCATGGTGGTCAGAAAGCCCAGAGAGCCCCTAGAAAATGCAACTGCCACATGGAGATGGGTGAACTTGTAGTGTGACAGAAGTAGTTGCATCACAACATCCAACTGGAATGTGTGTGGGTCATCAAGGTGTGGCTTTTGAGACTACATAACACAGATGCATTGATTTGTAGGGACACCATTTGTGTCAAACAACCATGGTGGTTAGAGAGCCTAGAGAGCTCCTAGAATATGCAACTGCCACATGGAGATGAGTGAACCTGTAGTGTGACATAAGCAATTGCATCACCACATGTAACTGGAGTGTGTGTGGATCATCAAGGTGTGGCTATTGACACTACATAACATAGATGCATTGATCTCTAGGGACTCCATTTGTGTTAAACAACCATGGTGGTCAGAAAGCCCAGAGAGCCCCTAGAATATGCAACTGCCACATGGAGATGGGTGAACCTGTAGTGTGACAGAAGCAGTTGCATCACCACACCCAACTGGAGTGTGTGTGGGTCATCAAGGTGTGGCTTTTGAGACTCCATAACAGAAATGCATTGATCTGTAGGGTCTCCATTTGTGTCAAACAACCATGGTGGTCAGAAAGCCCAGAGAGCCCCTAGAAAATGCAACTGCCACATGGAGATGGGTGAACTTGTAGTGTGACAGAAGTAGTTGCATCACAACATCCAACTGGAATGTGTGTGGGTCATCAAGGTGTGGCTTTTGAGACTACATAACACAGATGCATTGATTTGTAGGGACACCATTTGTGTCAAACAACCATGGTGGTTAGAGAGCCTAGAGAGCTCCTAGAATATGCAACTGCCACATGGAGATGAGTGAACCTGCAGTGTGACAGAAGCAGTTGCATCACCACATGTAACTGGAGTGTGTGTGGATCATCAAGGTGTGGCTCTTGAGACTACATAACAAAGATGCATTGATTTGTAGGGACTCCATTTGTGTCAAACAACCATGGTGGTTAGAGAGCCCAGAGAGCCCTAGAATATGCAACTGCCACATGGATATGGGTGAACCTGCAGTGTGACAGAAGCAGTTGCATCACCACACCCAACTGGAGTGTGTATGGGTCATCAAGGTGTGGCTTTTTAGACTCCATAACACAGATGAATTGATCTGTAGGGACTCCATTTGTGTCAAACAACCATGGTGGTCAGAAACCCACAGGGCCCCTAGAATATGCAACTGCCACATGGAGATGGGTGAACCTGCTGTGTGACAGAAGCAGTTGCATCACCACACCCAACTGGAGTGTGTGTGGGTCATCAAGGTGTGGCTTTTTAGACTCCATAACACAGATGCATTGATCTATAGGGACTCCATTTGTGTCAAACAACCATGATGGTCAGAAACCCACAGGGCCCCTAGAATATGCAACTGCCACATGGAGATGGGTGAACTTGTAGTGTGACAGAAGCACTTGCATCACTAAACAACCATGGTGGTCAGAAAGCCCATAGAGCCCCTAGAATATGCAACTGCGACATGGAGATGGGTGAACCTGTAGTGTGACATAAGCATTTGCATCACTACACCCAACTAGAGTGTGGGTGGATCATCAAGGTGTGGATTTTGATACTACATAACACAGATGCATTGATCTGTAGGGACTCCATTTGTCTCAAACAACCATGGTGGTCAGAAACCCACAGGGCCCCTAGAATATGCAACTGCCACATGGAGATGGGTGAACCTGTAGTGTGACAGAAGAAGTTGCATCACTACACCCAACTAGAGTGTGTGTGGATCATCAAGGTGTGGCTTTTGAGACTACATAACACAGATGCATTGATCTGTAGGGACTCCATTTGTGTCAAACAACCATGGTGGTCAGAAATCCCATAGAGCCCCTAGAATATGCAACTACCACATGGAGATGGTTGAACCTGTAGTGTGACAGAAGCAGTTGCATCACCACACCCAACTGGAGTGTGTGTGGGTCATCAAGGTGTGGCTTTTGAGACTCCATAACAGAAATGCATTGATCTGTAGGGTCTCCATTTGTGTCAAACAACCATGGTGGTCAGAAAGCCCAGAGAGCCCCTAGAAAATGCAACTGCCACATGGAGATGGGTGAACTTGCAGTGTGACAGAAGTAGTTGCATCACAACATCCAACTGGAATGTGTGTGGGTCATCAAGGTGTGGCTTTTGAGACTACATAACACAGATGCATTGATTTGTAGGGACACCATTTGTGTCAAACAACCATGGTGGTTAGAGAGCCTAGAGAGCTCCTAGAATATGCAACTGCCACATGGAGATGAGTGAACCTGCAGTGTGACAAAAGCAATTGCATCACCACATGTAACTGGAGTGTGTGTGGATCATCAAGGTGTGGCTTTTGAGACTACATAACAAAGATGCATTGATTTGTAGGGACTCCATTTTTGTCAAACAACCATGGTGGCTAGAGAGCCCAGAGATCCCCTAGAATATGGAACTGCCACATGGAGATGGGTGAACCTGTAGTGTGACAGAAGCAGTTGCATCACCACACCCAACTGGAGTGTGTATGGGTCATCAAGGTGTGGCTTTTTAGACTCCATAACACAGATGAATTGATCTGTATGGACTCCATTTGTGTCAAACAACCATGGTGGTCAGAAACCCACAGGGCCCCTGGAATATGCAACTGCCACATGGAGATGGGTGAACCTGTAGTGTGACAGAAGCAGTTGCATCACTACACCCAACTAGAGTGTGTGTGGATCATCAAGGTGTGGCTTTTGAGACTACATAACACAGATGCATTGATCTGTAGGGACTCCATTTGTGTCAAGCAACCATGGTGGTCAGAAATCCCATAGAGCCCCTAGAATATGCAACTGCCACATGGAGATGGATGAACCTATAGTGTGACAGAAGCAGTTGCATCACCACACCCAACTGGAGTGTGTGTGGGTCATCAAGGTGTGGCTATTGACACTACATAACATAGATGCATTGATCTCTAGGGACTCCATTTGTGTTAAACAACCATGGTGGTCAGAAAGCCCAGAGAGCCCCTAGAATATGCAACTGCCACATGGAGATGGGTGAACCTGTAGTGTGACAGAAGCAGTTGCATCACCACACCCAACTGGAGTGTGTGTGGGTCATCAAGGCGTGGCTTTTGAGACTCCATAACAGAAATGCATTGATCTGTAGGGTCTCCATTTGTGTCAAACAACCATGGTGGTCAGAAAGCCCAGAGAGCACTTAGAAAATGCAACTGCCACATGGAGATGGCTGAACTTGCAGTGTGACAGAAGTAGTTGCATCACAACATCCAACTGGAATGTGTGTGGGTCATCAAGGTGTGGCTTTTGAGACTACATAACATAGATGCATTGATCTGTAGGGACACCATTTGTGTCAAACAACCATGGTGGTTAGAGAGCCCAGAGAGCTCCTAGAATATGCAACTCCCACATGGAGATGAGTGAACCTGCAGTGTGACAGAAGCAGTTGCATCACCACACCCAACTGAAGTGTGTGTGGGTCATCAAGGCGTGGCTTTTTAGACTCCATAACACAAATGCATTGATCTGTACGGACTGCATTTGTGTCAAACAACCATGGTGGTCAGAAAGCCCACAGGGCCCCTAGAATATGCAACTGCCACATGGAGATGGGTGAACCTGTAGTGTGACAGAAGCAGTTGCATCACTACACCCAACTAGAGTGTGTGTGGATCATCAAGGTGTGGATTTTGATACTACATAACACAGATGCATTGATCTGTAGGGAATCCATTTGTGTCAAACAACCATGGTGGTGAGAAACCCACAGGACCCCTAGAATATGCAACTGCCACATGGAGATGGGTGAACCTGTAGTGTGACAGAAGCAGTTGCATCACTACATGTAACTGGAGTGTGTGTGGATCATCAAGGTGTGGCTTTTGAGACTACATAACAAAGATGCATTGATTTGTAGGGACTCCATTTGTGTCAAACAACCATGGTGGTTAGAGAGCCCAGAGAGCCCCTAGAATATGGAACTGCCACATGGAGATGGGTGAACCTGCAGTGTGCAGAAGCAGTTGCATCACCACACCCAACTGGAGTGTGTGTGGGTCATCAAGGTGTGGCTTTTGACACTACATAACGTAGATGCATTGATCTCTAGGGACTCCATTTGTGTTAAACAACCATGGTGGTCAGAAAGCCCAGAGAGCCCCTAGAATATGCAACTGCCACATGGAGATGGGTGAACCTGTAGTGTGACAGAAGCAGTTGCATCACCACACCCAACTGGAGTGTGTGTGGGTCATCAAGCTGTGGCTTTTGAGACTCCATAACAGAAATGCATTGACCTGTAGGGTCTCCATTTGTGTCAAACAACCATGGTGGTCAGAAAGCCCAGAGAGCCCCTAGAAAATGCAACTGCCACATGGAGATGGGTGAACTTGTAGTGTGACAGAAGTAGTTGCATCACAACATCCAACTGGAATGTGTGTGGGTCATCAAGGTGTGGCTTTTGAGACTACATAACACAGATGCATTGATTTGTAGGGACACCATTTGTGTCAAACAACCATGGTGGTTAGAGAGCCTAGAGAGCTCCTAGAATATGCAACTGCCACATGGAGATGAGTGAACCTGTAGTGTGACATAAGCAATTGCATCACCACATGTAACTGGAGTGTGTGTGGATCATCAAGGTGTGGCTATTGACACTACATAACATAGATGCATTGATCTCTAGGGACTCCATTTGTGTTAAACAACCATGGTGGTCAGAAAGCCCAGAGAGCCCCTAGAATATGCAACTGCCACATGGAGATGGGTGAACCTGTAGTGTGACAGAAGCAGTTGCATCACCACACCCAACTGGAGTGTGTGTGGGTCATCAAGGTGTGGCTTTTGAGACTCCATAACAGAAATGCATTGATCTGTAGGGTCTCCATTTGTGTCAAACAACCATGGTGGTCAGAAAGCCCAGAGAGCCCCTAGAAAATGCAACTGCCACATGGAGATGGGTGAACTTGTAGTGTGACAGAAGTAGTTGCATCACAACATCCAACTGGAATGTGTGTGGGTCATCAAGGTGTGGCTTTTGAGACTACATAACACAGATGCATTGATTTGTAGGGACACCATTTGTGTCAAACAACCATGGTGGTTAGAGAGCCTAGAGAGCTCCTAGAATATGCAACTGCCACATGGAGATGAGTGAACCTGCAGTGTGACAGAAGCAGTTGCATCACCACATGTAACTGGAGTGTGTGTGGATCATCAAGGTGTGGCTCTTGAGACTACATAACAAAGATGCATTGATTTGTAGGGACTCCATTTGTGTCAAACAACCATGGTGGTTAGAGAGCCCAGAGAGCCCTAGAATATGCAACTGCCACATGGATATGGGTGAACCTGCAGTGTGACAGAAGCAGTTGCATCACCACACCCAACTGGAGTGTGTATGGGTCATCAAGGTGTGGCTTTTTAGACTCCATAACACAGATGAATTGATCTGTAGGGACTCCATTTGTGTCAAACAACCATGGTGGTCAGAAACCCACAGGGCCCCTAGAATATGCAACTGCCACATGGAGATGGGTGAACCTGCTGTGTGACAGAAGCAGTTGCATCACCACACCCAACTGGAGTGTGTGTGGGTCATCAAGGTGTGGCTTTTTAGACTCCATAACACAGATGCATTGATCTATAGGGACTCCATTTGTGTCAAACAACCATGATGGTCAGAAACCCACAGGGCCCCTAGAATATGCAACTGCCACATGGAGATGGGTGAACTTGTAGTGTGACAGAAGCACTTGCATCACTAAACAACCATGGTGGTCAGAAAGCCCATAGAGCCCCTAGAATATGCAACTGCGACATGGAGATGGGTGAACCTGTAGTGTGACATAAGCATTTGCATCACTACACCCAACTAGAGTGTGGGTGGATCATCAAGGTGTGGATTTTGATACTACATAACACAGATGCATTGATCTGTAGGGACTCCATTTGTCTCAAACAACCATGGTGGTCAGAAACCCACAGGGCCCCTAGAATATGCAACTGCCACATGGAGATGGGTGAACCTGTAGTGTGACAGAAGAAGTTGCATCACTACACCCAACTAGAGTGTGTGTGGATCATCAAGGTGTGGCTTTTGAGACTACATAACACAGATGCATTGATCTGTAGGGACTCCATTTGTGTCAAACAACCATGGTGGTCAGAAATCCCATAGAGCCCCTAGAATATGCAACTACCACATGGAGATGGTTGAACCTGTAGTGTGACAGAAGCAGTTGCATCACCACACCCAACTGGAGTGTGTGTGGGTCATCAAGGTGTGGCTTTTGAGACTCCATAACAGAAATGCATTGATCTGTAGGGTCTCCATTTGTGTCAAACAACCATGGTGGTCAGAAAGCCCAGAGAGCCCCTAGAAAATGCAACTGCCACATGGAGATGGGTGAACTTGCAGTGTGACAGAAGTAGTTGCATCACAACATCCAACTGGAATGTGTGTGGGTCATCAAGGTGTGGCTTTTGAGACTACATAACACAGATGCATTGATTTGTAGGGACACCATTTGTGTCAAACAACCATGGTGGTTAGAGAGCCTAGAGAGCTCCTAGAATATGCAACTGCCACATGGAGATGAGTGAACCTGCAGTGTGACAGAAGCAATTGCATCACCACATGTAACTGGAGTGTGTGTGGATCATCAAGGTGTGGCTTTTGAGACTACATAACAAAGATGCATTGATTTGTAGGGACTCCATTTGTGTCAAACAACCATGGTGGCTAGAGAGCCCAGAGATCCCCTA
The DNA here is from genome assembly GCA_916181665.1 of Avena sativa. Classification (NCBI taxonomy): domain Eukaryota; kingdom Viridiplantae; phylum Streptophyta; class Magnoliopsida; order Poales; family Poaceae; genus Avena; species Avena sativa. The sequence continues at coordinate 327,854,008 of OV702289.1, forward strand.
GAATATGGAACTGCCACGTGGAGATGGGTGAACCTGTAGTGTGACAGAAGCAGTTGCATCACCACACCCAACTGGAGTGTGTATGGGTCATCAAGGTGTGGCTTTTTAGACTCCATAACACAGATGAATTGATCTGTAGGGACTCCATTTGTGTCAAACAACCATGGTGGTCAGAAACCCACAGGGCCCCTAGAATATGCAACTGCCACATGGAGATGGGTGAACCTGTAGTGTGACAGAAGCAGTTGCATCACTACACCCAACTAGAGTGTGTGTGGATCATCAAGGTGTGGCTTTTGAGACTACATAACACAGATGCATTGATCTGTAGGGACTCCATTTGTGTCAAGCAACCATGGTGGTCAGAAATCCCATAGAGCCCCTAGAATATGCAACTGCCACATGGAGATGGATGAACCTGTAGTGTGACAGAAGCAGTTACATCACCACACCCAACTGGAGTGTGTGTGGGTCATCAAGGTGTGGCTTTTGAGACTCCATAACAGAAATGCATTGATCTGTAGGGTCTCCATTTGTGTCAAACAACCATGGTGGTCAGAAAGCCCAGAGAGCCCCTAGAAAATGCAACTGCCACATGGAGATGGGTGAACTTGCAGTGTGACAGAAGTAGTTGCATCACAACATCCAACTGGAATGTGTGTGGGTCATCAAGGTGTGGCTTTTGAGACTACATAACACAGATGCATTGATTTGTAGGGACACCATTTGTGTCAAACAACCATGGTGGTTAGAGAGCCTAGAGAGCTCCTAGAATATGCAACTGCCACATGGAGATGAGTGAACCTGCAGTGTGACAAAAGCAATTGCATCACCACATGTAACTGGAGTGTGTGTGGATCATCAAGGTGTGGCTTTTGAGACTACATAACAAAGATGCATTGATTTGTAGGGACTCCATTTTTGTCAAACAACCATGGTGGCTAGAGAGCCCAGAGATCCCCTAGAATATGGAACTGCCACATGGAGATGGGTGAACCTGTAGTGTGACAGAAGCAGTTGCATCACCACACCCAACTGGAGTGTGTATGGGTCATCAAGGTGTGGCTTTTTAGACTCCATAACACAGATGAATTGATCTGTATGGACTCCATTTGTGTCAAACAACCATGGTGGTCAGAAACCCACAGGGCCCCTGGAATATGCAACTGCCACATGGAGATGGGTGAACCTGTAGTGTGACAGAAGCAGTTGCATCACTACACCCAACTAGAGTGTGTGTGGATCATCAAGGTGTGGCTTTTGAGACTACATAACACAGATGCATTGATCTGTAGGGACTCCATTTGTGTCAAGCAACCATGGTGGTCAGAAATCCCATAGAGCCCCTAGAATATGCAACTGCCACATGGAGATGGATGAACCTATAGTGTGACAGAAGCAGTTGCATCACCACACCCAACTCGAGTGTGTGTGGGTCATCAAGGTGTGGCTATTGACACTACATAACATAGATGCATTGATCTCTAGGGACTCCATTTGTGTTAAACAACCATGGTGGTCAGAAAGCCCAGAGAGCCCCTAGAATATGCAACTGCCACATGGAGATGGGTGAACCTGTAGTGTGACAGAAGCAGTTGCATCACCACACCCAACTGGAGTGTGTGTGGGTCATCAAGGCGTGGCTTTTGAGACTCCATAACAGAAATGCATTGATCTGTAGGGTCTCCATTTGTGTCAAACAACCATGGTGGTCAGAAAGCCCAGAGAGCACTTAGAAAATGCAACTGCCACATGGAGATGGCTGAACTTGCAGTGTGACAGAAGTAGTTGCATCACAACATCCAACTGGAATGTGTGTGGGTCATCAAGGTGTGGCTTTTGAGACTACATAACACAGATGCATTGATTTGTAGGGACACCATTTGTGTCAAACAACCATGGTGGTTAGAGAGACTAGAGAGCTCCTAGAATATGCAACTGCCACATGGAGATGAGTGAACCTGCAGTGTGACAGAAGCAGTTGCATCACCACATGTAACTGGAGTGTGTGTGGATCATCAAGGTGTGGCTCTTGAGACTACATAACAAAGATGCATTGATTTGTAGGGACTCCATTTGTGTCAAACAACCATGGTGGTTAGAGAGCCCAGAGAGCCCCTAGAATATGCAACTGCCACATGGAGATGGGTGAACCTGCAGTGTGACAGAAGCAGTTGCATCACCACACCCAACTGGAGTGTGTATGGGTCATCAAGGTGTGGCTTTTTAGACTCCATAACACAGATGAATTGATCTGTAGGGACTCCATTTGTGTCAAACAACCATGGTGGTCAGAAACCCACAGGACCCCTAGAATATGCAACTGCCACATGGAGATGGGTGAACCTGCAGTGTGACAGAAGCAGTTGCATCACCACACCCAACTGAAGTATGTGTGGGTCATCAAGGTGTGGCTTTTTAGACTCCACAACACAAATGCATTGATCTGTAGGGACTCGATTTTTGTAAAACAACCATGATGGTCAGAAAGCCCAGAGAGCCCCTAGAATATGCAACTGCCACATGGAGATGGGTGAACCTGCTGTGTGACAGAAGCAGTTGCATCACCACACCCAACTGGAGTGTGTGTGGATCATCAAGGTGTGGACTTTGAGACTACATAACACAGATGCATTGATCTGTAGGCACTCCATTTGTGTCAAGCAACCATGGTGGTCAGAAATCCCATAGAGCCCCTAGAATATGCAACTGCCACATGGAGATGGATGAACCTGTAGTGTGACAGAAGCAGTTGCATCACCACACCCAACTGGAGTGTGTGTGGGTCATCAAGGTGTGGATTTTGACACTACATAACGTAGATGCATTGATCTCTAGGGACTCCATTTGTGTTAAACAACCATGGTCTTCAGAAAGCCTAGAGAGCCCCTAGAATATGCAACTGCCACATGGAGATGGGTGAACCTGTAGTGTGACAGAAGCAGTTGCATCACCACACCCAACTGGAGTGTGTGTGGGTCATCAAGGCGTGGCTTTTGAGACTCCATAAAAGAAATGCATTGATCTGTAGGGTCCCCATTTGTGTCAAACAACCATGGTGGTCAGAAAGCCCAGAGAGCCCCTAGAAAATGCAACTGCCACATGGAGATGGGTGAACATGCAGTGTGACAGAAGTAGTTGCATCACAACATCCAACTGGAATGTGTGTGGGTCATCAAGGTGTGGCTTTTGAGACTACATAACATAGATGCATTGATCTGTAGGGACACCATTTGTGTCAAACAACCATGGTGGTTAGAGAGCCCAGAGAGCTCCTAGAATATGCAACTCCCACATGGAGATGAGTGAACCTGCAGTGTGACAGAAGCAGTTGCATCACCACACCCAACTGAAGTGTGTGTGGGTCATCAAGGCGTGGCTTTTTAGACTCCATAACACAAATGCATTGATCTATACGGACTGCATTTGTGTCAAACAACCATGGTGGTCAGAAAGCCCACAGGGCCCCTAGAATATGCAACTGCCACATGGAGATGGGTGAACCTGTAGTGTGACAGAAGCAGTTGCATCACTACACCCAACTAGAGTGTATGTGGATCATCAAGGTGTGGATTTTGATACTACATAACACAGATGCATTGATCTGTAGGGAATCCATTTGTGTCAAACAACCATGGTGGTGAGAAACCCACAGGACCCCTAGAATATGCAACTGCCACATGGAGATGGGTGAACCTGTAGTGTGACAGAAGCAGTTGCATCACTACATGTAACTGGAGTGTGTTTGGATCATCAAGGTGTGGCTTTTGAGACTACATAACAAAGATGCATTGATTTGTAGGGACTCCATTTGTGTCAAACAACCATGGTGGTTAGAGAGCCCAGAGAGCCCCTAGAATATGGAACTGCCACATGGAGATGGGTGAACCTGCAGTGTGCAGAAGCAGTTGCATCACCACACCCAACTGGAGTGTGTGTGGGTCATCAAGGTGTGGCTTTTGACACTACATAACGTAGATGCATTGATCTCTAGGGACTCCATTTGTGTTAAACAACCATGGTGGTCAGAAGCCCAGAGAGCCCCTAGAATATGCAACTGCCACATGGAGATGGGTGAACCTGTAGTGTGACAGAAGCAGTTGCATCACCACACCCAACTGGAGTGTGTGTGGGTCATCAAGCTGTGGCTTTTGAGACTCCATAACAGAAATGCATTGACCTGTAGGGTCTCCATTTGTGTCAAACAACCATGGTGGTCAGAAAGCCCAGAGAGCCCCTAGAAAATGCAACTGCCACATGGAGATGGGTGAACTTGTAGTGTGACAGAAGTAGTTGCATCACAACATCCAACTGGAATGTGTGTGGGTCATCAAGGTGTGTCTTTTGAGACTACATAACACAGATGCATTGATTTGTAGGGACACCATTTGTGTCAAACAACCATGGTGGTTAGAGAGCCTAGAGAGCTCCTAGAATATGCAACTGCCACATGGAGATGAGTGAACCTGTAGTGTGACATAAGCAATTGCATCACCACATGTAACTGGAGTGTGTGTGGATCATCAAGGTGTGGCTATTGACACTACATAACATAGATGCATTGATCTCTAGGGACTCCATTTGTGTTAAACAACCATGGTGGTCAGAAAGCCCAGAGAGCCCCTAGAATATGCAACTGCCACATGGAGATGGGTGAACCTGTAGTGTGACAGATGCAGTTGCATCACCACACCCAACTGGAGTGTGTGTGGGTCATCAAGGTGTGGCTTTTGAGACTCCATAACAGAAATGCATTGATCTGTAGGGTCTCCATTTTTGTCAAACAACCATGGTGGTCAGAAAGCCCAGAGAGCCCCTAGAAAATGCAACTGCCACATGGAGATGGGTGAACTTGTAGTGTGACAGAAGTAGTTGCATCACAACATCCAAGTGGAATGTGTGTGGGTCATCAAGGTGTGGCTTTTGAGACTACATAACACAGATGCATTGATTTGTAGGGACACCATTTGTGTCAAACAACCATGGTGGTTAGAGAGCCTAGAGAGCTCCTAGAATATGCAACTGCCACATGGAGATGAGTGAACCTGCAGTGTGACAGAAGCAGTTGCATCACCACATGTAACTGGAGTGTGTGTGGATCATCAAGGTGTGGCTCTTCAGACTACATAACAAAGATGCATTGATTTGTAGGGACTCCATTTGTGTCAAACAACCATGGTGGTTAGAGAGCCCAGAGAGCCCCTAGAATATGCAACTGCCACATGGAGATGGGTGAACCTGCAGTGTGACAGAAGCAGTTGCATCACCACACCCAACTGGAGTGTGTATGGGTCATCAAGGTGTGGCTTTTTAGACTCCATAACACAGATGAATTGATCTGTAGGGACTCCATTTGTGTCAAACAACCATGGTGGTCAGAAACCCACAGGACCCCTAGAATATGCAAGTGCCACATGGAGATGGGTGAACCTGCAGTGTGACAGAAGCAGTTGCATCACCACACCCAACTGAAGTGTGTGTGGGTCATCAAGGTGTGGCTTTTTAGACTCCACAACACAAATGCATTGATCTGTAGGGACTCCATTTTTGTCAAACAACCATGGTGGTCAGAAAGCCCAGAGAGCCCCTAGAATATGTAACTGCCACATGGAGATGGGTGAACCTGCTGTGTGACAGAAGCAGTTGCATCACCACACCCAACTGGAGTGTGTGTGGATCATCAAGGTGTGGCTTTTGGGACTACATAACACAGATGCATTGATCTTTAGGGACTCCATTTGTGTCAAACAACCAGGGTGGTCAGAAAGCCCACAGGGCCCCTAGAATATGCAACTGCCACATGGAGATGGGTGAACCTGTAGTGTGACAGAAGTAGTTGCATCACTACACCCAACTAGATTGTGTGTGGATCATCAAGGTGTGGATTTTGATACTACATAACACAGATGCATTGATCTGTAGGGATTCCATTTGTGTCAAACAACCATGGTGGTCAGAAACCCACAGGGCCCCTAGAATATGCAACTGCCACATCTAGATGGGTGAACCTGTAGTGTGACAGAAGCAGTTGCATCACCACACCCAACTGGAGTGTGTGTGGGTCATCAAGGCGTGGCTTTTGAGACTCCATAACAGAAATGCATTGATCTGTAGGGTCCCCATTTGTGTCAAACAACCATGGTGGTCAGAAAGCCCAGAGAGCCCCTAGAAAATGCAACTGCCACATGGAGATGGGTGAACATGCAGTGTGACAGAAGTAGTTACATCACAACATCCAACTGGAATGTGTGTGGGTCATCAAGGTGTGGCTTTTGAGACTACATAACATAGATGCATTGATCTGTAGGGACACCATTTGTGTCAAACAACCATGGTGGTTAGAGAGCCCAGAGAGCTCCTAGAATATGCAACTGCCACATGGAGATGAGTGAACCTGCAGTGTGACAGAAGCAGTTGCATCACCACACCCAACTGAAGTGTGTGTGGGTCATCAAGGCATGGCTTTTTAGACTCCATAACACAAATGCATTGATCTGTACGGACTGCATTTGTGTCAAACAACCATGGTGGTCAGAAAGCCCACAGGGCCCCTAGAATATGCAACTGCCACATGGAGATGGGTGAACCTGTAGTGTGACAGAAGCAGTTGCATCACTACACCCAACTAGAGTGTGTGTGGATCATCAAGGTGTGGATTTTGATACTACATAACACAGATGCATTGATCTGTAGGGAATCCATTTGTGTCAAACAACCATGGTGGTGAGAAACCCACAGGACCCCTAGAATATGCAACTGCCACATGGAGATGGGTGAACCTGTAGTGTGACAGAAGCAGTTGCATCACTACATGTAACTGGAGTGTGTGTGGATCATCAAGGTGTGGCTTTTGAGACTACATAACAAAGATGCATTGATTTGTAGGGACTCCATTTGTGTCAAACAACCATGGTGGTTAGAGAGCCCAGAGAGCCCCTAGAATATGGAACTGCCACATGGAGATGGGTGAACCTGCAGTGTGCAGAAGCAGTTGCATCACCACACCCAACTGGAGTGTGTGTGGGTCATCAAGGTGTGGCTTTTGACACTACATAACATAGATGCATTGATCTCTAGGGACTCCATTTGTGTTAAACAACCATGGTGGTCAGAAAGCCCAGAGAGCCCCTAGAATATGCAACTGCCACATGGAGATGGGTGAACCTGTAGTGTGACAGAAGCAGTTGCATCACCACACCCAACTGGAGTGTGTGTGGGTCATCAAGGTGTGGCTTTTGAGACTCCATAACAGAAATGCATTGATCTGTAGGGTCTCCATTTGTGTCAAACAACCATGGTGGTCAGAAAGCCCAGAGAGCCCCTAGAAAATGCAACTGCCACATGGAGATGGGTGAACTTGTAGTGTGACAGAAGTAGTTGCATCACAACATCCAACTGGAATGTGTGTGGGTCATCAAGGTGTGGCTTTTGAGACTACATAGCACAGATGCATTGATTTGTAGGGACACCATTTGTGTCAAACAACCATGGTGGTTAGAGAGCCTAGAGAGCTCCTAGAATATGCAACTGCCACATGGAGATGAGTGAACCTGTAGTGTGACATAAGCAATTGCATCACCACATGTAACTGGAGTGTGTGTGGATCATCAAGGTGTGGCTTTTGAGACTACATAACAAAGATGCATTGATTTGTAGGGACTCCATTTGTGTCAAACAATCATGGTGGTTAGAGAGCCCCTAGAATATGGAACTGCCACATGGAGATGGGTGAACCTGTAGTGTGACAGAAGCAGTTGCATCACCACACCCAACTGGAGTGTGTATGGGTCATCAAGGTGTGGCTTTTTAGACTCCATAACACAGATGAATTGATCTGTAGGGACTCCATTTGTGTCAAACAACCATGGTGGTCAGAAACCCACAGGGCCCCTAGAATATGCAACTGCCACATGGAGATGGGTGAACCTGTAGTGTGACAGAAGCAGTTGCATCACTACACCCAACTAGAGTGTGTGTGGATCATCAAGGTGTGGCTTTTGGGAGTACATACCACAGATGCATTGATCTTTAGGGACTCCATTTGTGTCAAACAACCAGGGTGGTCAGAAAGCCCACAGGGCCCCTAGAATATGCAACTGCCACATGGAGATGGGTGAACCTGTAGTGTGACAGAAGTAGTTGCATCACTACACCCAACTAGATTGTGTGTGGATCATCAAGGTGTGGATTTTGATACTACATAACACAGATGCATTGATCTGTAGGGACTCCATTTGTGTCAAACAACCATGGTGGTCAGAAACCCACAGGGCCCCTAGAATATGCAACTGCCACATGGAGATGGGTGAACCTGTAGTGTGACAGAAGCAGTTGCATCACTACACCCAACTAGAGTGTGTGTGGATCATCAAGGTGTGGCTTTTGAGACTACATAACAAAGATGCATTGATCTGTAGGGACTCCATTTGTGTCAAGCAACCATGGTGGTCAGAAATCCTATAGAGCCCCTAGAATATGCAACTGCCACATGGAGATGGATGAACCTGTAGTGTGACAGAAGCAGTTGCATCACCACAATCAACTGGAGTGTGTGTGGGTCATCAAGGTGTGGCTATTGACACTACATAACATAGATGCATTGATCTCTAGGGACTCCATTTGTGTTAAACAACCATGGTGGTCAGAAAGCCCAGAGAGCCCCTAGAATATGCAACTGCTACATGGAGATGGGTGAACCTGTAGTGGGACAGAAGCAGTTGCATCACCACACCCAACTGGAGTGTGTGTGGGTCATCAAGGCGTGGCTTTTGAGACTCCATAACAGAAATGCATTGATCTGTAGGGTCTCCATTTGTGTCAAACAACCATGGTGGTCAGAAAGCCCAGAGAGCCCTTAGAAAATGCAACTGCCACATGGAGATGGCTGAACTTGAAGTGTGACAGAAGTAGTTGCATCACAACATCCAACTGGAATGTGTGTGGGTCATCAAGGTGTGGCTTTTGAGACTACATAACACAGATGCATTGATTTGTAGGGACACCATTTGTGTCAAACAACCATGGTGGTTAGAGAGCCTAGAGAGCTCCTAGAATATGCAACTGCCACATGGAGATGAGCGAACCTGCAGTGTGACAGAAGCAGTTGCATCACCACATGTAACTGGAGTGTGTGTGGATCATCAAGGTGTGGCTCTTGAGACTACATAACAAAGATGCATTGATTTGTAGGGACTCCATTTGTGTCAAACAACCATGGTGGTTAGAGAGCCCAGAGAGCCCCTAGAATATGCAACTGTCACATGGAGATGGGTGAACCTGCAGTGTGACAGAAGCAGTTGCATCACCACACCCAACTGGAGTGTGTATGGGTCATCAAGGTGTGGCTTTTTAGACTCCATAACACAAATGAATTGATCTGTAGGGACTCCATTTGTGTCAAACAACCATGGTGGTCAGAAACCCACAGGACCCCTAGAATATGCAACTGCTACATGGAGATGGGTGAACCTGCAGTGTGACAGAAGCAGTTGCATCACCACACCCAACTGAAGTGTGTGTGGGTCATCAAGGTGTGGCTTTTTAGACTCCATAACACAAATGCATTGATCTGTAGGGACTCCATTTTTTTCAAACAACCATGGTGGTCAGAAAGCCCAGAGAGCCCCTAGAATATGCAACTGCCACATGGAGATGGGTGAACCTGCTGTGTGACAGAAGCAGTTGCATCACCACACCCAACTGGAGTGTGTGTGGATCATCAAGGTGTGGCTTTTGAGACTACATAACACAGATGCATTGATCTGTAGGGACTCCATTTGTGTCAACACCCATGGTGGTCAGAAATCCCATAGAGCCCCTAGAATATGCAACTGCCACATGGAGATGGATGAACCTGTAGTGTGACAGAAGCAGTTGCATCACCACACCCAACTGGAGTGTGTGTGGGTCATCAAGGTGTGGCTATTGACACTACATAACATAGATGCATTGATCTCTAGGGACTCCATTTGTGTTAAACAACCATGGTGGTCAGAAAGCCCAGAGAGCCCCTAGAATATGCAACTGCCACATGGAGATGGGTGAACCTGTAGTGGGACAGAAGCAGTTGCATCACCACACCCAACTGGAGTGTGTGTGGGTCATCAAGGCGTGGCTTTTGAGACTCCATAACAGAAATGCATTGATCTGTAGGGTCTCCATTTGTGTCAAACAACCATGGTGGTCAGAAAGCCCAGAGAGCCCTTAGAAAATGCAACTGCCACATGGAGATGGCTGAACTTGAAGTGTGACAGAAGTAGTTGCATCACAACATCCAACTGGAATGTGTGTGGGTCATCAAGGTGTGGCTTTTGAGACTACATAACACAGATGCATTGATTTGTAGGGACACCATTTGTGTCAAACAACCATGGTGGTTAGAGAGCCTAGAGAGCTCCTAGAATATGCAACTGCCACATGGAGATGAGCGAACCTGCAGTGTGACAGAAGCAGTTGCATCACCACATGTAACTGGAGTGTGTGTGGATCATCAAGGTGTGGCTCTTGAGACTACATAACAAAGATGAATTGATCTGTAGGGACTCCATTTGTGTCAAACAACCATGGTGGTCAGAAACCCACAGGACCCCTAGAATATGCAACTGCTACATGGAGAAGGGTGAACCTGCAGTGTGACAGAAGCAGTTGCATCACCACACCCAACTGAAGTGTGTGTGGGTCATCAAGGTGTGGCTTTTTAGACTCCATAACACAAATGCATTGATCTGTAGGGACTCCATTTTTTTCAAACAACCATGGTGGTCAGAAAGCCCAGAGAGCCCCTAGAATATGCAACTGCCACATGGAGATGGGTGAACCTGCTGTGTGACAGAAGCAGTTGCATCTCCACACCCAACTGGAGTGTGTGTGGATCATCAAGGTGTGGCTTTTGAGACTACATAACACAGATGCATTGATCTGTAGGGACTCCATTTGTGTCAACAACCATGGTGGTCAGAAATCCCATAGAGCCCCTAGAATATGCAACTGCCACATGGAGATGGATGAACCCGTAGTGTGACAGAAGCAGTTGCATCACCACACCCAACTGGAGTGTGTGTGGGTCATCAAGGTGTGGCTTTTGAGACTACATAATGTAGATGCATTGATCTCTAGGGACTCCATTTGTGTTAAACAACCATGGTGGTCAGAAAGCCTAGAGAGCCCCTAGAATATGCAACTGCCACATGGAGATGGGTGAACCTGTAGTGTGACAGAAGCAGTTGCATCACCACACCCAACTGGAGTGTGTGTGGGTCATCAAGGCGTGGCTTTTGAGACTCCATAACAGAAATGCATTGATCTGTAGGGTCTCCATTTGTGTCAAACAACCATGGTGGTCAGAAAGCCTAGAGAGCCCCTAGAAAATGCAACTGCCTCATGGAGATGGGTGAACATGCAGTGTGACAGAAGAGTTGCATCACAACATCCAACTAGAATGTGTGTGGGTCATCAAGGTGTGGCTTTTGAGAATACATAACATAGATGCATTGATCTGTAGGGACACCATTTGTGTCAAATAACCATGGTGGTTAGAGAGCCTAGAGAGCTCCTAGAATATGCAACTGCCACATGGAGATGAGTGAACCTGCAGTGTGACAGAAGCAGTTGCATCACCACACCCAACTGAAGTGTGTGTGGGTCATCAAGGCGTGGCTTTTTAGACTCCATAACACAAATGCATTGATCTGTACGGACTGCATTTGTGTCAAACAACCATGGTGGTCAGAAAGCCCACAGGGCCCCTAGAATATGCAACTGCCACATGGAGATGGGTGAACCTGTAGTGTGACAGAAGCAGTTGCATCACTACACCCAACTAGAGTGTGTGTGGATCATCAAGGTTTGGATTTTGATACTACATAACACAGATGCATTGATCTGTAGGGACTCCATTTGTGTCAAACAACCATGGTGGTGAGAAACCCACAGGGCCCCTAGAATATGCAACTGCCACATGGAGATGAGTGAACCTGTAGTGTAACAGAAGCAGTTGCATCACCACACCCAACTGGAGTGTGTGTGGGTCATCAAGGCGTGGCTTTTGAGACTCCATAACAGAAATGCATTGATCTGTAGGGTCTCCATTTGTGTCAAACAACAATGGTGGTCAGAAATCCCAGAGAGCCCTTAGAAAATGCAACTGCCAAATGGAGATGGCTGAACTTGCAGTGTGACAGAACTAGTTGCATCACAACATCCAACTGGAATGTGTGTGGGTCATCAAGGTGTGGATTTTGAGACTACATAACACAGATGCATTGATTTGTAGGGACACCATTTATGTCAAACAACCATGGTGGTTAGAGAGCCTAGAGAGCTCCTAGAATATGCAACTGCCACATGGAGATGAGCGAACCTGCAGTGTGATAGAAGCAGTTGCATCACCACATGTAACTGGAGTGTGTGTGGATCATCAAGGTGTGGCTCTTGAGACTACATAACAAAGATGCATTGATTTGTAGGGACTCCATTTGTGTCAAACAACCATGGTGGTTAGAGAGCCCAGAGAGCCCCTAGAATATGCAACTGTCACATGGAGATGGGTGAACCTGCAGTGTGACAGAAGCAGTTGCATCACCACACCCAACTGGAGTGTGTATGGGTCATCAAGGTGTGGCTTTTTAGACTCCATAACACAGGTGAATTGATCTGTAGGGACTCCATTTGTGTCAAACAACCATGGTGGTCAGAAACCCACAGGACCCCTAGAATATGCAACTGCCACATGGAGATGGGTGAACCTGCAGTGTGACAGAAGCAGTTGCATCACCACACCCAACTGAAGTGTGTGTGGGTCATCAAGGTGTGGCTTTTTAGACTCCATAACACAAATGCATTGATCAGTAGGGACTCCGATTTTGTCAAACAACCATGGTGGTCAGAAAGCCCAGAGAGCCCCTAGAATATGCAACTGCCACATGGAGATGGGTGAACCTGCTGTGTGACAGAAGCAGTTGCATCACCACACCCAACTGGAGTGTGTGTGGATCATCAAGGTGTGGCTTTTGAGACTACATAACACAGATGCATTGATCTGTAGGGACTCCATTTGTGTCAACAACCATGGTGGTCAGAAATCCCATAGAGCCCCTAGAATATGCAACTGCCACATGGAGATGGATGAACCTGTAGTGTGACAGAAGCAGTTGCATCACCACACCCAACTGGAGTGTGTGTGGGTCATCAAGGTGTGGCTTTTGACACTACATAACGTAGATGCATTGATCTCTAGGGACTCCATTTGTGTTAAACAACCATGGTGGTCAGAAAGCCTAGAGAGCCCCTAGAATATGCAACTGCCACATGGAGATGGGTGAACCTGTAGTGTGACAGAAGCAGTTGCATCACCACACCCAACTGGAGTGTGTGTGGGTCATCAAGGCGTGGCTTTTGAGACTCCATAACAGAAATGCATTGATCTGTAGGGTCTCCATTTGTGTCAAACAACCATGGTGGTCAGAAAGCCCAGAGAGCCCCTAGAAAATGCAACTGCCACATGGAGATGGGTGAACATGCAGTGTGACAGAAGTAGTTGCATCACAACATCCCACTGGAATGTGTGTGGGTCATCAAGGTGTGGCTTTTGAGACTACATAACATAGATGCATTGATCTGTAGGGACACCATTTGTGTCAAACAACCATGGTGGTTAGAGAGCCTAGAGAGCTCCTAGAATATGCAACTGCCACATGGAGATGAGTGAACCTGTAGTGTGACAGAAGCAGTTGCATCACCACACCCAACTGAAGTGTGTGTGGGTCATCAAGGCGTGGCTTTTTAGACTCCATAACACAAATGCATTGATATGTACGGACTGCATTTGTGTCAAACAACCATGGTGGTCAGAAAGCCCACAGGGCCCCTAGAATATGCAACTGCCACATGGAGATGGGTGAACCTGTAATGTGACAGAAGCAGTTGCATCACTACACCCAACTAGAGTGTGTGTGGATCATCAAGGTGTGGATTTTGATACTACATAACACAGATGCATTGATATGTAGGGACTCCATTTGTGTCAAACAACCATGGTGGTGAGAAACCCAAAGGGCCCCTAGAATATGCAACTGCCACATGGAGATGGGTGAACCTGCAGTGTGACAGAAGCAGTTGCATCACTACATGTAACTGGAGTGTGTGTGGATCATCAAGGTGTGGCTTTTGAGACTACATAACAAAGATGCATTGATTTGTAGGGACTCCATTTATGTCAAACAACCATGGTGGTTAGAGAGCCCAGAGAGCCCCTAGAATATGGAACTGCCACATGGAGATGGGTGAACCTGCAGTGTGCAGAAGCAGTTGCATCACCACACCCAACTGGAGTGTGTGTGGGTCATCAAGGTGTGGCTTTTGACACTACATAACGTAGATGCATTGATCTCTAGGGACTCCATTTGTATTAAACAACCATGGTGGTCAGAAAGCCCAGAGAGCCCCTAGAATATGAAACTGCCACATGGAGATGGGTGAACCTGTAGTGTGACAGAAGCAGTTGCATCACCACACCCAACTGGAGTGTGTGTGGGTCATCAAGGTGTGGCTTTTGAGACTCCATAACAGAAATGCATTGATCTGTAGGGTCTCCATTTGTGTCAAACAACCATGGTGGTCAGAAAGCCCAGAGAGCCCCTAGAAAATGCAACTGCCACATGGAGATGGGTGAACTTGTAGTGTGACAGAAGTAGTTGCATCACAACATCCAACTGGAATGTGTGTGGGTCATCAAGGTGTGGCTTTTGAGACTACATAAGACAGATGCATTGATTTGTAGGGACACCATTTGTGTCAAACAACCATGGTGGTTAGTGAGCCTAGAGAGCTCCTATAATATGCAAATGCCACATGGAGATGAGTGAACCTGTAGTGTGACAGAAGCAGTTGCATCACCACATCTAACTAGAGTGTGTGTGGGTCATCAAGGTGTGGCTTTTGAGACTACATAACACAGATGCATTGATCTTTAGGGACTCCATTTTTGTCAAACAACCATGGTGGTCAGAAAGCCCAGAGAGCCCCTAGAATATGCAACTGCCACATGGAGATGGGTGAGCCTGCAGTGTGACAGAAGCAGTTGCATCACCACACCCAATTGGAGTGTGTATGGGTCATCAAGGTGTGGCTTTTTAGACTCCATAACACAGATGAATTCATCTGTAGGGACTCCATTTGTGTCAAACAACCATGGTGGTCAGAAACCCACAGGGCCCCTAGAATATGCAACTGCCACATGGAGATGGATGAACCTGTAGTGTGATAGAAGCAGTTGCATCACCACACCCAACTATAGTGTGTGTGGGTCATCAGGGTGTGGCTTTTGACACTACATAACATATATGCATTGATCTCTAGGGACTCCATTTGTGTTAAACAACCATGGTGGTCAGAAAGCCCAGAGAGCCCCTAGAATATGCAACTGCCATATGGAGATTGGTGAACCTGCTGTCTGACAGAAGCAGTTGCATCACCACACCCAACTGGAGTGTGTGTGGATCATCAAGGTGTGGCTTTTGAGACTACATAACACAGATGCATTGATCTGTAGGGACTCCATTTGTGTCAACAACCATGGTGGTCAGAAATCCCATAGAGCCCCTAGAATATGCAACTGCCACATGGAGATGGATGAACCTGTAGTGTGACAGAAGCAGTTGCATCACCACACCAAACTGGAGTGTGTGTGGGTCATCAAGGTGTGGCTTTTGACACTACATAACGTAGATGCATTGATCTCTAGGGACTCCATTTGTGTTAAACAACCATGGTGGTCAGAAAGCCTAGAGAGCCCCTAGAATATGCAACTGCCACATGGAGATGGGTGAACCTGTAGTGTGACAGAAGCAGTTGCATCACCACACCCAACTGGAGTGTGTGTGGGTCATCAAGGCGTGGCTTTTGAGACCCCATAACAGAAATGCATTGATCTGTAGGGTCTCCATTTGTGTCAAACAACCATGGTGGTCAGAAAGCCCAGAGAGCCCCTAGAAAATGCAACCGCCACATGGAGATGGGTGAACATGCAGTGTGACAGAAGAGTTGCATCACAACATCCAAATGGAATGTGTGTGGGTCATCAAGGTGTGGCTTTTGAGACTACATAACATAGATGCATTGATCTGTAGGGACACCTTTTGTGTCAAACAACCATGGTGGTTAGAGAGCCCCGAGAGCTCCTAGAATATGCAACTGCCACATGGAGATGAGTGAACCTGCAGTGTGACAGAAGCAGTTGCATCACCACACCCAACTGAAGTGTGTGTGGGTCCTCAAGGCGTGGCTTTTTACACTCCATAACACAAATGCATTGCTCTGTACGGACTGCATTTGTGTCAAACAACCATGGTGGTCAGAAATCCCACAGGGCCCCTAGAATATGCAACTGCCACATGGAGATGGGTGAACCTGTAGTGTGACAGAAGCAGTTGCATCACTACACCCAACTAGAGTGTGTGTGGATCATCAAGGTGTGGATTTTGATACTACATAACACAGATGCATTGATCTGTAGGGACTCCATTTGTGTCAAACAACCATGGTGGTGAGAAACCCACAGGGCCCCTAGAATATGCAACTGCCACATGGTGATGGGTGAACCTGCAGTGTGACAGAAGCAGTTGCATCACTACATGTAACTGGAGTGTGTGTGGATCATCAAGGTGTGTCTTTTGAGACTACATAACAAATATGCATTGATTTGTAGGGACTCCATTTGTGTCAAACAACCATGGTGGTTAGAGAGCCCAGAGAGCCCCTAGAATATGGAACTGCCACATGGAGATGGGTGAACCTGTAGTGTGACAGAAGCAGTTGCATCACCACACCCAACTGGAGTGTGTGTGGGTCATCAAGGTGTGGCTTTTGAGACTCCATAACAGAAATGCATTGATCTGTAGGGTCTCCATTTGTGTCAAACAACCATGGTGGTCAGAAAGCCCAGAGAGCCCCTAGAAAATGCAACTGCCACATGGAGATGGGTGAACTTGTAGTGTGACAGAAGTAGTTGCATCTCAACATCCAACTGGAATGTGTGTGGGTCATCAAGGTGTGGCTTTTGAGACTACATAACACAGATGCATTGATTTGTAGGGACACCATTTGTGTCAAACAACCATGGTGGTTAGAGAGCCTAGAGAGCTCCTAGAATATGCACCTGCCACATGGAGATGAGTGAACCTGCAGTGTGACAGAAGCAGTTGCATCACCACATCTAACTAGAGTGTGTGTGGATCATCAAGGTGTGGCTTTTGAGACTACATAACACAGATGCATTGATCTGTAGGGACTCCATTTTTGTCAAACAACCATGGTGGTCAGAAAGCCCAGAGAGCCCCTAGAATATGCAACTGCCACATGAAGATGGGTGAGCCTAGAGTGTGACAGAAGCAGTTGCATCACCACACCCAACTGGAGTGTGTATGGGTCATCAAGGTGTGGCTTTTTAGACTCCATAACACAGATGAATTGATCTGTAGGGACTCCATTTGTGTCAAACAACCATGGTGGTCAGAAACCCACAGGGCCCCTAGAATATGCAACTGCCACATGGAGATGGGTGAACCTGTAGTGTGATAGAAGCAGTTGCATCACGACACCGAACTAGAGTGTGTGTGGATCATCAAGGTGTGGCTTTTGAGACTACATACCACAGATGCATTGATCTATAGGGACTCCATTTGTGTCAAACAACCATGGTGGTCAGAAAGCCCATAGAGCGCCTAGAATATGCAACTGCCACATAGAGATGGATGAACCTGTAGTGTGACAGAAGCAGTTGCATCACCACACCCAACTGGAGTGTGTGTGGGTCATCAAGGTGTGGCTTTTGACACTACATAACGTAGATGCATTGATCTCTAGGGATCCATTTGTGTTAAACAATCATGGTGGTCATAAAGCCCAGAGAGCCCCTAGAATATGCAACTGTCACATGGAGATGGGTGAACCTGTAGTGTGACAGAAGAAGTTGCATCATGACACCCAACTGGACTGTGTGTGGGTCATCAAGGTGTGGCTTTTGAGACTCCATAACAGAAATGCATTGATCTGTAGGGTCTCCATTTGTGTCAAACAACCATGGTGGTCAGAAAGCCCACAGAGCCCCTAGAAAATGCAACTACAAGATGGAGATGGGTGAACTTGCAGTGTGATAGAACTAGTTGCATCACAACATCCCACTGGAATGTGTGTGGGTCATCAAGGTGTGGCTTTTGAGACTACATAACACAGATGCATTGATTTGTAGGGACTCCATTTGTGTCAAACAACCATGGTGGTTAGAGAGCCCAGAGAGCTCCTAGAATATGCAACTGCCACATGGAGATGAGTGAACCTGCAGTGTGACAGAAGCAGTTGCATCACCACATCCAACTGGACTGTGTGTGGGTCATCAAGGTGTGGCTTTTGAGACTACATAACACAGATGCATTGATCTGTACGGACTCCATTTTTGTCAAACAACCATGGTGGTCAGAAAGCCCAGAGAGCCCCTAGAATATGCAACTGCCACATGGAGATGGGTGAACCTGCTGTGTGACAAAAGCAGTTGCATCACCACACCCAATTGGAGTGTGTGTGGGTCATCAAGGTGTGTCTTTTAAGACTCCATAACACAGATGCATTGATCTATAGGAACTCCATTTGTGTCAAACAACCATGGTGGTCAGAAACCCACAGGGCCCCTAGAATATGCAACTGCCACATGTAGATGGGTGAACCTGTAGTGTGACAGAAGCACTTGCATCACTACACCCAACTAGAGTGTGTGTGGATCATCAAGGTGTGGCTTTTGAGACTACATACCACAGATGCATTGATCTGTAGGGACTCCATTTGTGTCAAACAACCATGGTGGTCAGAAAGCCCATAGAGCCCCTAGAATATGCAACTGCCACATGGAGATGGATGAACCTGTAGTGTGACAGAAGCAGTTGCATCACCACACCCAACTAGAGTGTGTGTGGGTCATCAAGGTGTGGCTTTTGACACTACATAACGTAGATGCATTGATCTCTAGGGACTCCATTTGTGTTAAACAACCATGGTGGTCATAAAGCCCAGAGAGCCCTTAGAATATGCAACTTCCACATGGAGATGGGTGAACCTGTAGTGTGACAGAAGCAGTTGCATCACGACACCCAACTGGAGTGTGTGTGGGTCATCAAGGTGTGGCTTTTGAGACTCCATAACAGAAATGCATTGATCTGTAGGGTCTCCATTTGTGTCAAACAACCATGGTGGTCAGAAAGCCCAGAGAGCCCCTAGAAAATGCAACTGCCAGATGGAGATGGGTGAACTTGCAGTGTGATAGAAGTAGTTGCATCACAACATCCAACTGGAATGTGTGTGGGTCATCAAGGTGTGGCTTTTGAGACTACATAACACAGATGCATTGATTTTTAGGGACTCCATTTGTGTCAAACAACCATGGTGGTTAGAGAGCCCAGAGAGCTCCTAGAATATGCAACTGCCACATGGAGATGAGTGAACCTGCAGTGTGACTGAAGCAGTTGCATCACCACATCCAACTGGACTGTGTGTGGGTCATCAAGGTGTGGCTTTTGAGACTACATAACACAGATGCATTGATCTGTAGGGACTCCATTTTTGTCAAAAAACCATGGTGGTCAGAAAGCCCAGAGAGCCCCTAGAATATGCAACTGCCACATGGAGATGGGTGAACCTGCTGTGTGACAGAAGCAGTTGCATCACCACACCCAACTGGAGTGTGTGTGGGTCATCAAGGTGTGGCTTTTTAGACTCCATAACACAGATGCATTGATCTATAGGAACTCCATTTGTGTCAAACAACCATGGTGGTCAGAAACCCACAGGGCCCCTAGAATATGCAACTGCCACATGGATATGGGTGAACCTGTAGTGTGACAGAAGCACTTGCATCACTACACCCAACTAGAGTGTGTGTGGATCATCAAGGTGTGGCTTTTGAGACTACATACCACAGATGCATTGATCTGTAGGGACTCCATTTGTGTCAAACAACCATGGTGGTCAGAAAGCCCATAGAGCCCCTAGAATATGCAACTGCCACATGGAGATGGATGAACCTGTAGTGTGACAGAAGCAGTTGCATCACCACACCCAACTGGAGTGTGTGTGGGTCATCAAGGTGTGGCTTTTGACACTACATAAAGTAGATGCATTTATCTCTAGGGACTCCATTTGTGTTAAACAACCATGGTGGTCAGAAAGCCCAGAGAGCCCCTAGAATATGCAACTGCCACATGGAGATGGGTGAACCTGTAGTGTGACAGAAGAAGTTGCATCACGACACCCAACTGGACTGTGTGTGGGTCATCAAGGTGTGGCTTTTGAGACTCGATAACAGAAATGCATTGATCTGTAGGGTCTCCATTTGTGTCAAACAACAATGGTGGTTAGAAAGCCCAGAGAGCCCCTAGAAAATGCAACTGCCAGATGGAGATGGGTGAACTTGCAGTGTGATAGAAGTAGTTGCATCACAACATCCAACTGGAATGTGTGTGGGTCATCAAGGTGTGGCTTTTGAGACTACATAACACATATGCATTGATTTTTAGGGACTCCATTTGTGTCAAACAACCATGGTGGTTAGAGAGCCCAGAGAGCTCCTAGAATATGCAACTGCCACATGGAGATGAGTGAACCTGCAGTGTGACAGAAGCAGTTGCATCACCACATCCAACTGGACTGTGTGTGGGTCATCAAGGTGTGGATTTTGAGACTACATAACACAGATGCATTGATCTGTAGGGACTCCATTTTTGTCAAACAACCATGGTGGTCAGAAAGCCCAGAGAGCCCCTAGAATATGCAACTGCCACACGGAGATGGGTGAACCTGCTGTGTGACAGAAGCAGTTGCATCACCACACCCAACTGGAGTGTGTGTGGGTCATCAAGGTGTGGCTTTTTAGACTCCATAACACAGATGCATTGATCTATAGGAACTCCATTTGTGTCAAACAACCATGGTGGTCAGAAACCCACAGGGCCCCTAGAATATGCAACTGCCACATGGATATGGGTGAACCTGTAGTGTGACAGAAGCACTTGCATCACTACACCCAACTAGAGTGTGTGTGGATCATCAAGGTGTGGCTTTTGAGACTACATACCACAGATGCATTGATCTGTAGGGACTCCATTTGTGTCAAACACCATGGTGGTCAGAAAGCCCATAGAGCCCCTAGAATATGCAACTGCCACATGGAGATGGATGAACCTGTAGTGTGATAGAAGCAGTTGCATCACCACACCCAACTAGAGTGTGTGTGGGTCATCAAGGTGTGGAGTTTGACACTACATAACATAGATGCATTGATCTCTAGGGACTCCATTTGTGTTAAACAACCACGGTGGTCGGAAAGCCCAGAGAGCCCCTAAATATGCAACTGCCACATGGAGATGGGTCAACATGTAGTGTGACAGAAGCAGTTGCATCACGACACCCAACTGGAGTGTGTGTGGGTCATCAAGGTGTGGCTTTTGAGACTCCATAACAGAAATGCATTGATCTGTAGGGTCTCCATTTGGGTCAAACAACCATGGTGGTCAAAAAGCCCAGAGAGACCCTAGAAAATGCAACTGCCACATGGAGATGGGTGAACTTGCAGTGTGACATAAGTAGTTGCATCACAACATCCAACTGGAATGTGTGTGGGTCATCAAGGTGTGGCTTTTGAGACTACATAACAGATGCATTGATTTGTAGGGACTCCATTTGTGTCAAACAACCATGGTGGTTAGAGATCCCAGAGAGCTCCTAGAATATGCAACTGCCACATGGAGATGAGTGAACCTGAAGTGTGACAGAAGCACTTGCATCACCACATCCAACTGGAGTGTGTGTGGGTCATCAAGGTGTGGCTTTTGAGACTACATAACACAGATGCATTGATCTGTAGGGACTCCATTTTTGACAAACAACCATGGTGGTCAGAAAGCCCAGAGAGCCCCTAGAATATGCAACTGCCACATGGAGATGGGTGAACCTGTAGTGTGACAGAAGAAGTTGCATCACGACACCCAATTGGAGTGTGTGTGGGTCATCAAGGTGTGGCTTTTTAGACTCCCTAACACAAATGCGTTTATCTGTAGGGACTGCATTTGTGTCAAACAACCATGGTGGTCAGAAACCCACAGGGCCCCTAGAATATGCAACTGCCACATGGATATGGGTGAACCTGTAGTGTGACAGAAGCACTTGCATCACTACACCCAACTAGAGTGTGTGTGGATCATCAAGGTGTGGATTTTGAGACTACATACCACAGATGCATTGATCTGTAGGGACTCCATTTGTGTCAAACAACCATGGTGGTCAGAAAGCCCATAGAGCCCCTAGAATATGCAACTGCCACATGGAGATGGATGAACCTGTAGTGTGATAGAAGCAGTTGCATCACCACACCCAACTAGAGTGTGTGTGGGTGATCAAGGTGTGGAGTTTGACACTACATAACATAGATGCATTGATCTCTAGGGACTCCATTTGTGTCAAACAACCATGGTGGTCGGAAAGCCCAGAGAGCCCCTAGAATATGCAACTGCCACATGGAGATGGGTCAACCTGTAGTGTGACAGAAGGAGTTGCATCACGACACCCAACTGGAGTGTGTGTGGGTCATCAAGGTGTGGCTTTTGAGACTCCATAACAGAAATGCATTGATCTGTAGGGTCTCCATTTGGGTCAAACAACCATGGTGGTCAAAAAGCCCAGACAGCCCCTAGAAAATGCAACTGCCACATGGAGATGGGTGAACTTGCAGTGTGACATAAGTAGTTGCGTCACAACATCCAACTGGAATGTGTGTGGGTCATCAAGGTGTGGCTTTTGAGACTACATAACAGATGCATTGATTTGTAGGGACTCCGTTTGTGTCAAACAACCATGGTGGTTAGAGAGCCCAGAGAGCTCCTAGAATATGCAACTGCCACATGGAGATGAGTGAACCTGAAGTGTGACAGAAGCACTTGCATCACCACATCCAACTGGAGGTTGTGTGGGTCATCAAGGTGTGGCTTTTGAGACTACATAACACAGATGCATGGATCTATAGGGACTCCATTTTTGACAAACAACCATGGTGGTCAGAAAGCCCAGAGAGCCCCTAGAATATGCAACTGCCACATGGAGATGGGTGAACCTGTAGTGTGACAGAAGAAGTTGCATCACCACACCCAATTGGAGTGTGTGTGGGTCATCAAGGTGTGGCTTTTTAGACTCCCTAACACAAATGCATTGATCTGTAGGGACTGCATTTGTGTCAAACAACCATGGTGGTCAGAAACCCACAGGGCCCCTAGAATATGCAACTGCCACATGGAGATGGGTGAACCTGTAGTGTGACAGAAGTAGTTGCATCACAACATCCAACTGGAATGTGTGTGGGTCATCAAGGTGTGGCTTTTGAGACTACATAACACAGATGCATTGATTTGTAGGGACTCCATTTGTGTCAAGCAACCATGCTGGTTAGAGTGCCTAGAGAGCTCCTAGAATATGCAACTGCCACATGGAGATGAGTGAACCTGCAGTGTGACAGAAGCAGTTGCATCACCACGTCCAACTGGAGTGTGTGTGGATCATCAAAGTGTGGCTTTTGAGACTACATAACACAGATGCATTGATTTGTAGGGACTCCATTTTTGTTAAACAACCATGGTGGTCAGAAAGCCCAGAGAGCCCCTAGAATATGCAACTGCCAAATGGAGATGGGTGAACCTGCAGTGTGACAGAAGCCGTTGCATCACCACACCCAACTGGAGTGTGTGTGGGTCATCAAGGTGTGGCTTTTTAGACTCCATAACACAGATGAATTGATCTGTAGGGACTCCATTTGTGTCAAACAACCATGGTGGTCAGAAACCCACAGGGCCCCTAGAATATGCAACTGCCACATGTTGATGGGTGAACCTATAGTGTGATAGAAGCAGTTGCATCACGACATCGAACTAGAGTGTGTGTGGATCATCAAGGTGTGGCTTTTGAGACTACATACCATAGATGCATTGATCTATAGGGACTCCATTTGTGTCAAACAACCATTGTGGTTAGAAAGCCCATAGAGCCCCTAGAATATGCAACTGCCACATGGAGATGGATGAACCTGTAGTGTGACAAAAGCAGTTGCATCACCATACCCAACTGGAGTGTGTGTGGGTCATCAAGGTGTGGCTTTTGAGACTCCATAACAGAAATGCATTGATCTGTAGGGTCTCCATTTGTGTCAAACAACCATGGTGGTCAGAAAGCCCAGAGAGCCCCTAGAAAATGCAACTGCCAGATGGAGATGGGTGAACTTGCGGTGTGATAGAAGTAGTTGCGTCACAACATCCAACTGGAATGTGTGTGGGTCATCAAGGTGTGGCTTTTGAGACTACATAACACAGATGCATTGATTTGTAGGGACTCCATTCGTGTCAAACAACCATGGTGGTTAGAGAGCCCAGAGAGCTCCTAGAATGTGCAACTGCCACATGGAGATGAGTGAACCTGCAGTGTGACAGAAGCAGTTGCATCACCACATCCAACTGGATTGTGTGTGGGTCATCAAGGTGTGGCTTTTGAGACTACATAACACAGATGCATTGATCTGTAGGGACTCCATTTTTGTCAAACAACCATGGTGGTCAGAAAGCCCAGAGAGCCCCTAGAATATGCAACTGCCACATGGAGATGGGTGAACCTGCTGTGCGACAGAAGCAGTTGCATCACCACACCCAACTGGAGTGTGTGTGGGTCATCAAGGTGTGGCTTTTTAGACTCCATAACACATATGCATTGATCTATAGGAACTCCATTTGTGTCAAACAACCATGGTGGTCAGAAACCCACAGGGCCCCTAGAATATGCAACTGCCACATGGAGATGGGTGAACCTATAGTGTGACAGAAGCACTTGCATCACTACACCCAACTAGAGTGTGTGTGGATCATCAAGGTGTGGCTTTTGAGACCACATACCACAGATGCATTGATCTGTAGGGACTCCATTTGTGTCAAACAACCATGGTGGTCAGAAAGCCCATAGAGCCCCTGGAATATGCAACTGCCACATGGAGATGGATGAACCTGTAGTGTGACAGAAGTAGTTGCATCACCACACCCAACTGGAGTGTGTGTGGGTCATCAAGGTGTGGCTTTTAACACTACATAACGTAGATGCATTGATCTCTAGGGACTCCATTTGTGTTAAACAACCATGGTGGTCAGAAAGCCCAGAGAGCCCCTAGAATATGCAACTGCCACATGGAGATGGGTGAACCTGTAGTGTGACAGAAGCAGTTGCATCACGACACCCAACTGGACTGTGTGTGGGTCATCAAGGTGTGGCTTTTGAGACTCCATAACAGAAATGCATTGATCTTTAGGGTCTCCATTTGTGTCAAACAACCATGGTGGTCAGAAAGCCCAGAGAGCCCCTAGAAAATGCAACTGCCAGATGGAGATGGGTGAACTTGCGGTGTGATAGAAGTAGTTGCATCACAAAATCCAACTGGAATGTGTGTGGGTCATCAAGGTGTGGCTTTTGAGACTACATAACCTAGATGCATTGATTTGTAGGGACTCCATTTGTGTCAAACAACCATGGTGGTTAGAGAGCCCAGAGAGCTCCTAGAATATGCAACTGCCACATGGAGATGAGTGAACCTGCAGTGTGACAGAAGCAGTTGCATCACCACATCCAACTGGACTGTGTGTGGGTCATCAAGGTGTGGCCTTTGAGACTACATAAAACAGATGCATTGATCTGTAGGGACTCCATTTTTGTCAAACAACCATGGTGGTCAGAAAGCCCAGAGAGCCCCTAGAATATGCAACTGCCACATGGAGATGGGTGAACCTGCTGTGTGACAGAAGCGTTTGCATCACCACACCCAACTGGATTGTGTGTGGGTCATCAAGGTGTGGCTTTTTAGACTCCATAACACAGATGCATTGATCTATAGGAACTCCATTTGTGTCAAACAACCATGGTGGTCAGAAACTCACAGGGCCCCTAGAATATGCAACTGCCACATGGAGATGGGTGAACCTGTAGTGTGACAAAAGCACTTGCATCACTACACCCAACTAGAGTGTGTGTGGATCATAAAAGTGTGGCTTTTGAGACTACATACCACAGATGCATTGATCTGTAGGGACTCCATTTGCGTCAAACAACCATGGTGGTCAGAAAGCCCATAGATCCCCTAGAATATGCAACTGCCACATGGAGATGGATGAACCTGTAGTGTGTTAGAAGCAGTTGCATCACCACACCCAACTAGAGTGTGTGTGGGTCATCAAGGTGTGGCGTTTGACACTACATAACATAGATGCATTGATCTCTAGGGACTCCATTTGTGTTAAACAACCATGGTGGTCAGAAAGCCCCTAGAATATGCAACTGCCACATGGAGATGGGTCAACCTGTAGTGTGACAGAAGCAGTTGCATCACGACACCCAACTGGAGTGTGTGTGGGACATCAAGGTGTGGCTTTTGAGACTCCATAACAGAAATGCATTGATCTGTAGGGTCTCCATTTGTGTCAAACAACCATGGTGGTCAAAAAGCCCAGAGAGCCCCTAGAAAATGCAACTGCCACATGGAGATGGGTGAACTTGCAGTGTGACATAAGAAGTTGCGTCACAACATCCAACTGGAATGTGTGTGGGTCATCAATGTGTGGCTTTTGAGACTACATAACACAGATGCATTGATCTGTAGGGACTCCATTTGTGTCAAACAACCATGGTGGTTAGAGAGCCTAGAGAGCTCCTAGAATATGCAACTGCCACATGGAGATGAGTGAACCTGCAGTGTGACAGAAGCAGTTGCATCACCACGTCCAACTGGAGTGTGTGTGGATCATCAAGGTGTGGCTTTTGAGACTACATAACACAGATGCATTGATCTGCAGGGACTCCATTTTTGTTAAACAACCATGGTGGTCAGAAAGCCCAGAGAGCCCCTAGAATATGCAACTGACAAATGGAGATGGGTGAACCTGCAGTGTGACAGAAGCCGTTGCATCACCACACCCAACTAGAGTGTGCGTGGGTCATCAAGGTGTGGCTTTTTAGACTCCATAACACAGATGAATTGATCTGTAGGGACTCCATTTGTGTCAAACAACCATGGTGGTCAGAAACCCACAGGGCCCCTAGAATATGCAACTGCCACATGGAGATGGGTGAACCTGTAGTGTGAAAGAAGCAGTTGCATCACTACACCCAACTTGAGTGTGTGTGGATCATCAAGGTGTGGATTTTGAGACTACATACCACAGATGAATTATTCTGTAGGGACTCCATTTGTGTCAAACAACAATGGTGGTCAGAAAGCCCATAGAGCCCCTAGAATATGCAACTGCCACATGGAGATGGATGGACCTGCTGTGTGACAGAAGCAGTTGCATCACCACACCCAACTGGAGTGTGTGTGGGTCATCAAGGTGTGGCTTTTTAGACTCCATAACACATATGCATTGATCTATAGGAACTCCATTTGTGTTAAACAACCATGGTGGTCAGAAACCCACAGGGCCCCTAGAATATGCAACTGCCACATGGAGATGGGTGAACCTGTAGTGTGACAGAAGCAGTTGCATCACCACACCCAACTAGAGTGTGTGTGGGTCATCAAGGTGTGGCTTTTGACACTACATAACATAGATGCATTGATCTCTAGGGACTCGATTTGTGTTAAACAACCATGGTGGTCAGAAAGCCCAGGGAGCCCCTAGAATATGCAACTGCCACATGGAGATGGGTGAACCTGTAGTG
The DNA here is from genome assembly GCA_916181665.1 of Avena sativa. Taxonomy (NCBI): domain Eukaryota; kingdom Viridiplantae; phylum Streptophyta; class Magnoliopsida; order Poales; family Poaceae; genus Avena; species Avena sativa. The sequence goes on from OV702289.1 coordinate 327,881,779, forward strand.
TGAGAAAAACAGTTGCATCACGACACCCAACTGGAGTGTGTGTGGATCATCAAGGTGTGGCTTTTTAGACTCCATAACAGAAATGCATTGATCTGTAGGTTCTCCATTTGTGTCAAACAACCATTATGGTCAGAAAGCCAGAGAGCCCCTAGAAAATGCAACTGCCACATGGAGATGGGTGAACTTGCAGTGTGACAGAAGTAGTTGCATCACAACATCCAACTGGAATGTGTGTGGGTCATCAAGGTGTGGATTTTGAGACTACATAACACAGATGCATTGATTTGTAGGGACTCCATTTGTGTCAAACAACCATGGTGGTTAGAGAGCCCAGAGAGCTCCTAGAATATGCAACTGCCACATGGAGATGAGTGAACCTGCAGTGTGACAGAAGCAGTTGGATCACCACATCCAACTGGAGTGTGTGTGGGTCATCAAGGTGTGGATTTTGAGACTACATAACACAGATGCATTGATCTGTAGGGACTGAATTTTTGTCAAACAACCATGGTGGTCAGAAAGCCCAGAGCGCCCCTAGAATATGCAACTGCCACATGGAGATGGGTGAACCTGCAGTGTGACAGAAGCAGTTGCATCACCACACCCAACTGGAGTGTGTGTGGGTCATCAAGGTGTGGCTTTTTAGACTCCATAACACAAATGCATTGATCTGTAGGGACTCCATTTGTGTCAAACAACCATGGTGGTCAGAAAGCCCACAGGGCCCCTAGAATATGCAACTGCCACATGGAGATGGGTGAAACTGTAGTGTGACAGAAGCAGTTGCATCACTACACCCAAATAGAGTGTGTGTCGATCATCAAGGTGTGGCTTTTGAGACTACATAACACAGATGCATTGATCTGTAGGGACTCCATTTGTGTCAAACAACCATGGTGGTCAGAAACCCAAAGGGCCCCTAGAATATGCAACTGCCACATGGAGATGGGTGAACCTAGTGTGACAGAAGCAGTTGCATCACTACACCCAACTAGAGTGTGTGTGGATCATCAAGGTGTGGCTTTTGAGACTACATAACACATATGCATTGATCTGTAGGGACTCCATTTGTGTCAAGCAACCATGGTGGTCAGAAATCCTATAGAGCCCCTAGAATATGCAACTGCCACATGGAGATGGATGAACCTGTAGTGTGACAGAAGCAGTTGCATCACCATACCCAACTGGAGTGTGTGTGGGTCATCAAGGTGTGGCTTTTGAGACTCCATAACAGAAATGCATTGATCTGTAGGGTCTCCATTTGTGTCAAACAACCATGGTGGTCAGAAAAGCCCAGAGAGCCCCTAGAAAATGCAACTGCCAGATGGAGATGGGTGAACTTGCAGTGTGATAGAAGTAGTTGCGTCACAACATCCAACTGGAATGTGTGTGGGTCATCAAGGTGTGGCTTTTGAGACTACATAACACAGATGCATTGATTTGTAGGGACTCCATTCGTGTCAAACAACCATGGTGGTTAGAGAGCCCAGAGAGCTCCTAGAATGTGCAACTGCCACATGGAGATGGGTGAACTTGCAGTGTGACAGAAGCAGTTGCATCACCACATCCAACTGGATTGTGTGTGGGTCATCAAGGTGTGGCTTTTGAGACTACATAACACAGATGCATTGATCTGTAGGGACTCCATTTTTGTCAAACAACCATGGTGGTCAGAAAGCCCAGAGAGCCCCTAGAATATGCAACTGCCACGTGGAGATGGGTGAACCTGCTGTGCGACAGAAGCAGTTGCATCACCACACCCAACTGGAGTGTGTGTGGGTCATCAAGGTGTGGCTTTTTAGACTCCATAACACATATGCATTGATCTATAGGAACTCCATTTGTGTCAAACAACCATGGTGGTCAGAAACCCACAGGGCCCCTAGAATATGCAACTGCCACATGGAGATGGGTGAACCTATAGTGTGACAGAAGCACTTGCATCACTACACCCAACTAGAGTGTGTGTGGATCATCAAGGTGTGGCTTTTGAGACCACATACCACAGATGCATTGATCTGTAGGGACTCCATTTGTGTCAAACAACCATGGTGGTCAGAAAGCCCATAGAGCCCCTGGAATATGCAACTGCCACATGGAGATGGATGAACCTGTAGTGTGACAGAAGCAGTTGCATCACCACACCCAACTGGAGTGTGTGTGGGTCATCAAGGTGTGGCTTTTAACACTACATAACGTAGATGCATTGATCTCTAGGGACTCCATTTGTGTTAAACAACCATGGTGGTCAGAAAGCCCAGAGAGCCCCTAGAATATGCAACTGCCACATGGAGATGGGTGAACCTGTAGTGTGACAGAAGCAGTTGCATCACGACACCCAACTGGACTGTGTGTGGGTCATCAAGGTGTGGCTTTTGAGACTCCATAACAGAAATGCATTGATCTGTAGGGTCTCCATTTGTGTCAAACAACCATGGTGGTCAGAAAGCCCAGAGAGCCCCTAGAAAATGCAACTGCCAGATGGAGATGGGTGAACTTGCGGTGTGATAGAAGTAGTTGCATCACAAAATCCAACTGGAATGTGTGTGGGTCATCAAGGTGTGGCTTTTGAGACTAAATAACCTAGATGCATTGATTTGTAGGGACTCCATTTGTGTCAAACAACCATGGTGGTTAGAGAGCCTAGAGAGCTCCTAGAATATGCAACTGCCACATGGAGATGAGTGAACCTGCAGTGTGACAGAAGCAGTTGCATCACCACATCCAACTGGACTGTGTGTGGGTCATCAAGGTGTGGCCTTTGATACTACATAAAACAGATGCATTGATCTGTAGGGACTCCATTTTTGTCAAACAACCATGGTGGTCAGAAAGCCTAGAGAGCCCCTAGAATATGCAACTGCCACATGGAGATGGGTGAACCTGCTGTGTGACAGAAGCGTTTGCATCACCACACCCAACTGGATTGTGTGTGGGTCATCAAGGTGTGGCTTTTTAGACTCCATAACACAGATGCATTGATCTATAGGAACTCCATCTGTGTCAAACAACCATGGTGGTCAGAAACTCACAGGGCCCCTAGAATATGCAACTGCCACATGGAGATGGGTGAACCTGTAGTGTGACAAAAGCACTTGCATCACTACACCCAACTAGAGTGTGTGTGGATCATAAAGGTGTGGCTTTTGAGACTACATACCACAGATGCATTGATCTGTAGGGACTCCATTTGCGTCAAACAACCATGGTGGTCAGAAAGCCCATAGATCCCCTAGAATATGCAACTGCCACATGGAGATGGATGAACCTGTAGTTTGATAGAAGCAGTTGCATCACCACACCCAACTAGAGTGTGTGTGGGTCATCAAGGTGTGGCGTTTGACACTACATAACATAGATGCATTGATCTCTAGGGACTCTATTTGTGTTAAACAACCATGGTGGTCAGAAAGCCCCTAGAATATGCAACTGCCACATGGAGATGGGTCAACCTGTAGTGTGACAGAAGCAGTTGCATCACGACACCCAACTGGAGTGTGTGTGGGACATCAAGGTGTGGCTTTTGAGACTCCATAACAGAAATGCATTGATCTGTAGGGTCTCCATTTGTGTCAAACAACCATGGTGGTCAAAAAGCCCAGAGAGCCCCTAGAAAATGCAACTGCCACATGGAGATGGGTGAACTTGCAGTGTGACATAAGAAGTTGTGTCACAACATCCAACTGGAATGTGTGTGGGTCATCAAGGTGTGGCTTTTGAGACTACATAACACAGATGCATTGATCTGTAGGGACTCCATTTGTGTCAAACAACCATGGTGGTTAGAGAGCCTAGAGAGCTCCTAGAATATGCAACTGCCACATGGAGATGAGTGAACCTGCAGTGTGACAGAAGCAGTTGCATCACCACGTCCAACTGGAGTGTGTGTGGATCATCAAGGTGTGGCTTTTAAGACTACATAACACAGATGCATTGATCTGTAGGGACTCCATTTTTGTTAAACAACCATGGTGGTCAGAAAGCCCAGAGAGCCCCTAGAATATGCAACTGCCAAATGGAGATGGGTGAACCTGCAGTGTGACAGAAGCCGTTGCATCACCACACCCAACTAGAGTGTGCGTGGGTCATCAAGGTGTGGCTTTTTAGACTCCATAACACAGATGAATTGATCTGTAGGGACTCCATTTGTGTCAAACAACCATGGTTGTCAGAAACCCACAGGGCCCCTAGAATATGCAACTGCCACATGGAGATGGGTGAACCTGTAGTGTGAAAGAAGCAGTTGCATCACTACACCCAACTAGAGTGTGTGTGGATCATCAAGGTGTGGATTTTGAGACTACATACCACAGATGAATTATTCTGTAGGGACTCCATTTGTGTCAAACAACAATGGTGGTCAGAAAGCCCATAGAGCCCCTAGAATATGCAACTGCCACATGGAGATGGATGCACCTGCTGTGTGACAGAAGCAGTTGCATCACCACACCCAACTGGAGTGTGTGTGGGTCATCAAGGTGTGGCTTTTTAGACTCCATAACACATATGCATTGATCTATAGGAACTCCATTTGTGTCAAACAACCATGGTGGTCAGAAACCCACAGGGCCCCTAGAATATGCAACTGCCACATGGAGATGGGTGAACCTGTAGTGGGACAGAAGCAGTTGCATCACCACACCCAACTAGAGTGTGTGTGGGTCATCAAGGTGTGGCTTTTGACACTACATAACGTAGATGCATTGATCTCTAGGGACTCGATTTGTGTTAAACAACCATGGTGGTCAGAAAGCCCAGGGAGCCCCTAGAATATGCAACTGCCACATGGAGATGGGTGAACCTGTAGTGTGAGAAAAACAGTTGCATCACGACACCCAACTGGAGTGTGTGTGGATCATCAAGGTGTCGCTTTTTAGACTCCATAACAGAAATGCATTGATCTGTAGGTTCTCCATTTGTGTCAAACAACCATTATGGTCAGAAAGCCAGAGAGCCCCTAGAAAATGCAACTGCCACATGGAGATGGGTGAACTTGCAGTGTGACAGAAGTAGTTGCATCACAACATCCAACTGGAATGTGTGTGGGTCATCAAGGTGTGGATTTTGAGACTACATAACACAGATGCATTGATTTGTAGGGACTCCATTTGTGTCAAACAACCATGGTGGTTAGAGAGCCCAGAGAGGTCCTAGAATATGCAACTGCCACATGGAGATGAGTGAACCTGCAGTGTGACAGAAGCAGTTGGATCACCACAGCCAACTGGAGTGTGTGTGGGTCATCAAGGTGTGGCTTTTGAGACTACATAACACAGATGCATTGATCTGTAGGGACTGAATTTTTGTCAAACAACCATGGTGGTCAGAAAGCCCAGAGAGCCCCTAGAATATGCAACTGCCACATGGAGATGGGTGAACCTGCAGTGTGACAGAAGCAGTTGCATCACCACACCCAACTGGAGTGTGTGTGGGTCATCAAGGTGTGGCTTTTTAGACTCCATAACACAAATGCATTGATCTGTAGGGACTCCATTTGTGTCAAACAACCATGGTGGTCAGAAAGCCCACAGGGCCCCTAGAATATGCAACTGCCACATGGAGATGGGTGAAACTGTAGTGTGACAGAAGCAGTTGCATCACTACACCCAAATAGAGTGTGTGTCGATCATCAAGGTGTGGATTTTGAGACTACATAACACAGATGCATTGATCTGTAGGGACTCCATTTGTGTCAAACAACCATGGTGGTCAGAGACCCAAAGGGCCCCTAGAATATGCAACTGCCACATGGAGATGGGTGAACCTAGTGTGACAGAAGCAGTTGCATCACTACACCCAACTAGAGTGTGTGTGGATCATCAAGGTGTGGCTTTTGAGACTACATAACACATATGCATTGATCTGTAGGGACTCCATTTGTGTCAAACAACCATGGTGGTCAGAAATCCCATAGAGCCCCTAGAATATGCAACTGCCACATGGAGATGGATGAACCTGTAGTGTGACAGAAGCAGTTGCATCACCACACCCAACGAGAGTGTGTGTGGGTCATCAAGGTGTGGCGTTTGAGACTCCATAATAGAAATGCATTTGATCTGTAGGGTCTCCATTTGTGTCAAACAACCATGGTGGTCAGAAAGCCCAGAGAGCCCCTAGAAAATGCAACTACCAGATGGAGATGGATGAACCTGTAGTGTGACAGAAGCAGTTGCATCACCACACCCAACTAGAGTGTGTGTGGGTCATCAAGGTGTGGCTTTTGACACTACATAACGTAGATGCATTTATCTCTAGGGACTCGATTTGTGTTAAACAACCATGGTGGTCAGAAAGCCCAGAGAGCCCCTAGAATATGCAACTGCCATATGGAGATGGGTGAACCTGTAGTGTGACAGAAGCAGTTGCATCACCCCACCCAACTGGAGTGTGTGTGGGTCATCAAGGTGTGGCTTTTGACACTCCATAACATAAATGCATTGATCTGTAGGGTCTCCATTTGTGTCAAACAACCATGGTGGTCAGAAAGCCCAGAGAGCCCCTAGAAAATTCAACTGCCACATGGAGATGGGTGAACTTGTAGTGTGACAGAAGTAGTTGCATCACAACATCCAACTGGAATGTGTGTGAGTCATCAAGGTGTGGCTTTTGAGACTACATAACACAGATGCATTGATTTGTAGGGACTCCATTTGTGTCAAACAACCATGGTGGCTAGAGAGCCCAGAGAGCTCCTAGAATATGCAACTGCCACATGGAGATGAGTGAACCTGCAGTGTGACAGAAGCAGTTGCATCACCACATCCAACTGGAGTGTGTTTGGATCATCAAGGTGTGGCTTTTGAGAGTACATAACACAAATGCATTGATCTATAGGGACTCCATTTTTGTCAAACAACCATGGTGGTCAGAAAGCCTAGAGAGCCCCTAGAATATGCAACTGCCACATGGAGATGGGTGAACCTGCAGTGTGACAGAAGCAGTTGCATAACAACACCCAACTGGAGTGTGTGTGGGTCATCAAGGTATGGATTTTTAGATTCCATAACACAAATGCATTGATCTCTAGGGACTTAATTTGTGTCAAACAACCATGGTGGTCCGAAAGCCCACAGGGTCCCTAGAATATGCAACTGCCACATGGAGATGGGTGAACCTGTAGTGTGACAGAAGCAGTTGCATCACTACACCCAACTAGAGTGTGTGGATCATCAAGGTGTGGCTTTTGATACTACATAACACAGATGCATTGATCTGTAGGGAGTCCATTTGTGTCAAACAACCATGGTGGTCAGAAACCCACAGGGCCCCTAGAATATGCAACTGCCACATGGAGATGGGTGAACCTGTAGTGTGACAGAAGTAGTTGCATCACTAGACCCAACTAGAGTGTGTGTGGATCATCAAGGTGTGGCTTTTGAGAGTACAAAACACAGATGCATTCATCTGTAGGGACTCCATTTGTGTGAAACAACCATGGTGGTCAGAAATCCCATATAGCCCCTAGAATATGCAACTGCCACATGGAGATGGGTGAACCTGTAGTGTGACAGAAGCAGTTGCATCACTACACCCAACTAGAGTGTGTGTGGATCATCAAGGTGTGGATTTTGAGACTACATAACACAGATGCATTGATCTGTAGGGACTCCATTTGTGTCAAACAACCATGGTGGTCAGAAATTCCATAGAGCCCCTAGAATATGCAACTCCCACATGGAGATGGATGAACCTATAGTGTGACAGAACCATTTGCATCACCACACCCAACTGGAGTGTGTGTGGGTCATCAAGGTGTGGCTTTTGAGACTACATAACACAGATGCATTGATCTGTAGGGACTCCATTTGTGTCAAACAACCATGGTGGTCAGAAATCCCTTATAGCCCCTAGAATATGCAACTGCCACATGGAGATGGATGAACCTGTAGTGTGACAGAAGCAGTTGCATCACCACACCCAACTGGAGTGTGTGTGGGTCATCAAGGTGTGGCTTTTGACACTACATAACGTAGATGCATTGATCTCTAGGGACTCGATTTGTGTTAAACAACCATGGTGGTCAGAAAGCCCAGAGAGCCCCTAGAATATGCAACTGCCACATGGAGATGGGTGAACCTGTAGTGTGACAGAAGCAGTTGCATCACCACACCCAACTGGAGTGTGTGTGGGTCATCAAGGTGTGGCTTTTGAGACTCCATAACAGAAATGCATTGATCTGTAGGGTCTCCATTTGTGTCAAACAACCATGGTGGTCCGAAAGCCCAGAGAGCACCTAGAAAATGCAAGTGCCACATGGAGATGGGTGAACTTGCAGTGTGACAGAAGTAGTTGCATCACAACATCCAACTGGAATGTGTGTGGGTCATCAAGGTGTGGCTTTTGAGACTACATATCACAGATGCATTGATTTGTAGGGACTCCATTTGTGTCAAACAACCATGGTGGTTAGAGAGCCCATAGAGCCCCTAGAATATGCAACTGCCACATGGAGATGAGTGAACCTGCAGTGTGACAGAAGCAGTTGCATCACCACATCCAACTGGAGTGTGTGTGGATCATCAAGGTGTGGCTTTTGAGACTACATAACGCAGATGCATTGATCTGTAGGGACTCCATTTTTGTCAAACAACCATGGTGGTCAGAAAGCCGAGAGAGCCCCTAGAATATGCAACTGCCACATGGAGATGGGTGAACCTGCAGTGTGACAGAAGCAGTTGTATCACCACACCCAACTGGAGTGTGTGTGTGGGTCATCAAGGTGTGGATTTTTAGACTCCATAACACAAATGCATTGATCTGTAGGGACTGAATTTGTATCAAACAACCATGGTGGTCCGAAAGCCCACAGGGCCCCTAAAATATGCAACTGCCACATGGAGATGGGTGAACCTGTAGTGTGACCGAAGCAGTTGCATCACTACACCCAACTAGAGTGTGTGTGGATCATCAAGGTGTGGCTTTTGATACTACATAACACAGATGCATTGATCTGTAGGGACTCCATTTGTGTCAAACAACCATGGTGGTCAGAAACCCATAGGGCCCCTAGAATATGCAACTGCCACATGGAGATGGGTGAACCTGTAGTGTGACAGAAGCAGTTGTATCACAACACCCAACTAGAGTGTGTGTGGGTCATCAAGGTGTGGCTTTTGAGACTCCATAACAGAAATGCATTGATCTATAGGGTCTCCATTTGTGTCAAACAACCATGGTGGTCAGAAATCCCAGAGAGCCCCTAGAAAATTCAACTGCCACATGGAGATGGGTGAACTTGTAGTGTGACAGAAGTAGTTGCATCACAACATCCAACTGGAATGTGTGTGAGTCATCAAGGTGTGGCTTTTGAGACTACATAACACAGATGCATTGATTTGTAGGGACTCCATTTGTGTCAATCAACCATGGTGGCTAGAGAGCCCAGAGAGTTCCTAGGATATGCAACTGCCACATGGAGATGAGTGAACCATCAGTGTGACAGAACAAGTTGCATCACCACATCCAACTGGAGTGTGTTTGGATCATCAAGGCGTGGCTTTTGAGACTACATAACACAGATGCATTGATCTATAGGGACTCCATTTTTGACAAACAACCATGGTGGTCAGAAAGCCCAGAGAGCCCCTAGAATATGCAACTGCCACATGGAGATGGGTGAACCTGCAGTGTGACAGAAGCAGTTGCATCACCACATCCAACTGGAGTGTGTGTGGATCATCAAGGTGTGGCTTTTGAGACTACATAACACAGATGCATTGATCTGTAGGGACTCCATTTTTGTCAAACAACCATGGTGGTCAGAAAGCCTAGAGAGCCCCTAGAATATGCAACTGCCACATGGAGATGGGTGAACCTGCAGTGTGACAGAAGCCGTTGCATCACGACACCCAACTGGAGTGTGTGTGGGTCATCAAGGTGTGGCTTTTTAGACTCCATAACACAGATGAATTGATCTATAGGGACTCCATTTGTGTCAAACAACCATGGTGGTCAGAAACCCACAGGGCCCCTAGAATATGCAACTGCCACATGGAGATGGGTGAACCTGTAGTGTGAAAGAAGCAATTACATCACTACACCCAACTAGAGTGTGTGTGGATCATCAAGGTGTGGCTTTTGAGACTACATACCACAGATGCATTGATCTGTAGGGACTCCATTTGTGTCAAACAACCATGGTGGTCAGAAACGCAAAGGGCCCCTAGAATATGCAACTGCCACATGGAGATGGGTGAACCTAGTGTGACAGAAGAAGTTGCATCACTACACCCAACTAGAGTGTGTGTGGATCATCAAGGTGTGGCTTTTGAGACTACATAACACATATGCATTGATCTGTAGGGACTCCATTTGTGTCAAACAACCATGGTGGTCAGAAATCCCATAGAGCCCCTAGAATATGCAACTGCCACATGGAGATGGATGAACCTGTAGTGTGACAGAAGCAGTTGCATCACCACACCCAACTAGAGTGTGTGTGGGTCATCAAGGTGTGGCATTTGAGACTCCATAACAGAAATGCATTTGATCTGTAGGGTCTCCATTTGTGCCAAACAACCATGGTGGTCAGAAAGCCCAGAGAGCCCCTAGAAAATGCAACTACCAGATGGAGATGGATGAACCTGTAGTGTGACAGAAGCAGTTGCATCACCACACCCAACTAGAGTGTGTGTGGGTCATCAAGGTGTGGCTTTTGACACTACATAACGTAGATGCATTTATCTCTAGGGACTCGATTTGTGTTAAACAACCATGGTGGTCAGAAAGCCCAGAGAGCCCCTAGAATATGCAACTGCCATATGGAGATGGGTGAACCTGTAGTGTGACAGAAGCAGTTGCATCACCACACCCAACTAGAGTGTGTGTGGATCATCAAGGTGTGGCTTTTGAGACTCCATAACATAAATGCATTGATCTGTAGGGTCTCCATTTGTGTCAAACAACCATGGTGGTCAGAAAGCCCAGAGAGCCCCTAGAAAATTCAACTGCCACATGGAGTTGGGTGAACTTGTAGTGTGACAGAAGTAGTTGCATCACAACATCCAACTGGAATGTGTGTGAGTCATCAAGGTGTGGCTTTTGAGACTACATAACCCAGATGCATTGATTTGTAGGGACTCCATTTGTGTCAAACAACCATGGTGGCTGGAGAGCCCAGAGAGCTCCTAGAATATGCAACTGCCACATGGAGATGAGTGAACCTGCAGTGTGACAGAAGCAGTTGCATCACCACATCCAACTGGAGTGTGTTTGGATCATCAAGGTGTGGCTTTTGAGAGTACATAACACAGATGCATTGATCTATAGGGACTCCATTTTTGTCAAACAACCATGGTGGTCAGAAAGCCTAGAGAGCCCCTAGAATATGCAACTGCCACATGGAGATGGGTGAACCTGCAGTGTGACAGAAGCAGTTGCATAACAACACCCAACTGGAGCGTGTGTGGGTCATCAAGGTGTGGCTTTTTAGATTCCATAACACAAATGCATTGATCTCTAGGGACTTAATTTGTGTCAAACAACCATGGTGGTCCGAAAGCCCACAGGGTCCCTAGAATATGCAACTGCCACATGGAGATGGGTGAACCTGTAGTGTGACAGAAGCAGTTGCATCACTACACCCAACTAGAGTGTGTGGATCATCAAGGTGTGGCTTTTGATACTACATAACACAGATGCATTGATCTGTAGGGAGTCCATTTGTGTCAAACAACCATGGTGGTCAGAAACTCACAGGGCCCCTAGAATATGCAACTGCCACATGGAGATGGGTGAACCTGTAGTGTGACAGAAGTAGTTGCATCACTAGACCCAACTAGAGTGTGTGTGGACCATCAAGGTGTGGCTTTTGAGAGTACAAAACACAGATGCATTCATCTGTAGGGACTCCATTTGTGTGAAACAACCATGGTGGTCAGAAATCCCATATAGCCCCTAGAATATGCAACTGCCACATGGAGATGGATGAACCTGTAGTGTGACAGAAGTAGTTGCATCACAACATCCAACTGGAATGTGTGTGAGTCATCAAGGTGTGGCTTTTGAGACTACATAACACAGATGCATTGATCTATAGGGAGTCCATTTTTGTCAAGCAACCATGGTGGTCAGAAAGCCCAGAGAGCCCCTAGAATATGCAACTGCCACATGGAGATGGGTGAACCTGCAGTGTGACAGAAGCAGTTGCATCACCACACCCAACTGGAGTGTGTGTGGGTCATCAAGGTGTGTCTTTTTAGACTCCATAACACAAATGCATTGATCTGTAGGGACTGAATTTGTGTCAAGCAACCATGGTGGTCCCAAAGCCCATAGGGCCCCTAGAATATGCAACTGCCACATGGAGATGGGTGAACCTGTAGTGTGACAGAAGCAGTTGCATCACTACACCCAACTAGAGTGTGTGTGGATCATCAAGGTGTGGATTTTGATACTACATAACACAGATGCATTGATCTGTAGGGACTCCATTTGTGTCAAACAACCATGGTGGTCAGAAATTCCATAGAGCCCCTAGAATATGCAACTGCCACATGGAGATGGATGAACCTGTAGTGTGACAGAAGCATTTGCATCACCACACCCAACTGGAGTGTGTGTGGGTCATCAAGGTGTGGCTTTTGAGACTACATAACACAGATGCATTGATCTGTAGGGACTCCATTTGTGTCAAACAACCATGGTGGTCAGAAATCCCTTATAGCCCCTAGAATATGCAACTGCCACATGGAGATGGATGAACCTGTAGTGTGACAGAAGCAGTTGCATCACCACACCCAACTGGAGTGTGTGTGGGTCATCAAGGTGTGGCTTTTGACACTACATAACGTAGATGCATTGATCTCTAGGGACTCGATTTGTGTTAAACAACCATGGTGGTCAGAAAGCCCAGAGAGCCCCTAGAATATGCAACTGCCACATGGAGATGGGTGAACCTGTAGTGTGACAGAAGCAGTTGCATCACCACACCCAACTGGAGTGTGTGTGGGTCATCAAGGTGTGGCTTTTGAGACTCCATAACAGAAATGCATTGATCTGTAGGGTCTCCATTTGTGTCAAACAACCATGGTGGTCAGAAAGCCCAGAGAGCCCCTAGAAAATGCAACTGCCACATGGAGATGGGTGAACTTGCAGTGTGACAGAAGTAGTTGCATCACAACATCCAACTGGAATGTGTGTGGGTCATCAAGGTGTGGCTTTTGAGACTACATATCACAGATGCATTGATTTGTAGGGACTCCATTTGTGTCAAACAACCATGGTGGTTAGAGAGCCCAGAGAGCCCCTAGAATATGCAACTGCCACATGGAGATGAGTGAACCTGCAGTGTGACAGAAGCAGTTGCATCACCACATCCAACTGGAGTGTGTGTGGATCATCAAGGTGTGGCTTTTGAGACTACATAACACAGATGCATTGATCTGTAGGGACTCCATTTTTGTCAAACAACCATGGTGGTAAGAAAGCCCAGAGAGCCCCTAGAATATGCAACTGCCACATGGAGATGGGTGAACCTGCAGTGTGACAGAAGCAGTTGTATCACCACACCCAACTGGAGTGTGTGTGTGGGTCATCAAGGTGTGGCTTTTTAGACTCCATAACACAAATGCATTGATCTGTAGGGACTGAATTTGTATCAAACAACCATGGTGGTCCGAAAGCCCACAGGGCCCCTAAAATATGCAACTGCCACATGGAGATGGGTGAACCTGTAGTGTGACCGAAGCAGTTGCATCACTACACCCAACTAGAGTGTGTGTGGATCATCAAGGTGTGGCTTTTGATACTACATAACACAGATGCATTGATCTGTAGGGACTCCATTTGTGTCAAACAACCATGGTGGTCAGAAACCCATAGGGCCCCTAGAATATGGAACTGCCACATGGAGATGGGTGAACCTGTAGTGTGACAGAAGCAGTTGTATCACAACACCCAACTGGAGTGTGTGTGGGTCATCAAGGTGTGGCTTTTGAGACTCCATAACAGAAATGCATTGATCTGTAGGGTCTCCATTTGTGTCAAACAACCATGGTGGTCAGAAATCCCAGAGAGCCCCTAGAAAATTCAACTGCCACATGGAGATGGGTGAACTTGCAGTGTGACAGAAGTAGTTGCATCACAACATCCAACTGGAATGTGTGTGAGTCATCAAGGTGTGGCTTTTGAGACTACATAACACAGATGCATTGATTTGTAGGGACTCCATTTGTGTCAATCAACCATGGTGGCTAGAGAGCCCAGAGAGTTCCTAGAATATGCAACTGCCACATGGAGATGAGTGAACCATCAGTGTGACAGAACAAGTTGCATCACCACATCCAAGTGGAGTGTGTTTGGATCATCAAGGCGTGGCTTTTGAGACTACATAACACAGATGCATTGATCTATAGGGACTCCATTTTTGACAAACAACCATGGTGGTCAGAAAGCCCAGAGAGCCCCTAGAATATGCAACTGCCACATGGAGATGGGTGAACCTGCAGTGTGACAGAAGCAGTTGCATCACCACATCCAACTGGAGTGTGTGTGGATCATCAAGGTGTGGCTTTTGAGACTACATAACACAGATGCATTGATCTGTAGGGACTCCATTTTTGTCAAACAACCATGGTGGTCAGAAAGCCTAGAGAGCCCCTAGAATATGCAACTGCCACATGGAGATGGGTGAACCTGCAGTGTGACAGAAGCCGTTGCATCACGACACCCAACTGGAGTGTGTGTGGGTCATCAAGGTGTGGCTTTTTAGACTCCATAATACAGATGAATTGATCTATAGGGACTCCATTTGTGTCAAACAACCATGGTGGTCAGAAACCCACAGGGCCCCTAGAATATGCAACTGCCACATGGAGATGGGTGAACCTGTAGTGTGAAAGAAGCAGTTGCATCACTACACCCAACTAGAGTGTGTGTGGATCATCAAGGTGTGGCTTTTGAGACTACATACCACAGATGCATTGATCTGTAGGGACTCCATTTGTGTCAAACAACCATGGTGGTCAGAAATCCCATAGAGCCCCTAGAATATGCAACTGCCACATGGAGATGGATGAACCTGTAGTGTGACAGAAGTAGTTGCATCACAACATCCAACTGGAATGTGTGTGAGTCATCAAGGTGTGGCTTTTGAGACTACATAACACAGATGCATTGATCTATAGGGAGTCCATTTTTGTCAAGCAACCATGGTGGTCAGAAAGCCCAGAGAGCCCCTAGAATATGCAACTGCCACATGGAGATGGGTGAACCTGCAGTGTGACAGAAGCAGTTGCATCACCACACCCAACTGGAGTGTGTGTGGGTCATCAAGGTGTGTCTTTTTAGACTCCATAACACAAATGCATTGATCTGTAGGGACTGAATTTGTGTCAAGCAACCATGGTGGTCCCAAAGCCCATAGGGCCCCTAGAATATGCAACTGCCACATGGAGATGGGTGAACCTGTAGTGTGACAGAAGCAGTTGCATCACTACACCCAACTAGAGTGTGTGTGGATCATCAAGGTGTGGATTTTGATACTACATAACACAGATGCATTGATCTGTAGGGACTCCATTTGTGTCAAACAACCATGGTGGTCAGAAATTCCATAGAGCCCCTAGAATATGCAACTGCCACATGGAGATGGATGAACCTGTAGTGTGACAGAAGCATTTGCATCACCACACCCAACTGGAGTGTGTGTGGGTCATCAAGGTGTGGCTTTTGAGACTACATAACACAGATGCATTGATCTGTAGGGACTCCATTTGTGTCAAACAACCATGGTGGTCAGAAATCCCTTATAGCCCCTAGAATATGCAAATGCCACATGGAGATGGATGAACCTGTAGTGTGACAGAAGCAGTTGCATCACCACACCCAACTGGAGTGTGTGTGGGTCATCAAGGTGTGGCTTTTGACACTACATAACGTAGATGCATTGATCTCTAGGGACTCGATTTGTGTTAAACAACCATGGTGGTCAGAAAGCCCAGAGAGCCCCTAGAATATGCAACTGCCACATGGAGATGGGTGAACCTGTAGTGTGACAGAAGCAGTTGCATCACCACACCCAACTGGAGTGTGTGTGGGTCATCAAGGTGTGGCTTTTGAGACTCCATAACAGAAATGCATTGATCTGTAGGGTCTCCATTTGTGTCAAACAACCATGGTGGTCAGAAAGCCCAGAGAGCCCCTAGAAAATGCAACTGCCACATGGAGATGGGTGAACTTGCAGTGTGACAGAAGTAGTTGCATCACAACATCCAACTGGAATGTGTGTGGGTCATCAAGGTGTGGCTTTTGAGACTACATATCACAGATGCATTGATTTGTAGGGACTCCATTTGTGTCAAACAACCATGGTGGTTAGAGAGCCCAGAGAGCCCCTAGAATATGCAACTGCCACATGGAGATGAGTGAACCTGCAGTGTGACAGAAGCAGTTGCATCACCACATCCAACTGGAGTGTGTGTGGATCATCAAGGTGTGGCTTTTGAGACTACATAACACAGATGCATTGATCTGTAGGGACTCCATTTTTGTCAAACAACCATGGTGGTCAGAAAGCCCAGAGAGCCCCTAGAATATGCAACTGCCACATGGAGATGGGTGAACCTGCAGTGTGACAGAAGCAGTTGTATCACCACACCCAACTGGAGTGTGTGTGTGGGTCATCAAGGTGTGGCTTTTTAGACTCCATAACACAAATGCATTGATCTGTAGAGACTGAATTTGTATCAAACAACCATGGTGGTCCGAAAGCCCACAGGGCCCCTAAAATATGCAACTGCCACATGGAGATGGGTGAACCTGTAGTGTGACCGAAGCAGTTGCATCACTACACCCAACTAGAGTGTGTGTGGATCATCAAGGTGTGGCTTTTGATACTACATAACACAGATGCATTGATCTGTAGGGACTCCATTTGTGTCAAACAACCATGGTGGTCAGAAACCCATAGGGCCCCTAGAATATGCAACTGCCACATGGAGATGGGTGAACCTGTAGTGTGACAGAAGCAGTTGTATCACAACACCCAACTGGAGTGTGTGTGGGTCATCAAGGTGTGGCTTTTGAGACTCCATAACAGAAATGCATTGATCTGTAGGGTCTCCATTTGTGTCAAACAACCATGGTGGTCAGAAATCCCAGAGAGCCCCTAGAAAATTCAACTGCCACATGGAGATGGGTGAACTTGCAGTGTGACAGAAGTAGTTGCATCACAACATCCAACTGGAATGTGTGTGAGTCATCAAGGTGTGGCTTTTGAGACTACATAACACAGATGCATTGATTTGTAGGGACTCCATTTGTGTCAATCAACCATGGTGGCTAGAGAGCCCAGAGAGTTCCTAGAATATGCAACTGCCACATGGAGATGAGTGAACCATCAGTGTGACAGAACAAGTTGCATCACCACATCCAACTGGAGTGTGTTTGGATCATCAAGGCGTGGCTTTTGAGACTACATAACACAGATGCATTGATCTATAGGGACTCCATTTTTGACAAACAACCATGGTGGTCAGAAAGCCCAGAGAGCCCCTAGAATATGCAACTGCCACATGGAGATGGGTGAACCTGCAGTGTGACAGAAGCAGTTGCATCACCACATCCAACTGGAGTGTGTGTGGATCATCAAGGTGTGGCTTTTGAGACTACATAACACAGATGCATTGATCTGTAGGGACTCCATTTTTGTCAAACAACCATGGTGGTCAGAAAGCCTAGAGAGCCCCTAGAATATGCAACTGCCACATGGAGATGGGTGAACCTGCAGTGTGACAGAAGCCGTTGCATCACGACACCCAACTGGAGTGTGTGTGGGTCATCAAGGTGTGGCTTTTTAGACTCCATAATACAGATGAATTGATCTATAGGGACTCCATTTGTGTCAAACAACCATGGTGGTCAGAAACCCACAGGGCCCCTAGAATATGCAACTGCCACATGGAGATGGGTGAACCTGTAGTGTGAAAGAAGCAGTTGCATCACTACACCCAACTAGAGTGTGTGTGGATCATCAAGGTGTGGCTTTTGAGACTACATACCACAGATGCATTGATCTGTAGGGACTCCATTTGTGTCAAACAACCATGGTGGTCAGAAATCCCATAGAGCCCCTAGAATATGCAACTGCCACATGGAGATGGATGAACCTGTAGTGTGACAGAAGCAGTTGCATCACCACCCCCAACTGGAGTGTGTGTGGGTCATCAACGTGCGGCTTTTGACACTACATAACGTAGATGCATTGATCTCTAGGGACTCCATTTGTGTTAAACAACTATGGTGGTCAGAAAGCCCAGAGAGCCCCTAGAATATGCAACTGCCACATGGAGATGGGTGAAACTGTAGTGTGACAGAAGCAGTTGCATCACGACACCCAACTGGAGTGTGTGTGGATCATCAAGGTGTGGCTTTTTAGACTCCATAACAGAAATGCATTGATCTGTAGGGTCTCCATTTGTGTCAAACAACCATGGTGGTCAGAAAGCCTAGAGAGCCCCTAGAAAATGCAACTGCCACATGGAGATGGGTGAACTTGTAGTGTGACAGACGTAGTTGCATCACAACATCCAACTGGAATGTGTGTGGGTCATCAAGGTGTGGCTTTTGAGACTACATAACATAGATGCATTGATTTGTAGGGACTCCATTTGTGTCAAACAACCATGGTGGTTAGAGAGCCCAGAGAGCCCCTAGAATATGCAACTGCCACATGGAGATGGGTGAACCTGCAGTGTGACAGAAGCAGTTGCATCACCACACCCAACTGGAGTGTGTGTGGGTCATCAAGGTGTGGCTTTTTAGACTCCATAACACAAATGCATTGATCTGTAGGGACTCCATTTGTGTAAAACAACCATGGTGGTCAGAAAGCCCACAGGGCTCCTAGAGTATGCAACTGCCACATGGAGATGGGTGAAACTGTAGTCTGACAGAAGCAGTTGCATCACTACACCCAAATAGAGTGTGTGTGGATCATCAAGGTGTGGCTTTTGAGACTACATAACACAGATGCATTGATCTGTAGGGCTCCATTTGTGTCAAATAACCATGGTTGTCAGAAATCCACAGGGCCCCTAGAATATGCAACTGCCACATGGAGATGGGTGAACCTAGTGTGACAGAAGAAGTTGCATCACTACACCCAACTAGAGTGTGTGTGGATCATCAAGGTGTGGCTTTTGAGACTACATAACACATATGCATTGATCTGTAGGGACTCCATTTTTGTCAAACAACCATGGTGGTCAGAAATCCCATAGAGCCCCTAGAATATGCAACTACCACATGGAGATAGATGAACCTGTAGTGTGACAGAAGCAGTTGCATCACCACACCCAACTGTTGTGTGTGTGGGTCATCAAGGTGTGGCTTTTGACACTACATAACGTAGATGCATTGATCTCTAGGGACTCCATTTGTATTAAACAACCATGGTGGTCAGAATGCCCAGAGAGCCCCTAGAATATGCAAGTGCCACATGGAGATGGGTGAACCTGCAGTGTGACAGAAGTAGTTGCATAACAACATCCAACTGGAATGTGTGTGAGTCATCAAGGTGTGGCTTTTGAAACTACATAACACATATGCATTGATTTGTAGGGACTCCATTTGTGTCAAACAACCATGGTGGTTAGAGAGCCCAGAGAGCTCCTAGAATATGCAACTGCCACATGGAGATGAGTGAACCTGCAGTGTGACAGAAGCAGTTGCATCACCACATCCAACTGGAGTGTGTTTGGATCATCAAGGTGTGGCTTTTGAGACTACATAACACAGATGCATTGATCTGTAGGGACTCCATTTTTGTCAAACAACGATGGTGGTCAGAAAGCCCAGAGAGCCCCTAGAATATGCAACTGCCACATGGAGATGGGTGAACCTGCAGTGTGACAGAAGCAGTTGCATCACGACACCCAACTGGAGTGTGTGTGGGTCATCAAGGTGTGGCTTTTTAGACTCCATAACACAAATGCATTGATCTATAGGGACTCCATTTGTGTCAAACAACCATGGTGGTCAGAAAGCCCACAGGGCCCCTAGAATATGCAACTGCCACATGGAGATGGGTGAACCTGTAGTGTGAAAGAAGCAGTTGCATCACTACACCCAACTAGAGTGCGTGTGGATCATCAAGGTGTGGCTTTTGAGACTACATACCACAGATGCATTGATCTGTAGGGACTCCATTTGTGTCAAACAACCATGGTGGTCAGAAATCCCATAGAGCCCCTAGAATATGCAACTGCCACATGGAGATGGATGGACCTGTAGTGTGACAGAAGCGATTGCATCACCACCCCCAACTGGAGTGTGTGTGGGTCATCAACGTGTGGCTTTTGACACTACATAACGTATATGCATTGATCTCTAGGGACTCCATTTGTGTTAAACAACTATGGTGGTCAGAAAGCCCAGAGAGCCCCTAGAATATGCAACTGCCACATGGAGATGGGTGAACCTGTAGTGTGACAGAAGCAGTTGCATCACGACACCCAAATGTGTGTGTGGATCATCAAGGTGTGGCTTTTTAGACTCCATAACAGAAATGCATTGATCTGTAGGGTCTCCATTTGTGTCAAACAACCATGGTGGTCAGAAATCCTAGAGAGCCCCTAGAAAATGCAACTGCCACATGGAGATGGGTGAACTTGTAGTGTGACAGAAGTAGTTGCATCACAACATCCAACTGGAATGTGTGTGGGTCATCAAGGTGTGGCTTTTGAGACTACATAACATAGATGCATTGATTTGTAGGGACTCCATTTGTGTCAAACAACCATGGTGGTTAGAGAGCCCAGAGAGCCCCTAGAATATGCAACTGCCACATGGAGATGGGTGAACCTGCAGTGTGACAGAAGCAGTTGCATCACCACACCCAACTAGAGTGTGTGGGGGTCATCAAGGTGTGTCTTTTTAGACTCCATAACACAAATGCATTGATCTGTAGGGACTCCATTTGTGTCAAACAACCATGGTGGTCAGAAACCCACAGGGCCCCTAGAATATGCAACTGCCACATGGAGATGGGTGAACCTGTAGTGTGAAAGAAGCAGTTGCATCACTACACCCAACTAGAGTGTGTGTGGATCATCAAGGTGTGGCTTTTGAGACTACATACCACAGATGCATTGATCTGTAGGGACTCCATTTGTGTCAAACAACCATGGTGGTCAGAAATCCCATAGAGCCCCTAGAATATGCAACTGCCACATGGAGATGGATGAACCTGTAGTGTGACAGAAGTAGTTGCATCACAACATCCAACTGGAATGTGTGTGAGTCATCAAGGTGTGGCTTTTGAGACTACATAACACAGATGCATTGATCTATAGGGAGTCCATTTTTGTCAAGCAACCATGGTGGTCAGAAAGCCCAGAGAGCCCCTAGAATATGCAACTGCCACATGGAGATGGGTGAACCTGCAGTGTGACAGAAGCAGTTGCATCACCACACCCAACTGGAGTGTGTGTGGGTCATCAAGGTGTGTCTTTTTAGACTCCATAACACAAATGCATTGATCTGTAGGGACTGAATTTGTGTCAAGCAACCATGGTGGTCCCAAAGCCCATAGGGCCCCTAGAATATGCAACTGCCACATGGAGATGGGTGAACCTGTAGTGTGACAGAAGCAGTTGCATCACTACACCCAACTAGAGTGTGTGTGGATCATCAAGGTGTGGATTTTGATACTACATAACACAGATGCATTGATCTGTAGGGACTCCATTTGTGTCAAACAACCATGGTGGTCAGAAATTCCATAGAGCCCCTAGAATATGCAACTGCCACATGGAGATGGATGAACCTGTAGTGTGACAGAAGCATTTGCATCACCACACCCAACTGGAGTGTGTGTGGGTCATCAAGGTGTGGCTTTTGAGACTACATAACACAGATGCATTGATCTGTAGGGACTCCATTTGTGTCAAACAACCATGGTGGTCAGAAATCCCTTATAGCCCCTAGAATATGCAACTGCCACATGGAGATGGATGAACCTGTAGTGTGACAGAAGCAGTTGCATCACCACACCCAACTGGAGTGTGTGTGGGTCATCAAGGTGTGGCTTTTGACACTACATAACGTAGATGCATTGATCTCTAGGGACTCGATTTGTGTTAAACAACCATGGTGGTCAGAAAGCCCAGAGAGCCCCTAGAATATGCAACTGCCACATGGAGATGGGTGAACCTGTAGTGTGACAGAAGCAGTTGCATCACCACACCCAACTGGAGTGTGTGTGGGTCATCAAGGTGTGGCTTTTGAGACTCCATAACAGAAATGCATTGATCTGTAGGGTCTCCATTTGTGTCAAACAACCATGGTGGTCAGAAAGCCCAGAGAGCCCCTAGAAAATGCAACTGCCACATGGAGATGGGTGAACTTGCAGTGTGACAGAAGTAGTTGCATCACAACATCCAACTGGAATGTGTGTGGGTCATCAAGGTGTGGCTTTTGAGACTACATATCACAGATGCATTGATTTGTAGGGACTCCATTTGTGTCAAACAACCATGGTGGTTAGAGAGCCCAGAGAGCCCCTAGAATATGCAACTGCCACATGGAGATGAGTGAACCTGCAGTGTGACAGAAGCAGTTGCATCACCACATCCAACTGGAGTGTGTGTGGATCATCAAGGTGTGGCTTTTGAGACTACATAACACAGATGCATTGATCTGTAGGGACTCCATTTTTGTCAAACAACCATGGTGGTCAGAAAGCCCAGAGAGCCCCTAGAATATGCAACTGCCACATGGAGATGGGTGAACCTGCAGTGTGACAGAAGCAGTTGTATCACCACACCCAACTGGAGTGTGTGTGTGGGTCATCAAGGTGTGGCTTTTTAGACTCCATAACACAAATGCATTGATCTGTAGAGACTGAATTTGTATCAAACAACCATGGTGGTCCGAAAGCCCACAGGGCCCCTAAAATATGCAACTGCCACATGGAGATGGGTGAACCTGTAGTGTGACCGAAGCAGTTGCATCACTACACCCAACTAGAGTGTGTGTGGATCATCAAGGTGTGGCTTTTGATACTACATAACACAGATGCATTGATCTGTAGGGACTCCATTTGTGTCAAACAACCATGGTGGTCAGAAACCCATAGGGCCCCTAGAATATGCAACTGCCACATGGAGATGGGTGAACCTGTAGTGTGACAGAAGCAGTTGTATCACAACACCCAACTGGAGTGTGTGTGGGTCATCAAGGTGTGGCTTTTGAGACTCCATAACAGAAATGCATTGATCTGTAGGGTCTCCATTTGTGTCAAACAACCATGGTGGTCAGAAATCCCAGAGAGCCCCTAGAAAATTCAACTGCCACATGGAGATGGGTGAACTTGCAGTGTGACAGAAGTAGTTGCATCACAACATCCAACTGGAATGTGTGTGAGTCATCAAGGTGTGGCTTTTGAGACTACATAACACAGATGCATTGATTTGTAGGGACTCCATTTGTGTCAATCAACCATGGTGGCTAGAGAGCCCAGAGAGTTCCTAGAATATGCAACTGCCACATGGAGATGAGTGAACCATCAGT
The DNA here is from genome assembly GCA_916181665.1 of Avena sativa. Classification (NCBI taxonomy): domain Eukaryota; kingdom Viridiplantae; phylum Streptophyta; class Magnoliopsida; order Poales; family Poaceae; genus Avena; species Avena sativa. The sequence goes on from OV702289.1 coordinate 327,905,290, forward strand.
GTGACAGAACAAGTTGCATCACCACATCCAACTGGAGTGTGTTTGGATCATCAAGGCGTGGCTTTTGAGACTACATAACACAGATGCATTGATCTATAGGGACTCCATTTTTGACAAACAACCATGGTGGTCAGAAAGCCCAGAGAGCCCCTAGAATATGCAACTGCCACATGGAGATGGGTGAACCTGCAGTGTGACAGAAGCAGTTGCATCACCACATCCAACTGGAGTGTGTGTGGATCATCAAGGTGTGGCTTTTGAGACTACATAACACAGATGCATTGATCTGTAGGGACTCCATTTTTGTCAAACAACCATGGTGGTCAGAAAGCCTAGAGAGCCCCTAGAATATGCAACTGCCACATGGAGATGGGTGAACCTGCAGTGTGACAGAAGCCGTTGCATCACGACACCCAACTGGAGTGTGTGTGGGTCATCAAGGTGTGGCTTTTTAGACTCCATAATACAGATGAATTGATCTATAGGGACTCCATTTGTGTCAAACAACCATGGTGGTCAGAAACCCACAGGGCCCCTAGAATATGCAACTGCCACATGGAGATGGGTGAACCTGTAGTGTGAAAGAAGCAGTTGCATCACTACACCCAACTAGAGTGTGTGTGGATCATCAAGGTGTGGCTTTTGAGACTACATACCACAGATGCATTGATCTGTAGGGACTCCATTTGTGTCAAACAACCATGGTGGTCAGAAATCCCATAGAGCCCCTAGAATATGCAACTGCCACATGGAGATGGATGAACCTGTAGTGTGACAGAAGCAGTTGCATCACCACCCCCAACTGGAGTGTGTGTGGGTCATCAACGTGCGGCTTTTGACACTACATAACGTAGATGCATTGATCTCTAGGGACTCCATTTGTGTTAAACAACTATGGTGGTCAGAAAGCCCAGAGAGCCCCTAGAATATGCAACTGCCACATGGAGATGGGTGAAACTGTAGTGTGACAGAAGCAGTTGCATCACGACACCCAACTGGAGTGTGTGTGGATCATCAAGGTGTGGCTTTTTAGACTCCATAACAGAAATGCATTGATCTGTAGGGTCTCCATTTGTGTCAAACAACCATGGTGGTCAGAAAGCCTAGAGAGCCCCTAGAAAATGCAACTGCCACATGGAGATGGGTGAACTTGTAGTGTGACAGACGTAGTTGCATCACAACATCCAACTGGAATGTGTGTGGGTCATCAAGGTGTGGCTTTTGAGACTACATAACATAGATGCATTGATTTGTAGGGACTCCATTTGTGTCAAACAACCATGGTGGTTAGAGAGCCCAGAGAGCCCCTAGAATATGCAACTGCCACATGGAGATGGGTGAACCTGCAGTGTGACAGAAGCAGTTGCATCACCACACCCAACTGGAGTGTGTGTGGGTCATCAAGGTGTGGCTTTTTAGACTCCATAACACAAATGCATTGATCTGTAGGGACTCCATTTGTGTAAAACAACCATGGTGGTCAGAAAGCCCACAGGGCTCCTAGAGTATGCAACTGCCACATGGAGATGGGTGAAACTGTAGTCTGACAGAAGCAGTTGCATCACTACACCCAAATAGAGTGTGTGTGGATCATCAAGGTGTGGCTTTTGAGACTACATAACACAGATGCATTGATCTGTAGGGCTCCATTTGTGTCAAATAACCATGGTTGTCAGAAATCCACAGGGCCCCTAGAATATGCAACTGCCACATGGAGATGGGTGAACCTAGTGTGACAGAAGAAGTTGCATCACTACACCCAACTAGAGTGTGTGTGGATCATCAAGGTGTGGCTTTTGAGACTACATAACACATATGCATTGATCTGTAGGGACTCCATTTTTGTCAAACAACCATGGTGGTCAGAAATCCCATAGAGCCCCTAGAATATGCAACTACCACATGGAGATAGATGAACCTGTAGTGTGACAGAAGCAGTTGCATCACCACACCCAACTGTTGTGTGTGTGGGTCATCAAGGTGTGGCTTTTGACACTACATAACGTAGATGCATTGATCTCTAGGGACTCCATTTGTATTAAACAACCATGGTGGTCAGAATGCCCAGAGAGCCCCTAGAATATGCAAGTGCCACATGGAGATGGGTGAACCTGCAGTGTGACAGAAGTAGTTGCATAACAACATCCAACTGGAATGTGTGTGAGTCATCAAGGTGTGGCTTTTGAAACTACATAACACATATGCATTGATTTGTAGGGACTCCATTTGTGTCAAACAACCATGGTGGTTAGAGAGCCCAGAGAGCTCCTAGAATATGCAACTGCCACATGGAGATGAGTGAACCTGCAGTGTGACAGAAGCAGTTGCATCACCACATCCAACTGGAGTGTGTTTGGATCATCAAGGTGTGGCTTTTGAGACTACATAACACAGATGCATTGATCTGTAGGGACTCCATTTTTGTCAAACAACGATGGTGGTCAGAAAGCCCAGAGAGCCCCTAGAATATGCAACTGCCACATGGAGATGGGTGAACCTGCAGTGTGACAGAAGCAGTTGCATCACGACACCCAACTGGAGTGTGTGTGGGTCATCAAGGTGTGGCTTTTTAGACTCCATAACACAAATGCATTGATCTATAGGGACTCCATTTGTGTCAAACAACCATGGTGGTCAGAAAGCCCACAGGGCCCCTAGAATATGCAACTGCCACATGGAGATGGGTGAACCTGTAGTGTGAAAGAAGCAGTTGCATCACTACACCCAACTAGAGTGCGTGTGGATCATCAAGGTGTGGCTTTTGAGACTACATACCACAGATGCATTGATCTGTAGGGACTCCATTTGTGTCAAACAACCATGGTGGTCAGAAATCCCATAGAGCCCCTAGAATATGCAACTGCCACATGGAGATGGATGGACCTGTAGTGTGACAGAAGCGATTGCATCACCACCCCCAACTGGAGTGTGTGTGGGTCATCAACGTGTGGCTTTTGACACTACATAACGTATATGCATTGATCTCTAGGGACTCCATTTGTGTTAAACAACTATGGTGGTCAGAAAGCCCAGAGAGCCCCTAGAATATGCAACTGCCACATGGAGATGGGTGAACCTGTAGTGTGACAGAAGCAGTTGCATCACGACACCCAAATGTGTGTGTGGATCATCAAGGTGTGGCTTTTTAGACTCCATAACAGAAATGCATTGATCTGTAGGGTCTCCATTTGTGTCAAACAACCATGGTGGTCAGAAATCCTAGAGAGCCCCTAGAAAATGCAACTGCCACATGGAGATGGGTGAACTTGTAGTGTGACAGAAGTAGTTGCATCACAACATCCAACTGGAATGTGTGTGGGTCATCAAGGTGTGGCTTTTGAGACTACATAACATAGATGCATTGATTTGTAGGGACTCCATTTGTGTCAAACAACCATGGTGGTTAGAGAGCCCAGAGAGCCCCTAGAATATGCAACTGCCACATGGAGATGGGTGAACCTGCAGTGTGACAGAAGCAGTTGCATCACCACACCCAACTAGAGTGTGTGGGGGTCATCAAGGTGTGTCTTTTTAGACTCCATAACACAAATGCATTGATCTGTAGGGACTCCATTTGTGTCAAACAACCATGGTGGTCAGAAACCCACAGGGCCCCTAGAATATGCAACTGCCACATGGAGATGGGTGAACCTGTAGTGTGAAAGAAGCAGTTGCATCACTACACCCAACTAGAGTGCGTGTGGATCATCAAGGTGTGGCTTTTGGGACTACATACCACAGATGCATTGATCTGTAGGGACTCCATTTGTGTCAAACAACCATGGTGGTCAGAAAGCCCACAGGGCTCCTAGAGTATGCAACTGCCACATGGAGATGGGTGAAACTGTAGTCTGACAGAAGCAGTTGCATCACTACACCCAAATAGAGTGTGTGTGGATCATCAAGGTGTGGCTTTTGAGACTACATAACACAGATGCATTGATCTGTAGGGACTCCATTTGTGTCAAACAACCATGGTGGTCAGAAATCCACAGGGCCCCTAGAATATGCAACTGCCACATGGAGATGGGTGAACCTAGTGTGACAGAAGCAGTTGCATCACTACACCAAACTAGAGTGTGTGTGGATCATCAAGGTGTGGCTTTTGAGACTACATAACACATATGCATTGATCTGTAGGGACTCCATTTGTGTCAAACAACCATGGTGGTCAGAAATCCCATAGAGCCCCTAGAATATGCACCTACCACATGGAGATAGATGAACCTGTAGTGTGACAGAAGCAGTTGCATCACCGCACCCAACTGTAGTGTGTGTGGGTCATCAAGGTGTGGCTTTTGACACTACATAACGTAGATGCATTGATCTCTAGGGACTCCATTTGTATTAAACAACCATGGTGGTCAGAAAGCCCAGAGAGCCCCTAGAATATGCAAGTGCCACATGGAGATGGGTGAACCTGCAGTGTGACAGAAGTAGTTGCATAACAACATCCAACTGGAATGTGTGTGAGTCATCAAGGTGTGGCTTTTGAAACTACATAACACATATGCATTGATTTGTAGGGACTCCATTTGTGTCAAACAACCATGGTGGTTAGAGAGCCTAGAGAGCTCCTAGAATATGCAACTGCCACATGGAGATGAGTGAACCTGCAGTGTGACAGAAGCAGTTGCATCACCACATCCAACTGGAGTGTGTTTGGATCATCAAGGTGTGGCTTTTGAGACTACATAACATAGATGCATTGATCTGTAGGGACTCCATTTTTGTCAAACAACCATGGTGGTCAGAAAGCCCAGAGAGCCCCTAGAATATGCAACTGCCACATGGAGATGGGTGAACCTGCAGTGTGACAGAAGCAGTTGCATCACTACACCCAACTGGAGTGTGTGTGTGTCATCAAGGTGTGGCTTTTTAGACTCCATAACACAAATGCATTGATCTGTAGGGACTAAATTTGTGTCAAACAACCATGGTGGTCCGAAAGCCCATAGGGCCCCTAGAATATGCAACTGCCACATGGAGATGGGTGAACCTGTAGTGTGACAGAAGCAGTTGCATCACGACACCCAACTGGAGTGTGTGTGGATCATCAAGGTGTGGCTTTTTAGACTACATACCACAAATGCATTGATCTGTAGGGTCTGCATTTGTGTCAAACAACCATGGTGGTCAGAAAGCCTAGAGAGCCCCTAGAAAATGCAACTGCCACATGGAGATGGGTGAACTTGTAGTGTGACAGAAGTAGTTGCATCACAACATCCAACTGGAATGTGTGTGGGTCATCAAGGTGTGGCTTTTGAGACTACATAACATAGATGCATTGATTTGTAGGGACTCCATTTGTGTCAAACAACCATGGTGGTTAGAGAGCCTAGAGAGCTCCTACAATATGCAACTGCCACATGGAGATGAGTGAACCTGCAGTGTGACAGAAGCAGTTGGCTCACCACATCCAACTAGAGTGTGTGTGGGTCATCAAGGTGTGGCTTTAGAGACTACATAACATAGATGCATTGATCTGTAGGGACTCCATTTTTGTCAAACAACCATGGTGCTCAGAAAGCCCAGAGAGCCCCTAGAATATGCAACTGCCACATGGAGATGGGTGAACCTGCAGTGTGACAGAAGCAGTTGCATCACCACACCCAACTGGAGTGTGTGTGGGTCATCAAGGTGTGGCTTTTTAGACTCCATAACACAAATGCATTGATCTGTAGGGACTCCATTTGTGTCAAAGAACCATGGTGGTCAGAAATCCCACAGGGCTCCTAGAGTATGCAACTGCCACATGGAGATGGGTGAAATTGTAGTCTGACAGAAGTAGTTGCATCACTACACCCAAATAGAGTGTGTGTGGATCATCAAGGTGTGGCTTTTGAGACTACATAACACATATGCATTGATCTGTAGGGACTCCATTTGTGTCAAACAACCATGGTGGTCAGAAATCCACAGGGCCCCTAGAATATGCAATTGCCACATGGAGATGGGTGAACCTAGTGTGACAGAAGCAGTTGCATCACTACACCCAACTAGAGAGTGTGTGGATCATCAAGGTGTGGCTTTTGAGACTACATAACGCATATGCATTGATCTGTAGGGACTCCATTTGTGTCAAACAACCATGGTGGTCAGAAATCCCATAGAGCCACTAGAATATGCAACTACCACATGGAGATAGATGAACCGGTAGTGTGACAGAAGCAGTTGCATCACCACACCCAACTGTAGTGTGTGTGGGTCATCAAGGTGTGGCTTTTGACACTACATAACGTAGATGCATTGATCTCTAGGGACTCCATTTGTATTAAACAACCATGGTGGTCAGAAAGCCCAGAGAGCCCCTCGAATATGCAAGTGCCACATGGAGATGGGTGAACCTGCAGTGTGACAGAAGTAGTTGCATAACAATATCCAACTGGAATGTGTGTGAGTCATCAAGGTGTGGCTTTTGAAACTACATAACACATATGCATTGATTTGTAGGGACTCCATTTGTGTCAAACAACCATGGTGGTTAGAGAGCCCAGAGAGCTCCTAGAATATGCAACTGCCACATGGAGATGAGTGAACCTGCAGTGTGACAGAAGCAGTTGCATCACCACATCCAACTAGAGTGTGTTTGGATCATCAAGGTGTGGCTTTTGAGACTACATAACACAGATGCATTGATCTGTAGGGACTCCATTTTTGTCAAACAACCATGGTGGTCAGAAAGCCCAGAGAGCCCCTAGAATATGCAACTGCCACATGGAGATGGGTGAACCTGCAGTGTGACAGAAGCAGTTGCATCACCACACCCAACTGGAGTGTGTGTGGGTCATCAAGGTGTGGCTTTTTAGACTCCATAACACAAATGCATTCATCTGTAGGGACTGAATTTGTGTCAAACAACCATGGTGGTCCGAAAGCCCATAGGGCCCCTAGAATATGCAACTGGCACATGGAGATGGGTGAACCTGTAGTGTGACAGAAGCAGTTGCATCACTACACCCATCTAGAGTGTGTGTGGATCATCAACGTGTGGCTTTTGAGACTACATAACACACATGCATTGATCTGTAGGGACTCCATTTGTGTCAAAAAACCATGGTGGTCAGAAATCCCATATAGCCCCTAGAATATGCAACTGCCACATGGGGATGGATGAACCTGTAGTGTGACAGAAGCAGTTGCATCACCACACCCAACTGGAGTGTGTGTGGTTCAAAAAGGTGTGGATTTTGACACTACATAACATAGATGCATTGACCTCTAGGGACTCCATTTGTGTTAAACAACCATGGTGGTCAGAAAGCCCAGAGAGCCCCTAGAATATGGAACTGCCACATGGAGATGGGTGAACCTATAGTGTGACAGAAGCAGTTGCATCACCACACCAAACTGGAGTGTGTGTGGGTCATCAAGGTGTGGCTTTTCAGACTCCATAACAGGAATGCATTGATCTGTAGGGTCTCCATTTGTGTCAAACAACTATGGTGGTCATAAAGCCCAGAGAGCCCCTAGAAAATGCAACTGCCACATGGAGATGGATGAACCTGTAGTGTGACAGAAGCAGTTGCATCACCACACCCAACTGGAGTGTGTGTGGGTCATCAAGGTGTGGCTTTTGAGACTCCATAACAGGAATGCATTGATCTGTAGGGTCTCCATTTGTGTCAAACAACCATGGTGGTCAGAAAGCCTAGAGAGCCCTGAGAAAATGCAACTGCCACATGGAGATGGGTGAACTTGAAGTGTGACAGAAGTAGTTGCATCACAACATCCAACTGGAATGTGTGTGGGTCATCAAGGTGTGGCTTTTGAGACTACATAACACAGATGCATTGATTTGTAGGGACTCCATTTGTGACAAACAACCATGGTGGTTAGAGAGCCCAGAGAGCTCCTAGAATATGCAACTGCCACATGGAGATGAGTGAACCTGCAGTGTGACAGAAGCAGTTGCATCACCACATCCAACTGGAGTGTGTGTGGATCATCAAGGTGTGGCTTTTGAGACTACATAACACAGATGCATTGATCTGTAGGGACTCCATTTTTGTCAAACAACCATGGTGGTCAGAAAGCCCAGAGAGCCCCTAGAATATGCAACTACCACATGGAGATGGGTGAACCTGCAGTGTGACAGAAGCAGTTATATCACCACACCCAGCTGGAGTGTGTGTGGGTCATCAAGGTGTGGGTTTTTAGACTCCATAACACAAATGCATTAATCTATAGGGACTGAATTTGTGTCAAACAACCATGGTGGTCCGAAAGCCCATAGGGCCCCTAGAATATGCAACTGCCACATGGAGATGGGTGAACCTGTAGTGTGACAGAAGCAGTTGCATCACTACACCCATCTAGAGTGTGTGTGGATCATCAAGGTGTGGCTTTTGAGACTACATACCACAGATGCATTGATCTGTAGGGACTCCATTTGTGTCAAACAACCATGGTGGTCAGAAAGCCCATAGAGCCCCTAGAATATGCAACTGCCACATGGAGATGGATGAACCTGTAGTGTGACAGAAGCAGTTGCATCACCACCCCCAACTGGAGTGTGTGTGGGTCATCAAGGTGTGGCTTTTGACACTACATAACGTAGATGCATTGATCTCTAGGGACTCCATTTGTGTTAAACAACTATGGTGGTCAGAAAGCCCAGAGAGCCCCTAGAATATGCAACTGCCACATGGAGATGGGTGAACCTGTAGTGTGACAGAAGCAGTTGCATCACGACACCCAACTGGAGTGTGTGTGGATCATCAAGGTGTGGCTTTTTAGACTCCATAACAGAAATGCATTGATCTGTAGGGTCTCCATTTGTGTCAAACAACCATGGTGGTCAGAAAGCCTAGAGAGCCCCTAGAAAATGCAACTGCCACATGGAGATGGGTGAACTTGTAGTGTGACAGAAGTAGTTGCATCACAACATCCAACTGGAATGTGTGTGGGTCATCAAGGTGTGGCTTTTGAGACTACATAACATAGATGCATTGATTTGTAGGGACTCCATTTGTGTCAAACAACCATGGTGGATAGAGAGCCTAGAGAGCTCCTACAATATGCAACTGCCACATGGAGATGAGTGAACCTGCAGTGTGACAGAAGCAGTTGGATCACCACATCCAACTAGAGTGTGTGTGGGTCATCAAGGTGTGGCTTTTGAGACTACATAACACAGATGCATTGATCTGTAGGGACTCCATTTTGTCAAACAACCATGGTGGTCAGAAAGCCCAGAGAGCCCCTAGAATATGCAACTGCCACATGGAGATGGGTGAACCTGCAGTGTGACAGAAGCAGTTGCATCACCACACCCAACTGGAGTGTGTGTGGGTCATCAAGGTGTGGATTTTTAGACTCCATAACACAAATGCATTGATCTGTGGGGACTCCATTTGTGTCAAACAACCATGGTGGTCAGAAAGCCCACAGGGCTCCTAGAGTATGCAACTGCCACATGGAGATGGGTGAAACTGTAGTCTGACAGAAGCAGTTGCATCACTACACCCAAATAGAGTGTGTGTGGATCATCAAGGTGTGGCTTTTGAGACTACATAACACAGATGCATTGATCTGTAGGGACTCCATTTGTGTCAAACAACCATGGTGGTCAGAAATCCACAGGGCCCCTAGAATATGCAACTGCCACATGGAGATGGGTGAACCTAGTGTGACAGAAGCAGTTGCATCACTACACCCAACTAGAGTGTCTGTGGATCATCAAGGTGTGGCTTTTGAGACTACATAACACATATGCATTGATCTGTAGGGACTCCATTTGTGTCAAACAACCATGGTGGTCAGAAATCCCATAGAGCCCCTAGAATATGCAACTACCACATGGAGATAGATGAACCTGTAGTGTGACAGAAGCAGTTGCATCACCACACCCAACTGTAGTGTGTGTGGGTCATCAAGGTGTGGCTTTTGACACTACATAACGTAGATGCATTGATCTCTAGGGACTCCATTTGTATTAAACAACCATGGTGGTCAGAAAGCCCAGAGAGCCCCTAGAATATGCAAGTGCCACATGGAGATGGGTGAACCTGTAGTGTGACAGAAGTAGTTGCATAACAACATCCAACTGGAATGTGTGTGAGTCATCAAGGTGTGGCTTTTGAAACTACATAACACATATGCATTGATTTGTAGGGACTCCATTTGTGTCAAACAACCATGGTGGTTAGAGAGCCCAGAGAGCTCCTAGAATATGCAACTGCCACATGGAGATGAGTGAACCTGCAGTGTGACAGAAGCAGTTGCATCACCACATCCAACTGGAGTGTGTTTGGATCATCAAGGTGTGGCTTTTGAGACTACATAACACAGATGCATTGATCTTTAGGGACTCCATTTTTGTCAAACAACCATGGTGGTCAGAAAGCCCAGAGAGCCCCTAGAATATGCAACTACCACATGGAGATGGGTGAACCTGCAGTGTGACAGAAGCAGTTGCATCACCACACCCAACTGGAGTGTGTGTGGGTCATCAAGGTGTGTCTTTTTAGACTCTATAACACAAATGCATTGATCTGTAGGGACTTAATTTGTGTCAAACAACCATGGTGGTCCGAAAGCCCATAGGGCCCCTAGAATATGCAACTGCCACATGGAGATGGGTGAACCTGTAGTGTGACAGAAGCAGTTGCATCACTACACCCATCTAGAGTGTGTGTGGATCATCAATGTGTGGCTTTTGAGACTACATAACACACATGCATTGATCTGTAGGGACTCCATTTGTGTCAAAAAACCATGGTGGTCAGAAATCCCATATAGCCCCTAGAATATGCAACTGCCACATGGAGATGGATGAACCTGTAGTGTGACAGAAGCAGTTGCATCACCACACCCAACTGGAGTGTGTGTGGGTCAACAAGGTGTGGATTTTGACACTACATAACATATATGCATTGATCTCTAGGGACTCCATTTGTGTTAAACAACCATGGTGGTCAGAAAGCCCAGAGAGCCCCTAGAATATGCAACTGCCACATGGAGATGGGTGAACCTGTAGTGTGACAGAAGCAGTTGCATCACCACACCCAACTGGAGTGTGTGTGGGTCATCAAGGTGTGGCTTTTGAGACTCCATCACAGGAATGCATTGATCTGTAGGGTCTCCATTTGTGTCAAATAACCATGGTGGTCATAAAGCCCAGAGAGCCCCTAGAAAATGCAACTGCCACATGGAGATGGGTGAACCTGTAGTGTGACAGAAGCAGTTGCATCACCACACCCAACTGGAGTGTGTGTGGGTCATCAAGGTATGGCATTTGAGACTCCATAACAGGAATGCATTGATCTGTAGGGTCTCCATTTGTGTCAAACAACCATGGTGGTCAGAAAGCCTAGAGAGCCCTGAGAAAATGCAACTGCCACATGGAGATGGGTGAACTTGAAGTGTGACAGAAGTAGTTGCATCACAACATCCAACTGGAATGTGTGTGGGTCATCAAGGTGTGGCTTTTGAGACTACATAACACAGATGCATTGATTTGTAGGGACTCCATTTGTGTCAAACAACCATGGTGGTTAGAGAGCCCAGAGAGCTCCTAGAATATGCAACTGCCACATGGAGATGAGTGAACCTGCAGTGTGACAGAAGCAGTTGCATCACCACATCCAACTAGAGTGTGTGTGGATCATCAAGGTGTGGCTTTTGAGACTACATAACACAGATGCATTGATCTGTAGGGACTCCATTTTTGTCAAACAACCATGGTGGTCAGAAAGCCCAGAGAGCCCCTAGAATATGCAACTACCACATGGAGATGGGTGAACCTGCAGTGTGACAGAAGTAGTTGTATCACCACACCCAACTGGAGTGTGTGTGGGTCATCAAGGTGTGTCTTTTTAGACTCCATAACACAAATGCATTGATCTGTAGGGACTGAATTTGTGTCAAACAACCATGGTGGTCCGAAAGCCCACAGGGCCCCTAGAATATGCAATTGCCACATGGAGATGGGTGAACCTGTAGTGTGACAGAAGCAGTTGTATCACTACACCCAGCTAGGGTGTGTGTGGATCATCAAGGTGTGGCTTTTGAGACTACATAACACAGATGCATTGATCTGTAGGGACTCCATTTGTGTCCAACAACCATGGTGGTCAGAAACCCACAGGGCCCCTAGAATATGCAACTGCCACATGGAGATGGATGAACCTGTAGTGTGACAGAAGCAGTTGCATCACCACATCCAACTGGAGTGTGTGTGGGTCATCAAGGTGTGGCTTTTGACACTACATAACGTAGATGCATTGATCTCTAGGGACTCCATTTGTGTTAAACAACTATGGTGGTCAGAAAGCCCAGAGAGCCCCTAGAATATGCAACTGCCACATGGAGATGGGTGAACCTGTAGTGTGACAGAAGCAGTTGCATCACGACACCCAACTGGAGTGTGTGTGGATCATCAAGGTGTGGCTTTTTAGACTCCATAACAGAAATGCATTGATCTGTAGGGTCTCCATTTGTGTCAAACAACCATGGTGGTCAGAAAGCCTAGAGAGCCCCTAGAAAATGCAACTGCCACATGGAGATGGGTGAACTTGTAGTGTGACAGAAGTAGTTGCATCACAACATCCAACTGGAATGTGTGTGGGTCATCAAGGTGTGGATTTTGAGACTACATAACATAGATGCATTGATTTGTAGGGACTCCATTTGTGTCAAACAACCATGGTGGATAGAGAGCCTAGAGAGCTCCTACAATATGCAACTGCCACATGGAGATGAGTGAACCTGCAGTGTGACAGAAGCAGTTGGATCACCACATCCAACTAGAGTGTGTGTGGGTCATCAAGGTGTGGCTTTTGAGACTACATAACACAGATGCATTGATCTGTAGGGACTCCATTTTGTCAAACAACCATGGTGGTCAGAAAGCCCAGAGAGCCCCTAGAATATGCAACTGCCACATGGAGATGGGTGAACCTGCAGTGTGACAGAAGCAGTTGCATCACCACACCCAACTGGAGTGTGTGTGGGTCATCAAGGTGTGGATTTTTAGACTCCATAACACAAATGCATTGATCTGTGGGGACTCCATTTGTGTCAAACAACCATGGTGGTCAGAAAGCCCACAGGGCTCCTAGAGTATGCAACTGCCACATGGAGATGGGTGAAACTGTAGTCTGACAGAAGCAGTTGCATCACTACACCCAAATAGAGTGTGTGTGGATCATCAAGGTGTGGCTTTTGAGACTACATAACACAGATGCATTGATCTGTAGGGACTCCATTTGTGTCAAACAACCATGGTGGTCAGAAATCCACAGGGCCCCTAGAATATGCAACTGCCACATGGAGATGGGTGAACCTAGTGTGACAGAAGCAGTTGCATCACTACACCCAACTAGAGTGTCTGTGGATCATCAAGGTGTGGCTTTTGAGACTACATAACACATATGCATTGATCTGTAGGGACTCCATTTGTGTCAAACAACCATGGTGGTCAGAAATCCCATAGAGCCCCTAGAATATGCAACTACCACATGGAGATAGATGAACCTGTAGTGTGACAGAAGCAGTTGCATCACCACACCCAACTGTAGTGTGTGTGGGTCATCAAGGTGTGGCTTTTGACACTACATAACGTAGATGCATTGATCTCTAGGGACTCCATTTGTATTAAACAACCATGGTGGTCAGAAAGCCCAGAGAGCCCCTAGAATATGCAAGTGCCACATGGAGATGGGTGAACCTGTAGTGTGACAGAAGTAGTTGCATAACAACATCCAACTGGAATGTGTGTGAGTCATCAAGGTGTGGCTTTTGAAACTACATAACACATATGCATTGATTTGTAGGGACTCCATTTGTGTCAAACAACCATGGTGGTTAGAGAGCCCAGAGAGCTCCTAGAATATGCAACTGCCACATGGAGATGAGTGAACCTGCAGTGTGACAGAAGCAGTTGCATCACCACATCCAACTGGAGTGTGTTTGGATCATCAAGGTGTGGCTTTTGAGACTACATAACACAGATGCATTGATCTTTAGGGACTTCATTTTTGTCAAACAACCATGGTGGTCAGAAAGCCCAGAGAGCCCCTAGAATATGCAACTACCACATGGAGATGGGTGAACCTGCAGTGTGACAGAAGCAGTTGCATCACCACACCCAACTGGAGTGTGTGTGGGTCATCAAGGTGTGTCTTTTTAGACTCTATAACACAAATGCATTGATCTGTAGGGACTTAATTTGTGTCAAACAACCATGGTGGTCCGAAAGCCCATAGGGCCCCTAGAATATGCAACTGCCACATGGAGATGGGTGAACCTGTAGTGTGACAGAAGCAGTTGCATCACTACACCCATCTAGAGTGTGTGTGGATCATCAATGTGTGGCTTTTGAGACTACATAACACACATGCATTGATCTGTAGGGACTCCATTTGTGTCAAAAAACCATGGTGGTCAGAAATCCCATATAGCCCCTAGAATATGCAACTGCCACATGGAGATGGATGAACCTGTAGTGTGACAGAAGCAGTTGCATCACCACACCCAACTGGAGTGTGTGTGGGTCAACAAGGTGTGGATTTTGACACTACATAACATATATGCATTGATCTCTAGGGACTCCATTTGTGTTAAACAACCATGGTGGTCAGAAAGCCCAGAGAGCCCCTAGAATATGCAACTGCCACATGGAGATGGGTGAACCTGTAGTGTGACAGAAGCAGTTGCATCACCACACCCAACTGGAGTGTGTGTGGGTCATCAAGGTGTGGCTTTTGAGACTCCATCACAGGAATGCATTGATCTGTAGGGTCTCCATTTGTGTCAAATAACCATGGTGGTCATAAAGCCCAGAGAGCCCCTAGAAAATGCAACTGCCACATGGAGATGGGTGAACCTGTAGTGTGACAGAAGCAGTTGCATCACCACACCCAACTGGAGTGTGTGTGGGTCATCAAGGTATGGCATTTGAGACTCCATAACAGGAATGCATTGATCTGTAGGGTCTCCATTTGTGTCAAACAACCATGGTGGTCAGAAAGCCTAGAGAGCCCTGAGAAAATGCAACTGCCACATGGAGATGGGTGAACTTGAAGTGTGACAGAAGTAGTTGCATCACAACATCCAACTGGAATGTGTGTGGGTCATCAAGGTGTGGCTTTTGAGACTACATAACACAGATGCATTGATTTGTAGGGACTCCATTTGTGTCAAACAACCATGGTGGTTAGAGAGCCCAGAGAGCTCCTAGAATATGCAACTGCCACATGGAGATGAGTGAACCTGCAGTGTGACAGAAGCAGTTGCATCACCACATCCAACTAGAGTGTGTGTGGATCATCAAGGTGTGGCTTTTGAGACTACATAACACAGATGCATTGATCTGTAGGGACTCCATTTTTGTCAAACAACCATGGTGGTCAGAAAGCCCAGAGAGCCCCTAGAATATGCAACTACCACATGGAGATGGGTGAACCTGCAGTGTGACAGAAGTAGTTGTATCACCACACCCAACTGGAGTGTGTGTGGGTCATCAAGGTGTGTCTTTTTAGACTCCATAACACAAATGCATTGATCTGTAGGGACTGAATTTGTGTCAAACAACCATGGTGGTCCGAAAGCCCACAGGGCCCCTAGAATATGCAATTGCCACATGGAGATGGGTGAACCTGTAGTGTGACAGAAGCAGTTGTATCACTACACCCAGCTAGGGTGTGTGTGGATCATCAAGGTGTGGCTTTTGAGACTACATAACACAGATGCATTGATCTGTAGGGACTCCATTTGTGTCCAACAACCATGGTGGTCAGAAACCCACAGGGCCCCTAGAATATGCAACTGCCACATGGAGATGGATGAACCTGTAGTGTGACAGAAGCAGTTGCATCACCACATCCAACTGGAGTGTGTGTGGGTCATCAAGGTGTGGCTTTTGACACTAGATAACACAAATGCATTGATCAGTAGGGACTCCATTTGTGTCAAACAACCATGGTGGTCAGAAATCCCATATAGCCCCTAGAATATGCAATTGCCACATGGAGATGGATGAACCTGTAGTGTGACAGAAGCAGTTGCATCACCACACCCAACTGGAGTGTGTGTGGGTCATCAAGGTGTGGCTTTTGAGACTACATAACACAGATGCATTGATTTGTAGGGACTCCATTTGTGTCAAACAACCATGGTGGTTAGAGAGCCTAGAGAGCTCCTAGAATATGTAACTGCCACATGGAGATGAGTGAACCTGCAGTGTGACAGAAGCAGTTGCATCACCACATCCAACTGGAGTGTGTGTGGATCATCAAGGTGTGGCTTTTGAGACTACATAACACATATGCATTGATCTGTAGGGACTCCATTTTTGTCAAACAACCATGGTGGTCAGAAAGCCAAGAGAGCCCCTAGAGTATGCAAGTGCCACATGGAGATGGGTGAACCTGCCGTGTGACAGAAGCAGTCGCATCACGACACCCAACTGGAGTGTGTTTGGGTCATCAAGGTGTGGCTTTTTAGACTCCATAACACAGATGCATTGATCTGTAGAGACTCCATTTGTGTCAAACAACCATGGTGGTCAGAAACCCACAGGGCCCCTAGAATATGCAACTCCTACTTGGAGATGGGTGAACCTGTAGTGTGACAGAAGCAGTTGCATCACTACACCCAACTAGAGTGTGTGTGGGTCTTCAAGGTGTGGCTTTTGAGACTACATACAAAAGATGCATTGATCTGTAGGGACTCCATTTGTGTCAAACAACCATGGTGGTCAGAAAGCCCATAGAGCCCCTAGAATATGCAACTGCCACATGGAGATGGATGAACCTGTAGTGTGACAGAAGCAGTTGCATCACCATACCCAACTGGAGTGTGTGTGGGTCATCAAGGTGTGGCTTTTGACACTAGATAACACAAATGCATTGATCTGTAGGGACTCCATTTGTGTCAAACAACCATGGTGGTCAGAAATCCCATATAGCCCCTAGAATATGCAATTGCCACATGGAGATGGATGAACCTGTAGTGTGACAGAAGCAGTTGCATCACCACACCCAACTGGAGTGTGTGTGGGTCATCAAGGTGTGGCTTTTGACACTACATAACGTAGATGCATTGATCTCTAGGGACTCCATTTGTGTTAAACAACCATGGTGGTCAGGAAGCCCAGAGAGCCCCTAGAATATGCAACTGCCACATGGAGATGGGTGAACCTGTAGTGTGACAGAAGCAGTTGCATCACCACACCCAACGAGAGTGTGTGTGGGTCATCAAGGTGTGGCTTCTGAGACTCCATAACATAAATGAATTGATCTGTAGGGTCTCCATTTGTGTCAAAAAACCATGGTGGTCAGAAAGCCCAGAGAGCCTCTAGAAAATGCAACTGCCACATGGATATGGGTGAACTTGCAGTGTGACAGAAGTAGTTGCATCACAACATCCAACTGGAATGTGTGTGGGTCATCAAGGTGTGGCTTTTGAGACTGCATAACACATATGCATTGATTTTTAGGGACTCCATTTGTGTCAAACAACCATGGTGGTTAGAGAGCCTAGAGAGCTCCTAGAATATGTAACTGCCACATGGAGATGAGTGAACCTGCAGTGTGACAGAAGCAGTTGCATCACCACATCCAACTGGAGTGTGTGTGGATCATCAAGGTGTGGCTTTTGAGACTACATAACATAGATGCATTGATCTGTAGGGACTCCATTTTTGTCAAACAACCATGGTGGTCAGAAAGCCCAGAGAGCCCCTAGAATATGCAACTGCCACATGGAGATGGGTGAACCTGCAGTGTGACAGAAGCAGTTGCATCACCACACCCAACTGTAGTGTGTGTGGGTCATAAAGGTGTGGCTTTTTAGACTCCATAACACAGATGCATTGATCTGTAGGGACTCCATTTGTGTCAAACGACCATGGTGGTCAGAAACCCACAAAGCCCCTAGAATATGCAACTGCCACATGGAGATGGGTGAACCTGTAGTGTGACAGAAGCAGTTGCATCACTACACCCAACTAGAGTGTGTGTGGGTCATCAAGGTGTGGCTTTTGAGACTACATACCAAAGATGCATTGATCTGTAGGGACTCCATTTGTGTCAAACAACCATGGTGGTCAGAAAGTCCATAGAGCCCCTAGAATATGCAACTGCCACATGGAGATGGATGAACCTGTAGTGTGACAGAAGCAGTTGCATCACCATACCCAACTGGAATGTGTGTGAGTCATCAAGGTGTGGCTTTTGACACTACATAACACAGATGTATTGATCTGTAGGGACTCCAGTTGTGTCAAACAACCATGGTGGTCAGAAATCCCACATAGCCCCTAGAATATGCAACTGCCACATGGAGATGGATGAACCTGTAGTGTGACAGAAGCAGTTGCATCACCACATCCAACTGGAATGTGTGTGGGTCATCAAGGTGTGGCTTTTGAGACTACATAACAAAGATGCATTGATTTGTCGGGACTCCATTTGTGTCAAACAACCATGGTGGTCAGAAAGCCCAGAGAGCCCCTAGAATATGCAACTGCCACATGGAGATGGGTGAACCTACAGTGTGACAGAAGCAGTTGTATCACCACACCCAACTGATGTGTGTGTGGGTCATCAAGGTGTGGCTTTTTAGACTCTATAACACAAATGCATTGATCTGTAGGGATTTAATTTGTGTCAAACAACCATGGTGGTCTGAAAGTCCACAGGGCCCCTAGAATATGCAACTGTCACATGGAGATGGGTGAACCTGTAGTGTGACAGAAGAAGTTGCATCACTACACCCAACTAGAGTGCGTGTGGATCATCAAGGTGTGGCTTTTGATACTACATAACATTGATGCATTGATCTGTAGGGACTCCATTTGTGTCAAACAACCATGGTGGTCAGAAACCCACAGGGCCCCTAGAATATGCAACTGCCACATGGAGATGGGTGAACCTGTAGTGTGACAGAAGCAGTTGCATCACTACACCCAACTAGAGTGTGTGTGGATCATCAAGGTGTGGCTTTTGAGACTACATAACACAGATGAATTGATCTGTAGGGACTACATTTCTGTCAAACAACCATGGTGGTCAGAAATCCCATATAGTCCCTAGAATATGCAACTGCCACATGGAGATGGATGAACCTGTAGTGTGACAGAAGCAGTTGCATCACCACACCCAACTGGAGTGTGTGTGGGTCATCAAGGTGTAGCTTTTGACACTACATAACGTAGATGCATTGATCTCTAGGGACTCCATTTGTGTTAAACAACCATGGTGGTCAGAAAGCCCAAAGAGCCCCTAGAATATGCAACTGCCACATGGAGATGGGTGAACCTGTAGTGTGACAAAAGCAGTTGCATCACCACACCCAACTAGAGTGTGTGTGGGTCATCAAGGTGTGGCTTCCGAGACTCCATAACAGAAATGCATTGATCTGTAGGGTCTCCATTTGTGTCAAACAACCATGGTGGTCAGAAAGCCCAGAGAGCCCCTAGAAAATGCAACTGCCACATGGAGATGGGTGAACTTGCAGTGTGACAGAAGTAGTTGCATCACAACATCCAACTGGAATGTGTGGGTCATCAAGGTGTGGCTTTTGAGACTACATAACACAGATGCATTGATTTGTAGGGACTCCATTTGTGTCAAACAACCATGGTGGTTAGTGAGCCTAGAGAGCTCCTAGAATATGTAACTGCCACATGGAGATGAGTGAGCCTGCAGTGTGATAGAAGCAGTTGCATCACCACATCCAACTGGAGTGTGTGTGGATCATCAAGGTGTGGATTTTGAGACTACATAACATAGATGCATTGATCTGTAGGGACTCCATTTTTGTCAAACAACCATGGTGGTCAGAAAGCCCAGAGAGCCCCTAGAATATGCAACTGCCACATGGAGATGGGTGAACCTGTAGTGTGACAGAAGCATTTGCATCACCACACCCAACTGGAGTGTGTGTGGGTCATCAAGGTGTGGCTTTTTAGACTCCATAACACAGATGCATTGATCTGTAGGGACTCCATTTGTGTCAAACAACCATGGTGGTCAGAAACCCACAGGGCCCCTAGAATATGCAACTGCCATATGGAGATGGGTGAACCTGTAGTGTGACAGAAGCAGTTGCATCACTACACCCAACTAGAGTGTGTGTGGGTCATCAAGGTGTGGCTTTTGAGACTACATACCACAGATGCATTGATCTGTAGGGACTCCATTTGTGTCAAACAACCATGGTGGTCAGAAAGCCCATAGAGGCCCTAGAATATGCAACTGCCACATGGAGATGGATGAACCTGTAGTGTGACAGAAGCAGTTGCATCACCATACCCAACTGGAGTGTGTGTGGGTCATCAAGGTGTGGCTTTTGACACTACATCACATAGATGCATTGATCTCTAGGGACTCCATTTGTGTTAAACAACCATGGTGGTCAGAAAGCCCAGAGAGCCCCTAGAATATGCAACTGCCACATGGAGATGGGTGAACCTGTAGTGTGACAGAAGCAGTTGCGTCACGACACCCAACTGGAGTGTGTGTGGGTCATCAAGGTGTGGCTTTTGAGACTCCATAACAGAAATACATTGATCTGTATGGTCTCCATTTGTGTCAAACAACCATGGTGGTCAGAAAGCCCAGAGAGCCCCTAGAAAATGCAACTGCCACATGGAGATGGGTGAACTTGCAGTGTGAGAGAAGTAGTTTCATCACAACAACCAATTGGAATGTGTGTGGGTCATCAAGGTGTGGCTTCTGAGACTACATAACACAGATGCATTGATTTGTAGGGACTCCATTTGTGCCAAACAACCATGTTGGTTAGAGAGCCCATAGAGCTCCTAGAATATGCAACTGCCACATGGAGATGAGTGAACCTGTAGTGTGATAGAAGCAGTTGCATCACCACATCCAACTGGAGTGTGTGTGGGTCATGAAGGTGTGGCTTTTGAGACTACATAACACAGATGCATTGATCTGTAGGGACTCCATTTTTGTCAACAACCATGGTGGTCAGAAAGCCCAGAGAGCCCCTAGAATATGCAACTGCCACATGGAGATGGGTGAACCTGTAGTGTGACAGAAGCAGTTGCGTCACCACACCCAATTGGAGTGTGTGTGGGTCATCAAGGTGTGGCATTTTAGACTCCATAACACAATTGCATTGATCTGTAGGGACTCCATTTGTGTCAAACAACCATGGTGGTCAGAAAGCCCACAGGGCCCCTAGAATATGCAACTGCCACATGGAGATGGGTGAAACTGTAGTGTGACAGAAGCAGTTGCATCACTACACCAACTAGAGTGTGTGTGGATCATCAAGGTGTGGCTTTTGAGACTACATAACACAGATGCATTGATCTGTAGGGACTCCATTTTTGTCAAACAACCATGGTGGTCAGAAAGCCCAGAGAACCCCTAGAATATGCAACTGCCACATGGAGATGGGTGAACCTGCAGTGTGACAGAAGCAGTTGCATCACCACACCCAACTGGAGTGTGTGTGGGTCATCAACATGCGGGTTTTTAGACTCCATAACACAAATGGATTGATTTGTAGGGACTGAATTTGTGTCAAACAACCATGGTGGTTAGAAAGCCCACAGGGCCCCTAGAATATGCAACTGCCACATGGAGATGGGTGAACCTGTAGTGTGACAGAAGCAGTTGCATCACTACACCAAACTAGAGTTGTGTGGATCATCAAGGTGTGCCTTTTGAGACTACATAACACAGATGCATTGATCTGTAGGGACTCCATTTTTGTCAAACAACCATGGTGGTCAGAAATCCCATATAGCCCCTAGAATATGCAACTGCCACATGGAGATGGATGAACCTGTAGTGTGACAGAAGCAGTTCCATCACCACACCCAACTGGAGTGTGTGTGGGTCATCAAGGTGTGGCTTTTGACACTACCTAACGTAGATGCATTGATCTCTAGGGACTCCATTTGTGTTAAACAACCATGGTGGTCAGAAAGCCTAGAGAGACCCTAGAATATGCAACTGCCACATGGGGATGGGTGAACCTGTAGTGTGACAGAAGCAGTTGCATCACCACACCCAACTGGAGTGTGTGTGGGTCATCAAGGTGTGGCTTCTGAGACTCCATAACAGAAATGCATTGATGTGTAGGGTCTCTATTTGTGTCAAACAACCATGGTGGTCATAAAGCCTAGAGAGCCCCTAGAAAATGCAACTGCCACACGGAGATGAGTGAACTTGCAGTGTGACAGAAGTAGTTGCATCACAACATCCAACTGGAATGTGTGTGGGTCATCAAGGTGTGGCTTTTGAGACTACATAACATAGATGCATTGATTTGTAGGGTCTCCATTTGTGTCAAACAACCATTGTGGTTAGAGAGCCTAGAGAGCTCCTAGAATATGCAACTGCCACATGGAGATGAGTGAACCTGTAGTGTGACAGAAGCAGTTGCATCACCACATCCAACTGGAGTGTGTGTGGATCATCAAGGTGTGGCTTTTAAGACTAAATAACACAGATGCATTTATCTGTAGGGACTCCATTTTTGTCAAATAACCATGGTGGTCAGAAAGCCCAGAGAGCCCCTAGAATATGCAACTGCCACATGGAGATGGGTGAACCTGCAGTGTGACAGAAGCAATTGCATCACCACACCCAACTGGAGTGTGTGTGGGTCATCAAGGTGTGGCTTTTTAGACTCCATAACACAGATGCATTGATCTGTAGGGACTCCATTTGTGTCAAACAACCATGGTGGTCAGAAACCCACAGGGCCCCTAGAATATGCAACTGCCACATGGAGATGGGTGAACCTGTAGTGTGACAGAAGCAGTTGCATCACGACATCCAACTAGAGTGTGTGTGGGTCATCAGGGTGTGGCTTTTGAGACTACATACCACAGATGCATTGATCTGTAGGGACTCCATTTGTGTCAAACAACCATGGTGATCAGAAAGCCCATAGAGCCCCTAGAATATGCAACTGCCACATGGAGATGGATGAACCTGTAGTGTGACAGAAGCAGTTGCATCACCACACCCAATTGGAGTGTGTGTGGGTCATCAAGGTGTGGCTTTTTAGACTCCATAACACAAATGCATTGATTTGTAGGGACTGAATTTGTGTCAAACAACCATGGTGGTCAGAAAGCCCACAGGGCCCCTAGAATATGCAATTGCCACATGGAGATGGGTGAACCTTTGGTGTGACAGAAGCAGTTGCATCACTACACCCAACTAGAGTGTGTGTGGATCATCAAGGTGTGGCTTTTGGTACTACATAACACGGATGCATTGATATGTAGGGACTCCATTTGTGTCAAACAACCATGGTGGTCAGAAACCCATAGGGCCCCTAGAATATGCAACTACCACATGGAGATGGGTGAACCTGTAGTGTGACAGAAGCAGTTGCATCACTACACCCAACTAGAGTGTGTGTGGATCATCAAGGTGTGGCTTTTGAGACTAAATACCACAGATGCATTGATCTGTAGGGACTCCATTTGTGTCAAACAACCATGGTGGTCAGAAAGCCCATAGAGCCCCTAGAATATGCAACTGCCACATGGAGATGGATGAACCTGTAGTGTGATAGAAGCAGTTGCATCACCATACCCAACTGGAGTGTGTGTGGGTCATCAAGTGTGGCTTTTGACACTACATCACATAGATGCATTGATCTCTAGGGACTCCATTTGTGTTAAACAACCATGGTGGTCAGAAAGCCCAGAGAGCCCCTAGAATATGCAACTGCCACATGGAGATGGGTGAACCTGTAGTGTGACAGAAGAAGTTGCGTCACGACACCCAACTGGAGTGTGTGTGGGTCATCAAGGTGTGGCTTTTGAGACTCCATGACAGAAATGCATTGATCTGTATGGTCTCCATTTGTGTCAAACAACCATGGTGGTCAGAAAGCCCAGAGAGCCCCTAGAAAATGCAACTGCCACATGGAGATGAGTGAACCTGCAGTGTGACAGAAGCATTTGCATCACCACATCCAACTGGAGTGTGTGTGGATCATCAAGGTGTGGCTTTTGAGACTACATAACATAGATGCATTGATCTATAGGGACTCCATTTTTTTCAAACAACCATGGTGGTCAGAAAGCCCAGAGAGCCCCTAGAATATGCAACTGCCACATGGAGATGGGTGAACCTGCAGTGTGACAGAAGCAGTTGCATCACCACACACAACTGTAGTGTGTGTGGGTCATCAAGGTGTGGCTTTTTAGACTCCATAAAACAGATGCATTGATCTGTAGGGACTCCATTTGTGTCAAACGACCATGGTGGTCAGAAACCCACAGGGCCCCTAGAATATGCAACTGCCACATGGAGATGGGTGAACCTGTAGTGTGACAGAAGCAGTTGCATCACTACACCCAACTAGAGTGTGTGTGGGTCATCAAGGTGTGGCTTTTGAGACTACATACCAAAGATGCATTGATCTGTAGGGACTCCATTTGTGTCAAACAACCATGGTGGTCAGAAAGTCCATAGAGCCCCTAGAATATGCAACTGCCACATGGAGATGGATGAACCTGTAGTGTGACAGAAGCAGTTGCATCACCACATCCAACTGGAATGTGTGTGGGTCATCAAGGTGTGGATTTTGAGACTACATAACAGAGATGCATTGATTTGTAGGGACTCCATTTGTGTCAAACAACCATGGTGGTTAGAGAGCCCAGAGAGCTCCTAGAATATGCAACTGCCACATGGAGATGAGTGAACCTGTAGTGTGACAGAAGCAGTTGCATCGCCACATCCAACTGGAGTGTGTGTGGATCATCAAGGTGTGGCTTTTGAGACTACATAACACAGATGCATTGATCTATAGGGACTCCATTTGTGTTAAACAACCATGGTTGTCAGAATGCCCAAAGAGCCCCTAGAATATGCAACTGCCACATGGAGATGGGTGAACCTGTAGTGTGACAAAAGCAGTTGCATCACCACACCCAACTGGAGTGTGTGTGGGTCATCAAGGTGTGGCTTCCGAGACTCCATAACAGAAATGCATTGATCTGTAGGGTCTCCATTTGTGTCAAACAACCATGGTGGTCAGAAAGCCCAGAGAGCCCCTAGAAAATGCAACTGCCACATGGAGATGGGTGAACTTGCAGTGTGACAGAAGCAGTTGCATCACAACACCCAACTGGAGTGTGTGTGGGTCATCAAGGTGTGGCTTTTGAGACTACATAACACAGATGCATTGATCTATAGGGACTCCATTTTTGTCAAACAACCATGGTGGTCAGAAAGCCTAGAGAGCCCCTAGAATATGCAACTGCCACATGGAGATGGGTGAACCTACAGTGTGACAGAAGCAGTTGTATCACCACACCCAACTGATATGTGTGTGGGTCATCAAGGTGTGGCTTTTTGGACTCTATAACACAAATGCATTGACCTGTAGGGACTGAATTTGTGTCAAAAAACCATGGTGGTCTGAAAGCCCACAGGGCCCCTAGAATATGCAACTGTCACATGGAGATGGGTGAACCTGTAGTGTGACAGAAGCAGTTGCATCACTACACCCAAATAGAGTGCGTGTGGATGATCAAGGTGTGGCTTTTGATACTACATAACATTGATGCATTGATCTGTAGGGACTCCATTTGTGTCAAACAACCATGGTGGTCAGAAACCCACAGGGCCCCTAGAATATGCAACTGCCACATGGAGATGGGTGAACCTGTAGTGTGACAGAAGCAGTTGCATCACTACACCCAACTAGAGTGTGTGTGGATCATCAAGGTGTGGCTTTTGAGACTACATAACACAGATGCATTGATTTGTAGGGACTCCATTTGTGTCAAACAACCATGGTGGTTAGAGAGCCTAGAGAGCTCCTAGAATATGTAACTGCCACATGGAGATGAGTGAACCTGCAGTGTGACAGAAGCAGTTGCATCACCACATCCAACTGGAGTGTGTGTGGGTCATCAAGGTGTAGCTTTTGACACTACATAACGTAGATGCATTGATCTCTAGGGACTCCATTTGTGTTAAACAACCATGGTGGTCAGAAAGCCCAAAGAGCCCCTAGAATATGCAACTGCCACATGGAGATGGGTGAACCTGTAGTGTGACAAAAGCAGTTGCATCACCACACCCAACTGGAGTGTGTGTGGGTCATCAAGGTGTGGCTTCCGAGACTCCATAACAGAAATGCATTGATCTGTAGGGTCTCCATTTGTGTCAAACAACCATGGTGGTCAGAAAGCCCAGAGAGCCCCTAGAAAATGCAACTGCCACATGGAGATGGGTGAACTTGCAGTGTGACAGAAGCAGTTGCATCACAACACCCAACTGGAGTGTGTGTGGGTCATCAAGGTGTGGCTTTTGAGACTACATAACACAGATGCATTGATTTGTAGGGACTCCATTTGTGTCAAACAACCATGGTGGTTAGAGAGCCTAGAGAGCTCCTAGAATATGTAACTGCCACATGGAGATGAGTGAACCTGTAGTGTGACAGAAGCAGTTGCATCACCACATCCAACTGGAGTGTGTGTGGATCATCAAGGTGTGGCTTTTGAGACTACATAACATAGATGCATTGATCTGTAGGGACTCCATTTTTGTCAAACAACCATGGTGGTCAGAAAGCCCAGAGAGCCCCTAGAATATGCAACTGCCACATGGAGATGGGTGAACCTGTAGTGTGACAGAAGCATTTGCATCACCACGCCCAACTGGAGTGTGTGTGGGTCATCAAGGTGTGGCTTTTTAGACTCCATAACACACATGCATTGATCTGTAGGGACTCCATTTGTGTCAAACAACCATGGTGGTCAGAAACCCACAGGGCCCCTAGAATATGCAACTGCCATATGGAGATGGGTGAACCTGTAGTGTGACAGAAGCAGTTGCATCACTACACCCAACTAGAGTGTGTGTGGGTCATCAAGGTGTGGCTTTTGAGACAACATACCACAGATGCATTGATCTATAGGGACTCCATTTGTGTCAAACAACCATGGTGGTCAGAAATCCCATAGAGCCCCTAGAATATGCAACTGCCACATGGAGATGGATGAACCTGTAGTGTGACAGAAGCAGTTGCATCACCATACCCAACTGGAGTGTGTGTGGGTCATCAAGGTGTGGCTTTTGACACTACATCACATAGATGCATTGATCTCTAGGGACTCCATTTGTGTTAAACAACCATGGTGGTCAGAAAGCCCAGAGAGCCCCTAGAATATGCAACTGCCACATGGAGATGGGTGAACCTGTAGTGTGACAGAAGCAGTTGCGTCACGACACAACTAGAGTGTGTGTGGGTCATCAAGGTGTGGCTTTTGAGACTCCATAACAGAAATGCATTGATCTGTATGGTCTCCATTTGTGTCAAACAACCATGTTGGTCAGAAAGCCCAGAGAGCCCCTAGAAAATGCAACTGCCACATGGAGATGGGTGAACTTCCAGTGTGAGAGAAGTAGTTGCATGACAACATCCAACTGGACTGTGTGTGGGTCATCAAGGTGTGGCTTCTGAGACTACATAACACAGATGCATTGATTTGTAGGGACTCCATTTGTGTCAAACAACCATGGTGGTTAGAGAGCCCATAGAGCTCCTAGAATATGCAACTGCCACATGGAGATGAGTGAACCTGTAGTGTGACAGAAGCAGTTGCATCACCACATCCAACTGGAGTGTGTGTGGGTCATGAAGGTGTGGCTTTTGAGACTACATAACACAGATGCATTGATCTGTAGGGACTCCATTTTTGTCAACAACCATGGTGGTCAGAAAGCCCAGAGAGCCCCTAGAATATGCAACTGCCACATGGAGATGGGTGAACCTGCAGTGTGACAGAAGCAGTT
Source organism: Avena sativa (assembly GCA_916181665.1). Taxonomy (NCBI): domain Eukaryota; kingdom Viridiplantae; phylum Streptophyta; class Magnoliopsida; order Poales; family Poaceae; genus Avena; species Avena sativa. The sequence goes on from OV702289.1 coordinate 327,933,054, forward strand.
GCATCACCACACCCAATTGGAGTGTGTGTGGGTCATCAAGGTGTGGCATTTTAGACTCCATAACACAATTGCATTGATCTGTAGGGACTCCATTTGTGTCAAACAACCATGGTGGTCAGAAAGCCCACAGGGCCCCTAGAATATGCAACTGCCACATGGAGATGGGTGAAACTGTAGTGTGACAGAAGCAGTTGCATCACTACACCAACTAGAGTGTGTGTGGATCATCAAGGTGTGGCTTTTGAGACTACATAACACAGATGCATTGATCTGTAGGGACTCCATTTTTGTCAAACAACCATGGTGGTCAGAAAGCCCAGAGAGCCCCTAGAATATGCAACTGCCACATGGAGATGGGTGAACCTGCAGTGTGACAGAAGCAGTTGCATCACCACACCCAACTGGAGTGTGTGTGGGTCATCAAGGTGTGGGTTTTTAGACTCCATAAGACAAATGGATTGATTTGTAGGGACTGAATTTGTGTCAAACAACCATGGTGGTCAGAAAGCCCACAGGGCCCCTAGAATATGCAACTGCCACATGGAGATGGGTGAACCTGTAGTGTGACAGAAGCAGTTGCATCACTACACCAAACTAGAGTTGTGTGGATCATCAACGTGTGGCTTTTGAGACTACATAACACAGATGCATTGATCTGTAGGGACTCCATTTTTGTCAAACAACCATGGTGGTCAGAAATCCCATATAGCCCCTAGAATATGCAACTGCCACATGGAGATGGATGAACCTGTAGTGTGACAGAAGCAGTTCCATCACCACACCCAACTGGAGTGTGTGTGGGTCATCAAGGTGTGGCTTTTGACACTTCATAACGTAGATGCATTGATCTCTAGGGACTCCATTTGTGTTAAACAACCATGGTGGTCAGAAAGCCCAGAGAGACCCTAGAATATGCAACTGCCACATGGGGATGGGTGAACCTGTAGTGTGACAGAAGCAGTTGCATCACCACACCCAACTGGAGTGTGTGTGGGTCATCAAGGTGTGGCTTCTGAGACTCCATAACAGAAATGCATTGATGTGTAGGGTCTCTATTTGTGTCAAACAACCATGGTGGTCAGAAAGCCTAGAGAGCCCCTAGAAAATGCAACTGCCACATGGAGATGAGTGAACTTGCAGTGTGACAGAAGTAGTTGCATCACAACATCCAACTGGAATGTGTGTGGGTCATCAAGGTGTGGCTATTGAGACTACATAACATAGATGCATTGATTTGTAGGGACTCCATTTGTGTCAAACAACCATTGTGGTTAGAGAGCCTAGAGAGCTCCTAGAATATGCAACTGCCACATGGAGATGAGTGAACCTGCAGTGTGACAGAAGCAGTTGCATCACCACATCCAACTGGCGTGTGTGTGGATCATCAAGGTGTGGCTTTTAAGACTACATAACACAGATGCATTGATCTGTAGGGACTCCATTTGTGTCAAATAACCATGGTGGTCAGAAAGCCCAGAGAGCCCCTAGAATATGCAACTGCCACATGGAGATGGGTGAACCTACAGTGTGACAGAAGCAATTGCATCACCACACCCAACTGGAGTGTGTGTGGATCATCAAGGTCTGGCTTTTTAGACTCCATAACACAGATGCATTGATCTCTAGGGACTCCATTTTTGTCAAACAAGCATGGTGGTCAGAAAGCCCAGAGAGTCCCTAGAATATCCAACTACCACATGGAGATGGGTGAACCTGCAGTGTGACAGAAGCAGTTGCATCACCACACCCAACTAGAGTGTGTGTGGGTCATCAAGGTGTGGCTTTTTAGACTCCATAACACAGATGCATTGATCTGTAGGGACTCCATTTGTGTCAAACAACCATGGTGGTCAGAAAGCCCACAGGGCCCCTAGAATATGCAACTACCACATGGAGATGGGTGAACGTGTAGTGTGACAGAAGCAGTTGCATCACCACACCCAACTGGACTGTGTGTGGATCATAAAGGTGTGGCTTTTGAGACTACATCACACAGATGCATTGATCTCTAGGGACTCCATTTGTGTCAAACAACCATGGTGGTGAGAAAGCCCACAGAGCCCCTAGAATATGCAACTGCCACATGGAGATGGGTGAACCTGTAGTGTGACAAAAGCAGTTGCATCACAACACCCAACTAGAGTGTGTGTGGATCATCAAGGTGTGGCTTTTGAGACTACATAACGCAGATGCATTGATCTGTAGGGACTCCATTTGTGTCAAACAACCATGGTGGTCAGAAATCCCATAGAGCCCCTAGAATATGCACTGCCACATGGAGAGGGATGAACCTGTAGTGTGACAGAAGCAGTTGCATCACCACACCCAACTGGAGTGTGTGTGGGTCATCAAGGTGTGGCTTTTGACACTACATAATGTAGATGCATTGATCTCTAGGGACTCCATTTGTGTTAAACAACCATGGTGGTCAGAAAGCCCAAAGAGCCCCTAGAATATGCAACTGCCACATGGAGATGGGCGAACCTGTAGTGTGATAGAAGCACTTGCATCACCACACCCAACTGGAGTGTGTGTGGGTCATCAAGGTGTGGCTTTTGAGACTCCATAACAGAAATGCATTGATCTGTAGGGTCTCCATTTGTGTCAAACAACCATGGTTGTCAGAAAGCCCAGAGAGCTCCTAGAATATGCAACTGCCACATGGAGATGGGTGAACCTGTAGTGTGACAGAAGCAGTTGCATCACTACACCCAACTAGAGTGTGTGTGGATCATCAAGGTGTGGCTTTTGAGACTACATAACATAGATGCATTGATCTGTAGGGACTCTATTTTTTTCAAACAAGCATGGTGGTCAGAAAGCCCAGATAGCCCCTAGAATATGCAACTGCCACATGGAGATGGGTGAACGTGCAGTGTGACAGAAGCAGTTGCATCACCACACCCAACTGGACTGTGTGTGGGTCATAAAGGTGTGGCTTTTGAGACTACATCACATAGATGCATTGATCTCTAGGGACTCCATTTGTGTCAAACAACCATGGTGGCCAGAAAGCCCAGAGAGCCCCTAGAATATGCAACTGCCACATGGAGATGGGTGAACGTGCAGTGTGACAGAAGCAGTTGCATCACCACACCCAACTGGACTGCGTGTGGGTCATAAAGGTGTGGCTTTTGAGACTACATCACACAGATGCATTGATCTCTAGGGACTCCATTTGTGTCAAACAACCATGGTGGCCAGAAAGCCCACAGAGCCCCTAGAATATGCAACTGCCACATGGAGATGGGTGAACCTGTAGTGTGACAAAAGCAGTTGCATCACGACACCCAACTAGAGTGTGTGTGGATCATCAAGGTGTGGCTTTTGAGACTACATAACGCAGATGCATTGATCTGTAGGGACTCCATTTGTGTCAAACAACCATGGTGGTCAGAAATCCCATAGAGCCCCTAGAATATGCACTGCCACATGGAGAGGGATGAACCTGTAGTGTGACAGAAGCAGTTGCATCACCACACCCAACTGGAGTGTGTGTGGGTCATCAAGGTGTGGCTTTTGACACTACATAACGTAGATGCATTGATCTCTAGGGACTCCATTTGTGTTAAACAAGCATGGTGGTCAGAAAGCCCAGATAGCCCCTAGAATATGCAACTGCCACATGGAGATGGGTGAACGTGCAGTGTGACAGAAGCAGTTGCATCACCACACCCAACTGGACTGTGTGTGGGTCATAAAGGTGTGGCTTTTGAGACTACATCACACAGATGCATTGATCTCTAGGGACTCCATTTGTGTCAAACAACCATGGTGGCCAGAAAGCCCACAGAGCCCGTAGAATATGCAACTGCCACATGGAGATGGGTGAACCTGTAGTGTGACAGAAGCAGTTGCATCACCACACCCAACTGGAGTGTGTGTGGGTCATCAAGGTGTGGCTTTTGACACTACATAACGTAGATGCATTGATCTCTAGGGACTCCATTTGTGTTAAACAACCATGGTGGTCAGAAAGCACAAAGAGCCCCTAGAATATGCAACTGCCACATGGAGATGGGCGAACCTGTAGTGTGATAGAAGCACTTGCATCACCACACCCAACTGGAGTGTGTGTGGGTCATCAAGGTGTGGCTTTTGAGACTCCATAACAGAAATGCATTGATCTGTAGGGTCTCCATTTGTGTCAAACAACCATGGTGGTCAGAAAACCCAGAGAGCTCCTAGAATATGCAACTGCCACATGGAGATGGGTGAACCTGTAGTGTGACAGAAGCAGTTGCATCACTACACCCAACTAGAGTGTGTGTGGATCATCAAGGTGTGGCTTTTGAGACTACATAACATAGATGCATTGATCTGTAGGGACTCTATTTTTGTCAAACAAGCATGGTGGTCAGAAAGCCCAGATAGCCCCTAGAATATGCAACTGCCACATGGAGATGGGCGAACCTGTAGTGTGATAGAAGCACTTGCATCACCACACCCAACTGGAGTGTGTGTGGGTCATCAAGGTGTGGCTTTTGACACTACATAATGTAGATGCATTGATCTCTAGGGACTCCATTTGTGTCAAACAACCATGGTGGCCAGAAAGCCCACAGAGCCCCTAGAATATGCAAATGCCACATGGAGATGGGTGAACCTGTAGTGTGACAGAAGTAGTTGCATCACCACACCCAACTGGAGTGTGTGTGGGTCATCAAGGTGTGGCTTTTGACACTACATAACGTAGATGCATTGATCTCTAGGGACTCCATTTGTGTTAAACAACCATGGTGGTCAGAAAGCCCAAAGAGCCCCTAGAATATGCAACTGCCACATGGAGATGGGCGAACCTGTAGTGTGATAGAAGCACTTGCATCACCACACCCAACTGGAGTGTGTGTGGGTCATCAAGGTGTGGCTTTTGAGACTCCATAACAGAAATGCATTGATCTGTAGGGTCTCCATTTGTGTCAAACAACCATGGTGGTCAGAAAGACCAGAGAGCTCCTAGAATATGCAACTGCCACATGGAGATGGGTGAACCTGTAGTGTGACAGAAGCAGTTGCATCACTACACCCAACTAGAGTGTGTGTGGATCATCAAGGTGTGGCTTTTGAGACTACATAACATAGATGCATTGATCTGTAGGGACTCCATTTGTGTCAAACAACCATGGTGGCCAGAAAGCCCAGAGAGCCCCTAGAATATGCAACTGCCACATGGAGATGGTTGAACCTGAAGTGTGACAGAAGTTGTTGCATCACCACATCCAACTGGAGTGTGTGTGGGTCATCAAGGTGTCGCTTTTGAGACTCCATAACACAGATGCATTGATATGTAGGGACTCCATTTTTGTCAAACAACCATGGTGATCAGAAAGCCCAAACAACCCCTAGAATATGCAACTGCCACATGGAGATGGGTGAACCTGCAGTGTGACAGAAGTAGTTGCATCACTACACCCAACTAGAGTGTGTGTGGATCATAAAGGTGTGGCTTTTGAGACTACATAACACAGATGCATTGATCTGTAGGGACTCCATTTGTGTCAAACAACCATGGTGATCATAAATCCCAGAGAGACCCTAGAATATGCAACTGCCACATGGAGATGGGTGAACCTACAGTGTGACAGAAGCAGTTGCATCACCACACCCAACTGGAGTGTGTGTGGGTCATCAAGGTGTGGCTTTTGACACTACATAACGTAGATGCATTGATCTCTAGGGACTCCATTTGTGTTAAACAACCATGGTGGTCAGAAAGCCCAGAGAGCCCCTAGAATATGCAACTGCCACATGGAGATGGGTGAACCTGTAGTGTGACAAAAGTAGTTGCATCACCACACCTAACTGGAGTGTGTGTGGGTCATCAAGGTGTGGCTTTTGAGACTCCATAACAGAAATGCATTGATCTGTAGGGTCTCCATTTGTGTCAAACAACCATGGTGGTCAGAAAGCCCAGAGAGCTCCTAGAATATGCAACTGCCACATGGAGATGAGTGAACCTGCAGTGTGCAGAAGCATATGCATCACCACATCCAACTGGAGTGTGTGTGGATCATCAAGGTGTGGCTTTTGAGACTACATAACACAGATGCATTGATCTCTAGGGACTCCATTTTTGTCAAACAACCATGGTGGTCAGAAAGCCCAGAGAGTCCCTAGAATATCCAACTACCACATGGAGATGGGTGAACCTGCAGTGTGACAGAAGCAGTTGCATCACCACACCCAACTGGAGTGTGTGTGGGTCATCAAGGTGTGGCTTTTTAGACTCCATAACACAAATGCATTGATCTGTAGGGCCTCCATTTGTGTCAAACAACCATGGTGGTCCGAAAGCCCATAGGGCCCCTAGAATATGCAACTACCACATGGAGATGGGTGAACCTGTAGTGTGACAGAAGCAATTGCATCACTACACCCAACTAGAGTGTGTGTGGATCATCAAGGTGTGGCTTTTGAGACTACATAACACAGATGCATTGATCTGTAGGGCGTCCATTTGTGTCAAACAACCATGGTGGTCAGAAATCCCATAGAGCCCCTAGAATATGCAACTGCCACATGGAGAGGGATGAACCTGTAGTGTGACAGAAGCAGTTGCATCACCACACCCAACTGGAGTGTGTGTGGGTCATCAAGGTGTGGCTTTTGACACTACATAACGTAGATACATTGATCTCTAGGGACTCCATTTGTGTTAAACAACCATGGTGGTCAGAAAGCCCAAAGAGCCCCTAGAATATGCAACTGCCACATGGAGATGGGCGAACCTGTAGTGTGATAGAAGCACTTGCATCACCACACCCAACTAGAGTGTGTGTGGGTCATCAAGGTGTGGCTTTTGAGACTCGATAACAGAAATGCATTGATCTGTAGGGTCTCCATTTGTGTCAAACAACCATGGTGGTCAGAAAGCCCAGAGAGCTCCTAGAATATGCAACTGCCACATGGAGATGAGTGAACCTGCAGTGTGACAGAAGCAGTTGCATCACCACATCCAACTGGAGTGCGTATGGATCATCAAGGTGTGGCTTTAGAGACTACATAACACAGATGCCTTGATCTGTAGCGACTCCATTTTTGTCAAACAACCATGGTAGTCAGAAAGCCCAGAGAGTCCCTAGAATATCCAACTACCACATGGAGATGGGTGAACCTGCAGTGTGACAGAAGCAGTTGCATCACCACACCCAACTGGAGTGTATGTGGGTCATCAAGGTATGGCTTTTTAGACTCCATAACAAAGATGCATTGATATGTAGGGACTCCATTTGTGTCAAACAACAATGGTTGTCAGAAAGCCCATAGGGCCCCTAGAATATGCAACTGCCACATGGAGATGGGTGAACCTGTAGTGTGACAGAAGCAGTTGCATCACTACACCCAACTAGAGTGTGTGTGGATCATCAAGGTGTGGCTTTTGAGACTACATAACATAGATGCATTGATCTGTAGGGACTCTATTTTTGTCAAACAAGCATGGTGGTCAGAAAGCCCAGATAGCCCCTAGAATATGCAACTTCCACACGGAGATGAGTGAACCTGCAGTGTGACAGAAGCAGTTGCATCACCAAACCCAACTAGAGTGTGTGTGGGTCATGAAGGTGTGGCTTTTGAGACTACATAACACAAATGCATTGATCTGTAGGGACTCCATTTGTGTCAAACAACCATAGTGGTTAGAAACCCCAGAGAGCCCCTAGAATATGCAACTGCCACATGGAGATGGGTGAACGTGCAGTGTGACAGAAGCAGTTGCATCACCACACCCAACTGGAGTTTGTGTGGGTCATAAAGGTGTGGCTTTTGAGACTACATCACACAGATGCATTGATCTCTAGGGACTCCATTTGTGTCAAACAACCATGGTGGCCAGAAAGCCCAGAGAGCCCCTAGAATATGCAACTGCCACATGGAGATGGTTGAACCTGAAGTGTGACAGAAGATGTTGCATCACCACATCCAACTGGAGTGTGTGTGGGTCATCAAGGTGTGGCTTTTGAGACTCCATAACACAGATGCATTGATCTGTAGGGACTCCATTTTTGTCAAACAACCATGGTGGTCATAAATCCCAGAGAGACCCTAGAATATGCAACTGCCACATGGAGATGGGTGAACGTGAAGTGTGACAGAAGCAGTTGCATCACCACACCCAACTGGAGTGTGTGTGGGTCATAAAGGTGTGGCTTTTGAGACTCCATAACATAGATGCATTGATCTCTAGGGACTCCAATTTTGTCAAACAACCATGGTGGTCAGAAAGCCCATAGAGCCCCTAGAATATACAACTGCCACATGGAGATGGTTGAACCTGAAGTGTGACAGAAGCAGTTGATCACCACACCCAACTGGAGTGTGTGTGGGTCATCAAGGTGTGGCTTTTGAGACTCCATAACACAGATGCATTGATCTGTAGGGACTCCATTTTTGTCAAACAACCATGGTGGTCAGAAAGCCCAAACAACCCCTAGAATATGCAACTGCCACATGGAGATGGGTGAACCTGCAGTGTGATAGAAGTAGTTGCATCACTACACCCAACTAGAGTGTGTGTGGATCATCAAGGTGTGACTTTTCAGACTACATAACACAGATGCATTGATCTGTAGGGACTCCATTTGTGTCAAACAACCATGGTGGTCATAAATCCCAGAGAGACCCTAGAATATGCAACTGCCACATGGAGATGGGTGAACCTACAGTGTGACAGAAGCAGTTGCATCATCACACCCAACTGGAGTGTGTGTGGGTCATCAAGGTGTGGCTTTTGAGACTACATAACACATATGCATTGATCTGTACGGTCTCCATTTGTATCAAACAACCATGGTGGTCAGAAAGCCCAGAGAGCCCCTAAAAAATGTAACTGCCACATGGAGATGAGTGAACCTGTAGTGTGATAGAAGTAGTTGCATCACCACATCCAACTGGAGTGTGTGTGGGTCATCAAGGTGTGACTTTTGAGACTACATAACACAGATGCATTCATTTGTAGGGACTGCATTTTTGTCAAACAACCATGGTTGTCACAAAGCCCAGAGAGCCCCTAGAATATGCAACTGCCACATGGAGATGGGTGAACCTAAAGTGTGACAGAAGCAGTTGCATCACCACACCCAACTGGAGTGTGTGTGGGTCATCATGGTGTGGCTTTTTAGACTCCATAACACAGATGCATTGATCTGTATGGACTCCATTTGTGCCAAACAACCATGGTGATCAGAAAGCCCACAGGGCCCCTAGAATATGCAACGGCCACATGGAGATGGGTGAATCTGTAGTGTGACAGAAGCTGTTCCATCACTACACCCAACTAGAGTGTGTGTGGATCATCAAGGTGTGGCTTTTGAGACTAAATAACACAGATGCATTGATCTGTAGGGACTCCATTTGTGTCAAACAACCATGGTGGTCAGAAATCCCAGAGAGACCCTAGAATATGCAACTGCCACATGGAGATGGGTGAACCTGCAGTGTGACAGAAGCAGTTGCATCACCACACCCAACTGGAGTGTGTGTGGGTCATGATGGTGTGGCTTCTGAGACTACATAACACAGATGCATTGATCTGTAGGGACTCCATTTGTGTGAAACAAACATGGTGGTCAGAAATCCCAGGGAGACCCTAGAATATCCATCTGCCACATGGAGATGGGTGAACCTGCAGTGTGATAGAAGTAGTTGCATCACTACACCCAACTAGAGTGTGTGTGGATCATCAAGGTGTGGCTTTTGAGACTACATAACACAGATGCATTGATCTGTAGGGACTCCATTTGTGTCAAACAACCATGGTGGTCATAACTCCCAGAGAGACCCTAGAATATGCAACTGCCACATGGAGATGGGTGAACCTACAGTGTGACAGAAGCAATTGCATCACCACACCTAACTGGAGTGTGTGTGGGTCATCAAGGTGTGGCTTTTGAAACTACATAACACATATGCATTGATCTGTACGGTCTCCATTTGTGTCAAACAACCATGGTGGTCTGAAAGCCCACAGAGCCCCTAGAAAATGCAACTGCCACATGGAGATGGGTGAACTTACAGTGTGACAGAAGCAGTTGCATCACCACACCCAACTGGAATGTGTGTGGGTCATCAAGGTGTGGCTTTTGAGACTACATAAGACAGATGCATTGATTTATGGACTCCATTTGTGTTAAACAACCATGGTGGTTAGAGAGCCCAGAGAGCTCCTAGAATATGCAACTGCCACATGGAGATGAGTGAACCTGCAGTGTGACAGAAGCAGTTGCATCACCACACCCAACTGGAGTGTGTGTGGGTCATCATGGTGTGGCCTTTGAGACTACATAACACAGATGCATTGATCTGTAGAGACTTCATTTGTGTTAACCAACCATGGTGGTCAGAAAGCCTAGAGAGCCCCTAGAATATGCAACTGCCACATGGAGATGGTGAACCTACAGTGTGACAAAAGCAGTTGCATCACCACACCTAACTGGAGTGCGTCTTGATTATCAAGGTGTGGCTTTTGAGACTACATAACACAGATGCATTGATCTCTAGGGACTCCATTTGTGTCAAACAACCATGGTGGTCAGAAAGCCCACAGGGCCCCTAGAATATGCAATAGCCACATGGAGATGGGTGAACTTGTAGTGTGACAGAAGCAGTTCCATCACTACACCCAACTAGTGTGTGTGTGGATCATCAAGGTGTGGCTTTTGAGACTACATAACACAGATGCATTGATCTGTAGGGACTCCATTTGTTTCAAACAACCATGGTGGTCAGAAATCCCAGAGAGACCCTAGAATATGCAACTGCCACATGGAGATGGGTGAACCTGCAGTGTGACAGAAGCAGTTGCATCACCACACCCAACTGGAGTGTGTGTGGGTCATCAAGGTGTGGCTTTTGAGACTACATAACATAGATGCATTGATCTCTAGGGACTCCATTTGTGTCAAACAACCATGGTCGCCAGAAAGCCTAGAGAGCCCCTAGAATATGCAACTGCCACATGGAGATGGGTGAACCTGAAGTGTGACAGAAGCAGTTGCATCACCACACCCAACTGGAGTGTGTGTGGGTCATGATGGTGTGGCTTTTGAGACTACATAACACATATGCATTGATCTGTAGGGACTCCATTTGTGTCAAACAACCATGGTGGTCAGAAATCCCAGAGAGACCCTAGAATATGCAACTGCCACATGGAGATGGGTGAACCTGCAGTGTCACAGAAGCAGTTGCATCACCACACCCAACTGGAGTGTGTGTGGGTCATCAAGGTGTGGCTTTTGAGACTACATAACATAGATGCATTGATCTCTAGGGACTCCATTTGTGTCAAACAACCATGGTGGCCAGAAAGCCCAGAGAGTCCCTAGAATATGCAACTGCCACATGGAGATGGGTGAACCTGAAGTGTGACAGAAGCAGTTGCATCACCACACCCAACTGGAGTGTGTGTGGGTCATGATGGTGTGTCTTTTGAGACTACATAACACAGATGCATTGATCTGTAGGGACTCCATTTGTGTCAAACAACCATGGCGGTCAGAAATCCTAGAGAGACCCTAGAATATCCAACTGCCACATGGAGATGGGTGAACCTGCAGTGTGATAGAAGTAGTTGCATCACTACACCCAACTAGAGTGTGTGTGGATCATCAAGGTGTGGCTTTTGAGACTACATAACACAGATACATTGATCTGTAGGGACTCCATTTGTGTCAAACAACCATGGTGGTCATAAATCCCAGAGAGACCCTAGAATATGCAACTGCCACATGGAGATGGGTGAACCTACAGTGTGACAGAAGCAATTGCATCACCACACCTAACTGGAGTGTGTGTGGGTCATCAAGGTGTGGCTTTTGACACTACATAACACATATGCATTGATCTGTACGGTCTCCATTTGTGTCAAACAACCATGGTGGTCTGAAAGCCCAGAGAGCCCCTAGAAAATGCAACTGCCACATGGAGATAGGTGAACTTACAGTGTGACAGAAGCAGTTGCATCACCACACCCAACTGGAATGTGTGTGGGTCATCAAGGTGTGGCTTTTGAGACTACATAAGACAGATGCATTGATTTGTATGGACTCCATTTGTGTTAAACAACCATGGTGGTTAGAGAGCCCAGAGAGCTCCTAGAATATGCAACTGCCACATGGAGATGAGTGAACCTGCAGTGTGACAGAAGCAGTTGCATCACCACACCCAACTGGAGTGTGTGGGTCATCATGGTGTGGCCTTTGAGACTACATAACACAGATGCATTGATCTGTAGAGACTTCATTTGTGTTAACCAACCATGGTGGTCAGAAAGCCTAGAGAGCCCCTAGAATATGCAACTGCCACATGGAGATGGTGAACCTGCAGTGTGACAAAAGCAGTTGCATCACCACACCTAACTGGAGTGCGTCTTGATTATCAAGGTGTGGCTTTTGAGACTACATAACACAGATGCATTGATCTCTAGGGACTCCATTTGTGTCAAACAACCATGGTGGTCAGAAAGCCCACAGGGCCCCTAGAATATGCAATAGCCACATGGAGATGGGTGAACTTGTAGTGTGACAGAAGCAGTTCCATCACTACACCCAACTTGAGTGTGTGTGGATCATCAAGGTGTGGCTTTTGAGACTACATAACACAGATACATTGATCTGTAGGGACTCCATTTGTGTCAAACAACCATGGTGGTCATAAATCCCAGAGAGACCCTAGAATATGCAACTGCCACATGGAGATGGGTGAACCTACAGTGTGACAGAAGCAATTGCATCACCACACCTAACTGGAGTGTGTGTGGGTCATCAAGGTGTGGCTTTTGACACTACATAACACATATGCATTGATCTGTACGGTCTCCATTTGTGTCAAACAACCATGGTGGTCTGAAAGCCCAGAGAGCCCCTAGAAAATGCAACTGCCACATGGAGATAGGTGAACTTACAGTGTGACAGAAGCAGTTGCATCACCACACCCAACTGGAATGTGTGTGGGTCATCAAGGTGTGGCTTTTGAGACTACATAAGACAGATGCATTGATTTGTATGGACTCCATTTGTGTTAAACAACCATGGTGGTTAGAGAGCCCAGAGAGCTCCTAGAATATGCAACTGCCACATGGAGATGAGTGAACCTGCAGTGTGACAGAAGCAGTTGCATCACCACACCCAACTGGAGTGTGTGGGTCATCATGGTGTGGCCTTTGAGACTACATAACACAGATGCATTGATCTGTAGAGACTTCATTTGTGTTAACCAACCATGGTGGTCAGAAAGCCTAGAGAGCCCCTAGAATATGCAACTGCCACATGGAGATGGTGAACCTGCAGTGTGACAAAAGCAGTTGCATCACCACACCTAACTGGAGTGCGTCTTGATTATCAAGGTGTGGCTTTTGAGACTACATAACACAGATGCATTGATCTCTAGGGACTCCATTTGTGTCAAACAACCATGGTGGTCAGAAAGCCCACAGGGCCCCTAGAATATGCAATAGCCACATGGAGATGGGTGAACTTGTAGTGTGACAGAAGCAGTTCCATCACTACACCCAACTTGAGTGTGTGTGGATCATCAAGGTGTGGCTTTTGAGACTACATAACACAGATGCATTGATCTGTAGGGACTCCATTTGTGTCAAACAACCATGGTTGTCAGAAATCCCAGAGAGACCCTAGAATATGCAACTGCCACATGGAGATGGGTGAACCTGCAGTGTGACAGAAGCAGTTGCATCACCACAGCCAACTGGAGGTAGTGTGGGTCATCAAGGTGTGGCTTTTGAGACTACATAACATAGATGCATTGATCTCTAGGGACTCCATTTGTGTCAAACAACCATGGTCGCCAGAAAGCCTAGAGAGCCCCTAGAATATGCAACTGCCACATGGAGATGGGTGAACCTGAAGTGTGACAGAAGCAGTTGCATCACCACACCCAACTGGAGTGTGTGTGGGTCATGATGGTGTGGCTTTTGAGACTACATAACACAAATGCATTGATCTGTAGGGACTCCATTTGTGTCAAACAACCATGGTGGTCAGAAATCCCAGAGAGACCCTAGAATATGCAACTGCCACATGGAGATGGGTGAACCTGCAGTGTGACAGAAGCAGTTGCATCACCACACCCAACTGGAGTGTGTGTGGGTCATCAAGGTGTGGCTTTTGAGACTACATAACATAGATGCATTGATCTCTAGGGACTCCATTTGTGTCAAACAACCATGGTGGCTAGAAAGCCCAGAGAGTCCCTAGAATATGCAACTGCCACATGGAGATGGGTGAACCTGAAGTGTGACAGAAGCAGTTGCATCACCACACCCAACTGGAGTGTGTGTGGGTCATCAAGGTGTGGCTTTTGACACTACATAACGTAGATGCATTGATCTCTAGGGACTCCATTTGTGTTAAACAACCATGGTGGTCAGAAAGCCCAGAGAGCCCCTAGAATATGCAACTGCCACATGGAGATGGGTGAACCTGTAGTGTGACAAAAGTAGTTGCATCACCACACCTAACTGGAGTGTGTGTGGGTCATCAAGGTGTGGCTTTTGAGACTCCATAACAGAAATGCATTGATCTGTAGGGTCTCCATTTGTGTCAAACAACCATGGTGGTCAGAAAGCCCAGAGAGCTCCTAGAATATGCAACTGCCACATGGAGATGAGTGAACCTGCAGTGTGCAGAAGCATATGCATCACCACATCCAACTGGAGTGTGTGTGGATCATCAAGGTGTGGCTTTTGAGACTACATAACACAGATGCATTGATCTCTAGGGACTCCATTTTTGTCAAACAACCATGGTGGTCAGAAAGCCCAGAGAGTCCCTAGAATATCCAACTACCACATGGAGATGGGTGAACCTGCAGTGTGACAGAAGCAGTTGCATCACCACACCCAACTGGAGTGTGTGTGGGTCATCAAGGTGTGGCTTTTTAGACTCCATAACACAAATGCATTGATCTGTAGGGCCTCCATTTGTGTCAAACAACCATGGTGGTCCGAAAGCCCATAGGGCCCCTAGAATATGCAACTACCACATGGAGATGGGTGAACCTGTAGTGTGACAGAAGCAATTGCATCACTACACCCAACTAGAGTGTGTGTGGATCATCAAGGTGTGGCTTTTGAGACTACATAACACAGATGCATTGATCTGTAGGGCGTCCATTTGTGTCAAACAACCATGGTGGTCAGAAATCCCATAGAGCCCCTAGAATATGCAACTGCCACATGGAGAGGGATGAACCTGTAGTGTGACAGAAGCAGTTGCATCACCACACCCAACTGGAGTGTGTGTGGGTCATCAAGGTGTGGCTTTTGACACTACATAACGTAGATACATTGATCTCTAGGGACTCCATTTGTGTTAAACAACCATGGTGGTCAGAAAGCCCAAAGAGCCCCTAGAATATGCAACTGCCACATGGAGATGGGCGAACCTGTAGTGTGATAGAAGCACTTGCATCACCACACCCAACTAGAGTGTGTGTGGGTCATCAAGGTGTGGCTTTTGAGACTCGATAACAGAAATGCATTGATCTGTAGGGTCTCCATTTGTGTCAAACAACCATGGTGGTCAGAAAGCCCAGAGAGCTCCTAGAATATGCAACTGCCACATGGAGATGAGTGAACCTGCAGTGTGACAGAAGCAGTTGCATCACCACATCCAACTGGAGTGCGTATGGATCATCAAGGTGTGGCTTTAGAGACTACATAACACAGATGCCTTGATCTGTAGCGACTCCATTTTTGTCAAACAACCATGGTAGTCAGAAAGCCCAGAGAGTCCCTAGAATATCCAACTACCACATGGAGATGGGTGAACCTGCAGTGTGACAGAAGCAGTTGCATCACCACACCCAACTGGAGTGTATGTGGGTCATCAAGGTATGGCTTTTTAGACTCCATAACAAAGATGCATTGATATGTAGGGACTCCATTTGTGTCAAACAACAATGGTTGTCAGAAAGCCCATAGGGCCCCTAGAATATGCAACTGCCACATGGAGATGGGTGAACCTGCAGTGTGACAGAAGCAGTTGCATCACTACACCCAACTAGAGTGTGTGTGGATCATCAAGGTGTGGCTTTTGAGACTACATAACATAGATGCATTGATCTGTAGGGACTCTATTTTTGTCAAACAAGCATGGTGGTCAGAAAGCCCAGATAGCCCCTAGAATATGCAACTTCCACACGGAGATGAGTGAACCTGCAGTGTGACAGAAGCAGTTGCATCACCAAACCCAACTAGAGTGTGTGTGGGTCATGAAGGTGTGGCTTTTGAGACTACATAACACAAATGCATTGATCTGTAGGGACTCCATTTGTGTCAAACAACCATAGTGGTTAGAAACCCCAGAGAGCCCCTAGAATATGCAACTGCCACATGGAGATGGGTGAACGTGCAGTGTGACAGAAGCAGTTGCATCACCACACCCAACTGGAGTTTGTGTGGGTCATAAAGGTGTGGCTTTTGAGACTACATCACACAGATGCATTGATCTCTAGGGACTCCATTTGTGTCAAACAACCATGGTGGCCAGAAAGCCCAGAGAGCCCCTAGAATATGCAACTGCCACATGGAGATGGTTGAACCTGAAGTGTGACAGAAGATGTTGCATCACCACATCCAACTGGAGTGTGTGTGGGTCATCAAGGTGTGGCTTTTGAGACTCCATAACACAGATGCATTGATCTGTAGGGACTCCATTTTTGTCAAACAACCATGGTGGTCATAAATCCCAGAGAGACCCTAGAATATGCAACTGCCACATGGAGATGGGTGAACGTGAAGTGTGACAGAAGCAGTTGCATCACCACACCCAACTGGAGTGTGTGTGGGTCATAAAGGTGTGGCTTTTGAGACTCCATAACATAGATGCATTGATCTCTAGGGACTCCAATTTTGTCAAACAACCATGGTGGTCAGAAAGCCCATAGAGCCCCTAGAATATACAACTGCCACATGGAGATGGTTGAACCTGAAGTGTGACAGAAGCAGTTGATCACCACACCCAACTGGAGTGTGTGTGGGTCATCAAGGTGTGGCTTTTGAGACTCCATAACACAGATGCATTGATCTGTAGGGACTCCATTTTTGTCAAACAACCATGGTGGTCAGAAAGCCCAAACAACCCCTAGAATATGCAACTGCCACATGGAGATGGGTGAACCTGCAGTGTGATAGAAGTAGTTGCATCACTACACCCAACTAGAGTGTGTGTGGATCATCAAGGTGTGACTTTTCAGACTACATAACACAGATGCATTGATCTGTAGGGACTCCATTTGTGTCAAACAACCATGGTGGTCATAAATCCCAGAGAGACCCTAGAATATGCAACTGCCACATGGAGATGGGTGAACCTACAGTGTGACAGAAGCAGTTGCATCATCACACCCAACTGGAGTGTGTGTGGGTCATCAAGGTGTGGCTTTTGAGACTACATAACACATATGCATTGATCTGTACGGTCTCCATTTGTATCAAACAACCATGGTGGTCAGAAAGCCCAGAGAGCCCCTAAAAAATGTAACTGCCACATGGAGATGAGTGAACCTGTAGTGTGATAGAAGTAGTTGCATCACCACATCCAACTGGAGTGTGTGTGGGTCATCAAGGTGTGACTTTTGAGACTACATAACACAGATGCATTCATTTGTAGGGACTGCATTTTTGTCAAACAACCATGGTTGTCACAAAGCCCAGAGAGCCCCTAGAATATGCAACTGCCACATGGAGATGGGTGAACCTAAAGTGTGACAGAAGCAGTTGCATCACCACACCCAACTGGAGTGTGTGTGGGTCATCATGGTGTGGCTTTTTAGACTCCATAACACAGATGCATTGATCTGTATGGACTCCATTTGTGCCAAACAACCATGGTGATCAGAAAGCCCACAGGGCCCCTAGAATATGCAACGGCCACATGGAGATGGGTGAATCTGTAGTGTGACAGAAGCTGTTCCATCACTACACCCAACTAGAGTGTGTGTGGATCATCAAGGTGTGGCTTTTGAGACTAAATAACACAGATGCATTGATCTGTAGGGACTCCATTTGTGTCAAACAACCATGGTGGTCAGAAATCCCAGAGAGACCCTAGAATATGCAACTGCCACATGGAGATGGGTGAACCTGCAGTGTGACAGAAGCAGTTGCATCACCACACCCAACTGGAGTGTGTGTGGGTCATGATGGTGTGGCTTCTGAGACTACATAACACAGATGCATTGATCTGTAGGGACTCCATTTGTGTGAAACAAACATGGTGGTCAGAAATCCCAGGGAGACCCTAGAATATCCATCTGCCACATGGAGATGGGTGAACCTGCAGTGTGATAGAAGTAGTTGCATCACTACACCCAACTAGAGTGTGTGTGGATCATCAAGGTGTGGCTTTTGAGACTACATAACACAGATGCATTGATCTGTAGGGACTCCATTTGTGTCAAACAACCATGGTGGTCATAACTCCCAGAGAGACCCTAGAATATGCAACTGCCACATGGAGATGGGTGAACCTACAGTGTGACAGAAGCAATTGCATCACCACACCTAACTGGAGTGTGTGTGGGTCATCAAGGTGTGGCTTTTGAAACTACATAACACATATGCATTGATCTGTACGGTCTCCATTTGTGTCAAACAACCATGGTGGTCTGAAAGCCCACAGAGCCCCTAGAAAATGCAACTGCCACATGGAGATGGGTGAACTTACAGTGTGACAGAAGCAGTTGCATCACCACACCCAACTGGAATGTGTGTGGGTCATCAAGGTGTGGCTTTTGAGACTACATAAGACAGATGCATTGATTTATGGACTCCATTTGTGTTAAACAACCATGGTGGTTAGAGAGCCCAGAGAGCTCCTAGAATATGCAACTGCCACATGGAGATGAGTGAACCTGCAGTGTGACAGAAGCAGTTGCATCACCACACCCAACTGGAGTGTGTGTGGGTCATCATGGTGTGGCCTTTGAGACTACATAACACAGATGCATTGATCTGTAGAGACTTCATTTGTGTTAACCAACCATGGTGGTCAGAAAGCCTAGAGAGCCCCTAGAATATGCAACTGCCACATGGAGATGGTGAACCTACAGTGTGACAAAAGCAGTTGCATCACCACACCTAACTGGAGTGCGTCTTGATTATCAAGGTGTGGCTTTTGAGACTACATAACACAGATGCATTGATCTCTAGGGACTCCATTTGTGTCAAACAACCATGGTGGTCAGAAAGCCCACAGGGCCCCTAGAATATGCAATAGCCACATGGAGATGGGTGAACTTGTAGTGTGACAGAAGCAGTTCCATCACTACACCCAACTAGTGTGTGTGTGGATCATCAAGGTGTGGCTTTTGAGACTACATAACACAGATGCATTGATCTGTAGGGACTCCATTTGTTTCAAACAACCATGGTGGTCAGAAATCCCAGAGAGACCCTAGAATATGCAACTGCCACATGGAGATGGGTGAACCTGCAGTGTGACAGAAGCAGTTGCATCACCACACCCAACTGGAGTGTGTGTGGGTCATCAAGGTGTGGCTTTTGAGACTACATAACATAGATGCATTGATCTCTAGGGACTCCATTTGTGTCAAACAACCATGGTCGCCAGAAAGCCTAGAGAGCCCCTAGAATATGCAACTGCCACATGGAGATGGGTGAACCTGAAGTGTGACAGAAGCAGTTGCATCACCACACCCAACTGGAGTGTGTGTGGGTCATGATGGTGTGGCTTTTGAGACTACATAACACATATGCATTGATCTGTAGGGACTCCATTTGTGTCAAACAACCATGGTGGTCAGAAATCCCAGAGAGACCCTAGAATATGCAACTGCCACATGGAGATGGGTGAACCTGCAGTGTCACAGAAGCAGTTGCATCACCACACCCAACTGGAGTGTGTGTGGGTCATCAAGGTGTGGCTTTTGAGACTACATAACATAGATGCATTGATCTCTAGGGACTCCATTTGTGTCAAACAACCATGGTGGCCAGAAAGCCCAGAGAGTCCCTAGAATATGCAACTGCCACATGGAGATGGGTGAACCTGAAGTGTGACAGAAGCAGTTGCATCACCACACCCAACTGGAGTGTGTGTGGGTCATGATGGTGTGTCTTTTGAGACTACATAACACAGATGCATTGATCTGTAGGGACTCCATTTGTGTCAAACAACCATGGCGGTCAGAAATCCTAGAGAGACCCTAGAATATCCAACTGCCACATGGAGATGGGTGAACCTGCAGTGTGATAGAAGTAGTTGCATCACTACACCCAACTAGAGTGTGTGTGGATCATCAAGGTGTGGCTTTTGAGACTACATAACACAGATACATTGATCTGTAGGGACTCCATTTGTGTCAAACAACCATGGTGGTCATAAATCCCAGAGAGACCCTAGAATATGCAACTGCCACATGGAGATGGGTGAACCTACAGTGTGACAGAAGCAATTGCATCACCACACCTAACTGGAGTGTGTGTGGGTCATCAAGGTGTGGCTTTTGACACTACATAACACATATGCATTGATCTGTACGGTCTCCATTTGTGTCAAACAACCATGGTGGTCTGAAAGCCCAGAGAGCCCCTAGAAAATGCAACTGCCACATGGAGATAGGTGAACTTACAGTGTGACAGAAGCAGTTGCATCACCACACCCAACTGGAATGTGTGTGGGTCATCAAGGTGTGGCTTTTGAGACTACATAAGACAGATGCATTGATTTGTATGGACTCCATTTGTGTTAAACAACCATGGTGGTTAGAGAGCCCAGAGAGCTCCTAGAATATGCAACTGCCACATGGAGATGAGTGAACCTGCAGTGTGACAGAAGCAGTTGCATCACCACACCCAACTGGAGTGTGTGGGTCATCATGGTGTGGCCTTTGAGACTACATAACACAGATGCATTGATCTGTAGAGACTTCATTTGTGTTAACCAACCATGGTGGTCAGAAAGCCTAGAGAGCCCCTAGAATATGCAACTGCCACATGGAGATGGTGAACCTGCAGTGTGACAAAAGCAGTTGCATCACCACACCTAACTGGAGTGCGTCTTGATTATCAAGGTGTGGCTTTTGAGACTACATAACACAGATGCATTGATCTCTAGGGACTCCATTTGTGTCAAACAACCATGGTGGTCAGAAAGCCCACAGGGCCCCTAGAATATGCAATAGCCACATGGAGATGGGTGAACTTGTAGTGTGACAGAAGCAGTTCCATCACTACACCCAACTTGAGTGTGTGTGGATCATCAAGGTGTGGCTTTTGAGACTACATAACACAGATACATTGATCTGTAGGGACTCCATTTGTGTCAAACAACCATGGTGGTCATAAATCCCAGAGAGACCCTAGAATATGCAACTGCCACATGGAGATGGGTGAACCTACAGTGTGACAGAAGCAATTGCATCACCACACCTAACTGGAGTGTGTGTGGGTCATCAAGGTGTGGCTTTTGACACTACATAACACATATGCATTGATCTGTACGGTCTCCATTTGTGTCAAACAACCATGGTGGTCTGAAAGCCCAGAGAGCCCCTAGAAAATGCAACTGCCACATGGAGATAGGTGAACTTACAGTGTGACAGAAGCAGTTGCATCACCACACCCAACTGGAATGTGTGTGGGTCATCAAGGTGTGGCTTTTGAGACTACATAAGACAGATGCATTGATTTGTATGGACTCCATTTGTGTTAAACAACCATGGTGGTTAGAGAGCCCAGAGAGCTCCTAGAATATGCAACTGCCACATGGAGATGAGTGAACCTGCAGTGTGACAGAAGCAGTTGCATCACCACACCCAACTGGAGTGTGTGGGTCATCATGGTGTGGCCTTTGAGACTACATAACACAGATGCATTGATCTGTAGAGACTTCATTTGTGTTAACCAACCATGGTGGTCAGAAAGCCTAGAGAGCCCCTAGAATATGCAACTGCCACATGGAGATGGTGAACCTGCAGTGTGACAAAAGCAGTTGCATCACCACACCTAACTGGAGTGCGTCTTGATTATCAAGGTGTGGCTTTTGAGACTACATAACACAGATGCATTGATCTCTAGGGACTCCATTTGTGTCAAACAACCATGGTGGTCAGAAAGCCCACAGGGCCCCTAGAATATGCAATAGCCACATGGAGATGGGTGAACTTGTAGTGTGACAGAAGCAGTTCCATCACTACACCCAACTTGAGTGTGTGTGGATCATCAAGGTGTGGCTTTTGAGACTACATAACACAGATGCATTGATCTGTAGGGACTCCATTTGTGTCAAACAACCATGGTTGTCAGAAATCCCAGAGAGACCCTAGAATATGCAACTGCCACATGGAGATGGGTGAACCTGCAGTGTGACAGAAGCAGTTGCATCACCACAGCCAACTGGAGGTAGTGTGGGTCATCAAGGTGTGGCTTTTGAGACTACATAACATAGATGCATTGATCTCTAGGGACTCCATTTGTGTCAAACAACCATGGTCGCCAGAAAGCCTAGAGAGCCCCTAGAATATGCAACTGCCACATGGAGATGGGTGAACCTGAAGTGTGACAGAAGCAGTTGCATCACCACACCCAACTGGAGTGTGTGTGGGTCATGATGGTGTGGCTTTTGAGACTACATAACACAAATGCATTGATCTGTAGGGACTCCATTTGTGTCAAACAACCATGGTGGTCAGAAATCCCAGAGAGACCCTAGAATATGCAACTGCCACATGGAGATGGGTGAACCTGCAGTGTGACAGAAGCAGTTGCATCACCACACCCAACTGGAGTGTGTGTGGGTCATCAAGGTGTGGCTTTTGAGACTACATAACATAGATGCATTGATCTCTAGGGACTCCATTTGTGTCAAACAACCATGGTGGCTAGAAAGCCCAGAGAGTCCCTAGAATATGCAACTGCCACATGGAGATGGGTGAACCTGAAGTGTGACAGAAGCAGTTGCATCACCACACCCAACTGGAGTGTGTGTGGGTCATGATGGTGTGGCTTTTGAGACTACATAACACAGATGCATTGATCTGTAGGGACTCCATTTGTGTCAAACAACCATGGTGGTCAGAAATCCCAGAGAGACCCTAGAATATGCAACTGCCACATGGAGATGGGTGAACCTGCAGTGTGACAGAAGCAGTTGCATCACCACACCCAACTGGAGGTAGTGTGGGTCATCAAGGTGTGGCTTTTGAGACTACATAACATAGATGCATTGATCTCTAGGGACTCCATTTGTGTCAAACAACCATGGTCGCCAGAAAGCCTAGAGAGCCCCTAGAATATGCAACTGCCACATGGAGATGGGTGAACCTGAAGTGTGACAGAAGCAGTTGCATCACCACACCCAACTGGAGTGTGTGTGGGTCATGATGGTGTGGCTTTTGAGACTACATAACACAAATGCATTGATCTGTAGGGACTCCATTTGTGTCAAACAACCATGGTGGTCAGAAATCCCAGAGAGACCCTAGAATATGCAACTGCCACATGGAGATGGGTGAACCTGCAGTGTGACAGAAGCAGTTGCATCACCACACCCAACTGGAGTGTGTGTGGGTCATCAAGGTGTGGCTTTTGAGACTACATAACATAGATGCATTGATCTGTAGGGACTCCATTTTTGTCAAACAACCATGGTGGCCAGAAAGCCCAGAGAGCCCCTAGAATATGCAACTTCCACATGGAGATGGGTGAACCTGAAGTGTGACAGAAGCAGTTGCATCACCACACCCAACTGGAGTGTGTGTGGGTCATGATGGTGTGGCTTTTGAGACTACATAACACAAATGCATTGATCTGTAGGGACTCCATTTGTGTCAAACAACCATGGTGGTCAGAAATCCCAGAGAGACCCTAGAATATGCAACTGCCACATGGAGATGGGTGAACCTGCAGTGTGACAGAAGCAGTTGCATCACCACACCCAACTGGAGTGTGTGTGGGTCATCAAGGTGTGGCTTTTGAGACTACATAACATAGATGCATTGATCTCTAGGGACTCCATTTGTGTCAAACAACCATGGTGGCTAGAAAGCCCAGAGAGTCCCTAGAATATGCAACTGCCACATGGAGATGGGTGAACCTGAAGTGTGACAGAAGCAGTTGCATCACCACACCCAACTGGAGTGTGTGTGGGTCATGATGGTGTGGCTTTTGAGACTACATAACACAGATGCATTGATCTGTAGGGACTCCATTTGTGTCAAACAACCATGGTGGTCAGAAATCCCAGAGAGACCCTAGAATATGCAACTGCCACATGGAGATGGGTGAACC
This sequence comes from Avena sativa, assembly GCA_916181665.1. Lineage (NCBI taxonomy): Eukaryota > Viridiplantae > Streptophyta > Magnoliopsida > Poales > Poaceae > Avena > Avena sativa. Next base: position 327,957,325 of record OV702289.1, read on the forward strand.
TGCAGTGTGACAGAAGCAGTTGCATCACCACACCCAACTGGAGGTAGTGTGGGTCATCAAGGTGTGGCTTTTGAGACTACATAACATAGATGCATTGATCTCTAGGGACTCCATTTGTGTCAAACAACCATGGTCGCCAGAAAGCCTAGAGAGCCCCTAGAATATGCAACTGCCACATGGAGATGGGTGAACCTGAAGTGTGACAGAAGCAGTTGCATCACCACACCCAACTGGAGTGTGTGTGGGTCATGATGGTGTGGCTTTTGAGACTACATAACACAAATGCATTGATCTGTAGGGACTCCATTTGTGTCAAACAACCATGGTGGTCAGAAATCCCAGAGAGACCCTAGAATATGCAACTGCCACATGGAGATGGGTGAACCTGCAGTGTGACAGAAGCAGTTGCATCACCACACCCAACTGGAGTGTGTGTGGGTCATCAAGGTGTGGCTTTTGAGACTACATAACATAGATGCATTGATCTCTAGGGACTCCATTTGTGTCAAACAACCATGGTGGCTAGAAAGCCCAGAGAGTCCCTAGAATATGCAACTGCCACATGGAGATGGGTGAACCTGAAGTGTGACAGAAGCAGTTGCATCACCACACCCAACTGGAGTGTGTGTGGGTCATGATGGTGTGGCTTTTGAGACTACATAACACAGATGCATTGATCTGTAGGGACTCCATTTGTGTCAAACAACCATGGTGGTCAGAAATCCCAGAGAGACCCTAGAATATCCAACTGCCACATGGAGATGGGTGAACCTGCAGTGTGATAGAAGTAGTTGCATCACTACACCCAACTAGAGTGTGTGTGGATCATCAAGGTGTGGCTTTTGAGACTACATATCACAGATGCATTGATCTGTAGGGACTCCATTTGTGTCAAACAACCATGGTGGTCATAAATCCCAGAGAGACCCTAGAATATGCAACTGCCACATGGAGATGGGTGAACCTGCAGTGTGACAGAAGCAGTTGCATCACCACACCCAACTGGAGGTAGTGTGGGTCATCGAGGTGTGGCTTTTGAGACTACATAACATAGATGCATTGATCTCTAGGGACTCCATTTGTGTCAAACAACCATGGTCGCCAGAAAGCCTAGAGAGCCCCTAGAATATGCAACTGCCACATGGAGATGGGTGAACCTGAAGTGTGACAGAAGCAGTTGCATCACCACATCCAACTGGAGTGTGTGTGGGTCATGATGGTGTGGCTTTTGAGACTACATAACACAAATGCATTGATCTGTAGGGACTCCATTTGTGTCAAACAACCATGGTGGTCAGAAATCCCAGAGAGACCCTAGAATATGCAACTGCCACATGGAGATGGGTGAACCTGCAGTGTGACAGAAGCAGTTGCATCACCACACCCAACTGGAGTGTGTGTGGGTCATCAAGGTGTGGCTTTTGAGACTACATAACATAGATGCATTGATCTCTAGGGACTCCATTTGTGTCAAACAACCATGGTGGCTAGAAAGCCCAGAGAGTCCCTAGAATATGCAACTGCCACATGGAGATGGGTGAACCTGAAGTGTGACAGAAGCAGTTGCATCACCACACCCAACTGGAGTGTGTGTGGGTCATGATGGTGTGGCTTTTGAGACTACATAACACAGATGCATTGATCTGTAGGGACTCCATTTGTGTCAAACAACCATGGTGGTCAGAAATCCCAGAGAGACCCTAGAATATCCAACTGCCACATGGAGATGGGTGAACCTGCAGTGTGATAGAAGTAGTTGCATCACTACACCCAACTAGAGTGTGTGTGGATCATCAAGGTGTGGCTTTTGAGACTACATATCACAGATGCATTGATCTGTAGGGACTCCATTTGTGTCAAACAACCATGGTGGTCATAAATCCCAGAGAGACCCTAGAATATGCAACTGCCACATGGAGATGGGTGAACCTACAGTGTGACAGAAGCAATTGCATCACCACACCTAACTGGAGTGTGTGTGGGTCATCAAGGTGTGGCTTTTGACACTACATAACACATATGCATTGATCTGTACGGTCTTCATTTGTGTCAAATAACCATGGTGGTCTGAAAGCCCAGAGAGCCCCTAGAAAATGCAACTGCCACATGGAGATGGGTGAACTTACAGTGTGACAGAAGCAGTTGCATCACCACACCAAACTGGAATGTGTGTGGGTCATCAAGGTGTGGTTTTTGAGACTACATAAGACAGATGCATTGATTTGTATGGACTCCATTTGTGTTAAACAACCATGGTGGTTAGAGAGCCTAGAGAGCTCCTAGAATATGCAACTGCCACATGGAGATGAGTGAACCTGCAGTGTGACAGAAGCAGTTGCATCACCACACCCAACTGGAGTGTGTGTGGGTCATCATGGTGTGGCCTTTGAGACTACATAACACAGATGCATTGATCTATAGAGGCTTCATTTGTGTTACCTAACCATGGTGGTCAGAAAGTCCAGAGAGCCCCTAGAATATGCAACTGCCACATGGAGATGGTGAACCTGCAGTGTGACAAAAGCAGTTGCATCACCACACCTAACTGGAGTGCGTCTTGATTATCAAGGTGTGGCTTTTGAGACTACATAACACAGATGCATTGATCTCTAGGGACTCCATTTGTGTCAAACAACCATGGTGGTCAGAAAGCCCACAGGGCCCCTAGAATATGCAACAGCCACATGGAGATGGGTGAACCTGTAGTGTGACAGAAGCAGTTCCATCACTACACCCAACTAGAGTGTGTGTGGATCATCAAGGTGTGGCTTTTGAGACTACATAACACAGATGCATTGATCTGTAGGGACTCCATTTGTGTCAAACAACCATGGTGGTTAGAGAGCCCAGAGAGCTCCTAGAATATGCAACTGCCACATGGAGATGAGTGAACCTGCAGTGTGACAGAAGCAGTTGCATCACCACATCCAACTGGAGTGTGTTTGGATCATCAAGGTGTGGCTTTTGAGACTACATAACACAGATGCATTGATCTGTAGGGACTCCATTTTTGTCAAACAACCATGGTGGCCATAAAGCCTAGAGAGCCCCTAGAATATGCAACTGCCACATGGAGATGGGTGAACCTGAAGTGTGACAGAAGCAGTTGCATCACCACACCCAACTGGAGTGTGTGTGGGTCATGATGGTGTGGCTTTTGAGACTACATAACACAGATGCATTGATATGTAGGGACTTCATTTTTGTTAACCAACCATGGTGGTCAAAAAGCCTAGAGAGCCCCTAGAATACGCAACTGCCACATGGAGATGGTGAACCTGCAATGTGATAGAAGCAGTTGCATCACCACACCTAACTAGAGTGCGTGTGGGTTATCAAGTTGTGGCTTTTGAGACTATATAACACATATGCATTGATCTCTAGGGACTCCATTTTTGTCAAACAACCATGGTGGTCAGAAAGCCCAGAGAGCCCCTAGAATATGCAATGGCCACATGGAGATGAATGAACCTGCAGTGTGACAGAAGCAGTTGCATCACTACACCTAACTGGAGTGTGTGTGGGTCATCAAGGTGTGGCTTTTGAGACTACATAACACAGATGCATTGATCTGTAGGGACTCCATTTTTGTCAAACAACCATGGTGGTCAGAAAGCCCAGAGAGCCCCTAGAATATGCAACTACCACATGGAGATGGGTGAACCTGCAGTGTGACAGAAGTAGTTGCATCACTACACCCAACTGGAGTGTGTGTGGGTCATCAAGGTGTGGCTTTTGAGACTACATAACACAGGTGCATTGATCTCTAGGGATTCCATTTGTTTCAAACAACCATGGTGGTCAGAAAGCCCACAGAGACCCTAGAATATGCAAGTGCCACATGGAGATGGGTGAACCTGAAGTGTGACAGAAGTAGTTGCATCACCACACCCAACTAGAGTGTGTGTGGGTCATCAAGGTGTGGCCTTTGAGACTACATAACACAGATGCATTGATCTGTAGAGACTTCATTAGTGTTAACCAACCATGGTGGTCAGAGAGCCCAGAGAGCCCCTAGAATATGCAACTGCCACATGGAGATGGTGAACCTGCAGTGTGACAAAAGCAGTTGCATCACCACACCTAACTGGAGTGCGTCTGGATTATCAAGGTGTGGCTTTTGAGACTACATAACACAGATGCATTGATCTCTAGGGACTCCATTTGTGTCAAACAACCATGGTGGCCAGAAACCCAGAGAGCCTCTAGAATATGTAACTTCCACATGGAGATGGGTGAACCTGAAGTGTGACAGAAGCAGTTGCATCACCACACCCAACTGGAGTGTGTGTGGGTCATGATGGTGTGGCTTTTGAGACTACATAACACAGATGCATTGATCTGTAGGGACTTCATTTTTGTTAACCAATCATGGTGGTAAAAAAGCCTAGAGAGCCCCTAGAATACGCAACTGCCACATGGAGATGGTGAACCTGCAATGTGACAGAAGCAGTTGCATCACCACACCTAACTAGAGTGCGTGTGGGTTATCAAGTTGTGGCTTTTGAGACTACATAACACATATGCATTGATCTCTAGGGACTCCAATTTTGTCAAACAACCATGGTGGTCAGAAAGCCCATAGAGCCCCTAGAATATGCAACTGCCACATGGAGATGGATGAACCTGTAGTGTGACAGAAGCAGTTGCATCACCACACCCAACTGGAGTGTGTGTGGGTCATCAAGGTGTGGATTTTGACACTACATAACGTAGATGCATTGATCTCCAGGGACTCCATTTGTGTTAAACAACCATGGTGGTCAAAAAGCCCAGAGAGCCCCTAGAATATGCAACTGCCACATGGAGATGGGTGAACCTGTAGTGTGACAGAAGCAGTTGCATCACCACACCCAACTGGAGTGTGTGTGGGTCATCAAGGTGTGGCTTTTGAGACTCCATAACAGAAATGCATTGATCTGTAGGGACTCCATTTGTGTCAAACAACCATGGTGGTCAGAATACCCAGAGAGCCCCTAGAATATGCAACTTCCACATGGAGGTGGGTGAACCTGCAGTGTGACAGAAGCAGTTGCATGACCACACCCAACTGGAGTGTGTGTGGGTCATCAAGGTGTGGCTTTTGAGACTACATAACACAGATGCATTGATCTGTAGGGTCTCCATTTGGGTCAAACAACCATGGTGGTCAAAAAGCCCAAAGAGCACCTAGAAAATACAACTGCCACATGGTGATGGGTGAACTTACAGTGTGACAGAAGCAATTGCATCAGCACACCCAACTGGAATGTGTGTGGGTCATCAAGGTGTGGCTTTTGAGACTAAATAACATAGATGCATTGATTTGTAGGGACTCAATTTGTGTCAAACAACCATGGTGGTTAGAGAGCCCAGAGAGCTCCTAGAATATGCAACTACCACATGGAGATGAGTGAACCTGCAGTGTGACAGAAGTAGTTGCATCACCACATCCAACTGGAGTGTGTGTGGGTGATCAAGGTGTGGCTTTTGAGACTACATAACACAGATGCATGGATCTGTAGGGACTCCATTTTTCTCAAACAACCATTGTGGTCAGAAAGCCTAGAGAGCCTCTAGAATATGCAACTGCCACATGGAGATGGGTGCACCTACAGTGTGAAAGAAGCAGTTGCATCACCACACCCAACTAGAGTGTGTGTGGGTCATCAAGGTGTGGCTTTTTAGACTCCATACCACAAATGCATTGATCTGTAGGGACTCCATTTGTGTCAAACAACCATGGTGGTCAGAAAGCCCACAGGGCCCCTAGAATACGCAACTGCCACATGGAGATGGGTGAACTTGTAGTGTGACAGAAGCAGTTGCATCACTACACCCAACTAGAGTGTGTGTGGATCATCAAGGTGTGGCTTTTGAGACTACATAACACAGATGCATTGATCTGTAGGGACTCCATTTGTGTCAAACAACCATGGTGGTCAGAAATCCCAGAGAGACCCTAGAATATGCAACTGCCACATGGACATGGGTGAACCTGTAGTGTGACAGAAGCAGTTGCATCACCATACCCAACTGGAGTGTGTGTGGGTCATGATGGTGTGGCTTTTGAGACTACATAACACAGATGCATTGATCTGTAGGGACTTCATTTGTGTTAACCAGCCTAGAGAGCCCCTAAAATATGCAACTGCCACATGGAGATGGTGAACCTGCAATGTGACAGAAGCAGTTGCATCACCACACCTAACTAGAGTGCGTGTGGGTTATCAAGGTGTGGCTTTTGAGACTACATAACACATATGCATTTATCTCTAGGTACTCCATTTTTGTCAAACAACCATGGTGGTCAGAAATCCCATAGAGCCCCTAGAATATGCAACTGCCACATAGAGATGTATGTACCTGTAGTGTGGCAGAAGCATTTGCATCACCACACCCAACTAGAGTGTGTGTGGGTCATCAAGGTGTGGCTTTTGAGACTACATAACACAGATGCATTGATCTGTAGGGACTCCATTTTTGTCAAACAACCATGGTGGTCAGAAAGCCCAGAGAGCCCCTAGAATATGCAACTGCCACATGGAGATGGGTGAACCTGCAGTGTGACAGAAGTAGTTGCATCACTAGACCCAACTGGAGTGTGTGTGGGTCATCAAGGTGTGTCTTTTGAGACTACATAACACAGATGCATTGATCTCTAGGGATTACATTTGTTTCAAACAACCATGGTGGTCAGAAATCCCACAGAGCCCTAGAATATGCAACTGCCACATGGAGATGGGTGAACCTGAAGTGTGACAGAAGCAGTTGCACCACCACACCCAAATGGAGTGTGTGTGGCTCATCATGGTGTGGCCTTTGAGACTAAAAAACACATATGCATTGATCTGTAGAGACTTCATTGGTGTTAACTAACCATGGTGGTCAGAAAGCCTAGAGAGCCCCTAGAATATGCAACTGCCACATGGAGATGGCGAACCTGCAGTGTGACAAAAGCAGTTGCATCAGCACACCTAACTGGAGTCCGTCTGCATTATCAAGGTGTGGCTTTTGAGACTACATAACACAGATGCATTGATCTCTAGGGACTCCATTTGTGTCAAACAACCATGGTGGCCAGAAAGCCCAGAGAGCCCCTAGAATATGCAACTTCCACATGGAGATGGGTGAACCTGAAGTGTGACAAAAGCAGTTGCATCACCACACCCAACTGGAGTGTGTGTGGGTCATGATGGTGTGTCTTTTGAGACTACATAACACAGATGCATTGATCTGTAGGGACTTCATTTTTGTTAACCAATCATGGTGGTCAAAAAGCCTAGAGAGCCAATAGAATACGCAACTGCCACATGGAGATCGTGAACCTGCAATGTGACAGAAGCAGTTGCATCACCACACCTAACTAGAGTGCGTGTGGGTTATCAAGTTGTGGCTTTTGAGACTACATAACACATATGCATTGATCTCTAGGGACTCCAATTTTGTCAAACAACCATGGTGGTCAGAAAGCCCATATGGTCCCTAGAATATGCAACTGCCACATGGAGATGGATGAACCTGTAGTGTGACAGAAGCAGTTGCATCACCGCACCCAACAGGAGTGTGTGTGGGTCATCAAGGTGTGGATTTTGATACTACATAACGTAGATGCATTGATCTCTAGGGACTCCATTTGTGTTAAACAACCATGGTGGTCAGAAAGCCCAGAGAGCCCCTAGAATATGCAACTGCCACATGGAGATGGGTGAACCTGTAGTGTGACAGAAGCAGTTGCATCACCACAACCAACTGGAGTGTGTGTGGGTCATCAAGGTGTGGCTTTTGAGACTCCATAACATAAATGCATTGATCTGTAGGGACTCCATTTGTGTGAAACAACCATGGTGGTCACAATGCCCAGAGAGCCCCTAGAATATGCAACTTCCACATGGAGATGGGTGAACCTGCAGTGTGACAGAAGCAGTTGCATGACCACACCCAACTGGAGTGTGTGTGGGTCATCAAGGTGTGGCTTTTGAGACTACATAACACATATGCATTGATCTGTAGGGTCTCCATTTGTGTCAAACAACCATGGTGGTCAAAAAGCCCAGAGAGCCCCTAGAAAATGCAACTGCCACATGGTGATGGGTGAACTTACAGTGTGACAGAAGCAATTGCATTAGCACACCCAACTGGAATGTGTGTGGGTCATCAAGGTGTGGCTTTTGAGACTAAATAACATAGATGCATTGATTTGTAGGGACTCCATTTGTGTCAAACAACCATGGTGGTTAGAGAGCCCAGAGAGCTCCTAGAATATGCAACTGCCACATGGACATGGGTGAACCTATAGTGTGACAGAAGCAGTTGCATCACCACACCCAACTGGAGTGTGTGTGGGTCATGATGGTGTGGCTTTTGAGACTACATAACACAGATGCATTGATCTGTAGGGACTTCATTTGTGTTAACCATCCTAGAGAGCCCCTAAAATATGCAACTGCCACATGGAGATGGTGAACCTGCAATGTGACAGAAGCAGTTGCATCACCACACCTAACTAGAGTGCGTGTGGGTTATCAAGGTGTGGCTTTTGAGACTACATAACACATATGCATTTATCTCTAGGGACTCCATTTTTGTCAAACAACCATGGTGGTCAGAAATCCCATAGAGCCCCTAGAATATGCAACTGCCACATGGAGATGTATGTACCTGTAGTGTGATAGAAGCAGTTGCATCACCACACCCAACTAGAGTGTGTGTGGCTTATCAAGGTGTGGCTTTTGAGACTACATAACACAGATGCATTGATCTGTAGGGACTCCATTTTTGTCAAACAACCATGGTGGTCAGAAAGCCCAGAGAGCCCCTAGAATATGCAACTGACACATGGAGATGGGTGAACCTGTAGTGTGACAGAAGTAGTTGCATCACTACACCGAACTTGAGTGTGTGTGGATCATCAAGGTGTGGCTTTTGAGACAACATAACACAGATGCATTGATCTGTAGGGACTCCATTTGTGTCAAACAACCATGGTGGTCAGAAATCCCAGAGAGCCCCTAGAATATGCAACTGCCACATGGAGATGGGTGAACCTGCAGTGTGACAGAAGCACTTGCATCACCACACCCAAATGGAGTGTGTGTGTGTGGGTCATCAAGGTGTCTCTTTTGAGACTATATAACATAGATGTATTGATCTGTAGGGACTCTATTTTTGTCAAACAACCATGGTGGTCAGAGCCTAGAGAGCCCCTAGAATATGCAACTTCCACATGGACATGAGCGAACCTACAGTGTGACAGAAGCAGTTGCCTTACCAAACCCAACTGGAGTGTGTATGGGTCATCAAGGTGTGGCTTTTGAGACTACATAAGATAGATGCATTGATCTATAGGGACTCCATTTGTGTCAAACAACCATGGTGGTAAGAAAGCCCACAGAGCCCGTAAAATATGCAACTGGCACATGGAGATGGGTGAACCTGCAGTGTGACATAAGCAGTTGCATCACCACACTCAACTGGAGTGTGTTTGGGTCATCAAGATGCGGCTTTTGAGACTACATAACACAGATGCATTGATTTGTAGGGTCTCCATTTGCGTCAAACAACCATGGTGGTCAGAAAACCCAGAGAGCTCCTAGAATATGCAACTGCCACATGGAGATGAGTGAACCTGAAGTGTGATAGAAGCAGTTGCATCACCACACCTAACTGGAGTGTGTGTGGGTTATCAAGGTGTGGCTTTTGAGCCTACATAACACAGATGCATTGATCTGTAGGGAGTCCATTTTTGTCAAACAACCATGGTGGTCAGAAAGCCCAGAGAGCCCCTAGAATATGCAACTGCCACATGGAGATGGGTGAACCTGCAGTGTGACAGAAGCAGTTGCATCACCGCACCCAACTGGAGTGTGTGTGGGTCATCAAGGTGTGGCTTTTGACACTACATAACACAGATGCATTGATCTCTAGGGACTCCATTTGTGTCAAACAACCATGGTGGTCAGAAAGCCCACAGAGCCCCTAGAATATGCAACTGCCACATGGAAATGGGTGAACCTGAAGTGTGACAGAAGCCGTTGCATCACCACACCCAACTGGAGTGTGTGTGGGTCATCATGGTGTGGCTTTTGAGACAACATAACACGGATGCATTGATCTGTAGGGACTCCATTTGTGTCAAACAACCATGGTGGTCAGAAATCCCAGAGAGCCCCTAGAATATGCAACTGCCACATGGAGATGGGTGAACCTGTAGTGTGACAGAAGCACTTGCATCACCACACCCAACTGGAGTGTGTGTGGGTCATCAAGGTGTCGCTTTTGAGACTATATAACAGAGATGTATTGATCTGTAGGGACTCTATTTTTGTCAAACAACCATGGTGGTCAGAAAGCCTAGAGAGCCCCTAGAATATGCAACTTCCACATGGAGATGAGTGAACCTGTAGTGTGACAGAAGCAGTTGCATCACCACACCCAACTGGAGTGTGTGTGGTTTATCAAGATGTGGCTTTTTAGACTCCATAACACAGATGCATTGATCTTGAGGGATTCCATTTGTGTCAAACAACCATGGTGGTCAGAGCCTAGAGAGCCCCTAGAACATGCAACTTCCACATGGAGATGAGTGAACCTGTAGTGTGACAGAAGCAATTGCCTTACCAAACCCAACTGGAGTGTGTATGGGTCATCAAGGTGTGGCTTTTGAGACTACATAAGATAGATGCATTGATCTATAGGGACTCCATTTGTGTCAAACAACCATGGTGGTAAGAAAGCCCACAGAGCCCGTAAAATATGCAACTGACACATGGAGATGGGTGAACCTGCAGTGTGACATAAGCAGTTGCATCACCACACCCAACTGGAGTGTGTTTGGGTCATCAAGATGTGGCTTTTGAGACTACATAACACAGATGCATTGATTTGTAGGGTCTCCATTTGCGTCAAACAACCTTGGTGGTCAGAAAGCCCAGAGAGCTCCTAGAATATGCAACTGCCACATGGAGATGAGTGAACCTGAAGTGTGACAGAAGCAGTTGCATCACCACACCTAACTGGAGTGTGTGTGGGTTATCAAGGTGTGGCTTTTGAGCCTACATAACACAGATGCATTGATCTGTAGGGAGTCCATTTTTGTCAAACAACCATGGTGGTCAGAAAGCCCAGAGAGCCCCTAGAATATGCAACTGCCACATGGAGATGGGTGAACCTGCAGTGTGACAGAAGCAGTTGCATCACCGCACCCAACTGGAGTGTGTGTGGGTCATCAAGGTGTGGCTTTTGAGACTACATAACACAGATGCATTGATCTCTAGGGACTCCATTTGTGTCAAACAACCATGGTGGTTAGAAAGCCCATAGAGCCCCTAGAATATGCAACTGCCACATGGAAATGGGTGAACCTGAAGTGTGACAGAAGCCTTTGCATCACCACACCCAACTGGAGTGTGTGTGGGTTATCATGGTGTGGCTTTTGAGACAACATAACACAAATGCATTGATCTGTAGGGACTCCATTTGTGTCAAACAACCATGGTGGTCAGAAATCCCAGAGAGCCCCTAGAATATGCAACTGCCACATGGAGATGGGTGAACCTGTAGTGTGACAGAAGCACTTGCATCACCACACCCAACTGGAGTGTGTGTGGGTCATCAAGGTGTCGCTTTTGAGACTATATAACAGAGATGTATTGATCTGTAGGGACTCTATTTTGTCAAACAACCATGGTGGTCAGAAAGCCTAGAGAGCCCCTAGAATATGCAACTTCCACATGGAGATGAGTGAACCTGCAGTGTGACAGAAGCAGTTGCATCACCACACCCAACTGGAGTGTGTGTGGTTTATCAAGATGTGGCTTTTTAGACTCCATAACACAGATGCATTGATCTTTAGGGATTCCATTTGTGTCAAACAACCATGGTGGTCAGAGCCTAGAGAGCCCCTAGAATATGCAACTTCCACATGGAGATGAGTGAACCTGCAGTGTGACAGAAGCAATTGCCTTACCAAACCCAACTGGAGTGTGTATGGGTCATCAAGGTGTGGCTTTTGAGACTACATAAGATAGATGCATTGATCTATAGGGACTCCATTTGTGTCAAACAACCATGGTGGTAAGAAAGCCCACAGAGCCCGTAAAATATGCAACTGGCACATGGAGATGGGTGAACTTGCAGTGTGACATAAGCAGTTGCATCACCACACCCAACTGGAGTGTGTTTGGGTCATCAAGATGTGGCTTTTGAGACTACATAACACAGATGCATTGATTTGTAGGGTCTCCATTTGCGTCAAACAACCATGGTGGTCAGAAAGCCCAGAGAGCTCCTAGAATATGCAACTGCCACATGGAGATGAGTGAACCTGAAGTGTGACAGAAGCAGTTGCATCACCACACCTAACTGGAGTGTGTGTGGGTTATCAAGGTGTGGCTTTTGAGCCTACATAACACAGATGCATTGATCTGTAGGGAGTCCATTTTTGTCAAACAACCATGGTGGTCAGAAAGCCCAGAGAGCCCCTAGAATATGCAACTGCCACATGGAGATGGGTGAACCTGCAGTGTGACAGAAGCAGTTGCATCACCGCACCCAACTAGAGTGTGTGTGGGTCATCAAGGTGTGGCTTTTGAGACTACATAACACAGATGCATTGATCTCTAGGGACTCCATTTGTGTCAAACAACCATGGTTGTCAGAAATCCAACAGAGCCCCTAGAATATGCAACTGCCACATGGAAATGGGTTAACCTGAAGTGTGACAGAATCCGTTGCATCACCACACCCAACTGGAGTGTGTGTGGGTCATCATGGTGTGGCTTTTGAGACAACATAACACAGATGCATTGATCTGTAGGGACTCCATTTGTGTCAAACAACCATGGTGGTCAGAAATCCCAGAGAGCCCCTAGAATATGCAACTGCCACATGGAGATGGGTGAACCTGTAGTGTGACACAAGCACTTGCATCACCACACCCAACTGGAGTGTGTGTGGGTCATCAAGGTGTCGCTTTTGAGACTATATAACATAGATGTATTCATCTGTAGGGACTCTATTTTTGTCAAACAACCATGGTGGTCAGAAAGCCTAGAGAGCCCCTAGAATATGCAACTTCCACATGGAGATGAGTGAACCTACAGTGTGACAGAAGCAGTTGCATCACCACACCCAACTGGAGTGTGTGTGGTTTATCAAGATGTGGCTTTTTAGACTCCATAACACAGATGCATTGATATTTAGGGATTCCATTTGTGTCAAACAACCATGGTGGTCTGAAAGCTCACAGGGCCCCTAGAATATGCAACTGCCACATGGAGATGGGTGAACCTGTAGTGTGACAGAAGCAGTTGCATCACTACACGAAACTTGAGTGTGTGTGGATCATCAAGGTGTTGATTTTGAGACAACATAACACAGATGCATTGATCTTTAGGGACTCCATTTGTGTCAAACAACCATGGTGGTCAGAAATCCCAGAGAGCCCCTAGAACATGCAACTACCACATGGAGATGGGTGAACCTGCAGTGTGACAGAAGCAGTTGCATCACCACACCCAACTATAGTGTGTGTGGGTCATCAAGGTGTGGCTTTTGAGACTACATAACATAGATGTATTGATCTGTAGGGACTCCATTTGTGTCAAACAACCACGGTGGTCTGAAAGCCCAGAGAGCCCCTAGAATATGCAACTGTCACATGGAGATGGGTGAACCTGTAGTGTGACAGAAGCAGTTGCATCACCACACCCAACTGGAGTGTGTGTGGGTCATCAAGGTGTGGATTTTGAGACTACATAACATAGATGTATTGATCTGTAGGGACTCTATTTTTGTCAAACAACCATGGTGGTTAGAAAGCCTAGAGAGCCCCTATAATATGCAACTTCCACATGGAGATGAGTGAACCTGTAGTGTGAGAGAAGCACTTGCATCACCACACACAACTGGAGTGTGTGTGGGTCATCAAGGTGTGGCTTTTGAGACTACATAACACAGATGCATCGATCTATAGGGACTCCATTTGTGTCAAACAACCATGGTGGTAAGAAAGCCCACAAAGCCCATAAAATATGCAACTGCCACATGGAGATGGGTGAACTTGTAGTGTGACAGAAGCAATTGCATCACCACACCCAACTGCAGTGTGTGTGGGTCATCAAGGTGTGGCTTTTGAGACTATATAACACAGATGCATTGATTTGTAGGGACTCCATTGTGTCAAACAACCATGGTGGTCAGAAAGCCTAGAGAGCCCCTAGAATATGCAACTGCCATATGGAGATGGGTGAACCTGCAGTGTGACAGAAGCAGTTGCATCACCGCACCCAACTGGAGTGTGTGTGGGTCATCAAGGTGTGTCTTTTGAGACTACATAACATAGATGCATTGATCTCTAGGGAATCCATTTGTCTCAAACAACCATGGTGCTCAGAAAGCCCATAGAGCCCCTAGAATATGCAACTGGCACATGGAGATGGGTGAACCTGAAGTGTGACAGAAGCAGTTGCATCACCACACCCAACTGGAGTGTGTGTGGGTCATCATGGTGTGGCTTTTGAGACTACATAACACAGATGCATTGATCTGTAGGGACTTCATTTGTGTTAACCAACCATGGTGGTCAGAAAGCCTAGAGAGCCGATAGAATATGCAACTGCCACATGGAGATGGTGAACCTGCAATGTGACAGAAGCAGTTGCATCACCACACCTAACTGCAGTGCGTGTGGGTTATCAATGTGTGGCTTTTGAGACTACATAACACAGATGCATTGATCTCTAGGGACTCCATTTTTGTCAAACAACCATGGTGATTAGAAATCCTATAGAGCCCCTAGAATATGCAACTGCCACATGGAGATGGGTGAACCTATAGTGTGATAGAAGCAGTTGTATCACCACACCCAACTGGAGTGTGTGTGGGTCATCAAGGTGTGGCTTTTGAGACTAGATAACATAGATGCATTGATCTCTAGGGACTCCATTTGTCTCAAACAACCATGGTGGTCAGAAATCCCAGAGAGCCCCTAGAACATGCAACTCCCACATGGAGATGGGTGAACCTGCAGTGTGACAGAAGCAGTTGCATCACCACACCCAACTGTAGTGTGTGTGGGTCATCAAGGTGTGGCTTTTGAGACTACATAACATAGATGTATTGATCTGTAGGGACTCCATTTGTGTCAAACAACCACGGTGGTCTAAAAGCCCAGAGAGCCCCTAGAATATGCAACTGTCACATGGAGATGGGTGAACCTGTAGTGTGACAGAAGCAGTTGCATCACCACACCCAACTGGAGTGTGTGTGGGTCATCAAGGTGTGGATTTTGAGACTACATAACATAGATGTATTGATCTATAGGGACTCTATTTTTGTCAAACAACCATGGTGGTTAGAAAGCCTAGAGAGCCCCTAGAATATGCAACTTCCACATGGAGATGAGTGAACCTGCAGTGTGAGAGAAGCAGTTGCATCACCACACACAACTGGAGTGTGTGTGGGTCATCAAGGTGTGGCTTTTGAGACTACATAACACAGATGCATCGATCTATAGGTACTCCATTTGTGTCAAACAACCATGGTGGTAAGAAAGCCCACAAAGCCCATAAAATATGCAATCGCCACATGGAGATGTGTGAACTTGTAGTGTGACAGAAGAAGTTGCATCACCACACCCAACTGCAGTGTGTGTGGGTCATCAAGGTGTGGCTTTTGAGACTATATAACACAGATGCATTGATTTGTAGGGACTCCATTGTGTCAAACAACCATGGTGGTTAGAAAGCCCAGAGAGCCCCTAGAATATGCAACTGCCATATGGAGATGGGTGAACCTGCAGTGTGACAGAAGCAGTTGCATCACCGCACCCAACTGGAGTGTGTGTGGGTCATCAAGGTGTGTCTTTTGAGACTACATAACATAGATGCATTGATCTCTAGGGAATCCATTTGTCTCAAACAACCATGGTGTTCAGAAAGCCCACAGAGCCCCTAGAATATGCAACTGGCACATGGAGATGGGTGAACCTGAAGTGTGACAGAAGCAGTTGCATCACCACACCCAACTGGAGGGTGTGTGGGTCATCATGGTGTGGCTTTTGAGACTACATAACACAGATGCATTGATCTGTAGGGACTTCATTTGTGTTAACCAACCATGGTGGTCAGAAAGCCTAGAGAGCCCCTAGAATATGCAACTGCCACATGGAGATGGTGAACCTGCACTGTGACAGAAGCAGTTGCATCACCACACCTAACTGGAGTGCGTGTGGATTATCAATGTGTGGCTTTTGAGACTACATAACACAGATGCATTGATCTCTAGGTACTCCATTTTTGTCAAACAACCATGGTGATTAGAAATCCTATAGAGCCCCTATAATATGCAACTGCCACATGGAGATGGGTGAACCTGTAGTGTGATAGAAGCAGTTGTATCACCACACCCAACTGGAGTGTGTGTGGGTAATCAAGGTGTGGCTTTTGAGACTAGATAACATAGATGCATTGATCTCTAGGGACTCCATTTGTGTCAAACCACCATGGTGGTCAGAAAGCCCAGAGAGCCCCTAGAATATGCAACTGCCACATGGAGATGGGTGAACCTATAGTGTGACAGAAGCAGTTGCATCACCACACCCAACTGGAGTGTGTGTGGGTCATCAAGGTGTGGTTTTTGAGACTACATAACACAGATGCATCGATCTATTGGGACTCCATTTGTGTCAAACAACCATGGTGGTAAGAAACCCACAAAGCCCATAAAATATGCAACCGCCACATGGAGATGGGTGAACTTGTAGTCTGACAGAAGCAGTTGCATCACCACACCCAACTGCAGTGTGTGTGGGTCATCAAGGTGTGGCTTTTGAGACTATATAACACAGATGCATTGATTTGTAGGGACTCCATTGTGTCAAACAACCATGGTGGTCAGAAAGCCCAGAGAGCCCCTGGAATATGCAACTGCCATATGGAGATGGGTGAACCTGCAGTGTGACAGAAGCAGTTGCATCACCGCACCCAACTGGAGTGTGTGTGGGTCATCAAGGTGTGTCTTTTGAGACTACATAACATAGATGCATTGATCTCTAGGGACTCCATTTGTCTCAGAAAACCATGGTGCTCAGAAAGCCCACAGAGCCCCTAGAATATGCAACTGCCACATGGAGATGGGTGAACCTGAAGTGTGACAGAAGCAGTTGCATCACCACACCCAACTGGAGTGTGTGTGGGTCATCATGGTGTGGCTTTTGAGACTACATAACACAGATGCATTGATCTGTAGGGACTTCATTTGTGTTAACCAACCATGGTGGTCAGAAAGCCTAGAGAGCCCCTAGAATATGCAACTGCCACATGGACCTGGTGAACCTGCAATGTGACAGAAGCAGTTGCATCACCACACCTAACTGGAGTGCGTGTGGGTTATCAAGGTGTGGCTTTTGAGACTACATAACACAGATGCATTGATCTCTAGGGACTCCATTTTTGTCAAACAACCATGGTGGTTAGAAATCCTATAGTGCCCCTAGAATATGCAACTGCCACATGGAGATGGGTGAACCTGTAGTGTGACAGAAGCAGTTGTATCACCACACCCAACTGGAGTGTGTGTGGATCATCAAGGTGTGGCTTTTGAGACTACATAACATAGATGCATTGATCTCTAGGGACTCCATTTGTGTCAAACAACCATGGTGGTCAGAAAGCCCCGAGAGCCCCTAGAATATGCAACTGCCACATGGAGATGGGTGAACCTATAGTGTGACAGAAGCAGTTGCATCACCACACCCAACTGGAGTGTGTGTGGGTCATCAAGGTGTGGCTTTTGAGACTCCATAACACAAATGCATGGATCTATACGGAGTCCATTTGTGTCAAACAACCATGGTGGTCAGAAAGCCCAAAGAGCCCCTAGAATGTGTAACTTCCACATGGAGATGGGTGAACCTGCAGTGTGACAAAAGCAGTTGCATCACCACACCCAACTGGAGTGTGTGTGGGTCATCAAGGTGTGGCTTTTGAGACTACTTAACACAAATGCATTGATCTGTAGGGACTACATTTGTGTCAAACAACCATGGTGGTCAGAAAGCCTAGAGAGCCCCTAGAATATGCAACTGCCACAAGGAGATGGGTGAACCAGTGTGACAGAAGCAGTTGCATCACCACACCCAACTGAGTGTGTGTGGGTTATCAAGGTGTTGCTTTTTAGACTCCATAACACATTTGCATTGATCTGTAGGGACTCCATTTGTGTCAAACAACCATGGTGGTCAGAAAGCCCACAGGGCCCCTAGAATATGCAACTGCCGCATGGAGATGGGTGAACCTTTAGTGTGACAGAAGCAGTTGCATCACTACACCGAACTTGAGTGTGTGTGGATCATCAAGGTGTGGCTTTTGAGACAACATAACACAGATGCATTGATCTTTAGGGACTCCATTTGTGTCGAAAAACCATGGTGGTCAGAAATCGTAGAGAGCCCCTAGAATATGCAACTGCCACATGGAGATGGGTGAACCTGCAGCGTGACAGAAGTAGTTCCATGACCACACCCAACTGGAGTGTGTGTTGGTCATCAAGGTTTAGCTTTTGAGACTACATAACATAGATGTATTGATCTGTAGGGACTCTATTTTTGTCAAACAACCATGGTGGTCAGAAAGCCCAGAGAGCCCCTAGAATATGCAACTTCCACATGGAGATGAGTGAACCTGCAGTGTGACAGAAGCAGTTGCATCACCACACCCAACCGGAGTGTGTGTGGGTAATCAAGGTGTGGCTTCTGAGACTACATAACACAGATGCAATGATCTATAGGGACTCCATTTGTGTCAAACAACCATGGTGGTAAGAAAGCCCACAAAGCCCATAAAATATGCAACTGCCACATGGAGATGGGTGAACTTGTATTATGACAGAAGCAGTTGCATCAACACACCCAAGTGGAGTGTGTGAGGGTCATCAAGGTGTGGCTTTTGAGACTACATAACACAGATGCATTGATTTGTAGGGACTCTGTAGCATCCCAATTGTCTAACAATTGTAATGCTACTTGGTCTAGTAATATAATGGCTACTTCAAATATATAATTGTTGCATCATCATTATATCATGCTCATGTCATCATGCCTCCTTGCATTTGAGCATCATATAAAACCCTTTTTGATTTGGTTCTTATCTCATATGCACTATTAGTTGTATTTGCCTCTTGATATTGTATTTGTTTCTTGATATATTGTTTAACTCCACCACCTTTTCTTTCACCACCTTACAATTCCACCATCCAACTAAATATGAGCTTGGCATTTACTAGTTTTACTTCTAGCTCATGTGGGTTGGGATGGATCCAATTCTTTGCCACATGCTCTCATCTTGGCATCATGTTGTTTTCACAATATTGATATATGAGAGCCACATGGCCACCTTTGCATGCCTTGTGAGTGGAACCTTTTTCCTAGCTTCCATATGTGTGATTTTGGGGTTATCATCATGTCGGGATATTTTGTGAGCTCATTAAATACCTAGTGGCAGATACACACTAGCAAGTCCCAAATATAATCCAATATGATCATCTCCATATACTCCACTTGGTTTTCTTTCTAAATTACTTCGCTTGGGCCTTACTCCAATTTTTGTGAATGCATGATAATAATGCCATGTAAAAATGTTGTTTTCACAATAATCAACATGGCCATAAATGTTTTGCATGAGCCATGCAAGCCCCACCTTTTGCTTGTTCTTTGGATCTTATTTGAATTTTGAGTGAATTTAAACCACATCTCTCTCTCCTCTTAGCTTGATCTTGTTTGTGCTTGCTTAAGACCATCATCACCACACCCCTCTCTTGTGTTGCTTGATCTAGTTGGAGCATGCAAACTCCTATAAACCCCAAGCCACCACCCCATCACCCTAACCCCCTAGCTATCACCACCCTACCTCACCTCTCCTCTCTTTACCATCCCCTCTAAACCTAGCTCTAAGCTAAAACCTAGACCAAACCCTAAGTACCCTAAGTCCACCACCTCTCTCTCTCGGCCTCCCCCTCTCTCTTACCTAGCTGGCCACCTAGCTACCCCCAGCCCCAACCAAACCCTAGCTACCCCGAGCCATACCCCCTCTCTACCCGAGCCTAGCTCCCAACCCTAGCCCGAGCTCCCTACCTCCCTCCCTCTCCTTTCTCTCTGCCCTAGGGGCCCCAGCCCGAACCACCCCGACCCTGGCCTGCCCTACCCCACCTAGAAGCCTCACCTGCCCCTCCCCTACCTGCCCAGACCGAGCACGTGAGAGAGAAGAGGAGGAAAAAGGTGGCCGAGCCACCTTTTCCATCTACCCCTCCCCCACGGCGTCTCCCTTTCCCTCTCTGCCTTATCTCCTCCACCTCGCCTCTCTGGCCTCTCCCAGATCCCCCTAGGCACCTGCTGCTCCTCCCCTTCCTCTCCGCTAGCAGCTACCCCCGACGCCAGCCACCGTCGGCCTCCGCCACGTCCCGTTGATCCAGGCGTGCTGAGAGACCGTGGAGTGGCCTGGGAGTTCGAGGAGGGTCCCCTGATACGCCCTGTACACGCCGTCGACGAAGAGGAGCACCGGAGCCGCCAGTACCGACGCGCCTCCCCGAAACCCTAACCCGAGCCGTCCGTCTGCGTCCTCGTCGTTCCACGGCTCGCCGACCCGATCCATCGCCACCGACGCCCTCTCGGTGAGCTCCCCAACCCCCCAGACATCGTCGCCGTCGCCGTCTCACC
This sequence comes from Avena sativa, assembly GCA_916181665.1. NCBI lineage: Eukaryota > Viridiplantae > Streptophyta > Magnoliopsida > Poales > Poaceae > Avena > Avena sativa. The sequence continues at coordinate 327,978,017 of OV702289.1, forward strand.
CTAGCCTCGCCGGAAATTTCGTCGAGCACCCTCTGCGCGCTGCTGCACGTGTCTGTCCGCTCGCTCCCGGCCGCATCGCAGCCCTATCTAGGCCCCGCCCGCTCTCCTGTCACCTAGCCCACCTAGCCGCACTGGTTCGCCACCCCAGTGCGCGCCCGCAGGTCCCCGGTTCGAGCCCCGTGCGCTGCGCTCCGCGCGCTCGGCACCGACCTGTCCGCAGACGCGAGGAAGAACAACAGTACGGCGGTGCCGTTTTGCGTAAAACCCCCTACGTCTTTTCCTGCATCGACCTGCGGTCCACCTGGCCCACTAGTCAGCCGCCGCGAGATTCTTCTAGAAAACCCCCTGCCTTTTTATAACCCGCAACCCGCGCTCCAGCCTGGCCCCACCTGTCAGTTCCTGGGCCGCTCGCCTCTGTCGCGTGGGCCTGTGGTTGCTGGTCCCACCTGTCTGCCGCAGAGGCTAGAGCAGCTCGTGGTGTAAAATGTTTCTGCGCGCAGTGGAATCCCAGTCAGCAGAGAGGCCCACCCGTCAGCGTCTGTGTCTAGCTAATCCTGAGTAACAAAAGTATCTATCTGTTTCTGTTTTAAATTCAAATCTTTTCTAATTATTTCAAATTCAAACATATTTCTGTTTTAAAATATCTTTTCAAATATAAATCCAAATAATACAAATAATATATGTTTTCAACTCAGAAAAATGTGAGGAATTCAAATATGACCTTCAAAACATATTTTGAACACTTTAATTTTCCATGTTAATTAAAATTACATTAAATGCCCTTTTTCCTTAAATAATTAATATCTTTTGTTTTATAACTCCAAATTTAACAAATAATATGTCTAAAATGATTAGCTCGACGAGACCTTTCTGTTTATGCATTCCATGGTTTGAATTGAAGCATGCATCATATAAATATAAAGTATACAGCAACTAATATGGGGTTAAAATATGACCAAAACTAAATAAAATGCTTTAATTGTGCATCATTCATCATGGCATGATTGTTTGCTTGATGCATTTTATTCATATGCTTGCGCACTTTATTTATGTTGGCCCTTGTTTGTTTGGTTCTTCTCGAATAGACGCTGAGCAGGAGATATATCAAGAGAACCAGGAGCACTACCCAGATCCATCCATTGCTTCAACTGAGCTGCCAGGCAAGCACTACCACATGCTTGCATACATATAGTACCTATTGCCTCTATCTTATTCATGCATCATTGAGTCGCGATTGCATTAATTTGAATCCTAAGTATTGCATAGCCTTTACTTTTAAACCCCACCGAAGCTTGTTCCTCCACCCTATGAGCCATTACTACAGGAGTTGTTTGAGCCATGCGAGTCGTAGAACAGCATGTGTAGGGTATGTGAGTGTCTGATGGATAACGAGGTACCTAAACAACTTAACCTGAGTAGTAATGGGATAACTAATGAAAGTGGCATCGGTGAGCCATATTTGCTATTTGGTTTTTCAGGCTCACTTGTGTCCCGTAGGACCCCGAGTACTTGATTCCTGTTCCTTGAATATTCGCGCTATCCACATCCGGGAGGCTTATGAACCCCCCTGAGCCAGAGCTTGATTCATTCTTATTTCTTGGGGCCACAAACTAGTTTGAGGTTTTATTTACTATCCTGTACTTATGCCATGCTTTACTGCTTTATTTAAATTGTGCGAGGTACTGCACACTGTACTATTTAGGGAAGCGGAGTGTTTTCGCGGTGTCGACAAGCCCAGTCACATTTTCGGGTTCCCAGTCGTTCACAGCCATTGGCGCAAACCTTGAGTCCGTCTCGGAGTCGGCCAACTTCGTCGCGGGTAGCTTAATGGGGTGGCCCCCTGAAATATTTCTGAATCCTGTGATTGCTTTGTCGTGACTGCCTCGTTGGGTTTTGATTTGGTTTTTCCGAGGCATATCGAGTGTGTGTTGCTATTTGTGCACCCCTGCAGGGTAAACCTTTCTGAAAGCCGTGTCCGCGGTTATGGACGACTTGGAGCACAGTTTCTCGATCATAGACAAGCACAACTAAAGTACCACTTTTAATCTGACTAGACTAGGTACCTGACTAGTAAATAGTGCAATACTCACGGAATGGATAATAAAACTGCCAACGGATGGGGGAGGTTGTTCGTCCGCTTCCTCGTCGGTAAGCAAGGAGGAGGATGGATCTGTGGATATTACCGTGATAACTGTTATAACTGTTGCTATTAATTCATGGACATCCATCTATCTTTGGTTAGGCGGATGGTTAGCGAGTATCTATAGAATTGCTAGGGTTTATCTTCTGCTGCAATTGCGTCACCCCAGGTTGTGTTCCCTTTAGAGGCATAAAGACTTGCTGAGTACCCCTAGGGTCTCACACGATAAATTATTTGGTTCAGATGAACAGGTACACTCGCAAGATGGATACTGGGTGGAAGATACGGACGATGTGGGCAACGATCATTCGGTGTAGAGATTCCAGGAACGGGGATCCGTGAGATCTGTGGACGGGTTCTGCTTATTTATGGGGCATCTTATGCCGATTTGCTTCTTATCCGTACTCGGATTTTGTCTTCCGCTTCTACTTGATACTCTGTTGATTGATGTATGAGGAGATATCCTAAACTATTATATCTATCTAGGATATTTGGATCTTGCCGTATGGCGTTGCAATATTTCCTTTCTTTTTAGATGGGATGACTCTGATGTACTGTTGTATGGTGGCTTGCATACATACTCATTTGTGTATGTAGTTGATCCCTTCGCCTGCCGATTACGCCGCCCGTTCTTGTCCCGATGTGTGGAAATGGTTGGGACGGCCGAAAGGTCTACCTGTGAGTGGCATTTGGGCCCCACCGTACTATTTCAACCATTTCTGCTCATCCAGGCTTGTCACTAGGAGCGTAATTCACCGAGGTAGTTACAATTGGTATCAGAGCCATCCCGACCTTCAGGGTCTCAGCCAAATGGTCGTTGTCAGTCTAGCAAATATTTTTGGTAGTTATGTATACTAGGGAAAAGCAAAACGCGAGAGTAGGACTGCTTCCATTTTTCTTCTTACCCAACCACCACCTTTTCTGGTAAGGAAGTGTAACGTTTTCAATCCTCTTCTTAAAATTCAAACTAGGATTCACGTGTTCTGGGTTTCCGTAGTACCATAGGTTGTTTATCTGTGTGTGTGAGTGTGTGTGTGTGTAATTCCTTGTCTATCTGTTGCATCCAAGTTGTTATCGTTATCGGCCTTTTGGTTATCAACTGTTGGTACATTCCATACCGACAGGCTTTTGCAAACCGACGCGACCTGTCTTACTCTTCGTTATCCGATGTTATCTTGTTTGTGGTGTTCGTTTCCGTAGTTGCTAATCTTTAGGATCATCTCGAGAAGAAGGTGTTGAGATATGTGTTTTACTTGTTCATGTGCGGAGTAATGATTTGAGTGCGGGATGGAGTCGCGACCATACCACTACTTTTATCATTACTCTTGTATATTGAGTTGGTAGAGTCACTAATCTTGATTCGTTAAGTGGTTTTGCGCATCTATTGGTATTTTAATGCCGAAATTTGTGGAAAATTTTTCTTTGATATATGTGCACCACACTCCTTTTCAGTCGTGTGCGATATGCTTAATATCTTCTAGGTGCTTTGAACTTCGTTGATATTTTAATATCATCTTAGTAAATTGTATCCTTTAATCTTGGTTAATTCCATCTTGGTACTATTTTGGATTATTATTATTCTCCATCATAGTACTGACTTGTGTGTTATATCAATCACAGGATGGCACCACCACGCCGTTCTGAGGAGGACATACAACCTGAACTGGGGGCAGCGTTGTCAAGCATCGCCAATGCCTTGGCAGCAATGCAGCAGAACCAACAGCGCTTTGAGGAAAGTGTCAGGAGGAACGAGTTTGTGCCGCTACCTCCACCTCCCAAGCGAGGAGACATCAAGAGCTTCCTGAAGTTCAACCCTCGCCAGTTTGATGTTTCTGATCAACCACTTGATGCCGATGATTGGTTGCGTGAGATGTCAAGGTTGCTGATGACTGCTGATGTTCCTGAGCAAGAATGGGTAAAGTGTGCTACTCACCTTCTGAAGGGAGATGCAGCTCTCAGGTGGGAGAATTACCTGAAGGCAAACTGCACTGGTTTTCAGCCTACTTGGGGACAGTTCACTGGAGCTTTCAAAGAGCAGTATCTGTCAGAAATTGTCATGGAGAGGATGAAGGAAGTGTTTCTCAACCTCAAGCAGGGCAATGATAATGTCAACACCTACATCAGGAACTTCATGAACCTGTCTCGTTATGGTGGCGATGAGATCTCTGATGACAAGAAGAAGCAAAAGAGGTTCAGGCAAGGGCTCAATGCATCAATTAAGTATGCAATCACACATGCAAGGCCAGCGACTTTTCTGGAACTTCAGCATACAGCTCTGCAGGAAGAGGCAAGTAGGCAAGTGTTCGAGGAGTCAAAGAAACACAGCCGTGATGCAGCAAGCTCTTCAGCTATGTCAGCTCCTTCTAAGCGTCGTGTCTGGGTTCCTAACACCCCACCGTCGCTCCCGGCTCCACCAAGACCTTCAAGCTACGCGGCAAGGCCACCAAACTTCCTCACTGCTGCTCCCAGGGGCTACAACCACCACTACCCTAGAGCGCCTGGCGGAGTCCCTGGCTACGTTGCTCCACGTCCACCTGGTGCTTGGTTCACTTGTGGAGACACTTGGCATCAGTACTGGAACTGCCCGATGAAGAACAAGGCTCTTCCTCCACCACCTCCATGATCTGCGGCAAGCTCTCCTTTGGTTCGTGCACCACCACCTCGGGCTCTCAACATCAACACCAAGCCCGGGTCTACTGTTGCTCGTGCCAACTGTGTCAATGCCGCTCAAGCTGAGCATGCACCTGGAGTTGTGATGGGTATGCTTCCCGTTAACTCAGTCCCTGCATGAGTTTTGTTTGATTCTGGTGCATCGCATTCTTTTGTGTCAACCAAGTTTGCAGATGAGAATGGGTTAGCTATGGATCCTCTCCTTAAGCGGTTAATGGTCCTTTCTCCTGGAGCAACAATGGCAGCTTCTAAAATCAGCCATGGCAATCAAATTGAGATTGGTGGCTCTTCGTTCTCGGCTTCCTTAATCATTCTGGGCAATTCTGACATTGATGTCATCTTGGGCATGGATTGGTTGACAGCAAATGCAGCTGTGATTGATTGTGCTGAACGCTCGGTTTCTCTGAAGATTCCTGAAGGCCATATAGTCTATTCTCCAAGTCTGACTCCTGCTATCCAGCTTTTCTCTTTGGCGGCTCTGAATGTTGATGCTATGGAAGCTATTCAGAGTGTTCTGGTGGTCTGTGAGTTCCCAGATGTCTTTCCTGAAGAGTTGCCAGGTATGCCTCCGAATCGTGAGGTTGAGTTTGTTATTGAGCTTGAACCTGGTACCGCTCCTATCTCCAAGCGGCCTTATAAAATGGGTCCTGCTGAGTTGGCTGAACTTAAACGTCAGCTTGATGAACAAGAGAAGTTGGGTTTGATTCAGCATAGTACTTCTTCTTGGGGTAGCCCTACACTCTTTGTAAAGAAGCGAGATCAGACTGATAGACTTTGTGTTGACTATCGGGCTCTCAATGCTAAAACCATCAAGAATAAATATCCCCTTCCGCGGATTAATGATCTCTTTGATCAGCTAGCTGGAGCTGTGGTGTTCTCTAAGCTTGACTTGAGAAGTGGTTATCACCAAATCAAGATTCGCAAGGAAGACGTTCCTAAGACAGCTTTCACCACCCGCTATGGCCTGTATGAGTACACGGTTATGTCTTTCGGTCTCACCAACGCACCTGCCACCTTCTCGAGGCTCATGAACTCGGTTTTCATGGAGTATCTTGACAAGTTCGTTGTGGTCTATCTGGATGACATCTTAGTCTATTCTAAGTCACAAGAAGAGCATGAAGAACACCTTCGGTGTGTCCTAAGCAAGCTTCGTGAGAACCGCTTGTATGCAAAGTTCTCCAAGTGTGAGTTTTGGCTGCCTCAAGTTACCTATCTTGGTCACGTCATCTCTGCCAAGGGCATTGCAGTCAACCCGGAAACCGTGAAGACAATTGTTGAATGGCTTCCTCCTATCAATGTCAAAGAAGTGCGGAGTTTCCTTGGTTTGGCTAGTTATTGCCGTCGCTTCGTTCAGAACTTTTCGAAGATAGCAAAGCCTCTTACCGATCTCCTCAAGAAAGGCAAGAAATACCTTTGGACTCCTGCATGTCAAGCAAGCTTTGAGACACTCAAAGAGAAGCTCACTTCCACACCAGTCTTGGTTCCTCCGGATACATCCAAGCCGTTCCAGATCTTCTGTGACGCCTCTTTGCATGGATTGGGTGCGGTCCTCATGCAAGAAAAGCAAGTTGTTGCTTATGCCTCTCGACAATTGAAGACGCATGAGATCAACTATCCTACACATGACCTCGAGCTCGCAGCAGTTGTCTTTGCTTTGAAAGTATGGAGGCACTACTTGCTTGGCAACCGTTGTGAGATCTTTTCTGATCACAAGAGTCTGAAGTATATCTTTGCTCAGCCTGATCTCAACCTTCGGCAAAGGAGATGGATTAAAGCAATCAATGACTTCGATTTGACCATCAACTACACTCCGGGCAAAGCTAATGTCATGGCAGATGCTCTCAGCCGCAAAGCTTATGTCAACAACCTCATGATGGAAGAACAACAGCCTCTCTTGTGCGAGGAATTCCGTCAGATCAACCTGGAAATTGTGGAACAAGGGTATCTGCTGAACCTTCTAGCAACACCTCTCTTGGAAGAAAAGGTTCGCTCTTCTCAGCTTGGTGATCCGTACACAAGAAAGATCATCTCCAGGATTCAGCTTCCAAAGTATGAGTCCTTCCACGTCGATGATCAAGGCACGCTTTTCTTTGAACACCGGATGTTTGTTCCGAACTACCCGGGTTTGAGAGAGCAAGTTCTCAAGGAGGCGCATGATTCTGTTCTTTCTATCCACCCTGGCAGCACAAAGATGTACATGGACTTGAAAACACAATATTGGTGGCCTGGTTTGAAAAGATATTGTGCCAAGTATGTCTCGGAGTGTGATGTCTGCCGCAGAGTGAAAGCTGTCCATCAGAAACCTTCCGGTCTTCTACAGCCATTGAAACCCCCGGAATGGAAATGGGAGAAAGTAGAGATGGACTTCATCACTGGTTTTCCTAGGTCGCAGAAGGGCAACAATGCAATCTTTGTTGTCATTGACAGGCTTTCTAAAGTGGCTCACTTCTTCCCCGTCAAGGAAACCATTTCTGCAATTCAGTTAGCGGAGCTCTATGTTAACAGAATTGTCTCTCTGTATGGGGTTCCTCTTGAGATCAGTTCAGACTGTGGACGCATCTTCACTTCCAAGTTCTGGGAGAGTTTCCAAAATGCTTTGGGAACAAAGTTGAACTTCAGCACAGCTTACCACCCTCAGTCGCAAGGACAAGTTGAACGGATCAATCAGATTCTGGAGGATATGCTTCGTGCTTGCGTCATCTCTTTTGGCATGAAGTGGGAAGAATGTCTTCCTTATGCTGAGTTCTCTTACAACAATAGCTTCCAGAAAAGTCTAAAGATGGCACCATTTGAGGCTCTCTATGGTCGCAAATGCAGAACTCCGATTGGTTGGTCGGGTGCAGGTGAAAGGATCTTGTTCGGCCCTGACATTGTGACTCAAGCGGAGGAGAAGGTTCACATCATTCTGGAAAATCTGAGGATTGCTCAAAGTCGCCAGAAGAGCAATTATGATAGGAAGCACACGGACATGGAGTATGTCCCTGGTGATCTTGTTTACCTTCGTGTCACTCCCATGAGAGGCACGCACCGCTTTGGTATCAAAGGGAAGATGGCTCCTAGATACATCGGTCCCTTCAAAGTTCGTGGAAGAAGAGGAGAAGTTGCTTATGCTCTTGAGCTCCCGGAAAAACTCAAAGTCCATGATGTTTTCCACATCTCTCAGCTCAAGAAGTGCTTCAAGGATCCCGGCAGGACCGTGGATCATGAGCTTATCAATCTCCAAGAAGACCTGTCTTATCAAGAACACCCCACAAAAATCCTTGAAGTCACAGAAAGAAGGACTCGCAACAAGTCCATCAAGTTCTGCAAGGTGCAGTGGTCGCACCATTCTGTTGATGAAGCCACTTGGGAACGTGAAGATGATCTTCGTGCCAAGTATCCTACCCTTTTTGTGTCTTCTTCTTCATCCTAGAATCTCGGGACGAGATTCCTGTTTAGTGGGGGAGAGTTGTAGCATCCCAATTGTCTGACAATTGTAATGCTACTTGGTCTAGTAATATAATGGCTACTTCAAATATATAATTGTTTCATCATCATTATATCATGCTCATGTCATCATGCCTCCTTGCATTTGAGCATCATATAAAACCCTTTTTGATTTGGTTCTTATCTCATATGCACTATTAATTGTATTTGCCTCTTGATATTGTATTTGTTTCTTGATATATTGTTTAAATGCCCAAGTTGAGTTGGGGGCATATCTCTTATTAACTCCACCACCTTTTCTTTCACCACCTTACAATTCCACCATCCAACTAAATATGAGCTTGGCATTTACTGGTTTTACTTCTAGCTCATGTGGGTTGGGATGGATCCAATTCTTTGCCACATGCTCTCATCTTGGCATCATGTTGTTTTCACAATATTGATATATGAGAGCCACATGGCCACCTTTGCATGCCTTGTGAGTGGAACCTTTTTCCTAGCTTCCATATGTGTGATTTTGGGGTTATCATCATGTTGGGATATTTTGTGAGCTCATTAAATACCTAGTGGAAGATACACACTAGCAAGTCCCAAATATAATCCAATATGATCATCTCCATATACTCCACTTGGTTTTCTTTCTAAATTACTTCGCTTGGGCCTTACTCCAATTTTTGTGAATGCATGATAATAATGCCATGTAAAAATGTTGTTTTCACAATAATCAACATGGCCATAAATGTTTTGCATGGGCCATGCAAGCCCCACCTTTTGCTTGTTCTTTGGATCTTATTTGAATTTTGAGTGAATTTAAACCACATCTCTCTCTCCTCTTAGCTTGATCTTGTTTGTGCTTGCTTAAGACCATCATCACCACACCCCTCTCTTGTGTTGCTTGATCTAGTTGGAGCATGCAAACTCCTATAAACCCCAAGCCACCACCCCATAACCCTAATCCCCTAGCTATCACCACCCTACCTCACCTCTCCTCTCTTTACCATCCCCTCTAAACCTAGCTCTAAGCTAAAACCTAGACCAAACCCTAAGTACCCTAAGTCCACCACCTCTCTCTCTCGGCCTCCCCCTCTCTCTTACCTAGCTGGCCACCTAGCTACCCCCAGCCCCAACCAAACCCTAGCTACCCCGAGCCATACCCCCTCTCTACCCGAGCCTAGCTCCCAACCCTAGCCCGAGCTCCCTACCTCCCTCCCTCTCCTTTCTCTCTGCCCTAGGGGCCCCAGCCCGAACCACCCCGACCCTGGCCTGCCCTACCCCACCTGGAAGCCTCACCTGCCCCTCCCCTACCTGCCCAGACCGAGCACGTGAGAGAGAAGAGGAGGAAAAAGGTGGCCGAGCCACCTTTTCCATCTACCCCTCCCCCACGGCGTCTCCCTTTCCCTCTCTGCCTTATCTCCTCCACCTCGCCTCTCTGGCTCTCCTAGATCCCCCCAGGCACCTGCCGCTCCTCCCCTTCCTCTCCGCCAGCAGCTACCCCTGACGCCAGCCACCGTCGGCCTCCGCCACGTCCCGTTGATCCAGGCGTGCAGAGAGACCGTGGAGTGGCCTGGGAGTTCGAGGAGGGTCCCCTGATACGCCCTGTACACGCCGTCGACGAAGAGGAGCACCGGAGCCGCCAGTACTGATGCGCCTCCCCGAAACCCTAACCCGAGCCGTCCGTCTGCGTCCTCGTCGTTCCACGGCTCGCCGACCCGATCCATCTCCACCGACGCCCTCTCGGTGAGCTCCCCACCCCCCCAGACATCGTCACCGTCTCGCCCTAGCCTCGCCAGAAATTTCGTCGAGCACCCTCTACGCGCCGCTGCACGTGTCTGTCCGCTCGCTCCCGGCCGCATCGCAGCCCTATCTAGGCCCCGCCCGCTCTCCTGTCACCTAGCCCACATAGCCGCACTGGTTCGCCACCCTAGTGCGCGCCCGCAGGTCCCCGGTTCGAGCCCCGCGCGCTGCGCTCCGCGCGCTCGGCAGCGACCTGTCCGCAGACGCGAGGAAGAACAACAGTACGGCGGTGCAGTTTTGCGTAAAACCCCCTGCGCCTTTTCCTGCATCGACCTGCGGTCCACCTGGCCCACTAGTCAGCCGCCGCGAGATTCTTCCAGAAACCCCCTGCCTTTTTATAACCCGCAACCCGCGCTCCAGCCTGGCCCCACCTGTCAGTTCCTGGGCCGCTCGCCTCTGTCGCGTGGGCATGTGGTTGCTGGTCCCACATGTCTGCCACAGAGGCTAGCGCAGCTCGCGGTGTAAAATGTTTCTGCGCGCAGTGGAATCCCAGTCAGCAGAGAGTCCCACCCATCAGCGTCTGTGTCTATCTAATCCTGAGTAACAAAAGTATCTATCTGTTTCTGTTTTAAATTCAAATCTTTTCTAATTATTTCAAATTCAAACATATTTCTGTTTTAAAATATCTTTTCAAATATAAATCCAAATAATACAAATAATATATGTTTTCAACTCAGAAAAATGTGAGGAATTCAAATATGACCTTCAAAACATATTTTGAACACTTTAATTTTCCAAGTTAATTAAAATTACATTAAATGCCCTTTTTCCTTAAATAATTAATATCTTTTGTTTTATAACTCCAAATTTAACAAATAATATGTCTAAAATTATTAGCTCGACGAGACCTTTCTGTTTATGCATTCCATGGTTTGAATTGAAGCATGCATAATATAAATATAAAGTATACAGCAACTAATATGGGGTTAAAATATGACCAAAACTAAATAAAATGCTTTAATATTGTATTCCACACCTCACCCATGCCCTGCTACCTTAATGCCATGCAAATTGTGCATCATTCATCATGGCATGATTGTTTGCTTGATGCATTTTATTCATATGCTTGCGCACTTTATTTATGTTGGCCCTTGTTTGTTTGGTTCTTCTCGAATAGACGCTGAGCAGGAGATATATCAAGAGAACCAGGAGCACTACCCAGATCCATCCATTGCTTCAACTGAGCTGCCAGGCAAGCACTACCACATGCTTGCATACATATAGTACCTATTGCCTCTATCTTATTCATGCATCATTGAGTCGCGATTGCATTAATTTGAATCCTAAGTATTGCATAGCCTTTACTTTTAAACCCCACCGAAGCTTGTTCCTCCACCCTATGAGCCATTACTACAGGAGTTGTTTGAGCCATGCGAGTCGTAGAACAGCATGTGTAGGGTATGTGAGTGTCTGATGGATAACGAGGTACCTAAACAACTTAACCTGAGTAGTAATGGGATAACTAATGAAAGTGGCATCGGTGAGCCATATTTGCTATTTGGTTTTTCAGGCTTACTTGTGTCCCGTAGGACCCCGAGTACTTGATTCCTGTTCCTTGAATATTCGCGCTATCCACATCCGGGAGGCTTATGAACCCCCCTGAGCCAGAGCTTGATTCATTCTTATTTCTTGGGGCCACAAACTAGTTTGAGGTTTTATTTACTATCCTATACTTATGCCATGCTTTACTGCTTTATTTAAATTGTGCGAGGTACTGCACACTATACTGTTTAGGGAAGCGGAGTGTTTTCACGGTGTCGACAAGCCCAGTCACATTTTCGGGTTCCCAGTCGTTCACAGACATTGGCGCAAACCTTGAGTCCGTCTCGGAGTCGGCCAACTTCGTCGCGGGTAGCTTAATGGGGTGGCCCCCTGAAATATTTCTGAATCCTGTGATTGCTTTGTCGTGACTGCCTCGTTGGGTTTTGATTTGGTTTTTCCGAGGCATATCGAGTGTGTGTTGCTATTTGTGCACCCCTGCAGGGTAAAACTTTCTGAAAGCCGTGTCCGCGGTTATGGACGACTTGGAGCACAATTTCTCGATCATAGACAAGCACAACTAAAGTACCGCTTTTAATCTGACTAGACTAGGTACCTGACTAGTAAATAGTGCAACACTCACGGAATGGATAATAAAACTGCCGACGGATGGGGGAGGTTGTTCGTCCGCTTCCTCGTCGGTAAGCGAGGAGGAGGATGGATCTGTGGATATTACCGTGATAACTGTTATAACTGTTGCTATTAATTCACGGACATCCGTCTATCTCTGGTTAGGCGGATGGTTAGCGAGTATCTATAGAATTGCTAGGGTTTATCTTCTGCTGCAATTGCGTCACCCCAGGTTATGTTCCCTTTAGAGGCATAAAGACTTGCTGAGTACCCCTAGGGTCTCACACGATAAATTATTTGGTTCAGATGAACAGGTACACTCGCAAGATGGATACTGGGTGGAAGATACGGACGATGTGGGCAACGATCATTCGGTGTAGAGATTCCGGGAACGGGGATCCGTGAGATCTGTGGACGGGTTCTGCTTATTTATGGGGCATCTTATGCCGATTTGCTTCTTATCCGTACTCGGATTTTGTCTTCCGCTTCCGCTTGATACTCTGTTGATTGATGTATGAGGAGATATCCTAAACTATTATATCTATCTAGGATATTTGGATCTTGCCGTATGGCGTTGCAATATTTCCTTTCTTTTTAGATGGGATGACTCTGATGTACTGTTGTATGGTGGCTTGCATACATACTCATTTGTGTATGTAGTTGATCCCTTCGCCTGCCGATTACGCCGCCCGTTCTTGTCCTGATGTGTGGAAATGGTTGGGACGGCCGAAAGGTCTACCTGTGAGTGGCATTTGGGCCCTACCGTACTATTTCAACCATTTCTGCTCATCCAGGCTTGTCACTAGGAGCGTAATTCACCGAGGTAGTTACAGACTCCATTTGTGTCGAACAACCATGGTGGTCAGAAAGCCCAGAGAGCTCCTGGAATATGCAACTGCCACATGGAGATGGGTGAACCTATAGTGTGACAGAAGCAGTTGCATCACCACACCCAACTGGAGTGTGTGTGGGTCATCAAGGTGTGGCTTTTGACACTCCATAACACAAATGCATGGATCTATAGGGACTCCATTTGTGTCAAACAACCATGGTGGTCAGAAAGCCCAGAGAGCCCCTAGAATATGCAACTGCCACATGGAGATGGGTGAACCTGCAGTGTGACAGAAGCAGTTGCATCACCACACCCAACTGTAGTGTGTGTGGGTCATCAAGGTGTGGCTTTTGAGACTACATAACACAGATGCATTGATCTCTAGGGACTCCCTTTGTGTCAAACAACTATGGTGCTCAGAAAGCCCACAGAGCCCCTAGAATATGCAACTGCCACATGGAGATGGGTGAACCTGAAGTGTGACAGAAGAAGTTGCATCACCACACCGAACTGGAGTGTGTGTGGGTCATCATGGTGTGGCTTTTGAGACTACATAACACAAATGCATTGATCTGTATGGACTTCATTTGTGTTAACCAACCATGGTGGTCAGAAAGCCTAGAGAGCCCCTAGAATATGCAACTGCCACATGGAGATGGTGAACCTGCAATGTGATAGAAGCAGTTGCATCACCACACCTAACTGGAGTGCGTGTGGGTCATCAAGGTGTGGCTTTTGAGAGTACATAACACAGATGCATTGATCTGTAGAGACTCCATTTTTTCAAATAACCATGGTGGTCAGAAAGCCCATAGAGCCCCTAGAATATGCAAAGTGCCACATGGAGATGGGTGAACCTGTAGTGTGACAGAAGTAGTTGCATCACCACACCCAACTGGAGTGTGTGTGGGTCATCAAGGTGTGGCTTTTGAAACTCCATAACACAAATGCATGGACCTATAGGGACTCCATTTGTGTCAAACAACCATGGTGGTCAGAAAGCCCAGAGAGCCCCTAGAATATTCAACTGCCACGTGGAGATGGGTGAACCTGCAGTGTGACAGAAGCAGTTGCATCACCACACCCAACTGTAGTGTGTGTGGGTCATCAAGGTGTGGCTTTTGAGACTACATAACACAGATGCATTGAGATCTAGGGACTCCCTTTGTGTCAAACAACTATGGTGCTCAGAAAGCCCACAGAGCCCCTAGAATATGCAACTGCCACATGGAGATGGGTGAACCTGAAGTGTGACAGAAGAAGTTGCATCACCACACCGAACTGGAGTGTGTGTGGGTCATCATGGTGTGGCTTTTGAGACTACATAACACAAATGCATTGATCTGTATGGACTTCATTTGTGTTAACCAACCATGGTGGTCAGAAAGCCTAGAGAGCCCCTAGAATATGCAACTGCCACATGGAGATGGTGAACCTGCAATGTGATAGAAGCAGTTGCATCACCACACCTAACTGGAGTGCGTGTGGGTCATCAAGGTGTGGATTTTGAGAGTACATAACACAGATGCATTGATCTGTAGAGACTCCATTTTTGTCAAACAAACATGGTGGTCAGAAAACCCATAGAGCCCCTAGAATATGCAAAGTGCCACATGGAGATGGGTGAACCTGTAGTGTGACAGAAGTAGTTGCATCACCACACCCAACTGGAGTGTGTGTGGGTCATCATGTTGTAGCTTTTGAGACTCCATAACACAAATGCATTGATATCTAGGGACTCCATTTGTGTCAAACAACCATGGTGGTCAGAAAGCCCAGAGAGCCCCTAGAATATGAAACTGCCACATGGAGATGGGTGAACCTGTAGTGTGACAGAAGCAGTTGCAACACCACACCAACTGGAGTGTGTGTGGGTCATCAAGGTGTGGCTTTTGAGACTCCATAACACAAATGCATTGATCTATAGGGACTCCATTTGTGTCAAACAACCATGGTGGTCAGAAAGCCCAGAGAGCCCCTAGAATGTGCAACTTCCACATGGAGATGGGTGAACCTGCAGTTTGACAAAAGCAGTTGCATCACCACACCCAACTGGAGTGTGTGTGGGTCATCAAGGTGTGGCTTTTGAGACTACTTAACACAGATGCATTGATCTCTAGGGACTCCATTTGTGTCAAACAACCATGGTGGTCAGAAAGCCCAGAGAGCCCCTAGAATATGCAACTGCCACATGGAGATGGGTGAACCATTGTGACAGAAGAAGTTGCATCACCACACCCAACTGGAGTGTGTGTGGGTTATCAAGATGTATTGATCTGTAGGGACTCCATTTGCGTCAAACAACCATGGTGGTCAAAAAGCCCACAGGGCCCCTAG
Source organism: Avena sativa (assembly GCA_916181665.1). NCBI lineage: Eukaryota > Viridiplantae > Streptophyta > Magnoliopsida > Poales > Poaceae > Avena > Avena sativa. The sequence goes on from OV702289.1 coordinate 327,993,325, forward strand.
AATATGCAACTGCCACATGGAGATGGGTGAACCTGTAGTTTGATAGAAGCAGTTGCATCAATACACCAAACTTGAGTGTGTGTGGATCATCAAGGTGTGGCTTTTGAGACAACATAACACAGATGCATTGATCTTTAGGGACTCCATATGTGTCAAACAACCATGGTGGTCAGAAATCCCAGAGAGCCCCTAGAATATGCAACTGCCACATGGAGATGGGTGAACCTGCAGTGTGACAGAAGTAGTTGTATCACCACACCCAACTGGAGTGTGTGTTGGTCATCAAGGTCTGACTTTTGGGACTACATAACATAGACGTATTGATCTGTAGGGACTCTATTTTTGTCAAACAACCATGGTGGTCAGAAAGCCCAGAGAGCCCCTAGAATATGCAACTTCCACATGGAGATGAGTGAACCTGCAGTGTGACAGAAGCAGTTGCATCACCACACCCAACTTGAGTGTGTGTGGGTCATCAAGGTGTGGCTTTTGAGACTACATAACAGAGATGCATTGATCTATAGGGACTCCATTTGTGTCAAACAACCATGGTGGTAAGAAAGCCCACAAAGCCCGTCAAATATGCAACTGCCACATGGAGATGGGTGAACTTGTAGTGTGACAGAAGCAGTTGCATCACCACACCCAACTGGAGTGTGTGTGGGTCATCAAGGTGTGGCTTTTGAGACTACATAACACAGATGCATTGATTTGTAGGGACTCCATTTGTGTCGAACAACCATGGTGGTCAGAAAGCCCAGAGAGCTCCTGGAATATGCAACTGCCACATGGAGATGAGTGAACCTGCAGTGTGACAGAAGTAGTTGCATCACCACACCCGTGTGTGTGGATCATCAAGGTGTGGCTTTTGAGACTACATAACACAGATGCATTGATCTGTAGAGACTCCATTTTTGTCAAACAACCATGGTGGTCAGAAAGCTCAGAGAGCCCCTAGAATATGCAACTGCCACATGGAGATGGGTGAAGCTGCAGTGTGACAGAAGCAGTTGCATCACCGCACCCAACTGTAGTGTGTGTGGGTCATCAGGGTGTGGCTTTTGAGACTACATAACACAGATGCATTGATCTCTAGGGACTCCCTTTGTGTCAAACAACTATGGTACTCAGAAAGCCGACAGAACCCCTATAATATGCAACTGCCACATGGAGATGGGTGAACCTGAAGTGTGACAGTAGCAGTTGCATCACCACACCCAACTGGAGTGTCTGTGGGTCATCATGGTTTGGCTTTTGAGACTACATAACACAGATGCATTGATTTGTATGGAATTCATTTGTGTTAACCAACCATGGTGGTCAGAAAGCCTAGAGAGCCCCTAGAATATGCAACTGCCACATGGAGATGGTGAACCTGCAATGTGATAGAAGCAGTTGCATCACCACATCTAACTGGAGTGCGTGTGGGTTATCAAGGTGTGGCTTTTGAGACTACATAACACATATGCATTGATCTCTAGGGACTCCATTTTTGTAAAACAACCATGGTGGTTAGAAAGCCCATAGAGCCCCTAAAATATGCAAGTGCCACATGGAGATGGGTGAAGCTGTAGTGTGACAGAAGTAATTGTATCACCACACCCAACTGGAGTGTGTGTGGGTCATCAAGGTGTGGCTTTTGAGACTACATAACATAGATGCATTGATCTCTAAGGACTCCATTTGTGTCAAACAACCATGGTGGTCAGAAAGCCCAGAGAACCCCTAGAATATGCAACTGCCACATGGAGATGGGTGAACCTGTAGTGTGACAGAAGCAGTTGCATCACCACACCCAACTGGAGTGTGTGTTGGTCATCACGGTGTGGCTTTTGAGACTACATAACACAAATGCATTGATCTGTAGGGACTCCAGTGTCAAACAACCATGGTAGTCATAAAGCCCAGAGAGCCCCTAGAATATGCAACTTCCACATGGAGATGGGTGAACCTGCAGTGTGACAGAAGCAATTGCATCACCACACCCAACTGTTGTGTGTGTGGGTCATCAAGGTGTGGCTTTTGAGACTACATAACATAGATGCATTGATCTGTAGGAACTCCATTTGTGTCAAACAACCATGGTGGTCAGAATGCCCAGAGAGCCCCTAGAATATGCAACTGCAACATGGAGATGGGTGAACCAGTGTGATAGAAGCAGTTGCATCACCACACCCAACTGGAGTGTGTGTGGGTCATCAAGGTGTGGCTTTTGAGACTACATAACATAGATGCATTGATTTGTAGGGGCTCCATTTTTGTCAAACAACCATGGTGGCCAGAAAGCCCAGAGAGCTCCTGGAATATGCAAAGTGAACCTGAAGTGTGACAGAAGCAGTTGCATCACCACACCCAACTGGAGTGTGTGTGGTTCATCATGGTGTGGCTTTTGAGACAACATAACACATATGCATTGATCTATACGGACTCCATTTGTGTCAAACAACCATGGTGGTCAGAAATCCCAGAGAGCCCCTAGAATATGCAATTGCCACATGGAGATGGGTGAACCTGCAGTGTGACAGAAGCAGTTGCGTCACCACACCCAACTAGAGTGTGTGTGTGGGTCATCAAGGTGTGGCTTTTGATACTACATAACACAGATGTATTGATCTCTAGGAAATCTATTTTTGTCAAACAACCATGGTGGTCAGAAAGCCCAGAGAGCCCATAGAATATGCAACTTCCACATGGAGATGAGTGAACCTGCAGTGTGACAGAAGTAGTTGCATCATCACACCCAACTGGAGTGTGTGTGGGTCATCAAGGTGTGGATTTTGAGACTACATAACACAGATGTGTTGATCTATATGGACTCCATTTGTGTCAAACAACCATGGTGGTAAGAAAGCCCACAAAGCCCAAAAATTATGCAACTGCTACATGGAGATGGGTGAACTTGTAGTGTGATAGAAGTAGTTGAATCACCACACCCAAATGGAGTGTGTGTGGGTCATCAAGGTGTGGCTTTTGAGACTACATAACACAGATGCATTGATTTGTAGGGACTCTATTTTTGTCAAACAACCATGGTGGTCAGAAATCCCAGAGAGCTCCTGGAATATGCAACTGCCACATGGAGATGAGTGAACCTGTAGTGTGACAGAAGTAGTTGCATCACCACACCCAACTGGAGTGTGTGTGTGGGTCATGAAGGTGTGGCTTTTGAGAGTACATAACACAGATGCATTGATCTGTAGGGACTCCATTTTTGTTAAACAACCATGGTGGTCAGAAAGCCCAGAGGGCACCTAGAATATGCAACTGCCACATGGAGATGGGTGAACCTGCAGTGTGACAGAACCAGTTGCATCACCGCACCAAACTGGAGTGTGTCTGGATCATCAAGGTGTGGCTTTTGAGATTACATAACGCAGATCCATTGATCTCTAGGGACTCCATTTGTGTCAAACAACCATGGTGGTCAGAAAGCCCACAGAGCCCCTAGAATAAGCAACTTCCACATGGAGATGGGTGAACCTGAAGTGTGACAGAAGCAGTTGCATCACCACACCCAACTGGAGTGTGTGTGGGTCATCAAGGTGTGGCTTTTGAGACTACATAACACAGATGCATTGATTTGTAGGGGCTCCATTTTTGTCAAACAACCATGGTGGCCAGAAAGCCCAAAGAGCTCCTGGAATATGCAAAGTGAAGCTGAAGTGTGACAGAAGCAGTTGCATCACCACACCCAACTGGAGTGTGTGTGGTTCATCATGGTGTGGCTTTTGAGACTACATAACATAGATGCAATGATCTCTAAGGACTCCATTTGTGTCAAACAACCATGGTGGTCAGAAAGCCCATAGAGCCCCTAGAATATGCAACTGCCATGTGGAGATGGGTTAAACTGTAGTGTGACAGAAGCAGTTGGATCACCACACCCAACTGGAGTGTGTGTGGGTCATCAAGGTGTGGCTTTTGAGACTACATAACACAAATGCATTGATCTGTTGGGACTCCGTTTGTGTCAAACAACCATGGTAGTCAGAAAGCCTAGAGAGCCCCTAGAATATGCAAGTTCCACATGGAGATGAGTGAACCTGCAGTTTGACAGAAGCAGTTGCATCACCACACCCAACTGTTGTGTGTGTGGGTCATCAAGGTGTGGCTTTTGAGACTACATAACACAAATGCATTGATCTGTAGGGACTCCATTTGTGTCAAACAACCATGGTGGTCAGAAAGCCCAGAGAGCCCCTAGAATATGCAACTACAACATGGAGATGGGTGAACAAGTGTGACAAAAGCAGTTGCATCACCACACCAAACTGGAGTGTGTGTGGGTTATCAAGGTGTGGCTTTTCAGACTCCATAACACAAATGCATTTATCTGTAGGGACTCCATTTGTGTCAAACAACCATGGTGGTCAGAAAGCCCATAGGGCCCCTAGAATATGCAACTGCCATATGGAGACGGGTGAACATGTGGTGTGACAGAAGCAGTTGCATCACTACACCGAACTTGAGTGTGTGTGGATCATCAAGGTGTGGCTTTTGAGACAACATAACACATATGCATTGATCTATATGGACTCCATTTGTGTCAAACAACCATGGTGGTCAGAAATCCCAGAGAGCCCCTAAAATATGCAATTGCCACATGGAGATGGGTGAACCTGCAGTGTGACAGAAGCAGTTGCATCACCACAACCAACTAGAGTGTGTGTGGGTCATTAAGGTGTGTCTTTTGATACTACATAACATAGATGTATTGATCTGTAGGGACTCTATTTTTGTCAAACAACCATGGTGGTCAGAAAGCCCAGAGAGCCCCTATAATATGCAACTTCCACATGGAGATGAGTGAACCTGCAGTGTGACAAAAGTAGTTGCATCATCACACCCAACTGGAGTGTGTGTGGGTCATAAAGGTGTGGCTTTTGAGACTAGATAACACAGATGTGTTGATCTATATGGACTCCATTTGTGTCAAACAACCATGGTGGTAAGAAAGCCCACAAAGCCCATAAATTATGCAACTGCCCCATGGAGATGGGTGAACTTGTAGTGTGACAGAGGTAGTTGAATCACCAGACCCAAATGGAGTGTGTGTGGGTCATCAAGGTGTGGCTTTTGAGACTACATAACACAGATGCATTGATTTGTAGGGACTCTATTTTTGTCAAACAACCATGGTGGTCAGAAATCCCAGGGAGCTCCTGGAATATGCAACTGCCACATGGAGATGAGTGAACATGCAGTGTGACAGAAGCAGTTGCATCACCACACCCAACTGGAGTGTGTGTGTGGGTCATCAAGGTGTGGCTTTTGAGAGTACATAACACAGATGCATTGATCTGTAGGGACTCCATTTTTGTCAAAGAACCATGGTGGTCAGAAATCCCAGAGAGCACCTAGAATATGCAACTGCCACATGGAGATGGGTGAACCTGCAGTGTGACAGAAGCAGTTGCATCACCGCACCAAACTGGAGTGTGTGTGGATCATCAAGGTGTGGCTTTTGAGACTACATAACACAGATGTGTTGATCTATATGGACTCCATTTGTGTCAAACAACCATGGTGGTAAGAAAGCCCACAAAGCCCATAAATTATGCAACCACATGGAGATGGGTGAACTTGTAGTGTGACATAAGTAGTTGAATCACCACACCCAAATGGAGTGTGTGTCGGTCATCAAGGTGTGGCTTTTGAGACTACATAACACAGATGCATTGATTTGTAGGGACTCTATTTTTGTCAAACAACCATGGTGGTCAGAAATCCCAGAGAGCTCCTGGAATATGCAACTGCCACATGGAGATGAGTGAACCTGTAGTGTGACAGAAGCAGTTGCATCACCACACCCAACAGGAGTGTGTGTGGGTCATCAAGGTGTGTCTTTTGAGAGTACATAACAGAGATGCATTGATCTGTAGGGACTCCATTTTTGTCAAACAACCATGGTGGTCAGAAATCCCAGAGAGCATCTAGAATATGCAACTGCCACATGGAGATGGGTGAACCTGCTTTGTGACAGAAGCAGTTGCATCACCGCACCAAACTGGAGTGTGTGTGGGTCATCAAGGTGTGGCTTTTGAGACTACATAACACAGATGCATTGATCTCTAGGGACTCCATTTGTTTCAAATAACCATGGTGGTCAGAAAGCCCACAGAGCCCCTAGAATATGCAACTGCCACATGGAGATGGGTGAACCTAAAGTGTGACAGAAGCAGTTACATCACCACACCAACTGGAGTGTGTGTGGGTCATGAAGGTGTGGCTTTTGAGACTACATAACACAGATGCATTTATTTGTAGGGGCTCCATTTTTGTCAAACAACCATGGTGGTCAGAAAGCCTAGAGAGCTCCTGGAATATGCAAAGTGAACCTGCAGTGTGACAGAAGCAGTTGCATCACCACACCCAACTGGAGTGTGTGTGGGTCATCATGGTGTGGATTTTGAGACTACATAACACATATGCATTGATCTGTAGGGACTCCATTTTTGTCAAACAACCATGCTGGTCAGAAAGCCCAGAGAGCCCCTAGAATATGCAACTTCCACATGGACATGAGTGAACCTGAAGTGTGACAGAAGCAGTTGCATCATCACACCCAACTGGAGTGTGTGTGGGTCATCAAGGTGTGGCTTTTGAGACTACATAACACAGATGCGTTGATCTATAGGGACTCCATTTGTGTCAAACAACCATGGTGGTAAGAAAGCCCACAAAGCAAATAAAATATGCAACTGCCACATGGAGATGGGTGAACTTGTAGTGTGACATAAGCAGTTGCATCACCACACTCAACTGGAGTGTGTGTGGGTCATCAAGGTGTGGCTTTTGAGACTACATAACACAGATGCATTGATTTGTAGGGACTCTATTTTTGTCAAACAACCATGGTGGTCAGAAATCCCAGAGAGCTCCTAGAATATGCAACTGCCACATGGAGATGAGTGAACCTGCAGTGTGACAGAAGCAGTTGCATCACCACACCCAAATGGAGTGTGTGTGGGTCATCAAGGTGTGGCTTTTGAGAGTACGTAACACATATGCATTGATCTATAGGGACTCCATTTTTGTCAAACAGCCATGGTGGTCAGAAAGCCCAGAGAGCACCTAGAATATGCAACTGCCACATGGAGATGGGTGAACCTGCAGTGTGACAGAAGCAGTTGCATCACCGCACCAAACTGGAGTGTGTGTGGGTCATCAAGGTGTGTCTTTTGAGACTACATAACACAGATGCATTCATCTCTAGGGACTCCATTTGTGTCAAACAACCATGGTGGTCAGAAAGCCCACAGAGCCCCTAGAATATGCAACTGCCACATGGAGATGGGTGAACCTGAAGTGTGACAGAAGCAGTTGCATCACCACACCCAACTGGAGTGTGTGTGGGTCATCAAGGTGTGGCTTTTGAGACTACATAAAACAGATGCATTGATTTGTAGGGACTCCATTTTTGTCAAACAACCATGCTGGTCAGAAAGCCCAGAGGGCTCCTGGAATATGCAAAGTGAACTTGCAGTGTGACAGAAGCAGTTGCATCACCACACCCAACTGGAGTGTGTGTGGGTCATCAAGGTGTGGCTTTTGAGACTACATAACACAAATGCATTGATCTGTAGGGACTCCATTTTTGACAAACAACCATGGTGGTCAGAAAGCCCAGAGAGCCCCTAGAATATGCAACTGCCACATGGAGATGGGTGAACTTGCAGTGTGACAGAAGCAGTTGCATCACCGCACCCAACTGGAGTGTGTGTGGGTCATCAAGGTGTGGATTTTGAGACTACATAACACAGATGCATTGATCTGTAGGGAATCCATTTGTGTCAAACAACCATGGTGGTCAGAAAGCCCACAGAGCCCCTAGAATATGCAACTGCCACATGGAGATGGGTGAACCTGCAGTGTGACAGAAGCAGTTGCATCACGACACCCAGCTGGAGTGTGTGTGGGTCATCATGGTGTGGCTTTTGAGACTACATAACACAGATGCACTGATCTGTAGGGACTCTATTTTTGTCAAACAACCATGGTGGTCAGAAATCCCAGAGAGCTCCTGGAATATGCAACTGCCACATGGAGATGAGTGAACCTGCAGTGTGACAGAAGCAGTTGCATCACCACACCCAACTGGAGTGTGTGTGTGGGTCATCAAGGTGTGGCTTTTGAGAGTACATAACAGAGATGCATTGATCTGTAGGGACTCCATTTTTGTCAAACAACCATGGTGGTTAGAAAGCCCAGAGAGCACCTACAATATGCAACTGCCACATGGAGATGGGTGAACCTGCAGTGTGACAGAAGCAGTTGCATCACCACACCAAACTGGAGTGTGTGTGGGTCATCAAGGTGTGGCTTTTGAGACTACATAACGTAGATGCATTAATCTCTAGGGACTCCATTTGTGTCAAACAACCATGGTGGTTAGAAAGCCTAGAGAGCCCCTAGAATATGCAACTGCCACATGGAGATGGGTGAACCTGTAGTGTGACAGAAGCAGTTGCATCACCACACCCAACTAGAGTGTGTGTGGGTCATCAAGGTGTGGCTTTTGAGACTTCATAACACAGATGTATTGATCTGTAGGGACTCCATTTTTGTCAAACAACCATGGTGGTCAGAAAGCCCAGAGAGATCCTGGAATATGCAAAGTGAACTTGCGTTGTGACGGAAGCAGTTGCATCACCACACCAACTGGAGTGTGTGTGGGTCATCATGGTGTAGCTTTTGAGACTACATAACGTAGATGCATTGATCCCTAAGGACTCCATTTGTGTCAAACAACCATGGTGGTCAGAAAGCCCAGAGAGCCCCTAGAATATGCAACTGCCACATGGAGATAGGTGAACCTGTAGTGTGACAGAAGCAGTTGCATCACCACACCCAACTGGAGTGTGTGTGGGTCATCAAGGTGTGGCTTTTGAGACTAGATAACACAAATGCATTGATCTGTAGGGACTCCATTTGTGTCAAACAACCATGGTAGTCAGAAAGCCAAGAGAGCCCCTACAATATGCAACTTCCACATGGAGATGGGTGAACCTGCAGTGTGACAGAAGCGGTTGCATCACCACACCCAACTGTTGTGTGTGTGGGTCATCAAGGTGTGGCTTTTGAGACTACATAACATAGATGCATTAATCTGTAGGGACTCCATTTGTGTCAAACAACCATGGTGGTCAGAAAGCCCAGAGAGCCCCTAGAATATGCAACAACAACATGGAGATGGGTGAACCAGTGTGACAGAAGCAGTTGCATCACCACACCAAACTGGAGTGTGTGTGGGTTATCAAGGTGTGGATTTTTAGACTCCATAACACAGATGCATTGATATGTTGGGACTCCATTTGTGTCAAACAACCATGGTGGTCAGAAAGCCCACAGGGCCCCTAGAATACGCAACTGCCACATGGAGACGGGTGAACCTGTAGTGTGACAGAAGCAGTTGCATCACTACACCGAATTTGAGTGTGTGTGGATCATCAAGGTGTGTCTTTTGAGACAACATAACACATATGCACTGATCTATAGGGACTCCATTTGTGTCAAACAACCATGGTGGTCAGAAATCCCAGAGAGCCCCTAGAATATGGAATTGCCACATGGAGATGGGTGAACCTGCAGTGTGACAGAAGCAGTTGCATCACCACACCCAACTAGAGTGTGTGTGGGTCATCAAGGTGTGGCTTTTGATACTACATAACATAGATGTATTGATCTGTAGGGACTGTATTTGTCAAACAACCATGGTGGTCAGAAAACCCAGAGAGCCCCTAGAATATGCAACTTCCACATGGAGATGAGTGAACCTGTAGTGTGGCAGAAGTAGTTGCATCATCACACCCAACTGGAGTGTGTGTGGGTCATCAAGGTGTGGCTTTTGAGACAACATAACACAGATGTGTTGATCTATATGGACTCCATTTGTGTCAAACAACCATGGTGGTAAGAAAGCCCACAAAGCCCATAAATTATGCAACTGCCACATGGAGATGGGTGAACTTGTATTGTGACAGAAGTAGTTGAATCACCACACCCAAATGGAGTGTGTGTGGGTCATCAAGGTGTGGCTTTTGAGACTACATAACACAGATGCATTGATTTGTAGGGACTCTATTTTTGTCAAACAACCATGGTGGTCAGAAATCCCAGAGAGCTCCTGGAATATGCAACTGCCACATGGAGATGAGTGAACCTGTAGTGTGACAGAAGCAGTTGCTTCACCACACCCAACTGGAGTGTGTGTGTGGGTCATGAATGTCTGGCTTTTGAGACTACATAACACAGATGCATTGATCTGTAGGGACTCCATTTGTGTCAAAAAACCATGGTGGTCAGAAAGCCTAGAGAGCCCCTAGAATATGCAACTGCCACATGGAGATGGGTGAACCTGTAGTGTGACAGAAGCAGTTGCATCACCGCACCAAACTGGAGTGTGTGTGGGTCATCAAGGTGTGGCTTTTGAGACTACATAACGCAGATGCATTGATCTCTAGGGACTCCATTTGTGTCAAACAACCATGGTGGTCAGAAAGCCCACAGAGCCCCTAGAATATGCAACTGTCACATGGAGATGGGTAAACCTGAAGTGTGACAGAAGCAGTTGCATCACCACACCCAACAGGAGTGTGTGTGGGTCATCAAGGTGTGGATTTTGAGACTACATAACAAAGATGCATTGATTTGTAGGGGCTCCATTTTTCTCAAACAACCATGGTGGTCAGAAAGCCCAGAGAGCTCCTGGAATATGCAAAGTGAACCTGTAGTGTGACAGCAACACTTGCATCACCACACCCAACTGGAGTGTGTGTGGGTCTTCATGGTGTGGCTTTTGAGACTATATAATACATATGCATTGATCTGTAGGGACTCCATTTTTGTCAAACAACCATGGTGGTCAGAAAGCCCAGAGAGCCCCTACAATATGCAACTTCCACATGGACATGAGTGAACCTGTAGTGTGACAGAAGCAGTTGCATCATCAAACCCAACTGGAGTGTGTGTGGGTCATCAAGGTGTGGCTTTTGAGACTACATAACACAGATGCGTTGATCTATAGGGACTCCATTTGTGTCAAACAACCATGGTGGTAAGAAAGCCCACAAAGCCCATAAAATATGCAACTGCCACATGGAGATGGGTGAACTTGTAGTGTGACAGAGGCAGTTGCATCACCACACCAAACTGGAGTGTGTGTGGGAAATCAAGGTGTGGCTTTTGAGACTACATAACACAGATGCATTGATCTCTAGGGACTCCATTTGTGTTAAACAACCATGGTGGTCAGAAAGCCCACAGAGCCCCTAGAATATGCCACTGCCACATGGAGATGGGTGAACCTGAAGTGTGACAGAAGCAGTTGCATCACCACACCCAACTGGAGTGTGTGTGGGTCATCAAGGTGTGGCTTTTGAGACTACATAACACAGATGCAATGATTTGTAGGGACTCCATTTTTGTCAAACAACCATGGTGGTCAGAAAGCCCAGAGAGCTCCTGGAATATGCAAAGTGAACCTGCAGTGTGACAGAAGTAGTTGCATCACCACACCCAACTGGAGTGTGTGTGGGTCATCAAGGTGTGGCTTTTGAGACTACATAACACAGATACATTGATCTGTAGGGACTCCATTTTTGACAAACAACCATGGTGGTCAGAAAGCCCAGAGAGCCCCTAGAATATGCAACTGCCACATGGAGATGGGTGAAGCTGCAGTGTGGCAGAAGCAGTTGCATCACCGCACCCAACTGGAGTGTGTGTGGGTCATCAAGGTGTGGCTTTTCAGACTACATAACACAGATGCATTGATTTGTAGGGACTCCATTTTTGTCAAACAACCATGGTGGTCAGAAAGCCCATAGAGCCCCTAGAATATGCAACTGCCACATGGAGATGGGTGAACCTGAAGTGTGACAGAAGCAGTTTCATCACCACACCCAACTGGAGTGTGTGTGGGTCATCATGGTGTGGCTTTTGAGACTACATAACACAGATGCATTGATCTGTAGGGACTCCATTTGTTTCAAACAACCGTGGTGGTCAGAAAGCCCAGAGAGCCCCTAGAATATGCAACTGCCACATGGAGATGGGTGAACCTGAAGTGTGACAGAAGCAGTTGCATCACCGCACCCAACTGGAGTCTGTGTGGGTCATCAAGGTGTGGCTTTTGAGACTACATAACACAGATGGATTGATCTCTAGGGACTATATTTGTGTCAAACAACCATGGTGGTCAGAAAGCCCACAAAGCCCCTAGAATATGCAACTGCCACATGGAGATGGGTGAACCTAAAGTGTGACAGAAGCAGTTGCATCACCACACCCAACTGGAGTGTGTGTGGGTCATCATGGTGTGGCTTTTGAGACTACATAACACAAATGCATTGATCTCTAGGGATTCCATTTTTGTCAAACAACCATGGTGGTCAGAAAGCCCATAGATCCCCTAGAATATGCAACTGCCACATGGAGATGGGTGAACCTGTAGTGTGACAGAAGAAGTTGTATCACCACACCCAACTAGAGTGTGTGTGGGTCATCAAGGTGTGGATTTTGAGACTAGATAAGGTAGATTCATTGATCTCTAGGGACTCCATTTGTGTCAAACAACCATGGTGGTCAGAAAGCCCAGAGAGTCCCTAGAATATGCAACTGCCACATGGAGATGGGTGAACCTATAGTCTGACAGAAGAAGTTGCATCACAACACCCAACTGGAGTGTGGGTGGGTCATCAAGGTGTGGCTTTTCAGACTCCATAACACAAATGCATTGATCTGTAGGGACACCATTTGTGTCAAACAACCATGGTGGTCAGAAAGCCCAGAGAGCCCCTAGAATATGCAACTTCCACATGGAGATGGGTGAACCTATAGTGTGACAGAAGCAGTTGCATCACCACACCCAACTGGAGTGTGTGTGGGTCATCAAGGTGTGGCTTTTGAGACTACATAACACAGATGCATTGATCTGTAGGGACCCCATTTGTGTCAACCAACCATGATGGTCAGAAAGCCTAGAGATCCCCAAGAATATGCAACTGCCACATGTAGATGGTGAACCTACAGTGTGTCAGAAGCAGTTGCATCACAACACCTAACTGGAGTGTGTCTGCGTCATCAAGGTGTGAATTTTGAGACTCCATAACACAGATGCATTGATCTATAGGTACTTCATTTGTGTCAAACAACCATGGTGGTCAGAAAGCCCATAGAGCCCCTAAAATATGCAACTGCCACATGGAGATGGGTGAACTTGCAGTGTGACAGAAGCAGTTGCATCACCACACCCAACTGGAGTGTGTGTTGGTCATCAAGGTGTCACTTTTGAGACTACATAACACAAATACATTGATTTGTAGGGACTCCATTTTTGTCAAACAACCATGGTGGTCAGAAATCCCAGAGAGCTCCTCGAATATGCAACTGCCACATGGAGATGAGTGCACCTGAAGTGTGACCGAAGGAGTTGCATCATCACACCCAACTAGAGTGTGTCTGGGTCATCAAGGTGTGGCTTTTGAGACTACATAACACAGATGCATTGATCTATAGGGACTCCATTTTTGTCAAACAACCATGGTGGTCAGAAAGCCCAGAGACCACCTAGAATATGCAACTGCCACATGGAGATGGGTGAACCTGATGTGTGACAGAAGCAGTTGCATCACCGCACCCAAATGGAGTGTGTGTGGGTCATCAAGGTGTGGATTTTGAGACTACATAACACAGATGCATTGATCTCTAGGGACTCCATTTGTGACAAACAACCATGGTGGTCAGAAAGCCCACAGAGCCCCTAGAATATGCAACTGCCACATGGAGACGGGTGAACCTGAAGTGTGACAGAAGCAGTTGCATCACCACACCCAACTAGAGTGTGTGTGGGTCATGAAGGTGTGTCTTTTGAGACTACATAACACAGATGCATTGATTTGTAGGGACTCCATTTTTGTCAAACAACCATGATGGTTAGAAAGCCTAGAGAGCTCCTGGAATATGCAACCTCCAGATGGAGATGAGTGAACCTGCAGTGTGACAGAAGCAGTTGCATCACCACACCCAACTGGAGTGTGTGTGTGGGTCATCAAGGTGTGACTTTTGAGACTACATAACACAGATGCATTGATCTCTAGGGACTCCATTTTTGTCAAACAACCATGGTGGTCAGAAAGCCCAGAGAGCCCCTAGAATATGCAACTGCCACATGGAGATGGGTGAACCTGCAGTGTGACAGAAGCAGTTGCATCACCGCACCCAACTGGAGTGTGTGTGGGTCATCAAGGTGTGGATTTTGACACTACATAACACAGATGGATAGATCTCTAGGGACTACATTTGTGTCAAACAACCAATGGTGGTCAGAATGCCCACAGAGCCTCTAGAATATGCAACTGCCACATGGAGATGGGTGAACCTGAAGTGTGACAGAAGCAGTTGCATCACCACACCCAACTAGAGTGTGTGTGGGTCATCATGGTGTGGCTTTTGAGACTACATAACACAGCTGCATTGATCTCTAGGGATTCCATTTTTGTCAAACAACCATGGTGGTCAGAAAGCCCATAGAGCCCCTAGAATATGCAACTGCCACATGGAGATGGGTGAACCTGTAGTGTAACAGAAGCAGTTATATCACCACACCTAACTAGAGTGTATGTGGGTCATCAAGATGTGGCTTTTGAGACTAGATAAGGTAGATTCATTGATCTCTAGGGACTCCATTTGTGTCAAACAACCATGGTGGTCAGAAAGCCCAGAGAGCCCCTAGAATATGCAACTACCACATGGAGATGGGTGAACCTATAGTGTGACAGAAGCAGTTGCATCACAACCCCAACTGGAGTGTGGGTGGGTCATCAAGGTGTGGCTTTTGAGACTCCATAACACAAATGCATTGATCTGTAGGGACACCATTTGTGTCAAACAACCATGGTGGTCAGAAAGCCTAGAGAGCCCCTAGAATATGCAACTTCCACATGGAGATGGGTGAACCTGCAGTGTGATAGAAGCAGTTGCATCACCACACCCAACTGGAGTGTGTGTGGGTCATCAAGGTGTGGCTTTTGAGACTACATAACATAGATGCATTGATCTGTAGGGACCCCATTTGTGTCAACCAACCATGATGGTCAGAAATCCTAGAGAGCCCCTAGAATATGCAACTGCCACATGTAGATGGTGAACCTACAGTGCGTCAGAAGCAGTTGCATCACAACACCCAACTGGAGTGTGTGTGGGTCATCAAGGTGTGAATTTTGAGACTCCATAACACAGATGCATTGATCTATATGTACTCCATTTGTGTCAAACAACCATGTTGGTCAGAAAGCCCACTGAGCCCCTAAAATATGCAACTGCCACATGGAGATGGGTGAACTTGCAGTGTGACAGAAGCAGTTGCATCACCACACCCAACTGGAGTGTGTGTGAGTCATCGAGGTGTGGCTTTTGAGACTACATAACACAGATGCATTGATTTGTAGGGACTCCATTTGTGTTAAACAACCATGGTGGTCAGAAAGCCTAGAGAGCACCTGGAATATGCAACTGCCACATGGAGATGAGTGAACCTGCATTGTGACAGAATTAGTTGCATCACCACACACAACTAGAGTGTGTGTGTGGGTCATCAAGGTGTGGCTTTTGAGACTACATAACACAGATGCATTGATCTATAGGGACTCCATTTTTGTCAAACAACCATGGTGGTCAGAAAGCCCAGAGAGCCCCTAGAATATGCAACTGCCGCATGGAGATGGGTGAACCTGCAGCGTGAGAGAAGCTGTTGCATCACCGCACCCAACTGGAGTGTGTGTGGGTCATCAAGGTGTGGATTTTGAGACTACATAACACAGATGCATTGATCTCTAGGGACTCCATTTGTGACAAACAACCATGGTGGTCAGAAAGCCCACAGAGCCCCTAGAATATGCAACTGCCACATGGAGACGGGTGAACCTGAAGTGTGACAGAAGCAGTTGCATCACCACACCCAACTAGAGTGTGTGTGGGTCATGAAGGTGTGTCTTTTGAGACTACATAACACAGATGCATTGATTTGTAGGGACTCCATTTTTGTCAAACAACCATGATGGTTAGAAAGCCTAGAGAGCTCCTGGAATATGCAACCTCCAGATGGAGATGAGTGAACCTGCAGTGTGACAGAAGCAGTTGCATCACCACACCCAACTGGAGTGTGTGTGGGTCATCAAGGTGTGACTTTTGAGACTACATAACACAGATGCATTGATCTCTAGGGACTCCATTTTTGTCAAACAACCATGGTGGTCAGAAAGCCCAGAGAGCCCCTAGAATATGCAACTGCCACATGGAGATGGGTGAACCTGCAGTGTGACAGAAGCAGTTGCATCACCGCACCCAACTAGAGTGTGTGTGGGTCATCAAGGTGTGGATTTTGACACTACATAACACAGATGGATAGATCTCTAGGGACTACATTTGTGTCAAACAACCAATGGTGGTCAGAATGCCCACAGAGCCTCTAGAATATGCAACTGCCACATGGAGATGGGTGAACCTGAAGTGTGACAGAAGCAGTTGCATCACCACACCCAACTGGAGTGTGTGTGGGTCATCATGGTGTGGCTTTTGAGACTACATAACACAGCTGCATTGATCTCTAGGGATTCCATTTTTGTCAAACAACCATGGTGGTCAGAAAGCCCATAGAGCCCCTAGAATATGCAACTGCCACATGGAGATGGGTGAACCTGTAGTGTAACAGAAGCAGTTATATCACCACACCTAACTAGAGTGTATGTGGGTCATCAAGATGTGGCTTTTGAGACTAGATAAGGTAGATTCATTGATCTCTAGGGACTCCATTTGTGTCAAACAACCATGGTGGTCAGAAAGCCCAGAGAGCCCCTAGAATATGCAACTACCACATGGAGATGGGTGAACCTATAGTGTGACAGAAGCAGTTGCATCACAACCCCAACTGGAGTGTGGGTGGGTCATCAAGGTGTGGCTTTTGAGACTCCATAACACAAATGCATTGATCTGTAGGGACACCATTTGTGTCAAACAACCATGGTGGTCAGAAAGCCTAGAGAGCCCCTAGAATATGCAACTTCCACATGGAGATGGGTGAACCTGCAGTGTGATAGAAGCAGTTGCATCACCACACCCAACTGGAGTGTGTGTGGGTCATCAAGGTGTGGCTTTTGAGACTACATAACATAGATGCATTGATCTGTAGGGACCCCATTTGTGTCAACCAACCATGATGGTCAGAAATCCTAGAGAGCCCCTAGAATATGGAACTGCCACATGTAGATGGTGAACCTACAGTGTGTCAGAAGCAGTTGCATCACAACACCCAACTGGAGTGTGTGTGGGTCATCAAGGTGTGAATTTTGAGACTCCGTAACACAGATGCATTGATCTATATGTACTCCATTTGTGTCAAACAACCATGTTGGTCAGAAAGCCCACTGAGCCCCTAAAATATGCAACTGCCACATGGAGATGGGTGAACTTGCAGTGTGACAGAAGCAGTTGCATCACCACACCCAACTGGAGTGTGTGTGAGTCATCGAGGTGTGGCTTTTGAGACTACATAACACAGATGCATTGATTTGTAGGGACTCCATTTGTGTCAAACAACCATGGTGGTCAGAAAGCCTAGAGAGCACCTGGAATATGCAACTGCCACATGGAGATGAGTGAACCTGCATTGTGACAGAATTAGTTGCATCACCACACACAACTAGAGTGTGTGTGTGGGTCATCAAGGTGTGGCTTTTGAGACTACATAACACAGATGCATTGATCTATAGGGACTCCATTTTTGTCAAACAACCATGGTGGTCAGAAAGCCCAGAGAGCCCCTAGAATATGCAACTGCCGCATGGAGATGGGTGAACCTGCAGCGTGAGAGAAGCTGTTGCATCACCGCACCCAACTGGAGTGTGTGTGGGTCATCAAGGTGTGGCTTTTGAGACTACATAACACAGATGGATTGATCTCTAGGGACTCCATTTGTGTCAAACAACCATGGTGGTCAGAAAGCCCATAGAGCCCCTAGAATATGCAACTGCCACATGGAGATGGGTAAACCTGTAGGGTGACAGAAGCAGTTGCATCACCACACCCAACTGGAGTGTGTGTGGGTCATCATGGTGTGGCTTTTGAGACTACATAACACAGATGCATTGATCTGTAGGGACTTCATTTGTGTTAGCCAACCATGGTGGTCAGAAAGCCTAGAGAGACCCTAGAAAATGCAACTGCCACATAGAGATGGTTAACCTACAATGTGACAAAAGCAGTTGCATCACCACACCTAACTGGAGTGCATGTGGGTTATCAAGGTGTGGCTTTTGAGACTACATAACACAGGTGCATTGATCTCTAGGGATTCCATTTTTGTCAAACAACCATGGTGGTCAGAAAGCCCATAGAGCCCCTAGAATATGCAACTGCCACATGGAGATGGGTGAACCCGTAGTGTGACAGAAGCAGTCGTATCACCACACCCAACTGGAGTGTGTGTGGGTCATCAAGGTGTGGCTTTTGAGACTAGATAACATAGATTCATTGATCTCTAGGGACTCCATTTGTGTCAAACAACCATGGTGGTCAGAAAGCCCAGAGAGTCCCTAAAATATGCAACTGCCACATGGAGATGGGTGAACCTGTAGTGTGACAGAAGCAGTTGCATCACCACACCCAACTGGAGTGTGTGTGGGTCATAAAGGTGTGGCTTTTGAGACTCCATAAGACAAATGCATTGATCTGTAGGGACACCATTTGTGTCAAACAACCATGGTGGTCAGAAAGCCGAGAGAGCCCCTTGAATATGCAACTTCCACATGGAGATAGGTGAACCTGCAGTGCGACAGAAGCAGTTGCATCACCACACCCAACTGGAGTGTGTGTGGGTCATCAAGGTGTGGCTTTTGAGACTACATAACACAGATGCATTGATCTGTAGGGACCCCATTTGTGTCAACGAACCATGGTGGTCAGAAAGCCTAGAGAGCCCCTAGAATATGCAACTGCCGCATGGAGATGGTGAACCTACAGTGTGTCAGAAGGAGTTGCATCACAGCACCCAACTGGAGTGCGTGTGGGTTATCAGGGTGTGAATTTTGAGACTACATAACTCAGATGCATTGATCTCTAGGGACTCCATTTGTGTCAAACAACCATGGTGGTCAGAAAGCCCACAGAGCCCCTAGAATATGCAACTGCCACATGGAGATGGGTGAACCTGTAGTGTGACAGAAGCAGTTGTATCACCACACCCAACTGGAGTGTGTGTGGGTTCTCAAGGTGTGGCTTTTGAGACTAGATAACGTAGATTCATTGATCTCAAGGGACTCCATTTGTGTCAAACAACCATGGTGGTCAGAAAGCCCAGAGAGCCCCTAGAAAATGCAACTTCCACATGGAGATGGGTAAACCTGCAGTGTGACAAAAGCAGTTGCATCACCACACCCAACTGGAGTGTGTGTGGGTCATCAAGGTGTGGCTTTTGAGACTACATAACACAAATGCATAGATCTGTAGGGACCCCATTTGTGTCAACCAACCATGGTGGTCAGAAAGCCTAGAGAGCCCCTAGAATTTGCAACTGCCACATGGAGATGGGTGAACCTGAAGTGTGATAGAAGCAGTTGCATCACCACACCCAAGTGTAGTGTGTGTGGGTCATCAAGGTGTGGCTTTTGAGACTACATAACACAGATGCATTGATCTCTAGGGACTCCATTTGTGTCAAACAACCATGGTGGTCAGAAAGCCCATAGAGGCCCTAGAATATGCAACTACCACATGGAGATGGGTGAACCTGTAGTGTGACAGAAGCGGTTCATCACCACACCCAACTAGAGTGTGTGTGGGTCATCAAGGCGTGGATTTTGAGACTACATAACGCAGATGCATTGCTCTATAGGGACTCCATTTGTGTCAAACAACCGTGGTGGTCAGAAAGCCCAGAGAGCCCCTAGAATATGCAACTTCCACATGGAGATGGGTGAACCTTAAGTGTGACAGAAGCAGTTGCATCAAAACACCCAACTGGAGGGTGTGTGGGTCGTCAAGGTGTGGCTTTTGAGAGTACATAATACATATGCATTGATCTCTATGGATTGCGTTTGAGTCAAACAAACATGGTGGTCAGAAAGCCAGAGAGCCCCTAGAATATGCAACTACCACATGGAGATGGTGAACCTGAAGTGTGACAGAAGCAGTTGCAACAACACACCCAACTACAGTATGTGTGGGTAATCATTGTGTGGCTTTTGAGACTACATAACACAGATGCATGGATCTGTAGGGACTCCATTTGTGTCAAACAACAATTGTGGTCAGAAAGCGTAGAGAGCCCTAGAATATGCAACTGCCACATGGAGATAGGTGAACTTGTAGTGTGACAGAAGTAGTTGCATCACCACACCCAACTGGAGTGTGTGTGGGTCATCAAGGTGTGGCTTTTGAGACTACATAACATAGATGCATTGATCTCTAGGGACTCTATTTGTGTCAAACAACCATGGTGGTCAGAAAGCCCATAGAGCCCCTAGAATATGCAACTACCACATGGATATGGGTGAACTTATAGTGACAGAAGAAGTTGCATCACCACACCCAACTGGAGTGTGTGTGGGTCATCAAGGTGTGGCTTTTGAGACTACATAACATAGATGCATTGATCTCTAGGGACTACATTTGTGTCAAACAACCATGGTGGTCAGAAAGCCTAGAGAGCCCCTAGAATATGCAACTGCCACATGCAGATGGGTGAACCTGAAGTGTGACAGAAGCAGTTGCATCACCACACCCAACTGTAGTGTGTGTGGGTCATCATGGTGTGGCTTTTGAGACTACATAACACAAATGCATTGATCTGTAGGGACTTCATTTGTGTTAACCAACCATGGTGGTCAGAAAGCCTAGAAAGCCCCTAGAATATGCAACTACCACATGGAGATGGTGAACCTGCAATGTGACAAAAGCAGTTGCATCACCACACCTAACTGGAGTGCGTTTGTGTTATCAAGGTGTGGCTTTTGAGACTACATAATACAGGTGCATTGATCTCTAGGGACTCCATTTTTGTCAAACAACCATGGTGGTCAGAAAGCCCATAGAGCCCCTAGAATATGCAACTGGCACATGGAGATGGGTGAACCTGTAGTGTGACAGAAGCAGTTGTATCATCACACCCAACTGGAGTGTGTGTGGGTCATGAAGGTGTGGATTTTGAGACTAGATAACATAGATTCATTGATCTCTAGGGATTCCATTTGTGTCAAACAACCATGGTGGTCAGAAAGCCCAGAGAGCCCCTAGAATATGCAACTGCCATATGGAGATGGGTGAACCTGTAGTGTGATAGAAGCAGTTGCATCACCACACCCAACTGGAGTGTGTGTGGGTCATCAAGGTGTGGCTTTTGAGACTCCATAACACAAATGCATTGATCTGTAGGGACTCCATTTGTGTCAAACAACCATGGTGGTCAGAAAGCCCAGAGAGCCCCTAGAATATGCAACTTCCACATGGAGATGGGTGAACCTGCAGTGTGACAGAAGCAGTTGCATCACCACACCGAACTAGAGTGTGTGTGGGTCATCAAGGTGTGGCTTTTGTGACTACATAACACAGATGCATTGATCTGTAGGTACCCCATTTGTGTCAACCAACCATGGTGGTCCGAAAGCCCATAGAGCCCCTAAAATATGCAACTGCCACATGGACATGGGTGAACTTGCAGTTTGACAGAAGCAGTTGCATCACCACACCCAACTGGAGTGTGTGTGGGTCATCAAGGTGTGGCTTTTGATACTACATAACACGAATGCATTGATTTGTAGGGACTCCATTTGTGTCAAACAACCATGGTGGTCAGAAAGCCCAGAGAGCCCCTAGAATATGCAACTGCCACATGGAGATGAGTGAACCTAAAGTGTGACAGAAGAAGTTGCATCACCGCACCCAACTGGAGTGTGTGTGGGTCATCAAGGTGTGGCTTTTGAGACTACAGAACACAGATGCATTGATCTGTAGGGACTACATTTGTGTCAAACAACCATGGTGGTCAGAAACCCTAGAGAGCCCCTAGAATATGCAACTGCCACATGAAGATGGGTGAACCTGTAGTGTGACAAAAGCAGTTGCATCACCACACCCAACTGTAGTGTGTGTGGGTCATCAAGGTCTGGCTTTTGAGACTACATAACACAGATGCATTGATCTCTAGGGACTCCATTTGTGTCAAACAACCATGGTGGTCAGAAAATCCATAGAGCCCCTAGAATATGCAACTACCACATGGAGATGGGTGAACCTGTAGTGTGACAGAAGCAGTTGCATCACCACACCCAACTAGAGTGTGTGTGGGTCATCAAGGTGTGGCTTTTGAGACTACATAACATAGATGCATTGATCTCTAGGGACTCCATTTGTGTCAAACAACCATGGTGGTCAGAAAGCCCACAGAGCCCCTAGAATATGCAACTGCCACATGGAGATGGGTGAAGCTGTAGTGTGACAGAAGCAGTTGTATCACCACACCCAACTGGAGTGTGTGTGGGTTCTCAAGGTGTGGCTTTTGGGACTAGATAACGTAGATTCATTGATCTCTAGGGACTCCATTTGTGTCAAACAACCATGGTGGTCGGAAAGCCCAGAGAGCCCCTAGAAAATGCAACTTCCACATGGAGATGGGTAAACCTGCAGTGTGACAAAAGCAGTTGCATCACCACACCCAACTGGAGTGTGTGTGGGTCATCAAGGTGTGGCTTTTGAGACTACATAACACAAATGCATAGATCTGTAGGGACCCCATTTGTGTCAACCAACCATGGTGGTCAGAAAGCCTAGAGAGCCCCTAGAATATGCAACTGCCACATGGAGATGGGTGAACCTGAAGTGTGATAGAAGCAGTTGCATCACCACACCCAAGTGTAGTGTGTGTGGGTCATCAAGGTGTGGCTTTTGAGACTACATAACACAGATGCATTGATCTCTAGGGACTCCATTTGTGTCAAACAACCATGGTGGTCAGAAAGCCCATAGAGACCCTAGAATATGCAACTACCACATGGAGATGGGTGAACCTGTAGTGTGACAGAAGCAGTTCATCACCACACCCAACTAGAGTGTGTGTGGGTCATCAAGGCGTGGATTTTGAGACTACATAACGCAGATGCATTGCTCTATAGGGACTCCATTTGTGTCAAACAACCGTGGTGGTCAGAAAGCCCAGAGAGCCCCTAGAATATGCAACTTCCACATGGAGATGGGTGAACCTTAAGTGTGACAGAAGCAGTTGCATCAACACACCCAACTGGAGGGTGTGTGGGTCATCAAGGTGTGGCTTTTGAGAGTACATAATACATATGCATGGATCTCTATGGACTGCGTTTGAGTCAAACAAACATGGTGGTCAGAAAGCCAGAGAGCCCCTAGAATATGCAACTACCACATGGAGATGGTGAACCTGAAGTGTGACAGAAGCAGTTGCAACAACACACCCAACTACAGTATGTGTGGGTAATCATTGTGTGGCTTTTGAGACTACATAACACAGATGCATGGATCTGTAGGGACTCCATTTGTGTCAAACAACAATTGTGGTCAGAAAGCGTAGAGAGCCCTAGAATATGCAACTGCCACATGGAGATAGGTGAACTTGTAGTGTGACAGAAGTAGTTGCATCACCACACCCAACTGGAGTGTGTGTGGGTCATCAAGGTGTGGCTTTTGAGACTACATAACATAGATGCATTGATCTCTAGGGACTCTATTTGTGTCAAACAACCATGGTGGTCAGAAAGCCCATAGAGCCCCTAGAATATGAAACTACCACATGGAGATGGGTGAACTTATAGTGACAGAAGAAGTTGCATCACCACACCCAACTGGAGTGTGTGTGGGTCATCAAGGTGTGGCTTTTGAGACTACATAACACAGATGCATTGATCTCTAGGGACTACATTTGTGTCAAACAACCATGGTGGTCAGAAAGCCTAGAGAGCCCCTAGAATATGCAACTGCCACATGCAGATGGGTGAACCTGAAGTGTGACAGAAGCAGTTGCATCACCACACCCAACTGTAGTGTGTGTGGGTCATCATGGTGTGGCTTTTGAGACTACATAACACAAATGCATTGATCTGTAGGGACTTCATTTGTGTTAACCAACCATGGTGGTCAGAAAGCCTAGAAAGCCCCTAGAATATGCAACTACCACATGGAGATGGTGAACCTGCAATGTGACAAAAGCAGTTGCATCACCACACCTAACTGGAGTGCGTGTGTGTTATCAAGGTGTGGCTTTTGAGACTACATAATACAGGTGCATTGATCTCTAGGGACTCCATTTTTGTCAAACAACCATGGTGGTCAGAAAGCCCATAGAGCCCCTAGAATATGCAACTGGCACATGGAGATGGGTGAACCTGTAGTGTGACAGAAGCAGTTGTATCATCACACCCAACTGGAGTGTGTGTGGGTCATGAAGGTGTGGATTTTGAGACTAGATAACATAGATTCATTGATCTCTAGGGATTCCATTTGTGTCAAACAACCATGGTGGTCAGAAAGCCCAGAGAGCCCCTAGAATATGCAACTGCCATATGGAGATGGGTGAACCTGTAGTGTGATAGAAGCAGTTGCATCACCACACCCAACTGGAGTGTGTGTGGGTCATCAAGGTGTGGCTTTTGAGACTCCATAACACAAATGCATTGATCTGTAGGGACTCCATTTGTGTCAAACAACCATGGTGGTCAGAAAGCCCAGAGAGCCCCTAGAATATGCAACTTCCACATGGAGATGGGTGAACCTGCAGTGTGACAGAAGCAGTTGCATCACCACACCGAACTAGAGTGTGTGTGGGTCATCAAGGTGTGGCTTTTGTGACTACATAACACAGATGCATTGATCTGTAGGTACCCCATTTGTGTCAACCAACCATGGTGGTCCGAAAGCCCATAGAGCCCCTAAAATATGCAACTGCCACATGGACATGGGTGAACTTGCAGTTTGACAGAAGCAGTTGCATCACCACACCCAACTGGAGTGTGTGTGGGTCATCAAGGTGTGGCTTTTGATACTACATAACACGAATGCATTGATTTGTAGGGACTCCATTTGTGTCAAACAACCATGGTGGTCAGAAAGCCCAGAGAGCCCCTAGAATATGCAACTGCCACATGGAGATGAGTGAACCTACAGTGTGACAGAAGAAGTTGCATCACCGCACCCAACTGGAGTGTGTGTGGGTCATCAAGGTGTGGCTTTTGAGACTACAGAACACAGATGCATTGATCTGTAGGGACTACATTTGTGTCAAACAACCATGGTGGTCAGAAACCCTAGAGAGCCCCTAGAATATGCAACTGCCACATGAAGATGGGTGAACCTGTAGTGTGACAAAAGCAGTTGCATCACCACACCCAACTGTAGTGTGTGTGGGTCATCAAGGTCTGGCTTTTGAGACTACATAACACAGATGCATTGATCTCTAGGGACTCCATTTGTGTCAAAAAACCATGGTGGTCAGAAAATCCATAGAGCCCCTAGAATATGCAACTACCACATGGAGATGGGTGAACCTGTAGTGTGACAGAAGCAGTTGCATCACCACACCCAACTGGAGTGTGTGTGGGTCATCAAGGTGTGGCTTTTGTGACTACATAACATAGATGCATTGATCTGTAAGGACCCCATTTGTGTCAACCAACCATGGTGGTTAGAAAGCCTAGAGAGCCCCTAGGATATGCAACTGCCACATGGAGATGGTGAACCTACAGTGTGTCAGAAGCAGTTGCATCACAACACCTAACTGGACTGTGTGTGGGTCATCAAGGTGTGGCTTTTGAGACTACATAACACAGATGCATTAATCTATAGGGACTCCATTTGTGTCAAACAACCATGGTGGTCAAAAAGCCCATAGAGCCCCTAAAATATGCAACTGCCACATGGACATGGGTGAACTTGCAGTTTGACAGAAGCAGTAGCATCACCACACCCAACTGGAGTGTGTGTGGGTCATCAAGGTGTGGCTTTTGATACTACAAAACACGAATGCATTGACTTGTAGGGACTCCATTTGTGTCAAACAACCATGGTGGTCAGAAAGCCCAGAGAGCCCCTAGAATATGCAATTGCCACATGGAGATGAGTGAACCTACAGTGTGACAGAAGAAGTTGCATCACCACACCCAACTGGAGTGTGTGTGGGTCATCAAGGTGTGGATTTTGAGACTACATAACACAGATGCATTGATCTCTAGGGACTCCATTTGTGTCAATCAACCATGGTGGTCATAAAGCCCATAGAGCCCCTAGAATATGCAACTACCACATGGAAATGGGTGAACCTGTAGTGTGATAGAAGCAGTTGCATCACCACACCCAACTAGAGTGTGTTTGGGTCATCAAGGCGTGGCTTTTGTGACTACATCACACAGATGCATTGATCTGTAGGTCCCCCATTTATGTTAACCAACCATGGTGGTCACAAAGCCTAGAAAGCCCCTAGAATATGCAATTGCCACATGGAGATGGTGAACCTACAGTGTCAGAAGCAGTTGCATCACAACACCTAACTGGAGTGTGTGTGGGTCATCAAGGTGTGGCTTTTGAGACTACATAACACAGATGCATTGATCTATAGGGACTCCATTTGTGGCAAACAACCATGGTGGTCAGAAAGCCCATAGAGCCCCTAAAAATGCAACTGCCACATGGACATGGGTGAACTTGCAGTGTGACAGAAGCAGTTGCATCACCACAACCAACTGGAGTGTGTGTGGGTCATCAAGGTGTGGCTTTTGAGACTACATAACACGAATGCATTGATTTGTAGGGACTCCATTTGTGTCAAACAACCATGGTGGTCAGAAAGCCCAGAGAGCCCCTAGAATATGCAACTGCCACATGGAGATGAGTGAACCTACAGTGTGACAGAAGAAGTTGCATCACCGCACCCAACTGGAGTGTGTGTGGGTCATCAAGGTGTGGCTTTTGAGACTACATAACACAGATGCATTGATCTGTAGGGACTACATTTGTGTCAAACAACCATTGTGGTCAGAAACCCTAGAGAGCCCCTAGAATATGCAACTGCCACATGAAGATGGGTGAACCTGTAGTGTGACAAAAGCAGTTGCATCACCACACCCAACTGTAGTGTGTGTGGGTCATCAAGGTCTGGCTTTTGAGACTACATAACATAGATGCATTAATCTCTAGGGACTCCATTTGTGTCAAACAACCATGGTGGTCAGAAACCCATAGAGCCCCTAGAATATGCAACTACCACATGGAGATGGGTGAACCTGTAGTGTGACAGAAGCAGTTGGATCACCACACCCAACTGGAGTGTGTGTGGGTCATCAAGGTGTGGCTTTTGTGACTACATAACATAGATGCATTGATCTGTAGGGACCCCATTTGTGTCAACCAACCATGGTGGTCAGAAAGCCTAGAGAGCCCCTAGGATATGCAACTGCCACATGGAGATGGTGAACCTACAGTGTGTCAGAAGCAGTTGCATCACAACACCTAACTGGACTGTGTGTGGGTCATCAAGGTGTGGCTTTTGAGATTACATAACACAGATACATTGATCTGTAGGGACTCCATTTGTGTCAAACAACCATGGTGGTCAGAAAGCCCATAGAGCCCCTAGAATATGCAACTGCCACATGGAGATGGGTGAACCTGTAGTGTGATAGAAGCAGTTGCATCACCACACCCAACTGGAGTGTGTTTGGGTCATCAAGGCGTGGCTTTTGTGACTACATAACACAGATGCATTGATCTGTAGGGACCCCATTTGTGTCAACCAACCATGGTGGTCAGAAATCCTAGAGATCCCCTAGGATATGCAACTGCCACATGGAGATGGTGAACCTATAGCGTGTCAGAAGTAGTTGCATCACAACACCTAACTGGAGTGTGTGTGGGTCATCAAGGTGTGGCTTTTGAGACTACATAACACAGATGCATTGATCTGTAGGGACTCCATTTGTGGCTAACAACCATGGTGGTCAGAAAGCCCATAGAGCCCCTAAAATATGCAACTGCCACATGGACATGGGTGAACTTGCAGTGTGACAGAAGCAGTTGCATCACCACAACCAACTGGAGTGTGTGTGGGTCATCAAGGTGTGGCTTTTGAGACTACATAACACGAATGCATTGATTTGTAGGGACTCCATTTGTGTCAAACAACCATGGTGGTCAGAAAGCCCAGAGACCCCTAGAATATGCAACTGCCACATGGAGATGAGTGAACCTACAGTGTGACAGAAGAAGTTGCATCACCGAACCCAACTGGAGTGTGTGTGGGTCATCAAGGTGTGGCTTTTAAGACTACATAACACAGATGCATTGATCTGTATGGACTCGATTTGTGTCAAGCAACCATGGTGGTCAGAAAGCCTAGAGAGCCCCTAGAATATGCAACTGCCACATGAAGATGGGTGAACCTGTAGTGTGACAAAAGCAGTTGCATCACCACACCCAACTGTAGTGTGTGTGTGTCATCAAGGTGTGGCTTTTGAGACTACATATCACAGATGCATTGATCTCTAGGGACTCCATTTGTGTCAAACAACCATGGTGGTCAGAAAACCCATAGAGCCCCTAGAATATGCAACTACCACATGGAGATGGGTGAACCTATAGTGTGACAGAAGCAGTTGCATCACCACAGCCACCTGGAGTGTGTGTGGGTCATCAAGGCGTGGCTTTTGAGACTACATAATGCAGATGCATTGATATCTAGGGACTCCATTTGTGTCAAACCACCATGGTGGTCAGAAAGCCCAGAGAGCCCCTAGAATATGCAACTGCCACATGGAGATGGGTGAACCAGTAGTGTGATAGAAGTAGTTGCATCACCACAACCAACTGGAGTGTGTGTGGGTCATCAAGGTGTGGATTTTGAGACTCCATAACACAGATGCATTGATCTGTAGGGACTCCATTTGTCTCAAACAACCATGGTGGTCAGAAAGCCCAGAGAGCCCATAGAATATGCAACTTCCACATGGAGATGGGTGAACCTTAACTGTGACAGAAGCAGTTGCATCAACACACCCAACTGGAGTGTGTGTGGGTCATCAAGGTGTGGCTTTTGAGAGTACATAATACATATGCATTGATCTCTATGGACTACATTTGAGTCAAACAAACATGGTGGTCAGAAAGCCAGAGAGCCCCTAAAATATGCAACTGCCACATGGAGATGGTGAACCTACAGTGTGACAGAAGCATTCGCAACAACACACCCAACTACAGTATGTGTGGGTCATCATTGTGTGGCTTTTGAGACTACATAACACAGATGCATTGATATGTAGGGACTCCATTTGTGTTAAACAACAATGGTGGTCAGAGAGCGTAGAGAGCCCTAGAATATGCAACTGCCACATGGAGATGGGTGAACCTGTAGTGTGACAGAAGTAGTTGAATGACCACACCCAACTAGAGTGTGTGTGGGTCATCAAGGTGTGGCTTTTGAGACTACATAACACAGATGCATTGATCTCTAGGGACTCCATTTGTGTCAAACAACCATGGTGGTCAGAAAGCCCATAGAGCCCCTAGAATATGCAACCAGCACATGGAGATGGGTGAACTTATAGTGACAGAAAAGTTGCATCACCACACCCAACTGGAGTGTGTGTGGGTCATCAAGGTGAGGCTTTTGAGACTACATAACAGAGATGCATTGATCTCTAGGGACTCCATTTGTGTCAAACAACCATGGTGCTCAGAAAGCCCAGAGAGCCCCTAGAATATGCAACTACCACATGGAGATGGGTGAACCTGAAGTGTGACAGAAGCAGTTGCATCACCACACCCAACTGTAGTGTGTGTGGGTCATCATGGTGTGGCTTTTGAGACTACATAACATAGATGCATTAATCTGTAGGGACTTCATTTGTGTTAACCAACCATGGTGGTCAGAAAGCCTAGAGAGCCCCTAGAATATGCAACTACCACATGGAGATGGTGAACCTACAATGTGATAAAAGCAGTTGCATCACCACACCTAACTAGAGTGCATGTGTGTTATCAAGGTGTTGCTTTTGAGACTACATAACACGGGTGCATTGATCTCTAGGGACTACATTTTTGTCAAACAACCATGGTGGTCAGAAAGCCCATAGAGCCCCTAGAATATGCAACTGCCACATGGAGATGGGTGAACTTGTAGTGTGACAGAAGAAGTTGTATCATCACACCCAACTGGAGTGTGTGTGGGTCATCAAGGTGTGGCTTTTGAGACTAGATAACGTAGATTCATTGATCTCTAGGGACTCCATTTGTGTCAAACAACCATGGTGGTCAGAAAGCCCAGAGAGCCCCTAGAATATGCAACTGCCACATGGAGATGGGTGAACCTGTAGTGTGATAGAAGCAGTTGCATCACCGCACCCAACTGGAGTGTGTGTGGGTCATCAAGGTGTGGCTTTTGAGACTCCGTAACACAAATACATTGATTTGTAGGGACTCGATTTGTGGCAAACAACCATGGTGGTCAGAAAGCCCAGAGAGCCCCTCGAATATGCAACTTCCACATGGAGATGGGTGAACCTGTAGTGTGACAGAAGCAGTTGCATCACCACACCCAACTGGAGTGTGTGTGGGTCATCAAGGTGTGGCTTTTGTGACTACATAACACAGATGCATTGATCTGTAGGGACCCCATTTGTGTTAACCAACCATGGTGGTCAAAAAGCCCAGAGAGCCCCTAGATTATGCAACTGCCACATGGAGATGGTGAACCTACAGTGTGTCAGAAGCAGTTGCATCACAACACCTAACTGGAGTGTGTGTGGGTCATCAAGGTGTGTCTTTTGAGACTACATAACACGAATGCATTGATTTGTAGGGACTCCGTTTGTGTCAAACAACCATGGTGGTCATTAAGCCCAGAGAGCCCCTAGAATATGCAACTGCCACATGGAGATGAGTGAACCTACAGTGTGACAGAAGAAGTTGCATCACCGAACCCAACTGGAGTGTGTGTGGGTCATCAAGGTGTGGCTTTTGAGACTACATAACACAGATGCATTGATCTGTAGGGACTCCATTTGTGTCAAGCAACCATGGTGGTCAGAAAGCCTAGAGAGCCCCTAGAATATGCAACTGCCACATGAAGATGGGTGAACCTGTAGTGTGACAAAAGCAGTTGCATCACCACACCCAACTGTAGTGTGTGTGGGTCATCAAGGTGTGGCTTTTGAGACTACATAACACAGATGCATTGATCTCTAGGGACTCCATTTGTGTCAAACAACCATGGTGGTCAGAAAACCCATAGAGAACCTAGAATATGCAACTACCACATGGAGATGGGTGAACCTGTAGTGTGACAGAAGCAGTTGCATCACCACACCCACCTGGAGTGTGTGTGGGTCATCAAGGCGTGGCTTTTGAGACTACATAATGCAGATGCATTGATATCTAGGGACTCCATTTGTGTCAAACCACCATGATGGTCAGAAAGCCCAGAGAGCCCCTAGAATATGCAACTGCCACATGGAGATGGGTGAACCAGTAGTGTGATAGAAGTAGTTGCATCACCACAACCAACTGGAGTGTGTGTGGGTCATCAAGGTGTGGATTTTGAGACTCCATAACACAGATGCATTGATTTGTAGGGACTCCATTTGTGTCAAACAACCATGGTGGTCATTAAGCCCAGAGAGCCCCTAGAATATGCAACTGCCACATGGAGATGAGTGAACCTACAGTGTGACAGAAGAAGTTGCATCACCGAACCCAACTGGAGTGTGTGTGGGTCATCAAGGTGTGGCTTTTGAGACTACATAACACAGATGCATTGATCTGTAGGGACTCCATTTGTGTCAAGCAACCATGGTGGTCAGAAAGCCTAGAGAGCCCCTAGAATATGCAACTGCCACATGAAGATGGGTGAACCTGTAGTGTGACAAAAGCAGTTGCATCACCACACCCAACTGTAGTGTGTGTGGGTCATCAAGGTGTGGCTTTTGAGACTACATAACACAGATGCATTGATCTCTAGGGACTCCATTTGTGTCAAACAACCATGGTGGTCAGAAAACCCATAGAGCCCCTAGAATATGCAACTACCACATGGAGATGGGTGAACCTGTAGTGTGACAGAAGCAGTTGCATCACCACACCCACCTGGAGTGTGTGTGGGTCATCAAGGCGTGGCTTTTGAGACTACATAATGCAGATGCATTGATATCTAGGGACTCCATTTGTGTCAAACCACCATGGTGGTCAGAAAGCCCAGAGAGCCCCTAGAATATGCAACTGCCACATGGAGATGGGTGAACCAGTAGTGTGATAGAAGTAGTTGCATCACCACAACCAACTGGAGTGTGTGTGGGTCATCAAGGTGTGGATTTTGAGACTCCATAACACAGATGCATTGATCTGTAGGGACTCCATTTGTGTCAAACAACCATGGTGGTCAGAAAGCCCAGAGAGCCCATAGAATATGCAACTTCCACATGGAGATGGGTGAACCTTAACTGTGACAGAAGCAGTTGCATCAACACACCCAACTGGAGTGTGTGTGGGTCATCAAGGTGTGGCTTTTGAGACTCCGTAACACAAATACATTGATTTGTAGGGACTCCATTTGTGGCAAACAACCATGGTGGTCAGAAAGCCCAGAGAGCCCCTAGAATATGCAACTTCCACATGGAGATGGGTGAACCTGCAGTGTGACAGAAGCAGTTGCATCACCACACCCAACTGGAGTGTGTGTGGGTCATCAAGGTGTGGCTTTTGTGACTACATAACACAGATGCATTGATCTGTAGGGACCCCATTTGTGTCAACCAACCATGGTGGTCAAAAAGCCCAGAGAGCCCCTAGAATATGCAACTGCCACATGGAGATGGTGAACCTACAGTGTGTCAGAAGCAGTTGCATCACAACACCTAATTGGAGTGTGTGTGGGTCATCAAGGTGTGGCTTTTGAGACTACATAACACGAATGCATTGATTTGTAGGGACTCCATTTGTGTCAAACAACCATGGTGGTGAGAAAGCCTAGAGAGCCCCTAGAATATGCAACTGCCACATGGAGATGAGTGAACCTACAGTGTGACAGAAGAAGTTGCATCACCGAACCCAACTGGAGTGTGTGCGGGTCATCAAGGTGTGGCTTTTGAGACTACATAACACAGATGCATTGATCTGTAGGGACTCCATTTGTGTCAAGCAACCATGGTGGTCAGAAAACCTAGAGAGTCCCTAGAATATGCAACTGCCACATGAAGATGGGTGAACCTGTAGTGTGACAAAAGCAGTTGCATCACCACACCCAACTGTAGTGTGTGTGGGTCATCAAGGTGTGGCTTTTGAGACTACATAACACAGATGCATTGATCTCTAGGGACTCCATTTGTGTCAAACAACCATGGTGGTCAGAAAACCCATAGAGCCCCTAGAATATGCAACTACCACATGGAGATGGGTGAACCTGTAGTGTGACAGAAGCAGTTGCATCACCACACCCACCTGGAGTGTGTGTGGGTCATCAAGGCGTGGCTTTTGAGACTACATAATGCAGATGCATTGATATCTAGGGACTCCATTTGTGTCAAACCACCATGGTGGTCAGAAAGCCCAGAGAGCCCCTAGAATATGCAACTGCCACATGGAGATGGGTGAACCAGTAGTGTGATAGAAGTAGTTGCATCACCACAACCAACTGGAGTGTGTGTGGGTCATCAAGGTGTGGATTTTGAGACTCCATAACACAGATGCATTGATTTGTAGGGACTCCATTTGTCTCAAACAACCATGGTGGTCAGAAAGCCCAAAGAGCCCATAGAATATGCAACTTCCACATGGAGATGGGTGAACCTTAACTATGACAGAAGCAGTTGCATCAACACACCCAACTGGAGTGTGTGTGGGTCATCAAGGTGTGGCTTTTGAGAGTACATAATACATATGCATTGATCTCTATGGAATGCATTTGAGTCGAACAAATATGGTGGTCAGAAAGCCAGAGAGCCCCTAAAATATGCAACTGCCACATGGAGATGGTGAACCTACAGTGTGACAGAAGCAGTTGCAACAACACACCCAACTACAGTATGTGTGGGTCATCATTGTGTGGATTTTGAAACTACATAACACAGATGCATTGATATGTAGGGACTCCATTTGTGTTAAACAACAATGGTGGTCAGAGAGCGTAGAGAGCCCTAGAATATGCAACTGCCACATGGAGATGGGTGAACCTGTAGTGTGACAGAAGTAGTTGAATGACCACACCCAACTGGAGTGTGTGTGGGTCATCAAGGTGTGGCTTTTGAGACTACATAACACAGATGCATTGATCTCTAGGGACTCCATTTGTGTCAAACAACCATGGTGGTCAGAAAGCCCATAGAGCCCCTAGATTATGCAACCAACACATGGAGATGGGTGAACTTATAGTGACAGAAAAGTTGCATCACCACACCCAACTGGAGTGTGTGTGGGTCATCAAGGTGTGGCTTTTGAGACTACATAACAGAGATGCATTGATCTCTAGTTACTCCATTTGTGTCAAACAACCATGGTGCTCAGAAAGCACAGAGAGCCAATAGAATATGCAACTACCACATGGAGATGGGTGAACCTGAAGTGTGACAGAAGCAGTTGCATCACCACACCCAACTGTAGTGTGTGTGGGTCATCATGGTGTGGCTTTTGAGACTACATAACACAGATGCATTAATCTGTAGGGACTTCATTTGTGTTAACCAACCATGGTGGTCAGAAAGCCTAGAGAGCCCCTAGAATATGCAACTACCACATGGAGATGGTGAACCTGCAATGTGACAAAAGCAGTTGCATCACCACACCTAACTAGAGTGCATGTGTGTTATCAAGGTGTTGCTTTTGAGACTACATAACACGGGTGCATTGATCTCTAGGGACTCCATTTTTGTCAAACAACCATGGTGGTCAGAAAGCCCATAGAGCCCCTAGAATATGCAACTGCCACATGGAGATGGGTGAACTTGTAGTGTGACAGAAGCAGTTGTATCATCACACCCAACTGGAGTGTGTGTGGGTCATCAAGGTGTGGCTTTTGAGACTAGATAACGTAGATTCATTGATCTCTAGGGACTCCATTTGTGTAAAACAACCATGGTGGCCAGAAAGCCCAGAGAGCCCCTAGAATATGCAACTGCCACATGGAGATGGGTGAACCTGTAGTGTGATAGAAGCAGTTGCATCACCGCACCCAACTGGAGTGTGTGTGGGTCATCAAGGTGTGGCTTTTGAGACTCCGTAACACAAATACATTGATCTGTAGGGACTCCATTTGTGGCAAACAACCATGGTGGTCAGAAAGACCAGAGAGCCCCTAGAATATGCAACTTCCACATGGAGATCGGTGAACCTGCAGTGTGACAGGAGCAGTTGCATCACCACACCCAAATGGAGTGTGTGTGGGTCATCAAGGTGTGTCTTTTGTGACTACATAACACAGATGCATTGATCTGTAGGGACCCCATTTGTATCAGCCAACCATGGTGGTCAAAAAGCCCAGAGAGCCCCTAGAATATGCAACTGCCACATGGAGATGGTGAACCTACAGTGTGTCAGAAGCAGTTGCATCACAACACCTAACTGGAGTGTGTGTGGGTCATCAAGGTGTGGCTTTTGAGACTACATAACACAGATGCATTGATCTGTAGGGACTCCATTTGTGTCAAACAACCATGGTGGTCAGAAAGCCCATAGAACCGCTAAAATATGCAACTGCCACATGGACATGGGTGAACTTGCCGTGTGACAGAAGCAGTTGCATCACCACACCCAACTGGAGTGTGTGTGGGTCATCAAGGTGTGGCTTTTGAGACTACATAACACGAATGCATTGATTTGTAGGGACTCCATTTGTGTCAAACAACCATGGTGGTCAGAAAGCCCAGAGAGCCCCTAGAATATGCAACTGCCACATGGAGATGAGTGAACCTACAGTGTGACAGAAGCAGTTGCATCACCACACCCAACTGTAGTGTGTGTGGGTCATCAAGGTGTGGCTTTTGAGACTACATAACACGAATGCATTGATCTCTAGGGACTCCATTTGTGTCAAACAACCATGGTGGTCAGAAAGCCCATACAACCCCTAGAATATGCAACTACCACATGGAGATGGGTGAACCTGTAGTGTGACAGAAGCAGTTGCATCAACACACCCAACTGGAGTGTGTGTGGGTCATCTATGTGTTGCTTTTGAGAGTACATAATACATATGCATTGATCTCTATGGACTGCATAACAAACATGGTGGTCAGAAAGCCAGAGAGCCCCTAGAATATGCAACTGCCACATGGAGATGGTGAACCTGCAGTGTGACAGAAGCAGTTGCAACAACACACCCAACTACAGTATGTGTGGGTCATCATTGTGTGGCTTTTGAGACTACATAACACAGATGCATTGATCTGTAGGACTCCATTTGTGTCAAACCACCATGGTGGTCAGAAAGCCCATAGAGCCCCTAGAATATGCAACTACCACATGGAGATGGGTGAACCTGTAGTGTGACAGAAGCAGTTGCATCACCACACCCAACTGTAGTGTGTGTGGGTCATCAAGGTGTGGCTTTTGAGACTACATAACACGAATGCATTGATCTCTAGGGACTCCATTTGTGTCAAACAACCATGGTGGTCAGAAAGCCCATACAACCCCTAGAATATGCAACTACCACATGGAGATGGGTGAACCTGTAGTGTGACAGAAGCAGTTGCATCAACACACCCAACTGGAGTGTGTGTGGGTCATCTATGTGTTGCTTTTGAGAGTACATAATACATATGCATTGATCTCTATGGACTGCATAACAAACATGGTGGTCAGAAAGCCAGAGAGCCCCTAGAATATGCAACTGCCACATGGAGATGGTGAACCTGCAGTGTGACAGAAGCAGTTGCAACAACACACCCAACTACAGTATGTGTGGGTCATCATTGTGTGGCTTTTGAGACTACATAACACAGATGCATTGATCTGTAGGACTCCATTTGTGTCAAACCACCATGGTGGTCAGAAAGCCCATAGAGCCCCTAGAATATGCAACTACCACATGGAGATGGGTGAACCTGTAGTGTGACAGAAGCAGTTGCATCACCACACCCAACTGGAATGTGTGTGGGTCATCAAGGCGAGGCTTTTGAGACTACATAACGTAGATGCATTGATCTCTAGGGACTCCATTTGTGTCAAACAACCATGGTGGTCAGAAAGCCTAGAGATCCCCCAGAATATGCAACTACCACATGGAGATGGGTGAACCTGTAGTGTGACAGAAGTAGTTGCATCACCACAACCAACTAGAGTGTGTGTGGGTCATCAAGGTGTGGATTTTGAGACTCCATAACACAGATGCATTGATCTGTAGGGACTCAATTTGTGTCAAACAACCATGGTGGTCAGAAAGCCCAGAGAACCCCTAGAATATGCAACTTCCACATGGAGATGGGTGAACCTTAAGTGTGACAGAAGCAGTTGCATCAACACACCCAACTGGAATGTGTGTGGGTCATCAAGGTGTGGCTTTTGAGAGTACATAATACATATGCATTGATCTCTATGGACTGCATTTGAGTCAAACAAACATGGTGGTCAGAAAGCCAGAGAGACCCTAGAATATGCAACTTCCACATGGAGATGGTGAACCTGCAGTGTGAAAGAAGGAGTTGCAACAACACATCCAATTACAGTAAGTGTGGGTCATCATTGTGTGGCTTTTGAGACTACATAACACAGATGCATTGATCTATAGGGACTCCATTTGTGTCAAAGAACAATGGTGGTCAGAAAGCGTAGAGAGCCCTAGAATTTGCAACTGCCACATGGAGATGGGTGAACCTGTAGTGTGACAGAAGTAGTTGGATCACCACACCCAACTGGAGTGTGTGTGGGTCATCAAGGTGTGGCTTTTGAGACTACATAACACAGATGCATTGATCTCTAGGGACTCCATTTGTGTCAAACAACCATGGTGGTCAGAAAGCCCATAGAGCCCCTAGAATATGCAACTACCACATGGAGATGGGTGAACTTATAGTGACAGAAGAAGTTGCATCACCACACCCAACTGGAGTGTGTGTGGGTTATCAAGGTGTGGCTTTTGAGACTACATACCACAGATTCATTGATCTCTAGGGACTCCATTTGTGTGAAACAACCATGGTGGTCAGAAAGCCCAGAGAGCCCCTAGAATATGCAACTGCCACATGGAGATGGGTGAACCTGAAGTGTGACAGAAGCAGTTGCATCACCACACCCAAGTGTAGTGTGTGTGGGTCTTCATGGTGTGGCTTTTGAGACTACATAACACAGATGCATTGATCTGTAGGGACTTCATTTGTGTTAACCAACCATGGTGGTCAGAAAGCCTAGAGAGCCCCTAGAATATGCAACTACCACATGGAGATGGTGAACCTGCAATGTGACAAAAGCAGTTGCATCACCACACCTAACTGGAGTGCGTGTGTGTTATCAAGGTGTGGCTTTTGAGACTACATAACACAGGTGCATTGATCTCTAGGGACCCCATTTGTGTCAACCAACCATGGTGGTCAGAAAGCCTAGAGAGCCCCTAGAATATGCAACTGCCACATGGAGATGGTGAACCTACAGTGTGTCAGAAGCAGTATCATCACAACACCTAACTGGAGTGTGTGTGGGTCATCAAGGTGTGGCTTTTGAGACTACATAACACAGATGCATTGATCTGTAGGGACTCCATTTGTGTCAAACAACCATGGTGGTCAGAAAGCCTAGAGAGCCCCTAGAATATGCAACTTCCACATGGAGATGGAAGCAGTTGCATCAACACACCCAACTGGAATGTGTGTGGGTCATCAAGGTGTGGCTTTTGAGAGTACATAATACATATGCATTGATCTCTATGGACTGCATTTGAGTCAAACAAACATGGTGGTCAGAAAGCCAGAGAGACCCTAGAATATGCAACTTCCACATGGAGATGGTGAACCTGCAGTGTGAAAGAAGGAGTTGCAACAACACATCCAATTACAGTAAGTGTGGGTCATCATTGTGTGGCTTTTGAGACTACATAACACAGATGCATTGATCTATAGGGACTCCATTTGTGTCAAAGAACAATGGTGGTCAGAAAGCGTAGAGAGCCCTAGAATTTGCAACTGCCACATGGAGATGGGTGAACCTGTAGTGTGACAGAAGTAGTTGGATCACCACACCCAACTGGAGTGTGTGTGGGTCATCAAGGTGTGGCTTTTGAGACTACATAACACAGATGCATTGATCTCTAGGGACTCCATTTGTGTCAAACAACCATGGTGGTCAGAAAGCCCATAGAGCCCCTAGAATATGCAACTACCACATGGAGATGGGTGAACTTATAGTGACAGAAGAAGTTGCATCACCACACCCAACTGGAGTGTGTGTGGGTTATCAAGGTGTGGCTTTTGAGACTACATAACACAGATTCATTCATCTCTAGGGACTCCATTTGTGTGAAACAACCATGGTGGTCAGAAAGCCCAGAGAGCCCCTAGAATATGCAACTGCCACATGGAGATGGGTGAACCTGAAGTGTGACAGAAGCAGTTGCATCACCACACCCAAGTGTAGTGTGTGTGGGTCATCATGGTGTGGCTTTTGAGACTACATAACACAGATGCATTGATCTGTAGGGACTTCATTTGTGTTCACCAACCATGGTGGTCAGAAAGCCTAGAGAGCCCCTAGAATATGCAACTACCACATGGAGATGGTGAACCTGCAATGTGACAAAAGCAGTTGCATCACCACACCTAACTGGAGTGCGTGTGTGTTATCAAGGTGTGGCTTTTGAGACTACATAACACAGGTGCATTGATCTCTAGGGACCCCATTTGTGTCAACCAACCATGGTGGTCAGAAAGCCTAGAGAGCCCCTAGAATATGCAACTGCCACATGGAGATGGTGAACCTACAGTGTGTCAGAAGCAGTTGCATCACAACACCTAACTGGAGTGTGTGTGGGTCATCAAGGTGTGGCTTTTGAGACTACATAACACAGATGCATTGATCTGTAGGGACTCCATTTGTGTCAAACAACCATGGTGGTCAGAAATCCCATAGAGCCGCTAAAATATGCAACTGCCACATGGACATGGGTGAACTTGCAGTGTGATAGAAGCAGTTGCATCACCACACCCAACTGGAGTGTGTGTGGGTCATCAAGGTGTGGCTTTTGAGACTACATAACACGAATGCATTGATTTGTAGGGACTCCATTTGTGTCAAACAACCATGGTGGTCAGAAAGCCCAGAGAGCCCCTAGAATATGCAACTGCCACATGGAGATGAGTGAACCTACAGTGTTACAGAAGCAGTTGCATCACCACACCCAACTGTAGTGTGTGTGGGTCATCAAGGTGTGGCTTTTGAGACTACATAACACGAATGCATTGATCTCTAGGGACTCCATTTGTGTCAAACAACCATGGTGGTCAGAAAGCCCATACAGCCCCTAGAATATGCAACTACCACATGGAGATGGGTGAACCTATAGTGTGACAGAAGTAGTTGCATCACCACACCCAAGTGGAGTGTGTGTGGGTCATCAAGGTGTGGATTTTGAGACTCCATAACACAGATGCATTGATCTGTAGGGACTCCACTTGTGTCAAACAACCATGGTGGTCAGAAAGCCCAGAGAGCCCCTAGAATATGCAACTTCCACATGGAGATGGGTGAACCTAAAGTGTGACAGAAGCAGTTGCATGAACACACCCAACTGGAGTGTGTGTGGATCATCAAGGTGTGGCTTGTGAGAGTACATAATACATATGCATTGATCTCTATGGACTGCATTTGAGTCAAACAAACATGGGGGTCAGAAAGCCAGAGAGCCCCTAGAATATGCAACTGCCACATGGAGATGGTGAACCTGCAGTGTGACAGAAGCAGTTGCAACAACACACCCAACTACAGTATGTGTGGTTCATCATTGTGTGGCTTTTGAGACTACATAACGCAGATGCATTGATCTGTAGGGCCTCCATTTGTGTCAAACAACAATGGTGGTCAGAAAGCCTAGAGAGCCCCTAGAATATGCAACTGCCACATGGAGATGGGTGAACCTGTAGTGTGATAGAAGTAGTTACATCACCACACCCAACTGGAGTGTGTGTGGGTCATCAAGGTGTGGATTTTGAGACTCCATAACACAGATGCATTGCTCTGTAGGGACTCCATTTGTGTCAAACAACCATGGTGGTCATAAATCCTAGAGAGCCCCTAGAATATGCAACTGCCACATGAAGATGGGTGAACCTGTAGTGTGACAAAAGCAGTTGCATCACCACACCCAACTGTAGTGTGTGTGGGTCATCAAGGTGTGGCTTTTGAGACTACATAACACATATGCATTGATCTCTAGGGACTCCATTTGTGTCAAACAACCATGGTGGTCAGAAAGCCCATAGAGCCCCTAGAATATGCAACTACCACATGGAGATGGGTGAACTTATAGTGACAGAAGAAGTTGCATCACCACACCCAACTGGAGTGTGAATGGGTCATCAAGGTGTGGCTTTTGAGACTACATAACGCAGATGCATTGATCTCTAGGGACTCCATTTGTGTCAAACAACCATGGTGGTCAGAAAGCCCAGAGAGCCCCTAGAATATGCAACTTCCACATGGAGATGGGTGAACCTGTAGTGTGACAGAAGCAGTTGCATCACCACACCCAACTGGAGTGTGTGTGGGTCATCAAGGTGTGGCTTTTGAGACTACATAACACGAATGCATTGATTTGTAGGGACTCCATTTGTGTCAAACAACCATGGTGGTCCGGAAGCCTAGAGCCCCTAGAATATGCAACTGCCACATGGAGATGAGTGAACCTAAAGTGTGACAGAAGAAGTTGCATCACCGCACACAACTAGAGTGTGTGTGGGTCATCAAGGTGTGGCTTTTGAGACTACATAACACATATGCATTGATCTGTAGGGACCCCATTTGTGTCAACCAACCATGGTGGTCAGAAAGCCTAGAGAGCCCCTAGAATATGCAACTGCCACATGGAGATGGTGAACCTACAGTGTGTCAGAAGCAGTTGCATCACAACACCTAACTAGAGTGTGTGTGGGTCATCAAGGTGTGGCTTTTGAGACTACATAACACAGATGCATTGATCTGTAGGGACTCTATTTGTGTCAAACAACCATGGTGGTCAGAAAGCCCATAGAGCCCCTAAAATATGCAACTGCCACATGGACATGGGTGAACTTGCAGTGTGACAGAAGCAGTTGCATCACCACACCCAACTGGAGTGTGTGTGGGTCATCAAGGTGTGGCTTTTGAGACTACATAACACGAATGCATTGATTTGTAGGGACTCCATTTGTGTCAAACAACCATGGTGGTCAGAAAGCCCAGAGATCCCCTAGAATATGCAACAGCCACATGGAGATGAGTGAACCTACAGTGTGACAGAAGCAGTTGCATCACCACACCCAACTGTAGTGTGTGTGTGTCATCAAGGTGTGGCTTTTGAGACTACATAACACTGATGCATTGATCTCTAGGGACTCCATTTGTGTCAAACAACCATGGTGGTCAGAAAGCCATAGAGCCCCTAGAATATGGAACTACCACATGGAGATGGGTGAACCTGTAGTGTGACAGAAGCAATTGCATCACCACACCCAACTGGAGTGTGTGTGGGTCATCAAGGTGTGGCTTTTGAGACTACATAACGCAGATGCATTTATCTCTAGGGACTCCATTTGTGTCAAACAACCATGGTGGTCAGAAAGCCCAGAGAGCCCCTGGAATATGCAACTGCCACATGGAGATGGGTGAACCTGTAGTGTGACAGAAGTAGTTGCATCACCACACCCAACTGGAGTGTGTGTGGGTCATCAAGGTGTGGATTTTGAGACTCCATAACACAGATGCATTGATCTGTAGGGACTCCATTTGTGTCAAACAACCATGGTGGTCAGAAAGCCAAGAGAGCCCCTAGAATATGCAAGTTCCACATGGAGATGGGTGAACCTAAAGTGTGACAGAAGCAGTTGCATCAACACACCCAACTGGAGTGTGTGTGGGTCATCAAGGTGTGGCTTTTGAGAGTACATAATACATATGCATTGATCTCTATGGACTGCATAACAAACATGGTGGTCAGAAAGCCAGAGAGCCCCTAGAATATGCCACTGCCACATGGACATGGTGAACCTGCAGTGTGACAGAAGCAGTTGCAACAACACACGCAACTACAGTATGTGTGGGTCATCATTGTGTGGCTTTTGAGACTACATAACACAGGTGCATTGATCTGTAGGACTCCATTTGTGTCAAACAACAATGGTGGTCAGAAAGCCTAGAGAGCCCCTAGAATATGCAACTGCCACATTTAGATGGGTGAACCTGTAGTGTGACAGAAGTAGTTGCATCACCACACCCAACTAGAGTGTGTCTGGGTCATCAAGGTGTGGCTTTTGAGACTACATAACACAGATGCATTGATCTCTAGGGACTCCATTTGTGTCAAACAACCATGGTGGTCAGAAAGCCCATAGAGCCCCTAGAATATGCAACTGCCACATGGAGATGGGTGAATCTGTAGTGTGACAGAATCAGTTGCATCACCACATCCAACTGGAGTGTGTGTGGGTCATCAAGGTGTGGCTTTTGAGACAACATAACACAGATGCATTGATCTCTTGGGACTCCATTTGTGTCAAACAACCATGGTGGTCAGAAATCCCAGAGAGCCCCTATAATATGCAACTACCACGTGGAGATGGGTGAACCAACGTGACAGAAGAAGTTGCATCACCACA
Organism: Avena sativa; assembly: GCA_916181665.1. Taxonomy (NCBI): domain Eukaryota; kingdom Viridiplantae; phylum Streptophyta; class Magnoliopsida; order Poales; family Poaceae; genus Avena; species Avena sativa. The sequence goes on from OV702289.1 coordinate 328,037,148, forward strand.
CCCAACTGGAGTGTGTGTTGGTCATCAAGGTGTGGCTTTTGAGACTCCATAACACAGATGCATTGATCTATAGGTACTCCATTTGTGTCAAACAACCATGGTGGTCAGAAAGCGCATAGAGCCCCTAAAATATGCAACTGCCACATGGAGATGGGTAAACTTGCAGTGTGACAGAAGCAGTTGCATCACCACACCCAACTGGAGAGTGTGTGGGTCATCAAGGTGTGGCTTTTGAGACTACATAACACGGATGCATTGATCTGTAGGGACTCCATTTGTGTCAAACAACCATGGTGGTCAGAAAGCCTAGAGAGCCCCTCGAATATGCAACTGCCACATGTAGACGGGTGAACCTGTAGTGTGACAAAAGCAGTTGCATCACCACACCCAACTGTAGTGTGTGTGGGTCATCAAGGTGTGGCTTTTGAGACTACATAACACAGATACATTGATCTCTAGGGACTCCATTTGTGTCAAACAACCATGGTGGTCAGAAAGACCATAGAGCCCCTAGAATATGCAACGACCACATGGAGATGGGTGAACCTGTAGTGTGACAGAAGCAGTTGCATCACCATGCCCAACTGGAATGTGTGTGGGTCATCAAGGCGTGGCTTTTGAGACTACATAACGCAGATGCATTGATCTATAGGGACTCCATTTGTGTCAAACAACCATGGTGGTCAGAAAGCCCAGAGAGCCCCTAGAATATGCAACTTCCACATGGAGATGGGTGAACCTGCAGTGTGACAGAACCAGTTGCATCACCACACCCAACTGGAGTGTGTGTGGGTCATCAAGGTGTGGCTTTTGAGACTACATAACACAGATGCATTGATCTGTAGGGACTCCATTTGTGTCAAACAACCATGGTGGTCAGAAAGCCCATAGAGCCCCTAAAATATGCAACTGCCACATGGACATGGGTGAACTTGCAGTGTGACAGAAGCAGTTGCATCACCGCACACAACTGGAGTGTGTGTGGGTCATCAAGGTGTGGCTTTTGAGACTACATAACACAAATGCATTGATCTGTAGGGACCCCATTTGTGTCAACCAACCATGGTGGTCAGAAAGCCTAGAGAGCCCCTAGAATATGCAACTGCCACATGGAGATGGGTGAACCTGATGTGTGATAGAAGCAGTTGCATCACCACACCCAAGTGTAGTGTGTGTGGGTCATCATGGTGTGGCTTTTGAGACTACATAACACAAATGCATTGATCTGTAGGGACTTCATTTGTGTTAACCAACCATGGTGGTCAAAAAGCCTAGAGAGCCCCTAGAATATGCAACTACCACATGGAGATGGTGAACTTGCAATGTGACAAAAGCAGTTGCATCACCACACCTAACTGGAGTGCGTGTGTGTTATCAAGGTGTGGCTTTTGAGACTACATAACACAGGTGCATTGATCTCTAGGGACTCCATTTTTGTCAAAAAACCATGGTGGTCAGAAAGCCCAGAGAGCCCCTAGAATATGCAACTGCCACATGGAGATGGGTGAACCTGTAGTGTGACAGAAGTAGTTGTATCATCACACCCAACTGGAGTGTGTGTGGGTCATCAAGGTGTGGATTTTGAGACTAGATAACGTAGATTCATTGATCTCTAGGGACTCCATTTGTGTCAAACAACCATGGTGGTCAGAAAGCCCAGAGAGCCCCTAGAATATGCAACTGCCACATGGAGATGGGTGAACCTGTAGTGTGACAGAAGTAGTTGCATCACCACACCCAACTGGAGTGTGTGTGGGTCATCAAGGTGTGGATTTTGAGACTCCGTAACACAGATGCATTGATCTGTAGGGACTCCATTTGTGTCAAACAACCATGGTGGTCAGAAAGCCCAGAGAGCCCCTAGAATATGCAACTTCCACATGGAGATGGGTGAACCTGTAGTGTGACAGAAGCAGTTGCATGACCACACACAACTGGAGTGTGTGTGGGTCATCAAGGTGTGGCTTTTGTGACTAAATAACACAGATGCATTGATCTGTAGGGACCCCATTTGTGTCAACCAACCATGGTGGTCAGAAAGCCTAGAGAGCCCCTATATTATGCAACTGCCACATGGAGATGGTGAACCTACAATGTGTCAGAAGCTGTTGCATCACAACACCTAACTGGAGTGTGTGTGGGTCATCAAGGTGTGGCTTTTGAGACTACATAACACAGATGCATTGATCTGTAGGGACTCCATTTGTGTCAAACAACCATGGTGGTCAAAAAGCCGATAGAGCCCCTAAAATATGCAACTGCCACATGGAGATGGGTGAACTTGCAGCGTGACAGAAGCAGTTGCATCACCGCACACAACTGGAGTGTGTGTGCGTCATCAAGGTGTGGATTTTGAGACTACATAACACAAATGCATTGATCTGTAGGGACCCCATTTGTGTCAACTAACCATGGTGGTCAGAAAGCCTAGAGAGCCCCTAGAATATGCAACTGCCACATGGAGATGGGTGATCCTGAAGTGTGATAGAAGCAGTTGCATCACCACACCCAAGTGTAGTGTGTGTGGGTCATCATGGTGTGGCTTTTGAGACTACATAACACAAATGCATTGATCTGTAGGGACTTCATTTGTGTTAACCAACCATGGTGGTCAGAAAGCCTAGAGAGCCCCTAGAATATGCAACTACCACATGGAGATGGTGAACCTGCAATGTGATAAAAGCAGTTGCATCACCACACCTAACTGGAGTGCGTGTGTGTTATCAAGGTGTGGCTTTTGAGACTACATAACACAGGTGCATTGATCTCTAGGGACTCCATTTTTGTCAAACAACCATGGTGGTCAGAAAGCCCATAGAGCCCCTAGAATATGCAACTGCCACATGGAGATGGGTGAACCTGTAGTGTGACAGAAGCAGTTGTATCATCACACCCAACTGGAGTGTGCGTGGGTCATCAAGGTGTGGATTTTGAGACTAGATAACGTAGATTCATTGATCTCTAGGGACTCCATTTGTGTCAAACAACCATGGTGGTCAGAAAGCCCAGAGAGCCCCTAGAATATGCAACTGCCACATGGAGATGGGTGAACCTGTAGTGTGACAGAAGTTGTTGCATCACCACACCCAACTGGAGTGTGTGTGGGTCATCAAGGTGTGGATTTTGAGACTCCGTAACACAGATGCATTGATCTGTAGGGACTCCATTTGTGTCAAACAACCATGGTGGTCAGAAAGCCCAGAGAGCCCCTAGAATATGCAACTTCCACATGGAGATGGGTGAACCTGTAGTGTGACAGAAGCAGTTGCATGACCACACACAACTGGAGTCTGTGTGGGTCATCAAGGTGTGGCTTTTGTGACTAAATAACACAGATGCATTGATCTGTAGGGACCCCATTTGTGTCAACCAACCATGGTGGTCAGAAAGCCTAGATAGCCCCTATATTATGCAACTGCCACATGGAGATGGTGAACCTACAGTGTGTCAGAAGCAGTTGCATCACAACACCTAACTGGAGTGTGTGTGGGTCATCAAGGTGTGGCTTTTGAGACTACATAACACAGATGCATTGATCTGTAGGGACTCCATTTGTGTCAAACAACCATGGTGGTCAGAAAGCCCATAGAGCCCCTAAAATATGCAACTGCCACATGGACATGGGTGAACTTGCAGTGTGACAGAAGCAGTTGCATCACCACACCCAACTAGAGTGTGTGTGGGTCATCAAGGTGTGGCTTTTGAGACTACATAACACGAATGCATTGATTAGTAGGGATTCCATTTGTGTCAGACAACCATGGTGGTCAGAAAGCCCAGAGAGCCCCTAGAATATGCAACTGCCACATGGAGATGAGTGAACCTACAGTGTGATAGAAGCAGTTGCATCACCACACCCAACTGTAGTGTGTGTGGGTCATCAAGGTGTGGCTTTTGAGACTACATAACACGAATGCATTGATCTCTAGGGACTCCATTTGTGTCAAACAACCATGGTGGTTAGAAAGCCCATAGAGCCCCTAGAATATGCAATTACCACATGGAGATGCGTGAACCTGTAGTGTGACAGAAGCAGTTGCATCACCACACCCAATTGAGTGTGTGTGGGTCATCAAGACGTGGCTTTTGAGACTACATAACGCAGATGCATTGATCTCTAGGGACTCCATTTGTGTCAAACAACCATGGTGGTCAGAAAGCCCAGAGAGCCCCTAGAATATGCAACTGCCACATGGACATGGGTGAACCTGTAGTGTGACAGAAGTAGTTGCATCACCACACCCAACTGGAGTGTGTGTGGGTCATCAAGGTGTGGCTTTTGAGACAACATAACACAGATGCATTGATCTCTTGGGACTCCATTTGTGTCAAACAACCATGGTGGTCAGAAATCCCAGGGAGCCCCTATAATATGCAACTACCACGTGGAGATGGGTGAACCAATGTGACAGAAGAAGTTGCATCACCACACCCAACTGGAGTGTGTGTTGGTCATCAAGGTGTGGCTTTTGAGACTCCATAACACAGATGGATTGATCTATAGGTACTCCATTTGTGTCAAACAACCATGGTGGTCAGAAAGCGCATAGAGCCCCTAAAATATGCAACTGCCACATGGAGATGGGTAAACTTGCAGTGTGACAGAAGAAGTTGCATCACCACACCCAACTGGAGAGTGTGTGGGTCATCAAGGTGTGGCTTTTGAGACTACATAACACGGATGCATTGATCTGTAGGGACTCCATTTGTGTCAAACAACCATGGTGGTCAGAAAGCCTAGAGAGCCCCTCGAATATGCAACTGCCACATGTAGACGGGTGAACCTATAGTGTGACAAAAGCAGTTGCATCACCACACCCAACTGTAGTGTGTGTGGGTCATCAAGGTGTGGCTTTTGAGACTACATAACACAGATACATTGATCTCTAGGGACTCCATTTGTGTCAAACAACCATGGTGGTCAGAAAGCCCATAGAGCCCCTAGAATATGCAACTACCACATGGAGATGGGTGAACCTGTAGTGTGACAGAAGCAGTTGCATCACCATACCCAACTGGAATTTGTGTGGGTCATCAAGGCGTGGCTTTTGAGACTACATAACGCAGATGCATTGATCTCTAGGGACTCCATTTGTGTCAAACAACCATGGTGGTCAGAAAGCCCAGAGAGCCCCTAGAATATGCAACTGCCACATGGAGATCGGTGAACCTGTAGTGTGACAGAAGTAGTTGCATCACCACAACCAACTAGGGTGTGTGTGGGTCATCAAGGTGTGAATTTTGAGACTCCATAACACAGATGCATTGATCTGTAGGGACTCCATTTGTGTCAAACAACCATGGTGGTCAGAAAGCCCAGAGAGCCCCTAGAGTATGCAACTTCCACATGGAGATGGGTGAACCTTAAGTGCGACAGAAGCAGTTGCATCAACACACCCAACTGGAGTGTTTGTGGGTCATCAAGGTGTGGCTTTTGAGAGTACATAATACATATGCATTGATCTCTATGGACTGCATTTGAGTCAAACAAACATGGTGGTCAGAAAGCCAGAGAGCCCCTAGAATATGCAACTGCCACATGGAGATGGTGAACCTACAGTGTGACAGAAGCAGTTGCAACAACACACCCAACTACAGTAAGTGTGGGTCATCATTGTGTGGATTTTGAGACTACATAACACAGATGCATTGATCTATAGGGACTCCATTTGTGTCAAACAACCATGGTGGTCAGAAAGCCCAGAGAGCCCCTAGAATATGCAACTTCCACATGGAGATGGGTGAACCTGCAGTGTGACAGAAGCAGTTGCATCACCACACCCAACTGGAGTGTTTGTGGGTCATCAAGGTGTGGCTTTTGAGACTACATAACATAGATGCATTGATCTGTAGGGACTCCATTTGTGTCAAACAACCATGGTGGTCAGAAAGCCCATAGAGCCCCTAAAATATGCAACTGCCACATGGACATGGGTGAACTTGCAGTGTGACAGAAGCAGTTGCATCACCGCACACAACTGGAGTGTGTGTGGGTCATCAAGGTGTGGCTTTTGAGACTACATAACACAAATGCATTGATCTGTAGGGACCCCATTTGTGTGAACCAACCATGGTGGTCAGAAAGCCTAGAGAGCCCCTAGAATATGCAACTGCCACATGGAGATGGGTGAACCTGATGTGTGATAGAAGCAGTTGCATCACCACACCCAAGTGTAGTGTGTGTGGGTCATCATGGTGTGGCTTTTGAGACTACATAACACAAATGCATTGATATGTAGGGACTTCATTTGTGTTAACCAACCATGGTGGTCAAAAAGCCTAGAGAGCCCCTAGAATATGCAACTACCACATGGAGATGGTGAACTTGCAATGTGACAAAAGCAGTTGCATCACCACACCTAACTGGAGTGCGTGTGTGTTATCAAGGTGTGGCTTTTGAGACTACATAACACAGGTGCATTGATCTCTAGGGACTCCATTTTTGTCAAAAAACCATGGTGGTCAGAAAGCCCAGAGAGCCCCTAGAATATGCAACTGCCACATGGAGATGGGTGAACCTGTAGTGTGACAGAAGTAGTTGTATCATCACACCCAACTGGAGTGTGTGTGGGTCATCAAGGTGTGGATTTTGAGACTAGATAACGTAGATTCATTGATCTCTAGGGACTCCATTTGTGTCAAACAACCATGGTGGTCAGAAAGCCCAGAGAGCCCCTAGAATATGCAACTGCCACATGGAGATGGGTGAACCTGTAGTGTGACAGAAGTAGTTGCATCACCACACCCAACTGGAGTGTGTGTGGGTCATCAAGGTGTGGATTTTGAGACTCCGTAACACAGATTCATTGATCTGTAGGGACTCCATTTGTGTCAAACAACCATGGTGGTCAGAAAGCCCAGAGAGCCCCTAGAATATGCAACTTCCACATGGAGATGGGTGAACCTGTAGTGTGACAGAAGCAGTTGCATGACCACACACAACTGGAGTGTGTGTGAGTCATCAAGGTGTGGCTTTTGTGACTAAATAACACAGATGCATTGATCTGTAGGGACCCCATTTGTGTCAACCAACCATGGTGGTCAGAAAGCCTAGAGAGCCCCTATATTATGCAACTGCCACATGGAGATGGTGAACCTACAATGTGTCAGAAGCTGTTGCATCACAACACCTAACTGGAGTGTGTGTGGGTCATCAAGGTGTGGCTTTTGAGACTACATAACACAGATGCATTGATCTGTAGGGACTCCATTTGTGTCAAACAACCATGGTGGTCAGAAAGCCCATAGAGCCCCTAAAATATGCAACTGCCACATGGACATGGGTGAACTTGCAGTGTGACAGAAGCAGTTGCATCACCACACCCAACTAGAGTGTGTGTGGGTCATCAAGGTGTGGCTTTTGAGACTACATAACACGAATGCATTGATTAGTAGGGATTCCATTTGTGTCAGACAACCATGGTGGTCAGAAAGCCCAGAGAGCCCCTACAATATGCAAGTGCCACATGGAGATGAGTGAACCTACAGTGTGATAGAAGCAGTTGCATCACCACACCCAACTGTAGTGTGTGTGGGTCATCAAGGTGTGGCTTTTGAGACTACATAACACGAATGCATTGATCTCTAGGGACTCCATTTGTGTCAAACAACCATGGTGGTCAGAAAGCCCAGAGAGCCCCTAGAATATGCAACTTCCACATGGAGATGGGTGAACCTTAAGTGCGACAGAAGCAGTTGCATCAACACACCCAACTGGAGTGTTTGTGGGTCATCAAGGTGTGGCTTTTGAGAGTACATAATACATATGCATTGATCTCTATGGACTGCATTTGAGTCAAACAAACATGGTGGTCAGAAAGCCAGAGAGCCCCTAGAATATGCAACTGCCACATGGAGATGGTGAACCTACAGTGTGACAGAAGCAGTTGCAACAACACACCCAACTACAGTAAGTGTGGGTCATCATTGTGTGGATTTTGAGACTAGATAACACAGATGCATTGATCTATAGGGACTCCATTTGTGTCAAACAACCATGGTGGTCAGAAAGCCCAGAGAGCCCCTAGAATATGCAACTTCCACATGGAGATGGGTGAACCTGCAGTGTGACAGAAGCAGTTGCATCACCACACCCAACTGGAGTGTTTGTGGGTCATCAAGGTGTGGCTTTTGAGACTACATAACATAGATGCATTGATCTGTAGGGACTCCATTTGTGTCAAACAACCATGGTGGTCAGAAAGCCCATAGAGCCCCTAAAATATGCAACTGCCACATGGACATGGGTGAACTTGCAGTGTGACAGAAGCAGTTGCATCACCGCACACAACTGGAGTGTGTGTGGGTCATCAAGGTGTGGCTTTTGAGACTACATAACACAAATGCATTGATCTGTAGGGACCCCATTTGTGTGAACCAACCATGGTGGTCAGAAAGCCTAGAGAGCCCCTAGAATATGCAACTGCCACATGGAGATGGGTGAACCTGATGTGTGATAGAAGCAGTTGCATCACCACACCCAAGTGTAGTGTGTGTGGGTCATCATGGTGTGGCTTTTGAGACTACATAACACAAATGCATTGATCTGTAGGGACTTCATTTGTGTTAACCAACCATGGTGGTCAAAAAGCCTAGAGAGCCCCTAGAATATGCAACTACCACATGGAGATGGTGAACTTGCAATGTGACAAAAGCAGTTGCATCACCACACCTAACTGGAGTGCGTGTGTGTTATCAAGGTGTGGCTTTTGAGACTACATAACACAGGTGCATTGATCTCTAGGGACTCCATTTTTGTCAAAAAACCATGGTGGTCAGAAAGCCCAGAGAGCCCCTAGAATATGCAACTGCCACATGGAGATGGGTGAACCTGTAGTGTGACAGAAGTAGTTGTATCATCACACCCAACTGGAGTGTGTGTGGGTCATCAAGGTGTGGATTTTGAGACTAGATAACGTAGATTCATTGATCTCTAGGGACTCCATTTGTGTCAAACAACCATGGTGGTCAGAAAGCCCAGAGAGCCCCTAGAATATGCAACTGCCACATGGAGATGGGTGAACCTGTAGTGTGACAGAAGTAGTTGCATCACCACACCCAACTGGAGTGTGTGTGGGTCATCAAGGTGTGGATTTTGAGACTCCGTAACACAGATTCATTGATCTGTAGGGACTCCATTTGTGTCAAACAACCATGGTGGTCAGAAAGCCCAGAGAGCCCCTAGAATATGCAACTTCCACATGGAGATGGGTGAACCTGTAGTGTGACAGAAGCAGTTGCATGACCACACACAACTGGAGTGTGTGTGAGTCATCAAGGTGTGGCTTTTGTGACTAAATAACACAGATGCATTGATCTGTAGGGACCCCATTTGTGTCAACCAACCATGGTGGTCAGAAAGCCTAGAGAGCCCCTATATTATGCAACTGCCACATGGAGATGGTGAACCTACAATGTGTCAGAAGCTGTTGCATCACAACACCTAACTGGAGTGTGTGTGGGTCATCAAGGTGTGGCTTTTGAGACTACATAACACAGATGCATTGATCTGTAGGGACTCCATTTGTGTCAAACAACCATGGTGGTCAGAAAGCCCATAGAGCCCCTAAAATATGCAACTGCCACATGGACATGGGTGAACTTGCAGTGTGACAGAAGCAGTTGCATCACCACACCCAACTAGAGTGTGTGTGGGTCATCAAGGTGTGGCTTTTGAGACTACATAACACGAATGCATTGATTAGTAGGGATTCCATTTGTGTCAGACAACCATGGTGGTCAGAAAGCCCAGAGAGCCCCTACAATATGCAAGTGCCACATGGAGATGAGTGAACCTACAGTGTGATAGAAGCAGTTGCATCACCACACCCAACTGTAGTGTGTGTGGGTCATCAAGGTGTGGCTTTTGAGACTACATAACACGAATGCATTGATCTCTAGGGACTCCATTTGTGTCAAACAACCATGGTGGTCAGAAAGCCCAGAGAGCCCCTAGAATATGCAACTTCCACATGGAGATGGGTGAACCTTAAGTGCGACAGAAGCAGTTGCATCAACACACCCAACTGGAGTGTTTGTGGGTCATCAAGGTGTGGCTTTTGAGAGTACATAATACATATGCATTGATCTCTATGGACTGCATTTGAGTCAAACAAACATGGTGGTCAGAAAGCCAGAGAGCCCCTAGAATATGCAACTGCCACATGGAGATGGTGAACCTACAGTGTGACAGAAGCAGTTGCAACAACACACCCAACTACAGTAAGTGTGGGTCATCATTGTGTGGATTTTGAGACTAGATAACACAGATGCATTGATCTATAGGGACTCCATTTGTGTCAAACAACCATGGTGGTCAGAAAGCCCAGAGAGCCCCTAGAATATGCAACTTCCACATGGAGATGGGTGAACCTGCAGTGTGACAGAAGCAGTTGCATCACCACACCCAACTGGAGTGTTTGTGGGTCATCAAGGTGTGGCTTTTGAGACTACATAACATAGATGCATTGATCTGTAGGGACTCCATTTGTGTCAAACAACCATGGTGGTCAGAAAGCCCATAGAGCCCCTAAAATATGCAACTGCCACATGGACATGGGTGAACTTGCAGTGTGACAGAAGCAGTTGCATCACCGCACACAACTGGAGTGTGTGTGGGTCATCAAGGTGTGGCTTTTGAGACTACATAACACAAATGCATTGATCTGTAGGGACCCCATTTGTGTGAACCAACCATGGTGGTCAGAAAGCCTAGAGAGCCCCTAGAATATGCAACTGCCACATGGAGATGGGTGAACCTGATGTGTGATAGAAGCAGTTGCATCACCACACCCAAGTGTAGTGTGTGTGGGTCATCATGGTGTGGCTTTTGAGACTACATAACACAAATGCATTGATCTGTAGGGACTTCATTTGTGTTAACCAACCATGGTGGTCAAAAAGCCTAGAGAGCCCCTAGAATATGCAACTACCACATGGAGATGGTGAACTTGCAATGTGACAAAAGCAGTTGCATCACCACACCTAACTGGAGTGCGTGTGTGTTATCAAGGTGTGGCTTTTGAGACTACATAACACAGGTGCATTGATCTCTAGGGACTCCATTTTTGTCAAAAAACCATGGTGGTCAGAAAGCCCAGAGAGCCCCTAGAATATGCAACTGCCACATGGAGATGGGTGAACCTGTAGTGTGACAGAAGTAGTTGTATCATCACACCCAACTGGAGTGTGTGTGGGTCATCAAGGTGTGGATTTTGAGACTAGATAACGTAGATTCATTGATCTCTAGGGACTCCATTTGTGTCAAACAACCATGGTGGTCAGAAAGCCCAGAGAGCCCCTAGAATATGCAACTGCCACATGGAGATGGGTGAACCTGTAGTGTGACAGAAGTAGTTGCATCACCACACCCAACTGGAGTGTGTGTGGGTCATCAAGGTGTGGATTTTGAGACTCCGTAACACAGATTCATTGATCTGTAGGGACTCCATTTGTGTCAAACAACCATGGTGGTCAGAAAGCCCAGAGAGCCCCTAGAATATGCAACTTCCACATGGAGATGGGTGAACCTGTAGTGTGACAGAAGCAGTTGCATGACCACACACAACTGGAGTGTGTGTGGGTCATCAAGGTGTGGCTTTTGTGACTAAATAACACAGATGCATTGATCTGTAGGGACCCCATTTGTGTCAACCAACCATGGTGGTCAGAAAGCCTAGAGAGCCCCTATATTATGCAACTGCCACATGGAGATGGTGAACCTACAATGTGTCAGAAGCTGTTGCATCACAACACCTAACTGGAGTGTGTGTGGGTCATCAAGGTGTGGCTTTTGAGACTACATAACACAGATGCATTGATCTGTAGGGACTCCATTTGTGTCAAACAACCATGGTGGTCAGAAAGCCCATAGAGCCCCTAAAATATGCAACTGCCACATGGACATGGGTGAACTTGCAGTGTGACAGAAGCAGTTGCATCACCACACCCAACTAGAGTGTGTGTGGGTCATCAAGGTGTGGCTTTTGAGACTACATAACACGAATGCATTGATTAGTAGGGATTCCATTTGTGTCAGACAACCATGGTGGTCAGAAAGCCCAGAGAGCCCCTACAATATGCAACTGCCACATGGAGATGAGTGAACCTACAGTGTGATAGAAGCAGTTGCATCACCACACCCAACTGTAGTGTGTGTGGGTCATCAAGGTGTGGCTTTTGAGACTACATAACACGAATGCATTGATCTCTAGGGACTCCATTTGTGTCAAACAACCATGGTGGTCAGAAAGCCCATAGAGCCCCTAGAATATGCAATTACCACATGGAGATGCGTGAACCTGTAGTGTGACAGAAGAAGTTGCATCACCACACCCAATTGAGTGTGTGTGGGTCATCAAGACGTGGCTTTTGAGACTACATAACGCAGATGCATTGATCTCTAGGGACTCCATTTGTGTCAAACAACCATGGTGGTCAGAAAGCCCAGAGAGCCCCTAGAATATGCAACTGCCACATGGACATGGGTGAACCTGTAGTGTGACAGAAGTAGTTGCATCACCACACCCAACTGGAGTGTGTGTGGGTCATCAAGGTGTCGATTTTGAGACTCCATAACACAGATGCATTGATCTGTAGGGACTCCATTTGTGTCAAACAACCATGGTGGTCAGAAAGCCCAGAGAGCCCCTAGAATATGCAAGTTCCACATGGAGATGGGTGAACCTAAAGTGTGACAGAAGTAGTTGCATCAACACACCCAACTAGAGTGTGTGTGGGTCATCAAGGTGTGGCTTTTGAGAGTACATAATACATATGCATTGATCTCTATGGACTGCATAACAAACATGGCGGTCAGAAAGCCAGAGAGCCCCTAGAATATGCAACTACTACATGGAGATGGTGAACCTGCAGTGTGACAGAAGCAGTTGCAACAACACACCCAACTACAGTATGTGTGGGTCATCATTGTGTGGCTTTTGAGACTACATAACACAGATGCATTGATCTGTAGGACTCCATTTTTGTCAAACAACAATGGTGGTCAGAAAGCCTAGAGAGCCCCTAGAATATGCAACTGCAACATTTAGATGGGTGAACCTGTAGTGTGACAGAAGTAGTTGCATCACCACACACAACTGGAGTGTGTCTGGGTCATCAAGGTGTGGCTTTTGAGACTACATAACACAGATGCATTGATCTGTAGGGACTCCATTTGTGTCAAACAACCATGGTGGTCAGAAAGCCTAGAGAGCCCCTCGAATATGCAACTGCCACATGAAGACGGGTGAACCTGTAGTGTGACAAAAGCAGTTGCATCACCACACCCAACTATAGTGTGTGTGGGTCATCAAGGTGTGGCTTTTGAGACTACATAACACAGATACATTGATCTCTAGGGACTCCATTTGTGTCAAACAACCATGGTGGTCAGAAAGCCCATAGAGCCCCTAGAATATGCAACTACCACATGGAGATGGGTGAACTTGTAGTGTGACAGAAGCAGTTGCATCACCAAACCCAACTGGAATGTGTGTGGGTCATCAAGGTGTGGCTTTTGAGACTACATAATGCAGATGCATTGATCTCTAGGGACTCCATTTGTGTCAAACAACCATGGTGGTCAGAAAGCCCAGAGAGCCCCTAGAATATGCAACTGCCACATGGAGATGGGTGAACCTGTAGTGTGACAGAAGTAGTTGCATCACCACAACCAACTAGAGTGTGTGTGGGTCATCAAGGTGTGGATTTTGAGACTCCATAACACAGATGCATTGATCTATAGGGACTCCATTTGTGTCAAACAACCATGTTGGTCAGAAAGTTCAGAAAGCCCCTAGAATATGCAACTTCCACATGGAGATGGGTGAACCTTAAGTGCAACAGAAGCAGTTGCATTAACACACCCAACTGGAGTGTGTGTGGGTCATCAAGGTGTGGCTTTTGAGAGTACATAATACATATGCATTGATCTCTATGGACTGCATTTGAGTCAAACAAACATGGTGGTCAGAAAGCCAGAGAGCCCCTAGAATATGCAACTGCCACATGGAGATGGTGAACCTAGAGTGTGACAGAAGCAGTTGCAACAACACACCCAACTAAAGTAAGTGTGGGTCATCATTGTGTGGCTTTTGAGACTACATAACACAGATGCACTGATCTATAGGGACTCCATTTGTGTCAAAGAACAATGGTGGTCAGAAAGCGTAGAGAGCCCAAGAATTTGCAACTGCCACATGGAGATGGGTGAACCTGTAGTGTGACAGAAGTAGTTGCATCACCACACCCAACTAGAGTGTGTGTGGGTCATCAAGGTGTGGCTTTTGAGACTACATAACATAGATGCATTGATCTCTAGGGACTCCATTTGTGTCAAACAACCATGGTGGTCAGAAAGCCCATAGAATCCCTAGAATATGCAACTACCACATGGAGATGGGTGAACTTATAGTGACAGAAGAAGTTGCATCACCACACCCAACTGGAGTGTGTGTGGTTTATCATGGTGTGGCTTTTGAGACTACATAATACAGATGCATTGATCTCTAGGGACTCCATTTGTGTGAAACAACCATGGTGGTCAGAAAGCCCAGGGAGCCTCTAGAATATACAACTGCCACATGGAGATGGGTGAACCTGAAGTGTGACAGAAGCAGTTTCATCACCACACCCAAGTGTAGTGTGTGTGGGTCATCATGGTGTGGCTTTTGAGACTACATAACACAGATGCATTGATCTGTAGGGACTTCATTTGTGTTAACCAACCATGGTGGTCAGAAAGCCTAGAGAGCCCCTAGAATATGCAACTACCACATGGAGATGGTGAACCTGCAATGTGACAAAAGCAGTTGCATCACCACACCTAACTGGAGTGCGTGTGTGTTATCAAGGTGTGGCTTTTGAGACTACATAACACAGGTGCATTGATCTCTAGGGACTCCATTTTTGTCAAACAGCCATGGTGGTCAGAAAGCCCATAGAGCCCCTAGAATATGCAACTGCCACATGGAGATGGGTGAACCTGTAGTGTGACAGAAGCAGTTGTATCATCACACCCAACTGGAGTGTGTGTGGGTCATCAAGGTGTGGCTTTTGAGACTAGATAACGTAGATTCATTGATCTCTAGGGACTCCATTTGTGTCAAACAACCATGGTGGTCAGAAAGCCCAGAGAGCCCCTAGAATATGCAACTTCCACATGTAGATGGGTGAACCTGCAGTGTGACAGAAGTAGTTGCATGACCACACCCAACTGGAGTGTGTGTGGGTCATCAAGGTGTG
The DNA here is from genome assembly GCA_916181665.1 of Avena sativa. Lineage (NCBI taxonomy): Eukaryota > Viridiplantae > Streptophyta > Magnoliopsida > Poales > Poaceae > Avena > Avena sativa. The sequence goes on from OV702289.1 coordinate 328,052,391, forward strand.
GCTTTTGTGACTAAATAACACAGATGCATTAATCTGTAGGGACCCCATTTGTGTCAACCAACCATGGTGGTCAGAAAGCCTAGAGAGCCCCTATATTATGCAACTGCCACATGGAGATGGTGAACCTACAGTGTGTCAGAAGCAGTTGCATCACAACACCTAACTGGAGTGTGTGTGGGTCATCAAGGTGTGGCTTTTGAGACTACATAACACAGATGCATTGATCTGTAGGGACTCCATTTGTGTCAAACAACCATGGTGGTCAGAAGCCCATATAGCCCCTAAAATATGCAACTACCACATGGACATGGGTGAACTTGCAGTGTGACAGAAGCAGTTGCATCACCACACCCAACTGGAGTGTGTGTGGGTCATCAAGGTGTGGCTTTTGAGACTACATAACACGAATGCATTGATTAGTAGGGACTCCATTTGTGTCAAACAACCATGATGGTCAGAAAGCCCAGAGAGCCCCTAGAATATGCAACTGCCACATGGAGATGAGTGAACCTACAATGTGATAGAAGCAGTTGCATCACCACACCCAACTGTAGTGTGTGTGGGTCATGAAGGTGTGGCTTTTGAGACTACATAACACGAATGCATTGATCTCTAGGGACTCCATTTGTGTCAAACAACCATGGTGGTCAGAAAGCCCATAGAGCCCCTAGAATATGCAACTACCACATGGAGATGGGTGAACCTGTAGTGTGACAGAAGCAGTTGCATCACCACACCCAATTGGAGTGTGTGTGTGTGTCATCAAGGCGTGGCTTTTGAGACTACATAATGCAGATGCATTGATCTCTAGGGACTCCATTTGTGTCAAACAACCATGGTGGTCAGAAAGCCGAGAGAGCCCCTAGAATATGCAACTCCCACATGGAGATGGGTGAACCTGTAGTGTGACAAAAGTAGTTGCATCACCACACCCAACTGGAGTGTGTGTGGGTCATCAAGGTGTGGATTTTGAGACTCCATAACACAGATGCATTGATCTGTAGGGACTCCATTTGTGTCAAACAACCATGGTGGTCAGAAAGCCTAGAGAGCCCCTAGAATATGCAACTTCCACATGGAGATGGAAGCAGTTGCATCAACACACCCAACTGGAGTGTGTGTGGATCATCAAGGTGTGGCTTTTGAGAGTACATAATACATATGCATTGATCTCTAGGGACTCCATTTTTGTCAAACAACCATGGTGGTCAGAAACCCATAGAGCCCCTAGAATATGCAACTGCCACATGGAGATGGGTGAACCTGTAGTGTGACAGAAGCAGTTGTATCATCACACCCAACTGGAGTGTGTGTGGGTCATCGAGGTGTGGCTTTTGAGACTAGATAACGTAGATTCATTGATCTCTAGGGACTCCATTTGTGTCAAACAACCATGGTGGTCAGAAAGCCCAGAGAGCCCCTAGAATATGCAACTGCCACATGGAGATGGGTGAACCTGTAGTGTGATAGAAGCAGTTGCATCACCACACCCAACTGGAGTGTGTGTGGGTTATCAAGGTGTGGCTTTTGAGACTCCGTAACACAGATGCACTGATCTGTAGGGACTCCATTTGTGTCAAACAACCATGGTGGTCAGAAAGCCCAGAGAGCTCCTAGAATATGCAACTTCCACATGGAGATGGGTGAACCTGCAGTGTGACAGAAGCAGTTGCATGACCACACCCAAATGGAGTGTGTGTGGGTCATCAAGGTGTAGCTTTTGTGACTAAATAACACAAATGCATTGATCTGTAGGGACCCCATTTGTGTCAACCAACCATGGTGGTCAGAAAGCCTAGAGAGCCCCTATATTATGCAACTGCCACATGGAGATGGTGAACCTACAGTGTGTCAGAAGTAGTTGCATCACAACACCTAACTAGAGTGTGTGTGGGTCATCAAGGTGTGGCTTTTGAGACTACATAACACAGATGCATTGATCTGTAGGGACTCCATTTGTGTCAAACAACCATGGTGGTCAGAAAGCCCATAGAGCCCCTAAAATATGCAACTGCCACATGGACATGGGTGAACTTGCAGTGTGACAGAAGCAGTTGCATCACCACACCCAACTGGAGTGTGTGTGGGTCATCAAGGTGTGGCTTTTGAGACTACATAACACGAATGCATTGATTAGTAGGGACTCCATTTGTGTCAGACAACCATGGTGGTCAGAAAGCCCAGAGAGCCCCTAGAATATGCAACTGCCACATGGAGATGAGTGAACCTACAGTGTGATAGAAGTAGTTGCATCACCACACCCAACTGTAGTGTGTGTGGGTCATCAAGGTGTGACTTTTGAGACTACATAACACGAATGCATTGATCTCTAGGGACTCCATTTGTGTCAAACAACCATGGTGGTCAGAAAGCCCATAGCGCCCCTAGAATATGCAACTACCACATGGAGATGGGTGAACCTGTTGTGTGACGAAGCAGTTGCATCACCACACCCAACTGGAGTGTGTGTGGGTCATGAAGGTGTGGCTTTTGAGACTACATAACGCAGATGCATTGATCTCTAGGGACTCCATTTGTGTCAAACAATGATGGTGGTCACAAAGCCCAGAGAGCCCCTAGAATATGCAACTGCCACATGGAGATGGGTGAACCTGTAGTGTGACAAAAGTAGTTGCATCACCACACCCAACTGGAGTGTGTGTGGGTCATCAAGGTGTGGATATTGAGACTCCATAACACAGATGCATTGATCTGTAGGGACTCCATTTGTGTCAAACAACCATGGTGGTCAGAAAGCCTAGAGAGCCCCTAGAATATGCAACTTCCACATGGAGATGGGTGAACCTAAAGTGTGACAGAAGCAGTTGCAACAACACACCCAACTACAGTATGTGTGGGTCATCATTGTGTGGCTTATGAGACTACATAACACAGATGCATTGATCTGTAGGGACTCCATTTGTGTCAAACAACAATGGTGGTCAGAAAGCCTAGAGAGCCCCTAGAATATGCAACTGCCACATGGAGATGGGTGAACCTGTAGCGCGACAGAAGTAGTTACATCACCACACCCAACTGGAGTGTGTGTGGGTCATCATGGTGTGGCTTTTGAGACTGCATAACACAGATGCATTGATCTCTAGGGACTCCATTTGTGTCAAACAACCATGGTGGTCAGAAAGCCCATAGAGCCCCTAGAATATGCAACTACCACATGGAGATGGGTGAACTTATAGTGACAGAAGAATTGCATCACCACACCCAACTGGAGTGTGTGTGGGTCATCAAGGTGTGGATTTTGAGACTACATAATACATATGCATTGATCTCTATGGACTCCATTTGTGTCAAACAACCATGGTGGTCAGAAAGCCAGAGAGCCCCTAGAATATGCAACTACCACATGGAGAAGGTTAACCTACAGTGTGACAGAAGAAGTTGCAACAACACACCCAACTGCAGTATGTGTGGGTCATCAATGTGTGGCTTTTCAGACTACATAACACAGATGCATTGATCTGTAGGGACTCCACTTGTGTCAAACAAGCATGGTGGTCAGAAATCCTAGAGAGCCCCTAGAATATGCAACTGCCACATGGAGATGGGTGAACCTGTAGTGTGACAGAAGGAGTTGAATCACCACACCCAACTTGAGTGTGTGTGGGTCATCAAGGTGTGGATTTTGAGACTACATAACACACATGCATTGATATCTAGGGACTCCATTTGTGTCAAACAACCATGGTGGTCAGAAAGCCCATGGAGCCCCTAGAATATGCAACTACCACATGGAGATGGGTGAACTTGTAGTGTGACATAAGAAGTTGCATCACCACACCCAACTGGAGTGTGTGTGGGTCATCAAGGTGTGGCTTTTGAGACTACATAACACAGATGCATTGATCTCTAGGGACTCCATTTGTGTCAAACAACCATGGTGGTCAGAAAGCCCATAGCGCCCCTAGAATATGCAACTACCACATGGAGATGGGTGAACCTGTTGTGTGACAGAAGCAGTTGCATCACCACACCCAACTGGAGTGTGTGTGGGTCATGAAGGTGTGGCTTTTGAGACTACATAACGCAGATGCATTGATCTCTAGGGTCTCCATTTGTGTCAAACAATGATGGTGGTCACAAAGCCCAGAGAGCCCCTAGAATATGCAACTGCCACATGGAGATGGGTGAACCTGTAGTGTGACAAAAGTAGTTGCATCACCACACCCAACTGGAGTGTGTGTGGGTCATCAAGGTGTGGATATTGAGACTCCATAACACAGATGCATTGATCTGTAGGGACTCCATTTGTGTCAAACAACCATGGTGGTCAGAAAGCCTAGAGAGCCCCTAGAATATGCAACTTCCACATGGAGATGGGTGAACCTAAAGTGTGACAGAAGCAGTTGCAACAACACACCCAACTACAGTATGTGTGGGTCATCATTGTGTGGCTTATGAGACTACATAACACAGATGCATTGATCTGTAGGGACTCCATTTGTGTCAAACAACAATGGTGGTCAGAAAGCCTAGAGAGCCCCTAGAATATGCAACTGCCACATGGAGATGGGTGAACCTGTAGCGCGACAGAAGTAGTTACATCACCACACCCAACTGGAGTGTGTGTGGGTCATCATGGTGTGCCTTTTGAGACTGCATAACACAGATGCATTGATCTCTAGGGACTCCATTTGTGTCAAACAACCATGCTGGTCAGAAAGCCCATAGAGCCCCTAGAATATGCAACTACCACATGGAGATGGGTGAACTTATAGTGACAGAAGAATTGCATCACCACACCCAACTGGAGTGTGTGTGGATCATCAAGGTGTGGATTTTGAGACTACATAATACATATGCATTGATCTCTATGGACTCCATTTGTGTCAAACAACCATGGTGGTCAGAAAGCCAGAGAGCCCCTAGAATATGCAACTACCACATGGAGAAGGTTAACCTACAGTGTGACAGAAGAAGTTGCAACAACACACCCAACTGCAGTATGTGTGGGTCATCAATGTGTGGCTTTTCAGACTACATAACACAGATGCATTGATCTGTAGGGACTCCACTTGTGTCAAACAAGCATGGTGGTCAGAAATCCTAGAGAGCCCCTAGAATATGCAACTGCCACATGGAGATGGGTGAACCTGTAGTGTGACAGAAGGAGTTGAATCACCACACCCAACTTGAGTGTGTGTGGGTCATCAAGGTGTGGATTTTGAGACTACATAACACACATGCATTGATATCTAGGGACTCCATTTGTGTCAAACAACCATGGTGGTCAGAAAGCCCATGGAGCCCCTAGAATATGCAACTACCACATGGAGATGGGTGAACTTGTAGTGTGACATCAGAAGTTGCATCACCACACCCAACTGGAGTGTGTGTGGGTCATCAAGGTGTGGCTTTTGAGACTACATAACACAGATGCATTGATCTCTAGGGACTCCATTTGTGTCAAACAACCATGGTGGTCAGAAAGCCCATAGCGCCCCTAGAATATGCAACTACCACATGGAGATGGGTGAACCTGTTGTGTGACAGAAGCAGTTGCATCACCACACCCAACTGGAGTGTGTGTGGGTCATGAAGGTGTGGCTTTTGAGACTACATAACGCAGATGCATTGATCTCTAGGGACTCCATTTGTGTCAAACAATGATGGTGGTCACAAAGCCCAGAGAGCCCCTAGAATATGCAACTGCCACATGGAGATGGGTGAACCTGTAGTGTGACAAAAGTAGTTGCATCACCACACCCAACTGGAGTGTGTGTGGGTCATCAAGGTGTGGATATTGAGACTCCATAACACAGATGCATTGATCTGTAGGGACTCCATTTGTGTCAAACAACCATGGTGGTCAGAAAGCCTAGAGAGCCCCTAGAATATGCAACTTCCACATGGAGATGGGTGAACCTAAAGTGTGACAGAAGCAGTTGCAACAACACACCCAACTACAGTATGTGTGGGTCATCATTGTGTGGCTTATGAGACTACATAACACAGATGCATTGATCTGTAGGGACTCCATTTGTGTCAAACAACAATGGTGGTCAGAAAGCCTAGAGAGCCCCTAGAATATGCAACTGCCACATGGAGATGGGTGAACCTGTAGCGCGACAGAAGTAGTTACATCACCACACCCAACTGGAGTGTGTGTGGGTCATCATGGTGTGCCTTTTGAGACTGCATAACACAGATGCATTGATCTCTAGGGACTCCATTTGTGTCAAACAACCATGGTGGTCAGAAAGCCCATAGAGCCCCTAGAATATGCAACTACCACATGGAGATGGGTGAACTTATAGTAACAGAAGAATTGCATCACCACACCCAACTGGAGTGTGTGTGGGTCATCAAGGTGTGGATTTTGAGACTACATAATACATATGCATTGATCTCTATGGACTCCATTTGTGTCAAACAACCATGGTGGTCAGAAAGCCAGAGAGCCCCTAGAATATACAACTACCACATGGAGAAGGTTAACCTACAGTGTGACAGAAGAAGTTGCAACAACACACCCAACTGCAGTATGTGTGGGTCATCAATGTGTGGCTTTTCAGACTACATAACACAGATGCATTGATCTGTAGGGACTCCACTTGTGTCAAACAAGCATGGTGGTCAGAAATCCTAGAGAGCCCCTAGAATATGCAACTGCCACATGGAGATGGGTGAACCTGTAGTGTGACAGAAGGAGTTGAATCACCACACCCAACTTGAGTGTGTGTGGGTCATCAAGGTGTAGATTTTGAGACTACATAACACACATGCATTGATATCTAGGGACTCCATTTGTGTCAAACAACCATGGTGGTCAGAAAGCCCATGGAGCCCCTAGAATATGCAACTACCACATGGAGATGGGTGAACTTGTAGTGTGACATAAGAAGTTGCATCACCACACCCAACTGGAGTGTGTGTGGGTCATCAAGGTGTGGCTTTTGAGACTACATAACACAGATGCATTGATCTCTAGGGACTCCATTTGTGTCAAACAACCATGGTGGTCAGAAAGCCTAGAGAGCCCCTAGAATATGCAACTGCCACATGGAGATGGGTGAACGTGTAGTATGACAGAAGTAGTTGCATCACCACACCCAACTGGAGTGTGTGTGGGTCATCAAGGTGTGGATTTTGAGACTCCATAACACAGATGCATTGATCTGTAGGGACTCCATTTGTGTCAAACAACCATGGTGGTCAGAAAGCCCAGAGAGCCTCTAGAATATGCAACTTCCACATGGAGATGGGTGAACCTAAAGTGTGACAGAAGAAGTTGCATCACCACACCCAACTGGAGTGTGTGTGGGTCATCAAGGTGTGGCTTTTGAGACTACATAACGCAGATGCATTGATCTCTAGGGACTCCATTTGTGTCAAACAACCATGGTGGTCAGAAAGCCCAGAGAGCCCCTAGAATATGCAACTGCCACATGGAGATGGTGAACCTGCAGTGTGACAGAAGCAGTTGCAACAACACACCCAACTGCAGTATGTGTGGGTCATCAATGTGTGGCTTTTGAGATTATATAACACATATGCATTGATCTGTAGGGACTCCATTTGTGTCAAACAACCATGGTGGTCAGAAAGCCTAGAGAGCCCCTAGAATATGCAACTGCCACATGGAGATGGGTGAACCTGTATTGTGACAGAAGCAGTTGCATCACCACACCCAACTGGAGTGTGTGTGGGTGATCAAGGTGTGGCTTTTGAGACTACATAACACAGATGCATTGATCTCTAGGGACTCCATTTGTGTCAAACAACCATGGTGGTCCGAAATCCCATAGGGCCCCTAGAAAATGGAACTACCACATGGAGATGGGTGAACTTATAGTGTGACAGAAGAAGTTGCATCACCACACCCAACTGGAGTGTGTGTGGGTCATGAAGGTGTGGCTTTTGAGACTACATAACGCAGATGCATTGATCTCTAGGGACTCCATTTGTGTGAAACAACCATGGTGGTCAAAAATCCCAAAGAGCCCCTAGAATATGCAACTGCCACATCGAGATGGGTGAACCTGTAGTGTGACAGAAGTAGTTGCATCACCACACCCAACTGGAGTGTGTGTGGGTCATCAAGGTGTTGATTTTGAGACTCCATAACACAGATGCATTGATCTGTGGGGACTCCATTTGTGTCAAACAACCATGGTGGTCAGAAAGCCTAGAGAGCCCCTAGAATATGCAACTTCCACATGGAGATGGGTGAACCTAAAGTGTGACAGAAGCAGTTGCATCAACACACCCAACTGGAGTGTGTGTGGGTCATCAAGGTGTGGCTTTTGAGAGTACATAATACATATGCATTGATCTCTATGGAATGCATTTGAGTCAAACAAACATGATGGTCAAAAAGCTAGAGAGCACCTAGAATATGCAACTGGCACATGGAGATGGTGAACCTGCAGTGTGACAGAAGCAGTTGCAACAACACACCCAACTACATTATGTGTGGGTCCTCATTGTGTGGCTTTTGAGACTACATAACATAGATGCATTGATCTGTAGAGACTCCATTTGTGTCAAACAACAACGGTGGTCAGAAAGCCTACAGAGCCCCTAGAATATGCAACTGCCACATGGAGATGGGTGAACCTGTCGTGTGACAGAAGTAGTTGCATCACCACACCCAACTGGAGTGTGTGTGGGTCATCAAGGTGTGGCTTTTGACACTACATAACACAGATGCATTGATCTCTAGGGACTCCATTTGTGTCAAACAACCATGGTGGTCAGAAAGCCCATAAAGCCCCTAGAATATGCAACCACCACATGGAGATGGGTGAACTTATAGTGACAGAAGAACTTGCATCACCACACCCAACTGGAGTATGTGTGGGTCATCAAGGTGTGGCTTTTGAGACTACATAATGCAGATGCATTGATCTCTAGGGACTCCATTTGTGTCAAACAAACATGGTGGTCAGAAAGCCCAGAGAGCCCCTAGAATATGCAACTGCCACATGGAGATGGTGAACCTGCAGTGTGACAGAAGCAGTTGCAACAACACACCCAACTGCATTATGTGTGGGTCATCAATGTGTGGCTTTTGAGATTACATAACACAGATGCATTGATCTGTAGGGACTCCATTTGTGTCAAACAACCATGGTGGTCAGAAAGCCTAGAGAGCCCCTAGAATATGCAACTGCCACAGGGAGATGGGTGAACCTGTATTGTGACAGAAGCAGTTGCATCACCACACCCAACTAGAGTGTGTGTGGGTCATCAAGGTGTGGCTTTTGAGACTACATAACACAGATGCATTGATCTCTAGGGACTCCATTTGTGTGAAACAACCATGGTGGTCAGAAAGCCCAAAGAGCCCCTAGAATATGCAACTTCCACATGGAGATGGTTGAACCTGTAGTTTGACAGAAGCAGTTGCATCACCAGACCCAACTAGAGTGTGTGTGGGTCATCAAGGTGTGGCTTTTGAGACTCCATAACACAAATGCATTGATCCGTAGGGACTCCATTTGTGTCAAACAACCATGGTGGTCAGAAAGCCCAGAGATCCCCTAGAATATGCAACTTCCTCATGGAGATGGGTGAACGTGCAGTGTGACATAAGTAGTTCCATCACCACACCCAACTGGAGTGTGTGTGGGTCATCAAGGTGTGGCTTTTGAGACTACATAACACAGATGCATTGATCTGTAGGGACCCCATTTGTGTCAACCAACCATGGTGGTCAGAAAGCCTAGAGAGCCCCTAGAATATGCAACTGCCACATGGAGATGGTGAACCTACAGTGTGTCAAAAGCAGTTGCATCACAACACCCAACTGGAGTGGGTGTGGGTCATCAAGGTGTGGCTTTTGAGACTACATAATACATATGCATTGATCTGTAGGGACTCCATTTGTGTCAAACAACCATGGTGGTCAGAAATCCTAGAGAGCCCCTAGAATATGCAACTGACACATGGCGATGGTGAACCTACAGTGTGACAGAAGAAGTTGCATCACCACACCCAACTGCAGTATGTGTGGGTCATCAAGGTGTGGCTTTTGAGACTACATAACACAGATGCATTGATCTGTAGGGACTCCATTTGTGTAAAACAACCATAGTGGTCAGAAAGCCCAGAGAGCCCCTAGAAAATGCAACTTCCACATGGAGATGGGTGAACCTGCAGTGTTGCAAAAGCAGTTGCATCACCACACCCAACTGGAGTGTCTGTGGGTCATCAAGGTGTGGATTTTGAGACTACATAACACAAATGCATAGATCTGTAGGGACCCCATTTGTGTCAACCAACCATGGTGGTCAGAACGCCTAGAGAGCCCCTAGAATATGCAATTGCCACATGGAGATGGTGAACCTAGAGTGTCTCAGAAGCAGTTGCATCACCACACCCAACTGGAGTGTGTGTGGGTCATCAAGATGTGGCTTTTGAGACTCCATAACATAGATGCATTGATCTATAGGTACTCCATTTGTGTCAAACAACCATGGTGGTCAGAAAGCCCATAGAGCCCCTAAAATAAGCAACTGCCACATGGAGATGGGTGAACTTGCATTGTGACAGAAGCAGTTGCATCACCACACCCAACTGGAGTGTGTGTGGGTCATCAAGGTGTGGCTTTTGAGACTACATAACACGAATGCATTGATTTGTAGGGACTCCATTTTTTGTCAAAACAACCATGGTGGTCAGAAAGCCCAGAGAGCCCCTAGAATATGCAACTGCCACATGGAGATGAGTGAACCTACAGTGTGACAAGCAGTTGCATCACCACACCCAACTTGAGTGTGTGTGGGTCATCAAGGTGTGGCTTTTGAGACTACATAACACAGATGCATTGATCTGTAGGGACTCCATTTGTGTCAAACGACCATGGTTGTCAGAAAGCCTAGAGAGCCACTAGAATATGCAACTGCCACATGGAGATGGGTGAACCTGTAGTGTGACAAAAGCAGTTGCATCACCACACCCAACTATAGTGTGTGTGTGTCATCAAGGTGTGGCTTTTGAGACTACATAACACAGATGCATTGATCTCTAGGGACTCCATTTGTGTCAAACAACCATGGTGGTCAGAAATCCCATAGAGCCCCTAGAATATGGAACTACCACATGGAGATGGGTCAACTTATAGTGTGACAGAAGCAGTTGCATCAACACACCCAACTGGAGTGTGTGTGGGTCATCAAGGTGTGGCTTTTGACAGTACATAATACATATGCATTGATCTCTATGGAATGCATTTGAGTCAAACAAACATGGTGGTCAAAAAGCCAGAGAGCACCTAGAATATGCAACTGCCACATGGAGATGGTGAACCTGCAGTGTGACAGAAGCAGTTGCAACAACACACCCAACTACATTATGTGTGGGTCCTCATTGTGTGGCTTTTGAGACTACATAACACAGATGCATTGATCTGTAGAGACTCCATTTGTGTCAAACAACAATGGTGGTCAGAAAGCCTACAGAGCCCCTAGAATATGCAACTGCCACATGGAGATGGGTGAACCTGTAGTGTGACAGAAGTAGTTGCATCACCACACCCAACTGGAGTGTGTGTGGGTCATCAAGGTGTGGCTTTTGACACTACATAACACAGATGCATTGATCTCTAGGGACTCCATTTGTGTCAAACAACCATGGTGGTCAGAAAGCCCATAAAGCCCCTAGAATATGCAACCACCACATGGAGATGGGTGAACTTATAGTGACAGAAGAAGTTGCATCACCACACCCAACTGGAGTATCTGTGGGTCATCAAGGTGTGGCTTTTGAGACTACATAATGCAGATGCATTGATCTCTAGGGACTCCATTTGTGTCAAACAAACATGGTTTCAGAAAGCCAGAGAGCCCCTAGAATATTAAACTGCCACATGGAGATGGTGAACCTGTAGTGTGACAGAAGCAGTTGCAACAACACACCCAACTGCAGTATGTGTGGGTCATCAATGTGTGGCTTTTGAGATTGCATAACACAGATGCATAGATCTGTAGGGACTCCATTTGTGTCAAACAACCATGGTGGTCAGAAAGCCTAGAGAGCCCCTAGAATATGCAACTGCCACATGGAGATGGGTGAACCTGTATTGTGACAGAAGCAGTTGCATCACCACACCCAACTAGAGTGTGTGTGGGTCATCAAGGTGTGGCTTTTAGGACTACATAACACAGATACATTGATCTCTAGGGACTCCATTTGTGTCAAACAACCATGGTGGTCAAAAATCCCATAGAGCCCCTAGAATATGGAACTACCACATGGAGATGGGTGAACTTATAGTGTGACAGAAGAAGTTGCATCACCACACCCAACTGGAGTGTGTGTGGGTCATGAAGGTGTGGCTTTTGAGACTACATAATGCAGATGCATTGATCTCTAGGGACTCCATTTGTGTGAAACAACCATGGTGGTCAGAAAGCCCAAAGAGCCCCTAGAATATGCAACTTCCACATGGAGATGGTTGAACCTGTAGTGTGACAGAAGCAGTTGCATCACCAGACCCAACTAGAGTGTGTGTGGGTCATCAAGGTGTGGCTTTTGAGACTCCATAACACAAATGCATTGATCCGTAGGGACTCCATTTGTGTCAAACAACCATGGTGGTCAGAAATCCTAGAGATCCCCTAGAATATGCAACTTCCTCATGGAGATGGGTGAACGTGCAATGTGACAGAAGTAGTTCCCTCACCACACCCAACTGGAGTGTGTGTGGGTCATCAAGGTGTGGCTTTTGAGACTACATAACACAGATGCATTGATCTGTAGGGACCCCATTTGTGTCAACCAACCATGGTGGTCAGAAAGCCTAGAGAGCCCCTAGAATATGCAACTGCCACATGGAGATGGTGAACCTACAGTGTGTCAAAAGCAGTTGCATCACAACACCCAACTGGAGTGGGTGTGGGTCATCAAGGTGTGGCTTTTGAGACTACATAATACATATGCATTGATCTGTAGGGACTCCATTTGTGTCAAACAACCATGGTGGTCAGAAATCCTAGAGAGCCCCTAGAATATGCAACTGACACATGGCGATGGTGAACCTACAGTGTGACAGAAGCAGTTGCATCACCACACCCAACTGCAGTATGTGTGGGTCATCAAGGTGTGGCTTTTGAGACTACATAATGCAGATGCATTGATCTCTAGGGACTCCATTTGTGTCAAACAAACATGGTGGTCAGAAAGCCCAGAGAGCCCCTAGAATATGCAACTGCCACATGGAGATGGTGAACCTGCAGTGTGACAGAAGCAGTTGCAACAACACACCCAACTGCATTATGTGTGGGTCATCAATGTGTGGCTTTTGAGATTACATAACACAGATGCATTGATCTGTAGGGACTCCATTTGTGTCAAACAACCATGGTGGTCAGAAAGCCTAGAGAGCCCCTAGAATATGCAACTGCCACAGGGAGATGGGTGAACCTGTATTGTGACAGAAGCAGTTGCATCACCACACCCAACTAGAGTGTGTGTGGGTCATCAAGGTGTGGCTTTTGAGACTACATAACACAGATGCATTGATCTCTAGGGACTCCATTTGTGTGAAACAACCATGGTGGTCAGAAAGCCCAAAGAGCCCCTAGAATATGCAACTTCCACATGGAGATGGTTGAACCTGTAGTGTGACAGAAGCAGTTGCATCACCAGACCCAACTAGAGTGTGTGTGGGTCATCAAGGTGTGGCTTTTGAGACTCCATAACACAAATGCATTGATCCGTAGGGACTCCATTTGTGTCAAACAACCATGGTGGTCAGAAAGCCCAGAGATCCCCTAGAATATGCAACTTCCTCATGGAGATGGGTGAACGTGCAGTGTGACATAAGTAGTTCCATCAGCACACCCAACTGGAGTGTGTGTGGGTCATCAAGGTGTGGCTTTTGAGACTACATAACACAGATGCATTGATCTGTAGGGACCCCATTTGTGTCAACCAACCATGGTGGTCAGAAAGCCTAGAGAGCCCCTAGAATATGCAACTGCCACATGGAGATGGTGAACCTACAGTGTGTCAAAAGCAGTTGCATCACAACACCCAACTGGAGTGGGTGTGGGTCATCAAGGTGTGGCTTTTGAGACTACATAATACATATGCATTGATCTGTAGGGACTCCATTTGTGTCAAACAACCATGGTGGTCAGAAATCCTAGAGAGCCCCTAGAATATGCAACTGACACATGGCGATGGTGAACCTACAGTGTGACAGAAGCAGTTGCATCACCACACCCAACTGCAGTATGTGTGGGTCATCAAGGTGTGGCTTTTGAGACTACATAACACAGATGCATTGATCTGTAGGGACTCCATTTGTGTAAAACAACCATAGTGGTCAGAAAGCCCAGAGAGCCCCTAGAAAATGCAACTTCCACATGGAGATGGGTGAACCTGCAGTGTGACAAAAGCAGTTGCATCACCACACCCAACTGGAGTGTCTGTGGGTCATCAAGGTGTGGATTTTGAGACTACATAACACAAATGCATAGATCTGTAGGGACCCCATTTGTGTCAACCAACCATGGTGGTCAGAACGCCTAGAGAGCCCCTAGAATATGCAATTGCCACATGGAGATGGTGAACCTAGAGTGTCTCAGAAGCAGTTGCATCACCACACCCAACTGGAGTGTGTGTGGGTCATCAAGATGTGGCTTTTGAGACTCCAGAACATAGATGCATTGATCTATAGGTACTCCATTTGTGTCAAACAACCATGGTGGTCAGAAAGCCCATAGAGCCCCTAAAATAAGCAACTGCCACATGGAGATGGGTGAACTTGCATTGTGACAGAAGCAGTTGCATCACCACACCCAACTGGAGTGTGTGTGGGTCATCAAGGTGTGGCTTTTGAGACTACATAACACGAATGCATTGATTTTTAGGGACTCCATTTTTTGTCAAACAACCATGGTGGGCAGAAAGCCCAGAGAGCCCCTAGAATATGCAACTGCCACATGGAGATGAGTGAACCTACAGTGTGACAAGTAGTTGCATCACCACACCCAACTTGAGTGTGTGTGGGTCATCAAGGTGTGGCTATTGAGACTACATAACACAGATGCATTGATCTGTAGGGACTCCATTTGTGTCAAACGACCATGGTTGTCAGAAGCCTAGAGAGCCCCTAGAATATGCAACTGCCACATGGAGATGGGTGAACCTGTAGTGTGACAAAAGCAGTTGCATCACCACACCCAACTATAGTGTGTGTGGGTCATCAAGGTGTGGCTTTTGAGACTACATAACACAGATGCATTGATCTCTAGGGACTCCATTTGTGTCAAACAACCATGGTGGTCAGAAATCCCATAGAGCCCCTAGAATATGGAACTACCACATGGAGATGGGTCAACTTATAGTGTGACAGAAGCAGTTGCATCAACACACCCAACTGGAGTGTGTGTGGGTCATCAAGGTGTGGCTTTTGAGAGTACATAATACATAAGCATTGATCTCTATGGAATGCATTTGAGTCAAACAAACATCGTGGTCAAAAAGCCAGAGAGCACCTAGAATATGCAACTGCCACATGGAGATGGTGAACCTGCAGTGTGACAGAAGCAGTTGCAACAACACACCCAACTACATTATGTGTGGGTCCTCATTGTGTGGCTTTTCAGACTACATAACACAGATGCATTGATCTGTAGAGACTCCATTTGTGTCAAACAACAATGGTGGTCACAAAGCCTACATAGCCCCTAGAATATGCAACTGCCACATGGAGATGGGTGAACCTGTAGTGTGACAGAAGTAGTTGCATCACCACACCCAACTGGAGTGTGTGTGGGTCATCAAGGTGTGGCTTTTGACACTACATAACACAGATGCATTGATCTCTAGGGACTCCATTTGTGTCAAACAACCATGGTGGTCAGAAAGCCCATAAAGCCCCTAGAATATGCAACCACCACATGGAGATGGGTGAACTTATAGTGACAGAAGAAGTTGCATCACCACACCCAACTGGAGTATCTGTGGGTCATTAAGGTGTGGCTTTTGAGACTACATAATGCAGATGCATTGATCTCTAGGGACTCCATTTGTGTCAAACAAACATGGTGGTCAGACAGCCCAGAGAGCCCCTAGAATATGCAACTGCCACATGGAGATGGTGAACCTGCAGTGTGACAGAAATAGTTGCAACAACACACCCAACTACAGTATGTGTGGGTCATCAATGTGTGGCTTTTGAGATTACATAACACAGATGCATTGATCTGTAGGGACTCCATTTGTGTCAAACAACCATGGTGGTCAGAAATCCTAGAGAGCCCCTAGAATATGCAACTGCCACATGGAGATGGGTGAACCTGTATTGTGACAGAAACAGTTGCATCACCACACCCAACTAGAGTGTGTGTGGGTCATCAAGGTGTGGCTTTTGAGACTACATAACACAGATGCATTGATCTCTAGGGACTCCATTTGTGTCAAACAACCATGGTGGTCAAAAATCCCATAGAGCCCCTAGAATATGGAACTACCACATGGAGATGGGTTAACTTATAGTGTGACAGAAGAAGTTGCATCACCACACCCAACTGGAGTGTGTGTGGGTCATGAAGGTGTGGCTTTTGAGACTACATAACGCAGATGCATTGATCTCTAGGGATTCCATTTGTGTGAAACAACCATGGTGGTCAGAAAGCCCAAAGAGCCCCTAGAATATGCAACTTCCACATGGAGATGGTTGAACCTGTAGTGTGACAGAAGCAGTTGCATCACCAGACCCAACTAGAGTGTGTGTGGGTCATCAAGGTGTGGCTTTTGAGACTCCATAACACAAATGCATTGATCCGTAGGGACTCCATTTGTGTCAAACAACCATGGTGGTCAGAAAGCCCAGAGATCCCCTAGAATATGCAACTTCCTCATGGAGATGGGTGAACGTGCAGTGTGACAGAAGTAGTTCCATCACCACACCCAACTGGAGTGTGTGTGGGTCATCGAGGTGTGGCTTTTGAGACTACATAACACAGATGCATTGATCTGTACGGACCCCATTTGTGTCAACCAACCATGGTGGTCAGAAAGCCTTGAGAGCCCCTAGCATATGCAACTGCCACATGGAGATGGTGAACCTACAGTGTGTCAAAAGCAGTTGCATCACAACACCCAACTGGAGTGGGTGTGGGTCATCAAGGTGTGGCTTTTGAGACTACATAATACATATGCATTGATCTGTAGGGACTCCATTTATGTCAAACAACCATGGTGTTCAGAAATCCTAGAGAGCCCCTAGAATATGCAACTGACACATGGCGATGGTGAACCTACAGTGTGACAGAAGCAGTTGCATCACCACACCCAACTGCAGTATGTGTGGGTCATCAAGGTGTGGCTTTTGAGACTACATAACACAGATGCATTGATCTGTAGGGACTCCATTTGTGTAAAACAACCATAGTGGTCAGAAAGCCCAGAGAGCCCCTAGAAAATGCAACTTCCACATGGAGATGGGTGAACCTGCAGTGTGACAAAAGCAGTTGCATCACCACACCCAACTGGAGTATCTGTGGGTCATCAAGGTGTGGCTTTTGAGACTACATAACACGAATGCATTGATTTGTAGGGACTCCATTTTTTGTCAAACAACCATGGTGGTCAGAAAGCCCAGAGAGCCCCTAGAATATGCAACTGCCACATGGAGATGAGTGAACCTACAGTGTGACAAGCAGTTGCATCACCACACCCAACTTGAGTGTGTGTGGGTCATCAAGGTGTGGCTTTTGAGACTACATAACAGAGATGCATTGATCTGTAGGGACTCCATTTGTGTCAAACGACCATGGTTGTCAGAAAGCCTAGAGAGCCCCTAGAATATGCAACTGCCACATGGAGATGGGTGAACCTGTAGTGTGACAAAAGCAGTTCCATCACAACACCCAACTATAGTGTGTGTGGGTCATCAAGGTGTGGCTTTTGAGACTACATAACACAGATGCATTGATCTGTAGGGACTCCTTTTGTGTCAAACAACCATGGTGGTCAGAAAGCCCATAGTGCCACTAGAATATGCAACTACCACATGGAGATGGGTGAACCTGTAGTGTGACAGAAGCAGTTGCATCACCACACTCACTGGAGTGTGTGTGGGTCATCAAGGCGTGGATTTTGAGACTACATAACGCAGATGCATTGATCTGTAGGGACTCCATTTGTGTCAAACAACCATGGTGGTCAGAAATCCTAGAGAGCCCCTAGAATATGCAACTGACACATGGCGATGGTGAACCTACAGTGTGACAGAAGCAGTTGCATCACCACACCCAATTGCAGTATGTGTGGGTCATCAAGGTGTGGCTTTTGAGACTACATAACACAGATGCATTGATCTGTAGGGACTCCATTTGTGTAAAACAACCATAGTGGTCAGAAAGCCCAGAGAGCCCCTAGAAAATGCAACTTCCACATGGAGATGGGTGAACCTGCAGTGTGACAAAAGCAGTTGCATCACCACACCCAACTGGAGTGTCTGTGGGTCATCAAGGTGTGGCTTTTGAGACTACATAACACAAATGCATAGATCTGTAGGGACCCCATTTGTGTCAACCAACCATGGTGGTCAGAACGCCTAGAGAGCCCCTAGAATATGCAATTGCCACATGGAGATGGGTCAACTTATAGTGTGACAGAAGCAGTTGCATCAACACACCCAACTGGAGTGTGTGTGGGTCATCAAGGTGTGGCTTTTGAGAGTACATAATACATATGCATTGATCTCTGTGGAATGCATTTGAGTCAAACAAACATGGTGGTCAAAAAGCCAGAGAGCACCTAGAATATGCAACTGCCACATGGAGATGGTGAACCTGCAGTGTGACAGAAGCAGTTGCAACAACACACCCAACTACATTATGTGTGGGTCCTCATTGTGTGGCTTTTGAGACTACATAACACAGATGCATTGATCTGTAGAGACTCCATTTGTGTCAAACAACAATGGTGGTCAGAAAGCCTATAGAGCCCCTAGAATATGCAACTGCCACATGGAGATGGGTGAACCTGCAGTGTGACAGAAGTAGTTGAATCACCACACCCAACTGGAGTGTGTGTGGGTCATCAAGGTGTGGCTTTTGACACTACATAACACAGATGCATTGATCTCCAGGTACTCCATTTGTGTCAAACAACCATGGTGGTCAGAAAGCCCATAAAGCCCCTAGAATATGCAACCACCACATGGAGATGGGTGAACTTATAGTGACAGAAGAAGTTGCATCACCACACCCAACTGGAGTATGTGTGGGTCATCAAGGTGTGGCTTTTGAGACTACATAATGCAGATGCATTGATCTCTAGGGACTCCATTTGTGTCAAATAAACATGGTGGTCAGAAAGCCCAGAGAGCCCCTAGAATATGCAACTGCCACATGGAGATGGTGAACCTGCAGTGTGACAGAAGCAGTTGCAACAACACACCCAACTGCAGTATGTGTGGGTCATCAATGTGTGGCTTTTGAGACTACATAACACACATGCATTGATCTTTAGGGACTCCATTTGTGTCAAACAACCATGGTGGTCAGAAAACCCATAGAGCCCCTAGAATATGCAACTACCACATCGAGATGGGTGAACTTATAGTGTGACATAAGAAGTTGCATCACCACACCCAACTGGAGTGTGTGTGGGTCATAAAGGTGTCGCTTTTGAGACTACATAACGCAGATGCATTGATCTCTAGGGACTCCATTTGTATCAAACAACCATGGTGGTCAGAAAGCCCAAAGAGCCCCTAGAATATGCAAGTGCCACATGGAGATGGTGAACCTGCAGTGTGACAGAAGCAGTTGCAACAACACACCGAACTGCAGTATGTGTGGGTCATCAATGTGTGGGTTTTGAGACTACATAACACAGATGCATTGATCTGTAGGGACTCCATTTGTTTCAAACAACCATGGTGGTCAGAAAGCCTAGAGAGCCCCTAGAATATACCACTGCCACATGGAGATGGGTGAACCTATAGTGTGACAGAAGCAGTTGCATCACCACACCCAACTGGAGTGTGTGTGGGTCATCAAGGTGTGGCTTTTGTGACTACATAACATAGATGCATTGATCTCTAGGGACTCCATTTGTGTCAAACAACCATGGTGGTCAGAAAGCCCATAGAGCCCTAGAATATGCAACTACCACATGGAGATGGGTGAACTTATAGTGTGACAGAAGAAGTTCCATCACCACACCCAACTGGAGTGTGTGTGGGTCATCAAGGTGTGGCTTTTGAGACTACATAACGCAGATGCATTGATCTCTAGGGAGTCCATTTGTGTCAAACAACCATGGTGGTCAGAAAGCCTAGAGAGCCCCTAGAATATGCAACTGCCACATGGAGATGGTGAACCTGCAGTGTGACAGAAGCAGTTGCAACGACACACCCAACTGCTGTATGTGTGGGTCATCAATGTGTGGCTTTTGAGACTACATAACACAGATGCATTGATCTGTAGGGACTCCATTTGTGTCAAACAACCATGGTGGTCAGAAAGCCTAGAGAGCCCCTGAAATATCCAACTGCCACATGGAGATGGGTGAACCTGTAGTGTGACAGAAGCAGTTGCATCACCACACCCAACTGGAGTGTGCGTGGGTCATCAAGGTGTGGCTTTTGAGACTACACAACACAGATGCATTGATCTCTAGGGACTCCATTTGTGTCAAACAACAAGGGTGGTCAGAAAGCTCATAGAGCCCCTAGAATATGCAACTACCACATGTATATGGGTGAACTTATAGTGTGACAGAAGAAGTTGCATAACCACACCCAACTGGAGTGTGGGTGGGTCATCAAGGTGTGGCTTTTGAGACTACATAACGCAGATGCATTGATCTCTAGGGACTCCATTTGTGTCAAACAACCATGGTGGTCAGAAAGCCCAGAGAGCCCCTAGAATATGCAACTGCCACATGGAGATGGGTGAACCTTTAGTGTGAGAAAAGTAACTGCATCACCACACCCAACTGGAATGTGTGTGGGTCATCAAGGTGTGGATTTTGAGACTCCATACCACAGATGCATTGATCTGTAGGGACTCCATTTGTGTCAAAGAACCATGGTGGTCAAAAAGCCCAGAGACCCCCTAGAATATGCAACTTCCACATGGAGATGGGTGAACCTCAAGTGTGACAGAAGCAGTTGCATCAACACACCCAACTGGAGTGTGTGTGGGTCATCAAGGTGTGGCTTTTGAGACTACATAATACAGATGCATTGATCTCTATGGACTGCATTTGAGTCAAACAAACATGGTGGTCAGAAAGCCAGAGAGCCCCTAGAATATGCAACTGCCACATGGAGATTGTGAACCTGAAGTGTGACAGAAGCAGTTCCAACAACACACCCAACTACAGTATGTGTGGGTAATCAATGTGTGGCTTTTGAGACTACATAACACAGATGCATTGATCTATAGGGACTCCATTTGTGTCAAACAACCATGGTGGTCAGAAAGCCAAGAGAGCCCTAGAATATGCAACTGCCACATGGAGATGGGTGAACCTGTAGTGTGACAGAAGCAGTTGCATCACCACACCGAACTGGAGTGTGTGTGGGTCATCAAGGTGTGGCTTTTGAGACTACATAACACAGATGAATTGATCTCTAGGGACTCCATTTGTGTCAAACAACCATGGTGGTCAGAAAGCCCATAGAGCCCCTAGAATATGCAACTACCACATGGAGATGGGTGAACTTATAGTGACAGAAGAAGTTGCATCACCACACCCAACTGGAGTATGTGTGGGTCATCAAGGTGTGGCTTTTGAGACTACATAACACAGATGCATTGATCTCTAGGGAGTCCATTTGTGTCAAACAACCATGGTGGTCAGAAAGCCTAGAGAGCCCCTAGAATATGCAACTGCCACATGGAGATGGTGAACCTGCAGTGTGACAGAAGAAGTTGCATCACCACACCCAACTGGAGTATGTGTGGGTCATCAAGGTGTGGCTTTTGAGACGACATAACACATATGCATTGATCTCTAGGGACTCCATTTGTGTCAAACAACCATGGTGGTCAGAAAGCCTAGAGAGCCCCTGGAATATCGAACTGCCACATGGAGATGGGTGAACCTGTAGTGTGACAGAAGCAGTTGCATCACCACACCAAACTAGAGTGTGCGTGGGTCATCAAGGTGTGGCTTTTGAGACTACATAACATAGATGCATTGATCTCTAGGGACTCCATTTGTGTCAAACAACAAGGATGGCATAGAGCCCCTAGAATATGGAACTACCACATGGATATGGGTGAACTTATAGTGTGACAGAAGAAGTTGCATCACCACACCCAACTGGAGTGTGTGTGGGTCATCAAGGTGTGGCTTTTGAGACTACATAACGCAGATGCATTGATCTCTAGGGACTAAATTTGTGTCAAACAACCATGGTGGTCACAAACCCCAGAGAGCCCCTAGAATATGCAACTGCCACATGGAGATGGGTGAACCTGTAGTGTGACAAAAGTAACTGCATCACCACACCCAACTAGAGTGTGTGTGGGTCATCAAGGTGTGGATTTTGAGACTCCATAACACAGATGCATTGATCTGTAGGGACTCCATTTGTGTCAAAGAACCATGGTGGTCAGAAAGCCCAGAGAGCCCCTAGAATATGCAACTTCCACATGGAGATGGGTGAACCTAAAGTGTGACAGAAGCAGTTGCATCAACACACCCAACTGGAGTGTGTGTGGGTCATCAAGGTGTGGCCTTTGAGACTACATAATATAGATGCATTGATCTCTATGGACTGCATTTGAGTCAAACAAACATGGTGGACAGAAAGCCAGAGAGCCTCTAGAATATGCAACTACCACATGGAGATTGTGAACCTGAAGTGTGACAGAAGCAGTTGCAACAACACACCCAACTGCAGTATGTGTGGGTCATCAATGTGTGGCTTTTGAGACTACATAACACAGATGCATTGATCTATAGGGACTCCATTTGTGTCAAACAACCATGGTGGTCAGAAAGCCTAGAGAGCCCCTAGAATATGCAACTGCCACTTGGAGATGGGTGAACCTGTAGTGTGACAGAAGCAGTTGCATCACCACAACCAACTAGAGTGTGTGTGGGTCATCAAGGTGTCTCTTTTGAGACTACATAACACAGATGCATTGATCTCTAGGGACTCCATTTGTGTCAAACAACCATGGTGGTCAGAAAGCCCATAGAGCCCCTAGAATATGCAACTACCACATGGAGATGGGTGAACTTATAGTGACAGAAGAAGTTAAATCACTACACCCAACTGGAGTATGTGTGGGTCATCAAGGTGTTGCTTTTGAGACTACATAATGCAGATGCATTGATCTCTAGGGAGTCCATTTGTGTCAAACAACCATGGTGGTCAGAAAGCCTAGAGAGCCCCTAGAATATGCAACTGCCACATGGAGATGGTGAACCTGTAGTGTGACTGAATCAGTTGCAACAACACACCCAACTGCAGTATGTGTGGGTCATCAATGTATGGCTTTTGACACTACATAACACAGATGCATTGATCTATAGGGACTCCATTTGTGTCAAACAACCATGGTGGTCATAAAGCCTAGAGAGCCCCTGGAATATCCAACTGCCACATGGAGATGGGTGAACCTGTAGTGTGACAGAAGCAGTTGCATCACCACACCCAACTGGAGTGTGCGTGGGTCATCAAGGTGTGGCTTTTGAGACTACATAACACATATGCATTGATCTCTAGGGACTCCATTTGTGTCAAACAACAAGGGTGGTCAGAAAGCCCATACAGCCCCTAGAATATGCAACTACCACATGGATATGGGTGAACTTATAGTGTGACAGAAGAAGTTGCATCACCACACCCAACTGGAGTGTGTGTGGGTCATCAAGGAGTGGCTTTTGAGACTACATAACGCAGATGCATTGATCTCTAGGGACTCCATTTGTGTCAAACAACCATGGTGGTCAGAAAGCCCAGAGAGCCCCTAGAATATGCAACTGCCACATGGAGATGGGTGAACCTGTAGTGTGACAAAAGTAACTGCATCACCACACCCAACTGGAGTGTGTGTGGGTCATCAAGGTGTGGATTTTGAGACTCCATAACACAAATGCATTGATCTGTAGGGACTCCATTTGTGTCAAAGAACCATGGTGGTCAGAAAGCCCAGAGAGCCCCTAGAATATGCAACTTGCACATGGAGATGGGTGAACCTAAAGTGTGACAGAAGCAGTTGCATCAACACACCCAACTGGAGTGTGTGTGGGTCATCAAGGTGTGGCTTTTGAGACTACATAATACAGATGCATTGATCTCTATGGACTGCATTTCAGTCAAACAAACATGTTGGTCAGAAAGCCAGAGAGCCCCTAGAATATGCAACTGCCACATGGAGATTGTGAACCTGAAGTGTGACAGAAGCAGTTGCAGCAACACACCCAACTGCAGTATGTGTGGGTCATCAATGTGTGTCTTTTGAGACTACATAACACAGATGCATTGATCTATAGGGACTCCATTTGTATCAAACAACCATGGTGGTCAGAAAGCCTAGAGAGCCCCTAGAATATGCAACTGCCACATGGAGATGGGTGAACCTGTAGTGTGACAGAAGCAGTTGCATCACCACACCCAACTAGAGTGTGTGTGGGTCATCAAGGTGTGGCTTTTGAGACTACATAACACCGATGCATTGATCTCTAGGGACTCCATTTGTGTCAAACAACCATGGTGGTCAGAAAGCCCATAGAGCCCCTAGAATATGCAACTACCACATGGAGATGAGTGAACTTATAGTGTGACAGAAGAAGTTGCATCACCACACCCAACTAGAGTGTGTGTGGGTCATCAAGGTGTGGCTTTTGAGACTACATAACGCAAATGCATTGATCTCTAGGGACTCCATTTGTGTCAAACAACCATGGTGGTCAGAAAGCCAAGAGATCCCCTAGAATATGCAACTGCCACATGGAGATGAGTGAACCTGTAGTATGACAGAAGAAGTTGCATCACCACACCCAACTGGAGTGTGTGTGGGTCATCAAGGTGTGGACTTTGAGACTCCATCACACAGATGCATTGATCTGTAGGGACTCCATTTGTGTCAAACAACCATGGTGGTCAGAAAGCCCAGAGAGCCCCTAGAATATGCAACTTCCACATGGAGATGGGTGAACCTAAAGTGTGACAGAAGCAGTTGCATCAACACACCCAACTGGAGTGTGTGTGGGTCATTATGGTGTGGCTTTTGATACTACATAATACAGATGCAGTGATCTCTATGGACTGCATTTGAGTCAAACAAACATGGTGGTTAGAAAGCCAGAGAGCCCTTAGAATATGCAACTGCCACATGGAGATGGTGAACCTGCAATGTGACAGAAGCAGTTGCAGCAACACACCCAACTGTAGTATGTGTGGGTCATCAATGTGTGGCTTTTGAGACTACATAACACAGATGCATTGATCTTTAGGGACTCCATTTGTATCAAACAACCATGGTGGTCAGAAATCCTACAGAGCCCCTAGAATATGCAACTGCCACATGGAGATGGGTGAACCTGTAGTATGACAGAAGTAGTTGCATCACCACACCCAACTGGAGTGTGTGTCGGTCATCAAGGTGTGGATTTTGAGACTCCATAACACAGATGCATTGATTTGTAGGGACTCCATTTGTGTCAAATAACCATTGTGGTCAGAAAGCTCTGAGAGCCTCTAGAATATGCAACTTCCACATGGAGATGGTGAACCTGCAGTGTGACAGAAGCAGTTGCAACAACACACCCAACTACATTATGTGTGGGTCCTCATTGTGTGGCTTTTCAGACTACATAACACAGATGCATTGATCTGTAGAGACTCCATTTGTGTCAAACAACAATGGTGGTCACAAAGCCTACATAGCCCCTAGAATATGCAACTGCCACATGGAGATGGGTGAACCTGTAGTGTGACAGAAGTAGTTGCATCACCACACCCAACTGGAGTGTGTGTGGGTCATCAAGGTGTGGCTTTTGACACTACATAACACAGATGCATTGATCTCTAGGGACTCCATTTGTGTCAAACAACCATGGTGGTCAGAAAGCCCATAAAGCACCTAGAATATGCAACCACCACATGGAGATGGGTGAACTTATAGTGACAGAAGAAGTTGCATCACCACACCCAACTGGAGTATCTGTGGGTCATTAAGGTGTGGCTTTTGAGACTACATAATGCAGATGCATTGATCTCTAGGGACTCCATTTGTGTCAAACAAACATGGTGGTCAGACAGCCCAGAGAGCCCCTAGAATATGCAACTGCCACATGGAGATGGTGAACCTGCAGTGTGACAGAAATAGTTGCAACAACACACCCAACTACAGTATGTGTGGGTCATCAATGTGTGGCTTTTGAGATTACATAACACAGATGCATTGATCTGTAGGGACTCCATTTGTGTCAAACAACCATGGTGGTCAGAAATCCTAGAGAGCCCCTAGAATATGCAACTGCCACATGGAGATGGGTGAACCTGTATTGTGACAGAAACAGTTGCATCACCACACCCAACTAGAGTGTGTGTGGGTCATCAAGGTGTGGCTTTTGAGACTACATAACACAGATGCATTGATCTCTAGGGACTCCATTTGTGTCAAACAACCATGGTGGTCAAAAATCCCATAGAGCCCCTAGAATATGGAACTACCACATGGAGATGGGTTAACTTATAGTGTGACAGAAGAAGTTGCATCACCACACCCAACTGGAGTGTGTGTGGGTCATGAAGGTGTGGCTTTTGAGACTACATAACGCAGATGCATTGATCTCTAGGGATTCCATTTGTGTGAAACAACCATGGTGGTCAGAAAGCCCAAAGAGCCCCTAGAATATGCAACTTCCACATGGAGATGGTTGAACCTGTAGTGTGACAGAAGCAGTTGCATCACCAGACCCAACTAGAGTGTGTGTGGGTCATCAAGGTGTGGCTTTTGAGACTCCATAACACAAATGCATTGATCCGTAGGGACTCCATTTGTGTCAAACAACCATGGTGGTCAGAAAGCCCAGAGATCCCCTAGAATATGCAACTTCCTCATGGAGATGGGTGAACGTGCAGTGTGACAGAAGTAGTTCCATCACCACACCCAACTGGAGTGTGTGTGGGTCATCGAGGTGTGGCTTTTGAGACTACATAACACAGATGCATTGATCTGTACGGACCCCATTTGTGTCAACCAACCATGGTGGTCAGAAAGCCTTGAGAGCCCCTAGCATATGCAACTGCCACATGGAGATGGTGAACCTACAGTGTGTCAAAAGCAGTTGCATCACAACACCCAACTGGAGTGGGTGTGGGTCATCAAGGTGTGGCTTTTGAGACTACATAATACATATGCATTGATCTGTAGGGACTCCATTTATGTCAAACAACCATGGTGTTCAGAAATCCTAGAGAGCCCCTAGAATATGCAACTGACACATGGCGATGGTGAACCTACAGTGTGACAGAAGCAGTTGCATCACCACACCCAACTGCAGTATGTGTGGGTCATCAAGGTGTGGCTTTTGAGACTACATAACACAGATGCATTGATCTGTAGGGACTCCATTTGTGTAAAACAACCATAGTGGTCAGAAAGCCCAGAGAGCCCCTAGAAAATGCAACTTCCACATGGAGATGGGTGAACCTGCAGTGTGACAAAAGCAGTTGCATCACCACACCCAACTGGAGTATCTGTGGGTCATCAAGGTGTGGCTTTTGAGACTACATAACACGAATGCATTGATTTGTAGGGACTCCATTTTTTGTCAAACAACCATGGTGGTCAGAAAGCCCAGAGAGCCCCTAGAATATGCAACTGCCACATGGAGATGAGTGAACCTACAGTGTGACAAGCAGTTGCATCACCACACCCAACTTGAGTGTGTGTGGGTCATCAAGGTGTGGCTTTTGAGACTACATAACAGAGATGCATTGATCTGTAGGGACTCCATTTGTGTCAAACGACCATGGTTGTCAGAAAGCCTAGAGAGCCCCTAGAATATGCAACTGCCACATGGAGATGGGTGAACCTGTAGTGTGACAAAAGCAGTTCCATCACAACACCCAACTATAGTGTGTGTGGGTCATCAAGGTGTGGCTTTTGAGACTACATAACACAGATGCATTGATCTGTAGGGACTCCTTTTGTGTCAAACAACCATGGTGGTCAGAAAGCCCATAGTGCCACTAGAATATGCAACTACCACATGGAGATGGGTGAACCTGTAGTGTGACAGAAGCAGTTGCATCACCACACTCACTGGAGTGTGTGTGGGTCATCAAGGCGTGGATTTTGAGACTACATAACGCAGATGCATTGATCTGTAGGGACTCCATTTGTGTCAAACAACCATGGTGGTCAGAAATCCTAGAGAGCCCCTAGAATATGCAACTGACACATGGCGATGGTGAACCTACAGTGTGACAGAAGCAGTTGCATCACCACACCCAATTGCAGTATGTGTGGGTCATCAAGGTGTGGCTTTTGAGACTACATAACACAGATGCATTGATCTGTAGGGACTCCATTTGTGTAAAACAACCATAGTGGTCAGAAAGCCCAGAGAGCCCCTAGAAAATGCAACTTCCACATGGAGATGGGTGAACCTGCAGTGTGACAAAAGCAGTTGCATCACCACACCCAACTGGAGTGTCTGTGGGTCATCAAGGTGTGGCTTTTGAGACTACATAACACAAATGCATAGATCTGTAGGGACCCCATTTGTGTCAACCAACCATGGTGGTCAGAACGCCTAGAGAGCCCCTAGAATATGCAATTGCCACATGGAGATGGGTCAACTTATAGTGTGACAGAAGCAGTTGCATCAACACACCCAACTGGAGTGTGTGTGGGTCATCAAGGTGTGGCTTTTGA
Organism: Avena sativa; assembly: GCA_916181665.1. NCBI lineage: Eukaryota > Viridiplantae > Streptophyta > Magnoliopsida > Poales > Poaceae > Avena > Avena sativa. The sequence continues at coordinate 328,081,235 of OV702289.1, forward strand.
GAGTACATAATACATATGCATTGATCTCTGTGGAATGCATTTGAGTCAAACAAACATGGTGGTCAAAAAGCCAGAGAGCACCTAGAATATGCAACTGCCACATGGAGATGGTGAACCTGCAGTGTGACAGAAGCAGTTGCAACAACACACCCAACTACATTATGTGTGGGTCCTCATTGTGTGGCTTTTGAGACTACATAACACAGATGCATTGATCTGTAGAGACTCCATTTGTGTCAAACAACAATGGTGGTCAGAAAGCCTATAGAGCCCCTAGAATATGCAACTGCCACATGGAGATGGGTGAACCTGCAGTGTGACAGAAGTAGTTGAATCACCACACCCAACTGGAGTGTGTGTGGGTCATCAAGGTGTGGCTTTTGACACTACATAACACAGATGCATTGATCTCCAGGTACTCCATTTGTGTCAAACAACCATGGTGGTCAGAAAGCCCATAAAGCCCCTAGAATATGCAACCACCACATGGAGATGGGTGAACTTATAGTGACAGAAGAAGTTGCATCACCACACCCAACTGGAGTATGTGTGGGTCATCAAGGTGTGGCTTTTGAGACTACATAATGCAGATGCATTGATCTCTAGGGACTCCATTTGTGTCAAATAAACATGGTGGTCAGAAAGCCCAGAGAGCCCCTAGAATATGCAACTGCCACATGGAGATGGTGAACCTGCAGTGTGACAGAAGCAGTTGCAACAACACACCCAACTGCAGTATGTGTGGGTCATCAATGTGTGGCTTTTGAGACTACATAACACACATGCATTGATCTTTAGGGACTCCATTTGTGTCAAACAACCATGGTGGTCAGAAAACCCATAGAGCCCCTAGAATATGCAACTACCACATCGAGATGGGTGAACTTATAGTGTGACATAAGAAGTTGCATCACCACACCCAACTGGAGTGTGTGTGGGTCATAAAGGTGTCGCTTTTGAGACTACATAACGCAGATGCATTGATCTCTAGGGACTCCATTTGTATCAAACAACCATGGTGGTCAGAAAGCCCAAAGAGCCCCTAGAATATGCAAGTGCCACATGGAGATGGTGAACCTGCAGTGTGACAGAAGCAGTTGCAACAACACACCGAACTGCAGTATGTGTGGGTCATCAATGTGTGGGTTTTGAGACTACATAACACAGATGCATTGATCTGTAGGGACTCCATTTGTTTCAAACAACCATGGTGGTCAGAAAGCCTAGAGAGCCCCTAGAATATACCACTGCCACATGGAGATGGGTGAACCTATAGTGTGACAGAAGCAGTTGCATCACCACACCCAACTGGAGTGTGTGTGGGTCATCAAGGTGTGGCTTTTGTGACTACATAACATAGATGCATTGATCTCTAGGGACTCCATTTGTGTCAAACAACCATGGTGGTCAGAAAGCCCATAGAGCCCTAGAATATGCAACTACCACATGGAGATGGGTGAACTTATAGTGTGACAGAAGAAGTTCCATCACCACACCCAACTGGAGTGTGTGTGGGTCATCAAGGTGTGGCTTTTGAGACTACATAACGCAGATGCATTGATCTCTAGGGAGTCCATTTGTGTCAAACAACCATGGTGGTCAGAAAGCCTAGAGAGCCCCTAGAATATGCAACTGCCACATGGAGATGGTGAACCTGCAGTGTGACAGAAGCAGTTGCAACGACACACCCAACTGCTGTATGTGTGGGTCATCAATGTGTGGCTTTTGAGACTACATAACACAGATGCATTGATCTGTAGGGACTCCATTTGTGTCAAACAACCATGGTGGTCAGAAAGCCTAGAGAGCCCCTGAAATATCCAACTGCCACATGGAGATGGGTGAACCTGTAGTGTGACAGAAGCAGTTGCATCACCACACCCAACTGGAGTGTGCGTGGGTCATCAAGGTGTGGCTTTTGAGACTACACAACACAGATGCATTGATCTCTAGGGACTCCATTTGTGTCAAACAACAAGGGTGGTCAGAAAGCTCATAGAGCCCCTAGAATATGCAACTACCACATGTATATGGGTGAACTTATAGTGTGACAGAAGAAGTTGCATAACCACACCCAACTGGAGTGTGGGTGGGTCATCAAGGTGTGGCTTTTGAGACTACATAACGCAGATGCATTGATCTCTAGGGACTCCATTTGTGTCAAACAACCATGGTGGTCAGAAAGCCCAGAGAGCCCCTAGAATATGCAACTGCCACATGGAGATGGGTGAACCTTTAGTGTGAGAAAAGTAACTGCATCACCACACCCAACTGGAATGTGTGTGGGTCATCAAGGTGTGGATTTTGAGACTCCATACCACAGATGCATTGATCTGTAGGGACTCCATTTGTGTCAAAGAACCATGGTGGTCAAAAAGCCCAGAGACCCCCTAGAATATGCAACTTCCACATGGAGATGGGTGAACCTCAAGTGTGACAGAAGCAGTTGCATCAACACACCCAACTGGAGTGTGTGTGGGTCATCAAGGTGTGGCTTTTGAGACTACATAATACAGATGCATTGATCTCTATGGACTGCATTTGAGTCAAACAAACATGGTGGTCAGAAAGCCAGAGAGCCCCTAGAATATGCAACTGCCACATGGAGATTGTGAACCTGAAGTGTGACAGAAGCAGTTCCAACAACACACCCAACTACAGTATGTGTGGGTAATCAATGTGTGGCTTTTGAGACTACATAACACAGATGCATTGATCTATAGGGACTCCATTTGTGTCAAACAACCATGGTGGTCAGAAAGCCAAGAGAGCCCTAGAATATGCAACTGCCACATGGAGATGGGTGAACCTGTAGTGTGACAGAAGCAGTTGCATCACCACACCGAACTGGAGTGTGTGTGGGTCATCAAGGTGTGGCTTTTGAGACTACATAACACAGATGAATTGATCTCTAGGGACTCCATTTGTGTCAAACAACCATGGTGGTCAGAAAGCCCATAGAGCCCCTAGAATATGCAACTACCACATGGAGATGGGTGAACTTATAGTGACAGAAGAAGTTGCATCACCACACCCAACTGGAGTATGTGTGGGTCATCAAGGTGTGGCTTTTGAGACTACATAACACAGATGCATTGATCTCTAGGGAGTCCATTTGTGTCAAACAACCATGGTGGTCAGAAAGCCTAGAGAGCCCCTAGAATATGCAACTGCCACATGGAGATGGTGAACCTGCAGTGTGACAGAAGAAGTTGCATCACCACACCCAACTGGAGTATGTGTGGGTCATCAAGGTGTGGCTTTTGAGACGACATAACACATATGCATTGATCTCTAGGGACTCCATTTGTGTCAAACAACCATGGTGGTCAGAAAGCCTAGAGAGCCCCTGGAATATCGAACTGCCACATGGAGATGGGTGAACCTGTAGTGTGACAGAAGCAGTTGCATCACCACACCAAACTAGAGTGTGCGTGGGTCATCAAGGTGTGGCTTTTGAGACTACATAACATAGATGCATTGATCTCTAGGGACTCCATTTGTGTCAAACAACAAGGATGGCATAGAGCCCCTAGAATATGGAACTACCACATGGATATGGGTGAACTTATAGTGTGACAGAAGAAGTTGCATCACCACACCCAACTGGAGTGTGTGTGGGTCATCAAGGTGTGGCTTTTGAGACTACATAACGCAGATGCATTGATCTCTAGGGACTAAATTTGTGTCAAACAACCATGGTGGTCACAAACCCCAGAGAGCCCCTAGAATATGCAACTGCCACATGGAGATGGGTGAACCTGTAGTGTGACAAAAGTAACTGCATCACCACACCCAACTAGAGTGTGTGTGGGTCATCAAGGTGTGGATTTTGAGACTCCATAACACAGATGCATTGATCTGTAGGGACTCCATTTGTGTCAAAGAACCATGGTGGTCAGAAAGCCCAGAGAGCCCCTAGAATATGCAACTTCCACATGGAGATGGGTGAACCTAAAGTGTGACAGAAGCAGTTGCATCAACACACCCAACTGGAGTGTGTGTGGGTCATCAAGGTGTGGCCTTTGAGACTACATAATATAGATGCATTGATCTCTATGGACTGCATTTGAGTCAAACAAACATGGTGGACAGAAAGCCAGAGAGCCTCTAGAATATGCAACTACCACATGGAGATTGTGAACCTGAAGTGTGACAGAAGCAGTTGCAACAACACACCCAACTGCAGTATGTGTGGGTCATCAATGTGTGGCTTTTGAGACTACATAACACAGATGCATTGATCTATAGGGACTCCATTTGTGTCAAACAACCATGGTGGTCAGAAAGCCTAGAGAGCCCCTAGAATATGCAACTGCCACTTGGAGATGGGTGAACCTGTAGTGTGACAGAAGCAGTTGCATCACCACAACCAACTAGAGTGTGTGTGGGTCATCAAGGTGTCTCTTTTGAGACTACATAACACAGATGCATTGATCTCTAGGGACTCCATTTGTGTCAAACAACCATGGTGGTCAGAAAGCCCATAGAGCCCCTAGAATATGCAACTACCACATGGAGATGGGTGAACTTATAGTGACAGAAGAAGTTGCATCACTACACCCAACTGGAGTATGTGTGGGTCATCAAGGTGTTGCTTTTGAGACTACATAATGCAGATGCATTGATCTCTAGGGAGTCCATTTGTGTCAAACAACCATGGTGGTCAGAAAGCCTAGAGAGCCCCTAGAATATGCAACTGCCACATGGAGATGGTGAACCTGTAGTGTGACTGAATCAGTTGCAACAACACACCCAACTGCAGTATGTGTGGGTCATCAATGTATGGCTTTTGACACTACATAACACAGATGCATTGATCTATAGGGACTCCATTTGTGTCAAACAACCATGGTGGTCAGAAAGCCAGAGAGCCCCTAGAATATGCAACTGCCACATGGAGATTGTGAACCTGAAGTGTGACAGAAGCAGTTCCAACAACACACCCAACTACAGTATGTGTGGGTAATCAATGTGTGGCTTTTGAGACTACATAACACAGATGCATTGATCTATAGGGACTCCATTTGTGTCAAACAACCATGGTGGTCAGAAAGCCAAGAGAGCCCTAGAATATGCAACTGCCACATGGAGATGGGTGAACCTGTAGTGTGACAGAAGCAGTTGCATCACCACACCGAACTGGAGTGTGTGTGGGTCATCAAGGTGTGGCTTTTGAGACTACATAACACAGATGAATTGATCTCTAGGGACTCCATTTGTGTCAAACAACCATGGTGGTCAGAAAGCCCATAGAGCCCCTAGAATATGCAACTACCACATGGAGATGGGTGAACTTATAGTGACAGAAGAAGTTGCATCACCACACCCAACTGGAGTATGTGTGGGTCATCAAGGTGTGGCTTTTGAGACTACATAACACAGATGCATTGATCTCTAGGGAGTCCATTTGTGTCAAACAACCATGGTGGTCAGAAAGCCTAGAGAGCCCCTAGAATATGCAACTGCCACATGGAGATGGTGAACCTGCAGTGTGACAGAAGAAGTTGCATCACCACACCCAACTGGAGTATGTGTGGGTCATCAAGGTGTGGCTTTTGAGACGACATAACACATATGCATTGATCTCTAGGGACTCCATTTGTGTCAAACAACCATGGTGGTCAGAAAGCCTAGAGAGCCCCTGGAATATCGAACTGCCACATGGAGATGGGTGAACCTGTAGTGTGACAGAAGCAGTTGCATCACCACACCAAACTAGAGTGTGCGTGGGTCATCAAGGTGTGGCTTTTGAGACTACATAACATAGATGCATTGATCTCTAGGGACTCCATTTGTGTCAAACAACAAGGATGGCATAGAGCCCCTAGAATATGGAACTACCACATGGATATGGGTGAACTTATAGTGTGACAGAAGAAGTTGCATCACCACACCCAACTGGAGTGTGTGTGGGTCATCAAGGTGTGGCTTTTGAGACTACATAACGCAGATGCATTGATCTCTAGGGACTAAATTTGTGTCAAACAACCATGGTGGTCACAAACCCCAGAGAGCCCCTAGAATATGCAACTGCCACATGGAGATGGGTGAACCTGTAGTGTGACAAAAGTAACTGCATCACCACACCCAACTAGAGTGTGTGTGGGTCATCAAGGTGTGGATTTTGAGACTCCATAACACAGATGCATTGATCTGTAGGGACTCCATTTGTGTCAAAGAACCATGGTGGTCAGAAAGCCCAGAGAGCCCCTAGAATATGCAACTTCCACATGGAGATGGGTGAACCTAAAGTGTGACAGAAGCAGTTGCATCAACACACCCAACTGGAGTGTGTGTGGGTCATCAAGGTGTGGCCTTTGAGACTACATAATATAGATGCATTGATCTCTATGGACTGCATTTGAGTCAAACAAACATGGTGGACAGAAAGCCAGAGAGCCTCTAGAATATGCAACTACCACATGGAGATTGTGAACCTGAAGTGTGACAGAAGCAGTTGCAACAACACACCCAACTGCAGTATGTGTGGGTCATCAATGTGTGGCTTTTGAGACTACATAACACAGATGCATTGATCTATAGGGACTCCATTTGTGTCAAACAACCATGGTGGTCAGAAAGCCTAGAGAGCCCCTAGAATATGCAACTGCCACTTGGAGATGGGTGAACCTGTAGTGTGACAGAAGCAGTTGCATCACCACAACCAACTAGAGTGTGTGTGGGTCATCAAGGTGTCTCTTTTGAGACTACATAACACAGATGCATTGATCTCTAGGGACTCCATTTGTGTCAAACAACCATGGTGGTCAGAAAGCCCATAGAGCCCCTAGAATATGCAACTACCACATGGAGATGGGTGAACTTATAGTGACAGAAGAAGTTGCATCACTACACCCAACTGGAGTATGTGTGGGTCATCAAGGTGTTGCTTTTGAGACTACATAATGCAGATGCATTGATCTCTAGGGAGTCCATTTGTGTCAAACAACCATGGTGGTCAGAAAGCCTAGAGAGCCCCTAGAATATGCAACTGCCACATGGAGATGGTGAACCTGTAGTGTGACTGAATCAGTTGCAACAACACACCCAACTGCAGTATGTGTGGGTCATCAATGTATGGCTTTTGACACTACATAACACAGATGCATTGATCTATAGGGACTCCATTTGTGTCAAACAACCATGGTGGTCATAAAGCCTAGAGAGCCCCTGGAATATCCAACTGCCACATGGAGATGGGTGAACCTGTAGTGTGACAGAAGCAGTTGCATCACCACACCCAACTGGAGTGTGCGTGGGTCATCAAGGTGTGGCTTTTGAGACTACATAACACATATGCATTGATCTCTAGGGACTCCATTTGTGTCAAACAACAAGGGTGGTCAGAAAGCCCATACAGCCCCTAGAATATGCAACTACCACATGGATATGGGTGAACTTATAGTGTGACAGAAGAAGTTGCATCACCACACCCAACTGGAGTGTGTGTGGGTCATCAAGGAGTGGCTTTTGAGACTACATAACGCAGATGCATTGATCTCTAGGGACTCCATTTGTGTCAAACAACCATGGTGGTCAGAAAGCCCAGAGAGCCCCTAGAATATGCAACTGCCACATGGAGATGGGTGAACCTGTAGTGTGACAAAAGTAACTGCATCACCACACCCAACTGGAGTGTGTGTGGGTCATCAAGGTGTGGATTTTGAGACTCCATAACACAAATGCATTGATCTGTAGGGACTCCATTTGTGTCAAAGAACCATGGTGGTCAGAAATCCCAGAGAGCCCCTAGAATATGCAACTTGCACATGGAGATGGGTGAACCTAAAGTGTGACAGAAGCAGTTGCATCAACACACCCAACTGGAGTGTGTGTGGGTCATCAAGGTGTGGCTTTTGAGACTACATAATACAGATGCATTGATCTCTATGGACTACATTTCAGTCAAACAAACATGTTGGTCAGAAAGCCAGAGAGCCCCTAGAATATGCAACTGCCACATGGAGATTGTGAACCTGAAGTGTGACAGAAGCAGTTGCAGCAACACACCCAACTGCAGTATGTGTGGGTCATCAATGTGTGTCTTTTGAGACTACATAACACAGATGCATTGATCTATAGGGACTCCATTTGTATCAAACAACCATGGTGGTCAGAAAGCCTAGAGAGCCCCTAGAATATGCAACTGCCACATGGAGATGGGTGAACCTGTAGTGTGACAGAAGCAGTTGCATCACCACACCCAACTAGAGTGTGTGTGGGTCATCAAGGTGTGGCTTTTGAGACTACATAACACCGATGCATTGATCTCTAGGGACTCCATTTGTGTCAAACAACCATGGTGGTCAGAAAGCCCATAGAGCCCCTAGAATATGCAACTACCACATGGAGATGAGTGAACTTATAGTGTGACAGAAGAAGTTGCATCACCACACCCAACTAGAGTGTGTGTGGGTCATCAAGGTGTGGCTTTTGAGACTACATAACGCAAATGCATTGATCTCTAGGGACTCCATTTGTGTCAAACAACCATGGTTGTCAGAAAGCCAAGAGATCCCCTAGAATATGCAACTGCCACATGGAGATGAGTGAACCTGTAGTATGACAGAAGAAGTTGCATCACCACACCCAACTGGAGTGTGTGTGGGTCATCAAGGTGTGGACTTTGAGACTCCATCACACAGATGCATTGATCTGTAGGGACTCCATTTGTGTCAAACAACCATGGTGGTCAGAAAGCCCAGAGAGCCCCTAGAATATGCAACTTCCACATGGAGATGGGTGAACCTAAAGTGTGACAGAAGCAGTTGCATCAACACACCCAACTGGAGTGTGTGTGGGTCATTATGGTGTGGCTTTTGATACTACATAATACAGATGCAGTGATCTCTATGGACTGCATTTGAGTCAAACAAACATGGTGGTTAGAAAGCCAGAGAGCCCTTAGAATATGCAACTGCCACATGGAGATGGTGAACCTGCAATGTGACAGAAGCAGTTGCAACAACACACCCAACTGTAGTATGTGTGGGTCATCAATGTGTGGCTTTTGAGACTACATAACACAGATGCATTGATCTTTAGGGACTCCATTTGTATCAAACAACCATGGTGGTCAGAAATCCTACAGAGCCCCTAGAATATGCAACTGCCACATGGAGATGGGTGAACCTGTAGTATGACAGAAGTAGTTGCATCACCACACCCAACTGGAGTGTGTGTCGGTCATCAAGGTGTGGATTTTGAGACTCCATAACACAGATGCATTGATTTGTAGGGACTCCATTTGTGTCAAATAACCATTGTGGTCAGAAAGCTCTGAGAGCCTCTAGAATATGCAACTTCCACATGGAGATGGGTGAACCTAAAGTGTGACAGAAGCAGTTGCATCAACACACACAACTGGAGTGTATGTGGGTCATCAAGGTGTGGCTTTTGAGACTACATAATACATATGCATTGATCTCTATGGACTGCATGTGAGTCAAACAAACATGGTTGTCAGAAAGCCAGAGAGCCCCTAGAATATGCAACTGCCACATGGAGATGGTGAACCTGCAGTGTGACAGAAGCAGTTGCAACAACACACCCAACTTCAGTATGTGTGGGTCATAAGTGTGTGGCTTTTGAGACTACGTAACACAGATGCATTGATCTGTAGGGACTCCATTTGTGTCAAACAACCATGGTGGTCAGAAAGCCCATAGAGCCCCTAGAATATGCAACTACCACATGGAGATGGGTGAACCTGTAGTGTGACAGAAGTAGTTGCATCACCACACCCAACTGGAGTGTGTGTGGGTCATCAAGGCGTGGCTTTTGAGACTACATAATGCAGATGCATTGATGTCTAGGGACTCCATTTGTGTCAAACAACCATGGTGGTCGAAAGCCTAGAGAGCCCCTAGAATATGCAACTGCCACATGGAGATGGGTGAACATGTAGTATGACAGAAGTAGTTGCATCACCACACCCAACTGGAGTGTGTGTGGGTCATCAAGGTGTGGATTTTGAGACTCCATAACATAGATGCATTGATCTGTAGGGACTCCATTTGTGTCAAACAACCATGGTGGTCAGAAAGCCCAGAGATCCTCTAGAATATGCAACTTCCACATGGAGATGGGTGAAACTAAAGTGTGACAGAAGCAGTTGCATCAACACACCCAACTGGAGTGTGTGTGGGTCATCAAGGTGTGGATTTTGAGACTACAAAATACATATGCATTGATCTCTATGGACTGCATTTGAGTCAAACAAACATGGTGGTCAGAAATCCAGAGAGCCCCTAGAATATGCAACTACCACATGGAGATGGTTAACCTGCAGTGTGATAGAAGCAGTTGCAACAACACACCCAACTGCAGTATGTGTGGGTCATCAATGTGTGGCTTTTAAGACTACATAACACATATGCATTGATCTGTAGGGACTTCATTTGTGTCAAACAACCATGGTGATCAAAAAGCCTAGAGAGCCCCTAGAATATGCAACTGCCACATGGAGATGGGTGAACCTGTAGTGTGACAGAAGTAGTTGCATCACCACACCCAACTGGAGTGTGTGTGGGTCATCAAGGTGTGGCTTTAGAGACTACATAACACAGATGTATTGATCTCTAGGAACTCCATTTGTGTCAAACAAGCATGGTGGTCAGAAAGCCCATAGAGCCCCTAGAATATGCAACTACCACATGGAGATGGGTGAACTTATAGTGACAGAAGAAGTTGCATCACTACACCCAACTGGAGTATGTGTGGGTCATCAAGGTGTTGCTTTTGAGACTACATAATGCAGATGCATTGATCTCTAGGGAGTCCATTTGTGTCAAACAACCATGGTGGTCAGAAAGCCTAGAGAGCCCCTAGAATATGCAACTGCCACATGGAGATGGTGAACCTGTAGTGTGACAGAATCAGTTGCAACAACACACCCAACTGCAGTATGTGTGGGTCATCAATGTATGGCTTTTGACACTACATAACACAGATGCATTGATCTGTAGGGACTCCATTTGTGTTAAACAACCATGGTGGTCAGAAAGCCTAGAGAGCCCCTGGAATATCCAACTGCCACATGGAGATGGGTGAACCTGTAGTGTGACAGAAGCAGTTGCATCACCACACCCAACTGGAGTGTGCGTGGGTCATCAAGGTGTGGCTTTTGAGACTACATAACACATATGCATTGATCTCTAGGGACTCCATTTGTGTCAAACAACAAGGGTGGTCAGAAAGCCCGTACAGCCCCTAGAATATGCAACTACCACATGGATATGGGTGAACTTATAGTGTGACAGAAGAAGTTGCATCACCACACCCAACTGGAGTGTGTGTGGGTCATCAAGGAGTGGCTTTTGAGACTACATAACGCAGATGCATTGATCTCTAGGGACTCCATTTGTGTCAAACAACCATGGTGGTCAGAAAGCCCAGAGAGCCCCTAGAATATGCAACTGCCACATGGAGATGGGTGAACCTGTAGTGTGACAAAAGTAACTGCATCACCACACCCAACTGGAGTGTGTGTGGGTCATCAAGGTGTGGATTTTGAGACTCCATAACACAAATGCATTGATCTGTAGGGACTCCATTTGTGTCAAAGAACCATGGTGGTCAGAAAGCCCAGAGAGCCCCTAGAATATGCAACTTACACATGGAGATGGGTGAACCTAAAGTGTGACAGAAGCAGTTGCATCAACACACGCAACTGGAGTGTGTGTGGGTCATCAAGGTGTGGCTTTTGAGACTACATAATACAGATGCATTGATCTCTATGGACTGCATTTCAGTCAAACAAACATGTTGGTCAGAAAGCCAGAGAGCCCCTAGAATATGCAACTGCCACATGGAGATTGTGAACCTGAAGTGTGACAGAAGCAGTTGCAGCAACACACCCAACTGCAGTATGTGTGGGTCATCAATGTGTGGCTTTTGAGACTACATAACACAGATGCATTGATCTATAGGGACTCCATTTGTATCAAACAACCATGGTGGTCAGAAAGCCTAGAGAGCCCCTAGAATATGCAACTGCCACATGGAGATGGGTGAACCTGTAGTGTGACAGAAGCAGTTGCATCACCACACCCAACTAGAGTGTGTGTGGGTCATCAAGGTGTGGCTTTTGAGACTACATAACACCGATGCATTGATATCTAGGGACTCCATTTGTGTCAAACAACCATGGTGGTAAGAAAGCCCATAGAGCCCCTAGAATATGCAACTACCACATGGAGATGAGTGAACTTATAGTGTGACAGAAGAAGTTGCATCACCACACCCAACTAGAGTGTGTGTGGGTCATCAAGGTGTGGCTTTTGAGACTACATAACGCAAATGCATTGATCTCTAGGGACTCCATTTGTGTCAAACAACCATGGTGGTCAGAAAGCCCAGAGAGCCCCTAGAATATGCAACTGCCACATGGAGATGAGTGAACCTGTAGTATGACAGAAGAAGTTGCATCACCACACCCAACTGGAGTGTGTGTGGGTCATCAAGGTGTGGACTTTGAGACTCCATCACACAGATGCATTGATTTGTAGGGACTCCATTTGTGTCAAATAACCATTGTGGTCAGAAAGCTCAGAGAGCCTCTAGAATATGCAACTTCCACATGGAGATGGGTGAACCTAAAGTGTGACAGAAGCAGTTGCATCAACACACACAACTGGAGTGTATGTGGGTCATCAAGGTGTGGCTTTTGAGACTACATAATACATATGCATTGATCTCTATGGACTGCATTTGAGTCAAACAAACATGGTGGTCAGAAAGCCAGAGAGCCCCTAGAATATGCAACTGCCACATGGAGATGGTGAACCTGCAGTGTGACAGAAGCAGTTGCAACAACACACCCAACTTCAGTATGTGTGGGTCATAAGTGTGTGGCTTTTGAGACTACGTAACACAGATGCATTGATCTGTAGGGACTCCATTTGTGTCAAACAACCATGGTGGTCAGAAAGCCCATAGAGCCCCTAGAATATGCAACTACCACATGGAGATGGGTGAACCTGTAGTGTGACAGAAGCAGTTGCATCACCACACCCAACTGGAGTGTGTGTGGGTCATCAAGGCGTGGCTTTTGAGACTACATAATGCAGATGCATTGATGTCTAGGGACTCCATTTGTGTCAAACAACCATGGTGGTCGAAAGCCCAGAGAGCCCCTAGAATATGCAACTGCCACATGGAGATGGGTGAACATGTAGTATGACAGAAGTAGTTGCATCACCACACCCAACTGGAGTGTGTGTGGGTCATCAAGGTGTGGATTTTGAGACTCCATAACATAGATGCATTGATCTGTAGGGACTCCATTTGTGTCAAACAACCATGGTGGTCAGAAAGCCCAGAGATCCTCTAGAATATGCAACTTCCACATGGAGATGGGTGAAACTAAAGTGTGACAGAAGCAGTTGCATCAACACACCCAACTGGAGTGTGTGTGGGTCATCAAGGTGTGGCTTTTGAGACTACAAAATACATATGCATTGATCTCTATGGACTGCATTTGAGTCAAACAAACATGGTGGTCAGAAATCCAGAGAGCCCCTAGAATATGCAACTACCACATGGAGATGGTTAACCTGCAGTGTGATAGAAGCAGTTGCAACAACACACCCAACTGCAGTATGTGTGGGTCATCAATGTGTGGCTTTTAAGACTACATAACACATATGCATTGATCTGTAGGGACTTCATTTGCGTCAAACAACCATGGTGATCAGAAAGCCTAGAGAGCCCCTAGAATATGCAACTGCCACATGGAGATGGGTGAACCTGTATTGTGACAGAAGTAGTTGCATCACCACACCCAACTGGAGTGTGTGTGGGTCATCAAGGTGTGGCTTTAGAGACTACATAACACAGATGCATTGATCTCTAGGAACTCCATTTGTGTCAAACAAGCATGGTGGTCAGAAAGCCCATAGAGCCCCTAGAATATGCAACTACCACATGGAGATGGGTGAACTTATAGTGACAGAAGAAGTTGCATCACTACACCCAACTGGAGTATGTGTGGGTCATCAAGGTGTTGCTTTTGAGACTACATAATGCAGATGCATTGATCTCTAGGGAGTCCATTTGTGTCAAACAACCATGGTGGTCAGAAAGCCTAGAGAGCCCCTAGAATATGCAACTGCCACATGGAGATGGTGAACCTGTAGTGTGACAGAATCAGTTGCAACAACACACCCAACTGCAGTATGTGTGGGTCATCAATGTATGGCTTTTGACACTACATAACACAGATGCATTGATCTGTAGGGACTCCATTTGTGTTAAACAACCATGGTGGTCAGAAAGCCTAGAGAGCCCCTGGAATATCCAACTGCCACATGGAGATGGGTGAACCTGTAGTGTGACAGAAGCAGTTGCATCACCACACCCAACTGGAGTGTGCGTGGGTCATCAAGGTGTGGCTTTTGAGACTACATAACACATATGCATTGATCTCTAGGGACTCCATTTGTGTCAAACAACAAGGGTGGTCAGAAAGCCCATACAGCCCCTAGAATATGCAACTACCACATGGATATGGGTGAACTTATAGTGTGATAGAAGAAGTTGCATCACCACACCCAACTGGAGTGTGTGTGGGTCATCAAGGAGTGGCTTTTGAGACTACATAACGCAGATGCATTGATCTCTAGGGACTCCATTTGTGTCAAACAACCATGGTGGTCAGAAAGCCCAGAGAGCCCCTAGAATATGCAACTGCCACATGGAGATGGGTGAACCTGTAGTGTGACAAAAGTAACTGCATCACCACACCCAACTGGAGTGTGTGTGGGTCATCAAGGTGTGGATTTTGAGACTCCATAACACAAATGCATTGATCTGTAGGGACTCCATTTGTGTCAAAGAACCATGGTGGTCAGAAAGCCCAGACAGCCCCTAGAATATGCAACTTACACATGGAGATGGGTGAACCTAAAGTGTGACAGAAGCAGTTGCATCAACACACGCAACTGGAGTGTGTGTGGGTCATCAAGGTGTGGCTTTTGAGACTACATAATACAGATGCATTGATCTCTATGGACTGCATTTCAGTCAAACAAACATGTTGGTCAGAAAGCCAGAGAGCCCCTAGAATATGCAACTGCCACATGGAGATTGTGAACCTGAAGTGTGACAGAAGCAGTTGCAGCAACACACCCAACTGCAGTATGTGTGGGTCATCAATGTGTGGCTTTTGAGACTACATAACACAGATGCATTGATCTATAGGGACTCCATTTGTATCAAACAACCATGGTGGTCAGAAAGCCTAGAGAGCCCCTAGAATATGCAACTGCCACATGGAGATGGGTGAACCTGTAGTGTGACAGAAGCAGTTGCATCACCACACCCAACTAGAGTGTGTGTGGGTCATCAAGGTGTGGCTTTTGAGACTACATAACACCGATGCATTGATCTCTAGGGACTCCATTTGTGTCAAACAACCATGGTGGTCAGAAAGCCCATAGAGCCCCTAGAATATGCAACTACCACATGGAGATGAGTGAACTTATAGTGTGACAGAAGAAGTTGCATCACCACACCCAACTAGAGTGTGTGTGGGTCATCAAGGTGTGGCTTTTGAGACTACATAACGCAAATGCATTGATCTCTAGGGACTCCATTTGTGTCAAACAACCATGGTGGTCAGAAAGCCCAGAGAGCCCCTAGAATATGCAACTGCCACATGGAGATGAGTGAACCTGTAGTATGACAGAAGAAGTTGCATCACCACACCCAACTGGAGTGTGTGTGGGTCATCAAGGTGTGGACTTTGAGACTCCATCACACAGATGCATTGATCTGTAGGGACTCCATTTGTGTCAAACAACCATGGTGGTCAGAAAGCCCAGAGAGCCCCTAGAATATGCAACTTCCACATGGAGATGGGTGAACCTAAAGTGTGACAGAAGCAGTTGCATCAACACACCCAACTGGAGTGTGTGTGGGTCATTATGGTGTGGCTTTTGATACTACATAATACAGATGCAGTGATCTCTATGGACTGCATTTGAGTCAAACAAACATGGTGGTTAGAAAGCCAGAGAGCCCTTAGAATATGCAACTGCCACATGGAGATGGTGAACCTGCAATTTGACAGAAGTAGTTGCAGCAACACACCCAACTGTAGTATGTGTGGGTCATCAATGTGTGGCTTTTGAGACTACATAACACAGATGCATTGATCTTTAGGGACTCCATTTGTATCAAACAACCATGGTGGTCAGAAATCCTACAGAGCCCCTAGAATATGCAACTGCCACATGGAGATGGGTGAACCTGTAGTATGACAGAAGTAGTTGCATCACCACACCCAACTAGAGTGTGTGTCGGTCATCAAGGTGTGGATTTTGAGACTCCATAACACAGATGCATTGATTTGTAGGGACTCCATTTGTGTCAAACAACCATGGTGGTCAGAGAGCCCAGAGAGCCCCTAGAATATGCAACTGCCACATGGAGATGGTGAACCTGCAGTGTGACAGAAGCAGTTGCAACAACACACCCAACTTCAGTATGTGTGGGTCATCAATGTGTGGCTTTTGAGACTACGTAACACAGATGCATTGATCTGTAGGGACTCCATATGTGTCAAACAACCATGGTGGTCAGAAAGCCCATAGAGCCCCTAGAATATGCAACTACCACATGGAGATGGGTGAACCTGTAGTGTGACAGAAGCAGTTGCATCACCACACCCAACTGGAGTGTGTGTGGGTCATCAAAGTGTGGCTTTTGAGACTACATAACACAGATGCATTGATCTCTAGGGACTCCATTTGTGTCAAACAACCATGGTGGTCAAAAAGCCTAGAGAGCCCCTAGAATATGCAACTGCCACATGGAGATGGGTGAACCTGTAGTGTGACAGAAGCAGTTGCATCACCACACCCAACTGGAGTGTGTGTGGGTCATCAAGGCGTGGCTTTTGAGACTACATAATGCAGATGCATTGATGTCTAGGGACTCCATTTGTGTCAAACAACCATGGTGGTCGAAAGCCCAGAGAGCCCCTAGAATATGCAACAGCCACATGGAGATGGGTGAACATGTAGTATGACAGAAGTAGTTGCATCACCACACCCAACTGGAGTGTGTGTGGGTCATCAAGGTGTGGATTTTGAGACTCCATAACATAGATGCATTGATCTGTAGGGACTCCATTTGTGTCAAACAACCATGGTGGTCAGAAAGCCCAGAGATCCTCTAGAATATGCAACTTCCACATGGAGATGGGTGAAACTAAAGTGTGACAGAAGCAGTTGCATCAACACACCCAACTGGAGTGTGTGTGGGTCATCAAGGTGTGGCTTTTGAGACTACAAAATACATATGCATTGATCTCTATGGACTGCATTTGAGTCAAACAAACATGGTGGTCAGAAATCCAGAGAGCCCCTAGAATATGCAACTACCACATGGAGATGGTTAACCTGCAGTGTGATAGAAGCAGTTGCAACAACACACCCAACTGCAGTATGTGTGGGTCATGAATGTGTGGCTTTTAAGACTACATAACACATATGCATTGATCTGTAGGGACTTCATTTGTGTCAAACAACCATGGTGATCAGAAAGCCTAGAGAGCCCCTAGAATATGCAACTGCCACATGGAGATGGGTGAACCTGTAGTGTGACAGAAGTAGTTGCATCACCACACCCAACTGGAGTGTGTGTGGGTCATCAAGGTGTGGCTTTAGAGACTACATAACACAGATGCATTGATCTCTAGGAACTCCATTTGTGTCAAACAAGCATGGTGGTCAGAAAGCCCATAGAGCCCCTAGAATATGCAACTACCACATGGAGATGGGTGAACTTATAGTGACAGAAGAAGTTGCATCACTACACCCAACTGGAGTATGTGTGGGTCATCAAGGTGTTGCTTTTGAGACTACATAATGCAGATGCATTGATCTCTAGGGAGTCCATTTGTGTCAAACAACCATGGTGGTCAGAAAGCCTAGAGAGCCCCTAGAATATGCAACTGCCACATGGAGATGGTGAACCTGTAGTGTGACAGAATCAGTTGCAACAACACACCCAACTGCAGTATGTGTGGGTCATCAATGTATGGCTTTTGACACTACATAACACAGATGCATTGATCTGTAGGGACTCCATTTGTGTTAAACAACCATGGTGGTCAGAAAGCCTAGAGAGCCCCTGGAATATCCAACTGCCACATGGAGATGGGTGAACCTGTAGTGTGACAGAAGCAGTTGCATCACCACACCCAACTGGAGTGTGCGTGGGTCATCAAGGTGTGGCTTTTGAGACTACATAACACATATGCATTGATCTCTAGGGACTCCATTTGTGTCAAACAACAAGGGTGGTCAGAAAGCCCATACAGCCCCTAGAATATGCAACTACCACATGGATATGGGTGAACTTATAGTGTGACAGAAGAAGTTGCATCACCACACCCAACTGGAGTGTGTGTGGGTCATCAAGGAGTGGCTTTTGAGACTACATAACGCAGATGCATTGATCTCTAGGGACTCCATTTGTGTCAAACAACCATGGTGGTCAGAAAGCCCAGAGAGCCCCTAGAATATGCAACTGCCACATGGAGATGGGTGAACCTGTAGTGTGACAAAAGTAACTGCATCACCACACCAACTGGAGTGTGTGTGGGTCATCAAGGTGTGGATTTTGAGACTCCATAACACAAATGCATTGATCTGTAGGGACTCCATTTGTGTCAAAGAACCATGGTGGTCAGAAAGCCCAGAGAGCCCCTAGAATATGCAACTTACACATGGAGATGGGTGAACCTAAAGTGTGACAGAAGCAGTTGCATCAACACACGCAACTGGAGTGTGTGTGGGTCATCAAGGTGTGGCTTTTGAGACTACATAATACAGATGCATTGATCTCTATGGACTGCATTTCAGTCAAACAAACATGTTGGTCAGAAAGCCAGAGAGCCCCTAGAATATGCAACTGCCACATGGAGATTGTGAACCTGAAGTGTGACAGAAGCAGTTGCAGCAACACACCCAACTGCAGTATGTGTTGGTCATCAATGTGTGGCTTTTGAGACTACATAACACAGATGCATTGATCTATAGGGACTCCATTTGTATCAAACAACCATGGTGGTCAGAAAGCCTAGAGAGCCCCTAGAATATGCAACTGCCACATGGAGATGGGTGAACCTGTAGTGTGACAGAAGCAATTGCATCACCACACCCAACTAGAGTGTGTGTGGGTCATCAAGGTGTGGCTTTTGAGACTACATAACACCGATGCATTGATCTCTAGGGACTCCATTTGTGTCAAACAACCATGGTGGTCAGAAAGCCCATAGAGCCCCTAGAATATGCAACTACCACATGCAGATGAGTGAACTTATAGTGTGACAGAAGAAGTTGCATCACCACACCCAACTAGAGTGTGTGTGGGTCATCAAGGTGTGGCTTTTGAGACTACATAACGCAAATGCATTGATCTCTAGGGACTCCATTTGTGTCAAACAACCATGGTGGTCAGAAAGCCCAGAGAGCCCCTAGAATATGCAACTGCCACATGGAGATGAGTGAACCTGTAGTATGACAGAAGAAGTTGCATCACCACACCCAACTGGAGTGTGTGTGGGTCATCAAGGTGTGGACTTTGAGACTCCATCACACAGATGCATTGATCTGTAGGGACTCCATTTGTGTCAAACAACCATGGTGGTCAGAAAGCCCAGAGAGCCCCTAGAATATGCAACTTCCACATGGAGATGGGTGAACCTAAAGTGTGACAGAAGCAGTTGCATCAACACACCCAAATGGAGTGTGTGTGGGTCATTATGGTGTGGCTTTTGATACTACATAATACAGATGCAGTGATCTCTATGGACTGCATTTGAGTCAAACAAACATGGTGGTTAGAAAGCCAGAGAGCCCTTAGAATATGCAACTGCCACATGGAGATGGTGAACCTGCAATGTGACAGAAGTAGTTGCAGCAACACACCCAACTGTAGTATGTGTGGGTCATCAATGTGTGGCTTTTGAGACTACATAACACAGATGCATTGATCTTTAGGGACTCCATTTGTATCAAACAACCATGGTGGTCAGAAATCCTACAGAGCCCCTAGAATATGCAACTGCCACATGGAGATGGGTGAACCTGTAGTATGACAGAAGTAGTTGCATCACCACACCCAACTAGAGTGTGTGTCGGTCATCAAGGTGTGGATTTTGAGACTCCATAACACAGATGCATTGATTTGTAGGGACTCCATTTGTGTCAAACAACCATGGTGGTCAGAGAGCCCAGAGAGCCCCTAGAATATGCAACTGCCACATGGAGATGGTGAACCTGCAGTGTGACAGAAGCAGTTGCAACAACACACCCAACTTCAGTATGTGTGGGTCATCAATGTGTGGCTTTTGAGACTACGTAACACAGATGCATTGATCTGTAGGGACTCCATATGTGTCAAACAACCATGGTGGTCAGAAAGCCCATAGAGCCCCTAGAATATGCAACTACCACATGGAGATGGGTGAACCTGTAGTGTGACAGAAGCAGTTGCATCACCACACCCAACTGGAGTGTGTGTGGGTCATCAAGGCGTGGCTTTTGAGACTACATAACCCAGATGCATTGATGTCTAGGGACTCCATTTGTGTCAAACAACCATGGTGGTCGAAAGCCCAGAGAGCCCCTAGAATATGCAACTGCCACATGGAGATGGGTGAACATGTAGTATGACAGAAGTAGTTGCATCACCACACCCAACTGGAGTGTGTGTGGGTCATCAAGGTGTGGATTTTGAGACTCCATAACACAGATGCATTGATCTGTAGGGACTCCATTTGTGTCAAACAACCATGGTGGTCAGAAAGCCCAGAGATCCTCTAGAATATGCAACTTCCACATGGAGATGGGTGAAACTAAAGTGTGACAGAAGCAGTTGCATCAACACACCCAACTGGAGTGTGTGTGGGTCATCAAGGTGTGGCTTTTGAGACTACAAAATACATATGCATTGATCTCTATGGACTGCATTTGAGTCAAACAAACATGTTGGTCAGAAATCCAGAGAGCCCCTAGAATATGCAACTACCACATGGAGATGGTTAACCTGCAGTGTGACAGAAGCAGTTGCACCAACACACCCAACTGCAGTATGTGTGGGTCATCAATGTGTGGCTTTTAAGACTACATAACACATATGCATTGATCTGTAGGGACTTCATTTGTGTCAAACAACCATGGTGATCAGAAAGCCTAGAGAGCCCCTAGAATATGCAACTGCCACATGGAGATGGGTGAACCTGTAGTGTGACAGAAGTAGTTGCATCACCACACCCAACTGGAGTGTGTGTGGGTCATCAAGGTGTGGCTTTAGAGACTACATAACACAGATGCATTGATCTCTAGGAACTCCATTTGTGTCAAACAAGCATGGTGGTCAGAAAGCCCATAGAGCCCCTAGAATATGCAACTACCACATGGAGATGGGTGAACTTATAGTGTGACAGAAGAAGTTGCATCACCACACCCAACTAGAGTGTGTGTGGGTCATCAAGGTGTGGCTTTTGAGACTACATAACGCAGATGCATTGATCTCTAGGGACTCCATTTATGTCAAACAACCATGGTGGTCAGAAAGCCCAAAGAGCCCTTAGAATATGCAACTGCCACATGGAGATGGTGAACCTATAGTGTGACAGAAGCAGTTGCAACAACACACCCAACTGCAGTATGTGTGGGTCATCAATGTGTGGCTTTTGGGACTACATAACACCGATGCATTGATCTGTAGGGACTCCATTTGTTTCAAACAACCATGGTGGTCAGAAAGCCTAGAGAGCCCCTAGAATATGCAACTGCCACATGGAGATGGGTGAACCTGTAGTGTGACAGAAGCAGTTGCATCACCACACCCAACTAGAGTGTGTGTGGGTCATCAAGGTGTGGCTGTTGAGAATACATAACACATATCCATTGATCTCTAGGGACTCCATTTGTGTCAAACAACCATGGTCAGAAAGCCCATAGAGCCCCTAGAATATGCAACTACCACATGGAGATGGGTGAACTTATAGTGTGACAGAAGAAGTTCCATCACCACACCCAACTAGAGTGTGTGTGGGTCATCAAGGTGTGGCTGTTGAGACTACATAACGCAGATGCATTGATCTGTAGGGACTCCATTTGTGTCAAACAACCATGGTGGTCAGAAAGCCTAGAGAGCCCCTGGAATATGCAACTGCCACATGGAGATGGGTGAACCTGTAGTGTGACAGAAGCAGTTGCATCACCACACCCAACTGGAGTGTCTGTGGGTCATCAAGGTGTGGCTTTTGAGACTACATAACACAGATGCATTGATCTATAGGGACTCCATTTGTGTCAAACAACCATGGTGGTCAGAAAGCCTAGAGAGCCCCTAGAATATGCAACTGCCACATGGAGATGGGTGAACCTGTAGTTTGACAGAAGCAGTTGCATCACCACACCCAACTGGAGTGTGTGTGGGTCATCAAAGTGTGGCTTTTGAGACTACATAACACAGATGCATTGATCTCTAGGGACTCCATTTGTGTCAAACAACCATGGTGGTCAGAAAGCCCATAGAGCCCCTAGAATATGCAACTACCACATGGATATGGGTGAACTTATAGTGTGACAGAAGAAGTTGCATCACCACACCCAACTGGAGTGTGTGTGGGTCATCAAGGTGTGGCTTTTGAGACTACATAACGCAGATGCATTGATCTCTAGGGACTCCATTTGTGTCAAACAACCATGGTGGTCAGAAAGCCCAGAGAGCCCCTAGAATATGCAACTGCCACATGGAGATGGGTGAACCTGTAGTGTGACAAAAGTAACTACATCACCACACCCAACTAGAGTTTGTGTGTGTCATCAAGGTGTGGATTTTGGGACTCCATAACACAGATGCATTGATTTGTAGGGACTCCATTTGTGTCAGGGAACCATGGTGGTCAGAAAGCCCAAAGAGCCCCTAGAATATGCAACTTCCACATGGAGATGGGTGAACCTAAAGTGTGGCAGAAGCAGTTGCATCAACACACCCAACTGGAGTGTCTGTGGGTCATCAAGGTGTGGCTTTTGAGACTACATAATACAGATGCATTGATCTCTATTGACGGCATTTGAGTCAAACAAATATGGTGGTCAAAAAGCCAGAGAGCCCCTAGAATATGCAACTGCCACATGGAGATTGTGAACCTGAAGTGTGACAGAAGTAGTTGCAACAACACACCCAACTGCAGTATGTGTGGGTCATCAATGTGTGGATTTTTAGACTACATAACATAGATGCATTAATCTATGGGGACTCCATTTGTGTCAAACAACCATGGTGGTCAGAAAGCCTAGAGAGCCCCTAGAATATGCAAACTGTCACATGGAGATGGGTGCACCTGTAGTGTGACAGAAGCAGTTGCATCACCACACCCAACTGGAGTGTGTGTGGGTCATCAAAGTGTGGCTTTTGAGACTACATAACACATATGCATTGATCGCTAGGGACTCCATTTGTGTCAAACAACCATGGTGGTGAGAAAGCCCATAGAGCCCCTAGAATATGCAACTACCACATGGAGATGAGTGAACTTATAGTGTGAGAGAAGAAGTTGCATCACCACATCCAACTGGAGTGTGTGTGGGTCATCAAGGTGTGGCTTTTGAGACTACATAACGCAGATGCATTGATCTCTAGGGACTCCATTTGTGTCAAACAACCATGGTGGTCAGAAAGCCCAGAGAGCCCCTAGAATATGCAACTGCCACATGGAGATGAGTGAACCTGTAGTGTGACAGAAGAAGGTGCATCACCACACCCAACTGGAGTGTGTGTGGGTCATCAAGGTGTGGATTTTGAGACTCCATAACACAGATGCATTGCTCTGTAGGGACTCCATTTGTGTCAAACAACCATGGTGGTCAGAAATCCTAGAGAGCCCCTAGAATATGCAACTTCTACATGGAGATGGGTGAACCTAAAGTGTGAGAGAAGCAGTT
Source organism: Avena sativa (assembly GCA_916181665.1). Taxonomy (NCBI): domain Eukaryota; kingdom Viridiplantae; phylum Streptophyta; class Magnoliopsida; order Poales; family Poaceae; genus Avena; species Avena sativa. The sequence goes on from OV702289.1 coordinate 328,105,210, forward strand.
GCATCAACACACCCAACTGGAGTGTGTGTGGGTCATCAAGGTGTGGATTTTGAGACTACATAATACAGATGCATTGATCTCTATGGACTGCATTTGAGTCAAACAAACATGGTGGTCAGAAAGCCAGAGAGCCCCTAGAATATGCAACTACCACATGGAGATGGTGAACCTACAGTGTGAAAGAAGCAGTTGCAACAACACACCCAACTTCAGTATGTGTGGGTCATCAGTGTGTGGCTTTTGAGACTACGTAACACAGATGCATTGATCTGTAGGGACTCCATTTGTGTCAAACAACCATGGTGGTCAGAAAGCCTAGAGAGCCCCTAGAATATGCAACTGCCACATGGAGATGGGTGCACCTGTAGTGTGACAGAAGCAGTTGCATCACCACACCCAACTGGAGTGTGTGTGGGTCATCAAGGTGTGGCTTTTGAGACTACATAACACAGATGCATTGATCTCTAGGGATTCCATTTGTGTCAAACAACCATGGTGGTCAGAAAGCCCATAGAGCCCCTAGAATATGCAACTACCACATGGAGATGGGTGAACTTATAGTGTGACAGAAGAAGTTGCATCACCACACCCAACTGGAGTGTGTGTGGGTCATCAAGGTTTGGCTTTTGAGACTACATAATGCAGATGCATTGATCTCTAGGGAGTCCATTTGTGTCAAACAACCATGGTGGTCAGAAAGCCCAGAGAGCCCCTAGAATATGCAACTGCCACATGGAGATGGTGAACCTGCAGTGTGACAGAAGCAGTTGCAATAACACACCCTATTGCAGTATGTGTGGGTCATCAATGTGTGGCTTTTGAGACTACATAAGACAGATGCATTGATCTGTAGGGAGTCCATTTGTGTCAAACAACCATGGTGGTCAGAAAGCCTAGAGAGCCTCTGGAATATGTAAATGCCACATGGAGATGGGTGAACCTGTAGTGTGACAGAAGCAGTTGCATCACCACACCCAACTGGAGTGTCTGTGGGTCATCAAGGTGTGGCTTTTGAGACTACATAACACAGATGCATTGATCTATAGGGAGTCCATTTGTGTCAAACAACCATGGTGGTCAGAAAGCCTAGAGAGCCCCTAGAATATGCAAACTGTCACATGGAGATGGGTGCACCTGTAGTGTGACAGAAGCAGTTGCATCACCACACCCAACTGGAGTGTGTGTGGGTCATCAAAGTGTGGCTTTTGAGACTACATAACACATATGCATTGATCACTAGGGACTCCATTTGTGTCAAACAACCATGGTGGTGAGAAAGCCCATAGAGCCCCTAGAATATGCAACTACCACATGGAGATGAGTGGACTTATAGTGTGACAGAAGAAGTTGCATCACCACATCCAACTGGAGTGTGTGTGGGTCATCAAGGTGTGGCTTTTGAGACTACATAACGCAGATGCATTGATCTCTAGGGACTCCATTTGTGTCAAACAACCATGGTGGTCAGAAAGCCCAGAGAGCCCCTAGAATATGCAACTGCCACATGGAGATGAGTGAACCTGTAGTGTGACAGAAGAAGTTGCATCACCACACCCAACTGGAGTGTGTGGGTCATCAAGGTGTGGATTTTGAGACTCCATAACACAGATGCATTGCTCTGTAGGAACTCCATTTGTGTCAAACAACCATGGTGGTCAGAAATCCTAGAGAGCCCCTAGAATATGCAACTTCTACATGGAGATGGGTGAACCTAAAGTGTGAGAGAAGCAGTTGCATCAACACACCCAACTGGAGTGTGTGTGGGTCATCAAGGTGTGGATTTTGAGACTACATAATACAGATGCATTGATCTCTATGGACTGCATTTGAGTCAAACAAACATGGTGGTCAGAAAGCCAGAGAGCCCCTAGAATATGCAACTACCACATGGAGATGGTGAACCTGCAGTGTGAAAGAAGCAGTTGCAACAACACACCCAACTGCAGTATGTGTGGGTCATCAGTGTGTGGCTTTTGAGACTACGTAACACAGATGCATTGATCTGTAGGGACTCCATTTGTGTCAAACAACCATGGTGGTCAGAAAGCCTAGAGAGCCCCTAGAATATGCAACTGCCACATGGAGATGGGTGCACCTGTAGTGTGACAGAAGCAGTTGCATCACCACACCCAACTGGAGTGTGTGTGGGTCATCAAGGTGTGGCTTTTGAGACTACATAACACAGATGCATTGATCTCTAGGGATTCCATTTGTGTCAAACAACCATGGTGGTCAGAAAGCCCATAGAGCCCCTAGAATATGCAACTACCACATGGAGATGGGTGAACTTATAGTGTGACAGAAGAAGTTGCATCACCACACCCAACTGGAGTGTGTGTGGGTCATCAAGGTTTGGCTTTTGAGACTACATAATGCAGATGCATTGATCTCTAGGGAGTCCATTTGTGTCAAACAACCATGGTGGTCAGAAAGCCCAGAGAGCCCCTAGAATATGCAACTGCCACATGGAGATGGTGAACCTGCAGTGTGACAGAAGCAGTTGCAATAACACACCCGATTGCAGTATGTGTGGGTCATCAATGTGTGGCTTTTGAGACTACATAAGACAGATGCATTGATCTGTAGGGAGTCCATTTGTGTCAAACAACCATGGTGGTCAGAAAGCCTAGAGAGCCTCTGGAATATGCAAATGCCACATGGAGATGGGTGAACCTATAGTGTGACAGAAGCAGTTGCATCACCACACCCAACTGGAGTGTCTGTGGGTCATCAAGGTGTGGCTTTTGAGACTACATAACACAGATGCATTGATCTATAGGGACTCCATTTGTGTCAAACAACCATGGTGGTCAGAAAGCCTAGAGAGCCCCTAGAATATGCAACTGCCACATGGAGATGGGTGAACCTGTAGTGTGACAGAAGCAGTTGCATCACCACACCCAACTGGAGTGTGTGTGGGTCATCAAAGTGTGGCTTTTGAGACTACATAACACAGATGCATTGATCTCTAGGGACTCCATTTGTGTCAAACAACCATGGTGGTCAGAAAGCCCATAGAGCCCCTAGAATATGCAACTACCACATGGAGATGGGTGAACTTATAGTGACAGAAGAAGTTGCATCACTACACCCAACTGGAGTATGTGTGGGTCATCAAGGTGTTGCTTTTGAGACTACATAATGCAGATGCATTGATCTCTAGGGAGTCCATTTGTGTCAAACAACCATGGTGGTCAGAAAGCCTAGAGAGCCCCTAGAATATGCAACTGCCACATGGAGATGGTGAACCTGTAGTGTGACAGAATCAGTTGCAACAACACACCCAACTGCAGTATGTGTGGGTCATCAATGTATGGCTTTTGAGACTACATAACGCAGATGCATTGATCTCTAGGGACTCCATTTGCGTCAAATAACCATGGTGGTCAGAAAGCCCCAAGAGCCCCTAGAATATGCAACTGCCACATGGAGATGAGTGAACCTGTAGTGTGACAGAAGAAGTTGCATCACCACACCCAACTGGAGTGTGTGTGGGTCATCAAGGTGTGGATTTTGAGACTCAATAACACAGATGCATTGATCTGTAGGGACTCCATTTGTGTCAAACAACCATGGTGGTCAGAAAGCTCAGAGAGCCCCTAGAATATGCAACTTCCACATAGATATGGGTGAACCTAAAGTGAGACAGAAGGAGTTGCATGAACACACCCAACTGGAGTGTGTGTGGGACATCAAGGTGTGGCTTTTGAGACTACATAATACAGATGCATTGATCTCTATGGACTGCATTTGAGTCAAACAAACATGGTGGTTAGAAAGCTAGAGAGCCCTTAGAATATGCAACTGCCAGATGGAGATGGTGAACCTGCAGTGTGACAGAAGCAGTTGCAGCAACACACCCAACTGCAGTATGTGTGGGTCATCAATGTGTGGCTTTTGAGACTACATAACACAAATGCATTGATCTGTAGGGACTCCATTTGTGTCAAACAACCATGGTGGTCAGAAAGCCTAGAGAGCCCCTGGAATATGCAAATGCCACATGGAGATGGGTGAACCTGTAGTGTGACAGAAGCAGTTGCATCACCACACCCAACTGGAGTGTCTGTGGGTCATCAAGGTGTGGCTTTTGAGACTACATAACACAGATGCATTGATCTATAGGGACTCCATTTGTGTCAAACAACCATGGTGGTCAGAAAGCCCATAGAGCCCCTAGAATATGCAACTACCACATGGAGATGGGTGAACTTATAGTGTGACAGAAGAAGTTGCATCACCACACCCAACTGGAGTGTGTGTGGGTCATCAAGGTTTGGCTTTTGTGACTACATAACGTAGATGCATTGATCTCTAGGGAGTCCATTTGTGTCAAACAACCATGGTGGTCAGAAAGCCTAGAGAGCCCCTAGAATATGCAACTGCGACATGGAGATGGGTGAACCTGCAGTGTGACATAAGAAGTTGCATCACCACACCCAACTGGAGTGTGTGTGGGTCATCAAGGTGTGGCTTTTGAGACTCCATAACACATATGCATTGATCTGTAGGAACTCCATTTGTGCCAAACAGCCATGGTGGTCAGAAAGCCCACAGAGCCCCTAGAATATGCAACTGCCACATGGAGATAGGTGAACCTATAGTGTGATAGAAGCAGTTGCATCACTACACCCAACTTTAGTGTGTGTGGGTCAACAAGGTGTGGCTTTTTAGACTACATAACACAAATGGATTAATCTGTAGGGATTCTATTTTTGTCAAACAACCATGGTGATCAGAAAGCGTAGAGAGCCCCTATAAAATGCAACTTCCACATGGAGATGGGTGAACCTACAGTGTCACAAAAGTAGTTGCGTCACCACATCGAACTGGAGTGTGTGTGGGTCATCAAGGTGTGGCTTTTGAGACTACATAACACAGATGGATTGATCTCTAGGGACTCCATTTGTGTCAAACAACCATGGTGGTCAGAAAGCCCAGAGAGCCACTAGAATATGCAACTGCCACATGGAGATGGGTGAACCTGCAGTGTGACAGAAGCAGTTCCATCACCACATCCAACTGGAGTGTGTGTGGGTCATCAAGGTGTGGATTTTGGGACAACATAACACAGGTGCATTGATCTGTAGGGACTCCATTTGTGTCAAACAACCATGGTAGTTAGAAAGCCCAGAGAGCCCCTAGAATATGCAACTGCTACAGGGAGATGGGTGAACCAGTGTGACATAAGCAGTTGCATCACCACACCCAACTGGATTGTGTGTGGGTCATCAAGGTGTGGCTTTTGGGACTCCATAACACATATGCATTGATCTCCAGGGACTCCATTTGCGTCAAATAACCATGGTGGTCAGAAAGCCCCAAGAGCCCCTAGAATATGCAACTTCCACATGGAGATGAGTGAACCTGTAGTGTGACAGAAGAAGTTGCATCACCACACCCAACTGGAGTGTGTGTGGGTCATCAAGGTGTGGATTTTGAGACTCAATAACACAGATGCATTGATCTGTAGGGACTCCATTTGTGTCAAACAACCATGGTGGTCAGAAAGCTCAGAGAGCCCCTAGAATATGCAACTTCCACATAGAGATGGGTGAACATAAAGTGTGACAGAAGGAGTTGCATGAACACACCCAACTGGAGTGTGTGTGGGACATCAAGGTGTGGCTTTTGAGACTACATAATACAGATGCATTGATCTCTATGGACTGCATTTGAGTCAAACAAACATGGTGGTTAGAAAGCTAGAGAGCCCTTAGAATATGCAACTGCCACATGGAGATGGTGAACCTGCAGTGTGACAGAAGCAGTTGCATCACTACACCCAAATTTAGTGTGTGTGGGTCATCAAGTTGTGGCTTTTGATACTACATAACATAGATGCATTGATCTGTAGGGACTTCATTTGTGTCAAACAACCATGGTGGTCAGAAAGCCCAGAGAGCCATTAGAATATGCAACTGCCACATGGAGATGGGTGAACCTGGAGTGTGACAGAAGCAGTTGCATCACCACACCCAACTGGAGTGTGTGTGGGTCAACAAGGTGTGGCTTTTGAGACTACATAACACAGATGCATTGATCTGCAGGGACTCTATTTTTGGCAAACAACCATGGTGATCAGAAATCCCAGAGAGCCCCTAGAATATGCAACTTCCACATGGAGATGGGTGAACCTGTAGTGTGACAGAAGCAGTTGCATCACCACACCGAACTGGAGTGTGTGTGGGTCACCAAGGTATGGCTTTTGAGACTACATAACACAGATGCATTAGTCTGTTGGGACTCCATTTGTGTCAAACAACCATGGTGGTCAGAAAGCCCACGAAGCCCCTAGAATATGCAACTGCCACATGGAGATGGGTGAACCAATGTGACATATGCAGTTGCATCACCACACCCAACTGGAGTGTATGTGGGTCATCAAGGTGTAGCTTTTGAGACTACATAACACATATGCATTGATCTCTAGGGACTCCATTTGTGTCAAACAACCATGGTGGTCAGAAAGCCCAGAGAGCCCCTAAAATATGCAACTGCCACATGGAGATGGGTGAACCTGTAGTGTGACAGAAGTAGTTGCATCACCACACCCAACTGGAGTGTGTGTGGGTTAAAAAGGTGTGGCTTTTGAGACTACATAACACAGATGCATTGATCTATATGGACTCTATTTTTGTCAAACAACCATGGTGATCAGAAAGCCCAGAGAGCCCCTAGAATATGCAACTTGCACATGGAGATGGGTGAACCTGCAGTGTCACAGAAGTAGTTGCATCACCACACCGAACTGGAGTATGTGTGGGTCATCAAGGTGTGGCTTTTGAGACTACATAACACAGATGCATTGATCTGTAGGGACTCCATTTGTGTCAAACAACCATGGTGGTCAGAAAGCCTAGAGAGCCCCTAGAATATGCAACTGCGACATGGAGATGGGTGAACCTGCAGTGTGACATAAGCAGTTGCATCACCACACCCAATTGGAGTGTGTGTGGGTCATCAAGGTGTGGCTTTTGAGACTCCATAACACATATGCATTGATCTGTAGGAACTCCATTTGTGCCAAACAGCCATGGTAGACAAAAAGCCCACAGAGCCCCTAGAATATGCAACTGCCACATGGAGATAGGTGAACCTGTAGTGCGATACAAGCAGTTGCATCACTACAACCAAATTTAGTGTGTGTGGGTCAACAAGGTGTGGCTTTTGAGACTACATAACACAAATGCATTAATATGTAGGGATTCTATTTTTCTGAAACAACCATGGTGATCAGAAAGCCCAGAGAGCCCCTGGAATATGCAACTTCCACATGGAGATGGGTGAACCTACAGTGACACAAAAGTACTTGCGTCACCACATCGAACTGGAGTGTGTGTGGGTCATCAAGGTGTGGGTTTTGAGACTACATAACACAGATGCATTGATCTGTAGGGACTCCATTTGTGTCAAACAACCATGGTGATCAGAAAGCCCAGAGAGCCCCTGGAATATGCAACTTCCACATGGAGATGGGTGAACCTACAGTGACACAAAAGTACTTGCGTCACCACATCGAACTGGAGTGTGTGTGGGTCATCAAGGTGTGGGTTTTGAGACTACATAACACAGATGCATTGATCTGTAGGGACTCCATTTGTGTCAAAAAACCATGGTGTTCAGAAAGCCTAGAGAGCCACTAGAATATGCAACTGCCACATGGAGATGGGTGAACCTGCAGTGTGACAGAAGCAGTTTCATCACCAAACCCAACTGGAGTGTGTGTGGGTCATCAAGGTGTGGCTTTTGAGACTACATAACACAGATGCATTGATCTGTAGGGACTCCATTTGTGTCAAACAACCATGGTGATCAGAAAGCCCAGAGAGCCCCTAGAATATGCAACAGCCACATGGAGATGGGTGAACCTATAGTGTGACAGAAGCAGTTGCATCACCACACCCAACTGGAGTGTGTGTGTGTGTGTCATCAATGTGTGGCTTTTGAGACTACATAACACAGATGCATTAGTCTATTGGGACTCCATTTGTGTTAAACAACCTTGGTGGTCAGAAAGTCCAGAGAGCCCCTAGAATATGCAACTTCCACATGGAGATGGGTGAACCTGCAGTGTGACATAAGCAGTTGCATCACCACACCCAACTGGAGTGTGTGTGGGTCATCAAGGTGTGGCTTTTGAGACTACATAACACAGATGCATTGATATGTAGGGAATCCATTTGTGTCAAACAACCGTGGTGGTCAGAAAGCCCACAGAGACCCTATTATATGCAACTGCCACATGGAGATGGGTGAACCAATGTGACAGAAGCAGTTGCATCACCACACCCAACTGGAGTGTCTGTGGGTCATCAAGGTGTAACTTTTGAGACTACATAACGCAGATTCATTGATGTCCAGGGACTCCATTTTTGTCAAACAACCATGGTGGTCAGAAAGCCAAGAGAGCCCCTATAATATGCAACTGCCACATGGAGATGGGTGAACCTATAGTGTGACAGAAGCAGTTGCATCACCACACCCTACTGGAGTGCGTGTGGGTTATCAAGGTGTGGCTTTTGAGACTCCATAACACATATGCATTGATCTGTAGGACTCCATTTGTGTCAAACAACCATGGTGGTCAGAAAGCCCAGAGAGCCCCTAGAATATGCAACTTCCACATGGAGATGGGTGAACCTGAAGTGTGACAGAAGCAGTTCCATCACCACATCCAACTGGAGTGTGTGCGAGGCATCAAGGTGTGGATTTTGAGACTACATAACACATGTGCATTGATCTGTAGGGACTCCATTTGTGTCAAACAACCATGGTGGTTAGAAAGCCCAGAGAGCCCCTAGAATATGTAACTGCTACAAGGAGATGGGTGAACCAGTGTGACATAAGCAGTTGCATCACCACACCCAACTAGAGTGTGTGTGGGTCATCAAGGTGTGGCTTTTGAGACTCCACAACACTTATGCATTGATCTGTAGGAACTCCATTTGTGTCAAACAACCATGGTGGTCACAAAGCCCACAGAGCCCCTAGAATATGCAATTGCCACATGGAGATAGGTGAACCTGTAGTGTGATAGAAGCAGTTGCATCACTACACCCAACATTAGTGTGTGTTGGTCATCAACGTGTGGCTTTTGAGACTACATAACATAGATGTATTGATCTGTAGGGACTCCATTTGTGTCAAACAACCATGGTGGTCAGAAAGCCCAGAGAGCCCCTAGAATATGCAACTTGCACATGGAGATGGGTGAACCTGCAGTGTCACAGAAGTAGTTGCATCACCACACCGAACTGGAGTATGTGTGGGTCATCAAGGTGTGGCTTTTGAGACTACATAACACAGATGCATTGATCTGTAGGGACTCCATTTGTGTCAAACAACCATGGTGGTCAGAAAGCCTAGAGAGCCCCTAGAATATGCAACTGCGACATGGAGATGGGTGAACCTGCAGTGTGCCATAAGCAGTTGCATCACCACACCCAATTGGAGTGTGTGTGGGTCATCAAGGTGTGGCTTTTGAGACTCCATAACACATATGCATTGATCTGTAGGAACTCCATTTGTGCCAAACAGCCATGGTGGACAAAAAGCCCACAGAGCCCCTAGAATATGCAACTGCCACATGGAGATAGGTGAACCTGTAGTGCGATACAAGCAGTTGCATCACTACACCCAAATTTAGTGTGTGTGGGTCAACAAGGTGTGGCTTTTGAGACTACATAACACAAATGCATTAATATGTAGGGATTCTATTTTTCTGAAACAACCATGGTGATCAGAAAGCCCAGAGAGCCCCTGGAATATGCAACTTCCACATGGAGATGGGTGAACCTACAGTGACACAAAAGTACTTGCGTCACCACATCGAACTGGAGTGTGTGTGGGTCATCAAGGTGTGGGTTTTGAGACTACATAACACAGATGCATTGATCTGTAGGGACTCCATTTGTGTCAAAAAACCATGGTGTTCAGAAAGCCTAGAGAGCCACTAGAATATGCAACTGCCACATGGAGATGGGTGAACCTGCAGTGTGACAGAAGCAGTTTCATCACCAAACCCAACTGGAGTGTGTGTGGGTCATCAAGGTGTGGCTTTTGAGACTACATAACACAGATGCATTGATCTGTAGGGACTCCATTTGTGTCAAACAACCATGGTGGTCAGAAAGCCCACAGAGCCCCTAGAATATGCAACTGTCACATGGAGATGGGTGAACCAATGTGACAGAAGCAGTTGCATCACCACACCCACCTGGAATGTATGTGGGTCATTAAGGTGTAACTTTTGAGACTACATAATGCAGATTCATTGATGTCCAGGGACTCCATTTGTGTCAAACAACCATGGTGATCAGAAAGCCCAGAGAGCCCCTAGAATATGCAACAGCCACATGGAGATGGGTGAACCTATAGTGTGACAGAAGCAGTTGCATCACCACACCCAACTGGAGTGTGTGTGTGTGTCATCAATGTGTGGCTTTTGAGACTACATAACACAGATGCATTAGTCTATTGGGACTCCATTTGTGTTAAACAACCTTGGTGGTCAGAAAGTCCAGAGAGCCCCTAGAATATGCAACTTCCACATGGAGATGGGTGAACCTGCAGTGTGACATAAGCAGTTGCATCACCACACCCAACTGGAGTGTGTGTGGGTCATCAAGGTGTGGCTTTTGAGACTACATAACACAGATGCATTGATATGTAGGGAATCCATTTGTGTCAAACAACCGTGGTGGTCAGAAAGCCCACAGAGACCCTATTATATGCAACTGCCACATGGAGATGGGTGAACCAATGTGACAGAAGCAGTTGCATCACCACACCCACCTGGAATGTATGTGGGTCATTAAGGTGTAACTTTTGAGACTACATAATGCAGATTCATTGATGTCCAGGGACTCCATTTGTGTCAAACAACCATGGTGATCAGAAAGCCCAGAGAGCCCCTAGAATATGCAACAGCCACATGGAGATGGGTGAACCTATAGTGTGACAGAAGCAGTTGCATCACCACACCCAACTGGAGTGTGTGTGTGTGTCATCAATGTGTGGCTTTTGAGACTACATAACACAGATGCATTAGTCTATTGGGACTCCATTTGTGTTAAACAACCTTGGTGGTCAGAAAGTCCAGAGAGCCCCTAGAATATGCAACTTCCACATGGAGATGGGTGAACCTGCAGTGTGACATAAGCAGTTGCATCACCACACCCAACTGGAGTGTGTGTGGGTCATCAAGGTGTGGCTTTTGAGACTACATAACACAGATGCATTGATATGTAGGGAATCCATTTGTGTCAAACAACCGTGGTGGTCAGAAAGCCCACAGAGACCCTATTATATGCAACTGCCACATGGAGATGGGTGAACCAATGTGACAGAAGCAGTTGCATCACCACACCCAACTGGAGTGTCTGTGGGTCATCAAGGTGTAACTTTTGAGACTACATAACGCAGATTCATTGATGTCCAGGGACTCCATTTTTGTCAAACAACCATGGTGGTCAGAAAGCCAAGAGAGCCCCTATAATATGCAACTGCCACATGGAGATGGGTGAACCTATAGTGTGACAGAAGCAGTTGCATCACCACACCCTACTGGAGTGCGTGTGGGTTATCAAGGTGTGGCTTTTGAGACTCCATAACACATATGCATTGATCTGTAGGACTCCATTTGTGTCAAACAACCATGGTGGTCAGAAAGCCCAGAGAGCCCCTAGAATATGCAACTTCCACATGGAGATGGGTGAACCTGAAGTGTGACAGAAGCAGTTCCATCACCACATCCAACTGGAGTGTGTGCGAGGCATCAAGGTGTGGATTTTGAGACTACATAACACATGTGCATTGATCTGTAGGGACTCCATTTGTGTCAAACAACCATGGTGGTTACAAAGCCCAGAGAGCCCCTAGAATATGTAACTGCTACAAGGAGATGGGTGAACCAGTGTGACATAAGCAGTTGCATCACCACACCCAACTAGAGTGTGTGTGGGTCATCAAGGTGTGGCTTTTGAGACTCCACAACACTTATGCATTGATCTGTAGGAACTCCATTTGTGTCAAACAACCATGGTGGTCAGAAAGCCCACAGAGCCCCTAGAATATGCAATTGCCACATGGAGATAGGTGAACCTGTAGTGTGATAGAAGCAGTTGCATCACTACACCCAACTTTAGTGTGTGTTGGTCATCAACGTGTGGCTTTTGAGACTACATAACATAGATGTATTGATCTGTAGGGACTCCATTTGTGTCAAACAACCATGGTGGTCAGAAAGCCCAGAGAGCCCCTAGAATATGCAACTTGCACATGGAGATGGGTGAACCTGCAGTGTCACAGAAGTAGTTGCATCACCACACCGAACTGGAGTATGTGTGGGTCATCAAGGTGTGGCTTTTGAGACTACATAACACAGATGCATTGATCTGTAGGGACTCCATTTGTGTCAAACAACCATGGTGGTCAGAAAGCCTAGAGAGCCCCTAGAATATGCAACTGCGACATGGAGATGGGTGAACCTGCAGTGTGACATAAGCAGTTGCATCACCACACCCAATTGGAGTGTGTGTGGGTCATCAAGGTGTGGCTTTTGAGACTCCATAACACATATGCATTGATCTGTAGGAACTCCATTTGTGCCAAACAGCCATGGTGGACAAAAAGCCCATAGAGCCCCTAGAATATGCAACTGCCACATGGAGATAGGTGAACCTGTAGTGCGATACAAGCAGTTGCATCACTACACCCAAATTTAGTGTGTGTGGGTCAACAAGGTGTGGCTTTTGAGACTACATAACACAAATGCATTAATATGTAGGGATTCTATTTTTCTGAAACAACCATGGTGATCAGAAAGCCCAGAGAGCCCCTGGAATATGCAACTTCCACATGGAGATGGGTGAACCTACAGTGACACAAAAGTACTTGCGTCACCACATCGAACTGGAGTGTGTGTGGGTCATCAAGGTGTGGGTTTTGAGACTACATAACACAGATGCATTGATCTGTAGGGACTCCATTTGTGTCAAAAAACCATGGTGTTCAGAAAGCCTAGAGAGCCACTAGAATATGCAACTGCCACATGGAGATGGGTGAACCTGCAGTGTGACAGAAGCAGTTGCATCACGAAACCCAACTGGAGTGTGTGTGGGTCATCAAGGTGTGGCTTTTGAGACTACATAACACAGATGCATTGATCTGTAGGGACTCCATTTGTGTCAAACAACCATGGTGGTCAGAAAGCCCACAGAGCCCCTAGAATATGCAACTGTCACATGGAGATGGGTGAACCAATGTGACAGAAGCAGTTGCATCACCACACCCACCTGGAATGTATGTGGGTCATTAAGGTGTAACTTTTGAGACTACATAATGCAGATTCATTGATGTCCAGGGACTCCATTTGTGTCAAACAACCATGGTGATCAGAAAGCCCAGAGAGCCCCTAGAATATGCAACAGCCACATGGAGATGGGTGAACCTATAGTGTGACAGAAGCAGTTGCATCACCACACCCAACTAGAGTGTGTGTGTGTGTCATCAATGTGTGGCTTTTGAGACTACATAACACAGATGCATTAGTCTATTGGGACTCCATTTGTGTTAAACAACCTTGGTGGTCAGAAAGTCCAGAGAGCCCCTAGAATATGCAACTTCCACATGGAGATGGGTGAACCTGCAGTGTGACATAAGCAGTTGCATCACCACACCCAACTGGAGTGTGTGTGGGTCATCAAGGTGTGGCTTTTGAGACTACATAACAAAGATGCATTGATATGTAGGGAATCCATTTGTGTCAAACAACCGTGGTGGTCAGAAAGCCCACAGAGACCCTATTATATGCAACTGCCACATGGAGATGGGTGAACCAATGTGACAGAAGCAGTTGCATCACCACACCCAACTGGAGTGTCTGTGGGTCATCAAGGTGTAACTTTTGAGACTACATAACGCAGATTCATTGATGTCCAGGGACTCCATTTTTGTCAAACAACCATGGTGGTCAGAAAGCCAAGAGAGCCCCTATAATATGCAACTGCCACATGGAGATGGGTGAACCTATAGTGTGACAGAAGCAGTTGCATCACCACACCCTACTGGAGTGCGTGTGGGTTATCAAGGTGTGGCTTTTGAGACTCCATAACACATATGCATTGATTTGTAGGACTCCATTTGTGTCAAACAACCATGGTGGTCAGAAAGCCCAGAGAGCCCCTAGAATATGCAACTTCCACATGGAGATGGGTGAACCTGGAGTGTGACAGAAGCAGTTGCATCACCACACCCAACTAGAGTGTGTGTGGGTCCACAAGGTGTGGCTTTTGAGACTACATAACACAGATGCATTGATCTGTAGGGACTCTATTTTTGTCAAAGAACCATGGTGATCAGAAAGCCTAGAGAGCCCCTAGAATATGCAACTTCCACATGGAGATGGGTGAACCTGCAGTGTGACAGAAGCAGTTGCATCACCACACCCAACTAGAGTGTGTGTGGGTCAACAAGGTGTGTCTTTTGAGACTACATAACACAAATGCATTGATCTGTAGGGACTCTATTTTTGTCAAACAACCATGGTGCTCAGAAAGCCCAGAGAGCCCCTAGAATATGCAAATTCCACATGGAGATGGGTGAACCTGCAGTGTCACAGAAGTAGTTGCATCACCACACCTAACTGGAGTGTGTGTGGGTCATCAAGGTGTGGCTTTTGAGACTACCTAACACAGATGCATTGATCTATAGGGACTCTATTTGTATCAAACAACCATGGTGGTCAGAAAGCCTAGAGAGCCCCTAGAATACGCAACTGCCACATGGAGATGGGTGAACCTGCAGTGTGACAGAAGCAGTTGCATCACCAAACCCAACTAGTGTGTGTGTTGGTCATCAATGTGTGGCTTTTGAGACTACATAACATAGATGCATTGATCTGTAGGGACTCCATTTGTGTCAAACAACCATGGTGGTCAGAAAGCCCACGGAGCCCCTAGAATATGCAACTGCCACATGGAGATGGGTGAACCAATGTGACAGAAGCAGTTGCATCACCACACCCAACTGGAGTGTATGTGGGTCATCAAGGTGTAGCTTTTGAGACTACATAACGCGGATTCATTGATCTCTAGGGACTCCATTTGTGTCAAACAACCATGGTGGTCAGAAAGCCCAGAGAGCCCCTAGAATATGCAACAGCCACATGGAGATGGGTGAACCTGTAGTGTGACAGAAGCAGTTGCATCACCACACCCAACTGGAGTGTGTGTGGGTCATCAATGTGTGGCTTTTGAGACTACATAACACAGATGCATTAGTCTGTTGGGACTCCATTTGTGTCAAACAACCTTGGTGGTCAGAAAGTCCAGAGAGCCCCTAGAATATGCAACTTCCACATGGAGATGGGTGAACCTGCAATGTGACAAAAGCAGTTGCATCGCCACACCCAACTGGAGTGTGTGTGGGTCATCAAGGTGTGGCTTTTGAGACTACATAACACAGATGCATTGATCTATAGGGACTCCATTTGTGTCAAACAACCGTGGTGGTCAGAAAGCCCACAGAGCCCCGAGAATATGCAACTGCCACATGGAGATGGGTGAACCAATGTGACAGAAGCAGTTGCATCACCACACCGAACTAGAGTGTATGTGGGTCATCAAGGTGTAGCTTTTGAGACTACATAACGCAGATTCATTGATGTCCAGGGACTCCATTTGTGTCAAACAACCATGGTGGTCAGAAAGCCAAGAGAGCCCCTAGAATATGCAACTGCCACATGGAGATGGGTGACCTATAGTGTGACATAAGCAGTTGCATCACCACACCCTACTGGAGTGCGTGTGGTTTATCAAGGTATGGATTTTGAGACTCCATAACACAGATGCATTGATCTGTAGGACTCCATTTGTGTTAAACAACCATGGTGGTCAGAAAGCCCAGAGAGCCCCTCGAATATGCAACTTCCACATGGAGATGGGTGAACCTGAAGTGTGACAGAAGCAGTTCCATCACCACATCCAATTGGAGTGTGTGTGGGTCATCAAGGTGTGTATTTTGAGACTACATAACACAGGTGCATTGATCTGTAGGGACTCCATTTGTGTCAAACAACCATGGTGGTTAGAAAGCCTAGAGGGCCCCTAGAATATGCAACTACTACATGGAGATGGGTGAACCAGTGTGACATAAGCAGTTGCATCACCACACACAACTGGAGTGTGTGTGGGTCATCAAGGTGTGGCTTTTGAGACTCCATAACACATATGCATTGATCTGTAGGAACTCCATCTGTGTCAAACAACCATGGTGGTCAGAAAGCACACAGAGCCCCTAGAATATGCAACTGCCACATGGAGATAGGTGAACCTATAGTGTGATATAAGAAGTTGCATCACTAGACCCAACTTTAGTGTGTGCGGGTCATCAAGGTGTGGCTTTTAAGCCTACATAACATAGATGCATTGATCTATAGGGACTCCATTTGTGTCAAACAATCATGGTGGTCAGAAAGCCCAGAGAGCCCCTAGAATATGCAACTGCCACATGGAGATGGGTGAACCTAGAGTGTGACAGAAGCAGTTGCATCACCACACCCAACTGGAGTGTGATTGGGTCAACAAGGTGTGGCTTTTGAGACTAGATAACACAGATGCATTGATCTGTAGGGACTCCATTTGTGTCAAACAACCATGGTCTTCAGAAAGCCCAGAGAGCCCCTAGAATATGCAACTTCCACATGGAGATGGGTGAACCTGCAGTGTGACAGAAGCAGTTGCATCACCACACCCAACTAGAGTGTGTGTGGGTCAACAAGGTGTGGCTTTTGAGACTACATCACAGAGATGCAATGATCTGTAGGGACTCTATTTTTGTCAAACAACCATGGTGATCAGAAAGCCCAGAGAGCCCCTACAATATGCAACTTCCACATGGAGATGGGTGAACCTGCAGTGTCACAGAAGTAGTTGCATCACCACACCG
Organism: Avena sativa; assembly: GCA_916181665.1. NCBI lineage: Eukaryota > Viridiplantae > Streptophyta > Magnoliopsida > Poales > Poaceae > Avena > Avena sativa. Next base: position 328,122,160 of record OV702289.1, read on the forward strand.
AACTGGAGTATGTGTGGGTCATCAAGGTGTGGCTTTTGAGACTCCACAACACATATGCATTGATCTGTAGGAACTCCATTTGTGTCAAACAACCATGGTGGTCAGAAAGCCCACAGAGCCCCTAGAATATGCAACTGCCACAAGGAGATAGGTGAACCTGTAGTGTGATAGAAGCAGTTGCATCACTACACCCAACTTTAGTGTGTGTTGGTCATCAACGTGTGGCTTTTGAGACTACATAACATAGATGCATTGATCTGTAGGGACTCCATTTGTGTCAAACAAACATGGTGGTCAGAAAGCCCAGAGAGCCCCTAGAATATGCAACTGCCACATGGAGATGGGTGAACCTAGAGTGTGACAGAAGCAGTTGCATCACCACACCCAACTGGAGTGTGTGTGGGTCAACAAGGTGTGTCTTTTGAGACTACATAACACAGATGAATTGATCTGTAGGGACTCTATTTGTATCAAACAACCTTGGTGGTCAGAAAGCCTAGAGAGCCCCTAGAATATGCAACTGCCACATGGAGATGGGTGAACCTGCAGTGTGATAGAAGCAGTTGCATCACCAAACCCAACTAGTGTGTGTGTGGGTCATCAATGTGTGGATTTTGAGACTACATAACACAGATGCATTGATCTGTAGGGACTCCATTTGTGTCAAGCAACCATGGTGGTCAGAAAGCCCACGGAGCCCCTAGAATATGCAACTGCCACATGGAGATGGGTGAACCAATGTGACAGAAGCAGTTGCATCACCACACCCAACTGGAGTGTATGTGGGTCATCAAGGTGTAGCTTTTAAGACTACATAACGCGGATTCATTGATCTCTAGGGACTCCATTTGTGTCAAACAACCATGGTGGTCAGAAAGCCCAGAGAGCCCCTAGAATATGCAACAGCCACATGGAGATGGGTGAACCTGTAGTGTGACAGAAGCAGTTGCATCACCACACCCAACTGGAGTGTGTGTGGGTCATCAATGTGTGGCTTTTGAGACTACATAACACAGATGCATTAGTCTGTTGGGACTCCATTTGTGTCAAACAAACTTGGTGGTCAGAAAGTCCAGAGAGCCCCTAGAATATGCAACTTCCACATGGAGATGGGTGAACCTGCAATGTGACAGAAGCAGTTGCATCACCACACCCAACTGGAGTGTGTGTGGGTCATCAAGGTGTGGCTTTTGAGACTACATAACACAGATGCATTGATCTGTAGGAACTCCATTTGTGTCAAACAACCATGGTGGTCAGAAAGCCCACAGAGCCCCGAGAATATGCAACTGCCACATGGAGATGGGTGAACCAATGTGACAGAAGCAGTTGCATCACCACACCCAACTGGAGTGTATGTGGGTCATCAAGGTGTAACTTTTGAGACTACATAATGCAGATTCATTGATGTCCAGGGACTCCATTTGTGTCAAACAACCATGGTGGTCAGAAAGCCAAGAGAGCCCCTAGAATATGCAACTGCCACATGGAGATGGCTGAACCTATAGTGTGACAGAAGCAGTTGCATCACCACACCCTACTGGAGTGCGTGTGGGTTATCAAGGTGTGCCTTTTGAGACTCCATAACACAGATGCATTGATCTGTAGGACTCCATTTGTGTTAAACAACCATGGTGGTCAGAAAGCCCAGAGAGCCCCTCGAATATGCAACTTCCACATGGAGATGGGTGAACCTGAAGTGTGACAGAAGCAGTTCCATCACCACATCCAACTGGAGTGTGTGTGGGTCATCAAGGTGTGGATTTTGAGACTACATAACACAGGTGCATTGATCTGAGGGACTCCATTTGTGTCAAACAACCATGGTGGTTAGAAAGCCCAGAGAGCCCCTAGAATATGCAACTACTACATGGAGATGGGTGAACCAGTGTGACATAAGCAGTTGCATCACCACACCCAACTTGAGTGTGTGTGGGTCATCAAGGTGTGGCTTTTGAGACTCCATAACACATATGCATTGATCTGTAGGAACTCCATTTGTGTCAAACAACCATGGTGGTCAGAAAGCCCACAGAGCCCCTAGAATATGCAACTGCCACATGGAGATAGGTGAACCTGTAGTGTGATAGAAGAAGTTGCATCACTAGACCCAACTTTAGTGTGTGCGGGTCATCAAGGTGTGGCTTTTGAGACTACATAACATAGATGCATTGATCTGTAGGGACTCCATTTGTGTCAAACAACCATGGTGGTCAGAAAGCCTAGAGAGCCCCTAGAATATGCAACTGCCACATGGAGATGGGTGAACCTGGAGTGTGACAGAAGCAGTTGCATCACTACACCCAACTGGAGTGTGATTGGGTCAACAAGGTGTGGCTTTTGAGACTAGATAACACAGATGCATTGATCTGTAGGGACTCCATTTGTGTCAAACAACCACGGTGTTCAGAAAGCCCAGAGAGCCCCTAGAATATGCAACTTCCACATGGAGATGGGTGAACCTGCAGTGTGACAGAAGCAGTTGCATCACCACACCCAAGTAGAGTGTGTGTGGGTCAACAAGGTGTGGCTTTTGAGACTACATAACACAGATGCATTGATCTGTAGGGACTCTATTTTTGTCATCAACCATGGTGATCAGAAAGCCCAGAGAGCCCCTAGAATATGCAACTTCCACATGGAGATGGGTGAACCTGCAGTGTCACAGAAGTAGTTGCATCACCACACCGAACTGGAGTGTGGTGGGTCATCAAGGTGTGGCTTTTGAGACTACATAACACAGATGCATTGGTCTGTAGGGACTCCATTTGTGTCAAACAACCATGGTGGTCAGAAAGCCTAGAGAGCCCCTAGAATATGCAACTGCCACATGGAGATGGGTGAACCTGCAGTGTGACAGAAGCAGTTGCATCACCAAACCCATCCGGAGTGTGTGTGGGGCATCAAGGTGTGGCTTTTGAGACTACATAACACAGATACATTGATCTGTAGGGACCCCATTTGTGTCAAACAACCATGGTGGTCAGAAAGCCCACGGAGCCCCTAGAATATGCAACTGCCACATGGAGATGGGTGAACCAATGTGACAGAAGCAGTTGCATCACCACACCCAACTGGAGTGTATGTGGGTCATCAAGGTGTAGCTTTTGAGACTACATAACATCGATTCATTGATCTCTAGGGACTCCATTTGTGTCAAACAACCATGGTGGTCAGAAAGCCCAGAGAGCCCCTAGAATATGCAAGAGACACATGGAGATAGGTGAACCTGTAGTGTGATAGAAGAAGTTGCATCACCACACCCAACTGGAGTGTGTGTGGGTCATCAAGGTGTGGATTTTGAGACTACATAACACAGGTGCATTGATCCGAGGGACTCCATTTGTGTCAAACAACCATGGTGGTTAGAAAGCCCAGAGAGCCCCTAGAATATGCAACTACTACATGGAGATGGGTGAACCAGTGTGACATAAGAAGTTGCATCACCACACCCAACTGGAGTGTGTGTGGGTCATCAAGGTGTGGCTTTTGGGACTCCATAACACATATGCATTGATCTGTAGGAACTCCATTTGTGTCAAACAACCATGGTGGTCAGAAAGCCCACAGAGCCCCTAGAATATGCAACTGCCACATGGAGATAGGTGAACCTGTAGTGTGATAGAAGAAGTTGCATCACTAGACCCAACTTTAGTGTGTGCGGGTCATCAAGGTGTGGCTTTTGAGACTACATAACATAGATGCATTGATCTGTAGGGACTCCATTTGTGTCAAACAACCATGGTGTTCAGAAAGCCCAGAGAGCCCCTAGAATATGCAACTGCCACATGGAGATGGGTGAACCTGGAGTGTGACAGAAGCAGTTGCATCACCACACCCAACTAGAGTGTGTGTGGGTCAACAAGGTGTGGCTTTTGAGACTACATAACACAGATGCATTGATCTGTAGGGACTCTATTTTTGTCAAACAACCATGGTGATCAGAAAGCCCAGAGAGCCCCTAGAATATGCAACTTCCACATGGAGATGGGTGAACCTGCAGTGTCACAGAAGTAGTTGCATCACCACACCGAACTGGAGTGTGGTGGGTCATCAAGGTGTGGCTTTTGAGACTACATAACACAGATGCGTTGGTCTGTAGGGACTCCATTTGTGTCAAACAACCATGGTGGTCAGAAAGCCTAGAGAGCCCCTAGAATATGCAACTGCCACATGGAGATGGGTGAACCTGCAGTGTGACAGAAGCAGTTGCATCACCAAACCCATCCGGAGTGTGTGTGGGGCATCAAGGTGTGGCTTTTGAGACTACATAACACAGATACATTGATCTATAGGGACTCCATTTGTGTCAAACAACCATGGTGGTCAGAAAGCCCACGGAGCCCCTAGAATATGCAACTGCCACATGGAGATGGGTGAACCAATGTGACAGAAGTAGTTGCATCACCACACCCAACTGGAGTGTATGTGGGTCATCAAGGTGTAGCTTTTGAGACTACATAACGTCGATTCATTGATCTCTAGGGACTCCATTTGTCTCAAATAACCATGGTGGTCAGAAAGCCCAGAGAGCCCCTAGAATATGCAAGAGACACATGGAGATGGGTGAACCTGTAGTGTGACAGAAGCAGTTGCATCACCACACCCAACTAGAGTGTGTGTGGGTCAACAATGTGTGGCTTTTGAGACTACATAACACATATGCATTAGTCTGTTGGGACTCCATTTGTGTCAAACAACCTTGGTGGTTAGAAAGTCTAGAGAGCCCCTAGAATATGCAACTTCCACATGGAGATGGGTGAACCTGCAGTGTGACAGAAGCAGTTGCATCACCACACCCAACTGGAGTGTGTGTGGGTCATCAAGGTGTGGCTTTCGAGACTACATAACACAGATGCATTGATCTGTAGGAACTCCATTTGTGTCAAACAACCATGGTGGTCAGAAAGCCTATAGAGCCCCTAGAATATGCAACTGCCACATGGAGATGGGTGAACCAATGTGACAGAAGCAGTTGCATCACCACACCCAACTGGAGTGTATGTGGGTCATCAAGGTGTAACTTCTGAGACAACATAACGTTGATTCATTGATGTCCAGGGACTCCATTTGTGTCAAACAACCATGGTGGTCAGAAAGCCAAGAGAGCCCCTAGAATATGCAACTTCCACATGAAGATGGGTGAACCTATAGTGTGACAGAAGCAGTTGCATCACCACACCCTACTAGAGTGCGTGTGGGTTATCAAGGTGTGGCTTTTGAGACTCCATAACACAGATGCATTGATCTGTCAGACTCCATTTGTGTCAAACAACCATGGTGGTCAAAAAGCCCAGAGAGCCCCTACATTATGCAACTTCCACATGGAGATGGGTGAACCTGAAGTGTGACAGAAGCAGTTCCATCACCACATCCAACTGGAGTGTGTGTGGGTCATCAAGGTGTGGATTTTAAGACTACATAACACAGGTGCATTGATCTGTAGGGACTCCATTTGTGTCAAACAACCATGGTGGTTAGAAAGCCCAGAGAGCCCCTAGAATATGCAACTACTACATGGAGATGGGTGAACCAGTGTGACATAAGCAGTTGCATCACCACACCCAACTGGAGTGTGTGTGGGTCATCAAGGTGTGGATTTTGAGACTCCATAACACATATGCATTGATCTGTAGGAACTCCATTTGTGTCAAACAACCATGGTGGTCAGAAAGCCTAGAGAGCCCCTAGAATATGCAACTGCCACATGGAGATGGTGAACCTGTAGTGTGACAGAATCAGTTGCATCACTACAGCCAACTTTAGTGTGTGTGGGTCATCAAGGTGTGGCTTTTGAGACTACATAACATAGATGCATTGATCTGCAGGGACTCCATTTGTGTCAAACAACCATGGTGGTCAGAAAGCCGAGAGAGTCCCTAGAATATGCAATTGCCACATGGAGATGGGTGAACCTGGAGTGTGACAGAAGCAGTTGCATCACCACACCCAACTGGAGTGTGTGTGGGTCAACAAGGTGTGGCTTTTGAGACTACATAACACAGATGCATTGATCTATAGGGACTCAATTTTTGTCAAACAACCATGGTGATCAGAAAGCCCAGAGAGCCCCTAGAATATTCAACTTCCACATGGAGATGGGTGAACCTGCAGTGTCACAGAAGTAGTTGCATCACCACAATGAACTGGAGTGTGTGTGGGTCATCAAGGTGTGGCTTTTGAGACTACATAACACAGATGCATTGATCTGTAGGGACTCCATTTGTGTCAAACAACCATGGTGGTCAGAAAGCCTAGAGAGCCCATAGAATATGCAACTGCCACATGGAGATGGGTGAACCTGCAGTGTGACAGAAGCAACTGCATCACCAAACCCAACTGGAGTGTGTTTGGGTCATCAAGGTGTGGCTTTTGAGACGACATAACAGAGATGCATTGATCTGTAGGAACTCCATTTGTGTCAGACAACCATGGTGGTCAGAAAGCCCACGGAGCCCCTAAAATATGCAACTGCCACATGGAGATGGGTGAACCAATGTGACAGAAGCAGTTGCATCACCACACCCAACTGGAGTGTATGTGGGTCATCAAGGTGTAGCTTTTGAGACTACATAACGCAGATTCATTGATCTCTAGGGACTCCATTTGTGTCAAACAACCATGGTGGTCAGAAAGCCCAGAGAGCCCCTAGAATATGCAACAGCCACATTGAGATGGGTGAACCTGTAGTGTGACAGAAGTAGTTGCATCACCACACCCAACTGGAGTGTGTGTGGGTCATCAGTGTGTGGCTTCTAAGACTACATAACACAGTTGCATTAGTCTGTTGGGACTCCATTTGTGTCAAACAACTTTGGTGGTCAGAAAGTCCAGAGAGCCCCTAGAATATGCAACTTCCACATGGAGATGGGTGAACCTGCAGTGTGACAGAAGAAGTTGCATCACCACACCCAACTGGAGTGTGTGTGTGGGTCATCAAGGTGTGGCTTTTGAGACTACATAACACAGATGCATTGATCTGTAGGGACTCCATTTGTGTCAAACAACCATGGTGGTCAGAAAGCTCACAGAGCCCCTAGAATATGCAACTGCCACATGGAGATGGGTGAACAAATGTGACAGAAGCAGTTGCATCACCACACCCAACTGGAGTGTATGTGGGTCATGAAGGTGATACTTTTGAGACTACATAATGCAGATTCATTGATGTTCAGGGACTCCATTTGTGTCAAACAACCATGGTGGTCAGAAAGCCAAGAGAGCCCCTAGAATAGGCAACTGCCACATGGAGATGGGTGAACCTATAGTGTGACAGAAGCAGTTGCATCACCACACCCTACTGGAGTGCGTGTGGGTTATCAAGGTGTGGCTTTTGAGACTCCATAACACAGATGCATTGATCTGTAGGACTCCATTTGTGTCAAACAACCATGGTGGTCAGAAAGCCCAGAGAGCCCCTAGAATATGCAACTTCCACATGGAGATGGGTGAACCTGAAGTGTGACAGAAGCAGTTCCATCACCACATCCAACTGGAGTGTGTGTGGGTCATCAAGGTGTGGATTTTGAGACTACATTACACAGGTGCATTGATCTATAGGGACTCCATTTGTGTCAAACAAACATGGTGGTTAGAAAGCCCAGAGAGCTCCTAGAATATGCAACTGCTACATGGAGATGGGTGAACCAGTGTGACATAAGTAGTTGCATCACCACACCCAACTGGAGTGTGTGTGGGTCATCAATGTGTGGCTTTTGAGACTACATAACACAGAAGCATTAGTCTGTTGGGACTCCATTTGTGTCAAACAACCATGGTGGTCAGAAAGCCCACAAAGCTCCTAGAATATGCAACTGCCACATTTATATAGGTGAACCTGTAGTGTGATAGAAGCAGTTGCATCACTACACCCAACTTTAGTGTGTGTGGGTCATCAAGTTGTGGCTTTTGAGACTACATAACATAGATGCATTAATCTGTAGGGACTCCATTTATGTCAAACAACCATGGTTGTCAGAAAGCCCAGAGAGCCCCTAGAATATGCAACTGCCACATAGAGATGGGTGAACCTGGAGTGTGACAGAAGCAGTTGCATCACCACACCCAACTGGAGTGTGTGTGGGTCAACAAGGTGTGCCTTTTGAGACTATATAACACAGATGCATTGATCTGTAGGGACTCTATTTTTGTTAAACAACCATGTTGATCAGAAAGCCCAGAGAGCCCCTAGAATATGCAACTTCCACATGGAGATGGGTGAACCTGCAGTGCGACAGAAGCAGTTGCATCACCACACCCAACTTGAGTGTGTGTGGGTCAACAAGGTGTGGCTTTTGAGACTACATAACACAGCTGCATTGATCTATAGGGACTCTATTTTTGTCAAACAACCATGGTGATCAGAAAGCCCAGAGAGCCCCTAGAATATGCAACTTCCACATGGAGATGGGTGAACATGTAGTGTGACAGAAGCAGTTGCATCACCACACCGAACTGGAGTCTGTGTGGGTCAACAAGGTGTGGCTTTTGAGACTACATAACACAGATGCATTGATCTGTAGGGACTCCATTTGTGTCAAACAACCATGGTGGTCAGAAATCCCATAGAGCCCTTAGAATATGCAACTGCCACATGGAGATGGGTGAACCAATGTGACAAAAGCAGTTGCATCACCACACCCAACTGGAGTGTATGTGGGTCATCAAGGTGTAGCTTTTGAGACTACATAACGCAGATTCATTGATCTCTAGGGACTCCATTTGTGTCAAACAACCATGGTGGTCAGAAAGCCTAGAGAGCCCCTAGAATATGCAACTGCCACATGGAGATGGGTGAACCTGTAGTTTGACAGAAGCAGTTGCATCACCACACCTAACTAAAGTGAGTGTGGGTCAACAAGGTGTGGCTTTTGAGACTACATAACACAGATGCATTAATCTGTAGGGACTCTATTTTTGTCAAACAACCATGGTGATCAGAAAGCCCAGAGAGCCCCTAGAATATGCAACTTCCACATGGAGATGGGTGAACCTACAGTGTCACAGAAGTAGTTGCATCACCACACCGAACTGGAGTGTGTGTGGGTCATCAAGGTGTGGCTTTTGAGACTACATAACACAGATGCATTGATCTGTAGGGACTCCATTTGTGTCAAACAACCATGGTGGTCAGAAAGCCTACAGAGCCCCTAGAATATGCAACTGCCACATGGAGATGGGTGAACCTGCAGTGTGACAGAAGCAGTTGCATCACCAAACCCAACTGGACTGTGTGTGGGTCATCAAGGTGTGTCTTTTGAGACTACATAACACAGATGCATTGATCTGTAGGGACTCCATTTGTGTCAAACAACCATGGTGGTCAGAAAGCCCACGGAGCCCCTAGAATATGCAACTGCCACATGGAGATGGGTGAACCAATGTGACAGAAGTAGTTGCATCACCATACCCAACTGGAGTGTATGTGGGTCATCAAGGTGTAGCTTTTGAGACTACATAACGCAGATTCATTGATCTCTAGGGACTCCATTTGTGTCAAACAACCATGGTGGTCAGAAAGCCCAGAGAGCCCCTAGAATATGCAACAGCCACATGGAGATGGGTGAACCAATGTGACAGAAGCAGTTGCATCACCACACCCAACTGGAGTGTGTGTGGGTCATCAATGTGTGGCTTTTGAGACTACATAACACAGATGCATTAGTCTGTTGGGACTCCATTTGTGTCAAACAACCATGGTGGTCAGAAAGCCCACAGAGCCCCTAGAATATGCAACTGCCACATGGAGATGGGTGAACCAATGTGACAGAAGCAGTTGCATCACCACACCCAACTAGAGTGTATGTGGGTCATCAAGGTCTAACTTCTGAGACTACATAACGCAGATTCATTGATGTCTAGGGACTCCATTTGTGTTAAACAACCATGGTGGTCAGAAAGCCCAGAGAGCCCCTAGAATATGCAACTGCCACATGGAGATGGGTGAACCTATAGTGTGACAGAAGCAGTTGCATCACCACACCCTACTGGAGTGTGTGTGGGTTATCAAGGTGTGGCTTTTGAGACTCCATAACACAGATGCATTGATCTGTAGGACTCCATTTGTGTCAAACAACCATGGTAGTCAGAAAGCCCAGAGAGCCCCTAGAATATGCAACTTCCACATGGAGATGGGTGAACCTGGAGTGTGACAGAAGCAGTTGCATCACCACACCCAACTGGAGTGTGTGTGGGTCAACAAGGTGTGGTTTTGAGACTACATAACACAGATGCATTGATCTGTAGGGACTCTATTTTTGTCAAACAACCATGGTAATCAGAAAGCCCAGAGAGGCCCTAGAATATGCAACTGCCACATGAAGATGGGTGAACCTGCAGTGTGACATAAGCAGTTGCATCACCACATCCAACTGGAGTGTGTGTGGGTCAACAAGGTGTGGCTTTTAAGACTACGTAACACAGATGCATTGATCTGTAGGGACTCTATTTTTGTCAAACAACCATGGTGATCAGAAAGCCCAGAGAGCCCCTAGAATATGCAACTTCCACATGGAGATGGGTGAACCTGTAGTGTGACAGAAGCAGTTGCATCACCACACCGAACTGGAGTGTGTGTGGGTCACCAAGGTGTGGCTTTTGAGACTACATAACACATATGCATTCATCTGTAGGGACTCCATTTGTGTCAAACAACCATGGTGGTCAGAAAGCCCATAGAGCCCTTAGAACATGCAACTGCCACATGGAGATGGGTGAACCAATGTGACAAAAGCAGTTGCATCACCACACCCAACTGGAGTGTATGTGGGTCATCAAGGTGTAGCTTTTGAGACTACATAACGCAGATTCATTGATCTCTAGGGACTCCATTTGTGTCAAACAACCATGGTGGTCAGAAAGCCCAGAGAGCCCCTAGAATATGCAACTGCCACATGGAGATGGGTGAACCTGTAGTGTGACAGAAGAAGTTGCATCACCACACCTAACTGGAGTGTGTGTGGGTCAACAAGGTGTGGCTTTTGAGACTACATAACACAGATGCATTGATCTGTAGGGACTCATTTTTGTCAAACAACCGTGGTGATCAGAAAGCCCAGAGAGCCCCTAGAATATGCAATTGCCACATGGAGATGGGTGAACCTGGAGTGTGACAGAAGCAGTTGCATCACCACACCCAACTGGAGTGTGTGTGGGTCAACAAGGTGTGGATTTTGAGACTACATAACACAGATGCATTGATCTATAGGGACTCAATTTTTGTCAAACAACCATGGTGATCAGAAAGCCCAGAGAGCCCCTAGAATATGCAACTTCCACATGGAGATGGGTGAACCTGCAGTGTCACAGAAGTAGTTGCATCACAACAATGAACTGGAGTGTGTGTGGGTCATCAAGGTGTGGCTTTTGAGACTACATAACACAGATGCATTGATCTGTAGGGACTCCATTTGTGTCAAACAACCATGGTGGTCAGAAAGCCTAGAGAGCCCATAGAATATGCAACTGCCACATGGAGATGGGTGAACCTGCAGTGTGACAGAAGCAACTGCATCACCAAACCCAACTGGAGTGTGTGTGGGTCATCAAGGTGTGGCTTTTGAGACTACATAACAGAGATGCATTGATCTGTAGGAACTCCATTTGTGTCCGACAACCATGGTGGTCAGAAAGCCCACGGAGCCCCTAAAATATGCAACTGCCACATGGAGATGGGTGAACCAATGTGACAGAAGCAGTTGCATCACCACACCCAACTGGAGTGTATGTGGGTCATCAAGGTGTAGCTTTTGAGACTACATAACGCAGATTCATTGATCTCTAGGGACTCCATTTGTGTCAAACAACCATGGTGGTCAGAAAGCCCAGAGAGCCCCTAGAATATGCAACAACCACATTGAGATGGGTGAACCTGTAGTGTGACAGAAGCAGTTGCATCACCACACCCAACTGGAGTGTGTGTGGGTCATCAGTGTGTGGCTTCTGAGACTACATAACACAGTTGCATTAGTCTGTTGGGACTCCATTTGTGTCAAACAACCTTGGTGGTCAGAAAGTCCAGAGAGCCCCTAGAATATGCAACTTCCACATGGAGATGGGTGAACCTGCAGTGTGACAGAAGTAGTTGCATCACCACACCCAACTGGAGTGTGTGTGTGGGTCATCAAGGTGTGGCTTTTGAGACTACATAACGCAGATGCATTGATCTGTAGGGACTCCATTTGTGTCAAACAACCATGGTGGTCAGAAAGCCCACAGAGCCCCTAGAATATGCAACTGCCACATGGAGATGGGTGAACAAATGTGACAGAAGTAGTTGCATCACCACACCCAACTGGAGTGTATGTGGGTCATCAAGGTGATACTTTTGAGACTATATAATGCAGATTCATTGATGTCCAGGGACTCCATTTGTGTCAAACAACCATGGTGGTCAGAAAGCCAAGAGAGCCCCTAGAATATGCAACTGCCACATGGAGATGGGTGAACCTATAGTGTGACAGAAGTAGTTGCATCACCACACCCTACTAGATTGCCTGTGGGTTATCAACGTGTGGCTTTTGAGACTCCATAACACAGAAGCATTGATCTGTAGGACTCCATTTGTGTCAAACAACCATGGTGGTCAGAAAGCCCAGAGAGCCCCTAGAATATGCAACTTCCACATGGAGATGGGTGAACCTGAAGTGTGACAGAAGCAGTTCCATCACCACATCCAACTGGAGTGTGTGTGGGTCATCAAGGTGTGGATTTTGAGACTACATAACACAGGTGCATTGATCTACAGGGACTCCATTTGTGTCAAACAAACATGGTGGTTAGAAAGCCCAGAGAGCTCCTAGAATATGCAACTGCTACATGGAGATGGGTGAACCAGTGTGACATAAGTAGTTGCATCACCACACCCAACTGGAGTGTGTGTGGGTCATCAATGTGTGGCTTTTGAGACTACATAACACAGATGCATTAGTCTGTTGGGACTCCATTTGTGTCAAACAACCATGGTGGTCAGAAAGCCCACAAAGCCCCTAGAATATGCAACTGCCACATGGATATAGGTGAACCTGTAGTGTGATAGAAGCAGTTGCATCACTACACCCAACTTTAGTGTGTGTGGGTCATCAAGGTGTGGCTTTTGAGACTACATAACATAGATGCATTAATCTGTAGGGACTCCATTTGTGTCAAACAACCATGGTTGTCAGAAAGCCCAGAGAGCCCCTACAATATGCAACAGCCACATGGAGATGGGTGAACCTGGAGTGTGACAGAAGCAGTTGCATCACCACACCCAACTGGAGTGTGTGTGGGTCAACAAGGTGTGGCTTTTGAGACTATATAACACAGATGCATTGATCTATAGGGACTCTATTTTTGTCAAACAACCATGGTGATCAGAAAGCCCAGAGAGCCCCTAGAATATGCAACTTCCACATGGAGATGGGTGAACCTGCAGTGCGACAGAAGCAGTTGCATCACCACACCGAACTGGAGTGTGTGTGGGTCACCAAGGTGTGGCTTTTGAGACTACATAACACAGATGCATTCATCTGTAGGGACTCCATTTGTGTCAAACAACCATGGTGGTCAGAAAGCCCATAGAGCCCTTAGAACATGCAACTGCCACATGGAGATGGGTGAACCAATGTGACAAAAGCAGTTGCATCACCACACCCAACTGGAGTGTATGTGGGTCATCAAGGTGTAGCTTTTGAGACTACATAACGCAGATTCATTGATCTCTAGGGACTCCATTTGTGTCAAACAACCATGGTGGTCAGAAAGCCCAGAGAGCCCCTAGAATATGCAACTGCCACATGGAGATGGGTGAACCTGTAGTGTGACAGAAGCAGTTGCATCACCACACCTAACTGGAGTGTGTGTGGGTCAACAAGGTGTGGCTTTTGAGACTACATAACACAGATGCATTGATCTATAGGGACTCATTTTTGTCAAACAACCATGGTGATCAGAAAGCCCAGAGAGCCCCTAGAATATGCAATTGCCACATGGAGATGGGTGAACCTGGAGTGTGACAGAAGCAGTTGCATCACCACACCCAACTGGAGTGTGTGTGGGTCAACAAGGTGTGGATTTTGAGACTACATAACACAGATGCATTGATCTATAGGGACTCAATTTTTGTCAAACAACCATGGTGATCAGAAAGCCCAGAGAGCCCCTAGAATATGCAACTTCCACATGGAGATGGGTGAACCTGCAGTGTCACAGAAGTAGTTGCATCACAACAATGAACTGGAGTGTGTGTGGGTCATCAAGGTGTGGCTTTTGAGACTACATAACACAGATGCATTGATCTGTAGGGACTCCATTTGTGTCAAACAACCATGGTGGTCAGAAAGCCTAGAGAGCCCATAGAATATGCAACTGCCACATGGAGATGGGTGAACCTGCAGTGTGACAGAAGCAACTGCATCACCAAACCCAACTGGAGTGTGTGTGGGTCATCAAGGTGTGGCTTTTGAGACTACATAACAGAGATGCATTGATCTGTAGGAACTCCATTTGTGTCCGACAACCATGGTGGTCAGAAAGCCCACGGAGCCCCTAAAATATGCAACTGCCACATGGAGATGGGTGAACCAATGTGACAGAAGCAGTTGCATCACCACACCCAACTGGAGTGTATGTGGGTCATCAAGGTGTAGCTTTTGAGACTACATAACGCAGATTCATTGATCTCTAGGGACTCCATTTGTGTCAAACAACCATGGTGGTCAGAAAGCCCAGAGAGCCCCTAGAATATGCAACAACCACATTGAGATGGGTGAACCTGTAGTGTGACAGAAGCAGTTGCATCACCACACCCAACTGGAGTGTGTGTGGGTCATCAGTGTGTGGCTTCTGAGACTACATAACACAGTTGCATTAGTCTGTTGGGACTCCATTTGTGTCAAACAACCTTGGTGGTCAGAAAGTTCAGAGAGCCCCTAGAATATGCAACTTCCACATGGAGATGGGTGAACCTGCAGTGTGACAGAAGCAGTTGCATCACCACACCCAACTGGAGTGTGTGTGTGGGTCATCAAGGTGTGGCTTTTGAGACTACATAACGCAGATGCATTGATCTGTAGGGACTCCATTTGTGTCAAACAACCATGGTGGTCAGAAAGCCCACAGAGCCCCTAGAATATGCAACTGCCACATGGAGATGGGTGAACAAATGTGACAGAAGCAGTTGCATCACCACACCCAACTGGAGTGTATGTGGGTCATCAAGGTGATACTTTTGAGACTATATAATGCAGATTCATTGATGTTCAGGGACTCCATTTGTGTCAAACAACCATGGTGGTCAGAAAGCCAAGAGAGCCCCTAGAATATGCAACTGCCACATGGAGATGGGTGAACCTATAGTGTGACAGAAGTAGTTGCATCACCACACAATACTAGATTGCCTGTGGGTTATCAACGTGTGGCTTTTGAGACTCCATAACACAGAAGCATTGATCTGTAGGACTCCATTTGTGTCAAACAACCATGGTGGTCAGAAAGCCCAGAGAGCCCCTAGAATATGCAACTTCCACATGGAGATGGGTGAACCTGAAGTGTGACAGAAGCAGTTCCATCACCACATCCAACTGGAGTGTGTGTGGGTCATCAAGGTGTGGATTTTGAGACTACATAACACAGGTGCATTGATCTATAGGGACTCCATTTGTGTCAAACAAACATGGTGGTTAGAAAGCGCAGAGAGCTCCTAGAATATGCAACTGCTACATGGAGATGGGTGAACCAGTGTGACATAAGTAGTTGCATCACCACACCCAACTGGAGTGTGTGTGGGTCATCAATGTGTGGCTTTTGAGACTACATAACACAGATGCATTAGTCTGTTGGGACTCCATTTGTGTCAAACAACCATGGTGGTCAGAAAGCCCACAAAGCCCCTAGAATATGCAACTGCCACATGGATATAGGTGAACCTGTAGTGTGATAGAAGCAGTTGCATCACTACACCCAACTTTAGTGTGTGTGGGTCATCAAGGTGTGGCTTTTGAGACTACATAACATAGATGCATTAATCTGTAGGGACTCCATTTGTGTCAAACAACCATGGTTGTCAGAAAGCCCAGAGAGCCCCTACAATATGCAACAGCCACATGGAGATGGGTGAACCTGGAGTGTGACAGAAGCAGTTGCATCACCACACCCAACTGGAGTGTGTGTGGGTCAACAAGGTGTGGCTTTTGAGACTATATAACACAGATGCATTGATCTGTAGGGACTCTATTTTTGTCAAACAACCATGGTGATCAGAAAGCCTAGAGAGCCCCTAGAATATGCAACTTCCACATGGAGATGGGTGAACCTGCAGTGCGACAGAAGCAGTTGCATCACCACACCCAACTTGAGTGTGTGTGTGTCAACAAGGTGTGGCTTTTGAGACTACATAACACAGCTGCATTGATCTATAGGGACTCTATTTTTGTCAAACAACCATGGTGATCAGAAAGCCCAGAGAGCCCCTAGAATATGCAACTTCCACATGGAGATGGGTGAACATGTAGTGTGACAGAAGCAGTTGCATCACCACACCGACCTGGAGTCTGTGTGGGTCAACAAGGTGTGGCTTTTGAGACTACATAACACAGATGCATTGATCTGTAGGGACTCCATTTGTGTCAAACAACCATGGTGGTCAGAAATCCCATAGAGCCCTTAGAATATGCAACTGCCACATGGAGATGGGTGAACCAATGTGACAAAAGCAGTTGCATCACCACACCCAACTGGAGTGTATGTGGGTCATCAAGGTGTAGCTTTTGAGACTACATAACGCAGATTCATTGATCTCTAGGGACTCCATTTGTGTCAAACAACCATGGTGGTCAGAAAGCCTAGAGAGCCCCTAGAATATGCAACTGCCACATGGAGATGGGTGAACCTGTAGTTTGACAGAAGCAGTTGCATCACCACACCTAACTAAAGTGAGTGTGGGTCAACAAGGTGTGGCTTTTGAGACTACATAACACAGATGCATTAATCTGTAGGGACTCTATTTTTGTCAAACAACCATGGTGATCAGAAAGCCCAGAGAGCCCCTAGAATATGCAACTTCCACATGGAGATGGGTGAACCTACAGTGTCACAGAAGTAGTTGCATCACCACACCGAACTGGAGTGTGTGTGGGTCATCAAGGTGTGGCTTTTGAGACTACATAACACAGATGCATTGATCTGTAGGGATTCCATTTGTGTCAAACAACCATGGTGGTCAGAAAGCCTAGAGAGCCCCTAGAATATGCAACTGCCACATGGAGATGGGTGAACCTGTAGTTTGACAGAAGCAGTTGCATCACCACACCTAACTAAAGTGAGTGTGGGTCAACAAGGTGTGGCTTTTGAGACTACATAACACAGATGCATTAATCTGTAGGGACTCTATTTTTGTCACTCAACCATGGTGATCAGAAAGCCCAGAGAGCCCCTAGAATATGCAACTTCCACATGGAGATGGGTGAACCTACAGTGTCACAGAAGTAGTTGCATCACCACACCGAACTGGAGTGTGTGTGGGTCATCAAGGTGTGGCTTTTGAGACTACATAACACAGATGCATTGATCTGTAGGGATTCCATTTGTGTCAAACAACCATGGTGGTCAGAAAGCCTACAGAGCCCATAGAATATGCAACTGCCACATGGAGATGGGTGAACCTGCAGTGTGACAGAAGCAGTTGCATCACCAAACCCAACTGGACTGTGTGTGGGTCATCAAGGTGTGGCTTTTGAGACTACATAACACAGATGCGTTGATCTGTAGGGACTCCATTTGTGTCAAACAACCATGGTGGTCAGAAAGCCCACGGAGCCCCTAGAATATGCAACTGCCACATGGAGATGGGTGAACCAATGTGACAGAAGTAGTTGCATCACCATACCCAACTGGAGTGTATGTGGGTCATCAAGGTGTAGCTTTTGAGACTACATAACACAGATTCATTGATCTCTAGAGACACCATTTGTTTCAAACAACCAGGGTGGTCAGAAAGCCCAGGGAGCCCCTAGAATATGCAACAGCCACATGGAGATGGGTGAACCTGTAGTGTGACAGAAGAAGTTGCATCACCACACCCAACTGGAGTGTGTGTGGGTCATCAATGTGTGGCTTTTGAGACTACATAACACAGATGCATTAGTCTGTTGGGACTCCATTTGTGTCAAACAACCATGGTGGTCAGAAAGCCCACAGAGCCCCTAGAATATGCAACTGCCACATGGAGATGGTTGAACCAATGTGACAGAAGCAGTTGCATCACCACACCCAACTGGAGTGTATGTGGGTCATCAAGGTGTAACTTTTGAGACTACATAACGCAGATTCATTGATGTCTAGGGACTCCATTTGTGTTAAACAACCATGGTGGTCAGAAAGCCCAGAGAGCCCCTAGAATATGCAACTGCCACATGGAGATGGGTGAACCTATAGTGTGACAGAAGCAGTTGCATCACCACACCCTACTGGAGTGTGTGTGGGTTATCAAGGTGTGGCTTTTGAGACTCCATAACACAGATGCATTGATCTGTAGGACTCCATTTGTGTCAAACAACCATGGTAGTCAGAAAGCCTAGAGAGCCCCTAGTATATGCAAGTTCCACATGGAGATGGGTGAACCTGGAGTGTGACAGAAGCAGTTGCATCACCACACCCAACTGGAGTGTGTGTGGGTCAACAAGGTGTGGCTTTTGAGACTACATAACACAGATGCATTGGTCTGTAGGGACTCTATTTTTGTCAACCAACCATGGTGATCAGAAAGCCCAGAGAGCCCCTAGAATATGCAACTTCCACATGGAGATGGGTGAACCTGTAGTGTGACAGAAGCAGTTGCATCACCACAGCGAACTGGAGTGTGTGTTGGTCACCAAGGTGTGGCTTTTGAGACTACATAACACAGATGCATTCATCTGTAGGGACTCCATTTGTGTCAAACAACCATGGTGGTCAGAAAGCCCATAGAGCCCTTAGAACATGCAACTGCCACATGGAGATGGGTGAACCAATGTGACAAAAGCAGTTGCATCACCACACCCAACTAGAGTGTATGTGGGTCATCAAGGTGTAGCTTTTGAGACTACATAACGTAGATTCATTGATCTCTAGGGACTCCATTTGTGTCAAACAACCATGGTGGTCAGAAAGCCCAGAGAGCCCCTAGAATATGCAACTGCCACATGGAGATGGGTGAACCGGTAGTGTGACAGAAGCAGTTGCATCACCACACCTAACTGGAGTGTGTGTGGGTCAACAAGGTGTGGCTTTTGAGACTACATAACACAGATGCATTGATCTGTAGGGACTCTATTTTTGTCAAACAACCATGGTGATCAGAAAGCCCAGAGAGCCCCTAGAATATGCAACTTCCACATGGAGATGGGTGAACCTGCAGTGTCACAGAAGTAGTTGCATCACCACACCGAACTGGAGTGTGTGTGGGTCATCAAGGTGTGGCTTTTGAGACTACATAACACAGATGCATTGATCTGTAGGGACTCCATTTGTGTCAAACAACCATGGTGGTCAGAAAGCCCAGAGAGCCCCTAGAATATGCAACAGCCACATGGAGATGGGTGAACCTGTAGTGTGACAGAAGCAGTTGCATCACCACAACCAACTGGCATGTATGTGGGTCATCAATTTGTGGCTTTTGAGACTACATAACACAGATGCATTAGTCTGTTGGGACTCCATTTGTGTCAAACAACCTTGGTGGTCAGAAAGTCCAGAGAGCCCCTAGAATATGCAACTTCCACATGGAGATGGGTGAACCTGGAGTGTGACAGAAGCAGTTGCATCACCACACCCAACTGGAGTGTGTGTGGGTCATCAAGGTGTGGCTTTTGAGACTACATAACACAGATGCATTGATCTGTAGGAACTCCATTTGTGTCAAACAACCATGGTGGTCAGAAAGCCCACAGAGCCCCTAGAATATGCAACTGCCACATGGAGATGGGTGAACCAATGTGACAGAAGCAGTTGCATCACCACACCCAACTGGAGTGTATGTGGGTCATCAAGGTGTAACTTTTGAGACTACATAACGCAGATTCATTGATGTCCAGGGACTCCATTTGTGTCAAACAACCATGGTGGACAGAAAGCCCGGAGAGCCCCTAGATATGCAACTGCCACATGGAGATGGGTGAACCTATAGTGTGACAGAAGCAGTTGCATCACCACACCCTACTGGAGTGTGTGTGGGTTATCAAGGTGTGGCTTTTGAGACTCCATAACACAGATGCATTGATCTGTAGGACTCCATTTGTGTCAAACAACCATGGTAGTCAGAAAGCCCACAGAGCCCCTAGAATATGCAACTTCCACATGGAGATGGGTGAACCTGGAGTGTGACAGAAGCAGTTGCATCACCACACCCAACTGGAGTGTGTGTGGGTCAACAAGGTGTGGCTTTTGAGACTACATAACACAGATGCATTGGTCTGTAGGGACTCTATTTTTGTCAACCAACCATGGTGATCAGAAAGCCCAGAGAGCCCCTAGAATATGCAACTTCCACATGGAGATGGGTGAACCTGTAGTGTGACAGAAGCAGTTGCATCACCACAGCGAACTGGAGTGTGTGTGGGTCACCAAGGTGTGGCTTTTGAGACTACATAACACAGATGCATTCATCTGTAGGGACTCCATTTGTGTCAAACAACCATGGCGGTCAGAAAGCCCATAGAGCCCTTAGAACATGCAACTGCCACATGGAGATGGGTGAACCAATGTGACAAAAGCAGTTGCATCACCACACCCAACTAGAGTGTATGTGGGTCATCAAGGTGTAGCTTTTGAGACTACATAACGTAGATTCATTGATCTCTAGGGACTCCATTTGTGTCAAACAACCATGGTGGTCAGAAAGCCCAGAGAGCCCCTAGAATATGCAACTGCCACATGGAGATGGGTGAACCTGTAGTGTGACAGAAGCAGTTGCATCACCACACCTAACTGGAGTGTGTGTGGGTCAACAAGGTGTGGCTTTTGAGACTACATAACAGAGATGCATTGATCTGTAGGGACTCTATTTTTGTCAAACAACCATGGTGATCAGAAAGCCCAGAGAGCCCCTAGAATATGCAACTTCCACATGGAGATGGGTGAACCTGCAGTGTCACAGAAGTAGTTGCATCACCACACCGAACTGGAGTGTGTGTGGGTCATTAAGGTGTGGCTTTTGAGACTACATAACACAGATGCATTGATCTGTAGGGACTCCATTTGTGTCAAACAACCATGGTGGTCAGAAAGCCCAGAGAGCCCCTAGAATATGCAACAGCCACATGGAGATGGGTGAACCTGTAGTGTGACAGAAGCAGTTGCATCACCACAACCAACTGGCATGTATGTGGGTCATCAATTTGTGGCTTTTGAGACTACATAACACAGATGCATTAGTCTGTTGGGACTCCATTTGTGTCAAACAACCTTGGTGGTCAGAAAGTCCAGAGAGCCCCTAGAATATGCAACTTCCACATGGAGATGGGTGAACCTGGAGTGTGACAGAAGCAGTTGCATCACCACACCCAACTGGAGTGTGTGTGGGTCATCAAGGTGTGGCTTTTGAGACTACATAACACAGATGCATTGATCTGTAGGAACTCCATTTGTGTCAAACAACCATGGTGGTCAGAAAGCCCACAGAGCCCCTAGAATATGCAACTGCCACATGGAGATGGGTGAACCAATGTGACAGAAGCAGTTGCATCACCACACCCAACTGGAGTGTATGTGGGTCATCAAGGTGTAACTTTTGAGACTACATAACGCAGATTCATTGATGTCCAGGGACTCCATTTGTGTCAAACAACCATGGTGGACAGAAAGCCCGGAGAGCCCCTAGATATGCAACTGCCACATGGAGATGGGTGAACCTATAGTGTGACAGAAGCAGTTGCATCACCACACCCTACTGGAGTGTGTGTGGGTTATCAAGGTGTGGCTTTTGAGACTCCATAACACAGATGCATTGATCTGTAGGACTCCATTTGTGTCAAACAACCATGGTAGTCAGAAAGCCCACAGAGCCCCTAGAATATGCAACTTCCACATGGAGATGGGTGAACCTGGAGTGTGACAGAAGCAGTTGCATCACCACACCCAACTGGAGTGTGTGTGGGTCAACAAGGTGTGGCTTTTGAGACTACATAACACAGATGCATTGGTCTGTAGGGACTCTATTTTTGTCAACCAACCATGGTGATCAGAAAGCCCAGAGAGCCCCTAGAATATGCAACTTCCACATGGAGATGGGTGAACCTGTAGTGTGACAGAAGCAGTTGCATCACCACAGCGAACTGGAGTGTGTGTGGGTCACCAAGGTGTGGCTTTTGAGACTACATAACACAGATGCATTCATCTGTAGGGACTCCATTTGTGTCAAACAACCATGGCGGTCAGAAAGCCCATAGAGCCCTTAGAACATGCAACTGCCACATGGAGATGGGTGAACCAATGTGACAAAAGCAGTTGCATCACCACACCCAACTAGAGTGTATGTGGGTCATCAAGGTGTAGCTTTTGAGACTACATAACGTAGATTCATTGATCTCTAGGGACTCCATTTGTGTCAAACAACCATGGTGGTCAGAAAGCCCAGAGAGCCCCTAGAATATGCAACTGCCACATGGAGATGGGTGAACCTGTAGTGTGACAGAAGCAGTTGCATCACCACACCTAACTGGAGTGTGTGTGGGTCAACAAGGTGTGGCTTTTGAGACTACATAACAGAGATGCATTGATCTGTAGGGACTCTATTTTTGTCAAACAACCATGGTGATCAGAAAGCCCAGAGAGCCCCTAGAATATGCAACTTCCACATGGAGATGGGTGAACCTGCAGTGTCACAGAAGTAGTTGCATCACCACACCGAACTGGAGTGTGTGTGGGTCATCAAGGTGTGGCTTTTGAGACTACATAACACAGATGCATTGATCTGTAGGGACTCCATTTGTGTCAAACAACCATGGTGGTCAGAAAGCCCAGAGAGCCCCTAGAATATGCAACAGCCACATGGAGATGGGTGAACCTGTAGTGTGACAGAAGCAGTTGCATCACCACAACCAACTGGCATGTATGTGGGTCATCAATTTGTGGCTTTTGAGACTACATAACACAGATGCATTAGTCTGTTGGGACTCCATTTGTGTCAAACAACCTTGGTGGTCAGAAAGTCCAGAGAGCCCCTAGAATATGCAACTTCCACATGGAGATGGGTGAACCTGGAGTGTGACAGAAGCAGTTGCATCACCACACCCAACTGGAGTGTGTGTGGGTCATCAAGGTGTGGCTTTTGAGACTACATAACACAGATGCATTGATCTGTAGGAACTCCATTTGTGTCAAACAACCATGGTGGTCAGAAAGCCCACAGAGCCCCTAGAATATGCAACTGCCACATGGAGATGGGTGAACCAATGTGACAGAAGCAGTTGCATCACCACACCCAACTGGAGTGTATGTGGGTCATCAAGGTGTAACTTTTGAGACTACATAACGCAGATTCATTGATGTCCAGGGACTCCATTTGTGTCAAACAACCATGGTGGACAGAAAGCCCGGAGAGCCCCTAGATATGCAACTGCCACATGGAGATGGGTGAACCTATAGTGTGACAGAAGCAGTTGCATCACCACACCCTACTGGAGTGTGTGTGGGTTATCAAGGTGTGGCTTTTGAGACTCCATAACACAGATGCATTGATCTGTAGGACTCCATTTGTGTCAAACAACCATGGTAGTCAGAAAGCCCACAGAGCCCCTAGAATATGCAACTTCCACATGGAGATGGGTGAACCTGGAGTGTGACAGAAGCAGTTGCATCACCACACCCAACTGGAGTGTGTGTGGGTCAACAAGGTGTGGCTTTTGAGACTACATAACACAGATGCATTGGTCTGTAGGGACTCTATTTTTGTCAACCAACCATGGTGATCAGAAAGCCCAGAGAGCCCCTAGAATATGCAACTTCCACATGGAGATGGGTGAACCTGTAGTGTGACAGAAGCAGTTGCATCACCACAGCGAACTGGAGTGTGTGTGGGTCACCAAGGTGTGGCTTTTGAGACTACATAACACAGATGCATTCATCTGTAGGGACTCCATTTGTGTCAAACAACCATGGCGGTCAGAAAGCCCATAGAGCCCTTAGAACATGCAACTGCCACATGGAGATGGGTGAACCTGTAGTGTGATAGAAGCAGTTGCATCACTACACCCAACATTAGTGTGTGTGGGTCAATAAGGTGTGGATTTTGAGACTACATAACACAGATGCCTTGATCTAGAGGGACTCTATTTTTGTCAAAAAACCATGGTGATCAGAAACCCCAGAGAGCCCCTAGAATATGCAACTTCCACATGGAGATGGGTGAACCTGCAGTGTCACAGATGCAGTAGCATCACCACACCGAACTGGAGTGTGTGTGGGTCATCAAGGTGTGGCTTTTGAGACTACATAACACAGATGCATTGATCTGTAGGGACTCCATTTGTGTCAAACAACCATGGTGGTCAGAAAGTCCAGAGAGCCGCTAGAATATGCAACTGCCACATGGAGATGGGTGAACCTGCAGTGTGACAGAAGCATTTGCATCACCAAACCCAACTAGAGTGTGTGTGTGTCATCAAGGTGTGGCTTTTGAGACTACATAACATAGATGCATTGATCTCTAGGGACTCCATTTGTGTCAAACAACCATGGTGGTCAGAAAGCGCAAAGAGTCCCTAGAATATGCAACTGCCACATGGAGATGGGTGAACCAATGTGACAGAACTAGTTGCATCACCACACCCAACTGGAGTGCATGTGGGTCATCAAGGTGTAGCTTTTGAGACTACATAACGCAAATTCATTGATCTCTAGGGACTCCATTTGTGTCAAACAACCATGGTGGTCAGAAAGCCCAGAGAACCGCTAGAATATGCAACTGCCACATGGAGATGGGTGAACCTGTAGTGGGACAGAAGTAGTTGCATTACCACACACAACTGGACTGCGTGTGGGTCATCAAGGTGTGAATTTTGAGACTCCATAACACAGATGCATTGATATGTAGGGACTCCATTTGTGCTAAACAACCATGGTGTTCAGAAAGCCCAGAGAGCCCCTAGAATATGCAACTTCCACATGGAGATGGGTGAAGCTGAAGTGTGACAGAAGCAGTTCCATCACCACACCCAACTAGAGTGTGTGTGGGTCATCAAGGCTTGGATTTTGAGACTACATAACACAGATGCATTGATCTGTAGGGACTCTATTTTTGTCAAACAACCATGGTGATCAGAAAGCCCAGAGAGCCCCTAGAATATGCAAGTTCCACATGGAGATGGGTGAACCGGCAGTGTCACAGAAGCAGTAGCATCACCACACCCAACTGGAGTGTGTGTGGGTCATCAAAGGTGTGGCTTTTGAGACTACATAACACAGATGCATTGATCTGTAGGGACTCCATTTGTGTCAAACAACCATGGTGGTCAGAAAGCCCAGAGAGCCCCTAGAATATGCAACAGCCACATGGAGATGGGTGAACCTGTAGTGTGACAGAAGCAGTTGCATCACCACAACCAACTGGCATGTATGTGGGTCATCAATTTGTGGCTTTTGAGACTACATAACACAGATGCATTAGTCTGTTGGGACTCCATTTGTGTCAAACAACCTTGGTGGTCAGAAAGTCCAGAGAGCCCCTAGAATATGCAACTTCCACATGGAGATGGGTGAACCTGCAGTGTGACAGAAGCAGTTGCATCACCACACCCAACTTGAGTGTGTGTGGGTCATCAAGGTGTGGCTTTTGAGACTACATAACACAGATGCATTGATCTGTAGGAACTCCATTTGTGTCAAACAACCATGGTGGTCAGAAAGCCCACAGAGCCCCTAGAATATGCAACTGCCACATGGAGATGGGTGAACCAATGTGACAGAAGCAGTTGCATCACCACACCCAACTGGAGTGTATGTGGGTCATCATGGTGTAACTTTTGAGACTACATAACGCAGATTCATTGATGTCCAGGGACTCCATTTGTGTCAAACAACCATGGTGGACAGAAAGCCCGGAGAGCCCCTAGATATGCAACTGCCACATGGAGATGGGTGAACCTATAGTGTGACAGAAGCAGTTGCATCACCACACCCTACTGGAGTGTGTGTGGGTTATCAAGGTGTGGCTTTTGAGACTCCATAACACAGATGCATTGATCTGTAGGACTCCATTTGTGTCAAACAACCATGGTAGTCAGAAAGCCCACAGAGCCCCTAGAATATGCAACTTCCACATGGAGATGGGTGAACCTGGAGTGTGACAGAAGCAGTTGCATCACCACACCCAACTGGAGTGTGTGTGGGTCAACAAGGTGTGGCTTTTGAGACTACATAACACAGATGCATTGATCTGTAGGGACTCTATTTTTGTCAAACAACCATGGTGATCAGAAAGCCCAGAGAGGCCCTAGAATATGCAACTGCCACATGAAGATGGGTGAACCTACAGTGTGACATAAGCAGTTGCATCACCACACCCAACTAGAGTGTGTGTGGGTCATTAAGGTGTGGCTTTTGAGACTCCATAACACATATGCATTGATCTGTAGGAACTCCATTTGTGTCAAGCAACCATGGTGGTCAGAAAGCCCACAGAGTCCCTAGAATATGCAACTGCCACATGGAGATGGGTGAACCAATGTGACAGAAGTAGTTGCATCACCACACCCAACTGGAGTGCATGTGGGTCATCAAGGTGTAGCTTTTGAGACTACATAACGCAGATTCATTGATCTCTAGGGACTCCATTTGTCTCAAACAACCATGGTGGTCAGAAAGCCCAGAGAACCCCTAGAATATGCAACTGCCACATGGAGGTTGGTGAACCTGTAGTGGGACAGAAGTAGTTGCATCACCACACCCAACTGGAGTGCGTGTGGGTCATCAAGGTGTGAATTTTGAGACTCCATAACACAGATGCATTGATATGTAGGGACTCCATTTGTGCTAAACAACCGTGGTGTTCAGAAAGCCCAGAGAGCCCCTAGAATATGCAACTACCACATGGAGATGGGTGAACCTAAAGTGTGACAGAAGCAGTTCCATCACCACACCGAACTGGAGTGTGTGTGGGTCATCAAGGTGTGGCTTTTGAGACTACATAACACAGATGCATTGATCTGTAGGGACCCCATTTGTGTCAAACAACCATGGTTGTCAGAAACCCCAGAGAGTCCCTAGAATATGCCACTGCCAAATGGAGATGGGTGAACCTGGAGTGTGACAGAAGCAGTTGCATCACCACACCCAACTGGAGTGTGTGTGGGTCATCAAGGTGTAGCTTTTCAGACTACATAACGCAGATTCATTGATCTCTAGGGACTCCATTTGTGTCAAACAACCATGATGGTCAGAAAGCCCAGAGAGCCCCTAGAATATGCAACTGCCACATGGAGATGGGTGAACCTGTAGTGGGACAGAAGTAGTTGCATCACCACACCCAACTTGAGTGCGTGTGGGTCATCAAGGTGTGGATTTTGAGACTCCATAACACAGATGCATTGATATGTAGGGACTCCATTTGTGCTAAACAACCATGGTGTTCAGAAAGCCCAGAGAGCCCCTAGAATATGCAACTTCCACATGGAGATGGGTGAACCTGAAGTGTCACCGAAGCAGTTCCATCACCACACCCAACTGGAGTGTGTGTGGGTCATCAAGGCGTGGATTTTGAGACTACATAACACAGATGCATTGATCTGTAGGGACTCCATTTGTGTCAAAAAACCATGGTGGTTAGAAAGCCAGAGAGCCCCTAGAATATGCAACTGTCACATGGAGATGGGTAAACCTGGAGTCTGACAGAAGCAGTTGCATCACCACACCCAACTTGAGTGTGTGTGGGTCAATAAGGTGTGGCTTTTGAGACTACATAACACAGATGCATTGATCTGTAGGGACTCTATTTTTGTCAAACAACCATGGTGATCAGAAAGCCCAGAGAGCCCCTAGAATATGCAACTGCCACATGGAGATAGGTGAACATGTAGTGGGATAGAAGCAGTAGCATCACCACACCGAACTGGAGTGTGTGTGGGTCATCAAGGTGTGGCTTTTGAGACTACATAACGGAGATGCATTGATCTGTGGGGACTCCATTTGTGTCAAACAACCATGGTGGTCAGAAAGCCCA
Organism: Avena sativa; assembly: GCA_916181665.1. Classification (NCBI taxonomy): domain Eukaryota; kingdom Viridiplantae; phylum Streptophyta; class Magnoliopsida; order Poales; family Poaceae; genus Avena; species Avena sativa. The sequence goes on from OV702289.1 coordinate 328,150,328, forward strand.
CAGAGTCCCTAGAATATGCAACTGCCACATGGAGATGGGTGAACCAATCTGACAGAAGTAGTTGCATCACCACACCCAACTGGAGTGCATGTGGGTCATCAAGGTGTAGCTTTTGAGACTACATAACACAGATTCATTGATCTCTAGGGACTCCATTTGTGTCAAACAACCATGGTGGTCAGAAAGCCCAGAGAGCCAATAGAATATGCAACTGCCACATGGAGATGGGTGAACCTGTAGTGGGACAGAAGTAGTTGCATCACCACACCCAACTGGAGTGCGTGTGGGTCATCAAGGTGTGAATTTTGAGACTCCATAACACAGATGCATTGATATGTAGGGACTCCATTTGTGCTAAACAACCATGGTGTTCAGAAAGCCCAGAGAGCCCCTAGAATATGCAACTTCCACATGGAGATGGGTGAACCTAAAGTGTGACAGAAGCAGTTCCATCACCACACCGAACCTGAGTGTGTGTGGGTCATCAAGGTGTGGCCTTTGAGACTACATAACACAGATGCATTGATCTGTAGGGACCCCATTTGTGTTAAACAACCATGGTGGTCAGAAAGCCCAGAGAGTCCCTAGAATATGCAACTGCCAAATGGAGATGGGTGAACTGGAGTGTGACAAAAGCAGTTGCATCACCACACCCAACTGGAGTGTGTGTGGGTCATCAAGGTGTAGCTTTTGAGACTACATAACGCAGATTCATTGATCTCTAGGGACTCCATTTGTGTCAAACAACCATGGTGGTCAGAAAGCCCAGAGAGCCCCTAGAATATGCAACTGCCACATGGAGATGGGTGAACCTGTAGTGGGACAGAAGTAGTTGCATCACCACACCCAACTAGAGTGCGTGTGGGTCATCAAGGTGTGGATTTTGAGACTCCATAACACAGATGCATTGATATGTAGGGACTCCATTTGTGCTAACCAACCATGGTGTTCAGAAAGCCCAGAGAGCCCCTAGAATATGCAACTTCCACATGGAGATGGGTGAACCTAAAGTGTGACAGAAGCAGTTCCATCACCACACCCAACTGGAGTGTGTGTGGGTCATCAAGGCGTGGATTTTGAGACTACATAACATAGATGCATTGATCCGTAGGGACTCTATTTTTGTCAAACAACCATGGTGATCAGAAAGCCCAGAGAGCCCCTAGAATATGCAAGTTCCACATGGAGATGGGTGAACCTGCAGTGTCACAGAAGCAGTAGCATCACCACACCGAACTGGAGTGTGTGTGGGTCATCAAGGTGTGGCTTTTGAGACTACATAACACAGATGCATTGATCTGTAGGGACCCCATTTGTGTCAAACAACCATGGCGGTCAGAAAGCCCAGAGAGCCCCTAGAATATGCAACTGCCACATGGAGATGGGTGAACCTGCAGTGTGACAGAAGCATTTGCATCACCAAACCCAACTAGAGTGTGTGTGGGTCATCAAGGTGTGGCTTTTGAGACTACATAACATAGATGCATTGAACTCTAGGGACTCCATTTGTGTCAAAGAACCATGGTGGTCAGAAAGCCCACAGAGTCCCTAGAATATGCAACTGCCAAATGGAGATGGGTGAACCTCGAGTGTGACAGAAGCAGTTGCATCACCACACCCAACTAGAGTGTGTGTGGGTCATCAAGGTGTAGCTTTTGAGACTACATAACGCAGATTCCTTGATCTCTAGGGACTCCATTTGTGTCAAACAACCATGGTGGTCAGAAAGCCCAGAGAGCCCCTAGAATATGCAACTGCCACATGGAGATGGGTGAACTTGTAGTGGGACAGAAGTAGTTGCATCACCACACCCAACTGGAGTGCGTGTGGGTCATCAAGGTGTGGATTTTGAGACTCCATAACACAGATGCATTGATATGTAGGGACTCCATTTGTGCTAAACAACCATGGTGTTCAGAAAGCCCAGAGAGCCCCTAGAATATGCAACTTCCACATGGAGATGGGTGAACCTGAAGTGTCATAGAAGTAGTTCCATCACCACACCCAACTGGAGTGTGTGTGGGTCATCAAGGCGTGGATTTTGAGACTACATAACACATATGCATTGATCTGTAGGGACTCCATTTGTGTCAAACAACCATGGTGGTTAGAAAGCCAGAGAGCCCCTAGAATATGCAACTGTCACATGGAGATGGGTAAACCTGGAGTGTGACAGAAGCAGTTGCATCACCACACCCAACTGGAGTGTGTGTGGGTCAATAAGGTGTGGCTTTTGAGACTACATAACACAGATGCATTGATATGTAGGGACTCTATTTTTGTCAAACAACCATGGTGATCAGAAAGCCCAGAGAGCCCCTAGAATATGCAACTGCCACATGGAGATAGGTGAACATGTAGTGGGATAGAAGCAGTTGCATCACTACAACCAACTTTAGTGTGTGTGGGTCATCAAGGTGTGGATTTTGAGACTACATAACACAGATGCATTGATCTGTGGGGACTCCATTTGTGTCAAACAACCATGGTGGTCAGAAAGCCCAGAGAGCCCCTAGAATATGCAACTGCCACATGGAGATGGGTGAACCGATGTGACAGAAGTAGTTGCATCACCACACCCAACTGGAGTGCCTGTGGGTCATCAAGGTGTAGCTTTTGAGACTACATAACGCAGATTCATTGATCTCTAGGGACTCCATTTGTGTCAAAAAACCATGGTGGTCAGAAAGCCCAGAGAGCCCCTAGAATATGCAACTTCCACATGGAGATGGGTGAACCTGTAGTGGGACAGAAGTAGTTGCATCACCACACCCAACTGGAGTGGGTGTGGGTCATCAAGGTGTGAATTTTGAGACTCCATAACACATATGCATTGATATGTAGGGACTCCATTTGTGCTAAACAACCATGGTGTTCAGAAAGCCCAGAGAGCCCCTAGAATATGCAACTTCCACATGGAGATGGGTGAACCTAAAGTGTGACAGAAGCAGTAGCATCACCACACCGAACTGGAGTGTGTGTGGGTCATCAAGGTGTGGCTTTTGAGACTACATAACACGGATGCACTGATCTGTAGGGACCCCATTTGTGTCAAACAACCATGGTGGTCAGAAAGCCCAGAGAGCCCCTAGAATATGCAACTGCCACATGGAGATGGGTGAACCTGCAGTGTGACAGAAGCATTTGCATCACAAAACCCAACTAGAGTGTGTGTGGGTCATCAAGGTGTGGATTTTGAGACTCCATAACACAGATGCATTGATATGTAGGGACTCCATTTGTGCTAAACAACCATGGTGTTCAGAAAGCCCAGAGAGCCCCTAGAATATGCAACTTCCACATGGAGATGGGTGAACCTGAAGTGTCATAGAAGTAGTTCCATCACCACACCCAACTGGAGTGTGTGTGGGTCATCAAGGTGTAGCTTTTGGGACTACATAATGTAGATTCATTGATCTCTAGGGACTCCATTTGTGTCAAACAACCATGGTGGTCAGAAAGCCCAAAGAGCCCCTAGAATATGCAACTGCCACATGGAGATGGGTGAACCTGTAGTGGGACAGAAGTAGTTAGATCACCACACCCAACTGGAGTGCATGTGGGTCATCAAGGTGTAGCTTTTGAGACTACATAACGCAGATTCATTGATCTCTAGGGACTCCATTTGTGTCAAACAACCATGGTGGTCAGAAAGCCCAAAGAGCCCCTAGAATATGCAACTTCCACATGGTGATGGGTGAACCTGAAGTGTCACAGAAGCAGTTCCATCACCACACCCAACTGGAGTGTGTGTGGGTCATCAAGGCGTGGATTTTGAGACTACATAACACAGATGCATTGATCTGTAGGGACTCCATTTGTGTCAAACAACCATGGTGGTTAGAAAGCCAGAGAGCCCCTAGAAGATGCAACTGTCACATGGAGATGGGTAAACCTGGAGTCTGACAGAAGCAGTTGCATCACCACACCCAACTGGAGTGTGTGTGGGTCAATAAGGTGTGGCTTTTGAGACTACATAACACAGATGCATTGATCTCTAGGGACTCCATTTGTGTCAAACAACCATGGTGGTCAGAAAGCCCAGAGAGCCCCTAGAATATGCAACTGCCACATGGAGATGGGTGAACCTGTAGTGGGACAGAAGTAGTTGCATCACCACACCCAACTGGAGTGGGTGTGGGTATTCAAGGTGTGAATTTTGAGACTCCATAACACAGATGCATTGATATGTAGGGACTCCATTTGTGCTAAACAACCATGGTGTTCAGAAAGCCCAGAGAGCCCCTAGAATATGCAACTGCCACATGGAGATGGGTGAACCTGTAGTGTGACAGAAGTATTTGCATCACCAAACCCAACTAGAGTGTGTGTGGGTCATCAAGGTGTGGATTTTGAGACTCCATAACACAGATGCATTGATATGTAGGGACTCCATTTGTGCTAAACAACCATGGTGTTCCGAAAACCTAGAGAGCCCCTAGAATATGCAACTTCCACATGGAGATGGGTGAACCTGAAGTGTCACAGAAGCAGTTCCATCACCACACCCAACTGGAGTGTGTGTGGGTCATCAAATCGTGGATTTTGAGACTACATAACACAGATGCATTGATCTATAGGAACTCCATTTGTGTCAAACAACCATGGTGGTTAGAAAGCCAGAGAGCCCCTAGAATATGCAATTGTCATGTGGAGATGGGTAAACCTGGAGTGTGACAGAAGCAGTTGCATCACCACACCCAACTTGAGTGTGTGTGGGTCAATAAGGTGTGGCTTTTGATACTACATAACACAGATGCATTGATCTCTAGGGACTCCATTTGTGTCAAACAACCATGGTGATCAGAAAGCCCAGAGAGCCCCTAGAATATGCAACTGCCACATGGAGATGGGTGAACCTGTAGTGGGACAGAAGTAGTTGCATCACCACACCCAACTGGAGTGGGTGTGGGTCATCAAGGTGTGAATTTTGAGACTCCATAACACAGATGCATTGATATGTAGGGACTCCATTTGTGCTAAACAACCATGGTGTTCAGAAAGCCCAGAGAGCCCCTAGAATATGCAACTTCCACATGGAGATGGGTGAACCTAAAGTGTGACAGAAACAGTTCCATCACCACACCGAACTAGAGTGTGTGTGGGTCATCAAGGTGTGGCTTTTGAGACTACATAACACATATGCATTGATCTATAGGGACCCCATTTGTGTCAAACAACCATGGTGGTCAGAAAGCCTAGAGAGCCCCTAGAATATGCAACTGCCACATGGAGATGGGTGAACCTGTAGTGTGACAGAAGCATTTGCATCACCAAACCCAACTAGAGTGTGTGTGGGTCATCAAGGTGTGGCTTTTGAGACTACATAACATAGATGCATTGATCTCTAGGGACTCCATTTGTGTCAAACAACCATGGTGGTCAGAAAGCTCATAGAGTCCCTAGAATATGCAAGTGTCAAATGGAGATGGGTGAACCTGGAGTGTGACAGAAGCAGTTGCATCACCACACCCAACTGGAGTGTGTGTGGGTCATCAAGGTGTAGCTTTTGAGACTACATAACGCAGATTCATTGATCTCTAGGGACTCCATTTGTGTCAAACAACCATGGTGGTCAGAAAGCCCAGAGAGCCCCTAGAATATGCAACTGCCACATGGAGATGGGTGAACCTGTAGTGGGACAGAAGTAGTTGCATCACCACACCCAACTGTAGTGCGTGTGGGTCATCAAGGTGTGGATTTTGAGACTCCATAACACAGATGCATTGATATGTAGGGACTCCATTTGTGCTAAACAACCATGGTGTTCAGAAAGCCTAGAGAGCCCCTAGAATATGCAACTTACACATGGAGATGGGTGAACCTGAAGTGTCACAGAAGCAGTTCCATCACCACACCCAACTGGAGTGTGTGTGGGTCATCAAGGCGTGGATTTTGAGACTACATAACACAGATGCATTGATCTGTAGGGACTCCATTTGTGTCAAACAACCATGGTGGTTAGAAAGCCAGAGAGCCCCTAGAATATGCAATTGTCACATGGAGATGGTGAACCTACAGTGTGTCAGAAGCAGTTGCATCACCACACCCAACTGGAGTGTGTGTGGGTCAATAAGGTGTGGCTTTTGAGACTACATAACACAGATGTATTGATCTGTAGGGACTCTATTTTTGTCAAACAACCATGGTGCTCAGAAAGCCCGGAGAGCCCCTAGAATATGCAACTGCCACATGGAGATAGGTGAACATGTAGTGGGATAGAAGCAGTTGCATCACTACAACCAACTTTAGTGTGTGTGGGTCATCAAGGTGTGGCTTTTGAGACTACATAAAACAGATGCATTGATCTGTGGGGACTCCATTTGTGTCAAACAACCATGGTGGTCAGAAAGCCCAGAGAGCCCCTAGAATATGCAACTGCCAAATGGAGATGGGGAACCTGGAGTGTGACAGAAGCAGTTACATCACCACACCAACTGGAGTGTGTGTGGGTCATCAAGGTGTGGCTTTTGAGACTACATAACACAGATGCATTGATTTGTAGGGGCTCCATTTTTGTAAAACAACCATGGTGGTCAGAAAGCCCAGAGAGCCCCTAGAATATGCAATTTCCACATGGAGATGGGTGAACCTGCAGTGTCACAGAAGCAGTTGCATCACCACACCGAACTGGAGTGTGTGTGGGTCATCAAGGTGTGGCTGTTGAGACTACATAACACAGATGCATTGATCTGTAGGGACTTCATTTGTGTCAAACAACCATGGTGGTCCGAAAGCCCAGAGAGCCCCTAGAATATGCAACTGCCACATGGAGATGGGTGAACCTGCAGTGTGACAGAAGCAATTGCATCACCACACCCAAATGGAGTGTGTGTGGGTCATCAAGCTGTGGCTTTTGAGACTACATAACACAGATGCATTGATCTGTAGGGACTCCATTTGTATCAAACAACCATGGTGGTCAGAAAGCCCACGGAGCCCCTAGAATATGCAACTGCAACAAGGAGATGGGTGAACCAATGTGACAGAAGCAGTTGCATCACCACACCCAACTGGAGTGTATTCGGGTCATCAAGGTGTAGCTTTTGAGACTACATAACACATATTCATTGATCTCTAGGGACTCCATTTGTGTCAAACAACCATGGTGGTCAGAAAGCCTAGAGAGCCCCTAGAATATGCAACTGCCACATGGAGATGGGTGAACCTGTAGTGGGACAGAAGTAGTTGCATCACCACACCCAACTGGAGTGGGTGTGGGTATTCAAGGTGTGAATTTTGAGACTCCATAACACAGATGCATTGATATGTAGGGACTCCATTTGTGCTAAACAACCATGGTGTTCAGAAAGCCCAGAGAGCCCCTAGAATATGCAACTTCCACATGGAGATGGGTGAACCTAAAGTGTGACAGAAGCAGTTCCATCACCACACCGAACTGGAGTGTGTGTGGGTCATCAAGGTGTGGCTTTTGAGACTACATAACACAGATGCATTGATCTGTAGGGACCCCATTTGTGTCAAACAACCATGGTGGTCAGAAAGCCCAGAGAGCCCCTAGAATATGCAACTACCAAATGGAGATGGGTGAACCTGGAGTGTGATAGAAGCAGTTGCATCACCACACCCAACGGGAGTGTGTGTGGGTCATCAAGGTGTAGCTTTTCAGACTACATAACGCAGATTCATTGATCTCTAGGGACTCCATTTGTGTCAAACAACCATGGTGGTCAGAAAGCCCAGAGAGCCCCTAGAATATGCAACTGCCACATGGAGATGGGTGAACCTGTAGTGGGACAGAAGTAGTTGCATCACCACACCCAACTGGAGTGCGTGTGGGTCATCAAGGTGTGGATTTTGAGACTCCATAACACAGATGCATTGATATGTAGGGACTCCATTTGTGCTAAACAACCATGGTGTTCAGAAAACCTAGAGAGCCCCTAGAATATGCAACTTCCACATGGAGATGGGTGAACCTGAAGTGTCACAGAAGCAGTTCCATCACCACACCCAACTGGAGTGTGTGTGGGTCATCAAATCGTGGATTTTGAGACTACATAACACAGATGCATTGATCTATAGGAACTCCATTTGTGTCAAACAACCATGGTGGTTAGAAAGCCAGAGAGCCCCTAGAATATGCAATTGTCACATGGAGATGGGTAAACCTGGAGTGTGACAGAAGCAGTTGCATCACCACACCCAACTGGAGTGTGTGTGGGTCAATAAGGTGTGGCTTTTGATACTACATAACACAGATGCATTGATCTCTAGGGACTCCATTTGTGTCAAACAACCATGGTGATCAGAAAGCCCAGAGAGCCCCTAGAATATGCAACTGCCACATGGAGATGGGTGAACCTGTAGTGGGACAGAAGTAGTTGCATCACCACACCCAACTGGAGTGGGTGTGGGTCATCAAGGTGTGAATTTTGAGACTCCATAACACAGATGCATTGATCTATAGGGACCCCATTTGTGTCAAACAACCATGGTGGTCAGAAAGCCTAGAGAGCCCCTAGAATATGCAACTGCCACATGGAGATGGGTGAACCTGTAGTGTGACAGAAGCATTTGCATCACCAAACCCAACTAGAGTGTGTGTGGGTCATCAAGGTGTGGCTTTTGAGACTACATAACATAGATGCATTGATCTCTAGGGACTCCATTTGTGTCAAACAACCATGGTGGTCAGAAAGCCCATAGAGTCCCTAGAATATGCAAGTGTCAAATGGAGATGGGTGAACCTGGAGTGTGACAGAAGCAGTTGCATCACCACACCCAACTGGAGTGTGTGTGGGTCATCAAGGTGTAGCTTTTGAGACTACATAACGCAGATTCATTGATCTCTAGGGACTCCATTTGTTTCAAACAACCATGGTGGTCAGAAAGCCCAGAGAGCCCCTAGAATATGCAACTGCCACATGGAGATGGGTGAACCTGTAGTGGGACAGAAGTAGTTGCATCACCACACCCAACTGGAGTGCGTGTGGGTCATCAAGGTGTGGATTTTGAGACTCCATAACACAGATGCATTGATATGTAGGGACTCCATTTGTGCTAAACAACCATGGTGTTCAGAAAGCCTAGAGAGCCCCTAGAATATGCAACTTCCACATGGAGATGGGTGAACCTGAAGTGTCACAGAAGCAGTTCCATCACCACACCCAACTGGAGTGTGTGTGGGTCATCAAGGCGTGGATTTTGAGACTACATAACACAGATGCATTGATCTGTAGGGACTCCATTTGTGTCAAACAACCATGGTGGTTAGAAAGCCAGAGAGCCCCTAGAATATGCAACTGTCACATGGAGATGGGTAAACCTGGAGTGTGACAGAAGCAGTTGCATCACCACACCCAACTAGAGTGTGTGTGGGTCAATAAGGTGTGGCTTTTGAGACTACATAACACAGATGCATTGATCTGTAGGGACTCTATTTTTGTCAAACAACCATGGTGCTCAGAAAGCCCAGAGAGCCCCTAGAATATGCAACTGCCACATGGAGATAGGTGAACATGTAGTGGGATAGAAGCAGTTGCATCACTACAACCAACTTTAGTGTGTGTGGGTCATCAAGGTGTGGCTTTTGAGACTACATAAAACAGATGCATTGATCTGTGGGGACTCCATTTGTGTCAAACAACCATGGTGGTCAGAAAGCCCAGAGAGCCCCTAGAATATGCAATTTCCACATGGAGATGGGTGAACCTGCAGTGTCACAGAAGCAGTTGCATCACCACACCGAACTGGAGTGTGTGTGGGTCATCAAGGTGTGGCTGTTGAGACTACATAACACAGATGCATTGATCTGTAGGGACTTCATTTGTGTCAAACAACCATGGTGGTCCGAAAGCCCAGAGAGCCCCTAGAATATGCAACTGCCACATGGAGATGGGTGAACCTGCAGTGTGACAGAAGCAGTTGCATCACCACACCCAAATGGAGTGTGTGTGGGTCATCAAGCTGTTGCTTTTGAGACTAAATAACACAGATGCATTGATCTGTAGGGACTCCATTTGTATCAAACAACCATGGTGGTCAGAAAGCCCACGGAGCCCCTAGAATATGCAACTGCCACACGGAGATGGGTGAACCAATGTGACAGAAGCAGTTGCATCACCACACCCAACTGGAGTGTATTCGGGTCATCAAGGTGTAGCTTTTGAGACTACATAACACATATTCATTGATCTCTAGGGACTCCATTTGTGTCAAACAACCATGGTGGTCAGAAAGCCTAGAGAGCCCCTAGAATATGCAACTGCCACATGGAGATGGGTGAACCTGAAGTGTGACAGAAGTAGTTCCATCACCACACCCAACTGGAGTGTGTGTGGGTCATCAAGGTGTGGCTTTTGAGACTACATCACACAGATGCATTGATCTGTAGGGACTCCATTTGTGTCAAACAACCATGGTGGTCAGAAAGCCCATAGAGCCGCTAAAATATGCAACTGCCACATGGACATGGGTGAACTTGCAGTGTGACAGAAGCAGTTGCATCACCACACCCAACTGGAGTGTGTGTGGGTCATCAAGGTGTGGCTTTTTAGACTACATAACACAAATGCATTGATTTGTAGGGACTCCATTTGTGTCAAACAACCATGGTGGTCAGAAAGCCCAGAGAGCCCCTAGAATATGCAACTGCCACATGGAGATGAGTGAACCTACAGTGTGACAGAAGCAGTTGCATCACCACACCCAACTGTAGTGTGTGTGGGTCATCAAGGCGTGTCTTTTGAGACTACATAACGCAGATGCATTGATCTCTAGGGACTCCATTTGTGTCAAACAACCATGGTGGTCAGAAAGCCCAAAGAGCCCCTAGAATATGCAACTTCCACATGGTGATGGGTGAACCTGAAGTGTCACAGAAGCAGTTCCATCACCACACCCAACTGGAGTGTGTGTGGGTCATCAAGGCGTGGATTTTGAGACTACATAACACAGATGCATTGATCTGTAGGGACTCCATTTGTGTCAAACAACCATGGTGGTTAGAAAGCCAGAGAGCCCCTAGAAGATGCAACTGTCACATGGAGATGGGTAAACCTGGAGTCTGACAGAAGCAGTTGCATCACCACACCCAACTGGAGTGTGTGTGGGTCAATAAGGTGTGGCTTTTGAGACTACATAACACAGATGCATTGATCTCTAGGGACTCCATTTGTGTCAAACAACCATGGTGGTCAGAAAGCCCAGAGAGCCCCTAGAATATGCAACTGCCACATGGAGATGGGTGAACCTGTAGTGGGACAGAAGTAGTTGCATCACCACACCCAACTGGAGTGGGTGTGGGTATTCAAGGTGTGAATTTTGAGACTCCATAACACAGATGCATTGATATGTAGGGACTCCATTTGTGCTAAACAACCATGGTGTTCAGAAAGCCCAGAGAGCCCCTAGAATATGCAACTGCCACATGGAGATGGGTGAACCTGTAGTGTGACAGAAGCATTTGCATCACCAAACCCAACTAGAGTGTGTGTGGGTCATCAAGGTGTGGATTTTGAGACTCCATAACACAGATGCATTGATATGTAGGGACTCCATTTGTGCTAAACAACCATGGTGTTCAGAAAACCTAGAGAGCCCCTAGAATATGCAACTTCCACATGGAGATGGGTGAACCTGAAGTGTCACAGAAGCAGTTCCATCACCACACCCAACTGGAGTGTGTGTGGGTCATCAAATCGTGGATTTTGAGACTACATAACACAGATGCATTGATCTATAGGAACTCCATTTGTGTCAAACAACCATGGTGGTTAGAAAGCCAGAGAGCCCCTAGAATATGCAATTGTCACGTGGAGATGGGTAAACCTGGAGTGTGACAGAAGCAGTTGCATCAGCACACCCAACTGGAGTGTGTGTGGGTCAATAAGGTGTGGCTTTTGATACTACATAACACAGATGCATTGATCTCTAGGGACTCCATTTGTGTCAAACAACCATGGTGATCAGAAAGCCCAGAGAGCCCCTAGAATATGCAACTGCCACATGGAGATGGGTGAACCTGTAGTGGGACAGAAGTAGTTGCATCACCACACCCAACTGGAGTGGGTGTGGGTCATCAAGGTGTGAATTTTGAGACTCCATAACACAGATGCATTGATATGTAGGGACTCCATTTGTGCTAAACAACCATGGTGTTCAGAAAGCCCAGAGAGCCCCTAGAATATGCAACTTCCACATGGAGATGGGTGAACCTAAAGTGTGACAGAAACAGTTCCATCACCACACCGAACTAGAGTGTGTGTGGGTCATCAAGGTGTGGCTTTTGAGACTACATAACACATATGCATTGATCTATAGGGACCCCATTTGTGTCAAACAACCATGGTGGTCAGAAAGCCTAGAGAGCCCCTAGAATATGCAACTGCCACATGGAGATGGGTGAACCTGTAGTGTGACAGAAGCATTTGCATCACCAAACCCAACTAGAGTGTGTGTGGGTCATCAAGGTGTGGCTTTTGAGACTACATAACATAGATGCATTGATCTCTAGGGACTCCATTTGTGTCAAACAACCATGGTGGTCAGAAAGCTCATAGAGTCCCTAGAATATGCAAGTGTCAAATGGAGATGGGTGAACCTGGAGTGTGACAGAAGCAGTTGCATCACCACACCCAACTGGAGTGTGTGTGGGTCATCAAGGTGTAGCTTTTGAGACTACATAACGCAGATTCATTGATCTCTAGGGACTCCATTTGTGTCAAACAACCATGGTGGTCAGAAAGCCCAGAGAGCCCCTAGAATATGCAACTGCCACATGGAGATGGGTGAACCTGTAGTGGGACAGAAGTAGTTGCATCACCACACCCAACTGTAGTGCGTGTGGGTCATCAAGGTGTGGATTTTGAGACTCCATAACACAGATGCATTGATATGTAGGGACTCCATTTGTGCTAAACAACCATGGTGTTCAGAAAGCCTAGAGAGCCCCTAGAATATGCAACTTACACATGGAGATGGGTGAACCTGAAGTGTCACAGAAGCAGTTCCATCACCACACCCAACTGGAGTGTGTGTGGTTCATCAAGGCGTCGATTTTGAGACTACATAACACAGATGCATTGATCTGTAGGGACTCCATTTGTGTCAAACAACCATGGTGGTTAGAAAGCCAGAGAGCCCCTAGAATATGCAACTGTCACATGGAGATGGTGAACCTACAGTGTGTCAGAAGCAGTTGCATCACCACACCCAACTGGAGTGTGTGTGGGTCAATAAGGTGTGGCTTTTGAGACTACATAACACAGATGTATTGATCTGTAGGGACTCTATTTTTGTCAAACAACCATGGTGCTCAGAAAGCCCAGAGAGCCCCTAGAATATGCAACTGCCACATGGAGATAGGTGAACATGTAGTGGGATAGAAGCAGTTGCATCACTACAACCAACTTTAGTGTGTGTGGGTCATCAAGGTGTGGCTTTTGAGACTACATAAAACAGATGCATTGATCTGTGGGGACTCCATTTGTGTCAAACAACCATGGTGGTCAGAAAGCCCAGAGAGCCCCTAGAATATGCAACTGCCAAATGGAGATGGGGAACCTGGAGTGTGACAGAAGCAGTTACATCACCACACCAACTGGAGTGTGTGTGGGTCATCAAGGTGTGGCTTTTGAGACTACATAACACAGATGCATTGATTTGTAGGGGCTCCATTTTTGTAAAACAACCATGGTGGTCAGAAAGCCCAGAGAGCCCCTAGAATATGCAATTTCCACATGGAGATGGGTGAACCTGCAGTGTCACAGAAGCAGTTGCATCACCACACCGAACTAGAGTGTGTGTGGGTCATCAAGGTGTGGCTGTTGAGACTACATAACACAGATGCATTGATCTGTAGGGACTTCACTTGTGTCAAACAACCATGGTGGTCCGAAAGCCCAGAGAGCCCCTAGAATATGCAACTGCCACATGGAGATGGGTGAACCTGCAGCGTGACAGAAGCAGTTGCATCACCACACCCAAATGGAGTGTGTGTGGGTCATCAAGGTGTGGCTTTTGAGACTACATAACACGGATGCATTGATCTGTAGGGACTCCATTTGTATCAAACAACCATGGTGGTCAGAAAACCCACGGAGCCCCTAGAATATGCAACTGCCACATGGAGATGGGTGAACCAATGTGACAGAAGCAGTTGCATCACCACACCCAACAGGAGTGTATTCGGGTCATCAAGGTGTAGCTTTTGAGACTACATAACACATATTCACTGATCTCTAGGGACTCCATTTGTGTCAAACAACCATGGTGGTCAGAAAGCCTAGAGAGCCCCTAGAATATGCAACTGCCACATGGAGATGGGTGAACCTGAAGTGTGACTGAAGTAGTTCCATCACCACACCCAACTGGAGTGTCTGTGGGTCATCAAGGTATGGCTTTTGAGACTACATATCACAGATGCATTGATCTGTAGGGACTCCATTTGTGTCAAACAACCATGGTGGTCAGAAAGCCCAGAGAGCCCCTAGAATATGCAACTGCCACATGGAGATGGGTGAACCTGCAGTGTGACAGAAGCATTTGCATCACCAAACCCAACTAGAGTGTGTGTGGGTCATCAAGGTGTGGCTTTTGAGACTACATAACACGAATGCATTGATCTCTAGGGACTCCATTTGTGTCAAACAACCATGGTGGTCAGAAAGCCTAGAGAGCCCCTAGAATATGCAACTGCCACATGGAGATGAGTGAACCTACAGTGTGACAGAAGCAGTTGCATCACCACACCCAACTGTAGTGTGTGTGGGTCATCAAGGTGTGGCTTTTGAGACTACATAACACGAATGCATTGATCTCTAGGGACTCCATTTGTGTCAAACAACCATGGTGGTCAGAAAGCCCATACAGCCCCTAGAATATGCAACTACCACATGGAGATGGGTGAACCTTTAGTGTGACAGAAGCAGTTGCATCACCACACCCAACTGGAGTGTGTGTGGGTCATCAAGGCGTGGCTTTTGAGACTACATAACGCAGATGCATTGATCTCTAGGGACTCCATTTGTGTCAAACAACCATGGTGGTCAGAAAGCCTAGAGAGCCCCTAGAATATGCAACTGCCACATGGAGATGGGTGAACCTATAGTGGGACAGAAGTAGTTGCATCACCACACCTCCTTCCTCTTCATGCCCTGCACCTCTAGTTTGTTCCGTCGAGCGGCCTCCGTGCGCCGCCACCGCGCGCCGTGCTCTGGCAGACAGCAGCAACCGCAGCACCGTCCGCCCCTGTTGCTCACCCTGCCCCGCGCGCTGTAGGCCGCCTCCGTGCGAGCTTGCTAAACAAAAATGGTAGCCCGCTTCGCCCTCTGCAGTTTTCCTTTTTGCGATTTGTCGAGATTCGCCGCAGTTTAGTCGCCATCGTCGTCTGAACTCCGGCCGATCCCCTGATCTCTGCTGACGGCGCGCAGCAGACAGGCCGGCGTCGTCGTCGTTTTTGCAGAAAGCCCCCTGGCCTTTTTCCCGCCTCAACCCGCAGCCCCCACGGCCCACCTGTCAGTCGGCCGCTGCTTTCGCAAAAGGGCCCCTTCGTTTCCGAGAAAACCCCACCGCACAGTCCTCGGACCGCCCACGTGTCGCATCCCCGCTGGGTGACGCGCGCGCGTGGCCCCCGCTGCCCCGACCCCAGCTGTCAACGGGTGCGGCTAAGCCAGCCCGCGGTGTAAAAAGCTTTTTCGCGCGCGTGTGCCCCGCCAGTCAGCTTGGCCCCACTTGTCACTGTCTGTGGCTAGATCTGTGTGAGTAGCAAAAGGTTTTCTGTTTTCTGTTTTAATTTAAACCTTTTCAAATTTGTTTTAAATTCAAATGCAAATCTATTTTTAAATATCTTTGAAAATATAATTCCAAATTAAACAAATAATATATGTTTTTGAATCAGAAAAATGTGAGGATTTCAAATATGCCCTTCAAAATATATTTTGAACACTTTAATTTTCTAGTTGATTAAAATTACAATAAAATGCCCTTTGCCTTAATTAATTAATAACTTTTGTTTTATAACTCTGAATTTGACAAATAATATGTCTAAAATGATCAGCTCGACGTGATCTTTCTGTTTATGCATTCCTTGTTCTGAATTGCAGCATGCATCATGTAAATAAAAAGTATACAGCAACTTATTCGAGTATAAAATGTGACTAAAACTCAATAAAATGCTTTATTCTTGTATTCCACACCTCACCCATGCCATGCTACATTATTGCCATGCAATTTGTGCATCATTCATCATGGCATGATTGTTTGCTTGTCGCATTTTATTCATATGCTTGTGCACTTTATTTATGTTGGCCCTTGTTTGTTTGGTTCTTCTTCGAATAGACACTGAGCAGGGATATATCAAGAAACCCAGGAGCACTACCCAGATCCTTCTCTCGCTTCAACTGAGCTGCCAGGAAAGCACTACCACATGCTTGCATACATATAGTACCTATTGCCTCTATCTTATGCTTGCATCATTGAGTCGCGATTGCATTAAACTGAATCCCAAGTACTGCATAGCCTTTACTTTTAAACCCCACCGAAGCTTGTTCCTCCATCCCATGAGCCATTACTACAGGAGTTGATTGAGCCATGCGGGACGTAGAACAGCATGTGTAGGGTATGTGAGTGTCTGATGGATAACGAGGTACCTAAACAACTTAACCTGAGTAGTAATGGGATAACTAATGAAAGTGGCACCAGCGAGCAATATCTGCTATTTGGTTTTTGATGCTCACTTGTGTCCCGTAGGACCCTGAGTACTTGATTCCTGTTCCTTGAATATTCGCGCTATCCACATCCGGGAGGCTTATGAACCCCCCTGAGCCAGAGCTTGATTCATTCTTATTTCTTGGGGCCACAAAGTAGTTTGGGGCTTTATTACTATTCTGTACTTATGCCATGCTTTACTGCTTTATTTAAGATTGTGCGAGGAGCACCTGTACTGTTTAGGTAAGCGGAGTGTTTTCGCGGTATCGACAAGCCTAGTCACACTTTCGGGTTCCCAGTCGTTTACAGCCATTGACGCAAACCTTGAGTCTGTCTCGGAGCCGGCCAACTTCGTTGCGGGTAGCTTAATGGGGTGGCCCCCTGAAATATTTCTGAATCCTGTGATCGCTTTGTCGTGAATGCCTCATTGGGTATTGATTTGGTTTTTCTGAGGTTGATCGAGTGTGTGTTGCTATTTGTGCACCCCTGCAGGGTAAAACTTTCTGAAAGCCGTGTCCGCGGTTATGGACGACTTGGAGCATAGTTTCTCGATCATAGACAAGTATAACTAAAGTACCGCCTTTAATTTAACTAAGTATCTGACTGGTAAATAGTACAACACTCATGGAATGGATAATAAAACTGCCAACGGATGGGGGGGCTGTTCGTCCGCTTCCTCGTTGGTAAGCGAGGAGGAGGATGGATCTGTTAATATTACTGTTATAACTATTGTTATTAATTCACGGACATCCGTCTATCTTTGGTTAGGCGGATGGATAGCGAGTATCTATAGAATTGTTAGGTATTATCTTTTGCTGCAATTGCATCACCCCAGGTTGTGTCCCCTTTAGAGGCATAAAGACTTGCTGAGTACCCCTAGGGTCTCACACGATAAATTGTTTGATTCAGATGAACACGGAACTCGCAAGAGGGATACTGGGTGGAGGAGACGGACGATGTTGGCAACGATCATTCGGTGTAGAGATTCCGGGAACGGGGATCCGTGAGATCTGTGGGCGGGATGTGTTTATTTATGGGGCATCTTATGCCGATTTGCTTCTTATCCGTACCCGGATCTTGTTTTCCGCTTCCGCCTGATACTCTGATGTTTGATGTATGAGGAGATATCCTAAACTATTATATCTATCTAGGATATCTGGATCTTGCCGTATGGCGTTGCAATATTTCTATTTCTTTTTAGATGGAATGGCTCTGAGGACTGTTGTATGGTGGCTTGCATACATACTCATTTGCGTATGTAGTTGATCCCTTCGCCTGCCGATTACGCTGCTCGTTCTTGTCCCGATGTTTGGAAATGGTTAGGACGGCCGAAAGGTCTACCTGTGAGTGGCATTTGGGCCCCACCGTACTATTTTAACCATTTACGCTCATCCAGGCTTGTAACTAAGAGCGTAATTCACCGAGGTAGTTACAATTGGTATCAGAGCCATCCCGCCCTTCAGGGTCTCAGCCAAATGGTCGTTGTCAGTCTAGCAAATATTTTTGTTAGCTATGTATACTAGGGAAAAATAAAACGTGAGAGTAGGACTGTTTCATTTTTCTTCTTAACCACCCACCCACCCTTTTCTGGTAAGGAAGTGTAACGTTTTCAATCCTCTTCTTAAAATTCAAACTAGGATTCACGTGTTCTGGGTTTCCGTAGTACCATAGAAAGTGTGTGTGTGTAATTCCTTGTCTATCTGTTGCATCAAATTTGTTATCACAATCTGCCTTTGGTTATCAACTGTTGGTACATTCCATACTGACAGGCTTTTGAAAACCGGCGCGATCTATCTGACTCCTTGTTAACCGGTGCCATCTTCTTAAGGGTGTTCTTCCTTCCAGCATGCTTTCACTGAATGTGGAGTTGCTAATCTCTACCTGATAAGTGTTTTTGCGCATCTATTGGTATTTTAATGCCGAAAAATGCGGAAAATTTTTCTTTGATTCATCTGTGTTTCCACACTCCTTTCCAGTCGTGTGTGAAACATTATCTATCTCCCTTTTATCAGCATGTCTATGCTAACTCATTCTTTTGTCGCCGGCGCTTAATCCTGGAGTTTTATTTCATCTCCAATTCTCTTGGGCTAATTACATAACATGTGTCGATCCGATGCTGGTGATTGTAATTTGGTTCTCAGCATAGCTATAGGACACTTATCATGAGTGGAATATGGAAAATGCTATCAACACTATCCTCCAAATGGTGACGGTTATCTCCTGTGATTTTGAGTACACCGCGACCATATCTATGCATATTCAAGCATCTTTGGCAATCCGGAGTTTCTCAAGGCACTACGGCGATCTATCATCTGTCCATCATGCTGCACATATTTTTGAACTCCATATCTGCAAAATTCTCTTGGATACGAGGGAATTGCATCTTTTCGTCTCCGATAGCTTTGCTTAAGGTATGATCTATCATCTTTTCTTTATCCAAGATCTCTTTATCTTTGTAACGGGTTCTCCGATCGACAATGTGAACCAGGTGACATCTCTTTTTCTTCCGAAGGACCAGATAATCTATTCTTCCAGTGCATCTTCTTCAACACGAACCCGTGCTGTTAATATTGATCTTTCTAAGAGCGTTGAGCTCAGGAAGTGTCCGAGCATTTGTTTGTTTCTCTCGCCTTTTGAACTTGGTATTCTGGGAATATCTTGTTAATCCATGGTGGTATATGTTGATAATATGCTTGCCTATTCCATATCAATTGAAGGACATGGAAGATCATCTGTGTCTCTTTCTCTCAAGCTTCGTGAGCACTGCCTGTGTGCAAAGTCTCAAAGTGAGAATTCTGACTTTTTGAAGTCACCTATCTCGGCCACGTCCTTCTGCTAAATAGATCGCTTCAATTCTGGAATCAGCAAGTCCATTGTTAACTCCATCCTCCATCTTCAACCAACCTAGAGTCTTTCCTTTTTGGCGAGTTATCATTGTCGTTCCGCCGAAGATTTCCTCAAGACTGCTAAATCTTTCTCAATCATTTCAAGAAGAACATGGAGTTCTTTTCACCTCTATCTCATTAAGTAACCTTTGAAACCCTCTCGTTCTATCGTCTATGCTCAATCCACCGGAGGCCATGAAGACTTTTCAGATCTTTTGTAATCCTTCTGTTCAAGTTGGTGCTATCTTTTCTGTAGCTGTTGAATCTTGCAGTTGTTCTCCGTAATCTTCCTTCATATCTTTCCGGTGGCTTGGTACTTCCGACATGAAGACAACATCATCATCTTTATCTATCTATGAATCCGGCGAATCGTTTGCATCTATCCTTGTTTTCTAACAAAGTTCCATGAGTTTTTGTCAATACCTTCAGTCTGTTTCGGTAGTTGGGTTGCATGGTTTTCTTATTCATGTGTGGAGTAATGCTTTGAGTGCGGGATGGAGTAGCTACCATACCACTACTCTTATCATTCGCTCTTGTACATTGAATTGGTGAATTAATGTGATTTCACTCATTCCAAGGAAGTTAGAAGTGGCCTTTATCCCTTGATACTTTTACTTCCGTCCTTGTTTTTCCGGAGTGCTCTCTCGAAGAAAGTAATCAATAATCTCTTGTTGGTGGTTTGTCTATTCTAGATGGAGCAAAATCTTCAACTATCTGGTGGAAACAAACGCAAACTCTTTTCTATCCTCGTCATTCTACCGATGCTCGGCATCCCCAAACAAGATGAAAGGAAACTATCCCTCTCTTTGTTTCATCAATTATTTTCTGTGGTAAAGCCAATTATGGTTGATGCCATCAGCCACAAATCTATTGCGTTAGCCTCAAGGCTAAAGAAAGCAATAAGTATCTCTACAATAAACTCCAGATCCTCCATATTCTTTGCTTCTCGGGATTCCACCATGATCTGGCTTCACATCCATCTCTGGAAGTTATATCCGCGCACCTCAATTGCGTGATCCTTTGGGATCTTACCGGCGCAACAAGAATCTAATCCGACGATGTCTAACTAAATCTTTCTGTTGATATCAAGGGACTCTATTGTTTGAAGGCAATATTGTTTCCGTACTTCATTTCTCAAATCCGAGAGAAGATACGATGCTATTGTCATAGTGGTTCAAACCTCTCCAATCTAGCTCTTTTTCTTCCGGCGAGATAAAGATTCATCCTCTCTAGTATCGTTAAATCTTTAATCTTAACGGTGTGCCTTTCTATATCCATGATACATCATCTTGTCCTTTCTTTCACAAGTGGTTCTCTTTCTCTTATCATGTTTCTTGAGAAAACCGGAGCTATGTCCATCCTATCCTTCTTGTCTACCGACAATCCTTCAACTCTTCTAATCATTCTTTCTCAAGCAAAACAAAGGACTCGCAACAAGTCCATCAAGTTCTGCAAGGTGCAGTGGTCGCACCATTCTGTTGATGAAGCAACTTGGTAACATGAGGGTCACCTTTGTTCCGAACACCCGCCTCTCCTTGTGTTGTTTTCTTTTTCCTAGGAATCTCGGGGCGAGATTCTTGTTTAGTGGGGGAGAGTTGTAGCATCCCAATTGTCTAACAATTGCAATGCTACTAGCCTAGTCTATATAAATGCCACTTCCTACATATAATTGTTGCATCATAATTATATCATGCTCATGTCATCATGCCACCTTGCATTTGAGCATCATATAAAACCCTTTTTGTTTTGGTTCTTCTCTCATATGCATTGTAAATTGTATTTGCCTCTTGATATTGTATTTGGTTATTGATATATTGTTTAAATGCCCAAGTTGAGTTGGGGGCATATCTTTTATTCCAATTCCACCACCCTTTCTTTCACCACCTCATAATTCCACCATCCCATTATCCATGAGCTTGTATCTTATTTTCTTTTGGTATTTAATCTAGCTCATGGGAGATAGGATGGATCTACTTCTACAAATTCTTTTGCTTGGCCTTGATCCCACTTCTTGGGAATGCATAAGGATAATGCCATGCTATTATTTTGTTTTCACAAGAATTTAATCATGGCATTTATTAAATTGCATGGGCCATGCAAGAGTACCTCCACCTTAGCCAATTGTTCTCTCTTGGTTTAAATGGGTTTTCTCTTTATGAGGCCATATCCATCCATCACCTCTATCCCTCTCTTCCACTCCTTTTTTGTTTGATCTTGTTTGAGTTTGCAAAACCCTACACCCATCCCCCATCCATGCAAGCCATGTGTGGGCGTTTTTTTTTCAACTTTTATCCCTAAACCCTAAACCATCTCCCTACACCCTCTCTGTCCCCCTCCCATCTCACCCTCTCCTCTCACCATGTCGAGATTCCCCTCTCCCTACCAAGCTGGCCCACACCCCAGCTACCTACCCCACCCTTAGACAAAACCCTAACCGAGCTACCCTTCTAAGCTAGACAAGTGCACCCGAGCCCCTCCCATCTTCCTCTTTTTCTTGCACCACAAGATGGTCAAGCCAACAACCAGAACCACCACGTTCAACACATGTCCTCCCCTGGTCCCTCTCTTTCCACCTCTCTAGCTAAAGCACAAGAAAAGGAGAGAGAAGGAAGCCTCACCAATGCCCTCTTTTACACACCAAACCCATGTGCTCCTCCCTCCCCTCTCTCCCTAACCACCCCAGCTCACCATAACCATCTCAGATCGGATCTGGGAGGCGCCTAGGTCCTCCTCTACCTCCCTTCTTCCTCCCCAAGCTTGCAAGTTTTCAATCATGCCCCTAAACCCTAGCCATGGCCACATCTTCCTCTCGATGATCTCGAGCGCGTCAAGCAGGCCCTCGAGTACTGGCGTGCCCTCTTCTTCTTCTACATCGTCTAACTCTGCTGGAAGCTACAGGAAACCGCCGGAGCAGCCACCACGCCGCCATGCTCGACAGCCTCTGGACCTTCCTTGCCGCGAGCCTCCTGCACCATCTGCTCCGCTCCAGCTAGCTCAGAAGCGTCCTGGTGAGCACCCGAACGACCCTGACATCCCCTCCTTCCTCTTCATGCCCTGCACCTCTAGTTTGTTCCGTCGAGCGGCCTCCGTGCGCCGCCACCGCGCGCCGTGCTCTGGCAGACAGCAGCAACCGCAGCACCGTCCGCCCCTGTTGCTCACCCTGCCCCGCGCGCTGTAGGCCGCCTCCGTGCGAGCTTGCTAAACAAAAATGGTAGCCCGCTTCGCCCTCTGCAGTTTTCCTTTTTGCGATTTGTCGAGATTCGCCGCAGTTTAGTCGCCATCATCGTCTGAACTCCGGCCGATCCCCTGATCTCTGCTGACGGCGCGCAGCAGACAGGCCGGCGTCGTCGTCGTTTTTGCAGAAAGCCCCCTGGCCTTTTTCCCGCCTCAACCCGCAGCCCCCACGGCCCACCTGTCAGTCGGCCGCTGCTTTCGCAAAAGGGCCCCTTCGTTTCCGGGAAAACCCCACCGCACAGTCCTCTGACCGCCCACGTGTCGCATCCCCGCTGGGTGACGCGCGTGCGTGGCCCCCGCTGCCCCGACCCCAGCTGTCAACGGGTGCGGCTAAGCCAGCCCGCGGTGTAAAAATCTTTTTCGCGCGCGTGCGCCCCGCCAGTCAGCTTGGCCCCACTTGTCACTGTCTATGGCTAGATCTTTGTGAGTAGCAAAAGGTTTTCTGTTTTCTGTTTTAATTTAAACCTTTTCAATTTTGTTTTAAATTCAAATGCAAATCTGTTTTTAAATATCTTTTAAAATATAATGCCAAATTAAACAAATAATATATGTTTTTGAATCAGAAAAATGTGAGGATTTCAAATATGCCCTTCAAAATATATTTTGAACACTTTAATTTTCGAGTTGATTAAAATTACAATAAAATGCCCTTTGCCTTAATTAATTAATAACTTTTGTTTTATAACTCCGAATTTGACAAATAATATGTCTAAAATGATCAGCTCGACGAGACCTTTCTGTTTATGCATTCCTTGTTCTGAATTGCAGCATGCATCATGTAAATAAAAAGTATACAGCAACTTATTCGAGTATAAAATGTGACTAAATCTCAATAAAATGCTTTATTCTTGTATTCCACACCTCACCCATGCCATGCTACATTATTGCCATGCAATTTGTGCATCATTCATCATGGCATGATTGTTTGCTTGTCGCATTTTATTCATATGCTTGTGCACTTTATTTATGTTGGCCCTTGTTTGTTTGGTTCTTCTTCGAATAGAAGCTGAGCAGGGGATATATCAAGAAACCCAGGAGCACTACCCAGATCCTTCTCTCGCTTCAAGTGAGCTGCCAGGCAAGAACTACCACATGCTTGCATACATATAGTACCTATTGCCTCTATATTATTCTTGCATCATTGAGTCGCGATTGCATTAAACTGAATCCCAAGTACTGCATAGCCTTTACTTTTAAACCCCACCGAAGCTTGTTCCTCCATCCCATGAGCCATTACTACAGGAGAGCCCCTAGAATATGCAACTGCCACATGGAGATGGGTGAACCTGTAGTGGGACAGAAGTAGTTGCATCACCACACCCAACTGGAGTGCGTGTGGGTCATCAAGGTGTGGATTTTGAGACTCCATAACACAGATGCATTGATATGTAGGGACTCCATTTGTGCTAAACAACCATGGTGTTCAGAAAGCCCAGAGAGCCCCTAGAATATGCAACTGTCACATGGAGATAGGTGAACATGTAGTGGGATAGAAGCAGTTGCATCACTACAACCAACTTTAGTGTGTGTGGGTCATCAAGGTGTGGCTTTTGAGACTACATAACACAGATGCATTGATCTGTGGGGACTCCATTTGTGTCAAACAACCATGGTGGTCAGAAAGCCCAGAGAGCCCCTAGAATATGCAACTGCCAAATGGAGATGGGTGAACCTGGAGTGTGACAGAAGCCATTGCATCACCACACCCAACTGGAGTGTGTGTGGGTCATCAAGGTGTAGCTTTTGAGACTACATAACACAGATTCATTGATCTCTAGGGACTCCATTTGTGTCAAACAACCATGGTGGTCAGAAAGCCCAGAGAGCCCCTAGAATATGCAACTGCCACATGGAGATGGGTGAACCTGTAGTGGGACAGAAGTAGTTGCATCACCACACCCAACTGGAGTGCATGTGGGTCATCAAGGTGTGGATTTTGAGACTCCATAACACAGATGCATTGATATGTAGGGACTCCATTTGTGCTAAACAACCATGGTGTTCAGAAAGCCCAGAGAGCCCCTAGAATATGCAACTTCCACATGGAGATGGGTGAACCGGAAGTGTCACAGAAGCAGTTCCATCACCACACCCAACTGGAGTGCGTGTGGGTCATCAAGGCATGGATTTTGAGACTACATAACACAGATGCATTGATCTGTAGGGACTCCATTTGTGTCAAACAACCATGGTGGTTAGAAAGCCAGAGAGCCCCTAGAATATGCAACTATCACATGGAGATGGGTAAACCCGGAGTGTGACAGAAGCAGTTGCATCACCACACCCAACTAGAGTGTGTGTGGGTCAATAAGGTGTGGCTTTTGAGACTACATAACACAGATGCATTGATCTGTAGGGACTCTATTTTTGTCAAACAACCATGGTGATCAGAAACCCCAGAGAGCCCCTAGAATATGCAACTGCCACATGGAGATAGGTGAACATGTAGTGGGATAAAAGCAGTTGCATCACTACAACCAACTTTAGTGTGTGCGGGTCATCAACGTGTGGCTTTTGAGACTACATTACACAGATGCATTGATCTGTGGGGACTCCATTTGTGTCAAACAACCATGGTGGTCAGAAAGCCCAGAGAGCCCCTAGAATATGCAACTGCCACATGGAGATGGGTGAACCTGGAGTGTGACAGAAGCAGTTGCATCACCACACCCAACTGGAGTCTGTGTGGGTCAACAAGGTGTGGCTTCTGAGACTACATAAAACAGATGCATTGATCTGTAGGGACTCTATTTTTGTCAAACAACCATGGTGATCATAAAGCCCAGAGAGCCCCTAGAATATGCAATTTCCACATGGAGATGGGTGAACCTGCAGTGTCACATAAGCAGTTGCATCACCACACCGAACTGGAGTGTGTGTGGGTCATCAAGGTGTGGCTGTTGAGACTACATAACTCATATGCATTGATCTGTAGGGACTTCACTTGTGTCAAACAACCATGGTGGTCCGAAAGCCCAGAGAGCCCCTAGAATATGCAACTGCCACATGGAGATGGGTGAACCTGCAGTGTGACAGAAGCAGTTGCATCACCACACCCAAATGGAGTGTGTGTGGGTCATCAAGGTGTGTCTTTTGAGACTACATAACACAGATGCATTGATCTGTAGGGACTCCATTTGTATCAAACAACCATGGTGGTCAGAAAGCCCACGGAGCCCCTAGAATATGCAACTGCCACATGGAGATGGGTGAACCAATGTGACAGAAGAAGTTGCATCACCACACCCAACTGGAGTGTATTCGGGTCATCAAGGTGTAGCTTTTGAGACTACATAACACATATTCATTGATCTCTAGGGACTCCATTTGTGTCAAACAACCATGGTGGTCAGAAAGCCTAGAGAGCCCCTAGAATATGCAACTGCCACATGGAGATGGGTGAACCTGAAGTGTGACAGAAGTAGTTCCATCACCACACCCAACTGGAGTGTCTGTGGGTCATCAAGGTGTGGCTTTTGAAACTACATAACACAGATGCATTGATCTGTAGGGACTCCATTTGTGTCAAACAACCATGGTGGTCAGAAGGCCCAGAGAGCCCCTAGAATATGCAACTGCCACATGGAGATGGGTGAACCTGCAGTGTGACAGAAACATTTGCATCACCAAACCCAACTAGAGTGTGTGTGGGTCATCAAGGTGTGGCTTTTGAGACTACATAACATAGGTGCATTGATCTCTAGGGACTCCATTTGTGTCAAACAACCATGGTGGTCAGAAAGCCCATAGAGTCCCTAGAATATGCAACTGCCAAATTGAGATGGGTGAACCTGGAGTGTGACAGAAGCAGTTGCATCACCACACCCAACTGGAGTGTGTGTGGGTCATCAAGGTGTAGCTTTTGAGACTACATAACGCAGATTCATTGATCTCTAGGGACTCCATTTGTGTCAAACAACCATGGTGGTCAGAAAGCCCAGAGAGCCCCTAGAATATGCAACTACCACATGGAGATGGGTGAACCTGTAACGGGACAGAAGTAGTTGCATCACCACACCCAACTGGAGTGCGTGTGGGTCATCAAGGTGTGGATTTTGAGACTCCATAACACAGATGCATTGATATGTAGGGACTCCATTTGTGCTAAACAACCATGGTGTTCAGAAAGCCCAGAGAGCCCCTAGAATATGCAACTTCCACATGGAGATGGGTGAACCTGAAGTGTCACAGAAGCACTTCCATCACCACACCCAACTGGAGTGTGTGTGGGTCATCAAGGCGTGGATTTTGAGACTACATAACACAGATGCATTGATCTGTAGGGACTCCATTTGTGTCAAACAACCATGGTGGTAAGAAAGCCAGAGAGCCCCTGGAATATGCAACTGTCACATGGAGATGGGTAAACCTGGAGTGTGACAGAAGCAGTTGCATCACCACACCCAACTGGAGTGTGTGTGGGTCAATAAGGTGTGGCTTTTGAGACTACATAACACAGATGCATTGATCTGTAGGGACTCTATTTTTGTCAAACAACCATGGTGATCAGAAAGCCCAGAGAGCCCCTAGAATATGCAACTGCCACATGGAGATAGGTGAACATTTAGTGGGATAGAAGCAGTTGCATCACTACAACCAACTTTAGTGTGTGTGGGTCATCAAGGTGTGGCTTTTGAAACTACATAACACAGATGCATTGATCTGTGGGGACTCCATTTGTGTCAAACAACCATGGTGGTCAGAAAGCCCAGAGAGCCCCTAGAATATGCAACTGCCACATGGAGATGGGTGAACCTGGAGTGTGACAGAAGTAGTTGCATCACCACACCCAACTGGAGTGTGTGTGGGTCAACAAGGTGTGGCTTTTGAGACTACATAACACAGATGCATTGATCTGTAGGGACTCTATTTTTGTCAAACAACCATGGTGATCAGAAAGCCCAGAGAGCCCCTAGAATATGCAATTTCCACATGGAGATGGGTGAACCTGCAGTGTCACAGAAGCAGTTGCATCACCACACCGAACTGGAGTGTGTGTGGGTCATCAATGTGTGGCTTTTCAGACTACATAACATAGATGCATTAATCTGTAGGGACTTCATTTGTGTCAAACAACCATGGTGGTCCGAAAGCCCAGAGAGCCCCTAGAATATGCAACTGCCACATGGAGATGGGTGAACCTGCAGTGTGACAGAAGCAGTTGCATCACCACACCCAAATGGAGTGTGTGTGGGTCATCAAGGTGTGTCTTTTGAGACTACATAACACAGATGCATTGATCTGTAGGGACTCCATTTGTATCAAACAACCATGGTGGTCAGAAAGCCCACGGAGCCCCTAGAATATGCAACTGCCACACGGAGACGGGTGAACCAATGTGACAGAAGCAGTTGCATCACCACACCCAACTGGAGTGTATTCGGGTCATCAGGGTGTAGCTTTTGAGATTACATAACACATATTCATTGATCTCTAGGGACTCCATTTGTGTCAAACAACTATGGTGGTGAGAAAGCCTAGAGAGCCCCTAGAATATGCAACTGCCACATGGAGATGGGTGAACCTGAAGTGTGACAGAAGTAGTTCCATCACCACACCCAACTGGAGTGTGTGTGGGTCATCAAGGGGTGGCTTTTGAGACTACATAACACAGATGCATTGATCTGTAGGGACTCTATTTTTGTCAAACAACCATGGTGATCAGAAAGCCCAGAGAGCCCCTAGAATATGCAACTGCCACATGGAGACAGGTGAACATGTAGTGGGATAGAAGCAGTTGCATCACTACAACCAACTTTAGTGTGTGTGGGTCATCAATGTGTGGCTTTTGAGACTACATAACACAGATGCATTGATCTGTGGGGACTCCATTTGTGTCAAACAACCATGGTGGTCAGAAAGCCTAGAGAGCCCCTAGAATATGCAACTGCCACATGGAGATGGGTGAACCTGGAGTGTGACAGAAGCAGTTGCATCACCACACCCAACTGGACTGTGTGTGGGTCAACAAGGTGTGGCTTCTGAGAATACATAAAACAGATGCATTGATCTGTAGGGACTCTATTTTTGTCAAACAACCATGGTGATCAGAAAGCCCAGAGAGCCCCTAGAATATGCAATTTCCACATGGAGATGGGTGAACCTGCAGTGTCACAGAAGCAGTTGCATCACCACACCGAACTAGAGTGTGTGTGGGTCATCAAGGTGTGGCTGTTGAGACTACATAACACAGATGCATTGATCTGTAGGGACTTCACTTGTGTCAAACAACCATGGTGGTCCGAAAGCCCAGAGAGCCCCTAGAATATGCAACTGCCACATGGAGATGGGTGAACCTGCAGCGTGACAGAAGCAGTTGCATCACCACACCCAAATGGAGTGTGTGTGGGTCATCAAGGTGTGGCTTTTGAGACTACATAACACGGATGCATTGATATGTAGGGACTCCATTTGTATCAAACAACCATGGTGGTCAGAAAACCCACGGAGCCCCTAGAATATGCAACTGCCACATGGAGATGGGTGAACCAATGTGACAGAAGCAGTTGCATCACCACACCCAACAGGAGTGTATTCGGGTCATCAAGGTGTAGCTTTTGAGACTACATAACACATATTCACTGATCTCTAGGGACTCCATTTGTGTCAAACAACCATGGTGGTCAGAAAGCCTAGAGAGCCCCTAGAATATGCAACTGCCACATGGAGATGGGTGAACCTGAAGTGTGACTGAAGTAGTTCCATCACCACACCCAACTGGAGTGTCTGTGGGTCATCAAGGTATGGCTTTTGAGACTACATAACACAGATGCATTGATCTGTAGGGACTCCATTTGTGTCAAACAACCATGGTGGTCAGAAAGCCCAGAGAGCCCCTAGAATATGCAACTGCCACATGGAGATGGGTGAACCTGCAGTGTGACAGAAGCATTTGCATCACCAAACCCAACTAGAGTGTGTGTGGGTCATCAAGGTGTGGCTTTTGAGACTACATAACACAGATGCATTGATCTCTAGGGACTCCATTTGTGTCAAACAACCATGGTGGTCAGAAAGCCTAGAGAGCCCCTAGAATATGCAACTGCCACATGGAGATGAGTGAACCTACAGTGTGACAGAAGCAGTTGCATCACCACACCCAACTGTAGTGTGTGTGGGTCATCAAGGTGTAGCTTTTCAGACTACATAACACAGATGCATTGATCTCTAGGGACTCCATTTGTGTCAAACAACCATGGTGATCAGAAAGCCCAGAGAGCCCCTAGAATATGCAACTGCCACATGGAGATGGGTGAACCTGTAGTGGGACAGAAGTAGTTGCATCACCACACCCAACTGGAGTGCGTGTGGGTCATCAAGGTGTGGATTTTGAGACTCCATAACACAGATGCATTGATATGTAGGGACTCCATTTGTGCTAAACAACCATGGTGTTCAGAAAACCTAGAGAGCCCCTAGAATATGCAACTTCCACATGGAGATGGGTGAACCTGAAGTGTCACAGAAGCAGTTCCATCACCACACCCAACTGGAGTGTGTGTGGGTCATCAAATCGTGGATTTTGAGACTACATAACACAGATGCATTGATCTATAGGAACTCCATTTGTGTCAAACAACCATGGTGGTTAGAAAGCCAGAGAGCCCCTAGAATATGCAATTGTCACATGGAGATGGGTAAACCTGGAGTGTGACAGAAGCAGTTGCATCACCACACCCAACTGGAGTGTGTGTGGGTCAATAAGGTGTGGCTTTTGATACTACATAACACAGATGCATTGATCTCTAGGGACTCCATTTGTGTCAAACAACCATGGTGATCAGAAAGCCCAGAGAGCCCCTAGAATATGCAACTGCCACATGGAGATGGGTGAACCTGTAGGTCCTTGTGAGCACCCGAACGACCCTGACATCCCCTCCTTCCTCTTCATGCCCTGCACCTCTAGTTTGTTCCGTCGAGCGGCCTCCGTGCGCCGCCACCGCGCGCCGTGCTCTGGCAGACAGCAGCAACCGCAGCACCGTCCGCCCCTGTTGCTCACCCTGCCCCGCGCGCTGTAGGCCGCCTCCGTGCGAGCTTGCTAAACAAAAATGGTAGCCCGCTTCGCCCTCTGCAGTTTTCCTTTTTGCGATTTGTCGAGATTCGCCGCAGTTTAGTCGCCATCGTCGTCTGAACTCCGGCCGATCCCCTGATCTCTGCTGACGGCGCGCAGCAGACAGGCCGGCGTCGTCGTCGTTTTTGCAGAAAGCCCCCTGGCCTTTTTCCCGCCTCAACCCGCAGCCCCCACGGCCCACCTGTCAGTCGGCCGCTGCTTTCGCAAAAGGGCCCCTTCGTTTCCGAGAAAACCCCACCGCACAGTCCTCGGACCGCCCACGTGTCGCATCCCCGCTGGGTGGTTAGAAAGCCAGAGAGCCCCTAGAATATGCAATTGTCACATGGAGATGGGTAAACCTGGAGTGTGACAGAAGCAGTTGCATCACCACACCCAACTGGAGTGTGTGTGGGTCAATAAGGTGTGGCTTTTGATACTACATAACACGAATGCATTGATCTCTAGGGACTCCATTTGTGTCAAACAACCATGGTGGTCAGAAAGCCCATACAGCCCCTAGAATATGCAACTGCCACATGGAGATGGGTGAACCTTTAGTGTGACAGAAGCAGTTGCATCACCACACCCAACTGGAGTGTGTGTGGGTCATCAAGGTGTGGCTTTTGAGACTACATAACACAGATGCATTGATCTCTAGGGACTCCATTTGTGTCAAACAACCATGGTGGTCAGAAAGCCTAGAGAGCCCCTAGAATATGCAACTTCCACATGGAGATGGGTGAACCTATAGTGGGACAGAAGTAGTTGCATCACCACACCCAACTGGAGTGCGTGTGGGTCATCAAGGTGTGAATTTTGAGACTCCATAGCACAGATGCATTGATATGTAGGGACTCCATTTGTGCTAAACAACCATGGTGTTCAGAAAGCCCAGAGAGCCCCTAGAATATGCAACTTCCACATGGAGATGGGTGAACCTAAAGTGTGACAGAAGCAGTTCCATCACCACACCCAACTAGAGTGTGTGTGGGTCATCAAGGCGTGGATTTTGAGACTACATAACATAGATGCATTGATCTGTAGGGACTCTATTTTTGTGAAACAACCATGGTGATCAGAAAGCCCAGAGAGCCCCTAGAATATGCAAGTTCCACATGGAGATGGGTGAACCTGCAGTGTCACAGAAGCAGTAGCATCACCACACCGAACTGGAGTGTGTGTGGGTCATCAAGGTGTGGCTTTTGAGACTACATAACACAGATGCATTGATCTGTAGGGACCCCATTTGTGTCAAACAACCATGGTGGTCAGAAAGCCTAGAGAGCCCCTAGAATATGCAACTGCCACATGGAGATGGGTGAACCTGTAGTGTGACAGAAGCATTTGCATCACCAAACCCAACTAGAGTGTGTGTGGGTCATCAAGGTGTGGCTTTTGAGACTACATAACATAGATGCATTGATCTCTAGGGACTCCATTTGTGTCAAACAACCATGGTGGTCAGAAAGCCCATAGAGTCCCTAGAATATGCAAGTGTCAAATGGAGATGGGTGAACCTGGAGTGTGACAGAAGCAGTTGCATCACCACACCCAAGTGGAGTGTGTGTGGGTCATCAAGGTGTAGCTTTTGAGACTACATAACGCATATTCATTGATCTCTAGGGACTCCATTTGTGTCAAACAACCATGGTGGTCAGAAAGCCCAGAGAGCCCCTAGAATATGCAACTGCCACATGGAGATGGGTGAACCTGTAGTGGGACAGAAGTAGTTGCATCACCACACCCAACTGGAGTGCGTGTGGGTCATCAAGGTGTGGATTTTGAGACTCCATAACACAGATGCATTGATATGTAGGGACTCCATTTGTGCTAAACAACCATGGTGTTCAGAAAGCCTAGAGAGCCCCTAGAATATGCAACTTCCACATGGAGATGGGTGAACCTGAAGTGTCACAGAAGCAGTTCCATCACCACACCCAACTGGAGTGTGTGTGGGTCATCAAGGCGTGGATTTTGAGACTACATAACACAGATGCATTGATCTGTAGGGACTCCATTTGTGTCAAACAACCATGGTGGTTAGAAAGCCAGAGAGCCCCTAGAATATGCAACTGTCACATGGAGATGGGTAAACCTGGAGTGTGACAGAAGCAGTTGCATCACCACACCCAACTAGAGTGTGTGTGGGTCAATAAGGTGTGGCTTTTGAGACTACATAACACAGATGCATTGATCTGTAGGGACTCTATTTTTGTCAAACAACCATGGTGCTCAGAAAGCCCAGAGAGCCCCTAGAATATGCAACTGCCACATGGAGATAGGTGAACATGTAGTGGGATAGAAGCAGTTGCATCACTACAACCAACTTTAGTGTGTGTGGGTCATCAAGGTGTGGCTTTTGAGACTACATAAAACAGATGCATTGATCTGTGGGGACTCCATTTGTGTCAAACAACCATGGTGGTCAGAAAGCCCACAGAGCCCCTAGAATATGCAATTTCCACATGGAGATGGGTGAACCTGGAGTGTGACAGAAGCAGTTGCATCACCACACCCAACTGGAGTGCGTGTGGGCCATCAAGGTGTAGCTTTTGAGACTACATAACGCAGATTCATTGATCTCTAGGGACTCCATTTGTGTCAAACAACCATGGTGGTCAGAAAGCCCAGAGAGCCCCTAGAATATGCAACTGCCACATGGAGATGGGTGAACCTGTAGTGGGACAGAAGTAGTTGCATCACCACACACAACTGGAGTGCGTGTGGGTCATCAAGGTGTGGATTTTGAGACTCCATAACACAGATGCATTGATATGTAGGGACTCCATTTGTGCTAAACAACCATGGTGTTCAGAAAGCCCAGAGAGCCCCTAGAATATGCAACTTCCACATGGAGATGGGTGAACCTAAAGTGTGACAGAAGCAGTTCCATCACCACACCGAACTGGAGTGTGTGTGGGTCATCAAGGTGTGGCTTTTGAGACTACATAAAACAGATGCATTGATCTATAGGGACCCCATTTGTGTCAAACAACCATGGTGGTTAGAAAGCCCAGATAGCCCCTAGAATATGCAACTGCCACATGGAGATGGGTGAACCTGCAGTGTGACAGAAGCATTTGCATCACCAAACCCAACTAGAGTGTGTGTGGGTCATCAAGGTGTGGCTTTTGAGACTACATAAAATAGATGCATTGATCTCTAGGGACTCCATTTGTGTCAAACAACCATGGTGGTCAGAAAGCCCACAGAGTCCCTAGAATATGCAACTGCCAAATGGAGATGGGTGAACCTGGAGTGTGACAGAAGCAGTTGCATCACCACACCCAACTGGAGTGTGTGTGGGTCATCAAGGTGTAGCTTTTGAGACTACATAACGCAGATTCATTGATCTCTAGGGACTCCATTTGTGTCAAACAACCATGGTGGTCAGAAAGCCCAGAGAGCCCCTAGAATATGCAACTGCCACATGGAGATGGGTGAACCTGTAGTGGGACAGAAGTAGTTGCATCACCACACCCAACTGGAGTGCGTGTGGGTCATCAAGGTGTGGATTTTGAGACTCCATAACACATATGCATTGATATGTAGGGACTCCATTTGTGCTAAACAACCATGGTGTTCAGAAAGCCCAGAGAGCCCCTAGAATATGCAACTTCCACATGGAGATGGGTGAACCTGAAGTGTCACAGAAGCAGTTCCATCACCACACCCAACTGGAGTGTGTGTGGGTCATCAAGGCGTGGATTCTGAGACTACATAACACAGATGCATTGATCTGTAGGGAATCCATTTGTGTCAAACAACCATGGTGGTTAGAAAGCCAGAGAGCCCCTAGAATATGCAACTATCACATGGAGATGGGTAAACCTGGAGTGTGATAGAAGCAGTTGCATCACCACACCCAACTGGAGTGTGTGTGGGTCAATAAGGTGTGGCTTTTGAGACTACATAACATAGATGCATTGATCTGTAGGGACTCTATTTTTGTCAAACAACCATGGTGATCAGAAAGCCCAGAGAGCCCCTAGAATATGCAACTGCCACATGGAGATAGGTGAACATGTAGTGGGATAGAAGCAGTTGCATCACTACAACCAACTTTAGTGTGTGTGGGTCATCAAGGTGTGGCTTTTGAGACTACATAACATAGATGCATTGATCTGTGGGGACTCCATTTGTGTCAAACAACCATGGTGGTCAGAAAGCCCAGAGAGCCCCTAGAATATGCAACTGCCAAATGGAGATGGGTGAACCTGGAGTGTGACAGAAGCAGTTGCATCACCACACCCAACTGGAGTGTGTGTGGGTCATCAAGGTGTAGCTTTTGAGACTACATAACGCAGATTCATTGATCTCTAGGGACTCCATTTGTGTCAAACAACCATGGTGGTCAGAAAGCCCAGAGAGCCCCTAGAATATGCAACTGCCACATGGAGATGGGTGAACCTGTAGTGGGACGGAAGTAGTTGCATCACCACACCCAACTGGAGTGCGTGTGGGTCATCAAGGTGTGGATTTTAAGACTCCATAACACAGATGCATTGATATGTAGGGACTCCATTTGTGCTAAACAACCATGGTGTTCAGAAATCACAGAGAGCCCCTAGAATATGCAACTTCCACATGGAGATGGGTGAACCTGAAGTGTCACAGAAGCAGTTCCATCACCACACCCAACTGGAGTGCGTGTGGGTCATCAAGGCATGGATTTTGAGACTACATAACACAGATGCATTGATCTGTAGGGACTCCATTTGTGTCAAACAACCATGGTGGTTAGAAAGCCAGAGAGCCCCTAGAATATGCAACTGTCACATGGAGATGGGTAAACCTGGAGTGTGACAGAAGCAGTTGCATCACCACACCCAACTTGAGTGTGTGTGGGTCAATAAGGTGTGGCTTTTGAGACTACATAACACAGATGCATTGATCTGTAGGGACTCTATTTTTGTCAAACAACCATGGTGATAAGAAAGCAAAGAGAGCCCCTAGAATATGCAACTGCCACATGGAGATAGGTGAACATGTAGTGGGATAGAAGCAGTTGCATCACTACAACCAACTTTAGTGTGTGTGGGTTATCAAGGTGTGGCTTTTGAGACTACATAACACAGATGCATTGATCTGTGGGGACTCCATTTGTGTCAAACAACCATGGTGGTCAGAAAGCCCAGAGAGCCCCTAGAATACGCAACTGCCACATGGAGATGGGTGAACCTGGAGTGTGACAGAAGCAGTTGCATCACCACACCCAACTGGAGTGTGTGTGGGTCAACAAGGTGTGGCTTCTGAGACTACATAAAACAGATGCATTGATCTGTAGGGACTCTATTTTTGTCAAACAACCATGGTGATCAGAAAGTCCAGAGAGCCCCTAGAATATGCAATTTCCACATGGAGATGGGTGAACCTGCAGTGTCACAGAAGCAGTTGCATCACCACACCGAACTGGAGTGTGTGTGGGTCATCAAGGTGTGGCTGTTGAGACTACATAACACAGATGCATTGATATGTAGGGACTTCACTTGTGTCAAACAACCATGGTGGTCCGAAAGCCCAGAGAGCCCCTAGAATATGCAACTGCCACATGGAGATGGGTGAACCTGCAGTGTGACAGAAGCAGTTGCATCACCACACCCAAATGGAGTGTGTGTGGGTCATCAAGGTGTGGCTTTTGAGACTACATAACACAGATGCATTGATCTGTAGGGACTCCATTTGTATCAAACAACCATGGTGGTCAGAAAGCCCACGGAGCCCCTAGAATATGCAACTGCCACATGGAGATGGGTGAACCAATGTGACAGAAGCAGTTGCATCACCACACCCAACTGGAGTGTATTCGGGTCATCAAGGTGTAGCTTTTGAGACTAAATAACACATATTCATTGATCTCTAGGGACTCCATTTGTGTCAAACAACCATGGTGGTCAGAAAGCCTAGAGAGCCCCTAGAATATGCAACTGCCACATGGATATGGGTGAACCTGAAGTGTGACAGAAGTAGTTCCATCACCACACCCAACTGGAGTGTATGTGGGTCATCAAGGTGTGGCTTTTGAGACTACATAACACAGATGCATTGATCTGTAGGGACTCCATTTTTGTCAAACAACCATGGTGGTCAGAAAGCCCAGAGAGCCCCTAGAATATGCAACTACCACATGGAGATGGGTGAACCTGCAGTGTGACAGAAGCATTTGCATCACCAAACCCAACTAGAGTGTGTGTGGGTCATCAAGGTGTGGAATTTGAGAATACATAACATAGATGCATTGATCTCTAGGGACTCCATTTGTGTCAAACAAGCATGGTGGTCAGAAAGCCCATAAAGTCCCTAGAATATGCAACTGCCAAATTGAGATGGGTGAACCTGGAGTGTGACAGAAGCAGTTGCATCACCACACCCAACTGGAGTGTGTGTGGGTCATCAAGGTGTAGCTTTTGAGACTACATAACACAGATTCATTGATCTCTAGGGACTCCATTTGTGTCAAACAACCATGGTGGTCAGAAAGCCCAGAGAGCCCCTAGAATATGCAACTGTCACATGGAGATGGGTGAACCTGTAGTGGGACAGAAGTAGTTGCATCACCACACCCAACTGGAGTGCGTGTGGGTCATCAAGGTGTGGATTTTGAGACTCCATAACACAGATGCATTGATATGTAGGGACTCCATTTGTGCTAAACAACCATGGTGTTCAGAAAGCCCAGAGAGCCCCTAGAATATGCAACTTCCACATGGAGATGGGTGAACCTGAAGTGTCACAGAACCACTTCCATCACCACACCCAACTGGAGTGTGTGTGGGTCATCAAGGTGTGGCTTTTGAGACTACATAACACAGATGCATTGATCTGTAGGGACTCTATTTTTGTCAAACAACCATGGTGATCAGAAAGCCCAGAGAGCCCCTAGAATATGCAATTTCCACATGGAGATGGGTGAACCTCCAGTGTCACAGAAGCAGTTGCATCACCACACCGAACTGGAGTGTGTGTGGGTCATCAAGGTGTGGCTGTTGAGACTACATAACACAGATGCATTGATCTGTAGGGACTTCACTTGTGTCAAACAACCATGGTGGTCCGAAAGCCCAGAGAGCCCCTAGAATATGCAACTGCCACATGGAGATGGGTGAACTTGCAGTGTGACAGAAGCAGTTGCATCACCACACCCAAATGGAGTGTGTGTGGGTCATCAAGGTGTGGCTTTTGAGACTACATAACACAGATGCATTGATCTGTAGGGACTCCATTTGTATCAAACAACCATGGTGGTCAGAAAGCCCACGGAGCCCCTAGAATATGCAACTGCCACATGGAGATGGGTGAACCAATGTGACAGAAGCAGTTGCATCACCACACCCAACTTGAGTGTATTCGGCTAATCAAGGTGTAGCTTTTGAGAGTACATAACACATATTTATTGATCTCTAGGGACTCCATTTGTGTCAAACAACCATGGTGGTCAGAAAGCCTAGAGAGCCCCTAGAATATGCAACTGCCACATGGATATGGGTGAACCTGAAGTGTGACAGAAGTAGTTCCATCACCACACCCAACTGGAGTGTATGTGGGTCATCAAGGTGTGGATTTTGAGACTACATAACACAGATGCATTGATCTGTAGGGACTCCATTTGTGTCAAACAACCATGGTGGTCAGAAAGCCCAGAGAGCCCCTAGAATATGCAACTCCCACATGGAGATGGGTGAACCTGCAGTGTAACAGAAGCATTTGCATCACCAAACCCAACTAGAGTGTGTGTGGGTCATCAAGGTGTGGCTTTTGAGACTACATAACATAGATGCATTGATCTCTAGGGACTCCATTTGTGTCAAACAAGCATGGTGGTCAGAAAGCCCATAGAATCCCTAGAATATGCAACTGCCAAATTGAGATGGGTGAACCTGGAGTGTGACAGAAGCAGTTGCATCACCACACCCAACTGGAGTGTGTGTGGGTCATCAAGGTGTAGCTTTTGAGACTACATAACACAGGTTCATTGATCTCTAGGGACTCCATTTGTGTCAAACAACCATGGTGGTCAGAAAGCACAGAGAGCCCGTAGAATATGCAACTGCCACATGGAGATGGGTGAACCTGTAGTGGGACAGAAGTAGTTGCATCACCACACCCAACTGGAGTGCGTGTGGGTCATCAAGGTGTGGATTTTGAGACTCCATAACACAGATGCATTGATATGTAGGGACTCCATTTGTGCTAAACAACCATGGTGTTCAGAAAGCCCAGAGAGCCCCTAGAATATGCAACTTCCACATGGAGATGGGTGAACCTGAAGTGTCACAGAAGCACTTCCATCACCACACCCAACTGGAGTGTGTGTGGGTCATCAAGGCTTGGATTTTGAGACTACATAACACAGATGCATTGATCTGTAGGGACTCCATTTGTGTCGAACAACCATGGTGGTTAGAAAGCCAGAGAGCCCCTAGAATATGCAACTGTCACATGGAGGTGGGTAAACCTGGAGTGTGACAGAAGCAGTTGCATCACCACACCCAACTGGAGTGTGTGTGGGTCAATAAGGTTTGGCTTTTGGGACTACATAACACAGATGCATTGATCTGTAGGGACTCTATTTTTGTCAAACAACCATGGTGATCAGAAAGCCCAGAGAGCCCCTAGAATATGCAACTGCCACATGGAGATAGGTGAACATGAAGTGGGATAGAAGCAGTTGCATCACTACAACCAACTTTAGTGTGTGTGGGTCAACAAGGTGTGGCTTTCTAGACTACATAACACAGATGCATTGATCTGTAGGGACTCTATTTTTTGTCAAACAACCATGGTGATCAGAAAGCCCAGAGAGCCCCTAGAATATGCAATTTCCACATGGAGATGGGTGAACCTGCAGTGTCACAGAAGCAGTTGCATCACCACACCGAACTGGAGTGTGTGTGGGTCATCAATGTGTGGCTTTTCAGACTACATAACATAGATGCATTGATCTGTAGGGACTTCATTTGTGTCAAACAACCATGGTGGTCCGAAAGCCCAGAGAGCCCCTAGAATATGCAACTGCCACATGGAGATGAGTGAACCTGCAGTGTGACAGAAGCAGTTGCATCACCACACCCAAATGGAGTGTGTGTGGGTCATCAAGGTGTGTCTTTTGAGACTACATAACACAGATGCATTAATCTGTAGGGACTCCATTTGTATCAAACAACCATGGTGGTCAGAAAGCCCACGGAGCCCCTAGAATATGCAACTGCCACACGGAGATGGGTGAACCAATGTGACAGAAGCAGTTGCATCACCACACCCAACTGGAGTGTATTCGGGTCATCAAGGTGTAGCTTTTGAGACTACATAACACATATTCATTGATCTCTAGGGACTCCATTTGTGTCAAACAACCATGGTGGTTAGAAAGCCTAGAGAGCCCCTAGAATATGCAACTGCCACATGGAGATGGGTGAACCTGAAGTGTGACATAAGCAGTTCCATCACCACACCCAACTGGAGTGTGTGTGGGTCATCAAGGTGTGTCTTTTGTGACAGAAGCAGTTCCATCACCACACCCAACTGGAGTGTGTGTGGGTCATCAAGGCGTGGATTTTGAGACTACATAACACATATGCATTGATCTGTAGGGACTCCATTTGTGTCAAACAACCATGCTGGTCAGAAAGCCCATAGAGCCCCTAGAATATGCAACTGCCACATGGAGATAGGTGAACATGTAGTGTGATAGAAGCAGTTGCATCACTACAACCAACTTTAGTTTGTGTGGGTCATCAAGTTGTGGATTTTGAGACTACATAACACACATGCATTGATCTGTAGGGACTCCATTTGTGTCAAACAACCATGGTTGTCAAAAAGCCTAGAGAGCCCCTAGAATATGCATTTGCCACACGGAGATGGGTGAAGTTGTAGTGTGATAGAAGCAGTTGCATCACCACACCCAACTAGAGTGTGTGTGGGTCAACAAGGTGTGGCTTTTGAGAGTACATAACACAGATGCATTGATCTATAGGGACTACATTTGTGTCAAACAACCATGCTGGTCAGAAAGCCCATAGAGCCCCTAGAATATGCAACTGCCACATGGAGATAGGTGAACATGTAGTGTGACAGAAGCAGTTG
Organism: Avena sativa; assembly: GCA_916181665.1. Taxonomy (NCBI): domain Eukaryota; kingdom Viridiplantae; phylum Streptophyta; class Magnoliopsida; order Poales; family Poaceae; genus Avena; species Avena sativa. The sequence goes on from OV702289.1 coordinate 328,191,254, forward strand.
CATCACCACAACCAACTGGAGTGTGTGTGGGTCATCAAGGTGTGGCTTCTGAGACTACATAACACATATGCATTGATCTGTGGGGACTCCATTTGTGTCAAACAACCATGGTGGTCAGAAAGCCTAGAGAGCCCCTAGAATATGCAACTGCCACACGGAGATGGGTGAAGCTGCAGTGTGATAGAAGCAGTTGCATCACCACACCCAACTAGAGTGTGTGTGGGTCAACAAGGTGTGGCTTTTGAGAGTACATAACACAGATGCATTGATCTGTATGGACTCTATTTTTGTCAAAAAACCATGGTGATCAGAAAGCCCAGAGAGCCCCTAGAATATGCAACTTCTACATGGAGATGGGTGAACCTGCAGTGTGACAGAAGCAGTTGCATCACCACACCCAACTGGAGTGTGCATGGGTCATCAAGATGTGGCTTTTGAGACTACATAAAACAGATGCATTGATCTGTAGGGACTCCATTTGTGTCAAACAACCATGGTGGTCAGAAAGCCAGAGAGCCCCTAGAATATGCAACTGCCACATGGAGATGGGTGAACCTGCAGTGTGACAGAAGCAGTTGCATCACCACACCCAACTGGAGTGTGTGTGGGTCATCAAAGTTTTGCTTTTGAGACTACATAACACATATGCATTGATCTTTAGGGACTCCATTTGTGTCAAACACCACGGTGGTTAGAAAGCCCAGAGAGCCACTAGAATATGCAACTGCCACATGGAGATGGTGAACCTACAGTGGGACTGAAGCAGTTGCATCACCACACCCAACTGGAGTGTGTGTGGGTCATCAAGGTGTGGCTTTTGAGACTACATAACGCAGATGCATTGATCTGTAGGGACTCCATTTGTGTCAAAGAACCATGGTGGTCAGAAAGCCTAGTGCCCGTAGAATATGCAACTGTCACATGGAGATGGGTGAACCTGTAGTGGGAAAGAAGTAGTTGCATCACCACACCCAATTGGAGTGCGTGTGGGTCATCAAGGTGTGGATTTTGAGACTCCATAACACAGATGCATTGATATGTAGGGACTCCATTTGTGTCAAACCACCATGGTGTTCAGAAAGCCCAGAGAGCCCCTAGAATATGCAACTTCGACATGGAGATGGGTGAACCTGAAGTGTGACAGAAGCAGTTCCATCACCACACCCAACTGGAGTGTGTGTGGGTCATCAAGGCGTGGATTTTGAGACTACATAACACAGATGCATTGATCTCTAGGGACTACATTTGTGTCAAACAACCATGCTGGTCAGAAAGCAGAGCCCCTAGAATATGCAACTGCCACATGGAGATAGGTGAACATGTAGTGTGACAGAAGCAGTTGCATCACCACAACCAACTGGAGTGTGTGTGGGTCATCAAGGTGTGGCTTTTGAGACTACATAACACATATGCATTGATCTGTGGGGACTCCATTTGTGTCAAACAACCATGGTGGTCAGAAAGCCTAGAGAGCCCCTAGAATATGCAACTGCCACATGGAGATGGGTGAACCTGTAGTGTGACAGAAGCAGTTGCATCACCACACCCAACTGGAGTGCGTGTGGGTCATCAAGGTGTGGCTTTTGAGACTCCATAACACAAACGCATTGATCTATAGGGACTCCATTTGTGTCAAACAACCATGGTGGTCAGAAAGCCCAGAGAGCCCCTAGAATATGCAACTTCCACATGGAGATGGGTGAACCTGAAGTGTGACAGAAGTAGTTCCATCACCACACCCAACTGGAGTGTGTGTGGGTCATCAAGGTGTGGCTTTTGAGACTACATAACACAGATGCATTAGTCTGTTGGGACTCCATTTGTGTCAAACAACCATGGTGGTCAGAAAGCCCACAAAGCCCCTAGAATATGCAACTGCCACATGGATATAGGTGAACCTGTAGTGTGATAGAAGCAGTTGCATCACTACACCCAACTTTAGTGTGTGTGGGTCATCAAGGTGTGTCTTTTGAGACTCCATAACACAGATGCATTGATCTGTAAGGATTCCATTTGTGTCAAAGAACCATGGTGGTTAGAAAGCCACAGAGCCCCTAGAATATGCAACTGCCACATGGAGATAGGTGAACCTGTAGTGTGATAGAAGCATTTGCATCACTACACCCAACTTTAGTGTGTGTGGGTCATCAAGTTGTGGCTTTTGAGACTACAAAACACATATGGATTGATCTGTAGGGACTCCATTTGTGTCAAACAACCATGGTGGTCAGAAAGCCTAGAGAGCCCCTAGAATATGCATCTGCCACACAGAGATGGGTGAAGCTGCAGTGTGATAGAAGTAGTTGCATCACCACACCCAACTAGAGTGTGTGTGGGTCAACAAGGTGTGGCTTTTGAGACTACATAACACAGATGCATTGATCTGTATGGACTCTATTTTTGTCAAAAAACCATGGTGATCAGAAAGCCTAGAGAGCCCCTAGAATATGCAACTTCTACATGGAGATGGGTGAACCTGCAGTGTGACAGAAGCAGTTGCATCACCACACCCAACTGGAGTGTGTGTAAGTCATCAAGATGTGGCTTTTGAGACTACATAAAACAGATGCATTGATCTGTAGGGACTCCATTTGTGTCAAACAACCATGGTGGTCAGAAAGCCCAGAGAGCCCCTAGAATATGCAACTGCCACATGGAGATGGGTGAACCTGCAGTGTGACAGAAGCAGTTGCATCACCACACCCAACTGGAGTGTGTGTGGGTCATCAAGGTTTGGATTTTGAGACTACATAACACATATGCATTGATCTTTAGGGACTCCATTTATGTCAAACAACCATGGTGGTCAGAAAGCCCAGAGAGCCACTAGAATATGCAACTGCCACATGGAGATGGTGAACCTGCAGTGGGACAGAAGCAGTTGCATCACCACACCCAACTGGAGTGTGTGTGGGTCATCAAGGTGTGGCTTTTGAGACTACATAACACAGATGCATTGATCTGTTGGGACTCCATTTGTGTCAAAGAACCATGGTGGTCAGAAAGCCCAGAGTGCCCCTAGAATATGCACCTGTCACATGGAGATGGGTGAACCTGTAGTGGGACAGAAGTAGTTGCATCACCACACCCAACTGGAGTGCGTGTGGGTCATCAAGGTGTGGATTTTGAGACTCCATAATACAGATGCATTGATATGTACGGACTCCATTTGTGTCAAACAACCATGGTGTTCAGAAAGCCCAGAGAGCCCCTAAAATATGCAACTTCCACATGGAGATGGGTGAACCTGAAGTGTGACAGAAGCAGTTCCATCACCACACCCAACTAGAATGTGTATGGGTCATCAAGGCGTGGATTTTGAGACAACATAACACAGATGTATTGATCTGTAGGGACTCCATTTGTGTCAAACAACCATGGTGGTTAGAAAGCCAGAGAGCCCCTAGAATATGCAATTTCCACATGGAGATGGGTGAACCTAAAGTGTGACAGAAGCAGTTCCATCACCACACCCAACTGGAGTGTGTGTGGGTCATCAAGGCATGGATTTTGAGACTACAAAACACAGATGCATTGATCTGTAGGGACTCCATTTGTGTCAAACAACCATGCTGGTCAGAAAGCCCATAGAGCCCCTAGAATATGCAACTGCCACATGGAGATAGGTGAACATGTAGTGTGATAGAAGCAGTTGCATCACTACAACCAACTTTAGTGTGTGTGGGTCATCAAGGTGTGGCTTTTGAGACTACATAACACAGATGCATTGATCTGTGGGGACTCCATTTGTGTCAAACAACCATGGTGGTCAGAAAGCCCAGAGAGCCCATAGAATATGCAACTGCCACATGGAGATGGGTGAACCTGGAGTGTGACAGAAGCAGTTGCATCACCACACCCAACTGGAGTGTGTGTGGGTCAACAAGGTGTGGCTTTTGAGACTACATAACACAGATGCATTGATCTGTAGGGACTCTATTTTTGTTAAACAACCATGGTGATCAGAAAGCCGAGAGAGCCCCTAGAATATGCAACTTCCACATGGAGATGGGTGAACCTGAAGTGTCACAGAAGCAGTTGCATCACCACAGCGAACTGGAGTGTGTGTGGGTCATCAAGGTGTGGCTTCTGAGACTACATAGCACAGATGCATTGATCTGTAGGGACTTCATTTGTGTCAAACAACCATGGTGGTCCGAAAGCCCAGAGAGCCCCTAGAATATGCAACTGCCACATTGAGATGGGTGAACCTGCAGTGTGACAGAAGCAGTTGCATCACCACACCCAACTGGAGTGTGTGTGGGTCATCAAGGTGTGGCTTTTGAGACTACATAACACAGATGCATTGATCTGTAGGGACTCCATTTGTGTCAAACAACCATGGTGGTCAGAAAGCCCACGGAGCCCCTAGAATATGCAACTGCCACACAGAGATGGGTGAACCAATGTGACAGAAGCAGTTGCATCACCACACCCAACTGGAGTGTATGTGGGTGATCAAGGTGTAGCTTTTGAGACTACATAACGCATATTCATTGATCTCTAGGGACTCCATTTGTGTCAAACAACCATGGTGGTCAGAAAGCCTAGAGAGCCCCTAGAATATGCAACTGCCACATGGAGATGTGTGAACCTGTAGTGTGACAGAAGCAGTTGCATCACCACACCCAACTGGAGTGCGTGTGGGTCATCAAGGTGTGGCTTTTGAGACTCCATAACACAAACGCATTGATCTATAGGGACTCCATTTGTGTCAAACAACCATGGTGGTCAGAAAGCCCAGAGAGCCCCTAGAATATGCAACTTCCACATGGAGATGGGTGAACCTGAAGTGTGACAGAAGTAGTTCCATCACCACACCCAACTGGAGTGTGTGTGGGTCATCAAGGTGTGGCTTTTGAGACTACATAACACAGATGCATTAGTCTGTTGGGACTCCATTTGTGTCAAACAACCATGGTGGTCAGAAAGCCCACAAAGCCCCTAGAATATGCAACTGCCACATGGATATAGGTGAACCTGTAGTGTGATAGAAGCAGTTGCATCACTACACCCAACTTTAGTGTGTGTGGGTCATCAAGGTGTGTCTTTTGAGACTCCATAACACAGATGCATTGATCTGTAAGGATTCCATTTGTGTCAAAGAACCATGGTGGTCAGAAAGCCCACAGAGCCCCTAGAATATGCAACTGCCACATGGAGATAGGTGAACTTGTAGTGTGATAGAAGCATTTGCATCACTACACCCAACTTTTGTGTGTGTGGGTCATCAAGTTGTGGCTTTTGAGACTACAAAACACATATGGATTGATCTGTAGGGACTCCATTTGTGTCAAACAACCATGGTGGTCAGAAAGCCTAGAGAGCCCCTAGAATATGCATCTGCCACACAGAGATGGGTGAAGCTGCAGTGTGATAGAAGTAGTTGCATCACCACACCCAACTAGAGTGTGTGTGGGTCAACAAGGTGTGGCTTTTGAGACTACATAACACAGATGCATTGATCTGTATGGACTCTATTTTTGTCAAAAAACCATGGTGATCAGAAAGCCTAGAGAGCCCCTAGAATATGCAACTTCTACATGGAGATGGGTGAACCTGCAGTGTGTCAGAAGCAGTTGCATCACCACACCCAACTGGAGTGTGTGTGGGTCATCAAGATGTGGCTTTTGAGACTACATAAAATAGATGCATTGATCTGTAGGGACTCCATTTGTGTCAAACAACCATGGTGGTCAGAAAGCCCAGAGAGCCCCTAGAATATGCAACTGCCACATGGAGATGGGTGAACCTGCAGTGTGACAGAAGCAGTTGCATCACCACACCCAACTGGAGTGTGTGTGGGTCATCAAGGTTTGGCTTTTGAGACTACATAACACATATGCATTGATCTTTAGGGACTCCATTTGTGTCAAACAACCATGGTGGTCAGAAAGCCCAGAGAGCCACTAGAATATGCAACTGCCACATGGAGATGGTGAACCTGCAGTGGGACAGAAGCAGTTGCATCACCACACCCAACTGGAGTGTGTGTGGGTCATCAAGGTGTGGCTTTTGAGACTACATAACACAGATGCATTGATCTGTAGGGACTCCATTTGTGTCAAAGAACCATGGTGGTCAGAAAGCCCAGAGTGCCCCTAGAATATGCAACTGTCACATGGAGATGGGTGAACCTGTAGTGGGACATAAGTAGTTGCATCACCACACCCAACTGGAGTGCGTGTGGGTCATCAAGGTGTGGATTTTGAAACTCCATAATACAGAGGCATTGATATGTAGGGACTCCATTTGTGTCAAACAACCATGGTGTTTAGAAAGCCCAGAGAGCCCCTAGAATATGCAACTTCCACATGGAGATGGGTGAACCTGAAGTGTGACAGAAGCAGTTCCATCACCACACCCAACTGGAGTGTGTGTGGGTCATCAAGGTGTGGATTTTGAGACTACATAACACAGATGCATTGATCTGTAGGGACTCCATTTGTGTCAAACAACCATGGTGGTTAGAAAGCCAGAGAGGCCCTAGAATATGCAACTTCCACATGGAGATGGGTGAACCTGAAGTGTGACAGAAGCAGTTCCATCACCACACCCAAATGGAGTGTGTGTGGGTCATCAAGGCGTGGATTTTGAGACTACATAACACATATGCATTGATCTGTAGGGACTCCATTTGTGTCAAACAACCATGCTGGTCAGAAAGCCCATAGAGCCCCTAGAATATGCAACTGCCACATGGAGATAGGTGAACATGTAGTGTGATAGAAGCAGTTGCATCACTACAACCAACTTTAGTTTGTGTGGGTCATCAAGTTGTGGATTTTGAGACTACATAACACACATGCATTGATCTGTAGGGTCTCCATTTGTGTCAAACAACCATGGTGGTCAAAAAGCCTAGAGAGCCCCTAGAATATGCATTTGCCACACGGAGATGGGTGAAGTTGTAGTGTGATAGAAGCAGTTGCATCACCACACCCAACTAGAGTGTGTGTGGGTCAACAAGGTGTGGCTTTTGAGACTACATAACACAGATGCATTGATCTGTATGGACTCTATTTTTGTCAAAAAACCATGGTGATCAGAAAGCCTAGAGAGCCCCTAGAATATGCAACTTCTACATGGAGATGGGTGAACATGCAGTGTGACAGAAGCAGTTGCATCACCACACCTAACTGGAGTGTGTGTGGGTCATCAAGGTTTGGCTTTTGAGACTACATAACACATATGCATTGATCTTTAGGGACTCCATTTGTGTCAAACAACCATGGTGGTCAGAAAGCCTAGAGAGCCACTACAATATGCAACTGCCACATGGAGATGGTGAACCTGCAGTGGGACTGAAGCAGTTGCATCACCACACCCAACTGGAGTGTGTGTGTGTCATCAAGGTGTGGCTTTTGAGACTACATAACACAGATGCATTGATATGTAGGGACTCCATTTGTGTCAAAGAACCATGGTGGTCAGAAAGCCCAGAGTGCCCCTAGAATATGCAACTGTCACATGGAGATGGGTGAACCTGTAGGGGGACAGAAGTAGTTGCATCACCACACCCAACTAGAGTGCGTGTGGGTCATAAAGGTGTGGATTTTGAGACTCCATAATAGAGATGCATTGATATGTAGGGACTCCATTTGTGTCAAACAACCATGGTGTTTAGAAAGCCCAGAGAGCCCCTAGAATATGCAACTTCCACATGGAGATGGGTGAACCTGAAGTGTGACAGAAGCAGTTCCATCACCACACCCAACTGGAGTGTGTGTGGATCATCAAGGCGTGGATTTTGAGACTACATAACACAGATGCATTGATCTGTAGGGACTCCATTTGTGTCAAACAACCATGGTGTTTAGAAAGCCAGAGAGCCCCTAGAATATGCAACTTCCACATGGAGATGGGTGAACCTGAAGTGTGACAGAGGCAGTTCCATCTCCACACCCAACTGGAGTGTCTGGGTCACTAAGGCGTGGATTTTGAGACCACATAACACAGATGCATTGATCTGTAGGGACTCCATTTGTCTCAAACAACCATGGTGGTCAGAAAGCCTAGAGAGCCCCTAGAATATGCAACTGCCACATGGAGATAGGTGAACATGTAGTGTGATAGAAGCAGTTGCATCACAACACCCAACTGGAGTGTGTGTGGGTCTTCAAGGTGTGGCTTTTGAGACTACATAACACAGATGCATTGATTTGTAGGGACTCCATTTGTGTCGAACAACCATGGTGGTCAGAAAGCCCAGAGAGCCCCTAGAATATGCAACTGCCACATGGAGTTGGTGAACCTGAAGTGTGACAGAAGCAGTTGCATCACCACACCCAACTCTAGTATGTGTGGGTCATCAAGCTATGGCTTTTGAGACTACATAACACAGATGCATTGAGCTGTGGGGACTCCATTTGTGTCAAACAACCATGGTTGTCAGAAAGCCCAGAGAGCCCCTAGAATATGCAACTGCCACATGGAGATGGGTGAACCTGGAGTGTGACAGAAGCAGTTGCATCACAACACCCAACTGGAGTGTGTGTGGGTCAACATGGTGTGGATTTTGAGACTACATAACACAGATGCATTGATCTGTAGGGACTCTATGTTTGTCAAACAACCAAGGTGATCAGAAAGCCCAGAGAGCCCCTAGAATATGCAACTGCCACATGGAGATGGTGAACCTACAGTGTGTCAGAAGCAGTTGCATCACCACACCCAACTAGAGTGTGTGTGGGTCATCAAGGTGTGGCTTTTGAGACTCCATAACACAGATGCATTGATCTATAGGTACTCCATTTGTGTCAAACAACCATAGTAGTAAGAAAGCCCATAGAGCCCCTAAAATATGCAACTGCCACATGGAGATGGGTGAACTTGCAGTGTGACAGAAGCAGTTGCATCACCACACCCAACTGGAGTGTTTGTGGGTCATCAAGGTGTGGCTTTTGAGACTACATAACACGGAGGCATTGATCTGCAGGGACTCCATTTGTGTCAAACAACCATGGTGGTCAGAAAGCCTAGAGAGCCCCTAGAATATGCAACTGCCACATGGAGATGAGTGAACCTACAGTGTGACAGAAGCAGTTGCATCACCACACCCAACTGGAGTGTTTGTGGGTCATCAAGGTGTGGCTTTTGAGAATCCATAACACAGATGCATTGATCTGTAGGGACTCCATTTGTGTCAAACAACTACTGTGGTTAAAAATCCTAGAGAGCCGCCAAAATATGCAACTGCCACATGGAGATGGGTGAACCTGCAGTGTGACAGAAGCAGTTGCATCACCACACCCAACTAGAGTGTGTGTGGGTCATCAAGGTCTGGCTTTTGAGACTACATAACACAAACGCATTGATCTGTAGGGTCTCCATTTATGTCAAACTACCATGGTGGTCAGAAAGCCTAGAGAGCCCCTAGAATATGCAACTGCCACATGGAGATGGGTGAACCTGCAGTGTGACAGAAGCTGTTGCATCACCACACCCAACTGGAGTGTGTGGGTCATCAAGGTATGGCTTTTGAGACTACATAACATAGATGCATTGATCTGTAGGGACTCCATTTGTGTCAAACAACAATGGTGCTAAGAAAGCCCAAAGAGCCCTTAGAATATGCAACTGCCACATGGAGATGGGTGAACCTGCAGGTTGACAGAAGTAGTTGAATCACCACATCCAACTAGAATGTGTGTGGGTCATCAAGGTGTGGGTTTTGACACTACATAACACAGATGGATTGATCTGTAGGGACTCCATTTGTGTCAAACAACCATGGTTCTCAGGAAGCCCAGAGAGACCCTAGAATATGCAACTGCCACATGGAGATGGGTGAACCTGCAGTGTGACAGAAGCAGTTGCATAACCACACCCAACTAGAGTGTGTGTGGGTCAGCAAGGTTTGTGTTTTCAGACTACAAAACACAAATGCATTGATCTGTAGGGTCTCCGTTTATGTCAAACAACCATGGTGGTCAGAAAGCCCAGAGAGCCGCTAGAATATGCAACTGCCACATGGAGATGGGTGAACCTGCAGTGTGACAGAAGCAGTTGCATCACCACACCCAACTAGAGTGTGTGTGGGTCATCAAGGTCTAGCTTTTGAGACTACATAACACAGATGCATTGATCTGTAGGGACTCCATTTGTGTCAAACAACCATGGTGTTTAGAAAGCCAGAGAGCCCCTAGAATATGCAACTTCCACATGGAGATGGGTGAACCTGAAGTGTGACAGAGGCAGTTCCATCTCCACACCCAACTGGAGTGTCTGGGTCAGTAAGGCGTGGATTTTGAGACTACATAACACAGATGCATTGATCTGTAGGGACTCCATTTGTCTCAAACAACCATGGTGGTCAGAAAGCCTAGAGAGCCCCTAGAATATGCAACTGCCACATGGAGATAGGTGAACATGTAGTGTGATAGAAGCAGTTGCATCACAACACCCAACTGGAGTGTGTGTGGGTCTTCAAGGTTTGGCTTTTGAGACTACATAACATAGATGCATTGATTTGTAGGGACTCCATTTGTGTCGAACAACCATGGTGGTCAGAAAGCCCAGAGAGCCCCTAGAATATGCAACTGCCACATGGAGTTGGTGAACCTGAAGTGTGACAGAAGCAGTTGCATCACCACACCCAACTCTAGTATGTGTGGGTCATCAAGCTGTGGCTTTTGAGACTACATAACACAGATGCATTGAGCTGTGGGGACTCCATTTGTGTCAAACAACCATGGTTTTCAGAAAGCCCAGAGAGCCCCTAGAATATGCAACTGCCACATGGAGATGGGTGAACCTGGAGTGTGACAGATGCAGTTGCATCACCACACCCAACTGGAGTGTGTGTGGGTCAACATGGTGTGGCTTTTGAGACTACATAACACAGATGCATTGATCTGTAGGGACTCTATTTTTGTCAAACAACCAAGGTGATCAGAAAGCCCAGAGAGCCCCTAGAATATGCAACTGCCACATGGAGATGGTGAACCTACAGTGTGTCAGAAGCAATTGCATCACCACACCCAACTAGAGTGTGTGTGGGTCATCAAGGTGTGGCTTTTGAGACTCCATAACATAGATGCATTGATCTATAGGTACTCCATTTGTGTCAAACAACCATAGTAGTCAGAAAGCCCATAGAGCCCCTAAAATATGCAACTGCCACATGGAGATGGGTGAACTTGCAGTGTGACAGAAGCAGTTGCATCACCACACCCAACTGGAGTGTTTGTGGGTCATCAAGGTGTGGCTTTTGAGACTACATAACACGGAGGCATTGATCTGCAGGGACTCCATTTGTGTCAAACAACCATGGTGGTCAGAAAGCCCAGAGAGCCCCTAGAATATGCAACTGCCACATGGAGATGAGTGAACCTACAGTGTGACAGAAGCAGTTGCATCACCACACCCAACTGGAGTGTTTGTGGGTCATCAAGGTGTGGCTTTTGAGAATCCATAACACAGATGCATTGATCTGTAGGGACTCCATTTGTGTCAAACAACTACTGTGGTTAAAAATCCTAGAGAGCCGCCAAAATATGCAACTGCCACATGGAGATGGGTGAACCTGCAGTGTGACAGAAGCAGTTGCATCACCACACCCAACTAGAGTGTGTGTGGGTCATCAAGGTCTGGCTTTTGAGACTACATAACACAAATGCATTGATCTGTAGGGTCTCCATTTATGTCAAACTACCATGGTGGTCAGAAAGCCTAGAGAGCCCCTAGAATATGCAACTGCCACATGGAGATGGGTGAACCTGCAGTGTGACAGAAGCTGTTGCATCACCACACCCAACTGGAGTGTGTGGGTCATCAAGGTATGGCTTTTGAGACTACATAACATAGATGCATTGATCTGTAGGGACTCCATTTGTGTCAAACAACAATGGTGCTAAGAAAGCCCAAAGAGCCCTTAGAATATGCAACTGCCACATGGAGATGGGTGAACCTGCAGTGTGACAGAAGAAGTTGCATAACCACACCCAACTAGAGTGTGTGTGTGTCAGCAAGGTTTGTGTTTTCAGACTACATAACACAAATGCATTGATCTGTAGGGTCTCCGTTTATGTCAAACAACCATGGTGGTCAGAAAGCCCAGAGAGCCGCCAGAATATGCAACTGCCAGATGGAGATGGGTGAACCTGCAGTGTGACAGAAGCAGTTGCATCACCACACCCAACTAGAGTGTGTGTGGGTCATCAAGGTCTAGCTTTTGAGACTACATAACACAGATGCATTGATCTGTAGGGTCCCCATTTATGTCAAACAACAATGGTGGCCATAAAGCCTAGAGAGCCCCTAGAATATGCAACTGCCACATGGAGATGGTGAACCTGAAGTGTGACAGAAGCAGTTGCATCACCACACCCAACTGGAGTGTGTGTGGGTCATCAAGGTGTGGCTTTTGAGACAACATAACAAAGATGCATTGATCTGTAGGGACTCCATTTCTGTCAAACAACCATGGTGGTTATAAAGCCCAGAGAGCCCCTAGAATATGCAACTGCCACATGGAGATGGGCGAACCTGCAGTTGTGACAGAAGCAGTTGCATAACCACACCCAACTGGAGTGTGTGTGGGTCATCAAGGTGTGGGTTTTGATACTACATAACACAGATGCATTGATCTCTAGGGACTTCATTTGTGTCAAACAACCATGGTGGTCAGAAAGCCTAGAGATCCCCTATAATATGCAACTGCCACATGGAGATGGTGAACCTGAAGTGTGACAGAAGCAGTTGCATCACCACACCCAACTGGAGTGTGTGTGGGTCATCAAGGTGTGGCTTTTGAGACTACATAACAAAGATGCATTGATCTGTAGGGACTCCATTTCTGTCAAACAACCATGGTGGTTATAAAGCCTAGAGAGCCCCTAGAATATGCAACTGCCACATGGAGATGGGTGAACCTGCAGTGTGACAGAAGCAGTTGCATCACCACACCCAACTGGAGTGTGTGTGGGTCATCAAGGTGTGGGTTTTGATACCACATAACACAGATGCATTGATATCTAGGGACTCCATTTGTGTCAAACAACCATGGTGGTCAGAAAGCCTAGAGAGCCCCTAGAATATGCAACTGCCACATGGAGATGGGTGAACCTACAGTGTGACAGAAGCAGTTGCATCACAACACCCAACTGTAGTGTGTGTGGGTCTTCAAGGTGTGGCTTTTGAGACTACATAACACAGATGCATTGATCTGTAGGGACTCCATTTGTGTCAAACAACCATGGTCGTCAGAAAGCCCAAAGAGCCCCTAGAATATGCAACTGCCACATGGAGATGGGTGAACCTGCAGCGTGACAGAAGGAGTTGCATCACTAGACCCAACTGGAGTGTGTGTGGGTCATCAAGGTGTGGCTTTTGAGACTACATAACACAGATGCATTGATCTGTAGGGACTCCATTTGTGTCAAACAACCATGGTGGTCAGAAAGCCCACGGAGCCCCTAGAATATGCAACTACCACACGGAGATGGGTGAACCAATGTGACAGAAGCAGTTCCATCACCACACCCAACTGGAGTGTATGTGGGTCATCAAGGTGTAGCTTTTGAGACTACATAACGCATATTCATTGATCTCTAGGGACTCCATTTGTGTCAAACAACCATGGTGGTCAGAAACCCTAGAGAGCCCCAAGAATATGCAACTGCCACATGGAGATGGGTGAACCTGTAGTCTGACAGAAGCAGTTGCATCACCACACCCAACTGGAGTGCGTGTGGGTCATCAAGGTGTGGCTTTTGAGACTCCATAACACAAACGCATTGATCTATAGGGACTCCATTTGTGTCAAACAACCACTGTGGTCAGAAAGCCCAGAGAGCCCCTAGAATATGCAACTTCCACATGGAGATGGGTGAACCTGAAGTGTGACAGATGTAGTTCCATCACCACACCCAACTAGAGTGTGTGTGGGTCATCAAGGTGTGGCTTTCGAGACTACATAACACATATGGATTGATCTGTAGGGATTCCATTTGTGTCAAACAACCACGGTGGTTAGAAAGCCCAGAGAGCACCTAGAATATGCAACTGTAACATGGACATGGGTGAACCAGTGTGATAGAAGCAGTTGCATCACCACACCCAACTTGAGTGTGTGTGGGTCAACAAGGTGTGGCTTTTGAGACTACATAACACAGATGCATTGATCTGTAGGGACTCTATTTTTGTCAAACAACCATGGTGATTAGAAAGCCCAGAGAGCCCCTAGAATATGCAACTTCCACATGGAGATGGGTGAACCTGCAGTGCCACAGAACCAGTTGCATCACCACACCGAACTGGAGTGTGTGTGGGTCATCAAGGTGTGGCTTTTGAGACTACATAACACAGATGCATTGATCTGTAGGGACTTCATTTGTGTCAAACAACCATGGTTGTCCGAAAGCTCAAAGATCCCCTAGAATATGCAAATGCCACATGGAGATGGGTGAACCTGCAGTGTGACAGAAGCAGTTGCATCACCATACCCAACTGGAGTGTGTGTGGGTCATCAAGGTGTGGCTTTTGAGACTACATAACACAGATGCATTGATCTATAGGGACTCCATTTGTGTCAAACAACCATGGTGGTCAGAAAGCCCATGGAGCCCGTAGAATATGCAACTGCCACTCGGAGATGGGTGAACCAATGTGACAGAAGTTGTTGCATCACCACACCCAACTGGAGTGTATGTGGGTCATCAAGGTGTAGCTTTTGAGACTACATAACGCATATTCATTGATCTCTAGGGGCTCCATTTGTGTCAAACAACCATGGTGGTCAGAAAGCCTAGAGAGCCCCTAGAATATGCAACTGCCACATGGAGATGGGTGAACCTGTAGTGTGACAGAAGCAGTTGCATCACCACACCCAACTGGAGTGCATGTGGGTCATCAAGGTGTGGCTTTTGAGACTCCATAACACAAACGCATTGATCTATAGGGACTCCATTTGTGTCAAACAACCATGGTGGTCAGAAAGCCCAGAGAGCCCCTAGAATATGCAACTTCCACATGGAGATGGGTGAACCTGAAGTGTGACAGAAGTAGTTCCATCACCACACCCAACTGGAGTGTGTGTGGGTCATCAAGGTGTGGCTTTTGAGACTATATAACACAAATGCATTGATCTGTAGGGATTCCATTTGTGTCAAACAACCATGGTGGTTAGAAAGCCCAGAGAGCCCCTAGAATATGCAACTGCAACACGGACATGGGTGAACCAGTGTGACAGAAGCAGTTGCATCACCACACCCAACTGGAGTGTGTGTGGGTCATCAAGGTGTGGCTTTTGAGACTCCATAACACAGATGCACTAATCTGTAAGGATTCCATTTGTGTCAAAGAACAATGGTTGTCAGAAAGCCCACAGAGCCCCTAGAATATGCAACTGCCACATGGACATAGGTGAACATGTAGTGTGATCGAAGCATTTGCATCACTACACCCAACTTTAGTGTGTGTGGGTCATCATGTTGTGGCTTTTGAGACTACGTAACACATATGCATTGATCTGTAGGGACTCCATTTGTGTCAAACAACCATGGTGGTCAGAAAGCCCAGAGAGCCCCTAGAATATGCAACTGGCACACGGAGATGGGTGAAGCTACAGTGTGATAGAAGCATTTGCATCACCACACCCAACTGGAGTGTGTGTGGGTCAACAAGGTGTGGCTTTTGAGACTACATAACACAGATGCATTGATCTGTATGGACTCTATTTTTGTCAAAAAACCATGGTGATCAGAAAGCCCAGAGAGCCCCTAGAATATGCAACTTCTACATCGAGATGGGTGAACCTGCAGTGTGACAGAAGCAGTTGCATCACCACACCCAACTGGAGTGTGTGTGGGTCATCAAGATGTGGCTTTTGAGACTACATAAAACAGATGCATTGATCTGTAGGGACTCCATTTGTGTCAAACAACCGTGGTGGTCAGAAAGCCCGGAGACCCCCTAGAATATGCACCTGCCACATGGAGATGGGTGAACCTGCAGTGTGACAGAAGCAGTTGCATCAGCACACCCAACTGGAGTGTGTGTGGGTCATCAAGGTTTGGCTTTTGAGACTACATAACACATATGCATTGATCTTTAGGGACTCCATTTGTGTCAAACAACCATGGTGGTCAGAAAGCCCAAAGAGCCACTAGAATATGCAACTGCCACATGGAGATGGTGAACCTGCAGTGGGAAAGAAGCAGTTGCATCACCACACCCAACTGGAGTGTGTGTGGGTCATCAAGGTGTGGCTTTTGAGACTACATAACACAGATGCATTGATCTGTAGGGACTCCATTTGTGTCAAAGAACCATGGTGGTCAGAAAGCCCAGAGTGCCCCTAGAATATGCGACTGTCACATGGAGATGGGTGAACCTGCAGTGTGATAGAAGCAGTTGCATCACGACACCCAACTGGAGTGTGTGTGGGTCATCAAGTTGTGGCTTTTGTGACTCCATATCACAGATGCATTTATTGTTGGGGATATACTTTCCGGGTATCCTCACAGTTCCTCACTGACCAGGGTGGCCCACTTCGGGTTAGAGCTTTGCTTCACGGGCAGCCCAGTCAGGGAGAAAAGACGGAGTCCAATCCGGCTACGGGAAGGCCCAGAAGACTTACCGACTTAGGTCCATAATGTTACTTTAGTTCAAGATGTACTCTGTAACCGACTCTTGGTCGTAGCCGGATAGATCTCTCCTGTAAACCCTAGGCTGGATATCTATATAAGCCGTCCTAGGGAGATCCTTTAGGCACACCTTAGTAGTCTACAATCTCAACTCACACAGGCGAACCCTTGTAACCCATATTCCGACTCTGCCGTATTACTGGATTGCTAGCAGGAGTAGGGTCTGTCCAAAGCCGGCGGATTCGAACCTGGGTAAACTTGTGTGCTCACTCTCCCAGAACACCGTACGTCTCACACCCCTCTCTTCCGCACGCCTCGAGGACCCCCTCATGGCGTACCTGTCATCAATCCGATGATAGTTGGCGCCCTCCGTGGGGCAAGTGAGCTTCGGATATATGTTCCGAGCGGAATCTGCAAGAATCGGAATCAGCGAGACCATCGCCGTCGGTCACATCCTCTATGCTAGCGATGTCCCTCTCATCGTTCTCGACGAGACCTGGATTCCGGCTAGGGAGGCTGTGACTGCCTACACAATCATGTCTTTTGGTGAGATCGATGTCTACATCGGTTTCACTGAACCTGTCCCACCCACCCCAGCGGTGATGAAAGAGGCAGAAGAATCTTCTGGATCCCCTCTATCCGCGGAGGCGGCAGAGTTCCGGATCTCAGAAAGCCCTAATCCCACCCAGCCCGCACGCGTGGCGGAGATAGTGGAGAAATCCGAGCCTAAGGAAGACCTAGCGGTCAAAGTCGAATCTGGAGTGGATCTCCTTGGAGAGGCCGGATCCCAGATCGACCCACCTGCGGAAGTTGAAATCCAGGAGGAGCATATCAACGACACTGATTCCGGCTCTGATGACGCCGGGACAGACATGCCTTTCCTTAGGTACACACTGTGACGTATCATAATGCAAAACTGTAGCACCCCGCTAAAACCACTACTAGAAAATCGCTGTGTTTTTGTGCATTGCATCATCATGACCGCATTCTCATGTCATCATGCCACATTGCATTTGAGCATCGTCATGTCATCATGCATATGTTTTGTCTAAAACTATTTTCTAAAAGCCTAGTTTTGTTTTCTAAAATATTCCCTGTCTTTATTCAAATCAAAACCCCAGTCTTTCTCGGACCTTTTATTTGTCTAAAAACTATTTACAAAAGTCTATTTAAAAACAAAATAAAAGTTTATGTTATTTTTGGGAGGCAGCCAGCCAGGCCCAAAATCCCAGCCGGCCACCTCCAGACCAAACCCTAATCTCCAACCTAGCCACACCTAACCCCACACCACATCCCTCCACCCGCCGCGCGGCAGCAGCAACGTAACCAGCCCCGCCTGCGTCGCACGCAAACCGCCACGATCCTATCCTCTTGCCCCGCGTCATTTTCCTCCCGTGACATGGCCCACCCCGACGTGTACGCCCCCTCTTCCTGTGCGCGACGGACACGGGACCCAGCGCCCCGGCCCCACCACCTCGTCTCGTCCCCAGATCCTACCTCGTCCTGTCCCCACACCAACGCACGTGCCCCACACCCTGCGCCTCTCGCCTGCCCACGCATAGCACGCCCCTGCTCGCCTCCACCTACCCTAGCCCCACCCCGTCGCAATCCCCTCTCCCTCGAACCCTGTCTCCCTGTCGTGACCCAACCCTAGCGCAATCCACGGTCGCCCTCTCCTCGCCCCTCGTTTCCAACCGCACGAGCGTCGCCGCCGAGGCCAATGTTGGAGATATGCCCTAGAGGAAATAATAAATATAGTTATTATTATATCTTTGTGTTTATGATAAATGTTTACATTCATGCTATAATAGTATTAACAAGGAAACATTAATACTTGTGTGATTTGTAAACCTAATTTGAAGTCCCTAGTAAAGCCTCTGTATAATACTAGCTTGTTGGTTAATAGATGATTGTGGTTTCCCTATCATGAACATCGAGATGTTATTAACAACAAGATCATATCGTTAGGAGAATGATATGGTGGACATACTCCTATAGATAAGCGTAGCATGAAGATCAAGTCATTTTAATAGTTCAATTGCTATATGCTTTCTAATACATAGTTATCTGATTCCTTCGACCATGAGATCATGCATATCACCTTTGCCGGATGGATGCTTTGATGACATCAAACACCACACCGTAACTGGGTGGCTATAAAGGTGTTATTGAGTGTTCAGAAAGTATTGGTTGAAACACATGGATCAAGAGTGGGATTTGTCCATCCATATGACGGATAGATATACTCTAGGCCCTCTCGGTGAAATGTCATCCAATTAGCTTGCAAGCATGTGACTGTCTCACAAGGGATCACATATCACGGGAACGAGAAAAAAGAGTACTTATCAGTAACGAGGTTGAACTAGGTATGCAGAGATACCGACGATCATAACCTCGGATAAGTAAACTATCGTGAGACAAAGGGAAATTGATATCGTATGTAAGTGGTTCATTCGATCGCAAAGTAATCGTAGAAATATGTGGGAGCCATATGAATTTCCAGATTCCTCTATTGGTTATTGATCGGAGAAGTGTCTCGATCATGTCCGCATAATTCACGAACCGTAGGGAGACACACTTAAGGATTCGACGTTGTTTGAGTAGTTATGGAATGATGAGAAAGAGTCTGAATGTTGTTCGGAGTCTCGAATGGGATTCGGGATATCACGAGGAGATCCGGAATGGTCCGGAGAATAAGATTCATATAAGGAAAGTCCCGTTTCGGAATTGGGGAATGGTTCCAGTGTTTTCATCGGGAACATTCTAGAAGGTTCCGGAATGTCCGGCACTCCGGGAAGGGGAAGGGTACATGAATGTGTCATTGTAAGTTGGAATGATTGCATCATGTACTAGGTGTCTTTGCTTACCAAAATAAAGGGTTTATTTAAATCCTAAATTGAAAAGTCAAACTGCTAGTTTGAAAGTCAAACGACAAGTTTTGGAAAGAGGAGGAGGAGTGGGAAACCGAGTTGGGGAGGGATTCCCTCCTCCAACCGCCGGCCCACCTCCAAGCCGAGTTGGGGAGTGAATCCCCTCCCCTTGGCCGCGCCTCCCACCTATAAAGGGAGGGGCAGGGCTGCCCCTCCTAGTACACAAGTCCCTCTCCTCTAAACCTAAACCCTAGCCACAGCCTAGGGATTTCTCCCAAGCCGTCAAGTTAGAGCTTCTAATTGCCCTAGCCTCCGGTTTAGAGCTTTCTAATTGGTGTGTCTAATCCCTAGATCACCAAAGCTCTCTCATACTCCACCATACTCGCTCCGGCTTAAGGCGAAGCCCTGCGAGATCTCCCCTCTACTTCCGGTACCACGCCGTTGTGCTGCCGGAATCGCGAGGAGAGTGCTACAACCTCCGCTGCCTGCTAGAACAAGGGAGAGGAAGGTCTTCGTCGAGTACCGAACGTGTGACCGACTGCGGGAGCGCTGCCGGAACGCGGCGCCGGAAGGATCGTCTACGCGATCTTGAGCTCGGAAAGAGTACGACTACATCACCCACGAGAATCTGCTCTCGTTAAACACTTTGGAATCTTCGAGGGTGAGTTATTCCATCGACTCGTTGCTACAATCTAGTAGATAGATCTTGGCTTGTTTGTTTGTATGCGGTAGAAATTTTTTGTTTTCCATGCTACGAAACCCTACAGTGGTATCAGAGCCGTGTCTATATGTAGATCTGTTGCACGAGTAGAACACAATGGTCATTGTGGGCATTGATGCTTTTATTATCGATTGCTTCTTGTGTACTTTGCATCTTGCGAGATGTTGGGATGAAGCGGCCCGGGCTAACCTTACATGACATCGTTCATGAGACTTGCTCCACGCTTGACATGCAACTCGTATTGCATAAGTGGCTTTGCGGGTGCCTGTTTCTTCCAGGATAGTGGAGATCCAATTTACAACGGGTGATTAACAATACTAGTATCAATGTTGTGGTTCTTGTTCGTAAGTTAGAACGACACTTATTGAAAGCCCCAAACCACGTAAAATATGCAAAGAAAGTAGAGGCGTCTAACTTTGTTTTGCAGGGGTGTGTAGTGATGTGATATGGCCATGATTGTGATTATATTTGATGTATGCAATGTTCCTTATTGTAAGTTGGCAACCGGGAGGAGCCATATGGTTGTCTTTAATTTATGTTAAGACCCGCGTGTCTATTCAAAGTAGTTGTAATAGTTGAAGCCGGTGGACGACAACCATGGAGAAGCGTCATTGACCTTGATGCAATGCCGGTGATGATGGAGATCATGTTCGTGCTTGAAGATGGAGATCGGAAGCACAAAGAAAAAAGGCCATATCATATCACATATTATGAATTGCATGTGATGTTAATCCTTTATGCATCTTGTATTGCTTAGTATACGACGATAGCATTATAAGATGATCCCTCATGCACATAAATTTCAAGTTCTAAAGTGTTCACCCTTAGTATGCACCGTTGCTAAAGCTTGTTGTTTCGAAGCACCACGTGATGATCGGGTGTGTTAGATTCCGCGAGTGAATACAACGTAAGCAAGCCAGATTTGCTTATGCGGTAGCTAAGGTTTGATCTTGACGAGCCTAGCATGTACAGACATGGTCTCAGGAACACGAATCACCGAAAGGTAAAACATGAATCATATAGTAGATATGATGAACATGTCGATTGTTCACCATTGAAACTATATCAACTCTCATGATGATCGGTTTTGATATGGTGGATTTGGTTCGTGTGATCACTAAAACAATGTGAGGGATGTTGTTTTGAGTGGGAGTTCACCTAGATTAAACTTTATTATTAATTTGAACTCAATTTGTCATAAACTTAGTCTAAACTATTGCAAATATGTTGTAGATCAATGGCAGCCCCTACCATCAATTTTAATGTGTTCCTAGAGAAAGAAAAGTTGAAAAACAATGGAAGCAACTTCGCGGATTGGTTCCGCAATTTGAGGATTGTCCTCACAGCTGGTAATTTGACCTATGTGCTGGATGCACCGCTGGCTGACCCACCTGCAGCTGATGCTACCGATGAAGTAAAGAATGTTTACCTTGCTCGGACGAATCAGTACTCCATAGTTCAGTGTGCTATCTTGTATGGTTTAGAATCGGAGCTTCAGAAAAGGTTTGAGAATTCAGACCCACATGATATTGTCTGTGATCTCAAATTGATCTTTGAGACTCACGCGGCAATTGAGAGTTATGAGGCTTCTGAAAAGTTCTTTAACTGCAAGATGGAAGAGGGCAGCTCCGTCAGTGAGCATGTGCTTAAGATGTCTGGGCACGCAAACAAACTTCAAAGCTTGGGTATAGTGATTCCTAATGCTTTGGGGATTTACCGTGTCCTCCAATCACTACCACCAAGTTACAAGAACTTTGTGATGAACTACAACATGCAGAACATGAACAAGCAGTTGCCAGAATTGTTTGCTATGTTAAAGTCTGCAGAAGTGGAGATCAAGAAAGAGCACCAAGTGTTGTTGGTCAATAAGACCACCAAATTCAAGAAAGGCACGTCTAAGCAGAAGGGACACTTCAAGAAGGGTGGCAAGAAAGTTGCCACACCGACGAAGAAGACCAAGGCTGGACCCAAGCCTGATACTGAGTGCTTTTACTGCAAAGGAGAAGGTCACTGGAAGCGGAATTGCCCAAAGTACTTGGCGAATTTGAAGAACGACAACATCAAGAAGAAAGGTATATCTGATATACATGTTATTGATGTGTATCTCACTAGTATTCGTAGTAGTGCCTGGGTATTTGATACTGGTTCGGTTGCTCATATTTGTAACTCGAAACAGGAGCTACAGAATAAACGGAAGCTAGTGAGAACAAGGTGACGATGCGCGTAGGAAACGGATCAAAGGTTGATGTGATCGCGGTCGGCACGCTACCCCTTCATCTACCATCGGGATTAGTTTTATACTTAAATAATTGTTATTTGGTGCCTGCGTTGAGCATGAACATTATATCGAGATCTTGTTTATTGCAAGACGATTACTTGTTTAAATCCGAGAATAATGGTTGTTCGATTTATATGAGTAATATGTTTTATGCACATGCACCTTTGATAGATGGTCTATTCTTGTTGAATCTCGATGGTGGAAATACACATATTAATAACATTGAAGCTAAACATTTGAAATCAAGCGATAACTCGACCTATATGTGGCACTGTCGTCTTGGTCACATTGGAGTGAAGCGTATGAAGAAACTCCATTCCGATGGACTTCTTGAATCACTTGATTTTGAATCACTTGAAAGATGCGAAGCATGTCTGATGGGTAAAATGACTAAGACTCCATTTTCTGGTATGATGGAGCGAGCTACGGACTTATTGGAAATCATACATACCGATGTGTGTGGTCCAATGAGTGTAGCATCGCGCGGTGGTTATCGTTACGTTCTTACCTTCACGGATGACTTGAGTAGATATGGGTATATCTATTTCATGAAACATAAGTCCGAAACTTTCGAGAAGTTTAAGGAGTTTCAAAGTGAGGTAGAGAATCAACGTGACAAGAAGATTAAATTTCTACGTTCTGATCGTGGAGGTGAATATCTAAGTTACGAGTTTGGCGAGCATTTGATGAAATGCGGAATACTTTCACAATTGACACCGCCGGGAACACCACAGTGTAATGGTGTGTCTGAACGTCGTAATCGAACTCTCTTAGATGTGGTTCATTCTATGATGTCACTTACAGATTTGCCGCTATCATTTTGGGGTTATGCATTAGAAACAGCCGCATTCACTTTAAATATGGCACCGTCTAAATCCGTTAAAACGACACCGTATGAATTATGGTTTGGGAAGAAACCTAAATTGTTGTTCCTTAAAGTTTGGGGATGCGAAGCGTATGTAAAGAAGTTACAGCCGGACAAGCTTGAACCCAAAGCGGAAAAATGCGTCTTCATAGGATACCCAAAGGAAACTATTGGGTATACTTTCTATCATAGATCTGAAGGCAAAATCTTCGTTGCCAAGAATGGATCCTTTCTAGAGAAGGAATTTCTCTCGAAAGAAGTGACTGGAAGGAAAGTAGAACTCGACGAGGTTGTCGAACCTTCTCTCGAAATTACGAGTAGCGCAGCGCCGGAAGAAGTTCCTGTGGTGCCTGCACCAATTAGAGAGGAAGCTAATGATGATGATCATGAAACTTCGGTCGAAGTTGCTACAGAGCCTCGCAGGTCAATGAGAAATCGTACCACTCCAGATTGGTATGATCCCGTTATGAGTGTCATGTTGGTGGACAACACCGATGACCCTGAGACATATGAGGAAGCGATGATGAGCCCAGATTCCAATAAATGGCAGGAAGCCATGAAATCCGAGATTGGATCCATGTACGAAAACCAAGTATGGACTTTGGTGGACTTACCGGATGGCCGGAAGGCTGTCGAGAACAAATGGATCTTCAAGAAGAAAACAGATGCTGATGGTAATGTAACTGTCTATAAAGCTCGACTTGTCGCAAAAGGGTTTCGACAAATTCAAGGTGTTGACTACGATGAGACTTTCTCACCAGTAGCGAAGCTAAAGTCTGTAAGGATTATGTTAGCAATCGCTGCATATTACGATTATGAGATATGGCAGATGGATGTCAAAACAGCATTCCTCAATGGTGACATTGATGAAGAGTTGTATATGATGCAACCCAAAGGTTTTGTCGATCCTAAAGATGCTAACAAGGTATGCAAACTTCAACGGTCCATCTATGGATTGAAGCAAGCATCCCGAAGTTGGAATCAACGTTTTGATAAGGTAATGAAAAGTTTTGGTTTTATACAAACTTATCGAGAAGCTTGTATTTACAAAAGGGTGAGTGGGAGCTCTGTAGCATTCTTAATACTATATGTGGATGACATATTGTTGATTGGGAATGATGTAGACCTTCTTAATAGTGTCAAAGAATATTTGAATAATAGTTTTTCAATGAAGGATCTTGGCGAAGCAGCTTACATATTAGGCATAAAGATTTATAGAGATAGATCAAAACGCCAAATATCATTGTCACAAAGTACATATTTGGACAAAGTTCTAAAGAGGTTTGGAATGGAAGATAGCAAGAAAGGGTTCTTGCCCATGTTGACCAATACGACCTTGAGTAAAACTCAGAGTCCGACATCGGCAGAAGATAGAGAAAGGATGAGTAAGACTCCCGATGCCTCAGCCATAGGATCTCTAATGTATGCCATGCTATGTACTAGACCCGACATTGCATATGTTGTTAGTTTGACTAGCAGATATCAAAGTGATCCAGGAGTGGATCATTGGACAGCGGTCAAAAACATCCTTAAGTACTTGAGAAGAACTAAGGATATGGTTCTTTCTTATGGAGGTGATGAACAGCTCGTTGTTAATGGTTACACCGACGCTAGTTGGAACACCGATCCGGATGATTCTAAATCACAATTTGGATACGTATTTATTTTGAATGGTGCAGCAGTTAGCTGGAGGAGTGCAAAGCAAAGCGTTGTGGCGAGATCTTCAACTGAATTGGAATACATGGCTGTTTCGGAGGCTTCACAAGAAGCAATATGGATGAAAGAGTTCATTGCAGAGCTGGGTGTGGTTCCTAGTGCGCTGGACCCAATGTCTATCTACTGTGATAACATGGGCGCCATAGCCAATGCGCAAGAACCAAGGTCACACAAGAAGCTGAAGCACATCAAGCTACGTTTTCACGCTATTCGAGAACATATCCAAGATGGGGATATAAAGATTTGCAAAGTACACACAGATCTGAATGTGGCGGATCCGTTGACTAAACCTCTCCCGAGGGCAAAACATGACCAGCACCAAACTGCCATGGGTGTTCGGTATATTACCATGTAATCTAGATTAGATGACTCTAGTGCAAGTGGGAGACTGTTGGAGATATGCCCTAGAGGCAATAATAAATATAGTTATTATTATATCTTTGTGTTTATGATAAATGTTTACATTCATGCTATAATAGTATTAACAAGGAAACATTAATACTTGTGTGATTTGAAAACCTAATTTGAGGTCCCTAGTAAAGCCTCTGTATAATACTAGCTTGTTGGTTAATAGATTATTGTGGTTTCCCTATCATGAACATTGAGATGTTATTAACAACAAGATCATATCGTTAGGAGAATGATATGGTGGACATACTCCTATAGATAAGCGTAGCATAAAGATCAAGTCATTTTAATAGTTCAATTGCTATATGCTTTCTGATACATAGTTATCTGATTCCTTCGACCATGAGATCATGCATATCACCTTTGCCGGATGGATGCTTTGATGACATCAAACACCACACCGTGACTGGGTGGCTATAAAGGTGTCATTGAGTGTTCAGAAAGTATTGGTTGAAACACATGGATCAAGAGTGGGATTTGTCCATCCATATGACGGATAGATATACTCTGGGCCCTCTCGGTGAAATGTCATCCAATTAGCTTGCAAGCATTTGACTGTCTCACAAGGGATCACATATCACGGGAACGAGAAAAAAGAGTACTTATCAGTAACAAGGTTGAACTAGGTATGCAGAGATACCGACGATCATAACCTCGGATAAGTAAACTATCGTGAGACAAAGGGAAATTGATATCGTATGTAAGTGGTTCATTCGATCGCAAAGTAATCGTAGAAATATGTGGGAGCCATATGAATTTCCAGATTCCTCTATTGGTTATTGATCGGAGAAGTGTCTCGATCATGTCCGCATAATTCACGAACCGTAGGGAGACACACTTAAGGATTCGACGTTGTTTGAGTAGTTATGGAATGATGAGAAAGAGTCTGAATGTTGTTCGGAGTCTCGAATGGGATTCGGGATATCACGAGGAGATCCGGAATGGTCCGGAGAATAAGATTCATATAAGGAAAGTCCCGTTTCGGAATTGGGGAATGGTTCCGGTGTTTTCATCGGGAACATTCTAGAAGGTTCCAGAATGTCCGGCACTCCGGGAAGGGGAAGGGTACATGAATGTGTCATTGTAAGTTGGAATGATTGCATCATGTACTAGGTGGCTTTGCTTAACAAAATAAAGGGTTTATTTAAATCCTAAATTGAAAAGTCAAACGGCTAGTTTGAAAGTCAAACGACAAGTTTTGGAAAGAGGAGGAGGAGTGGGAAACCGAGTTGGGGAGGGATTCCCTCCTCCAACCGCCGGCCCACCTCCAAGCCGAGTTGGGGAGGGACTCCCCTCCCCTTGGCCGCGCCTCCCACCTATAAAGGGAGGGGCAGGGCTGCCCCTCCTAGTACACAAGTCCCTCTCCTCTAAACCTAAACCCTAGCCACAGCCTAGGGATTTCTCCCAAGCCGTCAAGTTAGAGCTTCTAATTGCCCTAGCCTCCGGTTTAGAGCTTTCTAATTGGTGTGTCTAATCCCTAGATCACCAAAGCTCTCTCATACTCCACCATACTCGCTCCGGCTTAAGGCGAAGCCCTGCGAGATCTCCCCTCTACTTCCGGTACCACGCCGTTGTGCTGCCGGAATCGCGAGGAGAGTGCTACAACCTCCGCTGCCTGCTAGAACAAGGGAGAGGAAGGTCTTCATCGAGTACCGAACGTGTGACCGACTGCGGGAGCGCTGCCGGAACGCGGCGCCGGAAGGATCGTCTACGCGATCTTGAGCTCGGAAAGAGTACGACTACATCACCCACGAGAATCTGCTCTCGTTAAACACTTTGGAATCTTCGAGGGTGAGTTATTCCATCGACTCGTTGCTACAATCTAGTAGATAGATCTTGGCTTGTTTGTTTGTATGCGGTAGAAAATTTTGTTTTCCATGCTACGAAACCCTACAGCCAAGCCGCGCCGCTCGAATCCTTCCCCGGCCGCCTTCCTCCTCCAATCGATCCTGAGCGCCACCGCCTGTCTCCCTACCTCGCCTCCCTGGTCGACGCGCCGCCGCGAGCAAGCTCGGCCACCACCGTCGCCTCCTCTCTGCCGCTGTGGGATGCCGCCGCCACCTGTGTCGGTCGCGCCTCACTAAGTTTCTCCACCCCGGGCTGCCGGCACGCCGCGAGGACCACACCTCGCTGAGCCGAGAGTTCCATGGCAGCCTTGGCTTCCCCGCGCCGCCCAACTCGAGTCGTCGTCCGGCCACGCATCCGCGTCCCTAGCAGCCGTGCATCCCCGTCGTCCTCCTTCTGGGTTGACTTTGCCGTCCCTACAAGCTCCGAGCACGGCCACTCCGCCCCTCCATCACCTTGCCGTCTCGAGCACCACCCCGTGCCCCGCTTGGACCTCGCCACCACCGCGTCAAGCCCCCTCGGCGACCCCGTCGGGCTCCACCCCCTGCCGCACCCCACATTGTTTCCTTCCCCGCGTCCAAGGTTGTTGCCGCCTCGCGTGCTCGCGCTCTGACCCCGTGCTACACTACTCGTGGTCGTGGACGTCCTCTGTCGCCGTTGCCCATCCGTGCGGCCTCATCACCTTCCGTGCACAAGATCGCGATCTCCTACTCGATCCCGCAGCCTCCTGTCCGTCTCGGATGACCTTGTAGCCTGACGCGCTGGTGCGTATTGACAATATGGTGCTATAGCAAAGAGAACCACCCAAGGGTGGTGTAGAATGACAACCTCGGCTCCGGTGTGAGCAAGGTCGTGATGTTGCGGCGTCAAGCATGTGAAGACGGCGGTGCCCTTTGGAGACCCCGGCACATGTTCAATATCGCGTCAGTGGTGCTCAAAGTCGGAACGCCAAGATCTTCTTTCCAGACCCGACTACCCGACCCAAGATCCGAAGACCGAAACCTGGCGCGCCAAGTTCTTCGACCCGGAGGACCGATCAATCGGAACGCCAAGACCTCCTTCCGAACCCGAGTTCTTCATCATAGGCGTCAAGATCTCCTACACGGATCCGAAGACCACCGGTACCCGATCCATTCGAGTTCGCCATCGACGGCAAGATCGACCGCGTGGAACCCAAGTTCCCCGTCCCAACACGACAAGTCCTCCATCGCGTATCCGAACCCGAACCACATCGAACCCCAGGATCGCCGAACCCAATGTGCGATCCTCTTTTCCGAGCCCTGTTTTATAAAATGTTATATAAACTTACTGCATTTAAATTGTTCATGATCGCATACATATTCATGTGTTCGGGGGTATTTTGTCGACTCACCTAATAATTAAATATGGAGACCATATGCGGGATTTTCTAGTCTTATATTGGCTCCATTTGAATTGGTGTAGCAAACCGATGCCATGTTTTGCCTTGTTAAGACAACATTTAAATTGCGGGGTACCTAAACAACATGAACCTATTAATTAATTGTTGGGACCCTGGTTCCACTTAATATTGCCTAATTGCATCGCATCTTTGCCATGTCATGCATCATATCATAAACATGCCGATTCTTCTGCCGTAGTATTAAATAGTGCATCCAGTGTTTCTTTTAGTGCTTTGGTTCTTCGCGGATTAGGCTGAGGAGTTGATGTGAGTATCGACAAGTCCTTCGGATAATGTATCTCCGGCAATCTTCCCAGGCGAGCATCTCCCTCTTTCTACCTATTTTGCTTTTATAGTCTTTATTTCCTCCTGTCGATCTATTGCTATCCGTGATCCGATGCTTTAGTTTCCGAGCACCATTTATACGCCTTGCAGCCTCTATATTGCCACGGACACATCCTATTGCCTATTGTTTGATAGATAGTTAGCCTTGCGAGTCGTAGTTACTTGCTTATGTGTTGCTTCGTGTCGTCGTCATTTCACCGTTGACGGCAAGTTGACACATGATAAGTGGTGGAGATGCTTAATGGTAGAGATGATCATGACTTTAAATGCAACTGTTAAAATGCTGGGAATAGATATAACTAATGTAGAGGCATCGGTGGGCAATAGATGTTATTTGGTTTTTCCATGCTCACTTGTGTCCCGTAGGACCCCGAGTACTTGATACCTATTCCTTGACTATCGCACTATCCGCATATGGGACCATGAATCCCCTTAGCCAGAGCTTGATTCATTTCTTATTTCTTAGGGCCACAAACTAGTTTGGGGCTTTATTACTATCCTGTACTTATGCCATGCTTTACTGCTTTATTAAAGATTGTGCGTGGAGCACCTATACTATTTCGGATCGTGAAACGTTTTTCCTATATCGACAAGCCCAGTCACACTTTCGGGTTCCCAGTCGTTTACCGCCGTCCACACAAACCCTGGGTCCGTCTCGAAGCCGGACAACTTCATCGAGGGTAGCTTAGTGGGGTGGCCCCCTGAAATATTTTATGAATCATGTGATTAACTAAAGTTGTGCTATAAATTTGACTTAATATGTCACTAGTAATCAGTTTCACTATAATGGAATGGATAATAAAAGTGCCAACAACTAGTGGAATGGGGTGTAACATGTCATGTTATACCTGCCTAGTAAGTATTGCAACTCCAATGGAATGAAATAAAAGTGCCAACAACTGCTGGGTTTGGGATGTCACATGCTAATGGTATCTGCCTAGTAAGTACAGCAACTACAACTGAATGGTTAACTAAAACTGCCCACTACTTATGCTATCACGACGACTCGTTCTATCTATATCTGACTAGTAAGTGCTACAACTATAATGGAGTGAATAAAACTGCCAATTGTGTGAGTTCCTCGGTTTGACTTCCTCGTTTGGTCTCGAGGGGGAATACCAGCATGGGTATGATTTGTGTTAGAATCAGGTTGGTTCCAAATAGGTCTCTCTTATCCATCTCTAATAGCCAACAGTTGCATCGAGTCTCTATAGGTTGTTTAGTGCATGTTGCGCTGCCGCTTCAGTCCACCATACCTATGTAGGCGAGAGCCGCCGAATTCTAGCCTCGCCGTGTACTGGCCTCAGTACTGACGCTCCTCTTTTTCCTTTGCCCTTTGTCGGCACCCCTTTTGTTTTAGCAGGTTTGAGATCGACGTTGTTAGCAGGGTTACCCTTCTGGCTTGGCCTGGGCAGGGTTATGGACGCCATTGGCTATTCTTCAGGGCTCTTAGCCCCACTTGCATCTTGTCCGTAGTCGGACGCTCTATCGTTTTCAAGGTGATTTGGATGTTTGTATAGTATATATGTATTCTCGACTCCTAGAGTCGTTGTTGTATATATATGTTCTGTGGGTTCCATCATGGACTAATGTGTAATGGTATTACTTTGTTTTCCACCCGCACGAAAGTGCCTGGTGGGCGTCCTTGAATCGTTTCTATGCGGGTTTGGCGGGAAGCGCTAAAACTTGCATAGGGCCGATTCGAGGGTGTTACAAAAACTCAGGCGTAGATGGAATTCTCGAGACCATCAAAAGTTTCGACGAAGCTGATCGCGAGAGCCGTAGGTACGTCAGGAGGAGTGCAACGCACTTTGTCGGATACGTTGGATCCGGATCCGGCTCTACCGATGCTGGAGACAACACCGACTCTGTACTGGAGGCAATTGGAACAAACGCCGACGTACCCGTATCCTCGGATGAATCGATGACGTCGGCAGATTTCCGAAAGTTCTCCGCAGAATATGAAGAGGAGTATAACTCCAAAGCTGCATAGGAAGGAGAAGCCATGGATGAAGGATCCAGGGAACACTCCCCTAAAGCGCAGGATGACATGGAAATCAGAGGCAATCCCGAAGTGTAGATGTCCGAAAGTACCGATCACAACTTGACTCCGGGAAACGGACCCAAAGCCGTCTTTGCTACCGGCGCTGCCAAGAAGGCAAAGAAGAAGAACAAGAAGAACAAGACTCCGACAAAAGACCCTTTGATAGAGGAGGTGATTACTGAGGAATATGATGAAGACTCGGATGGAGCACTTATCCCAGAAGAGCCAAAAAAACAGGAATCGGTGGACGGACACGTGATCACTAAAGGTTTGCGTAAACTCATCGATGCTGCATTAACCACACCTATCCCTACAATAGCAGAACTTACTGCTGAAGAGCTAGATGAAAGGGCCCAAGCCCTAGAAGCGTGTCGTCAACAACTCCTGGATGAAGCTAAAAACATCAAGGGGGAAAAGAAACGCATGGCAACCAAGGATTACATGTCTCGGTTGCATCAGAAGACACGGAAACGTTACACAGGTGACGGTAAGTTTTCGGAAGTAAACATGGTCCTTTTTGAACGAGATCCAGGGATGCCTCGTCTCGACAGTAAAGCAGATCTGGTGAACCCAACACCGGTGCAGAACACTGTCACAGCTAGTGATATCATGTCAAACAACCCAGGTCCAGAACAGGTTCGATTGGGCATCAAGCTACTCACCAAGGGTCTGGAGCAACATATGGCTGCGAAATCCGGAAGTGGAAAACTGGTCTCCAAATCCGACCAATGTCACACGGACTCGGCTTGGAATGATATAAGGCCCCAGCGTGTTCCGGAACAGCATCACCGTTCCAACCGATGGGAAGACAACTACTCCAGAACCGGATCATCATGACAGCATCGCAGACCTGCACGTAACTGGAGCAACATCGCTCCAGCGGCCGAACAAGAGGCCATTGCTGCATTGTATCCGAGGAATCCTCCCCGACGTGAGTCGAACGATCGAAGGGGAGAAGATAAAGAGAAACGTCGGGAGGAGGATCGTCAAAAAATGCCACCTCCTAGACACGCAAGCCGTCCGGTTGAGCCTCAACGTAGTGGGAACGACGGACGAAGGAACAACGGAAACCATGTCGGGATAAGCCGGCAGGGGCTTGTCATAGTGAAGACCCTCCCCGAAACCGGAATAATGACGCTCCGGACGGAGGCTGGCGAACAGCAGGAAACAATCTAGCTGCCCCACCCTCTCCACCAAGCAGTCATCACAACGGCGCTCACATAGAATAGGGAGGACGACGTGGTGGAGCAGGTGGTGGCAGAAGCCGAAGTCCGGCTCCAAGGCACCACAGCTAGAACCGACATTTGGGACGAACTCTATCCCTGAACGATGCAAGGCACAGGATCAACTCCAACATAGAGGTGCGGCGCTACGAAAACAATGATATCTACATGGGCCCAAAGTGCTTTGGACCACGTATTAGAGATACAAAATTCCCGGAAAGATTTGCTATCTCAAGACATATCCAAGCCTACGACAGCATTGCTCGGCCAAATACCTGGCTACAGGATTTCTTCCAAGCTTGTTGCATCGCCAAAGGCGGAAACAGCCTGGTCGCAACCCGATATCTCCCACTTATGTTGCGGAAGACGACACGATCATGGCTTAATGAACTTCCGGAGAACACCATCCACAACTGGTATGACATGCAAAGTGCGTTCTTTCAGAATTTCGAAGGCACATATCGGAGGCCCTGTACGGTCGGAGACCTACAACATTGCACCCAGAAGGCCGGAGAAACTTGCCGGGATTACCTCGGACGATGGATCGACACCAAGAACTCCTGTGAAGGAGTAAATGATGAAACTGCGATTGATGCTTTGATTGCAGGTCTCCCGATTGGTCTACTGCGCCATCGCTTGAAGTGTGACAAGGTCACTGATTTGGGAGAGATGATAGAAACAGCGAGCAAGTATGCAGATGCTGACGACAATGCAAAGGGATTACGAAATGCCCTAGCTGTGCCACAGTCGGCAAAACAACCAAAGCAACAAGCTCAGAAGCGTAAAATACCTCGGAAGAAAAACCCAACACAGAAATAGCAGTGGCCATTGCTACTTTCGGGTCTAGAGGACGAGGAGGACGTGGCGGAGGCCGCGGGTGTGGCCGTGGAACTTCAAGAGTCCAAGGTAGAGGAGACCAACAACCAGGCAAAACCTACTCTTGGGCCGACATTGCCAATAACCCATGTGTGCATCACTTAGACGCCAATGGGGGCTCATCCCACACCAACACCGAATGTCGTTTCAATGACGACATCAAAAGAGATGACACCGCGGGCTACAAAGCTAAGCGAAAGAAGGGAAAGAAGAATCCCGAAAAAGATAAAGAGACCGAGGAAGATTCCGACATGGAGGAAGCTGATGCTTCAAATCCCAAGCTAGAAGGGAAGAAAAAATTTCTGTCCAAGAAAGACACTTATGTCACCTTCCTCGGATCTCAACCAGCAAAGGTGAAGAAAGCAGTTCTACGTGAGCTCAATGCAACAATTCCGGTTGTCCCTCAATTCTTGGACTGGTCGGAAGTGGCAATCCCATTTGACCGTGCTGATCATCCGCCTAAGTTGCACAGGCGAGGAAAATATGCCTTAATCGTCAATCCACTGATTAACGGTTATGGTTTCTCCAAGACCCTCATGGATGGCGGCAGCAGTATCAATATTCTCTATGTCGAAATGCTACGCCGGATGAAGATCTCGGAGACCTAGCTGAACCATAGCTATGTGATCTTTAACGGAGTTGTCCCAGGAAGACAAGCTAATTCCCTGTGGGAGATCACTTTGGATGTTACCTTTGGAACTCCAAAGAATTATCGGGCGGAGGCACTTTCCTTTGAAGTGGTCCCGTTCAAGAGCACGTACCACGCTATATTTGGACGTCCGGCTTACTGGGCTTTTATGGCTCGCCCGTGTTACATTTACAATATGACGAAATTCCAGGTCCCAATGGCGTAATCACTATCAGGGGAGACCCGAAGAAAGCGCGAGAGTGCAAGGATGGAAATGCCGCCTTTGCTGAAGCCATGTTGCACGCCCAGGAGTACCAGGAGATCAAGAAAAGCATAGATCCGTCCGAGATGCCTGCAACGAAGAAGGAGGTGACAAAGCCAAATCCGGAGTTTAAGGCATCAGAAGAGACGAAGAAGATGCCTTTGAAGGATGATGACCCCTCCAAGGTGACCCAGATAGGCGTAGGCCTAGGTAGCGCATAGGAAAGCGCACTCGTCAAGTTCCTCCAAGAAAATCAGGATATCTTCACATGGCAACCATCTGACATGACCGGAGTACCTAGGGAACTTGCCGAGCACTCTTTAAATGTAAACCCGAACGCTAAACCCGTCAAACAGTCCTTACGACGTTTCAGCAATGAAAAGCGTAAGGCAATAGCTAAGGAACTACCACGGCTCGAGTTAGCCGGATTCATAGAAGAGGTCATCCACACTGAGTGGTCTGCCAATCCTGTAATGGTCCCTAAAAAGGACACCACTGATTTAAGGATGTGTGTTGATTATACTGCCTTGAACAAGGCTTGTCCAAAAGATCCATTCGCTCTGCCTAGAATTGATCAAGTTATCGATTCTACGGCAGGCTCGGAACTCCTCTGTTTTCTCGACGCATATTCCGGTCATCACCAAATCCGGATGAAGGAATCTGACAAAGTCAAAACTTCATTCATACCCCCCTTCGGAACCTTCTGTTTTGTTACGATGCCCTTTGGGCTAAAGAATGCAGGAGCTACGTACCAGCACATGATGCAGCGTTGCCTCCATGACCAACTCGGACGCAATGTACATGCATACTTGGATGATATTGTGGTGATGTCCAAAAAGAAGGAAACGTTGATTTCCGACTTGGAGGAAACATTCGCCAATCTACGAAAATACAACATCATGCTTAACCCGAAGAAATGTTTCTTTGGAATACTAGCAGGAAAATTGTTAGGTTTCATCATGACTCAAAGAGGCATAGAGGTGAACCGGGACAAAATCAAGGCTATACTCAATATTTCCAGGCCAACTCGCCTGAAGGACGTACAAAGACTAACTGGTTGCATTGCTATAGTCAGTCGGTTTGTAAGCTGGCTTGGTGAACGAGCCGCACCATTATACAAACTCCTGAAAAAGACCAAGGATTTTGTTTGGACTGACGAAGCTGTAGCTGCACTACAAGACCTGAAGAAAGTACTCTCATCTGCTCCTATCCTCGCTGCGTCGGAACCACAGGAACCGATGTTGCTCTATCTTGCTGTGGCAAACAGGGTCGTCAGTATCGTTATGGTGGTGGAGAGACCAGAGGAAAATCAGGAACACATGGTGCAGCGTCCAACTTACTTTGTCAGCGAAGTCCTGACAGAATCCAAACAGCGGTATCCGCACTATAAAAAGTTGGCTTACTGTGTTTTTCTAGCATCTCGTAAGCTACGACATTATTTTTAGGAGCATCCAATTACCGTGGTAAGCACAACTCCCATGAGAGATATAATGAACAACAGTGACGCCACATCCAATTACTGCATTATATATCCTACTTCATGCTTGGGGGCTAGAGGATATGATATGAAATGAGGGAAAAACAAGAGTTAGAATTCCGACTAACATATTGCTCGCGAGTAAGATTATCCAAATTTGTTCTTCAACAGCAACCTTCTCAGCAAGAGTCGGAGGGACCACTGGCGCTATTGGAAGCTCACCGGTCCTTATCCTCTCGTCGCAAAGGCGCACTTGTTCAAGAAGGTCAGAGGACTTGATATCCTCTGCCTCTTGTGCTTCTTCTTCGGCGGATAAATTTCTTTTCTCTAGGCATTGCCTAGCCAGCCGCTGGATCTCTTCCGCAAATTTCTGGGACAAGCCAAACTTGGCAAGACCCGGATTGTTGAGAATGTTTTCGGTGAAGATATCTGTCGAGGGATCATTACCCCAAGAGGGTTCACCCTTATCTATACCTGACTCACTCATGGTGACGTCAGTTTGTGATTCAAGGATCACATGCTCCGTTGAAGGAGCCGGATCTTCTGCGGCAGCCGGAGAAGGAATGATCACCGGCGTTGCGGAGGCTGGGGGGCAGGAGTCGGAGGAGCCATGACAAGAGAAGCCATGGAAAGCTTCGTATGTCGCAGGGGCTTCGAAGAAGTTCCCTTCCCCTTGCCCTTGATGAGCTGCTTAGCTCTGAGAATATAATAAAGTCGAAAACATTACATCCCAGAAGAAAATTCGAGTAAGGTACAAAGGCGGAAATTGTGTTGAAAGTTACCTCTTCACGATGGGCACCTCCTTTGTGCCGACGACCACTATCGGAGCCTTGCGTTTCTTAAGCGCAATGTCCGGCAATGGGACCAGTTCCGCCTCCTGAGAAAACTCTGGAGGATATCCCTCGAGTGGAGCAAGTTCCGACTCGGGGAGGTCAGCAAGCTGAAAAGAGGAAAACATATGAGTACTGCTATATAAACTTAAAGATTGAAACACATAAAACGGTTTATTGTTCAAAGTTTACCGGCACTATGGGGTCTTCGGCCGTATGCATATCCAGAAAAACCTCCAGGATCCTCCTCTCGATCCGCTCCCTTATCAACCATTTAATCTGGCTTATATAACCTTGCGAGGTATAGGCTCTGGGGCTAATGCGGAGGGAATCTTTCTTGGACGACGTGATGGAGTGCATCAGTCGGTTTCTGTGGTACTGAAGGGGTTAGATCCGGCGTGAGACCCAACATTGGACCAAGTTGGATCCCTTCAGTCCTTTGTGTTTGATCAAATATTCGATCCGCCTCTTAGCGAGGATCAGATCGTCATTGAGAGCCGGAGGAGCCTCGTCCCAAGACGGTTGGGCCGTGGCAGCTCCGTTGATAAAAACCAGCAAAGCAGTGGCTTTGTCGGGAGCCAGAATATCCTTGTGATAAAAGAAGGTGGTTGTCCACTGTTTGACCGAGTCACTAGCTAAGATCTTGGGATATGCACGCTCGCATCTAAGTGAAAAACTAATTGTACCGGTAATATACGGATTACTAGCAATGATAGAATTTCTCCAGACATTGAAGTAGTACCAGAATAAGGTCAGACTCGGCCTAATCCCGAGAAATCCCTCGCACAAAGCCGCGTAGGCACTCATCTCTAGGAGAGAGTTGGGAGGAAGATGGTGGAGTTGAACACTATAATGATCTATCACCTCGGAAAAGAATTCCGAGGGAGGAAACGACAAACCTCTGTCGAGGTGGGTGCCGAAGTGGACCCACTCGCCGGTGTGTAGGTTGGGGACGGTCTCCCCGAAGCCGCTCGCCAGTCGCCGGCACGGAGGAGCCCTTCTGTCTCCACGCCGCGGAGCTTCTCGTCATTGAGCACGCAGGGGATCCAGACCCCGCGGAAGCTTTCCTTCTCTGCCGCCGCTTCCATCGCCGCCGCTGCCGCCAAACCGGAAGAGGATGAAGAAGCCATTTCTCCGGTGAGCTAGTGACCTAGGATGGGCGGCACTGGGAGTTCTTGGGGGAAAGCAGAGGAGCTCTGTGCGCGCGGGGGAGATTTGGAGGAGTGGAAACGGCAAGGGAACATGTGAAGAAAGGAGGAGGAGAATCCTCACCCCTTATATCCACCTAACCGCGCCAGGATTCGTGCAAATGCTACAGTGTAACCGCCACGCGTCATGGAAGGAACTAGGAAGGACCCACGCGATGATTACGTCGCCTCGATCTCTGCGTACGCATTAAAACGACGCCTCGGTTTCACAAACCGTGGACCCACCAATGGTCGTGCTGACAGATGTCTGTCAGATGACGTGACTTGACCATGACTGGTGTCAGGTGGCGTTATAGACCAAATTCCGGCTTAGTTTGAAATCAAGCTGGAAAATCCGAGTAACATGTTGATAGGTCCGACTTATTTTTAAGACCCGGATCATATTTTTTGTTGTGAAGTTTCAAGAACCCTTCAAGATTCTGCAAGCCGAAGATCAAGCTAAACGATGATAAATCCGACTTTGGATCTTGGAGACTTCCGGGGGCTGCTGTTGGGGATATACTTTTCAGGTATCCTCACAGTTCCTCACTGACCAGGGTGGCCCACTTCGGGTTAGAGCTTTGCTTCACGGGCGGCCCAGTCAGGGAGAAAAGACGGAGTCCAATCCGGCTACGGGAAGGCCCAGAAAACTTACCGACTTAGGCCCATAATGTTACTTTGAGTTCAAGATGTACTCTGTAACCGACTCTTGGTCGTAGCCTGATAGATCTCTCCTGTAAACCCTAGGCCGGATATCTATATAAGCCGTCCTAGGGAGAGCCTTTAGGGCACACCTTAGTAGTCTACAATCTCAACTCACACAGGCGAACCCTTGTAACCCATATTCCGGCTCTGCCGTATTACTGGATTGCTAGCAGGAGTAGGGTTCGTCCAAAGCCGGCGGATTCGAACCTGGGTAAACTTTTGTGCTCACCATCCCGGAACACCGTACATCTCACACCCCTCTCTTCTGCATGCCTCGAGGACCCCCTCATGGCGTACCTGTCATCAATCCGACGACGTTGATCTATAGGGACTCCATTTGTGTCAAACAACCATGGTGTTTAGAAAGCCCAGAGAGCCCCTAGAATATGCAACTGCCACATGCAGATGGGTGAACCAATGTGACAGAAGCGGTTGCATCACCACACCCAACTGGAGTGTGTGTTGGTCATCAAGGTGTGGCTTTTGAGACTCCATAACACAGTTGCATTGATCTATAGGTAATCCATTTGTGTCAAACAACCATGGTGGTCAGAAAGCCCATAGAGCCCCTAGAATATGCAACTGTCACATGGAGATGGGTGAACCTGTAGTGTGATAGAAGCAGTTGCATCACCACACCCAACTGGAGTGTGTGTGGGTCATCAAGGTGTGGATTTTGGGACTACATAGCATAGATGCATTGATCTGGAGGGACTCCATTTGTATCAAATAACCATGGTGGTCAGAAAGCGCATAGAGCCCCTAAAATAGGCAACTGCCACGTGGAGATGGGTAAACTTGCAGTGTGACAGAAGCAGTAGCATCACCACACCCAACTGGACTTTGTGTGGGTCATCAAGGTTTGGATTTTGAGACTACATAACACAAATGCATTGATCTGTAGGGACTCCATTTGTGTCAAACAACCATGGTGGTCGGAAAACCCAGAGAGCCCCTAGAATATGCAACTGCCACATGGAGATGGGTGAACCTACAGTGTGATACAAGCAGTTGCATCACCACACCCAACTGGAGTGTGTGGGTCATAAAGGTGTGGCTTTTGAGACTACATAACACAGATGCATTGATCTCTTGGGAATCCATTTGTGTCAAACAACCATGGTGGCCAGAAATCCCAGAGAGCCCCTAGAATATGCAACTGCCACATGGAGATGGGTGAACCTGAAGTGTGACAGAAGCAGTTGCATCACCACACCCAACTGGAGTGTGTGTGGGTCATCAAGGTTTGGCCTTTGAGACTACATAACACATATGCATTGATCTTTAGGGACTCCATTTGTGTCAAACAACCATGGTGGTCAGAAAGCCTAGAGAGCCCATAGAATATGCAACTACCACATGGAGATGGTGAACCTGCAGTGTGACAGAAGCAGTTGCATCACCACACCTAACTGGAATGTGTGTGGGTTATCAACCTGTGGCTTTTGAGACTCCATAGCCTAGATGAATTGATCTGTAGGGACTCCATTTGTGTCAAGCAACCATGGTGGTCAGAAAGCCAAGAGAGCCCCTAGAATATGCATCTACCACATGGAGATGGGTGAACCTGCAGTGTGACAGAAGCAGTTGCATCACCACACTTAACTGGAGTGTGTGTGGGTCATCAAGGTGTGGGTTTTGAGACTACATAACACAGATGCATTGATCTCTGGGGACTCCATTTGTGTTAAACAACCATGGTGGTCAGAAAGCCCATAGATCCCCTAGAATATGCAACTGCCACATGGAGATGGGTGAACCTAGGTGTGACAGAAGCGGTTGCATCACCACCCCCAACTGGAGTGTGTGTGGGTCATCAAGGTGTGGGTTTTGACACTACATAACACAGATGCATTGATCTCTAGGGACTCCATTTGTGTCAAATAACCATGGTGGTCAGGAAGCCTAGAGAGCCCCTAGAATATCCAACAGCCACATGGAGATGGGTGAACCTGTAGAGTGACAGAAGCAGCTGCATCACCACACCTAACTGGAGTGTGTGTGGGTCATCAAGGTGTGGCTTTTGAGACTACATAACACAGATGCATTGATCTGTAGGGACTCCATTTGTGTCAAACAACCATGGTGGTCCGAAAGACCACAGAGCCCCTAGAATATGC
This sequence comes from Avena sativa, assembly GCA_916181665.1. Taxonomy (NCBI): domain Eukaryota; kingdom Viridiplantae; phylum Streptophyta; class Magnoliopsida; order Poales; family Poaceae; genus Avena; species Avena sativa. Next base: position 328,231,663 of record OV702289.1, read on the forward strand.
AACTGCCACATGGAGATGGGTGAACCTGCAGTGTGACAGAAGCAGTTGCATCACCACACCCAACTGGAGTGTGTGTGTGTCATCAAGGTTTGGCTTTTGAGACTACATAACACATATGCATTGATCTCTAGGGACTCCATTTGTCTCAAACAACCATGGTGGTCAGAAAGCCCAGAGAGCCACTAGAATATGCAACTGCCACATGGAAATGGTGAACCTACAGTGTGACAGAAGCAGTTGCATCACCACACCCAACTGGAGTGTGTGTGGGTCATCAAGGTGTGGCTTTTGTGACTCCATAACATAGATGCATTGATCTGTAGGGACTCCATTTGTGTCAAACAACCATGGTGGTCAGAAAGCCTAGAGAGCCCCTAGAATATGCAACTGCCACACGGAGATGGGTGAACCTATAGTGTGACAGAAGCAGTTGCATCACCACGCCCAACTTGAGTGTGTGTGGGTCATCAAGGTGTGGCTTTTGAGACTACATAACGCAGATGCATTGATCTCTAGGGACTCCATTTGTGTCAAACAACCATGGTGGTCAGAAAGCCCAGAGAGGCCCTAGAATATGCAACTGCCACATGGAGATGGGTGAATCTGTAGTGTGACAGAAGCAGTTGCATCACCACATCCAACTGGAGTGTGTGTGGGTCATCAAGCTGTGGCTTTTGAGACAACATAACACAGATGCATTGATCTCTTGGGACTCCATTTGTGTCAAACAACCATGGTGGTCAGAAATCCTAGAGAGCCCCTAGAATATGCAACTACCACATGGAGATGGGTGAACCTAAAGTGTGACAGAAGCAGTTGCATCATTACACCCAACTGGAGTGTGTGTGGGTCATCAAGGTGTGCCTTTTGAGACTACATAACACAGCCGCATTGATATCTTGGGACTCCATTTGTGTTAAACAACCATGGTGGTCAGAAAGCCCATAGAGCCCCTAGAATATGCAACTGCCACATGGAGATGGGTGAACCTGTAGTGTGACAGAAGCCGTTGCATCAACACACCCAAATGGAGTGTGTGTGGGTCATCAAGGTTTGGCTTTTGAGACTACATAACACAGATACATTGATCTGTAGGGACTCCATTTGTGTCAAACAACCATGGTGGTCAGAAAGCCCAGAGAGCCCCTAGAATATGCAAATGCGACATGGAGATGGGTGAACCTGCAGTGTGACAGAAGAAGTTGCATCACCACACCCAACTGGAGTGTGTGTGGGTAATCAAGAAGGTTTGGCTTTTGAGACTACATAACACATATGCATTGATCTCTAGGGAATCCATTTGTGTCAAACAACCATGGTGGTCAGAAAGCCCAGAGAGCCACTAGAATATGCAACTGCCACATGGAGATGGTGAACCTATAGTGTGACAGCAGCAGTTGCATCACCACACCCAACGGGAGTGTGTGTGGGTCATCAAGGTGTGGCATTTGACACTACATAACAGAGATGCATTAATCTGTAGGGACTCTATTTGTGTCAAAGAACCATGGTGGTCAGAAATCCCAGATAGCCCCTAGAATATGCAACTACCACATGGAGATGAGTGAACCTGAAGTGTGATAGAAGAAGTTGCATCACCACACCCAACTGGAGTGTGTGTGGGTCATCAAGTTGTGGCTTTTGTGACTCCATAACACAAATGCATTGATCTGTAGGGACTCCATTTGTGTCAAACAACCATGGTGGTCAGAAATCCCAGAGAGCCCCTAGAATATGCAAGTGCCACACGGAGATGGGTGAACCTACAGTGTGACAGAAGCAGTTGCATCACCACACCAAACTGGAGTGTGTGTGGGTAATCAATGTGTGGCTTTTGAGACTACATAACGCAGATGCATTGATCTCTAGGGACTCCATTTGTGTCAAACAACCATGGTGGTCTGAAAGCCCACAGAGCCCCTAGAATGCAACTGCCACATGGAGATGGGTGAACCTGTAGTGTGACAGAAGCCGTTGCATCAACACACCCAAATGGAGTGTGTGTGGGTCATCAAGGTTTGGCTTTTGAGACTACATAACACAGATACATTGATCTGTAGGGACTCCATTTGTGTCAAACAACCATGGTGGTCAGAAAGCCCAGAGAGCCCCTAGAATATGCAAATGCGACATGGAGATGGGTGAACCTGCAGTGTGACAGAAGAAGTTGCATCACCACACCCAACTGGAGTGTGTGTGGGTAATCAAGAAGGTTTGGCTTTTGAGACTACATAACACATATGCATTGATCTCTAGGGAATCCATTTGTGTCAAACAACCATGGTGGTCAGAAAGCCCAGAGAGCCACTAGAATATGCAACTGCCACATGGAGATGGTGAACCTATAGTGTGACAGCAGCAGTTGCATCACCACACCCAACGGGAGTGTGTGTGGGTCATCAAGGTGTGGCATTTGACACTACATAACAGAGATGCATTAATCTGTAGGGACTCTATTTGTGTCAAAGAACCATGGTGGTCAGAAATCCCAGATAGCCCCTAGAATATGCAACTACCACATGGAGATGAGTGAACCTGAAGTGTGATAGAAGAAGTTGCATCACCACACCCAACTGGAGTGTGTGTGGGTCATCAAGTTGTGGCTTTTGTGACTCCATAACACAAATGCATTGATCTGTAGGGACTCCATTTGTGTCAAACAACCATGGTGGTCAGAAATCCCAGAGAGCCCCTAGAATATGCAAGTGCCACACGGAGATGGGTGAACCTACAGTGTGACAGAAGCAGTTGCATCACCACACCAAACTGGAGTGTGTGTGGGTAATCAATGTGTGGCTTTTGAGACTACATAACGCAGATGCATTGATCTCTAGGGACTCCATTTGTGTCAAACAACCATGGTGGTCTGAAAGCCCACAGAGCCCCTAGAATGCAACTGCCACATGGAGATGGGTGAATCTGTAGTGTGACAGAAGCAGTTGCATCACCACATCCAACTGGAGTGTGTGTGGGTCATCAAGGTGTGGCTTTTGAGACAACATAACACAGATGCATTGATCTCTTGGGACTCCATTTGTGTCAAACAATCATGGTGGTCAGAAATCCCAGAGAGCCCCTAGAATATGCAACTGCCACATGGAGATGGGTGAACCCAAAGTGTGACAGAAGCAGTTGCATCATTACACCCAACTGGAGTGTGTGTGGGTCATCAAGGTGTGCCTTTTGAGACTACATAACACATATGCATTGATCTGTAGGGACTCCATTTGTGTCAAACAACCATGGTGGTCAGAAAGCCCAGAGAGCTCCTAGAATATGCATCTGCCACATGGAGATGGGTGAACCTGCAGTGTGACAGAACCAGTTGCATCACCACACTTAACTTGAGTGTGTGTGGGTGATCAAAGTGTGGCTTTTGAGACTACAAAACACAGATGCATTGATCTCTAGGGACTCCATTTGTGTTAAACAACCATGGTGGTCAGAAAGCCCATAGAGCCCCTAGAATATGCAACTGCCACATGGAGATGGGTGAACCTGTAGTGTGACAGAAGCGGTTGCATCACCACACCCAACTGGAGTGTGTGGGGGTCATCAACGTGTGGCTTTTGAGACTACATAACGCAGATGCATTGATCTCTAGGGACTCCATTTGCGTCAAATAACCATGGTGGTCAGAAAGCCCAAAGAGCCCCTACAATATGCAACTGCCACATGGAGATGGGTGAACCTGCAGTGTGACAAGAAGCAGTTGCATCACCACACCCAACTGGAGTGTGTGTGGGTCATCAAGGTTTGGCTTTTGAGACTACATAACACATATGCATTAATCTCTAGGGACTCCATTTGTGTTAAACAACCATGGTGGTCAGAAAGCCCAGAGAGCCACTAGAATATGCAACTTCCACATGGAGTTGGGTGAACCTGAAGTGTGACAGAAGCAGTTGCATCACCACACCCAACTGGAGGGTGTGTGGGTCATCGAGGTGTGGCTTTTGAGACTACATAATACATATGCATTGATCTGTAGGGACTCCATTTGTATCAAACAACCATGGTAGTCAGAAAGTCCAGAGAGTCCCTAGAATATGCAACTTCCACATGGAGATGGGTGAACCTGAAGTGTGACAGAAGCAGTTGCATCACTACCCCCAACTGGAGTGTGTGTGGGTCATCAAGGTGTGGCTTTTGAGACTACATAACACAGATGCATTGATCTGTAGGGACTCCATTTGTGTCAAACAACCATGGTGGTCAGAAAACACAGAGAGCCCGTAGAATATGCAACAACCACATGGAGATGGGTGAACCTGCAGTGTGACAGAAGCAGTTGCATCACCACACTTAACTTGAGTGTGTGTGGGTCATCAAGGTGTGGCTTTAGAGACTACATAACACAGATGCATTGATCTCTAATGACTCCATTTGTGTTAAACAACCATGGTGGTCAGAAAGCCCATAGAGCCCCTAGAATATGCAACTGCCACATGGAGATGGGTGAACCTGTAGTGTGACAGAAGCGGTTGCATCAGCACACCCAACTGGAGTGTGTGTGGGTCATCAAGGTGTGGGTTTTGACACTACATAACACAAATGCATTCATCTCTAGGGACTCCATTTGTGTCAAACAACCATGGTGGTCAGAAAGCCCAGAGAGCCCCTAGAATATCCAACTGCCACAATGAGATGGGTGAACCTGTAGTGTGACAGAAGCAGCTGCATCACCACACCTAACTGGATTGTGTGTGGGTCATCAAGGTGTGGCTTTTGACACTACATAACACAGATGCATTGATCTGTAGGGAATCCATTTGTGTCAAACAACCATGGTGGTCAGAAAGCCCAGAGAGCCCCTAGAATATGCAACTGCCACATGGAGATGGGTGAACCTGCAGTGTGATAGAATTAGTTGCATCATCACACCCAACTGGAGTGTGTGTGGGTCATCAAGGTTTGGATTTTGAGACTACATAACACATATGCATTGATCTCTGGGGACTCCATTTGTGTCAAACAACCTTGGTGGTCAGAAAGCCTAGAGAGCCAGTAGAATATGCAACTGCCACATGGAGATGGTGAACCTACAGTGTGACAGCAGCAGTTGCATCACCACACCCAACGGGAGTGTGTGTGGGTCATCAAGGTGTGGCTTTTGACACTACATAACATAGATGCATTGATCTCTAGGGACTCCATTTGTGTCAAAGAACCATGGTGGTCAGAAAGCCCATATAGCCCCTAGAATATGCAACTGCCACTGGAGATGAGTGAACCTGAAGTGTGATAGAAGCAGTTGCATCACCACACCCAACTGGAGTGTGTGTGGGTCATCAAGTTGTGGCTTTTGTGACTCCATAACACATATGCATTTATCTGTAGGGACTCCATTTGTGTCAAACAACCATGGTGGTCAGAAGTCCCAGAGAGCCCCTAGAATATGCAACTGCCACACGGAGATGGGTGAACCTACAGTGTGACAGAAGCAGTTGCATCACCACACCCAACTGGAGTGTGTGTGGGTCATCAAGGTGTGGCTTTTGACACTACATAACGTAGATGCATTGATCTCTAGGGACTCCATTTGTGTCAAACAACCATGGTGGTCAGAAAGCCCACAGAGCCCCTAGAATGCAACTGCCACATGGAGATGGGTGAATCTGTAGTGTGACAGAAGCAGTTGCATCACCACATCCAACTGGAGTGTGTGTGGGTCATCAAGGTGTGGCTTTTGAGACAACATAACACAGATGCATTGATCTCTTGGGACTCCATTTGTGTCAAACAACCATGGTGGTCAGAAATCCCAGAGAGCCCCTAGAATATGCAACTGCCACATGGAGATGGGTGAACCCAAAGTGTGACAGAAGCAGTTGCATCATTACACCCAACTGGAGTGTGTGTGGGTCATCAAGGTGTGCCTTTTGAGACTACATAACACATATGCATTGATCTGTAGGGACTCCATTTGTGTCAAACAACCATGGTGGTCAGAAAGCCCAGAGAGCCCCTAGAGTATGCAACTGCCACATGGAGATGGGTGAACCTGCAGTGTGACAGAAGAAGTCGCATCACCACACTTAACTTGAGTGTGTGTGGGTGATCAAAGTGTGGCTTTTGAGACTACAAAACACAGATGCATTGATCTCTAGGGACTCCATTTGTGTTAAACAACCATGGTGGTCAGAAAGCCCATAGAGCCTCTAGAATATGCAACTGCCACATGGAGATGGGTGAACCTGTAGTGTGGCAGAAGCGGTTGCATCACCACACCCAACTAGAGTGTGTGTGGGTCATCAACATGTGGCTTTTGAGACTACATAACGCGGATGCATTGATCTCTAGGGACTCCATTTGCGTCAAATAACCATGGTGGTCAGAAAGCCCAAAGATCCCCTAGAATATGCAACTGCCACATGGAGATGGGTGAACCTGCAGTGTGACAAGAAGCAGTTACATCACCACAACCAACTGGAGTGTGTGTGGGTCATCAAGGTGTGGCTTTTGAGACTACATAACACAGATGCATTGATCTGTAGGGACTCCATTTGTGTCAAACAACCATGGTGGTCAGAAATCCCAGAGAGCCCTTAGAATATGCAACTACCACATGGAGATGGGTGAACCTGAAGTGTGACAGAAGCAGTTGCATCACCACACCCAACTGGAGTGTGTGTGGGTCATCAAGGTTTGGCTTTTGAGACTACATAACACATATGCATTGATATCTAGGGACTCCATTTGTGTCAAACAACCATGGTGGTCAGAAAGCCCAGAGAGCCACTAGAATATGCAACTGCCACATGGAGATGGTGAACCTACACTGTGACAGAAGCAGTTGCATCACCACACCGAACTGGAGTGTGTGTGGGTCATCAAGGTGTGGCTTTTGAGACTACATAACACAGATGCATTGATCTGTAGGGACTCCATTTGTGTCAAACAACCATGTTGGTCAGAAAGCCTAGAGAGCCCCTAAAATATGCAACTGCCACATGGAGATGGTGAACCTGCAGTCTGACAGAAGCAGTTGCGTCACCACACCTAACTGGAGTGTGTGTGGGTCATCAAGGTGTGTATTTTGAGACTCCATAACACAGATGCATTGATCTGTAGGGACTCCATTTGTGTCAAACAACCGTGGTGGTCAGAAAGCCCATAGAGCCCCTAGAATATGCAACTGCCACATGGAGATGGGTGAACCTATAGTGTGATAGAAGCAATTGCGACACCACACCCAACTGGAGGATGTGTGGGTCATCAAGGTGTGGCTTTTGAGACTACATAACAAAGATGCATTTATCTATAGGGACTCCATTTGACGAGGGTTTAACTCATCAATGCCCATTGTTATGGACTTGGGTTTTTGAGAAGGAGGGAGCACGAGAAGCATCAATCGGCTAGCAAACAAGCACACATGGGCGCAAGGTTTACCCAGGTTCAGGCCTCGTAGAGGTCCCTACTCCGTCTTGTCTGCTCTTGGAATTAATGAAGGAATCGAAGATTACAATGGTGCGTAGATGCAATCTGGCGAGAGTTGTGGAAACTAGGGTTGCGTGTGTCCTCCTCGCCGCACCCTCCTAGCCATTATATAGATAGGCCAGGTCTCAGGTAGCAGGTCGAGTCGGTTACAGATTGGGGTTTGCCCTTCAAACTTTGTATCTTTAGACCTCTTCTTGTCCCGCAAGTTATCGGTAGTCCGTAGGCCACTCGAAGTCATCATTAGGCCGTGGCAACACTATGGGCGTCCATCGTATTTGGACCGTATATACAAGACTCGAGTACCTGTAGGGTATACCCATGTCACCATTTGTGTCAAACAACCATGGATGTCAGAAAGCCCAGAGAGCCCCTAGAATATGCAACTGCAACATGGAGATGGTGAACCTGTAGTGTGATAGAAGTAGTTGCATCACCACACCCAACTGGAGTGTGTGTGGGTCATCAAGGGGTGGCATTTGAGACTACAAGACAGAGATGCATTGATCTGTAGGGACTCCATTTGTTTCAAACAACCATGGTGGTCAGAAATCCCAGAGAGTCCCTAGAATATGCAACTGCCACATGGAGATGGGTGAACCTGCAGTGTGACAGAACCAGTTGCATCATCACACCCAACTAGAGTGTGTGTGGGTCATCAAGTTGTGGCTCTTGAGACTCCATAACACAGATGCATTGATTTGTAGGGACTCCACTTGTGTCAAACAACCATGATGGTTAGAAAGCCCACAGAGCCCCTAGAATATGCAACTGCCACATGGAGATGGGTGAACCTGTAGTGTGAACAGAAGCAGTTGCATCACCACACCCAACTTGAGTGTGTGTGGGTAATCAATGCGTGGCTTTTGAGACTACATAACACAGATGCATTGATCTGTAGGGACTCCATTTGTGTCAAACAACCATGGTGGTCAGAAAGCCCAGAGAGCCCCTAGAATATGCAACTGCCACATGGAGATGGGTGAATCTGCAGTGTGACAGAAGTAGTTGCATCACCACACCCAACTAGAGTGTGTGTGGGACATCAAGGTGTGGGTTTTGACACTATGTAAGACAGATGCATTGATCGGTAGGGACTCCATTTGTGTAAAACAACCATGGTGGTCAGAAAGCCCAGAGAGCCCCTAGAATATGCAACTGCCACATGGAGATTGTGAACCTGAAGTGTGACAGAAGCAGTTGCATCACCACACCCAACTAGAGTGTGTGTGGGTCATCAAGGTGTGGCTTTTTAGACTACATAACACAGATGCATTGATATGTAGGGACTCCATTTGTGTCAAACAACCATGGTGGTTATAAATCCCAGAGAGCCCCTAGAAAATGCAGCTGCCACATGGGGATGGGTGAACCTGCACTGTGACAGAAGCAGTTACATCACCACACCCAACTAGAGTGTGTGTGGGTCATCAAGGTGTGGCTTTTGAGAAACCATAACACAGATGCATTGATCTGTAGGGACTCCATTTGTGTCAAACAACCATGGTGGTCAGAAATCCTAGAGAGCCCCTAGAATATGCAACTTCCACATGGAGATGGGTGAACCTGCTGTGTGACAGAAGCAGTTGAATCACCACACCCAACTAGAGTGTGTGTGGGTCATCAGGGTGTGGCTTTTGAGACTACATAACACAGATGCATTGATCTTTAGGGACTCCATTTGTGTCAAACAACCATGGTGGTCCGAAAGCCCAAAGAGCCCCTAGAATATGCAACTGCCACATGGAGATGGTGAACCTGGAGTGTGACAGAAGCAGTTGCATCACCAAACCTAACTGGAGTGTGTGTGGGTCATCAAGTTGAGGCTTTTGAGACTCCATGACACAAATGGATTGATCTGTAGGGACTCCACTTGTGTCAAACAACCATGGTAGTCAGAAAGCCCACAGAGCCCCTAGAATATGCAACTGCCACATGGAGATGGGTGAACCTGTAGTGTGACAGAAGAGGTTGCATCACCACACCCAACTGGAGTGTGTGTGGGTCATCAAGGTGTGGCTTTTGAGACTAGACAATGCAGATGCATTGATCTCTAGGGACTCCATTTGTGTCAAACAACCATGGTGGTCAGAAAGCCCAGAGAGCCCCTAGAATATCCAACTGCCACATGGAGATGGGTGAACCTGTAGTGTGACAGAAGCAGTTGCTTCACCACATCCAACTGGAGTGTGTGTGGGTCATCATGGTGTGGCTTTTGAGACTCCATAACACAGATGCATTGATCTGTAGGGACTCCATTTGTGTCAAACAACGATGGTGGTCAGAAAGCCTAGAGAACCCCTAGAATATGCAACTTCCACATGGAGTTGGGTGAACCTGAAGTGTGACAGAAGCAGTTGCATCACCACACCCAACTGGAGTGTGTGTGGGTCATTGAGGTGAGGCTTTTGAGACTACATAATACAGATGCATTGGTCTGTAGGGACTCCATTTGTATCAAACAACCATGGTAGTCAAAAATTCCAGAGAGCCCCTAGAATATGCAACTTCCTCATGGAGATGGGTGAACCTGAAGTGTGATAGAAGCAGTTGCATCACTACACCCAACTTTCGTGTGTGTGGGTAATCAAGGTGTGGCTTTTGAGACGACATAACACAGATGCATTGATCTGTAGAGACTCCATTTGTGTTAAACAATCATGGTGGTCAGAAAGCCTAGAGAGCCCCTAAAATATGCAACTGCCACATGGAGATGAGTGAACCTGCAGTGTGACAGAAGCAGTTGCATCACCACACCCAACTGGAGTGTGTGTGGGTCATCAAGGTGTGGCTTTTAGACTACATAACACATATGCATTGATCTGTAGGGACTCCATTTTTGTCAAACAAGAATGGTGGTCAGAAAGCCCAGAGACACCCTAGATTATGCAACTGCCACATGGAGATGGGTGAACCTGCAGTGTGACAGAAGTAGTTGTTCATCACACCCAACTAGAGTGTTTGTGGGTCAACAAGGTGTGGTTTTAGAGACTACATAACACAGATGCATTGATCTGTAGGGACTCTATTTTTGTCAAACAACCGTGGTCATCAGAAAGCCTAGAGAGCCCTTAGAATATGCAACTTCCACATAGAGATGGGTGAACCTGCAGTGTGACAGAAGCAGCTGCATCACCACACCCAACTGGTGTGTGTGTGGGTCATCAAGGTGTGGCTTTTGAGACTACATAACACAGATGCATTGATCTATAGGGACTCCATTTGTGTCCAACAACCATGGTGGTCAGAAAGCCCAGAGAGCCCCTAGAATATGCAACTGCCACATGGAGATGGGTGAACCTACAGTGTGACAGAAGCAGTTGCATCACCACACCCAACTAGAGTGTGTGTGGGTCATCAAGGTTTGGCTTTTGAGACTACCTTACACATATGCATTGATCTTTAGGGACTCCATTTGTGTCAAACAACCATGGTGGTCAGAAAGCCAAGAGAGCCACTAGAATATGCAACTGCCACATGGAGATGGTGAACCTACAGTGTGACAGAAGCAGTTGCATCACCACACCTAACTGTAGTGTGTGTGGGTCATCAAGGTGTGGATTTTGACACTACATAACACAGATGCATTGATCTGTAGGGACTCCATTTGTGTCAAGGAACCATGGTGGTCAGAAAGCCCAGAGAGCCCCTAGAATATGCAACTGTCACATGGAGATGAGTGAACCTGCAGTGTGATAGAAGCAGTTGCATCACCACACTCAACCGGAGTGTGTGTGGGTCATCAAGTTGTGGATTTTGTGTCTCCATAACACAGATGCATTGATCTGTAGGGACTCTATTTGTGTCAAACAACCATGGTGGTTAGAAAGCACAGAGAGCCCCTATAATATGCAACTACCACGTGGAGATGGGTTAACCAATGTGACAGAAGAAGTTGCATCACCACACCCAACTGGAGTGTGTGTTGGTCATCAAGGTGTGGCTTTTGAGACTCCATAACACAGATGCATTGATCTATAGGTACTCCATTTGTGTCAAACAACCATGGTGGTCAGAAAGCACATAGAGCCCCTAAAATATGCAACTGCCACATGGAGATGGGTAAACTTGCAGTGTGACAGAAGCAGTTGCATCACCACACCCAACTGGAGAGTGTGTGGGTCATCAAGGTGTGGCTTTTGAGACTACATAACACGGATGCATTGATCTGTAGGGACTCCATTTGTCTCAAAGAACCATGGTGGTCAGAAAGCCTAGAGAGCCCCTAGAATATGCAACTGCCACATAGAGATGAGTGAACCTGAAGTGTGAGAGAAGCAGTTGCATCACCACACCTAACTGGAGTGTGTGTGGGTTATCAAGGTGTGGCTTTTGAGACTACATAACACAGATGCATTGATCTGTAGGGAGTCCATTTTTGTCAAACAACAATTGTGGTTAGAAAGCCCAGAGACACCCTAGAATATGCAACTGCCACATGGAGATGGGTGAACCTGCAGTGTGACAGAAGCAGTTGCATCACCACACCCAACTGGAGTGTTTGTGGGTCAACAAGGTGTGGCTTTTTAGACTACATAACACAGATGCATTGATCTGTAGCGACTCTATTTTTGTCAAACAATCATGGTGATCAGAAAGCCTAGAGAGCCCCTAGAATATGCAACTTCCACATAGAGATGGGTCCATCCTGTAGTGTGACAGAAGCAGTTGCATCAACACACCCAAATGGAGTGTGTGTGGGTCATCAAGGTGTGGCTTTTGAGACTACATAACACATATGCATTGATCTCTTGGGACTCCATTTGTGTCAAACAACCATGGTGGTCAGAAACCCCAGAGAGCCCCTAGAATATGTAACTGCCACATGGAGATGGGTGAACCTGAAGTGTGACAGAAGCAGTTGCATCATTACACCCAACTAGAGTGTGTGTGGGTCTTCAAGGTGTGCCTTTTGAGACTACATAGCACATATACATTGATCTGTAGGGACTCCATTTGTGTCAAACAACCATGGTGGTTAGAAAGCCCAGAGAGCCCCTAGAATATGCATCTGCCACATGGAGATGGGTGAACCTGCAGTGTGACAGAAGCAGTTGCATCACCACACTTAACTTGAGTGTTTTTGGGTCATCAAGGTGTGGCTTTTGAGAATACATAACATATATGCATTGATCTGTAGGGACTCCATTTTTGTCAAACAACAATGGTGGTCAGAAAGCCAGAGACACCCTAGATTATGCAACTGCCACATGGAGATGGGTGAACCTGCAGTGTGACAGAAGTAGTTGTTCATCACACCCAACTAGAGTGTTTGTGGGTCAACAAGGTGTGGTTTTACAGACTACATAACACAGATGCATTGATCTGTAGGGACTCTATTTTTGTCAAACAACCGTGGTCATCAGAAAGCCTAGAGAGCCCTTAGAATATGCACTTCCACATAGAGATGGGTGAACCTGCAGTGTGACAGAAGCAGCTGCCTCACCACACCTAACTGTAGTGTGTGTGGGTCATCAAGGTGTGGCTTTTGAGACTACATAACACAGATGCATTGATCTATAGGGACTAAATTTGTGTCCAACAACCATGGTGGTCAGAAAGCGCAGAGAGCCCCTAGAATATGCAACTGCCACATGGAGATTGGTGAACCTGCAGTGTGATAGAAGCAGTTGCATCACCACACCCAACTAGAGTGTGTGTGGGTCATCAGGGTTTGGCTTTTGAGACTACATAACACACATGCATTGATCTTTACGGACTCCATTTGTGTCAAACAACCATGGTGGTCAGAAAGCCAAGAGAGCCACTAGAATATGCAACGGCCACATGGAGATGGTGAACCTACAGTGTGACAGAAGCAGTTGCATCACCACACCCAACTATAGTGTGTGTGGGTCATCAAGGTGTGGCTTTTGACACTACATAACACAGATGCATTGATCTGTAGGGACTCCATTTGTGTCAAGGAACCATGGTGGTCAGAAAGCCCAGAGAGCCCCTAGAATATGCAACTGTCACATGGAGATGAGTGAACCTGCAGTGTGATAGAAGCAGTTGCATCACCACACTCAACTGGAGTGTGTGTGGGTCATCAAGTTGTGGCTTTTGTGTCTCCATAACACAGATGCATTGATCTGTAGGGACTCCATTTGTGTCAAACAACCATGGTGGTCAGAAAGCACAGAGAGCCCCTATAATATGCAACTACCACGTGGAGATGGGTGAACCAATGTGACAGAAGAAGTTGCATCACCACACCCAACTGGAGTGTGTGTTGGTCATCAAGGTGTGGCTTTTGAGACTCCATAACACAGATGCATTGATCTATAGGTACTCCATTTGTGTCAAACAACCATGGTGGTCAGAAAGCGCATAGAGCCCCTAAAATATGCAACTGCCACATGGAGATGGGTAAACTTGCAGTGTGACAGAAGCAGTTGCATCACCACACCCAACTGGAGAGTGTGTGGGTCATCAAGGTGTGGCTTTTGAGACTACATAACACGGATGCATTGATCTGTAGGGACTCCATTTGTCTCAAAGAACCATGGTGGTCAGAAAGCCTAGAGAGCCCCTAGAATATGCAAATGCCACATAGAGATGAGTGAACCTGAAGTGTGAGAGAAGCAGTTGCATCACCACACCCAACTGGAGTGTTTGTGGGTCAACAAGGTGTGGCTTTTTAGACTACATAACACAGATGCATTGATCTGTAGCGACTCTATTTTTGTCAAACAATCATGGTGATCAGAAAGCCTAGAGAGCCCCTATAATATGCGACTTCCACATAGAGATGGGTGAACCTACAGTGTGACAGAAGCAGTTGCATCACCACACCCAACTGGAGTGTGTGTGGGTCATCATGGTGTGGCTGTTGAGACTACATAACACAGATGCATTGATCTGTAGGGACTCCATTTGTGTCAAACAACCATGGTGGTCAGAAAGCCCAGAGAGCCCCTAGAATATGCAACTGCCACATGGAGATGGGTGAACCTGCAGTGTGACAGAAGCAGTTGCATCACCACACCCAACTGGAGTGTGTGTGGGTCATCAAGGTTTGGCCTTTGAGACTACATAACACATATGCATTGATCTTTAGGGACTCCATTTGTGTCAAACAACCATGGTGGTCCGAAAGCGCAGAGAGCCACTAGAATATGCAACTGCCAAATGGAGATGGTGAACCTGCAGTGTGACAGAAGCAGTTGCATCACCACACCCAATTGGTGTGTGTGTGGGTCATCAAGGTATGCCTTTTGAGCTACATAACACATATGCATTAATCTGTAGGGACTCCATTTGTGTCAAAGAACCATGGTGGTCAGAAAGCCCTAAGAGCCCCTAGAATATGCAATTGTCACATGGAGATGGGTGAACCTGCAGTGTGATAGAAGGAGTTGCATCACCACACCCAACTGGAGTGTGTGTGAGTCATCAAGTTGTGGCTTTTGTGACTCCAGAACACAGATGCATTGATCTGTAGGGACTCCATTTGTTTCCAACAACCATGGTGGTCAGAAAGCCCAGAGAGCCCCTAGAATATGCAACTACCACATGGAGATGGGTGAACCAATGTGACAGAAGCAGTTGCATCACCACATCCAACTGGAGTGTGTGTTGGTCATCAAGGTGTGGCTTTTGAGACTCCATGACACAGATGCATTGATCTATAGGTACTCCATTTGTGTCAAGCAACCATGGTGGTCAGAAAGCCCAGATAGCCCCTAGAATATGCAACTGTCACATGGAGATGAGTGAACCTGCAGTGTGATAGAAGCAGTTGCATCACCACACTCAACTGGAGTGTGTGTGGGTCATCAAGTTGTGGCTTTTGTGTCTCCATAACACAGATGCATTGATCTGTAGGGACTCCATTTGTGTCAAACAACCATGGTGGTCAGAAAGCACAGAGAGCCCCTATAATATGCAACTACCACGTGGAGATGGGTGAACCAATGTGACAGAAGAAGTTGCATCACCACACCCAACTGGAGTGTGTGTTGGTCATCAAGGTGTGGCTTTTGAGACTCCATAACACAGATGCATTGATCTATAGGTACTCCATTTGTGTCAAACAACCATGGTGGTCAGAAAGCGCATAGAGCCCCTAAAATATGCAACTGCCACATGGAGATGGGTAAACTTGCAGTGTGACAGAAGCAGTTGCATCACCACACCCAACTGGAGAGTGTGTGGGTCATCAAGGTGTGGCTTTTGAGACTACATAACACGGATGCATTGATCTGTAGGGACTCCATTTGTCTCAAAGAACCATGGTGGTCAGAAAGCCTAGAGAGCCCCTAGAATATGCAAATGCCACATAGAGATGAGTGAACCTGAAGTGTGAGAGAAGCAGTTGCATCACCACACCCAACTGGAGTGTTTGTGGGTCAACAAGGTGTGGCTTTTTAGACTACATAACACAGATGCATTGATCTGTAGCGACTCTATTTTTGTCAAACAATCATGGTGATCAGAAAGCCTAGAGAGCCCCTATAATATGCGACTTCCACATAGAGATGGGTGAACCTACAGTGTGACAGAAGCAGTTGCATCACCACACCCAACTGGAGTGTGTGTGGGTCATCATGGTGTGGCTGTTGAGACTACATAACACAGATGCATTGATCTGTAGGGACTCCATTTGTGTCAAACAACCATGGTGGTCAGAAAGCCCAGAGAGCCCCTAGAATATGCAACTGCCACATGGAGATGGGTGAACCTGCAGTGTGACAGAAGCAGTTGCATCACCACACCCAACTGGAGTGTGTGTGGGTCATCAAGGTTTGGCCTTTGAGACTACATAACACATATGCATTGATCTTTAGGGACTCCATTTGTGTCAAACAACCATGGTGGTCCGAAAGCGCAGAGAGCCACTAGAATATGCAACTGCCAAATGGAGATGGTGAACCTGCAGTGTGACAGAAGCAGTTGCATCACCACACCCAATTGGTGTGTGTGTGGGTCATCAAGGTATGCCTTTTGAGCTACATAACACATATGCATTAATCTGTAGGGACTCCATTTGTGTCAAAGAACCATGGTGGTCAGAAAGCCCTAAGAGCCCCTAGAATATGCAATTGTCACATGGAGATGGGTGAACCTGCAGTGTGATAGAAGGAGTTGCATCACCACACCCAACTGGAGTGTGTGTGAGTCATCAAGTTGTGGCTTTTGTGACTCCAGAACACAGATGCATTGATCTGTAGGGACTCCATTTGTTTCCAACAACCATGGTGGTCAGAAAGCCCAGAGAGCCCCTAGAATATGCAACTACCACATGGAGATGGGTGAACCAATGTGACAGAAGCAGTTGCATCACCACATCCAACTGGAGTGTGTGTTGGTCATCAAGGTGTGGCTTTTGAGACTCCATGACACAGATGCATTGATCTATAGGTACTCCATTTGTGTCAAGCAACCATGGTGGTCAGAAAGCCCAGATAGCCCCTAGAATATGCAACTGCCACATGGAGATGAGTGAACCTGCAGTGGGACAGAAGCAGTTGCAGAACCACACCCAACTGCAGTGTGTGTGGGTCATCAAGGTGTGGCTTTTGAGACTACATAACACAGATGCATTGATCTGTAGGGACTCCATTTTTCTCAAACAACAATGGTGGTCAGAAATACAAGAGAGCCCCTAGAATATGCAACTGTCACATGGAGATGAGTGAACCTGCAGTGTGATAGAAGCAGTTGCATCACCACACTCAACTGGAGTGTGTGTGGGTCATCAAGTTGTGGCTTTTGTGTCTCCATAACACAGATGCATTGATCTGTAGGGACTCCATTTGTGTCAAACAACCATGGTGGTCAGAAAGCACAGAGAGCCCCTATAATATGCAACTACCACGTGGAGATGGGTGAACCAATGTGACAGAAGAAGTTGCATCACCACACCCAACTGGAGTGTGTGTTGGTCATCAAGGTGTGGCTTTTGAGACTCCATAACACAGATGCATTGATCTATAGGTACTCCATTTGTGTCAAACAACCATGGTGGTCAGAAAGCGCATAGAGCCCCTAAAATATGCAACTGCCACATGGAGATGGGTAAACTTGCAGTGTGACAGAAGCAGTTGCATCACCACACCCAACTGGAGAGTGTGTGGGTCATCAAGGTGTGGCTTTTGAGACTACATAACACGGATGCATTGATCTGTAGGGACTCCATTTGTCTCAAAGAACCATGGTGGTCAGAAAGCCTAGAGAGCCCCTAGAATATGCAAATGCCACATAGAGATGAGTGAACCTGAAGTGTGAGAGAAGCAGTTGCATCACCACACCCAACTGGAGTGTTTGTGGGTCAACAAGGTGTGGCTTTTTAGACTACATAACACAGATGCATTGATCTGTAGCGACTCTATTTTTGTCAAACAATCATGGTGATCAGAAAGCCTAGAGAGCCCCTATAATATGCGACTTCCACATAGAGATGGGTGAACCTACAGTGTGACAGAAGCAGTTGCATCACCACACCCAACTGGAGTGTGTGTGGGTCATCATGGTGTGGCTGTTGAGACTACATAACACAGATGCATTGATCTGTAGGGACTCCATTTGTGTCAAACAACCATGGTGGTCAGAAAGCCCAGAGAGCCCCTAGAATATGCAACTGCCACATGGAGATGGGTGAACCTGCAGTGTGACAGAAGCAGTTGCATCACCACACCCAACTGGAGTGTGTGTGGGTCATCAAGGTTTGGCCTTTGAGACTACATAACACATATGCATTGATCTTTAGGGACTCCATTTGTGTCAAACAACCATGGTGGTCCGAAAGCGCAGAGAGCCACTAGAATATGCAACTGCCAAATGGAGATGGTGAACCTGCAGTGTGACAGAAGCAGTTGCATCACCACACCCAATTGGTGTGTGTGTGGGTCATCAAGGTATGCCTTTTGAGCTACATAACACATATGCATTAATCTGTAGGGACTCCATTTGTGTCAAAGAACCATGGTGGTCAGAAAGCCCTAAGAGCCCCTAGAATATGCAATTGTCACATGGAGATGGGTGAACCTGCAGTGTGATAGAAGGAGTTGCATCACCACACCCAACTGGAGTGTGTGTGAGTCATCAAGTTGTGGCTTTTGTGACTCCAGAACACAGATGCATTGATCTGTAGGGACTCCATTTGTTTCCAACAACCATGGTGGTCAGAAAGCCCAGAGAGCCCCTAGAATATGTAACTACCACATGGAGATGGGTGAACCAATGTGACAGAAGCAGTTGCATCACCACATCCAACTGGAGTGTGTGTTGGTCATCAAGGTGTGGCTTTTGAGACTCCATGACACAGATGCATTGATCTATAGGTACTCCATTTGTGTCAAGCAACCATGGTGGTCAGAAAGCCCAGATAGCCCCTAGAATATGCAACTGCCACATGGAGATGAGTGAACCTGCAGTGGGACAGAAGCAGTTGCAGAACCACACCCAACTGCAGTGTGTGTGGGTCATCAAGGTGTGGCTTTTGAGACTACATAACACAGATGCATTGATCTGTAGGGACTCCATTTTTCTCAAACAACAATGGTGGTCAGAAATACAAGAGAGCCCCTAGAATATGCAACTGTCACATGGAGATGAGTGAACCTGCAGTGTGATAGAAGCAGTTGCATCACCACACTCAACTGGAGTGTGTGTGGGTCATCAAGTTGTGGCTTTTGTGTCTCCATAACACAGATGCATTGATCTGTAGGGACTCCATTTGTGTCAAACAACCATGGTGGTCAGAAAGCACAGAGAGCCCCTATAATATGCAACTACCACGTGGAGATGGGTGAACCAATGTGACAGAAGAAGTTGCATCAGCACACCCAACTGGAGTGTGTGTTGGTCATCAAGGTGTGGCTTTTGAGACTCCATAACACAGATGCATTGATCTATAGGTACTCCATTTGTGTCAAACAACCATGGTGGTCAGAAAGCGCATAGAGCCCCTAAAATATGCAACTGCCACATGGGGATGGGTAAACTTGCAGTGTGACAGAAGCAGTTGCATCACCACACCCAACTGGAGAGTATGTGGGTCATCAAGGTGTGGCTTTTGAGACTACATAACACGGATGCATTGATCTGTAGGGACTCCATTTGTCTCAAAGAACCATGGTGGTCAGAAAGCCTAGAGAGCCCCTAGAATATGCAAATGCCACATAGAGATGAGTGAACCTGAAGTGTGAGAGAAGCAGTTGCATCACCACACCCAACTGGAGTGTTTGTGGGTCAACAAGGTGTGACTTTTTAGACTACATAACACAGATGCATTGATCTGTAGCGACTCTATTTTTGTCAAACAATCATGGTGATCAGAAAGCCTAGAGAGCCCCTATAATATGCCACTTCCACATAGAGATGGGTGAACCTACAGTGTGACAGAAGCAGTTGCATCACCACACCCAACTGGAGTGTGTGTGGGTCATCATGGTGTGGCTTTTGAGACTACATAACACAGATGCATTGATCTGTAGGGACTCCATTTGTGTCAAACAACCATGGTGGTCAGAAAGCCCAGAGAGCCCCTAGAATATGCAACTGCCACATGGAGATGGGTGAACCTGCAGTGTGACAGAAGCAGTTGCATCACCACACCCAACTGGAGTGTGTGTGGGTCATCAAGGTTTGGCCTTTGAGACTACATAACACATATGCATTGATCTTTAGGGACTCCATTTGTGTCAAACAACCATGGTGGTCCGAAAGCGCAGAGAGCCACTAGAATATGCAACTGCCAAATGGAGATGGTGAACCTGTAGTGTGACAGAAGCAGTTGCATCACCACACCCAATTGGTGTGTGTGTGGGCCATCAAGGTGTGCCTTTTGAGCTACATAACACATATGCATTAATCTGTAGGGACTCCATTTGTGTCAAAGAACCATGGTGGTCAGAAAGCCCTAAGAGCCCCTAGAATATGCAATTGTCACATGGAGATGGGTGAACCTGCAGTGTGATAGAAGGAGTTGCATCACCACACCCAACTGGAGTGTGTGTGAGTCATCAAGTTGTGGCTTTTGTGACTCCAGAACACAGATGCATTGATCTGTAGGGACTCCATTTGTTTCCAACAACCATGGTGGTCAGAAAGCCCAGAGAGCCCCTAGAATATGCAACTACCACATGGAGATGGGTGAACCAATGTGACAGAAGCAGTTGCATCACCACATCCAACTGGAGTGTGTGTTGGTCATCAAGGTGTGGCTTTTGAGACTCCATGACACAGATGCATTGATCTATAGGTACTCCATTTGTGTCAAGCAACCATGGTGGTCAGAAAGCCCAGATAGCCCCTAGAATATGCAACTGCCACATGGAGATGAGTGAACCTGCAGTGGGACAGAAGCAGTTGCAGAACCACACCCAACTGCAGTGTGTGTGGGTCATCAAGGTGTGGCTTTTGAGACTACATAACACAGATGCATTGATCTGTAGGGACTCCATTTTTCTCAAACAACAATGGTGGTCAGAAATCCAAGAGAGCCCCTAGAATATGCAACTGTCACATGGAGATGAGTGAACCTGCAGTGTGATAGAAGCAGTTGCATCACCACACTCAACTGGAGTGTGTGTGGGTCATCAAGTTGTGGCTTTTGTGTCTCCATAACACAGATGCATTGATCTGTAGGGACTCCATTTGTGTCAAACAACCATGGTGGTCAGAAAGCACAGAGAGCCCCTATAATATGCAACTACCACGTGGAGATGGGTGAACCAATGTGACAGAAGAAGTTGCATCACCACACCCAACTGGAGTGTGTGTTGGTCATCAAGGTGTGGCTTTTGAGACTCCATAACACAGATGCATTGATCTATAGGTACTCCATTTGTGTCAAACAACCATGGTGGTCAGAAAGCGCATAGAGCCCCTAAAATATGAAACTGCCACATGGGGATGGGTAAACTTGCAGTGTGACAGAAGCAGTTGCATCACCACACCCAACTGGAGAGTATGTGGGTCATCAAGGTGTGGCTTTTGAGACTACATAACACGGATGCATTGATCTGTAGGGACTCCATTTGTCTCAAAGAACCATGGTGGTCAGAAAGCCTAGAGAGCCCCTAGAATATGCAAATGCCACATAGAGATGAGTGAACCTGAAGTGTGAGAGAAGCAGTTGCATCACCACACCCAACTGGAGTGTTTGTGGGTCAACAAGGTGTGACTTTTTAGACTACATAACACAGATGCATTGATCTGTAGCGACTCTATTTTTGTCAAACAATCATGGTGATCAGAAAGCCTAGAGAGCCCCTATAATATGCGACTTCCACATAGAGATGGGTGAACCTACAGTGTGACAGAAGCAGTTGCATCACCACACCCAACTGGAGTGTGTGTGGGTCATCATGGTGTGGCTTTTGAGACTACATAACACAGATGCATTGATCTGTAGGGACTCCATTTGTGTCAAACAACCATGGTGGTCAGAAAGCCCAGAGAGCCCCTAGAATATGCAACTGCCACATGGAGATGGGTGAACCTGCAGTGTGACAGAAGCAGTTGCATCACCACACCCAACTGGAGTGTGTGTGGGTCATCAAGGTTTGGCCTTTGAGACTACATAACACATATGCATTGATCTTTAGGGACTCCATTTGTGTCAAACAACCATGGTGGTCCGAAAGCGCAGAGAGCCACTAGAATATGCAGCTGCCAAATGGAGATGGTGAACCTGTAGTGTGACAGAAGCAGTTGCATCACCACACCCAATTGGTGTGTGTGTGGGCCATCAAGGTGTGCCTTTTGAGCTACATAACACATATGCATTAATCTGTAGGGACTCCATTTGTGTCAAAGAACCATGGTGGTCAGAAAGCCCTAAGAGCCCCTAGAATATGCAATTGTCACATGGAGATGGGTGAACCTGCAGTGTGATAGAAGGAGTTGCATCACCACACCCAACTGGAGTGTGTGTGAGTCATCAAGTTGTGGCTTTTGTGACTCCAGAACACAGATGCATTGATCTGTAGGGACTCCATTTGTTTCCAACAACCATGGTGGTCAGAAAGCCCAGAGAGCCCCTAGAATATGCAACTACCACATGGAGATGGGTGAACCAATGTGACAGAAGCAGTTGCATCACCACATCCAACTGGAGTGTGTGTTGGTCATCAAGGTGTGGCTTTTGAGACTCCATGACACAGATGCATTGATCTATAGGTACTCCATTTGTGTCAAGCAACCATGGTGGTCAGAAAGCCCAGATAGCCCCTAGAATATGCAACTGCCACATGGAGATGAGTGAACCTGCAGTGGGACAGAAGCAGTTGCAGAACCACACCCAACTGCAGTGTGTGTGGGTCATCAAGGTGTGGCTTTTGAGACTACATAACACAGATGCATTGATCTGTAGGGACTCCATTTTTCTCAAACAACAATGGTGGTCAGAAATCCAAGAGAGCCCCTAGAATATGCAACTGTCACATGGAGATGAGTGAACCTGCAGTGTGATAGAAGCAGTTGCATCACCACACTCAACTGGAGTGTGTGTGGGTCATCAAGTTGTGGCTTTTGTGTCTCCATAACACAGATGCATTGATCTGTAGGGACTCCATTTGTGTCAAACAACCATGGTGGTCAGAAAGCACAGAGAGCCCCTATAATATGCAACTACCACGTGGAGATGGGTGAACCAATGTGACAGAAGAAGTTGCATCACCACACCCAACTGGAGTGTGTGTTGGTCATCAAGGTGTGGCTTTTGAGACTCCATAAACAGATGCATTGATCTATAGGTACTCCATTTGTGTCAAACAACCATGGTGGTCAGAAAGCGCATAGAGCCCCTAAAATATGCAACTGCCACATGGAGATGGGTAAACTTGCAGTGTGACAGAAGCAGTTGCATCACCACACCCAACTGGAGAGTGTGTGGGTCATCAAGGTGTGGCTTTTGAGACTACATAACACGGATGCATTGATCTGTAGGGACTCCATTTGTCTCAAAGAACCATGGTGGTCAGAAAGCCTAGAGAGCCCCTAGAATATGCAAATGCCACATAGAGATGAGTGAACCTGAAGTGTGAGAGAAGCAGTTGCATCACCACACCCAACTGGAGTGTTTGTGGGTCAACAAAGTGTGGCTTTTTAGACTACATAACACAGATGCATTGATCTGTAGCGACTCTATTTTTGTCAAACAATCATGGTGATCAGAAAGCCTAGAGAGCCCCTATAATATGCGACTTCCACATAGAGATGGGTGAACCTACAGTGTGACAGAAGCAGTTGCATCACCACACCCAACTGGAGTGTGTGTGGGTCATCATTGTGTGGCTTTTGAGACTACATAACACAGATGCATTGATCTGTAGGGACTCCATTTGTGTCAAACAACCATGGTGGTCAGAAAGCCCAGAGAGCCCCTAGAATATGCAACTGCCACATGGAGATGGGTGAACCTGCAGTGTGACAGAAGCAGTTGCATCACCACACCCAACTGGAGTGTGTGTGGGTCATCAAGGTTTGGCCTTTGAGACTACATAACACATATGCATTGATCTTTAGGGACTCCATTTGTGTCAAACAACCATGGTGGTCCGAAAGCGCAGAGAGCCACTAGAATATGCAGCTGCCAAATGGAGATGGTGAACCTGCAGTGTGACAGAAGCAGTTGCATCACCACACCCAATTGGTGTGTGTGTGGGTCATCAAGGTGTGCCTTTTGAGCTACATAACACATATGCATTAATCTGTAGGGACTCCATTTGTGTCAAAGAACCATGGTGGTCAGAAAGCCCTAAGAGCCCCTAGAATATGCAATTGTCACATGGAGATGGGTGAACCTGCAGTGTGATAGAAGGAGTTGCATCACCACACCCAACTGGAGTGTGTGTGAGTCATCAAGTTGTGGCTTTTGTGACTCCAGAACACAGATGCATTGATCTGTAGGGACTCCATTTGTTTCCAACAACCATGGTGGTCAGAAAGCCCAGAGAGCCCCTAGAATATGCAACTACCACATGGAGATGGGTGAACCAATGTGACAGAAGCAGTTGCATCACCACATCCAACTGGAGTGTGTGTTGGTCATCAAGGTGTGGCTTTTGAGACTCCATGACACAGATGCATTGATCTATAGGTACTCCATTTGTGTCAAGCAACCATGGTGGTCAGAAAGCCCAGATAGCCCCTAGAATATGCAACTGCCACATGGAGATGAGTGAACCTGCAGTGGGACAGAAGCAGTTGCAGAACCACACCCAACTGCAGTGTGTGTGGGTCATCAAGGTGTGGCTTTTGAGACTACATAACACAGATGCATTGATCTGTAGGGACTCCATTTTTCTCAAACAACAATGGTGGTCAGAAATCCAAGAGAGCCCCTAGAATATGCAACTGTCACATGGAGATGAGTGAACCTGCAGTGTGATAGAAGCAGTTGCATCACCACACTCAACTGGAGTGTGTGTGGGTCATCAAGTTGTGGCTTTTGTGTCTCCATAACACAGATGCATTGATCTGTAGGGACTCCATTTGTGTCAAACAACCATGGTGGTCAGAAAGCACAGAGAGCCCCTATAATATGCAACTACCACGTGGAGATGGGTGAACCAATGTGACAGAAGAAGTTGCATCACCACACCCAACTGGAGTGTGTGTTGGTCATCAAGGTGTGGCTTTTGAGACTCCATAACACAGATGCATTGATCTATAGGTACTCCATTTGTGTCAAACAACCATGGTGGTCAGAAAGCGCATAGAGCCCCTAAAATATGCAACTGCCACATGGAGATGGGTAAACTTGCAGTGTGACAGAAGCAGTTGCATCACCACACCCAACTGGAGAGTGTGTGGGTCATCAAGGTGTGGCTTTTGAGACTACATAACACGGATGCATTGATCTGTAGGGACTCCATTTGTCTCAAAGAACCATGGTGGTCAGAAAGCCTAGAGAGCCCCTAGAATATGGAAATGCCACATAGAGATGAGTGAACCTGAAGTGTGAGAGAAGCAGTTGCATCACCACACCCAACTGGAGTGTTTGTGGGTCAACAAGGTGTGGCTTTTTAGACTACATAACACAGATGCATTGATCTGTAGCGACTCTATTTTTGTCAAACAATCATGGTGATCAGAAAGCCTAGAGAGCCCCTATAATATGCGACTTCCACATAGAGATGGGTGAACCTACAGTGTGACAGAAGCAGTTGCATCACCACACCCAACTGGAGTGTGTGTGGGTCATCATGGTGTGGCTTTTGAGACTACATAACACAGATGCATTGATCTGTAGGGACTCCATTTGTGTCAAACAACCATGGTGGTCAGAAAGCCCAGAGAGCCCCTAGAATATGCAACTGCCACATGGAGATGGGTGAACCTGCAGTGTGACAGAAGTAGTTGCATCACCACACCCAACTGGAGTGTGTGTGGGTCATCAAGGTTTGGCCTTTGAGACTACATAACACATATGCATTGATCTTTAGGGACTCCATTTGTGTCAAACAACCATGGTGGTCCGAAAGCGCAGAGAGCCACTAGAATATGCAGCTGCCAAATGGAGATGGTGAACCTGCAGTGTGACAGAAGCAGTTGCATCACCACACCCAATTGGTGTGTGTGTGGGTCATCAAGGTGTGCCTTTTGAGCTACATAACACATATGCATTAATCTGTAGGGACTCCATTTGTGTCAAAGAACCATGGTGGTCAGAAAGCCCTAAGAGCCCCTAGAATATGCAATTGTCACATGGAGATGGGTGAACCTGCAGTGTGATAGAAGGAGTTGCATCACCACACCCAACTGGAGTGTGTGTGAGTCATCAAGTTGTGGCTTTTGTGACTCCAGAACACAGATGCATTGATCTGTAGGGACTCCATTTGTTTCCAACAACCATGGTGGTCAGAAAGCCCAGAGAGCCCCTAGAATATGCAACTACCACATGGAGATGGGTGAACCAATGTGACAGAAGCAGTTGCATCACCACATCCAACTGGAGTGTGTGTTGGTCATCAAGGTGTGGCTTTTGAGACTCCATGACACAGATGCATTGATCTATAGGTACTCCATTTGTGTCAAGCAACCATGGTGGTCAGAAAGCCCAGATAGCCCCTAGAATATGCAACTGCCACATGGAGATGAGTGAACCTGCAGTGGGACAGAAGCAGTTGCAGAACCACACCCAACTGCAGTGTGTGTGGGTCATCAAGGTGTGGCTTTTGAGACTACATAACACAGATGCATTGATCTGTAGGGACTCCATTTTTCTCAAACAACAATGGTGGTCAGAAATCCAAGAGAGCCCCTAGAATATGCAACTGTCACATGGAGATGAGTGAACCTGCAGTGTGATAGAAGCAGTTGCATCACCACACTCAACTGGAGTGTGTGTGGGTCATCAAGTTGTGGCTTT
The DNA here is from genome assembly GCA_916181665.1 of Avena sativa. Classification (NCBI taxonomy): domain Eukaryota; kingdom Viridiplantae; phylum Streptophyta; class Magnoliopsida; order Poales; family Poaceae; genus Avena; species Avena sativa. The sequence continues at coordinate 328,258,427 of OV702289.1, forward strand.
TGTGTCTCCATAACACAGATGCATTGATCTGTAGGGACTCCATTTGTGTCAAACAACCATGGTGGTCAGAAAGCACAGAGAGCCCCTATAATATGCAACTACCACGTGGAGATGGGTGAACCAATGTGACAGAAGAAGTTGCATCACCACACCCAACTGGAGTGTGTGTTGGTCATCAAGGTGTGGCTTTTGAGACTCCATAACACAGATGCATTGATCTATAGGTACTCCATTTGTGTCAAACAACCATGGTGGTCAGAAAGCGCATAGAGCCCCTAAAATATGCAACTGCCACATGGAGATGGGTAAACTTGCAGTGTGACAGAAGCAGTTGCATCACCACACCCAACTGGAGAGTGTGTGGGTCATCAAGGTGTGGCTTTTGAGACTACATAACACGGATGCATTGATCTGTAGGGACTCCATTTGTCTCAAAGAACCATGGTGGTCAGAAAGCCTAGAGAGCCCCTAGAATATGCAAATGCCACATAGAGATGAGTGAACCTGAAGTGTGAGAGAAGCAGTTGCATCACCACACCCAACTGGAGTGTTTGTGGGTCAACAAGGTGTGGCTTTTTAGACTACATAACACAGATGCATTGATCTGTAGCGACTCTATTTTTGTCAAACAATCATGGTGATCAGAAAGCCTAGAGAGCCCCTATAATATGCGACTTCCACATAGAGATGGGTGAACCTACAGTGTGACAGAAGCAGTTGCATCACCACACCCAACTGGAGTGTGTGTGGGTCATCATGGTGTGGCTTTTGAGACTACATAACACAGATGCATTGATCTGTAGGGACTCCATTTGTGTCAAACAACCATGGTGGTCAGAAAGCCCAGAGAGCCCCTAGAATATGCAACTGCCACATGGAGATGGGTGAACCTGCAGTGTGACAGAAGCAGTTGCATCACCACACCCAACTAGAGTGTGTGTAGGTCGTCAAGGTTTGGCCTTTGAGACTACATAACAGATATGCATTGATCTTTAGGGACTCCATTTGTGTCAAACAACCATGGTGGTCCGAAAGCGCAGAGAGCCACTAGAATATGCAACTGCCAAATGGAGATGGTGAACCTGCAGTGTGACAGAAGCAGTTGCATCACCACACCCAATTGGTGTGTGTGTGGGTCATCAAGGTGTGCCTTTTGAGCTACATAACACATATGCATTAATCTGTAGGGACTCCATTTGTGTCAAAGAACCATGGTGGTCAGAAAGCCCTAAGAGCCCCTAGAATATGCAATTGTCACATGGAGATGGGTGAACCTGCAGTGTGATAGAAGGAGTTGCATCACCACACCCAACTGGAGTGTGTGTGAGTCATCAAGTTGTGGCTTTTGTGACTCCAGAACACAGATGCATTGATCTGTAGGGACTCCATTTGTTTCCAACAACCATGGTGGTCAGAAAGCCCAGAGAGCCCCTAGAATATGCAACTACCACATGGAGATGGGTGAACCAATGTGACAGAAGCAGTTGCATCACCACATCCAACTGGAGTGTGTGTTGGTCATCAAGGTGTGGCTTTTGAGACTCCATGACACAGATGCATTGATCTATAGGTACTCCATTTGTGTCAAGCAACCATGGTGGTCAGAAAGCCCAGATAGCCCCTAGAATATGCAACTGCCACATGGAGATGAGTGAACCTGCAGTGGGACAGAAGCAGTTGCAGAACCACACCCAACTGCAGTGTGTGTGGGTCATCAAGGTGTGGCTTTTGAGACTACATAACACAGATGCATTGATCTGTAGGGACTCCATTTTTCTCAAACAACAATGGTGGTCAGAAATCCAAGAGAGCCCCTAGAATATGCAAGTGTCACATGGAGATGAGTGAACCTGCAGTGTGATAGAAGCAGTTGCATCACCACACTCAACTGGAGTGTGTGTGGGTCATCAAGTTGTGGCTTTTGTGTCTCCATAACACAGATGCATTGATCTGTAGGGACTCCATTTGTGTCAAACAACCATGGTGGTCAGAAAGCACAGAGAGCCCCTATAATATGCAACTACCACGTGGAGATGGGTGAACCAATGTGACAGAAGAAGTTGCATCACCACACCCAACTGGAGTGTGTGTTGGTCATCAAGGTGTGGCTTTTGAGACTCCATAACACAGATGCATTGATCTATAGGTACTCCATTTGTGTCAAACAACCATGGTGGTCAGAAAGCGCATAGAGCCCCTAAAATATGCAACTGCCACATGGAGATGGGTAAACTTGCAGTGTGACAGAAGCAGTTGCATCACCACACCCAACTGGAGAGTGTGTGGGTCATCAAGGTGTGGCTTTTGAGACTACATAACACGGATGCATTGATCTGTAGGGACTCCATTTGTCTCAAAGAACCATGGTGGTCAGAAAGCCTAGAGAGCCCCTAGAATATGCAAATGCCACATAGAGATGAGTGAACCTGAAGTGTGAGAGAAGCAGTTGCATCACCACACCCAACTGGAGTGTTTGTGGGTCAACAAGGTGTGGCTTTTTAGACTACATAACACAGATGCATTGATCTGTAGCGACTCTATTTTTGTCAAACAATCATGGTGATCAGAAAGCCTAGAGAGCCCCTATAATATGCGACTTCCACATAGAGATGGGTGAACCTACAGTGTGACAGAAGCAGTTGCATCACCACACCCAACTGGAGTGTGTGTGGGTCATCATGGTGTGGCTTTTGAGACTACATAACACAGATGCATTGATCTGTAGGGACTCCATTTGTGTCAAACAACCATGGTGGTCAGAAAGCCCAGAGAGCCCCTAGAATATGCAACTGCCACATGGAGATGGGTGAACCTGCAGTGTGACAGAAGCAGTTGCATCACCACAGCCAACTAGAGTGTGTGTCGGTCATCAAGGTTTGGCCTTTGAGACTACATAACAGATATGCATTGATCTTTAGGGACTCCATTTGTGTCAAACAACCATGGTGGTCCGAAAGCGCAGAGAGCCACTAGAATATGCAACTGCCAAATGGAGATGGTGAACCTGCAGTGTGACAGAAGCAGTTGCATCACCACACCCAATTGGTGTGTGTGGGGGTCATCAAGGTGTGCCTTTTGAGCTACATAACACATATGCATTAATCTGTAGGGACTCCATTTGTGTCAAAGAACCATGGTGGTCAGAAAGCCCTAAGAGCCCCTAGAATATGCAATTGTCACATGGAGATGGGTGAACCTGCAGTGTGATAGAAGGAGTTGCATCACCACACCCAACTGGAGTGTGTGTGAGTCATCAAGTTGTGGGTTTTGTGACTCCAGAACACAGATGCATTGATCTGTAGGGACTCCATTTGTTTCCAACAACCATGGTGGTCAGAAATCCCAGAGAGCCCCTAGAATATGCAACTACCACATGGAGATGGGTGAATCAATGTGACAGAAGCAGTTGCATCACCACATCCAACTGGAGTGTGTGCTGGTCATCAAGGTGTGGCTTTTGAGACTCCATGACACAGATGCATTGATCTATAGGTACTCCATTTGTGTCAAGCAACCATGGTGGTCAGAAAGCCCAGATAGCCCCTAGAATATGCAACTGCCACATGGAGATGAGTGAACCTGCAGTGGGACAGAAGCAGTTGCAGAACCACACCCAACTGCAGTGTGTGTGGGTCATCAAGGTGTGGCTTTTGAGACTACATAACACAGATGCATTGATCTGTAGGGACTCCATTTTTCTCAAACAACAATGGTGGTCAGAAATCCAAGAGGGCCCCTAGAATATGCAACTGCCACATGGAGATGGGTGAACCTGCAGTGTGACAGAAGCAGTTGCATCACCACACCCAACTGGAGTGTGTGTGGGTCATAAAGGTGTGGCTTTTGAGACTACATAACACAAATGCATTGAACTCTAGGGAATCCATTTGTGTCAAACAACCATGGTGGTCAGAATGCCCAGAGAGCCCCTAGAATATGCAACTGCCACATAGAGATGGGTCCATCCTGTAGTGTGACAGAAGCAGTTGCATCAACACACCCAAATGGAGTGTGTGTGGGTCATCAAGGTGTGGCTTTTGAGACTACATAACACAGATGCATTGATCTCTTGGGACTCCATTTGTGTTAAACAACCATGGTGGTCAGAAACCCCAGAGAGCCCCTAGAATATGCAACTGCCACATGGAGATGGGTGAACCTGAAGTGTGACAGAAGCAGTTGCATCATTACACCCAACTGGAGTGTGTGTGGGTCTTCAAGGTGTGCCTTTTGAGACTACATAGCACATATACATTGATCTGTAGGGACTCCATTTGTGTCAAACAACCATGGTGGTTAGAAAGCCCAGAGAGCCCCTAGAATATGCATCTGCCACATGGAGATGGGTGAACCTGCAGTGTGACAGAAGCAGTTGCATCACCACAGCCAACTAGAGTGTGTGTAGGTCATCAAGGTTTGGCCTTTGAGACTACATAACAGATATGCATTGATCTTTAGGGACTCCATTTGTGTCAAACAACCATGGTGGTCCGAAAGCGCAGAGAGCCACTAGAATATGCAACTGCCAAATGGAGATGGTGAACCTGCAGTGTGACAGAAGCAGTTGCATCACCACACCCAATTGGTGTGTGTGGGGGTCATCAAGGTGTGCCTTTTGAGCTACATAACACATATGCATTAATCTGTAGGGACTCCATTTGTGTCAAAGAACCATGGTGGTCAGAAAGCCCTAAGAGCCCCTAGAATATGCAATTGTCACATGGAGATGGGTGAACCTGCAGTGTGATAGAAGGAGTTGCATCACCACACCCAACTGGAGTGTGTGTGAGTCATCAAGTTGTGGCTTTTGTGACTCCAGAACACAGATGCATTGATCTGTAGGGACTCCATTTGTTTCCAACAACCATGGTGGTCAGAAATCCCAGAGAGCCCCTAGAATATGCAACTACCACATGGAGATGGGTGAACCAATGTGACAGAAGCAGTTGCATCACCACATCCAACTGGAGTGTGTGTTGGTCATCAAGGTGTGGCTTTTGAGACTCCATGACACAGATGCATTGATCTATAGGTACTCCATTTGTGTCAAGCAACCATGGTGGTCAGAAAGCCCAGATAGCCCCTAGAATATGCAACTGCCACATGGAGATGAGTGAACCTGCAGTGGGACAGAAGCAGTTGCAGAACCACACCCAACTGCAGTGTGTGTGGGTCATCAAGGTGTGGCTTTTGAGACTACATAACACAGATGCATTGATCTGTAGGGACTCCATTTTTCTCAAACAACAATGGTGGTCAGAAATCCAAGAGGGCCCCTAGAATATGCAACTGCCACATGGAGATGGGTGAACCTGCAGTGTGACAGAAGCAGTTGCATCACCACACCCAACTGGAGTGTGTGTGGGTCATAAAGGTGTGGCTTTTGAGACTACATAACACAAATGCATTGAACTCTAGGGAATCCATTTGTGTCAAACAACCATGGTGGTCAGAATGCCCAGAGAGCCCCTAGAATATGCAACTGCCACATAGAGATGGGTCCATCCTGTAGTGTGACAGAAGCAGTTGCATCAACACACCCAAATGGAGTGTGTGTGGGTCATCAAGGTGTGGCTTTTGAGACTACATAACACAGATGCATTGATCTCTTGGGACTCCATTTGTGTTAAACAACCATGGTGGTCAGAAACCCCAGAGAGCCCCTAGAATATGCAACTGCCACATGGAGATGGGTGAACCTGAAGTGTGACAGAAGCAGTTGCATCATTACACCCAACTGGAGTGTGTGTGGGTCTTCAAGGTGTGCCTTTTGAGACTACATAGCACATATACATTGATCTGTAGGGACTCCATTTGTGTCAAACAACCATGGTGGTTAGAAAGCCCAGAGAGCCCCTAGAATATGCATCTGCCACATGGAGATGGGTGAACCTGCAGTGTGACAGAAGCAGTTGCATCACCACACTTAACTTGAGTGTGTGTGGGTCATCAAGGTGTGGCTTTTGAGAATACATAACATAGATGCATTGATCTCTAGGGACTCCATTTGTGTTAAACAACCATGGTGGTCAGAAAGCCCATAGAGCCCCTAGAATATGCAACTGCCACCTGGAGATGGGTGAACCTGTAGGGTGACAGAAGCGGTTGCATCACCACACCCAACTGGAAGTGTGTGGGTCATCAAGGTGTGGCTTTTGAGACTACATAACGCAGATGCATTGATCTCTAGGGACTCCATTTGTGTCAAATAACCATGGTGGTCAGAAAGCCCCAAGAGCCCCTAGAATATGCAACTGCCACATGGAGATGGGTGAACCCGTAGTGTGACAGAAGCAGTTGCATCACCACATCCAACTGGAGTGTGTGTGGGTCACCAAGTTGTGGCTTTTGAGACTCCATAACAAAGATGCATTGATCTGTAGGGACTCCATTGGTGTCAAACAACGATGGTGGTCAGAAAGCCCAGAGAGCCCCTAGAATATGCAACTTCCACATGGAGTTGGGTGAACCTGAAGTGTGACAGAAGCAGTTGGATCACCACACCCAACTTTAGTGTGTGTCGGTCATCGAGGTGTGGCTTTTGAGACTACATAATACAGATGCATTGATCTGTAGGGACTCCATTTGTATCAAATAACCATGGTAGTCAGAAAGTCCAGAGAGTCCCTAGAATATGCAACTTCCACATGGAGATGGGTGAACCTGAAGTGTGACAGAAGCAGTTGCATCACTACACCCAAATGGAGTGTGTGTGGGTCATCAAGGTGTGGCTTTTGAGACTACATAACACAGATGCATTGATCTGTAGGGACTCCATTTCTGTCAAACAACCATGGTGGTCAGAAAGCCTAGAGAGCCCCTAAAATATGCAGCTGCCACATGGAGATGGTGAACCTGTAGTCTGACAGAACCAGTTGCGTCACCACACCTAACTGGAGTGTGTGTGGGTCATCAAGGTGTGGCTTTTGAGACTCCATAACATAGATGCATTGATCTGCAGGGACTCCATTTGTGTCAAACAACCATGGTGGTCAGAAAGCCCAGAGATCCCCTAGAATATGCAACTGCCACATGGAGATGGGTGAACCTATAGTGTGATAGAAGCAGTTGCGACACCACACCCAACTGGAGCATGTGTGGGTCATCAAGTTGTGGCTTTTGTGTCTCCATAACACATATGCATTGATCTGTAGGGACTCTATTTGTGTCAAACAACCATGGTGGTTAGAAAGCACAGAGAGCCCCTATAATATGCAACTACCACGTGGAGATGGGTGAACCAATGTGACAGAAGAAGTTGCATCACCACACCCAACTGGAGTGTGTGTTGGTCATCAAGGTGTGGCTTTTGAGACTCCATAACACAGATGCATTGATCTATAGGTACTCCATTTGTGTCAAACAACCATGGTGGTCAGAAAGCACATAGAGCCCCTAAAATATGCAACTGCCACATGGAGATGGGTAAACTTGCAGTGTGACAGAAGCAGTTGCATCACCACACCCAACTGGAGAGTGTGTGGGTCATCAAGGTGTGGCTTTTGAGACTACATAACACGGATGCATTGATCTGTAGGGAGTCCATTTGTCTCAAACAACAATGGTGGTTAGAAAGCCCAGAGACACCCTAGAATATGCAACTGCCACATGGAGATGGGTGAACCTGCAGTGTGACAGAAGCAGTTGCATCACCACACCCAACTGGATTGTTTGTGGGTCAACAAGGTGTGGCTTTTTAGACTACATAACACAGATGCATTGATCTGTAGCGACTCTATTTTTGTCAAACAATCATGGTGATCAGAAAGCCTAGAGAGCCCCTAGAATACGCAACTTCCACATAGAGATGGGTGAACCTACAGTGTGACAGAAGCAGTTGCATCACCACACCCAACTGGAGTGTGTGTGGGTCATCGAGGTGAGGCTTTTGAGACTACATAATACAGATGCATTGATCTGTAGGGACTCCATTTGTATCAAACAACCATGGTAGTCAAAAAGTCTAGAGAGCCCCTAGAATATGAAACTTCCTCATGGAGATGGGTGAACCTGAAGTGTGACAGAAGCAGTTGCATCACTACACCCAACTTTAGTGTGTGTGGGTAATCAAGGTGTGGCTTTTGAGATGACATAACACAGATGCATTGATCTGTAGGGACTCCATTTGTGTCAAACAACCATGGTGGTCAGAAAGCCTAGAGAGCCCCTAAAATATGCAACTGCCACATGGAGATGAGTGAACCTGCAGTGTGACAGAAGCAGTTGCATCACCACACCCAACTAGAGTGTGTGTGGGTCATCAAGGTGTGGCTTTTAGACTACATAACACATATGCATTGATCTGTAGGGACTCCATTTTCGTCAAACAACAATGGTGGTCAGAAAGCCCAGAGACACCCTAGATTATGCAACTGCCACATGGAGATGGGTGAACCTGCAGTGTGACAGAAGTAGTTGTTCATCACACCCAACTAGAGTGTTTGTGGGTCAACAAGGTGTGGTTTTAGAGACTACATAACACAGATGCATTGATCTGTAGGGAATCTATTTTTTTCAAACAACCGTGGTCATCAGAAAGCCTAGAGAGCCCTTAGAATATGCAACTTCCACATAGAGATGGGTGAACCTGCAATGTGACAGAAGCAGCTGCCTCACCACACCTAACTGTAGTGTGTGTGGTTCATCAAGGTGTGGCCTTTGAGACTACATAACACAAATGCATTGATCTATAGGGACTCCATTTGTGTCCAACAACCATGGTGGTCAGAAAGCCCAGAGAGCCCCTAGAATATGCAACTGCCACATGGAGATGGGTGAACCTGCAGTTTGACAGAAGCAGTTGCATCACCACACCCAACTAGAGTGTGTGTGGGTCATCAAGGTTTGGCTTTTGAGACTACATAACACATATGCATTGATCTTTAGGGACTCCATTTGTGTCAAACAACCATGGTGGTCAGAAAGCCAAGAGAGCCACTAGAATATGCAACTGCCACATGGAGATGGTGAACCTACAGTGTGACAGAAGCAGTTGCATCACCACACCCAACTGTAGTGTGTGTGGGTCATCAAGATGTGGCTTTTGACACTACATAACACAGATGCATTGATCTGTAGGGACTCCATTTGTGTCAAGGAACCATGGTGGTCAGAAAGCCCAGAGAGCCCCTAGAATATGCAGCTGTCACATGGAGATGAGTGAACCTGCAGTGTGATAGAAGCAGTTGCATCACCACACTCAACTGGAGTGTGTGTGGGTCATCAAGTTGTGGCTTTTGTGTCTCCATAACACAGATGCATTGATCTGTAGGGACTCCATTTGTGTAAAACAACCATGGTGGTCAGAAAGCACAGAGAGCCCCTATAATATGCAACTACCACGTGGAGATGGGTGAACCAATGTGACAGAAGAAGTTGCATCACCACACCCAACTGGAGTGTGTGTTGGTCATCAAGGTGTGGCTTTTGAGACTCCATAACACAGATGCATTGATCTATAGGTACTCCATTTGTGTCAAACAACCATGGTGGTCAGAAAGCGCATAGAGCCCCTAAAATATGCAACTGCCACATGGAGATGGGTAAACTTGCAGTGTGACAGAAGCAGTTGCATCACCACACCCAACTGGAGAGTGTGTGGGTCATCAAGGTGTGGCTTTTGAGACTACATAACACGGATGCATTGATCTGTAGGGACTCCATTTGTCTCAAAGAACCATGGTGGTCAGAAAGCCTAGAGAGCCCCTAAAATATGCAACTGCCACATAGAGATGAGTGAACCTGAAGTGTGAGAGAAGAAGTTGCATCACCACACCCAACTGGAGTGTTTGTGGGTTAACAAGGTGTGGCTTTTTAGACTACATAACACAGATGCATTGATCTGTAGCGACTCTATTTTTGTCAAACAATCATGGTGATCAGAAAGCCTAGAGAGCTCCTATAATATGCAACTTCCACATAGAGATGGGTGAACCTATAGTGTGACAGAAGCTATTGCATCACCACACCCAACTGGAGTGTGTGTGGGTCATCATGGTGTGGATTTTGAGACTACATAACACAGATGCGTTGATCTGTAGGGACTCCATTTGTGTCAAAGAACCATGGTGGTCAGAAAGCCCAGAGAGCCCCTAGAATATGCAACTGCCACATGGAGATGGGTGAACCTGCAGTGTGACAGAAGCAGTTGCATCACCACACCCAACTGGAGTGTGTGTGGGTCATCAAGGTTTGGCCTTTGAGACTACATAACACATATGCATTGATCTTTAGGGACTCCATTTGTGTCAAACAACCATGGTGGTCCGAAAGCACAGAGAGCCACTAGAATATGCAACTGCCAAATGGAGATGGTGAACCTGCAGTGTGACAGAAGCAGTTGCATCACCACACCCAACTGGTGTGTGTGTTGGTCATCAAGGTGTGGCTTTTGAGCTACATAACACATATGCATTAATCTGTAGGGACTCCATTTGTGTCAAAGAACCATGGTGGTCAGAAAGCCCTGAGAGCCCCTAGAATATGCAATTGTCACATGGAGATGGGTGAACCTGCAGTGTGATAGAAGGAGTTGCATTAACACACCCAACTAGAGTGTGTGTGAGTCATCAAGTTGTGGCTTTTGTGACTCCATAACAAAGATGCATTGATCTGTAGGGACTCCATTTGTTTCAAACAACCATGGTGGTCAGAAAGCCCAGAGAGCCCCTAGAATATGCAACTACCACATGGAGATGGGTGAACCAATGTGACAGAAGCAGTTGCATCACCACATCCAACTGGAGTGTGTGTTGGTCATCAAGGTGTGGCTTTTGAGACTCCATAACACAGATGCATTGATCTATAGGTACTCCATTTGTGTCAAGAAACCATGGTGGTCAGAAAGCCCAGATAGCGCCTAGAATATGCAACTGCCAAATGGAGATGAGTGAACATGCAGTGGGACAGAAGTAGTTGCAGAATCACACCCAACTGCAGTGTGTGTGGGTCATCAAGGTGTGGCTTTTGAGACTACATAACACAGATGCATTGATCTGTAGGGACTCCATTTTTCTCAAACAACAATGGTGGTCAGAAATCCTAGAGAGCCCCTAGAATATGCCACTGCCACATGGAGATGGGTGAACCTGCAGTGTGACAGAAGCAGTTGCATCACCACACCCAACTGGAGTGTGTGTGGGTCATAAAGGTGTGGCTTTTGAGACTACATAACACAGATGCATTGAACTCTAGGGAATCCATTTATGTCAAACAACCATTGTGGTCAGAATGCCCAGAGAGCCCCTAGAATATGCAACTGCCACATAGAGATGGGTCCATCCTGTAGTGTGACAGAAGCAGTTGCATCAACACACCCAAATGGAGTGTGTGTGGGTCCTCAAGGTGTGGCTTTTGAGACTACATAACACAGATGCATTGATCTCTTGGGACTCCATTTGTGTCAAACAACCATGGTGGTCAGAAACCCCAGAGAGACCCTAGAATATGCAACTGCCACATGGAGATGGGTGAACCTGAAGTGTGACAGAAGCAGTTGCATCATTACACCCAACTGGAGTGTGTGTGGGTCATCAAGGTGTGGCTTTTGATAATACATAACATAGATGCATTGATCTCTAGGGACTCCATTTGTGTTAAACAACCATGGTGGTCAGAAAGGATATAGAGCCCCTAGAATATGCAACTGCCACCTGGAGATGGGTGAACCTGTAGGGTGAAAGAAGCGGTTGTATCACCACAGCCAACTGGAAGTGTGTGGGTCATCGAGGTGTGGCTTTTCAGACTACATAACGCAGATGCATTGATCTCTAGGGACTCCATTTGCGTCAAATAACCATGGTGGTCAGAAAGCCCCAAGAGCCCCTAGAATATGCAACTGCCACATGGAGATGGGTGAACCCGTAGTGTGACAGAAGCAGTTGCATCACCACATCCAACTGGACTGTGTGTGGGTCACCAAGTTGTGGCTTTTGAGACTCCATAACAAAGATGCATTGATCTGTAGGGACTCCATTGGTGTCAAACAACGATGGTGGTCAGAAAGCCCAGAGAGCCCCTAGAATATGCAACTTCCACATGGAGTTGGGTGAACCTGAAGTGTGACAGAAGCAGTTGCATCACCACACCCAACTTTAGTGTGTGTGGGTCATCGAGGTGTGGCTTTTGAGACTACATAATACATATGCATTGATCTGTAGGGACTCCATTTGTATCAAACAAACATGGTCATCAGAAAGCCTAGAGAGCCCTTAGAATATGCAACTTCCACATAGAGATGGGTGAACCTGCAATGTGACAGAAGCAGCTGCCTCACCACACGTAACTGTAGTGTGTGTGGGTCATCAAGGTGTGGCCTTTGAGACTACATAACACAGATGCATTGATCTATAGGGACTCCATTTGTGTCCAACAAACATGGTGGTCAGAAAGCCCAGAGAGCCCCTAGAATATGCAACTGCCACATGGAGCTGGGTGAACCTGCAGTGTGACAGAAGCAGTTGCATCACCACACCCAACTAGAGTGTGTGTGGGTCATCAAGGTTTGGCTTTTGAGACTACATAACGCATATGCATTGATCTTTAGGGACTCCATTTGTGTCAAACAACCATGGTGGTCAGAAAGCCAAGAGAGCCACTAGAATATGCAACTGCCACATGGAGATGGTGAACCTACAGTGTGACAGAAGCAGTTGCATCACCACACCCAACTGTAGTGTGTGTGGATCATCAAGATGTGGCTTTTGACACTACATAACACAGATGCATTGATCTGTAGGGACTCCATTTGTGTCAAGGAACCATGGTGGTCAGAAAGCCCAGAGAGCCCCTAGAATATGCAACTGTCACATGGAGATGAGTGAACCTGCAGTGTGATAGAAGCAGTTGCATCACCACACTCAACTGGAGTGTGTGTGGGTCATCAAGTTGTGGCTTTTGTGTCTCCATAACACAGATGCATTGATCTGTAGGGACTCCATTTGTGTCAAACAACCATGGTGGTCAGAAAGCACAGAGAGCCCCTATAATATGCAACTACCACGTGGAGATGGGTGAACCAATGTGACAGAAGAAGTTGCATCACCACACCCAACTGGTGTGTGTGTTGGTCATCAAGGTGTGGCTTTTGAGACTCCATAACACAGATGCATTGATCTATATGTACTCCATTTGTGTCAAACAACCATGGTGGTCAGAAAGCGCATAGAGCCCCTAAAATATGCAACTGCCACATGGAGATGGGTAAACTTGCAGTGTGACAGAAGCAGTTGCATCACCACACCCAACTGGAGAGTGTGTGGGTCATCAAGGTGTGGCTTTTGAGACTACATAACACGGATGCATTGATCTGTAGGGACTCCATTTGTCTCAAAGAACCATGGTGGTCATAAAGCCTAGAGAGCCCCTAGAATATGCAACTGCCACATAGAGATGAGTGAACCTGAAGTGTGAGAGAAGCAGTTGCATCACCACACCCAACTAGAGTGTTTGTGCGTCAACAAGGTGTGGCTTTTTAGACTACATAACACAGATGCATTGATCTGTAGCGACTCTATTTTTGTCAAACAATCATGGTGATCAGAAAGCCTAGAGAGCCCCTATAATATGCAACTTCCACATAGAGATGGGTGAACCTACAGTGTGACAGAAGCTGTTGCATCACCACACCCAACTGGAGTGTGTGTGGGTCATCATGGTGTGGCTTTTGAGACTACATAACATAGATGCATTGATCTGTAGGGACTCCATTTGTGTCAAAGAACCATGGTGGTCAGAAAGCCCAGAGAGCCCCTAGAATATGCAACTGCCACATGGAGATGGGTGAACCTGCAGTGTGACAGAAGCAGTTGCATCACCACACCCAACTGGAGTGTGTGTGGGTCATCAAGGTTTGGCCTTTGAGACTACATAACACATATGCATTGATCTTTAGGGACTCCATTTGTGTCAAACAACCATGGTGGCCCGAAAGCACAGAGAGCCACTAGAATATGCAACTACCAAATGGAGATGGTGAACCTGTAGTGTGACAGAAGCAGTTGCATCACCACACCCAACTGGTGTGTGTGTGGGTCATCAAGGTGTGGCTTTTGAGCTACATAACACATATGCATTAATCTGTAGGGACTCCATTTGTGTCAAAGAACCATGGTGGTCAGAAAGCCCAGAGAGCCCCTAGAATATGCAACTTCCACATGGAGTTGGGTGAACCTGAAGTGTGACAGAAGCAGTTGGATCACCACACCCAACTTTAGTGTGTGTCGGTCATCGAGGTGTGGCTTTTGAGACTACATAATACAGATGCATTGATCTGTAGGGACTCCATTTGTATCAAACAACCATGGTAGTCAGAAAGTCCAGAGAGTCCCTAGAATATGCAACTTCCACATGGAGATGGGTGAACCTGAAGTGTGACAGAAGCAGTTGCATCACTACACCCAAATGGAGTGTGTGTGGGTCATCAAGGTGTGGCTTTTGAGACTACATAACACAGATGCATTGATCTGTAGGGACTCCATTTCTGTCAAACAACCATGGTGGTCAGAAAGCCTAGAGAGCCCCTAAAATATGCAGCTGCCACATGGAGATGAGTGAACCTGCAGTGGGACAGAAGCAGTTGCAGAACCACACCCAACTGCAGTGTGTGTGGGTCATCAAGGTGTGGCTTTTGAGACTACATAACACAGATGCATTGATCTGTAGGGACTCCATTTTTCTCAAACAACAATGGTGGTCAGAAATCCCAGAGAGCCCCTAGAATATGCAACTGCCACATGGAGATGGGTGAACCTGCAGTGTGACAGAAGCAGTTGCATCACCACACCCAACTGGAGTGTGTGTGGGTCATAAAGGTGTGGCTTTTGAGACTACATAACACAGATGCATTGAACTCTAGGGAATCCATTTGTGTCAAACAACCATGGTGTTCAGAATGCCCAGAGAGCCCCTAGAATATGCAACTGCCACATAGAGATGGGTCCATCCTGTAGTGTGACAGAAGCAGTTGCATCAACACACCCAAATGGAGTGTGTGTGGGTCATCAAGGTGTGGCTTTTGAGACTACATAACACAGATGCATTGATCTCTTGGGACTCCATTTGTGTCAAACAACCATGGTGGTCAGAAACCCCAGAGAGACCCTAGAATATGCAACTGCCACATGGAGATGGGTGAACCTGAAGTGTGACAGAAGCAGTTGCATCATTACACCCAACTGGAGTGTGTGTGGGTCATCAAGGTGTGGCTTTTGATAATACATAACATAGATGCATTGATCTCTAGGGACTCCATTTGTGTTAAACAACCATGGTGGTCAGAAAGCCCATAGAGCCCCTAGAATATGCAACTGCCACCTGGAGATGGGTGAACCTGTAGGGTGAAAGAAGCGGTTGCATCACCACACCCAACTGGAAGTGTGTGGGTCATCAAGGTGTGGCTTTTGAGACTACATAACGCAGATGCATTGATCTCTAGGGACTCCATTTGCGTCAAATAACCATGGTGGTCAGAAAGCCCCAAGAGCCCCTAGAATATGCAACTGCCACATGGAGATGGTGAACCTGTAGTGTGACAGAAGTAGTTGCATCACCACACCCAACTGGAGTGTGTGTGGGTCATCAAGGTGTGGCTTTTGAGCTACATAACACATATGCATTAATCTGTAGGGACTCCATTTGTGTCAAAGAACCATGGTGGTCAGAAAGCCCAGAGAGCCCCTAGAATATGCAACTTCCACATGGAGTTGGGTGAACCTGAAGTGTGACAGAAGCAGTTGGATCACCACACCCAACTTTAGTGTGTGTCGGTCATCGAGGTGTGGCTTTTGAGACTACATAATACAGATGCATTGATCTGTAGGGACTCCATTTGTATCAAACAACCATGGTAGTCAGAAAGTCCAGAGAGTCCCTAGAATATGCAACTTCCACATGGAGATGGGTGAACCTGAAGTGTGACAGAAGCAGTTGCATCACTACACCCAAATGGAGTGTGTGTGGGTCATCAAGGTGTGGCTTTTGAGACTACATAACACAGATGCATTGATCTGTAGGGACTCCATTTCTGTCAAACAACCATGGTGGTCAGAAAGCCTAGAGAGCCCCTAAAATATGCAGCTGCCACATGGAGATGAGTGAACCTGCAGTGGGACAGAAGCAGTTGCAGAACCACACCCAACTGCAGTGTGTGTGGGTCATCAAGGTGTGGCTTTTGAGACTACATAACACAGATGCATTGATCTGTAGGGACTCCATTTTTCTCAAACAACAATGGTGGTCAGAAATCCCAGAGAGCCCCTAGAATATGCAACTGCCACATGGAGATGGGTGAACCTGCAGTGTGACAGAAGCAGTTGCATCACCACACCCAACTGGAGTGTGTGTGGGTCATAAAGGTGTGGCTTTTGAGACTACATAACACAGATGCATTGAACTCTAGGGAATCCATTTGTGTCAAACAACCATGGTGTTCAGAATGCCCAGAGAGCCCCTAGAATATGCAACTGCCACATAGAGATGGGTCCATCCTGTAGTGTGACAGAAGCAGTTGCATCAACACACCCAAATGGAGTGTGTGTGGGTCATCAAGGTGTGGCTTTTGAGACTACATAACACAGATGCATTGATCTCTTGGGACTCCATTTGTGTCAAACAACCATGGTGGTCAGAAACCCCAGAGAGACCCTAGAATATGCAACTGCCACATGGAGATGGGTGAACCTGAAGTGTGACAGAAGCAGTTGCATCATTACACCCAACTGGAGTGTGTGTGGGTCATCAAGGTGTGGCTTTTGATAATACATAACATAGATGCATTGATCTCTAGGGACTCCATTTGTGTTAAACAACCATGGTGGTCAGAAAGCCCATAGAGCCCCTAGAATATGCAACTGCCACCTGGAGATGGGTGAACCTGTAGGGTGAAAGAAGCGGTTGCATCACCACACCCAACTGGAAGTGTGTGGGTCATCAAGGTGTGGCTTTTGAGACTACATAACGCAGATGCATTGATCTCTAGGGACTCCATTTGCGTCAAATAACCATGGTGGTCAGAAAGCCCCAAGAGCCCCTAGAATATGCAACTGCCACATGGAGATGGTGAACCTGTAGTGTGACAGAAGTAGTTGCATCACCACACCCAACTGGAGTGTGTGTGGGTCATCAAGGTGTGGCTTTTGAGACTCCATAACAAAGATGCATTGATCTGTAGGGACTCCATTGGTGTCAAACAACGATGGTGGTCAGAAAGCCCAGAGAGCCCCTAGAATATGCAACTTCCACATGGAGTTGGGTGAACCTGAAGTGTGACAGAAGCAGTTGCATCACCACACCCAACTTTAGTGTGTGTGGGTCATCGAGGTGTGGCTTTTGAGACTACATAATACAGATGCATTGATCTGTAGGGACTCCATTTGTATCAAACAACCATGGTAGTCAGAAAGTCCAGAGAGTCCCTAGAATATGCAACTTCCACATGGAGATGGGTGAACCTAAAGTGTGACAGAAGCAGTTGCATCACTACACCCAAATGGAGTGTGTGTGGGTCATCAAGGTGTGGCTTTTGAGACTACATAACACAGATGCATTGATCTGTAGGGACTCCATTTGTGTCAAACAACCATGGTGGTCAGAAAGCCTAGAGAGCCCCTAAAATATGCAACTGCCACATGGAGATGGTGAACCTACAGTCTGACAGAACCAGTTGCGTCACCACACCTAACTGGAGTGTGTGTGGGTCATGAAGGTGTGGCTTTTGAGACTCCATAACATAGATGCATTGATATGCAGGGACTCCATTTGTGTCAAACAACCATGGTGGTCAGAAAGCCCAGAGATCCCCTAGAATATGCAACTACCACCTGGAGATGGGTGAACCTGTAGGGTGAAAGAAGCGGTTGCATCACCACACCCAACTGGAAGTGTGTGGGTCATCGAGGTGTGGCTTTTGAGACTACATAACGCAGATGCATTGATCTCTAGGGACTCCATTTGCGTCAAATAACCATGGTGGTCAGAAAGCCCCAAGAGCCCCTAGAATATGCAACTGCCACATGGAGATCGGTGAACCCGTAGTGTGACAGAAGCAGTTGCATCACCACATCCAACTGGAGTGTGTGTGGGTCACCAAGTTGTGACTTTTGAGACTCCATAACAAAGATGCATTGATCTGTAGGGACTCCATTGGTGTCAAACAACGATGGTGGTCAGAAAGCCCAGAGAGCCCCTAGAATATGCAACTTCCACATGGAGTTGGGTGAACCTGAAGTGTGACAGAAGCAGTTGCATCACCACACCCAACTTTAGTGTGTGTGGGTCATCGAGGTGTGGCTTTTGAGACTACATAATACAGATGCATTGATCTGTAGGGACTCCATTTGTATCAAACAACCATGGTAGTCAGAAAGTCCAGAGAGTCCCTAGAATATGCAACTTCCACATGGAGATGGGTGAACCTAAAGTGTGACAGAAGCAGTTGCATCACTACACCCAAATGGAGTGTGTGTGGGTCATCAAGGTGTGGCTTTTGAGACTACATAACACAGATGCATTGATCTGTAGGGACTCCATTTGTGTCAAACAACCATGGTGGTCAGAAAGCCTAGAGAGCCCCTAAAATATGCAACTGCCACATGGAGATGGTGAACCTACAGTCTGACAGAACCAGTTGCGTCACCACACCTAACTGGAGTGTGTGTGTGTCATCAAGGTGTGGCCTTTGGGACTCCATAACATAGATGCATTGATATGCAGGGACTCCATTTGTGTCAAACAACCATGGTGGTCAGAAAGCCCAGAGATCCCCTAGAATATGCAACTTCCACATGGAGATGGGTTAACCTATAGTGTGATAGAAGCAGTTGAGACACCACACCCAACTGGAGCATGTGTGGGACATCAAGGTGTGGCTTTTGAGACTACATAACACAGATGCATTTATCTCTAGGGACTCCATTTGACGAGGGTTTAACTCATCAATGCCCATTGTTATGGACTTGGGTTTTTGCGAAGGAGGGAGCACTGGAAGCATCAATCGGCTAGCAAACAAGCACACATGGGCGCAAGGTTGTCCCAGGTTCAGGCCTCGTAGAGGTCCCTACTCCGTCTTGTCTACTCTTGGAATTAATGAAGGAATCGAAGATTAGAATGGTGCGTAGATGCAATCTGGCGAGAGTTGTGGAAACTAGGGTTGCGTGTGTCCTCCTCGCCACCCCCTCCTGGCCATTATAAAAATAGGCCAGGTCTCAGGTAGCAGGTCGAGTCGGTTACAGATTATGGTTTGCCCTTCAAACTTTGTATCTATAGACCTCTTCTTGTCTCGCAAGTTATCGGTAGTCCGTAGGCCACTCGAAGTCTTCATTAGGCCGTGGCAACACTGTGGGCGTCCATCGTATTTGGACCGTATATACAAGACTCGGGTACCTGTAGGGTATACCCATGTCACCATTTGTGTCAAATAACCATGGATGTTAGAAAGCCCAGAGAGCCCCTAGAATATGCAACTGCCACATGGAGATGGTGAACCTGTAGTGTGACAGAAGTAGTTGCATCACCACACCCAACTGGAGTGTGTGTGGGTCATCAAGGTGTGGCTTTTGAGACTCCATAACACAGATGCATTGATCTGTAGGGACTCCATTTGTGTCAAACAACCATGGTGGTCAGAAAGCCCATAGAGCCCCTAGAATATGCAACTGTCACATGGAGATGGGTGAACCTGTAGTGTGATAGAAGCAGTTGCATCACCACACCCAACTGGAGTGTGTGTGGGTCATCAAGGTGTGGATTTTGGGACTACATAGCATAGATGCATTGATCTGTAGGGACTCCATTTGTGTCAAACAACCATGGTGGTCAGAAAGCCCAGAGATCCCCTAGAATATGCAACTGCCACATGGAGATGGGTGAACCTATAGTGTGATAGAAGCAGTTGCGACACCACACCCAACTGGAGCATGTTTGGGTCATCAAGGTGTGGCTTTTGAGACTACATAACACAGATGCATTTATCTCTAGGGACTCCATTTGACGAGGGTTTAACTCATCAATGCCCATTGTTATGGACTTGGGTTTTTGAGAAGGAGGGAGCACTGGAAGCATCAATTGGCTAGCAAACAAGCACACATGGGCGCAAGGTTGTCCCAGGTTCAGGCCTCGTAGAGGTCCCTACTACGTCTTGTCTGCTCTTGCAATTAATGAAGGAATCGAAGATTACAATGGTGCATAGATGCAATCTGGCGAGAGTTGTGGAAACTAGGGTTGCGTGTGTCCTCCTCGCCGCCCCCTCCTAGCCATTATATAAATAGGCCAGGTCTCAGGTAGCAGGTCGAGTCGGTTACAGATTAGGGTTTTCCTTTCAAACTTTGTATCTTTAGACCTCTTCTTGTCTCGCAAGTTATCGATAGTCCGTAGGCCACTCGAAGTCTTCATTAGGCCGTGTCAACACTGTGGGCGTCCATCATATTTGGACCATATATACAAGACTTGAGTACCTGTAGGGTATACCCATGTCACCATTTGTGTCAAACAACCATGGATGTCAGAAAGCCCAGAGAGCCCCTAGAATATGCAACTGCCACATGGAGATGGTGAACCTGTAGTGTGACAGAAGTAGTTGCATCACCATACCCAACTGGAGTGTGTGTGGGTCATCAAGGTGTGGCTTTTGAGACTCCATAACATAGATGCATTGATCTGTAGGGACTCCATTTGTGCCAAACAACCATGGTGGTCAGAAATCCCATAGAGCCCCTAGAATATGCAACTGTCACATGGAGATGGGTGAACCTGTAGTGTGACAGAAGCAGTTGCATCACCACACCCAACTGGAGTGTGTGTGGGTCATCAAGGTGTGGATTTTGGGACTACATAACATAGATGCATTGATCTGTAGGGACTCCATTTGTGTCAAACAACCATGGTGGTCAAAAAGCCCAGAGATCCCCTAGAATATGCAACTGCCACATGGAGATGGCTGAACCTATAGTGTGATAGAAGCAGTTGCGACACCACACCCAACTAGAGCATGTGTGGGTCATCAAGGTGTGGCTTTTGAGACTACATAACACAGATGCATTTATCTCTAGGGACTCCATTTGACAAAGGTTTAACTCATCAATGCCCATTGTTATGGACTTGGGTTTTTGAGAAGGAGGGAGCACTGGAAGCATCAATCGGCTAGCAAACAAGCACACATGGGCGCAAGGTTGACCCAGGTTCAGGCCTCGTAGAGGTCCCTACTCCGTCTTGTCTGCTCTTGGAATTAATGAAGGAACCGAAGATTACAATGGTGCGTAGATGGAATCTGGCGAGAGTTGTAGAAACTAGGGTTGCGTGTGTCCTCCTCGCCGCCCCCTCCTGGCCATTCTATAAATAGGCCAGGTCTCAGGTAGCAGGTCGAGTCGGTTACAGATTAGGGTTTGCCCTTCAAACTTTGTATCTTTAGACCTCTTCTTGTCTCGCAAGTTATCGGTAGTCTGTAGGCCACTCGAAGTCTTCATTAGGCCGTGGCAACACTGTGGGCGTCCATCGTATTTGGACCGTATATACAAGACTCGAGTACCTGTAGGGTACACCCATGTCACCATTTGTGTCAAACAACAATGGATGTCAGAAATCCCAGAGAGCCCCTAGAATATGCAACTGCCACATGCAGATGGTGAACCTGTAGTGTGACAGATGTAGTTGCATCACCACACCCAACTGGAGTGTGTGTGGGTCATCAAGGTGTGGCATTTGAGACTACATGACAGAGATGCATTGATCTGTAGGGACTCCATTTGTGTCAAACAACCATGGTGGACAGAAATCCCAGAGAATAACGAGAATATGCAACTGCCACATGGAGATGGGTGAACCTGCAGTGTGACAGAAGCAGTTGCATCACCACACCCAACTAGAGTGTGTGTGGGTCATCAAGTTGTGGCTTTTGAGACTCCATAACACAGATGCATTGATTTGTAGGGACTCCACTTGTGTCAAACAACCATGGTGGTCAGAAAGCCCACAGAGCCCCTAGAATATGCAACTGCCACATGGAGATGGGTGAACCTGTAGTGTGACAGAAGCAGTTGCATCACCACACCCAACTTGACTGTGTGTGGGTAATCAATGTGTGGCTTTTGAGACTACATAACACAGATGCATTGATCTGTAGGGACTCCATTTGTGTCAAACAACAATGGTGGTCAGAAAGCCCAGAGAGACCCTAGAATATGCAACTGCCACATGGAGATGGGTGAATCTACAGTGTGACAGAAGTAGTTGCATCACCACACCCAACTAGAGTGTGTGTGGGTCATCAAGGTGTGGGTTTTGACACTATGTAAGACAGATGTATTGATCTGTAGGGACTCCATTTGTGTCAAACAACAGTGGTGGTCAGAAAGCCCAGAGAGCCCCTAGAATATGCAACTGCCACATGGAGATTGTGAACCTGAAGTGTGACAGAAGCAGTTGCATCACCACACCCAACTGGAGTGTGTGTGGGTCATCAAGGTGTGGCTTTTGAGACTACATAACACAGATGCATTTATCTCTAGGGACTCAATTTGACGAGGGTTTAACTCATCAATGCCCATTGTTATGGACTTGGGTTTTTGAGAAGGAGGGAGCACTAGAAGCATCAATCAGCTAGGAAACAAGCACACATAGGCGCAAGGTTGACCCAGGTTCAGGCCTCGTAGAGGTCCCTACTCCGTCTTGTCTGCTCTTGGAATTAATGAAGGAATCGAAGATTACAATGGTGCGTAGATGCAATCTGGCGAGAGTTGTGGAAACTAGGGTTGCATGTGTCCTCCTCGCCGCCCCCTCCTGGCCATTATATAAATAGGCCAGGTCTCAGGGAGCAGGTCGAGTTGGTTACAGATTAAGGTTTGCCCTTCAAACTTTGTATCTTTATACCTCTTCTTGTCTCTAAAGTTATCGGTAGACCGTAGGCCACTCGAAGTCTTCATTAGGCCGTGGCAACACTGTGGGCATCCATCGTATTTGGACCGTATATACAAGACTCGAGTACCTGTAGGGTATACCCATGTCACCATTTGTGTCAAACAACCATGGATGTCAGAAAGCCCAGAGAGCCCCTAGAATATGCAACTGCCACACGGAGATGGTGAACCTGTAGTGTGACAGAAGTAGTTGCATCACCACACCCAACTGGAGCGTGTGTGGGTCATCAAGGTGTGGCATTTTGAGACTACATGACAGAGATGCATTGATCTGTAGGGACTCCATTTGTGTCAAACAACCATGGTGGTCAGAAATCCAAGAGAGTCCCTAGAATATGCAACAGCCACATGGAGATGGGTGAACCCGTAGTGTGAAAGAAGCAGTTGCATCACCACACCCAACTAGAGTGTGTGTGGGTCATCAAGTTGTGGCTTTTGAGACTCCATAACACAGATGCATTGATTTGTAGGGACTCCATTTGTGTCAAACAACCATGGTGCTTAGAAAGCCCACAGAGCCCCTAGAATATGCAACTGCCACATGGAGATGGGTGAACCTGCAGTGTGACAGAAGCAGTTGCATCACCACACCCAACTTGACTGTGTGTGGGTAATCAATGTGTGGCTTTTGAGACTACATAATACAGATGCATTGATCTGTAGGGACTCCATTTGTGTCAAACAACCATGGTGGTTAGAAAGCCCAGAGAGCCCCTAGAATATGCAACTGCCACATGGAGATGGGTGAATCTGCAGTGTGACAAATGTAGTTGCATCACCACACCCAACTAGAGTGTGTGTGGGTCACCAAGGTGTGGGTTTTGACACTATGTAGGACAGATGCATTAATCTGTAGGGACTCCATTTGTGTCAAACAACCATGGTGGTCAGAAAGCCCACAGAGCCCCTAGAATATGCAACTGCCACATGGAGATGGGTGAACCTGCAGTGTGACAGAAGCAGTTGCATCACCACACCCAACTTGACTGTGTGTGGGTAATCAATGCATGGCTTTTGAGACTACGTAACACAAATGCATTGATCTGTAGGGACTCCATTTGTGTCAAACAACCATGGTGGTTATAAAGCGCAGAGAGCCCCTAGAATATGCAATTGCCAAATGGAGATGGGTGAACCTGCACTGTGACAGAAGCAGTTACATCACCACACCCAATTGGAGAGTGTGTGGGTCATCAAGGTGTGGCTTTTGAGAAACCATTACACAGATGCATTGATCTGTAGGGACTCCATTTATGTCAAACAACCATGGTGGTCAGAAATCCAAGAGAGCCCCTAGAATATGCAACTTCCACATGGAGATGGGTGAACCTGCAGTGCGACAGAAGCAGATGAATCACCACACCCAACTAGTGTGTGTGTGGGTCATCAGGGTGTGCCTTTTGAGACTACATAACACAAATTCATTGATCTGTAGGGACTCCATTTGTGTCAAACAACCATGGTGGTCCGAAAGCCCAGAGATCCCCTAGAATATGCACCTTCCACATGGAGATGGTGAACCTCGAGTGTGACAGAAGCAGTTGCATCACCACACCTAACTGGAGTGTGTGTGGGTCATCAAGTTGTGGCTTTTGAGACTCCATAACACAAATGCATTGATCTGTAGGGACTCCACTTGTGTCAAACAACCATGGTGGTCAGAAAGCCCACAGAGCCCCTAGAATATGCAACTGCCACATGGAGATGGGTGAACCTGAAGTGTGACAGAAGCAGTTGCATCACCACACCGAACTGAGTGTGTGTGGATCATCAAGGTGTGGCTTTTGAGACTACATAACACCGATGCATTGATCTATAGGGACTCCATTTGTGTCAAACAACCATGGTGGTCAGAAAGCCCAGATAGCACCTAGAATATACAACTGCCACATGGAGATGAGTGAACCTGCAATGGGACAGAAGCAGCTGCATAACCACACCCAACTGGAGTGTGTGTGGGTTATCAAGGTGTGGCTTTTGAGACTATATAACATAGATGCATTAATCTGTAGGGACTCCATTTTTCTCAAACAACAATGGTGGTCAGAAATCCCAGAGAGCCCCTAGAATATGGAACTGCCACACGGAGATGGGTGAACCTATAGTGTGACAGAAGCAGTTGCGTCACCACACCCAACTGGAGTGTGTGTGGGTCATCAAGGTGTGGCTTTTGAGACTACATAACGCAGATGCATTGATCTCTAGGGACTCCATTTGTGTTAAACAACCATGGTGGTCAGAAAGCCCAGAGAGCCCCTAGAATATGCAACTGCCACATGGAGATGGGTGAATCTGTAGTGTGACAGAATCAGTTGCATCACCACATCCAACTGGAGTGTGTGTGGGTCATCAAGGTGTGGCTTTTGAGACAACATAACACAGATGCATTGATCTCTTGGGACTCCATTTGTGTCAAACGACCATGGTGGTCAGAAATCCCAGAGAGCCCCTAGAATATGCAATTGCCACATGGAGATGGGTGAACCTGAAGTGTGACAGAAGCAGTTGCATCATTACACCCAACTAGAGTGTTTCTGGGTCATCAAGGTGTGCCTTTTGAGACTACATAACACATATGCAGTGATCTGTAGGGACTCCATTTGTGTCAAACAACCATGGAGCTCAGAAAGCCTAGAGAGCCCCTAGAATATGCATCTGCCACATGGAGACGGGTGAACCTGCAGTGTGACAGAAGCAGTTGCATCACCACACTTAACTTGAGTGTTTGTGGGTCATCAAGGTGTGGCTTTTGAGACTACATAACACAGATGCATTGATCTCTAGGGAGTCCATTTGTGTTAAACAACCATGGTGGTCAAAAGCCCATAGAGCCCTAGATTATGCAACTGCCACATGGAGATGGGTGAACCTGTAGTGTGACAGAAGCGGTTGCATCACCACACCCAACTGGAGTGTGTGTGGGTCATCAAGGTGTGGCTATGGAGACTACATAACGCAGATGCATTGATCTCTAGGGAGTCCATTTGCGTCAAACAACCATGGTGGTCAGAATGCCCAGAGAGCCCCTAGAATATGCAACTGCCACATGGAGATGGGTGAACCTGAAGTGTGACAGAAGCAGTTGCATCACTACACCCAACTGGAGTTTGTGTGGGTCATCAAGGTGTGGCTTTTGAGACTACATAACACAGATGCATTGATCTGTAGGGACTCCATTTGTGTCAAACAACCATGTTGGTCAGAAAGCCTAGAGAGCCCCTAAAATATGCAACTGCCACATGGAGATGGTGAACCTGCACTCTAACAGAAGCAGTTGCGTCACCACACCTAACTGGAGTGTGTGTGGGTCATCAAGGTGTGGCTTTGGAGACTCCATAACGCAGATGCATTGATCTGTAGGGACTCCATTTGTGTCAAACAACCATGGTGGTCTGAAAGCCCATAGAGCCCCTAGAATATGCAACTGTCACATGGAGATGGGTGAACCTGTAGTGTGATAGAAGCAGTTGCATCACCACACCCAACTGGAGTGTGTGTGGGTCATCAAGGTGTGGATTTTGGGACTACATAACATAGATGCATTGAACTGTAGGGACTCCATTTGTGTCAAACCACCATGGTGGTCGGAAAGCCCAGAGATCCCCTAGAATATGCAACTGCCACATGGAGATGGGTGAACCTATAGTGTGATAGAAGCAGTTAGGACACCACACCCAACTGGAGCATGTGTGGGTCATCAAGGTGTGGCTTTTGAGACTACATAACACAGATGCATTTATCTCTAGGGACTCCATTTGACGAGGGTTTAACTCATCAATGCCCATTGTTATGGACTTGGGTTTTTGAGGAGGGAGCACTGGAAGCATCAATCAGCTAGGAAACAAGCACACATAGGCGCAAGGTTGACCCAGGTTCAGGCCTCGTAGAGGTCCCTACTCCGTCTTGTCTGCTCTTGGAATTAATGAAGGAATCGAAGATTACAATGGTGCGTAGATGCAATCTGGCGAGAGTTGTGGAAACTAGGGTTGCATGTGTCCTCCTCGCCGCCCCCTCCTGGCCATTATATAAATAGGCCAGGTCTCAGGGAGCAGGTCGAGTCGGTTACAGATTAAGGTTTGCCCTTCAAACTTTGTATCTTTATACCTCTTCTTGTCTCGCAAGTTATCGGTAGTCCGTAGGCCACTCGAAGTCTTCATTAGGCCGTGGCAACACTGTGGGCATCCATCGTATTTGGACCGTATATACAAGACTCGAGTACCTGTAGGGTATACCCATGTCACCATTTGTGTCAAACAACCATGGATGTCAGAAAGCCTAGAGAGCCCCACGAATATGCAACTGCCACACGGAGATGGTGAACCTGTAGTGTGACAGAAGTAGTTGCATCACCACACCCAACTGGAGCGTGTGTGGGTCATCAAGGTGTGGCATTTGAGACTACATGACAGAGATGCATTGATCTGTAGGGACTCCATTTGTGTCAAACAACCATGGTGGTCAGAAATCCCAGAGAGTCCCTAGAATATGCAACAGCCACATGGAGATGGGTGAACCCGTAGTGTGAAAGAAGCAGTTGCATCACCACACCCAACTAGAGTGTGTGTGGGTCATCAAGTTGTGGCTTTTGAGACTCCATAACACAGATGCATTGATTTGTAGGGACTCCATTTGTGTCAAACAACCATGGTGGTTAGAAAGCCCACAGAGCCCCTAGAATATGCAATTGCCACATGGAGATGGGTGAACCTGTAGTGTGACAGAAGCAGTTGCATCACCACACCCAACTTGACTGTGTGTGGGTAATCAATGTGTGGCTTTTGAGACTACATAACACAGATGCATTGATCTGTAGGGACTCCATTTGTGTCAAACAACCATGGTGGTTAGAAAGCCCAGGGAGCCCCTAGAATATGCAACTGCCACATGGAGATGGGTGAATCTGCAGTGTGACAGATGTAGTTGCATCACCACACCCAACTAGAGTGTGTGTGGGTCATCAAGGTGTGGGTTTTGACACTATGTAGGACAGATGCATTAATCTGTAGGGACTCCATCTGTGTCAAACAACCATGGTGGTCAGAAAGCCCACAGAGCCCCTAGAATATGCAACTGCCACATGGAGATGGGTGCACCTGCAGTGTGACAGAAGCAGTTGCATCACCACACCCAACTTGACTGTGTGTGGGTAATCAATGCGTGGCTTTTGAGACTACATAACACAGATGCTTTGATCTGTAGGGACTCCATTTGTGTCAAACAACCATGGTGGTTATAAAGCGCAGAGAGCCCCTAGAATATGCAACTGCCAAATGGAGATGGGTGAACCTGCACTGTGACAGAAGCAGTTACATCACCACACCCAATTGGAGAGTGTGTGGGTCATCAAGGTGTGGCTTTTGAGAAACCATTACACAGATGCATTGATCTGTAGGGACTCCATTTATGTCAAACAACCTTGGTGGTCAGAAATCCAAGAGAGCCCCTAGAATATGCAACTTCCACATGGAGATGGGTGAACCTGCAGTGTGACAGAAGCAGATGAATCACCACACCCAACTAGTGTGTGTGTGGGTCATCAGGGTGTGCCTTTTGAGACTACATAACACAAATTCATTGATCTGTAGGGACTCCATTTGTGTCAAACAACCATGGTGGTCCGAAAGCCCAGAGATCCCCTAGAATATGCACCTTCCACATGGAGATGGTGAACCTGGAGTGTGACAGAAGCAGTTGCATCACCACACCTAACTGGAGTGTGTGTGGGTCATCAAGTTGTGGCTTTTGAGACTCCATAACACAAATGCATTGATCTGTAGGGACTCCACTTGTGTCAAACAACCATGGTGGTCAGAAAGCCCACAGAGCCCCTAGAATATGCAACTGCCACATGGAGATGGGTGAACCTGCAGTGTGACAGAAGCAGTTGCATCACCACACCGAACTGAGTGTGTGTGGGTCATCAAGGTGTGGCTTTTGAGACTACATAACACAGATGCATTGATCTGTAGGGACTCCATTTGTGTCAAACAACCATGGTGGTCAGAAAGCCCAGATAGCACCTAGAATATACAACTGCCACATGGAGATGAGTGAACCTGCAATGGGACAGAAGCAGTTGCATAACCACACCCAACTGGAGTGTGTGTGGGTCATCAAGGTGTGGCTTTTGAGACTATATAACATAGATGCATTGATCTGTAGGGACTCCATTTTTCTCAAACAACAATGGTGGTCAGAAATCCCAGAGAGCCCCTAGAATATGGAACTGCCACACGGAGATGGGTGAACCTATAGTGTGACAGAAGCAGTTGCGTCACCACAGCCAACTGGAGTGTGTGTGGGTCATCAAGGTGTGGCTTTTGAGACTACATAACGCAGATGCATTGATCTCTAGGGACTCCATTTGTGTTAAACAACCATGGTGGTCAGAAAGCCCAGAGAGCCCCTAGAATATGCAACTGCCACATGGAGATGGGTGAATCTGTAGTGTGACAGAATCAGTTGCATCACCACATCCAACTGGAGTGTGTGTGGGTCATCAAGGTGTGGCTTTTGAGACAACATAACACAGATACATTGATCTCTTGGGACTCCATTTGTGTAAAACAACCATGGTTGTCAGAAATCCCAGAGAGCCCCTAGAATATGCAATTGCCACATGGAGATGGGTGAACCTGAAGTGTGACAGAAGCAGTTGCATCATTACACCCAACTAGAGTGTGTGGGGGTCATCAAGGTGTGCCTTTTGAGACTACATAACACATATGCAGTGATCTGTAGGGACTCCATTTGTGTCAAACAACCCTGGTGGTTAGAAAGCCCACTGAGCCCCTAGAATATGCATCTGCCACATGGAGACGGGTGAACCTGCAGTGTGACAGAAGCAGTTGCATCACCACACTTAACTTGAGTGTTTGTGGGTCATCAAGGTGTGGCTTTTGAGACTAAATAACACAGATGCATTGATCTCTAGGGAGTCCATTTGTGTTAAACAACCATGGTGGTCAAAAAGCCCATAGAGCCCCTAGAATATGCAACTGCCACATGGAGATGGGTGAACCTGCAGTGTGACAGAAGCAGTTGCATCACCACACTTAACTTGAGTGTGTGTGAGTCATAAAGGTGTGGCTTTTGAGACTACATAACGCAGATGCATTGATCTCTAGGGAGTCCATTTGCGTCAAATAACCATGGTGGTCAGAAAGCCCAGAGAGCCCCTAGAATATGCAACTGCCACATGGAGATGGGTGAACCTGTAGTGTGACAGAAGCAGTTGCATCCCCACATCCAACTGGAGTGTGTGTGGGTCATCAAGGTGTGGCTTTTGAGACTCCATAACGCAGATGCATTGATCTGTAGGGACTCCATTTGTGTCAAACAACCATGGTGGTCTGAAAGCCCATAAAGCTCCTAGAATATGCAACTGTCACATGGATATGGGTGAACCTGTAGTGTGACAGAAGCAGTTTCATCACCACACCCAACTGGAGTGTGTGTGGGTCATCAAGGTGTGGATTTTGGGACTACATAACATAGATGCATTGATCTGTAGGGACTCCATTTGTGTCAAACCTCCATGGTGGTCGGAAAGCCCAGAGATCCCCTAGAATATGCAACTGCCACATGGAGATGGGTGAACCTATAGTGTGATAGAAGCAGTTAGGACACCACACCCAACTGGAGCATGTGTGGGTCATCAAGGTGTGGCTTTTGAGACTACATAACACAGATGCATTGATCTCTAGGGACTCCATTTGACGAGGGTTTAACTCATCAATGCCCATTGTTATGGACTTGGGTTTTTGTGAAGGAGGGAGGACTGGAAGCATCAATCGGCTAGCAAACAAGCACACATGGGTGCAAGGTTTACCCAGGTTCAGGCCTCATAGAGGTCCCTACTCCGTCTTGTCTGCTCTTGGAATTAATGAAGGAATCGAAGATTACAATGGTGCGTAGATGCAAACTGGCGAGAGTTGTGGAAACTAGGGTTGCGTGTGTCCTCCTCCCCGCCCCCTCCTGGCCATTAT
Organism: Avena sativa; assembly: GCA_916181665.1. Lineage (NCBI taxonomy): Eukaryota > Viridiplantae > Streptophyta > Magnoliopsida > Poales > Poaceae > Avena > Avena sativa. The sequence continues at coordinate 328,289,319 of OV702289.1, forward strand.
ATAGATAGGCCAGGTCTCAGGTAGCAGGTCGAGTCGGTTACAGATTAGGGTTTGCCCTTCAAACTTTGTATCTTTAGACCTCTTCTTGTCTCGCAAGTTATCGGTAGTCCGTAGGCCACTCAAAGTCTTCATTAGGCCGTGGCAACACTGTGGGCGTCCATCGTATTTGGACCGTATATACAAGACTCGAGTGCCTGTAGGGTATACCCATGTCACCATTTGTGTCAAACAACCATGGATGTTAGAAAGCCCAGAGAGCCCCTAAAATATGCAACTGCCACATGGAGATGGGTAAACTTGCAGTGTGACAGAAGCAGTTGCTTCACCACACCCAACTGGAGAGTGTGTGGGTCATCAAGGTGTGGCTTTTGAGATTACATAACACAGATGCATTGATCTGTAGGGACTCCATTTGTCTCAAAGAACCATGGTGGTCAGAAATCCCAGAGAGCCCCTAGAATATGCAACTGCCACATAGTGATGAGTGAACCTGAAGTGTGAGAGAAGCAGTTGCATCACCACACCCAACTGGAGTGTGTGTGGGTCATCAAGGTGTGGCTTTTGAGACTACATAACACAAATGCATTGATCTGTAGGGAGTCCATTTTTGTCAAACAACAATGGTGGTTAGAAAGCCCAGAGACACCCTAGAATATGCAACTGCCACGTGGAGATGGGTGAACCTGCAGTGTGACAGAAGCAGTTGCATCACCACACCCAACTGGAGTGTTTGTGGGTCAACAAGGTGTGGCTTTTTAGACTACATAACACAGATGCATTGATCTGTAGCGACTCTATTTTTGTCAAACAATCATGGTGATTAGAAAGCATAGAGAGCCCCTAGAATATGCAACTTCCACATAGAGATGGGTGAACCTACAGTGTGACAGAAGCAGTTGCATCACCACACCCAACTGGAGTGTGTGTGGGTCATCATGGTGTGGCTTTTGAGACTACATAACACAGATGCATTGATCTGTAGGGACTCCATTTGTATCAAACAACCATGGTGGTCAGAAAGCCCAGAGAGCCCCTAGAATATGCAACTGCCACATGGAGATGGGTGAACCTGCAGTGTGACAGAAGCAGTTGCATCACCACACCCAACTGGAGTGTGTGTGGGTCATCAAGGTTTGGCCTTTGAGTCTACATAACACATATGCATTGATCTTTAGGGACTACATTTGTGTCAAACAACCATGGTGGTCCGAAAGCCCAGAGAGCCACTAGAATATGCAACTGCCAAATGGAGATGGTGAACCTGCAGTGTGACAGAAGCAGTTGCATCACCACACCCAACTGGAGTGTGTGTGGGTCATCAAGGTGTGGCTTTTGAGCTACATAACACAAATGCATTAATATGTAGGGACTCCATTTGTGTCAAAGAACCATGGTGGTCAGAAAGCCCTGAGAGCCCCTAGAATATGCAATTGTCACATGGAGATGGGTGAACCTGCAGTGTGATAGAAGCAGTTGCATCACCACACCCAACTGGAGTGTGTGAGTCATCAAGGTGTGGCTTTTGAGACTACATAACACAGATGCATTGATCTGTAGGGACTCCATTTGTCTCAAAGAACCATGGTGGTCAGAAATCCCAGAGAGCCCCTAGAATATGCAACTGCCACATAGAGATGAGTGAACCTGAAGTGTGAGAGAAGCAGTTGCATCACCACACCCAACTGGAGTGTGTGTGGGTCATCAAGGTGTGGCTTTTGAGACTACATAACACAAATGCATTGATCTGTAGGGAGTCCATTTTTGTCAAACAACAATGGTGGTTAGAAAGCCCAGAGACACCCTAGAATATGCAGCTGCCACATGGAGATGGGTGAACCTGCAGTGTGACAGAAGCAGTTGCATCACCATACCCAACTGGAGTGTTTGTGGGTCAACAAGGTGTGGCTTTTTAGACTACATAACACAGATGCATTGATATGTAGCGACTCTATTTTTGTCAAACAATCATGGTGATCAGAAAGCATAGAGAGCCCCTAGAATATGCAACTTCCACATAGAGATGGGTGAACCTACAGTGTGACAGAAGCAGTTGCATCACCACACCCAACTGGAGTGTGTGTGGGTCATCATGGTGTGGCTTTTGAGACTACATAACACAGATGCATTGATTTGTAGGGACTCCATTTGTGTCAAACAACCATGGTGGTCAGAAAGCCTAGAGAGCCCCTAGAATATGCAACTGCCACATGGAGATGGGTGAACCTGCAGTGTGACAGAAGCAGTTCATCACCACACCCAACTGGAGTGTGTGTGGGTCATCAAGGTTTGGCCTTTGAGACTACATAACACATATGCATTGATCTTTAGGGACTCCATTTGTGTCAAACAACCATGGTGGTCCGAAAGCCCAGAGAGCCACTAGAATATGCATCTGCCAAATGGAGATGGTGAACCTGCAGTGTGACAGAAGCAGTTGCATCACCACACCCAACTGGAGTGTGTGTGGGTCATCAAGGTGTGGCTTTTGAGCTACATAACACAGATGCATTAATATGTAGGGACTCCATTTGTGTCAAAGAACCATGGTGGTCAGAAAGCCCTGAGAGCCCCTAGAATATGCAATTGTCACATGGAGATGGGTGAACCTGCAGTGTGATAGAAGCAGTTGCATCACCACACCCAACTGGAGTGTGTGAGTCATCAAGTTGTGGCTTTTGTGACTCCATAACATTGATGCATTGATCTGTAGGGACTCCATTTGTTTCAAACAACCATGGTGGTCAGAAAGCCCAAAGAGCCCCTAGAATATGCAACTACCACATGGAGATGGGTGAACCAATCTGACAGAAGCAGTTGCATCACCACATCCAACTGGAGTGTGTGTTGGTCATCAAGGTGTGGATTTTGAGACTCCATAACACAGATGCATTGATCTATAGGTACTCCATTTGTTTCAAACAACCATGGTGGTCAAAAAGCACACAGAGCCCCTAAAATATGCAACTGCCACATGGAGATGGGTAAACTTGGAGTGTGACAGAAGAAGTAGCATCACCACACCCAAGTGGAGTGTGTGTGGTACATCAAGGTTTGGCTTTTGAGACTACATAACACAAATGCATTGATCTGTAGGGACTTCATTTGTGTCAAACAACTATGGTGGTCAGAAAGCCCAGAGAGGCCCTAGAATATGTAGCTGTGACATGGAGATGGGTGAACCTGTAGTGTGATAGAAGCAGTTGCATCATCACACCCAACTGGAGTGTGTGTGGGTCATAAAGGTGTGGCTTTTGAGACTACATAACACAGATGCATTGACCTCTAGGGAATCCATTTGTGTCAAACAACCATGGTGGTCAGAATGCCCAGAGAGCCCCTAGAATATGCAACTGCCACATAGAGATGGGTCCATCCTGCAGTGTGACAGAAGCAGTTGCATCAACACACCCAACTGGAGTGTGTGTGGGTCATCAAGGTGTGGCTTTTGAGACTACATAACATAGATGCATTGATTTGTAGGGACTCCATTTGTGTGAAACAACCATGGTGGTCAGAAAGCCTAGATAGCCCCTAGAATATGCAACTGCCACATGGAGATGAGTGAACCTGAAGTGGGACAGAAGCAGTTGCAGAACCACACCCAACTGGAGTGTGTGTGGGTCATCAAGGTGTGGCTTTTGAGACTACATAACACAGATGCATTGATCTGTAGGGACTCCATTTTTCTCAAACAACAATGGTGGTCAGAAATCCCAGAGAGCCCCTAGAATATGCAACTGCCACACACAGATGGGTGAACCTACAGTGTGACAGAAGCAGTTGCATCACCACACCCAACTGGTGTGTGTGTGGGTCATCAAGGTGTGGCTTTTGAGACTACATAACACAGATGCATTGATCTCTAGGGACTCCATTTGTGTCAAACAACCATGATGGTCAGAAAGCCCAGAGAGCCCCTAGAATATGCAACTGCGACATGGAGATGGGTGAATCTGTAGTGTGACAGAAGCAGTTGCATCACCACATCCAACTGGAGTGTGTGTGGGTCATCAAGGTGTGGCTTTTGACACAACATAACACATATGCATTGATCTCTTGGGACTCCATTTGTGTCAAACAACCATGGTGGTCAGAAATTCCAGAGAGCCCCTAGAATATGCAACTGCCACATGGAGATGGGTGAACCTGAAGTGTGACAGAAGCAGTTGCATCATTATACCCAACTGGAGTGTGTGTGGGTCATCAAGGTGTGCCTTTTGATACTACATAACACATATACATTGATCTGTAGGGACTCCATTTGTGTCAAACAACCATGGTGGTTAGAAAGCCCAGAGAGCCCCTAGAATATGCATCTGCCACATGGAGATGGGTGAACCTGTAGTGTCACAGAAGCAGTTGCATCACCACACTTTAACTTGAGTATGTGTGGGTCATCAAGGTGTGGCTTTTGAGAATACATAACATAGATGCATTGATCTCTAGGGACTCCATTTGTGTTAAACAACCATGGTGGTCAGAAAGCCCATAGAGCCCCTAGAATATGCAACTGCCACATGGAGATGGGTGAACCTGTAGGGTGACAGAAGCGGTTGCATCACCACACCCAACTGGAAGTGTGTGGGTCATCAAGGTGTGGCTTTTGAGACTACATAACGGAAATGCATTGATCTCTAGGGACTCCATTTGCGTCAAATAAGCATGGTGGTCAGAAAGCCCAAAGAACCCCTAGAATATGCAACTGCCACATGGAGATGGGTGAACCTGTAGTGTGACAGAAGCAGTTGCATCACCACATCCAACTGGAGTGTGTGTGGGTCATCAAGTTGTGGCTTTTGAGACTCCATAACACAGATGCATTGATCTGTAGGGACTCCATTGGTGTCAAACAACAATGGTGGTCAGAAAGCCCAGAGAGCCCCTAGAATATGCAACTTCCACATGGAGTTGGGTGAACCTGAAGTGTGACAGAAGCAGTTGCATCACCACACCCAACTGTAGTGTGTGTGGGTCATCGAGGTGTGGCTTTTGAGACTACATAATACAGATGCATTGATCTATAGGGACTCCATTTGTATCAAACAACCATGGTAGTCAGAAAGTCCAGAGAGTCCCTAGAATATGCAACTTCCACATGGAGATGGGTGAACCTGAAGTGTGACAGAAGCAGTTGCATCACTACATCCAACTGGAGTGTGTGTGGGTCATCAAGGTGTGGCTTTTGAGACTACATAACACAGATGCATTGATCTGTACGGACTCCATTTGTGTCAAACAACCATGGTGGTCAGAAAGCCTAGAGAGCCCCTAAAATATGCAACTGCCACATGGAGATGGTGAACCTGCAGTCTGACAGAGCCAGTTGCGTCACCACACCTAACTGGAGTGTGTGTGGGTCATCAAGGTGTGGCTTTTGAGACTCCATAACATAGATGCATTGATCTGTAGGGACTCCATTTGTGTCAAACAACCATGGTGGTCAGAAAGCCCAGAGATCCCCTAGAATACGCAACTTCCACATGGAGACGGGTGAACCTATAGTGTGATAGAAGCAGTTGCGACACCACACCCAACTAGAGCATGTGTGGGTCATCAAGGTGTGGCTTTTGAGACTACATAACACAGATGCATTTATCTCTAGGGACTCCATTTGACGAGGGTTTAACTCATCAATGCCCATTGTTATGGACTTGGGTTTTTGAGAAGGAGGGAGCACTGGAAGTCTCAATCCGCTAGCAAACAAGCACACATGGGGGCAAGGTTGTCCCAGGTTCAGGCCTCGTAGAGGTCCCTACTCCGTCTTGTCTGCTCTTGGAATTAATGAAGGAATCGAAGATTACAATGGTGCGTAGATGCAATCTGGCGATAGTTGTGGAAACTAGAGTTGTGTGTGTCCTCCTCGCCACCCCCTCCTGGCCATTATATAAATAGGCCAGGTCTCAGGTAGCAGGTCGAGTCGGTTACAGATTAAGGTTTGCCCTTCAAACTTTGTATCTTTATACCTCTTCTTGTCTCGCAAGTTATCGGTAGTCCGTAGGCCACTCGAAGTCTTCATTAGGCCGTGGCAACACTGTGGGCGTCCATCGTATTTGGACCGTATATACAAGACTCGAGTACGTGTAGGGTATACCCATGTCACCATTTGTGTCAAACAACCATGGATGTCAGAAAGCCCAAAGAGCCCCTAGAATATGCAACTGCCACATGGAGATGGTGAACCTGTAGTGTGACAGAAGAAGTTGCATCACCACACCCAACTGGAGTGTGTGTGGGTCATCAAGGTGTGGATTTTGAGACTCCATAACATAGATGCATTGCTCTGTAGGGACTCCATTTGTGTCAAACAACCATGGTGGTCAGAAATCCTAGAGAGCCCCTAGAATATGCAACTTCTACATGGAGATGGGTGAACCTAAAGTGTGAGAGAAGCAGTTGCATCAACACACCCAACTGGAGTGTGTGTGGGTCATCAAGGTGTGGATTTTGAGACTACATAATACAGATGCATTGATCTCTATGGACTGCATTTGAGTCAAACAAACATGGTGGTGAGAAAGCCAGAGAGCCCCTAGAATATGCAACTACCACATGGAGATGGTGAACCTGCAGTGTGAAAGAAGCAGTTGCAACAACACACCCAACTGCAGTATGTGTGGGTCATCAGTGTGTGGCTTTTGAGACTACGTAACACAGATGCATTGATCTGTAGGGACTCCATTTGTGTCAAACAACCATGGTGGTCAGAAAGCCTAGAGAGCCCCTAGAATATGCAACTGCCACATGGAGATGGGTGCACCTGTAGTGTGACAGAAGCAGTTGCATCACCACACCCAACTGGAGTGTGTGTGGGTCATCAAGGTGTGGCTTTTGAGACTACATAACACAGATGCATTGATCTCTAGGGATTCCATTTGTGTCAAACAACCATGGTGGTCAGAAAGCCCATAGAGCCCCTAGAATATGCAACTACCACATGGAGATGGGTGAACTTATAGTGTGACAGAAGAAGTTGCATCACCACACCCAACTGGAGTGTGTGTGGGTCATCAAGGTTTGGCTTTTGAGACTACATAATGCAGATGCATTGATCTCTAGGGAGTCCATTTGTGTCAAACAACCATGGTGGTCAGAAAGCCCAGAGAGCCCCTAGAATATGCAACTGCCACATGGAGATGGTGAACCTGCAGTGTGACAGAAGCAGTTGCAATAACACACCCGATTGCAGTATGTGTGGGTCATCAATGTGTGGCTTTTGAGACTACATAAGACAGATGCATTGATCTGTAGGGAGTCCATTTGTGTCAAACAACCATGGTGGTCAGAAAGCCTAGAGAGCCTCTGGAATATGCAAATGCCACATGGAGATGGGTGAACCTGTAGTGTGACAGAAGCAGTTGCATCACCACACCCAACTGGAGTGTCTGTGGGTCATCAAGGTGTGGCTTTTGAGACTACATAACACAGATGCATTGATCTATAGGGACTCCATTTGTGTCAAACAACCATGGTGGTCAGAGAGCCTAGAGAGCCCCTAGAATATGCAACTGCCACATGGAGATGGGTGAACCTGTAGTGTGACAGAAGCAGTTGCATCACCACACCCAACTGGAGTGTGTGTGGGTCATCAAAGTGTGTCTTTTGAGACTACATAACACAGATGCATTGATCTCTAGGGACTCCATTTGTGTCAAATAACCATGGTGGTCAGAAAGCCCAGAGAGCCCCTAGAATATGCAACTGCCACATGGAGATGAGTGAACCTGTAGTGTGACAGAAGAAGTTGCATCACCACACCCAACTGGAGTGTGTGTGGGTCATCAAGGTGTGGATTTTGAGACTCAATAACACAGATGCATTGATCTGTAGGGACTCCATTTGTGTCAAACAACCATGGTGGTCAGAAAGCCCAGAGAGCCCCTAGAATATGCAACTTCCACATAGAGATGGGTGAACCTAAAGTGTGACAGAAGGAGTTGCATGAACACACCCAACTGGAGTGTGTGTTGGACATCAAGGTGTGGCTTTTGAGACTACATAATACAGATGCATTGATCTCTATGGACTGCATTTGAGTCAAACAAACATGGTGGTTAGAAAGCTAGAGAGCCCTTAGAATATGCAACTGCCACATGGAGATGGTGAACCTGCAGTGTGACAGAAGCAGTTGCAGCAACACACCCAACTGCAGTATCTGTGGGTCATCAATGGGTGGCTTTTGAGACTACATAACACAAATGCATTGATCTGTAGGGACTCCATTTGTGTCAAACAACCATGGTGGTCAGAAAGCCTAGAGAGCCCCTGGAATATGCAAATGCCACATGGAGATGGGTGAACCTGTAGTGTGACAGAAGCAGTTGCATCACCACACCCAACTGGAGTGTCTGTGGGTCATCAAGGTGTGGCTTTTGAGACTACATAACACAGATGCATTGATCTATAGGGACTCCATTTGTGTCAAACAACCATGGTGGTCAGAAAGCCCATAGAGCCCCTAGAATATGCAACTACCACATGGAGATGGGTGAACTTACAGTGTGACAGAAGAAGTTGCATCACCACACCCAACTGGAGTGTGTGTGGGTCATCCAGGTTTGGCTTTTGTGACTACATAACGTAGATGCATTGATCTCTAGGGAGTCCATTTGTGTCAAACAACCATGGTGGTCAGAAAGCCTAGAGAGCCCCTAGAATATGCAACTGCGACATGGAGATGGGTGAACCTGCAGTGTGACATAAGAAGTTGCATCACCACACCCAACTGGAGTGTGTGTGGGTCATCAAGGTGTGGCTTTTGAGACTCCATAACACATATGCATTGATCCGTAGGAACTCCATTTGTGCCAAACAGCCATGGTGGTCAGAAAGCCCACAGAGCCCCTAGAATATGCAACTGCCACATGGAGATAGGTGAACCTATAGTGTGATAGAAGCAGTTGCATCACTACACCCAACTTTAGTGTGTGTGGGTCAACAAGGTGTGGCTTTTTAGACTACATAAAACAAATGCATTAATCTGTAGGGATTCTATTTTTGTCAAACAACCATGGTGATCAGAAAGCGTAGAGAGCCCCTAGAAAATGCAACTTCCACATGGAGATGGGTGAACCTATAGTGTAACAAAAGTAGTTGCGTCACCACATCGAACTGGAGTGTGTGTGGGTCATCAAGGTGTGGCTTTTGAGACTACATAACACAGATGGATTGATCTCTAGGGACTCCATCTGTGTCAAACAACCATGGTGGTCAGAAAGCCTAGAGATCCCCTAGAATATGCAACTGCCACATGGAGATGGTGTAGGGTTTCGTAGCATGGAAAACAAAAAATTTCTACCGCATACAAACAAACAAGCCAAGATCTATCTACTAGATTGTAGCAACGAGTCGATGGAATAACTCACCCTCGAAGATTCCAAAGTGTTTAACGAGAGCAGATTCTCGTGGGTGATGTAGTCGTACTCTTTCCGATCTCAAGATCGCGTAGACGATCCTTCCGGCGCCGCGTTCCGGCAGCGCTCCCGCAGTCGGTCACACTTCGGTACTCGACGAAGACCTTCCTCTCCCTTGTTCCAGTAGGCAGCGGAGGTTGTAGCACTCTCCTCGCGATTCCGGCAGCACAACGGCTTGGGTGGGGCGCCGACTTGGGGAGGAGGGAATCCCTCCCCAACTCGGTTTCCACTTCTCCTCCTCTTTCCAAAAAATTGCCGTTTGACTTTCAAACTAGCCGTTTGACTTTTTAATTTAGGATTTAAATAAACCCTTAATTTTGGATAGCAAAGACACCTAGTACATGATGCAATGATTCCAACTTACAATGACACATTCATGTACCCTCCCCCCCCCCCCCCCCGGAGTGCCGGACATTCCGGAACCTTCAAGAATGTTCCCGACGAAAACACCGGAACCACTCCCCAATTCCGAAACAGGACTTTCCTTATATGAATCTTATTCTCCGGACCATTCCGGATCTCCTCGTGATATCCCGAATCCCATTCGAGACTCCGAACAACATTCGGTCTCTTTCTCATCATTCCATAACTACTCAAACAACGTCGAATCCTTAAGTGTGTCTCCCTACGGTTCGTGAATTATGCGGACATGATCGAGACACTTCTCCGATCAATAACCAATAGACGAATCTGGAAATTCATATGGCTCCCACATATTTCTACGATTACTTTGTGATCAAATGAACCACTTACATACGATATCAATTTCCCTTTGTCTCACGATAGTTTACTTATCCGAGGTTATGATCGTCGGTATCTCTGCATAAATAGTTCAACCTCGTTACTGATAAGTACTCTTTTCTCGTTCCCGTGATATGTGATCCCTTGTGAGCCAGTCACATGCTTGCAAGCTAATTGGATGACATTTCACCGAGAGGGCCCAGAGTATATCTATCCGTCATATGGATGGACAAATCCCACTCTTGATCCATGTGTTTCAACCAATACTTTCTGAACACTCAATGACACCTTTATAGCCACCCAGTTACGGTGTGGTGTTTGATGTCATCAAAGCATCCATCCGGCAAAGGTGATATGCATGATCTCATGGTCGTAGGAATCAGATAACTATGTATCAGAAAGCATATAGCAATTGAACTATTAAAATGACTTGATCTTTATGCTACGCTTATCTATAGGAGTATGTCCACCATATCATTCTCCTAACGATATGATCTTGTTGTTAATAACATCTCAATGTTCATGATAGGGAAACCACAATCATCTATTAACCAACAAGCTAGTATTATACAGAGGCTTTACTAGGGACTTCAAATTAGGTTTACAAATAACACAAGTATTAATGTTTCCTTGTTAATACTATTATAGCATGAATGTAAACATTTATCATAAACACAAAGATATAATAAGAACTATATTTATTATTGCCTCTAGGGCATATCTCCAACAGTCTCCCACTTGCACTAGAGTCATCTAATCTAGATTACATGGTAATATACCGAACACCCATGGCAGTTTGGTGCTGGTCATGTTTTGCCCTCGGGAGAGGTTTAGTCAACGGATCCGCCACATTCAGATCTGTGTGTACTTTGCAAATCTTTATATCCCCATCTTGGATATGTTCTCGAATAGCGTGAAAACGTAGCTTGATGTGCTTCAGCTTCTTGTGTGACCTTGGTTCTTGCGCATTGGCTATGGCGCCCATGTTATCACAGTAGATAGACATTGGGTCCAACGCACTAGGAACCACACCCAGCTCTGCAATGAACTCTTTCATCCATATTGCTTCTTGTGAAGCCTCCGAAGAAGCCATGTATTCCGATTCAGTTGAAGATCTCGCCATAATGCTTTGCTTTGCACTCCTCCAGCTAACTGCTGCACCATTCAAAATAAATACGTATCCAGATTGTGATTTAGAATCATCCGGATCGGTGTTCCAACTAGCGTCGGTGTAACCATTAACAACGAGTTGTTCATCACCTCCATAAGAAAGAACCATATCCTTAGTTCTTCTCAAGTACTTAAGGATGTTTTTGACCGCTGTCCAATGATCCACTCCTGGATCACTTTGATATTTGCTAGTCAAACTAACAACATATGCAATGTCGGGTCTAGTACATAGCATGGCATACATTAGAGATCCTATGGCTGAGGCATAGGGAGTCTTACTCATCCTTTCTCTATCTTCTGCCGATGTCGGACTCTGAGTTTTACTCAAGGTTGTATTGGGCAACATGGGCAAGAACCCTTTCTTGCTATCTTCCATTCCAAACCTCTTTAGAACTTTGTCCAAATATGTACTTTGTGACAATGATATTTGGCGTTTTGATCTATCTCTATAAATCTTTATGCCTAATATGTAAGCTGCTTCGCCAAGATCCTTCATTGAAAAACTATTATTCAAATATTCTTTGACACTATTAAGAAGGTCTACATCATTCCCAATCAACAATATGTCATCCACATATAGTATTAAGAATGCTACAGAGCTCCCACTCACCCTTTTGTAAATACAAGCTTCTCCATAAGTTTGTATAAAACCAAAACTTTTGATTACCTTATCAAAACGTTGATTCCAACTTCGGGATGCTTGCTTCAATCCATAGATGGACCGTTGAAGTTTGCATACCTTGTTAGCATCTTTAGGATCGACAAAACCTTTGGGTTGCATCATATACAACTCTTCATCAATGTCACCATTGAGGAGTGTTGTTTTGACATCCATCTGCCATATCTCATAATCGTAATATGCAGCGATTGCTAACATAATCCTTACAGACTTTAGCTTCGCTACTAGTGAGGAAGTCTCATCGTAGTCAACACCTTGAATTTGTCGAAACCCTTTTGCGACAAGTCGAGCTTTATAGACAGTTACATTACCATCAACATCTGTTTTCTTCTTGAAGATCCATTTGTTCTCGACAGCCTTCCGGCCATCCGGTAAGTCCACCAAAGTCCATACTTCGTTTTCGTACATGGATCCAATCTCGGATTTCATGGCTTCCAGCCATTTATTGGAATCTGGGCTCATCATCGCTTCCTCATATGTATCAGGGTCATCGGTGTTGTCCACCAACAGGACACTCATAATAGGATCATACCAATCTGGAGTGGTACGATTTCTCGTTGACCTGCGAGGCTCTGTAGCAACTTCGACCGAAGTTTCATGATCATCATCATTAGCTTCCTCTCTAATTGGTGCAGGCACCACAGGAACTTCTTCTGGCGCTGCGCTACTCGTAATTTCGAGAGAAGGTTCGACAACCTCGTCGAGTTCTACTTTCCTTCCAGTCACTTCTTTCGAGACAAATTCCTTCTCTAGAAAGGATCCATTCTTGGCAACGAAGATTTTGCCTTCGGATCTATGATAGAAAGTATACCCAATAGTTTCCTTCGGGTATCCTATGAAGACGCATTTTTCCTCTTTGGGTTCAAGCATGTCCGGCTGTAACTTCTTTACATAGGCTTCGCATCCCCAAACTTTAAAGAACGACAATTTAGGTTTCTTCCCAAACCATAATCCATACGGTGTCGTTTTAACGGATTTAGACGATGCCCTATTTAAAGTGAATGCGGCTGATTCTAATGCATAACCCCAAAATGATAGCGGTAAATCTGTAAGTGACATCATAGAACGAACCATATCTAAGAGAGTTCGATTACGACGTTCAGACACACCATTACGCTGTGGTGTTCCCAGCGGTGTCAATTGTGAAAGTATTCCGCATTTCTTCAAATGCTCGCCAAACTCGTAACTTAGATATTCACCTCCATGATCAGAACGTAGAAATTTAATCTTCTTGTCACGTTGATTCTCTACCTCACTTTGAAACTCCTTAAACTTCTCGAAAGTTTCGGACTTATGTTTCATGAAATATATATACCCATATCTACTCAAGTCATCCGTGAAGGTAAGAACATAACGATAACCACCGCGCGATGCTACACTCATTGGACCACACACATCGGTATGTATGATTTCCAATAAGTCCGTAGCTCGCTCCATCATACCAGAAAATGGAGTCTTAGTCATTTTACCCATCAGACATGCTTCGCATCTTTCAAGTGATTCAAAATCAAGTGATTCAAGAAGTCCATCGGAACGGAGTTTCTTCATACGCTTCACTCCAATGTGACCAAGATGACAGTGCCATATAAAGGTCGAGTTATCGCTTGATTTCAAACGTTTAGCTTCAATGTTATTAATATGTGTATTTCCACCATCGAGATTCAACAAGAATAGACCATCTATCAAAGGTGCATGTGCATAAAACATATTACTCATATAAATTGAACAACCATTATTCTCGGATTTAAACAAGTAACCGTCTCGCAATAAACAAGATCCCGATATAATGTTCATGCTCAACGCAGGCACCAAATAACAATTATTTAAGTATAAAACTAATCCCGATGGTAGATGAAGGGGTAGCGTGCCGACCGCGATCACATCAACCTTTGATCCGTTTCCTACGCGCATCGTCACCTCGTTCTTCACTAGCTTCCGTTTATTCTGCAGCTCCTGTTTCGAGTTACAAATATGAGCAACCGAACCAGTATCAAATACCCAGGCACTACTACGAATACTAGTGAGATACACATCAATAACATGTATATCAGATATACCTTTCTTCTTGATGTTGCCGTTCTTCAAATCCGCCAAGTACTTTGGGCAATTCCTCTTCCAGTGACCTTCTCCTTTGCAGTAAAAGCACTTAGTATCAGGCTTGGGTCCAGCCTTGGTCTTCTTCGTCGGTGTGGCAACTTTCTTGCCACCCTTCTTGAAGTGTCCCTTCTGCTTAGACTTGCCTTTCTTGAATTTGGTGGTCTTATTGACCAACAACACTTGGTGCTCTTTCTTGATCTCCACTTCTGCAGACTTTAACATAGCAAACAGTTCTGGCAACTGCTTGTTGATGTTCTGCATGTTGTAGTTCATCACAAAGTTCTTGTAACTTGGTGGTATTGATTGGAGGACACGGTAAATCCCCAAAGCGTTAGGAATCACTATACCCAAGCTTTGAAGTTTTTTTGCGTGCCCAAACATCTTAAGCACATGCTCACTGACGGAGTTGCCCTCTTCATCTTGCAGTTAAAGAACTTTTCAGAAGCCTCATAACTCTCAATTGCCGCGTGAGTCTCAAAGATCAATTTGAGATCACGGACAATATCATGTGGGTCTGAATTCTCAAACCTTTTCTGAAGCTCCGATTCTAAACCATACAAGATAGCACACTGAACTATGGAGTACTGATTCTTCCGACCAAGGTAAACATTCTTTACTTCATCGGTAGCATCAGCTGCAGGTGGGTCACCCAGCGGTGCATCCAGCACATAGGTCAAATTACCAGTTGTGAGGACAATCCTAAAATTGCGGAACCAATCCACGAAGTTGCTTCCATTGTTTTTCAACTTTTCTTTCTCTAGGAACGCATTATAATTGATGGTAGGGGCTGCCATTGATCTACAACATATTTGCAATAGTTTAGACTAAGTTTATGACAAATTGAGTTCAAATTAATAATAAAGTTTAATCTAGGTGAACTCCCACTCAAAACAACATCCCTCACATTGTTTTAGTGATCACACGAACCAAATCCACCATATCAAAACCGATCATCACGAGAGTTGATATAGTTTCAATGGCGAACAATCGACATGTTCATCATATCTACTATATGATTCATGTTTTACCTTTCGGTGATTCGTGTTCCTGAGACCATGTCTGTACATGCTAGGCTCGTCAAGATCAAACCTTAGCTACCGCATAAGCAAATCTGGCTTGCTTACGTTGTATTCACTCGCGGAATCTAACACACCCGATCATCACGTGGTGCTTCGAAACAACAAGCTTTAGCAACGGTGCATACTAAGGGTGAACACTTTAGAACTTGAAATTTATGTGCATGAGGGATCATCTTATAATGCTACCGTCGTCTACTAAGCAATACAAGATGCATAAAGGATTAACATCACATGCAATTCATAATATGTGATATGATATGGCCTTTCTTCTTTGTGCTTCCGATCTCCATCTTCAAGCACGAACATGATCTCCATCATCACCGGCATTGCATCAAGGTCAATAACGCTTCTCCATGGTTGTCGTCCACCGGCTTCAACTATTACAACTACTTTGAATAGACATGCGGGTCTTAACATAAATTAAAGACAACCATATGGCTCCTGCCGGTTGCCAACTTACAATAAGGAACATTGCATACATCAAATATAATCACAATCATGGCCATATCACATCACTGCACACCCCTGCAAAAAAAGTTAGACGCCTCTACTTTCTTTGCATATTTTACGTGGTTTGGGGCTTTCAATAAGTGTCGTTCTAATTTACGAACAAGAACCACAACATTGATACTAGTATTGTTAATCACCCGTTGTAAATTGGATCTCCACTATGCTGGGAGAAACAGGCACCCGCAAAGCCACTTATGCAATACGAGTTGCATGTCAAGCGTGGAGCAAGTCTCATGAACGATGTCATGTAAGGTTAGCCCGGGCCGCTTCATCCCAACATCCCGCAAGATGCAAAGTACACAAGAAGCAATCGACAATAAAAGCATCAATGCCCACAATGACCATTGTGTTCTACTCGTGCAACAGATCTACATATAGACACGACTATGATACCACTGTAGGGTTTCGTAGCATGGAAAACAAAAAATTTCTACCGCATACAAACAAACAAGCCAAGATCTATCTACTAGATTGTAGCAACGAGTCGATGGAATAACTCACCCTCGAAGATTCCAAAGTGTTTAACGAGAGCAGATTCTCGTGGGTGATGTAGTCGTACTCTTTCCGATCTCAAGATCGCGTAGACGATCCTTCCGGCGCCGCGTTCCGGCAGCGCTCCCGCAGTCGGTCACACGTTCGGTACTCGACGAAGACCTTCCTCTCCCTTGTTCCAGCAGGCAGCGGAGGTTGTATCACTCTCCTCGCAATTCCGGCAGCACAACGGTGTGGTACCGGAAGTAGAGGGGAGATCTCGCAGGGCTTCGCCTTAAGCCGGAGCGAGTATGGTGGAGTATGAGAGAGCTTTGGTGATCTAGGGTTTAGACACACCAATTAGAAAGCTCTAAACCGGAGGCTAGGGCAATTGGAAGCTCTAACTTGACGGCTTGGGAGAAATCCCTAGGCTGTGGCTAGGGTTTAGGTTTAGAGGAGAGGGACTTGTATGCTAGGAGGGAGCCCTGCCCCTCCTTATATAGGTGGAGGGGCTGGCCGGCCAAGGGGAGGGAGTGGAGTCCCTCCCCAACTCGGCTTGGGTGGGGCACCGGCTTGGGGAGGAGGGAATCCCTCCCCAACTCGGTTTCCACTTCTCCTCCTCTTTCCAAAAAATTGCCGTTTGACTTTCAAACTACCTGTTTGACTTTTCAATTTAGGATTTAAATAAACCCTTTATTTTGTACAGCAAAGACACCTAGTACATGATGCAATCATTCCAACTTACAATGACACATTCATGTACCCTCCCCCCCCCCGGAGTGCCGGACATTCCGGAACCTTCTAGAATGTTCTCGACGAAAACACCGGAACCATTCCCCAATTCCGAAACAGGACTTTCCTTATATGAATCTTATTCTCCGGACCATTCCGGATCTCCTCGTGATATCCCGAATCCCATTCGAGACTCCGAACAACATTCGGTCTCTTTCTCATCATTCCATAACTACTCAAACAACGTCGAATCCTTAAGTGTGTCTCCCTACGGTTCGTGAATTATACGGACATGATCGAGATACTTCTCCGATCAATAACTAATAGAGGAATCTGGAAATTCATATGGCTCCCACATATTTCTACGATTACTTTGCGATCAAATGAACCACTTACATACGATATCAATTTCCCTTTGTCTCACGATAGTTTACTTATCCGAGGTTATGATCGTCGGTATCTCTGCATACCTAGTTCAACCTCGTTACTGATAAGTACTCTTTTCTTGTTCCCGTGATATGTGATCCCTTGTGAGCTCGTCACATGCTTGCAAGCTAATTGGATGACATTTCACTGAGAGGGCCCAGAGTATATCTATCCGTCATATGGATGGACAAATCCCACTCTTGATCCATGTGTTTCAACCAATACTTTCTGAACACTCAATGACACCTTTATAGCCACCCAGTTACGGTGTGGTGTTTGATGTCATCAAAGCATCCATCCGGCAAAGGTGATATGCATGATCTCATGGTTAAAGGAATCAGATAACTATGTATCAGAAAGCATATAGCAATTGAACTATTAAAATGACTTGATCTTTATGCTACACTTATCTATAGGAGTATGTCCACCATATCATTCTCCTAACGATATGATCTTGTTGTTAATAACATATCAATGTTCATGATAGGGAAACCACAATCATCTATTAACCAACAAGCTAGTATTATACAGAGGCTTTACTAGGGACTTCAAATTAGGTTTACAAATCACACAAGTATTAATGTTTCCTTGTTAATACTATTATAGCATGAATGTAAACATTTATCATAAACACAAAGATATAATAATAACTATATTTATTATTGCCTCTAGGGCATATCTCCAACAGATGGGTCAACCTATAGTGTGATAGAAGCAGTTGCGACACCACACCCAACTGGAGCATGTTTGGGTCATCAAGGTGTGGCTTTTGAGACTACATAACACAGATGCATTTATCTCTAGGGACTCCATTTGACGAGGGTTTAACTCATCAATTCCCATTGTTATGGACATGGGTTTTTGGGAAGGAGGGAGCACTGGAAGCATCAATCGGCTAGCAAACAAGCACACATGGGCGCAAGGTTGTCCCAGGTTCAGGCCTCGTAGAGGTCCCTACTCCGTCTTGTCTGCTCTTGGAATTAATGAAGGAAACGAAGATTACAATGGTGCGTAGATGCAATCCGGCGAGAGTTATGGAAACTAGGGTTGCGTGTGTCCTCCTCGCCGCCCCCTCCTGGCCATTATATAAATAGGCCAGGTCTCAGGTAGCGGGTCGATTCGGTTACAGATTAGGGTTTGCCCTTCAAACTTTGTATCTTTAGACCTCTTCTTGTCTCGCAAGTTATCGCTAGTCCGTAGGCCACTCGAAGTCTTCATTAGGCCGTGGCAGCACTGTGGGCGTCCATCGTATTTGGACCATATATACAAGCCTGGAGTACCTGTAGGGTATACCCATGTCACCATTTGTGCAAACAACCATGGATGTCAGAAAGCCCAGAGAGCCCCTAGAATATGCAACTGCCACATGGAGATGGTGAACCTGTAGTGTGACAGAAGTAGTTGCATCACCATACCCAACTGGAGTGTGTGTGGGTCATCAAGGTGTTGCTTTTGAGACTCCATAACACAGATGCATTGATCTGTAGGGACTCCATTTGTGTCAAACAACCATGGTGGTCAGAAAGCCCATAGAGCCCCTAGAATATGCAACTGTCACATGGAGATGGGTGAACCTGTAGTGTGACAGAAGCAGTTGCATCACCACACCCAACTGGAGTGTGTGTGGGTCATCAAGGTGTGGATTTTGGGACTACATAACATAGATGCATTGATCTGTAGGGACTCCATTTGTGTCAAACAACCATGGTGGTCAAAAAGCCTAGAGATCCGCTAGAATATGCAACCGCCACATGGAGATGGGTGAACCTATAGTGTGATAGAAGCAGTTGCGACACCACACCCAACTGGAGCATGTGCGGGTCATCAAGGTGTGGCTTTTGAGACTACATAACACAGATGCATTTATCTCTAGGGACTCCATTTGACGAAGGTTTAACTCATCAATGCCCATTGTTTTGGACTTGGGTTTTTGAGAAGGAGGGAGCACTGGAAGCATCAATCGGCTAGCAAACAAGCACACATGGGCGCAAGGTTGACCCAGGTTCAGGCCTCGTAGAGGTCCCTACTCTGTCTTGTCTGCTCTTCGAATTAATGAAGGAATCGAAGATTACAATGGTGCGTAGATGAAATCTGGCGAGAGTTGTAGAAACTAGGGTTGCGTGTGTCCTCCTCGCCGCCCCCTCCTAGCCATTATATAAATAGGCCAGGTCTCAGGTAGCAGGTCGAGTCGGTTACAGATTAGGGTTTGCCCTTCAAACTTTGTATCTATAGACCTCTTCTTGTCTCGCAAGTTATCGGTAGTCCGTAGGCCACTCGAAGTCTTCATTAGGCCGTGGCAACACTGTGGGCGTCCATCGTATTTGGACCGTATATACAAGACTCGAGTACCTGTAGGGTATACCCATGTCACCATTTGTGTCAAACAACCATGGATGTCAGAAATCCAAGAGAGCCCCTAGAATATGCAACGGCCACATGCAGATGGTGAACCTGTAGTGTGACAGAAGCAGTTGCATCACCACACCCAACTGGAGTGTGTGTGAGTCATCAAGGTGTGGCATTTGAGACTACATGATAGAGATGCAATGATCTGTAGGGACTCCATTTGTGTCAAACAACCATGGTGGTCCAAAATCCTAGAGAATAACTAGAATATGCAACTGCCACATGGAGATGGGTGAACCTGCAGTGTGACAGAAGCTGTTGCATCACCACACCCAACTAGAGTGTGTGTGGGTCATCAAGTTGTGGCTTTTGAGACTCCATAAAACAGATGCATTGATTTGTAGGGACTCCACTTGTGTCAAACAACCATGGTGGTCAGAAAGCCCACAGAGCCCCTAGAATATGCAACTGCCACATGGAGATGGGGGAACCTGCAGTGTGACAGAAGCAGTTGCATCACCACACCCAACTTGACTGTGTGTGGGTAATCAATGTGTGGCTTTTGAGACTACATAACACAGATGCATTGATCGGTAGGGACTCCATTTGTCTCAAACAAGCATGGTGGTCAGCAAGCGCAGAGAGACCCTAGAATATGCAACTGCCACATGGAGATGGGTGAATCTGCAGTGTGACAGAAGTAGTTGCATTACCACACCCAACTAGAGTGTGTGTGGGTCATCAAGGTGTGGGTTTTGACACTATGTAAGACAGATGTATTGATCTGTAGGGACTCCATTTGTGTCAAACAACCATGGTGGTCAGAAAGCCCAGAGAGCCCCTAGAATATGCAACTGCCACATGGAGATTGTGAACCTGAAGTGTGACAGAAGCAGTTGCATCACCACACCCAACTGGAGTGTGTGTGGGTCATCAAGGTGTGGCTTTTGAGACTACATAACACAGTTGCATTTATCTCTCGGGACTCCATTTGACGAGGGTTTAACTCATCAATGCCCATTGTTATGGACTTGGGTTTTTGAGAAGGAGGGAGCACTGGAAGCATCAATCGGCTAGGAAACAAGCACACATAGGCGCAAGGTTGACCCAGGTTCAGGCCTCGTAGAGGTCCCTACTCCGTCTTGTCTGCTCTTGGAATTAATGAAGGAATCGAAGATTACAATGGTGCATAGATGCAATCTGGCGAGAGTTGTGGAAACTAGGGTTGCGTGTGTCCTCCTCGCCGCCCCCTCCTGGCCATTATATAAATAGGCCAGGTCTCAGGTAGCAGGTCGAGTCGGTTACAGATTAAGGTTTTCCCTTCAAACTTTGTATATTTATACCTCTTCTTTTCTCGCAAGTTATCGGTAGTCCATAGGCCACTCGAAGTCTTCATTAGGCCGTTGCAACACTGTGGGCGTCCATCGTATTTGGACCGTATATACAAGACTCGAGTACCTGTAGGGTATACCCATGTCACCATTTGTGTCAAACAACCATGGATGTCAGAAAGCCCAGAGAGCCCCAAGAATATGCAACTGCCACATGGAGATGGTGAACCTGTAGTGTGACAGAAGTAGTTGCATCACCACACCCAACTGGAGTGTGTGTGGGTCATCAAGGTGTGGCATTTGAGACTACATGACAGAGATGCATTGATCTGTAGGGACTCCATTTGTGTCAAACAACCATGGTGGTCAGAAATCCGAGAGAGTCCCTAGAATATGCAACTGCCACATGGAGATGGGTGAACCCGTAGTGTGACAGAAGCAATTGCATCACCACACCCAACTAGAGTGTGTGTGGGTCATCAAGTTGTGGCTTTTGATACTACATAACAGAGATGCATTGATTTGTAGGGACTCCACTTGTGTCAAACAACCATGTTGGTCAGAAAGCCCACAGAGCCCCTAGAATATGCAACTGCCACATGGAGATGGGTGAACCTGCAGTGTGACAGAAGCAGTTACTACATAACACAGATGCATTGATCTGTAGGGACTCCATTTGTGTCAAACAACCATGGTGGTCAGAAAGCCCAGAGAGCCCCTAGAATATGCAACTGCCACATGGAGATGGGTGAATCTGCAGTGTGACAGAAGCAGTTGCATCACCACACCCAACTAGAGTGTGTGTGGGTCATCAATGTGTGGGTTTTGACACTATGTAGGACAGATGAATTGATCTGTAGGGACTCCATTTGTGTCAAACAACCATGGTGGTCAGAAAGCCCAGAGAGCCCCTAGAATATGCAATTGCCACATGGAGATTGTGAACCTGAAGTGT
Organism: Avena sativa; assembly: GCA_916181665.1. Lineage (NCBI taxonomy): Eukaryota > Viridiplantae > Streptophyta > Magnoliopsida > Poales > Poaceae > Avena > Avena sativa. The sequence continues at coordinate 328,311,266 of OV702289.1, forward strand.
GACGGAAGCAGTTGCATCACCACACCCAACTGGAGTGTGTGTGGGTCATCAAGGTGTGGCTTTTGAGACTACATAACACAGGTGCATTGATCTGTAGGGACTCCATTTGTGTCAAACAACCATGGTGGTTATAAAGCACAGAGAGCCCCTAGAATATGCAACTGCCAAATGGAGATGGGTGAAACTGCACTGTGACAGAAGCAGTTACATCACCACACCCAATTGGAGAGTGTGTGGGTCATCAAGGTGTGGCTTTTGAGAAACCATTACACAGATGCATTGATCTGTAGGGACTCAATTTGTGTCAAACAACCATGGTGGTCAGAAATCGTAGAGAGCCCCTAGAATATGCAACTTCCACATGGAGATGGGTGAACCTGCAGCGTGACAGAAGCAGATGAATCACCACACCCAACTAGAGTGTGTGCGGGTCATCAGGGTATGCCTTTTGAGAATACATAACACAGATGCATTGATCTTTAGGGACTCCATTTGTGTCAAACAACCATGGTGGTCCGAAAGCCCCGAGAGCCCCTAGAATATGCCCCTTCCACATGGAGATGGTGAACCTGGAGTGTGACAGAAGCAGTTGCATCACCACACCTAACTGGAGTGTGTGTGGGTCATCAAGTTGTGTCTTTTGAGACTCTATAACACAAATGCATTGATCTGTAGGGACTCCACTTGTGTCAAACAACCATGGTGGTCAGAAAGCCCATAGAGCCCCTAGAATATGCAACTGCCACATGGAGATGGGTGAACCTGCAGTGTGACAGAAGCAGTTGCATCACCACACCGAACTGAGTGTGTGTGGGTCATCAAGGTGTGGCTTTTGAGACTACATAACACAGATGCATTGATCTCTAGGGACTCTATTTGTGTCAAACAACCATGGTGGTCAGAAAGCACAGATAGCACCTAGAATATACAACTGCCACATGGAGATGAGTGAACCTGTAGTGGGACAGAACCAGTTGCATAACCACACCCAACTGGAGTGTGTGTGGGTCATCAAGGTGTGCCTTTTGAGACTATATAACACAGATGCATTGATCTGTAGGGACTCCATTTTTCTCAAACAACAATGGTGGTCAGAAATCCCAGAGAGCTCGTAGAATATGCAACTGCCACACGGAGATGGGTGAACCTACAGTGTGACAGAAGCAGTTGCATCACCACACCCAACTGGAGTGTGTGTGGGTCATCAAGGTGTGGATTTTGAGACTACATAACGCAGATGCATTGATCTCTAGGGACTCCATTTGTGTTAAACAACCATGGTGGTCAGAAAGCCCAGAGAGCCCCTAGAATATGCAACTGCCACATGGAGATGGGTGAATCTGTAGTGTGACAGAATCAGTTGCATCACCACATCCAACTAGAGTGTGTGTGTCGGTCATCAAGGTGTGGCTTTTGAGACAACATAACATAGATGCATTGATCTCTTGGGACTCCATTTGTGTCAAACAACCATGGTGGTCAGAAATCCCAGAGAACCCCTAGAATATGCAATTGCCACAGGGAGATGGGTGAACCTAAAGTGTGACAGAAGCAGTTGGATCATTACACCCAACTGGAGTGTGTGTGGGTCATCAAGGTGTGCCTTTTGAGACTACATAACACATATGCAGTGATCTGTAGGGACTCCATTTGTGTCAAACAACCATGGTGGTCAGAAAGCCCAGTGAGCCCCTAGAATATGCATCTGCCACATGGAGATGGGTGAACCTGCAGTGTGACAGAAGCAGTTGCATCACCACACTTATCTTGAGTGTTTGTGGGTCATCAAGGTGTGGCTTTTGAGACTACATAACATAGATGCATTGATCTCTAGGGAGTCCATTTGTGTTAAACAACCATGGTGGTCAAAAAGCCCATAGAGCCCCTAGAATATGCAACTACCACATGGAGATGGGTGAACCTGTAGTGTGACAGAAGTGGTTGCATCACCACACCCAACTGGAGTGTGTGTGGGTCATCAATGTGTGGCTTTTGAGACTACATAACGCAGATGCATTGATCTCTAGGGACTCCATTTGCGTCAAATAACCACGGTGGTCAGAAAGCCTAGAGAGCCCCTAGAATATGCAACTGCCACCTGGAGATGGGTGAACCTGTAGTGTGACAGAAGCAGTTCCATCACCACATCCAACTGGAGTGTGTGTGGGTCATCAAGGTGTGGCTTTTGAGACTCCATAACACAGATGCATTGATCTGTAGGGACTCCATTTGTGTCAAACAACGATGGTGGTCAGAAATCCTAGAGAGCCCCTAGAATATGCAACTTCCACATGGAGTTGGGTGAACCTGAAGTGTGACAGAAGCAGTTGCATCACCACACCCAACTGGAGTGTGTGTGGGTCATCGAGGTGTGGCTTTTGAGACTACATAATACAGATGCATTGATCTGTAGGGACTCCATTCGTATCAACCAACCATGGTATTCAGAAAGTCTAGAGAGTCCCTAGGATATGCAACTTCCACATGGAGATGGGTGAACCTGAAGTGTGACAGAAGCAGTTGCATCACTACACCCAACTGGAGTGTGTGTGGGTCATCAAGGTGTGGCTTTTGAGACTACATAACACATATGCATTGATCTGTAGGGACTCCATTTGTGTCAAACAACCATGGTGGTTAGAAAGCCTAGAGAGCCCCTAAAATATGCAACTGCCACATGGAGATGGTGAACCTGCAGTCTGACAGAAGCAGTTGCGTCACCACACCTAACTGGAGTGTGTGTGGGTCATCAAGGTGTGGCTTTTGAGACTCCATAACGCAGATGCATTGACCTGTATGGACTCCATTTGTGTCAAACAACCATGGTGGTCTGAAAGCCCATAGAGCCCCTAGAATATGCAACTGTCACATGGAGATGGGTGAACCTGTAGTGTGACAGAAGCAGTTGCATCACCACACCCAACTGGAGTGTGTGTGGGTCATCAAGGTGTGGATTTTGGGACTACATAACATAGATGCATTGATCTGTAGGGACTCCATTTGTGTCAAACAACCATGGTGGTCGGAAAGCCCAGAGATCCCCTAGAATATGCAACTGCCACATGGAGATGGGTGAACCTATAGTGTGATAGAAGCAGTTGCGACACCACACCCAACTGGAGCATGTGTGGGTCATCAAGGTGTGGCTTTTGAGACTACATAACACAGATGCATTGATCTCTAGGGACTCCATTTGACGAGGGTTTAACTCATCAATGCCCATTGTTATGGACTTGGGTTTTTGAGAAGGAGGGAGCACTTGAAGCATAAATCGGCTAGCAAACAAGCACACATGGGTGCAAGGTTTACCCAGGTTCAGGCCTCGTAGAGGTCCCTACTCCGTCTTGTATGCTCTTGGAATTAATGAAGGAATCGAATATTACAATGGTGCGTAGATGCAAACTGGCGAGAGTTGTGGAAACTAGGGTAGCGTGTGTCCTCCTCGCCGCCCCCTCCTGGCCATTATATAGATAGGCCAGGTCTCAAGTACAGGTCGAGTCTGTTACAGACTAGGGTTTGCCCTTCAAACTTTGTATCTTTAGACCTCTTCTTGTCTCGCAAGTTATCGGTAGTCCGTAGGCCACTCAAATCCTTCATTAGGCCGTGGCAACACTGTGGGCGTCCATCGTATTTGGACCGTATATACAAGACTCGAGTACCTGTAGGGTATACCCATGTCACCATTTGTGTCAAACAACCATGGATGTTAGAAAGGCCAAAGAGCCCCTAGAATATGCAACTGCCACATGGAGATGGTGAACCTGTAGTGTGACAGAAGTAGTTGCATCACCACACCCAACTGGAGTGTGTGTGGGTCATCAAGGTGTAGTATTTGAGACTACATGACAGAGATGCATTGATCTGTAGGGACTCCATTTGTGTCAAACAACCATGGTGGTCAGAAATCCCAGAGAGTCCCTAGAATATGCAACTGCCACATGGATATGGCTAAACGTGCAGTGTGACAGAAGCAGCTGCATCACCACACCCAACTTGAGTGTGTGTGGGTAATCAATGTGTGGCTTTTGAGACTACATAACACAGATGCATTGATCTGTAGGGACTCCATTTGTGTCAAACAACCATGGTGGTCTGAAAGCCCAGAGAGCCCCTAGAATATGCAACTGCCACATGGAGATGGGTGAATTTGCAGTGTGACAGAAGTAGTTGCATCACCACACCCAACTAGAGTGTGTGTGGGTCATCAAGGTGTGGGTTTTGACACTATGTAACACATATGCATTGATCTGTAGGGACTCCATTTGTGTCAAACAATAATTGTGGTCAGAAATCCCAGAGAGCCAATATAATATGCAACTGCCACATGGAGATTATGAACCTGAAGTGTGACAGAAGCAGTTGCATCACCACACCCAACTGGAGTGTGCGTGGGTCACCAAGGTGTGGCTTTTGAGACTACATAACACAGATGCATTGATCTGTAGGGACTCCATTTGTGTTAAACAACCATGGTTGTTATAAAGCCCAGAGAGCCCCTATAATATGCAACTGCCACATGGAGATGGGTGAACCTGCACTGTGACAGAAGCAGTTACATCACCACACCCAACTGGAGTGTGTGTGGGTCATCAAGGTGTGGATTTTGAGAAACCATAACACATATGCATTGATCTGTAGGGACTCCATTTGTGTCAAACAACCATGGTGGTCAGAAATCCTAGAGAGCCCCTAGAATATGCAACTTCCACATGGAGATGGGTGAACCTGCAGTGTGACAGAAGCAGTTGAATCACCACACCCAACTAGAGTGTGTGTGGGTCATCAAGGTGTGGCTTTTGAGACTACATAACACAGATGCATTGATCTTTAGGGACTCCATTTGTGTCAAACAACCATGGTGGTCCGAAAGCCCAGAGAGCCCCTAGAATATGCAACTGCCACATAGAGATGGTGAACCTGGAGTGTGACAGAAGCAGTTGCATCACCACACCTAACTGGTGTGCGTGTGGGTCATCAAGTTGTGGCTTTTCAGACTCCATAACACAAATGCATTGATCTGTAGGGACTCCACTTGTGTCAAACAACCCTGGTGGTCAGAAAGCCCACAGAGCCCCAAGAATATGCAACTGCCACATGGAGATGGGTGAACCTGAAGTGTGACAGAAGCAGTTGCATTACCACACTGAACTGGAGTGTGTGTGGGTCATCAAGGTGTGGCTTTTGAGACTAAATAACACAAATGCATTGATCTGTAGGGACTCCATTTGTGTCAAACAACCATGGTGGTCCGGAAGCCCAGAGAGCCCCTGGAATATGCAACTGCCACATGGAGATGGTGAACCTGGAGTGTGACAGAAGCAGTTGCATCACCACACCGAACTGGAGTGTGTGTGGGTCATCAAGGTGTGGCTTTTGAGACTACATAACACGGATTCATTGATCTGTAGGGACTCCATTTGTGTCAAACAACCATGGTGGTCAGAAAGCCTAGAGAGCCCCTAGAATATGCAACTGCCACATGGAGATGGTGAACCTGGAGTGTGACAGAAGTAGTTGCGTCACCACACCCAACTGGAGTGTGTGTGGGTCATCAAGGTGTGGGTTTTGACACTACATAACACAGATGCATTGATTTGTAGGGACTCCATTTGTGTCAAACAACCATAGTGGTTATAAAGCCCAGAGAGCCCCTAGAATATGAAACTGCCACATGGAGCTGGGTTAACCTGCATTATGACAGAAGCAGTTGCATCACCACACCCAGCTGGAGTGTGTGTGGGTCATCAAGGTGTGGCTTTTGAGACTACATAACACAGATGCATTGATCTGTAGGGACTCCATTTGTGTTAAACAACCATGGTGGTCAGAAAGCCCAGAGAGCCCCTAGATATGCAACTGCCATATGGAGATGGGTGAACCTATAGTGTGATAGAAGCACTTGCGACACCACACCCAACTGGAGCATGTGTGGGTCATCAAGGTGTGGCTTTTGAGACTACATAACACAGATGCATTGATCTCTAGGGACTCCATTTGACGAGGGTTTAACTCATCAATGCCCATTGTTATGGACTTGGGTTTTTGAGAAGGAGGGAGCACTGGAATCATCAATCGGCTAGCAAACAAGCACACAGGGGCGCAAGGTTTACCCAGGTTCAGGCCTCGTAGAGGTCCATACTCCGTCTTGTCTGCTCTTGGAATTAACGATGGAATCGAAGATTACAATGGTGCGTAGATGCAATCTGGCGAGAGTTGTGGAAACTAGGGTTGCGTGTGTCCTCCTAGCCGTCCCCTCCTGGACATTATATAGATAGGCCAGGTCTCAGGTAGTAGGTCAAGTCGGTTACAGATTAGGGTTTTCCCTTCAAACTTCGTATCTTTAGACCTCTTCTTGTCTTGCAAGTTATCGGTAGTCCGTAGGCCACTCAAAGTCTTCATTAGGCCGTGGCAACACTGTGGGCGCCCACTGTATTTGGACCGTATGTACAAGACTCGAGTCACTATAGGTTATACCCATGTCACCATCTGTGTTAAACAACCATGGATGTCAGAAAGCCCAGAGACCCCTAGAATATGAAACTGCCACATGGAGATGGTGAACCTGTAGTGTGAAAAAAGTAGTTGCATCACCACACCCAACTGGAGTGTGTGTGGGTCATCAAGGTGTGGCTTTTGAGACTACATGATAGAGATGCATTGATCTATAGGGACTCCATTTCTGTCAAACAACCATGGTGGTCAGAAATCCCAGAGAGTCCCTAGAATATGCAACTGCCACATGGAGATGAGTAAACCTGCAGTGTGACAGAAGTAGTTGCATCACCACACCCAACTAGAGTGTGTGTGGGTGATCAAGTTGTGGCTTTTGAGACTCCATAACACAGATGCATTGATTCTTGTGTCAAACAACCATGGTGGTCAGAAAGCCCACAGAGCCCCTAGAATATGCAACTGCCACATGGAGATGGGTGAACCTGCAGTGTGACAGGAGCAGTTGCATCACCACACCCAACTTGAGTGTGTGTGGGTCATCAATGTGTGGCTTTTGAGACTACATAACACAGATGCATTGATCTGTAGGGACTCCATTTGTGTCAAACAACCATGGTGGTCAGAAAGCCCAGAGAGCCCCTAGAATATGCAACTGCCACATGGAGATGGGTGAATCTGCAGTGTGACAGAAGTAGTTGCATCACCACACCCAACTAGAGTGTGTGTGGGTCATCAAGGTGTGGGCTTTGACACTACGTAACACAAATGCATTGATCTGTAGGGACTCCATTTGTGTCAAACAACCATGGTGGTCAAAAAGCCTAGAGAGCCCCTACAATATCCAACTGCCACATGGAGATTGTGAACCTGAAGTGTGACAGAAGCAGTTGCATCACCACACCCAACTGGAGTGTGTGTGGGTCATCAAGGTGTGCCTTTTGAGACTACATAACACAGATGCATTGATCTGTAGGGACTCCATTTGTGTCAAACAACCTTGGTGGTTATAAAGCCCAGAGAGCCCCTAGAATATGCAAATGCCACATGGAGATGGGTTTACCTGCACTGCGACAGAAGCAGTTACATCACCACACCCAACTGGAGTGTGTGTGGGTCATAAAGGTGTGGCTTTTAAGAATTCATAACACAGATGCATTGATCTGTAGGGACTCCATTTCTGTCAAACAACCATGATTGTCAGAAAGCCTAGAGAGCCCCTAGAATATGCAACTGCCACATGGATATGGGTGAACCTGCAGTGTGACAGAAGCAGTTGCATCACCACACCCAACTAGAGTGTGTGTGGGTCATCAGGGTGTGGCTTTTGAGACTACATAACACAGATGCATTGATCTGTAGGGACTCCATTTGTGTCAAACAACCATGGTGGTCCGAAAGCCAGAGAGCCCCTAAATATGCAATTGTCACATGGAGATGGTGAACCTGGAGTGTGACAGAAGAAGTTGCATCACCACACCTAACTGGAGTGTGTGTGGGTCATCAAGTTGTGGCTTTTTAGACTCCATAACACAGATGCATTGATCTGTAGGGACTCCACTTGTGTCAAACAACCATGGTGGTCAGAAAGCCCACAAAGCCCCTAGAATATGCAACTGCCACATGTAGATGGGTGAACCTGCACTGTGATAGAAGCAGTTGCATCACCACACCGAACTGGAGTGTGTGTGGGTCATCAAGGTGTGGCTTTTGAGACTACATAACACAGATGCATTGATCTGTAGGGACACCATTTGTGTCAAACAACCATGGTGGTCAGAAAGCCTAGAGAGCCCCTAGACTATGCAACTGCCACATGGAGAAGGTGAACCAGGAGTGTGACAGAAGTAGTTGCATCACCACACCCAACTGGAGTGTGTGTGGGTCATCAAGGAGTAGTTTTTGACACTACATAACACAAATGCATTGATCTTTAGGGACTCCATTCGTGTCAAACAACCATGGTGGTGAGAAAGCCCAGAGAGCCCCTAGAATATGCAACTGCCACATGGAGATGGTGAACCTGAAGTGTGACAGAACCAGTTGCATCACCACACCCAACTGGAGTGTGTGTGGGTCATCAAGGTGTGGCTTTTGATACTACGTAACACATATGCATTGATCTGTATGGACTCCATTTGTGTCAAACAACCATAGTGGTTATCAATACCAGAGAGCCCCTAGAATATGAAACTTCCACATGGAGATAGGTGAACCTGCAGTATGACAGAAGCAGTTGCATCAGCACACCCAACTGGAGTGAGTGTGGGTCATCAAGGTGTGGCTTTTGAGACTACATAACACAGATGCATTGATCTCTAGGGACTTGATTTGTGTCAAACAACCATGGTAGTCAGAAAGCCTAGAGAGCCCCTAGAATATGCAACTGCCACATGGAGATGGGTGAACCTATAGTGTGACAGAAGCAATTGCATCACTACACCCAACTAGAGTGTGTGTGGGTCATCAAGGTGTGGCTTTTGAGACTGCATAACACAGATGCATTGATCTGTAGGGATTCCATTTAAGTCAAACAACCATGGTGGTCAGAAAGCCCAGAGAGCCCCTAGAATATGCAACTGTCACATGGAGATGGTGAACCTGCAGTGGGACAGAAGAAGTTGCATCAAGGTGAACCTACAATGTGACAGAAGCAGTTGCATCACCACGCCCAACTAGAGTGTGTGTGGGTCATCAAGGTCTGGTTTTGAGACTAGATAACACAGATGCATTGATCTGTAGGGTCTACATTTATGTCAAACTACCATGGTGGTCAGAAAGCCCAGAGAGCCCCTAGGATATGCAACTGCCACATGGAGATGGGTGAACCTGCAGTGTGATAGAACCTGTTGCATCACCACACCCTACTGGAGTGTGTGGGTCAACAAGGTATGGCTTTTGAGACTACATAACATAGATGCATTGATCTGTAGGGACTCCATTTGTGTCAAACAACCATGGTGCTCAGAAAGCCCAGAGAGCCCTTAGAATATGCAACTGCCACATGGAGATGGGTGTACCTATAGGTTGACAGAAGTAGTTGCATCACCACACCCAACTAGATTGTGTGTGGGTCATCAAGGTGTGGGTTTTGACACTACATAACACAAATGCATTGATCTGTAGGGACTCCATTCGTGTCAAACAACCATGGTGGTGAGAAAGCCCAGAGAGCCCCTAGAATATGCAACTGCCACATGGAGATGGTGAACCTAAAGTGTGACAGAACCAGTTGTATCACCACACCCAACTGGAGTGTGTGTGGGTCATCAAGGTGTGGCTTTTGATACTACGTAACACATATGCATTGATCTGTACGGACTCCATTTGTGTCAAACAACCATAGTGGTTATAAATCCCAGAGAGCCCCTAGAATATGAAACTGCCACATGGAGATAGGTGAACCTGCAGTATGACAGAAGCAGTTGCATCACCACACCCAACTGGAGTGTGTGTGGGTCATCAAGGTGTGGCTTTTGAGTCTACATAACACAGATGCATTGATCTCTAGGGACCATAGAGAGCCCCTAGAATATGCAACTGTCACATGGAGATGGTGAACCTGCAGTGGGACAGAAGAAGTTGCATCACCACACCCAACTGCAGTATGTGTGGGTCATCAAGGTGTGGCTTTTGAGACTACATAACATAGATGCATTGATCTGTAGGGACTCCATTTGTGTCAAACAACCATGGTGGTCAGAAATCCAGATAGCCCCTGGAATATGCAACTTCCACATGGAGATGGGTGAACCTGCAGTGTGACAAAAGTAGTTGCATCACCACACCCAACTGGAGTGTGTGTGGGTCATCAAGGTGTGGCTTTTGAGACTACATAACATAGATGCATTGATCTGTAGGGACTCCATTTGTGTCAAACAACCATGGTGGTCAGAAATACAGATAGCCCCTGGAATATGCAACTTCCACATGGAGATGGGTGAACCTGCAGTGTGACAAAAGTAGTTGCATCACCACACCCAACTGGAGTGTGTGTGGGTCATCAAGGTGTGGCTTTTGATACTACATAACACAGATGCATTGATCTGTAGGGGCCCCATTTGTGTCAACCAACCATGGTGGTCAGAAAGCCTAGAGAGCCCCTAAACAATGCAACTGCCACATGGAGATGGTGAACCTATAGTGTGTCAGAAGCAGTTGCATCACCACACCCAACTGGAGTGTGTGTGGGTCATCAAGGTGTGGCTTTCGAGACTCCATAACATAGATGCATTGATCTATAGGTAGTCCATTTGTGTCAAACAACCATGGTAGTCTGAAAGCGCATAGAGCCCCTAAAATATGCAACTGCCACATGGAGATGGGTGAACTTGCAGTGTGACAGAAGCAGTTGCATCACCACACCCAACTGGAGTGTGTCTGGGTCATCAAGATGTGGCTTTTGAGACTACATAACACGAATGCATTGATCTGTAGGGACTCAATTTCTGTTAAACAACCATGGTGGTCAGAAAGCCTAGAGAGCCCCTAGAATATGCAACTGCCAAATGGAGATGAGTGAACCTACAGTGTGACAGAGGCAGTTGCTTCACCACACCCAACTGGAGTGTGTGTGGGTCCTCAAGGTGTGGATTTTGAGAATCCAAAACATAGATGCATTGATCTGTAGGGACTCCATTTGTGTCAAACAACCATGGTGGTAAAAAATCCTAGAGTGCCGCCAGAATATGCAACTGCCACATGGAGATGGGTGAACCTACAGTGTGACCGAAGCAGTTGCATCCCCACACCCAACTAGAGTGTGTGTGGGTCATCAAGGTCTGGCTTTTGAGACTAGATAACACAGATGCATTGATCTGTAGGGTCTCCATTTATGTCAAACTACCATGGTGGTCAGAAAGCCCAGAGAGCCCCTAGAATATGCAACTGCCACATGGAGATGGTGAACCTGCAGTGTGATAGAACCTGTTGCATCACCACACCCTACTGGAGTGTGTGGGTCATCAAGGTATGGCTTTTGAGACTACATAACATAGATGCATTGATCGGTAGGGGCTCCATTTGTGTTAAACAACCATGGTGCTCAGAAAGCCCAGAGAGCCCTTAGAATATGCAACTGCCACATGGAGATGGGTGTACCTGTAGGTTGTTAGAAGTAGTTGCATCACCACACCCAACTAGATTGTGTGTGGGTCATCAAGGTGTGGGTTTTGACACTACATAACACAAATGCATTGATCTGTAGGGACTCCATTCGTGTCAAACAACCATGGTGGTGAGAAAGCCCAGAGAGCCCCTAGAATGTGCAACTGCCACATGGAGATGGTGAACCTGAAGTTTGACATAACCAGTTGCATAACCACACCCAACTGGAGTGTGTGTGGGTCATCAAGGTGTGGCTTTTGATACTACGTAACACATATGCATTAATCGGTACGGACTCCATTTGTGTCAAACAACCATAGTGGTTATAAATCCCAAAGAGCCCCTAGAAAATGCAACTGCCACATGGAGATAGGTGAACCTGCAGTATGACAGAAGCAGTTGCATCACCACACCCAACTGGAGTGTGTGTGGGTCATCAAGGTGTGGCTTTTGAGACTACATAACACAGATGCATTGATCTGTAGGGAGTCCATTTCTGTCAAACAACCATGGTGGTTATAAAGCCCAGAGAGCCCTTAGAATATGCAACTGCCACATGGAGATGGGTGAACCTATAGTGTGACAGAAGCAATTGCATCACTACACCCAACTAGAGTGTGTGTGGGTCATCAAGGTGTGGCTTTTGAGAATATAACACGAATGCATTGATCTGTAGGGACTCCATTCGTGTCAAACAACCATGGTGGTCAGAAAGACCAGAGAGCCCCTAGAATATGCAACTGCCAAATGGAGATGAGTGAACCTACAGTGTGACAGAGGCAGTTGCATCACCAGACCAAACTGGAGTATGTGTGGGTCATCATGGTGTGGCTTTTGAGAATCCATCACACGGATGCATTGATCTGTAGGGACTCCATTTGTGTCAAACAACCATGGTGGTAAAAAATCCTAGAGAGTCGCCAGAATATGCAACTGCCAAATGGAGATGGGTGAACCTGTAGTGTGACAGAAGCAGTTGCATCACCACACCCAACAAGAGTGTGTGTGGGTCATCAAGGTCTGGCTTTTGAGACTAGATAACACAGATGCATTGATCTGTAGGGTCTCCATTTATGTCAAACTACCATGGTGGTCAGAAAGCCCAGAGAGCCCCTAGAATATGCAACTGCCACATGGAGATGGGTGAACCTGCAGTGTGACAGAAGCTGTTGCATCACCACACCCAACTCGATTGTGTGGGTCATCGAGGCATGGCTATTGAGACTACATAACATAGATGCATTAATCTGTAGGGACTCCATTTGTGTCAAACAACCATGGTTCTCAGAAAGACCAGAGAGCCCTTATAATATGCAACTGCCACATGGAGATGGGTGAACCTGCAGGTTGACAGAAGTAGTTGCGTCACCACACCCAACTAGAGTGTGTGTGGGTCATCATGGTGTGGGTTTTGACAGTACATAACACAGATGCATTGATCTGTAGGGACTCCATTTGTGTCAAACAACCATGGTGCTTAGGAATCCCAGAGAGCCCCTAGAATATGCAACTGCCACATGGAGATGGGTGAACCTGAAGTGTGACAGAAGCAGTTGCATCACCACACCTAACTGGAGTGTGTGTGGGTCATAAAGGTGTGGCTTTTGAGACTACATAACACAGACGCATTGGTCTGTAGGGACTCCATTTCTGTCAAACAACCATGGTGGTCAGAAAGCCCAGAGAGCCGCCAGAATATGCAACTGCCACATGGAGATGGGTGAACCTGCAGGTTGACAGAAGTAGTTGCATCACCACACCCAACTAGAGTGTGTGTGGGTCATCAAGGTGTGGGCTTTGACACTACATAACACAGATGCATTGATCTGTAGGGACTCCATTTGTGTCAAACAACCATGGTGGTCAGGAAGCCCAGAGAGCCCCTAGAATATGCAACTGCCACATGGAGATGGGTGAACCTGCAGTGTGACAGAAGCAGTTGCATCACCACACCTAACTGGAGTGTGTGTGGGTCATCAAGGTGTGGCTTTTGAGACTACATAACGCAGATGCATTGATCTGTAGGGACTCCATTTGTGTCAAACAACAATCGTGGCCAGAAAGCCCAGAGAGCCCCTAGAATATGCAACTGCCACATGGAGATGGTGAACCTGAAGTCTGACAGAAGCAGTTGCATCACCACACACAACTGGACTGTGCGTGGGTCATCAAGGTGTGGCTTTTAAGACTACATAACAAAGATGCATTGATCTGTAGGGACTCCATTTCTGTCAAACAACCATGGTGGTTATAAAGCCCAGAGAGCCCCTAGAATATGCAACTGCCACATGGAGATGGGTGAACCTGCAGTGTGACAGAAGCAGTTGCATCACCACACCCAACTGGAGTGTGTGTGGGTCATCAAGATGTGGCTTTTGAGACTACATAACACGAATGCATTGATCTATAGGGACTCCATTCGTGTCAAACAACCATGGTGGTCAGAAAGCCCAGAGAGCCCCTAGAATATGCAACTGCCAAATGGAGATGAGTGAACCTACAGTGTGACAGAGGTAGTTGCATCACCACACCTAACTAGAGTGTTTGTGGGTCATCAAGGTGTGGCTTTTGAGATTCCATAACACAAATGCATTGATCTGTAGGGACTCCATTTGTGTCAAACAACCATGGTGGTAAAAAATCCTAGAGAGCCGCCAGAATATGCAACTGCCACATGGAGATGGGTGAACCTGCAGTGTGACAGAAGCAGTTGCACCACCACACCCAACTAGAGTGTGTGTGGGTCATCAAGGTCTGGCTTTTGAGACTACATAACACAGATGCATTGATCTGTAGGGTCTCCATTTGTGCCAAACAACCATGGTGGTCACAAAGCCTAGAGAGCCCCTAGAATATGCGACTGCCACATGGAGATGGGTGAACCTGCAGTGTGACAGAAGCAGTTGCATCACCACACCCAACTAGAGTGTGTGTGGGTAATCAAGGTGTGGCTTTTGAGACTACATAACACTGATACATTGATCTGTAGGGACTCCATTTGTGTCTAATAACCATGGTGGTCAGCAAGCCCAGAGAGCCCCTAGAATATGCAACTGCCACATGGAGATGGGTGAACCTGCAGTGTGATAGAAGCAGTTGCATCACCACACCCAACTAGAGTGTGTGTGGGTCATCAAGGTGTGGCTTTTGAGACTACATAACACAGATGCATTGATATGTAGGGACTCCATTTGTGTCAAACAACCATGGTGGTCAGAAAGCCCAGAGAGCCCCTAGAATATGCAACTAGCACATGGAGATGGGTGAACCTTCAGTGTGACAGAAGAAGTTGCATCACCACACCCAACTGGAGTGTGTGTGGGTCATCAAGGTGTGGCTTTTGAGAATCCATAGCACAGATGCATTGATCTGTAGGGACTCCATTTGTGTCAAACAACCATGGTGGTAAAAAATCCTAGAGAGCCGCCAGAATATGCAACTGCCACATGGAGATGGGTGAACCTGCAGTGTGACAGAAGCAGTTGCATCACCACACCCAACTAGAGTGTGTCTGGGTCATCAAGGTCTGGCTTTTGAGACTACATAACACAGATGCATTGATCTGTAGGGTCTCCCTTTATGTCAAACTACCATGGTGGTCAGAAATCCCAGAGAGCCCCTAGAACATGCAACTGCCACATGGAGATGGGTGAACCTGCAGTGTGACAGAAACAGTTGCATCACCACACCCAACTGGAGTGTGTGTGGGTCATCAAGATGTGCCTTTTGAGACTACATAACACGAATGCATTCATCTGTAGGGACTCCATTTGTGTCAAACAACCATGATGGTCATAAAGCCAAGAGAGCCCCTAGAATATGCAACTGCCACATGGAGATGGGTGAACCTTCAGTGTGACAGAGGAAGTTGCATCACCAAACCCAACTGGAGTGTGTGTGGGTCATCAAGGTGTGGATTTTGAGAATCCATAGCACATATGCATTGATCTGTAGGGACTCCATTTGTGTCAAACAACCATGGTGGTAAAAAATCCTAGAGAGCCGCCAGAATATGCAACTACCACATGGAGATGGCTGAACCTGCAGTGTGACAGAAGCAGTTGCATCACCACACCCAACTAGAGTGTGTGTGGGTCATCAAGGTCTGGCTTTTGAGACTACATAACACTGATGCATTGATCTGTAGGGTCTCCATTCATGTCAAACTACCATGGTGGTCAGAAAGCCCAGAGAGCCCCTAGAACATGCAACTGCCACATGGAGATGGGTGAACCTGCAGTGTGACAGAAACAGTTGCATCACCACACCCAACTGGAGTGTGTGTGGGTCATCAAGATGTAGCTTTTGAGACTACATAACACGAATGCATTGATCTGTAGGGACTCCATTTGTGTCAAACAACCATGGTGGTCAGAAAGCCCAGAGAGCCCCTAGAATATGCAACTACCAAATGGAGATGAGTGAACCTACAGTGTGACAGAGGCAGTTGCATCACCACAACCAACTAGAGTGTGTGTGGGTCATCAAGGTGTGGATTTTGAGAATCCATAACACATATGCATTGATCTGTAGGGACTCTATTTGTGTCAAACAACCATGGTGGTAAAAAATCCTAGAGAGCCGCCAGAATATGCAACTGCCACATGGAGATGGGTGAACCTGCAGTGTGACAGAAGCAGTTGCATCACCACACCCAACTAGAGTGTGTGTGGGTCATCAAGGTCTGGCTTTTGAGACTACATAACACAGATGCATTGATCTGTAGGGACTCCATTTGTGTCAAACAACCATGGTGGTCAGAAAGCCCCTAGAATATGCAACTGCCACATGGAGATGGGTGAACCTACAGTGTGACAGAAGAAATTGCATCACCACAATCAACTAGAGTGTGTGTGGGTCATCAAGGTGTGGCTTTTGAGACTACATAACACAGATGCATTGATCTGTAGGGACTCCATTTGTGTCGAACAACCATGGTGGTCCGCAAGCCCAGAGAGCCCCTAGAATATGCAACTGCCACATGGTGATGGGTGAACCTGCAGTGTGACAAAAGTAGCTGCATCAATACACCCAACTAGAGTGTGTGTGGGTCATCAAGGTGTGGCTTTTGAGACTACATCACACAGATGCATTGATATGTAGGGACTCCATTTGTGTCAAACAACCATGGTGGTCAGAAAGCACAGAGAGCCCCTAGAATATGCAACTGCCACATGGAGATGGGTGAACCTTCAGTGTGACCGAAGAAGTTGCATCACCACACCCAATTGGAGTGTGTGTGGGTCATCAAGGTGTGGCTTTTGTGACTACATAACACGGATGCATTGATCTCTAGGGACCCCATTTGTGTCAACCAACCATGGTGGTCAGAAAGCCAGAGAGACCCTAGAATATGCAACTTCCACATGGAGATGGGTGAACCCTCAGTGTGACAAAAGCAGTTGCATCACCACACCCAACTAGAGTGTGTGTGGGTCATCAGGGTGTGGCTTTTGAGACTACATAACACAGATGCATTGATATGTAGGGGCCCCACTTGTGTCAACTAACCATGGTGGTCAGAAAGCCTAGAGAGCCCCTAGAATATGGAACTGCCACATGGAGATGGTAAACCTACAGTCTGTCAGAAGCAGTTGCATCACCACACCCAACTGGAGTGTGTGTGGATCATCAAGGTATGGCTTTTGAGACTCCATAGCATAGATGCATTGATCTATAGGTACTCCATTTGTGTCAAACAACCATAGTAGTTAGAAAGCCCATAGAGCCCCTAAAATATGCAACTCCCACATGGAGATGGGTGAACCTGCAGTGTGTCAGAAGCAGTTGCATCACCACACCCAACTAGAGTGTGTGTGGGTCATCAAGGTGTGGCTTTTGAGACTACATAACACAGATGCATTGAGCTGTAGGGACTCCATTTGTGTCAAACAACCATGGTGGTCAGCAAGCCCAGAGAGCCCCTAGAATATGCAACTGCCACATGGAGATGGGTGAACCTGCAGTGTGACAGAAGCAGTTGCATCACCACACCCAACTAGAGTGTGTGTGGGTCATCAAGGTGTGGCTTTTGACACTACATAACACAGATGCATTGATATGTAGGGACTCCATTTGTGTCAAACAACCATGGTGGTCAGAAAGCCCCTAGAATATGCAACTGCCACATGGAGATGGGTGAACCTTCAGTGTGACAGAAGAAGTTGCATCACCACACCCAACTGGAGTGTGTGTGGGTCATCATGGTGTGGCTTTTGAGACTACATAACACGGATGCATTGATCTCTAGGGACCCCATTTGTGTCAAACAACTATGGTGGTCAGAAAGCCAGAGAGCCCCTAGAATATGCAACTTCCACATGAAGATGGGTGAACCTGTAGTGTGACAAAAGCAGTTGCATCACCACACCCAACTGGAGTGTGTGTGTGGGTCATCAAGGTGTGGCTTTTGAGACTACATAACACAGATGCATTGATATGTAGGGACCCCATTTGTGTCAACCAACCATGGTGGTCAGAAAGCCTAGAGAGCCCCTAGAATATGCAACTGCCACATGGAGATGGTGAACCTACAGTGTGTCAGAAGCAGTTGCATCACCACACCCAACTGAAGTGTGTGTGGGTCATCAAGGTATGGCTCTTGAGACTCCATAACATAGATGTATTGATCGTACTCCATTTGTGTCAAACAACCATAGTAGTCAGAAAGCCCATAGAGCCCCTAAAATATGCAACTCCCACATGGAGATGGGTGAACTTGCAATGTAACAGAAGCAGTTGCATCACCACACCCAACTGGAGTGTTTGTGGGTCATCAAGGTGTGGCTTTTGAGACTACATAACACGGATGCATTGATCTGCAGGGACTCCATTTGTGTCAAACAACCATGGTGGTCCGCAAGCCCAGAGAGCCCCTAGAATATGCAACTGCCACATGGAGATGGGTGAACCTGCAGTGTGACAAAAGTAGCTGCATCAATACACCCAACTAGAGTGTGTGTGGGTCATCAAGGTGTGGCTTTTGAGACTACATAACACAGATGCATTGATATGTAGGGACTCCATTTGTGTCAAACAACCATGGTGGTCAGAAAGCACAGAGAGCCCCTAGAATATGCAACTGCCACATGGAGATGGGTGAACCTTCAGTGTGACCGAAGAAGTTGCATCACCACACCCAACTGGAGTGTGTGTGGGTCATCAAGGTGTGGCTTTTGAGACTACATAACACGGATGCATTGATCTCTAGGGACCCCATTTGTGTCAACCAACCATGGTGGTCAGAAAGCCAGAGAGACCCTAGAATATGCAACTTCCACATGGAGATGGGTGAACCCTCAGTGTGACAAAAGCAGTTGCATCACCACACCCAACTAGAGTGTGTGTGTGGGTCATCAGGGTGTGGCTTTTGAGACTACATAACACAGATGCATTGATATGTAGGGACCCCACTTGTGTCAACTAACCATGGTGGTCAGAAAGCCTAGAGAGCCCCTAGAATATGGAACTGCCACATGGAGATGGTAAACCTACAGTCTGTCAGAAGCAGTTGCATCACCACACCCAACTGGAGTGTGTGTGCGTCATCAAGGTATGGCTTTTGAGACTCCATAGCATAGATGCATTGATCTATAGGTACTCCATTTGTGTCAAACAACCATAGTAGTTAGAAAGCCCATAGAGCCCCTAAAATATGCAACTCCCACATGGAGATGGGTGAACCTGCAGTGTGTCAGAAGCAGTTGCATCACCACACCCAACTAGAGTGTGTGTGGGTCATCAAGGTGTGGCTTTTGAGACTACATAACACAGATGCATTGAGCTGTAGGGACTCCATTTGTGTCAAACAACCATGGTGGTCAGCAAGCCCAGAGAGCCCCTAGAATATGCAACTGCCACATGGAGATGGGTGAACCTGCAGTGTGACAGAAGCAGTTGCATCACCACACCCAACTAGAGTGTGTGTGGGTCATCAAGGTGTGGCTTTTGACACTACATAACACAGATGCATTGATATGTAGGGACTCCATTTGTGTCAAACAACCATGGTGGTCAGAAAGCCCCTAGAATATGCAACTGCCACATGGAGATGGGTGAACCTTCAGTGTGACAGAAGAAGTTGCATCACCACACCCAACTGGAGTGTGTGTGGGTCATCATGGTGTAGCTTTTGAGACTACATAACACGGATGCATTGATCTCTAGGGACCCCATTTGTGTCAAACAACTATGGTGGTCAGAAAGCCAGAGAGCCCCTAGAATATGCAACTTCCACATGAAGATGGGTGAACCTGTAGTGTGACAAAAGCAGTTGCATCACCACACCCAACTGGAGTGTGTGCGTGGGTCATCAAGGTGTGGCTTTTGAGACTACATAACACAGATGCATTGATATGTAGGGACCCCATTTGTGTCAACCAACCATGGTGGTCAGAAAGCCTAGAGAGCCCCTAGAATATGCAACTGCCACATGGAGATGGTGAACCTACAGTGTGTCAGAAGCAGTTGCATCACCACACCCAACTGAAGTGTGTGTGGGTCATCAAGGTATGGCTCTTGAGACTCCATAACATAGATGTATTGATCGTACTCCATTTGTGTCAAACAACCATAGTAGTCAGAAAGCCCATAGAGCCCCTAAAATATGCAACTCCCACATGGAGATGGGTGAACTTGCAATGTAACAGAAGCAGTTGCATCACCACACCCAACTGGAGTGTTTGTGGGTCATCAAGGTGTGGCTTTTGAGACTACATAACACGGATGCATTGATCTGCAGGGACTCCATTTGTGTCAAACAACCATTGTGGTCAGAACGCCCAGAGAGCCCCTAGAATATGCAGTTGCCACATGGAGATGAGTGAATCTACAGTGTGACGGAAGCAGTTGCATCACCACACCCAACTGGAGTTTTTGTGGGTCATCAAGGTGTGGCTTTTGAGAATCCATAACACAGATGCATTGATCTGTAGGGACTCCATTTGTGTCAAACAACTATTGTGGTAAAAAATCCTAGAGATCCGCCAAAATATGCAACTGCCACATGGAGATGGGTGAACCTGCAGTGTGACAGAAGAAGTTGCATCACCACACCCAACTAGAGTGTGTGTGGGTCATCAAGGTCTGGCTTTTGAGACTACATAAGACAAATGCATTGATCTGTAGGGTCTCCATTTATGTCAAACTACCATGGTGGTCAGAAAGCCCAGAGAGCCCCTAGAATATGCAACTGCCACATGGAGATGGGTGAACCTGCAGTGTGACAGAAGTTGTTGCATCACCACACCCAACTGGAGTGTGTGGGTCATCAAGGTATGGCTTTTGAGACTACATAACATAGATGCATTGATCTGTAGGGACTCCGTTTGTGTCAAACAACCATGGTGCTAAGAAATCCCAAAGAGCCCTTAGAATATACAACTGTCACATGGAGATGGGTGAACCTGCAGGTTGACAGAAGTAGTTGCATCACCACATCCAACTAGAATGTGCGTGGGTCATCAAGGTGTGGGTTTTGACACTACATAACACAGATGGATTGATCTGTAGGGACTCCATTTGTGTCAAACAACCATGGTGCTCAGGAAGCCCAGAGAGCCCCTAGAATATGCAACTGCCACATGGAGATGGGTGAACCTGCAGTGTGACAGAAGCAGTTGCATAACCACACCCAACTGGAGTGTGTGTGGGTCAGCAAGGTTTGTGTTTTCAGACTACATAACACAAATGCATTGATCTGTAGGTTCTCCATTTATGTCAAACAACCATGGTGGTCAGAAAGCCCAGAGAGCCGCCAGAATATGCAACTGCCACATGGAGATGGGTGAACCTGCAGTGTGACAGAAGCAGTTGCATCACCACACCCAACTAGAGTGTGTGTGGGTCATCAAGGTCTAGCTTTTGAGACTACATAACACAGATGCATTGATCTGTAGGGTCTCCATTTATGTCAAACAACAATGGTGGCCAGAAAGCCTAGAGAGCCCCTAGAATATGCAACTGCCACATGGAGATGGTGAACCTGAAGTGTGACAGAAGCAGTTGCATCACCACACCCAACTGGAGTGTGTGTGGGTCATCAAGGTGTGGCTTTTGAGACTACATAACAAAGATGCATTGATCTGTAGGGACTCCATTTCTATCAAACAACCATGGTGGTTATAAAGCCCAGAGAGCACCTAGAATATGCATTTGCCACATGGAGATGGGTGAACCTGCAGTGTGACAGAAGCAGTTGCATAACCACACCCAACTGGAGTGTGTGTGGGTCAGCAAGGTTTGTGTTTTCAGACTACATAACACAAATGCATTGATCTGTAGGTTCTCCATTTATGTCAAACTACCATGGTGGTCAGAAAGCCCAGAGAGCCGCCAGAATATGCAACTGCCACATGGAGATGGGTGAACCTGCAGTGTGACAGAAGCAGTTGCATCACCACACCCAACTGGAGTGTGTGTGGGTCATCAAGGTGTGGCTTTTGAGACTACATAACAAATATGCATTGATCTGTAGGGACTCCATTTCTGTCAAACAACCATGGTGGTTATAAAGCCAAGAGAGCCCCTAGAATATGCAACTGCCACATGGAGATGGGTGAACCTGCAGTGTGACAGAAGCAGTTGCATCACCACACCCAACTGGAGTGTGTGTGGGTCATCAAGGTGTGGGTTTTGATACTACATAACACAGATGCATTGATCTCTAGGGACTCCATTTGTGTCAAACAACCATGGTGGTTAGAAAGCCTAGAGAGCCCCTAGAATATGCAACTTCCACATGGAGATGGGTGAACCTACAGTGTGACAGAAGCAGTTGCATCACAACACCCAACTGGAGTGTGTGTGGGTCATCAAGGTGTGTCTTTTGAGACTACATAACAAAGATGCATTGATCTGTAGGGGCTCCATTTCTGTCAAACAAACATGGTGGTTATAAAGCCTAGAGAGCCCCTAGAATATGCAACTGCCACATGGAGTTGGTGACCCTGCAGTGTGATAGAAGCAGTTGAATCACCACACCCAACTGCAGTATGTGTGGGTCATCAAGGTCTGGCTTTTGAGACTACATAACACAGATGCATTGATCTGTAGGGACTCCATTTGTGTCAAACAACCATGGTGGTCAGAAATCCTAGAGAGCCCCTAGAATATGCAACTTCCACATGGAGATGGGTGAACCTGCAGTGTGATAAAAGCAGTTGCATCAACACACCCAACTGGAGTGTGTGTGGGTCATCAAGGTGTGGCTTTTGAGACTACATAACACAGATGCATTGATATGTAGGGACCCCATTTGTGTCAACCAACCATGGTGGTCAGAAAGCCTAGAGAGCCCCTAGAATATGCAACTGCCACATGGAGATGGTGAACCTATAGTGTGTCAGAAGCAGTTGCATCACCACACCCAACTAGATTGTGTGTGGGTCATCAAGGTGTGGCTTTTGAGACTCCATAACACAGATGCATTGATCTATAGGTACTCCATTTGTGTCAAACAACCATGGTAGTCAGAAAGCCCATAGAGCCCCTAAAATATGCAACTGCCACATGGAGATGGGTGAACTTGCAGTGTGACAGAAGCAGTTGCATCACCACACCCAACTGGAGTGTTTGTGGGTCATCAAGGTGTGGCTTTTGAGACTACATAACACGGATGCATTGATCTGCAGGGACTCCATTTGTGTCAAACAACCATGGTGGTCAAAAAGCCCAGAGAGCCCCTAGAATATGCAGCTGCCACATGGAGATGAGTGAACCTACAGTGTGACAGAAGCAGTTGCATCACCACACCCAACTGGAGTGTTTGTGGGTCATCAAGGTGTGGCTTTTGAGAATCCATAACACAGATTCATTGATCTGTAGGGACTCCATTTGTGTCAAACAACTATTGTGGTAAAAAATCCTAGAGAGCCGCCAAAATATGCAACTGCCACATGGAGATGGGTGAACCTGCAGTGTGACAGAAGTAGTTGCATCACCACACCCAACTAGAGTGTGTGTGGGTCATCAAGGTTTGGCTTTTGAGACTACATAACACAGATGCATTGATCTGTAGGGACTCCAATTGTGTCAAACAACCATGGTGGTCACAAAGCCTAGAGAGCCCCTAGAATATGCAACTGCCACATGGAGATGGGTGAACCTACAGTGTGATAGAAGAAGTTGCATCACCACACCCAACTAGAGTGTGTGTGGGTCATCAAGGTGTGGCTTTTGAGACTACATAACACAGATGCATTGATCTGTAGGGACTCCATTTGTGTCGAACAACCATGGTGGTCAGCAAGCCCAGAGAGCCCCTAGAATATGCAACTGCCACATGGAGATGGGTGAACCTGCAGTGTGACAAAAGTAGCTGCATCAATACACCCAACTAGAGTGTGTGTGGGTCATCAAGGTGTGGCTTTTGAGACTACATAACACAGATGGATTGATATGTAGGGACTCCATTTGTGTCAAACAACCATGGTGCTCAGGAAGCCCAGAGAGCCCCTAGAATATGCAACTGCCACATGGAGATGGGTGAACCTGCAGTGAGACAGAAGCAGTTGCATAACCACACCCAACTGGAGTGTGTGTGGGTCAGCAAGGTTTGTGTTTTCAGGCTACATAACACAAATGCATTGATCTGTAGGGTCTCCATTTATGTCAGACAACCATGGTGGTCAGAAAGCCCAGAGAGCCGCTAGAATATGCAACTGCCACATGGAGATGGGTGAACCTGCAGTGTGACAGAAGCAGTTGCATCACCACACCCAACTAGAGTGTGTGTGGGTCATCAAGGTCTAGCTTTTGAGACTACATAACACAGATGCATTGATCTGTAGGGTCTCCATTTATGTCAAACAACAATGGTGGCCAGAAAGCCTAGAGAGCCCCTAGAATATGCAACTCCCACATGGAGATGGTGAACCTGAAGTGTGATAGAAGCAGTTGCATCACCACACCCAACTGAAGTGTGTGTGGGTCATCAAGGTGTGGCTTTTGAGACAACATAACAAAGATGCATTGATCTGTAGGGACTCCATTTCTGTCAAACAACCATGGTGGTTATAAAGCCCAGAGAGCCCCTAGAATATGCAACTGCCACATGGAGATGGGTGAACCTGCAGTGTGACAGAAGCAGTTGCATCACTACACCCAACTAGAGTGTGTGTGGGTCATCAAGGTGTGGGTTTTGATACTACATAACACAGATGCATTGATATCTAGGGACTTCATTTGTGTCAAACAACCATGGTGGTCAGAAAGCCTAGAGAGCCCCTAGAATATGCAACTACCACATGGAGATGGTGAACCTGAAGTGTGACAGAAGCAGTTGCATCACCACACCCAACTGGAGTGTGTGTGGGTCATCAAGGTGTGGCTTTTGAGACTAAATAACAAAGATGAATTGATCTGTAGGGATTCCATTTATGTCAAACAACCATGGTGGTTATAAAGCCTAGAGAGCCCCTAGAATATGCAACTGCCACATGGAGATGGGTGAACCTGCAGTGTGACAGAAGCAGTTGCATCACCACACCCAACTGGAGTGTGTGTGGGTCATCAAGGTGTGGGTTTTGATACTACATAACACAGATGCATTGATCTCTAGGGACTCCATTTGTGTCAAACAACCATGGTGGTCAGAAAGCCTAGAGAGCCCCTAGAATATGCAACTGCCACATGGAGATGGGTGAACCTACAGTGTGACAGAAGCAGTTGCATCACAACACCCAACTGGAGTGTGTGTGGGTCTTCAAGGTGTGGCTTTTGAGACTACATAACACAGATGCATTGATTTGTAGGGACTCCATTTGTGTCGAACAACCATGGTGGTCAGAAAGCCCAGAGAGCCCCTAGAATATGCAACTGCCACATGGAGTTGGTGAACCTGAAGTGTGTCAGAAGCAGTTGCATCACCACACCCAACTCTAGTATGTGTGGGTCATCAAGCTGTGGCTTTTGAGACTACATAACACAGATGCATTGATCTGTAGGGACTCCATTTGTGTCAAACAACCATGGTGGTCAGAAATCCTAGAGAGCCCTTAGAATATGCAACTTCCACATGGAGATGGGTGAACCTGCAGTGTGACAAAAGCAGTTGCATCACCACACCCAACTGGAGTGTGTGTGGGTCATCAAGGTGTGGCTTTTGAGACTACATAACACAGATGCATTGATATGTAGGGACCCCATTTGTGTCAACCAACCATGGTGATCAGAAAGCCTAGAGAGCCACTAGAATATGCAACCGCCACATGGAGATGGTGAACCTACAGTGTGTCAGAAGCAGTTGCATCACCACACCCAACTAGAGTGTGTGTGGGTCATCAAGGTGTGGCTTTTGAGACTCCATAACACAGATGCATTGATCTATAGGTACTCCATTTGTGTCAAACAACCATAGTAGTCAGAAAGCCCATAGAGCCCCTAAAATATGCAACTGCCACATGGAGATGGGTGAACTTGCAGTGTGACAGAAGCAGTTGCATCACCACACCCAACTGGAGTGTTTGTGGGTCATCAAGGTGTGGCTTTTGAGACTACATAACACGGAGGCATTGATCTGCAGGGACTCCATTTCTGTCAAACAACCATGGTGGTCAGAAAGCCCAGAGAGCCCCTAGAATATGCAACTGCCACATGGAGATGAGTGAACCTACAGTGTGACAGAAGCAGTTGCATCACCACACCCAACTGGAGTGTTTGTGGGTCATCAAGGTGTGGCTTTTGAGAATCCATAACACAGATGCATTGATCTGTAGGGACTCCATTTGTGTCAAACAACTACTGTGGTTAAAAATCCTAGAGAGCCGCCAAAATATGCAACTGCCACATGGAGATGGGTGAACCTGCAGTGTGACAGAAGCAGTTGCATCACAACACCCAACTAGGGTGTGTGTGGGTCATCAAGGTCTGGCTTTTGAGACTACATAACACAAATGCATTGATCTGTAGGGTCTCCATTTATGTCAAACTACCATGGTGGTCAGAAAGCCTAGAGAGCCCCTAGAATATGCAACGGCCACATGGAGATGGGTGAACCTGCAGTGTGACAGAAGCTGTTGCATCACCACACCCAACTGGAGTGTGTGGGTCATCAAGGTATGGCTTTTGAGACTACATAACATAGATGCATTGATCTGTAGGGACTCCATTTGTGTCAAACAACAATGGTGCTAAGAAAGCCCAAAGAGCCCTTAGAATATGCAACTGCCACATGGAGATGGGTGAACCTGCAGGTTGACAGAAGTAGTTGCATCACCACATCCAACTAGAATGTGTGTGGGTCATCAAGGTGTGGGTTTTGACACTACATAACACAGATGGATTGATCTGTAGGGACTCCATTTGTGTCAAACAACCATGGTGCTCAGGAAGCCCAGAGAGCCCCTAGAATATGCAACTGCCACATGGAGATGGGTGAACCTGCAGTGTGACAGAAGCAGTTGCATCACCACACCCAACTAGAGTGTGTGTGGGTCATCAAGGTCTAGCTTTTGAGACTACATAACACAGATGCATTGATCTGTAGGGTCCCCATTTATGTCAAACAACAATGGTGGCCAGAAAGCCTAGAGAGCTCCTAGAATATGCAATTGCCACATGGAGATGGTGAACCTGAAGTGTGACAGAAGCAGTTGCATCACCACACCCAACTGGAGTGTGTGTGGGTCATCAAGGTGTGGCTTTTGAGACAACATAACAAAGATGCATTGATCTGTAGGGACTCCATTTCTGTCAAACAACCATGGTGGTTATAAAGCCCAGAGAGCCCCTAGAATATGCAACTGCCACATGGAGATGGGTGAACCTGCAGTGTGACAGAAGCAGTTGCATAACCACACCCAACTGGAGTGTGTGTGGGTCATCAAGGTGTGGGTTTTGATACTACATAACACAGATGCATTGATCTCTAGGGACCTCATTTTTGTCAAACAACCATGGTGGTCAGAAAGCCTAGAGATCCCCTATAATATGCAACTGCCACATGGAGATGGTGAACCTGAAGTGTGACAGAAGCAGTTGCATCACCACACCCAACTGGAGTGTGTGTGGGTCATCAAGGTGTGGCTTTTGAGACTACATAACAAAGATGCATTGATCTGTAGGGACTCCATTTCTGTCAAACAACCATGGTGGTTATAAAGCCTAGAGAGCCCCTAGAATATGCAACTGCCACATGGAGATGGGTGAACCTGTAGTGTGACAGAAGCAGTTGCATCACCACACCCAACTGGAGTGTGTGTGGGTCATCAAGGTGTGGGTTTTGATACCACATAACACAGATGCATTGATATCTAGGGACTCCATTTGTGTCAAACAACCATGCTGGTCAGAAAGCCTAGAGAGCCCCTAGAATATGCAACTGCCACATGGAGATGGGTGAACCTACAGTGTGACAGAAGCAGTTGCATCACAACACC
Source organism: Avena sativa (assembly GCA_916181665.1). Classification (NCBI taxonomy): domain Eukaryota; kingdom Viridiplantae; phylum Streptophyta; class Magnoliopsida; order Poales; family Poaceae; genus Avena; species Avena sativa. The sequence goes on from OV702289.1 coordinate 328,339,198, forward strand.
CAACTATAGTGTGTGTGGGTCTTCAAGGTGTGGCTTTTGAGACTACATAACGTAGATGCATTGATTTGTAGGGACTCCATTTGTGTCGAACAACCATGGTGGTCAGAAAGCCGAGAGAGCCCCTAGAATCTGCAACTGCCACATGGAGTTGGTGAACCTGCAGTGTGACAGAAGCAGTTGCATCACCACACCCAACTGTAGTATGTGTGGGTCATCAAGGTGTGGCTTTTATGACTACATAACACAGATGCATTGATCTGTAGGGACTCCATTTGTGTAAAACAACCATGGTGGTCAGAAATCCTAGAGAGCCCCTAGAATATGCAACTTCCACATGGAGATGGGTGAACCTGCAGTGTGACAAAAGCAGTTGCATCACCACACCTAACTGGAGTGTGTGTGGGTCATCAAGGTGTGGCTTTTGAGACTACATAACACAGATGCATTGATATGTAGGGACCCCATTTGTGTCAACCAACCATGGTGGTCAGAAAGCCTAGAGAGCCCCTAGAATATGCAACTGCCACATGGAGATGGTGAACCTACAGTGTGTCAGAATCAGTTGCATCACCACACCCAACTAGAGTGTGTGTGGGTCATCAAGGTGTGGCTTTTGAGACTCCATAACACAGATGCATTGATCTATAGGTACTCCATTTGTGTCAAACAACCATACTAGTCAGAAAGCCTATAGAGCCCCTAAAATATGCAACTGCCACATGGAGATGGGTGAACTTGCAGTGTGACAGAAGCAGTTGCATCACCACACCCAACTGGAGTGTTTGTGGGTCATCAAGGTGTGGCTTTTGAGACTACATAACACGGATGCATTGATCTGCAGGGACTCCATTTGTGTCAAACAACCATGGTGGTCAGAAAGCCCAGAGAGCCCCTAGAATATGCAGCTGCCACATGTAGATGAGTGAACCTACAGTGTGACAGAAGTAGTTGCATCACCACACCCAACTGGAATGTTTGTGGGTCATCAAGGTGTGGCTTTTGAGAATCCATAACACAGATGCATTGATCTGTAGGGACTCCATTTGTGTCAAACAACTATTGTGGTAAAAAACCCTAGAGAGCCGCCAAAATATGCAACTGCCACATGGAGATGGGTGAACCTGCAGTGTGACAGAAGCAGTTGCATCACCACACCCAACTAGAGTGTGTGTGGGTCATCAAGGTCTGGCTTTTGAGACTACATAACACAAATGCATTGATCTGTAGGGTCTCCATTTATGTCAAACTACCATGGTGGTCAGAAAGCCCAGAGAGCCCCTAGAATATGCAACTGCCACATGGAGATGGGTGAACCTGCAGTGTGACAGAAGCTGTTGCATCACCACACCCAACTGGAGTGTGTGGGTCATCAAGGTATGGCTTTTGAGACTACATAACATAGATGCATTGATATATAGGGACTCCATTTGTGTCAAACAACAATGGTGCTAAGAAAGCCCAAAGAGCCCTTAGAATATGCAACTGCCACATGGAGATGGGTGAACCTGCAGGTTGACAGAAGTAGTTGCATCACCACATCCAACTAGAATGTGTGTGGGTCATCAAGGTGTGGGTTTTGACACTACATAACACAAATGGATTGATCTGTAGGGACTCCATTTGTGTCAAACAACCATGGAGTGTGTGGGTCATCAAGGTATGGCTTTTGAGACTACATAACACAGATGCATTGATCTGTACGCTCTCCATTTATGTCAAACAACAATGGTGGCCAGAAAGCCTAGAGAGCCCCTAGAATATGCAACTGCCACATGGAGATGGTGAACCTGAAGTGTGACAGAAGCAGTTGCATCACCACACCCAACTGGAGTGTGTGTGGGTCATCAAGGTGTGGCTTTTGAGACTACATAACAAAGATGCATTGATCTGTAGGGACTCCATTTCTGTCAAACAACCATGGTGGTTATAAAGCCCAAAGAGCCCCTAGAATATGCAACTGCCACATGGAGATGGGTGAACCTGCAGTGTGACAGAAGAAGTTGCATCACCACACCCAACTGGAGTGTGTGTGGGTCATCAAGGTGTGGGTTTTGATACTACATAACATAGATGCATTGATCTCTAGGGACTTCATTTGTGTCAAACAACCATGGTGGTCAGAAAGCCTAGAGAGCCCCTAGAATATGCAACTTCCACATGGAGATGGTGAACCTGAAGTGTGATAGAAGCAGTTGCATCACCACACCCAACTGGAGTGTGTGTGGGTCATCAAGGTGTGGCTTTTGAGACTACATAACAAAGATGCATTGATCTGTAGGGACTCCATTTCTGTCAAACAACCATGGTGGTTATAAAGCCTAGAGAGCCCCTAGAATATGCAACTGCCACATGGAGATGGGTGAACCTGCAGTGTGACAGAAGCAGTTGCATCACCACACCCAACTGGAGTGTGTGTGGGTCATCAAGGTGTGGGTTTTGATACTACATAACACAGATGCATTGATCTCTAGGGACTCCATTTGTGTCAAACAACCATGGTGGTCAGAAAGCCTAGAGAGCCCCTAGAATATGCAACTGCCACATGGAGATGGGTGAACCTACAGTGTGATAGAAGCAGTTGCATCACCACACCAAACTAGAGTGTGTGTGGGTCATCAAGGTGTGGCTTTTGAGAATCCATAACACATATGCATTGATTTGTAGGGACTCCATTTGTGTCAAACAACCATGGTGGTAAAAAATCCGAGAGAGCCCCTAGAATATGCAACTGCCACATGGAGATGGGTGAACCTGCAGTGTGACAGAAGCAGTTGCATCACCACACCCAACTGGAGTGTGTGTGTGGGTCATCAAGGTGTTGCTTTTGAGACTACATAACACAGATGCATTGATCTCTAGGGACTCCATTTGTGTCAAACAACCATGGTGGTCAGAAAACCTAGAGAGCCCCTAGAATATGCAACTACCACATGGAGATGGGTGAACCTGCAGTGTGACAGAAGCAGTTGCATCACCACACCCAACTGGAGTGTGTGTGGGTCATCAAGGTGTGGCTTTTGAGACTACATAACATAGATGCATTGATCTGTAGGGACTCCATTTGTGTCAAACAACCATGGTGGTCAGAAAGCCTAGAGAGCCCCTAGAATATGCAACTGCCACATGGAGATGGGTGAACCTACATTGTGACAGAAGCAGTTGCATCACCACACCCAACTGGAGTGTGTGTGGGTCATCAAGGTGTGGCTTTTGAGACTACATAACACAGATGCATTGATCTGTAGGGACTCCATTTGTGTAAAATAATAATGGTGGTCAGAAAGCCTAGAGAGCCCCTAGAATATGCAACTGCCACATGGAGATGGTGAACCTCGACTGTGACAGAAGTAGTTGCATCACCACACCCAACTGGAGTGTGTGTGGGTTATCAAGGTGTGGGTTTTGAGACTACATAACACCGATGCATTGATCTGTAGGGTCTCTGTCAGGGGGATGATCCCCGGATACCCCACCCGAATAAGAAACAGGACAGTCGGATCTCGGCCGGCTGACCAGATGCAGCCAGACAGGGTAGGATGGACCGGCTACCACCGGTAGTCGGACCATGAAGAGGTAGCCGGATACAACAACGTAGCCGGATCCAATAAGAGGGACAGGACGACGTGCGTATCAGTGCACGGTACGCCCTGTACGACGACAAGACGGGCAACCACCCGCCCATACCGAAGACTTGGCGTGGCTGCGGGGCCCGCCATTCGGACTAGCCAGTAAGACCCTTGCCTCTCTTCCTATATAAGGAGTGGGAGGGCCTCAGTAGAAAGGGTTGGTCTCAGTTCATTTAAGGCAGTAGCTAAAGAATAAAGCTCGAGGAGCACTTGTAGCTCGTATACTCCACATAGCCAAACCAGGCAGGAGTAGGGGCTTTACCTCACCACGAGGGCCCCGAACCTGGGTACTTCTTGCGTCCCGCTACGCTCGCTCGTATCCAATCTCGCCTGCGGATGCTGTCGATAGCTTTCCTGCTAGTCCCTACACCTCTATCTAACCTTTTTAGGAACTGCCGTTCCCAATACAACGACAGTTGGCGCCCACCATGGGGCAAATGGCTTCGACCGGAGTCACGTTCCGCACGGGACCCCGCACTTCAGCCGGTGAGAGCGTGGCCTCCGGCCTGGTGCTCACGCTCGGCAGGTTCGACTGCGTCATCGACAACGCCTCATGCTTCGCCGGAACTTCCTTCCCGGCAATCGGCATCGTTCTGCTATTCGGCGATCTCCCCGTCTACATCGCCACCGTCCCGGAGCGTTTCCCTAGGGAAATCGTCTCTATCGCGGGGCCGCCATGCTCAAGCGGCGGCACCTCCGCCGCACCTCACGGCGTGGAGGTCATGATGGCCGGATCCAGCTCGCAGCCCCGCCGGCCGCGGGAGCGAGGCGTGGACGAGGTCAGAGCTTCCGCTCCCTCGCAGCCTCGAAACCCGGTCGAGGATGCCATTGATCGGCTCCTAACGCCGGTTACCCTCGGGGACAACCCGGAGGAGGCGGAGGCCAACTTCACCATGGAGAGACAGATCCTCCTCCAGGAGGCCATGGAGCTGGCAGCAGCCCGCAAGCAGCTGGAGATCGCTAGGCGCGAGTATGATCGCGCGCGCAGACTCACCCCGGCTACCGTGGAGCCGAGCCGGCGTGGCCAGGTACGACGTCGGGGCGGTGAGCTAGGCGGCAGGATGGAGAAGGACGGAGAACCGGATCCCGTGCCCGCTCCTACACGGCCCACCTACAGCACGCCCATCAAGAACTTGCGCACGGCGCGAGCTGCAGCAGAAGAACTACCCAGCCTGGAGGGCGAGGAGCGAGCCCGCCAGCACGCTCGCGTCCAGGAGCTCCTCAGCGTCACGGACGAGCAGGCCGGCGCCAACTGGCAGACGCAGGAGGACCTTAGCTACTCCAGAGGAAGCAGGCTACCCGCCAACAGCAGGGACACAACACGTGACACACAGCAGGTGTCCTCCCCTCAGCCGGCTAGGGCCCGCAGCAGGCGTCGCAGCTCCGGCAATAGGGGCCAGCCGCGCCAGGAGCACACGGTCAACAGCAACCCGCCACCTCCCCCACCACCAGCCCCACCAACAGCACCCCGCCACCTCCCCCACCACCAGCAGGAGCACCCAGACCAGCCGGTTCCCGCATCTTGGGCCGGGTGGGTGCGCCTAACCCGGATTGTCCAGATGCCCGCGACCGCATCGAGCTGCTAGCTCAAGCGCACGTCACGGAGGAGGAAGATTCTACCGGACCAGTTTGTTTCGGACCCAGCATCCGGAACGAGCCGTTTCCGGATAAATTCTCCCTGCCCAGGGACACCCCCAAGTACGACAGCAACATGAAGCCGGAAGACTGGTTGACCGACTACGCCACGGCAGTCGGCATCGCCCACAGGAATAAGCGCACAGCCGTGCGTTACGTCCCTCTCATGCTAACCGGGTCGGCAAGGACCTGGCTCAATAGCCTCGCGCCCAACAACATCAATGCCTGGCCTGATTTCGAGAAGGTTTTCGTCCGCAACTTCAACGGCACGTACAAGCGCCCAGGACGCCCGCGCGACCTGGCCTTGTGCGTCCAGGTCAACCGCGAGACCTACCGCGAGTACCTCGCCAAGTGGACGGAGCTCCGCAACACTTGCGAGGGCATCCTGGAGAGCCAAGCCATCGGTTTTTTCATCGAAGGATGTTGAGAGGGCACCATGCTTCGCCACCGGCTACTGTGTGACGAGCCGAAAACCATGGCGGAGCTCATGACGGTTGGCGACCAGTATGCCACGATGGATGCCGCCATGAAGAAGCCCCTCCGAGTTAACGCGGAAGGCCGTCCGACTCCCACTGAGCCGGCTCGCGACCGTCCGAGCAATCCGGCTGGTGAAGCCGGATCCTCCAGACGCCACGACAACGACAACCAGTTCCACGGGGACCGCCAGGACAGGCAACAGAAGCCTCGCTACCACGCGCGGCAGGTCAGTGCCGTAGAGGGTGCGCCCGACGCACCGGCTAACGACACAACAGGGCAGAAGCCCCGGCTTACCTTTAACCAGATGATTGACGGCCCGTGCAAGTGGCATAGCGGTCCCTTCAAACCGGCTACGCACACCACCCGGAACTGCAGCTGGACTCGCCAGCTAAAGGACCAGGGAAACCAGCCTCGTCTCCCGCCTCCCCCACCAGGTGGACCCCCACCACCAGCTAGGGGAGCCGGTAATGATGGTAACGGCGGCAACGTCGGCAACAAAAACAACGGCTACCCCCAGCCGCACGCCGCCTACCACATCTTCGAGACGGAGAAGGACGACAAGCACAGCCGCAGGCGACGCTCCAAGGAGGCCAACACCATCGTTTCTCCGGTCCCCCAATACCTAAACTGGTCGGAAAGCCCCATCACCTAGAGCCGGGCAGATCAACCAGAGCATCTGCCGAATCCCGAGGGCTACGCCATGGTGCTCGACCCCCTCATCGTCTCCAACGCGCGCACCTTCCGATTTTCGCGCGTCCTCATCGACGGAGGCAGCAGCCTCAACCTCCTCTACCAGTCCTCGCTGGAGAAGCTGGGCATTCGCGAAAGCGACCTGCGCCCGACTACCACAACGTTCCACAGCGTACTGCCAGGGCCAGCCTGCGCTCCGCTGGGAAAAATCCAGCTGGACGTCATTTTCGGGACCGAGGAGAACTTCCGCCGTGAACCAATATGGTTCGAGGTGGAAAATTTGACGAGCTCCTACCACGCTCTCCTCGGGCGCCCCGCCCTCGCCAAGTTCATGGCCGTCCCCCACTACGCATACCTCAAGATGAAGATGCCAGGACCCCACGGCGTGATCACCGTCGCCGGCTGCTTCAGGCGATCGATGGAGTGCGCCTCAGCCGGTTCCAAACTAGCAGAGGACCTCATCATAGCCGAAGAAAAGCGCGCGATCATGCGCAATGTGGCCATGGCCCAACAGGACGTCCCGTCTAGCAGCAAACCGGCTGGAGAAGGAGCCTTCCAACCGGCAAAGGAGACGAAGAGGATCCTGCTCGACCCCTCCGACTCGACTAAGTTCGTAACCATTGGTGTCGGCTTAGACAGCAAATAGGAAGGCGCGCTCGTCGACTTCCTCCATGAGAATCGGGACATCTTCGCATGGTCTCCCAAAGACATGCTGGGTGTGTCGAGGGAGTTCGCCGAGCACTCACTTCATGTGCGTCCGGATGCCAAGCCGGTCAAGCAACCTCTGCGCCGGTTCGCAGAAGAAAAGAGAAAGATAATAGGTGATGAGATCACCCGGCTCCTCGCAGTCGGGTTCATCTTGGAAGTGTACCACCCGGACTGGCTGGCGAACCCAGTCCTAGTGTTGAAAAAGAACAAGACCTGGCGCATGTGTATCGACTACACCAGCCTGAACAAGGCGTGCCCGAAAGACCCCTTCACCTTGCCCCGTATCGATCAGGTCATCGTTTCCACGGCCGGCTGTGATTTGTTGTCTTTTCTAGATTGTTATTCCGGATACAATCAGATCCGGCTAAACCCGGCTGATCAGATTAAGACATCATTTATCACCCCCTACGGGGCTTTCTGCTATGTAACAATGCCTTTCGGCCTAAAGAACGAAGACGCCACCTATCAGCGATGTATGCAGAAATGCTTGCACTCGCAGATAGGCCGAAACATGCGCGCTTATGTGGATGACGTGGTCATCAAGACCAAGGAAAAGAACACCCTCCTCGAGGATCTGGAAAAAACATTGGGCAACCTCCACCTGTACCAGATGAAGCTGAACCCGGAAAAATGCGTCTTCGGAGTACCATCTGGCCAGCTACTCGGTTTCCTCGTATCTCAGCGAGGCATTGAGGCAAATCCGGAGAAGATCGCGGCCATCGAAAGGATGCAACCGCCCAAGAACCTGCTTGGAGTCCAGAAGTTCACCGGATGCCTAGCTTCCCTCAGTCGTTTCGTCAGCCGGCTGGGGGAGAAGGCACTTCCGTTGTACCAGCTGATGAAAAAGACGGACAAGTTCTCCTGGACTTCGCAGGCCGACACCGCGTTTCACGACCTCAAGCGCATGATGTCCACAGCGCCGGTTCTAGCCACACCGGCTAGCAAGGAGCCGATGTTTCTCTATATAGCAGCCACCAGCCGGGTCATCAGCGTCGTCCTGGTGGTGGAGCGCCCCGAGGAAGGCAAGGCTCAGCAGGTTCAGAGACCCGTCTACTACCTCAGCGAGGTTCTCTCCCTCTCCAAGCAGAACTACCCCCACTACCAAAAGATGTGCTACGGCGTGTACCTAGCATGCAAGAAGCTCAAGCACTACTTCCAGGAGCACCCGATCAAGGTCATGTGCACTGCACCGCTTTCGGAAATCATCGGCAACAAGGACGCCACCGGCCGGGTCGCCAAATGGGCCATCGAGCTCGCCGCCTACTCCATCCAGTACGAGCCCCGGCTCACGATCAAGTCACAGGCGATGGCGGACTTCCTCGTCGACTGGGCCGAGACCCAGTATCTCCCACCGGTTCCGGATTCGGACCATTGGAGGATGCACTTCGACGGGTCGAAGATGCTCGGGGGCTCGGGAGCCGACATCGTGCTCACCTCGCCCAAGGGAGACCGGCTGGAGTACGTGCTGCAGATCCACTTCAAGGCCTCCAACAACGTAGCCGAATACGAGGCACTGCCACACGGGCTCCGGCTGGCCAAGGAAATCGGCGTCAACCGGATCCTGTGCTTCGGCGATTCGGACTTGGTGGTACAACAGGTATCCGGGGAATGGGACGCCAGAGATGCCAACATGGCCCTCTACCGGTTCCACATCCAGAAGCTCAGCTCCTCCTTTGACGGGTGCGAATTTCATCATGTCCCCCGCACCAACAACGAGGCAGCCGACGTGCTCTCCAAGATAGGGTCCACCAACAGGCCATCCCACCAGGGGTCTCCCTGGAGCACCTACGCAAGCCATCCATCAACCCATCGCCGGAATTAGATTCCATCATCTGGGCGGGGAGCGTCCCGGCAGCTCGCAGGACCCAGGGGCTACCGGCTCGCCCAGTGGCTCAGGGGCTGCCGCCCCGGATACCCCACTCGGGCAGCTCAGGCACATGCCAACCTCGGTGCTCAAGACCATACCGATCACCTAGCCCTTCGCGGTTTGGGGCCTCGACATGGTCGGGCCCTTCAAGCGAGCTCGCGCGGGAATGACCCACCTGCTGGTAGCGGTGGACAAGTTCACAAAGTGGATCGAGGCCAAGCCTATCCGGAAGCTGGATGGGGCGACGGTTGTTACCTTCTTCACCGACATCATCAACCGCTTCGTCTACCCCAATAGCATCATCACCGACAACGGCACGAACTTCGCCAAGGGGGCCTTCGCCCGGTTCTATAGCAACAAGGGCATCCGGCTAGACCTCGCCTCCGTTGCACATCCACAGTCCAACGGGAAGGTCGAACGAGCAAACGGCTTGGTCCTAGCCGGCATCAAACCACGTCTCATCGAGCCGTTGGAGCGGTCACCCAGATGCTGGATCGAAGAACTTCCGGCTACTCTGTGGAGCCTCCGCACCACACCGAATAGGTCAACCGGCTACACGCCATTCTTCCTGGTCTACGGATCGGAAGCCGTCCTCTCCGCTGACATCGAATTTGACTCCCCCCGCAAGCTCCTCTACGATGAGCAGGCCAACAAGGAGGCGCGGGAGGACGGGGTAGATCTCCTGGAGGAGGCCCGCGAGCTGGCCCTGGCCAGATCTGCCCTGTACCAGCAGCGACTACACCGCTACCATTCCAGCCAGATTCGCCCAGTCGCATTCCGCGAGGGTGACCTAGTTCTCCGGTTGGTGCAAGACACGAAGGGCATGCACAAGCTATCACCACCCTGGGAGGGCCCCTTCATCATCAGCCGGGCGTTGCCCAACAACTCTTACTACCTCATCGACGCACAACAGCCGCTCAAGAACAAGATGGACAAATCAGACGAGGAGACCGAACGTCCTTGGAACGCGGCCCTGCTGCGCCCGTTTTACACCTAGTCGCCAAACAGTGTATGTATCCCGAAAACCTCATAAATGAAAATGCGGACTCCCACAAGACTCTCGAGGGATCCTTCTGGAAATGTGTGCGTACCTGTTCTCCGATTAAAATTTTCCGGCTCCGGCTACCCCTACCCGGGGGCTCGCCGGCTGGCCCGGCCTGTTAAGCCAACAAACTGGCTGAGTAGTGTGCGATGATGTCAGAGGCCCACTATTCGTCTCAGCTATAGACCGCAACCCGGCTGTCCGGCTAGCAATAGCAAAAGCCCGAGGCATCCCACATGAAAAACGGGGCGGAGGCGTGACAGATCGGACGTCCCGGCCCCGCAACTAGCTCAAACCAATCCAGCCGCTAAGACGCTAGTACCGTGCGTAATGTACTGTCAGCTCCCTTCGATTCCGGCTACAGACCGCTGCCCGGCTGTCCGGCATGGACGCAGCGAAAACAGCAGAACACACGAGAAAGCGACTAAGTGCCTAGAAAGGAGCAAGCCAGTTTTTGAAAAATAAGCCGTTTCCCAGCTACGATTTGACGGACTAACCTATTAACCTCTGAAGATGTATGTGTATGCATATATGCGTTCTTGTCCGACTACTTAGAGTCGGGATTCAGGAGAAGGAAAGAAGATTCGAAGTCCTTGCCTTCATCAAGCGCTCCGAATCTCAGGGGCTACACCCATTGGGTGCACTCGCGCGCCCCCAGTGGAATCTTGTAGTTCCTGGCCGACTAAGGGCGTTTAGCTGGCAGTTCGGAGCCCAGGTGAGGGCAAGGGCGGGAGCAATAAAAGACAAGAAAGATTCGAAGCACCTGGCTACGCCAGCTACTCCGAATCTCGGGGGCTACACCCAGTGGGTGCGCTCGCGCGCCCCCACTGGAATGATTGTTCCCCCGGCTGAAGGCGTCCAGCCGACGAAAGCAGCCGACTGGGACGAGGCCAGTCGGATAAAGTTAGAAGAACAGGGAAGAACAAGGAAGATTCGAAGCACCTGGCTACGCCAGCTACTCCGAATCTCGGGGGCTACACCTAGTGGGTGCGCTGGCGCACCCCCACTGGAGGTGTAGTTCGTCCGGCTAAAAGTGTGTAGCCGGACTAGGGCAGTCGGGCGAAGCGAGCCGGCAAAGATATCAAAAGAAAATTCAAGACACAAGTTAAGAAAGACTCAAGAATTCAGCGTTAACAGACAAAAGGGAGACGAAGCTCCCGACAGTTACCCGGCATCAAAGATAGCCGGTACAGACAGACAAGTTTCATGCTAATCTAAAACAAGACAAATACACCCGGCATCCCAGGGCAACAGCTAAACGACAGGGCCTTTGCCGTGGGGGGTTCCTGGCCGGCAGATGCTGGAGGCGGGGGAGGAGCCGCAGTGCTCGTTCCGGCTCCAGCGCTGGCGGGCGGCGGCACCGAGGACTCCGCATCTGGAGTTTCAGGGGACTCCGAGTTGGTGAGAACCTCGTCCGGATCCACGTAGTTGGCGATCTTGATGGCGGAGCCACGAAGCTCCGGATTGGCTTGGCGGATGGCTGCGAGATCGGCTCCGGCGCGGAAGCCCCCGTCGATCTTCTCGACACGAGCATCCTTGTACCAGGAAAGCATCAGCGCCAGGGCCATCTCCGCTCCACCACGCGCCGCCAGATCCCGCAGCCGGTCCACCATAGCCGACACCTCTCCCACCCTCGCCGCCAGCTGCGCCATCGTCTCCGGAACCGGAGCCTCCGGCCACATAAAGGAGAAGATGTTTCGCGCTGCCTGACGAAGCTTCGCGGCCTCCTCGCCAAGAAGAACGACGAGCACCTGAGCCGTTGGCTGCGCTCTCGGCCAGTTCTCCTGCAGCCGGTTGTAGGCTAGCAGGTCTATGCCGAGGTAAAAGGCTGTCAGAGAAGAGGAGTCAAATCCGGCTACCGGATCCGGAAAGAGAAGAAGACGGAAGAAAGAACTCACCTTTGGCAGTGTGGCCGACTTGCATCAGCTCCTCCACCAGCGCCTTCTCCTTGACCGCTAGTCGTTTCATCTCCTCCTCTTGGTCCTTGTTCTAGGCCTCGAGAAGGGAGAAGGCTTCGGCCCGGCTAGCAAGCGAGGTGTCGCGCTCCTTGACGGTAGCCTCCAAGCCGTCTACCCGCGCGTGCCAGTCCTTGTTCTGCAAGCGTAGCGTGGAGTTGGACCTGCTCAGCCGGTCGTTCGCTTTCTTCAAGCGATCGATCTCGCGCTGAGCACACACGAGGATGGCTGCAACGAAGCCGACTATTAAAAAAAAGGGGGAGATCCAGACGGATGAAACGAACTTACTCTGAGAGGTCCCATTGGCAGTAGCAAGCTTCTGCTCCAGGCTGCGGTTTCCACCAGCTGTGGCCTCAAGCAACCGGATCTCCTTGACCGCCAGCTCGAGCGTGGTGGCGTCACCATCCACGGTGTTGACGGCCAAGGACTCCTTCGCCGCGAGCACCGCTGTCTGCCACTCCTCCCCGAGCGCCTCGTCGGAGTCGTCGTCGCCAACCACGACAAGCTCCTTGCCAGTAGCCCACTGGGCGCCGAGAGAGGAACCTTCCGGCTGGGGACCCTCCGGCTGGGAGGGGGCAGCCGGCTCGACTTGAGGAGGAGAAGGAGGCTGCGCCTCCGAGGAAGGGGAGGCGCCGGTTGGATCAGTCGGGGCGCGAGGCGTGGACCTGGCTGGCGTCCGAGCCGGGCTCGCGGCGCCGAAAGAAACCAGTGCGCTAAAGGGAAAGAGGAACAGACAAGAGCAAAACAGGCTAATGTCAGAAAAACAAGGACAAGGAAAAACAAACAGAAAGCACCGAGGGAGGGAGGAAGAAAAACGTACCCCGGCACAACCGGGGGCGGCCCTTTCTTCCGGCCAAGATGGCTTGGCGGCAGGGCGCTAGTCCGGCCCCTCTTCGGAGCCGGCTGCTCCGCCGCAGGCCGGTGGGAGCCGGAATGGCCAGAGCCGCTCCCGCCTGCTTCACCGTCCGCCGCGGAGCGCGTCACCGGCTCCGCGGTCGGCCCGGCCTCCTCCTCCTCGTGCACCTCCGCGTGCGGGTGGGCGACCGACTCGTCGTTCCGACTGGGGAAGGCATCGCCGTCCCCATCCGATTCCTCACCGGATCGCCGAGCGCGCGGCTCGGGCAAGTCCGGCGCGAACACCTCGAGAGGAGCGTCGCCCTCCTCACGAAGGATGCAGGGGAAGATCTGGCAAATGCAAAAGGTCAGCCAGACAGAACAAGGAGATAACAGAGGGAATAAGCAAAAATTCCGGCTACAAGAACTTACCCGGGGCGCGCAGTTCTCCCGGCTGTAGGGCGCCAGGCTGAACTTCCAATTCTCCTGCAGCCGCTCCTTGCTGATCGTCCACAACCACTCCTTCAAGTTGTGGTAGCGGGGATCGCGGCGTGACAGCCTGGTCGGGTCTAGCCGGCCGGAGTAGAAGCACATATTGTGCGCCCGCTGCTGGAGCGGCATCATCAGCCGGGGCATCCAGCTAAGGGTGATGTCCCGACCAGTTAGCTGGCAGGTGACAAGGGAGCGCATGCGTGCCAGCATCGCGTCCCTCTCCGCCTTGTCGCCGTAGACCTTCAGGTCCCAGTTTTGCCGGCTGGACTCGATGTCTGGGAAGGCCGGCAGGTTTATCCGGTCGACGCCGGTGACGTTCTTGACATAAAAATATGATTGCTGCCACAGCCGTACCGTGTCCTAGAGCAATAACTTTAGGTAGCCGGATTGGGAGCGGGAGTATATGGAGGCGCCACCGCAGACGACTAGCGGGCCCTTCGTGTACTGGACATGCCGCCGAACTCGGAAGAGCCGGCAGAAGAGCCTGAGATCCGGCTGGATCCCGAGGTAACTCTCGCAGAACGCCTTGAAGTGCGCCAGCGTTCCGATGGCGTTGGCACCGAGGTGGTGGAGGCGGAGGTCGAAGAAGGCCAGAAAAGTCAGAAAGAAGGGGTCGAGCGGCAGCGCAAACCCGTGCGCCAGGTGCGAGAGGAAGATAACGTGCTCCCCCTCCGCCGGATGCGGCGACACTTTCCCCACCGGCGCCAACCGCACCGCCACCTCCTCCGCTGGCGGGAGGATGCGGGTCGCGTGATACTTCACGATCGGATCCTCGGTGACGGAGGAGCCGCACCAGGCTCCGCGGTCAGCGGCCATTTCTGGCTGAGGAGAAGGAGCGGCAACGGAGGAGTGAAGGTGGCCCGTAGCGTCGACGCTGGCGAGCGGGCGGTGCAGAAGGCAAGAGCACAGGAGCAGCAGCGCGCGAGAAGGAGAGAAAGTTTGCAGCGGGGAGCGAAGGAAAAGAACTGCCTCCCCCACGGCATCCCTTTAAAGGATCGGAGGGGCAACCGTCGGCAGGGCCACGTGGCGCGCATCCGGGCGACCCACATCCCAACCGCTGCCTAGATCCCGTGTGCCGGGACGGGATGCGTAGAAGATCTTGGGGCGAGAACCGAAGCGCTGAATAGCAGTTCCCCGAGGCGACGTGCGACAGGACGTTACGCTGGCCGCCGCAGAGAAATGATGGCGCGTGCATGCGTGGCCGGCGTCAGCAGTGACGTCACGGGTAGCGCAACCGCCAGGCTCAGCCGGATCAAAATTCAAAAAGCAAAAGGGAGCGCGCGCGCATTTCCCCCAAGGGCGGAATCCACACGCGCTCGGGGGCTAGTGTCAGGGGGATGATCCCCGGATACCCCACCCGAATAAGAAACAGGACAGTCGGATCTCGGCCGGCTGACCAGATGCAGTCGGACAGGGTAGGATGGACCGGCTACCACCCGGTAGCCGGACCATGAAGAGGTAGCCGGATACAACAACGTAGCCGGATCCAATCAGAGGGACAGGACGACGCGCGTATCAGTGCACGGTACGCCCTATACGACGACAAGACGGGCAACCACCCGCCCATACCGAAGACTTGGCATGGCTGACGGGGGAACAGTGGCCTGTGCTGACGACGGTCTCGCACGGCGTCCACTGTACCTACGACAGCCATACCGCTCATACACCGATGTGACACACCATGCTGGGTACTGTAGATGACTAGTCGGCTAGGACCCGCCTGTGGGGCCCGCCAGTCGGACTAGCCAGTAAGACCACTGCCACTCTTCCTATATAAGGAGAGGGAGGGCCTCAGTAGAAAGGGTTGGTCTCTGTTCATTTAAGGCAGTAGCTAAAGAATACAGCTCGAGGAGCACTTGTAGCTTGTATACTCCACATAGTCAGATCAGGCAGGAGTAGGGGCTTTACCTCACCACGAGGGCCCCGAACCTGGGTACTTCTTGCGTCCCGCTACGCTCGCTCGTATCCAATCTCGCCTGCGGACACCGTCGATAGCTTTCCTGCTAGTCCCCACACCTCTATCTAACCTTTTTAGGAACCGCCGTTCCCAATACAATGACAGTCTCCATTTATGTCAAACAACCATGGTGGTCAGAAAGCCCAGAGAGCCCCTAGAATATGCAACTGCCACATGGAGATGGGTGAACCTGCAGTGTGACAGAAGTAGTTGCATCACCACACCCAACTAGAGTGTGTGTGGGTCATCAAGGTGTGGGTTTTGACACTACATAACACAGATGCATTGATCTGTAGGGACTCCATTTTTGTCAAACAACAATGGTGGTCAGAAATCCCAGAGAGCCCCTAGAATATGCAACTGCCACATGGAGATGGTGAACCTGAAGTGTGATAGAAGCAGTTGCATCACCACACCCAACTGGAGTGTGTGTGGGTCATCAAGGTGTGGCTTTTGAGACTACATAACACAGATGCATTGATCTATAGGGACTCCATTTCTATCAAACAACCATGGTGGTTATAAAGCCCAGAGAGCCCCTAGAATATGCAACTTCCACATGGAGATGGATGAACCTGCAGTGTGACAGAAGCAGTTGCATCACCACACCCAACTTGAGCGTGTGTGGGTCATCAAGGTGTGGATTTTGAGACTACATAACACAGACGCATTGATCTCTAGGGACTCCATTTGTGTCAAACAACCATGGTGGTCAGAAAGCCTAGAGAGCCCCTAGAATATGCAACTGCCACATGGAGATGGGTGAACCTGTAGTGTGATAGAAGCAGTTGCATCACCACACCCAACTAGAGTGTGTGTGGGTCATCAAGGTGTGGCTTTTGAGACTACATAACATAGATGCATTGATCTGTATGGACTCCATTTGTGTCAAACAACCATGGTGGTCAGAAATCCCAGAGAGCCGCTAGAATATGCAATTGCCACATGGAGATGGTGAACCTGGAGTGTGACAGAAGCAGTTGTATCACCACACCCAAGTAGAGTGTGTGTGGGTCATCAAGGTGTGGCTTTTAAGAATCCATAACACGGATGCATTGATCTGTAGGGACTCCATTTGGGTCAAACAACCATGGTGGTAAAAAATCCCACAAAGCCCCTAGAATATGCAACTGCCACGTGGAGATGGGTGAACCTGCAGTGTGACAGAAGCAGTTGCATCACCACATCCAACTGGAGTGTGTGTGGGTCATCATGTTGGGTCCGCAGCATAGAAAACAAGAAATTTCCTATGATGTGAACTACACGCCAAGATCTATCTACTAGGTACAAAGCAACGGGTGGACATACATCCAACGAGAACTTACCCTCGTAGACAACGAGCTTTGTTAACAAGTAGGAACTCGTGGTTGATGTAGTCGTACACTTGCCGATCTCAAGATCGTGAGGAAGTCCAGCAGGTCCGGCTCCAGCACGTCCATCAGATCCAGCTCCAGCAGCACCAAGTCCAGCACCGCAAAGCAGCGGTGCATCCGTGATCGCACACACGTCCGGTACCCCGACAACCTCCATCCCTCGCTGCAGCAAAGCATCAGAAGTAGCAACTCCTTTCCAGATAAAGCCACCGGGAACATGTATCTCGCTAATCCGAGACCATGGGGGAATAATACTAGAGGGGGAGTGAGATCCTTCACAAGGAGGTGTGTGTGGGAAGTGAGGAGGGGGTGGCCTTTTATAGGAGGAGGGGGGTGCCCCTCCTTCCTGGCCGGCGCACGGAGGGGGTGACCCTTCACCTCCTCCATTCATGTGGTGGTAACCCCTCCACATTAAAATGCCCCTTCACATTCTCTTTTAAAGTCTCCACTTTAAATGCATTAAATTTCTCCAAATTTAATGCTCTCTCATTTAATAAAACTCTTTTATTATTTTTATTCTTAATTACTTTAATTAACAAACATTCACATAAAACCCCCTCCAACATTTCAATATTACATGCAGAACCAATTTCAGCATTTTCACCCGAAACAGTTTCGGTGTCTATTGAAATAATTCCAGCGCTTTCTTAAATCTTTATCTGAAACATATTTGCTCCAAATGGTGTCGGTATCCCTTAAGTGTGTCACCCTACGGTTCGCGAATAATGCAGACATGATCGAGACCCCTCCCCGATCAATAATCAGCAGCGGGACCTAGAGATCCATACTGACTCCTACACATTCCATATGACTTCTGTGATCGTGAGAACCTTTAACGCTAGTAACTAAATCCCTTTGTCCCGCGATCTATTACATGTCCAAGATTCGATCATCGGTATCTCCGTACCTAGTTTGATCTCGTTACCGACATGGACTCTTTTCTCGTTCCCGTGATATAACATTCTAGTGATCACATCACTTGCTTGCAAGCTATTTCAATGTGATATCACCGAGAGGGCCCAGAGTATATCTATCCGTCATTGGGATGGACAAATACCACTCTTGATCCATGAGCCTCAACATAACACCTTCGAAGCACTGAACCCACCTTTATAGTCACCCTGTTACGGTGTGATATTTGATGTTATCAAGATACTCTTCCGGTGTTAGCAATTAACATGATCTCATGGGGATAAAGATTACTTCGTATGATATTATAGCAATATAAACATAATGACTTTGATCGTAATGCTATACTTCGGATGAATGTTCATCACATCATTCCACCAATGGTGTGACCATGTTATTAACAAAATCCAATGTCCATGATCAGGAAACCTTGATCATCTTGTTAATCAACAAGCTAGTCTATAAGAGAGGCATAACTAGGAACCCTTTTTGTTTATTAAACACACATGTATTGATGTTTCCGATCAATACAATTCTATCATGTAAAATAAACATATATCATAAACATGGAATAAGATAATAACCACTTTATTATTGCCTCTCGGGCATATTCCCTTCAGTCTCCCACTTGCACTAGAGTCAATAATCTAGTTTGAAAAACTTTGTGTATTGAACACATATGGCTTTCTGGTGTTGCATATACGCTATTGCTAGTGGTTAACATAATCACTGGATCTGACAGTTTCAGGTCCATGTGTATTTGCATGTCTCTGCGTCTCTACGCATCACTCATTGTCAAATGAGATGGCATTGTATAGATTTGGTCCTTTGGTGAGACCTTTAGTTCGTTTGGCTCAAAATATGTTGATATTATTGTCACACAATATATCTTCATAGTATTAGCCCACTTTGAACCACACCTAGTTTGATAACAAACTACTTAACACAAATGCCCTCCTTTGCTGCTAATATAGCAGTCATATACTTAGCCTTTTGTTGTAGTGTCCGTCACAATGTCTCAACTTTGGAACTCATCCAAATCCATCATGGAACATCCTTTCGATTACATTGTGCCACCCATAGTCTAAATTGAGATAAATTTAATTTGTATCTTGTGACAAAACTAGTATCAATGTAACACTTTACAATGAACTACCTTTAACTATTTGTCACTTATACATTATATATTCTTAGTTCTTCCAAAGCTCATAAGAATATCTTTACTATTGTCCAATGATCATCTTATGAATCATTCTGGTATATGCTCATAACATTTAGAGAATAGGACATTCTGGATATATACATATCATGGTATAATTGGTCAAAATCTTCATGTGATTTTACTCACCAAGTGTTGAAACACTTGAATTTTGATACAATCCTTTCCATGCAGCAAGAACCTTTCTTGTTGTTTCCATATTGAACCCTTTCAATATCTCATATATGTATGTCTGGCACAACCATATTAGCGCCTTAATTTATCCATATAGATATTGATGCCTAATATTCCGGGTTTGCCCAAGTCTTTCATCGAAATCTTATTTTAATGAAATTCTTAACTTGTGTCAATACAAGATATATCATTTCCAATCAATAATATGTACTCTACATAATGTATTAAAAATATGTCTTAGCGCTCCCACTTAATTTCTTGCAAATCTAAGCATCTTCATCATCTCCGATGAATTTAAACTCTTTTAATAGTTTCATCATGGTCGAGATTCCAACTCCGTTATGCTTACTTCAACTATTGAAGTTTACATGCCCTTTTAGCACCCTTTGAATTAACAAAACCCTTCGGACCATGTCATGTACATGTCCTAGGTTACCGTTCTATTAGAAGGACCTTGTTTTGTTTATTCAACTACCATATACCAAATTATATGTAGTGGTTGCTACATTAATCCGTCAAGACTATATATCGCTATGAAAGATCAAATCTTGTCATGGTCAACTCCTTGAACATTGTCGTAAACTTGTTTCCGACATGTCGACTATTTCATAGATGTTAAACATCCATGTCTTATTTCTTTATAGATCCAAACACGACCGATAGGCTTCACGCCTTTCTGGAGGGTCTTCCAAGTTCGGAAACTTGTTTTCTCGTGTATGGATACTATCACGGATTCTATGACTTCTAGTCATTTTATGGAGTCAGGGCCCATCATCGCTTCTTTGCATGTAGTCGGTTCATCATTGTCAAAACAATAACGACTTGCTTATCAAATCTTACTATTTGATTCTTACCGACCCACACGGTTCTATAGGCACTCCAATCTCCGCGATCACACCTTTTGTAATCACGAGAGCCATGAGCATTGTGGCCGCCACCCAGACACTTTCTGGCACTGCGCTACTTAGCACATATAGCTAAGGTTCAACAACCTTATCAAAGTTCTATTGTCCTCCCACTTAACTTTTCACGAAAAATTCCTTCTCAAGAAACTTGACGTTCCAAGTAACAAACTCTTTTGTCCTTGGTGTTATGGAGAAATTCCCAACAAATACTTTGGGATAACCTACAAAGACGTGCTTATCCGACTTTGGTTGTAAACATTTTACTTATGCATAGCATACCAAAATTTAAGAAAAGACAATTCGAGTTTTATCCCAAACCATAACTCATATGGTGTCATTTCAATGGATCACGATGGTGCTCTTTTCAGTGTAAAAGCGGTAGTCTCTAAAGCTTCAATCCTTAAAACATAATGGCAGTTTTATAAATGACACCCTTGATCTTACCATGTCAAACATGGTTTGATTTTATCCCTCGAATATGCCATACTCCTATGGTTTATCGGGAAACAAAAATCATGGAATAATTCCTCAAGTCTTAGGTGTTTTTGCTAAACATGTAACTCAAATATCTTCCTTTATGATTGAATCATAAACTCTTTACTTTCTTGTTACAATGATTTTCCACTTCATCTTGAAAGTCTTTGAACAATTTTCAAATGTTTCATACTTCTTCCTTATTAAGTAAATATACAGATATATTCACTCAAATTTTCGGAGAAAGCATATGAAGCAAAAAGATCCATCGCATATGGCTACAGATAATGGACTATGCACATCAGCATGCACCATTTCCAATAAGCTAGTCATCCGTTCCTCTCTGGCCTATGGACGGAGTTTCAATTATCTCGAGGAAAGTCTCATATGCGTCAATTGATCAAAATCAAAGACTCCAAAAACCATCAACATGGAGTTTCTTCATGTTTTCTTTCAAATATAATTTAAACAGCGATGTCACTTCATAAGTAATCTTTCAATCATTTGTCTTGCAACATTTTAGTAATAGTGTTTATGGATGTGATTTCTCCAACTAGACTTGTAAAAGTTCATCCATCCTTTATGGAATACGGTAATTATTTGAACAGCCATTGTTCTCATGATACCAGAACAAAATAACAATTATTTAAACAAATCTTGAAGGCTTGGTTTGATGTTAACGAAAAACACAATAACACTTTATTTGTTTTCGATGAACATCATCACTCATTCTCTTGCTGGTTACTTAGGCCATTGTAGTTCATGAATTGCGTTGTCCTATATGACACTTCATACCAACCAATTCGGTATCCAATACCTAAGAACCACATTGTTTAACAAGCAAGGAATATAGCCGTAACATGTATATCTTCTATATACCTAAGTTGGACATCTCCAACCTTTTATTTTCTGCCAAATATTTTATAGATTCTCTTTTAGCAATTCCTTTTCCTTTAAAAGAATCTATCAACATCAATAGTGGTGTCATCAACATGACAAATGGTACAAAGCGTATATAGTCAAATACTAATACCTTTGGACTTGCACTTTGAAGTGGATCACCATCATCAAATGTTTGGTGTTCTTTCAAAAATCCATTCTTTAGTAATCTATTAGTGTAGTAAACATTTTACTTACATCTTCTATTCACCCTTATCATGACAACTTTCATGATCAAGCTACTATAGCCTATAAGGAAGAATTGCGAGTATAATATCAGTTCCCAAAACCATTTTGGTAGATTCAGATGCCTAGCATCTCCATCCTTCACAAATTCTCATACAATATGAGAACATGTATTTTGCTAAATTATACTCTATCATAATGCAACCAAAAACATTGTTTCAGATATCACAATATCTTTCACACATGATGGTTTCTGAAACAATTTCCAGATCCAATATAATCTTGATATTAAAACAACTTTTTGAATATCAATAATCATGGAGGCAAACATGATACTTTAGATACTAACATTGGAATTCTTACTCTTGATTTAATACTACTTATTAAACTTCATGGAGTAAACAGAGTTTGCTGAAAGTTTGCAATAGGACTTATAAACTTTAAATTGACACTCAAAACAATACGATACCAGTTCGTAAAGTAAATATCCAGAATTCTATAGTTCTATTATCTCAAATAAAAACTAAGCATAAGGTAGAAAACGAATGCCAATGACTACAACAAACTATGCAAATTCACTTTGATTTAATTTATGACAAATTTGGTTCGACTAATCTAAATTAGAAATGAACTCCCACTCAAAAACGACATCCCTCGTGCCTTTTTGGTGATTACATGAACCAAATCCACTACACCAAGTCCGATCATCACGTGAGTTGATGTAGCTTCAAAGGCGAGCATCTATATGGGCATCATATCAACTATATGACTAATGCTTAACCTTTCAGTCCGTGTTCCGAGGCCATGTCTGTACATGCTAGGCTCGCCAAGTAAGAACCTTAGTACTCGCATGTGTAAAACTGTCTTACACCCGTTTGTATGAAAGCGTAGAGTCGAGTACACCCGATCATCACGTGATGTCTCGAAATACGATCCACAAAACGGTGCATACTTAAGGAAGAACACATTTTTATCTTGATATCTAAAAGAGGGATCATCTTACAATGCTACAGAAAGCGCCAAACTAGCAGTATAAGATGCTAACATCTAATGTGTAAAGTGAGATGATATGGTCCATGCATTTGATCTCTATCACTTGCATCGTGGTATGATCTCTATCATTCCTTTGTGTGTAAGGCCAAGGTCTATGGAACTTACATGTTGAGTGTGTTGTAAGAGTATCTATCATACATCTACTTACAACAATACCATATCAATACACTAGCCCAACAATGATCTAAACTAGACGCCTCTAATTTATCAATTGCAAGTTTTACGTGGCTTAGGGTTTACGGAGATAGAACCGTTCTTACCTACGAACATGAACCACAACGAGGATAACTAAGTTATTAGCAACTCGTTGTAAATCAGATATTGACTATAGTAGGAGAGACAGACACCCGCCAGCCACTTATGCAAAACAAGTTGCATGTCAGTCGTGGAACTGGTCTCATGTACGATGACATGTAAGGTTGGTCCGGGCCGCTTCATCCCACTATGCCACCAATATCCAAAATACATAGAAGATGCAATAACATGATCATCATCGCCCACATATCAACATATGTGTACTACCCGTGCTAAGCACCTACGCATAGATCAAGCTCTGATACCACTGTTGGGTCCGCAACATAGAAAACAAATTTTTGCCTACGGTGTGAACTATACGCCAAGATCTATCTACTAGGTACAAAGCAACGGGTGGACATACATCCAATGAGAAATTACCCTCGTAGACAACGAGCTTTGTTAACGAGTAGGAACTCATGGTTTATGTAGTTGTACACTTGCCGATCTCAAGATCCTGAGGAAGTCCAGCAGGTCCGGCTCCAGCACGTCCATCAGATCCAGCTCCAGCAGCACCAAGTCCAGCACCGCAAAGCAGCGGTGCATCCGTGATCGCACACACGTCCGGTACCCTGACAACCTCCATCCCTTTCTCCAGCGAAGCAACGGAAGCAGCAACTCCTTTCCAGATAAAGCCACTAGGAACATGTATCTCGCTAATCCGAGACCATGGGGGAATAATACTAGAGGGGGAGAGATATCCTTCACAAGGAGGTGTGTGTGAGAAGTGAGGAGGGGGTGGCCTTTTATAGGAGGAGGGGGTGCCCCTCCTTCATGGCTGGCGCATGGAGGGGGTGAGCCTTCACCTCCTCCATTCATGTGGTGGTAACCCCTCCACATTAAAATGCCCCTTCACATTCTCTTTTAAAGTCTCCACTTTAAATGCATTAAATTTCTCCAAATTTAATGCTCTCTCATTTAATAAAAATCTTTTATTATTTTTATTCAGAATTTTGTTAATAACTTTAATTAACAAACATTCACATAAAACCCCCTGCAACATTTCAATATTACATGCAGAACCAATTTCAGCATTTTCACCCGAAATAGTTTTGGTGTCTATTGAAATAATTCCAGCGCTTTATTAAATCTTTATCTGAAACATATTTGCTCCAAATGGTGTCGGTATCCCTTAAGTGTGTTACCCTACGGTTCGCGAATAATGCAGACATGATCGAGACCCCTCTCCGATCAATAATCAGCAGCGGGACCTGGAGATCCATACTGACTCCTACACATTGAACGATGACTTCTGTGATCGTGAGAACCTTTAACGCTAGTAACTAAATCCCTTTGCCTTGCGATATATTACATGTCCGAGATTCGATCATCGGTATCTCCATACCTAGTTTGATCTCGTTACCGACATGCACTCTTTTCTCGTTCCCGTGATATAACATTCTAGTGATCACATCACTTGCTTGCAAGCTATTTCAATGTGATATCACCGAGAGGGCCTAGAGTATATCTATCCGTCATCGGCATGGACAAATCCCACTCTTGATCCATGAGCCTCAACATAACACCTTCGTAGCACTGAACCCACCTTTATACTCAACCTGTTACGGTGTGACGTTTGATGTTATCAGGATACTCTTCCGATGTTAGCAATTAACATGATCTCATGGGGATAAAGATTACTTCGTATGATATTATAGAAATATAAACATAATGACTTTGATCGTAATGCTATACTTCGGATGAATGTTCATCACATCATTCCACCAATGGTGTGACCTTGTTATTAACAACATCCAATGTCCATGATCAGGAAACCTTGATCATCTTGTTAATCAACAAGCTAGTCTATAAGAGAGGCATAACTAGGAACCCTTTTTGTTTATTAAACACACATTTATTGATGTTTCCGATCAAAACAATTCTAGCATGTAAAATAAACATTTATCATAAACATGCAATAAGATAATAACCACTTTATTATTGCCTCTCGGGCATATTCCCTTCACATCAAGGTGTGGGTTTTGATACTACATAACACAAATGCATTGATCTCTAGGGATTCCATTTGTGTCAAACAACCATGGTGGTCAGAAAGCCTAGAGAGCCCCTAGAATATGCAACTGCCACATGGAGATGGGTGAACCTACAGTGTGATAGAAGCAGTTGCATCACCAGACCCAACTGGAGTGTGTGTGGGTCATCAAGGTGTGGCTTTTGAGACTACATAACACAGATGCATTGATTTGTAGGGACTCCATTTGTGTCAAACAACAATGGTGGTCAGAAAGACTAGAGAGCCCCTAGAATATGCAACTGCCACATGGAGATGGTGAACCTGGAGTGTGATAGAAGTAGTTGCATCACCACACCCAACTGGATTGTGTGTGGGTTATCAAGGTGTGGGTTTTGAGACTACATAACACAGATGCATTGATCTGTAGGGTCTCCATTTATCTCAAACAACCATGGTGGTCTGAAATCCTAGAGATCCCTTAGAATATGCAACTGCCACATGGAGATGGGTGAACCTGCAGTGTGACAGAAGTAGTTGCATCACCACACCCAACTAGAATGTCTGTGGGTCATCAAGGAGTAGGTTTTGACACTACATAACACAGATGCATTGATCTGTAGGGACGCCATTTGTGTCAAACAACCATGGTGGTCAGAAAGCCTAGAGAGCCCCTAGAATATGCAACTACCACATGGAGATGGTGAACCTGAAGTGTGAGAGAAGCAGTTGCATCACCACACCCAATTGGAGTGTGTGTGGGTCATCAAGGTGTGGCTTTTGAGACTACATAACACAGATGCATTGATCTGTAGGGACTCCATTTCTGTGAAACAACCATGGTGGTTATCAAGCCCAGAGATCCCCTAGAATATGCAACTGCCACATGGAGATGGGTGAACCTGGAGTGTGACAAAAGCAGTTGCATCACCACACCCAACTGGAGTGTGTGTGGGTTATCAAGGTGTGGCTTTTGAGACTACGTAACACAGATGCATTGATCTCTAGGGACTCCATTTGTGTCAAACAACCATGGTGGTCAGAAAGCCTAGAGAGCCCCTAGAATATGCAACTGCCACATGGAGATGGGTGAACCTGCAGTGTGACAGAAGTAGTTGCATCACCACACCCAACTAGAGTGTGTGTGGGTCATCAAGGTGTGGCTTTTGAGACTACATAACATAGATGCATTGATCTGTATGGACTCCATTTGTGTCAAACAACCATGGTGGTCAGAAAGCCAAGAGAGCCCCTAGAATATGCAATTGCCACATGGAGATGGGTGAACCTGCAGTGTGACAGAAGAAGTTGCATAACCACACCCAACTAGAGTGTGTGTGGGTCAGCAAGGTTTGTGTTTTCAGACTACATAACACAAATGCATTGATCTGTAGGGTCTCCGTTTATGTCAAACAACCATGGTGGTCAGAAAGCCCAGAGAGCCGCCAGAATATGCAACTGCCACATGGAGATGGTGAACCTGAAGTGTGAGAGAAGCAGTTGCATCACCACACCCAACTGGAGTGTGTGTGGGTCATCAAGGTGTGGCTTTTGAGACTACATAACACAGATGCATTGATCTGTAGGGACTCCATTTCTGTCAAACAACCATGGTGGTTATAAAGCCCCGAGAGCCCCAAGAATATGCAACTGCCAGATGGAGATGGGTGTACGTGGAGTGTGACAAAAGCAGTTGCATCACCACACCCAACTGGAGTGTGTGTGGGTCATCAAGGTGTGGCTTTTGAGACTACATAACACAGATGCATTGATTTGTAGGGACTCCATTTGTGTCAAACAACAATGGTGGTTAGAAAGCCTAGAGAGCCCCTAGAATATGCAACTTCCACATGGAGATGGTGAACCTGAAGTGTGATAGAAGCAGTTGCATCACCACACCCAACTGGAGTGTGTGTGGGTCATCAAGGTGTGGCTTTTGAGACTACATAACAAAGATGCATTGATCTGTAGGGACTCCATTTCTGTGAAACAACCATGGTGGTTATCAAGCCCAGAGAGCCCCTAGAATATGCAACTGCCACATGGAGATGGGTGAACCTGGAGTGTGACAAAAGCAGTTTCATCACCACACCCAACTGGAGTGTGTGTGGGTTATCAAGGTGTGGCTTTTGAGACTACGTAACACAGATGCATTGATCTCTAGGGACTCCATTTGTGTCAAACAACCATGGTGGTCAGAAAGCCTAGAGAGCCCCTAGAATATGCAACTGCCACATGGAGATGGGTGAACCTGCAGTGTGACAGAAGTAGTTGCATCACCACACCCAACTAGAGTGTGTGTGGGTCATCAAGGTGTGGCTTTTGAGACTACATAACATAGATGCATTGATCTGTATGGAGTCCATTTGTGTCAAACAACCATGGTGGTCAGAAAGCCAAGAGAGCCCCTAGAATATGCAATTGCCACATGGAGATAGTGAACCTGGAGTGTGACAAAAGCAGATGCATCACCACACCCAACTGGAGTGTGTGTGGGTCATCAAGGTGTGGGTTTTGACACTACATAACACAAATGCATTGATCTGTAGGGACTCCATTTGTGTCAAACAACAATGGTGGTCAGAAATCCCAGAGAGCCCCTAGAATATGCAACTGCCACATGGAGATGGTGAACCTGAAGTGTGAGAGAAGCAGTTGCATCACCACACCCAACTAGAGTGTGTGTGGGTCATCAAGGTGTGGCTTTTGAGACTACATAACACAGATGCATTGATCTGTAGGGACTCCATTTCGGTCAAACAACCATGGTGGTTATAAAGCCCCGAGAGCCCCAAGAATATGCAACTGCCAGATGGAGATGGGTGTACCTGGAGTGTGACAAAAGCAGTTGCATCACCACACCCAACTGGAGTGTGTGTGGGTCATCAAGGTGTGGCTTTTGAGACTACATAACACAGATGCATTGATCTCTAGGGACTCCATTTGTGTCAAACAACCATGGTGGTCAGAAAGCCTAGAGAGCCCCTAGAATATGCAACTGCTACATGGAGATGGGTGAACCTGCAGTGTGACAGAAGTAGTTGCATCACCACACCCAAATAGAGTGTGTATGGGTCATCAAGGTGTGGCTTTTGAGACTACATAACATAGATGCATTGATCTGTATGGACTCCATTTGCGTCAAACAACCATGGTGGTCAGAAAGCCCAGAGAGCCCCTAGAATATCCAATTGCCACATGGAGATGGTGAACCTGGACTGTGATAGAAGCAGTTGCATCACCACACCCAACTGGAGTGTGTGTGGGTCATCAAGGTGTGGCTTTTGAGAATCCATAACGCAGATGCATTGATCTGTAGGGACTCCATTTGGGTCAAACAACCATGGTGGTAAAAAATCCTAGAGAGCCCCTAAAATATGCAACTGCCACATGGAAATGGGTGAACCTGTAGTGTGACAGAAGCAGTTGCATCACCACACCAAACTGGAGTGTGTGTGGGTTATCAAGGTGTGGGTTTTGAGACTACATAACACAGATGCATTGATCTGTAGTGTCTCCATTTATGTCAAACAACCATGGTGGTCCGAAAGCCTAGAGAGCCCCTAGAATATGCAACTGCCACATGGAGATGGGTGAACCTGCAGTGTGACAGAAGTAGTTGCATCACCACACCCAACTAGAATGTCTGTTGGTCATCCAGGTGTGGGTTTTGACACTACATAACACATATGCATTGATCTCTAGGGACGCCATTTGTTTCAAGCAACAATGGTGGTCAGAAATCCTAGAGAGCCCCTAGAATATGCAATTGCCACATGGAGATGGTGAACCTGAAGTGTGAGAGAAGAAGTTGCATCACCACACCCAACTGGAGTGTGTGTGGGTCATCAAGGTGTGGCTTTTGAGACTACATAACATAGATGCATTGATCTGTAGGGACTCCATTTCTGTCAAACAACCATGGTGGTTATAAATCCTAGAGAGCCCCTAGAATATGCAACTGCCACATGGAGATGGGTGAACCTGGAGTGTGACAAAAGCAGTTGCATCGCCACACCCAACTGGAGTGTGTGTGGGTCATCAAGGTGTGGCTTTTGAGACTACGTAACACATATGCATTGATCTCTAGGGACTCCATTTGTGTCAAACAACCATGGTGGTCAGAAAGCATAGAGAGCCCCTAGGATATGCAACTGCCACATGGAGATGGGTGAACCTGCAGTGTGACAGAAGCAGTTGCATCACCACACCCAACTAGAGTGTGTGTGGGTCATCAAGGTGTGGCTTTTGAGACTACATAACATAGATGCATTGATCTGTATGGACTCCATTTGTGTCAAACATCCATGGTGGTCAGAAAGCCAAGAGAGCCCCTAGAATATGCAATTGCCACATGGAGATGGTGAACCTGGAGTGTGATAGAAGCAGATGCATCACCACACCCAACTGGAGTGTGTGTGGGTCATCAAGGTGTGGGTTTTGACACTACATAACACAGATGCATTGATCTGTAGGGAATCCATTTGTGTCAAACAACAATGGTGGTCAGAAATCCCAGAGAGCCCCTAGAATATGCAACTGCCACATGGAGATGGTGAACCTGAAGTGTGAGAGAAGCAGTTGCATCACCACACCCAACTGGAGTGTGTGTGGGTCATCAAGGTGTGGCTTTTGAGACTACATAACACAGATGCATTGATCTGTAGGGACTCCATTTCTGTCAAACAACCATGGTGGTTATAAAGCCTAGAGAGCCCTAAGAATATGCAACTTCCAGATGGAGATGGG
This sequence comes from Avena sativa, assembly GCA_916181665.1. Classification (NCBI taxonomy): domain Eukaryota; kingdom Viridiplantae; phylum Streptophyta; class Magnoliopsida; order Poales; family Poaceae; genus Avena; species Avena sativa. The sequence continues at coordinate 328,368,728 of OV702289.1, forward strand.
TGTACCTAGAGTGTGACAAAAGCAGTTGCATCACCACACCCAACTGGAGTGTGTGTGGGTCATCAAGGTGTCGGTTTTGAGACTACATAACACAGATGCATTGATCTCTAGGGACTCCATTTGTGTCAAACAACCATGGTGGTCAGAAAACCTAGAGAGCCCCTAGAATATGCAACTGCCACATGGAGATGGGTGAACCTGCAGTGTGACAGAAGGAGTTGCATCACCACGCCCAACTGGAGTGTGTGTGGGTCATCAAGGTGTGGCTTTTGAGAATACATAACATAGATGCATTGATCTGTAGGGACTCCGTTTTTGTCAAACAACCATGGTGGTCAGAAATCCTAGAGAGCCCCTACAATATGCAACTACCACATGGAGATGGTGATCCTGGAGTGTGACAGAAGCAGTTGCATCACCACACCCAACTAGAGTGTGTGTGGGTCATCAAGGTGTGGCTTTTGAGAATCCATAACACAGATGCATTGATATGTAGGGACTCCATTTGTGTCAAACAACCATGGTGGTAAAAAAGCCTAGAGAGCCCCTAGAATATGCAACTCCCACATGGAGATGGGTGAACCTGTAGTGTGACAGAAGTAGTTGCATCACCACACGCATCTAGAGTGTGTGTGGGTCATCAAGGTGTGGGTTTTGACACTACATAACACAGATGCATTGATCTCTAGGCACTCCATTTGTGTCAAACAACAATGGTGGTCAGAAATCCCAGAGAGCCCCTAGAATATGCAACTGCCACATGGAGATGGTCAACCTAAAGTGTGACAGAAGCAGTTGCATCACCACACCCAACTGGAGTGTGTGTGGGTCATCAAGGTGTGACTTTTAAGACTACATAACATAGATGCATTGATCTATAGGGACTCCATTTGTGTCAAACAACCATGGTGGTCAGAAATCCCAGAGAGCCCCTAGAATATGCAATTGCCACATGGAGATGGTGAACCTGGAGTGTGACAGAAGCAGTTGCATCACCAGACCCAACTAGAGTGTGTGTGGGTCATCAAGGTGTGTCTTTTAAGACTACATAACATAGATGCACTGATCTCTAGGGACTCCATTTGTGTCAAACAACCATGGTGGTCAGAAAGCCTAGAGAGCCCCAAGAATATGCAACTACCACATGGAGATGGGTGAACCTGTAGTGTGACAGAAGCAGTTGCATCACCACACCCAACTAGAGTGTATGTGGGTCATCAAGGTGTGGATTTTGAGACTACATAACATAGATGCATTGATCTGTAGGGACTCCATTTGTGTCAAACAACCATGGTGGTAAAAAAGCTTAGAGAGCCCCTAGAATATGCAACTGCCACATGGAGATGGGTGAACCTGTAGTGTGACAGAAGTAGTTGCATCACCACACCGAAATAGAGTGTGTGTGGGTCATCAAGGTGTGGCTTTTTAGAATACATAACATAGATGCATTGATCTGTAGGGACTCCATTTGTTTCAAACAACCATGGTGGTCAGAAAGCCCAAAGAGCCCCTACAATATGCAACTGCCACATGGAGATGGTGAACCTGGAGTGTGACAGAAGCAGTTGCATCACCACACCCAGCTGGAGTGTGTGTGGGTCATCAAGGTGTGGCTTTTGAGACTACATAACACAGATGCATTGATCTGTACGGACTCCATTTCTGTCAAACAACCATGGTGGTTATAAAGCCCAGAGAGCCCCTAGAATATGCTACTGCCACATGGAGATGGGTGAACCTGCAGTGTCATAGAAGCAGTTGCATCACCACACCCAACTGTAGTGTGTGTGGGTCATCAAGGTGTGTCTTTTAAGACTACATAACACAGATGCATTGATCTCTAGGGACTCCATTTGTGTCAAACAATGATGGTGGTCAGAAAGCCTAGAGAGCCCCTAGAATATGCAACTGCCACATGGAGATGGGTGAACCTGTAGTGTGACAGAAGCAGTTGCATCACCATACCCAACTAGAGTGTTTGTGGGTCATCATGGTGTGACTTTTGAGACTACATAACACAGATGCATTGATCTGTAGGGAATCCATTTGTGTCAAACATAAATGGTGGTCAGAAAGCCTAGAGAGCCCCTAGAATATGCAACTGCCACATGGAGATGGTGAACCTGGAGTGTGACAGAAGTAGTTGCATCACCACACCCAACTAGAGTGTGTGTGGGTTATCAAGGTGTGGGTTTTGAGACTACATAACGCATATGCATTGATCTGTAGGGACTCCATTTGTGTCAAACAACAATGGTGGTCAGAAATCCCAGAGAGCCCCTAGAATATGCAACTGCCACATGGAGATGGTGAACCTGAAGTGTGACAGAAGCAGTTGCATCACCACACCCAAGTGGAGTGTGTGTGGGTCATCAAGGTGTGGCTTTTGAGACTACGTAACACAGATGTATTGATCTATAGGGACTCCATTTCTGTCAAACAACCATGGTGGTTATAAAGCCTAGAGAGCCCCTAGAATATGCAACCGCCACATGGAGATGGGTGAACCTGCAGTGTGACAGAAGCAGTTGAATCACCACACCCAGCTAGAGTGTTTATGGGTCATCAAGGTGTGGCTTTTGAGACTACATAACATAGATGCATTGATATGTATGGACTCCATTTGTGTCAAACAACCATGGTGGTCAAAAAGCCCAGAGAGCCCCTAGAATATGCAATTGCCACATGGAGATGGTGTACCTAGAGTGTGACAGAATCAGTTGCATCACCACACCCAACTGGAGTGTGTGTGGGTCATCAATGTGTGGATTTTGAGAATCCATAACACAAATGCATTGATCTGTAGGGACTCCATTTGGGTCTACAACCATGGTGGTAAAAAATCCTAGAGAGCCCCTAGAATATGCAACTGCCACATGGAGCTGGGTGAACCTACAGTGTGACAGAAGCAGTTGCATCACCACACCCAACTGGAGTGTGCGTGGGTCATCAAGGTGTGTCTTTTGAGACTATATAACACAGATGCATTGATCTATTGGGACTCCATTTGTGTCAAACAACCATGGTGGTCAGAAAGCCCAGAGAGCCCCTAGAATATGCAGCTACCACATGGAGATGGGTGAACCTGTAGTGTGACAGAAGTAGTTGCATCACCACACCCAACTAGAGTGTGTGTGGGTCATCAAGGTGTGGGTTTTGACACTACATAACACAAATGCATTGATATGTAGGGACTCCATTTGTGTCAAACAACAATTGTGGTCAGAAATCCCAGAGAGCCCCTAGAATATGCAACTGCCACATGGAGATGGTGAACCTGAAGTGTGACAGTAGTTGCATCACCACACCCAACTGGAGTGTGTGTGGGTCATAAAGGTGTGGCTTTTGAGACTACGTAACATAGATCATTGATCTGTAGGGACTCCATTTCTGTCAAACAACCATGGTGGTTATAAAGCCCACAGAGCCCCTAGAATATGCAACTGCCACATGGAGATGGGTGAACCTGAAGTGTGACAGAAGCAATTGCACCACCACACCCAACTAGAGTGTGTGTGGGTCATCAAGGTGTGGCTTTTGAAACTACATAACACAAATGCATTGAACTCTAGGGACTCCATTTGTGTCATACAACTGTGGTGGTCAGAAAGCCTAGAGAGCCCCTAGAATATGCAACTTCCACATGGAGACGGATGAACCTGCAGTGTGACCGAAGCAGTTGTATCACCACACCCAACTGGAGTGTGTGTGGGTCATCAAGGTGTGGGTTTTGATACTACATAACATAGATGCATTGATCTCTAGGGACTCCATTTGTGTCAAACAACCATGGTGCTCGGAAAGCCTAGAGAGCCCCTAGAATATGCAACTGCCACACGGAGATGGGTGAACCTGCAGTGTGACAGAAGCAGTTGCATCACCACACCCAACTGGAGTGTGTGTGGGTCATCAAGGTGTGGCTTTTGAGACTACATAACATAGATGCATTGATCTGTAGGGACTCCATTTGTGTCAAACAACAATGGTGGTCAGAAATCCCAGAGAGCCCCTAGAATATGCAACTGCCACATGGAGATGGTGAACCTGAAATGTGACAGAAGTAGTTGCATCACCACACCCAACTGGAGTGTGTGTGGGTCATCAAGGTGCTGCTTTTGAGAATCCATAACACATATCCATTTATCTGTAGGGAGTCCATTTGGGTCAAATAACCATGGTGGTAAAGAATCCCACAGAGCCCCTAGAATATGCAACTGCCACATAGAGATGGGTGAACATGCAGTGTGACAGAAGCAGTTGCATCACCACACCCAACTGGAGTGTGTGTGGGTCATCAAGGTGTGGGTTTTGATACTACATAACACATATGCATTGATCTCTTGGGACTCAATTTGTGTCAAACAACCATGGTGGTCAGAAAGCCTAGAGAGCCCCTGGAATATGCAACTGCCACATGGAGATGGGTGGACCTACAGTGTGACAGAAGCAGTTGCATCACCACACCCAACTGGAGTGTGTGTGGGTCATCAAGGTGTGGCTTTTGAGACTACATAACATAGATGCATTGATCTGTAGGGAATCCATTTGTGTCAAACAACAATGGTGGTCAGAAAGCCTAGAGAGCCCCTAGAATATGCAACTGCCACATGGAGATGGTGAACGTGGAGTGTGATAGAAGTAGTTGCATCACCACAACCAACAAGTGTGTGTGTGGGTTATCAAGGTGTGGGTTTTGAGACTACATAACGGAGATGCATTGATCTGTAGGGTCTCCATTTATGTCAAACAATGATGGTGGTCAGAAGGCCTAGAGAGCCCCTAGAATATGCAACTGCCACATGGAGATGGGTGAACCTGCAGTCTGACAGAAGTAATTGCATCACCACACCCAACTAGAATGTGTGTGGGTCATCAAGGTGTGGCTTTTGAGACTACATAACACAGATGCATTAATCTGTTGGGACTCCATTTCTGTCAAACAACCATGGTGGATAGAAATCCCAGAGAGCCCCTAGAATATGCAACTGCCACATGGAGATGGTGAACCTGAAGTGTGACAGAAGCAGTTGCATCACCACACCCAACTGGAGTGTGTGTGGGTCATCAAGGTGTGGCTTTTGAGACTACATAACACAGATGCATTGGTCTTTAGAGACTCCATTTCTGTCAAACAACCATGGTGGTTATAAATCCCAGAGAGCCCCTAGAATATGCAACTGCCACATGGAGATGGGTGAACCTGAAGTGTGACAGAAGCAGTTGCATCACCACACCCAACTAGAGTGTGTGCGGGTCATCAAGGTGTGGCTTTTGAAACTACATAACACAGATGCATTGATCTCTAGGCACTCCATTTGTTTCATACAACTATGGTGGTAAGAAAGCCTAGAGAGCCCCAATAATATGCAACTTCCACATGGAGACGGGTGAACCTGCAGTGTGACCAAAGCAGTTGCATCACCACACCCTACTGGAGTGTGAGTGGGTCATCAAGGTGTGGGTTTTGATAATACATAACACAGATGCATTGACCTCTAGGGACTCCATTTGTGTCAAACAACCATGTTGGTCAGAAAGCCTAGAGATCCCCTAGAATATGCAACTGCCACATGGAGATGGGTGAACCTGCAGTGTGACAGAAGCAGTTGCATCACCACACCCAACTGGAGTGTGTGTGGGTCATCAAGGTGTGGCTTTTGAGACTACATAACATAGATGCATTGATCTGTAGGGACTCCATTTGTGTCAAACCACCATGGTGGTCAGAAAGCCCAGAGAGCCCCTACAATATGCAACTGCCACATGGAGATGGTGAACCTGGAGTGTGACAGAAGCAGTTGCATCATCACACCCAAGTGGAGTGTGTGTGGGTCATCAAGGTGTGGCTTTTGAGAATCCATAACACAAATGCATTGATCTGTAGGGACTCCATTTGTGTCAAACAACCATGGTGGTAAAAAATCCTAGAGAGCCCCTAGAATATGCAACTGCCACATGGAGATGGGTGAACCTGTAGTGTGACAGAAGTAGTTGCATCACCACACCCAACTAGAGTGTGTGTGGGTCATCAAGGTGTGGGTTTTGACACTACATAACACAGATGCATTGATCTGTAGGGACTCCATTTGTGTCAAACAACAATGGTGGTCAGAAATCCCAGAGAGCCCCTAGAATATGCAACTGCCACATGGAGATGGTGAACCTGAAGTGTGACAGAAGTAGTTGCATCACCACACCCAACATGAGTGTGTGTGGGTCATCAAGGTGTGGCTTTTGAGACTACATAACACAGATGCATTGATCTATAGGGTCTCCATTTATGTCAAACAACCATGGTGGTCAGAAAGCCCAGAGAGCCCCTAGAATATGCAACTGGCACATGGAGATGGGTGAACCTGCAGTGTGACTGAAGCAGTTGCATCACCACACCCAACTGGAGTGTATGTGGGTCATCAAGGTATCGCTTTTGAGACTACATAACATAGATGCATTGATCTGTAGGGAATCCATTTGTGTTAAACAACCATGGTGCTTAGAAAGCCCAGAGAGCCCTTAGAATATGCAACTTTCACATGGATATGGGTGAAGCTGTAGGGTGACAGAAGTAGTTGCATCACCACACCCAACCAGAGTGTGTGTGGGTCATCAAGGTGTGGGTTTTGATACTACATAACACATATGCATTGATCTATAGGGACTCCATTTGTTCCAAACAACCATGGTGGTCCGAAATCCCAGAGAGCCCCTAGAATATGCAACTGCCACATGGAGATGGTGAACCTGAAGTGTGACAGAAGCAGTTGCATCACCACATCCAACTGGAGTGTGTGTGGGTCATCAAGTTGTGGCTTTTGAGACTCCATAACACATATGCATTGATCTGTAGGGACTCCACTTGAGTCAAACAACCATAGTGGTCAGAAAGCTCACAGATCCCCTACAATATGCAACTGCCACAAGGAGATGGGTGAACCTGCAGTGTGACAAAAGCAGTTGCATCACCAAACCCAACTTGAGTGTGTGTGGGTCATCAAGGTGTGAGTTTTGACACTACATAACACAGATGCATTGATTTGTAGGGACTCCATTTGTTCCAAACAACCATGGTGGTCAGAAATCCCAGAGAGCCCCTAGAATATGCAACTACCAAATGGAGATGGTGAACCTGAAGTGTCACAGAAGCAGTTGCATCACCACACCCAACTGGAGTATGTGTGGGTCATCAAGGTGTGCCTTTTGAGACTACATAACGTAGATGCATTGATCAGTAGGGACTCCATCTGTGTCAAACAAGCATGGTGGTTATAAAGCCCAGAGAGCCCCTAGAATATGCAACTGCCACATGGAGATGGGTGAACCTGCAGTGTCATAGAAGCAGTTGCATCACCACACCCAACTGGAGTGTGTGTGGGTCATCAAGGTGTGGCTTTTGACATTACATAACACAGATGCATTGATCTCTTGGGACTCCATTTGTGTCAAACAACCATTGTAGTCAGAAAGCCTAGAGAGCCCCTAGAATATGCAACTGCCACCTAGAGACGGGTGAACCTACAGTGTGACCGAAGCAGTTTTATCACCACATCCAACTGGAGTGTGTGTGCGTCATCAAGGTGTGGCTTTTGAGACTCCATAACACAGATCCATTGATCTGTAGGGACTCCACTCGTGTCAAACAACCATGGTGGTCAGAAAGACCACAGAGCCCCTAGAATATGCAACTGCCATATGGAGATGGGTGAACCTGCAATGTGACAGAAGCAGTTGCATCACCACACCCAACTGGAGTGTGCGTGGGTCATCAAGGTGTGGCTTTTGAGACTATATAACACAGATGCATTGATCTATAGGGACTCCATTTGCATCAAACAACCATGGTGGTCAGAAAGCCCAGAGAGCCCCTAGAATATGCAACTGCCACATTGAGATGGGTGAACCTGTAGTGTGACAGAAGCAGTTGCATCACCACATCCAACTGGAGTGTGTGTGGGTCATAAAGGTGTGGCTTTTGAGACTACATAAAACATATGCATTAATCTGTAGGGACTCCATTTCTGTCAAAGAACCATGGTGGTCAGAAAGCCTAGACAGCCCCTAGAATATGCAACTGCCACATGGAGATGGGTGAACCTGCAGTGTCACAGAAGCAGTTGCATCACCACACCCAACTAGAGTGTGTGTGGGAATCAAGGTGTGGCTTGTGATACTATATAACACAGATGCATTGATCTGTAGGGACTCCATTTGTGTCAAACAACCATGGTTGTTAGAAAGCCCAGAGAGCCCCTACAATATGCAACTACCACATGGAGATGGTGAACCTGGAGTGTGATAGAAGTAGTTGCATCACCATACCCAACTGGAGTGTGTGTGAGTCATCAAGGTGTGGCTTTTGAAAATCCATAACACAGATGCATTGATCTATAGGGACTCCATTTGTGTCAAACAACCATGGTGGTAAAAAATCATAGAGAGCCCCTAGAATATGCAACTGCCACATGGAGATGGGTGAACTTGAAGTGTGATAGAAGCAGTTGCATCACCACACCCAACTAGAGTGTGTGTGGGTTTTGACACTACATAACACAGATGCATTGATCTATAGGGACTCCATTTGTTCCAAACAACCATGGTGGTCAGAAATCCCAGAGAGCCCCTAGAATATGCAACTGCCACATGGAGATGGGTGAACCTGCAGTGTGACAGAAGAAGTTGCATCACCACACCCAACTTGAGTGTGTGTGGGTGATCAAGGTCTGGGTTTCACACTACATAACACAAATGCATTGAACTGTAGTGACTCCATTTGTTCCAAACAACCATGGTGGTCAGAAATCCCAGAGAGCCCCTAGAATATGCAACTACCACATGTAGATGGTGCACCTGAAGTGTGACAGAAGTAGTTGCATCACCACGCCCATCTAGAGTGTGTGTGGGTCATCAAGGTGTGGGTTTTGACACTACATAACACAAATGCATTGATCTGCAGGGAATCCATTTGTTCCAAACAACCTGGTGGTTAGAAATCCTGGACTAGAATATGCAACAACCACATGGAGATGGTGAACCTGAAGTCTGACAGAAGCAGTTGCATCACCACACCCAACTGGAGTATGTGTGGGTCATCAAGGTGTGGCTTTTGAGACTACATAACACAGATGCATTGATCTATAGGGACTGCATTTGTGTCAAACAACCATGGTGGTTATAAAGCCTAGAGAGCCCCAGGAATATACAACTGCCACATGGAGACAGGTGAACCTGTAGTGTGACCGAAGCAGTTGCATCATCACACCCAACTGGAGTGTGTGTGGGTCATCAAGGTGTGGCTTTTGAGACTCCATAACACGGATGCATTGATCTATAGGGACTCCACTCGTGTCAAACAACCATGATGGTCAAAAAGACCACAAAGCCCCTAGAATATGCAACTGCCACATGGAGATGGGTGAACCTGCAATGTGAGAGAAGCAGTTGCATCACCACACCCAACTGGAGTGTGCGTGGGTCATCAAGGTGTGGCTTTTGGGACTATATAACACATATGCATTGATCTATAGGTACTCCATTTGTGTCAAACAACCATGGTGGTCAGAAAGCCCGGAGAGCCCCTAGAATATGCAACTGCCACATGGAGATGGGTGAACATATAGTGTGACAGAAGCAGTTGCATCACCACACCCAACTTGAGTGTGTGTGGGTCATCAAGGTCTGGGTTTTACACTACATAACACAGATGCAATGAACTGTAGGGACTCCATTTGTTCCAAACAACCATGGTGGTCAGAAATCCCAGAGAGCCCCTAGAATATGCAACTACCACATGTAGATGGTGACCCTGAAGTGTGACAGAAGTAGTTGCATCACCACACCCAACTAGAGTGTGTGTGGGTCATCAAGGTGTGGGTTTTGACACTACATAGCACAAATGCATTGATCTGCAGGGAATCCATTTGTTCCAAACAACCATGGTGGTTAGAAATCCCAGACTAGAATATGCAACTGCCACATGGAGATGGTGAACCTGAAGTGTGACAGAAGCAGTTGCATCACGACACCCAACTAGAGTATGTGTGGGTCATCAAGGTGTGGCTTTTGAGACTACATAACACAGATGCATTGATCTGTAGGGACTGCATTTGTGTCAAACAACCATGGTGGTTATAAAGCCCAGAGAGCCCCTAGAATATGCAACTGCCACATGGAGATGGGTGAACCTGCAGCGTGACAGAAGCAGTTGCATCACCACACCCAACTGGAGTGTGCGTGGGTCATCAAGGTGTGGCTTTTGAGACTAAATAACACAGATGCATTGATCTCTAGGGACTGCATTTGTGTCAAACAACCATGGTGGTTATAGAGCCTAGAGAGCCCCTAGAATATGCCATTGCCACATGGAGACGGGTGAACCTGTAGTGTGACCGAAGCAGTTGCATGACCACACCCAACTGGAGTGTGTGTGGGTCATCAAGGTGTGGCTTTTGAGACTCCATAACATGGATGCATTGATCTGTAGGGACTCCACTTGTGTCAAACAACCATGATAGTCAGAAAGACCACAAAGCCCCTAGAATATGCAACTGCCACATGGAGATGGGTGAACCTGCAATGTGACAGAAGCAGTTGCATCACCACACCCAACTGGAGTGTGCATGGGTCATCAAGGTGTGGCTTTTTGGACTATATAACACATATGCATTGATCTATAGGGACTCCATTTGTGTCAAACAACCATGGTGGTCAAAAAGCCCAGAGAGCCCCTAGAATATGCAACTGCCACATGGAGATGGGTGAACCTGCAGTGTGACAGAAGCAGTTGCATCACCACATCCAACTAGAATGTGTGTGGGTCATAAAGGGGTGGCTTTTGAGACTACATAAAACAAATGCATTGATCTATAGGTACTCCATTTCTATCAAAGAACCATGGTGGTAAGAAAGCCTAGACAGCCCCTAGAATATGCAACTGTCACATGGAGATAGGTGAGCCTGCAGTGTGATAGAAGCAGTTGCATCACCACACCCAACTAGAGTGTGTGTGGGCATCAAGGTGTGGCTTTTGAGACTACATAACACAGGTGCATTGATCTGTAGGGACTCCATTTGTGTCAAACAACCATGGTGGTCAGAAAGCCCAGAGAGCCCCTAAAATATGCAGCTGCCACATGTAGATGGGTGAACCTGGAGTGTGATAGAAGCAGTTGCATCACCACACCCAACTGGAGTGTGTGTGGGTTATCAAGGTGTGGCTTTTGAGACTCGATAACACATATGCTTTGATCTGTAGGGACACCATTTGTGTCAAACAACCATGGTGGTCAGAAAGCCCAGAGAGCCCCTAGAATATGCAACTGCCACATGGAGAGGGGTGAACCTGAAGTGTGATAGAAGTAGTTGCATCACCACACCCAACTGGAGTGTGTGTGGGTCATCAAGGTGTGGCTTTTGAGACTCCATAACACGGATGCATTGATCTATAGGGACTCCACTCGTGTCAAACAACCATGATGGTCAGAAAGACCACAAAGACCCTAGAATATGCAACTGCCACATGGAGATGGGTGAACCTGCAATGTGAGAGAAGCAGTTGCATCACCACACCCAACTGGAGTGTGCGTGGGTCATCAAGGTGTGGCTTTTGGGACTATATAAGACATATGCATTGATCTATAGGGACTCCATTTGTGTCAAACAACCATGGTGGTCAGAAAGCCCGGAGAGCCCCTAGAATATGCAACTGCCACATGGAGATGGGTGAAGCTGTAGTGTGACAGAAGCAGTTGCATCACCACACCCAACTTGAGTGTGTGTGGGTCATCAAGGTCTGGGTTTTACTCTACATAACACATATGCATTGAACTGTAGGGACTCCATTTGTTCCAAACAACCATGGTGGTCAGAAATTCCAGAGAGCCCCTAGAATATGCAACTACCACATGTAGATGGTGCACCTGAAGTGTCACAGAAGTAGTTGCATCACCACACCCAACTAGAGTGTGTGTGGGTCATCAAGGTGTGGGTTTTGACACTACATAGCACAAATGCATTGATCTGCAGGGAATCCATTTGTTCCAAACAACCATGGTGGTTAGAAATCCCAGACTAGAATATGCAACTGCCACATGGAGATGGTGAACCTGAAGTGTGACAGACGCAGTTGCATCACCACACCCAACTGGAGTATGTGTGGGTCATCAAGGTGTGGCTTTTGAGACTACATAACACAGATGCATTGGTCTGTAGGGACTGCATTTGTGTCAAACAACCATGGTGGTTATAAAGCCCAGAGAGCCCCTAGAATATGCAACTGCAACATGGAGATGGGTGAACCTGCAGCGTGACAGAAGCAGTTGCATCACCACACCCAACTGGAGTGTGCGTGGGTCATCAAGGTGTGGCTTTTGAGACTAAATAACACAGATGCATTGATCTCTAGGGACTGCATTTGTGTCAAACAACCATGGTGGTTATAGAGCCTAGAGAGCCCCTAGAATATGCAATTGCCACATGGAGACGGGTGAACCTGTAGTGTGACCGAAGCAGTTGCATCACCACACCCAACTGGAGTGTGTGTGGGTCATCAAGGTGTGGCTTTGGAGACTCCATAACATGGATGCATTGATCTGTCGGGACTCAACTTGTGTCAAACAACCATGATAGTCAGAAAGACCACAAAGACCCTAGAATATGTAACTGCCACATGGAGATGGGTGAACCTGCAATGTGACAGAAGCAGTTGCATCACCACACCCAACTGGAGTGTGCGTGGGTCATCAAGGTGTGGTTTTTTGGACTATATAACACATATGCATTGATCTATAGGGACTCCATTTGTGTCAAACAACCATGGTGGTCAGAAAGCCCAGAGAGCCCCTAGACTATGAAACTGCCACATGGAGATGGGTGAACCTGCAGTGTGACAGAAGCAGTTGCATCACCACATCCAACTAGAATGTGTGTGGGTCATAAAGGCGTGGCTTTTGAGACTACATAAAACATATGCATTGATCTATAGGGACTCCATTTCTATCAAAGAACCATGGTGGTCAGAAAGCCTAGACAGCCCCTAGAATATGCAACTGTCACATGGAGATAGGTGAGCCTGCAGTGTGATAGAAGCAGTTGCATCACCACACCCAACTAGAGTGTGTGTGGGCATCAAGGTGTGGCTTTTGAGACTACATAACACAGGTGCATTGATCTGTAGGGACTAAATTTGTGTCAAACAACCATGGTGGTCAGAAAGCCCAGAGAGCCCCTAGAATATGCAGCTGCCACATGTAGATGGGTGAACCTGCAGTGTGATAGAAGCAGTTGCATCACCACACCCAACTGGAGTGTGTGTGGGTCATCAAGGTGTGGATTTTGAGACTCCATAACACATATGCATTGATCTGTAGGGACTCCATTTGTGTCAAACAACCATGGTGGTCAGAAAGCCCAGAGAGCCCCTAGAATATGCAACTGCCACATGGAGAGGGGTGAACCTGAAGTGTGATAGAAGTAGTTGCATCACCACACCCAACTGGAGTGTGTGTGGGTCATCAAGGTGTGGCTTTTGAGACTCCATAACACGGATGCATTGATCTATAGGGACTCCACTCGTGTCAAACAACCATGATGGTCAGAAAGACCACAAAGACCCTAGAATATGCAACTGCCACATGGAGATGGGTGAACCTGCAATGTGAGAGAAGCAGTTGCATCACCAGACCCAACTGGAGTGTGCGTGGGTCATCAAGGTGTGGCTTTTGGGACTATATAAGACATATGCATTGATCTATAGGGACTCCATTTGTGTCAAACAACCATGGTGGTCAGAAAGCCCGGAGAGCCCCTAGAATATGCAACTGCCACATGGAGATGGGTGAAGCTGTAGTGTGACAGAAGCAGTTGCATCACCACACCCAACTTGAGTGTGTGTGGGTCATCAAGGTCTGGGTTTTACTCTACATAACACATATGCATTGAACTGTAGGGACTCCATTTGTTCCAAACAACCATGGTGGTCAGAAATTCCAGAGAGCCCCTAGAATATGCAACTACCACATGTAGATGGTGCACCTGAAGTGTCACAGAAGTAGTTGCATCACCACACCCAACTAGAGTGTGTGTGGGTCATCAAGGTGTGGGTTTTGACACTACATAGCACAAATGCATTGATCTGCAGGGAATCCATTTGTTCCAAACAACCATGGTGGTTAGAAATCCCAGACTAGAATATGCAACTGCCACATGGAGATGGTGAACCTGAAGTGTGACAGACGCAGTTGCATCACCACACCCAACTGGAGTATGTGTGGGTCATCAAGGTGTGGCTTTTGAGACTACATAACATAGATGCATTGGTCTGTAGGGACTGCATTTGTGTCAAACAACCATGGTGGTTATAAAGCCCAGAGAGCCCCTAGAATATGCAACTGCAACATGGAGATGGGTGAACCTGCAGCGTGACAGAAGCAGTTGCATCACCACACCCAACTGGAGTGTGCGTGGGTCATCAAGGTGTGGCTTTTGAGACTAAATAACACAGATGCATTGATCTCTAGGGACTGCATTTGTGTCAAACAACCATGGTGGTTATAGAGCCTAGAGAGCCCCTAGAATATGCAATTGCCACATGGAGACGGGTGAACCTGTAGTGTGACCGAAGCAGTTGCATCACCACACCCAACTGGAGTGTGTGTGGGTCATCAAGGTGTGGCTTTGGAGACTCCATAACATGGATGCATTGATCTGTCGGGACTCAACTTGTGTCAAACAACCATGATAGTCAGAAAGACCACAAAGACCCTAGAATATGTAACTGCCACATGGAGATGGGTGAACCTGCAATGTGACAGAAGCAGTTGCATCACCACACCCAACTGGAGTGTGCGTGGGTCATCAAGGTGTGGTTTTTTGGACTATATAACACATATGCATTGATCTATAGGGACTCCATTTGTGTCAAACAACCATGGTGGTCAGAAAGCCCAGAGAGCCCCTAGACTATGAAACTGCCACATGGAGATGGGTGAACCTGCAGTGTGACAGAAGCAGTTGCATCACCACATCCAACTAGAATGTGTGTGGGTCATAAAGGCGTGGCTTTTGAGACTACATAAAACATATGCATTGATCTATAGGGACTCCATTTCTATCAAAGAACCATGGTGGTCAGAAAGCCTAGACAGCCCCTAGAATATGCAACTGTCACATGGAGATAGGTGAGCCTGCAGTGTGATAGAAGCAGTTGCATCACCACACCCAACTAGAGTGTGTGTGGGCATCAAGGTGTGGCTTTTGAGACTACATAACACAGGTGCATTGATCTGTAGGGACTAAATTTGTGTCAAACAACCATGGTGGTCAGAAAGCCCAGAGAGCCCCTAGAATATGCAGCTGCCACATGTAGATGGGTGAACCTGCAGTGTGATAGAAGCAGTTGCATCACCACACCCAACTGGAGTGTGTGTGGGTCATCAAGGTGTGGATTTTGAGACTCCATAACACATATGCATTGATCTGTAGGGACTCCATTTGTGTCAAACAACCATGGTGGTCAGAAAGCCCAGAGAGCCCCTAGAATATGCAACTGCCACATGGAGATGGGTGGACCTGAAGTGTGATAGAAGTAGTTGCATCACCACACCCAACTGGAGTGTGTGTGGGTCATCAAGGTGTGGGTTTTGAGACTACAAAACATAGATGCATTGATCTGTAGGGACTCTATTTGTGTCAAACAACCATGGTGGTCAGAAAGCTCAGAGAGCCCCTACAATATCCAACTACCACATGGAGATGGTGAACCTGGAGTGTGACAGAAGCAGTTGCATCACCACACCCAACTGGAGTGTGTGTGGGTCATAAAGGTGTGGCTTTTGAGAATCCATAACACAGATGCATTGATCTGTAGGGACTCCATTTGTGTCAAACAACCATGGTGGTAAAAAATCATAGAGAGCCCCTAGAATATGCAAGTGCCACATGGAGATCGGTGAACCTGTAGTGTGACAGAAGCAGTTGCATCACCACACCCAACTGGAGTGTGTGTGGGTCATCAAGGTATGGCTTTTGAGACTACATAACACAGATGAATTGATCTGTAGGGTCTCGATTTATGTCAAACAACCATGGTGGTCAGATAGCCCAGAGATCCCCTAGAATATGCAACTGCCACCTGGAGATGGGTGAACCTGCAGTGTGACAGAAGTAGTTGCGTCACCATACCCAACTAGAGTGTGTGTGGGTCATCAAGGTATGGCTTTTGAGACTACATAACATAGACGCATTGATCTGCAGGGACTCCTTTTGTTCCAAACAGCCATGGTGGTTAGAAATCCCAGACTAGAATATGCAACTGCCACATGGAGATGGTGAACCTGAAGTGTGACAGACGCAGTTGCATCACCACACCCAACTGGAGTATGTGTGGGTCATCAAGGTGTGGCTTTTGAGACTACATAACACAGCTGCATTGGTCTGTAGGGACTGCATTTGTGTCAAACAACCATGGTGGTTATAAAGCCCAGAGAGCCCCTAGAATATGCAACTGAACATGGAGATGGGTGAACCTGCAGCGTGACAGAAGCAGTTGCATCTCCACACCCAACTGGAGTGTGCGTGGGTCATCAAGGTGTGGCTTTTGAGACTAAATAACACAGATGCATTGATCTCTAGGGACTGCATTTGTGTCAAACAACCATGGTGGTTATAGAGCCTAGAGAGCCCCTAGAATATGCAATTGCCACATGGAGACGGGTGAACCTGTAGTGTGACCGAAGCAGTTGCATCACCACACCGAACTGGAGTGTGTGTGGGTCATCAAGGTGTGGCTTTTGAGACTCCATAACATGGATGCATTGATCTGTCGGGACTCAACTTGTGTCAAACAACCATGATCGTCAGAAAGACCACAAAGCCCCTAGAATATGTAACTGCCACATGGAGATGGGTGAACCTGCAATGTGACAGAAGCAGTTGCATCACCACACCCAACTGGAGTGTGCGTGGGTCATCAAGGTGTGGCTTTTTGGACTATATAACACATATGCATTGATCTATAGGGCCTCCATTTGTGTCAAACAACCATGGTGGTCAGAAACCCCAGAGAGCCCCTAGACTATGCAACTGCCACATGGAGATGGGTGAACCTGCAGTGTGACAGAAGCAGTTGCATCACCACATCCAACTAGAATGTGTGTGGGTCATAAAGGCGTGGCTTTTGAGACTACATAAAACATATGCATTGATCTATAGGTACTCCATTTCTATCAAAGAACCATGGTGGTCAGAAAGCCTAGACAGCCCCTCGAATATGCAACTGTCACATGGAGATAGGTGAGCCTGCAGTGTGATAGAAGCAGTTGCATCACCACACCCAACTAGAGTGTGTGTGGGCATCAAGGTGTGGCTTTTGAGACTACATAACACAGGTGCATTGATCTGTAGGGACTCCATTTGTGTCAAACAACCATGGTGGTCAGAAAGCCCAGAGAGCCCCTAGAATATGCAAGTGCCACATGGAGATCGGTGAACCTGTAGTGTGATAGAAGCAGTTGCATCACCACACCCAACTGGAGTGTGTGTGGGTCATCAAGGTGTGGATTTTGAGACTACATAACACAGATGAATTGATCTGTAGGGTCTCGATTTATGTCAAACAACCATGGTGGTCAGATAGCCCAGAGATCCCCTAGAATATGCAACTGCCACCTGGAGATGGGTGAACCTGCAGTGTGACAGAAGTAGTTGCGTCACCATACCCAACTAGAATGTGTGTGGGTCATCAAGGTATGGCTTTTGAGACTACATAACATAGACGCATTGATCTGCAGGGACTCCTTTTGTTCCAAACAGCCATGGTGGTTAGAAATCCCAGACTAGAATATGCAACTGCCACATGGAGATGGTGAACCTGAAGTGTGACAGACGCAGTTGCATCACCACACCCAACTGGAGTATGTGTGGGTCATCAAGGTGTGGCTTTTGAGACTACATAACACAGCTGCATTGGTCTGTAGGGACTGCATTTGTGTCAAACAACCATGGTGGTTATAAAGCCCAGAGAGCCCCTAGAATATGCAACTGAACATGGAGATGGGTGAACCTGCAGCGTGACAGAAGCAGTTGCATCTCCACACCCAACTGGAGTGTGCGTGGGTCATCAAGGTGTGGCTTTTGAGACTAAATAACACAGATGCATTGATCTCTAGGGACTGCATTTGTGTCAAACAACCATGGTGGTTATAGAGCCTAGAGAGCCCCTAGAATATGCAATTGCCACATGGAGACGGGTGAACCTGTAGTGTGACCGAAGCAGTTGCATCACCACACCCAACTGGAGTGTGTGTGGGTCATCAAGGTGTGGCTTTTGAGACTCCATAACATGGATGCATTGATCTGTCGGGACTCAACTTGTGTCAAACAACCATGATCGTCAGAAAGACCACAAAGCCCCTAGAATATGTAACTGCCACATGGAGATGGGTGAACCTGCAATGTGACAGAAGCAGTTGCATCACCACACCCAACTGGAGTGTGCGTGGGTCATCAAGGTGTGGCTTTTTGGACTATATAACACATATGCATTGATCTATAGGGCCTCCATTTGTGTCAAACAACCATGGTGGTCAGAAACCCCAGAGAGCCCCTAGACTATGCAACTGCCACATGGAGATGGGTGAACCTGCAGTGTGACAGAAGCAGTTGCATCACCACATCCAACTAGAATGTGTGTGGGTCATAAAGGCGTGGCTTTTGAGACTACATAAAACATATGCATTGATCTATAGGTACTCCATTTCTATCAAAGAACCATGGTGGTCAGAAAGCCTAGACAGCCCCTCGAATATGCAACTGTCACATGGAGATAGGTGAGCCTGCAGTGTGATAGAAGCAGTTGCATCACCACACCCAACTAGAGTGTGTGTGGGCATCAAGGTGTGGCTTTTGAGACTACATAACACAGGTGCATTGATCTGTAGGGACTAAATTTGTGTCAAACAACCATGGTGGTCAGAAAGCCCAGAGAGCCCCTAGAATATGCAGCTGCCACATGTAGATGGGTGAACCTGCAGTGTGATAGAAGCAGTTGCATCACCACACCCAACTAGAGTGTGTGTGGATCATCAAGGTGTGGCTTTTGAGACTCCATAACACATATGCATTGATCTGTAGGGAATCCATTTGTGTCAAACAACCATGGTGTTCAGAAAGCCCAGAAGCCCCTAGAATATGCAACTGCCACATGGAGATGGGTGAACCTGAAGTGTGATAGAAGTAGTTGCATCACCACACCCAACTGGAGTGTGTGTGGGTCATCAAGGTGTGGCTTTTGAGACTACCTAACATAGATGCATTGATCTGTAGGGACTCTATTTGTGTCAAACAACCATGGTGGTCAGAAAGCTCAGAGAGCCCCTACAATATCCAACTACCACATGGAGATGGTGAACCTGGAGTGTGACAGAAGCAGTTGCATCACCACACCCAACTGGAGTGTGTGTGGGTCATCAAGGTGTGGCTTTTGAGAATCCATAACACAGATGCATTGATCTGTAGGGACTCGATTTGTGTCAAACAACCATGGTGGTAAAAAATCATAGAGAGCCCCTAGAATATGCAAGTGCCACATGGAGATCGGTGAACCTGCAGTGTGAGAGAAGCAGTTGCATCACCACACCCAACTGGAGTGTGTGTGGGTCATCAAGGTAAGGCTTTTGAGACTACATAACACAGATGAATTGATCTGTAGGGTCTCGATTGATATCAAACAACCATGGTGGTCAGATAGCCCAGAGATCCCCTAGAATATGCAACTGCCACCTGGAGATGGGTGAACCTGCAGTGTGACAGAAGTAGTTGCGTCACCATACCCAACTAGAGTGTGTGTGGGTCATCAAGGTATGGCTTTTGAGACTACATAACATAGACGCATTGATCTGTAGGGACTCCATTTGTGTTAAGCAACCATGGTGCTCAGAAAGCCCAGAGACCCTTACAATATGCAACTGCCACATGGAGATGGGTGAACCTGTAGGGTGACAGAAGTAGTTGCATCACCACACCCAACTAGAGTGTGTGTGGGTCATAAAGTTGTGGATTTTGAGACTCCATAACACAGATGCATTGATCGGTAGGGACTCCATTTGTTCCAAACAACCATGGTGGTCAGAAATCCCAGAGAGCCCCTAGAATATGCAACTGCCACATGGAGATGGTGAACCTGAAGTGTGACAGAAGCTGTTGCATCACCACATCCAACTGGAGTGTGTGTGGGTCATCAATTTGTGGCTTTTGAGACTCCATAACACAGATACATTGATCTGTAGGGACTCCACTTGTGTCCAACAACCATAGTGGTCAGAAAGCCCATAGAGCCCCAAGAATATGCAACTGCCACATGGAGATGGGTGAACCTGCAGTGTGACAGAAGCAGTTGCATCACCACACCCAAATTGAGTGTGTGTGGATCATCAAGGTCTGGGTCTTGACACTACATAACACAGATGCATTGATCCGTAGGGACTCCATTTGTGCCAAACAACCATGGTGGTCAGAAATCCTAGAGAGCCCCAAGAATATGCAACTACCACATGGAGATGGTGAACCTGAAGTGTGATAGAAGTAGTTACATCACCACACCCAACTAGAGTGTGTGTGGGTCATCAAGGTGTGGGTTTTGACACTACTTAACACAGATGCATTGATCTGTAGGGAATCCATTTGTTCCAAACAAACATGGTGGTTAGAAATCCCAGACTAGAATATGCAACTGCCACATGGAGATGGTGAACCTGAAGTGTGATAGAAGCAGTTGCATCACCACACCCAACTGGAGTATGTGTGGGTCATCAAGGTGTGTCTTTTGAGACTACATAACACAGATGGATTGATCTGTTGGGACTGCATTTGTGTCAAACAACCATGGTGGTTATAAAGCCCAGAGAGCCCCTAGAATATGAAACTGCCACATGGAGATGGGTGAACCTGTAGGGTGATAGAAGCAGTTGCATCACCACACCCAACTGGAGTGTGTGTGGGTCGTCAAGGTGTAGCTTTTGAGACTACATAACATAGATGCATTGATCTCTAGGGACTCCATTTGTGTCAAACAACCATGGTGGTCAGAAAGCCTAGAGAGCCCCTAGAATATGCAACTGCCACATGGAGACGGGTGAACCTGCAGTGTGACCGAAGCAGTTGCATCACCACACCCAACTGGAGTGTGTGTGGGTCATCAACGTGTGGCTTTTGAGACTCCATAAAACAGATGCATTGATCTGTAGGGACTCCACTCGTGTGAAACAACCATGGTGGTCAGAAAAACCACAAAGCCCCTAGAATATGCAACTGCCACATGGATATGGGTGAACCTGCAATGTGACAGAAGCCGTTGCATCACCACACCCAACTGGAGTGTGCGTGTGTCATCAAGGTGTGGCTTTCGAGACTATATTAACACAGATGCATTGATCTATAGGGACTCCATTTGTGTCAAACAACCATGGTGGTCAGAAAGCCCAGAGAGCCCCTATAATATGCAACTGCCACATGGAGATGGGTGAACCTGCAGTGTGACAGAAGCAGTTGCATCACCACATCCAACTTGAGTGTGTGTGGGTCATAAAGGTGTGGCTTTTGAGACTACATAAAACATATGCATTGATCTGTAGGGACTCCATTTCTGTCAAAGAACCATGGTGGTCAGAAAGCCTAGACAGCCCCTAGAATATGCAACTGCCACATGGAGATGGGTGAACCTGTAGTTTGATAGAAGCAATTGCATCACCAGACCCAACTAGAGTGTGTGTGCGCATCAAGGTGTGGATTTTGAGACTACATAACACATATGCATTGATCTGTAGGGACTCCATTTGTGTCAAACAACCATGGTGGTCAGAAAGCCCAGAGAGCCCCTAGAATATGCAACTGCCACATGTAGATGGGTGAACCTGTAGTGTGACACAAGTAGTTGCATCACCACATCCAACTGGAGTGTGTGTGGGTCATTAAGGTGTGGCTTTTGAGACTCCATAACAAGATGCATTGATCTGTAGGGACTCCATTTGTGTCAAACAACCATGGTGGTAAAAAATCCCGGAGAGCCCCTAGAATATGCAACTGCCACATGGAGATGGGTGAACCAGTGTGACAGAAGCAGTTGCATCACCACACCCAACTGGAGTGTGTGTGGGTCATCAAGGTGTGGCTTTTGAGACTATATAACACAAATGCATTGATCTGTGTGGACTCTATTTTTGGCAAACAACCATGGTGGTCAGAAAGCGCAGAGAGCCCCTAGAATATAAAACTGCCACATGGAGATGGGTGAACCTACAGTGTGACAGAAGCAGTTGCATCACTACACCCAACTGGAGTGTGTGTGGGTCATCAAGGTGTGGCTTTTGAGAGTCCATAACATAGATCCATTGATCTGTAGGGACTCCATTTGTGTCAAACAACCATGGTGGTCAGAAAGTCCAGAGAGCCCCTAGAATATGCAACTGCCACATGGAGATGGGTGAACCAGTGTGACAGAAGCAGTTGCATCACCACACCCAACTGTAGTGTGTGTGGGTCATCAAGGTGTGGCTTTTGATACTACATAACATAGATGCATTGATCTGTAGGGTCTCCATTTGTATCAAACAACCTTGGTGGTCAGAAAACCCAGAGAGCCCCTAAAATATGCAACTGCCACATGGAGATGGTGAACCTGGAGTATGACAGAAGCAGTTGCATCACAACACCTAACTGGAGTGTGTCTGGGTCATAAAGTTGTGGCTTTTGAGACTCCATAACACAGATGCATTAATCTGTAGGGACTCCACTTGTGTCAAACAACCATGGTGCTCAGAATGCCCACAGAGCCCCAAGAATATGCAACTGCCACATGGAGATGCGTGAACCTGCAATGTGATAGAAGCAGTTGCATCACTACACCCAACTGGAGTGTGTGGGGGGTCATCAAGGTGTGGCTTTGGAGACTACATAACACAGATGCATTGATCTGTAGGGACTCCTTTTGTGTCAAACAACCATGGTGGAAAAAAGCACAGAGAGCCCCTAGAATATGCAACTGCCACATGGAGATGGGTCAACCAGTGTGACAAAAGCAGTTGCGTCACCACACCCAACTGGAGTGTGTGTGGGTCGTCAAGGTGTGGCTTTTGAGACTACATAACACAAATCCATTGATCTGTACGGACACCATTTTTGGCAAACAACCATGGTGGTCAGAAAGCTCAGAGAGCCCCTAGGATATGCAACTGCCACATCAAGATGGTGAACCTGCAGTGTGACAGAAGCAGTTGCATCACCACACCCAATTGGAGTGTGTGTGGGTCATCAAGGTGTGGCTTTTGAGACTCCATAACATAGATGCATTGATCTGTAGAGACTTCATTTGTGTCAAACAACCATGGTGGTCAAAAAGCCCAGAGAGCCCCTAGAATATGCAACTGCCACATGGAGATGGGTGAACCAGTGTGACAGAAGCAGTTGGATCACCACACCCAACTGGAGTGTGTGTTGGTCATCAAGGTGTGGCTTTTTATACTACATAACATAGATGCATTGATCTATAGGGACTCCATTATCAAACAACCATGGTGTTCAGAGAGCCCAGAGAGCCCCTAAAATATGTAACTGCCACATGGAGATGGTGAACCTGGAGTGTGACAGAAGCAGTTGCATCACCACACCCAACTGGAGTGTGTGTGGGTCATAAAGTTGTGGCTTTTGAGACTCCATAGCACATATGCATTGATATGTAGGGACTCCACTTGTGTCAAACAACCATGGTGGTCAGAAAGCCCAGAGAGCCCCTAGAATATGCAACTGCCACATGGAGATGGGTGAACATGTAGTGTGATAAAAGCAGTTGCGTCACCACACCCAACTGGAGTGTGTGTGGGTCATCAAGTTGTGGCTTTTGAGACTCCATAACACAAATGCATTGATCTGTAGGGACTCCATTTGTGTCAAACAACCATGGTGGTAAAAAAGCCTAGAGAGCCCCTAGAATATGCAACTGCCACATGGAGATGGATGAACCAGTGTGACAAAAGCAGCTGCATCACCACACCCAACTGGAGTGTGTGTGGGTCATCAAGGTGTGGCTTTTGAGACTACATAACACAAATCCATTGATCTGTACGGACTCCATTTTTCGCAAACATCCATGGTGGTCAGAAAGCCCAGAGAACCCCTAGAATATGCAACTGCCACATGGAGATGGGTGAACCTGAAGTGTGACAGAAGCAGTTGCATCACCACACCCAATTGGAGTGTGTGTGGGTCATCAAGGTGTGGCTTTTGAGACTCCATAACACAGATGCATTGATCTGTAGGGACTCCTTTTGTGTCAAACAACCATGGTGGAAAAAAGCCCAGAGAGCCCCTAGAATATGCAACTGCCACATGGAGATGGGTCAACCAGTGTGACAAAAGCAGTTGCGTCACCACACCCAACTGGAGTGTGTGTGGGTCATCAAGGTGTGGCTTTTGAGACTACATAACACAAATCCATTGATCTGTACGGACTCCATTTTTGGCAAACAACCATGGTGGTCAGAAAGCTCAGAGAGCCCCTAGAATATGCAACTGCCACATCAAGATGGTGAACCTGCAGTGTGACAGAAGCAGTTGCATCACCACACCCAATTGGAGTGTGTGTGGGTCATCAAGGTGTGGCTTTTGAGACTCCATAACATAGATGCATTGATCTGTAGAGACTTCATTTGTGTCAAACAACCATGGTGGTCAAAAAGCCCAGAGAGCCCCTAGAATATGCAACTGCCACATGGAGATGGGTGAACCAGTGTGACAGAAGCAGTTGGATCACCACACCCAACTGGAGTGTGTGTTGGTCATCAAGGTGTGGCTTTTTATACTACATAACATAGATGCATTGATCTATAGGGACTCCATTATCAAACAACCATGGTGGTCAGAGAGCCCAGAGAGCCCCTAAAATATGTAACTGCCACATGGAGATGGTGAACCTGGAGTGTGACAGAAGCAGTTGCATCACCACACCCAACTGGAGTGTGTGTGGGTCATAAAGTTGTGGCTTTTGAGACTCCATAACACATATGCATTGATCTGTAGGGACTCCACTTGTGTCAAACAACCATGGTGGTCAGAAAGCCCAGAGAGCCCCTAGAATATGCAACTGCCACATGGAGATGGGTGAACATGTAGTGTGATAAAAGCAGTTGCGTCACCACACCCAACTTGAGTGTGTGTGGGTCATCAAGTTGTGGATTTTGAGACTCCATAACACAAATGCATTGATCTGTAGGGACTCCATTTGTGTCAAACAACCATGGTGGTAAAAAAGCCTAGAGAGCCCCTAGAATATGCAACTGCCACATGGAGATGGATGAACCAGTGTGACAAAAGCAGCTGCATCACCACACCCAACTGGAGTGTGTGTGGGTCATCAAGGTGTGGCTTTTGAGACTACATAACACAAATCCATTGATCTGTACGGACTCCATTTTTCGCAAACATCCATGGTGGTCAGAAAGCCCAGAGAGCCCCTAGAATATGCAACTGCCACATGGAGATGGGTGAACCTGAAGTGTGACAGAAGCAGTTGCATCACCACACCCAATTGGAGTGTGTGTGGGTCATCAAGGTGTGGCTTTTGAGACTCCATAACACAGATGCATTGATCTGTAGGGACTCCTTTTGTGTCAAACAACCATGGTGGAAAAAAGCCCAGAGAGCCCCTAGAATATGCAACTGCCACATGGAGATGGGTCAACCAGTGTGACAAAAGCAGTTGCGTCACCACACCCAACTTGAGTGTGTGTGGTTCATCAAGGTGTGGCTTTTGAGACTACATAACATAGATGCATTGATCTGTAGGGACTCCATTTGTATCAAACAACCATGGTGGTCAGAAAGCCCAGAGAGCCCCTAAAATATGCAACTGCCACATGGAGATGGTGAACCTGGTGTGTGACAGAAGCAGTTGCATCACCACACCTAACTGGAGTGTGTGTGGGTCATAAAGTTTGGGCTTTTGAGACTCCATAACACAAATGCGTTGATCTCTAGGGACTCCACTTGTGTCAAACAACCATGGTGGTCAGAAAGCCCACAGAGCCCCTAGAATATGCAACTGCCACATGGAGATGGGTGAACCTGCAATGTGATAGAAGGAGTTGCATCACCACACCCAACTAGAGTATGTGTGGGTCATCAAGGTGTGGATTTTGAGACTACATAACATAGATGCATTGATCGGTAGGGACTCCATTTGTGTCAAACAACCATGGTGGTCAGAAGGCCGAGAGAGCCCCTAGAATATGCAACTGCCACATGGAGATGGGTGAACCTATAGAGTGACAGAAGTAGTTGCATCACCACACCCAACTGGAGTGTGTGTGGGTCATGAAGGGGTGGCTTTTGAGACTACATAATACATATGCATTCATTTTTGTCAAACAACCATGGTGGTCAGAAAGCCTAGAGAGCCCCTTGAATATGCAACTGCCACATTGAGATGGGTGAACCTGCAGTGTGACAGAAGCAGCTGCATCACCACACCGAACTGGAGTGTGTGTGGGCATCAAGGTGTGGCTTTTGAGACTACATAACACAGATGCATTGATCTATAGGGACTCTATTTGTGTCAAACAACCATGGTGGTCAAAAAGCCCAGAGAGCCCCTAGAATATGCAACTGCCACATGGAGTTGCGTGAACCTGCAGTGTGACAGAAGCAGTTGCATCACCACACCCAACTAGAGTGTGTGTGGGTCATCAAGGTGTGGGTTTTAACACTACATAACACAAATGCATTGATCTGTAGGGAATCCATTTGTTTCAAACAACCATGGTGGTTAGAAATCCCAGAGAGCCCCTAGAATATGCAACTGCCACATGGAGATGTGTGAACCTACAGTGTGACAGAAGCAGTTACATCACCACACCCAACTGGAGTGTGTGTGGGTCATAAAGGTGTGGCTTTTGAGACTACATAAAACATATGCATTGATCTGTATGGACTCCATTACTGCCAAAGAACCATGGTGGTCAGAAATCATAGACAGCCCCTAGAATATGCAACTGCCACATGGAGATAGGTGAACCTGCAGTGTGATAGAAGCAGTTGCATCACCACACCCAACTAGAGTGTGTGTGGGCATCAAGGTGTGGCTTTTGAAACTACATAACACAGATGCATTGATCTATAGGGACTCCATTTGTGTCAAACAACCATGGTGATTAGAAAGCCCAGAGAGCCCCTAGAATATGCAACTGCCACATGTAGATGGGTGAACCTACAGTGTGACAGAAGTAGTTGCATGACCACACCCAACTGGAGTGTGTGTGGGTCATCAAGGTGTGGCTTTTGAGACTCCATAACACAGATGCATTGATCTGTAGGGACTCCATTTGTGTCAAACAACCATGGTGGTAAAAAAGCCTAGAGAGCCAATATAATATGCAACTGCCACATGGAGATGGGTGAACTAGTGTGACAGAAGTAGTTGCATCACCACACCCAACTAGAGTGTGTGTGGGTCATCAAGGTGTGGCTTTTGAGACTACATAACACAAATGCATTGATCTGTACGGACTCTATTTTTGGCAAACAACCATGGTGGTCAGAAAGCCCATAGAGCCCCTAGAATATGCAACTGCCACATGGAGATGGGTGACCCTGCAGTGTGAGAGAAGCAGTTGCATCACCACACCCAACAGGAGTGTGTGTGGGTCATCAAGGTGTGGCTTTTGAGACTACATAACATAGATGCATTGATCGGTAGGGACTCCATTTGTGTCAAACAACCATGGTGGTCAGAAGGCCGAGAGAGCCCCTAGAATATGCAACTGCCACATGGAGATGGGTGAACCTGTAGTGTGACAGAAGGAGTTGCATCACCACAGCCAACTGGAGTGTGTGTGGGTCATCAAGGTGTGGCTTTTGGGACTACATAACACATATGCATTGATCTGTGGGACTCCATTTTTGTCAAACAACCATGGTGGTCAGAAAGCCTAGAGAGCCCCTTGAATATGCAACTGCCACATGGAGATGGGTGAACCTGAAGTGTGACAGAAGCAGTTGCATCACCACACCCAATTGGAATGTGTGTGGGTCATCAAGGTGTGGCTTTTGAGACTCCATAACTCAGATGCATTGATCTATAGGGACTCCATTTGTGTCAAACAACCATGGTGGTCAGAAAGCCCAGAGAGCCCCTAGAATATGCAACTGCCACATGGAGATGGGTTAACCAGTGTGATAGAAGAAGTTGCATCACCACATCCAACTGGAGTGTGTGTGGGTCATCAAGGTGTGGCTTTTGAGACTACATAACATAGATGCATTTATCTGTAGGGGCTCCATTTGTATCAAACAACCATGGTGGTCAGAAAGCCCAGAGAGCCCCTAAAATATGCAACTGCCACATGGAGATGGTGAACCTGGAGTGTGACAGAAGCAGTTGCATCACCACACCTAACTGGAGTTTGTGTGGGTCATAAAGTTGTGGCTTTTGAGACTCCATAACACAAATGCATTGACCTGTAGGGACTCCACATGTGTTAAACACCCAGGGTGGTCAGAAAGCCCACATAGCCCCTAGAATATGCAACTGCCACATGGAGATGGGTCAACCTGCAATGTGACAGAAGCAGTTGCATCACCACACCCAACTAGAGTGTGTGTGGGTCATCAAGGTGTGGCTTTTGAGACTACATAACACAGATGCATTGATCGGTAGGGACTCCATTTGTGTCAAACTACCATGGTGGTCAGAAGGCCGAGAGAGCCCCTAGAATATGCAACTCCCACATGGAGATGGGTGAACCTGTAGTGTGACAGAAGTAGTTAAATCACCACACCCAACTGGAGTGTGTGTGGGTCATCAAGGTGTGGCTTTTGGGACTACATAACACATATGCATTGATCTGTGGGACTCCATTTTTGTCAAACAACCATGGTGGTCACAAAGCCAAGAGAGCCCCTTGAATATGCTACTGCCACATTGAGATGGGTGAACCTGCAGTGTGACAGAAGCAGTTGCATCACCACACTCAACTGGAGTATGTGTGGGCATCAAGGTGTGGCTTTTGAGACACCATAACACAGATGCATTGATCTGTAGGGAATCCATTTGTTTCAAACAACCATGGTGGTTAGAAATCCCAGAGAGCCCCTAGAATATGCAACTGCCACATGGAGATAGGTGAACCTGCAGTGTGATAGAAGCAGTTGCATCACCACACCCAACTAGAGTGTGTGTGGGCATCAAGGTGTGGCTTTTGAGACTACAAAACACAGATGCATTGATCGGTAGGGACTCCATTTGTGTCAAACAACCATTGTGGTCAAAAGGCCGAGAGAGCCCCTAGAATATGCAACTGCCACATGGAGATGGGTGAACCTGTAGTGTGACAGAAGTAGTTGCATCACCACACCCAACTTGAGTGTGTGTGGTTCATCAAGGTGTGGCTTTTGAGACTACATAACACAAATCCATTGATCTGTACGGACTCCATTTTTGGCAAACAACCATGGTGGTCAGAAAGCTCAGAGAGCCCCTAGAATATGCAACTGCCACATCAAGATGGTGAACCTGCAGTGTGACAGAAGCAGTTGCATCACCACACCCAATTGGAGTGTGTGTGGGTCATCAAGGTGTGGCTTTTGAGACTACATAACACAAATGCATTGATCTGTACAGACTCTATTTTTGGCAAACAACCATGGTGGTCAGAAAGCCCATAGAGCCCCTAGAATATGCAACTGCCACATGGAGATGGGTGAACCTGCAGTGTGAGAGAAGCAGTTGGATCACCACACCCAACTGGAGTGTGTGTTGGTCATCAAGGTGTGGCTTTTTATACTACATAACATAGATGCATTGATCTATAGGGACTCCATTATCAAACAACCATGGTGGTCAGAGAGCCCAGAGAGCCCCTAAAATATGTAACTGCCACATGGAGATGGTGAACCTGGAGTGTGACAGAAGCAGTTGCATCACCACACCCAACTAGAGTGTCTGTGGGTCATCAAGGTGTGGCTTTTGAGACTACATAACACAAATGCATTGATCTGTACAGACTCTATTTTTGGCAAACAACCATGGTGGTCAGAAAGCCCATAGAGCCCCTAGAATATGCAACTGCCACATGGAGATGGGTGAACCTGCAGTGTGAGAGAAGCAGTTGCATCACCACACCCAACTGGAGTGTGTGTGTGTCATCAAGGTGTGGATTTTGAGACTACATAACACAGATGCATTGATCGGTAGGGACTCCATTTGTGTCAAACAACCATGGTGGTCAGAAGGCCGAGAGAGCCCCTAGAATATGCAACTCCAACATGGAGATGGGTGAACCTGTAGTGTGACAGAAGCAGTTGCATCACCACACCCAACTGGCGTGTGTGTGGGTCATCAAGGTGTGGCTTTTGAGACTCCATAACTCAGATGCATTGATCTATAGGGACTCCATTTGTGTCAAACAACCATGGTGGTCAGAAAGCCCAGAGAGCCCCTAGAATATGCAACCGCCACATGGAGATGGGTTAACCAGTGTGACAGAAGAAGTTGCATCACCACACCCAACTGGAGTGTGTGTGGGTCATCAAGGTGTGGCTTTTGAGACTACATAACATAGATGCATTGATCTGTAGGGGCTCCATTTGTATCAAACAACCATGGTGGTCAGAAAGCCCAGAGAGCCCCTAAAATATGCAACTGCCACATGGAGATGGTGAACCTGGAGTGTGACAGAAGCAGTTGCATCACCACACCTAACTGGAGTGTGTGTGGGTCATAAAGTTGTGGCTTTTGAGACTCCATAACACAAATGCATTGACCTGTAGGGACTCCACATGTGTTAAACACCCAGGGTGGTCAGAAAGCCCACATAGCCCCTAGAATATGCAACTGCCACATGGAGATGGGTCAACCTGCAATGTGACAGAAGCAGTTGCATCACCACACCCAACTAGAGTGTGTGTGGGTCATCAAGGTGTGGCTTTGGAGACTACATAACACAGATGCATTGATCGGTAGGGACTCCATTTGTGTCAAACAACCATGGTGGTCAGAAGGCCGAGAGAGCCCCTAGAATATGCAACTCCCACATGGAGATGGGTGAACCTGTAGTGTGACAGAAGTAGTTAAATCACCACACCCAACTGGAGTGTGTGTGGGTCATCAAGGTGTGGCTTTTGAGACTACATAACACATATGCATTGATCTGTGGGACTCCATTTTTGTCAAACAACCATGGTGGTCACAAAGCCTAGAGAGCCCCTTGAATATGCTACTGCCACATTGAGATGGGTGAACCTGCAGTGTGACAGAAGCAGTTGCATCACCACACTCAACTGGAGTATGTGTGGGCATCAAGGTGTGGCTTTTGAGACTACATAACACAGATGCATTGATCTGTAGGGACTCCATTTGTGTCAAACAACCATGGTGGTCAGAAAGCCCCTAGAATATGCAACTGCCACATGGATATGGGTGAACCTACAGTGTGACAGAAGAAATTGCATCACCACAATCAACTAGAGTGTGTGTGGGTCATCAAGGTGTGGCTTTTGAGACTACATAACACAAATGCATTGATCTGTACAGACTCTATTTTTGGCAAACAACCATGGTGGTCAGAAAGCCCATAGAGCCCCTAGAATATGCAACTGCCACATGGAGATGGGTGAACCTGCAGTGTGAGAGAAGCAGTTGCATCACCACACCCAACTGGAGTGTGTGTGTGTCATCAAGGTGTGGCTTTTGAGACTACATAACACAGATGCATTGATCGGTAGGGACTCCATTTGTGTCAAACAACCATGGTGGTCAGAAGGCCGAGAGAGCCCCTAGAATATGCAACTGCAACATGGAGATGGGTGAACCTGTAGTGTGACAGAAGCAGTTGCATCACCACACCCAACTAGCGTGTGTGTGGGTCATCAAGGTGTGGCTTTTGAGACTCCATAACTCAGATGCATTGATCTATAGGGACTCCATTTGTGTCAAACAACCATGGTGGTCAGAAAGCCCAGAGAGCCCCTAGAATATGCAACCGCCACATGGAGATGGGTTAACCAGTGTGACAGAAGAAGTTGCATCACCACACCCAACTGGAGTGTGTGTGGGTCATCAAGGTGTGGCTTTTGAGACTACATAACATAGATGCATTGATCTGTAGGGGCTCCATTTGTATCAAACAACCATGGTGGTCTGAAAGCCCAGAGAGCCCCTAAAATATGCAACTGCCACATGGAGATGGTGAACCTGGAGTGTGACAGAAGCAGTTGCATCACCACACCTAACTGGAGTGTGTGTGGGTCATAAAGTTGTGGCTTTTGAGACTCCATAACACAAATGCATTGACCTGTAGGGACTCCACATGTGTTAAACACCCAGGGTGGTCAGAAAGCCCACATAGCCCCTAGAATATGCAACTGCCACATGGAGATGGGTCAACCTGCAATGTGACAGAAGCAGTTGCATCACCACACCCAACTAGAGTGTGTGTGGGTCATCAAGGTGTGGCTTTGGAGACTACATAACACAGATGCATTGATCGGTAGGGACTCCATTTGTGTCAAACAACCATGGTGGTCAGAAGGCCGAGAGAGCCCCTAGAATATGCAACTCCCACATGGAGATGGGTGAACCTGTAGTGTGACAGAAGTAGTTAAATCACCACACCCAACTGGAGTGTGTGTGGGTCATCAAGGTGTGGCTTTTGAGACTACATAACACATATGCATTGATCTGTGGGACTCCATTTTTGTCAAACAACCATGGTGGTCACAAAGCCTAGAGAGCCCCTTGAATATGCTACTGCCACATTGAGATGGGTGAACCTGCAGTGTGACAGAAGCAGTTGCATCACCACACTCAACTGGAGTATGTGTGGGCATCAAGGTGTGGCTTTTGAGACACCATAACACAGATGCATTGATCTGTAGGGAATCCATTTGTTTGAAACAACCATGGTGGTTAGAAATCCCAGAGAGCCCCTAGAATATGCAACTGCCACATGGAGATAGGTGAACCTGCAGTGTGATAGAAGCAGTTGCATCACCACACCCAACTAGAGTGTGTGTGGGCATCAAGGTGTGGCTTTTGAGACTACAAAACACAGATGCATTGATCGGTAGGGACTCCATTTGTGTCAAACAACCATTGTGGTCAAAAGGCCGAGAGAGCCCCTAGAATAAGCAACTGCCACATGGAGATGAGTGAACCTGTAGTGTGACAGAAGTAGTTGCATCACCACACCCAACTTGAGTGTGTGTGGTTCATCAAGGTGTGGCTTTTGAGACTACATAACACATATGCATTGATCTGTGGGACTCCATTTTTGTCAAACAACCATGGTGGTAAAAAAGCCCAGAGAGCCAATATAATATGCAACTGCCACATGGAGATGGGCGAACGAGTGTGATAGAAGCAGTTGCATCACCACACCCAACTAGAGTGTGTGTGGGTCATCAAGGTGTAGCTTTTGAGACTACATAACACAAATGCATTGATCTGTACAGACTCTATTTTTGGCAAACAACCATGGTGGTCAGAAAGCCCATAGAGCCCCTAGAATATGCAACTGCCACATGGAGATGGGTGAACCTGCAGTGTGAGAGAAGCAGTTGCATCACCACACCCAACTGGAGTGTGTGTGTGTCATCAAGGTGTGGCTTTTGAGACTACATAACACAGATGCATTGATCGGTAGGGACTCCATTTGTGTCAAACAACCATGGTGGTCAGAAGGCCGAGAGAGCCCCTAGAATATGCAACTCCCACATGGAGATGGGTGAACCTGTAGTGTGACAGAAGGAGTTGCATCACCACACCCAACTGGCGTGTGTGTGGGTCATCAAGGTGTGGCTTTTGAGACTACATAACACATATGCATTGATATGTGGGACTCCATTTTTGTCAAACAACCATGGTGGTCAGAAAGCCTAGAGAGCCCCTTGAATATGCAACTGCCACATGGAGATGGGTGAACCTGAAGTGTGACAGAAACAGTTGCATCACCACACCCAATTGGAGTGTGTGTGGGTCATCAAGGTGTGGCTTTTGAGACTCCATAACTCAGATGCATTGATCTCTAGGGACTCCATTTGTGTCAAACAACCATGGTGGTCAGAAAGCCCAGAGAGCCCCTAGAATATGCAACTGCCACATGGAGATGGGTTAACCAGTGTGACAGAAGAAGTTGCATCACCACACCCAACTGGAGTGTGTGTGGGTCATCAAGGTGTGGCTTTTGAGACTACATAACATAGATGCATTGATCTGTAGGGACTCCATTTGTATCAAACAACCATGGTGGTCAGAAAGCCCAGAGAGCCCCTAAAATATGCAACTGCCACATGGAGATGGTGAAACTGGAGTCTGACAGAAGCAGTTGCATCACCACACCTAACTGGAGTGTGTGTGGGTCAGAAAGTTGTGGCTTTTGAGACTCCATAACACAAATGCGTTGACCTGTAGGGACTCCACTTGTGTCAAACAACCATGGTGGTCAGAAAGCCCACATAGCCCCTAGAATATGCAACTGCCACATGGAGATGGGTCAACCTGCAATGTGACAGAAGCAGTTGCATCACCACACCCAACTAGAGTGTGTGTGGGTCATCAAGGTGTGGCTTTTGAGACTACATAACACAGATGCATTGATCGGTAGGGACTCCATTTGTGTCAAACTACCATGGTGGTCAGAAAGCCCAGAGAGCCCCTAGAATATGCAACTGCCACATGGAGATGGTGAACCTAAAGTGTGACAGAAGCAGTTGCATCACCACACCCAACAAGAGTTTGTGTGGGTCATCAAGGTGTGGCTTTTGAGACTACATAACACAGATGCATTGATCTGTAGGGACTCAATCTGTGTCAAACAACCATGGTGGTCAGAAAACCCAGAGAGCCCCTAGAATATGCAACTGCCACATGGAGATGGGTGAACCTACAGTATGATAGAAGCAGTTACATCACCACACCCAACTAGAGTGTGTGTGGGTCATAAAGGTGTGGCTTTTGAGACTACATAAAACATATGCATTGATCTGTAGGGACTCCATTACTGTCAAAGAACCATGGTGGTCAGAAATCCTAGACAGCCCCTAGAATATGCAACTGCCACATGGAGATAGGTGAACCTGCTGTGTGATAGAAGCAGTTGCATCACCACACCCAACTAGAGTGTGTGTGGGCATCAAGGTGTGGCTTTTGAAACTACATAACACAGATGCATTGATCTATAGGGACTCCATTTGTGTCAAACAACCATGGTGATCAGAAAGCCCAGAGAGCCCCTAGAATATGCAACTGCCACATGTAGATGGGTGAACCTACAGTGTGACAGAAGTAGTTGCATCACCACACCCAACTGGAGTGTGTGTGGGTCATCAAGGTTTGGCTTTTGAGACTCCATAACACATATGCATTGATCTGTAGGGACTCCATTTGTGTCAAACAACCATGGTGGTAAAAAATCCCAGAGAGCCAATATAATATGCAACTGCCACATGGAGATGGGTGAACTAGTGTGACAGAAGTAGTTGCATCACCACACCCAACTAGAGTGTGTGTGGGTCATCAAGGTGTGGCTTTTGAGACTACATAACACAGATGCATTGATCGGTAGGGACTCCATTTTTGTAAAACAACCATGGTGGTCACAAAGCCTAGAGAGCCCCATGAATATGCTACTGCCACATTGAGATGGGTGAACCTGCAGTGTGAAAGAACCAGTTGCATCACCACACCCAACTGGAGTATGTGTGGGCATCAAGGTGTGGCTTTTGAGACACCATAACACAGATGCATTGATCTGTAGGGACTCTATTTGTGTCAAACAACCATGGTGGTCAGAAAGCCCAGAGAGCCCCTAGAATATGCAACTGCCACATGGAGATGCGTGAACCTGCAGTGTGATAGAAGCAGTTGCATCACCACACCCAACTAGAGTGTGTGTGGGTCATCAAGGTGTGGGTTTTGACACTACATAACACAAAAGCATTGATCTGTACGGAATCCATTTGTTTCAAACAACCATGGTGGTTTGAAATCCCAGAGAGCCCCTAGAATATGCAACTGCCACATGGAGATGGTGAACCTGAAGTGTGACAGAAGCCGTTACATCACCACACCCAACTAGTGTTGTTGTGGGTCATAAAGGTGTGGCTTTTGAGACTACATAATACAGATGCATTGATCTATAGGTATTCAATTTGTGTCAAACAACCATGGTGGTCAGAAAGCCCAGAGAGCCCCTAGAATATGCAACTGCCACATGGAGATGGGTGAACCTGCAATGTGACAGAAGCAGTTGCGTCACCACACCCAACTGGAGTGTGTGTGGGTCATCAAGGTTTGGCTTTTGAGACTCCATAACATATATGCATTGATATGTAGGGACTACATTTGTGTCAAACAACCATGGTGGTAAAAAAGCCCAGAGAGCCAATATAATATGCAACTGCCACATGGAGATGGGTGAACTAGTGTGACAGAAGTAGTTGCATTACCACACCCAACTAGAGTGTGCGTGGGTCATCAAGGTGTGGCTTTTGAGACTACATAACACAGATGCATTGATCGGTAGGGACTCCATTTTTGTAAAACAACCATGGTGGTCACAAAGCCTAGAGAGCCCCATGAATATGCTACTGCCACATTGAGATGGGTGAACCTGCAGTGTGAAAGAACCAGTTGCATCACCACACCCAACTGGAGTATGTGTGGTCATCAAGGTGTGGCTTTTGAGACACCATAACACAGATGCATTGATCTGTAGGGACTCTATTTGTGTCAAACAACCATGGTGGTCAGAAAGCCCAGAGAGCCCCTAGAATATGCAACTGCCACATGGAGATGCGTGAACCTGCAGTGTGATAGAAGTAGTTGCATCACCACACCCAACTAGAGTGTGTGTGGGTCATCAAGGTGTGGGTTTTGACACTACATAACACAAAAGCATTGATCTGTACGGAATCCATTTGTTTCAAACAACCATGGTGGTTTGAAATCCCAGAGAGCCCCTAGAATATGCAACTGCCACATGGAGATGGTGAACCTGAAGTGTGACAGAAGCCGTTACATCACCACACCCAACTAGTGTTGTTGTGGGTCATAAAGGTGTGGCTTTTGAGACTACATAATACAGATGCATTGATCTATAGGGATTCAATTTGTGTCAAACAACCATGGTGGTCAGAAAGCCCAGAGAGCCCCTAGAATATGCAACTGCCACATGGAGATGGGTGAACCTGCAATGTGACAGAAGCAGTTGCGTCACCACACCCAACTGGAGTGTGCGTGGGTCATCAAGGTGTGGCTTTTGAGACTATATAACACAGATGCATTGATTTATTGGGACTCCATTTGTGTCAAACAACCATGGTGGTCAGAAAGCCCAGAGAGCCCCTAGAATATGCAACTGCCACATGGAGATGGGTGAACCTACAGTGTGACAGAAGCAGTTACATCACCACACCCAACTGGAGTGTGTGTGGGTGATAAAGGTGTGGCTTTTGAGACTACATAAACATATGCATTGATCTCTAGGGACTCCATTACTATTAAAGAACCATGGTGGTCAGAAATCCTAGACAGCCCCTAGAATATGCAACTGCCACATGGAGATAGGTGAACCTGCAGTGTGATAGAAGTAGTTGCATCACCACACCCAACTGGAGTGTGTGTGGGTCATCAAGGTGTGGCTTTTGAGACTCCATAACACAGATGCATTGATCTGTAGGGACTCCATTTGTGTCAAACAACCATGGTGGTAAAAAAGCCCAGAGAGCCAATATAATATGCAACTGCCACATGGAGATGGGTGAACTAGTGTGATAGAAGTAGTTGCATCACCACACCCAACTAGAGTGTGTGTGGGTCATCAAGGTGTGGCTTTTGAGACTACATAACACAAATGCATTGATCTGTACGGACTCTATTTTTGGCAAACAACCATGGTGGTCAGAAAGCCCATAGAGCCCCTAGAATATGCAACTGCCACATGGAGATGGGTGAATCTGCAGTGTGACAGAAGCAGTTGCATCACCACACCTAACTGGAGTGTGTGTGGGTCATCAAGGTGTGGATTTTGAGACTACATAACACAGATGCATTGATCTGTAGGGACTCCATTTGTGTCAAACAACCATGGTGGTCAGAAGGCCGAGAGAGCCCCTAGAATATGCAACTGCCACATGGAGATGGGTGAACCTGTAGTGTGACAGAAGTAGTTGCATCACCACACCCAACTGGAGTGTGTGTGGGTCATCAAGGTGTGGATTTTGAGACTACAAAACACACATGCATTGATCTGTGGGACTCCATTTTTGTCAAACAACCATGGTGGTCAGAAAGCCTAGAGAGCCCCTTGAATATGCAACTGCCACATTGTGATGGGTGAACCTGCAGTG
This sequence comes from Avena sativa, assembly GCA_916181665.1. Lineage (NCBI taxonomy): Eukaryota > Viridiplantae > Streptophyta > Magnoliopsida > Poales > Poaceae > Avena > Avena sativa. Next base: position 328,407,110 of record OV702289.1, read on the forward strand.
TGACAGAAGCAGTTGCATCACCACACCCAACTGGAGTGTGTGTGGGCATCAAGGTGTGGATTTTGAGACTACATAACACAGATGCATTGATCTGTAGGGACTCTATTTGTGTCAAACAACCATGGTGGTCAGAAAGCCTAGAGAGTCCCTAGAATATGCAACTGCCACATGGAGATGCGTGAACCTGCAGTGTGACAGAAGCAGTTGCATCACCACACCCAACTAGAGTGTGTGTGGGTCATCAAGGTGTGGGTTTTGACACTACATAACACAAATGCATTGATCTGTAGGGAATCCATTTGTTTCAAACAACCATGGTGGTTAGAAATCCCAGAGAGCCCCTAGAATATGCAACTGCCACATGGAGATGGTAAACCTGAAGTGTGACAGAAGCAGTTGCATCACCACACGCAACTAGATTTTGTGTGGGTCATGAAGGTATGGCTTTTGAGACTACATAGCACAGATGCATTGATCTGTAGGGACTCAATTTGTGTCAAACAACCATGATGGTTATAAAGCCCATAGAGACCCTAGAATATGCAACTGCCACATGGAGATGGGTGAACCTGCAGTGTGACAGAAGCAGTTGCATCACAACACCCAACTGGAGTGTGTGTGGTTCATCAAGGTGTGGCTTTTGACACTACATAACATAGATGCATTGATCTCCAGGGACTCCATTTGTGTCAAACAACCATGGTGGTCAGAAAGCCTAGAGAGCCCCTAGAATATGGAACTGCCACATGGAGATGGGTGAACCTGCAGTGTGACCGAAGCAGTTGAATCACCACACCCAACTACAATGTGTGTGGGTAATTAAGGTGTGGCTTTTGAGACTACATGAGACATATGCATTGATCTATAGGGACTCCATTTGTGTCAAACAACCATGGTGGTCAGAAAGCCTGGAGAGCCCCTAGAATATGCAACTGCCACATGGAGACGGGTGAACCTGCAGTGTGACCGAAGCAGTTGAATCACCACACCCTACTGGAGTGTGTGTGGGTCATCATGGTGTGGCTTTTGAGACTATATAACACGGATGCATTGATCTGTAGGGACTCCACTCGTGCAAACAACCATGGTGGTCAGAAAGACCACACAGCCCCTAGAATATGCAACTGCCACATGGAGATGGGTGAACCTACAATGTGACAGAAGCAGTTGCATCACCACACCGAACTGGAGTGTGTGTGGGTCATCAAGGTGTGGATTTTGAGACTACATAACACAAATGCATTGATCTGTACGGACTCTATTTTTGGCAAACAACCATGGTGGTCAGAAAGCCCAGAGAGCCCCTAGAATATGCAACTGCCACATGGAGATGGGTGAACCTACATTGTGACAGAAGCAGTTGCATCACCACACCCAACTGTAGTATGTGTGGGCATCAAGGTGTGGCTTTTGAGACACCATAACACAGATGCATTGATCTCTAGGGACTCTATTTGTGTCAAACAACCATGGTGGTCAGAAATCCCAGAGAGCCCCTAGAATATGCAACTGCCACATGGAGATGCGTGAACCTGCAGTGTGACATAAGCAGTTGCATCACCACACCCAACTAGAGTGTGTGTGGGTCATCAAGGTGTGGGTTTTGACACTACATAACACAAATGCATTGATCTGTACGGAATCCATTTGTTTCAAACAAGCATGGTGGTTTGAAATCCCAGAGAGCCCCTAGAATATGCAACTGCCAGATGGAGATGGTGAACCTGAAGTGTGACAGAAGTCGTTACATCACCAAACCCAACTAGTGTTGTTGTGGGTCATCAAGGTGTGGCTTTTGAGACTACATAACACAGATGGATTGATCTGTAGGGACTCAATTTGTGTCAAACAACCATGGTGGTTATAAAGCCCATACAGACCCTAGAATATGCAACTACCACATGGAGATGGGTGAACCTGCAGTGTAACCGAAGCAGTTGAATCACCACAGCCAACTACAATGTGTGTGGGTCATCAAGGTGTGGCTTTTGAGACTCCACTCGTGCAAACAACCATGGTGGTCAGAAAGCCCAGAGAGCCCCTAGAATATGCAACTGCCACATGGAGATGGGTGAACCTGCAATGTGACAGAAGCAGTTGCGTCACCACACCCAACTGGAGTGTGCGTGGGTCATCAAGGTGTGGCTTTTGAGACTATATAACATAGATGCATTGATTTATTGGGACTCCATTACTGTCAAAGAACCATGGTGGTCAGAAATCCTAGATAGCCCCTAGAATATCCAACTGCCACATGGAGATAGGTGAACCTGCAGTGTGATAGAAGCAGTTGCATCACCACACCCAACTAGAGTGTGTGTGGGCATCAAGGTGTGGCTTTTAAGACTACATAATATAGATGCATTGATCTGTAGGGACTCCATTTGTGTCAAACAACCATGGTGGTCAGAAAGCCCAGAGAGCCCCTAGAATATGCAACTGCCACATGTAGATGGGTGAACCTAAAGTGTGACAGAAATAGTTGCATCACCACACCCAAATGGAGTGTGTGTGGGTCATCAAGGTGTGGCTTTTGAGACTCCATAACACAGATGCATTGATCTGTAGGGACTCCATTTGTGTCAAACAACCATGGTGGTAAAAAAGCCCAGAGAGCCAATATAATATGCAACTGCCACATGGGGATGGGTGAACTAGTGTGACAGAAGCACTTGCATCACCACACCCAACTGGAGTGTGTGTGGGTCATCAAGGTGTGGATTTTGAGACTACTTGACACAATTGCATTGATCTGTACGGACTCTATTTTTGGCAAACAACCATGGTGGTCAGAAAGCCCAGAGAGCCCCTAGAATATGCAACTGCCACATGGATATGGGTGAACCTGCAGTGTGACAGAAGCAGTTGCATCACCACACCCAACTGGAGTGTGTGTGGGTCATCAAGGTGTGGCTTTTGAGACTCCATAACACATATGCATTGATCTGTAGGGTCTCCATTTGTGTCAAACAACCATGGTGGTTAGAAAGCCCAGAGAGCCCCTAGAATATGCAACTGCCACATGGAGATGGGTGAACCAGTGTGACAGAAGCAGTTGCATCACCACACCCAACTGGAGTGTGTGTGGGTCATCAAGGTGTGGCTTTTCAGACTACATAACATAGATGGATTGATCTGTAGGAACTCCATTTGTATCAAACAACCATGTTGGTCAGAAAGCCCAGAGAGCCCCTAAAATATGCAACTGCCACATGGAGATGGTCAAGCTGGAGTGTGATAGAAGCAGTTGCATCACCACACCTAACTGGAGCGTGTGGGTCATAAAGTTGTGGATTTTGAGACTCCATAACACAGATGCATTGATCTGTAGGGACTCCACTTGTGTCGAACAACCATGGTGCTCAGAAAGCCCACAGAGCCCCTAGAATATGCAACTGCCACATGGAGATGGGTGAACCGGCAGTGTGAGAGAAGCAGTTGCATCACCACACCGAACTGGAGTGTGTGTGTGTCATCAAGGTGTGGATTTTGAGACTACATGACACAATTGCATTGATCTGTACGGACTCCATTTTTGTCAAACAACCATGGTGGTCAGAAAGCCCAGAGAGCCCCTAGAATATGCAACTGCCACATGGAGATGGGTGAACCTACAGTGTGACAGAAGCAGTTGCATCACCACACCCAATTGGAGTGTGAGTGGGTCATCAAGGTGTAGCTTTTGAGACTCCATAACACAGATGCATTGATCTGTAGGAACTCCATTTGTGTCAAACAACCATGGTGGTAAAAAAGCCCAGAGAGCCCCTAGAATATGCAACTTCCACATGGAGATGGGTGAACCATTGTGACAGAAGCAGTTGCATCACCACACCCAACTGGAGTGTGTGTGGGTCATCAAGGTGTGGCTTTTGAGACTACATAACACAAATGCATTGATCTGTATGGACTCTATTTTTGATAAACAACCATGGTGGTCAGAAAGCCCAGAGAGCCCCAAGAATATGCAACTGCCACATGGAGATGGGTGAACCTGCAGTGTGGCAGAAGCAGTTGCATCACCACACCCAACTGGAGTGTGTGTGGGTCATCAAGGTGTGGCTTTTGAGACTCCATAACACATATGCATTGATCTGTAGGGACTCCATTTGTGTCAAACAACCATGGTGGTAAAAAAGCCCAGAGAGCCCCTAGAATATGCAACTTCCACATGGAGATGGGTGAACCATTGTGACAGAAGCAGTTGCATCACCACACCCAACTGGAGTGTGTGTGGGTCATCAAGGTGTGGCTTTTGAGACTACATAACACAAATGCATTGATCTGTACAGACTCTATTTTTGGCAAACAACCATGGTGGTCAGAAAGCCCAGAGAGCCCCTAAAATATGCAACTGCCACATGGAGATGGTGAACCTGGTGTGTGACAGAAGCAGTTGCATCACCACACCTAACTGGAGTGTGTGTGGGTCATAAAGTTTGGGCTTTTGAGACTCCATAACACAGATGCGTTGATCTCTAGGGACTCCACTTGTGTCAAACAACCATGGTGGTCAGAAAGCCCACAGAGCCCCTAGAATATGCAACTGCCACATGGAGATGGGTGAACCTGCAATGTGATAGAAGCAGTTGCATCACCACACCCAACTAGAGTATGTGTGGGTCATCAAGGTGTGGCTTTTGAGACTACATCACACAGATGCATTGATCTCTAGGGACTCGATTTGTGTCAAACAACCATGGTGGTCAAAAAGCCCAGAGAGCCCCTAGAATATGCCACTGCCACATGGAGATGGGTGAACCTGCAGTGTGACAGAAGCAGTTGCATCACCACACCAAACTGGAGTGTGTGTGGGTCATCGAGGTGTGGCTTTTGAGACTCCATAATGCAGATGCATTGATCTGTAGGGACTCCATTTGTCTCAAACAACCATGGTGGTCTGAAAGCCCCTAGAATATGCAACTGCCACATGGAGATGGTGAACCTGGAGAGTGACCGAAGAAGTTGCATCACCATACCTAACTGGAGTGTGTGTGGGTCATCAAGGTGTGGCTCTTGAAACTCCATAACACAGATGCATTGATCTATAGGGACTCCATTTGTGTCAAACAACCATGGTGGTCAGAAAGCCCACAAAGCCCATAGAATATGCAACTGACACATGGAGATGGGTGAACCTGAAGTGTGACAAAAGCAGTTGCATCACCACACCCAACTGGAGTGTGTGTGGGTCATCATGGTGTGTCTTTTGAGACTACATAACACAGATGGATTGATCTGTAGGGACTCCATTTGTGTCAAACAACCATGGTGGTCAGAAAGCCCAGAGAACCCCTAGAATATGCAACTGCCACATGGAGATGGGTGAACCTGCAGTGTGACAGAAGGAGTTGCATCACCACACCCAAATGGAGTGTGTGTGGGTCATCAAGGTGTGGCTTTCGAGACTACATAACACGGAGGCATTGATCAGTAGGGACTCCATTTGTGTCAAACAACCATGGTGGTCAGAAATCCCAGAGAGCCCCTAGAATACGCAACTGCCACATGGAGATGGGTGAACCTGTAGTGTGACAGAAGCAGTTGCATTACCACACCCAACTGGAGTGTGTGTGGGTCATCTAGGTGTGGATTTTGAGACTACATAACACAGATGCATTGATCAGTAGGGACTCCATTTGTGTCAAACAACCATGGTGGTCAGAAAGCCCAGAGAGCCCCTAGAATATGCAGTTGCCACATGGAGTTGGCTAAACCTGCAGTGTGAGAGAAGTAGTTGCATCACCACACCCAACTGGAGTGTGTGGGGTCATCAAGGTGTGGCTTTTGAGACTCCATAACACAGATGCATTGATCTCTAGGGACTCCATTTGTGTCAAACAACCATGGTGGTAAAAAATCCCAGAGAGCCCCTAGAATATGCAACTGGCACATGGAGATGGGTGATGTGTGACAGAAGCAGTTGCATCACCACACCCAACTAGAGTGTGTGTGGGTCATCAAGGTGTGGCTTTTGAGACTACATAACACAGATGCATTGATCTGTAGAGACTTCATTTGTGTCAAACAACCAGGGTGGTCAGAAAGCCCAGAGAGCCCCTAGAATATGCAACTGCCACATGGAGATGGGTGAACCTGCAGTGTGACAGAAGAAGTTGCATCACCACACCCAACTGGAGTGTGTGTGGGTCATCAAGGTGTGGCTTTTGAGACTCCGTAACATAGATGCATTGATCTGTAGGGACTCCATTTGTGTCAAACAACCATGGTGGTCAGAATGCCCAGAGAGCCCCTAGATTATGCAGCTGCTACTTGGAGATGGGTGAACCAGTGTGACAGAAGCAGTTGCATCACCACACCCAACTGGAGTGTGTGTGGGTCATATAGGTTTGGCTTTTAGGACTACATAACATAGATGCATTGATCTGTAGGGACTCCATTTGTGTCAAACAACCATGGTGGTCAAAAAGCCCAGAGAGCCCCTAGAATATGCAACTGTTACATGGAGATGGGTGAACCTGCAGTGTGACAGAAGGAGTTGCATCACCACACCCAACTGGAGTGTGTGTGGGTCATCAACGTGTGGCTTTCGAGACTACATAACACGGAGACATTGATCAGTAGGGACTCCATTTGTGTCAAACAACCATGGTGGTCAGAAATCCCAGAGAGCCCCTAGAATACGCAACTGCCACATGGAGATGGGTGAACCTGTAGTGTGACAGAAGCAGTTGCATTACCACACCCAACTCGAGTGTGTGTGGGTCATCTAGGTGTGGCTTTTGAGACTACATAACACAGATGCATTGATCAGTAGGGACTCCATTTGTGTCAAACAACCATGGTGGTCAGAAAGCCCAGAGAGCCCCTAGAATATGCAGTTGCCACATGGAGTTGGGTAAACCTGCAGTGTGAGAGAAGTAGTTGCATCACCACACCCAACTGGAGTGTGTGGGGTCATCAAGGTGTGGCTTTTGAGACTCCATAACACAAATGCATTGATCTCTAGGGACTCCATTTGTGTCAAACAACCATGGTGGTAAAAAATCCCAGAGAGCCCCTAGAATATGCAACTGCCACATGGAGATGGGTGATGTGTGACAGAAGCAGTTGCATCACCACACCCAACTAGAGTGTGTGTGGGTCATCAAGGTGTGGCTTTTGAGACTACATAACACAGATGCATTGATCTGTAGAGACTTCATTTGTGTCAAACAACCAGGGTGGTCAGAAAGCCCAGAGAGCCCCTAGAATATGCAACTGCCACATGGAGATGGGTGAACCTGCAGTGTGACAGAAGAAGTTGCATCACCACACCCAACTGGAGTGTGTGTGGGTCATCAAGGTGTGGCTTTTGAGACTCCATAACACAGATGCATTGATCTGTAGGGACTCCATTTGTGTCAAACAACCATGGTGGTCAGAATGCCCAGAGAGCCCCTAGATTATGCAGCTGCTACATGGAGATGGGTGAACCAGTGTGACAGAAGCAGTTGCATCACCACACCCAACTGGAGTGTGTGTGGGTCATATAGGTTTGGCTTTTAGGACTACATAACATAGATGCATTGATCTGTAGGGACTCCATTTGTGTCAAACAACCATGGTGGTCAGAATGCCCAGAGAGCCCCTAGATTATGCAGCTGCTACTTGGAGATGGGTGAACCAGTGTGACAGAAGCAGTTGCATCACCACACCCAACTGGAGTGTGTGTGGGTCATATAGGTTTGGCTTTTAGGACTACATAACATAGATGCATTGATCTGTAGGGACTCCATTTGTGTCAAACAACCATGGTGGTCAGAAAGCCCAGAGAGCCCCTAGAATATGCCACTGCCACATGGAGATGGGTGAACCTGCAGTGTGACAGAAGCAGTTGCATCACCACACCAAACTGGAGTGTGTGTGGGTCATCGAGGTGTGGCTTTTGAGACTCCATAATGCAGATGCATTGATCTGTAGGGACTCCATTTGTCTCAAACAACCATGGTGGTCTAAAAGCCCCTAGAATATGCAACTGCCACATGGAGATGGTGAACCTGGAGAGTGACCGAAGAAGTTGCATCACCACACCTAACTGGAGTGTGTGTGGGTCATCAAGGTGTGGCTTTTGAGACTCCATAACACAGATGCATTGATCTATACGGACTCCATTTTTGTCAAACAACCATGGTGGTCAGAAAGCCCACAAAGCCCATAGAATATGCAACTGACACATGGAGATGGGTGAACCTGCAGTGTGACAGAAGCAGTTGCATCACCACACCCAACTGGAGTGTGTGTGGGTCATCATGGTGTGTCTTTTGAGACTACATAACACAGATGCATTGATCTGTAGGGACTCCATTTGTGTCAAACAACCATGGTGGTCAGAAAGCCCAGAGAGCCCCTAGAATATGCAACTGCCACATGGAGATGGTTGAACCTGTAGTGTGACAGAAGGAGTTGCATCACCACACCCAACTGGAGTGTGTGTGGGTCATCAAGCTGTGGCTTTCGAGACTACATAACACGGAGGCATTAATCAGTAGGGACTCCATTTGTGTCAAACAACCATGGTGGTCAGAAATCCCAGAGAGCCCCTAGAATACGCAACTGCCACATGGAGATGGGTGAACCTATAGTGTGACAGAAGCAGTTGCATTACCACACCCAACTGGAGTGTGTGTGGGTCATCAAGGTGTGGCTTTTGAGACTACATAACACAGATGCATTGATCAATAGGGACTCCATTTGTGTCAAACAACCATGGTGGTCAGAAAGCCCAGAGAGCCCCTAGAATATGCAGTTGCCACATGGAGATGGGTAAACCTGCAGTGTGACAGAAGTAGTTGCATCACCACACCCAACTGGAGTGTGTGGGGTCATCAAGGTGTGGCTTTTGAGACTCCATAACACAGATGCATTGATCTCTAGGGACTCCATTTGTGTCAAACAACCATGGTGGTAAAAAATCCCGGAGAGCCCCTAGAATATGCAACTGCCACATGGAGATGGGTGATGTGTGACAGAAGCAGTTGCATCACCACACCCAACTAGAGTGTGTGTGGGTCATCAAGGTGTGGCTTTTGAGACTACATAACACAGCTGCATTGATCTGTAGAGACTTCATTTGTGTCAAACAACCAGGGTGGTCAGAAAGCCTAGATAGCCCCTAGAATATGCAACTGCCACATGGAGATGGGTGAACCTGCAGTGTGACAGAAGAAGTTGCATCACCACACCCAACTGGAGTGTGTGTGGGTCATCAAGGTGTGGCTTTTGAGACTCCATAACAAAGATGCATTGATCTGTAGGGACTCCATTTACGTCAAACAACCATGGTGGTCAGAAAGCCCAGAGAGCCCCTAGAATATGCAACTGCCACATGGAGATGGGTGAACCTGCAGTGTGACAGAAGTAGTTGCATCACCACACCAAACTGGAGTGTGTGTGGGTCCTCAAGGTGTGGCTTTTGAGATTCCATAACACAAATGCATTGATCTCTAGGCACTCCATTTGTGTCAAACAACCATGGTGGTCAGAAAGCCCAGAGAGCCCCTAGAATATGCAACTGTCACATGGAGATGGGTGAACCTGCAGTGTGACAGAAGCAGTTGCATCACCGCACCCAACTGGAGTGTGTGTGGGTCATCAAGGTGTGGCTTTTGAGACTACATAAAACAAATGCATTGATCTGTAGAGACTCCATTTGTGTCAAACAACCATGGTGGTCAGAAAGCCTAGAGAGCCCCTAGAATATGCAACTGCCACATGGAGATGGGTGAACCTGCAGTGTGACAGAAGCAGTTGCAGCACCACATCCAACTGGAGTGTGTGTGGGTCATCAAGGTGTGGCTTTTTAAACTACATAACATAGATGCATTGATCTCTAGGGACTCCATTTGTGTCAAACAACCATGGTGGTTAGAAAGCCTAGAGAGCCCCTAGAACATGCAACTGCCACATGGAGATGGGTGAACCTGCAGTGTGACAGAGGTAGTTGCATCACCACACCCAACTAGAGTGTGAGTGGGTTATCAAGGTGTGGATTTTGAGACTCCAGAATACAGATGCATTGATCTGTAGGGACACCATTTGTATCAAACAACCATGGTGGTAAAAAAGCCTAGAGAGCCCCTAGACTTATGGAACTGCCACATGGAGATGGGTGAACCAGTGTGAGAGAAGCAGTTGCATCACCACACCCAACTGGAGTGTGTGTGGGTCATCAAGGTGTGGATTTTGAGACTACATAACCCATATGCATTGATTTGTAGGGACTCCATTTGCGTCAAACAACCATGGTGGTCAGAAAGCCCAGAGAGCCCCTAGAATATGCAACTGCCACATGGAGATGGGTGAACCTGCAGTGTGACAGAAGCAGTTGCATCACCACACCCAACTGGAGTGTGTGTGGGTCATTAAGGTGTGGCTTTTGAGACTCCATAACACAGATGCATTGATCTGTAGGGACTCCATTTGTGCCAAACAACCATGGTGGTCAGAAATCCCAGAGAGCCCCTAGAATATGCAACTGGCACATGGAGATGGGTGAACCAGTGTGACAAAAGCAGTTGCGTCACCACACCCAACTGGAGTGTGTGTGGGTCATCATGGATTGGCTTTTGAGACTACATAACACAGATGCATTGATTTCTAGGGACTCCATTTGTGTCAAACAACCATGGTGGTCAAAAAGCCCAGTGAGCCCTTAGAATATACCACTGCCACATGTAGATGGGTGAACCTGCAGTGTGACAGAAGCAGCTGCATCACCCCACCCAACTGGAGTGTGTGTGGGTCATCAAGGTGTGGCTTTTGAGCCTCCATAACACAGATGCATTGATGTGTAGGGACTCCATTTGTGAGAAACAACCATGGTGGTCAGAGAGCCCAGAGTGCCCCTAGAAATTGCAACTGCCACATGGAGATGGGTGAACCAGTGTGATAGAAGCAGTTACGTCACCACACCCAACAGGAGTGTGTGTGGGTCATCAAGGTTTGGCTTTTGAGACTACATAACACAAATGCATTGATCTGTAGGGGCTCCATTTGTGTTAAACAACCATGGTGGTCAGAAAGCCCAGAGAGCCCCTAGGATATGCAACTGCTACATGGAGATGGGTGAACCTGCAGTGTGACAGAAGTAGTTGCATCACCACACCCAACTAGAGCGTGTGTGGGTCATCAAGGTGTGGTTTTGAGACTCCATAACACAGATGCATTGATCTGTAGGGACTACATTTGTGCCAAACAACCATGGTGGTCAGAAAGCCCAGAGAGCCCCTAGAATATGCAACTCGCACATGGAGATGAGTGAACCAGTGTGACAAAAGCAGTTGCGTCACCACACCCAACTGGAGTGTGTGTGGGTCATTAAGGTTTGGATTTTGAGACTACATAACACAGATGCATTGATCTGTAGGGACGCCATTTGTGTTAAACAACCATGGTGGTCAGAAAGCCTAGAGAGCCCCTAGAATATGCAACTGCTACATGGAGATGGGTGAACCTGCAGTGTGACAGAAGCAGTTGCATCACCACACCCAACTGGAGTGTGTGTGGGTCATCAAGGTCTGGCTTTTGAGACTACATAACACAAATGCATTGATCTCTAGGAACTCCATTTGTGACAAACAACCATGGTGGTCAAAAAGCCCCGAGAGCCCTTAGAATATGCCACTTCCACATGGAGATGGGTGAACCTGAAGTGTGACAGAAGCAGTTGCAACACCACACCCAACTGGAGTGTGTGTGGGTCATCAAGGTGTGGCTTTTGAGACTCCGTAACACAGATGCGTTGATCTGTAGGGACTCCATTTGTGTCAAACAACCATGGTGGTCAGAAAGCCCAAAGAGCTCCAAGAATATGCAACTGCCGCATCGAGATGGGTGACCCTGCATTTTGACAGAAGCAGTTGCATCACCACACCCAACTGGAGTGTGTCTGGGTCATCAAGATGTGGCTTTTGAGACTCCATAACACAAATGCATTAATCTGTAGGGACTCCATCTGTGTCAAACAACCATGGTGGTCACAAATCCTAGAGAGTCCCTAGAAAATGCAACTGCCACATTGAGATGGGTGAACCAGTGTAACAGAAGCAGTTGCATCACCACACACAACTGGAGTGTGTGTGGGTCATCAAGGTGTGGCTTTTGAGACTCCATAACACAGATGCATTGATCTGTAGGGACTCCATTTGTGTCAAACAACCATGGTCGTCAGAAAGCCCAGAGAGCCCCTAGAATATGCAACTGCCACATGGAGATGGGTGAACCTGCAGTGTGATAGAAGGAGTTGCAACAACACACCCAACTGGAGTGTGTGTGGGTCATCAAGGTGTGGCTTTTGAGACTACATAACACATAGGCATTGATCTGTAGGGACTCCATTTGTGTCAAACAACCATGGTGGTCAGAAATCCTAGAGAGCCCCTAGAACATGCAACTGCCACATGGAGATGGGTGAAACTGTAGTGTGACAGAAGCAGTTGCATCCCCATACCCAACTGGAGTGTGTGTGGGTCATCAAGGTGTGGCTTTTGAGACTACATAACAATGATGCATTGATCTGTAGGGACTCCATTTTTTTCAAACAACCATGGTTGTCAGAAAGCCCAGAGAGCCCCTAGAATATGCAACTAGCACATGGAGATGGGTGAATCAGTGTGACAAAAGCAGTTGCATCACCACACCCAACTGGAGTGTGTGTGGGTCATCAAGGTTTGGCTTTTGAGACTACATCACGCAAATGCATTGATCTTTAGGGACTCCATTTGTGGCAAACAATCATGGTGGTCAGAAAGCCCACAGAGCCCCTAGAATATTCAACTGGCACATGGAGATGGGTAAACCTGCAGTGTGACAGAAGCAGTTGCATCACCACACCCAACTGGAGTATGTGTGGGTCATCAAGGTGTGGCTTTTGTGACTACATAACACATATGCATTGATCTCTAGGGACTCCATTTGTGTCAAACAACCATGGTGGTCAGAAAGCCCAGAGAGCCCCTAGAATATGCAACTGCCACATGGAGATGGGTGAACCTGCAGTGTGACAGAAGCAGTTGCATCCCCATACCCAACTGGAGTGTGTGTGGGTCATCAAGGTGTGGATTTTGAGACTACATAACAATGATGCATTTATCTATAGGGACTCCATTTGTGTCAAACAACCATGGTGGTAAGAAAGCCCAGAGAGACCCTAGAATATGCAATTGCCACATGGAGATGGGTGAAACTGCAGTATGACAGAACCAGTTGTATCACCACACCCAACTAGAGTGTGTGTGGGTCATCTAGGTGTGTCTTTTGAGACTACATAAAACATATGCTTTGATCTGTAGGGACGCCATTTGTGTCAAACAATCATGGCGGTCAAAAAGCCCGGAGAGCCCCTAGAATATGCAACTGCCACATGGAGATGCGTGAACCTGCATTATGACAGAAGCAGTTGCATCACCACACCCAACTAGAGTGTGTTTGTGACATGGGTATACACCACGGGTACTCGAGTTCGGTATATGCGGTCCAGATACGGTGGAAGCCCACGGTGTTGCCAAGGCCCAAATGAAGAATTCGAGTGGCCCACGGACTCTCGATTGCTTGCGAGACAAAAAGAAGATAAAGATAGAAAGTTTGACAGGAAAACCCTAATCTGTAACCAACTCGACCTGCTACCCGAGACCTAGCCTATCTATATAAAAGCTAGGAGGGGGCAGCGAGGAGGACACACGCAACCCTAGTTTCCACAAGTCTCGCCAGATTGCATCTGCGCACCCCTGCAATCTTCGATTCCTTCATTAAATCCAATAGCAGACAAGCAGGAGTAGGGACATCTATGAGTCCTGAACCTGGGTAAAACTTGCGTCCCTGTGTGCTTGTTTGGAAGCCGACTGATGCCTCCAGCGCTCCCTGCTTCTCAAAACCCCAAGTCCATAACAATAGGCATTGACGAGTTAAACCCTTGTCAGTCTGGGTAGTCAAGGTTTGGATTTTGAGACTACATAACACAGATGCATTGATCTCTAGGGACTCCATTTTTTTCAAATAACCATGGTGGTCAGAAAGCACAGAGAGCCCCTAGAATATGCAACTGCCACATGTAGATGGGTGAACCTGTAGTGTGATAGAAGCAGTTGCATCACCACACCCAACTAGAGTGTGTGTGGGTCATCAAGGTGTGGCTTTTGAGACTCCATAACATAGATGCATTGATCCGTAGGGACTCCATTTGTGTCAAACAACCATGGTGGTTAGAGAGCCCAGAGGGCCCCTAGAATATGCAACTGCCACATGGAGATGGGTGAACCAGTGTGACAGAAGCAGTTGCATCACCACACCCAACTAGAGTGTGTGTGGGTCATCAAGGTTTGGCTTCTGACACTACATAACACAAATGCATTGATCTGTAGGGACTCCATTTTTTTCAAACAATCATGTTTGTCAGAAAGCCTAGAGAGCCCCTAGAATATGCAACTGCCACATGGAGATGGGTGAACCTTCAGTGTGATAGAAGGAGTTGCATCACCACACCCAACTAGGGTGTGTCTGGGTCATCAAGGTTTGGATTTTGAGACTACATAACACAGATGCATTGATCTCTAGGGACTCCATTTTTTTTAAACAACCACGATGGTCAGAAAGCGCAGAGAGCCCCTAGAATATGCAACTGCCACATGTAGATGGGTGAACCTGTAGTGTGATAGAAGCAGTTGCATCACCACACCCAACTAGAGTGTGTGTGGGTCATCAAGGTGTGGCTTTTGAGACTCCATAACATAGATGCATTGATCCGTAGGGACTCCATTTGTGTCAAACAACCATGGTGGTCAGAGAGCCCAGAGAGCTCCTAGAATATGCAACTACCACATGGAGATGGGTGAACCTGCAGTGTGACAGAAGGAGTTGCATCCCCATACCCAACTGGAGTGTGTGTGGGTCATCAAGGTGTGGCTTTTGAGACTACATAACAATGATGTATTGATCTGTAGGGACTCCATTTGTGTCAAACAACCATGGTGGTAAGAAAGCCTAGAGAGACCCTAGAATATGCAACTGCCACATGGCGATGGGTGAAACTGCAGTATGACAGAAGCAGTTGCATCACCACACCCAACTGGAGTGTGTGTGGGTCATATAGGTGTGGCTTTTGAGACTACATAAAACATATGCATTGATCTGTAGGGACTCCATTTGAGTCAAACAACCATGGCGGTCAAAAAGCCCGGAGAGCCCCTAGAATATGCAACTACCACATGGAGATGGGTGAACCTGCAGTGTGACAGAAGCAGTTGCATCACCACACCCAACTGGAGTGTGTGTGGGTCATCAAGGTGTGGATTTTGAGACTACATAACACGGATGCATTGATCTCTAGGGACTCCAATTGTGTCAAACAACCATCATGGTCGGAAAGCCCAGAGAGCCCCTAGAATATGCAACTGCCACATGGAGATGGGTGAACCTGTAGTGTGACAGAAGCAGTTGCATCACCATACCCAACTAGAGTGTGTGTGGGTCATCAAGGTGTGGCTCTTGAGACTACATAACACATATGCATTGATCTGTAGGGACTCCATTTGTGTCAAACAACCATGGTGGTCAGAAAGCCTAGAGAGCCCCTAGAATATGCAACTGCCACATGGAGATGGTGATCCTGTAGTGTGACAGAAGCAGTTGCATCACCACACCCAACTGGAGTGTGTGTGGGTCATCAAGGTGTGGCTTTTAAGACTCCATAACGCAGATGCTTTGATCTGTAGGGACTCCATTTGTGTCAAACAACCATGGTGGTTAGAGAGCCCAGAGGGCCCCTAGAATATGCAACTGCCACATGGAGATGGGTGAACCAGTGTGACAGCAGCAGTTGCATCACCACACCCAACTAGAGTGTGTGTGGGTCATCATGGTTTGGCTTCTGACACTACATAACACAAATGCATTGGTCTGTAGGGACTCCATTTTTTTCAAACAACCATGTTTGTCAGAAAGCCCAGAGAGCCCCTAGAATATGCAACTGCCACATGGAGATGGGTGAACCTTCAGTTTGATAGAAGGAGTTGCATCACCACACCCAACTAGAGTGTGTCTCGGTCATCAAGGTTTGGATTTTGAGACTACATAACACAGATGCATTGATCTCTAGGGACTCCATTTTTTTAAACAACCACGGTGGTCAGAAAGCGCAGAGAGCCCCTAGAATATGCAACTGCCACATGTAGATGGGTGAACCTGTAGTGTGATAGAAGCAGTTGCATCACCACACCCAACTAGAGTGTGTGTGGGTCATCAAGGTGTGGCTTTTGAGACTCCATAACATAGATGCATTGATCCGTAGGGACTCCATTTGTGTCAAACAACCATGGTGGTCAGAGAGCCCAGAGAGCTCCTAGAATATGCAACTGCCACATGGAGATGGGTGAACCTGCAGTGTGACAGAAGGAGTTGCATCCCCATACCCAACTGGAGTGTGTGTGGGTCATCAAGGTGTGGCTTTTGAGACTACATAACAATGATGTATTGATCTGTAGGGACTCCATTTGTGTCAAACAACCATGGTGGTAAGAAAGCCTAGAGAGACCCTAGAATATGCAACTGCCACATGGAGATGGGTGAAACTGCAGTATGACAGAAGCAGTTGCATCACCACACCCAACTGGAGTGTGTGTGGGTCATCTAGGTGTGGCTTTTGAGACTACATAAAACATATGCATTGATCTGTAGGGACTCCATTTGAGTCAAACAACCATGGCGGTCAAAAAGCCCGGAGAGCCCCTAGAATATGCAGCTGCCACATGGAGATGGGTGAACCTGCAGTGTGACAGAAGCAGTTGCATCACCACACCTAACTAGAGTGTGTGTGGGTCATCAAGGTGTGGATTTTGAGACTACATAGCACGGATGCATTGATCTCTAGGGACTCCAATTGTGTCAAACAACCATCATGGTTGGAAAGCCCAGAGAGCCCCTAGAATATGCAACTGCCACATGGAGATGGGTGAACCTGTAGTGTGA
Source organism: Avena sativa (assembly GCA_916181665.1). Taxonomy (NCBI): domain Eukaryota; kingdom Viridiplantae; phylum Streptophyta; class Magnoliopsida; order Poales; family Poaceae; genus Avena; species Avena sativa. The sequence continues at coordinate 328,424,072 of OV702289.1, forward strand.
CAGAAGCAGTTGCATCACCATACCCAACTAGAGTGTGTGTGGGTCATCAAGGTGTGGCTCTTGAGACTACATAACACATATCCATTGATCTGTAGGGACTCCATTTGTGTCAAACAACCATGGTGGTCAGAAAGCCTAGAGAGCCCCTAGAATATGCAACTGCCACATGGAGATGGTGATCCTGTAGTGTGACAGAAGCAGTTGCATCACCACACCCAACAGGAGTGTGTGTGAGTCATCAAGGTGTGGCTTTTAAGACTCCATAACGCAGATGCTTTGATCTGTAGGGACTCCATTTGTGTCAAACAACCATGGTGGTTAGAGAGCCCAGAGGGCCCCTAGAATATGCAACTGCCACATGGAGATGGGTGAACCAGTGTGACAGCAGCAGTTGCATCACCACACCCAACTAGAGTGTGTGTGGGTCATCAAGGTTTGGCTTCTGACACTACATAACACAAATGCATTGGTCTGTAGGGACTCCATTTTTTTCAAACAACCATGTTTGTCAGAAAGCCCAGAGAGCCCCTAGAATATGCAACTGCCACATGGAGATGGGTGAACCTTCAGTTGGATAGAAGGAGTTGCATCACCACACCCAACTAGAGTGTGTCTGGGTCATCAAGGTTTGGATTTTGAGACTACATAACACAGATGCATTGATCTCTAGGGACTCCATTTTTTTCAAACAACCACGGTGGTCAGAAAGCGCAGAGAGCCCCTAGAATATGCAACTGCCACATGTAGATGCGTGAACCTGCAGTGTGATAGAAGCAGTTGCATCACCACACCCAACTAGAGTGTGTGTGGGTCATCAAGGTGTCGCTTTTGAGACTCCATAACATAGATGCATTGATCCGTAGGGACTCCATTTGTGTCAAACAACCATGGTGGTCAGAGAGCCCAGAGAGCCCCTAGAATATGCAACTGCCACATGGAGATGGGTGAACCTGCAGTGTGACAGAAGCAGTTGCATCCCCATACCCAACTGGAGTGTGTGTGGGTCATCAAGGAGTGGCTTTTGAGACTACATAACAATGATGTATTGATATGTAGGGACTCCATTTGTGTCAAATAACCCTGGTGGTAAGAAAGCCTAGAGAGACCCTAGAATATGCAACTGCCACATGGAGATGGGTGAAACTACAGTATGACAGAAGCAGTTGCATCACCACACCCAACTGGAGTGTGTGTGGGTCATCTAGGTGTGGCTTTTGAGACTACATAAAACATATGCATTGATCTGTAGGGACTCCATTTGTGTCAAACAACCATGGCGGTCAAAAAGCCCGGAGAGCCCCTAGAATATGCAACTGCCACATGGAGATGGGTGAACCTGCAGTGTGACAGAAGCAGTTGCATCACCACACCCAACTGGAGTGTGTGTGGGTCATCAAGGTGTGGATTTTGAGACTACATAACACGGATGCATTGATCTCTAGGGACTCCAATTGTGTCAAACAACCATCATGGTCGGAAAGCCCAGAGAGCCCCTAGAATATGCAACTGCCACATGGAGATGGGTGAACCTGTAGTGTGACAGAAGCAGTTGCATCACCATACCCAACTAGAGTGTGTGTGGGTCATCAAGGTGTGGCTCTTGAGACTACATAACACATATGCATTGATCTGTAGGGACTCCATTTGTGTCAAACAACCATGGTGGTCAGAAAGCCTAGAGAGCCCCTAGAATATGCAACTGCCACATGGAGATGGTGATCCTGTAGTGTGACAGAAGCAGTTGCATCACCACACCCAACTGGAGTGTGTGTGGGTCATCAAGGTGTGGCTTTTAAGACTCCATAACACAGATGCTTTGATCTGTAGGGACTCCATTTGTGTCAAACAACCATGGTGGTCAGAAATCCCAGAGAGACCCAAGAATATGCAACTGCCAGATGGAGATGGGTGAACCTGCAGTGTGACAGAAACAGTTGCATCACCACACCCAATTGGAGTGTGTGTGGGTCATGAAGGTATGGATTTTAAGACTACATAACACAGATGCATTGATCTCTAGAGACTCCATTTGTGTCAAACAACCATGGTGGTCAGAAAGCCCAAAGAGCCACTAGAATATGCGACTGCCACATGGAGATGGGTGAACCTGTAGTGTGATAGAAGCAGTTGCATCACCACACCCAACTAGAGTGTGTGTGGGTCATCAAGGTTTCGCTTTTGAGGCTACATAACACAGATGCATTGAGCTGTAGGGACTCCATTTGTGTCAAACAACCATTGTGGTCAGAAAGCCCAGAGAGCCCCTAGAATATGCAACTACCACATGGATATGGGTGAACCTGCAGTGTGACAGAAGCAGTTGCATCACCACACCCAACTAGAGTGTGTCTGTGACTATACACCACGGGTACTCGAGTTCGGTATATGCGGTCTAGATACGGCGGAAGCCCAAGACGTTTCTGACATGGGTATACCCTACAGGTACTCGAGCTTGGTATATACGGTCCGAATACATACAGGCCCACGGTGTCGCCAAGGCCCGGATGGAAGGACTCGAGTAACCTACGGACTCTTGATTGCTTGAAGAACAAGAAGAAGCTAAAGATAGAAAGATTAAAGGGAAAACCCTAACTTGTAACCGACTCGACCTGCCACCCGAGACCTAGCCTATCTATATAAAGGCTAGGAGGGGGCAGCGAGAAGGACACACGCAACCCTAGTTTCCACAACCTTCGCCAGATTACATCTGCGCACCATTGTAACTTTCGACTCCCTCGATAATTCCACGAGCAGACAAGCAGGAGTAGGGACATGTATGAGGCCTGAACCTGGGTAAATCCTTTGTCCCCTGTGTGCTTGTTTGCTAGCCGATAGATGTCTCCAGCGCTCCCTCCTTCTCTAAAACCCAAGTCCATAACAATGGGCATTGACGAGTTAAACCCTCGTGAATTAGCGCTGTCCGTGGGAACTCGGAGTGCTGATGTTGCGGCTTCTTCGGCCCCATCAACTGGGATCTACAACTTTGCAACAGCGGAGATTCGCCAACTCTCCAGCGCCTTCGACTTCACCGTCCACACGCCGGCCAATCGCACAGCCTTCGAGTCCGTGGGCGACGGAATCAGCCTGTCGATTGGGAGCTTCCGCTTCCAAGTTGGTTAGATGGGCACGCTTCGCATGCCTGATCAGCCGACAACACCGGCGATTGCCCCAGCATCATGGTTCCCTCCATCGATTGGCACCCTCAGCGAGCTCAACGCTCCGGTGGCAGTCGAGAACACGGTCAGCGACAGCAGTCGCAACTCCGATCTAAGCGATCTGGCCACTGAAGATGGATCCTACGGTTCCGGATCTGAATGTTGTGGAAGCAACAACTTCCCTAATCACTTCATGTGCGCCGTCATCAACGCAGGCGAAACCTCCACCAATTGTGGCAACGGTGGTAACACCGGCAATGGCACCGATCCGCCCAATCGTGGAAACGGTGGTAACACCGGCAACGGCACCGACCCACCCAACGCTGGCAACGACGGCAACGGCAGTAACGGTGGCAATGGAGGAGCAATCGAACCTCCTAGCATGATCAACGAGCAAACCGGCGAACGCGTTGTGATCAGGCTCAACGAGCAAGAGTGGGATCGCTGCCTCGAAGCCCTACGGGGAGCACCTCTACCCTTCGGGTCCCCACAGGAACTGCTGATGGGATACCACTGGCTACTAAAAGAGGAATTCAAGAGCCAAAAACAAGCAATCGCACAACTTGAGGCGCGTAAAAAGGCAGCGGACGAATCAAGCCTTCGTCGTGTTGTGATCTCCTCTTACGGAGGATCCTCCTCAAGAGGCAACGAGTACCTCGCCAAGAAGAGGCAGTCGCGGATGGCTCACCTCACTGAACAAGAGCGCATAGATGCCGCGAAAGTCCTCGACTTCGGCTCTATGACAGTCGACACGAGAGGCAACATGGTTCCTAGGACACCCAGGCCGCGGTGACAGCAGCCACAATGTACCTCCTCAATAACCAGCCGCCAACTGGAGATCCCCGAACGGCCATGCACCGATCTACGATCGCGGGCCTAGGGCTAATCGAGGCCGCCCTCGACAAGGAGCCGATACCATACCCAAAAAAGGGCAAAGCGCTACTCCTCGCCCTCGTTCAGCGATGACAGTCACGACCTGTCTCGACACCGCCGCTCACGGAGACACGATCGCGCCTACGATGCACGCGACGAACTCACGCAGCGCAAGATCGACAAGTCAAGGGCAGGACGTGCTCGGTCGACTTACTCGGAAGAGGAAGGCGGGAAGCTCTGCGGCGCCAGATGCTTCAGCAGAGCCATCAGGCAGAAGCGGATGCCTTAAGGGTTTAAACTCCCATCAGAGAACCCAAAATTTGACGGTCTACAAGACCCCAAGATTTGGCTGGAGGACCACATGTCCTTCGTCAGGCTACACGGAGGTAGTCGAAGCACTGCCATGCAATGCTTGCAGCTACAGCTGTAGGGCGCCGCCCGGGCATGGCTCAACAACCTCCCACGCGGATCCATTCGCAGTTGGGATGAGCTGGTCTACAGCTTCGTGTGCAACTTTAAGGGCACGTACAAACGGCCCGCTTCAATCGAAGAACTGAGATGCTGCCAGCAAAGATCTGGTGAATCGCTGCGCTCTTACATCCAAAGGTGGTCCATCATCAAGAACTCCACGGAGCACATCTCTGAAGACCGCGCGGTTGATGCATTCAACGGTGGTGTCCGCCGCATGGAACTTAGGGAGGAGCTAGGACGCTCAAAGCCCCAGACCATCGACCACCTGATGGAGATCGCGAATCGGTGGGCCGATGGAGAAGATTCGGTGAAGAATCGCGTTCACTCCGACGAGGAAGCATAACTCGAACGCAGACGTGACTGCTGGGGCAAGCGTCGCATGTGCGTCTACGATGATCGCGATGACGTCAACATGGTCGCAGCCGGCTATACCAATAGACACGACGATAACCGCAACAGTGGATACCGCAGCGGGGGATACCACGACTCCGGGAAAACCACGCAAGTATGGCAACACCGCACTCGCGATGAGGCACCCGCGACCTCCATCGAGGATAAACTGTCTGGGCCATGCACGGTACACTTCTACATCGACAAGCATGATGGCAAGAGAAAGTCCAGCCACCTCCTCAAGGACTGCCGTGAGTTCCTCAAGCTACACGAGGGATTGGTTCGGATGAACCGCAATGCAATCGAAAGAGGCTACAGAGCCGCTCCAGGCGCCGTGGCTACCTGATGGCGCACCACCACCACCACTCGGGCCACCCCCGAACGGAGCTGCACCGGACCAGCACCACGGAGGCGAACCATACCCATGGGCCATGGGTACCATGATGATCCAAAAGGGGCGCCCCTCCAATAAGGTGCAGAAGGCCATCACTCGCTAAGTCAACTTGGCCATGCACTCGCCACCATCCACCACTGAGTACCTCAGTGGCAGTGAGTCGTGCATTATCTTCGACAAACACGACCACCCACCTCAAATACCTCGCCCAGGTCATTGCCCCCTCGTACTCGAGGCGCAAATTGGAGGCTTCGACATGAGTCGCGTCTTCATGGATGGCGGAAGCGGCATCAACCTCATATTCGCGAGTACCTTGCGAGCAATGAGGATCCCTCTAACCTGCTTAGAGGCATCGGACAGAACGTTCCACGGCATCATCCCAGGGAAAGGCGTATACCGCCTGGGCAAAACCAACCTGGACATCATATTTGGCACGCCGAAAAACTTCCGGTGCGAGCGCATCGACTTTGAGGTCATCGACTGGCCCTCACAATACCATTGCATCCTTGGGCGCGTCGCATTCGCCAGATTCATGGTAGTACCCCACTACGCCTACCTGCAGATGAAAATGCCAGGTCCCAACGGCGTCATAACGATCAACGAGAACTTTGAGCGATCTTACGCTTGCGACAGGGAATTCAACAGAATCTCCCAGTACTTTGGCATGCAGGAGGAACTCGCAAGACTAAAAGAGACGACAGACAACAGTCTGCCTCCCTTGAGTAGGCCAAGCTCACCTGATCTTTCCTTTGACTCATCCGTGCACACAAAGAAGGTGCAGGTCCATCCATCGGATCCTGCCAAGACGGCCCTCATCGCCAAAAACTTGAGTCCCGCATAGGAACTCGCGCTCGTCGAATTCCTCCATGAGCACGGGGAAATTTTTGCCTGGTGTCCTGCGGACATGCCAGGAGTTCCCAGGGAATTCGCCGAGCACGCACTCAATGTCAACCCCGACCCAAGGCAGTAAAGCAAACAATCAGGCGACTGTCTGAGCCACGAGCGTAGGCAGTCAGAATGGAGATCAACAGACTCCTCGAGGCCAAATTCATACGCGAGATCAAAGAAAGCACTTGGCTCGCCAATACGGTTCTGGTACCAAAAAAGGACACGGATATCCTGCGGATGTGTGTGGACTTCACTTCTTTAAACAAGCACTGCCCAAAAGATCACTTCCCGCTGCCACGGATCGATCAGATCATCGACTCCACCGCTGGATGTGAGCGTCTATGCTTCCTCGACACCTACTCAGGCTATAACCAAATTCGAATGAAGGAGGAAGACCAGGAGAAGACAGCATTTATAACGCCTTTCGGTGTGTTCTGCTACAACACGATGCCCTTCGAGCTAAAAAACGCGGGAGCCACCTACCAGTGATGCATGCAGGCTTGCCTCAAGGAACAACTAGGTCGCAACATCCAAGTCTAGTAATCAAGACCAAGGAGGAAGCCTCTCTAATCGATGATTTGCGTGAAACCTTCGTCAACCTTGATCGATACCGGATCAAGCTCAATCCGGACAAATGCGCCTTCGGCGTACCATCTAGGCAGCTACTCGGATACCTCATCTCCGCGAGGGGGATCGAGGCGAACCCGAAGAAAATAAAAGCCATACTGGCCATGGAGAAGCCGAAGAACATAAGAGGCGTCCAGCAACTGGCCGGACGAATCACGGCCCTCAGTCGATTTATCAGTCGGATTGTTGAAAATGCACTACCCTTCGACCAGCTCCTCCGCAAGACCGAAAAATTTGAGTGGACCAATGAAGCACAAGAAGCATTCGAAGATCTCAAGCGCTTGCTATCCACTTCGCCGGTACTGGTGACTCCACGAGAAAGGGAACCACTGTTGCTGTACATCTCTGCCACCAACCAGGTGGTGAGCACGGTGCTCGTCGTCGAGCGAGCCGAGGAAAACAAAGTCCACGGCGTACAACGCCCGGTATATTACCTCAGCGAGGTCCTCACGCCAACAAAACAGCGGTACCCGCACTACCAGAAGCTGGCGTACGGTGTCTTTATGACCACCCGGGGACTGCGCCACTACTTCCAGGAACACTCAATCGTGGTAGTCAACGACGCCCCGTTGGGGCATATCCTCAATAACCCCGACACCACGGGGCGAGTCGCGCTTTGGGGAATAGAGCTGTCTCCACGAGACATCACATACGAAAAGCGCGACGCCATCAAGTCGCAAGTGCTCCCTGACTTCTTCGTGCACTAGATTGAGAACCAACTCCCAGACAAGTCAGATATGTCCTACCTCTGGACAATGCACTTCGATGGGTCCAAACGGAAAGATGGAGCAGGCGCAGGTGTCATATTGACATCACCTCAAGGGGACAAACTGAAATATATCATGCGAATGCAGTTCACAGCCTCAAACAACGAGGCTGAATACGAGGCCCTGTTACATGGGATGAGGATGGCAAAAGCCTATGGCACCAAAAGGCTAATCATATATGGCGACTCCAAGTTGGTCGTCAATCAAACAATGCATGAGTACGACGCACTGAACGACAACATGATCGCGTAGCGCGACCTCTACGACACACTCGAAGGAGACTTCGATGGTTGCGAGTTGCGACACATAGGTCGCGAAAGCAACGAGGAGGCGGACACACTCGCCAACATAGGCTCTACCTGCGCCCCCATACCACCTGGACTACTTCTCGAGCGCATATGCGAACGCTCCATCAAGCCAAAGGCTGCAGGGAAGAAAACAAGCGCAGCAACGGACTCGAGGGCTACGCCACCCAATGAGGCAATGGCACTCGATGACTTGGAGCTGGACACAGGACTCGAGGGACCAATGAGTGTCATGATGATCGAACAATCTCGGACGCAGCCGTACATTACGTACCTCCTCAGCAAGAGACTACCGGACGATCCGACAGCTGCACGGCACATCGCCCGGTGCGCCGAGGCATTCGCCGTTCTCAACGGCGAACTGTATAAACGCAGCATTACAGGAGTGCTACAACGATGCGTCTCCAAGGCTGACGGAAGAGCAATACTCCTCGACATCCATGAAGGGACCTGCGGGCACCACGCAGGTAGTCGCAACCTCGTCGCCAAAGCTCTACGAGCTGGATTTTACTGGCCCACGGCCATGCGCGACGCCAAGGACATAGTCCAAAAGTGCAATGCTTTCCAGCGATTCGCGGACAAGCCACACGCACTAGGCGCAGAGCTACGGCCCATTCCATTGGCCTGGCCCTTCGCACAATGGGGGCTTGATATGGTTGGCGAGCTACCAAGATCTTCGCGCGGAGGCTACGTCTACCTCTTGGTGGTAGTGGACAAATTCACAAAGTGGATCGAGGCCATGCCAATGACCAACCAATCAGGGCACAACGCAGTCAAGTTCTTCGAATCCATCGTCTACCGCTTCGGCGTGCCACACAACATTATTACCGACAACAGGACGAACTTCACATCCAAGGAGTTCCAAGAATTCTGCGAGAACCTAGGGATCAACATCAGCTACGCCTCAGTGGCGCATCCACAGACCAATGGTCAGGTGGAAAAAGCAAACGGGCTCGTCTGTAGCGGCATCAAGAAGCGACTCCTTCGACCACTCGAACAAGCGGCGGGTTGCTGGCCAGATGAGCTGCAATCCGTACTCTAGAGTCTACGTATAACTCCAAACAACGCCACGGGCTACACGCCATTCTTTATGGTGCACGGAGCAGAAGCGGTACTACATGCTGAGGTACGGTACAAAGCACCGCGCGTGGTCGCTTACAGCGAACAAGAGTCATCCCTCGCACTCGAGGATTCCGTCGACCTCCTTGACGAAGCAAGGGAAATCGCCACGGAAAGATCAACGATCTACTAGCAGAACCTGCGCAACTACCACAGTAGAAGGCTTCGCCCTAGATCCTTCGTCGAAGGTGACTTGGTCCTGCGACTGAAGCAGCAGGGGCATCTCAAGCGCGAGTCCCCCTGGGAAGGACCGTACGTGATTACAGAAGTAATCCCAGGTGGCACCTATCGCCTTCAAGATTTAGAGACAGGAGTGGCATACTCCAACCCTTGGAACGTCGCACAACTGCGACGGTTCTACCCTTAGTCATTTTTTCTTTACTTTTACATCGCAAATAAGGCTACTCAGCCAAGGCTACTTAGTCACACATTGTACTTCATACTATTCTTCGAATAAATAAAAGCTAAGTGCCCCGAAACTCTGTGCTCTCCTTTACTTTGTCAATTTTCATACTCGGGCGCTACGCCACCCTATACACATATGTTCTTCGAACAAAAACGCGACATCTTGTGTAGCTGGCACATCAATCGAACCCCTTAACACAAACTGAACCCAGCTGCAACGCACCTGACAGGTTGACAAGGGAACGAGATAAAAAGATGGCCAGGCTAACGAAAAGGAGTCGCATAAGTGCAACGCACCCCACGCTTATAAAGCTATTTGTACACATTGAACAATAAATTATCTACAAATATATATGAACTTTACAACACAAGTACACTTATGTGCAGGATACATATTTGGCTACCCTTGCAACAGAAGGACATTAGTTTGTTCCTCGAAGAAGTCGACAATCTCCTCGACTGGGCGGTCCACCGCCTGATAGTGCGGCACCATATTCCAGGAAGATCCTTCTGGTGGCGCCGGTGGCCCAGAGGCAATGGCGGCGACATCCACGTCAGGCCTGTGCAAATGCACCATTGAGAGGGCAGCCTTGGCACCAGCCACCAACTGCTGCCTCACGCACTCGCGAACCGCGGACATATCTTGAAATTTGGTCAGGAGAGCCAGCAGGCTTGATGGAGTATCATCCAGCGGGAACATCACCGGATAGATGTTCTTCAAACACGACTGCGACTTCTTCAGAAAGAGCAGCACTCACGAGGCGCGATCCTGCAGGGTCGCCAATGCAGTCGCACGATCATGATCTACCCAGAAGTATCCACTCTCCTGAAGTTGCTCCTGTGTGAGATCATGAAGGCGGATGGCAATCCTATCCCTCTCCTCCTGTGGATGGCGTGCGCTAACAACTTCACAAAGCAACATCAACAGCATGAGTACAACGTACCATTGCGATTAACTACAAAGGAAAAGTTGAGGATGAGCAAACTAACACTTAAACTGGTCGCCCGACTGCGTCACCTCGCTAAGCAGATATTGCTCGCGGGCGGTGGCTTTTTCAGCCTTCGACTTCCACACGTCCGCGCTACCGCGGATCACGGGAAACTCATGCTCCAGTTTCTTAACGCGATCATGAAGTCGTGAAAGCAAGGACAACTCCTCTACCCTGGAGCGTGGTGGTGCCACTGTATCCTCAAGAGATGGCGAGTCCTGGGTTCCCCCACAGGACCACTTGATGTACCCTACCAAAAATAAAGCCAGAGGCAAATAAGGCGACCAACTCAACACAAAGTCAAAAGTAACAGATGCATTCAGGATCAGCATAAAGTATCCACAAACACACTCGCCAGTAGGCATGTTCTCCAATCAAAAGAACAATTCATCAACTATTACAAAAACTAACTACGGAGCAGCTGGCTTCTTCGACTTCGATGGCTTCAGGGGCTTCATCAAGTCCATGGCAGTATCAGACGCCACAGACTTTCCGCTAGCTCCTGAGGCCGAAGCCTTCGCGACCTTCTTAGCATGCTGGAGCTCCTGCAGATACTTGGCAACGGTATTTATCAAAGAATGGCCATATTTGGCACAGGCAGTCGCAAAGGGAGTGAATACTACCTGCTGACCATCCGCGCCAACAGGCATCGTCTTCGACACCGCAGAGGGATCTATCTCGACTCCGTGGGCTTGCACCATGGCAAGTGACATGGTGGCGCCAGCCGCGCGGAGGGAGTTCTTGTATGTGGCAGGCATACCCCCGGCGATTGACTCCACCAGCTCGTCCACATTGTCGACCAGCTCCGCCTTCGGCATCAGCTCCTCCCGGAGGCGACTAAGAGTGACCTTGGCCTTGGACAACGTATTTTGGACAGCGGCGCTACGGTCCTCGACTGCAGACACCGCGCCCGCTAGAGCGTCATCGCGGCAAAGGGCCTACGGGTCAAAGCTCAAATCGCCAACATCTGCACAGAAAACCCACACATGGATGAAATCTCTAGTGCCACCAGCAAAACTACAGATGCAGAGAAGGACAACAATAAAATATATAGCGCCAAAGGTACCTGAGAGGGCCTTGGCGACTGAGAACCATTGCTCTTTGAAAAACTTTTCCCTAGACACAAAGGAGGCATGCAGATCCTCTTCGTGCTTTTGTGCATCATTACGAGCCACGATTGCCTCATCGTGCCCCTTCATAGCTGCGGCTAACGTCTTTTCCAAGGTGGCGACGTTGTGGAGTAAAGCATTATGCTCAGCTACATGGCAACCAAAAGTTGACTATCAGTCGACTATACCAAAGAGAGGAGACGAAAAAGAATAAGTGTCGAACGCTCACTTTCGACGACGCGGTGACGCGACTCCAGCATTGCATGATGGCGACCCATTGCCATCACTTGCTCCACCACTTGCGCGACTTCCTTTACAAGGGTCTATCGCACAAGACAAAGGATCAGAAAGGGCAACAGAAAACATCGACTGCCACACTAAAAAGAAAGGAAGATATACTTACATGGTCCTCTAGCGACTCCGAAGGGGTTTGTTGAATTGTCATACGAGCAACCATTCGATGCTCCCCTACGTGAGGAGAGCTTGAAGAATTGTGCCCGGAGTGGGCCGCCACCGGAGGATAAGGAGCACGCTCGACCTCTGCCTTGGACCTTGAAGCCGCGACTCGACTACAAGACCAAGTCCACATTGAGAAAAGGGCAAACTCCAGGGCAAAACCAACAAGAATAAAAAAGAAAAGAATGAATGACCTAGCAAACTTACCATTTAAAGTTGTCAAGATCAAACGTGGCTGCCGCCAATTCCGACAAAGACTCCTTGGGCAATCGCATCTTCTTGCGAGAAGACGGTGCCATAGCCCTCACAGGAACGGCTGGAATTGGCGACTCCGTTCCAACAGCCGCGCCTCCTGGAGTCGAAGGAGTCGACGTGTCGGAGTCCTCGCTACGCGAACGCTTGCGAGTATCCGAGCTCTCGGACTCGGGGGCTTCCTCTTCCACATCAGAAGGGACAATTGACCCAGACTCATCCTCTTCCAAAGCTTCACGAGGAATAATACCCTCAGGGAGAGGAGGCATACAAGGCGACACCGCCCAATCCTGCATACAAACAGAGCAAGTAAGCAAACAGAAAAGCAATCGTGAAAATAAGCTACTACGTAGCACAACTATACCTCGGGAGGAGGATTCGAAGCATCAAAAGGAGGAACAACTGGTTCGCTTGGAAGCACATCCTTGACAGTGAACTTCGTAACCAGTCGAATCCTCTTATCCACCTCACTCGTGGACATGCCATCGGCAGACACGCGAGTGGCATCATAAGCGCCACTCCATTGAAACATGGGATGGACTCTAGCTTGGAGAGGCTGAACGCGACAGCGTAGCCAAGTCCTGATAAGAGCACAGCCTCCCTCTTCTGCGCCTATGCGACTTTCGAGGTCGCAGACGCGCTGATACAGCACCTCCGTCTCCGCGAGTTCGCTAGGCATAACTACGTTCTTCCAAGAACGCATCTTCTTGCAGGGAGTCGCCGGATCGAAGGGCGCGAGTCCAAAGTGCTTATCTTTGGCCTTCTGATCGCGGACATAGAACCATGTGTCCCTCCATCCCTGGACGAACTTGGTAAGCTTGATGTCGAAGTAGGTGGAGGATGGGTTGACATGGATACCCCAACCACCTACGTCATAAACTAAAGAGCCATATGCGGACTGGCGCTTCAATTTAAACAAGTGCTTGAAAAGACCGAAGTGTGGCTCGATTCCGAGCCAGCACTCGCAAAGGGTAATGAAGCAGGTGATGTGGAGAATCCAATTTGGGGACAACTGATGGAGCTAGAGACCGTAGAAGCAAAGAAGACCCCTAATAAAGGGGTGGAGAGGCAAGGAGAGACCCGAATGACGAATGCGAGAAACATCACTCGAAAACCAGCGGGAGGAGTAGGAATGGTCTCACCACTGGGGACGCGTGCATCGGCGACTGCCGCAGAAATAACTCCATCCTGGTGGAGAAGACGGAGATCCGATGCCTTGATAATGGAAGGGCGCCATGCACCATTTGTCATGCGGGTGCCCGCGACATTCTTCTTCCCACCGGCGGCGGCGCTGGTGCCTGCAGCAGTGGAGCCACCCTTCTTCTTCATCGCGGCAACGGTGGCCACGGAATTAGCGGCAATGCCTCATTTCTTCTTTCCCATTGCGCGACGGCGATGAGAGCGCAGAAAGTAACTTGGAAACGAACAGAGGTGGTCCAGCGCTGTGGAGGAGACGAGCGCAGGAAAGCAAAAGAACAGCAGCAATGGCAATGGCAGCAAGGACGAAAAAGTGCAGATGAAAAATTACCACCGTAGCGCCACTACTTAACCCCTGGAAGATGCAATCCAACGGCTGACAAAAGCCCTATTAGACGTGTGGCACGCATCACGTTGGACACGTGGAGAAGAGGAAGCGCGAACCGTCCCCCCACTTCTACCATTACGCGCGGAAATCGAGGAGGCGTAGTTAAAAATAAGATTACGCATGCCCCGTCAAATCAAAGTCAGAAAGTGGGACCCACCGCTCGTCACGTCCCATCAAAATCGCTCACGTGGGCAACTGAGGTCATACAAGCGTCAGCACTGACGTCACCAAGGCTACGCACTGACGTCAGCACTGACTCCACCAAGCACTCGGGGGCTACTCCCATAGGGAGCGCTGGCCGTGCACCCTATGACTTTTTCTTTTCTTGTTGCAGGCATGAAGACAATCACAAAAGCAAACCCAACCACTCGAAACACAGTTCGATTATGGACATGGGTTACTCCCATAGGGAGCACCAGAAACAATTTCGACTGAAACAAGCAGGCAAAAGATGACAGCAGTCGCGAAAATATTTAGTCCCTGCCTGAGTCATCGACTGAAACAAATAAGTAAAAAGATGACGACACTCGCAAATGTTCTTTAGTCCCTCCCCGAGTCTTCGACTCAACCAGGCACTCGGGGCTACTCCCATAGGGAGCGCTGGTCGCGCACCCTATGATTATTTGCACAAAAACTGTGTGTTGATAACATCCGCACTCGCAACCTTTGGCGACACCGCCTCACAAATTTTCCCTACAAAGAGACAACGTCTCCTGGGACGCCCGAATCGTCTCCGCGATGATAAAATTCGGATGTCGCGCTTACGGCGTGAAGGTAAGACCTGAATAAGGCCTGGCAACGCATTTAACCGCGCACTACCAGAAATGTATCCATGCCTACAGGCACGATGAACATGCCTTGACGGACGCGTCGAGTGCTCACACCCATATAACTGGAATTCGACTCCTGTAAGACCTCCGCGGCCTAAGTCAAATTACACCAGCACTTTTCCAAATTCGAGTCCGGGGACTCGAATTTGAGTAGATTGCGTTGTTTCACCCTAAGGTGGTTAACTGATACCGATACTTCGGTTATATCAGGCACGTATATCAGCAATCCCTATGACACAAATAAAACCAATCGAAATGTACTCATTTAGGCACTCGAAGGCTTCAAAAGTCCCCAGTCGAATCTGTGATTCCACTGGACACTCGGGGGCTACTGACATGGGTATACCCTACAAGTACTCGAGCTTGGTATATACGGTCTGAATACATACTGGCCCATGGTGTCGCCAAGGCCCGGATGGAAGGACTCGAGTAACCTACGGACTATCGATTGCTTGAAGAACAAGAAGAAGCTAAAGATAGAAAGATTAAAGGGAAAACCCTAACTTGTAACTGACTCGACCTGCTACCTGAGACCTAGCCTATCTATATAAAGGCTAGGAGGGGGCAGTGAGAAGGACACATGCAACCCTAGTTTCCACAAACTTCGCCAGATTACATCTGCGCACCATTGTATCTTTTGACTCCCTCGATAATTCCACGAGCAGACAAGCAGGAGTTGGGACCTCTACGGGGCCTGAACCTGGGTAAATCCTTTGTCCCATGTGTGCTTGTTTGCTAGCCGCTAGATGTCTCCAGCGCTCCCTTCTTCTCCAAAACCCAAGTCCATAACAATGGGCATTGACGAGTTAAACCCTCATCAGTCTGGGTCATCAAGGTTTGGCTTTTGAGACTACATAACACATATGCATTGATCTCTAGGGAATCCATTTGTGTCAAACAACCATGGTGGTCAGAAACCCAGAGAGCCCCTAGAATATGCAACTGCCACATGGAGATGGGTGAACCTGCAGTGTGACAGAAGTAGTTGCATCATCACACCCAACTAGAGTGTGTGCGGGTCATCAAATTGTGGCTTTTGAGACTACATAACGCAAATGCATTGGTATGTACGGACTCCATTTGTGTCAAACAATCATGGTGGTCAGAAAGCCTAGAGAGCCCCTAGAATATGCAACTGCCACATGTAGATGGGTGAACCTACAGTGTGATAGAAGCAGTTGCATCACCACACCCAACTAGAGTGTGTGTGGGTCATCAAGGTGTGCCTTTTGAGACTCCATAACACAGATGCATTGATCCGTAGGGACTCCATTTGTGTCAAACAACCATGGTGGTCAGAAAGCCCAGAGAGCCCCTAGAATATGCAACTACCACATGGAGATGGGTGAACCAGTGTGACAGAAGAAGTTGCATCACCACACCCAACTGGAGTCTGTATGGGTCATCAAGGTTTGCATTTTGAGACTACATAACACAAATGCATTGATCTGTAGGGACTCCATTTTTTTCAAACAACCATGGTGGTCAGAAAGCCCAGAGAGTCCCTAGAATATGCAACTGCCACATGGAGATGGGTGAACCTTCAGTGTGACAGAAGGAGTTGCATCACCACACCCAACTGGAGTGTGTGTGGGTCATCAAGGTGTTGCTTTTGAGACTACATAACACGGATGCATCGATCTGTAGGGACTCCATTTGTGTCAAACAACCATGATGGTCAGAAAGCTCGGAGAGCCCCTAGAATATGCAACTGCCACATGGAGATGGGTGAACCTGCAGTGTGACAGAAGCATTTGCATCACCACACCCATCTGGAGTGTGTGTGGGTCATCAAGGTGTGGCTTTTCAGACTACAAAACATAGATGCATTGATCTCTAGAGACTCTATTTGTGTCAAACAACCATGGTGGTCAGAAAGCCCAGAGAGCCCCTAGAATATGCAACTACCACATGGAGATGGGTGTACCTGTAGTGTGACAGAAGCAGTTGCATCACCACACCCAACTAGAGTGTGTGTGGGACATCAAGGTGTGGCTTTTGACACTACATAACACAAATGCATTGATCTGTAGGGACTCCATTTGTGTCAAACAACCATGGTGGTCAGAAAGCCCAGAGAGCCCCTAGAATATGCAACTGCCACATGGGGATGGGTGAACCTGCAGGGTGACAGAAGCAGTTGCATCATCACACCCAACTGGAGTGTGTGTGGGTCATCAAGGTGTGGCTTTTGAGACTACATAACATCAGATGCATTGATCTATAGGGACTCCATTTGTGTCAAACAACCATGGTGGTCAGAAAGCCCAGAGAGCCCCTACAATATGCAACTGCCACATGGCGATGGGTGAACCTGCAGTGTGACAGAAGCAGTTGCATCACCACACCCAACTGGAGTGTGTGTGGGTCATCAAGGTGTGGATTTTGAGACTACATAACACAGATGCATTGATCCATAGGGACTCCATTTGTGTCAAACAACCATGGTGGTCAGAAAGCCCAGAGAGCCCCTAGAATATGAAACTGCCACATGGAGATGGGTGAACCTGCAGTGTGACAGAAGCAGTTGCATCACCACACCCAACTGGAGTGTGTGTGGGTCATCAAGGTCTGGCTTTTGAGACTACATAACACAGATGAATTGATCTGTAGATACTCCATTTGTGTCAAACAACCATGGTGGTCAAAAAGCCCAGAGAGTCCCTACAATATGCAACTGTTACATGGAGATGGGTGAACCTGCAGTGTGATAGAAGCAGTTGCATCACCACACCCAACTATAGTGTGTGTGGGTCATTAAGGTGTAGCTTTTGAGACTACATAACACAGATGCATTGATCTCTAGAGACTCCATTTGTGTCAAACAACCATGGTGGTCAGAAATCCCAGAGAGCCCCTAGAATATGCAACTGCCACATGGAGATGGTGAACCTGCAGGGTGACGGAAGCAGTTGCATCACCACAACCAACTGGAGTGTGTGTGGGTCATCAAGGTGTGGCTTTTGAGACTACATAACACAGATGCATTGATCTTTAGGGACTCCATTTGTGTCAGACAACCATGGTCGTTATAAAGCCTAGAGAGCCCTTAGAATATGCAACTGCCATGTGGAAATGGGTGAACCTGCTGGGTGACAGAAGCAGTTGCATCAGCACACCAAACTAGAGTGTGTGTGGGTCATCAAGGTGTGGGTTTTTCAACTACATAACACATATGCATTTATCACTAGGGACTCCATTTGTGTCAAACAACCATGGTGGTCATAAAGCCTAGAGAGCTCCTAGAATATGCAACCGCCACTTGGAGATGGGTGAACCTGCGGTGTGACAGAAGCATTTGCATCACCACACCCAACTGGAGTGTGTGTGGGTCATCAAGGTGTGACTTTTGAGACTACATAAAACAGTTGCATTGATCTCTAGAGACTCCATTTGTGTCAAACAACCATGGTGGTCAGAAAGCCCAGAGAGCCCCTAGAATATGCAACTGCCACATGGAGATGGGTGAACCTGCAGTGTGACAGAAGCAGTTGCATCACCACACCCAACTGGAGTGTGTGTGGGTCATCAAGGTGTGGTTTTGAGACTACATAACGCAGATGAATTGATCTGTAGGGACTCCATTTGTGTGAAACAATAATGGTGGTTAGAAAGCCCAGAGAGCCCCTAGAATATGCAACTGTTACATGGAGATGGGTGAACCTGCAGTGTGATAGAAGCAGTTGCATCACCACACCCAACTATAGTGTGTGTGGGTAATTAAGGTGTGGCTTTTGAGACTACATAACACAGATGCATTGATCTCTAGAGACTCCATTTGTGTCAAACAACCATGGTGGTCAAAATCCCAGAGAGCCCCTAGAATATGCAACTGCCACATGGAGATGGTGAGGCTGCAGGGTGACGGAAGCAGTTGCATCACCACAACCAACTGGAGTGTGTGTGGGTCATCAAGGTGTGGCTTTTGAGACTACATAACACAGATGCATTGATCTCTAGGGACTCCATTTGTGTCAAACAACCATGGTGGTTATAAAGCCTAGAGAGCCCCTAGAATATGAAACTGCCACATGGAGATGGGTGCACCTGCAGTGTGATAGAAGCAGTTGTATCACCACACCCAACTGGAGTGTGTGTGGGTCATCAAGGTGTGGCTTTTGAGACTACATAACACAGATGAATTGATCTGTAGGGACTCCATTTGTGTCAAACATCCATGGTGGTCAGAAAGCCCAGAGAGCCCCTACAATATGCAACTGTTACATGGAGATGGGTGAACCTGCAGTGTCATAGAAGCAGTTGCATCACCACACCCAACTATAGTGTGTGTGGGTCATTAAGGTGTGGCTTTTGAGACTACATAACACAGATGCATTGATCTGTAGAGACTTCATTTGTGTCAAACAACCATGGTGGTCAGAAATCCCAGAGAGCCCCTAGAATATGCAACTGCCACTTGGAGATAGGTGAACCTGCGGTGTGACAGAAGCAGTTGCATCACCACACCCAACTGGACTGTGTGTGGGTCATCAAGGTGTGACTTTTGAGACTACATAAAACAGATGCATTGATCTCTAGAGACTCCATTTGTGTCAAACAACCATGGTGGTCAGAAATCCCGGAGAGCACCTAGAATATGCAACTGCCACATGGAGATGGTTGAACCTTCAGTGTGACAGAAGCATTTGCATCACCACACCCAACTAGAGTGTGTGTGCGTCATCAAGGTGTGGCTTTTGAGACTACATAACATAGATGCATTGATCTCTAGAGACTCTATTTGTGTCAAACAACCATGGTGGTCAGAAATCCTAGAGAGCCCCTAGAATATGCAACTACTAGATGGAGATGGGTGAGCCTGTAGGGTGACAGAAGCAGTTGCATCATCACACCCAACTGGAGTGTGTGTGGGGCATCAAGGTGTGGCTTTTGAGACTACATAACATAGATGCATTGATCTGTAGGGACGCCATTTTGTCAAACAACCATGGTGGTCAGAAAGCCCAGAGAGCCCCTACAATATGCAACTGTTACATGGAGATGGGTGAACCTGCAGTGTGACAGAAGCAGTTGCATCTCCACACCCAACTATAGTGTGTGTGGGTCATTAAAGTGTGGCTTTTGAGACTACATAACACAGATGCATTGATATCTAGAGACTCCATTTGTGTCAAACAACCATGGTGGTTAGAAATCCCAGAGAGCCCCTAGAATACTCAACTGCCACTTGGAGATGGGTGAACCTGCGGTGTGACAGAAGCAGTTGCATCACCACACCCAACTGGAGTCTGTATGGGTCATCAAGGTTTGCATTTTGAGACTACATAACACAAATGCATTGATCTGTAGGGACTCCATTTTTTTCAAACAACCATGGTGGTCAGAAAGCCCAGAGAGTCCCTAGAATATGCAACTGCCACATGGAGATGGGTGAACCTTCAGTGTGACAGAAGGAGTTGCATCACCACACCCAACTGGAGTGTGTGTGGGTCATCAAGGTGTGGCTTTTGAGACTACATAACATAGATGCATTGATCTCTAGAGACTCTATTTGTGTCAAACAACCATGGTGGTCAGAAATCCTAGAGAGCCCCTAGAATATGCAACTACTAGATGGAGATGGGTGAGCCTGTAGGGTGACAGAAGCAGTTGCATCATCACACCCAACTGGAGTGTGTGTGGGGCATCAAGGTGTGGCTTTTGAGACTACATAACATAGATGCATTGATCTGTAGGGACGCCATTTTGTCAAACAACCATGGTGGTCAGAAAGCCCAGAGAGCCCCTACAATATGCAACTGTTACATGGAGATGGGTGAACCTGCAGTGTGACAGA
The DNA here is from genome assembly GCA_916181665.1 of Avena sativa. Lineage (NCBI taxonomy): Eukaryota > Viridiplantae > Streptophyta > Magnoliopsida > Poales > Poaceae > Avena > Avena sativa. The sequence goes on from OV702289.1 coordinate 328,444,484, forward strand.
AGCAGTTGCATCTCCACACCCAACTATAGTGTGTGTGGATCATTAAAGTGTGGCTTTTGAGACTACATAACACAGATGCATTGATATCTAGAGACTCCATTTGTGTCAAACAACCATGGTGGTTAGAAATCCCAGAGAGCCCCTAGAATACTCAACTGCCACTTGGAGATGGGTGAACCTGCGGTGTGACAGAAGCAGTTGCATCACCACACCCAACTGGAGTCTGTATGGGTCATCAAGGTTTGCATTTTGAGACTACATAACACAAATGCATTGATCTGTAGGGACTCCATTTTTTTCAAACAACCATTGTGGTCAGAAAGCCCAGAGAGTCCCTAGAATATGCAACTGCCACATGGAGATGGGTGAACCTTCAGTGTGACAGAAGGAGTTGCATCACCACACCCAACTGGAGTGTGTGTGTGGGTCATCAAGGTGTTGCTTTTGATACTACATAACACGGATGCATCGATCTGTAGGGACTCCATTTGTGTCAAACAACCATGATGGTCAGAAAGCTCGGAGAGCCCCTAGAATATGCAACTGCCACATGGAGATGGGTGAACCTGCAGTGTGACAGAAGCATTTGCATCTCCACACCCATCTGGAGTGTGTGTGGGTCATCAAGGTGTGGCTTTTCAGACTACAAAACATAGATGCATTGATCTCTAGAGACTCTATTTGTGTCAAACAACCATGGTGGTCAGAAAGCCAGAGAGCCCCTAGAATATGCAACTACCACATGGAGATGGGTGTACCTGTAGTGTGACAGAAGCAGTTGCATCACCACACCCAACTAGAGTGTGTGTGGGACATCAAGGTGTGGCTTTTGACACTACATAACACAAATGCATTGATCTGTAGGGACTCCATTTGTGTCAAACAACCATGGTGGTCAGAAAGCCCAGAGAGCCCCTAGAATATGCAACTGCCACATGGGGATGGGTGAACCTGCAGGGTGACAGAAGCAGTTGCATCATCACACCCAACTGGAGTGTGTGTGGGTCATCAAGGTGTGGCTTTTGAGACTACATCACATCAGATGCATTGATCTGTAGGGACTCCATTTGTGTCAAACAACCATGGTGGTCAGAAAGCCCAGAGAGCCCCTACAATATGCAACTGCCACATGGCGATGGGTGAACCTGCAGTGTGAGAGAAGCAGTTGCATCACCACACCCAACTGGAGTGTGTGTGGTTTATCAAGGTGTGGATTTTGAGACTACATAACACAGATGCATTGATCCGTAGGGACTCCATTTGTGTCAAACAACCATGGTGGTCAGAAAGCCAAGAGAGCCCCTAGAATATGAAACTGCCACATGGAGATGGGTGAACCTGCAGTGTGACAGAAGCAGTTGCATCACCACACCCAACTGGAGTGTGTGTGGGTCATCAAGGTCTGGCTTTTGAGACTACATAACACAGATGAATTGATCTGTAGATACTCCATTTGTGTCAAACAACCATGGTGGTCAAAAAGCCCAGAGAGTCCCTACAATATGCAACTGTTACATGGAGATGGGTGAACCTGCAGTGTGAGAGAAGCAGTTGCATCACCACACCCAACTATAGTGTGTGTGGGTCATTAAGGTGTAGCTTTTGAGACTACATAACACAGATGCATTGATCTCTAGAGACTCCATTTGTGTCAAACAACCATGGTGGTCAGAAATCCCAGAGAGCCCCTAGAATATGCAACTGCCACATGGAGATGGTGAACCTGCAGGGTGACGGAAGCAGTTGCATCACCACAACCAACTGGAGTGTGTGTGGGTCATCAAGGTGTGGCTTTTGAGACTACATAACACAGATGCATTGATCTTTAGGGACTCCATTTGTGTCAGACAACCATGGTCGTTATAAAGCCTAGAGAGCCCTTAGAATATGCAACTGCCATGTGGAAATGGGTGAACCTGCTGGGTGACAGAAGCAGTTGCATCAGCACACCCAACTAGAGTGTGTGTGGGTCATCAAGGTGTGGGTTTTTAAACTACATAACACATATGCATTTATCACTAGGGACTCCATTTGTGTCGAACAATAATGGTGGTTAGAAAGCCCAGAGAGCCCCTAGAATATGCAACTGTTACATGGAGATGGGTGAACCTGCGGTGTGACAGAAGCATTTGCATCACCACACCCAACTGGAGTGTGTGTGGGTCATCAAGGTGTGACTTTTGAGACTACATAAAACAGATGCATTGATCTCTAGAGACTCCATTTGTGTCAAACAACCATGGTGGTCAGAAAGCCCAGAGAGCCCCTAGAATATGCAACTGCCACATAGAGATGGGTGAACCTGCAGTGTGACAGAAGCAGTTGCATCACCACACCCAACTGGAGTGTGTGTGGTTCATCAAGGTGTGGTTTTGAGACTACATAACGCAGATGAATTGATCTGTAGGGACTCCATTTGTGTGAAGCAATAATGGTGGTTAGAAAGCCCAGAGAGCCCCTAGAGTATGCAACTGTTACATGGAGATGGGTGAACCTGCAGTGTGATAGAAGCAGTTGCATCACCACACCCAACTATAGTGTGTGTGGGTAATTAAGGTGTGGCTTTTGAGACTACATAACACAGATGCATTGATCTCTAGAGACTCCATTTGTGTCAAACAACCATGGTGGTCAAAATCCCAGAGAGCCCCTAGAATATGCAATTGCCACATGGAGATGGTGAGGCTGCAGGGTGACGGAAGCAGTTGCATCACCACAACCAACTGGAGTGTGTGTGGGTCATCAAGGTGTGGCTTTTGAGACTACATAACACAGATGCATTGATCTCTAGGGACTCCATTTGTATCAAACAACCATGGTGGTTATAAAGCCTAGAGAGCCCCTAGAATATGAAACTGCCACATGGAGATGGGTGCACCTGCAGTGTGATAGAAGCAGTTGTATCACCACACCCAACTGGAGTGTGTGTGGGTCATCAAGGTGTGGCTTTTGAGACTACATAACACAGATGAATTGATCTGTAGGGACTCCATTTGTGTCAAACATCCATGGTGGTCAGAAAGCCCAGAGAGCCCCTACAATATGCAACTGTTACATGGAGATGGGTGAACCTGCAGTGTCATAGAAGCAGTTGCATCACCACACCCAACTATAGTGTGTGTGGGTCATTAAGGTGTGGCTTTTGAGACTACATAACACAGATGCATTGATCTGTAGAGACTTCATTTGTGTCAAACAACCATGGTGGTCAGAAATCCCAGAGAGCCCCTAGAATATGCAACTGCCACTTGGAGATAGGTGAACCTGCGGTGTGACAGAAGCAGTTGCATCACCACACCCAACTGGACTGTGTGTGGGTCATCAAGGTGTGACTTTTGAGACAACATAAAACAGATGCATTGATCTCTAGAGACTCCATTTGTGTCAAACAACCATGGTGGTCAGAAAGCCCGGAGAGCCCCTAGAATATGCAACTGCCACATGGAGATGGTTGAACCTTCAGTGTGACAGAAGCATTTGCATCACCACACCCAACTAGAGTGTGTGTGGGTCATCAAGGTGTGGCTTTTCAGACTACATAACATAGATGCATTGATCTCTAGAGACTCTATTTGTGTCAAACAACCATGGTGGTCAGAAATCCTAGAGAGCCCCTAGAATATGCAACTACCAGATGGAGATGGGTGAGCCTGTAGGGTGACAGAAGCAGTTGCATCATCACACCCAACTGGAGTGTGTGTGGGGCATCAAGGTGTGGCTTTTGAGACTACATAACATAGATGCATTGATCTGTAGGGACGCCATTTTGTCAAACAACCATGGTGGTCAGAAAGCCCAGAGAGCCCCTACAATATGCAACTGTTACATGGAGATGGGTGAACCTGCAGTGTGACAGAAGCAGTTGCATCTCCACACCCAACTATAGTGTGTGTGGGTCATTAAAGTGTGGCTTTTGAGACTACATAACACAGATGCATTGATCTCTAGAGACTCCATTTGTGTCAAACAACCATGGTGGTTAGAAATCCCAGAGAGCCCCTAGAATACGCAACTGCCACTTGGAGATGGGTGAACCTGCGGTGTGACAGAAGCAGTTGCATCACCACACCCAACTGGAGTGTGTGTGGGTCATCAAGGTCTGGCTTTTGAGACTACATAACACAGATGAATTGATCTGTAGAGACTCCATTTGTGTCAAACAACCATGGTGGTCAGAAAGCCCAGAGAGCCCCTAGAATATGCAACTGTTACATGGAGATGGGTGAACCTAAAGTGTGATAGAACCAATTGCATCACCACACCCAACTATAGTGTGTGTGGGTCATTAAGGTGTGGCTTTTGAGACTACATAACACAGATGCATTGATCTCTAGAGACTCCATTTGTGTCAAACAACCATGGTGGTCAGAAATCCCAGAGAGCCCCTAGAATATGCAACTGCCACATGGAGATGGTGAACCTGCAGGGTGACGGAAGCAGTTGCATCACCACAACCAACTGGAGTGTGTGTGGGTCATCAAGGTGTGGCTCTTGAGACTACATAACATAGATGCATTGATCTCTAGGGACTCCATTTGTGTCAAACAACCATGGTCGTTATAAAGCCTAGAGATCCCTTAGAATATGCAACGGCCATGTGGAGATGGGTGAACCTGCGGGGTGACAGAAGCAGTTGCATCAGCACACCCAACTAGATTGTGTGTGGGTCACCAAGGTGTGGCTTTTTAAACTACATAACATAGATGCATTGATCTGTAGGGACTCCATTTGTGTCAAACAACCATGGTGGTCATAAAGCCTAGAGAGCTCCTAGAATATGCAACTGCCACTTGGAGATGGGTGAACCTGCGGTGTGACAGAAGCATTTGCATCACCACACCCAACCGGAGTGTGTGTGGGTCATCAAGGTGTGAATTTTGAGACTACATAAAACAGATGCATTGATCTCTAGAGACTCCATTTGTGTCAAACAACCATGGTGGTCAGAAAGCCCAGAGAGCCCCTAGAATATGCAACTGCCACATGGAGATGGGTGAACCTGCAGTGTGACAGAAGCGGTTGCATCACCACACCCAACTAGAGTGTGTGTGGGTCATCAAGGTGTGGCTTTTGAGACTACATAACACAGATGAATTTATCTGTAGGGACTCCATTTGTGTCGAACAATAATGGTGGTTAGAAAGCCCAGAGAGCCCCTAGAATATGCAACTGTTACATGGAGATGGGTGAACCTGCAGTGTGATAGAACCAATTGCATCACCACACCCAACTATAGTGTGTGTGGGTCATTAAGGTGTGGCTTTTGAGACTACATAACACAGATGCATTGATCTCTAGAGACTCCATTTGTGTCAAACAACCATGGTGGTCAGAAATCCCAGAGAGCCCCTAGAATATGCAACTGCCACATGGAGATGGTGAACCTGCAGCGTGACGGAAGCAGTTGCATCACCACAACCAACTGGAGTGTGTGTGGGTCATCAAGGTGTGGCTCTTGAGACTACATAACATAGATGCATTGATCTCTAGGGACTCCATTTGTGTCAAACAACCATGGTCGTTATAAAGCCTAGAGATCCCTTAGAATATGCAACGGCCATGTGGAGATGGGTGAACCTGCGGGGTGACAGAAGCAGTTGCATCAGCACACCCAACTAGATTGTGTGTGGGTCACCAAGGTGTGGCTTTTTAAACTACATAACATAGATGCATTGATCTGTAGGGACTCCATTTGTGTCAAACAACCATGGTGGTCATAAAGCCTAGAGAGCTCCTAGAATATGCAACTGCCACTTGGAGATGGGTGAACCTGCGGTGTGACAGAAGCATTTGCATCACCACACCCAACCGGAGTGTGTGTGGGTCATCAAGGTGTGAATTTTGAGACTACATAAAACAGATGCATTGATCTCTAGAGACTCCATTTGTGTCAAACAACCATGGTGGTCAGAAAGCCCAGAGAGCCCCTAGAATATGCAACTGCCACATGGAGATGGGTGAACCTGCAGTGTGACAGAAGCGGTTGCATCACCACACCCAACTAGAGTGTGTGTGGGTCATCAAGGTGTGGCTTTTGAGACTACATAACACAGATGAATTGATCTGTAGGGACTCCATTTGTGTCGAACAATAATGGTGGTTAGAAAGCCCAGAGAGCCCCTAGAATATGCAACTGTTACATGGAGATGGGTGAACCTGCAGTGTGATAGAACCAATTGCATCACCACACCCAACTATAGTGTGTGTGGGTCATTAAGGTGTGGCTTTTGGGACTACATAACACAGATGCATTGATCTATAGAGACTCCATTTGTGTCAAACAACCATGGTGGTCAAAATCCCAGAGAGCCCCTAGAATATGCAACTGCCACATGGAGATGGTGAGGCTGCAGGGTGACGGAAGCAGTTGCATCACCACAACCAACTGGAGTGTGTGTGGGTCATCAAGGTGTGGCTTTTGAGACTACATAACACAGATGCATTGATCTCTAGGGACTCCATTTGTGTCAAACAACCATGGTGGTTATAAAGCCTAGAGAGCCCCTAGAATATGAAACTGCCACATGGAGATGGGTGCACCTGCAGTGTGACAGAAGCAGTTGTATCACCACACCCAACTGGAGTGTGTGTGGGTCATCAAGGTGTGGCTTTTGAGACTACATAACAAAGATGAATTGATCTGTAGGGACTCCATTTGTGTCAAACAACCATGGTGGTCAGAAAGCCCATAGAACCCCTACAATATGCAACTATTACATGGAGATGGGTGAACCTACAGTGTGATAGAAGCAGTTGCATCACCACACCCAACTATAGTGTGTGTGGGTCATTAAGGTGTGGCTTTTGACACTACATAACACATATGCATTGATCTCTAGAGACTCCATTTGTGTCAAACAACCATGGTGGTCAGAAATCCCAGAGAGCCCCTAGAATATGCAACTGCCACTTGGAGATGGGTGAACCTGCGGTGTGACAGAAGCAGTTGCATCACCACACCCAACTGGAGTGTGTGTGGGTCATCAAGGTGTGACTTTTGAGACTACATAAAACAGTTGCATTAATCTCTACAGACTCCATTTGTGTCAAACAACCATAGTGGTCAGAAAGCCCAGAGAGCCCCTAGAATATGTAACTGCCACATGGAGATGGGTGAACCTGTAGTGTGACAGAAGCAGTTGCATCACCACACCCAACTGGAGTGTGTGTGGGTCATCAAGGTGTGGCTTTTGAGACTACATAACACAGATGCATTGATCTGTAGGGACTCCACTTGTGTCAAACAACTATGGTGGTCAGAAAGCCCGGAGAGCCCCTAGAATATGCAACTGCCACATGGAGATGGGTGAACCTTCAGTGTGACAGAAACATTTGCATCACCACACCCAACTGGAGTGTGTGTGGGTCATCAAGGTGTGGCTTGTGAGACTACATAACATAGATGCATCGATCTCTAGAGACTCTATTTGTGTCAAACATCCATGGTGGTCAGAAAGCCTAGAGAGCCCCTAGAATATGCAACTACCACATGGAGATGGGTGAGCCTGCAGGGTGATAGAAGCAGTTGCATCATCACACCCAACTGGAGTGTGTGTGGGGCATCAAGGTGTGGCTTTTGAGACTACATAACATAGATGTATTGATCTGTAGGGACTCCATTTTCTCAAATAACCATGGTGGTCAGAAAGCCCAGAGAGCCCCTAGAATGTGCAACTGCCACATGGAGATGGGTGAACCTGTAGTGTGACAGAAGCAGTTGCATCACCAGACCCAACTGGAGTGTGTGTGGGTCATCAAGGTGTGGCTTTTGAGACTACATAACACAGATGCATTGATCTCTAGGGACTCCATTTATGTCAAACAACCATGGTGGTTATAAAGCCTAGAGAGCCCCTAGAATATGAAACTGCCACATGGAGATGGGTGAACCTGCAGTGTGACAGAAGCAGTTGCATCACCACACCCAACTGGAGTGTGTGTGGGTCATCAAGGTGTGGCTTTTTAGACTACATAAAAGAGATGAATTGATCACTAGGGACTCCATTTGTGTGAAACAACCATGGTGGTCATAAAGCCTAGAGAGCTCCTAGAATATGCAACTGTTACATGGAGATGGGTGAACCTGCAGTGTGATAGAAGCAGTTGCATCACCACACCCAAATGGAGTGTGTGTGGGTCATCAAGGTGTGACATTTGAGACTACATAAAACAGATGCATTGCTCTCTAGAGACTCCATTTGTGTCAAACAACCATGGTGGTCAGAAAGCCCAGAGAGCCCCTAGAATATGAAACTGCCACATGGAGATGGGTGAACCTACAGTGTGACAGAAGCAGTTGCATCACCACACCCAACTGGAGTGTGTGTGGGTCATCAAGCTGTGGGTTTTGAGACTACATAACACAGATGAATTGATCTGTAGGGACTCCATTTGTGTCAAACAACAATGGTGGTTAGAAAGCCCAGAGAGCCCCTAGAATATGCAACTGTTACATGGAGATGGGTGAACCTTCAGTGTGATAGAAGCAGTTGCATCACCACACCCAACTATAGTGTGTGTGGGTAATTAAGGTGTGTCTTTTGAGACTACGTAACACAGATGCATTAATCTCTAGGGACTCCATTTGTGTGAAACAACCATGGTCGTTATAAAGTCTAGAGAGCCCCTAGAATATGCAACGGCCATGTGAAGATGGGTGAACCTGCAATGTGATAGAAGCAGTTGCATCACCACACCCAACTAGAGTGCGTGTGGGTCATTTAGGTGTGGCTTTTGAGACTACATCACACAAATGCATTGATCTCTAGGGACTCCATTTGTCTCAAACAACCATGGTGGTTATAAAGCCTAGAGATCCCCTAGAATATGCAACTGCCAAATGGAGATGGGTGAACCTGCAGTGTGACAGAAGTAGTTGCATCACCAAACCCAACTAGAGTGTGTGTGGGTCATCAAGGCGTGGCTTTTGACACTACATACCACAGATGCATTGATCTCTAGGGACTCCATTTGTGTCAAACAACCATGGTGGTTATAAAGCCTAGAGAGCCCCTAGAATATGCAACTGCCACTTGGAGATGGGTGAACCTACAGTGTGACAGAAGCAGTTGCATCACCACACCCAACTGGAGTGTGTGTGGGTCATCAAGGTGTGGCTTTTGAGACTACATAACACAGATGCATTGATCTGTAGGGACTCCATTTGTGTCAAACAACCATGGTGGTCAGAAAGCCCGGAGAGCCCCTAGAATATGCAACTGCCACATGGAGATGGTGAACCTATAGTGTGACGGAAGTAGTTGCATCACCACAACCAACTGGAGTGTGTGTGGGTCATCAAGGTGTGGCTTTTGAGACTACATAACACATATGCATTGATCTCTAGGGACTCCATTTGTGTCATTGAACCATGGTGGTCAGAAATCCTAGAGAGCCCCTAGAATATGCAACTGCCACATGGAGATGGGTGAACCTGCAGTGTGACAGAAGCAGTTGCATCACCACACCCAACTGGAGTGTGTGTGGGTCAACAAGGTGTGGCTTTTGATACTACATAACACAGTGCAATGATCTCTAGGGACTCCATTTGTGTCAAACAACCATGGTGGTTATAAAGCCCAGAGAGCCCCTAGAATATGAAACTGCCACATGGAGATGGGTGCACCTGCAGTGTGACAGAAGCAGTTGTATCACCACACCCAACTGGAGTGTGTGTGGGTCATCAAGGTGTGGCTTTTGAGACTACATAACACAGATGAATTGATCTGTAGGGACTCCATTTGTGTCAAACAACCATGGTGGTCAGAAACCCCATAGAACCCCTACAATATGCAACTGTTACATGGAGATGGGTGAACCTGCAGTGTGATAGAAGCAGTTGCATCACCACACCCAACTATAGTGTGTGTGGGTCATTAAGGTGTGGCTTTTGAGACTACATAACACATATGCATTGATCTCTAGAGACTCCATTTGTGTCAAACAACCATGGTGGTCAGAAATCCCAGAGAGCCCCTAGAATATGCAACTGCCACTTGGAGATGGGTGAACCTGCGGTGTGACAGAAGTAGTTGCATCACCACACCCAACTGGAGTGTGTGTGGGTCATCAAGGTGTGACTTTTGAGACTACATAAAACAGTTGCATTGATCTCTACAGACTCCATTTGTGTCAAACAACCATAGTGGTCAGAAAGCCCAGAGAGCCCCTAGAATATGTAACTACCACATGGAGATGGGTGAACCTGTAGTGTGACAGAAGCAGTTGCATCACCACACCCAACTGGAGTGTGTGTGGGTCATCAAGGTGTGGCTTTTGAGACTACATAACACAGATGCATTGATCTGTAGGGACTCCACTTGTGTCAAACAACCATGGTGGTCAGAAAGCCCGGAGAGCCCCTAGAATATGCAACTGCCACATGGAGATGGGTGAACCTTCAGTGTGACAGAAACATTTGCATCGCCACACCCAACTGGAGTGTGTGTGGGTCATCAAGGTGTGGCTTGTGAGACTACATAACATAGATGCATTGATCTCTAGAGACTCTATTTGTGTCAAACAACCATGGTGGTCAGAAAGCCTAGAGAGCCCCTAGAATATGCAACTACCACATGGAGATGGGTGAGCCTACAGGGTGATAGAAGCAGTTGCATCATCACACCCAACTGGAGTGTGTGTGGGGCATCAAGGTGTGGCTTTTCAGACTACATAACATAGATGCATTGATCTGTAGGGACTCCATTTTCTCAAATAACCATGGTGGTCAGAAAGCCCAGAGAGCCCCTAGAATGTGCAACTGCCACATGGAGATGGGTGAACCTGTAGTGTGACAGAAGCAATTGCATCACCACACCCAACTAGAGTGTGTGTGGTTCATCAAGGTGTGGGTTTTGAGACTACATAACACAGATGCATTGATCAATAGGGACTCCATTTATGTCAAACAACCAGGGTGGTCAGAAAGCCCAGAGAGCCCCTAGAATATGAAACTGCCACATGGAGATGGGTGAACCTGCAGTGTGACAGAAGCAGTTGCATCACCACACCCAACTGGAGTGTGTGTGGGTCATCAAGGTGTGGCTTTTTAGACTACATAAAACAGATGAATTGATCACTAGGGACTCCATTTGTGTGAAACAACCATGGTGGTCATAAAGCCTAGAGAGCTCCTAGAATATGCAACTGTTACATGGAGATGGGTGAACCTGCAGTGTGATAGAAGCAGTTGCATCACCACACCCAAATGGAGTGTGTGTGGGTCATCAAGGTGTGACTTTTGAGACTACATAAAACATATGCATTGCTCTCTAGAGACTCCATTTGTGTCAAACAACCATGGTGGTCAGAAAGCCTAGAGAGCCCCTAGAATATGAAACTGCCACATGGAGATGGGTGAACCTACAGTGTGACAGAAGCAGTTGCATCACCACACCCAACTGGAGTGTGTGTGGGTCATCAAGGTGTGGGTTTTGAGACTACATAACACAGATGAATTGATCTATAGGAACTCCATTTGTGTCAAACAACAATGGTGGTTAGAAAGCCCAGAGAGCCCCTAGAATATGCAACTGTTACATGGAGATGGGTGAACCTTCAGTGTGATAGAAGCAGTTGCATCACCACACCCAACTATAGTGTGTGTGGGTAATTAAGGTGTGTCTTTTGAGACTACGTAACACAGATGCATTAATCTCTAGGGACTCCATTTGTGTCAAACAACCATGGTCGTTATAAAGTCTAGAGAGCCCCTAGAATATGCAACGGCCATGTGAAGATGGGTGAACCTGCAATGTGATAGAAGCAGTTGCATCACCACACCCAACTAGAGTGCGTGTGGGTCATTTAGGTGTGGCTTTTGAGAATACATAACACAAATGCATTGATCTCTAGGGACTCCATTTGTCTCAAACAACCATGGTGGTTGTAAAGCCTAGAGATCCCCTAGAATATGCAACTGCCACTTAGAGATGGGTGAACCCGCGGTGTGACAGAAGCAGTTGCATCACCACACCCAATTGGAGTGTGTGTGGGTCATCAAGGTGTGGCTTTTGATACTACATAACATAGATGCATTGATCTGTAGGGACTCCATTTGTGTGAAACAACCATGGTGGTCAGAAAGCCCAGAGAGCCCCTAGAATATGCAACTGCCACATGGAGATGGGTGAAACTGCAGTGGATAGAAGCAGTTGCATCACCAAACCCAACTGGAGTGCGTGTGGGTCATCAAGGTGTGGCTTTTGAGACTACATAACACAGATGCATTGATCTGTAGAGACTCCATTTGTGTCAAACAACCATGGTGGTCAGAAAGCCTAGAGAGCCCCTAGAATATGCAACTACCACATGGAGATGGTGAACCTATAGTGTGACAGAAGTAGTTGCATCACCACAACCAACTGGAGTGTGTGTGGGTCATCAAGGTGTGGCTTTTGAGACTACATAACGCAGATGCATTGATCTCTAGGGACTCCATTGGTGTCAAAGAACCATGGTGGTCAGAAAGCCCAGAGAGCCCCTAGAATATGCAACTGCCTCATGGAGATGGGTGAACCTGCAGTGTGACAGAAGCAGTTGCATCACCACACCCAACTGGAGTGTGTGTGGGTCATCAAGGTGTGCCTTTTGATACTACATAACACAGATGCAATGATCTCTAGGGACTCCATTTGTGTCAAACAACCATGGTGGTTATAAAGCCTAGAGAGCCCCTAGAATATGCAACTGCCACATGGAGATGGGTGAACCTGCAGCATGATAGAAGCAGTTGCATCACCACACCCAACAGGAGTGTGTGTGGGTAATCAAGGTGTGCCTTTTGATACTACATAACACAGATGCATTGATATCTTGGGACTCCATTGGTGTCAAACAACCATGGTGGTCAGAAAGTATAGAGAGCCCCTAGAATATGCAACTGCCAAATGGAGATGGGTGAACCTGCAGTGTGACAGAAGTAGTTGCATCACCAAACCCAACTGGAGTGTGTGTGGGTCATCAAGGTGTGGCTTTTGAGACTACATAACACAGATGCATTGATCTGTAGGGGCTCCATTTTTTCAGACAACCATGGTGGTCAGAAAGCCTAGAGAGCCCCTAGAATATGCAACTGCCACATGGAGATGGTGAACCTATAGTGTGACGGAAGTAGTTGCATCACCACAACCAACTGGAGTGTGTGTGGGTCATCAAGGTGTGGCTTTTGAGACTACATAACACATATGCATTGATCTCTAGGGACTCCATTTGTGTCAAAGAACCATGGTGGTCAGAAATCCTAGAGAGCCCCTAGAATATGCAACTGCCACATGGAGATGGGTGAACCTGCAGTGTGACAGAAGCAGTTGCATCACCACACCCAACTGGAGTGTGTGTGGGTCAACAAGGTGTGGCTTTTGATACTACATAACACAGATGCAATGATCTCTAGGGACTCCATTTGTGTCAAACAACCATGGTGGTTATAAAGCCCAGAGAGCCCCTAGAATATGAAACTGCCACATGGAGATGGGTGCACCTGCAGTGTGACAGAAGCAGTTGTATCACCACACCCAACTGGAGTGTGTGTGGGTCATCAAGGTGTGGCTTTTGAGACTACATAACACAGATGAATTGATCTGTAGGGACTCCATTTGTGTCAAACAACCATGGTGGTCAGAAACCCCATAGAACCCCTACAATATGCAACTGTTACATGGAGATGGGTGAACCTGCAGTGTGATAGAAGCAGTTGCATCACCACACCCAACTATAGTGTGTGTGGGTCATTAAGGTGTGGCTTTTGAGACTACATAACACATATGCATTGATCTCTAGAGACTCCATTTGTGTCAAACAACCATGGTGGTCAGAAATCCAAGAGAGCCCCTAGAATATGCAACTGCCACTTGGAGATGGGTGAACCTGCGGTGTGACAGAAGCAGTTGCATCACCACACCCAACTGGAGTGTGTGTGGGTCATAAAGGTGTGACTTTTGAGACTACATAAAACAGTTGCATTGATCTCTACAGACTCCATTTGTGTCAAACAACCATAGTGGTCAGAAAGCCCAGAGAGCCCCTAGAATATGTAACTACCACATGGAGATGGGTGAACCTGTAGTGTGACAGAAGCAGTTGCATCACCACACCCAACTGGAGTGTGTGTGGGTCATCAAGGTGTGGCTTTTGAGACTACATAACACAGATGCATTGATCTGTAGGGACTCCACTTGTGTCAAACAACCATGGTGGTCAGAAAGCCCGGAGAGCCCCTAGAATATGCAACTGCCACATGGAGATGGGTGAACCTTCAGTGTGACAGAAACATTTGCATCACCACACCCAACTGGAGTGTGTGTGGGTCATCAAGGTGTGGCTTGTGAGACTACATAACATAGATGCATTGATCTCTAGAGACTCTATTTGTGTCAAACAACCATGGTGGTCAGAAAGCCTAGAGAGCCCCTAGAATATGCAACTACCACATGGAGATGGGTGAGCCTACAGGGTGATAGAAGCAGTTGCATCATCACACCCAACTGGAGTGTGTGTGGGGCATCAAGGTGTGGCTTTTCAGACTACATAACATAGATGCATTGATCTGTAGGGACTCCATTTTCTCAAATAACCATGGTGGTCAGAAAGCCCAGAGAGCCCCTAGAATGTGCAACTGCCACATGGAGATGGGTGAACCTGTAGTGTGACAGAAGCAATTGCATCACCACACCCAACTAGAGTGTGTGTGGTTCATCAAGGTGTGGGTTTTGAGACTACATAACACAGATGCATTGATCAATAGGGACTCCATTTATGTCAAACAACCAGGGTGGTCAGAAAGCCCAGAGAGCCCCTAGAATATGAAACTGCCACATGGAGATGGGTGAACCTGCAGTGTGACAGAAGCAGTTGCATCACCACACCCAACTGGAGTGTGTGTGGGTCATCAAGGTGTGGCTTTTTAGACTACATAAAACAGATGAATTGATCACTAGGGACTCCATTTGTGTGAAACAACCATGGTGGTCATAAAGCCTAGAGAGCTCCTAGAATATGCAACTGTTACATGGAGATGGGTGAACCTGCAGTGTGATAGAAGCAGTTGCATCACCACACCCAAATGGAGTGTGTGTGGGTCATCAAGGTGTGACTTTTGAGACTACATAAAACATATGCATTGCTCTCTAGAGACTCCATTTGTGTCAAACAACCATGGTGGTCAGAAAGCCTAGAGAGCCCCTAGAATATGAAACTGCCACATGGAGATGGGTGAACCTACAGTGTGACAGAAGCAGTTGCATCACCACACCCAACTGGAGTGTGTGTGGGTCATCAAGGTGTGGGTTTTGAGACTACATAACACAGATGAATTGATCTGTAGGAACTCCATTTGTGTCAAACAACAATGGTGGTTAGAAAGCCCAGAGAGCCCCTAGAATATGCAACTGTTACATGGAGATGGGTGAACCTTCAGTGTGATAGAAGCAGTTGCATCACCACACCCAACTATAGTGTGTGTGGGTAATTAAGGTGTGTCTTTTGAGACTACGTAACACAGATGCATTAATCTCTAGGGACTCCATTTGTGTCAAACAACCATGGTCGTTATAAAGTCTAGAGAGCCCCTAGAATATGCAACGGCCATGTGAAGATGGGTGAACCTGCAATGTGATAGAAGCAGTTGCATCACCACACCCAACTAGAGTGCGTGTGGGTCATTTAGGTGTGGCTTTTGAGACTACATAACACAAATGCATTGATCTCTAGGGACTCCATTTGTCTCAAACAACCATGGTGGTTGTAAAGCCTAGAGATCCCCTAGAATATGCAACTGCCACTTAGAGATGGGTGAACCCGCGGTGTGACAGAAGCAGTTGCATCACCACACCCAATTGGAGTGTGTGTGGGTCATCAAGGTGTGGCTTTTGATACTACATAACATAGATGCATTGATCTGTAGGGACTCCATTTGTGTGAAACAACCATGGTGGTCAGAAAGCCCAGAGAGCCCCTAGAATATGCAACTGCCACATGGAGATGGGTGAAACTGCAGTGGATAGAAGCAGTTGCATCACCACACCCAACTGGAGTGCGTGTGGGTCATCAAGGTGTGGCTTTTGAGACTACATAACACAGATGCATTGATCTGTAGAGACTCCATTTGTGTCAAACAACCATGGTGGTCAGAAAGCCTAGAGAGCCCCTAGAATATGCAACTACCACATGGAGATGGTGAACCTATAGTGTGACAGAAGTAGTTGCATCACCACAACCAACTGGAGTGTGTGTGGGTCATCAAGGTGTGGCTTTTGAGACTACATAACGCAGATGCATTGATCTCTAGGGACTCCATTGGTGTCAAAGAACCATGGTGGTCAGAAAGCCCAGAGAGCCCCTAGAATATGCAACTGCCTCATGGAGATGGGTGAACCTGCAGTGTGACAGAAGCAGTTGCATCACCACACCCAACTGGAGTGTGTGTGGGTCATCAAGGTGTGCCTTTTGATACTACATAACACAGATGCAATGATCTCTAGGGACTCCATTTGTGTCAAACAACCATGGTGGTTATAAAGCCTAGAGAGCCCCTAGAATATGCAACTGCCACATGGAGATGGGTGAACCTGCAGCATGATAGAAGCAGTTGCATCACCACACCCAACAGGAGTGTGTGTGGGTAATCAAGGTGTGCCTTTTGATACTACATAACACAGATGCATTGATATCTTGGGACTCCATTGGTGTCAAACAACCATGGTGGTCAGAAATTATAGAGAGCCCCTAGAATATGCAACTGCCAAATGGAGATGGGTGAACCTGCAGTGTGACAGAAGTAGTTGCATCACCAAACCCAACTAGAGTGTGTGTGGGTCATCAAGGTGTGGCTTTTGACACTACATACCACGGATGCATTGATCTCTAGGGACTCCATTTGTGTCAAACAACCATGATGGTTATAAAGCCTAGAGAGCCCCTAGAATATGCAACTGCCACTTGGAGATGGGTGAACCTACAGTGTGACAGAAGCAGTTGCATCACCACACCCAACTGGAGTGTGTGTGGGTCATCAAGGTGTGGCTTTTGAGACTACATAACACAGATGCATTGATCTGTAGGGACTCCATTTTTTCAGACAACCATGGTGGTCAGAAAGCCTAGAGAGCCCCTAGAATATGCAACTGCCACATGGAGATGGTGAACCTATAGTGTGACGGAAGTAGTTGCATCACCACAACCAACTGGAGTGTGTGTGGGTCATCAAGGTGTGGCTTTTGAGACTACATAACACATATGCATTGATCTCTAGGGACTCCATTTGTGTCAAAGAACCATGGTGGTCAGAAATCCTAGAGAGCCCCTAGAATATGCAACTGCCACATGGAGATGGGTGAACCTGCAGTGTGACAGAAGCAGTTGCATCACCACACCCAACTGGAGTGTGTGTGGGTCAACAAGGTGTGGCTTTTGATACTACATAACACAGATGCAATGATCTCTAGGGACTCCATTTGTGTCAAACAACCATGGTGGTTATAAATCCCAGAGAGCCCCTAGAATATGCAACTACCACATGGAGATGGGTGAACCTGCAGCATGATAGAAGAAGTTGCATCACCACACCCAACAGGAGTGTGTGTGGGTCATCAAGGTGTGCCCTTTGATACTACATAACACAGATGCATTGATCTCTTGGGACTCCATTGGTGTCAAACAACCATGGTGGTCAAAAAGTATAGAGAGCCCCTAGAATATGCAACTGCCACATGGAGATGGGTGAACCTGCAGTGTGACAGAAGCAGTTGCATCACCACACCCAACTAGAGTGTGTGTGGGTCATCAAGGTGTGGCTTTTCAGACTACATACCACAGATGCATTGATCTCTAGGGACTCCATTTGTGTCAAACAACCATGGTGGTTATAAAGCCTAGAGATCCCCTAGAATATGCAACTGCCACTTGGAGATGGGTGAACCTACAGTGTGACAGAAGCAGTTGCATCACCACACCCAACTGGAGTGTGTGTGGGTCATCAAGGTGTGGATTTTGAGACTACATAACACAGATGCATTTATCTGTAGGGACTCCATTTGTGTCAAACAACCATGGTGGTCAGAAAGCTCGGAGAGCCCCTAGAATATGCAACTGCCACATGTAGATGGTGAACCTATAGTGTGACGGAAGTAGTTGCATCACCACAACCAACTGGAGTGTGTGTGGGTCATCAAGGTGTGGCTTTTTAGACTACATAACACAGATGCATTGATCTCTAGGGACTCCATTTGTTTCAAAGAACCATGGTGGTCAGAAATCCCAGAGAGCCCCTAGAATATGCAACTGCCACATGGAGATGGGTGAATCTGCAGTGTGACAGAAGCAACTGCATCACCACACCCAACTGGAGTGTGTGTGGGTCAAAAAGGTGTGGCTTTTGAGACTACATAAAACATATGCATTGATTTGTAGGGACTCCATTTGTGTCAAACAACCATGGTGGTCAGAAAGCCTAGAGAGCCCCTAAAATATGCTCCTGCCACATGAAGATGGGTGAACCTGCAATGTGATAGAAGCAGTTGCATCACCACACCCAACTAGAGTGCGTGTGGGTCATTAAGGTGTGGCTTTTGAGACTACATAACACAGATGCATTGATCTCTAGGGACTCCATTTGTGTCAAAGAACCATGGTGGTCAGAAAGCCCATAGAGCCCCTAGAATATGCAACTGCCACATGGAGATGGGTGAACCTGCAGTGTGACAGAAGCAGTTGCATCACCACACCCAACTAGAGTGTGTGTGGGTCATCAAGGTGTGCCTTTTGATACTACATAACACAGATGCAATGATCTCTAGGGACTCCATTTGTGTCAAACAACCATGGTGGTTATAAAGCCCAGAGAGCCCCTAGAATATGCAACTGCCACATGGAGATGGGTGAACCTGCAGCATGATAGAAGCAGTTGCATCACCACACCCAACAGGAGAGTGTGTGGGTCATCAAGGTGTGCCTTTTGATACTACATAACACAGATGCATTGATCTCTTGGGACTCCATTGGTGTCAAACAACCATGGTGGTCAGAAAGTATAGAGAGCCCCTAGAATATGCAACTGCCACATGGAGATGGGTGAACCTGCAGTGTGACAGAAGCAGTTGCATCACCACACCCAACTAGAGTGTGTGTGGGTCATCAAGGTGTGGCTTTTGAGACTACATACCACTGATGCATTGATCTCTAGGGACTCCATTTGTGTCAAACAACCATGGTGGTTATAAAGCCTAGAGAGCCCCTAGAATATGCAACTGCCACTTGGAGATGGGTGAACCTACAGTGTGACAGAAGCAGTTGCATCACCACACCCAACTGGAGTGTGTGTGGGTCATCAAGGTGTGGCTTTTGAGACTACATAACACAGATGCATTGATCTGTAGGTACTCCATTTGTGTCAAACAACCATGGTGGTCAGAAAGCCCAGAGAGCCCCTAGAATATGCAACTGCCACATGGAGATGGTGAACCTACAGGGTGACAGAAGCAGTTGCATCATCACACCCAACTGGTGTGTGTGTGGGTCATCAAGGTGTGGCTTTTGAGACTACATAACACAGATGCATTGATCTCTAGGGACTCCATTTGTGTCAAAGAACCATGGTGGTCAGAAATACCAGAGAGCCCCTAGAATATGCAACTGCCACATGGAGATGGGTGAACCTGCAGTGTGACAGAAGCAGCTGCATCACCACACCCAACTGGAGTGTGTGTGGGTCAACAGGGTGTGTCTTTTGAGACTACATAAAACATATGCATTGATCTGTAGGGACTCCATTTGTGTCAAACAACCATGGTGGTCAGAAAGCCCAGAGAGCCCCTAATATATGCTCCTGCCACATGAAGATGGGTGAACCTGCGATGTGATAGAAGCAGTTGCATCACCACACCCAACTAGAGTGCGTGTGGGTCATTAAGGTGTGGCTTTTGAGACTACATAAAACAGATGCATTGATCTCTAGGGACTCCATTTGTTTGAAACAACCATGGTGGTTATAAAGCCTAGAGATCCCCTAGAATATGCAACTGCCACTGAGAGATGGGTGAACACACGGTGTGACAGAAGCAGTTGCATCACCACACACAATTGGAGCGTGTGTGGGTCATCAAGGTGTGGCTTTTGAGACTACATAACATAGATGCATTGATCTGTAGGGACTCCATTTGTGTCAAACAACCATGGTGGTCAGAAAGCCCAGAGAGCCCCTAGAATATGCAACTGCCACATGGGGATGGATGAACCTGCAGGGTGACAGAAGCAGTTGCATCATCACACCCAACTGGAGTGTGTGTGGGTCATCAAGGTGTGGCTTTTGAGACTACATAACATAGATGCATTGATCTGTAGGGACTCCATTTGTGTCAAACAACCATGGTGGTGAGAAAGCCCAGAGAGCCCCTAGAATATGCAACTACCACATGGAGATGGGTGAACCTGCAGTGTGACAGAAGCAGTTGCATCACCTCACCCAACTGGAGTGTGTGTGGGTCATCAAGGTGTGTCTTTTGAGACTACATAACACATATGCATTGATCTGTAGGGAATCCATTTGTGTTAAACAACCATGGTGGTCAGAAAGCCCAGAGAGCCCCTAGAATATGAAACTGCCACATGGAGATGGGTGAACCTGCAGTGTGACAGAAGCAGTTGCATCACCACACCCAACCGGAGTGTGTGTGGGTCATCAAGGTGTGGCTTTTGAGACTAGATAACACAGATGAATTGATCTGTAGGGACTCCATTTGTGTCAAACAACCATATTGGTCAGAAAGCCAGAGAGCCCCTAGAATATGCAACTGCCACATGGAGATGGGTGAACCTGCAGCATGATAGAAGCAGTTGCATCACCGCACCCAACAGGAGTGTGTGTGGGTCATCAAGGTGTGCCTTTTGATACTACATAACACAGATGCATTGATCTCTTGGGACTCCATTGGTGTCAAACAACCATGGTGGTCAGAAAGTATAGAGAGCCCCTAGAATATGCAACTGCCAGATGGAGATGGGTGAACCTGCAGTGTGACAGAAGCAGTTGCATCACCACACCCAACTAGAGTGTGTGTGGGTCATCAAGGTGTGGCTTTTGATACTACATAACATAGATGCATTGATCTCTAGGGAATCCATTTATGTCAAGCAACCATGGTGGTTATAAAGCCTAGAGAGCCCCTAGAATATACAATGGGCACATGGAGATGGGTGAACCTGCAGAGTGACAGAAGCAGTTGCATCAGCACACCCAACTAGAGTGTGTGTGGGTCATCAAGGTGTGGCTTTTTCGACTACATAACACAGATGCATTGATCACTAGGGACTCCATTTGTGTCAAACAACCATGGTGGTCAAAAAGTATAGAGAGCCCCTAGAATATGCAACTGCCACATGGAGATGGGTGAACCTGCAGTGTGACAGAAGCAGTTGCATCACCACACCCAACTAGAGTGTGTGTGGGTCATCAAGGTGTGGCTTTTGATACTACATAACATAGATGCATTGATCTCTAGGGAATCCATTTATGTCAAGCAACCATGGTGGTTATAAAGCCTAGAGAGCCCCTAGAATATACAATGGCCACATGGAGATGGGTGAACCTGCAGAGTGACAGAAGCAGTTGCATCAGCACACCCAAGTAGAGTGTGTGTGGGTCATCAAGGTGTGGCTTTTTCGACTACATAACACAGATGCATTGATCACTAGGGACTCCATTTGTGCCAAACAACCATGGTGGTCATAAAGCCTAGAGAGCTCCTAGAATATGCAACTGCCACATGGAGATGGGTGAACCTGCAGTGTGACAGAAGCAGTTGCATCACCACACCCAACTGGAGTGTGTGTGGGTCATCAAGGTGTGCCTTTTGATACTACATAACACAGATGCAATGATCTCTAGGGACTCCATTTGTGTCAAACAACCATGGTGGTTATAAAGCTCAGAGAGCCCCTAGAATATGCAACTGCCACATGGAGATGGGTGAACCTGCAGCATGATAGAAGCAGTTGCATCACCACACCCAACAAGAGTGTGTGTGGGTCATCAAGGTGTGCCTTTTGATACTACATAACACAGATGCACTGATATCTTGGGACTCCATTGGTGTCAAACAACCATGGTGGTCAGAAAGTATAGAGATCCCCTAGAATATGCAACTGCCACATGGAGATGGGTGAACCTGCAGTGTGACAGAAGCAGTTGCATCACCACACCCAACTAGAGTGTGTGTGGGTCATCAAGGTGTGGCTTTTGAGACTACATACCACTGATGCATTGATCTCTAGGGACTCCATTTGTGTCAAACAACCATGGTGGTTATAAAGCCTAGAGAGCCCCTAGAATATGCAACTGCCACTTGGAGATGGGTGAACCTACAGTGTGACAGAAGCAGTTGCATCACCACACCCAACTGGAGTGTGTGTGGGTCATCAAGGTGTGGCTTTTGAGACTACATAACACAGATGCATTGATCTGTAGGTACTCCATTTGTGTCAAACAACCATGGTGGTCAGAAAGCCCAGGGAGCCCCTAGAATATGCAACTGCCACATGGAGATGGTGAACCTGCAGGGTGACAGAAGCAGTTGCATCATCACACCCAACTGGTGTGTGTGTGGGTCATCAAGGTGTGGCTTTTGAGACTACATAACACAGATGCATTGATCTCTAGGGACTCCATTTGTGTCAAAGAACCATGGTGGTCAGAAATACCAGAGAGCCCCTAGAATATGCAACTGCCACATGGAGATGGGTGAACCTGCAGTGTGACAGAAGTAGCTGCATCACCACACCCAACTGGAGTGTGTGTGGGTCAACGGGGTGTGGCTTTTGAGACTACATAAAACATATGCATTGATCTGTAGGGACTCCATTTGTGTCAAACAACCATGGTGGTCAGAAAGCCCGGAGAGCCCCTAAAATATACTCCTGCCACATGAAGATGGGTGAACCTGCAATGTGATAGAAGCAGTTGCATCACCACACCCAACTAGAGTGCGTGTGTGTCATTAAGGTGTGGCTTTTGAGACTACATAAAACAGATGCATTGATATCTAGGGACTCCATTTGTCTCAAACAACCATGGTGGTTATAAAGCCTAGAGATCCCCTAGAATATGCAACTGCCACTTAGAGATGGGTGAACCCGCGGTGTGACAGAAGCAGTTGCATCACCACACCCAATTGGAGCGTGTGTGGGTCATCAAGGTGTGGCTTTTGAGACTACATAACATAGATGCATTGATCTGTAGGGACTCCATTTGTGTCAAACAACCATGGTGGTCAGAAAGCCCAGAGAGCCCCTAGAATATGCAACTGCCACATGGGGATGGGTGAACCTGCAGGGTGACAGAAGCAGTTGCATCATCACACCCAACTGGTGTGTGTGTGGGTCATCAAGGTGTGGCTTTTGAGACTACATAACATAGATGCATTGATCTGTAGGGACTCCATTTGTGTCAAACAACCATGGTGTTCAGAAAGCCCAGAGAGCCCCTAGAATATGAAACTGCCACATGGAGATGGGTGAACCTGCAGTGTGACAGAAGCAGTTGCATCACCACACCCAACTAGAGTGTGTATGGGTCATCAAGGTGTGGCTTTTGAGACTAGATAACACAGATGAATTGATCTGTAGGGACTCCATTTGTGTCAAACAACCATGGTGGTCAGAAAGCCAGAGAGCCCCTAGGATATGCAACTGTTACATGGAGATGGGTGAACCTACAGTGTGATATAAGAAGTTGCATCACCACACCCAACTGGAGTGTGTGTGAGTCATTAAGGTGTGGCTTTTGAGACTACATAACACAGATGCATTGATCTCTAGAGACTCCATTTGTGTCAAACAACCATGGTGGTCAGAAATCCCAGAGATCCCCTAGAATATGCAACTGCCACATGGAGATGGTGAACCTGCAGGGTGACGGAAGCATTTGCATCACCACAACCAACTGGAGTGTGTGTGGGTCATCAAGGTGTGTCTTTTGATACTACATAACATAGATGCATTGATCTCTAGTGAATCCATTTATGTCAAGCAACCATGGTGGTTATAAAGCCTAGAGAGCCCCTAGAATATACAATGGCCACATGGAGATGGGTGAACCTGCAGGGTGACAGAAGCAGTTGCATCAGCACACCCAACTAGAGTGTGTGTGGGTCATCAAGGTGTGGCTTTTGAGACTACATAACACAGATGCATTGATCTCTAGGGACTCCATTTGTGTCAAAGAACCATGGTGGTCAGAAATCCCAGAGAGCCCCTAGAATATGCAACTGCCACATTGAGATGGTGAACCTGCAGTGTGATAGAAGCAGTTGCATCACCACACCCAAGTGGAGTGTGTGTGGGTCAACAAGGTGTGGCTTTTGAGACTAGATAACACATATGCAGTGATCTCTTGCGACTCCATTGGTGTCAAACAACCGTGGTGGTCAGAAAGTCTAGAGAGCCCCTAGAATATGCAACTGCCACATGGAGATGGGTGAACCTGCAGTGTGATAGAAGCAGTTGCATCACCACACCCAACTGGAGTGTGTGTGGGTCATCAAGGTGTGGCTTTTGAGACTACATACCATAGATGCATTGATCTCTAGGGACTCCATTTGTGTCAAACAACCATGGTGGTTATAAAGCCTAGAGAGCCGCTAGAATATGCAACTGCCACTTGGAGATAGGTGAACCTACGGTGTGACCGAAGCAGTTGCATCACCACACCCAACTAGAATGTGTGTGGGTCATCAAGGTGTGGTATTTGAGACTACATAAAAACGGATGTACTGATCTGTAGGGATTCCATTTGTGTCAAACAACCATGGTGGTTATAAAGCCTAGAGAGCCCTTAGAATATGCAACTGCCACTTGGAGATGGGTGAACCTACAGTGTGACAGAAGCAGTTGCATCACCACACCCAACTGGAGTGTGTGTGGGTCATCAAGGTGTGGCTTTTGAGACAACATAACACAGATGCATTGATCTCTAGAGACTCTATTTGTGTCAAACAACCATGGTGGTCAGAAAGCCTAGAGAGCCCCTAGAATATGCAACTACCACATGGAGATGGGTGTACCTGTAGTGTGAGAGAAGCAGTTGCATCACCACACCCAACTAGAGTGTGTGTGGGTCATCAAGGTGTGGCTTCTGAGACTACATAACATAGATGCATTGATCTGTAGGGAATCCATTTGTGTCAAACAACCATGGTGGTCAGAAAGCCCAGAGAGCCCCTAGAATATGCAACTTCCACATGGAGATGGGTGAACCTGCATGGTGATAGAAGTTAGTTGCATTACCACACCCAACTGGAGTGTGTGTGGGTCATCAAGATGTGGCTTTTGAGACTACATAACACAGATGCATTGATCTGTAGGGACTCCATTTGTGTCAAACAACCATGGTTGTCAGAAATCCCAGAGAGCCCCTAGAATATGCAACTGCCACATGGAGATGGGTGAACCTGCAGTGTGACAGAAGCAGTTGCATCACCACACCCAATTGGAGTGTGTGTGGGTCATCAAGGTGTGGATTTTGAGACTACATAACACAGATGAATTGATCTGTAGGGACTCCTTTTGTGTCAAACAACCATGGGGGTAAGAAAGTGTAGAGAGCCCCTAGAATATGCAACTGCCACATGGAGATGGGTGAACCTGCAGTGTGACAGAAGCAGTTGCATCACCACACCCAACTTGAGTGTGTGTGGGTCGTCAAGGTGTGGCTTTTGAGACTACATAACATAGATGCATTGATCTGTAGGGACTCCATTTTTGTCAAACAACCATGGTGGTCAGAAATCCAGAGAGCCCCTAGAATATGCAACTGCCACATGGAGATGGGTGAACCTGCAATGTGACAGAAGCAGTTGCATCACCACACCCAAATGGAGTGTGTGTGGGTTATCAAGGTGTGGCTTTTGAGACTTCATAACACAGATGCATTGATCTCTAGGGACTCCATTTGTGTCACACAACCATGGTGGTTATAAAGCCCAAAGAGCCCCTAGTATGTGCAACTACCACATGGAAATGGGTGAACCTGCAGCATGATAGAAGCAGTTGCGTCACCAGTCCCAACAGGAGTGTGTGTGGGTCATCAAGGTGTGGCTTTTGATACTACATAACACAGATGCATTGACCCCTTGGGACTCCATTTGTGTCAAACAACCATGGTGGTCAGAAAGTCTAGAGAGCCCCTAGAATATGCAACTGCCACATGGAGATGGGTGAACCTGCAGTGTGACAGAAGCAGTTGCATCACCACACCCAACTGGGGAGTGTGTGGGTCATCAAGGTGTGGCTTTTGAGATTACATACCATAGATGCATGGATCTCTAGGGACTCCATTTGTGTCAAACAACCATGGTGGTTATAAAGCCTAGAGAGCCCCTAGAATATGCAACTGCCACTTGGAGATGGGTGAAGCTACGGTGTGACAGAAGCAGTTGCATCACCACACCCAACTGGAGTGTGTGTGGGTCATCAAGGTGTGGCTTTTGAGACTACATATCACAGATGCATTGATCTCAAGGGACTCCATTTGTGTCAAACAACCATGGTGGTTATAAAGGCCAAAGAGCCCCTAGAATATGGAACTGCCACATGGAGATGGGTGAACCTGCAGTATGATAGAAGCAGTTGCATCACCACACCCAACAGGAGTGTGTGTGGGTCATCAAGGTGTGGCTTTTGAGACTACATAACACATATGCATTGATCTGTAGGGACTCCATTTGTGTCAAACAACCAAGGTGGCTATAAAGCCTAGAGAGCCCCTAGAATATTCAACTGCCACTTGGAGATGGGTGAAGCTACGGTGTGACAGAAGCAGTTGCATGACCACACCCAACTGGAATGTGTGTGGGTCATCAAGGTGTGGCTTTTGAGACTACATATCATCAGATGCATTGATCTGTAGGGACTCCATTTGTGTCAAACAACCATGCTTGTCAGAAATCCCAGAGAGCCCCTAGAATATGCAACTGCCACATGGAGATGGGTGAACCTACAGTGTGACAGAAGCAGTTGCATCACCACACCCAACTAGAGTGGTTGTGGGTCATCAAGGTGTGGCTTTTCAGACTACATAACACAGATGCATTGATATGTAGGGACTCCATTTGTGTCAAACAACCATGGTGGTCAGAAAGCCCAGAGAGCCCCTAGAATATGCAACTGCCACATGGAGATGGGTGAACCTGTAGTGTGATAGAAGAAGTTGCATCACCACACCGAACTTGAGTGTGTGTGGCTCATTAAGGTGTGGCTTTTGAGACCACATAACACAGATGCATTGATCTGTAGGGACTCCATTTGTGTCAAACAACCATGGTGGTCAGAAAGCCCAAAGAGCCCCTAGAATATGCAACCGCCACATGGAGATGGGTGAACCTGCAGTGTGACAGAAGCAGTTACATCACCACACCCAACTGGGGTGTGTGTGGGTCATCAAGGTGTGGCTTTTGAGACTACATAACACAGATGCATTGATCTCTAGGGACTCCATTTGTGTCAAACAACCATGGTGGTCAGAAAGACCAGAGAGCCCCTAGAATATGCAACTACCACATGGAGATGGGTGAACCTGCAGTGTGATAGAAGAAGTTGCATCACCACACCCAACTTGAGTGTGTGTGGCTCATTAAGGTGTGTATTTTGTGACCACATAACACAGATGCATTGATATCTAGGGACCCCATTTGTGTCAAACAACCATGGTGGTCAGAAAACCCAGAGAGCCCCTAGGATCTGCAACTGCCACATGGAGATGGGTGAACATGTAGTGTGATAGAAGAAGTTGCATCACCACACCCAAGTGGAGTGTTTGTGGGTCAACAATGTGTGGCTTTTGAGACTACATAACACATATGCATTGATCTCTAGGGACTCCATTTGTGTCAAACAGCCATGGTGGTTAGAAAGCCCAGAGAGCCCCGAGAATATGCAACTGCCACATGAAGATGGGTGAAGCTGCAGTGTGATAGAAGCAGTTGCATCACCACACCCAACTGGAGTGTGTGTGTGTGTCATCAAGGTGTGGATTTTGAGACTGCATAACATAGATGCATTGATCTGTAGGGACTCCAGTTGTGTCAAACAACCCTGGTGGCCAGAAAGCCCAGAGAGCCCCTAGAATATGCAACTGCCACATGGAGATGGGTGAACCTGCAGTGTGACAGAAGAACTTGCATCACCACACCCAACTAGAGTGTGTGTGGGTCATCAAGGTGTGGCTTTTGAGACTACATAACACAGATGCATTGATCTCTAGGGACTCCATTTCTGTCAAACAACCATCATGGTCAGAAATCCCAGAGAGCTCCTAGAATATGCAACTGCCACATGGAGATGGGTGAACCTGCAGTGTGACAGAAGTAGTTGCATCACCACACCCAACTAGAGTGTGTGTGGGTCATCAAGGTGTGGCTTTTGAGACTACATAACATAGATGCATTGATATGTAGGGACTCCATTTGTGTCAAATAACCATGGTGGTCAGAAATCCCAGAGAGCCCCTAGAATATGCAACTGCCACATGGAGATGGGTGAACCTGAAGTGTGACAGAAGCAGTTGCATCACCACACGCAACTACAGTGTGTGTGGGTCATCAATGTGTGGCTTTTGAGACTACATAACACAAATGCATTGATCTGTAGGTACTCCATTTGTGTCAAACCACCGTGGTTGTCAGAAAGCCCATAGAGCCCCTAAAATATGCAATTGCCACATGGAGATGGGTGAACCTGCAGTGTGATAGAAGCAGTTTCATCACCACACCCAATAGGAGTGTGTGTGGGTCATCAAGGTGTGTCTTTTGATACTACATAACATAGATGCATTGATCTCTTGGGACTCCATTGGTGTCAAACAACCATGGTGGTCAGAAAGTCTAGAGAGCCCCTAGAATATGCAACTGCCACATGGAGATGGGTGAACCTTCAGGGTGACAGAAGCAGTTGCATCACCACACCCAACTGGAGTGTGTGTTGGTCATCATGGTGTGGCTTTTGAGACTACATAACATAGATGCATAGATCTGTAGGGACTCCATTTGTGTCAAACAACCATGGTGGTCAGAAAGCCCAGAGAGCCCCTAGAATATGCATCTGCCACATGGAGATGGGAGAACCTGCCGCATGACAGAAGCAGTTGCATCACCACACCCAACTTGAGTGTGTGTGGCTCATTAAGGTGTGTATTTTGAGACCACATAACACATATGCATTAATCTCTAGGGACCCCATTTGTGTCAAACAACCATGGTGGTCAGAAAGCCAAGAGAGCCTCTAGAATATGCAACTACCACATGGAGATGGGTGAACCTGTAGTGTGACAGAAGAAGTTGCATCACCACACCCAAGTGGAGTGTGTGTGGGTCATCAAGGTGTGGCTTTTGAGACTACACAACACAGATGCATTGATCTCTAGGGACTCCATTTGTGTTAAAAAACCATGGTGGTCAGAAAGCCCAGAGAGCCCCTAGAATATGCAACTGCCACATGGAGATGGGTCAACCTGCAGTGTGACAGAAGCAGTTGCATCCCCACACCCAACTGGAGTGTGTGTGGGTCAACAAGGTGTGGCTTTTGAGACTACATAACACATATGCATTGATATCTAGGGACTCCATTTGTGTCAAACAACCATGGTGGTTAGAAAGCCCAGAGAGCCCCTAGAATATGCAACTGCCACATGAAGATGGGTGAAGCTGCAGTGTGATAGAAGAAGTTGCATCACCACACCCAACTGGAGTGTGTGTGTGTCATCAAGGTGTGGGTTTTGAGACTGCATAACACAGATGCATTGATCTGTAGGGACTCCAGTTGTGTCAAACAACCCTGGTGGCCAGAAAGCCCAGAGAGCCCCTAGAATATGCAACTGCCACATGGAGATGGGTGAACCTGCAGTGTGACAGAAGAACTTGCATCACCACACCCAACTAGAGTGTGTGTGGGTCATCAAGGTGTGGCTTTTGAGACTACATAACACAGATGCATTGATCTCTAGGGACTCCATTTTTGTCAAACAACCATCGTGGTTAGAAATCCCAGAGAGCTCCTAGAATATGCAACTGCCACATGGAGATGGGTGAACCTGCAGTGTGACAGAAGTAGTGGCATCACCACACCCAACTAGAGTATGTGTGGGTCATCAAGGTGTGGCTTTTGAGACTACATAACACAGATGCATTGATATGTAGGGACTCCATTTGTGTCAAATAACCATGGTGGTCAGAAAGCCCAGAGAGCCCCTAGAATATGCAACTGCCACATGGAGATGGGTGAACCTGCAGTGTGACAGAAGCAGTTGCATCACCACATGCAACAACAATGTGTGTGGGTCATCAATGTGTTGCTTTTGAGACTACATAACACAAATGCATTGATCTGTAGGTACTCCATTTGTGTCAAACCACCATGGTTGTCAGAAAGCCCACAGAGCCCCTAAAATATGCAATTGCCACATGGAGATGGGTGAACCTGCAATGTGATAGAAGCAGTTTCATCACCACACCCAATAGGAGTGTGTGTGGGTCATCAAGGTGTGGCTTTTGATACTACATAACACAGATGCATTGATCTCTTGGGACTCCATTGGTGTCAAACAACCATGGTGGTCAGAAAGTCTAGAGAGCCCCTAGAATATGCAACTGCCACATGGAGATGGGTGAACTTTCAGGGTGACAGAAGCAGTTGCATCACCACACCCAACTGGAGTGTGTGTTGGTCATCATGGTCTGGCTTTTGAGACTACATAACATAGATGCATTGATCTGTAGGGACTCCATTTGTGTCAAACAACCATGGTGGTCAGAAAGCCCAGAGAGCCCCTACAATATGCATCTGCCACATGGAGATGGGAGAACCTGCCGCATGACAGAAGCAGTTGCATCACCACACCCAACAGGATTGTGTGTGGCTCATCAAGGTGTGGCTTTTGATACTACATAACAGAGATGCATTGATCTCTAGGGACTCCATTTGTGTCAAACAACCATGGTGGTCAGAAAGTCTAGAGAGCCCCTAGAATATGCAACTGCCACATGGAGATGGGTGAACCTGTAGTGTGACAGAACCAGTTGCATCACCACACCCAACTAGAGTGTGTGTGGGTCATCAAGATGTGGCTTTTGATACTACATAACAGAGATGCATTGATCTCTAGGGACTCCATTTGTGTCAAACAACCATGGTGGTCAGAAAGTCTAGAGAGCCCCTAGAATATGCAACTGCCACATGGAGATGGGTGAACCTGTAGTGTGACAGAACCAGTTGCATCACCACACCCAACTGTAGTGTGTGTGGGTCATCATGGTGTTGCTTTTGAGACTACATAACACAGATGCATTGATATGTAGGGACTCCATTTGTGTCAAACAACCATGGTGGTCAGAAAGCCCAGAGAGCCCCTAGAATATGCAACTGCCACATGGAGATGGGTGAACCTGCAGTGTGACAGAAGCAGTTGCATCTCCACACCAAACTGGACTGTGTGTGGGTCATCAAGGTGTGGCTTTTGAGACTACATAACACAAATGAATTGATCTCTAGGGACTCCATTTGTGTTAAACAACCATGGTGGTCAGAAAGCCTAGAGAGCCCCTAGAATATGCAACTGCCACATGGAGATGGGTCAACCTGCAGCGTGACAGAAGCACTTGCATCCCCACACCCAACTGGAGTGTGTGTGGGTCAACAAGGTGTGGCTTTTGAGACTACATAACACATATTCATTGATCTCTAGGGACTCCATTTGTGTCAAATAACCATGGTGGTTAGAAAGCCCAGAGAGCCCCTAGAATATGCGACTGCCACATGAAGATGGGTGAAGCTGCAGTGTGATAGAAGCAGTTGCATCACCACACCCAACTGGAGTGTGTGTGTGTCGTCAAGGTGTGGCTTTTGAGACTTCATAACACAGATGCATTGATCTGTAGGGACTCCAGTTGTGTCAAACAACCCTGGTGGCCAGAAAGCCGAGAGAGCCCCTAGAATATGCAACCGCCACATGGAGATGGGTGAACCTGCAGTGTGACAGAAGAACTTGCATCACCACACCCAACTAGAGTGTGTGTGGGTCATCAAGGTGTGTCTTTTGAGACTACATAACAAAGATTCATTGATCTCTAGGGACTCCATTTGTGTCAAACAACCATCGTGGTCAGAAAGCCCAGAGAGCTCCTAGAATATGCAACTGCCACATGGAGATGGGAGAACCTGCAGTGTGACAGAAGTAGTTGCATCACCACAACCAACTAGAGTGTGTGTGTGTCATTAAGGTGTGGCTTTTGAGACTACATAACATAGATGCATTGATCTCTAGGGATTCCATTTGTGTCAAACAACCATGGTGGTCAGAAAGCCTAGAGAGCCCCTAGAATATGCAACTGCCACATGGAGATGGGTGAACCTGCAGTGTGACAGAAGCAGTTACATCACCACACCCACCTTGAGTGTGTGTGTGCGTCATTAAGGTGTGGCTTCTGAGACTATATAACACAGATGCATTGATCTCTAGGGACTCCATTTATGTCCAACAACCATGGTGGTCAGAAAGCCCAGAGTGCCCCTAGAATATGCAACTGCCACATGGAGATGGGTGAACCAACAGTGTGACAGAAGCAGTTGCATCACCACACCCAACTTGAGTGTGTGGGTCATCAAGGTGTGGCTTTTGAGACTACATAACACAGATGCATTAATCTCTAGGGACTCCATTTGTGTCAAACAACCATGGTGGTCAGAAAGCGCAGAGAGCCCCTAGAATATGCAACTACCCCATGGAGATGGGTGAACCTGCAGTGTGACAGAAGCAGTTGCATCACCACACCCAAGTGGAGTGTGTATGGATCATCAAGGTGTGGCTTTTGAGACTACATAAAACAGATGCATTGATCTCTAGGGACTCCATTTGTGTTAAAGAATCATGGTGGTGAGAAAGCCAAGAGCCTCTAGAATATGCAACTGCCACATGGAGATGGGTGAACCTGAAGTGTGACAGAAGCAGTTACATCACCACACCCAACTTGAGTGTGTGTGGGTCATTAAGGTGTGGCTTTTGAGACTACATAACACAGATGCATTGATCTCTAGGGACACCATTTATGTCCAACAATCGTGGTGGTGAGAAAGCCTAGAGAGCCCCTAGAATATGCAACTGCCTCATGGAGATGGGTGAATCTATAGTGTGATAGAAGCAGTTGCATCACCACACCCAACTTGAGTGTGTGTGGGTCATTAAGGTGTGGATTTTTAGACTACATAACGCAAATGCATTTGTCTGTAGGGATTAAATTTGTGTCAAACAACCATGGTGGTCAGAAAGCCAGAGAGCCCCTAGAATATGCAACTGCCCCTTGGAGATGGGTGAACCTGCAGTGTGACAGAAGCAGTTGCATCACCACACCCAACTGGAGTGTGTGTGGGTCATCAAGGTGTGGCTTTTGAGACTACATAACATAGATGCATTAATCTCTAGGGACTCCATTTGTGTCAAACTGCCATGGTGGTCAGAAAGCCTAGAGAGCCCCTAAAATATGCAACTGCCACATGGAGATGGGTGAACCTGCAGTGTGACAGAAGCAGTTGCATCACTACACCCACTGGAGTGTGTGTGGGTTTTCAAGGTGTGGCTTTTGATACTACATAACACAGATGCATTGATCTGTAGGGACTCCATTTGTGTCAAACAACCATGGTGGTCAGCAAGCCCAGAGTGCCCCAAGAATATGCAACTGCCACTTGGAGATGGGTGAACCTGTAGTGTGACAGAAGCAATTGCATCACCACACCCAACTGGAGTGTGTGTGGGTCATAGAGGTGTGGCTTTTGAGACTACATAACACAGATGCATTGATATGTAGGGACAACATTTGTGTCAAACAACCATGGTGGTCAGCAAGCCCAGAGAGCCCCTAGAATATGCAACTGCCACATGGAGATGGGTGAACCTGCATTGTGACAGAAGCAATTGCATCACCACACCCAACTGGAGTGTGTGTGGGTCATCAAGGTGTGGCTTTTGAGACTACATAACACAGATGCATTGATATGTAGGGACTCCATTTGTGTCAAACAACCATGGTGGTCAGAAAGCCAGAGAGCCCCTAGAATATGCAACTGCCCCATGGAGATGGGTGATACTGAAGTGTGACAGAAGCAGTTGTATCACCACACCCAACTGGAGTGTGTTGGTTCACCAAAGGTGTGGCTTTTGAGACTACATAACATAGATGCATTGATCTGTAGGGACTCCATTTGTGTCAAACAACCATGGTGGTCAGAAAGCCCAGAGAGCCCCTAGAATATGCAACTGCCACATGGAGATGGGTGAACCTGCAGTGTGACAGAAGCAGTTGCATCACCACACCCAACTAGAGTGTGTGTGGTTCATCCATGTGGATTTTGAGAATACATAACACAGATGCATTGATCTGTAGGGAGTCCATTTGTGTTAAACAACCATGGTGGTTAGAAAGCCCAGAGAGCACCTAGAATATGCAACTGCCACATGAAGATGGGTGTACCTGCAGTGTGACAGAAGCAGTTGCATCACCACACCCAACTGGAGTGTGTGTGGGTCATCAAGGTGTGGCTTTTGAGACTACATAACACAGATTGATCTCTAGGGACTCCATTTGTGTCAAACAACAATGGTGGTCAGAAAGCCCAGAGAGCCCCTAGAATATGCAACTGCCACATGGATATGGGTGAACCTGTAGTGTGCTAGAAGTAGTTGCATCACCACACCCAACTGTAGTGTGTGTGGGTCATTAAGGTGTGGCTTTTGAGACTACATAACACAAATGCATTGATCTCTAGGGACTCCATTTGTGTAAAATAATCATGGTGGTGAGAAAGCCCAAAGCCCCTAGAATATGCAACTGCCACATGGAGATGGGTGAACCTGCAGTGTGACAGAAGCAGTTACATCACCACACCCAACTTGACTGTGTGTGGGTCATTAAGGTGTGGCTTATGAGACTACATAACACAGATGCATTGATCTCTAGGGACTCCATTTATGTCCAACAACCATGGTGGTCAGAAAGCCCAGAGAGCCCCTAGAATATGCAACTGCCACATGGAGATGGGTGAACCAACAGTGTGACAGAAGCAGTTGCATCACCACACCCAACTGGAGTGTGTGTGGGTCATCAAGGTGTGGCTTTTGAGACTACATAACACAGATGCATTAATCTCTAGGGACTCCATTTGTGTCAAACAACCATGGTGGTCAGAAAGCCCAGAGAGCCCCTAGAATATGCAACTACCCCATGGAGATGGGTGAACCTGCAGTGTGACAGAAGCAGTTGCATCATCACACCCAAGTGGGGTGTGTATGGGTCATCAAGGTGTGGCTTTTGAGACTACATAACGCAGATGCATTGATCTCTAGGGATTCAATTTGTATCAAACAACCATGGTGGTCAGAAAGCCTAGAGAGCCCCTAGAATATGCAACTGCCCCTTGGAGATGGGTGAACCTGAAGTGTGACAGAAGCAGTTACATCACCACACCCAACTTGAGTGTGTGTGGGTCATTAAGGTGTGGCTTTCGAGACTACATAAAACAGATGCATTGATCTCTAGGGACTCCATTTATGTCCAACAACCATGGTGGTGAGAAAGCCCAGAGAGCCCCTAGAATATGCAACTGCCTCATGGAGATGGGTGAATCTATAGTGTGATAGAAGCCGTTTCATCACCACACCCAACTTGAGTGTGTGTGGGTCATTAAGGTGTGGCTTTTTAGACTACATAAAGCAAATGCATTGATCTCTAGGGATTCAATTTGTGTCAAACAACCATGGTGGTCAGAAAGCCCAGAGAGCCCCTAGAATATGCAACTGCCCCTTGGAGATGGGTGAACCTGCAGTGTGACAGAAGCAGTTGCATCACCACACCCAACTGGAGTGTGTGTGGGTCATCAAGATGTGGCTTTTGAGACTACATAACATAGATGCATTAATCTCTAGGGACTCCATTTGTGTCAAACTGCCATGGTGGTCAGAAAGCCTAGAGAGCCCCTAGAATATGCAACTGCCACATGGAGATGGGTGAATGTAGCATCCCAATTTTCTAACAATTGTAATGCTACTTGGTCTAGTAATATAATGCTACTTCCTACATATAATTGTTGCATCATAATTATATCATGCTCATGTCATCATGCCACCTTGCATTTGAGCATCATACAAAACCCTTTTTGTTTTGGTTCTTCTCTCATATGCATCATTAATTGTATTTGCCTCTTGATATTATAGTTGGTTATTGATATATTGTTTAAAAGCCCAAGTTGAGTTGGGGGCATATATTTTATTCCACTCCACCACCCTTTCTTTCACCACCCTTTAATTCCACCATCCCATTATCCATGAGCTTGTATTTGATTTTATTTGGTATTTAATCTAGCTCATGGGAGATAGGATGGATCTACTTCAATAAATTCTTTTGCTTGGCTTTATTCCACTTTTGGGAATGCATAAGAATAATGCCATGTTAATATTATTGTTTTCACAAGAATAAACATGGCATTAATTATTTTGCATGGGCCATGCAAGCACCACCACATTCTAGTCCTTTGGGATTTTATATGAT
The DNA here is from genome assembly GCA_916181665.1 of Avena sativa. Lineage (NCBI taxonomy): Eukaryota > Viridiplantae > Streptophyta > Magnoliopsida > Poales > Poaceae > Avena > Avena sativa. The sequence continues at coordinate 328,481,059 of OV702289.1, forward strand.
TTTTTTAGTGGTGTATATCTCTTGTAGCTCTCCCTTCTCTCTCAAATCTTCCACCTTGTTTGGTTTTTTTTTCTTTTGCCTAGTGCTCATCAAGTTGTCATCACTTGTGTATGCCATGCAACCATCTCCATATTTTGTCCTCTTTTGTTATAATTTGATCTTTTGAGTGAATCATCCATCCCCTCTCTACCACTCCTTTGGCTTGATCTAGTTTGTTCTTGCTTAAAACCACCACCACATCTCTCTATCTCTCTCTCTCTAATCCTCTCTCCAAGCACCTACACCTAATCTAAACCCTTAACCCCCTCTCTAGCTAACCTACCACCACCATGATCTACCCCCATCTGCCCCTCTCCCTACCATGCAGGCCCCACCCTACTCCCCCTGGCCGAGCTACCCTCCTAACCCCAACCCTAGCACAACCCTAACCCGAGCCTCTAGCCCTAGCCGAAGCTAAACCCAAGCCTCCCTCCTCTCCTTTATCTCTCTGCCGTGCGACCCCACCAGCCCGAGACTGCCTGCCTTGCCTCCCCTGGCCCACCTGCAAGCTGCTCTACCTGCCCTAGACGAGCTCCAGCTCGAGCACGTGAAGAGGAGAAGGAAAAAGGTGGCCGAAGCCACCTTTATCTCCAACCTGATCCCCACGGCGCCTCCCCCTCCTCTCCTACTTACCCTCTTTCCCCACGTCTCCCTGCCTCTCCCAGATCCGCCCCAGGGCCTTGCCCTCTCCCCTCTTTTCTCCACCGACACCATCTACCCCATCGCCGGCCTCCGTCGGTCTCCACCGTCCCCCCCTCTTGTAGCCAGTGGCGAGGTGCTCTGGGTGTCGAGGAAGAACGAGTACCCTCCCCTGCTTCGCCCTATACGTACCAGCGAGGAGGAGGAGGACCAGAACCACTGGAACCACCGCCGTGACGACGAAACCCTAGCCCCGCCGTGCGCCAGCAACGCCGTAGATCGCCCGCTCCTTGCCCCGATCCGAGCCCGCCATCGAGCCCGCGGTGAGCCTCTCTCCCTCCCCGACATGGTCCGCCTCGCTGTATCGCCCTAGTGCCGCCGTTCGTTTCGTCGAGCAGACTGCGCGCGCCGTCGGCCATCGCGCCTGCTCGCTCCCTCGTCGCGCAGAACCTCACCTAGGCCCCGTCTGCCCTCCTACCACCATCCCGTAGCCAGCCGCGCTGGTCAGCCCCCTCAGCGCGCACGCCCGCGACCAGGGATCGATCCCCCCCGCCCCACGCCGCGCACCGATCGGTCATCAGCAACGCGGAGAAGATCCACAGTACGGGCGCCCTTTTTGCAGATAACCCCTCTGTTATTTCTCTGCTCAACCCGCGGTCCGCCTGAGCCCCACTTGTCATCCGTAGTAACACTTTGCAGATAGGCACCCCATTTTATCGCCCCTCAACCCTCACTCCCCTCTGCGCCAGGTGGCTTTGTCCGTTTCCCCCGCTGGCAAGTGGACCTGCGAGCCCGCTGGCCCCACTTGTCTGTCTTCGAGGCTGGCCACTCTCGCGGTGTAAAAAGTTTTCACCGCGCCAGTTCGCCCAGTCAGCATCGGCCCCACTTGTCTGTGTCTTTGGCTAGGTTTGTCTGAGTAACAAAATTTTCTGTTCTTTTCTGTTTTAATTTAAACTTTCCAAATTTGTTTTAAATTCAAATTCAAATCTGTTTTAAAATAACTTTTAATTTTCAAATCCAAATAATACATATAATATATGTTTTGAGATCAGAAAAATGTGAGGAATTCAAATATGCCCTTCAAAATATACTTTGAACACTTTAATTTTCGAGTTGATTAAAATTACAAATAAAATGCCCTTTTTCCTTAATTAATTAATAACTTTTGTTTTATAACTCCGAATTTGACAAATAATATGTCTAAAATGATCAGCTCGACGAGACCTTTCTGTTTATGCATTTCATGTACTGAATTGCAGCATGCATCATATAAATATAAAGTTTACAGCAACTTATATGAGGTTAAAATGTGATTAAAACCCCATAAAATGTTTATTTCTTGTATTCCACACCTCACCCTTGCCATGCTACTTTATTGCCATGCAAATTGTGCATCATTCATCATGGCATGATTGTTTGCTTGACGCATTTTATTCATATGCTTGTGCACTTTATTCATGTTGGCCCTTGTTTGTTTGGTTCTTCTTCGAATAGATGCTGAGCAGGGGATATATCAAGAAACCCAGGAGCAATACCCAGATCCTTCCCTCGCTTCAACTGAGCTGCCAGGCAAGCACTACCACATGCTTGCATACATATAGTACCTATTGCCTCTATCTTATTCTTGCATCATTGAGTCGCGATTTCATTAAACTGAATCCCAAGTACTGCATAGCCTTTACTTTTAAACCCCACCGAAGCTTGTTCCTCCATCCCATGAGCCATTACTACAAGAGTTGCTTGAGCCATGCGGGTCGTATAACAGCATGTGTTGGGTATGTGAGTGTCTGATGGATAACGAGGTACCTAAACAACTTAACCTGAGTAGTAATGGGATAACTAATGAAAGTGGCACCGGTGAGCAATATCTGCTATTTGGTTTTTCATGCTCACTTGTGTCCCGTAGGACCCCGAGTACTTGATTCCTGTTCCTTGAATATTCACGCTATCCACATCCGGGAGGCTTATGAACCCACCTGAGCCAGAGCTTGATTCATTCTTATTTCTTGGGGCCACAATTAGTTTGGGGCTTTATTACTATCCTGTACTTATGCCATGCTTTACTGCTTTATTTACGATTGTGCGTGGAGCACTTGTACTGTTTAGGACCGTGACACGTTTTCGCTGTATCGACAAGCCCAATCACACTTTCGGGTTCCCAGTCGTTTACAGCCGTCCACACAAACCTTGAGTCCGTCTCGGAGCCGGCCAACTTCGTTGCGGGTAGCTTAATGGGGTGGCCCCCTGAAATATTTCTGAATCCTGTGATCGCTTTGTTGTGAATGCCTCATTGGGTTTTGATTTGGTTTTTCCGAGGTTGATCGAGTGTGTGTTGCTATTTGTGCACCCCTGCAGGGTAAAACTTTCTGAAAGCCGTGTCCGCGGTTATGGACGACTTGGAGCATAGTTTCTCGATCATAGACAAGTATAACTAAAGTACCGCTTTTAACTTGACTAAGTAACTGACTAGTAAATAGTGCAACACTCATGGAATGGATAATAAAACTGCCAACGGATGGGGGGTTGTTCGTCCGCTTCCTCGTTGGTAAGCGAGGAGGAGGATGGATCTGTTGATATTACTATTATAACTGTTGTTATTAATTCACGGACATCCGTCTATCGATGGTTAGGCAGATGGTTAGCGAGTATCTATAGAATTGTTAGGTATTATCGTTTGCTGCAATTGCGTCCCCCAGGTTTTGTCCCCTTTAGAGGCATAAAGACTTGCTGAGTACCCCTAGGGTCTCACACGATAAATTGTTTGATTCAGATGAACAGGTAAACTCGCAAGATGGATACTGGGTGGAGGAGACGGACGATGTGGGCAACGATCATTCGGTGTAGAGATTCCGGGAACGGGGATCCGTGAGATCTGTGGGCGGGACGTGTTTAATTATGGGGCATCTTATGCCGATTTGCTTCTTATCCGTACTCGGATCTTGTTTTTCCGCTTCCGCCTGATACTCTGATGTTTGATGTATGAGGAGATATCCTAAACTATTATATCTATCTAGGATATTTGGATCTTGCCGTATGGCGTTGCAATATTTCTATTTCTTTTAGATGGAATAGCTCTGAGGACTGTTGTATGGTGGCTTGCATACATACTCATTTGTGTATGTAGTTGATCCCTTCGCCTGCCGATTACGCCGCCCGTTCTTGTCCCGATGTTTGGAAATGGTTAGGACGGCCGAAAGGTCTACCTGTGAGTGGCATTTGGGCCCCACCGTACTATTTTAACCATTTCCGCTCATCCAGGCTTGTAACTAGGAGCGTAATTCACCGAGGTAGTTACAATTGGTATCAGAGCCATCCCGCCCTTCAGGGTCTCAGCCAAATGGTCGTTGTCAGTCTAGCAAATATTTTGGTAGCTATGTATACTAGGGAAAAACAAAACGTGAGAGTAGGACTGCTTCCACTCTTCTTCTTACCCACCCACCCACCCTTTTCTGGTAAGGAAGTGTAACGTTTTCAATCCTCTTCTTAAAATTCAAACTAGGATTCACGTGTTCTGGGTTCCGTAGTACCATAGGTTGTGTGTGTGTGTGTAATTCCTTGTCTATCTGTTGCATCCAAATTGTTATCACAATCTGCCTTTGGTTATCAACTGTTGGTATATTCCATACCGACAGGCTTTTGAAAACCGGCGCGATCTATCTGACTCCTTGTTAACCGGTGCCATCTTCTTAAGGGTGTCCTTCCTTCTAGCAACTCCACATTCTGTGAAACCATCAGTTGCTAATCGCTACCTGATAAGTGTTTTTGCGCATCTATTGGTATTTTAATGCCGAAAAATGCGGAAAAATTTTCTTTGATACATCTATGTTTCCACACTCCTTTTCAGTCGTGTGTGAAACATTATCTATCTCCCTTTTATCAACATGTCCATGCTAACTCATTCTTTTGTCACCGGCGCTTAATCCTGGAGTTTCATTTCATCTCCTTTTCTCTTGGGCTAATTACATAACATGTGTCGATCCGATGCTGGTGATTGTAATTTGGTTCTCGGCATAGCTATAGGACACTTATCATGAGTGGAATAGGGAAAATGCTATCAACACTATCCTCCAAATTGTGACGGTTATCTCATGTGATTTTGAGTACACCGTGATCATATCTATGCATATTCAAGCATCTTTGGCAATCCGGAGTTTCTCAAGGCACTACGACGGTCTATCATCTGCCCATCATGCTGCACATCTTTTTGAACTCCATATCTGCAAAATTCTCTTTGAGACGAGGGAATTGCATCTTTTCATCTCTGGTAGCTTTGCTTGAGGTATGAGCTATCATCGTTTCTTTATCCAAGATCTCTTTATCTTTGTAACCGGTGATCCGATCGACAATGTGAAACAGGTGACATCTCTTTTTCTTCCGAAGGACCAGATAATCTATTCTTCCAGTGCATCTTCTTCAACACTAACCCGTGCTCTTAATATTGATCTTTCTAAAAGCGTTGAGCTCAGAAAGTGTTTCGAGCATTTGTTCGTTTCTCCCGCCTCTTGAACTTAATATTCTGGGAATATCTTGTTAATCCATGGTGGTATATGTTGATAATATGCTTGCCTATTCGATATCAATGGAAGAACATGGAAGATCATCTATGTCTCTTTCTCTCAAGCTTCGAGAACACTGCCTGTGTGCAAAGTTCTCAAAGCGTGAATTCTGGCTTCTTGAAGTCACCTATCTCGACCACGTCCTTCTGCTAAATACATTGCTTCAATTCTGGAATTAGCAAGTCCATTGTTAATTCCATCCTCCATCTTCAACCAATCTGGAGTTATTCCTTGTTGGCAAGTTATCATCGTCGTTCCGCTAAAGATTTTCCTCAAGACTGCTAAATCTCTCTCTATCATTTCAAGAAGAACATGGAGTTCTTTCACCTCAGTCTCGTCAAGTAATCTCTTGAAACCCTCTCGCTCTATCGTCTATGCTCAATCCACCGGAGGCCATGGAGACCTTCTAGATCTTGTATTCCTTCCGTTCAAGTTGGTGCTATCTTTTCTGTAGCTGTTGAATCTTGCAGTTGTTCTCCGTAATCTCCCTTCATATCTTTCCGGTGGCAGGTTACTTATGACATGACGACAACATCATCATCGTTATCTATCTATGAATCCGGCGAATAGTTTGCATCTATCCTTGTTTTCTAACGAAGTTCCATGAGTTTTTGTCAATACCTTCAGTCTGTTTCGGTAGTTGGGTTGCATGGTTTTCTTATTCATGTGCGGAGTAATGCCTTGAGTGCGGGATGGAGTAGCTACCATACCACTACTCTTATCATTCGCTCTTGTACATTGAATTGGTGAATCAATGTGATTTCACTCATTCCACGGAAGTTAGAAGTGGCCTTTATCCCTTGATACTTTTACTTCCGTCCTTGTTTTTCCGGAGTGCTCTCTCGAAGAAAGTAATCAATAATCTCTTGTTGGTGGGCTAGATGGAGAAAAAATCTTCAATTATCCGGTGGGAACAAACGCAAACTCTTTTCTGTCCTCGTCATTCTACCGATGCTCGACATCCCCAAACAAGATGAAAGGAAACTATCCCTCTCTTTGTTTCATCAATTCTTTTTCTGTGGTAAAGCCAATTATGGTTGGTGCCATCAGCCGCAAATCTATTGCGTTAGCCTCAAGGCTAAAGAAAGCAATAAGTATCTCTACAATAAACTCCAGATCCTCCATATTCTTTGCTTCTCGGGATTCCACCATGATCTGGCTTCACATCCGTCTCTGGAAGTTATATCTGCGCACCTCAATTGCGTGATCCTGTGGTTCTTACCGGTGCAACAAGAATCTAATCCGACGATGTCCAACTAAATCTTTCTGTTGATATCAAGGGACTCTATTGTTTGAAGGCAATACTGTTTCCGTATTTCATTTCTCAAATCCGAGAGAAGACACGATGCTATTGTCATAGTGGTTCAAAACCTCTCCAACCTAGCTCTTTCTTCCGGCGAGACAAGGATTTCATCATCCCTAGTATCGGTAAATCTTTAATCTTAACGGTGTGTCTTTATTTATCCATGATACATCATCTTGTCCTTTCTTTCACAAGTGGTTCTATTCTTTTATCATGTTTCTTGAGAAAACCGGAGCTATGTCCATCCTATCCTTCTTGTCTCACGACAATCCTACAACTCTTCTAGCCGTTGTTTCTCAAGAAAAACGCAAGACTCGCAACAAGTCTAGCAAGTTTTGCAAGGTGTAGCGGTCGCACCATTCCGTTGTTCATCAACTTGGGAACGTGAGGGTCACCTTCGTTCGAACACCCGCCTCTCCTTGTGTTGTTTTCTTTTTCCTAGGAATCTCGGGGCGAGATTCTTGTTTAGTGGGGGAGAGTTGTAGCATCCCAATTGTCTAACAATTGTAATGCTACTTGGTCTAGTAATATAATGCTACTTCCTACATATAATTATTGCATCATAATTATATCATGCTCATGTCATCATGCCACCTTGCATTTGAGCATCATACAAAACCCTTTTTTTGGTTCTTCTCTCATATGCATCATTAATTGTATTTGCCTCTTGATATTGTAGTTGGTTATTGATATATTGTTTAAATGCCCAAGTTGAGTTGGGGGCATATCTTTTATTCCACTCCACCACCCTTTCTTTCACCACCCTATAATTCCACCATCCCATTATCCATGAGCTTGTATTTGATTTTCTTTGGTATTTAATCTAGCTCATGGGAGATAGGATGGATCTACTTCAATAAATTCGTTTGCTTGGCTTTATTCCACTTTTGGGAATGCATAAGAATAATGCCATGTTAATATTATTGTTTTCACAAGAATAAACATGGCATTAATTATTTTGCATGGGCCATGCAAGCACCACCACATTCTAGTCCTTTGGGATTTTATATGATTTTTTTGAGTGGTGTATATCTCTTGTAGCTCTCCCTTCTCTCTCAAATCTTTCACCTTGTTTGGTTTTTTTTTCTTTTGCCTAGTGCTCATCAAGTTGTTCTCACTTGTGTATGCCATGCAACCATCTCCATCTTTTGTCCTCTTTTGTTATAATTTGATCTTTTGAGTGAATCATCCATCCACCTCTCTACCACTCCTTTGGCTTGATCTAGTTTGTTCTTTCTTAAAACCACCACCACATCTCTCTATCTCTCTCTCTCTCTAATCCTCTCTCCAAGCACCTACACCTAATCTAAACCCTTAACCCCCTCTCTAGCTAACCTACCACCACCATGATCTACCCCAATCTGCCCCTCTCCCTACCATGCAGGCCCCACCCTACTCCCCTTGGCCGAGCTACCCTCCTAACCCCAACCCTAGCACAACCCTAACCCGAGCCTCTAGCCCTAGCCGAAGCTAAACCCGAGCCTCCCTCCTCTCCTTTCTCTCTCTGCCGTGCGACCCCACCAGCCCGAGACTGCCTGCCTTGCCTCCCCTGGCCCACCTGCAAGCTGCTCTACCTGCCCTAGACGAGCTCCAGCTCGAGCACGTGAAGAGGAGAAGGAAAAAGGTGGCCGAAGCCACCTTTATATCCAACCTGATCCCCACGGCGCCTCCCCCTCCTCTCCTACTTACCCTCTTTCCCCACGTCTCACTGCCTCTCCCAGATCCGCCCCAGGGCCTTGCCCTCTCCCCTCTTTTCTCCACCGACACCATCTACCCCATCGCCGGCCTCCGTCGGTCTCCACCGTCCCCCCCTCTTGCAGCCGGTGGCGAGGTGCTCTAGGTGTCGAGGAAGAACGAGTACCCTCCCCTACTTCGCCCTGTACGTACCAGCGAGGAGGAGGAGGACCAGAACCACTGGAACCACCGCCGCGACGACGAAACCCTAGCCCCGCCGTGCGCCAGCAACGCCGTAGATCGCCCGCTCCTCGCCCCGATCCGAGCCCGCCATCGAGCCCGCTGTGAGCCTCTCTCCCTCCCCGACATGGTCTGCCTCGCTGTATCGCCCTAGTGCTGCCGTTCGTTTCGTTGAGCAGACTGCGCGCGCCGTTGGCCACCGCGCCTGCTCGCTCCCGCGTCGCGCAGAACCTCACCTAGGCCCCGTCTGCCCTCCTACCACCATCCCGTAGCCAGCCACGCTGGTCAGCCCCCTCAGCGCGCACGCCCGCGACCTGGGATCGATCCCCCCCGCCCCGCGCCGCGCATCGATCGGTCATCAGCAACGCGGAGAAGATCCACAGTACGGGCGCCCTTTTTGCAGATAGCCCCTCTGTTATTTCTCTGCTCAACCCGCGGTCCGCCTGAGCCCCACCTGTCATCCGTAGTAACACTTTGCAGATAGGCACCCCAGTTTATCGCCCCTCAACCAGCACTCCCCTCTGCGCCACGTGGCTGTGTCCGTTTCCCCCGCTGGCAAGTGGACCTGCGAGCCCGCTGGCCCCACTTGTCTGTCTCCGAGGCTGGCCACTCTCGCGGTGTAAAAAGTTTTCACCGTGCCAGTTCGCCCAGTCAGCATCAGCCCCACTTGTCTGTGTCTTTGGCTAGGTTTGTCTGAGTAACAAAAGTTTCTGTTCTTTTCTATTTTAATTTAAACTTTCCAAATTTGTTTTAAATTCAAATTCAAATCTGTTTTAAAATAACTTTTAATTTTCAAATCCAAATAATACATATAATATATGTTTTGAGATCAGAAAAATGTGAGGAATTCAAATATGCCCTTCAAAATATATTTTGAACACTTTAATTTTCGAGTTGATTAAAATTACAAATAAAATGCCCTTTTTCCTTAATTAATTAATAACTTTTGTTTTATAACTCCGAATTTGACAAATAATATGTCTAAAATGATCAGCTCGACGAGACCTTTCTGTTTATGCATTTCATGTACTGAATTGCAGCATGCATCATATAAATATAAAGTTTACAGCAACTTATATGAGGTTAAAATGTGATTAAAACCCCATAAAATGTTTATTTCTTCTATTCCACACCTCACCCTTGCCATGCTACTTTATTGCCATGCAAATTGTGCATCATTCATCATGGCATGATTGTTTGCTTGACGCATTTTATTCATATGCTTGTGCACTTTATTCATGTTGTCCCTTGTTTGTTTGGTTCTTCTTCGAATAGACGCTGAGCAGGGGATATATCAAGAAACCCAGGAGCACTACCCAGATCCTTCTCTCGCTTCAACTGAGCTGCCAGGCAAGCACTACCACATTCTTGCATACATATAGTACCTATTGCCTCTGTCTTATTCTTGCATCATTGAGTCGCGATTGCATTAAACTGAATCCCAAGTACTGCATAGCCTTTACTTTTAAACCCCACCGAAGCTTGTTCCTCCATCCCATGAGCCATTACTACAGGAGTTGCTTGAGCCATGCGGGTCGTAGAATAGCATGTGTAGGGTATGTGAGTGTCTGATGGATAACGAGGTACCTAAACAACTTAACCTGAGTAGTAATGGGATAACTAATGAAAGTGGCACCGGTGAGCAATATCTGCTATTTGGTTTTTCATGCTCACTTGTGTCCCGTAGGACCCCGAGTACTTGATTCCTGTTCCTTGAATATTCGCACTATCCACATCCGGGAGGCTTATGAACCCCCTTGAGCCAGAGCTTGATTCATTCTTATTTCTTGGGGCCACAATTAGTTTGGGGCTTTATTACTATCATGTACTTATGCCATGCTTTACTGCTTTATTTATGATTGTGCGTGGAGCACCTGTACTATTTAGGACCGTGACACGTTTTCGCTGTATCGACAAGCCCAGTCACACTTTCGGGTTCCCAGTCACACTTTCGGGTTCCCAGTCGTTTACAGCCTTCCACACAAACCTTGAGTCCGTCTCGGAGCCGGCCAACTTCGTTGCGGGTAGCTTAATGGGGTGGCCCCCTGAAATATTACTGAATCCTGTGATCGCTTTGTCGTGAATGCCTCGTTGGGTTTTGATTTGGTTTTTCCGAGGTTGATCGAGTGTGTGTTGCTATTTGTGCACCCCTGCAGGGTAAAACTTTCTGAAAGCCGTGTCCGCGGTTATGGACGACTTGGAGCACAGTTTCTCGATCATAGACAAGTATAACTAAAGTACCGCTTTTAACTTGACTAAGTAACTGACTAGTAAATAGTGCAACACTCATGGAATGGATAATAAAACTGCCAACGGATGGGGGGTTGTTCGTCCGCTTCCTCGTTGGTAAGCGAGGAGGAGGATGGATCTGTTGATATTACTGTTATAACTGTTGTTATTAATTCACGGACATCCGTCTATCGATGGTTAGGCGGATGGTTAGCGAGTATCTATAGAATTGTTAGGTATTATCTTTTGCTGCAATTGCGTCCCCCAGGTTTTGTCCCCTTTAGAGGCATAAAGACTTGCTGAGTACCCCTAGGGTCTCACACGATAAATTGTTTGATTCAGATGAACAGGTAAACTCGCAAGATGGATACTGGGTGGAGGAGACGGACGATGTGGGCAACGATCATTCGGTGTAGAGATTCCGGGAACGGGGATCCGTGAGATCTGTGGGCGGGACGTGTTTAATTATGGGGCATCTTATGCCGATTTGCTTCTTATCCGTACTCAGATCTTGTTTTTCCGCTTCCGCCTGATACTCTGATGTTTGATGTATGAGGAGATATCCTAAACTATTATATCTATCTAGGATATTTGGATCTTGCCGTATGGCGTTGCAATATTTCTATTTCTTTTAGATTGAATGGCTCTGAGGACTGTTGTATGGTGGCTTGCATACATACTCATTTGTGTATGTAGTTGATCCCTTCGACTGCCGATTACGCCGCCCGTTCTTGTCCCGATGTTTGGAAATGGTTAGGACGACCGAAAGGTCTACGTGTGAGTGGCATTTGGGCCCCACCGTACTATTTTAACCATTTCCTCTCATCCAGGCTTGTAACTAGGAGCGTAATTCACCGAGGTAGTTACAGTGAACCTGCAGTGTGACAGAAGCAGTTGCATCACTACACCCACTGGAGTGTGTGTGGGTTTTCAAGGTGTGGCTTTTGATACTACATAACACAGATACATTGATCTGTAGGGACTCCATTTGTGTCAAACAACCATGGTGGTCCGCAAGCCCAGAGTGCCCCAAGAATATGCAACTGCCACTTGGAGATGGGTGAACCTGCAGTGTGACAGAAGCAATTGCATCACCACACCCAACTGGAGTGTGTGTGGGTCATAGAGGTGTGGCTTCTCAGACTACATAACACAGATGCATTGATATGTAGGGACAACATTTGTGTCAAACAACCATGGTGGTCAGCAAGCCCAGAGAGCCCCTAGAATATGCAACTGCCACATGGAGATGGGTGAACCTGCATTGTGACAGAAGCAATTGCATCACCACACCCAACTGGAGTGTGTGTGGGTCATCAAGGTGTGGCTTTTGAGACTACATAACACAGATGCATTGATATGTAGGGACTCCATTTGTGTCAAACAACCATGGTGGTCAGAAAGCCAGAGAGCCCCTAGAATATGCAACTGCCCCATGGAGATGGGTGAAACTGAAGTGTGACGGAAGCAGTTGTATCACCACACCCAACTGGAGTGTGTGTGGGTCACCAAAGGTGTGGCTTTTGAGACTACATAACATAGATGCATTGATCTGTAGGGACTCCATTTGTGTCAAACAACCATGGTGGTCAGAAAGCCCAGAGAGCCCCTAGAATATGCAACTGCCACATGGAGATGGGTGAACCTGCAGTGTGACAGAAGCAGTTGCATCACCACACCCAACTAGAGTGTGTGTGGGTCATCCAGGTGTGGCTTTTGAGAATACATAACACAGATGCATTGATCTGTAGGGAGTCCATTTGTGTTAAACAACCATGGTGGTTAGAAAGCCAGAAGAGCACCTAGAATATGCAACTGCCACATGAAGATGGGTGAACCTGCAGTGTGACAGAAGCAGTTGCATCACCACACCAAACTGGAGTGTGTGTGGGTCATCAAGGTGTGGATTTTGAGACTACATAACACAGATTGATCTCTAGGGACTCCATTTGTGTCAAACAACCATGGTGGTCAGAAAGCCCAGAGAGCCCCTAGACTATGCAACTGCCACATGGATATGGGTGAACCTGTAGTGTGCTAGAAGCAGTTGCATCACCACACCCAGCTGCAGTGTGTGTGGGTCATTAAGGTGTGGCTTTTGAGACTACATAACACAAATGCATTGATCTCTAGGGACTCCATTTGTGTCAAACAACCATGGTGGTCAGAAAGCGTAGAGAGCCCCTAGAATATGCAACTACCCCATGGAGATGGGTGAACCTGCAGTGTGACAGAAGCAGTTGCATCACCACACCCAAGTGGAGTGTGTATGGGTCATCAAGGTGTGGCTTTTGAGACTACATAAAACAGATGCATTGATCTCTAGGGACTCCATTTGTGTAAAAGAATCATGGTGGTGAGAAAGCCCAGAGCCCTTAGAATATGCAACTGCCACATGGGGATGGGTGAACCTGCAGTGTGACAGAAGCAGTTACATCACCACACCCAACTTGAGTGTGTGGGGGTCATTAAGGTGTGGATTCTGAGACTACATAACACAGATGCATTGATCTCTAGGGACTCCATTTATATCCAACAACCATGGTGGTCAGAAAGCCCAGAGAGCCCCTAGAATATGCAACTGCCACATGGAGATGGGTGAACCAACAGTGTGACAGAAGCAGTTGCATCACCACACCCAACTGGAGTTTGTGTGGGTCATCAAGGTGTGGCTTTTGAGACTACATAACACAGATGCATTAATCTCTAGGGACTCCATTTGTGTCAAACAACGATGGTGGTCAGAAAGCCTAGAGAGCCCCTAGAATATGCAACTACCCCATGGAGATGGGTGAACCTGCAGTGTGACAGAAGAAGTTGCATCACCACACCCAAGTGGAGTGTGTATGGGTCATCAAGGTGTGGCTTTTGAGACTACATAAAACAGATGCATTGATCTCTAGGGACTCCATTTGTGTTAAAGAATCATGGTGGTGAGAAAGCCAAGACCCCTAGAATATGCAACTGCCACATGCAGATGGGTGAACCTGAAGTGTGACAGAAGCAGTTACATCACCACACCCAACTTGAGTGTGTGTGGGTCATTAAGGTGTGGCTTTTGAGACTACATAACACAGATGCATTGATCTGTAGGGAGTCCATTTGTGTTAAGCAACCATGGTGGTTAGAAAGCCCAGAGAGCACCTAGAATATGCAACTGCCACATGAAGATGGGTGAACCTGCAGTGTGATAGAAGCAGTTGCATCACCACACCCAACTTGAGTGTGTGTGGGTCATTAAGGTGTGGCTTTTCAGACTACATAACGCAAATGCATTGATCTCTAGGGATTCAATTTGTGTCGAACAACCATGGTGGTCAGAAAGCCCAGAGAGCCCCTAGAATATGCAACTGCCACTTGGAGATGGGTGAACCTGCAGTGTGACAGAAGCAGTTGCATCACCACACCCCAACTGGAGTGTGTGTGGGTCATCAAGGTGTGGCTTTTGAGACTACATAACATAGATGCATTAATCTCTAGGGACTCCATTTGTGTCAAACTGCCATGGTGGTCAGAAAGCCTAGAGAGCCCCTAAAATATGCAACTGCCACATGGAGATGGGTGAACCTGCAGTGTGACAGAAGCAGTTGCATCACCCCACCCAACTGGAGTGTGTGTGGGTCATCAAGGTGTGGCTTTTTAGACTACATAACACGGATGCATTAATCTCTAGGGACCCCATTTGTGTCAAACAACCATGGTGGTCAGAAAGCGAGAGAGCCCCTAGAATATGCAACTGCCCCATGGAGATGGGTGAACCTGAAGTGTGACAGAAGAAGTTGCATCACCACACCCAACTTGAGTGTGTGTGGGTCACCAAAGGTGTGGCTTTTGAGACTACATAACATAGATGCGTTGATCTGTAGGGACTCCATTTGTGTCAAACAACCATGGTGGTCAGAAAGCCCAGAGAGCCCCTAGAATATGCAACTGCCACAAGGAGATGGGTGAACCTGTAGTGTGACAGAAGCAGTTGCATCACCACCCCCAACTTGAGTGTGTGTGGGTCATTAAGGTGTCTCTTTTGAGACTACATAACACAAATGCATTGATCTCTAGGGATTGAATTTGTGTCAAACAACCATGGTGGTCAGAAAGCCCAGAGAGCCCCTAGAATATGCAACCGCCACATGGAGATGGGTGAACTTGCAGTGTGACAGAAGCAGTTGCATCACCACACCTAATTGGAGTGTGTGTGGGTCATAAAGGTGTGCCTTTTTAGACTTCATAACACAGATGCATTGATCTCTAGGGACTCCATTTGTGTCAAACAACCATGGTGGTCAGAAAGCCTAGAGAGCCCCTAGAATATGCAACTGCCCCTTGGAGATGGGTGAACCTGCAGTGTGATAGAAGCAGTTGCATCACCACACCCAACTGGAGTGTGTGTGGGTCATCAAGGTGTGGATTTTGAGACTACATAACATAGATGCATTGATATCTAGGGACTCCATTTGTGTCAAACTGGTATGGTGGTCAGAAAGCCTAGAGAGCCCCTGCAATATGCAACTGCCACATGGAGATGGGTGAACCTGTAGTGTAACAGAAGCAGTTGCATCACTACACCCACTGGAGTGAGTGTGGGTTTTCAAGGTGTGGCTTTTGAGACTACATAACACAGATGCAGTGATCTGTAGGGACTCCATTTGTGTCAAACAACCAAGGTGGTCAGCAAGCCCAGAGGGCCCCTAGAATATGCAACTGCCACATGGAGATGGGTGAACCTGAAGTGTGACAGAAGCAGTTGCATCACCACACCCAACTAGAGTGTGTGTGGGTCATCAAGGTGTGGCTTTTGAGACTACATAACACAGATGCATTGATATGTAGGGACTTCATTTGTGTCAAACAACCATGGTGGTCAGAAAGCCCAGAGAGCCCCTTGAATATGCAACTGCCACATGGAGATGGGTGAACCTTCAGTGTGACAGAAGAAGTTGCATCACCACACCCAACTGAAGTGTGTGTGGGTCATCAAGTTGTGGCTTTTGAGACTACATAACACGAATGCATTGATCTCTAGGGACCCCATTTGTGTCAAACAACCATGGTGGTCAGAAAGCCAGAGAGCCCCTAGAATATGCAACTGCCCCATGGAGATGGGTGAACCTGAAGTGCGACAGAAGCAGTTGTATCACCACACCCAACTGGAGTGTGTGGGTCACCAAAGGTGTGGCTTTTGAGACTACATAACATAGATGCATTGATTTGTAGGGACTGCATTTGTGTCAAACAACCATGGTGGTCAGAAAGCCCAGAGAGCCCCTAGAATATGCAACTACCACATGGAGATGGGTGAACCTTCAGTGTGATACAAGCAGTTGCATCACCACACCCAACTGGAGTGTGTGTGGGTCATCAAGGTGTGTTTTTTGAGACTACATAACACGGATGCATTGATATCTAGGGACCCCATTTGTGTCAAACAACCATGGTGGTCAGCAAGCCCATAGAGCCCCTAGAATATGCAACTGCCACATGGAGATGGGTGAACCTGCAGTGTGATAGAAGCAGTTGCCTCAACACACCCAACTAGAGTGTGTGTGGGTCATCAAGGTGTGGCTTTTGAGACTACATAACACAGATGCATTGATATGTAGGGACTCCATTTGTGTCAAACAACCATGGTGGTCAGAAAGCCTAGAGAGCCCCTAGAATATGCAACTGCCACATGGAGATGGGTGAACCTTCAGTGTGACAGAAGAAGTTGCATCACCACACCCAACTGGAGTGTGTGTGGGTCATCAAGGTGTGGCTTTTGAGACTACATAACACGGATGCATTGATCTCTAGGGACCCCATTTGTGTCAAACAACCATGGTGGTTAGAAAGCCAGAGAGCCCCTAGAATATGCAACTGCCCCATGGAGATGGGTGAACCTGAATTGTGACAGAAGCAGTTGTATCAACACACCCAACTAGAGTGTGTGTGGGTCACCAAAGGTGTGGCTTTTGAGACTACATAACATAGATGCATTGATCTGTAGGGACTCCATTTGTGTCAAACAACCATGGTGGTCAGAAAGCCTAGAGAGCCCGTAGAATATGCAACTGCCACATGGAGATGCGTGAACCTGTAGTGTGAAAGAAGCAGTTGCATCATAGCACCCAACTGGAGTGTGTGTGGGTCATCAAGGTGTGGCTTTTGAGACTACATAACACAGATGCATTGATCTGTAGGGACTCCATTTGTGTTTAACAACCATGGTGGTTAGAAAGCCCAGAGAGCCCCTAGAATATGTAACTACCACATGAAGATGGGTGAACCTGCAGTGTGACAGAAGCACTTGCATCACCACACCCAACTGGAGTGTGTGTAGGTCATCAAGGTGTGGCTTTTGAGACTACATAACACAGATTGATCTCTAGGGACTCCATTTGTGTCAAACAACCATGGTGCTCAGAAAGCCCAGAGAGCCCCTAGAATATGCAACTGCCACATGGATATGGGTGAACCTGTAGTGTGATAGAAGCAGTTGCATCACCACACCCATCTGGAGTGTGTGTGGGTCATTAAAGTGTGGCTTTTGAGACTACATAACACAGATGCATTGATCTCTAGGGACTCCATTTGTGTCAAACAACCATGGTGGTCAGAAAGCCCAGAGAGCCCCTAGAATATGCAACTGCCACATGGATATGGGTGAACCTGTAGTGTGATAGAAGCAGTTGCATCACCACACCCAACTGGAGTGTGTGTGGGTCATTAGAGTGTGGCTTTTGAGACTACATAACACAGATGCATTGATCTCTAGGGACTCCATTTGTGTCAAACAACCATGGTGGTCAGAAAGCCCAGAGAGCCCCTAGAATATGCAACTACCCCATGGAGATGGGTGAATCTGCAGTGTGACAGAAGCAGTTGCATCAACACACCCAAGCGGAGTGTGTATGGGTCATCAAGGTGTGGCTTTTGAAACTACATAACACAGATGCATTGATATCTAGGGACTCCATTTGTGTTAAAGAATCATGGTGGTCAGAAATCCCAAAGAGCCACTAGAATATGCAACTTCCACATGGAGATGGGTGAACCTGCAGTGTGACAGAAGTAGTTACATCACCACACCCAACTTGAGTGTGTGTGGGTCATTAAGGTGTGGCTTTTGAGACTACATAACACAAATGCATTGATCTCTAGGGACTCCATTTATGTCCAACAACCATGCTGGTCAGAAAGCCCAGAGAGCCCCTAGAATATGCAACTGCCACATGGAGATGGGTTTATCTGTAGTGTGATATAAGTAGTTGCATCACCACACCCAACTTGAGTGTGTGTGGGTCATTAAGGTGTGGCTTTTGAGACTACATAACGCAGATGCATTGATCTCTAGGGATTCAATTTGTGTCCAACAACCATGGTGGTCAGAAAGCCCAGAGAGCCCCTAGAATATGCAACTACCCCTTGGAGATGGGTGAACCTGCAGTGTGACAGAAGCAGTTGCTTCACCACACCCAACTAAAGTGTGTGTGGGTCATCAAGGTGTGGCTTTTTAGACTACATAATACATATGCATTGATCTGTAGGGCCTGCATTTGTGTCAAACAACCATGGTGGTCAGAAATCCCAGAGAGCCCCTAAAATATACAACTGCCACATGGAGATGGTGAACCTGCAATGAGATAGAAGCAGTTGCATCAGCACACACAACTGAAGTGTGTGTGGGTCATCAAGGTGTGGCTTTTGAGACTACATAACACAGATGCATTGATCTTTAGGGACTCCATTTGTGTCAAACAACCATGGTGGTCAGAAAGCCCAGAGAGCCCCTAGAATATGCAACTGCCACATGGAGATGGGTGAACCTGCAGCATGACATAAGAAGTTGGATCACCACAGCCAACTAGAGTGTGTGTGGGTCATCAAGGTGTGGCTTTTGAGACTACATAACATAGATGCATTGATATCTAGGGACTCCATTTGTGTCAAACAACCATGGTGGTCAGAAATCCTAGAGAGCCCCTAGAATATGCAACTGCCACATGGAGATTGGTGAACCTGTAGTGTGACAGAAGCAGTTGCATCACCACACCCACTGGAGTGTGTGTGGGTTTTCAAGGTGTGGCTTTTGAGACTACATAACACATATGCATTGATCTGTAGGGACTCCATTTGTGTCAAACAACCATGGTGGTCAGAAAGCCCAGAGATCCCCTAGAATATGCAACTGCCACATGGAGATGGGTGAACCTGCAGTGTGACAGAAGCAGTTGCATCACCACACCCAACTAGAGTGTGTGTGGGTCATCAAGGTGTGGCTTTTGAGACTACATAACACAAATGCATTGATATGTAGGGACTACATTTGTGTCAAACAACCATGGTGGTCAGAAAGCCCAGAGAGCCCCTAGAATATGAAACTACCACATGGAGATGGGTGAACCTTCAGTGTGATAGAAGAAGTTGCATCCCCACAGCCAACTGGAGTGTGTGTGGGTCATCAAGGTGTGGCTTTTGAGACTACATAACACATATGCATTGATCTCTAGGGACTCCATTTTTGTCAAACAACCATGGTGGTTGGAAAGCCCAGAGAGCCCCTAGAATATGCAACTGCCACATGGAGATGGATGAACCTGCATTGTGACAGAAGCAGTTGCATCACCAAACCCAACTAGAGTGTGTGTGGGTCATCAAGGTGCTGCTTTTGAGACTACATACCACAGATGCATTGATCTGTAGCGACTCCATTTGTGTTAAACAACCAAGGTGGTCGGAAAGCCCAGAGAGCCCCTAGAATATGCAATTGCCACATGAAGATGGGTGAACCTGAAGTGTGATAGAAGAAGTTGCATCACCACACCCAACTGGAGTGTGTGTGGGTCATCAATGTGTGGCTTTTGAGACTACATAACACATATGCATTGATCTTTAGGGACTCCATTTGTGTCAAAAACCACGGTGGTCAGAAAGCCCAGAGAGCCCCTAGAATATGCAACTACCACATGGAGATGGGTGAACTTGCAGTGCGATAGAAGCAGTTGCATCATCACACCCAACTGGAGTGTGTGTGGGTCATTAAGGTGTGGCTTTTGAGACTACATAACACAGATGCATTGATCTCTACGGAATCCATTTCTGTCAAACAACCATAGTGGTCAGAAAGCCTAGAGAGCCCCTAGAATATGCAATTGCCCATGGAGATGGGTGAACCTGTAGTGTGAGAGAAGCAGTTGCATGACCACACCCTAGTGGAGTGTGTGTGGGTCATCAAGGTGTGGCTTTTGAGACTACATAACCCCTATGCATTGATCTCTAGGGACTCCATTTGTGTTAAACAACCATGGTGGTCAGAAAGCCCAGAGAGCCCCTAGAATATGCAATTGCCACAAGGAGATGGGTGAACCTACAGTGTGATAGAAGCAGTTGCATCACCACACCCAACTAGAGTGTGTGTGGGTCATCAAGTTGTGGCTTTTGAGACTACATAACACAGATGCATTGATCTCTAGCGACTCCATTTGTGTCCAACAACCATGGTAGTCAGAAAGCCCAGAGAGCCCCTAGAATATGCAGCTGACACATGGAGATGGGTGAACCTACAGAGTGATAGAAGCAGTTGCATCACCACACCCAACTGGAGTGTGTGTGGGTCATCAAGGTGTGGCTTTTGAGACTACATAACACAGATGCATTGATCTCTAAGGACTCCATTTGTGTCAAACAACCATGGTGGTCAGAAAGCCCAGAGAGCCCCTAGAATATGGAACTGCCACATGGAGATGGGTGAACCTGCAGTGTGACAGAAGCAGTTGCCTCACCACACCCAACTGGAGTGTGTGTGGGTCATCAAGGTGTGGCTTTTGAGACTACATACCATAGATGCATTGTTCTGTAGGGACACCATTTGTGTTAAACAACCATGG
The DNA here is from genome assembly GCA_916181665.1 of Avena sativa. Classification (NCBI taxonomy): domain Eukaryota; kingdom Viridiplantae; phylum Streptophyta; class Magnoliopsida; order Poales; family Poaceae; genus Avena; species Avena sativa. Next base: position 328,501,605 of record OV702289.1, read on the forward strand.
TGGTCAGAAAGCCCAGAGAGCCCCTAGAATATGCAACTGCCACATGGAGATGGGTGAACCTGCAGTGTGACAGAAGCAGTTGCATCACCACACCCAACTGGAGTGTGTGTGGGTAATCAAGGTGTGGCTTTTGAGACTACATAACACAGATGCATTGTTCTGTAGGGACTCCATTTGTGTCAAATAACCATGGTGGTCAGAAAGCCTAGAGAGCCCCTAGAATATGCAACTGCCACATCGAGATGGGTGAACCTGTAGTGTGACAGAAGCAGTTGCATCACCACACCCAACTGGAGTGTGTCTGGGTCATCAAGGTGTGGCTTTTGAGACTACATAACACATATGCATTGATCTGTAGAGACTCAATTTGTGTCAAACAACTATGGTGGTCAGAAAGCCTAGAGATCCCCTAGAATATGCAACTGCCACATGGAGATGGGTGAACCTGCTGTGTGACAGAAGCAGTTGTGTCACCAGACCTAACTGGAGTGTGTGTGGGTCATCAAGGTGTGGCTTTTGAGACTACATAACACAGATGCATTAATATCTAGGGACTCCATTTGTGTTAGACAACCATGGTGGTCAGAAAGCCTAGAGAGCCCCTAGAATATGCAACTGCCACATGGAGATGGGTGAACATGCAGTGTGACAGAAGCAGTTGCATCACCACACCAAACCGGAGTGTGTGTGGATCATCGAGGTGTGTCTTTTGAGAATACATAACACAAATGCATTGATCTATATGGACTCCCTTTGTGTCAAACAACCATGGTTGTCAAAAAGCCTAGAGAGCCCCTAGAATATGCAACTGCCACATGGAGATGGTTAACTTGGAGTGTGACAGAAGCAGTTGCATCACCACACCCAACTAGAGTGTGTGTGGGTCATCAAGGTGTGGCTTTTGAGACTACATAACACAGATGCATTGACCTCTAGGGACTCCATTTGTGTCAAACAACCATGGTGGCCAGAAAGCCTAGAGAGCCCCTAGAATATGCCACTTCCACATGGAAATGGGTGAACCTGAAGTGTGACAGAAGCAGTTGCATAACCACACCCAACTGGAGTGTGTGTGGGCGATCAAGGTGTGGCCTTTGAGACTACATAATACATATTCATTGATCTCTAGGGACTCCATTTGTGTTAAACAACCATGGTGGTCAGAAAGCCTAGAGAGCCCTTAGAATATGCAATTGCCACATGGAGATGGGTGAACCTGCAGTGTGACAGAAGCAGTTGCATCACCACAACCAACTGGAGTGTGTGTGGGTCATCAAGGTGTGGATTTTGAGACTAGATAACACAGATGCAGTGATATGCAGAGACTCCATTTGTGTCAAACAACCATGATGGTCAGAAGGCCCGGAGAGCCCCTAGAATATGCAACTGCCAAATGGAGATGGGTGACCCTGCCGTCTGACAAAAGCAGTTGCATCACCACAACCAACTAGAGTGTGTGTATGTCATCAAGGTGTGGCTTTTGAGACTACATAACACAGATGTATTGATCTGTAGGGACTCCATTTGTGTCAAACAACCATGGTGGTCAAAAAGCCAGAGACCCCATAGAATATGCAACTGCCACATGGAGATGGGTGAACCTGGAGTGTGACAGAAGCAGTTGCATCTCCACACCCAACTGGAGTGTGTGTGGGTCATCAAGGTGTGGCTTTTGAGACTACATAACACAGATGCATTGTTCAGTATGGACAACATTTGTGTCAAACAACCATGGTGGTCAGAAAGCCTAGAGAGCCCCTAGAATATGCAACTGCCACATAGAGATGGGTGAACCTGCAGTATGACAGAAGCAGTTGCATCACCACACCCAACTGGAGTGTTTGTGGGTTATCAACCTGTGGCTTTTGAGACTACATAACACAGATGCATTGATCTATACGGACTCCATTTGTGTCAAACAAACATGGTGGTCACAAAGCCCAGAGAGCCCCTATAATATGCAACTGTCACATGGAGATAGGTGAACCTGTAGTGTGACAGAAGCAGTTGCATCACCACACCCAACTGGAGTGTGTGTGGGTCATCAAGGTGTGGCTTTTGAGACTACATAACCCAGATGCATTGTTCTGTAGCGACACCATTTGTGTCAAACAACCATGGTGGTCAGAAAGCCCAGAGAGCCCCTAGCATATGCAACTGCCACATGGAGATGGGTGAACCTGCAGTGTGACAAAAGCAGTTGCATCACCACACCCAACTATAGTGTGTGTGGGTCATCAAGGTGTGTCTTTCGAGACTACATAACACAGATGCATTGATCAATAGGGACTCCATTTGTGTTAAAGAACCATGGTGGTCAGAAAGCCCAGAGAGCCCCTAGAATATGCAACTGCCAGATGGAGATGGGTGAACCTGCAGTGTGACAGAAGTAGTTGCATCACCACACCCAACTAGAGTGTGTGTGGGTCATCAAGGTGTGGCTTTTGAGACTACATAACATAGATGCATTGATCTGTAGGGACTCCATTTGTGCCAAACAACCATGGTGGTCAGAAAGCCTAGAGAGCCCCTAGAATATGCAACTGCCACATGGATATGGGTGAACCTGTAGTGTGATACAAGAGTTGCATCACCACACCAAACCGGAGTGTGTGTGGATCATCGAGGTGTGTCTTTTGAGAATACATAACACAAATGCATTGATCTATATGGACTCCCTTTGTGTCAAACAACCATGGTGGTCAAAAAGCCTAGAGAGCCCCTAGAATATGCAACTGCCACATGGAGATGGTTAACTTGGAGTGTGACAGAAGCAGTGGCATCACCACACCCAACTAGAGTTTGTGTGGGTCATCAAGGTGTGGCTTTTGAGACTACATAACACAGATGCATTGATCTCTAGGGACTCCATTTGTGTCAAACAACCATGGTGGTCAGAAAGCCCAGAGAGCCCCTAGAGTATGCCACTGCCACATGGAAATGGGTGAACCTGAAGTTTGACAGAAGCAGTTGCCTAACCACACCCAACTGGAGTGTGTGTGGGCCATCAAGGTGTGGCCTTTGAGACTACATAATACATATTCATTGATCTCTAGGGACTCCATTTGTGTTAAACAACCATGGTGGTCAAAAAGCCTAGAGAGCCCTTAGAATATGCAATTGCCACATGGAGATGGGTGAACCTGCAGTGTGACACAAGCAGTTGCATCACCACAACCAACTGGAGTGTGTGTGGGTCATCAAGGTGTGGATTTTGAGACTAGATAACACAGATGCAGTGAAATGCAGGGACTCCATTTGTGTCAAACAACCATGATGGTCAGAAGGCCCGGAGAGCCCCTAGAATATGCAACTGCCACATGGAGATGGGTGACCCTGCCGTCTGACAAAAGCAGTTGCATCACCACAACCAACTAGAGTGTGTGTGGGTCATCAAGGTGTGGCTTTTGAGACTACATAACACAGATGTATTGATCTGTAGGGACTCCATTTGTGTCAAACAACCATGGTGGTCAGAAAGCCAGAGACCCCCTAGAATATGCAACTGCCACATGGAGATGGGTGAACCTGCAGTGTGACAGAAGCAGTTGCCTCTCCACACCCAACTGGACTGTGTGTGGGTCATCAAGGTGTGGCTTTTGAGACTACATAACACAGATGCATTGTTCTGTACGGACAACATTTGTGTCAAACAACCATGGTGGTCAGAAAGCCTAGAGAGCCCCTAGAATATGCAACTGGCACATAGAGATGGGTGAACCTGCAGTATGACAGAAGCAGTTGCATCACCACACCCAACTGGAGTGTGTGTGCGTTATCAAGGTGTGGCTTTTGAGAGTACATAACACAGATGCATTGATCTATACGGACTCCATTTGTGTCAAACAAACATGGTGGTCACAAAGGCAAGAGAGCCCCTATAATATGCAACTGTCACATGGAGATGGGTGAACCTGTAGTGTGACAGAAGCAGTTGCATCACCACACCCAACTGGAGTGTGTGGGTCATCAAGGTGTGGCTTTTGAGACTACATGACCCAGATGCATTGTTCTGTAGCGATACCATTTGTGTCAAACAACCATGGTGGTCAGAAAGCCCAGAGAGCCCCTAGCATATGCAACTGCCACATGGAGATGGGTGAACCTGCAGTGTGACAGAAGCAGTTGCATCACCACACCCAACTAGAGTGTGTGTGGGTCATCAAGGTGTGGCTTTCGAGACTACATAACACAGATGCATTGATCAATAGGGACTCCATTTGTTTTAAAGAACCATCGTGGTCAGATAGCCCAGAGAGCCCCTAGAATATGCAACTGCCAGATGGAGATGGGTGAACCTGCAGTGTGACAGAAGTAGTTGCATCACCACACCCAACTAGAGTGTGTGTGGGTCATCAAGGTGTGGATTTTGAGACTACATAACATAGATGCATTGATCTGTAGGGACTCCATTTGTGCCAAACAACCATGGTGGTCAGAAAGCCTAGAGAGACCCTAGAATATGCAACTGCCACATGGATATGGGTGAACCTGCAGTGTGATAAAAGCAGTTGCATCACCACACCCAACTGGAGTGTGTGTGGGTCATGAAGGTGTCTCTTTTGAGACTACATAACACAGATGCATTGATCTCTAGGGACTCCATTTGTGTTAAACAACCATGGTGGTTAGAAAGCCCAGTGAGCCCCTAGAATATGTAACTACCACATGAAGATGGGTGAACCTGTAGTGTGACAGAAGCAGTTGCATCACCACACCCAACTGGAGTGTGTGTGGGTCATCAAGGTGTGGCTTTTGAGACTACATAACACAGATTGATCTCTAGGGACTCCATTTGTGTCAAACAACCATGGTGGTCAGAAAGCCTAGAGAGCCTCTAGAATATGCAACTGCCACATGGAGATGGGTGAACCTGAAGTATGATAGAAGCAGTTACATCACCACACCCAACTGGAGTGTGTGCGGGTCATCAAGGTGTGGCTTTTGAGACTACATAACACAGATGCATTAATCTCTAGGGACTCCATTTGTGTCAAACAACCATGGTGGTCAGAAAGCCTAGAGAGCCCCTAGAATATGCAACTGCCACATATAGATGGTGAACGTGCAGTATGACATAAGCAGTTGCATCACCACACCCAACTGGAGTGCGTGTGGGTCATCAAGGTGTGGCTTTTGAGACTACATAACACAAATGCATTGATCTGTAGGGACTCAATTTGTGTCAAACAACCATGCTGGTCAGAAAGCCCAGAGAGCCCCTTGAATATGCAACTGCCATATGGAGATGGGTGAACCTGCAGTGTGACAGAAGAAGTTGCATCACCACACCCAACTGGAGTGTGTGTGGGTCATGAAGGTGTCTCTTTTGAGACTACATAACACAGATGCATTGATCTCTAGGGACTCCATTTGTGTCAAACAACCATGCTGGTCAGAAAGGCTAGAGAGCCCCTAGCATATGCAACTGCCACATGGAGATGGGTGAACCTGCAGTGTGACCGAAGCAGTTGCATCACCACACCCAACTGGAGTGTGTGTGTGGGTCATCAAGGTGTGGCTTTCAAGACTACATAAGACAGATGCATTGATCAATAGGGACTCCATTTGTGTCAAACAACCATGGTGGTCAGAAAGCCTAGAGAGCCCCTAGAATATGCAACTGCCTCATGGAGATGGGTGAACCTGCAGTGTGACAAAAGTAGATTCATCACCACACCCAACTGGAGTGTGTGTGGGTCATCAAGGTGTGGCTTTTGACACTACATAACACAGATGCATTGATCTATAGGGACTCCATTTGTGTCAAACAACCATGGTGGCCAGAAAGCCTAGAGAGCCCCTAGAATATGCAACTGCCACATGGATATGGGTGAACCTGTAGCGTTGATACAAGCAGTTGCATCACCATACCCAACTTGAGTGTGTGTGGGTCATCAAGGTGTGGCTTTCGAGACAACATAACACATATGCATTGATCTCTAGGGACTCCATTTGTGTCAAACAACCATGGTTGTCAGAAAGCCCAGAGAGCCCCTAGAATTTGCAATTGCCACATGGAGATGGGTGAACCTGCAGTATGATAGAAGAAGTTGCATCACCACACTCAACTGGAGTGTGTGTGGGTCATCAAGGTGTGGATTTTGAGACTACATAACATAGATGCATTGATCTGTAGGGACTCCATTTGTGTCAAAAAACCATGGTGGACAGAAAGCCTAGAGAGCCCCTAGAATATGAAATTGCCACATGGAGATGGGTGAACCCGCAGTGTGATAGAAGTAGTTGCATCACCACACCAAACTAGAGTGTGTGTGGGTCATCAAGGTATGGCTTTTGAGACTACATAACACAGATGCATTGATCTGTAGGGACTCCATTTGTGTCAAACAACTATGGTGGTCAGAAAGCCCACAGAGTCCATGGAATATGCATCTGCCACATGGAGATTGGTGAACGTGCAGTGTGATACAAGCAGTTGCATCAGCACACCCAACTGGAGTGTGTGTGGGTCATCAAGGTGTGGCTTTTGATACTACATAACACAGATGCATTGATCTCTAGGGACTCCATTTGTGTCAAACAACCATGGTGGTCAGAACGCCTAGAGAGCCCCCAGAATATGCAACTGCCACATAGAGATGGGTGAACCTGTAGTATGACAGAAGCAGTTGCATCACCACACCCAACTGGAGTGTGTGTGGGTCATCAAGGTGTGCCTTTTGAGGCTACATAACACAGATGCATCGATCTGTATGGACTCCATTTGTGTCAAACAACCATGGTGGTCAGAAAGAGCTCCTATAATATGCAACCGTCACATGGAGATGGGTGAACCTGTAGTGTGACAGAAGCAGTTGCATCACCACACCCAACTGGAGTGTGTGGGGGTCATCAAGGTGTGGCTTTTGAGACTACATAACACAAATGCATTGATCTGTAGGGACTCAATTTGTGTCAAACAACCATGCTGGTTAGAAAGCCCAGAGAGCCCCTAGAATATGCAACTGCCACATAGAGATGGGTGAACCTGCAGTGTGACAGAAGAAGTTGCATCACCACACCCAACTAGAGTGTGTGTGGGTCATGAAGGTGTCTCTTTTGAGACTACATAACACAGATGCATTGATCTATAGGGACTCCATTTGTGTCAAACAACCATGCTGGTCAGAAAGGCTAGAGAGCCCCTAGCATATCCAACTGCCACATGGAGATGGGTGAACCTGCAGTGTGACAGAAGTAGTTGCATCACCACACACAACTGGAGTGTGTGTGGGTCATCAACGTGTGGCTATTAATACTACATAATACATATGCATTGATCTCTAGGGACTCCATTTGTGTCAAACAACCATGGTGGTAAGAAAGCCAGAGAGCCTCTAGAATATGCAACTGCCACATGGAGATGGTGAACCTATAGTGTGACAGAAGCAGTTGCATCACCACACCCAACTAGAGTGTGTGTGGGTCATGAAGGTGTCTCTTTTGAGACTACATAACACAGATGCATTGATCTATAGGGACTCCATTTGTGTCAAACAAACATGGTGATCAGAATGCCTAGAGAGCCCCTAGAATATGCAACCGCCACATGGAGATGGGTGAACTTGCAGTGTGACAGAAGCAGTTGCATCACCACACCTAATTGGAGTGTGTGTGCGACATAAAGGTGTGGCGTTTTAGACTACATAACAGAGATGCATTGATCTCTAGAGACTCCATTTGTGTCAAACAACCATGGTGGTCAGAAACCCTAGAGAGCCCCCAGAATATGCAACTACCACATAGAGATGGGTGAACCTGCAGTATGACAGAAGCAGTTGCATCACCACGCCCAACTGGAGTGTCTGGGGGTCATCAAGGTGTGTCTTTTGAGACTACATAACACAAATGCATTGATCCGTAGGGACTCAATTTGTGTCAAACAACCATGCTGGTCAGAAAGCCCAGAGAGCCCCTAGAATATGCAACTGCCACATGGAGATGGGTTAACCTGCAGTGTGACAGAAGAAGTTGCATAACCACACCCAACTGGAGTGTGTGTGGGTCATGAAGGTGTCTCTTTTGAGACTACATAACACAGATGCATTGATCTCTAGGGACTCCATTTGTGCCAAACAAACATGGTGATCAGAATGCCTAGAGAGCCCCTAGAATATAGAACTGCCACATGGAGATGGGTGAACCTGCAGTGTGACAGAAGTAGTTGCATCGCCACACCCAACTGGAGTGTGTGTGCGTCACCAAGGTGTGGCTTTTGAGACTACATGACACAGATGCATTGATCTGTAGGGACTCCATTTGAGTCAAACAACCATGGTGGTCAGAAAGCCCAGAGAGCCCCTATAATATGCAACTGCCACATGGAGATGGGTGAACCTGAAGTGTGATACAAGCAGTTGCATCACCACACCCAACTGGAGTCTGTGTGGGTCATCAAGGTATGGCTTTTGAGACTACATAACATAGATGGATCTCTAGGGACTCCATTTGTGTCAAACAACCATGGTGACCAGAAAGCCTAGAGAGCCCCTAGAATATGTAACTGCCACATGGAGATGGGTGAACCTGCAGTATGACAGAAGCAGTTGCATCACCACACCCAACTGGAGTGTGTGTGGGTCATCAAGGTGTGGCTTTTGAGACTACATAACACAGATGCGTTCATCTCTAGGGACTCCATTTGTGTCAAACAACCATGCTGGTCAGAAAGGCTAGAGAGCCCCTAGCATATGCAACTGCCACATGGAGATGGGTGAACCTGCAGTGTGACAGAAGTAGTTGCATCACCACACACAACTTGAGTGTGTGTGGGTCATCAACGTGTGGCTATTAAGACTACATAATACAGATGCATTGATCTCTAGGGACTCCATTTGTGTCAAACAACCATGGTGGTAAGAAAGCCAGAGAGCCCCTAGAATATGCAACTGCCACATGGAGATGGTGAACCTATAGTGTGACAGAAGCAGTTGCATCACCACACCCAACTAGAGTGTGTGTGGGTCATGAAGGTGTCTCTTTTGAGACTACATAACACAGATGCATTAATCTATAGGGACTCCATTGGTGTCAAACAAACATGGTGATCAAAATGCCTAGAGAGCCCCTAGAATATGCAACCGCCACATGGTGATGGGTGAACTTGCAGTGTGACAGAAGCAGTTGCATCACCACACCTAATTGGAGTGTGTGTGGGACATAAAGGTGTGGCGTTTGAGACTACATAACAGAGATGCATTGATCTCTAGAGACTCCATTTGTGTCAAACAACCATGGTGGTCAGAAACCCTAGAGAGCCCCCAGAATATGCAACTGCCACATAGAGATGGGTGAACCTGCAGTATGACAGAAGCAGTTGCATCACCACACCCAACTGGAGTGTGTGGGGGTCATCAAGGTGTGGCTTTTGAGACTACATAACACAAATGCATTGATCCGTAGGGACTCAATTTGTGTCAAAAAACCATGCTGGTCAGAAAGCCCAGAGAGCCCCTAGAATATGCAACTGCCACATGGAGATTGGTTAACCTGCAGTGTGACAGAAGAAGTTGCATAACCACACCCAACTGGAGTGTGTGTGGGTCATGAAGGCGTCTCTTTTGAGACTACATAACACAGATGCATTGATCTCTAGGGACTCCATTTGTGCCAAACAAACATGGTGATCAGAATGCCTAGAGAGCCCCTAGAATATAGAACTGCCACATGGAGATGGGTGAACCTGCAGTGTGACAGAAGTAGTTGCATCGCCACACCCAACTGGAGTGTGTGTGCGTCACCAAGGTGTGGCTTTTGAGACTACATGACACAGATGCATTGATTTGTAGGGACTCCATTTGAGTCAAACAACCATGGTGGTCAGAAGGCCTAGAGAGCCCCTAGAATATGCAACTGCCACACGGAGATGGGTGAACCTGAAGTGTGATACAAGCAGTTGCATCACCACACCTAATTGGAGTGTGTGTGGGTCATCAAGGTATGGCTTTTGAGACTACATAACATAGATGGATTGATCTCTAGGGACTCCATTTGTGTCAAACAACCATGGTGACCAGAAAGCCTAGAGAGCCCCTAGAATATGCAACTGCCACATGGAGATGGGTGAACCTGCAGTATGACAGAAGCAGTTGCATCACCACACCCAACTGGAGTGTGTGTGGGTCATCAAGGTGTGGCTTTTGAGACTACATAACACAGATGCGTTGATCTCTAGGGACTCCATTTGTGTCAAACAACCATGCTGGTCAGAAAGGCTAGAGAGCCCCTAGCATATGCAACTGCCACATGGAGATGGGTGAACCTGCAGTGTGATAGAAGTTGTTGCATCACCACACCCAACTGGAGTGTGTGGGGGTCATCAAGGTGTGGCTTTTGGGACTACATAACACATATGCATTGATCTATAGGGACTCCATTTGTGTCAAATAACCATGGTGGTCCAAAAGCCCAGAGAGCCCATAGAATATGCACCTGCCACATGGAGATGGTGAACGTGGAGTGTGACAGAAGCAGTTGCAGCACCACACCCAACTAGAGTGTGTGTGGGTCATCAAGGTGTGGCTTTTGAGAGTACATAACACATATGCATTGATCTCTAGGGACTCCATTTGTGTCAAACAACCATGGTGGTCAGAAAGCCCAGAGAGCCCCTAGAATATGCCACTGCCACATGGAGATGGGTGAACCTGAAGTGTGACAGAAGCAGTTGCATCACCACACATAACTGGAGTGTGTGTGGGTCATCAAGGTGTGGCTATTGAGACTATATAATACAGATGCATTGATCTCTAGGGACTCCATTTGTGTCAAACAACCATGGTGGTAAGAAATCAAGAGAGCCCCTAGAATATGCAACTGCCACATGGAGATGGTGAACCTACAGTGTGACAAAAGCAGTTGCATCACCACACCAAACTGGAGTGTGTGTGGGTGATGAAGGTGTCTCTTTTGAGACTACATAACACAAATGCATTTACCTATAGGGACTCCATTTGTGTCAAACAAACCTGGTGATCAGAATGCCTAGAGAGCCCCTAGAATATGCAACCGCCACATGGAAATGGGTGAACTTGCAGTGTGACAGAAGCAGTTGCATCACCACACCTAATTGGAGTGTGTGTGGGTCATAAAGGTGTGCCTTTTTAGACTTCATAACATAGATGCATTGATCTCTAGGGACTCCATTTGTGTCAAACAACCATGGTGACCAGAAAGCCTAGAGAGCCCCTAGAATATGCAACTGCCACATGGAGATGGGTGAACCTGCAGTATGACAGAAGCAGTTGCATCACCACACCCAACTGGAGTGTGTGTGGGTCATCAAGGTGTGGCTTTTGAGACTACATAACACAGATGCGTTGATCTCTAGGGACTCCATTTGTGTCAAACAACCATGCTGGTCAGAAAGGCTAGAGAGCCCCTAGCATATGCAACTGCCACATGGAGATGGGTGAACCTGCAGTGTGATAGAAGTTGTTGCATCACCACACCCAACTGGAGTGTGTGGGGGTCATCAAGGTGTGGCTTTTGGGACTACATAACACATATGCATTGATCTATAGGGACTCCATTTGTGTCAAATAACCATGGTGGTCCAAAAGCCCAGAGAGCCCATAGAATATGCACCTGCCACATGGAGATGGTGAACGTGGAGTGTGACAGAAGCAGTTGTAGCACCACACCCAACTAGAGTGTGTGTGGGTCATCAAGGTGTGGCTTTTGAGAGTACATAACACATATGCATTGATCTCTAGGGACTCCATTTGTGTCAAACAACCATGGTGGTCAGAAAGCCCAGAGAGCCCCTAGAATATGCCACTGCCACATGGAGATGGGTGAACCTGAAGTGTGACAGAAGCAGTTGCATCACCACACATAACTGGAGTGTGTGTGGGTCATCAAGGTGTGGCTATTGAGACTATATAATACAGATGCATTGATCTCTAGGGACTCCATTTGTGTCAAACAACCATGGTGGTAAGAAATCAAGAGAGCCCCTAGAATATGCAACTGCCACATGGAGATGGTGAACCTACAGTGTGACAAAAGCAGTTGCATCACCACACCAAACTGGAGTGTGTGTGGGTGATGAAGGTGTCTCTTTTGAGACTACATAACACAAATGCATTTACCTATAGGGACTCCATTTGTGTCAAACAAACCTGGTGATCAGAATGCCTAGAGAGCCCCTAGAATATGCAACCGCCACATGGAGATGGGTGAACTTGCAGTGTGACAGAAGCAGTTGCATCACCACACCTAATTGGAGTGTGTGTGGGTCATAAAGGTGTGCCTTTTTAGACTTCATAACACAGATGCATTGATCTCTAGGGACTCCATTTGTGTCAAACAACCATGGTGGTCAGAAATCCTAGAGAGCCCCCAGAATATGCAACTGCCACATAGAGATGGGTGAACCTGCAGTATGACAGAAGGAGTTGCATCACCACACCCAACTGGAGTGTGTGTGGGTCATCAAGGTGTCGATTTTGAGGCTACATAACACAGATGCATCGATCTGTACGGACTCCATTTGTGTCAAACAACCATGGTGGTCAGAAAGCCCAGAGAGCTCCTATAATATGCAATCATCACATGGAGATGGGTGAACCTGTAGTGTGACGGAAGCAGTTGCATCACCACACCCAACTAGAGTGTGTGGGGGTCATCAAGGTGTGGCTTTTGAGACTACATAACACAAATGCATTGATCTGTAGGGACTCAATTTGTGTCAAACAACCCTGCTGGTCAGAAAGCCCAGAGAGCCCCTAGAATATGAAACTGCCACATGGAGATGGGTAAACCTGCAGTGTGACAGAAGAAGTTGCATCACCACACCCAACTGGAGTGTGTGTGGGTCATCAAGGTATGGCTTTTCAGACTACATAACACATATGCATTGATCACTAGGGACTCCATTTTTGTCAAACAACCATGGTGGTCACAAAGACCAGAGAGCCCCTATAATATGCAACGGTCACATGGAGATGGGTGAACCTGCGGTGTGACAGAAGTAGTTGCATCACCACACCCAACTAGAGTCTGTGGGGGTCATCAAGGTGTGGCTTTTCAAACTACATAACACATATGCATTGATCTATAGGGACTCCATTTGTTTCAAACAACCATGGTGGTCAAAAAGCCCAGAGAGCCCATAGAATATGCAACTGCCACATGGAGATGGTGAACCTGGAGTGTGACAGAAGCAGTTCCATCACCACACCCAACTAGAGTGTGTGTGGGTCATCAAGGTGTGGATTTTGAGAGTACATAACACATATCCATTTTTTTGAAACAACCATGGTGGTCAGAAAGCCCAGAGAGCCCCTAGAATATGCCACTGCCACATCGAGATGGGTGATCCTGAAGTGTGATAGGAGCAGTTGGATCACCACACACAACTGGAGTGTGTGTGGGTCATCAAGGTGTGGCTATTGTGACTACATAATACAGATGCATTGATCTCTAGGGACTCCATTTGTGTCAAACAACCATGGTGGTAAGAAAGCCAGAGAGCCCCTAGAATATGCAACTGCCACATGGAGATGGTGAACCTACAGTGTGACAGAAGCAGTTGCATCACCACACCCAACTGGAGTGTGTGTGGGCCATGAAGGTGTCTCTTTTGAGACTACATAACACAGATGCATTGATCTCTAGGGACTCCATTTGTGTCAAACAAACATGGTGATCAGAATGCCTATAGAGCCCCTAGATAATGCAACTACCACATGGAGATGGGTGAACTTGCAGTGTGACAGAAGCAGTTGCATCACTACACCTAATTGGAGTGTGTGTGGGTCATAAAGGTGTGGCTTTTTAGACTACATAACATATATGCATTTATTTATAGGGACTCCATTTGTGTCAAACAACCATGGTGTTCAGAAAGCCCAGAGAACCCTAGAATATGCAACTTCCACATGGAGATGGGTGAACCTGCAGTATTACAGAAGTAGTTGCATCACCACACCCAACTGGAGTGTGTGTAGGTCATCAAGGTGTGGCTTTTGAGACTACATAACCCAGATGCATTGATCTTTAGGGACTCCATTTGTGTCAAACAACCATGATGGTCAGAAAGCCCAGAGAGCCCCTAGAATATGCAACTGCCACATGGAGATGGTGAACCTGGAGTGTGACAGAAGCAGTTGCATCACCACACCCAACTGGACTGTGTGTGGGTCATCAAGGTGTGACTTTTGAGACTACATAGCACAGATGCATTGATCTGTAGGGATTCTATTTGTGTCAAACAACCATGGTGGTCAGAAAGCCCAGAGAGCCCCTAGAATATGCAACTGCCACATGGAGATGTGTGAACCTGCAGCATGACAGAAGCAGTTGCATCACCACACCCAACTGGAGTTTGTGTGGGTCATCAAGGTGGGGCTTTTGAGACTACATAACGCAAATGCATTGATCTCTAGGGACTCCATTTGTGTAAAACAGCCATGGTGGTCAGAAAGCCCAGAGAGCCGCTAGATTATGCAACTGCCACATGGAGATGGGTGAACTTGCAGTATGATAGAAGCAGTTGCATCACCACACCCAACTGGAGTGTGTGTGGGTCATCAAGGTGTGTCTTTTGAGACTACATATCACGTATGCATTGATCTGTAGGGACTCCATCTGTGTCAAACAACCATGGTGGTCAGAAAGCCTAGAGAGCCCCTAGAATATGCAACTGCCACATGGAGATGGGTGAACCTGCAGTGCGACAGAAGTAGTTGCATCACCACACCCAACTGGAGTGTGTGTGGGTCATCAAGGTTTGGCTTTTGAGACTACATAACGTAGATGCATAGATCTCTAGGGACTCCATTTGTGTAAAACAACCATGGTGGTCAGAAATCCCAGAGAGCCGCTAGAATATGCAACTGTCACATGGAGATGGGTGAAACTGCAGTATGATAGAAGCAGTTGCATCACCACACCTGTCGTTGTATTGGGAACGGCAGTACCTAAGGAGGTTAGATAAAGGTGTGGGGACTAGCAGGGAAGCTATCGACGGCGTCCGCGGGCGAGATTGGGTACAAGCGAGCGTAGCGGGACGTAATAAGTACCCAGGTTCGGGGCCCTCGTGGTGAGGTAAAGCCCCTACTCCTGCCGGATCTGACTATGTAGAATACGTGAACTACAAATGCTCCTCGAGCTGTGTTCTCTAGCTACTGACTTAAATGCACTGAGACATGGAGATGGGTGATCCTACAGTGTGACAGAAGCAGTTGCATCACCACACCCAACTAGAGTGTGTGTAGGTCATCAAGGTGTGGCTTTTGAGACTACATAACACATATGCATTGATCTGTAGGTACTCCATTTGTGTCAAACAACCATGGTGGTTAGAAAGCCCAGAGAGCCCCTAGAATATGCAACTGCCACATGGAGATGGTGAACCTGGAGTGTGACAGAAGCAGTTGCATCACCACACCCAACTGGACAGTGTGTGGGTCATCACGGTGTGGCTTTTGAGACTACCTAACATAGATGCATTGATCTGTAGGGACTCCATTTGTGTCAAACAATGATGGTGGTCAGAAAGCCCAGAGAGCCCTTAGAATATGCAACTTCCACATGGAGATGGGTGAACCTGCAGCATGACACAAGCAGTTGCATCACCACACCCAACTGGAGTGTGTGTGGGTCATCAAGGTTGGGCTTTTGAGACTACATAACATAGATGCATTGATCTCTAGAGACTCCATTTGTGTAAAACAACCATGGTGGTCAGAAAGCCCAGAGAGCCGCTAGAATATGCAACTGCCACATTGAGATGGGTGAACTTGCAGTATGATAGAAGCAGTTGCATCACCACACCCAACTGGACTGTGTGTGGGTCATCAAGGTGTGGCTTTTGAGACTACATAACATAGATGCATTGATCTGTAGGGACTCCATTTGTGTCAAACAACGATGGTGGTCAGAAAGCCGAGAGAGCCCGTAGAATATGCAACTGCCACATGGAAATGGGTGAACCTGCAGCATGACAGAAGCAGTTGCATCACCACACCCAACCGGAGTGTGTGTGGGTCATCAAGGTGGGGCTTTTGAGACTACATAACACAGATGCATTGATCTCTAGGGAATCCATTTGTGTCAAACAACAATGGTGTTCAGAAAGCCCAGAGAGCCCCTAGAATATGCAACTGCCAAACGGAGATGGGTGAACCTTAAGTGTGAAAGAAGCAGTTGCATCACCACACCCAACTTGAGTGTCTGTGGGTCATCAAGGTGTGGCTTTTGAGACTACATAACACAGATGCATTGATCTCTAGGGACTCCATTTATGTCAAACAACCATGGTGGTCAGAAAGCCCAGAGAGCCCTAGAATATGCAACTGCCACATGGAGATGGATGAACCTGGAGTGTGATAGAAGCAGTTGCATCACCACACCCAACTAGAGTGTGTGTGTGTCATCAAGGTGTGGTTTTGAGACTACATAACACATATGCATTGATCTGTAGGGACTCCATTTGTGTCAAACAACCATGGTGGTCAGAAAGCCCAGAGAGCCCGTAGAATATGCAACTGCCACATGGAGATGGTGAACCTGGAGTGTGACAGAAGCAGTTGCATCACCACACCCAACTAGAGTGTGGTGGGTCAGCAAGGTGTTGCTTTTGAGAATACATAAAACAGATGCATTGATTTGTAGGGACTCCATTTGTGTCAAACAACCATGGTGGTCAGAAAGCCCAGAGAGCCCCTAGAATATGCAATTGTCACATGGAGATGGGTGAACCTGCAGCATGATAGAAGTAGTTGCATCACCACACCCAACTGGAGTGTCTGTGGGTCATCAAGGTTTGGCTTTTGAGACTACATAACAAAGATGCATTGATCAGTAGGGACTCCATTTGTGTCAAACAACCATGGTGGTCAGAAAGCCTAGAGAGCCCCTAGAATATGCAACTTCCACATGGAGATGGGTGAACCTGCAGTGTGACAGAAGAGGTTGCATCACCACACCCAACTAGAGTGTGTATGGGTCATCAAGGTGTGGCTTTTAAGACTACATAACACAAATGCATTGATCTCTAGGGGCTCCATTCGTGTCAAACAACCATGGTGGTCAGAAAGCCTAGAGAGCCCCTAGAATATGCAACTGCCACATGGAGATGGGTGAACCTGCAGTGTGACAGAAGTAGTTGCATCAGCACACCGAACTAGAGTCTGTGTAGGTCATCAAGGTGTGGCTTTTTAGACTACATAACACAGATGCATTGATTTGTAGGGAGTCCATTTGTGTCAAACAACCATGGTGGTCAGAAAGCCCAGAGAGCCCCTAGAATATGCAACTGCCACATGGAGATGGTGAACCTGGAGTGTGACAGAAGTAGTTGCATCACCACACCCAACTAGAGTGTGGTGGGTCAGCAAGGTGTTGCTTTTGAGACTACATAACACAGATGCATTGATCTATAGGGACTCCATTTGTGTCAAACAACCATGGTGGTCAGAAAGCCTAGAGAGCCCCTAGAATATACAACTGCCACATGGAGATGGGTGAACCTGTAGTGTGACAGAATCTGTTGCATCAGCACACCCAACTGGAGTGCGTGTGGGTCATCAAGGTGTGGCTTTTGAGACTACATAACACAGATGCATTCATCTGTAGAGACTCAATTTGTGTCAAACAACCATGGTGGTCAGAAAGCCTAGAGAGCCCCTAGAATATGCAACTTCCACATGGAGATGGGTGAACCTGCAGTGTGACAGAAGAGGTTGCATCACCACACCCAACTAGAGTGTGTTTGGGTCATCAAGGTGTGGCTTTTAATACTACATAACACAGATGCATTGATATATAGGGGCTGCATTCGTGTCAAACAACCATGGTGGTCAGAAAGCCCAGAGAGCCCCTAGAATATGCAACTGTCACATGGAGATGGGTGAACCTGCAGCATGATAGAAGTAGTTGCATCACCACACCCAACTGGAGTGTGTGTGGGTCATCAAGGTTTGGCTTTTTAGACTACATAACACAGATGCATTGATCAGTAGGGACTCCATTTGTGTCAAACAACCATGGTGGTCAAAAATCCTAGAGAGCCCCTAGAATATGCAACTTCCACATGGAGATGGGTGAACCTGAAGTGTGACAGAAGAGGTTGCATCACCACACCCAACTAGAGTGTGTATGGGTCATCAATGTGTGGCTTTCAAGACTACATAACACAGATGCATTGATCTCTAGGGGCTCCATTCGTGTCAAACAACCATGGTGGTCAGAAAGCCTAGAGAGCCCCTAGAATATGCAACTGCCACATGGAGATGGGTGAACCTGCAGTGTGACAGAAGCAGTTGCATCAGCACACCGAACTGGAGTTTGTGTAGGTCATCAAGGTGTGCCGTTTTAGACTACATAGCACAGATGCATTGATTTGTAGGGAGTCCATTTGTTTCAAACAACCATGGTGGTCAGAAAGCCCAGAGAGCCCCTAGAATATGCAACTGCCACATGGAGATGGTGAACCTGGAGTGTGACAGAAGCAGTTGCATCACCACACCCAACTAGAGTGTGGTGGGTCAGCAAGGTGTTGCTTTTGAGACTACATAACACAGATGCATTGATCTGTAGGGACTCCATTTGTGTCAAACAACCATGGTGGTCAGAAAGCCTGGAGAGCCCCTAGAATATGCAACTGCCACATGGAGATGGGTGAACCTGTTGTGTGACAAAAGCTATTGCATCACCACACCCAACTGTAGTGTGTGTGGGTCATCAAGGTGTGGCTTTTGAGACTACATAACACAGATGCATTCATCTATAGGGACTCAATTTGTGTCAAACAACCATGGTGGTCAGAAAGCCCAGAGAGCCCCTAGAATATGCAACTGCCACATGGAGATGGGTGAACCTGCAGTGTGACAGAAGCAGTTGCATCACCACAGCCAACTGGAGTGTGTGTGGGTCATCAAGGTGTGGCTTTTGAGACTACATAACACAAATTCATTGATCTCTAGGGACTCCATTTATGTCAAACAACCATGGTGGTCAGAAAGCCCAGAGAGCCCTAGAATATGCAGTTGCCACATGGAGATGGATGAACCTGGAGTGTGATAGAAGCAGTTGAATCACCACACCCAACTGGAGTGTGTGTGGGTCATCAAGGTGTGGCTTTTGAGACTACATAACACATATGCATTGATCTGAGGGACTCCAGTTGTGTCAAACAACCATGGTGGTCAGAAAGCCCAGAGATCCCCTAGAATATCCAACTGCGATATGGAGATGGGTGAACCTGCAATGTGACAGAAGCAGTTGCATCACCACACCGAACTGGAGTGTGTGTGGGTCATCCAGGTGTGGCTTTTGAGAGTACATAACACAGATGCATTGATCTGTAGGGACTGTATTTTTGTCAAACAACCATGGTGGTCAGAAAGCCCAGAGAGCCCCTAGAATATGCAATGGCCACATGGAGATGGGTGAACCTGCAGGGTGACAGAAGCAGTTGCATCAGCACACCGAACTGGAGTCTGTGTAGGTCATCAAGGTGTGCCTTTTTAGACTACATAGCACAGATGCATTGATTTGTAGGGAGTCCATTTGTTTCAAACAACCATGGTGGTCAGAAAGCCCAGAGAGCCCCTAGAATATGCAACTGCCACATGGAGATGGTGAACCTGGAGTGTGACAGAAGCAGTTGCATCACCACACCCAACTAGAGTGTGGTGGGTCAGCAAGGTGTTGCTTTTGAGACTACATAACACAGATGCATTGATCTGTAGGGACTCCATTTGTGTAAACAACCATGGTGGTCAGAAAGCCTGGAGAGCCCCTAGAATATGCAACTGCCACATGGAGATGGGTGAACCTGTTGTGTGACATAAGTTGTTGCATCACCACACCCAACTGTAGTGTGTGTGGGTCATCAAGGTGTGGCTTTTGAGACTACATAACACAGATGCATTCATCTATAGGGACTCAATTTGTGTCAAACAACCATGGTGGTCAGAAAGCCCAGAGAGCCCCTAGAATATGCAACTGCCATATGGAGATGGGTGAACCTGTAGTGTGACAGAAGCAGTTGCATCACCACAGCCAACTGGAGTGTGTGTGGGTCATCAAGGTGTGGATTTTGAGTCTACATAACACAAATGCATTGATCTCTAGGGACTCCATTTATGTCAAACAACCATGGTGGTCAGAAATCCCAGAGAGCCCTAGAATATGCAGTTGCCACATGGAGATGGATGAACCTGGAGTGTGATAGAAGCAGTTGAATCACCACACCCAACTGGAGTGTGTGTGGGTCATCAAGGTGTGGATTTTGAGACTACATAACACATATGCATTGATCTGAGGGACTCCATTTGTGTCAAACAACCATGGTGGTCAGAAAGCCCAGAGATCCCCTAGAATATGCAACTGCCATATGGTGATGGGTGAACCTGCAATGTGACAGAAGCAGTTGCATCACCACACCGAACTGGAGTGTGTGTGGGTCATCCAGGTGTGGCTTTTGAGAGTACATAACACAGATGCATTGATCTGTAGGGACTGTATTTTTGTCAAACAACCATGGTGGTCAGAAAGCCCAGAGAGCCCCTAGAATATGCAACTGTCACATGGAGATGGGTGAACCTGTAGCATGACAGAAGTAGTTGCATCACCACACCCAACTGGAGTGTGTGTGGGTCATCAAGGTGTGGCTTTTGAGACTACATAACACAGATGCATTGATCAGTAGGGACTCCATTTGTGTCAAAAAACCATGGTGGTCAGAAAGCCTAGAGAGACCCTAGAATATGCAACTGCCACATGGAGATGGGTGAACCTACAGTGTGACAGAAGCAGTGGCATCACCACACCGAACTAGAGTATGTGTGGGTCATCAAGGTGTGGCTTTTGAGACTACATAACATAGATGCATTGATCTTTAGAGACTCCGGTTGTGTCAAACAACCATGGTGGTCAGAAAGCCCAGAGAGCCCCTAGAATATGCAACTGTCACATGGAGATGGGTTAACCTGCAGCATGACAGAAGTAGTTGCATCACCACACTCAACTGGAGTGCGTGTGGGTCATCAAGGTGTGGCTTTTGAGACTACATAACACAGATGCATTGCTCAGTAGGGACTCCATTTGTGTCAAACAACCATGGTGGTCAGAAACCCTAGAGAGCCCCTAGAATATGCAACTTCCACATGGTGATGGGTGAACTTGCAGTCTGACAGAAGAGGTTGCATCACCACACCCAACTAGAGTGTGTATGGGTCATCAAGGTGTGGCTTTTAAGACTACATAACACCGATGCATTGAACTCTAGGGGCTCCATTTGTGTCAAACAGCCATGGTGGTCAGAAAGCCTAGAGAGCCCCTAGAATATGCAACTACCACATGGTGACGGGTGAACCTCCAGTGTGACAGAAGCAGTTGCATCACCACACCGAACTAGAGTCTGTGTATGTCATCAATGTGTGGCTTTTGAGACTACATAACACAGATGCATTTAGGGAGTCCATTTGTGTCAAACAACCATGGTGGTTTGAAAGCCCAGAGAGCCCCTAGAATATGCAACTGCCACATGGAGATGGTGAACCTGGAGTGTGACAGAAGCAGTTGCATCACCACACCCAACTAGAGTGTGTGTGAGTCATCAAGGTGTGGCTTTTGAGACTACATAACAAAGATGCATTGATCTGTAGGGACTCCATTTGTGTTAAACAACCATGGTGGTCAGAAAGCCTGGAGAGCCCCTAGAATATGCAACTGCCACATGGAGATGGGTGAACCTGTAGTGTGACAGAAGCAGTTGCATCACCACACCCAACTGGAGTGTGTGTGGGTCATCAAGGTGTGGATTTTGAGACTAAATAACACCGATGTATTGATCTCTAGGGACTCCATTTGTGTCAAACAACCATCATGGTCAAAAATCCTAGAGAGCCCCTAGAATATGCAACTGCCACATGGAGATGGGTGAACCTGCAGTGTGACAGAAGCAGTTGCATCACCACACCCGACTAGAGTGTGTGTGGGTCATCAAGGTGTGGATTTTGAGACTACATAACACAGATGCATTGATCTCTTGGGACTCCATTAGTGTCAAACAACCATGGTTGTCAGAAAGCCCAGAGGGCCCCTAGAATTTGCAACTGCCACATGGAGATGGGTGAACCTGTAGTATGACAGAAGCAGTTGCAACACCACACCCAACTGGAGTGTGTGTGGGTCATCAAGGTGTGGCTTTTGAGAATACATAATAGAGATGCATTCATCTGTAGAGACTCAATTTGTGTCAAACAACCATGGTGGCCAGAAAGCCTAGAGATCCCCTAGAATATGCAACTGCCACATGGAGATGGGTGAACCTGCTGTGTGACAGAAGCAGTTGCATCACCACACCTAACTGGAGTGTGTGTGTGGGTCATCAAGGTGTGGCTTTTGAGACTACATAACACATATGCATTGATCTGTAGGGACTCCATTTGTGTTAAACAACCATGGTGGTCAGAAAGCGCAGAGAGCCCCTAGAATATGCAACTGCCACATGGAGAAGGGTGAACCTGCAGTATGACAGAAGCAGTTGCATCACCACAGCGACCTAGAGTGTGTGTGGGTCATCAAGGTGTGGCTATTGAGACTACATAACACAGATGCATTGATCTGTAGGGACTCCATTTGTGTCAAACAACCATGGTGGTCAGAAAGTCCAGAGAGCCCCTAGAATATGCAACTGCCACATGGAGATGGGCGAAGCTGCAGTGTGACAAAAGCATTTGCATCACCAAACCCAACTAGAGTGTGTGTGTGTCATCAAGGTGTGGCTTTTGAGAGTACATAACATAGATGCATTGATCTCTAGGGACTCCATTTGTGTCAAATATCCATGGTGGTCAGAAAGCCCACAGAGTCCCTAGAATATGCAACTGCCACATTGAGATGGGTGAACCAATGTGACAGAAGTAGTTGCATCACCACACCCAACTGGAGTGCATGTGGGTCATCAAGGTGTAGCTTTTGAGACTACATAACGCAGATTCATTGATCTCTAGGGACTCCATTTGTGTCAAACAACCATGGTGGTCAGAAAGCCCAGAGAGCCCATAGAATATGCAATTGCCA
Source organism: Avena sativa (assembly GCA_916181665.1). Lineage (NCBI taxonomy): Eukaryota > Viridiplantae > Streptophyta > Magnoliopsida > Poales > Poaceae > Avena > Avena sativa. The sequence continues at coordinate 328,524,648 of OV702289.1, forward strand.
CATGGAGATGGTTGAACCTGCAATGTGACAGAAGCAGTTGCATCACCACACCGAACTGGAGTGTGTGTGGGTCATCAAGGTGTGGCTTTTGAGAGTACATAACACAGATGCATTGATCTTTGGGGACTCCATTTGTGTCAAACAACCATGGTGGTCAGAAAGCCTAGAGAGCCCCTAGAATATGCAACTGTCACATGGAGATGGGTTAACCTGCAGCATTACAGAAGTAGTTGCACCACCACACCCAACTGGACTGTGTGTGGGTCATCAAGGTGTGGCTTTTGAGACTACATAACACAGATGCATTGATCAATAGGGACTCCATTTGTGTCAAACAACCATGGTGGTCAGAAAGCCTACAGAGCCCCTAGAATATGCAACTACCACATGGAGATGGGTGTACCTGGAGTGTGACAGAAGCAGTGGCATCACCACACCGAACTAGAGTGTGTGTGGGTCATCAGGGTGTGGATTTTGAGACTACATAACATAAATGCATTGATCTGTAGAGACTCCGTTTGTGTCAAACAACCATGGTGGTCAGAAAGCCCAGAGAGCCCCTAGAATATGCAACTGTCACATGGAGATGGGTTAACCTGCAGCATGACAGAAGTAGTTGCATCACCACACTCAACTGGAGTGTGTGTGGGTCATCAAGGTGTGGCTTTTGAGACTACAGAACACAGATGCATTGATCAGTAGGGACTCCATTTGTGTCAAACAACCATGGTGGTCAGAAAGCCTAGAGAGCCCCTAGAATATGCAACTTCCACATGGAGATGGGTGAACCTGCAGTCTGACGGAAGAGGTTGCATCACCACACCCAACTAGAGTGTGTATGGGTCATCAAGGTGTGGCTTTTAAGACTACATAACACAGATGCATTGATCTCTAGGGGCTCCATTTGTGTCAAACAACCATGGTGGTCAGAAAGCCTAGAGAGCCCCTAGAATATGCAACTGCCACATGGAGATGGGTGAACCTGCAGTGTGACAGAAGCAGTTGCATCACCACACCGAACTAGAGTCTGTGTAGGTCATCAAGGTGTGGCTTTTGAGACTACATAACACAGATGCATTGATTTGCAGGGAGTCCATTTGTTTTAAACAACCATGGTGGTTCGAAAGTCTAGAGAGCCCCTAGAATATGCAACTGCCAGATGGAGATAGTGAACCTGGAGTGTGACAGAAGCAGTTGCATGACCACACCCAACTAGAGTGTGTGTGGGTCATAAAGGTGTGGCTTTTGGGACTACATAACACAAATGCATTGATCTGTAGGGACTCCATTTGTGTCAAACAACCATGGTGGTCAGAAACCCTGGAGAGCCCCTAGAATATGCAACTTCCACATGGAGATGGGTGAACCTGCAGTGTGACAGAAGCAGTTACATCACCACACCCGACTGGAGTATGTGTGGGTCATCAAGGTGTGGCTTTTGAGACTACATAACACAGATGCATTGATCTCTAGGGACTCCATTTGTGCCAAACAACCATGGTTGTCAGAAAGCCCAGAGAGCCCCTAGAATTTGCAACTGCCACATGGAGATGGGTGAACCTGCAGTATGACAGAAGCAATTGCATCACCACACCCAACTGGAGTGTGTGTGGGTCATCAAGGTGTGGCTTTTGAGACTACATAACACAGATGCATTCATCTATAGACACTCAATTTGTGTCAAACAACCATGGTGGTCAGAAAGCCTAGAGATCCCCTAGAATATGCAACTGCCACATGGAGATGGGTGAACCTGCTGTGTGACAGAAGCAGTTCCATCACCACACCTAACTGGAGTGTGTGTGGGTCATCAAGGTGTGGCTTTTGAGACTACATAACACAAATGCATTGATATCTAGGGACTCCATTTATGTCAAACAACCATGGTGGTCAAAAAGCCCAGAGAGCCCCTAGAATATGCAACTGCCACATGGAGATGGATGAACCTGGAGTGTGATAGAAGTAGTTGCATCACCACACCCAACTGGAGTGTGTGTGGGTCATCAAGGTGTGGCTTTTGAGACTACATAACACATATGCATTGATCTGTAGGGACTCCATTTGTGTCAAACAACCATGGTGGTCAGAAAGCCCAGAGAGCCCCTAGAATATGCAACTGCCACATGGAGATGGGTGAATCTGCAGTGTGACAGAAGCAGTTGCATCACCACACCTGACTGGAGTGTGTGTGGGTCATCAAGGTGTGTCTTTTGAGACTACATAACACAGATGCATTGATCTCTAGGGACTCCATTTGTGTCAAACAACCATGGTTGTCAGAAAGCCCAGAGAGCCCCTGGAATTTGCAACTGCCACATGGAGATGGGTGAACCTGCAGTATGACAGAAGCAGTTGCATCACCACACCCAACTGGAGTGTGTGTGGGTCATCAAGGTGTGGATTTTGAGACTACATAACACAGATGCATTCATCTGTAGAGACTCAATTTGTGTCAAACAACTATGGTGGTCAGAAAGCCTAGAGATCCCCTAGAATATGCAACTGCCACATGGAGATGGGTGAACCTGCTGTGTGACAGAAGCAGTTGTGTCACCAGACCTAACTGGAGTGTGTGTGGGTCATCAAGGTGTGGCTTTTGAGACTACATAACATAGATGCATTGATATCTAGGGACTCCATTTGTGTCAAACAACCATGGTTGTCAGAAAGCCCAGAGAGCCCCTAGCATTTGCAACTGCCACACGGAGATGGGTGAACCTGCAGTATGACAGAAGCAGTTGCATCACCACACCCAACTGGAGTGTGTGTGGGTCATCAAGGTGTGGCTTTCGAGACTACATAACACAGATGCATTCATCTGTAGAGACTCAATTTGTGTCAAACAACCATGGTGGTCAGAAAGCCTAGAGATCCCCTAGAATATGCAACCGCCACATGGAGATCGGTGAACCTGCTGTGTGACAGAAGCAGTTGCATCACCACACCTAACTGGAGTGTGTGTGGGTCATCAAGGTGTGGCTTTTGAGACTACATAACACAGATGCATTGATCTCTAGGGACTCCATTTATGTCAAACAACCATGGTGGTCAGAAAGCCCAGAGAGCCCCTAGAATATGCAACTGCCACATGGAGATGGATGAACCTGGAGTGTGATAGAAGCAGTTGCATCACCACACCCAATTGGAGTGTGTCTGGGCCATCAAGGTGTGGCTTTTGAGACTACATCACACAGATGCATTGATCTGTAGGGACTCCATTTGTGTCAAACAACCATGGTGGTCAGAAAGCCCAGAGAGCCTCTAGAATATGCAACTGCCACATGGAGATGGGTGAACCTGCAGTATGACAGAAGCAGTTGCATCACCACACTGAACTGGAGTGTGTGTGGGTCATCAAGGTGTGGCTTTTGAGACTACATAACACAGATGCATTGATCTCTAGGGACTCCATTTGTGTCAAACAACCATGGTTGTCAGAAAGCCCAGAGAGCCCCTAGAATTTGCAACTGCCACATGGAGATGGGTGAACCTGCAATATGACAGAAGCAATTGCATCACCACACCCAACTGGAGTGTGTGTGGGTCATCAAGGTGTGGCTTTTGAGACTACATAACACAGATGCATTCATCTGTAGAGACTCAATTTGTGTCAAACAACCATGGTGGTCAGAAAGCCTAGAGATCCCCTAGAATATGCAACTGCCACATGGAGATGGGTGAACCTGCTTTGTGACAGAAGCAGTTCCATCACCACACCTAACTGGAGTGTGTGTGGGTCATCAAGGTGTGGCTTTTGAGACTACATAACACAAATGCATTGATATCTAGGGACTCCATTTATGTCAAACAACCATGGTGGTCAAAAAGCCCAGAGATCCCCTAGAATATGCAACTGCCACATGGAGATGGATGAACCTGGAGTGTGATAGAAGTAGTTGCATCACCACACCCAACTGGAGTGTGTGTGGGTCATCAAGGTGTGGCTTTTGAGACTACATAACACATATGCATTGATCTGTAGGGACACCATTTGTGTCAAACAACCATGGTGGTCAGAAAGCCCAGAGAGCCCCTAGAATATGCAACTGCCACATGGAGATGGGTGAATCTGCAGTGTGACAGAAGCAGTTGCATCACCACACCTGACTGGAGTGTGTGTGGGTCATCAAGGTGTGTCTTTTGAGACTACATAACACAGATGCATTGATCTCTTGGGACTCCATTTGTGCAAACAACCATGGTTGTCAGAAAGCCCAGAGAGCCCCTGGAATTTGCAACTGCCACATGGAGATGGGTGAACCTGAAGTATGACAGAAGCAGTTGCATCACCACACCCAACTGGAGTGTGTGTGGGTCATCAAGGTGTGGCTTTTGAGACTACAGAACACAGATGCATTGATCAGTAGGGACTCCATTTGTGTCAAACAACCATGGTGGTCAGAAAGCCTAGAGAGCCCCTAGAATTTGCAACTGACACATGGAGATGGGTGAACCTGCAGCATGACAGAAGTAGTTGCACCACCACACCCAACTGGACTATGTGTGGGTCATAAAGGTGTGGCTTTTGAGACTACATAACACAGATGCATTGATCAATAGGGACTCCATTTGTGTCAAACAACCATGGTGGTCAGAAAGCCTACAGAGCCCCTAGAATATGCAACTGCCACATGGAGATGGGTGTACCTGGAGTGTGACAGAAGCAGTGGCATCACCACACCGAACTAGAGTGTGTGTGGGTCATCAGGGTGTGGATTTTGAGACTACATAACATAAATGCATTGATCTGTAGAGACTCCGTTTGTGTCAAACAACCATGGTGGTCAGAAAGCCCAGAGAGCCCCTAGAATATGCAACTGTCACATGGAGATGGGTTAACCTGCAGCATGACAGAAGTAGTTGCATCACCACACTCAACTGGAGTGTGTGTGGGTCATCAAGGTGTGGCTTTTGAGACTACAGAACACAGATGCATTGATCAGTTGGGACTCCATTTGTGTCAAACAACCATGGTGGTCAGAAAGCCTAGAGAGCCCCTAGAATATGCAACTTCCACATGGAGATGGGTGAACCTGCCGTCTGACAGAAGAGGTTGCATCACCACACCCAACTAGAGTGTGTATGGGTCATCAAGGTGTGGCTTTTAAGACTACATAACACAGATGCATTGATCTCTAGGGGCTCCATTTGTGTCAAACAACCATGGTGGTCAGAAAGCCTAGAGAGCCCCTAGAATATGCAACTGCCACATGGAGATGGGTGAACCTGCAGTGTGACAGAAGCAGTTGCATCACCACACCGAACTAGAGTCTGTGTAGGTCATCAAGGTGTGGCTTTTGAGACTACATAACACAGATGCATTGATTTGTAGGGAGTCCATTTTTTTAATCAACCATGGTGGTTCGAAAGTCCAGAGAGCCCCTAGAATATGCAACTGCCAGATGGAGATAGTGAACCTGGAGTGTGACAGAAGCAGTTGCATGACCACACCCAACTAGAGTGTGTGTGGGTCATAAAGGTGTGGCTTTTGGGACTACATAACACAAATGCATTGATCTGTAGGGACTCCATTTGTGTCAAACAACCATGGTGGTCAGAAAGCCTGGAGAGCCCCTAGAATATGCAACTGCCACATGGAGATGGGTGGACCTATAGTGTGATAGAAGCAGTTGCATCACCATACCCAACTGGAGTGTGTGTGGGTCATCAAGGTTTGGATTTTGAGACTAAATAACACCAATGTATTGATCTCTAGGGACTCCATTTGTGTAAAACAACCATCGTGGTCAAAAATCCTAGAGAGCCCCAAGAATATGCAACTTCCACATGGAGATGGGTGAACCTGCAGTGTGACAGAAGCAGTTACATCACCACACCCGACTGGAGTGTGTGTGGGTCATCAAGGTGTGGCTTTTGAGACTACATAACACAGATGCATTGATCTCTAGGGACTCCATTTGTGTCAAACAACCATGGTTGTCAGAAAGCCCAGAGAGCCCCTAGAATTTGCAACTGCCACATGGAGATGGGTGAACCTGCAGTATGACAGAAGCACTTGCATCACCACACCCAACTGGAGTGTGTGTGGGTCATCAAGGTGTGGCTTTTGAGACTACATAACACAGATGCATTCATCTGTAGAGACTCAATTTGTGTCAAACAACCATGGTGGTCAGAAAGCCTAGAGATCCCCTAGAATATGCAACTGCCACATGGAGATGGGTGAACCTGCTGTGTGACAGAAGCAGTTGCATCACCACACCTAACTGGAGTGTGTGTGGGTCATCAAGGTGTGGCTTTTGAGACTACATAACACAAATGCATTGATCTCTAGGGACTCCATTTATGTCAAACAACCATGATGGTCAAAAAGCCCAGAGAGCCCCTAGAATATGCAACTGCCACGTGGAGAAGGGTGAACCTGCAGTATGACAGAAGCAGTTGCATCACCACACTGACCTAGAGTGTGTGTGGGTCATCAAGGTGTGGCTTTTGAGACTACATAACACAGATGCATTGATCTGTAGGGACTCCATTTGTGTCAAACAACCATGGTGGTCAGAAAGTCCAGAGAGCCCCTAGAATATGCAACTGCCACATGGAGATGGGTGAAGCTGCAGTGTGACAAAAGCATTTGCATCACCAAACCCAACTAGAGTGTGTGTGTGTCATCAAGGTGTGGCTTTTGAGAGTACATAACATAGATGCATTGATCTCTAGGGACTCCATTTGTGTCAAATAACCATGGTGGTCAGAAAGCCCACAGAGTCCCTAGAATATGCAACTACCACATTGTGATGGGTGAACCAATGTGACAGAAGTAGTTGCATCACCACACCCAACTGGAGTGCATGTGGGTCATCAAGGTGTAGCTTTTGAGACTACATAACGCAGATTCATTGATCTCTAGGGACTCCATTTGTGTCAAACAACCATGGTGGTCAGAAAGCCCAGAGAGCCCCTAGAATATGCAATTGCCACATGGAGATGGGTGAACCTGCAATGTGACAGAAGCAGTTGCATCACCACACCGAACTGGAGTATGTGTGGGTCATCAAGGTGTGGCTTTTGAGAGTACATAACACAGATGCATTGATCTTTGGGGACTCCATTTGTGTCAAACAACCATGGTGGTCAGAAAGCCTAGAGAGCCCCTAGAATATGCAACTGTCACATGGAGATGGGTGAACCTGCAGCATTACAGAAGTAGTTGCACCACCACACCCAACTGGACTGTGTGTGGGTCATCAAGGTGTGGCTTTTGAGACTACATAACACAGATGCATTGATCAATAGGGACTCCATTTGTGTCAAACAACCATGGTGGTCAGAAAGCCTACAGAGCCGCTAGAATATGCAACTGCCACATGGAGATGGGTGTACCTGCAGTGTGACAGAAGCAGTGGCATCACCACACCGAACTAGAGTGTGTGTGGGTCATCAGGGTGTGGATTTTGAGACTACATAACATAAATGCATTGATCTGTAGAGACTCCGTTTGTGTCAAACAACCTTGGTGGTCAGAAAGCCCAGAGAGCCCTTAGAATATGCAACTGTCACATGGAGATGGGTTAACCTGCAGCATGACAGAAGTAGTTGCATCACCACACTCAACTGGAGTGTGTGTGGGTCATCAAGGTGTGGCTTTTGAGACTACAGAACACAGATGCATTGATCAGTAGGGACTCCATTTGTGTCAAACAACCATGGTGGTCAGAAAGCCTAGAGAGCCCCTAGAATATGCAACTTCCACATGGAGATGGGTGAACCTGCAGTCTGACAGAAGAGGTTGCATCACCACACCCAACTAGAGTGTGTATGGGTCATCAAGGTGTGGCTTTTAAGACTACATAACACAGATGCATTGATCTCTAGGGGCTCCATTTGTGTCAAACAACCATGGTGGTCAGAAAGCCTAGAGAGCCCCTAGAATATGCAACTGCCACATGGAGATGTGTGAACCTGAAGTGTGACAGAAGCAGTTGCATCACCACACCGAACTAGAGTCTGTGTAGGTCATCAAGGTGTGGCTTTTGAGACTACATAACACAGATGCATTGATTTGCAGGGAGTCCATTTGTGTCAAACAACCATGGTGGTTCGAAAGTCCAGAGAGCCCCTAGAATATGCAACTGCCAGATGGAGATAGTGAACCTGGAGTGTGACAGAAGCAGTTGCGTGACCACACCCAACTAGAGTGTGTGTGGGTCATAAAGGTGTGGCTTTTGGGACTACATAACACAAATGCATTGATCTGTAGGGACTCCATTTGTGTCAAACAACCATGGTGGTCAGAAAGCCTGGAGAGCCCCTAGAATATGCAACTGCCACATGGAGATGGATGAACCTGGAGTGTGATAGAAGCAGTTGCATCACCACACCCAATTGGAGTGTGTGTGGGTCATCAAGGTGTGGCTTTTGAGACTACATAACACAGATGCATTGATCTGTAGGGACTCCATTTGTGTCAAACAACCATGGTGGTGAGAAAGCCCATAGAGCCTCTAGAATATGCAACTGCCACATGGAGATGGGTGAACCTGCAGTATGACAAAAGCAGTTGCATCACCACACTGAACTAGAGTGTGTGTGGGTTATCAAGGTGTGGCTTTTGAGACTACATAACACAGATGCATTGATCAGTAGGGACTCGATTTGTGTCAAACAACCATGGTGGTCAGAAAGCCTAGAGAGCCCCTAGAATATGCAACTTCCACATGGAGATGGGTGAACCTGCAGTCTGACAGAAGAGGTTGCATCACCACACCCAACTAGAGTGTGTCTGGGTCATCAAGGTGTGGCTTTTAAGACTACATAACACAGATGCATTGATCTCTAGGGGCTCCATTTGTGTCAAACAACCATGGTGGTCAGAAAGCCTAGAGAGCCCCTAGAATATGCAACTGCCACATGGAGATGTGTGAACCTGCAGTGTGACAGAAGCAGTTGCATCACCACACCGAACTAGAGTCTGTGTAGGTCATCAAGGTGTGGCTTTTGAGACTACATAACACAGATGCATTGATTTGCAGGGAGTCCATTTGTGTCAAACAACCATGGTGGTTCGAAAGTCCAGAGAGCCCCTAGAATATGCAACTGCCAGATGGAGATAGTGAACCTGGAGTGTGACAGAAGCAGTTGCGTGACCACACCCAACTAGAGTGTGTGTGGGTCATAAAGGTGTGGCTTTTGGGACTACATAACACAAATGCATTGATCTGTAGGGACTCCATTTGTGTCAAACAACCATGGTGGTCAGAAAGCCTGGAGAGCCCCTAGAATATGCAACTGCCACATGGAGATGGATGAACCTGGAGTGTGATAGAAGCAGTTGCATCACCACACCCAATTGGAGTGTGTGTGGGTCATCAAGGTGTGGCTTTTGAGACTACATAACACAGATGCATTGATCTGTAGGGACTCCATTTGTGTCAAACAACCATGGTGGTCAGAAAGCCCATAGAGCCTCTAGAATATGCAACTGCCACATGGAGATGGGTGAACCTGCAGTATGACAGAAGCAGTTGCATCACCACACTGAACTAGAGTGTGTGTGGGTCATCAAGGTGTGGCTTTTGAGACTACATAACACAGATGCATTGATCTGTAGGGACTCCATTTGTGTCAAACAACCATGGTGGTCAGAAATCCTGGAGAGCCCCTAGAATATGCAACTGCCACATGGAGATGGGTGAACCTGTAGTGTGACAGAAGCAGTTGCATCACCACACCCAACTGGAGTGTGTGTAGGTCATCAAAGTGTGGATTTTGAGACTAAATAACACCGATGTATTGATCTCTAGGGACTCCATTTGTGTCAAACAACCATCGTGGTCAAAAATCCTAGAGAGCCCCAAGAATATGCAACTTCCACATGGAGATGGGTGAACCTGCAGTGTGACAGAAGCAGTTACATCACCACACCCGACTGGAGTATGTGTGGGTCATCAAGGTGTGGCTTTTGAGACTACATAACAAAGATGCATTGATCTCTAGGGACTCCATTTGTGCCAAACAACCATGGTTGTCAGAAAGCCCAGAGAGCCCCTAGAATTTGCAACTGCCACATGGAGATGGGTGAACCTGCAGTATGACAGAAGCAATTGCATCACCACACCCAACTGGAGTGTGTGTGGGTCATCAAGGTGTGGCTTTTCAGACTACATAACACAGATGCATTCATCTATAGAGACTCAATTTGTGTCAAACAACCATGGTGGTCAGAAATCCTAGAGATCCCCTAGAATATGCAACTGCCACATGGAGATGGGTGAACCTGCTGTGTGACAGAAGCAGTTCCATCACCACACCTAACTGGAGTGTGTGTGGGTCATCAAGGTGTGGCTTTTGAGACTACATAACACAAATGCATTGATATCTAGGGACTCCATTTATGTCAAACAACCATGGTGGTCAAAAAGCCCAGAGAGCCCCTAGAATATGCAACTGCCACATGGAGATGGATGAACCTGGAGTGTGATAGAAGTAGTTGCATCACCACACCCAACTGGAGTGTGTGTGGGTCATCAAGGTGTGGCTTTTGAGACTACATAACACATATGCATTGATCTGTAGGGACTCCATTTGTGTCAAACAACCATGGTGGTCAGAAAGCCCAGAGAGCCCCTAGAATATGCAACTGCCACATGGAGATGGGTGAATCTGCAGTGTGACAGAAGCAGTTGCATCACCACACCTGACTGGAGTGTGTGTGGGTCATCAAGGTGTGTCTTTTGAGACTACATAACACAGATGCATTGATCTCTAGGGACTCCATTTGTGTCAAACAACCATGGTTGTCAGAAAGCCCAGAGAGCCCCTGGAATTTGCAACTGCCACATGGAGATGGGTGAACCTGCAGTATGACAGAAGCAGTTGCATCACCACACCCAACTGGAGTGTGTGTGGGTCATCAAGGTGTGGATTTTGAGACTACATAACACAGATGCATTCATCTGTAGAGACTCAATTTGTGTCAAACAACTATGGTGGTCAGAAAGCCTAGAGATCCCCTAGAATATGCAACTGCCACATGGAGATGGGTGAACCTGCTGTGTGACAGAAGCAGTTGCGTCACCAGACCTAACTGGAGTGTGTGTGGGTCATCAAGGTGTGGTTTTTGAGACTACATAACATAGATGCATTGATATCTAGGGACTCCATTTGTGTCAAACAACCATGGTTGTCAGAAAGCCCAGAGAGCCCCTAGCATTTGCAACTGCCACACGGAGATGGGTGAACCTGCAGTATGACAGAAGCAGTTGCATCACCACACCCAACTGGAGTGTGTGTGGGTCATCAAGGTGTGGCTTTCGAGACTACATAACACAGATGCATTCATCTGTAGAGACTCAATTTGTGTCAAACAACCATGGTGGTCAGAAAGCCTAGAGATCCCCTAGAATATGCAACCGCCACATTGAGATCGGTGAACCTGCTGTGTGACAGAAGCAGTTGCATCACCACACCTAACTGGAGTGTGTGTGGGTCATCAAGGTGTGGCTTTTGAGACTACATAACACAGATGCATTGATCTCTAGGGACTCCATTTATGTCAAACAACCATGGTGGTCAGAAAGCCCAGAGAGCCCCTAGAATATGCAACTGCCACATGGAGATGGATGAACCTGGAGTGTGATAGAAGCAGTTGCATCACCACACCCAATTGGAGTGTGTCTGGGCCATCAAGGTGTGGCTTTTGAGACTACATCACACAGATGCATTGATCTATAGGGACTCCATTTGTGTCAAACAACCATGGTGGTCAGAAAGCCCAGAGAGCCTCTAGAATATGCAACTGCCACATGGAGATGGGTGAACCTGCAGTATGACAGAAGCAGTTGCATCACCACACTGAACTGGAGTGTGTGTGGGTCATCAAGGTGTGGCTTTTGAGACTACATAACACAGATGCATTGATCTCTAGGGACTCCATTTGTGTCAAACAACCATGGTTGTCAGAAAGCCCAGAGAGCCCCTAGAATTTGCAACTGCCACATGGAGATGGGTGAACCTGCAATATGACAGAAGCAATTGCATCACCACAGCCAACTGGAGTGTGTGTGGGTCATCAAGGTGTGGCTTTTGAGACTACATAACACAGATGCATTCATCTGTAGAGACTCAATTTGTGTCAAACAACCATGGTGGTCAGAAAGCCTAGAGATCCCCTAGAATATGCAACTGCCACATGGAGATGGGTGAACCTGCTTTGTGACAGAAGCAGTTCCATCACCACACCTAACTGGAGTGTGTGTGGGTCATCAAGGTGTGGCTTTTGAGACTACATAACACAAATGCATTGATATCTAGGGACTCCATTTATGTCAAACAACCATGGTGGTCAAAAAGCCCAGAGATCCCCTAGAATATGCAACTGCCACATGGAGATGGATGAACCTGGAGTGTGATAGAAGTAGTTGCATCACCACACCCAACTGGAGTGTGTGTGGGTCATCAAGGTGTGGCTTTTGAGACTACATAACACATATGCATTGATCTGTAGGGACTCCATTTGTGTCAAACAACCATGGTGGTCAGAAAGCCCAGAGAGCCCCTAGAATATGCAACTGCCACATGGAGATGGGTGAATCTGCAGTGTGACAGAAGCAGTTGCATCACCACACCTGACTGGAGTGTGTGTGGGTCATCAAGGTGTGTCTTTTGAGACTACATAACACAGATGCATTGATCTCTAGGGACTCCATTTGTGCAAACAACCATGGTTGTCAGAAAGCCCAGAGAGCCCCTGGAATTTGCAACTGCCACATGGAGATGGGTGAACCTGAAGTATGACAGAAGCAGTTGCATCACCACACCCAACTGGAGTGTGTGTGGGTCATCAAGGTGTGGCTTTTGAGACTACATAACACAGATGCATTCATCTGTAGAGACTCAATTTGTGTCAAACAACTATGGTGGTCAGAAAGCCTAGAGATCCCCTAGAATATGCAACGGCCACATGGAGATGGGTGAACCTGCTGTGTGACAGAAGCAGTTGCGTCACCAGACCTAACTGGAGTGTGTGTGGGTCATCAAGGTGTGGCTTTTGAGACTACATAACATATATGCATTGATCTCTAGGGACTCCATTTGTGTCAAACAACCATGGTTGTCAGAAAGCCCAGAGAGCCCCTAGCATTTGCAACTGCCACACGGAGATGGGTGAACCTGCAGTATGACAGAAGCAGTTGCATCACCACACCCAACTGGAGTGTGTGTGGTTCATCAAGGTGTGGCTTTCGAGACTACATAACAAAGATGCATTCATCTGTAGAGACTCAATTTGTGTCAAACAACCATGGTGGTCAGAAATCCTAGAGATCCCCTAGAATATGCAACCGCCACATGGAGATCGGTGAACCTGCTGTGTGACAGAAGCAGTTGCATCACCACACCTAACTGGAGTGTGTGTGGGTCATCAAGGTGTGGCTTTTGAGACTACATAACACAGATGCATTGATCTCTAGGGACTCCATTTATGTCAAACAACCATGGTGGTCAGAAAGCCCAAAGAGCCCCTAGAATATGCAACTGCCACATGGAGATGGATGAACCTGGAGTGTGATAGAAGCAGTTGCATCACCACACCCAATTGGAGTGTGTGTGGGTCATCAAGGTGTGGCTTTTGAGACTACATAACACAGATGCATTGATCTGTAGGGACTCCATTTGTGTCAAACAACCATGGTGGTCAGAAAGCCCAGAGAGCCTCTAGAATATGCAACTGCCACATGGAGATGGGTGAACCTGCAGTATGACAGAAGCAGTTGCATCACCACACTGAACTGGAGTGTGTGTGGGTCATCAAGGTGTGGCTTTTGAGACTACATAACACAGATGCATTGATCTGTAGGGACTCCATTTGTGTCAAACAACCATGGTGGTCAGAAAGCCTGGAGAGCCCCTAGAATATGCAACTGCCACATGGAGATGGGTGAACCTGTAGTGTGACAGAAGCAGTTGCATCACCACACCCAACTGGAGTGTGTGTGGGTCATAAAAGTGTGGCTTTTGAGACTAAATAACACCGATGTATTGATCTCTAGGGACTCCATTTGTGTCAAACAACCATGGTGGTCAAAAATCCTAGAGAGCCCCTAGAATATGCAACTGCCACATGGAGATGGGTGAACCTGAAGTGTGACAGAAGCAGTTGCATCACCACACCCGACTGGAGTGTGTGTGGGCCATCAAGGTGTGGCTTTTGAGACTACATAACACATATGCATTGATCTCTAGGGACTCCATTTATGTCAAACAACCATGGTGGTCAGAAAGCCCAGAGAGCCCCTAGAATATGCAACTGCCACATGGAGATGGATGAACCTGGAGTGTGATAGAACAAGTTGCATCACCACACCCAACTAGAGTGTGTGTGGGTCATCAAGGTGTGGCTTTTGAGACTACATAACACAGATGCATTGATCTGTAGGGACTCCATTTGTATGAAACAACCATGGTGGTCAGAAAGCCCAGAGAGCCCCTAGAATATGCAACTGCCACATGGAGATGGGTGAACCTGCAGTATGACAGAAGCAGATGCATCACCACACCGAACTAGAGTGTGTGTGGGTCATCAAGGTGTGGCTTTTGAGACTACATAACACAGATGCATTGATCTGTAGGGACTCCATTTGTGTCAAACAACCATGGTTGTCAGAAATCCTGGAGAGCCCCTAGAATATGCAACTGCCACATGGAGATGGGTGAACCTGTAGTGTGACAGAAGCAGTTGCATCACCACACCCAACTGGAGTGTGTGTGGGTCATCAAGGTGTGGCTTTTGAGACTAAATAACACCGATGTATTGATCTCTAGGGACTCCATTTGTGTCAAACAACCATGGTGGTCAAAAATCCTAGAGAGCCCCTAGAATATGCAACTGCCACATGGAGATGGGTGAACCTGAAGTGTGACAGAAGCAGTTGCATCACCACACCTGACTGGAGTGTGTGTGGGTCATCAAGGTGTGGCTTTTGAGACTACATAACACATATGCATTGATCTCTAGGGACTGCATTTATGTCAAACAACCATGGTGGTCAGAAAGCCCAGAGAGCCCCTAGAATATGCAACTGCCACATGGAGATGGGTGAACCTGCAGTGTGACAAAAGCAGTTGCATCACCACACCCGACTGGAGTGTGTGTGGGTCATCAAGGTGTGGCTTTTGAGACTACATAACACGAATGCATTCATCTGTAGAGACTCAATTTGTGTCAAACAACCATGGTGGTCAGAAAGCCTAGAGATCCCCTAGAATATGCAACTGCCACATGGAGATGGGTGAACCTGAAGTGTGACAGAAGCAGTTGCATCACCACACCCGACTGGAGTGTGTGTGGGTCATCAAGGTGTGGCTTTTGAGACTACATAACACATATGCATTGATCTCTAGGGACTCCATTTATGTCAAACAACCATGGTGGTTAGAAAGCCCAGAGAGCCCCTAGAATATGCAACTGCAACATGGAGATGGATGAACCTGGAGTGTGACAGAAGCAGTTGCATCACCACACCCAACTGGAGTGTGTGTGGGTCATCAAGGTGTGGCTTTTGAGACTACATAACACAGATGCATTGATTTGTAGGGACTCCATTTGTGTCAAACAACCATGGTGGTCAGAAAGCCCAGAGAGCCCCTAGAATATGCAACTGCCACATGGAGATGGGTGAACCTGCAATATGACAGAAGCAATTGCATCACCACAGCCAACTGGAGTGTGTGTGGGTCATCAAGGTGTGGCTTTTGAGACTACATAACACAGATGCATTCATCTGTAGAGACTCAATTTGTGTCAAACAACCATGGTGGTCAGAAAGCCTAGAGATCCCCTAGAATATGCAACTGCCACATGGAGATGGGTGAACCTGCTTTGTGACAGAAGCAGTTCCATCACCACACCTAACTGGAGTGTGTGTGGGTCATCAAGGTGTGGCTTTTGAGACTACATAACACAAATGCATTGATATCTAGGGACTCCATTTATGTCAAACAACCATGGTGGTCAAAAAGCCCAGAGATCCCCTAGAATATGCAACTGCCACATGGAGATGGATGAACCTGGAGTGTGATAGAAGTAGTTGCATCACCACACCCAACTGGAGTGTGTGTGGGTCATCAAGGTGTGGCTTTTGAGACTACATAACACATATGCATTGATCTGTAGGGACTCCATTTGTGTCAAACAACCATGGTGGTCAGAAAGCCCAGAGAGCCCCTAGAATATGCAACTGCCACATGGAGATGGGTGAATCTGCAGTGTGACAGAAGCAGTTGCATCACCACACCTGACTGGAGTGTGTGTGGGTCATCAAGGTGTGTCTTTTGAGACTACATAACACAGATGCATTGATCTCTAGGGACTCCATTTGTGCAAACAACCATGGTTGTCAGAAAGCCCAGAGAGCCCCTGGAATTTGCAACTGCCACATGGAGATGGGTGAACCTGAAGTATGACAGAAGCAGTTGCATCACCACACCCAACTGGAGTGTGTGTGGGTCATCAAGGTGTGGCTTTTGAGACTACATAACACAGATGCATTCATCTGTAGAGACTCAATTTGTGTCAAACAACTATGGTGGTCAGAAAGCCTAGAGATCCCCTAGAATATGCAACGGCCACATGGAGATGGGTGAACCTGCTGTGTGACAGAAGCAGTTGCGTCACCAGACCTAACTGGAGTGTGTGTGGGTCATCAAGGTGTGGCTTTTGAGACTACATAACATATATGCATTGATCTCTAGGGACTCCATTTGTGTCAAACAACCATGGTTGTCAGAAAGCCCAGAGAGCCCCTAGCATTTGCAACTGCCACACGGAGATGGGTGAACCTGCAGTATGACAGAAGCAGTTGCATCACCACACCCAACTGGAGTGTGTGTGGTTCATCAAGGTGTGGCTTTCGAGACTACATAACAAAGATGCATTCATCTGTAGAGACTCAATTTGTGTCAAACAACCATGGTGGTCAGAAATCCTAGAGATCCCCTAGAATATGCAACCGCCACATGGAGATCGGTGAACCTGCTGTGTGACAGAAGCAGTTGCATCACCACACCTAACTGGAGTGTGTGTGGGTCATCAAGGTGTGGCTTTTGAGACTACATAACACAGATGCATTGATCTCTAGGGACTCCATTTATGTCAAACAACCATGGTGGTCAGAAAGCCCAAAGAGCCCCTAGAATATGCAACTGCCACATGGAGATGGATGAACCTGGAGTGTGATAGAAGCAGTTGCATCACCACACCCAATTGGAGTGTGTGTGGGTCATCAAGGTGTGGCTTTTGAGACTACATAACACAGATGCATTGATCTGTAGGGACTCCATTTGTGTCAAACAACCATGGTGGTCAGAAAGCCCAGAGAGCCTCTAGAATATGCAACTGCCACATGGAGATGGGTGAACCTGCAGTATGACAGAAGCAGTTGCATCACCACACTGAACTGGAGTGTGTGTGGGTCATCAAGGTGTGGCTTTTGAGACTACATAACACAGATGCATTGATCTGTAGGGACTCCATTTGTGTCAAACAACCATGGTGGTCAGAAAGCCTGGAGAGCCCCTAGAATATGCAACTGCCACATGGAGATGGGTGAACCTGTAGTGTGACAGAAGCAGTTGCATCACCACACCCAACTGGAGTGTGTGTGGGTCATAAAAGTGTGGCTTTTGAGACTAAATAACACCGATGTATTGATCTCTAGGGACTCCATTTGTGTCAAACAACCATGGTGGTCAAAAATCCTAGAGAGCCCCTAGAATATGCAACTGCCACATGGAGATGGGTGAACCTGAAGTGTGACAGAAGCAGTTGCATCACCACACCCGACTGGAGTGTGTGTGGGCCATCAAGGTGTGGCTTTTGAGACTACATAACACATATGCATTGATCTCTAGGGACTCCATTTATGTCAAACAACCATGGTGGTCAGAAAGCCCAGAGAGCCCCTAGAATATGCAACTGCCACATGGAGATGGATGAACCTGGAGTGTGATAGAACAAGTTGCATCACCACACCCAACTAGAGTGTGTGTGGGTCATCAAGGTGTGGCTTTTGAGACTACATAACACAGATGCATTGATCTGTAGGGACTCCATTTGTATGAAACAACCATGGTGGTCAGAAAGCCCAGAGAGCCCCTAGAATATGCAACTGCCACATGGAGATGGGTGAACCTGCAGTATGACAGAAGCAGATGCATCACCACACCGAACTAGAGTGTGTGTGGGTCATCAAGGTGTGGCTTTTGAGACTACATAACACAGATGCATTGATCTGTAGGGACTCCATTTGTGTCAAACAACCATGGTTGTCAGAAATCCTGGAGAGCCCCTAGAATATGCAACTGCCACATGGAGATGGGTGAACCTGTAGTGTGACAGAAGCAGTTGCATCACCACACCCAACTGGAGTGTGTGTGGGTCATCAAGGTGTGGCTTTTGAGACTAAATAACACCGATGTATTGATCTCTAGGGACTCCATTTGTGTCAAACAACCATGGTGGTCAAAAATCCTAGAGAGCCCCTAGAATATGCAACTGCCACATGGAGATGGGTGAACCTGAAGTGTGACAGAAGCAGTTGCATCACCACACCTGACTGGAGTGTGTGTGGGTCATCAAGGTGTGGCTTTTGAGACTACATAACACATATGCATTGATCTCTAGGGACTGCATTTATGTCAAACAACCATGGTGGTCAGAAAGCCCAGAGAGCCCCTAGAATATGCAACTGCCACATGGAGATGGGTGAACCTGCAGTGTGACAAAAGCAGTTGCATCACCACACCCGACTGGAGTGTGTGTGGGTCATCAAGGTGTGGCTTTTGAGACTACATAACACGAATGCATTCATCTGTAGAGACTCAATTTGTGTCAAACAACCATGGTGGTCAGAAAGCCTAGAGATCCCCTAGAATATGCAACTGCCACATGGAGATGGGTGAACCTGAAGTGTGACAGAAGCAGTTGCATCACCACACCCGACTGGAGTGTGTGTGGGTCATCAAGGTGTGGCTTTTGAGACTACATAACACATATGCATTGATCTCTAGGGACTCCATTTATGTCAAACAACCATGGTGGTTAGAAAGCCCAGAGAGCCCCTAGAATATGCAACTGCAACATGGAGATGGATGAACCTGGAGTGTGACAGAAGCAGTTGCATCACCACACCCAACTGGAGTGTGTGTGGGTCATCAAGGTGTGGCTTTTGAGACTACATAACACAGATGCATTGATTTGTAGGGACTCCATTTGTGTCAAACAACCATGGTGGTCAGAAAGCCCAGAGAGCCCCTAGAATATGCAACTGCCACATGGAGATGGGTGAACCTGCAGTATGACCGAAGCAGATGCATCATCACACCGAACTGGAGTGTGTGAGGGTCATCAAGGTGTGGCTTTTGAGACTACATAACACAGATGCATTGATCTGTAGGGACTCCATTTGTGTCAAACAACCATGGTGGTCAGAAAGCCTGGAGAGCCCCTAGAATATGCAACTGCCACATGGAGATGGTGAACCTGGAGTGTGACAGAAGCAGTTGCATCACCACAACCAACTAGAGTGATTGTGGGTCAGCAAGGTGTGGCTTTTGAGACTACATAACACAGATGCATTGATCTGTAGGGACTCCATTTCTGTCAAACAACCATGGTGGTTCGAAAGCCTGGAGAGACCCTAGAATATGCAACTGCCACATGGAGATGGGTGAACCTGTGGTGTGACAGAAGCAGTTGCATCACCACACCCAACTGGAGTGTATGTGGGTCATCAAGGTGTGGCCTTTGAGACAAAATAACACCGATGTATTGATCTCTAGGGACTCCATTTGTGTCAAACAACCATGGTGGTCAAAAAGACTAGAGAGCCCCTAGAATATGCAACTGCCACATGGAGATGGGTGAACCTACAGTGTGACAGAAGCAGTTGCATCACCACACCCGACTGGAGTGTGTGTGGGTCATCAAGGTGTGGGTTTTGAGACTACATAACACAGATGCATTGATCTCTAGGGACTCCATTCGTGTCAAACAACCATGGTTGTCAGAAAGCCCAGAGAGCCCCTAAAATTTGCAACTGCCACATGGAGATGGGTGAACCTGCAGTATGACAGAAGCAGTTGCATCACCACACCCAACTGGAGTGTGTGTGGGTCATCAAGGTGTGGCTTTTGAGACTACATAACACAAATGCATTCATCTGTAGAGACTCAATTTGTGTCAAACAACCACGGTGGTCAGAAAGCCTAGAGATCCCCTAGAATATGCAACTGCCACATGGAGATGGGTGAACCTGAAGTGTGACAGAAGCAGTTGCATCACCACACCCGACTGGAGTGTGTGTGGGTCATCAAGGTGTGGCTTTTGAGACAACATAACACATATGTATTGATCTCTAGGTACTCCATTTATGTCAAACAACCATGGTGGTCAGAAAGCCTAGAGAACCCCTAGAATATGCAACTACCACATGGAGATGGGTGAACCTGCAGTGTGACAGAAGCAGTTACATCACCACACCCAACTGGAGTGTGTGTGGGTCATCAAGGTGTGGCTTTTGAGACTACATAACACAGATGCATTGATCTCTAGGGACTCCATTTGTGTCAAACAACCATGGTGGTCAGAAAGCCCAGAGAGCCCCTAGAATTTGCAACTGCCACATGGACATGGGTGAACCTGCAGTATGACAGAAGAGGTTGCATCACCACACCCAACTAGAGTGTGTATGGGTCATCAAGGTGTGGCTTTTAAGACTACATAACACAAATGCATTGATCTCTAGGGGCTCCATTTGTGTCAAACAACCATGGTGGTTAGAAAGCCTACAGAGCCCCTAGAATATGCAACTGCCACATGGAGATGAGTGAACCTGCAGTGTGACAAAAGCAGTTGCATCACCACACCGAACTAGAGTCTATGTAGGTCATCAAGGTGTGGCTTTTGAGACTACATAACACAGATGCATTGATTTGTAGGGAGTCCATTTGTGTCAAACAACCATGGTGGTCAGAAAGCCCAGAGAGCCCCTAGAATATGCAACTGCCACATGGAGATGGTGAACCTGGAGTGTGACAGAAGCAGTTGCATCACCACAACCAACTAGAGTGTGTGTGGTTCAGCATGGTGTGGCTTTTGAGACTACATAACACAGATGCATTTATCTGTAGGGACTCCATTTCTGTCAAACAACCATGGTAGTTAGAAAGCCTGGAGAGCCCCTAGAATATGCAACTGCCACATGGAGATGGGTGAACCTGTGGTGTGACAGAAGCAGTTGCATCACCACACCCAACTGGAGTGTATGTGGGTCATCAAGGTGTGGCCTTTGAGACAAAATAACACCGATGTATTGATCTCTAGGGACTCCATTTGTGTCAAACAACCATGGTGGTCAAAAAGCCTAGAGAGCCCCTAGAATATGCAACTGCCACATGGAGATGGGTGAACCTACAGTGTGACAGAAGCAGTTGCATCACCACACCTAACTAGAGTGTGTGTGGGTGATCAAGGTGTGGCTTTTGAGACTACATAACAGAGATGCATTGATCTCCAGGGACTCCATGTATGTCAAACAACAATGGTGGTCAGAAAGCCCAGAGAGCCCCTAGAATATGCAACTGCCACATGGAGATGGATGAACCTGGAGTGTGATAGAAGCAGTTGCATCACCACAACCAACTGGAGTGTGTGTGGGTCATCAAGGTGTGGCTTCTGAGACTACATAACACATATGTATTGATATGTAGGGACTCCATTTGTGTCAAACAACCATGGTGGTCAGAAAGCCCAGAGAGCCCCTAGAATATGCAACTGCCACATGGAGATGGGTGAACTTGCAATGTGACAAAAGCAGTTGCATCACCACACCGAACTGGAGTGTGTGTGGGTCATCGAGGTGTGGCTTTTGAGACTACATAACACAGATGCATTGATCAGTAGGGACTCCATTTGTGTCAAACAACCATGGTGGTCAGAAATCCTAGAGATCCCCTAGAATATGCAACTTCCACATGGAGATGGGTGAACCTGCAGTCTGACAGAAGTGGTTGTGTCACCACACCCAACTAGAGAGTGTATAGGTCATCAAGGTGTGGCTTTTAAGACTACATAACACAGATGCATTGATCTCTAGGGACTCCATTTGTGTCAAACAACCATGGTGGTCAGAAATACTAGAGAGCCCCTAGAATATGCAACTGCCACATGGAGATGGGTGAACCTGCAGTGTGACAGAAGCAGTTGCATCACCACACCGAACTAGTGTGTGTGTGGGTCATCAAGGTGTGGCTTTTGAGACTACATAACATAGATGCATTGATCTATAGAGACTCCATTTGTGTCAAACAACCATGGTGGTCAGAAAGCCCAGAGAGCCCCCAGAATATGCAACTGTCACATGGAGATGGGTTAACCTGCAACATGATAGAAGTAGTTGCATCACCACACCCAACTGGAGTGTGTGTGGGTCATCAAGGTGTGGCTTTTGAGACTAATAACACAGATGCATTGATCTGTAGGGACTCCATTTGTGTCAAACAACCATGGTGTTCAGAAAGCCTAGAGAGCCCCTAGAATATGCAGCAGCCACATGGAGATGGATGAACCTGCAGGGTGATAGAAGCAGTTGCATCACCACACCCAACTGGAGTGTGCGTGGGTCATCGTGGTGTGGCTTTTGAGACTACATAACACATATCCATTGATCTGTAGGGACTCCATTTGTGTCAAACAACCATGGTGGTCAGAAACCCTAGAGAGCCCCTAGAATATGCAACTGTCACATGGACATGGGTGAACCTGTAGGATGACAGAAGTAGTTGCATCAGCAAACCCAACTGGAGTGTGTGTGGTCATCAAGGTGTGGCTTTTGAGACTACATAACACAGATGCATTGATCTGTAGGGAATCCATTTGTGCCAAACAACCATGGTGGTCAGAAAGCCTAGACAACCCCTAGAATATGCAACTGTCACATTGACATGGGTGAACCTGCAGCATGATAGAAGTAGTTGCATCAGCAAACCCAACTGGAGTGTGTGGGGGTCATCAAGGTGTGGCTTTTGAGACTACATAACACAGATGCATTGATCAGTAGGGACTCCACTTGTGTCAAACAACCATGGTGGTCAGAAAGCCTAGAGAGCCCCTAGAATATGCAACTTCCACATGGAGATGGGCGAACCTGCAGTCTGACAGAAGAGGTTGCATCACCACACCCAACTAGAGTTTGTGTGGGTCATCAAGATGTGGCTTTTGAGACTACATAACATAGATGCATTGATTTGTAGGGACTCCATTTGTGTCACACAACCATGGTTGTTAGAAAGCCTAGAGAGCCCCGAGAATATGCAACTGCCACATGGAGATGGTGAACCTGGAGTGTGACATAAGCAGTTGCATCACCACACCCAACTAGAGTGTGTGTGGGTCATCAAGGTGTGGCCTTTAAGACTACATAACACAGATGCGTTGATCTCCAGGGACTCCATTTGTGTCAATCAACCATGGTGGTCAGAAAGCCCAGAGAGCCCCAAGAATATGCAACTGCCACATGGAGATGGGTGAACCTGTAGTGTGACAGAAGCAGTTGGATCACCACACCAAACTAGAGTGTGTTTTGGTCATCGAGGTGTGGCTTTTGAGACTAAATAACGCAAATGTATTGATCTCTAGGGACTCCATTTATGTCAAACAACCATGGTGGTCAGAAAGCCTAGAGAACCCCTAGAATATGCAACTACCACATGGAGATGGGTGAACCTACAGTGTGACAGAAGCAGTTACATCAC
This sequence comes from Avena sativa, assembly GCA_916181665.1. NCBI lineage: Eukaryota > Viridiplantae > Streptophyta > Magnoliopsida > Poales > Poaceae > Avena > Avena sativa. The sequence goes on from OV702289.1 coordinate 328,548,417, forward strand.
CACACCCAACTGGAGTGTGTGTGGGTCATCAAGGTGTGGCTTTTGAGACTACATAACACAGATGCATTGATCTCTAGGGACTCCATTTGTGTCAAACAACCATGGTGGTCAGAAAGCCCAGAGAGCCCCTAGAATTTGCAACTGCCACATGGACATGGGTGAACCTGCAGTATCGAAGAAGTGGTTGCGTCACCACACCCAACTAGAGTGTGTATGGGTCATCAAGGTGTGGCTTTTAAGACTACATAACACAAATGCATTGATCTCTAGGGGCTCCATTTGTGTCAAACAACCATGGTGGTCAGAAAGCCTAGAGAGCCCCTAGAATATGCAACTGCCACATGGAGATGGGTGAACCTGCAGTGTGACAGAAGCAGTTGCATCACCACACCGAACTAGAGTCTGTGTAGGTCATCAAGGTGTGGCTTTTGAGACTACATAACACAGATGCATTGATTTGTAGGGAGTCCATTTGTGTCAAACAACCATGGTGGTCAGAAAGCCCAGAGAGCCCCTAGAATATGCAACTGCCACATGGAGATGGTGAACCTGGAGTGTGACAGAAGCAGTTGCATCACCACAACCAACTAGAGTGTGTGTGGTTCAGCATGGTGTGGCTTTTGAGACTACATAACACAGATGCATTTATCTGTAGGGACTCCATTTCTGTCAAACAACCATGGTAGTTAGAAAGCCTGGAGAGCCCCTAGAATATGCAACTGCCACATGGAGATGGGTGAACCTGTGGTGTGACAGAAGCAGTTGCATCACCACACCCAACTGGAGTGTATGTGGGTCATCAAGGTGTGGCCTTTGAGACAAAATAACACCGATGTATTGATCTCTAGGGACTCCATTTGTGTCAAACAACCATGGTGGTCAAAAAGCCTAGAGAGCCCCTAGAATATGCAACTGCCACATGGAGATGGGTGAACCTACAGTGCGACAGAAGCAGTTGCATCACCACACCTAACTAGAGTGTGTGTGGGTGATCAAGGTGTGGCTTTTGAGACTACATAACAGAGATGCATTGATCTCTAGGGACTCCATGTATGTCAAACAACAATGGTGGTCAGAAAGCCCAGAGAGCCCCTAGAATATGCAACTGCCACATGGAGATGGATGAACCTGGAGTGTGATAGAAGCAGTTGCATCACCACAACCAACTGGAGTGTGTGTGGGTCATCAAGGTGTGGCTTCTGAGACTACATAACACATATGTATTGATATGTAGGGACTCCATTTGTGTCAAACAACCATGGTGGTCAGAAAGCCCAGAGAGCCCCTAGAATATGCAACTGCCACATGGAGATGGGTGAACTTGCAATGTGACAAAAGCAGTTGCATCACCACACCGAACTGGAGTGTGTGTGGGTCATCGAGGTGTGGCTTTTGAGACTACATAACACAGATGCATTGATCAGTAGGGACTCCATTTGTGTCAAACAACCATGGTGGTCAGAAATCCTAGAGATCCCCTAGAATATGCAACTTCCACATGGAGATGGGTGAACCTGCAGTCTGACAGAAGTGGTTGTGTCACCACACCCAACTAGAGAGTGTATAGGTCATCAAGGTGTGGCTTTTAAGACTACATAACACAGATGCATTGATCTCTAGGGACTCCATTTGTGTCAAACAACCATGGTGGTGAGAAATACTAGAGAGCCCCTAGAATATGCAACTGCCACATGGAGATGGGTGAACCTGCAGTGTGACAGAAGCAGTTGCATCACCACACCGAACTAGTGTGTGTGTGGGTCATCAAGGTGTGGCTTTTGAGACTACATAACATAGATGCATTGATCTATAGAGACTCCATTTGTGTCAAACAACCATGGTGGTCAGAAAGCCCAGAGAGCCCCGAGAATATGCAACTGTCACATGGAGATGGGTTAACCTGCAACATGATAGAAGTAGTTGCATCACCACACCCAACTGGAGTGTGTGTGGGTCATCAAGGTGTGGCTTTTGAGACTAATAACACAGATGCATTGATCTGTAGGGACTCCATTTGTGTCAAACAACCATGGTGTTCAGAAAGCCTAGAGAGCCCCTAGAATATGCAGCAGCCACATGGAGATGGATGAACCTGCAGGGTGATAGAAGCAGTTGCATCACCACACCCAACTGGAGTGTGCGTGGGTCATCGTGGTGTGGCTTTTGAGACTACATAACACATATCCATTGATCTGTAGGGACTCCATTTGTGTCAAACAACCATGGTGGTCAGAAACCCTAGAGAGCCCCTAGAATATGCAACTGTCACATGGACATGGGTGAACCTGTAGGATGACAGAAGTAGTTGCATCAGCAAACCCAACTGGAGTGTGTGTGGTCATCAAGGTGTGGCTTTTGAGACTACATAACACAGATGCATTGATCTGTAGGGAATCCATTTGTGCCAAACAACCATGGTGGTCAGAAAGCCTAGACAACCCCTAGAATATGCAACTGTCACATTGACATGGGTGAACCTGCAGCATGATAGAAGTAGTTGCATCAGCAAACCCAACTGGAGTGTGTGGGGGTCATCAAGGTGTGGCTTTTGAGACTACATAACACAGATGCATTGATCAGTAGGGACTCCACTTGTGTCAAACAACCATGGTGGTCAGAAAGCCTAGAGAGCCCCTAGAATATGCAACTTCCACATGGAGATGGGCGAACCTGCAGTCTGACAGAAGAGGTTGCATCACCACACCCAACTAGAGTTTGTGTGGGTCATCAAGATGTGGCTTTTCAGACTACATAACATAGATGCATTGATTTGTAGGGACTCCATTTGTGTCACACAACCATGGTTGTTAGAAAGCCTAGAGAGCCCCTAGAATATGCAACTGCCACATGGAGATGGTGAACCTGGAGTGTGACATAAGCAGTTGCATCACCACACCCAACTAGAGTGTGTGTGGGTCATCAAGGTGTGGCCTTTAAGACTACATAACACAGATGCGTTGATCTCCAGGGACTCCATTTGTGTCAATCAACCATGGTGGTCAGAAAGCCCAGAGAGCCCCAAGAATATGCAACTGCCACATGGAGATGGGTGAACCTGTAGTGTGACAGAAGCAGTTGGATCACCACACCAAACTAGAGTGTGTTTTGGTCATCGAGGTGTGGCTTTTGAGACTAAATAACGCAGATGTATTGATCTCTAGGGACTCCATTTATGTCAAACAACCATGGTGGTCAGAAAGCCTAGAGAACCCCTAGAATATGCAACTACCACATGGAGATGGGTGAACCTACAGTGTGACAGAAGCAGTTACATCACCACACCCAACTGGAGTGTGTGTGGGTCATCAAGGTGTGGCTTTTGAGACTACATAACACAGATGCATTGATCTCTAGGGACTCCATTTGTGTCAAACAACCATGGTGGTCAGAAAGCCCAGAGAGCCCCTAGAATTTGCAACTGCCACATGGACATGGGTGAACCTGCAGTATGGAAGAAGTGGTTGCGTCACCACACCCAACTAGAGTGTGTATGGGTCATCAAGGTGTGGCTTTTAAGACTACATAACACAAATGCATTGATCTCTAGGGGCTCCATTTGTGTCAAACAACCATGGTGGTTAGAATGCCCAGAGAGCCCAGATAATATGCAACTGCCACATGGAGATGAGTGAACCTGCAGTGTGACAAAAGCAGTTGCATCACCACACCGAACTATAGTCTGTGTAGGTCATCAAGGTGTGGCTTTTGAGACTACATAACACAGATGCATTGATTTGTAGGGAGTCCATTTGTGTCAAACAACCATGGTGGTCAGAAAGCCCAGAGAGCCCCTAGAATATGCAACTGCCACATGGAGATGGTGAACCTGGAGTGTGACAGAAGCAGTTGCATCACCACAACCAACTAGAGTGTTTGTGGGTCAGCAAGGTGTGGCTTTTGAGACTACATAACACAGATGCATTGATCTGTAGGGACTCCATTTCTGTCAAACAACCATGGTGGTTAGAAAGCCTGGAGAGCCCCTAGAATATGCAACTACCACATGGAGATGGGTGAACCTGTGGTGTGACAGAAGCAGTTGCATCACCACACCCAACTGGAGTGTATGTGGGTCATCAAGGTGTGGCCTTTGAGACAAAATAACACCGATGTATTGATCTCTAGGGACTCCATTTGTGTCAAACAACCATGGTGGTCAAAAAGCCTAGAGATCCCCTAGAATATGCAACTGCCACATGGAGATGGGTGAACCTACAGTGTGACAGAAGCAGTTGCATCACCACACCCGACTAGAGTGTGTGTGGGTCATCAAGGTGTGGCTTTTGAGACTACATAACACAGATGCATTGATCTCTAGGGACTCCATTCGTGTCAAACAACCATGGTTGTCAGAAAGCCCAGAGAGCCCCTAGAATTTGCATCTGCCACATGGAGATGGGTGAACCTGTAGTATGATAGAACCAGTTGCATCACCACACCCAACTGGAGTGTGTGTTGGTCATCAAGGTGTGGCTTTTGAGACTACATAACACATATGCATTCATCTGTAGGGACTCAATTTGTGTCAAACAACCATGGTGGTCAGAAAGCCTAGAGAGCCCCTAGAATATGCAACTGCCACATGGAGATGGGTGAACCTGTAGTGTGACAGAAGCAATTGGATCACCACACCAAACTAGAGTGTGTTTTGGTCATCGAGGTGTGGCTTTTGAGACTAAATAACGCAGATGTATTGATCTCTAGGTACTCCATTTATGTCAAACAACCATGGTGGTCAGAAAGCCTAGAGAACCCCTAGAATATGCAACTACCACATGGAGATGGGTGAACCTGCAGTGTGACAGAAGCAGTTACATCACCACACCCAACTGTAGTGTGTGTGGGTCATCAAGGTGTGGCTTTTGAGACTACATAACACAGATGCATTGATCTCTAGGGACTCCATTTGTGTCAAACAACCATGGTGGTCAGAAAGCCCAGAGAACCCCTAGAATTTGCAACTGCCACATGGACATGGGTGAACCTGCAGTATGACAGAAGAGGTTGCATCACCACACCCAACTAGAGTGTGTATGGGTCATCAAGGTGTGGCTTTTAAGACTACATAACACAAATGCATTGATCTCTAGGGGCTCCATTTGTGTCAAACAACCATGGTGGTTAGAATGCCCAGAGAGCCCAGAGAATATGCAACTGCCACATGGAGATGAGTGAACCTGCAGTGTGACAAAAGCAGTTGCCTCACCACACCGAACTATAGTCTGTGTAGGTCATCAAGGTGTGGCTTTTGAGACTACATAACACAGATGCATTGATTTGTAGGGAGTCCATTTGTGTCAAACAACCATGGTGGTCAGAAAGCCCAGAGAGCCCCTAGAATATGCAACTGCCACATGGAGATGGTGAACCTGGAGTGTGACAGAAGCAGTTGCATCACCACAACCAACTAGAGTGTTTGTGGGTCAGCAAGGTGTGGCTTTTGAGACTACATAACACAGATGCATTGATCTGTAGGGACTCCATTTCTGTCAAACAACCATGGTGGTTAGAAAGCCTGGAGAGCCCCTAGAATATGCAACTACCACATGGAGATGGGTGAACCTGTGGTGTGACAGAAGCAGTTGCATCACCACACCCAACTGGAGTGTATGTGGGTCATCAAGGTGCGGCCTTTGAGACAAAATAACACCGATGTATTGATCTCTAGGGACTCCATTTGTGTCAAACAACCATGGTGGTCAAAAAGCCTAGAGAGCCCCTAGAATATGCAACTGCCACATGGAGATGGGTGAACCTACAGTGTGACAGAAGCAGTTGCATCACCACACCCGACTGGAGTGTGTGTGGGTCATCAAGGTGTGGCTTTTGAGACTACATAACACAGATGCATTGATCTCTAGGGACTCCATTCGTGTCAAACAACCATGGTTGTCAGAAAGCCCAGAGAGCCCCTAGAATTTGCATCTGCCACATGGAGATGGGTGAACCTGTAGTATGATAGAACCAGTTGCATCACCACACCCAACTGGAGTGTGTGTTGGTCATCAAGGTGTGGCTTTTGAGACTACATAACACATATGCATTCATCTGTAGGGACTCAATTTGTGTCAAACAACCATGGTGGTCAGAAAGCCTAGAGAGCCCCTAGAATATGCAACTGCCACATGGAGATGGGTGAACCTTTAGTGTGACAGAAGCAATTGGATCACCACACCAAACTAGAGTGTGTTTTGGTCATCGAGGTGTGGCTTTTGAGACTAAATAACGCAGATGTATTGATCTCTAGGTACTCCATTTATGTCAAACAACCATGGTGGTCAGAAAGCCTAGAGAACCCCTAGAATATGCAACTACCACATGGAGATGGGTGAACCTGCAGTGTGACAGAAGCAGTTACATCACCACACCCAACTGGAGTGTGTGTGGGTCATCAAGGTGTGGCTTTTGAGACTACATAACACAGATGCATTGATCTCTAGGGACTCCATTTGTGTCAAACAACCATGGTGGTCAGAAAGCCCAGAGAGCCCCTAGAATTTGCAACTGCCACATGGACATGGGTGAACCTGCAGTATGACAGAAGAGGTTGCATCACCACACCCAACTAGAGTGTGTATGGGTCATCAAGGTGTGGCTTTTAAGACTACATAACACAAATGCATTGATCTCTAGGGGCTCCATTTGTGTCAAACAACCATGGTGGTTAGAAAGCCTACAGAGCCCCTAGAATATGCAACTGCCACATGGAGATGAGTGAACCTGCAGTGTGACAAAAGCAGTTGCATCACCACACCGAACTAGAGTCTGTGTAGGTCATCAAGGTGTGGCTTTTGAGACTACATAACACAGATGCATTGATTTGTAGGGAGTCCATTTGTGTCAAACAACCATGGTGGTCAGAAAGCCCAGAGAGCCCCTAGAATATGCAACTGCCACATGGAGATGGTGAACCTGGAGTGTGACAGAAGCAGTTGCATCACCACAACCAACTAGAGTGTGTGTGGGTCAGCATGGTGTGGCTTTTGAGACTACATAACACAGATGCATTTATCTGTAGGGACTCCATTTCTGTCAAACAACCATGGTAGTTAGAAAGCCTGGAGAGCCCCTAGAATATGCAACTGCCACATGGAGATGGGTGAACCTGTGGTGTGACAGAAGCAGTTGCATCACCACACCCAACTGGAGTGTATGTGGGTCATCAAGGTGTGGCCTTTGAGACAAAATAACACCGATGTATTGATCTCTAGGGACTCCATTTGTGTGAAACAACCATGGTGGTCAAAAAGCCTAGAGAGCCCCTAGAATATGCAACTGCCACATGGAGATGGGTGAACCTACAGTGTGACAGAAGCCATTGCATCACCACACCTAACTAGAGTGTGTGTGGGTCATCAAGGTGTGGCTTTTGAGACTACATAACAGAGATGCATTGATCTCCAGGGACTCCATGTATGTCAAACAACAATGGTGGTCAGAAAGCCCAGAGAGCCCCTAGAATATGCAACTGCCACATGGAGATGGATGAACCTGGAGTGTGATAGAAGCAGTTGCATTACCACAACCAACTGGAGTGTGTGTGAGTCATCAAGGTGTGGCTTCTGAGACTACATAATACATATGTATTGATATGTAGGGACTCCATTTGTGTCAAACAACCATGGTGGTCAGAAAGCCCAGAGAGCCCCTAGAATATGCAACTGCCACATGGAGATGGGTGAACTTGCAATGTGACAAAAGCAGTTGCATCACCACACCGAACTGGAGTGTGTGTGGGTCATCGAGGTGTGGCTTTTGAGACTACATAACACAGATGCATTGATCAGTAGGGACTCCATTTGTGTCAAACAACCATGGTGGTCAGAAATCCTAGAGATCCCCTAGAATATGCAACTTCCACATGGAGATGGGTGAACCTGCAGTCTGACAGAAGTGGTTGTGTCACCACACCCAACTAGAGAGTGTATAGGTCATCAAGGTGTGGCTTTTAAGACTACATAACACAGATGCATTGATCTCTAGGGACTCCATTTGTGTCAAACAACCATGGTGGTCAGAAATACTAGAGAGCCCCTAGAATATGCAACTGCCACATGGAGATGGGTGAACCTGCAGTGTGACAGAAGCAGTTGCATCACCACACCGAACTAGTGTGTGTGTGGGTCATCAAGGTGTGGCTTTTGAGACTACATAACATAGATGCATTGATCTATAGAGACTCCATTTGTGTCAAACAACCATGGTGGTCAGAAAGCCCAGAGAGCCCCGAGAATATGCAACTGTCACATGGAGATGGGTTAACCTGCAACATGATAGAAGTAGTTGCATCACCACACCCAACTGGAGTGTGTGTGGGTCATCAAGGTGTGGCTTTTGAGACTAATAACACAGATGCATTGATCTGTAGGGACTCCATTTGTGTCAAACAACCATGGTGTTCAGAAAGCCTAGAGAGCCCCTAGAATATGCAGCAGCCACATGGAGATGGATGAACCTGCAGGGTGATAGAAGCAGTTGCATCACCACACCCAACTGGAGTGTGTGTGGGTCATCAAGGTGTGGCTTTTGAGACTACATAACACATATGCATTGATCTTTAGGGACTCCATTTGTGTCAAATAACCATGGTGGTCAGAAAGCCCAGAGAGCCCCTAGAATATGCAACTGCCACATGGAGATGGGTGAACCTGCAATGTGACAGAAGCAGTTGCATCACCACACCGAACTGGAGTGTGTGTGGGTCATCGAGGTGTGGCTTTTGAGACTACATAACATAGATGCATTGATCTGTAGGGACTCCATTTGTGTCAAACAACCATGGTGGTCAGAAAGCCTAGAGAGCCCCTAGAATAAGCAACTGTCACATGGACATGGGTGAACCTGCAGCATGACAGAAGTAGTTGCATCACCACACCCAACTGGAGTGTGTGTGGGTCATCAAGGTGTTTCTTTTGAGACTAATAACATAGTTGCATTGATCTGTAGCAACTCCATTTGTGTCAAACAACCATGGTGTTCAGAAAGCCCAGAGAGCCCCTAGAATATGCAATTGCCACATGTAGATGGGTGAACCTGTAGCATGACAGAAGCAGTTGCATCACCACACCCAACTGGAGTGTATGTGGGTCATCAAGGTGTGGCTTTTGAGACTAAATAACACCGATGTATTGATCTCCAGGGACTCCATTTGTGTCAAACAACCATGGTTGTCAAAAAGCCTAGAGAGCCCCTAGAATATGCAACTGCCACATGGAGCTAGGTGAACCTGTAGTGTGACAGAAGCAGTTGCATCACCACACCCGACTGGAGTGTGTGTGGGTCATCAAGGTGTGGCTTTTGAGACTACATAACACAGATGCATTGATCTCTAGGGACACCATTTGTGTCAAACAACCATGGTTGTCAGAAAGCCTAGAGAGCCCCTAGAATATGCAACTACCACATGGAGATGGGTGAACCTGCAGTGTGACAGAAGCAGTTGCATCACCACACCCAACTGGAGTGTGTGTGGGTCATCGAGGTGTGGCTTTTGAGACTACATAACACAGATCTGATCTCTAGGGACTCCATTTATGTCAAACAACAATGGTGGTCAGAAAGCCCAGAGAGCCCCTAGAATATGCAACTGCCACATGGAGATGGATGAACCTGGAGTGTGATAGAAGCTGTTGCATCACCACACCCAACTGGAGTGTGTGTGGGTCATCAAGGTGTGGCTTTTGAGACTACATAACACATATGCATTGATATGTAGGGACTCCATTTGTTTCAAACAACCATGGTGGTCAAAAAGCCCAGAGAGCCCCTAGAATATGCAACTGCCACATGGAGATGGGTGAACTTGCAAAGTGACAGAAGCAGTTGCATCACCACACCGAACTGGAGGGTGTGTGGGTCATCGAGGTGTGGCTTTTGAGACTACATAACACAGATGCATTGATCTGTAGGGACTCCATTTGTTTCAAACAACCATGGTGGTCAGAAAGCCTAGAGAGCCCCTAGAATATGCAACTGCCACATGGAGATGGGTGAACCTGCAGTGTGACGGAAGCAGTTGCATCACCACACCGAACTAGTGTGTGTGTGGGTCATCAAGGTGTGGCTTTTGAGACTACATAACATAGATGCATTGATCTATAGAGACTCCATTTGTGTCAAACAACCATGGTGGTCAGAAAGCCCAGAGAGCCCCGAGAATATGCAACTGTCACATGGAGATGGGTTAACCTGCAACATGATAGAAGTAGTTGCATCACCACACCCAACTGGAGTGTGTGTGGGTCATCAAGGTGTGGCTTTTGAGACTAATAACACAGATGCATTGATCTGTAGGCACTCCATTTGTGTCAAACAACCATGGTGTTCAGAAAGCCTAGAGAGCCCCTAGAATATGCAGCAGCCACATGGAGATGGATGAACCTGCAGGGTGATAGAAGCAGTTGCATCACCACACCCAACTGGAATGTGTGTGGGTCATCGAGGTGTGGCTTTTGAGACTACATAACACAGATGCATTGATCTCTAGGGACTCCATTTATGTCAAACAACAATGGTGGTCAGAAAGCCCAGAGAGCTCCTAGAATATGCAACTGCCACATGGAGATGGATGAACCTGGAGTGTGATAGAAGCTGTTGCATCACCACACCCAACTGGAGTGTGTGTGGGTCATCAAGGTGTGGCTTTTGAGACTACATAACACATATGCATTGATATGTAGGGACTCCATTTGTTTCAAACAACCATGGTGGTCAAAAAGCCCAGAGAGCCCCTAGAATATGCAACTGCCACATGGAGATGGGTGAACTTGCAAAGTGACAGAAGCAGTTGCATCAGCACACCGAACTGGAGGGTGTGTGGGTCATCGAGGTGTGGCTTTTGAGACTACATAACACAGATGCATTGATCTGTAGGGACTCCATTTGTTTCAAACAACCATGGTGGTCAGAAAGCCTAGAGAGCCCCTAGAATATGCAACTGCCACATGGAGATGGGTGAACCTGCAGTGTGACAGAAGCAGTTGCATCACCACACCGAACTAGTGTGTGTGTGGGTCATCAAGGTGTGGCTTTTGAGACTACATAACATAGATGCATTGATCTATAGAGACTCCATTTGTGTCAAACAACCATGGTGCTCAGAAAGCCCAGAGAGCCCCGAGAATATGCAACTGTCACATGGAGATGGGTTAACCTGCAACATGATAGAAGTAGTTGCATCACCACACCCAACTGGAGTGTGTGTGGGTCATCAAGGTGTGGCTTTTGAGACTAATAACACAGATGCATTGATCTGTAGGGACTCCATTTGTGTCAAACAACCATGGTGTTCAGAAAGCCTAGAGAGCCCCTAGAATATGCAGCAGCCACATGGAGATGGATGAACCTGCAGGGTGATAGAAGCAGTTGCATCACCACACCCAACTGGAGTGTGTGTGGGTCATCAAGGTGTGGCTTTTGAGACTACATAACACATATGCATTGATCTTTAGGGACTCCATTTGTGTCAAATAACCATGGTGGTCAGAAAGCCCAGAGAGCCCCTAGAATATGCAACTGCCACATGGAGATGGGTGAACCTGCAGTGTGACAGAAGCAGTTGCATCACCACACCGAACTAGTGTGTGTGTGGGTCATCAAGGTGTGGCTTTTGAGACTACATAACACAAATGCATTGATCTGTAGAGACTCCATTTGTGTCAAACAACCATGGTGGTAAGAAAGCCTAGAGAGCCCCTAGAATAGGCAACTGTCACATGGACATGGGTGAACCTACAGCATGACAGAAGTAGTTGCATCACCACACCCAACTGGAGTGTGTGTGGGTCATCAAGGTGTGGCTTTTGAGACTACATAACACAGATGCATTGATCTCTAGGGACACCATTTGTGTCAAACAACCATGGTTGTCAGAAAGCCTAGAGAGCCCCTAGAATATGCAACTACCACATGGAGATGGGTGAACCTGCAGTGTGACAGAAGCAGTTGCATCACCACACCCAACTGGAGTGTGTGTGGGTCATCGAGGTGTGGCTTTTGAGACTACATAACACAGATCTGATCTCTAGGGACTCCATTTATGTCAAACAACAATGGTGGTCAGAAAGCCCAGAGAGCCCCTAGAATATGCAACTGCCACATGGAGATGGATGAACCTGGAGTGTGATAGAAGCTGTTGCATCACCACACCCAACTGGAGTGTGTGTGGGTCATCAAGGTGTGGCTTTTGAGACTACATAACACATATGCATTGATATGTAGGGACTCCATTTGTTTCAAACAACCATGGTGGTCAAAAAGCCCAGAGAGCCCCTAGAATATGCAACTGCCACATGGAGATGGGTGAACTTGCAAAGTGACAGAAGCAGTTGCATCACCACACCGAACTGGAGGGTGTGTGGGTCATCGAGGTGTGGCTTTTGAGACTACATAACACAGATGCATTGATCTGTAGGGACTCCATTTGTTTCAAACAACCATGGTGGTCAGAAAGCCTAGAGAGCCCCTAGAATATGCAACTGCCACATGGAGATGGGTGAACCTGCAGTGTGACGGAAGCAGTTGCATCACCACACCGAACTAGTGTGTGTGTGGGTCATCAAGGTGTGGCTTTTGAGACTACATAACATAGATGCATTGATCTATAGAGACTCCATTTGTGTCAAACAACCATGGTGGTCAGAAAGCCCAGAGAGCCCCGAGAATATGCAACTGTCACATGGAGATGGGTTAACCTGCAACATGATAGAAGTAGTTGCATCACCACACCCAACTGGAGTGTGTGTGGGTCATCAAGGTGTGGCTTTTGAGACTAATAACACAGATGCATTGATCTGTAGGCACTCCATTTGTGTCAAACAACCATGGTGTTCAGAAAGCCTAGAGAGCCCCTAGAATATGCAGCAGCCACATGGAGATGGATGAACCTGCAGGGTGATAGAAGCAGTTGCATCACCACACCCAACTGGAATGTGTGTGGGTCATCGAGGTGTGGCTTTTGAGACTACATAACACAGATGCATTGATCTCTAGGGACTCCATTTATGTCAAACAACAATGGTGGTCAGAAAGCCCAGAGAGCTCCTAGAATATGCAACTGCCACATGGAGATGGATGAACCTGGAGTGTGATAGAAGCTGTTGCATCACCACACCCAACTGGAGTGTGTGTGGGTCATCAAGGTGTGGCTTTTGAGACTACATAACACATATGCATTGATATGTAGGGACTCCATTTGTTTCAAACAACCATGGTGGTCAAAAAGCCCAGAGAGCCCCTAGAATATGCAACTGCCACATGGAGATGGGTGAACTTGCAAAGTGACAGAAGCAGTTGCATCACCACACCGAACTGGAGGGTGTGTGGGTCATCAAGGTGTGGCTTTTGAGACTACATAACACAGATGCATTGATCTGTAGGGACTCCATTTGTTTCAAACAACCATGGTGGTCAGAAAGCCTAGAGAGCCCCTAGAATATGCAACTACCACATGGAGATGGGTGAACCTGCAGTGTGACAGAAGCAGTTGCATCACCACACCGAACTAGTGTGTGTGTGGGTCATCAAGGTGTGGCTTTTGAGACTACATAACATAGATGCATTGATCTATAGAGACTCCATTTGTGTCAAACAACCATGGTGGTCAGAAAGCCCAGAGAGCCCCGAGAATATGCAACTGTCACATGGAGATGGGTTAACCTGCAACATGATAGAAGTAGTTGCATCACCACACCCAACTGGAGTGTGTGTGGGTCATCAAGGTGTGGCTTTTGAGACTAATAACACAGATGCATTGATCTGTAGGGACTCCATTTGTGTCAAACAACCATGGTGTTCAGAAAGCCTAGAGAGCCCCTAGAATATGCAGCAGCCACATGGAGATGGATGAACCTGCAGGGTGATAGAAGCAGTTGCATCACCACACCCAACTGGAGTGTGTGTGGGTCATCAAGGTGTGGCTTTTGAGACTACATAACACAGATGCATTGATCTCTAGGGACACCATTTGTGTCAAACAACCATGGTTGTCAGAAAGCCTAGAGAGCCCCTAGAATATGCAACTACCACATGGAGATGGGTGAACCTGCAGTGTGACAGAAGCAGTTGCATCACCACACCCAACTGGAGTGTGTGTGGGTCATCGAGGTGTGGCTTTTGAGACTACATAACACAGATCTGATCTCTAGGGACTCCATTTATGTCAAACAACAATGGTGGTCAGAAAGCCCAGAGAGCCCCTAGAATATGCAACTGCCACATGGAGATGGATGAACCTGGAGTGTGATAGAAGCTGTTGCATCACCACACCCAACTGGAGTGTGTGTGGGTCATCAAGGTGTGGCTTTTGAGACTACATAACACATATGCATTGATATGTAGGGACTCCATTTGTTTCAAACAACCATGGTGGTCAAAAAGCCCAGAGAGCCCCTAGAATATGCAACTGCCACATGGAGATGGGTGAACTTGCAAAGTGACAGAAGCAGTTGCATCACCACACCGAACTGGAGGGTGTGTGGGTCATCGAGGTGTGGCTTTTGAGACTACATAACACAGATGCATTGATCTGTAGGGACTCCATTTGTTTCAAACAACCATGGTGGTCAGAAAGCCTAGAGAGCCCCTAGAATATGCAACTGCCACATGGAGATGGGTGAACCTGCAGTGTGACGGAAGCAGTTGCATCACCACACCGAACTAGTGTGTGTGTGGGTCATCAAGGTGTGGCTTTTGAGACTACATAACATAGATGCATTGATCTATAGAGACTCCATTTGTGTCAAACAACCATGGTGGTCAGAAAGCCCAGAGAGCCCCGAGAATATGCAACTGTCACATGGAGATGGGTTAACCTGCAACATGATAGAAGTAGTTGCATCACCACACCCAACTGGAGTGTGTGTGGGTCATCAAGGTGTGGCTTTTGAGACTAATAACACAGATGCATTGATCTGTAGGCACTCCATTTGTGTCAAACAACCATGGTGTTCAGAAAGCCTAGAGAGCCCCTAGAATATGCAGCAGCCACATGGAGATGGATGAACCTGCAGGGTGATAGAAGCAGTTGCATCACCACACCCAACTGGAATGTGTGTGGGTCATCGAGGTGTGGCTTTTGAGACTACATAACACAGATGCATTGATCTCTAGGGACTCCATTTATGTCAAACAACAATGGTGGTCAGAAAGCCCAGAGAGCTCCTAGAATATGCAACTGCCACATGGAGATGGATGAACCTGGAGTGTGATAGAAGCTGTTGCATCACCACACCCAACTGGAGTGTGTGTGGGTCATCAAGGTGTGGCTTTTGAGACTACATAACACATATGCATTGATATGTAGGGACTCCATTTGTTTCAAACAACCATGGTGGTCAAAAAGCCCAGAGAGCCCCTAGAATATGCAACTGCCACATGGAGATGGGTGAACTTGCAAAGTGACAGAAGCAGTTGCATCACCACACCGAACTGGAGGGTGTGTGGGTCATCAAGGTGTGGCTTTTGAGACTACATAACACAGATGCATTGATCTGTAGGGACTCCATTTGTTTCAAACAACCATGGTGGTCAGAAAGCCTAGAGAGCCCCTAGAATATGCAACTACCACATGGAGATGGGTGAACCTGCAGTGTGACAGAAGCAGTTGCATCACCACACCGAACTAGTGTGTGTGTGGGTCATCAAGGTGTGGCTTTTGAGACTACATAACATAGATGCATTGATCTATAGAGACTCCATTTGTGTCAAACAACCATGGTGGTCAGAAAGCCCAGAGAGCCCCGAGAATATGCAACTGTCACATGGAGATGGGTTAACCTGCAACATGATAGAAGTAGTTGCATCACCACACCCAACTGGAGTGTGTGTGGGTCATCAAGGTGTGGCTTTTGAGACTAATAACACAGATGCATTGATCTGTAGGGACTCCATTTGTGTCAAACAACCATGGTGTTCAGAAAGCCTAGAGAGCCCCTAGAATATGCAGCAGCCACATGGAGATGGATGAACCTGCAGGGTGATAGAAGCAGTTGCATCACCACACCCAACTGGAGTGTGTGTGGGTCATCAAGGTGTGGCTTTTGAGACTACATAACACATATGCATTGATCTTTAGGGACTCCATTTGTGTCAAATAACCATGGTGGTCAGAAAGCCCAGAGAGCCCCTAGAATATGCAACTGCCACATGGAGATGGGTGAACCTGCAGTGTGACAGAAGCAGTTGCATCACCACACCGAACTAGTGTGTGTGTGGGTCATCAAGGTGTGGCTTTTGAGACTACATAACACAGATGCATTGATCTGTAGAGACTCCATTTGTGTCAAACAACCATGGTGGTAAGAAAGCCTAGAGAGCCCCTAGAATAGGCAACTGTCACATGGACATGGGTGAACCTACAGCATGACAGAAGTAGTTGCATCACCACACCCAACTGGAGTGTGTGTGGGTCATCAAGGTGTGGCTTTTGAGACTACATAACACAGATGCATTGATCAGTAGGGACTCCATTTGTGTCAAATAACCATGGTGGTCAGAAAGCCTAGAGAGCCCCTAGAATATGCAACTTCTACATGGAGATGGGTGAACCTGCAGTCTGACAGAAGTGGTTGCATCACCACACCCAACTAGAGTGTGTATGGGTCATCAAGGTGTGGCTTTTAAGACTACATAACACAGATGCATTGATCTCTAGGGACTCCATTTGTGTCAAACAACCATGGTGGTCAGATATCCTAGAGAGCCCCTAGAATATGCAACTGCCACATGGAGATGGGTGAACCTGCAGTGTGACAGAAGCAGTTGCATCACCACACCGAACTAGTGTGTGTGTGGGTCATCAAGGTGTGGCTTTTGAGACTACATAACATAGATGCATTGATCTGTAGAAACTCCATTTGTGTCAAACAACCATGGTGGTCAGAAAGCCCAGAGAGCCCCTAGAATATGCACCTGTCACATGGAGATGGGTTAACCTGCAACATGACAGAAGTAGTTGCATCACCACACCCAACTGGAGTGTGTGTGGGTCATCAAGGTGTGGCTTTTGAGACTACGTAACACATATGCATTGATCTGTAGGGAATCCATTTGTGTCAAACAACCATGGTGGTCAGAAAGCCTAGAGAGACCCTAGAATATGCAACTGCCACATGGAGATGGGTGAACCTGCAATGTGACAGAAGCAGTTGCATCACCACACCGAACTGGAGTGTGTGTGGGTCATCAAGGTGTGGCTTTTGAGACTACATAACACAGATGCATTGATCTGTAGGGACTCCATTTGTGTCAAACAACCATGGTGGTCAGAAAGCCTAGAGAGCCCCTAGAATAGGCAACTGTCACATGGACATGGGTGAACCTACAGCATGACAGAAGTAGTTGCATCACCACACCCAACTTGAGTGTGTGTGGGTCATCAAGGTGTGGCTTTTGAGACTACATAACACAGATGCATTGATCAGTAGGGACTCCATTTGTGTCAAATAACCATGGTGGTCAGAAAGCCTAGAGAGCCCCTAGAATATGCAACTTCTACATGGAGATGGGTGAACCTGCAGTCTGACAGAAGTGGTTGCATCACCACACCCAACTAGAGTGTGTATGGGTCATCAAGGTGTGGCTTTTAAGACTACATAACACAGATGCATTGATCTCTAGGGACTCCATTTGTGTCAAACAACCATGGTGGTCAGAAATCCTAGAGAGCCCCTAGAATATGCAACTGCCACATGGAGATGGGTGAACCTGCAGTGTGACAGAAGCAGTTGCATCACCACACCGAACTAGTGTGTGTGTGGGTCATCAAGGTGTGGCTTTTGAGACTACATAACATAGATGCATTGATCTGTAGAAACTCCATTTGTGTCAAACAACCATGGTGGTCAGAAAGCCCAGAGAGCCCCTAGAATATGCACCTGTCACATGGAGATGGGTTAACCTGCAACATGACAGAAGTAGTTGCATCACCACACCCAACTGGAGTGTGTGTGGGTCATCAAGGTGTGGCTTTTGAGACTACGTAACACATATGCATTGATCTGTAGGGAATCCATTTGTGTCAAACAACCATGGTGGTCAGAAAGCCTAGAGAGCCCCTAGAATATGCAACTGCCACATTGAGATGGGTGAACCTGCAATGTGACACAAGCAGTTGCATCACCACACCGAACTGGAGTGTGTGTGGGTCATCAAGGTGTGGCTTTTGAGGCTACATAACACAGATGCATTGATCTGTAGGGACTCCATTTGTGTCAAACAACCATGGTGGTCAGAAAGCCTAGAGAGCCCCTAGAATATGCAACTGTCACATGGACATGGGTGAACCTGCAGCATGACAGAAGTAGTTGCATCACCACACCCAACTGGAGTGTGTGTGGGTCATCAAGGTGTGGCTTTTGAGACTAATAATGCAGATGCATTGATCTGTAGGGACTCCATTTGTGTCAAACAACCATGGTGTTCAGAAAGCCCAGAGAGCCCCTAGAATATGCAACTTCCACATGGAGATGGGTGAACCTGTAGTCTGACAGAAGAGGTTGCATCACCACACCCAACTAGAGTGTGTATGGGTCATCAAGGTGTGGATTTTAAGACTACATAACACAGATGCATTGATCTTAGGGACTCCATTTGTGTCAAACAACCATGTTGGTCAGAAATCCTAGAGAGCCCCTAGAATATGCAACTGCCACATGGAGATGGGTGAACCTGCAGTGTGACAGAAGCAGTTGCATCACCACCCGAACTAGTGTGTGTGTGGGTCATCAAGGTGTGGCTTTTGAGACTACGTAACATAGATGCATTGATCTGTAGAAACTCCATTTGTGTCAAACAACCATGGTGGTCAGAAAGCCCAGAGAGCCCCTAGAATATGCACCTGTCACATGGAGATGGGTTAACCTGCAACATGACAGAAGTAGTTGCATCACCACACCCAACTGGAGTGTGTGTGGGTCATCAAGGTGTGGATTTTAAGACTACATAACACAGATGCATTGATCTCTAGGGGCTCCATTTGTGTCAAACAACCATGGTGGTCATAAAGCCTAGAGAGCCCCTATGATATGCAACTTCCACATGGAGATGGGTGAACCTGTAGTCTGACAGAAGAGGTTGCATCACCACACCCAACTAGAGTGTGTATGGGTCATCAAGGTGTGGATTTTAAGACTACATAACACAGATGCATTGATCTCTAGGGGCTCCATTTGTGTCAAACAACCATGGTGGTCATAAAGCCTAGAGAGCCCCTATGATATGCAACTCCCACATGGAGATGGGTGGACCTGTAGTGTAACAGAAGCAGTTGCATCACCACATCGTACTAGAGTCTGTGTAGGTCATCAAGGTGTGGCTTTTGAGACTACATAACACAGATGCATTGATCTGTAGGGACTCCATTTGTGTCAAACAACCATGGTGGTCAGAAAGCCCAGAGAGGCCCTAGAATATGCAACTCCCACATGGAGATGGGTGAACCTGCAATGTGACAGAAGCAGTTGCATCACCACACCCAACTAGAGTGTGTGTGGGTCATCAAGGTGTGGCTTTTGAGACTACATAACATAGATGCATTGATCTCTAGGGACTCCATTTATGTCAAACAACAATAGTGGTCAGAAAGCCCAGAGAGCCCTAGAATATGCAACTGCCACATGGAGATGGATGAACCTGGAGTGTGATAGAAGCAGTTGCATCACCACACCCAACTGGAGTGTGTGTGGGTCATCAAGGTGTGGCTTTTGAGACTACATAACACATATGCATTGATCTGTAGGGAATCCATTTGTGTCAAACAACCATGGTGGTCAGAAAGCCTAGAGAGCCCCTAGAATATGCAACTGCCACATTGAGATGGGTGAACCTGCAATGTGACACAAGCAGTTGCATCACCACACCGAACTAGAGTGTGTGTGGGTCATCAAGGTGTGGCTTTTGAGGCTACATAACACAGATGCATTGATCTATAGGGACTCCATTTGTGTCAAACAACCATGGTGGTCAGAAAGCCTAGAGAGCCCCTATAATATGCAACTGTCACATGGACATGGGTGAACCTGCAGCATGACAGAAGTAGTTGCATCACCACACCCAACTAGAGTGTGTGTGGGTCATCAAGGTGTGGCTTTTGAGACTAATAATGCAGATGCATTGATCTGTAGGGACTCCATTTGTGTCAAACAACCATGGTGTTCAGAAAGCCTAGAGAGCCCCTAGAATATGCAACTTCCACATGGAGATGGGTGAACCTGTAGTCTGACAGAAGAGGTTGCATCACCACACCCAACTAGAGTGTGTATGGGTCATCAAGGTGTGGATTTTAAGACTACATAACACAGATGCATTGATCTCTAGGGACTCCATTTGTGTCAAACAACCATGTTGGTCAGAAATCCTAGAGAGCCCCTAGAATATGCAACTGCCGCATGGAGATGGGTGAACCTGCAGTGTGACAGAAGCAGTTGCATCACCACCCGAACTAGTGTGTGTGTGGGTCATCAAGGTGTGGCTTTTGAGACTACATAACATAGATGCATTGATCTGTAGAAACTCCATTTGTGTCAAACAACCATGGTGGTCAGAAAGCCCAGAGAGCCCCTAGAATATGCACCTGTCACATGGAGATGGGTTAACCTGCAACATGACAGAAGTAGTTGCATCACCACACCCAACTGGAGTGTGTGTGGGTCATCAAGGTGTGGCTTTTGAGACTAATAATGCAGATGCATTGATCTGTAGGGACTCCATTTGTGTCAAACAACCATGGTGTTCAGAAAGCCTAGAGAGCCCCTAGAATATGCAACTTCCACATGGAGATGGGTGAACCTGTAGTCTGACAGAAGAGGTTGCATCACCACACCCAACTAGAGTGTGTATGGGTCATCAAGGTGTGGATTTTAAGACTACATAACACAGATGCATTGATCTCTAGGGGCTCCATTTGTGTCAAACAACCATGGTGGTCATAAAGCCTAGAGAGCCCCTATGATATGCAACTCCCACATGGAGATGGGTGGACCTGTAGTGTGACAGAAGCAGTTGCATCACCACACCGTACTAGAGTCTGTGTAGGTCATCATGGTGTGGCTTTTGAGACTACATAACACAGATGCATTGATCTGTAGGGACTCCATTTGTGTCAAACAACCGTGGTGGTCAGAAAGCCCAGAGAGGCCCTAGAATATGCAACTGCCACATGGAGATGGGTGAACCTGCAATGTGACAGAAGCAGTTGCATCACCACATCGTACTAGAGTCTGTGTAGGTCATCAAGGTGTGGCTTTTGAGACTACATAACACAGATGCATTGATCTGTAGGGACTCCATTTGTGTCAAACAACCATGGTGGTCAGAAAGCCCAGAGAGGCCCTAGAATATGCAACTCCCACATGGAGATGGGTGAACCTGCAATGTGACAGAAGCAGTTGCATCACCACACCCAACTAGAGTGTGTGTGGGTCATCAAGGTGTGGCTTTTGAGACTACATAACATAGATGCATTGATCTCTAGGGACTCCATTTATGTCAAACAACAATAGTGGTCAGAAAGCCCAGAGAGCCCTAGAATATGCAACTGCCACATGGAGATGGATGAACCTGGAGTGTGATAGAAGCAGTTGCATCACCACACCCAACTGGAGTGTGTGTGGGTCATCAAGGTGTGGCTTTTGAGACTACATAACACATATGCATTGATCTGTAGGGAATCCATTTGTGTCAAACAACCATGGTGGTCAGAAAGCCTAGAGAGCCCCTAGAATATGCAACTGCCACATTGAGATGGGTGAACCTGCAATGTGACACAAGCAGTTGCATCACCACACCGAACTAGAGTGTGTGTGGGTCATCAAGGTGTGGCTTTTGAGGCTACATAACACAGATGCATTGATCTATAGGGACTCCATTTGTGTCAAACAACCATGGTGGTCACAAAGCCTAGAGAGCCCCTAGAATATGCAACTGTCACATGGACATGGGTGAACCTGCAGCATGACAGAAGTAGTTGCATCACCACACCCAACTGGAGTGTGTGTGGGTCATCAAGGTGTGGCTTTTGAGACTAATAATGCAGATGCATTGATCTGTAGGGACTCCATTTGTGTCAAACAACCATGGTGTTCAGAAAGCCTAGAGAGCCCCTAGAATATGCAACTTCCACATGGAGATGAGTGAACCTGTAGTCTGACAGAAGAGGTTGCATCACCACACCCAACTAGAGTGTGTATGGGTCATCAAGGTGTGGATTTTAAGACTACATAACACAGATGCATTGATCTCTAGGGACTCCATTTGTGTCAAACAACCATGTTGGTCAGAAATCCTAGAGAGCCCCTAGAATATGCAACTGCCACATGGAGATGGGTGAACCTGCAGTGTGACAGAAGCAGTTGCATCACCACCCGAACTAGTGTGTGTGTGGGTCATCAAGGTGTGGCTTTTGAGACTACATAACATAGATGCATTGATCTGTAGAAACTCCATTTGTGTCAAACAACCATGGTGGTCAGAAAGCCCAGAGAGCCCCTAGAATATGCACCTGTCACATGGAGATGGGTTAACCTGCAACATGACAGAAGTAGTTGCATCACCACACCCAACTGGAGTGTGTGTGGGTCATCAAGGTGTGGCTTTTGAGACTAATAATGCAGATGCATTGATCTGTAGGGACTCCATTTGTGTCAAACAACCATGGTGTTCAGAAAGCCTAGAGAGCCCCTAGAATATGCAACTTCCACATGGAGATGGGTGAACCTGTAGTCTGACAGAAGAGGTTGCATCACCACACCCAACTAGAGTGTGTATGGGTCATCAAGGTGTGGATTTTAAGACTACATAACACAGATGCATTGATCTCTAGGGGCTCCATTTGTGTCAAACAACCATGGTGGTCATAAAGCCTAGAGAGCCCCTATGATATGCAACTCCCACATGGAGATGGGTGGACCTGTAGTGTGACAGAAGCAGTTGCATCACCACACCGTACTAGAGTCTGTGTAGGTCATCAAGGTGTGGCTTTTGAGACTACATAACACAGATGCATTGATCTGTAGGGACTCCATTTGTGTCAAACAACCGTGGTGGTCAGAAAGCCCAGAGAGGCCCTAGAATATGCAACTCCCACATGGAGATGGGTGAACCTGCAATGTGACAGAAGCAGTTGCATCACCACACCCAACTAGAGTGTGTGTGGGTCATCAAGGTGTGGCTTTTGAGACTACATAACATAGATGCATTGATCTCTAGGGACTCCATTTATGTCAAACAACAATAGTGGTCAGAAAGCCCAGAGAGCCCTAGAATATGCAACTGCCACATGGAGATGGATGAACCTGGAGTGTGATAGAAGCAGTTGCATCACCACACCCAACTGGAGTGTGTGTGGGTCATCAAGGTGTGGCTTTTGAGACTACATAACACATATGCATTGATCTGTAGGGAATCCATTTGTGTCAAACAACCATGGTGGTCAGAAAGCCTAGAGAGCCCCTAGAATATGCAACTGCCACATTGAGATGGGTGAACCTGCAATGTGACACAAGCAGTTGCATCACCACACCGAACTAGAGTGTGTGTGGGTCATCAAGGTGTGGCTTTTGAGGCTACATAACACAGATGCATTGATCTATAGGGACTCCATTTGTGTCAAACAACCATGGTGGTCAGAAAGCCTAGAGAGCCCCTAGAATATGCAACTGTCACATGGACATGGGTGAACCTGTAGCATGACAGAAGTAGTTGCATCACCACACCCAACTGGAGTGTGTGTGGGTCATCAAGGTGTGGCTTTTGAGACTAATAATGCAGATGCATTGATCTGTAGGGACTCCATTTGTGTCAAACAACCATGGTGTTCAGAAAGCCTAGAGAGCCCCTAGAATATGCAACTTCCACATGGAGATGAGTGAACCTGTAGTCTGACAGAAGAGGTTGCATCACCACACCCAACTAGAGTGTGTATGGGTCATCAAGGTGTGGATTTTAAGACTACATAACACAGATGCATTGATCTCTAGGGACTCCATTTGTGTCAAACAACCATGTTGGTCAGAAATCCTAGAGAGCCCCTAGAATATGCAACTGCCACATGGAGATGGGTGAACCTGCAGTGTGACAGAAGCAGTTGCATCACCACCCGAACTAGTGTGTGTGTGGGTCATCAAGGTGTGGCTTTTGAGACTACATAACATAGATGCATTGATCTGTAGAAACTCCATTTGTGTCAAACAACCATGGTGGTCAGAAAGCCCAGAGAGCCCCTAGAATATGCAACTGCCACATGGAGATGGGTGAACCTGCAGTGTGACAGAAGCAGTTGCATCACCACCCGAACTAGTGTGTGTGTGGGTCATCAAGGTGTGGCTTTTGAGACTACGTAACATAGATGCATTGATCTGTAGAAACTCCATTTGTGTCAAACAACCATGGTGGTCAGAAAGCCCAGAGAGCCCCTAGAATATGCACCTGTCACATGGAGATGGGTTAACCTGCAACATGACAGAAGTAGTTGCATCACCACACCCAACTGGAGTGTGTGTGGGTCATCAAGGTGTGGATTTTAAGACTACATAACACAGATGCATTGATCTCTAGGGGCTCCATTTGTGTCAAACAACCATGGTGGTCATAAAGCCTAGAGAGCCCCTATGATATGCAACTTCCACATGGAGATGGGTGAACCTGTAGTCTGACAGAAGAGGTTGCATCACCACACCCAACTAGAGTGTGTATGGGTCATCAAGGTGTGGATTTTAAGACTACATAACACAGATGCATTGATCTCTAGGGGCTCCATTTGTGTCAAACAACCATGGTGGTCATAAAGCCTAGAGAGCCCCTATGATATGCAACTCCCACATGGAGATGGGTGGACCTGTAGTGTAACAGAAGCAGTTGCATCACCACATCGTACTAGAGTCTGTGTAGGTCATCAAGGTGTGGCTTTTGAGACTACATAACACAGATGCATTGATCTGTAGGGACTCCATTTGTGTCAAACAACCATGGTGGTCAGAAAGCCCAGAGAGGCCCTAGAATATGCAACTCCCACATGGAGATGGGTGAACCTGCAATGTGACAGAAGCAGTTGCATCACCACACCCAACTAGAGTGTGTGTGGGTCATCAAGGTGTGGCTTTTGAGACTACATAACATAGATGCATTGATCTCTAGGGACTCCATTTATGTCAAACAACAATAGTGGTCAGAAAGCCCAGAGAGCCCTAGAATATGCAACTGCCACATGGAGATGGATGAACCTGGAGTGTGATAGAAGCAGTTGCATCACCACACCCAACTGGAGTGTGTGTGGGTCATCAAGGTGTGGCTTTTGAGACTACATAACACATATGCATTGATCTGTAGGGAATCCATTTGTGTCAAACAACCATGGTGGTCAGAAAGCCTAGAGAGCCCCTAGAATATGCAACTGCCACATTGAGATGGGTGAACCTGCAATGTGACACAAGCAGTTGCATCACCACACCGAACTAGAGTGTGTGTGGGTCATCAAGGTGTGGCTTTTGAGGCTACATAACACAGATGCATTGATCTATAGGGACTCCATTTGTGTCAAACAACCATGGTGGTCAGAAAGCCTAGAGAGCCCCTAGAATATGCAACTGTCACATGGACATGGGTGAACCTGCAGCATGACAGAAGTAGTTGCATCACCACACCCAACTGGAGTGTGTGTGGGTCATCAAGGTGTGGCTTTTGAGACTAATAATGCAGATGCATTGATCTGTAGGGACTCCATTTGTGTCAAACAACCATGGTGTTCAGAAAGCCTAGAGAGCCCCTAGAATATGCAACTTCCACATGGAGATGGGTGAACCTGTAGTCTGACAGAAGAGGTTGCATCACCACACCCAACTAGAGTGTGTATGGGTCATCAAGGTGTGGATTTTAAGACTACATAACACAGATGCATTGATCTCTAGGGACTCCATTTGTGTCAAACAACCATGTTGGTCAGAAATCCTAGAGAGCCCCTAGAATATGCAACTGCCACATGGAGATGGGTGAACCTGCAGTGTGACAGAAGCAGTTGCATCACCACCCGAACTAGTGTGTGTGTGGGTCATCAAGGTGTGGCTTTTGAGACTACATAACATAGATGCATTGATCTGTAGAAACTCCATTTGTGTCAAACAACCATGGTGGTCAGAAAGCCCAGAGAGCCCCTAGAATATGCACCTGTCACATGGAGATGGGTTAACCTGCAACATGACAGAAGTAGTTGCATCACCACACCCAACTGGAGTGTGTGTGGGTCATCAAGGTGTGGCTTTTGAGACTAATAATGCAGATGCATTGATCTGTAGGGACTCCATTTGTGTCAAACAACCATGGTGTTCAGAAAGCCTAGAGAGCCCCTAGAATATGCAACTTCCACATGGAGATGGGTGAACCTGTAGTCTGACAGAAGAGGTTGCATCACCACACCCAACTAGAGTGTGTATGGGTCATCAAGGTGTGGATTTTAAGACTACATAACACAGATGCATTGATCTCTAGGGGCTCCATTTGTGTCAAACAACCATGGTGGTCATAAAGCCTAGAGAGCCCCTATGATATGCAACTCCCACATGGAGATGGGTGGACCTGTAGTGTGACAGAAGCAGTTGCATCACCACACCGTACTAGAGTCTGTGTAGGTCATCAAGGTGTGGCTTTTGAGACTACATAACACAGATGCATTGATCTGTAGGGACTCCATTTGTGTCAAACAACCGTGGTGGTCAGAAAGCCCAGAGAGGCCCTAGAATATGCAACTGCCACATGGAGATGGGTGAACCTGCAATGTGACAGAAGCAGTTGCATCACCACATCGTACTAGAGTCTGTGTAGGTCATCAAGGTGTGGCTTTTGAGACTACATAACACAGATGCATTGATCTGTAGGGACTCCATTTGTGTCAAACAACCATGGTGGTCAGAAAGCCCAGAGAGGCCCTAGAATATGCAACTCCCACATGGAGATGGGTGAACCTGCAATGTGACAGAAGAAGTTGCATCACCACACCCAACTAGAGTGTGTGTGGGTCATCAAGGTGTGGCTTTTGAGACTACATAACATAGATGCATTGATCTCTAGGGACTCCATTTATGTCAAACAACAATAGTGGTCAGAAAGCCCAGAGAGCCCTAGAATATGCAACTGCCACATGGAGATGGATGAACCTGGAGTGTGATAGAAGCAGTTGCATCACCACACCCAACTGGAGTGTGTGTGGGTCATCAAGGTGTGGCTTTTGAGACTACATAACACATATGCATTGATCTGTAGGGAATCCATTTGTGTCAAACAACCATGGTGGTCAGAAAGCCTAGAGAGCCCCTAGAATATGCAACTGCCACATTGAGATGGGTGAACCTGCAATGTGACACAAGCAGTTGCATCACCACACCGAACTAGAGTGTGTGTGGGTCATCAAGGTGTGGCTTTTGAGGCTACATAACACAGATGCATTGATCTATAGGGACTCCATTTGTGTCAAACAACCATGGTGGTCACAAAGCCTAGAGAGCCCCTAGAATATGCAACTGTCACATGGACATGGGTGAACCTGCAGCATGACAGAAGTAGTTGCATCACCACACCCAACTGGAGTGTGTGTGGGTCATCAAGGTGTGGCTTTTGAGACTAATAATGCAGATGCATTGATCTGTAGGGACTCCATTTGTGTCAAACAACCATGGTGTTCAGAAAGCCTAGAGAGCCCCTAGAATATGCAACTTCCACATGGAGATGAGTGAACCTGTAGTCTGACAGAAGAGGTTGCATCACCACACCCAACTAGAGTGTGTATGGGTCATCAAGGTGTGGATTTTAAGACTACATAACACAGATGCATTGATCTCTAGGGACTCCATTTGTGTCAAACAACCATGTTGGTCAGAAATCCTAGAGAGCCCCTAGAATATGCAACTGCCACATGGAGATGGGTGAACCTGCAGTGTGACAGAAGCAGTTGCATCACCACCCGAACTAGTGTGTGTGTGGGTCATCAAGGTGTGGCTTTTGAGACTACATAACATAGATGCATTGATCTGTAGAAACTCCATTTGTGTCAAACAACCATGGTGGTCAGAAAGCCCAGAGAGCCCCTAGAATATGCACCTGTCACATGGAGATGGGTTAACCTGCAACATGACAGAAGTAGTTGCATCACCACACCCAACTGGAGTGTGTGTGGGTCATCAAGGTGTGGCTTTTGAGACTAATAATGCAGATGCATTGATCTGTAGGGACTCCATTTGTGTCAAACAACCATGGTGTTCAGAAAGCCTAGAGAGCCCCTAGAATATGCAACTTCCACATGGAGATGGGTGAACCTGTAGTCTGACAGAAGAGGTTGCATCACCACACCCAACTAGAGTGTGTATGGGTCATCAAGGTGTGGATTTTAAGACTACATAACACAGATGCATTGATCTCTAGGGACTCCATTTGTGTCAAACAACCATGTTGGTCAGAAATCCTAGAGAGCCCCTAGAATATGCAACTGCCACATGGAGATGGGTGAACCTGCAGTGTGACAGAAGCAGTTGCATCACCACCCGAACTAGTGTGTGTGTGGGTCATCAAGGTGTGGCTTTTGAGACTACATAACATAGATGCATTGATCTGTAGAAACTCCATTTGTGTCAAACAACCATGGTGGTCAGAAAGCCCAGAGAGCCCCTAGAATATGCACCTGTCACATGGAGATGGGTTAACCTGCAACATGACAGAAGTAGTTGCATCACCACACCCAACTGGAGTGTGTGTGGGTCATCAAGGTGTGGCTTTTGAGACTAATAATGCAGATGCATTGATCTGTAGGGACTCCATTTGTGTCAAACAACCATGGTGTTCAGAAAGCCTAGAGAGCCCCTAGAATATGCAACTTCCACATGGAGATGGGTGAACCTGTAGTCTGACAGAAGAGGTTGCATCACCACACCCAACTAGAGTGTGTATGGGTCATCAAGGTGTGGATTTTAAGACTACATAACACAGATGCATTGATCTCTAGGGGCTCCATTTGTGTCAAACAACCATGGTGGTCATAAAGCCTAGAGAGCCCCTATGATATGCAACTCCCACATGGAGATGGGTGGACCTGTAGTGTGACAGAAGCAGTTGCATCACCACACCGTACTAGAGTCTGTGTAGGTCATCATGGTGTGGCTTTTGAGACTACATAACACAGATGCATTGATCTGTAGGGACTCCATTTGTGTCAAACAACCGTGGTGGTCAGAAAGCCCAGAGAGGCCCTAGAATATGCAACTGCCACATGGAGATGGGTGAACCTGCAATGTGACAGAAGCAGTTGCATCACCACATCGTACTAGAGTCTGTGTAGGTCATCAAGGTGTGGCTTTTGAGACTACATAACACAGATGCATTGATCTGTAGGGACTCCATTTGTGTCAAACAACCATGGTGGTCAGAAAGCCCAGAGAGGCCCTAGAATATGCAACTCCGACATGGAGATGGGTGAACCTGCAATGTGACAGAAGCAGTTGCATCACCACACACAACTAGAGTGTGTGTGGGTCATCAAGGTGTGGCTTTTGAGACTACATAACATAGATGCATTGATCTCTAGGGACTCCATTTATGTCAAACAACAATAGTGGTCAGAAAGCCCAGAGAGCCCTAGAATATGCAACTGCCACATGGAGATGGATGAACCTGGAGTGTGATAGAAGCAGTTGCATCACCACACCCAACTGGAGTGTGTGTGGGTCATCAAGGTGTGGCTTTTGAGACTACATAACACATATGCATTGATCTGTAGGGAATCCATTTGTGTCAAACAACCATGGTGGTCAGAAAGCCTAGAGAGCCCCTAGAATATGCAACTGCCACATTGAGATGGGTGAACCTGCAATGTGACACAAGCAGTTGCATCACCACACCGAACTAGAGTGTGTGTGGGTCATCAAGGTGTGGCTTTTGAGGCTACATAACACAGATGCATTGATCTATAGGGACTCCATTTGTGTCAAACAACCATGGTGGTCAGAAAGCCTAGAGAGCCCCTAGAATATGCAACTGTCACATGGACATGGGTGAACCTGTAGCATGACAGAAGTAGTTGCATCACCACACCCAACTGGAGTGTGTGTGGGTCATCAAGGTGTGGCTTTTGAGACTAATAATGCAGATGCATTGATCTGTAGGGACTCCATTTGTGTCAAACAACCATGGTGTTCAGAAAGCCTAGAGAGCCCCTAGAATATGCAACTTCCACATGGAGATGAGTGAACCTGTAGTCTGACAGAAGAGGTTGCATCACCACACCCAACTAGAGTGTGTATGGGTCATCAAGGTGTGGATTTTAAGACTACATAACACAGATGCATTGATCTCTAGGGACTCCATTTGTGTCAAACAACCATGTTGGTCAGAAATCCTAGAGAGCCCCTAGAATATGCAACTGCCACATGGAGATGGGTGAACCTGCAGTGTGACAGAAGCAGTTGCATCACCACCCGAACTAGTGTGTGTGTGGGTCATCAAGGTGTGGCTTTTGAGACTACATAACATAGATGCATTGATCTGTAGAAACTCCATTTGTGTCAAACAACCATGGTGGTCAGAAAGCCCAGAGAGCCCCTAGAATATGCACCTGTCACATGGAGATGGGTTAACCTGCAACATGACAGAAGTAGTTGCATCACCACACCCAACTGGAGTGTGTGTGGGTCATCAAGGTGTGGCTTTTGAGACTAATAATGCAGATGCATTGATCTGTAGGGACTCCATTTGTGTCAAACAACCATGGTGTTCAGAAAGCCTAGAGAGCCCCTAGAATATGCAACTTCCACATGGAGATGGGTGAACCTGTAGTCTGACAGAAGAGGTTGCATCACCACACCCAACTAGAGTGTGTATGGGTCATCAAGGTGTGGATTTTAAGACTACATAACACAGATGCATTGATCTCTAGGGGCTCCATTTGTGTCAAACAACCATGGTGGTCATAAAGCCTAGAGAGCCCCTATGATATGCAACTCCCACATGGAGATGGGTGGACCTGTAGTGTGACAGAAGCAGTTGCATCACCACACCGTACTAGAGTCTGTGTAGGTCATCAAGGTGTGGCTTTTGAGACTACATAACACAGATGCATTGATCTGTAGGGACTCCATTTGTGTCAAACAACCGTGGTGGTCAGAAAGCCCAGAGAGGCCCTAGAATATGCAACTCCCACATGGAGATGGGTGAACCTGCAATGTGACAGAAGCAGTTGCATCACCACACCCAACTAGAGTGTGTGTGGGTCATCAAGGTGTGTCTTTTGAGACTACATAACATAGATGCATTGATCTCTAGGGACTCCATTTATGTCAAACAACAATAGTGGTCAGAAAGCCCAGAGAGCCCTAGAATATGCAACTGCCACATGGAGATGGATGAACCTGGAGTGTGATAGAAGCAGTTGCATCACCACACCCAACTGGAGTGTGTGTGGGTCATCAAGGTGTGGCTTTTGAGACTACATAACACATATGCATTGATCTGTAGGGAATCCATTTGTGTCAAACAACCATGGTGGTCAGAAAGCCTAGAGAGCCCCTAGAATATGCAACTGCCACATTGAGATGGGTGAACCTGCAATGTGACACAAGCAGTTGCATCACCACACCGAACTAGAGTGTGTGTGGGTCATCAAGGTGTGGCTTTTGAGGCTACATAACACAGATGCATTGATCTATAGGGACTCCATTTGTGTCAAACAACCATGGTGGTCAGAAAGCCTAGAGAGCCCCTAGAATATGCAACTGTCACATGGACATGGGTGAACCTGCAGCATGACAGAAGTAGTTGCATCACCACACCCAACTGGAGTGTGTGTGGGTCATCAAGGTGTGGCTTTTGAGACTAATAATGCAGATGCATTGATCTGTAGGGACTCCATTTGTGTCAAACAACCATGGTGTTCAGAAAGCCTAGAGAGCCCCTAGAATATGCAACTTCCACATGGAGATGGGTGAACCTGTAGTCTGACAGAAGAGGTTGCATCACCACACCCAACTAGAGTGTGTATGGGTCATCAAGGTGTGGATTTTAAGACTACATAACACAGATGCATTGATCTCTAGGGACTCCATTTGTGTCAAACAACCATGTTGGTCAGAAATCCTAGAGAGCCCCTAGAATATGCAACTGCCACATGGAGATGGGTGAACCTGCAGTGTGACAGAAGCAGTTGCATCACCACCCGAACTAGTGTGTGTGTGGGTCATCAAGGTGTGGCTTTTGAGACTACATAACATAGATGCATTGATCTGTAGAAACTCCATTTGTGTCAAACAACCATGGTGGTCAGAAAGCCCAGAGAGCCCCTAGAATATGCACCTGTCACATGGAGATGGGTTAACCTGCAACATGACAGAAGTAGTTGCATCACCACACCCAACTGGAGTGTGTGTGGGTCATCAAGGTGTGGCTTTTGAGACTAATAATGCAGATGCATTGATCTGTAGGGACTCCATTTGTGTCAAACAACCATGGTGTTCAGAAAGCCTAGAGAGCCCCTAGAATATGCAACTTCCACATGGAGATGGGTGAACCTGTAGTCTGACAGAAGAGGTTGCATCACCACACCCAACTAGAGTGTGTATGGGTCATCAAGGTGTGGATTTTAAGACTACATAACACAGATGCATTGATCTCTAGGGGCTCCATTTGTGTCAAACAACCATGGTGGTCATAAAGCCTAGAGAGCCCCTATGATATGCAACTCCCACATGGAGATGGGTGGACCTGTAGTGTGACAGAAGCAGTTGCATCACCACACCGTACTAGAGTCTGTGTAGGTCATCAAGGTGTGGCTTTTGAGACTACATAACACAGATGCATTGATCTGTAGGGACTCCATTTGTGTCAAACAACCGTGGTGGTCAGAAAGCCCAGAGAGGCCCTAGAATATGCAACTCCCACATGGAGATGGGTGAACCTGCAATGTGACAGAAGCAGTTGCATCACCACACCCAACTAGAGTGTGTGTGGGTCATCAAGGTGTGGCTTTTGAGACTAAATAACACCGATGTATTGATCTCTAGGGACTCCATTTGTGTCAAACAACCATGGTGGTCAAAAATCCTAGAGAGCCCCTAGAATATGCAACTGCCACATGGAGATGGGTGAACCTGTAGTGTGACAGAAGCAGTTGCATCACCACACCCGACTGGAGTGTGTGTGGGTCATCAAGGTGTGGCTTTTGAGACTACATAACACGGATGCATTCATCTCTAGGGACTCCATTTGTGTCAAACAACCATGGTTGTCAGAAAGCCTAGAGAGCCCCTAGAATTTGCAACTGCCACATGGAGATGGGTGAACCTGTAGAATGACAGAAGCAGTTGCATCACCACACCCAACTGGAGTGTGTGTGGGTCATCAAGGTGTGGCTTTTGACACTACATAACACAGATGCATTGATCTATAGGGACTCCATTTGTATCAAACAACCATGGTGGTCAGAAAGCCTAGAGAGCCCCTAGAATATGCAACTGCCACATGGATATGGGTGAACCTGTAGCGTGATACAAGCAGTTGCATCACCACACCCAACTAGAGTGTGTGTGGGTCACCAAGGTGTGGCTTTCGAGACAACATAACACATATGCATTGATCTCTAGGGACTCCATTTGTGTCAAACAACCATGGTTGTCAGAAAGCCCATAGAGCCCCTAGAATTTGCAACTGCCACATGGAGATGGGTGAACCTGCAGTATGATAGAAGCAGTTGCATCACCACACCCAACTGGAGTGTGTGTGGGTCATAAAGGTGTGGCTTTTGAGACTACATAACTCAGATGCATTCATCAGTAGGGACTCCATTTGTGTCAAACAACCATGGTGGTCAGAAAGCCTAGGGAGCCCCTAGAATATGTTACTTCCACATGGAGATGGGTGAACCTACAGTCTGACAGAAGAGGTTGCATCACCACACCCAACTAGAGTGTGTATGGGTCATCAAGGTGTGGCTTTTAAGAGTACATAACATAGATGCATTGATCTCTAGGGACTCCATTTGTGTCAAACAACCATGGTGGTCAGAAAGTCTAGAGAGCCCCTAGAATATGTAACTGCCACATGGAGATGGGTGAACCTGCACTGTGACAGAAGCAGTTGCATCACCACACCCAACTAGAGTGTGTGTGGGTCATCAAGGTGTGGCTTTTGAGACTACATAACACAGATGCATTCATCTGTAGGGACTCAATTTGTGTCAAACAACCATGGTGGTCAGAAAGCCTAGAGAGCCCCTAGAATATGCAACTGCCACATGGAGATAGGTGAACCTGCTGTGTGACAGAAGCAGTTGCATCACCACACCAAACTAGAGTGTGTGTGGGTCATCAAGGTGTGGCTTTTGAGACTATATAACACAGATGTATTGATCTCTAGGGACTCCATTTATGTCAAACAACCATGGTAGTCAGAAAGCCCAGAGAGCCCCTAGAATATGCAAGTGCCACATGGAGATGGATGAACCTGGAGTGTTATAGAAGTAGTTGCATCACCACACCCAGCTAGAGTGTGTGTGGGTCATCAAGGTGTGGCTTTTGAGACTACAAAACACATATGCATTGATCTGTAGGGACTCCATTTGTGTCAAACAACCATGGTGGTCAGAAAGCCAGAGAGGCCCTAGAATATGCAACTCCCACATGGAGATGGGTGAACCTGCAATGTGACGGAAGCAGTTGCATCACCACACCCAACTGGAGTGTGTGTGGGTCATCATGGTGTGGCTTTTGAGACTACATAACTCAGATGCATTCATCAGTAGGGACTCCATTTGTGTCAAACAACCGTGGTGGTCAGAAAGCCTACAGAGCCCCTAGAATATGTTACTTCCACATGGAGATGGGTGAACCTACAGTCTGACAGAAGAGGTTGCATCACCACACCCAACTAGAGTGTGTATGGGTCATCAAGGTGTGGCTTTTAAGAGTACATAACATAGATGAATTGATCTCTAGGGACTACATTTGTGTGAGACAACCATGGTGGTCAGAAAGCCTAGAGAGCGCCTAGAATATGTAACTGCCACATGGAGATGGGTGAACCTGCACTGTGACAGAAGCAGTTGCATCACCACACCCAACTGGAATGTGTGTGGGTCATCAAGGTGTGGCTTTTGAGACTACATAACACAGATGCATTCATCTGTAGGGACTCAATTTGTGTCAAACGACCATGGTGGTCAGAAAGCCTAGACATCCCCTAGAATATGCAACTGCCACATGGAGATGGATGAACCTGGAGTGTGATAGAAGCAGTTGCATCACCACACCCAGCTAGAGTGTGTGTGGGTCATCAAGGTGTGGCTTTTGAGACTACATAACACATATGCATTGATATGTAGGGACTCCATTTGTGTCAAACAACCATGGTGGTCAGAAAGCCAGAGAGGCCCTAGAATATGCAACTCCCACATGGAGATGGGTGAACCTGCAATGTGCCGGAAGCAGTTGCATCACCACACCCAACTGGAGTGTGTGTGGGTCATCAAGGTGTGGCTTTTGAGACTAAATAACACAGATGCATTCATTAGTAGGGACTCCATTTGTGTCAAACAACCATGGTGGTCAGAAATCCTAGAGAGCCCCTAGAATATGTTACTTCCACATGGAGATGGGTGAACCTACAGTCTGACAGAAGAGGTTGCATCACCACACCCAACTAGAGTGTGTATGGGTCATCAAGGTGTGGCTTTTAAGAGTACATAACATAGATGCATTGATCTCTAGGGACTCCATTTGTGTCAAACAACCATGGTAGTCAGAAAGCCTAGAGGGCCCCTAGAATATGTAACTGCCACATGGAGATGGGTGAACCTGCACTATGACAGAAGTAGTTGCATCACCACACCCAACTGGAGTGTGTGTGGGTCATCAAGGTGCGGCTTTTGAGACTACATAACACAGATGCATTGATCTGTAGGGACTCCATTTGTGTCAAACAACCATGGTGGTCAGAAAGTCCAGAGAGCCCCTAGAATATGCAACTGCCACATGGAGATGGGTGAACCTGTAGTGTGACAGAAGCAGGTGCATCACCACACCACACTAGAGTGTGTGTGGGTCATCAAGGTGTGGCTTTTAAGACTATATAACACCGATGTATTGATCTCTAGGGACTCCATTTGTGTCAAACAACCATGGTGGTCAAAAATCCTAGAGAGCCCCTAGAATATGCAACTGCCACATGGAGATGGGTGAACCTGCAGTGTTACAGAAGCAGTTGCATCACCACACCCGACTGGAGTGTGTGTGGGTCATCAAGGTGTGGCTTTGAGACTACATAACACAGATGCATTGATCTCTAGGGACTCCATTTGTGTCAAACAACCATGGTTGTCAGAAAGCCCAGAGAGCCCCCAGAATTTGCAACTGCCACATGGAGATGGGTGAACCTGTAGTATGACAGAAGCAGTTGCATCACCACACCCAACTGGAGTGTGTGTGGGTCATCAAGGTGTGGCTTTTGAGACTACATAACACAGATGCATTCATCTGTAGGGACTCAATTTGTGTCAAACAACCGTGGTGGTCAGAAAGCCTAGAGAGCCCCTAGAATATGCAACTGCCACATGGATATGGGTGAACCTGCTGTGTGACAGAAGCAGGTGCATCACCACACCCAACTGGAGTGTGTGTGGGTCATCAAGGTGTGGCTTTTGAGACTACATAACACATATGCATTGATTTGTAGGGACTCCATTTGTGTCAAACAACCATGGTTGTCAGAAAGCCCAGAGAGCCCCCAGAATTTGCAACTGCCACATGGAGATGGGTGAACCTGTAGTATGACAGAAGCAGTTGCATCACCACACCCAACTGGAGTGTGTGTGGGTCATCAAGGTGTGGCTTTTGAGACTACATAACACAGATGCATTCATCTGTAGGGACTCAATTTGTGTCAAACAACCATGGTGGTCAGAAAGCCTAGAGAGCCCCTAGAATATGCAACTGCCACATGCAGATGGGTGAACCTGTAGTGTGACAGAAGCAGTTGCATCACCACACCCATCTGGAGTGTGTGTGGGTCATCAAGGTGTGGCTTTTGAGACTAAATAACACCGATGTATTGATCTCTAGGGACTCCATTTGTGTCAAACAACCATGGTAGTCAGAAATCCTAGAGAGCCCCTAGAATATGCAACTGCCACATGGACATGGGTGAACCTGCAGTGTGACAGAAGCAGTTGCATCACCCCACCCAGCTGGAGTGTCTGTGGGTCAACAAGGTGTGGCTTTTGAGACTACATAACACAGATGCATTGATCTCTAGGGTCTCCAGTTGTGTCAAACAACAATGGTGGTCAGAAAGCCCAGAGAGGCCCTAGAATTTGCAACTGCCACATGGAGATGGGTGAACCTGCAATGTGACAGAAGCAGTTGCATCACCACACCCAACTGGAGTGTGTGTGGGTCATCAAGGTGTGGCTTTTGAGACTACATAACACAGATGCATTCATCTGTAGGAACTCAATTTGTGTCAAACAACCATGGTGGTCAGAAAGCCTAGAGAGCCCCTAGAATATGCAACTGCCACATGGAGATGGGTGAACCTGCTGTGTGACAGAAGCAGTTGCATCACCACACCCAACTAGAGTGTGTGTGGGTCATCAAGGTGTGGATTTTGAGACTAAATAACACTGATGCATTGATCTCTAGGGACTCCATTTGTATCAAACAACCATGGTGGTCAAAAATCCTAGAGAGCCCCTAGAATATGCAACTGCCACATGGAGATGGGTGAACCTGCAGT
The DNA here is from genome assembly GCA_916181665.1 of Avena sativa. Lineage (NCBI taxonomy): Eukaryota > Viridiplantae > Streptophyta > Magnoliopsida > Poales > Poaceae > Avena > Avena sativa. The sequence goes on from OV702289.1 coordinate 328,586,163, forward strand.
GTGACAGAAGCAGTTGCATCACCACACCCGATTGGAGTGTGTGTGGGTCATCAAGGTGTGGCTTTTGAGACTACATAACACAGATGCATTGATCTCTAGGGACTCCATTTGTGTCAAACAACCATGGTTGTCAGAAAGCCCAGAGAGCACCGAGAATTTGCAACTGCCACATGGAGAAGGGTGAACCTGTAGTATGACAGAAGCAGTTGCATCACCACACCCAACTGGAGTGTGTGTGGGTCATCAAGGTGTGGCTTTTGAGACTACATAACTCAGATGCATTGATCTGTAGGGACTCCATTTGTGTCAAACAACCATGGTGGTCAGAAAGCCCAGAGAGCCCCTAGAATATGCAACTGCCACATGGAGATGGGTGAACCTGCAGCATGACAAAAGTAGTTGCATCACCACACCAAACTAGAGTGTGTGTGGGTCATCAAGGTGTGGCTTTTGAGACTACATAACACAGATGCATTGATCTCTAGGGACTCCATTTATGTCAAACAACCATGGTAGTCAGAAAGCCCAGAGAGCCCCTAGAATATGTTACTTCCACATGGAGATGGGTGAACCTACAGTCTGACAGAAGAGGTTGCATCACCACACCCAACTGGAGTATGTGTGGGTCATCAAGGTGTGGCTTTTGAGACTACATAACACAGATGCATTCATCTGTAGGGACTCAATTTGTGTCAAACAACCATGGTGGTCAGAAAGCCCAGAGAGCCCCTAGAATATGCAACTGCCACATGGAGATGGGTTAACCTGTAGTGTGACAGAAGCAGTTGCATCACCACACCGAACTGGAGTGTGTGTGGGTCATCAAGGTGTGGCTTTTGAGACTACATAACTCAGATGCCTTGATCTGTAGGGACTCCATTTGTGTCAAAGATCCATTGTGGTCAGAAAGCCCAGAGAGCCCCTAGAATATGCAACTGTCACATGGAGATGGGTGAACCTGCAGCATGACAAAAGTAGTTGCATCACCACACCCAACTGGAGTCTGTGTGGGTCATCAAGGTGTGGCTTTTGAGACTACATAACACATATGCATTCATCAGTAGGGACTCCATTTGTGTCAAACAACCATGGTGGTCAGAAAGCCTAGAGAGCCCCTAGAATATGTTACTTCCACATGGAGATGGGTGAACCTACAGTCGGACAGAAGAGGTTGCATCACCACACCCAACTAGAGTGTGTATGGGTCATCAAGGTGTGGCTTTTAAGAGTACATAACATAGATGCACTGATATCTAGGGACTCCATTTGTGTCAAACAACCATGGTGGTCAGAAAGCCTAGAGAGCCCCTAGAATATGTAACTGCCACATGGAGATGGGTGAACCTGCACTGTGACAGAAGCAGTTGCATCACCACACCCAACGGGAGTTTGTGTGGGTCATCCAAGTGTGGCTTTTGAGACTACATAACACAGATGCATTCATTTGTAGGGACTCCATTTGTGTCAAACAACCATGGTTGTGAGAAAGCCTAGAGAGCCCATAGAATAATGAACTGCCACATGGAGATGGTGAACCTGGAGTATGAGAGAAGCAGTTGCATCACCACACCCAACTGGAGTGGGTGTGGGTCATCAAGGTGTGGCTTTTGAGACTACATAACACAGATGCATTGATCTCTAGGGACTCAATTTGTGTCAAACAACCATGGTGGTCAGAAAGCCTAGAGAGCTCCTAGAATATGCAACTGCCACATGGAGATGGTGAACCTATAGTGTGACAGAAGCAGTTGCATCACCGCACCAAATTGGAGTGTGTGTGGGTCATCGAGGTGTGGCTTTTGAGACTAAATAACGCAGATGTATTGATCTCTAGGGACTCCATTTGTGTCAAACAACCATGGCGGTCAGAAAGCCTAGAGAGCCCCTAGAATATGCAACCGCCACATGGAGATGGGTGAACCTGCAGTGTGACAGAAGCAGTTGCATCACCACACCCGACTGGAGTGTGTGTGGGTTATCAAGGTGTGGCTTTTGAGACTATATAACAGATGCATTGATCTCTAGGGACTCCATTTGTGTCAAACAACCATGGTGGTCAGAAACCCCAGAGAGCCCCTAGAATTTCCAACTGCCACATGGAGATGGCTAAACCTGTAGTATAACAGAAGCAGTTGCATCACCACACCCAACTGGAGTGTGTGTGGGTCATCAAGGTGTGGCTTTTGAGACTACATAACACAGATGCATTCATCTGTAGGGACTAAATTTGTGTCAAACAACCATGGTGGTCAGAAAGTCTAGAGAGCCCCTAGAATATGCAATTGCCACATGGAGATGGGTGAACCTGAAGTGTGACAGAAGCAGTTGCATCGCCACACCCAACTGGAGTGTGTGTGGGTCATCAAGGTGTGGCTTTTGAGACTACATAAGTCAGATGCATTGATCTCTAGGTACTCCATTTGTGTCAAACAACCATGGTGGTCTGTTGTTGAATTGGGAACGGCAGTACCTAAAAAGGTTAGATAGAGTGTGGGGACTAGCAGGAAAGCTGTCGACGGCGTCCGCAGGCGAGATTGGATACGAGCGAGCGTAGGAGGACGCAAGAAGTACCCAGGTTCGGGGCCCTAGTGGTGAGGTAAAGCCCCTTCTCCTGCCCGATCTGACTATGTGGAATATACGAGCTATAAGTGCTCCTCGAGCTGTATTCTTTAGCTACTGCCTTAAATGAAATGAGACCAACCCTTTCGACTGAGGCCCTCCCTCTCCTTATATAGGAAGAGAGGCAATGGTCTCACTGGCTAGTCCGACTAGCGGGCCCCATAGGCGGGTCCCAGCCGACTAGTCATCTACAGTACCCGGCATGGTGTGTCACATCGGTGTATGAGCGGTATGGCTGTCGTAGGCACAGTGGATGCCGTGCAAGCCCATCGTCAGCACCGGCCACTGTTCCTCCGTCAGCCACGCCAAGTCTTCGGTATGGGAGGGTGGTTGCCCGTCTTGTCGTTGTACAGGGCGTACCGTGCACTGATACGCACGTCGTCCTGTCTCTCTGATTGGATCCGGCTTCTTGCTGATCCGGCTACCATGCCTTGTCCGGCTGCGTCTGGTCAGCATGACTCAATCCGGCTATTCTGTTTCTTATTCGGGTGGGGTACCCGGGGATCATCCCCCTGACACTAGCCCCCGAGCGCGTGTGGATTCCGCCCTTAGGCGAAATGCGCGCGCGCTCCCTTTGCTTTTCGAATTTTGATCCAGCTGAGCCTGGCGGTTGCGCTACTCGTGACGTCAGTGCTGACGCCGGCCACGTGCGCACACGCCATCATTGCTCTGCGGCGAGCAGCGTAACGTCCTATCGCACGTCGCCTCGGGGAACTGCTGTCCGGCGCTTCGGTTCTCGTCCCAAGATCTTCTGCGCATCCCGTCCTGGCACACGGGATCTAGGCGGCGGTTGGGATGTGGGTCGCCCGGATGCGCGCCACGTGGCCCTGCCGACGGTTGCCCTTCAGATTCTTTAAAGGGATGCCGCGGGGGAGGCAGTTCTTTTCCTTCGCTCCCCCGCTGCAATCTTTCTCTCCTTCTCGCGCGCTGCTGCTCCTGTGCTCCTGCCTTCTGTGCCGCCCGCTCGCCGCCGTCGACGCTACGGGCCACCGTCACTCCTCCGTTGCCGCTCCTTCTCCTCAGCCGGAAATGTCCGCTGACCACGGAGCCTGGTGCGGCTCCTCCATCACCGAGGATCAGATCGCGAAGTATCGCGCGACCCGCGTCCTCCCGCCGGCGGAGGTGGTGGTGGTGCGGTTGGCGCCGGTTGGGGAAGTGTTGCCGCATCCGGCGGAGGGGGAGCGGATTATCTTCCTCTCGCACCTGGCGCGCGGGTTTGCGCTGCCGCTCCACCCCTTTTTTCTGACTTTTCTGGCCTTCTTCGACCTCCGCCTCCACCACCTCGGCGCCAACGCCATCAGAACGCTGCCGCACTTCATGGCGTTCTGCGAGAGCTACCTCGCGATCCAGCCGGATCTCGAGCTCTTCTATCGGCTCTTCCGAGTTCAGCCGCAGGTCTAGTACACGAAGGGCCCGCTAGTCGTCTGCGGTGGCGCCTCCATATACTCCCGGTCCCAATCCGGCTACCCGAAGTTCTTGCTCCAGGACACGGTACGGCTGTGGCAGCAGTCGTATTTTTATGTCAAGAACGTCACCGGCGTCGACCGGATAAACCTGTTGGCCTTCCAAGACGTCGAGTCCAGCCGGCAAAACTGGGACCTGAAGGTCTACGGCGACAAGGCGGAGACGGACGTGATGCTGGCATGCATGCGCTCCCTTATCACCTGCCAGCTAACCGGTCGGGACATCACCCTTAGCTTGATGTCCCGGCTGATGATGCCGCTCCAGCAGCGGGCGCACAAGATGTGCTTCTACTCCGGCCGGCTGGACCCGACCCGGCTGTCGCGCCAGGATCCCCGCTACCACAACTTGAAGGAGTGGTTGTGGACGATCAGCAAGGAGCGGCTGCCGGAGAACTGGAAGTTCAGCCTGGCGCCCTACAGCCGGGAGAACCGCGCGCCCCGGGTAAGTTCTTGTAGCCGAAATTTTTGCTTATTCCCTCTGTTATCTCCCTGCTCTGTCTGGCTGACCTTTTGCATTCGCCAGATCTTCTCCTGCATCCTTCGCGAGGAGGGTGACGCTCCTCTCGAGGTGTTCGCGCCGGACTTGCCCGAGCCGCGCTCTCAGCGATCCAGCGAGGAATCGGATAGGGACGGCGATGCCTTCCCCAGCCGGAACGACGAGCCGGTCGCCGACCCGCACGCGGAGGTGCACGAGGAGGAGGATGCTGGGCCGACCGCGGAGCCGGCGACGCGCTCCGCGGCGGACGGCGAAGCAGGCGGGAGCGGCTCCGGCCATTCTGGCTCCCGCCGGCCTGCGGCGGAGGAGCCGGCTCCGAAGAGGGGCCGGACTAGCGCCCTGCCGCCAAGCCGTCTTGGCCGGAAGAAAGGGCCGCCCCCGATTGTGCCAGGGTACGTTTTTCTCCCTCCCCCCCGGTGCATTATGTTTGTTTTTCCTTGTCCTTGTTTTTCTGACTTTAGCCTGTTTTGCTCTTGTCTTTTCCTCTTTCCCTTTAGCGCACTGGTTTCTTTCGGCGCCACGAGCCCAGCTCAGACGCCAGCCGGGTCGCCGCCTCGCGCCCCGACTGATCCAACCGGCGCCTCCCCTTCCTCTGAGGCGCAGCCTCCTTCTCCTCCTCAAGCCGAGCCGGCTGCCCCCTCCTAGCCGGAGGGTCCCCAGCCGGAAGCGACTCGCTCCCAGCCGGAAGGTTCTTCCGCGGGCGCGCGGGGGCTACTGGCAAGGAGCTTGTCATGGTAGGAAACGACGACTCCGACGAGGCGCTCGGGGAGGAGTGGCAGACAGCGGTGCTCGCGGCGAAGGAGTCCTTGGCCGTCAACGCCGTGGATGATGACGCCTCCTCCACTGCTTCGGTGCCGGATCTTGCCGCCACGCTCGAGCTGGCGATCAAGGAGATTCGGCTGCTTGAGGCCACAGCCGGTGGAACCCGTAGCCTGGAGAAGAAGCCTGCTGCTGCCAACGGGACCTCCCAGAGTAAGTCCGCCTTATCCGTCTAGCTCTTTTTTTTAATAGTCGTCTTTGTTGCAGCCATCCTCGTGTGTGCTCAGCGCGAGATCGATCGCTTGAAGAAAGCGAACAACCGGCTGAGCAGGTCCAACTCCACGCTGTGCTTGCAGAACAAGGACTGGCACACGCGGGTAGACGGCTTGGAGGCTACCGTCAAGGAGCGCGACGCCTCGCTCGCTAGCCGGGCCGAAGCCTTCTCCCTTCTCGAGGCCCAGAACAAGGACCAAGAGAAGGAGATAAAACGGCTGGCGGTCAAGGAGAAGGCGCTGGTGGATGAGCGGATGCAAGTCGGCCACACTGCCAAAGGTGAGCTCTTTCTTCCGTCTTCTTTTCTTTCCGGATCCGGTAGCCGGATTTGACTCCTCTTTTCTGACAGCCTTTTACCACGGCATAGACCTGCTGGCCTACAACCGGCTGCAGGAGAACTGGCGGGGAGCACAGCTGACGGCTCAGGAGCTCGTCGTCCTTCTTGGCGAGGAGGCCGTGAAGCTTCGTCAGGCGGCGCGGGACATCTTCTCCTTTATGTGGCCGGAGGCTCCGGTTCCGGAGACGATGGCGCAGCTGGCGGCGAAGGTGGGTGAGGTGCCGGCAGCGGTGGACCGGCTGCAGGATCTGGCGGCACGGGGTGGAGCAGAGATGGCCTTGGTGCGTCTAGAAGATCGATGGAGGATTCCGCGCCGGAGCCGATCTTGCCGCCATCCGCCAAGCCCATCCGGAGCTTCACGGGTCCGCCATCAAGATCGCCGACTACGTGGATCCGGACGAGGTGCTCACCGACTCGGAGTCCCCCGATACTCCGGATGCGGAGTCCTCGGTGCCGCCGTCTGCCAGCACCGGAGCCGGAATGAGCACTGTGGCTCCGCCCCCACCTCCAGCATCTGCCAGCCAGGAACGCCCCCACGGCAAAGGCCCTGCTGTTTAGCTGTTGCCCCGGGATGCCGGGTGTATTTGTCTTGTTTTTAGGTTATCGTGGAACTTGTCTGTCTGTACCGGCTATCTTTGATGCCAGGTAATTCTCGGGAGATTCGTCTCCCTTTGGCTTGTTAATATTAAATTCTTGAGTCTTTCTTAACTTGTGTCTTGAATTTTCTTTTGATATATTTGCCGGCTCGCTCCGCCTGGCTATCCTCGTCCGGCTACACACTCTTAGCCGGACGAACTACACCTCCAGTGGGGGCGCACCAGCGCACCCACTGGGTGTAGCCCCCGAGATTCGGAGTAGCTGGCGTAGCCAGGTGCTTCGAATCTTCCTTGTTCTTCCCTGCTCTTCTAACTTTATCCGACTGGCCTCGCCCCAGTCGGCTACTTTCGTTGGCTGGACGCCTTCAGCCGGGGGAACCAACCTTCCAGTGGGGGCGCGCGAGCGCACCCACTGGGTGTAGCCCCCGAGATTCGGAGTAGCTGGCGTAGCCAGGTGCTTCGAATCTTTCTTGTCTTTTATTGCTCCCGCCCTTGCCCTCACCTGGGCTCCGAACTGCCAGCTAAACGCCCTTAGTCGGCCAGGAACTACAAGATTCCACTGGGGGCGTGCGAGCGCACCCACTGGGTGTAGCCCCTGAGATTCGGAGCGCTTGATGAAGGAAAGGGCTTCGAATCTTCTTCCCTTCTCCTGAATTCTGACTCGAAGTAGTCGGACAAGAACGCACATATGCATACACATACATCTTCATAGGTTAATAGGTTAGTCCGTCAAATCGTAGCCGGGAAACGGCTTATTTTTTCAAAAACTGGCTTGCTCCTTTCTAGGCACTTAGTCGCTTTCTCGTGTGTTCTGCTGTTTTCGCTGCGTCCTTGTCGGACAGCCGGGTTGCGGTCTGCAGCCAGAATCGAAGAGAGCTGGTAGTACATTATGCACGGTACTAGCGGCTTAGCGACTGGATTGGTTTGAGCTAGTTGCGGGGCCGGGACGCCCGATCTGTCACGCCTCTTCCCAGTTTTTCATGTGGGATGCCTCGGGCTTTTGCTCTTGCTAGCCGGACAGCCGGGTTGCGGTCTATAGCTGAGACGAAGAGTGGGCCTCTGACATCATCGCACACTACTCAGCCGGTTTGTTGGTTTAACAGGCCGGGCCAGCCGGCGAGCCCCTGGGTAGGGGTAGCAGGAGCCGGAAAATTTTAATCGGAGAACAGGTACGCACACATTTCCAGAAGGAGCCCCCGAGATTCTCGTGGGAGTCCGCATTTTCATTTATGAGGTTTTCAGGATACATACACTATTTAGCGACTAGGTGTAAAACGGGCGCAACAGGGCCGCGTTCCAAGGACGTTCGGTCTCCTCGTCCAATTTGTCCATCTTGTTCTTGCGCGGCTGCTGTGCGTCGATGAGGTAGTAAGAGTCGTTGGGCAACGCCCGACTGATGATGAGTGGGCCCTCCCAGGGTGGTGATAGCTTGTGCATGCCCTTCGTGTCTTGCACCAACCGGAGAACCAGGTCACCCTCGCGGAATGCGACTGGGCGAATCCGGCTGGAATGGTAGCGGCGTAGTCGCTGCTGGTACAGGGCGGATCTGGACAGGGCCAGCTCGCGGGCCTCCTCCAGGAGATCTACCCTGTCCTCCCGCGCCTCCTTGTTGGCCTGCTCGTCATAGAGGAGCTTGCGGGGGGAGTCGAATTCGATGTCGGCGGAGAGGACGGCTTCCGATCCATAGACCAGGAAGAATGGCGTGTAGCCGGTTGACCTATTCGGTGTGGTGCGGAGGCTCCACAGCACAGCCGGAAGTTCTTCGATCCAGCATCCGGGTGACCACTCCAACGGCTCGATGAGACGTGGTTTGATGTCGGCTAGCACCAAGCCGTTTGCTTGTTCGACCTGCCCGTTGGACTGTGGATGTGCAACGGAGGCGAGGTCTAGCCGGATGCCCTTGTTGCTGCAAAACCGGGCGAAGGCCCCCTTGGCGAAGTTCGTGTCGTTGTCGGTGATGATGCTATTGGGGTAGCCGAAGCGGTTGGTGATGTCGGTGAAGAAGGTAACCACGGTCGCCCCGTCCAGCTTCCGGATAGGCTTGGTCTCGATCCACTTTGTGAACTTGTCCACCGCTACCAGTAGGTGGGTCATTCCCGCGCGAGCTCGCTTGAAGGGCCTGACCATGTCGAGGCCCCAAACCGCGAAGGGCCAGGTGATCGGTATGGTCTTGAGCACCGAGGTTGGCATGTGCCTGAGCTGCCCGAAGCGTTTGCACCCATTGCACACGCGGACCAGCTGCTCGGCATCCTTGAGGGCGGTGGGCCAATAGAAGCCATGTCGAAACGCCTTGGCGACTATCGCCCTTGACGAAGCGTGGTGCCCGCACTCGCCCTGGTGGATGTCCTTGAGTAGCCGGTAGCCTGTGTCTACGTCGACACATCTTTGGAAGATACCAGATACACTGCGCTTGTATAGCTCGCCGTTTATGATGGTGTATGTGTGCGCGCGGCGTCGGATTTGTCTGTCCTCCACCTCGTCATCTGGGAGCTCATTGTTGTCGATGTAGATCATGAAGGGCTGTGCCCAGGATGGCACTTCCTGGATGACGAGGACGCTCCTGTCCTCTGGCTGTCGGGTGTCTGTGGGCCGTCCGGGTGGGATGTCCGGGGCGGCAGCCCCTGAGCCACTGGGCGAGCTGGAAGCCCCCGGGTCCTGCGAGCCGGAGGGCACCGCCTAGCCGAAGTTGGCACGAGTTTTCTTCTTTGGTGGCTCCACCGGCTCCGCTTCTGCTGCCCCGGCCGCCGAGACGCTCCCTGCCCAGATGATGGAATCTGATTCCAGCGACGGGTTGATGGATGGCTTGCGCAGGTGCTCCAGGGAGACCCCTGGTGGGATGGCCTGCCTGGTGGACCCTATCTTGGAGAGCGCGTCGGCTGCCTCGTTGTTGGTGCGGGGGACGTGATGAAATTCACACCCGTCGAAGGAGGAGCTAAGCTTCTGGATGTGGAACCGGTAGAGGGCCATGTTGGCATCTCTAGCATCCCATTCCCCAAATACTTGTTGTACCACCAGGTCCGAATCGCCGAAGCACAGGATCCGGTTGACGCCAATTTCCTTGGCCAGCCGGAGCCCATGCGCCAGTGCCTCGTATTCGGCTACATTGTTGGAGGCCTTGAAGTGGATCTGCAACACGTACTCCAGCCGGTCTCCCTTGGGCGAGGTGAGCACAATGCTGGCTCCCAAGCCCCCGAGCATCTTCGACCCGTCGAAGTGCATCCTCTAGTGGTCCGAATCTAGACCCGGTCGGAGATACTGGGTCTCAGCCCAGTCGACGAGGAAGTCCGCCATCACCTGTGACTTGATCGTGAGCCGGGGCTCGTACTGGATGGAGTAGGCGGCGAGCTCGATGGCTCATTTGGCGACCCGGCCGGTGGCGTCCTTGTTGCCAATGATTTCCGAAAGGGGTGCAGTGCACACGACCTTGATCGGGTGCTCCTAGAAGTAGTGCTTGAGCTTCTTGCATGCTAGGTACACGCCGTAGAACATCTTTTGGTAGTGGGGGTAGTTCTGCTTGGAGAGGGAGAGAACCTCGCTGAGGTAGTAGACGGGTCTCTGAACTTGCTGAGCCTTGCCTTCCTCGGGGCGCTCCACCACCAGGACGACGCTGACGACCCGGCTGGTGGCTGCTATATAGAGCAACATCAGCTCCTTGCTAGCCGGTGTGGCTAGAACCGGTGCTGTGGACAACATGCGCTTGAGGTCGTGAAACGCGGTGTTGGCCTGCGAGGTCCAGGAGAACTTGTCCATCTTTTTCATCAGCTGGTACAACAAAAGTGCCTTCTCCCCCAGCCGGCTGACGAAACGACTGAGGGAAGCCAGGCATCCGGTGAACTTCTGGACTCCAAGCAGGTCCTTGGGCGGTTGCATCCTTTCGATGGCCGTGATCTTCTCCGGATTTGCCTCGATGCCTCGCTAAGATACGAGGAAACTGAGTAGCTGGCCGGATGGTACTCTGCAGACGCATTTTTCCGGGTTCAGCTTCATCTAGTACTGGCGGAGGTTGCCAAATGTTTCTCGCAGATCCTCGAGGAGGGTGCGCTTTTCCTTGGTCTTGATGACCACGTCATCCACGTAAGCGTGCATGTTTCGGCCTATCTGCGAGTGCAAGCATTTCTGCATATATCGCTGATAGGTGGCGCCTGCGTTCTTTAGGCCGAAAGGCATGGTTACATAGCAGAAAGCCCCGTAGGGGGTGATAAATGATGTCTTAATCTGATCAGCCGGGTTTAGCCGGATCTGATTGTATCCGGAATAACAATCTAGAAAAGACATCAAATCACAGCCGGCCGTGGAATCGATGACTTGATCGATATGGGGCAAGGCGAAGGGGTCTTTCGGGCACGCCTTGTTCAGGCTAGTGTAGTCGATACACATGCGCCAGGTCTTGTTCTTTTTCAACACCAAGACTGGGTTCGCCAGCCAGTCCGGGTGGTATACTTCCATGATGAACCCGGCTGCGAGGAGCCGGGTGATCTCGTCACCAATTATCTTTCTCTTTTCTTCTGAACCGGCGTAGAGGTTGCTTGACCGGCTTGGCATCCGAACGCACATGAAGTGAGTGCTCGGCGAACTCCCTCGGCACACCTGGCATGTCTTTGGGAGACCATGCGAAGATGTCCTGATTCTCACGGAGGAAGTCGACGAGCGTGCCTTCCTATTTGCTGTTTAAGCCGGCACCAATGGTGACGAGCTTAGTCGGGTCGGAGGGGTCGAGCAGGATCCTCTTCGTCTCCTTTGCCGGTTGGAAGGCTCCTTCTCCAGCCGGTTTGTTGCTAGCCGGGACGTCCTGCTGGGCCATGGCCACATTGCGCATGATCGTGCGCTTTTCTTCGGCTATGATGAGGGCCTCTGCTAGTTTGGAACCGGCTGAGGCGCACTCCATCGATCGCCTGAAGCAGCCAGCGACGGTGATCACGCCGTGGGGTCCTGGCATCTTCGTCTTGAGGTATGCGTAGTGGGGGACGTCCATGAACTTGGCGAGGGCGGGGCGCCCGAGGAGAGCGTGGTAGGAGCTCGTCAAATTTACCACCTCGAACCAGATTGGTTCGCGGCGGAAGTTCTCCTCGGTCCCGAAGATGACGTCCAGCTGGATTTTTCCTAGCGGAGCGCAGGCTGGCCCCGGCAGTATGCCGTGGAACGTCGTGGTAGTCGGGCGCAAGTCGCTTTCGCGAATGCCCAGCTTCTCTAGGGAGGACTGGTAGAGGAGGTTGAGGCTGCTGCCTCCGTCGATGAGGACGCGCGAAAATCGGCAGGTGCGTGCGTTGGAGACGATGAGGGGGTCGAGCACCATGGCGTAGCCCCCGGGATTCAGCAGATGCTCAGGTTGATCTGCCCGGCTCCAGGTGATGGGGGTTTCCGACCAGTTCAGGTATTGGGGGACCGGAGAAATGATGGCGTTGACCTCCTTGGAGCGTCGCCTGCGGCTGTGCTTGTCGTCTTGCTCCGTCTTGAAGATGTGGTAGGCGGCATGTGGCTGGGGGTAGCCATTGTTCTTGTTGCCGCCGTTACCATCATTACGGGCTCCCCTAGCCGGTGGTGGGGGTCCACCCGGTGGGCGAGGCGGGAGACGAGGCTGGTTGCCCTGGTCCTTTAGCTGGCGAGTCCAGCTGCAGTTCCGGGTGGTGTGCGTAGCCTGTTTGAAGGGACCGCTATGCCACTTCCACGGGCAGTCAATCATCTGGTCGAAGGTGAGCCGGGGCTTCTGCCTTCTTGTGTCGTTAGCCGGTGCGTCGGGCGCACCCTCTACGGCATTGACCTGCCGCGCGTGGTAGCGAGGCTTCTGTTGCCTGTCCTGGCGGTCCCGGTGGAACCGGTTGTCGTTGCCGTGGCGTCTGGAGGATCCGGCTTCACCAGCCGGATTGCTCGGATGGTCGCGAGCCGGCTCCGTGGGAGTCGGACGGCCTTCCGCGTTTACTCGGAGGGGCTTCTTCATGGCGGCATCTGCCGTGGTGTACTGGTCGGCAACCGTCATGAGCTCCGCCATGGTTTTCGGCTCGTCACACAGTAGCCGATGGCGAAGCATGGTGCCCTCTCGGCATCCTTCGATGAAGAAACCGATGGCTTGGCTCTCCAGGATGCCCTCGCAAGTGTTGCGGAGCTCCGTACACTTGGCGAGGTACTCGCGGTCGGTCTCGCGGTCACCCTGGATGCACAAGGCCAGGTCGCGCAGGCGCCCTGGGCGCTTGTACGTGCCGTTGAAGTTGCGGACGAAAACCTTCTCGAAATTAGGCCAGGCGTTGATGCTGTTGGGCGCGAGGCTATTGAGCCAGGTCCTTGCCGACCCGGTTAGCATGAGAGGGACGTAACGCACGGCTGTGCGCTTGTTCCCGTGGGCGATGCCGACTGCCGTGGCGTACTCGGTCAACCAGTCTTCCGGCTTCATGTTGCTGCCGTACTTGGGGGTGTCCCTGGGAAGGGAGAATTTATCCTGAAATGGCTCGTTCCGGATGCGGGGTCCGAAACAAACTGGTCCGGTAGAATCTTCCTCCTCCGTGACGCGCGCTTGAGTGAGCAACTCGATGCGGTCGCGGGCATCCGGACAATTTGGGTTGGGCGCGCCCACCCGACCCGAGAGGCGGGAACCGGCTGGTCTGGGTGCTCCGGCTGGTGGTGGGAGAGGTGGCGGGTTGCTGTTGACTGTCTGCTCCTGGCGCGGCTGGCCCCTGTTGTCGGAGCTGTGACGCCTACTGCGGGCCCTAGCCGGCTGAGGGGAGGACGCCTGCTGCGTGTCACGTGGTGCGCCCTTGCTGTTGGCGGGTAGCCTGCTTCCTCTGGAGTAGCTAAGGTCCTCCTGCGTCTGCCGGTTGGCGCCGGCCTGCTCGTCCGCGACGCGGAGGAGCTCCTTGACGCGAGCGTGCTGGCGGGCTCGCTCCTCACCCTCCAGGCTGGGTAGTTCTTCTGCTGCGGCTCGCGCCGCGCGCAAGTTCTTGATGGGCGTGCTGTAGGTGGGCCACGTAGGGGCAGGCGCGGGATCCGGTTCTCCGTCCTTCACCATCCTGCCGCCTAGCTCACCACCTCGTCGTCGTACCTGGCCGGGCCGGCTCGGCTCCATGGTAGCCAGGGTGAGACCGTGCGTGCGGTCATACTCGCGCCTAGCGATCTCCAGCTGCTTGCGGGCTGCTGCCAGCTCCATAGCCTCCTGGAGGAGGATCTGTCTCTCCATGGTGAAGTTGGCCTCCTTCTCCTCCGGGTTGTCCCCGAGGTTAACCGGCGTCAGGAGCCGATCAATCGCATCCTCGACCGGGTTCCGAGGCTGCGAGGGAGCGGAAGTTCCGACCTCGTCCACGCCTCGGTCCCGCGGCCGGCGGGGCTGCGAGATGGATCCAGCCATCATGACCTCCACACCGCGAGGTGCGGCGGAGGTGCCGCCGCTTGAGCATGGCGGCCCCGCGACAGAGACGATTTCCCTAGGGAAACACTCCGGGATGGTGGCGATGTAGACGGGGAGATCGCCGAATATCAGAACGGTCCCATTTGCCGGGAAGGAAGTTCCGGCAAAGCAGGAGGCGTTGTCGATGACGCAGTCGAACCTGCCGAGCGTGAGCACCAGGCCGGAGGCCACGCGCATGGATACGAGCGTGAGCACCAGAGCGTTGTTGAAGACTTGGGGACTAACAGGAAAGCTGTCGACGGCGTCCGCAGGTGAGATTGGATACGAGCGAGCGTAGCGGGACGCAAGAAGTACCCAGGTTCGGGGCCCTCGTGGTGAGGTAAAGCCCCTACTCCTGCCTGATCTGACTATGTGGAATATACGAGCTACAAGTGCTCCTCGAGCTGTATTCTTTAGCTACTGCCTTAAATAAACTGAGACCAACCCTTTCTACTGAGGCCCCCCTCTCCTTATATAGGAAGAGAGGCAAGGGTCTCACTGGCTAGTCCGACTGGCGGGCCCCACAGGCGGGTCCCAGCCGACTAGTCATCTACAATACCCGGCATGGTGTGTCACATTGGTGTATGAGCGGTATGGCTGTCGTAGGCACAGTGGACGCCGTGTGAGCCCGTCGTCAGCACCGGCCACTGTTCCTCCGTCAGCCACACCAAGTCTTCGGTATGGGCGGGTGGTTACCCGTCTTGTCTTTTTACAGGGCGTACCGTGCACTGATACGCACGTCGTCCTGTCTCTCTGATTAGATCCGGCTTCTTGCTGATCGGGCTACCATGCGGTAGTCGGCCTGTCTTGCCTTGTCCGGCTGCGTCTCGTCAGCCGGACTCGATCCGGCTGTTCTGTTTCTTATTCGGGTGGGGTACCCGGGGATCATCCCCCTGACATGGTCAGAATGCCAGAGAGCCCCTAGAATATGCAACTGCCACATGGAGATGGTGAACCTGGAGTGTGACAGAAGCAGTTGAATCACCACACCGAACTAGAGTGTGTGTGGGTCATCAAGGTGTGGCTTTTGAGACTACATAACACAGATGCATTGATCTCTAGGTACTCCATTTGTGTCAATCAACCATGGTGGTCAGAAAGCCCAAAGAGCCCCTAGAATATGCAACTGCCACATGGAGATGGGTGAACCTGCAGTGTGACAGAAGCAGTTGCATCACCACACCCAACTGGAGTGTGTGTGGGTCATAAAGGTGTGGCTTTTGAGACTACATAACATAGATGCATTGATCTCTAGGGACTCCATTTGTGTCAAACAACCATGGTGGTCAGAAAGCCCAATGAGCCCTTAGAATATGCACCTGCCACATGGAGATGGGTCAACCTGCAGTATGATAAAAGTAGTTGCATCACCACACCCGACTGGAGTGTGTGTGGGTCATCAATGTGTGGCTTTTGAGACTACATAACACAGATGCATTCATCTGTAGGGACTCAATTTGTGTCAAACAACCATGGTGGTCAGAAAGCCTAGAGAGCCCCTAGAATATGGAACCGCCACATGGAGATGGCTGAACCAACAGTGTGACAGAAGCAGTTGCATCACCACAGCCAACTGGAGTGTGTGTGGGTCATCAAGGTGTGGCTTTTGAGACTACATAACACAGATGCATTGATCTCTAGGGACTCCATTTGTGTCAAACAACCATGGTGCTCAGAAAGCCCAGAGATCCCCTAGAATATGCACCTGCCACATGGAGATGGGTCAACTTGCAGTATGATAGAAGTAGTTGCATCACCACAGCCAACTGGAGTGTGTGTGGGTCATCAAGGTGTGGCTTTTGAGACTACATAACACAGATGCATTGATCTCTAGGGACTCCATTTGTGTCAAACAGCCATGGTGGTCAGAAAGCCTAGAGAGCCCCTAGAATATGCAACTGCCACATGGAGATGGGTGAACCAACAGTGTGACAGAAGCAGTTGCATCACCACACCCAGCTGGAGTGTGTGGGTCATCAAGGTGTGGATTTTGAGACTACATAACACAGATGCAATGATCTCTAGGGACTCCATTTGTGTCAGTCAACCATGGTGGTCAGAAAGCCCATAGAGCCCCTAAAATATGCAACTGCCACATGGAGATGGGTGAACCTGCAGTGTGACAAAAGCAGTTGCGTCACCTCACCCAATTGGAGTGTGTGTGGGTCATCAAGGTGTGGATTTTGAGACTAGATAACATAGATGCATTGATCTCTAGGGACTCCATTTGTGTCAAACAACCATGGTGGTCAGAAAGCCCAAAGAGCCCCTAGAATATGCACCTGCCACATGGAGATGGGTCAACCTGCAGTATGATAGAAGTAGTTGCATCACCACACCCGACTGGAGTGTGTGTGGGTCATCAAAGTGTGGCTTTTGAGACTACATAACACAGATGCATTCATCTGTAGGGACTCGATTTGTGTCAAACAACCATGGTGGTCAGAAAGCCTAGAGAGCCCCTAGAATATGCAACCGCCACATGGAGATGGCTGAACCAACAGTGTGACAGAAGCAGTTGCATCACCACACCCAACTGGAGTGTGTGTGGGTCATCAAGGTGTGGCTTTTGAGACTACATAACACAGATGCATTGATCTCTAGGGACTCAATTTGTGTCAAACAACCATGGTGGTCAGAAAGCCTAGAGAGCCCCTAGAATATGCAACTGCCACATGGAGATGGGTGAACCTACAGTGTGACAGAAGAAGTTGCATCACCACACCCAAATGGAGTGTGTGTGGGTCATCAAGGTGTGGGTTTTGAAACTACATAACACAGATGCATTGATCTATAGGGTCTCCATTTGTGTCAAACAACCATGGTGGTCAAAAAGCCTAGAGAGCCCCTAGAATATGCAACTGCCACATGGAGATGGTGAACCTGGAGTGTGACAGAAGCAGTTGAATCACCACACGCAACTGGAGTGTGGGTGGCTCATCAAGGTGTGGATTTTGAGACTACATAACACAGATGCATTGATCTGTAGGGACTCAATTTGTGTCAAACAACCATGGTGGTCAGAAAGCCTAGAGAGCCCCTAGAATATGCAACTGCCACATGGAGATGGGTGAACCTGCAGTGTGACAGAAGCAGTTGCATCACCACAGCCAAATGGAGTGTGTGTGGGTCATCAAGGTGTGGCTTTTGAGACTACATAACACAGAAGCCTTGATCTATTGGGACTCCATTTGTGTCAAACAAGCATGGTGGTCAAAAAGCCCAGAGAGCCCCTAGAATATGCAACTGCCACATGGAGATGGTGAACCTGGAGTGTGACAGAAGCAGTTGAATCACCACACCGAACTAGAGTGTGTGTGGGTCATCAAGGTGTGGCTTTTGAGACTACATAACACAGATGCATTGATCTCTAGGTACTCCATTTGTGTCAATCAACCATGGTGGTCAGAAAGCCCAAAGAGCCCCTAGAATATGCAACTGCCACATGGAGATGGGTGAACCTGCAGTGTGACAGAAGCAGTTGCATCACCACACCCAACTGGAGTGTGTGTGGGTCATAAAGGTGTGGCTTTTGAGACTACATAACATAGATGCATTGATCTCTAGGGACTCCATTTGTGTCAAACAACCATGGTGGTCAGAAAGCCCAATGAGCCCTTAGAATATGCACCTGCCACATGGAGATGGGTCAACCTGCAGTATGATAAAAGTAGTTGCATCACCACACCCGACTGGAGTGTGTGTGGGTCATCAATGTGTGGCTTTTGAGACTACATAACACAGATGCATTCATCTGTAGGGACTCAATTTGTGTCAAACAACCATGGTGGTCAGAAATCCTAGAGAGCCCCTAGAATATGGAACCGCCACATGGAGATGGCTGAACCAACAGTGTGACAGAAGCAGTTGCATCACCACAGCCAACTGGAGTGTGTGTGGGTCATCAAGGTGTGGCTTTTGAGACTACATAACACAGATGCATTGATCTCTAGGGACTCCATTTGTGTCAAACAACCATGGTGCTCAGAAAGCCCAGAGATCCCCTAGAATATGCACCTGCCACATGGAGATGGGTCAACGTGCAGTATGATAGAAGTAGTTGCATCACCACAACCAACTGGAGTGTGTGTGGGTCATCAAGGTGTGGCTTTTGAGACTACATAACACAGATGCATTGATCTCTAGGGACTCCATTTGTGTCAAACAGCCATGGTGGTCAGAAAGCCTAGAGAGCCCCTAGAATATGCAACTGCCACATGGAGATGGGTGAACCAACAGTGTGACAGAAGCAGTTGCATCACCACACCCAGCTGGAGTGTGTGGGTCATCAAGGTGTGGATTTTGAGACTACATAACACAGATGTAATGATCTCTAGGGACTCCATTTGTGTCAGTCAACCATGGTGGTCAGAAAGCCCATAGAGCCCCTAAAATATGCAACTGCCACATGGAGATGGGTGAACCTGCAGTGTGACAAAAGCAGTTGCGTCACCTCACCCAATTGGAGTGTGTGTGGGTCATCAAGGTGTGGATTTTGAGACTAGATAACATAGATGCATTGATCTCTAGGGACTCCATTTGTGTCAAACAACCATGGTGGTCAGAAAGCCCAAAGAGCCCCTAGAATATGCACCTGCCACATGGAGATGGGTCAACCTGCAGTATGATAGAAGTAGTTGCATCACCACACCCGACTGGAGTGTGTGTGGGTCATCAAAGTGTGGCTTTTGAGACTACATAACACAGATGCATTCATCTGTAGGGACTCGATTTGTCTCAAACAACCATGGTGGTCAGAAAGCCTAGAGAGCCCCTAGAATATGCAACCTCCACATGGAGATGGCTGAACCAACAGTGTGACAGAAGCAGTTGCATCACCACACCCAACTGGAGTGTGTGTGGGTCATCAAGGTCTGGCTTTTGAGACTACATAACACAGATGCATTGATCTCTAGGGACTCAATTTGTGTCAAACAACCATGGTGGTCAGAAAGCCTAGAGAGCCCCTAGAATATGCAACTGCCACATGGAGATGGGTGAACCTACAGTGTGACAGAAGAAGTTGCATCACCACACCCAAATGGAGTGTGTGTGGGTCATCAAGGTGTGGGTTTTGAAACTACATAACACAGATGCATTGATCTATAGGGTCTCCATTTGTGTCAAACAACCATGGTGGTCAAAAAGCCTAGAGAGCCCCTAGAATATGCAACTGCCACATGGAGATGGGTGAACCAACAGTGTGACAGAAGCAGTTGCATCACCACACCCAGCTGGAGTGTGTGGGTCATCAAGGTGTGGATTTTGAGACTACATAACACAGATGCATTGATCTGTAGGGACTCAATTTGTGTCATACAACCATGGTGGTCAGAAAGCTTAGAGAGCCCCTAGAATATGCAACTGCCACATGGAGATGGGTGAACCTGCAGTGTGACAGAAGCAGTTGCATCACCACAGCCAAATGGAGTGTGTGTGGGTCATCAAGGTGTGGCTTTTGAGACTACATAACACAGAAGCCTTGATCTATTGGGACTCCATTTGTGTCAAACAATCATGGTGGTCAAAAAGCCCAGAGAGCCCCTAGAATATGCAACTGCCACATGGAGATGGTGAACCTGGAGTGTGACAGAAGCAGTTGAATCACCACACCCAACTAGAGTGTGTGTGGGTCATCAAGGTGTGGCTTTTGAGACTACATAACACAAATGCATTGATCTCTAGGTACTCCATTTGTGTTAATCAACCATGGTGGTCAGAAAGGACAAAAAGCCCCTAGAATATGCAGCTGCCACATGGAGATGGGTGAACCTGCAGTGTGACAGAAGCAGTTGCATCACCACACCCAACTGGAGTGTGTGTGGGTCATCAAGGTGTGGCTTTTGAGACTACATAACATAGATGCATTGATCTCTAGGGACTCCATTTGTGTCAAACAACCATGGTGGTCAGAAAGCCCAATGAGCCCTTAGAATATGCACCTGCCACATGGAGATGGGTCAACCTGCAGTATGATAAAAGTAGTTGCATCACCACACCCGACTGGAGTGTGTGTGGGTCATGAATGTGTGGCTTTTGAGACTACATAACACAGATGCATTGATCTATAGGGAATCCATTTGTGTCAAACAAACATGGTGGTCAAAAAGCCCAGAGAGCCCCTAGAATATGCAACTGCCACATGGAGATGGTGAACCTGGAGTGTGACAGAAGCAGTTGAATCACCACACCCAACTGGAGTGTGTGTGGGTCATCAAGGTGTGGATTTTGAGAGTACATAACACATATGCATTGATCTGTAGGGACTCAATTTGTGTAAAACAACCATGGTGGTCAGAAAGCCTAGAGAGCCCCTAGAATATGCAACTGCCACATGGAGATGGGTGAACCAATAGTGTGACAGAAGCAGTTGCATCACCACACCCAGCTGGGGTGTGTGTGGGTCATCAAGGTGTGGCTTTTGAGACTACATAACACAGATGCAATGATCTCTAGGGACTCCATTTGTGTCAATCAACCATGGTGGTCAGAAAGCCCATAGAGCCCCTAAAATATGCAACTGCCACATGGAGATGGGTGAACCTGCAGTGTGACAGAAGCAGTTGCATCACCTCACCCAATTGGAGTGTGTTTGGGTCATCAAGGTGTGGCTTTTGAGACTACATAACATAGATGCATTGATCTCTAGGTACTCCATTTGTGTTAATCAACCATGGTGGTCAGAAAGGCCAAAGAGCCCCTTGAATATGCACCTGCCACATGGAGATGGGTCAACCTGCAGTATGATAGAAGTAGTTGCATCACCACACCCGACTGGAGTGTGTGTGGGTCATCAAAGTGTGGCTTTTGAGACTACATAACACAGATGCATTCATCTGTAGGGACTCGATTTGTGTCAAACAACCATGGTGGTCAGAAAGCCTAGAGAGCCCCTAGAATATGCAACCGCCACATGGAGATGGCTGAACCAACAGTGTGACAGAACCAGTTGCATCACCACACCCAACTAGAGTGTGTGTGGGTCATCAAGGTGTAGCTTTTGAGACTACATAACACAGATGCATTGATCTCTAGGGACTCAATTTGTGTCAAACAACCATGGTGGTCAGAAAGCCTAGAGAGCCCCTAGAATATGCAACTGCCACATGGAGATGGGTGAACCTGTAGTGTGACAGAAGAAGTTGCATCACCACACCCAAATGGAGTGTGTGTGGGTCATCAAGGTGTGGCTTTTGAAACTACATAACACAGATGCATTGATCTATAGGGAATCCATTTGTGTCAAACAAACATGGTGGTCAAAAAGCCCAGAGAGCCCCTAGAATATGCAACTGCCACATGGAGATGGTGAACCTGGAGTGTGACAGAAGCAGTTGAATCACCACACCCAACTGGAGTGTGTGTGGGTCATCAAGGTGTGGATTTTGAGACTACATAACACAGATGCATTGATCTGTAGGGACTCAATTTGTGTAAAACAACCATGGTGGTCAGAAAGCCTAGAGAGCCCCTAGAATATGCAACTGCCACATGGAGATGGGTGAACCTGCAGTGTGAGAGAAGCAGTTGCATCACCACACCCAAATGGAGTGTGCGTGGGTCATCAAGGTGTGGATTTTGAGACTACATAACACAGAAGCCTTGATCTATAGGGACTCCATTTGTGTCAAACAGCCATGGTGGTCAAAAAGCCCAGAGAGTCCCTAGAATATGCAACTGCCACATGGAGATGGTGACCCTGGAGTGTGACAGAAGTAGTTGAATCACCACACCCAACTAGAGTGTGTGGGTCATCAAGGTGTAGCTTTTGAGACTACATAATACAGATGCATTGATCTCTAGGGACTCAATTTGTGTCAAACAACCATGGTGGTCAGAAAGCCTAGAGAGCCCCTAGAATATGCAACCGCCACATGGAGATGGCTGAACCAACAGTGTGACAGAACCAGTTGCATCACCACACCCAACTAGAGTGTGTGTGGGTCATCAAGGTGTAGCTTTTGAGACTACATAACACAGATGCATTGATCTCTAGGGACTCAATTTGTGTCAAACAACCATGGTGGTCAGAAAGCCTAGAGAGCCCCTAGAATATGCAACTGCCACATGGAGATGGGTGAACCTGTAGTGTGACAGAAGAAGTTGCATCACCACACCCAAATGGAGTGTGTGTGGGTCATCAAGGTGTGGCTTTTGAAACTACATAACACAGATGCATTGATCTATAGGGAATCCATTTGTGTCAAACAAACATGGTGGTCAAAAAGCCCAGAGAGCCCCTAGAATATGCAACTGCCACATGGAGATGGTGAACCTGGAGTGTGACAGAAGCAGTTGAATCACCACACCCAACTGGAGTGTGTGTGGGTCATCAAGGTGTGGATTTTGAGACTACATAACACAGATGCATTGATCTGTAGGGACTCAATTTGTGTAAAACAACCATGGTGGTCAGAAAGCCTAGAGAGCCCCTAGAATATGCAACTGCCACATGGAGATGGGTGAACCTGCAGTGTGAGAGAAGCAGTTGCATCACCACACCCAAATGGAGTGTGCGTGGGTCATCAAGGTGTGGATTTTGAGACTACATAACACAGAAGCCTTGATCTATAGGGACTCCATTTGTGTCAAACAGCCATGGTGGTCAAAAAGCCCAGAGAGTCCCTAGAATATGCAACTGCCACATGGAGATGGTGACCCTGGAGTGTGACAGAAGCAGTTGAATCACCACACCCAACTAGAGTGTGTGGGTCATCAAGGTGTAGCTTTTGAGACTACATAATACAGATGCATTGATCTCTAGGGACTCAATTTGTGTCAAACAACCATGGTGGTCAGAAAGCCTAGAGAGCCCCTAGAATATGCAACCGCCACATGGAGATGGCTGAACCAACAGTGTGACAGAACCAGTTGCATCACCACACCCAACTAGAGTGTGTGTGGGTCATCAAGGTGTAGCTTTTGAGACTACATAACACAGATGCATTGATCTCTAGGGACTCAATTTGTGTCAAACAACCATGGTGGTCAGAAAGCCTAGAGAGCCCCTAGAATATGCAACTGCCACATGGAGATGGGTGAACCTGTAGTGTGACAGAAGAAGTTGCATCACCACACCCAAATGGAGTGTGTGTGGGTCATCAAGGTGTGGCTTTTGAAACTACATAACACAGATGCATTGATCTATAGGGACTCCATTTGTGTCAAACAACCATGGTGGTCAAAAAGCCCAGAGAGCCCCTAGAATATGCAACTGCCACATGGAGATGGTGAACCTGGAGTGTGACAGAAGCAGTTGAATCACCACACCCAACTGGAGTGTGTGTGGGTCATCAAGCTGTGGATTTTGAGACTACATAACACAGATGCATTGATCTGTAGGGACTCAATTTGTGTAAAACAACCATGGTGGTCAGAAAGCCTAGAGAGCCCCTAGAATATGCAACTGCCACATGGAGATGGGTGAACCTGCAGTGTGAGAGAAGCAGTTGCATCACCACACCCAAATGGAGTGTGCGTGGGTCATCAAGGTGTGGATTTTGAGACTACATAACACAGAAGCCTTGATCTATAGGGACTCCATTTGTGTCAAACAACCATGGTGGTCAAAAAGCCCAGAGAGTCCCTAGAATATGCAACTGCCACATGGAGATGGTGAACCTGGAGTGTGACAGAAGCAGTTGAATCACCACACCCAACTAGAGTGTGTGTGGGTCATCAAGGTGTGGCTTTTGAGACTACATAACACAGATGCATTGATCTCTAGGTACTCCATTTGTGTTAATCAACCATGGTGGTCAGACAGGCCAAAGAGCCCCTAGAATATGCAACTGCCACATGGAGATGGGTGAACCTGCAGTGTGACAGAAGCAGTTGCATCAGCACACCCAACTGGAGTGTGTGTGGGTCATCAAGGTGTGGCTTTTGAGACTACATAACATAGATGCATTGATCTCTAGGGACTCCATTTGTGTCAAACAACCATGGTGGTCAGAAAGCCCAATGAGCCCTTAGAATATGCACCTGCCACATGGAGATGGGTCAACCTGCAGTATGATAAAAGTAGTTGCATCACCACACCCGACTAGAGTGTGTGTGGGTCATCAATGTGTGGCTTTTGAGACTACATAACACAGATGCATTCATCTGTAGGGACTCAATTTGTGTCAAACAACCATGGTGGTCAGAAAGCCTAGAGAGCCCCTAGAATATGGAACCGCCACATGGAGATGGCTGAACCAACAGTGTGACAGAAGCAGTTGCATCACCACAGCCAACTGGAGTGTGTGTGGGTCATCAAGGTGTGGCTTTTGAGACTACATAACACAGATGCATTGATCTCTAGGGACTCCATTTGTGTCAAACAACCATGGTGGTCAGAAAGCCCAGAGAGCCCCTAGAATATGCACCTGCCACATGGAGATGGGTCAACCTGCAGTATGATAGAAGTAGTTGCATCACCACACCCAACTGGAGTGTGTGTGGGTCATCAAGGTGTGGCTTTTGAGACTACATAACACAGATGCATTCATCTGTAGGGACTCAATTTGTGTCAAACAACCATGGTGGTCAGAAAGCCTAGAGAGCCCCTAGAATATGCAACTGCCACATGGAGATGGGTGAACCAATAGTGTGACAGAAGCAGTTGCATCACCACACCCAGCTGGAGTGTGTGTGGGTCATCAAGGTGTGGCTTTTGAGACTACATAACACAGATGCAATGATCTCTAGGGACTCCATTTGTGTCAATCAACCATGGTGGTCAGAAAGCCCATAGAGCCCCTAAAATATGCAACTGCCACATGGAGATGGGTGAACCTGCAGTGTGACAGAAGCAGTTGCATCACCTCACCCAATTGGAGTGTGTTTGGGTCATCAATGTGTGGCTTTTGAGACTACATAACATAGATGCATTGATCTCTAGGTACTCCATTTGTTTTAATCAACCATGGTGGTCAGAAAGGCCAAAGAGCCCCTAGAATATGCACCTGCCACATGGAGATGGGTCAACCTGCAGTATGATAGAAGTAGTTGCATCACCACACCCGACTGGAGTGTGTGTGGGTCATCAAAGTGTGGCTTTTGAGACTACATAACACAGATGCATTCATCTGTAGGGACTCGATTTGTGTCAAACAACCATGGTGGTCAGAAAGCCTAGAGAGCCCCTAGAATATGCAACCGCCACATGGAGATGGCTGAACCAACAGTGTGACAGAACCAGTTGCATCACCACACCCAACTGGAGTGTGTGTGGGTCATCAAGGTGTAGCTTTTGAGACTACATAACACAGATGCATTGATCTGTAGGGACTCAATTTGTGTGAAACAACCATGGTGGTCAGAAAGCCTAGAGAGCCCCTAGAATATGCAACTACCACATGGAGATGGGTGAACCTGTAGTGTGACAGAAGAAGTTGCATCACCACACCCAAATGCAGTGTGTGTGGGTCATCACGGTGTGGCTTTTGAAACTACATAACACAGATGCATTGATGTACCGGGACTCCATTTGTGTCAAACAACCATGGTGGTCAAAAAGCCCAGAGAGCCCCTAGAATATGCAACTGCCACATGGAGATGGTGAACCTGGAGTGTGACAGAAGCAGTTGAATCACCACACCCAACTGGAGTGTGTGTGGGTCATCAAGGTGTGGATTTTGAGACTACATAACACAGATGCATTGATCTGTAGGGACTCAATTTGTGTAAAACAACCATGTTGGTCAGAAAGCCTAGAGAGCCCCTAGAATATGCAACTGCCACATGGAGATGGGTGAACCTGCAGTGTGACAGAAGCAGTTGCATCACCACACCCAAATGGAGTGTGTGTGGGTCATCAAGGTGTGGATTTTGAGACTACATAACACAGAAGCCTTGATCTATAGGGAGTCCATTTGTGTCAAACAACCATGGTGGTCAAAAAGCCCAGAGAGTCCCTAGAATATGCAACTGCCACATGGAGATGGTGAACCTGGAGTGTGACAGAAGCAGTTGAATCACCACACTCAACTAGAGTGTGTGTGGGTCATCAAGGTGTGGCTTTTGAGACTACATAACACAGATGCATTGATCTCTAGGTAATCCATTTGTGTTAATCAACCATGGTGGTCAGACAGGCCAAAGAGCCCCTAGAATATGCCACTGCCACATGGAGATGGGTGAACCTGCAGTGTGACAGAAGCAGTTGCATCACCACACCCAACTGGAGTGTGTGTGGGTCATCAAGGTGTGGCTTTTGAGACTACATAACATAGATGCATTGATCTCTAGGGACTCCATTTGTGTCAAACAACCATGGTGGTCAGAAAGCCCAATGAGCCCTTAGAATATGCACCTGCCACATGGAGATGGGTCAACCTGCAGTATGATAAAAGTAGTTGCATCACCACACCCGACTAGAGTGTGTGTGGGTCATCAATGTGTGGCTTTTGAGACTACATAACACAGATGCATTCATCTGTAGGGACTCAATTTGTGTCAAACAACCATGGTGGTCAGAAAGCCTAGAGAGCCCCTAGAATATGGAACTGCCACATGGAGATGGCTGAACCAACAGTGTGACAGAAGCAGTTGCATCACCACGGCCAACTGGAGTGTGTGTGGGTCATCATGGTGTGGCTTTTGAGACTACATAACACAGATGCATTGATCTCTAGGGACTCCATTTGTGTCAAACAACCATGGTGGTCAGAAAGCCCAGAGAGCCCCTAGAATATGCACCTGCCACATGGAGATGGGTCAACCTGCAGTATGATAGAAGTAGTTGCATCACCACACCCAACTGGAGTGTGTGTGGGTCATCAAGGTGTGGCTTTTGAGACTACATAACTCAGATGCATTCATCTGTAGGGTCTCAATTTGTGTCAAACAACCATGGTGGTCAGAAAGCCTAGAGAGCCCCTAGAATATGCAACTGCCACATGGAGATGGGTGAACCAATAGCGTGACAGAAGCAGTTGCATCACCACACCCAGCTGGAGTGTGTGTGGGTCATCAAGGTGTGGCTTTTGAGACTACATAACACAGATGCAATGATCTCTAGGGACTCCATTTGTGTCAATCAACCATGGTGGTCAGAAAACCCATAGAGCCCCTAAAATATGCAACTGCCACATGGAGATGGGTGAACCTGCAGTGTGACAGAAGAAGTTGCATCACCTCACCCAATTGGAGTCTGTTTGGGTCATCATGGTGGGGCTTTTGAGACTACATAACATAGATGCATTGATCTCTAGGGACTCCATTTGTGTCAAACAACCATGGTGGTCAGAAAGCCCAAAGAGCCCCTAGAATATGCACCTGGCACATGGAGATGGGTCAACCTGCAGTATGATAGAAGTAGTTGCATCACTACACCCGACTGGAGTGTGTGTGGGTCATCAAAGTGTGGATTTTGAGACTACATAACACAGATGCATTCATCTGTAGGGACTCGATTTGTGTCAAACAACCATGGTGGTCAGAAAGCCTAGAGAGCCCCTAGAATATGCAACCGCCACATGGAGATGGCTGAACCAACAGTGTGACAGAACCAGTTGCATCACCACACCCAACTGGAGTGTGTGTTGGTCATCAAGGTGTAGCTTTTGAGACTACATAACACAGATGCATTGATCTCTAGGGACTCAATTTGTGTCAAACAACCATGGTGGTCAGAAAGCCTAGAGAGCCCCTAGAATATGCAACTGCCACATGGAGATGGGTGAACCTGTAGTGTGACAGAAGAAGTTGCATCACCACACCCAAATGGAGTGTGTGTGGGTCATCAAGGTGTGGCTTTTAAAACTACATAACACAGATGCATTGATCTATAGGGACTCCATTTGTGTCAAACAACCATGGTGGTCAAAAAGCCCAGAGAGCCCCTAGAATATGCAACTGCCACATGGAGATGGTGAACCTGGAGTGTGACAGAAGCAATTGAATCACCACACCCAACTGGAGTGTGTGTGGGTCATCAAGGTGTGGATCTTGAGACTACGTAACACAGATGCATTGATCTGTAGGGACTCAATTTGTGTAAAACAACCATGGTGGTCAGAAAGCCTAGAGAGCCCATAGAATATGCAACTGCCACATGGAGATGGGTGAACCTGCAGTGTGACAGAAGCAGTTGCATCACCACACCCAAATGGAGTGTGTGTGGGTCATCAAGGTGTGGCTTTTGAGACTACATAACACAGATGCATTCATCTGTAGGGTCTCAATTTGTGTCAAACAACCATGGTGGTCAGAAAGCCTAGAGAGCCCCTAGAATATGCAACTGCCACATGGAGATTGGTGAACCAATAGCGTGACAGAAGCAGTTGCATCACCACACCCAGCTGGAGTGTGTGTGGGTCATCAAGGTGTGGCTTTTGAGACTACATAACACAGATGCAATGATCTCTAGGGACTCCATTTGTGTCAATCAACCATGGTGGTCAGAAAGCCCATAGAGCCCCTAAAATATGCAACTGCCACATGGAGATGGGTGAACCTGCAGTGTGACAGAAGCAGTTGCATCACCTCACCCAATTGGAGTGTGTTTGGGTCATCATGGTGGGGCTTTTGAGACTACATAACATAGATGCATTGATCTCTAGGGACTCCATTTGTGTCAAACAACCATGGTGGTCAGAAAGCCCAAAGAGCCCCTAGAATATGCACCTGCCACATGGAGATGGGTCAACCTGCAGTATGATAGAAGTAGTTGCATCACCACACCCGACTGGAGTGTGTGTGGGTCATCAATGTGTGGCTTTTGAGACTACATAACACAGATGCATTCATCTGTAGGGACTCAATTTGTGTCAAACAACCATGGTGGTCAGAAAGCCTAGAGAGCCCCTAGAATATGCAACTGCCACATGGAGATGGGTGAACCAACAGTGTGACAGAACCAGTTGCATCACCACAGCCAACTGGAGTGTGTGTGGGTCATCAAGGTGTGGCTTTTGAGACTACATAACACAGATGCATTGATCTCTAGGGACTCCATTTGTGTCAAACAACCATGGTGCTCAGAAAGCCCAGAGATCCCCTAGAATATGCACCTGCCACATGGAGATGGGTCAACGTGCAGTATGATAGAAGTAGTTGCATCACCACAACCAACTGGAGTGTGTGTGGGTCATCAAGGTGTGGCTTTTGAGACTACATAACACAGATGCATTGATCTCTAGGGACTCCATTTGTGTCAAACAGCCATGGTGGTCAGAAAGCCTAGAGAGCCCCTAGAATATGCAACTGCCACATGGAGATGGGTGAACCAACAGTGTGACAGAAGCAGTTGCATCACCACACCCAGCTGGAGTGTGTGGGTCATCAAGGTGTGGATTTTGAGACTACATAACACAGATGTAATGATCTCTAGGGACTCCATTTGTGTCAGTCAACCATGGTGGTCAGAAAGCCCATAGAGCCCCTAAAATATGCAACTGCCACATGGAGATGGGTGAACCTGCAGTGTGACAAAAGCAGTTGCGTCACCTCACCCAATTGGAGTGTGTGTGGGTCATCAAGGTGTGGATTTTGAGACTAGATAACATAGATGCATTGATCTCTAGGGACTCCATTTGTGTCAAACAACCATGGTGGTCAGAAAGCCCAAAGAGCCCCTAGAATATGCACCTGCCACATGGAGATGGGTCAACCTGCAGTATGATAGAAGTAGTTGCATCACCACACCCGACTGGAGTGTGTGTGGGTCATCAAAGTGTGGCTTTTGAGACTACATAACACAGATGCATTCATCTGTAGGGACTCGATTTGTCTCAAACAACCATGGTGGTCAGAAAGCCTAGAGAGACCCTAGAATATGCAACCGCCACATGGAGATGGCTGAACCAACAGTGTGACAGAAGCAGTTGCATCACCACACCCAACTGGAGTGTGTGTGGGTCATCAAGGTCTGGCTTTTGAGACTACATAACACAGATGCATTGATCTCTAGGGACTCAATTTGTGTCAAACAACCATGGTGGTCAGAAAGCCTAGAGAGCCCCTAGAATATGCAACTGCCACATGGAGATGGGTGAACCTACAGTGTGACAGAAGAAGTTGCATCACCACACCCAAATGGAGTGTGTGTGGGTCATCAAGGTGTGGGTTTTGAAACTACATAACACAGATGCATTGATCTATAGGGTCTCCATTTGTGTCAAACAACCATGGTGGTCAAAAAGCCTAGAGAGCCCCTAGAATATGCAACTGCCACATGGAGATGGTGAACCTGGAGTGTGACAGAAGCAGTTGAATCACCACACCCAACTGGAGTGTGTGTGGGTCATCAAGGTGTGGATTTTGAGACTACATAACACAGATGCATTGATCTGTAGGGACTCAATTTGTGTCATACAACCATGGTGGTCAGAAAGCCTAGAGAGCCCCTAGAATATGCAACTGCCACATGGAGATGGGTGAACCTGCAGTGTGACAGAAGCAGTTGCATCACCACAGCCAAATGGAGTGTGTGTGGGTCATCAAGGTGTGGCTTTTGAGACTACATAACACAGAAGCCTTGATCTATTGGGACTCCATTTGTGTCAAACAATCATGGTGGTCAAAAAGCCCAGAGAGCCCCTAGAATATGCAACTGCCACATGGAGATGGTGAACCTGGAGTGTGACAGAAGCAGTTGAATCACCACACCCAACTAGAGTGTGTGTGGGTCATCAAGGTGTGGCTTTTGAGACTACATAACACAAATGCATTGATCTCTAGGTACTCCATTTGTGTTAATCAACCATGGTGGTCAGAAAGGACAAAAAGCCCCTAGAATATGCAGCTGCCACATGGAGATGGGTGAACCTGCAGTGTGACAGAAGCAGTTGCATCACCACACCCAACTGGAGTGTGTGTGGGTCATCAAGGTGTGGCTTTTGAGACTACATAACATAGATGCATTGATCTCTAGGGACTCCATTTGTGTCAAACAACCATGGTGGTCAGAAAGCCCAATGAGCCCTTAGAATATGCACCTGCCACATGGAGATGGGTCAACCTGCAGTATGATAAAAGTAGTTGCATCACCACACCCGACTGGAGTGTGTGTGGGTCATGAATGTGTGGCTTTTGAGACTACATAACACAGATGCATTGATCTATAGGGAATCCATTTGTGTCAAACAAACATGGTGGTCAAAAAGCCCAGAGAGCCCCTAGAATATGCAACTGCCACATGGAGATGGTGAACCTGGAGTGTGACAGAAGCAGTTGAATCACCACACCCAACTGGAGTGTGTGTGGGTCATCAAGGTGTGGATTTTGAGAGTACATAACACAGATGCATTGATCTGTAGGGACTCAATTTGTGTAAAACAACCATGGTGGTCAGAAAGCCTAGAGAGCCCCTAGAATATGCAACTGCCACATGGAGATGGGTGAACCAATAGTGTGACAGAAGCAGTTGCATCACCACACCCAGCTGGGGTGTGTGTGGGTCATCAAGGTGTGGCTTTTGAGACTACATAACACAGATGCAATGATCTCTAGGGACTCCATTTGTGTCAATCAACCATGGTGGTCAGAAAGCCCATAGAGCCCCTAAAATATGCAACTGCCACATGGAGATGGGTGAACCTGCAGTGTGACAGAAGCAGTTGCATCACCTCACCCAATTGGAGTGTGTTTGGGTCATCAAGGTGTGGCTTTTGAGACTACATAACATAGATGCATTGATCTCTAGGTACTCCATTTGTGTTAATCAACCATGGTGGTCAGAAAGGCCAAAGAGCCCCTAGAATATGCACCTGCCACATGGAGATGGGTCAACCTGCAGTATGATAGAAGTAGTTGCATCACCACACCCGACTGGAGTGTGTGTGGGTCATCAAAGTGTGGCTTTTGAGACTACATAACACAGATGCATTCATCTGTAGGGACTCGATTTGTGTCAAACAACCATGGTGGTCAGAAAGCCTAGAGAGCCCCTAGAATATGCAACCGCCACATGGAGATGGCTGAACCAACAGTGTGACAGAACCAGTTGCATCACCACACCCAACTAGAGTGTGTGTGGGTCATCAAGGTGTAGCTTTTGAGACTACATAACACAGATGCATTGATCTCTAGGGACTCAATTTGTGTCAAACAACCATGGTGGTCAGAAAGCCTAGAGAGCCCCTAGAATATGCAACTGCCACATGGAGATGGGTGAACCTGTAGTGTGACAGAAGAAGTTGCATCACCACACCCAAATGGAGTGTGTGTGGGTCATCAAGGTGTGGCTTTTGAAACTACATAACACAGATGCATTGATCTATAGGGAATCCATTTGTGTCAAACAAACATGGTGGTCAAAAAGCCCAGAGAGCCCCTAGAATATGCAACTGCCACATGGAGATGGTGAACCTGGAGTGTGACAGAAGCAGTTGAATCACCACACCCAACTGGAGTGTGTGTGGGTCATCAAGGTGTGGATTTTGAGACTACATAACACAGATGCATTGATCTGTAGGGACTCAATTTGTGTAAAACAACCATGGTGGTCAGAAAGCCTAGAGAGCCCCTAGAATATGCAACTGCCACATGGAGATGGGTGAACCTGCAGTGTGAGAGAAGCAGTTGCATCACCACACCCAAATGGAGTGTGCGTGGGTCATCAAGGTGTGGATTTTGAGACTACATAACACAGAAGCCTTGATCTATAGGGACTCCATTTGTGTCAAACAGCCATGGTGGTCAAAAAGCCCAGAGAGTCCCTAGAATATGCAACTGCCACATGGAGATGGTGACCCTGGAGTGTGACAGAAGTAGTTGAATCACCACACCCAACTAGAGTGTGTGGGTCATCAAGGTGTAGCTTTTGAGACTACATAATACAGATGCATTGATCTCTAGGGACTCAATTTGTGTCAAACAACCATGGTGGTCAGAAAGCCTAGAGAGCCCCTAGAATATGCAACCGCCACATGGAGATGGCTGAACCAACAGTGTGACAGAACCAGTTGCATCACCACACCCAACTAGAGTGTGTGTGGGTCATCAAGGTGTAGCTTTTGAGACTACATAACACAGATGCATTGATCTCTAGGGACTCAATTTGTGTCAAACAACCATGGTGGTCAGAAAGCCTAGAGAGCCCCTAGAATATGCAACTGCCACATGGAGATGGGTGAACCTGTAGTGTGACAGAAGAAGTTGCATCACCACACCCAAATGGAGTGTGTGTGGGTCATCAAGGTGTGGCTTTTGAAACTACATAACACAGATGCATTGATCTATAGGGAATCCATTTGTGTCAAACAAACATGGTGGTCAAAAAGCCCAGAGAGCCCCTAGAATATGCAACTGCCACATGGAGATGGTGAACCTGGAGTGTGACAGAAGCAGTTGAATCACCACACCCAACTGGAGTGTGTGTGGGTCATCAAGGTGTGGATTTTGAGACTACATAACACAGATGCATTGATCTGTAGGGACTCAATTTGTGTAAAAGAACCATGGTGGTCAGAAAGCCTAGAGAGCCCCTAGAATATGCAACTGCCACATGGAGATGGGTGAACCTGCAGTGTGAGAGAAGCAGTTGCATCACCACACCCAAATGGAGTGTGCGTGGGTCATCAAGGTGTGGATTTTGAGACTACATAACACAGAAGCCTTGATCTATAGGGACTCCATTTGTGTCAAACAGCCATGGTGGTCAAAAAGCCCAGAGAGTCCCTAGAATATGCAACTGCCACATGGAGATGGTGACCCTGGAGTGTGACAGAAGCAGTTGAATCACCACACCCAACTAGAGTGTGTGGGTCATCAAGGTGTAGCTTTTGAGACTACATAATACAGATGCATTGATCTCTAGGGACTCAATTTGTGTCAAACAACCATGGTGGTCAGAAAGCCTAGAGAGCCCCTAGAATATGCAACCGCCACATGGAGATGGCTGAACCAACAGTGTGACAGAACCAGTTGCATCACCACACCCAACTAGAGTGTGTGTGGGTCATCAAGGTGTAGCTTTTGAGACTACATAACACAGATGCATTGATCTCTAGGGACTCAATTTGTGTCAAACAACCATGGTGGTCAGAAAGCCTAGAGAGCCCCTAGAATATGCAACTGCCACATGGAGATGGGTGAACCTGTAGTGTGACAGAAGAAGTTGCATCACCACACCCAAATGGAGTGTGTGTGGGTCATCAAGGTGTGGCTTTTGAAACTACATAACACAGATGCATTGATCTATAGGGACTCCATTTGTGTCAAACAACCATGGTGGTCAAAAAGCCCAGAGAGCCCCTAGAATATGCAACTGCCACATGGAGATGGTGAACCTGGAGTGTGACAGAAGCAGTTGAATCACCACACCCAACTGGAGTGTGTGTGGGTCATCAAGCTGTGGATTTTGAGACTACATAACACAGATGCATTGATCTGTAGGGACTCAATTTGTGTAAAACAACCATGGTGGTCAGAAAGCCTAGAGAGCCCCTAGAATATGCAACTGCCACATGGAGATGGGTGAACCTGCAGTGTGAGAGAAGCAGTTGCATCACCACACCCAAATGGAGTGTGCGTGGGTCATCAAGGTGTGGATTTTGAGACTACATAACACAGAAGCCTTGATCTATAGGGACTCCATTTGTGTCAAACAACCATGGTGGTCAAAAAGCCCAGAGAGTCCCTAGAATATGCAACTGCCACATGGAGATGGTGAACCTGGAGTGTGACAGAAGCAGTTGAATCACCACACCCAACTAGAGTGTGTGTGGGTCATCAAGGTGTGGCTTTTGAGACTACATAACACAGATGCATTGATCTCTAGGTACTCCATTTGTGTTAATCAACCATGGTGGTCAGACAGGCCAAAGAGCCCCTAGAATATGCAACTGCCACATGGAGATGGGTGAACCTGCAGTGTGACAGAAGCAGTTGCATCAGCACACCCAACTGGAGTGTGTGTGGGTCATCAAGGTGTGGCTTTTGAGACTACATAACATAGATGCATTGATCTCTAGGGACTCCATTTGTGTCAAACAACCATGGTGGTCAGAAAGCCCAATGAGCCCTTAGAATATGCACCTGCCACATGGAGATGGGTCAACCTGCAGTATGATAAAAGTAGTTGCATCACCACACCCGACTAGAGTGTGTGTGGGTCATCAATGTGTGGCTTTTGAGACTACATAACACAGATGCATTCATCTGTAGGGACTCAATTTGTGTCAAACAACCATGGTGGTCAGAAAGCCTAGAGAGCCCCTAGAATATGGAACCGCCACATGGAGATGGCTGAACCAACAGTGTGACAGAAGCAGTTGCATCACCACAGCCAACTGGAGTGTGTGTGGGTCATCAAGGTGTGGCTTTTGAGACTACATAACACAGATGCATTGATCTCTAGGGACTCCATTTGTGTCAAACAACCATGGTGGTCAGAAAGCCCAGAGAGCCCCTAGAATATGCACCTGCCACATGGAGATGGGTCAACCTGCAGTATGATAGAAGTAGTTGCATCACCACACCCAACTGGAGTGTGTGTGGGTCATCAAGGTGTGGCTTTTGAGACTACATAACACAGATGCATTCATCTATAGGGACTCAATTTGTGTCAAACAACCATGGTGGTCAGAAAGCCTAGAGAGCCCCTAGAATATGCAACTGCCACATGGAGATGGGTGAACCAATAGTGTGACAGAAGCAGTTGCATCACCACACCCAGCTGGAGTGTGTGTGGGTCATCAAGGTGTGGCTTTTGAGACTACAT
The DNA here is from genome assembly GCA_916181665.1 of Avena sativa. Taxonomy (NCBI): domain Eukaryota; kingdom Viridiplantae; phylum Streptophyta; class Magnoliopsida; order Poales; family Poaceae; genus Avena; species Avena sativa. The sequence continues at coordinate 328,621,730 of OV702289.1, forward strand.
AACACAGATGCAATGATCTCTAGGGACTCCATTTGTGTCAATCAACCATGGTGGTCAGAAAGCCCATAGAGCCCCTAAAATATGCAACTGCCACATGGAGATGGGTGAACCTGCAGTGTGACAGAAGCAGTTGCATCACCTCACCCAATTGGAGTGTGTTTGGGTCATCAATGTGTGGCTTTTGAGACTACATAACATAGATGCATTGATCTCTAGGTACTCCATTTGTTTTAATCAACCATGGTGGTCAGAAAGGCCAAAGAGCCCCTAGAATATGCACCTGCCACATGGAGATGGGTCAACCTGCAGTATGATAGAAGTAGTTGCATCACCACACCCGACTGGAGTGTGTGTGGGTCATCAAAGTGTGGCTTTTGAGACTACATAACACAGATGCATTCATCTGTAGGGACTCGATTTGTGTCAAACAACCATGGTGGTCAGAAAGCCTAGAGAGCCCCTAGAATATGCAACCGCCACATGGAGATGGCTGAACCAACAGTGTGACAGAACCAGTTGCATCACCACACCCAGCTGGAGTGTGTGTGGGTCATCAAGGTGTAGCTTTTGAGACTACATAACACAGATGCATTGATCTGTAGGGACTCAATTTGTGTCAAACAACCATGGTGGTCAGAAAGCCTAGAGAGCCCCTAGAATATGCAACTACCACATGGAGATGGGTGAACCTGTAGTGTGACAGAAGAAGTTGCATCACCACACCCAAATGCAGTGTGTGTGGGTCATCACGGTGTGGCTTTTGAAACTACATAACACAGATGCATTGATGTACAGGGACTCCATTTGTGTCAAACAACCATGGTGGTCAAAAAGCCCAGAGAGCCCCTAGAATATGCAACTGCCACATGGAGATGGTGAACCTGGAGTGTGACAGAAGCAGTTGAATCACCACACCCAACTGGAGTGTGTGTGGGTCATCAAGGTGTGGATTTTGAGACTACATAACACAGATGCATTGATCTGTAGGGACTCAATTTGTGTAAAACAACCATGTTGGTCAGAAAGCCTAGAGAGCCCCTAGAATATGCAACTGCCACATGGAGATGGGTGAACCTGCAGTGTGACAGAAGCAGTTGCATCACCACACCCAAATGGAGTGTGTGTGGGTCATCAAGGTGTGGATTTTGAGACTACATAACACAGAAGCCTTGATCTATAGGGAGTCCATTTGTGTCAAACAACCATGGTGGTCAAAAAGCCCAGAGAGTCCCTAGAATATGCAACTGCCACATGGAGATGGTGAACCTGGAGTGTGACAGAAGCAGTTGAATCACCACACTCAACTAGAGTGTGTGTGGGTCATCAAGGTGTGGCTTTTGAGACTACATAACACAGATGCATTGATCTCTAGGTAATCCATTTGTGTTAATCAACCATGGTGGTCAGACAGGCCAAAGAGCCCCTAGAATATGCCACTGCCACATGGAGATGGGTGAACCTGCAGTGTGACAGAAGCAGTTGCATCACCACACCCAACTGGAGTGTGTGTGGGTCATCAAGGTGTGGCTTTTGAGACTACATAACATAGATGCATTGATCTCTAGGGACTCCATTTGTGTCAAACAACCATGGTGGTCAGAAAGCCCAATGAGCCCTTAGAATATGCACCTGCCACATGGAGATGGGTCAACCTGCAGTATGATAAAAGTAGTTGCATCACCACACCCGACTAGAGTGTGTGTGGGTCATCAATGTGTGGCTTTTGAGACTACATAACACAGATGCATTCATCTGTAGGGACTCAATTTGTGTCAAACAACCATGGTGGTCAGAAAGCCTAGAGAGCCCCTAGAATATGGAACTGCCACATGGAGATGGCTGAACCAACAGTGTGACAGAAGCAGTTGCATCACCACGGCCAACTGGAGTGTGTGTGGGTCATCATGGTGTGGCTTTTGAGACTACATAACACAGATGCATTGATCTCTAGGGACTCCATTTGTGTCAAACAACCATGGTGGTCAGAAAGCCCAGAGAGCCCCTAGAATATGCACCTGCCACATGGAGATGGGTCAACCTGCAGTATGATAGAAGTAGTTGCATCACCACACCCAACTGGAGTGTGTGTGGGTCATCAAGGTGTGGCTTTTGAGACTACATAACTCAGATGCATTCATCTGTAGGGTCTCAATTTGTGTCAAACAACCATGGTGGTCAGAAAGCCTAGAGAGCCCCTAGAATATGCAACTGCCACATGGAGATGGGTGAACCAATAGCGTGACAGAAGCAGTTGCATCACCACACCCAGCTGGAGTGTGTGTGGGTCATCAAGGTGTGGCTTTTGAGACTACATAACACAGATGCAATGATCTCTAGGGACTCCATTTGTGTCAATCAACCATGGTGGTCAGAAAACCCATAGAGCCCCTAAAATATGCAACTGCCACATGGAGATGGGTGAACCTGCAGTGTGACAGAAGAAGTTGCATCACCTCACCCAATTGGAGTCTGTTTGGGTCATCATGGTGGGGCTTTTGAGACTACATAACATAGATGCATTGATCTCTAGGGACTCCATTTGTGTCAAACAACCATGGTGGTCAGAAAGCCCAAAGAGCCCCTAGAATATGCACCTGGCACATGGAGATGGGTCAACCTGCAGTATGATAGAAGTAGTTGCATCACTACACCCGACTGGAGTGTGTGTGGGTCATCAAAGTGTGGATTTTGAGACTACATAACACAGATGCATTCATCTGTAGGGACTCGATTTGTGTCAAACAACCATGGTGGTCAGAAAGCCTAGAGAGCCCCTAGAATATGCAACCGCCACATGGAGATGGCTGAACCAACAGTGTGACAGAACCAGTTGCATCACCACACCCAACTGGAGTGTGTGTTGGTCATCAAGGTGTAGCTTTTGAGACTACATAACACAGATGCATTGATCTCTAGGGACTCAATTTGTGTCAAACAACCATGGTGGTCAGAAAGCCTAGAGAGCCCCTAGAATATGCAACTGCCACATGGAGATGGGTGAACCTGTAGTGTGACAGAAGAAGTTGCATCACCACACCCAAATGGAGTGTGTGTGGGTCATCAAGGTGTGGCTTTTAAAACTACATAACACAGATGCATTGATCTATAGGGACTCCATTTGTGTCAAACAACCATGGTGGTCAAAAAGCCCAGAGAGCCCCTAGAATATGCAACTGCCACATGGAGATGGTGAACCTGGAGTGTGACAGAAGCAATTGAATCACCACACCCAACTGGAGTGTGTGTGGGTCATCAAGGTGTGGATCTTGAGACTACGTAACACAGATGCATTGATCTGTAGGGACTCAATTTGTGTAAAACAACCATGGTGGTCAGAAAGCCTAGAGAGCCCATAGAATATGCAACTGCCACATGGAGATGGGTGAACCTGCAGTGTGACAGAAGCAGTTGCATCACCACACCCAAATGGAGTGTGTGTGGGTCATCAAGGTGTGGCTTTTGAGACTACATAACACAGATGCATTCATCTGTAGGGTCTCAATTTGTGTCAAACAACCATGGTGGTCAGAAAGCCTAGAGAGCCCCTAGAATATGCAACTGCCACATGGAGATGGGTGAACCAATAGCGTGACAGAAGCAGTTGCATCACCACACCCAGCTGGAGTGTGTGTGGGTCATCAAGGTGTGGCTTTTGAGACTACATAACACAGATGCAATGATCTCTAGGGACTCCATTTGTGTCAATCAACCATGGTGGTCAGAAAGCCCATAGAGCCCCTAAAATATGCAACTGCCACATGGAGATGGGTGAACCTGCAGTGTGACAGAAGCAGTTGCATCACCTCACCCAATTGGAGTGTGTTTGGGTCATCATGGTGGGGCTTTTGAGACTACATAACATAGATGCATTGATCTCTAGGGACTCCATTTGTGTCAAACAACCATGGTGGTCAGAAAGCCCAAAGAGCCCCTAGAATATGCACCTGCCACATGGAGATGGGTCAACCTGCAGTATGATAGAAGTAGTTGCATCACCACACCCGACTGGAGTGTGTGTGGGTCATCAATGTGTGGCTTTTGAGACTACATAACACAGATGCATTCATCTGTAGGGACTCAATTTGTGTCAAACAACCATGGTGGTCAGAAAGCCTAGAGAGCCCCTAGAATATGCAACCGCCACATGGAGATGGCTGAACCAACAGTGTGATAGAAGAAGTTGCATCACCACATCCAACTGGAGTGTGTGTGGGTCACCAAGGTGTGGCTTTTGAGACTACATAACACAGATGCATTGATCTCTAGGGACTCAATTTGTGTCAAACAACCATGGTGGTCAGAAAGCCTAGAGAGCCCCTAGAATATGCAACTACCACATGGAGATGGGTGAACCTGTAGTGTGACAGAAGCAGTTGCATCACCACGCCCAACTAGACTGTGTGTGGGTCATCAAGGTGTGGCTTTTGAGACTACATAACACATATGCATTAATCTATAGGGACTCCATTTGTGTCAAACAACCATGGTGGTCAAAAAGCCCAGAGAGCCCCTAGAATATGCAACTGCCACATAGAGATGGTGAACCTGTAGTGTGACAGAAGCAGTTGAATCACCACACCCAACTAGAGTGTGTGTGGGTCATCGAGGTGTGGCTTTTGACATTACATAACACAGATGCATTGATCTCTAGGGACTACAATTATGTCAAACAACCATGGTGGTCAGAAAGCCCAGAGAGCCCCTAGAATATGCCACTGCCACATGGAGATGGGTGAACCTGCAGTGTGACAGAAGCAGTTCAATCACCACACCCAACTAGAGTGTGTGTGGGTCATCAAGGTGTGGCTATTGAGACTACATAAGACATATGCATTCATATCTAGGGACTCCATTTGTATCAAACAACCATGGTGGTCCAAAAGCCTAGAGAGCCCCTAGAATATGCAACTGCCACATGGAGATGGGTGTACCTGCAGTGTGACAGAAGCAGTTGCATCACCACACCCAAATGGAGTGTGTGTGGGTCATCAAGGTGTGGCTTTTGAGACTACATAACACAGATGCATTGATCTATAGGGACTCCATTTGTGTCAAACAACCATGGTGGTCAAAAAGCCCAGAGAGCCCCTAGAATATGCAACTGCCACATGGAGATGGTGAACCTGGAGTGTGACAGAAGCAGTTGAATCACCACACCCAACTGGAGTGTGTGTGGGTCATCAAGGTGTGGCTTTTGAGACTACATAACACGGATGCATTGATCTCTAGGGACTCCAATTGTGTCAAACAACCATGGTGGTCAGAAAGCCTAGAGATCCCCCAGAATATGCAACTGCCACATGGAGATGGGTGAACCTGAAGTGTGAAAGAAGTAGTTGCATCATCACACCCAACTGGAGTGTGTGTGGGTCATCAAGGTGTCGCTTTTGAGACTACATAACACAGATGCATTGATCTCTAGGGACTCCATTTGTGTCAAACAGCCATGGTGGTCATAATGCCCAGAGAGCCCCTAGAATATGCAACTGCCACATGGAGATGGGTGAACCTGCAGTGTGACAGAAGCAGTTGCTTCACCACACCCAACTGAAGTGTGTGTGGGTCATCAAGGTGTGGCTTTTGAGACTACATAACATGGATGCATTGATCTGTAGGGACTCCATTTGTGTCAAAAAACCATGGTGGTCAGAAAGCCTAGAGAGCCCCTAGAATATGCAACTGCCACATGGAGATGGGTGAACCTGCAGTGTGATAGAAGCAATTGCATCACCACACCCAACTGGAGTGTGTGTGGGTCATCAAGGTGTGGCTTTTGAGACTACATAACACAGATGCATTGATCTGTAGGGAATCCATTTGTGTCAAACAACGATGGTGGTTAGAAAGCCCAAAGAGCCCCTAGAATATGCAGCTGCCACATGGAGATGGTGAACCTGGAGTGTAACAGGAGCAGTTGCATCAACACACCCAACTCGAGTGTGTGTAGGTCATCAAGGTGTGGCTTTTGAGACTATATAACACAGATGCATTGATCTGTAGGGACTCCATTTGTGTCAAACAACGATGGTGGTCAGAAAGCCTAGAGGGCCCCTAGAATATGCAATTGCCACATGGAGATGGGTGAACCTGCAGCATGACAGAAGCAGTTGCATCACCACACCCAACTGGAGTGTGTGTGGCTCATCAAGGTGGGGCTTTTGAGACTACATAACACAACTGCATTGATCTCTAGGGACTCCATTTGTGTCAAACAACCATGGTGGTCAGGAAGCCTAGAGAGCCCCTAGAATATGCAACTGCCACATGGAGATGGGTCAACCTGTAGTGTGACAGAAGCAGTTGCATCACCACGCCGAACTACAGTGTGTGTGGGTCATCAGAGAGTGGATTTTCAGACTACATAACACAGATGCATTGATCTATAGGGAGTCCATTTTGTCAAACAACCATGGTGGTCAGAATGCCCAAAGAGCCCCTAGAATATGCAACTGCCACATGGAGATGGGTGAACCTGCAGTGTGACAGAAGCAGTTGCATCACCACACCCAACTGGAGTGTGTGTGGGTCATCAAGGTGTGGCTTTTGAGACTACATAACACAGATGCATTGATCTCTAGGGACTCCATTTGTGTCAAGCAACCATGGTGGTCAGAAAGCCCAGAGAGCCCCTAGAATATGCAACTGCCACATGGAGATGGGTGAATCTACAGTATGGTAGAAGCAGTTGCATCACCACACCCAATTGGAGTGTATGTGGGTCATCAAGGTGTGGCTTTTGAGACTACATAACAAAGATGCATTCATCTGTAGGGACTCAATTTGTATCAAACAACCATGGTGGTCAGAAAGCCTAGAGAGCCCCTAGAATATGGAACTGCCACATGGAGATGGGTGAACCTGTAGTGTGACCGAAGCAGTTGCATCACCACACCCAACTGGAGTGTGTTTGGGTCATCAAGGTGTGGCTTTTGAGACTACATAACACAGATGCATTGATCTCTAGGGACTCCATTTGTGTCAAACAACCATGGTGGTCATAATGCCCAGAGAGCCCCTAGAATATGCAACTGCCACATGGAGATGGGTGAACCTGCAGTGTGACAGAAGCAGTTGCATCACCACACCCAACTGAAGTGTGTGTGGGTCATAAAGGTGTGGCTTTTGAGACTACATAACACGGATGCATTGATCTGTAGGGACTCCATTTGTGTCAAAAAACCATGGTGGTCAGAAAGCCTAGAGAGCCCCTGGAATATGCAACTGCCACATGGAGATGGGTGAACCTGCAGTGTGATAGAAGCAATTGCATCACCACGCCCAACTGGAGTGTGTGTGGGTCATCAAGGTGTGGCTTTTGAGACTACATAACACAAATGCATTGATCTGTAGGGAATCCATTTGTGTCAAACAACCATGGTGGTTAGAAAGCCCAAAGAGCCCCTAGAATATGCAGCTGCCACATGGAGATGGTGAACCTGGAGTGTGACAGGAGCAGTTGCATCAACACACCCAACTCGAGTGTGTGTAGGTCATCAAGGTGTGGCTTTTGAGACTATATAACATAGATGCATTGATCTGTAGGGACTCCATTTGTGTCAAACAACGATGGTGGTCAGAAAGCCTAGAGGGCCCCTAGAATATGCAATTGCCACATGGAGATGGGTGAACCTGCAGCATGACAGAAGCAGTTGCATCACCACACCCAACTGGAGTGTGTGTGGCTCATCAAGGTGGGGCTTTTGAGACTACATAACACAACTGCATTGATCTCTAGGGACTCCATTTGTGTCAAACAACCATGGTGGTCAGGAAGCCTAGAGAGCCCCTAGAATATGCAACTGCCACATGGAGATGGGTCAACCTGTAGTGTGAAAGAAGCAGTTGCATCACCACGCCGAACTACAGTGTGTGTGGGTCATCAGAGAGTGGATTTTCAGACTACATAACACAGATGCCTTGATCTATAGGGAGTCCATTTTGTCAAACAACCATGGTGGTCAGAATGCCCAAAGAGCCCCTAGAATATGCAACTGCCACATGGAGATGGGTGAACCTGCAGTGTGACAGAAGCAGTTGCATCACCACACCCAACTGGAGTGTGTGTGGGTCATCAAGGTGTGGCTTTTGAGACTACATAACACAGATGCATTGATCTCTAGGGACTCCATTTGTGTCAAGCAACCATGGTGGTCAGAAAGCCCAGAGAGCCCCTAGAATATGCAACTGCCACATGGAGATGGGTGAATCTACAGTATGGTAGAAGCAGTTGCATCACCACACCCAATTGGAGTGTATGTGGGTCATCAAGGTGTGGCTTTTGAGACTACATAACAAAGATGCATTCATCTGTAGGGACTCAATTTGTATCAAACAACCATGGTGGTCAGAAAGCCTAGAGAGCCCCTAGAATATGGAACTGCCACATGGAGATGGGTGAACCTGTAGTGTGACCGAAGCAGTTGCATCACCACACCCAACTGGAGTGTGTTTGGGTCATCAAGGTGTGGCTTTTGAGACTACATAACACAGATGCATTGATCTCTAGGGACTCCATTTGTGTCAAACAACCATGGTGGTCATAATGCCCAGAGAGCCCCTAGAATATGCAACTGCCACATGGAGATGGGTGAACCTGCAGTGTGACAGAAGCAGTTGCATCACCACACCCAACTGAAGTGTGTGTGGGTCATCAAGGTGTGGCTTTTGAGACTACATAACACGGATGCATTGATCTGTAGGGACTCCATTTGTGTCAAAAAACCATGGTGGTCAGAAAGCCTAGAGAGCCCCTGGAATATGCAACTGCCACATGGAGATGGGTGAACCTGCAGTGTGATAGAAGCAATTGCATCACCACGCCCAACTGGAGTGTGTGTGGGTCATCAAGGTGTGGCTTTTGAGACTACATAACACAAATGCATTGATCTGTAGGGAATCCATTTGTGTCAAACAACCATGGTGGTTAGAAAGCCCAAAGAGCCCCTAGAATATGCAGCTGCCACATGGAGATGGTGAACCTGGAGTGTGACAGGAGCAGTTGCATCAACACACCCAACTCGAGTGTGTGTAGGTCATCAAGGTGTGGCTTTTGAGACTATATAACACAGATGCATTGATCTGTAGGGACTCCATTTGTGTCAAACAACGATGGTGGTCAGAAAGCCTAGAGGGCCCCTAGAATATGCAATTGCCACATGGAGATGGGTGAACCTCCAGCATGACAGAAGCAGTTGCATCACCACACCCAACTGGAGTGTGTGTGGCTCATCAAGGTGGGGCTTTTGAGACTACATAACACAACTGCATTGATCTCTAGGGACTCCATTTGTGTCAAACAACCATGGTGGTCAGAAAGCCTAGAGAGCCCCTAGAATATGCAACTGCCACATGGAGATGGGTCAACCTGTAGTGTGACAGAAGCAGTTGCATCACCACGCCGAACTACAGTGTGTGTGGGTCATCAGAGAGTGGCTTTTCAGACTACATAACACAGATGCATTGATCTATAGGGAGTCCATTTTGTCAAACAACCATGGTGGTCAGAATGCCCAAAGAGCCCCTAGAATATGCAACTGCCACATGGAGATGGGTGAACCTGCAGTGTGACAGAAGCAGTTGCATCACCACACCCAACTGGAGTGTGTGTGGGTCATCAAGGTGTGGCTTTTGAGACTACATAACACAGATGCATTGATCTCTAGGGACTCCATTTGTGTCAAGCAACCATGGTGGTCAGAAAGCCCAGAGAGCCCCTAGAATATGCAACTGCCACATGGAGATGGGTGAACCTACAGTATGGTAGAAGCAGTTGCATCACCACACCCAATTGGAGTGTGTGTGGGTCATCAAGGTGTGGCTTTTGAGACTACATAACAAAGATGCATTCATCTGTAGGGACTCAATTTGTATCAAACAATCATGGTGGTCAGAAAGCCTAGAGAGCCCCTAGAATATGGAACTGCCACATGGAGATGGGTGAACCTGCAGTGTGACCGAAGCAGTTGCATCACCACACCCAACTGGAGTGTGTTTGGGTCATCAAGGTGTGGCTTTTGAGACTACATAACACAGATGCATTGATCTCTAGGGACTCCATTTGTGTCAAACAACCATGGTGGTCAGAAACCCTAGACAACCCCTAGAATATGCAACTGTGACATGGAGATGGATGAACCACCAGTGTGATAGAAGCAGTTACATCACCACACCCAACTGGAGTGTGTGTGGGTCATCGAGGTGTGGCTTTTGAGACTACATAACACAGATGCATTGATATGTAGGGACTCCATTTGTGTCAAACAACCATGGTGGTCAGAAAGACCAGAGAGCCCCTAGAATATGCAACTGCCACATGGAGATGGGTGAACCTGCAGTGTGACAGAAGCAGTTGCATCACCACACCCAGCTAGAGTGTGTGTGGGTCATCAAGGTGTGTCTTTTGAGACTACATAACACAGATGAATTGATCTCTACGGACTCCATTTGTGCAAACAACCATGGTGATCAGAAAGCCCAAAGAGCCCCTAGAATATGCAACTACCACATGGAGATGGGTGAACCTGCAGTGTGACAGAAGCAGTTGCATCACCACACCCAACAGGAGTGTGTGTGGGTCATCAAGGTGTGGCTTTTGAGACTACATAACACAGATGCATTGACCTGTAGGGATTCCATTTGTGTCAAACAACCATGGTGGTTAGAAAGCCCAAAGAGCCCCTAGAATATGCAGCTGCCACATGGAGATGGTGAACCTGGAGTGTGACAGAAGCAGTTGCATCAACACACCTAACTCAAGTGTGTGTAGTTCATCAAGGTGTGGCTTTTGAGACTACATAACACATATGCATTGATCTGTAGGGACTCCATTTGTGTCAAACAACGATGGTGGTCAGAAAGCCTAGAGGGCCCCTAGAATATGCAATTGCCACATGGAGATGGGTGAACCTGCAGCATGACAGAAGCAGTTGCATCACCACACCCAACTGGAGTGTGTGTGGCTCATCAAGGTGGGACTTTTGAGACTACATAACACAACTGCATTGATCTCTAGCTACTCCATTTGTGTCAAACAACCATGGTGGTCAGAAAGCCTAGAGAACCCCTAGAATATGCAACTGCCACATGGAGATGGGTGAACCTGTAGTGTGACAGAAGAAGTTGCATCACCACGCCGAACTGGAGTGTGTGTGGGTCATCAAAGAGTGGATTTTGAGACTACATAACACAGATGCATTGATCTATAGGGACTCCATTTTGTCAAACAACCATGGTGGTCAGAAAGCCCAAAGAGCCCCTAGAATATGCAACTGCCACATGGAGATGGGTGAACCTGCAGTGTGACAGAAGCAGTTGCATCACCACACCCAACTGGAGTGTGTGGGTCATCAAGTTGTGGCTTTTGAGACTACATAACACAGATGCATTGATCTCTAGGGACTCCATTTGTGTCAAACAACCATGGTGGTCAGAAAGCCCAGAGAGCCCCTAGAATATGCAACTGCCACATGGAGATGGGTGAACCTACAGTATGGTAGAAGCAGTTGCATCACCACACCCAACTGGAGTGTGTGTAGGTCATCAAGGTGTAGCTTTTGAGACTACATAACACAGATGCATTCATCTGTAGGGACTCAATTTGTGTCAAACAACCATGGTGGTCAGAAAGCCTAGAGAGCCCCTAGAATATGAAACTGCCACATGGAGATGGGTGAACCTACAGTTTGATAGAAGCAGTTGCATCACTACACCCAACTAGAGTGTCTGTGGGTCAACAAGGTGTGGCTTTTGAGACTACATAACACATATGCATTGATCTCTAGGGACTCCATTTGTGTCAAACAACCATGGTGGTCAGAAAGCCCAGAGAGCCCCTAGAATATGCAACTACCACGTGGAGATGGGTGAACCTGCAGTGTGATAGAAGCAGTTGCATCACTACACCCAACTGGAGTGTGTGTGGGTCATCAAGGTGTGGCTTTTGAGACTACATAACATAGATGCATTGATCTATAGGGACTCCATTTGTGTCAAACAACCATGGTGGTCAGAAAGCCCAGAGAGCCCCTAGAATATGCAACTGCCACATCGAGATGGGTGAACCTAAAGTGTGACAGAAGCAGTTGAATCACCACACCCAACTGGAGTGCGTGTGGGTCATCAAGGTGTGGCATTTGAGACTACATAACACAGATGCATTGATCTCTATGGACTCCATTTGTGCAAACAACCATGGTGATCAGAAAGCCCAAAGAGCCCCTAGAATATGCAACTGCCACATGGAGATGGGTGAACCTGCAGTGTGACAGAAGCAGTTGCATCACCACACCCAACTGGAGTGTGTGTGGGTCATCAAGGTGTGGCTTTTGAGACTACATAACACAGATGCATTGATCTGTAGGGACTCCATTTGTGTCAAACAACCATGGTGGTTAGAAAGCCCAAAGAGACCCTAGAATATGCAACTGCCACAAGGAGATGGTGAACCTGGAGTGTGACAGAAGCAGTTGCTTCAACACACCCAACTCGAGTGTGTGTAGGTCATCAAGGTGTGGCTTTTGAGACTACATAACACAGATGCATTGATCTGTAGGGACTCCATTTGTGTCAAACAACCATGGTGGTTAGAAAGCCCAAAGAGCCCCTAGAATATGCAACTGCCACATGGAGATGGTGAACCTGGAGTGTGACAGAAGCAGTTGCATCACCACACCCAACTAGAGTGTGTGTAGGTCATCAAGGTGTGGGTTTTGAGACTACATAACACAGATGCATTGATCTGTAGGGACTCCATTTGTGTCAAACAACGATGGTGGTCAGAAAGCCCAGAGGGCCCCTAGAATATGCAATTGCCACATGGAGATGGCTGAACCAGCAGCATGACAGAAGCAGTTGCATCACCACACCCAACTGGAGTGTGTGTGGGTCATCAAGGTGGGGCTTTTGAGACTACATAAGACAAATGCATTGATCTCTAGGGATTCCATTTGTGTCAAACAACCATGGTGGTCAGAAAGCCTAAAGAGCCCCTAGAATATGCAACTGCCACATGGAGATGGGTGAACCTGTAGTGTGACAGAAGCAGTTGCATCCGCACACCGAACTGGAGTGTGTGCGGGTCATCAAAGTGTGGCTTTTGAGACTACATAAGACATATGGATTGATTTGTAGGGACTCCATTTGTGTCAAACAACCATGCTGGTCAGAAAGCCCAAAGAGCCCATAGAATATGCAACTGCCACATGGAGATGGTGAACCTGCAGTGTGACAGAAGCAATTGCATCACCACACCCAACTGGAGTGTGTGTGGGTCATCAAGGTGTGACTTTCGAGACTACATAACACAGATGTTGGATCTGTAGGGACTCCATTTGTGTCAAACAACCATGGTGGTCAGAAAGCACAGAGAGCCCCTAGAATATGCAACTGCCACATGGAGATGGGTGAACCTGCAGTGTGACAGAAGCAGTTGCATCACCACACCCAACTGGAGTGTGTGTGGGTCATCAATTTGTGGATTTTGAGACTACATAACACATATGCATTGATCTGTAGGGACTCCATTTGTCTCAAACAATAATGGTGGTCAGAAAGCCCAGCGAGCCACTAGAATATGCAACTGCCACATGGAGATGGGTGAACCTATAGTGTGACAGAAGCAGTTGAATCACCACACCCAACTGGAGTGTGTGTGGGTCATGAAGGTTTCGATTTTGGGACTACATAACATAGATGCATTGATCTGTTTGGACTCCATTTGTGTCAAACAACCATGGCGGTCAGAAAGCCCAGAGTGCCCCTAGAATATGGAACTGCCACATGGAGATGCGTGAACCTGCAACATGAGAGAACCAGTTGCATCACCACACATAACTGGAGTGTGTGTGGGTCATCAAGGTGTGGCTTTTGAGACTACATAACATAGATGCATTGATCTGTAGGGACACCATTTGTGTCAAACAACCATGGTGGTCAGAAAGCCTATATAGCCCCTAGAATATGCAACTGCCACATGGAGATGGGTGAACCTACAGTGTGATAGAAGCAGTTGCATCACCACACCCAACTGGAGTGTGTGTGGGTCATCAAGGTGTGGATTTTGAGACTACATAACACATATGAATTTATCTGTAGGTACTCCATTTGTGTCAAACAACCATGGTGGTCAGAAACCCCAGAGAGCCCCTAGAATATGCAACTGCCACATGGAGATTGGTGAACCTGCAGTGTGACAGAAGCAGTTGCATCACCACGCCCAACTAGAGTGTGTGTGGGTTATCAAGGTGTGGCTCTTGTGACTACATAACACAGATGCATTGAACTCTAGGGACTCCATTTGTGTAAAAAAAACATGGTGGTCAGAAAGCCTAGAGAGCCCCTAGAATATGCAACTGCCACATGGAGATGGGTGAACCTGTATTGTGACATAAGCAGTTGCATCACCACGACCAACTAGAGTGTGTGTGGGTCATCAAGGTGTGGCTTTTTAGACTACATAACATAGATGCATTGATCTGTTTGGACTGCATTTGTGTCAAACAACCATGGTGGTCAAAAAGCCTAGAGAGCCCCTAGAATATGCAACTACCACATGGAGATGGGTGAACCTACAGTATGACAGAAGCAGTTGCATCACCACACCCAACTGGAGTGTGTGTGGGTCTTCAAGGTGTGGCTTTTGAGACTACATAACACAGATGCATTGATATGTAGGGACTCCATTTGTGTCAAACAACCATGGTGGTTAGAAAGCCCAGAGAGCCCCTAGATATGCAACTACCACATGGAGATGGGTGAACCTTCAGTATGACAGAAGCAGTTGCATCACCACTCCCAACTATAGTGTGTGTGGGTCATCAAGGTGTGGATTTTGGACTACATAACATAGATGCATTGATCTCTAGAGACTCCATTTGTGTCAAACAACCATGGTGGTCAGAAAGCCCAGATAGCCCCTAGAATATGCAACTGCCACATGGAGATGGGTGAACCTGTAGTGTGACAGAAGCAGTTGCATCACCACACCCAACTGGAGTGTGTGTGGGTCATCAAGGTGTGGCTTTTGAGACTACATAACACATATGCATTGATCTGTAGGGACTCCATTTGTGTCAAACAACCATCGTGGTCAGAAAGACCAGAGAGCCCCTAGAATATGCAACTACCACATGGAGATGGGTGAACCTGTAGTGTGACAGAAGCAGTTGCATCACCACACCCAACTGGAGTGTGTGTGGGTCATCAAGGTGTGGCTTTTGGGACTACATAACACAGATGCATTGATCTCTAGAGACTCCATTTGTGTCAAACAACCATGGTGGTCAGAAATCCTAGAGAGCCCCTACAATATGCAACTGCCACCTAGAGATGGGTGAACCTGCAGTGTGATAGGAGTAGTTGCATCACCACGCCCAACTGGAGTGTGTGTGGGTCATCAAGGTGTGGATTTTGGGACTACGTAACACAGATGCATTGATCTCTAAGGACTCCATTTGTGTCAAACAAACATTGTGGTCAGAAAGCCTAGAGAGCCCTTACAATATGCAACTGCCACATGGAGATGGGTGAACCTGCAGTGTGACAGAAGCAGTTGCATCACCATGCCCAACTAGAGTGTGTGTGGGTCATCAAGGTGTGGCTTTTGAGACTACATAACACAGATGCATTGATATGTAGGAACTCCATTTGTGTCAAACAACCATGGTGGTTAGAAAGCCCAGAGAGCCCCTAGATATGCAACTACCACATGGAGATGGGTGAACTTTCAGTATGACAGAAGCAGTTGCATCACCACTCCCAACTATAGTGTGTGTGGGTCATCAAGGTGTGGATTTTGGACTACATAACATAGATGCATTGATCTCTAGAGAATCCATTTGTGTCAAACAACCATGGTGGTCAGAAAGCCCAGATAGCCCCTAGAATATGCAACTGCCACATGGAGATGGGTGAACCTGCAGTGTGACAGAAGCAGTTGCATCACCACACCCAATTGGAGTGTGTGTGGGTCATCAAGGTGTGGCTTTTGAGACTACATAACACATATGCATTGATCTGTAGGGACTCCCTTTGTGTCAAACAACCATGGTGGTCAGAAAGACCAGAGAGCCCCTAGAATATGCAACTGCCACCTAGAGATGGGTGAACCTGCAGTGTGATAGGAGTAGTTGCATCACCACACCCAACTGGAGTGTGTGTGGGTCATCAAGGTGTGGCTTTTGGGACTACGTAACACATATGCATTGATCTCTAAGGACTCCATTTGTGTCAAACAAACATTGTGGTCAGAAAGCCTAGAGAGCCCTTACAATATGCAACTGCCACATGGAGATGGGTGAACCTGCAGTGTGACAGAAGCAGTTGCATCACCATGCCCAACTAGAGTGTGTGTGGGTTATCAAGGTGTGGCTTTTGAGACTACATAACACAGATGCATTGATCTCTAGGGACTCCATTTGTGTCAAAAAACCCTGGTGGTCAGAAAGCCTAGAGAGCCCCTAGAATATGCAACTGCCACATGGAGATGGGTGAACCTGTAGTGTGACATAAGCGGTTGCATCACCACGCCCAACTGGAGTGTGTGTGGGTCATCAAGGTGTGGCTTTTGAGACTACATAACATAGATGCATTGATATGTTTGGACTCCATTTGTGTCAAACAACCATGGTGGTCAGAAAGCCTAGAGAGCCCCTAGAATATGCAACTGCCACATGGAGATGGGTGAACCTACAGTATGACAGAAGCAGTTGCATCACCATACCCAACTGGAGTGTGTGTGGGTCATCAAGGTGTGGCTTTTGAGACTACATAACACATATGCATTGATCTGTAGGGACTCCATTTGTGTCAAACAACCATGGTGGTTAGAAAGCCCAGAGAGCCCCTAGATATGCAACTACCACATGGAGATGGGTGAACCTGCAGTATGACAGAAGCAGTTGCATCACCACTCCCAACTTTAATGTGTGTGGGTCATCAAGGTGTGGATTTTGGACTACATAACATAGATGCATTGATCTCTAGAGACTCCATTTGTGTCAAACAACCATGGTGGTCAGAAAGCCCACAGAGCCCCTAGAATATGCAACTGCCACATGGAGATGGGTGAACCTACAGTGTGACAGAAGCAGTTGCATCACCACACCCAACTGGAGTGTGTGTGGGTCATCAAGGTGTGGCTTTTGGGACAACATAACACAGATGCATTGATCTCTAGAGACTTCATTTGTGTCAAACAACCATGGTGGTCAGAAAGCCTAGAGAGCCCCTAGAATATGCAACTGCCACCTAGAGATGGGTGAACCTGCAGTGTGATAGGAGTAGTTGCATCACCACGCCCAACTGGAGTGTGTGTGGGTCATCAAGGTGTGGCTTTTGGGACTACGTAACACAGATGCATTGATATCTAGGGACTCCATTTGTATCAAACAAACATTGTGGTCAGAAAGCCTAGAGAGCCCTTACAATATGCAACTGCCACATGGAGATGGGTGAACCTGTAGTGTGACAGAAGCAGTTGCATCACCACGCCCAATAGGAGTGTGTGTGGGTCATAAGGGGGTGGATTTTTAGACTACATAACATAGATGTATTGATCTATAGGGACTCCATTTGTGTCAAACAACCATGGTGGTCATAAAGCCTAGAGAGCCCCTAGAATATGAAACTGCCACATGGAGATGGGTGAACCTACAGTGTGACAGAAGCAGTTGCATCACCACACCCAACTGGAGTGTGTGTGGGTCATCAAGGTGTGGCTTTTGATACTACATATCACAGATGCATTGATCTCTAGGGACTCCATTTGTGTCAAACAACCATGTTGGTCAAAAAGCCCAGAGAGCCCCTAGAATATGCAACCACCCCATGGAGATGGATGAACCCGTAGTGCGACAGAAGCAGTTGCATCACCACACCCAAAAAGAGTGTTTGTGGGTCATCAAGGTGTGGCTTTTGAGACTACATAACACAGATGCATTGATCTCTAGGGAGTCCATTTGTGTTAAACAACCATGGTGGTCAGAAAGCCTAGAGAGCCCCTAGAATATGCAACTGCCACATGGAGATGGGTGAACCTGCAGTATGACAAAAGCAGTTGCATCACCACACCCAATTGCATTGTGTGTGTGTCATCAAAATGTGTCTTTTGAGACTACATAACATACATGCATTGATCTACAGGGACTCCATTTGTGTCAAATGACCATGGTGGTCAGAAAGCCCAAAGAGCCCATAGAATATGTAACTGCCACATGGAGATGGTGAGCCTGCAGTGTGACAGAAGTAGTTGCATCACCACACCCAACTGGAGTGTGTGTGGGTCCTCAAGGTGTGGATTTTGAGACTACATAACACAGATGCATTGATCTGTAGGGACTCCATTTGTGTCAAACAATAATGGTGGTCAGAAAGCCCAACGAGCCCCTAGAATATGCAACTGCCACATGGAGATGGGTGAACCTGTAGTGTGACAGAAGCAGTTGAATCACCACACCCAACTGGAGTGTGTGTGGGTCATGAAGGTTTGGATTTTGGGACTACATAACATAGATGTATTGATCTCTTTGGACTCCATTTGTGTCAAACAACCATGGTGGTCAGAAAGCCCAGAGTGCCCCTAGAATATGGAACTGCCACATGGAGATGCGTGAACCTGCAACATGAGAGAACCAGTTGCATCACCACACCTAACTGGAGTGTGTGTGGGTCATCAAGGTGTGGGTTTTGAGAATACATAACACAGATGCATTGATCTGTAGGGACACCATTTGTGTCAAACAACCATGGTGGTCAGAAAGCCTAGAGAGCCCCTAGAATATGCAACTGCCACGTGGAGATGGGTGAACCTACAGTGTGACAGAAGCAGGGGCATCACCACACCCAACTGGAGTGTGTGTGGGTCATCAAGGTATGGATTTTGAGACTACATAACACAGATGCATTTATCTGTAGGTACTCCATTTGTGTCAAACAACCATGGTGGTCAGAAACCCCAGAGACCCCCTAGAATATGCAACTGCCACATGGAGATTGGTGAACCTGCAGTGTGACAGAAGCAGTTGCATCACCATGCCCAACTAGAGTGTGTGTGGGTTATCAAGGTGTGGCTTTTGATACTACATAACACAGATGCATTGATCTCTAGGGACTCCATTTGTGTCAAAAAACCATGGTGGTCAGAAAGCCTAGAGAGCCCCTAGAATATGCAACTGCCACATGGAGATGGGTGAAACTGTAGTGTGACATAAGCAGTTGCATCACCACGCCCAACTGGAGTGTGTGTGGGTCATTAAGGTGTGGCTTTTGAGACTACATAACATAGATGCATTGATCTATTTGGACTCCATTTGTGTCAAACAACCATGGTGGTCAGAAAGCCTAGAGAGCCCCTAGAATATGCAACTGCCACATGGAGATGGGTGAACCTACAGTATGACAGAAGCAGTTGCATCACCACACCCAACTGGAGTGTGTGTGGGTCATCCAGGTGTGGCTTCTGAGACTACATAACACAGATGCATTGATCTGTAGGGACTCCATTTGTGTCAAACAACCATGGTGGTTAGAAAGCCCAGAGAGCCCCTAGATATGCAACTACCACATGGAGATGGGTGAACCTGCAGTATGACAGAAGCAGTTGCATCACCACTCCCAACTGTAATGTGTGTGGGTCATCAAGGTGTGGATTTTGGACTACATAACATAGATGCATTGATCTCTAGAGACTCCATTTGTGTCAAACAACCATGGTGGTTAGAAAGCCCAGAGAGCCCCTAGAATATGCAACTGCCACATGGAGATGGGTGAACCTGCAGTGTGACAGAAGCAGTTCCATCACCACACCCAACCGGAGTGTGTGTGGGTCATCAAGGTGTGGCTTTTGAGACTACATAACACATATGCATTGATCTGTAGGGACTCCATTTGTGTCAAACAACCATGGTTGTCAGAAAGCCCAGAGAGCCCCTAGAATATGCAGCTACCACATGGATATGGGTGAACCTGCAGTGTGACAGAAGCAGTTCCATCACCACACCCAACTGGAGTGTGTGTGGGTCATCAAGGTGTGGCTTTTGGGACTACATAACACAGATGCATTGATATCTAGAGACTCCATTTGTGTCAAACAACCATGGTGGTCAGAAAGCCTAGAGAGCCCCTAGAATATGCAACTGCCACCTAGAGATGGGTGAACCTGCAGTGTGATAGGAGTAGTTGCATCACCACGCCCAACTGGAGTGTGTGTGGGTCATCAAGGTGTGGCTTTTGGGACTACGTAACACAGATGCATTGATCTCTAGGGACTCCATTTGTGTCAAACAAACATTGTGGTCAGAAAGCCTAGAGAGCCCTTACAATATGCAACTGCCACATGGAGATGGGTGAACCTGTAGTGTGACAGAAGCAGTTGCATCACCACGCCCAATAGGAGTGTGTGTGGGTTATAAGGGGGTGGATTTTGAGACTACATAACATAGATGTATTGATCTGTAGGGACTCCATTTGTGTCAAACAACCATGGTGGACAGAAAGCCTAGAGAGCCCCTAGAATATGCAAGTGCCACATGGAGATGGGTGAACCTACAGTGTGACAGAAGCAGTTGCATCACCACACCCAACTGGAGTGTGTGTGGGTCATCAAGGTGTGGATTTTGATACTACATATCATAGATGCATTGATCTCTAGGGACTCCATTTGTGTCAAACAACCATGTTGGTCAAAAAGCCCAGAGAGCCCCTAGAATATGCAACTACCCCATGGAAATGGATGAACCCGTAGTGTGACAGAAGCAGTTGCATCACCTAACCCAACTTGAGTGTGTGTGGGTCATCAAGGTGTGGATTTTGAGACTACATAAAATAGATGCATTGATCTGTAGGGACTCCATTTGTGTCAAACAATAATGGTGGTCAGAAAGCCCAGCGAGCCCCTAGAATATGCAACTGCCACATGGAGATGGGTGAACGTGTAGTGTGATAGAAGCAGTTGAATAACCACACCCAACTGGAGTGTGTGTGGGTCATGAAGGTTTGGATTTTGGGACTACATAACATAGATGCATTGATCTGTTTGGACTCCATTTGTGTCAAACAACCATGCTGGTCAGAAAGCCCAGAGTGCCCCTAGAATACGGAACTGCCACATGGAGATGCGTGAACCTGCAACCTGAGAGAACCAGTTGCATCACCACACCTAACTGGAGTGTGTGTGGGTCATCAAGGTGTGGGTTTTGAGACTACATAACACAGATGCATTGATCTGTTGGGACACCATTTGTGTCATACAAGCATGGTGGTCAGAAAGCCTAGAAAGCCCCTAGAATATGCAACTGTCACATGGAGATGGGTGAACCTATAGTGTGACAGAAGCAATTGCATCACCACACCCAACTGGAGTGTGTGTGGGTCATCAAGGTGTGGATTTTGATACTACATATCACAGATGCATTGATCTCTAGGGACTCCATTTGTGTCAAACAACCATGTTGGTCAAAAAGCCTAGAGAGCCCCTAGAATATGCAACTACCCCATGGAGATGGACGAACCCGTAGTGCGACAGAAGCAGTTGCATCACCACACCCAACTAGAGTGTTTGTGGGTCATCAAGGTGTGGCTTTTGAGACTACATAACACATATGCATTGATCTCTAGGGAGTCCATTTGTGTTAAACAACCATGGTGGCCAGAAAGCCCAGAGAACCCCTAGAATATGCAACTGCCACATGGAGATGGGTGAACCTACAGTATGACAGAAGCAGTTGCATCACCACACCCAACTGCAGTATGTGTGTGTCCTCAAAATGTGTCTTTTGAGACTACATAACACATATGCATTGATCTACAGGGACTCCATTTGTGTCAAACGACCATGGTGGTCAGAAAGCCCAAAGAGCCCATAGAATATGTAACTGCCACATGGAGATGGTGAACCTGCAGTGTGACAGAAGTAGTTGCATCACCTAACCCAACTGGAGTGTGTGTGGGTCATCAAGGTGTGGATTTTGAGACTACATAACACAGATGGATTGATCTGTAGGGACTCCATTTGTGTCAAACAATAATGGTGGTCAGAAAGAACAGCGAGCCCCTAGAATATGCAACTGCCACATGGAGATGGGTGAACGTGTAGTGTGATAGAAGCAGTTGAATCACCACACCCAACTGGAGTGTGTGTGGGTCATGAAGGTTTGGATTTTGGGACTACATAACATAGATGCATTGATCTGTTTGGACTCCATTTGTGTCAAACAACCATGGTGGTCAGAAAGCCCAGAGTGCCCCTAGAATATGGAACTGCCACATGGAGATGCGTGAACCTGCAACATGAGAGAACCAGTTGCATCACCACACCTAACTGGAGTGTGTGTGGGTCATCAAGGTGTGGGTTTTTGAGACTACATAACACAGATGCATTGATCTGTAGGGACACCATTTGTGTCAAACAAGCATGGTGGTCAGAAAGCCTAGAGAGCCCCTAGAATATGCAACTGCCACATGGAGATGGGTGAACCTACAGTGTGACAGAAGCAATTGCATCACCACACCCAACTGGAGTGTGTGTGGGTCATCAAGGTGTGGATTTTGATACTACATATCACAGATGCATTGATCTCTAGGGACTCCATTTGTGTCAAACAACCATGTTGGTCAAAAAGCCCAGAGAGCCCCTAGAATATGCAACTGCCACATGGAGATGGGTGAACCTGTAGTGTGACATATGCAGTTGCATCACCACGCCCAACTGGAGTGTGTGTGGGTCATCAAGGTGTGGCTTTTGAGACTACATAACATAGATGCATTGATATGTTTGGACTCCATTTGTGTCAAACAACCATGGTGGTCAGAATGCCTAGAGAGCCCCTAGAATATGCAACTAGCACATGGAGATGGGTGAACCTACAGTATGACAGAAGCAGTTGCATCACCACACCCAACTGGAGTGTGTGTGGGTCATCAAGGTGTGGCTTTTGAGACTACATAACACATATGCATTGATCTGTAGGGACTCCATTTGTGTCAAACAACCATGGTGGTTAGAAAGCCCAGAGAGCCCCTAGATATGCAACTACCACATGGAGATGGGTGAACCTGCAGTATGACAGAAGCAGTTGCATCACCACTCCCAACTTTAATGTGTGTGGGTCATCAAGGTGTGGATTTTGGACTACATAACATAGATGCATTGATCTCTAGAGACTCCATTTGTGTCAAACAACCATGGTGGTCAGAAAGCCCACAGAGCCCCTAGAATATGCAACTGCCACATGGAGATGGGTGAACCTGCAGTGTGACAGATGCAGTTGCATCACCACACCCAACTGGAGTGTGTGTGGGTCATCAAGGTGTGGCTTTTGGGACAACATAACACAGATGCATTGATCTCTAGAGACTTCATTTGTGTCAAACAACCATGGTGGTCAGAAAGCCTAGAGAGCCCCTAGAATATGCAACTGCCACCTAGAGATGGGTGAACCTGCAGTGTGATAGGAGTAGTTGCATCACCACGCCCAACTGGAGTGTGTGTGGGTCATCAAGGTGTGGCTTTTCGGACTACGTAACACAGATGCATTGATCTCTAGGGACTCCATTTGTGTCAAACAAACATTGTGGTCAGAAAGCCTAGAGAGCCCTTACAATATGCAACTGCCACATGGAGATGGGTGAACCTGTAGTGTGACAGAAGCAGTTGCATCACCACGCCCAATAGGAGTGTGTGTGGGTCATAAGGTGGTGGATTTTGAGACTACATAACATAGATGTATTGATCTGTAGGGACTCCATTTGTGTCAAACAACCATGGTGGTCATAAAGCCCAGAGAGCCCCTAGAATATGCAACTACCCCATGGAGATGGACGAACCCGTAGTGCGACAGAAGCAGTTGCATCACCACACCCAACTAGAGTGTTTGTGGGTCATCAAGGTGTGGCTTTTGAGACTACATAACACAGATGCATTGATCTCTAGGGAGTCCATTTGTGTTAAACAACCATGGTGGTCAGAAAGCCCAGAGAGCCCCTAGAATATGCAACTGCCACATGGAGATGGGTGAACCTGCAGTATGACAGAAGCAGTTGCATCACCACACCCAATTGCATTGTGTGTGTGTCATCAAAATGTGTCTTTTGAGACTACATAACATAGATGCATTGATCTACAGGGACTCCATTTGTGTCAAATGACCATGGTGGTCAGAAAGCCCAAAGAGCCCCTAGAATATGCAACTGCCACATGGAGATGGGTGAACGTGTAGTGTGATAGAAGCAGTTGAATCACCACACCCAACTGGAGAGTGTGTGGGTCATGAAGGTTTGGATTTTGAGACTACATAACACAGATGCATTGATCTGTAGGGACTCCATTTGTGTCAAACAATAATGGTGGTCAGAAAGCGCAGCGAGCCCCTAGAATATGCAACTGCCACATGGAGATGGGTGAACGTGTAGTGTGATAGAAGCAGTTGAATCACCACACCCAACTGGAGTGTGTGTGGGTCATGAAGGTTTGGATTTTGGGACTACATAACATAGATGCATTGATCTGTTTGGACTCCATTTGTGTCAAACAACCATGGTGGTCAGAAAGCCCAGAGTGCCCCTAGAATATGGAACTGCCACATGGAGATGCGTGAACCTGCAACATGAGAGAACCAGTTGCATCACCACACCTAACTGGAGTGTGTGTGGGTCATCAAGGTGTGGGTTTTGAGACTACATAACACAGATGCATTGATCTGTAGGGACACCATTTGTGTCAAACAACCATGGTGGTCGGAAAGCCTAGAGAGCCCCTAGAATATGCAACTGCCACATGGAGATGGGTGAACCTACAGTGTGACAGAAGCAGGGGCATCACCACACCCAACTGGAGTGTGTGTGGGTCATCAAGGTGTGGATTTTGAGACTACATAACACAGATGCATTTATCTGTAGGTACTCCATTTGTGTCAAACAACCATGGTGGTCAGAAACCCCAGAGAGCCCCTAGAATATGCAACTGCCACATGGAGATTGGTGAACCTGCAGTGTGACAGAAGCAGTTGCATCACCATGCCCAACTAGAGTGTGTGTGGGTTATCAAGGTGTGGCTTTTGAGACTACATAACACAGATGCATTGATCTCTAGGGACTCCATTTGTGTCAAATAACCATGGTGGTCAGAAAGCCTAGAGAGCCCCTAGAATATGCAACTGCCACATGGAGATGGGTGAAACTGTAGTGTGACATAAGCAGTTGCATCACCACGCCCAACTGGAGTGTGTGTGGGTCATCAAGGTGTGGCCTTTGAGACTACATAACATAGATGCATTGATCTGTTTGGACTCCATTTGTGTCAAACAACCATGGTGGTCAGAAAGCCTAGATAGCCCCTAGAATATGCAACTGCCACATGGAGATGGGTGAACCTACAGTATGACAGAAGCAGTTGCATCACCACACCCAACTGGAGTGTGTGTGGGTCATCAAGGTGTGCCTTTTGAGACTACATAACACAGATGCATTGATCTGTAGGGACTCTATTTGTGTCAAACAACCATGGTGGTTAGAAAGCCCAGAGAGCCCCTAGATATGCAACTACCACATGGAGATGGGTGAACCTGCAGTATGACAGAAGCAGTTCCATCACCACTCCCAACTGTAGTGTGTGTGGGTCATCAAGGTGTGGATTTTGGACTACATAACATAGATGCATTGATCTCTAGAGACTCCATTTGTGTCAAACAACCATGGTGGTCAGAAAGCCCAGAGAGCCCCTAGAATATGCAACTGCCACCTGGAGATGGGTGAACCTGAAGTGTGACAGAAGCAGTTGCATCACCACACCCAACTGGAGTGTGTGTGGGTCATCAAGGTGTGGCTTTTGAGACCAGATAACACATATGCATTGATCTGTAGGGACTCCATTTGTGTCAAACAACCATGGTGGTCAGAAAGCCCAGAGAGCCCCTAGAATATGCAACTACCACATGGAGATGGGTGAACCTACAGTGTGACAGAAGCAGTTGCATCACCACACCCAACTGGAGTGTGTGTGGGTCATCAAGGTGTGGCTTTTGGGACTACATAACACAGATGCATTCATCTCTAGAGACTCCATTTGTGTCAAACAACCATGGTGGTCAGAAAGCCTAGAGAGCCCCTAGAATATGCAACTGCCACCTAGAGATGGGTGAACCTGCAGTGTGACAGGACTAGTTGCATCACCACGCCCAACTGGAGTGTGTGTGGGTCATCAAGGTGTGGCTTTTGGGACTACATCACACAGATGCATTGAGCTATAGGGACTCCATTTGTGTCAAACAACCATTGTGGTCAGAAAGCCTAGAGAGACCATACAATATGCAACTGCCACATGGAGATGGGTGAACCTGTAGTGTGACAGAAGCAGTTGCATCACCACGCCCAATAGGAGTGTGTGTGGGCCATCAAGGTATGGCTTTTGAGGCTACATAACACAGATGCATTGATCTCTAGGGAGTCCATTTGTGTTAAACAACCATGGTGGTCACAAAGCCTAGAGAGCCCCTAGAATATGCAACTGCCACATGGAGATGGGTGAACCTGCAGTATGACAGAAGCAGTTGCATCACCACACCCAACTGCAGTGTGTGTGTGTCATCAAAATGTGTCTTTTGAGACTACATAACACAGATGCATTGATCTGCAGGGACTCCATTTGCGTCAAACGACCATGGTGGTCAGAAAGCCCAAAGAGCCCATAGAATATGCAACTGCCACATGGAGATGGTGAACCTGCAGTGTGACAGAAGCAGTTGCATCACCACACCCAACAGGAGTATGTGTGAGTCATCAAGGTGTGGCTTTTAAGAGTACATAACATAGATGCATTGATCTGTAGGGACTCTATTTGTGTCAAACAACCATGGTGGTCAGAAAGCCCAGAGAGCCCCTAGAATATGCAACTGCCACATTGAGATGGGAGAACCTGCAGTGTGATAGAAGCAGTTGCATCACCACACCCAACTAGAGTGTGTGCGGGTCATCAAGGTGTGGCTTTTGAGACTACGTGAAACAGATGCATCGATCTGTAGGGTCTCCATTTATGTCAAATAACCATGGTGGTCAGAAAGCCCAGAGAGCCCCTAGATTATGCAACTTCCACATGTAGATGGGTGAACCTGCAGTGTGACAGAAGCAGTTGCATCACCACACCCAACTGGAGTGTGTGTGGGTCATCAAGGTGTGGCTTCTGAGACTACATAACACAGATGCATTGATCTATAGGCACTCCATTTGTGTCAAGCGACCATGGTGGTCAGAAAGCCTAGAGAGCCCCTAGAATATGCAACTGCCACATGGAGATGGGTTAACCTGCAGTGTGACAGAAGCAGTTGCATCACCAAGCCCAACTGGAGTGTGTGTGGGTCATCAAGGTGTGGCTTTTGAGACTACATAACACAGATGCATTTATCTCTAGGTACTCCATTTTTGTCAAAAAACCATGGTGCTTGGAAAGCCTAGAGAGCCCATAGAATATGCAACTACCACATGGAGATGGGTGAACCTGTAGTGTGACAGAAGCAGTTGGATCACCACGCCCAACTAGAGTGTGTGTGGGTCATCAAGGTGTGGGTGTTGAGACTACATAACATAGATGCATGGATCTGTAGGGACTCCATTTGTGTCAAACAACCATGGTGGTCAGAAAACCTAGAGAGCCCCTAGAATATGCAACTGCCACATGGAGATGAGTGAACCTGCAGTATGACAGAAGCAGTTGCATCACCACCACCAACTAGAGTGTGTGTGGGTCATCAAGGTGTGGCTTTTGAGACTACATAACATAGATGCATTGATCTCTATGGACTCTGTGTCAAACAACCATGGTGGTGAGAAAGCCTAGAGAGCCCGTAGAATATGCAACTGCCACATGGAGATGGGTGAACCTGCAGTATGACAGAAGAAGTTGCATCATCACACCCAACTGTAGTGTGTGTGGGTCATCAAGGTGAGGCTTTTGAGACTACATAACATAGATGCATTGATCTCTAGGGACTCCATTTGTGTCAAACAACCATGGTGGTTAGAAATCCCAGAGAGCCCCTAGAATATGCAACTGCCACATCGAGATGGGTGAACCTGAAGTGTGACAGAAGCAGTTGCATCACCACACCCAACTCGAGTGTGTGTGGGTCATCAAGTTGTGGCTTTTAAGACTACATAACACAGATGCAATGATCTGTAGGGACTCCATTTGTGTCAAACAACCATGGTGGTCAGAAAGCCCAGAGAGCCCCTAGAATCTGCATCTGCCACATGGAGATTGGTGAACCTGCAGTGTGACAGAAGCAGTTGCATCACCACACCCAAATGGAGTGTGTGTGGGTCATCAAGGTGTGGATTTTGGGACTATATAACACAGATGCATTGATCTCTAGGGACTCCATTTGTGTCAAACAACCATGGTGGTCAGAAAGCCTAGAGATCCCCTTGAATATGAAACTGCCACATGGAGATGGGTGAACCTGCAGTGTGAAAGAAGCAGTTGCATCACCATGCCCAACTGGAGTGTGTGTGGGTCATCAAGGTGTGGCTTTTGAGACTACATAACGTAGATGCATTGATCTGTAGGTGACATGGGTATACCCTACAGGTACTCGAGCTTGGTATATACGACCTGAATACAGTAAAGGCCCATGGTGTCGCCAAGGCCCAAATGAAAGACTCGAGTAACCTACGGACTCTCGATTGCTTGAAGAACAAGAAGAAGCTAAAGATAGAAAGTTTAAAGGGGAAAACCCTAACTTGTAACCGACTCGACCTGCTACCCGAGACCTAGCCTATCTATATAAAGTCTAGGAGGGGGTGGCGAGGAGGACACACACAACCCTAGTTTCCACAACTCTCGCCAGATTGCATCTGCGCACCATTGTAATCCTCGATTCCTTTCATAATTCCATGAGCAGACAAGCAGTAGTAGGGACCTCTGCGAGGCCTAAACCTGGGTAAATCTTCGAGTCCCCTGTGTGCTTGTTTACTAGCCGATAGATGTCTCTAGCGCTCCCTCCTCCAAAACCCATGTCCATAACAATGGGCATTGATGAGTTAAAACCTTGTCAATTGGCGCCGTCTGTGGGAACTGGGAGTGCTGATGTTGCGGCTTCTTCGGCCCCATCAACCGCGATCTACAACTCCGCAATAGCGGAGATTCGCTAGCTCTTTGGCGCGTTCGACTTCACCGTCCACACACCGGCCACTCGCCCGGCTTTCGAGTATGTGGGAGACGGAATCAGCTTGCTGATCGCGAGCTTCCACTTCCATGTTGGTCAGATGGGCACACTTCGCATGCTTGACCAGCCGACGGTACCATCAATTGCTCCAGCATCGTGGTTCCCGCCATCGATCGGCACCCTCAGCAAGCTCAACGCCTCGACAACAGTCGAGAATACGGTCAGCGACAGCAGTCGCGAATCCGATCTGAGCGATCTGGCAACTAAAGATGGAGCCTATGGTTCCGGATCTGAAAGTTGCAGAAGCAGCAGCTTCCCCAACCACTTCACGTGCGCCGTCATCAACGCAGGCGACACCTCCGCCAATCGCGACAACACGGGTAACCGTGGCAACGAAACCGACCCGCCTAACGGCAGCATACCTAATGGCGGCAACGGTGGCAACGGAGCCCTCATTAACAACAGAGGAACAATCGAACCGCCAACCATGGTGAATGAAAATACGGGAGAGCGCGTTGTCATCAAGCTCAACGACAATGAGTGGGCCGGCTGCCTAGAAGCCCTACGAGGCAATCCCCTGCCTCTCGACTCCCCGCAGAACATGCTGATGGGCTACCATTGGCTCCTGAAGGAGGAATACAAACGCCAAGTGCATACACTCGCACAACTCGAAGCGCGCAAAAAGGCGGCAGATGAGTCGAGTCGTCGACGTGCTGGGCTCTTCTCCCACGGAGGATCCTCATCAAAGGGCAACGAGCACATCGCAAACAAAAGACTATCCCGGATGGCCCATCTTACCGAGCAACAATGCATAGAAGCTGCAAAGGTCCTCGACTTCAGCTCTATAATAGTCGACACACGGGGCAACGTGGTCCTGAAGACGCCACAAGCTGCAGTAATAGCAGCCACCATGTACCTTCTCAACAATCAACCGCCGGCCAGAGATCCTCGGGCCACCATGCACCAATCTACGATCGCAGGCTTGGGGTTAATCGAAGCCACCCTCGACAAGGAGCCTACACTGGAGCCGAAAAAGGCAAAGCGCTACTCCTCGCCCTCATCCAGTGACGATAGTCACGACCTGTCTCGACGCTTCCGCTCACGGCGACACAACCACGACTATGATGCGCGCGATGACCTCACGCAGCGCAAGATCGACAAATCAAGGGCGCGACGTGCTCGGTCGACTGACTCAGAAGACGAAGATGTGTAGCTCTGTGGCGCCAGATGCTTCAGCAGGGCCATCAGGGAAAAGCGAATGCCCAAGGGGTTTAAACTCCCGTCGCAGAACCCGAAGTTCGACGGCCTACAGGACTCAAAGATTTTGTTGGAGGACCACATCTCCTTCGTCAGGCTTCACGGCCGAAGTCGAAGCACGGCTATGCAATGCCTGCAGCTACAGCTGCAAGGCGCCGCTCGAGCATGGCTCAACAACCTCCCACACGGATCCATTCGCAGTTGGGAAGAGCTGGTTTACAGCTTCGTGCGCAACTTCAAGGGCACATACAAACGGCCCGCATCAATCGAAGAGCTGAGATGCTGCCAACAAAGATCGGGTGAATCGCTACGCTCCTACATCCAGAGGTGCTCCATCATCAAGAACTCCGTAGAGAACATCTTGGAGGATCGCGCGATTGACGCGTTCAATGGCGGCGTACGTCGCATAGAGCTCAGGGAGGAGCTGGGCCGCTCAAAGCCCAAAACCATCGACCACCTGATGGAAATCGTGAATCACTAGGCGGATGGAGAAGATTCGGTGAAAAATCGCATTCACCCTGACGATGAGGCAGAACTCGAGCACAGACGCGACCGCCGAAGCAAACGCTGCATGCGCATCTATGATGACCACACACGTCAACATGGTCGCAGCCGGCTACGCCGACAGATGCGACGACAACCTCAACAACGGCTACCGCAGCGGTGGATACCACGACTCCGGAAAGACCACGCAAGTGTGGCAGCGCCGCAATCGTGATGAGGCACACGCAACGTCCATTGAAGACAAATTGTCCGGGCCAGGCACTGTGCACTTCTACATCGACAAGCATGACGGAAAGAAGAAGTCTAGCCACCTCCTCAAGGACTGCCGCGAGTTCCTCTAACTACATGAGGGACTGGCTTGGATGAATCGTAGCACAGTCGAAAGGGGCTACGGAGCCGCTCCAGGCGCCGTGGCACATGGCGCTCCGCCACCACCACCGGGCCTACCCCCAAATGCAGCTGGGCCGGACCAGCACCAGAAAGGCAAACCATACCCACGGTCCATGGTTACCATGATGATCCAAAAGGGACGCCCCTCGAATAGGGCGCAGAAGGCCATCACTCGCCAAGTCAACTTGGCTACAAACTCGCCACCATCTACCACTGAGTACCTCAGCGGAAGCGAGTCCTGCATCACCTTCGACAAGCGCGACCACCCGCGCCAAGTACCTCGTCTAGGCCATTGTCCCCTCGTCCTCGAGGCACAAATCGGAGGCTTCGACATAAGTCGCGTCTTTATGGATGGCGAAAGTGGCATCAACCTTATGTTCGCGAGTACCTTGCGAGCAATGAGGATCCCTCTGACCTGCCTAGAGGCCTTAGACACAACATTCCACGGCATCGTCCCAGGCAAGGGTGTATATCCCCTTGGCAAAATCAACCTCGACATCATCTTCGGCACACCGAAAAACTTTCGGCATGAGCGCATCGATTTCGAGGTCGTCGACTGGCCCTCGCAGTACCACTGCATCCTCGGACATGTCGTGTTCGCTAGGTTCATGGCAGTGCCACACTATGCCTACCTGTAGATAAAAATGCCAGGACCTAACGGTGTCATCACAATCAACGGGAGCTTTGAGAGATCTGATAGTTGCGATAGGGAATTCAATAGAATTTCCCAGTCCTTCGGCATGCAGGAAGAACTCGCGAGATTAAAGGAGTCGACAGACAACAGTCTGCCTCCCCTGAGCCGGCCAAGTTCACCCGATCTATCCTTCGACTCATCGGTGCACACGAAGAAAGTTCAAGTCCACCCATCGGATCCCGCCAAGACGGCTCTCATCGCCAACAACTTGAGTATCGCATAGGAACTCGCGCTCGTCGAATTCCTCCATGAGCACTGGCAAATATTCACCTGGTGTCCAGCGGACATGCCAGGAGTTCCCAGGGAATTCGCCGAGCACGCACTCAACATCAACCCAGACGCAAGGCCAGTCAAGCAAACAATTCAGAGACTATCTGAACCAAGAGAAAAGGTAGTCAAAATGGAGATCAACAGACTCCTCGATGCCAAATTCATACGTGAGATCAAGGAAAGCACTTGGCTCGCCAACATGGTGCTAGTACCAAAAAATGACACAAATATCTTGCGGATGTGCGTGGACTTCACCTCTTTGAATGAGCACTGTCCAAAGGACCACTTCCCACTGCCGCGAATCGACCAGATCATCGACTCCACCGCGGGATGCAAGCGCCTCTGCTTCCTCGATGCCTACTCAGGCTATAACCACATTCGAATGAAGGAGGAAGACTAAGAAAAAACAGTGTTTACAATGCCTTTTGGTGTGTTCTGCTACAACACAATGCCCTTCGGGCTAAAGAACGCAGGAGCCACCTACCAGTGGTGCATGCAGGCTTGCCTCAAGAACCAACTCGTTCGCAACATTCAAGTCTATATCAATGACATAGTAATCAAGTCCAAAGAGGAAGCCTCACTAATCGACGATTTGCGCAAAACCTTCACCAACCTCGATCGCTACCGGATCAAGCTCAATCTAGACAAGTGCGCCTTTGGCGTACCATCTAGGCAACTACTCGGGTATCTTATCTCCGCAAGAGGGATCGAGGTGAACCCAAAGAAAATAAAAGCCATACTGGCCATGGAGAAGCCAAAAAACATAAGGGGTGTCCAGCAGCTGGCTAGGCGAATCGTAGCTCTCAGTCGATTTATCAGTCAGATGGGCGAAAAGGCACTTCCCAAGGCATCCCCTTCTTCATCAATAAAAATCCCAGGTTTCTTCCAAACGCTTCATTTTTATTGTTTCATGCACAATTGTGTTGTTCTTGGAGCGTCTTCTTTTCCGTTTTCGTTTGTTTTTTAGTTTGCTTGGTTTGTTTAGTTTTCTGAATAAGTTGGTTGGACCCCCTCTTTCACACTTTGGTTTGCAAATAGTTTGGTTTGGTTTGGAAAAGAGTAGGAAAGTTCATACTTATGTGGTAAAAAGAGCTCGTTTTTTACTGTGGCTATGCTTTGTCATGTCGTGCTTGATATTGTTTTGGGTTTATGCTTAGTATTCTTTGTTGTAGCATGACTTGTTATAAACAATTGAGATTGCTTAATGTTCCTTGGATGAATCATGCGTTGTTTTAGCGTATTAAAGCATAGTATAGTGGTATTCTCCTTTGATGCTTTATTTGGGTTGACTTGGCACATGCTCACACCATGTTATGACTATCACAAGTCACCATATCCTTTATGATCCTTTAGTTTTCAACTTGTAGTATCACTTTATGCTTTGATCAATGATGTTTTGTCGCTCTGCATGATTATGGCCATTATTGCTCTCTTAGTTTGTCGCTCCCAGTCTTTTGCTAGCCGCCACCATAAAGTATGAGTTCCACTCATGCATCCAACTCCCTAAACCAAATTTTTCCAAAGAGTTCACCATACCTACCTACTAGCTTATGATATTCCAAGTATATTCATGCTTTTGTCTGCCTTTCACTTGTTATGAGAAAACTAGTGATTAAAGCTCTCACGAACTTGATGGCACACTTTATTTTTTTGCCTCTAATAAACTTGAACCATTGGGTCCTTCTTTGTTGCGTATATGCTTGCGCTTTATAAGTTGAAATTAGCAGAACCATGTACCATGGGGAACGCTTTCAACATTGCACTTGTACTTTGTACCCCGTTGATATTATGTTCTTTTGCTTACGGATCCCGACGGTGTGAAATAAATGTGGAACTTGTAAGATCATGGAGTTTGTATGTGTGTTAGAGAAACGCCTGGGCCGCTAGCCTAAGCCATGCCTAATCATGGTGGAAACTTGCAGCATCACCATAGTGAGCACTCTATGAAGCATCCTCAATAAAAACCTATGCAAATAGCAAATAAAAAGATCGCTGAGATGCTCATTGTCTGCTTGCCTTGTCATTTTGATTATGGGAAAGCTCCCATATCAGGTGCAAGGGGTACCCCGTTGGCGGTTCTTAATGATACACATGTACTTACAATGACAAGAGCTTACTCGTGACTGAAGTTGACTAGCATGAGGATCGGTCTTCGTAAGTATGGGGCATAAGATTTCGGTTTATAACTTGTCAAGCGTATCCTCTTAGTTGTGTCACTTTAACCTTAATCACCTTCAAGATGCTTATGATAGGGGCAATGAGAGCTAAAAGCTACAAGTACCATAATTTTTGGAAGCTCTTTATGAGACTTGAATCCCTACTTCCTTTTACAAAAGGCCTTTCTTCCACCATTATATTGAGTCTCCACCTTCTATCTTTATGCACCTACTTTGAGAGCATAGTGGCCATTCTTAGTTCTATGTGCATTGTCCCAAGACTAGTTGATTGATGCATACTTTGATATTGCTTGTTTGAAACTATTGTATCTAGTCACTCTTATGAACTTTGAAGGTGTCCTATGCATTTATATTTGCTATTCTATACGAAGCAAAGTTAAAATATGAGAACAACGAACCACTGCGAGTGACTACAAGGAAACAACAGGAAAGATGAAGACTAACATTTGAATTGATCACCCAATTGTGTCACCTCCCCTAGCAGATATTGTTCTTGGGCGACGGCTTTCTCCGCTTTCGACTTCCATACGTCCGCATTTTCGCGGAGTACGGGCAATTCACGCTC
This sequence comes from Avena sativa, assembly GCA_916181665.1. Lineage (NCBI taxonomy): Eukaryota > Viridiplantae > Streptophyta > Magnoliopsida > Poales > Poaceae > Avena > Avena sativa. Next base: position 328,656,734 of record OV702289.1, read on the forward strand.
CAACTGCTTCACGCGGTCACGGAGTCACGAGAGCAGAGAGAGCTCCTCCACCCTTGAGCGCGGCGGTGCCGAAGTGTCATCAAGGGGCGGCGAATCCTGAGGCTCCCTCAAAGGATCACTCGATGTGCCCTACCACAAGTCAAGCAAGAGACAATAAGAGGACTAAGGCGAGGCATAGACAAAAGATTCGAGTGCATTCAAGATTAACAAAAGTATCAGCAGATACACTCGCCAATAGGCATGTTCTTGTCAAAAGGGATAATCTATTTAATTATTACAAGATGCGACTACTGAGGAGCGACTGGCTTCTTCGACTTCGACTTCGGTTTTGGGGGCCTCGTCGAGTATGTGGCAGTATCAGATGCCACAGACTTCCCACCGGCCCCTAACGTCGTAGTCTTCGCAGCTTTCTTGGTGCGCTAAAGCTCCTCAGAGTACTTCGCAACTGTATTGATTAGCTGCGGGCCGTACTTGCCACAAGCAGTCGTGAAGGGAGCAAAGACTACCTGCTGGCCATCAGTGTTGATTGGCATTGCCTTGGAAACCGCCGCAGGATCAACTTCGATTCCGTGGGCTTGAACCATGGCGAGTGACATTGAAGCGCCTCGCACGGAGCGAGTTCTTGAAGCTTGTAGGGAAGCTTGTAGGGACACCCCCAGCAAGAGACTCCACCAGCTCGTCCATATTCTCGGTTAGCTCAGCCTTGGGTGCTAGCTCTTCCTGGAGGCGACTGAGCACGCCCTTGGCCTTGGAAAGCATCCCTTGAACAGCGGCACTGCGGTCCTCGACTGCTGAAAGAGCACCCACCAAGGGATCGTCACGGCGAAGGGCCTGAGGGTCGAAGCTCAAATCGCCAGCATCTATATAGAACCCAAGCATGGGCGTGAAGGTCAGCACCAGTGACAAATTCAAAAGAAGAAGAACAATGAAAATCCAGACAAGAAAATACCCGAGAGAGCCTTGTCAATCGAGAAAAGCTGTTCCTCGAACACCTTCTCTCTAGCCGCAATGGAGGCATGCAAGTCCTCCTCGCGTTTCCGCGACTCTTCACCGCCGCGGCAAGCGTCTTTTCAAGGGAAGCGGCGTCGCGGAGAAGTGCATTATGCTCAGCTACGATACAAACAAAGATAGCCTATCGGCCGGATATATCACAAGGAGGATGAAGAAGAAGCAAGACACTTACTTTCAACTACGCGGTGGTGAGTGTCTAGCATTGCATGCTGGCGACCCATCGCAAGAACTTGCTCCGCTAAGCAAGCGACTTCCTTCACAATAAGCTGCGATAGAAGAAAACAGCAAAGGATAAGCAAGATGATAGAAGATGATACATTCGACTGCACAAATAGGGGAAACAAATACTACACTTACATGATCCTCCAAAGACTCCGAAGTCGATGGATTCGTAGTCGTCTGGATAACCATCTGGTGCTCCACATCCTGCGGAGAACTCGATGAATTATGGCCGGAGTGGGCCGCCAATGGAGGAGAAGGAGTGTGCTCTGCCACTTTATTGGCTTTGGAAGTCGTGACTCCAGATTCTTTCAGAAATTGTAGGTTGGCAAAAGATGACGACGCTTGTTGGATGCAAAACAAAACCAATGTCAAGAAAGGGCAACTCCAAAGAAGAAACAAAAAGGAAGACTCGAATACTTACCAATCAAACTTATCAAAGTCGAAGGTTTGATACCCCGACTCTAACGATGATTCCTTCGGTAGCCGCATCTTCTTGCAAGAGGATGGCGCCATGGCACTCACAGGAACGGCAGGGATCGGTGACTCTGCACCAACACCTGCGCCTTCCGGAGTCGAAGGGGACGACGCATCCGAATCCTTGCTGCGCGAACACTTGCGAGTATCTGGACTACTCGACTCGGGGGCTTCCTCCTCCACATCAGATGGGACGGTCGACTCCGACTCATCCTCTTCCAAGGCTTCACGAGGGATAACCCCCTCAGGAAGAGGGGGCATACAGGGTGACACCGCCAAATCCTGCATACAGCAAATAATTTAGCACAAAGTCAAAAAACAGCAAAGAAGCAATCGACAAACAAAGCTACTACGTAGCACAACTGTACCTCAGGTGGAGGGTTAGCAGCATCGAACAGAGGAACGACTGGTTCACTGGGGAGCACATCCTTGACGGTGTACTTGGTGACCATTTGCACCCTTTTGTCTACCTCACTGGCGGACATGCCATCGGTAGACACGCGAGTGACATCGTCCATGCCAGCCCACTGGAACATGGGGTGGACTCTGGCCTGCAGGGGCTGGACGTGACGATGCAACCATGTGCGAATGAGGGCCTAGCCTCCCTCCTCCTTGCCCATGCGACTCTCGAGGTCGTAGACACGCTCGTATAGCACATCTGTCTCCGCGGACTCGCCGGGCATAATCACGTTCTTCAAGGAGTGCCTCCTCCTGCACGGCGTTGTGGCATCGAAGGGCGCGAGTCCGTAGTGGTCTTCGTCGGCCTTATGGTCGCGGACGTAGAACCACTTGTCCCTCCACCCTTGGACGGACATCATCAGTTTGATGTCGAAATATGTGACGGAAGGGTCGACATGGATACCGCAGCCGCCTATATCGTAGTCTACGGAGCCAGACGCCGATTGGCGCTTCAACTTGAAGAGGTGCTTGAAGAGGCCGAAGTGTGGCTCGATTCCAAGCCAGCACTCGCAAAGGGTAATGTAGCAAGCTACATGAAGGATGGAGTTTGGGGATAGCTGATGGAGCTGGAGCCCGTAAAAGAAAATAAGGCCCCTAAAGAAAGGATGCAGGAGCAACGAAAGACCGCGGATGATGAACGCTAAGAACAACACATGAAAACCAGCAGGAGGAGAGGGGATTACCTCGCTGCTAGGGACACGCGCGTCCGTGACCGTGGAAGACAAAACTCCGTCCTGGCGCAGAAGACGAAGCTCAGAAGATTTTATCATGGACGCGCGCCACGCACCATTGGTGACGCGAGTTCCTGTGCCCTTCTTTTTTCCGACGGCGGCGGTGCTGGTGCCCGCAAAGGCAGAGCCTCCCTTCTTCTTCGAAGCAGCCGCGGCAGCAGTGGAATCGGTCGCAGCACCTCCCTTTTTCTTCCCATTCCGCGGCGGCGGTGTGACCGGAGGAAGTAGCTGGGAAATACACGGAGCTGGTCCAGTGCCACGAAGGAAAGGAGCGCAAAGAAGCAGAGGAGCAGCGACAATGGCGATGCAGGCAAAGGCAGAGAAGAAGTAGATGTGAAATTTACCGTCGCCGCATCTCTATTTAACCCCCTGGAAGATGCAATCCAACGGCTAAGAAAAACCCTATCCGACGCGTGGCGTTCATCGTGCTCGACACGTGGAGGACCTGAAGCGCGAACCGTCCCCCACTACTCCCATTACACACGGAAATCGAGGAGGCACAGTTAAAACAAAGATTACGCACGCCCAGTCAAATCAGAGTCAGAAAATGGGACCCACCGCTCGTCACGTCCCGTCAAACTCGCTCACGCGGGCAACTGAGGTCATGGATTGTCAGCACTGACGTCATTAAAAATTATGTAGCAGAAGACTTCGACTACTTTAGTCCTTGCTCGAGTCTTCGACTCCACCAAGCACTCGGGGGCTACTCCCATAGGGAGTGCTGGTCGCGCACCCTCTGATTTTTTTTTCTTTTTGCAGGAACATGGACAATGAAAAGAAAACCCAACCACTCGAAACACGATTCGACTATGGACATGGGTTACTCCCATAGGGAGCGCCGGAAGCAAATTCGACTGAAACAAGCAAACAAAAGACGACAGTAGTCGCAAAAGTTCTTTAGTCCCTGCCTGAGTCTTCGACTCAACCAGGCACTCGGGGGCTACTCCCATAGGGAGCACTGGTCGCACACCCTATGATTATTTGTACAAAATACTATGTGCTGATAACATCCACACTCGAAGCTTATGGCGACACCGCCTCATGATTTTTCCTTACAAAGATACTATGTCTCCTGGGTCACCCAAATCATCTCCGCGATGACAAAAATTCGGATGTCGCGCTTGCAGCGTGAAGGTAAGACCTGAATAAGGCCTGGCAACGCATTTTCTACGCACTACCAGAAATATATCCGTGCCAACAGGTACAATGAACATGCCTTGATGGACGCGTCGAGTTCTCACACCCATATACTGGAATTTGACTCATGTAAGACCTCCGCGGCTTGAGTCGAATTACACCAACACTTTTCCGGATTCGAGTCCAGGGACTCGAGTTCGAGTAGATGGCGTTGTTTTACCCTAAGGTAGTTAACTGATACCGATACATCGGTTAAATCAGGCACGCACATCGACAATCCGTATGACATAAACAAAGCAGTCAAAAAACATACTCAGTCATGCACTCGAAAGGATTCATAAAGTCTCCAGTCGAATCTACGATTCCACTGGACACTCGGGGGCTACTGACATGGGTATACCCTATAGGTACTCGAGCTTGGTATATACGGCCTGAATACAGTAAAGGCCCATGGTGTCGCCAAGGACCAAATGAAGAACTCGAGTAACCTACGGACTCTCGATTGCTTGAAGAACAAGAAGAAGCTAAAGATAGAAAGTTTAAAGGGGAAAACCCTAACTTGTAACCGACTCGACATGCTACCCGAGACCTAGCCTATCTATATAAAGGCTAGGAGGGGCAGCGAGGAGGACACACGCAACCCTAGTTTCCACAACTCTCGCTAGATTGCATCTGCACTCCATTGTAATCCTCGATTCCTTTGATAATTCCACGAGCAGACAAGCAGGAGGAGGGACCTCTGCAAGGCCTGAACCTGGGTAAATCTTCGAGTCCCCTATGTGCTTGTTTGCTAGCCGATAGATGTCTCCAGTGCTCCCTCCTTCTCCAAAACCCAAGTCCATAACAATGGGCCTTGATGAGTTAAACCCTCGTTAGTAGGGACTCCATTTGTGTCAAACAACCATGGTTTTCAGAAAGCCTAGAGAGCCCCTAGAATATGCAACTGCCACATGGAGATGGGTGAACCTGCAGTATGACAGAAGTAGTTGCATCACCACACCCAACTGGGGTGTGTGTGGGTCATCAAGGTGTGGCTTTTGAGACTACATAACATAGATGCATTGATCTCTAGGGAATCCATTTGTGTCACACAACCATGGTGGTCAGAAAGCCCAGAGAGACCCTAGAATATGCAACTGCTACATGGAGATGGGTGAACCTGCAGTGTGACAGAAGCAGTTGCATCAGCACACCTAGAGTGTGTGTGGGTTATCAAGGTGTAGATTTTGAGACTACATAACATAGATGCATTGATCTAAAGGGACTCCATTTGTGTCAAACAACCATGGTGGTCAGAAAGCCTAGAGAGCCCCTAGAATATGCAACTGCCACATGGAGATGGGTGAACCTGCAGCGTGATTGAAGCAGTTGCATCAACACACCCAACTGGAGTGTGTGTGGGTCATCAAGGTGTGGCTTTTGAGACTACATAACATAGATGCATTGATCTCTAGGGACTCCATTTGTGTCAAATAACCATGGTGGTCAGAAAGCCTAGAGAACCCCTAGAATATGCAACTACCCCATAGAGATGGCTGAACCCGCAGTGCGACAGAAGCGGTTGCATCACCACACCCAACTAGAGTGTGTGTGGGCCATCAAGGTGTGGCTTTCGAGACTACATAACACAGATGCATTGACCTCTAGGGAATCCATTTGTGTTAAACAACCATGGTGGTTAAAAAGCCTAGAGAGCCCCTAGAATATGCAACTGCCACATGGAGATGGGTGAACCTGCAGTATGGCAGAAGCAGTTGCATCACCACACCCAACTAGAGTGTGTGTGGGTCATCAAGTTGTGGCTTTTGAGACTACATAACACAGATGCATTGATCTCTAGGGACTCCATTTGTGTCAAACAACCATGGTGGTCAGAAAGCCCAGAGAGCCCCTAGAATATGCAACTGCCACAAGGAGATGGTGAACCTGAAGTGTGACAGAAGCAGTTGCATCACCACACCCAACTAGAGTGTGTGTGGGTCATCAAGGTGTGGATTTTCAGACTACATAGCACAACATTGATCTCTAGGGACTCCATTATGTAAAACAACCATGGTGGTCAGAAAGCCCGGAGAGCCCCTAAAATATGCAACTGCCACATGGAGATGGGTGAACCTGCAGTGTGATAGAAGCAGTTGCATTACCACACCCAACTGGAGTGTGTGTGGGTCATCAAGGTGTGTCTTTTGAGACTACATAACACATATGCATTGATATCTAGGGACTCCATTTGTGTCAAACAACCATGGTGGTTAGAAAGCCCAGAGAGCCCCTAGAATATGCAACTACCACATGGAGATGGGTGAACCTGTAGTGTGACAGAAGCAGTTCCATCACCACACCCAACTAGAGTGTGTGTGGGTCATCAAGGTGTGGCTTTTGAGACTACATAACACAGATGCATTGATCTGTAGGGACTCCATTTGTGTCAATCAACCATGGTGGCCAGAAAAGCCCGGAGAGCCCCTAGCATATGCAACTACCACATGGAGATGGTGAACCTGAAGTGTGACAAAAGCAGTTGCATCACCACACCAACTGGACTGTGTATGGGTCATCAAGGTGTGGCTTTTGAGACTCCATAACACAGATGCATTGATCTGTAGGGACTCCATTTATGTCAAACAACCATGGTGGTCAGAAAGCCCAGACAGCCCCTAGAATATGCAACTGCCACATGGAGGTGAACCTGGAGTGTGACAGAAATAGTTGCATCACCACACCGAACTAGAGTGTGTGTGGGTCACCAAGGTGTGGCTTTTGAGACTACGTATCATAGATGCATTGATCTCTAGGGAGTCCATTTGTGTCATACAACCATGTTGGACAGAAAGCCCAGAGAGCCCCTAGAATATGCCACTGCCACATGGATATGGTGAACCTGCAGTGTGATAGAAGCAGTTTCATCACCACACCCAACTACAGTGTGTGTGGGTCATCAAGGTGTGGCTTTTGAGACTACATAACATAGATGCGTTGATCTCTAGGGACTCCATTGTGTCAAACAACCATGGTGGCTAGAAACCCTAGAGAGCCCCTAGAATATGCAACTTCCACATGGAGATGGGTGAACCTGCAGTGTGACAGAAGCAGTTGCTTCACCATGCCCAACTGGAGTGTGTGTGGGTCATCATGGCGTGGCTTTTGAGACTACATAACACAAATGCATTGATCTATAGGGACTCCATTTGTGTCAAACAACCATGGTGGTCAGAAATCCTAGAGAGCCCCTAGAATATTCACCTGCCACATGGAGATGGTGAACCTGCAGTGTGATAAAAGCAGTTGCATTACCACACCCAACTGGAGTGTGTGTGGGTCATCAAGGTGTGGCTTTTGAGACTACATAACACAGATGCATTGATCTCTAGGGACTCCATTTGTGTCAAACAACCATGGTGGTCAGAAAGCCCAGAGAGCCCCTAGAATATGCAACTACCACATCGAGATGGGTGAACCTGTAGTGTGACAGAAGCAGTTGCATCACCACACCCAACTGGAGTGTGTGTGGGTCATCAAGGTGTGCCTTTTGAGACTACATAACACAGATGCATTAATCTGTAGGGACTCCGTTTGTGTCAAACAACCATGGTGGCTAGAAAATCCCACAGAGCCCCTAGAATATGCAACTGCCACATGGAGATGGTGAACCTAAAGTGTGACAGAAGCAGTTGCATCACCACACCCAACTGGACTGTGTATTGGTCATCAAGGTGTGGCTTTTGAGACTCCATAACACAGGTGCATTGATCTGTAGGGACTCCATTTGTGTCATACAACCATGTTGGACAAAAAGCCCAGAGAGCCCCCAGAATATGCCACTGCCACATGGATATGGTGAACCTGAAGTGTGATAGAAGCAGTTGCTTCACCATGCCCAACTGGAGTGTGTGCGGGTCATCAAGGTGTGGCTTTTGAGACTACATAACACAAATGCATTGATCTCTAGGTACTCCATTTGTGCAAAACAACCATGGTGGTCAGAATCCCCAGAGAGCCCCTAGAATATGCAACTACCACATGGAGATGGGTGAACCTGTAGTGTGACAGAAGGAGTTGCATCACCACACCCAACTGGAGTGTGTGTGGGTCATCAAGGTGTGGCTTTTGAGACTGCATAACACAGATGCATTGATCTGTAGGGACTCCATTTGTGTCAAACAACCATGGTGGCCAGAAAATCCCAGAGAGCCCCTAGAATATGCAACTGCCACATGGAGATGGTGAACCTGAAGTGTGACAGAAGCAGTTGCATCACCACACCCAACTGGACTGTGTATGGGTCATCAAGGTGTGGCTTTGAAGACTCCATAACACAGATGCATTGATCTGTAGGGACTCCATTTTTGTCAAACAACCATGGTGGTCAGAAAGCCCAGAGAGCCCCTAGAATATGCAACTGCCACATGGAGATGGGTGAACCTGTAGTGTGACAGAAGTAGTTGCATCAGCACACCCAACTGGAGTGTGTGTGGGTCATAAAGGTGTGGCTTTTGAGACTACATAACACAGGTGCATTCATCTTTAGGGACTCCATTTGTGTCAAACAACCATGGTTGTCAAAAAGCCCAGAGAGCCCCTAGAATATACAACTGCCACATGGAGATGGTGAACCTGCAGAGTGACAGAAGCAGTTTCATCACCAAACCCAACTGCTGTGTGTGTGGGTCATCAAGGTGTGGCTTTGAGACTACATAACACATATGCATTGATCTCTAGGGACTCCATTTGTGTCAAACAACCATGGTGGTTAGAAAGCCTAAAGAGCCCCTAGAATATGCAACTGCCACATGGAGATGGGTGAACCTGTAGTGTGATAGAAGCAGTTGCATCACCACACCCAACTAGAGTGTGTGTGGGTCATCAAGGTATGGTTTTTGACAGTACATAACACAGATGCATTGATCTGTAGGGACTCCATTGGTGTCAAACAACCATGGTGGTCAGAAAAGCCGAGAGAGCCCCTATAATATGCAACTTCCACATGGAGATGGTGAACCTGAAGTGTGACAGAAGCAGTTGCATCACCACACCCAACTGGACTGTGTATGGGTCATCAAGGTGTGGCTTTTGAGACTCCATAACACAGATGCATTGATCTGTAGGGACTCCATTTGTATCAAACAACCATGGTGGTCAGAAAGCCCATAGAGCCCCTAGAATATACAACTGCCACACGGAGATGGGTGAACCTGTAGTGTGACAGAAGCAGTTGCATCACCAGACCCAACTAGTGTGTGTGTGTGGGTCATCAAGGTGTGGCTTTTGAGACTACATAACATAGATGCATTCATCTCTAGGGACTTCATTTGTGTCAAACAACCATGGTTGTCCAAAAGCCCAGAGAGCCCCTAGAATATACAACTGCCACATGGAGATGGTGAACCTGCAGAGTGACAGAAGCAGTTTCATCACCACACCCAACTGTTGTGTGTGTGGGTCATCAAGGTGTGGCTTTGAGACTACATAACACATATGCATTGATCTCTAGGGACTCCATTTGTGTCAAACAACCATGGTGGTTAGAAAACCTAGAGAGCCCCTAGAATATGCAACTGCCACATGGAGATGGGTGAACCTGTAGTGTGACAGAAGCAGTTGCATCACCACACCCAACTAGAGTGTGTGTGGGTCATCAAGGTATGGTTTTTGACACTACATAACACAGATGCATTGATCTGTAGGGACTCCATTTGTGTCAAACAACCATGGTGGTCAGAAAAGCCCAGAGAGCCCCTATAATATGCAACTGCCACATGGAGATGGTGAACCTGAAGTGTGACAGAAGAAGTTGCATCACCACACCCAACTGGACTATGTATGGGTCATCAAGGTGTGGCTTTTGAGACTCCATAACACAGATGCATTGATCTGTAGGGACTCCATTTGTGTCAAACAACCATGGTGGTCAGAAAGCCCATAGAGCCCCTAGAATATACAACTGCCACATGGAGATGGGTGAACCTGCAGTGTGACAGAAGCAGTGTCTCACCAGACCCAACTAGTGTGTGTGTGGGTCATCAAGGTGTGGCTTTTGAGACTACATAACATAGATGCATTCATCTCTAGGGACTCCATTTGTGTCAAACAACCATGGTTGTCAAAAATCCCAGAGAGCCCCTAGAATATACAACTGCCACATGGAGATGGTGAACCTGCAGAGTGACAGAAGCAGTTTCATCACCACACCCAACTGTAGTGTGTGTGGGTCATCAAGGTGTGGCTTTTGAGACTACATAACACAGAGGCATTGATCTCTAGGGACTCCATTTGTGTCAAACAACCATGGTGGTTAGAAAGCCTAGAGAGCCCCTAGAATATGCAACTGCCACATGGAGATGGGTGAACTTGCAGTGTGACTGAAGCAGTTGCTTCACCATGCCCAACTGGAGTGTGTGTGGGTCATCAAGGTGTGGCTTTTGAGACTACATAACATAGATGCATTGATCTGTAGGGACTCCATTTGTGTCAAACAACCATGGTGGTCAGAAATCCCAGAGAGCCCCTAGAATACGCAACTGCCAAATGGAGATGGTGAACTTGCAGTGTGACAGAAGTAGATGCATCACCACACCCAACTAGAGTGTGTGTGACTACATAACACAGATGGATTGATCTCTAGGGACTCCATTTGTGTCAAACAACCATGGTGGCTAGAAAGCCAGAGAGCCCCTAGAATATGCAACTACCACATGGAGATAGGTGAACCTGCAGTGTGACAGAAGCAGTTGCATGACCACATTCAACTGGAGTGTGTCTGGGTCATCAAGGTGTGGCTTTTGAGACAACATAACACAGATGCATTGATCTGTAGGGACTCCATTTGTGTCAAAAAACCATGGTGGTCAGAAAGCCCAGAGAGCCCCTAAAATATGCAACTACCACATGGAGATGGTGAACCTGAAGTGTGACAAAAGCAGTTGCATCACCACACCCAACTGGACTGTGTGTGGGTCATCAAGGTGTGTCTTTTGAGACTACATAACTCAGATGCATTGATCTCTAGGGAATCCATTTGTGTTAAATAACCATGGTGGTCAGAAAACCCAGAGAACCCCTAGAATATGCAACTGCCACATGGAGATGGGTGAACCTGCAGTGTGACAGAAGCAGTAGCATCACCACATTCAACTGGAGTGTGTGTGGCTCATCAAGGTGTGGCTTTTGAGACTACATAACATAGATGCATTGATCTCTAGGGACTCCATTTGTGTCAAACAACCATGTTCGTTAGAAAGCCCAGAGAGCCCCTAGAATATGCAACTACCACATGGAGATGGGTGAACCTACAGTGCGATAGAAGCAGTTGCATCACCACACCCAACTAGAGTGTGTGTGGGCCATCAAGGTGCGGCTTTTGAGACTATAAACACAGATGCATTGATCTGTAGGGACTCCATTTGTGTCAAACAACCATGTTAGATAGAAAGCCCAGAGAGCCCCTAGAATATGCAACTGCCACATGGAGATGGTGAACCTGCAGTGTGACAGAAACAGTTGCATCACGACATTTAACTAGAGTGTGTGTGGGTCATCAAGGTGTGGCTTTTGAGACTACATAACACAGATGCATTGATCTCTAGGGACTCCATTTGTGTCAAACAACCATGGTGGTCAGAAAGCCCAGAGAGCCCCTAGAATATGCAACTGCCACATTGAGATGGTGAACCTGAAGTGTGACAGAAGCAGTTGCATCACCACACCCAACTGGACTGTGTGTGGGTCATCAAGCTGTGGTTTTTGAGACTACATAACTCAGATGCATTGATCTCTAGGGAATCCATTTGTGTTAAGGAACCATGGTGGTCAGAAAGCCCAGAGAGGCCCTAGAATATGCAACTGCCACATGGAGATGAGTGAACCTGCAGTATGATAGAAGCAGTTGCATCACCACAGCCAACTGGAGTGTGTGTGGGTCATCAAGGTGTGGCTTTTGAGACTACATAACACATATGCATTGATCTCTAGGGACTCCATTTGTGTCAAACAACCATGGTGGTGAGAAAACCCAGAGAGCCCCTAGAATATGCAACTGCCACATGGAGATGGGTGAACCTGAAGTGTGACAGAAGCAGTTGCATCACCACACCCAACTGGAGTGTGTGTGGGTTATCAAGGTGTGGATTTTGAGACTACATAACATAGATGCATTGATCTCTAGGGACTCCATTTGTGTAAAACAACCATGGTGGTCAGAAAGCCTAGAGAGCCCCTAAAATATGCAACTGCCACATGGAGATGGGTGAACCTGTAGTGTGACAGAAGCAGTAGCATCACCACATTCAACTGGAGTGTGTGTGGGCCATCAAGGTGTGTCTTTTGAGACTACATAACATAGATGCATTGATCTCTAGGGACTCCATTTTTGTCAAACAACCATGGTGGTTAGAAAGCCCAGAGAGCCCCTAGAATATGCAACTACCACATGGAGATGGGTGAACCTACAGTGTGACAGAAGCAGTTGCATCACCACACCCAACTAGAGTGTGTGTGGGCCATCAAGGTGTGGCTTTTGAGACTATAAACACAGATGCATTGATCTGTAGGGACTCCATTTGTGTCAAACAACCATGTTAGATAGAAAGCCCAGAGAGCCCCTAGAATATGCAACTGCCACATGGAGATGGTGAACCTGCAGTGTGACAGAAGCAGTTGCATCGCGACATTTAACTAGAGTGTGTGTGGGTCATCAAGGTGTGGCTTTTGAGACTACATAACACAGATGCATTGATCTCTAGGGACTCCATTTGTGTCAAACAACCATGGTGGTCAGAAAGCCCAGAGAGCCCCTAGAATATGCAACTGCCACATTGAGATGGTGAACCTGAAGTGTGACAGAAGCAGTTGCATCACCACACCCAACTGGACTGTGTGTGGGTCATCAAGCTGTGGTTTTTGAGACTACATAACTCAGATGCATTGATCTCTAGGGAATCCATTTGTGTTAAGGAACCATGGTGGTCAGAAAGCCCAGAGAGGCCCTAGAATATGCAACTGCCACATGGAGATGAGTGAACCTGCAGTATGATAGAAGCAGTTGCATCACCACAGCCAACTGGAGTGTGTGTGGGTCATCAAGGTGTGGCTTTTGAGACTACATAACACATATGCATTGATCTCTAGGGACTCCATTTGTGTCAAACAACCATGGTGGTGAGAAAACCCAGAGAGCCCCTAGAATATGCAACTGCCACATGGAGATGGGTGAACCTGAAGTGTGACAGAAGCAGTTGCATCACCACACCCAACTGGAGTGTGTGTGGGTTATCAAGGTGTGGATTTTGAGACTACATAACATAGATGCATTGATCTCTAGGGACTCCATTTGTGTAAAACAACCATGGTGGTCAGAAAGCCTAGAGAGCCCCTAAAATATGCAACTGCCACATGGAGATGGGTGAACCTGTAGTGTGACAGAAGCAGTAGCATCACCACATTCAACTGGAGTGTGTGTGGGCCATCAAGGTGTGTCTTTTTAGACTACATAACATAGATGCATTGATCTCTAGGGACTCCATTTTTGTCAAACAACCATGGTGGTTAGAAAGCCCAGAGAGCCCCTAGAATATGCAACTACCACATGGAGATGGGTGAACCTACAGTGTGACAGAAGCAGTTGCATCACCACACCCAACTAGAGTGTGTGTGGGCCATCAAGGTGTGGCTTTTGAGACTATAAACACAGATGCATTGATCTGTAGGGACTCCATTTGTGTCAAACAACCATGTTAGATAGAAAGCCCAGAGAGCCCCTAGAATATGCAACTGCCACATGGAGATGGTGAACCTGCAGTGTGACAGAAGCAGTTGCATCGCGACATTTAACTAGAGTGTGTGTGGGTCATCAAGGTGTGGCTTTTGAGACTACATAACACAGATGCATTGATCTCTAGGGACTCCATTTGTGTCAAACAACCATGGTGGTCAGAAAGCCCAGAGAGCCCCTAGAATATGCAACTGCCACATTGAGATGGTGAACCTGAAGTGTGACAGAAGCAGTTGCATCACCACACCCACATGGAGTGTGTGTGGGTCATCAAGGTGTGGATTTTGAGACTACATAACATAGATGCATTTATCTCTAGGGACTCCATTTGTGTAAAACTACCATGGTGGTCAGAAAGCCTAGAGAGCCCCTAAAATATGCAACTGCCACATGGAGATGGGTAAACCTGTACTATGATAGAAGAAGTTGCATTACCACACCCAACTGGAGTGTGTGTGGGTCATCAAGGTGTTGCTTTTGAGACTCCATAATGTAGATTCATTGATCTGTAGGGACTCCATTTGTGTCAAACAACCATGGTGGTCAGAAAGCCCAGAGAGCCCCTAGAATATGCAACTGCCACATGGAGATGGGTGAACCTGCAGTGTGACAGAAGCAGTTGCATCACCACACCCAACTGGACTGTGTGTGGGTCATCAAGGTGTGTGTTTTGAGACTACATTACTCAGATGCATTGATCTCTAGGGAATCCATTCGTGTTAAATAACCATGGTGGTCACAAAGCCCAGAGAGCCCCTAGAATATGCAACTGCCACATGGAGATGGGTGAACCTGCAGTGTGACAGAAGCAGTAGCATCACCACATTCAACTGGAGTGTGTGTGGGTCATCAAGGTGTGGCTTTTGAGACTACATAACATAGATGCATTGATCTTTAGGGACTCCATTTGTGTCAAACAACCATGGTGTTCAGAAAGCCAAGAGAGCCCCTAGAATATGCAACTGCCACATGGAGATGGTGAACCTGAAGTGTGACAGAAGCAGTTGCATCACCACACCCAACTGGAGTGTGTGTGGGTCATCAAGATGTGGATTTTGAGACTACATAACATAGATGCATTGATCTCTAGGGAATCCATTTTCGTAAAACAACCATGGTGGTCAGAAAGCGTAGAGAGCCCCTAAAATATGAAACTGCAACATGGAGATGGGTGAACCCTCAGTATGATAGAAGCACTTGCATCACCACACCCAACTGGAGTGTGTGTGGGTCATCAAGGTGTGGCTTTTGAGACTACATAACGCAGATGCATTGATCTCTAGGGAATCCATTTGTGTCAAACAACCATGGTGGTCAGTAAGCCCAGAGAGCCCCTAGAATATGCAACTGCCCCATGGAGATGGGTGAACCTGTAGTGTGACAGAAGCAGTTGCATCACCACACCCAACTGGACTGTGTGTGGGTCATCAAGGTGTGTCTTTTGAGACTACATAAAACATATGCATTGATCTCTAGGGACTTCATTTGTGTGAAACAACCATGGTGGTCAGAAAGCCCAGAGAGCCCCTAGAATATGCAACTGCCACATGGAGATGGGTGAACCTGAAGTGTGGCAGAAGCAGCTACATCACCACTCCCAACTGGAGTGTGTGTGGGTTATCAAGGTGTGGATTTTGAGACTACATAACATAGATGCATTGATCTCTAGGGACTCCATTTGTGTAAAACAACCATGGTGGTCAGAAAGCCTAGAGATCCCCTACAATATACAACTACCACATGGAGATGGGTGAACCTGCAGTATGATAGAAGCAGTTGCATCACCACACCCAACTGGAGTGCGTGTGGGTCATCAAGGTGTGGCTTTTGAGACTACATAACACACATGCATTGATCTCTAGGGACTCCATTTGTGTCAAACATCCATGGTGGTCAGAAAGCCCAGAGAGCCCCTAGAATATGCAACTGCCTCATGGAGATGGGTGAACCTGCAGTGTGACAGAAGCAGTTGCATCACCACACCCGACTGGACTGTGTGTGGGTCATCAAGGTGTGGCTTTTGAGACTACATAACTCAGATGCATTGATCTCTAGGGAATCCATTTGTGTTAAATAACCATGGTGGTCAGAAAGCCCAGAGAGCCCCTAGAATATGCACCTGCCACATGGAGATGGGTGAACCTGCAGTGTGACAGAAGCAGTAGCATCACCACATTCAACTGGAGTGTGTGTGGGTCATCAAGGTGTGGCTTTTGAGACTACATAACATAGCTGCATTGATCTCCAGGGACTCCATTTGTGTCAAACAACCATGGTGGTTAGAAAGCCCAGAGAGCCCCTAGAATATGCAACTACCACATGGAGATGGGTGAACCTGCAGTGTGACAGAAGCAGTTGCATCACCACACCCAACTAGAGTGTGTGTGGGTCATCAAGGTGTGGCTTTTGAGACTACAAACACAGATGCATTGATCTGGAGGGACTCCATTTGTGTCAAACAACCATGTTGGACAGAAAGTCCAGAGAGCACCTAGAATATGCAACTGCCACATGGAGATGGTGAACCTGTAGTGTGACAGAAGCAGTTGCATCACGACATTCAACTAGAGTGTGTGTGGGTCATCAAGGTGTAGCTTTTGAGACTACATAACACAAATGCATTGATCCCTAGGGACTCCATTTGTGTAAAACAACCATGGTGGTCAGAAAGCCTAGAGAACCCCTAAAATATGCAACTGCCACATGAAGATGGGTGAACCTGCAGTGTGACAGAAGCAGTTGCACCACCACAGCCAACTGGAGTGTGTGTGGGTCATCAAGGTGCGGCTTTTGAGACTACATAACACATATGCATTGATCTCTAGGGACTCCATTTGTGTCAAACAACCATGGTGGTCAGAAAGCCCAGAGAGCCCCTAGAATATGCAACTGCCCAATGGAGATGGCTGAACCTGCAGTGTGACAGAAGCAGTTGCATCACCACACCCAACTGGACTGTGTGTGGGTCATCAAGGTGTGGCTTTTGAGACTACATAACTCATATGCATTGATCTCTAGGGAATTCATTTGTGTTAAATAACCATGGTGGTCAGAAAGCCCAGCGAGCCCCTAGAATATGCAGCCGCCACATGGAGATGGGTGAACCTGCAGTGTGACAGAAGCAGTTGCATCACCACATCAAACTAGAGTGTGTGTGGGTCATCAAGGTGTGGCTTTTGAGACTACATAACACAGATGCATTGATCTGTAGGGACTCCATTTGTGTCAAACAACCATGTTGGACAGAATGCCCAGAGATGCCCTAGAATATGCAACTGCCACATGGAGATGGGTGAACCTGCAGTGCGACAGAAGCAGTAGCATCACCACATTCAACTGGAGTGTGTGTGGGTCATCAAGGTGTGGCTTTTGAGACTACATAACATAGATGCATTGATCTCTAGGGACTCCATTTGTGTCAAACAACCATGGTGGTTAGAAAGCCCAGAGAGCCCCTAGAATATGCAACTGCCACATGGAGATGGGTGAACCTGTAGTGTGACAGAAGCAGTTGCATCATCACACGCAACTAGAGTGTGTGTGGGCCATCAAGGTGTGGCTTTTGAGACTACAAACACAGATGCATTGATCTGTAGGGACTCCATTTGTGTCAAACAACCATGTTGGACAGAATGCCCAGAGATCCCCTAGAATATGCAACTGCCACATGGAGATGAGTGAACCTGCAGTGTGACAGAAGCAGTTGCATCATGACATTCAACTAGTGTGTGTGTGGGTCATCAAGGTGTGGCTTTTGAGACTACATAACACAGATGCATTGATCTCTAGGGACTCCATTTGTGTCAAACAACCATGGTGGTCAGAAAGCCCAGAGAGCCCCTAGAATATGCAACTGCCACATTGAGATGGTGAACCTGAAGTGTGATAGAAGCAGTTGCATCACCACACCCAACTGGAGTGTGTGTGGGTCATCAAGGTGTGGATTTTGAGACTACATAACATAGATGCATTGATCTCTAGGGACTCCATTTGTGTAAAACAACCATGGTGGTCAGAAAGCCTAGAGAGCCCCTAAAATATGCAACTGCCACATGGAGATGGGTGAACCTGCAGTATGATAGAAGCAATTGCATCACCACAGCCAACTGGAGTGTGTTGGGTCATCAAGGTGTGGCTTTTGAGACTACATAACACATATGCATTGATCTCTAGGGAATCCATTTGTGTCAAACAAACATGGTGGTCAGAAAGCCCAGAGAGCCCCTAGAATATGCAACTGCCCCATGGAGATGGGTGAACCTGCAGTGTGACAGAAGCAGTTGCATCACCACAACCAACTGGACTATGTGTGGGTCGTCAAGGTGTGGCTTTGGAGACTACATAACTCAGATGCATTGATCTCTAGGGAATTCATTTGTGTTAAATAACCATGGTGGTCAGAAAGCCCAACGAGCCCCTAGAATATGCAACTGCCACATGTAGATGGGTGAACCTGCAGTGTGACAGAAGCAGTTGCATCACCACATCAAACTAGAGTGTGTGTGGGTCATCAAGGTGTGGCTTTTGAGACTATATAACACAGATGCATTGATCTGTAGGGACTCCATTTGTGTCAAACAACCATGTTGGACAGAATGCCCAGAGATCCCCTAGAATATGCAACTGCCACATGGAGATGGTGAACCTGCAGTGTGACAGAAGCAGTTGCATCACGACATTCAACTGGAGTGTGTTTGGGTCATCAAGGTGTGGCTTTTGAGACTACATAACACAAATGTATTGATCTGTAGGGAGTCCATTTGTGTCAAACAACCATGTTGGTCAGAAAGCCCAGAGAGCCCCTAGAATATGCAACTGCCACATGGAGATGGTGAACCTGAAGTGTGACAGAAGCATTTGCATCACCACAGCCAACTGGAGTGTGTGTGGGTCATCAAGGTGTGGCTTTTGAGACTACATAACACATATGCATTGATCTCTAGGGACTCCATTTGTGTCAAACAACCATGGTGGTCAGAAAGCCCAGAGAGCCCCTAGAATATGCAACTGCCACATGGAGATGGGTGAACCTGAAGTGTGGCAGAAGCAGTTGCATCACCACTCCCAACTGGAGTGTGTGTGGGTTATCAAGGTGTGGATTTTGAGACTACATAACATAGATGCATTGATCTCTAGGGACTCCATTTGTGTAAAACAACCATGGTGGTGAGAAAGCCTAGAGAGCCCCTAAAATATGCAACTGCCACATGGAGATGGGTGAACCTGCAGTATGATAGAAGAAGTTGCACCACCACAGCCAATTGGAGTGTGTGTGGGTCATCAAGGTGCGGCTTTTGAGACTACATAACACATATGCATTGATCTCTAGGGACTCCATTTGTCTCAAACAACCATGGTGGTCAGAAAGCCTAGAGAGCCCCTAAAATATGCAACTGCCACATGGAGATGGGTGAACCTGCAGTGTGACAGAAGCAGTTGCATCACCACAGCCAACTGGAGTGTGTGTGGGTCATCAAGGTGTGGCTTTTGAGACTACATAACACATATGCATTGATCTCTAGGGACTCCATTTGTGTCAAACAACCATGGTGGTCAGAAAGCCCAGAGAGCCCCTAGAATATGCAACTGCCACATGGAGATGGGTGAACCTGAAGTGTGGCAGAAGCAGTTGCATCACCACTCCCAACTGGAGTGTGTGTGGGTTATCAAGGTGTGGATTTTGAGACTACATAACATAGATGCATTGATCTCTAGGGACTCCATTTGTGTAAAACAACCATGGTGGTCAGAAAGCCTAGAGAGCCCCTAAAATATGCAACTGCCACATGGAGATGGGTGAACCTGCAGTATGTTAGAAGCAGTTGCATCACCACACCCAACTGGAGTGTGTGTGGGTCATCAAGGTGTGGCTTTTGAGACTACATAACACAGATGCATTGATCTCTAGGGACTCCATTTGTGTCAAACAACCATGGTGGTCAGAAAGCCCAGAGAGCCCCTAGAATATGCAACTGCCCCATGGAGATGGGTGAACCTGTAGTGTGACAGAAGCAGTTGCATCACCACACCCAACTGGACTGTGTGTGGGTCATCAAGTTGTGGCTTTTGAGACTACATTACTCAGATGCATTGATCTCTAGGGAATCCATTTGTGTTAAATAACCATGGTGGTCAGAAAGCCCAGAGAGCCCCTAGAATATGCAACTGCCACATGGAGATGGGTGAACCTGCAGTGTGACAGAAGAAGTAGCATCACCACATTCAACTGGAGTGTGTGTGGGTCATCAAGGTGCGGCTTTTGAGACTACATAACATAGATGCATTGATGTTTAGGGACTCCATTTGTGTCAAACAACCATGGTGGTTAGAAAGCCCAGAGAGCCCCTAGAATATGCAACTACCACATGGAGATGGGTGTCCCTGCAGTGTGACAGAAGAAGTTGCTTCACCACACCCAACTAGAGTGTGTGTGGGTCATCAAGGTGTGGATTTTGAGACTACATAACATAGATGCATTGATGTTTAGGGACTCCATTTGTGTCAAACAACCATGGTGGTTAGAAAGCCCAGAGAGCCCCTAGAATATGCAACTACCACATGGAGATGGGTGTCCCTGCAGTGTGACAGAAGAAGTTGCTTCACCACACCCAACTAGAGTGTGTGTGGGTCATCAAGGTGTGGATTTTGAGACTACATAACATAGATGCATTGATCTCTAGGGACTCCATTTGTGTAAAACAACCATGGTGGTCAGAAAGCGTAGAGAGCCCCTAAAATGCAACTGCCACATGGAGATGGGTGAACCTGCAGTATGATAGAAGTAGTTGCCTCACCACACCCAACTGGAGTGTGTGTGGGTCATCAAGGTGTGGCTTTTGAGACTACATAACACAGATGCATTGATCTCTAGGGACTCCATTTGTGTCAAACAACCATGGTGGTCAGAAAGCCCAGAGAGCCCCTAGAATATGCAACTGCCCCATGGAGATGGGTGAACCTGCAGTGTGACAGAAGCAGTTGCATCACCACACCCAACTGGACTGTGTGTGGGTCATCAACGTGTGTCTTTTGAGACTATATAACTCAGATGCATTGATCTCTAGGGAATCCATTTGTGTTAAATAACCATGGTGGTCAGAAAGCCCAGAGAGCCCCGAGAATATGCAACTGCCACATGGAGATGGTGAGCCTGTAGTATGACAGAAGAAGTTGCATCACGACATTTAACTAGAGTGTGTGTCGGTCATCAAGGTGTGGCTTTTGACACTACATAACACAAATGCATTGATATCTAGGGACTCCATTTGTGTCAAACAACCATGGTGGTGAGAAAGCCCAGAGAGCCCCTAGAATATGCAACTGCCACATGGAGATGGTGAACCTGAAGTGTGACAGAAGCAGTTGCATCACCACACCCAACTGGAGTGTGTCTGGGTCATCAAGGTGTGGATTTTGAGACTACATAACATAGATGCATTGATATCTAGGAACTCCATTTGTGTAAAACAACCATGGTGGTCAGAAAGCCTAGAGAGCCCCTAAAATATGCAACTGCCACATGGAGATGGGTGAACCTGAAGTATGATAGAAGTAGTTGCATCACCACAGCCAACTGGAGTGTGTGTGGGTCATCAAGGTGAGGCTTTTGAGAATACATAACACATATGCATTGATATCTAGGGACTCCATTTGTGTCAAACAACCATGGTGGTCAGAAAGCCCAGAGAGCCCCTAGAATATGCAACTGCCCCATGGAGATGGTTGAACCTGCAGTGTGACAGAAGCAGTTCCATCACCACACCCAACTGGACTATGTGTGGGTCGTCAAGGTGTGTCTTTTGAGACTACATAACTCAGATGCATTGATCTCTAGGGAATTCATTTGTGTTAAATAACCATGGTGGTCAGAAAGCCCAGCGAGCCCCTAGAATATGCAACTGCCACATGGAGATGGGTGAACCTGCAGTGTGACAGAAGCAGTAGCATCACCACATTCAACTGGAGTGTGTGTGGGTCATCAAGGTGTGGCTTTTGAGACAACATAACATAGATGCATTGATCTCTAGGGACTCCATTTGTGTCAAACAACCATGGTGGTTAGAAATCCTAGAGAGCCCCTAGAATATGCAACTGCCACATGGAGATGGGTGAACCTGCAGTGTGAAAGAAGCAGTTGCATCACCACACCCAACTAGAGTGTGTGTTGGCCATCAAGGTGTGGCTTTTGAGACTACAAACACAGATGCATTGATCAATAGGGACTCCATTTGTGTCAAACAACCATGTTAGACAGAAAGCCGAGAGAGCCCCTAGAATATGCAACAGCCACATGGAGATGGTGAACCTGCAGTGTGACAAAAGCAGTTGCATCACGACATTCAACTAGAGTGTGTGTGGTTCATCAAGGTGTGGCTTTTGAGACTACATAACACAGATGCATTGATCTCTAGGGACTCCATTTGTGTCAAACAACCATGGTGGTCAGAAAGCCCAGAGATCCCCTAGAATATGCAACTGCCACATTGAGATGCTGAACCTGAAGTGTGACAGAAGCAGTTGCATCACCACACCCACATGGAGTGTGTGTGGGTCATCAGGGTGTGGATTTTGAGACTACATAATATAGATGCATTGATATCTAGGGTCTCCATTTGTGTAAAACAACCATGGTGGTCAGAAAGCCTAGAGATCCCCTAAAATATGCAACTGCCACATGGAGATGAGTGACCTATAGTATGATAGAAGCAGTTGCATCACCACAGCCAACTGGAGTGTGTGTGGGTCATCAAGGTGTGGATTTTGAGACTACATAACACATATGTATTGATATCTAGAGACTCCATTTGTGTCAAACAACCATGGTGGTTAGAAAGACCAGAGAGCCCCTAGAATATGCAACTGCCACATGGAGATGGGTGAACCTGAAGTGTGGCAGAAGGAGTTGCATCACCACTCCAACTGGAGTGTGTGTGGGTTATCAAGGTGTGGATTTTGAGACTACATAACATAGATGCATTGATCTCTAGGGACTCCATTTGTGTAAAACAACCATGGTGGTGAGAAAGCCTAGAGAGCCCCTAAAATATGCAACTGCCACATGGAGATGGGTGAACCTGCAGTATGATAGAAGAAGTTGCACCACCACAGCCAATTGGAGTGTGTGTGGGTCATCAAGGTGCGGCTTTTGAGACTACATAACACATATGCATTGATCTCTAGGGACTCCATTTGTCTCAAACAACCATGGTGGTCAGAAAGCCTAGAGAGCCCCTAAAATATGCAACTGCCACATGGAGATGGGTGAACCTGCAGTGTGACAGAAGCAGTTGCATCACCACAGCCAACTGGAGTGTGTGTGGGTCATCAAGGTGTGGCTTTTGAGACTACATAACACATATGCATTGATCTCTAGGGACTCCATTTGTGTCAAACAACCATGGTGGTCAGAAAGCCCAGAGAGCCCCTAGAATATGCAACTGCCACATGGAGATGGGTGAACCTGAAGTGTGGCAGAAGCAGTTGCATCACCACTCCCAACTGGAGTGTGTGTGGGTTATCAAGGTGTGGATTTTGAGACTACATAACATAGATGCATTGATCTCTAGGGACTCCATTTGTGTAAAACAACCATGGTGGTCAGAAAGCCTAGAGAGCCCCTAAAATATGCAACTGCCACATGGAGATGGGTGAACCTGCAGTATGTTAGAAGCAGTTGCATCACCACACCCAACTGGAGTGTGTGTGGGTCATCAAGGTGTGGCTTTTGAGACTACATAACACAGATGCATTGATCTCTAGGGACTCCATTTGTGTCAAACAACCATGGTGGTCAGAAAGCCCAGAGAGCCCCTAGAATATGCAACTGCCCCATGGAGATGGGTGAACCTGTAGTGTGACAGAAGCAGTTGCATCACCACACCCAACTGGACTGTGTGTGGGTCATCAAGTTGTGGCTTTTGAGACTACATTACTCAGATGCATTGATCTCTAGGGAATCCATTTGTGTTAAATAACCATGGTGGTCAGAAAGCCCAGAGAGCCCCTAGAATATGCAACTGCCACATGGAGATGGGTGAACCTGCAGTGTGACAGAAGAAGTAGCATCACCACATTCAACTGGAGTGTGTGTGGGTCATCAAGGTGCGGCTTTTGAGACTACATAACATAGATGCATTGATGTTTAGGGACTCCATTTGTGTCAAACAACCATGGTGGTTAGAAAGCCCAGAGAGCCCCTAGAATATGCAACTACCACATGGAGATGGGTGTCCCTGCAGTGTGACAGAAGAAGTTGCTTCACCACACCCAACTAGAGTGTGTGTGGGTCATCAAGGTGTGGATTTTGAGACTACAAACACAGATGCATTGATCTGTAGGGACTCCATTTGTGTCTAGCAACCATGGTGGTCAGAAAGCCTAGAGAGCCCCTAGAATATGCAACTGCCACATGGAGATGGTGAACCTGAAGTGTGACAAAAGCAGTTGCATCACCATACCCAACTGGAGTGTGTGTGGGTTATCGAGGTGTGGATTTTGAGACTACATAACATAGATGCATTGATCTCTAGGGACTCCATTTGTGTAAAACAACCATGGTGGTCAGAAAGCGTAGAGAGCCCCTAAAATGCAACTGCCACATGGAGATGGGTGAACCTGCAGTATGATAGAAGTAGTTGCCTCACCACACCCAACTGGAGTGTGTGTGGGTCATCAAGGTGTGGCTTTTGAGACTACATAACACAGATGCATTGATCTCTAGGGACTCCATTTGTGTCAAACAACCATGGTGGTCAGAAAGCCCAGAGAGCCCCTAGAATATGCAACTGCCCCATGGAGATGGGTGAACCTGCAGTGTGACAGAAGCAGTTGCATCACCACACCCAACTGGACTGTGTGTGGGTCATCAACGTGTGTCTTTTGAGACTATATAACTCAGATGCATTGATCTCTAGGGAATCCATTTGTGTTAAATAACCATGGTGGTCAGAAAGCCCAGAGAGCCCCGAGAATATGCAACTGCCACATGGAGATGGTGAGCCTGTAGTATGACAGAAGAAGTTGCATCACGACATTTAACTAGAGTGTGTGTCGGTCATCAAGGTGTGGCTTTTGACACTACATAACACAAATGCATTGATATCTAGGGACTCCATTTGTGTCAAACAACCATGGTGGTCAGAAAGCCCAGAGAGCCCCTAGAATATGCAACTGCCACATGGAGATGGTGAACCTGAAGTGTGACAGAAGCAGTTGCATCACCACACCCAACTGGAGTGTGTCTGGGTCATCAAGGTGTGGATTTTTAGACTACATAACATAGATGCATTGATATCTAGGAACTCCATTTGTGTAAAACAACCATGGTGGTCAGAAAGCCTAGAGAGCCCCTAAAATATGCAACTGCCACATGGAGATGGGTGAACCTGAAGTATGATAGAAGTAGTTGCATCACCACAGCCAACTGGAGTGTGTGTGGGTCATCAAGGTGAGGCTTTTGAGAATACATAACACATATGCATTGATATCTAGGGACTCCATTTGTGTCAAACAACCATGGTGGTCAGAAAGCCCAGAGAGCCCCTAGAATATGCAACTGCCCCATGGAGATGGTTGAACCTGCAGTGTGACAGAAGCAGTTCCATCACCACACCCAACTGGACTATGTGTGGGTCGTCAAGGTGTGTCTTTTGAGACTACATAACTCAGATGCATTGATCTCTAGGGAATTCATTTGTGTTAAATAACCATGGTGGTCAGAAAGCCCAGCGAGCCCCTAGAATATGCAACTGCCACATGGAGATGGGTGAACCTGCAGTGTGACAGAAGCAGTAGCATCACCACATTCAACTGGAGTGTGTGTGGGTCATCAAGGTGTGGCTTTTGAGACAACATAACATAGATGCATTGATCTCTAGGGACTCCATTTGTGTCAAACAACCATGGTGGTTAGAAATCCTAGAGAGCCCCTAGAATATGCAACTGCCACATGGAGATGGGTGAACCTGCAGTGTGAAAGAAGCAGTTGCATCACCACACCCAACTAGAGTGTGTGTTGGCCATCAAGGTGTGGCTTTTGAGACTACAAACACAGATGCATTGATCAATAGGGACTCCATTTGTGTCAAACAACCATGTTAGACAGAAAGCCCAGAGAGCCCCTAGAATATGCAACAGCCACATGGAGATGGTGAACCTGCAGTGTGACAAAAGCAGTTGCATCACGACATTCAACTAGAGTGTGTGTGGTTCATCAAGGTGTGGCTTTTGAGACTACATAACACAGATGCATTGATCTCTAGGGACTCCATTTGTGTCAAACAACCATGGTGGTCAGAAAGCCCAGATATCCCCTAGAATATGCAACTGCCACATTGAGATGCTGAACCTGAAGTGTGACAGAAGCAGTTGCATCACCACACCCACATGGAGTGTGTGTGGGTCATCAGGGTGTGGATTTTGAGACTACATAATATAGATGCATTGATATCTAGGGTCTCCATTTGTGTAAAACAACCATGGTGGTCAGAAAGCCTAGAGATCCCCTAAAATATGCAACTGCCACATGGAGATGAGTGACCTATAGTATGATAGAAGCAGTTGCATCACCACAGCCAACTGGAGTGTGTGTGGGTCATCAAGGTGTGGATTTTGAGACTACATAACACATATGTATTGATATCTAGAGACTCCATTTGTGTCAAACAACCATGGTGGTTAGAAAGCCCAGAGAGCCCCTAGAATATGCAACTGCCACATGGAGATGGGTGAACCTGAAGTGTGGCAGAAGGAGTTGCATCACCACTCCAACTGGAGTGTGTGTGGGTTATCAAGTTGTGGATTTTGAGACTACATAACATAGATGCATTGATCTCTAGGTACTCCATTTGTGTAAAACAACCATGGTGGTCAGAAAGCCTAGATAGCCCCTACAATATGCAACTGCCACATGGAGATGGGTGAACCTACAGTGTGACAGAAGCAGTTGCATCACCACACCCACCTAGAGTGTGTGTGGGCCATCAAGGTGTGGCTTTTGAGACTATAAACACAGATGCATTGATCTGTAGGGACTCCATTTGTGTCAAACAACCATGTTAGATAGAAAGCCCAGAGAGCCCCTAGAATATGCAACTGCCACATGGAGATGGTGAACCTGCAGTGTGACAGAAGCAGTTGCATCGCGACATTTAACTAGAGTGTGTGTGGGTCATCAAGGTGTGGCTTTTGAGACTACATAACACAGATGCATTGATCTCTAGGGACTCCATTTGTGTCAAACAACCATGGTGGTCAGAAATCCCAGAGAGCCCCTAGAATATGCAACTGCCACATTGAGATGGTGAACCTGAAGTGTGACAGAAGCAGTTGCATCACCACACCCACATGGAGTGTGTGTGGGTCATCAAGGTGTGGATTTTGAGACTACATAACATAGATGCATTTATCTCTAGGGACTCCATTTGTGTAAAACTACCATGGTGGTCAGAAAGCCTAGAGAGCCCCTAAAATATGCAACTGCCACATGGAGATGGGTAAACCTGTACTATGATAGAAGAAGTTGCATTACCACACCCAACTGGAGTGTGTGTGGGTCATCAAGGTGTTGCTTTTGAGACTCCATAATGTAGATTCATTGATCTGTAGGGACTCCATTTGTGTCAAACAACCATGGTGGTCAGAAAGCCCAGAGAGCCCCTAGAATATGCAACTGCCACATGGAGATGGGTGAACCTGCAATGTGACAGAAGCAGTTGCATCACCACACCCAACTGGACTGTGTGTGGGTCATCAAGGTGTGTGTTTTGAGACTACATTACTCAGATGCATTGATCTCTAGGGAATCCATTCGTGTTAAATAACCATGGTGGTCACAAAGCCCAGAGAGCCCCTAGAATATGCAACTGCCACATGGAGATGGGTGAACCTGCAGTGTGACAGAAGCAGTAGCATCACCACATTCAACTGGAGTGTGTGTGGGTCATCAAGGTGTGGCTTTTGAGACTACATAACATAGATGCATTGATCTTTAGGGACTCCATTTGTGTCAAACAACCATGGTGTTCAGAAAGCCCAGAGAGCCCCTAGAATATGCAACTGCCACATGGAGATGGTGAACCTGAAGTGTGACAGAAGCAGTTGCATCACCACACCCAACTG
This sequence comes from Avena sativa, assembly GCA_916181665.1. NCBI lineage: Eukaryota > Viridiplantae > Streptophyta > Magnoliopsida > Poales > Poaceae > Avena > Avena sativa. The sequence goes on from OV702289.1 coordinate 328,684,652, forward strand.
GAGTGTGTGTGGGTCATCAAGATGTGGATTTTGAGACTACATAACATAGATGCATTGATCTCTAGGGAATCCATTTTCGTAAAACAACCATGGTGGTCAGAAAGCGTAGAGAGCCCCTAAAATATGAAACTGCCACATGGAGATGGGTGAACCCTCAGTATGATAGAAGCACTTGCATCACCACACCCAACTGGAGTGTGTGTGGGTCATCAAGGTGTGGCTTTTGAGACTACATAACGCAGATGCATTGATCTCTAGGGACTCCATTTGTGTCAAACAACCATGGTGGTCAGAAAGCCCAGAGAGCCCCTAGAATATGCAACTGCCCCATGGAGATGGGTGAACCTGCAGTGTGACAGAAGCAGTTGCATCACCACACCCAACTGGACTGTGTGTGGGTCATCAAGGTGTGTCTTTTGAGACTACATAAAACATATGCATTGATCTCTAGGGACTTCATTTGTGTGAAACAACCATGGTGGTCAGAAAGCCCAGAGAGCCCCTAGAATATGCAACTGCCACATGGAGATGGGTGAACCTGAAGTGTGGCAGAAGCAGCTACATCACCACTCCCAACTGGAGTGTGTGTGGGTTATCAAGGTGTGGATTTTGAGACTACATAACATAGATGCATTGATCTCTAGGGACTCCATTTGTGTAAAACAACCATGGTGGTCAGAAAGCCTAGAGATCCCCTACAATATACAACTACCACATGGAGATGGGTGAACCTGCAGTATGATAGAAGCAGTTGCATCACCACACCCAACTGGAGTGCGTGTGGGTCATCAAGGTGTGGCTTTTGAGACTACATAACACAGATGCATTGATCTCTAGGCACTCCATTTGTGTCAAACATCCATGGTGGTCAGAAAGCCCAGAGAGCCCCTAGAATATGCAACTGCCTCATGGAGATGGGTGAACCTGCAGTGTGACAGAAGCAGTTGCATCACCACACCCGACTGGACTGTGTGTGGGTCATCAAGGTGTGGCTTTTGAGACTACATAACTCAGATGCATTGATCTCTAGGGAATCCATTTGTGTTAAATAACCATGGTGGTCAGAAAGCCTAGAGAGCCCCTAGAATATGCACCTGCCACATGGAGATGGGTGAACCTGCAGTGTGACAGAAGCAGTAGCATCACCACATTCAACTGGAGTGTGTGTGGGTCATCAAGGTGTGGCTTTTGAGACTACATAACATAGCTGCATTGATCTCCAGGGACTCCATTTGTGTCAAACAACCATGGTGGTTAGAAAGCCCAGAGAGCCCCTAGAATATGCAACTACCACATGGAGATGGGTGAACCTGCAGTGTGACAGAAGCAGTTGCATCACCACACCCAACTAGAGTGTGTGTGGGTCATCAAGGTGTGGGTTTTGAGACTACAAACACAGATGCATTGATCTGGAGGGACTCCATTTGTGTCAAACAACCATGTTGGACAGAAAGTCCAGAGAGCACCTAGAATATGCAACTGCCACATGGAGATGGTGAACCTGTAGTGTGACAGAAGCAGTTGCATCACGACATTCAACTAGAGTGTGTGTGGGTCATCAAGGTGTAGCTTTTGAGACTACATAACACAAATGCATTGATCCCTAGGGACTCCATTTGTGTAAAACAACCATGGTGGTCAGAAAGCCTAGAGAGCCCCTAAAATATGCAACTGCCACATGAAGATGGGTGAACCTGCAGTGTGACAGAAGCAGTTGCACCACCACAGCCAACTGGAGTGTGTGTGGGTCATCAAGGTGCGGCTTTTGAGACTACATAACACATATGCATTGATCTCTAGGGACTCCATTTGTGTCAAACAACCATGGTGGTCAGAAAGCCCAGAGAGCCCCTAGAATATGCAACTGCCCAATGGAGATGGCTGAACCTGCAGTGTGACAGAAGCAGTTGCATCACCACACCCAACTGGACTGTGTGTGGGTCATCAAGGTCTGGCTTTTGAGACTACATAACTCAGATGCATTGATCTCTAGGGAATTCATTTGTGTTAAATAACCATGGTGGTCAGAAAGCCCAGCGAGCCCCTAGAATATGCAGCCGCCACATGGAGATGGGTGAACCTGCAGTGTGACAGAAGCAGTTGCATCACCACATCAAACTAGAGTGTGTGTGGGTCATCAAGGTGTGGCTTTTGAGACTACATAACACAGATGCATTGATCTGTAGGGACTCCATTTGTGTCAAACAACCATGTTGGACAGAATGCCCAGAGATGCCCTAGAATATGCAACTGCCACATGGAGATGGGTGAACCTGCAGTGCGACAGAAGCAGTAGCATCACCACATTCAACTGGAGTGTGTGTGGGTCATCAAGGTGTGGCTTTTGAGACTACATAACATAGATGCATTGATCTCTAGGGACTCCATTTGTGTCAAACAACCATGGTGGTTAGAAAGCCCAGAGAGCCCCTAGAATATGCAACTGCCACATGGAGATGGGTGAACCTGTAGTGTGACAGAAGAAGTTGCATCACCACACGCAACTAGAGTGTGTGTGGGCCATCAAGGTGTGGCTTTTGAGACTACAAACACAGATGCATTGATCTGTAGGGACTCCATTTGTGTCAAACAACCATGTTGGACAGAATGCCCAGAGATCCCCTAGAATATGCAACTGCCACATGGAGATGAGTGATACTGCAGTGTGACAGAAGCAGTTGCATCATGACATTCAACTAGTGTGTGTGTGGGTCATCAAGGTGTGGCTTTTGAGACTACATAACACAGATGCATTGATCTCTAGGGACTCCATTTGTGTCAAACAACCATGGTGGTCAGAAAGCCCAGAGAGCCCCTAGAATATGCAACTGCCACATTGAGATGGTGAACCTGAAGTGTGATAGAAGCAGTTGCATCACCACACCCAACTGGAGTGTGTGTGGGTCATCAAGGTGTGGATTTTGAGACTACATAACATAGATGCATTGATCTCTAGGGACTCCATTTGTGTAAAACAACCATGGTGGTCAGAAAGCCTAGAGAGCCCCTAAAATATGCAACTGCCACATGGAGATGGGTGAACCTGCAGTATGATAGAAGCAATTGCATCACCACAGCCAACTGGAGTGTGTTGGGTCATCAAGGTGTGGCTTTTGAGACTACATAACACATATGCATTGATCTCTAGGGAATCCATTTGTGTCAAACAAACATGGTGGTCAGAAAGCCCAGAGAGCCCCTAGAATATGCAACTGCCCCATGGAGATGGGTGAACCCGCACTGTGACAGAAGCAGTTGCATCACCACAACCAACTGGACTATGTGTGGGTCGTCAAGGTGTGGCTTTTGAGACTACATAACTCAGATGCATTGATCTCTAGGGAATTCATTTGTGTTAAATAACCATGGTGGTCAGAAAGCCCAACGAGCCCCTAGAATATGCAACTGCCACATGTAGATGGGTGAACCTGCAGTGTGACAGAAGCAGTTGCATCACCACATCAAACTAGAGTGTGTGTGGGTCATCAAGGTGTGGCTTTTGAGACTATATAACACAGATGCATTGATCTGTAGGGACTCCATTTGTGTCAAACAACCATGTTGGACAGAATGCCCAGAGATCCCCTAGAATATGCAACTGCCACATGGAGATGGTGAACCTGCAGTGTGACAGAAGCAGTTGCATCACGACATTCAACTGGAGTGTGTTTGGGTCATCAAGGTGTGGCTTTTGAGACTACATAACACAAATGTATTGATCTGTAGGGAGTCCATTTGTGTCAAACAACCATGTTGGTCAGAAAGCCCAGAGAGCCCCTAGAATATGCAACTGCCACATGGAGATGGTGAACCTGAAGTTTGACAGAAGCATTTGCATCACCACAGCCAACTGGAGTGTGTGTGGGTCATCAAGGTGTGGCTTTTGAGACTACATAACACATATGCATTGATCTCTAGGGACTCCATTTGTGTCAAACAACCATGGTGGTCAGAAAGCCCAGAGAGCCCCTAGAATATGCAACTGCCACATGGAGATGGGTGAACCTGAAGTGTGGCAGAAGCAGTTGCATCACCACTCCCAACTGGAGTGTGTGTGGGTTATCAAGGTGTGGATTTTGAGACTACATAACATAGATGCATTGATCTCTAGGGACTCCATTTGTGTAAAACAACCATGGTGGTGAGAAAGCCTAGAGAGCCCCTAAAATATGCAACTGCCACATGGAGATGGGTGAACCTGCAGTATGATAGAAGAAGTTGCACCACCACAGCCAATTGGAGTGTGTGTGGGTCATCAAGGTGCGGCTTTTGAGACTACATAACACATATGCATTGATCTCTAGGGACTCCATTTGTCTCAAACAACCATGGTGGTCAGAAAGCCTAGAGAGCCCCTAAAATATGCAACTGCCACATGGAGATGGGTGAACCTGCAGTGTGACAGAAGCAGTTGCATCACCACAGCCAACTGGAGTGTGTGTGGGTCATCAAGGTGTGGCTTTTGAGACTACATAACACATATGCATTGATCTCTAGGGACTCCATTTGTGTCAAACAACCATGGTGGTCAGAAAGCCCAGAGAGCCCCTAGAATATGCAACTGCCACATGGAGATGGGTGAACCTGAAGTGTGGCAGAAGCAGTTGCATCACCACTCCCAACTGGAGTGTGTGTGGGTTATCAAGGTGTGGATTTTGAGACTACATAACATAGATGCATTGATCTCTAGGGACTCCATTTGTGTAAAACAACCATGGTGGTCAGAAAGCCTAGAGAGCCCCTAAAATATGCAACTGCCACATGGAGATGGGTGAACCTGCAGTATGTTAGAAGCAGTTGCCTCACCACACCCAACTGGAGTGTGTGTGGGTCATCAAGGTGTGGCTTTTGAGACTACATAACACAGATGCATTGATCTCTAGGGACTCCATTTGTGTCAAACAACCATGGTGGTCAGAAAGCCCATAGAGCCCCTAGAATATGCAACTGCCCCATGGAGATGGGTGAACCTGTAGTGTGACAGAAGCAATTGCATCACCACACCCAACTGGACTGTGTGTGGGTCATCAAGTTGTGGCTTTTGAGACTACATTACTCAGATGCATTGATCTCTAGGGAATCCATTTGTGTTAAATAACCATGGTGGTCAGAAAGCCCAGAGAGCCCCTAGAATATGCAACTGCCACATGGAGATGGGTGAACCTGCAGTGTGACAGAAGAAGTAGCATCACCACATTCAACTGGAGTGTGTGTGGGTCATCAAGGTGCGGCTTTTGAGACTACATAACATAGATGCATTGATGTTTAGGGACTCCATTTGTGTCAAACAACCATGGTGGTTAGAAAGCCCAGAGAGCCCCTAGAATATGCAACTACCACATGGAGATGGGTGTCCCTGCAGTGTGACAGAAGAAGTTGCTTCACCACACCCAACTAGAGTGTGTGTGGGTCATCAAGGTGTGGATTTTGAGACTACAAACACAGATGCATTGATCTGTAGGGACTCCATTTGTGTCAAGCAACCATGGTGGTCAGAAAGCCTAGAGAGCCCCTAGAATATGCAACTGCCACATGGAGATGGTGAACCTGAAGTGTGACAGAAGCAGTTGCATCACCATACCCAACTGGAGTGTGTGTGGGTTATCGAGGTGTGGATTTTGAGACTACATAACATAGATGCATTGATCTCTAGGGACTCCATTTGTGTAAAACAACCATGGTGGTCAGAAAGCGTAGAGAGCCCCTAAAATGCAACTGCCACATGGAGATGGGTGAACCTGCAGTATGATAGAAGTAGTTGCCTCACCACACCCAACTGGAGTGTGTGTGGGTCATCAAGGTGTGGCTTTTGAGACTACATAACACAGATGCATTGATCTCTAGGGACTCCATTTGTGTCAAACAACCATGGTGGTCAGAAAGCCCAGAGAGCCCCTAGAATATGCAACTGCCCCATGGAGATGGGTGAACCTGCAGTGTGACAGAAGCAGTTGCATCACCACACCCAACTGGACTGTGTGTGGGTCATCAACGTGTGTCTTTTGAGACTATATAACTCAGATGCATTGATCTCTAGGGAATCCATTTGTGTTAAATAACCATGGTGGTCAAAAAGCCCAGAGAGCCCCGAGAATATGCAACTGCCACATGGAGATGGTGAGCCTGTAGTATGACAGAAGCAGTTGCATCACGACATTTAACTAGAGTGTGTGTCGGTCATCAAGGTGTGGCTTTTGACACTACATAACACAAATGCATTGATATCTAGGGACTCCATTTGTGTCAAACAACCATGGTGGTCAGAAAGCCCAGAGAGCCCCTAGAATATGCAACTGCCACATGGAGATGGTGAACCTGAAGTGTGACAGAAGCAGTTGCATCACCACACCCAACTGGAGTGTGTCTGGGTCATCAAGGTGTGGATTTTGAGACTACATAACATAGATGCATTGATATCTAGGAACTCCATTTGTGTAAAACAACCATGGTGGTCAGAAAGCCTAGAGAGCCCCTAAAATATGCAACTGCCACATGGAGATGGGTGAACCTGAACTATGATAGAAGTAGTTGCATCACCACAGCCAACTGGAGTGTGTGTGGGTCATCAAGGTGAGGCTTTTGAGAATACATAACACATATGCATTGATATCTAGGGACTCCATTTGTGTCAAACAACCATGGTGGTCAGAAAGCCCAGAGAGCCCCTAGAATATGCAACTGCCCCATGGAGATGGTTGAACCTGCAGTGTGACAGAAGCAGTTCCATCACCACACCCAACTGGACTATGTGTGGGTCGTCAAGGTGTGTCTTTTGAGACTACATAACTCAGATGCATTGATCTCTAGGGAATTCATTTGTGTTAAATAACCATGGTGGTCAGAAAGCCCAGCGAGCCCCTAGAATATGCAACTGCCACATGGAGATGGGTGAACCTGCAGTGTGACAGAAGCAGTAGCATCACCACATTCAACTGGAGTGTGTGTGGGTCATCAAGGTGTGGCTTTTGAGACAACATAACATAGATGCATTGATCTCTAGGGACTCCATTTGTGTCAAACAACCATGGTGGTTAGAAATCCTAGAGAGCCCCTAGAATATGCAACTGCCACATGGAGATGGGTGAACCTGCAGTGTGACAGAAGCAGTTGCATCACCACACCCAACTAGAGTGTGTGTTGGCCATCAAGGTGTGGCTTTTGAGACTACAAACACAGATGCATTGATCAATAGGGACTCCATTTGTGTCAAACAACCATGTTAGACAGAAAGCCCAGAGAGCCCCTAGAATATGCAACTGCCACATGGAGATGGTGAACCTGCAGTGTGACAAAAGCAGTTGCATCACGACATTCAACTAGAGTGTGTGTGGTTCATCAAGGTGTGGCTTTTGAGACTACATAACACAGATGCATTGATCTCTAGGGACTCCATTTGTGTCAAACAACCATGGTGGTCAGAAAGCCCAGAGATCCCCTAGAATATGCAACTGCCACATTGAGATGCTGAACCTGAAGTGTGACAGAAGCAGTTGCATCACCACACCCACATGGAGTGTGTGTGGGTCATCAGGGTGTGGATTTTGAGACTACATAATATAGATGCATTGATATCTAGGGTCTCCATTTGTGTAAAACAACCATGGTGGTCAGAAAGCCTAGAGATCCCCTAAAATATGCAACTGCCACATGGAGATGAGTGACCTATAGTATGATAGAAGCAGTTGCATCACCACAGCCAACTGGAGTGTGTGTGGGTCATCAAGGTGTGGATTTTGAGACTACATAACACATATGTATTGATATCTAGAGACTCCATTTGTGTCAAACAACCATGGTGGTTAGAAAGCCCAGAGAGCCCCTAGAATATGCAACTGCCACATGGAGATGGGTGAACCTGAAGTGTGGCAGAAGGAGTTGCATCACCACTCCAACTGGAGTGTGTGTGGGTTATCAAGTTGTGGATTTTGAGACTACATAACATAGATGCATTGATCTCTAGGTACTCCATTTGTGTAAAACAACCGTGGTGGTCAGAAAGCCTAGATAGCCCCTACAATATGCAACTGCCACATGGAGATGGGTGAACCTGCAGTATGATAGAAGCAGTTGCATCACCATACCCAACTGGAGTGTGTGTGGGTCATCAAGGTGTGGCTTTTGAGACTACATAACACAGATGCATTGATCTCTAGGGACTCCATTTGTGTCAAACATCCATGGTGGTCAGAAAGCCCAGAGAGCCCCTAGAATATGCAACTGCCCCATGGAGATGGGTGAACCTGTAGTGTGACAGAAGCAGTTGCATCACCACACCCAACTAGACTGTGTGTGGGTCATCAAGGTGTGGCTTTTGAGACTACATAACTCAGATGCATTGATCTCTAGGGAATCCATTTGTGTTAAAAAACCATGGTGGTCAGAAAGCCCAGAGAGCCCCGAGAATATGCAACTGCCCCATGGACATGGGTGAACCTGCAGTGTGACAGAAGCAGTAGCATCACCACATTCAACTGGAGTGTGTGTGGGACATCAAGGTGTGGCTTTTGAGACTACATAACATAGATGCATTGATCTCTAGGGACTCCATTTGTGTCAAACAACCATGGTGGTTAGAAAGCCCAGAGAGCCCCTAGAATATGCAACTACCACATGGAGATGGGTGAACCTACAGTGTGACAGAAGCAGTTGCATCACCACACCCAACTAGAGTGTGTGTGGGTCATCAAGGTGTGGCTTTTGAGACTACAAACATAAATGCATTGATCTGGAGGGACTCCATTTGTGTCAAACAACCATGTTGGACAGAAAGCCCAGAGAGCCCCTAGAATATGCAACTGCCACATGGAGATGGTGAACCTGTAGTGTGACAGAAGCAGTTGCATCACGACATTCAACTAGAGTGTGTGTGGGTCATCAAGGTGTGGCTTTTGAGACTACATAACACAAATGCATTGATCTCTAGGGACTCCATTTGTGTCAAACAACCATGGTGGTCAGAAAGCCCAGAGAGCCCCTAGAATATGCAACTGCCACATGGAGATGGTGAACCTGAAGTGTGACAGAAGCAGTTGCATCACCACACCCAACTAGAGTGTGTGTGGGTCATCAAGATGTGGATTTTGAGACTCCATAACATAGATGCATTGATCTCTAGGGACTCCATTTGTGTAAAACAACCATGGTGGTCAGAAAGCCTAGAGAGCCCCTAAAATATGCAACTGCCACATGGAGATGGGTGAACCTGCAGTGTGACAGAAGCAGTTGCACCACCACAGCCAACTGGAGTGTGTGTGGGTCATCAAGGTGCGGCTTTTGAGACTACATAACACATATGCATTGATCTCTAGGGACTCCATTTGTGTCAAACAACCATGGTGGTCAGAAAGCCCAGAGAGCCCCTAGAATATGCAACTGCCAAATGGAGATGGCTGAACCTGCAGTGTGACAGAAGCAGTTGCATCACCAAACCCAACTGGACTGTGTGTGGGTCATCAAGGTGTGGCTTTTGAGACTAAAAACTCAGATGCATTGATCTCTGGGGAATTCATTTGTGTTAAATAACCATGGTGGTCAGAAAGTCCAGCGAGCCCCTAGAATATGCAGCCGCCACATGGAGATGGGTGAACCTGCAGTGTGACAGAAGCAGTTGCATCACCCCATCAAACTAGAGTGTGTGTGGGTCATCAAGTTGTGGCTTTTGAGACTACATAACATAGATGCATTGATCTGTAGGGACTCCATTTGTGTCAAACAACCATGTTGGACAGAATGCCCAGAGATCCCCTAGAATATGCAACTGCCACATGGAGATGGGTGAACCTGCAGTGTGATAGAAGCAGTAGCATCACCACATTCAACTGGAGTGTGTGTGGGTCATCAAGGTGTGGCTTTTGAGACTACATAACATAGATGCATTGATCTCTAGGGACTCCATTTGTCCCAAAAACCATGGTGGATAGAAATCCCAGAGAGCCCCTAGAATATGCAACTGCCACATGGAGATGGGTGAACCTGCAGTGTGACAGAAGCAGTTGCATCACCACACCCAACTAGAGTGTGTGTGGGCCATCAAGGTGTGGCTTTTGAGACTACAAACACTGATGCGTTGATCTGTAGGGACTCCATTTGTGTCAAACAACCATGTTAGACAGAAAGCCCAGAGAGCCCTTAGAATATGCAACTACCACATGGAGATGGTGAACCTGCAGTGTGACAGAAGCAGTTGCATCACGACATTCAACTAGAGTGTGTGTGGGTCATCAAGGTGTGGCTTTTGAGATTACATAACGCAGATGCATTGATCTCTAGGGACTCCATTTGTGTCAAACAACCATGGTGGTCCGAAAGCCTAGAGAACCCCTAGAATATGCAACTGCCACATTGAGATGGTGAACCTAAAGTGTGACAGAAGCAGTTGCATCACCACACCCAACTGGAGTGTGTGTGGGTCATCAAGGTGTGTATTTTGAGACTACATAACATAGATGCATTGATCTCTAGGGAGTCTGTTTGTGTAAAATAACCATGGTGGTCAGAAAGCCTAGAGAGCCCCTAAAATATGCAACTGCCACATGGAGATGGGTGAACCTGCAGTATGATAGAAGCAGTTGCATCACCACAGCCAACTGGAGTGTGTGTGGGTCATCAAGGTGTGGCTTTTGAGACTACATAACACATATTCATTGATCTCTAGGGACTCCATTTGTGTCAAACAACCATGGTGGTCAGAAAGCCCAGCGAGCCCCTAGAATATGCAACTGCCCCATGGCGATGGGTGAACCTGCAGTGTGACAGAAGCAGTTGCATCACCACACCCAACTGGACTATGTGTGGGTCGTCAAGGTGTGGCTTTTGAGACTACATAGCTCAGATGCATTGATCTCTAGGGAATTCATTTGTGTTCAATAACCATGGTGGTCAGAAAGCCCAGCGAGCCCCTAGAATATGCAACTGCCACATGGAGATGGGAGAACCTGCAGTGTGACAGAAGCAGTTGCATCACCACATCAAACTAGAGTGTGTGTGGGTCATCAAGGTGTGGCTTTTGAGACTACATAACACAGATGCATTGATCTGTAGGGACTCCACTTGTGTCAAACAACCATGTTGGACAGAATGCCCAGAGATCCCCTAGAATATGCAACTGCCACATGGAGATGGTGAACCTATAGTGTGACAGAAGCAGTTGCATCACGACATTCAATTGGAGTGTGTGGGGGTCATCAAGGTGTGTATTTTGAGACTACATAACACAGATGCATTGCTCTGTAGGGAGTCCATTCGTGTCAAACAACCATGTTGGTCAGAAAGCCCAGAGAGCCCCTAGAATATGCAACTGCCACATTGAGATGGTGAACCTGAAGTGTGATAGAAGCAGTTGCATCACCACACCCAACTGGAGTGTGTGTGGGTCATCAAGGTGTGGATTTTGAGACTACATAACATAGATGCATTGATCTCTAGGGACTCCATTTGTGTAAAATAACCATGGTGGTCAGAAAGCATAGAGAGCCCCTAAAATATGCAACTGCCACATGGAGATGGGTGAACCTGCAGTATGATAGAAGCAGTTGCATCACCACACCCAACTCGAGTGTGTGTGGGTCATCAAGGTGTGTCTTTTGAGACTACATAACACATATGCATTGATCTCTAGGGACTCCATTTGTGTCAAATAACCATGGTGGTCAGAAAGCCCAGAGAGCCCCTAGAATATGCAACTGCCCCATGGATTTGGGTGAACATGCAGTGTAACAGAAGCAGTTGCATCACCACACCCAACTAGACTGTGTGTGGGTCATCAAGGTGTGGCTTTTGAGACTACATAACACAGATGCATTGATCTGTAGGGAGTCCATTTGTGTCAAACAACCATGTTGGTCAGAAAGCCCAGAGAGCCCCTAGAATATGCAACTGCCACATGGAGATGGTGAACCTGAAGTGTGACAGAAGCAGTTGCATCACCACACCCAACTAGAGTGTGAGTGGGTCATCAAGGTGTGGATTTTTAGACTACATAACATAGATGCATTGATCTCTAGGGACTCCATTTGTGTAAAACAACCATGGTGGTCAGAAGGCCTAGAGAGCCCCTAAAATATGCAACTGCCACATGGAGATGGGTGAACCTGCAGTATGATAGAAGCAGTTGCATCACCACAGCCAACTTGAGTGTGTGTGGGTCATAAAGGTGTGTCTTTTGAGACTACATAACACATATGCATTGATCTCTAGGGACTCCATTTGTGTCAAACAACCATGGTGGTCAGAAAGCCCAGACAGCCCCTAGAATATGTAACTGCCCCATGGAGATGGGTGAACCTGCGGTGTGACAGAAGTAGTTGCATCACCACACCCAACCGGACTATGGGTGGGTCGTCAAGGTGTGGATTTTGAGACTACATAACTCAGATGCATTGTTCTCTAGGGAATTCATTTGTGTTAAATAACCATGGTGGTCAGAAAGCCCAGCGAGCCCCTAGAATATGCAACTGCCACATGGAGATGGGTGAACCTGCAGTGTGACAGAAGCAGTTGTATCACCACATCAAACTAGAGTGTGTGTGGGTCATCAAGGTGTGGCTTTTGAGACTACATAACACAGATGCATTGATCTGTAGGGACTCCATTTGTGTCAAACAACCATGTTGGACAGAATGCCCAGAGATCCCCTAGAATTTGCAACTACCACATGGAGATGGTGAACCTGTAGTGTGATAGAAGCAGTTGCATCACCACACCCAACTGGACTGCGTGTGGGTCATCAAGGTGTGGCTTTTGAGACTACATAACACAGATGCATTGATCTGTAGGGAGTCCATTCGTGTCAAACAACCATGTTGGTCAGAAAGCCCAGAGAGCCCCTAGAATATGCAACTGCCACATGGAGATGGTGAACCTGAAGTGTGACAAAAGCAGTTGCATCACCACACCTAACTGGAGTGTGTGTGGGTCATCAAGATGTGGATTTTCAGACTACATAACATAGATGCATTGATCTCTAGGGACTCCATTTGTGTAAAATAACCATGGTGGTCAGAAAGCATAGAGAGCCCCTAAAATATGCAACTGCCACATGGAGATGGGTGAAACTGCAGTATGATAGAAGCAGTTGCATCACCACACCCAACTCGAGTGTGTGGGTCATCAAGGTGTGGCTTTTGAGACTACATAACACATATGCAATGATATCTAGGGACTCCATTTGTGTCAAATAACCATGGTGGTCAGAAAGCCCAGAGAGCCCCTATAATATGCAACTGCCCCATGGATTTGGGTGAACGTGCAGTGTAATAGAAGCAGTTGCATCACCACACCCAACTAGACTATGTGTGGGTCATCAAGGTGTGGCTTTTGAGACTACATAACACAGATGCATTGATCTGTAGGGAGTCCATTTGTGTCAAACAACCATGATGGTCAGAAAGCCCAGAGAGCCCCTAGAATATGCAACTGCCACATGGAGATGGTGAACCTGAAGTGTGACAGAAGCACTTGCATCACCACACCCAACTAGAGTGTGTGTGGGTCATCAAGGTGTGGATTTTGAGACTACATAACATAGATCCATTGATCTCTAGGGACTCCATTTGTGTAAAACAACCATGGTGGTCAGAAAGCCTAGAGAGCCCCTAAAATATGCAACTGCCACATGGAGATGGGTGAACCTGTAGTATGATAGAAGCAGTTGCATGACCACAGCCAACTGGAGTGTGTGTGGGTCATCAAGGTGTGGGTTTTGAGACTACATAACACATATGCATTGATCTCTAGGGAGTCCATTTGTGTCAAACAACCATGGTGGTCAGAAAGCCCAGAGAGCCCCTAGAATATGCAACTGCCCCATGGAGATGGGTGAACCTGCAGTGTGACAGAAGAAGTTGCATCACCACACCCAACTGGACTATGGGTGGCTCGTCAAGGTGTGGCTTTTGAGACTACATAACTCAGATGCATTGTTCTCTAGGGAATTCGTTTGTGTTAAATAACCATGGTGGTCAGAAAGCCCAGCGAGCCCCTAGAATATGCAACTGCCACATGGAGATGGGTGACCCTGCAGTGTGACAGAAGCAGTTGCATCACCACATCAAACTAGAGTGTGTGTGGGTCATCAAGGTGTGGCTTTTGAGACTACATAACACAGATGCATTGATCTGTAGGGACTCCATTTGTGTCAAACAACCATGTTGGAGAGAATGCCCAGAGATCCCCTAGAATATGCAACTGCCACATGGAGATGGTGAACCTGTAGTGTGACAGAAGCAGTTGCATCACCACATCAAACTAGAGTGTGTGTGGGTCATCAAGGTGTGGCTTTTGAGACTACATAACACAGATGCATTGATCTGTAGGGACTCCACTTGTGTCAAACAACCATGTTGGACAGAATGCCCAGAGATCCCCTAGAATATGCAACTGCCACATGGAGATGGTGAACCTATAGTGTGACAGAAGCAGTTGCATCACGACATTCAATTGGAGTGTGTGGGGGTCATCAAGGTGTGGATTTTGAGACTACATAACACAGATGCATTGCTCTGTAGGGAGTCCATTCGTGTCAAACAACCATGTTGGTCAGAAAGCCCAGAGAGCCCCTAGAATATGCAACTGCCACATGGAGATGGTGAACCTGAAGTGTGACAGAAGCAGTTGCATCACCACACCTAACTGGAGTGTGTGTGGTTCATCAAGATGTGGATTTTCAGACTACATAACATAGATGCATTGATCTCTAGGGACACCATTTGTGTCAAATAACCATGGTGGTCAGAAAGCATAGAGAGCCCCTAAAATATGCAACTGCCACATGGAGATGGGTGAACCTGCAGTATGATAGAAGCAGTTGCATCACCACACCCAACTCGAGTGTGTGTGGGTCATCAAGGTGTGTCTTTTGAGACTACATAACACATATGCATTGATCTCTAGGGACTCCATTTGTGTAAAATAACCATGGTGGTCAGAAAGCATAGAGAGCCCCTAAAATATGCAACTGCCACATGGAGATGGGTGAAACTGCAGTATGATAGAAGCAGTTGCATCACCACACCCAACTCGAGTGTGTGGGTCATCAAGGTGTGGCTTTTGAGACTACATAACACATATGCAATGATATCTAGGGACTCCATTTGTGTCAAATAACCATGGTGGTCAGAAAGCCCAGAGAGCCCCTATAATATGCAACTGCCCCATGGATTTGGGTGAACGTGAAGTGTAATAGAAGCAGTTGCATCACCACACCCAACTAGACTATGTGTGGGTCATCAAGGTGTGGCTTTTGAGACTACATAACACAGATGCATTGATCTGTAGGGAGTCCATTTGTGTCAAACAACCATGATGGTCAGAAAGCCCAGAGAGCCCCTAGAATATGCAACTGCCACATGGAGATGGTGAACCTGAAGTGTGACAGAAGCACTTGCATCACCACACCCAACTGGAGTGTGTGTGGGTCATCAAGGTGTGGATTTTGAGACTACATAACATAGATCCATTGATCTCTAGGGACTCCATTTGTGTAAAACAACCATGGTGGTCAGAAAGCCTAGAGAGCCCCTAAAATATGCAACTGCCACATGCAGATGGGTGAACCTGTAGTATGATAGAAGCAGTTGCATGACCACAGCCAACTGGAGTGTGTGTGGGTCATCAAGGTGTGGGTTTTGAGACTACATAACACATATGCATTGATCTCTAGGGAGTCCATTTGTGTCAAACAAGCATGGTGGTCAGAAAGCCCAGAGAGCCCCTAGAATATGCAACTGCCCCATGGAGATGGGTGAACCTGCAGTGTGACAGAAGAAGTTGCATCACCACACCCAACTGGACTATGGGTGGCTCGTCAAGGTGTGGCTTTTGAGACTACATAACTCAGATGCATTGTTCTCTAGGGAATTCGTTTGTGTTAAATAACCATGGTGGTCAGAAAGCCCAGCGAGCCCCTAGAATATGCAACTGCCACATGGAGATGGGTGACCCTGAAGTGTGACAGAAGCAGTTGCATCACCACATCAAACTAGAGTGTGTGTGGGTCATCAAGGTGTGGCTTTTGAGACTACATAACACAGATGCATTGATCTGTAGGGACTCCATTTGTGTCAAACAACCATGTTGGAGAGAATGCCCAGAGATCCCCTAGAATATGCAACTGCCACATGGAGATGGTGAACCTGTAGTGTGACAGAAGCAGTTGCATCACCACATCAAACTAGAGTGTGTGTGGGTCATCAAGGTGTGGATTTTGAGACTACATAACACAGATGCATTGATCTGTAGGGACTCCACTTGTGTCAAACAACCATGTTGGACAGAATGCCCAGAGATCCCCTAGAATATGCAACTGCCACATGGAGATGGTGAACCTATAGTGTGACAGAAGCAGTTGCATCACGACATTCAATTGGAGTGTGTGGGGGTCATCAAGGTGTGGATTTTGAGACTACATAACACAGATGCATTTCTCTGTAGGGAGTCCATTCGTGTCAAACAACCATGTTGGTCAGAAAGCCCAGAGAGCCCCTAGAATATGCAACTACCACATGGAGATGGTGAACCTGAAGTGTGACAGAAGCAGTTGCATCACCACACCTAACTGGAGTGTGTGTGGTTCATCAAGATGTGGATTTTCAGACTACATAACATAGATGCATTGATCTCTAGGGACTCCATTTGTGTAAAATAACCATGGTGGTCAGAAAGCATAGAGAGCCCCTAAAATATGCAACTGCCACATGGAGATGGGTGAACCTGCAGTATGATAGAAGCAGTTGCATCACCACACCCAACTCGAGTGTGTGTGGGTCATCAAGGTGTGTCTTTTGAGACTACATAACACATATGCATTGATATCTAGGGACTCCATTTGTGTCAAATAACCATGGTGGTCAGAAAGCCCAGAGAGCCCCTAGAATATGCAACTGCCCCATGGATTTGGGTGAACATGCAGTGTAACAGAAGCAGTTGCATCACCACACCCAACTAGACTGTGTGTGGGTCATCAAGGTGTGGCTTTTGAGACTACATAACACAGATGCATTGATCTGTAGGGAGTCCATTTGTGTCAAACAACCATGTTGGTCAGAAAGCCCAGAGAGCCCCTAGAATATGCAACTGCCACATGGAGATGGTGAACCTGAAGTGTGACAGAAGCAGTTGCATCACCACACCCAACTAGAGTGTGAGTGGGTCATCAAGGTGTGGATTTTGAGACTACATAACATAGATGCATTGATCTCTAGGGACTCCATTTGTGTAAAACAACCATGGTGGTCAGAAGGCCTAGAGAGCCCCTAAAATATGCAACTGCCACATGGAGATGGGTGAACCTGCAGTATGATAGAAGCAGTTGCATCACCACAGCCAACTTGAGTGTGTGTGGGTCATAAAGGTGTGGCTTTTGAGACTACATAACACATATGCATTGATCTCTAGGGACTCCATTTGTGTCAAACAACCATGGTGGTCAGAAAGCCCAGACAGCCCCTAGAATATGTAACTGCCCCATGGAGATGGGTGAACCTGCGGTGTGACAGAAGTAGTTGCATCACCACACCCAACCGGACTATGGGTGGGTCGTCAAGGTGTGGATTTTGAGACTACATAACTCAGATGCATTGTTCTCTAGGGAATTCATTTGTGTTAAATAACCATGGTGGTCAGAAAGCCCAGCGAGCCCCTAGAATATGCAACTGCCACATGGAGATGGGTGAACCTGCAGTGTGACAGAAGCAGTTGTATCACCACATCAAACTAGAGTGTGTGTGGGTCATCAAGGTGTGGCTTTTGAGACTACATAACACAGATGCATTGATCTGTAGGGACTCCATTTGTGTCAAACAACCATGTTGGACAGAATGCCCAGAGATCCCCTAGAATTTGCAACTACCACATGGAGATGGTGAACCTGTAGTGTGATAGAAGCAGTTGCATCACCACACCCAACTGGACTGCGTGTGTGTCATCAAGGTGTGGCTTTTGAGACTACATAACACAGATGCATTGATCTGTAGGGAGTCCATTCGTGTCAAACAACCATGTTGGTCAGAAAGCCCAGAGAGCCCCTAGAATATGCAACTGCCACATGGAGATGGTGAACCTGAAGTGTGACAGAAGCAGTTGCATCACCACACCTAACTGGAGTGTGTGTGGTTCATCAAGATGTGGATTTTCAGACTACATAACATAGATGCATTGATCTCTAGGGACACCATTTGTGTCAAATAACCATGGTGGTCAGAAAGCATAGAGAGCCCCTAAAATATGCAACTGCCACATGGAGATGGGTGAACCTGCAGTATGATAGAAGCAGTTGCATCACCACACCCAACTCGAGTGTGTGTGGGTCATCAAGGTGTGTCTTTTGAGACTACATAACACATATGCATTGATCTCTAGGGACTCCATTTGTGTAAAATAACCATGGTGGTCAGAAAGCATAGAGAGCCCCTAAAATATGCAACTGCCACATGGAGATGGGTGAAACTGCAGTATGATAGAAGCAGTTGCATCACCACACCCAACTCGAGTGTGTGGGTCATCAAGGTGTGGCTTTTGAGACTACATAACACATATGCAATGATATCTAGGGACTCCATTTGTGTCAAATAACCATGGTGGTCAGAAAGCCCAGAGAGCCCATATAATATGCAACTGCCCCATGGATTTGGGTGAACGTGCAGTGTAATAGAAGCAGTTGCATCACCACACCCAACTAGACTATGTGTGGGTCATCAAGGTGTGGCTTTTGAGACTACATAACACAGATGCATTGATCTGTAGGGAGTCCATTTGTGTCAAACAACCATGATGGTCAGAAAGCCCAGAGAGCCCCTAGAATATGCAACTGCCACATGGAGATGGTGAACCTGAAGTGTGACAGAAGCACTTGCATCACCACACCCAACTGGAGTGTGTGTGGGTCATCAAGGTGTGGATTTTGAGACTACATAACATAGATCCATTGATCTCTAGGGACTCCATTTGTGTAAAACAACCATGGTGGTCAGAAAGCCTAGAGAGCCCCTAAAATATGCAACTGCCACATGCAGATGGGTGAACCTGTAGTATGATAGAAGCAGTTGCATGACCACAGCCAACTGGAGTGTGTGTGGGTCATCAAGGTGTGGGTTTTGAGACTACATAACACATATGCATTGATCTCTAGGGAGTCCATTTGTGTCAAACAAGCATGGTGGTCAGAAAGCCCAGAGAGCCCCTAGAATATGCAACTGCCCCATGGAGATGGGTGAACCTGCAGTGTGACAGAAGAAGTTGCATCACCACACCCAACTGGACTATGGGTGGCTCGTCAAGGTGTGGCTTTTGAGACTACATAACTCAGATGCATTGTTCTCTAGGGAATTCGTTTGTGTTAAATAACCATGGTGGTCAGAAAGCCCAGCGAGCCCCTAGAATATGCAACTGCCACATGGAGATGGGTGACCCTGAAGTGTGACAGAAGCAGTTGCATCACCACATCAAACTAGAGTGTGTGTGGGTCATCAAGGTGTGGCTTTTGAGACTACATAACACAGATGCATTGATCTGTAGGGACTCCATTTGTGTCAAACAACCATGTTGGAGAGAATGCCCAGAGATCCCCTAGAATATGCAACTGCCACATGGAGATGGTGAACCTGTAGTGTGACAGAAGCAGTTGCATCACCACATCAAACTAGAGTGTGTGTGGGTCATCAAGGTGTGGATTTTGAGACTACATAACACAGATGCATTGATCTGTAGGGACTCCACTTGTGTCAAACAACCATGTTGGACAGAATGCCCAGAGATCCCCTAGAATATGCAACTGCCACATGGAGATGGTGAACCTATAGTGTGACAGAAGCAGTTGCATCACGACATTCAATTGGAGTGTGTGGGGGTCATCAAGGTGTGGATTTTGAGACTACATAACACAGATGCATTTCTCTGTAGGGAGTCCATTCGTGTCAAACAACCATGTTGGTCAGAAAGCCCAGAGAGCCCCTAGAATATGCAACTACCACATGGAGATGGTGAACCTGAAGTGTGACAGAAGCAGTTGCATCACCACACCTAACTGGAGTGTGTGTGGTTCATCAAGATGTGGATTTTCAGACTACATAACATAGATGCATTGATCTCTAGGGACTCCATTTGTGTAAAATAACCATGGTGGTCAGAAAGCATAGAGAGCCCCTAAAATATGCAACTGCCACATGGAGATGGGTGAACCTGCAGTATGATAGAAGCAGTTGCATCACCACACCCAACTCGAGTGTGTGTGGGTCATCAAGGTGTGTCTTTTGAGACTACATAACACATATGCATTGATATCTAGGGACTCCATTTGTGTCAAATAACCATGGTGGTCAGAAAGCCCAGAGAGCCCCTAGAATATGCAACTGCCCCATGGATTTGGGTGAACATGCAGTGTAACAGAAGCAGTTGCATCACCACACCCAACTAGACTGTGTGTGGGTCATCAAGGTGTGGCTTTTGAGACTACATAACACAGATGCATTGATCTGTAGGGAGTCCATTTGTGTCAAACAACCATGTTGGTCAGAAAGCCCAGAGAGCCCCTAGAATATGCAACTGCCACATGGAGATGGTGAACCTGAAGTGTGACAGAAGCAGTTGCATCACCACACCCAACTAGAGTGTGAGTGGGTCATCAAGGTGTGGATTTTGAGACTACATAACATAGATGCATTGATCTCTAGGGACTCCATTTGTGTAAAACAACCATGGTGGTCAGAAGGCCTAGAGAGCCCCTAAAATATGCAACTGCCACATGGAGATGGGTGAACCTGCAGTATGATAGAAGCAGTTGCATCACCACAGCCAACTTGAGTGTGTGTGGGTCATAAAGGTGTGGCTTTTGAGACTACATAACACATATGCATTGATCTCTAGGGACTCCATTTGTGTCAAACAACCATGGTGGTCAGAAAGCCCAGACAGCCCCTAGAATATGTAACTGCCCCATGGAGATGGGTGAACCTGCGGTGTGACAGAAGTAGTTGCATCACCACACCCAACCGGACTATGGGTGGGTCGTCAAGGTGTGGATTTTGAGACTACATAACTCAGATGCATTGTTCTCTAGGGAATTCATTTGTGTTAAATAACCATGGTGGTCAGAAAGCCCAGCGAGCCCCTAGAATATGCAACTGCCACATGGAGATGGGTGAACCTGCAGTGTGACAGAAGCAGTTGTATCACCACATCAAACTAGAGTGTGTGTGGGTCATCAAGGTGTGGCTTTTGAGACTACATAACACAGATGCATTGATCTGTAGGGACTCCATTTGTGTCAAACAACCATGTTGGACAGAATGCCCAGAGATCCCCTAGAATTTGCAACTACCACATGGAGATGGTGAACCTGTAGTGTGATAGAAGCAGTTGCATCACCACACCCAACTGGACTGCGTGTGTGTCATCAAGGTGTGGCTTTTGAGACTACATAACACAGATGCATTGATCTGTAGGGAGTCCATTCGTGTCAAACAACCATGTTGGTCAGAAAGCCCAGAGAGCCCCTAGAATATGCAACTGCCACATGGAGATGGTGAACCTGAAGTGTGACAGAAGCAGTTGCATCACCA
The DNA here is from genome assembly GCA_916181665.1 of Avena sativa. Classification (NCBI taxonomy): domain Eukaryota; kingdom Viridiplantae; phylum Streptophyta; class Magnoliopsida; order Poales; family Poaceae; genus Avena; species Avena sativa. Next base: position 328,706,203 of record OV702289.1, read on the forward strand.
CACCTAACTGGAGTGTGTGTGGGTCATCAAGATGTGGATTTTCAGACTACATAACATAGATGCATTGATCTCTAGGGACTCCATTTGTGTAAAATAACCATGGTGGTCAGAAAGCATAGAGAGCCCCTAAAATATGCAACTGCCACATGGAGATGGGTGAAACTGCAGTATGATAGAAGCAGTTGCATCACCACACCCAACTCGAGTGTGTGGGTCATCAAGGTGTGGCTTTTGAGACTACATAACACATATGCAATGATATCTAGGGACTCCATTTGTGTCAAATAACCATGGTGGTCAGAAAGCCCAGAGAGCCCCTATAATATGCAACTGCCCCATGGATTTGGGTGAACGTGCAGTGTAATAGAAGCAGTTGCATCACCACACCCAACTAGACTATGTGTGGGTCATCAAGGTGTGGCTTTTGAGACTACATAACACAGATGCATTGATCTGTAGGGAGTCCATTTGTGTCAAACAACCATGATGGTCAGAAAGCCCAGAGAGCCCCTAGAATATGCAACTGCCACATGGAGATGGTGAACCTGAAGTGTGACAGAAGCACTTGCATCACCACACCCAACTGGAGTGTGTGTGGGTCATCAAGGTGTGGATTTTGAGACTACATAACATAGATCCATTGATCTCTAGGGACTCCATTTGTGTAAAACAACCATGGTGGTCAGAAAGCCTAGAGAGCCCCTAAAATATGCAACTGCCACATGCAGATGGGTGAACCTGTAGTATGATAGAAGCAGTTGCATGACCACAGCCAACTGGAGTGTGTGTGGGTCATCAAGGTGTGGGTTTTGAGACTACATAACACATATGCATTGATCTCTAGGGAGTCCATTTGTGTCAAACAAGCATGGTGGTCAGAAAGCCCAGAGAGCCCCTAGAATATGCAACTGCCCCATGGAGATGGGTGAACCTGCAGTGTGACAGAAGAAGTTGCATCACCACACCCAACTGGACTATGGGTGGCTCGTCAAGGTGTGGCTTTTGAGACTACATAACTCAGATGCATTGTTCTCTAGGGAATTCGTTTGTGTTAAATAACCATGGTGGTCAGAAAGCCCAGCGAGCCCCTAGAATATGCAACTGCCACATGGAGATGGGTGACCCTGAAGTGTGACAGAAGCAGTTGCATCACCACATCAAACTAGAGTGTGTGTGGGTCATCAAGGTGTGGCTTTTGAGACTACATAACACAGATGCATTGATCTGTAGGGACTCCATTTGTGTCAAACAACCATGTTGGAGAGAATGCCCAGAGATCCCCTAGAATATGCAACTGCCACATGGAGATGGTGAACCTGTAGTGTGACAGAAGCAGTTGCATCACCACATCAAACTAGAGTGTGTGTGGGTCATCAAGGTGTGGATTTTGAGACTACATAACACAGATGCATTGATCTGTAGGGACTCCACTTGTGTCAAACAACCATGTTGGACAAAATGCCCAGAGATCCCCTAGAATATGCAACTGCCACATGGAGATGGTGAACCTATAGTGTGACAGAAGCAGTTGCATCACGACATTCAATTGGAGTGTGTGGGGGTCATCAAGGTGTGGATTTTGAGACTACATAACACAGATGCATTTCTCTGTAGGGAGTCCATTCGTGTCAAACAACCATGTTGGTCAGAAAGCCCAGAGAGCCCCTAGAATATGCAACTACCACATGGAGATGGTGAACCTGAAGTGTGACAGAAGCAGTTGCATCACCACACCTAACTGGAGTGTGTGTGGTTCATCAAGATGTGGATTTTCAGACTACATAACATAGATGCATTGATCTCTAGGGACTCCATTTGTGTAAAATAACCATGGTGGTCAGAAAGCATAGAGAGCCCCTAAAATATGCAACTGCCACATGGAGATGGGTGAACCTGCAGTATGATAGAAGCAGTTGCATCACCACACCCAACTCGAGTGTGTGTGGGTCATCAAGGTGTGTCTTTTGAGACTACATAACACATATGCATTGATATCTAGGGACTCCATTTGTGTCAAATAACCATGGTGGTCAGAAAGCCCAGAGAGCCCCTAGAATATGCAACTGCCCCATGGATTTGGGTGAACATGCAGTGTAACAGAAGCAGTTGCATCACCACACCCAACTAGACTGTGTGTGGGTCATCAAGGTGTGGCTTTTGAGACTACATAACACAGATGCATTGATCTGTAGGGAGTCCATTTGTGTCAAACAACCATGTTGGTCAGAAAGCCCAGAGAGCCCCTAGAATATGCAACTGCCACATGGAGATGGTGAACCTGAAGTGTGACAGAAGCAGTTGCATCACCACACCCAACTAGAGTGTGAGTGGGTCATCAAGGTGTGGATTTTGAGACTACATAACATAGATGCATTGATCTCTAGGGACTCCATTTGTGTAAAACAACCATGGTGGTCAGAAGGCCTAGAGAGCCCCTAAAATATGCAACTGCCACATGGAGATGGGTGAACCTGCAGTATGATAGAAGCAGTTGCATCACCACAGCCAACTTGAGTGTGTGTGGGTCATAAAGGTGTGGCTTTTGAGACTACATAACACATATGCATTGATCTCTAGGGACTCCATTTGTGTCAAACAACCATGGTGGTCAGAAAGCCCAGACAGCCCCTAGAATATGTAACTGCCCCATGGAGATGGGTGAACCTGCGGTGTGACAGAAGTAGTTGCATCACCACACCCAACCGGACTATGGGTGGGTCGTCAAAGGTGTGGATTTTGAGACTACATAACTCAGATGCATTGTTCTCTAGGGAATTCATTTGTGTTAAATAACCATGGTGGTCAGAAAGCCCAGCGAGCCCCTAGAATATGCAACTGCCACATGGAGATGGGTGAACCTGCAGTGTGACAGAAGCAGTTGTATCACCACATCAAACTAGAGTGTGTGTGGGTCATCAAGGTGTGGCTTTTGAGACTACATAACACAGATGCATTGATCTGTAGGGACTCCATTTGTGTCAAACAACCATGTTGGACAGAATGCCCAGAGATCCCCTAGAATTTGCAACTACCACATGGAGATGGTGAACCTGTAGTGTGATAGAAGCAGTTGCATCACCACACCCAACTGGACTGCGTGTGTGTCATCAAGGTGTGGCTTTTGAGACTACATAACACAGATGCATTGATCTGTAGGGAGTCCATTCGTGTCAAACAACCATGTTGGTCAGAAAGCCCAGAGAGCCCCTAGAATATGCAACTGCCACATGGAGATGGTGAACCTGAAGTGTGACAGAAGCAGTTGCATCACCACACCTAACTGGAGTGTGTGTGGGTCATCAAGATGTGGATTTTCAGACTACATAACATAGATGCATTGATCTCTAGGGACTCCATTTGTGTAAAATAACCATGGTGGTCAGAAAGCATAGAGAGCCCCTAAAATATGCAACTGCCACATGGAGATGGGTGAAACTGCAGTATGATAGAAGCAGTTGCATCACCACACCCAACTCGAGTGTGTGGGTCATCAAGGTGTGGCTTTTGAGACTACATAACACATATGCAATGATATCTAGGGACTCCATTTGTGTCAAATAACCATGGTGGTCAGAAAGCCCAGAGAGCCCCTATAATATGCAACTGCCCCATGGATTTGGGTGAACGTGCAGTGTAATAGAAGCAGTTGCATCACCACACCCAACTAGACTATGTGTGGGTCATCAAGGTGTGGCTTTTGAGACTACATAACACAGATGCATTGATCTGTAGGGAGTCCATTTGTGTCAAACAACCATGATGGTCAGAAAGCCCAGAGAGCCCCTAGAATATGCAACTGCCACATGGAGATGGTGAACCTGAAGTGTGACAGAAGCACTTGCATCACCACACCCAACTGGAGTGTGTGTGGGTCATCAAGGTGTGGATTTTGAGACTACATAACATAGATCCATTGATCTCTAGGGACTCCATTTGTGTAAAACAACCATGGTGGTCAGAAAGCCTAGAGAGCCCCTAAAATATGCAACTGCCACATGGAGATGGGTGAACCTGTAGTATGATAGAAGCAGTTGCATGACCACAGCCAACTGGAGTGTGTGTGGGTCATCAAGGTGTGGGTTTTGAGACTACATAACACATATGCATTGATCTCTAGGGAGTCCATTTGTGTCAAACAACCATGGTGGTCAGAAAGCCCAGAGAGCCCCTAGAATATGCAACTGCCCCATGGAGATGGGTGAACCTGCAGGGTGCCAGAAGCAGTTGCATCACCACACCCAACTGGACTATGGGTGGGTCGTCAAGGTGTGGCTTTTGAGACTACATAACTCAGATGCATTGATCTCTAGGGAATTCATTTGTGTTAAATAACCATGGTGGTCAGAAAACCCAGCGAGCCCCTAGAATATGCAACTGCCACATGGAGATGGGTGAACCTGCAGTGTAACATAAGCAGTTGCATAACCACACCCAACTAGACTATGTGTGGGTCATCAAGGTGTGGCTTTTGAGACTACATAACTCAGATGCATTGATCTCTAGGGAATCCATTTGTGTTAAATAACCATGGTGGCCAGAAAGCCCAGAGAGCCCCTAGAATATGCAACTGCCACATGGAGATGGGTGAACCTGTAGGGTGACAGAAGCAGTAGCATCACCACATTCAACTAGAGTGTGTATGGGTCATCAACGTGTGGATTTTGAGACTACATAACAAAGATGCATTGATCTCTAGGGACTCCATTTGTGTCAAACAACCATGGTGGTCAGAAAGCCCAGAGAGCCCCTAGAATATGCAACTACCACATGGAGATGGGTGAACCTGTAGTGTGACAGAAGCAATTGCATCACCACACCGAACTATAGTGTGTGTGGGTCATCAAGGTGTGGCTTTTGAGACTACATAACACAAACGCATTGAAATGTAGGGACTCCATTTGTGTCAAACAACCATGTTGGACAGAAAGCCCAGAGAGCCCCTAGAATATGCAACTACCTCATGCAGATGGTGAACCTGCAGTGTGACAGAAGCAGTTTCATCACCACACCCAACTGGAGTGTGTGTGGGTCATCAAGGTGTGGCTTTTGAGACTACATAACACATATGCATTGATCTGTAGGGACTCCATTTGTGTCAAACAACCATGTTGGACAGAAAGCCCAGAGAGCCCCTAGAATATGCAACTGCCCCATGGAGATGGGTGAACCTGCAGTGTAACATAAGCAGTTGCATCACCACACCCAACTAGACTGTGTGTGGGTCATCAAGGTGTGGCTTTTGAGACAACATAACTCAGATGCATTTATCTCTAGGGAATTCATTAGTGTTAAATAACCATGGTGGTCAGAAGCCCAGCGAGCCCCTATAATATGCAACTGCCACATGGAGATGGGTGAACCTGCAGTGTGACAGAAGGAGTTGCATCACCACATCAAACTAGAGTGTGTGTGGGTCATCAAGGTGTGGCTTTTGAGACTACATAACACAGATGCATTGATCTGTAGGGACTCCATTTGTGTCAAACAACCATGTTGGACAGAATGCCCAGAGATCCCCTAGAATATGCAACTGCCACCTGGAGATGGTGAACCTGTAGTATGACAGAAGCAGTTGCATCACGACATTCAACTGGAGTGTGTGTGGGTCATCAAGGTGTGGCTTTTGAGACTACATAACACAGATGCATTATCTGTAGGGAGTCCATTCGTGTCAAACAACCATGTTGGTCAGAAAGCCCAGAGAGCCCCTAGAATATGCAACTTCCACATGGAGATGGTGAACCTGAAGTGTGACAGAAGCAGTTGCATCACCACACCTAACTGGAATGTGTGTGGGTCATCAAGATGTGGATTTTCAGACTACATAACATAGATGCATTGATCTCTAGGGACTCCATTTGTGTAAAATAACGATGGTGGTCAGAAAGCATAGAGAGCCCCTAAAATATGCAACTGCCACATGGAGATGGGTGAAACTGCAGTATGATAGAAGCAGTTGCATCACCACACCCAACTCGAGTGTGTGTGGGTCATCAAGGTGTGGCTTTTGAGACTACATAACACATATGCATTGATCTCTAGGGACTCCATTTGTTTTAAATAACCATGGTGGTCAGAAAGCCCAGAGAGCCCCTAGAATATGCAACTGCCCCATGGATTTGGGTGAACATGCAGTGTAATAGAAGCAGTTCCATCACCACACCCAACTAGACTGTGTGTGGGTCATCAAGGTGTGGATTTTGAGACTACATAACACAGATGCATTGATCTGTAGGGAGTCCATTTGTGTCAAACAACCATGTTGGTCAGAAAGCCCAGAGAGCCCCTAGAATATGCAACTGCCACATGGAGATGGTGAACCTGAAGTGTGACAGAAGCAGTTGCATCACCACACCTAACTGGAGTGTGTGTGGGTCATAAAGATGTGGATTTTAAGACTACATAACATAGATGCATTGATCTCTAGGGACTCCCTTTGTGTCAAACAACCATGGTGGTCAGAAAGCCCAGAGAGCCCCTAGAATATGCAACTGCCCCATGGAGATGGGTGAACCTGCAGTGTGCCAGAAGCAGTTGCATCACCACACCCAACTGGACTATGGGTGGGTCGTCAAGGTGTGGCTTTTGAGACTACATAACTCAGATGCATTGATCTCTAGGGAATTCATTTGTGTTAAATAACCATGGTGGTCAGAAAACCCAGCGAGCCCCTAGAATATGCAACTGCCACATGGAGATGGGTGAACCTGCAGTGTAACATAAGCAGTTGCATCACCACACCCAACTAAACTATGGGTGGGTCGTCAAGGTGTGGCTTTTGAGACTACATAACTCAGATGCATTGTTCTCTAGGGAATTCGTTTGTGTTAAATAACCATGGTGGTCAGAAAGCCCAGCGAGCCCCTAGAATATGCAACTGCCACATGGAGATGGGTGACCCTTCAGTGTGACAGAAGCAGTTGCATCACCACATCAAACTAGAGTGTGTGTGGGTCATCAAGGTGTGGCTTTTGAGACTACATAACACAGATGCATTGATCTGTAGGGACTCCATTTGTGTCGAACAACCATGTTGGACAGAATGCCCAGAGATCCCCTAGAATATGCAACTGCCACATGGAGATGGTGAACCTGTAGTGTGACAGAAGCAGTTGCATCACGACATTCAACTGGAGTGTGTGTAGGTAATCAAGGTGTGGCTTTTGAGACTACATAACACAGATGCATTAATCTGTAGGGAGTCCATTCGTGTCAAACAACCATGTTGGTCAGAAAGCCCAGAGAGCCCCTAGAATATGCAACTGCCACATGGAGATGGTGAACCTGAAGTGTGACAGAAGCAGTTGCATCACCACACCTAAATGGAGTGTGTGTGGGTCATGAAGATGTGGATTTTGAGACTACATAACATAGATGCATTGATCTCTAGGGACTCCATTTGTGTCAAACAACCATGGTGGTCAGAAAGAGAGTCCCTAGAATATGCAACTGCCCCATGGAGATGGGTGAACCTGCAGTGTGCCAGAAGTAGTTGCATCACCACACCCAACTAGACTATGGGTGGGTCGTCAAGGTGTGGATTTTGAGACTACATAACTCAGATGCATTGATCTCTAGGGAATTCATTTGTGTTAAATAACCATGGTGGTCAGAAAGCCCAGCGAGCCCCTAGAATATGCAACTGCCACATGGAGATGGGTGAACCTGCAGTGTAACATAAGCAGTTGCATCACCACACCCAACTAGACTGTGTGTGGGTCATCAAGGTGTGGCTTTTGAGACTACATAACTCAGATGCATTGATCTCTAGGGAATCCATTTGTGTTAAATAACCATGGTGGCCAGAAAGCCCAGAGAGCCCCTAGAATATGCAACTGCCACATGGAGATGGGTGAACCTGTAGTGTGACAGAAGCAGTTGCATCACCACACCTAACTGGAGTGTGTGTGGGTCATAAAGATGTGGATTTTGAGACTACATAACATAGATGCATTGATCTCTAGGGACTCCCTTTGTGTCAAACAACCATGGTGGTCAGAAAGCCCAGAGAGCCCCTAGAATATGCAACTGCCCCATGGAGATGGGTGAACCTGCAGTGTGCCAGAAGTAGTTGCATCACCACACCCAACTGGACTATGGGTGGGTCGTCAAGGTGTGGCTTTTAAGACTACATAACTCAGATGCATTGATCTCTAGGGAATTCATTTGTGTTAAATAACCATGGTGGTCAGAAAACCCAGCGAGCCCCTAGAATATGCAACTGCCACATGGAGATGGGTGAACCTGCAGTGTAACATAAGCAGTTGCATCACCACACCCAACTAAACTATGGGTGGGTCGTCAAGGTGTGGCTTTTGAGACTACATAACTCAGATGCATTGTTCTCTAGGGAATTCGTTTGTGTTAAATAACCATGGTGGTCAGAAAGCCCAGTGAGCCCCTAGAATATGCAACTGCCACATGGAGATGGGTGACCCTTTAGTGTGACAGAAGAAGTTGCATCACCACATCAAACTAGAGTGTGTGTGGGTCATCAAGGTGTGGCTTTTGAGACTACATAACACAGATGCATTGATCTGTAGGGACTCCATTTGTGTCAAACAACCATGTTGGACAGAATGCCAAGAGATCCCCTAGAATATGCAACTGCCACATGGAGATGGTGAACCTGTAGTGTGACAGAAGCAGTTGCATCACGACATTCAACTGGAGTGTGTGTAGGTAATCAAGGTGTGGCTTTTGAGACTACATAACACAGATGCATTAATCTGTAGGGAGTCCATTCGTGTCAAACAACCATATTGGTCAGAAAGCCCAGAGAGCCCCTAGAATATGCAACTGCCACATGGAGATGGTGAACCTGAAGTGTGACAGAAGCAGTTGCATCACCACACCTAAATGGAGTGTGTGTGGGTCATAAAGATGTGGATTTTGAGACTACATAACATAGATGCATTGATCTCTAGGGACTCCATTTGTGTCAAACAACCATGGTGGTCAGAAAGAGAGTCCCTAGAATATGCAACTGCCCCATGGAGATGGGTGAACCTGCAGTGTGCCAGAAGCAGTTGCATCACCACACCCAACTGGACTATGGGTGGGTCGTCAAGGTGTGGCTTTTGAGACTACATAACTCAGATGCATTGATCTCTAGGGAATTCATTTGTGTTAAATAACCATGGTGGTCAGAAAGCCCAGCGAGCCCCTAGAATATGCAACTGCCACATGGAGATGGGTGAACCTGCAGTGTAACATAAGCAGTTGCATCACCACACCGAACTATAGTGTGTGTGGGTCATCAAGGTGTGGCTTTTGAGACTACATAACACAGATGCATTGATCTGTAGGGACTCCATTTGTGTCAAACAACCATGTTGGACAGAAAGCCCAGAGAACCCCTAGAATATGCAATTGCCTCATGGAGATGGTGAACCTGCAGTGTGACAGAAGCAGTTGCATCACCACACCCAACTGGAGTGTGTGTGGGTCATCAAGGTGTGACTTTTGAGACTACATAACACATATGCATTGATCTGTAGGGACTCCATTTGTGTCAAACAACCATGTTGGACAGAAAGCCCAGAGAGCCCCTAGAATATGCAACTGCCACATGGAGATGGGTGAACCTGCAGTGTAACATAAGCAGTTGCATCAGCACACCCAACTAGACTGTGTGTGGGTCATCAAGGTGTGGCTTTTGAGACTACATAACTTAGATGCATTGATCTCTAGGGAATTCATTTGTGTTAAATAACCATGGTGGTTAGAAATCCCAGCGAGCCCCTAGAATATGCAACTGCCACATGGAGATGGGTGAACCTGCAGTGTGACAGAAGCAGTTGCATCACCACATCAAACTAGAGTGTGTGTGGGTCATCAAGGTGTGGCTTTTGAGACTACATAACACAAATGCATTGATCTGTAGGGACTCCATTTGTGTCAAACAACCATGTTGGACAGAATGCCCAGAGATCCCCTAGAATATGCAACTGCCACATGGAGATGGTGAACCTGTAGTGTGACAGAAGCAGTTGCATCACGACATTCAACTGGAGTGTGTGTGGGTCATCAAGGTGTGGCTTTTGAGACTACATAACACAGATGCATTGATCTGTAGGGAGTCCATTCGTGTCAAACAACCATGTTGGTCAGAAAGCCCAGAGAGCCCCTAGAATATGCAACTGCCACATGGAGATGGTGAACCTGAAGTGTGACAGAAGCAGTTGCATCACCACACCTAACTGGAGTGTGTGTGGGTCATCAAGATGTGGATTTTCAGACTACATAACATAGATGCATTGATCTCTAGGGACTCCATTTGTGTAAAATAACCATGGTGGTCAGAAAGCATGAGAGCCCCTAAAATATGCAACTGCCACATGGAGATGGGTGAAACTGCAGTATGATAGAAGCAGTTGCATCACCACACACAACTCGAGTGTGTGTGGGTCATCAAGGTGTGGCTTTTGAGACTACATAACACATATGCATTGATCTCTAGGGAGTCCATTTGTGTCAAACAACCATGATGGTCAGAAAGCCCAGAGAGCCCCTAGAATATGCAACTGCCCCATGGATTTGGGTGAACATGAAGTGTAATAGAAGCAGTTGCATCACATAACCCAACTAGACTGTGTGTGGGTCATCAAGGTGTGGCTTTCGAGACTACATAACACAGATGCATTGATCTGTAGGGAGTCCATTTGTGTCAAACAACCATGTTGGTCAGAAAGCCCAGAGAGCGCCTAGAATATGCAACTGCCACATGGAGATGGTGAACCTGAAGTGTGACAGAAGCAGTTGCATCACCACACCCAACTGGAGTGTGTGTGGGTCATCAAGGTGTCGATTTTGAGACTACATAACATAGATGCATTGATCTCTAGGGACTCCATTTGTGTAAAACAACCATGGTGGTCAGAAAGCCTAGAGAGCCCCTAAAATATGCAACTGCCACATGGAGATGGGTGAACCTGCAGTATGATAGAAGCAGTTGCATGACCACAGCCAACTGGAGTGTGTGTGGGTCATCAAGGTGTGGATTTTGAGACTACATAACACATATGCATTGATCTCTAGGGAGTCCATTTGTGTCAAACAACCATGATTGTCAGAAAGCCCAGAGAGCCCCTAGAATATGCAACTGCCCCATGGAGATGGGTGAACCTGCAGTGTGACAGAAGCAGTTGCATCACCACACCCAACTGGACTATGGGTGGATCGTCAAGGTGTGGCTTTTGAGACTACATAACTCAGATGCATTGTTCTCTAGGGAATTCGTTTGTGTTAAATAACCATGGTGGTCAGAAAGCCCAACGAGCCCCTAGAATATGCAACTGCCACATGGAGATGGGTGACCCTGCAGTGTGACAGAAGCAGTTACATCACCACATCAAACTAGAGTGTGTGTGGGTCATCAAGGTGTGGCTTTTGAGACTACATAACACAAATGCATTGATCTGTAGGGACTCCATTTGTGTCAAACAACCATGTTGGACAGAATGCCCAGAGATCCCCTAGAATATGCAACTGCCACATGGAGATGGTGAACCTGTAGTGTGACAGAAGAAGTTGCATCACGACATTCAACTGGAGTGTGTGTGGGTAATCAAGGTGTGGCTTTTGAGACTACATAACACAGATGCATTGATCTGTAGGGAGTCCATTCGTGTCAAACAACCATGTTGGTCAGAAAGCCCAGAGAGCCCCTAGAATATGCAACTGCCACATGGAGATGGTGAACCTGAAGTGTGACAGAAGAAGTTGCATCACCACACCTAACTGGAGTGTGTGTGGGTCATAAAGATGTGGATTTTGAGACTACATAACATAGATGCATTGATCTCTAGGGACTCCATTTGTGTCAAACAACCATGGTGGTCAGAAAGCCCAGAGAGCCCCTAGAATATGCAACTGCCCCATGGAGATGGGTGAACCTGCAGTGTGCCAGAAGCAGTTGCATCACCACACCCAACTGGACTATGGGTGGGTCGTCAAGGTGTGGCTTTTGAGACTACATAACTCAGATGCATTGATCTCTAGGGAATTCATTTGTGTTAAATAACCATGGTGGTCAGAAAGCCCAACGAGCCCCTAGAATATGCAACTGCCACATGGAGATGGGTGAACCTGCAGTGTAACATAAGCAGTTGCATCACCACACCCAACTAGACTGTGTGTGGGTCATCAAGGTGTGGCTTTTGAGACTACATAACTCAGATGCATTGATCTCTAGGGAATCCATTTGTGTTAAATAACCATGGTGGCCAGAAAGCCCAGAGAGCCCCTAGAATATGCAACTACCACATGGACATGGGTGAACCTGTAGTGTGACAGAAGCAGTAGCATCACCACATTCAACTGGAGTGTGTATGGGTCATCAACGTGTGGCTTTTGAGACTACATAACATAGATGCATTGATCTCTAGGGACTCCATTTGTGTCAAACAACCATGGTGGTCAGAAAGCCCAGAGAGCCCCTAGAATATGCAACTACCACATGGAGATGGGTGAACCTGTAGTGTGACAGAAGCAGTTGCATCACCACACCGAACTATAGTGTGTGTGGGTCATCAAGGTGTGGCTTTTGAGACTACATAACACATATGCATTGATCTGTAGGGACTCCATTTGTGTCAAACAACCATGTTGGACAGAAAGCCCAGAGAGCCCCTAGAATATGCAACTGCCTCATGGAGATGGTGAACCTGCAGTGTGACAGAAGCAGTTGCATCACCACACCCAACTGGAGTGTGTGTGGGTCATCAAGGTGTGGCTTTTGAGACTACATAACACATATGCATTGATCTGTAGGGACTCCATTTGTGTTAAACAACCATGGTGGTCAGAAAGCCCAGAGAGCCCCTAGAATATGCAATTGCCACATGGAGGTGAACCTGTAGTGTAACAGAAGCAGTTGCATCAACACACCCAACTGGAGTGTGTGTGGGTCATCAAGGTGTGGCTTTTGAGACTACATAACACAGATGCATTGACCTCTAGGGACTCCATTTGGGTCAAATAACCATGGTGGTCAGAAAGACCAGAGAACCCCTAGAATATGCAACTACCCCATGGAGATGGATGAACCTTCTAGTGCGACAGAAGCAGTTGCATCACCACACCCAACTGGAGTGTGTGTGGGTCATCAAGGTGTGGCTTTTGAGACTACATAACACAGATGCATTGATCTCTAGGGAATCCATTTGTGTTAAACAACCATGGTGGTCAGAAAGCCCAGAGAGCCCCCTAGAATATCCAATTGCCACATGGAGATGGGTGAACCTACAGTATGGCAGAAGCAGTTGCATCACCACACCCAACTAGAGTGTGTGTGGGTCATCAAGGTGTGGCTTTTGAGACTACATAACACGGATGCATTGATCTCTAGGGACTCCATTTGTGTCAAACAACGATGGTGGTCAGAAAGCCCAAAGAGATCCTAGAATATGCAACTGCCACAAGGAGATGGTGAACCTAAAGTGTGACAGAAGCAGTTGCATCACCACACCCAACGTGGAGTGTGTGTGGGTCATCAAGGTGTGGATTTTGAGACTACATAACACAGATGCATTGATCTCTACGGACTCCATTTATGTAAAACAACCATGGTGGTCAGAAAGCCTAGAGAGGCCCTAAAATATGCAACTGCCACATGGAGATGGGTAAACCTGTACTATGATAGAAGAAGTTGCATTACCACACCCAACTGAAGTGTGTGTGGGTCATCAAGGTGTGGCTTTTGAGACTACATAACACATATGCATTGATCTCTAGGGACTCCATTTGTGTCAAACAACCATGATGGTCAGAAAGCCCAGAGAGCCCCTAGAATATGCAACTACCACATGGAGATGGGTGAACCTATAGTGTGACAGAAGCAGTTGCATCGCCACACCCAACTGGAGTGTGTGTGGGTCATCAAGGTGTGGCTTTTGAGACTTCATAACACGGATGCATTGATCTGTAGGGACTCCATTTGTGTCAAACAACCATGGTGGACATAACAGCACAGAGAGCCCCTAGAATATGCAACTGCCACATGGAGATGGTGAACCTGCAGTGTGACAGAAGCAGTTGCATCACCACACCCAACTGGAGTGTGTGTGGGTCATCAAGGTGTGGCTTCTGAGACTCCATAACACAAATGCATTGATATGTAGGGACTCCATTTGTGTCAAACAACCATGGTGGTCAGAAAGCCCAGAGAGCCCCTAGAATATGCAACTGCCACATGTAGGTGAACCTGCAGTGTGACAGAAGTAGTTGCATCACCACACCCAACTGGAGTGTGTGTAGGTCATCAAGGTGTGGATTTTGAGACTATGTAGCATAGATGCATTGATCTCTAGGGACTCCATTTGTGTCATACAACCATGTTGGACAGAAAACCCAGAGAGCCCCTAGACTATACCACTGCCACATGGATATGGTGAACCTGCAGTGTGATAGAAGCAGTTGCATCACGACACCCAACTAGAGAGTGTGTGTGTCATCAAGATGTGGCTTTTGAGACTCCATAACACAGATGCATTAATCTGTAGGGACTCCATTTGTGTTAAACAACCATGGTGGTCAGAAACCCAGAGAGGCCCTAGAATATGCAACTGCCACATGGAGATGGGTGAACCTATAGTGTGACAGAAGCAGTTGAATCGCAACACCCAACTGGAGTGTGTGTGGGTCATCAAGGTGTGGCTTTTGAGACTACATAACACATATGCATTGATCTCTAGGGACTCCATTTGTGTCAAACAACCATGGTAGTCAGAAAGCCCAGAGAGACCCGAGAATATGCAACTGCCACAAGGAGATGGTGAACCTGAAGTGTGACAGCAGCCCAACTGGAGTGTGTGTGGGTCATCAAGGTGTGGATTTTGAGTCTACATAACACAGATGCATTGATCTCTATGGACTCCATTTATGTAAAACAACCATGGTGGTCAGAAAGCCCGGAGAGCCCCTAAAATATGCAACTACCACATGGAGATGGGTAAACCTTAAGTGTGATAGAAGCAGTTGCATTACCACACCCAACTAGAGTGTGTGTGGGTATCAAGGTGTGGATTTTGAGACTCCATAACACAAATGCATTGATATGTAGGGACTCCATTTCTGTCAAACAACCATGGTGGTCAGATAGCCCAGAGAGCCCATAGAATATGCAACTACCACATGGAGACGGGTGAACCTGTAGTGTGACAGAAGCAGTTGCATCACCACACCCAACTAGAGTGTGTGTGTGTCATCAAGGTGTGGCTTTTGAGACTACATAACACAGATGCATTGATCTGTAGGGACTCCATTTGTGTCAAACGACCATGTTCGACAGAAAGCCCAGAGAGCCCCTAGAATATGCAACTGCCACATGGAGATGGTGAACCTGTAGTGTGACAGAAGCAGTTGCATCACCACACCCAACTGGAGTGTGTGTGGGTCATCAAGGTGTGGCTTTTGAGACTACATAACACATATGCATTGATCTGTAGGGACTCCATTTGTGTTAAACAGCCATGGTGGTCAGAAAGCCCAGAGAGCCCCTAGAATATGCAATTGCCACATGGAGATGAACCTATAGTGTCACAGAAGCAGTTGCATCAACACACCCAACTGGAGTGTGTGTGGGTCATCAAGGTGTGGCTTTTGAGACTACATAACACATATGCATTGATCTCTAGGGACTCCATTTATGTAAAACAACCATGGTGGTCAGAAAGCGCGGAGAGGCACTAATATATGCAACTGCCACATGGAGATGGGTAAACCTGTAGTGTGATAGAAGCAGTTGCATTACCACACCCAACTGGAGTGTGTGTGGGTCATCAAGGTGTGTCTTTTGAGACTACATAACACAGATGCATTGATCTCTAGGGACTCCATTTGTGTCAAACAACCATGATGGTCAGAAAGCCTAGAGAGCCCCTAGAATATGCAACTACCACATGGAGATGGCTGAACCTGCAGTGTGATAGAAGCAGTTGCATCACCACACCCAACTAGAGTGTGTGTGGGTCATCAAGGCGTGGCTTTTGAGACTACATAACACAGATGCATTGATTTGTAGGGACTCCATTTGTGTCAAACAACCATGGTGGTCAGAAAAGCCTAGAGAGCCCCTAGAATATGCAACTGCCACATGGAGATGGTGAACCTGCAGTGTGACAGAAGCAGTTGCATCACCACACCCAACTGGAGTGTGTGTGGGCCATGAAGGTGTGGCTTTTGAGACTCCATAACACAAATGCATTGACCTATAGGGACTCCATTTGTGTCAAACAACCATGGTGGTCAGAAAGCCCAGAGAGCCCCTCGAATATGCAACTGCCACATGGAGGTGAACCTGCAGTGTGACAGAAGTAGTTGCATCACCACACCCAACAGGAGTGTGTGTGGGTCATCAAGGTGTGGATTTTGAGACTATGTACCATAGATGCATGAATCTCTAGGGACTCCATTTGTGTCATACAACCATGTTGGACAGAAAACCCAGAGAGCCCCTAGAATATGCCACTACTACATGGATATGGTGAACCTGCAGTGTGATAGAAGCAGTTGCATCACGACACCCAACTGGAGTGTGTGTGGGTCATCAAGATGTGGCTTTTGAGACTCCATAACACATATGCATTAATCAGTAGGGACTCCATTTGTGTTAAACAACCATGGTGGTCAGAAACCCAGAGAGCCCCTAGAATATGCAACTGCCACATGGAGATGGGTGAACCTGCAGTGTGACAGAAGCAGTTGCATCGCCACGCCCAACTGGAGTGTGTGTGGGTCATCAAGGTGTGGCTTTTGAGACTACATAACACAAATGCTTTGATCTCTAGGGACTCCATTTGTGTCAAACAACCATGGTTGTCAGAAAGCCCAGAGAGACCCTAGAATATGCAACTGCCACAAGGAGATGGTGAACCTGAAGTGTGACAGAAGCAGTTGCATCACCACACCCAACTGGATTGTATGTGGGTAATCAAGGTGTGGATTTTGAGACTACATAACACAGATGCATTGATCTCTAGGGACTCCATTTATGTAAAACAACCATGGTGGTCAGAAAGCCCGGAGAGCCCCTAAAATATGCAACTGCCACATGGAGATGGGTAAACCTGTAGTGTGATAGAAGCAGTTGCATTACCACACCCAACTGGAGTGTGTGTGGGTCATCAAGGTGTGGCTTTTGAGACTGCATAACACAGATGCATTGATTTCTAGGGACTTAATTTGTGTTAAACAACCATGATGGTCAGAAAGCCTAGAGAGCCCCTAGAATATGCAACTACCACATGGAGATGGGTGAACCTATAGTGTGACAGAAGCAGTTGCATCACCACACCCAACTGGAGTGTGTCTAGGTCATCAAGGTGTGTCTTTTGAGACTACATAACACAGATGCATTGATCTCTAGGGACTCCATTTGTGTCAAACAACCATGATGGTCAGAAAGCCTAGAGAGCCCCTAGAATATGCAACTACCACATGGAGATGGCTGAACCTGTAGTGTGATAGAAGCAGTTGCATCACCACACCCAACTAGAGTGTGTGTGGGTCATCAAGGCGTGGCTTTTGAGACTACATAACACAGATGCATTGATCTGTAGGGACTCCATTTGTGTCAAACAACCATGGTGGTCAGAAAAGCCTAGAGAGCCCCTAGAATATGCAACTGCCACATGGAGATGGTGAACCTGCAGTGTGACAGAAGCAGTTGCATCACCACACCCAACTGGAGTGTGTGTGGGCCATGAAGGTGTGGCTTTTGAGACTCCATAACACAAATGCATTGACCTATAGGGACTCCATTTGTGTCAAACAACCATGGTGGTCAGAAAGCCCAGAGAGCCCCTCGAATATGCAACTGCCACATGGAGGTGAACCTGCAGTGTGACAGAAGTAGTTGCATCACCACACCCAACAGGAGTGTGTGTGGGTCATCAAGGTGTGGATTTTGAGACTATGTACCATAGATGCATGAATCTCTAGGGACTCCATTTGTGTCATACAACCATGTTGGACAGAAAACCCAGAGAGCCCCTAGAATATGCCACTACTACATGGATATGGTGAACCTGCAGTGTGATAGAAGCAGTTGCATCACGACACCCAACTGGAGTGTGTGTGGGTCATCAAGATGTGGCTTTTGAGACTCCATAACACATATGCATTAATCAGTAGGGACTCCATTTGTGTTAAACAACCATGGTGGTCAGAAACCCAGAGAGCCCCTAGAATATGCAACTGCCACATGGAGATGGGTGAACCTGCAGTGTGACAGAAGCAGTTGCATCGCCACGCCCAACTGGAGTGTGTGTGGGTCATCAAGGTGTGGCTTTTGAGACTACATAACACAAATGCTTTGATCTCTAGGGACTCCATTTGTGTCAAACAACCATGGTTGTCAGAAAGCCCAGAGAGACCCTAGAATATGCAACTGCCACAAGGAGATGGTGAACCTGAAGTGTGACAGAAGCAGTTGCATCACCACACCCAACTGGATTGTATGTGGGTAATCAAGGTGTGGATTTTGAGACTACATAACACAGATGCATTGATCTCTAGGGACTCCATTTATGTAAAACAACCATGGTGGTCAGAAAGCCCGGAGAGCCCCTAAAATATGCAACTGCCACATGGAGATGGGTAAACCTGTAGTGTGATAGAAGCAGTTGCATTACCACACCCAACTGGAGTGTGTGTGGGTCATCAAGGTGTGGCTTTTGAGACTGCATAACACAGATGCATTGATTTCTAGGGACTTAATTTGTGTTAAACAACCATGATGGTCAGAAAGCCTAGAGAGCCCCTAGAATATGCAACTACCACATGGAGATGGGTGAACCTATAGTGTGACAGAAGCAGTTGCATCACCACACCCAACTGGAGTGTGTCTAGGTCATCAAGGTGTGGCTTTTGAGACTACATAACACAGATATATTGATCTGTAGGGACTCCATTTGTGTCAAACAACCATGGTGGTCAGAAAAGCCCAGAGAGCCCCTAGAATATGCAACTGCGACATGGAGATGGTGAACCTGCAGTGTGACAGAAGCAGTTGCATCACCACACCCAACTGGAGTGTGTGTGGGTCATCAAGGTGTGGCTTTTGAGACTCCATAACACAAATGCATTGATCTATAGGGACACCATTTGTGTCAAACAACCATGGTGGTCAGAAAGCCCAGAGAACCCCTAGAATATGCAACTGCCACATGGAGGTGAGCCTGTAGTGTGACAGAAGTAGTTGCATCACCACACCCAACTAGAGTGTGTGTGGGTCATCAAGGTGTGGCTTTTGAGACTGTGTACCGTAGATGCATTGATCTGTAGGGACTCCATTTGTTTCATACAACCATGTTGGACAGAAAACCCAGAGAGACCCTAGAATATGCCACGGCCACATGGATATGGTGAACCTGCAGTGTGATAGAAGCAGTTGCATCACAACACCCAACTGGAGTGTGTGTGTGTGGGTCATCAAGGTGTGGCTTTTGAGACTCCATAACACAGATGCATTAATCTGTAGGGACTCCATTTGTGTTAAACAACCATGGTGGTCAGAAACCCAGAGAGCCCCTAGAATATGCAACTGCCACATGGAGATGGGTGAACCTGCAGTGTGAGAGAAGCAGTTGCATCGCCACACCCAACTGGAGTGTGTGCGGGTCATCAAGGTGTGGCTTTTGAGACTACATAACACAGATGCATTGATCTCTAGGGACTCCATTTGTGACAAACAACCATGGTGGCAGAAAGCCCAGGGAGCCCCTAGAATATGCAACTGCCCCATGCAGATGGGTGAACCAGCAGTGTGACAGAAGCAGTTACATCACCACACCCAACTGGAGTGTGTGTGGGTCATCAAGGTGTGCCTTTTGAGACTACATAACAGAGATGCATTGATCTTTAGGGACTCCATTTGTGTCAAACAACCATGGTGGTTAGAAATCCTAGAGAGCCCCTAGAATATGCAACTGCCACATGGTGATGGGTGAACCTGCAGTGTGACAGAAGCAGTTGCATCACCACATTCAACTGGAGTGTGTGTGGGTCATCAAGGTGTGGCTTTTGAGACTACATAACATAGATGCATTGATCTGTAGGAACTCCATTTGTGTGAAAAAATCATGGTGGTTAGAAAAGCCTAGAGAGCCCCTAGAATATGAAACTGCCACATGGAGATGTGAACCTGTAGTGTGATAGAAGCAGTTGCATCACAACACCGAACTGGAGTGTGTGTGTGTGGGTCATCAAGGTGTGGCTTTTGAGACTCCATAACACAGATGCATTAATCTGTAGGGACTCCATTTGTGTTTAACAACCATGGTGGTCAGAAACCCAGAGAGCCCCTAGAATATGCAACTGCCACATGGAGATGGGTGAACCTGCAGTGTGACAGAAGCAGTTGCATCGCCACACCCAACTGGAGTGTGTGCGGGTCATCAAGGTGTGGCTTTTGAGACTACATAACACAGATGCATTGATCTCTAGGGACTCCATTTGTGACAAACAACCATGGTGGTCAGAAAGCCCAGAGAGCCCCTAGAATATGCAACTGCCCCATGCGGATGGGTGAACCAGCAGTGTGACAGAAGCAGTTACATCACCACACCCAACTGGAGTGTGTGTGGGTCATCAAGGTGTGGCTTTTGAGACTACATAACAGAGATGCATTGATCTTTAGGGACTCCATTTGTGTCAAACAACCATGGTGGTTAGAAATCCTAGAGAGCCCCTAGAATATGCAACTGCCACATGGTGATGGGTGAACCTGCAGTGTGACAGAAGCAGTTGCATCACCACATTCAACTGGAGTGTGTGTGGGTCATCAAGGTGTGGCTTTTGAGACTAAATAACATAGATGCATTGATCTGTAGGAACTCCATTTGTGTGAAACAACCATGGTGGTTAGAAAAGCCCAGAGAGCCCCTAGAATATGAAACTGCCACATGGAGATGTGAACCTATAGTGTGACAGAAGCAGTTGCATCACCACACCCAACTAGAGTGTGTGTGGGTCATCAAGGTGTGGCTTTTGAGACTCCGTAACACAAATGCATTGATCTCTAGGGACTCCATTTGTGTCAAACAACCATGGTGGCCAGAAAGCCCAGAGAGCCCCTACAATACGCAACTGCCACATGGAGATGGGTGAACCTGCAGTGTGATAGAAGTAGTTGCATCGCCACACCCAACTGGAGTGTGTGTGGGTCATCAAGGTGTGGCTTTTGAGACGAGATAACACAGATGCATTGATCTCTAGGGACTCAATTTGTTTCAAACAACCATGGTGGTGAGAAATCCCAAAGAGCCCCTAGAATATGCAACTGCCCCATGGAGATGGGTGAACCTGTAGTGTGACAGAAGCAGTTGCATCACCACACCCAACTGGAGTGTGTGTGGGTCATCAAGGTGTGGCTTTTGAGACTACATAACACATATGCATTGATCTCCAGGGAATCCATTTGTGTTAAACAACCATGGTGGTCAGAAAGCCCAGAGAGCCCCTAGAATATGCAACTGCCACATGGAGATGGGTGAACCTGTAGTGTGAGAGAAGCAGTTGCATCACCACATTCAACTAGAGTGTGTGTGGGTCATCAAGGTGTGGCTTTTGAGACTACGTAACACAGATGCATTGATCTGTAGGGACTGCATTTGTGTCAAAAACCATGGTGGTCAGAAAGCCCAGAGAGCCCTAGAATATGCAACCGCCACATGGAGATGGTTAACATGCAGTGTGACAGAAGTAGTTGCATCACGACACCCAACTAGAGTGTGTGTGGGTCATCAAGGTGTGGCTTTTGAGTCTCCATAACACAGATGCATTGATCTATAGGGACTCCATTTGTGTCAAACAACCATGGTGGGGTCAGAAAGCCCAGAGAGCCCCTAGAATATGCATCTGCCACATGGAGATGGGTGAACCTGCAGTGTGACAAAAGCGGTTGTAACACCACAACCAACTGGAGTGTGTGTGGGTCATCAAGGTGTGGCTTTTGAGACTACATAACACACATGCATTGATCTCTAGGGACTCCATTTTCGTCAAACAACCATGGTGGTCAGAAAGCCCAGAGAGCCCCCAGAATATGCAACTGCCCCATGGAGATGGGTGAACCTGCAGTGTGACAGAAGCAGTTGCATCACCACACCCAACTGGAGTGTGTGTGGGTCATCAAGGTGTGGATTTTGAGACTACATAACACATATGCATTGATCTCTAGGGACTCCATTTTTGTCAAACAACCATGGTGGTTAGAAAGTCCAGAGATCCCGTAGAATATGCAACTGCCACATGGAGATGGGTTAACCTGTAGTGTGATAGAAGTAGTTGCATCGCCACACCCAACTAGAGTGTATGTGGGTTATCAAGAAGTGGCTTTTGAGACTACATAACACAGATGCATTGATCTCTAGGGACTCCATTTGTGTCAAACAACCATGGTGGTCAGAAAGCCCAGAGAACCCCTAGAATATGCAACTGCCCCATGGAGATGGGTGAACCTGCAGTGTGACAGAAGAAGTTGGATCACCACACCCAACTGGAGTGTGGGTGAGTAATCAAGGTGTGGCTTTTGAGACTACAAACCACAGATGCATTGATCTCTAGGGAATCCATTTGTGTTAAACAACCATGGTGGTCAGAAAGCCCAGAGAGCCCCTAGAATATGCAAATGCTACATGGAGATGGCTGAACCTGTAGTGTGACAGAAGCAGTTGCATTACCACATTTAACTGGAGTGTGTGTGGGTCATCAAGGTGTGGCTTTTGAGACTACGTAACGCGGATGCATTGATCTGTAGGGACTCCATTTGTGTCAAACAACCATGGTGGTCCGAAAGCCTAGAGAGCCCCTAGAATATGCAACTGCCACATGGAGATGGTGAACCTGCAGAGTGACAGAAGCAGTTTCATCACCACACGCAAGTAGACTGTGTGTGGGTCATCAAGGTGTGGCTTTTGAGACTACATAACACAGATGCATTGATCTCTAGGGACTCCATTTGTGACAAACAACCATGGTGGTCAGAAAGCCCAGAGAGCCCCTAGAATATGCAACTGCCCCATGCGGATGGGTGAACCAGCAGTGTGACAGAAGCAGTTACATCACCACACCCAACTGGAGTGTGTGTGGGTCATCAAGGTGTGGCTTTTGAGACTACATAACAGAGATGCATTGATCTTTAGGGACTCCATTTGTGTCAAACAACCATGGTGGTTAGAAATCCTAGAGAGCCCCTAGAATATGCAACTGCCACATGGTGATGGGTGAACCTGCAGTGTGACAGAAGCAGTTGCATCACCACATTCAACTGGAGTGTGTGTGGGTCATCAAGGTGTGGCTTTTGAGACTACATAACATAGATGCATTGATCTGTAGGAACTCCATTTGTGTGAAACAACCATGGTGGTTAGAAAAGCCCAGAGAGCCCCTAGAATATGAAACTGCCACATGGAGATGTGAACCTGTAGTGTGACAGAAGCAGTTGCATCACCACACCCAACTGGAGTGTGTGTGGGTCATCAAGGTGTGGCTTTTGAGACTCCATAACACAAATGCATTGATCTCTAGGGACTCCATTTCTGTCAAACAACCATGGTGGCCAGAAAGCCCAGAGAGCCCCTACAATACGCAACTGCCACATGGAGATGGGTGAACCTGCAGTGTGATAGAAGTAGTTGCATCGCCACACCCAACTGGAGTGTGTGTGGGTCATCAAGGTGTGGCTTTTGAGACTACATAACACAGATGCATTGATCTCTAGGGACTCAATTTGTTTCAAACAACCATGGTGGTGAGAAATCCCAAAGAGCCCCTAGAATATGCAACTGCCCCATGGAGATGGGTGAACCTGCAGTGTGACAGAAGCAGTTGCATCACCACACCCAACTGGAGTGTGTGTGGGTCATCAAGGTGTGGCTTTTGAGACTACATAACACATATGCATTGATCTCCAGGGAATCCATTTGTGTTAAACAACCATGGTGGTCAGAAAGCCCAGAGAGCCCCTAGAATGCAACTGCCACATGGAGATGGGTGAACCTGTAGTGTGACAGAAGCAGTTGCATCACCACATTCAACTAGAGTGTGTGTGGGTCATCAAGGTGTGGCTTTTGAGACTACGTAACACATATGCATTGATCTGTAGGGACTGCATTTGTGTCAAAAACCATGGTGGTCAGAAAGCCCAGAGAGCCCTAGAATATGCAACCGCCACATGGAGATGGTTAACATGCAGTGTGACAGAAGTAGTTGCATCACGACACCCAACTAGAGTGTGTGTGGGTCATCAAGGTGTGGCTTTTGAGTCTCCATAACACAGATGCATTGATCTATAGGGACTCCATTTGTGTCAAACAACCATGGTGGGGTCAGAAAGCCCAGAGAGCCCCTAGAATATGCATCTGCCACATGGAGATGGGTGAACCTGCAGTGTGACAAAAGCGGTTGTAACACCACAACCAACTGGAGTGTGTGTGGGTCATCAAGGTGTGGCTTTTGAGACTACATAACACACATGCATTGATCTCTAGGGACTCCATTTTCGTCAAACAACCATGGTGGTAAGAAAGCCCAGAGAGCCCCCAGAATATGCAACTGCCCCATGGAGATGGGTGAACCTGCAGTGTGACAGAAGCAGTTGCATCACCACACCCAACTGGAGTGTGTGTGGGTCATCAAGGTGTGGATTTTGAGACTACATAACACATATGCATTGATCTCTAGGGACTCCATTTTTTTCAAACAACCATGGTGGTTAGAAAGCCCAGAGATCCCCTAGAATATGCAACTGCCACATGGAGATGGGTTAACCTGTAGTGTGATAGAAGTAGTTGCATCGCCACACCCAACTAGAGTGTATGTGGGTTATCAAGAAGTGGCTTTTGAGACTACATAACACAGATGCATTGATCTCTAGGGACTCCATTTGTGTCAAACAACCATGGTGGTCAGAAAGCCTAGAGAACCCCTAGAATATGCAACTGCCCCATGGAGATGGGTGAACCTGCAGTGTGACAGAAGAAGTTGGATCACCACACCCAACTGGAGTGTGGGTGAGTAATCAAGGTGTGGCTTTTGAGACTACATACCACAGATGCATTGATCTCTAGGGAATCCATTTGTGTTAAACAACCATGGTGGTCAGAAAGCCCAGAGAGCCCCTAGAATATGCAACTACCCCATGGAGATGGGTGAACCTGCAGTGTGACAGAAGTTGTTGCATCACCACACCCAACTGGACTATGTGTGGATCGTCAAGGTGTGGCTTTTGAGACTACATAGCTCAGATGCATTGATCTCTAGGGAATTCATTTGTGTTAAATAACCATGGTGGTCAGAAAGCCCAGCGAGCCCCTAGAATATGCAACTGCCACATGGAGATGGGTGAACCTGCAGTGTGACAGAAGCAGTTGCATCACCACATCAAACTAGAGTGTGTGTGGGTCATCAAGGTGTGGCTTTTGAGACTATATAACACATATGCATTGATCTGTAGGGACTCCATTTGTGTCAAATAACCATGGTGGTCAGAAAGCCAAGAGAGCCCCTAGAATATGCAACTGCCCCATGGATTTGGGTGAACGTGCAGTGTAATAGAAGCAGTTGCATCACCCCACCCAACTAGACTATGTGTGGGTCATCAAGGTGTGGCTTTTGAGACTACATAACACAGATGCATTGATCTCTAGGGAGTCCATTTGTGTCAAACAACCATGTTGGTCAGAAAGCCCAGAGAGCCCCTAGAATATGCAACTGCCACATGGAGATGGTGAACCTGAAGTGTGACAGAAGCAGTTGCATCACCACACCCAACTGGAGTGTGTGTGGGTCATCAAGGTGTGGATTTTGAGACTACATAACATAGATGCATTGATCTCTAGGGACTCCATTTGTGTAAAACAACCATGGTGGTCAGAAAGCCTAGAGAGCCCCTAAAATATGCAACTGCCACATGGAGATGGGTGAACCTGCAGTATGACAGAAGCAGTTGCATCACCACACCCAACTGGAGTGTGTGTGGGTCATCAAGGTTTGGCCTTTGAGACTACATAACACATATGCATTGATCTTTAGGGACTCCATTTGTGTCAAACAACCATGGTGGTCCGAAAGCACAGAGAGCCACTAGAATATGCAACTACCAAATGGAGATGGTGAACCTGTAGTGTGACAGAAGCAGTTGCATCACCACACCCAACTGGTGTGTGTGTGGGTCATCAAGGTGTGGCTTTTGAGCTACATAACACATATGCATTAATCTGTAGGGACTCCATTTGTGTCAAAGAACCATGGTGGTCAGAAAGCCCAGAGAGCCCCTAGAATATGCAACTTCCACATCGAGTTGGGTGAACCTGAAGTGTGACAGAAGCAGTTGGATCACCACACCCAACTTTAGTGTGTGTCGGTCATCGAGGTGTGGCTTTTGAGACTACATAATACAGATGCATTGATCTGTAGGGACTCCATTTGTATCAAACAACCATGGTAGTCAGAAAGTCCAGAGAGTCCCTAGAATATGCAACTTCCACATGGAGATGGGTGAACCTGAAGTGTGACAGAAGCAGTTGCATCACTACACCCAAATGGAGTGTGTGTGGGTCATCAAGGTGTGGCTTTTGAGACTACATAACACAGATGCATTGATCTGTAGGGACTCCATTTCTGTCAAACAACCATGGTGGTCAGAAAGCCTAGAGAGCCCCTAAAATATGCAGCTGCCACATGGAGATGAGTGAACCTGCAGTGGGACAGAAGCAGTTGCAGAACCACACCCAACTGCAGTGTGTGTGGGTCATCAAGGTGTGGCTTTTGAGACTACATAACACAAATGCATTGATATGTAGGGACTCCATTTGTGTCAAACAACAATGGTGGTCAGAAATCCCAGAGAGCCCCTAGAATATGCAACTGCCACATGGAGATGGGTGAACCTGCAGTGTGACAGAAGCAGTTGCATCACCACACCCAACTGGAGTGTGTGTGGGTCATAAAGGTGTGGCTTTTGAGACTACATAACACAGATGCATTGAACTCTAGGGAATCCATTTGTGTCAAACAACCATGGTGGTCAGAATGCCCAGAGAGCCCCTAGAATATGCAACTGCCACATAGAGATGGGTCCATCCTGTAGTGTGACAGAAGCAGTTGCATCAACACACCCAAATGGAGTGTGTGTGGGTCATCAAGGTGTGGCTTTTGAGACTACATAACACAGATGCATTGATCTCTTGGGACTCCATTTGTGTCAAACAACCATGGTGGTCAGAAACCCCAGAGAGACCCTAGAATATGCAACTGCCACATGGAGATGGGTGAACCTGAAGTGTGACAGAAGCAGTTGCATCATTACACCCAACTGGAGTGTGTGTGGGTCATCAAGGTGTGGCTTTTGATAATACATAACATAGATGCATTGATCTCTAGGGACTCCATTTGTGTTAAACAACCATGGTGGTCAGAAAGCCCATAGAGCCCCTAGAATATGCAACTGCCACCTGGAGATGGGTGAACCTGTAGGGTGAAAGAAGCGGTTGCATCACCACACCCAACTGGAAGTGTGTGGGTCATCAAGGTGTGGCTTTTGAGACTACATAACGCAGATGCATTGATCTCTAGGGACTCCATTTGCGTCAAATAACCATCGTGGTCAGAAAGCCCCAAGAGCCCCTAGAATATGCAACTGCCACATGGAGATGGTGAACCTGTAGTGTGACAAAAGTAGTTGCATCACCACACCCAACTGGAGTGTGTGTGGGTCATCAAGGTGTGGCTTTTGAGACTCCATAACAAAGATGCATTGATCTGTAGGGACTCCATTGGTGTCAAACAACGATGGTGGTCAGAAAGCCCAGAGAGCCCCTAGAATATGCAACTTCCACATGGAGTTGGGTGAACCTGAAGTGTGACAGAAGCAGTTGCATCACCACACCCAACTTTAGTGTGTGTGGGTCATCGAGGTGTGGCTTTTGAGACTACATAATACAGATGCATTGATCTGTAGGGACTCCATTTGTATCAAACAACCATGGTAGTCAGAAAGTCCAGAGAGTCCCTAGAATATGCAACTTCCACATGGAGATGGGTGAACCTAAAGTGTGACAGAAGCAGTTGCATCACTACACCCAAATGGAGTGTGTGTGGGTCATCAAGGTGTGGCTTTTGAGACTACATAACACAGATGCATTGATCTGTAGGGACTCCATTTGTGTCAAACAACCATGGTGGTCAGAAAGCCTAGAGAGCCCCTAAAATATGCAACTGCCACATGGAGATGGTGAACCTACAGTCTGACAGAACCAGTTGCGTCACCACACCTAACTGGAGTGTGTGTGGGTCATCAAGGTGTGGCTTTTGAGACTCCATAACATAGATGCATTGATATGCAGGGACTCCATTTGTGTCAAACAACCATGGTGGTCAGAAAGCCCAGAGATCCCCTAGAATATGCAACTACCACCTGGAGATGGGTGAACCTGAAGGGTGAAAGAAGCGGTTGCATCACCACACCCAACTGGAAGTGTGTGGGTCATCGAGGTGTGGCTTTTGAGACTACATAACGCAGATGCATTGATCTCTAGGGACTCCATTTGCGTCAAATAACCATGGTGGTCAGAAAGCCCCAAGAGCCCCTAGAATATGCAACTGCCACATGGAGATGGGTGAACCCGTAGTGTGACAGAAGCAGTTGCATCACCACATCCAACTGGAGTGTGTGTGGGTCACCAAGTTGTGACTTTTGAGACTCCATAACAAAGATGCATTGATCTGTAGGGACTCCATTGGTGTCAAACAACGATGGTGGTCAGAAAGCCCAGAGAGCCCCTAGAATATGCAACTTCCACATGGAGTTGGGTGAACCTGAAGTGTGACAGAAGCAGTTGCATCACCACACCCAACTTTAGTGTGTGTGGGTCATCGAGGTGTGGCTTTTGAGACTACATAATACAGATGCATTGATCTGTAGGGACTCCATTTGTATCAAACAACCATGGTAGTCAGAAAGTCCAGAGAGTCCCTAGAATATGCAACTTCCACATGGAGATGGGTGAACCTAAAGTGTGACAGAAGCAGTTGCATCACTACACCCAAATGGAGTGTGTGTGGGTCATCAAGGTGTGGCTTTTGAGACTACATAACACAGATGCATTGATCTGTAGGGACTCCATTTGTGTCAAACAACCATGGTGGTCAGAAAGCCTAGAGAGCCCCTAAAATATGCAACTGCCACATGGAGATGGTGAACCTACAGTCTGACAGAACCAGTTGCGTCACCACACCTAACTGGAGTGTGTGTGGTTCATCAAGGTGGGGCCTTTGAGACTCCATAACATAGATGCATTGATATGCAGGGACTCCATTTGTGTCAAACAACCATGGTGGTCAGAAAGCCCAGAGATCCCCTAGAATATGCAACTTCCACATGGAGATGGGTTAACCTATAGTGTGATAGAAGCAGTTGAGACACCACACCCAACTGGAGCATGTGTGGGTCATCAAGGTGTGGCTTTTGAGACTACATAACACAGATGCATTTATCTCTAGGGACTCCATTTGACGAGGGTTTAACTCATCAATGCCCATTGTTATGGACTTGGGTTTTTGCGAAGGAGGGAGCACTGGAAGCATCAATCGGCTAGCAAACAAGCACACATGGGCGCAAGGTTGTCCCAGGTTCAGGCCTCGTAGAGGTCCCTACTCCGTCTTGTCTACTCTTGGAATTAATGAAGGAATCGAAGATTAGAATGGTGCGTAGATGCAATCTGGCGAGAGTTGTGGAAACTAGGGTTGCGTGTGTCCTCCTCGCCACCCCCTCCTGGCCATTATAAAAATAGGCCAGGTCTCAGGTAGCAGGTCGAGTCGGTTACAGATTATGGTTTGCCCTTCAAACTTTGTATCTATAGACCTCTTCTTGTCTCGCAAGTTATCGGTAGTCCGTAGGCCACTCGAAGTCTTCATTAGGCCGTGGCAACACTGTGGGCGTCCATCGTATTTGGACCGTATATACAAGACTCGAGTACCTGTAGGGTATACCCATGTCACCATTTGTGTCAAATAACCATGGATGTTAGAAAGCCCAGAGAGCCCCTAGAATATGCAACTGCCACATGGAGATGGTGAACCTGTAGTGTGACAGAAGTAGTTGCATCACCACACCCAACTGGAGTGTGTGTGGGTCATCAAGGTGTGGCTTTTGAGACTCCATAACACAGATGCATTGATCTGTAGGGACTCCATTTGTGTCAAACAACCATGGTGGTCAGAAAGCCCATAGAGCCCCTAGAATATGCAACTGTCACATGGAGATGGGTGAACCTGTAGTGTGATAGAAGCAGTTGCATCACCACACCCAACTGGAGTGTGTGTGGGTCATCAAGGTGTGGATTTTGGGACTACATAGCATAGATGCATTGATCTGTAGGGACTCCATTTGTGTTAAACAACCATGGTGGTCAGAAAGCCCAGAGATCCCCTAGAATATGCAACTGCCACATGGAGATGGGTGAACCTATAGTGTGATAGAAGCAGTTGCGACACCACACCCAACTGGAGCATGTTTGGGTCATCAAGGTGTGGCTTTTGAGACTACATAACACAGATGCATTTATCTCTAGGGACTCCATTTGACGAGGGTTTAACTCATCAATGCCCATTGTTATGGACTTGGGTTTTTGAGAAGGAGGGAGCACTAGAAGCATCAATTGGCTAGCAAACAAGCACACATGGGCGCAAGGTTGTCCCAGGTTCAGGCCTCGTAGAGGTCCCTACTACGTCTTGTCTGCTCTTGCAATTAATGAAGGAATCGAAGATTACAATGGTGCATAGATGCAATCTGGCGAGAGTTATGGAAACTAGGGTTGCGTGTGTCCTCCTCGCCGCCCCCTCCTAGCCATTATATAATAGGCCAGGTCTCAGGTAGCAGGTCGAGTCGGTTACAGATTAGGGTTTTCCTTTCAAACTTTGTATCTTTAGACCTCTTCTTGTCTCGCAAGTTATCGATAGTCCGTAGGCCACTCGAAGTCTTCATTAGGCCGTGTCAACACTGTGGGCGTCCATCATATTTGGACCATATATACAAGACTTGAGTACCTGTAGGGTATACCCATGTCACCATTTGTGTCAAACAACCATGGATGTCAGAAAGCCCAGAGAGCCCCTAGAATATGCAACTGCCACATGGAGATGGTGAACCTGTAGTGTGACAGAAGTAGTTGCATCACCATACCCAACTGGAGTGTGTGTGGGTCATCAAGGTGTGGCTTTTGAGACTCCATAACATAGATGCATTGATCTGTAGGGACTCCATTTGTGTCAAACAACCATGGTGGTCAGAAATCCCATAGAGCCCCTAGAATATGCAACTGTCACATGGAGATGGGTGAACCTGTAGTGTGATAGAAGCAGTTGCATCACCACACCCAACTGGAGTGTGTGTGGGTCATCAAGGTGTGGATTTTGGGACTACATAGCATAGATGCATTGATCTGTAGGGACTCCATTTGTGTTAAACAACCATGGTGGTCAGAAAGCCCAGAGATCCCCTAGAATATGCAACTGCCACATGGAGATGGGTGAACCTATAGTGTGATAGAAGCAGTTGCGACACCACACCCAACTGGAGCATGTTTGGGTCATCAAGGTGTGGCTTTTGAGACTACATAACACAAATGCATTTATCTCTAGGGACTCCATTTGACGAGGGTTTAACTCATCAATGCCCATTGTTATGGACTTGGGTTTTTGAGAAGGAGGGAGCACTGGAAGCATCAATTGGCTAGCAAACAAGCACACATGGGCGCAAGGTTGTCCCAGGTTCAGGCCTCGTAGAGGTCCCTACTACGTCTTGTCTGCTCTTGCAATTAATGAAGGAATCGAAGATTACAATGGTGCATAGATGCAATCTGGCGAGAGTTATGGAAACTAGGGTTGCGTGTGTCCTCCTCGCCGCCCCCTCCTAGCCATTATATAATAGGCCAGGTCTCAGGTAGCAGGTCGAGTCGGTTACAGATTAGGGTTTTCCTTTCAAACTTTGTATCTTTAGACCTCTTCTTGTCTCGCAAGTTATCGATAGTCCGTAGGCCACTCGAAGTCTTCATTAGGCCGTGTCAACACTGTGGGCGTCCATCATATTTGGACCATATATACAAGACTTGAGTACCTGTAGGGTATACCCATGTCACCATTTGTGTCAAACAACCATGGATGTCAGAAAGCCCAGAGAGCCCCTAGAATATGCAACTGCCACATGGAGATGGTGAACCTGTAGTGTGACAGAAGTAGTTGCATCACCATACCCAACTGGAGTGTGTGTGGGTCATCAAGGTGTGGCTTTTGAGACTCCATAACATAGATGCATTGATCTGTAGGGACTCCATTTGTGTCAAACAACCATGGTGGTCAGAAATCCCATAGAGCCCCTAGAATATGCAACTGTCACATGGAGATGGGTGAACCTGTAGTGTGACAGAAGCAGTTGCATCACCACACCCAACTGGAGTGTGTGTGGGTCATCAAGGTGTGGATTTTGGGACTACATAACATAGATGCATTGATCTGTAGGGACTCCATTTGTGTCAAACAACCATGGTGGTCAAAAAGCCCAGAGATCCCCTAGAATATGCAACTGCCACATGGAGATGGCTGAACCTATAGTGTGATAGAAGCAGTTGCGACACCACACCCAACTAGAGCATGTGTGGGTCATCAAGGTGTGGCTTTTGAGACTACATAACACAGATGCATTTATCTCTAGGGACTCCATTTGACAAAGGTTTAACTCATCAATGCCCATTGTTATGGACTTGGGTTTTTGAGAAGGAGGGAGCACTGGAAGCATCAATCGGCTAGCAAACAAGCACACATGGGCGCAAGGTTGACCCAGGTTCAGGCCTCGTAGAGGTCCCTACTCCGTCTTGTCTGCTCTTGGAATTAATGAAGGAATCGAAGATTACAATGGTGCGTAGATGGAATCTGGCGAGAGTTGTAGAAACTAGGGTTGCGTGTGTCCTCCTCGCCGCCCCCTCCTGGCCATTCTATAAATAGGCCAGGTCTCAGGTAGCAGGTCGAGTCGGTTACAGATTAGGGTTTGCCCTTCAAACTTTGTATCTTTAGACCTCTTCTTGTCTCGCAAGTTATCGGTAGTCCGTAGGCCACTCGAAGTCTTCATTAGGCCGTGGCAACACTGTGGGCGTCCATCGTATTTGGACCGTATATACAAGACTCGAGTACCTGTAGGGTACACCCATGTCACCATTTGTGTCAAACAACAATGGATGTCAGAAATCCCAGAGAGCCCCTAGAATATGCAACTGCCACATGCAGATGGTGAACCTGTAGTGTGACAGAAATAGTTGCATCACCACACCCAACTGGAGTGTGTGTGGGTCATCAAGGTGTGGCATTTGAGACTACATGACAGAGATGCATTGATCTGTAGGGACTCCATTTGTGTCAAACAACCATGGTGGACAGAAATCCCAGAGAATAACGAGAATATGCAACTGCCACATGGAGACGGGTGAACCTGCAGTGTGACAGAAGCAGTTGCATCACCACACTTAACTTGAGTGTTTGTGGGTCATCAAGGTGTGGCTTTTGAGACTACATAACACAGATGCATTGATCTCTAGGGAGTCCATTTGTGTTAAACAACCATGGTGGTCAAAAGCCCATAGAGCCCTAGATTATGCAACTGCCACATGGAGATGGGTGAACCTGTAGTGTGACAGAAGCGGTAGCATCACCACACCCAGCTGGAGTGTGTGTGGGTCATCAAGGTGTGGCTATGGAGACTACATAACGCAGATGCATTGATCTCTAGGGAGTCCATTTGCGTCAAACAACCATGGTGGTCAGAATGCCCAGAGAGCCCCTAGAATATGCAACTGCCACATGGAGATGGGTGAACCTGAAGTGTGACAGAAGCAGTTGCATCACTACACCCAACTGGAGTTTGTGTGGGTCATCAAGGTGTGGCTTTTGAGACTACATAACACAGATGCATTGATCTGTAGGGACTCCATTTGTGTCAAACAACCATGTTGGTCAGAAAGCCTAGAGAGCCCCTAAAATATGCAACTGCCACATGGAGATGGTGAACCTGCACTCTAACAGAAGCAGTTGCGTCACCACACCTAACTGGAGTGTGTGTGGGTCATCAAGGTGTGGCTTTGGAGACTCCATAACGCAGATGCATTGATCTGTAGGGACTCCATTTGTGTCAAACAACCATGGTGGTCTGAAAGCCCATAGAGCCCCTAGAATATGCAACTGTCACATGGAGATGGGTGAACCTGTAGTGTGACAGAAGCTGTTGCATCACCACACCCAACTGGAGTGTGTGTGGGTCATCAAGGTGTGGATTTTGGGACTACATAACATAGATGCATTGAACTGTAGGGACTCCATTTGTGTCAAACCACCATGGTGGTCGGAAAGCCCAGAGATCCCCTAGAATATGCAACTGCCACATGGAGATGGGTGAACCTATAGTGTGATAGAAGCAGTTAGGACACCACACCCAACTGGAGCATGTGTGGGTCATCAAGGTGTGGCTTTTGAGACTACATAACACAGATGCATTTATCTCTAGGGACTCCATTTGACGAGGGTTTAACTCATCAATGCCCATTGTTATGGACTTGGGTTTTTGAGGAGGGAGCACTGGAAGCATCAATCAGCTAGGAAACAAGCACACATAGGCGCAAGGTTGACCCAGGTTCAGGCCTCGTAGAGGTCCCTACTCCGTCTTGTCTGCTCTTGGAATTAATGAAGGAATCGAAGATTACAATGGTGCGTAGATGCAATCTGGCGAGAGTTGTGGAAACTAGGGTTGCATATGTCCTCCTCGCCGCCCCCTCCTGGCCATTATATAAATAGGCCAGGTCTCAGGGAGCAGGTCGAGTCGGTTACAGATTAAGGTTTGCCCTTCAAACTTTGTATCTTTATACCTCTTCTTGTCTCGCAAGTTATCGGTAGTCCGTAGGCCACTCGAAGTCTTCATTAGGCCGTGGCAACACTGTGGCCATCCATCGTATTTGGACCGTATATACAAGACTCGAGTACCTGTAGGGTATACCCATGTCACCATTTGTGTCAAACAACCATGGATGTCAGAAAGCCTAGAGAGCCCCACGAATATGCAACTGCCACACGGAGATGGTGAACCTGTAGTGTGACAGAAGTAGTTGCATCACCACACCCAACTGGAGCGTGTGTGGGTCATCAAGGTGTGGCATTTGAGACTACATGACAGAGATGCATTGATCTGTAGGGACTCCATTTGTGTCAAACAACCATGGTGGTCAGAAATCCCAGAGAGTCCCTAGAATATGCAACAGCCACATGGAGATGGGTGAACCCGTAGTGTGAAAGAAGCAGTTGCATCACCACACCCAACTAGAGTGTGTGTGGGTCATCAAGTTGTGGCTTTTGAGACTCCATAACACAGATGCATTGATTTGTAGGGACTCCATTTGTGTCAAACAACCATGGTGGTTAGAAAGCCCACAGAGCCCCTAGAATATGCAATTGCCACATGGAGATGGGTGAACCTGCAGTGTGACAGAAGCAGTTGCATCACCACACCCAACTTGACTGTGTGTGGGTAATCAATGTGTGGCTTTTGAGACTACATAACACAGATGCATTGATCTGTAGGGACTCCATTTGTGTCAAACAACCATGGTGGTTAGAAAGCCCAGGGAGCCCCTAGAATATGCAACTGCCACATGGAGATGGGTGAATCTGCAGTGTGACAGATGTAGTTGCATCACCACACCCAACTAGAGTGTGTGTGGGTCATCAAGGTGTGGGTTTTGACACTATGTAGGACAGATGCATTAATCTGTAGGGACTCCATTTGTGTCAAACAACCATGGTGGTCAGAAAGCCCACAGAGCCCCTAGAATATGCAACTGCCACATGGAGATGGGTGCACCTGCAGTGTGACAGAAGCAGTTGCATCACCACACCCAACTTGACTGTGTGTGGGTAATCAATGCGTGGCTTTTGAGACTACATAACACAGATGCATTGATCTGTAGGGACTCCATTTGTGTCAAACAACCATGGTGGTTATAAAGCGCAGAGAGCCCCTAGAATATGCAACTGCCAAATGGAGATGGGTGAACCTGCACGGTGACAGAAGCAGTTACATCACCACACCCAATTGGAGAGTGTGTGGGTCATCAAGGTGTGGCTTTTGAGAAACCATTACACAGATGCATTGATCTGTAGGGACTCCATTTATGTCAAACAACCTTGGTGGTCAGAAATCCAAGAGAGCCCCTAGAATATGCAACTTCCACATGGAGATGGGTGAACCTGTAGTGTGACAGAAGCAGATGAATCACCACACCCAACTAGTGTGTGTGTGGGTCATCAGGGTGTGCCTTTTGAGACTACATAACACAAATTCATTGATCTGTAGGGACTCCATTTGTGTCAAACAACCATGGTGGTCCGAAAGCCCAGAGATCCCCTAGAATATGCACCTTCCACATGGAGATGGGTGAACCTGGAGTGTGACAGAAGCAGTTGCATCACCACACCTAACTGGAGTGTGTGTGGGTCATCAAGTTGTGGCTTTTGAGACTCCATAACACAAATGCATTGATCTGTAGGGACTCCACTTGTGTCAAACAACCATGGTGGTCAGAAAGCCCACAGAGCCCCTAGAATATGCAACTGCCACATGGAGATGGGTGAACCTGCAGTGTGACAGAAGCAGTTGCGTCACCACACCGAACTGAGTGTGTGTGGGTCATCAAGGTGTGGCTTTTGAGACTACATAACACAGATGCATTGATCTGTAGGGACTCCATTTGTGTCAAACAACCATGGTGGTCAGAAAGCCCAGATAGCACCTAGAATATACAACTGCCACATGGAGATGAGTGAACCTGAAGTGGGACAGAAGCAGTTGCATAACCACACCCAACTGGAGTGTGTGTGGGTCATCAAGGTGTGGCTTTTGAGACTATATAACATAGATGCATTGATCTGTAGGGACTCCATTTTTCTCAAACAACAATGGTGGTCAGAAATCCCAGAGAGCCCCTAGAATATGGAACTGCCACACGGAGATGGGTGAACCTATAGTGTGACAGAAGCAGTTGCGTCACCACAGCCAACTGGAGTGTGTGTGGGTCATCAAGGTGTGGCTTTTGAGACTACATAACGCAGATGCATTGATCTCTAGGGACTCCATTTGTGTTAAACAACCATGGTGGTCAGAAAGCCCAGAGAGCCCCTAGAATATGCAACTCCACATGGAGATGGGTGAATCTGTAGTGTGACAGAATCAGTTGCATCACCACATCCAACTGGAGTGTGTGTGGGTCATCAAGGTGTGGCTTTTGAGACAACATAACACAGATACATTGATCTCTTGGGACTCCATTTGTGTAAAACAACCATGGTTGTCAGAAATCCCAGAGAGCCCCTAGAATATGCAATTGCCACATGGAGATGGGTGAACCTGAAGTGTGACAGAAGCAGTTGCATCATTACACCCAACTAGAGTGTGTGGGGGTCATCAAGGTGTGCCTTTTGAGACTACATAACACATATGCAGTGATCTGTAGGGACTCCATTTGTGTCAAACAACCCTGGTGGTCAGAAAGCCCACTGAGCCCCTAGAATATGCATCTGCCACATGGAGACGGGTGAACCTGCAGTGTGACAGAAGCAGTTGCATCACCACACTTAACTTGAGTGTTTGTGGGTCATCAAGGTGTGGCTTTTGAGACTAAATAACACAGATGCATTGATCTCTAGGGAGTCCATTTGTGTTAAACAACCATGGTGGTCAAAAAGCCCATAGAGCCCCTAGAATATGCAACTGCCACATGGAGATGGGTGAACCTGCAGTGTGACAGAAGCAGTTGCATCACCACACTTAACTTGAGTGTGTGTGAGTCATTAAGGTGTGGCTTTTGAGACTACATAACGCAGATGCATTGATCTCTAGGGAGTCCATTTGCGTCAAATAACCATGGTGGTCAGAAAGCCCAGAGAGCCCCTAGAATATGCAACTGCCACATGGAGATGGGTGAACCTGTAGTGTGACAGAAGCAGTTGCATCCCCACATCCAACTGGAGTGTGTGTGGGTCATCAAGGTGTGGCTTTTGAGACTCCATAACGCAGATGCATTGATCTGTAGGGACTCCATTTGTGTCAAACAACCATGGTGGTCTGAAAGCCCATAAAGCTCCTAGAATATGCAACTGTCACATGGATATGGGTGAACCTGTAGTGTGACAGAAGCAGTTTCATCACCACACCCAACTGGAGTGTGTGTGGGTCATCAAGGTGTGGATTTTGGGACTACATAACATAGATGCATTGATCTGTAGGGACTCCATTTGTGTCAAACCTCCATGGTGGTCGGAAAGCCCAGAGATCCCCTAGAATATGCAACTGCCACATGGAGATGGGTGAACCTATAGTGTGATAGAAGCAGTTAGGACACCACACCCAACTGGAGCATGTGTGGGTCATCAAGGTGTGGCTTTTGAGACTACATAACACAGATGCATTGATCTCTAGGGACTCCATTTGACGAGGGTTTAACTCATCAATGCCCATTGTTATGGACTTGGGTTTTTGTGAAGGAGGGAGGACTGGAAGCATCAATCGGCTAGCAAACAAGCACACATGGGTGCAAGGTTTACCCAGGTTCAGGCCTCATAGAGGTCCCTACTCCGTCTTGTCTGCTCTTGGAATTAATGAAGGAATCGAAGATTACAATGGTGCGTAGATGCAAACTGGCGAGAGTTGTGGAAACTAGGGTTGCGTGTGTCCTCCTCCCCGCCCCCTCCTGGCCATTATATAGATAGGCCAGGTCTCAGGTAGCAGGTCGAGTCGGTTACAGATTAGGGTTTGCCCTTCAAACTTTGTATCTTTAGACCTCTTCTTGTCTCGCAAGTTATCGGTAGTCCGTAGGCCACTCAAAGTCTTCATTAGGCCGTGGCAACACTGTGGGCGTCCATCGTATTTGGACCGTATATACAAGACTCGAGTGCCTGTAGGGTATACCCATGTCACCATTTGTGTCAAACAACCATGGTGGTCAAAAAGCACACAAAGCAGTTGCATCACCACATCCAACTGGAGTGTGTGTTGGTCATCAAGGTGTGGATTTTGAGACTCCATAACACAGATCCATTGATCTATAGGTACTCCATTTATTTCAAACAACCATGGTGGTCAGAAAGCCCAGAGAGCCCCTATAATATGCAACTGCCACATGGAGATGGGTGAACCTGTAGTGTGACAGAAGCAGTTGCATCCCCACACCCAACTGGAGTGTGTGTGGGTCATCAAGGTGTGGCTTTTGAGACTCCATAACGCAGATGCATTGATCTGTAGGGACTCCATTTGTGTCAAACAACCATGGTGGTCTGAAAGCCCATAAAGCTCCTAGAATATGCAACTGTCACATGGATATGGGTGAACCTGTAGTGTGACAGAAGCAGTTTCATCACCACACCCAACTGGAGTGTGTGTGGGTCATCAAGGTGTGGATTTTGGGACTACATAACATAGATGCATTGATCTGTAGGGACTCCATTTGTGTCAAACCTCCATGGTGGTCGGAAAGCCCAGAGATCCCCTAGAATATGCAACTGCCACATGGAGATGGGTGAACCTATAGTGTGATAGAAGCAGTTAGGACACCACACCCAACTGGAGCATGTGTGGGTCATCAAGGTGTGGCTTTTGAGACTACATAACACAGATGCATTGATCTCTAGGGACTCCATTTGACGAGGGTTTAACTCATCAATGCCCATTGTTATGGACTTGGGTTTTTGTGAAGGAGGGAGGACTGGAAGCATCAATCGGCTAGCAAACAAGCACACATGGGTGCAAGGTTTACCCAGGTTCAGGCCTCATAGAGGTCCCTACTCCGTCTTGTCTGCTCTTGGAATTAATGAAGGAATCGAAGATTACAATGGTGCGTAGATGCAAACTGGCGAGAGTTGTGGAAACTAGGGTTGCGTGTGTCCTCCTCCCCGCCCCCTCCTGGCCATTATATAGATAGGCCAGGTCTCAGGTAGCAGGTCGAGTCGGTTACAGATTAGGGTTTGCCCTTCAAACTTTGTATCTTTAGACCTCTTCTTGTCTCGCAAGTTATCGGTAGTCCGTAGGCCACTCAAAGTCTTCATTAGGCCGTGGCAACACTGTGGGCGTCCATCGTATTTGGACCGTATATACAAGACTCGAGTGCCTGTAGGGTATACCCATGTCACCATTTGTGTCAAACAACCATGGTGGTCAAAAAGCACACAAAGCAGTTGCATCACCACATCCAACTGGAGTGTGTGTTGGTCATCAAGGTGTGGATTTTGAGACTCCATAACACAGATCCATTGATCTATAGGTACTCCATTTATTTCAAACAACCATGGTGGTCAAAAAGCACACAGAGCCCCTAAAATATGCAACTGCCACATGGAGATGGGTGAACCTGTAGTGTGACAGAAGCAGTTGCATCCCCACACCCAACTGGAGTGTGTGTGGGTCATCAAGGTGTGGCTTTTGAGACTCCATAACGCAGATGCATTGATCTGTAGGGACTCCATTTGTGTCAAACAACCATGGTGGTCTGAAAGCCCATAAAGCTCCTAGAATATGCAACTGTCACATGGATATGGGTGAACCTGTAGTGTGACAGAAGCAGTTTCATCACCACACCCAACTGGAGTGTGTGTGGGTCATCAAGGTGTGGATTTTGGGACTACATAACATAGATGCATTGATCTGTAGGGACTCCATTTGTGTCAAACCTCCATGGTGGTCGGAAAGCCCAGAGATCCCCTAGAATATGCAACTGCCACATGGAGATGGGTGAACCTATAGTGTGATAGAAGCAGTTAGGACACCACACCCAACTGGAGCATGTGTGGGTCATCAAGGTGTGGCTTTTGAGACTACATAACACAGATGCATTGATCTCTAGGGACTCCATTTGACGAGGGTTTAACTCATCAATGCCCATTGTTATGGACTTGGGTTTTTGTGAAGGAGGGAGGACTGGAAGCATCAATCGGCTAGCAAACAAGCACACATGGGTGCAAGGTTTACCCAGGTTCAGGCCTCATAGAGGTCCCTACTCCGTCTTGTCTGCTCTTGGAATTAATGAAGGAATCGAAGATTACAATGGTGCGTAGATGCAAACTGGCGAGAGTTGTGGAAACTAGGG
The DNA here is from genome assembly GCA_916181665.1 of Avena sativa. NCBI lineage: Eukaryota > Viridiplantae > Streptophyta > Magnoliopsida > Poales > Poaceae > Avena > Avena sativa. The sequence continues at coordinate 328,747,374 of OV702289.1, forward strand.
TTGCGTGTGTCCTCCTCCCCGCCCCCTCCTGGCCATTATATAGATAGGCCAGGTCTCAGGTAGCAGGTCGAGTCGGTTACAGATTAGGGTTTGCCCTTCAAACTTTGTATCTTTAGACCTCTTCTTGTCTCGCAAGTTATCGGTAGTCCGTAGGCCACTCAAAGTCTTCATTAGGCCGTGGCAACACTGTGGGCGTCCATCGTATTTGGACCGTATATACAAGACTCGAGTGCCTGTAGGGTATACCCATGTCACCATTTGTGTCAAACAACCATGGTGGTCAAAAAGCACACAGAGCAGTTGCATCACCACATCCAACTGGAGTGTGTGTTGGTCATCAAGGTGTGGATTTTGAGACTCCATAACACAGATCCATTGATCTATAGGTACTCCATTTATTTCAAACAACCATGGTGGTCAAAAAGCACACAGAGCCCCTAAAATATGCAACTGCCACATGGAGATGGGTAAACTTGGAGTGTGACAGAAGAAGTAGCATCACCACACCCAAGTGGAGTGTGTGTGGTACATCAAGGTTTGGCTTTTGAGACTACATAACACAAATGCATTGATCTGTAGGGACTCCATTGGTGTCAAACAACAATGGTGGTCAGAAAGCCCAGAGAGCCCCTAGAATATGCAACTTCCACATGGAGTTGGGTGAACCTGAAGTGTGACAGAAGCAGTTGCATCACCACACCCAACTGTAGTGTGTGTGGGTCATCGAGGTGTGGCTTTTGAGACTACATAATACAGATGCATTGATCTATAGGGACTCCATTTGTATCAAACAACCATGGTAGTCAGAAAGTCCAGAGAGTCCCTAGAATATGCAACTTCCACATGGAGATGGGTGAACCTGAAGTGTGACAGAAGCAGTTGCATCACTACACCCAACTGGAGTGTGTGTGGGTCATCAAGGTGTGGCTTTTGAGACTACATAACACAGATGCATTGATCTGTAGGGACTCCATTTGTGTCAAACAACCATGGTGGTCAGAAAGCCTAGAGAGCCCCTAAAATATGCAACTGCCACATGGAGATGGTGAACCTGCAGTCTGACAGAGCCAGTTGCGTCACCACACCTAACTGGAGTGTGTGTGGGTCATCAAGGTGTGGCTTTTGAGACTCCATAACATAGATGCATTGATCTGTAGGGACTCCATTTGTGTCAAAGAACCATGGTGGTCAGAAAGCCCAGAGATCCCCTAGAATACGCAACTTCCACATGGAGACGGGTGAACCTATAGTGTGATAGAAGCAGTTGCGACACCACACCCAACTAGAGCATGTGTGGGTCATCAAGGTGTGGCTTTTGAGACTACATAACACAGATGCATTTATCTCTAGGGACTCCATTTGACGAGGGTTTAACTCATCAATGCCCATTGTTATGGACTTGGGTTTTTGAGAAGGAGGGAGCACTGGAAGTCTCAATCCGCTAGCAAACAAGCACACATGGGGGCAAGGTTGTCCCAGGTTCAGGCCTCGTAGAGGTCCCTACTCCGTCTTGTCTGCTCTTGGAATTAATGAAGGAATCGAAGATTACAATGGTGCGTAGATGCAATCTGGCGATAGTTGTGGAAACTAGAGTTGTGTGTGTCCTCCTCGCCACCCCCTCCTGGCCATTATATAAATAGGCCAGGTCTCAGGTAGCAGGTCGAGTCGGTTACAGATTAAGGTTTGCCCTTCAAACTTTGTATCTTTATACCTCTTCTTGTCTCGCAAGTTATCGGTAGTCCGTAGGCCACTCGAAGTCTTCATTAGGCCGTGGCAACACTGTGGGCGTCCATCGTATTTGGACCGTATATACAAGACTCGAGTACGTGTAGGGTATACCCATGTCACCATTTGTGTCAAACAACCATGGATGTCAGAAAGCCCAAAGAGCCCCTAGAATATGCAACTGCCACATGGAGATGGTGAACCTGTAGTGTGACAGAAGAAGTTGCATCACCACACCCAACTGGAGTGTGTGTGGGTCATCAAGGTGTGGATTTTGAGACTCCATAACACAGATGCATTGCTCTGTAGGGACTCCATTTGTGTCAAACAACCATGGTGGTCAGAAATCCTAGAGAGCCCCTAGAATATGCAACTTCTACATGGAGATGGGTGAACCTAAAGTGTGAGAGAAGCAGTTGCATCAACACACCCAACTGGAGTGTGTGTGGGTCATCAAGGTGTGGATTTTGAGACTACATAATACAGATGCATTGATCTCTATGGACTGCATTTGAGTCAAACAAACATGGTGGTCAGAAAGCCAGAGAGCCCCTAGAATATGCAACTACCACATGGAGATGGTGAACCTGCAGTGTGAAAGAAGCAGTTGCAACAACACACCCAACTGCAGTATGTGTGGGTCATCAGTGTGTGGCTTTTGAGACTACGTAACACAGATGCATTGATCTGTAGGGACTCCATTTGTGTCAAACAACCATGGTGGTCAGAAAGCCTAGAGAGCCCCTAGAATATGCAACTGCCACATGGAGATGGGTGCACCTGTAGTGTGACAGAAGCAGTTGCATCACCACACCCAACTGGAGTGTGTGTGGGTCATCAAGGTGTGGCTTTTGAGACTACATAACACAGATGCATTGATCTCTAGGGATTCCATTTGTGTCAAACAACCATGGTGGTCAGAAAGCCCATAGAGCCCCTAGAATATGCAACTACCACATGGAGATGGGTGAACTTATAGTGTGACAGAAGAAGTTGCATCACCACACCCAACTGGAGTGTGTGTGGGTCATCAAGGTTTGGCTTTTGAGACTACATAATGCAGATGCATTGATCTCTAGGGAGTCCATTTGTGTCAAACAGCCATGGTGGTCAGAAAGCCCAGAGAGCCCCTAGAATATGCAACTGCCACATGGAGATGGTGAACCTGCAGTGTGACAGAAGCAGTTGCAATAACACACCCGATTGCAGTATGTGTGGGTCATCAATGTGTGGCTTTTGAGACTACATAACGTAGATGCATTGATCTGTAGGGAGTCCATTTGTGTCAAACAACCATGGTGGTCAGAAAGCCTAGAGAGCCTCTGGAATATGCAAATGCCACATGGAGATGGGTGAACCTGTAGTGTGACAGAAGCAGTTGCATCACCACACCCAACTGGAGTGTCTGTGGGTCATCAAGGTGTGGCTTTTGAGACTACATAACACAGATGCATTGATCTATAGGGACTCCATTTGTTTCAAACAACCATGGTGGTCAGAAAGCCTAGAGAGCCCCTAGAATATGCAACTGCCACATGGAGATGGGTGAACCTGTAGTGTGACAGAAGCAGTTGCATCACCACACCCAACTGGAGTGTGTGTGGGTCATCAAAGTGTGGCTTTTGAGACTACATAACACAGATGCATTGATCTCTAGGGACTCCATTTGTGTCAAACAACCATGGTGGTCAGAAAGCCCAGAGAGCCCCTAGAATATGCAACTGCCACATGGAGATGAGTGAACCTGTAGTGTGACAGAAGAAGTTGCATCACCACACCCAACTGGAGTGTGTGTGGGTCATCAAGGTGTGGATTTTGAGACTCAATAACACAGATGCATTGATCTGTAGGGACTCCATTTGTGTCAAACAACCATGGTGGTCAGAAAGCCCAGAGAGCCCCTAGAATATGCAACTTCCACATAGAGATGGGTGAACCTAAAGTGTGACAGAAGGAGTTGCATGAACACACCCAACTGGAGTGTGTGTTGGACATCAAGGTGTGGCTTTTGAGACTACATAATACAGATGCATTGATCTCTATGGACTGCATTTGAGTCAAACAAACATGGTGGTTAGAAAGCTAGAGAGCCCTTAGAATATGCAACTGCCACATGGAGATGGTGAACCTGCAGTGTGACAGAAGCAGTTGCAGCAACACACCCAACTGCAGTATCTGTGGGTCATCAATGTGTGGCTTTTGAGACTACATAACACAAATGCATTGATCTGTAGGGACTCCATTTGTGTCAAACAACCATGGTGGTCAGAAAGCCTAGAGAGCCCCTGGAATATGCAAATGCCACATGGAGATGGGTGAACCTGTAGTGTGACAGAAGCAGTTGCATCACCACACCCAACTGGAGTGTCTGTGGGTCATCAAGGTGTGGCTTTTGAGACTACAAAACACAGATGCATTGATCTATAGGGAATCCATTTGTGTCAAACAACCATGGTGGTCAGAAAGCCCATAGAGCCCCTAGAATATGCAACTACCACATGGAGATGGGTGAACTTACAGTGTGACAGAAGAAGTTGCATCACCACACCCAACTAGAGTGTGTGTGGGTCATCAAGGTTTGGCTTTTGTGACTACATAACGTAGATGCATTGATCTCTAGGGAGTCCATTTGTGTCAAACAACCATGGTGGTCAGAAAGCCTAGAGAGCCCCTAGAATATGCAACTGCGACATGGAGATGGGTGAACCTGCAGTGTGACATAAGAAGTTGCATCACCACACCCAACTGGAGTGTGTGTGGGTCATCAAGGTGTGGCTTTTGAGACTCCATAACACATATGCATTGATCCGTAGGAACTCCATTTGTGCCAAACAGCCATGGTGGTCAGAAAGCCCACAGAGCCCCTAGAATATGCAACTGCCACATGGAGATAGGTGAACCTATAGTGTGATAGAAGCAGTTGCATCACTACACCCAACTTTAGTGTGTGTGGGTCAACAAGGTGTGGCTTTTTAGACTACATAACACAAATGCATTAATCTGTAGGGATTCTATTTTTGTCAAACAACCATGGTGATCAGAAAGCGTAGAGAGCCCCTAGAAAATGCAACTTCCACATGGAGATGGGTGAACCTATAGTGTCACAAAAGTAGTTGCGTCACCACATCGAACTGGAGTGTGTGTGGGTCATCAAGGTGTGGCTTTTGAGACTACATAACACAGATGGATTGATCTCTAGGGACTCCATCTGTGTCAAACAACCATGGTGGTCAGAAAGCCTAGAGATCCCCTAGAATATGCAACTGCCACATGGAGATGGTGTAGGGTTTCGTAGCATGGAAAACAAAAAATTTCTACCGCATACAAACAAACAAGCCAAGATCTATCTACTAGATTGTAGCAACGAGTCGATGGAATAACTCACCCTCGAAGATTCCAAAGTGTTTAACGAGAGCAGATTCTCGTGGGTGATGTAGTCGTACTCTTTCCGATCTCAAGATCGCGTAGACGATCCTTCCGGCGCCGCGTTCCGGCAGCGCTCCCGCAGTCGGTCACACGTTCGGTACTCGACGAAGACCTTCCTCTCCCTTGTTCCAGTAGGCAGCGGAGGTTGTAGCACTCTCCTCGCAATTCCGGCAGCACAACGGCTTGGGTGGGGCGCCGACTTGGGGAGGAGGGAATCCCTCCCCAACTCGGTTTCCACTTCTCCTCCTCTTTCCAAAAAATTGCCGTTTGACTTTCAAACTAGCCGTTTGACTTTCAAACTAGCCGTTTGACTTTTTAATTTAGGATTTAAATAAACCCTTAATTTTGGATAGCAAAGACACCTAGTACATGATGCAATGATTCCAACTTACAATGACACATTCATGTACCCTCCCCCCCCGGAGTGCCGGACATTCCGGAACCTTCTAGAATGTTCCCGACGAAAACACCGGAACCACTCCCCAATTCCGAAACAGGACTTTCCTTATATGAATCTTATTCTCCGGACCATTCCGGATCTCCTCGTGATATCCCGAATCCCATTCGAGACTCCGAACAACATTCGGTCTCTTTCTCATCATTCCATAACTACTCAAACAACGTCGAATCCTTAAGTGTGTCTCCCTACGGTTCGTGAATTATGCGGACATGATCGAGACACTTCTCCGATCAATAACTAATAGACGAATCTGGAAATTCATATGGCTCCCACATATTTCTACGATTACTTTGTGATCAAATGAACCACTTACATACGATATCAATTTCCCTTTGTCTCACGATAGTTTACTTATCCGAGGTTATGATCGTCGGTATCTCTGCATAAATAGTTCTACCTCGTTACTGATAAGTACTCTTTTCTCGTTCCCGTGATATGTGATCCCTTGTGAGCCAGTCACATGCTTGCAAGCTAATTGGATGACATTTCACCGAGAGGGCCCAGAGTATATCTATCCGTCATATGGATGGACAAATCCCACTCTTGATCCATGTGTTTCAACCAATACTTTCTGAACACTCAATGAAACCTTTATAGCCACCCAGTTACGGTGTGGTGTTTGATGTCATCAAAGCATCCATCCGGCAAAGGTGATATGCATGATCTCATGGTCGTAGGAATCAGATAACTATGTATCAGAAAGCATATAGCAATTGAACTATTAAAATGACTTGATCTTTATGCTACGCTTATCTATAGGAGTATGTCCACCATATCATTCTCCTAACGATATGATCTTGTTGTTAATAACATCTCAATGTTCATGATAGGGAAACCACAATCATCTATTAACCAACAAGCTAGTATTATACAGAGGCTTTACTAGGGACTTCAAATTAGGTTTACAAATCACACAAGTATTAATGTTTCCTTGTTAATACTATTATAGCATGAATGTAAACATTTATCATAAACACAAAGATATAATAAGAACTATATTTATTATTGCCTCTAGGGCATATCTCCAACAGTCTCCCACTTGCACTAGAGTCATCTAATCTAGATTACATGGTAATATACCGAACACCCATGGCAGTTTGGTGCTGGTCATGTTTTGCCCTCGGGAGAGGTTTAGTCAACGGATCCGCCACATTCAGATCTGTGTGTACTTTGCAAATCTTTATATCCCCATCTTGGATATGTTCTCGAATAGCGTGAAAACGTAGCTTGATGTGCTTCAGCTTCTTGTGTGACCTTGGTTCTTGCGCATTGGCTATGGCGCCCATGTTATCACAGTAGATAGACATTGGGTCCAACGCACTAGGAACCACACCCAGCTCTGCAATGAACTCTTTCATCCATATTGCTTCTTGTGAAGCCTCCGAAGCAGCCATGTATTCCGATTCAGTTGAAGATCTCGCCATAATGCTTTGCTTTGCACTCCTCCAGCTAACTGCTGCACCATTCAAAATAAATACGTATCCAGATTGTGATTTAGAATCATCCGGATCGGTGTTCCAACTAGCGTCGGTGTAACCATTAACAACGAGTTGTTCATCACCTCCATAAGAAAGAACCATATCCTTAGTTCTTCTCAAGTACTTAAGGATGTTTTTGACCGCTGTCCAATGATCCACTCCTGGATCACTTTGATATCTGCTAGTCAAACTAACAACATATGCAATGTCGGGTCTAGTACATAGCATGGCATACATTAGAGATCCTATGGCTGAGGCATAGGGAGTCTTACTCATCCTTTCTCTATCTTCTGCCGATGTCGGACTCTGAGTTTTACTCAAGGTTGTATTGGGCAACATGGGCAAGAACCCTTTCTTGCTATCTTCCATTCCAAACCTCTTTAGAACTTTGTCCAAATATGTACTTTGTGACAATGATATTTGGCGTTTTGATCTATCTCTATAAATCTTTATGCCTAATATGTAAGCTGCTTCGCCAAGATCCTTCATTGAAAAACTATTATTCAAATATTCTTTGACACTATTAAGAAGGTCTACATCATTCCCAATCAACAATATGTCATCCACATATAGTATTAAGAATGCTACAGAGCTCCCACTCACCCTTTTGTAAATACAAGCTTCTCCATAAGTTTGTATAAAACCAAAACTTTTGATTACCTTATCAAAATGTTGATTCCAACTTCGGGATGCTTGCTTCAATCCATAGATGGACCCTTGAAGTTTGCATACCTTGTTAGCATCTTTAGGATCGACAAAACCTTTGGGTTGCATCATATACAACTCTTCATCAATGTCACCATTGAGGAGTGCTGTTTTGACATCCATCTGCCATATCTCATAATCGTAATATGCAGCGATTGCTAACATAATCCTTACAGACTTTAGCTTCGCTACTAGTGAGGAAGTCTCATCGTAGTCAACACCTTGAATTTGTCGAAACCCTTTTGCGACAAGTCGAGCTTTATAGACAGTTACATTACCATCAGCATCTGTTTTCTTCTTGAAGATCCATTTGTTCTCGACAGCCTTCCGGCCATCTGGTAAGTCCACCAAAGTCCATACTTGGTTTTCGTACATGGATCCAATCTCGGATTTCATGGCTTCCTGCCATTTATTGGAATCTGGGCTCATCATCGCTTCCTCATATGTATCAGGGTCATCGGTGTTGTCCACCAATAGGACACTCATAACAGGATCATACCAATCTGGAGTGGTACGATTTCTCGTTGACCTGCGAGGCTCTGTAGCAACTTCGACCGAAGTTTCATGATCATCATCATTAGCTTCCTCTCTAATTGGTGCAGGCACCACAGGAACTTCTTCTGGCGCTGCGCTACTCGTAATTTCGAGAGAAGGTTCGACAACCTCGTCGAGTTCTACTTTCCTTCCAGTCACTTCTTTCGAGACAAATTCCTTCTCTAGAAAGGATCCATTCTTGGCAACGAAGATTTTGCCTTCAGATCTATGATAGAAAGTATACCCAATAGTTTCCTTCGGGTATCCTATGAAGACGCATTTTTCCTCTTTGGGTTCAAGCATGTCCGGCTGTAACTTCTTTACATAGGCTTCGCATCCCCAAACTTTAAAGAACGACAATTTAGGTTTCTTCCCAAACCATAATCCATACGGTGTCGTTTTAACGGATTTAGACGATGCCCTATTTAAAGTGAATGCGGCTGATTCTAATGCATAACCCCAAAATGATAGCGGTAAATTTGTAAGTGACATCATAGAACGAACCATATCTAAGAGAGTTCGATTACGACGTTCAGACACACCATTACGCTGTGGTGTTCCCAGCGGTGTCAATTGTGAAAGTATTCCGCATTTCTTCAAATGCTCGCCAAACTCGTAACTTAGATATTCACCTCCATGATCAGAACGTAGAAATTTAATCTTCTTGTCACGTTGATTCTCTACCTCACTTTGAAACTCCTTAAACTTCTCGAAAGTTTCGGACTTATGTTTCATGAAATATATATACCCATATCTACTCAAGTCATCCGTGAAGGTAAGAACATAACGATAACCACCGCGCGATGCTACACTCCTTGGACCACACACATCGGTATGTATGATTTCCAATAAGTCCGTAGCTCGCTCCATCATACCAGAAAATGGAGTCTTAGTCATTTTACCCATCAGACATGCTTCGCATCTTTCAAGTGATTCAAAATCAAGTGATTCAAGAAGTCCATCGGAATGGAGTTTCTTCATACGCTTCACTCCAATGTGACCAAGATGACAGTGCCATATAAAGGTCGAGTTATCGCTTGATTTCAAACGTTTAGCTTCAATGTTATTAATATGTGTATTTCCACCATCGAGATTCAACAAGAATAGACCATCTATCAAAGGTGCATGTGCATAAAACATATTACTCATATAAATTGAACAACCATTATTCTCGGATTTAAACAAGTAACCGTCTCGCAATAAACAAGATCCCGATATAATGTTCATGCTCAACGCAGGCACCAAATAACAATTATTTAAGTATAAAACTAATCCCGATGGTAGATGAAGGGGTAGCGTGCCGACCGCGATCACATCAACCTTTGATCCGTTTCCTACGCGCATCGTCACCTCGTTCTTCACTAGCTTCCGTTTATTCTGCAGCTCCTGTTTCGAGTTACAAATATGAGCAACCGAACCAGTATCAAATACCCAGGCACTACTACGAATACTAGTGAGATACACATCAATAACATGTATATCAGATATACCTTTCTTCTTGATGTTGCCGTTCTTCAAATCCGCCAAGTACTTTGGGCAATTCCTCTTCCAGTGACCTTCTCCTTTGCAGTAAAAGCACTTAGTATCAGGCTTGGGTCCAGCCTTGGTCTTCTTCGTCGGTGTGGCAACTTTCTTGCCACCCTTCTTGAAGTGTCCCTTCTGCTTAGACTTGCCTTTCTTGAATTTGGTGGTCTTATTGACCAACAACACTTGGTGCTCTTTCTTGATCTCCACTTCTGCAGACTTTAACATAGCAAACAGTTCTGGCAACTGCTTGTTCATGTTCTGCATGTTGTAGTTCATCACAAAGTTCTTGTAACTTGGTGGTATTGATTGGAGGACACGGTAAATCCCCAAAGCGTTAGGAATCACTATACCCAAGCTTTGAAGTTTTTTTGCGTGCCCAAACATCTTAAGCACATGCTCACTGACGGAGCTGCCCTCTTCATCTTGCAGTTAAAGAACTTTTCAGAAGCCTCATAACTCTCAATTGCCGCGTGAGTCTCAAAGATCAATTTGAGATCACGGACAATATCATGTGGGTCTGAATTCTCAAACCTTTTCTGAAGCTCCGATTCTAAACCATACAAGATAGCACACTGAACTATGGAGTACTGATTCTTCCGACCAAGGTAAACATTCTTTACTTCATCGGTAGCATCAGCTGCAGGTGGGTCACCCAGCGGTGCATCCAGCACATAGGTCAAATTACCAGTTGTGAGGATAATCCTAAAATTGCGGAACCAATCCACGAAGTTGCTTCCATTGTTTTTCAACTTTTCTTTCTCTAGGAACGCATTATAATTGATGGTAGGGGCTGCCATTGATCTACAACATATTTGCAATAGTTTAGACTAAGTTTATGACAAATTGAGTTCAAATTAATAATAAAGTTTAATCTAGGTGAACTCCCACTCAAAACAACATCCCTCACATTGTTTTAGTGATCACACGAACCAAATCCACCATATCAAAACCGATCATCACGAGAGTTGATATAGTTTCAATGGCGAACAATCGACATGTTCATCATATCTACTATATGATTCATGTTTTACCTTTCGGTGATTCGTGTTCCTGAGACCATGTCTGTACATGCTAGGCTCGTCAAGATCAAACCTTATCTACCGCATAAGCAAATCTGGCTTGCTTACGTTGTATTCACTCGCGGAATCTAACACACCCGATCATCACGTGGTGCTTCGAAACAACAAGCTTTAGCAACGGTGCATACTAAGGGTGAACACTTTAGAACTTGAAATTTATGTGCATGAGGGATCATCTTATAATGCTACCGTCGTCTACTAAGCAATACAAGATGCATAAAGGATTAACATCACATGCAATTCATAATATGTGATATGATATGGCCTTTCTTCTTTGTGCTTCCGATCTCCATCTTCAAGCACGAACATGATCTCCATCATCACCGGCATTGCATCAAGGTCAATAACGCTTCTCCATGGTTGTCGTCCACCGGCTTCAACTATTACAACTACTTTGAATAGACACGCGGGTCTTAACATAAATTAAAGACAACCATATGGCTCCTGCCGGTTGCCAACTTACAATAAGGAACATTGCATACATCAAATATAATCACAATCATGGCCATATCACATCACTGCACACCCCTGCAAAAAAAGTTAGACGCCTCTACTTTCTTTGCATATTTTACGTGGTTTGGGGCTTTCAATAAGTGTCGTTCTAATTTACGAACAAGAACCACAACATTGATACTAGTATTGTTAATCACCCGTTGTAAATTGGATCTCCACTATGCTGGGAGAAACAGGCACCCGCAAAGCCACTTATGCAATACGAGTTGCATGTCAAGCATGGAGCAAGTCTCATGAACGATGTCATGTAAGGTTAGCCCGGGCCGCTTCATCCCAACATCCCGCAAGATGCAAAGTACACAAGAAGCAATCGACAATAAAAGCATCAATGCCCACAATGACCATTGTGTTCTACTCGTGCAACAGATCTACATATAGACACGACTATGATACCACTGTAGGGTTTCGTAGCATGGAAAACAAAAAATTTCTACCGCATACAAACAAACAAGCCAAGATCTATCTACTAGATTGTAGCAACGAGTCGATGGAATAACTCACCCTCGAAGATTCCAAAGTGTTTAACGAGAGCAGATTCTCGTGGGTGATGTAGTCGTACTCTTTCCGATCTCAGGATCGCGTAGACGATCCTTCCGGCGCCGCGTTCCGGCAGCGCTCCCGCAGTCGGTCACACGTTCGGTACTCGACGAAGACCTTCCTCTCCCTTGTTCCAGCAGGCAGCGGAGGTTGTATCACTCTCCTCGCAATTCCGGCAGCACAACGGTGTGGTACCGGAAGTAGAGGGGAGATCTCGCAGGGCTTCGCCTTAAGCCGGAGCGAGTATGGTGGAGTATGAGAGAGCTTTGGTGATCTAGGGTTTAGACACACCAATTAGAAAGCTCTAAACCGGAGGCTAGGGCAATTGGAAGCTCTAACTTGACGGCTTGGGAGAAATCCCTAGGCTGTGGCTAGGGTTTAGGTTTAGAGGAGAGGGACTTGTATGCTAGGAGGGAGCCCTGCCCCTCCTTATATAGGTGGAGGGGCTGGCCGGCCAAGGGGAGGGAGTGGAGTCCCTCCCCAACTCGGCTTGGGTGGGGCACCGGCTTGGGGAGGAGGGAATCCCTCCCCAACTCGGTTTCCACTTCTCCTCCTCTTTCCAAAAAATTGCCGTTTGACTTTCAAACTACCTGTTTGACTTTTCAATTTAGGATTTAAATAAACCCTTTATTTTGTACAGCAAAGACACCTAGTACATGATGCAATCATTCCAACTTACAATGACACATTCATGTACCCTCCCCCCCCCGGAGTGCCGGACATTCCGGAACCTTCTAGAATGTTCCCGACGAAAACACCGGAACCATTCCCCAATTCCGAAACAGGACTTTCCTTATATGAATCTTATTCTCCGGACCATTCCGGATCTCCTCGTGATATCCCGAATCCCATTCGAGACTCCGAACAACATTCGGTCTCTTTCTCATCATTCCATAACTACTCAAACAATGTCGAATCCTTAAGTGTGTCTCCCTACGGTTCGTGAATTATACGGACATGATCGAGACACTTCTCCGATCAATAACTAATAGAGGAATCTGGAAATTCATATGGCTCCCACATATTTCTACGATTACTTTGCGATCAAATGAACCACTTACATACGATATCAATTTCCCTTTGTCTCACGATAGTTTACTTATCCGAGGTTATGATCGTCGGTATCTCTGCATACCTAGTTCAACCTCGTTACTGATAAGTACTCTTTTCTCGTTCCCGTGATATGTGATCCCTTGTGAGCTAGTCACATGCTTGCAAGCTAATTGGATGACATTTCACTGAGAGGGCCCAGAGTATATCTATCCGTCATATGGATGGACAAATCCCACTCTTGATCCATGTGTTTCAACCAATACTTTCTGAACACTCAATGACACCTTTATAGCCACCCAGTTACGGTGTGGTGTTTGATGTCATCAAAGCATCCATCCGGCAAAGGTGATATGCATGATCTCATGGTTGAAGGAATCAGATAACTATGTATCAGAAAGCATATAGCAATTGAACTAGTAAAATGACTTGATCTTTATGCTACGCTTATCTATAGGAGTATGTCCACCATATCATTCTCCTAACGATATGATCTTGTTGTTAATAACATATCAATGTTCATGATAGGGAAACCACAATCATCTATTAACCAACAAGCTAGTATTATGCAGAGGCTTTACTAGGGACTTCAAATTAGGTTTACAAATCACACAAGTATTAATGTTTCCTTGTTAATACTATTATAGCATGAATGTAAACATTTATCATAAACACAAAGATATAATAATAACTATATTTATTATTGCCTCTAGGGCATATCTCCAACAGATGGGTCAACCTATAGTGTGATAGAAGCAGTTGCTTCACCACACCCAACTGGAGCATGTTTGGGTCATCAAGGTGTGGCTTTTGAGACTACATAACACAGATGCATTTATCTCTAGGGACTCCATTTGACGAGGGTTTAACTCATCAATTCCCATTGTTATGGACATGGGTTTTTGGGAAGGAGGGAGCACTGGAAGCATCAATCGGCTAGCAAACAAGCACACATGGGCGCAAGGTTGTCCCAGGTTCAGGCCTCGTAGAGGTCCCTACTCCGTCTTGTCTGCTCTTGGAATTAATGAAGGAATCGAAGATTACAATGGTGCGTAGATGCAATCCGGCGAGAGTTATGGAAACTAGGGTTGCGTGTGTCCTCCTCGCCGCTCCCTCCTAGCCATTATATAAATAGGCCAGGTCTCAGGTAGCGGGTCGATTTGGTTACAGATTAGGGTTTGCCCTTCAAACTTTGTATCTTTAGACCTCTTTTTGTCTCGCAAGTTATCGGTAGTCCGTAGGCCACTCGAAGTCTTCATTAGGCCGTGGCAACACTGTGGGCGTCCATCGTATTTGGACCATATATACAAGCCTGGAGTACCTGTAGGGTATACCCATGTCACCATTTGTGCAAACAACCATGGATGTCAGAAAGCCCAGAGAGCCCCTAGAATATGCAACTGCCACATGGAGATGGTGAACCTGTAGTGTGACAGAAGTAGTTGCATCACCATACCCAACTGGAGTGTGTGTGGGTCATCAAGGTGTTGCTTTTGAGACTCCATAACACAGATGCATTGATCTGTAGGGACTCCATTTGTGTCAAACAACCATGGTGGTCAGAAAGCCCATAGAGCCCCTAGAATATGCAACTGTCACATGGAGATGGGTGAACCTGTAGTGTGACAGAAGCAGTTGCATCACCACACCCAACTGGAGTGTGTGTGGGTCATCAAGGTGTGGATTTTGGGACTACATAACATAGATGCATTGATCTGTAGGGACTCCATTTGTGTCAAACAACCATGGTGGTCAAAAAGCCTAGAGATCCGCTAGAATATGCAACCGCCACATGGAGATGGGTGAACCTATAGTGTGATAGAAGCAGTTGCGACACCACACCCAACTGGAGCATGTGCGGGTCATCAAGGTGTGGCTTTTGAGACTACATAACACAGATGCATTTATCTCTAGGGACTCCATTTGACGAAGGTTTAACTCATCAATGCCCATTGTTTTGGACTTGGGTTTTTGAGAAGGAGGGAGCACTGGAAGCATCAATCGGCTAGCAAACAAGCACACATGGGCGCAAGGTTGACCCAGGTTCAGGCCTCGTAGAGGTCCCTACTCTGTCTTGTCTGCTCTTCGAATTAATGAAGGAATCGAAGATTACAATGGTGCGTAGATGAAATCTGGCGAGAGTTGTAGAAACTAGGGTTGCGTGTGTCCTCCTCGCCGCCCCCTCCTAGCCATTATATAAATAGGCCAGGTCTCAGGTAGCAGGTCGAGTCGGTTACAGATTAGGGTTTGCCCTTCAAACTTTGTATCTATAGACCTCTTCTTGTCTCGCAAGTTATCGGTAGTCCGTAGGCCACTCGAAGTCTTCATTAGGCCGTGGCAACACTGTGGGCGTCCATCGTATTTGGACCGTATATACAAGACTCGAGTACCTGTAGGGTATACCCATGTCACCATTTGTGTCAAACAACCATGGATGTCAGAAATCCAAGAGAGCCCCTAGAATATGCAACGGCCACATGCAGATGGTGAACCTGTAGTGTGACAGAAGCAGTTGCATCACCACACCCAACTGGAGTGTGTGTGAGTCATCAAGGTGTGGCATTTGAGACTACATGATAGAGATGCAATGATCTGTAGGGACTCCATTTGTGTCAAACAACCATGGTGGTCCGAAATCCTAGAGAATAACTAGAATATGCAACTGCCACATGGAGATGGGTGAACCTGCAGTGTGACAGAAGCTGTTGCATCACCACACCCAACTAGAGTGTGTGTGGGTCATCAAGTTGTGGCTTTTGAGACTCCATAAAACAGATGCATTGATTTGTAGGGACTCCACTTGTGTCAAACAACCATGGTGGTCAGAAAGCCCACAGAGCCCCTAGAATATGCAACTGCCACATGGAGATGGGTGAACCTGCAGTGTGACAGAAGCAGTTGCATCACCACACCCAACTTGACTGTGTGTGGGTAATCAATGTGTGGCTTTTGAGACTACATAACACAGATGCATTGATCGGTAGGGACTCCATTTGTCTCAAACAAGCATGGTGGTCAGCAAGCGCAGAGAGACCCTAGAATATGCAACTGCCACATGGAGATGGGTGAATCTGCAGTGTGACAGAAGTAGTTGCACTACCACACCCAACTAGAGTGTGTGTGGGTCATCAAGGTGTGGGTTTTGACACTATGTAAGACAGATGTATTGATCTGTAGGGACTCCATTTGTGTCAAACAACCATGGTGGTCAGAAAGCCCAGAGAGCCCCTAGAATATGCAACTGCCACATGGAGATTGTGAACCTGAAGTGTGACAGAAGCAGTTGCATCACCACACCCAACTGGAGTGTGTGTGGGTCATCAAGGTGTGGCTTTTGAGACTACATAACACAGTTGCATTTATCTCTCGGGACTCCATTTGACGAGGGTTTAACTCATCAATGCCCATTGTTATGGACTTGGGTTTTTGAGAAGGAGGGAGCACTGGAAGCATCAATCGGCTAGGAAACAAGCACACATAGGCGCAAGGTTGACCTAGGTTCAGGCCTCGTAGAGGTCCCTACTCCATCTTGTCTGCTCTTGGAATTAATGAAGGAATCGAAGATTACAATGGTGCGTAGATGCAATCTGGCGAGAGTTGTGGAAACTAGGGTTGCGTGTGTCCTCCTCGCCGCCCCCTCCTGGCCATTATATAAATAGGCTAGGTCTCAGGTAGCAGGTCGAGTCGGTTACAGATTAAGGTTTGCCCTTCAAACTTTGTATATTTATACCTCTTCTTTTCTCGCAAGTTATCGGTAGTCCATAGGCCACTCGAAGTCTTCATTAGGCCGTTGCAACACTGTGGGCGTCCATCGTATTTGGACCGTATATACAAGACTCGAGTACCTGTAGGGTATACCCATGTCACCATTTGTGTCAAACAACCATGGATGTCAGAAATCCAAGAGAGTCCCTAGAATATGCAACGGCCACATGCAGATGGTGAACCTGTAGTGTGACAGAAGCAGTTGCATCACCACACCCAACTGGAGTGTGTGTGAGTCATCAAGGTGTGGCATTTGAGACTACATGATAGAGATGCAATGATCTGTAGGGACTCCATTTGTGTCAAACAACCATGGTGGTCCGAAATCCTAGAGAATAACTAGAATATGCAACTGCCACATGGAGATGGGTGAACCTGCAGTGTGACAGAAGCTGTTGCATCACCACACCCAACTAGAGTGTGTGTGGGTCATCAAGTTGTGGCTTTTGAGACTCCATAAAACAGATGCATTGATTTGTAGGGACTCCACTTGTGTCAAACAACCATGGTGGTCAGAAAGCCCACAGAGCCCCTAGAATATGCAACTGCCACATGGAGATGGGTGAACCTGCAGTGTGACAGAAGCAGTTGCATCACCACACCCAACTTGACTGTGTGTGGGTAATCAATGTGTGGCTTTTGAGACTACATAACACAGATGCATTGATCGGTAGGGACTCCATTTGTCTCAAACAAGCATGGTGGTCAGCAAGCTCAGAGAGACCCTAGAATATGCAACTGCCACATGGAGATGGGTGAATCTGCAGTGTGACAGAAGTAGTTGCATTACCACACCCAACTAGAGTGTGTGTGGGTCATCAAGGTGTGGGTTTTGACACTATGTAAGACAGATGTATTGATCTGTAGGGACTCCATTTGTGTCAAACAACCATGGTGGTCAGAAAGCCCAGAGAGCCCCTAGAATATGCAACTGCCACATGGAGATTGTGAACCTGAAGTGTGACAGAAGCAGTTGCATCACCACACCCAACTAGAGTGTGTGTGGGTCATCAAGGTGTGGCTTTTGAGACTACATAACACAGTTGCATTTATCTCTCGGGACTCCATTTGACGAGGGTTTAACTCATCAATGCCCATTGTTATGGACTTGGGTTTTTGAGAAGGAGGGAGCACTGGAAGCATCAATCGGCTAGGAAACAAGCACACATAGGCGCAAGGTTGACCCAGGTTCAGGCCTCGTAGAGGTCCCTACTCCGTCTTGTCTGCTCTTGGAATTAATGAAGGAATCGAAGATTACAATTGTGCGTAGATGCAATCTGGCGAGAGTTGTGGAAACTAGGGTTGCGTGTGTCCTCCT
Organism: Avena sativa; assembly: GCA_916181665.1. Lineage (NCBI taxonomy): Eukaryota > Viridiplantae > Streptophyta > Magnoliopsida > Poales > Poaceae > Avena > Avena sativa. Next base: position 328,765,491 of record OV702289.1, read on the forward strand.
CGCCGCCCCCTCCTGGCCATTATATAAATAGGCCAGGTCTCAGGTAGCAGGTCGAGTCGGTTACAGATTAAGGTTTGCCCTTCAAACTTTGTATATTTATACCTCTTCTTTTCTCGCAAGTTATCGGTAGTCCATGGGCCACTCGAAGTCTTCATTAGGCCGTTGCAACACTGTGGGCGTCCATCGTATTTGGACCGTATATACAAGACTCGAGTACCTGTAGGGTATACCCATGTCACCATTTGTGTCAAACAACCATGGATGTCAGAAAGCCCAGAGAGCCCCAAGAATATGCAACTGCCACATGGAGATGGTGAACCTGTAGTGTGACAGAAGTAGTTGCATCACCACACCCAACTGGAGTGTGTGTCGGTCATCAAGGTGTGGCATTTGAGACTACATGAGAGAGATGCATTGATCTGTAGGGACTCCATTTGTGTCAAACAACCATGGTGGTCAGAAATCCGAGAGAGTCCCTAGAATATGCAACTGCCACATGGAGATGGGTGAACCCGTAGTGTGATAGAAGCAATTGCATCACCACACCCAACTAGAGTGTGTGTGGGTCATCAAGTTGTGGCTTTTGATACTGCATAACAGAGATGCATTGATTTGTAGGGACTCCACTTGTGTCAAACAACCATGGTGGTCAGAAAGCCCACAGAGCCCCTAGAATATGCAACTGCCACATGGAGATGGGTGAACCTGCAGTGTGACAGAAGCAGTTACTACATAACACAGATGCATTGATCTGTAGGGACTCCATTTGTGTCAAACAACCATGGTGGTCAGAAAGCCCAGAGAGCCCCTAGAATATGCAACTGCCACATGGAGATGGGTGAATCTGCAGTGTGACAGAAGCAGTTGCATCACCACACCCAACTAGAGTGTGTGTGGGTCATCAATGTGTGGGTTTTGATACTATGTAGGACAGATGAATTGATCTGTAGGGACTCCATTTGTGTCAAACAACCATGGTGGTCAGAAAGCCCAGAGAGCCCCTAGAATATGCAATTGCCACATGGAGATTGTGAACCTGAAGTGTGACGGAAGCAGTTGCATCACCACACCCAACTGGAGTGTGTGTGGGTCATCAAGGTGTGGCTTTTGAGACTACATAACACAGGTGCATTGATCTGTAGGGACTCCATTTGTGTCAAACAACCATGGTGGTTATAAAGCACAGAGAGCCCCTAGAATATGCAACTGCCAAATGGAGATGGGTGAAACTGCACTGTGACAGAAGCAGTTACATCACCACACCCAATTGGAGAGTGTGTGGGTCATCAAGGTGTGGCTTTTGAGAAACCATTACATAGATGCATTGATCTGTAGGGACTCAATTTGTGTCAAACAACCATGGTGGTCAGAAATCGTAGAGAGCCCCTAGAATATGCAACTTCCACATGGAGATGGGTGAACCTGCAGCGTGACAGAAGCAGATGAATCACCACACCCAACTAGAGTGTGTGCGGGTCATCAGGGTGTGCCTTTTGAGAATACATAACACAGATGCATTGATCTTTAGGGACTCCATTTGTGTCAAACAACCATGGTGGTCCAAAAGCCCAGAGAGCCCCTAGAATATGCCCCTTCCACATGGAGATGGTGAACCTGGAGTGTGACAGAAGCAGTTGCATCACCACACCTAACTGGAGTGTGTGTGGGTCATCAAGTTGTGTCTTTTGAGACTCTATAACACAAATGCATTGATCTGTAGGGACTCCACTTGTGTCAAACAACCATGGTGGTCAGAAAGCCCATAGAGCCCCTAGAATATGCAACTGCCACATGGAGATGGGTGAACCTGCAGTGTGACAGAAGCAGTTGCATCACCACACCGAACTGAGTGTGTGTGGGTCATCAAGGTGTGGCTTTTGAGACTACATAACACAGATGCATTGATCTCTAGGGACTCCATTTGTGTCAAACAACCATGGTGGTCAGAAAGCACAGATAGCACCTAGAATATACAACTGCCACATGGAGATGAGTGAACCTGTAGTGGGACAGAACCAGTTGCATAACCACACCCAACTGGAGTGTGTGTGGGTCATCAAGGTGTGCCTTTTGAGACTATATAACACAGATGCATTGATCTGTAGGGACTCCATTTTTCTCAAACAACAATGGTGGTCAGAAATCCCAGAGAGCTCGTAGAATATGCAACTGCCACACGGAGATGGGTGAACCTACAGTGTGACAGAAGCAGTTGCATCACCACACCCAACTGGAGTGTGTGTGGGTCATCAAGGTGTGGATTTTGAGACTACATAACGCAGATGCATTGATCTCTAGGGACTCCATTTGTGTTAAACAACCATGGTGGTCAGAAAGCCCAGAGAGCCCCTAGAATATGCAACTGCCACATGGAGATGGGTGAATCTGTAGTGTGACAGAATCAGTTGCATCACCACATCCAACTGGAGTGTGTGTGTCGGTCATCAAGGTGTGGCTTTTGAGACAACATAACATAGATGCATTGATCTCTTGGGACTCCATTTGTGTCAAACAACCATGGTGGTCAGAAATCCCAGAGAACCCCTAGAATATGCAATTGCCACAGGGAGATGGGTGAACCTAAAGTGTGACAGAAGCAGTTGGATCATTACACCCAACTGGAGTGTGTGTGGGTCATCAAGGTGTGCCTTTTGAGACTACATAACACATAAGCAGTGATCTGTAGGGACTCCATTTGTGTCAAACAACCATGGTGGTCAGAAAGCCCAGTGAGCCCCTAGAATATGCATCTGCCACATGGAGATGGGTGAACCTGCAGTGTGACAGAAGCAGTTGCATCACCACACTTATCTTGAGTGTTTGTGGGTCATCAAGGTGTGGATTTTGAGACTACATAACATAGATGCATTGATCTCTAGGGAGTCCATTTGTGTTAAACAACCATGGTGGTCAAAAAGCCCATAGAGCCCCTAGAATATGCAACTGCCACATGGAGATGGGTGAACCTGTAGTGTGACAGAAGTGGTTGCATCACCACACCCAACTGGAGTGTGTGTGGGTCATCAATGTGTGGCTTTTGAGACTACATAACGCAGATGCATTGATCTCTAGGGACTCCATTTGCGTCAAATAACCACGGTGGTCAGAAAGCCCAGAGAGCCCCTAGAATATGCAACTGCCACTGGAGATGGGTGAACCTGTAGTGTGACAGAAGCAGTTCCATCACCACATCCAACTGGAGTGTGTGTGGGTCATCAAGGTGTGGCTTTTGAGACTCCATAACACAGATGCATTGATCTGTAGGGACTCCATTTGTGTCAAACAACGATGGTGGTCAGAAATCCTAGAGAGCCCCTAGAATATGCAACTTCCACATGGAGTTGGGTGAACCTGAAGTGTGACAGAAGCAGTTGCATCACCACACCCAACTGGAGTGTGTGTGGGTCATCGAGGTGTGGCTTTTGAGACTACATAATACAGATGCATTGATCTGTAGGGACTCCATTCGTATCAACCAACCATGGTATTCAGAAAGTCTAGAGAGTCCCTAGGATATGCAACTTCCACATGGAGATGGGTGAACCTGAAGTGTGACAGAAGCAGTTGCATCACTACACCCAACTGGAGTGTGTGTGGGTCATCAAGGTGTGGCTTTTGAGACTACATAACACATATGCATTGATCTGTAGGGACTCCATTTGTGTCAAACAACCATGGTGGTTAGAAAGCCTAGAGAGCCCCTAAAATATGCAACTGCCACATGGAGATGGTGAACCTGCAGTCTGACAGAAGCAGTTGCGTCACCACACCTAACTGGAGTGTGTGTGGGTCATCAAGGTGTGGCTTTTCAGACTCCATAACGCAGATGCATTGATCTGTATGGACTCCATTTGTGTCAAACAACCATGGTGGTCTGAAAGCCCATAGAGCCCCTAGAATATGCAACTGTCACATGGAGATGGGTGAACCTGTAGTGTGACAGAAGCAGTTGCATCACCACACCCAACTGGAGTGTGTGTGGGTCATCAAGGTGTGGATTTTGGGACTAAATAACATAGATGCATTGATATGTAGGGACTCCATTTGTGTCAAACAACCATGGTGGTCGGAAAGCCCAGAGATCCCCTAGAATATGCAACTGCCACATGGAGATGGGTGAACCTATAGTGTGATAGAAGCAGTTGCGACACCACACCCAACTGGAGCATGTGTGGGTCATCAAGGTGTGGCTTTTGAGACTACATAACACAGATGCATTGATCTCTAGGGACTCCATTTGACGAGGGTTTAACTCATCAATGCCCATTGTTATGGACTTGGGTTTTTGAGAAGGAGGGAGCACTGGAAGCATAAATCGGCTAGCAAACAAGCACACATGGGTGCAAGGTTTACCCAGGTTCAGGCCTCGTAGAGGTCCCTATTCCGTCTTGTATGCTCTTGGAATTAATGAAGGAATCGAATATTACAATGGTGCGTAGATGCAAACTGGCGAGAGTTGTGGAAACTAGGGTAGCGTGTGTCCTCCTCGCCGCCCCCTCCTGGCCATTATATAGATAGGCCAGGTCTCAGGTACAAGTCGAGTCTGTTACAGATTAGGGTTTGCCCTTCAAACTTTGTATCTTTAGACCTCTTCTTGTCTCGCAAGTTATCGGTAGTCCGTAGGCCACTCAAATCCTTCATTAGGCCGTGGCAACACTGTGGGCGTCCATCGTATTTGGACCGTATATACAAGACTCGAGTACCTGTAGGGTATACCCATGTCACCATTTGTGTCAAACAACCATGGATGTTAGAAAGGCCAAAGAGCCCCTAGAATATGCAACTGCCACATGGAGATGGTGAACCTGTAGTGTGACAGAAGTAGTTGCATCACCACACCCAACTGGAGTGTGTGTGGGTCATCAAGGTGTAGTATTTGAGACTACATGACAGAGATGCATTGATCTGTAGGGACTCCATTTGTGTCAAACAACCATGGTGGTCAGAAATCCCAGAGAGTCCATAGAATATGCAACTGCCACATGGATATGGCTAAACGTGCAGTGTGACAGAAGCAGCTGCATCACCACACCCAACTTGAGTGTGTGTGGGTAATCAATGTGTGGCTTTTGAGACTACATAACACAGATGCATTGATCTGTAGGGACTCCATTTGTGTCAAACAACCATGGTGGTCCGAAAGCCCAGAGAGCCCCTAGAATATGCAACTGCCACATGGAGATGGGTGAATTTGCAGTGTGACAGAAGTAGTTGCATCACCACACCCAACTAGAGTGTGTGTGGGTCATCAAGGTGTGGGTTTTGACACTATGTAACACATATGCATTGATCTGTAGGGACTCCATTTGTGTCAAACAACAATTGTGGTCAGAAATCCCAGAGAGCCAATATAATATGCAACTGCCACATGGAGATTATGAACCTGAAGTGTGACAGAAGCAGTTGCATCACCACACCCAACTGGAGTGTGCATGGGTCACCAAGGTGTGGCTTTTGAGACTACATAACACAGATGCATTGATCTGTAGGGACTCCATTTGTGTTAAACAACCATGGTGGTTATAAAGCCCAGAGAGCCCCTATAATATGCAACTGCCACATGGAGATGGGTGAACCTGCACTGTGACAGAAGCAGTTACATCACCACACCCAACTGGAGTGTGTGTGGGTCATCAAGGTGTGGATTTTGAGAAACCATAACACATGTGCATTGATCTGTAGGGACTCCATTTGTGTCAAACAACCATGGTGGTCAGAAATCCTAGAGAGCCCCTAGAATATGCAACTTCCACATGGAGATGGGTGAACCTGCAGTGTGACAGAAGCAGTTGAATCACCACACCCAACTAGAGTGTGTGTGGGTCATCAGGGTGTGGCTTTTGAGACTACATAACACAGATGCATTGATCTTTAGGGACTCCATTTGTGTCAAACAACCATGGTGGTCCGAAAGCCCAGAGAGCCCCTAGAATATGCAACTGCCACATAGAGATGGTGAACCTGGAGTGTGACAGAAGCAGTTGCATCACCACACCTAACTGGTGTGTGTGTGGGTCATCAAGTTGTGGCTTTTCAGACTCCATAACACAAATGCATTGATCTGTAGGGACTCCACTTGTGTCAAACAACCCTGGTGGTCAGAAAGCCCACAGAGCCCCAAGAATATGCAACTGCCACATGGAGATGGGTGAACCTGAAGTGTGACAGAAGCAGTTGCATTACCACACTGAACTGGAGTGTGTGTGGGTCATCAAGGTGTGGCTTTTGAGACTACATAACACAAATGCATTGATCTGTAGGGACTCCATTTGTGTCAAACAACCATGGTGGTCCCGAAGCCCAGAGAGCCCCTGGAATATGCAACTGCCACATGGAGATGGTGAACCTGGAGTGTGACAGAAGCAGTTGCATCACCACACCGAACTGGAGTGTGTGTGGGTCATCAAGGTGTGGCTTTTGAGACTACATAACACAGATCCATTGATCTGTAGGGACTCCATTTGTGTCAAACAACCATGGTGGTCAGAAAGCCTAGAGAGCCCCTAGAATATGCAACTGCCACATGGAGATGGTGAACCTGGAGTGTGACAGAAGTAGTTGCGTCACCACACCCAACTGGAGTGTGTGTGGGTCATCAAGGTGTGGGTTTTGACACTACATAACACAGATGCATTGATTTGTAGGGACTCCATTTGTGTCAAACAACCATAGTGGTTATAAAGCCCAGAGAGCCCCTAGAATATGAAACTGCCACATGGAGCTGGGTTAACCTGCATTATGACAGAAGCAGTTGCATCACCACACCCAGCTGGAGTGTGTGTGGGTCATCAAGGTGTTGCTTTTGAGACTACATAACACAGATGCATTGATCTGTAGGGACTCCATTTGTGTTAAACAACCATGGTGGTCAGAAAGCCCAGAGAGCCCCTAGATATGCAACTGCCATATGGAGATGGGTGAACCTATAGTGTGATAGAAGCACTTGCGACACCACACCCAACTGGAGCATGTGTGGGTCATCAAGGTGTGGCTTTTGAGACTACATAACACAGATGCATTGATCTCTAGGGACTCCATTTGACGAGGGTTTAACTCATCAATGCCCATTGTTATGGACTTGGGTTTTTGAGAAGGAGGGAGCACTGGAATCATCAATCGGCTAGCAAACAAGCACACAGGGGCGCAAGGTTTACCCAGGTTCAGGCCTCGTAGAGGTCCATACTCCGTCTTGTCTGCTCTTGGAATTAACGATGGAATCGAAGATTACAATGGTGCGTAGATGCAATCTGGCGAGAGTTGTGGAAACTAGGGTTGCGTGTGTCCTCCTAGCCGTCCCCTCCTGGCCATTATATAGATAGGCCAGGTCTCAGGTAGTAGGTCAAGTCGGTTACAGATTAGGGTTTTCCCTTCAAACTTCGTATCTTTAGACCTCTTCTTGTCTTGCAAGTTATCGGTAGTCCGTAGGCCACTCAAAGTCTTCATTAGGCCGTGGCAACACTGTGGGCGCCCACTGTATTTGGACCGTATGTACAAGACTCGAGTCACTATAGGTTATACCCATGTCACCATCTGTGTTAAACAACCATGGATGTCAGAAAGCCCAGAGACCCCTAGAATATGAAACTGCCACATGGAGATGGTGAACCTGTAGTGTGACAGAAGTAGTTGCATCACCACACCCAACTGGAGTGTGTGTGGGTCATCAAGGTGTGGCTTTTGAGACTACATGATAGAGATGCATTGATCTATAGGGACTCCATTTCTGTCAAACAACCATGGTGGTCAGAAATCCCAGAGAGTCCCTAGAATATGCAACTGCCACATGGAGATGAGTAAACCTGCAGTGTGACAGAAGTAGTTGCATCACCACACCCAACTAGAGTGTGTGTGGGTGATCAAGTTGTGGCTTTTGAGACTCCATAACACAGATGCATTGATTCTTGTGTCAAACAACCATGGTGGTCAGAAAGCCCACAGAGCCCCTAGAATATGCAACTGCCACATGGAGATGGGTGAACCTGCAGTGTGACAGAAGCAGTTGCATCACCACACTTAACTTGAGTGTGTGTGAGTCATTAAGGTGTGGCTTTTGAGACTACATAACGCAGATGCATTGATCTCTAGGGAGTCCATTTGCGTCAAATAACCATGGTGGTCAGAAAGCCCAGAGAGCCCCTAGAATATGCAACTGCCACATGGAGATGGGTGAATCTGCAGTGTGACAGAAGTAGTTGCATCACCACACCCAACTAGAGTGTGTGTGGGTCATCAAGGTGTGGGCTTTGACACTACGTAACACAAATGCATTGATCTGTAGGGACTCCATTTGTGTCAAACAACCATGGTGGTCAAAAAGCCTAGAGAGCCCCTACAATATCCAACTGCCACATGGAGATTGTGAACCTGAAGTGTGACAGAAGCAGTTGCATCACCACACCCAACTGGAGTGTGTGTGGGTCATCAAGGTGTGCCTTTTGAGACTACATAACACAGATGCATTGATCTGTAGGGACTCCATTTGTGTCAAACAACCTTGGTGGTTATAAAGCCCAGAGAGCCCCTAGAATATGCAAATGCCACATGGAGATGGGTTTACCTGCACTGCGACAGAAGCAGTTACATCACCACACCCAACTGGAGTGTGTGTGGGTCATAAAGGTGTGGCTTTTAAGAATTCATAACACAGATGCATTGATCTGTAGGGACTCCATTTCTGTCAAACAACCATGATTGTCAAAAAGCCTAGAGAGCCCCTAGAATATGCAACTGCCACATGGATATGGGTGAACCTGCAGTGTGACAGAAGCAGTTGCATCACCACACCCAACTAGAGTGTGTGTGGGTCATCAGGGTGTGGCTTTTGAGACTACATAACACAGATGCATTGATCTGTAGGGACTCCATTTGTGTCAAACAACCATGGTGGTCCGAAAGCCAGAGAGCCCCTAAATATGCAATTGTCACATGGAGATGGTGAACCTGGAGTGTGACAGAAGAAGTTGCATCACCACACCTAACTGGAGTGTGTGTGGGTCATCAAGTTGTGGCTTTTTAGACTCCATAACACAGATGCATTGATCTGTAGGGACTCCACTTGTGTCAAACAACCATGGTGGTCAGAAAGCCCACAAAGCCCCTAGAATATGCAACTGCCACATGTAGATGGGTGAACCTGCACTGTGATAGAAGCAGTTGCATCACCACACCGAACTGGAGTGTGTGTGGGTCATCAAGGTGTGGCTTTTGAGACTACATAACACAGATGCATTGATCTGTAGGGACACCATTTGTGTCAAACAACCATGGTGGTCAGAAAGCCTAGAGAGCCCCTAGACTATGCAACTGCCACATGGAGAAGGTGAACCAGGAGTGTGACAGAAGTAGTTGCATCACCACACCCAACTGGAGTGTGTGTGGGTCATCAAGGAGTAGTTTTTGACACTACATAACACAAATGCATTGATCTTTAGGGACTCCATTCGTGTCAAACAACCATGGTGGTGAGAAAGCCCAGAGAGCCCCTAGAATATGCAACTGCCACATGGAGATGGTGAACCTGAAGTGTGACAGAACCAGTTGCATCACCACACCCAACTGGAGTGTGTGTGGGTCATCAAGGTGTGGCTTTTGATACTACGTAACACATATGCATTGATCTGTATGGACTCCATTTGTGTCAAACAACCATAGTGGTTATCAATACCAGAGAGCCCCTAGAATATGAAACTTCCACATGGAGATAGGTGAACCTGCAGTATGACAGAAGCAGTTGCATCAGCACACCCAACTGGAGTGAGTGTGGGTCATCAAGGTGTGGCTTTTGAGACTACATAACACAGATGCATTGATCTCTAGGGACTTGATTTGTGTCAAACAACCATGGTAGTCAGAAAGCCTAGAGAGCCCCTAGAATATGCAACTGCCACATGGAGATGGGTGAACCTATAGTGTGACAGAAGCAATTGCATCACTACACCCAACTAGATTGTGTGTGGGTCATCAAGGTGTGGCTTTTGAGACTGCATAACACAGATGCATTGATCTGTAGGGATTCCATTTAAGTCAAACAACCATGGCGGTCAGAAAGCCCAGAGAGCCCCTAGAATATGCAACTGTCACATGGAGATGGTGAACCTGCAGTGGGACAGAAGAAGTTGCATCAAGGTGAACCTACAATGTGACAGAAGCAGTTGCATCACCACACCCAACTAGAGTGTGTGTGGGTCATCAAGGTCTGGCTTTTGAGACTAGATAACACAGATGCATTGATCTGTAGGGTCTACATTTATGTCAAACTACCATGGTGGTCAGAAAGCCCAGAGAGCCCCTAGGATATGCAACTGCCACATGGAGATGGGTGAACCTGCAGTGTGATAGAACCTGTTGCATCACCACACCCTACTGGAGTGTGTGGGTCATCAAGGTATGGCTTTTGAGACTACATAACATAGATGCATTGATCTGTAGGGACTCCATTTGTGTCAAACAACCATGGTGCTCAGAAAGCCCAGAGAGCCCTTAGAATATGCAACTGCCACATGGAGATGGGTGTACCTATAGGTTGACAGAAGTAGTTGCATCACCACACCCAACTAGATTGTGTGTGGGTCATCAAGGTGTGGGTTTTGATACTACATAACACAAATGCATTGATCTTTAGGGACTCCATTCGTGTCAAACAACCATGGTGGTGAGAAAGCCCAGAGAGCCCCTAGAATATGCAACTGCCACATGGAGATGGTGAACCTAAAGTGTGACAGAACCAGTTGCATCACCACACCCAACTGGAGTGTGTGTGGGTCATCAAGGTGTGGCTTTTGAAACTACGTAACACATATGCATTGATCTGTACGGACTCCATTTGTGTCAAACAACCATAGTGGTTATAAATCCCAGAGAGCCCCTAGAATATGAAACTGCCACATGGAGATAGGTGAACCTGCAGTATGACAGAAGCAGTTGCATCACCACACCCAACTAGAGTGTGTGTGGGTCATCAAGGTGTGGCTTTTGAGTCTACATAACACAGATGCATTGATCTCTAGGGACTCGATTTGTGTCAAACAACCATGGTGGTCAGAAAGCCTAGAGAGCCCCAAGAATATGCAACTGCCACATGGAGATGGGTGAACCTATAGTGTGACAGAAGCAATTGCATCACTACTTCCAACTAGAGTGTGTGTGGGTCATCAAGGTGTGGCTTTTGAGACTGCATAACACAGATGCATTGATCTGTGGGGATTCCATTTAAGTCAAACAACCATGGTGGTCAGAAAGCCCAGAGAGCCCCTAGAATATGCAACTGTCACATGGAGATGGTGAACCTGCAGTGGGACAGAAGAAGTTGCATCACCACACCCAACTGCAGTATGTGTGGGTCATCAAGGTGTGGCTTTTGAGACTACATAACATAGATGCATTGATCTGTAGGGACTCCATTTGTGTCAAACAACCATGGTGGTCAGAAATCCAGAGAGCCCCTAGAATATGCAACTTCCACATGGAGATGGGTGAACCTGCAGTGTGACAAAAGCAGTTGCATCACCACACCCAACTAGAGTGTGTGTGGGTCATCAAGGTGTGTCTTTTGATACTACATAACACAGATGCATTGATCTGTATTGGCCCCATTTGTGTCAACCAACCATGGTGGTCAGAAAGCCTAGAGAGCCCCTAAATAATGCAACTGCCACATGGAGATGGTGAACCTATAGTGTGTCAGAAGCAGTTGCATCACCACACCCAACTGGAGTGTGTGTGGGTCATCAAGGTGTGGCTTTCGAGACTCCATAACACAGATGCATTGATCTATAGGTAGTCCATTTGTGTCAAACAACCATGGTAGTCAGAAAGCCCATAGAGCCCCTAAAATATGCAACTGCCACATGGAGATGGGTGAACTTGCAGTGTGACAGAAGCAGTTGCATCACCACACCCAACTGGAGTGTGTCTGGGTCATCAAGATGTGGCTTTTGAGACTACATAACACGAATGCATTGATCTGTAGGGACTCAATTTCTGTTAAACAACCATGGTGGTCAGAAAGCCCTGAGAGCCCCTAGAATATGCAACTGCCAAATGGAGATGAGTGAACCTACAGTGTGACAGAGGCAGTTGCTTCACCACACCCAACTGGAGTGTGTGTGGGTCATCAAGGTGTGTATTTTGAGAATCCAAAACACAGATGCATTGATCTGTAGGGACTCCATTTGTGTCAAACAACCATGGTGGTAAAAAATCCTAGAGTGCCGCCAGAATATGCAACTGCCACATGGAGATGGGTGAACCTACAGTGTGACCAAAGCAGTTGCATCACCACACCCAACTAGAGTGTGTGTGGGTCATCAAGGTCTGGCTTTTGAGACTAGATAACACAGATGCATTGATCTGTAGGGTCTCCATTTATGTCAAACTACCATGGTTGTCAGAAAGCCCAGAGAGCCCCTAGAATATGCAACTGCCACATGGAGATGGGTGAACCTACAGTGTGATAGAACCTGTTGCATCACCACACCCTACTGGAGTGTGTGGGTCATCAAGGTATGGCTTTTGAGACTACATAACATAGATGCATTGATCGGTAGGGACTCCATTTGTGTTAAAGAACCATGGTGCTCAGAAAGCCCAGAGAGCCCTTAGAATATGCAACTGCCACATGGAGATGGGTGTACCTGTAGGTTGTTAGAAGTAGTTGCATCACCACACCCAACTAGATTGTGTGTGGGTCATCAAGGTGTGGGTTTTGACACTACATAACACAAATGCATTGATCTGTAGGGACTCCATTCGTGTCAAACAACCATGGTGGTGAGAAAGCCCAGAGAGCCCCTAGAATGTGCAACTGCCACATGGAGATGGTGAACCTGAAGTTTGACATAACCAGTTGCATAACCACACCCAACTGGAGTGTGTGTGGGTCATCAAGGTGTGGCTTTTGATACTACGTAACACATATGCATTAATCTGTACGGACTCCATTTGTGTCAAACAACCATAGTGGTTATAAATCCCAGAGAGCCCCTAGAATATGAAACTGCCACATGGAGATAGGTGAACCTGCAGTATGACAGAAGCAGTTGCATCACCACACCCAACTGGAGTGTGTGTGGGTCATCAAGGTGTGGCTTTTGAGACTACATAACACATATGCATAGATCTGTAGGGACTCCATTTGTGTCAAACAACAATGGTGGTTATAAAGCCCAGAGAGCCCTTAGAATATGCAACTGCCACATGGAGATGGGTGAACCTATAGTGTGACAGAAGCAATTGCATCACTACACCCAACTAGAGTGTGTGTGGGTCATCAAGGTGTGGCTTTTGAGAATATAACACGAATGCATTGATCTGTAGGGACTCCATTCGTGTCAAACAACCATGGTGGTCAGAAAGACCAGAGAGCCCCTAGAATATGCAACTGCCAAATGGAGATGAGTGAACCTACAGTGTGACAGAGGCAGTTGCATCACCAGACCCAACTGGAGTATGTGTGGGTCATCATGGTGTGGCTTTTGAGAATCCATCACACGGATGCATTGATCTGTAGGGACTCCATTTGTGTCAAACAACCATGGTGGTAAAAAATCCTAGAGAGTCGCCAGAATATGCAACTGCCAAATGGAGATGGGTGAACCTGTAGTGTGACAGAAGCAGTTGCATCACCACACCCAACAAGAGTGTGTGTGGGTCATCAAGGTCTGGCTTTTGAGACTAGATAACACAGATGCATTGATCTGTAGGGTCTCCATTTATGTCAAACTACCATGGTGGTCAGAAAGCCCAGAGAGCCCCTAGAATATGCAACTGCCACATGGAGATGGGTGAACCTGCAGTGTGACAGAAGCTGTTGCATCACCACACCCAACTCGATTGTGTGGGTCATCGAGGCATGGCATTTGAGACTACATAACATAGATGCATTAATCTGTAGGGACTCCATTTGTGTCAAACAACCATGGTTCTCAGAAAGACCAGAGAGCCCTTATAATATGCAACTGCCACATGGAGATGGGTGAACCTGCAGGTTGACAGAAGTAGTTGCGTCACCACACCCAACTAGAGTGTGTGTGGGTCATCGTGGTGTGGGTTTTGACAGTACATAACACAGATGCATTGATCTGTAGGGACTCCATTTGTGTCAAACAACCATGGTGCTTAGGAAGCCCAGAGAGCCCCTAGAATATGCAACTGCCACATGGAGATGGGTGAACCTGAAGTGTGACAGAAGCAGTTGCATAACCACACCTAACTGGAGTGTGTGTGGGTCATAAAGGTGTGGCTTTTGAGACTACATAACACAGACGCATTGATCTGTAGGGACTCCATTTCTGTCAAACAACCATGGTGGTCAGAAAGCCCAGAGAGCCGCCAGAATATGCAACTGCCACATGGAGATGGGTGAACCTGCAGGTTGACAGAAGTAGTTGCATCACCACACCCAACTAGAGTGTGTGTGGGTCATCAAGGTGTGGGCTTTGACACTACATAACACATATGCATTGATCTGTAGGGACTCCATTTGTGTCAAACAACCATGGTGGTCAGGAAGCCCAGAGAGCCCCTAGAATATGCAACTGCCACATGGAGATGGGTGAACCTGCAGTGTGACAGAAGCAGTTGCATCACCACACCTAACTGGAGTGTGTGTGGGTCATCAAGGTGTGGCTTTTGAGACTACATAACGCAGATGCATTGATCTGTAGGGACTCCATTTGTGTCAAACAACAATCGTGGCCAGAAAGCCCAGAGAGCCCCTAGAATATGCAACTGCCACATGGAGATGGTGAACCTGAAGTCTGACAGAAGCAGTTGCATCACCACACACAACTGGACTGTGCGTGGGTCATCAAGGTGTGGCTTTTAAGACTACATAACAAAGATGCATTGATCTGTAGGGACTCCATTTCTGTCAAACAACCATGGTGGTTATAAAGCCCAGAGAGCCCCTAGAATATGCAACTGCCACATGGAGATGGGTGAACCTGCAGTGTGATAGAAGCAGTTGCATCACCACACCCAACTGGAGTGTGTGTGGGTCATCAAGATGTGGCTTTTGAGACTACATAACACGAATGCATTGATCTATAGGGACTCCATTCGTGTCAAACAACCATGGTGGTCAGAAAGCCCAGAGAGCCCCTAGAATATGCAACTGCCAAATGGAGATGAGTGAACCTACAGTGTGACAGAGGTAGTTGCATCACCACACCTAACTAGAGTGTTTGTGGGTCATCAAGGTGTGGCTTTTGAGATTCCATAACACAAATGCATTGATCTGTAGGGACTCCATTTGTGTCAAACAACCATGGTGGTAAAAAATCCTAGAGAGCCGCCAGAATATGCAACTGCCACATGGAGATGGGTGAACCTGCAGTGTGACAGAAGCAGTTGCACCACCACACCCAACTAGAGTGTGTGTGGGTCATCAAGGTCTGGCTTTTGAGACTACATAACACAGATGCATTGATCTGTAGGGTCTCCATTTGTGCCAAACAACCATGGTGGTCACAAAGCCTAGAGAGCCCCTAGAATATGCAACTGCCACATGGAGATGGGTGAACCTGCAGTGTGACAGAAGCAGTTGCATCACCACACCCAACTAGAGTGTGTGTGGGTCATCAAGGTGTGGCTTTTGAGACTACATAACACTGATACATTGATCTGTAGGGACTCCATTTGTGTCTAATAACCATGGTGGTCAGCAAGCCCAGAGAGCCCCTAGAATATGCAACTGCCACATGGAGATGGGTGAACCTGCAGTGTGATAGAAGCAGTTGCATCACCACACCCAACTAGAGTGTGTGTGGGTCATCAAGGTGTGGCTTTTGAGACTACATAACACAGATGCATTGATATGTAGGGACTCCATTTGTGTCAAACAACCATGGTGGTCAGAAAGCCCAGAGAGCCCCTAGAATATGCAACTAGCACATGGAGATGGGTGAACCTTCAGTGTGACAGAAGAAGTTGCATCACCACACCCAACTGGAGTGTGTGTGGGTCATCAAGGTGTGGCTTTTGAGAATCCATAGCACAGATGCATTGATCTGTAGGGACTCCATTTGTGTCAAACAACCATGGTGGTAAAAAATCCTAGAGAGCCGCCAGAATATGCAACTGCCACATGGAGATGGGTGAACCTGCAGTGTGACAGAAGCAGTTGCATCACCACACCCAACTAGAGTGTGTCTGGGTCATCAAGGTCTGGCTTTTGAGACTACATAACACAGATGCATTGATCTGTAGGGTCTCCCTTTATGTCAAACTACCATGGTGGTCAGAAATCCCAGAGAGCCCCTAGAACATGCAACTGCCACATGGAGATGGGTGAACCTGCAGTGTGACAGAAACAGTTGCATCACCACACCCAACTGGAGTGTGTGTGGGTCATCAAGATGTGCCTTTTGAGACTACATAACACGAATGCATTCATATGTAGGGACTCCATTTGTGTCAAACAACCATGATGGTCAGAAAGCCAAGAGAGCCCCTAGAATATGCAACTGCCACATGGAGATGGGTGAACCTTCAGTGTGACAGAGGAAGTTGCATCACCAAACCCAACTGGAGTGTGTGTGGGTCATCAAGGTGTGGATTTTGAGAATCCATAGCACATATGCATTTATCTGTAGGGACTCCATTTGTGTCAAACAACCATGGTGGTAAAAAATCCTAGAGAGCCGCCAGAATATGCAACTACCACATGGAGATGGCTGAACCTGCAGTGTGACAGAAGCAGTTGCATCACCACACCCAACTAGAGTGTGTGTGGGTCATCAAGGTCTGGCTTTTGAGACTACATAACACTGATGCATTGATCTGTAGGGTCTCCATTCATGTCAAACTACCATGGTGGTCAGAAAGCCCAGAGAGCCCCTAGAACATGCAACTGCCACATGGAGATGGGTGAACCTGCAGTGTGACAGAAACAGTTGCATCACCACACCCAACTGGAGTGTGTGTGGGTCATCAAGATGTAGCTTTTGAGACTACATAACACGAATGCATTGATCTGTAGGGACTCCATTTGTGTCAAACAACCATGGTGGTCAGAAAGCCCAGAGAGCCCCTAGAATATGCAACTACCAAATGGAGATGAGTGAACCTACAGTGTGACAGAGGCAGTTGCATCACCACAACCAACTAGAGTGTGTGTGGGTCATCAAGGTGTGGATTTTGAGAATCCATAACACATATGCATTGATCTGTAGGGACTCTATTTGTGTCAAACAACCATGGTGGTAAAAAATCCTAGAGAGCCGCCAGAATATGCAACTGCCACATGGAGATGGGTGAACCTGCAGTGTGACAGAAGCAGTTGCATCACCACACCCAACTAGAGTGTGTGTGGGTCATCAAGGTCTGGCTTTTGAGACTACATAACATAGATGCATTGATCTGTAGGGACTCCATTTGTGTCAAACAACCATGGTGGTCACAAAGCCTAGAGAGCCCCTAGAATATGCAACTGCCACATGGAGATGGGTGAACCTATAGTGTGACAGAAGAAATTGCATCACCACAATCAACTAGAGTGTGTGTGGGTCATCAAGGTGTGGCTTTTGAGACTACATAACACAGATGCATTGATCTGTAGGGACTCCATTTGTGTCGAACAACCATGGTGGTCCACAAGCCCAGAGAGCCCCTAGAATATGCAACTGCCACATGGAGATGGGTGAACCTGCAGTGTGACAAAAGTAGCTGCATCAATACACCCAACTAGAGTGTGTGTGGGTCATCAAGGTGTGGCTTTTGAGACTACATCACACAGATGCATTGATATGTAGGGACTCCATTTGTGTCAAACAACCATGGTGGTCAGAAAGCACAGAGAGCCCCTAGAATATGCAACTGCCACATGGAGATGGGTGAACCTTCAGTGTGACCGAAGAAGTTGCATCACCACACCCAATTGGAGTGTGTGTGGGTCATCAAGGTGTGGCTTTTGAGACTACATAACACGGATGCATTGATCTCTAGGGACCCCATTTGTGTCAACCAACCATGGTGGTCAGAAAGCCAGAGAGACCCTAGAATATGCAACTTCCACATGGAGATGGGTGAACCCTCAGTGTGACAAAAGCAGTTGCATCACCACACCCAACTAGAGTGTGTGTGTGGGTCATCAGGGTGTGGCTTTTGAGACTACATAACACAGATGCATTGATATGTAGGGACCCCACTTGTGTCAACTAACCATGGTGGTCAGAAAGCCTAGAGAGCCCCTAGAATATGGAACTGCCACATGGAGATGGTAAACCTACAGTCTGTCAGAAGCAGTTGCATCACCACACCCAACTGGAGTGTGTGTGGGTCATCAAGGTATGGCTTTTGAGACTCCATAGCATAGATGCATTGATCTATAGGTACTCCATTTGTGTCAAACAACCATAGTAGTTAGAAAGCCCATAGAGCCCCTAAAATATGCAACTCCCAAATGGAGATGGGTGAACCTGCAGTGTGTCAGAAGCAGTTGCATCACCACACCCAACTAGAGTGTGTGTGGGTCATCAAGGTGTGGCTTTTGAGACTACATAACACAGATGCATTGAGCTGTAGGGACTCCATTTGTGTCAAACAACCATGGTGGTCAGCAAGCCCAGAGAGCCCCTAGAATATGCAACTGCCACATGGAGATGGGTGAACCTGCAGTGTGACAGAAGCAGTTGCATCACCACACCCAACTAGAGTGTGTGTGGGTCATCAAGGTGTGGCTTTTGACACTACATAACACAGATGCATTGATATGTAGGGACTCCATTTGTGTCAAACAACCATGGTGGTCAGAAAGCCCCTAGAATATGCAACTGCCACATGGAGATGGGTGAACCTTCAGTGTGACAGAAGAAGTTGCATCACCACACCCAACTGGAGTGTGTGTGGGTCATCATGGTGTGGCTTTTGAGACTACATAACACGGATGCATTGATCTCTAGGGACCCCATTTGTGTCAAACAACTATGGTGGTCAGAAAGCCAGAGAGCCCCTAGAATATGCAACTTCCACATGAAGATGGGTGAACCTGTAGTGTGACAAAAGCAGTTGCATCACCACACCCAACTGGAGTGTGTGTGTGGGTCATCAAGGTGTGGCTTTTGAGACTACATAACACAGATGCATTGATATGTAGGGACCCCATTTGTGTCAACCAACCATGGTGGTCAGAAAGCCTAGAGAGCCCCTAGAATATGCAACTGCCACATGGAGATGGTGAACCTACAGTGTGTCAGAAGCAGTTGCATCACCACACCCAACTGAAGTGTGTGTGGGTCATCAAGGTATGGCTCTTGAGACTCCATAACATAGATGTATTGATCGTACTCCATTTGTGTCAAACAACCATAGTAGTCAGAAAGCCCATAGAGCCCCTAAAATATGCAACTCCCACATGGAGATGGGTGAACTTGCAATGTAACAGAAGCAGTTGCATCACCACACCCAACTGGAGTGTTTGTGGGTCATCAAGGTGTGGCTTTTGAGACTACATAACACGGATGCATTGATCTGCAGGGACTCCATTTGTGTCAAACAACCATGGTGGTCCGCAAGCCCAGAGAGCCCCTAGAATATGCAATTGCCACATGGAGATGGGTGAACCTGCAGTGTGACAAAAGTAGCTGCATCAATACACCCAACTAGAGTGTGTGTGGGTCATCAAGGTGTGGCTTTTGAGACTACATAACACAGATGCATTGATATGTAGGGACTCCATTTGTGTCAAACAACCATGGTGGTCAGCAAGCCCAGAGAGCCCCTAGAATATGCAACTGCCACATGGAGATGGGTGAACCTGCAGTGTGACAGAAGCAGTTGCATCACCACACCCAACTAGAGTGTGTGTGGGTCATCAAGGTGTGGCTTTTGACACTACATAACACAGATGCATTGATATGTAGGGACTCCATTTGTGTCAAACAACCATGGTGGTCAGAAAGCCCCTAGAATATGCAACTGCCACATGGAGATGGGTGAACCTTCAGTGTGACAGAAGAAGTTGCATCACCACACCCAACTGGAGTGTGTGTGGGTCATCATGGTGTGGCTTTTGAGACTACATAACACGGATGCATTGATCTCTAGGGACCCCATTTGTGTCAAACAACTATGGTGGTCAGAAAGCCAGAGAGCCCTAGAATATGCAACTTCCACATGAAGATGGGTGAACCTGTAGTCTGACAAAAGCAGTTGCATCACCACACCCAACTGGAGTGTGTGTGTGGGTCATCAAGGTGTGGCTTTTGAGACTACATAACACAGATGAATTGATATGTAGGGACCCCATTTGTGTCAACCAACCATGGTGGTCAGAAAGCCTAGAGAGCCCCTAGAATATGCAACTGCCACATGGAGATGGTGAACCTACAGTGTGTCAGAAGCAGTTGCATCACCACACCCAACTGAAGTGTGTGTGGGTCATCAAGGTATGGCTCTTGAGACTCCATAACATAGATGTATTGATCGTACTCCATTTGTGTCAAACAACCATAGTAGTCAGAAAGCCCATAGAGCCCCTAAAATATGCAACTCCCACATGGAGATGGGTGAACTTGCAATGTAACAGAAGCAGTTGCATCACCACACCCAACTGAAGTGTTTGTGGGTCATCAAGGTGTGGCTTTTGAGACTACATAACACGGATGCATGGATCTGCAGGGACTCCATTTGTGTCAAACAACCATGGTGGTCCGCAAGCCCAGAGAGCCCCTAGAATATGCAACTGCCACATGGAGATGGGTGAACCTGCAGTGTGACAAAAGTAGCTGCATCAATACACCCAACTAGAGTGTGTGTGGGTCATCAAGGTGTGGCTTTTGAGACTACATAACACAGATGCATTGATATGTAGGTACTCCATTTGTGTCAAACAACCATGGTGGTCAGAAAGCACAGAGAGCCCCTAGAATATGCAACTGCCACATGGAGATGGGTGAACCTTCAGTGTGACCGAAGAAGTTGCATCACCACACCCAACTGGAGTGTGTGTGGGTCATCAAGGTGTGGCTTTTGAGACTACATAACACGGATGCATTGATCTCTAGGGACCCCATTTGTGTCAACCAACCATGGTGGTCAGAAAGCCAGAGAGACCCTAGAATATGCAACTTCCACATGGAGATGGGTGAACCCTCAGTGTGACAAAAGCAGTTGCATCACCACACCCAACTAGAGTGTGTGTGTGGGTCATCAGGGTGTGGCTTTTGAGACTACATAACACAGATGCATTGATATGTAGGGACCCCACTTGTGTCAACTAACCATGGTGGTCAGAAAGCCTAGAGAGCCCCTAGAATATGGAACTGCCACATGGAGATGGTAAACCTACAGTCTGTCAGAAGCAGTTGCATCACCACACCCAACTGGAGTGTGTGTGGGTCATCAAGGTATGGCTTTTGAGACTCCATAGCATAGATGCATTGATCTATAGGTACTCCATTTGTGTCAAACAACCATAGTAGTTAGAAAGCCCATAGAGCCCCTAAAATATGCATCTCCCACATGGAGATGGGTGAACCTGCAGTGTGTCAGAAGCAGTTGCATCACCACACCCAACTAGAGTGTGTGTGGGTCATCAAGGTGTGGCTTTTGAGACTACATAACACAGATGCATTGAGCTGTAGGGACTCCATTTGTGTCAAACAACCATGGTGGTCAGCAAGCCCAGAGAGCCCCTAGAATATGCAACTGCCACATGGAGATGGGTGAACCTGCAGTGTGACAGAAGCAGTTGCATCACCACACCCAACTAGAGTGTGTGTGGGTCATCAAGGTGTGGCTTTTGACACTACATAACACAGATGCATTGATATGTAGGGACTCCATTTGTGTCAAACAACCATGGTGGTCAGAAAGCCCCTAGAATATGCAACTGCCACATGGAGATGGGTGAACCTTCAGTGTGACAGAAGAAGTTGCATCACCACACCCAACTGGAGTGTGTGTGGGTCATCATGGTGTGGCTTTTGAGACTACATAACACGGATGCATTGATCTCTAGGGACCCCATTTGTGTCAAACAACTATGGTGGTCAGAAAGCCAGAGAGCCCCTAGAATATGCAACTTCCACATGAAGATGGGTGAACCTGTAGTGTGACAAAAGCAGTTGCATCACCACACCCAACTGGAGTGTGTGTGTGGGTCATCAAGGTGTGGCTTTTGAGACTACATAACACAGATGCATTGATATGTAGGGACCCCATTTGTGTCAACCAACCATGGTGGTCAGAAAGCCTAGAGAGCCCCTTGAATATGCAACTGCCACATGGAGATGGTGAACCTACAGTGTGTCAGAAGCAGTTGCATCACCACACCCAACTGAAGTGTGTGTGGGTCATCAAGGTATGGCTCTTGAGACTCCATAACATAGATGTATTGATCGTACTCCATTTGTGTCAAACAACCATAGTAGTCAGAAAGCCCATAGAGCCCCTAAAATATGCAACTCCCACATGGAGATGGGTGAACTTGCAATGTAACAGAAGCAGTTGCATCACCACACCCAACTGGAGTGTTTGTGGGTCATCAAGGTGTGGCTTTTGAGACTACATAACACGGATGCATTGATCTGCAGGGACTCCATTTGTGTCAAACAACCATTGTGGTCAGAACGCCCAGAGAGCCCCTAGAATATGCAGCTGCCACATGGAGATGAGTGAACCTACAGTGTGACGGAAGCAGTTGCATCACCACACCCAACTGGAGTTTTTGTGGGTCATCAAGGTGTGGCTTTTGAGAATTCATAACACAGATGCATTGATCTGTAGGGACTCCATTTGTGTCAAACAACTATTGTGGTAAAAAATCCTAGAGATCCGCCAAAATATGCAACTGCCACATGGAGATGGGTGAACCTGCAGTGTGACAGAAGAAGTTGCATCACCACACCCAACTAGAGTGTGTGTGGGTCATCAAGGTCTGGCTTTTGAGACTACATAAGACAAATGCATTGATCTGTAGGGTCTCCATTTATGTCAAACTACCATGGTGGTCAGAAAGCCCAGAGAGCCCCTAGAATATGCAACTGCCACATGGAGATGGGTGAACCTGCAGTGTGACAGAAGTTGTTGCATCACCACACCCAACTGGAGTGTGTGGGTCATCAAGGTATGGCTTTTGAGACTACATAACATAGATGCATTGATCTGTAGGGACTCCGTTTGTGTCAAACAACCATGGTGCTAAGAAATCCCAAAGAGCCCTTAGAATATACAACTGCCACATGGAGATGGGTGAACCTGCAGGTTGACAGAAGTAGTTGCATCACCACATCCAACTAGAATGTGTGTGGGTCATCAAGGTGTGGGTTTTGACACTACATAACACAGATGGATTGATCTGTAGGGACTCCATTTGTGTCAAACAACCATGGTGCTCAGGAAGCCCAGAGAGCCCCTAGAATATGCAACTGCCACATGGAGATGGGTGAACCTGAAGTGTGACAGAAGCAGTTGCATAACCACACCCAACTGGAGTGTGTGTGGGTCAGCAAGGTTTGTGTTTTCAGACTACATAACACAAATGCATTGATCTGTAGGTTCTCCATTTATGTCAAACAACCATGGTGGTCAGAAAGCCCAGAGAGCCGCCAGAATATGCAACTGCCACATGGAGATGGGTGAACCTGCAGTGTGACAGAAGCAGTTGCATCACCACACCCAACTAGAGTGTGTGTGGGTCATCAAGGTCTAGCTTTTGAGACTACATAACACAGATGCATTGATCTGTAGGGTCTCCATTTATGTCAAACAACAATGGTGGCCAGAAAGCCTAGAGAGCCCTTGAATATGCAACTGCCACATGGAGATGGTGAACCTGAAGTGTGACAGAAGCAGTTGCATCACCACACCCAACTGGAGTGTGTGTGGGTCATCAAGGTGTGGCTTTTGAGACTACATAACAAAGATGCATTGATCTGTAGGGACTCCATTTCTATCAAACAACCATGGTGGTTATAAAGCCCAGAGAGCACCTAGAATATGCATTTGCCACATGGAGATGGGTGAACCTGCAGTGTGACAGAAGCAGTTGCATAACCACACCCAACTGGAGTGTGTGTGGGTCAGCAAGGTTTGTGTTTTCAGACTACATAACACAAATGCATTGATCTGTAGGTTCTCCATTTATGTCAAACAACCATGGTGGTCAGAAAGCCCAGAGAGCCGCCAGAATATGCAACTGCCACATGGAGATGGGTGAACCTGCAGTGTGACAGAAGCAGTTGCATCACCACACCCAACTGGAGTGTGTGTGGTTCATCAAGGTGTGGCTTTTGAGACTACATAACAAATATGCATTGATCTGTAGGGACTCCATTTCTGTCAAACAACCATGGTGGTTATAAAGCCAAGAGAGCCCCTAGAATATGCAACTGCTACATGGAGATGGGTGAACCTGCAGTGTGACAGAAGCAGTTGCATCACCACACCCAACTGGAGTGTGTGTGGGTCATCAAGGTGTGGGTTTTGATACTACATAACACAGATGCATTGATCTCTAGGGACTCCATTTGTGTCAAACAACCATGGTGGTTAGAAAGCCTAGAGAGCCCCTAGAATATGCAACTTCCACATGGAGATGGGTGAACCTACAGTGTGACAGAAGCAGTTGCATCACAACACCCAACTGGAGTGTGTGTGGGTCATCAAGGTGTGGCTTTTGAGACTACATAACAAAGATGCATTGATCTGTAGGGGCTCCATTTCTGTCAAACAACCATGGTGGTTATAAAGCCTAGAGAGCCCCTAGAATATGCAACTGCCACATGGAGTTGGTGACCCTGCAGTGTGATAGAAGCAGTTGAATCACCACACCCAACTGCAGTATGTGTGGGTCATCAAGGTCTGGCTTTTGAGACTACATAACACAGATGCATTGATCTGTAGGGACTCCATTTGTGTCAAACAACCATGGTGGTCAGAAATCCTAGAGAGCCCCTAGAATATGCAACTTCCACATGGAGATGGGTGAACCTGCAGTGTGATAAAAGCAGTTGCATCAACACACCCAACTGGAGTGTGTGTGGGTCATCAAGGTGTGGCTTTTGAGACTACATAACACAGATGCATTGATATGTAGGGACCCCATTTGTGTCAACCAACCATGGTGGTTAGAAAGCCTAGAGAGCCCCTAGAATATGCAACTGCCACATGGAGATGGTGAACCTATAGTGTGTCAGAAGCAGTTGCATCACCACACCCAACTAGATTGTGTGTGGGTCATCAAGGTGTGGCTTTTGAGACTCCATAACACAGATGCATTGATCTATAGGTACTCCATTTGTGTCAAACAACCATGGTAGTCAGAAAGCCCATAGAGCCCCTAAAATATGCAACTGCCACATGGAGATGGGTGAACTTGCAGTGTGACAGAAGCAGTTGCATCACCACACCCAACTGGAGTGTTTGTGGGTCATCAAGGTGTGGCTTTTGAGACTACATAACACGGATGCATTGATCTGCAGGGACTCCATTTGTGTCGAACAACCATGGTGGTCAAAAAGCCCAGAGAGCCCCTAGAATATGCAGCTGCCACATGGAGATGAGTGAACCTACAGTGTGACAGAAGCAGTTGCATCACCACACCCAACTGGAGTGTTTGTGGGTCATCAAGGTGTGGCTTTTGAGAATCCATAACACAGATTCATTGATCTGTAGGGACTCCATTTGTGTCAAACAACTATTGTGGTAAAAAATCCTAGAGAGCCGCCAAAATATGCAACTGCCACATGGAGATGGGTGAACCTGCAGTGTGACAGAAGCAGTTGCATCACCACACCCAACTAGAGTGTGTGTGGGTCATCAAGGTTTGGCTTTTGAGACTACATAACACAGATGCATTGATCTGTAGGGACTCCAATTGTGTCAAACAACCATGGTGGTCACAAAGCCTAGAGAGCCCCTAGAATATGCAACTGCCACATGGAGATGGGTGAACCTACAGTGTGATAGAAGAAGTTGCATCACCACACCC
Source organism: Avena sativa (assembly GCA_916181665.1). Lineage (NCBI taxonomy): Eukaryota > Viridiplantae > Streptophyta > Magnoliopsida > Poales > Poaceae > Avena > Avena sativa. The sequence goes on from OV702289.1 coordinate 328,791,421, forward strand.
AACTAGAGTGTGTGTGGGTCATCAAGGTGTGGCTTTTGAGACTACATAACACAGATGCATTGATCTGTAGGGACTCCATTTGTGTCGAACAACCATGGTGGTCAGCAAGCCCAGAGAGCCCCTAGAATATGCAACTGCCACATGGAGATGGGTGAACCTGCAGTGTGACAAAAGTAGCTGCATCAATACACCCAACTAGAGTGTGTGTGGGTCATCAAGGTGTGGCTTTTGAGACTACATAACACAGATGGATTGATATGTAGGGACTCCATTTGTGTCAAACAACCATGGTGCTCAGGAAGCCCAGAGAGCCCCTAGAATATGCAACTGCCACATGGAGATGGGTGAACCTGCAGTGAGACAGAAGCAGTTGCATAACCACACCCAACTGGAGTGTGTGTGGGTCAGCAAGGTTTGTGTTTTCAGGCTACATAACACAAATGCATTGATCTGTAGGGTCTCCATTTATGTCAGACAACCATGGTGGTCAGAAAGCCCAGAGAGCCGCTAGAATATGCAACTGCCACATGGAGATGGGTGAACCTGCAGTGTGACAGAAGCAGTTGCATCACCACACCCAACTAGAGTGTGTGTGGGTCATCAAGGTCTAGCTTTTGAGACTACATAACATAGATGCATTGATCTGTAGGGTCTCCATTTATGTCAAACAACAATGGTGGCCAGAAAGCCTAGAGAGCCCCTAGAATATGCAACTGCCACATGGAGATGGTGAACCTGAAGTGTGATAGAAGCAGTTGCATCACCACACCCAACTGGAGTGTGTGTGGGTCATCAAGGTGTGGCTTTTGAGACAACATAACAAAGATGCATTGATCTGTAGGGACTCCATTTCTGTCAAACAACCATGGTGGTTATAAAGCCCAGAGAGCCCCTAGAATATGCAACTGCCACATGGAGATGGGTGAACCTGCAGTGTGACAGAAGCAGTTGCATCACTACACCCAACTAGAGTGTGTGTGGGTCATCAAGGTGTGGGTTTTGATACTACATAACACAGATGCATTGATATCTAGGGACTTAATTTGTGTCAAACAACCATGGTGGTCAGAAAGCCTAGAGAGCCCCTAGAATATGCAACTGCCACATGGAGATGGTGAACCTGAAGTGTGACAGAAGCAGTTGCATCACCACACCCAACTGGAGTGTGTGTGGGTCATCAAGGTGTGGCTTTTGAGACTAAATAACAAAGATGCATTGATCTGTAGGGATTCCATTTCTGTCAAACAACCATGGTGGTTATAAAGCCTAGAGAGCCCCTAGAATATGCAACTGCCACATGGAGATGGGTGAACCTGCAGTGTGACAGAAGCAGTTGCATCACCACACCCAACTGGAGTGTGTGTGGGTCATCAAGGTGTGGGTTTTGATACTACATAACACAGATGCATTGATCTCTAGGGACTCCATTTGTGTCAAACAACCATGGTGGTCAGAAAGCCTAGAGAGCCCCTAGAATATGCAACTGCCACATGGAGATGGGTGAACCTACAGTGTGACAGAAGCAGTTGCATCACAACACCCAACTGGAGTGTGTGTGGGTCTTCAAGGTGTGGCTTTTGAGACTACATAACACAGATGCATTGATTTGTAGGGACTCCATTTGTGTCGAACAACCATGGTGGTCAGAAAGCCCAGAGAGCCCCTAGAATATGCAACTGCCACATGGAGTTGGTGAACCTGAAGTGTGACAGAAGCAGTTGCATCACCACACCCAACTCTAGTATGTGTGGGTCATCAAGCTGTGGCTTTTGAGACTACATAACACAGATGCATTGATCTGTAGGGACTCCATTTGTGTCAAACAACCATGGTGGTCAGAAATCCTAGAGAGCCCTTAGAATATGCAACTTCCACATGGAGATGGGTGAACCTGCAGTGTGACAAAAGCAGTTGCATCACCACACCCAACTGGAGTGTGTGTGGGTCATCAAGGTGTGGCTTTTGAGACTACATAACACAGATGCATTGATATGTAGGGACCCCATTTGTGTCAACCAACCATGGTGATCAGAAAGCCTAGAGAGCCCCTAGAATATGCAACCGCCACATGGAGATGGTGAACCTACAGTGTGTCAGAAGCAGTTGCATCACCACACCCAACTAGAGTGTGTGTGGGTCATCAAGGAGTGGCTTTTGAGACTCCATAACACAGATGCATTGATCTATAGGTACTCCATTTGTGTCAAACAACCATAGTAGTCAGAAAGCCCATAGAGCCCCTAAAATATGCAACTGCCACATGGAGATGGGTGAACTTGCAGTGTGACAGAAGCAGTTGCATCACCACACCCAACTGGAGTGTTTGTGGGTCATCAAGGTGTGGCTTTTGAGACTACATAACACGGAGGCATTGATCTGCAGGGACTCCATTTCTGTCAAACAACCATGGTGGTCAGAAAGCCCAGAGAGCCCCTAGAATATGCAACTGCCACATGGAGATGAGTGAACCTACAGTGTGACAGAAGCAGTTGCATCACCACACCCAACTGGAGTGTTTGTGGGTCATCAAGGTGTGGCTTTTGAGAATCCATAACACAGATGCATTGATCTGTAGGGACTCCATTTGTGTCAAACAACTACTGTGGTTAAAAATCCTAGAGAGCCGCCAAAATATGCAACTGCCACATGGAGATGGGTGAACCTGAAGTGTGACAGAAGCAGTTGCATCACCACACCCAACTAGGGTGTGTGTGGGTCATCAAGGTCTGGCTTTTGAGACTACATAACACAAATGCATTGATCTGTAGGGTCTCCATTTATGTCAAACTACCATGGTGGTCAGAAAGCCTAGAGAGCCCCTAGAATATGCAACTGCCACATGGAGATGGGTGAACCTGCAGTGTGACAGAAGTTGTTGCATCACCACACCCAACTGGAGTGTGTGGGTCATCAAGGTATGGCTTTTGAGAGTACATATCATAGATGCATTGATCTGTAGGGACTCCATTTGTGTCAAACAACAATGGTGCTAAGAAAGCCCAAAGAGCCCTTAGAATATGCAACTGCCACATGGAGATGGGTGAACCTGCAGGTTGACAGAAGTAGTTGCATCACCACATCCAACTAGAATGTGTGTGGGTCATCAAGGTGTGGGTTTTGACACTACATAACACAGATGGATTGATCTGTAGGGACTCCATTTGTGTCAAACAACCATGGTGCTCAGGAAGCCCAGAGAGCCCCTAGAATATGCAACTGCCACATGGAGATGGGTGAACCTGCAGTGTGACAGAAGCAGTTGCATAACCACACCCAACTAGAGTGTGTGTGGGTCAGCAAGGTTTGTGTTTTCAGACTACATAACACAAATGCATTGATCTGTAGGGTCTCCGTTTATGTCAAACAACCATGGTGGTCAGAAAGCCCAGAGAGCCGCCAGAATATGCAACTACCACATGGAGATGGGTGAACCTGCAGTGTGACAGAAGCAGTTGCATCACCACACCCAACTAGAGTGTGTGTGGGTCATCAAGGTCTAGCTTTTGAGACTACATAACACAGATGCATTGATCTATAGGGTCCCCATTTATGTCAAACAACAATGGTGGCCAGAAAGCCTAGAGAGCTCCTAGAATATGCAATTGCCACATGGAGATGGTGAACCTGAAGTGTGACAGAAGCAGTTGCATCACCACACCCAACTGGAGTGTGTGTGGGTCATCAAGGTGTGGCTTTTGAGACAACATAACAAAGATGCATTGATCTGTAGGGACTCCATTTCTGTCAAACAACCATGGTGGTTATAAAGCCCAGAGAGCCCCTAGAATATGCAACTGCCACATGGAGATGGGTGAACCTGCAGTGTGACAGAAGCAGTTGCATAACCACACCCAACTGGAGTGTGTGTGGGTCATCAAGGTGTGGGTTTTGATACTACATAACACAGATGCATTGATCTCTAGGGACCTCATTTTTGTCAAACAACCATGGTGGTCAGAAAGCCTAGAGATCCCCTATAATATGCAACTGCCACATGGAGATGGTGAACCTGAAGTGTGACAGAAGCAGTTGCATCACCACACCCAACTGGAGTGTGTGTGGGTCATCAAGGTGTGGCTTTTGAGACTACATAACAAAGATGCATTGATCTGTAGGGACTCCATTTCTGTCAAACAACCATGGTGGTTATAAAGCCTAGAGAGCCCCTAGAATATGCAACTGCCACATGGAGATGGGTGAACCTGTAGTGTGACAGAAGCAGTTGCATCACCACACCCAACTGGAGTGTGTGTGGGTCATCAAGGTGTGGGTTTTGATACCACATAACACAGATGCATTGATATCTAGGGACTCCATTTGTGTCAAACAACCATGGTGGTCAGAAAGCCTAGAGAGCCCCTAGAATATGCAACTACCACATGGAGATGGGTGAACCTACAGTGTGACAGAAGCAGTTGCATCACAACACCCAACTGTAGTGTGTGTGGGTCTTCAAGGTGTGGCTTTTGAGACTACATAACGTAGATGCATTGATTTGTAGGGACTCCATTTGTGTCGAACAACCATGGTGGTCAGAAAGCCGAGAGAGCCCCTAGAATCTGCAACTGCCACATGGAGTTGGTGAACCTGCAGTGTGACAGAAGCAGTTGCATCACCACACCCAACTGTAGTATGTGTGGGTCATCAAGGTGTGGCTTTTATGACTACATAGAACAGATGCATTGATCTATAGGGACTCCATTTGTGTAAAACAACCATGGTGGTCAGAAATCCTAGAGAGCCCCTAGAATATGCAACTTCCACATGGAGATGGGTGAACCTGCAGTGTGACAAAAGCAGTTGCATCACCACACCTAACTGGAGTGTGTGTGGGTCATCAAGGTGTGGCTTTTGAGACTACATAACACAGATGCATTGATATGTAGGGACCCCATTTGTGTCAACCAACCATGGTGGTCAGAAAGCCTAGAGAGCCCCTAGAATATGCAACTGCCACATGGAGATGGTGAACCTACAGTGTGTCAGAATCAGTTGCATCACCACACCCAACTAGAGTGTGTGTGGGTCATCAAGGTGTGGCTTTTGAGACTCCATAACACAGATGCATTGATCTATAGGTACTCCATTTGTGTCAAACAACCATACTAGTCAGAAAGCCTATAGAGCCCCTAAAATATGCAACTGCCACATGGAGATGGGTGAACTTGCAGTGTGACAGAAGCAGTTGCATCACCACACCCAACTGGAGTGTTTGTGGGTCATCAAGGTGTGGCTTTTGAGACTACATAACACGGATGCATTGATCTGCAGGGACTCCATTTGTGTCAAACAACCATGGTGGTCAGAAAGCCCAGAGAGCCCCTAGAATATGCAGCTGCCACATGTAGATGAGTGAACCTACAGTGTGACAGAAGTAGTTGCATCACCACACCCAACTGGAATGTTTGTGGGTCATCAAGGTGTGGCTTTTGAGAATCCATAACACAGATGCATTGATCTGTAGGGACTCCATTTGTGTCAAACAACTATTGTGGTAAAAAACCCTAGAGAGCCGCCAAAATATGCAACTGCCACATGGAGATGGGTGAACCTGCAGTGTGACAGAAGCAGTTGCATCACCACACCCAACTAGAGTGTGTGTGGGTCATCAAGGTCTGGCTTTTGAGACTACATAACACAAATGCATTGATCTGTAGGGTCTCCATTTATGTCAAACTACCATGGTGGTCAGAAAGCCCAGAGAGCGCCTAGAATATGCAACTGCCACATGGAGATGGGTGAACCTGCAGTGTGACAGAAGCTGTTGCATCACCACACCCAACTGGAGTGTGTGGGTCATCAAGGTATGGCTTTTGAGACTACATAACATAGATGCATTGATATATAGGGACTCCATTTGTGTCAAACAACAATGGTGCTAAGAAAGCCCAAAGAGCCCTTAGAATATGCAACTGCCACATGGAGATGGGTGAACCTGCAGGTTGACAGAAGTAGTTGCATCACCACATCCAACTAGAATGTGTGTGGGTCATCAAGGTGTGGGTTTTGACACTACATAACACAGATGGATTGATCTGTAGGGACTCCATTTGTGTCAAACAACCATGGTGCTCAGGAAGCCCAGAGAGCCCCTAGAATATGCAACTGCCACATGGAGATGGGTGAACCTGCAGTGTGACAGAAGCAGTTGCATAACCACACCCAACTGGAGTGTGTGTGGGTCAGCAAGGTTTGTGTTTTCAGACTACATAACACAAATGCATTGATCTGTAGGGTATCCATTTATGTCAAACAACCATGGTGGTCAGAAAGCCCAGAGAGCCGCCAGAATATGCAACTGCCACATGGACATGGGTGAACCTGCAGTGTGACAGAAGCAGTTGCATCACCACACCCAACTAGAGTGTGTGTGGGTCATCAAGGTCTAGCTTTTGAGACTACATAACACAGATGCATTGATCTGTACGGTCTCCATTTATGTTAAACAACAATGGTGGCCAGAAAGCCTAGAGAGCCCCTAGAATATGCAACTGCCACATGGAGATGGTGCACCTGAAGTGTGACAGAAGCAGTTGCATCACCACACCCAACTGGAGTGTGTGTGGGTCATCAAGGTGTGGCTTTTGAGACTACATAACAAAGATGCATTGATCTGTAGGGACTCCATTTCTGTCAAACAACCATGGTGGTTATAAAGCCCAAAGAGCCCCTAGAATATGCAACTGCCACATGGAGATGGGTGAACCTGCAGTGTGACAGAAGAAGTTGCATCACCACACCCAACTGGAGTGTGTGTGGGTCATCAAGGTGTGGGTTTTGATACTACATAACATAGATGCATTGATCTCTAGGGACTTCATTTGTGTCAAACAACCATGGTGGTCAGAAAGCCTAGAGAGCCCCTAGAATATGCAACTTCCACATGGAGATGGTGAACCTGAAGTGTGATAGAAGCAGTTGCATCACCACACCCAACTGGAGTGTGTGTGGGTCATCAAGGTGTGGCTTTTGAGACTACATAACAAAGATGCATTGATCTGTAGGGACTCCATTTCTGTCAAACAACCATGGTGGTTATAAAGCCTAGAGAGCCCCTAGAATATGCAACTGCCACATGGAGATGGGTGAACCTGCAGTGTGACAGAAGCAGTTGCATCACCACACCCAACTGGAGTGTGTGTGGGTCATCAAGGTGTGGGTTTTGATACTACATAACACAGATGCATTGATCTCTAGGGACTCCATTTGTGTCAAACAACCATGGTGGTCAGAAAGCCTAGAGAGCCCCTAGAATATGCAACTGCCACATGGAGATGGGTGAACCTACAGTGTGATAGAAGCAGTTGCATCACCACACCAAACTGGAGTGTGTGTGGGTCATCAAGGTGTGGCTTTTGAGAATCCATAACACATATGCATTGATCTGTAGGGACTCCATTTGTGTCAAACAACCATGGTGGTAAAAAATCCGAGAGAGCCCCTAGAATATGCAACTGCCACATGGAGATGGGTGAACCTGCAGTGTGACAGAAGCAGTTGCATCACCACACCCAACTGGAGTGTGTGTGTGGGTCATCAAGGTGTTGCTTTTGAGACTACATAACACAGATGCATTGATCTCTAGGGACTCCATTTGTGTCAAACAACCATGGTGGTCAGAAAACCTAGAGAGCCCCTAGAATATGCAACTACCACATGGAGATGGGTGAACCTGCAGTGTGACAGAAGCAGTTGCATCACCACACCCAACTGGAGTGTGTGTGGGTCATCAAGGTGTGGCTTTTGAGACTACATAACATAGATGCATTGATCTGTAGGGACTCCATTTGTGTCAAACAACCATGGTGGTCAGAAAGCCTAGAGAGCCCCTAGAATATGCAACTGCCACATGGAGATGGGTGAACCTACATTGTGACAGAAGCAGTTGCATCACCACACCCAACTGGAGTGTGTGTGGGTCATCAAGGTGTGGCTTTTGAGACTACATAACACGGATGCATTGATCTGTAGGGACTCCATTTGTGTAAAATAATAATGGTGGTCAGAAAGCCTAGAGAGCCCCTAGAATATGCAACTGCCACATGGAGATGGTGAACCTCGAGTGTGACAGAAGTAGTTGCATCACCACACCCAACTGGAGTGTGTGTGGGTTATCAAGGTGTGGGTTTTGAGACTACATAACACCGATGCATTGATCTGTAGGGTCTCTGTCAGGGGGATGATCCCCGGATACCCCACCCGAATAAGAAACAGGACAGTCGGATCTCGGCCGGCTGACCAGATGCAGCCAGACAGGGTAGGATGGACCGGCTACCACCGGTAGTCGGACCATGAAGAGGTAGCCGGATACAACAACGTAGCCGGATCCAATAAGAGGGATAGGACGACGTGCGTATCAGTGCACGGTACGCCCTGTACGACGACAAGACGGGCAACCACCCGCCCATACCGAAGACTTGGCGTGGCTGCGGGGGAACAGTGGCCTGTGCTGACGACGGGCTCGCACGCCGTCCACTGTACCTACAACAGCCATACCGCTCATACACCGATGTGACACACCATGCTGGGTACTGTAGATGACTAGTCGGCTGGGACCCACCTGTGGGGCCCGCCATTCGGACTAGCCAGTAAGACCCTTGCCTCTCTTCCTATATAAGGAGTGGGAGGGCCTCAGTAGAAAGGGTTGGTCTCAGTTCATTTAAGGCAGTAGCTAAAGAATAAAGCTCGAGGAGCACTTGTAGCTCGTATACTCCACATAGCCAAACCAGGCAGGAGTAGGGGCTTTACCTCACCACGAGGGCCCCGAACCTGGGTACTTCTTGCGTCCCGCTACGCTCGCTCGTATCCAATCTCGCCTGCGGATGCTGTCGATAGCTTTCCTGCTAGTCCCTACACCTCTATCTAACCTTTTTAGGAACTGCCGTTCCCAATACAACGACAGTTGGCGCCCACCATGGGGCAAATGGCTTCGACCGGAGTCACGTTCCGCACGGGACCCCGCACTTCAGCCGGTGAGAGCGTGGCCTCCGGCCTGGTGCTCACGCTCGGCAGGTTCGACTGCGTCATCGACAACGCCTCATGCTTCGCCGGAACTTCCTTCCCGGCAAACGGCATCGTTCTGCTATTCGGCGATCTCCCCGTCTACATCGCCACCGTCCCGGAGCGTTTCCCTAGGGAAATTGTCTCTATCGCGGGGCCGCCATGCTCAAGCGGCGGCACCTCCGCCGCACCTCGCGGCGTGGAGGTCATGATGGCCGGATCCAGCTCGCAGCCCCGCCGGCCGCGGGAGCGAGGCGTGGACGAGGTCAGAGCTTCCGCTCCCTCGCAGCCTCGAAACCCGGTCGAGGATGCCATTGATCGGCTCCTGACGCCGGTTACCCTCGGGGACAACCCGGAGGAGGCGGAGGCCAACTTCACCATGGAGAGACAGATCCTCCTCCAGGAGGCCATGGAGCTGGCAGCAGCCCGCAAGCAGCTGGAGATCGCTAGGCGCGAGTATGATCGCGCGCGCAGACTCATCCCGGCTACCGTGGAGCCGAGCCGGCGTGGCCAGGTACGACGTCGGGGCGGTGAGCTAGGCGGCAGGATGGAGAAGGACGGAGAACCGGATCCCGTGCCCGCTCCTACACGGCCCACCTACAGCACGCCCATCAAGAACTTGCGCGCGGCGCGAGCTGCAGCAGAAGAACTACCCAGCCTGGAGGGCGAGGAGCGAGCTCGCCAGCACGCTCGCGTCCAGGAGCTCCTCAGCGTCACGGACGAGCAGGCCGGCGCCAACTGGCAGACGCAGGAGGACCTTAGCTACTCCAGAGGAAGCAGGCTACCCGCCAACAGCAGGGACGCAACACGTGACACACAACAGGTGTCCTCCCCTCAGCCGGCTAGGGCCCGCAGCAGGCGTCGCAGCTCCGGCAATAGGGGCCAGCCGCGCCAGGAGCACACGGTCAACAGCAACCCGCCACCTCCCCCACCACCAGCCCCACCAACAGCACCCCGCCACCTCCCCCACCACCAGCAGGAGCACCCAGACCAGCCGGTTCCCGCATCTTGGGCCGGGTGGGTGCGCCTAACCCGGATTGTCCAGATGCCCGCGACCGCATCGAGCTGCTAGCTCAAGCGCGCGTCACGGAGGAGGAAGATTCTACCGGACCAGTTTGTTTCGGACCCAGCATCCGGAACGAGCCGTTTCCGGATAAATTCTCCCTGCCCAGGGACACCCCCAAGTACGACAGCAGCATGAAGCCGGAAGACTGGTTGACCGACTACGCCACGGCAGTCGGCATCGCCCACAGGAATAAGCGCACAGCCGTGCGTTACGTCCCTCTCATGCTAACCGGGTCGGCAAGGACCTGGCTCAATAGCCTCGCGCCCAACAACATCAATGCCTGGCCTGATTTCGAGAAGGTTTTCGTCCGCAACTTCAACGGCACGTACAAGCGCCCAGGACGCCCGCGCGACCTGGCCTTGTGCGTCCAGGTCAACCGCGAGACCTACCGCGAGTACCTCGCCAAGTGGACGGAGCTCCACAACACTTGCGAGGGCATCCTGGAGAGCCAAGCCATCGGTTTTTTCATCGAAGGATGTTGAGAGGGCACCATGCTTCGCCACTGGCTACTGTGTGACGAGCCGAAAACCATGGCGGAGCTCATGACGGTTGGCGACCAGTATGCCATGATGGATGCCGCCATGAAGAAGCCCCTCCGAGTTAACGCGGAAGGCCGTCCGACTCCCACTGAGCCGGCTCGCGACCGTCCGAGCAATCCGGCTGGTGAAGCCGGATCCTCCAGACGCCACGACAACGACAACCAGTTCCACGGGGACCGCCAGGATAGGCAACAGAAGCCTCGCTACCACGCGCGGCAGGTCAGTGCCGTAGAGGGTGCGCCCGACGCACCGGCTAACGACACAACAAGGCAGAAGCCCCGGCTTACCTTTAACCAGATGATTGACGGCCCGTGCAAGTGGCATAGCGGTCCCTTCAAACCGGCTACGCACACCACCCGGAACTGCAGCTGGACTCGCCAGCTAAAGGACCAGGGCAACCAGCCTCGTCTCCCGCCTTCCCCACCAGGTGGACCCCCACCACCAGCTAGGGGAGCCGGTAATGATGGTAACGGCGGCAACGGCGGCAACAAAAACAACGGCTACCCCCAGCCGCACGCCGCCTACCACATCTTCGAGACGGAGCAGGACGACAAGCACAGCCGCAGGTGACGCTCCAAGGAGGCCAACACCATCGTTTCTCCGGTCCCCCAATACCTAAACTGGTCGGAAAGCCCCATCACCTAGAGCCGGGCAGATCAACCAGAGCATCTGCCGAATCCCGAGGGCTACGCCATGGTGCTCGACCCCCTCATCGTCTCCAACGCGCGCACCTGCCGATTTTCGCGCGTCCTCATCGACGGAGGCAGCAGCCTCAACCTCCTCTACCAGTCCTCGCTGGAGAAGCTGGGCATTCGCGAAAGCGACCTGCGCCCGACTACCACAACGTTCCACAGCGTACTGCCGGGGCCAGCCTGCGCTCCGCTGGGAAAAATCCAGCTGGACGTCATTTTCGGGACCGAGGAGAACTTCCGCCGTGAACCAATATGGTTCGAGGTGGAAAATTTGACGAGCTCCTACCACGCTCTCCTCGGGCGCCCCGCCCTCGCCAAGTTCATGGCCGTCCCCCACTACGCATACCTCAAGATGAAGATGCCAGGACACCACGGCGTGATCCCCGTCGCCGGCTGCTTCAGGCGCCTCAGCCGGTTCCAAACTAGCAGAGGACCTCATCATAGCCGAAGAAAAGCGCGCGATCATGCGCAATGTGGCCATGGCCCAGCAGGACGTCCCGTCTAGCAGCAAACCGGCTGGAGAAGGAGCCTTCCAACCGGCAAAGGAGACGAAGAGGATCCTGCTCGACCCCTCCGACTCGACTAAGTTCGTAACCATTGGTGTCGGCTTAGACAGCAAATAGGAAGGCGCGCTCGTCGACTTCCTCCATGAGAATCGGGACATCTTCGCATGGTCTCCCAAAGACATGCTGGGTGTGTCGAGGGAGTTCGCCGAGCACTCACTTCATGTGCGTCCGGATGCCAAGCCGGTCAAGCAACCTCTGCGCCGGTTCGCAGAAGAAAAGAGAAAGATAATAGGTGATGAGATCACCCGGCTCCTCGCAGTCGGGTTCATCTTGGAAGTGTACCACCCGGACTGGCTGGCGAACCCAGTCCTAGTGTTGAAAAAGAACAAGACCTGGCGCATGTGTATCGACTACACCAGCCTGAACAAGGCGTGCCCGAAAGACCCCTTCACCTTGCCCCGTATCGATCAGGTCATCGATTCCACGGCCGGCTGTGATTTGTTGTCTTTTCTAGATTGTTATTTCGGATACAATCAGATCCGGCTAAACCCGGCTGATCAGATTAAGACATCATTTATCACCCCCTACGGGGCTTTCTGCTATGTAACAATGCCTTTCGGCCTAAAGAACGAAGACGCCACCTATCAGCGATGTATGCAGAAATGCTTGCACTCGCAGATAGGCCGAAACATGCGCGCTTATGTGGATGACGTGGTCATCAAGACCAAGGAAAAGAACACCCTCCTCAAGGATCTGGAAAAAACATTGGGCAACCTCCACCTATACCAGATGAAGCTGAACCCGGAAAAATGCGTCTTCGGAGTACCATCTGGCCAGCTACTCGGTTTCCTCGTATCTCAGCGAGGCATTGAGGCAAATCCGGAGAAGATCGCGGCCATCGAAAGGATGCAACCGCCCAAGAACCTGCTTGGAGTCCAGAAGTTCACCGGATGCCTAGCTTCCCTCAGTCGTTTCGTCAGCCGGTTGGGGGAGAAGGCACTTCCGTTGTACCAGCTGATGAAAAAGACGGACAAGTTCTCCTGGACTTCGCAGGCCGACACCGCGTTTCACGACCTCAAGCGCATGATGTCCACAGCGCCGGTTCTAGCCACACCGGCTAGCAAGGAGCCGATGTTTCTCTATATAGCAGCCACCAGCCGGGTCATCAGCGTCGTCCTGGTGGTGGAGCGCCCCGAGGAAGGCAAGGCTCAGCAGGTTCAGAGACCCGTCTACTACCTCAGCGAGGTTCTCTCCCTCTCCAAGCAGAACTACCCCCACTACCAAAAGATGTGCTACGGCGTGTACCTAGCATGCAAGAAGCTCAAGCACTACTTCCAGGAGCACCCGATCAAGGCCATGTGCACTGCACCGCTTTCGGAAATCATCGGCAACAAGGACGCCACCGGCCGGGTCGCCAAATGGGCCATCGAGCTCGCCGCCTACTCCATCCAGTACGAGCCCCGGCTCACGATCAAGTCACAGGCGACGGCGGACTTCCTCGTCGACTGGGCCGAGACCCAGTATCTCCCACCGGTTCCGGATTCGGACCATTGGAGGATGCACTTCGACGGGTCGAAGATGCTCGGGGGCTTGGGAGCCAACATCGTGCTCACCTCGCCCAAGGGAGACCGGCTGGAGTACGTGTTGCAGATCCACTTCAAGGCCTCCAACAACGTAGCCGAATACGAGGCACTGCCACACGGGCTCCGGCTGGCCAAGGAAATCGGCGTCAACCGGATCCTGTGCTTCGGCGATTCGGACTTGGTGGTACAACAGGTATCCGGGGAATGGGACGCCAGAGATGCCAACATGGCCCTCTACCGGTTCCACATCCAGAAGCTCAGCTCCTCCTTTGACGGGTGCGAATTTCATCACGTCCCCCGCACCAACAACGAGGCAGCCGACGTGCTCTCCAAGATAGGGTCCACCAACAGGCCATCCCACCAGGGGTCTCCCTGGAGCACCTACGCAAGCCATCCATCAACCCATCGCCGGAATTAGATTCCATCATCTGGGCGGGGAGCGTCCCGGCAGCTCGCAGGACCCAGGGGCTACCGGCTCGCCCAGTGGCTCAGGGGCTGCCGCCCCGGATACCCCACTCGGGCAGCTCAGGCACATGCCAACCTCGGTGCTCAAGACCATACCGATCACCTAGCCCTTCGCGGTTTGGGGCCTCGACATGGTCGGGCCCTTCAAGCGAGCTCGCGCGGGAATGACCCACCTGCTGGTAGCGGTGGACAAGTTCACAAAGTGGATCGAGGCCAAGCCTATCCGGAAGCTGGATGGGGCGACGGTTGTTACCTTCTTCACCGACATCATCAACCGCTTCGTCTACCCCAATAGCATCATCACCGACAACGGCACGAACTTCGCCAAGGGGGCCTTCGCCCGGTTCTATAGCAACAAGGGCATCCGGCTAGACCTCGCCTCCGTTGCACATCCACAGTCCAACGGGAAGGTCGAACGAGCAAACGGCTTGGTCCTAGCCGGCATCAAACCACGTCTCATCGAGCCGTTGGAGCGGTCACCCAGATGCTGGATCGAAGAACTTCTGGCTGCTCTGTGGAGCCTCCGCACCACACCGAATAGGTCAACCGGCTACACGCCATTCTTCCTGGTCTACGGATCGGAAGCCGTCCTCTCCGCTGACATCGAATTTGACTCCCCCCGCAAGCTCCTCTACGATGAGCAGGCCAACAAGGAGGCGCGGGAGGACGGGGTAGATCTCCTGGAGGAGGCCCGCGAGCTGGCCCTGGCCAGATCTGCCCTGTACCAGCAGCGACTACACCGCTACCATTCCAGCCAGATTCGCCCAGTCGCATTCCGCGAGGGTGACCTAGTTCTCCGGTTGGTGCAAGACACGAAGGGCATGCACAAGCTATCACCACCCTGGGAGGGCCCCTTCATCATCAGCCGGGCGTTGCCCAACAACTCTTACTACCTCATCGACGCACAACAGCCGCTCAAGAACAAGATGGACAAATCAGACGAGGAGACCGAACGTCCTTGGAACGCGGCCCTGCTGCGCCCGTTTTACACCTAGTCGCCAAACAGTGTATGTATCCCGAAAACCTCATAAATGAAAATGCGGACTCCCACGAGACTCTCGAGGGATCCTTCTGGAAATGTGTGCGTACCTGTTCTCCGATTAAAATTTTCCGGCTCCGGCTACCCCTACCCGGGGGCTCGCCGGCTGGCCCGGCCTGTTAAGCCAACAAACTGGCTGAGTAGTGTGCGATGATGTCAGAGGCCCACTATTCGTCTCAGCTATAGACCGCAACCCGGCTGTCCGGCTAGCAATAGCAAAAGCCCGAGGCATCCCACATGAAAAACGGGGCGGAGGCGTGACAGATCGGACGTCCCGGCCCCGCAACTAGCTCAAACCAATCCAGCCGCAAAGCCGCTAGTACCGTGCGTAATGTACTGTCAGCTCCCTTCGATTCCGGCTACAGACCGCTGCCCGGCTGTCCGGCATGGACGCAGCGAAAACAACAGAACACACGAGAAAGCGACTAAGTGCCTAGAAAGGAGCAAGCCAGTTTTTGAAAAATAAGCCGTTTCCCAGCTACGATTTGACGGACTAACCTATTAACCTCTGAAGATGTATGTGTATGCATATATGCGTTCTTGTCCGACTACTTAGAGTCGGGATTCAGGAGAAGGAAAGAAGATTCGAAGTCCTTGCCTTCATCAAGCGCTCCGAATCTCAGGGGCTACACCCATTGGGTGCACTCGCGCGCCCCCAGTGGAATCTTGTAGTTCCTGGCCGACTAAGGGCGTTTAGCTGGCAGTTCGGAGCCCAGGTGAGGGCAAGGGCGGGAGCAATAAAAGACAAGAAAGATTCGAAGCACCTGGCTACGCCAGCTACTCCGAATCTCGGGGGCTACACCCAGTGGGTGCGCTCGCGCGCCCCCACTGGAATGATTGTTCCCCCGGCTGAAGGCGTCCAGCCCACGAAAGCAGCCGACTGGGACGAGGCCAGTCGGATAAAGTTAGAACAACAGGGAAGAACAAGGAAGATTCGAAGCACCTGGCTACGCCAGCTACTCTGAATCTCGGGGGCTACACCTAGTGGGTGCGCTGGCGCACCCCCACTGGAGGTGTAGTTCGTCCGGCTAAAAGTGTGTAGCCGGACTAGGGCAGTCGGGCGAAGCGAGCCGGCAAAGATATCAAAAGAAAATTCAAGACACAAGTTAAGAAAGACTCAAGAATTCAGCGTTAACAGACAAAAGGGAGACGAAGCTCCCGACAGTTACCCGGCATCAAAGATAGCCGGTACAGACAGACAAGTTTCATGCTAATCTAAAACAAGACAAATACACCCGGCATCCCAGGGCAACAGCTAAACGACAGGGCCTTTGCCGTGGGGGGTTCCTGGCCGGCAGATGCTGGAGGCGGGGGAGGAGCCGCAGTGCTCGTTCCGGCTCCAGCGCTGGCGGGCGGCGGCACCGAGGACTCCGCATCTGGAGTTTCAGGGGACTCCGAGTTGGTGAGAACCTCGTCCGGATCCACGTAGTTGGCGATCTTGATGGCGGAGCCACGAAGCTCCGGATTGGCTTGGCGGATGGCTGCGAGATCGGCTCCGGCGCGGAAGCCCCCGTCGATCTTCTCGACGCGAGCATCCTTGTACCAGGAAAGCATCAGCGCCAGGGCCATCTCCGCTCCACCACGCGCCGCCAGATCCCGCAGCCGGTCCACCATAGCCGACACCTCTCCCACCCTCGCCGCCAGCTGCGCCATCGTCTCCGGAACTGGAGCCTCCGGCCACATAAAGGAGAAGATGTTTCGCGCCGCCTGATGAAGCTTCGCGGCCTCCTCGCCAAGAAGAACGACGAGCACCTGAGCCGTTGGCTGCGCTCTCGGCCAGTTCTCCTGCAGCCGGTTGTAGGCTAGCAGGTCTATGCCGAGGTAAAAGGCTGTCAGAGAAGAGGAGTCAAATCCGGCTACCGGATCCGGAAAGAGAAGAAGACGGAAGAAAGAACTCACCTTTGGCAGTGTGGCCGACTTGCATCAGCTCCTCCACCAGCGCCTTCTCCTTGACCGCTAGCCATTTTATCTCCTCCTCTTGGTCCTTGTTCTAGGCCTCGAGAAGGGAGAAGGCTTCGGCCCGGCTAGCAAGCGAGGTGTCGCGCTCCTTGACGGTAGCCTCCAAGCCGTCTACCCGCGCGTGCCAGTCCTTGTTCTGCAAGCACAGCGTGGAGTTGGACCTGCTCAGCCGGTCGTTCGCTTTCTTCAAGCGATCGATCTCGCGCTGAGCACACACGAGGATGGCTGCAACGAAGCCGACTATTAAAAAAAAGGGGGAGATCCAGACGGATGAAACGAACTTACTCTGAGAGGTCCCATTGGCAGTAGCAAGCTTCTGCTCCAGGCTGCGGTTTCCACCAGCTGTGGCCTCAAGCAACCGGATCTCCTTGACCGCCAGCTCGAGCGTGGTGGCAAGATCCAACAAGGAAGCAGCGTAGGAGGCGTCACCATCCACGGTGTTGACGGCCAAGGACTCCTTCGCCGCGAGCACCGCTGTCTGCCACTCCTCCCCGAGCGCCTCGTCGGAGTCGTCGTCGCCAACCACGACAAGCTCCTTGCCAGTAGCCCACTGGGCGCCGACAGAGGAACCTTCCGGCTGGGGACCCTCCGGCTGGGAGGGGGCAGCCGGCTCGACTTGAGGAGGAGAAGGAGGCTGCGCCTCCGAGGAAGGGGAGGCGCCGGTTGGATCAGTCGGGGCGCGAGGCGGGGACCTGGCTGGCGTCCGAGCCGGGCTCGCGGCGCCGAAAGAAACCAGTGCGCTAAAGGGAAAGAGGAACAGACAAGAGCAAAACAGGCTAAAGTCAGAAAAACAAGGACAAGGAAAAACAAACAGAAAGCACCGAGGGAGGGAGGAAGAAAAACGTACCCCGGCACAACCGGGGGCGGCCCTTTCTTCCGGCCAAGATGGCTTGGCGGCAGGGCGCTAGTCCGGCCCCTCTTCGGAGCCGGCTGCTCCGCCGCAGGCCGGTGGGAGCCGGAATGGCCAGAGCCGCTCCCGCCTGCTTCACCGTCCGCCGCGGAGCGCGTCACCGGCTCCGCGGTCGGCCCGGCCTCCTCCTCCTCGTGCACCTCCGCGTGCGGGTGGGCGACCGACTCGTCGTTCCGACTGGGGAAGGCATCGCCGTCCCCATCCGATTCCTCACCGGATCGCCGAGCGCGCGGCTCGGGCAAGTCCGGCGCGAACACCTCGAGAGGAGCGTCGCCCTCCTCACGAAGGATGCAGGGGAAGATCTGGCAAATGCAAAAGGTCAGCCAGACAGAACAAGGAGATAACAGAGGGAATAAGCAAAAATTCCGGCTACAAGAACTTACCCGGGGCGCGCAGTTCTCCCGGCTGTAGGGCGCCAGGCTGAACTTCCAATTCTCCTGCAGCCGCTCCTTGCTGATCGTCCACAACCACTCCTTCAAGTTGTGGTAGCGGGGATCGCGGCGCGACAGCCTGGTCGGGTCTAGCCGGCCGGAGTAGAAGCACATATTGTGCGCCCGCTGCTGGAGCGGCATCATCAGCCGGGACATCCAGCTAAGGGTGATGTCCCGACCGGTTAGCTGGCAGGTGACAAGTGAGCGCATGCGTGCCAGCATCGCGTCCCTCTCCGCCTTGTCGCCGTAGACCTTCAGGTCCCAGTTTTGCCGGCTGGACTCGATGTCTGGGAAGGCCGGCAGGTTTATCCGGTCGACGCCGGTGACGTTCTTGACATAAAAATATGACTGCTGCCACAGCCGTACCGTGTCCTAGAGCAATAACTTCAGGTAGCCGGATTGGGAGCGGGAGTATATGGAGGCGCCACCGCAGACGACTAGCGGGCCCTTCGTGTACTGGACATGCGGCCGAACTCGGAAGAGCCGGCAGAAGAGCCCGAGATCCGGCTGGATCCCGAGGTAACTCTCGCAGAACGCCTTGAAGTGCGCCAGCGTTCCGATGGCGTTGGCACCGAGGTGGTGGAGGCGGAGGTCGAAGAAGGCCAGAAAAGTCAGAAAGAAGGGGTCGAGCGGCAGCGCAAACCCGTGCGCCAGGTGCGAGAGGAAGATAACGTGCTCCCCCTCCGCCGGATGCGGCGACACTTTCCCCACCGGCGCCAACCGCACCGCCACCTCCTCCGCTGGCGGGAGGATGCGGGTAGCGTGATACTTCACGATCGGATCCTCGGTGACGGAGGAGCCGCACCAGGCTCCGCGGTCAGCGGCCATTTCTGGCTGAGGAGAAGGAGCGGCAACGGAGGAGTGAAGGTGGCCCGTAGCGTCGACGCTGGCGAGCGGGCGGTGCAGAAGGCAAGAGCACAGGAGCAGCAGCGCGCGAGAAGGAGAGAAAGTTTGCAGCGGGGAGCGAAGGAAAAGAACTGCCTCCCCCACGGCATCCCTTTAAAGGATCGGAGGGGCAACCGTCGGCAGGGCCACGTGGCGCGCATCCGGGCGACCCACGTCCCAACCGCTGCCTAGATCCCGTGTGCCGGGACGGGATGCGTAGAAGATCTTGGGGCGAGAACCGAAGCGCTGGATAGCAGTTCCCCGAGGCGACGTGCGACGGGACGTTACGCTGGCCGCCGCAGAGAAATGATGGCGCGTGCATGCGTGGCCGGCGTCAGCAGTGACGTCACGGGTAGCGCAACCGCCAGGCTCAGCCGGATCAAAATTCAAAAAGCAAAAGGGAGCGCGCGCGCATTTCCCCCAAGGGCGGAATCCACACGCGCTCGGGGGCTAGTGTCAGGGGGATGATCCCCGGATACCCCACCCGAATAAGAAACAGGACAGTCGGATCTCGGCCGGCTGACCAGATGCAGTCGGACAGGGTAGGATGGACCGGCTACCACCCGGTAGCCGGACCATGAAGAGGTAGCCGGATACAACAACGTAGCCGGATCCAATCAGAGGGACAGGACGACGTGCGTATCAGTGCACGGTACGCCCTGTACGACGACAAGACGGGCAACCACCCGCCCATACCGAAGACTTGGCATGGCTGACGGGGGAACAGTGGCCTGTGCTGACGACGGTCTCGCACGGCGTCCACTGTACCTACGACAGCCATACCGCTCATACACCGATGTGACACACCATGCTGGGTACCGTAGATGACTAGTCGGCTAGGACCCGCCTGTGGGGCCCGCCAGTCGGACTAGCCAGTAAGACCACTGCCACTCTTCCTATATAAGGAGAGGGAGGGCCTCAGTAGAAAGGGTTGGTCTCAGTTCATTTAAGGCAGTAGCTAAAGAATACAGCTCGAGGAGCACTTGTAGCTTGTATACTCCACATAGTCAGATCAGGCAGGAGTAGGGGCTTTACCTCACCACGAGGGCCCCGAACCTGGGTACTTCTTGCGTCCCGCTACGCTCGCTCGTATCCAATCTCGCCTGCGGACACCGTCGATAGCTTTCCTGCTAGTCCCCACACCTCTATCTAACCTTTTTAGGAACCGCCGTTCCCAATACAATGACAGTCTCCATTTATGTCAAACAACCATGGTGGTCAGAAAGCCCAGAGAGCCCATAGAATATGCAACTGCCACATGGAGATGGGTGAACCTGCAGTGTGACAGAAGTAGTTGCATCACCACACCCAACTAGAGTGTGTGTGGGTCATCAAGGTGTGGGTTTTGACACTACATAACACAGATGCATTGATCTGTAGGGACTCCATTTTTGTCAAACAACAATGGTGGTCAGAAATCCCAGAGAGCCCCTAGAATATGCAACTGCCACATGGAGATGGTGAACCTGAAGTGTGATAGAAGCAGTTGCATCACCACACCCAACTGGAGTGTGTGTGGGTCATCAAGGTGTGGCTTTTGAGACTACATAACACAGATGCATTGATCTATAGGGACTCCATTTCTATCAAACAACCATGGTGGTTATAAAGCCCAGAGAGCCCCTAGAATATGCAACTTCCACATGGAGATGGATGAACCTGCAGTGTGACAGAAGCAGTTGCATCACCACACCCAACTTGAGCGTGTGTGGGTCCTCAAGGTGTGGATTTTGAGACTACATAACACAGACGCATTGATCTCTAGGGACTCCATTTGTGTCAAACAACCATGGTGGTCAGAAAGCCTAGAGAGCCCCTAGAATATGCAACTGCCACATGGAGATGGGTGAACCTGTAGTGTGATAGAAGCAGTTGCATCACCACACCCAACTAGAGTGTGTGTGGGTCATCAAGGTGTGGCTTTTGAGACTACATAACATAGATGCATTGATCTGTATGGACTCCATTTGTGTCAAACAACCATGGTGGTCAGAAATCCCAGAGAGCCCCTAGAATATGCAATTGCCACATGGAGATGGTGAACCTGGAGTGTGACAGAAGCAGTTGTATCACCACACCCAACTAGAGTGTGTGTGGGTCATCAAGGTGTGGCTTTTAAGAATCCATAACACGGATGCATTGATCTGTAGGGACTCCATTTGGGTCAAACAACCATGGTGGTAAAAAATCCCACAAAGCCCCTAGAATATGCAACTGCCACATGGAGATGGGTGAACCTGCAGTGTGACAGAAGCAGTTGCATCACCACATCCAACTGGAGTGTGTGTGGGTCATCATGTTGGGTCCGCAGCATAGAAAACAAAAAATTTCCTATGATGTGAACTACACGCCAAGATCTATCTACTAGGTACAAAGCAACGGGTGGACATACATCCAACGAGAACTTACCCTCGTAGACAACGAGCTTTGTTAACAAGTAGGAACTCGTGGTTGATGTAGTCGTACACTTGCCGATCTCAAGATCGTGAGGAAGTCCAGCAGGTCCGGCTCCAGCACGTCCATCAGATCCAGCTCCAGCAGCACCAAGTCCAGCACCGCAAAGCAGCGGTGCATCCGTGATCGCACACACGTCCGGTACCCTGACAACCTCCATCCCTCGCTGCCAGCAAAGCATCAGAAGTAGCAACTCCTTTCCAGATAAAGCCACCGGGAACATGTATCTCGCTAATCCGAGACCATGGGGGAATAATACTAGAGGGGGAGTGAGATCCTTCACAAGGAGGTGTGTGTGGGAAGTGAGGAGGGGGTGGCCTTTTATAGGAGGAGGGGGTTCCCCTCCTTCCTGGCCGGTGCACGGAGGGGGTGACCCTTCACCTCCTCCATTCATGTGGTGGTAACCCCTCCACATTAAAATGCCCCTTCACATTCTCTTTTAAAGTCTCCACTTTAAATGCATTAAATTTCTCCAAATTTAATGCTCTCTCATTTAATAAAACTCTTTTATTATTTTTATTCTTAATTACTTTAATTAACAAACATTCACATAAAACCCCCTCCAACATTTCAATATTACATGCAGAACCAATTTCAGCATTTTCACCCGAAACAGTTTCGGTGTCTATTGAAATAATTCCAGCGCTTTCTTAAATCTTTATCTGAAACATATTTGCTCCAAATGGTGTCGGTATCCCTTAAGTGTGTCACCCTACGGTTCGCGAATAATGCAGACATGATCGAGACCCCTCCCCGATCAATAATCAGCAGCGGGACCTGGAGATCCATACTGACTCCTACACATTCCATATGACTTCTGTGATCGTGAGAACCTTTAACGCTAGTAACTAAATCCCTTTGTCCCGCGATCTATTACATGTCCAAGATTCGATCATCGGTATCTCCGTACCTAGTTTGATCTCGTTACCGACATGGACTCTTTTCTCGTTCCCGTGATATAACATTCTAGTGATCACATCACTTGCTTGCAAGCTATTTCAATGTGATATCACCGAGAGGGCCCAGAGTATATCTATCCGTCATTGGGATGGACAAATACCACTCTTGATCCATGAGCCTCAACATAACACCTTCGAAGCACTGAACCCACCTTTATAGTCACCCTGTTACGGTGTGATATTTGATGTTATCAAGATACTCTTCCGGTGTTAGCAATTAACATGATCTCATGGGGATAAAGATTACTTCGTATGATATTATAGCAATATAAACATAATGACTTTGATCGTAATGCTATACTTCGGATGAATGTTCATCACATCATTCCACCAATGGTGTGACCATGTTATTAACAAAATCCAATGTCCATGATCAGGAAACCTTGATCATCTTGTTAATCAACAAGCTAGTCTATAAGAGAGGCATAACTAGGAACCCTTTTTGTTTATTAAACACACATGTATTGATGTTTCCGATCAATACAATTCTATCATGTAAAATAAACATATATCATAAACATGGAATAAGATAATAACCACTTTATTATTGCCTCTCGGGCATATTCCCTTCAGTCTCCCACTTGCACTAGAGTCAATAATCTAGTTTGAAAAACTTTGTGTATTGAACACATATGGCTTTCTGGTGTTGCATATACGCTATTGCTAGTGGTTAACATAATCACTGGATCTGATAGTTTCAGGTCCATGTGTATTTGCATGTCTCTGCGTCTCTACGCATCACTCATTGTCAAATGAGATGGCATTGTATAGATTTGGTCCTTTGGTGAGACCTTTAGTTCGTTTGGCTCAAAATATGTTGATATTATTGTCACACAATATATCTTCATAGTATTAGCCCACTTTGAACCACACCTAGTTTGAGAACAAACTACTTAACACAAATGCCCTCCTTTGCTGCTAATATAGCAGTCATATACTTAGCCTTTTGTTGTAGTGTCCGTCACAATGTCTCAACTTTGGAACTCATCCAAATCCATCATGGAACATCCTTTCGATTACATTGTGCCACCCATAGTCTAAATTGAGATAAATTTAATTTGTATCTTGTGACAAAACTAGTATCAATGTAACACTTTACAATGAACTACCTTTAACTATTTGTCACTTATACATTATATATTCTTAGTTCTTCCAAAGCTCATAAGAATATCTTTACTATTGTCCAATGATCATCTTATGAATCATTCTGGTATATGCTCATAACATTTAGAGAATAGGACATTCTGGATATATACATATCATGGTATAATTGATCAAAATCTTCATGTGATTTTACTCACCAAGTGTTGAAACACTTGAATTTTGATACAATCCTTTCCATGCAGCAAGAACCTTTCTTGTTGTTTCCATATTGAACCCTTTCAATATCTCATATATGTATGTCTGGCACAACCATATTAGCGCCTTAATCTATCCATATAGATATTGATGCCTAATATTCCGGGTTTGCCCAAGTCTTTCATCGAAATCTTATTTTAATGAAATTCTTAACTTGTGTCAATACAAGATATATCATTTCCAATCAATAATATGTACTCTACATAATGTATTAAAAATATGTCTTAGCGCTCCCACTTAATTTCTTGCAAATCTAAGCATCTTCATCATCTCCGATGAATTTAAACTCTTTTAATAGTTTCATCATGGTCGAGATTCCAACTCCGTTATGCTTACTTCAACTATTGAAGTTTACATGCCCTTTTAGCACCCTTTGAATTAACAAAACCCTTCGGACCATGTCATGTACATGTCCTAGGTTACCGTTCTATTAGAAGGACCTTGTTTTGTTTATTCAACTACCATATACCAAATTATATGTAGTGGTTGCTACATTAATCCGTCAAGACTATATATCGCTATGAAAGATCAAATCTTGTCATGGTCAACTCCTTGAACATTGTCGTAAACTTGTTTCCGACATGTCGACTATTTCATAGATGTTAAACATCCATGTCTTATTTCTTTATAGATCCAAACACGACCGATAGGCTTCACGCCTTTCTGGAGGGTCTTCCAAGTTCGGAAACTTGTTTTCTCGTGTATGGATACTATCACGGATTCTATGACTTCTAGTCATTTTATGGAGTCAGGGCCCATCATCGCTTCTTTGCATGTAGTCGGTTCATCATTGTCAAAACAATAACGACTTGCTTATCAAATCTTACTATTTGATTCTTACCGACCCACACGGTTCTATAGGCACTCCAATCTCCGCGATCACACCTTTTGTAATCACGAGAGCCATGAGCATTGTGGCCGCCACCCAGACACTTTCTGGCGCTGCGCTACTTAGCACATATAGCTAAGGATCAACAACCTTATCAAAGTTCTATTGTCCTCCCACTTAACTTTTCACGAAAAATTCCTTCTCAAGAAACTTGACGTTCCAAGTAACAAACTCTTTTGTCCTTGGTGTTATGGAGAAATTCCCAACAAATACTTTGGGATAACCTACAAAGACGTGCTTATCCGACTTTGGTTGTAAACATTTTACTTATGCATAGCATACCAAAATTTAAGAAAAGACAATTCGAGTTTTATCCCAAACCATAACTCATATGGTGTCATTTCAATGGATCACGATGGTGCTCTTTTCAGTGTAAAAGCGGTAGTCTCTAAAGCTTCAATCCTTAAAACATAATGGCAGTTTTATAAATGACACCCTTGATCTTACCATGTCAAACATGGTTTGATTTTATCTCTCGAATATGCCATACTCCTATGGTTTATCGGGAAACAAAAATCATGGAATAATTCCTCAAGTCTTAGGTGTTTTTGCTAAACATGTAACTCAAATATCTTCCTTTATGATTGAATCATAAACTCTTTATTTTCTTGTTACAATGATTTTCCACTTCATCTTGAAAGTCTTTGAACAATTTTCAAATGTTTCATACTTCTTCCTTATTAAGTAAATATACAGATATATTCACTCAAATTTTCGGAGAAAGCATATGAAGCAAAAAGATCCATCGCATATGGCTACAGATAATGGACTATGCACATCAGCATGCACAATTTCCAATAAGCTAGTCATCCGTTCCTCTCTGGCCTATGGACGGAGTTTCAATTATCTCGAGGAAAGTCTCATATGCGTCAATTGATCAAAATCAAAGACTCCAAAAACCATCAACATGGAGTTTCTTCATGTTTTCTTTCAAATATAATTTAAACAGCGATGTCACTTCATAAGTAATCTTTCAATCATTTGTCTTGAAACATTTTAGTAATAGTGTTTATGGATGTGATTTCTCCAACTAGACTTGTAAAAGTTCATCCATCCTTTATGGAATACGGTAATTATTTGAACAGCCATTGTTCTCATGATACCAGAACAAAATAACAATTATTTAAACAAATCTTGAAGGCTTGGTTTGATGTTAACGAAAAACACAATAACACTTTATTTGTTTTCGATGAACATCATCACTCATTCTCTTGCTGGTTACTTAGGCCATTGTAGTTCATGAATTGCGTTGTCCTATATGACACTTCATACCAACCAATTCGGTATCCAATACCGGTATCCAATACCTAAGAACCACATTGTTTAACAAGCAAGGAATATAGCCGTAACATGTATATCTTCTATATACCTAAGTTGGACATCTCCAACCTTTTATTTTCTGCCAAATATTTTATAGATTCTCTTTTAGCAATTCCTTTTCTTTTAAAAGAATCTATCAACATCAATAGTGGTGTCATCAACATGACAAATGGTACAAAGCGTATATAGTCAAATACTAATACCTTTGGACTTGCACTTTGAAGTGGATCACCATCATCAAATGTTTGGTGTTCTTTCAAAAATCCATTCTTTAGTAATCTATTAGTGTAGTAAACATTTTACTTACATCTTCTATTCACCCTTATCATGACAACTTTCATGATCAAGCTACTATAGCCTATAAGGAAGAATTGCGAGTATAATATCAGTTCCCAAAACCATTTTGGTAGATTCAGATGCCTAGCATCTCCATCCTTCACAAATTCTCATACAATATGAGAACATGTATTTTGCTAAATTATACTCTATCATAATGCAACCAAAAACATTGTTTCAGATATCACAATATCTTTCACACATGATGGTTTCTGAACAATTTCCAGATCCAATATAATCTTGATATTAAAACAACTTTTTGAATATCAATAATCATGGAGGCAAACATGATACTTTAGATACTAACATTGGAATTCTTACTCTTGATTTAATACTACTTATTAAACTTCATGGAGTAAACAGAGTTTGCTGAAAGTTTGCAATAGGACTTATAAACTTTAAATTGACACTCAAAACAATACGATACCAGTTCGTAAAGTAAATATCCAGAATTCTATAGTTCTATTATCTCAAATAAAAACTAAGCATAAGGTAGAAAACGAATGCCAATGACTACAACAAACTATGCAAATTCACTTTGATTTAATTTATGACAAATTTGGTTCGACTAATCTAAATTAGAAATGAACTCCCACTCAAAAACGACATCCCTCGTGCCTTTTTGGTGATTACATGAACCAAATCCACTACACCAAGTCCGATCATCACGTGAGTTGATGTAGCTTCAAAGGCGAGCATCTATATGGGCATCATATCAACTATATGACTAATGCTTAACCTTTCAGTCCGTGTTCCGAGGCCATGTCTGTACATGCTAGGCTCGCCAAGTAAGAACCTTAGTACTCGCATGTGTAAAACTGTCTTACACCCGTTTGTATGAAAGCGTAGAGTCGAGTACACCCGATCATCACGTGATGTCTCGAAATACGATCCACAAAACGGTGCATACTTAAGGAAGAACACATTTTTATCTTGATATCTAAAAGAGGGATCATCTTACAATGCTACAGAAAGCGCCAAACTAGCAGTATAAGATGCTAACATCTAATGTGTAAAGTGAGATGATATGGTCCATGCATTTGATCTCTATCACTTGCATCGTGGTATGATCTCTATCATTCCTTTGTGTGTAAGGCCAAGGTCTATGGAACTTACATGTTGAGTGTGTTGTAAGAGTATCTATCATACATCTACTTACAACAATACCATATCAATACACTAGCCCAACAATCATCTAAACTAGACGCCTCTAATTTATCAATTGCAAGTTTTACGTGGCTTAGGGTTTACGGAGATAGAACCGTTCTTACCTACGAACATGAACCACAACGAGGATAACTAAGTTATTAGCAACTCGTTGTAAATCAGATATTGACTATAGTAGGAGAGACAGACACCCGCCAGCCACTTATGCAAAACAAGTTGCATGTCAGTCGTGGAACTGGTCTCATGTACGATGACATGTAAGGTTGGTCCGGGCCGCTTCATCCCACTATGCCACCAATATCCAAAATACATAGAAGATGCAATAACATGATCATCATCGCCCACATATCAACATATGTGTACTACCCGTGCTAAGCACCTACGCATAGATCAAGCTCTGATACCACTGTTGGGTCCGCAACATAGAAAACAAATTTTTTCCTACGGTGTGAACTATACGCCAAGATCTATCTACTAGGTACAAAGCAACGGGTGGACATACATCCAACGAGAAATTACCCTCGTAGACAACGAGCTTTGTTAACGAGTAGGAACTCATGGTTTATGTAGTTGTACACTTGCCGATCTCAAGATCCTGAGGAAGTCCAGCAGGTCCGGCTCCAGCACGTCCATCAGATCCAGCTCCAGCAGCACCAAGTCCAGCACCGCAAAGCAGCGGTGCATCCGTGATCGCACACACGTCCGGTACCCTGACAACCTCCATCCCTTTCTCCAGCGAAGCAACGGAAGCAGCAACTCCTTTCCAGATAAAGCCACTAGGAACATGTATCTCGCTAATCCGAGACCATGGGGGAATAATACTAGAGGGGGAGAGATATCCTTCACAAGGAGGTGTGTGTGAGAAGTGAGGAGGGGGTGGCCTTTTATAGGAGGAGGGGGTGCCACTCCTTCATGGCTGGCGCATGGAGGGGGTGAGCCTTCACCTCCTCCATTCATGTGGTGGTAACCCCTCCACATTAAAATGCCCCTTCACATTCTCTTTTAAAGTCTCCACTTTAAATGCATTAAATTTCTCCAAATTTAATGCTCTCTCATTTAATAAAAATCTTTTATTATTTTTATTCAGAATTTTGTTAATAACTTTAATTAACAAACATTCACATAAAACCCCCTGCAACATTTCAATATTACATGCAGAACCAATTTCAGCATTTTCACCCGAAATAGTTTCGGTGTCTATTGAAATAATTCCAGCGCTTTATTAAATCTTTATCTGAAACATATTCGCTCCAAATGGTGTCGGTATCCCTTAAGTGTGTTACCCTACGGTTCGCGAATAATGCAGACATGATCGAGACCCCTCTCCGATCAATAATCAGCAGCGGGACCTGGAGATCCATACTGACTCCTACACATTGAACGATGACTTCTGTGATCGTGAGAACCTTTAACGCTAGTAACTAAATCCCTTTGCCTTGCGATATATTACATGTCCGAGATTCGATCATCGGTATCTCCATACCTAGTTTGATCTCGTTACCGACATGCACTCTTTTCTCGTTCCCGTGATATAACATTCTAGTGATCACATCACTTGCTTGCAAGCTATTTCAATGTGATATCACCGAGAGGGCCTAGAGTATATCTATCCGTCATCGGCATGGACAAATCCCACTCTTGATCCATGAGCCTCAACATAACACCTTCGTAGCACTGAACCCACCTTTATACTCAACCTGTTACGGTGTGACGTTTGATGTTATAAGGATACTCTTCCGATGTTAGCAATTAACATGATCTCATGGGGATAAAGATTACTTCGTATGATATTATAGCAATATAAACATAATGACTTTGATCGTAATGCTATACTTCGGATGAATGTTCATCACATCATTCCACCAATGGTGTGACCTTGTTATTAACAACATCCAATGTCCATGATCAGGAAACCTTGATCATCTTGTTAATCAACAAGCTAGTCTATAAGAGAGGCATAACTAGGAACCCTTTTTGTTTATTAAACACACATTTAATGATGTTTCCGATCAATACAATTCTAGCATGTAAAATAAACATTTATCATAAACATGCAATAAGATAATAACCACTTTATTATTGCCTCTCGGGCATATTCCCTTCACATCAAGGTGTGGGTTTTGATACTACATAACACAAATGCATTGATCTCTAGGGATTCCATTTGTGTCAAACAACCATGGTGGTCAGAAAGCCTAGAGAGCCCCTAGAATATGCAACTGCCACATGGAGATGGGTGAACCTACAGTGTGATAGAAGCAGTTGCATCACCAGAACCAACTGGAGTGTGTGTGGGTCATCAAGGTGTGGCTTTTGAGACTACATAACACAGATGCATTGATTTGTAGGGACTCCATTTGTGTCAAACAACAATGGTGGTCAGAAAGACTAGAGAGCCCCTAGAATATGCAACTGCCACATGGAGATGGTGAACCTGGAGTGTGATAGAAGTAGTTGCATCACCACACCCAACTGGATTGTGTGTGGGTTATCAAGGTGTGGGTTTTGAGACTACATAACACAGATGCATTGATCTGTAGGGTCTCCATTTATCTCAAACAACCATGGTGGTCTGAAATCCTAGAGATCCCTTAGAATATGCAACTGCCACATGGAGATGGGTGAACCTGCAGTGTGACAGAAGTAGTTGCATCACCACACCAAACTAGAATGTCTGTGGGTCATCAAGGAGTAGGTTTTGACACTACATAACACAGATGCATTGATCTGTAGGGACGCCATTTGTGTCAAACAACCATGGTGGTCAGAAAGCCTAGAGAGCCCCTAGAATATGCAACTACCACATGGAGATGGTGAACCTGAAGTGTGAGAGAAGCAGTTGCATCACCACACCCAACTGGAGTGTGTGTGGGTCATCAAGGTGTGGCTTTTGAGACTACATAACACAGATGCATTGATCTGTAGGGACTCCATTTCTGTGAAACAACCATGGTGGTTATCAAGCCCAGAGATCCCCTAGAATATGCAACTGCCACATGGAGATGGGTGAACCTGGAGTGTGACAAAAGCAGTTGCATCACCACACCCAACTGGAGTGTGTGTGGGTTATCAAGGTGTGGCTTTTGAGACTACGTAACACAGATGCATTGATCTCTAGGGACTCCATTTGTGTCAAACAACCATGGTGGTCAGAAAGCCTAGAGAGCCCCTAGAATATGCAACTGCCACATGGAGATGGGTGAACCTGCAGTGTGACAGAAGTAGTTGCATCACCACACCCAACTAGAGTGTGTGTGGGTCATCAAGGTGTGGCTTTTGAGACTACATAACATAGATGCATTGATCTGTATGGACTCCATTTGTGTCAAACAACCATGGTGGTCAGAAAGCCAAGAGAGCCCCTAGAATATGCAATTGCCACATGGAGATAGTGAACCTGGAGTGTGACAAAAGCAGATGCATCCCCACACCCAACTGGAGTGTGTGTGGGTCATCAAGGTGTGGGTTTTGACACTACATAACACAAATGCATTGATCTGTAGGGACTCCATTTGTGTCAAACAACAATGGTGGTCAGAAATCCCAGAGAGCCCCTAGAATATGCAACTGCCACATGGAGATGGTGAACCTGAAGTGTGAGAGAAGCAGTTGCATCACCACACCCAACTGGAGTGTGTGTGGGTCATCAAGGTGTGGCTTTTGAGACTACATAACACAGATGCATTGATCTGTAGGGACTCCATTTCTGTCAAACAACCATGGTGGTTATAAAGCCCCGAGAGCCCCAAGAATATGCAACTGCCAGATGGAGATGGGTGTACCTGGAGTGTGACAAAAGCAGTTGCATCACCACACCCAACTGGAGTGTGTGTGGGTCATCAAGGTGTGGCTTTTGAGACTACATAACACAGATGCATTGATTTGTAGGGACTCCATTTGTGTCAAACAACAATGGTGGTTAGAAAGCCTAGAGAGCCCCTAGAATATGCAACTTCCACATGGAGATGGTGAACCTGAAGTGTGATAGAAGCAGTTGCATCACCACACCCAACTGGAGTGTGTGTGGGTCATCAAGGTGTGGCTTTTGAGACTACATAACAAAGATGCATTGATCTGTAGGGACTCCATTTCTGTGAAACAACCATGGTGGTTATCAAGCCCAGAGAGCCCCTAGAATATGCAACTGCCACATGGAGATGGGTGAACCTGGAGTGTGACAAAAGCAGTTTCATCACCACACCCAACTGGAGTGTGTGTGGGTTATCAAGGTGTGGCTTTTGAGACTACGTAACACAGATGCATTGATCTCTAGGGACTCCATTTGTGTCAAACAACCATGGTGGTCAGAAAGCCTAGAGAGCCCCTAGAATATGCAACTGCCACATGGAGATGGGTGAACCTGCAGTGTGACAGAAGTAGTTGCATCACCACACCCAACTAGAGTGTGTGTGGGTCATCAAGGTGTGGCTTTTGAGACTACATAACATAGATGCATTGATCTGTATGGAGTCCATTTGTGTCAAACAACCATGGTGGTCAGAAAGCCAAGAGAGCCCCTAGAATATGCAATTGCCACATGGAGATAGTGAACCTGGAGTGTGACAAAAGCAGATGCATCACCACACCCAACTGGAGTGTGTGTGGGTCATCAAGGTGTGGGTTTTGACACTACATAACACAAATGCATTGATCTGTAGGGACTCCATTTGTGTCAAACAACAATGGTGGTCAGAAATCCCAGAGAGCCCCTAGAATATGCAACTGCCACATGGAGATGGTGAACCTGAAGTGTGAGAGAAGCAGTTGCATCACCACACCCAACTAGAGTGTGTGTGGGTCATCAAGGTGTGTGGCTTTTGAGACTACATAACACAGATGCATTGATCTGTAGGGACTCCATTTCTGTCAAACAACCATGGTGGTTATAAATCCTAGAGAGCCCCTAGAATATGCAACTGCCACATGGAGATGGGTGAACCTGGAGTGTGACAAAAGCAGTTGCATCGCCACACCCAACTGGAGTGTGTGTGGGTCATCAAGGTGTGGCTTTTGAGACTACGTAACACATATGCATTGATCTCTAGGGACTCCATTTGTGTCAAACAACCATGGTTGTCAGAAAGCATAGAGAGCCCCTAGGATATGCAACTGCCACATGGAGATGGGTGAACCTGCAGTGTGCCAGAAGCAGTTGCATCACCACACCCAACTAGAGTGTGTGTGGGTCATCAAGGTGTGGCTTTTGAGACTACATAACATAGATGCATTGATCTGTATGGACTCCATTTGTGTCAAACATCCATGGTGGTCAGAAAGCCAAGAGAGCCCCTAGAATATGCAATTGCCACATGGAGATGGTGAACCTGGAGTGTGAGAGAAGCAGTTGCATCACCACACCCAACTGGAGTGTGTGTGGGTCATCAAGGTGTGGCTTTTGAGACTACATAACACAGATGCATTGATCTGTAGGGACTCCATTTCTGTCAAACAACCATGGTGGTTATAAAGCCTAGAGAGCCCTAAGAATATGCAACTTCCAGATGGAGATGGGTGTACCTAGAGTGTGACAAAAGCAGTTGCATCACCACACCCAACTGGAGTGTGTGTGGGTCATCAAGGTGTCGGTTTTGAGACTACATAACACAGATGCATTGATCTCTAGGGACTCCATTTGTGTCAAACAACCATGGTGGTCAGAAAGCCTAGAGAGCCCCTAGAATATGCATCTGCCACATGGAGATGGGTGAACCTGCAGTGTGACAGAAGGAGTTGCATCACCACGCCCAACTGGAGTGTGTGTGGGTCATCAAGGTGTGGCTTTTGAGAATACATAACATAGATGCATTGATCTGTAGGGACTCCGTTTTTGTCAAACAACCATGGTGGTCAGAAATCCTAGAGAGCCCCTACAATATGCAACTACCACATGGAGATGGTGATCCTGGAGTGTGACAGAAGCAGTTGCATCACCACACCCAACTAGAGTGTGTGTGGGTCATCAAGGTGTGGCTTTTGAGAATCCATAACACAGATGCATTGATATGTAGGGACTCCATTTGTGTCAAACAACCATGGTGGTAAAAAAGCCTAGAGAGCCCCTAGAATATGCAACTCCCACATGGAGATGGGTGAACCTGTAGTGTGACAGAAGTAGTTGCATCACCACACGCATCTAGAGTGTGTGTGGGTCATCAAGGTGTGGGTTTTGACACTACATAACACAGATGCATTGATCTCTAGGCACTCCATTTGTGTCAAACAACAATGGTGGTCAGAAATCCCAGAGAGCCCCTAGAATATGCAACTGCCACATGGAGATGGTCAACCTGAAGTGTGACAGAAGCAGTTGCATGACCACACCCAACTGGAGTGTGTGTGGGTCATCAAGGTGTGACTTTTGAGACTACATAACATAGATGCATTGATCTATAGGGACTCCATTTGTGTCAAACAACCATGGTGGTCAGAAATCCCAGAGAGCCCCTAGAATATGCAATTGCCACATGGAGATGGTGAACCTGGAGTGTGACAGAAGCAGTTGCATCACCAGACCCAACTAGAGTGTGTGTGGGTCATCAAGGTGTGTCTTTTAAGACTACATAACATAGATGCACTGATCTCTAGGGACTCCATTTGTGTCAAACAACCATGGTGGTCAGAAAGCCTAGAGAGCCCCAAGAATATGCAAGTACCACATGGAGATGGGTGAACCTGTAGTGTGACAGAAGCAGTTGCATCACCACACCCAACTAGAGTGTATGTGGGTCATCAAGGTGTGGATTTTGAGACTACATAACATAGATGCATTGATCTGTAGGGACTCCATTTGTGTCAAACAACCATGGTGGTAAAAAAGCTTAGAGAGCCCCTAGAATATGCAACTGCCACATGGAGATGGGTGAACCTGTAGTGTGACAGAAGTAGTTGCATCACCACACCGAACTAGAGTGTGTGTGGGTCATCAAGGTGTGGCTTTTGAGAATACATAACATAGATGCATTGATCTGTAGGGACTCCATTTGTTTCAAACAACCATGGTGGTCAGAAAGCCCAAAGAGCCCCTACAATATGCAACTGCCACATGGAGATGGTGAACCTGGAGTGTGACAGAAGCAGTTGCATCACCACACCCAGCTGGAGTGTGTGTGGGTCATCAAGGTGTGGCTTTTGAGACTACATAACACAGATGCATTGATCTGTACGGACTCCATTTCTGTCAAACAACCATGGTGGTTATAAAGCCCAGAGAGCCCCTAGAATATGCAACTGCCACATGGAGATGGGTGAACCTGCAGTGTCATAGAAGCAGTTGCATCACCACACCCAACTGTAGTGTGTGTGGGTCATCAAGGTGTGTCTTTTAAGACTACATAACACAGATGCATTGATCTCTAGGGACTCCATTTGTGTCAAACAACGATGGTGGTCAGAAAGCCTAGAGAGCCCCTAGAATATGCAACTGCCACATGGAGATGGGTGAACCTGTAGTGTGACAGAAGCAGTTGCATCACCATACCCAACTAGAGTGTGTGTGGGTCATCAAGGTGTGGCTTTTGAAACTACATAACATAGATGCATTGATCTGTATGGACTCCATTTGTGTCAAACAACCATGGTGGTCAGAAAGCCCAGAGAGCCCCTAGAATATGTAATTTCCACATGGAGATGGGTGAACCTACAGTGTGACAGAAGCAGTTGCATCACCACACCCAACTAGAGTGTTTGTGGGTCATCAAGGTGTGACTTTTGAGACTACATAACACAGATGCATTGATCTGTAGGGAATCCATTTGTGTCAAACATAAATGGTGGTCAGAAAGCCTAGAGAGCCCCTAGAATATGCAACTGCCACATGGAGATGGTGAACCTGGAGTGTGACAGAAGTAGTTGCATCACCACACCCAACTAGAGTGTGTGTGGGTTATCAAGGTGTGGGTTTTGAGACTACATAACGCATATGCATTGATCTGTAGGGACTCCATTTGTGTCAAACAACAATGGTGGTCAGAAATCCCAGAGAGCCCCTAGAATATGCAACTGCCACATGGAGATGGTGAACCTGAAGTGTGACAGAAGCAGTTGCATCACCACACCCAAGTGGAGTGTGTGTGGGTCATCAAGGTGTGGCTTTTGAGACTACGTAACACAGATGTATTGATCTATAGGGACTCCATTTCTGTCAAACAACCATGGTGGTTATAAAGCCTAGAGAGCCCCTAGAATATGCAACTGCCACATGGAGATGGGTGAACCTGCAGTGTGACAGAAGCAGTTGAATCACCACACCCAGCTAGAGTGTTTATGGGTCATCAAGGTGTGGCTTTTGAGACTACATAACATAGATGCATTGATATGTATGGACTCCATTTGTGTCGAACAACCATGGTGGTCAAAAAGCCCAGAGAGCCCCTAGAATATGCAATTTCCACATGGAGATG
Source organism: Avena sativa (assembly GCA_916181665.1). NCBI lineage: Eukaryota > Viridiplantae > Streptophyta > Magnoliopsida > Poales > Poaceae > Avena > Avena sativa. The sequence goes on from OV702289.1 coordinate 328,827,379, forward strand.
GTGTACCTAGAGTGTGACAGAATCAGTTGCATCACCACACCCAACTGGAGTGTGTGTGGGTCATCAATGTGTGGATTTTGAGAATCCATAACACAGATGCATTGATCTGTAGGGACTCCATTTGGGTCTACAACCATGGTGGTAAAAAATCCTAGAGAGCCCCTAGAATATGCAACTGCCACATGGAGCTGGGTGAACCTACAGTGTGACAGAAGCAGTTGCATCACCACACCCAACTGGAGTGTGCGTGGGTCATCAAGGTGTGTCTTTTGAGACTATATAACACAGATGCATTGATCTATTGGGACTCCATTTGTGTCAAACAACCATGGTGGTCAGAAAGCCCAGAGAGCCCCTAGAATATGCAGCTACCACATGGAGATGGGTGAACCTGTAGTGTGACAGAAGTAGTTGCATCACCACACCCAACTAGAGTGTGTGTGGGTCATCAAGGTGTGGGTTTTGACACTACATAACACAAATGCATTGATATGTAGGGACTCCATTTGTGTCAAACAACAATTGTGGTCAGAAATCCCAGAGAGCCCCTAGAATATGCAACTGCCACATGGAGATGGTGAACCTGAAGTGTGACAGTAGTTGCATCACCACACCCAACTGGAGTGTGTGTGGGTCATAAAGGTGTGGCTTTTGAGACTACGTAACATAGATAATTGATCTGTAGGGACTCCATTTCTGTCAAACAACCATGGTGGTTATAAAGCCCACAGAGCCCCTAGAATATGCAACTGCCACATGGAGATGGGTGAACCTGAAGTGTGACAGAAGCAATTGCACCACCACACCCAACTAGAGTGTGTGTGGGTCATCAAGGTGTGGCTTTTGAAACTACATAACACAAATGCATTGAACTCTAGGGACTCCATTTGTGTCATACAACTGTGGTGGTCAGAAAGCCTAGAGAGCCCCTAGAATATGCAACTTCCACATGGAGACGGATGAACCTGCAGTGTGACCGAAGCAGTTGTATCACCACACCCAACTGGAGTGTGTGTGGGTCATCAAGGTGTGGGTTTTGATACTACATAACATAGATGCATTGATCTCTAGGGACTCCATTTGTGTCAAACAACCATGGTGCTCAGAAAGCCTAGAGAGCCCCTAGAATATGCAACTGCCACACGGAGATGGGTGAACCTGCAGTGTGACAGAAGCAGTTGCATCACCACACCCAACTGGAGTGTGTGTGGGTCATCAAGGTGTGGCTTTTGAGACTACATAACATAGATGCATTGATCTGTAGGGACTCCATTTGTGTCAAACAACAATGGTGGTCAGAAATCCCAGAGAGCCCCTAGAATATGCAACTGCCACATGGAGATGGTGAACCTGAAATGTGACAGAAGTAGTTGCATCACCACACCCAACTGGAGTGTGTGTGGGTCATCAAGGTGCTGCTTTTGAGAATCCATAACACAGATCCATTGATCTGTAGGGAGTCCATTTGGGTCAAATAACCATGGTGGTAAAGAATCCCACAGAGCCCCTAGAATATGCAACTGCCACATAGAGATGGGTGAACATGAAGTGTGACAGAAGCAGTTGCAGCACCACACCCAACTGGAGTGTGTGTGGGTCATCAAGGTGTGGGTTTTGATACTACATAACACATATGCATTGATCTCTTGGGACTCAATTTGTGTCAAACAACCATGGTGGTCAGAAAGCCTAGAGAGCCCCTGGAATATGCAACTGCCACATGGAGATGGGTGGACCTACAGTGTGACAGAAGCAGTTGCATCACCACACCCAACTGGAGTGTGTGTGTGTCATCAAGGTGTGGCTTTTGAGACTACATAACATAGATGCATTGATCTGTAGGGAATCCATTTGTGTCAAACAACAATGGTGGTCAGAAAGCCTAGAGAGCCCCTAGAATATGCAACTGCCACATGGAGATGGTGAGCGTGGAGTGTGATAGAAGTAGTTGCATCACCACAACCAACAAGTGTGTGTGTGGGTTATCAAGGTGTGGGTTTTGAGACTACATAACGGAGATGCATTGATCTGTAGGGTCTCCATTTATGTCAAACAATGATGGTGGTCAGAAGGCCTAGAGAGCCCCTAGAATATGCAACTGCCACATGGAGATGGGTGAACCTGCAGTCTGACAGAAGTAATTGCATCACCACACCCAACTAGAATGTGTGTGGGTCATCAAGGTGTGGCTTTTGAGACTACATAACACAGATGCATTAATCTGTTGGGACTCCATTTCTGTCAAACAACCATGGTGGATAGAAATCCCAGAGAGCCCCTAGAATATGCAACTGCCACATGGAGATGGTGAACCTGAAGTGTGACAGAAGCAGTTGCATCACCACACCCAACTGGAGTGTGTGTGGGTCATCAAGGTGTGGCTTTTGAGACTACATAACACAGATGCATTGGTCTCTAGAGACTCCATTTCTGTCAAACAACCATGGTGGTTATAAATCCCAGAGAGCCCCTAGAATATGCAACTGCCACATGGAGATGGGTGAACCTGAAGTGTGACAGAAGCAGTTGCATCACCACACCCAACTAGAGTGTGTGCGGGTCATCAAGGTGTGGCTTTTGAAACTACATAACACAGATGCATTGATCTCTAGGCACTCCATTTGTTTCATACAACTATGGTGGTAAGAAAGCCTAGAGAGCCCCAATAATATGCAACTTCCACATGGAGACGGGTGAACCTGCAGTGTGACCAAAGCAGTTGCATCACCACACCCTACTGGAGTGTGAGTGGGTCATCAAGGTGTGGGTTTTGATAATACATAACACAGATGCATTGACCTCTAGGGACTCCATTTGTGTCAAACAACCATGTTGGTCAGAAAGCCTAGAGATCCCCTAGAATATGCAACTGCCACATGGAGATGGGTGAACCTGCAGTGTGACAGAAGCAGTTGCATCACCACACCCAACTGGAGTGTGTGTGGGTCATCAAGGTGTGGCTTTTGAGACTATAACATAGATGCATTGATCTGTAGGGACTCCATTTGTGTCAAACCACCATGGTGGTCAGAAAGCCCAGAGAGCCCCTACAATATGCAACTGCCACATGGAGATGGTGAACCTGGAGTGTGACAGAAGCAGTTGCATCATCACACCCAAGTGGAGTGTGTGTGGGTCATCAAGGTGTGGCTTTTGAGAATCCATAACACAAATGCATTGATCTGTAGGGACTCCATTTGTGTCAAACAACCATGGTGGTAAAAAATCCTAGAGAGCCCCTAGAATATGCAACTGCCACATGGAGATGGGTGAACCTGTAGTGTGACAGAAGTAGTTGCATCACCACACCCAACTAGAGTGTGTGTGGGTCATCAAGGTGTGGGTTTTGACACTACATAACACAGATGCATTGATCTGTAGGGACTCCATTTGTGTCAAACAACAATGGTGGTCAGAAATCCCAGAGAGCCCCTAGAATATGCAACTGCCACATGGAGATGGTGAACCTGAAGTGTGACAGAAGTAGTTGCATCACCACACCCAACATGAGTGTGTGTGGGTCATCAAGGTGTGGCTTTTGAGACTACATAACACAGATGCATTGATCTGTAGGGTCTCCATTTATGTCAAACAACCATGGTGGTCAGAAAGCCCAGAGAGCCCCTAGAATATGCAACTGGCACATGGAGATGGGTGAACCTGCAGTGTGACAGAAGCAGTTGCATCACCACACCCAACTGGAGTGTATGTGGGTCATCAAGGTATCGCTTTTGAGACTACATAACATAGATGCATTGATCTGTAGGGAATCCATTTGTGTTAAACAACCATGGTGCTTAGAAAGCCCAGAGAGCCCTTAGAATATGCAACTTTCACATGGATATGGGTGAAGCTGTAGGGTGACAGAAGTAGTTGCATCACCACACCCAACCAGAGTGTGTGTGGGTCATCAAGGTGTGGGTTTTGATACTACATAACACATATGCATTGATCTATAGGGACTCCATTTGTTCCAAACAACCATGGTGGTCCGAAATCCCAGAGAGCCCCTAGAATATGCAACTGCCACATGGAGATGGTGAACCTGAAGTGTGACAGAAGCAGTTGCATCACCACATCCAACTGGAGTGTGTGTGGGTCATCAAGTTGTGGCTTTTGAGACTCCATAACACATATGCATTGATCTGTAGGGACTCCACTTGAGTCAAACAACCATAGTGGTCAGAAAGCTCACAGATCCCCTACAATATGCAACTGCCACAAGGAGATGGGTGAACCTGCAGTGTGACAAAAGCAGTTGCATCACCAAACCCAACTTGAGTGTGTGTGGGTCATCAAGGTGTGAGTTTTGACACTACATAACACAGATGCATTGATTTGTAGGGACTCCATTTGTTCCAAACAACCATGGTGGTCAGAAATCCCAGAGAGCCCCTAGAATATGCAACTACCAAATGGAGATGGTGAACCTGAAGTGTCACAGAAGCAGTTGCATCACCAAACCCAACTGTAGTATGTGTGGGTCATCAAGGTGTGGCTTTTGAGACTACATAACGTAGATGCATTGATCAGTAGGGAATCCATCTGTGTCAAACAAGCATGGTGGTTATAAAGCCCAGAGAGCCCCTAGAATATGCAACTGCCACATGGAGATGGGTGAACCTGCAGTGTCATAGAAGCAGTTGCATCACCACACCCAACTGGAGTGTGTGTGGGTCATCAAGGTGTGGCTTTTGACATTACATAACACAGATGCATTGATCTCTTGGTACTCCATTTGTGTCAAACAACCATTGTAGTCAGAAAGCCTAGAGAGCCCCTAGAATATGCAACTGCCACCTAGAGACGGGTGAACCTACAGTGTGACCGAAGCAGTTGCATCACCACATCCAACTGGAGTGTGTGTGCGTCATCAAGGTGTGGCTTTTGAGACTCCATAACACAGATCCATTGATCTGTAGGGACTCCACTCGTGTCAAACAACCATGGTGGTCAGAAAGACCACAGAGCCCCTAGAATATGCAACTGCCATATGGAGATGGGTGAACCTGCAATGTGACAGAAGTAGTTGCATCACCACACCCAACTAGAGTGTGTGTGGGTCATCAAGGTGTGGCTTTTGAGACTACATAACATAGATGCATTGATCTGTATGGAGTCCATTTGTGTCAAACAACCATGGTGGTCAGAAAGCCAAGAGAGCCCCTAGAATATGCAATTGCCACATGGAGATAGTGAACCTGGAGTGTGACAAAAGCAGATGCATCACCACACCCAACTGGAGTGTGTGTGGGTCATCAAGGTGTGGGTTTTGACACTACATAACACAAATGCATTGATCTGTAGGGACTCCATTTGTGTCAAACAACAATGGTGGTCAGAAATCCCAGAGAGCCCCTAGAATATGCAACTGCCACATGGAGATGGTGAACCTGAAGTGTGAGAGAAGCAGTTGCATCACCACACCCAACTAGAGTGTGTGTGGGTCATCAAGGTGTGTGGCTTTTGAGACTACATAACACAGATGCATTGATCTGTAGGGACTCCATTTCTGTCAAACAACCATGGTGGTTATAAATCCTAGAGAGCCCCTAGAATATGCAACTGCCACATGGAGATGGGTGAACCTGGAGTGTGACAAAAGCAGTTGCATCGCCACACCCAACTGGAGTGTGTGTGGGTCATCAAGGTGTGGCTTTTGAGACTACGTAACACATATGCATTGATCTCTAGGGACTCCATTTGTGTCAAACAACCATGGTTGTCAGAAAGCATAGAGAGCCCCTAGGATATGCAACTGCCACATGGAGATGGGTGAACCTGCAGTGTGCCAGAAGCAGTTGCATCACCACACCCAACTAGAGTGTGTGTGGGTCATCAAGGTGTGGCTTTTGAGACTACATAACATAGATGCATTGATCTGTATGGACTCCATTTGTGTCAAACATCCATGGTGGTCAGAAAGCCAAGAGAGCCCCTAGAATATGCAATTGCCACATGGAGATGGTGAACCTGGAGTGTGAGAGAAGCAGTTGCATCACCACACCCAACTGGAGTGTGTGTGGGTCATCAAGGTGTGGCTTTTGAGACTACATAACACAGATGCATTGATCTGTAGGGACTCCATTTCTGTCAAACAACCATGGTGGTTATAAAGCCTAGAGAGCCCTAAGAATATGCAACTTCCAGATGGAGATGGGTGTACCTAGAGTGTGACAAAAGCAGTTGCATCACCACACCCAACTGGAGTGTGTGTGGGTCATCAAGGTGTCGGTTTTGAGACTACATAACACAGATGCATTGATCTCTAGGGACTCCATTTGTGTCAAACAACCATGGTGGTCAGAAAGCCTAGAGAGCCCCTAGAATATGCATCTGCCACATGGAGATGGGTGAACCTGCAGTGTGACAGAAGGAGTTGCATCACCACGCCCAACTGGAGTGTGTGTGGGTCATCAAGGTGTGGCTTTTGAGAATACATAACATAGATGCATTGATCTGTAGGGACTCCGTTTTTGTCAAACAACCATGGTGGTCAGAAATCCTAGAGAGCCCCTACAATATGCAACTACCACATGGAGATGGTGATCCTGGAGTGTGACAGAAGCAGTTGCATCACCACACCCAACTAGAGTGTGTGTGGGTCATCAAGGTGTGGCTTTTGAGAATCCATAACACAGATGCATTGATATGTAGGGACTCCATTTGTGTCAAACAACCATGGTGGTAAAAAAGCCTAGAGAGCCCCTAGAATATGCAACTCCCACATGGAGATGGGTGAACCTGTAGTGTGACAGAAGTAGTTGCATCACCACACGCATCTAGAGTGTGTGTGGGTCATCAAGGTGTGGGTTTTGACACTACATAACACAGATGCATTGATCTCTAGGCACTCCATTTGTGTCAAACAACAATGGTGGTCAGAAATCCCAGAGAGCCCCTAGAATATGCAACTGCCACATGGAGATGGTCAACCTGAAGTGTGACAGAAGCAGTTGCATGACCACACCCAACTGGAGTGTGTGTGGGTCATCAAGGTGTGACTTTTGAGACTACATAACATAGATGCATTGATCTATAGGGACTCCATTTGTGTCAAACAACCATGGTGGTCAGAAATCCCAGAGAGCCCCTAGAATATGCAATTGCCACATGGAGATGGTGAACCTGGAGTGTGACAGAAGCAGTTGCATCACCAGACCCAACTAGAGTGTGTGTGGGTCATCAAGGTGTGTCTTTTAAGACTACATAACATAGATGCACTGATCTCTAGGGACTCCATTTGTGTCAAACAACCATGGTGGTCAGAAAGCCTAGAGAGCCCCAAGAATATGCAAGTACCACATGGAGATGGGTGAACCTGTAGTGTGACAGAAGCAGTTGCATCACCACACCCAACTAGAGTGTATGTGGGTCATCAAGGTGTGGATTTTGAGACTACATAACATAGATGCATTGATCTGTAGGGACTCCATTTGTGTCAAACAACCATGGTGGTAAAAAAGCTTAGAGAGCCCCTAGAATATGCAACTGCCACATGGAGATGGGTGAACCTGTAGTGTGACAGAAGTAGTTGCATCACCACACCGAACTAGAGTGTGTGTGGGTCATCAAGGTGTGGCTTTTGAGAATACATAACATAGATGCATTGATCTGTAGGGACTCCATTTGTTTCAAACAACCATGGTGGTCAGAAAGCCCAAAGAGCCCCTACAATATGCAACTGCCACATGGAGATGGTGAACCTGGAGTGTGACAGAAGCAGTTGCATCACCACACCCAGCTGGAGTGTGTGTGGGTCATCAAGGTGTGGCTTTTGAGACTACATAACACAGATGCATTGATCTGTACGGACTCCATTTCTGTCAAACAACCATGGTGGTTATAAAGCCCAGAGAGCCCCTAGAATATGCAACTGCCACATGGAGATGGGTGAACCTGCAGTGTCATAGAAGCAGTTGCATCACCACACCCAACTGTAGTGTGTGTGGGTCATCAAGGTGTGTCTTTTAAGACTACATAACACAGATGCATTGATCTCTAGGGACTCCATTTGTGTCAAACAACGATGGTGGTCAGAAAGCCTAGAGAGCCCCTAGAATATGCAACTGCCACATGGAGATGGGTGAACCTGTAGTGTGACAGAAGCAGTTGCATCACCATACCCAACTAGAGTGTGTGTGGGTCATCAAGGTGTGGCTTTTGAAACTACATAACATAGATGCATTGATCTGTATGGACTCCATTTGTGTCAAACAACCATGGTGGTCAGAAAGCCCAGAGAGCCCCTAGAATATGTAATTTCCACATGGAGATGGGTGAACCTACAGTGTGACAGAAGCAGTTGCATCACCACACCCAACTAGAGTGTTTGTGGGTCATCAAGGTGTGACTTTTGAGACTACATAACACAGATGCATTGATCTGTAGGGAATCCATTTGTGTCAAACATAAATGGTGGTCAGAAAGCCTAGAGAGCCCCTAGAATATGCAACTGCCACATGGAGATGGTGAACCTGGAGTGTGACAGAAGTAGTTGCATCACCACACCCAACTAGAGTGTGTGTGGGTTATCAAGGTGTGGGTTTTGAGACTACATAACGCATATGCATTGATCTGTAGGGACTCCATTTGTGTCAAACAACAATGGTGGTCAGAAATCCCAGAGAGCCCCTAGAATATGCAACTGCCACATGGAGATGGTGAACCTGAAGTGTGACAGAAGCAGTTGCATCACCACACCCAAGTGGAGTGTGTGTGGGTCATCAAGGTGTGGCTTTTGAGACTACGTAACACAGATGTATTGATCTATAGGGACTCCATTTCTGTCAAACAACCATGGTGGTTATAAAGCCTAGAGAGCCCCTAGAATATGCAACTGCCACATGGAGATGGGTGAACCTGCAGTGTGACAGAAGCAGTTGAATCACCACACCCAGCTAGAGTGTTTATGGGTCATCAAGGTGTGGCTTTTGAGACTACATAACATAGATGCATTGATATGTATGGACTCCATTTGTGTCGAACAACCATGGTGGTCAAAAAGCCCAGAGAGCCCCTAGAATATGCAATTTCCACATGGAGATGGTGTACCTAGAGTGTGACAGAATCAGTTGCATCACCACACCCAACTGGAGTGTGTGTGGGTCATCAATGTGTGGATTTTGAGAATCCATAACACAGATGCATTGATCTGTAGGGACTCCATTTGGGTCTACAACCATGGTGGTAAAAAATCCTAGAGAGCCCCTAGAATATGCAACTGCCACATGGAGCTGGGTGAACCTACAGTGTGACAGAAGCAGTTGCATCACCACACCCAACTGGAGTGTGCGTGGGTCATCAAGGTGTGTCTTTTGAGACTATATAACACAGATGCATTGATGTATTGGGACTCCATTTGTGTCAAACAACCATGGTGGTCAGAAAGCCCAGAGAGCCCCTAGAATATGCAGCTACCACATGGAGATGGGTGAACCTGTAGTGTGACAGAAGTAGTTGCATCACCACACCCAACTAGAGTGTGTGTGGGTCATCAAGGTGTGGGTTTTGACACTACATAACACAAATGCATTGATATGTAGGGACTCCATTTGTGTCAAACAACAATTGTGGTCAGAAATCCCAGAGAGCCCCTAGAATATGCAACTGCCACATGGAGATGGTGAACCTGAAGTGTGACAGTAGTTGCATCACCACACCCAACTGGAGTGTGTGTGGGTCATAAAGGTGTGGCTTTTGAGACTACGTAACATAGATCATTGATCTGTAGGGACTCCATTTCTGTCAAACAACCATGGTGGTTATAAAGCCCACAGAGCCCCTAGAATATGCAACTGCCACATGGAGATGGGTGAACCTGAAGTGTGACAGAAGCAATTGCACCACCACACCCAACTAGAGTGTGTGTGGGTCATCAAGGTGTGGCTTTTGAAACTACATAACACAAATGCATTGAACTCTAGGGACTCCATTTGTGTCATACAACTGTGGTGGTCAGAAAGCCTAGAGAGCCCCTAGAATATGCAACTTCCACATGGAGACGGATGAACCTGCAGTGTGACCGAAGCAGTTGTATCACCACACCCAACTGGAGTGTGTGTGGGTCATCAAGGTGTGGGTTTTGATACTACATAACATAGATGCATTGATCTCTAGGGACTCCATTTGTGTCAAACAACCATGGTGCTCAGAAAGCCTAGAGAGCCCCTAGAATATGCAACTGCCACACGGAGATGGGTGAACCTGCAGTGTGACAGAAGCAGTTGCATCACCACACCCAACTGGAGTGTGTGTGGGTCATCAAGGTGTGGCTTTTGAGACTACATAACATAGATGCATTGATCTGTAGGGACTCCATTTGTGTCAAACAACAATGGTGGTCAGAAATCCCAGAGAGCCCCTAGAATATGCAACTGCCACATGGAGATGGTGAACCTGAAATGTGACAGAAGTAGTTGCATCACCACACCCAACTGGAGTGTGTGTGGGTCATCAAGGTGCTGCTTTTGAGAATCCATAACACAGATCCATTGATCTGTAGGGAGTCCATTTGGGTCAAATAACCATGGTGGTAAAGAATCCCACAGAGCCCCTAGAATATGCAACTGCCACATAGAGATGGGTGAACATGAAGTGTGACAGAAGCAGTTGCAGCACCACACCCAACTGGAGTGTGTGTGGGTCATCAAGGTGTGGGTTTTGATACTACATAACACATATGCATTGATCTCTTGGGACTCAATTTGTGTCAAACAACCATGGTGGTCAGAAAGCCTAGAGAGCCCCTGGAATATGCAACTGCCACATGGAGATGGGTGGACCTACAGTGTGACAGAAGCAGTTGCATCACCACACCCAACTGGAGTGTGTGTGTGTCATCAAGGTGTGGCTTTTGAGACTACATAACATAGATGCATTGATCTGTAGGGAATCCATTTGTGTCAAACAACAATGGTGGTCAGAAAGCCTAGAGAGCCCCTAGAATATGCAACTGCCACATGGAGATGGTGAGCGTGGAGTGTGATAGAAGTAGTTGCATCACCACAACCAACAAGTGTGTGTGTGGGTTATCAAGGTGTGGGTTTTGAGACTACATAACGGAGATGCATTGATCTGTAGGGTCTCCATTTATGTCAAACAATGATGGTGGTCAGAAGGCCTAGAGAGCCCCTAGAATATGCAACTGCCACATGGAGATGGGTGAACCTGCAGTCTGACAGAAGTAATTGCATCACCACACCCAACTAGAATGTGTGTGGGTCATCAAGGTGTGGCTTTTGAGACTACATAACACAGATGCATTAATCTGTTGGGACTCCATTTCTGTCAAACAACCATGGTGGATAGAAATCCCAGAGAGCCCCTAGAATATGCAACTGCCACATGGAGATGGTGAACCTGAAGTGTGACAGAAGCAGTTGCATCACCACACCCAACTGGAGTGTGTGTGGGTCATCAAGGTGTGGCTTTTGAGACTACATAACACAGATGCATTGGTCTCTAGAGACTCCATTTCTGTCAAACAACCATGGTGGTTATAAATCCCAGAGAGCCCCTAGAATATGCAACTGCCACATGGAGATGGGTGAACCTGAAGTGTGACAGAAGCAGTTGCATCACCACACCCAACTAGAGTGTGTGCGGGTCATCAAGGTGTGGCTTTTGAAACTACATAACACAGATGCATTGATCTCTAGGCACTCCATTTGTTTCATACAACTATGGTGGTAAGAAAGCCTAGAGAGCCCCAATAATATGCAACTTCCACATGGAGACGGGTGAACCTGCAGTGTGACCAAAGCAGTTGCATCACCACACCCTACTGGAGTGTGAGTGGGTCATCAAGGTGTGGGTTTTGATAATACATAACACAGATGCATTGACCTCTAGGGACTCCATTTGTGTCAAACAACCATGTTGGTCAGAAAGCCTAGAGATCCCCTAGAATATGCAACTGCCACATGGAGATGGGTGAACCTGCAGTGTGACAGAAGCAGTTGCATCACCACACCCAACTGGAGTGTGTGTGGGTCATCAAGGTGTGGCTTTTGAGACTATAACATAGATGCATTGATCTGTAGGGACTCCATTTGTGTCAAACCACCATGGTGGTCAGAAAGCCCAGAGAGCCCCTACAATATGCAACTGCCACATGGAGATGGTGAACCTGGAGTGTGACAGAAGCAGTTGCATCATCACACCCAAGTGGAGTGTGTGTGGGTCATCAAGGTGTGGCTTTTGAGAATCCATAACACAAATGCATTGATCTGTAGGGACTCCATTTGTGTCAAACAACCATGGTGGTAAAAAATCCTAGAGAGCCCCTAGAATATGCAACTGCCACATGGAGATGGGTGAACCTGTAGTGTGACAGAAGTAGTTGCATCACCACACCCAACTAGAGTGTGTGTGGGTCATCAAGGTGTGGGTTTTGACACTACATAACACAGATGCATTGATCTGTAGGGACTCCATTTGTGTCAAACAACAATGGTGGTCAGAAATCCCAGAGAGCCCCTAGAATATGCAACTGCCACATGGAGATGGTGAACCTGAAGTGTGACAGAAGTAGTTGCATCACCACACCCAACATGAGTGTGTGTGGGTCATCAAGGTGTGGCTTTTGAGACTACATAACACAGATGCATTGATCTGTAGGGTCTCCATTTATGTCAAACAACCATGGTGGTCAGAAAGCCCAGAGAGCCCCTAGAATATGCAACTGGCACATGGAGATGGGTGAACCTGCAGTGTGACAGAAGCAGTTGCATCACCACACCCAACTGGAGTGTATGTGGGTCATCAAGGTATCGCTTTTGAGACTACATAACATAGATGCATTGATCTGTAGGGAATCCATTTGTGTTAAACAACCATGGTGCTTAGAAAGCCCAGAGAGCCCTTAGAATATGCAACTTTCACATGGATATGGGTGAAGCTGTAGGGTGACAGAAGTAGTTGCATCACCACACCCAACCAGAGTGTGTGTGGGTCATCAAGGTGTGGGTTTTGATACTACATAACACATATGCATTGATCTATAGGGACTCCATTTGTTCCAAACAACCATGGTGGTCCGAAATCCCAGAGAGCCCCTAGAATATGCAACTGCCACATGGAGATGGTGAACCTGAAGTGTGACAGAAGCAGTTGCATCACCACATCCAACTGGAGTGTGTGTGGGTCATCAAGTTGTGGCTTTTGAGACTCCATAACACATATGCATTGATCTGTAGGGACTCCACTTGAGTCAAACAACCATAGTGGTCAGAAAGCTCACAGATCCCCTACAATATGCAACTGCCACAAGGAGATGGGTGAACCTGCAGTGTGACAAAAGCAGTTGCATCACCAAACCCAACTTGAGTGTGTGTGGGTCATCAAGGTGTGAGTTTTGACACTACATAACACAGATGCATTGATTTGTAGGGACTCCATTTGTTCCAAACAACCATGGTGGTCAGAAATCCCAGAGAGCCCCTAGAATATGCAACTACCAAATGGAGATGGTGAACCTGAAGTGTCACAGAAGCAGTTGCATCACCAAACCCAACTGGAGTATGTGTGGGTCATCAAGGTGTGGCTTTTGAGACTACATAACGTAGATGCATTGATCAGTAGGGAATCCATCTGTGTCAAACAAGCATGGTGGTTATAAAGCCCAGAGAGCCCCTAGAATATGCAACTGCCACATGGAGATGGGTGAACCTGCAGTGTCATAGAAGCAGTTGCATCACCACACCCAACTGGAGTGTGTGTGGGTCATCAAGGTGTGGCTTTTGACATTACATAACACAGATGCATTGATCTCTTGGTACTCCATTTGTGTCAAACAACCATTGTAGTCAGAAAGCCTAGAGAGCCCCTAGAATATGCAACTGCCACCTAGAGACGGGTGAACCTACAGTGTGACCGAAGCAGTTGCATCACCACATCCAACTGGAGTGTGTGTGCGTCATCAAGGTGTGGCTTTTGAGACTCCATAACACAGATCCATTGATCTGTAGGGACTCCACTCGTGTCAAACAACCATGGTGGTCAGAAAGACCACAGAGCCCCTAGAATATGCAACTGCCATATGGAGATGGGTGAACCTGCAATGTGACAGAAGCAGTTGCATCACCACACCCAACTGGAGTGTGCGTGGGTCATCAAGGTGTGGCTTTTGAGACTATATAACACAGATGCATTGATCTATAGGGACTCCATTTGTATCAAACAACCATGGTGGTCAGAAAGCCCAGAGAGCCCCTAGAATATGCAACTGCCACATTGAGATGGGTGAACCTGTAGTGTGACAGAAGCAGTTGCATCACCACATCCAACTGGAGTGTGTGTGGGTCATAAAGGTGTGGCTTTTGAGACTACATAAAACATATGCATTAATCTGTAGGGACTCCATTTCGGTCAAAGAACCATGGTGGTCAGAAAGCCTAGACAGCCCCTAGAATATGCAACTGCCACATGGAGATGGGTGAACCTGCAGTGTCACAGAAGCAGTTGCATCACCACACCCAACTAGAGTGTGTGTGGGAATCAAGGTGTGGCTTTTGATACTATATAACACAGATGCATTGATCTGTAGGGACTCCATTTGTGTCAAACAACCATGGTTGTTAGAAAGCCCAGAGAGCCCCTACAATATGCAACTACCACATGGAGATGGTGAACCTGGAGTGTGATAGAAGTAGTTGCATCACCATACCCAACTGGAGTGTGTGTGAGTCATCAAGGTGTGGCTTTTGAGAATCCATAACACAGATGCATTGATCTGTAGGGACTCCATTTGTGTCAAACAACCATGGTGGTAAAAAATCATAGAGAGCCCCTAGAATATGCAACTGCCACATGGAGATGGGTGAACTTGAAGTGTGATAGAAGCAGTTGCATCACCACACCCAACTAGAGTGTGTGTGGGTTTTGACACTACATAACACAGATGCATTGATCTATAGGGACTCCATTTGTTCCAAACAACCATGGTGGTCAGAAATCCCAGAGAGCCCCTAGAATATGCAACTGCCACATGGAGATGGGTGAACCTGCAGTGTGACAGAAGAAGTTGCATCACCACACCCAACTTGAGTGTGTGTGGGTCATCAAGGTCTGGGTTTCACACTACATAACACAAATGCATTGAACTATAGTGACTCCATTTGTTCCAAACAACCATGGTGGTCAGAAATCCCAGAGAGCCCCTAGAATATGCAACTACCACATGTAGATGGTGCACCTGAAGTGTGACAGAAGTAGTTGCATCACCACGCCCATCTAGAGTGTGTGTGGGTCATCAAGGTGTGGGTTTTGACACTACATAACACAAATGCATTGATCTGCAGGGAATCCATTTGTTCCAAACAACCTGGTGGTTAGAAATCCCGGACTAGAATATGCAACAACCACATGGAGATGGTGAACCTGAAGTCTGACAGAAGCAGTTGCATCACCACACCCAACTGGAGTATGTGTGGGTCATCAAGGTGTGGCTTTTGAGACTACATAACACAGATGCATTGATCTATAGGGACTGCATTTGTGTCAAACAACCATGGTGGTTATAAAGCCTAGAGAGCCCCTAGAATATACAACTGCCACATGGAGACAGGTGAACCTGTAGTGTGACCGAAGCAGTTGCATCATCACACCCAACTGGAGTGTGTGTGGGTCATCAAGGTGTGGCTTTTGAGACTCCATAACACGGATGCATTGATCTATAGGGACTCCACTCGTGTCAAACAACCATGATGGTCAAAAAGACCACAAAGCCCCTAGAATATGCAACTGCCACATGGAGATGGGTGAACCTGCAATGTGAGAGAAGCAGTTGCATCACCACACCCAACTGGAGTGTGCGTGGGTCATCAAGGTGTGGCTTTTGGGACTATATAACACATATGCATTGATCTATAGGTACTCCATTTGTGTCAAACAACCATGGTGGTCAGAAAGCCCGGAGAGCCCCTAGAATATGCAACTGCCACATGGAGATGGGTGAACATATAGTGTGACAGAAGCAGTTGCATCACCACACCCAACTTGAGTGTGTGTGGGTCATCAAGGTCTGGGTTTTACACTACATAACACAGATGCAATGAACTGTAGGAACTCCATTTGTTCCAAACAACCATGGTGGTCAGAAATCCCAGAGAGCCCCTAGAATATGCAACTACCACATGTAGATGGTGCCCCTGAAGTGTGACAGAAGTAGTTGCATCACCACACCCAACTAGAGTGTGTGTGGGTCATCAAGGTGTGGGTTTTGACACTACATAGCACAAATGCATTGATTTGCAGGGAATCCATTTGTTCCAAACAACCATGGTGGTTAGAAATCCCAGACTAGAATATGCAACTGCCACATGGAGATGGTGAACCTGAAGTGTGACAGAAGCAGTTGCATCACGACACCCAACTAGAGTATATGTGGGTCATCAAGGTGTGGCTTTTGAGACTACATAACACAGATGCATTGATCTGTAGGGACTGCATTTGTGTCAAACAACCATGGTGGTTATAAAGCCCAGAGAGCCCCTAGAATATGCAACTGCCACATGGAGATGGGTGAACCTGCAGCGTGACAGAAGCAGTTGCATCACCACACCCAACTGGAGTGTGCGTGGGTCATCAAGGTGTGGCTTTTGAGACTAAATAACACAGATGCATTGATCTCTAGGGACTGCATTTGTGTCAAACAACCATGGTGGTTATAGAGCCTAGAGAGCCCCTAGAATATGCCATTGCCACATGGAGACGGGTGAACCTGTAGTGTGACCGAAGCAGTTGCATGACCACACCCAACTGGAGTGTGTGTGGGTCATCAAGGTGTGGCTTTTGAGACTCCATAACATGGATGCATTGATCTGT
Source organism: Avena sativa (assembly GCA_916181665.1). Classification (NCBI taxonomy): domain Eukaryota; kingdom Viridiplantae; phylum Streptophyta; class Magnoliopsida; order Poales; family Poaceae; genus Avena; species Avena sativa. The sequence goes on from OV702289.1 coordinate 328,844,206, forward strand.
AGGGACTCCACTTGTGTCAAACAACCATGATAGTCAGAAAGACCACAAAGCCCCTAGAATATGCAACTGCCACATGGAGATGGGTGAACCTGCAATGTGACAGAAGCAGTTGCATCACCACACCCAACTGGAGTGTGCATGGGTCATCAAGGTGTGGCTTTTTGGACTATATAACACATATGCATTGATCTATAGGGACTCCATTTGTGTCAAACAACCATGGTGGTCAAAAAGCCCAGAGAGCCCCTAGAATATGCAACTGCCACATGGAGATGGGTGAACCTGCAGTGTGACAGAAGCAGTTGCATCACCACATCCAACTAGAATGTGTGTGGGTCATAAAGGAGTGGCTTTTGAGACTACATAAAACATATGCATTGATCTATAGGTACTCCATTTCTATCAAAGAACCATGGTGGTAAGAAAGCCTAGACAGCCCCTAGAATATGCAACTGTCACATGGAGATAGGTGAGCCTGCAGTGTGATAGAAGCAGTTGCATCACCACACCCAACTAGAGTGTGTGTGGGCATCAAGGTGTGGCTTTTGAGACTACATAACACAGGTGCATTGATCTGTAGGGACTCCATTTGTGTCAAACAACCATGTTGGTCAGAAAGCCCAGAGAGCCCCTAGAATATGCAGCTGCCACATGTAGATGGGTGAACCTGCAGTGTGATAGAAGCAGTTGCATCACCACACCCAACTGGAGTGTGTGTGGGTTATCAAGGTGTGGCTTTTGAGACTCGATAACACATATGCTTTGATCTGTAGGGACACCATTTGTGTCAAACAACCGTGGTGGTCAGAAAGCCCAGAGAGCCCCTAGAATATGCAACTGCCACATGGAGAGGGGTGAACCTGAAGTGTGATAGAAGTAGTTGCATCACCACACCCAACTGGAGTGTGTGTGGGTCATCAAGGTGTGGCTTTTGAGACTCCATAACACGGATGCATTGATCTATAGGGACTCCACTCGTGTCAAACAACCATGATGGTCAGAAAGACCACAAAGACCCTAGAATATGCAACTGCCACATGGAGATGGGTGAACCTGCAATGTGAGAGAAGCAGTTGCATCACCACACCCAACTGGAGTGTGCGTGGGTCATCAAGGTGTGGCTTTTGGGACTATATAAGACATATGCATTGATCTATAGGGACTCCATTTGTGTCAAACAACCATGGTGGTCAGAAAGCCCGGAGAGCCCCTAGAATATGCAACTGCCACATGGAGATGGGTGAAGCTGTAGTGTGACAGAAGCAGTTGCATCACCACACCCAACTTGAGTGTGTGTGGGTCATCAAGGTCTGGGTTTTACACTACATAACACAGATGCAATGAACTGTAGGGACTCCATTTGTTCCAAACAACCATGGTGGTCAGAAATCCCAGAGAGCCCCTAGAATATGCAACTACCACATGTAGATGGTGCACCTGAAGTGTGACAGAAGTAGTTGCATCACCACACCCAACTAGAGTGTGTGTGGGTCATCAAGGTGTGGGTTTTGACACTACATAGCACAAATGCATTGATCTGCAGGGAATCCATTTGTTCCAAACAACCATGGTGGTTTGAAATCCCAGACTAGAATATGCAACTGCCACATGGAGATGGTGAACCTGAAGTGTGACAGAAGCAGTTGCATCACGACACCCAACTGGAGTATGTGTGGGTCATCAAGGTGTGGCTTTTGAGACTACATAACACAGATGCATTGATCTGTAGGGACTGCATTTGTGTCAAACAACCATGGTGGTTATAAAGCCCAGAGAGCCCCTAGAATATGCAACTGCCACATGGAGATGGTTGAACCTGCTGCGTGACAGAAGCAGTTGCATCACCACACCCAACTGGAGTGTGCGTGGGTCATCAAGGTGTGGCTTTTGAGACTAAATAACACAGATGCATTGATCACTAGGGACTGCATTTGTGTCAAACAACCATGGTGGTTACAGAGCCAAGAGAGCCCCTAGAATATGAAATTGCCACATGGAGACGGGTGAACCTGTAGTGTGACCGAAGCAGTTGCATCACCACACCCAACTGGAGTGTGTGTGGGTCATCAAGGTGTTTCTTTTGAGACTCCATAACATGGATGCATTGATCTGTGGGGACTCCACTTGTGTCAAACAACCATGATTGTCAGAAAGACCACAAAGCCCCTAGAATATGCAACTGCCACATGGAGATGGGTGAACCTGCAATGTGACAGAAGCAGTTGCATCACCACACCCAACTGGAGTGTGCATGGGTCATCAAGGTGTGTCTTTTTGGACTATATAGCACATATGCATTGATCTATAGGGACTCCATTTGTGTCAAACAACCATGGTGGTCAGAAAGCCCAGAGAGCCCCTAGAATATGCAACTGCCACATGGAGATGGGTGAACCTGCAGTGTGACAGAAGCAGTTGCATCACCACATCCAACTAGAATGTGTGTGGGTCATAAAGGCGTGGCTTTTGAGACTACATAAAACATATGCATTGATCTATAGGTACTCCATTTCTATCAAAGAACCGTGGTGGTCACAAAGCCTAGACAGCCCCTAGAATATGCAACTGTCACATGGAGATAGGTGAGCCTGCAGTGTGATAGAAGCAGTTGCATCACCACACCCAACTAGAGTGTGTGTGGGCATCAAGGTGTGGCTTTTGAGACTACATAACACAGGTGCATTGATCTGTAGGGACTCCATTTGTGTCAAACAACCATGGTGGTCAGAAAGCCCAGAGAGCCCCTAGAATATGCAGCTGCCACATGTAGATGGGTGAACCTGCAGTGTGATAGAAGCAGTTGCATCACCACACCCAACTGGAGTGTGTGTGGGTTATCAAGGTGTGGCTTTTGAGACTCCATAACACATATGCTTTGATCTGTAGGGACACCATTTGTGTCAAACAACCATGGTGGTCAGAAAGCCCAGAGAGCCCCTAGAATATGCAACTGCCACATGGAGAGGGGTGAACCTGAAGTGTGATAGAAGTAGTTGCATCACCACACCCAACTGGAGTGTGTGTGGGTCATCAAGGTGTGGCTTTTGAGACTCCATAACACGGATGCATTTATCTATAGGGACTCCACTCGTGTCAAACAACCATGATGGTCAGAAAGACCACAAAGCCCCTAGAATATGCAACTGCCACATGGAGATGGGTGAACCTGCAATGTGAGAGAAGCAGTTGCATCACCACACCCAACTGGAGTGTGCGTGGGTCATCAAGGTGTGGCTTTTGAGACTAAATAACACAGATGCATTGATCACTAGGGACTGCATTTGTGTCAAACAACCATGGTGGTTACAGAGCCTAGAGAGCCCCTAGAATATGAAATTGCCACATGGAGACGGGTGAACCTGTAGTGTGACCGAAGCAGTTGCATCACCACACCCAACTGGAGTGTGTGTGGGTCATCAAGGTGTTTCTTTTGAGACTCCATAACATGGATGCATTGATCTGTAGGGACTCCACTTGTGTCAAACAACCATGATAGTCAGAAAGACCACAAAGCCCCTAGAATATGCAACTGCCACATGGAGATGGGTGAACCTGCAATGTGACAGAAGCAGTTGCATCACCACACCCAACTGGAGTGTGCATGGGTCATCAAGGTGTGGCTTTTTGGACTATATAGCACATATGCATTGATCTATAGGGACTCCATTTGTGTCAAACAACCATGGTGGTCAGAAAGCCCAGAGAGCCCCTAGAATATGCAACTGCCACATGGAGATGGGTGAACCTGCAGTGTGACAGAAGCAGTTGCATCACCACATCCAACTAGAATGTGTGTGGGTCATAAAGGCGTGGCTTTTGAGACTACATAAAACATATGCATTGATCTATAGGTACTCCATTTCTATCAAAGAACCATGGTGGTCACAAAGCCTAGACAGCCCCTAGAATATGCAACTGTCACATGGAGATAGGTGAGCCTGCAGTGTGATAGAAGCAGTTGCATCACCACACCCAACTAGAGTGTGTGTGGGCATCAAGGTGTGGCTTTTGAGACTACATAACACAGGTGCATTGATCTGTAGGGACTAAATTTGTGTCAAACAACCATGGTGGTCAGAAAGCCCAGAGAGCCCCTAGAATATGCAGCTGCCACATGTAGATGGGTGAACCTGCAGTGTGATAGAAGCAGTTGCATCACCACACCCAACTGGAGTGTGTGTGGGTCATCAAGGTGTGGATTTTGAGACTCCATAACACATATGCATTGATCTGTAGGGACTCCATTTGTGTCAAACAACCATGGTGGTCAGAAAGCCCAGAGAGCCCCTAGAATATGCAACTGCCACATGGAGATGGGTGAACCTGAAGTGTGATAGAAGTAGTTGCATCACCACACCCAACTGGAGTGTGTGTGGGTCATCAAGGTGTGGGTTTTGAGACTACAAAACATAGATGCATTGATCTGTAGGGACTCTATTTGTGTCAAACAACCATGGTGGTCAGAAAGCTCAGAGAGCCCCTACAATATCCAACTACCACATGGAGATGGTGAACCTGGAGTGTGACAGAACCAGTTGCATCACCACACCCAACTGGAGTGTGTGTGGGTCATCAAGGTGTGGCTTTTGAGAATCCATAACACAGATGCATTGATCTGTAGGGACTCCATTTGTGTCAAACAACCATGGTGGTAAAAAATCATAGAGAGCCCCTAGAATATGCAAGTGCCACATGGAGATCGGTGAACCTGTAGTGTGACAGAAGCAGTTGCATCACCACACCCAACTGGAGTGTGTGTGGGTCATCAAGGTATGGCTTTTGAGACTACATAACACAGATGAATTGATCTGTAGGGTCTCGATTTATGTCAAACAACCATGGTGGTCAGATAGCCCAGAGATCCCCTAGAATATGCAACTGCCACCTGGAGATGGGTGAACCTGCAGTGTGACAGAAGTAGTTGCGTCACCATACCCAACTAGAGTGTGTGTGGGTCATCAAGGTATGGCTTTTGAGACTACATAACATAGACGCATTGATCTGCAGGGACTCCTTTTGTTCCAAACATCCATGGTGGTTAGAAATCCCAGACTAGAATATGCAACTGCCACATGGAGATGGTGAACCTGAAGTGTGACAGACGCAGTTGCATCACCACACCCAACTGGAGTATGTGTGGGTCATCAAGGTGTGGCTTTTGAGACTACATAACACAGCTGCATTGGTCTGTAGGGACTGCATTTGTGTCAAACAACCATGGTGGTTATAAAGCCCAGAGAGCCCCTAGAATATGCAACTGAACATGGAGATGGGTGAACCTGCAGCGTGACAGAAGCAGTTGCATCTCCACACCCAACTGGAGTGTGCGTGGGTCATCAAGGTATGGCTTTTGAGACTAAATAACACAGATGCATTGATCTCTAGGGACTGCATTTGTGTCAAACAACCATGGTGGTTATAGAGCCTAGAGAGCCCCTAGAATATGCAATTGCCACATGGAGACGGGTGAACCTGTAGTGTGACCGAAGCAGTTGCATCACCACACCCAACTGGAGTGTGTGTGGGTCATCAAGGTGTGGCTTTTGAGACTCCATAACAGGATGCATTGATCTGTCGGGACTCAACTTGTGTCAAACAACCATGATCGTCAGAAAGACCACAAAGCCCCTAGAATATGTAACTGCCACATGGAGATGGGTGAACCTGCAATGTGACAGAAGCAGTTGCATCACCACACCCAACTGGAGTGTGCGTGGGTCATCAAGGTGTGGCTTTTTGGACTATATAACACATATGCATTGATCTATAGGGCCTCCATTTGTGTCAAACAACCATGGTGGTCAGAAACCCCAGAGAGCCCCTAGACTATGCAACTGCCACATGGAGATGGGTGAACCTGCAGTGTGACAGAAGCAGTTGCATCACCACATCCAACTAGAATGTGTGTGGGTCATAAAGGCGTGGCTTTTGAGACTACATAAAACATATGCATTGATCTATAGGTACTCCATTTCTATCAAAGAACCATGGTGGTCAGAAAGCCTAGACAGCCCCTCGAATATGCAACTGTCACATGGAGATAGGTGAGCCTGCAGTGTGATAGAAGCAGTTGCATCACCACATCCAACTGGAGTGTGTGTGGGTCATCAATTTGTGGCTTTTGAGACTACATAACACAGATACATTGATCTGTAGGGACTCCACTTGTGTCCAACAACCATGGTGGTCAGAAAGCCCATAGAGCCCCAAGAATATGCAACTGCCACATGGAGATGGGTGAACCTGCAGTGTGACAGAAGCAGTTGCATCACCACACCCAAATTGAGTGTGTGTGGGTCATCAAGGTCTGGGTTTTGACACTACATAACACATATGCATTGATCCGTAGGGACTCCATTTGTGCCAAACAACCATGGTGGTCAGAAATCCTAGAGAGCCCCAAGAATATGCAACTACCACATGGAGATGGTGAACCTGAAGTGTGATAGAAGTAGTTACATCACCACACCCAACTAGAGAGTGTGTGGGTCATCAAGGTGTGGGTTTTGACACTACTTAACACAAATGCATTGATCTGTAGGGAATCCATTTGTTCCAAACAAACATGGTGGTTAGAAATCCCAGACTAGAATATGCAACTGCCACATGGAGATGGTGAACCTGAAGTGTGATAGAAGCAGTTGCATCACCACACCCAACTGGAGTATGTGTGGGTCATCAAGGTGTGTCTTTTGAGACTACATAACACAGATGGATTGATCTGTTGGGACTGCATTTGTGTCAAACAACCATGGTGGTTATAAAGCCCAGAGAGCCCCTAGAATATGAAACTGCCACATGGAGATGGGTGAACCTGTAGGGTGATAGAAGCAGTTGCATCACCACACCCAACTGGAGTGTGTGTGGGTCGTCAAGGTGTAGCTTTTGAGACTACATAACATAGATGCATTGATCTCTAGGGACTCCATTTGTGTCAAACAACCATGGTGGTCAGAAAGCCTAGAGAGCCCCTAGAATATGCAACTGCCACATGGAGACGGGTGAACCTGCAGTGTGACCGAAGCAGTTGCATCACCACACCCAACTGGAGTGTGTGTGGGTCATCAATGTGTGGCTTTTGAGACTCCATAAAACAGATGCATTGATCTGTAGGGACTCCACTCGTGTCAAACAACCATGGTGGTCAGAAAAACCACAAAGCCCCTAGAATATGCAACTGCCACATGGATATGGGTGAACCTGCAATGTGACAGAAGCCGTTGCATCACCACACCCAACTGGAGTGTGCGTGTGTCATCAAGGTGTGGCTTTCGAGACTATATTAACACAGATGCATTGATCTATAGGGACTCCATTTGTGTCAAACAACCATGGTGGTCAGAAAGCCCAGAGAGCCCCTATAATATGCAACTGCCACATGGAGATGGGTGAACCTGCAGTGTGACAGAAGCAGTTGCATCACCACATCCAACTTGAGTGTGTGTGGGTCATAAAGGTGTGGCTTTTGAGACTACATAAAACATATGCATTGATCTGTAGGGACTCCATTTCTGTCAAAGAACCATGGTGGTCAGAAAGCCTAGACAGCCCCTAGAATATGCAACTGCCACATGGAGATGGGTGAACCTGTAGTGTGATAGAAGCAATTGCATCACCAGACCCAACTAGAGTGTGTGTGCGCATCAAGGTGTGGATTTTGAGACTACATAACACATATGCATTGATCTGTAGGGACTCCATTTGTGTCAAACAACCATGGTGGTCAGAAAGCCCAGAGAGCCCCTAGAATATGCAACTGCCACATGTAGATGGGTGAACCTGTAGTGTGACACAAGTAGTTGCATCACCACATCCAACTGGAGTGTGTGTGGGTCATTAAGGTGTGGCTTTTGAGACTCCATAACAAGATGCATTGATCTGTAGGGACTCCATTTGTGTCAAACAACCATGGTGGTAAAAAATCCCGGAGAGCCCCTAGAATATGCAACTGCCACATGGAGATGGGTGAACCAGTGTGACAGAAGCAGTTGCATCACCACACCCAACTGGAGTGTGTGTGGGTCATCAAGGTGTGGCTTTTGAGACTATATAACACAAATGCATTGATCTGTGTGGACTCTATTTTTGGCAAACAACCATGGTGGTCAGAAAGCGCAGAGAGCCCCTAGAATATAAAACTGCCACATGGAGATGGGTGAACCTACAGTGTGACAGAAGCAGTTGCATCACTACACCCAACTGGAGTGTGTGTGGGTCATCAAGGTGTGGCTTTTGAGAGTCCATAACACAGATCCATTGATCTGTAGGGACTCCATTTGTGTCAAACAACCATGGTGGTCAGAAAGTCCAGAGAGCCCCTAGAATATGCAACTGCCACATGGAGATGGGTGAACCAGTGTGACAGAAGCAGTTGCATCACCACACCCAACTGTAGTGTGTGTGGGTCATCAAGGTGTGGCTTTTGATACTACATAACATAGATGCATTGATCTGTAGGGTCTCCATTTGTATCAAACAACCTTGGTGGTCAGAAAACCCAGAGAGCCCCTAAAATATGCAACTGCCACATGGAGATGGTGAACCTGGAGTATGACAGAAGCAGTTGCATCACAACACCTAACTGGAGTGTGTCTGGGTCATAAAGTTGTGGCTTTTGAGACTCCATAACACAGATGCATTAATCTGTAGGGACTCCACTTGTGTCAAACAACCATGGTGGTCAGAAAGCCCACAGAGCCCCAAGAATATGCAACTGCCACATGGAGATGCGTGAACCTGCAATGTGATAGAAGCAGTTGCATCACTACACCCAACTGGAGTGTGTGGGGGGTCATCAAGGTGTGGCTTTGGAGACTACATAACACAGATGCATTGATCTGTAGGGACTCCTTTTGTGTCAAACAACCATGGTGGAAAAAAGCCCAGAGAGCCCCTAGAATATGCAACTGCCACATGGAGATGGGTCAACCAGTGTGACAAAAGCAGTTGCGTCACCACACCCAACTGGAGTGTGTGTGGGTCATCAAGGTGTGGCTTTTGAGACTACATAACACAAATCCATTGATCTGTATGGACTCCATTTTTGGCAAACAACCATGGTGGTCAGAAAGCTCAGAGAGCCCCTAGAATATGCAACTGCCACATCAAGATGGTGAACCTGCAGTGTGACAGAAGCAGTTGCATCACCACACCCAATTGGAGTGTGTGTGGGTCATCAAGGTGTGGCTTTTGAGACTCCATAACATAGATGCATTGATCTGTAGAGACTTCATTTGTGTCAAACAACCATGGTGGTCAAAAAGCCCAGAGAGCCCCTAGAATATGCAACTGCCACATGGAGATGGGTGAACCAGTGTGACAGAAGCAGTTGGATCACCACACCCAACTGGAGTGTGTGTTGGTCATCAAGGTGTGGATTTTTATACTACATAACATAGATGCATTGATCTATAGGGACTCCATTATCAAACAACCATGGTGGTCAGAGAGCCCAGAGAGCCCCTAAAATATGTAACTGCCACATGGAGATGGTGAACCTGGAGTGTGACAGAAGCAGTTGCATCACCACACCCAACTGGAGTGTGTGTGGGTCATAAAGTTGTGGCTTTTGAGACTCCATAACACATATGCATTGATCTGTAGGGACTCCACTTGTGTCAAACAACCATGGTGGTCAGAAAGCCCAGAGAGCCCCTAGAATATGCAACTGCCACATGGAGATGGGTGAACATGTAGTGTGATAAAAGCAGTTGCGTCACCACACCCAACTGGAGTGTGTGTGGGTCATCAAGTTGTGGCTTTTGAGACTCCATAACACAAATCCATTGATCTGTAGGGACTCCATTTGTGTCAAACAACCATGGTGGTAAAAAAACCTAGAGAGCCCCTAGAATATGCAACTGCCACATGGAGATGGATGAACCAGTGTGACAAAAGCAGCTGCATCACCACACCCAACTGGAGTGTGTGTGGGTCATCAAGGTGTGGCTTTTGAGACTACATAACACAAATCCATTGATCTGTACGGACTCCATTTTTCGCAAACATCCATGGTGGTCAGAAAGCCCAGAGAGCCCCTAGAATATGCAACTGCCACATGGAGATGGGTGAACCTGAAGTGTGACAGAAGCAGTTGCATCACCACACCCAATTGGAGTGTGTGTGGGTCATCAAGGTGTGGCTTTTGAGACTCCATAACTCAGATGCATTGATCTATAGGGACTCCATTTGTGTCAAACAACCATGGTGGTCAGAAATCCCAGAGAGCATCTAGAATATGGAACTGCCACATGGAGATGGGTTAACCAGTGTGACAGAAGCAGTTGCATCACCACACCCAACTGGAGTGTGATTGGGTCATCAACGTGTGTCTTTTGAGACTACATAACATAGATGCATTGATCTGTAGGGACTCCATTTGTATCAAACAACCATGGTGGTCAGAAAGCCCAGAGAGCCCCTAAAATATGCAACTGCCACATGGAGATGGTGAACCTGGTGTGTGACAGAAGCAGTTGCATCACCACACCTAACTGGAGTGTGTGTGGGTCATAAAGTTTGGGCTTTTGAGACTCCATAACACAGATGCGTTGATCTCTAGGGACTCCACTTGTGTCAAACAACCATGGTGGTCAGAAAGCCCACAGAGCCCCTAGAATATGCAACTGCCACATGGAGATGGGTGAACCTGCAATGTGATAGAAGGAGTTGCATCACCACACCCAACTAGAGTATGTGTGGGTCATCAAGGTGTGGCTTTTGAGACTACATAACATAGATGCATTGATCGGTAGGGACTCCATTTGTGTCAAACAACCATGGTGGTCAGAAGGCCGAGAGAGCCCCTAGAATATGCAACTGCCACATGGAGATGGGTGAACCTATAGAGTGACAGAAGTAGTTGCATCACCACACCCAACTAGAGTGTGTGTGGGTCATGAAGGGGTGGCTTTTGAGACTACATAATACATATGCATTCATTTTTGTCAAACAACCATGGTGGTCAGAAAGCCTAGAGAGCCCCTTGAATATGCAACTGCCACATTGAGATGGGTGAACCTGCAGTGTGACAGAAGCAGCTGCATCACCACACCGAACTGGAGTGTGTGTGGGCATCAAGGTGTGGCTTTTGAGACTACATAACACAGATGCATTGATCTATAGGGACTCTATTTGTGTCAAACAACCATGGTGGTCAAAAAGCCCAGAGAGCCCCTAGAATATGCAACTGCCACATGGAGTTGCGTGAACCTGCAGTGTGACAGAAGCAGTTGCATCACCACACCCAACTAGAGTGTGTGTGGGTCATCAAGGTGTGGGTTTTAACACTACATAACACAAATGCATTGATCTGTAGGGAATCCATTTGTTTCAAACAACCATGGTGGTTAGAAATCCCAGAGAGCCCCTAGAATATGCAACTGCCACATGGAGATGTGTGAACCTACAGTGTGACAGAAGCAGTTACATCACCACACCCAACTGGAGTGTGTGTGGGTCATAAAGGTGTGGCTTTTGAGACTACATAAAACATATGCATTGATCTGTATGGACTCCATTACTGCCAAAGAACCATGGTGGTCAGAAATCATAGACAGCCCCTAGAATATGCAACTGCCACATGGAGATAGGTGAACCTGCAGTGTGATAGAAGCAGTTGCATCACCACACCCAACTAGAGTGTGTGTGGGCATCAAGGTGTGGCTTTTGAAACTACATAACACAGATGCATTGATATATAGGGACTCCATTTGTGTCAAACAACCATGGTGATTAGAAAGCCCAGAGAGCCCCTAGAATATGCAACTGCCACATGTAGATGGGTGAACCTACAGTGTGACAGAAGTAGTTGCATCACCACACCCAACTGGAGTGTGTGTGGGTCATCAAGGTGTGGCTTTTGAGACTCCATAACACAGATGCATTGATCTGTAGGGACTCCATTTGTGTCAAACAACCATGGTGGTAAAAAAGCCCAGAGAGCCAATATAATATGCAACTGCCACATGGAGATGGGTGAACTAGTGTGACAGAAGTAGTTGCATCACCACACCCAACTAGAGTGTGTGTGGGTCATCAAGGTGTGGCTTTTGAGACTACATAACACAAATGCATTGATCTGTACGGACTCTATTTTTGGCAAACAACCATGGTGGTCAGAAAGCCCATAGAGCCCCTAGAATATGCAACTGCCACATGGAGATGGGTGACCCTGCAGTGTGAGAGAAGCAGTTGCATCACCACACCCAACTGGAGTGTGTGTGGGTCATCAAGGTGTGGCTTTTGAGACTACATAACATAGATGCATTGATCGGTAGGGACTCCATTTGTGTCAAACAACCATGGTGGTCAGAAGGCCGAGAGAGCCCCTAGAATATGCAACTGCCACATGGAGATGGGTGAACCTGTAGTGTGACAGAAGGAGTTGCATCACCACAGCCAACTGGAGTGTGTGTGGGTCATCAAGGTGTGGCTTTTGGGACTACATAACACATATGCATTGATCTGTGGGACTCCATTTTTGTCAAACAACCATGGTGGTCAGAAAACCTAGAGAGCCCCTTGAATATGCAACTGCCACATGGAGATGGGTGAACCTGAAGTGTGACAGAAGCAGTTGCATCACCACACCCAATTGGAATGTGTGTGGGTCATCAAGGTGTGGCTTTTGAGACTCCATAACTCAGATGCATTGATCTATAGGGACTCCATTTGTGTCAAACAACCATGGTGGTCAGAAAGCCCAGAGAGCCCCTAGAATATGCAACTGCCACATGGAGATGGGTTAACCAGTGTGATAGAAGAAGTTGCATCACCACATCCAACTGGAGTGTGTGTGGGTCATCAAGGTGTGGCTTTTGAGACTACATAACATAGATGCATTTATCTGTAGGGGCTCCATTTGTATCAAACAACCATGGTGGTCAGAAAGCCCAGAGAGCCCCTAAAATATGCAACTGCCACATGGAGATGGTGAACCTGGAGTGTGACAGAAGCAGTTGCATCACCACACCTAACTGGAGTGTGTGTGGGTCATAAAGTTGTGGCTTTTGAGACTCCATAACACAAATGCATTGACCTGTAGGGACTCCACATGTGTTAAACACCCAGGGTGGTCAGAAAGCCCACATAGCCCCTAGAATATGCAACTGCCACATGGAGTTGGGTCAACCTGCAATGTGACAGAAGCAGTTGCATCACCACACCCAACTAGAGTGTGTGTGGGTCATCAAGGTGTGGCTTTTGAGACTACATAACACATATGCATTGATCGGTAGGGACTCCATTTGTGTCAAACTACCATGGTGGTCAGAAGGCCGAGAGAGCCCCTAGAATATGCAACTCCCACATGGAGATGGGTGAACCTGTAGTGTGACAGAAGTAGTTAAATCACCACACCCAACTGGAGTGTGTGTGGGTCATCAAGGTGTGGCTTTTGGGACTACATAACACATATGCATTGATCTGTGGGACTCCATTTTTGTCAAACAACCATGGTGGTCACAAAGCCAAGAGAGCCCCTTGAATATGCTACTGCCACATTGAGATGGGTGAACCTGCAGTGTGACAGAAGCAGTTGCATCACCACACTCAACTGGAGTATGTGTGGGCATCAAGGTGTGGCTTTTGAGACACCATAACACAGATGCATTGATCTGTAGGGAATCCATTTGTTTCAAACAACCATGGTGGTTAGAAATCCCAGAGAGCCCCTAGAATATGCAACTGCCACATGGAGATAGGTGAACCTGCAGTGTGATAGAAGCAGTTGCATCACCACACCCAACTAGAGTGTGTGTGGGCATCAAGGTGTGGCTTTTGAGACTACAAAACACAGATGCATTGATCGGTAGGGACTCCATTTGTGTCAAACAACCATTGTGGTCAAAAGGCCGAGAGAGCCCCTAGAATATGCAACTGCCACATGGAGATGGGTGAACCTGTAGTGTGACAGAAGTAGTTGCATCACCACACCCAACTTGAGTGTGTGTGGTTCATCAAGGTGTGGCTTTTGAGACTACATAACACATATGCATTGATCTGTGGGACTCCATTTTTGTCAAACAACCATGGTGGTAAAAAAGCCCAGAGAGCCAATATAATATGCAACTGCCACATGGAGATGGGCGAACGAGTGTGACAGAAGTAGTTGCATCACCACACCCAACTAGAGTGTGTGTGGGTCATCAAGGTGTGGCTTTTGAGACTACATAACACAAATGCATTGATCTGTACAGACTCTATTTTTGGCAAACAACCATGGTGGTCAGAAAGCCCATAGAGCCCCTAGAATATGCAACTGCCACATGGAGATGGGTGAACCTGCAGTGTGAGAGAAGCAGTTGCATCACCACACCCAACTGGAGTGTGTGTGTGTCATCAAGGTGTGGCTTTTGAGACTACATAACAGATGCATTGATCGGTAGGGACTCCATTTGTGTCAAACAACCATGGTGGTCAGAAGGCCGAGAGAAACCCTAGAATATGCAACTGCAACATGGAGATGGGTGAACCTGTAGTGTGACAGAAGCAGTTGCATCACCACACCCAACTGGCGTGTGTGTGGGTCATCAATGTGTGGCTTTTGAGACTCCATAACTCAGATGCATTGATCTATAGGGACTCCATTTGTGTCAAACAACCATGGTGGTCAGAAAGCCCAGAGAGCCCCTAGAATATGCAACCGCCACATGGAGATGGGTTAACCAGTGTGACAGAAGAAGTTGCATCACCACACCCAACTGGAGTGTGTGTGGGTCATCAAGGTGTGGCTTTTGAGACTACATAACATAGATGCATTGATCTGTAGGGGCTCCATTTGTATCAAACAACCATGGTGGTCAGAAAGCCCAGAGAGCCCCTAAAATATGCAACTGCCACATGGAGATGGTGAACCTGGAGTGTGACAGAAGCAGTTGCATCACCACACCTAACTGGAGTGTGTGTGGGTCATAAAGTTGTGGCTTTTGAGACTCCATAACACAAATGCATTGACCTGTAGGGACTCCACATGTGTTAAACACCCAGGGTGGTCAGAAAGCCCACATAGCCCCTAGAATATGCAACTGCCACATGGAGATGGGTCAACCTGCAATGTGACAGAAGCAGTTGCATCACCACACCCAACTAGAGTGTGTGTGGGTCATCAAGGTGTGGCTTTGGAGACTACATAACACAGATGCATTGATCGGTAGGGACTCCATTTGTGTCAAACAACCATGGTGGTCAGAAGGCCGAGAGAGCCCCTAGAATATGCAACTCCCACATGGAGATGGGTGAACCTGTAGTGTGACAGAAGTAGTTAAATCACCACACCCAACTGGAGTGTGTGTGGGTCATCAAGGTGTGGCTTTTGAGACTACATAACACATATGCATTGATCTGTGGGACTCCATTTTTGTCAAACAACCATGGTGGTCACAAAGCCTAGAGAGCCCCTTGAATATGCTACTGCCACATTGAGATGGGTGAACCTGCAGTGTGACAGAAGCAGTTGCATCACCACACTCAACTGGAGTATGTGTGGGCATCAAGGTGTGGCTTTTGAGACACCATAACACAGATGCATTGATCTGTAGGGAATCCATTTGTTTCAAACAACCATGGTGGTTAGAAATCCCAGAGAGCCCCTAGAATATGCAACTGCCACATGGAGATAGGTGAACCTGCAGTGTGATAGAAGCAGTTGCATCACCACACCCAACTAGAGTGTGTGTGGGCATCAAGGTGTGGCTTTTGAGACTACAAAACACAGATGCATTGATCGGTAGGGACTCCATTTGTGTCAAACAACCATTGTGGTCAAAAGGCCGAGAGAGCCCCTAGAATATGCAACTGCCACATGGAGATGAGTGAACCTCTAGTGTGACAGAAGTAGTTGCATCACCACACCCAACTAGAGTGTGTGTGGGTCATCAAGGTGTAGCTTTTGAGACTACATAACACAAATGCATTGATCTGTACAGACTCTATTTTTGGCAAACAACCATGGTGGTCAGAAAGCCCATAGAGCCCCTAGAATATGCAACTGCCACATGGAGATGGGTGAACCTGCAGTGTGAGAGAAGCAGTTGCATCACCACACCCAACTGGAGTGTGTCTGTGTCATCAAGGTGTGGCTTTTGAGACTACATAACACAGATGCATTGATCGGTAGGGACTCCATTTGTGTCAAACAACCATGGTGGTCAGAAGGCTGAGAGAGCCCCTAGAATATGCAACTCCCACATGGAGATGGGTGAACCTGTAGTGTGACAGAAGGAGTTGCATCACCACACCCAACTGGCGTGTGTGTGGGTCATCAAGGTGTGGCTTTTGAGACTACATAACACATATGCATTGATATGTGGGACTCCATTTTTGTCAAACAACCATGGTGGTCAGAAAGCCTAGAGAGCCCCTTGAATATGCAACTGCCACATGGACATGGGTGAACCTGAAGTGTGACAGAAACAGTTGCATCACCACACCCAATTGGAGTGTGTGTGGGTCATCAAGGTGTGGCTTTTGAGACTCCATAACTCAGATGCATTGATCTCTAGGGACTCCATTTGTGTCAAACAACCATGGTGGTCAGAAAGCCCAGAGAGCCCCTAGAATATGCAACTGCCACATGGAGATGGGTTAACCAGTGTGACAGAAGAAGTTGCATCACCACACCCAACTGGAGTGTGTGTGGGTCATCAAGGTGTGGCTTTTGAGACTACATAACATAGATGCATTGATCTGTAGGGACTCCATTTGTATCAAACAACCATGGTGGTCAGAAAGCCCAGAGAGCCCCTAAAATATGCAACTGCCACATGGAGATGGTGAAACTGGAGTCTGACAGAAGCAGTTGCATCACCACACCTAACTGGAGTGTGTGTGGGTCAGAAAGTTGTGGCTTTTGAGACTCCATAACACAAATGCGTTGACCTGTAGGGACTCCACTTGTGTCAAACAACCATGGTGGTCAGAAAGCCCACATAGCCCCTAGAATATGCAACTGCCACATGGAGATGGGTCAACCTGCAATGTGACAGAAGCAGTTGCATCACCACACCCAACTAGAGTGTGTGTGGGTCATCAAGGTGTGGCTTTTGAGACTACATAACACAGATGCATTGATTTATTGGGACTCCATTTGTGTCAAACAACCATGGTGGTCAGAAAGCCCAGAGAGCCCCTAGAATATGCAACTGCCACATGGATATGGGTGAACCTACAGTGTGACAGAAGCAGTTACATCACCACACCCAACTGGAGTGTGTGTGGGTGATAAAGGTGTGGCTTTTGAGACTACATAAAACATATGCATTGATCTGTAGGGACTCCATTACTGTCAAAGAACCATGGTGGTCAGAAATCCTAGATAGCCCCTAGAATATCCAACTGCCACATGGAGATAGGTGAACCTGCAGTGTGATAGAAGCAGTTGCATCACCACACCCAACTAGAGTGTGTGTGGGCATCAAGGTGTGGCTTTTAAGACTACATAATATAGATGCATTGATCTGTAGGGACTCCATTTGTGTCAAACAACCATGGTGGTCAGAAAGCCCAGAGAGCCCCTAGAATATGCAACTGCCACATGTAGATGGGTGAACCTAAAGTGTGACAGAAATAGTTGCATCACCACACCCAAATGGAGTGTGTGTGGGTCATCAAGGTGCGGCTGTTGAGACTCCATAACACAGATGCATTGATCTGTAGGGACTCCATTTGTGTCAAACAACCATGGTGGTAAAAAAGCCCAGAGAGCCAATATAATATGCAACTGCCACATGGGGATGGGTGAACTAGTGTGACAGAAGTAGTTGCATCACCACACCCAACTAGAGTGTGTGTGGGTCATCAAGGTGTGGCTTTTGAGACTACATAACACAAATGCATTGTTCTGTACGGACTCTATTTTTGGCAAACAACCATGGTGGTCAGAAAGCCCATAGAGCCCCTAGAATATGCAACTGCCACATGGAGATGGGTGAACCTGCAGTGTGACAGAAGCAGTTGCATCACCACACCTAACTGGAGTGTGTGTGGGTCATCAAGGTGTGGCTTTTGAGACTACATAACACAGATGCATTGATCTGTAGGGACTCCATTTGTGTCAAACAACCATGGTGGTCAGAAGGCCGAGAGAGCCCTTAGAATATGCAACTGCCACATGGAGATGGGTGAACCTGTAGTGTGACAGAAGTAGTTGCATCACCACACCCAACAGGAGTGTGTGTGGGTCATCAAGGTGTGGATTTTGAGACTACATAACAGATATGCATTGATCTGTGGGACTCCATTTTTGTCAAACAACCATGGTGGTCAGAAAGCCTAGAGAGCCCCTTGAATATGCAACTGCCACATTGTGATGGGTGAACCTGCAGTGTGACAGAAGCAGTTGCATCACCACACCCAACTGGAGTGTGTGTGGGCATCAAGGTGTGGCTTTTGAGACTACATAACACAGATGCATTTATCTGTAGGGACTCTATTTGTGTCAAACAACCATGGTGGTCAGAAATCCTAGAGAGTCCCTAGAATATGCAACTGCCACATGGAGATGCGTGAACCTGCAGTGTGACAGAAGCAGTTGCGTCACCACACCCAACTAGAGTGTGTGTGGGTCATCAAGGTGTGGGTTTTGACACTACATAACACAAATGCATTGATCTGTAGGGAATCCATTTGTTCCAAACAACCATGGTGGTTAGAAATTCCAGACTAGAATATGCAACTGCCACATGGAGATGGTGAACCTGAAGTGTGACAGACGCAGTTGCATCACCACACCCAACTGGAGTATGTGTGGGTCATCAAGGTGTGGCTTATGAGACTACATATAACAGATGCATTGATCTGTAGGGACTCAATTTGTGTCAAACAACCATGGTGGTTATAAAGCCCATAGAGACCCTAGAATATGCAACTGCCACATGGAGATGGGTGAACCTGCAGTGTGATAGAAGCAGTTGCATCACAACACCCAACTGGAGTGTTTGTGGGTCATCAAGGTGTGGCTTTTGAGACTACGTAACATAGATGCATTGATCTCTAGGGACTCCATTTGTGTCAAACAACCATGGTGGTTAGAAAGCCTAGAGAGCCCCTAGAATATGGAACTGCCACATGGAGACGGGTGAACCTACAGTGTGACCGAAGCAGTTGAATCACCACACCCAACTACAATGTGTGTGGGTAATCAAGGTGTGGCTTTTGAGACTACATAAGACATATGCATTGATCTATAGGGACTCCATTTGTGTCAAACAACCATGGTGGTCAGAAAGCCTAGAGAGCCCCTAGAATATGCAACTGCCACATGGAGACGGGTGAACCTGCAGTGTGACCGAAGCAGTTGAATCACCACACCCAACTGGAGTGTGTGTGGGTCATCATGGTGTGGATTTTGAGACTATATAACATGGATGCATTGATCTGTAGGGACTCCACTCGTGCAAACAACCATGGTGGTCAGAAAGACCACACAGCCCCTAGAATATGCAACTGCCACATGGAGATGGGTGAACCTGCAATGTGACAGAAGCAGTTGTGTCACCACACCCAACTGGAGTGTGCGTGGGTCATCAAGGTGTGGCTTTTGAGACTATATAACACAGATGCATTGATCTATTAGGACTCCATTTGTGTCAAACAACCATGGTGGTCAGAAAGCCTAGACAGCCCCTAGAATATGCAACTGCCACATGGAGATAGGTGAACCTGCAGTGTGATAGAAGCAGTTGCATCACCACACCCAACTAGAGTGTGTGTGGGTCATCAAGGTGTGGCTTTTGAGACTCCATAACACAGATGCATTGATCTGTAGGGACTCCATTTGTGTCAAACAACCATGGTGGTAAAAAAGCCCAGATAGCCCCTAGAATATGCAACTCCCAAATGGAGATTGATGAACCAGTATGACAGAAGCAGTTGCAACACCACACCGAACTGGAGTGTGTGTGGGTCATCAAGGTGTGGATTTTGAGACTACATAACACAAATGCATTGATCTGTACAGACTCTATTTTTGGCAAACAACCATGGTGGTCAGAAAGCCCAGAGAGCCCCTAGAATATGCAAC
Organism: Avena sativa; assembly: GCA_916181665.1. Lineage (NCBI taxonomy): Eukaryota > Viridiplantae > Streptophyta > Magnoliopsida > Poales > Poaceae > Avena > Avena sativa. The sequence continues at coordinate 328,864,226 of OV702289.1, forward strand.
TGCCACATGGAGATGGGTGAACCTGCAGTGTGACAGAAGCAGTTGCATCACCGCACCCAACTGGTGTGTGTGTGGGTCATCAAGGTGTGGCTTTTGAGACTCCGTAACACAGATGCATTGATCTCTAGGGACTCCATTTGTGTCAAACAACCATGGTGGTCATAAAGCCCAGAGAGCCCCTAGAATATGCAACTGCCACATGGAGATGGGTGAACCTACAGTGTGACAGAAGCAGTTACATCACCACACCCAACTGGAGTGTGTGTGGGTGATAAAGGTGTGGCTTTTGAGACTACATAAAACATATGCATTGATCTGTAGGGACTCCATTACTGTCAAAGAACCATGGTGGTTAGAAATCCTAGATAGCCCCTAGAATATCCAACTGCCACATGGAGATAGGTGAACCTGCAGTGCCCTAGAAGCAGTTGCATCACCACACCCAACTAGAGTGTGTGTGGGTCATCAAGCTGTGGCTTTTCAGACTACATAACATAGATGGATTGATCTGTAGGGACTCCATTTGTATCAAACAACCATGGTGGTCTGAAAGCCCAGAGAGCCCCTAAAATATGCAACTGCCACATGGAGATGGTTAACCTGCAGTGTGATAGAAGAAGTTGCATCACCACACCTAACTGGAGTGTGTGTGGGTCATAAAGTTGTGGCTTTTGAGACTCCATAACACAGATGCATTGATTTGTAGGGACTCCACTTTTGTCGAACAACCATGGTGGTTAGAAAGCCCACAGAGCCCCTAGAATATGCAACTGCCACATGGGGATGGGTGAACATGCAATGTGATAGAATCAGTTGCATCACCACACCCAACTGGAGTGTGTTTGGGTTATCAAGGTGTGGCTTTTGAGACTACATAACCCAAATGAATTGATCTGTAGGGACTCCATTTGTGTCAAACAACCATGGTGGTTAGAAAGCCCCGAGAGCCCCTAGAATACGCAACCGCCACATGGAGATGGGTGAACCTGCAGTGTGACAGAAGTAGTTGCATCACGAGACCCAACTGGAGTGTGTGTGGATCATCAAGGTGTGGCTTTTGAGACTCCAAAACACATATGCATTGATCTGTATGGACTCCATTTTTGGCAAACAACCATGATGGTCTGAAAGCCTAGAGAGCCCCTAGAATATGCAACTGCCACATGGAGATGGGAGAACCTACAGTGTGACAGAACCAGTTGCATCACCACACCCAATTGGAGTCTGTGTGGGTCATCAAGGTGTGGCTTTTGAGACTCCATAGCACAGATGCATTGATCTGTAGGAACTCCATTTGTGTCAAACAACCATGATGGTAAAAAATCCCAGAGAGACCCTAGAATATGCAACTGCCACATGGAGATGGGTGAAGCAGTGTGACAGAAGCAGTTGCATCACCACACCAAACTGGAGTGTGTGTGGGTCAACAAGGTGTGGCTTTTGACACTACATAAAACAAATGCAAGTATCTGTATGGACTCTATTTTTGGCAAACAACCATGGTGGTCAGAAAGCCCAGAGAGCCCCTAGAATATGCAACTGCCACATCGAGATGGGTGAACCTGCAGTGTGACAGAAGCAGTTGCATCACCGCACCCAACTGGTGTGTGTGTGGGTCATCAAGGTGTGGCTTTTGAGACACCGTAACACAGATGCATTGATCTCTAGGGACTCCATTTGTGTCAAACAACCATGGTGGTCATAAAGCCCAGAGAGCCCCTAGAATATGCAACTGCCACATGGAGATGGGTGAACCTACAGTGTGACAGAAGCAGTTACATCACCACACCCAACTGGAGTGTGTGTGGGTGATAAAGGTGTGGCTTTTGAGACTACATAAAACATATGCATTGATCTGTAGGGACTCCATTACTGTCAAAGAACCATGGTGGTTAGAAATCCTAGATAGCCCCTAGAATATCCAACTGCCACATGGAGATAGGTGAACCTGCAGTGCCCTAGAAGCAGTTGCATCACCACACCCAACTAGAGTGTGTGTGGGTCATCAAGCTGTGGCTTTTCAGACTACATAACATAGATGGATTGATCTGTAGGGACTCCATTTGTATCAAACAACCATGGTGGTCTGAAAGCCCAGAGAGCCCCTAAAATATGCAACTGCCACATGGAGATGGTCAACCTGCAGTGTGATAGAAGCAGTTGCATCACCACACCTAACTAGAGTGTGTGTGGGTCATAAAGTTGTGGCTTTTGAGACTCCATAACACAGATGCATTGATTTGTAGGGAGTCCACTTGTGTCGAACAACCATGGTGGTTAGAAAGCCCACAGAGCCCCTAGAATATGCAACTGCCACATGGGGATGGGTGAACATGCAATGTGATAGAATCAGTTGCATCACCACACCCAACTGGAGTGTGTGTGGGTTATCAAGGTGTGGCTTTTGAGACTACATAACCCAAATGAATTGATCTGTAGGGACTCCATTTGTGTCAAACAACCATGTTGGTCAGAAAGCCCCGAGAGCCCCTAGAATACGCAACCGCCACATGGAGATGGGTGAACCTGCAGCGTGACAGAAGTAGTTGCATCACGAGACCCAACTGGAGTGTGTGTGGATCATCAAGGTGTGGCTTCTGAGACTCCAAAACACATATGCATTGATCTGTATGGACTCCATTTTTGGCAAACAACCATGATGGTCTGAAAGCCTAGAGAGCCCCTAGAATATGCAACTGCCACATGGAATGGGTGAACCTACAGTGTGACAGAAGCAGTTGCATCACCACACCCAATTGGAGTCTGTGTGGGTCATCAAGGTGTGGCTTTTGAGACTCCATAGCACAGATGCATTGATCTGTAGGAACTCCATTTGTGTCAAACAACCATGATGGTAAAAAATCCCAGAGAGACCCTAGAATATGCAACTGCCACATGGAGATGGGTGAAGCAGTGTGACAGAAGCAGTTGCATCACCACACCAAACTGGAGTGTGTGTGGGTCAACAAGGTGTGGCTTTTGACACTACATAAAACAAATGCAAGTATCTGTATGGACTCTATTTTTGGCAAACAACCATGGTGGTCAGAAAGCCCAGAGAGCCCCTAGAATATGCAACTGCCACATGGAGATGGGTGAACCTGCAGTGTGACAGAAGCAGTTGCATCACCACACCTAACTGGAGTGTGTGTGGGTCATCAAGGTGTGGCTTTTGAGACTACATAACACAGATGCATTGATCTGTAGGGACTCCATTTGTGTCAAACAACCATGGTGGTCAGAAGGCCGAGAGAGGCCTTAGAATATGCAACTGCCACATGGAGATGGGTGAACCTGTAGTGTAACAGAAGTAGTTGCATCACCACACCCAACTGGAGTGTGTGTGGGTCATCAAGGTGTGGATTTTGAGACTACATAACACATATGAATTGATCTGTGGGACTCCATTTTTGTCAAACAACCATGGTGGTCAGAAAGCCTAGAGAGCCCCTTGAATATGCAACTGCCACATTGTGATGGGTGAACCTGCAGTGTGATAGAAGCAGTTGCATCACCACACCCAACTGGAGTGTGTGTGGGCATCAAGGTGTGGCTTTTGAGACTACATAACACAGATGCATTGATCTGAGGGACTCTATTTGTGTCAAACAACCATGGTGGTCAGAAAGCCTAGAGAGCCCCTAGAATATGCAACTGCCACATGGAGATGCGTGAACCTGCAGTGTGACAGAAGCAGTTGCATCACCACACCCAACTAGAGTGTGTGTGGGTCATCAAGGTGTGGGTTTTGACACTACATAACACAAATGCATTGATCTGTAGGGAATCCGTTTGTTTCAAACAACCATGGTGGTTAGAAATCCCAGAGAGCCCCTAGAATATGCAACTGCCACATGGAGATGGTGAACCTGAAGTGTGACAGAAGCAGTTGTATCACCACACCCAACTAGATTTTGTGTGGGTCATCAAGGTGTGGCTTATGAGACTACATAACACAGATGCATTGATCTGTAGGGATTCAATTTGTGTCAAACAACCATGGTGGTTATAAAGCCCATAGAGACCCTAGAATATGCAACTGCCACATGGAGATGGGTGAACCTGCAGTGTGACAGAAGCAATTGCATCACAACACCCAACTGGAGTGTTTGTGGGTCATCAAGGTGTGGCTTTTGAGACTACGTAACATAGATGCATTGATCTCTAGGGACTCCATTTGTGTCAAACAACCATGGTGGTTAGAAAGCCTAGAGAGCCCCTAGAATATGGAACTGCCACATGGAGACGGGTGAACCTGCAGTGTGACCGAAGCAGTTGAATCACCACACCCAACTACAATGTGTGTGGGTAATCAAGGTGTGGCTTTTGAGACTACATAAGACATATGCATTGATCTATAGGGACTCCATTTGTGTCAAACAACCATGGTGGTCACAAAGCCTAGAGAGCCCCTAGAATATGCAACTGCCACATGGAGACGGTTGAACCTGCAGTGTGACCGAAGCAGTTGAATCACCACACCCAACTGGAGTGTGTGTGGGTCATCATGGTGTGGCTTTTTAGACTATATAACGCGGATGCATTGATCTGTAGGGACTCCACTCGTGCAAACAACCATGGTGGTCAGAAAGACCACACAGCCCCTAGAATATGCAACTGCCACATGGAGATGGGTGAACCTGCAATGTGACAGAAGCAGTTGTGTCACCACACCCAACTGGAGTGTGCGTGGGTCATCAAGGTGTGGATTTTGAGACTATATAACACAGATGCATTGATCTATTAGGACTCCATTTGTGTCAAACAACCATGGTGGTCAGAAAGCCTAGACAACCCCTAGAATATGCAACTGCCACATGGAGATAGGTGAACCTGCAGTGTGATAGAAGCAGTTGCATCACCACACCCAACTAGAGTGTGTGTGGGTCATCAAGGTGTTGCTTTTGAGACTCCATAACATAGATGCATTGATCTGTAGGGACTCCATTTGTGTCAAACAACCATGGTGGTAAAAAAGCCCAGAGAGCCCCTAGAATATGCAACTCCCAAATGGAGATGGATGAACCAGTATGACAGAAGCAGTTGCATCACCACACCGAACTGGAGTGTGTGTGGGTCATCAAGGTGTGGATTTTGAGACTACATAACACAAATGCATTGATCTGTACAAACTCTATTTTTGGCAAACAACCATGGTGGTCAGAAAGCCCAGAGAGCCCCTAGAATATGCAACTGCCACATGGAGATGGGTGAACCTGCAGTGTGACAGAAGCAGTTGCATCACCGCACCCAACTGGTGTGTGTGTGGGTCATCAAGGTGTGGCTTTTGACACTCCGTAACACAGATGCATAGATCTCTAGGGACTCCATTTGTGTCAAACAACCATGGTGGTCATAAAGCCCAGAGAGCCCCTAGAATATGCAACTGCCACATGGAGATGGGTGAACCTACAGTGTGACAGAAGCAGTTACATCACCACACCCAACTGGAGTGTGTGTGGGTGATAAAGGTGTGGCTTTTGAGACTACATAAAACATATGCATTGATCTGTAGGGACTCCATTACTGTCAAAGAACCATGGTGGTCAGAAATCCTAGATAGCCCCTAGAATATCCAACTGCCACATGGAGATAGGTGAACCTGCAGTGCCCTAGAAGCAGTTGCATCACCACACCCAACTAGAGTGTGTGTGGGTCATCAAGGTGTGGCTTTTCAGACTACATAACATAGATGGATTGATCTGTAGGGACTCCATTTGTATCAAACAACCATGGTGGTCTGGATGCCCAGAGAGCCCCTAAAATATGCAACTGCCACATGGAGATGGTCAACCTGCAGTGTGATAGAAGCAGTTGCATCACCACACCTAACTGGAGTGTGTGTAGGTCATAAAGTTGTGGCTTTTGAGACTCCATAACACAGATGCATTGATTTGTAGGGACTCCACTTGTGTCGAACAACCATGGTGGTTAGAAAGCCCACAGAGCCCCTAGAATATGCAATTGCCACATGGGGATGGGTGAACATGCAATGTGATAGAATCAGTTGCATCACCACACCCAACTAGAGTGTGTGTGGGTTATCAAGGTGTGGCTTTTGAGACTACATAATCCAAATGAATTGATCTGTAGGGACTCCATTTGTGTCAAACAACCATGGTGGTCAGAAAGCCCCGAGAGCCCCTAGAATACGCAACCGCCACATGGAGATGGGTGGACCTGCAGTGTGACAGAAGTAGTTGCATCACGAGACCCAACTGGAGTGTGTGTGGATCATCAAGGTGTGTCTTTTGAGACTCCAAAACACATATGCATTGATCTATAGGGACTCCATTTGTGTCAAACAACCATGGTGGTAAAAAAGCCCAGAGAGCCCCTAGAGTATGCAACTTCCACATGGAGATGGGTGAACCAGTGTGAGAGAAGTAGTTGCATCACCACACCCAACTAGAGTGTGTGTGCATCATCAAGGTGTGGCTTTTGAGACTACATAACACAAATGCATTGATCTGTATGGACTTCATTTTTGGCAAACAACCATGATGGTCAGAAAGCCTAGAGAGCCCCTAGAATATGCAACTGCCACATGGAGATGGGTGAACCTACAGTGTGACAGAAGCAGTTGCATCACCACACCCAATTGGAGTCTGTGTGGGTCATCAAGGTGTGGCTTTTGAGACTCCATAGCACAGATGCATTGATCTGTAGGAACTCCATTTGTGTCAAACAACCATGATGGTAAAAAATCCCAGAGAGACCCTAGAATATGCAACTGCCACATGGAGATGGGTGAAGCAGTGTGACAGAAGCAGTTGCATCACCACACCAAACTGGAGTGTGTGTGGGTCAACAAGGTGTGGCTTTTGACACTACATAAAACAAATGCAAGTATCTGTATGGACTCTATTTTTGGAAAACAACCATGGTGGTCAGAAAGTATAGAGAGCCCCTAGAATATGCAACTTCCACATGGAGATGGGTGAACCTGCAGTGTGACAGAAGCAGTTGCATCACCACACCCAACTAGAGTGTGTGTGGGTCATCAAGGTGTGGCTTTTGAGACTCCATAACACATATGCATTGATCTCTAGGGACTCCATTTGTGTCAAACAACCATGGTGGTAAAAAAGCACAGAGAGCCCCTAGAATATGCAACTGCCACATGGAGATGGGTGAACTAGTGTGACAGAAGCACTTGCATCACCACACCCAACTGGAGTGTGTGTGGGTCATCAAGGTGTGGATTTTGAGACTACTTGACACAATTGCATTGATCTGTACGGACTCTATTTTTGGCAAACAACCATGGTGGTCAGAAAGCCCAGAGAGCCCCTAGAATATGCAACTGCCACATGGATATGGGTGAACCTGCAGTGTGACAGAAGCAGTTGCATCACCACACCCAACTGGAGTGTGTGTGGGTCATCAAGGTGTGGCTTTTGAGACTCCATAACACATATGCATTGATCTGTAGGGTCTCCATTTGTGTCAAACAACCATGGTGGTTAGAAAGCCCAGAGAGCCCCTAGAATATGCAACTGCCACATGGAGATGGGTGAACCAGTGTGACAGAAGCAGTTGCATCACCACACCCAACTGGAGTGTGTGTGGGTCATCAAGGTGTGGCTTTTCAGACTACATAACATAGATGGATTGATCTGTAGGAACTCCATTTGTATCAAACAACCATGTTGGTCAGAAAGCCCAGAGAGCCCCTAAAATATGCAACTGCCACATGGAGATGGTCAAGCTGGAGTGTGATAGAAGCAGTTGCATCACCACACCTAACTGGAGCGTGTGGGTCATAAAGTTGTGGATTTTGAGACTCCATAACACAGATGCATTGATCTGTAGGGACTCCACTTGTGTCGAACAACCATGGTGCTCAGAAAGCCCACAGAGCCCCTAGAATATGCAACTGCCACATGGAGATGGGTGAACCTGCAGTGTGAGAGAAGCAGTTGCATCACCACACCGAACTGGAGTGTGTGTGGGTCATCAAGGTGTGGATTTTGAGACTACATGACACAATTGCATTGATCTGTACGGACTCCATTTTTGTCAAACAACCATGGTGGTCAGAAAGCCCAGAGAGCCCCTAGAATATGCAACTGCCACATGGAGATGGGTGAACCTACAGTGTGACAGAAGCAGTTGCATCACCACACCCAATTGGAGTGTGAGTGGGTCATCAAGGTGTAGCTTTTGAGACTCCATAACACAGATGCATTGATCTGTAGGAACTCCATTTGTGTCAAACAACCATGGTGGTAAAAAAGCCCAGAGAGCCCCTAGAATATGCAACTTCCACATGGAGATGGGTGAACCATTGTGACAGAAGCAGTTGCATCACCACACCCAACTGGAGTGTGTGTGGGTCATCAAGGTGTGGCTTTTGAGACTACATAACACAAATGCATTGATCTGTATGGACTCTATTTTTGATAAACAACCATGGTGGTCAGAAAGCCCATAGAGCCCCAAGAATATGGAACTGCCACATGGAGATGGGTGAACCTGCAGTGTGGCAGAAGCAGTTGCATCACCACACCCAACTGGAGTGTGTGTGGGTCATCAAGGTGTGGCTTTTGAGACTCCATAACACATATGCATTGATCTGTAGGGACTCCATTTGTGTCAAACAACCATGGTGGTAAAAAAGCCAAGAGAGCCCCTAGAATATGCAACTTCCACATGGAGATGGGTGAACCATTGTGACAGAAGCAGTTGCATCACCACACCCAACTGGAGTGTGTGTGGGTCATCAAGGTGTGGCTTTTGAGACTACATAACACAAATGCATTGATCTGTACAGACTCTATTTTTGGCAAACAACCATGGTGGTCAGAAAGCCCAGAGAGCCCCTAAAATATGCAACTGCCACATGGAGATGGTGAACCTGGTGTGTGACAGAAGCAGTTGCATCACCACACCTAACTGGAGTGTGTGTGGGTCATAAAGTTTGGGCTTTTGAGACTCCATAACACAGATGCGTTGATCTCTAGGGACTCCACTTGTGTCAAACAACCATCGTGGTCAGAAAGCCCACAGAGCCCCTAGAATATGCAACTGCCACATGGAGATGGGTGAACCTGCAATGTGATAGAAGCAGTTGCATCACCACACCCAACTAGAGTATGTGTGGGTCATCAAGGTGTGGCTTTTGAGACTACATCACACAGATGCATTGATCTCTAGGGACTCGATTTGTGTCAAACAACCATGGTGGTCAAAAAGCCCAGAGAGCCCCTAGAATATGCCACTGCCACATGGAGATGGGTGAACCTGCAGTGTGACAGAAGCAGTTGCATCACCACACCAAACTGGAGTGTGTGTGGGTCATCGAGGTGTGGCTTTTGAGACTCCATAATGCAGATGCATTGATCTGTAGGGACTCCATTTGTCTCAAACAACCATGGTGGTCTGAAAGCCCCTAGAATATGCAACTGCCACATGGAGATGGTGAACCTGGAGAGTGACCGAAGAAGTTGCATCACCATACCTAACTGGAGTGTGTGTGGGTCATCAAGATGTGGCTCTTGAAACTCCATAACACAGATGCATTGATCTATAGGGACTCCATTTGTGTCAAACAACCATGGTGGTCAGAAAGCCCACAAAGCCCATAGAATATGCAACTGACACATGGAGATGGGTGAACCTGCAGTGTGACAAAAGCAGTTGCATCACCACACCCAACTGGAGTGTGTGTGGGTCATCATGGTGTGTCTTTTGAGACTACATAACACAGATGGATTGATCTGTAGGGACTCCATTTGTGTCAAACAACCATGGTGGTCAGAAAGCCCAGAGAACCCCTAGAATATGCAACTGCCACATGGAGATGGGTGAACCTGCAGTGTGACAGAAGGAGTTGCATCACCACACCCAACCGGAGTGTGTGTGGGTCATCAAGGTGTGGCTTTCGAGACTACATAACACGGAGGCATTGATAAGTAGGGACTCCATTTGTGTCAAACAACCATGGTGGTCAGAAATCCCAGAGAGCCCCTAGAATACGCAACTGCCACATGGAGATGGGTGAACCTGTAGTGTGACAGAAGCAGTTGCATTACCACACCCAACTGGAGTGTGTGTGGGTCATCTAGGTGTGGCTTTTGAGACTACATAACACAGATGCATTGATCAGTAGGGACTCCATTTGTGTCAAACAACCATGGTGGTCAAAAAGCCCAGAGAGCCCCTAGAATATGCAGTTGCCACATGGAGTTGGCTAAACCTGCAGTGTGAGAGAAGTAGTTGCATCACCACACCCAACTGGAGTGTGTGGGGTCATCAAGGTGTGGCTTTTGAGACTCCATAACACAGATGCATTGATCTCTAGGGACTCCATTTGTGTCAAACAACCATGGTGGTAAAAAATCCCAGAGAGCCCCTAGAATATGCAACTGGCACATGGAGATGGGTGATGTGTGACAGAAGCAGTTGCATCACCACACCCAACTAGAGTGTGTGTGGGTCATCAAGGTGTGGCTTTTGAGACTACATAACACAGATGCATTGATCTGTAGAGACTTCATTTGTGTCAAACAACCAGGGTGGTCAGAAAGCCCAGAGAGCCCCTAGAATATGCAACTGCCACATGGAGATGGGTGAACCTGCAGTGTGACAGAAGAAGTTGCATCACCACACCCAACTGGAGTGTGTGTGGGTCATCAAGGTGTGGCTTTTGAGACTCCATAACATAGATGCATTGATCTGTAGGGACTCCATTTGTGTCAAACAACCATGGTGGTCAGAATGCCCAGAGAGCCCCTAGATTATGCAGCTGCTACTTGGAGATGGGTGAACCAGTGTGACAGAAGCAGTTGCATCACCACACCCAACTGGAGTGTGTGTGGGTCATATAGGTTTGGCTTTTAGGACTACATAACATAGATGCATTGATCTGTAGGGACTCCATTTGTGTCAAACAACCATGGTGGTCAGAAAGCCCAGAGAGCCCCTAGAATATGCAACTGTTACATGGAGATGGGTGAACCTGCAGTGTGACAGAAGGAGTTGCATCACCACACCCAACTGGAGTGTGTGTGGGTCATCAAGGTGTGGCTTTCGAGACTACATAACACGGAGACATTGATCAGTAGGGACTCCATTTGTGTCAAACAACCATGGTGGTCAGAAATCCCAGAGATCCCCTAGAATACGCAACTGCCACATGGAGATGGGTGAACCTGTAGTGTGACAGAAGCAGTTGCATTACCACACCCAACTGGAGTGTGTGTGGGTCATCTAGGTGTGGCTTTTGAGACTACATAACACAGATGCATTGATCAGTAGGGACTCCATTTGTGTCAAACAACCATGGTGGTCAGAAAGCCCAGAGAGCCCCTAGAATATGCAGTTGCCACATGGAGTTGGGTAAACCTGCAGTGTGAGAGAAGTAGTTGCATCACCACACCCAACTGGAGTGTGTGGGGTCATCAAGGTGTGGCTTTTGAGACTCCATAACACAAATGCATTGATCTCTAGGGACTCCATTTGTGTCAAACAACCATGGTGGTAAAAAATCCCAGAGAGCCCCTAGAATATGCAACTGCCACATGGAGATGGGTGATGTGTGACAGAAGCAGTTGCATCACCACACCCAACTAGAGTGTGTGTGGGTCATCAAGGTGTGGCTTTTGAGACTACATAACACAGATGCATTGATCTGTAGAGACTTCATTTGTGTCAAACAACCAGGGTGGTCAGAAAGCCCAGAGAGCCCCTAGAATATGCAACTGCCACATGGAGATGGGTGAACCTGCAGTGTGACAGAAGAAGTTGCATCACCACACCCAACTGGAGTGTGTGTGGGTCATCAAGGTGTGGCTTTTGAGACTCCATAACACAGATGCATTGATCTGTAGGGACTCCATTTGTGTCAAACAACCATGGTGGTCAGAATGCCCAGAGAGCCCCTAGATTATGCAGCTGCTACTTGGAGATGGGTGAACCAGTGTGACAGAAGCAGTTGCATCACCACACCCAACTGGAGTGTGTGTGGGTCATATAGGTTTGGCTTTTAGGACTACATAACATAGATGCATTGATCTGTAGGGACTCCATTTGTGTCAAACAACCATGGTGGTCAGAATGCCCAGAGAGCCCCTAGATTATGCAGCTGCTACTTGGAGATGGGTGAACCAGTGTGACAGAAGCAGTTGCGTCACCACACCCAACTGGAGTGTGTGTGGGTCATATAGGTTTGGCTTTTAGGACTACATAACATAGATGCATTGATCTGTAGGGACTCCATTTGTGTCAAACAACCATGGTGGTCAGAAAGCCCAGAGAGCCCCTAGAATATGCCACTGCCACATGGAGATGGGTGAACCTGCAGTGTGACAGAAGCAGTTGCATCACCACACCAAACTGGAGTGTGTGTGGGTCATCGAGGTGTGGCTTTTGAGACTCCATAATGCAGATGCATTGATCTGTAGGGACTCCATTTGTCTCAAACAACCATGGTGGTCTAAAAGCCCCTAGAATATGCAACTGCCACATGGAGATGGTGAACCTGGAGAGTGACCAAAGAAGTTGCATCACCACACCTAACTGGAGTGTGTGTGGGTCATCAAGGTGTGGCTTTTGAGACTCCATAACACAGATGCATTGATCTATAGGGACTCCATTTTTGTCAAACAACCATGGTGGTCAGAAAGCCCACAAAGCCCATAGAATATGCAACTGACACATGGAGATGGGTGAACCTGCAGTGTGACAGAAGCAGTTGCATCACCACACCCAACTGGAGTGTGTGTGGGTCATCATGGTGTGTCTTTTGAGACTACATAACACAGATGCATTGATCTGTAGGGACTCCATTTGTGTCAAACAACCATGGTGGTCAGAAAGCCCAGAGAGCCCCTAGAATATGCAACTGCCACATGGAGATGGTTGAACCTATAGTGTGACAGAAGGAGTTGCATCACCACACCCAACTGGAGTGTGTGTGGGTCATCAAGGTGTGGCTTTCGAGACTACATAACACGGAGGCATTGATCAGTAGGGACTCCATTTGTGTCAAACAACCATGGTGGTCAGAAATCCCAGAGAGCCCCTAGAATACGCAACTGCCACATGGAGATGGGTGAACCTATAGTGTGACAGAAGCAGTTGCATTACCACACCCAACTGGAGTGTGTGTGGGTCATCAAGGTGTGGCTTTTGAGACTACATAACACAGATGCATTGATCAATAGGGACTCCATTTGTGTCAAACAACCATGGTGGTCAGAAAGCCCAGAGAGACCCTAGAATATGCAGTTGCCACATGGAGATGGGTAAACCTGCAGTGTGACAGAAGTAGTTGCATCACCACACCCAACTGGAGTGTGTGGGGTCATCAAGGTGTGGCTTTTGAGACTCCATAACACAGATGCATTGATCTCTAGGGACTCCATTTGTGTCAAACAACCATGGTGGTAAAAAATCCCAGAGAGCCCCTAGAATATGCAACTGCCACATGGAGATGGGTGATGTGTGACAGAAGCAGTTGCATCACCACACCCAACTAGAGTGTGTGTGGGTCATCAAGGTGTGGCTTTTGAGACTACATAACACAGATGCATTGATCTGTAGAGACTTCATTTGTGTCAAACAACCAGGGTGGTCAGAAAGCCTAGATAGCCCCTAGAATATGCAACTGCCACATGGAGATGGGTGAACCTGCAGTGTGACAGAAGAAGTTGCATCACCACACCCAACTGGAGTGTGTGTGGGTCATCAAGGTGTGGCTTTTGAGACTCCATAACAAAGATGCATTGATCTGTAGGGACTCCATTTATGTCAAACAACCATGGTGGTCAGAAAGCCCAGAGAGCCCCTAGAATATGCAACTGCCACATGGAGATGGGTGAACCTGCAGTGTGACAGAAGTAGTTGCATCACCACACCCAACTGGAGTGTGTGTGGGTCCTCAAGGTGTGGCTTTTGAGACTCCATAACACAAATGCATTGATCTCTAGGCACTCCATTTGTGTCAAACAACCATGGTGGTCAGAAAGCCCAGAGAGCCCCTAGAATATGCAACTGTCACATGGAGATGGGTGAACCTGCAGTGTGACAGAAGCAGTTGCATCACCGCACCCAACTGGAGTGTGTGTGGGTCATCAAGGTGTGGCTTTTGAGACTACATAAAACAAATGCATTGATATGTAGAGACTCCATTTGTGTCAAACAACCATGGTGGTCAGAAAGCCTAGAGAGCCCCTAGAATATGCAACTGCCACATGGAGATGGGTGAACCTGCAGTGTGACAGAAGCAGTTGCAGCACCACATCCAACTTGAGTGTGTGTGGGTCATCAAGGTGTGGCTTTTTAAACTACATAACACAGATGCATTGATCTCTAGGGACTCCATTTGTGTCAAACAACCATGGTGGTCAGAAAGCCTAGAGAGCCCCTAGAATATGCAACTGCCACATGGAGATGGGTGAACCTGCAGTGTGACAGAGGTAGTTGCATCACCACACCCAACTGGAGTGTGAGTGGGTCATCAAGGTGTGGATTTTGAGACTCCAGAATACAGATGCATTGATCTGTAGGGACACAATTTGTATCAAACAACCATGGTGGTAAAAAAGCCTAGAGAGCCCCTAGACTTATGGAACTGCCACATGGAGATGGGTGAACCAGTGTGAGAGAAGCAGTTGCATCACCACACCCAACTGGAGTGTGTGGGGGTCATCAAGGTGTGGATTTTGAGACTACATAACCCATATGCATTGATTTGTAGGGACTCCATTTGCGTCAAACAACCATGGTGGTCAGAAAGCCCAGAGAGCCCCTAGAATATGCAACTGCCACATGGAGATGGGTGAACCTGCAGTGTGACAGAAGCAGTTGCATCACCACACCCAACTGGAGTGTGTGTGGGTCATTAAGGTGTGGCTTTTGAGACTCCATAACACAGATGCATTGATCTGTAGGGACTCCATTTGTGCCAAACAACCATGGTGGTCAGAAATCCCAGAGAGCCCCTAGAATATGCAACTGGCACATGGAGATGGGTGAACCAGTGTGACAAAAGCAGTTGCGTCACCACACCCAACTGGAGTGTGTGTGGGTCATCATGGATTGGCTTTTGAGACTACATAACACAGATGCATTGATTTCTAGGGACTCCATTTGTGTCAAACAACCATGGTGGTCAAAAAGCCCAGTGAGCCCTTAGAATATACCACTGCCACATGTAGATGGGTGAACCTGCAGTGTGACAGAAGCAGCTGCATCAACCCACCCAACTGGAGTGTGTGTGGGTCATCAAGGTGTGGCTTTTGAGCCTCCATAACACAGATGCATTGATGTGTAGGGACTCCATTTGTGAGAAACAACCATGGTGGTCAGAGAGCCCAGAGTGCCCCTAGAAATTGCAACTGCCACATGGAGATGGGTGAACCAGTGTGACAGAAGCAGTTGCATCACCACACACAACTGGAGTGTGTGTGGGTCATCAAGGTGTGGCTTTTAAGACTACATAACACAAATGCATTGATCTGAAGGGACTCCATTTGTGTCGAACAACCATGGTGGTTAGAAAGCCCAAAGAGCCCCTAGAATATGCAACTGCCACATGGAGATGGGTGAACCTGTAGTGTGACAGAAGAAGTTGCATCACCACACCCAACTGGAGTGTGTGTGGGTCATCAAGGTTTGGCTTTTGAGACTACATAACAGAGATGCATTAATCTGTAGGGACTCCATTTGTGTTAAACAACCATGGTGGTCAGAAAGCCTAGAGAGGCCATAGAATATGCAACTGCCACATGGTGATGGGTGAACCTGCAGTGTGACAGAAGTAGTTGCATCACCACACCCAACTTGAGTGTGTGTGGGTCATCAAGGTGTGGCTTTTGAGACTCCATAACACAGATGCATTAATCTGTAGGGACTCCATTTGTGTCAAACAACCATGGTGGTCAGAAAGCCTAGAGAGCCCCTAGAATATGCAACTGCCACATGGAGATGGGTGAACCAGTGTGATAGAAGCAGTTACGTCACCACACCCAACAGGAGTGTGTGTGGGTCATCAAGGTTTGGCTTTTGAGACTACATAACACAAATGCATTGATCTGTAGGGGCTCCATTTGTGTTAAACAACCATGGTGGTCAGAAAGCCCAGAGAGCCCCTAGGATATGCAACTGCTACATGGAGATGGGTGAACCTGCAGTGTGACAGAAGTAGTTGCATCACCACACCCAACTAGAGCGTGTGTGGGTCATCAAGGTGTGGTTTTGAGACTCCATAACACAGATGCATTGATCTGTAGGGACTACATTTGTGCCAAACAACCATGGTGGTCAGAAAGCCCAGAGAGCCCCTAGAATATGCAACTCGCACATGGAGATGAGTGAACCAGTGTGACAAAAGCAGTTGCGTCACCACACCCAACTGGAGTGTGTGTGGGTCATTAAGGTTTGGATTTTGAGACTACATAACACAGATGCATTGATCTGTAGGGACGCCATTTGTGTTAAACAACCATGGTGGTCAGAAAGCCTAGAGAGCCCCTAGAATATGCAACTGCTACATGGAGATGGGTGAACCTGCAGTGTGACAGAAGCAGTTGCATCACCACACCCAACTGGAGTGTGTGTGGGTCATCAAGGTCTGGCTTTTGAGACTACATAACACAAATGCATTGATCTCTAGGAACTCCATTTGTGACAAACAACCATGGTGGTCAAAAAGCCCCGAGAGCCCTTAGAATATGCCACTTCCACATGGAGATGGGTGAACCTGAAGTGTGACAGAAGCAGTTGCAACACCACACCCAACTGGAGTGTGTGTGGGTCATCAAGGTGTGGCTTTTGAGACTCCGTAACACAGATGCGTTGATCTGTAGGGACTCCATTTGTGTCAAACAACCATGGTGGTCAGAAAGCCCAAAGAGCTCCAAGAATATGCAACTGCCGCATCGAGATGGGTGACCCTGCATTTTGACAGAAGCAGTTCCATCACCACACCCAACTGGAGTGTGTCTGGGTCATCAAGATGTGGCTTTTGAGACTCCATAACACAAATGCATTAATCTGTAGGGACTCCTTTCTGTGTCAAACAACCATGGTGGTCACAAATCCTAGAGAGTCCCTAGAAAATGCAACTGCCACATTGAGATGGGTGAACCAGTGTAACAGAAGCAGTTGCATCACCACACACAACTGGAGTGTGTGTGGGTCATCAAGGTGTGGCTTTTGAGACTCCATAACACAGATGCATTGATCTGTAGGGACTCCATTTGTGTCAAACAACCATGGTCGTCAGAAAGCCCAGAGAGCCCCTAGAATATGCAACTGCCACATGGAGATGGGTGAACCTGCAGTGTGATAGAAGGAGTTGCAACACCACACCCAACTGGAGTGTGTGTGGGTCATCAAGGTGTGGCTTTTGAGACTACATAACACATAGGCATTGATCTGTAGGGACTCCATTTGTGTCAAACAACCATGGTGGTCAGAAATCCTAGAGAGCCCCTAGAATATGCAACTGCCACATGGAGATGGGTGAAACTGTAGTGTGACAGAAGCAGTTGCATCCCCATACCCAACTGGAGTGTGTGTGGGGCATCAAGGTGTGGCTTTTGAGACTACATAACAATGATGCATTGATCTGTAGGGACTCCATTTTTTTCAAACAACCATGGTTGTCAGAAAGCCCAGAGAGCCCCTAGAATATGCAACTAGCACATGGAGATGGGTGAATCAGTGTGACAAAAGCAGTTGCATCACCACACCCAACTGGAGTGTGTGTGGGTCATCAAGGTTTGGCTTTTGAGACTACATCACGCAAATGCATTGATCTTTAGGGATTCCATTTGTGGCAAACAATCATGGTGGTCAGAAAGCCCACAGAGCCCCTAGAATATTCAACTGGCACATGGAGATAGGTGACCCTGCAGTGTGACAGAAGCAGTTGCATCACCACACCCAACTGGAGTATGTGTGGGTCATCAAGGTGTGGCTTTTGT
Organism: Avena sativa; assembly: GCA_916181665.1. Lineage (NCBI taxonomy): Eukaryota > Viridiplantae > Streptophyta > Magnoliopsida > Poales > Poaceae > Avena > Avena sativa. The sequence goes on from OV702289.1 coordinate 328,882,162, forward strand.
GACTACATAACACATATGCATTGATCTCTAGGGACTCCATTTGTGTCAAACAACCATGGTGGTCAGAAAGCCCAGAGAGCCCCTAGAATATGCAACTGCCACATGGAGATGGGTGAACCTGCAGTGTGACAGAAGCAGTTGCATCCCCATACCCAACTGGAGTGTGTGTGGGTCATCAAGGTGTGGATTTTGAGACTACATAACAATGATGCATTTATCTATAGGGACTCCATTTGTGTCAAACAACCATGGTGGTAAGAAAGCCCAGAGAGACCCTAGAATATGCAACTGCCACATGGAGATGGGTGAAACTGCAGTATGACAGAACCAGTTGTATCACCACACCCAACTAGAGTGTGTGTGGGTCATCTAGGTGTGTCTTTTGAGACTACATAAAACATATGCTTTGATCTGTAGGGACGCCATTTGTGTCAAACAATCATGGCGGTCAAAAAGCCCGGAGAGCCCCTAGAATATGCAACTGCCACATGGAGATGCGTGAACCTGCATTATGACAGAAGCAGTTGCATCACCACACCCAACTAGAGTGTGTTTGTGACATGGGTATACACCACGGGTACTCGAGTTCGGTATATGCGGTCCAGATACGGTGGAAGCCCACGGTGTTGCCAAGGCCCAAATGAAGAATTCGAGTGGCCCACGGACTCTCGATTGCTTGCGAGACAAAAAGAAGATAAAGATAGAAAGTTTGACAGGAAAACCCTAATCTGTAACCAACTCGACCTGCTACCCGAGACCTAGCCTATCTATATAAAAGCTAGGAGGGGGCAGCGAGGAGGACACACGCAACCCTAGTTTCCACAAGTCTCGGCAGATTGCATCTGCGCACCCCTGCAATCTTCGATTCCTTCATTAAATCCAATAGCAGACAAGCAGGAGTAGGGACATCTATGAGTCCTGAACCTGGGTAAAACTTGCGTCCCTGTGTGCTTGTTTGGAAGCCGACTGATGCCTCCAGCGCTCCCTGCTTCTCAAAACCCCAAGTCCATAACAATAGGCATTGACGAGTTAAACCCTTGTCAGTCTGGGTAATCAAGGTTTGGATTTTGAGACTACATAACACAGATGCATTGATCTCTAGGGACTCCATTTTTTTTAAATAACCATGGTGGTCAGAAAGCACAGAGAGCCCCTAGAATATGCAACTGCCACATGTAGATGGGTGAACCTGTAGTGTGATAGAAGCAGTTGCATCACCACACCCAACTAGAGTGTGTGTGGGTCATCAAGGTGTGGCTTTTGAGACTCCATAACATAGATGCATTGATCCGTAGGGACTCCATTTGTGTCAAACAACCATGGTGGTTAGAGAGCCCAGAGGGCCCCTAGAATATGCAACTGCCACATGGAGATGGGTGAACCAGTGTGACAGAAGCAGTTGCATCACCACACCCAACTAGAGTGTGTGTGGGTCATCAAGGTTTGGCTTCTGACACTACATAACACAAATGCATTGATCTGTAGGGACTCCATTTTTTTCAAACAATCATGTTTGTCAGAAAGCCTAGAGAGCCCCTAGAATATGCAACTGCCACATGGAGATGGGTGAACCTTCAGTGTGATAGAAGGAGTTGCATCACCACACCCAACTAGAGTGTGTCTGGGTCATCAAGGTTTGGATTTTGAGACTACATAACACAGATGCATTGATCTCTAGGGACTCCATTTTTTGTAAACAACCACGATGGTCAGAAAGCACAGAGAGCCCCTAGAATATGCAACTGCCACATGTAGATGGGTGAACCTGTAGTGTGATAGAAGCAGTTGCATCACCACACCCAACTAGAGTGTGTGTGGGTCATCAAGGTGTGGCTTTTGAGACTCCATAACATAGATGCATTGATCCGTAGGGACTCCATTTGTGTCAAACAACCATGGTGGTCAGAGAGCCCAGAGAGCTCCTAGAATATGCAACTACCACATGGAGATGGGTGAACCTGCAGTGTGACAGAAGGAGTTGCATCCCCATACCCAACTGGAGTGTGTGTGGGTCATCAAGGTGTGGCTTTTGAGACTACATAACAATGATGTATTGATCTGTAGGGACTCCATTTGTGTCAAACAACCATGGTGGTAAGAAAGCCTAGAGAGACCCTAGAATATGCAACTGCCACATGGAGATGGGTGAAACTGCAGTATGACAGAAGCAGTTGCATCACCACACCCAACTGGAGTGTGTGTGGGTCATATAGGTGTGGCTTTTGAGACTACATAAAACATATGCATTGATCTGTAGGGACTCCATTTGAGTCAAACAACCATGGCGGTCAAAAAGCCCGGAGAGCCCCTAGAATATGCAACTGCCACATGGAGATGGGTGAACCTGCAGTGTGACAGAAGCAGTTGCATCACCACACCCAACTGGAGTGTGTGTGGGTCATCAAGGTGTGGATTTTGAGACTACATAACACGGATGCATTGATCTCTAGGGACTCCAATTGTGTCAAACAACCATCATGGTCGGAAAGCCCAGAGAGCCCGTAGAATATGCAACTGCCACATGGAGATGGGTGAACCTGTAGTGTGACAGAAGCAGTTGCATCACCATACCCAACTAGAGTGTGTGTGGGTCATCAAGGTGTGGCTCTTGAGACTACATAACACATATGCATTGATCTGTAGGGACTCCATTTGTGTCAAACAACCATGGTGGTCAGAAAGCCTAGAGAGCCCCTAGAATATGCAACTGCCACATGGAGATGGTGATCCTGTAGTGTGACAGAAGCAGTTGCATCACCACACCCAACTGGAGTGTGTGTGGGTCATCAAGGTGTGGCTTTTAAGACTCCATAACGCAGATGCTTTGATCTGTAGGGACTCCATTTGTGTCAAACAACCATGGTGGTTAGAGAGCCCAGAGGGCCCCTAGAATATGCAACTGCCACATGGAGATGGGTGAACCAGTGTGACAGCAGCAGTTGCATCACCACACCCAACTAGAGTGTGTGTGGGTCATCATGGTTTGGCTTATGACACTACATAACACAAATGCATTGGTCTGTAGGGACTCAATTTTTTTCAAACAACCATGTTTGTCATAAAGCCCAGAGAGCCCCTAGAATATGCAACTGCCACATGGAGATGGGTGAACCTTCAGTTTGATAGAAGGAGTTGCATCACCACACCCAACTAGAGTGTGTCTCGGTCATCAAGGTTTGGATTTTGAGACTACATAACACAGATGCATTGATCTCAAGGGACTCCATTTTTTTAAACAACCACGGTGGTCAGAAAGCGCAGAGAGCCCCTAGAATATGCAACTGCCACATGTAGATGGGTGAACCTGTAGTGTGATAGAAGCAGTTGCATCACCACACCCAACTAGAGTGTGTGTGGGTCATCAAGGTGTGGCGTTTGAGACTCCATAACATAGATGCATTGATCCGTAGGGACTCCATTTGTGTCAAACAACCATGGTCCAGAGAGCCCAGAGAGCTCCTAGAATATGCAACTGCCACATGGAGATGGGTGAACCTGCAGTGTGACAGAAGGAGTTGCATCCCCATACCCAACTGGAGTGTGTGTGGGTCATCAAGGTGTGGCTTTTGAGACTACATAACAATGATGTATTGATCTGTAGGGACTCCATTTGTGTCAAACAACCATGGTGGTAAGAAAGCCTAGAGTGACCCTAGAATATGCAACTGCCACATGGAGATGGGTGAAACTGCAGTATGACAGAAGCAGTTGCATCACCACACCCAACTGGAGTGTGTGTGGGTCATCTAGGTGTGGCTTTTGAGACTACATAAAACATATGCATTGATCTGTAGGGACTCCATTTGAGTCAAACAACCATGGCGGTCAAAAAGCCCGGAGAGCCCCTAGAATATGCAGCTGCCACATGGAGATGGGTGAACCTGCAGTGTGACAGAAGCAGTTGCATCACCACACCTAACTGGAGTGTGTGTGGGTCATCAAGGTGTGGATTTTGAGACTACATAGCACGGATGCATTGATCTCTAGGGACTCCAATTGTGTCAAACAACCATCATGGTCGGAAAGCCCAGAGAGCCCCTAGAATATGCAACTGCCACATGGAGATGGGTGAACCTGTAGTGTGACAGAAGCAGTTGCATCACCATACCCAACTAGAGTGTGTGTGGGTCATCAAGGTGTGGCTCTTGAGACTACATAACACATATGCATTGATCTGTAGGGACTCCATTTGTGTCAAACAACCATGGTGGTCAGAAAGCCTAGAGAGCCCCTAGAATATGCAACTGCCACATGGAGATGGTGATCCTGTAGTGTGACAGAAGCAGTTGCATCACCACACCCAACTGGAGTGTGTGTGGGTCATCAAGGTGTGGCTTTTAAGACTCCATAACACAGATGCTTTGATCTGTAGGGACTCCATTTGTGTCAAACAACCATGGTGGTCAGAAATCCCAGAGAGACCCTAGAATATGCAACTGCCAGATGGAGATGGGTGAACCTGCAGTGTGACAGAAACAGTTGCATCACCACACCCAATTGGAGTGTGTGTGGGTCATGAAGGTATGGATTTTAAGACTACATAACACAGATGCATTGATCTCTAGAGACTCCATTTGTGTCAAACAACCATGGTGGTCAGAAAGCCCAAAGAGCCACTAGAATATGCGACTGCCACATGGAGATGGGTGAACCTGTAGTGTGATAGAAGCAGTTGCATCACCACACCCAACTAGAGTGTGTGTGGGTCATCAAGGTTTCGCTTTTGAGGCTACATAACACAGATGCATTGAGCTGTAGGGACTCCATTTGTGTCAAACAACCATTGTGGTCAGAAAGCCCAGAGAGCCCCTAGAATATGCAACTACCACATGGATATGGGTGAACCTGCAGTGTGACAGAAGCAGTTGCATCACCACACCCAACTAGAGTGTGTCTGTGACTATACACCACGGGTACTTGAGTTCGGTATATGCGGTCTAGATACGGCGGAAGCCCAAGACGTTTCTGACATGGGTATACCCTACAGGTACTCGAGCTTGGTATATACGGTCCGAATACATACAGGCCCACGGTGTCGCCAAGGCCCGGATGGAAGGACTCGAGTAACCTACAGACTCTTGATTGCTTGAAGAACAAGAAGAAGCTAAAGATAGAAAGATTAAAGGGAAAACCCTAACTTGTAACCGACTCGACCTGCCACCCGAGACCTAGCCTATCTATATAAAGGCTAGGAGGGGGCGGCGAGAAGGACACACGCAACCCTAGTTTCCACAACCTTCGCCAGATTACATCTGCGCACCATTGTAACTTTCGACTCCCTCGATAATTCCACGAGCAGACAAGCAGGAGTAGGGACATGTATGAGGCCTGAACCTGGGTAAATCCTTTGTCCCCTGTGTGCTTGTTTGCTAGCCGATAGATGTCTCCAGCGCTCCCTCCTTCTCTAAAACCCAAGTCCATAACAATGGGCATTGACGAGTTAAACCCTCGTGAATTAGCGCTGTCCGTGGGAACTCGGAGTGCTGATGTTGCGGCTTCTTCGGCCCCATCAACTGGGATCTACAACTTTGCAACAGCGGAGATTCGCCAACTCTCCAGCGCCTTCGACTTCACCGTCCACACGCCGGCCAATCGCACAGCCTTCGAGTCCGTGGGCGACGGAATCAGCCTGTCGATTGGGAGCTTCCGCTTCCAAGTTGGTTAGATGGGCACGCTTCGCATGCCTGATCAGCCGACAACACCGGCGATTGCCCCAACATCATGGTTCCCTCCATCGATTGGCACCCTCAGCGAGCTCAACGCTCCGGTGGCAGTCGAGAACACGGTCAGCGACAGCAGTCGCGACTCCGATCTAAGCGATCTGGCCACTGAAGATGGATCCTACGGTTCCGGATCTGAATGTTGTGGAAGCAACAACTTCCCTAATCACTTCATGTGCGCCGTCATCAACGCAGGCGAAACCTCCACCAATTGCGGCAACGGTGGTAACACCGGCAATGGCACCGATCCGCCCAATCGTGGAAACGGTGGTAACACCGGCAACGGCACCGACCCACCCAACGCTGGCAACGGTGGCAACGACGGCAACGGCAGTAACGGTGGCAATGGAGGAGCAATCGAACCTCCTAGCATGATCAACGAGCAAACCGGCGAACGCGTTGTGATCAGGCTCAACGAGCAAGAGTGGGATCGCTGCCTCGAAGCCCTACGGGGAGCACCTCTACCCTTCGGGTCCCCACAGGAACTGCTGATGGGATACCACTGGCTACTAAAAGAGGAATTCAAGAGCCAAAAACAAGCAATCGCACAACTTGAGGCGCGTAAAAAGGCAGCGGACGAATCAATTCTTCGTCATGTTGTGATCTCCTCTTACGGAGGATCCTCCTCAAGAGGCAACGAGTGCCTCGCCAAGAAGAGGCAGTCGCGGATGGCTCACCTCACTGAACAAGAGCGCATAGATGCCGCGAAAGTCCTCGACTTCGGCTCTATGACAGTCGACACGAGAGGCAACATGGTTCCTAGGACACCGCAGGCCGCGGTGACAGCAGCCACAATGTACCTCCTCAATAACCAGCCGCCAACTGGAGATCCCCGAACGGCCATGCACCGATCTACGATCGCGGGCCTAGGGCTAATCGAGGCCGCCCTCGACAAGGAGCCGATACCATACCCAAAAAAGGGCAAAGCGCTATTCCTCGCCCTCGTTCAGCGATGACAGTCACGACCTGTCTCGACACCGCCGCTCACGGAGACACGATCGCGCCTACGATGCACGCGACGAACTCACGCAGCGCAAGATCGACAAGTCAAGGGCAGGACGTGCTCGGTCGACTTACTCGGAAGAGGAAGGCGGGAAGCTCTGCGGCGCCAGATGCTTCAGCAGAGCCATCAGGCAGAAGCGGATGCCTTAAGGGTTTAAACTCCCATCAGAGAACCCAAAATTTGACGGTCTACAAGACCCCAAGATTTGGCTGGAGGACCACATGTCCTTCGTCAGGCTACACGGAGGTAGTCGAAGCACTGCCATGCAATGCTTGCAGCTACAGCTGTAGGGCGCCGCCCGGGCATGGCTCAACAACCTCCCACGCGGATCCATTCGCAGTTGGGATGAGCTGGTCTACAGCTTCGTGTGCAACTTTAAGGGCACGTACAAACGGCCCGCTTCAATCGAAGAACTGAGATGCTGCCAGCAAAGATCTGGTGAATCGCTGCGCTCTTACATCCAAAGGTGGTCCATCATCAAGAACTCCACGGAGCACATCTCTGAAGACCGCGCGGTTGATGCATTCAACGGTGGTGTCCGCCGCATGGAACTTAGGGAGGAGCTAGGCCGCTCAAAGCCCCAGACCATCGACCACCTGATGGAGATCGCGAATCGGTGGGCCGATGGAGAAGATTCGGTGAAGAATCGCGTTCACTCCGACGAGGAAGCATAACTCGAACGCAGACGTGACTGCTGGGGCAAGCGTCGCATGTGCGTCTACGATGATCGCGATGACGTCAACATGGTCGCAGCCGGCTATGCCAATAGACACGACGATAACCGCAACAGTGGATACCGCAGCGGGGGATACCACGACTCCGGGAAAACCACGCAAGTATGGCAACACCGCACTCGCGATGAGGCACCCGCGACCTCCATCGAGGATAAACTGTCTGGGCCATGCACGGTACACTTCTACATCGACAAGCATGATGGCAAGAGAAAGTCCAGCCACCTCCTCAAGGACTGCCGTGAGTTCCTCAAGCTACACGAGGGATTGGTTCGGATGAACCGCAATGCAATCGAAAGAGGCTACAGAGCCGCTCCAGGCGCCGTGGCTACCTGATGGCGCACCACCACCACCACCCGGGCCACCCCCGAACGGAGCTGCACCGGACCAGCACCACGGAGGCGAACCATACCCATGGGCCATGGGTACCATGATGATCCAAAAGGGGCGCCCCTCCAATAAGGTGCAGAAGGCCATCACTCGCTAAGTCCACTTGGCCATGCACTCGCCACCATCCACCACTGAGTACCTCAGTGGCAGTGAGTCGTGCATTATCTTCGACAAACACGACCACCCGCCTCAAATACCTCGCCCAGGTCATTGCCCCCTCGTACTCGAGGCGCAAATTGGAGGCTTCGACATGAGTCGCGTCTTCATGGATGGCGGAAGCGGCATCAACCTCATATTCGCGAGTACCTTGCGAGCAATGAGGATCCCTCTAACCTGCTTAGAGGCATCGGACAGAACGTTCCACGGTATCGTCCCAGGGAAAGGCGTATACCGCCTGGGCAAAACCAACCTGGACATCATATTTGGCACGCCGAAAAACTTCCGGTGCAAGCGCATCGACTTTGAGGTCATCGACTGGCCCTCACAATACCATTGCATCCTTGGGCGCGTCGCATTCGCCAGATTCATGGTAGTACCCCACTACGCCTACCTGCAGATGAAAATGCCAGGTCCCAACGGCGTCATAACGATCAACGAGAACTTTGAGCGATCTTACGCTTGCGACAGGGAATTCAACGGAATCTCCCAGTACTTTGGCATGCAGGAGGAACTCGCAAGACTGAAAGAGACGACAGACAACAGTCTGCCTCCCTTGAGTAGGCCAAGCTCACCTGATCTTTCCTTTGACTCATCCGTGCACACAAAGAAGGTGCAGGTCCATCCATCGGATCCTGCCAAGACGGCCCTCATCGCCAACAACTTGAGTCCCGCATAGGAACTCGCGCTCGTCGAATTCCTCCATGAGCACTGGGAAATTTTTGCCTGGTGTCCTGCGGACATGCCAGGAGTTCCCAGGGAATTCGCCGAGCACGCACTCAATGTCAACCCCGACCCAAGGCCAGTAAAGCAAACAATCAGGCGACTGTCTGAGCCACGAGCGTAGGCAGTCAGAATGGAGATCAACAGACTCCTCGAGGCCAAATTCATACGCGAGATCAAAGAAAGCACTTGGCTCGCCAATACGGTGCTGGTACCAAAAAAGGACACGGATATCCTGCGGATGTGTGTGGACTTCACTTCTTTAAACAAGCACTGCCCAAAAGATCACTTCCCGCTGCCACGGATCGATCAGATCATCGACTCCACCGCTGGATGTGAGCGTCTATGCTTCCTCGACACCTACTCAGGCTATAACCAAATTCGAATGAAGGAGGAAGACCAGGAGAAGACAGCATTTATAACGCCTTTCGGTGTGTTCTGCTACAACACGATGCCCTTCGAGCTAAAAAACGCGGGAGCCACCTACCAGTGATGCATGCAGGCTTGCCTCAAGGAACAACTAGGTCGCAACATCCAAGTCTAGTAATCAAGACCAAGGAGGAAGCGTCTCTAATCGATGATTTGCGTGAAACCTTCGTCAACCTTGATCGATACCGGATCAAGCTCAATCCGGACAAATGCGCCTTCGGCGTACCATCTAGGCAGCTACTCGGATACCTCATCTCCGCGAGGGGGATCGAGGCGAACCCGAAGAAAATAAAAGCCATACTGGCCATGGAGAAGCCGAAGAACATAAGAGGCGTCCAGCAACTGGCCGGACGAATCACGGCCCTCAGTCGATTTATCAGTCGGATTGTTGAAAATGCACTACCCTTCTACCAGCTCCTCCGCAAGACCGAAAAATTCGAGTGGACCAATGAAGCACAAGAAGCATTCGAAGATCTCAAGCGCTTGCTATCCACTTCGCCGGTACTGGTGACTCCACGAGAAAGGGAACCACTGTTGCTGTACATCTCTGCCACCAACCAGGTGGTGAGCACGGTGCTCGTCGTCGAGCGAGCCGAGGAAAACAAAGTCCACGGCGTACAACGCCCGGTATATTACCTCAACGAGGTCCTCACGCCAACAAAACAGCGGTACCCGCACTACCAGAAGCTGGCGTACGGTGTCTTTATGACCACCCGGGGACTGCGCCACTACTTCCAGGAACACTCAATCGTGGTAGTCAACGACGCCCCGTTGGGGCATATCCTCAATAACCCCGACACCACGGGGCGAGTCGCGCTTTGGGGAATAGAGCTGTCTCCACGAGACATCACATACGAAAAGCGCGACGCCATCAAGTCGCAAGTGCTCCCTGACTTCTTCGTGCACTAGATTGAGAACCAACTCCTAGACAAGTCAGATATGTCCTACCTCTGGACAATGCACTTCGATGGGTCCAAACGGAAAGATGGAGCAGGCGCAGGTGTCATATTGACATCACCTCAAGGGGACAAACTGAAATATATCATGCGAATGCAGTTCACAGCCTCAAACAACGAGGCTGAATACGAGGCCCTGTTACATGGGATGAGGATGGCAAAAGCCTATGGCACCAAAAGGCTAATCATATATGGCGACTCCAAGTTGGTCGTCAATCAAACAATGCATGAGTACGACGCACTGAACGACAACATGATCGCGTACCGCGACCTCTACGACACACTCGAAGGAGACTTCGATGGTTGCGAGTTGCGACACATAGGTCGCGAAAGCAACGAGGAGGCGGACACACTCGCCAACATAGGCTCTACCTGCGCCCCCATACCACCTGGAGTACTTCTCGAGCGCATATGCGAACGCTCCATCAAGCCAAAGGCTGCAGAGAAGAAAACAAGCGCAGCAACGGACTCGAGGGCTACGCCACCCAATGAGGCAATCGCACTCGATGACTTGGAGCTGGACACAGGACTCGAGGGACCAATGAGTGTCATGATGATCGAACAATCTCGGACGCAGCCGTACATTACGTACCTCCTCAGCAAGAGACTACCGGACGATCCGACAGCTGCACGGCACATCGCCCGGTGCGCCGAGGCATTCGCCGTTCTCAACGGCGAACTGTATAAACGCAGCATCACAGGAGTGCTACAACGATGCGTCTCCAAGGCTGACGGAAGAGCAATACTCCTCGACATCCATGAAGGGACCTGCGGGCACCACGCAGGTAGTCGCAACCTCGTCGCCAAAGCTCTACGAGCTGGATTTTACTGGCCCACGGCCATGCGCGACGCCAAGGACATAGTCCAAAAGTGCAATGCTTTCCAGCGATTCGCGGACAAGCCACACGCACTAGGCGCAGAGCTACGGCCCATTCCATTGGCCTGGCCCTTCGCACAATGGGGGCTTGATATGGTTGGCGAGCTACCAAGATCTTCGCGCGGAGGCTACGTCTACCTCTTGGTGGTAGTGGACAAATTCACAAAGTGGATCGAGGCCATGCCAATGACCAACCAATCAGGGCACAACGCAGTCAAGTTCTTCGAATCCATCGTCTACCGCTTCGGCGTGCCACACAACATTATTACCGACAACAGGACGAACTTCACATCCAAGGAGTTCCAAGAATTCTGCGAGAACCTAGGGATCAACATCAGCTACGCCTCAGTGGCGCATCCACAGACCAATGGTCAGGTGGAAAAAGCAAACGGGCTCGTCTGTAGCGGCATCAAGAAGCGACTCCTTCGACCACTCGAACAAGCGGCGGGTTGCTGGCCAGATGAGCTGCAATCCGTACTCTAGAGTCTACGTACAACTCCAAACAACGCCACGGGCTACACGCCATTCTTTATGGTGCACGGAGCAGAAGAGGTACTACATGCTGAGGTACGGTACAAAGCATCGCGCGTGGTCGCTTACAGCGAACAAGAGTCATCCCTCGCACTCGAGGATTCCGTCGACCTCCTTGACGAAGCAAGGGAAATCGCCACGGAAAGATCAACGATCTACTAGCAGAACCTGCGCAACTACCACAGTAGAAGGCTTCGCCCTAGATCCTTCGTCGAAGGTGACTTGGTCCTGCGACTGAAGCAGCAGGGGCATCTCAAGCGCGAGTCCCCCTGGGAAGGACCGTACGTGATTACAGAAGTAATCCCAGGTGGCACCTATCGCCTTCAAGATTTAGAGACAGGAGTGGCATACTCCAACCCTTGGAACGTCGCACAACTGCGACGGTTCTACCCTTAGTCATTTTTTCTTTACTTTTACATCGCAAATAAGGCTACTCAGCCAAGGCTACTTAGTCGCACATTGTACTTCATACTATTCTTCGAATAAATAAAAGCTAAGTGCCCCGAAACTCTGTGCTCTCCTTTACTTTGTCAATTTTCATACTCGGGCGCTACGCCACCCTATACACATATGTTCTTCGAACAAAAACGCGACATCTTGTGTAGCTGGCACATCAATCGAACCCCTTAACACAAACTGAACCCAGCTGCAACACACCTGACAGGTTGACAAGGGAACGAGATAAAAAGATGGCCAGGCTAACGAAAAGGAGTCGCATAAGTGCAACGCACCCCACGCTTATAAAGCTATTTGTACACATTGAACAATAAATTATCTACAAATATATATGAACTTTACAACACAAGTACACTTATGTGCAGGATACATATTTGGCTACCCTTGCAACAGAAGGACATTAGTTTGTTCCTCGAAGAAGTCGACAATCTCCTCGACTGGGCGGTCCACCGCCTGATAGTGCGGCACCATATTCCAGGAAGATCCTTCTGGTGGCGCCGGTGGCCCAGAGGCAATGGCGGCGACATCCACGTCAGGCCTGTGCAAACGCACCATTGAGAGGGCAGCCTTGGCACCAGCCACCAACTGCTGCCTCACGCACTCGCGAACCGCGGACATATCTTGAAATTTGGTCAGGAGAGCCAGCAGGCTTGATGGAGTATCATCCAGCGGGAACATCACCGGATAGATGTTCTTCAAACACGACTGCGACTTCTTCAGAAAGAGCAGCAATCACGAGGCGCGATCCTGCAGGGTCGCCAATGTAGTCGCACGATCATGATCTACCCAGAAGTATCCACTCTCCTGAAGTTGCTCCTGTGTGAGATCATGAAGGCGGATGGCAATCCTATCCCTCTCCTCCTGTGGATGGCGTGCGCTAACAACTTCACAAAGCAACATCAACAGCATGAGTACAACGTACCATTGCGATTAACTACAAAGGAAAAGTTGAGGATGAGCAAACTAACACTTAAACTGGTCGCCCGACTGCGTCACCTCGCTAAGCAGATATTGCTCGCGGGCGGTGGCTTTTTCAGCCTTCGACTTCCACACGTCCGCGCTACCGCGGATCACGAGAAACTCATGCTCCAGTTTCTTAACGCGATCATGAAGTCGTGAAAGCAAGGACAACTCCTCTACCCTGGAGCGTGGTGGTGCCACTGTATCCTCAAGAGATGGCGAGTCCTGGGTTCCCCCACAGGACCACTTGATGTACCCTACCAAAAATAAAGCCAGAGGCAAATAAGGCGACCAACTCAACACAAAGTCAAAAGTAACAGATGCATTCAGGATCAGCATAAAGTATCCACAAACACACTCGCCAGTAGGCATGTTCTCCAATCAAAAGAACAATTCATCAACTATTACAAAAACTAACTACGGAGCAGCTGGCTTCTTCGACTTCGATGGCTTCAGGGGCTTCATCAAGTCCATGGCAGTATCAGACGCCACAGACTTTCCGCTAGCTCCTGAGGCCGAAGCCTTCGCGACCTTCTTAGCACGCTGGAGCTCCTGCAGATACTTGGCAACGGTATTTATCAAAGAATGGCCATATTTGGCACAGGCAGTCGCAAAGGGAGTGAATACTACCTGCTGACCATCCGCGCCAACAGGCATCGTCTTCGACACCGCAGAGGGATCTATCTCGACTCCGTGGGCTTGCACCATGGCAAGTGACATGGTGGCGCCAGCCGCGCGGAGGGAGTTCTTGTATGTGGCAGGCATATCCCCGGCGATTGACTCCACCAGCTCGTCCACATTGTCGACCAGCTCCGCCTTCGGCACCAGCTCCTCCCGGAGGCGACTAAGAGTGACCTTGGCCTTGGACAACGTATTTTGGACAGCGGCGCTACGGTCCTCGACTGCGGACACCGCGCCCGCTAGAGCGTCATCGCGGCAAAGGGCCTACGGGTCAAAGCTCAAATCGCCAGCATCTGCACAGAAAACCCACACATGGATGAAATCTCTAGTGCCACCAGCAAAACTATAGATGCAGAGAAGGACAACAATAAAATATATAGCGCCAAAGGTACCTGAGAGGGCCTTGGCGACTGAGAACCATTGCTCTTTGAACAACTTTTCCCTAGCCATAAAGGAGGCATGCAGATCCTCTTCGTGCTTTTGTGCATCATTACGAGCCACGATTGCCTCATCGTGCCCCTTCATAGCTGCGGCTAACGTCTTTTCCAAGGTGGCGACGTTGTGGAGTAAAGCATTATGCTCAGCTACATGGCAACCAAAAGTTGACTATCAGTCGACTATACCAAAGAGAGGAGACGAAAAAGAATAAGTGTCGAACGCTCACTTTCGACGACGCGGTGACGCGACTCCAGCATTGCATGATGGCGACCCATTGCCATCACTTGCTCCACCACTTGCGCGACTTCCTTTACAAGGGTCTATCGCACAAGACAAAGGATCAGAAAGGGCAACAGAAAACATCGACTGCCACACTAAAAAGAAAGGAAGATATACTTACATGGTCCTCTAGCGACTCCGAAGAGGTTTGTTGAACTGTCATACGAGCAACCATTCGATGCTCCCCTACGTGAGGAGAGCTTGAAGAATTGTGCCCGGAGTGGGCCGCCACCGGAGGATAAGGAGCACGCTCGACCTCTGCCTTGGACCTTGAAGCCGCGACTCGACTACAAGACCAAGTCCACATTGAGAAAAGGGCAAACTCCAGGGCAAAACCAACAAGAATAAAAAAGAAAAGAATGAATGACCTAGCAAACTTATCATTTAAAGTTGTCAAGATCAAACGTGGCTGCCGCCAATTCCGACAAAGACTCCTTGGGCAATCGCATCTTCTTGCGAGAAGACGGTGCCATAGCCCTCACAGGAACGGCTGGAATTGGCGACTCCGTTCCAACAGCCGCGCCTCCTGGAGTCGAAGGAGTCGACGTGTCGGAGTCCTCGCTACACGAACGCTTGCGAGTATCCGAGCTCTCGGACACGGGGGCTTCCTCTTCCACATCAGAAGGGACAATTGACCCAGACTCATCCTCTTCCAAAGCTTCACGAGGAATAATACCCTCAGGGAGAGGAGGCATACAAGGCGACACCGCCCAATCCTGCATACAAACAGAGCAAGTAAGCAAACAGAAAAGCAATCGTGAAAATAAGCTACTACGTAGCACAACTATACCTCGGGAGGAGGATTCGAAGCATCAAAAGGAGGAACAATTGGTTCGCTTGGAAGCACATCCTTGACAGTGAACTTCGTAACCAGTCGAATCCTCTTATCCACCTCACTCGTGGACATGCCATCGGCAGACACGCGAGTGGCATCATAAGCGCCACTCCATTGAAACATGGGATGGACTCTAGCTTGGAGAGGCTGAACGCGACAGCGTAGCCAAGTCCTGATAAGAGCACAGCCTCCCTCTTCTGCGCCTATGCGACTTTCGAGGTCGCAGACGCGCTGATACAGCACCTCCGTCTCCGCGAGTTCGCTAGGCATAACTACGTTCTTCCAAGAACGCATCTTCTTGCAGGGAGTCGCCGGATCGAAGGGCGCGAGTCCAAAGTGCTTATCTTTGGCCTTCTGATCGCGGACATAGAACCATTTGTCCCTCCATCCCTGGACGAACTTGGTAAGCTTGATGTCGAAGTAGGTGGAGGATGGGTTGACATGGATACCCCAACCACCTACGTCATAAACTAAAGAGCCATATGCGGACTGGCGCTTCAATTTAAACAAGTGCTTGAAAAGACCGAAGTGTGGCTCGATTCCGAGCCAGCACTCGCAAAGGGTAATGAAGCAGGTGATGTGGAGAATCCAATTTGGGGACAACTGATGGAGCTAGAGACCGTAGAAGCAAAGAAGACCCCTAAGAAAGGGGTGGAGAGGCAAGGAGAGACCTCGAATGACGAATGCGAGAAACATCACTCGAAAACCAGCGGGAGGAGTAGGAATGGTCTCACCACTGGGGACGCGTGCATCGGCGACTGCCGCAGAAATAACTCCATCCTGGTGGAGAAGACGGAGATCCGATGCCTTGATAATGGAAGGGCGCCATGCACCATTTGTCATGCGGGTGCCCGCGACATTCTTCTTCCCACCGGCGGCGGCGCTGGTGCCTGCAGCAGTGGAGCCACCCTTCTTCTTCATCGCGGCAACGGTGGCCACGGAATTAGCGGCAACGCCTCATTTCTTCTTTCCCATTGCGCGACGGCGATGAGAGCGCAGAAAGTAACTTGGAAACGAACAGAGGTGGTCCAGCGCTGTGGAGGAGACGAGCGCAGGAAAGCAAAAGAACAACAGCAATGGCAGCAAGGACGAAAAAGTGCAGATGCAAAATTACCACCGTAGCGCCACTACTTAACCCCTGGAAGATGCAATCCAACGGCTGACAAAAGCCCTATTAGACGTGTGGCACGCATCACGTTGGACACGTGGAGAAGAGGAAGCGCGAACCGTCCCCCCACTTCTACCATTACGCGCGGAAATCGAGGAGGCGTAGTTAAAAATAAGATTACGCATGCCCCGTCAAATCAAAGTCAGAAAGTGGGACCCACCGCTCGTCACGTCCCATCAAAATCGCTCACGTGGGCAACTGAGGTCATACAAGCGTCAGCACTGACGTCACCAAGGCTACGCACTGACGTCAGCACTGACTCCACCAAGCACTCGGGGGCTACTCCCATAGAGAGCGCTGGCCGTGCACCCTATGACTTTTTCTTTTCTTGTTGCAGGCATGAAGACAATCACAAAAGCAAACCCAACCACTCGAAACACAGTTCGATTATGGACATGGGTTACTCCCATAGGGAGCACCGGAAACAATTTCGACTGAAACAAGCAGGCAAAAGATGACAGCAGTCGCGAAAATATTTAGTCCCTGCCTGAGTCATCGACTGAAACAAATAAGTAAAAAGATGACGACACTCGCAAATGTTCTTTAGTCCCTCCCCGAGTCTTCAACTCAACCAGGCACTCGGGGCTACTCCCATAGGGAGCGCTGGTCGCGCACCCTATGATTATTTGCACAAAAACTGTGTGTTGATAACATCCGCACTCGCAACCTTTGGCGACACCGCCTCACAAATTTTCCCTACAAAGAGACAACGTCTCCTGGGACGCCCGAATCGTCTCCGCGATGATAAAATTCGGATGCCGCGCTTACGGCGTGAAGGTAAGACCTGAATAAGGCCTGGCAACGCATTTAACCGCGCACTACCAGAAATGTATCCATGCCTACAGGCACGATGAACATGCCTTGACGGACGCGTCGAGTGCTCACACCCATATAACTGGAATTCGACTCCTGTAAGACCTCCGCGGCCTAAGTCAAATTACACCAGCACTTTTCCAAATTCGAGTCCGGGGACTCGAATTTGAGTAGATTGCGTTGTTTCACCCTAAGGTGGTTAACTGATACCGATACTTCGGTTATATCAGGCACGTATATCAGCAATCCCTATGACACAAATAAAACCAATCGAAATGTACTCATTTAGGCACTCGAAGGCTTCAAAAGTCCCCAGTCGAATCTGTGATTCCACTGGACACTCGGGGGCTACTGACATGGGTATACCCTACAAGTACTCGAGCTTGGTATATACGGTCTGAATACATACTGGCCCATGGTGTCGCCAAGGCCCGGATGGAAGGACTCGAGTAACCTACGGACTATCGATTGCTTGAAGAACAAGAAGAAGCTAAAGATAGAAAGATTAAAGGGAAAACCCTAACTTGTAACTGACTCGACCTGCTACCTGAGACCTAGCCTATCTATATAAAGGCTAGGAGGGGGCAGTGAGAAGGACACATGCAACCCTAGTTTCCACAAACTTCGCCAGATTACATCTGCGCACCATTGTATCTTTTGACTCCCTCGATAATTCCACGAGCAGACAAGCAGGAGTTGGGACCTCTACGGGGCCTGAACCTGGGTAAATCCTTTGTCCCATGTGTGCTTGTTTGCTAGCCGCTAGATGTCTCCAGCGCTCCCTTCTTCTCCAAAACCCAAGTCCATAACAATGGGCATTGACGAGTTAAACCCTCATCAGTCTGGGTCATCAAGGTTTGGCTTTTGAGACTACATAACACATATGCATTGATCTCTAGGGAATCCATTTGTGTCAAACAACCATGGTGGTCAGAAACCCAGAGAGCCCCTAGAATATGCAACTGCCACATGGAGATGGGTGAACCTGCAGTGTGACAGAAGTAGTTGCATCATCACACCCAACTAGAGTGTGTGCGGGTCATCAAATTGTGGCTTTTGAGACTACATAACGCAAATGCATTGGTATGTACGGACTCCATTTGTGTCAAACAATCATGGTGGTCAGAAAGCCTAGAGAGCCCCTAGAATATGCAACTGCCACATGTAGATGGGTGAACCTACAGTGTGATAGAAGCAGTTGCATCACCACACCCAACTAGAGTGTGTGTGGGTCATCAAGGTGTGCCTTTTGAGACTCCATAACACAGATGCATTGATCCGTAGGGACTCCATTTGTGTCAAACAACCATGGTGGTCAGAAAGCCCAGAGAGCCCCTAGAATATGCAACTACCACATGGAGATGGGTGAACCAGTGTGACAGAAGAAGTTGCATCACCACACCCAACTGGAGTCTG
This sequence comes from Avena sativa, assembly GCA_916181665.1. NCBI lineage: Eukaryota > Viridiplantae > Streptophyta > Magnoliopsida > Poales > Poaceae > Avena > Avena sativa. The sequence goes on from OV702289.1 coordinate 328,900,724, forward strand.
TATGGGTCATCAAGGTTTGCATTTTGAGACTACATAACACAAATGCATTGATCTGTAGGGACTCCATTTTTTTCAAACAACCATGGTGGTCAGAAAGCCCAGAGAGTCCCTAGAATATGCAACTGCCACATGGAGATGGGTGAACCTTCAGTGTGACAGAAGGAGTTGCATCACCACACCCAACTGGAGTGTGTGTGGGTCATCAAGGTGTTGCTTTTGAGACTACATAACACGGATGCATCGATCTGTAGGGACTCCATTTGTGTCAAACAACCATGATGGTCAGAAAGCTCGGAGAGCCCCTAGAATATGCAACTGCCACATGGAGATGGGTGAACCTGCAGTGTGACAGAAGCATTTGCATCACCACACCCATCTGGAGTGTGTGTGGGTCATCAAGGTGTGGTTTTTCAGACTACAAAACATAGATGCATTGATCTCTAGAGACTCTATTTGTGTCAAACAACCATGGTGGTCAGAAAGCCCAGAGAGCCCCTAGAATATGCAACTACCACATGGAGATGGGTGTACCTGTAGTGTGACAGAAGCAGTTGCATCACCACACCCAACTAGAGTGTGTGTGGGACATCAAGGTGTGGCTTTTGACACTACATAACACAAATGCATTGATCTGTAGGGACTCCATTTGTGTCAAACAACCATGGTGGTCAGAAAGCCTAGAGAGCCCCTAGAATATGCAACTGCCACATGGGGATGGGTGAACCTGCAGGGTGACAGAAGCAGTTGCATCATCACACCCAACTGGAGTGTGTGTGGGTCATCAAGGTGTGGCTTTTGAGACTACATAACATCAGATGCATTGATCTGTAGGGACTCCATTTGTGTCAAACAACCATGGTGGTCAGAAAGCCCAGAGAGCCCCTACAATATGCAACTGCCACATGGCGATGGGTGAACCTGCAGTGTGACAGAAGCAGTTGCATCACCACACCCAACTGGAGTGTGTGTGGGTCATCAAGGTGTGGATTTTGAGACTACATAACACAGATGCATTGATCCGTAGGGACTCCATTTGTGTCAAACAACCATGGTGGTCAGAAAGCCCAGAGAGCCCCTAGAATATGAAACTGCCACATGGAGATGGGTGAACCTGCAGTGTGACAGAAGCAGTTGCATCACCACACCCAACTGGAGTGTGTGTGGGTCATCAAGGTCTGGCTTTTGAGACTACATAACACAGATGAATTGATCTGTAGATACTCCATTTGTGTCAAACAACCATGGTGGTCAAAAAGCCCAGAGAGTCCCTACAATATGCAACTGTTACATGGAGATGGGTGAACCTGCAGTGTGATAGAAGCAGTTGCATCACCACACCCAACTATAGTGTGTGTGGGTCATTAAGGTGTAGCTTTTGAGACTACATAACACAGATGCATTGATCTCTAGAGACTCCATTTGTGTCAAACAACCATGGTGGTCAGAAATCCCAGAGAGCCCCTAGAATATGCAACTGCCACATGGAGATGGTGAACCTGCAGGGTGACGGAAGCAGTTGCATCACCACAACCAACTGGAGTGTGTGTGGGTCATCAAGGTGTGGCTTTTGAGACTACATAACACAGATGCATTGATCTTTAGGGACTCCATTTGTGTCAGACAACCATGGTCGTTATAAAGCCTAGAGAGCCCTTAGAATATGCAACTGCCATGTGGAAATGGGTGAACCTGCTGGGTGCAGAAGCAGTTGCATCAGCACACCCAACTAGAGTGTGTGTGGGTCATCAAGGTGTGGGTTTTTAAACTACATAACACATATGCATTTATCACTATTGACTCCATTTGTGTCAAACAACCATGGTGGTCATAAAGCCTAGAGAGCTCCTAGAATATGCAACTGCCACTTGGAGATGGGTGAACCTGCGGTGTGACAGAAGCATTTGCATCACCACACCCAACTGGAGTGTGTGTGGGTCATCAAGGTGTGACTTTTGAGACTACATAAAACAGATGCATTGATCTCTAGAGACTCCATTTGTGTCAAACAACCATGGTGGTCAGAAAGCCCAGAGAGCCCCTAGAATATGCAACTGCCACATGGAGATGGGTGAACCTGCAGTGTGACAGAAGCAGTTGCATCACCACACCCAACTGGAGTGTGTGTGGGTCATCAAGGTGTGGTTTGGAGACTACATAACGCAGATGAATTGATCTGTAGGGACTCCATTTGTGTGAAACAATAATGGTGGTTAGAAAGCCCAGAGAGCCCCTAGAATATGCAACTGTTACATGGAGATGGGTGAACCTGCAGTGTGATAGAAGCAGTTGCATCACCACACCCAACTATAGTGTGTGTGGGTAATTAAGGTGTGGCTTTTGAGACTACATAACACAGATGCATTGCTCTCTAGAGACTCCATTTGTGTCAAACAACCATGGTGGTCAAAATCCCAGAGAGCCCCTAGAATATGCAACTGCCACATGGAGATGGTGAGGCTGCAGGGTAACGGAAGCAGTTGCATCACCACAACCAACTGGAGTGTGTGTGGGTCATCAAGGTGTGGCTTTTGAGACTACATAACACAGATGCATTGATCTCTAGGGACTCCATTTGTGTCAAACAACCATGGTGGTTATAAAGCCTAGAGAGCCCCTAGAATATGAAACTGCCACATGGAGATGGGTGCACCTGCAGTGTGATAGAAGCAGTTGTATCACCACACCCAACTGGAGTGTGTGTGGGTCATCAAGGTGTGGCTTTTGAGACTACATAACACAGATGAATTGATCTGTAGGGACTCCATTTGTGTCAAACATCCATGGTGGTCAGAAAGCCCAGAGAGCCCCTACAATATGCAACTGTTACATGGAGATGGGTGAACCTGCAGTGTCATAGAAGCAGTTGCATCACCACACCCAACTATAGTGTGTGTGGGTCATTAAGGTGTGGCTTTTGAGACTACATAACACAGATGCATTGATCTGTAGAGACTTCATTTGTGTCAAACAACCATGGTGGTCAAAAATCCCAGAGAGCCCCTAGAATATGCAACTGCCACTTGGAGATAGGTGAACCTGCGGTGTGACAGAAGCAGTTGCATCACCACACCCAACTGGACTGTGTGTGGGTCATCAAGGTGTGACTTTTGAGACTACATAAAACAGATGCATTGATCTCTAGAGACTCCATTTGTGTCAAACAACCATGGTGGTCAGAAAGCCCGAAGAGCCCCTAGAATATGCAACTGCCACATGGAGATGGTTGAACCTTCAGTGTGACAGAAGCATTTGCATCACCACACCCAACTAGAGTGTGTGTGGGTCATCAAGGTGTGGGTTTTGAGACTACATAACATAGATGCATTGATCTCTAGAGACTCTATTTGTGTCAAACAACCATGGTGGTCAGAAATCCTAGAGAGCCCCTAGAATATGCAACTACTAGATGGAGATGGGTGAGCCTGTAGGGTGACAGAAGCAGTTGCATCATCACACCCAACTGGAGTGTGTGTGGGGCATCAAGGTGTGGCTTTTGAGACTACATAACATAGATGCATTGATCTGTAGGGACGCCATTTTGTCAAACAACCATGGTGGTCAGAAAGCCCAGAGAGCCCCTACAATATGCAACTGTTACATGGAGATGGGTGAACCTGCAGTGTGACAGAAGCAGTTGCATCTCCACACCCAACTATAGTGTGTGTGGGTCATTAAAGTGTGGCTTTTGAGACTACATAACACAGATGCATTGATATCTAGAGACTCCATTTGTGTCAAACAACCATGGTGGTTAGAAATCCCAGAGAGCCCCTAGAATACTCAACTGCCACTTGGAGATGGGTGAACCTGCGGTGTGACAGAAGCAGTTGCATCACCACACCCAACTGGAGTCTGTATGGGTCATCAAGGTTTGCATTTTGAGACTACATAACACAAATGCATTGATCTGTAGGGACTCCATTTTTTTCAAACAACCATGGTGGTCAGAAAGCCCAGAGAGTCCCTAGAATATGCAACTGCCACATGGAGATGGGTGAACCTTCAGTGTGACAGAAGGAGTTGCATCACCACACCCAACTGGAGTGTGTGTGGGTCATCAAGGTGTGGCTTTTGAGACTACATAACATAGATGCATTGATCTCTAGAGACTCTATTTGTGTCAAACAACCATGGTGGTCAGAAATCCTAGAGAGCCCCTAGAATATGCAACTACTAGATGGAGATGGGTGAGCCTGTAGGGTGACAGAAGCAGTTGCATCATCACACCCAACTGGAGTGTGTGTGGGGCATCAAGGTGTGGCTTTTGAGACTACATAACATAGATGCATTGATCTGTAGGGACGCCATTTTGTCAAACAACCATGGTGGTCAGAAAGCCCAGAGAGCCCCTACAATATGCAACTGTTACATGGAGATGGGTGAACCTGCAGTGTGACAGAAGCAGTTGCATCTCCACACCCAACTATAGTGTGTGTGGGTCATTAAAGTGTGGCTTTTGAGACTACATAACACAGATGCATTGATATCTAGAGACTCCATTTGTGTCAAACAACCATGGTGGTTAGAAATCCCAGAGAGCCCCTAGAATACTCAACTGCCACTTGGAGATGGGTGAACCTGCGGTGTGACAGAAGCAGTTGCATCACCACACCCAACTGGAGTCTGTATGGGTCATCAAGGTTTGCATTTTGAGACTACATAACACAAATGCATTGATCTGTAGGGACTCCATTTTTTTCAAACAACCATTGTGGTCAGAAAGCCCAGAGAGTCCCTAGAATATGCAACTGCCACATGGAGATGGGTGAACCTTCAGTGTGACAGAAGGAGTTGCATCACCACACCCAACTGGAGTGTGTGTGGGTCATCAAGGTGTTGCTTTTGAGACTACATAACACGGATGCATCGATCTGTAGGGACTCCATTTGTGTCAAACAACCATGATGGTCAGAAAGCTCGGAGAGCCCCTAGAATATGCAACTGCCACATGGAGATGGGTGAACCTGCAGTGTGACAGAAGCATTTGCATCTCCACACCCATCTGGAGTGTGTGTGGGTCATCAAGGTGTGGCTTTTCAGACTACAAAACATAGATGCATTGATCTCTAGAGACTCTATTTGTGTCCAACAACCATGGTGGTCAGAAAGCCCAGAGAGCCCCTAGAATATGCAACTACCACATGGAGATGGGTGTACCTGTAGTGTGACAGAAGCAGTTGCATCACCACACCCAACTAGAGTGTGTGTGGGACATCAAGGTGTGGCTTTTGACACTACATAACACAAATGCATTGATCTGTAGGGACTCCATTTGTGTCAAACAACCATGGTGGTCAGAAAGCCCAGAGAGCCCCTAGAATATGCAACTGCCACATGGGGATGGGTGAACCTGCAGGGTGACAGAAGCAGTTGCATCATCACACCCAACTGGAGTGTGTGTGGGTCATCAAGGTGTGGCTTTTGAGACTACATAACATCTGATGCATTGATCTGTAGGGACTCCATTTGTGTCAAACAACCATGGTGGTCAGAAAGCCCAGAGAGCCCCTACAATATGCAACTGCCACATGGCGATGGGTGAACCTGCAGTGTGACAGAAGCAGTTGCATCACCACACCCAACTGGAGTGTGTGTGGGTCATCAAGGTGTGGATTTTGAGACTACATAACACAGATGCATTGATCCGTAGGGACTCCATTTGTGTCAAACAACCATGGTGGTCAGAAAGCCCAGAGAGCCCCTAGAATATGAAACTGCCACATGGAGATGGGTGAACCTGCAGTGTGACAGAAGCAGTTGCATCACCACACCCAACTGGAGTGTGTGTGGGTCATCAAGGTCTGGCTTTTGAGACTACATAACACAGATGAATTGATCTGTAGATACTCCATTTGTGTCAAACAACCATGGTGGTCAAAAAGCCCAGAGAGTCCCTACAATATGCAACTGTTACATGGAGATGGGTGAACCTGCAGTGTGAGAGAAGCAGTTGCATCACCACACCCAACTATAGTGTGTGTGGGTCATTAAGGTGTAGCTTTTGAGACTACATAACACAGATGCATTGATCTCTAGAGACTCCATTTGTGTCAAACAACCATGGTGGTCAGAAATCCCAGAGAGCCCCTAGAATATGCAACTGCCACATGGAGATGGTGAACCTGCAGGGTGACGGAAGCAGTTGCATCACCACAACCAACTGGAGTGTGTGTGGGTCATCAAGGTGTGGCTTTTGAGACTACATAACACAGATGCATTGATCTTTAGGGACTCCATTTGTGTCAGACAACCATGGTCGTTATAAAGCCTAGAGAGCCCTTAGAATATGCAACTGCCATGTGGAAATGGGTGAACCTGCTGGGTGACAGAAGCAGTTGCATCAGCACACCCAACTAGAGTGTGTGTGGGTCATCAAGGTGTGGGTTTTTAAACTACATAACACATATGCATTTATCACTAGGGACTCCATTTGTGTCAAACAACCATGGTGGTCATAAAGCCTAGAGAGCTCCTAGAATATGCAACTGCCACTTGGAGATGGGTGAACCTGCGGTGTGACAGAAGCATTTGCATCACCACACCCAACTGGAATGTGTGTGGGTCATCAAGGTGTGACTTTTGAGACTACATAAAACAGATGCATTGATCTCTAGAGACTCCATTTGTGTCAAACAACCATGGTGGTCAGAAAGCCCAGAGAGCCCCTAGAATATGCAACTGCCACATGGAGATGGGTGAACCTGCAGTGTGACAGAAGCAGTTGCATCACCACACCCAACTGGAGTGTGTGTGGGTCATCAAGGTGTGGTTTTGAGACTACATAACGCAGATGAATTGATCTGTAGGGACTCCATTTGTGTGAAGCAATAATGGTGGTTAGAAAGCCCAGAGAGCCCCTAGAATATGCAACTGTTACATGGAGATGGGTGAACCTGCAGTGTGATAGAAGCAGTTGCATCACCACACCCAACTATAGTGTGTGTGGGTAATTAAGGTGTGGCTTTTGAGACTACATAACACAGATGCATTGATCTCTAGAGACTCCATTTGTGTCAAACAACCATGGTGGTCAAAATCCCAGAGAGCCCCTAGAATATGCAATTGCCACATGGAGATGGTGAGGCTGCAGGGTGACAGAAGCAGTTGCATCACCACAACCAACTGGAGTGTGTGTGGGTCATCAAGGTGTGGCTTTTGAGACTACATAACACAGATGCATTGATCTCTAGGGACTCCATTTGTATCAAACAACCATGGTGGTTATAAAGCCTAGAGAGCCCCTAGAATATGAAACTGCCACATGGAGATGGGTGCACCTGCAGTGTGATAGAAGCAGTTGTATCACCACACCCAACTGGAGTGTGTGTGGGTCATCAAGGTGTGGCTTTTGAGACTACATAACACAGATGAATTGATCTGTAGGGACTCCATTTGTGTCAAACAACCATGGTGGTTATAAAGCCTAGAGAGCCCCTAGAATATGAAACTGCCACATGGAGATGGGTGCACCTGCAGTGTGATAGAAGCAGTTGTATCACCACACCCAACTGGAGTGTGTGTGGGTCATCAAGGTGTGGCTTTTGAGACTACATAACACAGATGAATTGATCTGTAGGGACTCCATTTGTGTCAAACATCCATGGTGGTCAGAAAGCCCAGAGAGCCCCTACAATATGCAACTGTTACATGGAGATGGGTGAACCTGCAGTGTCATAGAAGCAGTTGCATCACCACACCCAACTATAGTGTGTGTGGGTCATTAAGGTGTGGCTTTTGAGACTACATAACACAGATGCATTGATCTGTAGAGACTTCATTTGTGTCAAACAACCATGGTGGTCAAAAATCCCAGAGAGCCCCTAGAATATGCAACTGCCACTTGGAGATAGGTGAACCTGCGGTGTGACAGAAGCAGTTGCATCACCACACCCAACTGGACTGTGTGTGGGTCATCAAGGTGTGACTTTTGAGACTACATAAAACAGATGCATTGATCTCTAGAGACTCCATTTGTGTCAAACAACCATGGTGGTCAGAAAGCCCGAAGAGCCCCTAGAATATGCAACTGCCACATGGAGATGGTTGAACCTTCAGTGTGACAGAAGCATTTGCATCACCACACCCAACTAGAGTGTGTGTGGGTCATCAAGGTGTGGGTTTTGAGACTACATAACATAGATGCATTGATCTCTAGAGACTCTATTTGTGTCAAACAACCATGGTGGTCAGAAATCCTAGAGAGCCCCTAGAATATGCAACTACCAGATGGAGATGGGTGAGCCTGTAGGGTGACAGAAGCAGTTGCATCATCACACCCAACTGGAGTGTGTGTGGGGCATCAAGGTGTGGCTTTTGAGACTACATAACATAGATGCATTGATCTGTAGGGACGCCATTTTGTCAAACAACCATGGTGGTCAGAAAGCCCAGAGAGCCCCTACAATATGCAACTGTTACATGGAGATGGGTGAACCTGCAGTGTGACAGAAGCAGTTGCATCTCCACACCCAACTATAGTGTGTGTGGGTCATTAAAGTGTGGCTTTTGAGACTACATAACACAGATGCATTGATCTCTAGAGACTCCATTTGTGTCAAACAACCATGGTGGTTAGAAATCCCAGAGAGCCCCTAGAATACGCAACTGCCACTTGGAGATGGGTGAACCTGCGGTGTGACAGAAGCAGTTGCATCACCACACCCAACTGGAGTGTGTGTGGGTCATCAAGGTCTGGCTTTTGAGACTACATAACACAGATGAATTGATCTGTAGAGACTCCATTTGTGTCAAACAACCATGGTGGTCAGAAAGCCCAGAGAGCCCCTAGAATATGCAACTGTTACATGGAGATGGGTGAACCTGAAGTGTGATAGAACCAATTGCATCACCACACCCAACTATAGTGTGTGTGGGTCATTAAGGTGTGGCTTTTGAGACTACATAACACAGATGCATTGATTTCTAGAGACTCCATTTGTGTCAAACAACCATGGTGGTCAGAAATCCCAGAGAGCCCCTAGAATATGCAACTGCCACATGGAGATGGTGAACCTGCAGGGTGACGGAAGCAGTTGCATCACCACAACCAACTGGAGTGTGTGTGGGTCATCAAGGTGTGGCTCTTGAGACTACATAACATAGATGCATTGATCTCTAGGGACTCCATTTGTGTCAAACAACCATGGTCGTTATAAAGCCTAGAGATCCCTTAGAATATGCAACGGCCATGTGGAGATGGGTGAACCTGCGGGGTGACAGAAGCAGTTGCATCAGCACACCCAACTAGATTGTGTGTGGGTCACCAAGGTGTGGCTTTTTAAACTACATAACATAGATGCATTGATCTGTAGGGACTCCATTTGTGTCAAACAACCATGGTGGTCATAAAGCCTAGAGAGCTCCTAGAATATGCAACTGCCACTTGGAGATGGGTGAACCTGCGGTGTGACAGAAGCATTTGCATCACCACACCCAACCGGAGTGTGTGTGGGTCATCAAGGTGTGAATTTTGAGACTACATAAAACAGATGCATTGATCTCTAGAGACTCCATTTGTGTCAAACAACCATGGTGGTCAGAAAGCCCAGAGAGCCCCTAGAATATGCAACTGCCACATGGAGATGGGTGAACCTGCAGTGTGACAGAAGCGGTTGCATCAACACACCCAACTAGAGTGTGTGTGGGTCATCAAGGTGTGGCTTTTGAGACTACATAACATAGATGAATTGATCTGTAGGGACTCCATTTGTGTCGAACAATAATGGTGGTTAGAAAGCCCAGAGAGCCCCTAGAATATGCAACTGTTACATGGAGATGGGTGAACCTGCAGTGTGATAGAACCAATTGCATCACCACACCCAACTATAGTGTGTGTGGGTCATTAAGGTGTGGCTTTTGGGACTACATAACACAGATGCATTGATCTATAGAGACTCCATTTGTGTCAAACAACCATGGTGGTCAAAATCCCAGAGAGCCCCTAGAATATGCAACTGCCACATGGAGATGGTGAGGCTGCAGGGTGACGGAAGCAGTTGCATCACCACAACCAACTGGAGTGTGTGTGGGTCATCAAGGTGTGGCTTTTGAGACTACATAACACAGATGCATTGATCTCTAGGGACTCCATTTATGTCAAACAACCATGGTGGTTATAAAGCCTAGAGAGCCCCTAGAATATGAAACTGCCACATGGAGATGGGTGCACCTGCAGTGTGACAGAAGCAGTTGTATCACCACACCCAACTGGAGTGTGTGTGGGTCATCAAGGTGTGGCTTTTGAGACTACATAACAAAGATGAATTGATCTGTAGGGACTCCATTTGTGTCAAACAACCATGGTGGTCAGAAAGCCCATAGAACCCCTACAATATGCAACTATTACATGGAGATGGGTGAACCTACAGTGTGATAGAAGCAGTTGCATCACCACACCCAACTATAGTGTGTGTGGGTCATTAAGGTGTGCCTTTTGACACTACATAACACATATGCATTGATCTCTAGAGACTCCATTTGTGTCAAACAACCATGGTGGTCAGAAATCCCAGAGAGCCCCTAGAATATGCAACTGCCACTTGGAGATGGGTGAACCTGCGGTGTGACAGAAGCAGTTGCATCACCACACCCAACTGGAGTGTGTGTGGGTCATCAAGGTGTGACTTTTGAGACTACATAAAACAGTTGCATTGATCTCTACAGACTCCATTTGTGTCAAACAACCATAGTGGTCAGAAAGCCTAGAGAGCCCCTAGAATATGTAACTGCCACATGGAGATGGGTGAACCTGTAGTGTGACAGAAGCAGTTGCATCACCACACCCAACTGGAGTGTGTGTGGGTCATCAAGGTGTGGCTTTTGAGACTACATAACACAGATGCATTGATCTGTAGGGACTCCACTTGTGTCAAACAACCATGGTGGTCAGAAAGCCCGGAGAGCCCCTAGAATATGCAACTGCCACATGGAGATGGGTGAACCTTCAGTGTGACAGAAACATTTGCATCACCACACCCAACTGGAGTGTGTGTGGGTCATCAAGGTGTGGCTTGTGAGACTACATAACATAGATGCATCGATCTCTAGAGACTCTATTTGTGTCAAACAACCATGGTGGTCAGAAAGCCTAGAGAGCCCCTAGAATATGCAACTACCACATGGAGATGGGTGAGCCTGCAGGGTGATAGAAGCAGTTGCATCATCACACCCAACTGGAGTGTGTGTGGGGCATCAAGGTGTGGCTTTTGAGACTACATAACATAGATGCATTGATCTGTAGGGACTCCATTTTCTCAAATAACCATGGTGGTCAGAAAGCCCAGAGAGCCCCTAGAATGTGCAACTGCCACATGGAGATGGGTGAACCTGTAGTGTGACAGAAGCAGTTGCATCACCACACCCAACTGGAGTGTGTGTGGGTCATCAAGGTGTGGGTTTTGAGACTATATAACACAGATGCATTGATAAATAGGGACTCCATTTGTTTCAAACAACCATGGTGGTCAGAAAGCCCAGAGAGCCCCTAGAATATGAAACTCCCACATGGAGATGGGTGAACCTGCAGTGTGACAGAAGCAGTTGCATCACCACACCCAACTGGAGTGTGTGTGGGTCATCAAGGTGTGGGTTTTTAGACTACATAAAACAGATGAATTGATCACTAGGGACTCCATTAGTGTGAAACAACCATGGTGGTCATAAAGCCTAGAGAGCTCCTAGAATATGCAACTGTTACATGGAGATGGGTGAACCTGCAGTGTGATAGAAGCAGTTGCATCACCACACCCAAATGGAGTGTGTGTGGGTCATCAAGGTGTGACATTTGAGACTACATAAAACAGATGCATTGCTCTCTAGAGACTCCATTTGTGTCAAACAACCATGGTGGTCAGAAAGCCCAGAGAGCCCCTAGAATATGAAACTGCCACATGGAGATGGGTGAACCTACAGTGTGACAGAAGCAGTTGCATCACCACACCCAACTGGAGTGTGTGTGGGTCATCAAGCTGTGGGTTTTGAGACTACATAACACAGATGAATTGATCTGTAGGGACTCCATTTGTGTCAAACAACAATGGTGGTTAGAAAGCCCAGAGAGCCCCTAGAATATGCAACTGTTACATGGAGATGGGTGAACCTTCAGTGTGATAGAAGCAGTTGCATCACCACACCCAACTATAGTGTGTGTGGGTAATTAAGGTGTGTCTTTTGAGACTACGTAACACAGATACATTAATCTCTAGGGACTCCATTTGTGTGAAACAACCATGGTCGTTATAAAGTCTAGAGAGCCCCTAGAATATGCAACGGCCATGTGAAGATGGGTGAACCTGCAATGTGATAGAAGAAGTTGCATCACCACACCCAACTAGAGTGCGTGTGGGTCATTTAGGTGTGGCTTTTGAGACTACATAACACAAATGCATTGATCTCTAGGGACTCCATTTGTCTCAAACAACCATGGTGGTTATAAAGCCTAGAGATCCCCTAGAATATGCAACTGCCAAATGGAGATGGGTGAACCTAAAGTGTGACAGAAGTAGTTGCATCACCAAACCCAACTAGAGTATGTGTGGGTCATCAAGGTGTGGCTTTTGACACTACATACCACAGATGCATTGATCTCTAGGGACTCCATTTGTGTCAAACAACCATGGTGGTTATAAAGCCTAGAGAGCCCCTAGAATATGCAACTGCCACTTGGAGATGGGTGAACCTACAGTGTGACAGAAGCAGTTGCATCACCACACCCAACTGGAGTGTGTGTGGGTCATCAAGGTGTGGCTTTTGAGACTACATAACACAGATGCATTGATCTGTAGGGACTCCATTTGTGTCAAACAACCATGGTGGTCAGAAAGCCCGGAGAGCCCCTAGAATATGCAACTGCCACATGGAGATGGTGAACCTATAGTGTGACGGAAGTAGTTGCATCACCACAACCAACTGGAGTGTGTGTGGGTCATCAAGGTGTGGCTTTTGAGACTACATAACACATATGCATTGATCTCTAGGGACTCCATTTGTGTCATTGAACCATGGTGGTCAGAAATCCTAGAGAGCCCCTAGAATATGCAACTGCCACATGGAGATGGGTGAACCTGCAGTGTGACAGAAGCAGTTGCATCACCACACCCAACTGGAGTGTGTGTGGGTCAACAAGGTGTGGCTTTTGATACTACATAACACAGATGCAATGATCTCTAGGGACTCCATTTGTGTCAAACAACCATGGTGGTTATAAAGCCCCTAGAATATGAAACTGCCACATGGAGATGGGTGCACCTGCAGTGTGACAGAAGCAGTTGTATCACCACACCCAACTGGAGTGTGTGTGGGTCATCAAGGTGTGGCTTTTGAGACTACATAACACAGATGAATTGATCTGTAGGGACTCCATTTGTGTCAAACAACCATGGTGGTCAGAAACCCCATAGAACCCCTACAATATGCAACTGTTACATGGAGATGGGTGAACCTGCAGTGTGATAGAAGCAGTTGCATCACCACACCCAACTATAGTGTGTGTGGGTCATTAAGGTGTGGCTTTTGAGACTACATAACACATATGCATTGATCTCTAGAGACTCCATTTGTGTCGAACAACCATGGTGGTCAGAAATCCCAGAGAGCCCCTAGAATATGCAACTGCCACTTGGAGATGGGTGAACCTGCGGTGTGACAGAAGCAGTTGCATCACCACACCCAACTGGAGTGTGTGTGGGTCATCAAGGTGTGACTTTTGAGACTACATAAAACAGTTGCATTGATCTCTACAGACTCCATTTGTGTCAAACAACCATAGTGGTCAGAAAGCCCAGAGAGCCCCTAGAATATGTAACTACCACATGGAGATGGGTGAACCTGTAGTGTGACAGAAGCAGTTGCATCACCACACCCAACTGGAGTGTGTGTGGGTCATCAAGGTGTGGCTTTTGAGACTACATAACACAGATGCATTGATCTGTAGGGACTCCACTTGTGTCAAACAACCATGGTGGTCAGAAAGCCCGGAGAGCCCCTAGAATATGCAACTGCCACATGGAGATGGGTGAACCTTCAGTGTGACAGAAACATTTGCATCACCACACCCAACTGGAGTGTGTGTGGGTCATCAAGGTGTGGCTTGTGAGACTACATAACATAGATGCATTGATCTCTAGAGACTCTATTTGTGTCAAACAACCATGGTGGTCAGAAAGCCTAGAGAGCCCCTAGAATATGCAACTACCACATGGAGATGGGTGAGCCTACAGGGTGATAGAAGCAGTTGCATCATCACACCCAACTGGAGTGTGTGTGGGGCATCAAGGTGTGGCTTTTCAGACTACATAACATAGATGCATTGATCTGTAGGGACTCCATTTTCTCAAATAACCATGGTGGTCAGAAAGCCCAGAGAGCCCCTAGAATGTGCAACTGCCACATGGAGATGGGTGAACCTGTAGTGTGACAGAAGCAATTGCATCACCACACCCAACTAGAGTGTGTGTGGTTCATCAAGGTGTGGGTTTTGAGACTACATAACACAGATGCATTGATCAATAGGGACTCCATTTATGTCAAACAACCAGGGTGGTCAGAAAGCCCAGAGAGCCCCTAGAATATGAAACTGCCACATGGAGATGGGTGAACCTGCAGTGTGACAGAAGCAGTTGCATCACCACACCCAACTAGAGTGTGTGTGGGTCATCAAGGTGTGGCTTTTTAGACTACATAAAACAGATGAATTGATCACTAGGGACTCCATTTGTGTGAAACAACCATGGTGGTCATAAAGCCTAGAGAGCTCCTAGAATATGCAACTGTTACATGGAGATGGGTGAACCTGCAGTGTGATAGAAGCAGTTGCATCACCACACCCAAATGGAGTGTGTGTGGGTCATCAAGGTGTGACTTTTGAGACTACATAAAACATATGCATTGCTCTCTAGAGACTCCATTTGTGTCAAACAACCATGGTGGTCAGAAAGCGTAGAGAGCCCCTAGAATATGAAACTGCCACATGGAGATGGGTGAACCTACAGTGTGACAGAAGCAGTTGCATCACCACACCCAACTGGAGTGTGTGTGGGTCATCAAGGTGTGGGTTTTGAGACTACATAACACAGATGAATTGATCTGTAGGAACTCCATTTGTGTCAAACAACAATGGTGGTTAGAAAGCCCAGAGAGCCCCTAGAATATGCAACTGTTACATGGAGATGGGTGAACCTTCAGTGTGATAGAAGCAGTTGCATCACCACACCCAACTATAGTGTGTGTGGGTAATTAAGGTGTGTCTTTTGAGACTATGTAACACAGATGCATTAATCTCTAGGGACTCCATTTGTGTCAAACAACCATGGTCGTTATAAAGTCTAGAGAGCCCCTAGAATATGCAACGGCCATGTGAAGATGGGTGAACCTGCAATGTGATAGAAGCAGTTGCATCACCACACCCAACTAGAGTGCGTGTGGGTCATTTAGGTATGGCTTTTGAGACTACATAACACAGATGCATTGATCTCTAGGGACTCCATTTGTCTCAAACAACCATGGTGGTTGTAAAGCCTAGAGATCCCCTAGAATATGCAACTGCCACTTAGAGATGGGTGAACCCGCGGTGTGACAGAAGCAGTTGCATCACCACACCCAATTGGAGTGTGTGTGGGTCATCAAGGTGTGGCTTTTGATACTACATAACATAGATGCATTGATCTGTAGGGACTCCATTTGTGTGAAACAACCATGGTGGTCAGAAAGCCCAGAGAGCCCCTAGAATATGCAACTGCCACATGGAGATGGGTGAAACTGCAGTGGATAGAAGCAGTTGCATCACCACACCCAACTGGAGTGCGTGTGGGTCATCAAGGTGTGGCTTTTGAGACTACATAACACAGATGCATTGATCTGTAGAGACTCCATTTGTGTCAAACAACCATGGTGGTCAGAAAGCCTAGAGAGCCCCTAGAATATGCAACTACCACATGGAGATGGTGAACCTATAGTGTGACAGAAGTAGTTGCATCACCACAACCAACTGGAGTGTGTGTGGGTCATCAAGGTGTGGCTTTTGAGACTACATAACGCAGATGTATTGATCTCTAGGGACTCCATTGGTGTCAAAGAACCATGGTGGTCAGAAAGCCCAGAGAGCCCCTAGAATATGCAACTGCCTCATGGAGATGGGTGAACCTGCAGTGTGACAGAAGCAGTTACATCACCACACCCAACTGGAGTGTGTGTGGGTCATCAAGTTGTGCCTTTTGATACTACATAACACAGATGCAATGATCTCTAGGGACTCCATTTGTGTCAAACAACCATGGTGGTTATAAAGCCTAGAGAGCCCCTAGAATATGCAACTGCCACATGGAGATGGGTGAACCTGCAGCATGATAGAAGCAGTTGCATCACCACACCCAACAGGAGTGTGTGTGGGTAATCAAGGTGTGCCTTTTGATACTACATAACACAGATGCATTGATATCTTGGGACTCCATTGGTGTCAAACAACCATGGTGGTCAGAAAGTATAGAGAGCCCCTAGAATATGCAACTGCCAAATGGAGATGGGTGAACCTGCAGTGTGACAGAAGTAGTTGCATCACCAAACCCAACTAGAGTGTGTGTGGGTCATCAAGGTGTGGCTTTTGACACTACATACCACAGATGCATTGATCTCTAAGGACTCCATTTGTGTCAAACAACCATGGTGGTTATAAAGCCTAGAGAGCCCCTAGAATATGCAACTGCCACTTGGAGATGGGTGAACCTACAGTGTGACAGAAGCAGTTGCATCACCACACCCAACTGGAGTGTGTGTGGGTCATCAAGGTGTGGCTTTTGAGACTACATAACACAGATGCATTGATCTGTAGGGACTCCATTTTTTCAGACAACCATGGTGGTCAGAAAGCCTAGAGAGCCCCTAGAATATGCAACTGCCACATGGAGATGGTGAACCTATAGTGTGACGGAAGTAGTTGCATCACCACAACCAACTGGAGTGTGTGTGGGTCATCAAGGTGTGGCTTTTGAGACTACATAACACATATGCATTGATCTCTAGGGACTCCATTTGTGTCAAAGAACCATGGTGGTCAGAAATCCTAGAGAGCCCCTAGAATATGCAACTGCCACATGGAGATGGGTGAACCTGCAGTGTGACAGAAGCAGTTGCATCACCACACCCAACTGGAGTGTGTGTGGGTCAACAAGGTGTGGCTTTTGATACTACATAACACAGATGCAATGATCTCTAGGGACTCCATTCGTGTCAAACAACCATGGTGGTTATAAAGCCTAGAGAGCCCCTAGAATATGCAACTGCCACATGGAGATGGGTGAACCTGCAACATGATAGAAGCAGTTGCATCACCACACCCAACAGGAGTGTGTGTGGGTCATCAAGGTGTGCCTTTTGATACTACATAGCACAGATGCATTGATCTCTTGGGACTCCATTGGTTTCAAACAACCATGGTGGTCAGAAAGTATAGAGAGCCCCTAGAATATGCAACTGCCAAATGGAGATGGGTGAACCTGCAGTGTGACAGAAGTAGTTGCATCACCAAACCCAACTAGAGTGTGTGTGGGTCATCAAGGTGTGGCTTTTGACACTACATACCACAGATGCATTGATCTCTAGGGACTCCATTTGTGTCAAACAACCATGGTGGTTATAAAGCCTAGAGAGCCCCTAGAATATGCAACTGCCACTTGGAGATGGGTGAACCTACAGTGTGACAGAAGCAGTTGCATCACCACACCCAACTAGAGTGCGTGTGGGTCATCAAGGTGTGGCTTTTGAGACTACATAACACAGATGCATTGATCTGTAGATACTCCATTTGTGTCGAACAACCATGGTGGTCAGAAAGCCCAGAGAGCCCCTATAATATGCAAGTGCCACATGGAGATGGTGAACCTATAGTGTGACAGAAGTAGTTGCATCACCACAACCAACTGGAGTGTGTGTGGGTCATCAAGGTGTGGCTTTTGAGACTACATAACACAGATGCATTGATCTCTAGGGACTCCATTTGTGTCAAAGAACCATGGTGGTCAGAAAGCCCAGAGAGCCCGTAGAATATGCAACTGCCACATGGAGATGGGTGAACCTGCAGTGTGACAGAAGCAGTTGCATCAGCACACCCAACTGGAGTGTGTGTGGGTCATCAAGGTGTGCCTTTTGATACTACATAACACAGATGCAATAATCTCTAGGGACTCCATTTGTGTCAAACAACCATGGTGGTTATAAATCCTAGAGAGCCCCTAGAATATGCAACTACCACATGGAGATGGGTGAACCTGCAGCATGATAGAAGAAGTTGCATCACCACACCCAACAGGAGTGTGTGTGGGTCATCAAGGTGTGCCCTTTGATACTACATAACACAGATGCATTGATCTCTTGGGACTCCATTGGTGTCAAACAACCATGGTGGTCAAAAAGTATAGAGAGCCCCTAGAATATGCAACTGCCACATGGAGATGGGTGAACCTGCAGTGTGACAGAAGCAGTTGCATCACCACACCCAACTAGAGTGTGTGTGGGTCATCAAGGTGTGGCTTTTCAGACTACATACCACAGATGCATTGATCTCTAGGGACTCCATTTGTGTCAAACAACCATGGTGGTTATAAAGCCTAGAGATCCCCTAGAATATGCAACTGCCACTTGGAGATGGGTGAACCTACAGTGTGACAGAAGCAGTTGCATCACCACACCCAACTGGAGTGTGTGTGGGTCATCAAGGTGTGGATTTTGAGACTACATAACACAGATGCATTTATCTGTAGGGACTCCATTTGTGTCAAACAACCATGGTGGTCAGAAAGCTCGGAGAGCCCCTAGAATATGCAACTGCCACATGTAGATGGTGAACCTATAGTGTGACGGAAGTAGTTGCATCACCACAACCAACTGGAGTGTGTGTGGGTCATCAAGGTGTGGCTTTTTAGACTACATAACACAGATGCATTGATCTCTAGGGACTCCATTTGTTTTAAAGAACCATGGTGGTCAGAAATCCCAGAGAGCCCCTAGAATATGCAACTGCCACATGGAGATGGGTGAATCTGCAGTGTGACAGAAGCAACTGCATCACCACACCCAACTGGAGTGTGTGTGGGTCAAAAAGGTGTGGCTTTTGAGACTACATAAAACATATGCATTGATTTGTAGGGACTCCATTTGTGTCAAACAACCATGGTGGTCAGAAAGCCTAGAGAGCCCCTAAAATATGCTCCTGCCACATGAAGATGGGTGAACCTGCAATGTGATAGAAGCAGTTGCATCACCACACCCAACTAGAGTGCGTGTGGGTCATTAAGGTGTGGCTTTTGAGACTACATAACACAGATGCATTGATCTCTAGGGACTCCATTTGTGTCAAAGAACCATGGTGGTCAGAAAGCCCATAGAGCCCCTAGAATATGCAACTGCCACATGGAGATGGGTGAACCTGCAGTGTGACAGAAGCAGTTGCATCACCACACCCAACTAGAGTGTGTGTGGGTCATCAAGGTGTGCCTTTTGATACTACATAACACAGATGCAATGATCTCTAGGGACTCCATTTGTGTCAAACAACCATGGTGGTTATAAAGCCCAGAGAGCCCCTAGAATATGCAACTGCCACATGGAGATGGGTGAACCTGCAGCATGATAGAAGCAGTTGCATCACCACGCCCAATAGGAGTGTGTGTCGGTCATCAAGATGTGCCTTTTGATACTACATAACACAGATGCATTGATCTCTTGGGACTCCATTGGTGTCAAACAACCATGGTGGTCAGAAAGTATAGAGAGCCCCTAGAATATGCAACTGCCACATGGAGATGGGTGAACCTGCAGTGTGACAGAAGCAGTTGCATCACCACACCTAACTAGAGTGTGTGTGGGTCATCAAGGTGTGGCTTTTCAGACTACATACCACAGATGCATTGATCTCTAGGGACTCCATTTGTGTCAAACAACCATGGTGGTTATAACGCCTAGAGAGCCCCTAGAATATGCAACTACCACTTGGAGATGGGTGAACCTACAGTGTGACAGAAGCAGTTGCATCACCACACCCAACTGGAGTGTGTGTGGGTCATCAAGGTGTGGCTTTAGAGACTACATAACACAGATGCATTGATCTGTAGGGACTCCATTTGTGTCAAATAACCATGCTGGTCAGAAAGCCCGGAGAGCCCCTAGAATATGCAACTACCACATGTAGATGGTGAACCTATAGTGTGACGGAAGTAGTTGCATCACCACAACCAACTGGAGTGTGTGTGGGTCATCAAGGTGTGCCTTTTGATACTACATAACACAGATGCAATGATCTCTAGGGACTCCATTTGTGTCAAACAACCATGGTGGTTATAAAGCCCAGAGAGCCCCTAGAATATGCAACTGCCACATGGAGATGGGTGAACCTGCAGCATGATAGAAGCAGTTGCATCACCACACCCAACAGGAGTGTGTGTGGGTCATCAAGGTGTGCCTTTTGATACTACATAACACAGATGCATTGATCTCTTGGGACTCCATTGGTGTCAAACAACCATGGTGGTCAAAAAGTATAGAGATCCCCTAGAATATGCAACTGCCACATGGAGATGGGTGAACCTGCAGTGTGACAGAAGCAGTTGCATCACCACACCCAACTAGAGTGTGTGTGGGTCATCAAGGTGTGGCTTTTCAGACTACATACCACAGATGCATTGATCTCTAGGGACTCCATTTGTGTCAAACAACCATGGTGGTTATAAAGCCTAGAGAGCCCCTAGAATATGGAACTGCCACTTGGAGATGGGTGAACCTACAGTGTGACAGAAGCAGTTGCATCACCACACCCAACTGGAGTGGGTGTGGGTCATCAAGGTGTGGCTTTTGAGACTACATAACACAGATGCATTGATCTGTAGGGACTCCATGTAACTACCTCGGTGAATTACGCTCCTAGTTACAAGCCTGGATGAGCAGAAATGGTTGAAATAGTACGGTGGGGCCCAAATGTCACTCACAGGTAGACCTTTCGGCCGTCCCAACCATTTCCAAACATCGGGACAAGAACGGGCGGCGTAATCGGCAGGCGAAGGGATCAACTACATACACAAATGAGTATGTATGCAAGCCACCATACAATAGTACATCAGAGCCATTCCATCTAAAAAGAAAGGAAATATAGCAACGCCATACGGATGGATCCAAATATCCTAGATAGATATAATAGTTTAGGATATCTCCTCATACATCAAACATCAGAGTATCAAGCGGAAGCGAAAGACAAAATCCGAGTACGGATAAGAAGCAAATCGGCATAAGATGCCCCATAAATAAGCACATCCCGCCCACAGATCTCACGGATCCCCGTTCCCGGAATCTCTACACCGAATGATCGTTGCCCACATCGTCCGTCTCTTCCACCCAGTATCCATCTTGTGAGGGTACCTATTCATCTGAACCAATAATTTATCATGTGAGACCCTAGGGGTACTCAGCAAGTCTTTATGCCTCTAAAGGGGACACAACCTGGGGTGACGCAATTGCAGAAAAAGATAAACCCTAACAATTCTATAGATACTCGCTAACCATCCGCCTAACCAGAGATAGACGGATGTCCGTGAATTAATAACAACAGTTATAACAGTTAAAACGGTAATATCCACATATCCATCCTCCTCCTCGCTTACCGACGAGGAAGCGGACGAACAACCCCCCATCCGTTGGCAGTTTTATTATCCATTCCGTGAGTATGGCACTATTTACTAGTCAGGTACCTAGTCTAGTCAAATTTAAAAGCGGTACTTTAGTTATTCTTGTCTATGATCGAGAAACTGTGCTCCAAGTCGTCCATAACTGTGGACACGGCTTTCAGAAAGTTTTACCCTGCAGGGGTGCACAAATAGCAACACACACTTGATATGCCTCGGAAAAACCAAATCAAAACCCAACGAGGCAGTCACGACAAAGCAATCACAGGATTCAGAAATATTTCTTGTGTCAAACAACCATGGTGCTCAGAAAGCCCAGAGAGCCCCTAAAATATGCTCCTGCCACATGAAGATGGGTGAACTTGTGATGTGATAGAAGCAGTTGCATCACCACACCCAACCGGAGTGTGTATGGGTCATCAAGGTGTGTCTTTTGAGACTAGATAACACAGATGAATTGATCTGTAGGGACTCCATTTGTGTCAAACAACCATATTGGTCAGAAAGCCAGAGAGCCCCTAGAATATGCAACTGTTACATGGAGATGGGTGAACCTGCAGTGTGATAGAAGAAGTTGCATCACCACACCCAACTGGAGTGTGTGTGAGTCATTAAGGTGTGGATTTTGAGACTACATAACACAGATGCATTGATCTCTAGAGACTCCATTTGTGTCAAACAACCATGGTGGTCAGAAATCCGAGAGAGCCCCTAGAATATGCAACTGCCACATGGAGATGGTGAACCTGCAGGGTGACGAAAGCATTTGCATCACCACAACCAACTGGAGTGTGTGTGGGTCATCAAGGTGTGGCTTTTGATACTACATAACATAGATGCATTGATCTCTAGGGACTCCATTAATGTCAAGCAACCATGGTGGTTATAAACCCTAGAGAGCCCCTAGAATATGCAATGGCCACATGGAGATGGGTGAACCTGCAGGGTGACAGAAGCAGTTGCATCAGCACACCCAACTAGAGTGTGTGTGGGTCATCAAGGTGTGGCTTTTTAGACTACATAACACAGATGCATTGATCACTAGGGACTCCATTTGTGCCAAACAACCATGGTGGTCATAAAGCCTAGAGAGCTCCTAGAATATGCAACTGCCACATGGAGATGGGTGAACCTGCAATGTGACAGAAGCAGTTGCATCACCACACCCAACTGGAGTGTGTGTGGGTCATCAAGGTGTGCCTTTTGATACTAAATAACACAGATGCAATGATCTCTAGGGACTCCATTTGTGTCAAACAACCATGGTGGTTATAAAGCTCAGAGAGCCCCTAGAATATGCAACTGCCACATGGAGATGGGTGAACCTGCAGCATGATAGAAGCAGTTGCATCACCGCACCCAACAGGAGTGTGTGTGGGTCATCAAGGTGTGCCTTTTGATACTACATAACACAGATGCATTGATCTCTTGGGACTCCATTGGTGTCAAACAACCATGGTGGTCAGAAAGTATAGAGAGCCCCTAGAATATGCAACTGCCACATGGAGATGGGTGAACCTGCAGTGTGACAGAAGCAGTTGCATCACCACACCCAACTAGAGTGTGTGTGGGTCATCAAGGTGTGGCTTTTGAGACTACATACCACTGATGCATTGATCTCTAGGGACTCCATTTGTGTCAAACAACCATGGTGGTTATAAAGCCTAGAGAGCCCCTAGAATATGCAACTGCCACTTGGAGACGGGTGAACCTACAGTGTGACAGAAGCAGTTGCATCACCACACCCAACTGGAGTGTGTGTGGGTCATCAAGGTGTGGAACTTGAGACTACATAACACAGATGCATTGATCTGTAGGTACTCCATTTGTGTCAAACAACCATGGTGGTCAGAAAGCCCAGAGAGCCCCTAGAATATGCAACTGTTACATGGAGATGGGTGAGCCTGCAGTGTGATAGAAGAAGTTGCATCACCACACCCAACTGGAGTGTGTGTGAGTCATTAAGGTGTGGATTTTGAGACTACATAACACAGATGCATTGATCTCTAGAGACTCCATTTGTGTCAAACAACCATGGTGGTCAGAAATCCGAGAGAGCCCCTAGAATATGCAACTGCCACATGGAGATGGTGAACCTGCAGGGTGACGGAAGCATTTGCATCACCACAACCAACTGGAGTGTGTGTGGGTCATCAAGGTGTGGCTTTTGATACTACATAACATAGATACATTGATCTCTAGGGACTCCATTAATGTCAAGCAACCATGGTGGTTATAAACCCTAGAGAGCCCCTAGAATATGCAATGGCCACATGGAGATGGGTGAACCTGCAGGGTGACAGAAGCAGTTGCATCACCACACCCAACTAGAGTGTGTGTGGGTCATCAAGGTGTGGCTTTTTAGACTACATAACACAGATGCGTTGATCACTAGGGACTCCATTTGTGCCAAACAACCATGGTGGTCATAAAGCCTAGAGAGCTCCTAGAATATGCAACTGCCACATGGAGATGGGTGAACCTGCAATGTGACAGAAGCAGTTGCATCACCACACCCAACTGGAGTGTGTGTGGGTCATCAAGGAGTGCCTTTTGATACTAAATAACACAGATGCAATGATCTCTAGGGACTCCATTTGTGTCAAACAACCATGGTGGTTATAAAGCTCAGAGAGCCCCTAGAATATGCAACTGCCACATGGAGATGGGTGAACCTGCAGCATGATAGAAGCAGTTGCATCACCGCACCCAACAGGAGTGTGTGTGGGTCATCAAGGTGTGCCTTTTGATACTACATAACACAGATGCATTGATCTCTTGGGACTCCATTGGTGTCAAACAACCATGGTGGTCAGAAAGTATAGAGAGCCCCTAGAATATGCAACTGCCACATGGAGATGGGTGAACCTGCAGTGTGACAGAAGCAGTTGCATCACCACACCCAACTAGAGTGTGTGTGGGTCATCAAGGTGTGGCTTTTGAGACTACATACCACTGATGCATTGATCTCTAGGGACTCCATTTGTGTCAAACAACCATGGTGGTTATAAAGCCTAGAGAGCCCCTAGAATATGCAACTGCCACTTGGAGACGGGTGAACCTACAGTGTGACAGAAGCAGTTGCATCACCACACCCAACTGGAGTGTGTGTGGGTCATCAAGGTGTGGAACTTGAGACTACATAACACAGATGCATTGATCTGTAGGTACTCCATTTGTGTCAAACAACCATGGTGGTCAGAAAGCCCAGAGAGCCCCTAGAATATGCAACTGCCACATGGGGATGGGTGAACCTGCAGGGTGACAGAAGCAGTTGCATCATCACACCGAACTGGAGTGTGTGTGGGCCATCAAGGTGTGGCTTTTGAGACTACATAACATAGATGCATTGATCTGTAGGGACTCCATTTGTGTCAAACAACCATGGTGGTCAGAAAGCCCAGAGAGCCCCTAGAATATGAAACTACCACATGGAGATGGGTGAACCTGCAGTGTGACAGAAGCAGTTGCATCACCTCACCCAACTGGAGTGTGTGTGGGTCATCAAGGTGTGTCTTTTGAGACTACATAACACATATGCATTGATCTGTAGGGAATCCATTTGTGTTAAACAACCATGTTGGTCAGAAAGCCCAGAGAGCCCCTAGAATATGAAACTGCCACATGGAGATGGGTGAACCTGCAGTGTGACAGAAGCAGTTGCATCACCACACCCAACCGGAGTGTGTGTGGGTCATCAAGGTGTGGCTTTTGAGACTAGATAACACAGATGAATTGATCTGTAGGGACTCCATTTGTGTCAAACAACCATATTGGTCAGAAAGCCAGAGAGCCCCTAGAATATGCAACTGCCACATGGAGATGGGTGAACCTGCAGCATGATAGAAGCAGTTGCATCACCGCACCCAACAGGAGTGTGTGTGGGTCATCAAGGTGTGCCTTTTGATACTACATAACACAGATGCATTGATCTCTAGAGACTCCATTTGTGTCAAACAACCATGGTGGTCAGAAATCCCAGAGATCCCCTAGAATATGCAACTGCCACATGGAGATGGTGAACCTGCAGGGTGACGGAAGCATTTGCATCACCACAACCAACTGGAGTGTGTGTGGGTCATCAAGGTGTGGATTTTGATACTACATAACATAGATGCATTGATCTCTAGGGAATCCATTTATGTCAAGCAACCATGGTGGTTATAAAGCCTGGAGAGCCCCTAGAATATACAATGGCCACATGGAGATGGGTGAACCTGTAGGGTGACAGAAGCAGTTGCATCAGCACACCCAACTAGAGTGTGTGTGGGTCATCAAGGTGTGGCTTTTTAGACTACATAACACAGATGCATTGATCACTAGGGACTCCATTTGTGCCAAACAACCATGGTGGTCATAAAGCCTAGAGAGCTCCTAGAATATGCAACTGCCACATGGAGATGGGTGAACCTGCAGTGTGACAGAAGCAGTTGCATCACCACACCCAACTGGAGTGTGTGTGGGTCATCAAGGTGTGCCTTTTGATACTACATAACACAGATGCAATGATCTCTAGGGACTCCATTTGTGTCAAACAACCATGGTGGTTATAAAGCTCAGAGAGCCCCTAGAATATGCAACTGCCACATGGAGATGGGTGAACCTGCAGCATGATAGAAGCAGTTGCATCACCACACCCAACAGGAGAGTGTGTGGGTCATCAAGGTGTGCCTTTTGATACTACATAACACAGATGCACTGATATCTTGGGACTCCATTGGTGTCAAACAACCATGGTGGTCAGAAAGTATAGAGAGCCCCTAGAATATGCAACTGCCACATGGAGATGGGTGAACCTGCAGTGTGACAGAAGCAGTTGCATCACCACACCCAACTAGAGTGTGTGTGGGTCATCAAGGTGTGGCTTTTGAGACTACATACCACTGATGCATTGATCTCTAGGGACTCCATTTGTGTCAAACAACCATGGTGGTTATAAAGCCTAGAGAGCCCCTAGAATATGCAACTGCCACTTGGAGATGGGTGAACCTACAGTGTGACAGAAGCAGTTGCATCACCACACCCAACTGGAGTGTGTGTGGGTCATCAAGGTGTGGCTTTTGAGACTACATAACACAGATGCATTGATCTGTAGGTACTCCATTTGTGTCAAACAACCATGGTGGTCAGAAAGCCCAGAGAGCCCCTAGAATATGCAACTGCCACATGGAGATGGTGAACCTACAGGGTGACAGAAGCAGTTGCATCATCACACCCAACTGGTGTGTGTGTGGGTCATCAAGGTGTGGCTTTTGAGACTACATAACACAGATGCATTGATCTCTAGGGACTCCATTTGTGTCAAAGAACCATGGTGGTCAGAAATACCAGAGAGCCCCTAGAATATGCAACTGCCACATGGAGATGGGTGAACCTGCAGTGTGACAGAAGCAGCTGCATCACCACACCCAACTGGAGTGTGTGTGGGTCAACAGGGTGTGTCTTTTGAGACTACATAAAACATATGCATTGATCTGTAGGGACTCCATTTGTGTCAAACAACCATGGTGGTCAGAAAGCCCAGAGAGCCCCTAATATATGCTCCTGCCACATGAAGATGGGTGAACCTGCGATGTGATAGAAGCAGTTGCATCACCACACCCAACTAGAGTGCGTGTGGGTCATTAAGGTGTGGCTTTTGAGACTACATAAAACAGATGCATTGATCTCTAGGGACTCCATTTGTTTCAAACAACCATGGTGGTTATAAAGCCTAGAGATCCCCTAGAATATGCAACTGCCACTTAGAGATGGGTGAACACGCGGTGTGACAGAAGCAGTTGCATCACCACACACAATTGGAGCGTGTGTGGGTCATCAAGGTGTGGCTTTTGAGACTACATAACATAGATGCATTGATCTGTAGGGACTCCATTTGTGTCAAACAACCATGGTGGTCAGAAAGCCCAGAGAGCCCCTAGAATATGCAACTGCCACATGGGGATAGATGAACCTGCAGGGTGACAGAAGCAGTTGCATCATCACACCCAACTGGAGTGTGTGTGGGTCATCAAGGTGTGGCTTTTGAGACTACATAACATAGATGCATTGATCTGTAGGGACTCCATTTGTGTCAAACAACCATGGTGGTGAGAAAGCCCAGAGAGCCCCTAGAATATGCAACTACCACATGGAGATGGGTGAACCTGCAGTGTGACAGAAGCAGTTGCATCACCTCACCCAACTGGAGTGTGTGTGGGTCATCAAGGTGTGTCTTTTGAGACTACATAACACATATGCATTGATCTGTAGGGAATCCATTTGTGTTAAACAACCATGGTGGTCAGAAAGCCCAGAGAGCCCCTAGAATATGAAACTGCCACATGGAGATGGGTGAACCTGCAGTGTGACAGAAGCAGTTGCATCACCACACCCAACCGGAGTGTGTATGGGTCATCAAGGTGTGGCTTTTGAGACTAGATAACACAGATGAATTGATCTGTAGGGACTCCATTTGTGTCAAACAACCATATTGGTCAGAAAGCCAGAGAGCCCCTAGAATATGCAACTGTTACATGGAGATGGGTGAACCTGCAGTGTGATAGAAGAAGTTGCATCACCACACCCAACTAGAGTGTGTGTGAGTCATTAAGGTGTGGCTTTTGAGACTACATAACACATATGCATTGATCTCTAGAGACTCCATTTGTGTCAAACAACCATGGTGGTCAGAAATCCCAGAGATCCCCTAGAATATGCAACTGCCACATGGAGATGGTGAACCTGCAGGGTGACGGAAGCATTTGCATCACCACAACTAACTGGAGTGTGTGTGGGTCATCAAGGTGTGGCTTTTGATACTACATAACATAGATGCATTGATCTCTAGGGAATCCATTTATGTCAAGCAACCATGGTGGTTATAAAGCCTAGAGAGCCCCTAGAATATACAACGGCCACATGGAGATGGGTGAACCTGCAGGGTGACAGAAGCAGTTGCATCAGCACACCCAACTAAAGTGTGTGTGGGTCATCAAGGTGTGGCTTTTTAGACTACATAACACAGATGCATTGATCACTAGGGACTCCATTTGTGCCAAACAACCATGGTGGTCATAAAGCCTAGAGAGCTCCTAGAATATGCAACTGCCACATGGAGATGGGTGAACCTGCAGTGTGACAGAAGCAGTTGCATCACCACACCCAACTGGAGTGTGTGTGGGTCATCAAGGTGTGGCTTTTGAGACTACATAACATAGATGCATTGATCTGTAGGGACTCCATTTGTGTCAAACAACCATGGTGGTTATAAAGCTCAGAGAGCCCCTAGAATATGCAACTGCCACATGGAGATGGGTGAACCTGCAGCATGATAGAAGCAGTTGCATCACCACACCCAACAGGAGTGTGTGTGGGTCATCAAGGTGTGCCTTTTGATACTACATAACACAGATGCACTGATAACTTGGGACTCCATTGGTGTCAATTAACCATGGTGGTCAGAAAGTATAGAGAGCCCCTAGAATATGCAACTGCCACATGGAGATGGGTGAACCTGCAGTGTGACAGAAGCAGTTGCATCACCACACCCAACTAGAGTGTGTGTGGGTCATCAAGGTGTGGCTTTTGAGACTACATACCACTGATGCATTGATCTCTAGGGACTCCATTTGTGTCAAACAACCATGGTGGTTATAAAGCCTAGAGAGCCCCTAGAATATGCAACTGCCACTTGGAGATGGGTGAACATACAGTGTGACAGAAGCAGTTGCATCACCACACCCAACTGGAGTGTGTGTGGGTCATCAAGGTGTGGCTTTTGAGACTACATAACACAGATGCATTGATCTGTAGGTACACCATTTATGTCAAACAACCATGGTGGTCAGAAAGCCCAGAGAGCCCCTAGAATATGCAACTGCCACATGGAGATGGTGAACCTGCAGGGTGACAGAAGCAGTTGCATCATCACACCCAACTGGTGTGTGTGTGGGTCATCAAGGTGTGGCTTTTGAGACTACATAACATAGATGCATTGATCTCTAGGGACTCCATTTGTGTCAAAGAACCATGGTGGTCAGAAATACCAGAGAGCCCCTAGAATATGCAACTGCCACATGGAGATGGGTGAACCTGCAGTGTGACAGAAGCAGCTGCATCACCACACCCAACTGGAGTGTGTGTGGGTCAACAGGGTGTGGCTTTTGAGACTACATAAAACATATGCATTGATCTGTAGGGACTCCATTTGTGTCAAACAACCATGGTGGTCAGAAAGCCTAGAGAGCCCCTAAAATATGCTCCTGCCACATGAAGATGGGTGAACCTGCGATGTGATAGAAGCAGTTGCATCACCACACCCAACTAGAGTGCGTGTGGGTCATTAAGGTGTGGCTTTTGAGACTACATAAAACAGATGCATTGGTCTCTAGGGACTCCATTTGTTTCAAACAACCATGGTGGTTATAAAGCCTAGAGATCCCCTAGAATATGCAACTGCCACTTAGAGATGGGTGAACACGCGGTGTGACAGAAGCAGTTGCATCACCACACACAATTGGAGTGTGTGTGGGTCATCAAGGTGTGGCTTTTGAGACTACATAACATAGATGCATTGATCTGTAGGGACTCCATTTGTGTCAAACAACCATGGTGGTCAGAAAGCCCAGAGAGCCCCTAGAATATGCAACTGCCACATGGGGATGGGTGAACCTGCAGGGTGACAGAAGCAGTTGCATCATCACACCGAACTGGAGTGTGTGTGGGTCATCAAGGTGTGGCTTTTGAGACTACATAACATAGATGCATTGATCTGTACGGACTCCATTTGTGTCAAACAACCATGGTGGTTAGAAAGCCCAGAGAGCCCCTAGAATATGCAACTACCACATAGAGATGGGTGAACCTGTAGTGTGACAGAAGCAGTTGCATCACCTCACCCAACTGGAGTGTGTGTGGGTCATCAAGGTGTGTCTTTTGAGACTACATAACACATATGCATTGATCTGTAGGGAATCCATTTGTGTTAAACAACCATGGTGGTCAGAAAGCCCAGAGAGCCCCTAGAATATGAAACTGCCACATGGAGATGGGTGAACCTGCAGTGTGACAGAAGCAGTTGCATCACCACACCCAACCGGAGTGTGTATGGGTCATCAAGGTGTGGCTTTTGAGACTAGATAACACTGATGAATTGATCTGTAGGGACTCCATTTGTGTCAAACAACCATATTGGTCAGAAAGCCAGAGAGCCCCTAGAATATGCAACTGTTACATGGAGATGGGTGAACCTGCAGTGTGATAGAAGAAGTTGCATCACCACACCCAACTGGAGTGTGTGTGAGTCATTAAGGTGTGGCTTTTGAGACTACATAACACATATGCATTGATCTCTAGAGACTCCATTTGTGTCAAACAACCATGGTGGTCAGAAATCCCAGAGATCCCCTAGAATATGCAACTGCCACATGGAGATGGTGAACCTGCAGGGTGACGGAAGCATTTGCATCACCACAACCAACTGGAGTGTGTGTGGGTCATCAAGGTGTGGCTTTTTAGACTACATAACACAGATGCATTGATCACTAGGGACTCCATTTGTGCCACACAACCATGGTGGTCATAAAGCCTAGAGAGCTCCTAGAATATGCAACTGCCACATGGAGATGGGTGAACCTGCAGTGTGACAGAAGCAGTTGCATCACCACACCCAACTGGAGTGTGTGTGGGTCATCAAGGTGTGGCTTTTGAGACTACATAACATAGATGCATTGATCTGTAGGGACTCCATTTGTGTCAAACAACCATGGTGGTTATAAAGCTCAGAGAGCCCCTAGAATATGCAACTGCCACATGGAGATGGGTGAACCTGCAGCATGATAGAAGCAGTTGCATCACCACACCCAACAGGAGTGTGTGTGGGTCATCAAGGTGTGCCTTTTGATACTACATAACACAGATGCACTGATATCTTGGGACTCCATTGGTGTCAATTAACCATGGTGGTCAGAAAGTATAGAGAGCCCCTAGAATATGCAACTGCCACATGGAGATGGGTGAACCTGCAGTGTGACAGAAGCAGTTGCATCACCACACCGAACTGGAGTGTGTGTGGGTCATCAAGGTGTGGCTTTTGAGACTACATAACATAGATGCATTGATCTGTAGGGACTCCATTTGTGTCAAACAACCATGGTGGTCAGAAAGCCCAGAGAGCCCCTAGAATATGAAACTACCACATGGAGATGGGTGAACCTGCAGTGTGACAGAAGCAGTTGCATCACCTCACCCAACTGGAGTGTGTGTGGGTCATCAAGGTGTGTCTTTTGAGACTACATAACACATATGCATTGATCTGTAGGGAATCCATTTGTGTTAAACAACCATGTTGGTCAGAAAGCCCAGAGAGCCCCTAGAATATGAAACTGCCACATGGAGATGGGTGAACCTGCAGTGTGACAGAAGCAGTTGCATCACCACACCCAACCGGAGTGTGTGTGGGTCATCAAGGTGTGGCTTTTGAGACTAGATAACACAGATGAATTGATCTGCAGGGACTCCATTTGTGTCAAACAACCATATTGGTCAGAAAGCCAGAGAGCCCCTAGAATATGCAACTGCCACATGGAGATGGGTGAACCTGCAGCATGATAGAAGCAGTTGCATCACCGCACCCAACAGGAGTGTGTGTGGGTCATCAAGGTGTGCCTTTTGATACTACATAACACAGATGCATTGATCTCTTGGGACTCCATTGGTGTCAAACAACCATGGTGGTCAGAGAGTATAGAGAGCCCCTAGAATATGCAACTGCCACATGGAGATGGGTGAACCTGCAGTGTGACAGAAGCAGTTGCATCACCACACCCAACTAGAGTGTGTGTGGGTCATCAAGGTGTGGCTTTTGATACTACATAACATAGATGCATTGATCTCTAGGGAATCCATTTATGTCAAGCAACCATGGTGGTTATAAAGCCTAGAGAGCCCCAAGAATATACAATGGCCACATGGAGATGGGTGAACCTGCAGGGTGACAGAAGCAGTTGCATCAGCACACCCAACTAGAGTGTGTGTGGGTCATCAAGGTGTGGCTTTTTCGACTACATAACACAGATGCATTGATCACTAGGGACTCCATTTGTGCCAAACAACCATGGTGGTCATAAAGCCTATAGAGCTCCTAGAATATGCAACTGCCACATGGAGATGGGTGAACCTGCAGTGTGACAGAAGCAGTTGCATCACCACACCCAACTGGAGTGTGTGTGGGTCATCAAGGTGTGCCTTTTGATACTACATAACACAGATGCAATGATCTCTAGGGACTCCATTTGTGTCAAACAACCATGGTGGTTATAAAGCTCAGAGAGCCCCTAGAATATGCAACTGCCACATGGAGATGGGTGAACCTGCAGCATGATAGAAGCAGTTGCATCACCACACCCAACAAGAGTGTGTGTGGGTCATCAAGGTGTGCCTTTTGATACTACATAACACAGATGCACTAATATCTTGGGACTCCATTGGTGTCAAACAACCATGGTGGTCAGAAAGTATAGAGATCCCCTAGAATATGCAACTGCCACATGGAGATGGGTGAACCTGCAGTGTGACAGAAGCAGTTGCATCACCACACCCAACTAGAGTGTGTGTGGGTCATCAAGGTGTGGCTTTTGAGACTACATACCACTGATGCATTGATCTCTAGGGACTCCATTTGTGTCAAACAACCATGGTGGTTATAAAGCCTAGAGAGCCCCTAGAATATGCAACTGCCACTTGGAGATGGGTGAACCTACAGTGTGACAGAAGCAGTTGCATCACCACACCCAACTGGAGTGTGTGTGGGTCATCAAGGTGTGGCTTTTGAGACTACATAACACAGATGCATTGATCTGTAGGTACTCCATTTGTGTCAAACAACCATGGTGGTCAGAAAGCCCAGGGAGCCCCTAGAATATGCAACTGCCACATGGAGATGGTGAACCTGCAGGGTGACAGAAGCAGTTGCATCATCACACCCAACTGGTGTGTGTGTGGGTCATCAAGGTGTGGCTTTTGAGACTACATAACACAGATGCATTGATCTCTAGGGACTCCATTTGTGTCAAAGAACCATGGTGGTCAGAAATACCAGAGAGCCCCTAGAATATGCAACTGCCACATGGAGATGGGTGAACCTGCAGTGTGACAGAAGTAGCTGCATCACCACACCCAACTGGAGTGTGTGTGGGTCAACAGGGTGTGGATTTTGAGACTACATAAAACATATGCATTGATCTGTAGGGATTCCATTTGTGTCAAACAACCATGGTGGTCAGAAAGCCCGGAGAGCCCCTAAAATATACTCCTGCCACATGAAGATGGGTGAACCTGCAATGTGATAGAAGCAGTTGCATCACCACACCCAACTAGAGTGCGTGTGTGTCATTAAGGTGTGGCTTTTGAGACTACATAAAACAGATGCATTGATCTCTAGGGACTCCATTTGTCTCAAACAACCATGGTGGTTATAAAGCCTAGAGATCCCCTAGAATATGCAAGTGCCACTTAGAGATGGGTGAACCCGCGGTGTGACAGAAGTAGTTGCATCACCACACCCAATTGGAGCGTGTGTGGGTCATCAAGGTGTGCCTTTTGATACTACATAACACAGATGCATTGATCTCTTGGGACTCCATTGGTGTCAAACAACCATGGTGGTCAGAAAGTATAGAGAGCCCCTAGAATATGCAACTGCCACATGGAGATGGGTGAACCTGCAGTGTGACAGAAGCAGTTGCATCACCACACCCAACTAGAGTGTGTGTGGGTCATCAAGGTGTGGCTTTTGATACTACATAACATAGATGCATTGATCTCTAGGGAATCCATTTATGTCAAGCAACCATGGTGGTTATAAAGCCTAGAGAGCCCCTAGAATATACAATGGCCACATGGAGATGGGTGAACCTGCAGGGTGACAGAAGCAGTTGCATCAGCACACCCAACTAGAGTGTGTGTGGGTCATCAAGGTGTGGCTTTTTCGACTACATAACACAGATGCATTGATCACTAGGGACTCCATTTGTGCCAAACAACCATGGTGGTCATAAAGCCTATAGAGCTCCTAGAATATGCAACTGCCACATGGAGATGGGTGAACCTGCAGTGTGACAGAAGCAGTTGCATCACCACACCCAACTGGAGTGTGTGTGGGTCATCAAGGTGTGCCTTTTGATACTACATAACACAGATGCAATGATCTCTAGGGACTCCATTTGTGTCAAACAACCATGGTGGTTATAAAGCTCAGAGAGCCCCTAGAATATGCAACTGCCACATGGAGATGGGTGAACCTGCAGCATGATAGAAGCAGTTGCATCACCACACCCAACAAGAGTGTGTGTGGGTCATCAAGGTGTGCCTTTTGATACTACATAACACAGATGCACTGATATCTTGGGACTCCATTGGTGTCAAACAACCATGGTGGTCAGAAAGTATAGAGATCCCCTAGAATATGCAACTGCCACATGGAGATGGGTGAACCTGCAGTGTGACAGAAGCAGTTGCATCACCACACCCAACTAGAGTGTGTGTGGGTCATCAAGGTGTGGCTTTTGAGACTACATACCACTGATGCATTGATCTCTAGGGACTCCATTTGTGTCAAACAACCATGGTGGTTATAAAGCCTAGAGAGCCCCTAGAATATGCAACTGCCACTTGGAGATGGGTGAACCTACAGTGTGACAGAAGCAGTTGCATCACCACACCCAACTGGAGTGTGTGTGGGTCATCAAGGTGTGGCTTTTGAGACTACATAACACAGATGCATTGATCTGTAGGTACTCCATTTGTGTCAAACAACCATGGTGGTCAGAAAGCCCAGGGAGCCCCTAGAATATGCAACTGCCACATGGAGATGGTGAACCTGCAGGGTGACAGAAGCAGTTGCATCATCACACCCAACTGGTGTGTGTGTGGGTCATCAAGGTGTGGCTTTTGAGACTACATAACACAGATGCATTGATCTCTAGGGACTCCATTTGTGTCAAAGAACCATGGTGGTCAGAAATACCAGAGAGCCCCTAGAATATGCAACTGCCACATGGAGATGGGTGAACCTGCAGTGTGACAGAAGTAGCTGCATCACCACACCCAACTGGAGTGTGTGTGGGTCAACAGGGTGTGGCTTTTGAGACTACATAAAACATATGCATTGATCTGTAGGGACTCCATTTGTGTCAAACAACCATGGTGGTCAGAAAGCCCGGAGAGCCCCTAAAATATACTCCTGCCACATGAAGATGGGTGAACCTGCAATGTGATAGAAGCAGTTGCATCACCACACCCAACTAGAGTGCGTGTGTGTCATTAAGGTGTGGCTTTTGAGACTACATAAAACAGATGCATTGATCTCTAGGGACTCCATTTGTCTCAAACAACCATGGTGGTTATAAAGCCTAGAGATCCCCTAGAATATGCAAGTGCCACTTAGAGATGGGTGAACCCGCGGTGTGACAGAAGTAGTTGCATCACCACACCCAATTGGAGCGTGTGTGGGTCATCAAGGTGTGGCTTTTGAGACTACATAACATAGATGCATTGATGTGTAGGGACTCCATTTGTGTCAAACAACCATGGTGGTCAGAAAGCCCAGAGAGCCCCTAGAATATGCAACTGCCACATGGGGATGGGTGAACCTGCAGGGTGACAGAAGCAGTTGCATCATCACACCCAACTGGTGTGTGTGTGGGTCATCAAGGTGTGGCTTTTGAGACTACATAACATAGATGCATTGATCTGTAGGGACTCCATTTGTGTCAAACAACCATGGTGGTCAGAAAGCCCAGAGAGCCCCTAGAATATGAAACTGCCACATGGAGATGGGTGAACCTGCAGTGTGACAGAAGCAGTTGCATCACCACACCCAACTAGAGTGTGTATGGGTCATTAAGGTGTGGCTTTTGAGACTAGATAACACAGATGAATTGATCTGTAGGGACTCCATTTGTGTCAAACAACCATGGTGGTCAGAAAGCCAGAGAGCCCCTAGGATATGCAACTGTTACATGGAGATGGGTGAACCTACAGTGTGATATAAGAAGTTGCATCACCACACCCAACTAGAGTGTGTGTGAGTCATTAAGGTGTGGCTTTTGAGACTACATAACACAGATGCATTGATCTCTAGAGACTCCATTTGTGTCAAACAACCATGGTGGTCAGAAATCCCAGAGATCCCCTAGAATATGCAACTGCCACATGGAGATGGTGAACCTGCAGGGTGACGGAAGCATTTGCATCACCACAACCAACTGGAGTGTGTGTGGGTCATCAAGGTGTGGCTTTTGATACTACATAACATAGATGCATTGATCTCTAGTGAATCCATTTATGTCAAGCAACCATGGTGGTTATAAAGCCTAGAGAGCCCCTAGAATATACAATGGCCACATGGAGATGGGTGAACCTGCAGGGTGACAGAAGCAGTTGCATCAGCACACCCAACTAGAGTGTGTGTGGGTCATCAAGGTGTTGCTTTTTAGACTACATAACACAGATGCATTGATCACTAGGGACTCCATTTGTGCCAAACAACCATGGTGGTCATAAAGCCTAGAGAGCTCCTAGAATATGCAACTGCCACATGGAGATGGGTGAACCTGCAGTGTGACAGAATCAGTTGCATCACCACACCCAACTGGAGTGTGTGTGGGTCATCAAGGTGTGCCTTTTGATACTACATAACACAGATGCAATGATCTCTAGGGACTCCATTTGTGTCAAACAACCATGGTGGTTATAAATCTCAGAGAGCCCCTAGAATATGCAACTGCCACATGGAGATGGGTGAACCTGCAGCATGATAGAAGCAGTTGCATCACCACACCCAACAAGAGTGTGTGTGGGTCATCA
This sequence comes from Avena sativa, assembly GCA_916181665.1. Classification (NCBI taxonomy): domain Eukaryota; kingdom Viridiplantae; phylum Streptophyta; class Magnoliopsida; order Poales; family Poaceae; genus Avena; species Avena sativa. Next base: position 328,938,229 of record OV702289.1, read on the forward strand.
AGGTGTGCCTTTTGATACTACATAACACAGATGCATTGATCTCTTGGGACTACATTGGTGTCAAACAACCATGGTGGTCAGAAAGTATAGAGAGCCCCTAGAATATGCAACTGCCAGATGGAGATGGGTGAACCTGCAGTGTGACAGAAGCAGTTGCATCACCACACCCAACTAGAGTGTGTGTGGGTCATCAAGGTGTGGCTTTTGAGACTACATACCACTGATGCATTGATCTCTAGGGACTCCATTTGTGTCAAACAACCATGGTGGTTATAAATCCTAGAGAGCCCCTAGAATATGCAACGGCCACTTGGAGATGGGTGAACCTACAGTGTGACAGAAACAGTTGCATCACCACACCCAACTGGAGTGTGTGTGGGTCATCAAGGTGTGGCTTTTGAGACTACATAACACAGATGCATTGATCTATAGGTACTCTATTTGTGTCAAACAACCATGGTGGTCAGAAAGCCCAGAGAGCCCCTAGAATATGCAACTGCCACGTGGAGATGGTGAACCTATAGTGTGATGGAAGTAGTTGCATCACCACAACCAACTGGAGTGTGTGTGGGTCATCAAGGTGTGGCTTTTGAGACTACATAACATAGATGCATTGATCTCTAGGGACTCCATTTGTGTCAAAGAACCATGGTGGTCAGAAATACCAGAGAGCCCCTAGAATATGCAACTGCCACATGGAGATGGGTGAACCTGCAGTGTGACAGAAGCAGCTGCATCACCACACCCAACTGGAGTGTGTGTGGGTCAACAGGGTGTGGATTTTGAGACTACATAAAACATATGCATTGATCTGTAGGGACTCCATTTGTGTCAAACAACCATGGTGGTCAGAAAGCCCAGAGAGCCCCTAAAATATGCTCCTGCCACATGAAGATGGGTGAACCTGCAATGTGATAGAAGCAGTTGCATCACCACACCCAACTAGAGTGCGTGTGGGTCATTAAGGTGTGGCTTTTGAGACCACATAAAACAGATGCATTGATCTCTAGGGACTCCATTTGTCTCAAACAACCATGGTGGTTATAAAGCCTAGAGATCCCCTAGAATATGCAACTACCACTTAGAGATGGGTGAACACGCGGTGTGACAGAAGCAGTTGGATCACCACACCCAATTGGAGCGTGTGTGGGTCATCAAGGTGTGGCTTTTGAGACTACATAACATAGATGCATTGATCTGTAGGGACTCCATTTGTGTCAAACAACCATGGTGGTCACAAAGCCCAAAGAGCCCCTAGAATATGCAACTACCACATGGAGATAGGTGAACCTGCAGTGTGACAGAAGCAGTTGCATCACCTCACCCAACTTGAGTGTGTGTGGGTCATCAAGGTGTGTCTTTTGAGACTACATAACACATATGCATTGATCTGTAGGGACTCCATTTGTGTTAAACAACCATGGTGGTCAGAAAGCCCAGAGAGCCCCTAGAATATGAAACTGCCACATGGAGATGGGTGAACCTGCAGTGTGACAGAACAAGTTGCATCACCACACCCAACTAGAGTGTGTATGGGTCATCAAGGTGTGGCTTTTGAGACTAGACAACACAGATGAATTGATCTGTAGGGACTCCATTTGTGTCAAACAACCATGGTGGTCAGAAAGCCAGAGAGCCCCTAGAATATGCAACTGTTACATGGAGATGGGTGAACCTGCAGTGTGATAGAAGAAGTTGCATCACCACACCCAACTGGAGTGTGTGTGAGTCATTAAGGTGTGGCTTTTGAGACTACATAACACATATGCATTGATCTCTAGAGACTCCATTTTTGTCAAACAACCATGGTGGTCAGAAATCCCAGAGAGCCCCTAGAATATGCAACTGCCACATGGAGATGGTGAACCTGCAGGGTGACGGAAGCATTTGCATCACCACAACCAACTGGAGTGTGTGTGGGTCATCAAGGTGTGGCTTTTCATACTACATAACATAGATGCATTGATCTCTAGGGACTCCATTGATGTCAAGCAACCATGGTGGTTATAAAGCCTAGAGAGCCCCTAGAATATGCAATGGCCACATGGAGATGGGTGAACCTATAGGGTGACAGAAGCAGTTGCATCAGCACACCCAACTAGAGTGTGTGTGGGTCATCAAGGTGTGGCTTTTTAGACTACATAACACAGATGCATTGATCACTAGGGACTCCATTTGTGCCAAACAACCATGGTGGTCATAAAGTCTAGAGAGCTCCTAGAATATGCAACTACCACTTGGAGATGGGTGAACCTGCGGTGTGACAGAAGCAGTTGCATCACCACACCCAACTAGAGTGTGTGTGGGTCATCAAGGTGTGACTTTTGATACTACATAAAACAGATGCATTGATCACTAGAGACTCCATTTTTGTCAAACAACCATGGTGGTCAGAAAGCCCAGAGAGCCCCTAGAATATGCAACTGCCACATGGAGATGGGTGAACCTGCAGTGTGACAGAAGCATTTGCATCACCACACCCAACTGGAGTGTGTGTGGGTCATCAAGGTGTGGCTTTTGAGACTACATAACACAAACGCATTGATCTGTAGGGACTCCATTTGTGTCAAACAACCATGGTGGTCAAAAAGCCTAGAGAGCCCCTAGAATATGCAACTGCCACATGGAGATGGTGAACCTATAGTGTGACAGAAGTAGTTGCATCACCACAACCAACTGGAGTGTGTGTGGGTCATCAAGGTGTGGCTTTTGAGACTACATAACACAGATGCATTGATCTCTAGGGACTCCATTTGTGTCAAAGAACCATGGTGGTCAGAAATCGCAGAGAGCCCCTAGAATATGCAACTGCCACATTGAGATGGTGAACCTGCAGTGTGATAGAAGCAGTTGCATCACCACACCCAAGTGGAGTGTGTGTGGGTAAACAAGGTGTGGCTTTTGAGACTAGATAACACATATGCAGTGATCTCTTGCGACTCCATTGGTGTCAAACAACCGTGGTGGTCAGAAAGTCTAGAGAGCCCTAGAATATGCAACTGCCACTTGGAGATGGGTGAACCTGCAGTGTGATAGAAGCAGTTGCATCACCACACCCAACTGGAGTGTGTGTGGGTCATCAAGGTGTGGCTTTTGAGACTACATACCATAGATGCATTGATCTCTAGGGACTCCATTTGTGTCAAACAACCATGGTGGTTATAAAGCCTAGAGAGCCGCTAGAATATGCAACTGCCACTTGGAGATAGGTGAACCTACGGTGTGACCGAAGCAGTTGCATCACCACACCCAACTAGAATGTGTGTGGGTCATCAAGGTGTGGTATTTGAGACTACATAACAACGGATGCACTGATCTGTAGGGATTCCATTTGTGTCAAACAACCATGGTGGTTATAAAGCCTAGAGAGCCCTTAGAATATGCAACTGCCACTTGGAGATGGGTGAACCTACAGTGTGACAGAAGCAGTTGCATCACCACACCCAACTGGAGTGTGTGTGGGTCATCAAGGTGTGGCTTTTGAGACAACATAACACAGATGCATTGATCTCTAGAGACTCTATTTGTGTCAAACAACCATGGTGGTCAGAAAGCCTAGAGAGCCCCTAGAATATGCAATTACCACATGGAGATGGGTGTACCTGTAGTGTGAGAGAAGCAGTTGCATCACCACACCCAACTAGAGTGTGTGTGGGTCATCAAGGTGTGGCTTCTGAGACTACATAACATAGATGCATTGATCTGTAGGGAATCCATTTGTGTCAAACAACCATGGTGGTCAGAAAGCCCAGAGAGCCCCTAGAATATGCAACTTCCACATGGAGATGGGTGAACCTGCATGGTGATAGAAGTTAGTTGCATTACCACACCCAACTGGAGTGTGTGTGGGTCATCAAGATGTGGCTTTTGAGACTACATAACACAGATGCATTGATCTGTAGGGACTCCATTTGTGTCAAACAACCATGGTTGTCAGAAATCCCAGAGCGCCCGTAGAATATGCAACTGCCACATGGAGATGGGTGAACCTGCAGTGTGACAGAAGCAGTTGCATCACCACACCCAACTGGAGTGTGTGTGGGTCATCAAGGTGTGGATTTTGAGACTACATAACACAGATGAATTGATCTGTAGGGACTCCTTTTGTGTCAAACAACCATGGGGGTAAGAAAGTGTAGAGAGCCCCTAGAATATGCAACTGCCACATGGAGATGGGTGAACCTGCAGTGTGACAGAAGCAGTTGCATCACCACACCCAACTTGAGTGTGTGTGGGTCGTCAAGGTGTGGCTTTTGAGACTACATAACATAGATGCATTGATCTGTAGGGACTCCATTTTTGTCAAACAACCATGGTGGTCAGAAATCCAGAGAGCCCCTAGAATATGCAACTGCCACATGGAGATGGGTGAACCTGCAATGTGACAGAAGCAGTTGCATCACCACACCCAAATGGAGTGTGTGTGGGTCATCAAGGTGTGGCTTTTGAGACTACATAACACAAACGCATTGATCTGTAGGGACTCCATTTGTGTCAAACAACCATGGTGGTCAAAAAGCCTAGAGAGCCCCTAGAATATGCAACTGCCACATGGAGATGGTGAACCTATAGTGTGACAGAAGTAGTTGCATCACCACAACCAACTGGAGTGTGTGTGGGTCATCAAGGTGTGGCTTTTGAGACTACATAACACAGATGCATTGATCTCTAGGGACTCCATTTGTGTCAAAGAACCATGGTGGTCAGAAATCGCAGAGAGCCCCTAGAATATGCAACTGCCACATTGAGATGGTGAACCTGCAGTGTGATAGAAGCAGTTGCATCACCACACCCAAGTGGAGTGTGTGTGGGTCAACAAGGTGTGGCTTTTGAGACTAGATAACACATATGCAGTGATCTCTTGCGACTCCATTGGTGTCAAACAACCGTGGTGGTCAGAAAGTCTAGAGAGCCCCTAGAATATGCAACTGCCACTTGGAGATGGGTGAACCTGCAGTGTGATAGAAGCAGTTGCATCACCACACCCAACTGGAGTGTGTGTGGGTCATCAAGGTGTGGCTTTTGAGACTACATACCATAGATGCATTGATCTCTAGGGACTCCATTTGTGTCAAACAACCATGGTGGTTATAAAGCCTAGAGAGCCGCTAGAATATGCAACTGCCACTTGGAGATAGGTGAACCTACGGTGTGACCGAAGCAGTTGCATCACCACACCCAACTAGAATGTGTGTGGGTCATCAAGGTGTGGTATTTGAGACTACATAACAACGGATGCACTGATCTGTAGGGATTCCATTTGTGTCAAACAACCATGGTGGTTATAAAGCCTAGAGAGCCCTTAGAATATGCAACTGCCACTTGGAGATGGGTGAACCTACAGTGTGACAGAAGCAGTTGCATCACCACACCCAACTGGAGTGTGTGTGGGTCATCAAGGTGTGGCTTTTGAGACAACATAACACAGATGCATTGATCTCTAGAGACTCTATGTGTGTCAAACAACCATGGTGGTCAGAAAGCCTAGAGAGCCCCTAGAATATGCAACTACCACATGGAGATGGGTGTACCTGTAGTGTGAGAGAAGCAGTTGCATCACCACACCCAACTAGAGTGTGTGTGGGTCATCAAGGTGTGGCTTCTGAGACTACATAACATAGATGCATTGATCTGTAGGGAATCCATTTGTGTCAAACAACCATGGTGGTCAGAAAGCCCAGAGAGCCCCTAGAATATGCAACTTCCACATGGAGATGGGTGAACCTGCATGGTGATAGAAGTTAGTTGCATTACCACACCCAACTGGAGTGTGTGTGGGTCATCAAGATGTGGCTTTTGAGACTACATAACACAGATGCATTGATCTGTAGGGACTCCATTTGTGTCAAACAACCATGGTTGTCAGAAATCCCAGAGCGCCCCTAGAATATGCAACTGCCACATGGAGATGGGTGAACCTGCAGTGTGACAGAAGCAGTTGCATCACCACACCCAACTGGAGTGTGTGTGGGTCATCAAGGTGTGGATTTTGAGACTACATAACACAGATGAATTGATCTGTAGGGACTCCTTTTGTGTCAAACAACCATGGGGGTAAGAAAGTGTAGAGAGCCCCTAGAATATGCAACTGCCACATGGAGATGGGTGAACCTGCAGTGTGACAGAAGCAGTTGCATCACCACACCCAACTTGAGTGTGTGTGGGTCGTCAAGGTGTGGCTTTTGAGACTACATAACATAGATGCATTGATCTGTAGGGACTCCATTTTTGTCAAACAACCATGGTGGTCAGAAATCCAGAGAGCCCCTAGAATATGCAACTGCCACATGGAGATGGGTGAACCTGCAATGTGACAGAAGCAGTTGCATCACCACACCCAAATGGAGTGTGTGTGGGTTATCAAGGTGTGGCTTTTGAGACTACATAACACAGATGCATTGATCTCTAGGGACTCCATTTGTGTCACACAACCATGGTGGTTATAAAGCCCAAAGAGCCCCTAGTATGTGCAACTACCACATGGAGATGGGTGAACCTGCAGCATGATAGAAGCAGTTGCGTCACCAGTCCCAACAGGAGTGTGTGTGGGTCATCAAGGTGTGGCTTTTGATACTACATAACACAGATGCATTGACCCCTTGGGACTCCATTTGTGTCAAACAACCATGGTGGTCAGAAAGTCTAGAGAGCCCCTAGAATATGCAACTGCCACATGGAGATGGGTGAACCTGCAGTGTGACAGAAGCAGTTGCATCACCACACCCAACTGGGGAGTGTGTGGGTCATCAAGGTGTGGCTTTTGAGATTACATACCACAGATGCATGGATCTCTAGGGACTCCATTTGTGTCAAACAACCATGGTGGTTATAATGCCTAGAGAGCCCCTAGAATATGCAACTGCCACTTGGAGATGGGTGAAGCTACGGTGTGACAGAAGCAGTTGCATCACCACACCCAACTGGAGTGTGTGTGGGTCATCAAGGTGTGGCTTTTGAGACTACATATCACAGATGCATTGATCTCAAGGGACTCCATTTGTGTCAAACAACCATGGTGGTTATAAAGTCCAAAGAGCCCCTAGAATATGGAACTGCCACATGGAGATGGGTGAACCTGCAGTATGATAGAAGCAGTTGCATCACCACACCCAACAGGAGTGTGTGTGGGTCATCAAGGTGTGGCTTTTGAGATTACATAACACATATGCATTGATCTGTAGGGACTCCATTTGTGTCAAACAACCAAGGTGGTTATAAAGCCAAGAGAGCCCCTAGAATATTCAACTGCCACTTGGAGATGGGTGAAGCTACGGTGTGACAGAAGCAGTTGCATGACCACACCCAACTGGAATGTGTGTGGGTCATCAAGGTGTGGCTTTTGAGACTACATATCATCAGATGCATTGATCTGTAGGGACTCCATTTGTGTCAAACAACCATGCTTGTCAGAAATCCCAGAGAGCCCCTAGAATATGCAACTGCCACATGGAGATGGGTGAACCTAGAGTGTGACAGAAGCAGTTGCATCACCACACCCAACTAGATTGGTTGTGGGTCATCAAGGTGTGGCTTTTCAGACTACATAACACAGATGCATTGATATGTAGGGACTCCATTTGTGTCAAACAACCATGGTGGTCAGAAAGCCCAGAGAGCCCCTAGAATATGCAACTGCCACATGGAGATGGGTGAACCTGTAGTGTGATAGAAGAAGTTGCATCACCACACCGAACTTGAGTGTGTGTGGCTCATTAAGGTGTGGCTTTTGAGACCACATAACACAGATGCATTGATCTGTAGGGACTCCATTTGTGTCAAACAACCATGGTGGTCAGAAAGCCCAAAGAGCCCCTAGAATATGCAACCGCCACATGGAGATGGGTGAACCTGCAGTGTGACAGAAGCAGTTACATCACCACACCCAACTGGGGTGTGTGTGGGTCATCAAGGTGTGGCTTTTGAGACTACATAACACAGATGCATTGATCTCTAGGGACTCCATTTGTGTCAAACAACCATGGTGGTCAGAAAGACCAGAGAGCCCATAGAATATGCAACTACCACATGGAGATGGGTGAACCTGCAGTGTGATAGAAGAAGTTGCATCACCACACCCAACTTGAGTGTGTGTGGCTCATTAAGGTGTGTATTTTGTGACCACATAACACAAATGCATTGATATCTAGGGACCCCATTTGTGTCAAACAACCATGGTGGTCAGAAAACCCAGAGAGCCCCTAGGATCCGCAACTGCCACATGGAAATGGGTGAACATGTAGTGTGATAGAAGAAGTTGCATCACCACACCCAAGTGGAGTGTTTGTGGGTCAACAATGTGTGGCTTTTGAGACTACATAAAACATATGCATTGATCTCTAGGGACTCCATTTGTGTCAAACAGCCATGGTGGTTAGAAAGCCCAGAGAGCCCCGAGAATATGCAACTGCCACATGAAGATGGGTGAAGCTGCAGTGTGATAGAAGCAGTTGCATCACCACACCCAACTGGAGTGTGTGTGTGTGTCATCAAGGTGTGGCTTTTGAGACTGCATAACACAGATGCATTGATCTGTAGGGACTCCAGTTGTGTCAAACAACCCTGGTGGCCAGAAAGCCCAGAGAGCCCCTAGAATATGCAACTGCCACATGGAGATGGGTGAACCTGCAGTGTGACAGAAGAACTTGCATCACCACACCCAACTAGAGTGTGTGTGGGTCATCAAGGTGTGGCTTTTGAGACTACATAACACAGATGCATTGATCTCTAGGGACTCCATTTGTGTCAAACAACCATCATGGTCAGAAATCCCAGAGAGCTCCTAGAATATGCAACTGCCACATGGAGATGGGTGAACCTGCAGTGTGACAGAAGTAGTTGCATCACCACACCCAACTAGAGTGTGTGTGGGTCATCAAGGTGTGGCTTTTGAGACTACATAACATAGATGCATTGATATGTAGGGACTCCATTTGTGTCAAATAACCATGGTGGTCAGAAATCCCAGAGAGCCCCTAGAATATGCAACTGCCACATGGAGATGGGTGAACCTGAAGTGTGACAGAAGCAGTTGCATCACCACACGCAACTACAGTGTGTGTGGGTCATCAATGTGTGGCTTTTGAGACTACATAACACAAATGCATTGATCTGTAGGTACTCCATTTGTGTCAAACCACCATGGTTGTCAGAAAGCCCATAGAGCCCCTAAAATATGCAATTGCCACATGGAGATGGGTGAACCTGCAGTGTGATAGAAGCAGTTTCATCACCACACCCAATAGGAGTGTGTGTGGGTCATCAAGGTGTGTCTTTTGATACTACATAACATAGATGCATTGATCTCTTGGGACTCCATTGGTGTCAAACAACCATGGTGGTCAGAAAGTCTAGAGAGCCCCTAGAATATGCAACTGCCACATGGAGATGGGTGAACCTTCACGGTGACAGAAGCAGTTGCATCACCACACCCAACTGGAGTGTGTGTTGGTCATCATGGTGTGGCTTTTGAGACTACATAACATAGATGCATAGATCTGTAGGGACTCCATTTGTGTCAAACAACCATGGTGGTCAGAAAGCCCAGAGAGCCCCTAGAATATGCATCTGCCACATGGAGATGGGAGAACCTGCCGCATGACAGAAGCAGTTGCATCACCACACCCAACTTGAGTGTGTGTGGCTCATTAAGGTGTGTATTTTGAGACCACATAACACATATGCATTAATCTCTAGGGACCCCATTTGTGTCAAACAACCATGGTGGTCAGAAAGCCAAGAGAGCCTCTAGAATATGCAACTACCACATGGAGATGGGTGAACCTGTAGTGTGACAGAAGAAGTTGCATCACCACACCCAAGTGGAGTGTGTGTGGGTCATCAAGGTGTGGCTTTTGAGACTACACAACACAGATGCATTGATCTCTAGGGACTCCATTTGTGTTAAAAAACCATGGTGGTCAGAAAGCCCAGAGAGCCCCTAGAATATGCAACTGCCACATGGAGATGGGTCAACCTGCAGTGTGACAGAAGCAGTTGCATCCCCACACCCAACTGGAGTGTGTGTGGGTCAACAAGGTGTTGCTTTTGAGACTACATAACACAGATGCATTGATATGTAGGGACTCCATTTGTGTCAAACAACCATGGTGGTCAGAAAGCCCAGAGAGCCCCTATAATATGCAACTGCCACATGGAGATGGGTGAACCTGTAGTGTCACAGAAGCAGTTGCATCGCCATACCCAACTGTAGTGTGTGTGGGTCATCAAGGTGTGGCTTTTGAGACTACATAATACATATGCTTTGATCTGTAGGGACTCCATTTGTGTCAAACGACCATGGTGGTCAGAAAGCCCAGAGAGCCCCTAGAATATGCAACTGCCACATGGAGAAGGGTGAACCTGCAGAGTGATAGAAGAAGTTGCATCACCACACCCAACTGGAGTGTGTGTGGGTTATTAAAGCGTGGCTTTTGAGACTACATAACACAGATGCATTGATCTCTAGGGACCCCATTTGTGTGAAACAACCATGATGGTCAGAAAACCTAGAGAGCCCCTAGAATATGCAACTACCCCATGGAGATGAGTGAACCTGCAGTGTGAAAGAAGCAATTGCATCACCACACCCTAGTGGAGTGTGTATGGGTCATCAAGGTGTGGCTTTTGAGACTACACAACACAGATGCATTGATCTCTAGGGACTCCATTTGTGTTAAAGAACCATGGTGGTCAGAAAGCCCAGAGAGCCCCTAGAATATGCTACTGCCACATGGAGATGGGTGAACCTGAAGTGTGACAGAAGCAGTTGCATCTCCACACCCAACTTGAGTGCGTGTGGGTCATCAAGGTGTGGCTTCTAAGACTACATAACACAAATGCATTGATCTCTAGGGAATCCATTTATGTCCAACAACCATGGTGGTCAGAAAGCCTAGAGAGCCCCTAGAATATGCAACTGCCACATGGAGAGGGGTGAACCTGCAGTGTGATAGAAGCAGTTGCATCACCACACCTAACTCGAGTTTGTGTGTGTCATTAAGGTGTGGCTTTTGAGACTACATAACATAGATGCATTGATCTCTAGGGATTCCTGTAGTGACCTCAGATCGGTAAGGATCCTAAGTCCCTGTGATTAACATGCTAGTCCCTGGATCAATAGCTAGCACTCACAGTCGATGAAATATCATGTAAAACACAAGTCTTTATTACATGAATCGAATAATCCAGAGTTTACATTATTACAACAGAAGCGATACAAATATAACTTGGAGTCCCATCAATGCCACAGGCAGGTTGAGTGAAGACCCGCGATCCTAGCGCACCTTTCAACGATCTCTGAAATTCTGCACATGAAACGTGCAGCCAACAAGTTGGGTCAATACTTTGAATGTATTGGCAAATTACACCAAGGAGAGAAAAGTCTATCTCTACATGCAAGGCTAGTATAGGCTGTAGAGTTCATTTGCTCAAAGCTAGTTTTCTTAAGTAGAGAGAAGAAGAGAGGATTGTCCTACTTTGTAAACATTTGCTTTGATAAAATAAGGTCGAGTGACACACGAGGATATTACGCACCAAGTGTCCAAAGAACCAAACACTTGGATATTACGCACCAAGCGTCACTTGGATATTATACACCAAGTTCCCAAATTCCCACCCATTAGCGATATTACGCACGCCATGGGGTTTCAAAACTTTGTTTTAGAAAAGAGAGAGGAAGATCCTTCAGAGGCTCCATCCTTCAGACGCTCATTGTTGTTCTGTTACCGTGAACACGGCTGATCGATCAGATTGCAATACTCTCGAGAGTTTGTGCACTTTACCCACAATCCACGATCAAGTCCTTTTACAGACAAGACCATGGCGAGGCTTTCCCTTAGTAGCCCCTCTACCTTCCGGATCCAACCGTGCCCAGAATCCTCCAAATGTTGGTACCCAGGTGAGGTTTCCCACTAAGTACTAGGCCAAGACAGAGCCCATAATGTATTGTGGTTGCACTGGAAGCTTCTGAATTCTGAAACATGGCAGACTTCTTTGATTCCTGGGCGGCCGTCCTCCACCAAATTCACACTCGTTGACCCGACAACCATTCCGCCCAGAAGAAAACTTAGTTTTATTTTGAAGTGGATTTGAGGAGAAAAGTTTGCTCAAGAGAGCCTTTATACTTAGAAAAATTCATTGTCTTTCGAACCCCCCAACGGTACTTTGTATATATAGCATAGCAAGCAATACTTAGTAAAAATAGGGGTAACCTATTAGGATGGGAATCCTAAGTATAGAGCTACTCATGGCATACTACAAAATCATCGCACTTGCAAATTAATACTAAGGAAAAATTCTACTAGAATATCCTACACATGCATACTACAGAATTTTGAAGATCACATGCATAGAATCAAAATTGGGACAAAATTATGAACAAGTGGTGTAACTTTCCTTATGTTGATAATATGGGTGTTAGAATGTATTTCTCCGCAGCAATCGCACTCTCCGAACAATCTAATACAAGGACAAGGTAGTTCCAATCAAAACAATTGCAACATAGCAAACACAACAAGAACGATCAAAAACATGCATGATGGTTTAATAAGTCATAATGGTTGTAATTAGTTCTCTGAACAATACTACAACACATGATGCATGCAGGAGATCATTTAATGCAATAGGATATCTATTATTAATACTTGATTGCCAATCTAGGGGTTTTAATAGTTCTGTTGCAACTTCTGTACTAATTGCCGTATTAAATTTGTATCTAAAGTGTACTGGATATAGGGCATCAATACGATTCAGTAGCAATTGGATTCAACTTAATCGGAGTTATAAATCCTTTCTTATGATTTAAATAGTGTTTAACGGAGTTTAAATCATTTAAACAATTTCTGTTGTCTAAAAATCAAACTAAACACAGATCTGTAATCTACATGATAATGTGATTCCAGAGACATATTATTCATATTTTTCTAAGTTATAAATTATTTACTATGAATTTAATACTATAAAAGTCCATTAAAACTATTTAAATCACTACAGCAATTTTACACTGCAAAAATTTGGATCTAACAGCATATTAATGTTTTATATGAAATTATGAATCCATAGACACTTTATTTGTATTTTTAGGATCTACAGATAATTTACTATGATTTATTATGTCTAAAAAGCTCATTAAACCATTTAATTTATTACAGTAATTATGTACCGTAAAAGTTATATCTAATCTTGTATTATTGTTCTACACAATTTTATGAATCCAACCATATATTATTTATAATTTTTGGGCATGTATTCAATTTTATATGAATTTTACAAGATTGGACATAATTCTGGCTATTTTAAATCAATTTCAATTATGCAGGGAATATTCCAGGGAATATGCTTTGCCACGTGGACAGTGACTGGGCGCTGACCTGGCGGTGACTGGGACGATGACACGGCGTTGACGGAACTTGCTGACTGGGCGTCACACAGCACACCCTGATTGGAGGATACCGGTTGGGCCTCGATCTAATCTGGAGCGTCCGTCTCAGATCCGATGGATGGAAACCAACCCTGCTGGCTCACCGGCCCGGTCGACGGCGAGCGGCGGCGAGCGGCTCAGACGGCGATGTTAGGCAGTGCTCCGGCGAGTTCCTAGGATGTCGGAGTAGATGACGGGGTGCGTCGCGTTAACACGATCTCCCGGGTACCCTCAGTGACTTCCCTTGCTTCCTCCAGCGACTGAGTCGGTCGGATGGAGCTCCATGGCGCCTGTGGTACTCCGGCAACGAATTTGGCAGCCTACGGTGTTCCTGCGAGAGGGAAAACAGAACAGGGTGAAGCGGTGCTCCAAGGGGAAGGGATCTAGGGAGAGAACAGGGCACGGGGTGGACCAGACCGTGCTCTACCTCGAGCTCCCGTGAGCAACATTGGCGCGGCATCGGCGAGATCTGAATCGGCTCAGGGCTAGGGTTTCCAGGGTTTTTTTTGAAAGGGAAAAAGGCTTGCAAGGACGGGGGATTATATGGGGGTCCAGCCTTGTACAAGGGGGCAACAAATCGGGCGTGAATCGGACGGAATCCTCGCAGAAATTGGTTCGGGAGCAGGTCGTGTTCTTGTCGGTCTCTTGCGCCGGAGGAGGAAGATGACATGTGGGGTCCACGCGTCAGCGGGCGCGGGAGAGGAGGCGGGCTAGTGTTGGGCCGGCCCGTTGGCAGGGCTGGCGCACTGCGCGCTGCTCGCGGCGGTAGGGAGGGATGGGCCGGCTAGGGCTGGTCCGGTTAGGTTAGTTGTTTCCCTTTTTTTTCTGTAGTCTTTTTATTTTATTCTTTTTCTGTTTTTCCTTTATAACTTTTGTTTTAGGGCTCCAAATTGAACCAAATCAATTTCTAGAAATTTATAAATTCAAAACACACCTTTAAGGATGTATAGAATATGGTTTTTCCAAAGTTGAAAAAATATCCATAATGCCATTTGCTTACAAGGCATTACTATTATTTCTTATGTTAAACATAACTTTTGTATTATAACAGCAAAATGACTCAAATAAGTTTCTGTTGTTTTCCAAAATTGATATCTGTAGGTATACATCATTTATGAATTCTATTTCTTAATTGTTACTATGGACAAATCCATAGCTCAAGGGTTGTACCTAGAATGGGAAAATCCCATTTAGGGCTTTGATTTTTCTTTTAGGCAATACTAAATTTTTCTTAGGGTTTATATGCAATGATGGTCATGCATGCTTAATGATTTTGAATTTTGAAATCTTGCACACCAGCTCGAAAATCCATAATAAATCCATGCCCTTTTGCCTATATGGCTACTTAGGTCTTAACAAAACAATATAAGATTTTGAATTCATGGTTGAGAGGATTTTCTATTCAAAAAGTTTCTTCTGTTTGAGAATTTTCAACAAAGTCAAACAATCAATCAATCTTATTTATTTGTTTCACATTCCAAAATTAGGAGAATTTTGGGATGTGACAGACTACCACCCTTAAAAGAAATCTCGTCCCGAGATTTGGGAAGGCTAGAAAGAAGGTAAGGTTCGGGGTCCTTTAGGATGCTACCACCCTTAAAAGAAATTGACTAGGTCACTTCTCGAAGATTCACTTAGCTCAGATTGGTTCTCCTAAGAGAGGTCTTCTATTGCTATTACCATCGTCGTTTTTATCCTTTCCAGCTACATTCACATGTTTTGGACAATTATCAGCATAATGCCCAGGATTGTGACACTGGAAGCATAGGACTTTTGCTTAGATCCTTCCTCCTTTTTGGCAAGGACATCCCGTCTTGTGGTTCTTCATGCTTTACCTCAACATTTGGAAGCCTTGATCGTTTCCTTGAGCCAGTTTGGGGAAAGTGGGCATTCCTTTCATATGTCGAGTATTGCGAAGTGATGACTTTGGGTGCGGTGTCTAGAGTCTTGAATCCATTCCTTGTATTTGTCGTTTCCTCACGGAGCTTCATGAGGTCTTGGCGCATTCCGTCTCTGACTTGTTGATTCAGTTGATGTACCACCGGGTAGAGGTGCATTGAGCGGGGTTGTGATTGGTCCCTTCGCATAGGAAGAATGTAACTTGAGAGGTGGGACATTCTTCTGATGGGTGCCTTCCTTCACAGTAGGGGCGCTGATCATGATGCTCCTTGGTGATATGCCCTATTTCTCCATAGATCGTGCAAGCTAAATGTTTTAGGACTTCAACTTCTTGGATTTTTGGTATACGAGACGAGATTGAAGTAGAACCACTTTAAATTCTTCCTAAGATATCACCCCTTGATGATCATCAATGGTGTGTTGCATCTCCCACCCGATTGCAGCGTCGTCCTTTAGGAATTGGGTGGCATAATGAAGCATTCTGTTGACTTCAATGTTGGCATCCTTCATTCTTTCTTCAACCTGGAGCATCCACTTCTTTGCATCGGCGTGGCTCTTACACTTGTGGAGTTGAGTTCCTTGTCCTCCTTATTGATATGATCCCTCCATCGAGTTGACCAAGGTTTAGAGTAGGAATGAATGGAGTATGGAAGAAGAAGAATAACCCATACAATAATTTTTTTTATTTAGAAAATAGGTTTTCATTAGCTATGGTAATAACCATACAAGATAGCAAACAATTTGTCACATCTATATTTAGCGAATCTTACCCGGGTTTGGTTCCTAATAGGTCACTTGGAATCTTCGAGGCTTCGAGTCTCCAAAAGTCTCCGTGCTCTTGATAGTCTTCATGTTCTTCGTAATCTTCAATCTTTCGAGTTCTTCAGTTAATAACATTGACTTAAGGCCTTTGAAGTCTTTAATCTCGTAGCTTCAGTCTTGGAACATCTTTCATGGAGGTCTTCAAGTCCTGACTTAATCGAAATATTGAGATGATCTTCTTTGAAAAGGTAGTCTTGAGAGAGAAGTTTCTTCTTGAAGTGCATAATGGACATCTCTAATGTTGAAAGGAAGAGGCTTAAGAAATTTTAAAACCCCAAAGGTAGATGATGAGAAGTATGAGAGTTTTCTGAAATAACTTAGAAAATATTTGTCCTAAGGTTTTTCCATGTCTAGGGTCACGATCTACAGTCAACTTATGCTCTGATACCATCTGTAGTGACCTCGGATCGGTAAGGATCCTAAGTCCCTGTGATTAACATGCTAGTCCCTAGATCAATAGCTAGCACTCACAGTCGATGAAATATCATGTAAAACACAAGTCTTTATTACATGAATCGAATAATCCAGAGTTTACATTATTACAACAGAAGCGATACAAATACAACTTGAAGTCCCATCAATGCCACATGCAGGTTGAGTGAAGACCCGCGATCCTAGCGCACCTTTCAACGATCTCTGAAATTCTGCACATGAAACGTGCAGCCAACAAGTTGGGTCAATACTCTGAACGTATTGGCAAATTACACCAAGGAGAGAAAAGTCTATCTCTACATGCAAGGCTGGTATAGGCTGTAGAGTTCATTTGCTCAAAGCTAGTTTTCTTAAGTAGAGAGAAGAAGAGAGGATTGTCCTACTTTGTAAACATTTGCTTTGATAAAATAAGGTCGAGTGGCACACGAGGATATTACGCACCAAGTGTCCAAACAACCAAACACTTGGATATTACGCACCAAGCGTCACTTGGATATTACACACCAAGTTCCCAAATTCCCACCCATTGGCGATATTACGCACGCCATGGGGTTTCAAAACTTTGTTTTAGAAAAGAGAGAGGAAGATCCTTCAGAGGCTCCATCCTTCAGACGCTCATTGTTGTTCTGTTACCATGAACACGGCTGATCGATCAGATTGCAATACTCTCTCGAGAGTTTGTGCACTTTACCCACAATCCATGATCAAGTCCTTTTACAGACAAGACCATGGCGAGGCTTTCCCTTAGTAGCCCCTCTACCTTCCGGATCCAACCGTGCCCAGAATCCTCCAAATGTTGGTACCCAGGTGAGGTTTCCCACTAAGTACTAGGCCAAGACAGAGCCCATAATGTATTGTGGTTGCACTGGAAGCTTCTGAATTCTGAAACATGGCAGACTTCTTTGATTCCTGGGCGGCCGTCCTCCACCAAATTCACACTCGTTGACCCGACAACCATTCCGCCCAGAAGAAAACTTAGTTTTATTTTGAAGTGGATTTGAGGAGAAAAGTTTGCTCAAGAGAGCCTTTATACTTAGAAAAATTCATTGTCTTTCGAACCCCCCAACTGTACTTTGTATATATAGCATAGCAAGCAATACTTAGCAAAAACAGGGGTAACCTATTAGGATGGGAATCCTAAGTATAGAGCTACTCATGGCATACTACAAAATCATCGCACTTGCAAAATAATACTAAGGAAAAATTCTACTAGAATATCCTACACATGCATACTACAGAATTTTGAAGATCACATGCATAGAATCAAAACTGGGACAAAATTATGAACAAGTGGTGTAACTTGCCTTATGTTGATAATAAGGGTGTTAGAATGTATTTCTCCGCAGCAATTGCACTCTCCGAACAATCTAATACGAGGACAAGGTAGTTCCAATCAAAACAATTGCAACATAGCAAACACAACAAGAACGATCAAAAACATGCATGATGGTTTAATAAGTCATAATGGTTGTAATTAGTTCTCTGAACAATACTACAACTCATGATGCATGCAGGAGATCATTTAATGCAATAGGATATCTATTATTAATACTTGATTGCCAATCTAGGGGTTTTAATAGTTCTGTTGAAACTTCTGTACTAATTGCCGTATTAAATTTGTATCTAAAGTGTACTGGATATAGGGCATTAATACGAACCAGTAGCAATTGGATTCAACTTAATCGGAGTTATAAATCCTTTCTTATGATTTAAATAGTGTTTAATGGAGTTTAAATCATTTAAACAATTTCTTTTGTCTAAAAATCAAACTAAACACAGATCTGTAATCTACATGATAATGTGATTCCAGAGACATATTATTCATATTTTTCTGAGTTATAAATTATTTACTATGAATTTAATACTCTAAAAGTCCATTAATGTTTTATATGAAATTATGAATCCATAGACACTTTATTTGTATTTTTAGGATCTACAGATAATTAACTATGATTTATTATGTCTAAAAAGCTCATTAAACCATTTAATTTATTACAGTAAATATGTACTGTAAAAGTTATATCTAATCTCGTATTATTGTACTACACAATTTTATGAATCCAACCATATATTATTTATAATTTTTGGGCATGTATTCAATTTTATATGAATTTTAAAATATTGGACATAATTCTAGCTATTTTAAATCAATTTCAATTATGCAGGGAATATTCCAGGGAATATGCTTTGCCACGTGGACAGTGACTGGGCGCTGACCTGGCGGTGACTGGGACGATGACACGGCGTTGACGGAACTTGCTGACTGGGCGACACACGGCACACCCTGATTGGAGGATACCGGTTGGGCCTCGATCTAATCTGGAGCGTCCGTCTCAGATCCGATGGATGGAAACCAACCCTGCTGGCTCACCGGCCCGGTCGACGGCGAGCGGCGGCGAGCGGCTCAGACGGCGACGTTAGGCAGTGCTCCGGCGAGTTCCCAGGACGTCGGAGTAGATGACGGGGTGCGTCGCGTTAACACGATCTCGCGGGTACCCTCAGTGACTTCCCTTGCTTCCTCCAGCGACTGAGTCGGTCGGATGGAGCTCCATGGCGCCTGTGGTACTCCGGCGACGAATTCGGTGGCCTACGGTGTTCCTGCGAGAGGGAAAACAGAACAGGGTGAAGCGGTGCTCCAAGGGGAAGCGATCTAGGGAGAGAACAGGGCATGGGGTGGACCAGACCGTGCTCTACCTCGAGCTCCCGTGAGCAACAATGGCGCGGCATCGGCGAGATCTGAATCGGCTCAGGGCTAGGGTTTCCAGGGTTTTTTTTGAAAGGGAAAAAGGCTTGCAAGGACGGGGGATTATATGGGGGTCCAGCCTTGTACAAGGGGGCAACAAATCGGGCGTGAATCGGACGGAATCCTCGCAGAAATTGGTTCGGGAGCAGGTCGTGTTCTTGCCGGTCTCTTGCGCCGGAGGAGGAAGATGACATGTGGGGTCCACGCATCAGCGGGTGCGGGAGAGGAGGCGGGCTAGTGTTGGGCCGGCCCGTTGGCAGGGCTGGCGCACTGCGCGCTTCTCGCGGCGGTAGGGAGGGATGGGCCGGCTAGGGCTGGTCCGGTTAGGTTAGTTGTTTCCCTTTTTTTCTGTAGTCTTTTTCTTTTATTCTTTTTCTGTTTTTCCTTTATAACTTTTGTTTTAGGGCTCCAAATTGAACCAAATCAATTTCTAGAAATTTATAAATTCAAAACACACCTTTAAGGATGTATAGAATATGGTTTTTCCAAAGTTGAAAAACTATCCATAATGCCATTTGCTTACAAGGCATTACTATTATTTCTTATGTTAAACATACCTTTTGTATTATAGCAGCAAAATGACTCAAATAAGTTTTTGTTGTTTTCCAAAATTGATATCTGTAGGTATACATCATTTATGAATTCTATTTCTTAATTGTTACTATGGTCAAATCCATAGCTCAAGGGTTGTACCTAGAATGGGAAAATCCCATTTAGGGCTTTGATTTTTCTATTAGGCAATACTAAATTTTTCATAGGGTTTATATGCAATGATGGTCATGCATGCTTAATGATTTTGAATTTTGAAATCTTGCACACCAGCTCAAAAATCCATAATCAATCCATGCCCTTTTGCCT
The DNA here is from genome assembly GCA_916181665.1 of Avena sativa. Taxonomy (NCBI): domain Eukaryota; kingdom Viridiplantae; phylum Streptophyta; class Magnoliopsida; order Poales; family Poaceae; genus Avena; species Avena sativa. Next base: position 328,958,400 of record OV702289.1, read on the forward strand.
ATATGGCTACTTAGGTCTTAACAAAAGAATATAAGATTTTGAATTCATGGTTGAGAGGATTTTCTATTCAAAAAGTTTCTTCTCTTTGAGAATTTTCAACAAAGTCAAACAATCAATCAATCTTATTTATTTGTTTCACATTCCAAAATTAGGAGAATTTTGGGATGTGACAATTCCATTTGTGTCAAACAACCATGGTGGTCAGAAAGCCCAGAGAGCCCCTAGAATATGCAACTGCCCCATGGAGATGGGTGAATCTGCAGTGTGACAGAAGCAGTTGCATCACCACACCCAACTGGAGTGTGTGTGGGTCATCAAGTTGTGGCTTTTGAGACTACATAACACAGATGCATTGATCTGTAGGGACTCCATTTGTGTCAAACAACCATGGTGGTCAGAAAGCCCAGAGAGCCCCTAGAATATTCAACTGCCACATTGAATGGGTGAACCTGCAGCATGACAGAAGCAGTTGCATCACCACACCCAACTGAAGTGAGTGTGGGTCATCAAGGTGTGGCTTTTGAGACTACATAACATAGATGCATTGATCTCTAGGGACTCCATTTGTGTCAAACTGCCATGGTGGTCAGAAAGCCTAGGGAGACCCTACAATATACAACTGCCACATGGAGATGGGTGAACATGCAGTGTGACAGAAGCAGTTGCATCACTACACCCACTGGAGTGTGTGTGGGTTTTCATGGTGTGGATTTTGAGACTACATAACATAGAGGCATTGATCTGTAGGGACTCCATTTGTGTCAAACAACCATGGTGGTCAGCAAGCCCAAAGAGCCCCTAAAATATGCAACTGCCACATGGAGATGGGTGAACCTGCAGTGTGACAGAAGCAATTGCATCACCACACCCAACTGGAGTGTGTGTGGGTCATCAAGGTGTGGCTTTTGAGACTACATAACACAGATGCATTGATATGTAGGGACTCCATTTGTGTCAAACAACCATGGTGGTCAGCAAGCCCAGAGAGCCCCTAGAATATGCAACTGCCACATGGAGATGGGTGAACCTGCAGTGTGACAGAAGCAATTGCATCACCACACCCAACTGGAGTGTGTGTGGGTCATCAAGGTGTGGCTTTTGAGACTACATAACACAGATGCATTGGTATGTAGGGACTCCATTTGTGTCAAACAACCATGGTGGTCAGAAAGCCCAGAGAGACCCTAGAATATGCAACTGCCCCATGGAGATGGGTGAACCTGAAATGTGACAGAAGCAGTTGTATCACCACACCCAACTGGAGTGTGTGTGGGTCACCAAAGGTGTGTCTTTTGAGACTACATAACATAGATGCATTGATCTGTAGGGACTCCATTTGTGTCAAACAACCATGGTGGTCAGAAAGCCTAGAGAGCCCCTAGAATATGCAACTGCCACATTGAGATGGGTGAACCTGCAGTGTGACAGAAGCAGTTGCATCACCACACCCAACTAGAGTGTATGTGGGTCATCCAGGTGTGGCTTTTGAGACTACATAACACAGATGCATTGATCTGTAGGGACTCCATTTGTGTTAAACAACCATGTTGGTTAGAAATCCCAGAGAGCCCCTAGAATATGCAACTGCCACATGAAGATGGGTGAACCTGTAGTGTGACAGAAGCAGTTGCATCACCACACCCAACTGGAGTGTGTGTGGGTCATCAAGGTGTGGCTTTTGGGACTACATAACACATATGCATTGATCTCTAGGGATTCCATTTGTGTCAAACAACCATGGTGGTTAGAAAGCCCAGAGAGCCCCTAGAATATGCAACTTCCCCATGGAGATGGGTGAACCTGCAGTGTGACAGAAGAAGTTGCATCACCACACCCAACTGGAGTGTGTGTGGGTCATCAAGCTGTGGCTTTTGAGACTACATAACACATATGCATTGATCTGTAGGGACTCCAGTTCTGTCAAACAACCATGGTGGCCAGAAAGCCCAGAGAGCCCCTAGAATATGCAACTGCCACATGGAGATGGGTGAACCTACAGTGTGACAGAAGCAGTTGCATCACCACACCAAACTAGAGTGTGTGTGGGTCATCAAGGTGTATCTTTTGAGACTACATAACACATATGCATTGATATGTAGGGACTCCAGTTGTGTCAAACAACCATGGTGGTCAGAAAGCCCAGAGAGCCCCTAGAATATGCAACAGCCCCATGGAGATGGGTGAACCTGCAGTGTGACAGAAGCAATTGCATCACCACACCCAACTGGAGTGTGTGTGGGTCATCAAGGTGTGGCTTTTGAGACTACATAACACAGATGCATTGATATGTAGGGACTCCATTTGTGTCAAACAACCATGGTGGTCAGCAAGCCAAGAGAGCCCCTAGAATATGCAACTGCCACATGGAGATGGGTGAACATGCAGTGTGACAGAAGAAATTGCATCACCACACCCAACTGGAGTGTGTGTGGGTCATCAAGGTGTGGCTTTTGAGACTACATAACACAGATGCATTGGTATGTAGGGACTCCATTTGTGTCAAACAACCATGGTGGTCAGAAAGCCCAGAGAGACCCTAGAATATGCAACTGCCCCATGGAGATGGGTGAACCTGAAATGTGACAGAAGCAGTTGTATCACCACACCCAACTGGAGTGTGTGTGGGTCACCAAAGGTGTGGCTTTTGAGACTACATAACATAGATGCATTGATCTGTAGGGACTCCATTTGTGTCAAACAACCATGGTGGTCAGAAAGCCTAGAGAGCCCCTAGAATATGCAACTGCCACATGGAGATGGGTGAACCTGCAGTGTGACAGAAGCAGTTGCATCACCACACCCAACTAGAGTGTATGTGGGTCATCCATGTGTGGCTTTTGAGACTACATAACACAGATGCATTGATCTGTAGGGACTCCATTTGTGTTAAACAACCATGTTGGTTAGAAATCCCAGAGAGCCCCTAGAATATGCAACTGCCACATGAAGATGGGTGAACCTATAGTGTGACAGAAGCAGTTGCATCACCACACCCAACTGGAGTGTGTGTGGGTCATCAAGGTGTGGCTTTTGAGACTACATAACACAGATGCATTGATCTCTAGGGATTCCATTTGTGTCAAACAACCATGGTGGTTAGAAAGCCCAGAGAGCCCCTAGAATATGCAACTTCCCCACGGAGATGGGTGAACCTGCAGTGTGACAGAAGAAGTTGCATCACCACACCCAACTGGAGTGTGTGTGGGTCATCAAGGTGTGGCTTTTGAGACTACATAACACATATGCATTGATCTGTAGGGACTCCAGTTGTGTCAAACAACCATGGTGGCCAGAAAGCCCAGAGAGCCCCTAGAATATGCAACTGCCACATGGAGATGGGTGAACCTACAGTGTGACAGAAGCAGTTGTATCACCACACCAAACTAGAGTGTGTGTGGGTCATCAAGGTTTATCTTTTGAGACTACGTAACACATATGCATTGATCTGTAGGGACTCCAGTTGTGTCAAACAACCATGGTGGTCAGAAAGCCGAGAGAGCCCCTAGAATATGCAACTGCCCCATGGAGATGGGTGAATCTGAAGTGTGACAGAAGCATTTGCATCACCACACCCAACTGGAGTGTGTGTGGGTCATCAAGGTGTGGCTTTTGAGACTACATAACACAAATGCATTGATCTGTAGGGACTCCATTTGTGTCAAACAACCATGGTGGTCAGAAAGCCAGAGAGCCCCAAGAATATGCAACTGCCACATGGAGATGGGTGAACCTACAGTGTGACAGAAGCAGTTGCATCACCACACCCAACTGGAGTGTGTGTGGGTCATCAAGGTGTGGATTTTGAGACTACATAACACAGATGCATTGATCTGTAGGGAATCCATTTGTGTTAAACAACCATGGTGGTTAGAAAGCCCAGAGAGCCCCTAGAATATGTAACTACCACATGAAGATGGGTGAACCTGTAGTGTGATAGAAGCAGTTGCATCACCACACCCAACTGGAGTATGTGTGGATCATCAAGGTGTGGCTTTTGAGACTACATAACACATATGCATTGATCTGTAGGGACTCCATTTGTGTCAAACAACCATGGTGGTCGGAAAGCCCAGAGAGCCCCTAGAATATGCAACTGCCACATGGAGATGGGTGAACCTGAAATGTGACAGCAGCAGTTGTATCACCACAACCAACTGGAGTGTGTGTGGGTCAACAAAGGTGTGGCTTTTGAGACTACATAACATAGATGCATTGATCTGTAGGGACTCCATTTGTGTCAAACAACCATGGTGGTCAGAAAGCCTAGAGAGCCCCTAGATATGCAACTGCCACATGGAGATGGGTGAACCTGCAGTGTGACAGAAGCAGTTGCATCACCACACCCAACTAGAGTGTATGTGGGTCATCCAGGTGTGGCTTTTGAGACTACATAACACAGATGCATTGATCTGTAGGGACTCCATTTGTGTTAAACAACCATGTTGGTTAGAAATCCCAGAGAGCCCCTAGAATATGCAACTGCCACATGAAGATGGGTGAACCTGTAGTGTGACAGAAGCAGTTGCATCACCACACCCAACTGGAGTGTGTGTGGGTCATCAAGGTGTGGCTTTTTGAGACTACATAACACAGATGCATTGATCTCTAGGGATTCCATTTGTGTCAAACAACCATGGTGGTTAGAAAGCCCACAGAGCCCCTAGAATATGCAACTTCCCCATGGAGATGGGTGAACCTGCAGTGTGACAGAAGAAGTTGCATCACCACACCCAACTGGAGTGTGTGTGGGTCATCAAGGTGTGGCTTTTGAGACTACATAACACATATGCATTGATCTGTAGGGACTCCAGTTGTGTCAAACAACCATGGTGGCCAGAAAGCCCAGAGAGCCCCTAGAATATGCAACTGCCACATGGAGATGGGTTAACCTACAGTGTGATAGAAGCAGTTGCATCACCACACCAAACTAGAGTGTGTGTGGGTCATCAAGGTGTATCTTTTGAGACTACATAACACATATGCATTGATCTGTAGGGACTCCAGTTGTGTCAAACAACCATGGTGGTCAGAAAGCCCAGAGAGCCCCTAGAATATGCAACTGCCCCATGGAGATGGGTGAATCTGCAGTGTGACAAGCAGTTGCATCACCACACCCAACTGGAGTGTGTGTGGGTCATCAAGGTGTGGCTTTTGAGACTACATAACACAAATGCATTGATCTGTAGGGACTCCATTTGTGTCAAACAACCATGGTGGTCAGAAAGCCAGAGAGCCCCAAGAATATGCAACTGCCACATGGAGATGGGTGAACCTACAGTGTGACAGAAGCAGTTGCATCACCACACCCAACTGGAGTGTGTGTGGGTCATCAAGGTGTGGCTTTTGAGACTACATAACACAGATGCATTGATCTGTAGGGAATCCATTTGTGTTAAACAACCATGGTGGTTAGAAAGCCCAGAGAGCCCCTAGAATATGTAACTACTACATGAAGATGGGTGAACCTGCAGTGTGATAGAAGCAGTTGCATCACCACACCCAACTGGAGTATGTGTGGATCATCAAGGTGTGGCTTTTGAGACTACATAACACAGATGCATTGATCTGTAGGGACTCCATTTGTGTCAAACAACCATGGTGGTCGGAAAGCCCAGAGAGCCCCTAGAATATGCACCTGCCACATGGAGATGGGTGAACCTGAAATGTGACAGAAGCAGTTGTATCACCACAACCAACTCGAGTGTGTGTGGGTCACCAAAGGTGTGGCTTTTGAGACTACATAACATAGATGCATTGATCTGTAGGGACTCCATTTGTGTCAAACAACCATGGTGGTCAGAAAGCCTAGAGAGCCCCTAGAATATGCAACTGCCACATTGAGATGGGTGAACCTGCAGTGTGACAGAAGCAGTTGCATCACCACACCCAACTAGAGTGTATGTGGGTCATCCAGGTGTGGCTTTTGAGACTACATAACACAGATGCATTGATCTGTAGGGACTCCATTTGTGTTAAACAACCATGGTGGTTAGAAAGCCCAGAGAGCCCCTAGAATATGCAACTGCCATATGAAGATGGGTGAACCTGTAGTGTGACAGAAGCAGTTGCATCACCACACCCAACTGGAGTGTGTGTGGGTCATCAAGGTGTGGCTTTTGAGACTACATAACACAAATGCATTGATCTGTAGGGACTCCATTTGTGTCAAACAACCATGGTGGTCAGAAAGCCAGAGAGCCCCTAGAATATGCAACTGCCACATGGAGATGGGTGAACCTATAGTGTGACAGAAGCAGTTGCATCTCCACACCCAACTGGAGTGTGTGTGGGTCATCAAGGTGTGGCTTTTGAGACTACATAACACAGATGCATTGATCTGTAGGGACTCCATTTGTGTTAAACAACCATGGTGGTTAGAGAGCCCCTAGAATATGTAACTACCACATGAAGATGGGTGAACCTGCAGTGTGATAGAAGCAGTTGCATCACCACACCCAACTGGAGTATGTGTGGATCATCAAGGTGTGGCTTTTGAGACTACATAACACAGATGCATTGATCTGTAGGGACTCCATTTGTGTCAAACAACCATGGTGGTCGGAAAGCCCAAAGAGCCCCTAGAATATGCAACTGCCACATGGAGATGGGTGAACCTGCAGTGTGACAGAAGCAGTTGCATCAGCACACCCAACTAGAGTGTGTGTGGGTCATCAAGGTGTGTCTTTTGAGATTACATAACACAGATGCATTGATTTTTAGGGACTGCATTTGTGTCAAACAACCATGGTGGTCAGAAAGCCCAGAGAGCCCCTAGAATATGCAACTACCACATGGAGATGGGTGAGCCTTCAGTGTGACAGAAGAAGTTGCATCACCACACCCAACTGGAGTGTGTGTGGGTCATCAAGGTGTGTCTTTTGAGACTTAATAACACGGATGCATTGATATCTAGGGACCCCATTTGTGTCAAACAACAATGGTGGTCAGCAAGCCCAGAGAGCCCCTAGAATATGCAACTGCCACATGGAGATGGGTGAACCTGCAGTGTGACAGAAGCAGTTGCATCACCACACCCAACTAGAGTGTGTGTGGGTCATCAAGGTGTGGCTTTTGAGACTACATAACATAGATGCATTGATATGTAGGGACTCCATTTGTGTCAAACAACCATGGTGGTTAGAAAGCCCAGAGAGCCCCTAGAATATGCAACTGCCACATGGAGATGGGTGAACCTGCAGTGTGACAGAAGCAGTTGCATCCCCACACCCAACTGGAGTGTGTGTGGGTTAACAAGGTGTGGCTTTTGAGACTACATAACACATATGCATTGATCTCTAGGGACTCCATTTGTGTCAAACAACCATGGTGGTTAGAAAGCCTAGAGAGCCCCTATAATATGCAACTGCCAAATGAAGATGGGTGAACCTGCAGTGTGATAGAAGCAGTTGCATCACCACACCCAACTGGAGTGTGTGTGTGTCATCAAGGTGTGGCTTTTGAGACTGCATAACATAAATGCATTGATCTGTAGGGACTCTAGTTGTGTCAAACAACCATGGTGGCCAGAAAGCCCAGAGAGCCCCTAGAATATGCAACTGCCACATGGAGATGGATGGACCTGCAGTGTGACAGAAGAACTTGCATCACCACACCCAACTAGAGTGTGTGTGGGTCATCAAGGTGTGCCTTTTGAGACTACATAACACAGATGCATTGATCTCTAGGGACTCCATTTGTGTCAATCAACCATCATGGTCAGAAAGCCCAGAGAGCTCCTAGAATATGCAACTGCCACATGGAGATGGGTGAACCTGCAGTGTGACAGAAGTAGTTGCATCACCACACCCAACTAGAGTGTGTGTGGGTCATCAAGGTGTGGATTTTGATACTACATAACACAAATGCATTGATCTGTAGGTACTCCATTTGTGTCAAACCACCATGGTTGTCAGAAAGCCTAGAGAGCCCCTAAAATATGCAACTGCCACATGGAGATGGGTGAACCTGCAGTGTGATAGAAGCAGTTTCATCACCACACCCAACAGGAGTGTGTGTGGGTCATCAAGGTGTGGCTTTTGATACTACATAACACAGATGCATTGATCTGTTGGGACTCCATTGGTGTCAAACAACCATGGTGGTCAGAAAGTATAGAGAGCCCCTAGAATATGCAACTTCCACATGGAGATGGGTGAACCTTCAGGGTGATAGAAGAAGTTGCATCACCACACCCAACAGGAGTGTGTGTTGGTCATCATGGTGTGTCTTTTGAGACTACATAACACAGATGCATTGATCTGTAGGGACTCCATTTGAGTCAAACAACCATGGTGGTCAGAAAGCCCAGAGAGCCCCTAGAATATGCATCTGCCACATGGAGATGGGAGAACCGGCCACATGACAGAAGCAGTTGCATCACCACACCCAACAGGAGTGTGTGTGGGTCATCAAGGTGTGGCTTTTGATACTACATAACAGAGATGCATTGATCTCTAGGGACTCCATTTGTGTCAAACAACCATGGTGGTCAGAAAGTCTAGAGAGCCCCTAGAATATGCAACTGCGACATGGAGATGGGTGAACCTGTAGTGTGACAGAACCAGTTGAATCACCACACCCAACTAGAGTGTGTGTGGGTCATCAAGATGTGGCTTTTGAGACTACATAACACAAATGCATTGATCTGCAGGGACTCCATTTGTGTCAAAGAACCATGGTGGTCAGAAAGCCCAGAGAGCCCCTATAATATGCAACTGCCACATGGAGATGGGTAAACCTGGAGTGTCATAGAAGCAGTTGCATCACCACACCAAACTGGAGTGTGTGTGGGTCATCAAGGTGTGGCTTTTGAGACTACATAACACAAATGCATTGATATGTAGGGACTCTATTTGTGTCAAACAACCATGGTGGTCAGACAGCCTAGAGAGCCCCTAGAATATGCAACTGCCACATGTTGAAGGGTGAACCTGCAGAGTGATAGAAGAAGTTGCATCACCACACCCAACTGGACTGGGTGTGGGTTATTAAGGTGTGGCTTTTGAGACTACATAACACAGATGCATTGATCTCTAGGGACCCCATTTGTGTCAAACCACCATTGTGGTCAGAAAGCCCAGAGAGCCCCTAGAATATGCAACTACCCCATGGAGATGAGTGAACCTGCAGTGTGACAGAAGCAGTTGCATCACCACACCCAAGTGGAGTGTGTATGGGTCATCAAGGTGTGGCTTTTGAGACTACATAACACAGATGCATTGATCTCTAGGGACTCCATTTGTGTTAAAGAACCATGGTGGTCAGAAAGCCCAGAGAGCCCCTAGAATATGCAACTGCCACATGGAGATGGGTGAACCTGAAGTGTGACAGAAGCAGTTGCATCACCACACCCAATTTGAGTGTGTGTGTGGGTCATTAAGGTGTGGCTTTTGAGACTACATAACACAAATGCATTGATCTCTAGGAACTCCATTTATGTCCAACAACCATGGTGGTCAGAAAGCCTAGAGAGCACCTAGAATATGCAACTGCCACATGGAGATGGGTGAACCTGCAGTGTGATAGATACAGTTGCGTCACCACACCTAACTCGAGTGTGTGTGTGTCATTAAGGTGTGGCTTTTGAGACTACATAACATAGATGCATTGATCTCTAGGGATTCCATTTGTGTCAAACAACCATGGTGGTCAGAAAGCCTAGAGAGCCCCTAGAATATGCAACTGCCACATGGAGATGGGTGGACCTGCAGTGTGACAGAAGCAGTTGCATCACCACACCCAACTGGAGTGTGTGTGGGTCATCAAGGTGTGGCTTTTGAGACTACATAACACAGATGCATTGATCTGTAGGGACTCCATTTGTGTCAAACAACCATGGTGGTCAGAAAGCCCAGAGAGCCCCTAGAATATTCAACTGCCACATGGAGATGGGTGAACCTGCAGCATGACAGAAGAACTTGCATCACCACACCGAACTGGAGTGTGTGTGGGTCATCAAGGTGTGGCTTTTGAGACTACATAACATAGATGAATTGATCTCTAGGGACTCCATTTGTGTCAAACTGCCATGGTGGTCAGGAAGCCTAGAGAGCCCCTACAATATGCAACTGCCACATGGAGATGGGTGAACCTGCAGTGTGACAGAAGCAGTTGCATCACTACACCCACTGGAGTGTGTGTGGGTTTTCATGGTGTGGATTTTGAGACTACATAACACAGATGCATTGATCTGTAGGGACTCCATTTGTGTCAAACAACCATGGTGGTTAGCAGTCCTAGAGAGCCCCTAGAATATGCAACTGTCACATGGAGATGGGTGAACCTGCAGTGTGACAGAAGCAATTGCATCACCACACCCAACTGGAGTGTGTGTGGGTCATCAAGGTGTGGCTTTTGAGACTACATAACACAAATGCATTGATCTGTAGGGACTCCATTTGTGTTAAACAACCATGGTGGTTAGAATGCCAGAGAGCTCCTAGAATATGCAACTGCCACATGAAGATGGGTGAACCTGTAGTGTGACAGAAGCAGCTGCATCACCACACCCAACTGGAGTGTGTGTGTGGATCATCAAGGTGTGGCTTTTGAGACTACATAACACAGATGCATTGATCTGTAGGGACTCCATTTGTGTCAAACAACCATGGTGGTCAGAAATCCTAGAGAGCCCCTAGAATATGCAACTGCCACATGGAGATGGGTTAACCTGAAGTGTGATAGAAGCAGTTGCATCACCACACCAAACTGGAGTGTGTGTGGGTCATCAAGGTGTGGCTTTTGAGACTACATAACACAAATGCATTGATATGTAGGGCCTCTATTTGTGTCAAACAACCATGGTGGTCAGAAAGCCCAGAGAGGCCCTAGAATATGCAACTGCCACATGGAGAAGGGTGAACCTGCAGAGTGATAGAAGAAGTTGCATCACCACACCCAACTGGAGTGTGTGTGGGTTATTAATGTGTGGCTTTTGAGACTACATAACACAGATGCATTGATCTCTAGGGACCCCATTTGTGTAAAACAACCATGGTGGTCAGAATGCCCAGAGAGCCCCTAGAATATGCAACTACCCCGTGGAGATGGGTGAACCTGGAGTGTGACAAAAGCAGTTGCATCACCACACCCATGTGGAGTGTGTATGGGTCATCAAGGTGTGGCTTTTTAGACTACATAACACAAATGCATTGATCTCCAGGGACTCCATTTGTGTTAAAGAACCATGGTGGTCAGAAAGCCCAGAGAGCCCCTAGAATATGCTACTGCCACATGGAGATGGGTGAACCTGATGTGTGACAGAAGCAGTTGCATCACCACAACCAACTTGAGTGTGTGTGGGTCATGAAGGTGTGGCTTTTGAGACTACATAACACAGATGCATTGATCTCTATGAACTCCATTTATGTCCAACAACCATGGTGGTCAGAAAGCCTAGAGAGCCCCTAGAATATGCAACTTCCACATCGAGATGGGTGAACCTGCAGTCTGATAGAAGTAGTTGCATCACCACACCTAACTCGAGTGTGTGTGGGTCATTAAGGTGTGGCTTTTGAGACTACATAACATAGATGCATTGATATCTAGGGATTCCATTTGTGTCAAACAACCATGGTGGTCAGAAAGCCCAGAGAGCCCCTAGAATATGCAACTTCCCCATGGAGATGGGTGAACCTGTAGTGTGACAGACGCAGTTGCATCACCACACCCAACTGGAGTGTGTGTGGGTCATCAAGGTGTGGCTTTTGAGAGTACATAACATAGATGCATTGATCTGTAGGGACTCCATTTGTGTCAAACAACCATGGTGGTCAGAAAGCCCAGAGAGCCCCTAGAATATGCAACTGCCACATGGAGATGGGTGAACCTACAGCATCACAGAAGCAGTTGGATCACCACACCCAACTGGAGTGTGTGTGGGTCTTCAAGGTGTGGCTTTTGAGACTACATAACATAGATGCATTGATCTCTAGGGAGTCCATTTGTGTCAAACTGCCATGGTGGTGAGAATGCCTAGAGAGCCCCTACAATATGCAACTGCCACATGGAGACGGGTGAACCTGCAGTATGACAGAAGTAGTTGCATCACTACACCAACTAGAGTCTGTGTGGGTTTTCAAGGTGTGGATTTTGAGACTACATAACACAGATGCATTGATCTGTAGGGACTCCATTTGTGTCAAACAACCATGGTGGTCAGCAAGCCCAGAGAGACCCTAGAATATGCAACTTCCACATGGAGATGGGTGAACCTGCAGTGTGATAGAAGCAATTGCATCACCACACCCAACTGGAGTGTGTGTGGGTCATCAAGGTGTGGCTTTTGAGACTACATAACACAGATGCATTGATCTCTACGGACTCCATTTATGTAAAACAACCATGGTGGTCAGAAAGCCCAGAGAGCCCCTAGAATATGCAATAGCCCCATGGAGATGGGTGAACCTGAAGTGTGACAGAAGCAGTTGTATCACCACACCCAACTGGAGTGTGTGTGGGTCACCAAGGGTGTTGCTTTTGAGACTACATAACATAGATGCATTGATATGTAGGGACTCCCTTTGTGTCAAACAACCATGGTGGCCAGAAAGCCTAGAGAGCCCCTAGAATATGCAACTGCCACATGGAGATGGGTGAACCTGCAGTGTGACATAAGCAGTTGCATCACCACACCCAACTAGAGTGTGTGTGGGTCATCTAGGTGTGGCTTTTGAGACTACATAACACATATGCATTGATCTGTTGGGACTCGATTTGTGTTAAACAACCATGGTGGTTAGAAAGCCCAGAGAGCCCCTAGAATATGCAACTACCACATGAAGATGGGTGAACCTGTAGTGTGACAGAAGCAATTGCATCACCACACCCAACTAGAGTGTGTGTGGGTCATCAAGGTGTGCCTTTTGAGACTACATAACACAGATTGATCTCTAGGGACTCCATTTGTGTCAAACAACCATGGTGGTCAGAAAGCCTAGAGAGCCCCTAGAATATGCAATTGCCACATGGATATGGGTGAACCTGTAGTGTGATAGAAGCAGTTGCATCACCACACCCAACTGGAGTGTGTGTGGATCATTAAGGTGTGGATTTTGAGACTACATAACACAGATGCATTGATCTCTAGGGACTCCATTTGTGTCAAACAACCATGGTGGTCAGAAAGCCCAGAGAGCCCCTAAAATATGCAACTACCCCATGGAGATGGGTGAACCTACAGTGTGACAGAAGCAGTTGCATCACCACACCCAAGTGGAGTGTGTATGGGTCATCAAGGTGTGGCTTTGAGACTACATAAAATAGATGCATTTATCTCTAGGGACTCCATTTGTGTTAAAGAATCATGGTGGTCAGAAAGCCCAGAGCCCCTAGAATATGCAACTGCCACATGGAGATGGGTGAACCTGCAGTGTGACAGAAGCAGTTACATCACCACACCCAACTTGACTGTGTGTGGGTCATTAAGGTATGGCTTTTGAGACTACATAACATAGATGCATTGATCTCTAGGGCTCCATTTATGTCCAACAACCATGGTGGTCAGAAAGCCTAGAGAGCCCCTAGAATATGCAACTGCCTCATGGAGATGGGTGAATCTATAGTGTGATAGAAGTAGTTGCATCACCACACCCAACTTGAGTGTGTGTGGGTCATTAATGTGTGGCTTTTGAGACTACATAACGTAGATGCATTGATCTCTAGGGATTCAATTTGTGTCAAACAACCATGGTGGTCAGAAAGACCAGAGAGCCCCTAGAATATGCAACTGCCCCTTGGAGATGGGTGAACCTGCAGTGTGACAGAAGCAGTTGCATCACCACACCCAACTGGAGTGTGTGTGGGTCATCAAGGTGTGGCTTTTGAGACTACATAACATAGATGCATTGAACTCTAGGGACTCCATTTGTGTCAAACTGCCATGGTGGTCAGAAAGCCTAGAGAGCCCCTACAATATGCAACTGCCAAATGGAGATGGGTGAACCTGCAATATGACAGAATCAGTTGCATCACTACACCCACTAGAGTGTGTGTGTGGGTCATCAAGGTGTGCCTTCTGATACTACATAACACAGATGCAATGATCTCTAGGGACTCCATTTGTGTCAAACAACCATGGTGGTTATAAAGCCCAGAGAGCCCCTAGAATATGCAACTGCCACATGGAGATGGGTGAACCTGTAGTGTGATAGAAGCAATTGCATCACCACACCCAACTGGAGTGTGTGTGGGTCATCAAGGTGTGGCTTTTGAGACTACATAACACAGATGCATTGATCTCTACGTACTCCATTTATGTAAAACAACCATGGTGGTCAGAAAGCCTAGAGAGCCCCTAGAATATGCAATAGCCCCATGGAGATGGGTGAACCTGAAGTGTGACAGAAGCAGTTGTATCACGACACCCAACTGGAGTGTGTGTGGGTAACCAAGGGTGTTGCTTTTGAGACTACATAACATAGATGCATTGATATGTAGGGACTCCCTTTGTGTCAAACAACCATGGTGGCCAGAAAGCCTAGAGAGCCCCTAGAATATGCAACTGCCACATGGAGATGGGTGAACCTGCAGTGTGACAGAAGCAGTTGCATCACCACACCCAACTAGAGTGTGTGTGGGTCATCTTGGTGTGGCTTTTGAGACTACATAACACAGATGCATTGATCTGTTGGGACTCGATTTGTGTTAAACAACCATGGTGGTTAGAAAGACCAGAGAGCCCCTAGAATATGCAACTACCACATGAAGATGGGTGAACCTGTAGTGTGACAGAAGCAGTTGCATCACCACACCCAACTGGAGTGTGTGTGGGTCATCAAGGTGTGGCTTTTGAGACTACATAACACAGATTGATCTCTAGGGACTCCATTTGTGTCAAACAACCATGGTGGTCAGAAAGCCTAGAGAGCCCCTAAATATGCAATTGCCACATGGATATGGGTGAACCTGTAGTGTGATAGAAGCAGTTGCATCACCACACCCAACTGGAGTGTGTGTGGGTCATTAAGGTGTGGATTTTGAGACTACATAACACAGATGCATTGATCTCTAGGGACTCCATTTGTGTCAAACAACCATGGTGGTCAGAAAGCCCAGAGAGCCCCTAAAATATGCAACTACCCCATGGAGATGGGTGAACCTACAGTGTGACAGAAGCAGTTGCATCACCACACCCAAGTGGAGTGTGTATGGGTCATCAAGGTGTGGCTTTGAGACTACATAAAATAGATGCTTTTATCTCTAGGGACTCCATTTGTGTTAAAGAATCATGGTGGTCAGAAAGCCCAGAGCCCCTAGAATATGCAACTGCCACATGGAGATGGGTGAACCTGCAGTGTGACAGAAGCAGTTACATCACCACACCCAACTTGACTTTGTGTGGGTCATTAAGGTATGGCTTTTGAGACTACATAACGCAGATGCATTGATCTCTAGGGCTCCATTTATGTCCAACAACCATTGTGGTCAGAAAGCCTAGAGAGCCCCTAGAATATGCAACTGCCTCATGGAGATGGGTGAATCTATAGTGTGATAGAAGCAGTTGCATCACCACACCCAACTTGAGTGTGTGTGGGTCATTAATGTGTGGCTTTTGAGACTACATAACGCAGATGCATTGATCTCTAGGGATTCGATTTGTGTTAAACAACCATGGTGGTTAGAAAGACCAGAGAGCCCCTAGAATATGCAACTACCACATGAAGATGGGTGAACCTGTAGTGTGACAGAAGCAGTTGCATCACCACACCCAACTGGAGTGTGTGTGGGTCATCAAGGTGTGGCTTTTGAGACTACATAACACAGATTGATCTCTAGGGACTCCATTTGTGTCAAACAACCATGGTGGTCAGAAAGCCTAGAGAGCCCCTAAATATGCAATTGCCACATGGATATGGGTGAACCTGTAGTGTGATAGAAGCAGTTGCATCACCACACCCAACTGGAGTGTGTGTGGGTCATTAAGGTGTGGATTTTGAGACTACATAACACAGATGCATTGATCTCTAGGGACTCCATTTGTGTCAAACAACCATGGTGGTCAGAAAGCCCAGAGAGCCCCTAAAATATGCAACTACCCCATGGAGATGGGTGAACCTACAGTGTGACAGAAGCAGTTGCATCACCACACCCAAGTGGAGTGTGTATGGGTCATCAAGGTGTGGCTTTGAGACTACATAAAATAGATGCTTTTATCTCTAGGGACTCCATTTGTGTTAAAGAATCATGGTGGTCAGAAAGCCCAGAGCCCCTAGAATATGCAACTGCCACATGGAGATGGGTGAACCTGCAGTGTGACAGAAGCAGTTACATCACCACACCCAACTTGACTTTGTGTGGGTCATTAAGGTATGGCTTTTGAGACTACATAACGCAGATGCATTGATCTCTAGGGCTCCATTTATGTCCAACAACCATTGTGGTCAGAAAGCCTAGAGAGCCCCTAGAATATGCAACTGCCTCATGGAGATGGGTGAATCTATAGTGTGATAGAAGCAGTTGCATCACCACACCCAACTTGAGTGTGTGTGGGTCATTAATGTGTGGCTTTTGAGACTACATAACGCAGATGCATTGATCTCTAGGGATTCAATTTGTGTCAAACAACCATGGTGGTCAGAAAGACCAGAGAGCCCCTAGAATATGCAACTGCCCCTTGGAGATGGGTGAACCTGCAGTGTGACAGAAGCAGTTGCATCACCACAACCAACTGGAGTGTGTGTGGGTCATCAAGGTGTGGCTTTTGAGACTACATAACATAGATGCATTGAACTCTAGGGACTCCATTTGTGTCAAACTGCCATGGTGGTCAGAAAGCCTAGAGAGCCCCTACAATATGCAACTGCCAAATGGAGATGGGTGAACCTGCAATATGACAGAATCAGTTGCATCACTAGACCCACTGGAGTGTGTGTGTGGGTCATCAAGGTGTGCCTTTTGATACTACATAACACAGATGCAATGATCTCTAGGGACTCCATTTGTGTCAAACAACCATGGTGGTTATAAAGCCCAGAGAGCCCCTAGAATATGCAAGTGCCACATGGAGATGGGTGAACCTGCAGTGTGACACAAGCAGTTGCATCACCACACCAAACTGGAGTGTATGTGGGTCATCAAGGTGTGGCTTTTGTGATTACATAACACATATGTATTGATATGTAGGGACTCTATTTGTGTCAAACAACCATGGTGGTCAGAAAGCCCAGAGAGCCCCTAGAATATGCAACTGCCACATGGAGAAGGGTGAACCTGCATACTGATAGAAGAAGTTGCATCACCACACCCAACTAGAGTGTGTGTGGGTTATTAAGGTGTGGCTTTTGAGACTACATAACACAGATGCATTGATCTCTAGGGACCCCATTTGTGTCAAACAACCATGGTGGTCAGAAAGCCCAGAGAGCCCCTAGAATATGCAACTACCCCATGGAGATGGGTGAACCTGCAGTGTGACAGAAGCAGTTGCATCACCACACCCAAGTGGAGTGTGTATGGGTCATCAAGGTGTGGCTTTTGAGACTACATAACACAGATGCATTGATCTCTAGGGACTCCATTTGTGTTAAAGAACCATGGTGGTCAGAAAGCCCAGAGAGCCCCTAGAATATGCAACTGCCACATGGAGATGGGTGAACCTGAACTGTGACAGAAGCAGTTGCATGACCACACCCAACTTGAGTGTGTGTGGGTCATTAAGGTGTGGCTTTTGAGACTACATAACACAGATGCATTGATCTCTAGGGACTCCATTTATGTACAATAACCATGGTGGTCAGAAATCCTAGAGAGCCCCTAGAATATGCAACTGCCACATGGAGATGGGTGAACCTGCAGTGTGATAGAAGCAGTTGCATCACCACACCTAACTAGACATGGAGATGGGTCATGAAGGTGTGGCTTTTGAGACTACATAACATAGATGCATTGATCTCTAGGGCTTCCATTTGTGTCAAACAACCATGGTGGTCAGAAAGCCCAGAGAGCCCCTAGAATATGCAACTGCCCCATGGAGATGGGTGAACCTGCAGTGTGATAGAAGCAGTTGCATCACCACACCCAACTGGAGTGTGTGTCGGTCATCAAGGTGTGGCTTTTGAGACTACATAACACAGATGCATTGATCTGTAGGGACTCCATTTGTGTCAAACAACCATGGTGGTCAGAGAGCCCAGAGAGCCCCTAGAATATGGAACTGCCACATGGGGATGGGTGAACCTGCAACATGACAGAAGCAGTTGCATCACCACACCCAATTGGAGTGTGTGTGGGTCATCAAGGTGTGGCTTTTAAGACTCAATAACATAGATGCATTGATCTGTAGGGACTCCATTTGTTTCAAACAACCATGGTGGTCAAAAATCCCAGAGAGACCCTAGAATATGCAACTGCCAGATGGAGAAGGGTGAACCTGCAGAGTGATAGAAGAAGTTGCATCACCACAACCAACTGGAGTGTGTGTGGGTTATTAATGTGTGGCTTTTGAGACTACATAACACAGATGCATTGATCTCTAGGGACCCCATTTGTGTCAAACAACCATGGTGGTCAGAATGCCCAGAGAGCCCATGCAACTACCCCATGGAGATGGGTGAACCTGGAGTGTGACAAAAGCAGTTGCATCACCACACCCAAGTGGAGTGTGTATGAGTCATACAGATGTGGCTTTTTAGACTACATAACACAAATGCATTGATCTGTAGGGACTCCATTTGTGTCAAACAACCATGGTGGTTAGCAATCCCAGAGAGCCCCTAGAATATGCAACTGCCACATGGAGATGGGTGAACCTGCAGTGTGACAGACGCAATTGCATCACCACACCCAACTAGAGTGTGTGTGGGTCATCAAGGTGTGGCTTTTGAGACTACATAACACAGATGCATTGATATGTAGGGACTCCATTTGTGTCAAACAACCATGGTGGTCAGAAAGCGCAGAGAGCACCTAGAATATGCAACTGCCCCATGGAGATGGGTGAACCTGATGTGTGATAGAAGCAGTTGTATCACCACACCCAACTGGAGTATGTGTGGGTCACCAAAGGTGTGGCTTTTGAGACTACATAACATAGATGCATTGATCTGTAGGGACTCCATTTGTGTCAAACAACCATGGTGGTCAGAAAGCTTAGAGAGCCCCTAGAATATGCAACTGCCACATGAAGATGGGTGAACCGGTAGTGTGACAGAAGCAGTTGCATCACCACACCCAACTGGAGTGTGTGTGGGTCATCAAGGTGTGGCTTTTGAGACTACATAACACAGATGCATTGATCTGTAGGGACTCCATTTGTGTCAAACAACCATGGTGGTCAGAAATCCCAGAGAGCCCCTAGAATATGCAACTGCCACATGGAGATGGGTTAACCTGCAGTGTGATAGAAGACGTTGCATCACCACACCAAACTGGAGTGTGTGTGGGTCATCAAGGTGTGGCTTTTGAGACTACATAACACAAATGCATTGATATGTAGGGACTCTATTTGTGTCAAACAACCATGGTGGTCAGAAAGCCTAGAGAGCCCCTAGAATATGCAACTGCCACATGGAGAAGGGTGAACCTGCAGAGTGATTGAAGAAGTTGCATCACCACACCCAACTGGAGTGTGTGTGGGTTATTAAGGTGTGGCTTTTGAGACTACGTAACACAGATGCATTGATCTCTAGGGACCCCATTTGTGTCAAACAACCATGGTGGTCAGAAAGCCCAGAGAGCCCCTAGAATATGCAACTACCCCATGGAGATGGGTGAACCTGCAGTGTGACAGAAGCAGTTGCATCACCACACCCAAGTGGAGTGTGTATGGGTCATGAAGGTGTGGCTTTTGAGACTACATAACACAGATGCATTGATCTCTAGGGACTCCATTTGTGTCCAACAACCATGGTGGTCAGAAAGCCCAGAGAGCCCCTAGAATATGCTACTGCCACATGGAGATGGGTGAACCTGCAGTGTGATAGAAGCAGTTGCATCACCACACCTAACTCGAGTGTGTGTGGGTCATTAAGGTGTGGCTTTTGAGACTACATAACATAGATGCATTGATCTCTAGGGATTATATTTGTGTCAAACAACCATGGTGGCCAGAAAGCCCAGAGAGCCCCTAGAATATGCAACTTCCCCATGGGGATGGGTGAACCTGTAGTGTGACAGACGCAGTTGCATCACCACACCCAACTGGAGTGTGTGTGGGTCATCAAGGTGTGGCTTTTGAGACTAGATAACACAGATGCATTGATCTGTAGGGACTCCATTTGTGTCAAACGACCATGGTGGTCAGAAAGCCTAAAGAGCCCCTAGAATATGCAACTGCCACATGGAGATGGGTGAACCTGCAGCATGACAGAAGCAGTTGCATCACCACACCCAACTAGAGTGTGTGTGGGTCATCAAGGTGTGGCTTTTGAGACTACATAACATAGATGCATTGATCTCTAGGGAGTCCATTTGTGTCAAACTGCCATGGTGGTCAGAAAGCCTAGAGAGCCCCTACAATACTGCCACATGGAGACGGGTGAACCTGCAGTGTGACAGAAGCAGTTGCATCACTACACCCACTGGAGTGTATGTGGGTTTTCAAGGTGTGGATTTTGAGACTACATAACACAGATGCATTGATCTGTAGGGACTCCATTTGTGTCAAACAACCATGGTGGTCAGCAAGCCCAGAGAGCCCCTAGAATATGCAACTGCCACATGGAGATGGGTGAACCTGAAGTGTGAAAGAAGCAATTGCATCACCACACCCAACTGGAGTGTTTGTGGGTCATCAAGCTGTGGCTTTTGAGACTGCATAACACAGATGCATTGATATGTAGGGACTCCATTTTCGTCAAACAACCATGGTGGTCAGAAAGCCCAGAGAGCCCCTAGAATATGCAACATCCCCATGGAGATAGGTGAACCTGCGGTGTGACAGAAGCAGTTGCATCACCTCACCCAACTGGAGTGTGTGTGGGTCATCAAGGTGTGGCTTTTGAGACTACATAACACAGATGCATTGATCTCTAGGGACTCCATTTGTGTCAAACAACCATGGTAGTCAGAATGCCCAGAGAGCCCCTAAAATATGCAACTACCCCATGGAGATGGGTGAACCTGCAGTGTGACAGAAGCAGTTGCATCACCACAGCCAAGTGGAGTGTGTATGGGTCATCAAGGTGTGGCTTTTGAGACTACATAAAACAGATGCATTGATCTCTAGGGACTCCATTTCTGTTAAAGAATCATGGTGGTCAAAAAGCCAGAGCCCCTAGAATATGCAACTGCCACATGGAGATGGGTGAACCTGTAGTGTGACAGAAGCAGTTGCATCACCACACCCAAGTGGAGTGTGTATGGGTCATGAAGGTGTGGCTTTTGAGACTACGTAACACAGATGCATTGATCTCTAGGGACTCCATTTGTGTCCAACAACCATGGTGGTCAGAAAGCCCAGAGAGCCCCTAGAATATGCTACTGCCACATGGAGATGGGTGAACCTGCAGTGTGATAGAAGCAGTTGCATCACCACACCTAACTCGAGTGTGTGTGGGTCATTAAGGTGTGGCTTTTGAGACTACATAACATAGATGCATTGATCTCTAGGGATTCCATTTGTGTCAAACAACCATGGTGGCCAGAAAGCCCAGAGAGCCCCTAGAATATGCAACTTCCCCATGGGGATGGGTGAACCTGTAGTGTGACAGACGCAGTTGCATCACCACACCCAACTGGAGTGTGTGTGGGTCATCAAGGTGTGGCTTTTGAGACTAGATAACACAGATGCATTGATCTGTAGGGACTCCATTTGTGTCAAACGACCATGGTGGTCAGAAAGCCTAAAGAGCCCCTAGAATATGCAACTGCCACATGGAGATGGGTGAACCTGCAGCATGACAGAAGCAGTTGCATCACCACACCCAACTAGAGTGTGTGTGGGTCATCAAGGTGTGGCTTTTGAGACTACATAACATAGATGCATTGATCTCTAGGGAGTCCATTTGTGTCAAACTGCCATGGTGGTCAGAAAGCCTAGAGAGCCCCTACAATACTGCCACATGGAGACGGGTGAACCTGCAGTGTGACAGAAGCAGTTGCATCACTACACCCACTGGAGTGTATGTGGGTTTTCAAGGTGTGGATTTTGAGACTACATAACACAGATGCATTGATCTGTAGGGACTCCATTTGTGTCAAACAACCATGGTGGTCAGCAAGCCCAGAGAGCCCCTAGAATATGCAACTGCCACATGGAGATGGGTGAACCTGAAGTGTGAAAGAAGCAATTGCATCACCACACCCAACTGGAGTGTTTGTAGGTCATCAAGCTGTGGCTTTTGAGACTGCATAACACAGATGCATTGATATGTAGGGACTCCATTTTCGTCAAACAACCATGGTGGTCAGAAAGCCCAGAGAGCCCCTAGAATATGCAACATCCCCATGGAGATAGGTGAACCTGCGGTGTGACAGAAGCAGTTGCATCACCTCACCCAACTGGAGTGTGTGTGGGTCATCAAGGTGTGGCTTTTGAGACTACATAACACAGATGCATTGATCTCTAGGGACTCCATTTGTGTCAAACAACCATGGTAGTCAGAATGCCCAGAGAGCCCCTAAAATATGCAACTACCCCATGGAGATGGGTGAACCTGCAGTGTGACAGAAGCAGTTGCATCACCACAGCCAAGTGGAGTGTGTATGGGTCATCAAGGTGTGGCTTTTGAGACTACATAAAACAGATGCATTGATCTCTAGGGACTCCATTTCTGTTAAAGAATCATGGTGGTCAAAAAGCCAGAGCCCCTAGAATATGCAACTACCCCATGGAGATGGGTGAACCTGGAGTGTGACAAAAGCAGTTGCATCACCACACCCAAGTGGAGTGTGTATGAGTCATACAGATGTGGCTTTTTAGACTACATAACACAAATGCATTGATCTGTAGGGACTCCATTTGTGTCAAACAACCATGGTGGTTAGCAATCCCAGAGAGCCCCTAGAATATGCAACTGCCACATGGAGATGGGTGAACCTGCAGTGTGACAGACGCAATTGCATCACCACACCCAACTAGAGTGTGTGTGGGTCATCAAGGTGTGGCTTTTGAGACTACATAACACAGATGCATTGATATGTAGGGACTCCATTTGTGTCAAACAACCATGGTGGTCAGAAAGCGCAGAGAGCACCTAGAATATGCAACTGCCCCATGGAGATGGGTGAACCTGATGTGTGATAGAAGCAGTTGTATCACCACACCCAACTGGAGTATGTGTGGGTCACCAAAGGTGTGGCTTTTGAGACTACATAACATAGATGCATTGATCTGTAGGGACTCCATTTGTGTCAAACAACCATGGTGGTCAGAAAGCTTAGAGAGCCCCTAGAATATGCAACTGCCACATGAAGATGGGTGAACCGGTAGTGTGACAGAAGCAGTTGCATCACCACACCCAACTGGAGTGTGTGTGGGTCATCAAGGTGTGGCTTTTGAGACTACATAACACAGATGCATTGATCTGTAGGGACTCCATTTGTGTCAAACAACCATGGTGGTCAGAAATCCCAGAGAGCCCCTAGAATATGCAACTGCCACATGGAGATGGGTTAACCTGCAGTGTGATAGAAGACGTTGCATCACCACACCAAACTGGAGTGTGTGTGGGTCATCAAGGTGTGGCTTTTGAGACTACATAACACAAATGCATTGATATGTAGGGACTCTATTTGTGTCAAACAACCATGGTGGTCAGAAAGCCTAGAGAGCCCCTAGAATATGCAACTGCCACATGGAGAAGGGTGAACCTGCAGAGTGATTGAAGAAGTTGCATCACCACACCCAACTGGAGTGTGTGTGGGTTATTAAGGTGTGGCTTTTGAGACTACGTAACACAGATGCATTGATCTCTAGGGACCCCATTTGTGTCAAACAACCATGGTGGTCAGAAAGCCCAGAGAGCCCCTAGAATATGCAACTACCCCATGGAGATGGGTGAACCTGCAGTGTGACAGAAGCAGTTGCTTCACCACACCAAACTTGAGTGTGTGTGGGTCATTAAGGTATGGATTTTGAGACTACATAACGCAGATGCATTGATCTCTAGGGATTCAATTTGTATCAAACAACCATGCTGGTTAGAAAGCCCAGAGAGCCCCTAGAATATGCAACTGCCCCTTGGAGATGGGTGAACCTGCAGTGTGACAGAAGTAGTTGCATCACCACACCCAACTGGAGTGTGTGTGGGTCATAAAGGTGTGGCTTTTGAGACTACATAACATAGATGCATTGATCTCTAGGGACTCCATTTTGTCAAACTGCCATGGTGGTCAGAAAGCCTAGAGAGCCCCTACAATGTGCAACTGCCAAATGGAGATGGGTGAACCTGCAATATGACAGAATCCGTTGCATCACTACACCCACTGGAGTGTGTGTGTGGGTTTTCAAGGTGTGGCTTTTGGGACTACATAACACAGATGCATTGATCTGTAGGGACTCCATTTGTGTCAAACAACCATGGTGGTCAGCAAGCCCAGAGAGCCCCTAGAATATGCAACTGCCACATGGAGATGGGTGAACCTGCAGTGTGACAGAAGCAGTTGCATCACCACACCAAACTGGAGTGTGTGTGGGTCATCAAGGTGTGGCTTTTGAGACTACATAACACAAATGTATTGATATGTAGGGACTCTATTTGTGTCAAACAACCATGGTGGTCAGAAAGCCCAGAGAGCCCCTAGAATATGCAACTGCCACATGGAGAAGGGTGAACCTGCATAGTGATAGAAGAAGTTGCATCACCACACCCAACTTGAGTGTGTGTGGGTTATTAAGGTATGGCTTTTGAGAGTACATAACATAGATGCATTGATCTCTAGGGACCCCATTTGTGTCAAACAACCATGGTGGTCAGAATGCCAGAGATCCCCTAGAATATGCAACTACCCCATGGAGATGGGTGAACCTGCAGTGTGACAGAAGCAGTTGCATCACCACACCCAAGTGGAGTGTGTATGGGTCATCAAGGTGTGGCTTTTGAGACTACATAACACAGATGCATTGATCTCTAGGGACTGCATTTGTGTTAAAGAACTATGGTGGTCAGAAAGCGCAGAGAGCCCCTAGAATATGCAACTGCCACATGGAGATGGGTGAACCTGCAGTGTGATAGAAGCAGTTGCATCACCACACCTAACTAGACATGGAGATGGTTCATCAAGGTGTGGCTTTTGAGACTACATAACATAGATGCATTGATCTCTAGGGATTCCATTTGTGTCAAACAACCATGGTGGCCAGAAAGCCCAGAGAGCTCCTAGAATATGCAACTGCCCCATGGAGATGGGTGAACCTGTAGTGTGACAGAAGCCGTTGCATCACCACACCCAACTGGAGTGTGTGTCGGTCATCAAGGTGTGGCTTTTGAGACTACATAACGCAGATGCATTGATCTGTAGGGACTCCATTTGTGTCAAACAACCATGGTGGTCAGAAAGGCCAGAGAGCCCCTAGAATATGCAACTACCACATGGAGATGGGTGAACCTGCAACATGACAGAAGCAGTTGCATCACCACACCCAACTGGAGTGTGTGTGGGTCATCAAGGTGTGGCTTTTGAGACTACATAACATAGATGCTTTGATCTCTAGGGACTCCATTTGTGTCAAACTTCCATGTGGTCAGAAAGCCTAGAGAGCCCCTACAAAATGCAACTGCCACATGGAGATGGGTGAACCTGCAGTGTGACAGAAGCAGTTGCATCACTACACCCACTAGAGTGTGTGTGGGTTTTCAAGGTGTGTATTTTGAGACTACATAACACAGATGCATTGATCTGTAGGGACTCCATTTGTGTCAAACAACCATGGTGGTTAGCAAGCCCAGAGAGCCCCTAGAATATGCAACTGCCACATGGAGATGGGTGAACCTGCATTGTGATAGAAGCAATTGCATCACCACACCCAACTGGAGTGTGTGTGGGTCATCAAGGTGTGGCTTTTGAGACTACATAACACAGATGCATTGATATGTAGGGACTCCATTTGTGTCAAACAACCATGGTGGTCAGAAAGCCAGAGAGCCCCTAGAATATGCAACTGCCCCATGGAGATGGCTGAAACTGAAGTGTGACAGAAGCAGTTGTATCACCACACCCAACTGGAGTGTGTGTGGGTCACCAAAGGTGTGGCTTTTGAGACTACATAACATAGATGCATTGATCTGTAGGGACTCCATTTGTGTCAAACAACCATGGTGGTCAGAAAGCCCAGAGAGCCCCTAGAATATGCAACTGCCACATGGAGATGGGTGAACCTGCAGTGTGACAGAAGCAGTTGCATCACCACACCCAACTAGAGTTTGTGTGGGTCATCCAGGTGTGGCTTTTGAGAATACATAACACAGATGGATTGATCTGTAGGGAGTCCATTTGTGTTAAACAACCATGGTGGTTAGAAAGCCCAGAGAGCACCTAGAATATGCAACTGCCACATGAAGATGGGTGAACCTGCAGTGTGACAGAAGCAGTTGCATCACCACACCCAACTGGAGTGTGTGTGGGTCATCAAGGTGTGGCTTTTGAGACTACATAACACAGATTGATCTCTAGGGACTCCATTTGTGTCAAACAACCATGGTGGTCAGAAAGCCCAGAGAGGCCCTAGAATATGCAACTGCCACATGGATATGGGTGAACCTGTAGTGTGCTAGAAGCAGTTGCATCACCACACCCAACTACAGTGTGTGTGGGTCATTAAGGTGTGGCTTTTGAGACTATATAACACAAATGCATTGATCTCTAGGGACTCCATTTGTGTCAAACAACCATGGTGGTCAGAAAGCCTAGAGAGCCCCTAGAATATGCAACTACCCCATGGAGATGGGTGAACCTGCAGTGTGACAGAAGCAGTTGCATCACCACACCCAAGTGGAGTGTGTATGGGTCATCAAGATGTGGCTTTTGAGACTACATAAAACAGATGCATTGATCTCTAGGGACTCCATTTGTGTCAAAGAATCATGGTGGTGAGAAAGCCGAGAGCCCCTAGAATATGCAACTGCCACATGGAGATGGGTGAACCTGCAGTGTGACAGAAGCAGTTACATCACCACACCCACCTTGAGTGTGTGTGTGCGTCATTAAGGTGTGGCTTCTGAGACTATATAACACAGATGCATTGATCTCTAGGGACTCCATTTATGTCCAACAACCATGGTGGTCAGAAAGCCCAGAGTGCCCCTAGAATATGCAACTGCCACATGGAGATGGGTGAACCAACAGTGTGATAGAAGCAGTTGCATCACCACACCCAACTTGAGTGTGTGGGTCATCAAGGTGTGGCTTTTGAGACTACATAACACAGATGCATTAATCTCTAGGGACTCCATTTGTGTCAAACAACCATGGTGGTCAGAAAGCGCAGAGAGCCCCTAGAATATGCAACTACCCCATGGAGATGGGTGAACCTGCAGTGTGACAGAAGCAGTTGCATCACCACACCCAAGTGGAGTGTGTATGGGTCATCAAGGTGTGGCTTTTGAGACTACATAAAACAGATGCATTGATCTCTAGGGACTCCATTTGTGTTAAAGAATCATGGTGGTGAGAAAGCCAAGAGCCTCTAGAATATGCAACTGCCACATGGAGATGGGTGAACCTGAAGTGTGACAGAAGCAGTTACATCACCACACCCAACTTGAGTGTGTGTGGGTCATTAAGGTGTGGCTTTTGAGACTACATAACACAGATGCATTGATCTCTAGGGACACCATTTATGTCCAACAATCGTGGTGGTGAGAAAGCCTAGAGAGCCCCTAGAATATGCAACTGCCTCATGGAGATGGGTGAATCTATAGTGTGATAGAAGCAGTTGCATCACCACACCCAACTTGAGTGTGTGTGGGTCATTAAGGTGTGGATTTTTAGACTACATAACGCAAATGCATTTGTCTGTAGGGATTAAATTTGTGTCAAACAACCATGGTGGTCAGAAAGCCAGAGAGCCCCTAGAATATGCAACTGCCCCTTGGAGATGGGTGAACCTGCAGTGTGACAGAAGCAGTTGCATCACCACACCCAACTGGAGTGTGTGTGGGTCATCAAGGTGTGGCTTTTGAGACTACATAACATAGATGCATTAATCTCTAGGGACTCCATTTGTGTCAAACTGCCATGGTGGTCAGAAAGCCTAGAGAGCCCCTAAAATATGCAACTGCCACATGGAGATGGGTGAACCTGCAGTGTGACAGAAGCAGTTGCATCACTACACCCACTGGAGTGTGTGTGGGTTTTCAAGGTGTGGCTTTTGATACTACATAACACAGATGCATTGATCTGTAGGGACTCCATTTGTGTCAAACAACCATGGTGGTCAGCAAGCCCAGAGTGCCCCAAGAATATGCAACTGCCACTTGGAGATGGGTGAACCTGTAGTGTGACAGAAGCAATTGCATCACCACACCCAACTGGAGTGTGTGTGGGTCATAGAGGTGTGGCTTTTGAGACTACATAACACAGATGCATTGATATGTAGGGACAACATTTGTGTCAAACAACCATGGTGGTCAGCAAGCCCAGAGAGCCCCTAGAATATGCAACTGCCACATGGAGATGGGTGAACCTGCATTGTGACAGAAGCAATTGCATCACCACACCCAGCTGGAGTGTGTGTGGGTCATCAAGGTGTGGCTTTTGAGACTACATAACACAGATGCATTGATATGTAGGGACTCCATTTGTGTCAAACAACCATGGTGGTCAGAAAGCCAGAGAGCCCCTAGAATATGCAACTGCCCCATGGAGATGGGTGATACTGAAGTGTGACAGAAGCAGTTGTATCACCACACCCAACTGGAGTGTGTTGGTTCACCAAAGGTGTGGCTTTTGAGACTACATAACATAGATGCATTGATCTGTAGGGACTCCATTTGTGTCAAACAACCATGGTGGTCAGAAAGCCCAGAGAGCCCCTAGAATATGCAACTGCCACATGGAGATGGGTGAACCTGTAGTGTGACAGAAGCAGTTGCATCACCACACCCAACTAGACTGTGTGTGGTTCATCCATGTGGATTTTGAGAATACATAACACAGATGCATTGATCTGTAGGGAGTCCATTTGTGTTAAACAACCATGGTGGTTAGAAAGCCTAGAGAGCACCTAGAATATGCAACTGCCACATGAAGATGGGTGTACCTGCAGTGTGACAGAAGCAGTTGCATCACCACACCCAACTGGAGTGTGTGTGGGTCATCAAGGTGTGGCTTTTGAGACTACATAACACAGATTGATCTCTAGGGACTCCATTTGTGTCAAACAACCATGGTGGTCAGAAAGCCCAGAGAGCCCCTAGAATATGCAACTGCCACATGGATATGGGTGAACCTGTAGTGTGCTAGAAGTAGTTGCATCACCACACCCAACTGTAGTGTGTGTGGGTCATTAAGGTGTGGCTTTTGAGACTACATAACACAAATGCATTGATCTCTAGGGACTCCATTTGTGTAAAATAATCATGGTGGTGAGAAAGCCCAAAGCCCCTAGAATATGCAACTGCCACATGGAGATGGGTGAACCTGCAGTGTGACAGAAGCAGTTACATCACCACACCCAACTTGACTGTGTGTGGGTCATTAAGGTGTGGCTTATGAGACTACATAACACAGATGCATTGATCTCTAGGGACTCCATTTATGTCCAACAACCATGGTGGTCAGAAAGCCCAGAGAGCCCCTAGAATATGCAACTGCCACATGGAGATGGGTGAACCAACAGTGTGACAGAAGCAGTTGCATCACCACACCCAACTGGAGTGTGTGTGGGTCATCAAGGTGTGGCTTTTGAGACTACATAACACAGATGCATTAATCTCTAGGGACTCCATTTGTGTCAAACAACCATGGTGGTCAGAAAGCCCAGAGAGCCCCTAGAATATGCAACTACCCCATGGAGATGGGTGAACCTGCAGTCTGACAGAAGCAGTTGCATCACCACACCCAAGTGGAGTGTGTATGGGTCATCAAGGTGTGGCTTTTGAGACTACATAACGCAGATGCATTGATCTCTAGGGATTCAATTTGTATCAAACAACCATGGTGGTCAGAAAGCCTAGAGAGCCCCTAGAATATGCAACTGCCCCTTGGAGATGGGTGAACCTAAAGTGTGACAGAAGCAGTTACATCACCACACCCAACTTGAGTGTGTGTGGGTCATTAAGGTGTGGCTTTCGAGACTACATAAAACAGATGCATTGATCTCTAGGGACTCCATTTATGTCCAACAACCATGGTGGTGAGAAAGCCCAGAGAGCCCCTAGAATATGCAACTGCCTCATGGAGATGGGTGAATCTATAGTGTGATAGAAGCCGTTGCATCACCACACCCAACTTGAGTGTGTGTGGGTCATTAAGGTGTGGCTTTTTAGACTACATAAAGCAAATGCATTGATCTCTAGGGATTCAATTTGTGTCAAACAACCATGGTGGTCAGAAAGCCCAGAGAGCCCCTAGAATATGCAACTGCCCCTTGGAGATGGGTGAACCTGCAGTGTGACAGAAGCAGTTGCATCACCACACCCAACTGGAGTGTGTGTGGGTCGTCAAGGTGTGGCTTTTGAGACTACATAACATAGATGCATTAATCTCTAGGGACTCCATTTGTGTCAAACTGCCATGGTGGTCAGAAAGCCTAGAGAGCTCCTAGAATATGCAACTGCCACATGGAGATGGGTGAATGTAGCATCCCAATTTTCTAACAATTGTAATGCTACTTGGTCTAGTAATATAATGCTACTTCCTACATATAATTGTTGCATCATAATTATATCATGCTCATGTCATCATGCCACCTTGCATTTGAGCATCATACAAAACCCTTTTTGTTTTGGTTCTTCTCTCATATGCATCATTAATTGTATTTGCCTCTTGATATTGTAGTTGGTTATTGATATATTGTTTAAAAGCCCAAGTTGAGTTGGGGGCATATCTTTTATTCCACTCCACCACCCTTTCTTTCACCACCCTTTAATTCCACCATCCCATTATCCATGAGCTTGTATTTGATTTTATTTGGTATTTAATCTAGCTCATGGGAGATAGGATGGATCTACTTCAATAAATTCTTTTGCTTGGCTTTATTCCACTTTTGGGAATGCATAAGAATAATGCCATGTTAATATTATTGTTTTCACAAGAATAAACATGGCATTAATTATTTTGCATGGGCCATGCAAGCACCACCACATTCTAGTCCTTTGGGATTTTATATGATTTTTTTAGTGGTGTATATCTCTTGTAGCTCTCCCTTCTCTCTCAAATCTTTCACCTTGTTTGGTTTTTTTTTCTTTTGCCTAGTGCTCATCAAGTTGTCATCACTTGTGTATGCCATGCAACCATCTCCATATTTTGTCCTCTTTTGTTATAATTTGATCTTTTGAGTGAATCATCCATCCCCCTCTCTACCACTCCTTTGTCTTGATCTAGTTTGTTCTTGCTTAAAACCACCACCACATCTCTCTATCTCTCTCTCTCTCTAATCCTCTCTCCAAGCACCTACACCTAATCTAAACCCTTAACCCCCTCTCTAGCTAACCTACCACCACCATGATCTACCCCCATCTGCCCCTCTCCCTACCATGCAGGCCCCACCCTACTCCCCCTGGCCGAGCTACCCTCCTAACCCCAACCCTAGCACAACCCTAACCCGAGCCTCTAGCCCTAGCCGAAGCTAAACCCAAGCCTCCCTCCTCTCCTTTATCTCTCTGCCGTGCGGCCCCACCAGCCCGAGACTGCCTGCCTTGCCTCCCCTGGCCCACCTGCAAGCTGCTCTACCTGCCCTAGACGAGCTCCAGCTCGAGCACGTGAAGAGGAGAAGGAAAAAGGTGGCCGAAGCCACCTTTATCTCCAACCTGATCCCCACGGCGCCTCCCCCTCCTCTCCTACTTACCCTCTTTCCCCACGTCTCCCTGCCTCTCCCAGATCCGCCCCAGGGCCTTGCCCTCTCCCCTCTTTTCTCCACCGACACCATCTACC
Organism: Avena sativa; assembly: GCA_916181665.1. NCBI lineage: Eukaryota > Viridiplantae > Streptophyta > Magnoliopsida > Poales > Poaceae > Avena > Avena sativa. Next base: position 328,990,371 of record OV702289.1, read on the forward strand.
CCATCGCCGGCCTCCGTCGGTCTCCACCGTCCCCCCTCTTGTAGCCAGTGGCGAGGTGCTCTGGGTGTCGAGGAAGAACGAGTACCCTCCCCTGCTTCGCCCTGTACGTACCAGCGAGGAGGAGGAGGACCAGAACCACTGGAACCACCGCCGTGACGACGAAACCCTAGCCCCGCCGTGCGCCAGCAACGCCGTAGATCGCCCGCTCCTTGCCCCGATCCGAGCCCGCCATCGAGCCCGCGGTGAGCCTCTCTCCCTCCCCGACATGGTCCGCCTCGCTGTATCGCCCTAGTGCCGCCGTTCGTTTCGTCGAGCAGACTGCGCGCGCCGTCGGCCATCGCGCCTGCTCGCTCCCTCGTCGCGCAGAACCTCACCTAGGCCCCGTCTGCCCTCCTACCACCATCCCGTAGCCAGCCGCGCTGGTCAGCCCCCTCAGCGCGCACGCCCGCGACCAGGGATCGATCCCCCCCGCCCCACGCCGCGCACCGATCGGTCATCAGCAACGCGGAGAAGATCCACAGTACGGGCGCCCTTTTTCCAAATTTGTTTTAAATTCAAATTCAAATCTGTTTTAAAATAACTTTTAATTTTCAAATCCAAATAATACATATAATATATGTTTTGAGATCAGAAAAATGTGAGGAATTCAAATATGCCCTTCAAAATATACTTTGAACACTTTAATTTTCGAGTTGATTAAAATTACAAATAAAATGCCCTTTTTCCTTAATTAATTAATAACTTTTGTTTTATAACTCCGAATTTGACAAATAATATGTCTAAAATGATCAGCTCGACGAGACCTTTCTGTTTATGCATTTCATGTACTGAATTGCAGCATGCATCATATAAATATAAAGTTTACAGCAACTTATATGAGGTTAAAATGTGATTAAAACCCCATAAAATGTTTATTTCTTGTATTCCACACCTCACCCTTGCCATGCTACTTTATTGCCATGCAAATTGTGCATCATTCATCATGGCATGATTGTTTGCTTGACGCATTTTATTCATATGCTTGTGCACTTTATTCATGTTGGCCCTTGTTTGTTTGGTTCTTCTTCGAATAGATGCTGAGCAGGGGATATATCAAGAAACCCAGGAGCAATACCCAGATCCTTCCCTCGCTTCAACTGAGCTGCCAGACAAGCACTACCACATGCTTGCATACATATAGTACCTATTGCCTCTATCTTATTCTTGCATCATTGAGTCGCGATTTCATTAAACTGAATCCCAAGTACTGCATAGCCTTTACTTTTAAACCCCACCGAAGCTTGTTCCTCCATCCCATGAGCCATTACTACAAGAGTTGCTTGAGCCATGCGGGTCGTATAACAGCATGTGTTGGGTATGTGAGTGTCTGATGGATAACGAGGTACCTAAACAACTTAACCTGAGTAGTAATGGGATAACTAATGAAACTGGCACCGGTGAGCAATATCTGCTATTTGGTTTTTCATGCTCACTTGTGTCCCGTAGGACCCCGAGTACTTGATTCCTGTTCCTTGAATATTCACGCTATCCACATCCGGGAGGCTTATGAACCCACCTGAGCCAGAGCTTGATTCATTCTTATTTCTTGGGGCCACAATTAGTTTGGGGCTTTATTACTATCCTGTACTTATGCCATGCTTTACTGCTTTATTTACGATTGTGCGTGGAGCACCTGTACTGTTTAGGACCGTGACACGTTTTCGCTGTATCGACAAGCCCAATCACACTTTCGGGTTCCCAGTCGTTTACAGCCGTCCACACAAACCTTGAGTCCGTCTCGGAGCCGGCCAACTTCGTTGCGGGTAGCTTAATGGGGTGGCCCCCTGAAATATTTCTGAATCCTGTGATCGCTTTGTCGTGAATGCCTCATTGGGTTTTGATTTGGTTTTTCCGAGGTTGATCGAGTGTGTGTTGCTATTTGTGCACCCCTGCAGGGTAAAACTTTCTGAAAGCCGTGTCCGCGGTTATGGACGACTTGGAGCACAGTTTCTCGATCATAGACAAGTATAACTAAAGTACCGCTTTTAACTTGACTAAGTAACTGACTAGTAAATAGTGCAACACTCATGGAATGGATAATAAAACTGCGAACGAATGGGGGGTTGTTCGTCCGCTTCCTCGTTGGTAAGCGAGGAGGAGGATGGATCTGTTGATATTACTATTATAACTGTTGTTATTAATTCACGGACATCCGTCTATCGATGGTTAGGCGGATGGTTAGCGAGTATCTATAGAATTGTTAGGTATTATCGTTTGCTGCAATTGCGTCCCCCAGGTTTTGTCCCCTTTAGAGGCATAAAGACTTGCTGAGTACCCCTAGGGTCTCACACGATAAATTGTTTGATTCAGATGAACAGGTAAACTCGCAAGATGGATACTGGGTGGAGGAGACGGACGATGTGGGCAACGATCATTCGGTGTAGAGATTCCGGGAACGGGGATCCGTGAGATCTGTGGGCGGGACGTGTTTAATTATGGGGCATCTTATGCCGATTTGCTTCTTATCCGTACTCGGATCTTGTTTTTCCGCTTCCGCCTGATACTCTGATGTTTGATGTATGAGGAGATATCCTAAACTATTATATCTATCTAGGATATTTGGATCTTGCCGTATGGCGTTGCAATATTTCTATTTCTTTTAGATGGAATAGCTCTGAGGACTGTTGTATGGTGGCTTGCATACATACTCATTTGTGTATGTAGTTGATCCCTTCGCCTGCCGATTACGCCGCCCGTTCTTGTCCCGATGTTTGGAAATGGTTAGGACGGCCGAAAGGTCTACCTGTGAGTGGAATTTGGGCCCCACCGTACTATTTTAACCATTTCCGCTCATCCAGGCTTGTAACTAGGAGCGTAATTCACCGAGGTAGTTACAATTGGTATCAGAGCCATCCCGCCCTTCAGGGTCTCAGCCAAATGGTCGTTGTCAGTCTAGCAAATATTTTGGTAGCTATGTATACTAGGGAAAAACAAAACGTGAGAGTAGGACTGCTTCCACTTTTCTTCTTACCCACCCACCCACCCTTTTCTGGTAAGGAAGTGTAACGTTTTCAATCCTCTTCTTAAAATTCAAACTAGGATTCACGTGTTCTGGGTTCCGTAGTACCATAGGTTGTGTGTGTGTGTGTAATTCCTTGTCTATCTGTTGCATCCAAATTGTTATCACAATCTGCCTTTGGTTATCAACTGTTGGTATATTCCATACCGACAGGCTTTTGAAAACCGGCGCGATCTATCTGACTCCTTGTTAACCGGTGCCATCTTCTTAAGGGTGTCCTTCCTTCTAGCAACTCCACATTCTGTGAAACCATCAGTTGCTAATCGCTACCTGATAAGTGTTTTTGCGCATCTATTGGTATTTTAATGCCGAAAAATGCGGAAAAATTTTCTTTGATACATCTATGTTTCCACACTCCTTTTCAGTCGTGTGTGAAACATTATCTATCTCCCTTTTATCAACATGTCCATGCTAACTCATTCTTTTGTCACCGGCGCTTAATCCTGGAGTTTCATTTCATCTCCTTTTCTCTTGGGCTAATTACATAACATGTGTTGATCCGATGCTGGTGATTGTAATTTGGTTCTCGGCATAGCTATAGGACACTTATCATGAGTGGAATAGGGAAAATGCTATCAACACTATCCTCCAAATTGTGACGGTTATCTCATGTGATTTTGAGTACACCGTGATCATATCTATGCATATTCAAGCATCTTTGGCAATCCGGAGTTTCTCAAGGCACTACGACGGTCTATCATCTGCCCATCATGCTGCACATCTTTTTGAACTCCATATCTGCAAAATTCTCTTTGAGACGAGGGAATTGCATCTTTTCATCTCTGGTAGCTTTGCTTGAGGTATGAGCTATCATCGTTTCTTTATCCAAGATCTCTTTATCTTTGTAACCGGTGATCCGATCGACAATGTGAAACAGGTGACATCTCTTTTTCTTCCGAAGGACCAGATAATCTATTCTTCCAGTGCATCTTCTTCAACACTAACCCGTGCTCTTAATATTGATCTTTCTAAAAGCGTTGATCTCAGAAAGTGTTTCGAGCATTTGGTCGTTTCTCCCGCCTCTTGAACTTAATATTCTGGGAATATCTTGTTAATCCATGGTGGTATATGTTGATAATATGCTTGCCTATTCGATATCAATGGAAGAACATGGAAGATCATCTATGTCTCTTTCTCTCAAGCTTCGAGAACACTGCCTGTGTGCAAAGTTCTCAAAGCGTGAATTCTGGCTTCTTGAAGTCACCTATCTCGACCACGTCCTTCTGCTAAATACATTGCTTCAATTCTGGAATTAGCAAGTCCATTGTTAATTCCATCCTCCATCTTCAACCAATCTGGAGTTATTCCTTGTAGGCAAGTTATCATCGTCGTTCCGCTAAAGATTTTCCTTAAGACTGCTAAATCTCTCTCTATCATTTCAAGAAGAACATGGAGTTCTTTCACCTCAGTCTCGTCAAGTAATCTCTTGAAACCCTCTCGCTCTATCGTCTATGCTCAATCCACCGGAGGCCATGGAGACCTTCTAGATCTTGTATTCCTTCCGTTCAAGTTGGTGCTATCTTTTCTGTAGCTGTTGAATCTTGCAGTTGTTCTCCGTAATCTCCCTTCATATCTTTCCGGTGGCAGGTTACTTATGACATGACGACAACATCATCATCGTTATCTATCTATGAATCCGGCGAATAGTTTGCATCTATCCTTGTTTTCTAACGAAGTTCCATGAGTTTTTGTCAATACCTTCAGTCTGTTTCGCTAGTTGGGTTGCATGGTTTTCTTATTCATGTGCGGAGTAATGCCTTGAGTGCGGGATGGAGTAGCTACCATACCACTACTCTTATCATTCGCTCTTGTACATTGAATTGGTGAATCAATGTGATTTCACTCATTCCACGGAAGTTAGAAGTGGCCTTTATCCCTTGATACTTTTACTTCCGTCCTTGTTTTTCCGGAGTGCTCTCTCGAAGAAAGTAATCAATAATCTCTTGTTGGTGGGCTAGATGGAGAAAAAATCTTCAATTATCCGGTGGGAACAAACGCAAACTCTTTTCTGTCCTCGTCATTCTACCGATCCTCGACATCCCCAAACAAGATGAAAGGAAACTATCCCTCTCTTTGTTTCATCAATTCTTTTTCTGTGGTAAAGCCAATTATGGTTGATGCCATCAGCCGCAAATCTATTGCGTTAGCCTCAAGGCTAAAGAAAGCAATAAGTATCTCTACAATAAACTCCAGATCCTCCATATTCTTTGCTTCTCGGGATTCCACCATGATCTGGCTTCACATCCGTCTCTGGAAGTTATATCTGCGCACCTCAATTGCGTGATCCTGTGGTTCTTACCGGTGCAACAAGAATCTAATCCGACGATGTCCAACTAAATCTTTCTGTTGATATCAAGGGACTCTATTGTTTGAAGGCAATACTGTTTCCGTATTTCATTTCTCAAATCCGAGAGAAGACACGATGCTATTGTCATAGTGGTTCAAAACCTCTCCAACCTAGCTCTTTCTTCCGGCGAGACAAGGATTTCATCATCCCTAGTATCGGTAAATCTTTAATCTTAACGGTGTGTCTTTCTTTATCCATGATACATCATCTTGTCCTTTCTTTCACAAGTGGTTCTATTCTTTTATCATGTTTCTTGAGAAAACCGGAGCTATGTCCATCCTATCCTTCTTGTCTCACGACAATCCTACAACTCTTCTAGCCGTTGTTTCTCAAGAAAAACGCAAGACTCGCAACAAGTCTAGCAAGTTTTGCAAGGTGTAGCGGTCGCACCATTCCGTTGTTCATCAACTTGGGAACGTGAGGGTCACCTTCGTTCGAACACCCGCCTCTCCTTGTGTTGTTTTCTTTTTCCTAGGAATCTCGGGGCGAGATTCTTGTTTAGTGGGGGAGAGTTGTAGCATCCCAATTGTCTAACAATTGTAATGCTACTTGGTCTAGTAATATAATGCTACTTCCTACATATAATTGTTGCATCATAATTATATCATGCTCATGTCATCATGCCACCTTGCATTTGAGCATCATACAAAACCCTTTTTTTGGTTCTTCTCTCATATGCATCATTAATTGTATTTGCCTCTTGATATTGTAGTTGGTTATTGATATATTGTTTAAATGCCCAAGTTGAGTTGGGGGCATATCTTTTATTCCACTCCACCACCCTTTCTTTCACCACCCTATAATTCCACCATCCCATTATCCATGAGCTTGTATTTGATTTTCTTTGGTATTTAATCTAGCTCATGGGAGATAGGATGGATCTACTTCAATAAATTCGTTTGCTTGGCTTTATTCCACTTTTGGGAATGCATAAGAATAATGCCATGTTAATATTATTGTTTTCACAAGAATAAACATGGCATTAATTATTTTGCATGGGCCATGCAAGCACCACCACATTCTAGTCCTTTGGGATTTTATATGATTTTTTTGAGTGGTGTATATCTCTTGTAGCTCTCCCTTCTCTCTCAAATCTTTCACCTTGTTTGGTTTTTTTTTCTTTTGCCTAGTGCTCATCAAGTTGTTCTCACTTGTGTATGCCATGCAACCATCTCCATCTTTTGTCCTCTTTTGTTATAATTTGATCTTTTGAGTGAATCATCCATCCACCTCTCTACCACTCCTTTGGCTTGATCTAGTTTGTTCTTGCTTAAAACCACCACCACATCTCTCTATCTCTCTCTCTCTCTCTCTCTCTAATCCTCTCTCCAAGCACCTACACCTAATCTAAACCCTTAACCCCCTCTCTAGCTAACCTACCACCACCATGATCTACCCCAATCTGCCCCTCTCCCTACCATGCAGGCCCCACCCTACTCCCCTTGGCCGAGCTACCCTCCTAACCCCAACCCTAGCACAACCCTAACCCGAGCCTCTAGCCCTAGCCGAAGCTAAACCCGAGCCTCCCTCCTCTCCTTTCTCTCTCTGCCGTGCGACCCCACCAGCCCGAGACTGCCTGCCTTGCCTCCCCTGGCCCACCTGCAAGCTGCTCTACCTGCCCTAGACGAGCTCCAGCTCGAGCACGTGAAGAGGAGAAGGAAAAAGGTGGCCGAAGCCACCTTTATATCCAACCTGATCCCCACGGCGCCTCCCCCTCCTCTCCTACTTACCCTCTTTCCCCACGTCTCACTGCCTCTCCCAGATCCGCCCCAGGGCCTTGCCCTCTCCCCTCTTTTCTCCACCGACACCATCTATCCCATCGCCGGCCTCCGTCGGTCTCCACCGTCCCCCCCTCTTGCAGCCGGTGGCGAGGTGCTCTAGGTGTCGAGGAAGAACGAGTACCCTCCCCTACTTCGCCCTGTACGTACCAGCGAGGAGGAGGAGGACCAGAACCACTGGAACCACCGCCGCGACGACGAAACCCTAGCCCCGCCGTGCGCCAGCAACGCCGTAGATCGCCCGCTCCTCGCCCCGATCCGAGCCCGCCATCGAGCCCGCGGTGATCCTCTCTCCCTCCCCGACATGGTCCGCCTCGCTGTATCGCCCTAGTGCTGCCGTTCGTTTCGTTGAGCAGACTGCGCGCGCCGTCGGCCACCGCGCCTGCTCGCTCCCGCGTCGCGCAGAACCTCACCTAGGCCCCGTCTGCCCTCCTACCACCATCCCGTAGCCAGCCACGCTGGTCAGCCCCCTCAGCGCGCACGCCCGCGACCAGGGATCGATCCCCCCCGCCCCGCGCCGCGCATCGATCGGTCATCAGCAACGCGGAGAAGATCCACAGTACGGGCGCCCTTTTTGCAGATAGCCCCTCTGTTATTTCTCTGCTCAACCCGCGGTCCGCCTGAGCCCCACCTGTCATCCATAGTAACACTTTGCAGATAGGCACCCCAGTTTATCGCCCCTCAACCAGCACTCCCCTCTGCGCCACGTGGCTGTGTCCGTTTCCCCCGCTGGCAAGTGGACCTGCGAGCCCGCTGGCCCCACTTGTCTGTCTCCGAGGCTGGCCACTCTCGCGGTGTAAAAAGTTTTCACCGTGCCAGTTCGCCCAGTCAGCATCAGCCCCACTTGTCTGTGTCTTTGGCTAGGTTTGTCTGAGTAACAAAAGTTTCTGTTCTTTTCTATTTTAATTTAAACTTTCCAAATTTGTTTTAAATTCAAATTCAAATCTGTTTTAAAATAACTTTTAATTTTCAAATCCAAATAATACATATAATATATGTTTTGAGATCAGAAAAATGTGAGGAATTCAAATATGCCCTTCAAAATATATTTTGAACACTTTAATTTTCGAGTTGATTAAAATTACAAATAAAATGCCCTTTTTCCTTAATTAATTAATAACTTTTGTTTTATAACTCCGAATTTGACAAATAATATGTCTAAAATGATCAGCTCGACGAGACCTTTCTGTTTATGCATTTCATGTACTGAATTGCAGCATGCATCATATAAATATAAAGTTTACAGCAACTTATATGAGGTTAAAATGTGATTAAAACCCCATAAAATGTTTATTTCTTGTATTCCACACCTCACCCTTGCCATGCTACTTTATTGCCATGCAAATTGTGCATCATTCATCATGGCATGATTGTTTGCTTGATGCATTTTATTCATATGCTTGTGCACTTTATTCATGTTGTCACTTGTTTGTTTGGTTCTTCTTCGAATAGACGCTGAGCAGGGGATATATCAAGAAACCCAGGAGCACTACCCAGATCCTTCTCTCGCTTCAACTGAGCTGCCAGGCAAGCACTACCACATGCTTGCATACATATAGTACCTATTGCCTCTGTCTTATTCTTGCATCATTGAGTCGCGATTGCATTAAACTAAATCCCAAGTACTGCATAGCCTTTACTTTTAAACCCCACCGAAGCTTGTTCCTCCATCCCATGAGCCATTACTACAGGAGTTGCTTGAGCCATGCGGGTCGTAGAACAGCATGTGTAGGGTATGTGAGTGTCTGATGGATAACGAGGTACCTAAACAACTTAACCTGAGTAGTAATGGGATAACTAATGAAAGTGGCACCGGTGAGCAATATCTGCTATTTGGTTTTTCATGCTCACTTGTGTCCCGTAGGACCCCGAGTACTTGATTCCTGTTCCTTGAATATTCGCACTATCCACATCCGGGAGGCTTATGAACCCCCTTGAGCCAGAGCTTGATTCATTCTTATTTCTTGGGGCCACAATTAGTTTGGGGCTTTATTACTATCATGTACTTATGCCATGCTTTACTGCTTTATTTATGATTGTGCGTGGAGCACCTGTACTGTTTAGGACCGTGACACGTTTTCGCTGTATCGACAAGCCCAGTCACACTTTCGGGTTCCCAGTCACACTTTCGGGTTCCCAGTCGTTTACAGCCTTCCACACAAACCTTGAGTCCGTCTCGGAGCCGGCCAACTTCGTTGCGGGTAGCTTAATGGGGTGGCCCCCTGAAATATTTCTGAATCCTGTGATCGCTTTGTCGTGAATGCCTCGTTGGGTTTTGATTTGGTTTTTCCGAGGTTGATCGAGTGTGTGTTGCTATTTGTGCACCCCTGCAGGGTAAAACTTTCTGAAAGCCGTGTCCGCGGTTATGGACGACTTGGAGCACAGTTTCTCGATCATAGACAAGTATAACTAAAGTACCGCTTTTAACTTGACTAAGTAACTGACTAGTAAATAGTGCAACACTCATGGAATGGATAATAAAACTGCCAACGGATGGGGGGTTGTTCGTCCGCTTCCTCGTTGGTAAGCGAGGAGGAGGATGGATCTGTTGATATTACTGTTATAACTGTTGTTATTAATTCACGGACATCCGTCTATCGATGGTTAGGCGGATGGTTAGCGAGTATCTATAGAATTGTTAGGTATTATCTTTTGCTGCAATTGCGTCCCCCAGGTTTTGTCCCCTTTAGAGGCATAAAGACTTGCTGAGTACCCCTAGGGTCTCACACGATAAATTGTTTGATTCAGATGAACAGGTAAACTCGCAAGATGGATACTGGGTGGAGGAGACGGACGATGTGGGCAACGATCATTCGGTGTAGAGATTCCGGGAACGGGGATCCGTGAGATCTGTGGGCGGGACGTGTTTAATTATGGGGCATCTTATGCCGATTTGCTTCTTATCCGTACTCAGATCTTGTTTTTCCGCTTCCGCCTGATACTCTGATGTTTGATGTATGAGGAGATATCCTAAACTATTATATCTATCTAGGATATTTGGATCTTGCCGTATGGCGTTGCAATATTTCTATTTCTTTTAGATGGAATGGCTCTGAGGACTGTTGTATGGTGGCTTGCATACATACTCATTTGTGTATGTAGTTGATCCCTTCGACTGCCGATTACGCCGCCCGTTCTTGTCCTGATGTTTGGAAATGGTTAGGACGACCGAAAGGTCTACGTGTGAGTGGCATTTGGGCCCCACCGTACTATTTTAACCATTTCCTCTCATCCAGGCTTGTAACTAGGAGCGTAATTCACCGAGGTAGTTACAGTGAACCTGCAGTGTGACAGAAGCAGTTGCATCACTACACCCACTGGAGTGTGTGTGGGTTTTCAAGGTGTGGCTTTTGATACTACATAACACAGATACATTGATCTGTAGGGACTCCATTTGTGTCAAACAACCATGGTGGTCCGCAAGCCCAGAGTGCCCCAAGAATATGCAACTGCCACTTGGAGATGGGTGAACCTGCAGTGTGACAGAAGCAATTGCATCACCACACCCAACTGGAGTGTGTGTGTGTCATAGAGGTGTAGCTTCTCAGACTACATAACACAGATGCATTGATATGTAGGGACAACATTTGTGTCAAACAACCATGGTGGTCAGCAAGCCCAGAGAGCCCCTAGAATATGCAACTGCCACATGGAGATGGGTGAACCTGCATTGTGACAGAAGCAATTGCATCACCACACCCAACTGGAGTGTGTGTGGGTCATCAAGGTGTGGCTTTTGAGACTACATAACACAGATGCATTGATATGTAGGGACTCCATTTGTGTCAAACAACCATGGTGGTCAGAAAGCCAGAGAGCCCCTAGAATATGCAACTGCCCCATGGAGATGGGTGAAACTGAAGTGTGACGGAAGCAGTTGTATCACCACACCCAACTGGAGTGTGTGTGGGTCACCAAAGGTGTGGCTTTTGAGACTACATAACATAGATGCATTGATCTGTAGGGACTCCATTTGTGTCAAACAACCATGGTGGTCAGAAAGCCCAGAGAGCCCCTAGAATATGCAACTGCCACATGGAGATGGGTGAACCTGCAGTGTGACAGAAGCAGTTGCATCACCACACCCAACTAGAGTGTGTGTGGGTCATCCAGGTGTGGCTTTTGAGAATACATAACACAGATGCATTGATCTGTAGGGAGTCCATTTGTGTTAAACAACCATGGTGGTTAGAAAGCCAGAAGAGCACCTAGAATATGCAACTGCCACATGAAGATGGGTGAACCTGCAGTGTGACAGAAGCAGTTGCATCACCACACCAAACTGGAGTGTGTGTGGGTCATCAAGGTGTGGATTTTGAGACTACATAACACAGATTGATCTCTAGGGACTCCATTTGTGTCAAACAACCATGGTGGTCAGAAAGCCCAGAGAGCCCCTAGAATATGCAACTGCCACATGGATATGGGTGAACCTGTAGTGTGCTAGAAGCAGTTGCATCACCACACCCAACTGCAGTGTGTGTGGGTCATTAAGGTGTGGCTTTTGAGACTACATAACACAAATGCATTGATCTCTAGGGACTCCATTTGTGTCAAACAACCATGGTGGTCAGAAAGCCTAGAGAGCCCCTAGAATATGCAACTACCCCATGGAGATGGGTGAACCTGCAGTGTGACAGAAGCAGTTGCATCACCACACCCAAGTGGAGTGTGTATGGGTCATCAAGGTGTGGCTTTTGAGACTACATAAAACAGATGCATTGATCTCTAGGGACTCCATTTGTGTAAAAGAATCATGGTGGTGAGAAAGCCCAGAGCCCCTAGAATATGCAACTGCCACATGGGGATGGGTGAACCTGCAGTGTGACAGAAGCAGTTACATCACCACACCCAACTTGAGTGTGTGGGGGTCATTAAGGTGTGGGTTCTGAGACTACATAACACAGATGCATTGATCTCTAGGGACTCCATTTATATCCAACAACCATGGTGGTCAGAAAGCCCAGAGAGCCCCTAGAATATGCAACTGCCACATGGAGATGGGTGAACCAACAGTGTGACAGAAGCAGTTGCATCACCACACCCAACTGGAGTGTGTGTGGGTCATCAAGGTGTGGCTTTTGAGACTACATAACACAGATGCATTAATCTCTAGGGACTCCATTTGTGTCAAACAACGATGGTGGTCAGAAAGCCTAGAGAGCCCCTAGAATATGCAACTACCCCATGGAGATGGGTGAACCTGCAGTGTGACAGAAGAAGTTGCATCACCACACCCAAGTGGAGTGTGTATGGGTCATCAAGGTGTGGCTTTTGAGACTACATAAAACAGATGCATTGATCTCTAGGGACTCCATTTGTGTTAAAGAATCATGGTGGTGAGAAAGCCAAGACCCCTAGAATATGCAACTGCCACATGCAGATGGGTGAACCTGAAGTGTGACAGAAGCAGTTACATCACCACACCCAACTTGAGTGTGTGTGGGTCATTAAGGTGTGGCTTTTGAGACTACATAACACAGATGCATTGATCTGTAGGGAGTCCATTTGTGTTAAGCAACCATGGTGGTTAGAAAGCCCAGAGAGCACCTAGAATATGCAACTGCCACATGAAGATGGGTGAACCTGCAGTGTGATAGAAGCAGTTGCATCACCACACCCAACTTGAGTGTGTGTGGGTCATTAAGGTGTGGCTTTTCAGACTACATAACGCAAATGCATTGATCTCTAGGGATTCAATTTGTGTCGAACAACCATGGTGGTCAGAAAGCCCAGAGAGCCCCTAGAATATGCAACTGCCACTTGGAGATGGGTGAACCTGCAGTGTGACAGAAGCAGTTGCATCACCACACCCAACTGGAGTGTGTGTGGGTCATCAAGGTGTGGCTTTTGAGACTACATAACATACATGCATTAATCTCTAGGGACTCCATTTGTGTCAAACTGCCATGGTGGTCAGAAAGCCTAGAGAGCCCCTAAAATATGCAACTGCCACATGGAGATGGGTGAACCTGCAGTGTGACAGAAGCAGTTGCATCACCACACCCAACTGGAGTGTGTGTGGGTCATCAAGGTGTGACTTTTTAGACTACATAACACGGATGCATTAATCTCTAGGGACCCCATTTGTGTCAAACAACCATGGTGGTCAGAAAGCCAGAGAGCCCCTAGAATATGCAACTGCCCCATGGAGATGGGTGAACCTGAAGTGTGACAGAAGAAGTTGCATCACCACACCCAACTTGAGTGTGTGTGGGTCACCAAAGGTGTGGCTTTTGAGACTACATAACATAGATGCGTTGATCTGTAGGGACTCCATTTGTGTCAAACAACCATGGTGGTCAGAAAGCCCAGAGAGCCCCTAGAATATGCAACTGCCACAAGGAGATGGGTGAACCTGTAGTGTGACAGAAGCAGTTGCATCACCACCCCCAACTTGAGTGTGTGTGGGTCATTAAGGTGTCTCTTTTGAGACTACATAACACAAATGCATTGATCTCTAGGGATTGAATTTGTGTCAAACAACCATGGTGGTCAGAAAGCCCAGAGAGCCCCTAGAATATGCAACCGCCACATGGAGATGGGTGAACTTGCAGTGTGACAGAAGCAGTTGCATCACCACACCTAATTGGAGTGTGTGTGGGTCATAAAGGTGTGCCTTTTTAGACTTCATAACACAGATGCATTGATCTCTAGGGACTCCATTTGTGTCAAACAACCATGGTGGTCAGAAAGCCTAGAGAGCCCCTAGAATATGCAACTGCCCCTTGGAGATGGGTGAACCTGCAGTGTGATAGAAGCAGTTGCATCACCACACCCAACTGGAGTGTGTGTGGGTCATCAAGGTGTGGATTTTGAGACTACATAACATAGATGCATTGATATCTAGGGACTCCATTTGTGTCAAACTGGTATGGTGGTCAGAAAGCGTAGAGAGCCCCTGCAATATGCAACTGCCACATGGAGATGGGTGAACCTGCAGTGTAACAGAAGAACTTGCATCACTACACCCACTGGAGTGAGTGTGGGTTTTCAAGGTGTGGCTTTTGAGACTACATAACACAGATGCAGTGATCTGTAGGGACTCCATTTGTGTCAAACAACCAAGGTGGTCAGCAAGCCCAGAGGGCCCCTAGAATATGCAACTGCCACATGGAGATGGGTGAACCTGAAGTGTGACAGAAGCAGTTGCATCACCACACCCAACTAGAGTGTGTGTGGGTCATCAAGGTGTGGCTTTTGAGACTACATAACACAGATGCATTGATATGTAGGGACTTCATTTGTGTCAAACAACCATGGTGGTCAGAAAGCCCAGAGAGCCCCTTGAATATGCAACTGCCACATGGAGATGGGTGAACCTTCAGTGTGACAGAAGAAGTTGCATCACCACACCCAACTGAAGTGTGTGTGGGTCATCGAGGTGTGGCTTTTGAGACTACATAACACGGATGCATTGATCTCTAGGGACCCCATTTGTGTCAAACAACCATGGTGGTCAGAAAGCCAGAGAGCCCCTAGAATATGCAACTGCCCCATGGAGATGGGTGAACCTGAAGTGCGACAGAAGCAGTTGTATCACCACACCCAACTGGAGTGTGTGGGTCACCAAAGGTGTGGCTTTTGAGACTACATAACATAGATGCATTGATTTGTAGGGACTGCATTTGTGTCAAACAACCATGGTGGTCAGAAAGCCCAGAGAGCCCCTAGAATATGCAACAACCACATGGAGATGGGTGAACCTTCAGTGTGATACAAGCAGTTGCATCACCACACCCAACTGGAGTGTGTGTGGGTCATCAAGGTGTGTCTTTTGAGACTACATAACACGGATGCATTGATATCTAGGGACCCCATTTGTGTCAAACAACCATGGTGGTCAGCAAGCCCATAGAGCCCCTAGAATATGCAACTGCCACATGGAGATGGGTGAACCTGCAGTGTGACAGAAGCAGTTGCCTCAACACACCCAACTAGAGTGTGTGTGGGTCATCAAGGTGTGGCTTTTGAGACTACATAACACAGATGCATTGATATGTAGGGACTCCATTTGTGTCAAACAACCATGGTGGTCAGAAAGCCCAGAGAGCCCCTAGAATATGCAACTGCCACATGGAGATGGGTGAACCTTCAGTGTGACAGAAGAAGTTGCATCACCACACCCAACTGGAGTGTGTGTGGGTCATCAAGGTGTGGCTTTTGAGACTACATAACACGGATGCATTGATCTCTAGGGACCCCATTTGTGTCAAACAACCATGGTGGTTAGAAAGCCAGAGAGCCCCTAGAATATGCAACTGCCCCATGGAGATGGGTGAACCTGAATTGTGACAGAAGCAGTTGTATCAACACACCCAACTGGAGTGTGTGTGGGTCACCAAAGGTGTGGCTTTTGAGACTACATAACATAGATGCATTGATCTGTAGGGACTCCATTTGTGTCAAACAACCATGGTGGTCAGAAAGCCTAGAGAGCCCGTAGAATATGCAACTGCCACATGGAGATGCGTGAACCTGTAGTGTGAAAGAAGCAGTTGCATCATAGCACCCAACTGGAGTGTGTGTGGGTCATCAAGGTGTGGCTTTTGAGACTACATAACACAGATGCATTGATCTGTAGGGACTCCATTTGTGTTTAACAACCATGGTGGTTAGAAAGCCCAGAGAGCCCCTAGAATATGTAACTACCACATGAAGATGGGTGAACCTGCAGTGTGACAGAAGCACTTGCATCACCACACCCAACTGGAGTGTGTGTAGGTCATCAAGGTGTGGCTTTTGAGACTACATAACACAGATTGATCTCTAGGGACTCCATTTGTGTCAAACAACCATGGTGCTCAGAAAGCCCAGAGAGCCCCTAGAATATGCAACTGCCACATGGATATGGGTGAACCTGTAGTGTGATAGAAGCAGTTGCATCACCACACCCAACTGGAGTGTGTGTGGGTCATTAAAGTGTGGCTTTTGAGACTACATAACACAGATGCATTGATCTCTAGGGACTCCATTTGTGTCAAACAACCATGGTGGTCAGAAAGCCCAGAGAGCCCCTAGAATATGCAACTGCCACATGGATATGGGTGAACCTGTAGTGTGATAGAAGCAGTTGCATCACCACACCCAACTGGAGTGTGTGTGGGTCATTAAAGTGTGGCTTTTGAGACTACATAACACAGATGCATTGATCTCTAGGGACTCCATTTGTGTCAAACAACCATGGTGGTCAGAAAGCCCAGAGAGCCCCTAGAATATGCAACTACCCCATGGAGATGGGTGAATCTGCAGTGTGACAGAAGCAGTTGCATCAACACACCCAAGCGGAGTGTGTATGGGTCATCAAGGTGTGGCTTTTGAAACTACATAACATAGATGCATTGATATCTAGGGACTCCATTTGTGTTAAAGAATCATGGTGGTCAGAAATCCCAAAGAGCCACTAGAATATGCAACTTCCACATGGAGATGGGTGAACCTGCAGTGTGACAGAAGTAGTTACATCACCACACCCAACTTGAGTGTGTGTGGGTCATTAAGGTGTGGCTTTTGAGACTACATAACACAAATGCATTGATCTCTAGGGACTCCATTTATGTCCAACAACCATGCTGGTCTGAAAGCCCAGAGAGCCCCTAGAATATGCAACTGCCACATGGAGATGGGTTTTTCTGTAGTGTGATATAAGTAGTTGCATCACCACACCCAACTTGAGTGTGTGTGGGTCATTAAGGTGTGGCTTTTGAGACTACATAACGCAGATGCATTGATCTCTAGGGATTCAATTTGTGTCCAACAACCATGGTGGTCAGAAAGCCCAGAGAGCCCCTAGAATATGCAACTACCCCTTGGAGATGGGTGAACCTGCAGTGTGACAGAAGCAGTTGCTTCACCACACCCAACTAAAGTGTGTGTGGGTCATCAAGGTGTGGCTTTTTAGACTACATAATACATATGCATTGATCTGTAGGGCCTGCATTTGTGTCAAACAACCATGGTGGTCAGAAATCCCAGAGAGCCCCTAAAATATACAACTGCCACATGGAGATGGTGAACCTGCAATGAGATAGAAGCAGTTGCATCAGCACACCCAACTGAAGTGTGTGTGGGTCATCAAGGTGTGGCTTTTGAGACTACATAACACAGATGCATTGATCTTTAGGGACTCCATTTGTGTCAAACAACCATGGTGGTCAGAAAGCCCAGAGAGCCCCTAGAATATGCAACTGCCACATGGAGATGGGTGAACCTGCAGCATGACATAAGAAGTTGGATCACCACAGCCAACTAGAGTGTGTGTGGGTCATCAAGGTGTGGCTTTTGAGACTACATAACATAGATGCATTGATCTCTAGGGACTCCATTTGTGTCAAACAACCATGGTGGTCAGAAATCCTAGAGAGCCCCTAGAATATGCAACTGCCACATGGAGATTGGTGAACCTGTAGTGTGACAGAAGCAGTTGCATCACCACACCCACTGGAGTGTGTGTGGGTTTTCAAGGTGTGGCTTTTGAGACTACATAACACAGATGCATTGATCTGTAGGGACTCCATTTGTGTCAAACAACCATGGTGGTCAGAAAGCCCAAAGATCCCCTAGAATATGCAACTGCCACATGGAGATGGGTGAACCTGCAGTGTGACAGAAGCAGTTGCATCACCACACCCAACTAGAGTGTGTGTGGGTCATCAAGGTGTGGCTTTTGAGACTACATAACACAAATGCATTGATATGTAGGGACTGCATTTGTGTCAAACAACCATGGTGGTCAGAAAGCCCAGAGAGCCCCTAGAATATGAAACTACCACATGGAGATGGGTGAACCTTCAGTGTGATAGAAGAAGTTGCATCCCCACACCCAACTGGAGTGTGTGTGGGTCATCAAGGTGTGGCTTTTGAGACTACATAACACATATGCATTGATCTCTAGGGACTCCATTTTTGTCAAACAACCATGGTGGTTGGAAAGCCCAGAGAGCCCCTAGAATATGCAACTGCCACATGGAGATGGATGAACCTGCATTGTGACAGAAGCAGTTGCATCACCAAACCCAACTAGAGTGTGTGTGGGTCATCAAGGTGCTGCTTTTGAGACTACATACCACAGATGCATTGATCTGTAGCGACTCCATTTGTGTTAAACAACCATGGTGGTCGGAAAGCACAGAGAGCCCCTAGAATATGCAATTGCCACATGAAGATGGGTGAACCTGAAGTGTGATAGAAGAAGTTGCATCACCACACCCAACTGGAGTGTGTGTGGGTCATCAATGTGTGGCTTTTGAGACTACATAACACATATGCATTGATCTTTAGGGACTCCATTTGTGTCAAAAACCACGGTGGTCAGAAAGCCCAGAGAGCCCCTAGAATATGCAACTACCACATGGAGATGGGTGAACTTGCAGTGCGATAGAAGCAGTTGCATCATCACACCCAACTGGAGTGTGTGTGGGTCATTAAGGTGTGGCTTTTGAGACTACATAACACAGATGCATTGATCTCTACGGAATCCATTTTTGTCAAACAACCATAGTGGTCAGAAAGCCTAGAGAGCCCCTAGAATATGCAATTGCCCATGGAGATGGGTGAACCTCTAGTGTGAGAGAAGCAGTTGCATGACCACACCCTAGTGGAGTGTGTGTGGGTCATCAAGGTGTGGCTTTTGAGACTACATAACCCCTATGCATTGATCTCTAGGGACTCCATTTGTGTTAAACAACCATGGTGGTCAGAAAGCCCAGAGAGCCCCTAGAATATGCAATTGCCACAAGGAGATGGGTGAACCTACAGTGTGATAGAAGCAGTTGCATCACCACACCCAACTAGAGTGTGTGTGGGTCATCAAGTTGTGGCTTTTGAGACTACATAACACAGATGCATTGATCTCTAGCGACTCCATTTGTGTCCAACAACCATGGTAGTCAGAAAGCCCAGAGAGCCCCTAGAATATGCAGCTGACACATGGAGATGGGTGAACCTACAGTGTGATAGAAGCAGTTGCATCACCACACCCAACTGGAGTGTGTGTGGGTCATCAAGGTGTGGCTTTTGAGACTACATAACACAGATACATTGATCTCTAAGGACTCCATTTGTGTCAAACAACCATGGTGGTCAGAAAGCCCAGAGAGCCCCTAGAATATGGAACTGCCACATGGAGATGGGTGAACCTGCAGTGTGACAGAAGCAGTTGCCTCACCACACCCAACTGGAGTGTGTGTGGGTCATCAAGGTGTGGCTTTTGAGACTACATACCATAGATGCATTGTTCTGTAGGGACACCATTTGTGTTAAACAACCATGGTGGTCAGAAAGCCCAGAGAGCCCCTAGAATATGCAACTGCCACATGGAGATGGGTGAACCTGCAGTGTGACAGAAGCAGTTGCATCACCACACCCAACTGGAGTGTGTGTGGGTAATCAAGGTGTGGCTTTTGAGACTACATAACACAGATGCATTGTTCTGTAGGGACTCCATTTGTGTCAAATAACCATGGTGGTCAGAAAGCCTAGAGAGCCCCTAGAATATGCAACTGCCACATCGAGATGGGTGAACCTGTAGTGTGACAGAAGCAGTTGCATCACCACACCCAACTGGAGTGTGTCTGGGTCATCAAGGTGTGGCTTTTGAGACTACATAACACATATGCATTGATCTCTAGGGACTCCATTTGTGTCAAACAACCATGGTGGTCAGAAAGCCTAGAGAGCCCCTAGAATATGCAACTGCCACATGGAGATGGGTGAACCTATAGCATGACAGAAGCAGTTGCATCACCACACCCAACTAGAGTGTGGGTCATCAAGGTGTGGCTTTTGAGACTACATAACACAGATGCATTAATATCTAGGGACTCCATTTGTGTTAGACAACCATGGTGGTCAGAAAGCCTAGAGAGCCCCTAGAATATGCAACTGCCACATGGAGATGGGTGAACATGCAGTGTGACAGAAGCAGTTGCATCACCACACCAAACCGGAGTGTGTGTGGATCATCGAGGTGTGTCTTTTGAGAATACATAACACAAATGCATTGATCTATATGGACTCCCTTTGTGTCAAACAACCATGGTGGTCAAAAAGCCTAGAGAGCCCCTAGAATATGCAACTGCCACATGGAGATGGTTAACTTGGAGTGTGACAGAAGCAGTTGCATCACCACACCCAACTAGAGTGTGTGTGGGTCATCAAGGTGTGGCTTTTGAGACTACATAACACAGATGCATTGACCTCTAGGGACTCCATTTGTGTCAAACAACCATGGTGGCCAGAAAGCCTAGAGAGCCCCTAGAATATGCCACTTCCACATGGAAATGGGTGAACCTGAAGTGTGACAGAAGCAGTTGCATAACCACACCCAACTGGAGTGTGTGTGGGCGATCAATGTGTGGCCTTTGAGACTACATAATACATATTCATTGATCTCTAGGGACTCCATTTGTGTTAAACAACCATGGTGGTCAGAAAGCCTAGAGAGCCCTTAGAATATGCAATTGCCACATGGAGATGGGTGAACCTGCAGTGTGACAGAAGCAGTTGCATCACCACAACCAACTGGAGTGTGTGTGGGTCATCAAGGTGTGGATTTTGAGACTAGATAACACAGATGCGGTGATATGCAGAGACTCCATTTGTGTCAACCAACCATGATGGTCAGAAGGCCCGGAGAGCCCCTAGAATATGCAACTGCCAAATGGAGATGGGTGACCCTGCCGTCTGACAAAAGCAGTTGCATCACCACAACCAACTAGAGTGTGTGTATGTCATCAAGGTGTGGCTTTTGAGACTACATAACACAGATGTATTGATCTGTAGGGACTCCATTTGTGTCAAACAACCATGGTGGTCAGAAAGCCAGAGACCCCATAGAATATGCAACTGCCACATGGAGATGGGTGAACCTGCAGTGTGACAGAAGCAGTTGCATCTCCACACCCAACTGGAGTGTGTGTGGGTCATCAAGGTGTGGCTTTTGAGACTACATAACACAGATGCATTGTTCTGTATGGACAACATTTGTGTCAAACAACCATGGTGGTCAGAAAGCCTAGAGAGCCCCTAGAATATGCAACTGCCACATAGAGATGGGTGAACCTGCAGTATGACAGAAGCAGTTGCATCACCACACCCAACTGGAGTGTTTGTGGGTTATCAACCTGTGGCTTTTGAGACTACATAACACAGATGCATTGATCTATACGGACTCCATTTGTGTCAAACAAACATGGTGGTCACAAAGCCCAGAGGGCCCCTATAATATGCAACTGTCACATGGAGATAGGTGAACCTGTAGTGTGACAGAAGCAGTTGCATCACCACACCCAACTGGAGTGTGTGTGGGTCATCAAGGTGTGGCTTTTGAGACTACATAACCCAAATGCATTGTTCTGTAGCGACACCATTTGTGTCAAACAACCATGGTGGTCAGAAAGCCCAGAGAGCCCCTAGCATATGCAACTGCCACATGGAGATGGGTGAACCTGCAGTGTGACAAAAGCAGTTGCATCACCACACCCAACTATAGTGTGTGTGGGTCATCAAGGTGTGTCTTTCGAGACTACATAACACAGATGCATTGATCAATAGGGACTCCATTTGTGTTAAAGAACCATGGTGGTCAGAAAGCCCAGAGAGCCCCTAGAATATGCAACTGCCAGATGGAGATGGGTGAACCTGCAGTGTGACAGAAGTAGTTGCATCACCACACCCAACTAGAGTGTGTGTGGGTCATCAAGGTGTGGCTTTTGAGACTACATAACATAGATGCATTGACCTGTAGGGACTCCATTTGTGCCAAACAACCATGGTGGTCAGAAAGCCTAGAGAGCCCCTAGAATATGCAACTGCCACATGGATATGGGTGAACCTGTAGTGTGATACAAGAGTTGCATCACCACACCAAACCGGAGTGTGTGTGGATCATCGAGGTGTGTCTTTTGAGAATACATAACACAAATGCATTGATCTATATGGACTCCCTTTGTGTCAAACAACCATGGTGGTCAAAAAGCCTAGAGAGCCCCTAGAATATGCAACTGCCACATGGAGATGGTTAACTTGGAGTGTGACAGAAGCAGTGGCATCACCACACCCAACTAGAGTGTGTGTGGGTCATCAAGGTGTGGCTTTTGAGACTACATAACACAGATGCATTGATCTCTAGGGACTCCATTTGTGTCAAACAACCATGGTGGTCAGAAAGCCCAGAGAGCCCCTAGAGTATGCCACTGCCACATGGAAATGGGTGAACCTGAAGTTTGACAGAAGCAGTTGCCTAACCACACCCAACTGGAGTGTGTGTGGGCCATCAAGGTGTGGCCTTTGAGACTACATAATACATATTCATTGATCTCTAGGGACTCCATTTGTGTTAAACAACCATGGTGGTCAAAAAGCCTAGAGAGCCCTTAGAATATGCAATTGCCACATGGAGATGGGTGAACCTGCAGTGTGACACAAGCAGTTGCATCACCACAACCAACTGGAGTGTGTGTGGGTCATCAAGGTGTGGATTTTGAGACTAGATAACACAGATGCAGTGAAATGCAGGGACTCCATTTGTGTCAAACAACCATGATGGTCAGAAGGCCCGGAGAGCCCCTAGAATATGCAACTGCCACATGGAGATGGGTGACCCTGCCGTCTGACAAAAGCAGTTGCATCACCACAACCAACTAGAGTGTGTGTGGGTCATCAAGGTGTGGCT
Source organism: Avena sativa (assembly GCA_916181665.1). NCBI lineage: Eukaryota > Viridiplantae > Streptophyta > Magnoliopsida > Poales > Poaceae > Avena > Avena sativa. The sequence goes on from OV702289.1 coordinate 329,013,227, forward strand.
TTTGAGACTACATAACACAGATGTATTGATCTGTAGGGACTCCATTTGTGTCAAACAACCATGGTGGTCAGAAAGCCAGAGACCCCCTAGAATATGCAACTGCCACATGGAGATGGGTGAACCTGCAGTGTGACAGAAGCAGTTGCCTCTCCACACCCAACTGGAGTGTGTGTGGGTCATCAAGGTGTGGCTTTTGAGACTACATAACACAGATGCATTGTTCTGTAGGGACAACATTTGTGTCAAACAACCATGGTGGTCAGAAAGCCTAGAGAGCCCCTAGAATATGCAACTGGCACATAGAGATGGGTGAACCTGCAGTATGACAGAAGCAGTTGCATCACCACACCCAACTGGAGTGTGTGTGCGTTATCAAGGTGTGGCTTTTGAGAGTACATAACACAGATGCATTGATCTATACGGACTCCATTTGTGTCAAACAAACATGGTGGTCACAAAGGCAAGAGAGCCCCTATAATATGCAACTGTCACATGGAGATGGGTGAACCTGTAGTGTGACAGAAGCAGTTGCATCACCACACCCAACTGGAGTGTGTGGGTCATCAAGGTGTGGCTTTTGAGACTACATGACCCAGATGCATTGTTCTGTAGCGACACCATTTGTGTCAAACAACCATGGTGGTCAGAAAGCCCAGAGAGCCCCTAGCATATGCAACTGCCACATGGAGATGGGTGAACCTGCAGTGTGACAGAAGCAGTTGCATCACCACACCCAACTAGAGTGTGTGTGGGTCATCAAGGTGTGGCTTTCGAGACTACATAACACAGATGCATTGATCAATAGGGACTCCATTTGTTTTAAAGAACCATCGTGGTCAGATAGCCCAGAGAGCCCCTAGAATATGCAACTGCCAGATGGAGATGGGTGAACCTGCAGTGTGACAGAAGTAGTTGCATCACCACACCCAACTAGAGTGTGTGTGGGTCATCAAGGTGTGGATTTTGAGACTACATAACATAGATGCATTGATCTGTAGGGACTCCATTTGTGCCAAACAACCATGGTGGTCAGAAAGCCTAGAGAGACCCTAGAATATGCAACTGCCACATGGATATGGGTGAACCTGCAGTGTGATAAAAGCAGTTGCATCACCACACCCAACTGGAGTGTGTGTGGGTCATGAAGGTGTCTCTTTTGAGACTACATAACACAGATGCATTGATCTCTAGGGACTCCATTTGTGTTAAACAACCATGGTGGTTAGAAAGCCCAGTGAGCCCCTAGAATATGTAACTACCACATGAAGATGGGTGAACCTGTAGTGTGACAGAAGCAGTTGCATCACCACACCCAACTGGAGTGTGTGTGGGTCATCAAGGTGTGGCTTTTGAGACTACATAACACAGATTGATCTCTAGGGACTCCATTTGTGTCAAACAACCATGGTGGTCAGAAAGCCTAGAGAGCCCCTAGAATATGCAACTGCCACATGGAGATGGGTGAACCTGAAGTATGATAGAAGCAGTTACATCACCACACCCAACTGGAGTGTGTGCGGGTCATCAAGGTGTGGCTTTTGAGACTACATAACACAGATGCATTAATCTCTAGGGACTCCATTTGTGTCAAACAACCATGGTGGTCAGAAAGCCTAGAGAGCCCCTAGAATATGCAACTGCCACATATAGATGGTGAACGTGCAGTATGACATAAGCAGTTGCATCACCACACCCAACTGGAGTGCGTGTGGGTCAACAAGGTGTGGCTTTTGAGACTACATAACACAAATGCATTGATCTGTAGGGACTCAATTTGTGTCAAACAACCATGCTGGTCAGAAAGCCCAGAGAGCCCCTTGAATATGCAACTGCCATATGGAGATGGGTGAACCTGCAGTGTGACAGAAGAAGTTGCATCACCACACCCAACTGGCGTGTGTGTGGGTCATGAAGGTGTCTCTTTTGAGACTACATAACACAGATGCATTGATCTCTAGGGACTCCATTTGTGTCAAACAACCATGCTGGTCAGAAAGGCTAGAGAGCCCCTAGCATATGCAACTGCCACATGGAGATGGGTGAACCTGTAGTGTGACCGAAGCAGTTGCATCACCACACCCAACTGGAGTGTGTGTGTGGGTCATCAAGGTGTGGCTTTCAAGACTACATAACACAGATGCATTGATCAATAGGGACTCCATTTGTGTCAAACAACCATGGTGGTCAGAAAGCCTAGAGAGCCCCTAGAATATGCAACTGCCTCATGGAGATGGGTGAACCTGCAGTGTGACAAAAGTAGATTCATCACCACACCCAACTGGAGTGTGTGTGGGTCATCAAGGTGTGGCTTTTGACACTACATAACACAGATGCATTGATCTATAGGGACTCCATTTGTGTCAAACAACCATGGTGGTCAGAAAGCCTAGAGAGCCCCTAGAATATGCAACTGCCACATGGATATGGGTGAACCTGTAGCGTTGATACAAGCAGTTGCATCACCACACCCAACTTGAGTGTGTGTGGGTCATCAAGGTGTGGCTTTCGAGACAACATAACACATATGCATTGATCTCTAGGGACTCCATTTGTGTCAAACAACCATGGTTGTCAGAAAGCCCAGAGAGCCCCTAGAATTTGCAATTGCCACATGGAGATGGGTGAACCTGCAATATGATAGAAGAAGTTGCATCACCACACTCAACTGGAGTGTGTGTGGGTCATAAAGGTGTGGCTTTTGAGACTACATAACAGAAATGCATTGATCTGTAGGGACTCAATTTGTGTCAAACAACCATGGTGGTCAGAAAGCCCAGAGAGCCCCTAGAATATGCAACTGGCACATGGAGATGGGTGAACCTGCAGTGTGACAGAAGCAGTTGCATCACCACACCCAACTGGAGTGTGTGTGGTCATCAAGGTGTGGCTTTTGAGACTACATAACACATATGCATTGGTCACTAGGGACTCCATTTGTGTCAAAAAACCATGGTGGACAGAAAGCCTAGAGAGCCCCTAGAATATGAAATTGCCACATGGAGATGGGTGAACCCACAGTGTGATAGAAGTAGTTGCATCACCACACCAAACTAGAGTGTGTGTGGGTCATCAAGGTATGGCTTTTGAGACTACATAACACAGATGCATTGATCTGTAGGGACTCCATTTGTGTCAAACAACTATGGTGGTCAGAAAGCCCACAGAGTCCATGGAATATGCATCTGCCACATGGAGATTGGTGAACGTGCAGTGTGATACAAGCAGTTGCATCAGCACACCCAACTGGAGTGTGTGTGGGTCATCAAGGTGTGGCTTTTGATACTACATAACACAGATGCATTGATCTCTAGGGACTCCATTTGTGTCAAACAACCATGGTGGTCAGAACGCCTAGAGAGCCCCCAGAATATGCAACTGCCACATAGAGATGGGTGAACCTGTAGTATGACAGAAGCAGTTGCATCACCACACCCAACTGGAGTGTGTGTGGGTCATAAAGGTGTGCCTTTTGAGGCTACATAACACAGATGCATCGATCTGTACGGACTCCATTTGTGTCAAACAACCATGGTGGTCAGAAAGAGCTCCTATAATATGCAACCGTCACATGGAGATGGGTGAACCTGTAGTGTGACAGAAGCAGTTGCATCACCACACCCAACTGGAGTGTGTGGGGGTCATCAAGGTGTGGCTTTTGAGACTACATAACACAAATGCATTGATCTGTAGGGACTCAATTTGTGTCAAACAACCATGCTGGTCAGAAAGCCCAGAGAGCCCCTAGAATATGCAACTGCCACATAGAGATGGGTGAACCTGCAGTGTGACAGAAGAAGTTGCATCACCACACCCAACTAGAGTGTGTGTGGGTCATGAAGGTGTCTCTTTTGAGACTACATAACACAGATGCATTGATCTATAGGGACTCCATTTGTGTCAAACAACCATGCTGGTCAGAAAGGCTAGAGAGCCCCTAGCATATGCAACTGCCACATGGAGATGGGTGAACCTGCAGTGTGACAGAAGTAGTTGCATCACCACACACAACTGGAGTGTGTGTGGGTCATCAACGTGTGTCTATTAATACTACATAATACATATGCATTGATCTCTAGGGACTCCATTTGTGTCAAACAACCATGGTGGTAAGAAAGCCAGAGAGCCTCTAGAATATGCAACTGCCACATGGAGATGGTGAACCTATAGTGTGACAGAAGCAGTTGCATCACCACACCCAACTAGAGTGTGTGTGGGTCATGAAGGTGTCTCTTTTGAGACTACATAACACAGATGCATTGATCTATAGGGACTCCATTTGTGTCAAACAAACATGGTGATCAGAATGCCTAGAGAGCCCCTAGAATATGCAACCGCCACATGGAGATGGGTGAACTTGCAGTGTGACAGAAGCAGTTGCATCACCACACCTAATTGGAGTGTGTGTGCGACATAAAGGTGTGGCGTTTTAGACTACATAACAGAGATGCATTGATCTCTAGAGACTCCATTTGTGTCAAACAACCATGGTGGTCAGAAACCCTAGAGAGCCCCCAGAATATGCAACTACCACATAGAGATGGGTGAACCTGCAGTATGACAGAAGCAGTTGCATCACCACACCCAACTGGAGTGTCTGGGGGTCATCAAGGTGTGGCTTTTGAGACTACATAACACAAATGCATTGATCCGTAGGGACTCAATTTGTGTCAAACAACCATGCTGGTCAGAAAGCCCAGAGAGCCCCTAGAATATGCAACTGCCACATGGAGATGGGTTAACCTGCAGTGTGACAGAAGAAGTTGCATAACCACACCCAACTGGAGTGTGTGTGGGTCATGAAGGTGTCTCTTTTGAGACTACATAACACAGATGCATTGATCTCTAGGGACTCCATTTGTGCCAAACAAACATGGTGATCAGAATGCCTAGAGAGCCCGTAGAATATAGAACTGCCACATGGAGATGGGTGAACCTGCAGTGTGACAGAAGTAGTTGCATCGCCACACCCAACTGGAGTGTGTGTGCGTCACCAAGTTGTGGCTTTTGAGACTACATGACACAGATGCATTGATCTGTAGGGACTCCATTTGAGTCAAACAACCATGGTGGTCAGAAAGCCCAGAGATCCCCTATAATATGCAACTGCCACATGGAGATGGGTGAACCTGAAGTGTGATACAAGCAGTTGCATCACCACACCCAACTGGAGTCTGTGTGGGTCATCAAGGTATGGCTTTTGAGACTACATAACATAGATGGATTGATCTCTAGGGACTCCATTTGTGTCAAACAACCATGGTGACCAGAAAGCCTAGAGAGCCCCTAGAATATGTAACTGCCACATGGAGATGGGTGAACCTGCAGTATGACAGAAGCAGTTGCATCACCACACCCAACTGGAGTGTGTGTGGGTCATCAAGGTGTGGCTTTTGAGACTACATAACACAGATGCGTTGATCTCTAGGGACTCCATTTGTGTCAAACAACCATGCTGGTCAGAAAGGCTAGAGAGCCCCTAGCATATGCAACTGCCACATGGAGATGGGTGAACCTGCAGTGTGACAGAAGTAGTTGCATCACCACACACAACTTGAGTGTGTGTGGGTCATCAACGTGTGGCTATTAAGACTACATAATACAGATGCATTGATCTCTAGGGACTCCATTTGTGTCAAACAACCATGGTGGTAAGAAAGCCAGAGAGCCCCTAGAATATGCAACTGCCACATGGAGATGGTGAACCTATAGTGTGACAGAAGCAGTTGCATCACCACACCCAACTAGAGTGTGTGTGGGTCATGAAGGTGTCTCTTTTGAGACTACATAACACAGATGCATTAATCTATAGGGACTCCATTTGTGTCAAACAAACATGGTGATCAAAATGCCTAGAGAGCCCCTAGAATATGCAACCGCCACATGGTGATGGGTGAACTTGCAGTGTGACAGAAGCAGTTGCATCACCACACCTAATTGGAGTGTGTGTGGGACATAAAGGTGTGGCGTTTGAGACTACATAACAGAGATGCATTGATCTCTAGAGACTCCATTTGTGTCAAACAACCATGGTGGTCAGAAACCCTAGAGAGCCCCCAGAATATGCAACTGCCACATAGAGATGGGTGAACCTGCAGTATGACAGAAGCAGTTGCATCACCACACCCAACTGGAGTGTGTGGGGGTCATCAAGGTGTGGCTTTTGAGACTACATAACACAAATGCATTGATCCGTAGGGACTCAATTTGTGTCAAAAAACCATGCTGGTCAGAAAGCCCAGAGAGCCCCTAGAATATGCAACTGCCACATGGAGATTGGTTAACCTGCAGTGTGACAGAAGAAGTTGCATAACCACACCCAACTGGAGTGTGTGTGGGTCATGAAGGTGTCTCTTTTGAGACTACATAACACAGATGCATTGATCTCTAGGGACTCCATTTGTGCCAAACAAACATGGTGATCAGAATGCCTAGAGAGCCCCTAGAATATAGAACTGCCACATGGAGATGGGTGAACCTGCAGTGTGACAGAAGTAGTTGTATCGCCACACCCAACTGGAGTGTGTGTGCGTCACCAAGGTGTGGCTTTTGAGACTACATGACACAGATGCATTGATCTGTAGGGACTCCATTTGAGTCAAACAACCATGGTGGTCAGAAAGCCTAGAGAGCCCCTAGAATATGCAACTGCCACACGGAGATGGGTGAACCTGAAGTGTGATACAAGCAGTTGCATCACCACACCCAACTGGAGTCTGTGTGGGTCATCAAGGTATGGCTTTTGAGACTACATAACATAGATGGATTGATCTCTAGGGACTCCATTTGTGTCAAACAACCATGGTGACCAGAAAGCCTAGAGAGCCCCTAGAATATGCAACTGCCACATGGAGATGGGTGAACCTGCAGTATGACAGAAGCAGTTGCATCACCACACCCAACTGGAGTGTGTGTGGGTCATCAAGGTGTGGCTTTTGAGACTACATAACACAGATGCGTTGATCTCTAGGGACTCCATTTGTGTCAAACAACCATGCTGGTCAGAAAGGCTAGAGAGCCCCTAGCATATGCAACTGCCACATGGAGATGGGTGAACCTGCAGTGTGATAGAAGTTGTTGCATCACCACACCCAACTGGAGTGTGTGGGGGTCATCAAGGTGTGGCTTTTGGGACTACATAACACATATGCATTGATCTATAGGGACTCCATTTGTGTCAAATAACCATGGTGGTCCAAAAGCCCAGAGAGCCCATAGAATATGCACCTGCCACATGGAGATGGTGAACGTGGAGTGTGACAGAAGCAGTTGCAGCACCACACCCAACTAGAGTGTGTGTGGGTCATCAAGGTGTGGCTTTTGAGAGTACATAACACATATGCATTGATCTCTAGGGACTCCATTTGTGTCAAACAACCATGGTGGTCAGAAAGCCCAGAGAGCCCCTAGAATATGCCACTGCCACATGGAGATGGGTGAACCTGAAGTGTGACAGAAGCAGTTGCATCACCACACATAACTGGAGTGTGTGTGGGTCATCAAGGTGTGGCTATTGAGACTATATAATACAGATGCATTGATCTCTAGGGACTCCATTTGTGTCAAACAACCATGGTGGTAAGAAATCAAGAGAGCCCCTAGAATATGCAACTGCCACATGGAGATGGTGAACCTACAGTGTGACAAAAGCAGTTGCATCACCACACCAAACTGGAGTGTGTGTGGGTGATGAAGGTGTCTCTTTTGAGACTACATAACACAAATGCATTTACCTATAGGGACTCCATTTGTGTCAAACAAACCTGGTGATCAGAATGCCTAGAGAGCCCCTAGAATATGCAACCGCCACATGGAGATGGGTGAACTTGCAGTGTGACAGAAGCAGTTGCATCACCACACCTAATTGGAGTGTGTGTGGGTCATAAAGGTGTGCCTTTTTAGACTTCATAACACAGATGCATTGATCTCTAGGGACTCCATTTGTGTCAAACAACCATGGTGACCAGAAAGCCTAGAGAGCCCCTAGAATATGCAACTGCCACATGGAGATGGGTGAACCTGCAGTATGACAGAAGCAGTTGCATCACCACACCCAACTGGAGTGTGTGTGGGTCATCAAGGTGTGGCTTTTGAGACTACATAACACAGATGCGTTGATCTCTAGGGACTCCATTTGTGTCAAACAACCATGCTGGTCAGAAAGGCTAGAGAGCCCCTAGCATATGCAACTGCCACATGGAGATGGGTGAACCTGCAGTGTGATAGAAGTTGTTGCATCACCACACCCAACTGGAGTGTGTGGGGGTCATCAAGGTGTGGCTTTTGGGACTACATAACACATATGCATTGATCTATAGGGACTCCATTTGTGTCAAATAACCATGGTGGTCCAAAAGCCCAGAGAGCCCATAGAATATGCACCTGCCACATGGAGATGGTGAACGTGGAGTGTGACAGAAGCAGTTGCAGCACCACACCCAACTAGAGTGTGTGTGGGTCATCAAGGTGTGGCTTTTGAGAGTACATAACACATATGCATTGATCTCTAGGGACTCCATTTGTGTCAAACAACCATGGTGGTCAGAAAGCCCAGAGAGCCCCTAGAATATGCCACTGCCACATGGAGATGGGTGAACCTGAAGTGGACAGAAGCAGTTGCATCACCACACATAACTGGAGTGTGTGTGGGTCATCAAGGTGTGGCTATTGAGACTATATAATACAGATGCATTGATCTCTAGGGACTCCATTTGTGTCAAACAACCATGGTGGTAAGAAATCAAGAGAGCCCCTAGAATATGCAACTGCCGCATGGAGATGGTGAACCTACAGTGTGACAAAAGCAGTTGCATCACCACACCAAACTGGAGTGTGTGTGGGTGATGAAGGTGTCTCTTTTGAGACTACATAACACAAATGCATTTACCTATAGGGACTCCATTTGTGTCAAACAAACCTGGTGATCAGAATGCCTAGAGAGCCCCTAGAATATGCAACCGCCACATGGAGATGGGTGAACTTGCAGTGTGACAGAAGCAGTTGCATCACCACACCTAATTGGAGTGTGTGTGGGTCATAAAGGTGTGCCTTTTTAGACTTCATAACACAGATGCATTGATCTCTAGGGACTCCATTTGTGTCAAACAACCATGGTGGTCAGAAATCCTAGAGAGCCCCCAGAATATGCAACTGCCACATAGAGATGGGTGAACCTGCAGTATGACAGAAGGAGTTGCATCACCACACCCAACTGGAGTGTGTGTGGGTCATCAAGGTGTCGATTTTGAGGCTAAATAACACAGATGCATCGATCTGTACGGACTCCATTTGTGTCAAACAACCATGGTGGTCAGAAAGCCCAGAGAGCTCCTATAATATGCAATCATCACATGGAGATGGGTGAACCTGTAGTGTGACGGAAGCAGTTGCATCACCACACCCAACTAGAGTGTGTGGGGGTCATCAAGGTGTGGCTTTTGAGACTACATAACACAAATGCATTGATCTGTAGGGACTCAATTTGTGTCAAACAACCCTGCTGGTCAGAAAGCCCAGAGAGCCCCTAGAATATGAAACTGCCACATGGAGATGGGTAAACCTGCAGTGTGACAGAAGAAGTTGCATCACCACACCCAACTGGAGTGTGTGTGGGTCATCAAGGTATGGCTTTTCAGACTACATAACACATATGCATTGATCACTAGGGACTCCATTTGTGTCAAACAACCATGGTGGTCAGAAAGCCTAGAGAGCCCCTAGAATATGCAACTGCCACATGGAGATGGGTGAACCTGTAGTGTGACAGAAGTAGTTGCATCGCCACACCCAACTGGAGTGTGTGTGGGTCATCAAGGTGTGGCTTTTGAGACTACATGACACAGATGCATTGATCTGTAGGGACTCCATTTGTGTCAAACAACCATGGTGGCCAGAAAGCCCAGAGAGCCCCTAGAATATGCAACTGCCACATGGAGATGGGTGAACCTGCAGTGTGATACAAGCAGTTGCATCACCACACCCAACTGGAGTGTGTGTGGGTCATCAAGGTGTGGCTTTTGAGACTACATAACACAGATGCATTGATCTCTAGGGACTCCATTTGTGTCAAACAACCATGGTGGTCAGAAAGCCTAGAGAGCCCCTACAATATGCAAGTACCACATGGATATGGTGAACCTGAAGTGTCACATAAGCAGTTGCATCGCCACACCCAACTAGATTATGTGTGGGTCATCAAGGTGTGGCTTTTGAGACTACATAACACAGATGCATTGATCTATAGGGACTCCATTTTTGTCAAACAACCATGGTGGTCACAAAGACCAGAGAGCCCCTATAATATGCAACGGTCACATGGAGATGGGTGAACCTGCGGTGTGACAGAAGTAGTTGCATCACCACACCCAACTAGAGTGTGTGGGGGTCATCAAGGTGTGGCTTTTCAAACTACATAACACATATGCATTGATCTATAGGGACTCCATTTGTTTCAAACAACCATGGTGGTCAAAAAGCCCAGAGAGCCCATAGAATATGCAACTGCCACATGGAGATGGTGAACCTGGAGTGTGACAGAAGCAGTTCCATCACCACACCCAACTAGAGTGTGTGTGGGTCATCAAGGTGTGGATTTTGAGAGTACATAACACATATCCATTTTTTTCAAACAACCATGGTGGTCAGAAAGCCCAGAGAGCCCCTAGAATATGCCACTGCCACATCGAGATGGGTGATCCTGAAGTGTGATAGGAGCAGTTGGATCACCACACACAACTGGAGTGTGTGTGGGTCATCAAGGTGTGGCTATTGTGACTACATAATACAGATGCATTGATCTCTAGGGACTCCATTTGTGTCAAACAACCATGGTGGTAAGAAAGCCAGAGAGCCCCTAGAATATGCAACTGCCACATGGAGATGGTGAACCTACAGTGTGACAGAAGCAGTTGCATCACCACACCCAACTGGAGTGTGTGTGGGCCATGAAGGTGTCTCTTTTGAGACTACATAACACAGATGCATTGATCTCTAGGGACTCCATTTGTGTCAAACAAACATGGTGATCAGAATGCCTATAGAGCCCCTAGATAATGCAACTACCACATGGAGATGGGTGAACTTGCAGTGTGACAGAAGCAGTTGCATCACTACACCTAATTGGAGTGTGTGTGGGTCATAAAGGTGTGGCTTTTTAGACTACATAACATATATGCATTTATCTATAGGGACTCCATTTGTGTCAAACAACCATGGTGTTCAGAAAGCCCAGAGAACCCTAGAATATGCAACTTCCACATGGAGATGAGTGAACCTGCAGTATTACAGAAGTAGTTGCATCACCACACCCAACTGGAGTGTGTGTAGGTCATCAAGGTGTGGCTTTTGAGACTACATAACCCAGATGCATTGATCTTTAGGGACTCCATTTGTGTCAAACAACCATGATGGTCAGAAAGCCCAGAGAGCCCCTAGAATATGCAACTGCCACATGGAGATGGTGAACCTGGAGTGTGACAGAAGCAGTTGCATCACCACACCCAACTGGACTGTGTGTGGGTCATCAAGGTGTGGCTTTTGAGACTACATAACACAGATGCATTGATCTGTAGGGATTCTATTTGTGTCAAACAACCATGGTGGTCAGAAAGCCCAGAGAGCCCCTAGAATATGCAACTGCCACATGGAGATGTGTGAACCTGCAGCATGACAGAAGCAGTTGCATCACCACACCCAACTGGAGTTTGTGTGGGTCATCAAGGTGGGGCTTTTGAGACTACATAACGCAGATGCATTGATCTCTAGGGACTCCATTTGTGTAAAACAGCCATGGTGGTCAGAAAGCCCAGAGAGCCGCTAGAATATGCAACTGCCACATGGAGATGGGTGAACTTGCAGTATGATAGAAGCAGTTGCATCACCACACCCAACTGGAGTGTGTGTGGGTCATCAAGGTGTGTCTTTTGAGACTACATAACACGTATGCATTGATCTGTAGGGACTCCATCTGTGTCAAACAACCATGGTGGTCAGAAAGCCTAGAGAGCCCCTAGAATATGCAACTGCCACATGGAGATGGGTGAACCTGCAGTGCGACAGAAGCAGTTGCATCACCACACCCAACTGGAGTGTGTGTGGGTCATCAAGGTTTGGCTTTTGAGACTACATAACGCAGATGCATAGATCTCTAGGGACTCCATTTGTGTAAAACAACCATGGTGGTCAGAAATCCCAGAGAGCCGCTAGAATATGCAACTGTCACATGGAGATGGGTGAAACTGCAGTATGATAGAAGCAGTTGCATCACCACACCTGTCGTTGTATTGGGAACGGTAGTACCTAAGGAGGTTAGATAAAGGTGTGGGGACTAGCAGGGAAGCTATCGACGGCGTCCGCGGGCGAGATTGGGTACAAGCGAGCGTAGCGGGACGTAATAAGTACCCAGGTTCGGGGCCCTCGTGGTGAGGTAAAGCCCCTACTCCTGCCGGATCTGACTATGTAGAATACGTGAACTACAAATGCTCCTCGAGCTGTGTTCTCTAGCTACTGACTTAAATGCACTGAGACATGGAGATGGGTGATCCTACAGTGTGACAGAAGCAGTTGCATCACCACACCCAACTAGAGTGTGTGTAGGTCATCAAGGTGTGGCTTTTGAGACTACATAACACATATGCATTGATCTGTAGGTACTCCATTTGTGTCAAACAACCATGGAGGTTAGAAAGCCCAGAGAGCCCCTAGAATATGCAACTGCCACATGGAGATGGTGAACCTGGAGTGTGACAGAAGCAGTTGCATCACCACACCCAACTGGACAGTGTGTGGGTCATCAAGGTGTGGCTTTTGAGACTACCTAACATAGATGCATTGATCTGTAGGGACTCCATTTGTGTCAAACAACGATGGTGGTCAGAAAGCCCAGAGAGCCCTTAGAATATGCAACTTCCACATGGAGATGGGTGAACCTGCAGCATGACACAAGCAGTTGCATCACCACACCCAACTGGAGTGTGTGTGGGTCATCAAGGTTGGGATTTTGAGACTACATAACATAGATGCATTGATCTCTAGAGACTCCATTTGTGTAAAACAACCATGGTGGTCAGAAAGCCCAGAGAGCCGCTAGAATATGCAACTGCCACATTGAGATGGGTGAACTTGCAGTATGATAGAAGCAGTTGCATCACCACACCCAACTGGACTGTGTGTGGGTCATCAAGGTGTGGCTTTTGAGACTACATAACATAGATGCATTGATCTGTAGGGACTCCATTTGTGTCAAACAACGATGGTGGTCAGAAAGCCGAGAGAGCCCGTAGAATATGCAACTGCCACATGGAAATGGGTGAACCTGCAGCATGACAGAAGCAGTTGCATCACCACACCCAACCGGAGTGTGTGTGGGTCATCAAGGTGGGGCTTTTGAGACTACATAACACAGATGCATTGATCTCTAGGGAATCCATTTGTGTCAAACAACAATGGTGTTCAGAAAGCCCAGAGAGCCCCTAGAATATGCAACTGCCAAACGGAGATGGGTGAACCTTAAGTGTGAAAGAAGCAGTTGCATCACCACACCCAACTTGAGTGTGTGTGGGTCATCAAGGTGTGGCTTTTGAGACTACATAACACAGATGCATTGATCTCTAGGGACTCCATTTATGTCAAACAACCATGGTGGTCAGAAAGCCCAGAGAGCCCTAGAATATGCAACTGCCACATGGAGATGGATGAACCTGGAGTGTGATAGAAGCAGTTGCATCACCACACCCAACTAGAGTGTGTGTGCGTCATCAAGGTGTGGTTTTGAGACTACATAACACATATGCATTGATCTGTAGGGACTCCATTTGTGTCAAACAACCATGGTGGTCAGAAAGCCCAGAGAGCCCGTAGAATATGCAACTGCCACATGGAGATGGTGAACCTGGAGTGTGACAGAAGCAGTTGCATCACCACACCCAACTAGAGTGTGGTGGGTCAGTAAGGTGTTGCTTTTGAGACTACATAACACAGATGCATTGATTTGTAGGGACTCCATTTGTGTCAAACAACCATGGTGGTCAGAAAGCCCAGAGAGCCCCTAGAATATGCAATTGTCACATGGAGATGGGTGAACCTGCAGCATGATAGAAGTAGTTGCATCACCACACCCAACTGGAGTGTGTGTGGGTCATCAAGGTTTGGCTTTTGAGACTACATAACAAAGATGCATTGATCAGTAGGGACTCCATTTGTGTCAAACAACCATGGTGGTCAGAAAGCCTAGAGAGCCCCTAGAATATGCAACTTCCACATGGAGATGGGTGAACCTGCAGTGTGACAGAAGAGGTTGCATCACCACACCCAACTAGAGTGTGTATGGGTCATCAAGGTGTGGCTTTTAAGACTACATAACACAAATGCATTGATCTCTAGGGGCTCCATTCGTGTCAAACAACCATGGTGGTCAGAAAGCCTAGAGAGCCCCTAGAATATGCAACTGCCACATGGAGATGGGTGAACCTGCAGTGTGACAGAAGTAGTTGCATCAGCACACCGAACTAGAGTCTGTGTAGGTCATCAAGGTGTGGCTTTTTAGACTACATAACACAGATGCATTGATTTGTAGGGAGTCCATTTGTGTCAAACAAACATGGTGGTCAGAAAGCCCAGAGAGCCCCTAGAATATGCAACTGCCACATGGAGATGGTGAACCTGGACTGTGACAGAAGTAGTTGCATCACCACACCCAACTAGAGTGTGGTGGGTCAGCAAGGTGTTGCTTTTGAGACTACATAACACAGATGCATTGATCTATAGGGACTCCATTTGTGTCAAACAACCATGGTGGTCAGAAAGCCTAGAGAGCCCCTAGAATATACAACTGCCACATGGAGATGGGTGAACCTGTAGTGTGACAGAATCTGTTGCATCAGCACACCCAACTGGAGTGCGTGTGGGTCATCAAGGTGTGGCTTTTGAGACTACATAACACAGATGCATTCATCTGTAGAGACTCAATTTGTGTCAAACAACCATGGTGGTCAGAAAGCCTAGAGAGCCCCTAGAATATGCAACTTCCACATGGAGATGGGTGAACCTGCAGTGTGACAGAAGAGGTTGCATCACCACACCCAACTAGAGTGTGTTTGGGTCATCAAGGTGTGGCTTTTAATACTACATAACACAGATGCATTGATATCTAGGGGCTGCATTCGTGTCAAACAACCATGGTGGTCAGAAAGCCCAGAGAGCCCCTAGAATATGCAACTGTCACATGGAGATGGGTGAACCTGCAGCATGATAGAAGTAGTTGCATCACCACACCCAACTGGAGTGTGTGTGGGTCATCAAGGTTTGGCTTTTTAGACTACATAACACAGATGCATTGATCAGTAGGGACTCCATTTGTGTCAAACAACCATGGTGGTCAGAAATCCTAGAGAGCCCCTAGAATATGCAACTTCCACATGCAGATGGGTGAACCTGAAGTGTGACAGAAGAGGTTGCATCACCACACCCAACTAGAGTGTGTATGGGTCATCAATGTGTGGCTTTTAAGACTACATAACACAGATGCATTGATCTCTAGGGGCTCCATTCGTGTCAAACAACCATGGTGGTCAGAAAGCCTAGAGAGCCCCTAGAATATGCAACTGCCACATGGAGATGGGTGAACCTGCAGTGTGACAGAAGCAGTTGCATCAGCACACCGAACTGGAGTTTGTGTAGGTCATCAAGGTGTGCCTTTTTAGACTACATAGCACAGATGCATTGATTTGTAGGTAGTCCATTTGTTTCAAACAACCATGGTGGTCAGAAAGCCCAGAGAGCCCCTAGAATATGCAACTGCCACATGGAGATGGTGAACCTGGAGTGTGACAGAAGCAGTTGCATCACCACACCCAACTAGAGTGTGGTGGGTCAGCAAGGTGTTGCTTTTGAGACTACATAACACAGATGCATTGATCTGTAGGGAATCCATTTGTGTCAAACAACCATGGTGGTCAGAAAGCCTGGAGAGCCCCTAGAATATGCAACTGCCACATGGAGATGGGTGAACCTGTTGTGTGACAGAAGCTATTGCATCACCACACCCAACTGTAGTGTGTGTGGGTCATCAAGGTGTGGATTTTGAGACTACATAACACAGATGCATTCATCTATAGGGACTCAATTTGTGTCAAACAACCATGGTGGTCAGAAAGCCCAGAGAGCCCCTAGAATATGCAACTGCCACATGGAGATGGGTGAACCTGAAGTGTGACAGAAGCAGTTGCATCACCACAGCCAACTGGAGTGTGTGTGGGTCATCAAGGTGTGGCTTTTGAGACTACATAACACAAATTCATTGATCTCTAGGGACTCCATTTATGTCAAACAACCATGGTGGTCAGAAAGCCCAGAGAGCCCTAGAATATGCAGTTGCCACATGGAGATGGATGAACCTGGAGTGTGATAGAAGCAGTTGAATCACCACACCCAACTGGAGTGTGTGTGGGTCATCAAGGTGTGGCTTTTGAGACTACATAACACATATGCATTGATCTGAGGGACTCCAGTTGTGTCAAACAACCATGGTGGTCAGAAAGCCCAGAGATCCCCTAGAATATCCAACTGCGATATGGAGATGGGTGAACCTGCAATGTGACAGAAGCAGTTGCATCACCACACCGAACTGGAGTGTGTGTGGGTCATCCAGGTGTGGCTTTTGAGAGTACATAACACAGATGCATTGATCTGTAGGGACTGTATTTTTGTCAAACAACCATGGTGGTCAGAAAGCCCAGAGAGCCCCTAGAATATGCAATGGCCACATGGAGATGGGTGAACCTGCAGGGTGACAGAAGCAGTTGCATCAGCACACCGAACTGGAGTCTGTGTAGGTCATCAAGGTGTGCCTTTTTAGACTACATAGCACAGATGCATTGATTTGTAGGGAGTCCATTTGTTTCAAACAACCATGGTGGTCAGAAAGCCCAGAGAGCCCCTAGAATATGCAAATGCCACATGGAGATGGTGAACCTGGAGTGTGACAGAAGCAGTTGCATCACCACACCCAACTAGAGTGTGGTGGATCAGCAAGGTGTTGCTTTTGAGACTACATAACACAGATGCATTGATCTGTAGGGACTCCATTTGTGTAAACAACCATGGTGGTCAGAAAGCCTGGAGAGCCCCTAGAATATGCAACTGCCACATGGAGATGGGTGAACCTGTTGTGTGACAGAAGCTGTTGCATCACCACACCCAACTGTAGTGTGTGTGGGTCATCACGGTGTGGCTTTTGAGACTACATAACACAGATGCATTCATCTATAGGGACTCAATTTGTGTCAAACAACCATGGTGGTCAGAAAGCCCAGAGAGCCCCTAGAATATGCAACTGCCATATGGAGATGGGTGAACCTGCAGTGTGACAGAAGCAGTTGCATCACCACAGCCAACTGGAGTGTGTGTGGGTCATCAAGGTGTGGATTTTGAGTCTACATAACACAAATGCATTGATCTCTAGGGACTCCATTTATGTCAAACAACCATGGTGGTCAGAAATCCCAGAGAGCCCTAGAATATGCAGTTGCCACATGGAGATGGATGAACCTGGAGTGTGATAGAAGCAGTTGAATCACCACACCCAACTGGAGTGTGTGTGGGTCATCAAGGTGTGGCTTTTGAGACTACATAACACATATGCATTGATCTGAGGGACTCCATTTGTGTCAAACAACCATGGTGGTCAGAAATCCCAGAGATCCCCTAGAATATGCAACTGCCATATGGAGATGGGTGAACCTGCAATGTGACAGAAGCAGTTGCATCACCACACCGAACTGGAGTGTGTGTGGGTCATCCAGGTGTGGCTTTTGAGAGTACATAACACAGATGCATTGATCTGTAGGGACTGTATTTTTGTCAAACAACCATGGTGGTCAGAAAGCCCAGAGAGCCCCTAGAATATGCAACTGTCACATGGAGATGGGTGAACCTGTAGCATGACAGAAGTAGTTGCATCACCACACCCAACTGGAGTGTGTGTGGGTCATCAAGGTGTGGCTTTTGAGACTACATAACACAGATGCATTGATCAGTAGGGACTCCATTTGTGTCAAAAAACCATGGTGGTCAGAAAGCCTAGAGAGACCCTAGAATATGCAACTGCCACATGGAGATGGGTGAACCTACAGTGTGACAGAAGCAGTGGCATCACCACACCGAACTAGAGTATGTGTGGGTCATCAAGGTGTGGCTTTTGAGACTACATAACATAGATGCATTGATCTTTAGAGACTCCGGTTGTGTCAAACAACCATGGTGGTCAGAAAGCCCAGAGAGCCCCTAGAATATGCACTGTCACATGGAGATGGGTTAACCTGCAGCATGACAGAAGTAGTTGCATCACCACACTCAACTAGAGTGCGTGTGGGTCATCAAGGTGTGGCTTTTGAGACTACATAACACAGATGCATTGCTCAGTAGGGACTCCATTTGTGTCAAACAACCATGGTGGTCAGAAACCCTAGAGAGCCCCTAGAATATGCAACTTCCACATGGTGATGGGTGAACCTGCAGTCTGACAGAAGAGGTTGCATCACCACACCCAACTAGAGTGTGTATGGGTCATCAAGGTGTGGCTTTTAAGACTACATAACACCGATGCATTGAACTCTAGGGGCTCCATTTGTGTCAAACAGCCATGGTGGTCAGAAAGCCTAGAGAGCCCCTAGAATATGCAACTACCACATGGTGACGGGTGAACCTGCAGTGTGACAGAAGCAGTTGCATCACCACACCGAACTAGAGTCTGTGTATGTCATCAATGTGTGGCTTTTGAGACTACATAACACAGATGCATTTAGGGAGTCCATTTGTGTCAAACAACCATGGTGGTTTGAAAGCCCAGAGAGCCCCTAGAATATGCAACTGCCACATGGAGATGGTGAACCTGGAGTGTGACAGAAGCAGTTGCATCACCACACCCAACTAGAGTGTGTGTGAGTCATCAAGGTGTGGCTTTTGAGACTAAATAACACCGATGTATTGATCTCTAGGGACTCCATTTGTGTCAAACAACCATCATGGTCAAAAATCCTAGAGAGCCCCTAGAATATGCAACTGCCACATGGAGATGGGTGACCTGCAGTGTGACAGAAGCAGTTGCATCACCACACCCGACTAGAGTGTGTGTGGGTCATCAAGGTGTGGCTTTTGAGACTACATAACACAGATGCATTGATCTCTTGGGACTCCATTAGTGTCAAACAACCATGGTTGTCAGAAAGCCCAGAGAGCCCCTAGAATTTGCAACTGCCACATGGAGATGGGTGAACCTGTAGTATGACAGAAGCAGTTGCAACACCACACCCAACTGGAGTGTGTGTGGGTCATCAAGGTGTGGCTTTTGAGAATACATAATAGAGATGCATTCATATGTAGAGACTCAATTTGTGTCAAACAACCATGGTGGGCAGAAAGCCTAGAGATCCCCTAGAATATGCAACTGCCACATGGAGATGGGTGAACCTGCTGTGTGACAGAAGCAGTTGCATCACCACACCTAACTGGAGTGTGTGTGTGGGTCATCAAGGTGTGGCTTTTGAGACTACATAACACATATGCATTGATCTGTAGGGACTCCATTTGTGTTAAACAACCATGGTGGTCAGAAAGCGCAGAGAGCCCCTAGAATATGCAACTGCCACATGGAGAAGGGTGAACCTGCAGTATGACAGAAGCAGTTGCATCACCACAGCGACCTAGAGTGTGTGTGGGTCATCAAGGTGTGGCTATTGAGACTACATAACACAGATGCATTGATCTGTAGGGACTCCATTTGTGTCAAACAACCATGGTGGTCAGAAAGTCCAGAGAGCCCCTAGAATATGCAACTGCCACATGGAGATGGGCGAAGCTGCAGTGTGACAAAAGAATTTGCATCACCAAACCCAACTAGAGTGTGTGTGTGTCATCAAGGTGTGGCTTTTGAGAGTACATAACATAGATGCATTGATCTCTAGGGACTCCATTTGTGTCAAATATCCATGGTGGTCAGAAAGCCCACAGAGTCCCTAGAATATGCAACTGCCACATTGAGATGGGTGAACCAATGTGACAGAAGTAGTTGCATCACCACACCCAACTGGAGTGCATGTGGGTCATCAAGGTGTAGCTTTTGAGACTACATAACGCAGATTCATTGATCTCTAGGGACTCCATTTGTGTCAAACAACCATGGTGGTCAGAAAGCCCAGAGAGCCCATAGAATATGCAATTGCCACATGGAGATGGTTGAACCTGCAATGTGACAGAAGCAGTTGCATCACCACACCGAACTGGAGTGTGTGTGGGTCATCAAGGTGTGGCTTTTGAGAGTACATAACACAGATGCATTGATCTTTGGGGACTCCATTTGTGTCAAACAACCATGGTGGTCAGAAATCCTAGAGAGCCCCTAGAATATGCAACTGTCACATGGAGATGGGTTAACCTGCAGCATGACAGAAGTAGTTGCACCACCACACCCAACTGGACTGTGTGTGGGTCATCAAGGTGTGGCTTTTGAGACTACATAACACAGATGCATTGATCAATAGGGACTCCATTTGTGTCAAACAACCATGGTGGTCAGAAAGCCTACAGAGCCCCTAGAATATGCAACTACCACATGGAGATGGGTGTACCTGGAGTGTGACAGAAGCAGTGGCATCACCACACCGAACTAGAGTGTGTGTGGGTCATCAGGGTGTGGATTTTGAGACTACATAACATAAATGCATTGATCTGTAGAGACTCCGTTTGTGTCAAACAACCATGGTGGTCAGAAAGCCCAGAGAGCCCCTAGAATATGCAACTGTCACATGGAGATGGGTTAACCTGCAGCATGACAGAAGTAGTTGCATCACCACACTCAACTGGAGTGTGTGTGGGTCATCAAGGTGTGGCTTTTGAGACTACAGAACACAGATGCATTGATCAGTAGGGACTCCATTTGTGTCAAACAACCATGGTGGTCAGAAAGCCTAGAGAGCCCCTAGAATATGCAACTTCCACATGGAGATGGGTGAACCTGCAGTATGACGGAAGAGGTTGCATCACCACACCCAACTAGAGTGTGTATGGGTCATCAAGGTGTGGCTTTTAAGACTACATAACACAGATGCATTGATCTCTAGGGGCTCCATTTGTGTCAAACAACCATGGTGGTCAGAAAGCCTAGAGAGCCCCTAGAATATGCAACTGCCACATGGAGATGGGTGAACCTGCAGTGTGACAGAAGCAGTTGCATCACCACACCGAACTAGAGTCTGTGTAGGTCATCAAGGTGTGGCTTTTGAGACTACATAACACAGATGCATTGATTTGTAGGGAGTCCATTTGTTTTAAACAACCATGGTGGTTCGAAAGTCCAGAGAGCCCCTAGAATATGCAACTGCCAGATGGAGATAGTGAACCTGGAGTGTGACAGAAGCAGTTGCATGACCACACCCAACTAGAGTGTGTGTGGGTCATAAAGGTGTGGCTTTTGGGACTACATAACACAAATGCATTGATCTGTAGGGACTCCATTTGTGTCAAACAACCATGGTGGTCAGAAAGCCTGGAGAGCCCCTAGAATATGCAACTGCCACATGGCGATGGGTGGACCTATAGTGTGATAGAAGCAGTTGCATCACCATACCCAACAGGAGTGTGTGTGGGTCATTAATGTTTGGATTTTGAGACTAAATAACACCGATGTATTGATCTCTAGGGACTCCATTTGTGTCAAACAACCATCGTGGTCAAAAATCCTAGAGAGCCCCAAGAATATGCAACTTCCACATGGAGATGGGTGAACCTGCAGTGTGACAGAAGCAGTTACATCACCACACCCGACTGGAGTGTGTGTGGGTCATCAAGGTGTGGCTTTTGAGACTACATAACACAGATGCATTGATCTCTAGGGACTCCATTTGTGTCAAACAACCATGGTTGTCAGAAAGCCCAGAGAGCCCCTAGAATTTGCAACTGACACATGGAGATGGGTGAACCTGCAGCATGACAGAAGTAGTTGCACCACCACACCCAACTGGACTATGTGTGGGTCATAAAGGTGTGGCTTTTGAGACTACATAACACAGATGCATTGATCAATAGGGACTCCATTTGTGTCAAACAACCATGGTGGTCAGAAAGCCTACAGATCCCCTAGAATATGCAACTGCCACATGGAGATGGGTGTACCTGCAGTGTGACAGAAGCAGTGGCATCACCACACCGAACTAGAGTGTGTGTGGGTCATCAGGGTGTGGATTTTGAGACTACATAACATAAATGCATTGATCTGTAGAGACTCCGTTTGTGTCAAACAACCATGGTGGTCAGAAAGCCCAGAGAGCCCCTAGAATATGCAACTGTCACATGGAGATGGGTTAACCTGCAGCATGACAGAAGTAGTTGCATCACCACACTCAACTGGAGTGTGTGTGGGTCATCAAGGTGTGGCTTTTGAGACTACAGAACACAGATGCATTGATCAGTAGGGACTCCATTTGTGTCAAACAACCATGGTGGTCAGAAAGCCTAGAGAGCCCCTAGAATATGCAACTTCCACATGGAGATGGGTGAACCTGCAGTCTGACAGAAGAGGTTGCATCACCACACCCAACTAGAGTGTGTATGGGTCATCAAGGTGTGGCTTTTAAGACTACATAACACAGATGCATTGATCTCTAGGGGCTCCATTTGTGTCAAACAACCATGGTGGTCAGAAAGCCTAGAGAGCCCCTAGAATATGCAACTGCCACATGGAGATGGGTGAACCTGCAGTGTGACAGAAGCAGTTGCATCACCACACCGAACTAGAGTCTGTGTAGGTCATCAAGGTGTGGCTTTTGAGACTACATAACACAGATGCATTGATTTGTAGGGAGTCCATTTTTTTAATCAACCATGGTGGTTCGAAAGTCCAGAGAGCCCCTAGAATATGCAACTGCCAGATGGAGATAGTGAACCTGGAGTGTGACAGAAGCAGTTGCATGACCACACCCAACTAGAGTGTGTGTGGGTCATAAAGGTGTGGCTTTCGGGACTACATAACACAAATGCATTGATCTGTAGGGACTCCATTTGTGTCAAACAACCATGGTGGTCAGAAAGCCTGGAGAGCCCCTAGAATATGCAACTGCCACATGGAGATGGGTGGATCTATAGTGTGATAGAAGAAGTTGCATCACCATACCCAACTGGAGTGTGTGTGGGTCATCAAGGTTTGGATTTTGAGACTAAATAACACCAATGTATTGATCTCTAGGGACTCCATTTGTGTAAAACAACCATCGTGGTCAAAAATCCTAGAGAGCCCCAAGAATATGCAACTTCCACATGGAGATGGGTGAACCTGCAGTGTGACAGAAGCAGTTACATCACCACACCCGACTGGAGTGTGTGTGGGTCATCAAGGTGTGGCTTTTGAGACTACATAACACAGATGCATTGATCTCTAGGGACTCCATTTGTGTCAAACAACCATGGTTGTCAGAAATCCCAGAGAGCCCCTAGAATTTGCAACTGCCACATGGAGATGGGTGAACCTGCAGTATGACAGAAGCACTTGCATCACCACACCCAACTGGAGTGTGTGTGGGTCATCAAGGTGTGGCTTTTGAGACTACATAACAAAGATGCATTCATCTGTAGAGACTCAATTTGTGTCAAACAACCATGGTGGTCAGAAAGCCTAGAGATCCCCTAGAATATGCAACTGCCACATGGAGATGGGTGAACCTGCTGTGTGACAGAAGCAGTTGCATCACCACACCTAACTGGAGTGTGTGTGGGTCATCAAGGTGTGGCTTTTGAGACTACATAACACAAATGCATTGATCTCTAGGGACTCCATTTATGTCAAACAACCATGATGGTCAAAAAGCCCAGAGAGCCCCTAGAATATGCAACTGCCACATGGAGAAGGGTGAACCTGCAGTATGACAGAAGCAGTTGCATCACCACACTGACCTAGAGTGTGTGTGGGTCATCAAGGTGTGGCTTTTGAGACTACATAACACAGATGCATTGATCTGTAGGGACTCCATTTGTGTCAAACAACCATGGTGGTCAGAAAGTCCAGAGAGCCCCTAGAATATTCAACTGCCACATGGAGATGGGTGAAGCTGCAGTGTGACAAAAGCATTTGCATCACCAAACCCAACTAGAGTGTGTGTGTGTCATCAAGGTGTGGCTTTTGAGAGTACATAACATAGATGCATTGATCTCTAGGGACTCCATTTGTGTCAAATAACCATGGTGGTCAGAAAGCCCACAGAGTCCCTAGAATATGCAACTACCACATTGAGATGGGTGAACCAATGTGACAGAAGTAGTTGCATCACCACACCCAACTGGAGTGCATGTGGGTCATCAAGGTGTAGCTTTTGAGACTACATAACGCAGATTCATTGATCTCTAGGGACTCCATTTGTGTCAAACAACCATGGTGGTCAGAAAGCCCAGAGAGCCCCTAGAATATGCAATTGCCACATGGAGATGGGTGAACCTGCAATGTGACAGAAGCAGTTGCATCACCACACCGAACTGGAGTGTGTGTGGGTCATCAAGGTGTGGCTTTTGAGAGTACATAACACAGATGCATTGATCTTTGGGGACTCCATTTGTGTCAAACAACCATGGTGGTCAGAAAGCCTAGAGAGCCCCTAGAATATGCAACTGTCACATGGAGATGGGTGAACCTGCAGCATTACAGAAGTAGTTGCACCACCACACCCAACTGGACTGTGTGTGGGTCATCAAGGTGTGGCTTTTGAGACTACATAACACAGATGCATTGATCAATAGGGACTCCATTTGTGTCAAACAACCATGGTGGTCAGAAAGCCTACAGAGCCGCTAGAATATGCAACTGCCACATGGAGATGGGTGTACCTGCAGTGTAACAGAAGCAGTGGCATCACCACACCGAACTAGAGTGTGTGTGGGTCATCAGGGTGTGGATTTTGAGACTACATAACATAAATGCATTGATCTGTAGAGACTCCGTTTGTGTCAAACAACCTTGGTGGTCAGAAAGCCCAGAGAGCCCCTAGAATATGCAACTGTCACATGGAGATGGGTTAACCTGCAGCATGACAGAAGTAGTTGCATCACCACACTCAACTGGAGTGTGTGTGGGTCATCAAGGTGTGGCTTTTGAGACTACAGAACACAGATGCATTGATCAGTAGGGACTCCATTTGTGTCAAACAACCATGGTGGTCAGAAAGCCTAGAGAGCCCCTAGAATATGCAACTTCCACATGGAGATGGGTGAACCTGCAGTCTGACAGAAGAGGTTGCATCACCACACCCAACTAGAGTGTGTATGGGTCATCAAGGTGTGGCTTTTAAGACTACATAACACAGATGCATTGATCTCTAGGGGCTCCATTTGTGTCAAACAACCATGGTGGTCAGAAAGCCTAGAGAGCCCCTAGAATATGCAACTGCCACATGGAGATGTGTGAACCTGAAGTGTGACAGAAGCAGTTGCATCACCACACCGAACTAGAGTCTGTGTAGGTCATCAAGGTGTGGCTTTTGAGACTACATAACACAGATGCATTGATTTGCAGGGAGTCCATTTGTGTCAAACAACCATGGTGGTTCGAAAGTCCAGAGAGCCCCTAGAATATGCAACTGCCAGATGGAGATAGTGAACCTGGAGTGTGACAGAAGCAGTTGCATGACCACACCCAACTAGAGTGTGTGTGGGTCATAAAGGTGTGGCTTTTGGGACTACATAACACAAATGCATTGATCTGTAGGGACTCCATTTGTGTCAAACAACCATGGTGGTCAGAAAGCCTGGAGAGCCCCTAGAATATGCAACTGCCACATGGAGATGGATGAACCTGGAGTGTGATAGAAGCAGTTGCATCACCACACCCAATTGGAGTGTGTGTGGGTCATCAAGGTGTGGCTTTTGAGACTACATAACACAGATGCATTGATCTGTAGGGACTCCATTTGTGTCAAACAACCATGGTGGTGAGAAAGCCCATAGAGCCTCTAGAATATGCAACTGCCACATGGAGATGGGTGAACCTGCAGTATGACAGAAGCAGTTGCATCACCACACTGAACTAGAGTGTGTGTGGGTCATCAAGGTGTGGCTTTTGAGACTACATAACACAGATGCATTGATCAGTAGGGACTCCATTTGTGTCAAACAACCATGGTGGTCAGAAAGCCAAGAGAGCCCCTAGAATATGCAACTTCCACATGGAGATGGGTGAACCTGCAGTCTGACAGAAGAGGTTGCATCACCACACCCAACTAGAGTGTGTCTGGGTCATCAAGGTGTGGCTTTTAAGACTACATAACACAGATGCATTGATCTCTAGGGGCTCCATTTGTGTCAAACAACCATGGTGGTCAGAAAGCCTAGAGAGCCCCTAGAATATGCAACTGCCACATGGAGATGTGTGAACCTGCAGTGTGACAGAAGCAGTTGCATCACCACACCGAACTAGAGTCTGTGTAGGTCATCAAGGTGTGGCTTTTGAGACTACATAACACAGATGCATTGATTTGCAGGGAGTCCATTTGTGTCAAACAACCATGGTGGTTCGAAAGTCCAGAGAGCCCCTAGAATATGCAACTGCCAGATGGAGATAGTGAACCTGGAGTGTGATAGAAGCAGTTGCGTGACCACACCCAACTAGAGTGTGTGTGGGTCATAAAGGTGTGGCTTTTGGGACTACATAACACAAATGCATTGATCTGTAGGGACTCCATTTGTGTCAAACAACCATGGTGGTCAGAAAGCCTGGAGAGCCCCTAGAATATGCAACTGCCACATGGAGATGGATGAACCTGGAGTGTGATAGAAGCAGTTGCATCACCACACCCAATTGGAGTGTGTGTGGGTCATCAAGGTGTGGCTTTTGAGACTACATAACACAGATGCATTGATCTGTAGGGACTCCATTTGTGTCAAACAACCATGGTGGTCAGAAAGCCCATAGAGCCTCTAGAATATGCAACTGCCACATGGAGATGGGTGAACCTGCAGTATGACAGAAGCAGTTGCATCACCACACTGAACTAGAGTGTGTGTGGGTCATCAAGGTGTGGCTTTTGAGACTACATAACACAGATGCATTGATCTGTAGGGACTCCATTTGTGTCAAACAACCATGGTGGTCAGAAAGCCTGGAGAGCCCCTAGAATATGCAACTGCCACATGGAGATGGGTGAACCTGTAGTGTGACAGAAGCAGTTGCATCACCACACCCAACTGGAGTGTGTGTGGGTCATCAAAGTGTGGATTTTGAGACTAAATAACACCGATGTATTGATCTCTAGGGACTCCATTTGTGTCAAACAACCATCGTGGTCAAAAATCCTAGAGAGCCCCAAGAATATGCAACTTCCACATGGAGATGGGTGAACCTGCAGTGTGACAGAAGCAGTTACATCACCACACCCGACTGGAGTATGTGTGGGTCATCAAGGTGTGGCTTTTGACACTACAGAACACAGATGCATTGATCTCTAGGGACTCCATTTGTGCCAAACAACCATGGTTGTCAGAAAGCCCAGAGAGCCCCTAGAATTTGCAACTGCCACATGGAGATGGGTGAACCTGCAGTATGACAGAAGCAATTGCATCACCACACCCAACTGGAGTGTGTGTGGGTCATCAAGGTGTGGCTTTTGAGACTACATAACACAGATGCATTCATCTATAGAGACTCAATTTGTGTCAAACAACCATGGTGGTCAGAAAGCCTAGAGATCCCCTAGAATATGCAACTGCCACATGGAGATGGGTGAACCTGCTGTGTGACAGAAGCAGTTCCATCACCACACCTAACTGGAGTGTGTGTGGGTCATCAAGGTGTGGCTTTTGAGACTACATAACACAGATGCATTGATCAATAGGGACTCCATTTGTGTCAAACAACCATGGTGGTCAGAAAGCCTACAGAGCCGCTAGAATATGCAACTGCCACATGGAGATGGGTGTACCTGCAGTGTAACAGAAGCAGTGGCATCACCACACCGAACTAGAGTGTGTGTGGGTCATCAGGGTGTGGATTTTGAGACTACATAACATAAATGCATTGATCTGTAGAGACTCCGTTTGTGTCAAACAACCTTGGTGGTCAGAAAGCCCAGAGAGCCCCTAGAATATGCAACTGTCACATGGAGATGGGTTAACCTGCAGCATGACAGAAGCAGTTGCATCACCACACTCAACTGGAGTGTGTGTGGGTCATCAAGGTGTGGCTTTTGAGACTACAGAACACAGATGCATTGATCAGTAGGGACTCCATTTGTGTCAAACAACCATGGTGGTCAGAAAGCCTAGAGAGCCCCTAGAATATGCAACTTCCACATGGAGATGGGTGAACCTGCAGTATGACAGAAGAGGTTGCATCACCACACCCAACTAGAGTGTGTATGGGTCATCAAGGTGTGGCTTTTAAGACTACATAACACAGATGCATTCATCTGTAGAGACTCAATTTGTGTCAAACAACTATGGTGGTCAGAAAGCCTAGAGATCCCCTAGAATATGCAACTGCCACATGGAGATGGGTGAACCTGCTGTGTGACAGAAGCAGTTGCGTCACCAGACCTAACTGGAGTGTGTGTGGGTCATCAAGGTGTGGCTTTTGAGACTACATAACATAGATGCATTGATATCTAGGGACTCCATTTGTGTCAAACAACCATGGTTGTCAGAAAGCCCAGAGAGCCCCTAGCATTTGCAACTGCCACACGGAGATGGGTGAACCTGCAGTATGACAGAAGCAGTTGCATCACCACACCCAACTGGAGTGTGTGTGGGTCATCAAGGTGTGGCTTTCGAGACTACATAACACAGATGCATTCATCTGTAGAGACTCAATTTGTGTCAAACAACCATGGTGGTCAGAAAGCCTAGAGATCCCCTAGAATATGCAACCGCCACATGGAGATCGGTGAACCTGCTGTGTGACAGAAGCAGTTGCATCACCACACCTAATTGGAGTGTGTGTGGGTCATCAAGGTGTGGCTTTTGAGACTACATAACACAGATGCATTGATCTCTAGGGACTCCATTTATGTCAAACAACCATGGTGGTCAGAAAGCCCAGAGAGCCCCTAGAATATGCAACTGCCACATGGAGATGGATGAACCTGGAGTGTGATAGAAGCAGTTGCATCACCACACCCAATTGGAGTGTGTCTGGGCCATCAAGGTGTGGCTTTTGAGACTACATCACACAGATGCATTGATCTGTAGGGACTCCCTTTGTGTCAAACAACCATGGTGGTCAGAAAGCCCAGAGAGCCTCTAGAATATGCAACTGCCACATGGAGATGGGTGAACCTGCAGTATGACAGAAGCAGTTGCATCACCACACTGAACTGGAGTGTGTGTGGGTCATCAAGGTGTGGCTTTTGAGACTACATAACACAGATGCATTGATCTCTAGGGACTCCATTTGTGTCAAACAACCATGGTTGTCAGAAAGCCCAGAGAGCCCCTAGAATTTGCAACAGCCACATGGAGATGGGTGAACCTGCAATATGACAGAAGCAATTGCATCACCACACCCAACTGGAGTGTGTGTGGGTCATCAAGGTGTGGCTTTTGAGACTACATAACACAGATGCATTCATCTGTAGAGACTCAATTTGTGTCAAACAACCATGGTGGTCAGAAAGCCTAGAGATCCCCTAGAATATGCAACTGCCACATGGAGATGGGTGAACCTGCTTTGTGACAGAAGCAGTTCCATCACCACACCTAACTGGAGTGTGTGTGGGTCATCAAGGTGTGGCTTTTGAGACTACATAACACAAATGCATTGATATCTAGGGACTCCATTTATGTCAAACAACCATGGTGGTCAAAAAGCCCAGAGATCCCCTAGAATATGCAACTGCCACATGGAGATGGATGAACCTGGAGTGTGATAGAAGTAGTTGCATCACCACACCCAACTGGAGTGTGTGTGGGTCATCAAGGTGTGGCTTTTGAGACTACATAACACATATGCATTGATCTGTAGGGACTCCATTTGTGTCAAACAACCATGGTGGTCAGAAAGCCCAGAGAGCCCCTAGAATATGCAACTGCCACATGGAGATGGGTGAATCTGCAGTGTGACAGAAGCAGTTGCATCACCACACCTGACTGGAGTGTGTGTGGGTCATCAAGGTGTGTCTTTTGAGACTACATAACACAGATGCATTGATCTCTAGGGACTCCATTTGTGCAAACAACCATGGTTGTCAGAAAGCCCAGAGAGCCCCTGGAATTTGCAACTGCCACATGGAGATGGGTGAACCTGAAGTATGACAGAAGCAGTTGCATCACCACACCCAACTGGAGTGTGTGTGGGTCATCAAGGTGTGGCTTTTGAGACTACATAACACAGATGCATTCATCTGTAGAGACTCAATTTGTGTCAAACAACTATGGTGGTCAGAAAGCCTAGAGATCCCCTAGAATATGCAACGGCCACATGGAGATGGGTGAACCTGCTGTGTGACAGAAGCAGTTCCATCACCACACCTAACTGGAGTGTGTGTGGGTCATCAAGGTGTGGCTTTTGAGACTACATAACACAAATGCATTGATCTCTAGGGACTCCATTTATGTCAAACAACCATGGTGGTCAGAAAGCCCAGAGATCCCCTAGAATATGCAACTGCCACATGGAGATGGATGAACCTGGAGTGTGATAGAAGTAGTTGCATCACCACACCCAACTGGAGTGTGTGTGGGTCATCAAGGTGTGGCTTTTGAGACTACATAACACATATGCATTGATCTGTAGGGACTCCATTTGTGTCAAACAACCATGGTGGTCAGAAAGCCCAGAGAGCCCCTAGAATATGCAACTGCCACATGGAGATGGGTGAATCTGCAGTGTGACAGAAGCAGTTGCATCACCACACCTGACTGGAGTGTGTGTGGGTCATCAAGGTGTGTCTTTTGAGACTACATAACACAGATGCATTGATCTCTAGGGACTCCATTTGTGCAAACAACCATGGTTGTCAGAAAGCCCAGAGAGCCCCTGGAATTTGCAACTGCCACATGGAGATGGGTGAACCTGAAGTATGACAGAAGCAGTTGCATCACCACACCCAACTGGAGTGTGTGTGGGTCATCAAGGTGTGGCTTTTGAGACTACATAACACAGATGCATTCATCTGTAGAGACTCAATTTGTGTCAAACAACTATGGTGGTCAGAAAGCCTAGAGATCCCCTAGAATATGCAACGGCCACATGGAGATGGGTGAACCTGCTGTGTGACAGAAGCAGTTCCATCACCACACCTAACTGGAGTGTGTGTGGGTCATCAAGGTGTGGCTTTTGAGACTACATAACACAAATGCATTGATATCTAGGGACTCCATTTATGTCAAACAACCATGGTGGTCAAAAAGCCTAGAGAGCCCCTAGAATATGCAACTGCCACATGGAGATGGATGAACCTGGAGTGTGATAGAAGTAGTTGCATCACCACACCCAACTGGAGTGTGTGTGGGTCATCAAGGTGTGTCTTTTGAGACTACATAACACATATGCATTGATCTGTAGGGACTCCATTTGTGTCAAACAACCATGGTGGTCAGAAAGCCCAGAGAGCCCCTAGAATATGCAACTGCCACATGGAGATGGGTGAATCTGTAGTGTGACAGAAGCAGTTGCATCACCACACCTGACTGGAGTGTGTGTGGGTCATCAAGGTGTGTCTTCTGAGACTACATAACACAGATGCATTGATCTCTAGGGACTCCATTTGTGTCAAACAACCATGGTTGTCAGAAAGCCCAGAGAGCCCCTGGAATTTGCAACTGCCACATGGAGATGGGTGAACCTACAGTATGACAGAAGCAGTTGCATCACCACACCCAACTGGAGTGTGTGTGGGTCATCAAGGTGTGGATTTTGAGACTACATAACACAGATGCATTCATCTGTAGAGACTCAATTGGTGTCAAACAACTATGGTGGTCAGAAAGCCTAGAGATCCCCTAGAATATGCAACTGCCACATGGAGATGGGTGAACCTGCTGTGTGAGAGAAGCAGTTGCGTCACCAGACCTAACTGGAGTGTGTGTGGGTCATCAAGGTGTGGCTTTTGAGACTACATAACATAGATGCATTGATATCTAGGGACTCCATTTGTGTCAAACAACCATGGTTGTCAGAAAGCCCAGAGAGCCCCTAGCATTTGCAACTGCCACACGGAGATGGGTGAACCTGCAGTATGACAGAAGCAGTTGCATCACCACACCCAACTAGAGTGTGTGTGGGTCATCAAGGTGTGGCTTTCGAGACTACATAACACAGATGCATTCATCTGTAGAGACTCAATTTGTGTCAAACAACCATGGTGGTCAGAAAGCCTAGAGATCCCCTAGAATATGCAACCGCCACATGGAGATCGGTGAACCTGCTGTGTGACAGAAGCAGTTGCATCACCACACCTAACTGGAGTGTGTGTGGGTCATCAAGGTGTGGCTTTTGAGACTACATAACACAGATGCATTGATCTCTAGGGACTCCATTTATGTCAAACAACCATGGTGGTCAGAAAGCCCAGAGAGCCCCTAGAATATGCAACTGCCACATGGAGATGGATGAACCTGGAGTGTGATAGAAGCAGTTGCATCACCACACCCAATTGGAGTGTGTCTGGGCCATCAAGGTGTGGCTTTTGAGACTACATCACACAGATGCATTGATCTGTAGGGACTCCATTTGTGTCAAACAACCATGGTGGTCAGAAAGCCCAGAGAGCCTCTAGAATATGCAACTGCCACATGGAGTGGGTGGACCTGCAGTATGACAGAAGCAGTTGCATCACCACACTGAACTGGAGTGTGTGTGGGTCATCAAGGTGTGGCTTTTGAGACTACATAACACAGATGCATTGATCTCTAGGGACTCCATTTGTGTCAAACAACCATGGTTGTCAGAAAGCCCAGAGAGCCCCTAGAATTTGCAACAGTCACATGGAGATGGGTGAACCTGCAATATGACAGAAGCAATTGCATCACCACACCCAACTGGAGTGTGTGTGGGTCATCAAGGTGTGGCTTTTGAGACTACATAACACAGATGCATTCATCTGTAGAGACTCAATTTGTGTCAAACAACCATGGTGGTCAGAAAGCCTAGAGATCCCCTAGAATATGCAACTGCCACATGGAGATGGGTGAACCTGCTTTGTGACAGAAGCAGTTCCATCACCACACCTAACTGGAGTGTGTGTGGGTCATCAAGGTGTGGCTTTTGAGACTACATAACACAAATGCATTGATATCTAGGGACTCCATTTATGTCAAACAACCATGGTGGTCAAAAAGCCCAGAGATCCCCTAGAATATGCAACTGCCACATGGAGATGGATGAACCTGGAGTGTGATAGAAGTAGTTGCATCACCACACCCAACTGGAGTGTGTGTGGGTCATCAAGGTGTGGCTTTTGAGACTACATAACACATATGCATTGATCTATAGGGACTCCATTTGTGTCAAACAACCATGGTGGTCAGAAAGCCTAGAGAGCCCCTAGAATATGCAACTGCCACATGGAGATGGGTGAATCTGCAGTGTGACAGAAGCAGTTGCATCACCACACCTAACTGGAGTGTGTGTGGGTCATCAAGGTGTGTCTTTTGAGACTACATAACACAGATGCATTGATCTCTAGGGACTCCATTTGTGTCAAACAACCATGGTTGTCAGAAAGCCCAGAGAGCCCCTGGAATTTGCAACTGCCACATGGAGATGGGTGAACCTGCAGTATGACAGAAGCAGTTGCATCACCACACCCAACTGGAGTGTGTGTGGGTCATCAAGGTGTGGATTTTGAGACTACATAACACAGATGCATTCATCTGTAGAGACTCAATTTGTGTCAAACAACTATGGTGGTCAGAAAGCCTAGAGATCCCCTAGAATATGCAACTGCCACATGGAGATGGGTGAACCTGCTGTGTGAGAGAAGCAGTTGCGTCACCAGACCTAACTGGAGTGTGTGTGGGTCATCAAGGTGTGGCTTTTGAGACTACATAACATAGATGCATTGATATCTAGGGACTCCATTTGTGTCAAACAACCATGGTTGTCAGAAAGCCCAGAGAGCCCCTAGCATTTGCAACTGCCACACGGAGATGGGTGAACCTGCAGTATGACAGAAGCAGTTGCATCACCACACCCAACTAGAGTGTGTGTGGGTCATCAAGGTGTGGCTTTCGAGACTACATAACACAGATGCATTCATCTGTAGAGACTCAATTTGTGTCAAACAACCATGGTGGTCAGAAAGCCTAGAGATCCCCTAGAATATGCAACCGCCACATGGAGATCGGTGAACCTGCTGTGTGACAGAAGCAGTTGCATCACCACACCTAACTGGAGTGTGTGTGGGTCATCAAGGTGTGGCTTTTGAGACTACATAACACAGATGCATTGATCTCTAGGGACTCCATTTATGTCAAACAACCATGGTGGTCAGAAAGCCCAGAGAGCCCCTAGAATATGCAACTGCCACATGGAGATGGATGAACCTGGAGTGTGATAGAAGCAGTTGCATCACCACACCCAATTGGAGTGTGTCTGGGCCATCAAGGTGTGGCTTTTGAGACTACATCACACAGATGCATTGATCTGTAGGGACTCCATTTGTGTCAAACAACCATGGTGGTCAGAAAGCCCAGAGAGCCTCTAGAATATGCAACTGCCACATGGAGATGGGTGAACCTGCAGTATGACAGAAGCAGTTGCATCACCACACTGAACTGGAGTGTGTGTGGGTCATCAAGGTGTGGCTTTTGAGACTACATAACACAGATGCATTGATCTCTAGGGACTCCATTTGTGTCAAACAACCATGGTTGTCAGAAAGCCCAGAGAGCCCCTAGAATTTGCAACAGTCACATGGAGATGGGTGAACCTGCAATATGACAGAAGCAATTGCATCACCACACCCAACTGGAGTGTGTGTGGGTCATCAAGGTGTGGCTTTTGAGACTACATAACACAGATGCATTCATCTGTAGAGACTCAATTTGTGTCAAACAACCATGGTGGTCAGAAAGCCTAGAGATCCCCTAGAATATGCAACTGCCACATGGAGATGGGTGAACCTGCTTTGTGACAGAAGCAGTTCCATCACCACACCTAACTGGAGTGTGTGTGGGTCATCAAGGTGTGGCTTTTGAGACTACATAACACAAATGCATTGATATCTAGGGACTCCATTTATGTCAAACAACCATGGTGGTCAAAAAGCCCAGAGATCCCCTAGAATATGCAACTGCCACATGGAGATGGATGAACCTGGAGTGTGATAGAAGTAGTTGCATCACCACACCCAACTGGAGTGTGTGTGGGTCATCAAGGTGTGGCTTTTGAGACTACATAACACATATGCATTGATCTGTAGGGACTCCATTTGTGTCAAACAACCATGGTGGTCAGAAAGCCTAGAGAGCCCCTAGAATATGCAACTGCCACATGGAGATGGGTGAATCTGCAGTGTGACAGAAGCAGTTGCATCACCACACCTAACTGGAGTGTGTGTGGGTCATCAAGGTGTGTCTTTTGAGACTACATAACACAGATGCATTGATCTCTAGGGACTCCATTTGTGCAAACAACCATGGTTGTCAGAAAGCCTAGAGAGCCCCTGGAATTTGCAACTGCCACATGGAGATGGGTGAACCTGAAGTATGACAGAAGCAGTTGCATCACCACACCCAACTGGAGTGTGTGTGGGTCATCAAGGTGTGGCTTTTGAGACTACATAACACAGATGCATTCATCTGTAGAGACTCAATTTGTGTCAAACAACTATGGTGGTCAGAAAGCCTAGAGATCCCCTAGAATATGCAACGGCCACATGGAGATGGGTGAACCTGCTGTGTGACAGAAGCAGTTGCGTCACCAGACCTAACTGGAGGGTGTGTGGGTCATCAAGGTGTGGCTTTTGAGACTACATAACATATATGCATTGATCTCTAGGTACTCCATTTGTGTCAAACAACCATGGTTGTCAGAAAGCCCAGAGAGCCCCTAGCATTTGCAACTGCCACACGGAGATGGGTGAACCTGCAGTATGACAGAAGCAGTTGCATCACCACACCCAACTGGAGTGTGTGTGGTTCATCAAGGTGTGGCTTTCGAGACTACATAACACAGATGCATTCATCTGTAGAGACTCAATTTGTGTCAAACAACCATGGTGGTCAGAAATCCTAGAGATCCCCTAGAATATGCAACCGCCACATGGAGATCGGTGAACCTGCTGTGTGACAGAAGCAGTTGCATCACCACACCTAACTGGAGTGTGTGTGGGTCATCAAGGTGTGGCTTTTGAGACTACATAACACAGATGCATTGATCTCTAGGGACTCCATTTATGTCAAACAACCATGGTGGTCAGAAAGCCCAAAGAGCCCCTAGAATATGCAACTGCCACATGGAGATGGATGAACCTGGAGTGTGATAGAAGCAGTTGCATCACCACACCCAATTGGAGTGTGTGTGGGTCATCAAGGTGTGGCTTTTGAGACTACATAACACAGATGCATTGATCTGTAGGGACTCCATTTGTGTCAAACAACCATGGTGGTCAGAAAGCCCAGAGAGCCTCTAGAATATGCAACTGCCACATGGAGATGGGTGAACCTGCAGTATGACAGAAGCAGTTGCATCACCACACTGAACTGGAGTGTGTGTGGGTCATCAAGGTGTGGCTTTTGAGACTACATAACACAGATGCATTGATCTGTAGGGACTCCATTTGTGTCAAACAACCATGGTGGTCAGAAAGCCTGGAGAGCCCCTAGAATATGCAACTGCCACATGGAGATGGGTGAACCTGTAGTGTGACAGAAGCAGTTGCATCACCACACCCAACTGGAGTGTGTGTGGGTCATCAAAGTGTGGCTTTTGAGACTAAATAACACCGATGTATTGATCTCTAGGGACTCCATTTGTGTCAAACAACCATGGTGGTCAAAAATCCTAGAGAGCCCCTAGAATATGCAACTGCCACATTGAGATGGGTGAACCTGAAGTGTGACAGAAGCAGTTGCATCACCACACCCGACTGGAGTGTGTGTGGGCCATCAAGGTGTGGCTTTTGAGACTACATAACACATATGCATTGATCTCTAGGGACTCCATTTATGTCAAACAACCATGGTGGTCAGAAAGCCCAGAGAGCCCCTAGAATATGCAACTGCCACATGGAGATGGATGAACCTGGAGTGTGATAGAACAAGTTGCATCACCACACCCAACTAGAGTGTGTGTGGGTCATCAAGGTGTGGCTTTTGAGACTACATAACACAGATGCATTGATCTGTAGGGACTCCATTTGTGTGAAACAACCATGGTGGTCTGAAAGCCCAGAGAGCCCCTAGAATATGCAACTGCCACATGGAGATGGGTGAACCTGCAGTATGACAGAAGCAGATGCATCACCACACCGAACTAGAGTGTGTGTGGGTCATCAAGGTGTGGCTTTTGAGACTACATAACACAGATGCATTGATCTGTAGGGACTCCATTTGTGTCAAACAACCATGGCGGTCAGAAATCCTGGAGAGCCCCTAGAATATGCAACTGCCACATGGAGATGGGTGAACCTGTAGTGTGACAGAAGCAGTTGCATCACCACACCCAACTGGAGTGTGTGTGGGTCATCAAAGTGTGGCTTTTGAGACTAAATAACACCGATGTATTGATCTCTAGGGACTCCATTTGTGTCAAACAACCATGGTGGTCAAAAATCCTAGAGAGCCCCTAGAATATGCAACTGCCACATTGAGATGGGTGAACCTGAAGTGTGACAGAAGCAGTTGCATCACCACACCCGACTGGAGTGTGTGTGGGCCATCAAGGTGTGGCTTTTGAGACTACATAACACATATGCATTGATCTCTAGGGACTCCATTTATGTCAAACAACCATGGTGGTCAGAAAGCCCAGAGAGCCCCTAGAATATGCAACTGCCACATGGAGATGGATGAACCTGGAGTGTGATAGAACAAGTTGCATCACCACACCCAACTAGTGTGTGTGGGTCATCAAGGTGTGGCTTTTGAGACTACATAACACAGATGCATTGATCTGTAGGGACTCCATTTGTGTGAAACAACCATGGTGGTCTGAAAGCCCAGAGAGCCCCTAGAATATGCAACTGCCACATGGAGATGGGTGAACCTGCAGTATGACAGAAGCAGATGCATCACCACACCGAACTAGAGTGTGTGTGGGTCATCAAGGTGTGGCTTTTGAGACTACATAACACAGATGCATTGATCTGTAGGGACTCCATTTGTGTCAAACAACCATGGTGGTCAGAAATCCTGGAGAGCCCCTAGAATATGCAACTGCCACATGGAGATGGGTGAACCTGTAGTGTGACAGAAGCAGTTGCATCACCACACCCAACTGGAGTGTGTGTGGGTCATCAAGGTGTGGCTTTTGAGACTAAATAACACCGATGTATTGATCTCTAGGGACTCCATTTGTGTCAAACAACCATGGTGGTCAAAAATCCTAGAGAGCCCCAAGAATATGCAACTGCCACATGGAGATGGGTGAACCTGAAGTGTGACAGAAGCAGTTGCATCACCACACCTGACTGGAGTGTGTGTGGGTCATCAAGGTGTGGCTTTTGAGACTACATAACACATATGCATTGATCTCTAGGGACTGCATTTATGTCAAACAACCATGGTGGTCAGAAAGCCCAGAGAGCCCCTAGAATATGCAACTGCCACATGGAGATGGGTGAACCTGCAGTGTGACAAAAGCAGTTGCATCACCACACCCGACTGGAGTGTGTGTGGGTCATCAAGGTGTGGCTTTTGAGACTACATAACACGAATGCATTCATCTGTAGAGACTCAATTTGTGTCAAACAACCATGGTGGTCAGAAAGCCTAGAGATCCCCTAGAATATGCAACTGCCACATGGAGATGGGTGAACCCGAAGTGTGACAGAAGCAGTTGCATCACCACACCCGACTGGAGTGTGTGTGGGTCATCAAGGTGTGGCTTTTGAGACTACATAACACATATGCATTGATCTCTAGGGACTCCATTTATGTCAAACAACCATGGTGGTCAGAAAGCCCAGAGAGCCCCTAGAATATGCAACTGCAACATGGAGATGGATGAACCTGGAGTGTGACAGAAGCAGTTGCATCCCCACACCCAACTGGAGTGTGTGTGGGTCATCAAGGTGTGGCTTTTGAGACTACATAACACAGATGCATTGATTTGTAGGGACTCCATTTGTGTCAAACAACCATGGTGGTCAGAAAGCCCAGAGAGCCCCTAGAATATGCAACTGCCACATGGAGATGGGTGAACCTGCAGTATGACCGAAGCAGATGCATCATCACACCGAACTGGAGTGTGTGAGGGTCATCAAGGTGTGGATTTTGAGACTACATAACACAGATGCATTGATCTGTAGGGACTCCATTTGTGTCAAACAACCATGGTGGTCAGAAAGCCTGGAGAGCCCCTAGAATATGCAGCTGCCACATGGAGATGGGTGAACCTGTAGTGTGACAGAAGCAGTTGCATCACCACACCCAACTGGAGTGTGTGTGGGTAATCAAGGTGTGGCTTTTGAGACTAAATAACAACGATGTATTGATCTCTAGGGACTCCATTTGTGTCAAACAACCATGGTGGTCAAAAATCCTAGAGAGCCCCTAGAATATGCAACTGCCACATGGAGATGGGTGAACCTGAAGTGTGACAGAAGCAGTTGCATCACCACACCCGACTGGAGTGTGTGTGGGTCATCAAGGTGTGGCTTTTGAGACTACATAACACATATGCATTGATCTCTAGGGACTCCATTTATGTCAAACAACCATGGTGGTCAGAAAGCCCAGAGAGCCCCTAGAATATGCAACTGCCACATGGAGATGGGCGAACCTGCAGTGTGATAAAAGCAGTTGCATCACCACACCCGACTGGAGTGTGTGTGGGTCATCAAGGTGTGGGTTTTGAGACTACATAACACAGATGCATTGATCTCTAGGGACTCCATTTGTGTCAAACAACCATGGTTGTCAGAAAGCCCAGAGAGCCCCTAAAATTTGCAACTGCCACATGGAGATGGGTGAACCTGCAGTATGACAGAAGCAGTTGCATCACCACACCCAACTGGAGTGTGTGTGGGTCATCAAGGTGTGGCTTTTGAGACTACATAACACAAATGCATTCATCTGTAGAGACTCAATTTGTGTCAAACAACCACGGTGGTCAGAAAGCCTAGAGATCCCCTAGAATATGCAACTGCCACATGGAGATGGGTGAACCTGAAGTGTGACAGAAGCAGTTGCATCACCACACCCGACTGGAGTGTGTGTGGGTCATCAAGGTGTGGCTTTTGAGACAACATAACACATATGTATTGATCTCTAGGGAGTCCATTTATGTCAAACAACCATGGTGGTCAGAAAGCCCAGAGAGCCCCTAGAATATGCAACTACCACATGGAGATGGATGAACCTGGAGTGTGATAGAAGCAATTGCATCACCACAGCCAACTGGAGTGTGTGTGGGTCATCAAGGTGTGGCTTTTGAGACTACATAACACAGATGCATTGATTTGTAGGGACTCCATTTGTGTCAAACAACCATGGTGGTCAGAAAGCCCAGAGAGCCCCTAGAATATGCAACTGCCACATGGAGATGGGGTGAACCTGCAGTATGACAGAAGCAGATGCATCACCACACCGAACTGGAGTGTGTGTGGGTCATCAAGGTGTGGATTTTGAGACTACATAACACAGATGCATTGATCTGTAGGGACTCCATTTGTGTCAAACAACCATGGTGGTCAGAAAGCCTGGAGAGCCCCTAGAATATGCAACTGCCTCATGGAGATGGGTGAACCTGTAGTGTGACAGAAGTAGTTGCATCACCACACCAAACTGGAGTGTGTGTGGGTCATAAAGGTGTGGCTTTTGAGACTAAATAACACCGATGTATTGATCTCTAGGGACTCCATTTGTGTCAAACAACCATGGTGGTCAAAAATCCTAGAGAGCCCCTAGAATATGCAACTACCACATGGAGATGGGTGAACCTGTAGTGTGACAGAAGCAGTTGCATCACCACACCCGACTGGAGTGTGTGTGGGTCATAAAGGTGTGGCTTTTGAGACTACATAACACATATGCATTGATCTCTAGGGACTCCATTTATGTCAAACAACCATGGTTGTCCGAATGCCCATAGAGCCCCTAGAATATGCAACTGCCACATGGAGATGGGTGAACCTGCAGTGTGACAAAAGAAGCTGCATCACCACACCCGACTGGAGTGTGTGTGGGTCATCAAGGTGTGGCTTTTGAGACTACATAACACAGATGCATTGATCTCTAGGGACTCCATTAGTGTCAAACAACCATGGTTGTCAGAAAGCCCAGAGAGCCCCTAGAATTTGCAACTGCCACATGGAGATGGGTGAACCTGCAGTATGACAGAAGCAGTTGAATCACCACACCCCACTGCATTGTGTGTGGGTCAGCAAGGTGTGGCTTTTGAGACTACATAACACAAATGCATTCATCTTTAGAGACTCAATTTGTCTCAAACAACCATGGTGGTCAGAAAGCCTAGAGATCCCCTAGAATATGCAACTGCCACATGGAGATGGGTGAACCTGCTGTGTGACAGAAGCAGTTGCATCACCACACCTAACTGGAGTGTGTGCGTGTCATCAAGGTGTGGCTTTTGAGTCTACATAACACATATGCATTGATCTCTAGGGACTCCATTTATGTCAAACAACCATGGTGGTCAGAAATCCCAGAGAGCCCCTAGAATATGCAACTGCCACATGGAGATGGATGAACCTGGAGTGTGATAGAAGTAGTTGCATCACCACACCCAACTGGAGTGTGTGTGGGTCATCAAGGTGTGGCTTTTGAAACTACATAACACATATGCATTGATCTGTCGGGACTCCATTTGTGTCAAACAACCATGGTGGTCAGAAAGCCCAGAGAGCCCCTAGAATATGCAACTGCCACATGGAGCTGGGTGAACCTGCAATGTGACAGAAGCAGTTGCATCACCACACCGAACTGGAGTGTGTGTGGGTCATCAAGGTGTGGCTTTTGAGACTACATAACACAAATGCATTGATCTGTAGGGACTCCATTTGTGTCAAACAACCATGGTGGTCAGAAAGCCCAGAGAGCCCCTAGAATATGCAACTGTCTCATGGAGATGGGTGAACCTGCAGGATGACAGAAGTAGTTGCATCACCACACCCAACTGGAGTGTGTGTGGGTCATCAAGGTGTGGTTTTTGAGACTACATAACACAGATGCATTGATTAGTAGGGACTCCATTTGTGTCAAACAACCATGGTGGTGAGAAAGCCTAGAGAGCCCCTAGAATATGCAACTTCCACATGGAGATGGGCGAACCTGCAGTCTGACAGAAGAGGTTGCATCACCACACCCAACTGGAGTTTGTGTGGGTCATCAAGGTGTGACTTTTGAGACTACATAACACAGATGCATGGATTTGTAGGGACTCCATTTGTGTCAAACAACCATGGTTGTTTGAAAGCCCAGAGAGCCCCTAGAATATGCAACTGCCACATGGAGATGGTGAACCTGGAGTGTGACAGAAGCAGTTGCATCACCACACCCAACTAGACTGTGTGTGGGTCATCAAGGTGTGGCTTTTGAGACTACGTAACACAGATGCGTTGATCTCCAGGGACTCTATTTGCGTCAATCAACCATGGTGGTCAGAAAGCCTGGAGAGCCCCAAGAATATGCTACTGCCAAATGGAGATGGGTGAACC
This sequence comes from Avena sativa, assembly GCA_916181665.1. Taxonomy (NCBI): domain Eukaryota; kingdom Viridiplantae; phylum Streptophyta; class Magnoliopsida; order Poales; family Poaceae; genus Avena; species Avena sativa. The sequence goes on from OV702289.1 coordinate 329,056,027, forward strand.
TGTAGTGTGACAGAAGCAGTTGCATCACCACACCCGACTGGAGTGTGTGTGGGTCATAAAGGTGTGGCTTTTGAGACTACATAACACATATGCATTGATCTCTAGGGACTCCATTTATGTCAAACAACCATGGTTGTCCGAATGCCCATAGAGCCCCTAGAATATGCAACTGCCACATGGAGATGGGTGAACCTGCAGTGTGACAAAAGAAGCTGCATCACCACACCCGACTGGAGTGTGTGTGGGTCATCAAGGTGTGGCTTTTGAGACTACATAACACAGATGCATTGATCTCTAGGGACTCCATTAGTGTCAAACAACCATGGTTGTCAGAAAGCCCAGAGAGCCCCTAGAATTTGCAACTGCCACATGGAGATGGGTGAACCTGCAGTATGACAGAAGCAGTTGAATCACCACACCCCACTGCATTGTGTGTGGGTCAGCAAGGTGTGGCTTTTGAGACTACATAACACAAATGCATTCATCTTTAGAGACTCAATTTGTCTCAAACAACCATGGTGGTCAGAAAGCCTAGAGATCCCCTAGAATATGCAACTGCCACATGGAGATGGGTGAACCTGCTGTGTGACAGAAGCAGTTGCATCACCACACCTAACTGGAGTGTGTGCGTGTCATCAAGGTGTGGCTTTTGAGACTACATAACACATATGCATTGATCTCTAGGGACTCCATTTATGTCAAACAACCATGGTGGTCAGAAATCCCAGAGAGCCCCTAGAATATGCAACTGCCACATGGAGATGGATGAACCTGGAGTGTGATAGAAGTAGTTGCATCACCACACCCAACTGGAGTGTGTGTGGGTCATCAAGGTGTGGCTTTTGAAACTACATAACACATATGCATTGATCTGTCGGGACTCCATTTGTGTCAAACAACCATGGTGGTCAGAAAGCCCAGAGAGCCCCTAGAATATGCAACTGCCACATGGAGCTGGGTGAACCTGCAATGTGACAGAAGCAGTTGCATCACCACACCGAACTGGAGTGTGTGTGGGTCATCAAGGTGTGGCTTTTGAGACTACATAACACAAATGCATTGATCTGTAGGGACTCCATTTGTGTCAAACAACCATGGTGGTCAGAAAGCCCAGAGAGCCCCTAGAATATGCAACTGTCTCATGGAGATGGGTGAACCTGCAGGATGACAGAAGTAGTTGCATCACCACACCCAACTGGAGTGTGTGTGGGTCATCAAGGTGTGGTTTTTGAGACTACATAACACAGATGCATTGATTAGTAGGGACTCCATTTGTGTCAAACAACCATGGTGGTGAGAAAGCCTAGAGAGCCCCTAGAATATGCAACTTCCACATGGAGATGGGCGAACCTGCAGTCTGACAGAAGAGGTTGCATCACCACACCCAACTGGAGTTTGTGTGGGTCATCAAGGTGTGACTTTTGAGACTACATAACACAGATGCATGGATTTGTAGGGACTCCATTTGTGTCAAACAACCATGGTTGTTTGAAAGCCCAGAGAGCCCCTAGAATATGCAACTGCCACATGGAGATGGTGAACCTGGAGTGTGACAGAAGCAGTTGCATCACCACACCCAACTAGACTGTGTGTGGGTCATCAAGGTGTGGCTTTTGAGACTACGTAACACAGATGCGTTGATCTCCAGGGACTCTATTTGCGTCAATCAACCATGGTGGTCAGAAAGCCTGGAGAGCCCCAAGAATATGCTACTGCCAAATGGAGATGGGTGAACCTGTAGTGTGACAGAAGCAGTTGCATCACCACACCCGACTGGAGTGTGTGTGGGTCATAAAGGTGTGGCTTTTGAGACTACATAACACATATGCATTGATCTCTAGGGACTCCATTTATGTCAAACAACCATGGTTGTCCGAATGCCCATAGAGCCCCTAGAATATGCAACTGCCACATGGAGATGGGTGAACCTGCAGTGTGACAAAAGAAGCTGCATCACCACACCCGACTGGAGTGTGTGTGGGTCATCAAGGTGTGGCTTTTGAGACTACATAACACAGATGCATTGATCTCTAGGGACTCCATTAGTGTCAAACAACCATGGTTGTCAGAAAGCCCAGAGAGCCCCTAGAATTTGCAACTGCCACATGGAGATGGGTGAACCTGCAGTATGACAGAAGCAGTTGAATCACCACACCCCACTGCATTGTGTGTGGGTCAGCAAGGTGTGGCTTTTGAGACTACATAACACAAATGCATTCATCTTTAGAGACTCAATTTGTCTCAAACAACCATGGTGGTCAGAAAGCCTAGAGATCCCCTAGAATATGCAACTGCCACATGGAGATGGGTGAACCTGCTGTGTGACAGAAGCAGTTGCATCACCACACCTAACTGGAGTGTGTGCGTGTCATCAAGGTGTGGCTTTTGAGACTACATAACACATATGCATTGATCTCTAGGGACTCCATTTATGTCAAACAACCATGGTGGTCAGAAATCCCAGAGAGCCCCTAGAATATGCAACTGCCACATGGAGATGGATGAACCTGGAGTGTGATAGAAGTAGTTGCATCACCACACCCAACTGGAGTGTGTGTGGGTCATCAAGGTGTGGCTTTTGAAACTACATAACACATATGCATTGATCTGTCGGGACTCCATTTGTGTCAAACAACCATGGTGGTCAGAAAGCCCAGAGAGCCCCTAGAATATGCAACTGCCACATGGAGCTGGGTGAACCTGCAATGTGACAGAAGCAGTTGCATCACCACACCGAACTGGAGTGTGTGTGGGTCATCAATGTGTGTTTTTTGAGACTACATAACACAAATGCATTGATCTGTAGGGACTCCATTTGTGTCAAACAACCATGGTGGTCAGAAAGCCCAGAGAGCCCCTAGAATATGCAACTGTCTCATGGAGATGGGTGAACCTGCAGGATGACAGAAGTAGTTGCATCACCACACCCAACTGGAGTGTGTGTGGGTCATCAAGGTGTGGTTTTTGAGACTACATAACACAGATGCATTGATTAGTAGGTACTCCATTTGTGTCAAACAACCATGGTGGTCAGAAATCCTAGAGAGCCCCTAGAATATGCGACTTCCACATGGAGATGGGCGAACCTGCAGTCTGACAGAAGAGGTTGCATCACCACACCCAACTGGAGTTTGTGTGGGTCATCAAGGTGTGACTTTTGAGACTACATAACACAGATGCATGGATTTGTAGGGACTCCATTTGTGTCAAACAACCATGGTTGTTTGAAAGCCCAGAGAGCCCCTAGAATATGCAACTGCCACATGGAGATGGTGAACCTGGAGTGTGACAGAAGCAGTTGCATCACCACACCCAACTAGACTGTGTGTGGGTCATCAAGGTGTGGCTTTTGAGACTACGTAACACAGATGCGTTGATCTCCAGGGACTCTATTTGCGTCAATCAACCATGGTGGTCAGAAAGCCTGGAGAGCCCCAAGAATATGCAACTGCCAAATGGAGATGGGTGAACCTGTAGTGTGACAGAAGCAGTTGCATCACCACACCCGACTGGAGTGTGTGTGGGTCATCAAGGTGTGGCTTTTGAGACTACATAACACAAATGCATTCATCTGTAGAGACTCAATTTGTGTCAAACAACCATGGTGGTCAGAAAGCCTAGAGATCCCCTAGAATATGCAACTGCCACATGGAGATGGGTGAACCTGTAGTGTGACAGAAGCAGTTACATCACCACACCGAACTGGAGTGTGTGTGGGTCATCAAGGTGTGGCTTTTGAGACTAAATAACACCTATGTATTGATCTCTAGGGACTCCATTTGTGTCAAACAACCATGGTGGTCAAAAATCCTAGAGAGCCCCCAGAATATGCAACTTTCACATGGAGATGGGTGAACCTAAAGTGTGACAGAAGCAGTTGCATCACCACACCCGACTAGAGTGTGTGTGGGTCAGCAAGGTGTGGCTATTGAGACTACATAACACAGATGCATTGATCTCTAGGGACTCCATTTATGTCAAACAACCATGGTGGTTAGAAAGCCTGGAGAGCCCCTAGAATATGCAACTGCCACATGGAGATGGGTGAACCTGTAGTGTGACAAAAGCAGTTGCATCACCACACCCAACTGGAGTGTATGTGGGTCATCAAGGTGTGGTTTTTGAGACTAAATAACACCGATGTATTGATCTCTAGGGACTGCATTTGTGTCAAACAACCATGGAGGTCAAAAAGCCTAGAGAGCCCCTAGAATATGCAACTGCTACCTGGAGATGTGTGAACCTGCAGTGTGACAGAAGCAGTTGCATCACCACACCCGACTGGAGTGTGTGTGGGTAATCAAGGTGTGGCTTTTGAGACTACATAACACAGATGCATTGATCTATAGGGACTCCATTTGTGTCAAACAACCATGGTTATCAGAAAGACCAGAGAGCCCCTAGAATTTGCAGTTGCCACATGGAGATGGGTGAACCTACAGTATGATAGAAGCAGTTGCATCACCACACCAACTAGAGTGTGTGTGGGTCATCAAGGTGTGGCTTTTGAGACTACATAACACAGATGCATTCATCTGTAGGGACTCAATTTGTGTCAAACATTAATGGTGGTCAGAAAGCCTAGAGAGCCCCTAGAATATGCAACTGCCACATGGAGATGGGTGAACCTGCAGTGTGACAGAAGCAGTTGCATCACCACACCCAACTGGAGTGTGTGTGGGTCATCGAGGTGTGGCTTTTGATACTACATAACATAGATGCATTGATCTCTAGGGACTCCATTTATGTCAAACAACAATGGTGGTCAGAAAGCCAGAGAGCCCCTAGAATATGCAACTGCCACATGGAGACGGATGAACCTGGAGTGTGATAGAAGCAGTTGCATCACCACAACCAACTGGAGTGTGTGTGGGTCATCAAGGTGTGGCTTTTGAGACTACATAACACATATGCATTGATATGTAGGGACTCGATTTGTGTCAAACAACCATGGTGGTCAGAAAGCCCAGAGAGCCCCTAGAATATTCAACTGCCACATGGAGATGGGTGAACTTGCAATGTGACAGAAGAAGTTGCATCACCACACCGAACTAGAGTGTGTGTGGGTCATCGAGGTGTGGCTTTTGAGACTACATAACACATATCCATTGATCTGTAGGGACTCCATTTGTGTCAAACAACCATGGTGGTCAGAAACCCTAGAGAGCCCCTAGAATATGCAACTGTCACATGGACATGGGTGAACCTGTAGGATGACAGAAGTAGTTGCATCAGCAAACCCAACTGGAGTGTGTGTGGTCATCAAGGTGTGGCTTTTGAGACTACATAACACAGATGCATTGATCTGTAGGGACTCCATTTGTGCCAAACAACCATGGTGGTCAGAAAGCCTAGACAACCCCTAGAATATGCAACTGTCACATTGACATGGGTGAACCTGCAGCATGATAGAAGTAGTTGCATCAGCAAACCCAACTGGAGTGTGTGGGGGTCATCAAGGTGTGGCTTTTGAGACTACATAACACAGATGCATTGATCAGTAGGGACAACACTTGTGTCAAACAACCATGGTGGTCATAAAGCCTAGAGAGCCCCTAGAATATGCAACTTCCACATGGAGATGGGCGAACCTGCAGTCTGACAGAAGAGGTTGCATCACCACACCCAACTAGAGTTTGTGTGGGTCATCAAGATGTGGCTTTTGAGACTACATAACATAGATGCATTGATTTGTAGGGACTCCATTTGTGTCACACAACCATGGTTGTTAGAAAGCCTAGAGAGCCCCTAGAATATGCAACTGCCACATGGAGATGGTGAACCTGGAGTGTGACATAAGCAGTTGCATCACCACACCCAACTAGAGTGTGTGTGGGTCATCAAGGTGTGGCCTTTAAGACTTCATAACACAGATGCGTTGATCTCCAGGGACTCCATTTGTGTCAATCAACCATGGTGGTCAGAAAGCCCAGAGAGCCCCAAGAATATGCAACTGCCACATGGAGATGGGTGAACCTGTAGTGTGACAGAAGCAGTTGGATCACCACACCAAACTAGAGTGTGTTTTGGTCATTGAGGTGTGGCTTTTGAGACTAAATAACGCAGATGTATTGATCTCTAGGGAATCCATTTATGTCAAACAACCATGGTGGTCAGAAAGCCTAGAGAAACCCTAGAATATGCAACTACCACATGGAGATGGGTGAACCTGTAGTGTGACAGAAGCAGTTACATCACCACACCGAACTGGAGTGTGTGTGGGTCATCAAGGTGTGGCTTTTGAGACTAAATAACACCTATGTATTGATCTCTAGGGACTCCATTTGTGTCAAACAACCATGGTGGTCAAAAATCCTAGAGAGCCCCTAGAATATGCAACTTTCACATGGAGATGGGTGAACCTAAAGTGTGACAGAAGCAGTTGCATCACCACACCCGACTAGAGTGTGTGTGGGTCAGCAAGGTGTGGCTTTTGAGACTACATAACACAGATGCATTGATCTCTAGGGACTCCATTTATGTCAAACAACCATGGTGGTTAGAAAGCCTGGAGAGCCCCTAGAATATGCAACTGCCACATGGAGATGGGTGAACCTGTAGTGTGACAAAAGCAGTTGCATCACCACACCCAACTGGAGTGTATGTGGGTCATCAAGGTGTGGTTTTTGAGACTAAATAACACCGATGTATTGATCTCTAGGGACTGCATTTGTGTCAAACAACCATGGAGGTCAAAAAGCCTAGAGAGCCCCTAGAATATGCAACTGCTACCTGGAGATGGGTGAACCTGCAGTGTGACAGAAGCAGTTGCATCACCACACCCGACTGGAGTGTGTGTGGGTCATCAAGGTGTGGCTTTTGAGACTACATAACACAGATGCATTGATCTATAGGGACTCCATTTGTGTCAAACAACCATGGTTATCAGAAAGCCCAGAGAGCCCCTAGAATTTGCAGTTGCCACATGGAGATGGGTGAACCTACAGTATGATAGAAGCAGTTGCATCACCACACCAACTGGAGTGTGTGTGGGTCATCAAGGTGTGGCTTTTGAGACTACATAACACAGATGCATTCATCTGTAGGGACTCAATTTGTGTCAAACATTCATGGTGGTCAGAAAGCCTAGAGAGCCCCTAGAATATGCAACTGCCACATGGAGATGGGTGAACCTGCAGTGTGACAGAAGCAGTTGCATCACCACACCCAACTGGAGTGTGTGTGGGTCATCGAGGTGTGGCTTTTGATACTACATAACATAGATGCATTGATCTCTAGGGACTCCATTTATGTCAAACAACAATGGTGGTCAGAAAGCCAGAGAGCCCCTAGAATATGCAACTGCCACATGGAGACGGATGAACCTGGAGTGTGATAGAAGCAGTTGCATCACCACAACCAACTGGAGTGTGTGTGGGTCATCAAGGTGTGGCTTTTGAGACTACATAACACATATGCATTGATATGTAGGGACTCCATTTGTGTCAAACAACCATGGCGGTCAGAAAGCCCAGAGAGCCCCTAGAATATTCAACTGCCACATGGAGATGGGTGAACTTGCAATGTGACAGAAGAAGTTGCATCACCACACCGAACTAGAGTGTGTGTGGGTCATCGAGGTGTGGCTTTTGAGACTACATAACACATATCCATTGATCTGTAGGGACTCCATTTGTGTCAAACAACCATGGTGGTCAGAAACCCTAGAGAGCCCCTAGAATATGCAACTGTCGCATGGACATGGGTGAACCTGTAGGATGACAGAAGTAGTTGCATCAGCAAACCCAACTGGAGTGTGTGTGGTCATCAAGGTGTGGCTTTTGAGACTACATAACACAGATGCATTGATCTATAGGGACTCCATTTGTGCCAAACAACCATGGTGGTCAGAAAGCCTAGACAACCCCTAGAATATGCAACTGTCACATTGACATGGGTGAACCTGCAGCATGATAGAAGTAGTTGCATCAGCAAACCCAACTGGAGTGTGTGGGGGTCATCAAGGTGTGGCTTTTGAGACTACATAACACAGATGCATTGATCAGTAGGGACTCCACTTGTGTCAAACAACCATGGTGGTCAGAAAGCCTAGAGAGCCCCTAGAATATGCAACTTCCACATGGAGATGGGCGAACCTGCAGTCTGACAGAAGAGGTTGCATCACCACACCCAACTAGAGTTTGTCTGGGTCATCAAGATGTGGCTTTTGAGACTACATAACATAGATGCATTGATTTGTAGGGACTCCATTTGTGTCACACAACCATGGTTGTTAGAAAGCCTAGAGAGCCCCTAGAATATGCAACTGCCACATGGAGATGGTGAACCTGGAGTGTGACATAAGCAGTTGCATCACCACACCCAACTAGAGTGTGTGTGGGTCATCAAGGTGTGGCCTTTAATACTACATAACACAGATGCGTTGATCTCCAGGGACTCCATTTGTGTCAATCAACCATGGTGGTCAGAAAGCCCAGAGAGCCCCAAGAATATGCAACTGCCAGATGGAGATGGGTGAACCTGTAGTGTGACAGAAGCAGTTGGATCACCACACCAAACTAGAGTGTGTTTTGGTCATCGAGGTGTGGCTTTTGAGACTAAATATCGCAGATGTATTGATCTCTAGGGACTCCATTTATGTCAAACAACCATGGTGGTCAGAAAGCCTAGAGAACCCCTAGAATATGCAACTACCACATGGAGATGGGTGAACCTACAGTGTGACAGAAGCAGTTACATCACCACACCCAACTGGAGTGTGTGTGGGTCATCAAGGTGTGGCTTTTGAGACTATATAACACAGATGCATTGATCTCTAGGGACTCCATTTGTGTCAAACAACCATGGTGGTCAGAAAGCCCAGAGAGCCCCTAGAATTTGCAACTGCCACATGGAGATGGGTGAACCTGTAGTGTGACAGAAGCAATTGGATCACCACACCAAACTAGAGTGTGTTTTGGTCATCGAGGTGTGGCTTTTGAGACTAAATAACGCAGATGTATTGATCTCTAGGTACTCCATTTATGTCAAACAACCATGGTGGTCAGAAAGCCTAGAGAACCCCTAGAATATGCAACTACCACATGGAGATGGGTGAACCTGCAGTGTGACAGAAGCAGTTACATCACCACACCCAACTGGAGTGTGTGTGGGTCATCAAGGTGTGGCTTTTGAGACTATATAACACAGATGCATTGATCTCTAGGGACTCCATTTGTGTCAAACAACCATGGTGGTCAGAAAGCCCAGAGAGCCCCTAGAATTTGCAACTGCCACATGGACATGGGTGAACCTGCAGTATGGAAGAAGTGGTTGCGTCACCACACCCAACTAGAGTGTGTATGGGTCATCAAGGTGTGGCTTTTAAGACTACATAACACAAATGCATTGATCTCTAGGAGCTCCATTTGTGTCAAACAACCATGGTGGTTAGAATGCCCAGAGAGCCCAGAGAATATGCAACTGCCACATGGAGATGAGTGAACCTGCAGTGTGACAAAAGCAGTTGCATCACCACACCGAACTATAGTCTGTGTAGGTCATCAAGGTGTGGCTTTTGAGACTACATAACACAGATGCATTGATTTGTAGGGAGTCCATTTGTGTCAAACAACCATGGTGGTCAGAAAGCCCAGAGAGCCCCTAGAATATGCAACTGCCACATGGAGATGGTGAACCTGGAGTGTGACAGAAGCAGTTGCATCACCACAACCAACTAGAGTGTTTGTGGGTCAGCAAGGTGTGGCTTTTGAGACTACATAACACAGATGCATTGATCTGTAGGGACTCCATTTCTGTCAAACAACCATGGTGGTTTGAAAGCCTGGAGAGACCCTAGAATATGCAACTGCCACATGGAGATGGGTGAACCTGTGGTGTGACAGAAGCAGTTGCATCACCACACCCAACTGGAGTGTATGTGGGTCATCAAGGTGTGGCCTTTGAGACAAAATAACACCGATGTATTGATCTCTAGGGACTCCATTTGTGTCAAACAACCATGGTGGTCAAAAAGACTAGAGAGCCCCTAGAATATGCAACTGCCACATGGAGATGGGTGAACCTACAGTGTGACAGAAGCAGTTGCATCACCACACCCGACTGGAGTGTGTGTGGGTCATCAAGGTGTGGCTTTTGAGACTACATAACACATATGCATTGATCTCTAGGGACTCCATTCGTGTCAAACAACCATGGTTGTCAGAAAGCCCAGAGAGCCCCTAGAATTTGCATCTGCCACATGGAGATGGGTGAACCTGCAGTATGATAGAACCAGTTGCATCACCACACCCAACTGGAGTGTGTGTTGGTCATCAAGGTGTGGCTTTTGAGACTACATAACACATATGCATTCATCTGTAGGGACTCAATTTGTGTCAAACAACCATGGTGGTCAGAAAGCCTAGAGAGCCCCTAGAATATGCAACTGCCACATGGAGATGGGTGAACCTGTAGTGTGACAGAAGCAATTGGATCACCACACCAAACTAGAGTGTGTTTTGGTCATCGAGGTGTGGCTTTTGAGACTAAATAACGCAGATGTATTGATCTCTAGGTACTCCATTTATGTCAAACAACCATGGTGGTCAGAAAGCCTAGAGAACCCCTAGAATATGCAACTACCACATGGAGATGGGTGAACCTGCAGTGTGACAGAAGCAGTTACATCACCACACCCAACTGGAGTGTGTGTGGGTCATCAAGGTGTGGCTTTTGAGACTACATAACACAGATGCATTGATCTCTAGGGACTCCATTTGTGTCAAACAACCATGGTGGTCAGAAAGCCCAGAGAGCCCCTAGAATTTGCAACTGCCACCTGGACATGGGTGAACCTGCAGTATCGAAGAAGTGGTTGCGTCACCACACCCAACTAGAGTGTGTATGGGTCATCAAGGTGTGGCTTTTAAGACTACATAACACAAATGCATTGATCTCTAGGGGCTCCATTTGTGTCAAACAACCATGGTGGTCAGAAAGCCTAGAGAGCCCCTAGAATATGCAACTGCCACATGGAGATGGGTGAACCTGCAGTGTGACAGAAGCAGTTGCATCACCACACCGAACTAGAGTCTGTGTAGGTCATCAAGGTGTGGCTTTTGAGACTACATAACACAGATGCATTGATTTGTAGGGAGTCCATTTGTGTCAAACAACCATGGTGGTCAGAAAGCCCAGAGAGCCCCTAGAATATGCAACTGCCACATGGAGATGGTGAACCTGGAGTGTGACAGAAGCAGTTGCATCACCACAACCAACTAGAGTGTGTGTGGTTCAGCATGGTGTGGCTTTTGAGACTACATAACACAGATGCATTTATCTGTAGGGACTCCATTTCTGTCAAACAACCATGGTAGTTAGAAAGCCTGGAGAGCCCCTAGAATATGCAACTGCCACATGGAGATGGGTGAACCTGTGGTGTGACAGAAGCAGTTGCATCACCACACCCAACTGGAGTGTATGTGGGTCATCAAGGTGTGGCCTTTGAGACAAAATAACACCGATGTATTGATCTCTAGGGACTCCATTTGTGTCAAACAACCATGGTGGTCAAAAAGCCTAGAGAGCCCCTAGAATATGCAACTGCCACATGGAGATGGGTGAACCTACAGTGTGACAGAAGCAGTTGCATCACCACACCTAACTAGAGTGTGTGTGGGTGATCAAGGTGTGGCTTTTGAGACTACATAACAGAGATGCATTGATCTCCAGGGACTCCATGTATGTCAAACAACAATGGTGGTCAGAAAGCCCAGAGAGCCCCTAGAATATGCAACTGCCACATGGAGATGGATGAACCTGGAGTGTGATAGAAGCAGTTGCATTACCACAACCAATTGGAGTGTGTGTGGGTCATCAAGGTGTGGCTTCTGAGACTACATAATACATATGTATTGATATGTAGGGACTCCATTTGTGTCAAACAACCATGGTGGTCAGAAAGCCCAGAGAGCCCCTAGAATATGCAACTGCCACATGGAGATGGGTGAACTTGCAATGTGACAAAAGTAGTTGCATCACCACACCGAACTGGAGTGTGTGTGGGTCATCGAGGTGTGGCTTTTGAGACTACATAACACAGATGCATTGATCAGTAGGGACTCCATTTGTGTCAAACAACCATGGTGGTCAGAAATCCTAGAGATCCCCTAGAATATGCAACTTCCACATGGAGATGGGTGAACCTGCAGTCTGACAGAAGTGGTTGTGTCACCACACCCAACTAGAGAGTGTATAGGTCATCAAGGTGTGGCTTTTAAGACTACATAACACAGATGCATTGATCTCTAGGGACTCCATTTGTGTCAAACAACCATGGTGGTCAGAAATACTAGAGAGCCCCTAGAATATGCAACTGCCACATGGAGATGGGTGAACCTGTAGTGTGACAGAAGCAGTTGCATCACCACACCGAACTAGTGTGTGTGTGGGTCATCAAGGTGTGGCTTTTGAGACTACATAACATAGATGCATTGATCTATAGAGACTCCATTTGTGTCAAACAACCATGGTGGTCAGAAAGCCCAGAGAGCCCCGAGAATATGCAACTGTCACATGGAGATGGGTTAACCTGCAACATGATAGAAGTAGTTGCATCACCATACCCAACTGGAGTGTGTGTGGGTCATCAAGGTGTGGCTTTTGAGACTAATAACACAGATGCATTGATCTGTAGGGACTCCATTTGTGTCAAACAACCATGGTGTTCAGAAAGCCTAGAGAGCCCCTAGAATATGCAGCAGCCACATGGAGATGGATGAACCTGCAGGGTGATAGAAGCAGTTGCATCACCACACCCAACTGGAGTGTGTGTGGGTCATCAAGGTGTGGCTTTTGAGACTACATAACACATATGCATTGATCTTTAGGGACTCCATTTGTGTCAAATAACCATGGTGGTCAGAAAGCCCAGAGAGCCCCTAGAATATGCAACTGCCACATGGAGATGGGTGAACCTGCAATGTGACAGAAGCAGTTGCATCACCACACCGAACTGGAGTGTGTGTGGGTCATCGAGGTGTGGCTTTTGAGACTACATAACATAGATGCATTGATCTGTAGGGACTCCATTTGTGTCAAACAACCATGGTGGTCAGAAAGCCTAGAGAGCCCCTAGAATAAGCAACTGTCACATGGACATGGGTGAACCTGCAGCATGACAGAAGTAGTTGCATCACCACACCCAACTGGAGTGTGTGTGGGTCATCAAGGTGTGGATTTTGAGACTACATAACACAAATGCATTGATCAGTAGGGACTCCATTTGTGTCAAACAACCATGGTGGTCACAAAGCCTAGAGAGCCCCTAGAATATGCAACTTGCACATGGAGATGGGTGAACCTGCAGTCTGACAGAAGAGGTTGCATCACCACACCGAACTAGTGTGTGTGTGGGTCATCAAGGTGTGGCTTTTGAGACTACATAACATAGATGCATTGATCTATAGAGACTCCATTTGTGTCAAACAACCATGGTGGTCAGAAAGCCCAGAGAGCCCCGAGAATATGCAACTGTCACATGGAGATGGGTTAACCTGCAACATGATAGAAGTAGTTGCATCGCCACACCCAACTGGAGTGTGTGTGGGTCATCAAGGTGTGGATTTTGAGACTAATAACACAGATGCATTGATCTGTAGGGACTCCATTTGTGTCAAACAACCATGGTGTTCAGAAAGCCTAGAGAGCCCCTAGAATATGCAGCAGCCACATGGAGATGGATGAACCTGCAGGGTGATAGAAGCAGTTGCATCACCACACCCAACTGGAGTGTGTGTGGGTCATCAAGGTGTGGCTTTTGAGACTACATAACACATATGCATTGATCTTTAGGGACTCCATTTGTGTCAAATAACCATGGTGGTCAGAAAGCCCAGAGAGCCCCTAGAATATGCAACTGCCACATGGAGATGGGTGAACCTGCAGTGTGACAGAAGCAGTTGCATCACCACACCGAACTAGTGTGTGTGGGTCATCAAGGTGTGGCTTTTGAGACTACATAACATAGATGCATTGATCTGTAGAGACTCCATTTGTGTCAAACAACCATGGTGGTTAGAATGCCCAGAGAGCCCAGAGAATATGCAACTGTCACATGGAGATGGGTTAAGCTACAACATGACAGAAGTAGTTGCATCACCACACCCAACAGGAGTGTGTGTGGGTCATCAAGGTGTTTCTTTTGAGACTAATAACATAGTTGCATTGATCTGTAGCGACTCCATTTGTGTCAAACAACCATGGTGTTCAGAAAGCCCAGAGAGCCCCTAGAATATGCAATTGCCACATGTAGATGGGTGAACCTGTAGCATGACAGAAGCAGTTGCATCACCACACCCAACTGGAGTGTATGTGGGTCATCAAGGTGTGGCTTTTGAGACTAAATAACACCGATGTATTGATCTCCAGGGACTCCATTTGTGTCAAACAACCATGGTTGTCAAAAAGCCTAGAGAGCCCCTAGAATATGCAACTGCCACATGGAGCTAGGTGAACCTGCAGTGTGACAGAAGCAGTTGCATCACCACACCCGACTGGAGTGTGTGTGGGTCATCAAGGTGTGGCTTTTGAGACTACATAACACAGATGCATTGATCTCTAGGGACACCATTTGTGTCAAACAACCATGGTTGTCAGAAAGCCTAGAGAGCCCCTAGAATTTGCAACTGCCACATGGAGATGGGTGAACCTGTAGTATGATAGAAGCAGTTGCATCACCACACCCAACTGGAGTGTGTGTGGGTCATCAAGGTGTGGCTTTTGAGAGTACATAACACAGATGCATTCATCTGTAGGGACTCAATTTGTGTCAAACAACCATGGTGGTCAGAAAGCCTAGAGAGCCCCTAGAATATGCAACTACCACATGGAGATGGGTGAACCTGCAGTGTGACAGAAGCAGTTGCATCACCACACCCAACTGGAGTGTGTGTGGGTCATCGAGGTGTGGCTTTTGAGACTACATAACACAGATGCATTGATCTCTAGGGACTCCATTTATGTCAAACAACAATGGTGGTCAGAAAGCCCAGAGAGCCCCTAGAATATGCAACTGCCACATGGAGATGGATGAACCTGGAGTGTGATAGAAGCTGTTGCATCACCACACCCAACTGGAGTGTGTGTGGGTCATCAAGGTGTGGCTTTTGAGACTACATAACACATATGCATTGATATGTAGGGACTCCATTTGTTTCAAACAACCATGGTGGTCAAAAAGCCCAGAGAGCCCCTAGAATATGCAACTGCCACATGGAGATGGGTGAACTTGCAAAGTGACAGAAGCAGTTGCATCACCACACCGAACTGGAGGGTGTGTGGGTCATCGAGGTGTGGCTTTTGAGACTACATAACACAGATGCATTGATCTGTAGGGACTCCATTTGTTTCAAACAACCATGGTGGTCAGAAAGCCTAGAGAGCCCCTAGAATATGCAACTGCCACATGGAGATGGGTGAACCTGCAGTGTGACGGAAGCAGTTGCATCACCACACCGAACTAGTGTGTGTGTGGGTCATCAAGGTGTGGCTTTTGAGACTACATAACATAGATGCATTGATCTATAGAGACTCCATTTGTGTCAAACAACCATGGTGGTCAGAAAGCCCAGAGAGCCCCGAGAATATGCAACTGTCACATGGAGATGGGTTAACCTGCAACATGATAGAAGTAGTTGCATCACCACACCCAACTGGAGTGTGTGTGGGTCATCAAGGTGTGGCTTTTGAGACTAATAACACAGATGCATTGATCTGTAGGCACTCCATTTGTGTCAAACAACCATGGTGTTCAGAAAGCCTAGAGAGCCCCTAGAATATGCAGCAGCCACATGGAGATGGATGAACCTGCAGGGTGATAGAAGCAGTTGCATCACCACACCCAACTGGAGTGTGTGTGGGTCATCAAGGTGTGGCTTTTGAGACTACATAACACATATGCATTGATCTTTAGGGACTCCATTTGTGTCAAATAACCATGGTGGTCAGAAAGCCCAGAGAGCCCCTAGAATATGCAACTGCCACATGGAGATGGGTGAACCTGCAGTGTGACAGAAGCAGTTGCATCACCACACCGAACTAGTGTGTGTGTGGGTCATCAAGGTGTGGCTTTTGAGACTACATAACATAGATGCATTGATCTGTAGAGACTCCATTTGTGTCAAACAACCATGGTGGTTAGAATGCCCAGAGAGCCCCGAGAATATGCAACTATCACATGGAGATGGGTTAACCTGCAACATGACAGAAGTAGTTGCATCACCACACCCAACAGGAGTGTGTGTGGATCATCAAGGTGTTTCTTTTGAGACTAATAACATAGTTGCATTGATCTGTAGCGACTCCATTTGTGTCAAACAACCATGGTGTTCAGAAAGCCCAGAGAGCCCCTAGAATATGCAATTACCACGTGCAGATGGGTGAACCTGTAGCATGACAGAAGCAGTTGCATCACCACACCCAACTGGAGTGTATGTGGGTCATCAAGGTGTGGCTTTTGAGACTAAATAACACTGATGTATTGATCTCTAGGGACTCCATTTGTGTCAAACTACCATGGTTGTCAAAAAGCCTAGAGAGCCCCTAGAATATGCAACTGCCACATGGAGATGGGTGAACCTGCAGTGTGACAGAAGCAGTTGCATCACCACACCCGACTGGAGTGTGTGTGGGTCATCAAGGTGTGGCTTTTGAGACTACATAACACAGATGCATTGATCTCTAGGGACACCATTTGTGTCAAACAACCATGGTTGTCAGAAAGCCTAGAGAGCCCCTAGAATTTGCAACTGCCACATGGAGATGGGTGAACCTGTAGTATGATAGAAGCAGTTGCATCACCACACCCAACTGGAGTGTGTGTGGGTCATCAAGGTGTGGCTTTTGAGAGTACATAACACAGATGCATTCATCTGTAGGGACTCAATTTGTGTCAAACAACCATGGTGGTCAGAAAGCCTAGAGAGCCCCTAGAATATGCAACTACCACATGGAGATGGGTGAACCTGCAGTGTGACAGAAGCAGTTGCATCACCACACCCAACTGGAGTGTGTGTGGGTCATCGAGGTGTGTCTTTTGAGACTACATAACACAGATGCATTGATCTCTAGGGACTCCATTTATGTCAAACAACAATGGTGGTCAGAAAGCCCAGAGAGCCCCTAGAATATGCAACTGCCACATGGAGATGGATGAACCTGGAGTGTGATAGAAGCTGTTGCATCACCACACCCAACTAGAGTGTGTGTGGGTCATCAAGGTGTGGCTTTTGAGACTACATAACACATATGCATTGATATGTAGGGACTCCATTTGTTTCAAACAACCATGGTGGTCAAAAAGCCCAGAGAGCCCCTAGAATATGCAACTGCCACATGGAGATGGGTGAACTTGCAAAGTGACAGAAGCAGTTGCATCACCACACCGAACTGGAGGGTGTGTGGGTCATCGAGGTGTGGCTTTTGAGACTACATAACACAGATGCATTGATCTGTAGGGACTCCATTTGTTTCAAACAACCATGGTGGTCAGAAAGCCTAGAGAGCCCCTAGAATATGCAACTGCCACATGGAGATGGGTGAACCTGCAGTGTGACAGAAGCAGTTGCATCACCACACCGAACTAGTGTGTGTGTGGGTCATCAAGGTGTGGCTTTTGAGACTACATAACATAGATGCATTGATCTATAGAGACTCCATTTGTGTCAAACAACCATGGTGGTCAGAAAGCCCAGAGAGCCCCGAGAATATGCAACTGTCACATGGAGATGGGTTAACCTGCAACATGATAGAAGTAGTTGCATCACCACACCCAACTGGAGTGTGTGTGGGTCATCAAGGTGTGGCTTTTGAGACTAATAACACAGATGCATTGATCTGTAGGGACTCCATTTGTGTCAAACAACCATGGTGTTCAGAAAGCCTAGAGAGCCCCTAGAATATGCAGCAGCCACATGGAGATGGATGAACCTGCAGGGTGATAGAAGCAGTTGCATCACCACACCCAACTGGAGTGTGTGTGGGTCATCAAGGTGTGGCTTTTGAGACTACATAACACATATGCATTGATCTTTAGGGACTCCATTTGTGTCAAATAACCATGGTGGTCAAAAAGCCCAGAGAGCCCCTAGAATATGCAACTGCCACATGGAGATGGGTGAACCTGCAGTGTGACAGAAGCAGTTGCATCACCACACCGAACTAGTGTGTGTGTGGGTCATCAAGGTGTGGCTTTTGAGACTACATAACATAGATGCATTGATCTGTGGAGACTCCATTTGTGTCAAACAACCATGGTGGTTAGAATGCCTAGAGAGCCCCGAGAATATGCAACTGTCACATGGAGATGGGTTAACCTGCAACTTGACAGAAGTAGTTGCATCACCACACCCAACAGGAGTGTGTGTGGGTCATCAAGGTGTTTCTTTTGAGACTAATAACATAGTTGCATTGATCTGTAGCGACTCCATTTGTGTCAAACAACCATGGTGTTCAGAAAGCCCAGAGAGCCCCTAGAATATGCAATTGCCACATGCAGATGGGTGAACCTGTAGCATGACAGAAGCAGTTGCATCACCACACCCAACTGGAGTGTATGTGGGTCATCAAGGTGTGGCTTTTGAGACTAAATAACACCGATGTATTGATCTCTAGGGACTCCATTTGTGTCAAACTACCATGGTTGTCAAAAAGCCTAGAGAGCCCCTAGAATATGCAACTGCCACATGGAGATGGGTGAACCTGCAGTGTGACAGAAGCAGTTGCATCACCACACCTGACTGGAGTGTGTGTGGGTCATCAAGGTGTGGCTTTTGAGACTACATAACACAGATGCATTGATCTCTAGGGACATCATTTGTGTCAAACAACCATGGTTGTCAGAAAGCCTAGAGAGCCCCTAGAATTTGCAACTGTCACATGGAGATGGGTGAACCTGTAGTATGATAGAAGCAGTTGCATCACCACACCCAACTGGAGTGTGTGTGGGTCATCAAGGTGTGGCTTTTGAGAGTACATAACACAGATGCATTCATCTGTAGGGACTCAATTTGTGTCAAACAACCATGGTGGTCAGAAAGCCTAGAGAGCCCCTAGAATATGCAACTACCACATGGAGATGGGTGAACCTGCAGTGTGACAGAAGCAGTTGCATCACCACACCCAACTGGAGTGTGTGTGGGTCATCGAGGTGTGGCTTTTGAGACTACATAACACAGATGCATTGATCTCTAGGGACTCCATTTATGTCAAACAACAATGGTGGTCAGAAAGCCCAGAGAGCCCCTAGAATATGCAACTGCCACATGGAGATGGATGAACCTGGAGTGTGATAGAAGCTGTTGCATCACCACACCCAACTAGAGTGTGTGTGGGTCATCAAGGTGTGGCTTTTGAGACTACATAACACATATGCATTGATATGTAGGGACTCCATTTGTTTCAAACAACCATGGTGGTCAAAAAGCCCAGAGAGCCCCTAGAATATGCAACTGCCACATGGAGATGGGTGAACTTGCAAAGTGACAGAAGCAGTTGCATCACCACACCGAACTGGAGGGTGTGTGGGTCATCGAGGTGTGGCTTTTGAGACTACATAACACAGATGCATTGATCTGTAGGGACTCCATTTGTTTCAAACAACCATGGTGGTCAGAAAGCCTAGAGAGCCCCTAGAATATGCAACTGCCACATGGAGATGGGTGAACCTGCAGTGTGACAGAAGCAGTTGCATCACCACACCGAACTAGTGTGTGTGTGGGTCATCAAGGTGTGGCTTTTGAGACTACATAACATAGATGCATTGATCTATAGAGACTCCATTTGTGTCAAACAACCATGGTGGTCAGAAAGCCCAGAGAGCCCCGAGAATATGCAACTGTCACATGGAGATGGGTTAACCTGCAACATGATAGAAGTAGTTGCATCACCACACCCAACTGGAGTGTGTGTGGGTCATCAAGGTGTGGCTTTTGAGACTAATAACACAGATGCATTGATCTGTAGGGACTCCATTTGTGTCAAACAACCATGGTGTTCAGAAAGCCTAGAGAGCCCCTAGAATATGCAGCAGCCACATGGAGATGGATGAACCTGCAGGGTGATAGAAGCAGTTGCATCACCACACCCAACTGGAGTGTGTGTGGGTCATCAAGGTGTGGCTTTTGAGACTACATAACACATATGCATTGATCTTTAGGGACTCCATTTGTGTCAAATAACCATGGTGGTCAAAAAGCCCAGAGAGCCCCTAGAATATGCAACTGCCACATGGAGATGGGTGAACCTGCAGTGTGACAGAAGCAGTTGCATCACCACACCGAACTAGTGTGTGTGTGGGTCATCAAGGTGTGGCTTTTGAGACTACATAACATAGATGCATTGATCTGTAGAGACTCCATTTGTGTCAAACAACCATGGTGGTTAGAATGCCTAGAGAGCCCCGAGAATATGCAACTGTCACATGGAGATGGGTTAACCTGCAACTTGACAGAAGTAGTTGCATCACCACACCCAACAGGAGTGTGTGTGGGTCATCAAGGTGTTTCTTTTGAGACTAATAACATAGTTGCATTGATCTGTAGCGACTCCATTTGTGTCAAACAACCATGGTGTTCAGAAAGCCCAGAGAGCCCCTAGAATATGCAATTGCCACATGCAGATGGGTGAACCTGTAGCATGACAGAAGCAGTTGCATCACCACACCCAACTGGAGTGTATGTGGGTCATCAAGGTGTGGCTTTTGAGACTAAATAACACCGATGTATTGATCTCTAGGGACTCCATTTGTGTCAAACTACCATGGTTGTCAAAAAGCCTAGAGAGCCCCTAGAATATGCAACTGCCACATGGAGATGGGTGAACCTGCAGTGTGACAGAAGCAGTTGCATCACCACACCCGACTGGAGTGTGTGTGGGTCATCAAGGTGTGGCTTTTGAGACTACATAACACAGATGCATTGATCTCTAGGGACATCATTTGTGTCAAACAACCATGGTTGTCAGAAAGCCTAGAGAGCCCCTAGAATTTGCAACTGTCACATGGAGATGGGTGAACCTGTAGTATGATAGAAGCAGTTGCATCACCACACCCAACTGGAGTGTGTGTGGGTCATCAAGGTGTGGCTTTTGAGAGTACATAACACAGATGCATTCATCTGTAGGGACTCAATTTGTGTCAAACAACCATGGTGGTCAGAAAGCCTAGAGAGCCCCTAGAATATGCAACTACCACATGGAGATGGGTGAACCTGCAGTGTGACAGAAGCAGTTGCATCACCACACCCAACTGGAGTGTGTGTGGGTCATCGAGGTGTGGCTTTTGAGACTACATAACACAGATGCATTGATCTCTAGGGACTCCATTTATGTCAAACAACAATGGTGGTCAGAAAGCCCAGAGAGCCCCTAGAATATGCAACTGCCACATGGAGATGGATGAACCTGGAGTGTGATAGAAGTTGTTGCATCACCACACCAAACTGGAGTGTGTGTGGGTCATCAAGGTGTAGCTTTTGAGACTACATAACACATATGCATTGATATGTAGGGACTCCATTTATTTCAAACAACCATGTTGGTCAAAAAGCCCAGAGAGCCCCTAGAATATGCAACTGCCACATGGAGATGGGTGAACTTGCAAAGTGACAGAAGCAGTTGCATCACCACACAGAACTGGAGGGTGTGTGGGTCATCAAGGTGTGGCTTTTGAGACTACATAACACAGGTGCATTGATCAGTAGGGACTCCATTTGTGTCAAACAACCATGGTGGTCAGAAAGCCTAGAGAGCCCCTAGAATATGCAACTTCCACATGGAGATGGGTGAACCTGCAGTCTGACAGAAGTGGCTGCATCACCACACCCAACTAGAGAGTGTATAGGTCATCAAGGTGTGGCTTTTAAGACTACATAACACAGATGCATTGATCTCTAGGGACTCCATTTGTGTCAAACAACCATGGTGGTCAGAAATCCTAGAGAGCCCCTAGAATATGCAACTGCCACATGGAGATGGGTGAACCTGCAGTGTCACAGAAGCAGTTGCATCACCACACCGAACTAGTGTGTGTGTGGGTCATCAAGGTGTGGCTTTTGAGACTACATAACATAGATGCATTGATCTGTAGAGACTCCATTTGTGTCAAACAACCATGGTGGTTAGAATGCCCAGAGAGCCCCGAGAATATGCAACTGTCACATGGAGATGGGTTAACCTGCAACATGACAGAAGTAGTTGCATCACCACACCCAACAGGAGTGTGTGTGGGTCATCAAGGTGTTTCTTTTGAGACTAATAACATAGTTGCATTGATCTGTAGCGACTCCATTTGTGTCAAACAACCATGGTGTTCAGAAAGCCCAGAGAGCCCCTAGAATATGCAATTGCCACATGCAGATGGGTGAACCTGTAGCATGACAGAAGCAGTTGCATCACCACACCCAACTGGAGTGTATGTGGGTCATCAAGGTGTGGCTTTTAGACTAAATAACACCTATGTATTGATCTCTAGGGACTCCATTTGTGTCAAACAACCATGGTTGTCAAAAAGCCTAGAGAGCCCCTAGAATATGCAACTGCCACATGGAGATGGGTGAACCTGCAGTGTGACAGAAGCAGTTGCATCACCACACCCGACTGGAGTGTGTGTGGGTCATCAAGGTGTGGCTTTTGAGACTACATAACACAGATGCATTCATCTGTAGGGACTCAATTTGTGTCCATCAACCATGGTGGTCAGAAAGACTAGAGATCCCCTAGAATATGCAACTACCACATGGAGATGGGTGAACCTGCAGTGTGACAGAAGCAGTTGCATCACCACACCCAACTGGAGTGTGTGTGGGTCATCGAGGTGTGGCTTTTGAGACTACATAACACAGATGCATTGATCTCTAGGGACTCCATTTATGTCAAACAACAATGGTGGTCACAAAGCCCAGAGAGCCCCTAGAATATGCAACTACCACATGAAGATGGATGAACCTGGAGTGTGATAGAAGCAGTTGCATCACCACACCCAACTGGAGTGTGTGTGGGTCATCAAGGTGTGGCTTTTGAGACTACATAACACATATGCATTGATATGTAGGGACTCCATTTGTTTCAAACAACCATGGTGGTCAAAAAGCCCAGAGAGCCCCTAGAATATGCAACTGCCACATGGAGATGGGTGAACTTGCAAAGTGACAGAAGCAGTTGCATCACCACACCGAACTGGAGGGTGTGTGGGTCATCGAGGTGTGGCTTTTGAGACTACATAATACAGATGCATTGATCTGTAGGGACTCCATTTGTGTCAAACAACCATGGTGGTCAGAAAGCCTAGAGAGCCCCTAGAATATGCAACTGTCACATGGACATGGGTGAACCTGCAGCATGACAGAAGAAGTTGCATCAGCAAACCCAACTGGAGTGTGTGTGGGTCATCAAGGTGTGGCTTTTGAGACTACATAACAAAGGTGCATTGATCCGTAGGGACTCCATTTGTGTCAAACAACCATGGTGGTCAGAAAGCCTAGAGACCCCCTAGAATATGCAACTTCCGCATGGAGATGGGTGAACCTGCAGTCTGACAGAAGTGGTTGCATTTACCACACCCAACTAGAGAGTGTATAGGTCATCAAGGTGTGGCTTTTAAGACTACATAACACATATGCATTGATCTGTAGGGACTCCATTTGTGTCAAACAACCATGGTGGTCAGAAATCCTAGAGAGCCCCTAGAATATGCAACGGCCACATGGAGATGGGTGAACCTGCAGTGTGACAGAGGCAGTTGCATCACCATACCGAACTAGTGTGTGTGTGGGTCATCAAGGTGTGGCTTTTGAGACTACATAACATAGATGCATTGATCTGTAGAGACTCCATTTGTGTTAAACAACCATGGTGGTCAGAAAGCCAAGAGAGCCCCTAGAATATGCACCTGTCACATGGAGATGGGTTAACCTGCAACATGACAGAAGTAGTTCCATCACCACACCCAACTGGAGTGTGTGTGGGTCATCAAGGTGTGGCTTTTGAGACTAATAATGCAGATGCATTGATCTGTAGGGACTCCATTTGTGTCAAACAACCATGGTGTTTAGAAAGCCTAGAGAGCCCCTAGAATATGGAACTTCCACATGGAGATGGGTGAACCTGTAGTCTGACAGAAGAGGTTGCATCACCACACCTAACTAGAGTGTGTATGGCTCATCAAGGTGTGGCTTTTCAGACTAAATAACACCGATTTATTGATCTCTAGGGACTCCATTTGTGTCAAACAACCATGGTGGTCAAAAAGCCTAGAGAGCCCCTAGAATATGCAACTACCACATGCAGATGGGTGAACCTGCAGTGTGACAGAAGCAGTTGCATCACCACACCCGACTAGAGTGTGTGTGGGTCATCAAGGTGTGGCTTTTGAGACTACATAACATAGATGCATTAATCTCTAGGGACTCCATTTGTGTCAAACAACCATGGTTGTCAAAAGGCCCTGAGAGCCCCTAGAATTTGCAACTGCCACAAGGAGATGGGTGAACCTTCAGTATGATAGAAGCATTTGCATCACCACACCCAACTGGAGTGTGTGTGGGTCATCAAGGTGTGGCTTTTGAGACTACATAACACAGATGCATTCATCTGTAGGGACTCAATTTGGGTCAAACAACCATGGTGGTCAGAAATCCTAGAGAGCCCCTAGAATATGCAACTGCCACATGGAGATGGGTGAACCTGCAGTGTGACAGAAGCAGTTGCATCACCACACGCAACTGGAGTGTGTGTGGGTCATCGAGGTGTGGCTTTTGAGACTACATAACACAGATGCATTGATCTCTAGAGACTCCATTTATGTCGAACAACAATGGTGGTCAGAAATCCCAGAGAGCCCCTGGAATATGCAACTGCCACATGGAGGTGGGTGAACCTGGAGTGTGATAGAAGCAGTTGCATCACCACACCCAACAGGAGTGTGTGTGGGTCATCAAGGTGTGGCTTTTGAGACTACATAACACAGATGCATTGATCTGTAGGGACTCCATTTGTGTCAAACAACGATGGTTGTCAGAAAGCCTAGAGAGCCCCTAGAATTTGCAACTGCCACATGGAGATGGGTGAACCTGCAATGTGACAGAAGCAGTTGCATCACCACACCCAACTGGAGTGTGTGTGGGTCATCAAGGTGTGGCTTTTGAGACTACATAACACAGATGCATTCATCTATAGGGACTCAATTTGTGTCAAACAACCATGGTGGTCAGAAAGCCTAGAGAGCCCCTAGAATATGCAACTGCCACATGGAGATGGGTGAACCTGCAGTGTGACAGAAGCAGTTGCATCACCACACCCAACTGGAGTGTGTGTGTCATCGAGGTGTGGCTTTTGAGACTACATAACACAGATGCATTGATCTCTAGGGACTCCATTTATGTCAAACAACAATAGTGGTCAGAAAGCCTAGAGCGCCCTAGAATATGCAACTGCCACATGGAGATGGATGAACCTGGAGTGTGATAGAAGCAGTTGCATCACCACACCCAACTGGAGTGTGTGTGGGTCATCAAGGTGTGCCTTTTGAGACTACATAACACATATGCATTGATCTGTAGGGAATCCATTTGTGTCAAACAACCATGGTGGTCAGAAAGCCTAGAGAGCCCCTAGAATATGCAACTGCCACATGGAGATGCGTGAACCTGCAATGTGACAGAAGCAGTTGCATCACCACACCGAACTGGAGTGTGTGTGGGTCAACAAGGTGTGGCTTTTGAGACTACATAACACAGATGCATTGATCTGTAGGGACTCCATTTGTGTCAAACAACCATGGTGGTCAGAAAGCCTAGAAATACCCTAGAATATCCAACTGTCACATGGACATGGGTGAACCTGCAGCATGACAGAAGTAGTTGCATCACCACACCCAACTGGAGTGTGTGTGGGTCATCAAGGTGTGGCTTTTGAGACTACATAACACAGATGCATTGATCAGTAGGGACTCCATTTGTGTCAAACAACCATGGTGGTCAGAAAGCCTAGAGAGCCCCTAGAATATGCAACTTATACATGGAGATAGGTGAACCTGCAGTCTGACAGAAGTGGTTGCATCACCACACCCAACTAGAGTGGGTATGGGTCATCAAGGTGTGGCTTTTAAGACTACATAACACAGATGCATTGATCTCTAGGGACTCCATTTGTGTCAAACAACCATGGTGGTCAGAAATCCTAGAGTGCCCCTAGAATATGCAACGGCCACATGGAGATGGGTGAACCTGCAGTGTGACAGAGGCAGTTGCATCACCACACCGAACTAGTGTGTGTGTGGGTCATCAAGGTGTGGCTTTTGAGACTACATAACATAGATGCATTGATCTGTAGAGACTCCATTTGTGTTAAACAACCATGGTGGTCAGAAAGCCAAGAGAGCCCCTAGAATATGCACCTGTCACATGGAGATGGGTTAACCTGCAACATGACAGAAGTAGTTCCATCACCACACCCAACTGGAGTGTGTGTGGGTCATCAAGGTGTGGCTTTTGAGACTAATAATGCAGATGCATTGATCTGTAGGGACTCCATTTGTGTCAAACAACCATGGTGTTTAGAAAGCCTAGAGAGCCCCTAGAATATGCAACTTCCACATGGAGATGGGTGAACCTGTAGTCTGACAGAAGAGGTTGCATCACCACACCTAACTAGAGTGTGTATGGGTCATCAAGGTGTGGCTTTTAAGACTACAGAACACAGATGCATTGATCTCTAGGGGCTCCATTTGTGTCAAACAACCATGGTGGTCAGAAAGACTAGAGAGCCCCTATAATATGCAACTGCCACATGGAGATGGGTGGACCTGCAGTGTGACAGAAGCAGTTGCATCACCACACCGAAGTAGAGTCTGTGTAGGTCATCAAGGTGTGGCTTTTGAGACTACATAACACAGATGCGTTGATATGTAGGGACAACATTTGTGTCAAACAACCATGGTGGTCAGCAAGCCCAGAGAGCCCCTAGAATATGCAACTGCCACATGGAGATGGGTGAACCTGTAGTGTGACAGAAGCAGTTGCATCACCACACCCAACTGGAGTGTGTGTGGGTCATCAAGGTGTGGCTTTTGAGACTAAATAACACCGATGTATTGATCTCTAGGGACTCCATTTGTGTCAAACAACCATGGTGGTCAAAAATCCTAGAGAGCCCCTAGAATATGCAACTGCCACATGGAGATGGGTGAACCTGCAGTGTGACAGAAGCAGTTGCATCACCACACCCGACTAGAGTGTGTGTGGGTCATAAAGGTGTGGCTTTGGAGACTACATAACACAGATGCATTGATCTCTAGGGACTCCATTTGTGTCAAACAACCATGGTTGTCAGAAAGCCCAGAGAGCCCCTAGAATTTGCAACTGCCACATGGAGATGGGTGAACCTGTAGTATGACAGAAGCAGTTGCATCACCACACCCAACTGGAGTGTGTGTGGGTCATCCAGGTGTGGCTTTTGAGACTAGATAGCACAGATGCATTCATCTGTAGGGACTCAATTTGTGTCAAACAACCATGGTGGTCTGAAAGCCTAGAGAGCCCCTAGAATATGCAACTGCCACATGGAGATGGGTGAACCTGCTGTGTGACAGAAGCAGTTGCATCACAACACCCAACTAGTGTGTGTGTGGGTCATCAAGGTGTGCCTTTTGAGACTACATAACACAGATGCATTGATCTCTAGGGACTCCATTTATGTCAAACAACCATGGTGGCTAGAAAGCCCAGAGAGCCCCTAGAATATGCAACTGCCACATGGAGATGGATGAACCTGGAGTGTGATAGAAGTAGTTGCATCACCACACCCAGCTAGAGTGTGTGTGGGTCATCAAGGTGTGGCTTTTGAGACTAGATAACACATATGCATTGATCTGTAGGGACTCCATTTGTGTCAAACAACCATGGTGGTCAGAAAGCCCAGAGAG
The DNA here is from genome assembly GCA_916181665.1 of Avena sativa. NCBI lineage: Eukaryota > Viridiplantae > Streptophyta > Magnoliopsida > Poales > Poaceae > Avena > Avena sativa. The sequence continues at coordinate 329,083,943 of OV702289.1, forward strand.
GCCCTAGAATATGCAACTCCCACATGGAGATGGGTGAACCTGCAATGTGACAGAAGCAGTTGCATCACCACACCCAACTAGAGTGTGTGTGGGTCATCAAGGTGTGGCTTTTGAGACTACATAACACAGATGCATTGATCTCTAGGGACTCCATTTATGTCAAACAACAATAGTGGTTAGAAAGCCCAGAGAGCCCTAGAATATGCAACTGCCACATGGAGATGGATGAACCTGGAGTGTGATAGAAGCAGTTGCATCACCACACCCAACTGGAGTGTGTGTGGGTCATCAAGGTGTGGCTTTTGAGACTACGTAACACATATGCATTGATCTGTAGGGAATCCATTTGTGTCAAATAACCATGGTGGTCAGAAAGCCTAGAGAGCCCCTAGAATATGCAACTGCCACATGGAGATGGGTGAACCTGCAATGTGACAGAAGCAGTTGCATCACCACACCGAACTGGAGTGTGTGTGGGTCATCAAGGTGTGGCTTTTGAGACTACATAACACAGATGCATTGATCTGTAGGGACTCCATTTGTGTCAAACAACCATGGTGGTCAGAAAGCCTAGAGAGCCCCTAGAATAGGCAACTGTCACATGGACATGGGTGAACCTACAGCATGACAGAAGTAGTTGCATCACCACACCCAACTGGAGTGTGTGTGGGTCATCAAGGTGTGGCTTTTGAGACTACATAACATAGATGCATTGATCAGTAGGGACTCCATTTGTGTCAAATAACCATGGTGGTCAGAAAGCCTAGAGAGCCCCTAGAATATGCAACTTCTACATGGAGATGGGTGAACCTGCAGTCTGACAGAAGTGGTTGCATCACCACACCCAACTAGAGTGTGTATGGGTCATCAAGGTGTGGCTTTTAAGACTACATAACACAGATGCATTGATCTCTAGGGACTCCATTTGTGTCAAACAACCATGGTGGTCAGAAATCCTAGAGAGCCCCTAGAATATGCAACTGCCACATGGAGATGGGTGAACCTGCAGTGTGACAGAAGCAGTTGCATCACCACACCGAACTAGTGTGTGTGTGGGTCATCAAGGTGTGGCTTTTGAGACTACATAACATAGATGCATTGATCTGTAGAAACTCAATTTGTGTCAAACAACCATGGTGGTCAGAAAGCCCAGAGAGCCCCTAGAATATGCACCTGTCACATGGAGATGGGTTAACCTGCAACATGACAGAAGTAGTTGCATCACCACACCCAACTGGAGTGTGTGTGGGTCATCAAGGTGTGGCTTTTGAGACTAATAATGCAGATGCATTGATCTGTAGGGACTCCATTTGTGTCAAACAACCATGGTGTTCAGAAAGCCTAGAGAGCCCCTAGAATATGCAACTTCCACATGGAGATGGGTGAACCTGTAGTCTGACAGAAGAGGTTGCATCACCACACCCAACTAGAGTGTGTATGGGTCATCAAGGTGTGGATTTTAAGACTACATAACACAGATGCATTGATCTCTAGGGGCTCCATTTGTGTCAAACAACCATGGTGGTCATAAAGCCTAGAGAGCCCCTATGATATGCAACTGCCACATGGAGATGGGTGGACCTGTAGTGTGACAGAAGCAGTTGCATCACCACACCGTACTAGAGTCTGTGTAGGTCATCAAGGTGTGGCTTTTGAGACTACATAACACAGATGCATTGATCTGTAGGGACTCCATTTGTGTCAAACAACCATGGTGGTCAGAAAGCCCAGAGAGGCCCTAGAATATGCAACTCCCACATGGAGATGGGTGAACCTGCAATTTGACAGAAGCAGTTGCATCACCACACCCAACTAGAGTGTGTGTGGGTCATCATGGTGTGGATTTTGAGACTACATAACATAGATGCATTGATCTCTAGGGACTCCATTTATGTCAAACAACAATAGTGGTCAGAAAGCCTAGAGAGCCCTAGAATATGCAACTGCCACATGGAGATGGATGAACCTGGAGTGTGATAGAAGCAGTTGCATCACCACACCCAACTGGAGTGTGTGTGGTCATCAAGGTGTGGCTTTTGAGACTACATAACACATATGCATTGATCTGTAGGGAATCCATTTGTGTCAAACAACCATGGTGGTCAGAAAGCCTAGAGAGCCCCTAGAATATGCAACTGCCACATGGAGATGGGTGAACCTGCAATGTGACACAAGCAGTTGCATCACCACACCGAACTGGAGTGTGTGTGGGTCATCAAGGTGTGGCTTTTGAGGCTACATAACACAGATGCATTGATCTGTAGGGACTCCATTTGTGTCAAACAACCATGGTGGTCAGAAAGCCTAGAGAGCCCCTAGAATATGCAACTGTCACATGGACATGGGTGAACCTGCAGCATGACAGAAGTAGTTGCATCACCACACCCAACTGGAGTGTGTGTGGGTCATCAAGGTGTGGCTTTTGAGACTAATAATGCAGATGCATTGATCTGTAGGGACTCCATTTGTGTCAAACAACCATGGTGTTCAGAAAGCCTAGAGAGCCCCTAGAATATGCAACTTCCACGTGGAGATGGGTGAACCTGTAGTCTGACAGAAGAGGTTGCATCACCACACCCAACTAGAGTGTGTATGGGTCATCAAGGTGTGGATTTTAAGACTACATAACACAGATGCATTGATCTCTAGGGACTCCATTTGTGTCAAACAACCATGTTGGTCAGAAATCCTAGAGAGCCCCTAGAATATGCAACTGCCACATGGAGATGGGTGAACCTGCAGTGTGACAGAAGCAGTTGCATCACCACACCAAACTAGTGTGTGTGTGGGTCATCAAGGTGTGGCTTTTGAGACTACATAACACAGATGCATTGATCTATAGAGACTCCATTTGTGTCAAACAACCATGGTGGTCAGAAAGCCCAGAGAGCCCCTAGAATATGCACCTGTCACATGGAGATGGGTTAACCTGCAACATGACAGAAGCAGTTGCATCACCACACCCAACTAGAGTGTGTGTGGGTCATCAAGGTGTGGCTTTTGAAACTACATAACACAAATGCATTGATCTCTAGGGACTCCATTTATGTCAAACAACAATAGTGGTCAGAAAGCCCAGAGAGCCCTAGAATATGCAACTGCCACATGGAGATGGATGAACCTGGAGTGTGATAGAAGCAGTTGCATCACCACACCCAACTGGAGTGTGTGTGGGTCATCAAGGTGTGGCTTTTGAGACTACATAACACATATGCATTGATCTGTAGTGAATCCATTTGTGTCAAACAACCATGGTGGTCAGAAAGCCTAGAGAGCCCCTAGAATATGCAACTGCCACATGGAGATGGGTGAACCTGCAATGTGACAGAAGCAGTTGCATCACCACACCGAACTGGAGTGTGTGTGGGTCATCAAGGTGTGGCTTTTGAGACTACATAACACAGGTGCATTGATCTGTAGGGACTCCATTTGTGTCAAACAACCATGGTGGTCAGAAAGCCTAGAGAGCCCCTAGAATACGCAACTGTCACATGGACATGGGTGAACCTGCAGCATGACAGAAGTAGTTGCATCACCACACCCAACTGGAGTGTGTGTGGGTCATCAAGGTGTGGCTTTTGAGACTACATAACACAGATGCATTGATCAGTAGGGACTCCATTTGTGTCAAACAACCATGGTGGTCAGAAAGCCTAGAGAGCCCCTAGAATATGCAACTTCTACTTGGAGATGGGTGAACCTGCAGTCTGACAGAAGTGGTTGCATCACCACACCCAACTAGAGTGTGTATGGGTCATCAAGGTGTGGCTTTTAAGACTACATAACACAGATGCATTGATCTCTAGGGACTCCATTTGTGTCAAACAACCATGTTGGTCAGAAATCCTAGAGAGCCCCTAGAATATGCAACTGCCACATGGAGATGGGTGAACCTGCAGTGTGACAGAAGCAGTTGCATCACCACACCAAACTAGTGTGTGTGTGGGTCATCAAGGTGTGGCTTTTGAGACTACATAACATAGATGCATTGATCTGTAGAGACTCCATTTGTGTCAAACAACCATGGTGGTCAGAAAGCCCAGAGAGCCCCTAGAATATGCACCTGTCACATGGAGATGGGTTAACCTGCAACATGACAGAAGTAGTTGCATCACCACACCCAACTGGAGTGTGTGTGGGTCATCAAGGTGTGGCTTTTGAGACTAATAATGCAGATGCATTGATCTGTAGGGACTCCATTTGTGTCAAACAACTATGGTGTTCAGAAAGCCTAGAGAGCCCCTAGAATATGCAACTTCCACATGGAGATGGGTGAACCTGCTGTGTGACAGAAGCAGTTGCATCACAACACCCAACTAGTGTGTGTGTGGGTCATCAAGGTGTGCCTTTTGAGACTACATAACACATATGCATTGATCTGTAGGGAATCCATTTGTGTCAAACAACCATGGTGGTCAGAAAGCCTAGAGAGCCCCTAGAATATGCAACTGCCACATGGAGATGCGTGAACCTGCAATGTGACAGAAGCAGTTGCATCACCACACCGAACTGGAGTGTGTGTGGGTCAACAAGGTGTGGCTTTTGAGACTACATAACACAGATGCATTGATCTGTAGGGACTCCATTTGTGTCAAACAACCATGGTGGTCAGAAAGCCTAGAAATACCCTAGAATATCCAACTGTCACATGGACATGGGTGAACCTGCAGCATGACAGAAGTAGTTGCATCACCACACCCAACTGGAGTGTGTGTGGGTCATCAAGGTGTGGCTTTTGAGACTACATAACACAGATGCATTGATCAGTAGGGACTCCATTTGTGTCAAACAACCATGGTGGTCAGAAAGCCTAGAGAGCCCCTAGAATATGCAACTTATACATGGAGATAGGTGAACCTGCAGTCTGACAGAAGTGGTTGCATCACCACACCCAACTAGAGTGGGTATGGGTCATCAAGGTGTGGCTTTTAAGACTACATAACACAGATGCATTGATCTCTAGGGACTCCATTTGTGTCAAACAACCATGGTGGTCAGAAATCCTAGAGTGCCCCTAGAATATGCAACGGCCACATGGAGATGGGTGAACCTGCAGTGTGACAGAAGCAGTTGCATCACCACACCGAACTAGTGTGTGTGTGGGTCATCAAGGTGTGGCTTTTGAGACTACATAACATAGATGCATTGATCTGTAGAGACTCCATTTGTGTTAAACAACCATGGTGGTCAGAAAGCCAAGAGAGCCCCTAGAATATGCACCTGTCACATGGAGATGGGTTAACCTGCAACATGACAGAAGTAGTTCCATCACCACACCCAACTGGAGTGTGTGTGGGTCATCAAGGTGTGGCTTTTGAGACTAATAATGCAGATGCATTGATCTGTAGGGACTCCATTTGTGTCAAACAACCATGGTGTTTAGAAAGCCTAGAGAGCCCCTAGAATATGCAACTTCCACATGGAGATGGGTGAACCTGTAGTCTGACAGAAGAGGTTGCATCACCACACCTAACTAGAGTGTGTATGGGTCATCAAGGTGTGGCTTTTAAGACTACAGAACACAGATGCATTGATCTCTAGGGGCTCCATTTGTGTCAAACAACCATGGTGGTCAGAAAGACTAGAGAGCCCCTATAATATGCAACTGCCACATGGAGATGGGTGGACCTGCAGTGTGACAGAAGCAGTTGCATCACCACACCGAAGTAGAGTCTGTGTAGGTCATCAAGGTGTGGCTTTTGAGACTACATAACACAGATGCGTTGATATGTAGGGACAACATTTGTGTCAAACAACCATGGTGGTCAGCAAGCCCAGAGAGCCCCTAGAATATGCAACTGCCACATGGAGATGGGTGAACCTGTAGTGTGACAGAAGCAGTTGCATCACCACACCCAACTGGAGTGTGTGTGGGTCATCAAGGTGTGGCTTTTGAGACTAAATAACACCGATGTATTGATCTCTAGGGACTCCATTTGTGTCAAACAACCATGGTGGTCAAAAATCCTAGAGAGCCCCTAGAATATGCAACTGCCACATGGAGATGGGTGAACCTGCAGTGTGACAGAAGCAGTTGCATCACCACACCCGACTAGAGTGTGTGTGGGTCATAAAGGTGTGGCTTTGGAGACTACATAACACAGATGCATTGATCTCTAGGGACTCCATTTGTGTCAAACAACCATGGTTGTCAGAAAGCCCAGAGAGCCCCTAGAATTTGCAACTGCCACATGGAGATGGGTGAACCTGTAGTATGACAGAAGCAGTTGCATCACCACACCCAACTGGAGTGTGTGTGGGTCATCCAGGTGTGGCTTTTGAGACTAGATAGCACAGATGCATTCATCTGTAGGGACTCAATTTGTGTCAAACAACCATGGTGGTCTGAAAGCCTAGAGAGCCCCTAGAATATGCAACTGCCACATGGAGATGGGTGAACCTGCTGTGTGACAGAAGCAGTTGCATCACAACACCCAACTAGTGTGTGTGTGGGTCATCAAGGTGTGCCTTTTGAGACTACATAACACAGATGCATTGATCTCTAGGGACTCCATTTATGTCAAACAACCATGGTGGCTAGAAAGCCCAGAGAGCCCCTAGAATATGCAACTGCCACATGGAGATGGATGAACCTGGAGTGTGATAGAAGTAGTTGCATCACCACACCCAGCTAGAGTGTGTGTGGGTCATCAAGGTGTGGCTTTTGAGACTAGATAACACATATGCATTGATCTGTAGGGACTCCATTTGTGTCAAACAACCATGGTGGTCAGAAAGCCCAGAGAGGCCCTAGAATATGCAACTCCCACATGGAGATGGGTGAACCTGCAATGTGACAGAAGCAGTTGCATCACCACACCCAACTAGAGTGTGTGTGGGTCATCAAGGTGTGGCTTTTGAGACTACATAACACAGATGCATTGATCTCTAGGGACTCCATTTATGTCAAACAACAATAGTGGTTAGAAAGCCCAGAGAGCCCTAGAATATGCAACTGCCACATGGAGATGGATGAACCTGGAGTGTGATAGAAGCAGTTGCATCACCACACCCAACTGGAGTGTGTGTGGGTCATCAAGGTGTGGCTTTTGAGACTACGTAACACATATGCATTGATCTGTAGGGAATCCATTTGTGTCAAATAACCATGGTGGTCAGAAAGCCTAGAGAGCCCCTAGAATATGCAACTGCCACATGGAGATGGGTGAACCTGCAATGTGACAGAAGCAGTTGCATCACCACACCGAACTGGAGTGTGTGTGGGTCATCAAGGTGTGGCTTTTGAGACTACATAACACAGATGCATTGATCTGTAGGGACTCCATTTGTGTCAAACAACCATGGTGGTCAGAAAGCCTAGAGAGCCCCTAGAATAGGCAACTGTCACATGGACATGGGTGAACCTACAGCATGACAGAAGTAGTTGCATCACCACACCCAACTGGAGTGTGTGTGGGTCATCAAGGTGTGGCTTTTGAGACTACATAACATAGATGCATTGATCAGTAGGGACTCCATTTGTGTCAAATAACCATGGTGGTCAGAAAGCCTAGAGAGCCCCTAGAATATGCAACTTCTACATGGAGATGGGTGAACCTGCAGTCTGACAGAAGTGGTTGCATCACCACACCCAACTAGAGTGTGTATGGGTCATCAAGGTGTGGCTTTTAAGACTACATAACACAGATGCATTGATCTCTAGGGACTCCATTTGTGTCAAACAACCATGGTGGTCAGAAATCCTAGAGAGCCCCTAGAATATGCAACTGCCACATGGAGATGGGTGAACCTGCAGTGTGACAGAAGCAGTTGCATCACCACACCGAACTAGTGTGTGTGTGGGTCATCAAGGTGTGGCTTTTGAGACTACATAACATAGATGCATTGATCTGTAGAAACTCAATTTGTGTCAAACAACCATGGTGGTCAGAAAGCCCAGAGAGCCCCTAGAATATGCACCTGTCACATGGAGATGGGTTAACCTGCAACATGACAGAAGTAGTTGCATCACCACACCCAACTGGAGTGTGTGTGGGTCATCAAGGTGTGGCTTTTGAGACTAATAATGCAGATGCATTGATCTGTAGGGACTCCATTTGTGTCAAACAACCATGGTGTTCAGAAAGCCTAGAGAGCCCCTAGAATATGCAACTTCCACATGGAGATGGGTGAACCTGTAGTCTGACAGAAGAGGTTGCATCACCACACCCAACTAGAGTGTGTATGGGTCATCAAGGTGTGGATTTTAAGACTACATAACACAGATGCATTGATCTCTAGGGGCTCCATTTGTGTCAAACAACCATGGTGGTCATAAAGCCTAGAGAGCCCCTATGATATGCAACTGCCACATGGAGATGGGTGGACCTGTAGTGTGACAGAAGCAGTTGCATCACCACACCGTACTAGAGTCTGTGTAGGTCATCAAGGTGTGGCTTTTGAGACTACATAACACAGATGCATTGATCTGTAGGGACTCCATTTGTGTCAAACAACCATGGTGGTCAGAAAGCCCAGAGAGGCCCTAGAATATGCAACTCCCACATGGAGATGGGTGAACCTGCAATTTGACAGAAGCAGTTGCATCACCACACCCAACTAGAGTGTGTGTGGGTCATCAAGGTGTGGATTTTGAGACTACATAACATAGATGCATTGATCTCTAGGGACTCCATTTATGTCAAACAACAATAGTGGTCAGAAAGCCTAGAGAGCCCTAGAATATGCAACTGCCACATGGAGATGGATGAACCTGGAGTGTGATAGAAGCAGTTGCATCACCACACCCAACTGGAGTGTGTGTGGTCATCAAGGTGTGGCTTTTGAGACTACATAACACATATGCATTGATCTGTAGGGAATCCATTTGTGTCAAACAACCATGGTGGTCAGAAAGCCTAGAGAGCCCCTAGAATATGCAACTGCCACATGGAGATGGGTGAACCTGCAATGTGACACAAGCAGTTGCATCACCACACCGAACTGGAGTGTGTGTGGGTCATCAAGGTGTGGCTTTTGAGGCTACATAACACAGATGCATTGATCTGTAGGGACTCCATTTGTGTCAAACAACCATGGTGGTCAGAAAGCCTAGAGAGCCCCTAGAATATGCAACTGTCACATGGACATGGGTGAACCTGCAGCATGACAGAAGTAGTTGCATCACCACACCCAACTGGAGTGTGTGTGGGTCATCAAGGTGTGGCTTTTGAGACTAATAATGCAGATGCATTGATCTGTAGGGACTCCATTTGTGTCAAACAACCATGGTGTTCAGAAAGCCTAGAGAGCCCCTAGAATATGCAACTTCCACGTGGAGATGGGTGAACCTGTAGTCTGACAGAAGAGGTTGCATCACCACACCCAACTAGAGTGTGTATGGGTCATCAAGGTGTGGATTTTAAGACTACATAACACAGATGCATTGATCTCTAGGGACTCCATTTGTGTCAAACAACCATGTTGGTCAGAAATCCTAGAGAGCCCCTAGAATATGCAACTGCCACATGGAGATGGGTGAACCTGCAGTGTGACAGAAGCAGTTGCATCACCACACCAAACTAGTGTGTGTGTGGGTCATCAAGGTGTGGCTTTTGAGACTACATAACACAGATGCATTGATCTATAGAGACTCCATTTGTGTCAAACAACCATGGTGGTCAGAAAGCCCAGAGAGCCCCTAGAATATGCACCTGTCACATGGAGATGGGTTAACCTGCAACATGACAGAAGCAGTTGCATCACCACACCCAACTAGAGTGTGTGTGGGTCATCAAGGTGTGGCTTTTGAAACTACATAACACAAATGCATTGATCTCTAGGGACTCCATTTATGTCAAACAACAATAGTGGTCAGAAAGCCCAGAGAGCCCTAGAATATGCAACTGCCACATGGAGATGGATGAACCTGGAGTGTGATAGAAGCAGTTGCATCACCACACCCAACTGGAGTGTGTGTGGGTCATCAAGGTGTGGCTTTTGAGACTACATAACACATATGCATTGATCTGTAGTGAATCCATTTGTGTCAAACAACCATGGTGGTCAGAAAGCCTAGAGAGCCCCTAGAATATGCAACTGCCACATGGAGATGGGTGAACCTGCAATGTGACAGAAGCAGTTGCATCACCACACCGAACTGGAGTGTGTGTGGGTCATCAAGGTGTGGCTTTTGAGACTACATAACACAGGTGCATTGATCTGTAGGGACTCCATTTGTGTCAAACAACCATGGTGGTCAGAAAGCCTAGAGAGCCCCTAGAATACGCAACTGTCACATGGACATGGGTGAACCTGCAGCATGACAGAAGTAGTTGCATCACCACACCCAACTGGAGTGTGTGTGGGTCATCAAGGTGTGGCTTTTGAGACTACATAACACAGATGCATTGATCAGTAGGGACTCCATTTGTGTCAAACAACCATGGTGGTCAGAAAGCCTAGAGAGCCCCTAGAATATGCAACTTCTACTTGGAGATGGGTGAACCTGCAGTCTGACAGAAGTGGTTGCATCACCACACCCAACTAGAGTGTGTATGGGTCATCAAGGTGTGGCTTTTAAGACTACATAACACAGATGCATTGATCTCTAGGGACTCCATTTGTGTCAAACAACCATGTTGGTCAGAAATCCTAGAGAGCCCCTAGAATATGCAACTGCCACATGGAGATGGGTGAACCTGCAGTGTGACAGAAGCAGTTGCATCACCACACCAAACTAGTGTGTGTGTGGGTCATCAAGGTGTGGCTTTTGAGACTACATAACATAGATGCATTGATCTGTAGAGACTCCATTTGTGTCAAACAACCATGGTGGTCAGAAAGCCCAGAGAGCCCCTAGAATATGCACCTGTCACATGGAGATGGGTTAACCTGCAACATGACAGAAGTAGTTGCATCACCACACCCAACTGGAGTGTGTGTGGGTCATCAAGGTGTGGCTTTTGAGACTAATAATGCAGATGCATTGATCTGTAGGGACTCCATTTGTGTCAAACAACTATGGTGTTCAGAAAGCCTAGAGAGCCCCTAGAATATGCAACTTCCACATGGAGATGGGTGAACCTGTAGTCTGACATAAGAGGTTGCATCACCACACCCAACTAGAGTGTGTATGGGTCATCAAGGTGTGGATTTTAAGACTACATAACACAGATGCATTGATCTCTAGGGGCTCCATTTGTGTCAAACAACCATGGTGGTCAGAAAGCCTAGAGAGCCCCTATGATATGCAACTGCCACAAGGAGATGGCTGGACCTGCAGTGTGACAGAAGCAGTTGCATCACCACACCGTACTAGAGTCTGTGTAGGTCATCAAGGTGTGGCTTTTGAGACTACATAACACAAATGCATTGATCTGTAGGGACTCCATTTGTGTCAAACAACCATGGTGGTAAGAAAGCCTAGAGAGCCCCTAGAATAGGCAACTGTCACATGGACATGGGTGAACCTACAGCATGACAGAAGTAGTTGCATCACCACACCCAACTGGAGTGTGTGTGGGTCATCAAGGTGTGGCTTTTGAGACTACATAACACAGATGCATTGATCAGTAGGGACTCCATTTGTGTCAAATAACCATGGTGGTCAGAAAGCCTAGAGAGCCCCTAGAATATGCAACTTCTACATGGAGATGGGTGAACCTGCAGTCTGACAGAAGTGGTTGCATCACCACACCCAACTAGAGTGTGTATGGGTCATCAAGGTGTGGCTTTTAAGACTACATAACACAGATGCATTGATCTCTAGGGACTCCATTTGTGTCAAACAACCATGGTGGTCAGAAATCCTAGAGAGCCCCTAGAATATGCAACTGCCACATGGAGATGGGTGAACCTGCAGTGTGACAGAAGCAGTTGCATCACCACACCAAACTAGTGTGTGTGTGGGTCATCAAGGTGTGGCTTTTGAGACTACATAACATAGATGCATTGATCTGTAGAAACTCCATTTGTGTCAAACAACCATGGTGGTCAGAAAGCCCAGAGAGCCCCTAGAATATGCACCTGTCACATGGAGATGGGTTAACCTGCAACATGACAGAAGTAGTTGCATCACCACACCCAACTGGAGTGTGTGTGGGTCATCAAGGTGTGGCTTTTGAGACTACGTAACACATATGCATTGATCTGTAGGGAATCCATTTGTGTCAAACAACCATGGTGGTCAGAAAGCCTAGAGAGCCCCTAGAATATGCAACAGCCACATGGAGATGGGTGAACCTGCAATGTGACAGAAGCAGTTGCATCACCACACCGAACTGGAGTGTGTGTGGGTCATCAAGGTGTGGCTTTTGAGACTACATAACACAGATGCATTGATCTGTAGGGACTCCATTTGTGTCAAACAACCATGGTGGTCAGAAAGCCTAGAGAGCCCCTAGAATAGGCAACTGTCACATGGACATGGGTGAACCTACAGCATGACAGAAGTAGTTGCATCACCACACCCAACTTGAGTGTGTGTGGGTCATCAAGGTGTGGCTTTTGAGACTACATAACACAGATGCATTGATCAGTAGGGACTCCATTTGTGTCAAATAACCATGGTGGTCAGAAAGCCTAGAGAGCCCCTAGAATATGCAACTTCTACATGGAGATGGGTGAACCTGCAGTCTGACAGAAGTGGTTGCATCACCACACCCAACTAGAGTGTGTATGGGTCATCAAGGTGTGGCTTTTAAGACTACATAACACAGATGCATTGATCTCTAGGGACTCCATTTGTGTCAAACAACCATGGTGGTCAGAAATCCTAGAGAGCCCCTAGAATATGCAACTGCCACATGGAAATGGGTGAACCTGCAGTGTGACAGAAGCAGTTGCATCACCACACCGAACTAGTGTGTGTGTGGGTCATCAAGGTGTGGCTTTTGAGACTATATAACATAGATGCATTGATCTGTAGAAACTCCATTTGTGTCAAACAACCATGGTGGTCAGAAAGCCCAGAGAGCCCCTAGAATATGCACCTGTCACATGGAGATGGGTTAACCTGCAACATGACAGAAGTAGTTGCATCACCACACCCAACTGGAGTGTGTGTGGGTCATCAAGGTGTGGCTTTTGAGACTACGTAACACATATGCATTGATCTGTAGGGAATCCATTTGTGTCAAACAACCATGGTGGACAGAAAGCCTAGAGAGCCCCTAGAATATGCAACTGCCACATGGAGATGGGTGAACCTGCAATGTGACAGAAGCAGTTGCATCACCACACCGAACTGGAGTGTGTGTGGGTCATCAAGGTGTGGCTTTTGAGACTACATAACACAGATGCATTGATCTGTAGGGACTCCATTTGTGTCAAACAACCATGGTGGTCAGAAAGCCTAGAGAGCCCCTAGAATAGGCAACTGTCACATGGACATGGGTGAACCTACAGCATGACAGAAGTAGTTGCATCACCACAGCCAACTGGAGTGTGTGTGGGTCATCAAGGTGTGGCTTTTGAGACTACATAACACAGATGCATTGATCAGTAGGGACTCCATTTGTGTCAAATAACCATGGTGGTCAGAAAGCCTAGAGAGCCCCTAGAATATGCAACTTCTACATGGAGATGGGTGAACCTGCAGTCTGACAGAAGTGGTTGCATCACCACACCCAACTAGAGTGTGTATGGGTCATCAAGGTGTGGCTTTTAAGACTACATAACACAGATGCATTGATCTCTAGGGACTCCATTTGTGTCAAACAACCATGGTGGTCAGAAATCCTAGAGAGCCCCTAGAATATGCAACTACCACATGGAGATGGGTGAACCTGCAGTGTGACAGAAGTAGTTGCATCACCACCCGAACTAGTGTGTGTGTGGGTCATCAAGGTGTGGCTTTTGAGACTACATGACATAGATGCATTGATCTGTAGAAACTCCATTTGTGTCAAACAACCATGGTGGTCAGAAAGCCCAGAGAGCCCCTAGAATATGCACCTGTCACATGGAGATGGGTTAACCTGCAACATGACAGAAGTAGTTGCATCACCACACCCAACTGGAGTGTGTGTGGGTCATCAAGGTGTGGCTTTTGAGACTAATAATGCAGATGCATTGATCTGTAGGGACTCCATTTGTGTCAAACAACCATGGTGTTCAGAAAGCCTAGAGAGCCCCTAGAATATGCAACTTCCACATGGAGATGGGTGAACCTGTAGTCTGACAGAAGAGGTTGCATCACCACACCCAACTAGAGTGTGTATGGGTCATCAAGGTGTGGATTTTAAGACTACATAACACAGATGCATTGATCTCTAGGGGCTCCATTTGTGTCAAACAACCATGGTGGTCATAAAGCCTAGAGAGCCCCTATGATATGCACCTCCCACATGGAGATGGGTGGACCTGTAGTGTGACAGAAGCAGTTGCATCACCACACCGTACTAGAGTCTGTGTAGGTCATCAAGGTGTGGCTTTTGAGACTACATAACACAGATGCATTGATCTGTATGGGACTCCATTTGTGTCAAACAACCATGGTGGTCAGAAAGCCCAGAGAGGCCCTAGAATATGCAACTCCCACATGGAGATGGGTGAACCTGCAATGTGACAGAAGCAGTTGCATCACCACACCCAACTAGAGTGTGTGTGGGTCATCAAGGTGTGGCTTTTGAGACTACATAACATAGATGCATTGATCTCTAGGGACTCCATTTATGTCAAACAACAATAGTGGTCAGAAAGCCCAGAGAGCCCTAGAATATGCAACTGCCACATGGAGATGGATGAACCTGGAGTGTGATAGAAGCAGTTGCATCACCACACCCAACTGGAGTGTGTGTGGGTCATCAAGGTGTGGCTTTTGAGACTACATAACACATATGCATTGATCTGTAGGGAATCCATTTGTGTCAAACAACCATGGTGGTCAGAAAGCCTAGAGAGCCCCTAGAATATGCAACTGCCACATGGAGATGGGTGAACCTGCAATGTGACAGAAGCAGTTGCATCACCACACCGAACTGGAGTGTGTGTGGGTCATCAAGGTGTGGCTTTTGAGACTACATAACACAGATGCATTGATCTGTAGGGACTCCATTTGTGTCAAACAACCATGGTGGTCAGAAAGCCTAGAGAGCCCCTAGAATAGGCAACTGTCACATGGACATGGGTGAACCTACAGCATGACAGAAGTAGTTGCATCACCACACCCAACTGGAGTGTGTGTGGGTCATCAAGGTGTGGCTTTTGAGACTACATAACACAGATGCATTGATCAGTAGGGACTCCATTTGTGTCAAATAACCATGGTGGTCAGAAAGCCTAGAGAGCCCCTAGAATATGCAACTTCTACATGGAGATGGGTGAACCTGCAGTCTGACAGAAGTGGTTGCATCACCACACCCAACTAGAGTGTGTATGGGTCATCAAGGTGTGGCTTTTAAGACTACATAACACAGATGCATTGATCTCTAGGGACTCCATTTGTGTCAAACAACCATGGTGGTCAGAAATCCTAGAGAGCCCCTAGAATATGCAACTGCCACATGGAGATGGGTGAACCTGCAGTGTGACAGAAGCAGTTGCATCACCACCCGAACTAGTGTGTGTGTGGGTCATCAAGGTGTGGCTTTTGAGACTACATGACATAGATGCATTGATCTGTAGAAACTCCATTTGTGTCAAACAACCATGGTGGTCAGAAAGCCCAGAGAGCCCCTAGAATATGCACCTGTCACATGGAGATGGGTTAACCTGCAACATGACAGAAGTAGTTGCATCACCACACCCAACTGGAGTGTGTGTGGGTCATCAAGGTGTGGCTTTTGAGACTAATAATGCAGATGCATTGATCTGTAGGGACTCCATTTGTGTCAAACAACCATGGTGTTCAGAAAGCCTAGAGAGCCCCTAGAATATGCAACTTCCACATGGAGATGGGTGAACCTGTAGTCTGACAGAAGAGGTTGCATCACCACACCCAACTAGAGTGTGTATGGGTCATCAAGGTGTGGATTTTAAGACTACATAACACAGATGCATTGATCTCTAGGGGCTCCATTTGTGTCAAACAACCATGGTGGTCATAAAGCCTAGAGAGCCCCTATGATATGCACCTCCCACATGGAGATGGGTGGACCTGTAGTGTGACAGAAGCAGTTGCATCACCACACCGTACTAGAGTCTGTGTAGGTCATCAAGGTGTGGCTTTTGAGACTACATAACACAGATGCATTGATCTGTAGGGACTCCATTTGTGTCAAACAACCATGGTGGTCAGAAAGCCCAGAGAGGCCCTAGAATATGCAACTCCCACATGGAGATGGGTGAACCTGCAATGTGACAGAAGCAGTTGCATCACCACACCCAACTAGAGTGTGTGTGGGTCATCAAGGTGTGGCTTTTGAGACTACATAACATAGATGCATTGATCTCTAGGGACTCCATTTATGTCAAACAACAATAGTGGTCAGAAAGCCCAGAGAGCCCTAGAATATGCAACTGCCACATGGAGATGGATGAACCTGGAGTGTGATAGAAGCAGTTGCATCACCACACCCAACTGGAGTGTGTGTGGGTCATCAAGGTGTGGCTTTTGAGACTACATAACACATATGCATTGATCTGTAGGGAATCCATTTGTGTCAAACAACCATGGTGGTCAGAAAGCCTAGAGAGCCCCTAGAATATGCAACTGCCACATTGAGATGGGTGAACCTGCAATGTGACACAAGCAGTTGCATCACCACACCGAACTGGAGTGTGTGTGGGTCATCAAGGTGTGGCTTTTGAGGCTACATAACACAGATGCATTGATCTGTAGGGACTCCATTTGTGTCAAACAACCATGGTGGTCAGAAAGCCTAGAGAGCCCCTAGAATATGCAACTGTCACATGGACATGGGTGAACCTGCAGCATGACAGAAGTAGTTGCATCACCACACCCAACTGGAGTGTGTGTGGGTCATCAAGGTGTGGCTTTTGAGACTAATAATGCAGATGCATTGATCTGTAGGGACTCCATTTGTGTCAAACAACCATGGTGTTCAGAAAGCTCAGAGAGCCCCTAGAATATGCAACTTCCACATGGAGATGGGTGAACCTGTAGTCTGACAGAAGAGGTTGTATCACCACACCCAACTAGAGTGTGTATGGGTCATCAAGGTGTGGATTTTAAGACTACATAACACAGATGCATTGATCTTAGGGACTCCATTTGTGTCAAACAACCATGTTGGTCAGAAATCCTAGAGAGCCCCTAGAATATGCAACTGCCACATGGAGATGGGTGAACCTGCAGTGTGACAGAAGCAGTTGCATCACCACCCGAACTAGTGTGTGTGTGGGTCATAAAGGTGTGGCTTTTGAGACTACATAACATAGATGCATTGATCTGTAGAAACTCCATTTGTGTCAAACAACCATGGTGGTCAGAAAGCCCAGAGAGCCCCTAGAATATGCACCTGTCACATGGAGATGGGTTAACCTGCAACATGACAGAAGTAGTTGCATCACCCCACCCAACTGGAGTGTGTGTGGGTCATCAAGGTGTGGCTTTTGAGACTAATAATGCAGATGCATTGATCTGTAGGGACTCCATTTGTGTCAAACAACCATGGTGTTCAGAAAGCCTAGAGAGCCCCTAGAATATGCAACTTCCACATGGAGATGGGTGAACCTGTAGTCTGACAGAAGAGGTTGCATCACCACACCCAACTAGAGTGTGTATGGGTCATCAAGGTGTGGATTTTAAGACTACATAACACAGATGCATTGATCTCTAGGGGCTCCATTTGTGTCAAACAACCATGGTGGTCATAAAGCCTAGAGAGCCCCTATGATATGCAACTCCCACATGGAGATGGGTGGACCTGTAGTGTGACAGAAGCAGTTGCATCACCACACCGTACTAGAGTCTGTGTAGGTCATCAAGGTGTGGCTTTTGAGACTACATAACACAGATGCATTGATCTGTAGGGACTCCATTTGTGTCAAACAACCATGGTGGTCAGAAAGCCCAGAGAGGCCCTAGAATATGCAACTCCCACATGGAGATGGGTGAACCTGCAATGTGACAGAAGCAGTTGCATCACCACACCCAACTAGAGTGTGTGTGGGTCATCAAGGTGTGGCTTTTGAGACTACATAACATAGATGCATTGATCTCTAGGGACTCCATTTATGTCAAACAACAATAGTGGTCAGAAAGCCCAGAGAGCCCTAGAATATGCAACTGCCACATGGAGATGGATGAACCTGGAGTGTGATAGAAGCAGTTGCATCACCACACCCAACTGGAGTGTGTGTGGGTCATCAAGGTGTGGCTTTTGAGACTACATAACACATATGCATTGATCTGTAGGGAATCCATTTGTGTCAAACAACCATGGTGGTCAGAAAGCATAGAGAGCCCCTAGAATATGCAACTGCCACATTGAGATGGGTGAACCTGCAATGTGACACAAGCAGTTGCATCACCACACCGAACTGGAGTGTGTGTGGGTCATCAAGGTGTGGCTTTTGAGGCTACATAACACAGATGCATTGATCTGTAGGGACTCCATTTGTGTCAAACAACCATGGTGGTCAGAAAGCCTAGAGAGCCCCTAGAATATGCAACTGTCACATGGACATGGGTGAACCTGCAGCATGACAGAAGTAGTTGCATCACCACACCCAACTGGAGTGTGTGTGGGTCATCAAGGTGTGGCTTTTGAGACTAATAATGCAGATGCATTGATCTGTAGGGACTCCATTTGTGTCAAACAACCATGGTGTTCAGAAAGCCTAGAGAGCCCCTAGAATATGCAACTTCCACATGGAGATGGGTGAACCTGTAGTATGACAGAAGAGGTTGCATCACCACACCCAACTAGAGTGTGTATGGGTCATCAAGGTGTGGATTTTAAGACTACATAACACAGATGCATTGATCTCTAGGGACTCCATTTGTGTCAAACAACCATGTTGGTCAGAAATCCTAGAGAGCCCCTAGAATATGCAACTGCCACATGGAGATGGGTGAACCTGCAGTGTGGCAGAAGCAGTTGCATCACCACACCAAACTAGTGTGTGTGTGGGTCATCAAGGTGTGGCTTTTGAGACTACATAACACAGATGCATTGATCTGTAGAGACTCCATTTGTGTCAAACAACCATGGTGGTCAGAAAGCCCAGAGAGCCCCTAGAATATGCACCTGTCACATGGAGATGGGTTAACCTGCAACATGACAGAAGCAGTTGCATCACCACACCCAACTAGAGTGTGTGTGGGTCATCAAGGTGTGGCTTTTGAAACTACATAACACAAATGCATTGATCTCTAGGGACTCCATTTATGTCAAACAACAATAGTGGTCAGAAAGCCCAGAGAGCCCTAGAATATGCAACTGCCACATGGAGATGGATGAACCTGGAGTGTGATAGAAGCAGTTGCATCACCACACCCAACTGGAGTGTGTGTGGGTCATCAAGGTGTGGCTTTTGAGACTACATAACACATATGCATTGATCTGTAGTGAATCCATTTGTGTCAAACAACCATGGTGGTCAGAAAGCCTAGAGAGCCCCTAGAATATGCAACTGCCACATGGAGATGGGTGAACCTGCAATGTGACAGAAGCAGTTGCATCACCACACCGAACTGGAGTGTGTGTGGGTCATCAAGGTGTGGCTTTTGAGACTACATAACACAGATGCATTGATCTGTAGGTACTCCATTTGTGTCAAACAACCATGGTGGTCAGAAAGCCAGAGAGGCCCTAGAATATGCAACTCCCACATGGAGATGGGTGAACCTGCAATGTGACGGAAGCAGTTGCATCACCACACCCAACTGGAGTTTGTGTGGGTCATCATGGTGTGGCTTTTGAGACTACATAACTCAGATGCATTCATCAGTAGGGACTCCATTTGTGTCAAACAACCATGGTGGTCAGAAAGCCTACAGAGCCCCTAGAATATGTTACTTCCACATGGAGATGGGTGAACCTACAGTCTGACAGAAGAGGTTGCATCACCACACCCAACTAGAGTGTGTATGGGTCATCAAGGTGTGGCTTTTAAGAGTACATAACATAGATGAATTGATCTCTAGGGACTACATTTGTGTCAGACAACCATGGTGGTCAGAAAGCCTAGAGAGCCCCTAGAATACGCAACTGTCACATGGACATGGGTGAACCTGCAGCATGACAGAAGTAGTTGCATCACCACACCCAACTGGAGTGTGTGTGGGTCATCAAGGTGTGGCTTTTGAGACTACATAACACAGATGCATTGATCAGTAGGGACTCCATTTGTGTCAAACAACCATGGTGGTCAGAAAGCCTAGAGAGCCCCTAGAATATGCAACTTCTACATGGAGATGGGTGAACCTGCAGTCTGACAGAAGTGGTTGCATCACCACACCCAACTAGAGTGTGTATGGGTCATCAAGGTGTGGCTTTTAAGACTACATAACACAGATGCATTGATCTCTAGGGACTCCATTTGTGTCAAACAACCATGTTGGTCAGAAATCCTAGAGAGCCCCTAGAATATGCAACTGCCACATGGAGATGGGTGAACCTGCAGTGTGACAGAAGCAGTTGCATCACCACACCAAACTAGTGTGTGTGTGGGTCATCAAGGTGTGGCTTTTGAGACTACATAACATAGATGCATTGATCTGTAGAGACTCCATTTGTGTCAAACAACCATGGTGGTCAGAAAGCCCAGAGAGCCCTTGGAATATGCACCTGTCACATGGAGATGGGTTAACCTGCAACATGACAGAAGTAGTTGCATCACCACACCCAACTGGAGTGTGTGTGGGTCATCAAGGTGTGGCTTTTGAGACTAATAATGCAGATGCATTGATCTGTAGGGACTCCATTTGTGTCAAACAACTATGGTGTTCAGAAAGCCTAGAGAGCCCCTAGAATATGCAACTTCCACATGGAGATGGGTGAACCTGTAGTCTGACATAAGAGGTTGCATCACCACACCCAACTAGAGTGTGTATGGGTCATCAAGGTGTGGATTTTAAGACTACATAACACAGATGCATTGATCTCTAGGGGCTCCATTTGTGTCAAACAACCATGGTGGTCAGAAAGCCTAGAGAGCCCCTATGATATGCAACTGCCACAAGGAGATGGCTGGACCTGCAGTGTGACAGAAGCAGTTGCATCACCACACCGTACTAGAGTCTGTGTAGGTCATCAAGGTGTGGCTTTTGAGACTACATAACACAAATGCATTGATCTGTAGGGACTCCAT
The DNA here is from genome assembly GCA_916181665.1 of Avena sativa. Taxonomy (NCBI): domain Eukaryota; kingdom Viridiplantae; phylum Streptophyta; class Magnoliopsida; order Poales; family Poaceae; genus Avena; species Avena sativa. The sequence goes on from OV702289.1 coordinate 329,105,105, forward strand.
TTGTGTCAAACAACCATGGTGGTCAGAAAGCCTGGAGAGCCCCTAGAATATGCAACTGCCACATGGAGATGGTTGAACCTGTAGTGACAGAAGCAGTTGCATCACCACACCCAACTGGAGTGTGTGTGGGTCATCAAGGTGTGGCTTTTGAGACTAAATAACACCGATGTATTGATCTCTAGGGACTCCATTTGTGTCAAACAACCATGGTGGTCAAAAATCCTAGAGAGCCCCTAGAATATGCAACTGCCACATGGAGATGGGTGAACCTGTAGTGTGACAGAAGCAGTTGCATCACCACACCCGACTGGAGTGTGTGTGGGTCATCAAGGTGTGGCTTTTGAGACTACATAACACGGATGCATTGATCTCTAGGGACTCCATTTGTGTCAAACAACCATGGTTGTCAGAAAGCCTAGAGAGCCCCTAGAATTTGCAACTGCCACATGGAGATGGGTGAACCTGTAGTATGACAGAAGCAGTTGCATCACCACACCCAACTGGAGTGTGTGTGGGTCATCAAGGTGTGGCTTTTGACACTACATAACACAGATGCATTGATCTATAGGGACTCCATTTGTATCAAACAACCATGGTGGTCAGAAAGCCTAGAGAGCCCCTAGAATATGCAACTGCCACATGGATATGGGTGAACCTGTAGCGTGATACAAGCAGTTGCGTCACCACACCCAACTAGAGTGTGTGTGGGTCACCAAGGTGTGGCTTTCGAGACAACATAACACATATGCATTGATCTCTAGGGACTCCATTTGTGTCAAACAACCATGGTTGTCAGAAAGCCCAGAGAGCCCCTAGAATTTGCAACTGCCACATGGAGATGGGTGAACCTGCAGTATGATAGAAGCAGTTGCATCACCACACCCAACTGGAGTGTGTGTGGGTCATAAAGGTGTGGCTTTTGAGACTACATAACTCAGATGCATTCATCAGTAGGGACTCCATTTGTGTAAAACAACCATGGTGGTCAGAAAGCCTAGGGAGCCCCTAGAATATGTTACTTCCACATGGAGATGGGTGAACCTACAGTCTGACAGAAGAGGTTGCATCACCACACCCAACTAGAGTGTGTATGGGTCATCAAGGTGTGGCTTTTAAGTGTACATAACATAGATGCATTGATCTCTAGGGACTCCATTTGTGTCAAACAACCATGGTGGTCAGAAAGCCTAGAGAGCCCCTAGAATATGTAACTGCCACATGGAGATGGGTGAACCTGCACTGTGACAGAAGCAGTTGCATCACCACACCCAACTGGAGTGTGTGTGGGTCATCAAGGTGTGGCTTTTGAGACTACATAACACAGATGCATTCATCTGTAGGGACTCAATTTGTGTCAAACAACCATGGTGGTCAGAAAGCCTAGAGAGCCCCTAGAATATGCAACTGCCACATGGAGATAGGTGAACCTGCTGTGTGACAGAAGCAGTTGCATCACCACACCAAACTAGAGTGTGTGTGGGTCATCAAGGTGTGGCTTTTGAGACTATATAACACAGATGTATTGATCTCTAGGGACTCCATTTATGTCAAACAACCATGGTAGTCAGAAAGCCCAGAGAGCCCCTAGAATATGCAAGTGCCACATGGAGATGGATGAACCTGGAGTGTTATAGAAGTAGTTGCATCACCACACCCAGCTAGAGTGTGTGTGGGTCATCAAGGTGTGGCTTTTGAGACTACATAACACATATGCTTTGATCTGTAGGGACTCCATTTGTGTCAAACAACCATGGTGGTCAGAAAGCCAGAGAGGCCCTAGAATATGCAACTCCCACATGGAGATGGGTGAACCTGCAATGTGACGGAAGCAGTTGCATCACCACACCCAACTGGAGTGTGTGTGGGTCATCATGGTGTGGCTTTTGAGACTACATAACTCAGATGCATTCATCAGTAGGGACTCCATTTGTGTCAAACAACCATGGTGGTCAGAAAGCCTACAGAGCCCCTAGAATATGTTACTTCCACATGGAGATGGGTGAACCTACAGTCTGACAGAAGAGGTTGCATCACCACACCCAACTAGAGTGTGTATGGGTCATCAAGGTGTGGCTTTTAAGAGTACATAACATAGATGAATTGATCTCTAGGGACTACATTTGTGTCAGACAACCATGGTGGTCAGAAAGCCTAGAGAGCGCCTAGAATATGTAACTGCCACATGGAGATGGGTGAACCTGCACTGTGACAGAAGCAGTTGCATCACCACACCCAACTGGAGTGTGTGTGGGTCATCAAGGTGTGGCTTTTAAGACTACATAACACAGATGCATTGATCTCTAGGGACTCCATTTGTGTCAAACAACCATGTTGGTCAGAAATCCTAGAGAGCCCCTAGAATATGCAACTGCCACATGGAGATGGGTGAACCTGCAGTGTGACAGAAGCAGTTGCATCACCACACCAAACTAGTGTGTGTGTGGGTCATCAAGGTGTGGCTTTTGAGACTACATAACATAGATGCATTGATCTGTAGAGACTCCATTTGTGTCAAACAACCATGGTGGTCACAAAGCCCAGAGAGCCCCTAGAATATGCACCTGTCACATGGAGATGGGTTAACCTGCAACATGACAGAAGTAGTTGCATCACCACACCCAACTGGAGTGTGTGTGGGTCATCAAGGTGTGGCTTTTGAGACTAATAATGCAGATGCATTGATCTGTAGGGATTCCATTTGTGTCAAACAACTATGGTGTTCAGAAAGCCTAGAGAGCCCCTAGAATATGCAACTTCCACATGGAGATGGGTGAACCTGTAGTCTGACATAAGAGGTTGCATCACCACACCCAACTAGAGTGTGTATGGGTCATCAAGGTGTGGATTTTAAGACTACATAACACAGATGCATTGATCTCTAGGGGCTCCATTTGTGTCAAACAACCATGGTGGTCAGAAAGCCTAGAGAGCCCCTATGATATGCAACTGCCACAAGGAGATGGCTGGACCTGCAGTGTGACAGAAGCAGTTGCATCACCACACCGTACTAGAGTCTGTGTAGGTCATCAAGGTGTGGCTTTTGAGACTACATAACACAAATGCATTGATCTGTAGGGACTCCATTTGTGTCAAACAACCATGGTGGTCAGAAAGCCTGGAGAGCCCCTAGAATATGCAACTGCCACATGGAGATGGTTGAACCTGTAGTGACAGAAGCAGTTGCATCACCACACCCAACTGGAGTGTGTGTGGGTCATCAAGGTGTGGCTTTTGAGACTAAATAACACCGATGTATTGATCTCTAGGGACTCCATTTGTGTCAAACAACCATGGTGGTCAAAAATCCTAGAGAGCCCCTAGAATATGCAACTGCCACATGGAGATGGGTGAACCTGTAGTGTGACAGAAGCAGTTGCATCACCACACCCGACTGGAGTGTGTGTGGGTCATCAAGGTGTGGCTTTTGAGACTACATAACACGGATGCATTGATCTCTAGGGACTCCATTTGTGTCAAACAACCATGGTTGTCAGAAAGCCTAGAGAGCCCCTAGAATTTGCAACTGCCACATGGAGATGGGTGAACCTGTAGAATGACAGAAGCAGTTGCATCACCACACCCAACTGGAGTGTGTGTGGGTCATCAAGGTGTGGCTTTTGACACTACATAACACAGATGCATTGATCTATAGGGACTCCATTTGTATCAAACAACCATGGTGGTCAGAAAGCCTAGAGAGCCCCTAGAATATGCAACTGCCACATGGATATGGGTGAACCTGTAGCGTGATACAAGCAGTTGCATCACCACACCCAACTAGAGTGTGTGTGGGTCACCAAGGTGTGGCTTTCGAGACAACATAACACATATGCATTGATCTCTAGGGACTCCATTTGTGTCAAACAACCATGGTTGTCAGAAAGCCCAAAGAGCCCCTAGAATTTGCAACTGCCACATGGAGATGGGTGAACCTGCAGTATGATAGAAGCAGTTGCATCACCACACCCAACTGGAGTGTGTGTGGGTCATAAAGGTGTGGCTTTTGAGACTACATAACTCAGATGCATTCATCAGTAGGGACTCCATTTGTGTCAAACAACCATGGTGGTCAGAAAGCCTAGGGAGCCCCTAGAATATGTTACTTCCACATGGAGATGGGTGAACCTACAGTCTGACAGAAGAGGTTGCATCACCACACCCAACTAGAGTGTGTATGGGTCATCAAGGTGTGGCTTTTAAGAGTACATAACATAGATGCATTGATCTCTAGGGACTCCATTTATGTCAAACAACCATGGTGGTCAGAAAGCCCAGAGAGCCCTAGAATATGCAACTGCCACATGGAGATGGGTGAACCTGGAGTGTGATAGAAGCAGTTGCATCACCACACCCAACTGGAGTGTGTGTGGGTCATCAAGGTGTGGCTTTTGAGACTACATAACACAGATGCATTCATCTGTAGGGACTCAATTTGTGTCAAACAACCATGGTGGTCAGAAAGCCTAGAGAGCCCCTAGAATATGCAACTGCCACATGGAGATAGGTGAACCTGCTGTGTGACAGAAGCAGTTGCATCACCACACCAAACTAGAGTGTGTGTGGGTCATCAAGGTGTGGCTTTTGAGACTATATAACACAGATGTATTGATCTCTAGGGACTCCATTTATGTCAAACAACCATGGTAGTCAGAAAGCCCAGAGAGCCCCTAGAATATGCAAGTGCCACATGGAGATGGATGAACCTGGAGTGTTATAGAAGTAGTTGCATCACCACACCCAGCTAGAGTGTGTGTGGGTCATCAAGGTGTGGCTTTTGAGACTACAAAACACATATGCATTGATCTGTAGGGACTCCATTTGTGTCAAACAACCATGGTGGTCAGAAAGCCAGAGAGGCCCTAGAATATGCAACTCCCACATGGAGATGGGTGAACCTGCAATGTGACGGAAGCAGTTGCATCACCACACCCAACTGGAGTGTGTGTGGGTCATCATGGTGTGGCTTTTGAGACTAAATAACTCAGATGCATTCATCAGTAGGGACTCCATTTGTGTCAAACAACCATGGTGGTCAGAAAGCCTACAGAGCCCCTAGAATATGTTACTTCCACATGGAGATGGGTGAACCTACAGTCTGACAGAAGAGGTTGCATCACCACACCCAACTAGAGTGTGTATGGGTCATCAAGGTGTGGCTTTTAAGAGTACATAACATAGATGAATTGATCTCTAGGGACTACATTTGTGTCAGACAACCATGGTGGTCAGAAAGCCTAGAGAGCGCCTAGAATATGTAACTGCCACATGGAGATGGGTGAACCTGCACTGTGACAGAAGCAGTTGCATCACCACACCCAACTGGAATGTGTGTGGGTCATCAAGGTGTGGCTTTTGAGACTACATAACACAGATGCATTCATCTGTAGGGACTCAATTTGTGTCAAACGACCATGGTGGTCAGAAAGCCAAGACATCCCCTAGAATATGCAACTGCCACATGGAGATGGATGAACCTGGAGTGTGATAGAAGCAGTTGCATCACCACACCCAGCTAGAGTGTGTGTGGGTCATCAAGGTGTGGCTTTTGAGACTACATAACACATATGCATTGATATGTAGGGACTCCATTTGTGTCAAACAACCATGGTGGTCAGAAAGCCAGAGAGGCCCTAGAATATGCAACTCCCACATGAAGATGGGTGAACCTGCAATGTGCCGGAAGCAGTTGCATCACCACACCCAACTGGAGTGTGTGTGGGTCATCAAGGTGTGGCTTTTGAGACTAAATAACACAGATGCATTCATTAGTAGGGACTCCATTTGTGTCAAACAACCATGGTGGTCAGAAAGCCTAGAGAGCCCCTAGAATATGTTACTTCCACATGGAGATGGGTGAACCTACAGTCTGACAGAAGAGGTTGCATCACCACACCCAACTAGAGTGTGTATGGGTCATCAAGGTGTGGCTTTTAAGAGTACATAACATAGATGCACTGATCTCTAGGGACTCCATTTGTGTCAAACAACCATGGTAGTCAGAAAGCCTAGAGGGCCCCTAGAATATGTAACTGCCACATGGAGATGGGTGAACCTGCACTATGACAGAAGTAGTTGCATCACCACACCCAACTGGAGTGTGTGTGGGTCATCAAGGTGCGGCTTTTGAGACTACATAACACAGATGCATTGATCTGTAGGGACTCCATTTGTGTCAAACAACCATGGTGGTCAGAAAGTCCAGAGAGCCCCTAGAATATGCAACTGCCACATGGAGATGGGTGAACCTGTAGTGTGACAGAAGCAGTTGCATCACCACACCCAACTGGAGTGTGTGTGGGTCATCAAGGTGTGGCTTTTGAGACTATATAACACCGATGTATTGATCTCTAGGGACTCCATTTGTGTCAAACAACCATGGTGGTCAAAAATCCTAGAGAGCCCCTAGAATATGCAACTGCCACATGGAGATGGGTGAACCTGCAATGTTAGAGAAGCAGTTGCATCACCACACCCGACTGGAGTGTGTGTGGGTCATCAAGGTGTGGCTTTGAGACTACATAACACAGATGCATTGATCTCTAGGGACTCCATTTGTGTCAAACAACCATGGTTGTCAGAAAGCCCAGAGAGCCCCCAGAATTTGCAACTGCCACATGGAGATGGGTGAACCTGTAGTATGACAGAAGCAGTTGCATCACCACACCCAACTGGAGTGTGTGTGGGTCATCAAGGTGTGGCTTTTGAGACTACATAACACAGATGCATTCATCTGTAGGGACTCAATTTGTGTCAAACAACCATGGTGGTCACAAAGCCTAGAGAGCCCCTAGAATATGCAACTGCCACATGGAGATGGGTGAACCTGCTGTGTGACAGAAGCAGGTGCATCACCACACCCAACTGGAGTGTGTGTGGGTCATCAAGGTGTGGCTTTTGAGACTACATAACACATATGCATTGATTTGTAGGGACTCCATTTGTGTCAAACAACCATGGTTTTCAGAAAGCCCAGAGAGCCCCCAGAATTTGCAACTGCCACATGGAGATGGGTGAACCTGTAGTATGACAGAAGCAGTTGCATCACCACACCCAACTGGAGTGTGTGTGGGTCATCAAGGTGTGGCTTTTGAGACTACATAACACAGATGCATTCATCTGTAGGGACTCAATTTGTGTCAAACAACCATGGTGGTCAGAAAGCCTAGAGAGCCCCTAGAATATGCAACTGCCACATGGAGATGGGTGAACCTGCTGTGTGACAGAAGCAGGTGCATCACCACACCCAACTGGAGTGTGTGTGGGTCATCAAGGTGTGGCTTTTGAGACTACATAACACATATGCATTGATTTGTAGGGACTCCATTTGTGTCAAACAACCATGGTTGTCAGAAAGCCCAGAGAGCCCCCAGAATTTGCAACTGCCACATGGAGATGGGTGAACCTGTAGTATGACAGAAGCAGTTGCATCACCACACCCAACTGGAGTGTGTGTGGGTCATCAAGGTGTGGCTTTTGAGACTACATAACACAGATGCATTCATCTGTAGGGACTCAATTTGTGTCAAACAACCATGGTGGTCAGAAAGCCTAGAGAGCCCCTAGAATATGCAACTGCCACATGGAGATGGGTGAACCTGTAGTGTGACAGAAGCAGTTGCATCACCACACCCATCTGGAGTGTGTGTGGGTCATCAAGGTGTGGCTTTTGAGACTAAATAACACCGATGTATTGATCTCTAGGGACTCCATTTGTGTCAAACAACCATGGTAGTCAGAAATCCTAGAGAGCCCCTAGAATATGCAACTGCCACATGGACATGGGTGAACCTGCAGTGTGACAGAAGCAGTTGCATCACCCCACCCAGCTGGAGTGTCTGTGGGTCAACAAGGTGTGGCTTTTGAGACTACATAACACAGATGCATTGATCTCTAGGGTCTCCAGTTGTGTCAAACAACAATGGTGGTCAGAAAGCCCAGAGAGGCCCTAGAATTTGCAACTGCCACATGGAGATGGGTGAACCTGCAATGTGACAGAAGCAGTTGCATCACCACACCCAACTGGAGTGTGTGTGGGTCATCAAGGTGTGGCTTTTGAGACTACATAACACAGATGCATTCATCTGTAGGAACTCAATTTGTGTCAAACAACCATGGTGGTCAGAAAGCCTAGAGAGCCCCTAGAATATGCAACTGCCACATGGAGATGGGTGAACCTGCTGTGTGACAGAAGCAGTTGCATCACCACACCCAACTAGAGTGTGTGTGGGTCATCAAGGTGTGGATTTTGAGACTAAATAACACTGATGCATTGATCTCTAGGGACTCCATTTGTATCAAACAACCATGGTGGTCAAAAATCCTAGAGAGCCCCTAGAATATGCAACTGCCACATGGAGATGGGTGAACCTGCAGTGTGACAGAAGCAGTTGCATCACCACACCCGATTGGAGTGTGTGTGGGTCATCAAGGTGTGGCTTTTGAGACTACATAACACAGATGCATTGATCTCTAGGGACTCCATTTGTGTCAAACAACCATGGTTGTCAGAAAGCCCAGAGAGCACCGAGAATTTGCAACTGCCACATGGAGAAGGGTGAACCTGTAGTATGACAGAAGCAGTTGCATCACCACACCCAACTGGAGTGTGTGTGGGTCATCAAGGTGTGGATTTTGAGACTACATAACTCAGATGCATTGATCTGTAGGGACTCCATTTGTGTCAAACAACCATGGTGGTCAGAAAGCCCAGAGAGCCCCTAGAATATGCAACTGCCACATGGAGATGGGTGAACCTGCAGCATGACAAAAGTAGTTGCATCACCACACCAAACTAGAGTGTGTGTGGGTCATCAAGGTGTGGCTTTTGAGACTACATAACACAGATGCATTGATCTCTAGGGACTCCATTTATGTCAAACAACCATGGTAGTCAGAAAGCCCAGAGAGCCCCTAGAATATGTTACTTCCACATGGAGATGGGTGAACCTACAGTCTGACAGAAGAGGTTGCATCACCACACCCAACTGGAGTGTGTGTGGGTCATCAAGGTGTGGCTTTTGAGACTACATAACACAGATGCATTCATCTGTAGGGACTCAATTTGTGTCAAACAACCATGGTGGTCAGAAAGCCTAGAGAGCCCCTAAAATATGCAACTGCCACATGGAGATGGGTGAACCTGCTGTGTGACAGAAGCAGTTGCATCACCACACCAAACTAGAGTGTGTGTGGGTCATCAAGGTGTGGCTTTTGAGACTACATGAAACAGATGCATTGATCTCTAGGGACTCCATTTATGTCAAACAACCATGGTAGTCAGAAAGCCCAGAGAGCCCCTAGAATATGCAAGTGCCACATGGAGATGGATGAACCTAGAGTGTGATAGAAGCAGTTGCATCACCACACCCAGCTAGATTGTGTGTGGGTCATCATGGTGTGGCTTTTGAGACTACATAACACATATGCATTGATCTGTAGGGACTCCATTTGTGTCAAGCAACAATGGTGGTCAGAAAGCCCAGAGAGGCCCTAGAATATGCAACTCCCACATGGAGATGGGTGAACCTGCAATGTGACAGAAGCAGTTGCATCACCACACCCAACTAGAGTTTGTGTGGTTATCAAGGTGTGGCTTTTGAGACTATATAACACCGATGTATTGATCTCCAGGGACTCCATTTGTGTCAAACAACCATGGTGGCAAAAAATCCTAGAGAGCCCCTAGAATATGCAACTGCCACATGGAGATGGGTGAACCTGCAGTGTGACAGAAGCAGTTGCATCACCACACCCAACTAGAGTGTGTGTGGTCATCAAGGTGTGGCTTTTGAGACTACATAACACAGATTCATTGATCTGTAGGGACTCCATTTGTGTTAAACAACCATGGTGGTCAGAAAGCCCAGAGAGCCCCTAGAATATGCAACTGCCACATGGAGATGGGTTAACCTGTAGTGTGACAGAAGCAGTTGCATCACCACACCGAACTGGAGTGTGTGTGGGTCATCAAGGTGTGGCTTTTGAGACTACATAACTCAGATGCCTTGATCTGTAGGGACTCCATTTGTGTCAAAGATCCATTGTGGTCAGAAAGCCCAGAGAGCCCCTAGAATATGCAACTGTCACATGGAGATGGGTGAACCTGCAGCATGACAAAAGTAGTTGCATCACCACACCCAACTGGAGTGTGTGTGGGTCATCAAGGTGTGGCTTTTGAGACTACATAACACATATGCATTCATCAGTAGGGACTCCATTTGTGTCAAACAACCATGGTGGTCAGAAAGCCTAGAGAGCCCCTAGAATATGTTACTTCCACATGGAGATGGGTGAACCTACAGTCGGACAGAAGAGGTTGCATCACCACACCCAACTAGAGTGTGTATGGGTCATCAAGGTGTGGCTTTTAAGAGTACATAACATAGATGCATTGATATCTAGGGACTCCATTTGTGTCAAACAACCATGGTGGTCAGAAAGCCTAGAGAGCCCCTAGAATATGTAACTGCCACATGGAGATGGGTGAACCTGCACTGTGACAGAAGCAGTTGCATCACCACACCCAACGGGAGTTTGTGTGGGTCATCCAAGTGTGGCTATTGAGAATACATAACACAGATGCATTCATTTGTAGGGACTCCATTTGTGTCAAACAACCATGGTTGTGAGAAAGCCTAGAGAGCCCATAGAATAATGAACTGCCACATGGAGATGGTGAACCTGGAGTATGAGAGAAGCAGTTGCATCACCACACCCAACTGGAGTGGGTGTGGGTCATCAAGGTGTGGCTTTGGAGACTACATAACACAGATGCATTGATCTCTAGGGACTCAATTTGTGTCAAACAACCATGGTGGTCAGAAAGCCTAGAGAGCTCCTAGAATATGCAACTGCCACATGGAGATGGTGAACCTATAGTGTGACAGAAGCAGTTGCATCACCGCACCAAATTGGAGTGTGTGTGGGTCATCGAGGTGTGGCTTTTGAGACTAAATAACGCAGATGTATTGATCTCTAGGGACTCCATTTGTGTCAAACAACCATGGTGGTCAGAAAGCCTAGAGAGCCCCTAGAATATGCAACCGCCACATGGAGATGGGTGAACCTGCAGTGTGACAGAAGCAGTTGCATCACCACACCCGACTGGAGTGTGTGTGGGTTATCAAGGTGTGGCTTTTGAGACTATATAACATATGCATTGATCTCTAGGGACTCCATTTGTGTCAAACAACCATGGTGGTCAGAAACCCCAGAGAGCCCCTAGAATTTCCAACTGCCACATGGAGATGGCTAAACCTGTAGTATAACAGAAGCAGTTGCATCACCACACCCAACTGGAGTGTGTGTGGGTCATCAAGGTGTGGCTTTTGAGACTACATAACACAGATGCATTCATCTGTAGGGACTAAATTTGTGTCAAACAACCATGGTGGTCAGAAAGTCTAGAGAGCCCCTAGAATATGCAACTGCCACATGGAGATGGGTGAACCTGAAGTGTGACAGAAGCAGTTGCATCGCCACACCCAACTGGAGTGTGTGTGGGTCATCAAGGTGTGGCTTTTGAGACTACATAACTCAGATGCATTGATCTCTAGGTACTCCATTTGTGTCAAACAACCATGGTGGTCTGTTGTTGAATTGGGAACGGCAGTACCTAAAAAGGTTAGATAGAGTGTGGGGACTAGCAGGAAAGCTGTCGACGGCGTCCGCAGGCGAGATTGGATACGAGCGAGCGTAGGAGGACGCAAGAAGTACCCAGGTTCGGGGCCCTAGTGGTGAGGTAAAGCCCCTTCTCCTGCCCGATCTGACTATGTGGAATATACGAGCTATAAGTGCTCCTCGAGCTGTATTCTTTAGCTACTGCCTTAAATGAAATGAGACCAACCCTTTCTACTGAGGCCCTCCCTCTCCTTATATAGGAAGAGAGGCAATGGTCTCACTGGCTAGTCCGACTAGCGGGCCCCATAGGCGGGTCCCAGCCGACTAGTCATCTACAGTACCCGGCATGGTGTGTCACATCGGTGTATGAGCGGTATGGCTGTCGTAGGCACAGTGGATGCCGTGCAAGCCCATCGTCAGCACCGGCCACTGTTCCTCCGTCAGCCACGCCAAGTCTTCGGTATGGGAGGGTGGTTGCCCGTCTTGTCGTTGTACAGGGCGTACCGTGCACTGATACGCACGTCGTCCTGTCTCTCTGATTGGATCCGGCTTCTTGCTGATCCGGCTACCATGCCTTGTCCGGTTGCGTTTGGTCAGCATGACTCAATCCGGCTATTCTGTTTCTTATTCGGGTGGGGTACCCGGGGATCATCCCCCTGACACTAGCCCCCGAGCGCGTGTGGATTCCGCCCTTAGGCGAAATGCGCGCGCGCTCCCTTTGCTTTTCGAATTTTGATCCAGCTGAGCCTGGCGGTTGCGCTACTCGTGACGTCAGTGCTGACGCCGGCCACGTGCGCACACGCCATCATTGCTCTGCGGCGAGCAGCGTAACGTCCTATCGCACGTCGCCTCGGGGAACTGCTGTCCGGCGCTTCGGTTCTCGTCCCAAGATCTTCTGCGCATCCCGTCCTGGCACACGGGATCTAGGCGGCGGTTGGGATGTGGGTCGCCCGGATGCGCGCCACGTGGCCCTGCCGACGGTTGCCCTTCAGATCCTTTAAAGGGGTGCCGCGGGAGAGGCAGTTCTTTTCCTTCGCTCCCCCGCTGCAATCTTTCTCTCCTTCTCGCGCGCTGCTGCTCCTGTGCTCCTGCCTTCTGTGCCGCCCGCTCGCCGCCGTCGACGCTACGGGCCACCGTCACTCCTCCGTTGCCGCTCCTTCTCCTCAGCCGGAAATGTCCGCTGACCACGGAGCCTGGTGCGGCTCCTCCATCACCGAGGATCAGATCGCGAAGTATCGCGCGACCCGCGTCCTCCCGCCGGCGGAGGTGGTGGTGGTGCGGTTGGCGCCGGTTGGGGAAGTGTTGCCGCATCCGGCGGAGGGGGAGCGGATTATCTTCCTCTCGCACCTGGCGCGCGGGTTTGCGCTGCCGCTCCACCCCTTTTTTCTGACTTTTCTGGCCTTCTTCGACCTCCGCCTCCACCACCTCGGCGCCAACGCCATCAGAACGCTGGCGCACTTCATGGCGTTCTGCGAGAGCTACCTCGCGATCCAGCCGGATCTCGAGCTCTTCTGTCGGCTCTTCCGAGTTCAGCCGCAGGTCTAGTACACGAAGGGCCCGCTAGTCGTCTGCGGTGGCGCCTCCATATACTCCCGGTCCCAATCCGGCTACCCGAAGTTCTTGCTCCAGGACACGGTACGGCTGTGGCAGCAGTCGTGTTTTTATGTCAAGAACGTCACCGGCGTCGACCGGATAAACCTGTTGGCCTTCCAAGACGTCGAGTCCAGCCGGCAAAACTGGGACCTCAAGGTCTACGGCGACAAGGCGGAGACGGACGTGATGCTGGCACGCATGCGCTCCCTTGTCACCTGCCAGCTAACCGGTCGGGACATCACCCTTAGCTTGATGTCCCGGCTGATGATGCCGCTCCAGCAGCGGGCGCACAAGATGTGCTTCTACTCCGGCCGGCTGGACCCGACCCGGCTGTCGCGCCATGATCCCCGCTACCACAACTTGAAGGAGTGGTTGTGGACGATCAGCAAGGAGCGGCTGCCGGAGAACTGGAAGTTCAGCCTGGCGCCCTACAGCCGGGAGAACCGCGCACCCCGGGTAAGTTCTTGTAGCCGAAATTTTTGCTTATTCCCTCTGTTATCTCCCTGCTCTGTCTGGCTGACCTTTTGCATTCGCCAGATCTTCTCCTGCATCCTTCGCGAGGAGGGTGACGCTCCTCTCGAGGTGTTCGCGCCGGACTTGCCCGAGCCGCGCTCTCAGCGATCCAGCGAGGAATCGGATAGGGACGGCGATGCCTTCCCCAGCCGGAACGACGAGCCGGTCGCCGACCCGCACGCGGAGGTGCACGAGGAGGAGGATGCTGGGCCGACCACGGAGCCGGCGACGCGCTCCACGGCGGACGGCGAAGCAGGCGGGAGCGGCTCCGGCCATTCTGGCTCCCGCCGGCCTGCGGCGGAGGAGCCGGCTCCGAAGAGGGGCCGGACTAGCGCCCTGCCGCCAAGCCGTCTTGGCCGGAAGAAAGGGCCGCCCCCGATTGTGCCAGGGTACGTTTTTCTCCCTCCCCCCCGGTGCATTATGTTTGTTTTTCCTTGTCCTTGTTTTTCTGACTTTAGCCTGTTTTGCTCTTGTCTTTTCCTCTTTCCCTTTAGCGCACTGGTTTCTTTCGGCGCCACGAGCCCAGCTCAGACGCCAGCCGGGTCGCCGCCTCGTGCCCCGACTGATCCAACCGGCGCCTCCCCTTCCTCTGAGGCGCAGCCTCCTTCTCCTCCTCAAGCCGAGCCGGCTGCCCCCTCCTAGCCGGAGGGTCCCCAGCCGGAAGCGACTCGCTCCCAGCCGGAAGGTTCTTCCGTGGGCGCGCGGGGGGCTACTGGCAAGGAGCTTGTCATGGTAGGAAACGACGACTCCGACGAGGCGCTCGGGGAGGAGTGGCAGACAGCGGTGCTCGCGGCGAAGGAGTCCTTGGCCGTCAACGCCGTGGATGATGACGCCTCCTCCGCTGCTTCGGTGCCGGATCTTGCCGCCACGCTCGAGCTGGCGATCAAGGAGATTCGGCTGCTTGAGGCCACATCCGGTGGAACCCGTAGCCTGGAGCAGAAGCTTGCTGCTGCCAACGGGACCTCCCAGAGTAAGTCCGCCTTATCCGTCTAGCTCTTTTTTTTAATAGTCGTCTTTGTTGCAGCCATCCTCGTGTGTGCTCAGCGCGAGATCGATCGCTTGAAGAAAGCGAACAACCGGCTGAGCAGGTCCAACTCCACGCTGCGCTTGCAGAACAAGGACTGGCACACGCGGGTAGACGGCTTGGAGGCTACCGTCAAGGAGCGCGACGCCTCGCTCGCTAGCCGGGCCGAAGCCTTCTCCCTTCTCGAGGCCCAGAACAAGGACCAAGAGAAGGAGATAAAACGGCTGGCGGTCAAGGAGAAGGCGCTGGTGGATGAGCGGATGCAAGTCGGCCACACTGCCAAAGGTGAGCTCTTTCTTCCGTCTTCTTTTCTTTCCGGATCCGGTAGCCGGATTTGACTCCTCTTTTCTGACAGCCTTTTACCACGGCATAGACCTGCTGGCCTACAACCGGCTGCAGGAGAACTGGCGGGGAGCACAGCTGACGGCTCAGGAGCTTGTCGTCCTTCTTGGCGAGGAGGCCGTGAAGCTTCGTCAGGCGGCGCGGGACATCTTCTCCTTTATGTGGCCGGAGGCTCCGGTTCCGGAGACGATGGCGCAGCTGGCGGCGAAGGTGGGTGAGGTGCCGGCAGCGGTGGACCGGCTGCAGGATCTGGCGGCGCGGGGTGGAGCAGAGATGGCCTTGGCGCGTCTAGAAGATCGATGGAGGATTCCGCGCCGAAGCCGATCTTGCCGCCATCCGCCAAGCCCATTCGGAGCTTCACGGGTCCGCCATCAAGATCGCCGACTACGTGGATCCGGACGAGGTGCTCACCGACTCGGAGTCCCCCGATACTCCGGATGCGGAGTCCTCGGTGCCGCCGTCTGCCAGCGCCGGAGCCGGAATGAGCACTGTGGCTCCGCCCCCACCTCCAGCATCTGCCAGCCAGGAACGCCCCCACGGCAAAGGCCCTGCTGTTTAGCTGTTGCCCCGGGATGCCGGGTGTATTTGTCTTGTTTTTAGGTTATCGTGGAACTTGTCTGTCTGTACCGGCTATCTTTGATGCCAGGTAATTTTCGGGAGATTCGTCTCCCTTTGGCTTGTTAATATTAAATTCTTGAGTCTTTCTTAACTTGTGTCTTGAATTTTCTTTTGATATATTTGCCGGCTCGCTCCGCCTGGCTATCCTCGTCCGGCTACACACTCTTAGCCGGACGAACTACACCTCCAGTGGGGGCGCACCAGCGCACCCACTGGGTGTAGCCCCTGAGATTCGGAGTAGCTGGCGTAGCCAGGTGCTTCGAATCTTCCTTGTTCTTCCCCGCTCTTCTAACTTTATCCGACTGGCCTCGCCCCAGTCGGCTACTTTCGTTGGCTGGACGCCTTCAGCCGGGGGAACCAACCTTCCAGTGGGGGCGCGCGAGCGCACCCACTGGGTGTAGCCCCCGAGATTCGGAGTAGCTGGCGTAGCCAGGTGCTTCGAATCTTTCTTGTCTTTTATTGCTCCCGCCCTTGCCCTCACCTGGGCTCCGAACTGCCAGCTAAACGCCCTTAGTCGGCCAGGAACTACAAGATTCCACTGGGGGCGTGCGAGCGCACCCACTGGGTGTAGCCCCTGAGATTCGGAGCGCTTGATGAAGGAAAGGGCTTCGAATCTTCTTCCCTTCTCCTGAATTCCGACTCGAAGTAGTCGGACAAGAACGCACATATGCATACACATACATCTTCATAGGTTAATAGGTTAGTCCGTCAAATCGTAGCCGGGAAACGGCTTATTTTTTCAAAAACTGGCTTGCTCCTTTCTAGGCACTTAGTCGCTTTCTCGTGTGTTCTGCTGTTTTCGCTGCGTCCTTGCCGGACAGCCGGGTTGCGGTCTGCAGCCAGAATCGAAGAGAGCTGGTAGTACATTATGCACGGTACTAGCGGCTTAGCGACTGGATTGGTTTGAGCTAGTTGCGGGGCCGGGACGCCCGATCTGTCACGCCTCTTCCCAGTTTTTCATGTGGGATGCCTCGGGCTTTTGCTCTTGCTAGCCGGACATCCGGGTTGCGGTCTATAGCTGAGACGAAGAGTGGGCCTCTGACATCATCGCACACTACTCAGCCGGTTTGTTGGTTTAACAGGCCGGGCCAGCCGGCGAGCCCCTGGGTAGGGGTAGCAGGAGCCGGAAAATTTTAATCGGAGAACAGGTACGCACACATTTCCAGAAGGAGCCCCCGAGATTCTCGTGGGAGTCCGCATTTTCATTTATGAGGTTTTCAGGATACATACACTATTTGGCGACTAGGTGTAAAACGGGCGCAACAGGGCCGCGTTCCAAGGACGTTCGGTCTCCTCGTCCAATTTGTCCATCTTGTTCTTGCGCGGCTGCTGTGCGTCGATGAGGTAGTAAGAGTCGTTGGGCAACGCCCGACTGATGATGAGTGGGCCCTCCCAGGGTGGTGATAGCTTGTGCATGCCCTTCGTGTCTTGCACCAACCGGAGAACCAGGTCACCCTCGCGGAATGCGACTGGGCGAATCCGGCTGGAATGGTAGCGGCGTAGTCGCTGCTGGTACAGGGCGGATCTGGACAGGGCCAGCTCGCGGGCCTCCTCCAGGAGATCTACCCTGTCCTCCCGCGCCTCCTTGTTGGCCTGCTCGTCATAGAGGAGCTTGCGGGGGGAGTCGAATTCGATGTCGGCGGAGAGGACGGCTTCCGATCCATAGACCAGGAAGAATGGCGTGTAGCCGGTTGACCTATTCGGTGTGGTGCGGAGGCTCCACAGCACAGCTGGAAGTTCTTCGATCCAGCATCCGGGTGACCACTCCAACGGCTCGATGAGACGTGGTTTGATGTCGGCTAGCACCAAGCCGTTTGCTCGTTCGACCTGCCCGTTGGACTGTGGATGTGCAACGGAGGCGAGGTCTAGCCGGATGCCCTTGTTGCTGCAAAACCGGGCGAAGGCCCCCTTGGCGAAGTTCGTGCCGTTGTCGGTGATGATGCTATTGGGGTAGCCGAAGCGGTTGGTGATGTCGGTGAAGAAGGTAACCACGGTCGCCCCGTCCAGCTTCCGGATAGGCTTGGTCTCGATCCACTTTGTGAACTTGTCCACCGCTACCAGTCGGTGGGTCATTCCCGCGCGAGCTCGCTTGAAGGGCCTGACCATGTCGAGGCCCCAAACCGCGAAGGGCCAGGTGATCGGTATGGTCTTGAGCACCGAGGTTGGCATGTGCCTGAGCTGCCCAAAGCGTTTGCACCCATTGCACACGCGGACCAGCTGCTCGGCATCCTTGAGGGCGGTGGGCCAATAGAAGCCATGTCGAAACGCCTTGGCGACTATCGCCCTTGACGAAGCGTGGTGCCCGCACTCGCCCTGGTGGATGTCCTTGAGTAGCCGGTAGCCTGTGTCTACGTCGACACATCTTTGGAAGATACCAGATACACTGCGCTTGTATAGCTCGCCGTTTATGATGGTGTATGTGTGCGCGCGGCGTCGGATTTGTCTGGCCTCCACCTCGTCATCTGGGAGCTCATTGTTGTCGATGTAGATCATGAAGGGCTGTGCCCAGGATGGCACTTCCTGGATGACGAGGACGCTCCTGTCCTCTGGGTGTCGGGTGTCTGTGGGCCGTCCGGGTGGGATGTCCTGGGCGGCAGCCCCTGAGCCACTGGGCGAGCTGGAAGCCCCCGGGTCCTGCGAGCCGAAGGGCACCGCCTGGCCGAAGTTGGCACGAGTTTTCTTCTTTGGTGGCTCCACCGGCTCCGCTTCTGCTGCCCCGGCCGCCGAGACGCTCCCTGTCCAGATGATGGAATCTGATTCCGGCGACGGGTTGATGGATGGCTTGCGCAGGTGCTCCAGGGAGACCCCTGGTGGGATGGCCTGCCTGGTGGACCCTATCTTGGAGAGCGCGTCGGCTGCCTCGTTGTTGGTGCGGGGGACGTGATGAAATTCACACCCGTCGAAGGAGGAGCTGAGCTTCTGGATGTGGAACCGGTAGAGGGCCATGTTGGCATCTCTGGCATCCCATTCCCCAAATACTTGTTGTACCACCAGGTCCGAATCGCCGAAGCACAGGATCCGGTTGACGCCAATTTCCTTGGCCAGCCGGAGCCCATGCGCCAGTGCCTCGTATTCGGCTACATTGTTGGAGGCCTTGAAGTGGATCTGCAACACGTACTCCAGCCGGTCTCCCTTGGGCGAGGTGAGCACAATGCTGGCTCCCAAGCCCCCGAGCATCTTCGACCCGTCGAAGTGCATCCTCTAGTGGTCCGAATCTAGACCCGGTCGGAGATACTGGGTCTCAGCCCAGTCGACGAGGAAGTCCGCCATCACCTGTGACTTGATCGTGAGCCGGGGCTCGTACTGGATGGAGTAGGCGGCGAGCTCGATGGCCCATTTGGCGACCCGGCCGGTGGCGTCCTCGTTGCCAATGATTTCCGAAAGGGGTGCAGTGCACACGACCTTGATCGGGTGCTCCTAGAAGTAGTGCTTGAGCTTCTTGCATGCTAGGTACACGCCGTAGAACATCTTTTGGTAGTGGGGGTAGTTCTGCTTGGAGAGGGAGAGAACCTCGCTGAGGTAGTAGACGGGTCTCTGAACTTGCTGAGCCTTGCCTTCCTTGGGGCGCTCCACCACCAGGACGACGCTGACGACCCGGCTGGTGGCTGCTATATAGAGCAACATCAGCTCCTTGCTAGCCGGTGTGGCTAGAACCAGTGCTGTGGACAACATGCGCTTGAGGTCGTGAAACGCGGTGTTGGCCTGCGAGGTCCAGGAGAACTTGTCCATCTTTTTCATCAGCTGGTACAACAAAAGTGCCTTCTCCCCCAGCCGGCTGACGAAACGACTGAGGGAAGCCAGGCATCCGGTGAACTTCTGGACTCCAAGCAGGTCCTTGGGCGGTTGCATCCTTTCGATGGCCGTGATCTTCTCCGGATTTGCCTCGATGCCTCGCTAAGATACGAGGAAACTGAGTAGCTGGCCGGATGGTACTCTGCAGACGCATTTTTCCGGGTTCAGCTTCATCTAGTACTGGCGGAGGTTGCCAAATGTTTCTCGCAGATCCTCGAGGAGGGTGCGCTTTTCCTTGGTCTTGATGACCACGTCATCCACGTAAGCGTGCATGTTTCGGCCTATCTGCGAGTGCAAGCATTTCTGCATATATCGCTGATAGGTGGCGCCTACGTTCTTTAGGCCGAAAGGCATGGTTACATAGCAGAAAGCCCCGTAGGGGGTGATAAATGATGTCTTAATCTGATCAGCCGGGTTTAGCCGGATCTGATTGTATCCGGAATAACAATCTAGAAAAGACATCAAATCACAGCCGGCCGTGGAATCCATGACTTGATCGATATGGGGCAAGGCGAAGGGGTCTTTCGGGCACGCCTTGTTCAGGCTAGTGTAGTCGATACACATGCGCCAGGTCTTGTTCTTTTTCAACACCAAGACTGGGTTCGCCAGCCAGTCCGGGTGGTATACTTCCATGATGAACCCGGCTGTGAGGAGCCAGGTGATCTCGTCACCAATTATCTTTCTCTTTTCTTCTGCGAACCGGCGTAGAGGTTGCTTGACCGGCTTGGCATCCGAACGCACATGAAGTGAGTGCTCGGCAAACTCCCTCGGCACACCTGGCATGTCTTTGGGAGACCATGCGAAGATGTCCTGATTCTCACGGAGGAAGTCGACGAGCGTGCCTTCCTATTTGCTGTTTAAGCCGGCACCAATGGTGACGAGCTTAGTCGGGTCGGAGGGGTCGAGCAGGATCCTCTTCGTCTCCTTTGCCGGTTGGAAGGCTCCTTCTCCAGCCGGTTTGTTGCTAGCCGGGACGTCCTGCTGGGCCATGGCCACATTGCGCATGATCGTGCGCTTTTCTTCGGCTATGATGAGGGCCTCTGCTAGTTTGGAACCGGCTGAGGCGCACTCCATCGATCGCCTGAAGCAGCCAGCGACGGTGATCACGCCGTGGGGTCCTGGCATCTTCGTCTTGAGGTATGCGTAGTGGGGGACGTCCATGAACTTGGCGAGGGCGGGGCGCCCGAGGAGAGCGTGGTAGGAGCTCGTCAAATTTACCACCTCGAACCAGATTGGTTCGCGGCGGAAGTTCTCCTCGGTCCCGAAGATGACGTCCAGCTGGATTTTTCCTAGCGGAGCGCAGGCTGGCCCCGGCAGTATGCCGTGGAACGTCGTGGTAGTCGGGCGCAGGTCGCTTTCGCGAATGCCCAGCTTCTCTAGGGAGGACTGGTAGAGGAGGTTGAGGCTGCTGCCTCCGTCGATGAGGACGCGCGAAAATCGGCAGGTGCGTGCGTTGGAGACGATGAGGGGGTCGAGCACCATGGCGTAGCCCCCGGGATTCAGCAGATGCTCAGGTTGATCTGCCCGGCTCTAGGTGATGGGGGTTTCTGACCAATTCAGGTATTGGGGGACCGGAGAAATGATGGCGTTGACCTCCTTGGAGCGTCGCCTGCGGCTGTGCTTGTCGTCTTGCTCCGTCTCGAAGATGTGCTAGGCGGCATGTGGCTGGGGGTAGCCATTGTTCTTGTTGCTGCCGTTACCATCATTACCGGCTCCCCTAGCCGGTGGTGGGGGTCCACCCGGTGGGCGAGGCGGGAGACGAGGCTGGTTGCCCTGGTCCTTTAGCTGGCGAGTCCAGCTGCAGTTCCGGGTGGTGTGCGTAGCCGGTTTGAAGGGACCGCTATGCCACTTCCACGGGCAGTCAATCATCTGGTCGAAGGTGAGCCGGGGCTTCTGCCTTCTTGTGTCGTTAGCCGGTGCGTCGGGCGCACCCTCTACGGCATTGACCTGCCGCGCGTGGTAGCGAGGCTTCTGTTGCCTGTCCTGGCGGTCCCGGTGGAACCGGTTGTCGTTGCCGTGGCGTCTGGAGGATCCGGCTTCACCAGCCGGATTGCTCGGATGGTCGCGAGCCGGCTCCGTGGGAGTCGGACGGCCTTCCGCGTTTACTCGGAGGGGCTTCTTCATGGCGGCATCTGCCGTGGTGTACTGGTCAGCAACCGTCATGAGCTCCGCCATGGTTTTCGGCTCGTCACACAGTAGCCGATGGCGAAGCATGGTGCCCTCTCGGCATCCTTCGATGAAGAAACCGATGGCTTGGCTCTCCAGGATGCCCTCGCAAGTGTTGCGGAGCTCCGTACACTTGGCGAGGTACTCGCGGTCGGTCTCGCGGTCACCCTGGATGCACAAGGCCAGGTCGCGCAGGCGCCCTGGGCGCTTGTACGTGCCGTTGAAGTTGCGGACGAAAACCTTCTCGAAATTAGGCCAGGCGTTGATGCTATTGGGCGCGAGGCTATTGAGCCAGGTCCTTGCCGACCCGGTTAGCATGAGAGGGACGTAACGCACGGCTGTGCGCTTGTTCCCGTGGGCGATGCCGACTGCCGTGGCGTACTCGGTCAACCAATCTTCCGGCTTCATGTTGCTGCCGTACTTGGGGGTGTCCCTGGGAAGGGAGAATTTATCCTGAAATGGCTCGTTCCGGATGCGGGGTCCGAAACAAACTGGTCCGGTAGAATCTTCCTCCTCCGTGACGCGCGCTTGAGTGAGCAACTCGATGCGGTCACGGGCATCCGGACAATCCGGGTTGGGCGCGCCCACCCGACCCGAGAGGCGGGAACCGGCTGGTCTGGGTGCTCCGGCTGGTGGTGGGAGAGGTGGCGGGTTGCTGTTGACTGTCTGCTCCTGGCGCGGCTGGCCCCTGTTGTCGGAGCTGTGACGCCTACTGCGGGCCCTAGCCGGCTGAGGGGAGGACGCCTGCTGCGTGTCACGTGGTGCGCCCTTGCTGTTGGCGGGTAGCCTGCTTCCTCTGGAGTAGCTAAGGTCCTCCTGCGTCTGCCGGTTGGCGCCGGCCTGCTCGTCCGCGACGCGGAGGAGCTCCTTGACGCGAGCGTGCTGGCGGGCTCGCTCCTCACCCTCCAGGCTGGGTAGTTCTTCTGCTGCGGCTCGCGCCGCGCGCAAGTTCTTGATGGGCGTGCTGTAGGTGGGCCACGTAGGGGCAGGCGCGGGATCCGGTTCTCCGTCCTTCACCATCCTGCCGCCTAGCTCACCGCCTCGTCGTCGTACCTGGCCGGGCCGGCTCGGCTCCATGGTAGCCAGGGTGAGACCGTGCGCGCGGTCATACTCGCGCCTAGCGATCTCCAGCTGCTTGCGGGCTGCTGCCAGCTCCATAGCCTCCTGGAGGAGGATCTGTCTCTCCATGGTGAAGTTGGCCTCCTTCTCCTCCGGGTTGTCCCCGAGGTTAACCGGCGTCAGGAGCCGATCAATGGCATCCTCGACCGGGTTCCGAGGCTGCGAGGGAGCGGAAGTTCCGACCTCGTCCACGCCTCGGTCCCGCGGCCGGCGGGGCTGCGAGATGGATCCAGCCATCATGACCTCCACACCGCGAGGTGCGGCGGAGGTGCCGCCGCTTGAGCATGGCGGCCCCGCGACAGAGACGATTTCCCTAGGGAAACACTCCGGGATGGTGGCGATGTAGACGGGGAGATCGCCGAATATCAGAACGGTCCCATTTGCCGGGAAGGAAGTTCCGGCAAAGCAGGAGGCGTTGTCGATGACGCAGTCGGACCTGCCGAGCGTGAGCACCAGGCCGGAGGCCACGCGCATGGATACGAGCGTGAGCACCAGAGCGTTGTTGAAGACTTGGGGACTAACAGGAAAGCTGTCGACGGCGTCCGTAGGCGAGATTGGATACGAGCGAGCGTAGCGGGACGCAAGAAGTACCCAGGTTCGGGGCCCTCGTGGTGAGGTAAAGCCCCTACTCCTGCCTGATCTGACTATGTGGAATATACGAGCTACAAGTGCTCCTCGAGCTGTATTCTTTAGCTACTGCCTTAAATGAACTGAGACCAACCCTTTCTACTGAGGCTCCCCTCTCCTTATATAGGAAGAGAGGCAAGGGTCTCACTGGCTAGTCCGACTGGCGGGCCCCACAGGCGGGTCCCAGCCGACTAGTCATCTATAATACCCGGCATGGTGTGTCACATTGGTGTATGAGCGGTATGGCTGTCGTAGGCACAGTGGACGCCGTGTGAGCCCGTCGTCAGCACCGGCCACTGTTCCTCCGTCAGCCACGCCATGTCTTCGGTATGGGCGGGTGGTTACCCGTCTTGTCTTTTTACAGGGCGTACCGTGCACTGATACGCACGTCGTCCTGTCTCTCTGATTAGATCCGGCTTCTTGCTGATCCGGCTACCATGCGGTAGTCGGCCTGTCTTGCCTTGTCCGGCTGCGTCTCGTCAGCCGGACTCGATCCGGCTATTCTGTTTCTTATTCGGGTGGGGTACCCGGGGATCATCCCCCTGACATGGTCAGAATGCCAGAGAGCCCCTAGAATATGCAACTGCCACATGGAGATGGTGAACCTGGAGTGTGACAGAAGCAGTTGAATCACCACACCGAACTAGAGTGTGTGTGGGTCATCAAGGTGTGGCTTTTGAGACTACATAACACAGATGCAATGATCTCTAGGTACTCCATTTGTGTCAATCAACCATGGTGGTCAGAAAGCCCAAAGAGCCCCTAGAATATGCAACTGCCACATGGAGATGGGTGAACCTGCAGTGTGACAGAAGCAGTTGCATCACCACACCCAACTGGAGTGTGTGTGGGTCATAAAGGTGTGGCTTTTGAGACTACATAACATAGATGCATTGATCTCTAGGGACTCCATTTGTGTCAAACAACCATGGTGGTCAGAAAGCCCAATGAGCCCTTAGAATATGCACCTGCCACATGGAGATGGGTCAACCTGCAGTATGATAAAAGTAGTTGCATCACCACACCCGACTGGAGTGTGTGTGGGTCATCAATGTGTGGCTTTTGAGACTACATAACACAGATGCATTCATCTGTAGGGACTCAATTTGTGTCAAACAACCATGGTGGTCAGAAAGCCTAGAGAGCCCCTAGAATATGGAACCGCCACATGGAGATGGCTGAACCAACAGTGTGACAGAAGCAGTTGCATCACCACAGCCAACTGGACTGTGTGTGGGTCATCAAGGTGTGGCTTGTGAGACTACATAACACAGATGCATTGATCTCTAGGGACTCCATTTGTGTCAAACAACCATGGTGCTCAGAAAGCCCAGAGATCCCCTAGAATATGCACCTGCCACATGGAGATGGGTCAACTTGCAGTATGATAGAAGTAGTTGCATCACCACAGCCAACTGGAGTGTGTGTGGGTCATCAAGGTGTGGCTTTTGAGACTACATAACACAGATGCATTGATCTCTAGGGACTCCATTTGTGTCAAACAGCCATGGTGGTCAGAAAGCCTAGAGAGCCCCTAGAATATGCAACTGCCACATGGAGATGGGTGAACCAACAGTGTGACAGAAGCAGTTGCATCACCACACCCAGCTGGAGTGTGTGGGTCATCAAGGTGTGGATTTTGAGACTACATAACACAGATGCAATGATATCTAGGGACTCCATTTGTGTCAGTCAACCATGGTGGTTAGAAAGCCCATAGAGCCCCTAAAATATGCAACTGCCACATGGAGATGGGTGAACCTGCAGTGTGACAAAAGCAGTTGCGTCACCTCACCCAATTGGAGTGTGTGTGGGTCATCAAGGTGTGGATTTTGAGACTAGATAACATAGATGCATTGATCTCTAGGGACTCCATTTGTGTCAAACAACCATGGTGGTCAGAAAGCCCAAAGAGCCCCTAGAATATGCACCTGCCACATGGAGATGGGTCAACCTGCAGTATGATAGAAGTAGTTGCATCACCACACCCGACTGGAGTGTGTGTGGGTCATCAAAGTGTGGCTTTTGAGACTACATAACACAGATGCATTCATCTGTAGGGACTCGATTTGTGTCAAACAACCATGGTGGTCAGAAAGCCTAGAGAGCCCCTAGAATATGCAACCGCCACATGGAGATGGCTGAACCAACAGTGTGACAGAAGCAGTTGCATCACCACACCCAACTGGAGTGTGTGTGGGTCATCAAGGTGTGGCTTTTGAGACTACATAACACAGATGCATTGATCTCTAGGGACTCAATTTGTGTCAAACAACCATGGTGGTCAGAAAGCCTAGAGAGCCCCTAGAATATGCAACTGCCACATGGAGATGGGTGAACCTACAGTGTGACAGAAGAAGTTGCATCACCACACCCAAATGGAGTGTGTGTGGGTCATCAAGGTGTGGGTTTTGAAACTACATAACACAGATGCATTGATCTATAGGGTCTCCATTTGTGTCAAACAACCATGGTGGTCAAAAAGCCTAGAGAGCCCCTAGAATATGCATCTGCCACATGGAGATGGTGAACCTGGAGTGTGACAGAAGCAGTTGAATCACCACACCCAACTGGAGTGTGTGTGGGTCATCAAGGTGTGGATTTTGAGACTACATAACACAGATGCATTGGTCTGTAGGGACTCAATTTGTGTCAAACAACCATGGTGGTCAGAAAGCCTAGAGAGCCCCTAGAATATGCAACTGCCACATGGAGATGGGTGAACCTGCAGTGTGACAGAAGCAGTTGCATCACCACAGCCAAATGGAGTGTGTGTGGGTCATCAAGGTGTGGCTTTTGAGACTACATAACACAGAAGCCTTGATCTATTGGGACTCCATTTGTGTCAAACAATCATGGTGGTCAAAAAGCCCAGAGAGCCCCTAGAATATGCAACTGCCACATGGAGATGGTGAACCTGGAGTGTGACAGAAGCAGTTGAATCACCACACCGAACTAGAGTGTGTGTGGGTCATCAAGGTGTGGCTTTTGAGACTACATAACACAGATGCATTGATCTCTAGGTACTCCATTTGTGTCAATCAACCATGGTGGTCAGAAAGCCCAAAGAGCCCCTAGAATATGCAACTGCCACATGGAGATGGGTGAACCTGCAGTGTGACAGAAGCAGTTGCATCACCACACCCAACTGGAGTGTGTGTGGGTCATAAAGGTGTGGCTTTTGAGACTACATAACATAGATGCATTGATCTCTAGGGACTCCATTTGTGTCAAACAACCATGGTGGTCAGAAAGCCCAATGAGCCCTTAGAATATGCACCTGCCACATGGAGATGGGTCAACCTGCAGTATGATAAAAGTAGTTGCATCACCACACCCGACTGGAGTGTGTGTGGGTCATCAATGTGTGGCTTTTGAGACTACATAACACAGATGCATTCATCTGTAGGGACTCAATTTGTGTCAAACAACCATGGTGGTCAGAAAGCCTAGAGAGCCCCTAGAATATGGAACCGCCACATGGAGATGGCTGAACCAACAGTGTGACAGAAGCAGTTGCATCACCACAGCCAACTGGAGTGTGTGTGGGTCATCAAGGTGTGGCTTTTGAGACTACATAACACAGATGCATTGATCTCTAGGGACTCCATTTGTGTCAAACAACCATGGTGCTCAGAAAGCCCAGAGATCCCCTAGAATATGCACCTGCCACATGGAGATGGGTCAACTTGCAGTATGATAGAAGTAGTTGCATCACCACAGCCAACTGGAGTGTGTGTGGGTCATCAAGGTGTGGCTTTTGAGACTACATAACACAGATGCATTGATCTCTAGGGACTCCATTTGTGTCAAACAGCCATGGTGGTCAGAAAGCCTAGAGAGCCCCTAGAATATGCAACTGCCACATGGAGATGGGTGAACCAACAGTGTGATAGAAGCAGTTGCATCACCACACCCAGCTGGAGTGTGTGGGTCATCAAGGTGTGGATTTTGAGACTACATAACACAGATGCAATGATCTCTAGGGACTCCATTTGTGTCAGTCAACCATGGTGGTCAGAAAGCCCATAGAGCCCCTAAAATATGCAACTGCCACATGGAGATGGGTGAACCTGCAGTGTGACAAAAGCAGTTGCGTCACCTCACCCAATTGGAGTGTGTGTGGGTCATCAAGGTGTGGATTTTGAGACTAGATAACATAGATGCATTGATATCTAGGGACTCCATTTGTGTCAAACAACCATGGTGGTCAGAAAGCCCAAAGAGCCCCTAGAATATGCACCTGCCACATGGAGATGGGTCAACCTGCAGTATGATAGAAGTAGTTGCATCACCACACCCGACTGGAGTGTGTGTGGGTCATCAAAGTGTGGCTTTTGAGACTACATAACACAGATGCATTCATCTGTAGGGACTCGATTTGTCTCAAACAACCATGGTGGTCAGAAAGCCTAGAGAGCCCCTAGAATATGCAACCGCCACATGGAGATGGCTGAACCAACAGTGTGACAGAAGCAGTTGCATCACCACACCCAACTGGAGTGTGTGTGGGTCATCAAGGTGTGGCTTTTGAGACTACATAACACAGATGCATTGATCTCTAGGGACTCAATTTGTGTCAAACAACCATGGTGGTCAGAAAGCCTAGAGAGCCCCTAGAATATGCAACTGCCACATGGAGATGGGTGAACCTACAGTGTGACAGAAGAAGTTGCATCACCACACCCAAATGTAGTGTGTGTGGGTCATCAAGGTGTGGGTTTTGAAACTACATAACACAGATGCATTGATCTATAGGGTCTCCATTTGTGTCAAACAACCATGGTGGTCAAAAAGCCTAGAGAGCCCCTAGAATATGCAACTGCCACATGGAGATGGTGAACCTGGAGTGTGACAGAAGCAGTTGAATCACCACACCCAACTGGAGTGTGTGTGGGTCATCAAGGTGTGGATTTTGAGACTACATAACACATATGCATTGATCTGTAGGGACTCAATTTGTGTCAAACAACCATGGTGGTCAGAAAGCCTAGAGAGCCCCTAGAATATGCAACTGCCACATGGAGATGGGTGAACCTGCAGTGTGACAGAAGCAGTTGCATCACCACAGCCAAATGGAGTGTGTGTGGGTCATCAAGGTGTGGCTTTTGAGACTACATAACACAGAAGCCTTGATCTATTGGGACTCCATTTGTGTCAAACAATCATGGTGGTCAAAAAGCCCAGAGAGCCCCTAGAATATGCAACTGCCACATGGAGATGGTGAACCTGGAGTGTGACAGAAGCAGTTGAATCACCACACCCAACTAGAGTGTGTGTGGGTCATCAAGGTGTGGCTTTTGAGACTACATAACACAAATGCATTGATCTCTAGGTACTCCATTTGTGTTAATCAACCATGGTGGTCAGAAAGGACAAAAAGCCCCTAGAATATGCAGCTGCCACATGGAGATGGGTGAACCTGCAGTGTGACAGAAGCAGTTGCATCACCACACCCAACTGGAGTGTGTGTGGGTCATCAAGGTGTGGCTTTTGAGACTACATAACATAGATGCATTGATCTCTAGGGACTCCATTTGTGTCAAACAACCATGGTGGTCAGAAAGCCCAATGAGCCCTTAGAATATGCACCTGCCACATGGAGATGGGTCAACCTGCAGTATGATAAAAGTAGTTGCATCACCACACCCGACTGGAGTGTGTGTGGGTCATGAATGTGTGGCTTTTGAGACTACATAACACAGATGCATTCATCTGTAGGGACTCAATTTGTGTCAAACAACCATGGTGGTCAGAAAGCCTAGAGAGCCCCTAGAATATGGAACCGCCACATGGAGATGGCTGAACCAACAGTGTGACAGAAGCAGTTGCATCACCACAGCCAACTGGAGTGTGTGTGGGTCATCAAGGTGTGGCTTTTGAGACTACATAACACAGATGCATTCATCTGTAGGGACTCAATTTGTGTCAAACAACCATGGTGGTCAGAAAGCCTAGAGAGCCCCTAGAATATGAAACTGCCACATGGAGATGGGTGAACCAACAGTGTGACAGAAGCAGTTGCATCACCACACCCAGCTGGAGTGTGTGTGGGTCATCAAGGTGTGGCTTTTGAGACTACATAACACAGATGCAATGATCTCTAGGGACTCCATTTGTGTCAATCAACCATGGTGGTCAGAAAGCCCATAGAGCCCCTAAAATATGCAACTGCCACATGGAGATGGGTGAACCTGTAGTGTGACAGAAGCAGTTGCATCACCTCACCCAATTGGAGTGTGTGTGGGTCATCAAGGTGTGGCTTTTGAGACTACATAACATAGATGCATTGATCTCTAGGGACTCCATTTGTGTCAAACAACCATGGTGGTCAGAAACCCCAAAGAGCCCCTAGAATATGCACCTGCCACATGGAGATGGGTCAACATGCAGTATGATAGAAGTAGTTGCATCACCACACCCGACTGGAGTGTGTGTGGGTCATCAAAGTGTGGCTTTTGAGACTACATAACACAGATGCATTCATCTGTAGGGACTCGATTTGTGTCAAACATCCATGGTGGTCAGAAAGCCTAGAGGGCCCCTAGAATATGCAACCGCCACATGGAGATGGCTGAACCAACAGTGTGACAGAAGCAGTTGCATCACCACACCCAACTGGAGTGTGTGTCGGTCATCAAGGTGTGGCTTTTGAGACTACATAACACAGATGCATTGATCTCTAGGGACTCAATTTGTGTCAAACAACCATGGTGGTCAGAAAGCCTAGAGAGCCCCTAGAATATGCAACTACCACATGGAGATGGGTGAACCTGCAGTGTGACAGAAGAAGTTGCATCACCACACCCAAATGGAGTGTGTGTGGGTCATCAAGGTGTGGCTTTTGAAACTACATAACACAGATGCATTGATCTATAGGGACTCCATTTGTGTCAAACAACCATGGTGGTCAAAAAGCCCAGAGAGCCCCTAGAATATGCAACTGCCACATGGAGATGGTGAACCTGGAGTGTGACAGAAGCAGTTGAATCACCACACCCAACTGGAGTGTGTGTGGGTCATCAAGGTGTGGATTTTGAGACTACATAACACAGATGCATTGATCTGTAGGGACTCAATTTGTGTCAAACAACCATGGTGGTCAGAAAGCCTAGAGAGCCCCTAGAATATGCAACTGCCACATGGAGATGGGTGAACCTGCAGTGTGACAGAAGCAGTTGCATCACCACACCCAAATGGAGTGTGTGTGGGTCATCAAGGTGTGGATTTTGAGACTACATAACACAGAAGCCTTGATCTATAGGGACTCCATTTGTGTCAAACAACCATGGTGGTCAAAAAGCCCAGAGAGCCCCTAGAATATGCAACTGCCACATGGAGATGGTGAACCTGGAGTGTGACAGAAGCAGTTGAATCACCACACCCAACTAGAGTGTGTGTGGGTCATCAAGGTGTGGCTTTTGAGACTACATAACACAGATGCATTGATCTCTAGGTACTCCATTTGTGTTAATCAACCATGGTGGTCAGACAGGCCAAAGAGCCCCTAGAATATGCAACTGCCACATGGAGATGGGTGAACCTGCAGTGTGACAGAAGCAGTTGCATCACCACACCCAACTGGAGTGTGTGTGGGCCATCAAGGTGTGGCTTTTGAGACTACATAACATAGATGCATTGATCTCTAGGGACTCCATTTGTGTCAAACAACCCTGGTGGTCAGAAAGCCCAATGAGCCCTTAGAATATGCACCTGCCACATGGAGTTGGGTCAACCTGCAGTATGATAAAAGTAGTTGCATCACCACACCCGACTAGAGTGTGTGTGGGTCATCAATGTGTGGCTTTTGAGACTACATAACACAGATGCATTGATCTATAGGGACTCAATTTGTGTCAAACAACCATGGTGGTCAGAAAGCCTAGAGAGCCCCTAGAATATGGAACCGCCACATGGAGATGGCTGAACCTGTAGTGTGACAGAAGCAGTTGCATCACCACAGCCAACTGGAGTGTGTGTGGGTCATCAAGGTGTGGCTTTTGAGACTACATAACACAGATGCATTGATATCTAGGGACTCCATTTGTGTCAAACAACCATGGTGGTCAGAAAGCCCAGAGAGCCCCTAGAATATGCACCTGCCACATGGAGATGGGTCAACCTGCAGTATGATAGAAGTAGTTGCATCACCACACCCAACTGGAGTGTGTGTGGGTCATCAAGGTGTGGCTTTTGAGACTACATAACACAGATGCATTCATCTGTAGGGACTCAATTTGTGTCAAACAACCATGGTGGTCAGAAAGCCTAGAGAGCCCCTAGAATATGCAACTGCCACATGGAGATGGGTGAACCAATAGTGTGACAGAAGCAGTTGCATCACCACACCCAGCTGGGGTGTGTGTGGGTCATCAAGGTGTGGCTTTTGAGACTACATAACACAGATGCAATGATCTCTAGGGACTCCATTTGTGTCAATCAACCATGGTGGTCAGAAAGCCCATAGAGCCCCTAAAATATGCAACTGCCACATGGAGATGGGTGAACCTGCAGTGTGACAGAAGCAGTTGCATCACCTCACCCAATTGGAGTGTGTTTGGGTCATCAAGGTGTGGCTTTTGAGACTACATAACATAGATGCATTGATCTCTAGGTAC
Source organism: Avena sativa (assembly GCA_916181665.1). Lineage (NCBI taxonomy): Eukaryota > Viridiplantae > Streptophyta > Magnoliopsida > Poales > Poaceae > Avena > Avena sativa. The sequence goes on from OV702289.1 coordinate 329,137,136, forward strand.
TCCATTTGTGTTAATCAACCATGGTGGTCAGAAAGGCCAAAGAGCCCCTAGAATATGCACCTGCCACATGGAGATGGGTCAACCTGCAGTATGATAGAAGTAGTTGCATCACCACACCCGACTGGAGTGTGTGTGGGTCATCAAAGTGTGGCTTTTGAGACTACATAACACAGATGCATTCATCTGTAGGGACTCGATTTGTGTCAAACAATCATGGTGGTCAGAAAGCCTAGAGAGCCCCTATAATATGCAACCGCCACATGGAGATGGCTGAACCAACAGTGTGACAGAACCAGTTGCATCACCACACCCAACTAGAGTGTGTGTGGGTCATCAAGGTGTAGCTTTTGAGACTACATAACACAGATGCATTGATCTCTAGGGACTCAATTTGTGTCAAACAACCATGGTGGTCAGAAAGCCTAGAGAGCCCCTAGAATATGCAACTGCCACATGGAGATGGGTGAACCTGTAGTGTGACAGAAGAAGTTGCATCACCACACCCAAATGGAGTGTGTGTGGGTCATCAAGGTGTGGCTTTTGAAACTACATAACACAGATGCATTGATCTATAGGGAATCCATTTGTGTCAAACAAACATGGTGGTCAAAAAGCCCAGAGAGCCCCTAGAATATGCAACTGCCACATGGAGATGGTGAACCTGGAGTGTGACAGAAGCAGTTGAATCACCACACCCAACTGGAGTGTGTGTGGGTAATCAAGGTGTGGATTTTGAGACTACATAACACAGATGCATTGATCTGTAGGGACTCAATTTGTGTAAAACAACCATGGTGGTCAGAAAGCCTAGAGAGCCCCTAGAATATGCAACTGCCACATGGAGATGGGTGAACCTGCAGTGTGAGAGAAGCAGTTGCATCACCACACCCAAATGGAGTGTGCGTGGGTCATCAAGGTGTGGATTTTGAGACTACATAACACAGAAGCCTTGATCTATAGGGACTCCATTTGTGTCAAACAGCCATGGTGGTCAAAAAGCCCAGAGAGTCCCTAGAATATGCAACTGCCACATGGAGATGGTGACCCTGGAGTGTGACAGAAGCAGTTGAATCACCACACCCAACTAGAGTGTGTGGGTCATCAAGGTGTAGCTTTTGAGACTACATAATACAGATGCATTGATCTCTAGGGACTCAATTTGTGTCAAACAACCATGGTGGTCAGAAAGCCTAGAGAGCCCCTAGAATATGCAACCGCCACATGGAGATGGCTGAACCAACAGTGTGACAGAACCAGTTGCATCACCACACCCAACTAGAGTGTGTGTGGGTCATCAAGGTGTAGCTTTTGAGACTACACAACACAGATGCATTGATCTCTAGGGACTCAATTTGTGTCAAACAACCATGGTGGTCAGAAAGCCTAGAGAGCCCCTAGAATATGCAACTGCCACATGGAGATGGGTGAACCTGTAGTGTGACAGAAGAAGTTGCATCACCACACCCAAATGGAGTGTGTGTGGGTCATCAAGGTGTGGCTTTTGAAACTACATAACACAGATGCATTGATCTATAGGGACTCCATTTGTGTCAAACAACCATGGTGGTCAAAAAGCCCAGAGAGCCCCTAGAATATGCAACTGCCACATGGAGATGGTGAACCTGGAGTGTGACAGAAGCAGTTGAATCACCACACCCAACTGGAGTGTGTGTGGGTCATCAAGCTGTGGATTTTGAGACTACATAACACAGATGCATTGATCTGTAGGGACTCAATTTGTGTAAAACAACCATGCTCGTCAGAAAGCCTAGAGAGCCCCTAGAATATGCAACTGCCACATGGAGATGGGTGAACCTGCAGTGTGAGAGAAGCAGTTGCATCACCACACCCAAATGGAGTGTGCGTGGGTCATCAAGGTGTGGATTTTGAGACTACATAACACAGAAGCCTTGATCTATAGGGACTCCATTTGTGTCAAACAACCATGGTGGTCAAAAAGCCCAGAGAGTCCCTAGAATATGCAACTGCCACATGGAGATGGTGAACCTGGAGTGTGACAGAAGCAGTTGAATCACCACACCCAACTAGAGTGTGTGTGGGTCATCAAGGTGTGGCTTTTGAGACTACATAACACAGATTCATTGATCTCTAGGTACTCCATTTGTGTTAATCAACCATGGTGGTCAGACAGGCCAAAGAGCCCCTAGAATATGCAACTGCCACATGGAGATGGGTGAACCTGCAGTGTGACAGAAGCAGTTGCATCAGCACACCCAACTGGAGTGTGTGTTGGTCATCAAGGTGTGGCTTTTGAGACTACATAACATAGATGCATTGATCTCTAGGGACTCCATTTGTGTCAAACAACCATGGTGGTCAGAAAGCCCAATGAGCCCTTAGAATATGCACCTGCCACATGGAGATGGGTCAACCTGCAGTATGATAAAAGTAGTTGCATCACCACACCCGACTAGAGTGTGTGTGGGTCATCAATGTGTGGCTTTTGAGACTACATAACACAGATGCATTCATCTGTAGGGACTCAATTTGTGTCAAACAACCATGGTGGTCAGAAAGCCTAGAGAGCCCCTAGAATATGGAACCGCCACATGGAGATGGCTGAACCAACAGTGTGACAGAAGCAGTTGCATCACCACAGCCAACTGGAGTGTGTGTGGGTCATCAAGGTGTGGCTTTTGAGACTACATAACACAGATGCATTGATCTCTAGGGACTCCATTTGTGTCAAATAACCATGGTGGTCAGAAAGCCCAGAGAGCCCCTAGAATATGCACCTGCCACATGGAGATGGGTCAACCTGCAGTATGATAGAAGTAGTTGCATCACCACACCCAACTGGAGTGTGTGTGGGTCATCAAGGTGTGGCTTTTGAGATTACATAACACAGATGCATTCATCTGTAGGGACTGAATTTGTGTCAAACAACCATGGTGGTCAGAAAGCCTAGAGAGCCCCTAGAATATGCAACTGCCACATGGAGATGGGTGAACCAATAGTGTGACAGAAGCAGTTGCATCACCACACCCAGCTGGAGTGTGTGTGGGTCATCAAGGTGTGGCTTTTGAGACTACATAACATAGATGCAATGATCTCTAGGGACTCCATTTGTGTCAATCAACCATGGTGGTCAGAAAGCCCATAGAGCCCCTAAAATATGCAACTGCCACATGGAGATGGGTGAACCTGCAGTGTGACAGAAGCAGTTGCATCACCTCACCCAATTGGAGTGTGTTTGGGTCATCAATGTGTGGCTTTTGAGACTACATAACATAGATGCATTGATCTCTAGGTACTCCATTTGTTTTAATCAACCATGGTGGTCAGAAAGGCCAAAGAGCCCCTAGAATATGCACCTGCCACATGGAGATGGGTCATCCTGCAGTATGATAGAAGTAGTTGCATCACCACACCCGACTGGAGTGTGTGTGGGTCATCAAAGTGTGGCTTTTGAGACTACATAACACAGATGCATTCATCTGTAGGGACTCGATTTGTGTCAAACAACCATGGTGGTCAGAAAGCCTAGAGAGCCCCTAGAATATGCAACCGCCACATGGAGATGGCTGAACCAACAGTGTGACAGAACCAGTTGCATCACCACACCCAACTGGAGTGTGTGTGGGTCATCAAGGTGTAGCTTTTGAGACTACATAACACAGATGCATTGATCTGTAGGGACTCAATTTGTGTCAAACAACCATGGTGGTCAGAAAGCCTGGAGAGCCCCTAGAATATGCAACTACCACATGGAGATGGGTGAACCTGTAGTGTGACAGAAGAAGTTGCATCACCACACCCAAATGCAGTGTGTGTGGGTCATCAAGGTGTGGCTTTTGAAACTACATAACACAGATGCATTGATGTACAGGGACTCCATTTGTGTCAAACAACCATGGTGGTCAAAAAGCCCAGAGAGCCCCTAGAATATGCAACTGCCACATGGAGATGGTGAACCTGGAGTGTGACAGAAGCAGTTGAATCACCACACCCAACTGGAGTGTGTGTGGGTCATCAAGGTGTGGATTTTGAGACTACATAACACAGATGCATTGATCTGTAGGGACTCAATTTGTGTAAAACAACCATGTTGGTCAGAAAGCCTAGAGAGCCCCTAGAATATGCAACTGCCACATGGAGATGGGTGAACCTGCAGTGTGACAGAAGCAGTTGCATCACCACACCCAAATGGAGTGTGTGTGGGTCATCAAGGTGTGGATTTTGAGACTACATAACACAGAAGCCTTGATCTATAGGGAGTCCATTTGTGTCAAACAACCATGGTGGTCAAAAAGCCCAGAGAGTCCCTAGAATATGCAACTGCCACATGGAGATGGTGAACCTGGAGTGTGACAGAAGCAGTTGAATCACCACACTCAACTAGAGTGTGTGTGGGTCATCAAGGTGTGGCTTTCGAGACTACATAACACAGATGCATTGATCTCTAGGTACTCCATTTGTGTTAATCAACCATGGTGGTCAGACAGGCCAAAGAGCCCCTAGAATATGCCACTGCCACATGGAGATGGGTGAACCTGCAGTGTGACAGAAGCAGTTGCATCACCACACCCAACTGGAGTGTGTGTGGGTCATCAAGGTGTGGCTTTTGAGACTACATAACATAGATGCATTGATCTCTAGGGACTCCATTTGTGTCAAACAACCATGGTGGTCAGAAAGCCCAATGAGCCCTTAGAATATGCACCTGCCACATGGAGATGGGTCAACCTGCAGTATGATAAAAGTAGTTGCATCACCACACCCGACTAGAGTGTGTGTGGGTCATCAATGTGTGGCTTTTGAGACTACATAACACAGATGCATTCATCTGTAGGGACTCAATTTGTGTCAACCAACCATGGTGGTCAGAAAGCCTAGAGAGCCCCTAGAATATGGAACCGCCACATGGAGATGGCTGAACCAACAGTGTGACAGAAGCAGTTGCATCACCACGGCCAACTGGAGTGTGTGTGGGTCATCATGGTGTGGCTTTTGAGACTACATAACACAGATGCATTGATCTCTAGGGACTCCATTTGTGTCAAACAACCATGGTGGTCAGAAAGCCCAGAGAGCCCCTAGAATATGCACCTGCCACATGGAGATGGGTCAACCTGCAGTATGATAGAAGTAGTTGCATCACCACACCCAACTGGAGTGTGTGTGGGTCATCAAGGTGTGGCTTTTGAGACTACATAACTCAGATGCATTCATCTGTAGGGTCTCAATTTGTGTCAAACAACCATGGTGGTCAGAAAGCCTAGAGAGCCCCTAGAATATGCAACTGCCACATGGAGATGGGTGAACCAATAACGTGACAGAAGCAGTTGCATCACCACACCCAGCTGGAGTGTGTGTGGGTCATCAAGGTGTGGCTTTTGAGACTACATAACACAGATGCAATGATCTCTAGGGACTCCATTTGTGTCAATCAACCATGGTGGTCAGAAAGCCCATAGAGCCCCTAAAATATGCAACTGCCACATGGAGATGGGTGAACCTGCAGTGTGACAGAAGAAGTTGCATCACCTCACCCAATTGGAGTGTGTTTGGGTCATCATGGTGGGGCTTTTGAGACTACATAACATAGATGCATTGATCTCTAGGGACTCCATTTGTGTCAAACAACCATGGTGGTCAGAAAGCCCAAAGAGCCCCTAGAATATGCACCTGACACATGGAGATGGGTCAACCTGCAGTATGATAGAAGTAGTTGCATCACTACACCCGACTGGAGTGTGTGTGGGTCATCAAAGTGTGGCTTTTGAGACTACATAACACAGATGCATTCATCTGTAGGGACTCGATTTGTGTCAAACAACCATGGTGGTCAGAAAGCCTAGAGAGCCCCTAGAATATGCAACCGCCACATGGAGATGGCTGAACCAACAGTGTGACAGAACCAGTTGCATCACCACACCCAACTGGAGTGTGTGTGGGTCATCAAGGTGTAGCTTTTGAGACTACATAACACAGATGCATTGATCTCTAGGGACTCAATTTGTGTCAAACAACCATGGTGGTCAGAAAGCCTAGAGAGCCCCTAGAATATGCAACTGCCACATGGAGATGGGTGAACCTGTAGTGTGACAGAAGAAGTTGCATCACCACACCCAAATGGAGTGTGTGTGGGTCATCAAGGTGTGGCTTTTAAAACTACATAACACAGATGCATTGATCTATAGGGACTCCATTTGTGTCAAACAACCATGGTGGTCAAAAAGCCCAGAGAGCCCCTAGAATATGCAACTGCCACATGGAGATGGTGAACCTGGAGTGTGACAGAAGCAATTGAATCACCACACCCAACTGGAGTGTGTGTGGGTCATCAAGGTGTGGATCTTGAGACTACGTAACACAGATGCATTGATCTGTAGGGACTCAATTTGTGTAAAACAACCATGGTGGTCAGAAAGCCTAGAGAGCCCATAGAATATGCAACTGCCACATGGAGATGGGTGAACCTGCAGTGTGACAGAAGCAGTTGCATCACCACACCCAAATGGAGTGTGTGTGGGTCATCAAGGTGTGGCTTTTGAGACTACATAACACAGATGCATTCATCTGTAGGGTCTCAATTTGTGTCAAACAACCATGGTGGTCAGAAAGCCTAGAGAGCCCCTAGAATATGCAACTGCCACATGGAGATGGGTGAACCAATAGCGTGACAGAAGCAGTTGCATCACCACACCCAGCTGGAGTGTGTGTGGGTCATCAAGGTGTGGCTTTTGAGACTACATAACACAGATGCAATGATCTCTAGGGACTCCATTTGTGTCAATCAACCATGGTGGTCAGAAAGCCCATAGAGCCCCTAAAATATGCAACTGCCACATGGAGATGGGTGAACCTGCAGTGTGACAGAAGCAGTTGCATCACCTCACCCAATTGGAGTGTGTTTGGGTCATCATGGTGGGGCTTTTGAGACTACATAACATAGATGCATTGATCTCTAGGGACTCCATTTGTGTCAAACAACCATGGTGGTCAGAAAGCCCAAAGAGCCCCTAGAATATGCACCTGCCACATGGAGATGGGTCAACCTGCAGTATGATAGAAGTAGTTGCATCACCACACCCGACTGGAGTGTGTGTGGGTCATCAATGTGTGGCTTTTGAGACTACATAACACAGATGCATTCATCTGTAGGGACTCAATTTGTGTCAAACAACCATGGTGGTCAGAAAGCCTAGAGAGCCCCTAGAATATGCAACCGCCACATGGAGATGGCTGAACCAACAGTGTGATAGAAGAAGTTGCATCACCACATCCAACTGGAGTGTGTGTGGGTCACCAAGGTGTGGCTTTTGAGACTACATAACACAGATGCATTGATCTCTAGGGACTCAATTTGTGTCAAACAACCATGGTGGTCAGAAAGCCTAGAGAGCCCCTAGAATATGCAACTACCACATGGAGATGGGTGAACCTGTAGTGTGACAGAAGCAGTTGCATCACCACGCCCAACTAGACTGTGTGTGGGTCATCAAGGTGTGGCTTTTGAGACTACATAACACATATGCATTAATCTACAGGGACTCCATTTGTGTCAAACAACCATGGTGGTCAAAAAGACCAGAGAGCCCCTAGAATATGCAACTGCCACATAGAGATGGTGAACCTGTAGTGTGACAGAAGCAGTTGAATCACCACACCCAACTAGAGTGTGTGTGGGTCATCGAGGTGTGGCTTTTGACAGTACATAACACAGATGCATTGATCTCTAGGGACTACAATTATGTCAAACAACCATGGTGGTCAGAAAGCCCAGAGAGCCCCTAGAATATGCCACTGCCACATGGAGATGGGTGAACCTGCAGTGTGACAGAAGCAGTTGAATCACCACACCCAACTAGAGTGTGTGTGGGTCATCAAGGTGTGGCTATTGAGACTACATAAGACATATGCATTCATATCTAGGGACTCCATTTGTATCAAACAACCATGGTGGTCCAAAAGCCTAGAGAGCCCCTAGAATATGCAACTGCCACATGGAGATGGGTGTACCTGCAGTGTGACAGAAGCAGTTGCATCACCACACCCAAATGGAGTGTGTGTGGGTCATCAAGGTGTGGCTTTTGAGACTACATAACACAGATGCATTGATCTATAGGGACTCAATTTGTGTCAAACAACCATGGTGGTCAAAAAGCCTAGAGAGCCCCTAGAATATGCAACTGCCACATGGAGATGGTGAACCTGGAGTGTGACAGAAGCAGTTGAATCACCACACCCAACTGGAGTGTGTGTGGGTCATCAAGGTGTGGCTTTTGAGACTACATAACACGGATGCATTGATTTCTAGGGACTCCAATTGTGTCAAACAACCATGGTGGTCAGAAAGCCTAGAGATCCCCCAGAATATGCAACTGCCACATGGAGATGGGTGAACCTGAAGTGTGAAAGAAGTAGTTGCATCATCACACCCAACTGGTGTGTGTGTGGGTCATCAAGGTGTCGCTTTTGAGACTACATAACACAGATGCATTGATCTCTAGGGACTCCATTTGTGTCAAACAACCATGGTGGTCATAATGCCCAGAGAGCCCCTAGAATATGCAACTGCCACATGGAGATGGGTGAACCTGCAGTGTGACAGAAGCAGTTGCTTCACCACACCCAACTGAAGTGTGTGTGGGTCATCAAGGTGTGGCTTTTGAGACTACATAACACGGATGCATTGATCTGTAGGGACTCCATTTGTGTCAAAAAACCATGGTGGTCAGAAAGCCTAGAGAGCCCCTAGAATATGCAACTGCCACATGGAGATGGGTGAACCTGCAGTGTGATAGAAGCAATTGCATCACCACACCCAACTGGAGTGTGTGTGGGTCATCAAGGTGTGGCTTTTGAGACTACATAACACAGATGCATTGATCTGTAGGGAATCCATTTGTGTCAAACAACCATGGTGGTTAGAAAGCCCAAAGAGCCCCTAGAATATGCAGCTGCCACATGGAGATGGTGAACCTGGAGTGTGACAGGAGCAGTTGCATCAACACACCCAACTTGAGTGTGTGTAGGTCATCAAGGTGTGGCTTTTGAGACTATATAACACAGATGCATTGATCTGTAGGGACTCCATTTGTGTCAAACAACGATGGTGGTCAGAAAGCCTAGAGGGCCCCTAGAATATGCAATTGCCACATGGAGATGGGTGAACCTGCAGCATGACAGAAGCAGTTGCATCACCACACCCAACTGGAGTGTGTGTGGCTCATCAAGGTGGGGCTTTTGAGACTACATAACACAACTGCATTGATCTCTAGGGACTCCATTTGTGTCAAACAACCATGGTGGTCAGGAAGCCTAGAGAGCCCCTAGAATATGCAACTGCCACATGGAGATGGGTCAACCTGTAGTGTGACAGAAGCAGTTGCATCACCACGCCGAACTACAGTGTGTGTGGGTCATCAGAGAGTGGCTTTTCAGACTACATAACACAGATGCATTGATCTATAGGGAGTCCATTTTGTCAAACAACCATGGTGGTCAGAATGCCCAAAGAGCCCCTAGAATATGCAACTGCCACATGGAGATGGGTGAACCTGCAGTGTGACAGAAGCAGTTGCATCACCACACCCAACTGGAGTGTGTGTGGGTCATCAAGGTGTGGCTTTTGAGACTACATAACACAGATGCATTGATCTCTAGGGACTCCATTTGTGTCAAGCAACCATGGTGGTCAGAAAGCCCAGAGAGCCCCTAGAATATGCAACTGCCACATGGAGATGGGTGAACCTACAGTATGGTAGAAGCAGTTGCATCACCACACCCAATTGGAGTGTGTGTGGGTCATCAAGGTGTGGCTTTTGAGACTACATAACAAAGATGCATTCATCTGTAGGGACTCAATTTGTATCAAACAACCATGGTGGTCAGAAAGCCTAGAGAGCCCCTAGAATATGGAACTGCCACATGGAGATGGGTGAACCTGCAGTGTGACCGAAGCAGTTGCATCACCACACCCAACTGGAGTGTGTTTGGGTCATCAAGGTGTGGCTTTTGAGACTACATAACACAGATGCATTGATCTCTAGGGACTCCATTTGTGTCAAACAACCATGGTGGTCATAATGCCCAGAGAGCCCCTAGAATATGCAACTGCCACATGGAGATGGGTGAACCTGCAGTGTGACAGAAGCAGTTGCATCACCACACCCAACTGAAGTGTGTGTGGGTCATCAAGGTGTGGCTTTTGAGACTACATAACACGGATGCATTGATCTGTAGGGACTCCATTTGTGTCAAAAAACCATGGTGGTCAGAAAGCCTAGAGAGCCCCTGGAATATGCAACTGCCACATGGAGATGGGTGAACCTGCAGTGTGATAGAAGCAATTGCATCACCACACCCAACTGGAGTGTGTGTGGGTCATCAAGGTGTGGCTTTTGAGACTACATAACACAGATGCATTGATCTGTAGGGAATCCATTTGTGTCAAACAACCATGGTGGTTAGAAAGCCCAAAGAGCCCCTAGAATATGCAGCTGCCACATGGAGATGGTGAACCTGGAGTGTGACAGGAGCAGTTGCATCAACACACCCAACTCGAGTGTGTGTAGGTCATCAAGGTGTGGCTTTTGAGACTATATAACACAGACGCATTGATCTGTAGGGACTCCATTTGTGTCAAACAACGATGGTGGTCAGAAAGCCTAGAGGGCCCCTAGAATATGCAATTGCCAAATGGAGATGGGTGAACCTACAGCATGACAGAAGCAGTTGCATCACCACACCCAACTGGAGTGTGTGTGGCTCATCAAGGTGGGGCTTTTGAGACTACATAACACAACTGCATTGATCTCTAGGGACTCCATTTGTGTCAAACAACCATGGTGGTCAGAAAGCCTAGAGAGCCCCTAGAATATGCAACTGCCACATGGAGATGGGTCAACCTGTAGTGTGACAGAAGCAGTTGCATCACCACGCCGAACTACAGTGTGTGTGGGTCATCAGAGAGTGGCTTTTCAGACTACATAACACAGATGCATTGATCTATAGGGAGTCCATTTTGTCAAACAACCATGGTGGTCAGAATGCCCAAAGAGCCCCTAGAATATGCAACTGCCACATGGAGATGGGTGAACCTGCAGTGTGACAGAAGCAGTTGCATCACCACACCCAACTGGAGTGTGTGTGGGTCATCAAGGTGTGGCTTTTGAGACTACATAACACAGATGCATTGATCTCTAGGGACTCCATTTGTGTCAAGCAACCATGGTGGTCAGAAAGCCCAGAGAGCCCCTAGAATATGCAACTGCCACATGGAGATGGGTGAACCTACAGTATGGTAGAAGTAGTTGCATCACCACACCCTATTGGAGTATGTGTGGGTCATCAAGGTGTGGCTTTTGAGACTACATAACAAAGATGCATTCATCTGTAGGGACTCAATTTGTATCAAACAACCATGGTGGTCAGAAAGCCTAGAGAGCCCCTAGAATATGGAACTGCCACATGGAGATGGGTGAACCTGCAGTGTGACCGAAGCAGTTGCATCACCACACCCAACTGGAGTGTGTTTGGGTCATCAAGGTGTGGCTTTTGAGACTACATAACACAGATGCATTGATCTCTAGGGACTCCATTTGTGTCAAACAACCATGGTGGTCAGAAACCCTAGACAACCCCTAGAATATGCAACTGTGACATGGAGATGGATGAACCACCAGTGTGATAGAAGCAGTTACATCACCACACCCAACTGGAGTGTGTGTGGGTCATCGAGGTGTGGCTTTTGAGACTACATAACACAGATGCATTGATATGTAGGGACTCCATTTGTGTCAAACAACCATGGTGGTCAGAAAGACCAGAGAGCCCCTAGAATATGCAACTGCCACATGGAGATGGGTGAACCTGCAGTGTGACAGAAGCAGTTGCATCACCACACCCAGCTAGAGTGTGTGTGGGTCATCAAGGTGTGTCTTTTGAGACTACATAACACAGATGAATTGATCTCTACGGACTCCATTTGTGCAAACAACCATGGTGATCAGAAAGCCCAAAGAGCCCCTAGAATATGCAACTACCACATGGAGATGGGTGAACCTGCAGTGTGACAGAAGCAGTTGCATCACCACACCCAACAGGAGTGTGTGTGGGTCATCAAGGTGTGGCTTTTGAGACTACATAACACAGATGCATTGACCTGTAGGGATTCCATTTGTGTCAAACAACCATGGTGGTTAGAAAGCCCAAAGAGCCCCTAGAATATGCAGCTGCCACATGGAGATGGTGAACCTGGAGTGTGACAGAAGCAGTTGCATCAACACACCTAACTCAAGTGTGTGTAGGTCATCAAGGTCTGGCTTTTGAGACTACATAACACATATGCATTGATCTGTAGGGACTCCATTTGTGTCAAACAACGATGGTGGTCAGAAAGCCTAGAGGGCCCCTAGAATATGCAATTGCCACATGGAGATGGGTGAACCTGCAGCATGACAGAAGCAGTTGCATCACCACACCCAACTGGAGTGTGTGTGGCTCATCAAGGTGGGACTTTTGAGACTACATAACACAACTGCATTGATCTCTAGCTACTCCATTTGTGTCAAACAACCATGGTGGTCAGAAAGCCTAGAGAACCCCTAGAATATGCAACTGCCACATGGAGATGGGTGAACCTGTAGTGTGACAGAAGAAGTTGCATCACCACGCCGAACTGGAGTGTGTGTGGGTCATCAAAGAGTGGATTTTGAGACTACATAACACAGATGCATTGATCTATAGGGACTCCATTTTGTCAAACAACCATGGTGGTCAGAAAGCCCAAAGAGCCCCTAGAATATGCAACTGCCACATGGAGATGGGTGAACCTGCAGTGTGACAGAAGCAGTTGCATCACCACACCGAACTGGAGTGTGTGGGTCATCAAGGTGTGGCTTTTGAGACTACATAACACAGATGCATTGATCTCTAGGGACTCCATTTGTGTCAAACAACCATGGTGGTCAGAAAGCCCAGAGAGCCCCTAGAATATGCAACTGCCACATGGAGATGGGTGAACCTACAGTATGGTAGAAGCAGTTGCATCACCACACCCAACTGGAGTGTGTGTGGGTCATCAAGGTGTAGCTTTTGAGACTACATAACACAGATGCATTCATCTGTAGGGACTCAATTTGTGTCAAACAACCATGGTGGTCAGAAAGCCTAGAGAGCCCCTAGAATATGAAACTGCCACATGGAGATGGGTGAACCTACAGTTTGACAGAAGCAGTTGCATCACTACACCCAACTAGAGTGTCTGTGGGTCAACAAGGTGTGGCTTTTGAGACTACATAACACATATGCATTGATCTCTAGGGACTCCATTTGTGTCAAACAACCATGGTGGTCAGAAAGCCCAGAGAGCCCCTAGAATATGCAACTACCACGTGGAGATGGGTGAACCTGCAGTGTGATAGAAGCAGTTGCATCACTACACCCAACTGGAGTGTGTGTGGGTCATCAAGGTGTGGCTTTTGAGACTACATAACATAGATGCATTGATCTATAGGGACTCCATTTGTGTCAAACAACCATGGTGGTCAGAAAGCCCAGAGAGCCCCTAGAATATGCAACTGCCACATCGAGATGGGTGAACCTAAAGTGTGACAGAAGCAGTTGAATCACCACACCCAACTGGAGTGCGTGTGGGTCATCAAGGTGTGGCATTTGAGACTACATAACACAGATGCATTGATCTCTATGGACTCCATTTGTGCAAACAACCATGGTGATCAGAAAGCCCAAAGAGCCCCTAGAATATGCAACTGCCACATGGAGATGGGTGAACCTGCAGTGTGACAGAAGCAGTTGCATCACCACACCCAACTGGAGTGTGTGTGGGTCATCAAGGTGTGGCTTTTGAGACTACATAACACAGATGCATTGATCTGTAGGGACTCCATTTGTGTCAAACAACCATGGTGGTTAGAAAGCCCAAAGAGACCCTAGAATATGCAACTGCCACAAGGAGATGGTGAACCTGGAGTGTGACAGAAGCAGTTGCTTCAACACACCCAACTCGAGTGTGTGTAGGTCATCAAGGTGTGGCTTTTGAGACTACATAACACAGATGCATTGATCTGTAGGGACTCCATTTGTGTCAAACAACCATGGTGGTTAGAAAGCCCAAAGAGCCCCTAGAATATGCAACTGCCACATGGAGATGGTGAACCTGGAGTGTGACAGAAGCAGTTGCATCACCACACCCAACTGGAGTGTGTGTAGGTCATCAAGGTGTGGGTTTTGAGACTACATAACACAGATGCATTGATCTGTTGGGACTCCATTTGTGTCAAACAACGATGGTGGTCAGAAAGCCCAGAGGGCCCCTAGAATATGCAATTGCCACATGGAGATGGCTGAACCAGCAGCATGACAGAAGCAGTTGCATCACCACACCCAACTGGAGTGTGTGTGGGTCATCAAGGTGGGGCTTTTGAGACTACATAAGACAAATGCATTGATCTCTAGGGATTCCATTTGTGTCAAACAACCATGGTGGTCAGAAAGCCTAAAGAGCCCCTAGAATATGCAACTGCCACATGGAGATGGGTGAACCTGTAGTGTGACAGAAGCAGTTGCATCAGCACACCAAACTGGAGTGTGTGCGGGTCATCAAAGTGTGGCTTTTGAGACTACATAAGACATATGGATTGATTTGTAGGGACTCCATTTGTGTCAAACAACCATGCTGGTCAGAAAGCCCAAAGAGCCCATAGAATATGCAACTGCCACATGGAGATGGTGAACCTGCAGTGTGACAGAAGCAATTGCATCACCACACCCAACTGGAGTGTGTGTGGGTCATCAAGGTGTGACTTTCGAGACTACATAACACAGATGTTGGATCTGTACGGACTACATTTGTGTCAAACAACCATGGTGGTCAGAAAGCACAGAGAGCCCCTAGAATATGCAACTGCCACATGGAGATGGGTGAACCTGCAGTGTGACAGAAGCAGTTGCATCACCACACCCAACTGGAGTGTGTGTGGGTCATCAATTTGTGGATTTTGAGACTACATAACACATATGCATTGATCTGTAGGGACTCCATTTGTCTCAAACAATAATGGTGGTCAGAAAGCCCAGCGAGCCCCTAGAATATGCAACTGCCACATGGAGATGGGTGAACCTATAGTGTGACAGAAGCAGTTGAATCACCACACCCAACTGGAGTGTGTGTGGGTCATGAAGGTTTCGATTTTGGGACTACATAACATAGATGCATTGATCTGTTTGGACTCCATTTGTGTCAAACAACCATGGCGGTCAGAAAGCCCAGAGTGCCCCTAGAATATGGAACTGCCACATGGAGATGCGTGAACCTGCAACATGAGAGAACCAGTTGCATCACCACACATAACTGGAGTGTGTGTGGGTCATCAAGGTGTGGCTTTTGAGACTACATAACATAGATGCATTGATCTGTAGGGACACCATTTGTGTCAAACAACCATGGTGGTCAGAAAGCCTATATAGCCCCTAGAATATGCAACTGCCACATGGAGATGGGTGAACCTACAGTGTGATAGAAGCAGTTGCATCACCACACCCAACTGGAGTGTGTGTGGGTCATCAAGGTGTGGATTTTGAGACTACATAACACATATGAATTTATCTGTAGGTACTCCATTTGTGTCAAACAACCATGGTGGTCAGAAACCCCAGAGAGCCCCTAGAATATGCAACTGCCACATGGAGAATGGTGAACCTGCAGTGTGACAGAAGCAGTTGCATCACCACGCCCAACTAGAGTGTGTGTGGGTTATCAAGGTGTGGCTCTTGAGACTACATAACACAGATGCATTGATCTCTAGGGACTCCATTTGTGTAAAAAAAACATGGTGGTCAGAAAGCCTAGAGAGCCCCTAGAATATGCAACTGCCACATGGAGATGGGTGAACCTGTATTGTGACATAAGCAGTTGCATCACCACGCCCAACTAGAGTGTGTGTGGGTCATCAAGGTGTGGCTTTTTAGACTACATAACATAGATGCATTGATCTGTTTGGACTCCATTTGTGTCAAACAACCATGGTGGTCAAAAAGCCTAGAGAGCCCCTAGAATATGCAACTACCACATGGAGATGGGTGAACCTACAGTATGACAGAAGCAGTTGCATCACCACACCCAACTGGAGTGTGTGTGGGTCTTCAAGGTGTGGCTTTTGAGACTACATAACACAGATGCATTGATATGTAGGGACTCCATTTGTGTCAAACAACCATGGTGGTTAGAAAGCCCAGAGAGCCCCTAGATATGCAACTACCACATGGAGATGGGTGAACCTTCAGTATGACAGAAGCAGTTGCATCACCACTCCCAACTATAGTGTGTGTGGGTCATCAAGGTGTGGATTTTGGACTACATAACATAGATGCATTGATCTCTAGAGACTCCATTTGTGTCAAACAACCATGGTGGTCAGAAAGCCCAGATAGCCCCTAGAATATGCAACTGCCACATGGAGATGGGTGAACCTGTAGTGTGACAGAAGCAGTTGCATCACCACACCCAACTGGAGTGTGTGTGGGTCATCAAGGTGTGGCTTTTGAGACTACATAACACATATGCATTGATCTGTAGGGACTCCATTTGTGTCAAACAACCATCGTGGTCAGAAAGACCAGAGAGCCCCTAGAATATGCAACTACCACATGGAGATGGGTGAACCTGTAGTGTGACAGAAGCAGTTGCATCACCACACCCAACTGGAGTGTGTGTGGGTCATCAAGGTGTGGCTTTTGGGACTACATAACACAGATGCATTGATCTCTAGAGACTCCATTTGTGTCAAACAACCATGGTGGTCAGAAATCCTAGAGAGCCCCTACAATATGCAACTGCCACCTAGAGATGGGTGAACCTGCAGTGTGATAGGAGTAGTTGCATCACCACGCCCAACTGGAGTGTGTGTGGGTCATCAAGGTGTGGATTTTGGGACTACGTAACACAGATGCATTGATCTCTAAGGACTCCATTTGTGTCGAACAAACATTGTGGTCAGAAAGCCTAGAGAGCCCTTACAATATGCAACTGCCACATGGAGATGGGTTAACCTGTAGTGTGACAGAAGCAGTTGCATCACCATGCCCAACTAGAGTGTGTGTGGGTCATCAAGGTGTGGCTTTTGAGACTACATAACACAGATGCATTGATATGTAGGAACTCCATTTGTGTCAAACAACCATGGTGGTTAGAAAGCCCAGAGAGCCCCTAGATATGCAACTACCACATGGAGATGGGTGAACTTTCAGTATGACAGAAGCAGTTGCATCACCACTCCCAACTATAGTATGTGTGGGTCATCAAGGTGTGGATTTTGGACTACATAACATAGATGCATTGATCTCTAGAGAATCCATTTGTGTCAAACAACCATGGTGGTCAGAAAGCCAGATAGCCCCTAGAATATGCAACTGCCACATGGAGATGGGTGAACCTGCAGTGTGACAGAAGCAGTTGCATCACCACACCCAATTGGAGTGTGTGTGGGTCATCAAGGTGTGGCTTTTGAGACTACATAACACATATGCATTGATCTGTAGGGACTCCCTTTGTGTCAAACAACCATGGTGGTCAGAAAGACCAGAGAGCCCCTAGAATATGCAACTGCCACCTAGAGATGGGTGAACCTGCAGTGTGATAGGAGTAGTTGCATCACCACACCCAACTGGAGTGTGTGTGGGTCATCAAGGTGTGGCTTTTGGGACTACGTAACACATAGGCATTGATATCTAAGGACTCCATTTGTGTCAAACAAACATTGTGGTCAGAAAGCCTAGAGAGCCCTTACAATATGCAACTGCCACATGGAGATGGGTGAACCTGCAGTGTGACAGAAGCAGTTGCATCACCATGCCCAACTAGAGTGTGTGTGGGTTATCAAGGTGTGGCTTTTGAGACTACATAACACAGATGCATTGATCTCTAGGGACTCCATTTGTGTCAAAAAACCCTGGTGGTCAGAAAGCCTAGAGAGCCCCTAGAATATGCAACTGCCACATGGAGATGGGTGAACCTGTAGTGTGACATAAGCAGTTGCATCACCACGCCCAACTGGAGTGTGTGTGGGTCATCAAGGTGTGGCTTTTGAGACTACATAACATAGATGCATTGATATGTTTGGACTCCATTTGTGTCAAACAACCATGGTGGTCAGAAAGCCTAGAGAGCCCCTAGAATATGCAACTGCCACATGGAGATGGGTGAACCTACAGTATGACAGAAGCAGTTGCATCACCATACCCAACTGGAGTGTGTGTGGGTCATCAAGGTGTGGCTTTTGAGACTACATAACACATATGCATTGATCTGTAGGGACTCCATTTGTGTCAAACAACCATGGTGGTTAGAAAGCCCAGAGAGCCCCTAGATATGCAACTACCACATGGAGATGGGTGAACCTGCAGTATGACAGAAGAAGTTGCATCACCACTCCCAACTTTAATGTGTGTGGGTCATCAAGGTGTGGATTTTGGACTACATAACATAGATGCATTGATCTCTAGAGACTCCATTTGTGTCAAACAACCATGGTGGTCAGAAAGCCCACAGAGCCCCTAGAATATGCAACTGCCACATGGAGATGGGTGAACCTGCAGTGTGACAGAAGCAGTTGCATCACCACACCCAACTGGAGTGTGTGTGGGTCATCAAGGTGTGGCTTTTGGGACAACATAACACAGATGCATTGATCTCTAGAGACTTCATTTGTGTCAAACAACCATGGTGGTCAGAAAGCCTAGAGAGCCCCTAGAATATGCAACTGCCACCTAGAGATGGGTGAACCTGCAGTGTGATAGGAGTAGTTGCATCACCACGCCCAACTGGAGTGTGTGTGGGTCATCAAGGTGTGGCTTTTGGGACTACGTAACACAGATGCATTGATATCTAGGGACTCCATTTGTATCAAACAAACATTGTGGTCATAAAGCCTAGAGAGCCCTTACAATATGCAACTGCCACATGGAGATGGGTGAACCTGTAGTGTGACAGAAGCAGTTGCATCACCACGCCCAATAGGAGTGTGTGTGGGTCATAAGGGGGTGGATTTTGAGACTACATAACATAGATGTATTGATCTGTAGGGACTCCATTTCTGTCAAACAACCATGGTGGTCATAAAGCCTAGAGAGCCCCTAGAATATGAAACTGCCACATGGAGATGGGTGAACCTACAGTGTGACAGAAGCAGTTGCATCACCACACCCAACTGGAGTGTGTGTGGGTCATCAAGGTGTGGCTTTTGATACTACATATCACAGATGCATTGATCTCTAGGGACTCCATTTGTGTCAAACAACCATGTTGGTCAAAAAGCCCAGAGAGCCCCTAGAATATGCAACCACCCCATGGAGATGGATGAACCCGTAGTGCGACAGAAGCAGTTGCATCACCACACCCAAAAAGAGTGTTTGTGGGTCATCAAGGTGTGGCTTTTGAGACTACATAACACAGATGCATTGATCTCTAGGGAGTCCATTTGTGTTAAACAACCATGGTGGTCAGAAAGCCCAGAGAGCCCCTAGAATATGCAACTGCCACATGGAGATGGGTGAACCTGCAGTATGACAAAAGCAGTTGCATCACCACACCCAATTGCATTGTGTGTGTGTCATCAAAATGTGTCTTTTGAGACTACATAACATAGATGCATTGATCTACAGGGACTCCATTTGTGTCAAATGACCATGGTGGTCAGAAAGCCCAAAGAGCCCATAGAATATGTAACTGCCACATGGAGATGGTGAGCCTGCAGTGTGACAGAAGTAGTTGCATCACCACACCCAACTGGAGTGTGTGTGGGTCATCAAGGTGTGGATTTTGAGACTACATAACACAGATGCATTGATCTGTAGGGACTCCATTTGTGTCAAACAATAATGGTGGTCAGAAATCCCAACGAGCCCCTAGAATATGCAACTGCCACATGGAGATGGGTGAACCTGTAGTGTGACAGAAGCAGTTGAATCACCACACCCAACTGGAGTGTGTGTGGGTCATGAAGGTTTGGATTTTGGGACTACATAACATAGATGCATTGATCTCTTTGGACTCCATTTGTGTCAAACAACCATGGTGGTCAGAAAGCCCAGAGTGCCCCTAGAATATGGAACTGCCACATGGAGATGCGTGAACCTGCAACATGAGAGAACCAGTTGCATCACCACACCTAACTGGAGTGTGTGTGGGTCATCAAGGTGTGGGTTTTGAGACTACATAACACAGATGCATTGATCTGTAGGGACACCATTTGTGTCAAACAACCATGGTGGTCAGAAAGCCTAGAGAGCCCCTAGAATATGCAACTGCCACGTGGAGATGGGCGAACCTACAGTGTGACAGAAGCAGGGGCATCACCACACCCAACTGGAGTGTGTGTGGGTCATCAAGGTGTGGATTTTGAGACTACATAACACAGATGCATTTATCTGTAGGTACTCCATTTGTGTCAAACAACCATGGTGGTCAGAAACCCCAGAGACCCCCTAGAATATGCATCTGCCACATGGAGATTGGTGAACCTGCAGTGTGACAGAAGCAGTTGCATCACCATGCCCAACTAGAGTGTGTGTGGGTTATCAAGGTGTGGCTTTTGAGACTACATAACACAGATGCATTGATCTCTAGGGACTCCATTTGTGTCAAAAAACCATGGTGGTCAGAAAGCCTAGAGAGCCCCTAGAATATGCAACTGCCACATGGAGATGGGTGAAACTGTAGTGTGACATAAGCAGTTGCATCACCACGCCCAACTGGAGTGTGTGTGGGTCATCAAGGTGTGGCTTTTGAGACTACATAACATAGATGCATTGATCTATTTGGACTCCATTTGTGTCAAACAACCATGGTGGTCAGAAAGCCTAGAGAGCCCCTAGAATATGCAACTGCCACATGGAGATGGGTGAACCTACAGTATGACAGAAGCAGTTGCATCACCACACCCAACTGGAGTGTGTGTGGGTCATCCAGGTGTGGCTTCTGAGACTACATAACACAGATGCATTGATCTGTAGGGACTCCATTTGTGTCAAACAACCATGGTGGTTAGAAAGCCCAGAGAGCCCCTAGATATGCAACTACCACATGGAGATGGGTGAACCTGCAGTATGACAGAAGCAGTTGCATCACCACTCCCAACTGTAATGTGTGTGGGTCATCAAGGTGTGGATTTTGGACTACATAACATAGTTGCATTGATCTCTAGAGACTCCATTTGTGTCAAACAACCATGGTGGTTAGAAAGCCCAGAGAGCCCCTAGAATATGCAACTGCCACATGGAGATGGGTGAACCTGCAGTGTGACAGAAGCAGTTGCATCACCACACCCAACTGGAGTGTGTGTGGGTCATCAAGGTGTGGATTTTGAGACTACATAACACAGATGCATTTATCTGTAGGTACTCCATTTGTGTCAAACAACCATGGTGGTCAGAAACCCCAGAGACCCCCTAGAATATGCATCTGCCACATGGAGATTGGTGAACCTGCAGTGTGACAGAAGCAGTTGCATCACCATGCCCAACTAGAGTGTGTGTGGGTTATCAAGGTGTGGCTTTTGAGACTACATAACACAGATGCATTGATCTCTAGGGACTCCATTTGTGTCAAAAAACCATGGTGGTCAGAAAGCCTAGAGAGCCCCTAGAATATGCAACTGCCACATGGAGATGGGTGAAACTGTAGTGTGACATAAGCAGTTGCATCACCACGCCCAACTGGAGTGTGTGTGGGTCATCAAGGTGTGGCTTTTGAGACTACATAACATAGATGCATTGATCTATTTGGACTCCATTTGTGTCAAACAACCATGGTGGTCAGAAAGCCTAGAGAGCCCCTAGAATATGCAACTGCCACATGGAGATGGGTGAACCTACAGTATGACAGAAGCAGTTGCATCACCACACCCAACTGGAGTGTGTGTGGGTCATCCAGGTGTGGCTTCTGAGACTACATAACACAGATGCATTGATCTGTAGGGACTCCATTTGTGTCAAACAACCATGGTGGTTAGAAAGCCCAGAGAGCCCCTAGATATGCAACTACCACATGGAGATGGGTGAACCTGCAGTATGACACAAGCAGTTGCATCACCACTCCCAACTGTAATGTGTGTGGGTCATCAAGGTGTGGATTTTGGACTACATAACATAGTTGCATTGATCTCTAGAGACTCCATTTGTGTCAAACAACCATGGTGGTTAGAAAGCCCAGAGAGCCCCTAGAATATGCAACTGCCACATGGAGATGGGTGAACCTGCAGTGTGACAGAAGCAGTTGCATCACCACACCCAACTGGAGTGTGTGTGGGTCATCAAGGTGTGGCTTTTGAGACTACATAACACATATGCATTGATCTGTAGGGACTCCATTTGTGTCAAACAACCATGGTTGTCAGAAAGCCCAGAGAGCCCCTAGAATATGCAGCTACCACATGGATATGGGTGAACCTGCAGTGTGACAGAAGCAGTTGCATCACCACACCCAACTGGAGTGTGTGTGGGTCATCAAGGTGTGGCTTTTGGGACTACATAACACAGATGCATTGATATCTAGAGACTCCATTTGTGTCAAACAACCATGGTGGTCAGAAAGCCTAGAGAGCCCCTAGAATATGCAACTGCCACCTAGAGATGGGTGAACCTGCAGTGTGATAGGAGTAGTTGCATCACCACGCCCAACTGGAGTGTGTGTGGGTCATCAAGGTGTGGCTTTTGGGACTACGTAACACAGATGCATTGATCTCTAGGGACTCCATTTGTGTCAAACAAACATTGTGGTTAGAAAGCCTAGAGAGCCCTTACAATATGCAACTGCCACATGGAGATGGGTGAACCTGTAGTGTGACAGAAGCAGTTGCATCACCACGCCCAATAGGAGTGTGTGTGGGTCATAAGGGGGCGGATTTTGAGACTACATAACATAGATGTATTGATCTGTAGGGACTCCATTTGTGTCAAACAACCATGGTGGTCAGAAAGCCTAGAGAGCCCCTAGAATATGCAAGTGCCACATGGAGATGGGTGAACCTACAGTGTGACAGAAGCAGTTGCATCACCACACCCAACTGGAGTGTGTGTGGGTCATCAAGGTGTGGATTTTGATACTACATATCACAGATGCATTGATCTCTAGGGACTCCATTTGTGTCAAACAACCATGTTGGTCAAAAAGCCCAGAGAGCCCCTAGAATATGCAACCACCCCATGGAGATGGATGAACCCGTAGTGCGACAGAAGCAGTTGCATCACCACACCCAAAAAGAGTGTTTGTGGGTCATCAAGGTGTGGCTTTTGAGACTACATAACACAGATGCATTGATCTCTAGGGAGTCCATTTGTGTTAAACAACCATGGTGGTCAGAAAGCCCAGAGAGCCCCTAGAATATGCAACTGCCACATGGAGATGGGTGAACCTGCAGTATGACAAAAGCAGTTGCATCACCACACCCAATTGCATTGTGTGTGTGTCATCAAAATGTGTCTTTTGAGACTACATAACATAGATGCATTGATCTACAGGGACTCCATTTGTGTCAAATGACCATGGTGGTCAGAAAGCCCAAAGAGCCCATAGAATATGTAACTGCCACATGGAGATGGTGAGCCTGCAGTGTGACAGAAGTAGTTGCATCACCACACCCAACTGGAGTGTGTGTGGGTCATCAAGGTGTGGATTTTGAGACTACATAACACAGATGCATTGATCTGTAGGGACTCCATTTGTGTCAAACAATAATGGTGGTCAGAAAGCCCAACGAGCCCCTAGAATATGCAACTGCCACATGGAGATGGGTGAACCTGTAGTGTGACAGAAGCAGTTGAATCACCACACCCAACTGGAGTGTGTGTGGGTCATGAAGGTTTGGATTTTGGGACTACATAACATAGATGCATTGATCTCTTTGGCCTCCATTTGTGTCAAACAACCATGGTGGTCAGAAAGCCCAGAGTGCCCCTAGAATATGGAACTGCCACATGGAGATGCGTGAACCTGCAACATGAGAGAACCAGTTGCATCACCACACCTAACTGGAGTGTGTGTGGGTCATCAAGGTGTGGGTTTTGAGACTACATAACACAGATGCATTGATCTGTAGGGACACCATTTGTGTCAAACAACCATGGTGGTCAGAAAGCCTAGAGAGCCCCTAGAATATGCAACTGCCACGTGGAGATGGGTGAACCTACAGTGTGACAGAAGCAGGGGCATCACCACACCCAACTGGAGTGTGTGTGGGTCATCAAGGTGTGGATTTTGAGACTACATAACACAGATGCATTTATCTGTAGGTACTCCATTTGTGTCAAACAACCATGGTGGTCAGAAACCCGAGAGACCCCCTAGAATATGCAACTGCCACATGGAGATTGGTGAACCTGCAGTGTGACAGAAGCAGTTGCATCACCATGCCCAACTAGAGTGTGTGTGGGTTATCAAGGTGTGGCTTTTGAGACTACATAACACAGATGCATTGATCTCTAGGGACTCCATTTGTGTCAAAAAACCATGGTGGTCAGAAAGCCTAGAGAGCCCCTAGAATATGCAACTGCCACATGGAGATGGGTGAAACTGTAGTGTGACATAAGCAGTTGCATCACCACGCCCAACTGGAGTGTGTGTGGGTCATCAAGGTGTGGCTTTTGAGACTACATAACATAGATGCATTGATCTATTTGGACTCCATTTGTGTCAAACAACCATGGTGGTCAGAAAGCCTAGAGAGCCCCTAGAATATGCAACTGCCACATGGAGATGGGTGAACCTACAGTATGACAGAACCAGTTGCATCACCACACCCAACTGGAGTGTGTGTGGGTCATCCAGGTGTGGCTTCTGAGACTACATAACACAGATGCATTGATCTGTAGGGACTCCATTTGTGTCAAACAACCATGGTGGTTAGAAAGCCCAGAGAGCCCCTAGATATGCAACTACCACATGGAGATGGGTGAACCTGCAGTATGACAGAAGCAGTTGCATCACCACTCCCAACTGTAATGTGTGTGGGTCATCAAGGTGTGGATTTTGGACTACATAACATAGATGCATTGATCTCTAGAGACTCCATTTGTGTCAAACAACCATGGTGGTTAGAAAGCCCAGAGAGCCCCTAGAATATGCAACTGCCACATGGAGATGGGTGAACCTGCAGTGTGACAGAAGCAGTTGCATCACCACACCCAACTGGAGTGTGTGTGGGTCATCAAGGTGTGGCTTTTGAGACTACATAACACATATGCATTGATCTGTAGGGACTCCATTTGTGTCAAACAACCATGGTTGTCAGAAAGCCCAGAGAGCCCCTAGAATATGCAGCTACCACATGGATATGGGTGAACCTGCAGTGTGACAGAAGCAGTTCCATCACCACACCCAACTGGAGTGTGTGTGGGTCATCAAGGTGTGGCTTTTGGGACTACATAACACAGATGCATTGATATCTAGAGACTCCATTTGTGTCAGACAACCATGGTGGTCAGAAAGCCTAGAGAGCCCCTAGAATATGCAACTGCCACCTAGAGATGGGTGAACCGGCAGTGTGATAGGAGTAGTTGCATCACCACGCCCAACTGGAGTGTGTGTGGGCCATCAAGGTGTGGCTTTTGGGACTACGTAACACAGATGCATTGATCTCTAGGGACTCCATTTGTGTCAAACAAACATTGTGGTCAGAAAGCCTAGAGAGCCCTTACAATATGCAACTGCCACATGGAGATGGGTGAACCTGTAGTGTGACAGAAGCAGTTGCATCACCACGCCCAATAGGAGTGTGTGTGGGTCATAAGGGGGTGGATTTTGAGACTACATAACATAGATGTATTGATCTGTAGGGACTCCATTTGTGTCAAACAACCATGGTGGTCAGAAAGCCTAGAGAGCCCCTAGAATATGCAAGTGCCACATGGAGATGGGTGAACCTACAGTGTGACAGAAGCAGTTGCATCACCACACCCAACTGGAGTGTGTGTGGGTCATCAAGGTGTGGATTTTGATACTACATATCATAGATGCATTGATCTCTAGGGACTCCATTTGTGTCAAACAACCATGTTGGTCAAAAAGCCCAGAGAGCCCCTAGAATATGCAACTACCCCATGGAAATGGATGAACCCGTAGTGTGACAGAAGCAGTTGCATCACCTAACCCAACTTGAGTGTGTGTGGGTCATCAAGGTGTGGATTTTGAGACTACATAACATAGATGCATTGATCTGTAGGGACTCCATTTGTGTCAAACAATAATGGTGGTCAGAAAGCCCAGCGAGCCCCTAGAATATGCAACTGCCACATGGAGATGGGTGAACGTGTAGTGTGATAGAAGCAGTTGAATAACCACACCCAACTGGAGTGTGTGTGGGTCATGAAGGTTTGGATTTTGGGACTACATAACATAGATGCATTGATCTGTTTGGACTCCATTTGTGTCAAACAACCATGCTGGTCAGAAAGCCCAGAGTGCCCCTAGAATATGGAACTGCCACATGGAGATGCGTGAACCTGCAACATGAGAGAACCAGTTGCATCACCACACCTAACTGGAGTGTGTGTGGGTCATCAAGGTGTGGGTTTTGAGACTACATAACACAGATGCATTGATCTGTAGGGACACCATTTGTGTCATACAAGCATGGTGGTCAGAAAGCCTAGAAAGCCCCTAGAATATGCAACTGTCACATGGAGATGGGTGAACCTATAGTGTGACAGAAGCAATTGCATCACCACACCCAACTGGAGTGTGTGTGGGTCATCAAGGTGTGGATTTTGATACTACATATCACAGATGCATTGATCTCTAGGGACTCCATTTGTGTCAAACAACCATGTTGGTCAAAAAGCCTAGAGAGCCCCTAGAATATGCAACTACCCCATGGAGATGGACGAACCCGTAGTGCGACAGAAGCAGTTGCATCACCACACCCAACTAGAGTGTTTGTGGGTCATCAAGGTGTGGCATTTGAGACTACATAACACAGATGCATTGATCTCTAGGGAGTCCATTTGTGTTAAACAACCATGGTGGCCAGAAAGCCCAGAGAACCCCTAGAATATGCAACTGCCACATGGAGATGGGTGAACCTACAGTATGACAGAAGCAGTTGCATCACCACACCCAACTGCAGTGTGTGTGTGTGTCCTCAAAATGTGTCTTTTGAGACTACATAACACATATGCATTGATCTACAGGGACTCCATTTGTGTCAAACGACCATGGTGGTCAGAAAGCCCAAAGAGCCCATAGAATATGTAACTGCCACATGGAGATGGTGAACCTGCAGTGTGACAGAAGTAGTTGCATCACCTAACCCAACTGGAGTGTGTGTGGGTCATCAAGGTGTGGATTTTGAGACTACATAACACAGATGGATTGATCTGTAGGGACTCCATTTGTGTCAAACAATAATGGTGGTCAGAAAGAACAGCGAGCCCCTAGAATATGCAACTGCCACATGGAGATGGGTGAACGTGTAGTGTGATAGAAGCAGTTGAATCACCACACCCAACTGGAGTGTGTGTGGGTCATGAAGGTTTGGATTTTGGGACTACATAACATAGATGCATTGATCTGTTTGGACTCCATTTGTGTCAAACAACCATGGTGGTCAGAAAGCCCAGAGTGCCCCTAGAATATGGAACTGCCACATGGAGATGCGTGAACCTGCAACATGAGAGAACCAGTTGCATCACCACACCTAACTGGAGTGTGTGTGGGTCATCAAGGTGTGGGTTTTGAGACTACATAACACAGATGCATTGATCTGTAGGGACACCATTTGTGTCAAACAAGCATGGTGGTCAGAAAGCCTAGAGAGCCCCTAGAATATGCAACTGCCACATGGAGATGGGTGAACCTACAGTGTGACAGAAGCAATTGCATCACCACACCCAACTGGAGTGTGTGTGGGTCATCAAGGTGTGGATTTTGATACTACATATCACAGATGCATTGATCTCTAGGGACTCCATTTGTGTCAAACAACCATGTTGGTCAAAAAGCCTAGAGAGCCCCTAGAATATGCAACTACCCCATGGAGATGGACGAACCCGTAGTGCGACAGAAGCAGTTGCATCACCACACCCAACTAGAGTGTTTGTGGGTCATCAAGGTGTGGCTTTTGAGACTACATAACACAGATGCATTGATCTCTAGGGAGTCCATTTGTGTTAAACAACCATGGTGGCCAGAAAGCCCAGAGAACCCCTAGAATATGCAACTGCCACATGGAGATGGGTGAACCTACAGTATGACAGAAGCAGTTGCATCACCACACCCAACTGCAGTGTGTGTGTGTCCTCAAAATGTGTCTTTTGAGACTACATAACACATATGCATTGATCTACAGGGACTCCATTTGTGTCAAACGACCATGGTGGTCAGAAAGCCCAAAGAGCCCATAGAATATGTAACTGCCACATGGAGATGGTGAACCTGCAGTGTGACAGAAGTAGTTGCATCACCTAACCCAACTGGAGTGTGTGTGGGTCATCAAGGTGTGGATTTTGAGACTACATAACACAGATGGATTGATCTGTAGGGACTCCGTTTGTGTCAAACAATAATGGTGGTCAGAAAGAACAGCGAGCCCCTAGAATATGCAACTGCCACATGGAGATGGGTGAACGTGTAGTGTGATAGAAGCAGTTGAATCACCACACCCAACTGGAGTGTGTGTGGGTCATGAAGGTTTGGATTTTGGGACTACATAACATAGATGCATTGATCTGTTTGGACTCCATTTGTGTCAAACAACCATGGTGGTCAGAAAGCCCAGAGTGCCCCTAGAATATGGAACTGCCACATGGAGATGCGTGAACCTGCAACATGAGAGAACCAGTTGCATCACCACACCTAACTGGAGTGTGTGTGGGTCATCAAGGTGTGGGTTTTGAGACTACATAACACAGATGCATTGATCTGTAGGGACACCATTTGTGTCAAACAAGCATGGTGGTCAGAAAGCCTAGAGAGCCCCTAGAATATGCAACTGCCACATGGAGATGGGTGAACCTACAGTGTGACAGAAGCAATTGCATCACCACACCCAACTGGAGTGTGTGTGGGTCATCAAGGTGTGGATTTTGATACTACATATCACAGATGCATTGATCTCTAGGGACTCCATTTGTGTCAAACAACCATGTTGGTCAAAAAGCCCAGAGAGCCCCTAGAATATGCAACTGCCACATGGAGATGGGTGAACCTGTAGTGTGACATATGCAGTTGCATCACCACGCCCAACTGGAGTGTGTGTGGGTCATCAAGGTGTGGCTTTTGAGACTACATAACATAGATGCATTGATATGTTTGGACTCCATTTGTGTCAAACAACCATGGCGGTCAGAAAGCCTAGAGAGCCCCTAGAATATGCAACTGGCACATGGAGATGGGTGAACCTACAGTATGACAGAAGCAGTTGCATCACCACACCCAACTGGAGTGTGTGTGGGTCATCAAGGTGTGGCTTTTGAGACTACATAACACATATGCATTGATCTGTAGGGACTCCATTTGTGTCAAACAACCATGGTGGTTAGAAAGCCCAGAGAGCCCCTAGATATGCAACTACCACATGGAGATGGGTGAACCTGCAGTATGACAGAAGCAGTTGCATCACCACTCCCAACTTTAATGTGTGTGGGTCATCAAGGTGTGGATTTTGGACTACATAACATAGATGCATTGATCTCTAGAGACTCCATTTGTGTCAAACAACCATGGTGGTCAGAAAGCCCACAGAGCCCCTAGAATATGCAACTGCCACATGGAGATGGGTGAACCTGCAGTGTGACAGATGCAGTTGCATCACCACACCCAACTGGAGTGTGTGTGGGTCATCAAGGTGTGGCTTTTGGGACAACATAACACAGATGCATTGATCTCTAGAGACTTCATTTGTGTCAAACAACCATGGTGGTCAGAAAGCCTAGAGAGCCCCTAGAATATGCAACTGCCACCTAGAGATGGGTGAACCTGCAGTGTGATAGGAGTAGTTGCATCACCACGCCCAACTGGAGTGTGTGTGGGTCATCAAGGTGTGGCTTTTGGGACTACGTAACACAGATGCATTGATCTCTAGGGACTCCATTTGTGTCAAACAAACATTGTGGTCAGAAAGCCTAGAGAGCCCTTACAATATGCAACTGCCACATGGAGATGGGTGAACCTGTAGTGTGACAGAAGCAGTTGCATCACCACGCCCAATAGGAGTGTGTGTGGGTCATAAGGTGGTGGATTTTGAGACTACATAACATAGATGTATTGATCTGTAGGGACTCCATTTGTGTCAAACAACCATGGTGGTCATAAAGCCCAGAGAGCCCCTAGAATATGCAACTACCCCATGGAGATGGACGAACCCGTAGTGCGACAGAAGCAGTTGCATCACCACACCCAACTAGACTGTTTGTGGGTCATCAAGGTGTGGCTTTTGAGACTACATAACATAGATGCATTGATCTCTAGGGAGTCCATTTGTGTTAAACAACCATGGTGGTCAGAAAGCCCAGAGAGCCCCTAGAATATGCAACTGCCACATGGAGATGGGTGAACCTGCAGTATGACAGAAGCAGTTGCATCACCACACCCAATTGCATTGTGTGTGTGTCATCAAAATGTGTCTTTTGAGACTACATAACATAGATGCATTGATCTACAGGGACTCCATTTGTGTCAAATGACCATGGTGGTCAGAAAGCCCAAAGAGCCCCTAGAATATGCAACTGCCACATGGAGATGGGTGAACGTGTAGTGTGATAGAAGCAGTTGAATCACCACACCCAACTGGAGTGTGTGTGGGTCATGAAGGTTTGGATTTTGAGACTACATAACGCAGATGCATTGATCTGTAGGGACTCCATTTGTGTCAAACAATAATGGTGGTCAGAAAGCGCAGCGAGCCCCTAGAATATGCAACTGCCACATGGAGATGGGTGAACGTGTAGTGTGATAGAAGCAGTTGAATCACCACACCCAACTGGAGTGTGTGTGGGTCATGAAGGTTTGGATTTTGGGACTACATAACATAGATGCATTGATCTGTTTGGACTCCATTTGTGTCAAACAACCATGGTGGTCAGAAAGCCCAGAGTGCCCCTAGAATATGGAACTGCCACATGGAGATGCGTGAACCTGCAACATGAGAGAACCAGTTGCATCACCACACCTAACTGGAGTGTGTGTGGGTCATCAAGGTGTGGGTTTTGAGACTACATAACACAGATGCATTGATCTGTAGGGACACCATTTGTGTCAAACAACCATGGTGGTCGGAAAGCCTAGAGAGCCCCTAGAATATGCAACTGCCACATGGAGATGGGTGAACCTACAGTGTGACAGAAGCAGGGGCATCACCACACCCAACTGGAGTGTGTGTGGGTCATCAAGGTGTGGATTTTGAGACTACATAACACAGATGCATTTATCTGTAGGTACTCCATTTGTGTCAAACAACCATGGTGGTCAGAAACCCCAGAGAGCCCCTAGAATATGCAACTGCCACATGGAGATTGGTGAACCTGCAGTGTGACAGAAGCAGTTGCATCACCATGCCCAACTAGAGTGTGTGTGGGTTATCAAGGTGTGGCTTTTGAGACTACATAACACAGATGCATTGATCTCTAGGGACTCCATTTGTGTCAAATAACCATGGTGGTCAGAAAGCCTAGAGAGCCCCTAGAATATGCAACTGCCACATGGAGATGGGTGAAACTGTAGTGTGACATAAGAAGTTGCATCACCACGCCCAACTGGAGTGTGTGTGGGTCATCAAGGTGTGGCCTTTGAGACTACATAACATAGATGCATTGATCTGTTTGGACTCCATTTGTGTCAAACAACCATGGTGGTCAGAAAGCCTAGATAGCCCCTAGAATATGCAACTGCCACATGGAGATGGGTGAACCTACAGTATGACAGAAGCAGTTGCATCACCACACCCTACTGGAGTGTGTGTGGGTCATCAAGGTGTGCCTTTTGAGACTACATAACACAGATGCATTGATCTGTAGGGACTCCATTTGTGTCAAACAACCATGGTGGTTAGAAAGTCTAGAGAGCCCCTAGATATGCAACTACCACATGGAGATGGGTGAACCTGCAGTATGACAGAAGCAGTTGCATCACCACTCCCAACTGTAGTGTGTGTGGGTCATCAAGGTGTGGATTTTGGACTACATAACATAGATGCATTGATCTCTAGAGACTCCATTTGTGTCAAACAACCATGGTGGTCAGAAAGCCCAGAGAGCCCCTAGAATATGCAACTGCCACCTGGAGATGGGTGAACCTGAAGTGTGACAGAAGCAGTTGCATCACCACACCCAACTGGAGTGTGTGTGGGTCATCAAGGTGTGGCTTTTGAGACCAGATAACACATATGCATTGATCTGTAGGGACTCCATTTGTGTCAAACAACCATGGTGGTCAGAAAGCCCAGAGAGCCCCTAGAATATGCAACTACCACATGGAGATGGGTGAACCTACAGTGTGACAGAAGCAGTTGCATCACCACACCCAACTGGAGTGTGTGTGGGTCATCAAGGTGTGGCTTTTGGGACTACATAACACAGATGCATTCATCTCTAGAGACTCCATTTGTGTCAAACAACCATGGTGGTCAGAAAGCCTAGAGAGCCCCTAGAATATGCAACTGCCACCTAGAGATGGGTGAACCTGCAGTGTGACAGGACTAGTTGCATCACCACGCCCAACTGGAGTGTGTGTGGGTCATCAAGGTGTGGCTTTTGGGACTACATCACACAGATGCATTGAGCTCTAGGGACTCCATTTGTGTCAAACAACCATTGTGGTCAGAAAGCCTAGAGAGACCATACAATATGCAACTGCCACATGGAGATGGGTGAACCTGTAGTGTGACAGAAGCAGTTGCATCACCACGCCCAATAGGAGTGTGTGTGGGCCATCAAGGTGTGGCTTTTGAGGCTACATAACACAGATGCATTGATCTCTAGGGAGTCCATTTGTGTTAAACAACCATGGTGGTCACAAAGCCTAGAGAGCCCCTAGAATATGCAACTGCCACATGGAGATGGGTGAACCTGCAGTATGACAGAAGCAGTTGCATCACCACACCCAACTGCAGTGTGTGTGTGTCATCAAAATGTGTCTTTTGAGACTACATAACACAGATGCATTGATCTGCAGGGACACCATTTGCGTCAAACGACCATGGTGGTCAGAAAGCCCAAAGAGCCCATAGAATATGCAACTGCCACATGGAGATGGTGAACCTGCAGTGTGACAGAAGCAGTTGCATCACCACACCCAACAGGAGTATGTGTGAGTCATCAAGGTGTGGCTTTTAAGAGTACATAACATAGATGCATTGATCTGTAGGGACTCTATTTGTGTCAAACAACCATGGTGGTCAGAAAGCCCAGAGAGCCCCTAGAATATGCAACTGCCACATTGAGATGGGAGAACCTGCAGTGTGATAGAAGCAGTTGCATCACCACACCCAACTAGAGTGTGTGCGGGTCATCAAGGTGTGGCTTTTGAGACTACGTGAAACAGATGCATCGATCTGTAGGGTCTCCATTTGTGTCAAATAACCATGGTGGTCAGAAAGCCCAGAGAGCCCCTAGATTATGCAACTTCCACATGTAGATGGGTGAACCTGCAGTGTGACAGAAGCAGTTGCATCACCACACCCAACTGGAGTGTGTGTGGGTCATCAAGGTGTGGCTTCTGAGACTACATAACACAGATGCATTGATATATAGGCACTCCATTTGTGTCAAGCGACCATGGTGGTCAGAAAGCCTAGAGAGCCCCTAGAATATGCAACTGCCACATGGAGATGGGTTAACCTGCAGTGTGACAGAAGCAGTTGCATCACCAAGCCCAACTGGAGTGTGTGTGGGTCATCAAGGTGTGGCTTTTGAGACTACATAACACAGATGCATTTATCTCTAGGTACTCCATTTTTGTCAAAAAACCATGGTGCTTGGAAAGCCTAGAGAGCCCATAGAATATGCAACTACCACATGGAGATGGGTGAACCTGTAGTGTGACAGAAGCAGTTGGATCACCACGCCCAACTAGAGTGTGTGTGGGTCATCAAGGTGTGGGTGTTGAGACTACATAACATAGATGCATTGATCTGTAGGGACTCCATTTGTGTCAAACAACCATGGTGGTCACAAAACCTAGAGAGCCCCTAGAATATGCAACTGCCACATGGAGATGAGTGAACCTGCAGTATGACAGAAGCAGTTGCATCACCACCACCAACTAGAGTGTGTGTGGGTCATCAAGGTGTGGCTTTTGAGACTACATAACATAGATGCATTGATCTCTATGGACTCTGTGTCAAACAACCATGGTGGTGAGAAAGCCTAGAGAGCCCGTAGAATATGCAACTGCCACATGGAGATGGGTGAACCTGCAGTATGACAGAAGAAGTTGCATCATCACACCCAACTGTAGTGTGTGTGGGTCATCAAGGTGAGGCTTTTGAGACTACATAACATAGATGCATTGATCTCTAGGGACTCCATTTTTGTCAAACAACCATGGTGGTTAGAAATCCCAGAGAGCCCCTAGAATATGCAACTGCCACATCGAGATGGGTGAACCTGAAGTGTGACAGAAGCAGTTGCATCACCACACCCAACTCGAGTGTGTGTGGGTCATCAAGTTGTGGCTTTTAAGACTACATAACACAGATGCATTGATCTGTAGGGACTCCATTTGTGTCAAACAACCATGGTGGTCAGAAAGCCCAGAGAGCCCCTAGAATCTGCATCTGCCACATGGAGATTGGTGAACCTGCAGTGTGACAGAAGCAGTTGCATCACCACACCCAAATGGAGTGTGTGTGGGTCATCAAGGTGTGGATTTTGGGACTATATAACACAGATGCATTGATCTCTAGGGACTCCATTTGTGTCAAACAACCATGGTGGTCAGAAAGCCTAGAGATCCCCTTGAATATGAAACTGCCACATGGAGATGGGTGAACCTGCAGTGTGAAAGAAGCAGTTGCATCACCATGCCCAACTGGAGTGTGTGTGGGTCATCAAGGTGTGGCTTTTGAGACTACATAACGTAGATGCATTGATCTGTAGGTGACATGGGTATACCCTACAGGTACTCGAGCTTGGTATATACGACCTGAATACAGTAAAGGCCCACGGTGTCGCCAAGGCCCAAATGAAAGACTCGAGTAACCTACGGACTCTCGATTGCTTGAAGAACAAGAAGAAGCTAAAGATAGAAAGTTTAAAGGGGAAAACCCTAACTTGTAACCGACTCGACCTGCTACCCGAGACCTAGCCTATCTATATAAAGTCTAGGAGGGGGTGGCGAGGAGGACACACACAACCCTAGTTTCCACAACTCTCGCCAGATTGCATCTGCGCACCATTGTAATCCTCGATTCCTTTCATAATTCCATGAGCAGACAAGCAGTAGTAGGGACCTCTGCGAGGCCTAAACCTGGGTAAATCTTCGAGTCCCCTGTGTGCTTGTTTACTAGCCGATAGATGTCTCTAGCGCTCCCTCCTCCAAAACCCATGTCCATAACAATGGGCATTGATGAGTTAAAACCTTGTCAATTGGCGCCGTCTGTGGGAACTGGGAGTGCTGATGTTGCGGCTTCTTCGGCCCCATCAACCGCGATCTACAACTCCGCAATAGCGGAGATTCGCTAGCTCTTTGGCGCGTTCGACTTCACCGTCCACACACCGGCCACTCGCCCGGCTTTCGAGTATGTGGGAGACGGAATCAGCTTGCTGATCGCGAGCTTCCACTTCCATGTTGGTCAGATGGGCACACTTCGCATGCTTGACCAGCCGACGGTACCATCAATTGCTCCAGCATCGTGGTTCCCGCCATCGATCGGCACCCTCAGCAAGCTCAACGCCTCGACAACAGTCGAGAATACGGTCAGCGACAGCAGTCGCGAATCCGATCTGAGCGATCTGGCAACTAAAGATGGAGCCTACGGTTCCGGATCTGAAAGTTGCAGAAGCGGCAGCTTCCCCAACCACTTCACGTGCGCCGTCATCAACGCAGGCGACACCTCCGCCAATCGCGACAACACGGGCAACCGTGGCAACGAAACCGACCCGCCTAACGGCAGCATACCTAATGGCGGCAACGGTGGCAACGGAGCCCTCATTAACAACAGAGGAACAATCGAACCGCCAACCATGGTGAATGAAAATACGGGAGAGCGCGTTGTCATCAAGCTCAACGACAATGAGTGGGCCGGCTGCCTAGAAGCCCTACGAGGCAATCCCCTGCCTCTCGACTCCCCGCAGAACATGCTGATGGGCTACCATTGGCTCCTGAAGGAGGAATACAGACGCCAAGTGCATACACTCGCACAACTCGAAGCGCGCAAAAAGGCG
Source organism: Avena sativa (assembly GCA_916181665.1). Classification (NCBI taxonomy): domain Eukaryota; kingdom Viridiplantae; phylum Streptophyta; class Magnoliopsida; order Poales; family Poaceae; genus Avena; species Avena sativa. The sequence continues at coordinate 329,173,496 of OV702289.1, forward strand.
GCAGATGAGTCGAGTCGTCGACGTGCTGGGCTCTTCTCCCACGGAGGATCCTCATCAAAGGGCAACGAGCACATCGCAAACAAAAGACTATCCCGGATGGCCCATCTTACCGAGCAAGAATGCATAGAAGCTGCAAAGGTCCTCGACTTCAGCTCTATAATAGTCGACACACGGGGCAACGTGGTCCTGAAGACGCCACAAGCTACAGTAATAGCAGCCACCATGTACCTTCTCAACAATCAACCGCCGGCCGGAGATCCTCGGGCCACCATGCACCAATCTACGATCGCAGGCTTGGGGTTAATCGAAGCCACCCTCGACAAGGAGCCTACACTGGAGCCGAAAAAGGCAAAGCGCTACTCCTCGCCCTCATCCAGTGACAATAGTCACGACCTGTCTCGACGCTTCCGCTCACGGCGACACAACCACGACTATGATGCGCGCGATGACCTCACGCAGCGCAAGATCGACAAATCAAGGGCGCGACGTGCTCGGTCGACTGACTCAGAAGACGAAGATGTGTAGCTCTGTGGCGCCAGATGCTTCAGCAGGGCCATCAGGGAAAAGCGAATGCCCAAGGGGTTTAAACTCCCGTCGCAGAACCCGAAGTTCGACGGCCTACAGGACTCAAAGATTTGGTTGGAGGACCACATCTCCTTCGTCAGGCTTCACGGCGGAAGTCGAAGCACGGCTATGCAATGCCTGCAGCTACAGCTGCAAGGCGCCGCTCGAGCATGGCTCAACAACCTCCCACACGGATCCATTCGCAGTTGGGAAGAGCTGGTTTACAGCTTCGTGCGCAACTTCAAGGGCACATACAAACGGCCCGCATCAATCGAAGAGCTGAGATGCTGCCAACAAAGATCGGGTGAATCACTACGCTCCTACATCCAGAGGTGCTCCATCATCAAGAACTCCGTAGAGAACATCTTGGAGGATCGCGCGATTGACGCGTTCAATGGCGGCGTACGTCGCATAGAGCTCAGGGAGGAGCTGGGCCGCTCAAAGCCCAAAACCATCGACCACCTGATGGAAATCGTGAATCACTAGGCGGATGGAGAAGATTCGGTGAAAAATCGCATTCACCCTGACGACGAGGCAGAACTCGAGCACAGACGCGACCGCCGAAGCAAACGCTGCATGCGCATCTATGATGACCACGCACGTCAACATGGTCGCAGCCGGCTACGCCGACAGATGCGACGACAACCTCAACAACGGCTACCGCAGCGGTGGATACCACGACTCCGGAAAGACCACGCAAGTGTGGCAGCGCCGCAATCGTGATGAGGCACACGCAACGTCCATTGAAGACAAATTGTCCGGGCCAGGCACTGTGCACTTCTACATGGACAAGCATGACGGAAAGAAGAAGTCTAGCCACCTCCTCAAGGACTGCCGCGAGTTCCTCTAACTACATGAGGGACTGGCTTGGATGAATCGTAGCACAGTCGAAAGGGGCTACGGAGCCGCTCCAGGCGCCGTGGCACATGGCGCTCCGCCACCACCACCGGGCCTACCCCCAAATGCAGCTGCGCCGGACCAGCACCAGAAAGGCAAACCATACCCACGGGCCATGGTTACCATGATGATCCAAAAGGGACGCCCCTCGAATAGGGCGCAGAAGGCCATCACTCGCCAAGTCAACTTGGCTACAAACTCGCCACCATCTACCACTGAGTACCTCAGCGGAAGCGAGTCCTGCATCACCTTCGACAAGCGCGACCACCCGCGCCAAGTACCTCGTCTAGGCCATTGTCCCCTCGTCCTCGAGGCACAAATCGGAGGCTTCGACATAAGTCGCGTCTTTATGGATGGCGGAAGTGGCATCAACCTTATGTTCGCGAGTACCTTGCGAGCAATGAGGATCCCTCTGACCTGCCTAGAGGCCTTAGACACAACATTCCACGGCATCGTCCCAGGCAAGGGTGTATATCCCCTTGGCAAAATCAACCTCGACATCATCTTCGGCACACCGAAAAACTTTCGGCACGAGCGCATCGATTTCGAGGTCGTCGACTGGCCCTCGCAGTACCACTGCATCCTCGGACATGTCGTGTTCGCTAGGTTCATGGCAGTGCCACACTATGCCTACCTGTAGATAAAAATGCCAGGACCTAACGGTGTCATCACAATCAACGGGAGCTTTGAGAGATCTGATAGTTGCGATAGGGAATTCAATAGAATTTCCCAGTCCTTCGGCATGCAGGAAGAACTCGCGAGATTAAAGGAGTCGACAGACAACAGTCTGCCTCCCCTGAGCCGGCCAAGTTCACCCGATCTATCCTTCGACTCATCGGTGCACACGAAGAAAGTTCAAGTCCACCCATCGGATCCCGCCAAGACGGCTCTCATCGCCAACAACTTGAGTATCGCATAGGAACTCGCGCTCGTCGAATTCCTCCATGAGCACTGGCAAATATTCACCTGGTGTCCAGCGGACATGCCAGGAGTTCCTAGGGAATTCGCCGAGCACGCACTCAACATCAACCCAGACGCAAGGCCAGTCAAGCAAACAATTCAGAGACTATCTGAACCAAGAGAAAAGGTAGTCAAAATGGAGATCAACAGACTCCTCGATGCCAAATTCATACGTGAGATCAAGGAAAGCACTTGGCTCGCCAACATGGTGCTAGTACCAAAAAATGACACAAATATCTTGCGGATGTGCGTGGACTTCACCTCTTTGAATGAGCACTGTCCAAAGGACCACTTCCCACTGCCGCGAATCGACCAGATCATCGACTCCACCGCGGGATGCAAGCGCCTCTGCTTCCTCGATGCCTACTCAGGCTATAACCACATTCGAATGAAGGAGGAAGACTAAGAAAAAACAGTGTTTACAATGCCTTTTGGTGTGTTCTGCTACAACACAATGCCCTTCGGGCTAAAGAACGCAGGAGCCACCTACCAGTGGTGCATGCAGGCTTGCCTCAAGAACCAACTCGTTCGCAACATTCAAGTCTATATCAATGACATAGTAATCAAGTCCAAAGAGGAATCCTCACTAATCGACGATTTGCGCAAAACCTTCACCAACCTCGATCGCTACCGGATCAAGCTCAATCTAGACAAGTGCGCCTTTGGCGTACCATCTAGGCAACTACTCGGGTATCTTATCTCCGCAAGAGGGATCGAGGTGAACCCGAAGAAAATAAAAGCCATACTGGCCATGGAGAAGCCAAAAAACATAAGGGGTGTCCAGCAGCTGGCTAGGCGAATCGTAGCTCTCAGTCGATTTATCAGTCGGATGGGCGAAAAGGCACTTCCCAAGGCATCCCCTTCTTCATCAATAAAAATCCCAGGTTTCTTCCAAACGCTTCATTTTTATTGTTTCATGCACAGTTGTGTTGTTCTTGGAGCGTCTTCTTTTCCGTTTTCGTTTGTTTTTTAGTTTGCTTGGTTTGTTTAGTTTTCTGAATAAGTTGGTTGGACCCCCTCTTTCACACTTTGGTTTGCAAATAGTTTGGTTTGGTTTGGAAAAGAGTAGGAAAGTTCATACTTATGTGGTAAAAAGAGCTCGTTTTTTACTCTGGCTATGCTTTGTCATGTCGTGCTTGATATTGTTTTGGGTTTATGCTTAGTATTCTTTGTTGTAGCATGACTTGTTATAAACAATTGAGATTGCTTAATGTGCCTTGGATGAATCATGCGTTGTTTTAGCGTATTAAAGCATAGTATAGTGGTATTCTCCTTTGATGCTTTATTTGGGTTGACTTGGCACATGCTCACACCATGTTATGACTATCACAAGTCACCATATCCTTTATGATCCTTTAGTTTTCAACTTGTAGTATCACTTTATGCTTTGATCAATGATGTTTTGTCGCTCTGCATGATTATGGCCATTATTGCTCTCTTAGTTTGTCGCTCCCAGTCTTTTGCTAGCCGCCACCATAAAGTATGAGTTCCACTCATGCATCCAACTCCCTAAACCAAATTTTTCCAAAGAGTTCACCATACCTACCTACTAGCTTATGATATTCCAAGTATATTCATGCTTTTGTCTGCCTTTCACTTGTTATGAGAAAACTAGTGATTAAAGCTCTCACGAACTTGATGGCACACTTTATTTTTTTGCCTCTAATAAACTTGAACCATTGGGTCCTTCTTTGTTGCGTATATGCTTGCGCTTTATAAGTTGAAATTAGCAGAACCATGTACCATGGGGAACGCTTTCAACATTGCACTTGTACTTTGTACCCCGTTGATATTATGTTCTTTTGCTTACGGATCCCGGCGGTGTGAAATAAATGTGGAACTTGTAAGATCATGGAGTTTGTATGTGTGTTAGAGAAACGCCTGGGCCGCTAGCCTAAGCCATGCCTAATCATGGTGGAAACTTGCAGCATCACCATAGTGAGCACTCTATGAAGCATCCTCAATAAAAACCTATGCAAATAGCAAATAAAAAGATCGCTGAGATGCTCATTGTCTGCTTGCCTTGTCATTTTGATTATGGGAAAGCTCCCATATCAGGTGCAAGGGGTACCCCGTTGGCGGTTCTTAATGATACACATGTACTTACAATGACAAGAGCTTACTCGTGACTGAAGTTGACTAGCATGAGGATCGGTCTTCGTAAGTATGGGGCATAAGATTTCGGTTTATAACTTGTCAAGCGTATCCTCTTAGTTGTGTCACTTTAACCTTAATCACCTTCAAGATGCTTATGATAGGGGCAATGAGAGCTAAAAGCTACAAGTACCATAATTTTTGGAAGCTCTTTATGAGACTTGAATCCCTACTTCCTTTTACAAAAGGCCTTTCTTCCACCATTATATTGAGTCTCCACCTTCTATCTTTATGCACCTACTTTGAGAGCATAGTGGCCATTCTTAGTTCTATGTGCATTGTCCCAAGACTAGTTGATTGATGCATACTTTGATATTGCTTGTTTGAAACTATTGTATCTAGTCACTCTTATGAACTTTGAAGGTGTCCTATGCATTTATATTTGCTATTCTATACGAAGCAAAGTTAAAATATGAGAACAACGAACCACTGCGAGTGACTACAAGGAGACAACAGGAAAGATGAAGACTAACATTTGAATTGATCACCCAATTGTGTCACCTCCCCTAGCAGATATTGTTCTTGGGCGACGGCTTTCTCCGCTTTCGACTTCCATACGTCCGCATTTTCGCGGAGTACGGGCAATTCACGCTCCAACTGCTTCACGCGGTCACGGAGTCGCGAGAGCAGAGAGAGCTCCTCCACCCTTGAGCGCGGCGGTGCCGAAGTGTCATCAAGGGGCGGCGAATCCTGAGGCTCCCTCAAAGGATCACTCGATGTGCCCTACCACAAGTCAAGCAAGAGACAATAAGAGGACTAAGGCGAGGCATAGACAAAAGATTCTAGTGCATTCAAGATTAACAAAAGTATCAGCAGATACACTCGCCAATAGGCATGTTCTTGTCAAAAGGGATAATCTATTTAATTATTACAAGATGCGACTACTGAGGAGCGACTGGCTTCTTCGACTTCGACTTCGGTTTTGGGGGCCTCGTCGAGTATGTGGCAGTATCAGATGCCACAGACTTCCCACCGGCCCCTAACGTCGTAGTCTTCGCAGCTTTCTTGGTGCGCTAAAGCTCCTCAGAGTACTTCGCAACTGTATTGATTAGCTGCGGGCCGTACTTGCCACAAGCAGTCGTGAAGGGAGCAAAGACTACCTGCTGGCCATCAGTGTTGATTGGCATTGCCTTGGAAACCGCCGCAGGATCAACTTCGATTCCGTGGGCTTGAACCATGGCGAGTGACATTGAAGCGCCTCGCACGGAGCGAGTTCTTGAAGCTTGTAGGGAAGCTTGTAGGGACACCCCCAGCAAGAGACTCCACCAGCTCGTCCATATTCTCGGTTAGCTCAGCCTTGGGTGCTAGCTCTTCCTGGAGGCGACTGAGCACGCCCTTGGCCTTGGAAAGCATCCCTTGAACAGCGGCACTGCGGTCCTCGACTGCTGAAAGAGCACCCACCAAGGGATCGTCACGGCGAAGGGCCTGAGGGTCGAAGCTCAAATCGCCAGCATCTATATAGAACCCAAGCATGGGCGTGAAGGTCAGCACCAGTGACAAATTCAAAAGAAGAAGAACAATGAAAATCCAGACAAGAAAATACCCGAGAGAGCCTTGTCAATCGAGAAAAGCTGTTCCTCGAACACCTTCTCTCTAGCCGCAATGGAGGCATGCAAGTCCTCCTCGCGTTTCCGCGACTCTTCACCGCCGCGGCAAGCGTCTTTTCAAGGGAAGCGGCGTCGCGGAGAAGTGCATTATGCTCAGCTACGATACAAACAAAGATAGCCTATCGGCCGGATATATCACAAGGAGGACGAAGAAGAAGCAAGACACTTACTTTCAACTACGCGGTGGTGAGTGTCTAGCATTGCATGCTGGCGACCCATCGCAAGAACTTGCTCCGCTAAGCAAGCGACTTCCTTCACAATAAGCTGCGATAGAAGAAAACAGCAAAGGATAAGCAAGATGATAGAAGATGATACATTCGACTGCACAAATAGGGGAAACAAATACTACACTTACATGATCCTCCAAAGACTCCGAAGTCGATGGATTCGTAGTCGTCTGGATAACCATCTGGTGCTCCACATCCTGCGGAGAACTCGATGAATTATGGCCGGAGTGGGCCGCCAATGGAGGAGAAGGAGTGTGCTCTGCCACTTTCTTGGCTTTGGAAGTCGTGACTCCAGATTCTTTCAGAAATTGTAGGTTGGCAAAAGATGACGACGCTTGTTGGATGCAAAACAAAACCAATGTCAAGAAAGGGCAACTCCAAAGAAGAAACAAAAAGGAAGACTCGAATACTTACCAATCAAACTTATCAAAGTCGAAGGTTTGATACCCCGACTCTAACGATGATTCCTTCGGTAGCCGCATCTTCTTGCAAGAGGATGGCGCCATGGCACTCACAGGAACGGCAGGGATCGATGACTCTGCACCAACACCTGCGCCTTCCGGAGTCGAAGGGGACGACGCATCCGAATCCTCGCTGCGCGAACACTTGCGAGTATCTGGACTACTCGACTCGGGGGCTTCCTCCTCCACATCAGATGGGACGGTCGACTCCGACTCATCCTCTTCCAAGGCTTCACGAGGGATAAACCCCTCAGGAAGAGGGGGCATACAGGGTGACACCGCCAAATCCTGCATACAGCAAATAATTTAGCACAAAGTCAAAAAACAGCAAAGAAGCAATCGACAAACAAAGCTACTACGTAGCACAACTGTACCTCAGGTGGAGGGTTAGCAGCATCGAACAGAGGAACGACTGGTTCACTGGGGAGCACATCCTTGACGGTGTACTTGGTGACCATTTGCACCCTTTTGTCTACCTCACTGGCGGACATGCCATCGGTAGACACGCGAGTGACATCGTCCATGCCAGCCCACTGGAACATGGGGTGGACTCTGGCCTGCAGGGGCTGGACGCGACGATGCAACCATGTGCGAATGAGGGCCTAGCCTCCCTCCTCCTTGCCCATGCGACTCTCGAGGTCGTAGACACGCTCGTATAGCACATCTGTCTCCGCGGACTCGCCGGGCATAATCACGTTCTTCAAGGAGTGCCTCCTCCTGCACGGCGTTGTGGCATCGAAGGGCGCGAGTCCGTAGTGGTCTTCGTCGGCCTTATGGTCGCGGACGTAGAACCACTTGTCCCTCCACCCTTGGACGGACATCATCAGTTTGATGTCGAAATATGTGACGGAAGGGTCGACATGGATACCGCAGCCGCCTATATCGTAGTCTACGGAGCCAGACACCGATTGGCGCTTCAACTTGAAGAGGTGCTTGAAGAGGCCGAAGTGTGGCTCGATTCCAAGCCAGCACTCGCAAAGGGTAATGTAGCAAGCTACATGAAGGATGGAGTTTGGGGATAGCTGATGGAGCTGGAGCCCGTAAAAGAAAATAAGGCCCCTAAAGAAAGGATGCAGGAGCAGCGAAAGACCGCGGATGATGAACGCTAAGAACAACACCCGAAAGCCAGCAGGAGGAGAGGGGATTACCTCGCTGCTAGGGACACGCGCGTCCGTGACCGTGGAAGACAAAACTCCGTCCTGGCGCAGAAGACGAAGCTCAGAAGATTTTATCATGGACGCGCGCCACGCACCATTGGTGACGCGAGTTCCCGTGCCCTTCTTTTTTCCGACGGCGGCGGTGCTGGTGCCCGCAAAGGCAGAGCCTCCCTTCTTCTTCGAAGCAGCCGCGGCAGCAGTGGAATCGGTCGCAGCACCTCCCTTTTTCTTCCCATTCCGCGGCGGCGGTGTGACCGGAGGAAGTAGCTGGGAAATACACGGAGCTGGTCCAGTGCCACGAAGGAAAGGAGCGCAAAGAAGCAGAGGAGCAGCGACAATGGCGATGCAGGCAAAGGCAGAGAAGAAGTAGATGTGAAATTTACCGTCGCCGCATCTCTATTTAACCCCCTGGAAGATGCAATCCAACGGCTAAGAAAAACCCTATCCGACGCGTGGCATTCATCGTGCTCGACACGTGGAGGACCTGAAGCGCGAACCGTCCCCCACTACTCCCATTACACACGAAAATCGAGGAGGCACAGTTAAAACAAAGATTACGCACGCCCAGTCAAATCAGAGTCAGAAAATGGGACCCACCGCTCGTCACGTCCCGTCAAACTCGCTCACGCGGGCAACTGAGGTCATGGATTGTCAGCACTGACGTCATTAAAAATTATGTAGCAGAAGACTTCGACTACTTTAGTCCTTGCTCGAGTCTTCGACTCCACCAAGCACTCGGGGGCTACTCCCATAGGGAGTGCTGGTCGCGCACCCTATGATTTTTTTTTCTTTTTGCAGGAACATGGACAATGAAAAGAAAACCCAACCACTCGAAACACGATTCGACTATGGACATGGGTTACTCCCATAGGGAGCGCCGGAAGCAAATTCGACTGAAACAAGCAAACAAAAGACGACAGTAGTCGCAAAAGTTCTTTAGTCCCTGCCTGAGTCTTCGACTCAACCAGGCACTCGGGGGCTACTCCCATAGGGAGCACTGGTCGCACACCCTATGATTATTTGTACAAAGTACTATGTGCTGATAACATCCACACTCGAAGCTTATGGCGACACCGCCTCATGATTTTTCCTTACAAAGATACTATGTCTCCTGGGTCACCCAAATCATCTCCGCGATGACAAAAATTCGGATGTCGCGCTTGCAGCGTGAAGGTAAGACCTGAATAAGGCCTGGCAACGCATTTTCTGCGCACTACCAGAAATATATCCGTGCCAACAGGTACAATGAACATGCCTTGATGGACGCGTCGAGTTCTCACACCCATATACTGGAATTTGACTCATGTAAGACCTTCGCGGCTTGAGTCGAATTACACCAACACTTTTCCGGATTCGAGTCCAGGGACTCGAGTTCGAGTAGATGGCGTTGTTTTACCCTAAGGTAGTTAACTAATACCGATACATCGGTTAAATCAGGCACGCACATCGACAATCCGTATGACATAAACAAAGCAGTCAAAAAACATACTCAGTCATGCACTCGAAAGGATTCATAAAGTCTCCAGTCGAATCTACGATTCCACTGGACACTCGGGGGCTACTGACATGGGTATACCCTATAGGTACTCGAGCTTGGTATATACGGCCTGAATACAGTAAAGGCCCATGGTGTCGCCAAGGACCAAATGAAGAACTCGAGTAACCTACGGACTCTCGATTGCTTGAAGAACAAGAAGAAGCTAAAGATAGAAAGTTTAAAGGGGAAAACCCTAACTTGTAACCGACTCGACATGCTACCCGAGACCTAGCCTATCTATATAAAGGCTAGGAGGGGCAGCGAGGAGGACACACGCAACCCTAGTTTCCACAACTCTCGCTAGATTGCATCTGCACTCCATTGTAATCCTCGATTCCTTTGATAATTCCACGAGCAGACAAGCAGGAGGAGGGACCTCTGCAAGGCCTGAACCTGGGTAAATCTTCGAGTCCCCTATGTGCTTGTTTGCTAGCCGATAGATGTCTCCAGTGCTCCCTCCTTCTCCAAAACCCAAGTCCATAACAATGGGCCTTGATGAGTTAAACCCTCGTTAGTAGGGACTCCATTTGTGTCAAACAACCATGGTTTTCAGAAAGCCTAGAGAGCCCCTAGAATATGCAACTGCCACATGGAGATGGGTGAACCTGCAGTATGACAGAAGTAGTTGCATCACCACACCCAACTGGGGTGTGTGTGGGTCATCAAGGTGTGGCTTTTGAGACTACATAACATAGATGCATTGATCTCTAGGGAATCCATTTGTGTCAAACAACCATGGTGGTCAGAAAGCCCAGAGAGACCCTAGAATATGCAACTGCTACATGGAGATGGGTGAACCTGCAGTGTGACAGAAGCAGTTGCATCAGCACACCTAGAGTGTGTGTGGGTTATCAAGGTGTCGATTTTGAGACTACATAACATAGATGCATTGATCTAAAGGGACTCCATTTGTGTCAAACAACCATGGTGGTCAGAAAGCCTAGAGAGCCCCTAGAATATGCAACTGCCACATGGAGATGGGTGAACCTGCAGCGTGATTGAAGCAGTTGCATCAACACACCCAACTGGAGTGTGTGTGGGTCATCAAGGTGTGGCTTTTGAGACTACATAACATAGATGCATTGATATCTAGGGACTCCATTTGTGTCAAATAACCATGGTGGTCAGAAAGCCTAGAGAACCCCTAGAATATGCAACTACCCCATAGAGATGGCTGAACCCGCAGTGCGACAGAAGCGGTTGCATCACCACACCCAACTAGAGTGTGTGTGGGCCATCAAGGTGTGGCTTTCGAGACTACATAACACAGATGCATTGACCTCTAGGGAATCCATTTGTGTTAAACAACCATGGTGGTTAAAAAGCCTAGAGAGCCCCTAGAATATGCAACTGCCACATGGAGATGGGTGAACCTGCAGTATGGCAGAAGCAGTTGCATCACCACACCCAACTAGAGTGTGTGTGGGTCATCAAGTTGTGGCTTTTGAGACTACATAACACAGATGCATTGATCTCTAGGGACTCCATTTGTGTCAAACAACCATGGTGGTCAGAAAGCCCAGAGAGCCCCTAGAATATGCAACTGCCACAAGGAGATGGTGAACCTGAAGTGTGACAGAAGCAGTTGCATCACCACACCCAACTAGAGTGTGTGTGGGTCATCAAGGTGTGGATTTTGAGACTACATAGCACAACATTGATCTCTAGGGACTCCATTATGTAAAACAACCATGGTGGTCAGAAAGCCCGGAGAGCCCCTAAAATATGCAACTGCCACATGGAGATGGGTGAACCTGCAGTGTGATAGAAGCAGTTGCATTACCACACCCAACTGGAGTGTGTGTGGGTCATCAAGGTGTGTCTTTTGAGACTACATAACACATATGCATTGATATCTAGGGACTCCATTTGTGTCAAACAACCATGGTGGTTAGAAAGCCCAGAGAGCCCCTAGAATATGCAACTACCACATGGAGATGGGTGAACCTGTAGTGTGACAGAAGCAGTTCCATCACCACACCCAACTAGAGTGTGTGTGGGTCATCAAGGTGTGGCTTTTGAGACTACATAACACAGATGCATTGATCTGTAGGGACTCCATTTGTGTCAATCAACCATGGTGGCTAGAAAAGCCCGGAGAGCCCCTAGCATATGCAACTACCACATGGAGATGGTGAACCTGAAGTGTGACAAAAGCAGTTGCATCACCACACCAACTGGACTGTGTATGGGTCATCAAGGTGTGGCTTTTGAGACTCCATAACACAGATGCATTGATCTGTAGGGACTCCATTTGTGTCAAACAACCATGGTGGTCAGAAAGCCCAGACAGCCCCTAGAATATGCAACTGCCACATGGAGGTGAACCTGGAGTGTGACAGAAATAGTTGCATCACCACACCGAACTAGAGTGTGTGTGGGTCACCAAGGTGTGGCTTTTGAGACTACGTATCATAGATGCATTGATCTCTAGGGAGTCCATTTGTGTCATACAACCATGTTGGACAGAAAGCCCAGAGAGCCCCTAGAATATGCCACTGCCACATGGATATGGTGAACCTGCAGTGTGATAGAAGCAGTTTCATCACCACACCCAACTACAGTGTGTGTGGGTCATCAAGGTGTGGCTTTTGAGACTACATAACATAGATGCGTTGATCTCTAGGGACTCCATTGTGTCAAACAACCATGGTGGCTAGAAACCCTGGAGAGCCCCTAGAATATGCAACTGCCACATGGAGATGGGTGAACCTGCAGTGTGACAGAAGCAGTTGCTTCACCATGCCCAACTGGAGTGTGTGTGGGTCATCATGGTGTGGCTTTTGAGACTACATAACACAAATGCATTGATCTATAGGGACTCCATTTGTGTCAAACAACCATGGTGGTCAGAAATCCTAGAGAGCCCCTAGAATATTCACCTGCCACATGGAGATGGTGAACCTGCAGTGTGATAAAAGCAGTTGCATTACCACACCCAACTGGAGTGTGTGTGGGTCATCAAGGTGTGGCTTTTGAGACTACATAACACAGATGCATTGATCTCTAGGGACTCCATTTGTGTCAAACAACCATGGTGGTCAGAAAGCCCAGAGAGCCCCTAGAATATGCAACTACCACATCGAGATGGGCGAACCTGTAGTGTGACAGAAGCAGTTGCATCACCACACCCAACTGGAGTGTGTGTGGGTCATCAAGGTGTGCCTTTTGAGACTACATAACACAGATGCATTGATCTGTAGGGACTCCGTTTGTGTCAAACAACCATGGTGGCTAGAAAATCCCACAGAGCCCCTAGAATATGCAACTGCCACATGGAGATGGTGAACCTAAAGTGTGACAGAAGCAGTTGCATCACCACACCCAACTGGACTGTGTATTGGTCATCAAGGTGTGGCTTTTGAGACTCCATAACACAGGTGCATTGATCTGTAGGGACTCCATTTGTGTCATACAACCATGTTGGACAGAAAGCCCAGAGAGCCCCCAGAATATGCCACTGCCACATGGATATGGTGAACCTGTAGTGTGATAGAAGCAGTTGCATCATGACACCCGACTGGAGTGTGTGTGGGTCATCAAGGTGTGTCTTTTGAGACTCCATAACACAGATGCATTAATCTGTAGGGACTCCATTTGTGTTAAACAACCATGGTGGTTAGAAAGCCCAGAGAGCTCCTAGAATATGCAACTGCCACATGGAGATGGGTGAACCTACAGTGTGACAGAAGCAGTTGCATCACCACACCCAACTGTAGTGTGTGTGGGTTATCAAGGTGTGGCTTTTGAGAATACATAACACAGATGCGTTCATCTCTAGGGACACCATTTGGTTCAAACAACCATGGTTGTCAAAAAGCCTAGGGAGCCCCTAGAATATACAACTGCCACATGGAGATGGGGAACCTGCAGAGTGACAGAAGAAGTTTCATCACCACACCCAACTACAGTGTGTGTGAGTCATCAAGGTGTGGCTTTTGAGACTACATAACGCAGATGCATTGATCTGTAGCGACTCCATTTCTGTCAAACAACCATGGTGGTCAGAAATCCCAGAGTGCCCCTAGAATATGCAACTGCCACATGGAGATGGGTGAACCTGAAGTGTGATAGAAGCAGTTGCTTCACCATGCCCAACTGGAGTGTGTGCGGGTCATCAAGGTGTGGCTTTTGAGACTACATAACACAAATGCATTGATCTCTAGGTACTCCATTTGTGCAAAACAACCATGGTGGTCAGAATCCCCAGAGAGCCCCTAGAATATGCAACTACCACATGGAGATGGGTGAACCTGTAGTGTGACAGAAGGAGTTGCATCACCACACCCAACTAGAGTGTGTGTGGGTCATCAAGGTGTGGCTTTTGAGACTGCATAACACAGATGCATTGATCTGTAGGGACTCCATTTGTGTCAAACAACCATGGTGGCCAGAAAATCCCAGAGAGCCCCTAGAATATGCAACTGCCACATGGAGATGGTGAACCTGAAGTGTGACAGAAGCAGTTGCATCACCACACCCAACTGGACTGTGTATGGGTCATCAAGGTGTGGCTTTGAAGACTCCATAACACAGATGCATTGATCTGTAGGGACTCCATTAGTGTCAAACAACCATGGTGGTCAGAAAGCCCAGAGAGCCCCTAGAATATGCAACTGCCACATGGAGATGGGTGAACCTGTAGTGTGACAGAAGTAGTTGCATCAGCACACCCAACTGGAGTGTGTGTGGGTCATAAAGGTGTGGCTTTTGAGACTACATAACACAGGTGCATTCATCTTTAGGGACTACATTTGTGTCAAACAACCATGGTTGTCAAAAAGCCCAGAGAGCCCCTAGAATATACAACTGCCACATGGAGATGGTGAACCTGCAGAGTGACAGAAGCAGTTTCATCACCAAACCCAACTGCTATGTGTGTGGGTCATCAAGGTGTGGCTTTGAGACTACATAACACATATGCATTGATCTCTAGGGACTCCATTTGTGTCAAACAACCATGGTGGTTAGAAAGCCTAAAGAGCCCCTAGAATATGCAACTGCCACATGGAGATGGGTGAACCTGTAGTGTGATAGAAGCAGTTGCATCACCACACCCAACTAGAGTGTGTGTGGGTCATCAAGGTATGGTTTTTGACAGTACATAACACAGATGCATTGATCTGTAGGGACTCCATTGGTGTCAAACAACCATGGTGGTCAGAAAAGCCCAGAGAGCCCCTATAATATGCAACTTCCACATGGAGATGGTGAACCTGAAGTGTGACAGAAGCAGTTGCATCACCACACCCAACTGGACTGTGTATGGGTCATCAAGGTGTGGCTTTTGAGACTCCATAACACAGATGCATTGATCTGTAGGGACTCCATTTGTATCAAACAACCATGGTGGTCAGAAAGCCCATAGAGCCCCTAGAATATACAACTGCCACATGGAGATGGCTGAACCTGTAGTGTGACAGAAGCAGTTGCATCACCAGACCCAACTAGTGTGTGTGTGTGGGTCATCAAGGTGTGGCTTTTGAGACTACATAACATAGATGCATTCATCTCTAGGGACTTCATTTGTGTCAAACAACCATGGTTGTCAAAAAGCCCAGAGAGCCCCTAGAATATACAACTGCCACATGGAGATGGTGAACCTGCAGAGTGACAGAAGCAGTTTCATCACCACACCCAACTGTTGTGTGTGTGGGTCATCAAGGTGTGGCTTTGAGACTACATAACACATATGCATTGATCTCTAGGGACTCCATTTGTGTCAAACAACCATGGTGGTTAGAAAGCCTAGAGAGCCCCTAGAATATGCAACTGCCACATGGAGATGGGTGAACCTGTAGTGTGACAGAAGCAGTTGCATCACCACACCCAACTAGAGTGTGTGTGGGTCATCAAGGTATGGTTTTTGACACTACATAACACAGATGCATTGATCTGTAGGGACTCCATTTGTGTCAAACAACCATGGTGGTCAGAAAAGCCCAGAGAGCCCCTATAATATGCAACTGCCACATGGAGATGGTGAACCTGAAGTGTGACAGAAGAAGTTGCATCACCACACCCAACTGGACTGTGTATGGGTCATCAAGGTGTGGCTTTTGAGACTCCATAACACAGATGCATTGATCTGTAGGGACTCCATTTGTGTCAAACAACCATGGTGGTCAGAAAGCCCATAGAGCCCCTAGAATATACAACTGCCACATGGAGATGGGTGAACCTGCAGTGTGACAGAAGCAGTGTCTCACCAGACCCAACTAGTGTGTGTGTGGGTCATCAAGCTGTGGCTTTTGAGACTACATAACATAGATGCATTCATCTCTAGGGACTCCATTTGTGTCAAACAACCATGGTTGTCAAAAATCCCAGAGAGCCCCTAGAATATACAACTGCCACATGGAGATGGTGAACCTGCAGAGTGACAGAAGCAGTTTCATCACCACACCCAACTGTAGTGTGTGTGGGTCATCAAGGTGTGGCTTTTGAGACTACATAATACAGAGGCATTGATCTCTAGGGACTCCATTTGTGTCAAACAACCATGGTGGTTAGAAAGCCTAGAGAGCCCCTAGAATATGCAACTGCCACATGGAGATGGGTGAACCTGCAGTGTGACTGAAGCAGTTGCTTCACCATGCCCAACTGGAGTGTGTGTGGGTCATCAAGGTGTGGCTTTTGAGACTACATAACATAGATGCATTGATCTGTAGGGACTCCATTTGTGTCAAACAACCATGGTGGTCAGAAATCCCAGAGAGCCCCTAGAATACGCAACTGCCAAATGGAGATGGTGAACTTGCAGTGTGACAGAAGTAGATGCATCACCACACCCAACTAGAGTGTGTGTGACTACATAACACAGATGGATTGATCTCTAGGGACTCCATTTGTGTCAAACAACCATGGTGGTTAGAAAGCCAGAGAGCCCCTAGAATATGCAACTACCACATGGAGATAGGTGAACCTGCAGTGTGACAGAAGCAGTTGCATGACCACACCCAACTGGAGTGTGTCTGGGTCATCAAGGTGTGGCTTTTGAGACTACATAACGCAGATGCATTGATCTCTAGGGACTCCATTTGTGTCAAACAACCATGGTGGTCAGAAAGCCCAGAGAGCCCCTAGAATATGCAACTGCCCCATGGAGATGGGTGAACCTGCAGTGTGACAGAAGCAGTTGCATCACCACACCCAACTGGACTGTGTGTGGGTCATCAAGGTGTGTCTTTTGAGACTACATAAAACATATGCATTGATCTCTAGGGACTTCATTTGTGTGAAACAACCATGGTGGTCAGAAAGCCCAGAGAGCCCCTAGAATATGCAACTGCCACATGGAGATGGGTGAACCTGAAGTGTGGCAGAAGCAGCTACATCACCACTCCCAACTGGAGTGTGTGTGGGTTATCAAGGTGTGGATTTTGAGACTACATAACATAGATGCATTGATCTCTAGGGACTCCATTTGTGTAACACAACCATGGTGGTCAGAAAGCCTAGAGAGCCCCTAGAATATGCAACTGCCACATGGAGATGGTGAACCTGCAGTGTGACAGAAGCAGTTGCATCGCGACATTTAACTAGAGTGTGTGTGGGTCATCAAGGTGTGGCTTTTGAGACTACATAACACAGATGCATTGATCTCTAGGGACTCCATTTGTGTCAAACAACCATGGTGGTCAGAAAGCCCAGAGAGCCCCTAGAATATGCAACTGCCACATTGAGATGGTGAACCTGAAGTGTGACAGAAGCAGTTGCATCACCACACCCACATGGAGTGTGTGTGGGTCATCAAGGTGTGGATTTTGAGACTACATAACATAGATGCATTTATCTCTAGGGACTCCATTTGTGTAAAACTACCATGGTGGTCAGAAAGCCTAGAGAGCCCCTAAAATATGCAACTGCCACATGGAGATGGGTAAACCTGTACTATGATAGAAGAAGTTGCATTACCACACCCAACTGGAGTGTGTGTGGGTCATCAAGGTGTTGCTTTTGAGACTCCATAATGTAGATTCATTGATCTGTAGGGACTCCATTTGTGTCAAACAACCATGGTGGTCAGAAAGCCCAGAGAGCCCCTAGAATATGCAACTGCCACATGGAGATGGGTGAACCTGCAGTGTGACAGAAGCAGTTGCATCACCACACCCAACTGGACTGTGTGTGGGTCATCAAGGTGTGTGTTTTGAGACTACATTACTCAGATGCATTGATCTCTAGGGAATCCATTCGTGTTAAATAACCATGGTGGTCACAAAGCCCAGAGAGCCCCTAGAATATGCAACTGCCACATGGAGATGGGTGAACCTGCAGTGTGACAGAAGCAGTAGCATCACCACATTCAACTGGAGTGTGTGTGGGTCATCAAGGTGTGGCTTTTGAGACTACATAACATAGATGCATTGATCTTTAGGGACTCCATTTGTGTCAAACAACCATGGTGTTCAGAAAGCCCAGAGAGCCCCTAGAATATGCAACTGCCACATGGAGATGGTGAACCTGAAGTGTGACAGAAGCAGTTGCATCACCACACCCAACTGGAGTGTGTGTGGGTCATCAAGATGTGGATTTTGAGACTACATAACATAGATGCATTGATCTCTAGGGAATCCATTTTCGTAAAACAACCATGGTGGTCAGAAAGCGTAGAGAGCCCCTAAAATATGAAACTGCCACATGGAGATGGGTGAACCCTCAGTATGATAGAAGCACTTGCATCACCACACCCAACTGGAGTGTGTGTGGGTCATCAAGGTGTGGCTTTTGAGACTACATAACGCAGATGCATTGATCTCTAGGGACTCCATTTGTGTCAAACAACCATGGTGGTCAGAAAGCCCAGAGAGCCCCTAGAATATGCAACTGCCCCATGGAGATGGGTGAACCTGCAGTGTGACAGAAGCAGTTGCATCACCACACCCAACTGGACTGTGTGTGGGTCATCAAGGTGTGGCTTTTGAGACTACATAACACAGATGCATTGATCTCTAGGGACTTCATTTGTGTGAAACAACCATGGTGGTCAGAAAGCCCAGAGAGCCCCTAGAATATGCAACTGCCACATGGAGATGGGTGAACCTGAAGTGTGGCAGAAGCAGCTACATCACCACTCCCAACTGGAGTGTGTGTGGGTTATCAAGGTGTGGATTTTGAGACTACATAACATAGATGCATTGATCTCTAGGGACTCCATTTGTGTAACACAACCATGGTGGTCAGAAAGCCTAGAGATCCCCTACAATATACAACTACCACAGTTGCATCACGACATTTAACTAGAGTGTGTGTGGGTCATCAAGGTGTGGCTTTTGAGACTACATAACACAAATGCATTGATCCCTAGGGACTCCATTTGTGTAAAACAACCATGGTGGTCAGAAAGCCTAGAGAGCCCCTAAAATATGCAACTGCCACATGAAGATGGGTGAACCTGCAGTGTGACAGAAGCAGTTGCACCACCACAGCCAACTGGAGTGTGTGTGGGTCATCGAGGTGCGGCTTTTGAGACTACATAACACATATGCATTGATCTCTAGGGACTCCATTTGTGTCAAACAACCATGGTGGTCAGAAAGCCCAGAGAGCCCCTAGAATATGCAACTGCCCAATGGAGATGGCTGAACCTGCAGTGTGACAGAAGCAGTTGCATCACCACACCCAACTGGACTGTGTGTGGGTCATCAAGGTGTGGCTTTTGAGACTACACAACTCAGATGCATTGATCTCTAGGGAATTCATTTGTGTTAAATAACCATGGTGGTCAGAAAGCCCAGCGAGCCCCTAGAATATGCAGCCGCCACATGGAGATGGGTGAACCTGCAGTGTGACAGAAGCAGTTGCATCACCACATCAAACTAGAGTGTGTGTGGGTCATCAAGGTGTGGCTTTTGAGACTACATAACATAGATGCATTGATCTGTAGGGACTCCATTTGTGTCAAACAACCATGTTGGACAGAATGCCCAGAGATCCCCTAGAATATGCAACTGCCACATGGAGATGGGTGAACCTGCAGTGTGACAGAAGCAGTAGCATCACCACATTCAACTGGAGTGTGTGTGGGTCATCAAGGTGTGGCTTTTGAGACTACATAACATAGATGCATTGATCTCTAGGGACTCCATTTGTGTCAAACAACCATGGTGGTTAGAAAGCCCAGAGAGCCCCTAGAATATGCAACTGCCACATGGAGATGGGTGAACCTGAAGTGTGACAGAAGCAGTTGCATCACCACACGCAACTAGAGTGTGTGTGGGCCATCAAGGTGTGGCTTTTGAGACTACAAACACAGATGCATTGATCTGTCGGGACTCCATTTGTGTCAAACAACCATGTTGGACAGAATGCCTAGAGATCCCCTAGAATATGCAACTGCCACATTGAGATGGGTGAACCTGCAGTATGATAGAAGCAATTGCATCACCACAGCCAACTGGAGTGTGTTGGGTCATCAAGGTGTGGCTTTTGAGACTACATAACACATATGCATTCATCTCTAGGGAATCCATTTGTGTCAAACAAACATGGTGGTCAGAAAGCCCAGAGAGCCCCTAGAATATGCAACTGCCCCATGGAGATGGGTGAACCTGCAGTGTGACAGAAGCAGTTGCATCACCACAACCAACTGGACTATGTGTGGGTCGTCAAGGTGTGGATTTTGAGACTACATAACTCAGATGCATTGATCTCTAGGGAATTCATTTGTGTTAAATAACCATGGTGGTCAGAAAGCCCAACGAGCCCCTAGAATATGCAACTGCCACATGTAGATGGGTGAACCTGCAGTGTGACAGAAGCAGTTGCATCACCACATCAAACTAGAGTGTGTGTGGGTCATCAAGGTGTGGCTTTTGAGACTATATAACACAGATGCATTGATCTGTAGGGACTCCATTTGTGTCAAACAACCATGTTGGACAGAATGCCCAGAGATCCCCTAGAATATGCAACTGCCACATGGAGATGGTGAACCTGCAGTGTGACAGAAGCAGTTGCATCACGACATTCAACTGGAGTGTGTTTGGGTCATCAAGGTGTGGCTTTTGAGACTACATAACACAAATGTATTGATCTGTAGGGAGTCCATTTGTGTCAAACAACCATGTTGGTCAGAAAGCCCAGAGAGCCCCTAGAATATGCAACTGCCACATGGAGATGGTGAACCTGAAGTGTGACAGAAGCATTTGCATCACCACAGCCAACTGGAGTGTGTGTGGGTCATCAAGGTGTGGCTTTTGAGACTACATAACACATATGCATTGATCTCTAGGGACTCCATTTGTGTCAAACAACCATGGTGGTCAGAAAGCCCAGAGAGCCCCTAGAATATGCAACTGCCACATGGAGATGGGTGAACCTGAAGTGTGGCAGAAGCAGTTGCATCACCACTCCCAACTGGAGTGTGTGTGGGTTATCAAGGTGTGGATTTTGAGACTACATAACATAGATGCATTGATCTCTAGGGGCTCCATTTGTGTAAAACAACCATGGTGGTGAGAAAGCCTAGAGAGCCCCTAAAATATGCAACTGCCACATGGAGATGGGTGAACCTGCAGTATGATAGAAGAAGTTGCACCACCACAGCCAATTGGAGTGTGTGTGGGTCATCAAGGTGCGGCTTTTGAGACTACATAACACATATGCATTGATCTCTAGGGACTCCATTTGTCTCAAACAACCATGGTGGTCAGAAAGCCTAGAGAGCCCCTAAAATACGCAACTGCCACATGGAGATGGGTGAACCTGCAGTGTGACAGAAGCAGTTGCATCACCACAGCCAACTGGAGTGTGTGTGGGTCATCAAGGTGTGGCTTTTGAGACTACATAACACATATGCATTGATCTCTAGGGACTCCATTTGTGTCAAACAACCATGGTGGTCAGAAAGCCCAGAGAGCCCCTAGAATATGCAACTGCCACATGGAGATGGGTGAACCTGAAGTGTGGCAGAAGCAGTTGCATCACCACTCCCAACTGGAGTGTGTGTGGGTTATCAAGGTGTGGATTTTGAGACTACATAACATAGATGCATTGATCTCTAGGGACTCCATTTGTGTAAAACAACCATGGTGGTCAGAAAGCCTAGAGAGCCCCTAAAATATGCAACTGCCACATGGAGATGGGTGAACCTGCAGTATGTTAGAAGCAGTTGCATCACCACACCCAACTGGAGTGTGTGTGGGTCATCAAGGTGTGGCTTTTGAGACTACATAACACAGATGCATTGATCTCTAGGGACTCCATTTGTGTCAAACAACCATGGTGGTCAGAAAGCCCAGAGAGCCCCTAGAATATGCAACTGCCCCATGGAGATGGGTGAACCTGTAGTGTGACAGAAGCAGTTGCATCACCACACCCAACTGGACTGTGTGTGGGTCATCAAGTTGTGGCTTTTGAGACTACATTACTCAGATGCATTGATCTCTAGGGAATCCATTTGTGTTAAATAACCATGGTGGTCAGAAAGCCCAGAGAGCCCCTAGAATATGCAACTGCCACATGGAGATGGGTGAACCTGCAGTGTGACAGAAGAAGTAGCATCACCACATTCAACTGGAGTGTGTGTGGGTCATCAAGGTGCGGCTTTTGAGACTACATAACATATATGCATTGATGTTTAGGGACTCCATTTGTGTCAAACAACCATGGTGGTTAGAAAGCCCAGAGAGCCCCTAGAATATGCAACTACCACATGGAGATGGGTGAACCTGCAGTGTGACAGAAGAAGTTGCTTCACCACACCCAACTAGAGTGTGTGTGGGTCATCAAGGTGTGGATTTTGAGACTACAAACACAGATGCATTGATCTGTAGGGACTCCATTTGTGTCAAGCAACCATGGTGGTCAGAAAGCCTAGAGAGCCCCTAGAATATGCAACTGCCACATGGAGATGGTGAACCTGAAGTGTGACAGAAGCAGTTGCATCACCATACCCAACTGGAGTGTGTGTGGGTTATCGAGGTGTGGATTTTGAGACTACATAACATATATGCATTGATCTCTAGGGACTCCATTTGTGTAAAACAACCATGGTGGTCAGAAAGCGTAGAGAGCCCCTAAAATGCAACTGCCACATGGAGATGGGTGAACCTGCAGTATGATAGAAGTAGTTGCCTCACCACACCCAACTGGAGTGTGTGTGGGTCATCAAGGTGTGGCTTTTGAGACTACATAACACAGATGCATTGATCTCTAGGGACTCCATTTGTGTCAAACAACCATGGTGGTCAGAAAGCCCAGAGAGCCCCTAGAATATGCAACTGCCCCATGGAGATGGGTGAACCTGCAGTGTGACAGAAGCAGTTGCATCACCACACCCAACTGGACTGTGTGTGGGTCATCAACGTGTGTCTTTTGAGACTATATAACTCAGATGCATTGATCTCTAGGGAATCCATTTGTGTTAAATAACCATGGTGGTCAGAAAGCCCAGAGAGCCCCGAGATTATGCAACTGCCACATGGAGATGGTGAGCCTGTAGTATGACAGAAGCAGTTGCATCACGACTTTTAACTAGAGTGTGTGTGGGTCATCAAGGTGTGGCTTTTGACACTACATAACACAAATGCATTGATATCTAGGGACTCCATTTGTGTCAAACAACCATGGTGGTCAGAAAGCCCAGAGAGCCCCTAGAATATGCAACTGCCACATGGAGATGGTGAACCTGAAGTATGACAGAAGCAGTTGCATCACCACACCCAACTGGAGTGTGTCTGGGTCATCAAGGTGTGGATTTTGAGACTACATAACATAGATGCATTGATATCTAGGAACTCCATTTGTGTAAAACAACCATGGTGGTCAGAAAGCCTAGAGAGCCCCTAAAATATGCAACTGCCACATGGAGATGGGTGAACCTGAAGTATGATAGAAGTAGTTGCATCACCACAGCCAACTGGAGTGTGTGTGGGTCATCAAGGTGAGGCTTTTGAGAATACATAACACATATGCATTGATCTCTAGGGACTCCATTTGTGTCAAACAACCATGGTGGTCAGAAAGCCCAGAGAGCCCCTAGAATATGCAACTGCCCCATGGAGATGGTTGAACCTGCAGTGTGACAGAAGCAGTTCCATCACCACACCCAACTGGACTATGTGTGGGTCGTCAAGGTGTGTCTTTTGAGACTACATAACTCAGATGCATTGATCTCTAGGGAATTCATTTGTGTTAAATAACCATGGTGGTCAGAAAGCCCAGCGAGCCCCTAGAATATGCAACTGCCACGTGGAGATGGGTGAACCTGCAGTGTGACAGAAAAAGTTGCATCACCACATCAAACTAGAGTGTGTGTGGGTCATCAAGGTGTTTGTTTTGAGACTACATAACACAGATGCATTGATCTGTAGGGACTCCATTTGTGTCAAACAACCATATTGGACAAAATGCCCAGAGAGCCCCTAGAATATGCAACTGCCACATGGAGATGGGTGAACCTGCAGTGTGACAGAAGCAGTAGCATCACCACATTCAACTGGAGTGTGTGTGGGTCATCAAGGTGTGGCTTTTGAGACAACATAACATAGATGCATTGATCTCTAGGGACTCCATTTGTGTCAAACAACCATGGTGGTTAGAAATCCTAGAGAGCCCCTAGAATATGCAACTGCCACATGGAGATGGGTGAACCTGCAGTGTGACAGAAGCAGTTGCATCACCACACCCAACTAGAGTGTGTGTTGGCCATCAAGGTGTGGCTTTTGAGACTACAAACACAGATGCATTGATCAATAGGGACTCCATTTGTGTCAAACAACCATGTTAGATAGAAAGCCCAGAGAGCCCCTAGAATATGCAACTGCCACATGGAGATGGTGAACCTGCAGTGTGACAAAAGCAGTTGCATCACGACATTCAACTAGAGTGTGTGTGGTTCATCAAGGTGTGGCTTTTGAGACTACATAACACATATGCATTGATCTCTAGGGACTCCATTTGTGTCAAACAACCATGGTGGTCAGAAAGCCCAGAGATCCCCTAGAATATGCAACTGCCACATTGAGATGCTGAACCTGAAGTGTGACAGAAGCAGTTGCATCACCACACCCACATGGAGTGTGTGTGGGTCATCAGGGTGTGGATTTTGAGACTACATAATATAGATGCATTGATATCTAGGGTCTCCATTTGTGTAAAACAACCATGGTGGTCAGAAAGCCTAGAGATCCCCTAAAATATGCAACTGCCACATGGAGATGAGTGACCTATAGTATGATAGAAGCAGTTGCATCACCACAGCCAACTGGAGTGTGTGTGGGTCATCAAGGTGTGGATTTTGAGACTACATAACACATATGTATTGATATCTAGAGACTCCATTTGTGTCAAACAACCATGGTGGTTAGAAAGCCCAGAGAGCCCCTAGAATATGCAACTGCCACATGGAGATGGGTGAACCTGAAGTGTGGCAGAAGGAGTTGCATCACCACTCCAACTGGAGTGTGTGTGGGTTATCAAGTTGTGGATTTTGAGACTACATAACATAGATGCATTGATATCTAGGTACTCCATTTGTGTAGAACAACCATGGTGGTCAGAAAGCCTAGATAGCCCCTACAATATGCAACTGCCACATGGAGATGGGTGAACCTGCAGTATGATAGAAGCAGTTGCATCACCATACCCAACTGGAGTGTGTGTGGGTCATCAAGGTGTGGCTTTTGAGACTACATAACACAGATGCATTGATCTCTAGGGACTCCATTTGTGTCAAACATCCATGGTGGTCAGAAAGCCCAGAGAGCCCCTAGAATATGCAACTGCCCCATGGAGATGGGTGAACCTGTAGTGTGACAGAAGCAGTTGCATCACCACACCCAACTAGACTGTGTGTGGGTCATCAAGGTGTGGCTTTTGAGACTACATAACTCAGATGCATTGATCTCTAGGGAATCCATTTGTGTTAAAAAACCATGGTGGTCAGAAAGCCCAGAGAGCCCCGAGAATATGCAACTGCCCCATGGACATGGGTGAACCTGCAGTGTGACAGAAGCAGTAGCATCACCACATTCAACTGGAGTGTGTGTGGGTCATCAAGGTGTGGCTTTTGAGACTACATAACATAGATGCATTGATCTCTAGGGACTCCATTTGTGTCAAACAACCATGGTGGTTAGAAAGCCCAGAGAGCCCCTAGAATATGCAACTACCACATGGAGATGGGTGAACCTACAGTGTGACAGAAGCAGGTGCATCACCACACCCAACTAGAGTGTGTGTGGGTCATCAAGGTGTGGCTTTTGAGACTACAAACATAAATGCATTGATCTGGAGGGACTCCATTTGTGTCAAACAACCATGTTGGACAGAAAGCCCAGAGAGCCCCTAGAATATGCAACTGCCACATGGAGATGGTGAACCTGTAGTGTGACAGAAGCAGTTGCATCACGACATTCAACTAGAGTGTGTGTGGGTCATCAAGGTGTGGCTTTTGAGACTACATAACACAAATGCATTGATCTCTAGGGACTCCATTTGTGTCAAACAACCATGGTGGTCAGAAAGCCCAGAGAGCCCCTAGAATATGCAACTGCCACATGGAGATGGTGAACCTGAAGTGTGACGAAAGCAGTTGCATCACCACACCCAACTAGAGTGTGTGTGGGTCATCAAGATGTGGATTTTGAGACTCCATAACATAGATGCATCGATCTCTAGGGACTCCATTTGTGTAAAACTACCATGGTGGTCAGAAAGCCTAGAGAGCCCCTAAAATATGCAACTGCCACATGGAGATGGGTGAACCTGCAGTGTGACAGAAGCAGTTGCACCACCACAGCCAACTGGAGTGTGTGTGGGTCATCAAGGTGCGGCTTTTGAGACTACATAACACATATGCATTGATCTATAGGGACTCCATTTGTGTCAAACAACCATGGTGGTCAGAAAGCCCAGAGAGCCCCTAGAATATGCAACTGCCCAATGGAGATGGCTGAACCTGCAGTGTGACAGAAGCAGTTGCATCACCACACCCAACTGGACTGTGTGTGGGTCATCAAGGTGTGGCTTTTGAGACTACATAACTCAGATGCATTGATCTCTGGGAATTCATTTGTGTTAAATAACCATGGTGGTCAGAAAGTCCAGCGAGCCCCTAGAATATGCAGCCGCCACATGGAGATGGGTGAACCTGCAGTGTGACAGAAGCAGTTGCATCGCCACATCAAACTAGAGTGTGTGTGGGTCATCAAGTTGTGGCTTTTGAGACTACATAACATAGATGCATTGATCTCTAGGGACTCCATTTGTGTCAAACAACCATGGTGGTTAGAAAGCCTAGAGAGCCCCTAGAATATGCAACTACCACATGGAGATGGGTGAACCTACAGTGTGACAGAAGCAGTTGCATCACCACACCCAACTAGAGTGTGTGTGGGTCATCAATTTGTGGATTTTGAGACTACATAACACATATGTATTGATATTTAGAGACTCCATTTGTGTCAAACAACCATGGTGGTCAGAAAGCCCAGAGAGCACCTAGAATATGCAACTGCCACATGGAGATGGGTGAACCTGAAGTGTGGCAGAAGGAGTTGCATCACCACTCCCAACTGGAGTGTGTGTGGGTTATGAAGTTGTGGATTTTGAGACTACATAACATAGATGCATTGATCTCTAGGTACTCCATTTGTGTCAAACAACCATGGTGGTTAGAAAGCCTAGAGAGCCCCTAGAATATGCAACTGCCACATGGAGATGGGTGAACCTGCAGTGTGACAGAAGCAGTAGCATCACCACATTCAACTGGAGTGTGTGTGGGTCATCAAGGTGTGGCTTTTGAGACAACATAACATAGATGCATTGATCTCTAGGGACTCCATTTGTGTCAAACAACCATGGTGGTTAGAAATCCTAGAGAGCCCCTAGAATATGCAACTGCCACATGGAGATGGGTGAACCTGCAGTGTGACAGAAGCAGTTGCATCACCACACCCAACTAGAGTGTGTGTTGGCCATCAAGGTGTGGCTTTTGAGACTACAAACACAGATGCATTGATCAATAGGGACTCCATTTGTGTCAAACAACCATGTTAGACAGAAAGCCCAGAGAGCCCCTAGAATATGCAACTGCCACATGGAGATGGGTGAACCTGCAGTGTGACAGAAGCAGTAGCATCACCACATTCAACTGGAGTGTGTGTGGGTCATCAAGGTGTGGCTTTTGAGACTACATAACACAGATGCATTGATCTCTAGGGACTCCATTTGTGTCAAACATCCATGGTGGTCAGAAAGCCCAGAGAGCCCCTAGAATATGCAACTGCCCCATGGAGATGGGTGAACCTGTAGTGTGACAGAAGCAGTTGCATCACCACACCCAACTAGACTGTGTGTGGGTCATCAAGGTGTGGCTTTTGAGACTACATAACTCAGATGCATTGATCTCTAGGGAATCCATTTGTGTTAAAAAACCATGGTGGTCAGAAAGCCCAGAGAGCCCCGAGAATATGCAACTGCCCCATGGACATGGGTGAACCTGCAGTGTGACAGAAGCAGTAGCATCACCACATTCAACTGGAGTGTGTGTGGGTCATCAAGGTGTGGCTTTTGAGACTACATAACATAGATGCATTGATCTCTAGGGACTCCATTTGTGTCAAACAACCATGGTGGTTAGAAAGCCCAGAGAGCCCCTAGAATATGCAACTACCACATGGAGATGGGTGAACCTACAGTGTGACAGAAGCAGTTGCATCACCACACCCAACTAGAGTGTGTGTGGGTCATCAAGGTGTGGCTTTTGAGACTACAAACATAAATGTATTGATCTGGAGGGACACCATTTGTGTCAAACAACCATGTTGGACAGAAAGCCCAGAGAGCCCCTAGAATATGCAACTGCCCAATGGAGATGGCTGAACCTGCAGTGTGACAGAAGCAGTTGCATCACCACACCCAACTGGACTGTGTGTGGGTCATCAAGGTGTGGCTTTTGAGACTACATAACTCAGATGCATTGATCTCTGGGAATTCATTTGTGTTAAATAACCATGGTGGTCAGAAAGTCCAGCGAGCCCCTAGAATATGCAGCCGCCACATGGAGATGGGTGAACCTGCAGTGTGACAGAAGCAGTTGCATCGCCACATCAAACTAGAGTGTGTGTGGGTCATCAAGTTGTGGCTTTTGAGACTACATAACATAGATGCATTGATCTCTAGGGACTCCATTTGTGTCAAACAACCATGGTGGTTAGAAAGCCCAGAGAGCCCCTAGAATATGCAACTACCACATGGAGATGGGTGAACCTACAGTGTGACAGAAGCAGTTGCATCACCACACCCAACTAGAGTGTGTGTGGGTCATCAAGGTGTGGCTTTTGAGACTACAAACATAAATGCATTGATCTGGAGAGACTCCATTTGTGTCAAACAACCATGTTGGACAGAAAGCCCAGAGAGCCCCTAGAATATGCAACTGCCACATGGAGATGGTGAACCTGTAGTGTGACAGAAGCAGTTGCATCACGACATTCAACTAGAGTGTGTGTGGGTCATCAAGGTGTGGCTTTTGAGACTACATAACACAAATGCATTGATCTCTAGGGACTCCATTTGTGTCAAACAACCATGGTGGTCAGAAAGCCCAGAGAGCCCCTAGAATATGCAACTGCCACATGGAGATGGTGAACCTGAAGTGTGACAGAAGCAGTTGCATCACCACACCCAACTAGAGTGTGTGTGGGTCATCAAGATGTGGATTTTGAGACTCCATAACATAGATGCATTGATCTCTAGGGACTCCATTTGTGTAAAACAACCATGGTGGTCAGAAAGCCTAGAGAGCCCCTAAAATATGCAACTGCCACATGGAGATGGGTGAACCTGCAGTGTGACAGAAGCAGTTGCACCACCACAGCCAACTGGAGTGTGTGTGGGTCATCAAGGTGCGGCTTTTGAGACTACATAACACATATGCATTGATCTCTAGGGACTCCATTTGTGTCAAACAACCATGGTGGTCAGAAAGCCCAGAGAGCCCCTAGAATATGCAACTGCCAAATGGAGATGGCTGAACCTGCAGTGTGACAGAAGCAGTTGCATCACCAAACCCAACTGGACTGAGTGTGGGTCATCAAGGTGTGGCTTTTGAGACTAAAATCTCAGATGCATTGATCTCTGGGGAATTCATTTGTGTTAAATAACCATGGTGGTCAGAAAGTCCAGCGAGCCCCTAGAATATGCAGCCGCCACATGGAGATGGGTGAACCTGCAGTGTGACAGAAGCAGTTGCATCACCCCATCAAACTAGAGTGTGTGTGGGTCATCAAGTTGTGGCTTTTGAGACTACATAACATAGATGCATTGATCTGTAGGGACTCCATTTGTGTCAAACAACCATGTTGGACATAATGCCCAGAGATCCCCTAGAATATGCAACTGCCACATGGAGATGGGTGAACCTGCAGTGTGATAGAAGCAGTAGCATCACCACATTCAACTGGAGTGTGTGTGGGTCATCAAGGTGTGGCTTTTGAGACTACATAACATAGATGCATTGATCTCTAGGGACTCCATTTGTCCCAAAAACCATGGTGGATAGAAATCCCAGAGAGCCCCTAGAATATGCAACTGCCACATGGAGATGGGTGAACCTGTAGTGTGACAGAAGCAGTTGCATCACCACACCCAACTAGAGTGTGTGTGGGCCATCAAGGTGTGGCTTTTGAGACTACAAACACTGTTGCGTTGATCTGTAGGGACTCCATTTGTGTCAAACAACCATGTTAGACAGAAAGCCCAGAGAGCCCCTAGAATATGCAACTACTACATGGAGATGGTGAACCTGCAGTGTGACAGAAGCAGTTGCATCACGACATTCAACTAGAGTGTGTGTGGGTCATCAAGGTGTGGCTTTTGAGATTACATAACGCAGATGCATTGATCTCTAGGGACTCCATTTGTGTCAAACAACCATGGTGGTCCGAAAGCCTAGAGAACCCCTAGAATATGCAACTGCCACATTGAGATGGTGAACCTAAAGTGTGACAGAAGCAGTTGCATCACCACACCCAACTGGAGTGTGTGTGGGTCATCATGGTGTGTATTTTGAGACTACATAACGTAGATGCATTGATCTCTAGGGAGTCTGTTTGTGTAAAATAACCATGGTGGTCAGAAAGCCTAGAGAGCCCCTAAAATATGCAACTGCCACATGGAGATGGGTGAACCTGCAGTATGATAGAAGCAGTTGCATCACCACAGCCAACTGGAGTGTGTGTGGGTCATCAAGGTGTGGCTTTTGAGACTACATAACACATATTCATTGATCTCTAGGGACTCCATTTGTGTCAAACAACCATGGTGGTCAGAAAGCCCAGCGAGCCCCTAGAATATGCAACTGCCCCATGGCGATGGGTGAACCTGCAGTGTGACAGAAGCAGTTGCATCACCACACCCAACTGGACTATGTGTGGGTCGTCAAGGTGTGGCTTTTGAGACTACATAGCTCAGATGCATTGATCTCTAGGGAATTCATTTGTGTTCAATAACCATGGTGGTCAGAAAGCCCAGCGAGCCCCTAGAATATGCAACTGCCACATGGAGATGGGTGAACCTGCAGTGTGACAGAAGCAGTTGCATCACCACATCAAACTAGAGTGTGTGTGGGTCATCAAGGTGTGGCTTTTGAGACTACATAACACAGATGCATTGATCTGTAGGGACTCCACTTGTGTCAAACAACCATGTTGGACAGAATGCCCAGAGATCCCCTAGAATATGCAACTGCCACATGGAGATGGTGAACCTATAGTGTGACAGAAGCAGTTGCATCACGACATTCAATTGGAGTGTGTGGGGGTCATCAAGGTGTGGATTTTGAGACTACATAACACAGATGCATTGCTCTGTAGGGAGTCCATTCGTGTCAAACAACCATGTTGGTCAGAAAGCCCAGAGAGCCCCTAGAATATGCAACTGCCACATGGAGATGGTGAACCTGAAGTGTGACAGAAGCAGTTGCATCACCACACCTAACTGGAGTGTGTGTGGTTCATCAAGATGTGGATTTTCAGACTACATAACATAGATGCATTGATCTCTAGGGACTCCATTTGTGTAAAATAACCATGGTGGTCAGAAAGCATAGAGAGCCCCTAAAATATGCAACTGCCACATGGAGATGGGTGAACCTGCAGTATGATAGAAGCAGTTGCATCACCACACCCAACTCGAGTGTGTGTGGGTCATCAAGGTGTGTCTTTTGAGACTACATAACACATATGCATTGATCTCTAGGGACTCCATTTGTGTCAAATAACCATGGTGGTCAGAAAGCCCAGAGAGCCCCTAGAATATGCAACTGCCCCATGGATTTGGGTGAACATGCAGTGTAACAGAAGCAGTTGCATCACCACACCCAACTAGACTGTGTGTGGGTCATCAAGGTGTGGCTTTTGAGACTACATAACACAGATGCATTGATCTGTAGGGAGTCCATTTGTGTCAAACAACCATGTTGGTCAGAAAGCCCAGAGAGCCCCTAGAATATGCAACTGCCACATGGAGATGGTGAACCTGAAGTGTGACAGAAGCAGTTGCATCACCACACCCAACTAGAGTGTGAGTGGGTCATCAAGGTGTGGATTTTTAGACTACATAACATAGATGCATTGATCTCTAGGGACTCCATTTGTGTAAAACAACCATGGTGGTCAGAAGGCCTAGAGAGCCCCTAAAATATGCAACTGCCACATGGAGATGGGTGAACCTGCAGTATGATAGAAGCAGTTGCATCACCACAGCCAACTTGAGTGTGTGTGGGTCATAAAGGTGTGGCTTTTGAGACTACATAACACATATGCATTGATCTCTAGGGACTCCATTTGTGTCAAACAACCATGGTGGTCAGAAAGCCCAGACAGCCCCTAGAATATGTAACTGCCCCATGGAGATGGGTGAACCTGCGGTGTGACAGAAGTAGTTGCATCACCACACCCAACCGGACTATGGGTGGGTCGTCAAGGTGTGGATTTTGAGACTACATAACTCAGATGCATTGTTCTCTAGGGAATTCATTTGTGTTAAATAACCATGGTGGTCAGAAAGCCCAGCGAGCCCCTAGAATATGCAACTGCCACATGGAGATGGGTGAACCTGCAGTGTGACAGAAGCAGTTGTATCACCACATCAAACTAGAGTGTGTGTGGGTCATCAAGGTGTGGCTTTTGAGACTACATAACACAGATGCATTGATCTGTAGGGACTCCATTTGTGTCAAACAACCATGTTGGACAGAATGCCCAGAGATCCCCTAGAATTTGGAACTACCACATGGAGATGGTGAACCTGTAGTGTGATAGAAGCAGTTGCATCACCACACCCAACTGGACTGCGTGTGGGTCATCAAGGTGTGGCTTTTGAGACTACATAACACAGATGCATTGATCTGTAGGGAGTCCATTCGTGTCAAACAACCATGTTGGTCAGAAAGCCCAGAGAGCCCCTAGAATATGCAACTGCCACATGGAGATGGTGAACCTGAAGTGTGACAGAAGCAGTTGCATCACCACACCTAACTGGAGTGTGTGTGGGTCATCATGATGTGGATTTTCAGACTACATAACATAGATGCATTGATCTCTAGGGACTCCATTTGTGTAAAATAACCATGGTGGTCAGAAAGCATAGAGAGCCCCTAAAATATGCAACTGCCACATGGAGATGGGTGAAACTGCAGTATGATAGAAGCAGTTGCATCACCACACCCAACTCGAGTGTGTGGGTCATCAAGGTGTGGCTTTTGAGACTACATAACACATATGCAATGATATCTAGGGACTCCATTTGTGTCAAATAACCATGGTGGTCAGAAAGCCCAGAGAGCCCCTATAATATGCAACTGCCCCATGGATTTGGGTGAACGTGCAGTGTAATAGAAGCAGTTGCATCACCACACCCAACTAGACTATGTGTGGGTCATCAAGGTGTGGCTTTTGAGACTACATAACACAGATGCATTGATCTGTAGGGAGTCCATTTGTGTCAAACAACCATGATGGTCAGAAAGCCCAGAGAGCCCCTAGAATATGCAACTGCCACATGGAGATGGTGAACCTGAAGTGTGACAGAAGCACTTGCATCACCACACCCAACTGGAGTGTGTGTGGGTCATCAAGGTGTGGATTTTGAGACTACATAACATAGATCCATTGATCTCTAGGGACTCCATTTGTGTAAAACAACCATGGTGGTCAGAAAGCCTAGAGAGCCCCTAAAATATGCAACTGCCACATGGAGATGGGTGAACCTGTAGTATGATAGAAGCAGTAGCATGACCACAGCCAACTGGAGTGTGTGTGGGTCATCAAGGTGTGGGTTTTGAGACTACATAACACATATGCATTGATCTCTAGGGAGTCCATTTGTGTCAAACAACCATGGTGGTCAGAAAGCCCAGAGAGCCCCTAGAATATGCAACTGCCCCATGGAGATGGGTGAACCTGCAGTGTGACAGAAGAAGTTGCATCACCACACCCAACTGGACTATGGGTGGCTCGTCAAGGTGTGGCTTTTGAGACTACATAACTCAGATGCATTGTTCTCTAGGGAATTCGTTTGTGTTAAATAACCATGGTGGTCAGAAAGCCCAGCGAGCCCCTAGAATATGCAACTGCCACATGGAGATGGGTGACCCTGCAGTGTGACAGAAGCAGTTGCATCACCACATCAAACTAGAGTGTGTGTGGGTCATCAAGGTGTGGCTTTTGAGACTACATAACACAGATGCATTGATCTGTAGGGACTCCATTTGTGTCAAACAACCATGTTGGAGAGAATGCCCAGAGATCCCCTAGAATATGCAACTGCCACATGGAGATGGTGAACCTGTAGTGTGACAGAAGCAGTTGCATCACCACATCAAACTAGAGTGTGTGTGGGTCATCAAGGTGTGGCTTTTGAGACTACATAACACAGATGCATTGATCTGTAGGGACTCCACTTGTGTCAAACAACCATGTTGGACAGAATGCCCAGAGATCCCCTAGAATATGAAACTGCCACATGGAGATGGTGAACCTATAGTGTGACAGAAGCAGTTGCATCACGACATTCAATTGGAGTGTGTGGGGGTCATCAAGGTGTGGATTTTGAGACTACATAACACAGATGCATTGCTCTGTAGGGAGTCCATTCGTGTCAAACAACCATGTTGGTCAGAAAGCCCAGAGAGCCCCTAGAATATGCAACTGCCACATGGAGATGGTGAACCTGAAGTGTGACAGAAGCAGTTGCATCACCACACCTAACTGGAGTGTGTGTGGTTCATCAAGATGTGGATTTTCAGACTACATAACATAGATGCATTGATCTCTAGGGACTCCATTTGTGTAAAATAACCATGGTGGTCAGAAAGCATAGAGAGCCCCTAAAATATGCAACTGCCACATGGAGATGGGTGAACCTGCAGTATGATAGAAGCAGTTGCATCACCACACCCAACTCGAGTGTGTGTGGGTCATCAAGGTGTGTCTTTTGAGACTACATAACACATATGCATTGATCTCTAGGGACTCCATTTGTGTAAAATAACCATTGTGGTCAGAAAGCATAGAGAGCCCCTAAAATATGCAACTGCCACATGGAGATGGGTGAAACTGCAGTATGATAGAAGCAGTTGCATCACCACACCCAACTCGAGTGTGTGGGTCATCAAGGTGTGGCTTTTGAGACTACATAACACATATGAAATGATATCTAGGGACTCCATTTGTGTCAAATAACCATGGTGGTCAGAAAGCCCAGAGAGCCCCTATAATATGCAACTGCCCCATGGATTTGGGTGAACGTGCAGTGTAATAGAAGCAGTTGCATCACCACACCCAACTAGACTATGTGTGGGTCATCAAGGTTTGGCTTTTGAGACTACATAACACAGATGCATTGATCTGTAGGGAGTCCATTTGTGTCAAACAACCATGATGGTCAGAAAGCCCAGAGAGCCCCTAGAATATGCAACTGCCACATGGAGATGGTGAACCTGAAGTGTGACAGAAGCACTTGCATCACCACACCCAACTGGAGTGTGTGTGGGTCATCAAGGTGTGGATTTTGAGACTACATAACATAGATCCATTGATCTCTAGGGACTCCATTTGTGTAAAACAACCATGGTGGTCAGAAAGCCTAGAGAGCCCCTAAAATATGCAACTGCCACATGGAGATGGGTGAACCTGTAGTATGATAGAAGCAGTTGCATGACCACAGCCAACTGGAGTGTGTGTGGGTCATCAAGGTGTGGGTTTTGAGACTACATAACACATATGCATTGATCTCTAGGGAGTCCATTTGTGTCAAACAACCATGGTGGTCAGAAAGCCCAGAGAGCCCCTAGAATATGCAACTGCCCCATGGAGATGGGTGAACCTGCAGTGTGACAGAAGAAGTTGCATCACCACACCCAACTGGACTATGGGTGGCTCGTCAAGGTGTGGCTTTTGAGACTACATAACTCTGATGCATTGTTCTCTAGGGAATTCGTTTGTGTTAAATAACCATGGTGGTCAGAAAGCCCAGCGAGCCCCTAGAATATGCAACTGCCACATGGAGATGGGTGACCCTGAAGTGTGACAGAAGCAGTTGCATCACCACATCAAACTAGAGTGTGTGTGGGTCATCAAGGTGTGGCTTTCGAGACTACATAACACAGATGCATTGATCTGTAGGGACTCCATTTGTGTCAAACAACCATGTTGGAGAGAATGCCCAGAGATCCCCTAGAATATGCAACTGCCACATGGAGATGGTGAACCTGTAGTGTGACAGAAGCAGTTGCATCACCACATCAAACTAGAGTGTGTGTGGGTCATCAAGGTGTGGATTTTGAGACTACATAACACAGATGCATTGATCTGTAGGGACTCCACTTGTGTCAAACAACCATGTTGGACAGAATGCCCAGAGATCCCCTAGAATATGCAACTGCCACATGGAGATGGTGAACCTATAGTGTGATAGAAGCAGTTGCATCACGACATTCAATTGGAGTGTGTGGGGGTCATCAAGGTGTGGATTTTGAGACTACATAACACAGATGCATTGCTCTGTAGGGAGTCCATTCGTATCAAACAACCATGTTGGTCAGAAAGCCCAGAGAGCCCCTAGAATATGCAACTGCCACATGGAGATGGTGAACCTGAAGTGTGACAGAAGCAGTTGCATCACCACACCTAACTGGAGTGTGTGTGGTTCATCAAGATGTGGATTTTCAGACTACATAACATAGATGCATTGATCTCTAGGGACTCCATTTGTGTAAAATAACCATGGTGGTCAGAAAGCATAGAGAGCCCCTAAAATATGCAACTGCCACATGGAGATGGGTGAACCTGCAGTATGATAGAAGCAGTTGCATCACCACACCCAACTCGAGTGTGTGTGGGTCATCAAGGTGTGTCTTTTGAGACTACATAACACATATGCATTGATCTCTAGGGACTCCATTTGTGTCAAATAACCATGGTGGTCAGAAAGCCCAAAGAGCCCCTAGAATATGCAACTGCCCCATGGATTTGGGTGAACATGCAGTGTAACAGAAGCAGTTGCATCACCACACCCAACTAGACTGTGTGTGGGTCATCAAGGTGTGGCTTTTGAGACTACATAACACAGATGCATTGATCTGTAGGGAGTCCATTTGTGTCAAACAACCATGTTGGTCAGAAAGCCCAGAGAGCCCCTAGAATATGCAACTGCCACATGGAGATGGTGAACCTGAAGTGTGACAGAAGCACTTGCATCACCACACCCAACTGGAGTGTGTGTGGGTCATCAAGGTGTGGATTTTGAGACTACATAACATAGATCCATTGATCTCTAGGGACTCCATTTGTGTAAAACAACCATGGTGGTCAGAAAGCCTAGAGAGCCCCTAAAATATGCAACTGCCACATGGAGATGGGTGAACCTGTAGTATGATAGAAGCAGTTGCATGACCACAGCCAACTGGAGTGTGTGTGGGTCATCAAGGTGTGGGTTTTGAGACTACATAACACATATGCATTGATCTCTAGGGAGTCCATTTGTGTCAAACAACCATGGTGGTCAGAAAGCCCAGAGAGCCCCTAGAATATGCAACTGCCCCATGGAGATGGGTGAACCTGCAGTGTGACAGAAGAAGTTGCATCACCACACCCAACTGGACTATGGGTGGCTCGTCAAGGTGTGGCTTTTGAGACTACATAACTCTGATGCATTGTTCTCTAGGGAATTCGTTTGTGTTAAATAACCATGGTGGTCAGAAAGCCCAGCGAGCCCCTAGAATATGCAACTGCCACATGGAGATGGGTGACCCTGAAGTGTGACAGAAGCAGTTGCATCACCACATCAAACTAGAGTGTGTGTGGGTCATCAAGGTGTGGCTTTCGAGACTACATAACACAGATGCATTGATCTGTAGGGACTCCATTTGTGTCAAACAACCATGTTGGAGAGAATGCCCAGAGATCCCCTAGAATATGCAACTGCCACATGGAGATGGTGAACCTGTAGTGTGACAGAAGCAGTTGCATCACCACATCAAACTAGAGTGTGTGTGGGTCATCAAGGTGTGGATTTTGAGACTACATAACACAGATGCATTGATCTGTAGGGACTCCACTTGTGTCAAACAACCATGTTGGACAGAATGCCCAGAGATCCCCTAGAATATGCAACTGCCACATGGAGATGGTGAACCTATAGTGTGATAGAAGCAGTTGCATCACGACATTCAATTGGAGTGTGTGGGGGTCATCAAGGTGTGGATTTTGAGACTACATAACACAGATGCATTGCTCTGTAGGGAGTCCATTCGTATCAAACAACCATGTTGGTCAGAAAGCCCAGAGAGCCCCTAGAATATGCAACTGCCACATGGAGATGGTGAACCTGAAGTGTGACAGAAGCAGTTGCATCACCACACCTAACTGGAGTGTGTGTGGTTCATCAAGATGTGGATTTTCAGACTACATAACATAGATGCATTGATCTCTAGGGACTCCATTTGTGTAAAATAACCATGGTGGTCAGAAAGCATAGAGAGCCCCTAAAATATGCAACTGCCACATGGAGATGGGTGAACCTGCAGTATGATAGAAGCAGTTGCATCACCACACCCAACTCGAGTGTGTGTGGGTCATCAAGGTGTGTCTTTTGAGACTACATAACACATATGCATTGATCTCTAGGGACTCCATTTGTGTCAAATAACCATGGTGGTCAGAAAGCCCAAAGAGCCCCTAGAATATGCAACTGCCCCATGGATTTGGGTGAACATGCAGTGTAACAGAAGCAGTTGCATCACCACACCCAACTAGACTGTGTGTGGGTCATCAAGGTGTGGCTTTTGAGACTACATAACACAGATGCATTGATCTGTAGGGAGTCCATTTGTGTCAAACAACCATGTTGGTCAGAAAGCCCAGAGAGCCCCTAGAATATGCAACTGCCACATGGAGATGGTGAACCTGAAGTGTGACAGAAGCAGTTGCATCACCACACCCAACTAGAGTGTGAGTGGGTCATCAAGGTGTGGATTTTGAGACTACATAACATAGATGCATTGATCTCTAGGGACTCCATTTGTGTAAAACAACCATGGTGGTCAGAAGGCCTAGAGAGCCCCTAAAATATGCAACTGCCACATGGAGATGGGTGAACCTGCAGTATGATAGAAGCAGTTGCATCACCACAGCCAACTTGAGTGTGTGTGGGTCATAAAGGTGTGGCTTTTGAGACTACATAACACATATGCATTGATCTCTAGGGACTCCATTTGTGTCAAACAACCATGGTGGTCAGAAAGCCCAGACAGCCCCTAGAATATGTAACTGCCCCATGGAGATGGGTGAACCTGCGGTGTGACAGAAGTAGTTGCATCACCACACCCAACCGGACTATGGGTGGGTCGTCAAGGTGTGGATTTTGAGACTACATAACTCAGATGCATTGTTCTCTAGGGAATTCATTTGTGTTAAATAACCATGGTGGTCAGAAAGCCCAGCGAGCCCCTAGAATATGCAACTGCCACATGGAGATGGGTGAACCTGCAGTGTGACAGAAGCAGTTGTATCACCACATCAAACTAGAGTGTGTGTGGGTCATCAAGGTGTGGCTTTTGAGACTACATAACACAGATGCATTGATCTGTAGGGACTCCATTTGTGTCAAACAACCATGTTGGACAGAATGCCCAGAGATCCCCTAGAATTTGCAACTACCACATGGAGATGGTGAACCTGTAGTGTGATAGAAGCAGTTGCATCACCACACCCAACTGGACTGCGTGTGGGTCATCAAGGTGTGGCTTTTGAGACTACATAACACAGATGCATTGATCTGTAGGGAGTCCATTCGTGTCAAACAACCATGTTGGTCAGAAAGCCCAGAGAGCCCCTAGAATATGCAACTGCCACATGGAGATGGTGAACCTGAAGTGTGACAGAAGCAGTTTCATCACCACACCTAACTGGAGTGTGTGTGGGTCATCAAGATGTGGATTTTCAGACTACATAACATAGATGCATTGATCTCTAGGGACTCCATTTGTGTAAAATAACCATGGTGGTCAGAAAGCATAGAGAGCCCCTAAAATATGCAACTGCCACATGGAGATGGGTGAAACTGCAGTATGATAGAAGCAGTTGCATCACCACACCCAACTCGAGTGTGTGGGTCATCAAGGTGTGGCTTTTGAGACTACATAACACATATGCAATTATATCTAGGGACTCCATTTGTGTCAAATAACCATGGTGGTCAGAAAGCCCAGAGAGCCCCTATAATATGCAACTGCCCCATGGATTTGGGTGAACGTGCAGTGTAATAGAAGCAGTTGCATCACCACACCCAACTAGACTATGTGTGGGTCATCAAGGTGTGGCTTTTGAGACTACATAACACAGATGCATTGATCTGTAGGGAGTCCATTTGTGTCAAACAACCATGATGGTCAGAAAGCCCAGAGAGCCCCTAGAATATGCAACTGCCACATGGAGATGGTGAACCTGAAGTGTGACAGAAGCACTTGCATCACCACACCCAACTGGACTGTGTGTGGGTCATCAAGGTGTGGATTTTGAGACTACATAACATAGATCCATTGATCTCTAGGGACTCCATTTGTGTAAAACAACCATGGTGGTCAGAAAGCCTAGAGAGCCCCTAAAATATGCAACTGCCACATGGAGATGGGTGAACCTGTAGTATGATAGAAGCAGTTGCATGACCACAGCCAACTGGAGTGTGTGTGGGTCATCAAGGTGTG
Source organism: Avena sativa (assembly GCA_916181665.1). NCBI lineage: Eukaryota > Viridiplantae > Streptophyta > Magnoliopsida > Poales > Poaceae > Avena > Avena sativa. Next base: position 329,214,276 of record OV702289.1, read on the forward strand.
GGTTTTGAGACTACATAACACATATGCATTGATCTCTAGGGAGTCCATTTGTGTCAAACAACCATGGTGGTCAGAAAGCCCAGAGAGCCCCTAGAATATGCAACTGCCCCATGGAGATGGGTGAACCTGCAGTGTGCCAGAAGCAGTTGCATCACCACACCCAACTAGACTATGGGTGGGTCGTCAAGGTGTGGCTTTTGAGACTACATAACTCAGATGCATTGATCTCTAGGGAATTCATTTGTGTTAAATAACCATGGTGGTCAGAAAACCCAGCGAGCCCCTAGAATATGCAACTGCCACATGGAGATGGGTGAACCTGCAGTGTAACATAAGCAGTTGCATAACCACACCCAACTAGACTATGTGTGGGTCATCAAGGTGTGGCTTTTGAGACTACATAACTCAGATGCATTGATCTCTAGGGAATCCATTTGTGTTAAATAACCATGGTGGCCAGAAAGCCCAGAGAGCCCCTAGAATATGCAACTGCCACATGGAGATGGGTGAACCTGTAGGGTGACAGAAGCAGTAGCATCACCACATTCAACTAGAGTGTGTATGGGTCATCAACGTGTGGATTTTGAGACTACATAACAAAGATGCATTGATCTCTAGGGACTCCATTTGTGTCAAACAACCATGGTTGTCAGAAAGCCCAGAGAGCCCCTAGAATATGCAACTACCACATGGAGATGGGTGAACCTGTAGTGTGACAGAAGCAATTGCATCACCACACCGAACTATAGTGTGTGTGGGTCATCAAGGTGTGGCTTTTGAGACTACATAACACAAACGCATTGAAATGTAGGGACTCCATTTGTGTCAAACAACCATGTTGGACAGAAAGCCCAGAGAGCCCCTAGAATATGCAACTACCTCATGGAGATGGTGAACCTGCAGTGTGACAGAAGCAGTTTCATCACCACACCCAACTGGAGTGTGTGTGGGTCATCAAGGTGTGGCTTTTGAGACTACATAACACATATGCATTGATCTGTAGGGACTCCATTTGTGTCAAACAACCATGTTGGACAGAAAGCCCAGAGAGCCCCTAGAATATGCAACTGCCCCATGGAGATGGGTGAACCTGCAGTGTAACATAAGCAGTTGCATCACCACACCCAACTAGACTGTGTGTGGGTCATCAAGGTGTGGCTTTTGAGACTACATAACTCAGATGCATTTATCTCTAGGGAATTCATTAGTGTTAAATAACCATGTTGGTCAGAAAGCATAGAGAGCCCCTAAAATATGCAACTGCCACATGGAGATGGGTGAACCTGCAGTATGATAGAAGCAGTTGCATCACCACACCCAACTCGAGTGTGTGTGGGTCATCAAGGTGTGTCTTTTGAGACTACATAACACATATGCATTGATCTCTAGGGACTCCATTTGTGTAAAATAACCATGGTGGTCAGAAAGCATAGAGAGCCCCTAAAATATGCAACTGCCACATGGAGATGGGTGAAACTGCAGTATGATAGAAGCAGTTGCATCACCACACCCAACTCGAGTGTGTGGGTCATCAAGGTGTGGCTTTTGAGACTACATAACACATATGCAATGATATCTAGGGACTCCATTTGTGTCAAATAACCATGGTGGTCAGAAAGCCCAGAGAGCCCCTATAATATGCAACTGCCCCATGGATTTGGGTGAACGTGCAGTGTAATAGAAGCAGTTGCATCACCACACCCAACTAGACTATGTGTGGGTCATCAAGGTGTGGCTTTTGAGACTACATAACATAGATGCATTGATCTTTAGGGACTCCATTTGTGTCAAACAACCATGGTGTTCAGAAAGCCCAGAGAGCCCCTAGAATATGCAACTGCCACATGGAGATGGTGAACCTGAAGTGTGACAGAAGCAGTTGCATCACCACACACAACTGGAGTGTGTGTGGGTCATCAAGGTGTGGATTTTGAGACTACATAACATAGATCCATTGATCTCTAGGGACTCCATTTGTGTAAAACAACCATGGTGGTCAGAAAGCCTAGAGAGCCCCTAAAATATGCAACTACCACATGGAGATGGGTGAACCTGTAGTATGATAGAAGCAGTTGCATGACCACAGCCAACTGGAGTGTGTGTGGGTCATCAAGGTGTGGGTTTTGAGACTACATAACACATATGCATTGATCTCTAGGGAGTCCATTTGTGTCAAACAACCATGGTGATCAGAAAGCCCAGAGAGCCCCTAGAATATGCAACTGCCCCATGGAGATGGGTGAACCTGCAGTGTGACAGAAGAAGTTGCATCACCACACCCAACTGGACTATGGGTGGCTCGTCAAGGTGTGGCTTTTGAGACTACATAACTCAGATGCATTGTTCTCTAGGGAATTCGTTTGTGTTAAATAACCATGGTGGTCAGAAAGCCCAGCGAGCCCCTAGAATATGCAACTGCCACATGGAGATGGGTGACCCTGCAGTGTGACAGAAGCAGTTGCATCACCACATCAAACTAGAGTGTGTGTGGGTCATCAAGGTGTGGCTTTTGAGACTACATAACACAGATGCATTGATCTGTAGGGACTCCATTTGTGTCAAACAACCATGTTGGAGAGAATGCCCAGAGATCCCCTAGAATATGCAACTGCCACATGGAGATGGTGAACCTGTAGTGTGACAGAAGCAGTTGCATCACCACATCAAACTAGAGTGTGTGTGGGTCATCAAGGTGTGGATTTTGAGACTACATAACACAGATGCATTGATCTGTAGGGACTCCACTTGTGTCAAACAACCATGTTGGACAGAATGCCCAGAGATCCCCTAGAATATGCAACTGCCACATGGAGATGGTGAACCTATAGTGTGACAGAAGCAGTTGCATCACGACATTCAATTGGAGTGTGTGGGGGTCATCAAGGTGTGGATTTTGAGACTACATAACACAGATGCATTGCTCTGTAGGGAGTCCATTCGTGTCAAACAACCATGTTGGTCAGAAAGCCCAGAGAGCCCCTAGAATATGCAACTGCCACATGGAGATGGTGAACCTGAAGTGTGACAGAAGCAGTTGCATCACCACACCTAACTGGAGTGTGTGTGGTTCATCAAGATGTGGATTTTCAGACTACATAACATAGATGCATTGATCTCTAGGGACTCCATTTGTGTAAAATAACCATGGTGGTCAGAAAGCATAGAGAGCCCCTAAAATATGCAACTGCCACATGGAGATGGGTGAACCTGCAGTATGATAGAAGCAGTTGCATCACCACACCCAACTCGAGTGTGTGTGGGTCATCAAGGTGTGTCTTTTGAGACTACATAACACATATGCATTGATCTCTAGGGACTCCATTTGTGTCAAATAACCATGGTGGTCAGAAAGCCCAGAGAGCCCCTAGAATATGCAACTGCCCCATGGATTTGGGTGAACATGCAGTGTAACAGAAGCAGTTGCATCACCACACCCAACTAGACTGTGTGTGGGTCATCAAGGTGTGGCTTTTGAGACTACATAACACAGATGCATTGATCTGTAGGGAGTCCATTTGTGTCAAACAACCATGTTGGTCAGAAAGCCCAGAGAGCCCCTAGAATATGCAACTGCCACATGGAGATGGTGAACCTGAAGTGTGACAGAAGCAGTTGCATCACCACACCCAACTAGAGTGTGAGTGGGTCATCAAGGTGTGGATTTTGAGACTACATAACATAGATGCATTGATCTCTAGGGACTCCATTTGTGTAAAACAACCATGGTGGTCAGAAGGCCTAGAGAGCCCCTAAAATATGCAACTGCCACATGGAGATGGGTGAACCTGCAGTATGATAGAAGCAGTTGCATCACCACAGCCAACTTGAGTGTGTGTGGGTCATAAAGGTGTGGCTTTTGAGACTACATAACACATATGCATTGATCTCTAGGGAGTCCATTTGTGTCAAACAACCATGGTGGTCAGAAAGCCCAGACAGCCCCTAGAATATGTAACTGCCCCATGGAGATGGGTGAACCTGCGGTGTGACAGAAGTAGTTGCATCACCACACCCAACCGGACTATGGGTGGGTCGTCAAGGTGTGGATTTTGAGACTACATAACTCAGATGCATTGTTCTCTAGGGAATTCATTTGTGTTAAATAACCATGGTGGTCAGAAAGCCCAGCGAGCCCCTAGAATATGCAACTGCCACATGGAGATGGGTGAACCTGCAGTGTGACAGAAGCAGTTGTATCACCACATCAAACTAGAGTGTGTGTGGGTCATCAAGGTGTGGCTTTTGAGACTACATAACACAGATGCATTGATCTGTAGGGACTCCATTTGTGTCAAACAACCATGTTGGACAGAATGCCCAGAGATCCCCTAGAATTTGCAACTACCACATGGAGATGGTGAACCTGTAGTGTGATAGAAGCAGTTGCATCACCACACCCAACTGGACTGCGTGTGGGTCATCAAGGTGTGGCTTTTGAGACTACATAACACAGATGCATTGATCTGTAGGGAGTCCATTCGTGTCAAACAACCATGTTGGTCAGAAAGCCCAGAGAGCCCCTAGAATATGCAACTGCCACATGGAGATGGTGAACCTGAAGTGTGACAGAAGCAGTTGCATCACCACACCTAACTGGAGTGTGTGTGGGTAATCAAGATGTGGATTTTCAGACTACATAACATAGATGCATTGATCTCTAGGGACTCCATTTGTGTAAAATAACCATGGTGGTCAGAAAGCATAGAGAGCCCCTAAAATATGCAACTGCCACATGGAGATGGGTGAAACTGCAGTATGATAGAAGCAGTTGCATCACCACACCCAACTCGAGTGTGTGGGTCATCAAAGTGTGGCTTTTGAGACTACATAACACATATGCAATGATATCTAGGGACTCCATTTGTGTCAAATAACCATGGTGGTCAGAAAGCCCAGAGAGCCCCTATAATATGCAACTGCCCCATGGATTTGGGTGAACGTGCAGTGTAATAGAAGCAGTTGCATCACCACACCCAACTAGACTATGTGTGGGTCATCAAGGTGTGGCTTTTGAGACTACATAACACAGATGCATTGATCTGTAGGGAGTCCATTTGTGTCAAACAACCATGATGGTCAGAAATCCCAGAGAGCCCCTAGAATATGCAACTGCCACATGGAGATGGTGAACCTGAAGTGTGACAGAAGCACTTGCATCACCACACCCAACTGGAGTGTGTGTGGGTCATCAAGGTGTGGATTTTGAGACTACATAACATAGATCCATTGATCTCTAGGGACTCCATTTGTGTAAAACAACCATGGAGGTCAGAAAGCCTAGAGAGCCCCTAAAATATGCAACTGCCACATGGAGATGGGTGAACCTGTAGTATGATAGAAGCAGTTGCATGACCACAGCCAACTGGAGTGTGTGTGGGTCATCAAGGTGTGGGTTTTGAGACTACATAACACATATGCATTGATCTCTAGGGAGTCCATTTGTGTCAAACAACCATGGTGGTCAGAAAGCCCAGAGAGCCCCTAGAATATGCAACTGCCCCATGGAGATGGGTGAACCTGCAGTGTGCCAGAAGCAGTTGCATCACCACACCCAACTGGACTATGGGTGGGTCGTCAAGGTGTGGCTTTTGAGACTACATAACTCAGATGCATTGATCTCTAGGGAATTCATTTGTGTTAAATAACCATGGTGGTCAGAAAACCCAGCGAGCCCCTAGAATATGCAACTGCCACATGGAGATGGGTGAACCTGCAGTGTAACATAAGCAGTTGCATAACCACACCCAACTAGACTATGTGTGGGTCATCAAGATGTGGCTTTTGAGACTACATAACTCAGATGCATTGATCTCTAGGGAATCCATTTGTGTTAAATAACCATGGTGGCCAGAAAGCCCAGAGAGCCCCTAGAATATGCAACTGCCACATGGAGATGGGTGAACCTGTAGGGTGACAGAAGCAGTAGCATCACCACATTCAACTAGAGTGTGTATGGGTCATCAACGTGTGGATTTTGAGACTACATAACAAAGATGCATTGATCTCTAGGGACTCCATTTGTGTCAAACAACCATGGTGGTCAGAAAGCCCAGAGAGCCCCTAGAATATGCAACTACCACATGGAGATGGGTGAACCTGTAGTGTGACAGAAGCAATTGCATCACCACACCGAACTATAGTGTGTGTGGGTCATCAAGGTGTGGCTTTTGAGACTACATAACACAAACGCATTGAAATGTAGGGACTCCATTTGTGTCAAACAACCATGTTGGACAGAAAGCCCAGAGAGCCCCTAGAATATGCAACTACCTCATGGAGATGGTGAACCTGCAGTGTGACAGAAGCAGTTTCATCACCACACCCAACTGGAGTGTGTGCGGGTCATCAAGGTGTGGCTTTTGAGACTACATAACACATATGCATTGATCTGTAGGGACTCCATTTGTGTCAAACAACCATGTTGGACAGAAAGCCCAGAGAGCCCCTAGAATATGCAACTGCCCCATGGAGATGGGTGAACCTGCAGTGTAACATAAGCAGTTGCATCACCACACCCAACTAGACTGTGTGTGGGTCATCAAGGTGTGGCTTTTGAGACTACATAACTCAGATGCATTTATCTCTAGGGAATTCATTAGTGTTAAATAACCATGGTGGTCAGAAAGCCCAGCGAGCCCCTATAATATGCAACTGCCACATGGAGATGGGTGAACCTGCAGTGTGACAGAAGGAGTTGCATCACCACATCAAACTAGAGTGTGTGTGGGTCATCAAGGTGTGGCTTTTGAGACTACATAACACAGATGCATTGATCTGTAGGGACTCCATTTGTGTCAAACAACCATGTTGGACAGAATGCCCAGAGATCCCCTAGAATATGCAACTGCCACCTGGAGATGGTGAACCTGTAGTATGACAGAAGCAGTTGCATCACGACATTCAACTGGAGTGTGTGTGGGTCATCAAGGTGTGGCTTTTGAGACTACATAACACAGATGCATTATCTGTAGGGAGTCCATTCGTGTCAAACAACCATGTTGGTCAGAAAGCCCAGAGAGCCCCTAGAATATGCAACTTCCACATGGAGATGGTGAACCTGAAGTGTGACAGAAGCAGTTGCATCACCACACCTAACTGGAATGTGTGTGGGTCATCAAGATGTGGATTTTCAGACTACATAACATAGATGCATTGATCTCTAGGGACTCCATTTGTGTAAAATAACCATGGTGGTCAGAAAGCATAGAGAGCCCCTAAAATATGCAACTGCCACATGGAGATGGGTGAAACTGCAGTATGATAGAAGCAGTTGCATCACCACACCCAACTAGAGTGTGTGTGGGTCATCAAGGTGTGGCTTTTGAGACTACATAACACATATGCATTGATCTCTAGGGACTCCATTTGTGTCAAATAACCATGGTGGTCAGAAAGCCCAGAGAGCCCCTAGAATATGCAACTGCCCCATGGATTTGGGTGAACATGCAGTGTAATAGAAGCAGTTCCATCACCACACCCAACTAGACTGTGTGTGGGTCATCAAGGTGTGGATTTTGAGACTACATAACACAGATGCATTGATCTGTAGGGAGTCCATTTGTGTCAAACAACCATGTTGGTCAGAAAGCCCAGAGAGCCCCTAGAATATGCAACTGCCACATGGAGATGGTGAACCTGAAGTGTGACAGAAGCAGTTGCATCACCACACCTAACTGGAGTGTGTGTGGGTCATAAAGATGTGGATTTTAAGACTACATAACATAGATGCATTGATCTCTAGGGACTCCCTTTGTGTCAAACAACCATGGTGGTCAGAAAACCCAGAGAGCCCCTAGAATATGCAACTGCCCCATGGAGATGGGTGAACCTGCAGTGTGCCAGAAGCAGTTGCATCACCACACCCAACTGGACTATGGGTGGGTCGTCAAGGTGTGGCTTTTGAGACTACATAACTCAGATGCATTGATCTCTAGGGAATTCATTTGTGTTAAATAACCATGGTGGTCAGAAAACCCAGCGAGCCCCTAGAATATGCAACTGCCACATGGAGATGGGTGAACCTGCAGTGTAACATAAGCAGTTGCATCACCACACCCAACTAAACTATGGGTGGGTCGTCAAGGTGTGGCTTTTGAGACTACATAACTCAGATGCATTGTTCTCTAGGGAATTCGTTTGTGTTAAATAACCATGGTGGTCAGAAAGCCCAGCGAGCCCCTAGAATGTGCAACTGCCACATGGAGATGGGTGACCCTTTAGTGTGACAGAAGCAGTTGCATCACCACATCAAACTAGAGTGTGTGTGGGTCATCAAGGTGTGGCTTTTGAGACTACATAACACAGATGCATTGATCTGTAGGGACTCCATTTGTGTCAAACAACCATGTTGGACAGAATGCCCAGAGATCCCCTAGAATATGCAACTGCCACATGGAGATGGTGAACCTGTAGTGTGACAGAAGCAGTTGCATCACGACATTCAACTGGAGTGTGTGTAGGTAATCAAGGTGTGGCTTTTGAGACTACATAACACAGATGCATTAATCTGTAGGGAGTCCATTCGTGTCAAACAACCATGTTGGTCAGAAAGCCCAGAGAGCCCCTAGAATATGCAACTGCCACATGGAGATGGTGAACCTGAAGTGTGACAGAAGCAGTTGCATCACCACACCTAAATGGAGTGTGTGTGGGTCATAAAGATGTGGATTTTGAGACTACATAACATAGATGCATTGATCTCTAGGGACTCCATTTGTGTCAAACAACCATGGTGGTCAGAAAGAGAGTCCCTAGAATATGCAACTTCCCCATGGAGATGGGTGAACCTGCAGTGTGCCAGAAGCAGTTGCATCACCACACCCAACTAGACTATGGGTGGGTCGTCAAGGTGTGGCTTTTGAGACTACATAACTCAGATGCATTGATCTCTAGGGAATTCATTTGTGTTAAATAACCATGGTGGTCAGAAAGCCCAGCGAGCCCCTAGAATATGCAACTGCCACATGGATATGGGTGAACCTGCAGTGTAACATAAGCAGTTGCATCACCACACCCAACTAGACTGTGTGTGGGTCATCCAGGTGTGGCTTTTGAGACTACATAACTCAGATGCATTGATCTCTAGGGAATCCATTTGTGTTAAATAACCATGGTGGCCAGAAAGCCCAAAGAGCCCCTAGAATATGCAACTGCCACATGGAGATGGGTGAACCTGTAGTGTGACAGAAGCAGTTGCATCACCACACCTAACTGGAGTGTGTGTGGGTCATAAAGATGTGGATTTTGATACTACATAACATAGATGCATTGATCTCTAGGGACTCCCTTTGTGTCAAACAACCATGGTGGTCAGAAAGCCCAGAGAGCCCCTAGAATATGCAACTGCCCCATGGAGATGGGTGAACCTGCAGTGTGCCAGAAGCAGTTGCATCACCACACCCAACTGGACTATGGGTGGGTCGTCAAGGTGTGGCTTTTAAGACTACATAACTCAGATGCATTGATCTCTAGGGAATTCATTTGTGTTAAATAACCATGGTGGTCAGAAAACCCAGCGAGCCCCTAGAATATGCAACTGCCACATGGAGATGGGTGAACCTGCAGTGTAACATAAGCAGTTGCATCACCACACCCAACTAAACTATGGGTGGGTCGTCAAGGTGTGGCTTTTGAGACTACATAACTCAGATGCATTGTTCTCTAGGGAATTCGTTTGTGTTAAATAACCATGGTGGTCAGAAAGCCCAGCGAGCCCCTAGAATATGCAACTGCCACATGGAGATGGGTGACCCTTTAGTGTGACAGAAGAAGTTGCATCACCACATCAAACTAGAGTGTGTGTGGGTCATCAAGGTGTGGCTTTTGAGACTACATAACACAGATGCATTGATCTGTAGGGACTCCATTTGTGTCAAACAACCATGTTGGACAGAATGCCCAGAGATCCCCTAGAATATGCAACTGCCACATGGAGATGGTGAACCTGTAGTGTGACAGAAGCAGTTGCATCACGACATTCAACTGGAGTGTGTGTAGGTAATCAAGGTGTGGCTTTTGAGACTACATAACACAGATGCATTAATCTGTAGGGAGTCCATTCGTGTCAAACAACCATGTTGGTCAGAAAGCCCAGAGAGCCCCTAGAATATGCAACTGCCACATGGAGATGGTGAACCTGAAGTGTGACAGAAGCAGTTGCATCACCACACCTAAATGGAGTGTGTGTGGGTCATAAAGATGTGGATTTTGAGACTACATAACATAGATGCATTGATCTCTAGGGAGTCCATTTGTGTCAAACAACCATGGTGGTCAGAAAGAGAGTCCCTAGAATATGCAACTTCCCCATGGAGATGGGTGAACCTGCAGTGTGCCAGAAGCAGTTGCATCACCACACCCAACTAGACTATGGGTGGGTCGTCAAGGTGTGGCTTTTGAGACTACATAACTCAGATGCATTGATCTCTAGGGAATTCATTTGTGTTAAATAACCATGGTGGTCAGAAAGCCCAGCGAGCCCCTAGAATATGCAACTGCCACATGGAGATGGGTGAACCTGCAGTGTAACATAAGCAGTTGCATCACCACACCCAACTAGACTGTGTGTGGGTCATCAAGGTGTGGCTTTTGAGACTACATAACTCAGATGCATTGATCTCTAGGGAATCCATTTGTGTTAAATAACCATGGTGGCCAGAAAGCCCAAAGAGCCCCTAGAATATGCAACTGCCACATGGAGATGGGTGAACCTGTAGTGTGACAGAAGCAGTTGCATCACCACACCTAACTGGAGTGTGTGTGGGTCATAAAGATGTGGATTTTGATACTACATAACATAGATGCATTGATCTCTAGGGACTCCCTTTGTGTCAAACAACCATGGTGGTCAGAAAGCCCAGAGAGCCCCTAGAATATGCAACTGCCCCATGGAGATGGGTGAACCTGCAGTGTGCCAGAAGCAGTTGCATCACCACACCCAACTGGACTATGGGTGGGTCGTCAAGGTGTGGCTTTTAAGACTACATAACTCAGATGCATTGATCTCTAGGGAATTCATTTGTGTTAAATAACCATGGTGGTCAGAAAACCCAGCGAGCCCCTAGAATATGCAACTGCCACATGGAGATGGGTGAACCTGCAGTGTAACATAAGCAGTTGCATCACCACACCCAACTAAACTATGGGTGGGTCGTCAAGGTGTGGCTTTTGAGACTACATAACTCAGATGCATTGTTCTCTAGGGAATTCGTTTGTGTTAAATAACCATGGTGGTCAGAAAGCCCAGCGAGCCCCTAGAATATGCAACTGCCACATGGAGATGGGTGACCCTTTAGTGTGACAGAAGAAGTTGCATCACCACATCAAACTAGAGTGTGTGTGGGTCATCAAGGTGTGGCTTTTGAGACTACATAACACAGATGCATTGATCTGTAGGGACTCCATTTGTGTCAAACAACCATGTTGGACAGAATGCCAAGAGATCCCCTAGAATATGCAACTGCCACATGGAGATGGTGAACCTGTAGTGTGACAGAAGCAGTTGCATCACGACATTCAACTGGAGTGTGTGTAGGTAATCAAGGTGTGGCTTTTGAGACTACATAACACAGATGCATTAATCTGTAGGGAGTCCATTCGTGTCAAACAACCATATTGGTCAGAAAGCCCAGAGAGCCCCTAGAATATGCAACTGCCACATGGAGATGGTGAACCTGAAGTGTGACAGAAGCAGTTGCATCACCACACCTAAATGGAGTGTGTGTGGGTCATAAAGATGTGGATTTTGAGACTACATAACATAGATGCATTGATCTCTAGGGACTCCATTTGTGTCAAACAACCATGGTGGTCAGAAAGAGAGTCCCTAGAATATGCAACTGCCCTATGGAGATGGGTGAACCTGCAGTGTGCCAGAAGCAGTTGCATCACCACACCCAACTGGACTATGGGTGGGTCGTCAAGGTGTGGCTTTTGAGACTACATAACTCAGATGCATTGATCTCTAGGGAATTCATTTGTGTTAAATAACCACGGTGGTCAGAAAGCCCAGCGAGCCCCTAGAATATGCAACTGCCACATGGAGATGGGTGAACCTGCAGTCTAACATAAGCAGTTGCATCACCACACCGAACTATAGTGTGTGTGGGTCATCAAGGTGTGGCTTTTGAGACTACATAACACAGATGCATTGATCTGTAGGGACTCCATTTGTGTCAAACAACCATGTTGGACAGAAAGCCCAGAGAACCCCTAGAATATGCAACTGCCTCATGGAGATGGTGAACCTGCAGTGTGACAGAAGCAGTTGCATCACCACACCCAACTGGAGTGTGTGTGGGTCATCAAGGTGTGACTTTTGAGACTACATAACACATATGCATTGATCTGTAGGGACTCCATTTGTGTCAAACAACCATGTTGGACAGAAAGCCCAGAGAGCCCCTAGAATATGCAACTGCCACATGGAGATGGGTGAACCTGCAGTGTAACATAAGCAGTTGCATCAGCACACCCAACTAGACTGTGTGTGGGTCATCAAGGTGTGGCTTTTCAGACTACATAACTTAGATGCATTGATCTCTAGGGAATTCATTTGTGTTAAATAACCATGGTGGTTAGAAATCCCAGCGAGCCCCTAGAATATGCAACTGCCACATGGAGATGGGTGAACCTGCAGTGTGACAGAAGCAGTTGCATCACCACATCAAACTAGAGTGTGTGTGGGTCATCAAGGTGTGGCTTTTGAGACTACATAACACAAATGCATTGATCTGTAGGGACTCCATTTGTGTCAAACAACCATGTTGGACAGAATGCCCAGAGATCCCCTAGAATATGCAACTGCCACATGGAGATGGTGAACCTGTAGTGTGACAGAAGCAGTTGCATCACGACATTCAACTGGAGTGTGTGTGGGTCATCAAGGTGTGGCTTTTGAGACTACATAACACAGATGCATTGATCTGTAGGGAGTCCATTCGTGTCAAACAACCATGTTGGTCAGAAAGCCCAGAGAGCCCCTAGAATATGCAACTGCCACATGGAGATGGTGAACCTGAAGTGTGACAGAAGCAGTTGCATCACCACACCTAACTGGAGTGTGTGTGGGTCATCAAGATGTGGATTTTCAGACTACATAACATAGATGCATTGATCTCTAGGGACTCCATTTGTGTAAAATAACCATGGTGGTCAGAAAGCATGAGAGCCCCTAAAATATGCAACTGCCACATGGAGATGGGTGAAACTGCAGTATGATAGAAGCAGTTGCATCACCACACACAACTCGAGTGTGTGTGGGTCATCAAGGTGTGGCTTTTGAGACTACATAACACATATGCATTGATCTCTAGGGACTCCATTTGTGTCAAATAACCATGGTGGTCAGAAAGCCCAGAGAGCCCCTAGAATATGCAACTGCCCCATGGATTTGGGTGAACATGCAGTGTAATAGAAGCAGTTGCATCACATAACCCAACTAGACTGTGTGTGGGTCATCAAGGTGTGGCTTTCGAGACTACATAACACAGATGCATTTATCTGTAGGGAGTCCATTTGTGTCAAACAACCATGTTGGTCAGAAAGCCCAGAGAGCGCCTAGAATATGCAACTGCCACATGGAGATGGTGAACCTGAAGTGTGACAGAAGCAGTTGCATCACCACACCCAACTGGAGTGTGTGTGGGTCATCAAGGTGTCGATTTTGAGACTACATAACATAGATGCATTGATCTCTAGGGACTCCATTTGTGTAAAACAACCATGGTGGTCAGAAAGCCTAGAGAGCCCCTAAAATATGCAACTGCCACATGGAGATGGGTGAACCTGCAGTATGATAGAAGCAGTTGCATGACCACAGCCAACTGGAGTGTGTGTGGGTCATCAAGGTGTGGCTTTTGAGACTACATAACACATATGCATTGATCTCTAGGGAGTCCATTTGTGTCAAACAACCATGATGGTCAGAAAGCCCAGAGAGCCCCTAGAATATGCAACTGCCCCATGGAGATGGGTGAACCTGCAGTGTGACAGAAGCAGTTGCATCACCACACCCAACTGGACTATGGGTGGATCGTCAAGGTGTGGCTTTTGAGACTACATAACTCAGATGCATTGTTCTCTAGGGAATTCGTTTGTGTTAAATAACCATGGTGGTCAGAAAGCCCAGCGAGCCCCTAGAATATGCAACTGCCACATGGAGATGGGTGACCCTGCAGTGTGACAGAAGCAGTTACATCACCACATCAAACTAGAGTGTGTGTGGGTCATCAAGGTGTGGCTTTTGAGACTACATAACACAAATGCATTGATCTGTAGGGACTCCATTTGTGTCAAACAACCATGTTGGACAGAATGCCCAGAGATCCCCTAGAATATGCAACTGCCACATGGAGATGGTGAACCTGTAGTGTGACAGAAGAAGTTGCATCACGACATTCAACTGGAGTGTGTGTGGGTAATCAAGGTGTGGCTTTTGAGACTACATAACACAGATGCATTGATCTGTAGGGAGTCCATTCGTGTCAAACAACCATGTTGGTCAGAAAGCCCAGAGAGCCCCTAGAATATGCAACTGCCACATGGAGATGGTGAACCTGAAGTGTGACAGAAGAAGTTGCATCACCACACCTAACTGGAGTGTGTGTGGGTCATAAAGATGTGGATTTTGAGACTACATAACATAGATGCATTCATCTCTAGGGACTCCATTTGTGTCAAACAACCATGGTGGTCAGAAAGCCCAGAGAGCCCCTAGAATATGCAACTGCCCCATGGAGATGGGTGAACCTGCAGTGTGCCAGAAGCAGTTGCATCACCACACCCAACTGGACTATGGGTGGGTCGTCAAGGTGTGGCTTTTGAGACTACATAACTCAGATGCATTGATCTCTAGGGAATTCATTTGTGTTAAATAACCATGGTGGTCAGAAAGCCCAACAAGCCCCTAGAATATGCAACTGCCACATGGAGATGGGTGAACCTGCAGTGTAACATAAGCAGTTGCATCACCACACCCAACTAGACTGTGTGTGGGTCATCAAGGTGTGGCTTTTGAGACTACATAACTCAGATGCATTGATCTCTAGGGAATCCATTTGTGTTAAATAACCATGGTGGCCAGAAAGCCTAGAGAGCCCCTAGAATATGCAACTACCACATGGACATGGGTGAACCTGTAGTGTGACAGAAGCAGTAGCATCACCACATTCAACTGGAGTGTGTATGGGTCATCAACGTGTGGCTTTTGAGACTACATAACATAGATGCATTGATCTCTAGGGACTCCATTTGTGTCAAACAACCATGGTGGTCAGAAAGCCCAGAGAGCCCCTAGAATATGCAACTACCACATGGAGATGGGTGAACCTGTAGTGTGACAGAAGCAGTTGCATCACCACACCGAACTATAGTGTGTGTGGGTCATCAAGGTGTGGCTTTTGAGACTACATAACACATATGCATTGATCTGTAGGGACTCCATTTGTGTCAAACAACCATGTTGGACAGAAAGCCCAGAGAGCCCCTAGAATATGCAACTGCCTCATGGAGATGGTGAACCTGCAGTGTGACAGAAGCAGTTGCATCACCACACCCAACTGGAGTGTGTGTGGGTCATCAAGGTGTGGCTTTTGAGACTACATAACACATATGCATTGATCTGTAGGGACTCCATTTGTGTTAAACAACCATGGTGGTCAGAAAGCCCAGAGAGCCCCTAGAATATGCAATTGCCACATGGAGGTGAACCTGTAGTGTAACAGAAGCAGTTGCATCAACACACCCAACTGGAGTGTGTGTGGGTCATCAAGGTGTGGCTTTTGAGACTACATAACACAGATGCATTGACCTCTAGGGACTCCATTTGGGTCAAATAACCATGGTGGTCAGAAAGACCAGAGAACCCCTAGAATATGCAACTACCCCATGGAGATGGATGAACCTTCTAGTGCGACAGAAGCAGTTGCATCACCACACCCAACTGGAGTGTGTGTGGGTCATCAAGGTGTGGCTTTTGAGACTACATAACACAGATGCATTGATCTCTAGGGAATCCATTTGTGTTAAACAACCATGGTGGTCAGAAAGCCCAGAGAGCCCCCTAGAATATCCAATTGCCACATGGAGATGGGTGAACCTACAGTATGGCAGAAGCAGTTGCATCACCACACCCAACTAGAGTGTGTGTGGGTCATCAAGGTGTGGCTTTTGAGACTACATAACACGGATGCATTGATCTCTAGGGACTCCATTTGTGTCAAACAACGATGGTGGTCAGAAAGCCCAAAGAGATCCTAGAATATGCAACTGCCACAAGGAGATGGTGAACCTAAAGTGTGACAGAAGCAGTTGCATCACCACACCCAACGTGGAGTGTGTGTGGGTCATAAAGGTGTGGATTTTGAGACTACATAACACAGATGCATTGATCTCTACGGACTCCATTTATGTAAAACAACCATGGTGGTCAGAAAGCCTAGAGAGGCCCTAAAATATGCAACTGCCACATGGAGATGGGTAAACCTGTACTATGATAGAAGAAGTTGCATTACCACACCCAACTGGAGTGTGTGTGGGTCATCAAGGTGTGGCTTTTGAGACTACATAACACATATGCATTGATCTCTAGGGACTCCATTTGTGTCAAACAACCATGATGGTCAGAAAGCCCAGAGAGCCCCTAGAATATGCAACTACCACATGGAGATGGGTGAACCTATAGTGTGACAGAAGCAGTTGCATCGCCACACCCAACTGGAGTGTGTGTGGGTCATCAAGGTGTGGCATTTGAGACTTCATAACACGGATGCATTGATCTGTAGGGACTCCATTTGTGTCAAACAACCATGGTGGACAGAACAGCACAGAGAGCCCCTAGAATATGCAACTGCCACATGGAGATGGTGAACCTGCAGTGTGACAGAAGCAGTTGCATCACCACACCCAACTGGAGTGTGTGTGGGTCATCAAGGTGTGGCTTCTGAGACTCCATAACACAAATGCATTGATATGTAGGGACTCCATTTGTGTCAAACAACCATGGTGGTCAGAAAGCCCAGAGAGCCCCTAGAATATGCAACTGCCACATGTAGGTGAACCTGCAGTGTGACAGAAGTAGTTGCATCACCACACCCAACTGGAGTGTGTGTAGGTCATCAAGGTGTGGATTTTGAGACTATGTAGCATAGATGCATTGATCTCTAGGGACTCCATTTGTGTCATACAACCATGTTGGACAGAAAACCCAGAGAGCCCCTAGACTATACCACTGCCACATGGATATGGTGAACCTGCAGTGTGATAGAAGCAGTTGCATCACGACACCCAACTAGAGAGTGTGTGTGTCATCAAGATGTGGCTTTTGAGACTCCATAACACAGATGCATTAATCTGTAGGGACTCCATTTGTGTTAAACAACCATGGTGGTCAGAAACCCAGAGAGGCCCTAGAATATGCAACTGCCACATGGAGATGGGTGAACCTATAGTGTGACAGAAGCAGTTGAATCGCAACACCCAACTGGAGTGTGTGTGGGTCATCAAGGTGTGGCTTTTGAGACTACATAACACATATGCATTGATCTCTAGGGACTCCATTTGTGTCAAACAACCATGGTAGTCAGAAAGCCCAGAGAGACCCGAGAATATGCAACTGCCACAAGGAGATGGTGAACCTGAAGTGTGACAGAAGCCCAACTGGAGTGTGTGTGGGTCATCAAGGTGTGGATTTTGAGTCTACATAACACAGATGCATTGATCTCTATGGACTCCATTTATGTAAAACAACCATGGTGGTCAGAAAGCCCGGAGAGCCCCTAAAATATGCAACTACCACATGGAGATGGGTAAACCTTAAGTGTGATAGAAGCAGTTGCATTACCACACCCAACTAGAGTGTGTGTGGGTATCAAGGTGTGGATTTTGAGACTCCATAACACAAATGCATTGATATGTAGGGACTCCATTTCTGTCAAACAACCATGGTGGTCAGATAGCCCAGAGAGCCCATAGAATATGCAACTACCACATGGAGACGGGTGAACCTGTAGTGTGACAGAAGCAGTTGCATCACCACACCCAACTAGAGTGTGTGTGTGTCATCAAGGTGTGGCTTTTGAGACTACATAACACAGATGCATTGATCTGTAGGGACTCCATTTGTGTCAAACGACCATGTTCGACAGAAAGCCCAGAGAGCCCCTAGAATATGCAACTGCCACATGGAGATGGTGAACCTGTAGTGTGACAGAAGCAGTTGCATCACCACACCCAACTGGAGTGTGTGTGGGTCATCAAGGTGTGGCTTTTGAGACTACATAACACATATGCATTGATCTGTAGGGACTCCATTTGTGTTAAACAGCCATGGTGGTCAGAAAGCCCAGAGAGCCCCTAGAATATGCAATTGCCACATGGAGGTGAACCTATAGTGTCACAGAAGCAGTTGCATCAACACACCCAACTGGAGTGTGTGTGGGTCATCAAGGTGTGGCTTTTGAGATTACATAACACATATGCATTGATCTCTAGGGACTCCATTTATGTAAAACAACCATGGTGGTCAGAAAGCGCGGAGAGGCACTAATATATGCAACTGCCACATGGAGATGGGTAAACCTGTAGTGTGATAGAAGCAGTTGCATTACCACACCCAACTGGAGTGTGTGTGGGTCATCAAGGTGTGTCTTTTGAGACTACATAACACAGATGCATTGATCTCTAGGGACTCCATTTGTGTCAAACAACCATGATGGTCAGAAAGCCTAGAGAGCCCCTAGAATATGAAACTACCACATGGAGATGGCTGAACCTGCAGTGTGATAGAAGCAGTTGCATCACCACACCCAACTAGAGTGTGTGTGGGTCATCAAGGCGTGGCTTTTGAGACTACATAACACAGATGCATTGATCTGTAGGGACTCCATTTGTGTCAAACAACCATGGTGGTCAGAAAAGCCTAGAGAGCCCCTAGAATATGCAACTGCCACATGGAGATGGTGAACCTGCAGTGTGACAGAAGCAGTTGCATCACCACACCCAACTGGAGTGTGTGTGGGCCATGAAGGTGTGGCTTTTGAGACTCCATAACACAAATGCATTGACCTATAGGGACTCCATTTGTGTCAAACAACCATGGTGGTCAGAAAGCCCAGAGAGCCCCTCGAATATGCAACTGCCACATGGAGGTGAACCTGCAGTGTGACAGAAGTAGTTGCATCACCACACCCAACAGGAGTGTGTGTGGGTCATCAAGGTGTGGATTTTGAGACTATGTACCATATATGCATTAATCTCTAGGGACTCCATTTGTGTCATACAACCATGTTGGACAGAAAACCCAGAGAGCCCCTAGAATATGCCACTACTACATGGATATGGTGAACCTGCAGTGTGATAGAAGCAGTTGCATCACGACACCCAACTGGAGTGTGTGTGGGTCATCAAGATGTGGCTTTTGAGACTCCATAACACATATGCATTAATCAGTAGGGACTCCATTTGTGTTAAACAACCATGGTGGTCAGAAACCCAGAGAGCCCCTAGAATGTGCAACTGCCACATGGAGATGGGTGAACCTGCAGTGTGACAGAAGCAGTTGCATCACCACGCCCAACTGGAGTGTGTGTGGGTCATCAAGGTGTGGATTTTGAGACTACATAACACAAATGCTTTGATCTCTAGGGACTCCATTTGTGTCAAACAACCATGGTTGTCAGAAAGCCCAGAGAGACCCTAGAATATGCAACTGCCACAAGGAGATGGTGAACCTGAAGTGTGACAGAAGCAGTTGCATCACCACACCCAACTGGATTGTATGTGGGTAATCAAGGTGTGGATTTTGAGACTACATAACACAGATGCATTGATCTCTAGGGACTCCATTTATGTAAAACAACCATGGTGGTCAGAAAGCCCGGAGAGCCCCTAAAATATGCAACTGCCACATGGAGATGGGTAAACCTGTAGTGTGATAGAAGCAGTTGCATTACCACACCCAACTGGAGTGTGTGTGGGTCATCAAGGTGTGGCTTTTGAGACTGCATAACACAGATGCATTGATTTCTAAGGACTCCATTTGTGTTAAACAACCATGATGGTCAGAAAGCCTAGAGAGCCCCTAGAATATGCAACTACCACATGGAGATGGGTGAACCTATAGTGTGACAGAAGCAGTTGCATCACCACACCCAACTGGAGTGTGTCTAGGTCATCAAGGTGTGGGTTTTGAGACTACATAACACAGATATATTGATCTGTAGGGACTCCATTTGTGTCAAACAACCATGGTGGTCAGAAAAGCCCAGAGAGCCCCTAGAATATGCAACTGCGACATGGAGATGGTGAACCTGCAGTGTGACAGAAGCAGTTGCATCACCACACCCAACTGGAGTGTGTGTGGGTCATCAAGGTGTGGCTTTTGAGACTCCATAACACAAATGCATTGATCTATAGGGACACCATTTGTGTCAAACAACCATGGTGGTCAGAAAGCCCAGAGAACCCCTAGAATATGCAACTGCCACATGGAGGTGAGCCTGTAGTGTGACAGAAGTAGTTGCATCACCACACCCAACTAGAGTGTGTGTGGGTCATCAAGGTGTGGCTTTTGAGACTGTGTACCGTAGATGCAATGATCTGTAGGGACTCCATTTGTTTCATACAACCATGTTGGACAGAAAACCCAGAGAGACCCTAGAATATGCCACGACCACATGGATATGGTGAACCTGCAGTGTGATAGAAGCAGTTGCATCACAACACCCAACTGGAGTGTGTGTGTGTGGGTCATCAAGGTGTGGCTTTTGAGACTCCATAACACAGATGCATTAATCTGTAGGGACTCCATTTGTGTTAAACAACCATGGTGGTCAGAAACCCAGAGAGCCCCTAGAATATGCAACTGCCACATGGAGATGGGTGAACCTGCAGTGTGAGAGAAGCAGTTGCATCGCCACACCCAACTGGAGTCTGTGCGGGTCATCAAGGTGTGGCTTTTGAGACTACATAACACAGATGCATTGATCTCTAGGGACTCCATTTGTGACAAACAACCATGGTGGTCAGAAAGCCCAGAGAGCCCCTAGAATATGCAACTGCCCCATGCAGATGGGTGAACCAGCAGTGTGACAGAAGCAGTTACATCACCACACCCAACTGGAGTGTGTGTGGGTCATCAAGGTGTGGCTTTTGAGACTACATAACAGAGATGCATTGATCTTTAGGGACTCCATTTGTGTCAAACAACCATGGTGGTTAGAAATCCTAGAGAGCCCCTAGAATATGCAACTGCCACATGGTGATGGGTGAACCTGCAGTGTGACAGAAGCAGTTGCATCACCACATTCAACTGGAGTGTGTGTGGGTCATCAAGGTGTGGCTTTTGAGACTACATAACATAGATGCATTGATCTGTAGGAACTCCATTTGTGTGAAAAAATCATGGTGGTTAGAAAAGCCCAGAGAGCCCCTAGAATATGAAACTGCCACATGGAGATGTGAACCTGTAGTGTGATAGAAGCAGTTGCATCACAACACCCAACTGGAGTGTGTGTGTGTGGGTCATCAAGGTGTGGCTTTTGAGACTCCATAACACAGATGCATTAATTTGTAGGGACTCCATTTGTGTTAAACAACCATGGTGGTCAGAAACCCAGAGAGCCCCTAGAATATGCAACTGCCACATGGAGATGGGTGAACCTGCAGTGTGACAGAAGCAGTTGCATCGCCACACCCAACTGGAGTGTGTGCGGGTCATCAAGGTGTGGCTTTTGAGACTACATAACACAGATGCATTGATCTCTAGGGACTCCATTTGTGACAAACAACCATGGTGGTCAGAAAGCCCAGAGAGCCCCTAGAATATGCAACTGCCCCATGCGGATGGGTGAACCAGCAGTGTGACAGAAGCAGTTACATCACCACACCCAACTGGAGTGTGTGTGGGTCATCAAGGTGTGGCTTGTGAGACTACATAACAGAGATGCATTGATCTTTAGGGACTCCATTTGTGTCAAACAACCATGGTGGTTAGAAATCCTAGAGAGCCCCTAGAATATGCAACTGCCACATGGTGATGGGTGAACCTGCAGTGTGACAGAAGCAGTTGCATCACCACATTCAACTGGAGTGTGTGTGGGTCATCAAGGTGTGGCTTTTGAGACTACATAACACACATGCATTGATCTCTAGGGACTCCATTTTCGTCAAACAACCATGGTGGTCAGAAAGCCCAGAGAGCCCCTAGAATATGCAACTGCCCCATGGAGATGGGTGAACCTACAGTGTGACAGAAGCAGTTGCATCACCACACCCAACTGGAGTGTGTGTGGGTCATCAAGGTGTGGCTTTTGAGACTCCATAACACAAATGCATTGATCTCTAGGGACTCCATTTCTGTCGAACAACCATGGTGGCCAGAAAGCCCAGAGAGCCCCTACAATACGCAACTGCCACATGGAGATGGGTGAACCTGCAGTGTGATAGAAGTAGTTGCATCGCCACACCCAACTGGAGTGTGTGTGGGTCATCAAGGTGTGGCTTTTGAGACTACATAACACAGATGCATTGATCTCTAGGGACTCAATTTGTTTCAAACAACCATGGTGGTGAGAAATCCCAAAGAGCCCCTAGAATATGCAACTGCCCCATGGAGATGGGTGAACCTGCAGTGTGACAGAAGCAGTTGCATCACCACACCCAACTGGAGTGTGTGTGGGTCATCAAGGTGTGGCTTTTGAGACTACATAACACATATGCATTGATCTCCAGGGAATCCATTTGTGTTAAACAACCATGGTGGTCAGAAAGCCCAGAGAGCCCCTAGAATGCAACTGCCACATGGAGATGGGTGAACCTGTAGTGTGACAGAAGCAGTTGCATCACCACATTCAACTAGAGTGTGTGTGGGTCATCAAGGTGTGGCTTTTGAGACTACGTAACACAGATGCATTGATCTGTAGGGACTGCATTTGTGTCAAAAACCATGGTGGTCAGAAAGCCCAGAGAGCCCTAGAATATGCAACCGCCACATGGAGATGGTTAACATGCAGTGTGACAGAAGTAGTTGCATCACGACACCCAACTAGAGTGTGTGTGGGTCATCAAGGTGTGGCTTTTGAGTCTCCATAACACAGATGCATTGATCTATAGGGACTCCATTTGTGTCAAACAACCATGGTGGGGTCAGAAAGCCCAGAGAGCCCCTAGAATATGCATCTGCCACATGGAGATGGGTGAACCTGCAGTGTGACAAAAGCGGTTGTAACACCACAACCAACTGGAGTGTGTGTGGGTCATCAAGGTGTGGCTTTTGAGACTACATAACACACATGCATTGATCTCTAGGGACTCCATTTTCGTCAAACAACCATGGTGGTCAGAAAGCCCAGAGAGCCCCCAGAATATGCAACTGCCCCATGGAGATGGGTGAACCTGCAGTGTGACAGAAGCAGTTGCATCACCACACCCAACTGGAGTGTGGGTGAGTAATCAAGGTGTGGCTTTTGAGACTACAAACCACAGATGCATTGATCTCTAGGGAATCCATTTGTGTTAAACAACCATGGTGGTCAGAAAGCCCAGAGAGCCCCTAGAATATGCAAATGCTACATGGAGATGGCTGAACCTGTAGTGTGACAGAAGCAGTTGCATTACCACATTTAACTGGAGTGTGTGTGGGTCATCAAGGTGTGGCTTTTGAGACTACGTAACGCGGATGCATTGATCTGTAGGGACTCCATTTGTGTCAAACAACCATGGTGGTCCGAAAGCCTAGAGAGCCCCTAGAATATGCAACTGCCACATGGAGATGGTGAACCTGCAGAGTGACAGAAGCAGTTTCATCACCACACGCAACTAGACTGTGTGTGGGTCATCAAGGTGTGGCTTTTGAGACTACATAACACAGATGCATTGATCTCTAGGGACTCCATTTGTGACAAACAACCATGGTGGTCAGAAAGCCCAGAGAGCCCCTAGAATATGCAACTGCCCCATGCGGATGGGTGAACCAGTAGTGTGACAGAAGCAGTTACATCACCACACCCAACTGGAGTGTGTGTGGGTCATCAAGGTGTGGCTTTTGAGACTACATAACAGAGATGCATTGATCTTTAGGGACTCCATTTGTGTCAAACAACCATGGTGGTTAGAAATCCTAGAGAGCCCCTAGAATATGCAACTGCCACATGGTGATGGGTGAACCTGCAGTGTGACAGAAGCAGTTGCATCACCACATTCAACTGGAGTGTGTGTGGGTCATCAAGGTGTGGCTTTTGAGACTACATAACATAGATGCATTGATCTGTAGGAACTCCATTTGTGTGAAACAACCATGGTGGTTAGAAAAGCCCAAAGAGCCCCTAGAATATGAAACTGCCACATGGAGATGTGAACCTGTAGTGTGACAGAAGCAGTTGCATCACCACACCCAACTGGAGTGTGTGTGGGTCATCAAGGTGTGGCTTTTGAGACTCCATAACACAAATGCATTGATCTCTAGGGACTCCATTTCTGTCGAACAACCATGGTGGCCGGAAATCCTAGAGAGCCCCTAGAATATGCAACTGCCCCATGGAGATGGGTGAACCTGCAGTGTGACAGAAGCAGTTGCATCACCACACCCAACTGGAGTGTGTGTGGGTCATCAAGGTGTGGCTTTTGAGACTACATAACACATATGCATTGATCTCCAGGGAATCCATTTGTGTTAAACAACCATGGTGGTCAGAAAGCCCAGAGAGCCCCTAGAATGCAACTGCCACATGGAGATGGGTGAACCTGTAGTGTGACAGAAGCAGTTGCATCACCACATTCAACTAGAGTGTGTGTGGGTCATCAAGGTGTGGCTTTTGAGACTACGTAACACAGATGCATTGATCTGTAAGGACTGCATTTGTGTCAAAAACCATGGTGGTCAAAAAGCCCAGAGAGCCCTAGAATATGCAACCGCCACATGGAGATGGTTAACATGCAGTGTGACAGAAGTAGTTGCATCACGACACCCAACTAGAGTGTGTGTGGGTCATCAAGGTGTGGCTTTTGAGTCTCCATAACACAGATGCATTGATCTATAGGGACTCCATTTGTGTCAAACAACCATGGTGGGGTCAGAAAGCCCAGAGAGCCCCTAGAATATGCATCTGCCACATGGAGATGGGTGAACCTGCAGTGTGACAAAAGCGGTTGTAACACCACAACCAACTGGAGTGTGTGTGGGTCATCAAGGTGTGGCTTTTGAGACTACATAACACACATGCATTGATCTCTAGGGACTCCATTTTCGTCAAACAACCATGGTGGTCAGAAAGCCCAGAGAGCCCCCAGAATATGCAACTGCCCCATGGAGATGGGTGAACCTGCAGTGTGACAGAAGCAGTTGCATCACCACACCCAACTGGAGTGTGTGTGGGTCATCAAGGTGTGGCTTTTGAGACTCCATAACACAAATGCATTAATCTCTAGGGACTCCATTTCTGTCGAACAACCATGGTGGCCAGAAAGCCCAGAGAGCCCCTACAATACGCAACTGCCACATGGAGATGGGTGAACCTGCAGTGTGATAGAAGTAGTTGCATCGCCACACCCAACTGGAGTGTGTGTGGGTCATCAAGGTGTGGCTTTTGAGACTACATAACACAGATGCATTGATCTCTAGGGACTCAATTTGTTTCAAACAACCATGGTGGTGAGAAATCCCAAAGAGCCCCTAGAATATGCAACTGCCCCATGGAGATGGGTGAACCTGCAGTGTGACAGAAGCAGTTGCATCACCACACCCAACTGGAGTGTGTGTGGGTCATCAAGGTGTGGCTTTTGAGACTACATAACACATATGCATTGATCTCCAGGGAATCCATTTGTGTTAAACAACCATGGTGGTCAGAAAGCCCAGAGAGCCCCTAGAATGCAACTGCCACATGGAGATGGGTGAACCTGTAGTGTGACAGAAGCAGTTGCATCACCACATTCAACTAGAGTGTGTGTGGGTCATCAAGGTGTGGCTTTTGAGACTACGTAACACAGATGCATTGATCTGTAGGGACTGCATTTGTGTCAAAAACCATGGTGGTCAGAAAGCCCAGAGAGCCCTAGAATATGCAACCGCCACATGGAGATGGTTAACATGCAGTGTGACAGAAGTAGTTGCATCACGACACCCAACTAGAGTGTGTGTGGGTCATCAAGGTGTGGCTTTTGAGTCTCCATAACACAGATGCATTGATCTATAGGGACTCCATTTGTGTCAAACAACCATGGTGGGGTCAGAAAGCCCAGAGAGCCCCTAGAATATGCATCTGCCACATGGAGATGGGTGAACCTGCAGTGTGACAAAAGCGGTTGTAACACCACAACCAACTGGAGTGTGTGTGGGTCATCAAGGTGTGGCTTTTGAGACTACATAACACACATGCATTGATCTCTAGGGACTCCATTTTCGTCAAACAACCATGGTGGTCAGAAAGCCCAGAGAGCCCCCAGAATATGCAACTGCCCCATGGAGATGGGTGAACCTGCAGTGTGACAGAAGCAGTTGCATCACCACACCCAACTGGAGTGTGTGTGGGTCATCAAGGTGTGGATTTTGATACTACATAACACATATGCATTGATCTCTAGGGACTCCATTTTTTTCAAACAACCATGGTGGTTAGAAAGCCCAGAGATCCCCTAGAATATGCAACTGCCACATGGAGATGGGTTAACCTGTAGTGTGATAGAAGTAGTTGCATCGCCACACCCAACTAGAGTGTATGTGGGTTATCAAAAAGTGGCTTTTGAGACTACATAACACAGATGCATTGATCTCTAGGGACTCCATTTGTGTCAAACAACCATGGTGGTCAGAAAGCCCAGAGAACCCCTAGAATATGCAACTGCCCCATGGAGATGGGTGAACCTGCAGTGTGACAGAAGAAGTTGGATCACCACACCCAACTGGAGTGTGGGTGAGTAATCAAGGTGTGGCTTTTGAGACTACATACCACAGATGCATTGATCTCTAGGGAATCCATTTGTGTTAAACAACCATGGTGGTCAGAAAGCCCAGAGAGCCCCTAGAATATGCAAATGCTACATGGAGATGGCTGAACCTGTAGTGTGACAGAAGCAGTTGCATTACCACATTTAACTGGAGTGTGTGTGGGTCATCAAGGTGTGGCTTTTGAGACTACGTAACGCGGATGCATTGATCTGTAGGGACTCCATTTGTGTCAAACAACCATGGTGGTCCGAAAGCCTAGAGAGCCCCTAGAATATGCAACTGCCACATGGAGATGGGTGAACCTGTAGTATGATAGAAGCAGTTGCATCACCACAGCCAACTGGAGTGTGTGTGGGTCATCAAGGTGTGGCTTTTGAGACTACATAACACATATGCATTGATCTCTAGGGACTCCATTTGTGTCAAACAAACATGCAACTAGACTGTGTGTGGGTCATCAAGGTGTGGCTTTTGAGACTACATAACACAAATGCATTGATGTCTAGGGACTCCATTTGTGTAAACAACCATGGTGGTCAGAAAGCCTAGAGAGCCCCTAAAATATGAAACTGCCACATGGAGATGGGTGAACCTGTAGTATGATAGAAGCAGTTGCATCACCACAGCCAACTGGAGTGTGTGTGGGTCATCAAGGTGTGGCTTTTGAGACTACATAACACATATGCATTGATCTCTAGGGACTCCATTTGTGTCAAACAAACATGGTGGTCAGAAAGCCCAGAGAGCCCCTATAATATGCAACTGCCCCATGGAGATGGGTGAACCTGCAGTGTGACAGAAGCTGTTGCATCACCACACCCAACTGGACTATGTGTGGGTCGTCAAGGTGTGGCTTTTGAGAATACATAGCTCAGATGCATTGATCTCTAGGGAATTCATTTGTGTTAAATAACCATGGTGGTCAGAAAGCCCAGCGAGCCCCTAGAATATGCAACTGCCACATGGAGATGGGTGAACCTACAGTGTGACAGAAGCAGTTGCATCACCACATCAAACTAGAGTGTGTGTGGGTCATCAAGGTGTGGCTTTTGAGACTATATAACACAGATGCATTGATCTGTAGGGACTCCATTTGTGTCAAACAACCATGTTGGACTGAATGCCCAAAGATCCCCTAGAATATGCAACTGCCATATGGAGATGGTGAACCTGCAGCGTGACAGAAGCAGTTGCATCACGACATTCAACTGGAGTGTGTGTGGGTCATCAAGGTGTGGCTTTTGAGACTACATAACACAGATGCATTGATCTGTAGGGAGTCCATTTGTGTCAAACAACCATGTTGGTCAGAAAGCCCAGAGAGCCCCTAGAATATGCAACTGCCACATGGAGATGGTGAACCTGAAGTGTGACAGAAGCAGTTGCATCACCACACCCAACTGGAGTGTGTGTGGGTCATCAAGGTGTGGATTTTGAGACTACATAACATAGATGCATTGATCTCTAGGGAGTACATTTGTGTAAAATAACCATGGTGGTCAGAAAGCCTAGAGAGCCCCTAAAATATGCAACTTCCACATGGAGATGGGTGAACCTATAGTATGATAGAAGCAGTTGCATCACCACAGCCAACTGGAGTGTGTGTGGGTCATCAATGTGTGGCTTTTGAGACTACATAACACATATGCATTGATCTCTAGGGACTCCATTTGTGTCAAACAACCATGGTGGTCAGAAAGCCCAGAGAGCCCCTAGAATATGCAACTGCTCCATGGAGATGGGTGAACCTGAAGTGTGACAGAAGCAGTTGCATCACCACACCTAACTGGACTATGGGTGGGTCGTCAAGGTGTGGCTTTTGAGACTACATAACTCAGATGCATTGATCTCTAGGGAATTCATTTGTGTTAAATAACCATTGTGGTCAGAAAGCCCAGCGAGCCCCTAGAATATGCAACTGCCACATGGAGATGGGTGAACCTGCAGTGTGACAGAAGCAGTTGCATCA
This sequence comes from Avena sativa, assembly GCA_916181665.1. Lineage (NCBI taxonomy): Eukaryota > Viridiplantae > Streptophyta > Magnoliopsida > Poales > Poaceae > Avena > Avena sativa. The sequence goes on from OV702289.1 coordinate 329,243,186, forward strand.
CCACATCAAACTAGAGTGTGTGTGGGTCATCAAGGTGTGGCTTTTGAGACTACATAACACAGATGCATTGATCTGTAGGGACTCCATTTGTGTCAAACAACCATGTTGGACAGAATGCCCAGAGATCCCCTAGAATATGCAACTGCCACATGGAGATGGTGAACCTATAGTGTGACAGAAGAAGTTGCATCACGACATTCAACTGGAGTGTGTGTGGGTCATCAAGGTGTGGCTTTCGAGACTACATAACACAGATGCATTGATCTGTAGGGAGTCCATTCGTGTCAAACAACCATGTTGGTCAGAAAGCCCAGAGAGCCCCTAGAATATGCAACTGCCACATGGAGATGGTGAACCTGAAGTGTGACAGAAGCAGTTGCATCACCACACCTAACTGGAGTGTGTGTGGGTCATCAAGGTGTGTCTTTTGAGACTACATAACACATATGCATTGATCTCTAGGGACTCCATTTGTGTCAAACAAACATGGTGGTCAGAAAGCCCAGAGAGCCCCTAGAATATGCAACTACCCCATGGAGATGGGTGAACCTGCAGTGTGACAGAAGTTGTTGCATCACCACACCCAACTGGACTATGTGTGGATCGTCAAGGTGTGGCTTTTGAGACTACATAGCTCAGATGCATTGATCTCTAGGGAATTCATTTGTGTTAAATAACCATGGTGGTCAGAAAGCCCAGCGAGCCCCTAGAATATGCAACTGCCACATGGAGATGGGTGAACCTGCAGTGTGACAGAAGCAGTTGCATCACCACATCAAACTAGAGTGTGTGTGGGTCATCAAGGTGTGGCTTTTGAGACTATATAACACATATGCATTGATCTCTAGGGACTCCATTTGTGTCAAATAACCATGGTGGTCAGAAAGCCAAGAGAGCCCCTAGAATATGCAACTGCCCCATGGATTTGGGTGAACGTGCAGTGTAATAGAAGCAGTTGCATCACCCCACCCAACTAGACTATGTGTGGGTCATCAAGGTGTGGCTTTTGAGACTACATAACACAGATGCATTGATCTCTAGGGAGTCCATTTGTGTCAAACAACCATGTTGGTCAGAAAGCCCAGAGAGCCCCTAGAATATGCAACTGCCACATGGAGATGGTGAACCTGAAGTGTGACAGAAGCAGTTGCATCACCACACCCAACTGGAGTGTGTGTGGGTCATCAAGGTGTGGATTTTGAGACTACATAACATAGATGCATTGATCTCTAGGGACTCCATTTGTGTAAAACAACCATGGTGGTCAGAAATCCTAGAGAGCCCCTAAAATATGCAACTGCCACATGGAGATGGGTGAACCTGCAGTATGATAGAAGCAGTTGCATGACCACAGCCAACTAGAGTGTGTGTGGGTCATCAAGGTGTGCTTTTGAGACTACATAACACATATGCATTGATCTCTAGGGAGTACATTTGTGTCAAACAACCATGTTGGTCAGAAAGCCCAGAGAGCCCCTAGAATATGCAACTGCCACATGGAGATGGTGAACCTGAAGTGTGATAGAAGCAGTTGCATCACCACACCCAACTGGAGTGTGAGTGGGTCATCAAGGTGTGGATTTTGAGACTACATAACGTAGATGCATTGATCTCTAGGTACTCCATTTGTGTAAAACAACCATGGTGGTCAGAAGGCCTAGAGATCCCCTAAAATATGCAACTGCCACATGGAGATGGGTGAACCTGCAGTGTGACAGAAGCAGTTGCATCACCACATCAACCTAGAGTGTGTGTGGGTCATCAAGGTGTGGCTTTTGAGACTACATAACACAGATGCATTGATCTGTAGGGACTCCATTTGTGTCAAACAACCATGTTGGACAGAATGCCCAGAGATCCCCTAGAATATGCAACTGCCACATGGAGATGGTGAACCTGTAGTGTGACAGAAGCAGTTGCATCATGACATTCAACTTGAGTGTGTGTGGGTCATCAAGGTGTGGCTTTTGAGACTACATAACACATATGCATTGATCTGTAGGGAGTCCATTCGTGTCAAACAACCATGTTGGTCAGAAAGCCCAGAGAGCCCCTAGAATATGCAACTGCCACATGGAGATGGTGAACCTAAAGTGTGACAGAAGCAGTTGCATCACCACACCTAACTGGAGTGTGTGTGGGTCATCAAGATGTGGATTTTGAGACTACATAACATAGATGCATTGATCTCTAGGGACTCCATTTGTGTAAAATAACCATGGTGGTCAGAAAGCATAGAGAGGCCCTAAAATATGCAACTGCCACATGGAGATGGGTGAACCTGCAGTATGATAGAAGTAGTTGCATCACCACACCCAACTCGAGTGTGTGTGGGTCATCAAGGTGTGGCTTTTGAGACTACATAACACATATGCATTTATCTGTAGGGAGTCCATTTGTGTCAAACAACCATGTTGGTCAGAAAGCCCAGAGAGCCCCTAGAATATGCAACTGCCACATGGAGATGGTGAACCTGAAGTGTGATAGAAGCAGTTGCATCACCACACCCAACTGGAGTGTGAGTGGGTCATCAAGGTGTGGATTTTGAGACTACATAACATAGATGCATTGATCTCTAGGTACTCCATTTGTGTAAAACAACCATGGTGGTCAGAAGGCCTAGAGAGCCCCTAAAATATGCAACTGCCACATGGAGATGGGTGAACCTGCAGTGTGACAGAAGCAGTTGCATCACCACATCAAACTAGAGTGTGTGTGGGTCATCAAGGTATGGCTTTTGAGACTACATAACACAGATGCATTGATCTGTAGGGACTCCATTTGTGTCAAACAACCATGTTGGACAGAATGCCCAGAGATCCCCTAGAATATGCAACTGCCACATGGAGATGGTGAACCTGTAGTGTGACAGAAACAGTTGCATCACCACACCCAACTGGACTGCGTGTGGGTCATCAAGGTGTGGCTTTTGAGACTACATAACACAGATGCATTGATCTGTAGGGAGTCCATTCGTGTCAAACAACCATGTTGGTCAGAAAGCCCAGAGAGCCCCTAGAATATGCAACTGCCACATGGAGATGGTGAACCTGAAGTGTGACAGAAGCAGTTGTGTCACCACACCTAACTAGAGTGTGTGTGGGTCATCAAGATGTGGATTTTCAGACTACATAACATAGATGCATTGATCTCTAGGGACTCCATTTGTGTAAAATAACCATGGTGGTCAGAAAGCATAGAGAGCCCCTAAAATATGCAACTGCCACATGGAGATGGGTGAAACTGCAGTATGATAGAAGCAGTTGCTTCACCACACCCAACTCGAGTGTGTGTGGGTCATCAAGGTGTGGCTTTTGAGACTACATAACACATATGCATTGATCTCTAGGGACTCCATTTGTGTCAAATAACCATGGTGGTCAGAAAGCCCAGAGAGCCCCTAGAATATGCAACTGCCCCATGGATTTGGGTGAATGTGCAGTGTAATAGAAGCAGTTGCATCACCCCACCCAACTAGACTATGTGTGGGTCATCAAGGTGTGGCTTTTGAGACTACATAACACAGATGCATTGATCTATAGGGAGTCCATTTGTGTCAAACAACCATGTTGGTCAGAAACCCAGAGAGCCCCTATAATATGCAACTGCCCCATGGAGATGGGTGAACCTGCAGTGTGACAGAAGCTGTTGCGTCACCACACCCAACTGGACTATGTGTGGGTCGTCAAGGTGTGGCTTTTGAGAATACATAGCTCAGATGCATTGATCTCTAGGGAATTCATTTGTGTTAAATAACCATGGTGGTCAGAAAGCCCAGCGAGCCCCTAGAATATGCAACTGCCACATGGAGATGGGTGAACCTACAGTGTGACAGAAGCAGTTGCATCACCACATCAAACTAGAGTGTGTGTGGGTCATCAAGGTGTGGCTTTTGAGACTATATAACACAGATGCATTGATCTGTAGGGACTCCATTTGTGTCAAACAACCATGTTGGACTGAATGCCCAAAGATCCCCTAGAATATGCAACTGCCATATGGAGATGGTGAACCTGCAGTGTGACAGAAGCAGTTGCATCACGACATTCAACTGGAGTGTGTGTGGGTCATCAAGGTGTGGCTTTTGAGACTACATAACACAGATGCATTGATCTGTAGGGAGTCCATTTGTGTCAAACAACCATGTTGGTCAGAAAGCCCAGAGAGCCCCTAGAATATGCAACTGCCACATGGAGATGGTGAACCTGAAGTGTGACAGAAGCAGTTGCATCACCACACCCAACTGGAGTGTGTGTGGGTCATCAAGGTGTGGATTTTGAGACTACATAACATAGATGCATTGATCTGTAGGGAGTCCATTCGTGTCAAACAACCATGTTGGTCAGAAAGCCCAGAGAGCCCCTAGAATATGCAACTGCCACATGGAGATGGTGAACCTGAAGTGTGACAGAAGCAGTTGCATCACCACACCTAACTGGAGTGTGTGTGGGTCATCAAGGTGTGGCTTTCGAGACTACATAACACAGATGCATTGATCTGTAGGGAGTCCATTCGTGTCCAACAACCATGTTGGTCAGAAAGCCCAGAGAGCCCCTAGAATATGCAACTGCCACATGGAGATGGTGAACCTGAAGTGTGACAGAAGCAGTTGCATCACCACACCTAACTGGAGTGTGTGTGGGTCATCAAGGTGTGTCTTTTGAGACTACATAACACATATGCATTGATCTCTAGGGACTCCATTTGTGTCAAACAAACATGGTGGTCAGAAAGCCCAGAGAGCCCCTAGAATATGCAACTACCCCATGGAGATGGGTGAACCTGCAGTGTGACAGAAGCTGTTGCATCACCACACCCAACTGGACTATGTGTGGATCGTCAAGGTGTGGCTTTTGAGACTACATAGCTCAGATGCATTGATCTCTAGGGAATTCATTTGTGTTAAATAACCATGGTGGTCAGAAAGCCCAGCGAGCCCCTAGAATATGCAACTGCCACATGGAGATGGGTGAACCTGCAGTGTGACAGAAGCAGTTGCATCACCACATCAAACTAGAGTGTGTGTGGGTCATCAAGGTGTGGCTTTTGAGACTATATAACACATATGCATTGATCTCTAGGGACTCCATTTGTGTCAAATAACCATGGTGGTCAGAAAGCCAAGAGAGCCCCTAGAATATGCAACTGCCCCATGGATTTGGGTGAACGTGCAGTGTAATAGAAGCAGTTGCATCACCCCACCCAACTAGACTATGTGTGGGTCATCAAGGTGTGGCTTTTGAGACTACATAACACAGATGCATTGATCTCTAGGGAGTCCATTTGTGTCAAACAACCATGTTGGTCAGAAAGCCCAGAGAGCCCCTAGAATATGCAACTGCCACATGGAGATGGTGAACCTGAAGTGTGACAGAAGCAGTTGCATCACCACACCCAACTGGAGTGTGTGTGGGTCATCAAGGTGTGGATTTTGAGACTACATAACATAGATGCATTGATCTCTAGGGACTCCATTTGTGTAAAACAACCATGGTGGTCAGAAAGCCTAGAGAGCCCCTAAAATATGCAACTGCCACATGGAGATGGGTGAACCTGCAGTATGATAGAAGCAGTTGCATGACCACAGCCAACTGGAGTGTGTGTGGGTCATCAAGGTGTGCTTTTGAGACTACATAACACATATGCATTTATCTGTAGGGAGTCCATTTGTGTCAAACAACCATGTTGGTCAGAAAGCCCAGAGAGCCCCTAGAATATGCAACTGCCACATGGAGATGGTGAACCTGAAGTGTGATAGAAGCAGTTGCATCACCACACCCAACTGGAGTGTGAGTGGGTCATCAAGGTGTGGATTTTGAGACTACATAACATAGATGCATTGATCTCTAGGTACTCCATTTGTGTAAAACAACCATGGTGGTCAGAAGGCCTAGAGAGCCCCTAAAATATGCAACTGCCACATGGAGATGGGTGAACCTGCAGTGTGACAGAAGCAGTTGCATCACGACATCAAACTAGAGTGTGTGTGGGTCATCAAGGTGTGGCTTTTGAGACTACATAACACAGATGCATTGATCTGTAGGGACTCCATTTGTGTCAAACAACCATGTTGGACAGAATGCCCAGAGATCCCCTAGAATATGCAACTGCCACATGGAGATGGTGAACCTGTAGTGTGACAGAAACAGTTGCATCACCACACCCAACTGGACTGCGTGTGGGTCATCAAGGTGTGGCTTTTGAGACTACATAACACAGATGCATTGATCTGTAGGGAGTCCATTCGTGTCAAACAACCATGTTGGTCAGAAAGCCCAGAGAGCCCCTAGAATATGCAACTGCCACATGGAGATGGTGAACCTGAAGTGTGACAGAAGCAGTTGTGTCACCACACCTAACTAGAGTGTGTGTGGGTCATCAAGATGTGGATTTTCAGACTACATAACATAGATGCATTGATCTCTAGGGACTCCATTTGTGTAAAATAACCATGGTGGTCAGAAAGCATAGAGAGCCCCTAAAATATGCAACTGCCACATGGAGATGGGTGAAACTGCAGTATGATAGAAGCAGTTGCTTCACCACACCCAACTCGAGTGTGTGTGGGTCATCAAGGTGTGGCTTTTGAGACTACATAACACATATGCATTGATCTCTAGGGACTCCATTTGTGTCAAATAACCATGGTGGTCAGAAAGCCCAGAGAGCCCCTAGAATATGCAACTACCCCATGGATTTGGGTGAATGTGCAGTGTAATAGAAGAAGTTGCATCACCCCACCCAACTAGACTATGTGTGGGTCATCAAGGTGTGCTTTTGAGACTACATAACCCAGATGCATTGATCTATAGGGAGTCCATTTGTGTCAAACAACCATGTTGGTCAGAAACCCAGAGAGCCCCTAGAATATGCAACTGCCACATGGAGATGGTGAACCTGAAGTGTGACAGAAGCAGTTGCATCACCACACCCAACTGGAGTGTGTGTGGGTCATCAAGGTGTGGATTTCGAGACTACATAACATAGATGCATTGATCTCTAGGGACTCCATTTGTGTAAAACAACCATGGTGGTCAGAAATCCTACAGAGCCCCTAAAATATACAACTGCCACATGGAGATGGGTGAACCTGCAGTATGATAGAAGCAGTTGCATGACCACAGCCAACTGGAGTGTGTGTGGGTCATCAAGGTGTGGCTTTTGAGACTACATAACACATATGCATTGATCTCTAGGGAGTCCATTTGTGTCAAACAACCATGGTGGTCAGAAGGCCTAGAGAGCCCCTAAAATATGCAACTGCCACATGGAGATGGGTGAACCTGCAGTGTGACAGAAGCAGTTGCATCACCACATCAAACTAGAGTGTGTGTGGGTCATCAAGGTGTGGCTTTTGAGACTACATAACACAGATGCATTGATCTGTAGGGACTCCATTTGTGTCAAACAACCATGTTGGACAGAATGCCCAGAGATCCCCTAGAATATGCAACTGCCACATGGAGATGGTGAACCTGTAGTGTGACAGAAACAGTTGCATCACCACACCCAACTGGACTGCGTGTGGGTCATCAAGGTGTGGCTTTTGAGACTACATAACACAGATGCATTGATCTGTAGGGAGTCCATTCGTGTCAAACAACCATGTTGGTCAGAAAGCCCAGAGAGCCCCTAGAATATGCAACTGCCACATGGAGATGGTGAACCTGAAGTGTGACAGAAGCAGTTGTGTCACCACACCTAACTAGAGTGTGTGTGGGTCATCAAGATGTGGATTTTCAGACTACATAACATAGATGCATTGATCTCTAGGGACTCCATTTGTGTAAAATAACCATGGTGGTCAGAAAGCATAGAGAGCCCCTAAAATATGCAACTGCCACATGGAGATGGGTGAAACTGCAGTATGATAGAAGCAGTTGCTTCACCACACCCAACTCGAGTGTGTGTGGGTCATCAAGGTGTGGCTTTTGAGACTACATAACACATATGCATTGATCTCTAGGGACTCCATTTGTGTCAAATAACCATGGTGGTCAGAAAGCCCAGAGAGCCCCTAGAATATGCAACTGCCCCATGGATTTGGGTGAATGTGCAGTGTAATAGAAGAAGTTGCATCACCCCACCCAACTAGACTATGTGTGGGTCATCAAGGTGTGGCTTTTGAGACTACATAACACAGATGCATTGATCTATAGTTAGTCCATTTGTGTCAAACAACCATGTTGGTCAGAAACCCAGAGAGCCCCTAGAATATGCAACTGCCACATGGAGATGGTGAACCTGAAGTGTGACAGAAGCAGTTGCATCACCACACCCAACTGGAGTGTGTGTGGGTCATCAAGGTGTGGATTTCGAGACTACATAACATAGATGCATTGATCTCTAGGGACTCCATTTGTGTAAAACAACCATGGTGGTCAGAAATCCTAGAGAGCCCCTAAAATATACAACTGCCACATGGAGATGGGTGAACCTGCAGTATGATAAAAGCAGTTGCATGACCACAGCCAACTGGAGTGTGTGTGGGTCATCAAGGTGTGGCTTTTGAGACTACATAATACATATGCATTGATCTCTAGGGAGTCCATTTGTGTCAAACAACCATGGTGGTCAGAAAGCCCAGAGAGCCCCTAGAATATGCAACTGCCCCATGGAGATGGGTGAACCTGCAGTGTGACAGAAGCAGTTGCATCACCACACCCAACTGGACTATGGGTGGGTCGTCAAGGTGTGGCTTTTGCGACTACATAACTCAGATGCATTGTTCTCTAGGGAATTCGTTTGTGTTAAATAACCATGGTGGTCAGAAAGCCCAGCGAGCCCCTAGAGTATGCAACTGCCACATGGAGATGGGTGACCCTGCAGTGTGACCGAAGCAGTTGCATCACCACATCAAACTAGAGTGTGTGTGGGTCATCAAGGTGTGGCTTTTGAGACTACATAACACAGATGCATTGATCTGTAGGGGCTCCATTTGTGTCAAACAACCATGTAGGACAGAATGCCCAGAGATCCCCTAGAATATGCAACTGCCACATGGAGTTGGTGAACCTGTAGTGTGACAGAAGCAGTTGCATCACGACATTCAACTGGAGTGTGTGTGGGTAATCAAGGTGTGGCTTTTGAGACTACATAACACAGATGCATTGATCTGTAGGGAGTCCATTCGTGTCAAACAACCATGTTGGTCAGAAAGCCCAGAGAGCCCCTAGAATATGCAACTGCCACATGGAGATGGTGAACCTGAAGTGTGATAGAAGCAGTTGCATCACCACACCTAACTGGAGTGTGTGTGGGTCATAAAGATGTGGATTTTGAGACTACATAACACAGATGCATTGATCTCTAGGGACTCCATTTGTGTTAAATAACCTTGGTGGCCAGAAAACCCAGAGAGCCCCTAGAATATGCAACTACCACATGGAGATGGGTGAACCTGTAGTGTGACAGAAGCAGTAGCATCACCACATTCAACTAGAGTGTGTGTGGGTAATCAAGGTGTGGCTTTTGAGACTACATAACACAGATGCATTGATCTCTAGGGACTCCATTTGTGTCAAACAACCATGGTGGTCAGAAAGCCCAGAGAGCCCCTAGAATATGCAACTACCACATGGAGATGGGTGAACCTGTAGTGTGACAGAAGCAATTGCATCACCACACCGAACTATAGTGTGTGTGGGTCATAAAGGTGTGGCTTTTGAGACTACATAACACAGATGCATTGATCTGTAGGGACTCCATTTGTGTCAAACAACCATGTTGGACAGAAAGCCCAGAGAGCCCCTAGAATATGCAACTGCCTCATGGATATGGTGAACCTGCAGTGTGACAGAAGCAGTTGCATCACCACACCCAACTGGAGTGTGTGTGGGTCATCAAGGTGTGGCTTTTGACACTACATAACACATATGCATTGATCTGTAGGGACTCCATTTGTGTCAAACAACCATGTTGGACAGAAAGCCCAGAGAGCCCCTAGAATATGCAACTGCCACATGGAGATGGGTGAACCTGCAGTGTAACATAAGCAGTTGCATCACCACATCAAACTAGAGTGTGTGTGGGTCATCAAGGTGTGGCTTTTGAGACTACATAACACAGATGCATTGATCTGTAGGTACTCCATTTGTGTTAAACAACTATGTTGGACAAAATGCCCAGAGATCCCCTAGAATATGCAACTGCCACATGGAGATGGTGAACCTGTAGTGTGACAGAAGCAGTTGCATCACGACATTCAACTGGAGTGTGATTGGGTCATCAAGGTGTGGCTTTTGAGACTCCATAACACAGATGCATTGATCTGTAGGGAGTCCATTCGTGTCAAACAACCATGTTGGTCAGAAAGCCCAGAGAGCCCCTAGAATATGCAACTGCCACATGGAGATGGTGAACCTGAAGTGTGACAGAAGCAGTTGCATCACCACACCTAACTGGAGTGTGTGTGGGTCATCAAGATGTGGATTTTCAGACTACATAACATAGATGCATTGATCTCTAGGGACTCCATTTGTGTAAAATAACCATGGTGGTCAGAAAGCATAGAGAGCCCCTAAAATATGCAACTGCCACATGGAGATGGGTGAAACTGCAGTATGATAGAAGCAGTTGCATCACCACACCCAACTCGAGTGTGTGTGGGTCATCAAGGTGTGGCTTTTGAGACTACATAACACATATGCATTGATCTCTAGGGACTCCATTTGTGTCAAATAACCATGGTGGTCAGAAAGCCCAGAGAGCCCCTAGAATATGCAACTGCCCCATGGATTTGGGTGAACATGCAGTGTAATAGAAGCAGTTGCATCACCACACCCAACTAGACTGTGTGTGGGTCATGAAGTTGTGGCTTTTGAGACTACATAACACAGATGCATTGATCTGTAGGGAGTCCATTTGTGTCAAACAACCATGTTGGTCAGAAAGCCCAGAGAGCCCCTAGAATATGAAACTACCACATGGAGATGGTGAACCTGAAGTGTGACAGAAGCAGTAGCATCACCACATTAAACTAGAGTGTGTGTGGGTCATCAAGGTGTGGATTTTGAGACTACATAACACAGATGCATTGATCTCTAGGGACTCCATTTGTGTCAAACAACCATGGTGGTCAGAAAGCCCAGAGAGCCCCTAGAATATGCAACTACCACATGGAGATGGGTGAACCTGTAGTGTGACAGAAGCAGTTGCATCACCACACCGAACTATAGTGTGTGTGGGTCATCAAGGTGTGGCTTTTGAGACTACATAACACAGATGAATTGATCTGTAGGGACTCCATTTGTGTCAAACAACCATGTGGGACAGAAAGCCTAGAGAGCCCCTAGAATATGCAACTGCCTCATGGAGATGGTGAACCTGTAGTGTGACATAAGCAGTTGCATCACCACACCCAACTAGAGTGTGTGTGGGTCATCAAGGTGTGGCTTTTGAGACTACATAACACATATGCATTGATCTGTAGGGACTCCATTTGTGTTAAACAACCATGGTGGTCAGAAAGCCCAGAGAGCCCCTAGAATATGCAATTGCCACATGGAGGTGAACCTGTAGTGTAACAGAAGCAGTTGCATCAACACACCCAACTGGAGTGTGTGTGGGTCATCAAGGTGTGGCTTTTGAGACTACATAACACAGATGCATTGACCTCTAGAGACTCCATTTGGGTCAAATAACCATGGTGGTCAGAAAGACCAGAGAACCCCTAGAATATGCAACTACCCCATGGAGATGGATGAACCTTCTAGTGCGACAGAAGCAGTTGCATCACCACACCCAACTGGAGTTTGTGTGGGTCGTCAAGGTGTGGCTTTTGAGACTACATAACACAGATGCATTGATCTCTAGGGAATCCAATTGTGTTAAACAACCATGGTGGTCAGAAAGCCCAGAGAGCCATGAGAATATCCAATTGCCACATGGAGATGGGTGAACCTATAGTATGGCAGAAGCAGTTGCATCACCACACTCAACTAGAGTGTGTGTGGGTCATCAAGGTGTGGCTTTTGAGACTACATAACACGGATGCATTGATCTCTAGGGACTCCATTTGTGTCAAACAACGATGGTGGTCAGAAAGCCCAAAGAGATCCTAGAATATGCAACTGCCACAAGGAGATGGTGAACCTAAAGTGTGACAGAAGCAGTTGCATCACCATACCCAATGTGGAGTGTGTGTGGGTCATCAAGGTGTGGAATTTGAGACTATATAACACAGATGCATTGATCTCTACGGACTCCATTTATGTAAAACAACCATCGTGGTCAGAAAGCCTAGAGAGGCCCTAAAATATGCAACTGCCACATGGAGATGGGTAAACCTGTACTGTGATAGAAGAAGTTGCATTACCACACCCAACTGGAGTGTGTGTGGGTCATCAAGGTGTAGCTTTTGAGACTACATAACACATATGCATTGATCTCTAGGGACTCCATTTGTGTCAAACAACCATGATGGTCAGAAAGCCCAGAGAGCCCCTAGAATATGCAACTGCCACATGGAGATGGTGAACCTGCAGTGTGACAGAAGCAGTTGCATCACCACACCCAACTGGAGTTTTTGTGGGTCATCAAGGTGTGGCTTCTGAGACTCCATAACACAAATGCATTGATCTGTAGGGACTCCATTTGTGTCAAACAACCATGGTGGTCAGAAAGCCCAGAGAGCCCCTAGAATATGCAACTGCCACATGGAGGTGAACCTGCAGTGTGACAGGAGTAGTTGCATCACCACACCCAACTGGAGTGTGTGTAGGTCATCAAGGTGTGGATTTTGAGACTATGTACCATAGATGCATTGATCTCTAGGCACTCCATTTGTGTCATACAACCATGTTGGACAGAAAACCCAGAGAGCCCCTAGACTATACCACTGCCACATGGATATGGTGAACCTGCAGTGTGATAGAAGCAGTTGCATCACGACACCCAACTAGAGAGTGTGTGTGTCATCAAGATGTGGCTTTTGAGACTCCATAACACAGATGCATTAATCTGTAGGGACTCCATTTGTGTTAAACAACCATGGTGGTCAGAAACCCAGAGAGGCCCTAGAATATGCAACTGCCACATGGAGATGGGTGAACCTATAGTGTGACAGAAGCAGTTGCATCGCCAGACCCAACTGGAGTGTGTGTGGGTCATCAAGGTGTGGCTTTTGAGACTACATAACATAGATGCATTGATCTCTAGGGACTCCATTTGTGTCAAACAACCATGGTAGTCAGAAAGCCCAGAGAGACCCGAGAATATGCAACTGCCACAAGGAGATGGTAAACCTGATGTGTGACAGAAGCCCAACTAGAGTGTGTTGGTCATCAAGTTGTGGATTTTGAGTCTACATAACACAGATGCATTCATCTCTAGGGACTCCATTTATGTAAAACAACCATGGTGGTCAGAAAGCCCGGAGAGCCCCTCAAATATGCAACTACCACATGGAGATGGGTAAACCTTAAGTGTGATAGAAGCAGTTGCATTACCATACCCAACTAGAGTGTATGTGGGTATCAAGGTGTGGCTTTTGAGACTCCATAACACAAATGCATTGATCTGTAGGGACTCCATTTTTGTCAAAAAACCATGGTGGTCAGATAGCCCAGAGAGCCCATAGAATATGCAACTACCACATGGAGACGGGTGAACCTGTAGTGTGACAGAAGCAGTTGCGTCACCACACCCAACTAGAGTGTGTGTGGGTCATCAAGGTGTGGCTTTTGAGACTACATAACACAGATGCTTTGATCTGTAGGGACTCCATTTGTGTCAAACAACCATGTTCGACAGAAAGCCCAGAGAGCCCCTAGAATCTGCAACTGCCACATGGAGATGGTGAACCTGTAGTGTGACAGAAGCATTTGCATCACCACACCCAACTGGAGTGTGTGTGGGTCATCAAGGTGTGGCTTTTGAGACTACATAACACATATGCATTGATCTGTAGGGACTCCATTTGTGTTAAACAACCATAGTGGTCAGAAAGCCCAGAGAGCCCCTAGAATATGCAATTGCCACATGGAGGTGAACCTGTAGTGTCACAGAAGCAGTTGCATCAACACACCCAACTGGAGTGTGTGTGGGTCATCAAGGTGTGGCTTTTGATACTACATAACACATATGCATTGATCTCTAGGGACTCCATTTATGTAAAACAACCATGGTGGTCAGAAAGCCCGGAGAGGCCCTAATATATGCAACTGCCACATGGAGATGGGTAAACCTGTAGTGTGATAGAAGCAGTTGCATTACCACACCCAACTGGAGTGTGTGTGGGTCATCAAGGTGTGTCTTTTGAGACTACATAACACAGATGCATTGATCTCTAGGTACTCCATTTGTGTCAAACAACCATGATGGTCAGAAAGCCTAGAGAGCCCCTAGAATATGCAATTACCACATGGAGATGGGTGAACCTGCAGTGTGATAGAAGCAGTTGCATCACCACACCCAACTAGAGTGTGTGTGGGTCATCAAGGCGTGGCTTTTGAGACTACATAACACAGATGCATTGATCTGTAGGGACTCCATTTGTGTCAAACAACCATGGTGGTCAGAAAAGCCCAGAGAGCCCCTAGAATATGCAACTGCCACATGGAGATGGTGAACCTGTAGTGTGACAGAAGCAGTTGCATCACCACACCCAACTAGAGTGTGTGTGGCCATCAAGGTGTGGCTTTTGAGACTCCATAACACAAATGCATTGATCTGTAGGGACTCCATTTGTGTCAAACAACCATGGTGGTCAGAAAGCCTAGAGAGCCCCTCGAATATGCAACTGCCACATGGAGGTGAACCTGCAGTGTGACAGAAGTAGTTGCATCACCACACCCAACAGGAGTGTGTGTGGGTCATCAAGGTGTGGATTTTCAGACTATGTACCATAGATGCATTGATCTCTAGGGACTCCATCTGTGTCATACAACCATGTTGGACAGAAAACCCAGAGAGCCCCTAGAATATGCCACTACTACATGGATATGGTGAACCTGTAGTGTGATAGAAGCAGTTGCATCACGACACCCAACTGGAGTGTGTGTGGGTCATCAAGATGTGGCTTTTGAGACTCCATAACACATATGCATTAATCAGTAGGGACTCCATTTGTGTTAAACAACCATGGTGGTCAGAAACCCAGAGAGCCCCTAGAATATGCAACTGCCACATGGAGATGGGTGAACCTGCAGTGTGACAGAAGCAGTTGCATCGCCACGCCCAACTGTCGTGTGTGTGGGTCATCAAGGTGTGGTTTTTGAGACTACATAACACAAATGCTTTGATCTCTAGGGACTCCATTTGTGTCAAACAACCATGGTGGTCAGAAAGCCAGAGAGACCCTAGAATATGCAACTGCCACAAGGAGATGGTGAACCTAAAGTGTGACAGAAGCAGTTGCATCACCACACCCAACTGGATTGTGTGTGGGTCATCAAGGTGTGGATTTTGAGACTACATAACACAGATGCATTGATCTCTAGGGACTCCATTTATGTAAAACAGCCATGGTGGTCAGAAAGCCCAAAGAGCCCCTAAAATATGCAACTGCCACATGGAGATGGGTAAACCTGTAGTGTGATAGAAGCAGTTGCATTACCACACCCAACTGGAGTGAGTGTGGGTCATCAAGGTGTGGCTTTTGAGACTACATAACACAAATGCATTGATTTCTAGGGACTCAATTTGTGTCAAACAACCATGATGGTCAGAAAGCCTAGAGAGCCCCTAGAATATGCAACTACCACATGGAGATGGGTGAACCTGTAGTGTGACAGAAGCAGTTGCATCACCACACCCAACTGGAGTGTGGCTAGGTCATCAAGGTGTGCCTTTTGAGACTACATAACACAGATGGATTGATCTGTAGGGACTCTATTTGTGTCAAACAACCATGGTGGTCAGAAAAGCCCATAGAGCCCCTAGAATATGCAACTGCGACATGGAGATGGTGAACCTGCAGTGTGACAGAAGCAGTTGCATCACCACACCCAACTGGAGTGTGTGTGGGTCATCAAGGTGTGGCTTTTGAGACTCCATAACACAAATGCATTGATATATAGGGACACCATTTGTGTCAAACAACCATGTTGGTAAGAAAGCCCAGAGAACCCCTAGAATATGCAATTGCTACATGGAGGTGAGCCTGTAGTGTGACAGAAGTAGTTGCATCACCACACCCAACTAGAGTGTGTGTGGGTCATCAAGGTGTGGCTTTTGAGACTGTGTACCATAGATGCATTGATCTCTAGGGACTCCATTTGTGTCATACAACCATGTTGGACAGAAAACCCAGAGAGCCCCTAGAATATGCCACGACCACATGGATATGGTGAACTTGCAGTGTGATAGAAGCAGTTGCATCACAACACCCAACTGGAGTGTGTGTGTGGGTCATCAAGGTGTGGCTTTTGAGACTCCATAACACAGATGCATTAATCTGTACGGACTCCATTTCTGTTAAACAACCATGGTGGTCAGAAACCCAGAGAGCCCCTAGAATATGCAACTGTCACATGGAGATGGGTGAACCTGCAGCGTGACAGAAGCAGTTGCATCGCCACACCCAACTAGAGTGTGTGTGGGTCATCAAGGTGTGGCTTTTGAGACTACATAACACAGATGCATTGATCTCTAGGGACTCCATTTGTGACAAACAACCATGGTGGTCAGAAAGCCCAGAGAGCCCCTAGAATATGCAACTGCCCCATGGAGATGGGTGAACCAGCAGTGTGACAGAAGCAGTTACATCACCACACCCAACTGGAGTGTGTGTGGGTCATCAAGGTGTGGCTTTTGAGACTACATAACAGAGATGCATTGATCTTTAGGGACTCCATTTATGTCAAACAACCATGGTGGTTAGAAAGCCTAGAGAGCCCCTAGAATATGCAACTGCCACATGGTGATGGGTGAACCTGCAGTGTGACACAAGCAGTTGCATCACCACATTCAACTGGAGTGTGTGTGGGTCATCAAGGTGTGGCTTTTGAGACTACATAACATAGATGCATTGATCTGTAGGAACTCCATTTGTGTGAAACAACCATGGTGGTTAGAAAAGCCCAGAGAGCCCCTAGAATATGAAACTGCCACATGGAGATGTGAACCTGCAGTGTGACAGAAGCAGTTGCATCACCACACCCAACTGGAGTGTGTGTGGGTCATCAAGGTGTGGCTTTTGAGACTCCATAACACAAATGCATTGATCTCTAGGGACTCCATTCGTGTCAAACAACCATGGTGGCCAGAAAGCCTAGAGTGCCCCTACAATATGCAACTACCACATGGAGATGGGTGAACCTGCAGTGTGATAGAAGTAGTTGAATCGCCACACCCAACTGGAGTGTGTGTGGGTCATCAAGTTGTGGCTTTTGAGACTACATAACACAGATGCATTGATCTCTAGGGACTCAATTTGTTTCAAACAACCATGGTGGTGAGAAATCCCAGAGAGCCCCTAGAATATGCAGCTGCCCCATGGAGATGGGTGAACCTGCAGTGTGATAGAAGCAGTTGCATCACCACACCCAACTGGAGTGTGTGTGGGTCATCAAGGTGTGGCTTTTGAGACTACATAACACATATGCATTGATCTCCAGGGAATCCATTTGTGTTAAACAACCATGGTGGTCAGAAATACCAGAGAGCCCCTAGAATATGCAACTGCCACATGGAGATGGGTGAACCTGTAGTGTGACAGAAGCAGTTGCATCACCACATTCAACTAGAGTGTGTGTGGGTCATCAAGGTGTGGATTTTGAGACTACGTAACACAGATGCATTGATCTGTAGGGATTGCATTTGTGTCAAAAACCATGGTGATAAGAAAGCCCAGAGAGCCCCTAGAATATGCAACCGCCACATGGAGATGGTTAACATGAAGTGTGACAGAAGTAGTTGCATCACGACTTCAAACTAGAGTGTGTGTGGGTCATCAAGGTGTGGCTTTTGAGTCTCCATAACACAGATGCATTGATCTATAGGGACTCCATTTGTGTCAAACAACCATGGTGGGGTCAGAAAGCCCAGAGATCCCCTAGAATATGAAACTGCCACATGGAGATGGTGAACCTGCAGTGTGACAGAAGCAGTTGCATCACCACACCCAACTGGAGTGTGTGTGGGTCATCAAGGTGTGGCTTTTGAGACTCCATAACACAGATGCATTGATCTATAGGGACTCCATTTGTGTCAAATAACCATGGTGGGGTCAGAAAGCCCAGAGAGCCCCTAGAATATGCAACTGCCACATGGAGATGGGTGAACCTGCAGTGTGACAAAAGCGGTTGTAACACCACAACCAACTGGAGTGTGTGTGGGTCATCAAGGTGTGGCTTTTGAGACTACATAACACACATGCATTGATCTCTAGGGACTCCATTTGTGTCAAACAACCATGGTGGTCAGAAAGCCCAGAGAGCCCCTAGAATATGCAACTGCCCCATGGAGATGGGTGAACCTGCAGTGTGACAGAAGCAGTTGCATCACCACACCCAACTGGAGTGTGTGTGGGTCATCAAGGTGTGGATTTTGAGACTACATAACACATATCCATTGATCTCTACGGACTCCATTTTTGTCAAACAACCATGGTGGTCAGAAAGCCCAGAGATCCCCTAGAATATGCAACTGCCACATGGAGATGGGTGAACCTGTAGTGTGATAGAAGTAGTTGCATCGCCACACCCAACTAGAGTGTATGTGGATTATCAAGAAGTGGATTTTGAGACTACATAACACAGATGCATTAATCTCTAGGGACTCCATTTTTGTCAAACAACCATGGTGGTCAGAAAGCCCAGAGATCCCCTAGAATATGCAACTGCCACATGGAGATGGGTGAACCTGTAGTGTGATAGAAGTAGTTGCATCACCACACCCAACTAGAGTGTATGTGGGTTATCAAGAAGTGGCTTTTGAGACTACATAACACAGATGCATTGATCTCTAGGGACTCCATTTGTGTCAAACAACCATGGTGGTCAGAAAGCCCAGAGAACCCCTAGAATATGCAACTGCCCCATGGAGATGGGTGAACCAGCAGTGTGACAGAAGAAGTTGGATCACCACACCCAACTGGAGTGTGGGTGAGTAATCAAGGTGTGGCTTTTGAGACTACATACCACAGATGCATTGATCTCTAGGGAATCCATTTGTGTTAAACAACCATGGTGGTCAGAAAGCCCAGAGAGCCCCTAGAATATGCAAATGCTACATGGAGATGGCTGAACCTGTAGTGTGATAGAAGCAGTTGCATTACCACATTTAACTGGAGTGTGTGTGGGTCATCAAGGTGTGGCTTTTGAGACTACGTAATGCAGATGCATTGATCTGTAGGGACTCCATTTGTGTCAAACAACCATGGTGGTCAGAAAGCCTAGAGAGCCCCTAGAATATGCAACTGCCACATGGAGATGGTGACCCTGCAGAGTGACAGAAGAAGTTTCAACACCACACGCAACTAGACTGTGTGTGGGTCATCAAGGTGTGGCTTTTGAGACTACATAACACAGATGCATTGATCTCTAGGGACTCCATTTGTGTCAAACAACCATGGTGGTTAGAAAGCCCAGAGAGCCCCTAGAATATGCAACTGCCACATGGTGATGGGTGAACCTGCAGTGTGACAGAAGCAGTTGCATCACCACATTCAGCTGGAGTGTGTGTGGGTCATTAAGGTGTGGCTTTTGAGACTACATAACACAGATGCATTGAACTGTAGGGACTCCATTTGTGTCAAACAACCATGGTTGTCAGAAAGCCCAGAGAGCCCCTAGAATAAGCAACTGCCACACAGAGATGGGTGAACCTGCAGTGTGAAAGAAGCAGTTGCATCACCACACCCAATTGCAGTGTGTGTGACTACATAACACAGATGCATTGATCTCTAGGGACTCCATTTGTGTCAAACAACCAAGGTGGTTAGAAAGCCCAGAGAGCCCCTAGAATATGCAACTGCCACATGGAGATGGGTGAACCTACGGTGTGATAGAAGTAGTTGCATCGCCACACCCAACTGGAGTGTGTGTGGGTCATGCTTTTGAGACTACATAACACATATGCATTGATCTCTAGGGACTCAATTTGTGTCAAACAACCATGGTGGTTAGAAAGCCCAGAGAGCCCCTAGCATATGCAACTGCCCCATGGAGATGGGTGAACCTGCAGTGTGACAGAAGCAGTTGCATCACCACACCCAACTGGAGTGTGTGTGGGTCATCAAGGTGTGGTTTTCAGACTACATAACATAGATGCATTGATATCTAGGGACTCCATGTGTGTCAAACAACCATGGTGGTTAGAAAGCCCAGAGAGCCCCTAGAATATGCAACTGCCACATGGAGATGGGTGAACCTGTAGTGTGACAGAAGCAGTTGCATCACCACATTCAACTTGACTATGTGTGGGTCATCAAGGTGTGTCTTTTGAGACTACATAACACAGATGCATTGATCTATAGGGACTCCATTTGTGTCAAACAACCATGGTGGTCAGAAATCCCAGAGAGCCCCTAGAATCTGCAACTGCCACATGGAGTTGGTGAATATGAAGTGTGACAATAGCAGTTGCATCACCACACCTAACTGGAGTGTGTGTGGGTCATCAAGGTGTGGATTTTGAGACTACATAACACAGATGATTTGATCTCTAGGGACTCCATTTGTGTCAAACAACCATGGTGGTCAGAAAGCCTAGAGAGCCCATAGAATATGCAACTACCACATGAAGATGGGTGAACCTGCAGTGTGACAGAAGAACTTGCATCACCAGTCCAAACTGGAGTGTGTGTGGGTCATCAAGGTGTGGCTTTTGAGACTACATAACACAGATGCATTAATCTGTAGGGACTACATTTGTGTCAAACAACCAGGGTGGTCAGAAAAGCATAGAGATCCCCTAGAATATGCAACTGCCACATAGAGATGGTGAACCTGCAGTGTGACAGAAGCAGTTTCATCACCACACCCAACTGGAGTGTGTGTGGGTCATCAAGGTGTGGCTTTTGATACTCCATAACACATATCCATTGATCTGTAGGGACTACATTTGTGTCAAACAACCATGGTGGCCAAACTGGAGTGTGTGTGGGTCATCAAGGTGTGGCTTTTGAGACTACATAACACATATGCATTGATCTCCAGGGAATCCATTTGTGTTAAACAACCATGGTGGTCAGAAAGCCCGGAGAGCCCCTAGAATATGCAACTGCCACATGGAGATGGGTGAACCTGTAGTGTGACAGAAGCAGTTGCATCACCACATTCAACTAGAGTGTGTGTGGGTCATCAAGGTGTGGCTTTTGAGACTACGTAACACAGATGCATTGATCTGTAGGGATTGCATTTGTGTCAAAAACCATGGTGGTAAGAAAGCCCAGAGAGCCCCTAGAATATGCAACCGCCACATGGAGATGGTTAACATGCAGTGTGACAGAAGTAGTTGCATCACGACACCCAACTAGAGTGTGTGTGGGTCATCAAGGTGTGGCTTTTGAGTCTCCATAACACAGATGCATTGATCTATAGGGACTCCATTTGTGTCAAACAACCATGGTGGGGTCAGAAAGCCTAGAGATCCCCTAGAATATGAAACTGCCACATGGAGATGGTGAACCTGCAGTGTGACAGAAGCAGTTGCATCACCACACCCAACTCGAGTGTGTGTGGGTCATCAAGGTGTGGCTTTTGAGACTCCATAACACAAATGCATTGATCTCTAGGGACTCCATTTGTGTCAAACAACCATAGTGGCCAGAAAGCCCAGAGAGCCCCTATAATATGCAACTGCCACATGGAGATGGGTGAACCTGCAGTGTGATAGAAGTAGTTGCATCGCCACACCCAACTGGAGTGTGTGTGGGTAATCAAGGTGTGGCTTTTGAGACTACGTATCATAGATGCATTGATGTCTAGGGACTCCATTTGTGTCATAGAACCATGTTGGACAGAAAGCCTAGAGAGCCCCTAGAATATGCCACTGCCACATGGATATGGTGAACCTGCAGTGTGATAGATGCAGTTGCATCAGCACACCCAACTGGAGTGTGTGTGGGTCATCAAGGTGTGGCTTTTGAGACTACATAACACATACGCATTAATCTGTAGGGACTCCATTTGTGTCAAACAACCATGGTGGTCAGAAAGCCTAGAGAGCCCCTAGAATATGCAACTGCCAGATGGAGATGGGTGAACCTCCAGTGTGATAGAAGCAGTTGCATCACGACACCCAACTGGAGTGTGTGTGGGTCATCAAGGTGTGGCTTTCGAGACTACATAACACAGTTGCATTCATCTCTAGGGACTCTATTTGTGTCAAACAACCATGGTTGTCAACAAGCCCAGAGCTCCCCTAGAATATGCAACTGCCACATGGAGATGGTGAACCTGTAGATTGACAGAAGCAGTTTCATCACCACACTCAACTAGAGTGTGTGTGTGTCATCAAGGTGTGGCTTTTGAGACTACATAACACAGATGCATTGATCTCTAGGAACTCTATTTGTGTCAAACAACCATGGTTCTTAGAAATCCCTGAGAGCCCCTAGAATATGCAACTGCCACATGGAGATGGGTGAACCTGCAGTGTGACAGAAGCAGTTGCATCACCACACCCAACTAGAGTGTGTGTGGGTCATCAAGGTGTGGCTTTTGAGACTACATAACACAGATGCATTGATCTGTAGGGACTAAATTTGTGTCAAACAACCATGGTGGTCAGAAAAGTCAAGAGAGCCCCTAGAATATGCAATTGCCACATGGACATGGTGAACCTGCAGTGTGACAGAAGCAGTTGTATCACCACACCTAACTGGAGTGTGTGTGGGTCATCAATGTGTGGCTTTTGAGACTCCATAACATAGATGCATTGATCTGTAGAGACTCCATTTGTGTCAAACAACCATGGTGGTCAGAAAGCCCAGAGAGCCCCTAGAATATGCAACTGCAACATGGAGGTGAACCTGCAGTGTGACAGAAGTAGTTGCATCACCACACCCAACTGGAGTGTGTGTGGGTCATCATGGTGTGGATTTTGAGACTACATATCACAGTTGCATTGATCTCTAGGGACTCCATTTGTGTCATACAACCATGTTGGATAGAAAGCCTAGAGAGCCCCTAGAATATGCCACTGCCACATGGATATGGTGAACCTGCAGTGTGATAGAAGCAGTTGCATCACCACACCCAACTGGAGTGTGTGTGGGTCATCAAGGTGTGTCTTTTGAGACTCCATAACACATATGCATTAATCTGTAGGGACTCCATTTGTGTCAAACAACCATGGTGGTCAGAAAGCCCAGAGAGCCCCTAGAATATGCAACTGCGACTTGGAGATGGGTGAACCTGCAGTGTGACAGAAGCAGTTGCATCACCACACCCAACTGGAGTGTGTGTGCGTCATCAAGGTGTTGCTTCTGAGACTACATAACACAGATGCATTCATCTCTAGGGACTCCATTTGTGTCAAACAACCATGGTTATCAAAAATCCAAGAGAGCCCCTAGAATAGGCAACTGCCACATGGAGATGGTGAACCTGCAGAGTGACAGAAGCAGTTTCATCACCACACCCAACTAGAGTGTGTGTGGGTCATCAAGGTGTGGCTTTTGAGACTCCATAACACGGATGCATTGATATATAGGGACTCCATGTGTGTCAAACAACCATGGTGGTTAGAAAGCCCAGAGAGCCCCTAGAATATGCAACTGCCACATGGAGATGGGTGAACCTGCAGTGTGACAAAAGCAGTTTCATCACCACACCGAACTGGAGTGTGTGTGGGTCATCAAGGTGTGGATTTTGAGACTACATAACACACATGGATTGATCTCTACGGACTCCATTTGTGTCAAACAACCATGGTGGTTACAAAGCCCAGAGAGCCCGTAGAATATGCAACTGCCCCATGGAGATGGGTGAACCTGCAGTGTGACAGAAGTAGTTGCATCACCACACCCAACTAGAGTGTGTGTGGGTCATCAAGGTGTGGCTTTTGAGACTACATAACTCAGATGCATTGATCTCTAGGGAATCCATTGGTGTTAAATAACCATGGTGGTCAGAAAGCCCAGAGAGCCCCTAGAATATGCAAATGCCACATGGAGATGGGTGAACCTGCAGTGTGACAGAAGTGGTAGCATCACCACATTCAACTGGAGTGTGTGTGGGTCATATAGGTGTGGCTTTTGAGACTACATAACATAGATGCATTGATCTCTAGGGACTCCATTTGTGTCAAACAATCATGGTGGTCAGAAAGCCCAGAGAGCCCCTATAATATGCAACTACCACATGGAGATATGTGAACCTGCAGTGTGACAGAAGCAGTTGCATCACCACACCCAACTAGAGTGTGTGTGGGTCATCAAGTTGTGGCTTTTGAGACTACATAACACATATGCATTGATCTGTAGGGACTCCATTTGTGTCAAACAACCATGGTGGTCAGAAAAGTCCAGAGAGCCCCTAGAATATGCAACTGCCACATGGACATGGTGAACCTGCAGTGTGACATAAGCAGTTGCATCACCACACCCAACTAGAGTGTGTGTGGGTCATCAAGGTGTGGCTTTTGAGACTCCATAATACAGATGCATTGATCTATAGGAACTCCATTTGTGTCAAACAACCATGGTGGTCAGAAAGCCCACAGAGCCCCTAGAATATGCAACTGCCACATTGAGATAGGTGAACTTGTAGTGTGATAGAAGCAGTTGCATCACCACACCCAACTGGAGTGTGTGTGGGTCATAAAGGTGTGGCTTTTGAGACTCCATAACACATATGCATTCATCTCTAAGGACTCCATTTGTGTCAAACAACCATGGTTGTCAAAAAGCCTAGAGAGCCCCGATAATATGCAATTGCCACATGGAGATGGGTGAACCTGCAGTGTGACAGAAGCATTTGCATCAGCACACCCAACTGGAGTGTGTGTGGGTCATCAAGGTGTGGCTTTTGAGACTACATAACACAGATGCATTCATCTCTAGGGACTCCATTTGGGTCAAACAACGATGGTGGTTAGAAAGCCTAGAGAGCCCCTAGAATATGCAACTGCCACATGGAGATGGATCAACCTACAGTGTGACCAAAGCAGTTGCAACACCACACCCAACTGGAGTGTGTGTGTGTCATCAAGGTGTGGCTTGTGAGACTACATAACACAGATGCATTGATTTGTAGAGACTCCATTTGTGTGAAACAACCACGGTGGTTAGAAAGCCCAGAGAGCCCCTAGAATATGCAACTACCACATGGAGATGGTGAACCTGAAGTGTGACAGAAGCAGTTGCATCACCACACCCAACTGGAGTGTGTGTGGGTCATCAATGTGTGGATTTTGAGACTACATAACACAGATGCATTGATCTCTATGGACTCCATTTGTGTCAAACAACCATGGTGGTCAGAAAGCCCAGAGAGGCCCTATAATATGCAACTACCACATGGAGATGGGTGAACCTGCAGTGTGCTAGAAGCAGTTGCATCGCCACACCCAACTGGAGTGTGTGTGGGTCATCAAGGTGTGGCTTTTGAGACTACATAACACAGATGCATTGATCTCTAGGGACTCCATTTGTGTAAAACAACAATGGTGGTTAGAAATCCCAGAGAGCCCCTAGAATATGCAACTGCCCCATGGAAATGGCTGAACCTGCAGTGTGACAAAAGCAGTTGCATCACCACGTTCAACTGGAGTGTGTGTGGGTCATCAAGGTGTGGCTTTTGAGACTACATAACACAAATACATTGATCTCAAGGGAATCCATTTGTGTTAAACAACCATGGTGGTTAGAAAGCCCAGAGAGCCCCTAGAATATGCAACTGCCACATGGAGATGGCTGAACCTGCAGTGTGACAGAAGCAGTTGCATCACCACATTCAACTGGAGTGTGTGTGGGTCATCAAGGTGTGGCTTTTGAGACTACGTAACACAGATGCATTGATCTGTAGGGACTGCATTTGTGTCAAACAACAATGTTGGTCAGAAAACACAGAGAGCCCCTAGAATATGCAACGGACACATGGAGATGGGTGAACATGCAGTGTGACCGAAGCAGTTGCATCACCACACCCAACTAGAGTGTGT
Organism: Avena sativa; assembly: GCA_916181665.1. Lineage (NCBI taxonomy): Eukaryota > Viridiplantae > Streptophyta > Magnoliopsida > Poales > Poaceae > Avena > Avena sativa. Next base: position 329,269,238 of record OV702289.1, read on the forward strand.
GTGGGTCATCAAAGTGTGGCTTTTGAGACTACATCACATAGATGCATTGATCTGTAGGGACCCCATTTGTGTCAACCAACCATGGTGGTCAAAAAGCCCAGAGAGCCCCTAGAATATGCAACTGCCACATGGAGATGGTGAACCTACAGTGTGTCAGAAGTAGTTGCATCACAACACCTAACTGGAGTGTGTGTGGGTCATCAAGGTGTGGCTTTTGAGACTACATAACACGAATGCATTGATTTGTAGGGACTCCATTTGTGTCAAACAACCATGGTGGTCAGAAAGCCTAGAGAGCCCCTAAAATATGCAACTGCCACATGGAGATGGTGAACCTAAAGTGTGACAGAAGCATTTGCATCACCACACCCAACTAGAGTGTCTGTAGATCATCAAGGTGTGGATTTTGAGACTACATAACACAGATGCATTGATCTATAGGGACTCCATTTGTGTTAAACAACCATGGTGGTCATAAATCCCTGAGAGCCCCTAGAATATGCAACTGCCACATGGAGGTGGGTGAACCTGCAGTGTGATAGAAGCAGTTGCATCACCACACCCAACTGGACCGTGTGTGGGTCATCAAGGTGTGGCTTTTGAGACTACATAACACTGATGCATTCATCTCTAGGGACTCTATTTGTGTAAAACAACCATGGTTGACAAAAAGCCAAGAGAGCCCCTAGAATATGCAACTGCCCCATGGAGATGGGTGAACTGCAGTGTGACAGAAGCAATTACATCACCACAGCCAACTGAAGTTTGTGTGGGTCATCAAGGTGTGTCTTTTGAGACTACATGGCACAGATGCATTGATCTCTAGGGAATCCATTTGTGTTAAACAACCATGGTGGTCAGAAAGCCCAGAGAGCCCCTCGAATATGCAACTGCCACATGGAGATGGCTGAACCTACAGTGTGACAGAAGAAGTTGCATCGAGTGTGTGTGGGTCATCAAGGTGTGGCTTTTGAGACTACATAACACAAATGCATTGATCTCAAGGGACTCCATTTGTGTGAAACAACCATGGTGGTTAGAAAGCCTAGAGAGCCCCTTGAATATGCAACTGCCACATGGAGATCGGTGAACCTGCAGTGTGACAGAAGCAGTAGCATCACGACATTCAACTGGAGTGTGTGTGGGTCATCAAGGTGTGGTTTTTTGAGACTACATAACACAGATGCATTGATCTATAGGGACTCCATTTGTGTCAAACAACCATGGTGGTCAGAAAGCCCAGAGAGCCCCTAGAATATGCCACTACCACATGGAGATATGTGAACCTGTAGTGTGACAGAAGCAGTTGCATCACCACACGCAACTAGAGTGTGTGTTGGTCATCAAGGTGTGGCTTTTGAGACTACATAACACAGATGCATTGATCTTTAGGGACTCCATTTGTGTCAAACAACCATGGTGGTCAGAAAAGTCCAGAGAGCCCCTAGAATATGCAACTGCCACATGGACATGGTGAACCTGCAGTGTGACAGAAGCAATTGCATCACCACACGGAACAGGAGTGTGTGTGGGTCATCAAGGTGTGGCTTTTGAGACTCCATAACACATATGCATTGATCTATAGGGACTCCATTTGTGTCAAACAACCATGGTGGTCAGAAAGCCCAGAGAGCCCCTAGAATATGCAACTGCCACATGGAGGTGAACCTGCAGTGTGACATATGCAGTTGCATCACCACACCCAACTGGAGTGTGTGTGGGTCATCAAGGTGTGGCTTTTGAGACTCCATAATACAGATGCATTCATCTATAGGAAGTACATTTGTGTCAAACAACCATGGTGGTCAGAAAAACCACAGAGCCCCTAGAATATGCAACTGCCACATTGAGATAGGTGAACCTGTAGTGAGATAGAAGCAGTTGCATCACCACACCCAACTGGAGTGTGTGTGGGTCATCAAGGTGTGGCTTTTGAGACTCCATAACACATATGCATTAATCTTTAGGGACTCCATTTGTGTCAAACAACCATGGTGGTCAGAAAGCCCAGAGAGCCCCTAGAATATGCAATTGCCACATGGAGATGGGTGAATCTGCAGTGTGACAGAAGCAGTTGCATCACCACACCCAACTGGAGTGTGTGTGGGTCATCAAGGTGTGGCTTTTGAGACTACATAACACAGATGCATTCATCTCTAGGGACTCCATTTGTGTCAAACAACCATGGTTGTCAAAAATCCTAGAGAGCCCCTAGAATATGCAACTGCCACATGGAGATGGTGAACCTATAGAGTGACAGAAGCAGTTTACTCACCACACCCAACTAGAGTGTGTGTGGGTCATCAAGGTGTGGCTTTTGAGACTACATAACACAGATGCATTGATCTGTAGGGACTCCATTTGTGTCAAACAACCATGGTAGTTAGAAAGCCCAGAGAGCCCCTAGAATATGCAACTGCCACATGGAGATGGGTGAACCTACAGCGTGACAAAAGCAGTTGCAACACCACACCCAACTGGAGTGTGTGTGGGTCATCAAGGTGTGGCTTTTGAGAATACATAACGCAGATGCATTGATTTGTAGGGACTCCATTTGTGTGAAACAACAATGGTAGTTAGAAAGCCTAGAGAGCCCCTAGAATATGCAACTACCACATGGAGATGGTGAACCTGAAGTGTGACAGAAGCAGTTGCATCACCACACCCAACTGGACTGTGTGTGGATCATCAAGGTGTGGATTTTGAGACTACATAACACAGATGCATTGATCTATATGGAATCCATTTGTGTCAAACAACCATGGTAGTCAGAAAGCCCAGAGAGCCCCTAGAATATGCAACTGCCACATGGAGATGGGTGTACCTGAAGTGTGATAGAAGCAGTTGCATCGCCACACCCAACTGGAGTGTGTGTGGGTCATCAAGGTGTGGCTTTTGAGACTACATAACACAGATGCATTGATCTTTAGGGACTCCATTTGTGTCAAACAACCATGGTGGTTAGAAAGCCCAGAGAGCCCCTAGAATATGCAACTGCCACATGGAGATGGCTGAACCTGCAGTGTGACAGAAGCAGTTGCATCACCACATTCAACTGGAGTGTGTGTGGGTCATCAAGGTGTGGCTTTTGAGACTACGTAACACAGATGCATTGATCTGTAGGGACTGCATTTGTGTCAAACAACCATGTTGGTCAGAAAGCACATAGAGCCCCTAGAATATGCAACGGCCACATGGAGATGGTGAACATGCAGTGTGACCGAAGTAGTTGCATCACCACACCCAACTGGAGTGTGTGTGAGTTATCAAGGTGTGGCTTTTGAGACTCCATAACACAGATGCATTGATCTATAGGGACTCCATTTGTGTCAAACAACCATGGTGGTCAGAAATCCCAGAGAGCCCCTAGAATATGCAACTGCCACATGGAGATGGGTGAGCCTGCAGTGTGATAGAAGCAGTTGCATCACCACACCCAACTGGAGTGTGTGTGGGTCATCAAAGTGTGGCTTTTGAGACTACATAACACATATGCATTCACCTCTAAGGACTCCATTTGTGTCAAACAACCATGGTTGTCAAAAAGCCTAGAGAAGCTAGAATATACAACTGCCACATGGAGATGGTGAACCTGTAGAGTGATAGAAGCAGTTTCATCACCACACCCAACTGGAGTGTGCGTGGGTCATCAAGGTGTGGCTTTTGAGACTACATCAAACAGATGCATTAATCTCTAGGGACTCCATTTGTGTCAAACAACCATGGTGGTTAGAAAGCCTAGAGAGCCCCTAGAATATGCAACTGCCACATGGAGTTTGGTGAACCTGCAGTGTGACAGAAGTAGTTGCTTCACCATGCCCAACTAGAGTGTGTGTGGGTCATCAAGGTGTGACTTTTGAGACTACATAACACAGATGCACTGATCTGTAGGGACTCCATTTGTGTCAAACAACAATGGTGGTCAAAAAGCCCAGGGAGCCCCTAGAATATGCAACTGCCACATGGACGTGGGTGAACCTGCAGTGTGCTAGAAGCAGTTGCATCACCACACCCAACTAGAGTGTGTTTGGCTACATAACACAGATGCATTGATCCCTAGGGACTCCATTTGTGTCAAACAACCATGGTGGTTAGAAAGCCAGAGAGCCCCTATAATATGCAACTGCCACATGGAGATGGGTGAACCTGCAGTGTGACAGAAGAAGTTGCATCAGCACATTCAACTCGAGTGTGTGTGGGTCATCAAGGCGTGGCTTTTGAGACTACATAACACAGATGCATTGATCTGTAGGGACTCCATTTGTGTCAACCAACCATGGTGGTCAGAAAGCCTAGAGAGCCCCTAAAATATGCAACTGCCACATGGATATGGTGAACCTGAAGTGTGACAGAAGCAGTTGCATCAGCACACCCAACTGGAGTGTCTGTGGGTCATCAAGGTGTGGATTTTGAGACTACATAACACAGATGCATTGATCTGTAGGGACTCCATTTGTGTTAAACAACCATGGTGGTTAGAAATCCCAGAGAGCCCCTAGAATATGCAACTGCCACATGGAGGTGGGTGAACCTGCAGTGTGATAGAAGCAGTTGCATCACCACACCCAACTGGAGTGTGTGTGGGTCATCAAGGTGTTGCTTTTGAGACTACATAACATAGATGCATTCATCTCTAGGGACTCTATTTGTGTCAAACAACCATGGTTGTCAAAAAGCCAAGAGAGCCCCTAGAATATGCAACTGCCCCATGGAGATGGGTGAACCTGCAGTGTGACAGAAGCAATTACATCACCATAGCCAACTGGAGTTTGTGTGGGTCATCTAGGTGTGGCTTTTGAGACTACATGGCACAGATGCATTGATCTCTAGGGAATCCAATTATGTTAAACAACCATGGTGGTCAGAAAGCCCACAGAGCCCCTAGAATATGCAACTGCCACATGGAGATGGCTGAACCTACAGTGTGACAGAAGCAGTTGCATCGAGTGTGTGTGGGTCATCAAGGCGTGGCTTTTGAGACTACATAACACAGATGCATTGATCTGTAGGGACTCCATTTGTGTCAACCAACCATGGTGGTCAGAAAGCCTAGAGATCCCCTAAAATATGCAACTGCCACATGGAGATGGTGAACCTGAAGTGTGACAGAAGCAGTTGCATCAGCACACCCAACTGGAGTGTATGTGGGTCATCAAGGTGTGGATTTTGAGACTACATAACACAGATGCATTGATCTGTAGGGACTCCATTTGTGTTAAACAACCATGGTGGTCAGAAATCCCAGAGAGCCCCTAGAATATGCAACTGCCACATGGAGGTGGGTGAACCTGCAGTGTGATAGAAGCAGTTGCATCACCACACCCAACTGGAGTGTCTGTGGGTCATCAAGGTGTGGCTTTTGAGACTACATAACACAGATGCATTCATCTCTAGGGACTCTATTTGTGTCAAACAACCATGGTTGTCAAAAAGCCAAGAGAGCCCCTAGAATATGCAACTGCCCCATGGAGATGGGTGAACCTGCAGTGTGACAGAAGCAATTACATCACCATAGCCAACTGGAGTTTGTGTGGGTCATCTAGGTGTGGCTTTTGAGACTACATGGCACAGATGCATTGATCTCTAGGGAATCCAATTGTGTTAAACAACCATGTTGGTCAGAAAGCACATAGAGCCCCTAGAATATGCAACGGCCACATGGAGATGGTGAACATGCAGTGTGACCGAAGTAGTTGCATCACCACACCCAACTGGAGTGTGTGTGAGTTATCAAGGTGTGGCTTTTGAGACTCCATAACACAGATGCATTGATCTATAGGGACTCCATTTGTGTCAAACAACCATGGTGGTCAGAAATCCCAGAGAGCCCCTAGAATATGCAACTGCCACATGGAGATGGGTGAGCCTGCAGTGTGATAGAAGCAGTTGCATCACCACACCCAACTGGAGTGTGTGTGGGTCATCAAAGTGTGGCTTTTGAGACTACATAACACATATGCATTCACCTCTAAGGACTCCATTTGTGTCAAACAACCATGGTTGTCAAAAAGCCTAGAGAAGCTAGAATATACAACTGCCACATGGAGATGGTGAACCTGTAGAGTGATAGAAGCAGTTTCATCACCACACCCAACTGGAGTGTGCGTGGGTCATCAAGGTGTGGCTTTTGAGACTACATCAAACAGATGCATTAATCTCTAGGGACTCCATTTGTGTCAAACAACCATGGTGGTTAGAAAGCCTAGAGAGCCCCTAGAATATGCAACTGCCACATGGAGTTTGGTGAACCTGCAGTGTGACAGAAGTAGTTGCTTCACCATGCCCAACTAGAGTGTGTGTGGGTCATCAAGGTGTGACTTTTGAGACTACATAACACAGATGCACTGATCTGTAGGGACTCCATTTGTGTCAAACAACAATGGTGGTCAAAAAGCCCAGGGAGCCCCTAGAATATGCAACTGCCACATGGACGTGGGTGAACCTGCAGTGTGCTAGAAGCAGTTGCATCACCACACCCAACTAGAGTGTGTTTGGCTACATAACACAGATGCATTGATCCCTAGGGACTCCATTTGTGTCAAACAACCATGGTGGTTAGAAAGCCAGAGAGCCCCTATAATATGCAACTGCCACATGGAGATGGGTGAACCTGCAGTGTGACAGAAGAAGTTGCATCAGCACATTCAACTCGAGTGTGTGTGGGTCATCAAGGCGTGGCTTTTGAGACTACATAACACAGATGCATTGATCTGTAGGGACTCCATTTGTGTCAACCAACCATGGTGGTCAGAAAGCCTAGAGAGCCCCTAAAATATGCAACTGCCACATGGATATGGTGAACCTGAAGTGTGACAGAAGCAGTTGCATCAGCACACCCAACTGGAGTGTCTGTGGGTCATCAAGGTGTGGATTTTGAGACTACATAACACAGATGCATTGATCTGTAGGGACTCCATTTGTGTTAAACAACCATGGTGGTTAGAAATCCCAGAGAGCCCCTAGAATATGCAACTGCCACATGGAGGTGGGTGAACCTGCAGTGTGATAGAAGCAGTTGCATCACCACACCCAACTGGAGTGTGTGTGGGTCATCAAGGTGTTGCTTTTGAGACTACATAACATAGATGCATTCATCTCTAGGGACTCTATTTGTGTCAAACAACCATGGTTGTCAAAAAGCCAAGAGAGCCCCTAGAATATGCAACTGCCCCATGGAGATGGGTGAACCTGCAGTGTGACAGAAGCAATTACATCACCATAGCCAACTGGAGTTTGTGTGGGTCATCTAGGTGTGGCTTTTGAGACTACATGGCACAGATGCATTGATCTCTAGGGAATCCAATTATGTTAAACAACCATGGTGGTCAGAAAGCCCACAGAGCCCCTAGAATATGCAACTGCCACATGGAGATGGCTGAACCTACAGTGTGACAGAAGCAGTTGCATCGAGTGTGTGTGGGTCATCAAGGCGTGGCTTTTGAGACTACATAACACAGATGCATTGATCTGTAGGGACTCCATTTGTGTCAACCAACCATGGTGGTCAGAAAGCCTAGAGATCCCCTAAAATATGCAACTGCCACATGGAGATGGTGAACCTGAAGTGTGACAGAAGCAGTTGCATCAGCACACCCAACTGGAGTGTATGTGGGTCATCAAGGTGTGGATTTTGAGACTACATAACACAGATGCATTGATCTGTAGGGACTCCATTTGTGTTAAACAACCATGGTGGTCAGAAATCCCAGAGAGCCCCTAGAATATGCAACTGCCACATGGAGGTGGGTGAACCTGCAGTGTGATAGAAGCAGTTGCATCACCACACCCAACTGGAGTGTCTGTGGGTCATCAAGGTGTGGCTTTTGAGACTACATAACACAGATGCATTCATCTCTAGGGACTCTATTTGTGTCAAACAACCATGGTTGTCAAAAAGCCAAGAGAGCCCCTAGAATATGCAACTGCCCCATGGAGATGGGTGAACCTGCAGTGTGACAGAAGCAATTACATCACCATAGCCAACTGGAGTTTGTGTGGGTCATCTAGGTGTGGCTTTTGAGACTACATGGCACAGATGCATTGATCTCTAGGGAATCCAATTGTGTTAAACAACCATGGTGGTCAGAAAGCCCACAGAGCCCCTAGAATATGCAACTGCCACATGGAGATGGCTGAACCTACAGTGTGACAGAAGCAGTTGCATCGAGTGTGTGTGGGTTATCAAGGTGTGGCTTTTGAGACTACATAACACATATGCATTGATCTCAAGGGACTCCATTTGTGTGAAACAACCATGGTGGTTAGAAAGCCTAGAGAGCCCCTAGAATATGCAACTGCCACATGGAGATCGGTGAACCTGCAGTTGACAGAAGCAGTTGCATCACGACATTCAACTGGAGTGTGTGTGGGTCGTCAAGGTGTGGTTTTTTGAGACTACATAACACAGATGCATTGATCTATAGGGACTCCATTTTTGTCAAACAACCATGGTGGTCAGAAAGCCCAAAGAGCCCCTAGAATATGCAACTACCACATGGGGATGGTGAACTTGAAGTGTGAGAGAAGCAGTTGCATTACCACACCCAACTGGAGTGTGTGTGGGTCATCAAGGTGTGGATTTTGAGACTACATAACATAGATGCATTGATCTCTAGGGACTCCATTTGTGTAAAACAACCATGGTGGTCAGAAAGCCCAGAGAGCCCCTAAAATATGCAACTGCCACATGGAGATGGGTGAACCTGCAGTGTGACAGAAGAAGTTGCATCACCACATTCAACTCGAGTTTGTGTGGGTCATCAAGGTGTGGCTTTTGAGACTACATAACACATATGCATTGATCTGTAGGGACTCCATTTGTGTCAAACAACCATGGTGGTCCGAAAGCCTAGAGAGCCCCTAAAATATGCAACTACCACATGGAGATGGTGAACCTGAAGTGTGACAGAAGCAGTTGCATCACCACACCCAACTGGAGTGTCTGTGGGTCATCAAGGTGTGGATTTTGAGACTACATAACACAGATGCATTGATCTGTAGGGACTCCATTTGTGTTAAACAACCATGGTGGTCAGAAATCCTAGAGAGCCCCTAGAATATGCAACTGCCACATGGAGGTGGGTGAACCTGCAGTGTGATAGAAGCAGTTGCATCACCACACCCAACTGGAGTGTGTGTGGGTCATAAATGTGTGGCTTTTGAGACTCCATAACACAGACGCATTAATCTCTAGGGACTCTATTTGTGTCAAACAACCATGGTTGTCAAAAAGCCAAGAGATCCCCTAGAATATGCAACTGCCCCATGGAGATGGGTGAACCTGCAGTGTGAGAGAAGCAATTACATCACCACAACCAACTGGAGTTTGTGTGGGTCATCAAGGTGTGGCTTTTGAGACTAGATGGCACAGATGCATTGATATCTAGGGAATCCATTTGTGTTAATCAACCATGGTGGTCAGAAAGCCCCTATAATATGCAACTGCCACATGGAGATGGTGAACCTATAGAGTGACAGAAGCAGTTTACTCACCACACCCAACTAGAGTGTGTGTGGGTCATCAAGGTGTGGCTTTTGAGACTACATAACACAGATGCATTGATCTGTAGGGACTCCATTTGTGTCAAACAACCATGGTGGTTAGAAAGCCAAGAGAGCCCCTAGAATATGCAACTGCCACATGGAGATGGGTGAACCTACAGCGTGACACAAGCAGTTGCACCACCACACCCAACTGGAGTGTGTGTGGGTCATCAAGGTGTGGCTTTTGAGACTACATAACGCAGATGCATTGATTTGTAGGGACTCCATTTGTGTGAAACAACAATGGTAGTTAGAAAGCCCAGAGAGCCCCTAGAATATGCAACTACCACATGGAGATGGTGAACCTAAAGTGTGACAGAAGCAGTTGCATCACCACACCCAACTGGAGTGTGTGTGGATCATCAAGGTGTGGATTTTGAGACTACATAACACAGATGCATTGATCTCTATGGACTCCATTTGTGTCAAACAACCATGGTGGTCAGAAAGCCCAGAGAGCCCCTAGAATATGCAACTGCCACATGGAGATGGGTGAACCTGAAGTGGGATAGAAGAAGTTGCATCGCCACACCCAACTAGACTGTGTGTGGGTCATCAAGGTGTGGCTTTTGAGACTACATAACACAGATGCATTGATCTCTAGGGACTCCATTTGTGTCAAACACATGGTGGTTAGAAAGCCCAGAGAGCCCCTAGAATATGCAACTGCCACATGGAGATGGCTGAACCTGCAGTGTGACAGAAGCAGTTGCATCACCACATTCAACTGGAGTGTGTGTGGGTCATCAAGGTGTGGCTTTTGAGACTACGTAACACAGATGCATTGGTCTGTAGGGACTGCATTTGTGTCAAACAACCATGTTGGAAAGAAAGCACAGAGAGCCCCTAGAATATGCAACGGCCACATGGAGATGGTGAACATGCAGAGTGACCGAAGTAGTTGCATCACCACACCCAACTGGAGTGTGTGTGAGTTATCAAGGTGTGGATTTTGAGACTCCATAACACAGATGCATTGATCTATAGGGACTCCATTTGTGTCAAACAACCATGGTGGTCAGAAATCCCAGAGAGCCCCTAGAATATGCAACTGCCATTTGGAGATGGGTGAACCTGCAGTGTGACAGAAGCAGTTGCATCACCACACCCAACTGGAGTGTGTGTCAGTCATCAAAGTGTGGCTTTTGAGACTACATAACACATATGCATTCATCTCTAAGGACTCCATTTGTGTCAAACAACCATGGTTGTCAAAAAACCTAGAGAACCCAGAATATACAACTGCCACATGGAGATGGTGAACCTGCAGAGTGATAGAAGCAGTTTCATCACCACACCCAACTGGAATGTGCGTGGGTCATCAAGGTGTGGCTTTTGAGACTATATCAAACAGATGCATTGATCTCTAGGGACTCCATTTGTGTCAAACAACCATGGTGGTTAGAAAGCCTAGAGAGCCCCTAGAATATGCAACTGCCATATGGAGATGGGTGAACCTGCAGTGTGACAGAAGTAGTTGCTTCAGCATGCCCAACTAGAGTGTGTGTGGGTCATCAAGGTGTGACTTTTGAGACTACATAACACAGATGCACTGATCTGTAGGGACTCCATTTGTGTCAAACAACAATGGTGGTCAAAAAGCCTAGAGAGCCCCTAGAATATGCAACTGCCACATGGACGTGGGTGAACCTGCAGTGTGCTAGAAGCAGTTGCATCACCACACCCAAATAGAGTGTGTTTGGCTACATAACACAGATGCATTGATCCCTAGGGACTCCATTTGTGTCAAACAACCATGGTGGTTAGATAGCCAGAGAGCCCCTAGAATATGCAACTGCCACATGGAGATGGGTGAACCTGCAGTGTGAAAGAAGAAGTTGCATCAGCACATTCAACTCGAGTGTGTGTGGGTCATCAAGGCGTGGCATTTGAGACTACATAACACAGATGCATTGATCTGTAGGGACTCCATTTGTGTCAACCAACCATGGTGGTCAGAAAGCCTAGAGAGCCCCTAAAATATGCAACTACCACATGGAGATGGTGAACCTGAAGTGTGACAGAAGCAGTTGCATCAACACACCCAACTGGAGTGTCTGTGGGTCATCAAGGTGTGGATTTTGAGACTACATAACACAGATGCATTGATCTGTAGGGACTTCATTTGTGTTAAACAACCATGGTGGTCAGAAATCCCGGAGAGCCCCTAGAATATGCAACTGCCACATGGAGGTGGGTGAACCTGCAGTGTGATAGAAGCAGTTGCATCACCACACCCAACTGGAGTGTGTGTGGGTCATCAAGGTGTGGCTTTTGAGACTACATAACACAAATGCATTCATCTCTAGGGACTCTATTTGTGTCAAACAACCATGGTTGTCAAAAAGCCAAGAGAGACCCTAGAATATGCAACTGCCCCATGGAGATGGGTGAACCTGCAGTGTGACAGAAGCAATTACATCACCATAGCCAACTGGAGTTTGTGTGGGTCATCTAGGTGTGGCTATTGAGACTACATGGCACAGATGCATTGATCTCTAGGGAATCCATTTGTGTTAAACAACCATGGTGGTCAGAAAGCCCACAGAGCCCCTAGAATATGCAACTGCCACATGGAGATGGCTGAACCTACAGTGTGACAGAAGCAGTTGCATCGAGTGTGTGTGGGTCATCAAGGTGTGGCTTTTGAGACTACATAACACATATGCATTGATCTCAAGGGACTCCATTTGTGTGAAACAACCATGGTGGTTAGAAAACCTAGAGAGCCCCTAGAATATGCAACTGCCACATGGAGATCGGTGAACCTGTAGTGTGACAGAAGCAGTTGCATCACGACATTCAACTGGAGTGTGTGTGGGTCATCAAGGTGTGGTTTTTTGAGACTACATAACACAGATGCATTGATCTATAGGGACTCCATTTTTGTCAAACAACCATGGTGGTCAGAAAGCCCAGAGAGCCCCTAGAATATGCAACTACCACATGGGGATGGTGAACTTGAAATGTGACAGAAGCAGTTGCATCACCACACCCAACTGGAGTGTGTGTGGGTCATCAAGGTGTGGATTTTGAGACTACATAACATAGATGCATTGATCTCTAGGGACTCCATTTGTGTAAAACAACCATGGTGGTCAGAAAGCCCAGAGAGCCCCTAAAATATGCAGCTGCCACATGGAGATGGGTGAACCTGCAGTGTGACAGAAGACGTTGCATGACCACATTCAACTCGAGTGTGTGTGGGTCATCAAGGTGTGGCTTTTGAGACTACATAACACAGATGCATTGATCTATAGGGACTCCATTTGTGTCAAACAACCATGGTGGTCAGAAAGCCTAGAGAGCCCCTAAAATATGCAACTGCCACATGGAGATGGTGAACCTGAAGTGTGACAGAAGCAGTTGCATCACCACACCCAACTGGAGTGTGTGTGGGTCATCAAAGTGTGGCTTTTGAGACTACATAACACATATGCATTCACCTCTAAGGACTCCATTTGTGTCAAACAACCATGGTTGTCAAAATGCCTAGAGAACCTAGAATATACAACTGCCACATGGAGATGGTGAACCTGCAGAGTGATAGAAGCAGTTTCATCACCACACCCAACTGGAGTGTGCGTGGGTCATCAAGGTGTGGCTTTTGAGACTACATCAAACAGATGCATTGATCTCTAGGGACTCCATTTGTGTCAAACAACCATGGTGGTTAGAAAGCCTAGAGAGCCCCTAGAATATGCAACTGCCACATGGAGTTTGGTGAACCTGCAGTGTGACAGAAGTAGTTGCTTCACCATGCCCAACTAGAGTGTGTGTGGGTCATCAAGGTGTGACTTTTGAGACTACATAACACAAATGCATTGATCTGTAGGGACTCCATTTGTGTCAACCAACCATGGTGGTCAGAAAGCCTAGAGAGCCCCTAAAATATGCAACTGCCACATGGAGATGGTGAACCTGAAGTGTGACAGAAGCAGTTGCATCAGCACACCCAACTGGAGTGTCTGTGGGTCATCAAGGTGTGGATTTTGAGACTACATAACACAGATGCATTGATCTGTAGGGACTCCATTTGTGTTAAACAACCATGGTGGTCAGAAATCCCAGAGAGCCCCTAGAATATGCAACTGCCACATGGAGGTGGGTGAACCTGCAGTGTGATAGAAGCAGTTGCATCACCACACCCAACTGGAGTGTCTGTGGGTCATCAAGGTGTGGCTTTTGAGACTACATAACACAGATGCATTCATCTCTAGGGACTCTATTTGTGTCAAACAACCATGGTTGTCAAAAAGCCAAGAGAGCCCCTAGAATATGCAACTGCCCCATGGAGATGGGTGAACCTGCAGTGTGACAGAAGCAATTACATCACCATAGCCAACTGGAGTTTGTGTGGGTCATCTAGGTGTGGCTTTTGAGACTACATGGCACAGATGCATTGATCTCTAGGGAATCCAATTGTGTTAAACAACCATGGTGGTCAGAAAGCCCACAGAGCCCCTAGAATATGCAACTGCCACATGGAGATGGCTGAACCTACAGTGTGACAGAAGCAGTTGCATCGAGTGTGTGTGGGTTATCAAGGTGTGGCTTTTGAGACTACATAACACATATGCATTGATCTCAAGGGACTCCATTTGTGTGAAACAACCATGGTGGTTAGAAAGCCTAGAGAGCCCCTAGAATATGCAACTGCCACATGGAGATCGGTGAACCTGCAGTTGACAGAAGCAGTTGCATCACGACATTCAACTGGAGTGTGTGTGGGTCGTCAAGGTGTGGTTTTTTGAGACTACATAACACAGATGCATTGATCTATAGGGACTCCATTTTTGTCAAACAACCATGGTGGTCAGAAAGCCCAGAGAGCCCCTAGAATATGCAATTACCACATGGGGATGGTGAACTTGAAGTGTGACAGAAGAAGTTGCATCACCACACCCAATTGGAGTGTGTGTGGGTCATCAAGGTGTGGATTTTGAGACTACATAACATAGATGCATTGATCTCTAGGGACTCCATTTGTGTAAAACAACCATGGTGGTCAGAAAGCCCAGAGAGCCCCTAAAATATGCAGCTGCCACATGGAGATGGGTGAACCTGCAGTGTGACAGAAGACGTTGCATCACCACATTCAACTCGAGTGTGTGTGGGTCATCAAGGTGTGGCTTTTGAGACTACATAACAAAGATGCATTGATCTGTAGGGACTCCATTTGTGTCAAACAACCATGGTGGTCAGAAAGCCTAGAGAGCCCGTAAAATATGCAACTGCCACATGGAGATGGTGAACCTGAAGTGTGACAGAAGCAGTTGCATCACCACACCCAACTGGAGTGTGTGTGGGTCATCAAAGTGTGGCTTTTGAGACTACATAACACATATGCATTCACCTCTAAGGACTCCATTTGTGTCAAACAACCATGGTTGTCAAAAAGCCTAGAGAACCTAGAATATACAACTGCCACATGGAGATGGTGAACCTGCAGAGTGATAGAAGCAGTTTCATCACCACACCCAACTGGAGTGTGCGTGGGTCATCAAGGTGTGGCTTTTGAGACTACATCAAACAGATGCATTGATCTCTAGGGACTCCATTTGTGTCAAACAACCATGGTGGTTAGAAAGCCTAGAGAGCCCCTAGAATATGCAACTGCCACATGGAGTTTGGTGAACCTGCAGTGTGACAGAAGTAGTTGCTTCACCATGCCCAACTAGAGTGTGTGTGGGTCATCAAGGTGTGACTTTTGAGACTACATAACACAGATGCACTGATCTGTAGGGACTCCATTTGTGTCAAACAACAATGGTGGTCAAAAAGCCCAGGAAGCCCCTAGAATATGCAACTGCCACATGGACGTGGGTGAACCTGCAGTGTGCTAGAAGCAGTTGCATCACCACACCCAACTAGAGTGTGTTTGGCTACATAACACAGATGCATTGATCCCTAGGGACTTAATTTGTGTCAAACAACCATGGTGGTTAGAAAGCCATAGAGCCCCTATAATATGCAACTGCCACATGGAGATGGGTGAACCTGCAGTGTGACAGAAGAAGTTGCATCAGCACATTCAACTCGAGTGTGTGTGGGTCATCAAGGCGTGGCTTTTGAGAATACATAACACAGATGCATTGATCTGTAGGGACTCCATTTGTGTCAACCAACCATGGTGGTCAGAAAGCCTAGAGAGCCCCTAAAATATGCAACTGCCACATGGAGATGGTGAACCTGAAGTGTGACAGAAGCAGTTGCATCAACACACCCAACTGGAGTGTCTGTGGGTCATCAAGGTGTGGATTTTGAGACTACATAACACAGATGCATTGATCTGTAGGGACTCCATTTGTGTTAAACAACCATGGTGGTCAGAAATCCCAGAGAGCCCCTAGAATATGCAACTGCCACATGGAGGTGGGTGAACCTGCAGTGTGATAGAAGCAGTTGCATCACCACACCCAACTGGAGTGTGTGTGGGTCATCAAGTTGTGGCTTTTGAGACTACATAACACAGATGCATTCATCTCTAGGGACTCTATTTGTGTCAAACAACCATGGTTGTCAAAAAGCCAAGAGAGCCCCTAGAATATGCAACTGCCCCATGGAGATGGGTGAACCTGCAGTGTGACAGAAGCAATTACATCACCATAGCCAACTGGAGTTTGTGTGGGTCATCTAGGTGTGGCTTTTGAGACTACATGGCACAGATGCATTGATCTCTAGGGAATCCAATTGTGTTAAACAACCATGGTGGTCAGAAAGCCCAGAGAGCCCCTAGAATATGCAACTGCCACATGGAGATGGCTGAACCTACAGTGTGACAGAAGCAGTTGCATCGAGTGTGTGTGGGTCATCAAGGTGTGGCTTTTGAGACTACA
Organism: Avena sativa; assembly: GCA_916181665.1. Classification (NCBI taxonomy): domain Eukaryota; kingdom Viridiplantae; phylum Streptophyta; class Magnoliopsida; order Poales; family Poaceae; genus Avena; species Avena sativa. The sequence continues at coordinate 329,285,620 of OV702289.1, forward strand.
TAACACATATGCATTGATCTCAAGGGACTCCATTTGTGTGAAACAACCATGGTGGTTAGAAAGCCTAGAGAGCCCCTAGAATATGCAACTGCCACATGGAGATCGGTGAACCTGCAGTTGACAGAAGCAGTTGCATCACGACATTCAACTGGAGTGTGTGTGGGTCGTCAAGGTGTAGTTTTTTGAGACTACATAACACAGATGCATTGATCTATAGGGACTCCATTTTTGTCAAACAACCATGGTGGTCAGAAAGCCCAGAGAGCCCCTAGAATATGCAACTACCACATGGGGATGGTGAACTTGAAGTGTGAGAGAAGCAGTTGCATCACCACACCCAACTAGAGTGTGTGTGGGTCATCAAGGTGTGGATTTTGAGACTACATAACATAGATGCATTGATCTCTAGGGACTCCATTTGTGTAAAACAACCATGGTGGTCAGAAAGCCCAGAGAGCCTCTAAAATATGCAACTGCCACATGGAGATGGGTGAACCTGCAGTGTGACAGAAGAAGTTGCATCACCACATTCAACTCGAGTTTGTGTGGGTCATCAAGGTGTGGCTTTTGAGACTACATAACACATATGCATTGATCTGTAGGGACTCCATTTGTGTCAAACAACCATGGTGGCCCGAAAGCCTAGAGAGCCCCTAAAATATGCAACTGCCACATGGAGATGGTGAACCTGAAGTGTGACAGAAGCAGTTGCATCACCACACCCAACTGGAGTGTCTGTGGGTCATCAAGGTGTGGATTTTGAGACTACATAACACAGATGCATTGATCTGTAGGGACTCCATTTGTGTTAAACAACCATGGTGGTCAGAAATCCTAGAGAGCCCCTAGAATATGCAACTGCCACATGGAGGTGGGTGAACCTGCAGTGTGATAGAAGCAGTTGCATCACCACACCCAACTGGAGTGTGTGTGGGTCATCAATGTGTGGCTTTTGAGACTCCATAACACAGACGCATTAATATCTAGGGACTCTATTTGTGTCAAACAACCATGGTTGTCAAAAAGCCAAGAGAGCCCCTAGAATATGCAACTGCCCCATGGAGATGGGTGAACCTGCAGTGTGACAGAAGCAATTACATCACCACAACCAACTGGAGTTTGTGTGGGTCATCAAGGTGTGGCTTTTGAGACTAGATGGCACAGATGCATTGATATCTAGGGAATCCATTTGTGTTAATCAACCATGGTGGTCAGAAAGCCCCTATAATATGCAACTGCCACATGGAGATGGTGACCCTATAGAGTGACAGAAGCAGTTTACTCACCACACCCAACTAGAGTGTGTGTGGGTCATCAAGGTGTGGCTTTTGAGACTACATAACACAGATGCATTGATCTGTAGGGACTCCATTTGTGTCAAACAACCATGGTGGTTAGAAAGCCCAGAGAGCCCCTAGAATATGCAACCGCCACATGGAGATGGGTGAACCTACAGCGTGACAAAAGCAGTTGCACCACCACACCCAACTGGAGTGTGTGTGGGTCATCAAGGTGTGGCTTTTGAGACTACATAACGCAGATGCATTGATTTGTAGGGACTCCATTTGTGTGAAACAACAATGGTAGTTAGAAAGCCCAGAGAGCCCCTAGAATATGCAACTACCACATGGAGATGCTGAACCTGAAGTGTGACAGAAGCAGTTGCATCACCACACCCAACTGGAGTGTGTGTGGATCATCAAGGTGTGGATTTTGAGACTACATAACACAGATGCATTGATCTCTATGGACTCCATTTGTGTCAAACAACCATGGTGGTCAGAAAGCCCAGAGAGCCCCTAGAATATGCAACTGCCACATGGAGATGGGTGAACCTGAAGTGTGATAGAAGCAGTTGCATCGCCACACCCAACTAGAGTGTGTGTGGGTCATCAAGGTGTGGCATTTGAGACTACATAACACAGATGCATTGATCTCTAGGGACTCCATTTGTGTCAAACAACCATGGTGGTTAGAAAGCTCAGAGAGCCCCTAGAATATGCAACTGCCACATGGAGATGGCTGAACCTGTAGTGTGACAGAAGCAGTTGCATCACCACATTCAACTGGAGTGTGTGTGGGTCATCAAGGTGTGGCTTTTGAGACTACGTAACACAGATGCATTGATCTGTAGGGACTGCATTTGTGTCAAACAACCATGTTGGAAAGAAAGCACAGAGAGCCCCTAGGATATGCAACGGCCACATGGAGATGGTGAACATGCAGTGTGACCGAAGTAGTTGCATCACCACACCCAACTGGAGTGTGTGTGAGTTATCAAGGTGTGGCTTTTGAGACTCCATAACACAGATGCATTGATCTATAGGGACTCCATTTGTGTCAAACAACCATGGTGGTCAGAAATCCCAGAGAGCCCCTAGAATATGCAACTGCCATATGGAGATGGGTGAACCTGCAGTGTGACAGAAGCAGTTGCATCACCACACCCAACTGGAGTGTGTGTCAGTCATCAAAGTGTGGCTTTTGAGACTACATAACACATATGCATTCATCTCTAAGGACTCCATTTGTGTCAAACAACCATGGTTGTCAAAAAACCTAGAGAACCTAGAATATACAACTGCCACATGGAGATGGTGAACCTGCAGAGTGATAGAAGCAGTTTCATCACCACACCCAACTAGAGTGTGCGTGGGTCATCAAGGTGTGGCTTTTGAGACTACATCAAACAGATGCATTGATATCTAGGGACTCCATTTGTGTCAAACAACCATGGTGGTTAGAAAGCCTAGAGAGCCCCTAGAATATGCAACTGCCACATGGAGATGGGTGAACCTGCAGTGTGACAGAAGTAGTTGCTTCAGCATGCCCAACTAGAGTGTGTGTGGGTCATCAAGGTGTGACTTTTGAGACTACATAACACAGATGCACTGATCTGTAGGGACTCCATTTGTGTCAAACAACAATGGTGGTCAAAAAGCCCAGAGAGCCCCTAGAATATGCAACTGCCACATGGACGTGGGTGAACCTGCAGTGTGCTAGAAGCAGTTGCATCACCACACCCAAATAGAGTGTGTTTGGCTACATAACACAGATGCATTGATCCCTAGGGACTCCATTTGTGTCAAACAACCATGGTGGTTAGAAAGGCAGAGAGCCCCTAGAATATGCAACTGCCACATGGAGATGGGTGAACCTGCAGTGTGAAAGAAGAAGTTGCATCAGCACATTCAACTCAAGTGTGTGTGGGTCATCAAGGCGTGGCTTTTGAGACTACATAACACAGATGCATTCATCTGTAGGGACTCCATTTGTGTCAACCAACCATGGTGGTCAGAAAGCCTAGAGAGCCCCTAAAATATGCAACTGCCAAATGGAGATGGTGAACCTGAAGTGTGACAGAAGCAGTTGCATCAGCACACCCAACTGGAGTGTCTGTGGGTCATCAAGGTGTGGATTTTGAGACTACGTAACATACATGCATTGATCTGTAGGGACTCCATTTGTGTTAAACAACCATGGTGGTCAGAAATCCCAGAGAGCCCCTAGAATATGCAACTGCCACATGGAGGTGGGTGAACCTGCAGTGTGATAGAAGCAGTTGCATCACCACACCCAACTGGAGTGTGTGTGGGTCATCAAGGTGTGGCTTTTGAGACTACATAACACAGATGCATTCATCTCTAGGGACTCTATTTGTGTCAAACAACCATGGTTGTCAAAAATCCAAGAGAGACCCTAGAATATGCAACTGCCCCATGGAGATGGGTGAACCTGCAGTGTGACAGAAGCAATTACATCACCATAGCCAACTGGAGTTTGTGTGGGTCATCTAGGTGTGGCTATTGAGACTACATGGCACAGATGCATTGATCTCTAGGGAATCCATTTGTGTTAAACAACCATGGTGGTCAGAAAGCCCAGAGAGCCCCTAGAATATGCAACTGCCACATGGAGATGGCTGAACCTACAGTGTGACAGAAGCAGTTGCATCGAGTGTGTGTGGGTCAACAAGGTGTGGCTTTTGAGACTACATAACACATATGCATTGATCTCAAGGGACTCCATTTGTGTGAAACAACCATGGTGGTTAGAAAGCCTAGAGAGCCCCTAGAATATGCAACTGCCACATGGAGATCGGTGAACCTGTAGTGTGACAGAAGCAGTTGCATCACGACATTCAACTGGAGTGTGTGTGGGTCATCAAGGTGTGGTTTTTTGAGACTACATAACACAGATGCATTGATCTATAGGGACTCCATTTTTGTCAAACAACCATGGTGGTCAGAAAGCCCAGAGAGCCCCTAGAATATGCAACTACCACATGGGGATGGTGAACTTGAAGTGTGACAGAAGCAGTTGCATCACCACACCCAACTGGAGTGTGTGTGGGTCATCAAGGTGTGGATTTTGAGACTACATAACATAGATGCATTGATCTCTAGGGACTCCATTTGTGTAAAACAACCATGGTGGTCAGAAAGCCCAGAGTGCCCCTAAAATATGCAGCTGCCACATGGAGATGGGTGAACCTGTAGTGTGACAGAAGACGTTGCATCACCACATTCAACTCGAGTGTGTGTGGGTCATCAAGGTGTGGCTTTTGAGACTACATAACACAGATGCATTGATCTGTAGGGACTCCATTTGTGTCAAACAACCATGGTGGTCAGAAAGCCTAGAGAGCCCCTAAAATATGCAACTGCCACATGGAGATGGTGAACCTGAAGTGTGACAGAAGCAGTTGCATCACCACACCCAACTGGAGTGTCTGTGGGTCATCAAGGTGTCGATTTTGAGACTACATAACACAGATGCATTGATCTGTAGGGACTCCATTTGTGTTAAACAACCATGGTGGTCAGAAATCCTAGAGAGCCCCTAGAATATGAAACTGCCACATGGAGGTGGGTGAACCTGCAGTGTGATAGAAGCAGTTGCATCACCACACCCAACTGGAGTGTGTGTGGGTCATCAAGGTGTGGCTTTTGAGACTCCATAACACAGATGCATTAATCTCTAGGGACTCTATTTGTGTCAAACAACCATGGTTGGCAAAAAGCCAAGAGAGCCCCTAGAATATGCAACTGCCCCATGGAGATGGGTGAACCTGCAGTGTGATAGAAGCAATTACATCACCACAACCAACTGGAGTTTGTGTGGGTCATCAAGGTGTGGCTTTTGAGACTACATGGCACAGACGCATTGATATCTAGGGAATCCATTTGTGTTAATCAACCATGGTGGTCATAAAGCCCCTAGAATGTGCAACTGCCACATGGAGATGGCTGAACCTGTAGTGTGACAGAAGCAGTTGCATCACCACATTCAACTAGAGTGTGTGTGGGTCATCAAGGTGTGGCTTTTGAGACTACATAACACAGATGCATTGATCTCTAGGGACTCGATTTGTGTCAAACAACCATGGTGGTTAGAAAGCCAGAGAGCCCCTAGAATATGCAACTGCCACATGGAGATGGGTGAGCCTGAAGTGTGACAGAAGCAGTTGCATCACCACACCCAACTGGAGTGTGTGTGGGTCATCAAGGTGTGGCTTTTGAGACTCCATAACATAGATGCATTAATCTCTAGGGACTCTATTTGTGCAAAACAACCATGGTTGTCAAAAAGCCAAGAGAGCCCCTAGCATATGCAACTGCCCCATGGAGATGGGTGAACCTGCCGTGTGACAGAAGCAATTACATCACCACACCCAACTGGAGTGTCTGTGGGTCATCAAGGTTTGGATTTTGAGACTACATAACACAGATGCATTGATCTGTAGGGACTCCATTTGTGTTAAACAACCATGGTGGTCAGAAATCCCAGAGAGCCCCTAGTATATGCAACTGCCACATGGAGGTGGGTGAACCTGCAGTGTGATAGAAGCAGTTGCATCACCACACCCAACTGGAGTGTGTGTGGGTCATCAAGGTGTGGCTTTTGAGACTACATAACACAGATGCATTCATCTCTAGGGACTCTATTTGTGTCAAACAACCATGGTGGTTAGAAAGCCCAGAGAGCCCCTAGAATATGCAACTGCCACATGGAGATGGCTGAACCTGCAGTGTGACAGAAGCAGTTGCATCACCACATTCAACTAGAGTGTGTGTGGGTCATCAAGGTGTGGCTTTTGAGACTACGTAACACAGATGCATTGATCTGTAGGGACTGCATTTGTGTCAAACAACCATGTTGGTCAGAAAGCACAGAGAGCCCCTAGAATATGCAACGGCCACATGGAGATGGTGAACATGCAGTGTGACCGAAGTAGTTTCATCACCACACCCAACTGGAGTGTGTGTGAGTTATCAAGGTGTGGCTTTTGAGACTCCATAACACAGATGCATTGATCTATAGGGACTCCATCTGTGTCAAACAACCATGGTGGTCAGAAATCCCAGAGAGCCCCTGAATATGCAACTGCCACATGGAGATGGGTGAACCTGCAGTGTGACAGAAGCAGTTGCATCACCACACCCAACTGGAGTGTGTGTGGGTCATCAAAGTGTGGTTTTTGAGACTACATAACACATATGCCTTCATCTCTAAGGACTCCATTTGTGTCAAACAACCATGGTTGTCAAAAAGCCTAGAGAACCTAGAATATACAACTGCCACATGGAGATGGTGAACCTGCAGAGTGATAGAAGCAGTTTCATCACCACACCCAACTGGAGTGTGTGTGGGTCATCAAGGTGTGGCTTTTGAGACTACATCAAACAGATGCATTGATCTCTAGGGACTCCATTTGTGTCAAACAACCATGGTGGTTAGAAAACCTAGAGAGCCCCTAGAATATGCAACTGCCACATGGAGATGGGTGAACCTGCAGTGTGACGGAAGTAGTTGCTTCACCATGCCCAACTAGAGTGTGTGTGGGTCATCAAGGTGTGACTTTTGAGACTACATAACACAGATGCACTGATCTGTAGGGACTCCATTTGTGTCAAACAACAATGGTGGTCAGAAAGCCCAGAGAGCCCCTAGAATATGCAACTGCCACATGGACGTGGGTGAACCTGCAGTGTGCTAGAAGCAGTTGCATCACCACACCCAACTAGAGTGTGTTTGGCTACATAACACAGATGCATTGATCCCTAGGGACTCCATTTGTGTCAAACAACCATGGTGGTTAGAAAGCCAGAGAGCACCTAGAATATGCAACTGCCACATGGAGATGGGTGAACCTGCAGTGTGACAGAATAAGTTGCATCAGCACATTCAACTAGAGTGTGTGTGGGTCATCAAGGCGTGGCTTTTGAGACTACATAACACAAATGCATTGATCTGTAGGGACTCCATTTGTCTCAACCAACCATGGTGGTCAGAAAGCCTAGAGAGCCCCTAAAATATGCAACTGCCACATGGAGATGGTGAACCTGAAGTGTGATAGAAGCAGTTGCATCAGCACACCCAACTGGAGTGTCTGTGGGTCATCAAGGTGTGGATTTTGAGACTACATAACACAGATGCATTGATCTGTAGGGACTCCATTTGTGTTAAACAACCATGGTGGTCAGAAATCCCAGAGAGCCCCTAGAATATGCAACTGCCACATGGAGGTGGGTGAACCTGCAGTGTGATAGAAGCAGTTGCATCACCACACCCAACTGGAGTGTGTGTGGGTCATCAAGGTGTGGCTTTTGAGACTACATAACACAGATGCATTCATCTCTAGGGACTCTATTTGTGTCAAACAACCATGGTGGTTAGAAAGCCCAGAGAGCCCCTAGAATATGCAACTGCCACATGGAGATGGCTGAACCTGCAGTGTGATAGAAGCAGTTGCATCACCACATTCAACTGGAGTGTGTGTGGGTCATCAAGGTGTGGATTTTGAGACTACGTAACACAGATGCATTGATCTGTAGGGACTGCATTTGTGTCAAACAACCATGTTGGTCAGAAAGCACAGAGAGCCCCTAGAATATGCAACGGCCACATGGAGATGGTGAACATGCAGTGTGACCGAAGTAGTTGCATCACCACACCCAACTGGAGTGTGTGTGAGTTATCAAGGTGTGGCTTTTGAGACTCCATAACACAGATGCATTGATCTATAGGGACTCAATTTGTGTCAAACAACCATGGTGGTCAGAAATCCCAGAGAGCCCCTAAATATGCAACTGCCACATGGAGATGGGTGAACCTGCAGTGTGACAGAAGCAGTTGCATCACCGCACCCAACTGGAGTGTGTGTGGGTCATCAAAGTGTGGCTTTTGAGACTACATAACACATATGCATTCATCTCTAAGGACTCCATTTGTGTCAAACAACCATGGTTGTCAAAAAGCCTAGAGAACCTAGAATATACAACTGCCACATGGAGATGGTGAACCTGCAGAGTGATAGAAGCAGTTTCATCACCACACCCAACTGGAGTGTGCGTCGGTCATCAAGGTGTGGCTTTTGAGACTACATCAAACAGATGCATTGATCTCTAGGGACTCCATTTGTGTCAAACAACCATGGTGGTTAGAAAGCCTAGAGAGCCCCTAGAATATGCAACTGCCACATGGAGATGGGTGAACCTGCAGTGTGACAGAAGTAGTTGCTTCACCATGCCCAACTAGAGTGTGTGTGGGTCATCAAGGTGTGACTTTTGAGACTACATAACACAGATACACTGATCTGTAGGGACTCCATTTGTGTCAAACAACAATGGTGGTCAGAAAGCCCAGAGAGCCCCTAGAATATGCAACTGCCACATGGACGTGGGTGAACCTGCAGTGTGCTAGAAGCAATTGCATCACCACACCCAACTAGAGTGTGTTTGGCTACATAACACAGATGCATTGATCCCTAGGGACTCCATTTGTGTCAAACAACCATGGTGGTTAGAAAGCCAGAGAGCACCTAGAATATGCAACTGCCACATGGAGATGGGTGAACCTGCAGTGTGACAGAATAAGTTGCATCAGCACATTCAACTCGAGTCTGTGTGGGTCATCAAGGCGTGGCTTTTGAGACTACATAACACAAATGCATTGATCTGTAGGGACTCCATTTGTGTCAACCAACCATGGTGGTCAGAAAGCCTAGAGAGCCCCTAAAATATGCAACTGCCACATGGAGATGGTGAACCTGAAGTGTGACAGAAGCAGTTGCATCAGCACACCCAAGTAGAGTGTCTGTGGGTCATCAAGGTGTGGATTTTGAGACTACATAACACAGATGCATTGATCTGTAGGGACTCCATTTGTGTTAAACAACCATGGTGGTCAGAAATCCCAGAGAGCCCCTAGAATATGCAACTGCCACATGGAGGTGGGTGAACCTGTAGTGTGATAGAAGCAGTTGCATCACCACACCCAACTGGAGTGTGTGTGGGTCATCAAGGTGTGGCTTTTGAGACTACATAACACAGATGCATTCATCTCTAGGGACTCTATTTGTGTCAAACAACCATGGTTGTCAAAAAGCCAAGAGAGCCCCTAGAATATGCAACTGCCCCATGGAGATGGGTGAACCTGCAGTGTGACAGAAGCAATTACATCAACATAGCCAACTGGAGTTTGTGTGGGTCATCTAGGTGTGGCTTTCGAGACTACATGGCACAGATGCATTGATCTCTAGGGAATCCATTTGAGTTAAACAACCATGGTGGTAAGAAAGCCCAGAGAGCCCCTAGAATATGCAACTGCCACATGGAGATGGCTGAACCTACAGTGTGACAGAAGCGGTTGCATCGAGTGTGTGTGGGTCATCAAGGTGTGGCTTTTGAGACTACATAACACATATGCATTGATCTCAAGGGACTCCATTTGTGTGAAACAACCATGGTGGTTAGAAACCCTAGAGAGCCCCTAGAATATGCAAGTGCCACATGGAGATCGGTGAACCTGCAGTGTGACAGAAGCAGTTGCATCACGGCATTCAACTGGAGTGTGTGTGGGTCATCAAGGTGTGGTTTTTTGAGACTACATAACACATATGCATTGATCTATAGGGACTCCATTTTTGTCAAACAACCATGGTGGTCACAAAGCCCAGAGAGACCCTAGAATATGCAACTACCACATGGGGATGGTGAACTTGAAGTGTGACAGAAGCAGTTGCATCACCACACCCAACTGGAGTGTGTGTGGGTCATCAAGGTGTGGATTTTGAGACTACATAACATAGATGCATTGATCTCTAGGGACTCCATTTGTGTAAAACAACCATGGTGGTCAGAAAGCCCAGAGAGCCCCTAAAATATGCAACTGCCACATGGAGATGGGTGAACCTGCAGTGTGACAGAAGAAGTTGCATCACCACATTCAACTCGAGTGTGTGTGGGTCATCAAGGTGTGGCTTTTGAGACTACATAACACAGATGCATTGATCTGTAGGGACTCCATTTGTGTCAAACAACCATGGTGGTCAGAAAGCCTAGAGAGCCCCTAAAATATGCAACTGCCACATGGAGATGGTGAACCTGAAGTGTGACAGAAGCAGTTGCATCACCACACCCAACTGGAGTGTCTGTGGGTCATCAAGGTGTGGATTTTGAGACTACATAACACAGATGCATTGATCTGTAGGGACTCCATTTGTGTTAAACAACCATGGTGGTCAGAAATCCTAGAGAGCCCCTAGAATATGCAACTGCCACATGGAGGTGGGTGAACCTGCAGTGTGATAGAAGCAGTTGCATCACCACACCCAACTGGAGTGTGTGTGGGTCATCAAGGTGTGGCTTTTGAGACTCCATAGCACAGATGCATTAATCTCTAGGGACTCTATTTGTGTCAAACAACCATGGTTGTCAAAAAGCCAAGAGAGCCCCTAGAATATGCAACTGCCCCATGGAGATGGGTGAACCTGCAGTGTGACAGAAGTAATTACATCACCACAACCAACTGGAGTTTGTGTGGGTCATCAAGGTGTGGCTTTTGAGACTACATGGCACAGATGCATTAATATCTAGGGAATCCATTTGTGTTAATCAACCATGGTGGTCAGAAAGCCCCTAGAATATGCAACTGCCACATCGAGACGGCTGAACCTGCAGTGTGACAGAAGCAGTTGCATGACCACATTCAACTAGAGTGTGTGTGGGTCATCAAGGTGTGGCTTTTGAGACTACATAACACAGATGCATTGATCTCTAGGGACTCCATTTGTGTCAAACAACCATGGTGGTTAGAAAGCCAGAGAGCCCCTAGAATATGCAACTGCCACATGGAGATGGGTGAACCTGAAGTGTGACAGAAGCAGTTGCATCACCACACCCAACTGAAGTGTGTGTGGGTCATCAAGGTGTGGCTTTTGAGACTCCATAACAGAGATGCATTAATCTCTAGGGACTCTATTTGTGTCAAACAACCATGGTTGTCAAAAAGCCAAGAGAGCCCCTAGAATATGCAACTGCCCCATGGAGATGGGTGAACTTGCAGTGTGACAGAAGCAATTACATCCCCACACCCAACTGGAGTGTCTGTGGGTCATCAAGGTTTGGATTTTGAGACTACATAACACAGATGCATTGATCTGTAGGGACTCCATTAGTGTTAAACAACCATGGTGGTCAGAAATCCCAGAGAGCCCCTAGAATATGCAACTGCCACATGGAGGTGGGTGAACCTATAGTGTGATAGAAGCAGTTGCATCACCACACCCAACTGGAGTGTGTGTGGGTCATCAAGGTGTGGCTTTTGAGACTACATAACACATATGCATTCATCTCTAGGGACTCTATTTGTGTCAAACAACCATGGTTGTCAAAAAGCCAAGAGAGCCCCTAGAATATGCAACTGCCCCATGGAGATGGGTGAACCTGCAGTGTGATAGAAGCAATTACATCACCACAACCAACTGGAGTTTGTGTGGGTCATCAAGGTGTGGCTTTTGAGACTACATGGCACAGATGCATTGATCTCTAGGGAATCCATTTGTGTTAAACAACCATGGTGGTCAGAAAGCCCAGAGAGCCCCTAGAATATGCAACTGCCACATGGAGATGGCTGAACCTGCAGTGTGACAGTAGGAATTGCATCGAGTGTGTGTGGGTCATCAAGGTGTGGCTTTTGAGACTACATAACACAGATGCATTGATCTCAAGGGACTCCATTTGTGTGAAACAACCATGGTGGTTAGAAAGCCTAGAGAGCCCCTAGAATATGCAACTGCCACATGGAGATCGGTGAACCTGCAGTGTGACAGAAGCAGTTGCATCACGACATTCAACTGGAGTGTGTGTGGGTCATCAAGGTGTGGTTTTTTGAGACTACATAACACATATGCATTGATCTATAGGGACTCCATTTGTGTCAAACAACCATGGTGGTCAGAAAGCCCAGAGAGCCCCTAGAGTATGCAACTACCACATGGGGATGGTGAACTTGAAGTGTGACAGAAACAGTTGCATCACCACACCCAACTGGAGTGTGTGTGGGTCATCAAGGTGTGGATTTTGAGACTAAATAACATAGATTCATTGATCTCTAGGGACTCCATTTGTGTAAAACAACCATGGTGGTCAGAAAGCCTAGAGAGCCCCTAAAATATGCAACTGCCACATGGAGATGGGTGAACCTAAAGTGTGACAGAAGAAGTTGCATCACCACATTCAACTCGAGTGTGTGTGGGTCATCAAGGTGTGGCTTTTGAGACTACATAACACAGATGCATTGATCTGTAGGGACTCCATTTGTGTCAAACAACCATGGTGGTCAGAAAGCCTAGAGAGCCCCTAAAATATGCAACTGCCACATGGAGATGGTGAACCTGAAGTGTGACAGAAGCAGTTGCATCACCACGCCCAACTGGAGTGTCTGTGGGTCATCAAGGTGTGGATTTTGAGACTACATAACATAGATGCATTGATCTGTAGGGACTCCATTTGTGTTAAACAACCATGGTGGTCAGAAATCCTAGAGAGCCCCTAGAATATGCAACTGCCACATGGAGGTGGGTGAACCTGCAGTGTGATAGAAGCAGTTGCATCACCACACCCAACTGGAGTGTGTGTGGGTCATCAAGGTGTGGCTTTTGAGACTCCATAACACAGATGCATTAATCTCTAGGGACTCTATTTGTGTCAAACAACCATGGTTGTCAAAAAGCCAAGAGAGCCCCTAGAATATGCAACTGCCCCATGGAGATGGGTGAACCTGCAGTGTGACAGAAGTAATTACATCACCACAACCAACTGGAGTTTGTGTGGGTCATCAAGGTGTAGCTTTTGAGACTACATGGCACAGATGCATTGATATCTAGGGAATCCATTTGTGTTAATCAACCATGGTGGTCAGAAAGCCCCTAGAATATGCAACTGCCACATGGAGACGGCTGAACCTGCAGTGTGACAGAAGCAGTTGCATCACCACATTCAACTAGACTGTGTGTGGGTCATCAAGGTGTGGCTTTTGAGACTACATAACACAGATGCATTGATCTCTAGGGACTCCATTTGTGTGAAACAACCATGGTGGTTAGAAAGCCAGAGAGCCCCTAGAATATGCAACTGCCACATGGAGATGGGTGAACCTGAAGTGTGACAGAAGCAGTTGCATCACCACACCCAACTGGAGTGTGTGTGGGTCATCAAGGTGTGGCTTTTGAGACTCCATAACACAGATGCATTAATCTCTATGGACTCTATCTGTGTCAAACAACCATGGTTGTCAAAAAGCCAAGAGAGCCCCTAGAATATGCAACTGCCCCATGGAGATGGGTGAACCTGCAGTGTGACAGAAGCAATTACATCACCACACCCAACTGGAGTGTCTGTGGGTCATCAAGGTTTGGATTTTGAGACTACATAACACAGATGCATTGATCTGTAGGGACTCCATTTGTGTTAAACAACCATGGTGGTCAGAAATCCCAGAGAGCCCCTAGAATATGCAACTGCCACATGGAGGTGGGTGAACCTGTAGTGTGATAGAAGCAGTGGCATCACCACACCCAACTGGAGTGTGTGTGGGTCATCAAGGTGGGGCTTTTGAGACTACATAACATAGATGCATTCATCTCTAGGGACTCTATATGTTTCAAACAACCATGGTTGTCAAAAAGCCAAGAGAGCCCCTAGAATATGCAACTGCCCCATGGAGATGGGTGAACCTGCAGTGTGATAGAAGCAATTACATCACCACAACCAACTGGAGTTTGTGTGGGTCATCAAGGTGTGGCTTTTGAGACTACATGGCACAGATGCATTGATCTCTAGGGAATCCATTTGTGTTAAACAACCATGGTGGTCAGAAATCCCAGAGAGCCCCTAGAATATGCAACTGCCACATGGAGATGGCTGAACCTACAGTGTGACAGAAGCAATTGCATCGAGTGTGTGTGGGTCATCAAGGTGTGGCTTTTGAGACTACATAACACAGATGCATTGATCTCAAGGGACTCCATTTGTGTGAAACAACCATGGTGGTTAGAAAGCCTAGAGAGCCCCTAGAATATGCAACTGCCACATGGAGATCGGTGAACCTGCAGTGTGACAGAAGCAGTTGCATCACGACATTCAACTGGAGTGTGTGTGGGTCATCAAGGTGTGGTTTTTTGAGACTACATAACACATATGCATTGATCTATAGGGACTCCATTTGTGTCAAACAACCATGGTGGTCAGAAAGCCCAGAGAGCCCCTAGAGTATGCAACTACCACATGGGGATGGTGAACTTGAAGTGTGACAGAAACAGTTGCATCACCACACCCAACTAGAGTGTGTGTGGGTCATCAAGGTGTGGATTTTGAGACTAAATAACATAGATGCATTGATCTCTAGGGACTCCATTTGTGTAAAACAACCATGGTGGTCAGAAAGCCTTAGAGAGCCCCTAAAATATGCAACTGCCACATGGAGATGGGTGAACCTGCAGTGTGACAGAAGAAGTTGCATCACCACATTCAACTCGAGTGTGTGTGGGTCATCAAGGTGTGGCTTTTGAGACTACATAACACAGATGCATTGATCTGTAGGGACTCCATTTGTGTCAAACAACCATGGTGGTCAGAAAGCCTAGAGAGCCCCTAAAATATGCAACTGCCACATGGAGATGGTGAACCTGAAGTGTGACAGAAGCAGTTGCATCACCACACCCAACTGGAGTGTCTGTGGGTCATCAAGGTGTGGATTTTGAGACTACATAACACAGATGCATTGATCTGTAGGGACTCCATTTGTGTTAAACAACCATGGTGGTCAGAAATCCTAGAGAGCCCCTAGAATATGCAACTGCCACATGGAGGTGGGTGAACCTGCAGTGTGATAGAAGCAGTTGCATCACCACACCCAACTGGAGTGTGTGTGGGTCATCAAGGTGTGGCTTTTGAGACTCCATAACACAGATGCATTAATCTCTAGGGACTCTATTTGTGTCAAACAACCATGGTTGTCAAAAAGCCAAGAGAGCCCCTAGAATATGCAACTGCCCCATGGAGATGGGTGAACCTGCAGTGTGACAGAAGTAATTACATCACCACAACCAACTGGAGTTTGTGTGGGTCATCAAGGTGTGGCTTTTGAGACTACATGGCACAGATGCATTGATATCTAGGGAATCCATTTGTGTTAATCAACCATGGTGGTCAAAAAGCCCCTAGAATATGCAACTGCCACATGGAGACGACTGAACATGCAGTGTGACAGAAGCAGTTGCATCACCACATTCAACTAGAGTGTGTGTGGGTCATCAAGGTGTGGCTTTTGAGACTACATAACACAGATGCATTGATCTCTAGGGACTCCATTTGTGTCAAACAACCATGGTGGTTAGAAAGCCAGAGAGCCCCTAGAATATGCAACTGCCACATGGAGATGGGTGAACCTGAAGTGTGACAGAAGCAGTTGCATCACCACACCCAACTGGAGTGTGTGTGGGTCATCAAGGTGTGGCTTTTGAGACTCCATAACACAGATGCATTAATCTCTATGGACTCTATTTGTGTCAAACAACCATGGTTGTCAAAAAGCCAAGAGAGCCCCTAGAATATGCAACTGCCCCATGGAGATGGGTGAACCTGCAGTGTGACAGAAGCAATTACATCACCACACCCAACTGGAGTGTCTGTGGGTCATCAAGGTTTGGATTTTGAGACTACATAACACAGATGCATTGATCTGTAGGGACTCCATTTGTGTTAAACAACCATGGTGGTCAGAAATCCCAGAGAGCCCCTAGAATATGCAACTGCCACATGGAGGTGGGTGAACCTGTAGTGTGATAGAAGCAGTTGCATCACCACACCCAACTGGAGTGTGTGTGGGTCATCAAGGTGTGGCTTTTGAGACTACATAACACAGATGCATTCATCTCTAGGGACTCTATTTGTGTCAAACAACCATGGTTGTCAAAAAGCCAAGAGAGCCCCTAGAATATGCAACTGCCCCATGGAGATGGGTGAACCTGCAGTGTGATAGAAGCAATTACATCACCACAACCAACTGGAGTTTGTGTGGGTCATCATGGTGTGGCTTTTGAGACTACATGGCATAGATGCATTGATCTCTAGGGAATCCATTTGTGTTAAACAACCATGGTGGTCAGAAAGCCCAGAGAGCCCCTAGAATATGCAACTGCCACATGGAGATGGCTGAACCTGCAGTGTGACAGAAGCAATTGCATCGAGTGTGTGTGGGTCATCAAGGTGTGGCTTTTGAGACTACATAACACAGATGCATTGATCTCAAGGGACTCCATTTGTGTGAAACAACCATGGTGGTTAGAAAGCCTAGAGAGCCCCTAGAATATGCAACTGCCACATGGAGATCGGTGAACCTGCAGTGTGACAGAAGCAGTTTCATCACGACATTCAACTGGAGTGTGTGTGGGTCATCAAGGTGTGGTTTTTTGAGACTATATAACACATATGCATTGATCTATAGGGACTCCATTTGTGTCAAGCAACCATGGTGGTCAGAAAGCCCAGAGAGCCCCTACAGTATGCAACTACCGCATGGGGATGGTGAACTTGAAGTGTGACAGAAACAGTTGCATCACCACACCCAACTGGAGTGTGTGTGGGTCATCAAGGTGTGGATTTTGAGACTAAATAACATAGATGCATTGATCTCTAGGGACTCCATTTGTGTAAAACAACCATGGTGGCCAGAAAGCCTAGAGAGCCCCTAAAATATGCAACTGCCACATGGAGATGGGTGAACCTGCAGTGTGACAGAAGAAGTTGCATCACCACATTCAACTCGAGTGTGTGTGGGTCATCAAGGTGTGGCTTTTGAGACTACATAACACAGATGCATTGATCTGTAGGGACTACATTTGTGTCAAACAACCATGGTGGTCAGAAAGCCTAGAGAGCCCCTAAAATATGCAACTGCCACATGGAGATGGTGAACCTGAAGTGTGACAGAAGCAGTTGCATCACCACACCCAACTGGAGTGTTTGTGGGTCATCAAGGTGTCGATTTTGAGACTACATAACACATATGCATTGATCTGTAGGGACTCCATTTGTGTTAAACAACCATGGTGGTCACAAATCCAAGAGAGCCCCTAGAATATGCAACTGCCACATGGAGGTGGGTGAACCTGCAGTTTGATAAAAGCAGTTGCATCACCACACCCAACTGGAGTGTGTGTGGGTCATCAAGGTGTGGCTTTTGAGACTCCATAACACAGATGCATTAATCTCTAGGGACTCTATTTGTGTAAAACAACCATGGTTGTAAAAAAGCCAAGAGAGCCCCTAGAATATGCAACTGCCCCATGGAGATGGGTGAACCTTCAGTGTGACAGAAGCAATTACATCACCACAGCCAACTGGAGTTTGTGTGGGTCATCAAGGTGTGGCTTTTGAGACTACATGGCACAGGTGCATTGATATCTAGGGAATCCATTTGTGTTAATCAACCATGGTGGTCAGAAATCCCCTAGAATATGCAACTGCCACATGGAGACGGCTGAACCTGCAGTGTGACAGAAGTAGTTGCATCACCACATTCAACTAGAGTGTGTGTGGGTCATCAAGGTGTGGCTTTTGAGACTACATAACACAGATGCATTGATCTCAAGGGACTCCATTTGTGTGAAACAACCATGGTGGTTAGAAAGCCTAGAGAGCCCCTAGAATATGCAACTGCTAGATGCAGATCGGTGAACCTGAAGTGTGACAGAAGCAGTTGCATCACGACATTCAACTGGAGTGTGTGTGGGTCATCAAGGTGTGGTTTTTTGAGACTACATAACACATATACATTGATCTATAGGGACTCCATTTGTGTCAAACAACCATGGTGGTCAGAAAGCCCGGAGAGCGCCTAGAATATGCAACTACCACATGGGGATGGTGAACTTGAAGTGTGACAGAAGCAGTTGCATCGCCACACCCAACTGGAGTATGTGTGGGTCATCAAGTTATGGATTTTGAGACTACATAACATAGATGCATTGATCTCTAGGGACTCCATTTGTGTAAAACAACCATGGTGGTCAGAAAGCCCACAGAGCCCCTAAAATATGCAACTGCCACATGGAGATGGGTGAACCTGCAGTGTGACAGAAGCAGTTGCATCACCACATTCAACTGGAGTGTGTGTGGGTCATCAAGGTGTGGCTTTTGAGACTACGTAACACAGATGCATTGATCTGTAGGGACTGCATTTGTGTCAAACAACCATGTTGTTCAGAAAGCACAGAGAGCCCCTAGAATATGCAACGACCACATGGAGATGGTGAACATGCAGTGTGACCGAAGCAGTTGCATCACCACACCCAACTGGAGTGTGTGTGAGTTATCAAGGTGTGGCTTTTGAGACTCCATAACACAGATGCATTGATCTATAGGGAATCCATGTGAGTTAAACAACCATGGTGGTCAGAAATCCCAGAGAGCCCCTAGAATATGCAACTGCCACATGGAGACAGCTGAACCTGCAGTGTGACAGAAGCAGTTGCATCACCACATTCAACTAGAGTGTGTGTGGGTCATCAAGGTGTGGGTTTTGAGACTACATAACACAGATGCATTGACCTCAAGGGACTCCATTTGTGTGAAACAACAATGGTGGTTAGAAAGCCCAGAGAGCCCCTAGAATATGCAACTGCCACACGGAGATGGGTGAACCTGCAGTGTGACAGAAGCAGTTGCATCACCACATTCAACTTGAGTGTGTGTGGGTCATCAAGGTGTGGGTTTTGACACTACATAACACAGATGCATTGATCTGTAGGGACTCCATTTCTGTCAAACAACCATGGTGGTCAGAAAGCCCAGAGAGCCCCTAGAATATGCAACTGCCACATGGAGATGGTGAACCTGAAGTGTGACAGAAGCAGTTGCATCACCACACCCAACTGAGTGTGTGTGGGTCATAAAGGTGTGGATTTTGAAACTACATAACACAGATGCATTCATCTCTAGGGAATCCATTTGTGTTAAATAACCATGGTGGTCACAAAACACCAGAGAGCCCCTAGAATAGGCAACTGCCACATGGAGATGGGTGAACCTGCAGTGTGACAGAAGCAGTAGCATCACCACATTCAAATGGAGTGTGTGTGGGTCACCAAGGTGTGGCTTTTGAGACTACATAACATAAATGCATTGATCTCTAGGGACTCCATTTTTGTCAAACAACCATGGTGGTTAGAAAGGCCAGAGAGCCCCTAGAATATGCAACTGCCACATGGAGATGGGAGAACCTGCAGTGTGACAGAAGCAGTTGCATCACCACACCCAACTAGAGTGTGTGTGGGTCATCAAGGTGTGGCTTTTGAGACTACATAAGACAAATGCATTAATCTGTAGGGAATCCATTTGTGTCAAACAACCATGGTGGTTAGAAAAGCCCCGAGAGCCCCTAGAATATGCAACTGCCACATGGAGATGGTGAACCTGCAGTGTGACAGAAGCAGTTTCATCACCACACCCAACTGGAGTGTGTGTGGGTCATCAAGGTGTGGCTTTTGAGACTCCATAACACAGATGCATTGATCTGTAGGGACTCCATTTGTGTCAAACAACCATGGTGGTCAGAAAGCCCACAGAGCCCCTAGAATATGCAACTCCCACATGGAGGTGAACCTGTAGTGTGGCAGAAGTAGTTGCATCACCACACCCAACTGGAGTGTGTGTGGGTCATCAAGGTTTGGCTTTTGAGATTACGTATCACATATGCATTGATGGCTAGGGACTACATTTGTGTCATAGAACCATGTTGGACAGAAAGCCTAGAGAGCCCCTAGAATATGCCACTGCCACATGGATATGGCGAACCTGCAGTGTGATAGAAGCAGTTGCATCACCACACCCAACTGGAGTGTGTGTGGGTCATCAAGGTGTGGCTTTTGAGACTCCATAACACAGATGCATTGATCTATAGGGAATCCATGTGAGTTAAACAACCATGGTGGTCAGAAATCCCAGAGAGCCCCTAGAATATGCAACTGCCACATGGAGACAGCTGAACCTGCAGTGTGACAGAAGCAGTTGCATCACCACATTCAACTGGAGTGTGTGTGGGTCATCAAGGTGTGGGTTTTGAGACTACATAACACAGATGCATTGACCTCAAGGGACTCCATTTGTGTGAAACAACAATGGTGGTTAGAAAGCCCAGAGAGCCCCTAGAATATGCAACTGCCACATGGAGATGGGTGAACCTGCAGTGTGACAGAAGCAGTTGCATCACCACATTCAACTTGAGTGTGTGTGGGTCATCAAGGTGTGGGTTTTGACACTACATAACACAGATGCATTGATCTGTAGGGACTCCATTTCTGTCAAACAACCATGGTGGTCAGAAAGCCCAGAGAGCCCCTAGAATATGCAACTGCCACATGGAGATGAGTGAACCTACAGTGTGACAGAAGAAGTTGCATCACCGAACCCAACTGGAGTGTGTGTGGGTCATCAAGGTGTGGATTTTGAGACTACATAACATAGATGCATTGATCTCTAGGGACTCCATTTGTGTAAAACATCCATGGTGGTCAGAAAGCCCACAGAGCCCCTAAAATATGCAACTGCCACATGGAGATGGGTGAACCTGCAGTGTGACAGAAGCAGTTGCATCACCACATTCAACTGGAGTGTGTGTGGGTCATCAAGGTGTGGCTTTTGAGACTACGTAACACAGATGCATTGATCTGTAGGGACTACATTTGTGTCAAACAACCATGTTGGTCAGAAAGCACAGAGAGCCCCTAGAATATGCAACGGCCACATGGAGATGGTGAACATGCAGTGTGACCGAAGCAGTTGCATCACCACACCCAACTGGAGTGTGTGTGAGTTATCAAGGTGTGGCTTTTGAGACTCCATAACACAGATGCATTGATCTATAGGGTATCCATGTGAGTTAAACAACCATGGTGGTCAGAAATCCCAGAGAGCCCCTAGAATATGCAACTGCCACATGGAGACAGCTGAACCTGCAGTGTGACAGAAGCAGTTGCATCACCACATTCAACTAGAGTGTGTGTGGGTCATCAAGGTGTGGGTTTTGAGACTACATAACACAGATGCATTGACCTCAAGGGACTCCATTTGTGTGAAACAACAATGGTGGTTAGAAAGCCCAGAGAGCCCCTAGAATATGCAACTGCCACATGGAGATGGGTGAACCTGCAGTGTGACAGAAGCAGTTGCATCACCACATTCAACTTGAGTGTGTGTGGGTCATCAAGGTGTGGGTTTTGACACTACATAACACAGATGCATTGATCTGTAGGGACTCCATTTCTGTCAAACAACCATGGTGGTCAGAAAGCCCAGAGAGCCCCTAGAATATGCAACTGCCACATGGAGATGGTGGACCTGAAGTGTGACAGAAGCAGTTGCATCACCACACCCAACTGAGTGTGTGTGGGTCATAAAGGTGTGGATTTTGAAACTACATAACACAGATGCATTCATCTCTAGGGAATCCATTTGTGTTAAATAACCATGGTGGTCACAAAACACCAGAGAGCCCCTAGAATATGCAACTGCCACATGGAGATGGGTGAACCTGCAGTGTGACAGAAGAAGTAGCATCAACACATTCAAATGGAGTGTGTGTGGGTCACCAAGGTGTGGCTTTTGAGACTACATAACATAAATGCATTGATCTCTAGGGACTCCATTTTTGTCAAACAACCATGGTGGTTAGAAAGGCCAGAGAGCCCCTAGAATATGCAACTGCCACATGGAGATGGGAGAACCTGCAGTGTGAGAGAAGCAGTTGCATCACCACACCCAACTAGAGTGTGTGTGGGTCATCAAGGTGTGGCTTTTGAGACTACATAAGACAAATGCATTAATCTGTAGGGAATCCATTTGTGTCAAACAACCATGGTGGTTAGAAAAGCCCCGAGAGCCCCTAGAATATGCAACTGCCACATGGAGATGGTGAACCTGCAGTGTGACAGAAGCAGTTTCATCACCACACCCAACTGGAGTGTGTGTGGGTCATCAAGGTGTGGCTTTTGAGACTCCATAACACAGATGCATTGATCTGTAGGGACTCCATTTGTGTCAAACAACCATGGTGGTCAGAAAGCCCACAGAGCCCCTAGAATATGCAACTCCCACATGGAGGTGAACCTGTAGTGTGGCAGAAGTAGTTGCATCACCACACCCAACTGGAGTGTGTGTGGGTCATCAAGGTTTGGCTTTTGAGATTACGTATCACATATGCATTGATGGCTAGGGACTACATTTGTGTCATAGAACCATGTTGGACAGAAAGCCTAGAGAGCCCCTAGAATATGCCACTTCCACATGGATATGGCGAACCTGCAGTGTGATAGAAGCAGTTGCATCACCACACCCAACTGGAGTGTGTGTGGGTCATCAAGGTGTGGCTTTTGAGACTCCATAACACAGATGCATTGATCTATAGGGAATCCATGTGAGTTAAACAACCATGGTGGTCAGAAATCCCAGAGAGCCCCTAGAATATGCAACTGCCACATGGAGACAGCTGAACCTGCAGTGTGACAGAAGCAGTTGCATCACCACATTCAACTGGAGTGTGTGTGGGTCATCAAGGTGTGGGTTTTGAGACTACATAACACAGATGCATTGACCTCAAGGGACTCCATTTGTGTGAAACAACAATGGTGGTTAGAAAGCCCAGAGAGCCCCTAGAATATGCAACTGCCACATGGAGATGGGTGAACCTGCAGTGTGACAGAAGCAGTTGCATCACCACATTCAACTTGAGTGTGTGTGGGTCATCAAGGTGTGGGTTTTGACACTACATAACACAGATGCATTGATCTGTAGGGACTCCATTTCTGTCAAACAACCATGGTGGTCAGAAAGCCCAGAGAGCCCCTAGAATATGCAACTGCCACATGGAGATGAGTGAACCTACAGTGTGACAGAAGAAGTTGCATCACCGAACCCAACTGGAGTGTGTGTGGGTCATCAAGGTGTGGATTTTGAGACTACATAACATAGATGCATTGATCTCTAGGGACTCCATTTGTGTAAAACATCCATGGTGGTCAGAAAGCCCACAGAGCCCCTAAAATATGCAACTGCCACATGGAGATGGGTGAACCTGCAGTGTGACAGAAGCAGTTGCATCACCACATTCAACTGGAGTGTGTGTGGGTCATCAAGGTGTGGCTTTTGAGACTACGTAACACAGATGCATTGATCTGTAGGGACTGCATTTGTGTCAAACAACCATGTTGGTCAGAAAGCACAGAGAGCCCCTAGAATATGCAACGGCCACATGGAGATGGTGAACATGCAGTGTGACCGAAGCAGTTGCATCACCACACCCAACTGGAGTGTGTGTGAGTTATCAAGGTGTGGCTTTTGAGACTCCATAACACAGATGCATTGATCAATAGGGAATCCATGTGAGTTAAACAACCATGGTGGTCAGAAATCCCAGAGAGCCCCTAGAATATGCAACTGCCACATGGAGACAGCTGAACCTGCAGTGTGACAGAAGCAGTTGCATCACCACATTCAACTGGAGTGTGTGTGGGTCATCAAGGTGTGGGTTTTGAGACTACATAACACAGATGCATTGACCTCAAGGGACTCCATTTGTGTGAAACAACAATGGTGGTTAGAAAGCCCAGAGAGCCCCTAGAATATGCAACTGCCACATGGAGATGGGTGAACCTGCAGTGTGACAGAAGCAGTTGCATCACCACATTCAACTTGAGTGTGTGTGGGTCATCAAGGTGTGGGTTTTGACACTACATAACACAGATGCATTGATCTGTAGGGACTCCATTTCTGTCAAACAACCATGGTGGTCAGAAAGCCCAGAGAGCCCCTAGAATATGCAACTGCCACATGGAGATGGTGAACCTGAAGTGTGACAGAAGCAGTTGCATCACCACACCCAACTGAGTGTGTGTGGGTCATAAAGGTGTGGATTTTGAAACTACATAACACAGATGCATTCATCTCTAGGGAATCCATTTGTGTTAAATAACCATGGTGGTCACAAAACACCAGAGAGCCCCTAGAATATGCAACTGCCACATGGAGATGGGTGATCCTGCAGTGTGACAGAAGCAGTAGCATCACCACATTCAAATGGAGTGTGTGTGGGTCACCAAGGTGTGGCTTTAGAGACTACATAACATAAATGCATTGATCTCTAGGGACTCCATTTGTGTCAAACAACCATGGTGGTTAGAAAGGCCAGAGAGCCCCTAGAATATGCAACTGCCACATGGAGATGGGAGAACCTGCAGTGTGACAGAAGCAGTTGCATCACCACACCCAACTAGAGTGTGTGTGGGTCATCAAGGTGTGGCTTTTGAGACTACATAAGACAAATGCATTAATCTGTAGGGAATCCATTTGTGTCAAACAACCATGGTGGTTAGAAAAGCCCCGAGAGCCCCTAGAATATGCAACTGCCACATGGAGATGGTGAACCTGCAGTGTGACAGAAACAGTTTCATCACCACACCCAACTAGAGTGTGTGTGGGTCATCAAGGTGTGGCTTTTGAGTCTACATAAAACAGATGAATTGATCTGTAGGGACTCCATTTGTGTCAATCAACCATGGTGCTTAGAAAGCCCAGAGAGCCCCTAGAATATGCAACTCCCACATGGAGATGGGAGAACCTGCAGTGTGACAGAAGAAGTTGTATCACCACATTCAACTGGAGTGTGTGTGGGTCATCAAGGTGTGGCTTTTGAGAGTACATAACACAGATGCATTGATCTGTAGGGACACCATTTGTGTCAAACAACCATGGTGGTCAGAAAGCCCAGAGAGCCCCTAGAATAAGCAACTGCCACATGGAGATGGGTGAACCTGCAGCTTGACAGAAGCAGTTGCATCACCACCACCCAATTGGAGTGTGTGTGACTACATAAAACAAATGCATTGATCTCTAGGGACTCCATTTGTGTCAAAAAACCATGGTGGTTAGAAAGCCCAGAGAGCCCCTAGAATATGCAACTGCCACATGGAGACGGGTTAACCTGCAGTGTGACAGAAGCAGTTGCATCACCACAGTCAACTGGAGTTTGTGTGGCTCATCAAGGTGTGGCTTTTGAGACTACATAACATAGATGCATCGATCTATTGGGACTCCATTTGTGTGAAACAACCATGGTGCTTAGAATGCCCAGAGAGCCCCTAGAATATGCAACTGCCACATGGAGATGGTGAACCTGAAGTGTGACAGAAGAAGTTGCATCACCACACCCAACTGGAGTGTGTGTGGGTCACCAAGGTGTGGATTTTGAGACTACATAACACAAATGCATTAATATCTAGGGACTCCATTTGTGTCAAACAACCATGGTGGTCAGAAAAGCCCATAGAGCCCCTAGAATATGCAACTGCCACATGGAGATGGTGAACCTACAGTGTGACAAAAGCAGTTTCATCACCACACCCAACTGGAGTGTGTGTGGGTCATCAAGGTGTGGCTTTTGAGACTCCATAACACAAATGCATTGATCTCTAGGGACTCAATTTGTCTCAAATAGCCATGGTGGTCAGAAAGCCCAGAGAGCCCCTAGAATATGCAACTGCCCCATGGAGATTGGTGAACCTGCAGTGTGATAGAAGCAATTGCATCACCACACCTAACTGGAGTGTCCGTGGGTCATCAAGGTGTGGATTTTGAGACTACATAACACAGATGCATTGATCTGTAGGGACTCCATTTGTGTCATAGAACCATGTTGGACAGAAAGCCTAGAGAGCCCCTAGAATATGCCACTGCCACATGGATATGGCAAACCTGCAGTGTGATAGAAGCAGTTGCATCACCACACCCAACTGGAGTGTGTGTGGGTCATCAAGGTGTGGCTTTTGCAGATGGATTAATCTGTAGGGACTCCATTTGTGTCAAACAACCATGGTGGTCAAAAAGCCAAGAGAGCCCCTAGAATATGCAACTGCCCCATGGAGATGGGTGAACCTGCTGTGTGACAGAAGCAATTGCATCACCACACTCAACTGGAGTGTGTGTGGGTCATCAAGGTGTGGCTTTTGAGACTACATAACACATATGCATTCATCTCTAGGGACTCTATTTGTTTCAAACAACCATGGTTGTCAAAAAGCCTAGAGCGCCCCTAGAATATGCAACTGCCACATGGAGATGGTTGAACCTGCAGTGTGACAAAAGCAGTTGAATCACCACACCCAACTAGAGTGTGCGTGGGTCATCAAGGTGTGGCTTGTGAGACTACATAACATAGATGCATTGATCTCTACGGACTCCATTTGTGTCAAACAACCATGGTGCTTAGAAAGCCTAGAGAGCCCCTAGAATATGCAACTGCCACATGGAGATGGGTGAACCTGCAGTGTGACAGAAGCAGTTGCATCACCACATTCAACTAGAGTGTGTGTGGGTCATCAAGGTGTGGCTTTTGAGAGTACATAAGACAAATGCATTGATCTTTAGGGACTCCATTTGTGTCAAACAACCATGGTGGTTAGAAAGCCCAGAGAGCCCCTAGAATATGCAACTGCCACATGGAGACAGGTGAACCTGCAGTGTGACAGAAGCAGTTGCATCACCACATTGAACTGGAGTTTGTGTGGCTCATCAAGGTGTGGCTTTTGAGACTACATAACACAGATGCATTGATCTATTGGGACTCCATTTGTGTGAAACAACCATGGTGGTTAGAAAGTCCAGAGAGCCCTAGAATATGCAACTGCCACATGGAGATGGTGAACCTGAAGTGTGACAGAAGCAGTTGCATCACCACACCCAACTGGAGTGTGTGTGGGTCACCAAGGTGTGGATTTTGAGACTAAATAACATAGATGCATTGATCTCTAGGGACTCCATTTGTGTAAAACAACCATGGTGGTCAGAAAGCCTAGAGAGCCCCTAAAATATGCAACTGCCACATGGAGATGGGTGAACCTGCAGTGTGACAGAAGAAGTTGCATCACCACATTCAACTCGAGTGTGTGTGGGTCATCAAGGTGTGGCTTTTGAGACTACCTAACACAGCTGCATTGATCTGTAGGGACTCCATTTGTGTGAAACAACCATGGTGGTTAGAAAAGCCAGAGAGCCCCTAGAATATGCAAATACCACATGGAGATGGTGAACCTGATGTGTGACGGAAGCAGTTGCATCACCACACCCAACTAGAGTGTTTGTGGGTCATCAAGGTGTGGCTTTTGAGACTACATAACACAGATGCATTGATCTCTAGGGACTCCATTTGTGTCAAACAACCATGGTTGTCAGAAAGCCCAGAGAGCCCCTAGAATATGCAACTGCCACATGGAGATGGGTGAACCTGCAGGGTGATAGAAGCAGTTGCATCGCCACACCCAACTGGAGTGTGTGTGGGTCATCAAGGTGTGGCTTTTGAGACTACATAACATAGATGCATTGATCTCTAGGGACTCCATTTGTGTCAAACAACCATGGTGGTCAGAAAGCCCAGAGAGCCCCTAGAATATGCAACTGCCCCATGGAGATGGGTGAACCTGCAGTGTGACAAAAGCTGTTGCATCACCACACCCAACTAGAGTGTGTGTGGGTCATCAAGGTGTGGCTTTTGAGACTACATAACACAGATGCATTGATCTCTAGGGAATCCATTTGTGTTAAACAACCATGGTGGTCAGAAAGCCCAGAGAACCCCTAGAATATGCAACTGCCACATGGAGATGGCTGAACCTGCAGTGTGATAGAAGCAGTTGCATCACCACATTCAACTGGAGTGTGTGTGGGTCATCAAGGTGTGGCTTTTGAGACTACGTAACACAGATACATTGATATGTATGGACTGCATTTGTGTCAAACGACCATGGTGGTCAGAAAGCCTAGAGAGCCCCTAGAATATGCAACTGCCACATGGAGATGGTGAACCTGCAGTGTGACAGAAGTAGTTGCATCACCACACCCAACTGGAGTGTGTGTGGGTCATCAAGGTGTGGCTTTTGAGACTCCATAACGCAGATGCACTGATCTGTAGGGACTCCATTTGTTACAAATAACCATGGTGGTCAGAAAGCCCAGAGAGCCCCTAGAATATGCAACTGCCACATGGAGATGGGTGAACCTGTAGTGTGACAAAAGCAGTTGCAACACCACACCCAATTGGAGTGTGTGTGGGTCATCAAGGTGTGGCTTTTGAGACTACATAACACCCATACATTGATCTCTAGTGACTCCATTATTGTCAAACAACCATGGTGGCCAGAAATCCCAGAGAGCCCCTAGAATATGCAACTGCCACATGGAGATGGGTGAACCTGCAGTGTGATAGAAGCAGTTGCATCACCACACCCAACTGGAGTGTGTGTGGATCATGAAGGTGTGCCTTTTGAGACTACATAACACAAATGCATCGATCTATAATAAAACTGAAAAATCCACTGTGGCAAATAATAAAATCACCCATGTGGGACCCACTCGTCATGCTGCTGCTCTGTTAACCCTCCATAATCCCCACCACTTCGCACACATTCGCTCTACTCGGCCACCACCAAATCCCCTCCCTCCCCGGCGACCACCAAATCCCCCCTCCTCCGTGACGGCGGCGGCATCGGCGGCTCTAGGCTCACGGGTAAGGTCCTCGAACTATGTCCATGCATCTCTACTACTGCGTGTCTGTGTTCGATCTAGGTCAACACGTCTGTGCTCTAGGTCACCGGCGACGGGTCTAGGCCCCATGTAAACACTTGATCTTGGTCTAGGCCCCAGGTAGGCACTCTACTAGGTATAGGCCCCAGGTAAACACATGATCTAGGTCTAGGCCCCATGTAGGATGAACTGTGAGGATTGTAGGTTATGCGGCATTAAGGCTAGGGATATACATGCGCAGGTTCTAAAATTGTTCCTACTAGCACTAACTGTACACATCGCATCCCCGTTCTATCATAGAAATAGTCGTCCTCGGACTTCTTAATGATCTTTAGATGGACCAAAATGTGCTGAACCCCGAAAATTTGGAATTTATTGCACAAAACATCATGGCAACCGTACTGAGAAATTGCAAGCGCCGACACAATGTTCCATCTTATGACGAGGTGAAGCAACCTGTAGCCAAGAAAGCTGAGAAACCGGGGGACCTTACTAGAGGTTAGAGTCATTGACATTGCTTTAATTTACAGTCATTCTTATGCCGCTACAGATTACTTTCTAATATATTCTTTCTAGGTCCATCGATGAAGGGCGGGGAGGACTTCGACGATTACTACATGTTTGGAAACACATGGAATTAACTTTAAACCAAGCTACGTATCTTAGAGCAATTTCAGGACAGAAGCCACCTATACCGCACTATGTGTGCAAGATGAAAAAGTCAATTGTCATCCATGGGAAGGCCAAGATGGTAAACTTCTGAGATTTGACTCTTTAAGGGCGTGTTTGTTTCAAAGGAATAAATCCTACAAAATTCCTATGCATAACTTTCCTACACTACAATCCTATAGGATTTTCAAACAAGAGGTGAGACCTCTTGGAAAGATTCCTACGTGTTTATCACAACTATGACATATACCTAAACCCTATAAAATTACTTGTGTTTTTCCTGCGGTGCATTTTTCAAACAACTTATCTTACCGATTCTTGCATTTTTCATTCCTGTAGGATGCTTACTATCAGGTCATTCTATTCCTGCACTTTTCCTATCCCAGTGTTCTACAAATCCTTTGAACCAAACGAGCCCTAAATCTACTTATGCACATTGAACTATACATCAACAACTAACTTTATTCTTCACATCCAGTACTTTTCAGCTAGGTACAGCAATGCCCACCTCAACAGGTATCTGCCATTGGAGATTCCTGTCATAGTCGTAGATCATGTAGGACGTTAGCATGTTTAGTTCATCCAAGGAAGGAATGATGTTTCCCAAATGGCAAGAAACTGGTCAAAGGTTGTCGAGGCTGCTCGAATCAAAAAAGGGGATTTGATCGTCTTCACCTTCTTTGAGGAGCTCATGTCTGGCTTCATGTGTCATGTAGGTCGCGTGAAATGTGGGCACATAGTACCTGGTTATGCGGGTTGGCTTCATGTGAACTCGTAGTCGGTTTGGAACTGAATGTGAACTTGCAGGTCGTGTACCTGGTTTGGAAGTCTTTGTGATTCTAGTTCTCTAGTTGGTTTGGAACTATATGTCCACCATTTTCTCTATATATTTGTAAGATTGTGTTCTATCTCCATGTTGCTATGTGTTGTGTTCATTGTTGTTGTAGTTTCCTGTACTTTCACATTTTGCTTCTTCGTGTGATCGACAACATGTGTATAAGATGTGGGCTCCCCGGATTAACCATCCGAGAAATCCCTGTTATGCATATATCCATGTTCCCATGATCAGTGAGCCGTGGAACATAACCGACAAGTATCATTACAACATCCGAAACATAGCGAATATACAAGACTTACATAAATGCCATTATGGCTCTACCATATTTAGCAGCAGAACTTCATCACACGCAGAGCCCAGTCGTGCCTCAACCTACAGGCGACCGACTGAGAAGACGGCCTAGCTCGCTGGACGTCACCTTAATCTTCCGATGTCGAACCTCTGAAAGCCTGACCAAGTAAATATCCACGGACAATGCCGTGAGTACTTTGGAATGTACTCGCAAACCACCAAGATAAGTTAATTAAGGGAATGCAATTCTGGCTATGGCGAGATAGCTCTATCTAGGGTTGTTTTTGAAAAGCCTAGACTATCTCTTGTAGTTATGGCATCTCCATATCTTTGTTGAAAAAGAGTTTTGAAACATGCCTCTATTTCATAAATCAAGATATTCCCATATCTTTGTTAAAAACCTTTTGAAAACCGTTTGGAGTAAAAGCCCTTTTCAAACCTCTTTGACCACCCCGGGGTCAAAGCAAAACTTTAAACTTGGGTTCCCTCAGAACCTCCATACTTTCAACCATTTTTCTGAAACAACCACCATTTGGGTACTCCTAGCCAACACATTTCGAACCGTCCTTGACCGTGGACACGGCTATTCGAATAGATTATACTCTGCAGAGTTTGTGCACTTTCCCCACAAGAATCAATACATCCGCCAGGATAAAACCACGGCCCACTACCCCGGTAGATGGGGGTCCAGATAATCAAACCTAACCTTTTGCTTGTTGACCCTAGCAAAGGCTGCTTTTCCTTTTATGTTTGTTCTCCCCGACAACGAGTATGTAGCTCCCAGCCATAGTCCTGCCTTCCGTACACGCGTATACCCAAACCGCAGGTTGGCGTATAGCTTAACTTGGTGAATCCACTTCCTTCCATACCAGCTAAGTCATACCATCTGCGGGAGGAGCCAAGTCATTAGTGCAGTATTTATAAAACAAGACATGCAGATAATAATGCAATTTATAAAGGATATACAAAACGGGTAATAAAAAGAGTAGGACAAGTATTGGAATTCGGGAATGGTGGCTTGCCTGTGATCAGCAATAAGTCCCTAGACTTCCTTAGATGACCAAGAATACCCAATAAATAATAATAAGGAGTCCGTTTCTTCTCGTCGTCAAACAATCACACTATCACCATCATCGAGTATACATGCAAGCAGGCAATATCACAATCAATACAGGGCATATAGGCATCAAACCATACAGAAAACAAACATAAGGAATAATACTTAACTTGGTAGGTTTGGGAGAAGTTGGATATTATTAATGGAATTACTAGATTGCCATGGAGGTGTTTTTCCCTTAGAAGATAGTTGTCAAAGCTATTTACGAAGAACTTGGATTGGGTGTCTGAGATCTGTAGGATGCCAATGTGTAAAAATGATATCCTCAGATAGGTCTTGGCAAAACAAGACCAACACAAGTGGTTCCACTAGATTATCAATTTCCTAGATTTAGTTATGCTTTTTATAGTGGGATAAACTCTAGTTTGAGGAATTAATTCACCAGAATTTATCTGGAGTCCCAAAAATTATTTCATTGGGTGGTTACATAGTAATTGATGTACTTGTTCACTGAGAGTTAAA
This sequence comes from Avena sativa, assembly GCA_916181665.1. NCBI lineage: Eukaryota > Viridiplantae > Streptophyta > Magnoliopsida > Poales > Poaceae > Avena > Avena sativa. The sequence continues at coordinate 329,317,910 of OV702289.1, forward strand.
ATCAAGTCCAAATAATTACTAGAATGCCCTCAGGAAATTCTCAAAGGCAGTTCTGTGGTGTTTTTGTCCTTTTTACCAAATTAATTCTACAGAAGGTCTTGAGTTGATTCAAAGGGCATGCGGTAGGCATTTAGAATACCTTTCTGTAGGAATTGGATTCACTATTTTTGGAGTTTTCAAACTCCTGGAGTGATTTATTTAGTGAAAAAGGGGTACACTAAATGGTTTAATTCACTACAATTCCAACAGAGCTCAATAATATCTGAGCTGCTGGGGTTTGATAGATTTTGATAAGGCACATCCATGTGAGTTGGAATTAGATCAATACCTCATTTGGTTTGACCTAGAGAAATTTTCTAAGGCAGATAATGGATGTTTTTGTTATTTTTGCCAAAGGCTGACCTTAGTTCACCTTGACCTGAGATAAAAGCTAGATGGAAGGTCTATGAATATGCTTTCAAAAGAACTTGCTTTCATCCATGTTGGAGATGCGTAGGTCACTGAGGAATTTATTCTAGTGGAAAGTACACCTTTCTGCAGATTAATTTCCAGCAATTAAGGGAAATTAATTTTGACCAGGTGTTGCTTCTGCATGTTTAAGAAAACATCTGAGGACTATCAGAAATTTAGATCCTGGCATTTGGATCTTGTTTACATTTTGAAACAGATTTAATTTAACTGGTACATTTCTTGATCTGGAATTTTAAAAGAAAAAGAAAATGGCAAACGGGTAACTAGGCTGGATCTAGGGTGTACTGGGCCACGCAGAGGCATGACGGAGCAGCTGGGCCGGCCCACCCAGTGGGGCGACACGCGGGAGGCCACGCTTGAACCTAGCAAGCGGGGCCTGGCTGTCAGCGGCTGTAGGCGGCGAAGGGGGTAATGGCGCATGAGGGCCGTTGGATTTATACGGATCTGACGGCGGGGCGTCGTTCTCTCTAGCAAACAGAGCCCGTGGAGGCAGAAACCCTAGGGACGACGGGGCTCGCCGGGGAGCTTACCAGGGGCTCGAGAGGCGACGAGGAGTAGCGGAGATGAAGTGGTGCTTGACGGCGAGCAGATCGAGGGGTGGCACGGTCGGGTTCATGCCTGGGAAGGAGCTCACGCGGAGACGACCGAGGGTTACCTCGTCGGGGCTCGCCGGAGAGGTCAGAGGAGGCGGCCCTGGGCCAAAACACGCACAGGGTTAGACACAGGAGGATGAGGGGGTCACGGTAGAGTGACATGCAGAGGGAGAAACAGGGGGAGGAGGGAGCCTTGCTCGATCTTTGGGAGAGGCCGAGAGATCTCTCCCTCTTCTTCTCGGGTAGGACAAGGCAGGGGAGATGGAGTGGAGTGCAGGGGAGGTGAGTGAGGGGGGAGAGGGAGCAAATGAGCCAGTGAGGGGTGCTGGGGGTGGCCTCTGGCCTTTATACCGAGGGGGAGAGATCCATGGTGAAAATGTGTACTTTGGACATGGAGGAGGGGTAGTGCTAGCCTGTGATTGGCCTAGAGGACGGTGGGGAGGGGTGAGAGTGGGATTTGGTCGGGCAGAGAGCTAGGGAGGGAGTTGTGGTAATTAAATGGGGCATATCCTTGTAGGATATGGTTCTCTGTCTCTCTACTAATCCAAGGGTAAAAGGGGCAAGGGCTGGGGTGGAGCTACAGTGCTCATGACCAGGGAAGTATTGGTTGCTGGGGAGGAGGGCTTGACAAGCTTTGGGGAGGGCTTGGTCTTGGTTTAGCTCAAGTTTGTTTGTTTTTCAAAATTGTTGATCACAAGTGAGCTTGTGAAGGAGTTCAACGATTTGCGTTGGAAGAGATGGGGGAGATAGTACTGGTGGCTGCGAGGGTCAAGGTACACTCCTAGGATTTATTTGGGATTTTTATAAGGGGTTCTACTCCTTTTAAATCCATTTATTCAAAAAAGGGCAGAAGTAGGTTCTAGAAGATCATTTGATATAATTACATTGGACCAGGTAGGTTTCTGATGTGAGAAGGTCCCAAAAGTGAATACACACTTAGGGGAATTTTCCCAAGATTTATTGGGGCATAGAGGTATTTAAAACATTTATTTTTCCAATTCAGCCATTTAAGAAAATGGGCAAAAAGAAATAATAAGGTTCTTCAAAAATATTTATTTTTGAAGTGGGAAAATGGTGTATGATATGTGGACCTAATTTGAGCCAAGATTTAGGGCAGTGTTTTGGCAAAAACCAAACTTTCCTTTATGGAAGGAATTTTGGAGATTTTGTCTAATAAAGGGATTAAATAGATTTGGGGCCATAATAATTATGATAATATTTGCTAAATCTTGATGACCAAGGTAGATGATGTAGACAAGGTGTAGCAAGCATTTTCAACCTTGGGAAATGGAGATTCAACTTGAATGAGATGGAAAACTAGGAGTTGTGGATCTAGGGTGATGTTATTTCTATACCGCCAAAATGTTGTTGTATCTTGGAGCTCAGATCTCACCTTGATGTAAGGGATAGATGGATAGTTAGACCAGGTCATATAGATGATCATGGAAGAAGGAGTTTGGATTGGTTACATTTGTGGTGGTCTGGAAGTGATGGCAAACTTTGTGGAAAATAAGGCTGCCATACTAGATGAGGCATGATGCCTTATAAACCATGCTGGTTTAAGAAGAACAAAGATCCACTTGGAACAAGTGAAGTATATATTGATGGACCTATTTGATTATAACACAACCATGCAAATAGTTGGTCCATAGAAGGTTGGATGATGGTGTGAGCTTCTATCAAAGTAGGCATGATGACTAGATTTGCAGGAAAAGTTATTTTCTTGCCTGCAAAACCATCAAGAACAAGTAGGTGGGAGGATGATCTAACCAAGGGAAATAGTGGTCCTTGGTAGTACTTAGGATGGTTAACAAGGTGGTTCAGATGCATTTTCAAAAATGCACAAGGGTTGAGAAAGGGAGACATTCAAAAAGGTGATGTTGCAAATAGTTTTCCAGACTTAGCCAAATTTGGTAGATTTTGGGTTTTTGACTAGATTATGAGAGGGGATGTTTTTGAGGGTTTGCAAGGTACCAAAGCATAATAAAGTGGATTATATTGTAGTGTAGAGGGAGTAGGAGGGACCCATGCTTGATATTGGACTTCATTTACTTGGAATCTTCTAGAAGGGATCACTACAGAATTGATCTGGTTAAGGGTTTTAGATGATCACCTAGTATCTAGTGATTTGATCTTGCTTTGTATTCTTGCTTAGGGTGTGGTGATTTGGAAACCTCTTGATCCTAGTGATGAGCTCCTAGAGTGGCTCATACTACTTCCTAAGCAAACAAGTCAAACAGTAGATCAAGGCAACTCATGAGACAGCAGATCAAGGCAACTCATCTTATAACTAAGCAAATCCACTACTGGGGTTACCATCAAGCTTAGCTTGAGGTAAGGTTGCGGCATTTTGAAGAGGTTGGGGATGGAATAAGATGAGAGTCCTTGGTATCTCTACCAAGAGTAGAATTCAAATGCTTTGGAAAGAGGTTTTGGGAAAACTAGAGATAAGATTAGTTGAGGGTTCTGTCTTGAAAACATAAGGAGGTTATAGCTCTCCATAGTTTTGTCAATGGAAGCTACTAAACTAGTTTTGGTTACACAAGCATCTTGGCTCAGGTTTTGAAATGTCAGAACATTTGAGAATATGTAAAACGAGCAAGGATAGTTTTGTTAAATAGCTGTTGGTCAACTAGGGGTGAGGTAAGGAGTATCATAGGGTATACACTCACATGCACAAGTACAAACAAATGACAGGCAAACACTGCACCAATAAACAAGAATTTTTTTTGTTCCACCTGATTTTTGCATTCTGGACAACTAACCAGAGTTGCTGACATTGGGATGTTACATAAGAAATATGAAGTAGTGCTATGTTTGAAACATAGTTGTCTTGTCCAGCCGTTGTGGCTTTTAGTCAAAACATCAGTTTATTTATTGAAGGACTACTAATTTAGGACATTCTTATAAGAATGGCAAAGTAGTAGATCTATCGGAACAGACTCCGCTGGTCCAGTGGTTACGAACCCTCAACCAAAGATTGTGCTCGCGAGTTCGAACCCTGGTCAGGGTACTCTGTTTTTTATGCCATCTTTAATTTATACCAGATGGACCGACAGCTGGGCCCGGCTAACACTCTGAGAACAACCCGTTAAACTCTGCCATTCAAACTGAGCTGACAGGTGGGGTGCAGGCATAGATGGCCCAGTAGTCGAAAAAACAAATAGTCAACCAAAGGCCCTTGACGAATTCCATGACGATTTTATGTGGGACAAAATGCCGAACTGGGCTTCAGGGCCTCGGATGAAATCCGTGATGAATTTTTGTCGACAAAAACCTCAAACGTCATGGATACCCGGGCTGGAGTTCCTTCGAGTGCATCACGATGAATTGCCCTAGAACATCAGGCATCTATGACGGTTTTATGGCATGTCATGAATAAAACATCATGAATCGTCCAGATTCTTGTAGTGTAAATAAGAATGTGCCATTATTACATGTGATGATTGAGATGATGCTAGATCATCTAGTATAAGCCATTGTGTTCTAAATAGAAGTAGTTAAGTGTTGTTTGGTGATTGTGTACATTGTATGTATTTATAGCCACTAGTATCGACCCGGGGTACGACAAGGAGGAGTACTTCGAGGAAGAAGAAGAGAACTTCAACACCTGCAATGTTCAAGGCAAGCTAAAACTATGCAAGCTAGCAGTGCAAGCTAACTAATGCAAGATTCACTAGGCATGCTTAGTTATGCAACTTTGATTATTACCAATCCCAGTTTTACTTACAAGCTTTACATTTCCTTTTACTGAAGTTTCGTATCTAGTTAATGAATTGTGATTAGTGGAAAAGTAGGATGGATACCATCAAGATCATAGAACTAGTGTTGGATACTTATACTTGACTAGCACCCCCAATAGTGATATCCTCAATACTAGTGGCTAGTGTTAAGCTAAAACTTGATCACTTTAGATGGGAATACCTGGTGAAAATGATTATGAAAACCTTGGAATGATGATTCCTTCTATTGAAATGTTTTGACATGTGTTATGGAACACAATAGTTGGATGATGAAACTGAATGAGGCATGATCCGTGACTTTCATAAAAACTGATGGTTGGGTTCGGATGTGATATCATTCCAATTTTACCATACAACCACAATACCTAGTTGGGTAGGGCTTAACTGGAAGTTTATATGTATTAGTATGGGTTCCCTTGTGGAAGAGGCTGAGCTGAGGCTACCTCGTGAATGAATGTACACCTATGCAGTTCCTAGGATTGCAGTTGGCCATGGCTGGGAGGCCAAACTCATAGGGAAGGTATCTATACTAGGGTGTGTAATTGAAAGGTTAGGATTGATTATCCGCATACCAAGTATGATGATTCAGGGTTATCCCTGACGGATTATCGAATTTTGTGGTGAAAGTGTACCACCTCTGCAGAGTGTCAAACTATTCGAATAGATGCATCCGCGGTTATGGACAGTTGGAGTGGCCATACTGTTCCGTTTTCAGATGTTTTCGAAATAAATTGTGACTTGAAAGATGACCTTGACTTGGCCACAACAGAGTTGTGGATATAAAAACTAGGTTCCCACTTAAGTTATGTAGAGAACTAAATTAGGTCTTTACTCTTAAATTCCTTATGAAAAAATCAACCTAGCTTTTTGCAAACAAAACCAGAGCTTAAGATTCCTACTAGTTCTACCTTACTTATACTAGTGATAGTTTGCGAGTACTTAAAGAGTACTCATGGCTTTGTCCCTGGCTATTCCCATGGACAGACTATGAGGATAATTACCCATAAGATGGACAGCAAGAGGTCTATGATAACTAGGATTATCTCCCACCGTCAGCATTGCCTGTGACCATGAAGATGGAGCCTACTACATTTACTTTCCGCTTATTTGATTGTATTAAGACTGGATCATGAGATCCTTTATTTGTAAGACCTTTATTATGGTTTGTAATGGATGATGTACCATGGTACCAATTCTGTTATGTCTCGCAAAAATGGTAATCCTGGGATTGCGATGTACGTCATAAAAGGCATCTAGACTTAAAAATCCGGGTGTTGACAATCCATGTGGTTTATGGAAAGAACACACATGCAATGAATCTAGTGGTGGTTTATGAAAAGAACATGCATGCAATGAATCTAGTTGTGGTTCCATGTGGTTTATGAAAAGAACAAACATGCAATGACTCTAGTTGTGGTTTATGAAAAGTACACACATGCAATGACTCTAGTGGTGGTTTAGGAAAATAACACACATGCAATGTCTCTAGTCATGGTTTAGGAAAAGAACAAACATGCAATGACTCTAGTGGTGGTTTATTAAAAGGACACCCATGCATTGACACTAGTGGATCCATGTGGTTTAATGAAATAACACACGTGCAATGACACTAGTGGTGGTTTAGGAAAAGAACACACATGTAAAGAGATGCAATGACACTAGTGGATCCATGTGGTTTAGGAAAGGAATACACATGCAATAACATAGGTGGTGGTTAATGAAAAGAACACACATTCAAATGACTCTGGTGGATCCATGTGGTTTATGGAAGGAACACACATGAAATGACACTGGTGGTGGTTTATGAAAAGAACACACATGTAATGACTCTAGTTGTGGTTCCATGTGGTTTATGAAAAGAACAAACATGCAATGACTATAGTTGTGGTTTCTGAAAAGAACACACATGCTATGACTCTGGTGGATCCAAGTGGTTTATGAAAAGAACACACATCCAATGACACTAGTGGTGGTTTAATAAAATAACACACATGCAATGACACTAGTGGTGGTTTAGGAAAAGAACACACATGCAATGAATATAGTGGTGGTTTATGCAAAGAACACACATGCAATGACTCTAGTTGTGGTTCCATGTGGTTTATGAAAAGAACAAACATGCAGTGACTCTAGTTATGGTTTATAAAAAGTACACACATGCAATGACTCTAGTGGTGGTTTAGGAATAGAACACACATGCAATGCCACTAGTGGTGGTTCAGGAAAAGAACACACATGCAGATGACTCTGGTGGATCCATGGGGTTTATGGAAAGAACACACATGCATTCAATCTAGTGGTGGATTATGAAAAGAACACACATGCAATGACTCTAGTTGTGGTTCCATGTGGTTTATGAAAAGAACAAACATGCAATGACTCTAGATGTGGTGTATGAAAAGTACACACATGCAATGACTCTAGTGGTGGTTTAGGAAAAGAACACACATGCAATGACATTGGTGGATCCATGTGGTTTAGTAAAATAACACACATGCAATGACACTAGTGGTGGTTTAGGAAAAGAACAGACATGCAAAGACATGCAATCACACTGGTGGATCCATGTGGTTTAGGAAAGGAACACACATGCAATGAAACTGGTGGTGGTTAATGAAAAGAACACACATGCAAATGACTCTGGTGTATCCATGTGGTTTATGGCAAGAACACAGATGCAATGACACTGGTGGTGGTTTTTGAAAGGAACACACATGAAACGACTCTAGTTGTGGTTCCATGTGGTTTATGAAAAGAACAAACATGCAATGACTATAGTTGTGGTTTCTGAAAAGAACACACAGGCAATGACTCCGGTGGATCCAAGTGGTTTATGAAAAGAACACACATGCAATGACACTATTGGTGGTTTAGGAAAAGAACACAAATGTAATGACACTAGTGTTGGTTTAGGAAACGAACACACATGCAAATGACTCTAGTGGATCCATGTGGTTTATAGAAAGAACACACATGCAATGACACTGGTGGTGGTTTATGAAAGGAACACACATGCAACGACTCTAGTTGTGGTTCCATGTGGTTTATGAAAAGAAGCAACATGCAATGACTATAGTTGTGGTTTATGAAAAGTACACATATGCAGTGACTCTAGTGGTGGTTTAGGAAGAGAACACACATGCAATGACACTGGTGGATCCATGTGGTTTAGTAAAATAACACACATGCAATGACACTAGGGGTGGTTTAGGAAACGAACCCACATGCAATGTCTCTAGTTGTGGTTTACAAAAAGAACAAACATGCAACGACTCTAGTGGTGGTTTATAAAAAGGACACACATGCATTTACACTGGTGGATCCATGTGGTTAAGTAAAATAACACACATGCACTGACACTAGTGGTGATTTAGGAAAAGAACACACATGCAATGACATTGGTGGTGGTTAATGAAAAGAACACACATGCAAATGACTCTCGTGTATCCATGTGGTTTATGGCAAGAACACACATGCAATGACACTGGTTGTGGTTTATGAAAGGAACATACATGCAACCACTCTAGTTGTGGTTCCATGTGGTTTATGAAAAGAACAAACATGCAATGACTATAGTTGTGGTTTCTGAAAAGAACACACAGGCAATGACTCCGGTCGATCAAAGTGGTTTATGAAAAGGACACACATGCAATGCCACTATTGGTGGTTTAGGAAAACAACACACATGTAATGAAACTAGTGGTGGTTTAGGAAACGAACACACATGCAAATGACTCTGGTGGATCCATGTGGTTTATGGAAAGAACACACATGCAATGAATCTAGTGGTGGTTTATGAAATGAGCACACATGCAATAACTCTAGTTGTGATTCCATGTGGTTTATGAAAATAACAAACATGCAATGACTCTAGTTGTGGTTTATGAAAAGTACACACATGCAATGACTCTAGTGGTGGTTTACGAAAATAACACACATGTAATGACACTGGTGGATCCATGTGGTTTAGTAAAATAACACACATGCAATGACACTAGTGGTGGTTTAGGAAACGAACCCACATGTAATGTCTGTAGTTGTGGTTTACGAAAAGAACAAACTTGCAATGACTCTAGTGGTGGTTTATAAAAACAACACACATGCATTGACACTGGTGGATCCATGTGGTTTAGTAAAATAACACACATGCACTGACACTAGTGGTGGTTTAGGAATAGAACACACATGCAAAGATATTCAATGACACTGGTGGATCCATGTGGTTTAGGAAAGGAACACACATGCAATGACACTGGTGGTGGTTAATGAAAAGAACACACATGCAAATGACTAGTGGATTCATGTGGTTTATGGAAAGAACACACATGCAATGACACTGGTGGTGGTTTATGAAAGGATCACACATGTAACGACTCTAGTTGTGGTTCCATGTGGTTTATGAAAAGAACAAACATGCAATGACTATAGTTGTGGTTTCTAAAAAGAACACACATGCAATGACTCTAGTGGATCCAAGTGGTTTATGAAAAGAACACACATGCAATGACACTAGTGGTGGTTTTGGAAAACAACACACATGTAATGACACTATTGGTGGTTTAGGAAAAGAACACACATGCAAATGACTCTGGTGGATCCATGTGGTTTATGGAAAGAACACACATGCAATGATTCTAGTGGTGGTTTACAAAATGAACACACATGCAATGACTCAAGTTGTGGTTCCATGTGGTTTATGAAAAGAACAAACATGCAATGACTCTAGTTGTGGTTTATGAAAAGTACACACATGCAATGACTCTAGTGGTGGTTTAGGAAAAGAACACACATGCAATGACACTGGTGGATCCATATGGTTTAGTAAAATAACACACAAGCAATGACACTAGTGGTGCTTTAGGAAAAAAAACCACATGCAATGTCTCTAGTCATGGTCTAGGAAAAGAACAAACATGCAATGACTCTAGTGGTGGTTTATTAAAAGGACAGACATGCATTGACACTGGTGGATCCATGTGGTTTAGTGAAATAACACCCATGCAATGACACTAGTAGTGGTTTAAGAAAAGAACACACATGCAATGACACTAGTTGTGGTTTAGGAAAAGAACACACATGCAAAGACATGCAATGACACTAGTGGATCCATCTGGTTTAGGAAAGGAACACACATGCAATGACACTGATGGTGGTTAATGAAAAGAAAACACATGCAAATGACTCTGGTGGATCCATGTGGTTTTTGGACAGAACACACATGAAATGAATCTAGTGGTGGTTTATGAAAAGAACACACATGCAGTGACTCTAGTTGTGGTTCCATGTGGTTTATGAAAAGAACAAACGTGCAATGACTCTAGTTGTGGTTTATGGAAAGTACACACATGCAATGAATCTAGTGGTGGTTTAGGAAAAGAACACATATGCAATGACACTGGTGCATCCATGTGGTTTAGTAAAATAACACCCATGCAATGACACTAGTGGTGGTTTAGGAAAAGAACGCACATGCAATGTCTCTAGTTGTGCTTTAGGAAAGGAACAAACATGCAATGACTCTAGTGGTGGTTTATGAAAAGGACACACATGCATTGAGACTGGTGGATCCATGTGATTTAGTAAAATAACACACATGAGATCACACTAGTGGTGGTTTAGGAAAAGAACACACATGCAAAGACATGCAATGACATTGGTGGATACATGTGGTTTAGGAAAGGAACACACATGCAATGATACTGGTGGTGGTTAATGAAAAGAACACACATGCAAATGACTCTGGTGGATCCATGTGGTTTACGGAAAGAACACACATGCAATGACAGTGGTGGCGGTTTATGCAAGGAACACACATGCAATGACTCTAGTTGTCGTTCCATGTGGTTTATGAAAAGAACAAACATGCAATGACTATAATTGTGTTTTCTGAAAAGAACAGACATGCAATGAGTCTGGTGGATCCAAGTGGTTTATGAAAAGAACACATGCAATGACACTAATGGTGGTTTAGAAAAAGAACACATATATAAATGACTCTGGTGGATCCATGTGGTTTATGAAAAGGACACACATGCATTGAGACTGGTGGATCCATGTGATTTAGTAAAATAACACACATGACATGACACTAGTGGTGGTTTAGGAATAGAACGGACATGCAAAGACATGCAATAACACTGGTGGATCCATGTGGTTTAGTAAAGGAACACACATGCAATGACACTGGTGGTGGTTAATGAAAAGAACACACGTGCAAATGACTCTGGTGGATCCATGTGGTTTATGGAAAGGACACACATGCAATGACAGTGGTGGCGGTTTATGAAAGGAACACACATGCGATGACTCTAGTTTTGGTTCCATGTGGATTATGAAAAGAAGAAACATGCAATGACTATAGTTGTGGTTTCTGAAAAGAACACACATGCAATGACTCTGGTGGATCCAAGTTGTTTATGAAAAGAACACATGCAATGACACAAGTGGTGGTTTAGGAAAAGAACACACATGAAATGAGTGGTTTAGGAAAAGAACACACATGCAAAATACTCTGGTGGATCCATGTTGTTTTTGGAAAGAACACACATGCAATGAATCTAGTGGTGGTTTATGAAAAGAACACACATGCAATGACTCTAGTTTTGGTTCCATGTGGTTTATGAAAAGAACAAACATGCAATGACTCTAGTTGTGGTTTATGATAAGTACACACATGCAATGACTCTAGTGGTGGTTTAGGAAATGAACACACATGCAATGACACTGGTGGATCCATGTGGGTTAGTAGAATAACACACATGCAATGACACTAGTGGTGGTTTAGAAAAAAGAACACACATGCAATGTCTCTAGTTATGGTTTAGGAAAAGAACAAACATGCAATGACTCTAGTGGTTGTTTATGAAAAGGACACACTTGCATTGAGACTGGTGGATCCATGTGGTTTAGTAAAATAACACACATGCAATGACACTAGTGGTGGTTTAAGAAAAGAACACAGATGCAAAGACATGCAATGACACTGGTGGATCCATGTGGTTTAGGAAAGGAACACACATGCAATGACACTGGTGGTGGTTAATGAAAAGAACACACATGCAAATGACTCTAGTGGATCCATATGGTTTATGAAAACAACACACATGCAATTACACTGTTGGTGGTTTATAAAAGGAAAACACATGCAATGACTCTAGTTGTGGTTCCATGTGGTTTATGAAAAGAACAAACATGCAATGACTTCATTTTTGTTTTCTGAAAAAGAACACACATGCAATGGGTCTGGTGGATCCAAGTGGTTTGTGAAAAGAACACACATGCAATGACACTAAAGGTGGTTTAGGAAAAGAACACACATATAAATGACTCTGGTGGATCCATGTGGTTTATGAAAAGGACACACATGCATTGAGACTGGTGGATCCATGTGATTTAGTAAAATAACACACATGACATGACACTAGTGGTGGTTTAGGAAGAGAACGCACATGCAAAGACATGCAATCACACTGGTGGATCCATGTGGTTTAGTAAAGGAACACACATGCAATGACACTGGTGGTGGTTAATGAAAAGAACACACATGCAATGACTCTTGTTTTGGTTCCATGTGGTTTATGAAAAGAAGAAACATGCAATGACTATAGTTGTGGTTTCTGAAAAGAACACACATGCAATGACTCTGGTGGATCCAAGTTGTTTATGAAAAGAACACATGCAAAGACACAAGTGGTGGTTTAAGAAAAGAACACACATGCAATGACTGGTTTAGGAAAAGAACACACATGCAAGATCCTCTAGTGGATCCATGTTGTTTTTGGAAAGAACACACATGCAATGAATCTAGTGGTGGTTTATGAAAATAACACACATGCAATGACTCTAGTTTTGGTTCCATGTGGTTTATGAAAAGAACAAACATGCAATGACTCTAGTTGTGGTTTATGATAAGTACACACATGCAATGACCCTGGTGGTAGTTTAGGAAATGAACACACATGCAATGACACTGGTGGATCCATGTGGGTTAGTAGAATAACACACATGCAATGACACTAGTGGTGGTTTAGGAAAAAAGAACACACATGCAATGTCTCTAGTTATGGTTTAGGAAAAGAACAAACATGTAATGACTCTAGCGGTGGTTTATGAAAAGGACACACATGCATTGAGACTGGTGGATCCATGTGGTTTAGTAAAATAACACACATGCAATGACACTAGTGGTGGTTTAAGAAAATAACCCAGATGCAAAGACATGTAATGACACTGGTGGATCCATGTGGTTTAGGAAAGGAACACACATCTAGTGACACTGGTGGTGGTTAATGAAAAGAACATACATGCAAATGACTGTGGTGGATCCATATTGTTTATGAAAATAACACACATGCAATGACACTGGTGGTGGTTTATGAAAGGAAAACACATGCAATGACTCTAGTTGTGGTTCCATGTGGTTTATGAAAAGAACAAACATGCAATGACTACAGTTGTGTTTTCTAAAAAGAACACACATGCAATGGGTCTGGTGGATCCAAGTGGTGTGAAAATAACACACATGCAATGACACTAATGGTGGTGTAGGAAAAGAACACACATGAATATGACTCTGGTGGATCCATGTGGTTTATGAAAAGGACACGCATGCATTGAGGCTGGTGGATCCATGTGATTTAGTAAAATAACACACATGAGATGATACTAGTGGTGGTTTAGGAAAAGAACACACATACAAAGACATGCAATGACACTGGTGGATCCATGTGGTTTAGGAAAGGAACACACACGCAACGACACTGGTGGTGGTTAATGAGAAGAACACACGTGCAAATGACTTTGGTGGATCCAAGTGGTTTACGGAAAGAACACACATGCAATGAAGTGGTGGCGGTTTATGAAAGGAACACACATGCAATGACTCTAGTTATGGTTCCATGTGGTTTATGAAAAGAACAAACATGCAATGACTATAGTTGTGGTTTCTGAAAAGAACACACATGCAATGACTCTGGTGATCCAAGTGGTTTACGAAAAGAACACATGCAATGACACGAGTGGTGGTTTAGGAAAAGAACACACATGCAATGACTAGTTTAGGAAAAGAACACACATGCAAATGACTCTGGTGGATCCATGTGGTTTTTGGAAAAAACACACATGCAATGAATCTAGTGCTGGTTTATGAAAAGAACACACATGTAATGACTCTAGTTTTTGTTCCATGTGGTTTATGAAAAGAACAAACATGCAATGACTCTAGTTGTGGTTTATGATAAGTACACACATGCAATGACTCTAGTGGTGGTTTAGGAAATGAACACACATGCAATGACAGTGGTGGATCCATGTGGGTTAGTAGAATAACACACATGCAATGACACTAGTGGTGGTTTAGGAAAAAAGAACACACATGCAATGTCTCTAGTTGTGGTTTAGGAAAAGAACAAACATGCAATGACTCTAGTGGTGGTTTATGAAAAGGACACACATGCATTGAGACTGGTGGATCCATGTGGTTTAGTAAAATAACACACATGCAATGACACTAGTGGTGGTTTAAGAAAAGAACCCAGATGCAAAGACATGTAATGACACTGGTGGATCCATGTGGTTTAGGAAAGGAACACACATCTAGTGACACTGGTGGTGGTTAATGAAAAGAACATACATGCAAATCACTCTGGGGGATCCATATTTTTTATGAAAAGAACACACATGCAATGACACTGGTGGTGGTTTATGAAAGGAAAACACATGCAATGACTCTAGTTGTGGTTCTATGTGGTTTATGAAAAGAACAAACATGCAATGACTATAGCTTTGTTTTCTGAAACGAACACACATGCAATGGGTCTGGTGGATCCAAGTGGTTTGTGCAAATAACACACATGCAATGACACTAATGGTTGTTTAGGAAAAGAACACACATACAGATGACTCTGGTGGATCCATGTGGTTTATGAAAAGGACACACATGCATTGAGACTGGTGGATCCATGAGATTTAGTAAAATAACACACATGAGATGAGACTAGTGGTGGTTTAGGAAAAGAACACACATGCAAAGACATGCCATGACACTGGTGGATCCATGTGGTTTAGGAAAGGAACACACATGCAACGACACTGGTGGTGGTTAATGAAAAGAACACATGTGCAAATGACTTTGGTGGAGCCAAGTGGTTTACGGAAAGAACACACATGCAATGACAGTGGTGGCGGTTTATGAAAGGAACAGACATGCAATGACTCTAGTTGTGGTTCCATGTGGTTTATGAAAAGAACAAATATGCAATGACTAAAGTTGTGGTTTCTGCAAAGAACACACATGCAATGACTCTGGTGATCCAAGTGGTTTACGAAAAGAACACATGCAATGACACAAGTGGTGGTTTAGGAAAAGAACACACATGCAAATGACTCTGGTGTATCCATGTGGTTTTTGGAAAGAACACACATGCAATGAATCTAGTGGTGGTTTATGAAAAGAACACACATGCAATGACTCTAGTTTTTGTTCCATGTGGTTTATGAAAATAACAAACATGCAATGATTCTAGTTGTGGTTTATGATAAGTACACACAAGCAATGACTCTAGTGGTGGTTTAGGAAATGAACACACATGCAATGACACTGGTGGATCCATGTGGGTTAGTAGAATAACACACATGCAATGACACTAGTGGTGGTTTAGGAAAAAAGAACACACATGCAATGTCTCTAGTTGTGGTTTAGGAAAAGAACAAACATGCAATGACTCTAGTGGTGGTTTATGAAAAGGACACACATGCATTGAGACTGGTGGATCCATGTGGTTTAGTAAAATAACACACATGCAATGACACTAGTGGTGGTTTAAGAAAAGAACCCAGATGCAAAGACATGTAATGACACTGGTGGATCCATGTGGTTTAGGAAAGGAACACACATCCAGTGATACTGGTGGTGGTTAATGAAAAGAACATACATGCAAATGACTCTGGTGGATCCATATTGTTTATGAAAAGAACACACATGGAATGACACTGGTGGTGGTTTATGAAAGGAAAACACATGCAATGACTCTAGTTGTGGTTCCATGTGGTTTACGAAAAGAACAAACATGCAATGACTATAGTTGAGTTTTCTAAAAAGGACACACATGCAATGGGTCTGGTGGATCCAAGTGGTTTGTGAAAATAACACACATGCAATGACACTAATGGTGGTTTAGGAAAAGAACACACATACAAATGACTCTGGTGGATCCATGTGGATTATGAAAAGCACAAACATGCAATGACTACAGTTGTGTTTTCTGAAAAGAACAAACATGCAATGGGTCTGGTGGATCCAAGTGGTTTGTGAAAATAACACACATGCAATGACACTAATGGTAGTTTAGGAAAAGAACACACATACAAATAACTCTGGTGGATCCATGTGGTTTATGAAAAGGACACGCATGCATTGAGACTCGTGGATCCATGTGATTTAGTAAAATAACACACATGAGATGAGACTAGTGGTGGTTTAGGAATAGAACACACATGCAAAGACATGCAATGACACTGGTGGATCCATGTGGTTTAGGAAAGGAACACACATGCAACGACACTGGTGGTGGTTAATGAAAAGAACACACGTGCAAATGACTCTGGTGGATCCAAGTGGTTTACGAAAAGAACACACATGCAATGACAGTGGTGGCGGTTTATGAAAGGAACACAGATACAATGACTCTAGTTGTGGTTCCATGTGGTTTATGAAAAGAACAAACATGCAATGACTATAGTTGTGGTTTCTGAAAAGAACACACATGCAATGACTCTGGTGATCCAAGTTGTTTACGAAAAGAACACATGCAATGACACTAGTGGTGGTTTAGGAAAAGAACACACATGCAATGATTAGTTTAGGAAAAGAACACACATGCAAATGACTCTGGTGGATCCATGTGGTGTTTGGAAAGAACACAGATGCAATGAATCTAGTGGTGGTTTATGAAAAGACACACATGCAATGACTCTAGTTTTTGTTCCATGTGGTTTATGAAAAGAACGAACATGCAATGACTCTAGTTGTGGTTTATGAAAAGTACACACATGCAATGACTTTAGTGGTGGTTTAGGAAAAGAACACACATGCAATGACACTTGTGGATCCATGTGGTTTAGTAAAATAACCCACATCCAATGACACTAGTGGTGGCCTAGGAAAACAACACACATGCAATGTCTAGTTGTGGGTTAGGAAAAGAACAAACATGCAATGACTCTAGTGGAGGTTTATGAAAAGGACACACATGCATTGAGACTGGTGGATCCATGTGGTTTACTAAAATAACACACATGCAATGACACTAGTGGAGGTTTAAGAAAAGAACCTAGATGCAAAGACATGCATATTAATAACTTACATGAAATTGTGAATCCATTGATATATTATATGCTATTTTTCGACACACAAATATTTTTATATGATTTTTGCAAGATTAATACATTTTCTGTTTTATTTATTCAATTTCTGATAATACAGGGGAATATTCTCGGAATATACCGCTGACTGTGCACCGCTGACTGGGCTCGACACGTAGCGCGATTGTACTGGCTGGTACTCCTTCGCCAGGTCAATCCAATCTGGGGCATCCAACCTCAATTGGACGGCTGGGAAGCCAAGCTTCTGAGCTCACCTTCGCTGGCGGCGACAGACGGCGGTGGCGGCTCAGATGGTGAGGGTGACGGTGGCACGGCAGTCTCCGGCGATGTTGAGTGTGTCCATGAGATGCGAACAAGGATGGGGATCCTTCTTGGGGTATTCTCCTGGCTCCTCTCCTCCTGGTTCAACGGCGAGCAACGGATGGAGGGCTCGGGCTCGGTTTAACTCCGACGAGCAATTCTCGGTGATCTGGTGCTCCTGCGGACAAAGGATTGGGTCAGCACGAGGCGGTATGGCGAGAGGAGGCAGACAGAGGGACAAAGGAGGCGGAGAGGTGCTCCGGGCGACGAGTTGGAGTTCGTACTGTGATGGTGGACGACGGCGGATCGGGACCCTCCGATGCGGCGGCTAGGGTTTGGAAAGATCCAAAAAACCGAGGAAAGATGCGGGAGGGAGTTTATTTATAGGGGAAGAAGAATCGGAGGCGGGGCAACATAATTCGAGCGGAATCAGGCGATTTCTCCGGTGGCAGTTGAGTTTGCATCAGGGCCGAACAAGTGGAGAGGATGACGACTAGGACCCACTGGTCGGTGAGAGAGAGGAGGGGAGCTGGCTGAGCTGCGAGATTGGTTCCCTGGTGGGCTTCTACTGGCCTATCCTTAGGCCGTTATGCGGGCGTGCGGGCGATGGTTAGGTGCTAGGCCGACAAGCTGTTGCGTGCTGCGCGCGGTGGAACAGAGGAGGGGGAAGGGGCGTCGGGCAGGGCCGGTTCGGTCTGTTAGGTTAGTCTGTCTTTTTCTTTTTCCTTTATCCTTTTTATTTTCTAATTTCTCTTTCTTTTATATCTTTTTCACATTAACTCCAACTGAATTGATTATTCTTTCTAAATTTTTATAAAAATATGTAGATCATCTTAGGACCATTAATATAGTGATTTGACTATTTAGAAGTAATGGATTTGTAAATCCTTATTTAATCTCTTCTAGGAGTATTATGACAAATCAATTAAGGGTTTTCGAAATAGGTTTTTTAGTACTTTGGAGGTTTTTGTAATATCTTGGGTTTGGTCTTATTTAATACCATGATGCTATGCCATATGTCAATCACTCAAACACAAATACTTTTATGCCTTTTTGCCAAATAGGACTACTTAGGCATTATCAAAAAGATATAGGATTTTATGCAATTGGTCATATATGGCTACTATGCAAAATTTATAAATAGCTCTCAGAGTTCTATTATTATCAATCAAATCTAATGACTTCAATGCAAACAATACCACACAATGTATACAGATAACATTTTCACCTATAGTGCATAAATGCATCACACTAAAACCCAAATAAAATGACGAAGTCATATTATCTTCTCTCTTATGAAACTAGTGTTGAAAATCATTTAAAAGATTCCACAAATCCAAGAAATGAATTTAAAGTCAAAATGAGCATATTGAAATAGCAATCCACCATAATTTTGGGAAAGTCATCTTATTCCCTCTCTTTAATCATTTATAAGAATGGTTGGATATCCAAAGAATCCAATGGTTGAAAAGAATTGCATTCAAGTTGGATAGTCATGTTTATCCAATCTGATACAAATTTATGAACTTAAGGTTGAAGGGAAAACAAATCAAAAGTTTCTTTTCTTTGAGAAATTTCAACAAAGTCAAACAATTCAATCAACTTATTTTATTTACTTCATATTCCAAAATTAGGAGAATTTTTGGATGTGACAAACTACCACCCTTAAAAGGAATCTTGTTCTGAGATTCGGGAAGCTAGAAAGAAAGCAAGGTTCGGGATCCATTGGGGTGCTACCACCCTTAAAAGGAAATTGACTAGATTGCTTTTTGAGGGTTCATTTTGCTCGTATTAATTCTCATTTAGACATTTATTAGCACAACGATCCTTGCACATTATGAATTGCATGATCGCTAGATTGTACGCAACACTACATGAATTAGCGAAGCACTCATGGTGGTCAACTAGGATATGTTTCCTTCACAATACCCATCCAACAAGCTTTAGGGTTCATCCTTGCCGTATATTATTACGGTTAGCAAAACAAAATGCTTTTGTAAAGGTGCAAAATCATACCATTCTAAGGTCTAGGCTTAACGCCGACTCTTTGCTAAGGTTTAAAGGCACTCGAGATTCGCAAAGCCAACATTACAAGAGCGAATAATAAGAGTATTTGGTATGGGGGCCAATCCATCCCGCACTCAAACTATTACTTTGCATGAGGATAGGCGAATCACGTTTTCTATCACTCGGGCATCCTCACTTTCCTTGTAGAAGTTTCCATGGGAACAAACCAAGGCTTAGTGTAGACTCCCATGTATTCAATCACAAGGCTACTACAAAAAATAGTTTATCGATACTTTAACACCTCCAGGTTGCGTAATCTACTACATGACATCACTTGCAACACTTCATACTTCCATATCTTTTATTGCATTAGACGAACTATTCTTCTCCATTGGTGTGTTATGTTGTAAAACCTTCGGTTTATCCTTCTAAATATTTTCAACACATTGTTTTAGCTCCAAGGGTTTAAGATAGGGAAGAATAGATACTAGGGGAAAGAAACTATTAAGGAAGTAATCCTACCCATGCCCATACAACAACAATCATACAAGCATACAACCAAGCAATCAACACACAAGCAAACACTTGCATAACAACATTACAGGGTCTAAACTTAGAAGTATATAACCATAAAGTATTTTAAAAACGTTGGGAACAAGATTAAGGTAAAATAGAGCAACATATAAGCATTAGACAGAATCTGCCAAAACAGTACAGCAGGTTTCACGAATTTTTATGACCGACTTAAACTCGTCAAGAATTTTAGCTAATTTTTTTGCAGGTACTACACGTAATTACGCTCCAGATCCTAAAATATGAGCTTAAACCGAGTTACCAGCAAGAAATAAAAAATCATGCGGCTAAACTAGTCAGGCAGTAATCTTACGAATTTCAATGAATTGACACCATTAATCTAATCTAAAAACCTCACGAAAATTCCAGAAACTTTAGAGTTTCAAAACAACAGATCCAAAACAAGGTATCACACAATATAGTTCAATACAACCAAGCAAAAAACTAATATTGTCATACCACATAAGTTGGTAAGATCAATATTCAAACACAATAACTATGATCTCCTAAAGAGATAAAATGTGGTGGTCCAGGTCTACTCAAGCTTGGTGATACATTCATTTGTGTCTTCTTATTTGTTATATACTTATGGGACAACTATCATATAGGGATTTTCTTTATAGAATACTCCTAATAGTGTTTTCCAATTCATATAGTCTTAATGGTAGGCCATCTCTTCTACTAGTCAAATGAATGGACATCTATAGGTTTTGAACAAGAAGAGATTTCTGGAAAAGATAGACAAAGATTATAAGAACTTTAATAAGTAGAAAATATGATAGTTCTCCTAATAGAGGTCTCCTATCTCTAATCCATTTCTAAGGTCACGAACCTACAGTCAACGCAAAGCTCTAATACCATCTGAAGCGATCCAACCCGTTATAGATTGGATCTTGTGTTTACTATGCTAGTCCCTTGGATCGATTAGCTAGCACACACAGTTTCGATGAAGAAAAGAGTATCAATGCATCACATTTTACAACGATTGATCCAAGAATATAAATATTACAAAGTTGCATAGCTCACAACTAGCTCAAATAACATAGTTCAACAAGTAAACAAATAATAAAGGCTCCAACACACCACAGGCAACACGCTGAGCGGAGATTCGCAACCTAAACGTAAACCTTACTCGTCGTCAAGTAACCTGCAACATGAAAAGTTGCAGCCATGAATGGTCAATACATTTGAATTGTATTGGGAAGATGTCACTATTATGTGAACACAATTGGCAACCTATCATATACATGTACACTTTGGCTAGTGGAGTTTAGGCTCATTTGCATAAAAGCGATATAACTTTTCTCCTACTTTTAAAATACATCTCTTTCCTTAAAACAATTCTTCTAAGGACATAACAGCATAAACCCATGTAGAAACAAGACGGTTTAGTCATCTGATCCTAAACCCATGTTCACCCATCAAGTTTTATTAGAGAAATTGGAATGAATGAGACTTTTCAACTGCGTCAAGAGAAGTTACTCATAATTGTCCATTACCGGGGACACGGCTAATCGATTAGATTTAGATCTTCTGCAGAAGTTGTACACTTTACCCACATGACACAATCTTGTCTTGTCGCCACCATTGGCCACTGGATTAGTACACACCAATTGGTATACCAGCAGATTCAAGAATGTGAAGAAGTCTTTCTATAGAAGTCCTCCCAATACACAATGCTAGCACGTCTAATAGGCACCAATGCAAGGATATAACCTCCAATAAATAATTCTAATTAACCTGAAGAGGTACCAGTGCAAAGGGTCTTCCTCTATGGAATTAACTAAGCTAGATCCCATATTAGCATGTGGCTGTACACGGAAGCCACTAATCAAGACCGTTTATTATCTCTTTGAATCCTGGGTGGCAATCCCCACCATCATCCACACTCGATGACCCAATAAATGCCATTCCACCCAGGTGATTTATTGATTAAGTAGTTTTCATTTAAGAAAAAACATAACTTTCTCATACACATATGTATCATGAAAACCACCCACGTAACTAATAGCATTGCTAAGCAATCTATAATACGATGGCTATCAAGGAATCAACTAGAGAACCTATGACAATTCTATTGGATACTCACACCATAGCATAGCATATAAGTAAAACATTTCCAATACATGCAAAGCTACTGAATTCTAAATGCATAATAAAACAATAGGAGATTTATGATAGTGACACTTCCTTTAGTTTTAGTTCTCGATCACACAATCATCATAATCGCAATAATCGAACTCCGGACAATCTATTCACCCAAAAGATAATTGCAATCAATCATACAGTAACACAAATCCACAAGGCAATATGCATGCATGCTAGAAAAGAGAAACGAGTTCAAAAGCTATTCATAGGAATTTTCTATTAAACAAATAGGCTTTTAATAGGTATTAATAGAGTCTGAATACTTTTAGTACAAAATTGTTTCATAAAAATTTGCAAACCATGCTACTGTATAGGCAATGTTTATAGCTTTCATTTGCCACTGGTTTCATTTAAAATGATTTATAGAATATAAGTTATAGCCAAAATACTTAATTAAGAGATTTAATCATAGATAGTTATTTTATACTATGAAAAAATCAAATAATTGTATAGTGTCATAGATTACAATTTTATGAATCCATAGAAATCAAATTTGCCAAATTTGGAATTGTTGATATTTTTCTATGAATTAAATACCATTAAATAGATTTAAATACTCCATAAACTATTATTTTAGCAAGGTGAAAATTTTATTGCATGATAATTTTGTACTTCCTTTTCTAAATCCAGGGATATAGAATTTGTATTTTTCGGATCTGTAATGTATTTTCTATTAATTAATTACTCTCAAAAAGTATTAAACCAATTAAACAATTACGACAATTACTTACAGTAAAAGTCAGATACAATTACATATTAATAACTTACAGGAAATTCTGAATCCATTGATATATTATATGCTATTTTTCTACATAAAGATATTTTTATATGATTTTTGCAAGATCAATACATTTTTTGTTTTATTTATTCATTTTCTAATAATACAGGGGAATATTCCCAGAATATACCGCTGACTGGGCTCGACACGCGACACGATCGTACTGGCCGGTACTCCTTCGCCAGGTCAATCCAATCTAGGGCGTCCAACCTCAATCGTACGGCTGGGAAGCGAAGCTTCCAAGCTCACTTTCGTTGGCGGCGACGGACGGCGGTGGCGGCTCAGATGGTGAGGGTGACGGCGGCAAGGTGGTCTCCGGCGATGTTGAGTGTGTCCACGAGATGCGGACAAGGATGGGGATCCTTCCGGGGGTATTCTCCTAGATCCTCTCCTCCTGGTTCAATGGCGAGGATCGGCTAGAGTGCTCGGGCTCGGTTTAACTCCGACGAGCGATTCCTAGTGATCTGGTGCTCCTGTGGACAAAGGATTGGGACAGCGCAAAGCGGTATTGTGAGGGGAGGTGGATAGAGGGAAAAGGAGGCGGAGGGGCGCTACGGATGACGAGTTGGAGTTCGTACTATGACGGCGGACGACGGCGGATCAGGACCCTCCGATACAGCAGCTAGGGTTTGGAAAGAGCGAAAAAAACAGGGGAAAGATGTG
Source organism: Avena sativa (assembly GCA_916181665.1). NCBI lineage: Eukaryota > Viridiplantae > Streptophyta > Magnoliopsida > Poales > Poaceae > Avena > Avena sativa. The sequence continues at coordinate 329,341,567 of OV702289.1, forward strand.
GGAGGGAGTTTATTTATAGGGGAAGAAGAATTGGAGGCGGGGCGACGTAATTCGAGTAGAATCGGGCGATTTCTCCAGTGGCAGTTCAGTTCGCGTCAGGGACGAACTAGTGGAGAGGATGACGACTCCTACCGACTTGTCGATGAGAGAGAGGAGGGCGAGCGGGCTAAACTGCGAGATTGGTTCCCTGGTGGGCTTCTGCTTGGCTGTCCTGAGGCCGTTATGTGGGCGTGTGGGCGATGGTTAGGTGCTAGGCCGACAAGCTCCTGCGTGCTACGCGCGGCGGAACAGAGGAGGGGGAAGGGGCGCCGGGCTGGGCCGGTTCGGTCCGTTAGGTTAGTCTGTCTTTTTCTTTTTCCTTTATCCTTTTTATTTTCTGACTTCTCTTTCTTTTATATCTTTTTCACATTAACTCCAATTGAATTGATTATTCTTACTAAATTTTTATAAAAATTTGGAAATCATCTTAGGATCATTAATATAGTGATTTGACTATTTTAGAAGTAATGGATTTGTAAATCCTTATTTAATCTCTTATAGGAGTATTATGACAAATCAATTAATGGTTTTCAAAATAGGTTTTTTAGTACTTTGGAGGTTTTTGTAATATCTTGGGTTTGGTCTTATTTAATACCATGATCCTATGCCATATGTCAATCACTCAAAGACAAATACTTTTATGCCTTTTTGCCAAATAGGGTTACTTAGGCATTATCAAAAAGATATAGGATTTTATGCAATTGGCCATATATGGCTACTATGCAAAATTTATAAATAGCTCTCAGAGTTCTATTATTATCAATCAAATTTAATGAATTCAATGCAAATAATACCACACAATGTATACAAATAATATTTTCACCTATAGTGCATAAATGCATCACACTAAAACCCAAATAAAATGAAGAAGTCATATTATCTTCTCTCTTATGAAACTAGTGTTCAAAATCATTTAAAACATTCCACAAATCCAAGAAATGAATTTAAATTCAAAATGAACATATTGAAATAGCAATCCACCATAATTTTGGGAAAGTCATTTTATTCCCTCTCTTTAATCATTTATAAGAATGGTTGGATATCTAAAGAATCCAATGGTTGAAAAGAATTGCATTCAAGTTGGATAGTCATGTTTATCCAATCTCATACAAATTTATGAACTTAAGGTTGAAGGGAAAACAAATCAAAAGTTTCTTTTCTTTGTGAAATTTCAGCAAAGTCAAAAAATTCAATCAACTTATTTTCTTTACTTCACATTCCAAAATTAGGATAATTTTTGGATGTGACATGCATTGACACTAGTGGTGGTTTAGGAAAATAACACACGTGCAAATGACTCTAGTATATCCATGTGGTTTATCGAAAGAACACCAATCCAATGAATCTAGTGGTGGTTTATGAAAAGAACACACATGCAATGACTCTAGTTGTGGTTCCATGTGGTTTATGAAAAGAACACACATGCAATGACTCTAGTTGTGGTTTATGAAAAGTACACACATGCAATGACTCTAGTGGTGGTTTAGGAAAATAACACACATGCAATGACACTAGTCGATCCATGTGGTTTAGTAAAATAACACACATGCAATGACACTAGTGGTGGTTTAGGAATAGAACCGACATCCAATGTCTCTAGTTGTGGTTTAGGAAAAGAACAAACATGCAATGACTCTAGTGGTGGTTTATGAAAAGGACACACATGCATTGACACTGGTGGATCCATGTGGTTTAGTAAAATAACACACATGTAATGACACTAGTGGTGGTTTAGGAAAAGAACGCACATGCAATGTCTCTAGTTGTGGTTTAGGAAAGGAACAAACATGAAATGACTCTAGTGGTGGTTTATGAAAAGGACACACAGGCATTGAGACTGGTGGATCCATGTGGTTTAGTAAAATAACACACATGAGATGACACTAGTGGTGGTTTAGGAAAAGAACACACATGCAAAGACATGCAATGACACTGGTGGATCCATGTGGTTTAGGAAAGGAACACACATGCAATTCCACTGGTGGTGGTTAATGAAAAGAACAAACGTGCAAATGACTCTGGTGGATCCATGTGGTTTATGGAAAGAACCCACATGCAATGACAGTGGTGGCGGTTTATGAAAGGAACACAGATGCAATGACTCTAGTTGTGGTTCCATGTGGTTGATGAAAAGAACAAACATGCAATGACTATAGTTGTGGTATGTGAAAAGAACACACATGCAATGACTCTGGTGGATCCAAGTGGTTTGTGAAAAGAACACATGCAATGACACAAGTGGTGGTTTAGGAAAAGAACACACATGCAATGACTGGTTTAGGAAAAGAACACAGATGCAAATGACTATGGTGGATCCATGTGGTTTTCGGAAAGAACAGACATGCAATGAATCTAGTGGTGGTTTATGAAAAGAAAACACATGCAATGACTCTAGTTTTGGTTCCATGTGGTTTATAAAAAGAAAAAACATGCAATGACTCTAGTTCTGGTTTATGAAAAGTACACACATGCAATGACTCTAGTGGTGGTTTAGGAAAAGAACACACATGCAATGACAATAGTGGTGGTTTAAGAAAAGAACACACATGCAAAGACATGCAATGACACTGGTGGATCCATGTGGTTTAGGAAAGTAACACATATGCAATGACACTGGTGGTGGCTAATGAAAAGAACACACATGCCAATGACCCTGGTGGATCCATATGGTTTATGAAAAGAACACACATGCAATGACATTGGTGGTGCTTTATGAAAGGAAAACACATGCAATAACTCTAGTTGTGGCTCCATGTGGTTTATGAAAAGAACAAACATGCAATGACTATAGTTGTGTTTTCTGAAAAGAACACACATGCAATGACTCTGGTGGATCCAAGTGGTTTATGAAAAGAACACACATGCAATGACACTAATGGTGGTTTAGGAAAAGAACACACATACAAATGACTCTAGTGGATCCATGTGGTTTATGGAAAGAACACACATGCAATGAATCTAGTGGTGGCTTATGAAAAGAACACACATGCTATGACTCTAGTTGTGGTTCCATGTGGTTTATGAAAAGAACAAATATGCAATGACTCTATTTGCAGTTTATGAAAATTACACACATGCAATGACTCTAGTGGTGGTTTAGGAAAAGAACACACATGCAATAACACTAGTGGTGGTTTAGGAAAATAACACACATGCAATGACACTAGTGGTGGTTTAGGAAAATAACACACATGCAAATGACTCTAGTGGATCCATGTGGTTTATGGAAAGAACACAAATGCAATGAATCTAGTGGTGGTTTATGAAAATAACACACATGCAATGACTCTAGTTGTGGTTTAGGAAAGGAACAAACATGAAATGACTCTAGTGGTGGTTTATGAAAAGGACACACATGCATTGAGACTGGTGGATCCATGTGGTTTAGTAAAATAACACACATGAGATGACACTAGTGGTGGTTTAGGAAAAGAACACACATGCAAAGACATGCAATGACACTAGTGGATCCATGTGGTTTAGGAAAGGAACACACATGCAATGACACTGGTGGTGGTTAATGAAAAGAACAAACGTGCAAATGACTCTGGTGGATCCATGTGGTTTATGGAAAGAACCCACATGCAATGACAGTGGTGGTGGTTTATGAAAGAAACACACATGCAATGACTCTAGTTGTGGTTCCATGTAGTTGATGAAATGAACAACCATGCAATGACTATAGTTGTCGTTTCTGAAAAGAACACACATGCAATGACTCTGGTGGATCCAAGTGGTTTGTGAAAAGAACACATGCAATGACACAAGTGGTGGTTTAGGAAAAGAACACACATGTAATGACTGGTTTAGGAAAAGAACACACATGCAAATGACTCTGGTGGATCCATGTGGTTTTTGGAAAGAACACACATGCGATGAATCTAGTGGTGGTTTATGAAAAGAACACACATGCAATGACTCTAGTTTTGGTTCCATGTGGTTTATAAAAAGAACAAACATGCAATGACTCTAGTTCTAGTTTATGAAAAGTACACACATGCAATGACTCTAGTGGTGGTTTAGGAAAAGAACACACATGCAATGACAGTAGTGGTGGTTTAAGAAAAGAACACGCATACAAAGACATGCAATGACACTGGTGGATCCATGTGGTTTAGGAAAGTAACACACATGCAATGACACTGGTGGTGGCTAATGAAAAGAACACACATGCAATGACATTGGTGGTGGTTTATGAAAGGAAAACGCATGCAATGACTCTAGTTGTGGTTCCAGGTGGTTTAGAAAAGAACAAACATGCAATGACTATAGTTGTGTTTTCTGAAAAGAACACACATGCAACGACTCTGGTGGATCCAAGTGGTTTATGAAAAGAACACACATGCAATGACACTAATGGTGGTTTAGGAAAAGAACACACATACAAATGACTCTAGTGGATCCATGTGGTTTATGGAAAGAACACACATGCAATGAATCTAGTGGTGGTTTATGAAAAGAACACACATGCTATGACTCTAGTTGTGGTTCCATGTGGTTTATGAAAAGAACAAACATGCAATGACTCTAGTTGCGGTTTATGAAAATTACACACATGCAATGACTCTAGTGGTGGTTTAGGAAAAGAACACACATGCAATGACACTAGTGGTGGTTTAGGAAAATAACACACATGCAATGACACTAGTGGTGGTTAAGGAAAATAACACACATGCAAATGACTAGTGGATCCATGTGGTTTTTGCAAACAACACAAATGCAATGAATCTAGTGGTGGTTTATGAAAATAACACACATGCAATGACTCTATTTGTGGTTTAGGAAAGGAACAAACATGAAATGACTCTAGTGGTGGTTTATGAAAAGGACACACATGCATTGAGACTTGTGGATCCATGTGGTTTAGTAAAATAACACACATGAGATGACACTAGTGGTGGTTTAGGAAAAGAACACAAATGCAAAGACATGCAATGACACTAGTGGATCCATGTGGTTTAGGAAAGGAACACACATGCAATGACACGGGTGGTGGTTAATGAAAAGAACAAACGTGCAAATGACTCTGGTGGATCCATGTGGTTTATGGAAAAACCCACATGCAATGACCGTGGTGGTGGTTTATGAAAGGAACACACATGCAATGACTCTAGTTAAGGTTCCATGTGGTTGATTAAACGAACAAACATGCAATGACTATAGTTGTCGTTTCTGGAAAGAACACAAATGCAATGACTCTGGTGGATTCAAGTGGTTTGTGAAAAGAACACATGCAATGACACAAGTGGTGGTTTAGGAAAAGAACACACATGCAATGACTGGTTTATGAAAAGAACACACATGCAAATGACTCTAGTGGATCCATGTGGTTTTTGGAAAGAACACACATGCATTGAATCTAGTGGTGGTTTATGAAAAGAACACACATGCAATGACTCTAGTTTTGGTTCGATGTGGTTTATAAAAAGAACAAACATGCAATGACTCTATTTCTGGTTTATGAAAAGTACACACATGCAATGACTCTAGTTGTGGTTTAGGAAAAGAACACACATGCAATGACAGTAGTGGTGGTTTAAGAAAAGAACACGCATACAAAGACATGCAATGACACTGGTGGATCCATGTGGTTTAGGAAAGTAACACTCATGCAATGACACTGGTGGTGGCTAATGAAAAGAACACACATGCAATGACATTGGTGGTGGTTTATGAAAGGAAAACACATGCAATGACTCTAGTTGTGGTTCCATGTGGTTTATGAAAAGAACAAACATGCAATGACTATAGTTGTGTTTTCTGAAAAGAACACACATGCAATGACTCTGGTGGATCCACGTGGTTTATGAAAAGAACACACATGCAATGACACTAATGGTGGTTTAGGAAAAGAACACACATACAAATGACTCTAGTGGACCCATGTGGTTTATGGAAAGAACACACATGCAATGAATCTAGTGGTGGTTTATAAAACGAACACACATCTTATGACTCTAGTTGTGGTTCCATATGGTTTATTAAAAGAACAAACATGCAATGACTCTAGTTGCGGTTTCTGAAAATTACAAACATGCAATGACTCTAGTGGTGGTTTAGGAAAAGAACACACATTCAATGACACTAGTGGTGGTTTAGGAAAATAACACACATGCAATGACACTAGTGGTGGTTTAGGAAAATAACACACATGCAAATGACTCTAGTGGATCCATGTGGTTTATGGAAAGAACACAAATGCAATGAATCTAGTGGTGGTTTATGAAAATAACACACATGCAATGACTCTAGTTGTGGTTCCATGTGGTTTATGAAAAGAACAAACAGGTAATGACTCTAGTTGTTGTTTATGAACGGTACACACATGCAATGACACTAGTGGTGGTTGAGGAAAAGAACACACATGCAATGATAGTGGTGGATCCATGTGGTTTAGTAAAATAACACACATGCAATGACACTAGTGGAGGTTTAGGAATAGAACACACATGCAAAGATATTCAATGACACTGGTGCATCCATGTGGTTTAGGAAAGGAACACACATGCAATGAATCTATTGGTGGTTTATGAAAATATAACACATGCAATGTCTCTAGTTGTGGTTTAGGAAAATAACAAACATGCAATGACTCTAGCAGTGGTTTATGAAAAGGACACACATGCATTGACACTTGTGGATCCTTGTGGTTTAGTAAAATAACACACATGTAATGACACTAGTGGTGGTTTTGGAAAAGAACACACATGCAAAGACATGCAATGACACTGGAGGATCAATGTGGTTTAGGAAAGGAACACACATGCAATGAGACTGATGGTGGTTAATGAAAAGAACACACATGCAAATGACTCTGGTGGATCCGTGTGGTTTTTGGAAATAACACACATGCAATGAATCTAGTGGTGGTTTATGAAAATAACACACATGCAATGACTCTAGTTGTGGTTCCATGTGGTTTATAAAAAGAACAAACATGCAATAACTCTAGTTGTGGTTTATGAAAAGTACACACATGCAATGACTCTAGTGGTGGTTTAGGAAATGAACACACATGCAATGACACTAGTGGATCCATGTGGTTTAGTAAAATAACACACATGCAATGACATTAGTGGTGGTTTAGGAAAAGAACACACATGCAATGTCTCTAGTTGTGGTTTAGGAAACGAACAAACATGCAATGACTCTAGTGGTGGTTTATGAAAAGGACACACATGCATTGATACTAGTGGATCCATGTGGTTTATAAAATAACACACATGAGATGACACTCGTGGTGGTTTAGGAAAAGAGCACACATGTAAAGACATGCAATGACACTGGTGGATCCATGTGGTTTAGGAAAGGAACACGGATGCAATGACACTTGTGATGGTTAATGAAAAGAACACACGTGCAAATGACTCTGGTGGATACATGTGGTTTACGGAAAGAACACACATGCAATGACAGTGGTGGCGTTTTATGAAAGGAACACACATGGAATGACTCTAGTTGTGGTTCCATGTGCTTTATGAAAAGAACAAACATGCAATGACTATAGTTGTGGTTTGTGAAAAGGACATACATGCAATGACTCTGGTGGATCCAAATGGTTTAGGAAAAGAACACACATGTAATGACACTAGTGGTGGTTTATGAAAGGAAAACACATGAATGACTCTAGTTGTGGTTCCATGTGGTTTATGAAAATAACAAACATGCAATGACTACAGTTGTGTTTTCTGGAAAAAAAACACATGTAATGACTCTGGTGGATCCAAGTGGTTTATGAAAAGAACACACATTCAATGACACTAATGTTGGTTTAGGAAAAGAACACACATACAAATGACTCTGGTGGATCCATGTGGTTTATGGAAAGAACACACATGCAGTGAATCTAGTGGTGCTTGATGAAAAGAACACACATGCTATGACTCTAGTTGTGGTTCCATGTGGTTTATGAAAAGAAAAAACATGCAATGACTCTAGTTGTGGTTTATGAAAAGTACACACATGCAATGACTCTAGTGGTGGTTTAGGAAAAGAACACACATGCAATGACACTAGTGTTGGTTTAGGAAAAGAACACACATGCAATGACACTAGTGGTGGTTTAGGAAAATAACACACATGCAAATGACTTTGGTGGATCCATGTGGTTTATGGAAAGAACACAAATGCAATAAATCTAGTGGTGGTTTATGAAAATAACACACATGCAATGACTCTAGTTGTGGTTCCATGTGGTTTATGAAAAGAACAAACATGCAATGACTCTAGTTGTAGTTTATGAAAAGTACACACATGCAATGAATCTAGTGGTGGTTTAGGAAAAGAACACACATGCAATGACACTGGTGGACCAATGTGGTTTAGTAAAATAACACACATGCAATGACACTAGTGGTGGTTTAGGAATAGAACCCACTTACGTGCTCGTCGTTCGACGTAGAGCTCATTGGGAACCCCAAGAGGAAGGTATGATGAGCACAGCAGCAAGTTTTCCCTCAGTTATGAAACCAAGGTTTAATCGAACCAGTAGGAGCAAGGAAACACCCCAAAGGTGTTACTAGCTGAGCTTTGGCAGGGCACACTACCGGTGCTAGTAGCAACGTGGAGACCTGCACAACACAACCACAAAACTTTGTCCCCAACTTGCGATGAGGTTGTCAATCTCACCGTGTTTTGCGGAAAACAAAGGATTAAACGTATCGAACGGAAAGAAGTAAAAGTTTGCAGAAAGTAAACACAACGAAATAAACAGTTGTAGATTGTATGTAAAGAAAAAGGACCGGGATCCATAGTTCACTAGAGGTGGCTCTCCTTAGATAGATAACATGCTGGGTGAACAAATTACAGCGGGGCAATTGACAAACACCGAGAAAGCAATACATGCATATACTAATCATATTGACTCCTTTGAGACTTGATTGGGAAATACAACATAATACATAGACCGCCATCCAACTGCATCTATGACTAATCATCCACCTTTAGCTTAGCGTCCGAACCCCCTCCAGTATTAAGTTGCAAGCAACAGATTATTGCTTTACGAACTGCATGTAAAGTAAACAATACGATTGTTCTATGAACAAAGGATTGTTGTTTTCTCCCTAGTAGCAACAACACATCTAGTACCTTAGAGATTTCTGTCACTTCCCCAGATTACCAGAGGCATGAACCCACTATCGAGCATAAATACTAACTCTTGGAGTTGCTAGCATCTACTTGGCCAAGATAGCTACTAACAATGGAAAGCATGCAAGATCACAAATAACAAAGACATGATAAAATCAATAATCAATCTAAAATAGCATCTCAATATCCATCGGATCCCCGCAAACACAACATGTATGGATTACAAATAGATGATCTTGATCATGAACAGAGCTCACAAGATCTAAACATAAAAGCACAAAGGAGGAGAACCAGCCATCTAGCTACTACATGGATCCGTAGTCCAAGGATGAACTACTCACGCATCACACCGGAGGCTTGCATGGTGATGAAGAAGGCCTCCAGGGTGAATTCCCCTCTCCGGCAGGGTGCCGGGAAGAGCTTTAGATCCCTCCCGATCTAGGGATGGAGATGACGGCGGCTACAGACTCTTTCGTGGATTTTTTACCAGGTACTTAGGGTTTTCGTACCGAGGGCAATATATAGGCAGAAGGAGAGGCCGAGGCGGTGCCAGGAGCGGCCACACCACCCCCTGGAGCGGGCCAGGCCTGGCCGCGCGGCCAGGTGGTGTGGTGGCCCCCAGGCCCTTCTCCGTCTCGTATTCTGGCACTTGATCCCTTCCGAAAAATAGGCACTTTGGCTTTTGTCCCGTCCAATTCCGAGAATATTCATTTTCTGACTTTCCTAGAACCAAAAACAGCACAAAAAAAGGCAGCTGGCACTGTGGCTCTTGTTAATAGGTTAGTCCAAGAAATCATATGAAAAGTACTCCAAAGTTGGAACAAAACACAATAAAGTGGATAAAACCAAGCATGGAACATCAAAAATTATAGATACATTTACAATGTATCAACATCCCCAAGCTTAACTCCTGCTCGTCCTCGAGTAGTTAAGTGATAAAAAAAGAATAATTTTTGAGGTGACATGCACCATCAAAGACTTTGATCAAAGTATTTGCAAAACATTCAAAGCTGGGATCATAGTACTTCAATCATAACATGAAAGACAAAGTTCTAGCAATAAGCAAAGAAACTATGATGCAACATGAAAAGGCACAAACAAAAGATTCATGAATAACAATGCTTTACAAGACGTTTGTTTGTTTCACATAAAGAAAACATAGCATAATAGTATTCAGCTTGTCCCTCAATAGAGTAGCAAATATAAATTCATAGGACACCTTCAAAGTTCATAAGAGTGACTAGATACAATAGTTTAAAACAAGCAATATCAAGTTATGCATCAATCAACTAGTCTTGGGACAATGCACATAGAACTAAGAATGGCCACTATGCTCTCAAAGTAAGTGCATAAAGATAGAAGGTGCAGACTCAATATAATGGTGGAAGAAAGGCCTTTGTAAAAGGAAGTAGGGATTCAAGTCTCATAAAGATCTTCCAAAAATTATGGTACTTATAGCTTTCAACTCTCATTTCCCCTATCATAAGCATCTTGAAGGTGATTAAGGTTAAAGTGACACAACTAAGAGGATATGCTTGACAAGTTATAAACCAAAATCTCATGCCCCTTACATACGAAGATCGATCCTCATGCTACTCAACTTCAGTCACGAGTAATCTCTTGTCATTGTAAGTATATGTGTATCATTAAGAACCACCAACAGGGTACCCCTTTCACATGATACGGGAGCTTTCCCATAATGAAAAATGATAAGGCAAGCAGACAATGAGCATCTTAGCGATATTTTTATTTGCTATTTGCATAGGTTTTTATTGAGGATGCTTCATAGAGTGCTCATTATGGTGATGCTGCAAGTTTCCACCATGATTAGGCATGGCTTAGGCTAGCGGCCCAGGCGTTTCTCTAACACACATACAAACTCCATGATCTTACAAGTTCCACTTTCATTTCACACCGCCGGGATCCGTAAGCAAAAGAACATGATATCAACGGGGTACAAAGTACAAGTGCAATGTTGAAAGCGTTCCCCATGAAACATGGTTCTGCTAATTTCAACTTATAAAGCGCAAGCATATATGCAACAAAGAAGGACCCAATGGTTCAAGTTTATTAGAGGCAAAAATTAAAGTGTGCCATCAAGTTCGTGAGAGCTTTAATCACTAGTTTTCTCAAAACAAGTTTAATTTGGAAGGTAAAAAAAAGCATGAATATACTTGGAATAGCATAAGATAGTAGGTAGGTATGGTGGACTCTTTGGAATAACTTGGTTTAGGGAGTTGGATGCATGAGTGGAACTCATACTTGGTTGTGGAGGCTAGCAAAAGACTGGGAGCGACAAACTAAGAGAGCAATAATGGTCATAATCATGCAGAGCGACAAAACATCATTGATCAAAGCATAAAGTGATACTACAAGTTGAAAACTAAAGGATCATAAAGGCTATGGTGACTTGAGATAGTCATAACATGGTGTGAGCATGCGCCAAGTCAACCCAAATAAAGCATCAAAGGAGAATACCACTATACTATGCTTTAATATGGTAAAACAACGCATGATTCATCCAAGGCACATTAAGCAATCTCAATTGTTTATAACAAGTAATGCTACAGCAAAGAATACTAAGCATAAAGCCAAAACAATATCAATCATGGCATGACAAAGCATAGGCCACAGTCAAAAACAAACTCTTTTTACCACATAAGCATGAACTTTCCTACTCTTTTCCAAACCAAACCAAACTATTTGCAAACCAATGTATGAAAGAGGGGGTCCAACCAATTTATTCAGAAAACTAAGCAAACCAAGCAAACTAAAAACCAAAACGAAAACGAAAAAGAAGACGCTCGAAGAACAACACAACTGTGCATGAAACAATAAAAATGAAGCGTTTGGAAGAAACCTGGGATTTTTATTGATGAAGAAGGGGATGCCTTGGGCATCCCCAAGCTTTGACACTTGTACTTCTTGGATATTTCTTGGGGTGACACGCGTGGCATCCCCAAGCTTGAGCTTTAGTCCATCCTTCATCTCATTACTCATTCCTTCCATACACCTAAAAATTTTCCTTCATACAAAACTTCACACAATCTTTATTAGCAACATTAGTGCACTCAAGATAAATAAGTCTTAAAGTTCAGTTCTAACACCAAATAAACTTCCATTAGAACACTAGATACTATATCACTTCCCTCGAAAATCTCAATTCCCCAAAAGAACTCAAAAAGGAACCCACAAGAAGCAAATGCAAAAAATGGCAGAAATCTGTCAAAACAGACCAGCAGGTAAAGACGAATTTTTTCAAAGACCTTCTGTTGCTCAAATAAAAAGGTGTTGAACTAATGAAAGTTATATAACAACCTGGGGCAGAAGCAAAAACAATTACAGCTCAATCCGACATATAGTGCTCTCTCATGAATTTTTACGGTGAAAGCACAAAAATCTGTTTCGGGACAGCAACTTTCCCAATCATTACTTCTCTCTCATTAGAGGTTACTCTTGGCACAAAAAGCAAATAAAAAGGATAATGAGAAGTTATTACAGAGGTAATAACTTCCAAGACTCATCTAAAACTTTTGGGTTATCTCCCAATAAGTACTTTTCTTTAACGCCTTTAAGTTAGGCATAAGAAGCAAAGAAAGAATCAAGTGTTCTCAAATGAAGAAGCATTAAAACCAACTTTCTTGCCCTTACCTCTCTTATTTTTATTCTTAACCTTTGGGAAAATAGGATTGTTTGGTGGAGAAGAAAGGTGCATGGTCCCCTTTCCCACATCTATTATTGCTCCAAGGAGTTCTAATAGGGACCTTCCAAGTGTAATTTGTCCTTTTCTTGCACATTCAATAACAAGATAATCAGTAGAAATCATTTTCCCAAGGATCTTTGTAAACACTCCTTCAGCTATTCCAATAGGTAATATGGTAACATTATTAGCAAGAGATATTTCTTTTCCCCCTTCAGTAATCCCCAAAGATTCAAAGATTCATATATATCTTTGGGCATAAGACAAAATTCAGACATGATATCGCAGCGGGTTGAAAAATTTCAGTGTTTATCTCAATCTTTATTGTAGGGAGCCAATTTGATGGTTCAGAATTTATTGGAACGTAATTGTGATGCTCCCTAAGCGTATTATAGCAATCTTTTAAGCTAGTAGTGCTAGTCTAAAGAGTGTTCAACCTAGCAAATATTTTTGCGAAAGAAATATCAGTTTGGCTAGGCATGTTGTAAGTGAGGATCAATTTCTTTATAGCATTAATAGCATCATCCTCATTACATTGGAGGAAATCTCCTTCCACAACAGCGTCTAAAGCATATCTATAGCAAAGAGCAATCCCAAGGTAAAAACTGCTAAGGAACAAGCTTTGAGTCATTTTAGGCTCAGTTTTTTCATGTAGATCAGAGATTCTAGACCAAGCTTCCTTAAAACTTTCCTCAATTCCTTGGTTAAAAGTGAAAATCATTTCCTTGGGTGACATAGTAATTAGATCAAGGCTAGACATGAAGGCAACTGAAGGTAGGAACTAATTTTTTTGTGTTTTTCAAATAAGAAAGAAAACAAGTAAACTAATTTTTGTGTGTGTTTTTTTAAAGAACAAAACAAGCAAACAAAGCAAAAAGAAAACTAAGCAAAACAAAAACAACAAAGTAAAGAGATTGGTTATGAGGGACTCCCCTTGTGAAGATGTCCTTGACTCCCCGGCAGCAGCACCAGAAAAGATCTTGATGTGCTCGTCGTTCGACGTAGAGCTCGTTGGGAACCCCAAGAGGAAGGTATGATGAGCACGGCAGCAAGTTTTCCCTCAGTTATGAAACCAAGGTTTAATCGAACCAGTAGGAGCAAGGAAACACCCCAAAGGTGTTACTAGCTGAGATTTGGCAGGGGGAACTACCGGTGCTAGTAGCAATGTGGAGACCTGCACAACACAACCACAGAACTTTGTCCCCAACTTGCGATGAGGTTGTCAATCTCACCGTGTTTTGCGGAAAACAAAGTATTAAACGTATCGAATGGAAAGAAGTAAAAGTTTGCAGAAAGTAAACACAAAGAAGTAAATTGTATGTAAAGAAAAAGGACCGGGATCCATAGTTCACTAGAGGTGGCTCTCCTTAGATAGATAACATGCTGGGTGAACAAATTATAGCGGGGCAATTGACAAACACCGAGAAAGCAATACATGCATATACTAATCATCTTGACTCCTTTAAGACTTGATTGGGCAATACAACATAATACATAGACCGCCATCCAACTGCATCTATGACTAATAATCCACCTTCAGGTTATCCTCCGACCCCCCTCCAGTATTAAGTTGCAAGCAACAGATTATTACGTTACGAACTGCATGTAAAGTAAATAATACGATTGTTCTATGAACAAAGGATTGTTGTTTTCTCCCTAGTAGCAACAGCACATCTAGTACCTTAGAGATTTCTGTCACTTCCCTAGATTACCAGAGGCATGAACACACTATCGACCATAAATTCTAACTCTTGGAGTTGCTAGCATCTACTTGGCCAAGATAGCTACTAACAACGGAAAGCATGCAAGAACACAAATAACAAAGACATGATAGAATCAATAATCAATCTGAAATAGCATCTCAATATCCATCGAATCCCCGCAAACACAACATGTATGGATTACAAATAGATGATCTTGATCATGAACGGAGCTCACAAGATCTAAACATGAAAGCACAACGGAGGAGAACCAGCCATATAGCTACTACATGGATCCGTAGTTCAAGGATGAACTACTCACGCATCACACCGGAGGCTTGCATGGTGATGAAGAAGGCCTCCAGGGTGAATTCCCCTCTCCGGCAGGGTGCCGGGAAGAGCTTCAGATCCCTCCCGGTCTAGGGATGGAGATGACGGCGGCTATAGACTCTTTCGTGGATTTTTGATCGGGTACTTAGGGTTTTCATCCCGAGGGCAATATATAGGCGGAAGGAGATGTCGAGGGGCTGCCGGGAGTTGCCACACCACCCCCTGGCGCGGGCCAGGCCTGGCCGCATGGCCAGGTGGTGTGGTGGCCCCCAGGCCCTTCTCCGTCTCGTATTCTGGCACTTGACCCCTTCCGAAAAAATAGGCACTTTGGCTTTTGTCCCATCCAATTCCAAGAATATTCATTTTCTGACTTTCCTGGAACCAAAAACAGCAGAAAACAGGCAGCTGGCACTGTCTCTCTTGTTAATAGGTTAGTCCAAGAAATCATATGAAAAGTACTCCAAAGTTGGAACAAAACACAAGAAAGTGGATAAAACCAAACATGGAACATCAAAAATTATAGATACATTTACAATGTATCACCCACATGCAATGTCTCTAGTTGTTGTTTAGGAAAAGGACAAACATGCAATGACTCTAGTGGTCGTTTATGAAAAGGACACACATGCATTGACACTGGTGGATCCATGTGGTTTAGTAAAATAACACACATGTACTGACACAAGTAGTGGTTTAGGAAAAGAACACACATGCAAAGACATGCAATGACACTGGTGGATCCATGTGGTTTAGGAAAGGAACACACATGCAATGACACTTATGGTGGTTAATGAAAAGAACACACGTGCAAATTACTTTGGTGGATCCATGTGGTTTACGGAAAGAACACACATGCAATGACAGTGGTGGCGGTTTATGAAAGGAACACACATGGAATGACTCTAGTTGTGGTTCCATGTGGTTTATGAAAAGAACAAGCATGCAATAACTATAGTTGTGGTTTGTGAAAAGAACACACATGCAATGCCTCTGGTGGATCCAAATGGTTTATGAAAAGAACACACATGTAATGACACTAGTGGTGGTTTATGAAAGGAAAACACATGCAATGACTCTAGTTGTGGTTCCATGTGGTTTATGAAAAGAACAAACATGCAATGACTACAGTTGTGTTTTCTGAAAAGAACACACATGCAATGACTCTGGTGGATCCAAGTGGTTTATGAAAGGAACACAAATGCAACGACTCTAGTTGTGGTTCCATGTGGTTTGTGAAAAGAACAACCATGCAATGACTCTAGTTGTGGTTTATGAAAAGTACACACATGCAATGAATCTAGTGGTGGTTTAGGAAAAGAACACACATGCAATGACATGCAATGACACTGGTGGATCCATGTGGTTTAGGAAAGGAACACACATGCAATGACACTGATGGTGGTTAATGAAAAGAACACACATGCAAATGACTCTGGTGGATCCATGTGGTTTTTGGAAAGAACACACATGCAATGAATCTAGTGGTGGTTTATGAAAATAATACACATGCAATGACTCTAGTTGTGGTTCCATGTGGTTTATGAAAAGAACAAACATGCAATGACTCTAGTTGTGGTTTATGAAAAGTACACACATGCAATGACTCTAGTGGTGGTTTAGGAAAGAACACACATGCAATGACACTAGTGGATCCATGTGGTTTAGTAAAATAACACACATGCAAGGACACTAGTGGTGGTTTAGGAAAAGAACAGAGATGCAATGTCTCTAGTTGTGGTTTAGGAAAGGAACAAACATGCAATGACTCTATTGGTGGTTTATGAAAAGGACACACATGCATTGAGACTGGTGGATCCATGTGGTTTATGGAAAGAACACACATCCAATGAATCTAGTTGTGGTTTATGAAAAGAACACAATGCTATCATTCTAGTTGTGGTTCCATGTGGTTTATGAAAAGAACAAACATGAAATGACTCTACTTGAGGTTTATGAAAATTACACACATGCAATCACACTAGTGGTGGTTTAGGAAAAAAACACATGGAATGACACTAGTGGTGGCTTAGGAAAATAACAAACATGCAATGACACTAGTGGTGGTTTAGGAAAATATCACACATGCAAATGACTCTAGTGGATCCATGTGGTTTATGGAAAGAACACAAATGCAATGAATCTAGTGGTGGTTTATTAAAAGAACACAGATGCAATGAGTCGAGTTGTGGTTCCATGTGGTTTATGAAAAGAACAAACATGTAATGACTCTAGTTGTGGTTTATGAAAAGTACACACATGCAATGACTCTAGTGGTGGTTTAGGAAAAGAACACAAATGCATTGATAGTGGTGGATCCATGTGGTTTAGTAAAATAACACACATGCAATGACACTAGTGGTGGTTAGGAATAGAACCCACATTGAATGTCTCTAGTTGTGGTTTAGGAAAAGGACAAACATGCAATGACTCTAGCGATGGTTTATGAAAAGGACACACATGCATTGACACTGGTGGATCCATGTGGTTTAGTAAAATAACACACATGTAATGACACTAGTGGTGGTTTTGGAAAAGAACACACATGCAAAGACATGTAATGACACTGGAGGATCAATGTGGTTTAGGAAAGGAACACACATGCAATGACTATAGTTGTGGTTTGTGAAAAGAACACACATGCAATGACTCTGGTGGATCCAAATGGTTTATGAAAAGAACACACATGTAATGACACTGGTGGTGGTTTATGAAAGGAAAACACATGCAATGACTCTAGTTGTGGTTCCATGTGGTTTATGAAAAGCACAAACATGCAATGACTACAGTTGTGTTTTCTGAAAAGAACACACATGCAATGACTCTGGTGGATCCAAGTGGTTTATGAAAAGAACACACATTCAATGACACTAATGGTGGTTTAGGAAAAGAACACGTATACAAATGACTCTGGTGGATCCATGTGGTTTATGGAAAGAACACACATGCAGTGAATCTAGTGGTGGTTGATGAAAAGAACACACATGATATGACTCTAGTTGTGGTTCCATGTGGTTTATGAAAAGAAAAAACATGCAATGACTCTAGTTGTGGTTTATGAAAAGTACACACATGCAATGACTCTAGTGCTAGTTTAGGAAAAGAACACACATGCAATGACACTATTGGTGGTTTAGGAAAAAAACACACATGCAATGACACTGGTGGTGGTTTAGGAAAATAACACACATGCAAATGACTTTGGTGCATCCATGTGGTTTATGGAAAGAACACAAATGCAATGAATCTAGTGGCGGTTTATGAAAATAACACACATGCAATGACTCTAGTTTTGGTTCTATGTGGTTTATGAAAAGAACAAACATGCAATGACTCTAGTTGTGGTTTATGAAAAGTACACACATGCAATGAATCTAGTGGTGGTTTAGGAAAAGAACACACATGCAATGACACTGGTGGATCCATGTGGTTTAGTAAAATAACACACATGCAATGACACTAGTGGTGGTTTAGGAATAGAACCCACATGCAATGACACGACTTTTAAAAAGATTTACCCTGCAGGTCTGCACAAATAGCAACACACAGTCGATCAACCTCGGAAAAACCAACTCAAAAGCCAACGAGGCCTTCACGACAAAGCAATCACAGGATTCATAAAATATTTCAGGGGGCCACCCTATTAAGCTACCCGCAACGAAGTTGGCCGACTCCGAGACGGACCCAAGGTTTGCGTCAATGGCTGTAAACGGCTGGGAACCCGAAAATGTGACTGGGCTTATCGATACCACGAAAAAACTCCGCATCCAAACCAGTACAGGTGCTCCACGCACAATCTTAATAAACAGTAACATGGCATAAGTACATGATAGTAAATAAAACCCCAAACTAGTTTGTGGCCCCAAGAAATAGAAATGAATCAAGCTCTAGCTCAGGGTGGTCCATAAGGCCTCCCGGATGTGGATAGTGCAAATAGTCAAGGAACAGGAATCAAGTACTCGGGGTCCTACAGGACACAAGTGAGCATGAAAAACCAAATAACAGATATTGCTCACCGGTGCCACTTTCATTAGTTATCCCATACTACTCAGGTTAAGTTGTTTAGGTACCTCGTTATCCATCAGACTCTCACATACCCTACACATGCTGTTCTACGACTCGCATGGCTCAAACAACTCCTGTAGTAATGGCTCATGGGATGGAGGAACAAGCTCGGTGGGGTTTAAAGTAAAGGCTCTACAGTACTTGGAATTCAATTTAATGCATTCACGACTCAATGATGCAAGAATAAGATAGAGGCAATAGGTACTATATGTATGCAAGCATGTGGTACTGCTTTCCTGGCAGCTCAGTTGAAGCGAGAGATGGATCTGGGTAGTACTCCTGGGATTCCTGATAATTCCCCTACTCGGCGTCTATTAGAAAGAAGAACCAAACAAACAAGGGCTAACATAAATAAAGTGCACAAGCATATAAATAAAATGCGACAAGCAAACAAGCATGCCATGATGAATGATGCACAAATTACATAGCATAACATAGCATGGAATGGGTGAGGTGTGGGGTACAAGAATAAAGCATTTTATTAAGTTATTAGTCATGGTTTGCTCCCATAACACTTGTTGTCCACTTAATATTTATATGATGCATGCTACAATTCATATCAAGGAATGTGTAGTTAGAAAGGGTTTGTCGCGCTGATCGATTTAGATATCTTATTTGTCAAATTTGGAGTTATAGAATTAAAGTTATTAATTAATTAAGAAAAGGCATTTTTATTGCAATTTAATCATCTCGAAAATTTAAAATAGTCAAACATCATTTTGGGTGCCATATTTGAAATCCTCACATTTTTCCGATTCAAAAACATATATTGTTTGTATTATTTGGATTTATTAATTAAAAGTTATTAATTTCTGGATATCAAACCTAAAAACAAATTCCTGGATTTATTTTTTATTAACAGAAAAGGTGATGGGACTTTTTGTACTGAAGCATAGCTAGCCGCAGACACAGACGTGTGGGCCAGGCGCTGAGTCAGCGCCAGCTGACATAGCAGACGTGGGAGGGATTTTTCTCACCGCGGTTGTGCTTAGCCACAGGGTATGACAGGTGGGACCGGATGCTGTGTGGGGCCACGCACGGGCTGGCGAGAGGAACAGCGACACGTGGCCGATCCGAGACCGCGAGTGAAGATTAGAAAAGGTGGGGGGCCTCTTTATTAAAGCGTCACCGGCGCTATGGCTGACTAGTGGGCAAGGGACAGACCGCGGGTGGAAAACACAAAAGCGCCATGGGTGAAGTGTAAAAGCTGCCGGCTGCTGCTCTCTCTGAATCTCTGACGAAAACAGAAAGCGCCACGAAAACAGCTAGCTGAAGCCAAGTTCGGAGGAAGATGGCGACGAATCTAGCGATAATTTAGAGATGATGTAAAAATGGAAAGTGTAGATCTCACTTAGATCTACAATGTTCGTGTACAAAGTTTCTTCGACAGATGCCTGAACGCGCCGGAAAATAGCTAGATTCAGAGCCTGATCAAGTGCAGCTCAAACTGAATTTTGAGACAGCAGTTCCGAGATTTTCCTGATCTTCCGAGGAAGGTGGCGATGGATACGATGCGAAATTGGCGACAATGTAAAAACGAAAGATGGAGGGGGATTGTAGATCTTCAACTTTCGTTTAGGAAGTTTTTCTAGAGGAAGGCTATGGTGGTTGGAAACCTGCTAGGAAGAGAGAGGGACTGGGTGCTGCGGTCGTCTGCTGCGACGTACTGCACGCGTGGGACGGTGCGGCGAGCGAGCCGAGCGTGCGCTGGCAGATCGACACAGTCAGGCTTGCGTGCGGGCCGCGTGCTAGCGTGGCACGCGGCTTCTGTGCGCGGCGAGGGGCGCGCTGCTGCGGGGCTTGGCATGCGGTGTGGCGTGGACGGAGGAGAGGAAGCGAACTAGGGAAGAGGCGACGCTTACAAAGGGTCAGCGATGGGGTGAACGGTGAGGAAGACGAGCAGCATGTCCTGGCAGTGACCGTGGCGAGCGCAGGCGACAACGTCGTTCGAGACCCTCTCCTCCTCGGTCCCGCTACGGTGCTGCTTCTGCACCTCGACCTGGTGCTTTCCCCAGCTACGGTGGACTCCCTAGTGGCGGCGAGCAAGGGCGATGGCCACGGCCATGGCTGGGGTGTTTGCTGTTGAAGATGAAGAAGAGGATGGGGATGGCGATATGGATCGGGTTGGTAGAGTAGGTAGAGACAAGAGGGTGGGGAGGGAATAAGCTTTGCTGCTGGTTGCTTTATGCCAAAACGAAGAGGAAGGCCACGGCTCAGCGTGGGCGATCGCTAGCCAGGGAGGGTGATCACGTGCAAGGGGGAAAGAAGAGAAACAGGAGGCGTGCAGGTACAGCGAGGCCAAGCTGGGTGTTTGCTTTACCTAGGTTAGAACTAGCTGGCTCGGTTAGGGTAGATGGTTAGACTTGGGTTAGCTAGGTTTAGCTAGGAAAACTTGGTAGATGGAGTGTAGATATAGGATTTGATCAAAATTTGAACAAGCAGACAAGTGTAAAAGAATTTGAATAGAAGAAAGGTCACTAGTGGCATTGATATCACATGTGATTAGAGACTAATATTGCATGTGGTATGACATGATGTAGAGATTGATGGGTTCATAGCATGGAAAACAAAAAAATTCTACCGCAAGAACGAACAAAACCCAGATCTACTCTAGATAAAAGACAAGATCTAATCTATTAGACATGAGCAACGAGATAGATCTGTACTAACCCTCATAGAACCGAAAGCGTTACGAGATTAGATCTCAGGGTTGATGTAGTCGATCACTTGCCGATCTCAAGATCGTGTGGACGATCGTTCCGGCGCCGCGTTCCGGCAGCGCTTCCGCAGTCGGTCACACGTGCGGAGTCGAAGCAGACCTTCCTCTCCTTATTCCAGCGAGCAGCGGAGGTAGTAGATCTTCTCCACGGAATCCCAGCAGCACGACGGTGTGGTGGTGGTGGTGGAGGAGAGAATTCTGCAGGGCCTCGCCTAAGTCGGAGCAGAGCGAAGGTAGAGGGGAGAGGCGGCGGCTAGAGCTTGTTATGAGAGAGGGCTAGGAGGGGGCGCCCCCTCCCTTCTATTTAAAGGAGGGAGGCGCGCCTGGGGAGGGGGAGTCCTAGTAGGACTCCCCTCCTATGGCCGGCGGGTTGGGAAGGGGGGAGGAGTCCTCCTCCCCCACGAATCCGTGTCTCGCCCCACAAGGTTTCCTTTGACCCTTTCTTGGTTTTCAAGCAAACACCAAGAACTCTTCTAGAACCTTCCAGAACATTCTGAAACCTTCTAGAATCTCCATACAAACACTCCGGAACATTTCCTAACTTAGAAAATGATCCCCAATATATGAATCTTATTCTCCGGACCATTCCGGATCTCCTCATGATGTCCCGGATCCAATCCGAGACTCCGAGCAACATTCGGTCTTGAACGCAAATTCCATATCTACTTAAAAACAACTTCGAACTTTAAGTGTGTCACCCTACGGTTCGTGAATATGCATACATGATGGAGACACATCTCCGATCAATAACCATAAGCGGGATCTGGATATCCATAACGGCTCCCACATACTCAACGATGACTTCATGATCGATAGGACCATTAACATACGAAACCAATTCCCTTTGTCACGCGATATTCTACTTATCCGAGGTTTGATCGTTGGTATCTCTATACCTAGTTCTACCTCGTTACCGATAAGTACTCTTTACTCGTTCCATGTTATGTCATCCCTTGTGACCTAGTCACATGCTTGCAAGCTAACTAGATGACATTCCACCGAGAGGGCCCAGAGCATATCTATCCGTCATATGGATGGACAAATCCCAATCTTGGTCCATGCGCTTCAACACATACTTTCAGAATACCCAATGACACCTTTATAACCACCCAGTTACGAAGCGGTGTTTGATGTCATCAAAGTACCCATCCGGTGATGGTGATTAACATAACCTCATGGTCGAAGGATTAGGTTACTATGCATTTGAAAGCTTATAGCAATACGAACTTAATGACTTGATCTTATGCTACGCTTACTATGGGTGTGTGTCCATCACATCATTCTCCTAATGATATAACCTTGTTATTAATGACATCCAATGTCCATGATCAGGAAACCATGATCATCATTTAATCAACAAGCTAGTTTCACAAGAGGCTTACTAGGGACTCTTTTATGTTTACAAAACACACATGTATCAGTGTTTCCTTATAATACAATTATAGCACGGGATGTAAACATTTATCATAAACACAAAGATATAATAATAACCACTTTTATTATTGCCTCTTGGGCATATCTCCAATAGTCTCCCACTTGCACTAGAGTCAATAATCTAGATTACATGGTAATATACCTAACACCCATGGCGTTCTGGTGTTGGTCATGCTTTGCTCTAGGGAGAGGTTTAGTCAACGGATCTGCCACATTCAGATCAGTGTGTACTTTGCAAATCTTTATGTCACCATCTCGGACATACTCGCGAATAGCATGGAAACGTAGCTTGATGTGCTTCAGCTTGCTATGTGACCTTGGCTCCTGTGCATTAGCTATGGCACCTGTGTTGTCACAGTAGATGGCCATCGGGTCCAACGCACTGGGAACCACGCCAAGTTCAGTAATGAACTCCTTCATCCATATGGCTTCTTGTGCAGCCTCCGAAGCAGCTATGTATTCCGATTCAGTTGAAGATTTCGCCACAACGCTTTGCTTGGCACTCCTCCAGCTCACTGCAGCACCATTCAAAATAAATACGCATCCAGACTGTGACTTCGAGTCATCTGGATCGGTGTTCGAACTAGCATCAGTGTAACCGTTTACAACAAGCTGTTCATCACCTCCATAAGAAAGAACCATATCCTTAGTCCTATTCAGGTACTTTAGGATATTTTTGACCGCTGTCCAGTGTTCCATTCCAGGATCACTTGGATATCTGCTAGTCAAACTAACAACATGTGCTATATCCGGTCTTGTACACAGCATGGCATACATGATAGAACCTATGGCCGAGGCATAGGGAATATTATTCATATTTTCTCTATCTTCTGCCGTATCCGGACTTTGAGTCTTACTCAAGGTCTTACCTGACAACATGGGCACGAACCCTTTCTTGCTCTCTTCCATTCTAAACTTCTTTAGAACTTTGTCTAAGTATGTACTTTGTGAAAGCGCTATTAGGCGTCTTGATCTATCTCTATAAATCTTGATGCCTAGAATATATGCCGCTTCGCCAAGATCCTTCATTGAAAAACTATTATTCAAATAGGTTTTGACGCTATTAAGAAGTTCTATATCATTCCCAATCAACAATATGTCATCTACATATAGTACTCGGAATGCTATAGAGCTCCCACTCACTTTCTTGTAAATACAAGCTTCTCCATAAGTTTGTATAAATCATAAGTTTTTGATTACTTTATCAAAACATTGATTCCAACTCCGGGATGCTTGCTTCAGTCCATAAATGGAGCGCTGAAGTTTGCATACCTTGTCAGCATTACTAGGATCGACAAAACCCTTGGGTTGTACCATATACAACTCTTTCTCAATGTCACCATTAAGGAACGCCGTTTTGACATCCATCTGCCAAATTTCATAATCGAAATATGCAGCGATTGCTAACAAAATCCTCACAGACTTTAGCTTATCTACTGGTGAGAAAGTCTCATCGTAGTCAATTCCTTGAATTTGTCAGAACCCTTTCGCGACAAGTCGAGCTTTATAGACAGTAACATTACCATCAGCATCTGTTTTTCTTTTGAAAATCCATTTGTTCTCGATAGCCTTACGGCCATCCGGTAAGTCCACCAAAGTCCATACTTGGTTTTCGTACATGGATCCCATTTCGGATTTCATGGCTTCTAGCCATTTGTCGGAATCTGGGCTCACCATAGCTTCTTCATACATCGCAGGGTCATCAGTGTTGTCCACGAACATGACGTTCAAGGCAGAGTCATACCAATCAGGAGTGAACGAACTCTTGTTGACCTGCGAGGTTTAGTAGTAACTTCGTTCGAAGTTTCATGATCACCATCCTGAGCTTCCTCTCCAATTGGTGCAGGCGGCACAAAAACATCTTCCAGTGCTGCGCTACTCTCAACTCCGAGAGAAGGTTCAATAACCTCGTCGAGTTCTACTTTCCTTCCAGTCACTTCCTTCGAGAGAAACTCCTTCTCAAGAAAGGATCCATTCTTGGCAACAAAAACTTTGCCTTCGGATTTATGATAGAAGGTATACCCAATTGTTTCTTTAGGGTATCCTATGAAGACGCATTTCTCCGCTTTGGGTTCAAGCTTATCAGGTTGTAACTTCTTTACATACGCTTCGCAACCCCAAACTTTAAGGAACGACAACTTAGGTTTCTTACCAAACCACAATTCGTACGGTGTCGTTTCAACGGATTTAGATGGTGCCCTTTTTAAAGTGAATACGGCTGTCTCTAATGTATAGCCCCAAAACGATAGTGGTAAATCTGTAAGAGACATCATACACCGAACCATATCTAAGAGAGTTCGATTACGACGTTCGGACACACCATTACGCTGTGGTGTTCCCGGCGGTGTCAACTGCGAAAGTATTCCACATTTCTTTAAATGCATGCCAAACTCATAACTCAGATATTCACCTCCGCGGTCAGAACGCAGAAACTTAATCTTCTTGTTACGATGATTTTCCACTTCACTTTGAAATTCCTTAAACTTCTCGAAAGTTTCAGACTTATGTTTCATAAAGTAGACATACCCATATCTACTTAAGTCATCCGTGAAAGTGAGAACATAACGATATCCACCACGCGATGCTACACTCATTGGACCGCACACATCGGTATGTATTATTTCCAATAAGTTTGTAGCTCGCTCCATTATTCCAGAGAATGGAGTCTTAGTCATTTTTCCCATTAGACATGCTTCGCATCTTTCAAGTGATTCAAAATCAAGTGATTCAAGAAGTCCATCAGAATGGAGTTTCTTCATACGCTTCACTCCAACGTGACCAAGACGACAGTGCCACATGTATGTAGAATTATCATTCAATTTTATTCGTTTAGCATCTATGTTGTGAACATGTGTAACTACCTCGGTGAATTACGCTCCTAGTTACAAGCCTGGATGAGCAGAAATGGTTGAAATAGTACGGTGGGGCCCAAATGCCACTCATAGGTAGACCTTTCGGCCGTCCCAACCATTTCCAAACATCGGGACAAGAACGGGCGGCGTAATCGGCAGGCGAAGGAATTAACTACATACACAAATGAGTATGTATGCAAGCCACCATACAATAGTACATCAGAGCCATTCCATCTAAAAGAAAGGAAATATAGCAACGCCATACGGCAAGATCCAAATATCCTAGATAGATATAATAGTTTAGGATATCTCCTCATACATCAAACATCAGAGTATCAGGCGGAAGCGGAAGACAAAATCCGAGTACGGATAAGAAGAAAATCGGCATAAGATGCCCCATAAATAAGCACATCCCGCCCATAGATCTCACGGATCCCCGTTCTCGGAATCTCTACACCGAATGATCGTTGCCCACATCGTCCGTCTCTTCCACCCAGTATCCATCTTGCGAGGGTACCTGTTCATCTGAACCAATAATTTATCGTGTGAGACCCTAGGGGTACTCAGCAAGTCTTTATGCCGCTAAAGGGGACACAACCTGGGGTGACGCAATTGCAGCAAAAGATAAACCCTAGCAATTCTATAGATACTCGCTAACCATCCGCCTAACCAGAGATAGACGGATGTCCGTGAATTAATAACAACAGTTATAACGGTAATCTTAACAGATCCATCCTCCTCCTCGCTTACCGACGAGGAAGCGGACGAACAACCCCCCATCCGTTGGCAGTTTTATTAACCATTCCATGAGTGTTGCACTATTTACTAGTTAGTTACTTAGTCAAATTAAAGGCGGTACTTTAGTTATACTTGTCTATGATCGAGAAACTGTGCTCCAAGTCTTCCATAACCGCGGACACGGCTTTCAGAAAGTTTTACCCTGCAGGGGTGCACAAATAGCAACACACACTCGATATGCCTCGGAAAAACCAAATCAAAACCCAACGAGGTAGTCACGACAAAGCGATCACATGATTCAGAAATATTTCAGGGGGCCACCCCATTGAGCTACCCGCAACGAAGTTAGCTGACTCCGAGACGGCCTCAAGGTTTGCGTCAGTGGCTGTAAACGACTGGGAACCCGAAAATGTGACTGGGCTTGTCGATACCGCGAAAACACTCTGCTTTCCTAAACAGTACAGTGTGCAGTACCTCGCACAATTTAAATAAAGCAGTAAAGCATGGCATAAGTACAGGATAGTAAATGAAACCTCAAACTAGTTTGTGGCCCCAAGAAATAAGAATGAATCAAGCTCTGAGCAGGGGGGGTTCATAAGCCTCCCGGATGTGGATAGCGCGAATATTCAAGGAACAGGAATCAAGTACTCGGGGTCCTACGGGACACAAGTGAGCCTGAAAAACCAAATAACAGATATGGCTCACCGGTGCCACTTTCATTAGTTATCCCATTACTACTCAGGTTAAGTTGTTTGGGTACCTCGTTATCCATCAGACTCTCACATACCCTACACATGCTGTTCTATGACTCGCATGGCTCAAACAACTCCTGTAGTAAGGGCTCATGGGATGGAGGAACAAGCTTCGGTGGGGTTTAAAAGTAAAGGCTATGCAATACTTGGGATTCAGTTTAATGCAATCGCGACTCAATGATGCAAGAATAAGATAGAGGCAATAGGTACTATATGTATGCAAGCATTTGGTAGTGCCTGCCTGGCAGCTTAGTTGAAGCGAGAGAAGGATCTGGGTAGTGCTCCTGGGTATCTTGATATATCCCCTGCTCAGCGTCTATTCGAAGAAGAACCAAACAAACAAGGGCCAATATAAATAAAGTGCGCAAGCATATGAATTAAATGCGACAAGCAAACAATCATGCCATGATGAATGATGCACAATTTGCATGGCAATAAAGTAGCATGGCATGGGTGAGGTGTGGAAAACAATAATAAAGCATTTTATTGAGTTTTAATCCCATTTTATACACATATTAGTTGCTGTATACAATATATTTATATGATGCATGCTGCAAATCAAACCATGGAATGCATAAACAGAAAGGTCTCGTCGAGCTAATCATTTTAGACATATCATTTGTTAAATTTGGAGTTATAAATCAAAAGTTATTAATTAATTAAGGCCAAAAGGGCATTTTATTGTAATTTTAATTAACTTGGAAGATAAAGTGTTCAAAATATATTTTTAATGGCATATTTGAAATCCTCACATTTTTCTGATTTGAAAACTTATATTATTTGTATTATTTGGGTTTAGATTTTAAAAGATATTTAAAAACAGAATTAAATTTGAATTTGAATTAATTTTGAAAAGATTTGAATTAAAACAGAAATAGACAGAAGCTTTTCTCACCCAGCCCGGACCTAGCCAGAGACACTGTCGGGTGGTCCAGGCGCTGACTGGGCAGAACTGCGCGCGAAAAGCTTTTTACACCGCTACGCTTCCTAGCCACGGAGACAAACAGGTGGGCTCCGCGGCTCTGCGGTCCCACACGCCAGAGGGCGGTTGAGAGGCTGCCACGCGGCACATCGGGGGACTGCGGGTTGAGGAGTACAAACTCCGGGATCCTTTTTGCAAAAACGCCACGGAAGCAGACATGTGGGCCTAGAGGTGCGCGGGTTGGTGCAGCAAAAGGTGCAGGGGTTAAGCGCAAAACGTCCACGCGATGCACTGTTTCTCTTCCTCTCTCTCTGTCGAAACTGACAGCGGCAGCACGCGGCGCAGTGAGGCTCGAACACGCGACCTGGGCGTGCGCGCGGAGGCGGCTACCGCTGAGGTGGCTTAGCGTTGTTGTCAGCGAGGTGGGCGTGGCCTAGGTGAGGTGCTGCGCGGAGCGAGAGCGAGCAGACGCACGTGCTCGCCGGCGCGCACAGACTGTTCGATGAAATGAATGGCGCGGCCAGGACGATTCAGAGAGGCGGGCCATGTCTAGGAGGATCGTGGGCTCACCAGGAGGTTGTTGGTGCCGTTGGATCGGGTCGGCGAGCAGTGGGTCGGCGGCGAGGCAGACGCCTAGAAGATCTAGGGTTTCACGCGGGCGCTGACGGTGTGCAGGGGTACAGGCCTCCTCCTCCTCGACATCGTGTTCCGCGCTGCTGTAGAGGACCTCCTCGGTCTACCGGGCCTCCTCCATGACGTGCTTGCGAGCCGGAACGACGAGGAGCAGAGGGTAGACGGTGGCCGGCGAGAGGGAGGGTGGCGTCGGTGGGGAGGAAGAAGAGGGGATGAAGGGCGAGGTTCTAGCGGATCTGGGGGCAGAGGAGAGCTAGGGGATGGTGGTAGGTAGTAGAGAGAGGGGGAGATGCCGTGGGAGCAGGTAGGGTTAAAGGTGGCCTCGGTGCCACCTTTTCTTCCATCTCGCTCACGTGCTCGGTCGGGCAGGTAGGGCAGGGCAGGGGGTGGCTTCCAGGTGGGGCAAGGTGAGGCCAGAGAGGCAGGCTCGGCGTGGTGGGGTAGCACGGCAGAGAGCTAGAGAGAGAGGGGAGAGGGAAGGCTCGGGCTAGGTTTGGTGCTAGGGTTGGGAGGAGCCTCGGGTTAGGTTAGGGTTTGGTGAGAGAGTGGCCAAGTGGGGCCAAGCTATGTGAGAGAGAGAGAGGCCGAGAGAGAGAGAGCGGTGTGGCATTCTAGGGTTAGGGTTTAGCTTAAAGGGGGGGTGTGAGGTTAGGTTAGATGGGGTGGTTTGGAGAGTGGGGTAGAGGGGTAAGGTGATGATGGGGTGGTGATTAGAGGGAACTTAGATAGAGGGTTAGAGAGAGAGGGGGTGAGAGCTAGGGTTTTAGGAGTATGCATGCTCCAAACTAGATCAAGCAAGATCAAGCAAGAACTAGACAAGGAAAAGAGAGGGTGAGGTGGTTTAAGCATGATCAAATAAGATCAAGCTAAAAGAGAGAGAGGTAGATGAGAGATGGCATGATCCCACCAAAAACAAGTAAAAACCAAATGACAAGCAAAAGGTGGTACTTGCATGGCCCATGCAAATATTTAATGCCATGTTGATTCTTGTGAAAACAATGTTATTACATGGCATTATTATTATGCATTCCCAAAATTGGAGTAAGGCCCAAGCAAAGGAATCTAGAAAGAATTCCAAGTGGAATAGATGGAGATAGCCATGTTTGAAATAGAATGGGACATGCTAGTGTGTATGTGCCACTAGATGCTCAATAGTCCCAAAAATATCCCGACATGAGCATAATTCCATAATAATCCATATGGAAGCTAGGAAAAAGGGTTCCACTCACAAGGCATGCAAAGGTGGCCATGTGGCTCTCATATATCAATGATGTGAAAACAACATGATGCTAAGATGAGAGCATGTGGAACAAGAATTGGATCCATCCCAACCCACATGAGCTAGAGGTAACTCAATAAAGTGCAAAGCTCATATTTAGTTGGATGGTGGAATTATAAGGTGGTGAAAGAAAGGTGGTGGAGTTAATAAGAGATATGCCCCCAACTCAACTTGGGCATTAAACAATATATCAAGAACCAAATACAATATCAAGAAGCAAATACAATTACTAATGCATATGAGATAAGAACCAAATGGAAAAGGGTTTTATATGATGCTCAAATGCAAGGTGGCATGATGACATGAGCATGATATAATTATGATGCAACAATTATATGTAGGAAGTAGCATTTATATAGACTAGGCTAGTAGCATTGCAATTGTTAGACAATTGGGATTCTACAACATGTGTATCACTACTATCAAGATTCAATAAGAATAAACCATTCATCTCAGGTGCATTACCATAAAAGATATTACTCATATAAATCGAGCAACCTTTATTCTCAGACTTAAAAGAGTAACCGTCTCGCAATAAACAAGATCTAGATATAATGTTCATGCTTAACGCAGGCACCAAATAACAATTATTTAAATTTAAACTAATCCCGATGGTAGATGTAGAGGGAGCGTGCCGACGGCGATCACATCAACCTTGGAGCCATTTCCAACACGCATCGTCACCTCGTCTCTCACCAGTCTTCATTTATTCCGCAGCTCCTGTTTCGAGTTACAAATATGAGCAACCGAACCAGTATCAAATACCCAGGCACTACTACGACTACTAGTAATATACACATCAATAACATGTATATCGAATATACCTTTCTTCTTGATGTTGTCGTTCTTCAGATCTGCCAGGTACTTGGGGCAGTTACGCTTCCAGTGACCAGCACCCTTGCAGTAGAAGCATTCAGTTTCAGGCTTAGGACCTACCTTGGGCTTCTTAGCAGGTGCGGCAGCTTTCTTGTCATCCTTCTTGAAGTTGCCCTTTTTCTTAGGCTTGCCCTGTTTCTTGAAATTGGTGGTCTTATTGACCATCAACACTTGGTGCTCCTTCTTGATCTCCACTTCAGCAGTTTTCAGCATGGACGATAGTTCAGGCAACGTCTTGTTCATGTAGTGCATATTGTAGTTCATCACAAAGTTCTTATAACTCGGTGGCAGTGATTGGAGGACACGGTGAATCCCTAACTCATTAGGAATCATTATCCCCAACTCTTGGAGTTTGTTTGCGTGCCCAGACATGGTGAGCACGTGCTCACTAACGGAGCTTCCCTCTTCCATCTTGCAGGTAAAGAACTTTTCGGAGGCCTCATAGCTCTCCACGGCCGCGTGAGTCTCAAAAATGAGCTTGAGCTCCTTAATGATCTCGAACGGGCCGTGGTGCTCAAAACGCTGCTGGAGCTCCGTTTCTAAACCGTACAGGATGGCACACTGAACTGTGGAGAAATGATTTTTCCGAGTGGCGTAAACATTCTTTACGTCATCGGTGGCATCATCTGCAGGTGGGTCACCTAGCGGTGCTTCGAGCACATAGGTTATCTGACCAGCCCTGAGGACAATCTTCAGACCATGGAGCCAGTCCGTGAAGTTGCTTCCATTGTTCTTAAGTTTTTCTTTCTCTAGGAACGCATTGAAATTGATGGAGAGATTCGCCATAGTCTACAACAAATTTGCAAGTAGTTTAGACTAAGTTTATGATAAATTGAGTTCTACTTTAATTCTTAAATTAACTAGGTGAACTCCCACTCAAAACAACATCCCTCACATTGTCTTAGTGATTACACGAACCAAGTCCACTACACCAAGTCCGATCTTCACGAGAGAAGATGCAGTTTCATCGGCGAACAATCTTCATGTTCATCATATCACTTATATGATTCATGCTCTACCTTTCGGTATTCCGTGTTCCGAGACCATGTCTGTACATGCTAGGCTCGTCAAGATTAACCTTAGTTTCTGCACGTGCAAATCTGGCTTGCACCCATTGTATGCACACATAGAATCTATCACATCCGATCATCACGAGATGCTTCGAGACGACGAGTCTTAGCAACGGTGTCAACTAAGGACGAACACTTTATTACTTGATATTTAGTGAGAAGGATCATCTTATAATGCTACCGTCGCGATCTAAGCAATACAAGATGCATAAAGGATTAACATCACAGGCAATTCATAATTAGTGTGATATGATATGGCCCTTTCTTCTTATGCCTTTGATCTCCATCTCCAAAGCACGGACATGATCTCCATCATCACCAGCATTGCGTCAAGGTCAGTGGCGCCGCTTCATGGTTGTCCATCATCACCAGCAACTATTACAACTACTTGGAATAAAGCTATTACAAGATGAATAGACACGCAGGTCTTAACAGAATTAAAGACAACCATTAGGCTCCTGCCGGTTGCCATATTACAACAAGGATCATTGCATACATCAAATATAACCACAATCACATGATGGCCATATCACATCACAAAAACCCTGCAAAAACAAGTTAGACGCCCCTAATTTTCTTTTGCAAGTTTTACGTGGTTTGGGGCTTTCGAATAAGAACGGATCTTACCTACGAAACTGAATCACAACGTTGATACAAGTGCTATCAAGTGCAAAGTGTAGATTGGATCTATACTATGATGGGAGAGATAGACACCCGCAAAGCCACTTGTGCAAAGCAAGTTACACGTCAAGCGTGGAGCAAGTCTCATGTACGATGACATGTAATGTTAGCCCGAGACGCTTCATCCCACCATACCGCAAGATGCAAAGTACACACATAGCAAAAGACGGCACGAGCACCAACGCCCACAACATCATTGTGTTCTACTCGTGCAACAGATCTACGCATAGACAAGGCTCTGATACCACTGATGGGTTCGTAGCATGGAAAACAAAAAAATTCTACCGCAAGAACGAACAAAACCCAGATCTAATCTAGATATAAGCCAAGATCTAATCTATTAGACATGACCAACGAGATAGATCTGTACTAACCCTCGTAGAACCGAAAGCGTTACGAGATTAGGTCTCGGGGTTGATGTAGTCGATCACTTGCCGATCTCAAGATCGTGTGGACGATCCTTCCAGCGCCGCGTTCCGGCAGTGCTTCCGCAGTCGGTCACACGTGCAGAGTCGAAGCAGACCTTCCTCTCCTTGTTCCAGCGAGCAGCGGAGGTAGTAGATCTTCTCCACGGAATCCCAGCAACACGACGGTGTGGTGGTGGTGGTGGAGGAGAGAATTCTGCAGGGCTTCGCCTAAGCCGGATCAGAGCGAAGGTAGAGGAGAGAGGCGGAGTCTAGACCTTGTTATGAGAGAGGTCTAGGAGGGGGCGCCCCCTCCCTTCTATTTAAAGGAGGGAGGCGCGCCTGGGGAGGGGGAGTCCTAGTAGGAAGGGGGGAGGAGTCCTCCTCCCCCACGAATCCGTGTCTCGCCCCACAAGGTTTCCTTTGACCCTTTCTTGGTTTTCAAGCAAACACCAAGAACTCTTCTAGAACCTTCCAGAACATTCTGAAACCTTCTAGAATCTCCATACAAACACTCTGGAACATTTCCTAACTTAGAAAATGATCCCCAATATATGAATCTTATTCTCCGGACCATTCCGGATCTCCTCGTGATGTCCCGGGTCCAATCCGAGACTCCGAACAACATTCGGTCTCGAACGCATATTCCATATCTACTTAAAAACAACTTCGAACTTTAAGTGTGTCACCCTACGGTTCGTGAATATGCAGACATGATGGAGACACATCTCCGATCAATAACCATCAGCGGGATCTGGAGATCCATAACGGCTCCCACATACTCAACGATGACTTCGTGATCGATAGAACCATTAACACACGAAACCAATTCCCTTTGTCACGCGATATTCTACTTATCCGAGGTTTGATTGTCGGTATCTCTATACCTAGTTCTACCTCGTTACCGATAAGTACTCTTTACTCGTTCCATGTTATGTCATCCCTTGTGACCTAGTCACATGCTTGCAAGCTAACTAGATGACATTCCACCGAGAGGGCCCAGAGCATATCTATCCGTCATATGGATGGACAAATCCCAATCTTGGTCCATGCGCTTCAACACATACTTTCAGAATACCCAATGAAACCTTTATAACCACCCAGTTACGAAGCGGTGTTTGATGTCATCAAAGTACCCATCCGGTGATGGTGATTAACATAACCTCATGGTCGAAGGATTAGGTTACTATGCATTTGAAAGCTTATAGCAATACGAACTTAATGACTTGATCTTATGCTACGCTTACTATGGGTGTGTGTCCATCACATCATTCTCCTAATGATATAACCTTGTTATTAATGACATCCAATGTCCTTGATCAGGAAACCATGATCATCATTTAATCAACAAGCTAGTTTCACAAGAGGCTTACTAGGGACTCTTTTATGTTTACAAAACACACATGTATCAGTGTTTCCTTATAATACAATTATAGCATGGGATGTAAACATTTATCATAAACACAAAGATATAATAATAACCACTTTTATTATTGCCTCTTGGGCATATCTCCAACAGAGATAAGGTAGGTGTATTCCTCTTTTATTTATTTTATTAGTTTGAAAACAAACTACTCAAAACTCTTCCAAAACCAAAGCAAAAATAAAATAGGTAGAAAAAGGAGAGAGAGGAAGCTTGCATGGCCCATGCACAAGTAATAAATCCCACTAATTCTAGTTGTGAAAACAACTATTTTCAATCATGGTCATATCTTCTTGCATGCATGTCAATATTTGAATTAAGGGCAAACCAAAAATACACAAGCTTGCTTCTCATATGGACTAAATAAAAGAACATGCATGAAGAGATGGTGGCCAAGCTTGTGTGTGTGATCCACTAGACAAAATATAGCCACAATTATATTCTCACATGAGCATTTATTCAAATTCAAACCATATAAAAGCTTATAGAGGAGTTCTACTCACATAGCATACAAAGGGTGACAAGGTAGCTCCCACATTAATATTGTGAAAACAATATTAGATCAAGTATGGAAGTATGAGGAATAGAATGGAACCATATCAACTATACATTAGCTAGAGATAAATATCAAAGGGAGAAATGAATTTGCCCATATATAAAAGGAATGGTGGAAAAGTGTGTGGACATAAGGGGAGGTGGCAAGGGTGATGTAATAGTTAAAAGATATGCCCCCAACTTAACTTGGGCATCAAGCATTTATCAAGAACCAAATACAATGTATCAAGAGGCAACTACAATTAATAATGCATATGAGATAAGAAACAAATGGAAAGATTTTTATATGATGCTCAAATGCAAGGTGGCATGATGACATGAGCATGATATAACAATGATGCATCTAATTATATGTAGGAAGTAGCATATATAGACTAGGCTAGTAGCATTGCAATTGTTAGACAATTGGGATGCTACAACTCTCCCCCACTAAACAAGAATCTTGCCCCGAGATTCCTAGGAAAAAGAAAACAACAAAATGAGAGGCGGGTGTTCAGAACGGAGGTGATCCTCGCATTCCCAAGATGATGAACAACGGAATGGTGCGACCATTACACCTTGCAAAGCTTGATAGACTTGTTGCGAGTCTTGTGTTTTGCTTGAGAAACAACGTGTTAGAAGAGTTGAAGGATTGTCGTGAGACAAGAAGGGTAGGATGAACATTGCTCCGGTTTTCTCGAGAATCATGATAAAAGAATAGAACCACTTGTGAAAGAAATAGAAAGATGATGTATCACGAAGAAAGGAACGACACACCATTAAGATTAAAGATTTACATATACAAGAGAAGATAAATCTTGTCTCGCCGGAAGAAAAGAGCTACTTTGGAGAAGTTATCAACCACTATGGAAATAGCACTGTACCTTCCCTCCGATTTGAGAAAGGAAGTTCAGAAACAATATCGCCTTCAAACAATAGAGTTCCTTGATATCAACGGAAAGATTTAGTTAGACGTTGTCGGATTAGATTATTATTACACCGGTAAGAACCAAGGATCACGCAATTGAGATGCGCGAATATATCTTCTAGACAAGGAGGTGATGCTAGATTATGGTGGAATCCCAAGAAGAAAAGAATATGGAGGATCTGGAGTTTATTGTAGAGATACTTATTGCTTTCTTTAACCTTGAGGCTAACACAATAGATTTGCGGCTGATGGCATCAACCATAATTGGCTTTACCATGAGAAAGGATTGACAAAAGGAAGTCAAATATATACTTCATCCATCTTGTTGACGATGTCGAACACTAGTGGAATGAAGGGGAACTAAGAAGATATTGCATTTGCTTCCACTAGATAATTAAAGATTTTTCTCCGTGTAGAAAGGACGAGATCACCAACAAGAGATTATTAATTATGTTCTTGAGAGAAAACTCCGGAAAACAAGGATGTAAATAGAAGTATCAAGAAATAAAGGCCACTTCTACTTCCGTGGAATGAGTTAAATCACACAAATTCACCAATCCAATGTACAAGAGCGAATGATAAGAGTATTGGTATGGTAGCTACTCCATCCCGCACTCAAAGCATTACTCCGCACGTGAATAGGAAAACCATGCAACCCAACTCCCAAAACAGACTAAAGATTTTGACAAAAGAACTCATGGAACCCTATTAGAAAACAAGGATAGATGCAAACGATTCGCCGGATTCAAAGATAGATACAGATGATGATGTTGTCGTCATGTCGTAAGTACCAAAACACCGGAAAGGATATGAAGAAAAATTATGGAGAACAACTGCAGGATTCGATAGATAAGGAAAAGATAGCAACAACTTGAACAGAAGGACTACAAAAGATCTAGAAAAATCTTCATGGCCTCCGGTGGATTGAGCATAGACAAAAGAACGAGATGGTTCAGAGGTTACTTGATGAGCGGAAGATCAAAATATTTACTGATCCTTCTGAAGAATAACCAAGAGAGATTTAGCTGTCTTGAGGGAAGCTTCAACGGAACGACGATGATAACTCACCAGCAAGGAAAACTCCGGATTTGATTGAAGGTGGAGGGTGGAATTAACAATGGACTTGCTAATTCCAGAATTGAAACGATGTATTTAGCAGAAAGACGTGGTCGAGATAGGTGACTTTAAGAAGCCAGAATTCACACTTTGAGACTTTGCACACAGGCAGTGCTCACGAAGCTTGATAGAAAAAGTCACAGATGGTCTTCCATGTTCTTCCATTGATATAGAATAAGAAAGCATATCATGAAGATATACCACCACAGATTAACAAGATATTCTGAGAATATCAAGTTCAAGAGGCGGAAGAAACAGACAAATGCTCAAAATACTTTCTGAGCTCAACGCTCTTTGACAGATCAACATTAAGAGCAAGGATTCGTGTTGAAGAAGATGCACTGGCAGAATAGATTATCTGGTCCTTCAGAAGAGAACAAGAAATGCCACCTAATTCACATTGTCGATCGGATCACCGGTTAAAAGATAAAGAGATCTTGGATAAAGAAACAATGATAGCTCATACCTTAAGCAAAGCTATCCAAAATGAAAAGTTGTGATTCTCATGTATCAAAGAGAATCTTGCAGATATGGAGTTCAAAAAGATGTGAAGCATGATAAAAACATGATAGACCATCGTAGTGCCTTGAGAAAACTCCGGATTGACAAAGATACTTGCATATGAATAGATATGATCACGGTGTAACTCAAAATCACAGGAGATAACTGCCATCATTTGGAGGATTGGATTTATAGTATTGGCCCTATTCCATTCATTATAAGTGTCATGTAGCTATGCCGAGAACCAAATTACAATCACACGCATCAGATCGACACACGTTATGTATTTATCCCAGAAGAATTGATGATGAATTAAAACTCTACGATTAAGTGCAGGTGACAAAAGAATGAGTTAGCACGATCATGTTGATAAAAGGAAGATAGATAATGTTTCACACACGACTGAAGAGGAGTGTGGATACACAAATGTATCAAAGAAAATTTCCCGCATTTTTCGGCATTAAAATACCAATAGATGCGCAAAACCACTTATCAGACAGAGATGAGCAACTCCACATTCTATGAAAACATGCTAGAAGGAAGAACACCCTTAACAAGATGGCACCGGTTAACAAAGAGTCGGATAGATCACGTCGGTTTACACAAAGCCTGTCGGTATGGAATGTACCAACAGTTGATACCCAAAAGGCAGACGATAAGAAGTTGGATGCAATAGATAGACAAGGAATTTACACACACACACACACACTTTCTATGGTACTACGAAACCCAGAACACGTGAATCCTAGTTTGAATTTTAGAAGAGGATTGAAAACGTTACACTTCCTTACCAGAAAAGGGTGGGTGGGTGGGTAAGAAGAAAAATGAAAGCAGTCCTACTCTCACGTTTAGTTTTTCCCTAGTATACATAGCTACCAAAAATATTTGCTAGACTGACAACGGCCATTTGGCTCAGACCCTGAAGGGCGGGATGGCTCTGATACCAATTGTAACAACCTCAGACCCTATGCTCTAAGTTCAAGCCTGGATGAACCAAAAGTGGTTAAGGAATTACAGCGGGGGCCCAGGGCGACCCACGTGTAGGCCCGTAGGCCGCCCTAACCACTTCCAAGAACATCGGGACAAGAGCGAGCGGCGTAGGCAACAAGCGAAGAGATCAAATACATACACAAGTGAGTATGTATGCAAGCTACCTTACAACAGTTCTCAGAGCCATACCATCTAAAAGAAATATAAATATTGCAACGCCATACGGCAAGATCCAAATATCCTAGATAGAAACAATAGTGTAGGATATCTCCTCATACATCAATCAACAGAGTATCAAGCAGAAGCGGGAAACAAGATTCGAGTACGGACCAGACGCAAATCGGCATAAGATGCCACATAAATAAGCACGTCCCGCCCATAGATCTCACGGATCCCCATTCCCGGAATCTCTACACCGAGTGATCGTTGCCAACATCATCTGTCTCCTCCACCCAGTATCCATCTTGCGAATACACCTGTTCATCTGAATCAAACAATTTATCGTGTGAGACCCTAGGGGTACTCAACAAGTCTTTATGCCTCTAAAGGGGACATATACCTGGGGTGACGCAATTGCAACAAAAGATAAAACTAACAAGCCTATAGATACTCGCTAACCATCCGCCTAACCAAAGGTAGACGGATGTCCGTTAATTAGAAACAACAGTTGTAATAGTATAAAGTAACAGATCCATCCTCCTTCTCGCTTACCAACGAGAAAGCGGACGAACAACCCATCCGTTGGCAGTTTTATTACTCATTCCATGAATATTGCACTATTTACTAGTCAGATATTTAGTCAAATTAAAGACGGTACTTTAGTTATACTTGTCTATGATCGAGAAATTGTGCTCCAGGTCGTCCATAACCGCAGAAACGGCTTTCAGAAAGATTTACCCTGCAGGGGTGCACAAATAGTAACACACACTCGATCAACCTCGGAAAAACCAACTCAAAACCCAACGAGGCATTCACGACAAAGCGATCACGGGATTCATAAAATATTTCAGAGGGCCACCCCATTAAGCTACCCGCAACGAAGTTGGCCGACTCCAAGACGGATCCAAGGTTTGTGTCAATGGCTATAAACGACTGGGAACCCGAAAATGTGGTTGGGCTTGTCGATACCGCAAAAACACTCCGCATCCAAAACAGTACTGGTGCTCCACGCACAATCTTAATAAACAGTAACATGGCATAAGTACAGGATAGTAAATAAAACCCCAAACTAGTTTGTGGACCCAAGAAATAGAAATGAATCAAGCTCTGGCTTAGGGGGATCCATATGGCCTCCCGGATGTGGATAGTGCGAATAGTCAAGGAACAGGAATCAAGTACTCGGGGTCCTACAGGACACAAGTGAGCATGAAAAACCAAATAACAGATATTGCTCACCGGTTCCTCTTTCATTAGTTATCCCATACTACTCAGATTAAGTTGTTTAGGTACCTCGTTATCCATCAGACTCTCACATACCCTACACATGTTGTTCTACGACTCGCATGGCTCAAACAACTCCTGTAGTAATGGCTCATGGGATGGAGGAACAAGCTCGGTAGGGTTTAAAGTAAAGGCTATGCAGTACTTGGGATTCAATTAAATGCATTTGCGACTCAATGATGCAAGAATAAGATAGAGGCAATAGGTACTATATGTATGAAAGCATGTGGTAGTGCTTGCCTGGCAGCTCAGTTGAAGTGAGAGATGGATCTGGGTAGTACTCCTGGGATTCCTGATAATTCTCCTGCTCGGCGTCTATTCGAAAAAAGAACCAAACAAATAAGGGCTAACATAAATAAAGTACACAAGCATATAAATAAAATGCGACAAGCAAACAAGCATGCCATGATGAATGATGCACAAATTACATGGCATAATATAGCATGGCATGCGTGAGGTGTGGGGTACAAGAATAAAGCATTTTATTAAGTTTTTAGTCTTGTTTTGCTCCCATAACACTTGCTGTTCACTTAATATTTATATGATGCATGCTACAATTCATATCAAGGAATGCGTAGTTAGAACGGGCTCGTCGCGCTGATCGATTTAGATATCTTATTTGTCAAATTTGGAGTTATATAATTAAAGTTATTAATTAATTAAGAAAAGGCATTTTTATTGCAATTTAATCATCTCGAAAATTTAAAATAGTCAAACATCATTTTGGGTGGCATATTTGAAATTCTCACATTTTCTGATTCAAAAACATATATTGTTTGTATTATTTAGATTTATTAATTAAAAGTTATTAATTTCTGGATATCAAACATAAAAACAAATTCCTGGATTTATTTTTTATTAACAGAAAAGGTGTTGGAACTTTTTGTACTGAAGCATAGCTAGCCGCAGACACATACGTGTGGGCCAAGCGCTGAGTCAGGGCCAGCTGACACAGCAGACGCGGGAGGGATTTTTCACACCGCGGTTGTGCTTAGCCACAGGGTATGACAGGTGGGACCAGACGCTGTGCGGGGCCACGCACGGGCTAGCGAGAGGAACAGCGACACGTGGCCGATCCGAGACTGCGGGCGAAGATTAGAAAAGGTGGGGGCCACTTTATAAAAGCGTCACCGGTGTTGTGGCTGACCAGTGGGCCAGGGACGGACCGCGGGTGGAAAACACAAAAGCGCCAGGGGCGAACTGTAAAAGCTGCCGGCTGCTGCTCTCTCTGAATCTCTGACGAAAATAGAAAGCGCCACGAAAACAGCTAGCTGAAGCCAAGTTCGAAGGAAGATGGCGACGAATCTAGCGATAATTTGGAGATGATGTAAAAACGAAAAGTGTAGATCTCACTTAGCTCTACAATGTTCGTGTACAAAGTTTCTTCGGCATATGCCTGAACGCGCCGGAAAATAGCTAGATTCAGAGCCTGATCAAGTGCAGCTCAAACTGAATTTTGACGACAGCAGTTCCGAGATTTTCCTGATCTTCCGA
This sequence comes from Avena sativa, assembly GCA_916181665.1. Taxonomy (NCBI): domain Eukaryota; kingdom Viridiplantae; phylum Streptophyta; class Magnoliopsida; order Poales; family Poaceae; genus Avena; species Avena sativa. The sequence continues at coordinate 329,383,271 of OV702289.1, forward strand.
GGAATATGGCGCTGGATACGATGCGTAATTGGCGACAATGTAAAAACGAAAGATGGAGGGGGATTATAGATCTTCAACTTTCGTTTAGGAAGTTTTTCTAGAGGAAGGCTGTGGTGGTTGGAAACCTGCTAGGAAGGGAGAGGGACTGGGTGTTGCGGTCGTCTGCTGCAACGTAGTGCTAGTGTGGGGCGGCGCGGCGAGCGAGCCGAGCGTGCGCTGGCGGATCGACACGGTCAGGCTTGCCCGTGGGGCACGCGCTGGCGTGGCACGCGGCTTCTGTGCGCGGTGAGGGGCGCGCTGCTGCGTGGCTCGGCGTGCGGTGTGGCGTGGACGGAGGAGAGGAAGCGAACTAGGGAAGAGGCGACGCTTACAGAGGGTCGGCGATGGGGTGAACAGTGAGGAAGACGAGCAGCATGTCCTGGCGGTGACCGTGGCGAGCGCGGGCGACAACGTCGTTCGAGACCTTCTCCTCCTCGCTCCCGCTACGGTGCTGCTTCCGCACCTCGACCTGGTGCTTTCCCCAGCTACGGTGGACTCCCTAGTGGTGGCGAGCAAGGGCGGTGGCCATGACCATGGCTAGGGTGTTTGTTGTTGAAGATGAAGAAGAGGATGGGGATGGCGATGTGGATTGGGTTGGTGGAGTAGGTAGAGAGAAGAGGGTGGGGAGGGAATAAGCTTTGCTGCTGGTTGCTTTATGCCAAAACAAAGAGGAAGGCCACGGCTCAGTGTGGGCGATCGCTAGCCAGGGAGGGTGATCACGTGCAAGGGGGACAGAAGAGAAACAGGAGACGTGCAGGTACAGCGAGGCCAGGTTGGGTGTTTGCTTTAGCTAGGTTAGAACTAGCTGTCTCGGTTAGGGTAGATGGTTAGACTTGGGTTATCTAGGTTTAGCTAGGAAAACTTGGTTGATGCAGTGTAGATATAGGATTTGATCAAAATTTGAACAAGCAGACAAGTGTAAAAGAATTTGAATAGAAGAAAGATCACTAGTGGCATTGATATCACATGTGATTAGAGACTAATATTGCATGTGGTATGACATGATTTAGAGATAAGGTAGGTGTATTCCTCTTTTATTTATTTTATTAGTTTGAAAATAAACTACTCAAAACTCTTCCAAAACCAAAGCAAAAATCAAATAGGTAGAAAAAGGAGAGAGAGGAAGCTTGCATGTATAAGTAATAAATGCCACTAATTCTAGTTGTGAAAACAACTATTTTCAATCATGGTCATATCTTCTTGCATGCATGTCAATATTTGAATTAAGGGAAAACCAAAAATACACTAGCTTGCTTCTCATATGGACTAAATAAAAGAACATGCATGAAGAGATGGTGGCCAAGCTTGTGTGTGTGATCCACTAGACAAAATATAGCCACAATTATATTCTCACATGAGCATTTATTCAAATTCAAACCATATGGAAGCTTATGGAGGAGTTCTACTCACATAGCATGCAAAGGGTGACAAGGTAGCTCCCACATTAATATTGTGAAAACAATATTAGATCAAGTATGGAAGTATGAGGAATAGAATGGAACCATACCAACTATACATGAGCTAGAGATAAATATCAAAGGGAGAAATGCATTTGCCCATATATAAAAGGAATGGTGGAAAAGTGTGTGGAGATAAGGGGAGGTGGCAAGGGTGATGTAATAGTTAAAAGATATGCCCCCAACTCAATTTGGGCATCAAGCATTTATCAAGAACCAAATACAATGTATCAAGAGGCAACTACAATTAATAATGCATATGAGATAAGAATCAAATGGAAAGATTTTTATATGATGCTCAAATGCAAGGTGGCATGATAACATGAGCATGATATAATAATGATGCATCTAATTATATGTAGGAAGTATCATATATAGACTAGTCTAGTAGCATTGCAATTGTTAGACAATTGGGATGCTACACACTAGTGGTGGTTTAAGAAAAGAACACACATGCAATGACACTGGTGGATCCATGTGGTTTACAAAAGGAACACACATGCAATGACACTTGTGGTAGTTAATGAAAAGAACACACATGCAAATGACTCTGGTGGATCCATATGGTTTATGAAAAGAACACACATGCAATGACACTGGTGGTGGTTTATGAAAGGAAAACACATGCAATGACTGTAGTTGTGGTTCCATGTGGTTTATGAAAAGAACAAACATGCAATGACTACAGTTGTGTTTTCTGAAAAGAACACACATGCAATGACTCTGGTGGATCCAAGTGGTTTATGAAAAGGACACACATGCAATGACACTAATGGTGGTTTAGGAAAAGAAAACACATACAAATGACTCTGGTGGATCCATGTGGTTTATGGAAAGAACACACATGAAGTGAATCTAGTGGTGGTTTATGAAAAGAACACACATGCTATGACTCTAGTTGTGGTTCCATGTGGTTTATGAATATAAAAAACATGCAATGACTCTAGTTTTCGTTTATGAAAAGTACACACATGCAATAACTCTAATGGTGGTTTAGGAAAAGAACAAACATGCAATGAAACTGGTGGTGGTTTAGGAAAAGAACACACATGCAATGACACTAGTGGTGGTTTAGGAAAATAACACACATCCAAATGACTTTGGCGGATCCATGTGGTTTATGGAAAGAACACAAATGCAATCAATCTAGTGGTGGTTTAAGAAATGACTCTAGTTGTGGTTCCATGTGGTTTATGAAAATAACAAACATGCAATGACTCTAGTTGTGGTTTATGAAAGTACACACATGCAATGACTCTAGTGGTGGTTTAGGAAAAGAACACACATGTAATGACATTGGTGGATCCATGTGGTTTAGTGAAATAACACACGTGCAATGACACTAGTGGTGGTTTAGGAATAGAACCCACATGCAATGTCTCTAGTTGTTGTTTAGGAAAAGAACAAACATGCAATGACTCTAGTGGTCGTTTATGAAAAGGACACACATGCATTGACAGTGGTGGATCCATGTGGTTTAGTAAAATAACACACATGTAATGACACAAGTGGTGGTTTAGGAAAAGAACACACATGCAAAGACATGCAAGGACACTGGTGGATCCATGTGGTTTAGGAAAGGAACACACATGCAATGACACTGATAGTGGTTCATGAAAAGAACACACATGCAAATGACTCTGGTGGATCCAGGTGGTTTTTGGAAAGAACACACATGCAATGAATCTAGTGGTGGTTTATGAAAATAACACACATGCAATGACTCTAGTTGTGGTTCCATGTGGTTTATGAAAAGAACAAACATGCAATGACTCTAGTTGTGGTTTATGAAAAGTACGCACATGCAATGACTCCAGTGGTGGTTTAGGAAAAGAACACACATGCAATGACACTGGTGGATCCATATGGTTTAGTAAAATAACACGCATCCAATGACACTAGTGGTGGTTTAGGAAAAGAACAAACATGCAATGACTCTAGTGGTGGTTTATGAAAAGGACACACATGCATTGAGACTGGTGGATCCATGTGGTTTAGTAAAATAACACACATGAGATGACACTCGTGGTGGTTTAGGAAAAGAACACACAATGTAAAGACATGCAATGACACTAGTGGATCCATGTGGTTTAGGAAAGGAACACACATGCAATGACACTGGTGGTGGTTAATGAAAAGAACACACGTGCAAATGACTCTGGTGGATCCATGTGGTTTATGCAAAGAACACACATGCAATGACAGTGGTGGCGGTTTATGAAAGGAACACACATGCAATGACTCTAGTTGTGGTTCCATGTGGTTTATGAAAAGAACAAACATGCAATGACTATAGTTGTGGTTTCTGAAAAGAACACACATGTAATGAATCTGGTGGATCCAAGTAGTTTATGAAAAGAACACATGCAATGGCAGAAGTGGTGGTTTAGGAAAATAACACACATGCAATGACTGGTTTAGGAAAAGAACACATATGCAAATCACTCTGGTGGATCCATGTGGTTTTTGGAAAGAACACACATGCAATGAATCTAGTGGTGGTTTATGAAAAGAACACACAGGCAATGAGTCTAGTTTTTGTTCCATTTGGTTTATTAAAAGAACAAACATGCAATGACTCTAGTTGTGGTTTATGAAAAGTACACACATGCAATGACTCTAGTGGTGGTTTACGAAAATAATACACATGTAATGCCACTGGTGGATCCATGTGGTTTAGTAAAATAACACACATGCAATAACACTAGTGGTGGTTTAGGAAAAGAACACACATGCAATGTCTGTAGTTGTTGTTTAGGAAAAGAACAAACATGCAATGAATCTAGTGCTGGTTTATGAAAAGTACACATGTGCATTGAGACTAGTGGATCCATCTGGTTTAGTAAAATAACACACATGCAAAGACACTAGTGGTGGTTTAGGAAAAGAACACACATTCAAAGACATGAAATGACACTGGTGGATCCATGTGGTTTAGGAAAGGAACACACATGCAATGACATTGGTGGTGGTTAATGAAAAGAACACACATGCAAATGACTCTGGTGGATCCATATGGTTTATGGAAAGAACACACATGCAATGACACTGGTGGTGGTATATGAAAGGAACACACATGCAATGACTCTAGTTGTGGTTCCATATGGTTTATGAAAAGAACAAACATACAATGACTATAGTTGTGTTTTCTAAAAAGAACACACATGCAATGACTCTGGTGGATCCAAGTGGTTTATGAAAAGAACACACATACAATGACACTAGTGGTGGTTTAGGAAAAGAACACACATACAAATGACTCTGGTGGATCCATGTGGTTTATGGAAAGAACACACATGCAATGAATCTAGTGGTGGTTTATGAAAAGAACACACATGCTATGACTCTATGTGTGGTTCCATGTGGTTTATGAAAAGAACAAACATGCAATGACTCTACTTGTGGTATATGAAAAGTACACACATGCAATGACTCTAGTGGTGGTTTAGGAAAAGAACACACATGCAATGACACAAGTGGTGGTTTAGGAAAAATAACACATGCAATGATGCTAGTGGTGGTTTAGGAAACTAAGACACATGCAAATGACTCTGGTGGATCCATGTGGTTTTTGGAAAGAACACACATGCAATGAATATAGTGGTGGTTTATGAAAAGAACACACATGCAATGACTCTAGTTTTGGTTCCTTATGGTTTATGAAAAGAACAAACATGCAATGACTCTAGTTGTGGTTTATGAAAAGTACACACATGCAATCACTCTGGTGGTGGTTTAGGAAAAGAATACACATGCAATGACACTGGTGGATCCATGTGGTTTAGTAAAATAACATACATGCAATGACACTAGTGGTGGTTTATGAAAAGGACCCACATGGAATGTCTCTAGTTCTTGTTTAGGAAAAGAAGAAACATGCAATGACTCTAGTGGTCGTTTATGAAAAGGACACACATGCATTGACAGTGGTGGATCCATGTGGTTTAGTGACCTAACACACATGCAATGACACTAGTTGTGGTTTAGGAAAAGAACACACATGCAAATACATGCAATGACACTGGTGGATCCATGTGGTTTAAGAAAGGAACACACATGCAATGACACTGGTGGTGGTTAATGAAAAGAACACACATGCAAATGACTCTGGTGGATTCATGTTTACGCACTTCTATTCTTGTAGATAATTGTTGGCCCTCGAAGTGCAGAGGTTTGTAGAACAGCAGCATGTTTTCCCTTAAGTGGATAACCCAAGGTTTATCAAACTCAGGGAGGAAGTGGTCAAAGGTATGCCCTCTCAAGCAACCCTACAATCAAGATACAAGAAGTCTCTTGTGTCCCCAACACACCCAATACACTTGTCAGGTCTATAGGTGCACTAGTTCGGCGAAGAGATAGTGAAATACAAGTGGTATGAATAATTACAAGTGGTAACGGTGCCAGAAAATATCTTGCTGGCGTGTGGTTAACGTGGGAAAATACTAAAGGCAAACTGAAATAAAGAAGGAAGCAAGCAAACATGTAATAGATCTAATTGCAAATGGTGTTTCAGTTCTTAGAAACAACGCCTAGGGATCATACTTTCACTAGTGAACACTCTCAAATAAATATCTACACTTTATGATACTACTCTTAACTACTCTCCGGTTGGACACTCTAATCCATGGTAGGGCTATAACAGCACACCTCAAAGTTCATCTTTCCCATCTAGAAAACCCCACACTGTCACCTTGAGCACTAGATGGTTCCAACAAACACCACAATTTCATAGAGACATCCAACTCCAAATATAACGCACAACAAGTATTTGTAATCTCTAGCCTAAGTTGCACCATTGTGTGCATGCTGTCACTTTCACACACATGGGGAGAGCAGAGATCTATTAAAGCACTTGACTAGCAAGGTAGATCTATAGATTACAAGCTCATGATCTCCATAAGATATTGCATAGAGAATGAGATGAACACATAGCTACCGGTAGAACCCTTAGCCTCAAGAGAGAATTACTCCCTCCTCATCATGGTAATCAGGAATGGTGATGCAGATGGTGGTGGAGAGCGATGGAGATGGCTCCGAGGGCACTTTCCCGTCCCGGCAGGGTGCCGGAACAGAGACTTTCTGTCCCCTGAATCTCCCCTTCGGTGGCGGCAGCGCTTTGGAACTTTTCGTGGCTGGAGGCTTGATGATTTAGGTTTTTGCATCGGGAGGCTCTTATAGGCGAGAGGGGAGACCGAGGGGGTGCCGAGGGGCCCACACCACCCCTGTTGTGGCCTGGCCTGGCCCGCGCCACCAGGTGGTGTGGCCACCCTCTGTCCCTTCTCCGTCTCATATTCTGGCTCCAAGTGTCCCCCGGTAAAATAATAACTTTGGCTTTTGTCCCATCCAATTCCGAGAATATTCATTTTCTGACTTCCTGGAACCAAAAACAACAGGAAACAGGCAGCTGTCACTGTGGCTCTTGTTAATAGGTTAGTCCAAGAAATCATATGAAAAGTACTCCAAAATTATAGATAAAACCAAGCATGGAACATCAAAAATTATAGATACATTTGCAATGTATCATGGATCCATATGGTTTATGGAAAGAACACACATGCAATGACACTGGTGGTGGTTGATGAAAGGAACACACATGGAATGACTCTAGTTGTGGTTCGATGTGGTTTATGAAAAGAAAAAACATGCAATGACTATAGTTGTGTTTTCTGAAAAAAGAACACACATGCAATGACTCTGGTGGATCCAAGTGGTTTATGAAAAGGACACACATGCAATGACACTAGTGGTGGTTTAGAAAAAGAACACACATGCAATGACACTAGTGGTGGTTTAGGAAAAGAACACACACGCAAATTACTCTGGTGGATCCATGTTGTTTATGTAAAGAACACACAATCAATGAATCTAGTGGTGGTTTATGAAAAGAACACACATGCAATGACTCTAGTTGTGGTTCCATGTGGTTTATGAAAAGACAAACATGCAATGACTCTAGTTGTGGTTTATGAAAAGTACACACATGCAACGACTCTAGTGGCGGTTTAGGAAAAGAACACACATGCAATGACACTAGTAGTGGTTTAGAAAAGAACACATATGCAATGAAACTAGTGGTGGTTTAGGAAAATAACACACATGCAAATGACTGTGGTGGATCCATGTGGTTTATGGAAAGAACACACATGCAATGAATCTAGTGGTGGTTTATGAAAAGAACAAACATGCAATGACTCTAGTTGTGGTTTATGAAAAGTACACACATGCAATTACTCTAGTGGTGGTTTATGAAAAGGACACACATGCATTGAGACTAGTGGATCCATGTGGTTTAGTAAAATAACACACATGATATGACACTAGTGGTGGTTTAGGAAAAGAACACACATGCAAAGACATGCAATGACACTGGTGGATCCATGTGGTTTAGGAAAGGAACACACATGCACTGACACGGGTGGTGGTTAATGAAAAGAACACACGTGCAAATGACTCAGGTGGATCCATGTGTTTTATGGAAAGAACACACATGCAATGACACTGGTGGTGGTTTATGAAAGAAACACACATGCAATGACTCTAGTTGTGCTTCCATGTGGTTTACGAAAATAACAAACATGCAATGACTATAGTTGTGGTTTCTGAAAAGAACACACATGCAATTACTCTAGTGGTTGTTTAGGAAAAGAACACACATGCAATGACACTGGTGGATCCATGTGGTTTAGTAAAATAACACACATGCAATGACACTAGTGGTGGTTTAGGAAAAGAACCCAGATGCAATGTCTCTAGTTGTGGTTTAGGAAAAGAACAAACATGTAATGACTCTAGTGGTGGTTTATGAAAAGTATGCACATTCATTGACCCTAGTGGATCCATGTGGTTTAGTAAAATAACACACATGCAATGACACTAGTGGTGGTTTAGGAAAAGAACACACATGCAAAGACATGCAATGACACTGGTGGATCCATGTGGTTTAGGAAAGGAACACACATGCAATGACATTGATGGTGGTTAATGAAAAGAACACACATGCAAATTACTCTGGTGGACCCATGTGGTTTTTGGAAAGAACACACATGCAATGAATGTAGTGGTGGTTTATGAAAAGAAGACATATGCAATGACTCTAGTTGTGGTTCCATGTGGTTTATGAAAAGAACAAACATGCAATGACTGTAGTTGTGGTTTATGAAAAGTACACACATGCAATGACTCTAGTGGTGGCTTAGGAAAAGAACACACATGCAATGAAACTAGTGGATCCATGTGGTTCATTAAAACAACACACATGCAATGACACTAGTGGTAGTTTAGGAAAAGAACACACATGCAATGTCTCTAGTTATGGTTTACGAAAGGAACAAACATGCAATGACTCTTGTGGTGGTTTATGAAAAGGACACACATGCATTGAGACTAGTGGATCCATGTGGTTTAGTAAAATAACACACATGATATGACACTAGTGGTGGTTTAGGAAAAGAACACACATGCAAAGACATGCAATGACACTGGTGGATCCATGTGGTTTAGGAAAGGAACACACATGCACTGACACGGGTGGTGGTTAATGAAAAGAACACACGTGCAAATGACTCAGGTGGATCCATGTGTTTTATGGAAAGAACACACATGCAATGACACTGGTGGTGGTTTATGAAAGCAACACACATGCAATGACTCTAGTTGTGCTTCCATGTGGTTTACGAAAATAACAAACATGCAATGACTATAGTTGTGGTTTCTGAAAAGAACACACATGCAATGACTCTAGTGGATATAAGTGGTTTATGAAAAGAGCACACATGCAATGAAACTCAGTACAAGAATATTTTCCTTCCGCAATGAATTGGCCCGACAGCTGTCGTAGAAGACGCGTCTTCTGCGACGAAATTCTTGGCTCGACCGTGGCCCATGGAAAACTTTTTTTCTGTTTTTGTGGCCCTCTACTACGACAGATCTACTAAAAACATGGAGGAAGCTCGGCTGGCGCGTGGCAGAAGCAAGATTTTTGTTTCATTGCACAATCTTGACTCGCTGAAGTCTTTTGAGGCGTGTGGGTCCCGGACGTCAGTGTCTCTGGCAGACCATACTTTTCGATCGCGCCTCCCAGATTTGAACTCGATAACGTAGCTCGAGGCGTATGCCGTTTAGTTAGGCTACTAGGTCCCACATGTCAGACTCTCATTAGAAGGATCGTGTGTATGATGGATTTTTCTCCTTCGCTCGCACTACCCTATTTTGAAGTTGATAGCACTCCTCGATGCATCTACCGTCTAATCAACCTCCTGGGACCCACATGTCATCCTATCATTAGAACAAACATGTGTATGATGGAATTTTTTCCTTCGCTGGCACTACCCCGTTCCGAGTTGATAGCGCTGCTCGACGCATCTACCATTTAACCAACCTCCTAAGACCCACATGTCATCCTCTCATTAGAAGTAGTGCCTTCGTGTTCCGAACTTGATAGCGTTGCTCACTACATCAGCCGTTTATTCAGGCTGATGGGTCCCTTATGCCAGCCTCACATTAGAAGAATTGTGGGTATGATGGAATTTTTTTCTTCTCTAGCACTACCCTGTTCCGAACTAGATAGCGTTGCTCGATGAATCTGCCGTTTGTTCATGCTGCTGGGTCCCCCATTTCAGCCTCTCATTAAAAGAAACATGCACATGCTGAAATTTTTCTCGCTCGCGCCTCCCTTTTTCGACCTGGCTACGTTGCTCGATGCAGCATCTGTATAAAGTCGCGCTGCTGGGTCCCACATATCAGCCTCTCTGTAAATGAAACGTGCGTATGATGGACTTTTTTTGGCCATGTCCGCTGTTTTGACCTTGGCAACTTGCTGGGTCCCAGATGTCAACCGCCTCTATACAGGAAACGTGGCTATGCTGGGTCCCAGCTGACAGCCTCTATTTGAAAGAAACGTGTGTATGTTGGAGTCTTTTCGGGTCCCAGATGTTAGCCTCTGAGTACAAAAAATGCTCAGAAAGGCCGAATTAAAAAGATTCTAGGCTAACTCGGGGTGGATGCCCTATTCGTCATGGCTTATATTCCATGGACTCACTCCTAAGTGGAATGGGCTATGGTCAGTGGACATAAGACCACGAAAAGGACGAATTAGAAGGTATTGGGCTATGCTTGGGGATGATAGGCTAATTTCATGGGCTATGCTTGGGCCTGCTGGGTCCGACATGTTAGCTTCTCTGTAAGTGCAACGTGTGTATGATGGACTTCTTTTTGCCGCGTCCGCTGTTTTCACCATGGCAGCCGTGTATGGTCTTACTGCTGGGGCCCTTATGTTAGCCTCTGTGGCATGTTCTAGCTTGTGGGTCCCTAATGCAGCCTTGTATGTTCTGTTTTGTGGGTCCCTGATGCGAGCCTCTCTGTACAAGTATTTACACTTTTGTTTCGAACCCACCCTCAAAACAAACTACAGGGACGCTGCATGCTGGTGGGTCCGTGATGTCAGCCTCTCCGTAATGCGATATTGCTAGAAGAAAAAATGTAAATCCAAGATACGATTCAAACAAAAGACCTTCAAATCAAATAAACGTAAAATAAGTGTGTTGCCACTACAACAAAGATATTTATAGAATAAATATCATTAAACTTTGATTAGTACTATAATTTATGTATTAGTCTTCTTAAAAATATTTTGCGTGTGTATGTTTATCTCTTTTAAAATATAAAAGGGCAGCGCTCTTGGCATCTCAATTTATAAAATGCCACATAATGGAGTATTTTCTTAAAAACATGGGTATGTAGAGTTTTTATTTTGAGAGGTGGGGGCAATGCCTAAAAGGCCAAATTAAAAAGAGTTTGGCTATTCTACATAGGCTGCTCTACGTGGGTTATACTCCGTAGGGCAGGCTCCATGGGCTTTATTCTCAAATTTTAGTGGGTTGTGTTCAGTAGTCCCCTACCCCTAAAAGGCCGAATTAATATGTTCTCGGCTATGCACCATGGGCTCCTTTCTCAAATTTCACTAGGCTATGGTCAGCAGTCCCCTGACCCCGAAAAGACCGAATAAAAATGTCCTGGGTTAAAGAGGGGCCGAATGAGCTACAGAGTACTAGATGTCTTATTTTTGACATATCACCCACACGATTTCCGAGGCATGTCTCTCTGAGGCCCCTTCCACCGGCTCTTGCCGGCGCCAATCCGGTGCCGTCGCACACCATACCATGGGTTCCTCTGTTCTAGATTCTTCTGGTGGTGATTGGAAGATCACCTACTTGGGAAGTTCCACTGATGGTAAGTTCCTTGTTGGATCTCTGATTCTCTCGGCCAAACGTTGGCTGGTCATTCTCAATGCTAATGGTTTCCCTCTGGAGGTTAAATGCATGGAAAATGTGGAGGTGCTCTCGATTGGATCAGTGGTGAGGCTCCCCTCTCATCTTGCTAGGATCAATGATTTCTCAACCTCCTCGTCTGGTTTTCTTGGGAATTCTTCTGCTAAGGTTGACAAGGCTGAAGATTTGAAACTTATGTGGCACGGTACATGTTCTTCCTTACCTTCTGATGATTCGGACAAAGCCGCTGGATTTTTGGTCCTTTATTCTCTTGCTAAGCAGGTTGTGTTGCTTAATCAAGATAAGGTGGTGATTGATGCTAGGTTCCTTCTTCAAAATGAGATGATCTTCTCGGGAGTGACTTTAGATCTTGTAGTCAAAAAAGTTGTCGTGGGTGCTCAAATCCTTGAGGACCTTAATTCCGACAAGGTTCAAGTTTCATCAGTCAGGATCAACAAGTGCACTTCATTGGATTTCTCTAAAGGGAAAAAATTTTAGATGAATATTTTCAAGAAATTTGGTCACCACATCAATTTCTCAAGGGGTTTCTGAAGAAGACCTTTTTTTCTGGTTGTCTCTTTTGGTCATGCCAATTTTAAAATTGATATTCATACTATTGGCATTGCACTTCAAGCTTGTTTTGGTGGCCTAGCTTCAAAATTTCAAGTCAAAATCCTCCAAGACAGAACATTTCGATTTTCAGTCGCTTCACGTGCCGTGGGTTTTGAAATCTATAATTCAAGTACTTTCTCAAATGAGTTTTTTGTCTTGAAGATCAACCTATGTGGTGAAGGAGGTCCGAATTGGAGATTTGAGGAGAAAGAATATTACAAAGAATTGGACAAGGACTAGACTTTTGTTTCGTACAAAAAGAAAAACAATTCTTCGGTGTTTGACCGTATTGGATCACCGATTTACTCGTCAAAGACCCCATGCAATAACGGGCAAACCATGGGTGATATTAAGAGAAATAAACCTGGCACATCGTTTGCGGAAATTGTGTTTAATGGGAGAGTTATTGAGGATGTGAAATCTCCTGCAGACAACAAATCATCCTCATTTAATCTGCCTGGTCTTTTGCCTTTGTTGAAATTCCCAACTTTCCCTTCACGTCCTTGGCCCGACAAATCCTACCTTAATTTGTTCAGGGCCCATGTCCCACCGCAAGTTTCACGGCCCAGTGTGTCTGATTGTCTAAAGGACTTTGCCCTTGCCCAAAAAAATAAAAATCCCGAACCCCCTGCCTCCTCAACTCCCACGCCTACAGAAACCCCAACTACCTTGCTCCGCTCGTCGCCGGTGACAACCGTTGCCGCAATGGCGAACATTCCGATGGACCCGCAGCCTTTCCTACCCCATGGCTTTGAGATTTTGCAGGTGGCTGGCAGGAATCGTATCAAGAGGGTGGTGGTTCCTCGTCGTCCACGAGCTCATGAACAGTATGCTATTGCGAACATTCATCCCCTCCCCCTGGTCCAGTTCCTTTCGAAAATATCAGAGATGTGTTGCAAGATTTCTTTTTCAATGAGGCTCGTGTAGATTTCCGTGATATCCAAGACTGTCCTTTTGGCTCTGCATATGTTCAATTTAACAATGTCAGCAACCATGACCGTTTAATCGCTGTTGGACCAACCCCTTTCCAAGATGTTGCAATCTCGTTTGCTAGGCACAATGAAGGAATTAACTGGCGTAGAACTCAGTTTAACAATGAATGCTGGGTCATACTTCTAGGCCCTCCTCTTGATCATTGGCATACTGATGATCTAAATGCTATATTTTCTGATATTGGAAAAGTGTTACTTTGGGAAAGAGACCCTGAGCACAAAGGCAGAATCATTGCTAAGCTCAGAGTCACTGACCTTTTGGATGTGCCTAAAAGTGTTAGATTCACCATTGGGGACCTTGTGGAAACTGAATCCTGGAATTTCTCTGTGGAACTTTTAAACAACAACCTCCTGGGTGGGGGCCCACCTGATGAGGACCCACTACCTGATGATGATGCTAACCCTCATCCTCTGCCTGTTTTGGGACCCATTTTTTGTCCTCCTCCCCACCACCTCTTCCACAACCTGAAGGTGACATTGGAGGATGGGACAAGTGGGTTGATCCTGCTCCTCAACAGAATAATGCTGGTTGGGGGCAATGGAATGCTCCTGTTCAAGGGCCAGTTTTTGCAGAGGGAGTGGACATGCCTATTGATAACTTGGATTTGCCACCCCAGGAGGCTGATAGTGCTGTTACTGGTTCCATTCCTGCTGTCAATATTTCCTCTGACAATGCCAATGCTTCTGTCCATGGGGATGATGATATTGAGGTGGAGCAACAGAATGTTGAAGTTACCCAGAATTTGGACATGGGTGATGGACTGCTCAACATCCTCCAGAATTACCAGGATGATGAGGAGGAGGGCCAACATGCTGATGAGGGGAATCAGCAGGATGATTGGATGATTGAAGACACTAACCTTCTCTCTCCCAATGAGGCTCATTTGCAAGTGGGGATGGCTTTCACTCCTTTTGGCAATACCTCTGATGTGCTGACTGCTAAACAGTCCTTCCCCAAGCAAGGACTGGAACTTTGGGATAGATTCTTTGCTCCTCACATCAACAATTCCTCACCTGGCAAGAACAGACTGCAATGTGATATTCCTGTAAGTTGGTTTAACTTTATTACCCTCATGCTCCTCACTCTTGAAAAATTCAGTGGGGCAAAGCACTTTCTTACTTCTCCTCTTTGGGATATTATAAAGGAGCCAATTGCTGAAGAAAATACCTTTACATTCATTATCCCTGATGAATGTGTTGGACAGATGTCTCCTCACTGCCTGAATGATTCTCCATCAAACCTGATGGTGCCCAATGCCCAATCTAAAAAAAACCTGATGGTGCCCAATGCTCCATCAAAAAAAAGAAGGGGAAAAGAAACTATGGTGGACACTGAGGTGAGAAGGAGTCCCGGAATTGTGGAGCTTAATTGGGGATTTTAAAGTCCTGTGAATTGCTATGATATAAATTGTCTCTCTTGAAATGCTGCTCCACCTTGTCTTAGCAATAAAGTTGTTAAAAACCTCGCTGATTCTTTTTGTAAGGCTAAGGAGGGTGAGCTTGAGAAAAGGCTGCTGAAGTAGAGAAGGATCAATGATCTGACCATCAAGCCACTTGGAAAGTCTGGACCAAAGAAGAATGGTTCTGACACAAACTTGTCTGGCAAGAAGAAAGGTGGAGCTGCTAAATCCTGTGGACAACAGTCTAAGAAGAAAGCTCCTAAATAGATGTTTTAATGTCTAAAAAATATTGTCATTTTCTGTCTGGACCAATTGCTCTTGGATTCTGTTATGAGCTTCTTAGAATCATTATGCTGCTATGTATGACTATGACTTCAGTACCTTGTGATCAGTTTAAGTCTGTTTGTGTGACTACATATCTTGTGTCACCCAAATGTTATATCCTCCTGGTTATCAATGAATAACAACAGAAAATGGAACATACTGAACTGGAATCTCAGAGGCATTAACTCTGAGAAGAAATGGTTGGCTTTAAAAAGCAAAATCATTGAATCTGAATGTGACATCATATGTCTCCAACAAACTAAGAGAGAAACCTTTGACATGAATTACTTAAAGAAATTCTGTGCAAGTAAGTTTGACAGTTTTGACTTTCTCCCTTCAATTGGTGCTTCTGGAGGGATTATCATCATCTGGAACAGTTCTTTGTTTAATGGAACCAGAGCATTCCAAAATGAATTTTCCACTTCTGTCACTTTCTCCTCCCTGCTTTCTAATGACTCCTGGACACTTACAAACATCTGTGGTCCATGTCAAGCTGATAGAAAAGATGATTTTTTGGACTGGTTTTCCAACATCATGATGCCTGATAATATAAACTGGCTTGTCTTAGGAGATTTTAATCTTATTAGCAGACTTATTGACAGAAATAAAAGTGGAGGTGATGTTAATAATACTATGATTTTTAATGAGGCTATCAGCAACCTGGGACTTATTGAGTTACCTCTCAAAGGAAGGAAATTTACTTGGAGCAACATGCAGAAAGACCCCCTGCTGGAAAGGCTGGACTGTTTTTTTACATCTAGTTCCTGGACCCTCAAATACCCATATACTTTTGTTACCCCCCTCTCCAAGCCTACTTCGGATCACCTTCCTTGTGTCATTTCAATTGGAACAAACATTCCCAAAGCACAAGTTTTTAGATTTTAAAATTACTGGCTTCATCATTCTGATTTTAAGCAGATTGTGCAAAATGCCTGGAATATACTAGTGGATCACCATGACTTGGCTAAAAGGATTTGTGCCAAATTAAAAAATGTGAGGAGAGGTATCAAGATTTGGTCCAAGAAATTACCATGTTTAAAAGACCAAATAAAGAAGGTTAATGACACAATTGACCTCCTGGATTTGCTTGAAGAGTCTAGAACTTTAACCATCAATGAATGGCACCTCAGGGACCTCCTAAAATCTCATATAATTTCTCTGCTCCAGAATCAAAACACCTATTGGAAACAAAGAGGAAAAATTAAATGGGTGAAATTAGGTGATGAAAACACAAAGTTTTTCCACTCCAAAGCCACCATCAGCTATAGACACAATTATATTTCAATGATTAAGAATGACAGTGGGCAAGAATTCTTTACTCACTCTGACAAGGCTGACATTCTATGGAATGACTTCAAAGCTAGAATGGGTACTTCGATCAAAACTGAGATGCTTTTCAATCTTGAAGAATTCTATGGAAATGGTATGCGTGATGAGATGAAGATATCACTTGAAGGACATTTTCTTAACAAAGAAACTGAGGAGGTAATATCTCATTTGCCAAGTGACAAGTCTCCTGGATCTGATGGCTTTAACAATGAATTTATCAAAAGCTGCTGGTCAATCATTGGAAATGATATCAAATTGCTCATCCATGATTTCTATAATGGGAAGGTCTCTCTTGAAAGTATCAACTCCTCCTACATTACTCTCATTCCTAAAGTATCAAACCCTTCTACTCCTGCTGATTTCAGACCAATGTCCTTATTAAACTGTGTGTTCAAAATTATTACCAAACTCCTTGCAAATAGATTTCAAACTGTTATTCTGGATTTGGTACATAAGAATCAATATGGCTTCCTCAAAAACAGGTCTATTCAGGATTGCCTTGGTTGGGCTTTTGAATATCTCTTCCAATGTCACAAATCAAAGGAGGAAATTCTCATTCTAAAATTAGACTTTGAGAAGGCTTTTGATACAATTGATCACTCATCCATCATAAACATCCTCAAGGCTAGAGGATTTGGCAGAAAATGGATAAAATGGATTGAGATGATTTTTGAGTCTGGTTCCTCTAAAATTCTCCTAAATAGAGTACTAGGGAAAAAAAATTACTACAGGAGAGGTGTGAGACAAGGAGACCCCCTTTCACCACTCCTTTTTGTTCTTGCTGCAGATCTTCTTCAATCTGTCCTGAATAAAGCCATGCACCTACAAATTCTGACCCCCCAATAGGTGGACCTCCTAACAATGACTTTCCTATGATTCAATATGCTGATGATACATTGGTTGTTCTTAAGGAAGATGCTGCTCAATTATTGTGCTTGAAAGCTCTTCTTCAAACTTTTGCACTGTCCACTGGTCTCAAAGTCAACTATTTGAAATCAAGCATGATGCTAATAAACTTATGCAATGATAGGTTGATACACTTTGCTCTAACAATTAATTGTCAAACTGGCAACCTCCCTTTCACTTATCTTGGTTTACCACTATGCTTATCAAAATCCATCCATGGAACATTTTCTGCCTATTGTTCAGAGAGTTGAAAGAAGACTTTGTGGTATTGTTGACTTCTTGAACTATGGAGGAAAACTGCAACTGGTTAAATCTGTACTATCCTCACTTCCTCTATTTTTCATGAGTTTTGTAGAGGTGCCAATTACCATCAAAGATCAAATCATAAAATATATGAGACACTATCTTTGGAGAAAAAAGACTAAAGATGTTCAAGCCAAGGGACAGGCACTGGTGTCATGGGATAAAATTTGTCGTCCTAAAAATCAAGGGGGACTTGGAGTCCTGGATCTCCACATTCAAAATACTGCCCTCCTTTTAAAAAACCTGGACAAATTCTACAATCACCATGATATCCCTTGGGTTCATCTCATTTGGGAAACTTACTATAAGAATGGAAAATTACCTGGAAGAAGCATGGAAGGATCATTCTGGTGGAAAGCTCATATCAAATTAATTGGTAATTTTAAGGCCATGGCTAAGTGCAATCTGAAATCTGGGAAAACTGCTTATTTTTGGTCTGATCTTTGGCATGACGAGTGCTTTATGAATAAATTCCCACATCTGCTGTCCTATGCAAAGTCTTCAAATATAAGTGTACATGAATTTTTACAGGCTGATTTCTTGGAGGATAATTTTCACCTCCCTCTTTCCCAACAAGCTTACTCTGAATTTTTAATCATGGAAGAAAGATGCCAGGAAATCCTTCCAACCATACATGACAATCTCCATGATAATTGGAATTACATTTGGGGGTCAGATAAATATGAAGTGAAAAAGGCCTACTACTCCATGATTGGTTACTCCCCTTCACCACCTCATTTCTCTTGGCTTTGGACATCCTCTTGCCAGAATAAACACAAATTCTTATTTTGGCTTTTGCTTCTAGACATACTGAATACAAGAAATCTTCTAAAAAGGAAACAGTTTATTCTGCCTGACTACAATTGTGCAATTCTCAATTGCCACTTGGAAGAATCAGTTAGCCATTTATTCTGGGAATGCTCATTTGTAAAAAACTGCTGGGATCATACTTGCATAGACAGAACAACAAATTTATCAGGATTGGAGGCTTTTTCAGACATCAAAAACAAGCTGCGTCTGCCTTTTGCAATGGAAATCATTGTCTTGACTATCTGGGGTATCTAGATCTGTAGAAATGAGAAATTTTTTAATGATAAAATACCTACATTCGAAAGATGGAAGGAAATTTTTTATCAAGAGATGAGATGGGTACAATTCAGAATCAAAAGAAAATACCAGGAGAAATTCAAAAACTGGCTGAGTCAACACCTAGATCAGAGATAGAATAGACCTATGCACCCTTTAGAGATGGATTTTTTCTCTTTTTGATCTACCTTAGATCAGTAGACTCATATGTAATTTCTCACTTAACATACTCATACCCTTATAACAAAAAAATTGCAGTGGGGACTTTCCCTACTGTTTCACCTCAAAAAAAGTACTAGATGTCTTCTCCTGGTTAATAAAATTTGCATTGTGATGTGCTCAGCCGGATTCGAAACAAAGACCTCAGAGAGGGAGGGGAACAACGATAATTCTTTTTGCCAGTTATTCCTGTCAAAATTCAGCAGTACAGAATAAGGTAGAAAAATTATCAACAGCTTCGAAGTTCATATTAAGGAGCACTTGACCAATTCAGCAGCATTTCAAAAGTAACCAATTCAGCAATACAGACAATGAAATACAAATAGCCGTACAGAGAGAACCAGTTTTTGTTTTAGTTCTAAAAGCCTTGTCGTGCGACCAGTTTGTTGTTTTCACCAATAACACTCAACCATTAGAGCAAGCAAAACTGACGATCAAGTCTGCTTTGAGTACCTTCTTCTCACATCAATGCATGTGTGACCCCCATATGCAACCCAAAATGCCCAAGTCTCATCTATATTGTGACACGGCCATGTTTCAAAAGAAAAGTAAGACTATCTACTGCCCTTGATTTAAGCAAGTACTAGTACATCACTATTAGTTCCACAAAATGCTTTAATAATAGTAATGACAGAACATTTGACAGATTCAGTAGCTTTCCTGCTTGAAATTCAATAACAGTACAGAGATAATAAGTTCTTGTTCCATCTCAAAAAACCTTGGTGCACGATCTGTTTGCCATGTTCTCCGAATAGGCTCGACCATAGTAGCAAGCAAAACTGATGACCATGTCTACTTTTGTGCAAACATGACCTCATTTCATCAATGCCTGTGTGACCCCCCATATGCAACCCAAAATGACCAAGACTCATCTAGATAATTGTGACCTAGATAATTGTGACAATGCTAGGTTTCAAAAGAAAAGCAAGACAATCTGCTACACTTGATCTAAACAAGTAATAGTACATCACTATTAGTTCAACAAAATACTTTGGTAATAGCAACGACAGAACAAAGGCAAAGCAAGACCATCTCCTTCCCTTGACCTAAACAAGTACTACCCGTACCGGTATATAGTAGTACAAAATAGTCCGAAGTACAAGAACTAGTGCTATACTAGTACTACTCTGCATCCAAAATCCAACCTCCAGTACATGTACGTCCCTGGTATGTAGTGAAAGTGGGATAAAAAAATCTAAGGTAGTAAAATGGTCAATTTTGAATTCTCCCTCGCGATGGATGCATATTGAGTAATACAGGCCCTGGGTCTAAAAAGTATGAAGGTACACCACCATGGAATGCTTTTCCTTCTGCATGATGCCAGGCACCGCCCTGCTCCCAGGAGTGAAGGAATTGCGCACTGCACCCTCCCAAAACCCATCATCTGGTGACGGGTGATAGACGGTGAACTGCACATTGTACAAGGAGTATATCATTTTGCGGCCTGAAAGTTGGGGCGCCCAGGCAACACGGTACCCATGTTGCCTGTAATCAGCCGCGATGACTACAGTTGGCGTGCCAAATACTCAGAGGGTCTTTTTTGGCACGAATTCAACTTTACATTTCAATACAAAATATCAGGCTAACGGCCGTCAAGTTGGACCCGCCCTGTCAGTTCTCGCTGTTATGTCGCTCCCGTCGCTTAGGCGGCACGACTGTCACGTAGGCTTGCAGCGTGACATAGTGGATAGGACAACGCACCAGCCCAGTGTATTGACGTGACAAAACAAGGCACATATATCGTCATTATAATTATTTTTTTGTTTACTCAGAAGCTGGAAGGGCCACCACCACACGTCTCTCCTTTGGACTTCCGTCCCCGTTGTTAACCACTACCTTAAAAGTGCATTGATGGTTCCTCCGTTCACCTGCCTCACAAAAACCACTCTTCTTCTTCCTGTCATCTGTCTTCTTCATGTCTTCTCCTTGCCACCATGGAAGGTCGTCGCACTCTAGAGACAAGCTTCACTACCCATGATAATAAGAAGATAGAAGTCATCTACACCAATGAGGAGGAGAAAGTGGTGTTAGTACTGAGGATGTACGAGGGTTGGCTTGAGAAAGACAAGGACAAGTTTGTTGGATTGGACCTCGAGTACACCCCCGAGGACCCATATGAAGGGAGTGAAATCGCCGTCGTTTAACTGGCCATGAGGAAACACGTCCTTGTCTACCACCTCTCCCGATTTGTAAATCTGCTCTCTGTAGCCAACCGCTTTCAGGGTTTTCTCCTCTTGTTCTTTATCCATTTGCTCGTCTTGCAACTACTAGATTTTAATTAGGAACAAATAAATTATCACAAGACAATGTTGAGAGTCTTGATCTTGCATTTAGTAAACTTTTCAAAATTATATTCAGATGATGATCATGCATTGACAATATATTTGTAGTTACAAATTTTGGTGATGACAAACTACATACTTTCAGGACTGATAGGAATTGTCCGGCGCTACGCCAGTTCCTTGTAGAAAAGGGAATTGTTTTCTTGAGTGTCGACAATACAACTGATTTTTCGAAATTTCATCGAGAGGGAATTTGTGGGGCCCCCGGATTTAACCCTCCGAGAATCCCTGTTATGCAAACACCACGATCCCATGATCAGTTAGTCGTGGCACATAACCGACAAGTATCAAAGTAAACATCCATTACTTAAGCGGATACATCTCATACCTTACATGCCATTATGGCTACATCAATAATCATCAGTGGAACTTCATCAAGTGTAGAGCCCGAGCCATGCCTTAACCTATAGGCAACTGACTGGGAGAACGTCCTAGCTCGCATAGCCATCAACTTCATCCTCTTCTTGATATCTGACCAAGTTAATAGCCAGGGACAATGCCAGTGAGTACTTTGAATGTACTCACAAACCACCTTAAGATAACAATAATAACAAGAGGATATGCATTATGGTTGTGGTAGTAGGAGGGCTCCAAGAGAGGTTCTTTTCTCAATTAGTTTATCTTGTAGATATAGCATCTATATATCTTTGTTGAAAACCTTTGTAAACATTTTGGAAACCTTTTTGAAAAGTTTTTGAAAACATCAGGACTGGGTCACCCATTTGTTCCTCCTTCCGGTCATCCTATGACCAAACTCCGTTCCTTCCTTTCCGAGCATCCCATGGTCAAAACATGTATCCTTTCTGACCATCCAATGGTCAAAACATTTCCAAATCCATTGCTTTTCCGAAATCCCTTTTGAAAACAAAACCAGCACCGCTCTATAGTAGTTTGTCCAACCAGTCCATAACTGCAGACACGACTATTCGAATAGATTTATACTCTACAGAGGTTGTACACTTTACCCACACCATCCGGGTACACTACCCTGATCTACACCGATCGTGGGTCGAGTAACCGATCAAGACTCTCCGGATGCCCACTCCAATATAAGTGCCTACCCTATGAGTGTTGTTCCCCTCAACACCGGGATGCCCTATATAGGTCCCAAGCCAACCGGAGCGCGTTTTGCACTTCACAAAGTGTGCGCTTTTAATGAGGGGCTCATAGTATCGCGTGGAGGCCCGTAGACCCTTCGTTCCTTCTCCAGGTCGATGTCCCACATGGACCTTTACAGGAGAAGGCCCACCCTCCATGGATTTTTAACCCCAGTAGTCATTGCGAGGCAGCTTATACCAGAATAAACAAACATCAAATCCAGCCCTATCCCATTCAATGTAATGTGGTTGCACGGGTTAAGTTGTTATAGCTAAAGCTGCGAAGAACCGGGTGCATTTTCATAAACATTTTACCTACTCTTTCCTTCAGAATCTTTTGTTAAACGAAAACATTTTTCTTGCTCAAACTTCTCCTGGTAGGTCAAACCTCACCAAGGTTTGATCATAAACTCTTTGTAAAACTTTTCCGGCGTCTTCCCATCCTATAGCTTTGCTTCGACTAAAACAGGGTCTCCAAAGGGTTGTGATGATATGCACCATCTATTCTACTAGGGGCTAGTAGGTGTCATCAAGGAGGGTTGTACTTAATAGTACCAAAGTGTAATAGTTCGGAGGAGCCAAACCACTACCATATATACATGAACATGTAGTAAAACAGTGTAGTTTTAATAAACAGTAGATAACACATGCATAAGTAAAACAGTGGGACACGGTGTATGAGCAAGAAGGTCGCTTGCCTAAGATCAGCAATCTGGCAATATATGTCCCTGGACTTATTCTTATAATACCATAATAACTAGTAATTATAATCTTCTTTTGGCCTTTGATATAATCGCAACTATCGTCGTTAAAGAGGATACATGCAAGCAAACAAAGCCACAATCAATACAAGGCATACAAGCATTATTACAATACAGCAAACAAACATTCAACACACTAATCACTTCATTAGGTTTTGATAGATTGAGATCATAGCACTTCAAAATAATTACCAGAATGCCCTTGGGAATATTCCAAAGTCAGTTCTGCATGCAATTTGTCTTTTTATTCTATAGGTACAAATGGTATAAGGTCAAGGGCATTGGATAGGTATCGACAATACCTTCCAGTAGGAATTGGATTCATGATGTTTGGAGTTGTATAGCTTCTTTTAGGATTTATCGAATGATAACACCGCATACAGAAGCTTTTTAATCCTTAAAAATCCTCAGAAGCTCAATAATTAGTGATCTCCTGGTTTTTGGTGGGCACTGAGATACCTCAATAGTTAGAGTTTGAATGAGGTTAATTCAATTCATGGTTTGTCCTAGCGAATTTTCTAAAGGCAAAATTGGATGGATTTTTTTATTTTTACTAAAAAAACATGGTTCACCTTGACATGAGGTAAAGGATAACTTGTAGCTATAGTAAACTCCTTTCAAAGAAACTTTGTTTCATCCCATTTGGATATGTATAGACCACTTAGGAATTTATTTAGTGTAAAAGACACATTTTAGTAGATTTAATTCCAGCAAATAACTAAGATACATATTGGCACGAGACTAGCTCTGCATGGTAGATAAAACTTCATATAGCATGTCAAAATTTAGCCTAGCCATTTGTTGGTATTTTTCATTTTCAAAAGGATTTAAAACTAACTGCTCTAAAACAGATCTAGCAATACTAAAAGAATTTAAAGAAAAATAAAAGGGGCAGTGGGTGGCCGCGGGTCGGATCTGAAGCAAATGGGCCTCCCTGCAGGATTTCAGTCCACTCGGCCGGGATCTACGTGGGAGCAGGCGGTTTGAAACGCCAGAGGCGGGCCCGTGTGTAGGTGAGAGGTGGGGGCGAAGAGGTATTGGGGAGCCGGGGTATTGGATTACATGGCAATGGATGGGTATGGTTCTTCGTCCTCACTGAGATGGCCGCGGTGGTGGAGAAACCCTAACTGGGTCGAGGCGGCATCAGGGAGATTACCTGGGGCAAAGAGAGATGGTGGTGAGGGTGCGAGGCGATGCGGAGCTCCATGGCGACCTTGGCAATGGGGCGTCAGTTGCAGGTTCCGTATCAGGGAGGAGTTCATACAACGGCACTCGCGGTTGTGCTCTTGGGAGCTCGCGGAGGAGGGCCAGGGACGCATGTAGGGCGAGGAGAGATGACGGCTCGGATGCGGTGGTCCTAGAGCGTGCAGGGTTGCTGCATGCAGAGAGAAATAGGCTCGGGAGCTTTGGGGTTTTGCAGGGTGTGCTCCTTTCGGTGGAGAGCTTGTGCGTTGGCCTCCGAGTTTCCTGCGAAGAAGGAGGACAGGGACGAGTATATCTGAGTGAGGGGAGCATAGAGGTTCATATATAGGAGCAGGAGGTGGTATGGTTCGGGGACAACCTTCCTTCTTCCATTCAAACCCGAGAGAAGAAGCTCTCCTCCTCTATAGTGAGAGAGGTCTAGGGAAGGGTGGTGGAGCTCGGGGATGGATAGGTGGAGGTGGGGGAAGCAAATGGTGCGGCAGAGGAGTTATGGAGTGGCCTATGGTCCATTATTTCGAGAGAGATGGGTTCATGGTGAACCTTGTCCACTTAGTGCAAGGGAGGAGAAGGGAGGTCTCTGGTTGGCTATGGGGATGGTGGAGAGGTAAGAGGTGGGGCTCTGAGTCGAGCACTGAGTGGAGGGGAGGGTGGTGGCTGCTGCTGCCTCACTTATTGCTATGCTTATCTTTAATTAGCCATGTTTCTCTCCTCATAAGCTTAGGGGACAAGTTTGTGGGGGTGATACAGTGGCATGCCGACTAGGGGTGGTGGGAGTTGATGTGGTGAGCACATGTCTAGTTTTGGTGAGGGTTTGATTGAGTTTTTGATTCAAAAATGATAAATTATCAAATCTGCCATAAGGAAGGATCATGGTGTACTTCCCCAAAAATGATCTTAGCAAGATGGTATGAGGGTTCTGGTAATTGGAAGTGATCATGATACACCCTCAACAATTTATTGAGATTTTCAGATGAGTTTTGGTGCATTCAAAATCAAATATTCAAAAACTGCTGAATCTGTTTTATTGGGTTTATTTGAGATTTTTGAATTGGGCAAGGATGGTTTTTGGTTCTGGATGGTCCCAATTATGAATTTACACATTGGAGAATTTTTCCAAGATTTATTGAAGAGTAAAACTATTTAATATACTTATTTTCTTGTTTCTCCCATTTAAGAAAATGGGAAAAAAGAATTATTAATACTCTTGAAAAATAATTATTTTTGAAGTGGGAGGATAGGGTATGATATATAATACTCAAATGTGACCTAAGTTGGAGAGGTGATTTGGAGAAAATCAAACTTTCTTTTATATAGGGAGGTTTGGAGTTTTTGCCCATTAAAGGAATTAAATGGTTTTGGTCCATAATAATTATGGGTAATAGTTTCTAAATCTTTATAATCAGGGTAGATGATGTACACAAGGTTTACCTAGCATTTTCAACCTTGTGTGTTGAGAATTTTACTTGATTTGGGTAGAAGCAAGGGAAAAGAGGATCCTAGGCAGAGTTAATTTTATCTCTTCAAAACTGTGTTGGATCCTGGGGCTCAGTGCTCCCATTGGGTCATGGGTTATATGGATGGATAGACCAAGTGATATAGATCAACATGGTGCAGAGGTTTGAGCTTGATCATAATTGAGATCTCTAAGGATTGATGCCAGATATTGAATAAAATAAGGGTGCCAGAACAGATTATGAGATAGCCTCCAAAACCATGTGGGTTCTAGAAGCTCAAAGCTACATTTGAAACAAGTGAAGTAGGTATGGATAGACCTTTATGCGTATAGAGCAATCATGCAAAGAGTTGTTTCAAAGAAGGTAGTATGGAGATGTGAGCTTTTGACAAAGTAGGCTACTCGATAAGACTTGCAGAAAAAGTTATTTTTCTTGCTTGCAAAACCATCAAAAGAAGTGGGTTAAATATGATCTAGCCAAGGTAAAGAGTGGGCCTTGGTAGTCCTTAGGATGGTCTACAATATGGTTCAAGTGCATTTCCAAAAGTGAACAAGGGTTGGGAAGGAGAGGGTCTCAAATAGGTGAGGTTGATAATAGTTTTCCAGACTTGGCCAAATTTGGAGGATTTGGTGATTTTGACTAGGTTACAAGAGTTGATGTTTTTTATTAGTTGCAAGGTTCCAACTCATCCCCAATTGTAAGATGTTGAGGGATAGAGTGGGCATAAAGGATCCATGCTTGATATGGGTCTTCATTGGCTTGGAAGCTTCTATAAGGAATGAGTTTAGGGGTGATCTGGTTAAAGGGGTTTAACATGGTCACTTAGTGACTAGATGTTAGATGCAACTTAGGAAGATTTCTTAGGGTTTGTAATCTTGTTATTCGTGGACTCTCGTGGATGAGCTCCTAGGTTAGCTCACTCTAGTTCCTAAGCAACAAATCAAACAATAGATCAAGGCATTTCATGTTACAAGCAGAACAAATATAGTACTAGGGATACCATCAAGCCTAGCTTGAGGTAAGGATGGTTATTTTGAAAGGGTGGAGTTTGAATAAGGTGAGATTCCTTGGTATTTCTACCAAGAGTAGAATTTAGCAGCTTAGAAAAAGGTTTTAGAAAAACCTAGAGGTAAGAGTAGTTGAAAGCTCTGCCTTGAAAGCATAAGGAGATTATATCATATAGATCTCCATAATTTTGTCAATAGAAGCTACTAAATAGTTAGGGTTGTAAAGGCACCTTGGCTCAGGTTTTTGAAATGCCAAAACAATTGAGAATATGTAAAATGAGCCAAGACAGTTTTGTTAACTAGCTTTTGTCAATTGATGGTGAGGTAGGGAGTATATCATATGTTATACATTAGACGCATAAGCACAAACAAACAACGAGCAAACACTTCAACACTTAACAAGAAAAAGTTTTTGTTCCCCCCGATTTTTGCATTCTGGACAACTAATTAGGGTTGCTGAAATTGAGATGTTACAGAATTACAATTCCTTCGCACAACTGGATCGATATTCAGAGTCTTGTCAAGATCCTAGGGGGCTCGAGGAAGGATGGAATGGCATCACTCGCAACTAGAATCCTCGATGAGTCGTACGACAGAATGAAGGCAGATTTCCCTACGGATAGGCATGATTTCTGGGATGACTCGCTATTGTCTGGTATAAACCTGAAGTATGCAGCCATAGATGCTTACGTGACCTACCAGCTGTACAAGAAGATCCTTTTTTTCCATGATACCTCGTGTTTTGCCTAGGTTACAAGAGTTGATGTTTTTGAATAGTTGCAATGTTCCAACTCATCACTAATTGTAATATGCTGAGGGATAGAGTGGGTATAAAGGATGTAGGCTTGATATGGGTCTTCGTTGGCTTGGAAGCTTCTATAAGGAATGAATTTAGGGGTGATCTGGTTAAAGGGGTTTAACATGGTCACTCAGTGACTAGATGTTAGATGCAACTTTGGAAGCTTGCTTAGGGTTTGTAATCTTGTTACTGGTGGACTCTAGTGGATGAGCTCCTACGTTAGCTCACTCTAGTTCCTAAGCAACAAATCAAACAACAGATCAAGGCAATTCATCTTACAAGCAGAACAAATCAACTTCTAGGGATACCATCAAGCCTAGCTTGAGGTAAGGATGGTTATTTTGAAAGGGTGGAGTTTGAATAAGGTGAGAGTCCTTGGTATTTCTACCAAGAGTAGAATTCAAAAGCTTATAAAAAAGTTTTATAAGAACCTAGAGGTAAGAGTAGTTGAAAGCTCTGCCTTCAAAGCATAAGGATATTATATCATATAGATCTCCATAATTTTGTCGATAGAAGCTACTAAATAGTTAGGGTTGCAAAGGCACCTTGGCTCAGGTTTTTGAAATGCCAAAACATTTGAGAATATGTAAAATGAGCCAAGATAGTTTTATTAACTAGCTTTTGTCAATTGATGGTGAGGTAGGGAGTATATCATATGTTATACAGTAGATGCATAAGCACAAACAAACAATGAGCAAACACTTCAATACTTAACAAGAAAAAGTTTTTGTTCCCCCTGATTTTTGCATTCTGGACAAGTAATTAGGGTTGCTAAGATTGAGATGTTACAGAATTACAATTCCTTCGCACAACTGGATCGATATTCAGAGTCTTGTCAAGATCCTAGGGGGATCGAGGAAGGATGGAATGGCATCACTCGCAACTAGAATCCTCGATGAGTCGTACGACATAATGAAGGCAGATTTCCGTACGGATAGGCACGATTTTTGGGACGAGTCGCCCCAACCACTCAAACCCAAGTCCGTGTATTTCTCAGATTAGAGGGATATTACCGCAAGTTCGTGAAAGGATTTTCGAGCATCACAATACCCATGACCCAATTGTTGAAGCAGGACAAGAAGTTTGAATGGACCGACAAATGTGAGGCAAGTTTCCAAGAGCTGAATAAGAGATTGATTTCAGCCCCAATATTGATCATGCCGGATATTAAGAAGCCGTTTGATGTATATTGTGATGCATCCAAGATTCGTCTAGGATGTGTATTGATGCAAGAAGGCAAAGTCATCGCGTATCTGTCTCGACAACTGAAGCAGCATGAGCAAAACTATCCTACCCATGATCTTGAGTTAGCAGTCGTAGTTTTGGCACTGAAGACATGGCGTCATTACCTTATGGGTAATCGCTGTGAGATTTATTCAGATCATAAGAGCTTTAAGTATATTTTCACTTAGAAGGAGCTGAATATGAGGCAAAGGAGATGGATATAGTTAATCAAGGATTATGACCTTGACATTCACTATCACCCCGGCAAAGCCAATGTGGAAGCGTATGCTCTTAGCAGATTGCCGCGTAGGCTAAACACTATGATCAAGGAGAAGCAACCAAGTTTGTATGAGGAGTTGGAGTAGTTTAGAACTGAGTTAGTTAGCAAAGGATTTTTAGCTAGTATTGAACTTCAACCCACTTTGATTGACCAAATCAAGGAAGCCCAGAAGGGAAATGAAAGTATCGACGGAATCAAACATCGTATTGGTACAGGAAATGTACCTAGATTCACCGAAGACGAAGAATGATTTTTGTGGTACAAAGGACATATTTGTGTGCCAGCTGATTTGGAGCTGAAGCAAGTCATCATGCAAGAAGCCCATGATACTCTTTATTCTATCCACCCCGGAGGAACGAAGATTTATCAAGATTTGAAGGAGCAATTTTGGTGGCACAAGATGAAGAGAGAAATCGGAAGCTACATCGCCAAGTGTGATATCTGTCAGAGAGTCAAAGCGGCTCATCAGAGGCCCGCAGGACTGTTGCAACCATTGCAGATTTTGGAATGGAACTGGGATTCTATCGTAATGGACTTTATCACCGGTTTGCCTACTTCTAGTAAGGGAAATGACTCAATCTGGGTCATAGTTGATAGACTGTCCAAGGTAGCTCATTTTATACCCGTAAAGACAACCTACCACAGTTCGAAGCTAGCCGAGTTGTACATTGCTAGAATTGTTAGTTTGCATGGAACCTCCAAGACCATAGTATCGGATCGAGGAACCCAATTTACCTCGAGATTTTGGCAGAAATTCCAAGAAGGATTTGGAACCAAGTTGAATTTCTGCACAGCTTATCACCCGCAAACTAATGGACAGACTGAAAGAGTCAACCAAATATTAGAGGATATGTTGAGAGCTTGTGTGTTAGAGTATGGACAAAAATGGGAAGATTGCCTGCCTTTCGCAGAATTCTCATACAACAACAGTTATCAAGCCAGTTTGCAAATGGCACCATTTGAGTTCTTATATGGAAGAAAGTGACGTACCCCTTTGAATTGGTCGCAAGGAGGAGAGAGTCAGATTTTTGGACCCGACATTCTCCGAGAAGCCGAAGATAAGGTTCACAAAGTTCATGAGAACCTCAAGACCGCCCAATCCAGACAGAAGAGTTATGCTGACAAGAGAAGGAGAGACCTGACTTTCAATGTTGGAGACTTTGTGTATCTCAAGGTTTCCCCGTTGAAGGGAACCCAACGTTTTAGTCTGAAAGGAAAGTTAGCCCCCAGATATATCAGCCCCTTCAAGATTCTGAATCACCGAGGAGAAGTATCATATCAACTGGAACTTCTAGAAGAGATGGCTGCCATCCACAATGTGTTCCATATCTCGTTACTTCGCAAATGCCTAGAAGTGCCGGAGAAGACTAAAGTTTTCAAGAACATCGATCACCGAGCTGTTGATATCAACAAGGATCTGACGTATCGTGAAGTGCCCATCCGTATCTTGGAGGAAGCTTACAGAACCACCAGGACCCGGAGTATCAAATTTCTCAAGATCCAATGGAGCAACCATACCGAAGAAGAAGCCACTTGGGAACGAGAACATTACATTAGGACTGAGTTCCCAGATCTCTTTAGTTCCTAGTTTTCTTTCTTAAATCACGAGACGAGATTTTGTTTAAGGGGGGAAGGTTTGTAACATCCCAAAACTTTAATCCAATATATTAAGATCCAAATCACCCAATTTAGGGTTAACAAAAACGTTTTCCATTTAAAATATATAAGCATGCATATAAGTGTTGCATTAAATAGGAGTTGTTTTGAAATGCCATGATTGTTTGTTCTAATGGTTGTAAAATGATTCTAAGATGAATGCCACATCATCTAGATCAATCCCAAGCAAAAACCAAAGAAAAAAAATCAAATACAATTAATAAAGGGAATGGTCACTTTTGCCATTTTAATCAACTAGCCCACTTTGGGTATTCCTAGCACTCAATTTCAAACACAAAAAAATGTGGATCTTTGCACCCCTTGCTAGTACAAGGTAAGATCTACCAAGGCCCACTTTGTGATCTTCCAAAACATTCAAACTCTAATTTTAAATGACATTTGAAATTGGAATCTAGTTCGTATGTATAGATCACCCTATTTCAAAAACCATCCAAATGAATTACATTTAACCAATCCTAGCAACCAGAGATGCTTAAGCATGTGACAAACAACTCCACCAAATTTTATCTCAAAATTCCAAACTTTATTTCTTTCAGCCATTTTGTCAAACGATTGGAGTGCACAGATCAGATAAAGACCAAAAACGCTAGTGTGAGCAGTGTTCTGGACAAACTTGTCTCCCACATTGCAACCAAAACCTCTCTAGTGCACCCCCTACTCCTTTCTAGCCCGGCCAACCACTATGCCCACGACCAAATGGTCATGGACATCAATGCCGAGCACCTTGTGCCCCCTCACCAGCGATAGCGCGCCCCTGACGCCGCCAGCCTAGCCCACCTTACCCAACGCGTCGCTCGTGGACCACCTCCCCTCCAGGCCACCCCCAGCTCAAGGACAGAGTGAGGAGAAGACAAGAACCACCGTGCCCGGAACGTGTCTGCCATGCCGATGCCGCCCGCAGAGCATGCACGGTCCCCGCTCAACCAGAACCCCTCGCTCTCGACGCCCACCTACATGATCACCACCGCCCCAGGAAGCTGGTAGATATGCCCATTTCCCCGACTGTCCCTCGTAGTTGCCGGCCACCGCAAAGTTCGCCATCGACAGAGACATCGTGCGCCCGCGCTTCTCACGTCTCCCGACCACAATTCACTACACGCGCACCACCATGACAACTGCCAAGGAACCGCCCACTGTCCTGGCCCACCGCCCAAGCTTCTAGACCGCTGTGTCGTCGTCATCGGCAAGCTCCGCCCACTGCCGCCTCACCACGCCTATATAAGGAAGCCACCCCAGCACCGTTTCCTCACACCACTATCATCCACTCCCCCTCAGAGCACTCCCAGATCCCCACCGGAGCAAGCCATAGCCCGTAGCGCTAGAATTTCACCAAAGTCTGCCACGGAAGGAGGAGAAGGGCGCCAGTGACCAGGCCATCTCCTGTGATGCTGCCAGTACCAGGAGAACCGCCGTTGTCGTCTCGTTTGTTTTCCCACCTTGCCGCACTAGCTGGAGCCCCAATAAGTCCCCACTGCACCCTTACCGACCGTGCTAGGGTTCGTCCCCGTCAAGAACTGTTCTGGCGAGGACGATAGATGTGAGCCGTTGATCCAGGATCTAATCCTGCGGCCACCGTTCGCCCATACCGATTTGGCAACCCCTGCCCCACTGACAGGTGGGGTTCTCACTTAAAACCAGCCCGAGCGCTGTGTGGAGTAAACTGGGCCGGCCCATTTATTTCCCACGTGACCCATTTAATTCAAATAACTCCTTTTCTTTTTAGACATAGACTTAGTTATGTCCTTTAGTTTGAAAATCAATTCAGGGATTTTTACAAATCTAAATTGAGTAATTCCAATTTTGTTGGAAAGCCAATTAAAATCTCTATCCAAGACCGTTGGATTTAAATCATTTAGTGTTATAGATCTCTCCTAGATAAAATAACAAATAGAAGCTTTTGCACCTTCAAACATTTTTATAAAATCAACCATAATAGCTTTTGAGTTGATTCCAACTCTCAAAAATCACATTTAACCATACCTATCTAAATATGTAATAATATTAAGCTTTGCGTGCAGTGACTTTGGACTAGTACCAAAATAATGCTATATAGGCATTTCTAGTCACTTTAAATCATTAATTATTAATCTTAAAATTTATAAAACGTGATCCAACATTTAAATCACATTCCCATGCATTAGAATATGTGGTCATGACATGTGTCCACATGATCCCATATTTTAATTGGAGAATATTAAATCTTAGTCAATTTCAGTGAGTAGAAATTACTTTTCTCAAATAAAATAAATGAAACTAGTTCATTAAACCTTGTGATGTTTGTGATGATACTAGATCATCAAATGTGTGCCTTAGTGTGCTAAGTAGACTAGTTAAGTATTGTTTGGTGATTGTGTATTCTGTATGTATTTATAGACGATAGTACCGACCAAGTCTACGAGGAGTTCTACCAAGAAGAGGAGGAAGAGAATTTCAACCACTGCACCAACCAAGGCAAGCTATTATTGGCAAGCTAAAACTTGCAAGCCATCATTAACAATGCAAGCTAGACAACCTAAGCAAAGGCATTAGGCATGCTTTGGTTATACCCTTTGACTTATACCTACTCCAAGTTTTATTTACAAGCTTTACTATCTTTACTTTACCAAAGTTCTTTACCTTGTTTATAGGTAGCATAAAGAGTATAAAACTTGGCCTATATATTTGACTTAGATGTCATTCTATGGCATGAGATTGATATTAGCATCCCACATTAGTGAACACTCTTAACTTAGTAGTTTAGAGGTAAACCAAAACTTGATCACTCTAGATGCGAATACTAGGTGAAAATGACTTGTGAAAACCTTGGAATGATGATTCATTCTATTGAGATGTTTTGACATGTGTTGAGAAACACAACTGGTTTATGATGAGGAAAATGTTGAGGCATGAGCCTTAGCCCTTTTATAAAAACTGATGGTTGGTTTCGGATGCGATACCATTCCAATTTTACTATACAACCACAATACCTGAATTGGGTAAGGCTTAGACGAAAGTTTATATGCATTAGTATTAGTTCCCTCGTGGGAGAGGTTTGAGCTGAGGCTACCTCTCAATGTTGTCCACCTATGTAGTGCCGAGGATGACAGATTGTCATGGCTGGGAGGCCATACTCATAGGAGAGGTGCTTATACTAGAGTGTGTAGAGGAAAGGTTATGTTTGATTATCTGCATACTAAGTATGATGATTCAGGGTTATCCCTGACAGATGTATCGAATCTTGGGGTGAAAGTGTACCACCTCTGCAGAGTGTTAAACTATTCGAATAGCCGCGTCAGCGGTTATGGACAGTTGGAGTGGCCATACTGTTTCGTTGTCAGATGTTTTAAAAAATGACTTATGACATGAATTGTGACATGACTTGACCACAACAGTGTTGTGACTATGACAACTAAGTTCCCACTTAGGTGATTTCGAGCTTTATTTTATCTTTCTTTGTTTCTGGACTCAGCTTAGGTTTCAAACTTAGCTTTACAAATCCAGGTGTTAGTGATAGTTTGCGAGTGCTTAAAGAGTACTCATGGCTTTGTCCCTGGCTATTCCCGTGGCCAGACTATGAGGAGGACTACCCTGAAGGAGGACAGCAGGATGGCTATGACAACTAGGATCATCTCCCATCGTCAGCATTGCCTGTGACACTGAAGATGGACCCCACCGCTACGCTATTTATTCTGCTACTTGTTTGTACTAAGACTGGATCATGAGATCCTTTATTTGTGTAAGACCTTATTATGGTTTGCAATGGATGATGTACTGTGATATCCAATCTGTTATGTCTCGCAAAAATGGTAATCCTGGGATTGCGATGTATGGCATAACATTCATCTGGGATTAAAAATCCGGGTGTTGACAATTGCTTCTGGCAGAGGGTTATTCTATTTTGTGTGAAAGGCGCAGTATTTCCCCCTTAGGGTTAAACTAGGGTGTCTTGGAGTTAACGCAGTCTTTCCTTCCTGGAGTCATTAGATGATGTTAGGTGGATATCGCAATCTTCTGCCCGGAGTTGAAATCTTCCGATGACGTCTGCAAACTAGGTGTTATGAGGCTTATATACTACTTTTATTCGTACTTAGCTGATCGGAGTAGTTGAATTAGCCGATCGTCCAAACTGTTTAGAACTAACGGGGTTATTGAATCTGTGGTCCCTTAGGGTGGTCTTTAGCTGAAGTAACCGAGGCTTCGTAGAATCTTCAGTTAGTTTCTCATCAGATGACTTGGGAGTTGATGCTGGGCGAGAGGACATCAGATCTAGAAATCTTTCTGAAGTATCTTCCAATTAGACAGTCTTCTAGAATTTAGTGGAAATATGCAGTCTTTCCACCTTAGAGCTTTACAAAGGTTCTTCGAGAAGGGTGTGGATCTTTTATATGGGATTACTGGCGTGATGCTAAAGGAAGGTTGTATTTTCCCTAGGTCTTGAGTTGATGTCTTCGAGTTGTTCTGACCTGACGATATTGAACTCCTAGTTCTTGTGATGCTTTTCCTCTCCTATACTTCCGAGGTTAGTCTGGGTTCTTGTTAGCAACAACTAACATGCATGGGGGCTTCCTGAGTTACGAGGGGGGTGTATCGATTCTTCAAAGAACATTTTTCTCGGGTCAGGCAAACCAAAGCACCCATATAAGGTAAACAGAGCAACGGGGTCGGAATGTTCTCCGTAAATAGCATACATAAAGAAACACAATATGAAATTAGGCAAGAAAACACGGTCTACTATAAGGACCAAGGATTTAACTACTCGCGGTATAAGGGAATCCTATTCCTAGGACTGTTGATCCGACATATCGTCTTTCTTCGAGTTAGAGTCACTATCTTGCATAAGAACCTTCTGCCATGCCGTTGGACGCTTCTCGGTGGTGTAGTACTTGATGTCTTTTGATTAGCGAGATTCTGTTGGTAGGGAGATATTGTAGTCTCCTTGTGTTTGCTGGTAGTTGCTTCTCTTGGTCTCATTAGCACTGTCTTCACCGGGTTCCTGAGTCCTATTTGTCTTAAATCCGTATGGTTGAAATTCAGACGAGAGGTAGAAGAAACCATTTTTTGAAATCCTTTAAATTAGGGTAAGATAAGGAGTACAATCTCTCAAAAAGCTTTTGAGGAAATTAGTTCTCGAAAGCCGGTATTTCAAAAATAGTCTTCTTGTCTAATGACCATGCTAACTAAGGTTCTCCCAAAGTTAGGATGGCTCTGATACCAAGTCTGTGGGACCCCCGGATTTAATCCTCCGAGAATCCCTATTATGCATACACCATGATCCCATGATCAGTTAGTCGTGGCACATAACCGGCAAGTATCAAAGTAAACATCCATTACTTAAGAGGATACATGTAATACCTTACATGCCATTATGGCTACATCAATAATCATCAGCGGAACTTCATCAAGCGTAGAACTCGAGCCATGCCTTAACCTATAGGCAACTGACTGGGGGAACATCCTAGCTCGCATAGCTGTCAACTTCATCCTCTTCTTGATATTTGACCAAGTTAATAGCCAAGGACAATGCCAGTGAGTACATTGAATGTACTCGCAAACCACCTTAAGATAACAATAATAACAAGAGGATATGCATTATGGCTATGGTAGTAGGAGGGCTCCAAGAGAGGTTCTTTTCTCAATTAGTTTATCTTGTAGATATAGCATCTACATATATTTGTTGAAAACCTTTGTAAATATTTTGGAAACCTTTTTGAAAAGTTTTGGAAAACATTAGGACTGGGTCACCCATTTGTTCCTCCTTCCGGTCATCCCATGACCAAACTCCTTTCCTTCCTTTGCGACCATCCCATGGTCAAAACATTTCCAAAGCCATTGCTTTTGCGAAATCCCTTTTGAAAACAAAACCAGCACCGCTCTATAGTAGTTTTTCCAACCCGTCCATAATCGCGGACACGGCTATTCGAATAGATTTACACTCTGCAGAGGTTGTACACTTTACCCACATCATCCGGGTACACTACCCTGATCTACACCGATCGTGGGTCGAGTAACCGATCAAGACTCTCCAGATGCCCACTCCAATATAAGTGCCTACCCTATGAGTGTTGTTCCCCTCAACACCAGGACGCCCTATACAGTTCCCAAGCCAACTAGAGCACTTTTTGCACTTCACAAGGTGTGCGCTTTTAATGAGGGGCTCATAGTAACGCGTGGAGGCTCGTAGACCCTTTGTTCCTTCTCCAGGTCGATGTCCCACATGGACCTTTACAGGAGAAGGCCCACCCTCTAGGGATTTTTATCCCCTGTAGTCTTTGAGAGGCAGCTTATACTAGAATAAACAAACATCAAATCTAGCCCTGTCCAATTCCCGAGTCATGTGGTTTTACGGGTTAAGTTGTTATAGCTAAAGATGCAAAGAACCGGGTGCGTTTTCGTAAACATTTTACCTCCACTTTCCTTCAACATCTTTTGTTAAACGAAAACATTTTTCTTGCTCAAACTTCTCTTGGTAGGTCAAACCTCACCAAGGTTTGATCATAAAACTCTTTGTAAAACTTTTCCGAGATCTTCCCATCCTATAGCTTTGCTTTGGCTAAAACAAGGTCTCTAAAGGGTTGTGGTGATATGCACCATCTATTCTACTAGGGGCTAGTAGGTGTCATCAAGGGGAGTTGTACTTAATAGTACCAAAGTGTAATAGTTTGGATGAGCCAAACCACTACCATATATATATATATATATACATCAACATATAGTAAAACAGTGTAGTTTTAATAAATAGTAGATAACACATGCATAAGTAAAACAGTGGGACAAGGCGTATGAGCAAGAAGGTGGCTTGCCTAAGATCAGCAATCTAGCAATATATGTCCCTGGACTTCTTCTTATAATACCATAATAACTAGTAATAATAATCTTCTTTTGGCCTTCGATATAATCGCAACTATCGTCGTTAAAGAGGATACGTGCAAGCAAACAAAGCCACAATCAATACAAGGCATACAAGCATTATTAGAATACAGCAAACAAACATTCAACACACCAATCACTTTATTAGGTTTTGATATATTGAGATCATAACACTTGGAATTACTATAATTGCCTTTGTGGAATTTCCTTTTGGATCTATTTGCCAAAACCACTTAATAAAGGGGTTTGGAACTAAGGCTTGATCCTGTATGATATCGATATACAAAAATGATATCATCAGCTAGATAATGAAATAACAAGGCCAACAGAAGTGGTTTCATGATTTTACCACTTTTCTTTAATTAGATATGAATTTTCTAGTGAAACAAACCCTAGTTTTAAGGAATAATTCACCATAAAGGATCAGTAAGTTCAAAAATTATTTCCTTGGACATTTAAGGTGTGTTTTGAGTGAGGGTTCACTGAGAGTTGGAATCACTTCAAAATAATTAATAGAATGCCCTTGGAAAATCCCAAAGTCAGTTCTACATGAAATTTGTCTTTTTAACCAGATTTATTCTACATGTCCAAATGGTATAAGGTCAAGGGCATTGGATAGGTATGGAAAATACCTTCCATTAGGAATTGGATTCATGATGTTTGGGGTTGTATAGCTTCCATTAGGATTTATCGAATTATAACACCACATACAGAAGGTTTTAAATCCTTAAAAATCCCCAGAAGCTCAATAATTAGTGATCTCCTGGTTTTTGGTGGGCACTGAGATTCCTCATCATTTAGAGTTTGAATTAGGTTAATTCAATCCATGGTTTGTCCTAGGGAATTTTTCTAAAGGCAAAAATGGATGGATTTTGTTATTTTTACTAATGTCAAACCATGGTTCACCTTGACATGAGGTAAAGGATAACTTGTAGCTATAGTAAACTCGTTTCAGAGAAACTTTGTTTGATCCCATTTTGATATGTATAGATCACTGAGGAATTTATTTAGTGTAAAAGACACATTTTAGTAGATTTAATTCCAGCAAATAACTAAGATACATATTGGCAGGAGACTAGCTCTTCATGGTAGATAAAACTTCATATAGCATGTCAAAATTTAGATCTAGCCATTTGTTGGTATTTTTCATTTTCAAAAGGATTTAAAACTAACTGCTATAAAAGAGATCTAGCAATACTAAAAGAATTTAAAGAAAAACAAAAGGGGCAGTGGGTGGCCGTGGGTCAGATCTTAGGACAATGGGCCTCCCTGCGGGATTTCAGCCGACTCGGTCGGGATCTGCATGGGAGGAGGCGGTTTGAAACGCTGGAGGTGGGCCCGCGTGTCGGTGAGAGGTAGGGGCGAAGAGGTATTGGGGAGCCGGGGCTGCTGGATTAGATGGCGATGGACGGGTGTGGTTCTTTGTCCTCATTGCGATGGCCACGGTGGTGGAGAAACCCTAACTGGGTCAGGGCGGCGGAGGGGAGCTTACCTGGGGCAAGGAGAGACGATGGTGACGGTGTGAGGCGATGCGGAGCTCCATGGCGACCTCGTCAAGGGGCGTCAGTCGCAGGTTCTGCGTCCGGGAGGAGTTCACACGATGTCACTCACGGTTGTGCTCTCAGGAGCTCCCTAGAGGAGGGCCAGGGATGCATGCAGGGCGAGGAGAGATGACGGCTCGAATGTGGCGGTCCTAGAGCGTGCAGGGCTGCTGCATGTAGAGAGAAACGATTTCGGGAGCTTCGGGTTTTTGCAGGGTGTGCTCCTTTCGATGGAGAGCTTGGACGCTAGCCTCTGAGTTTCCTAAGAAGAAGGAGGGCAAGGACGAGTAGATCTGAGTGAGGGGAGCACAAAGGTTCAGATATAGGAGTAGGAGGTGGTATGGTTCGGGGACAACATGCCTTCTTCCATTCAAACACGAGAGAAGAAGCTCTCCTCCTCTACACCGAGAGAGGGCCAGGGAAGGGCGGTGGAGCTCAGGGATGTATAGGTGGAGGAGGGGGAAGCAAATGGTGCGGCACAGGAGTTATGGAGTGGCCTCTGGTCTTTTATTTCGAGAGAGATGGGTTCATGGTGAACCTTGTCCAATTAGTGCAAGGGAGGAGAGGGGAGGGCTCTAGTTGGCTAGAGGGACGGTGGAGAGGTAAGAGGTGGGGCTCTGAGTCGAGCACTGAGTGGAGGGGAGGGTGGTGGCTCCTGCTGCCTCACTTATTGCCATGCTTATCTTTAATTATCCATGTCTCTCTCCTTATAAGCTTAAGGGGACAAGTTTGTGGGGGTGATACAGTGGCATGCCGACCAGGGGTGGTGGTAGTTGCTGTGGTGAGCACATGTCTAGTTTTGGTGAGGGTTTGATTGAGTTTTTGGTTCAAAAATGATAAATTCTCAAATCTGCCATAAGGAAGGATCATGGTGTACTTCTCCAAAAATGATCTTAGAAATATGGTATGAGGGTTCTGCTAGATGGAAGTGATCATGATACACCCTCAAGAATTTATTGAGATTTTCAGATGAGTTTTGGTGCATTCAAAATCAAATATTCAAAAACTGCTAAATCTGTTTTATTGGGTTTATTTGCGATTTTTGAATTGGGCAAGGATGATTTTTGGTTCGGGATGGTTTCAATTATGAATTTACACATTGGAGAATTTTTCCAAGATTTATTGAAGAGTAAAACTATTTAATATATTTATTTTCTTGTTTATGCCATTTAAGAAAATAGGCAAAAAGAATTATTAATACTCTTCAAAAATAATTATTTTTGAAGTGGGAGGATAGGGTATGATATATAATACTCAAATGTGACCTAAGTTGGAGAGGTGATTTGGAGAAAATACAACTTTCTTTTATATAGGAAGGTTTGGAGTTTTTGTCCATTAAAGGAATTCAATGGTTTTGGTCTATAATAATTATGGGTAATAGTTGATAAATCTTTATAATCGGGGTATATGATGTACGCAAGGTTTACCTAGAATTTGCAACCTTGTGTGTTGAGAATTTTCCTTGATTTGGGTAGAAGCAAGGGAAAAGAGGATCTTAGGCAAAGTTAATTTTATCCCTTCAAAACTATGTTGGATCCTGGGGCTCAGGGCTCCCGTTGGGTCATGGGTTATATGTATGGATAGACCAAGTGATGTAGATCACCATGGTTCAGAGGTTTGAGGTTTATCATGATTGAGCTCTCTAAGGATTGATGCCAGATATTGAATAAAATAAGGGTGCCAGAACAGATTATCAGATAGCCTCCAAAACCATGTGGGTTCTAGAAGCACAAAGCTCCATTCGAAACAAGGGAAGTAGGTATAGATAGACCTTTATGCGTATAGAGAAATCATGCAAATATTTGTTTCAAAGAAGGTAGTATGGATATGTGAGCTTCTGACAAAGTAGGCTAGTTGATAAGACTTGCATAAAAAGTTATTTTTCTTGCCTGTAAAACCATCAAGAACAA
The DNA here is from genome assembly GCA_916181665.1 of Avena sativa. Classification (NCBI taxonomy): domain Eukaryota; kingdom Viridiplantae; phylum Streptophyta; class Magnoliopsida; order Poales; family Poaceae; genus Avena; species Avena sativa. The sequence goes on from OV702289.1 coordinate 329,424,344, forward strand.
GTGGGCTAAATATGATCTAGCCAAGGTAAATAGTGGGCCTTGGTAGTCCTTAGGATGGTCTACAATATGGTTCAAGTGCATTTCAAAAAGTGAACAAGGGTTGGGAAGGAGAGGGTCTCAAATAGGTGAGGTTGATAATTGTTTTCTAGACTTTGCCAAAGTTGGAAGATTTGGTGATTTTGACTAGGTTACAAGAGTTGATGTTTTTGATTAGTTGCAATGTTCCAACTCATCACCAATTGTAAGATGTTGAGGGATAGAGTGGGTTTAAAGGATCCATGATTGATATGGGTCTTCATTGGCTTGGAAGCTTCTATAAGGAATGAGTTTAGGGGTGATCTGGTTAAAGGGGTTTAACATGGTCACTTAGTGACTAGATGTTATACGCAACTTTGGAAGATTGCTTAGGTTTTGTAATCTTGTTATTGGTGGACTCTAGTGGATGAGCTCCTAGGTTAGCTCACTCTAGTTCCTAAGCAACAAATCAAACAATAGATCAAGGCAATTCATCTTACAAGCAGAACAAATCTACTACTAGGGATACCATCAAGCCTAGCTTGAGTTAAGGATGGGTATTTTGAAAGGGTCAAGTTTGAATAAGGTGAGAGTCCTTGGTATTTCTACCAAGAGTAGAATTCAAAAGCTTAGAAAAAGGTTTTAGAAGAACCTAGAGGTAAGAGTAGTTGAAATCTCTACCTTGAAAGCATAAGGAGATTATATCATATAGATCTCCATAATTTTATCAATATAAGATCCTAAATAGTTAGGGTTTCAAAGGCACCTTGGCTCAGGTTTTTGAAATGCCAAAACAATTGAGAATATGTAAAATGAGCCAAGACAGTTTTGTTAACTCGCTTTTGTCAATTGATGGTAAGGTAGGGAGTATATCATATGTTATACATCAGATGCATAAGCACAAACAAACAACGAGCAAACACTCCAACACTTAACAAGAAAATGTTTTTGTTCCCCTGATTTTTGCATTCTGGACAACTAATTAGGGTTGCTAAAATTGAGATGTTACAGAATTACAATTCCTTCGCACAACTGGATCAATATTCAGAGTCTTGTCAAGATCCTAGGGGGCTCAAGGAAGGATGGAATGACATCACTCGCAACTAGAATCCTCGATGAGTCGTACGACAGAATAAAGAAAGATTTCCCTACGGATAGGCACGATTTCTTGGACGAGTCGCCGTTGTCTGGTATAAAACTGAAGTATGCAGCCATAGATGCTTACGTGACCTACCAGCTGTACATGAAGATCCATTTTTTTCTATGTTACCTCGTGTTTTGCCGTATTTGCAAGAGGGAAGACAAGCTTAGAGGAGCCCTTTGTAGAAAATACAGAATAGCTGAGTTTGAAGCTGCATATGCAAAGGAAATGGCTACATCTGAAGCAGCTGACATAGAGGCTATAGAAGCAGCTGAAAGAGAGCTTGCAGCTGAAGCAGAAGCAGTTGACAGAGAGGATGTAGCTGAAGCAGCAAACAAAGAGGCTGCATCTTCTAGCGGCAACAATCAGGTATGTGATGCACCGCTAATTGTGCCGCAGGACGCTGAAGATAGGGAAGGCAAGTCAGATCCTAGGTGGGACGAAGCATTTCATGAGCTGTGGAGTGCCAATAATGTAAGATCCACCTGGAATGATCGCAGTTGGTTTCCTAGGAACGATGGCAAGCTCCTCAACTGGGCAGATGAGAAGTGAATTAAATTTTACTCCTTTGCGTTATGTTTCTATTTTGTGGAACTCATTTATCTTATCAAGATGTCTAGTGCCTCAAGTGAGATTAGTAGAATAAATTTAACCCTCTCTGTGTTATGTTTCTGTATGTGTCTTGTAGCTTGTCAAGATGGTAGCTCGTTAACTGGCAGTTTGAAAGAGTACCTTTTTCCTCTCTCGCTAAACAGATATGTTTCATTTTGCCCAAATTGGTACCAAATCTAGAGAAGATTCTCATTTCGATAATTCATTCCCTTTTGGTCCTCTTTTTTGCTCTGAGCTGGTAGCAAATCTAGAGCAGCAAACCACACTAGGCAGAATACATTCATTCAGAAAACAAAAAAATGTAGATATAGCTATGCGCAACTAAATAGGATATAGCGATAGAAAGTAGGTTGCTTAACGAGGTTCGATGCATTCAACCAGAAATAGGATGCGAGCAAAATATAGAAAATCAAAAGAAGTTGCTTAGTAGCAGCAGCAGCAGACACATTCAACCCCTCCTTGCATGCGCCCGCGCCTCCGCCTCCTCCCTCTGGCGCTTCCTCCACTTCTTGCTGCCTAGTCCCTTGATCTTGGGGGCCTTGGGCTTGATTAGAGGCATGTGACCCTCTTCGATGGCCACCCGCTGGAGGTTTCGGAGGTGAATGCCGAGAGCCTGGTGTTTAGCGATATAGGCGTTGATGTTCATGGTCTAGCCGCCTTTGTGGATGCCGTAGCCCCGTCCCTCTGCATGCTTCAGTAAGGAGTTGAAGTCGGTGTCGACGAGACTCACCCAACAGAAGGCAATCCCCTTGCAGAAGGGGCAGCTGTAGTCGCCGCCAGCGAAGAAGGCGTCGCACTGGCCGGCCTATAGCCTCCTCAGCACCTAACGAGTCTTGGTGTGCCTAGACTCATCATCGCTGCAGACGTTGCTGCCGTAAACCTATTGGAAGAGAAGGAAAATGGGGGAGTAGATGATATAAGAAGATCGAGCAATCTAAATGCGAACAAGTGAATCCTAATAAACCAAGATTTAGCATCCAATGATGGGAACAATAGAAGAACCAGGGAAGGGGAGAAAACCCTAATTATCTACGACCATGGGTCGTCGATGCCTGTGTCGTAGGGGTTCAGCGGAGCGATGTACTCATCTGGATCGTAGGGGCCCCAGAAGAGCTGGATCTGCTCGTGATCGGCGGTAGCCTCCTCGCCGGCGGCTACGTGGGTAGCAGGGACGGGGGCCTAGACGGGAACGGCGACTACCATCGATGCCTCGACTAGGGCCTGGACGGGGACGGCGACTGCTTTCAACGCGTCGAGTGGGACCGGCAAGGAGACGGGGGCCTCGTCGGAGGCTACGTCGGTAGCAGGGACGGGGGCGGGGACATGGGCCTGGATGGGAACGGCGGCTGCCATCGATGGCTCGACTGGGGCCTGGACAAGGATGGCAGCTGCTTTCAACACGTCAAGGGGGCCAGCAAGGAGACAGGGGCCTCCTCGCCAGCAGCCTCAGAGGCGACGATGGCCACCGTATCCTCCGCCGCCATCACCGGCGCAGACGGGGTATTCTCAAGAGTTTGCATATGCTCGTGGGATAGTGGAGAGGGTTGCATGGGGAGAGTGAGCGAGAGTGAGAGTGGGTGTGTGGAGAGGGGCTCTATAATTAAGGTGAATGGAAGCAAGGCATGTTTTGTTGCACCACCGTGCAACACGCCGCGTAGTCTACTGCACTGTGCACCGCGACACGTGCACGATACGTCACGTTTTTTTCCAGGGCCATGCATGGTAGTTCTGTATTGAGCCGCATGCAAAGGACGCATACACAATTTCTATGTACGAAGTTTGACACGGCCCTAAAATTAGCGATAATTAAAAGTGGAAATGTAGAGGGGAAGGTAGGCGGCTGTACAGCAAGATTTGTGGGGTTGTGCTTGATCGGGTAGAGGGATTTGTTGATGACTGCGAGTGACTCAATGAAGGTGGAGACGTTAGGTCTCGTCGAGCTCAACTCTTCGGCCTCCGGCTAGCGCATGCAAGTTTCTTACGGTGGGGCCCAGTTGGAAGTGAGATTGAGAGCCGCTGCGTAAAAAATGGGATATGTCTTATTAAAATCAAGTGGAAATAAATTGTAGCTGCCCATCGACAACCGTGCACTCGATGACGCATGTGTTGTGGCATAGTAGTAGGAGCAGTAGGCTTTTCAGACTTGATTAAACATGACATGACCAGTCGACGACTTTTTCCATGGACGGCTTCGTGTTCCTTCTTGTAGAAGTCTCGCTGAGGGAGACGTGCGTGCTGTCTCACGCTGTACTATGAAGGGCACGACGTATGCAACGATCATCGTTGGATCACACAAATCAACGGTTGGTGCACACGATCCGCGTCACAACTATGACCACCAATCAAGGAGTAGTAGACAGAGTGAGCATAGGTTTGGGCTTCTACGAAAGATAGAGAGAGGGGGCAAAACTGAGTAGTATCAAAAAACCAAGGGAAAAACTAAGTATTATAAAAATGGAAAGTGAGTGTCTTGTACAATGAAATACATCATGGCATACATCAAATTATGCCAAGATAGATCCACTAGAGTTCATTGGATGTGTGTTCTTCTCATAAACCACATGGTCCCGCTAGAGTTCATTGCATGTGTGTTATTGTCATAAACCACATGGATCCACCGGTGTCATTGCATGTGTGTTCTTTTCATAAACGACATGTTGATCCACCAATGTCATTACATGTGTGTTCTTTTCACGAATCACATATGGATCCACCAGTGTCATTGAATGTGTGTTCTTTTCATGAACCAGATATGGATCCACCAGAGTCATTGAATGTGTGTTCTTTCAATAAACCATAGCTAGAGACATCGCATCTCTGTTCTTTTCATTAACCACACCAAGTGTCATTGCATGTGTGTTCTCCTCACAAACCACACATGGATCCACCAATGTGATTGCATGTGTGTTCTTTTTTATGAACCACAGCCAGAGTCATTGGATGTGTGTTCCTCTCACAAACCACATATGGATCCACCAGTGTCATTGCATGTGTGTTCTTTTCATGAACCACACCCAGTGTCATTGCATGTGTGTTCTTCTCACAAACCACACATGGATCCACCAATGTCATTGCATGTCTGTTCTTCTCCAAAACCACACATCGAACCACTAGTGTCATTGCATGTGTGTTCTTTTCATTAAACCACACATGGATCCACCAGTGTCATTGGATGTCTGTTCTTTTCATGAACCACACCTAGAGTCATTGCATGTCTGTTCTTCTCACAAACCACACATGGATCCACCGGTCTGATTGCATGTGTGTTCTTTTCACAAACCATAGCTAGAGTCATTTGCATGCCTATTCTTGTCACAAACCACACATGGATCTAACGGTGTCAATGCATGTGTGTTCTTTTCATGAACCACAGCTAGAGTCATTGCATGTGTGTTCTTTTTCTCAAACCACATAAGGATCCACTAGTGTCATTGGATGTGTGTTCTTTTCATGAACCACACCAAGTGTCATTGCATGTGTGTTCTTTTCACAAACCACATAAGGATACACCAGTGGCATAGGATGTGTTTTCTTTTCATGAACCACACACAGTGTCATTGCATGTGTGTTCTTCTCACAAACCACACATGGATCCACCAGTGTCATTGCATGTCTGTTCTTTTCATTAACCACAGCTAGAGTCATTGCACGTATGTTCTTTCCACAAACCACATATGGATCCACCAATGTCATTGCATGTCTGTTCTTTTCATTAACCACAACTAGAGTCATTGCATGTCTGTTCTTCCACCAAACCACACATGGATCCACCAGTGTGATTGCATGTGTGTTCTTTTCACAAACCACACATGGATCCACCAGTGTCATTGCATGTGTGTTCTTGTCATGAACCACAACTAGAGTCATTGCATGTTTGTTCTTCTCAAAAACCACAGAAGGATACACCCGTGTCATTGCATGTCTGTTCTTTTCAGGAACGAAAGCTAGAGTCATTGCATGTCTGTTCTTCTCACAAACAAAATAAGGATCCAACGGTGTCATTGGATGTGTGTTCTTTTCATGAACCACATCAAGTGTAATTGCATGTGTGTTCTTCTCACAAACCACACATGGATCGACAAGTGTCATTGCATGTCTGTTCTTTTCACAAACCACACAAGGATCCACCCAGTGTGATTGCATGTCTGTTCTTTTCATAAAGCACATAAGGATACACCAGTGTCATTTGATGTGTGTTCTTTTCATTAACCACAGTTAGTGTCATTGCATGTGTGTTCTTTCCACCAACCACATATGGATCCACCAGTGTCATTGGATGTGTGTTCTTTTCATGAACCACACCCAGTGTCATTGCATGTCTGTTTTGTTCATTAAACCACACATGGATCCACCAGTGCCATTGGATGTTTATTCTTTTCACGAACCACACCTAGAGTCATTGCATGTCTGTTCTTCTCACTAACCACACATGGATCCACCGGTGTGATTGCATGTGTGTTCTTTTCATGGAACATAGCCAGAGTCATTTGCATGTGTGTTCTTTTTCACAAAACACGCATGGATCCACCAGTGTCATTGCATGTGTGTTCTTTCCACAAACCACATAAGGATCCACCAGTGTCATTGCATGTCTGTTCTTTCCACAAAACACATAAGGATCCACCAGCGTCATAGGATGTGTGTTCTTTTCATGAACCACACCCAGTGTCATTGCATGTGTGTTGTTTTCACAAACCACATAAGGATACAATAGTGTCATTGGATGTGTTTTATTTTCATGAACCACACCCAGTGTCATTGCAAGTCTTTTCTTTTCACAAACCACATATGGTTCCACCAGTGTCATTGGATGTGTGTTATTTTCATGAACCACACCCAGAGTCATTGCATGTGTGTTCTTCTCACAAACCACATAAGGATACACCAGTGTCATTTCATGTTTGTTCTTCTCATGTACCACAGCTAGAGTCATTGCATGTCTATTCTTCTCACAAACCACATAAGGATACACCAGTGTCATTACATGTCTGTTCTTTTCATGTACCATGGCTAGAGTCATTGCATGTCTGTTCTTATCACAAAGCACATAAGGATCCACTAGTGTCATTGGATGTGTGTTCTTTTCATGAACCACACCCAGTGTCATTGCACAAACCACACATGGATCCACTAGAGTCATTGCATGTGTGTTCTTCTCACAAACCACATATGGATCCACCAGAGTTCATTGCATGTCTGTTCTTCTCACAAACCACATATGGATCCACCAGTGTCATTGGATGTGTGTTCTTTTGATAAACGACAACTAGAGTCATTGCATGTTTGTTCTTCTCAAAAACCACAGAAGGATACACCAGTGTCATTGCATGTCTATTCTTTTTATGAACCAAAGCTAGAGTCATTGCATATCTGTTCTTCTCACAAACCACATAAGGATCCACCGGTGTCATTGGATGTGTGTTCTTTTCATGAACCACACCCAGTGTCATTGCATGTGTGTTCTTCTCACAAACCACACATGGATCCACAAGTGTCATTGCGTGTCTGTTCTTTTCACAAACCACACGAGGATCCACCCAGTGTGATTGCATGTCTGTTCTTTTCATAAAGCACATAAGGATACACCAGTGTCATTTGATGTGTGTTCTTTTCATTAACCACAGTTAGTGTCATTGCATGTGTGTTCTTTCCACCAACCACATATGGATCCACCAGTGTCATTGGATGTGTGTTCTTTTCATGAACCACACCCAGTGTCATTGCATGTCTGTTTTGTTCATTAAACCACACATGGATCCACCAGTGCCATTGGATGTTTATTCTTTTCACGAACCACACCTAGAGTCATTGCATGTCTGTTCTTCTCACTAACGACACATGGATCCACCGGTGTGATTGCATGTGTGTTCTTTTCATGGAACATAGCCAGAGTCATTTGCATGTGTGTTCTTTTTCACAAAACACGCATGGATCCACCAGTGTCATTGCATGTGTGTTCTTTCCACAAACCACATAAGGATCCACCAGTGTCATTGCATGTCTGTTCTTTCCACAAAACACATAAGGATCCACCTATGTCATTGGATGTGTGTTCTTTTCATGAACCACACCCAGTGTCATTGCATGTGTGTTGTTTTCACAAACCACATAAGGATACAATAGTGTCATTGGATGTGTTTTATTTTCATGAACCACACCCAGTGTCATTGCAAGTCTTTTCTTTTCACAAACCACATATGGTTCCACCAGTGTCATTGGATGTGTGTTATTTTCATGAACCACACCCAGAGTCATTGCATGTGTGTTCTTCTCACAAACTACATAAGGATACACCAGTGTCATTTCATGTTTGTTCTTCTCATGTACCACAGCTAGAGTCATTGCATGTCTATTCTTCTCACAAACCACATAAGGATACACCAGTGTCATTACATGTCTGTTCTTTTCATGTACCATGGCTAGAGTCATTGCATGTCTGTTCTTATCACAAAGCACATAAGGATCCACTAGTGTCATTGGATGTGTGTTCTTTTCATGAACCACACCCAGTGTCATTGCACAAACCACACATGGATCCACTAGAGTCATTGCATGTGTGTTCTTCTCACAAACCACATATGGATCCACCAGAGTTCATTGCATGTCTGTTCTTCTCACAAACCACATATGGATCCACCAGTGTCATTGGATGTGTGTTCTTTTGATAAACGACAACTAGAGTCATTGCATGTTTGTTCTTCTCAAAAACCACAGAAGGATACACCAGTGTCATTGCATGTCTATTCTTTTTATGAACCAAAGCTAGAGTCATTGCATATCTGTTCTTCTCACGAACCACATAAGGATCCACCGGTGTCATTGGATGTGTGTTCTTTTCATGAACCACACCCAGTGTCATTGCATGTGTGTTCTTCTCACAAACCACACATGGATCCACAAGTGTCATTGCGTGTCTGTTCTTTTCACAAACCACACGAGGATCCACCCAGTGTGATTGCATGTCTGTTCTTTTCGTAAAGCACATAAGGATACACCAGTGTCATTTGATGTGTGTTCTTTTCATTAACCACAGTTAGTGTCATTGCATGTGTGTTCTTTCCACCAACCACATATGGATCCACCAGTGTCATTGGATGTGTGTTCTTTTCATGAACCACACCCAGTGTCATTGCATGTCTGTTTTGTTCATTAAACCACACATGGATCCACCAGTGCCATTGGATGTTTATTCTTTTCACGAACCACACCTAGAGTCATTGCATGTCTGTTCTTCTCACTAACCACACATGGATCCACCGGTGTGATTGCATGTGTGTTCTTTTCATGGACCATAGCCAGAGTCATTTGCATGTGTGTTCTTTTTCACAAAACACGCATGGATCCACCAGTGTCATTGCATGTGTGTTCTTTCCACAAACCACATAAGGATCCACCAGTGTCATTGCATGTCTGTTCTTTCCACAAAACACATAAGGATCCACCTGTGTCATTGGATGTGTGTTCTTTTCATGAACCACACCCAGTGTCATTGCATGTGTGTTGTTTTCACAAACCACATAAGGATACAATAGTGTCATTGGATGTGTTTTATTTTCATGAACCACACCCTGTGTCATTGCAAGTCTTTTCTTTTCACAAACCACATATGGTTCCACCAGTGTCATTGGATGTGTGTTATTTTCATGAACCACACCCAGAGTCATTGCATGTGTGTTCTTCTCACAAACCACATAAGGATACACCAGTGTCATTGCATGTTTGCTCTTCTCATGAACCACAGCTAGAGTCATTGCATGTCTATTCTTCTCACAAACCACATAAGGATACACCAGTGTCATTGCATGTCTGTTCTTTTCATCTACCATGGCTAGAGTCATTGCATGTCTGTTCTTCTCACAAAGCACATAAGGATCCACTAGTGTCATTGGATGTGTGTTCTTTTCATGAACCACACCCAGTGTCATTGCACAAACCACACATGGATCCACTAGAGTCATTGCATGTGTGTTCTTCTCACAAACCACATATGGATCCACCAGAGTTCATTGCATGTCTATTCTTCTCACAAACCACATATGGATCCACCAGTGTCATTGGATGTGTGTTCTTTTGATAAACGACAACTAGAGTCATTGCATGTTTGTTCTTCTCAAAAACCACAGAAGGATACACCAGTGTCATTGCATGTCTGTTCTTTTTATGAACCAAAGCTAGAGTCATTGCATGTCTGTTCTTCTCACAAACCACATAAGGATCCACCGGTGTCATTGGATGTGTGTTCTTTTCATGAACCACACCCAGTGTCATTGCATGTGTGTTCTTCTCACAAACCACACATGGATCCAGAAGTGTCATTGCATGTCTGTTCTTTTCACAAACCACACAAGGATCCACCCAGTGTGATTGCATGTCTGTTCTTTTCATAAAGCACATAAGGATACACCAATGTCATTTGATGTGTGTTCTTTTCATTAACCACAGTTAGTGTCATTGCATGTGTGTTCTTTCCACCAACCACATATGGATCCACCAGTGTCATTGGATGTGTGTTCTTTTCATGAACCACACCCAGTGTCATTGCATGTCTGTTCTGTTCATTAAACCACACATGGATCCACCAGTGCCATTGGATGTCTATTCTTTTCACGAACCACACCTAGAGTCATTGCATGTCTGTTCTTCTCACAAACCACACATGGATCCACCGGTGTGATTGCATGTGTGTTCTTTTCATGGACCATAGCCAGAGTCATTTGCATGTGTGTTCTTTTTCACAAACCATGCATGGATCCACTGGTGTCATTGCATGTGTGTTCTTTCCACAAACCACATAAGGATCCACCAGTGTCATTGCATGTCTGTTCTTTCCACAAAACACATAAGGATCCACCAGTGTCATTGGATGTGTGTTCTTTTAATGAACCACACCCAGTGTCATTGCATGTGTGTTGTTTTCACACACCACATAAGGATACAATAGTGTCATTGGATGTGTTTTATTTTCATGAACCACACCCAGTGTCATTGCAAGTCTTTTCTTTTCACAAACCACATATGGTTCCACCAGTGTCATTGGATGTGTGTTCTTTTCATGAACCACACCCAGAGTCATTGCATGTGTGTTCTTCTCACAAACCACATAAGGATACGCCAGTGTCATTGCATGTCTGTTCTTTTCATCTACCATGGCTAGGGTCATTGAATGTCTGTTCTTCTCACAAAGCACATAAGGATCCACTAGTGTCATTGGATGTGTGTTCTTTTCATGAACCACACCCAGTGTCATTGCACAAACCACACATGGATCCACTAGAGTCATTGCATGTGTGTTCTTCTCACAAACCACATATGGATCCACCAGAGTTCATTGCATGTCTATTCTTCTCACAAACCACATATGGATCCACCAGTGTCATTAGATGTGTGTCCTTTTCATGAACCAGACCCAATGTCGTTGCATGTGTGTTCCTTTCATAAACCACACATGGATCCACTAGTGTCATTGCATGTGTGATCTTCTCATGAACCATAGATAGAGTCATTGCATGTCTGTTCTTCTAATAAACCGCATACACTAGTGTCATTGCATGTCTGTTCTTTTCATGAACCACACTAGAGTCATTGCATGTTTGTTCTTCTCAAAAACCACAGAAGGATACACCAGTGTCATTGCATGTCTGTTCTTTTTATGAACCAAAGCTAGAGTCATTGCATGTCTGTTCTTCTCACAAACCACATAAGGATCCACCGGTGTCATTGGATGTGTGTTCTTTTCATGAACCACACCCAGTGTCATTGCATGTGTGTTCTTCTCACAAACCACACATGGATCCAGAAGTGTCATTGCATGTCTGTTCTTTTCACAAACCACACAAGGATCCACCCAGTGTGATTGCATGTCTGTTCTTTTCATAAAGCACATAAGGATACACCAATGTCATTTGATGTGTGTTCTTTTCATTAACCACAGTTAGTGTCATTGCATGTGTGTTCTTTCCACCAACCACATATGGATCCACCAGTGTCATTGGATGTGTGTTCTTTTCATGAACCACACCCAGTGTCATTGCATGTCTGTTCTGTTCATTAAACCACACATGGATCCACCAGTGCCATTGGATGTCTATTCTTTTCACGAACCACACCTAGAGTCATTGCATGTCTGTTCTTCTCACAAACCACACATGGATCCACCGGTGTGATTGCATGTGTGTTCTTTTCATGGACCATAGCCAGAGTCATTTGCATGTGTGTTCTTTTTCACAAACCATGCATGGATCCACTGGTGTCATTGCATGTGTGTTCTTTCCACAAACCACATAAGGATCCACCAGTGTCATTGCATGTCTGTTCTTTCCACAAAACACATAAGGATCCACCAGTGTCATTGGATGTGTGTTCTTTTAATGAACCACACCCAGTGTCATTGCATGTGTGTTGTTTTCACACACCACATAAGGATACAATAGTGTCATTGGATGTGTTTTATTTTCATGAACCACACCCAGTGTCATTGCAAGTCTTTTCTTTTCACAAACCACATATGGTTCCACCAGTGTCATTGGATGTGTGTTCTTTTCATGAACCACACCCAGAGTCATTGCATGTGTGTTCTTCTCACAAACCACATAAGGATACGCCAGTGTCATTGCATGTCTGTTCTTTTCATCTACCATGGCTAGGGTCATTGAATGTCTGTTCTTCTCACAAAGCACATAAGGATCCACTAGTGTCATTGGATGTGTGTTCTTTTCATGAACCACACCCAGTGTCATTGCACAAACCACACATGGATCCACTAGAGTCATTGCATGTGTGTTCTTCTCACAAACCACATATGGATCCACCAGAGTTCATTGCATGTCTATTCTTCTCACAAACCACATATGGATCCACCAGTGTCATTAGATGTGTGTCCTTTTCATGAACCAGACCCAATGTCGTTGCATGTGTGTTCCTTTCATAAACCACACATGGATCCACTAGTGTCATTGCATGTGTGATCTTCTCATGAACCATAGCTAGAGTCATTGCATGTCTGTTCTTCTAATAAACCGCATACACTAGTGTCATTGCATGTCTGTTCTTTTCATGAACCACACTAGAGTCATTGCATGTGTGTTCTTTCCACCAACCACATATGGATCCACCAGTGTCATTGGATGTGTGTTCTTTTCATGAACCACACCCAGTGTCATTGCATGTCTGTTTTGTTCATTAAACCACACATGGATCCACCAGTGCCATTGGATGTTTATTCTTTTCACGAACCACACCTAGAGTCATTGCATGTCTGTTCTTGTCACTAACCACACATGGATCCACCGGTGTGATTGCATGTGTGTTCTTTTCATGGACCATAGCCAGAGTCATTTGCATGTGTGTTCTTTTTCACAAACCACGCATGGATCCACCGGTGTCATTGCATGTGTGTTCTTTCCACAAACCACATAAGGATCCACCAGTGTCATTGCATGTCTGTTCTTTCCACAAAACACATAAGGATCCACCTGTGTCATTGGATGTGTGTTCTTTTCATGAACCACACCCAGTGTCATTGCATGTGTGTTGTTTTCACAAACCACATAAGGATACAATAGTGTCATTGGATGTGTTTTATTTTCATGAACCACACCCATTGTCATTGCAAGTCTTTTCTTTTCACAAACCACATATGGTTCCACCAGTGTCATTGGATGTGTGTTATTTTCATGAACCACACCCAGAGTCATTGCATGTGTGTTCTTCTCACAAACCACATAAGGATACACCAGTGTCATTGCATGTTTGCTCTTCTCATGAACCACAGCTAGAGTCATTGCATGTCTTTTCTTCTCACAAACCACATAAGGATACACCAGTGTCATTGCATGTCTGTTCTTTTTATCTACCATGGCTAGAGTCATTGCATGTTTGTTCTTCTCACAAAGCACATAAGGATCCACTAGTGTCATTGGATGTGTGTTCTTTTCATGAACCACACCCAGTGTCATTGCACAAACCACACATGGATCCACTAGAGTCATTGCATGTGTGTTCTTCTCACAAACCACATATGGATCCACCAGAGTTCATTGCATGTCTATTCTTCTCACAAACCACATATGGATCCACCAGTGTCATTGGATGTGTGTTCTTTTGATAAACGACAACTAGAGTCATTGCATGTTTGTTCTTCTCAAAAACCACAGAAGGATACACCAGTGTCATTGCATGTCTGTTCTTTTTATGAACCAAAGCTAGAGACATTGCATGTTTGTTCTTCTCACAAACCACATAAGGATCCACCGGTGTCATTGGATGTGTGTTCTTTTCATGAACCACACCCAGTGTCATTGCATGTGTGTTCTTCTCACAAACCACACATGGATCCAGAAGTGTCATTGCATGTCTGTTCTTTTCACAAACCACACAAGGATCCACCCAGTGTGATTGCATGTCTGTTCTTTTCATAAAGCACATAAGGATACACCAGTGTCATTTGATGTGTGTTCTTTTCATTAACCAAAGTTAGTGTCATTGCATGTGTGTTCTTTCCACCAACCACATATGGATCCACTAGTGTCATTGGATGTGTGTTCTTTTCATGAACCACACCCAGTGTCATTGCATGTCTGTTCTGTTCATTAAACCACACATGGAACCACCAGTGCCATTGGATGTCTATTCTTTTCACGAACCACACCTAGAGTCATTGCATGTCTGTTCTTCTCACAAACCACACATGGATCCACCGGTGTGATTGCATGTGTGTTCTTTTCATGGACCATAGCCAGAGTCATTTGCATGTGTGTTCTTTTTCACAAACCATGCATGGATCCACCGGTGTCATTGCATGTGTGTTCTTTCCACAAACCACATAAGGATCCACCAGTGTCATTGCATGTCTGTTCTTTCCACAAAACACATAAGGATCCACCAGTGTCATTGGATGTGTGTTCTTTTCATGAACCACACCCAGTGTCATTGCATGTGTGTTGTTTTCACAAACCACATAAGGATACAATAGTGTCATTGGATGTGTTTTATTTTCATGAACCACACCCAGTGTCATTGCAAGTCTTTTCTTTTCACAAACCACATATGGTTCCACCAGTGTCATTGGATGTGTGTTCTTTTCATGAACCACACCCAGAGTCATTGCATGTGTGTTCTTCTCATCAAACACATAAGGATACACCAGTGTCATTGCATGTTTGTTCTTCTCATGAACCACAGCTAGAGTCATTGTATGTCTATTCTTCTCACAAACCACATAAGGATACGCCAGTGTCATTGCATGTCTGTCCTTTTCATCTACCATGGCTAGAGTCCTTGCATGTCTGTTCTTCTCACAAAGCACATAAGGATCCACTAGTGTCATTGGATGTGTGTTCTTTTCATGAACCACACCCAGTGTCATTGCACAAACCACACATGGATCCACTAGAGTCATTGCATGTGTGTTCTTCTCGCAAACCACATATGGATCCACCAGAGTTCATTGCATGTCTATTCTTCTCACAAACCACATATGGATCCACCAGTGTCATTGGATGTGTGTCCTTTTCATGAACCAGACCCAATGTCGTTGCATGTGTGTTCCTTTCATAAACCACACATGGATCCACTAGTGTCATTGCATGTGTGATCTTCTCATGAACCATAGCTAGAGTCATTGCATGTCTGTTCTTCTAATAAACCGGATACACCAGTGTCATTGGATGTCTGTTCTTTTCATGAACCACACTAGAGTCATTGCATGTGTGTTATTTCACCAGTGTCATTGGATATGTGTTCTTTTCATGAACCACACCCAGTGTCATTACATGTGTGTTCTTTTCACAAACCACATAAGTGTACACTAGTGTAACTGGATGTGTTTTCTTTTCACGAACAACACCCAGTGTCATTGCATGTCTTTTCTTTTCACAAACCACATATGGTTCCACTAGTGTCATTGGATGTGTGTTCTTTTCATGAACCACACCCAGAGTCATTGCACGTGTGTTCTTCTCACAAACCACATAAGGATACACCAGTGTCATTGCATGTGTGTTCTTTTTCACAAACCACATAAGGATCCACCAGTGTCATTCGATTAGTGTCCTTTTCATGAACCACACCCAGTGTGATTGCATGTGTGTTCTTTTCACAAACCACATAAGGATACACCAGTGTCATTGGATGTGTTTTCTTTTCATGAACCACACCTAGTGTCATTGCATGTGTGTTTTTCTCACAAACCACACATGGATCCACCAGTGTCATTGCATGTCTGTTCTTTTCATTAACCACACAAAGTGTCATTGCATGTCTGTTCTTTCCACAAACCACATATGGATCCACCAGTGGCATTGCATGTGTGTTCTTCTCGCAAACCACGGCTAGAGTCATTACATGTCTATTCTTCTCAGAAACCACATAAGGATCCACCGGTGTCATTGGATGTGTGTTCTTTTCATGAACCACACTCAGAGTCATTGCATGTCTGTTCTTCTCACAAACCTCATAAGGATCCACCAGTGTCATTGGATGTGTGTTCTTTTCATGAACCACACCCAATGTCATTGCATGTGTGTTCTTCTCACAAACCACACATGGATCTACCAGTGTCATTGCATGTCTGTTCTTTTCACAAACCACACACGGATCCACCTAGTGTGATTGCATGTCTGTTCTTTTCACAAACCACATATGGATCCACCAGTGTCTTTGGAGGTGTGTTATTTTCAGTAACCACAGCTAGAGTCATTGCATGTCTGTTCTTCTCATAGACCATATAAGGATCCACCAGTGTCATTGCATGTGTGTTCTTATCACAAACCACAGCTAGAGTCATTGCATGTCTATTCTTGTCACAAACCACATAAGGATCCACCTGTTTCATTGGATGTGTGTTCATTTCATGAACCACACCTAGAGTCATTGCATGTCTCTTCTTCTCACAAACCACATAAGGATCCACCAGTGTCATTGGATGTGTGTTATTTTCATGAACCACACCCAGTGTCATTGCATGTGTGTTCTTTTCACAAACCACATAAGGATACACTAGTGTCATTGGATGTGTTTTCTTTTCATGAACAACACCCAGTGTCATTGCATGTCTTTTCTTTTCACAAACCAAATATGGTTCCACCAGTGTCATTGGATGTGTGTTCTTTTCATGAACCTCACCTAGAGTCATTGCACGTGTGTTCTTCTCACAAACCACATAAGGATACACCAGTGTCATTGCATGTTTGTTCTTCTCATGAACCACAGCTAGAGTCATTGCATGTGTGTTCTTTTTCACAAACTACATAAGGATCGACCAGTGTCATTGGATTAGTATCCTTTTCATGAACCACACCCAGTGTGATTGCATGTGTGTTCTTTTCACAAACCATATAAGGATACACCAGTGTCATTGGATGTGTTTTCTTTTCATGAACCACACCTAGTGTCATTGCATGTGTGTTCTTCTCACAAACCACACATGGATCCACCAGTGTCATTGCATGTCTGTTCTTTTCATTAACCACACACAGTGTCATTGCATGTTTGTTCTTTCCACAAACCACGTACGGATCCACCTGTGTCATTGCTTGTGTGTTCTTCTCACAAACCACGGCTAGAGTCATTGCATGTCTGTTCTTCTCAGAAACCACATAAGGATCCACCGGTGTCATTGGATGTGTGTTCTTTTCATGAACCTCACCCAGAGT
This sequence comes from Avena sativa, assembly GCA_916181665.1. NCBI lineage: Eukaryota > Viridiplantae > Streptophyta > Magnoliopsida > Poales > Poaceae > Avena > Avena sativa. Next base: position 329,441,762 of record OV702289.1, read on the forward strand.
CATTGCATGTCTGTTCATCTCACAAACCTCATAAGGATCCACCAGTGTCATTGGATGTGTGTTCTTTTCATGAACCACACCCAGTGTCATTGCATGTGTGTTCTTCTCACAAACCACACATGGATCTACCAGTGTCATTGCATGTCTGTTCTTTTCACAAACCACACACGGATCCAGCTAGTGTGATTGCATGTCTATTCTTTTCACAAACCACATATGGATCCACCAGTGTCTTTTGATGTGTGTTCTTTTCAGTAACCACAGCTAGAGTCATTGCATGTCTGTTCTTCTCATAGACCAGATAAGGATACACCAGTGTCATTGCATGTGTGTTCTTCTCACAAACCACATCTAGAGTCATTGCATGTCTATTCTTGTCACAAACCACATAAGGATCCACCTGTGTCATTGGATGTGTGTTTAGTTCATGAACCACACCCAGTGTCATTGCATGTGTGTTCTCCTCACAAACCACACATGGATACACCAGTGTCATTGCATGTATGTTCTTTTCATAAACCACACATGGATGCACCTAGTGTGATTACATGTCTGTTCTTTTCACAAACCACATAAGGATACACTAGTGTCATTGCATGTTTGCTCTTCTCATGAACCACAGCTAGAGTCATTGCATGTCTTTTCTTCTCACAAACCACATAAGGATACACCAGTGTCATTGCATGTCTGTTCTTTTTATCTACCATGGCTAGAGTCATTGCATGTTTGTTCTTCTCACAAAGCACATAAGGATCCACTAGTGTCATTGGATGTGTGTTCTTTTCATGAACCACACCCAGTGTCATTGCACAAACCACACATGGATCCACTAGAGTCATTGCATGTGTGTTCTTCTCACAAACCACATATGGATCCACCAGAGTTCATTGCATGTCTATTCTTCTCACAAACCACATATGGATCCACCAGTGTCATTGGATGTGTGTTCTTTTGATAAACGACAACTAGAGTCATTGCATGTTTGTTCTTCTCAAAAACCACAGAAGGATACACCAGTGTCATTGCATGTCTGTTCTTTTTATGAACCAAAGCTAGAGTCATTGCATGTCTGTTCTTCTCACAAACCACATAAGGATCCACCGGTGTCATTGGATGTGTGTTCTTTTCATGAACCACACCCAGTGTCATTGCATGTGTGTTCTTCTCACAAACCACACATGGATCTAGAAGTGTCATTGCATGTCTGTTCTTTTCACAAACCACACAAGGATCCACCCAGTGTGATTGCATGTCTGTTCTTTTCATAAAGCACATAAGGATACACCAGTGTCATTTGATGTGTGTTCTTTTCATTAACCACAGTTAGTGTCATTGCTTGTGTGTTCTTTCCACCAACCACATATGGATCCACCAGTGTCATTGGATGTGTGTTCTTTTCATGAACCACACCCAGTGTCATTGCATGTCTGTTTTGTTCATTAAACCACACATGGATCCACCAGTGCCATTGGATGTTTATTCTTTTCACGAACCACACCTAGAGTCATTGCATGTCTGTTCTTCTCACTAACCACACATGGATCCACCGGTGTGATTGCATGTGTGTTCTTTTCATGGACCATAGCCAGAGTCATTTGCATGTGTGTTCTTTTTCACAAAACACGCATGGATCCACCAGTGTCATTGCATGTGTGTTCTTTCCACAAACCACATAAGGATCCACCAGTGTCATTGCATGTCTGTTCTTTCCACAAAACACATAAGGATCCACCAGTGTCATTGGATGAGTGTTCTTTTCATGAACCACACCCAGTGTCATTGCATGTGTGTTGTTTTCACAAACCACATAAGGATACAATAGTGTCATTGGATGTGTTTTATTTTCATGAACCACACCCAGTGTCATTGCAAGTCTTTTCTTGTCACAAACCACATATGGTTCCACCAGTGTCATTGGATGTGTGTTCTTTTCATGAACCACACCCAGAGTCATTGCATGTGTGTTCTTCTCATAAAACACATAAGGATACACCAGTGTCATTGCATGTTTCTTCTTCTCATGAACCACAGCTAGAGTCATTGTATGTCTATTCTTCTCACAAACCACATAAGGATACGCCAGTGTCATTGCATGTCTGTTCTTTTCATCTACCATGGCTAGAGTCATTGCATGTCTGTTCTTCTCACAGAGCACATAAGGATCCACCAGTGTCATTGGATGTGTGTTATTTTCATGAACCACACCCAATGTCATTGCATGTGTGTTCTTCTCACAAACCACACATGGATCTACCAGTGTCATTGCATGTCTGTTCTTTTCACAAACCACACACGGATCCACCTAGTGTGATTGCATGTCTGTTCTTTTCACAAACCACATATGGATCCACCAGTGTCTTTGGAGGTGTGTTATTTTCAGTAACCACAGCTAGAGTCATTGCATGTCTGTTCTTCTCATAGACCAGATAAGGATCCACCAGTGTCATTGCATGTGTGTTCTTCTCACAAACCACAGCTAGAGTCATTGCATGTCTATTCTTGTCACAAACCACATAAGGATCCACCTGTTTCATTGGATGTGTGTTCATTTCATGAACCACACCTAGAGTTATTGCATGTCTGTTCTTCTCACAAACCACATAAGGATCCACCAGTGTCATTGGATGTGTGTTCTTTTCATGAACCACACCCAGTGTCATTGCATGTGTGTTCTTTTCACAAACCACATAAGGATACACTAGTGTCATTGGATGTGTTTTCTTTTCATGAACAACACCCAGTGTCATTGCATGTATTTTCTTTTCACAAACCACATATGGTTCCACCAGTGTCATTGGATGTGTGTTCTTTCCATGAACCTCACCTAGAGTCATTGAACGTGTGTTCTTCTCACAAACCACATAAGGATACACCAGTGTGATTGCATGTTTGTTCTTCTCATGAACCACAGCTAGAGTCATTGCATGTGTGTTCTTTTTCACAAACTACATAAGGATCGACCAGTGTCATTGGATTAGTATCCTTTTCATGAACCACACCCAGTGTGAGTGCATGTGTGTTCTTTTCAGAAACCATATAAGGATACACCAGTGTCATTGGATGTGTTTTCTTTTCATGAACCACACCTAGTGGCATTGCATGTGTGTTCTTCTCACAAACCACACATGGATCCACCAGTGTCATTGCATGTCTATTCTTTTCATTAACCACACACAGTGTCATTGCATGTTTGTTCTTTCCCCAAACCACATACGGATCCACCTGTGTCATTGCTTGTGTGTTCTTCTCACAAACCACGGCTAGAGTCATTGCATGTCTGTTCTTCTCAGAAACCACATAAGGATCCACCGGTGTCATTGGATGTGTGTTCTTTTCATGAACCACACCCAGAGTCATTGCATGTCTGTTCTTCTCACAAACCTCATAAGGATCCACCAGTGTCATTGGATGTGTGTTCTTTTCATGAACCACACCCAGTGTCATTGCATGTGTGTTCTTCTCACAAACCACACATGGATCTACCAGTGTCATTGCATGTCTATTCTTTTCACAAACCACACACGGATCCAGCTAGTGTGATTGCATGTCTATTCTTTTCACAAACCACATATGGATCCACCAGTGTCTTTTGATGTGTGTTCTTTTCAGTAACCACAGCTAGAGTCATTGCATGTCTGTTCTTCTCATAGACCAAATAAGGATACACCAGTGTCATTGCATGTGTGTTCTTCTCACAAACCACATCTAGAGTCATTGCATGTCTATTCTTGTCACAAACCACATAAGGATCCACCTGTGTCATTGGATGTGTGTTTAGTTCATGAACCACACCCAGTGTCATTGCATGTGTGTTCTCCTCACAAACCACACATGGATACACCAGTGTCATTGCATGTATGTTCTTTTCATAAACCACACATGGATGCACCTAGTGTGATTACATGTCTGTTCTTTTCACAAACCACATAAGGATACACCAGTGTCATTGCATGTTTGCTCTTCTCATGAACCACAGCTAGAGTCATTGCATGTCTTTTCTTCTCACAAACCACATAAGGATACACCAGTGTCATTGCATGTCTGTTCTTTTTATCTACCATGGCTAGAGTCATTGCATGTCTGTTCTTCTCACAAAGCACATAAGGATCCACTAGTGTCATTGGATGTGTGTTCTTTTCATGAACCACACCCAGTGTCATTGCACAAACCACACATGGATCCACTAGAGTCATTGCATGTGTGTTCTTCTCACAAACCACATATGGATCCACCAGAGTTCATTGCATGCCTATTCTTCTCACAAACCACATATGGATCCACCAGTGTCATTGGATGTGTGTTCTTTTGATAAACGACAACTAGAGTCATTGCATGTTTGTTCTTCTCAAAAACCACAGAAGGATACACCAGTGTCATTGCATGTCTGTTCTTTTTATGAACCAAAGCTAGAGTCATTGCATGTCTGTTCTTCTCACAAACCACATAAGGATCCACCGGTGTCATTGGATGTGTGTTCTTTTCATGAACCACACCCAGTGTCATTGCATGTGTGTTCTTCTCACAAACCACACATGGATCTAGACGTGTCATTGCATGTCTGTTCTTTTCACAAACCACACAAGGATCCACCCAGTGTGATTGCATGTCTGTTCTTTTCATAAAGCACATAAGGATACACCAGTGTCATTTGATGTGTGTTCTTTTCATTAACCACAGTTAGTGTCATTGCATGTGTGTTCTTTCCACCAACCACATATGGATCCACCAGTGTCATTGGATGTGTGTTCTTTTCATGAACCACACCCAGTGTCATTGCATGTCTGTTTTGTTCATTAAACCACACATGGATCCACCAGTGCCATTGGATGTTTATTCTTTTCACGAACCACACCTAGAGTCATTGCATGTCTGTTCTTCTCACTAACCACACATGGATCCACCGGTGTGATTGCATGTGTGTTCTTTTCATGGACCATAGCCAGAGTCATTTGCATGTGTGTTCTTTTTCACAAAACACGCATGGATCCACCAGTGTCATTGCATGTGTGTTCTTTCCACAAACCACATAAGGATCCACCAGTGTCATTGCATGTCTGTTCTTTCCACAAAACACATAAGGATCCACCAGTGTCATTGGATGTGTGTTCTTTTCATGAACCACACCCAGTGTCATTGCATGTGTGTTGTTTTCACAAACCACATAAGGATACAATAGTGTCATTGGATGTGTTTTATTTTCATGAACCACACCCAGTGTCATTGCAAGTCTTTTCTTTTCACAAACCACATATGGTTCCACCAGTGTCATTGGATGTGTGTTCTTTTCATGAACCACACCCAGAGTCATTGCATGTGTGTTCTTCTCATAAAACACATAAGGATACACCAGTGTCATTGCATGTTTCTTCTTCTCATGAACCACAGCTAGAGTCATTGTATGTCTATTCTTCTCACAAACCACATAAGGATACGCCAGTGTCATTGCATGTCTGTTCTTTTCATCTACCATGGCTAGAGTCATTGCATGTCTGTTCTTCTCACAGAGCACATAAGGATCCACCAGTGTCATTGGATGTGTGTTATTTTCATGAACCACACCCAATGTCATTGCATGTGTGTTCTTCTCACAAACCACACATGGATCTACCAGTGTCTTTGCATGTCTGTTCTTTTCACAAACCACACACGGATCCACCTAGTGTGATTGCATGTCTGTTCTTTTCACAAACCACATATGGATCCACCATTGTCTTTGGAGGTGTGTTATTTTCAGTAACCACAGCTAGAGTCATTGCATGTCTGTTCTTCTCATAGACCAGATAAGGATCCACCAGTGTCATTGCATGTGTGTTCTTCTCACAAACCACAGCTAGAGTCATTGCATGTCTATTCTTGTCACAAACCACATAAGGATCCACCTGTTTCATTGGATGTGTGTTCATTTCATGAACCACACCTAGAGTTATTGCATGTCTGTTCTTCTCACAAACCACATAAGGATCCACCAGTGTTATTGGATGTGTGTTCTTTTCATGAACCACACCCAGTGTCATTGCATGTGTGTTCTTTTCACAAACCACATAAGGATACACTAGTGTCATTGGATGTGTTTTCTTTTCATGAACAACACCCAGTGTCATTGCATGTATTTTCTTTTCACAAACCACATATGGTTCCACCAGTGTCATTGGATGTGTGTTCTTTTCATGAACCTCACCTAGAGTCATTGCACATGTGTTCTTCTCACAAACCACATAAGGATACACCAGTGTGATTGCATGTTTGTTCTTCTCATGAACCACAGCTAGAGTCATTGCATGTGTGTTCTTTTTCACAAACTACATAAGGATCGACCAGTGTCATTGGATTAGTATCCTTTTCATGAACCACACCCAGTGTGAGTGCATGTGTGTTCTTTTCAGAAACCATATAAGGATACACCAGTGTCATTGGATGTGTTTTCTTTTCATGAACCACACCTAGTGGAATTGCATGTGTGTTCTTCTCACAAACCACACATGGATCCACCAGTGTCATTGCATGTCTATTCTTTTCATTAACCACACACAGTGTCATTGCATGTTTGTTCTTTCCCCAAACCACATACGGATCCACCTGTGTCATTGCTTGTGTGTTCTTCTCACAAACCACGGCTAGAGTCATTGCATGTCTGTTCTTCTCAGAAACCACATAAGGATCCACCGGTGTCATTGGATGTGTGTTCTTTTCATGAACCACACCCAGAGTCATTGCATGTTTGTTCTTCTCACAAACCTCATAAGGATCCACTAGTGTCATTGGATGTGTGTTCTTTTCATGAACCACACCCAGTGTCATTGCATGTGTGTTCTTCTCACAAACCACACATGGATCTACCAGTGTCATTGCATGTCTATTCTTTTCACAAACCACACACGGATCCAGCTAGTGTGATTGCATGTCTATTCTTTTCACAAACCACATATGGATCCACCAGTGTCTTTCGATGTGTGTTCTTTTCAGTAACCACAGCTAGAGTCATTGCATGTCTGTTCTTCTCATAGACCAAATAAGGATACACCAGTGTCATTGCATGTGTGTTCTTCTCACAAACCACATCTAGAGTCATTGCATGTCTATTCTTGTCACAAACCACATAAGGATCCACCTGTGTCATTGGATGTGTGTTCAGTTCATGAACCACACCCACTGTCATTGCATGTGTGTTCTCCTCACAAACCACACATGGATCCACCAGTGTCATTGCATGTCTGTTCTTTTCACAAACCACACATGGATGCACCTAGTGTGATTACATGTCTGTTCTTTTCACAAACCACATATGGATCCACCAGTGTCATTGGATGTGTGTTCTTTTCATGAACCACACCCAGTGTCATTGCATGTGTGTTCTCCTCACAAACCACACATGGATCCACCAGTGTCATTGCATGTCTGTTCTTTTCACAAACCACACATGGATGCACCTAGTGTGATTAGATGTCTGTTCTTTTCACAAACCACATATGGATCCACCAGTGTCATTAGATGTGTGTTCTTTTCATGAACCACACCTAGTGGCATTGCATGTATGTTCCTTTCATAAACCACACATGGATCCACCAGTGTCATTGCATGTGTGTTCTTTTCATGAACCACAGCTAGAGTCATTGCATGTCTGTTCTTCTGACAAACCATATATGGAGCCACCAATGTCATTTGATGTGTGTGCTTTTCATGAACCACAGCTATAGTCATTGGATGTGTGTTCTTTCCACAAACCACATATGGATCCACTAGTGTCATTGGATGTGTGTTCTTTTCATGAACCACACCCAGTGTCATTGCATGTGTGCTCTTTTCACGAACCACAGCTAGAGTCATTGCATGTGTGTTCTTCTCACAGACCACATAAGGATACATCAGTGTCATTGCATGTGTGTTCTTCTCACAAACCACAACTACAGTCAATGCATGTCTGTTATTCTCACAAACAACATAAGGATCCACTGGTGTCATTGGATGCGTGTTCTTTTCATGAACCACACCTAGAGTCATTGCATGTCTGTTCTTCTTACAAACCACATAAGGATCCACTAGTGTCATTGGATGTGTGTTCTCTTCTCCCAAACCACACATGAATCCACCAGTGTCATTGCATGTATGTTCTTTTCACAAACCACACATGGATCCACCTAGTGTGATTAAATGTCTGTTATTTTCACAAACCACATATGGATCCACCAGTGTCATTGGATGTGTGTTCTTTTCATGAACCACAGCTAGAGTCATTGCATGTGTGTTCTTCTCACATACCACATAAGGATACACCACTGTCATTGCATGTGTGTTCTTCTCACAAACAACAGCTAGAGTCATTGCATGTCTGTTCTTCTCACAAACCACATAAGGATCCACCGGTGACATTGGATGTGTGTTCTATTAATGAACCACACCCAGAGTCATTGCATCTTTTTTCTTCTCAAGAACCACATAAAGATACACCAGTATCATTGCATGTCTGTTCTTTTCATGAACCACAGCTAGAGTCATTGCATGTCTGTTCTTCTCACAAACCATATAAGGATCCACCAGTGTCATTGGATGTGTGTTCTTTTCATGAACCACACCTAGTGTCATTGCATGTGTGTTCTTCTCACAAACTACACAAGGATCCACCAGTGGCATTGCATGTCTGTTCTTCTAACAAACCACACATGGTTCTACCAGTGTGATTGCATGTCTTTTTGTTTTCACGAACCACATATGGATCCACCAGTGTCATTGGATGCGTGTTCTTTTCATGAACCAAACCAAGAGTCATTGCATGTATGTTCCTTTCATAAACAACACATGGATCCACCAGTGTCAATGCATGAGTGTTCTTTTCATGAACCACAGATAGAGTCATTGCATGTCTGTCCTTCTCACAAACCACAAAAGGATACACTAGTGTCATTGGATGTTTGTTCTTCTCATGAACCACAGCTAGAGTCATTGCATGTGTGTTCTTCTCACAAACCCCATAAGGATCCACCAATGTCATTGGATGTGTGTTCTTTTCATGAACCACACCCACTATCATTGCATGTGTGTTCTTCTCACAAACCACACATGGATCCACCAGTATCATTGCATGTCTATTCTTTTCACAAATGACACATGGATCCACCTAGTGTGATTGCATGTCTGTTCTTTTCACATACCACATATGGATCCAGTAGTGTCATTGGATGTGTGTTCTTTTCATGAACCACACCCAGTGTCATTGCATGTCTGTTCCTTTCATAAACCACACATGGATCCACCAGTTTCATTGCATGTGTGTTCTTTTCAATAACCATAGCTAGAGTTGTTGCATATCTGTTCTTCTCACAAACCACATAAGGATACACCAGTGTCATTGCATGTCTGTTCTTTTCATGAACCAAAGCTAGAGTCATTGCATGTCTGTTTTTCTCAGAAACCACATAAGGATCCACCAGTGTCATTGGATGTGTGTTCTTTTCATGAACCACACCTAGTGTCATTGCATGTCTATTCTTCTCCCAAACCACACATGGATCCACCAGTGTCATTAGATGTATGTTCTTCTCTTAAACCACACATGGATCCACCAGTGTGATTGCATGTACGTTCTTTTCACAAACCACATATGGATCCACTAGTGTCATTGGATGCGTGTTATTTTCATGAACCACACCCAGAGTCATTACATGTCTATTCTTTTAACAAACCACACATGGATCCACCAGTGTCATTGCATGTGTGTTCTTTTCGTGAACCACAGCTAGAGTCATCGCATGTGTGTCCTTCTCACAAACCACATAAGGACACACCACTGTCATTACATGTGTGTTCTTCTCACAAACCACATAAGGATACACCAGTGTCATTGCATGTCTGTTCTTTTCATGAACCAAAGCTAGAGTCATTGCATGTCTATTCTTCTCACAAACCACATAAGGATTCAGGAGTGTCATTGGATGTGTGTTCTTTTCATGAACCACACCAAGTGTCATTGCATGTGTGTTCTTCTCACAAACCACACATGGATACACACCAGTATCATTGCATGTCTATTCTTTTTCTCAAACCAGACATGGATCCACCCAGTGTGATTGCATGTCTATTCTTTTCACAAACCACATTGGATCCACCAGTGTCATTGGATAAGTGTTCTTCTCATGAACCACAGCTAGAGTCATTACATGTCTGTTCTTCTCACAAACCACATAAGGATCCACCAGTGTCATTGGATGTTTGTTCTTTTTTCATGAACCACAACCAGTGTCATTGCATGTGTGTTATTGTCACAAACCACACATGGATCCACCAGTATCATTGCATGTCTATTCTTTTCACAAACCACACATGGATCCACCCAGTGTGATTGCATGTCTATTCTTTTCACAAACCACATATGGATCCACTAGTGTCATTGGATGTGTGTTCTTTTCATGAGCCACACCCAGTGTCATTGCATGTTTGTTCCTTTCATAAACCACACATGGATCCACCAGTGTCATTGCATGTGTGTTCTTTTCTTAAACCACAGCTAGAGTCATTGCATGTCTATTCTCCTCACAAACCACATAAGGATACACGAGTGTCATTGCATGTCTGTTCTTTTGATGAACCATAACTAGAGTCATTGCATGTCTGTTCTTCTCACAAACCACATACGGTTCCACAAGTGTCATTGGATGTGTGTTCTTTTCATGAACCACACCTAGTGTCATTGCATGTGTGTTCTTCTCACAAACCACACATGGATCCACCAGTGTCATTGGATGTCTGTTCTTCTCACAAACCACACATGGATCCACTAGTGTGATTGCATGTCTGTTCTTTTCACAAACCACATAAGGATCCACCAGTGTCATTGGATGCGTGTTCTTTTCATGCAACACAACCAAAGACATTGCATGTATGTTCTTTTCACAAACCGCACATGGATCCACCAGTGTCATTGCATGTGTGTTCTTTTCATGAACCACAGCTAGAGTCATTGCATGTGTGTTCTTCTCACAAACCACATAAGGATACACCAGTGGCATTGCATGTGTGTTCTTGTCACAAACCACATAAGGATACACCAGTGTCATTACATGTCTGTTCTTTTCATGAACCACAACTAGAGTCATTGCATGTCTGTTCTTCTCACAAACTACATAAGGATACACCGGTGTCCTTGGATGTCTGTTCTTCTCATGAACCACAGCTAGAGTCATTGCATGTCTGTTGTTATCACATACCACATAAGGATCCACTAGTGTCATTGGATGTTTGTTCTTTTTTCATGAACCACACCCAGTGTCATTGCATGTGTGTTCTTCTAACAAACCACACATGGATCCACCAGTATCATTGCATGTCTGTTCTTTTTACAAACCACACATGGATCCACCCAGTGTGATTGCATGTCTGTTCTTTTCACAAACCACATATGGATCCACTAGTGTCATTGGATGTGTGTTCTTTTCATGAACCACACCCAGTGTCATTGCATGTCTGTTCCTTTCATAAAACACACATGGATCCACCAGTCATTGCATGTGTGTTCTTTTCATGAACCACAGCTAGAGTCATTGCATGTTTATTCTTCTCACAAATACACTAGTGTCATTGCATGTCTGTTCTTTTGATGAACCATAGCTAGAGTCATTGCATGTCTGTTCTTCACACAAACCACATAAGGATCCACCAGTGTCATTGGATGTGTGTTCTTTTCATGAACCACAGCCAGTGTCATTGCATGTGTGTTCTTCGCACAAACCACACATGGATCCACCAGTGTCATTGCATGTCTGTTGTTCTCACAAACCACACATGGATCTACTAGTGTGATTGCATGTCTGTTCTTTTCACAATCCACATAAGGATCCACCAGTGTCATTGGATGCGCGTTATTTTCATGAACCACACCCAGAGACATTGCATGTCTGTTCTTTTCACAAACCACACATGGATCCACCAGTGTCATTGCATGTGTGTTCTTTTCATGAACCACAACTAGAGCATTGCATGTGTGTTCTTCTCACAAACCACATAAGGATACACCAGTGTCATTGTATGTGTGTTCTTCTCATAAACCATAGCTAGAGGCATTGCATGTCAGGTCTTCTCACAAACCACATAAGGATCCACCAGTGTCATTGGATGTGTGTTCTTTTAATGAACCACACCCAGTGTCATTAAATGTGTGTTCTTGTCACAAACCACACATGGATCCACTAGTGTCATTGCATGTCTGTTCTTCTCATAAATCACACATGGATCCACCAGTGTGATTGCATGTCTGTTCTTCTCACAAACCACATATGGATCCACTAGTGTCATTGGATGTGTGTTCTTTTCATTAACCACACCCAGAGTCATTGCATGTCTGTTCTTTTCACAAACCACACATGGATCCACCAGTGTCATTGGATGTGTGATCTTTTCATGAACCACAGCTAGAGTCATTGCATGTGTGTTCTTCTCACAAACCACTCATGGATCCACTAGTGTCATTGCATGTCTGCTCTTTTCATTAACCATAGTTAGAGTCATTGCATGTGTGTTCTTTTCACAAACCACATATCACAAATGTCATTGCATGTGTGTTCTTGTCATAAACCACATATGGATCCTAACGTTAGGAGAGCCCTAACCTTATCCCCCCAATGGTGGCCGTTAGACCGAGTCTTCTAGAAGGCACGCCCTAACACAGTTGTTCTCCTTGACGATTGTTACATACCGTTCGATCGGGGCGCTTGGACGATTGGGATGGTCTTCGTGAGAGCGATGCACAAGTATGTTGTTCTGTGGCATGATTGGCCATGCTTGCTGCCCGCTTGCTCTGGACAAACTAGCAACAACCGGGCGCTCCCCTATTGCGAGTGTCACGACTCACGAGTTCAGTGGGCCATATTCCAGTGTCACGTCCCCATTACTTCTCTTCCTCCCTGTACTTCTCTTCCTTCCCCTCGAAGCCACTTTCCCCACTTCACTCCCATCCTGCCGTAGCCGCAAGCCGACGGTGCATCTAGCTATCTCTCCGGTAGCCACCCCCCCTCTACCTCTCTCTCTCGCCATGGGTTCAAGGGGAGACTTTGAGGAAATGCATTGTGACGATAGGGACGGTGATTTCAATGTGAGTCGTCACATCTCTATCTCTATCATATGTGGCCAGTTATCTATTTTGAGCTAGATCTACTCTATTTACTCATGCGCGTATGATGTGTTAGGCCAACCAGACGCTGTATGACTCCGACTATCACGGTTTAGCGGATGAAGACAGTCCTCTCCTATGTAAACATGGATATGTGCCCGCTAAATTTGTAGCGTTCGAAGGATGAAACGCAGGCAGGAGGTTTCTACAGTGTCAAGGACATCATGCAATGATGCAAGGCGGAAGTTGCGGTGTTGTCAAATGGGTAGATCCAGATTGGCCACAATCAATGCATAAAACGCTGGACAAACTATGGGATATGACTTTTGAGTTGAAAGAATCCGTAGTCAGCTCACTTCTTGACAGTGTGGAGATGAAGCTATGGGACCCAGTTGACATGACCAAGCTTAACCGAGATCTCAGGAGGGTGCAAGACAAGGTTAGCAAAGTCGAGAAGGAGAGGGGCGTGGCATTGGCCGTGAAGGCTAAAGGAGAGCAAGAACTGACTCAAGCAAGGAATGATCTTCACCAGGCCAAAGTCCTGCAGTTCACAACTACGAGTATTGACAAGTGCATGAGGAAAAATACAGAGAAACAATTGAAGTTGTGCAAGGAAGATGCTAAAAGGAAGGAGCAGACGAATCGATCCTTGATCTCGCAGGAAGATGCACATCGGGCTAAGATTAGGAAGATTAAGGAGATGTGTGATAACTAGTTCTATTTAGCTTGAGCTCCGTGCATTTTTAAGTTGTAATAGTAGTACTTGTTGACCTAGCGGTCTAAACTAGTGGTCCCGGTGTCCTGGGAGGAAAAAAATTGGTCTCTTGTTACTCTGTCTTAACCCTGCGTTACTTCCTTTTGTCTGATCATGGTGGTATTCTGACATTGGTGGTTTGTTTAAACGTAATCTACGTGGATTGTGCCGCATGCAAATGGCATAGCAACAATTTATAAAGTGGAAGCACGTACACCTGGTTAATGGAGTTCCGGGAGCTTCGCCAGACGCAGGGGATGCAAGAGCAGGGAGGCGGTGAGATAGACGAGCTCAAGCATCTAGGAATTATCGGTTGCCATTGATGTTTATGTTGCCACATTGTTGTCCAGCATCTAAAATAAGTTGCTTCTTCGTGGAGTGTAGCAGCTTAAATAATTTATTTCTATGGCACTTACATTCCATCGAATTTGGAGACCTCCTTCCCCTCAGCAATCGTGGAACCGGTGCTGCGTGTTTTCAGATAGTAGTGGCACAATCACAATTTCGGATTCAACTGCTGACTCGGGCGTTTCCAAACCCTAAGTCGCGGTACATTTTTCTCAGAGAATGTGGGTAGATTGTTTCGCCTAGCAAAGTGCCACACACAGAGCTCTAGAATTTAACCGGATTTCATATATAGGTTCAAGTTCAACACATTACTATGCATCTTCATTGCCAGCAGCCTTCTTCCGTAGCTTGGGTGCCAAGCCTTCATGTCCACTGGCTTCTCCATTTCCTGCCTTCTTCCTCTTCCTCGGTGCCAATTTTCTTAGCTTCACGTACTCTGCATCGCCAGGACAATCAGCACCAGAATCGTGTCCAACATCATCTTTCCACTTTTTACCTTCTTCGGGCAGCAAAATGACTGACCCGGTAGTCATGTTTCTAACCTTGCGGCGCTTCCTGTCAAAGAAACAGGACTGTTGCATAACTGCGTAATATCTATAGAGTAAATGAAACAAAAATTACAATTTAGCACAAACATGCGAACCCCAAGAGACTTTTGCTTACTAGGAGCTAATTGGTTCGAGCAACCACCCTGTCCAAGAATAGAAGGGCGACTCCCAGTTGCAGCAGCTTCTACATCCAGTACATCACAATTCAGCTCAAACATGCAAGCCAAAGCATACCTTTTCATCAACCCAATTAGCTGACTGTCACACGTTAGAGGAACCATGATGTCACGTTCATCCATGAAGCTGAACTTTGCAGTCTGCTTCAGCCATAATTCATCATGATCACACAGAGCAGCAACCATACCAGATATAGTGCAGATCTGTACATGTGCTTCTTCCATCGTTATACAATGGTGTCCATACCACTTGAAGGAAATATGCCCTGAGAGGCAATACTAAAGTTGTTATTATGTATTGGTTGTATATGATAGATGTTTATTTTGCATGCTATAATTGTATTGATAGGAAACGTCAATACATGTGTGTTTAATAAACAAAAAGGGTTCCTAGTTATGCCTATCTTATAGACTAGCTTGTTGATTAACAAGATGATCAAGGTTTCCTGATCATGGACATTGGATGTTGTTAATAACAAGGTCACAACATTTGTGAAATGATGTGGTGAACATTCATCTGAAGTATAGCATTACCATCAAGTCATTATGTTTATATTGCTATAACATCATACGCAGTAGTCTTAGTCCTTAGACCATGAGATCATGTTAATTGCTGACACCAGAAAAGTATCTTGATAACATCAAACGTCACACCATAACAGGGTGACTATAAAGGTGGGTTCAGTGTTATGAAGGTGTTATGTTGAGGCTCATGGATCAAGAGTGGAAGTTTTTAATCCCGATGACGGATAGATATACTCTGGGCCCTCTCGGTGATATCACATTAAGATAGCTTGCAAGCAAGTGATGTGATCACTAGAATGTTATATCACAGGAACGAGAAAAGAGTGCATGTCGGTAACGAGATCAAACTAGGTATTTGGATACCAATGATCGAATCTCGGACATGTATTATATCATGAGACAAAGGGATTAAATTACTAGCGTTAAAGGTTCTCACGATCACAGAAGTCATCGTTGAATGTGCAGGAGTCTGTATGGATCTCCAGGTCCCGCTTCTGATTATTGATCTGAGAGGAGTCTCAATCATGTCTGCATTATTCGCAAACCATAGGGTGACACACTTAAGGGTTGTCGGACACCATTTAGGAGCACATATGTTTCAGACAAAAGGTTTGCAAAGCGGAGGAAATGTTTGATAGAAACAGGAATTGTTTCGATAGAAACTGGAATTATTTCGGGTGAAATTGCAGAAAGTGGTTATGCATGTGATATTGAAATGTTGCAAGGGGTTTTATGTGAATGTTTGTTAATTAAAGTAATTAACAAAATTCTGAATAAAATAAATAAAAGAGTTTTATTAAATTGAGAGTTGCATTTAATTTGGTGGAAATTAAATACATGTGAGTGGGATTTTGGGTGGAGGCCATGTTTATGTGAGTGGAGGTTTACTACATGAATGAAGGAGGGGCGGAGTCCCCCCCTCATGTGCCGGCTATGGGAGGGGAGGGGTCTCCCTTCCTCCTATATAAATCCCCCCTCTCCCCTCTCACAAACCACACCTCCTCGTGAAGGATCTCTCTCCCCCTCTAGATATTCCCCCATGGTCTCGGGATTAGCAAGATACATGTTCCCAGTGGCCTTGCATCTGGAAGGAGTTGCTGCTTCCGCTGATCCGCTGGAGCGAGGAGGTGGAGGTTGTCCGGTAGCTTGAACGTGTGTGCAAGGACAGATGCGCTGCTGATTTGTGGCGCTCGGACTTCCACACGATCTTGAGATCGGTAAGAGTACGACTACATCAACGACGAGTTCATACTCGTTAACAAAACTCATTGTCTTCTAGGGTAAGTTCTCCATGGATGTATGTGAACCCGCTGCTCTGTATCTAGTAGATAGATCTTAGCGTATACTTCTCATCGTAGGATTTTTTTTGTTTTCTATGTTGCGGGCCCAACACCACTTGCCCTTCACCCTTGCTGATTTAGAGTCGTACCTAAAGAGGACTATCGTAACCAGGTAAGGGTGGTCCGCGGAGATCCCACTTGACAGAAAACTATGGACAAAATATGTTTTTCAGCGTTGGGCTAACAAACAATGGTAGGTTCAGTAGCCCGCTAGCAGTTATAATTAGTGTGAATAGCAAAGAGAAGGGTAGCTCACCCGCATGTAGCCAGAACTTCTTCTTCCTTGGTAGTAGGATCTACCATCCCCCGAGCTACTCAGCTCGTCGGTGGAAGAGGCGGGCTAGATCCTCACAATGGCGGCTATAGCATGCACCATTAGAGCTCGGGATCAGCAACTGGGCGTAGCAACTTGGCGCCGGAAGTCAAATGTCCAAAGGGATCGTCCTGCTTGGAGGGTGGATTTCGACGCTGCCGGTGCTAGGGGAAAGGAGGGAATGGATTTGTGAAATTGGTCAACGCATCCAATCCACTTAGTTCCTCGGTTTTCCTAAGAGGTTATCGTGTTGGTGCTCGCATCACGGACAGATGACCGACATGTGGGTCCCAACCGTCTACTTCACGGGTCAGTTTAATGGAATGTTTGTATTTGGCAGGGGTCGGATGAGTTTTCCTCGAAATGGCCCCTCTAAGTAGTTGGTAGCCCAACATTATGAAACGCGGCAATTACAGTCAACTTGGCTACCGCCATGCACTCGCCCATGAACTTTCGGGCCGCAAACAAACAATCCATTGTACAAGGGCGACGAGCACCCATCTAGCCTGACGCACACGGCGGATATGATGATTCGAGCATGTCAAATAGCACAGCGAACACCGTACCATCGTCCCCAGATCCGATGTTCTCTTGTCTTGATGAGCACGATGCCGACATCGGCTGAGAGTTGAACGTGGGATTTCTAGAGGAAGTAAGAATCGGCAGAATAAATTACAGCATGCTAAATATACATATACATATAAGAAGTTCTCAGGCGCCTGAGATCTAGGCACTCCCAAGAAAAAATACGGAGCCATGTTTCAAAGGAAATGCTAGATCATCTCTAGCGTTTGATCTAAACAAACTTGAACGGAAGATCATCATCAGAATCATGATGGTCATATTTGCCATCTCCCACATTATGGATGCAAAATGAGTAATCCAGTGTGAACCTATCATGTTTCTTAATCAGGAAACTAAGGTAATCTTTAGTAATCCTGACGAAGGCTGGCGACGCGCTGCTCTTCAGCTCGAAAAACAGGCTATCTTTGGCAAACTCCTCCAGGTCCTCTCCAATCATTGAACGTTTATAAAAGTGCAACTCCACCATGTACCGTGGAAATAAGCACGCCACCGACCTGACGCACTGGATGGATGGGGCAAGGCCATAGTCGAGCATGTCAAATCGCACGGCGAACAATGTACCATCGTCCCCATATAACACGATCTCTACTCTCCATGAGCCAGGTGCCAGCAAAGGCTGAGAGATGTACCTATGTTCCTCGCCATAGTGGACACTCTGCACTTCAATTGAGTGGGCTTTTTTAGGTGAGCGAGGAGCACTATGGGCGGGGCAGCGAACTTGCAGCCAGGCTCAGTGCAGTTACACAGGCCGTGCGGGCATGCCATCCCGTGGTTGAGGAAGTCATGGAAGGCGACCAATGTCCCGCAGCCAACATTGGGGCATCTCCTACCTTTCCCGCTGACGACTTGGCGGCGCAAATACTTAGAGCATGCGGCCAGCTGGACGGTGCTGGTAGTGTCCATATGCATAGCGATTTCTCCAAAGGCATCGTCGTTGACCTTGCTCCAGCCACCGTACCAAACGTTGTGCATCGAATCCGCCATTGCATCCGGATGGACTGGGGGCGATGGCGGATTCAAATATGATTGTTGGGGTTTCTTGGAGGAGAGTGATGGAGGCCTGCAAGAACCGATGAAGCAGGCAAGAAATGGCTAGGAAAATTTAGGAAGTGGTGCGCTCGAGAGGATCCAAAATGCGGCTAGCCAGCGTTAGCGAATGGGGATCGTCGGAGATGGGGAAGATGGGAGGCTCTTTGAACAAGGGGTGTAAATTTTGCGTGTTCCCTCGTCGGTCTTATGCAGTGGATCGAGCACGCCTACAGGAGTTATAGCTAGAGTGCTAGACTAGCAAGTTGTCACATCCTGGCTCAGTATTGTACCGTCTCGTCATGTAGACTGTGTTTCAGGAAAGGACGTGAACCCACATTTCTCCCCTCCCTACTAGATAGCGTGCACCGTAGAATCGCTTTTCTAGCATGCGAAGGATTTGAACCCACATGCCCAACTCTGATAATTAGGACTACTAGAAAACTATAACAATAGGTGAAGCTCAAAAAATAATTATAATTTTGAGCCACGTCCATAGAATATCCATTGTATATTTGGTTCTTATACTTTGTATCATGTACTCCCTCCGACCCATATTAGTTGACTTAGATTTGTCTAGATATAGATGTATCTAGACACATTTTAGTATTAGATACATCTGTATCTAGACAAATCCAAGTTAACTAATATGGGTCGGAGGGAGTAGTAGTAATCAACCTATTAGCTACCTAATAGTGCCCGCCATGCTCTAGAGAAATGACGAAGAACATTCTAGAATTATTGAGAAGTATGTTCTTAGGTTTGTGCATATCTTTTAGTGTGCTAAAGTCTATCAATAGTATCTTCTAGATGCTAGAATGGATAGAATTAAGATCCAACGGTACTTTAGGGACGTAGCTCGAAATTATAATTATTTTTGGGCTTCACCTATTATAATTTTATATAAACTAGTAAAAGGCATGTGCCACACACGTATATACAGTATGAAATGTGATTAACAAACATTAAGTTGTTATAAACCAATAGTCTTGTTTGAGAAAAATGCATACATTAAGTCTACTAATAATAACTATCTACACATATTGAGAATACAACCTACTATGCTATGAAATTTTGGGAAGGGGGTGACATGATGGTTCTAGAACATGGTTGAGTTTTCCCTAGGTAGTACTCAACACGAATCCACCTGCACTGAACCATTGGATCTAACAGCCCAATGGTCAGGATTAGTACTATGGATCCAATTCAAGACTCCTCCTTTATAGTAGTACAGAAAAAATGATATGGCATATACTTCTACTATCTGATTCTCACGTGCAAGGCATGTGTAACTTACTAATAAGATATATAACACGAATATCTTTGAACATCGATCATTGGATATAGATTGACAGATTCCAACATTGCTAATTGTTGGATCTCTTGCAAATTCAAGAAAGAATCTATCGCGCTTACTTGTAGTTCAAATCTGACCTACTTTCTTTAAATCGGCATAAAGTTATTTGAGTGCATGGGCATAGTTAGCTAATATATAGGGAAGCTTGAAACGTCCTAAGACTAGGGAATTGTAACAAAACATGTCCGCGTTTTCTGAAAATTGGGTGGTGGCACTTTATTTTTTTGACTGGGGTATGTCCCGAAGGAGTGAGATGCTTCAATAATTAACACAGCTAGCGCATGTGTACATGTTACACCAAGGATCTTAAAAGGGTGAAAATTTCATCCAAGTCCATACATTTAACACAAAGGACCCTACAGTCAAGCAATTAAAATTAGTAGTCAGGTCCTTCTCCTCCATCATGGAGCTGAGCCATGCTCTTCGTAGTAGTACCAGTATGTTGCACGTGCCTTGCACGTGAAACTCACATAATATATAAAAGAGTGACATGTCATTAGTATATAACATTGTAATAGGTAAATCTTGAAATATCTATGAATTTGAGCCACGTTTCTAAAGTATGGTGTATATTTGGTTCTTGCACTTTATATCATGTAGAAATAAATGTTTATTAGCTACCTAATAATTAAAAAATTTAGAACCATGGTCTAAAGAAACAATCGATAAGATTCTAGAATGATGGATAAGTGTTTTTTGACGTTTTTCTACATATATATCTTATCTTATCTTATCTTACCACTATATAGTGTACGAATAACTTTGAATATTGACCATTGGATCAAGACTCACGAATCCCAACATTTCCAGCCGTTGGATCTACTTTTCCATTCTAGCATCTAGAAGATTTTATTGATAGTCTTCATCACAATGAATGGTATGCACACAACGCAAAACACACTTCTCCATCATTCTAGAATCTTCTCCCTCGTTTCTCTAGAGCATGTTACTAGAATTTTCAAGTATTAGATAGCTAATAATCGTGGACTTCTAAATGATATACAAAGTACAAGAACCAAATATACACCCACATTTTATAGATATTGATCAAATTTATATTTTTGTATGCTTTACCTATTAAAATTGTATATAGTGATGATATGTCAGATGTCTATTACCCAAGTCTCACGTGTTGATCAAAAGGGACATGCCAGACACGTATATACTATATGAAATGTGATTTAACAAATGTTAAGTTGTTATTAACCAATATTCTTGTTAGAGAAAAAATGCATACATTAAGTCTATTAGTAATAACTATCTACCCATATTGAGAATACATCCTATAGTGTTATGAAATTTTGGGGGTGGTGAAATGATGGTTCTAGAACATGTTGGAGTTTGCTCTAGGTACTATTCAACACGAATACAGCTGCTCTGAACCATTGGATCTAACAGCCCAATAGTCAGGATTGGTGCTATGGATCCAATGCAAAACTGCTCCATTGTAGTAGTAGAGAGAATGTAGTGTACTATGCTATGATATTTTGGGGGTGGTGACATGATGGTTCTAGAACATGGTGGACTTTGCTCTAGGTACTATTCAACACGAATCCAGGTACTCTGAACCATTGGATCTAACATCCCAACGGTCAGGATTGGTGCTAAGGATCCAATTGAAAACTACTCCATTATCTTATCTTACCACTATATAGTGTACGGATAACTTTGAATGTTGACCGTTCGATCAAGATTCGCGAATCCCAACATTTCTAGCCATTGGGTCTTATTTTCCATTCTAGTAGCATCTAGAAGATTCTGTTTGTAGTCTTCGGTATAATGAATGCTATGCACAAACCTCAAAACACACTTCTCCATCATACTAGAATCTTCTCCCTTTTTCTCTAGACCATGTTATCAAAAATTCATGTGTTAGGTAGCTAATAATGTTTGACGTCTACATGACATACAAAGTACAAGGATACACCCATACTTTATAGATGTTGATCAAATTTATAATTTATTATGCTTTACTAATTATAATTTTATATAGTGATGATATGTCATACATCTACTATCTGAGTCTCACGTGCAAGGCACGTGCAACTTTCTAGTAATAGTACAAATAGAGATATGATGTCGATATGGTCATCCTTTGAATAACCTTTATTCCCGATGCTTGGAAAGGAAGAGAAAAATTCAAAAGTTTGAATTATATTAATTTTTACCGCCAATGCCTGGTTCCTTCCTATGTAGACCAACGCACACGCTGGAGAGACACAACCGAGCCGTTGTACCAAGACATACATATGCATCGCTGTGGACGAGGGAGTGCTGAGATGGATGGTGAGGCGGCGACTGAGACCGAATTTTTTTTTGTTTTGTTTTGAGTGCACATAAGTCCTGAAATTTACTAGAGTGTGTACGCTGTAAAGGCTATAGTACCTCATGTCAGGAACCCATCATAATTCTACTCTGACATCGCACCGCCTTCAAGTGCCTTGTCACACTGCCCTCCCGCCCTGCCTCCCTTTTATTCTCTGAGATCCTCTTGCTCTTCGGTTTTTTCCCTCATCTCACTAGTACCTCCGTCCCAAAGCTTAAGGCCCCGTTTGAAATGCAGGAATGAAAAACATAGGAATAGAAAAAACGCAGGAATTAAGATAGTATCATGTATGCTCAATTCCTACAGGAATCAATACCATAGGAAATTTTTTAGGGTGTCGTTTGGATGTCACACAGGAAAACTGCATGAATTGTAGACACAAGGAGATGAAACATGAGGTTAGACCTCATGTTATTTTTCCTAGAAAATTTCTATGAAATAGCCTATACCATAGGAATTTCAAAGGAATCTTAGATTCCTATTCCTTTGTCCCAAACGAACCCATAGGAATTTTTCCTATAGGAATCCTATCCTCCAAAAATTCTATGATTTTCCTTTGCAAACAGGGCCTAAGGATTTTGTTTTGATAAGTGAAGTTACGAAAAGTTTGACCAAACTTCTAAAAAAATATATCAAGAACTACTATATGATATTCGTAGATACCATGTGAATATATGTTTCATGATGTATCAAAGGGTATGTATTTCATATTGTAAATATTAATATATTTTTTACAAACTTGGTCAAACTTTGCATAGTTTGACTTTTCAAAAAAATAGGCCTTGAGCTTTGGATGCAGGTACTACTAGTGTTTAGCACTCCGTCCTGGAACTTAAGTCTTGATATATAGACATCGTGGGTCCCTTTAGATGGCGTTAGAAAAATTCAAGAGGAATCTACCGCGCTTACTTGTAGTTCAAGTTTGACCTAATTTCTTTAAATCGACATAAAGTTATTTAAGTGGGCACGGTTCTCTATGGAATCTTGAAATTTGCTAAGAGTAGGGAATTGTATGAAAACATGGTCCCCACTTTTTCTAAAAACTGGGTGGTGGTTAGGCCTGGAATTATAACTCGAAACTCGCGAGCTAAATGAGTAACACGTGACTTGGCTCGACTCGCCTTGAACTCGGTGTCTAACGAGTCGAGCCGAGTTTTAGATTTTAAATCATTTGTTCACCCAAGATAAATGAGCTACTTGTTTACCTCGTTAAACTCATTCAAATATAGAATTTGAAAATTTTCACTTATGAGTGCCATACTACGAATGTTTCTTGTACATGTAATGGTGTAGAACTACTATATTTCCATTCGATCTTGCCTTCAGGTTATTATGAAAGTACTGTCCTTATTCTAGTTCTTAATTAGTAGGATAATTACTAGTTTTTCTTATATGTGCTCTTGTTCGTAACTCATAACGTGCTGAACGAGCTACTCGTGAGTTACTCTTGAGTTTACCGAGTCGAGCCGAGTTTCAAATATGAAGTCGTTTTGTAAATGAGCCGAGCCAAGATAGGTCATTAGTTGAACGGGCTTTAGCGATTCGAGCCAAGCTGATTCGGCTCGGCTCGAATTCTAACCCTAGTGGTGGTACTTTTTTTTGACTAAGGTATGTCCCGAGGGAGCGAGATTCTTCAATTTATTAACACGGTAAGTGGGATGTGTACATGTTACACCAAGGACCTCAAAAAACAAAACATACATCCAAGTCCATACATGTAGCACAAATGACACTAAAATCAAATGCTCGAAAATTTTGGTAACATGGTCTATTGAAACGGGGGAAGATTCTAGAATGATGGAGAAGTGTGTTTTGAGGTTTGTGCATAGTATTTCATTGTGATGAAGATTATTAATAGAATATTCTTGATGCTAGAATGGAAAAGAATATCCAATGGCTGGAAATATTGGGATTCGTGAGTCTTGAGATCCAACAATTAATATTCAAAGTTTTTTGTACACCATATTGTTGGAAATATGCCCTAGAGACAAATAGTAGTAAGGACTATTATCATATTTCATATAGTTTATGATTAAGTTTTATATCATGCTATAACTGTATTGAGTGGAAACATCAATACACATGTGATATACAAACAACCAGGGGTTCCTAGTGAAACTCTAGTCACTGGTTCATTGGTCAACAGATGATCATGTTTCCTGATCATGTGTCATTGATGCCAGTTGGAAATGAGGTCATGTCAGACCTGATCATGTCACGAAGTTCAAAGTTACGATGATTAGAAATGGATCCTCGTAGACTATTCCTTAGACCGTGAGGCTATATCAATCACTGTCTCCCGAGAATGCTTAGATAGCATCAAATGCCATCTGGTAAAACGGTGGTTATAAAGGTGTGTTCAGGTATTCGGAGGAAACCGTAGAGGCAATATATGTCAAGAGCAGGATTTGTCCGTCCATGTGACGGGAAGATACTCAACGGCCCACTCGGAGAAGTTATATCCAATAGTTGCACAACGTGTGATTAGATCACGGGTATATCACTTGTCGGGACGAGTTAAGTAGCATTGTTCAGTAACGAGATTGAACACGACATGGTGATGTCATTGATCGAATCTAGGGCAATGCAAGTATTGAATGACAAAGGGAATAAGACACGACTGTCTCGGTTCAAACGACGAAAGATCTTCGTGGAACGCACAGGGGTCACATGGCCATCCAGGTCCCTCTGTTGATCATTGGTGCGGGAGTGTCTCAACCATGTCTGGATTATTCCCGAACCGTAGGGTATCATGCTTAAGGGCTTGATGATGCTTAGAGAGTGTTTATAGGATAAGTAGAATCACCGAAGAAAAGAAGGGAGAAAACCGGAAGGGTTTTGATAAGTCCGGAGGATGTCCGGAGTGGAGGTGGAAGGTGTTCCATGGCCACGGAGATTGAATAATATGTGAATGAATGTTAAATATTGATTTTATCATTTATTCACAATTATTTAATAAAGATAAAATAAATTAAAAGGTTAAAAGGCTTAATGGGCCAATTTCCGGAGGGAGAAGGCCCATGAGGGAAAGGAGAGAGGGAGAAGGACCAAAGGGGGTGGCCGGCTAGGCCTCCCCCCCCCCGCGGGGCCCACTAGGGCTGGCCGGCGGCCTCCCCTCCCCCCTCCTCTTCTTTAGTCCCACTCCGGGACTTGAGGGGAGGTAGTACCTCACCTCCCCTGTATAAAGTGGGGTATATTGGCCTAGAAAATACACCCAATAATCAATAAAGGTCTCCCCACTTTTGGGAGGACCTCTAATTGATATTTTCTCTCTCCCCCTCTCTCTCTCCTGACCGTGGTCCCAAGTCTGGACTGCGCGAGCGAGAGACATCTTCACCGCAGAGCGCCGTCGCGCTGCGGGATTCGGATCCGGGAGCTCTACTTCCGCAACTGCTGCTGGATCGGGGAAGCGGGAGTCATCGTCAGGCACCGGACGTGTGTAACTCCCACGAGGTGTCACACTTGAGGCACTAAGTCGTTGGAGCCAGAAGGAGCGCAAGGACTTCATCACGACCTTGAGGTCGGCTTCGGCTCGTCTACATCAACCACGCTATCCTGAGCGTTGACAACGCTTTTCCGTCTTCGAGGGTAAGTTCACGAAAAGCCTCTCCCATTACTGTATTACTAATAGATAGGTC
This sequence comes from Avena sativa, assembly GCA_916181665.1. Classification (NCBI taxonomy): domain Eukaryota; kingdom Viridiplantae; phylum Streptophyta; class Magnoliopsida; order Poales; family Poaceae; genus Avena; species Avena sativa. The sequence continues at coordinate 329,467,794 of OV702289.1, forward strand.
CTGGCAGCTTCAGGGGTTTAGGGGCGTAGAGTAAAATTTATTGTTTTTATGCGCGGAACCCCTACAGTGGTATCAGAGCTAGATCTATGCGTAGTAATGCTAGTACGGGTAGAACACACGAGATGTAGCGTGTGGGCGTTGATCTTTTAGTTGTTACCCTCCCACGTGTACTTGTGTATACCGCAGTAATGCTTGATGAAGTGGCCCCCAACCGACTTTATGCGTTCATTCACGAGACTGGTCCACGCTTGACATACGGCTTGTACCGTATAAAGTGGCTTAGGGGGGTGTCTGTCTCTCTCGCATTAGTTGGTATACCATTTGCAACGGAGGGCCCCGAAAGGGGTGTAGTATAGACAACTACTTGATCAGCATTGTGCTGAAAGTTCGTAGGTAAGAACGGTTCTTGTGCGAAAGCCCATTCAGCCACGTAAAACATGCAAAGATAAAGTAGAGGCGTCTAACTTTGTTTTGCAGGGAGGGCATTGCTTTTTGATATGGTTGTGGCAAAGGTAAAGTAATTACCTTTTGTTACATAGTAGTAGATAGTCACGAAGGTGACGAACTACCACACCGGAATGACACTGGTACCCTGCTGTCTGCGGCGCCGGAACCCTGGCACTAGAACCCGGTGACGGCGGATGGAGATCACGACGTGAAGGACCATATCACATAGCATTTACATTCAATATTATTGTTTGTATGTCTTATTGTGTGCTAGTATTAGATACTCGACGGTAGCCTAATAAGATGATCCCTGTTAAAATAACCAACGATTGTGTTCCCCCTTAGTTGGCACCACCAAGAAAGTTCTTCGGTATGAGGCAGGCCATGATGATCGGGTGTCAGACATATCTACGTTCGCATACAGTGGGTGCAAGCCATGTTGCACAGCGAATACACTAAGGTTGAGTTGGCGAGCCTAGCACGCCTCAGAAGCATGGCCTCGGAACGCGGATGGTCGAAATATCGAGCACGAGTCGCATGAATGATGTGACCAACGTTTAGCGTCCACCCTTTAACCCACATTGATGGCCGTGATGATCGGGGGAGATGTGGCTGATAGGGGTCGTGTTATCACCAGGAACCCTCTTTGGGGATAGGTGTTTCTGAGTGGAGTTATTATTAACTCATTTAATTATAAACTTAGTCTAAATTCCTTTTGCAATTATAAATGTAGATGGGTTCTTTCGTGTTGACAACTAAATGGTTAGAAGCAGAGAAGCTCATATTAGATGGATCAAACTTCTCCACCTGGGTTGCCAGTCTCCATGTTCTCCTTAGCGAGAACGACATGGTCGACTACATACTCGACGGGATGGATCTGGATCCATCCATAGACCTTGAGACCCTAGAGGAGCGGAAAGACCGCTATCTCCGTCGCGAGATGGCCTCCTATATTTCAGTTGTGATGCGTTTCGGAATGGTGCACGAGCTGTGGCCTTTCGTGGGTGATGTCAACCCTCGTTCGGTGATGCTACAGCTTAGGACACATTTTGTGGATCAGACACGCATCTGGGAGCATGAGTTGATGGGAGATTTCCTCACCATTAAGATAGAGGAGAACTCGTCACTGGACAGCCACTTACAGCACATGCATGATGTGTACATGAGGCCAGCATACTTCATGGACGTCTGGATTACAAGCACTTTCGCAAATGCTGCTGTGCTGCGGTCGCTGCCACCAAGCTACCAAGCACAAGTCAGGACTTGCGTAATGAGGGGCGACACGGAAACAATGGAGTTCCACCGGTTCATGACACATCTCAGGAATGTGTTGGTTGAACCAGATGTCGCTCAGGTCGTCAATGACAAAGGTATATATTTGATATACAATTTTATAAATGTGATAATCTTGCAAACACATTGCAGTGTTAAGTATATCCGATACTTGTTCTGTTTTATTGAAAACAGGTCCTTCTGCATAGAGGTGCTTGCTGGAGAGGAGGTGACATTACGTGTTGATGGCGAGCATGATGATGATGGTCGACGACACACTCCCTCGACATTTATCATTTAGTTTGTGTTTTAGGATAATTAGTGTAATCAAGAGATTGTGAACTTCTTTAGTGTGTCTCATACTTCGTGAGACGGTTATTCATATGAGTTTGTAACAAACGGTTGTTCCACTTTTATGAATGATTTCTATTCGTGTTCATATCTTGTTTGGTTATATGTGAATTATCCTTGTTGTTTGAAACTAATTGATAATGCATGAACATTTGTAAAATATTAAAATGCCTTGTTTAAAAATACCCAACTTAATGATATGTTCATTAGTGAATGAAAACCCATTGTTTAAATTCAAAGTTATGTGATAATATGTGAAATTCATTCGATTTCTTTTCACATATAAATCATGCCTAAGTTTGGCAAAATAACTTGAACACCGTGTGTTACTTGAATACAATATGTTTAATGAATAGTTAAAAGTAAATACATATTCGATGTATTGGATTTTAACATTAATGGTAATTATCATTAAGTGATTTTTTAAATGTGTAAAGTAGTTTACCAAAGGAAACATGAATATGAAACTATTTTGATTTGATCAAAGTGTTTCATCAACAAAGGGTATAAATATAAAAGAGAATCGAATTACTATGATTTGATCAATAGTAATGAAATTCAAATTTATAAGAATGGCCTAAAAGAAATTGTGAAATGCAAAGTGTTTTGAAACGTCAAAATACAAAGCATCACAATATGATATTAGATATCAAAAAGGGGTTTGTAACTACCTCGGTGAATTACGCTCCTAGTTACAAGCCTGGATGAGCGGAAATGGTTAAAATAGTACGGTGGGGCCCAAATGCCACTCACAGGTAGACCTTTCGGCCGTCCTAACCATTTCCGAACATCGGGACAAGAACGGGCGGCGTAATCGGCAGGCGAAGGGATCAACTACATACACAAATGAGTATGTATGCAAGCCACCATACAATGGTTCTTAGAGTCATTCCATCTAAAAAGAAAGGAAATATTGCAACGCCATACGGCAAGATCCAAATATCCTAGATAGATATAATAGTTTAGGATATCTCCTCATACATCAAACATCAGAGTATCAAGCGGAAGCGGAAAACAAGATCCGAGTACGGATAAGAAGCAAATCGGCATAAGATGCCCCATAAATAAACACATTCCGCCCACAGATCTCACGGATCCCCGTTCCCGGAATCTCTACACCGAATGATCGTTGCCCGCATCGTCCGTCTCCTCCACCCAGTATCCATCTTGCGAGCTTACCTGTGCATCTGAATCAAACAATTTATCGTGTGAGACCCTAGGGGTACTCAGCAAGTCTTTATGCCTCTAAAGGGGACACAACCTGGGGTGACGCAATTGCAGGAAAAGATAAACCCTAGCAATTCTATAGATACTCGCTAACCATCCGCCTAACCAGAGATAGACGGATGTCCGTGAATTAATAACAACAGTTATAAAGGTAATATCAACAGATCCATCCTCCTCCTCGCTTACCGACGAGGAAGCGGATGAACAACCCCCCATCCTTTGGCAGTTTTATTATCCATTCCATGAGTGTTGCACTATTTACTAGTCAGATACTTAGTCAAATTAAAAGCGGTACTTTAGTTATACTTGTCTATGATCGAGAAACTGTGCTCCAAGTCGTCCATAACCGCGGACACGGCTTTCAGAAAGTTTTACCCTGCAGGGGTGCACAAATAGCAACACACACTCGATCAACCTCGGAAAAACCAAATCAAAACCAACGAGGCAGTCACGATAAAGCGATCACAGGATTCAGAAATATTTCAGGGGGCCACCCCATTAAGCTACCCGCGACGAAGTTGGCCGACTCCGAGACGGACTCAAGGTTTGCGCCAATGGCGGTAAACGACTGGGAACCCGAAAATGTGACTGGGCTTGTCAATACCGTGAAAACACTCCGCTTACCTAAACAGTACAGGTGCAGTACCTCGCACAATTTTAAATAAAGCAGTAAAGCATGGCATAAGTACAGGATAGTAAATAAAACCTCAAACTAGTTTGTGGCCCCAAGAAATAAGAATGAATTAAGCTATGGCTCAGGAGGGTTCATAAGCCTCCCGGATGTGGATAGCTCGAATATTCAAGGAACAGGAATCAAGTACTCGGGGTCCTACGGGACACAAGTGAGCCTGAACAACCAAATAGCAAATATGGCTCACCGATGCCACTTTCATTAGTTATCCCATTACTACTCCGGTTAAGTTGTTTAGGTACCTCGTTATCCATCCGACACTCACACACCCTACACATGCTGTTCTACGACTCGCATGGCTCAAGCAACTCCTGTAGTAATGGTTCATGGGATGGAGGAACAAGCTTCGGTGGGGTTTAAAAGTAAAGGCTATGCAATACTTGGGATTCACATTAATGCAATCGCGACTCAATGATGCAAGAATAAGATAGAGGCAATAGGTACTATATGTATGCAAGCATGTGGTAGTGCTTGCCTGGCAGCTCAGTTGAAGCAAGGGATGGATCTGGGTAGTGCTCCTGGTTCTCTTGATATATCCCCTGCTCAGCGTCTATTCGAAGAAGAACCAAACAAACAAGGGCCAACATAAATAAAGTGCACAAGCATAGGAATAATATGCGACAAGCAAACAATCATGCCATGATGAATGATGCACAATTTGCATGGCAATAAAGTAGCATGGCATGGGTGAGGTGTGGAATACAAGAATAAATCATTTTATTGAGTTTTGGCCCCATTTTATCCTCAAATAAGTTGCTGTAATCTTTATTTTTATATGATGCATGCTGCAAAACAGAACAAGGAATGCATAAACAGAAAGGTCTCGTCGAGCTAATCATTTTAGACATATTATTTGTTAAATTTGGAGTTATAAAACAAAAGTTATTAATTTATTAAGGAAAAAGGGCATTTTATTGTAATTTTAATCAACTTGCAATTTTAAATGTTCAAAATATATTTTGAAGGGCATATTTGAATTCCTCACATTTTTCTGATTTGAAAACATATATTACTTGTATTATTTGGGTTTATATTTTAAAAGTTATTTGAAAACAGATTTGAAATTTGAATTTAAATTAATTTGAAAAAGTTTGAAATTAAATCAGAAAACAGACAGACTTTTGTTACCCAGCCCGGATCTAGCCAGAGTCACTGTCGGGTGGGCCATCTGCTGACTGGGACTCGCGCGCAGAAACTTTTCACACCGGGGCTATGCCTAGCTCGTGCGACTGCGAGGTGGGGCCAACCGGCTGCGGCCCACGTGACAGAGAACGCACTTACAGAGGCTGGCGGGTGGGACCGAGATGGAGTGCGGGTTAAGGGCACAAAGATCTGGGGGCTTAACTGCAAGAAGGCCAGGCAGCTGACAGGTGGGGCTAGCGAGGCGTGCGGGTTGGGCAGATAAAAAGCTAGGGGGCTATCTGCAAAAAGGCGCCGCGGTACTGTTTCTCTTCCTCTCTTCTCTGACGAAGCTGACAGCGGCAGCGCGCGCGGCACGGGGGATTCGATCCCGCGACCTGGGGCTTGCACATAGGGGCGGTGACCACTGGCTATGCGGGGGTTGATGCAGGGTGAGCGTGGCACGGCTAGGTGTCCTTCTGCGATGCAGCAACGAGCAGGCGCACGCGCTCGTCGGCGCACCGAGGGCGTTCGACGGAACATCCGGCGTCTATGGGAAGCAAAGGCGGCTAAGAGGATGTCTGGGAGCTTCGTACGCTCACCGAGGGTTGGTCGGTGGAGACGGATCGGAGCGGGGAGCGGTCGATCAGCGACGACGCAGACGGACGACGAGGTTAGGGTTTCGCGTCGGCGGCGATGGTTCTGGTGGTTCCAGCCCTTCTCCTCCTCGACGGCGTGTCTAGGGTGAAGCAGAGGGCTGGCCTTGGTCTTCCAGGCCTCCTCCTCGACGCGCTTGACGGCCGGATCAACGTAGACGTCGAGGTGCTTGCGGCGGCGGCGTTGGCTGTTGGTGGCCGGAGCGGTAGGAGGGGAAGGAGGGGGCGCTCTGGGGCGGATCTGGGCGAGGCAGTGGTGCCCTGAGGTGGTGGGAAAAGGAGGGAGGGAGAGGAGGTGCCGTGGGGGAGTGGGTAGGGTTAAAGGTGGCTCGGCCACCTTTTTCTCCTTCCTCTCCTCACGTGCTCGAGTCGGGCAGGAGCAGGGCAGGCGCAGGGTAGGGAGCTGGCAGGTGGCCCAGGGAAGGAAAGAGAGGGTGGTGGGGCTAGGGTGGCAGAGAGAGCTAGAGAGAGGGAGGGGTAGGCTCGGGTGAGAGCTAGGGTTGGAGGGGAGGCTCGGCTAGGGTTTTGTGTGGTGGTATCTAGGTGGGTCCAGGGTGGTCAAGTGGGGCCTGCCGGGCAGAGAGAGGAGAGAGGCCGAGAGAGGGCAGGTGGGTAGCTAGGGTAGGTCATGGTGGTGGTGGCTCGGTTTAAAGAGAGGGGAGGTGAGGGCTTAGGGTTAGAGAGGGACTAGGGTTTAGGAGAGAAGAGAGATGAGGGAGGGGACTTAGGGTTTAGAGAGAGAGATTAGGTGGAGTGGTTTTTCTTTTGACAAGATCAAGCAAGAACATGCCAAGCTCAAACAAGATCTAGACAAGAAAAAGAGAGGGTGAGATAAAAGGTGGTGAGGGTATGGATGGAGGTGGTTATAGGGTTTTAGATGCTTGCATGCATCAAGCAAGATCAAGCATAAGAGGGGTAGAGAGATATGGGGAAAAACCATTCAAAGATTCAAATAAAAACCAAAAGGCTAGAATGTGGTGGTTCTTGCATGGCCCATGCAAAACAATTAATGCCATGCTTATTCTTGTGAAAACAATAATATTAACATGGCATCATTATTATGCATCCCCAAAATTGGAATAAAAGCCAAGCAAAAGAATTAAAAGGATGCCCCATGTGGAGTAGTTGGAGATGACCATATTTGAATAGAAATGGGACTTGCTAGTGTGTATGTGTGTAGCATCCCAATTGTCTAACAATTGTAATGCTACTTGGTCTAGTAATATAATGGCTACTTCAAATATATAATTGTTGCATCATCATTATATCATGCTCATGTCATCATGCCACCTTGCATTTGAGCATCATACAAAACCCTTTTTGATTTGGTTCTTCTCTCATATGCATTGTAAATTGTATTTGCCTCTTGATATTGTATTTGGTTCTTGATATATTGTTTAATGCCCAAGTTGAGTTGGGGGCATATCTTTTATTCCACTCCACCACCCTTTCTTTTCACCACCTTATAAATTCCACCATCCAACTAAATATGAGCTTTGCATTTTATTTGAGTTACCTCTAGTTCATGTGGGTTGGGATGGATCCAATTCTTGTCCACATGCTCTCATCTTAGCATCATGTTGTTTTCACATCATTGATATATGAGAGCCACATGGCCACCTTTGCATGCCTTGTGAGTGGAACCTTTCTCCTAGCTTCCATATGGTTTATCATGGAATTATGCTCATGTTGGAATATTTTGGGACTATTGATCATCTAGTGGAACATACACACTAGCATGTCCCATTCTATTTCAAACATGGCTATCTCCATCTATTCCACTTGGAATTCTTTCTAGATTCCTTTGCTTGGGCCTTACTCCAATTTTGGGAATGCATAATAATAATGCCATGTAATAACATTGTTTTCACAAGAATCAACATGGCATTAAATATTTGCATGGGCCATGCAAGTACCACCTTTTGCTTGTCATTTGGTTTTTACTTGTTTTTGGTGGGATCATGCCATCTCTCATCTACCTCTCTCTCTTTTAGCTTGATCTTATTTGATCATGCTTAAACCACCTCACCCTCTCTTTTCCTTGTCTAGTTCTTGCTTGATCTAGTTTGGAGCATGCATACTCCTAAAACCCTAGCTCTCACCCCCTCTCTCTCTAACCCTCTATCTAAGTTCCCTCTAATCACCACCCCATCATCACCTTACCCCTCTACCCCACTCTCCAAACCACCCCATCTAACCTAACCTCACACCCCCCCTTTAAGCTAAACCCTAGCTCCTCCCTAATCCCCCTCTCTCCTCTCTCACCACATCGTCACCCTGGTCCCACCCAGCTCGCCCCACCTGACCACCCCAACCCTAGCTCCCAACCTAGCTCAAACCCGAGCCTAGCTCTAACCTACCCGAGGCTACCCCCCTCCTCTCTCTAGATCCCTCTCTCTCTGCAAGGACCACCCGAGCCTGCCCCTGCCTCCCTGGCCTCGCCCTCTGGCCCCACCTGGACGTCACCTGCATGCCCCTGCCCTGCCTGCCCGACCAAGCACGTGAAGAAGGAGAGGAGGAAAAGGGGCACCGAGGCCACCTTTTCCCCATCTACCTGCTCCCCACGGCATCCTCCCTCCCTCTGCCTTATCTCCTCCCCCACGGCTCTCCTCTTCTCGCCCAGATCCGCCCCATAGCCTCCCCTCTCGCCCTCCTTTTCCACCGCCACCGTCTACACCTCGCCGCCAAAACCTCGGCCTCCACCGCGCCTGGCCGATCCAGCCAGCGTGGTCATCGTGGAAGTGGTCGAGGACGTTCCTATGCTTCCCCTGCATCGTCCCGTACCCGCCGTCGAGGAGGAGAAGGACCAGAGCCGCCAGAACCAGCGCGAGGCCGACGCGAAACCCTAGCCGGCCGTCTGTCTGCGTCCTCGTCGATCGCCAGCGCCTCAAGCCGAACCGACCATGTCGACACACTCCCGGTGAGCTCCCCAACCCCCCAGACATCCTCGTCGTCGCCGTCTCGCGCTAGATTCGCCGGACGTTTCATCGTGCACGCTCTGTGCGCCGGCGAGCGCAGCGTCAACTCGCTCCCCGCGTCGCGCTAAACCCTAGCTAGGCCCCGCTCGCCCTCCTAGCACTAACCTGCCGCTAGCCGCACTAGTTCGCCACCCCAGCGCGTGCCCGCAGGTCCCTGGTTCGAGCCCCGCGTGCCGCGTGCCGCTGCTGTGCACCGATCTGTCGACAGACAGATTCAGAGGAAGAAGCACAGTGTCGCGGGCGACGTTTTGCCGAAAACCCCCTGCCTTTCTTTATGCATCAACCCGCGGTACCTTTTGGGCCCACCGTCAGCCGTAGTGCCTGCTTTGCAAAGAACCCCCTGGCCTCTAGAAAATTCAACCCGCGCTCCCCTTGGCCCCATCCGTCAGTGCCTGTCTTTCGCCCACTGCCGCGTGGACCCGCGTGGTCGATGGCCCACTTGTCATTCGCTTGAGCTAGAACAGCCGCGGTGCAAAACGTTTTCTGTGCGCTGTGGAATCCCAGTCAGCCTGGCCCCACCTGTAAGCGTCTGTGGTTAAGTTTGAGTGGGTGAGAAAAGTTTCTGTTTAAGTCTGTTTTAATTCAAACTTATTTCAAATTAATTCAAATTCAAAATTAAATCTGTTTTTAATTATCTTTTGAAATATAAATCCATTTAATGCAAATAATATATGTTTTCAAATCAGAAAAATGTGAGGATTTCAAATATGCAATCCAAAATATATTTGGAACACTTTAAAATTCCAAGTTGGTTTAATTACAATAAAATGCCCTTTTCACTAATTAATTAATAACTTTAGTTTTATAACTCCAAATTTAATAAATAATATGTCTAAAATGATTAGCTCGACGAGACCTTTCTGTTTATGCATTCCATGGTTTGATTTGAAGCATGCATCATATAAATATAATGTATACAGCAACTAATCTGAGAATAAAATGGGGCCAAAACTAAATAAAATGCTTTATTATTGTATTCCACACCTCACCCATGCCATGCTACTTTATTGCTATGCAAATTGTGCATCCTTCATCATGGCATGATTGTTTGCTTGTCGCATTTATTCATATGCTTGTGCACTTTATTTATGTTGGCCCTTGTTTGTTTGGTCCTTCTTCGAATAGACGCTGAGCAGGGGATATATCAAGAGAACCAGGAGCACTACCCAGATCCATCCCTTGCTTCAACTGAGATGCCAGGCAAGCACTACCACATGCTTGCATACATATAGTACCCATTGCCTCTATCTTATTCTTGCATCATTGAGTCGCGATTGCATTAAACTGAATCCCAAGTACTGCATAGCCTTTACTTTTAAACCCCACTAAAGCTTGTTCCTCCATCCCATGAGCCATTACTACAGGAGTTGTTTGAGCCATGCGAGTCGTAGAACAGCATGTGTAGGGTATGTGAGTGTCTGATGGATAACGAGGTACCTAAACAACTTAACCTGAGTATTAATGGGATAATTAATGAAAGTGGCATCGGTGAGCCATATTCGCTATTTGGTTTTTCAGGCTCACTTGTGTCCCGTAGGACCCCGAGTACTTGATTCCTGTTCCTTGATTATTCGCGCTATCCACATCCGGGAGGCTTATGAACCCCCCTGAGCAAGAGCTTGATTCATTCTTATTTCTTGGGGCCACAAACTAGTTTGAGGTTTTATTTACTATCCTGTACTTATGCCATGCTTTACTGCTTTATTTAAAATTGTGCGAGGAGCACACTGTACTGTTTAGGAAAGCGGAGTGTTTTCGTGGTGTCGACAAGCCCAGTCACATTTTCGGGTTCCCAGTCGTTCACAGCCATTGATGCAAACCTTGAGGCCGTCTCGGAGTCAGCTAACTTCGTTGCGGGTAGCTCAATGGGGTGGCCCCCTGAAATATTTCTGAATCCTGTAATTGCTTTGTCGTGACTGCCTCGTTGGGTTTTGATTTGGTTTTTCCGAGGCATATCGAGTGTGTGTTGCTATTTGTGCACCCCTGCAGGGTAAAACTTTCTAAAAGCCGTGTCCGCGGTTATGGACGACTTGGAGCACAGTTTCTCGATCATAGACAAGCATAACTAAAGTACCGCTTTTAATCTGACTAGACTAGGTACCTGACTAGTAAATAGCACAACACTCATGGAATGTTTAATAAAACTGCCAACGGATGGGGGGTTGTTCGTCCGCTTCCTCATCGGTAAGCGAGGAGGAGGATGGATCTGTGGATATTACCGTTTTAACTGTTATAACTGTTGTTATTAATTCACGGACATCCGTCTATCTCTGGTTAGGCGGATGGTTAGCGAGTATCTATAGAATTGCTAGGGTTTATCTTTTGCTGCAATTGCGTCACCCCAGGTTGTGTCCCCTTTAGAGGCATAAAGACTTGCTGAGTACCCCTAGGGTCTCACACGATAAATTATTTGGTTCAGATGAACAGGTACACTCACAAGATGGATACTGGTTGGAAGAGACGGACGATATGGGCAACGATCATTCGGTGTAGAGATTCCGGGAACGGGGATCCGTGAGATATGTGGGCGGGATGTGCTTATTTATGGGGCATCTTATGCCGATTTGCTTCTTATCCGTACTCGGATTTTGTCTTCCGCTTCCGCTTGATACTCTGTTGATTGATGTATGAGGAGATATCCTAAACTATTATATCTATCTAGGATATTTGGATCTTGCCGTATGGCGTTGCTATATTTCCTTTCTTTTTAGATGGAATGGCTCTGATGTACTATTGTATGGTGGCTTGCATACATACTCATTTGTGTATGTAGTTGATCCCTTCGCCTGCCGATTACGCCGCCCGTTCTTGTCCCGATGTTTGGAAATGGTTGGGACGGCCGAAAGGTCTACCTATGAGTGGCATTTGGGCCCCACCATACTATTTCAACCATTTCTGATCATCCAGGCTTGTACTAGGAGCGTAATTCACCGAGGTAGTTACAATTGGTATCAGAGCCATCCCGACCTTCAGGGTCTCAGCCAAATGGTCGTTGTCTGTCTAGCAAATATTTTTGGTAGTTATGTATACTAGGGAAAATAAAACGCGAGAGTAGGACTGCTTCCACTTTTCTTCTTACCCAACCACCACTCTTTTCTAGTAAGGAAGTGTAACATTTTCAATCCTCTTCTTAAATTCAAACTAGGATTCACGTGTTCTGGGTTTCCGTAGTACCATAGGTTGTGTATCTGTGTGTGTGAGTGTGTGTGTGTAATCCTTTGTCTATCTGTTGCATCCAAGTTGTTATCTTATCGGCCTTTTGGTTATCAACTGTTGGTACATTCCATACCGACAGGCTTTTGCAAACCGACGCGATCTATCTGATTCGTTGTATACCGACGCGATCTGTCTTACTCTTTGTTATCCGACGCTATCTTGTTTGTGGTGTTCGTTTCCGTAGTTGCTAATCTTTAGGTTATCTTGAGGAGAAGGTGTTGAGATATGTGTTTTACTTGTTCATGTGCGGAGTAATGATTTGAGTGCGGGATCGAGTCGCGACCATACCACTACTCTTATCATTCGCTCTTGTATATTGAATTGGTAGAGTCACTAATCTTGATTCGTTAAGTAATTTTGCGCATCTATTGGTATTTTAATGCCGAAATTTGTGGAAAATTTTTCTTTGATATATTTGTGTACCACACTCCTTTTCAGTCGTGTGCGATATGCTTAATATCTTCTAGGTGCTTTGAACTTTGTTGATATTTTAATATCATCTTAGTAAATTGTATCCTTTAATCTTGATTAATTCCATTTTGGTACTATTTTGGATTATTATTATTCTCCATTATAGTACTGACTTGTGTGTTATATCAATAACAGGATGGCACCACCACGCCGTTCTGAGGAGGACATACAACCTGAACTGGGGGCAGCGTTGTCAAGCATCGCCAATGCCTTGGCAGCAATGCAGCAGAACCAGCAGCGCTTTGAGGAAAGTGTCAGGAGGAACGAGTTTGTGCCGCTACCTCCACCTCCCAAGCGAGGAGACATCAAAAGCTTCCTGAAGTTCAACCCTCGCTAGTTTGATGTTTCTGATCAACCACTTGATGCTGATGATTGGTTGCGTGAGATGTCAAGGTTACTGGCAACTGCTGATGTTCCTGAGCAAGAATGGGTAAAGTGTGCTACTCACCTTCTGAAGGGAGATGCAGCTCTGTGGTGGGAGAATTACCTGAAGGCAAACTGCACGGGTTTTTAGCCTACTTGGGGACAGTTCACTGGAGCTTTCAAAGAGCAGTATCTGTCAGAAATTGTCATGGAGAGGATGAAGGAAGTGTTTCTCAACCTCAAGCAGGGCAATGACAATGTCAACACCTACATCAGGAACTTCATGAACCTTTCTCGTTATGGTGGCGATGAGATCTCTGATGACAAGAAGAAGCAAAAGAGGTTCAGGCAAGGGCTCAATGCATCGATCAAATATGCAATCACACATGCAAGGCCGACATCTTTTCTGGAACTTCAGCATACAGCTCTGCAGGAAGAGACAAGTAGGCAAGTGTTTGAGGAGTCAAACAAACACAGCCGTGATGCAGCAGGCTCTTCAGCCATGTCAGCTCCTTCTAAGCGTCGTGTCTGGGTTCCTAACACCCCACCGTCGCTCCCGGCTCCACCAAGACCTTCAAGCTACGCGGCAAGGCCACCAAACTTCCTCACTGCTGCTCCCAGGGGCTACAACCACCACTACCCTGGAGCGCTTGGCGGAGTCCCTGGCTACGTCGCTCCACGTCCACCTGGTGCTTGTTACACTTGTGGACACTCTGGGCATCAACAATGGAACTGTCCAATGAAGAACAAGGCTCTTCCCCCACCACCTCCAAGATCTGCGGCAAGCTCTCCTTTGGTTCGTGCACCACCACCTCGGGCTCTCAACATCAACACCAAGCCCGGGTCTGCTATTGCTCGTGCCAACTGCATCAACGCCGCTCAAGATGAGCATGCGCCTGGAGTTGTGATGGGTATGCTTTCCGTTAACTCAGTCCCTGCACGAGTTTTGTTTGATTCTGGTGCATCGCATTCTTTTGTGTCTCACAAGTTTGCAAATGAGAATGAGTTAGCTATGGATCCTCTCCTCAAGCGGTTAATGGTCCTTTCTCCTGGAGCAACAATGGCAGCTTCTAAAATCAGCCATGGCAATCAAATTGAGATTGGTGGCTCTTCGTTCTCGGCTTCTTTGATCATTCTGGGCAATTCTGACATTGATGTCATCTTGGGCATGGATTGGTTGACAGCAAATGCAGCTGTGATTGATTGTGCTGAACGCTCGGTTTCTCTGAAGATTCCTGAAGGCCATATAGTCTATTCTCCAAGTCTGACTCCTGCTATCCAGCTTTTCTCTTTGGCGGCTCTGAATGTTGATGCTATGGAAGCTATTCAGAGTGTTCCGGTGGTCTGTGAGTTCCCAGATGTCTTTCCTGAAGAGTTGCCAGGTATGCCTCCGGATCGTGAGGTTGAGTTTGTAATTGAGCTTGAACCTGGTACCTCTCCTATCTCCAAGCGGCCTTATAAAATGGGTCCTGCTGAGTTGGCTGAACTCAAACGACAGCTCGATGAACAAGAGAAGTTGGGTTTCATTCAGCATAGTACTTCTTCTTGGGGTAGCCCAACACTCTTTGTGAAGAAGCGAGACCAGACTGATAGACTTTGTGTTGACTATCGGGCCCTCAATGCTAAAACCATCAAGAATAAATATCCCCTTCCGCGGATTAATGATCTCTTTGATCAGCTAGCTGGAGCTGTGGTTTTCTCTAAGATGGACTTGAGGAGTGGTTATCACCAAATCAAGATTCACAAGGAAGATGTTCCGAAGACAGCTTTCACCACCCGCTATGGCCTGTATGAGTACACGGTCATGTCTTTCGGTCTCACCAACGCACCTGCCACCTTCTCGAGGCTCATGAACTCGGTTTTCATGGAGTATCTTGACAAGTTCGTTATGGTCTATCTGGATGACATCTTAGTCTATTCTAAGTCACAAGAAGAGCATGAAGAACACCTTCGGTGTGTCCTAAGCAAACTTCGTGAGAACCGCTTCTATGCAAAGTTCTCCAAGTGTGAGTTTTGGCTGCCTCAAGTTACCTATCTTGGTCACGTCATCTCTGCCAAGGGCATTGCAGTCAATCCGGAAACTGTGAAGACAATTGTTGAATGGCTTCCTCCTGTTACTGTCAAAGAAGTGCGGAGTTTCCTTGGTTTGTCTAGTTATTGCCGTCGCTTCGTTCAGAACTTTTCGAAGATAGCGAAGCCTCTTACCGATCTCCTCAAGAAAGGCAAGAAATACCTTTGGACTCCTGCATGTCAAGCAAGCTTTGAGACACTCAAAGAAAAGCTCACTTCCACACCAGTCTTGGTTCCTCCGGATACATCCAAGCCGTTCCAGATATTCTGTGACGCCTCTTTGCATGGATTGGGTGCGGTCCTCATGCAAGAAAAACAAGTTGTTGCTTATGCCTCTCGACAGTTGAAGACGCATGAGATCAACTATCCTACACATGACCTCGAGCTCGCAGCAGTTGTCTTTGCTTTGAAAGTATGGAGGCACTACTTGCTTGGCAACCGTTGTGAAATCTTTTCTGATCACAAGAGTTTGAAGTATATCTTCACACAGCCTGATCTCAACCTTCGGCAAAGGAGATGGATTGAAGCAATCAATGACTTCGATTTGACCATCAACTACACTCCGGGCAAAGCTAATGTCATGGCAGATGCTCTCAGCCACAAAGCTTATGTCAACAACCTCATGATGGAAGAACAACAGCCTCTCTTGTGCGAGGAATTCCGTCAGCTCAACCTGGAAATTGTGGAACAAGGGTATCTCCAGAACCTTCTAGCAACACCTATCTTGGAAGAAAAGGTTCGCTCTTCTCAGCTTGGTGATCCATACACAAGAAAGATCATCTCCAGGATTCAGCTTCCGAAGTATGAGTCCTTCCACGTCGATGATCAAGGCACGCTTCTCTTTGAACACCGGATGTTTGTTCCGAACTACCCGGGTTTGAGGGAGCAAGTTCTCAAGGAGGCGCATGATTCTGTTCTTTCTATCCACCCTGGCAGCACAAAGATGTACATGGACTTGAAAACACAATATTGGTGGCCTGGTTTGAAAAGGTATTGTGCCAAGTATGTCTCGGAGTGTGATGTCTGCCGCAGAGTGAAAGCTGTTCATCAGAAACCTTCCGGACTTCTACATCCATTGAAACCCCCTGAATGGAAATGGGAGAAAGTAGAGATGGACTTCATCACTGGTTTTCCGAGGTCGCAGAAGGGCAACAATGCAATCTTTGTTGTCATTGACAGGCTTTCTAAAGTGGCTCACTTCTTCCCCGTCAAGGAAACAATTTCTGCAATTCAGTTGGCTGAGCTCTATATCAACAGAATTGTCTCTCTGTATGGGGTTCCGCTTGAGATCAGTTCAGACCGTGGAAGCATCTTCACTTCCAAGTTCTGGGAAAGTTTCCAAAATGCTTTGGGAACAAAGTTGAACTTCAGCACAACTTACCACCCTCAGTCGCAAGGACAAGTGGAAAGGATCAATCAGATTCTGGAGGATATGCTTCGTGCTTGCGTCATCTCTTTTGGCATGAAGTGGGAAGAATGTCTTCCTTATGCTGAATTCTCTTACAACAATAGCTTCCAGAAAAGTCTAAAGATGGCACCATTTGAGGCTCTCTATGGTCGCAAATGCAGAACACCGATTGGTTTGTCGGGTGCAGGTGAAAGAATCTTGTTTGGCCCTGACATTGTGACTCAAGCGGAGGAAAAGGTTCACATCATTCTGGAAAATCTGAGGATTGCTCAAAGTCGCCAGAAGATCAATTATGACAGGAAGCACACGGACATGGAGTATGTCCCTGGTGATCTCATTTACCTTCGTGTCACTCCCATGAGAGGCATGCACCGCTTTGGTATCAAAGGGAAGCTGGCTCCTAGATACATCGGTCCCTTCAAAGTTCGTGGAAGAAGAGGAGAAGTTGCTTATGCTCTTGAGCTCCCGGAAAAACTCAAAATCCATGATGTTTTCCACATCTCTCAGCTCAAGAAGTGCTTCAAGGACCCCGGCAGGACCGTGGATCATGAGCTTATCAATCTCCAAGAAGACCTGTCTTATCAAGAACACCCCACAAAAATCCTTGAAGTCGCAGAAAGAAGGACTCGCAACAAGTCCATCAAGTTCTGCATGGTGTAGTGGTCGCACCATTCCGTTGATGAAACCACTTGGGAACGTGAAGATGAGCTCCGTGTCAAGTATCCTACCCTCTTTGTGTCTTCTTCTTCATCCTAGAATCTCGGGGCGAGATTCCTGTTCAGTGGGGGAGAGTTGTAGCATCCCAATTGTCTAACAATTGTAATGCTATTTGGTCTAGTAATATAATGGCTACTTAAAATATATAATTGTTGCATCATCATTATATCATGCTCATGTCATCATGCCACCTTGCATTTGAGCATCATACAAAACCCTTTTTGATTTGGTTCTTCTCTCATATGCATTGTAAATTGTATTTGCCTCTTGATATTGTATTTGGTTCTTGATATATTGTTTAATGCCCAAGTTGAGTTGGGGGCATATCTTTTATTCCACTCCACCACCCTTTCTTTTCACCACCTTATAAATTCCACCATCCAACTAAATATGAGCTTTGCATTTTATTTGAGTTACCTCTAGTTCATGTGGGTTGGGATGGATCCAATTCTTGTCCACATGCTCTCATCTTAGCATCATGTTGTTTTCACATCATTGATATATGAGAGCCACATGGCCACCTTTGCATGGCTTGTGAGTGGAACCTTTCTCCTAGCTTCCATATGGTTTATCATGGAATTATGCTCATGTTGGAATATTTTGGGACTATTGATCATCTAGTGGAACATACACACTAGCATGTCCCATTCTATTTCAAACATGGCTATCTCCATCTATTCCACTTGGAATTCTTTCTAGATTCCTTTGCTTGGGCCTTACTCCAATTTTGGGAATGCATAATAATAATGCCATGTAATAACATTGTTTTCACAAGAATCAACATGGCATTAAATATTTGCATGGGCCATGCAAGTACCACCTTTTGCTTGTCATTTGGTTTTTACTTGTTTTTGGTGGGATCATGCCATCTCTCATCTACCTCTCTCTCTCTTAGCTTGATCTTATTTGATCATGCTTAAACCACCTCACCCTCTCTTTTCCTTGTCTAGTTCTTGCTTGATCTTGCTTGATCTAGTTTGGAGCATGCATACTCCTAAAACCCTAGCTCTCACCCCCTCTCTCTAACCCTCTATCTAAGTTCCCTCTAATCACCACCCCATCATCACCTTACCCCTCTACCCCACTCTCCAAACCACCCCATCTAACCTAACCTCACACCCCCCCTTTAAGCTAAACCCTAGCTCCTCCCTAATCCCCCTCTCTCCTCTCTCACCACATGGTCACCCTGGCCCCACCCAGCTCGCCCCACCTGACCACCCCAACCCTAGCTCCCAACCTAGCTCAAACCCGAGCCTAACTCTAACCTACCCGAGGCTACCCCCCTCCTCTCTCTAGCTCCCTCTCTCTCTGCCAAGGACCACCCGAGCCTGCCCCTGCCTCCCTGGCCTCGCCCTCTGGCCCCACCTAGACGTCACCTGCATGCCCCTGCCCTGCCTGCCCGACCAAGCACGTGAAGAAGGAGAGGAGGAAAAGGGGCACCGAGGCCACCTTTTCCCCATCTACCTGCTCCCCACGGCATCCTCTCTCCCTCTGCCTTATCTCCTCCCCCACGGCTCTCCTCTGCTCGCCCAGATCCGACCCATAGCCTCCCCTCTCGCCCTCCTTTTCCACCGCCACCGTCTACACCTCGCCGCCAAAACCTCGGCCTCCACCGCGCCCGGCCGATCCAGCCAGCGTGGCCGTCGTGGAAGTGGTCGAGGACGTTCCTATGCTTCCCCTGCATCGTCCCGTACCCGCCGTCGAGGAGGAGAAGGACCGGAGCCGCAAGAACCAGCGCGAGGCCGACGCGAAACCCTAGCCGGTCGTCTGTCTGCGTCCTCGTCGATCGCCAGCGCCTCAAGCCGAACCGACCACGTCGACACACTCCCGGTGAGCTCCCCAACCCCCCCAGACATCCTCGTCGTCGCCGTCTCGCGCTAGATTCGCCGGACGTTTCGTCGTGCACGCTCTGTGCGCCGGCGAGCGCAGCGTCGACTCGCTCCCCGCGTCGCGCTAAACCCTACCTAGGCCCCGCTCGCCCTCCTAGCACCAACCCGCTGCTAGCCGCACTGGTTCGCCACCCTAGCGCGCGCCCGCAGGTCCCTGGTTCGAGCCCCGCGCGCCGCGTGCCGCTGTTGTGCACCGATCTGTCGACAGACAGATTCAGAGGAAGAAGCACAGTGTCGCGGGCGACGTTTTGCCGAAAACCCCCTGCCTTTCTTTATGCATCAACCCGCGGTACCTTTTGGGCCCACCGTCAGCCGCAGTGCCCGCTTTGCAAAGAACCCCCTGGCCTCTAGAAAACTCAACCCGCGCTCCCCTTGGCCCCATCCGTCAGTGCCTGTCTTTCGCCCACTACCGCGTGGACCCGCGTGGTCGATGGCCCACCTGTCATTCGCTTGAGCTAGAACAGCCGCGGTGCAAAACGTTTTCTGTGCGCTGTGGAATCCCAGTCAGCCTGGCCCCACCTGTAAGCGTCTGTGGTTAAGTTTGAGTGGGTGAGAAAAGTTTCTGTTTAAGTCTGTTTTAATTCAAACTTATTTCAAATTAATTCAAATTCAAAATTAAATCTGTTTTTAATTATCTTTTGAAATATAAATCCATTTAATGCAAATAATATATGTTTTCAAATCAGAAACATGTGAGGATTTCAAATATGCAATCCAAAATATATTTGGAACACTTTAAAATTCCAAGTTGGTTTAATTACAATAAAATGCCCTTTTCACTAATTAATTAATAACTTTAGTTTTATAACTCCAAATTTAATAAATAATATGTCTAAAATGATTAGATCGACGAGACCTTTCTGTTTATGCATTCCATGGTTTGATTTGAAGCATGCATCATATAAATATAATGTATACAGAAACTAATCTGAGAATAAAATGGGGCCAAAACTAAATAAAATGCTTTATTATTGTATTCCACACCTCACCCATGCCATGCTACTTTATTGCTATGCAAATTGTGCATCCTTCATCATGGCATGATTGTTTGCTTGTCGCATTTATTCATATGCTTGTGCACTTTATTTATGTTGGCCCTTGTTTGTTTGGTCCTTCTTCGAATAGACGGTGAGAAGGGGATATATCAAGAGAACCAGGAGCACTACCCAGATCCATCCCTTGCTTCAACTGAGCTGCCAGGCAAGCACTACCACATGCTTGCATACATATAGTACCCATTGCCTCTATCTTATTCTTGCATCATTGAGTCGCGATTGCATTAAACTGAATCCCAAGTACTGCATAGCCTTTACTTTTAAACCCCACCGAAGCTTGTTCCTCCATCCCATGAGCCATTACTACAGGAGTTGTTTGAGCCATGCGAGTCGTAGAACAGCATGTGTAGGGTATGTGAGTGTCTGATGGATAACGAGGTACCTAAACAACTTAACCTGAGTAGTAATGGGATAATTAATGAAAGTGGCATCGGTGAGCCATATTCGCTATTTGGTTTTTCAGGCTCACTTGTGTCCCGTAGGACCCCGAGTACTTGATTCCTGTTCCTTGATTATTCGCTCTATCCACATCCGGGAGGCTTATGAACCCCCCTGAGCCAGAGCTTGATTCATTCTTATTTCTTGGGGCCACAAACTAGTTTGAGGTTTTATTTACTATCCTGTACATATGCCATGCTTTACTACTTTATTTAAAATTGTGCGAGGAGCACACTATACTGTTTAGGAAAGCGGAGTGTTTTCGCGGTGTCGACAAGCCCAGTCACATTTTCAGGTTCCCAGTCGTTCACAGCCATTGACGCAAACCTTGAGGCCGTCTCGGAGTCAGCTAACTTCGTCGCGGGTAGCTCAATGGGGTGGCCCCCTGAAATATTTCTGAATCCTGTAATTGCTTTGTCGTGACTGCCTCGTTGGGTTTTGATTTGGTTTTTCCGAGGCATATCGAGTGTGTGTTTCTATTTGTGCACCCCTGCAGGGTAAAACTTTCTGAAAGCTGTGTCCGCGGTTATGGACGACTTGGAGCACATTTTCTCGATCATAGACAAGCATAACTAAAGTACCGCTTTTAATCTGACTAGACTAGGTACCTGACTAGTAAATAGCACAACACTCATGGAATGTTTAATAAAACTGCCAACGGATGGGGGGTTGTTCGTCCACTTCCTCGTCGGTAAGCGAGGAGGAGGATGGATCTGTGGATATTACCGTTTTAACTGTTATAACTGTTGTTATTAATTCACGGACATCTGTCTATCTCTGGTTAGGCGGATGGTTAGTGAGTATCTATAGAATTGCTAGGGTTTATCTTTTGCTGCAATTGCGTCACCCCAGGTTATGTCCCCTTTAGAGGCATAAAGACTTGCTGAGTACCCCTAGGGTCTCACACGATAAATTATTTGGTTCAGATGAACAGGTACACTCACAAGATGGATACTGGTTGGAAGAGACGGACGATATGGGCAACGATCATTCGGTGTAGAGATTCCGGGAACGGGGATCCGTGAGATCTGTGGGCGGGATGTGCTTATTTATGGGGCATCTTATGCCGATTTGCTTCTTATCCGTACTCGGATTTTGTCTTCCGCTTCCGCTTGATACTCTGTTGATTGATGTATGAGGAGATATCCTAAACTATTATATCTATCTAGGATATTTGGATCTTGCCGTATGGCGTTGCTATATTTCCTTTCTTTTTAGATGGAATGGCTCTGATGTACTATTGTATGGTGGCTTGCATACATACTCATTTGTGTATGTAGTTGATCCCTTCGCCTGCCGATTACGCCGCCCGTTCTTGTCCCGATGTTTGGAAATGGTTGGGACGGCCGAAAGGTCTACCTGTGAGTGGCATTTGGGCCCCACAGTACTATTTCAACCATTTCTGATCATCCAGGCTTGTACTAGGAGCGTAATTCACCGAGGTAGTTACAATGTGCCACTAGGTATTTAGTAAGCCCAAAAATATCCCAACATGATAATAACCCCAAAACAACCCATATGGAAGCTAGGAAAAGGTTCCACTCACAAGGCATGCAAAGGTGGCCATGTGGCTCTCATAAACCAATAATGTGGAAACAATATGGTGCACATATGAGAGCATGTGGAGATAGAATTGGATCCATTCCAACCCACATGAGCTAAAGGTAAAACCAAATAAGTTGCAATGCTCATATATGGTGGAATGGTGGAATGATGGGGTGCTGACAAGAAAGGTGATGGAGTTAATAAAAGATATGCCCCAACTCAACTTGGGCATTAAACAATATATCAATAACCAAATACAATATCAAGAGGAAAATACAAGTTACAATGCATATGAGATAAGAACCAAATGAAAAGGGTTTTATATGATGCTCAAATGCAAGGTGGCATGATGACATGAGCACGATATAATATGATGCAACAATTATATGTAGGAAGTAGCATCTATATAGACTAGGCTAGTAGCATTGCAATTGTTAGACAATTGGGATGCTACAACTCTCCCCCACTAAACAAGAATCTCGCCCCGAGATTCCTAGGACAAAGAAAACGACGCAAGGAGAGGCGGTGTTCGAACGAAGGTGACCCTCACGTTCCCAAGATGGTGAAGAACTGAAGGGTGCGACCACTACACCTTGCAAAACTTGCTAGACTTGTTGCGTGTCTTGCGTTTTGCTTGAGAAACAACGGGTTAGAAGAATTGAAGGATTGTCGTAAGACAAGAAGGAGAGGATGGTCATAGCTCCGGTTTTCTCAAGAAACCTGATAAAAGAATAGAACCACTTGTGAAAGAAAGGACAAGATGATGTATCCTGGATAAAGAAAGACACACCATTAAGATTAAAGATTTACCGATACTAGAGAGGATGGATCTTTGTGTCGCCGGAAGAAAATAGCTAGATTGGAGAGGTTTTGAACCACTATGACAATAGCGTCGTATCTTCTCTCGGATTTGAGAAATGAAGTACGGAAACAATATTGCCTTCAAACAATAGAGTTCCTTGATATCAACAGAAAGATTTAGTTAGATGTCGTCGGATTAGATTCTTGTTGCACCGGTAAGAACCAAGGATCACGCAATTGAGGTGCGCGGATATAATTTCTAGAGACGGATGTGAAGCCAGATCATGGTGAAATCCCAAGAAGCAAAGAATATGGAGGATCTGGAGTTTATCGTAGGTATACTTATTGCTTTCTTTAGCCTTGAGGCTAACGCAATAGATTTGCGGCTGATGGCCTCAACCATAATTGGCTTTACCACAGAAAAAGAATTGATGGAACAAAGAGAGAGATAGTTTCCTTTCATCTTGTTTGGGGATGTAGAGCATCGGTAGAAAGACGAGGAACGAAAAGGAGTTTGCGTTTGCTTCCACCAGATAACTGAAGATTTTGCTTCATCTAGGATAGACAGGCCACCAACAAGAGATTGTTGATTACCTTCTTCGAGAGAGCACTCCGGAAAAACAAGGACGGAAGTAAAAGTGTCGAGGGATAAAGGCCACTTCTAACTTCCGTGGAATGAGTGAAATCACATTAACTCACCAATTCAATGTGCAAGAGCGAATGATAAGAGTAGTGGTATGGTAGCTACTCCATCCCGCACTCAAAGCATTACTCCGCACATGAATAAGAAAATCATGCAACCCAACTACCGAAACAAACTGAAGGTATTGACAAAAACTCATGGAACTTCGTTAGAAAACAAGGATAGATGCAAACGATTCGCCATATTCACAGATAGATAAGGATGATGATGATGTTGTCATGTCTGAAGTACCACGCCACCGGAAAGATATGAAGGAAGATTACGGAGAACAACTGCAAGATTCCACAGATAAAGAAAAAGATAACACCAACTTGAACAGAAGGATTACGAAAGATCTGAAAAGTCTTCATGGCCTCCGGTGGATTGAGCATAGACGATAGAGCGAGAGGGTTTCAAGAGATTACTTAACGAGATATAGGTGAAAAGAACTCCATGTTGTTCTTGAAATGATTGAGAGAGATTTAGCAGTCTTGAGGAAAAACTTTAGCGGAACGATGATGATAACTTGAAAACAAGGAAAACTCCGGTTTGGTTGAAGATGGAAGATGGAATTAACAATGGACTTGCTGATTCCAGAGTTGAAGCGATCTATTTAGCAAAAGGACGTGGCCGAGATAGGTGACTTTAAAAAGTCAGAATTCTCACTTTGAGACTTTGCACACAGGCAGTGCTCACGAAGCTTGAGAGAAAGAGACACAGATGATCTTTCATGTCCTTCCATTGGTATCGAATAGGCAAGCATATAATCAACATATACCACCATGGATTAACAAGATATTCCCAGAATACCAAGTTCAAAAGGCGAGAGAAACGAACAAATGCTCGAACACTTCCTGAGCTCAACGCTCTTAGAAAGATCAATATTAAGAGCACGGGTTCGTGTTGAAGAAGATGCACTGGAAGAATAGATTATCTGGTCCTTCGGAAGAAAAATAGATGTCACCTGGTTCACATTGTCGATTGGATCACCGGTTACAAAGATAAAGAGATCTTGGACAAGAAAAGATGATAGATCATACCTTAAGCAAAGCTATCAGAGACGAAAAGATGCAATTCCCTCGTCTCAAAGAGAAATTTTGCAGATATGGAGTTCCGAAAAGATGTGAAGCATGATAAACAGATGATAGACCACCGTAGTGCTTTGAGAAACTCCGGATTGCCAAAGATGCTTAAATATGCATAGATATGATCACGGTGTACTCAAAATCACAGGAGATAACCGTCACCATTGGAGGATAGTTGTGATTTCATTTTTCCATATTCCACTCATGATAAGTGTCATATAGCTATGCCGAGAACCAAATTACAATCACCAGCATCGAATCGACACATGTTATGTAATTAGCCCAAGAGAAAAGGAGATGAAAAGAAACTCTAGGATTAAGCGCCGGTGACAAAAGAATGAGTTAGCATGGACATGCTGATAAAAGGGAGATAGATAATGTTTCACGCACGACTGACAAGGAGTGTGGAAACACAGATGTATCAAAGAAAAAATTTCTGCATTTTTCGGCATTAAAATACCAATAGATGCGCAAAATCACTTATCAGGTAGAGATTAGAAACTAATGGTTTCATAGAATGTGGAGTTGCTAGAAGGAAGACACCCTTAAGAAGATGGCACCGGTTAACAAGGAGTCAGATAGATCGCACCGGTTTTCAAAAGCCTGTCAGTATGGAATGTACCAACAGTTGATAACCAAAAGGCAGATAGAGATAACAAAATGGATGCAACAGAGAGACAAGGAATTACACACACACACACACACTTTCTATGGTACTACGGAAACCCAGAACACGTGAATCCTAGTTTGAATTTAAGAAGAGGATTGAAAACGTTACACTTCCTTACCAGAAAAGGGTGGGTGGGTGGGTAAGAAGGAAAATGGAAGCAGTCCTACTCTCGCATTTTGTTTTTCCCTAGTATACATAGCTACCAAAATATTTGCTAGACTGACAACGACCATTTGGCTGAGACCCTGAAGGTCGGGATGGCTCTGATACCAATTGTAACTACCTCGGTGAATTACGCTCCTAGTTACAAGCCTGGATGAGCGGAAATGGTTAAAATAGTAAGGTGGGGCCCAAATGCCACTCACAGGTAGACCTTTCGGCCGTCCTAACCATTTCCGAACATCGGGACAAGAACGGGCGGCGTAATCGGCAGGCGAAGGGATCAACTACATACACAAATGAGTATGTATGCAACCCACCATACAATGGTTCTCAGAGTCATTCCATCTAAAAAGAAAGGAAATATTGCAACGCCATACGGCAAGATCCAAATATCCTAGATAGATATAATAGTTTAGGATATCTCCTCATACATCAAACATCAGAGTATCAAGCAGAAGCGGAAAACAAGATCCGAGTACGGATAAGAAGCAAATGGGCATAAGATGCCCCATAAATAAACACATTCCGCCCACAGATCTCACGGATCCCCGTTCCCGGAATCTCTACACCGAATGACCGTTGCCCGCATCGTCCGTCTCCTCCACCCAGTATCCATCTTGCGAGCTTACCTGTGCATCTGAATCAAACAATTTATCGTGTGAGACCCTAGGGGTACTCAGCAAGTCTTTATGCCTCTAAAGGGGACACAGCCTGGGGTGACGCAATTGCAGCAAAAGATAAACCCTAGCAATTCTATAGATACTCGCTAACCATCCGCCTAACCAGAGATAGACGGATGTCCGTGAATTAATAACAACAGTTATAAAGGTAATATCAACAGATCCATCCTCCTCCTCGCTTACCGACGAGGAAGCAGACGAACAACCCCCCCATCCGTTGGTAGTTTTATTATCCATTCCATGAGTGTTGCACTATTTACTAGTCAGATACTTAGTCAAATTAAAAGCGGTACTTTAGTTATACTTGTCTACGATCGAGAAACTGTGCTCCAAGTCGTCCATAACCACGGACACGGCTTTTAGAAAGTTTTACCCTGCAGGGGTGCACAAATAGCAACACACACTCGATCAACCTCGGAAAAACCAAATCAAAACCAACGAGGCAGTCACGACAAAGTGATCACAGGATTCAGAAATATTTCAGGGGCCACCCCATTAAGCTACCCGCGACGAAGTTGGTCGACTCCGAGATGGACTCAAGGTTTGCGCCAATGGCGGTAAACGACTGGGAACCCGAAAATGTGACTGGGCTTGTCGATACCGCGAAAACACTCCGCTTACCTAAACAGTACAGGTGCAGTACCTCGCACAATTTTAAATAAAGCAGTAAAGCATGGCATAAGTACAGGATAGTAAATAAAACCTCAAACTAGTTTGTGGCCCCAAGAAATAAGAATGAATCAAGCTCTGGCTCAGGAGGGTTCATAAGCCTCCCGAATGTGGATAGCGTGAATATTCAAGGAACAGGAATCAAGTACTCGGGGTCCTACGGGACACAAGTGAGCCTGAAAAACCAAATAGCAAATATGGCTCACCGATGCCACTTTCATTAGTTATCCCATTACTACTCCGATTAAGTTGTTTAGGTTCCTTGTTATCCATCCGACACTCACACACCCTACACATGCTGTTCTACGACTCGCATGGCTCAAGCAACTCCTGTAGTAATGGTTCATGGGATGGAGGAACAAGCTTCGGTGGGGTTTAAAAGTAAAGGCTATGCAATACTTGGGATTCAGATTAATAGAATCGCGACTCAATGATGCAAGAATAAGATAGAGGCAATAGGTACTATATGTATGCAAGCATGTGGTAGTGCTTGCCTGGCAGCTCAGTTGAAGCAAGGGATGGATCTGGGTAGTGCTCCTGGTTCTCTTGATATATCCCCTGCTCAGCGTCTATTCGAAGAAGAACCAAACAAACAAGGGCCAACATAAATAAAGTGCACAAGCATAGGAATAATATGCGACAAGCAAACAATCATGCCATGATGAATGATGCACAATTTGCATGGCAATAAAGTAGCATGGCATGGGTAAGGTGTGGAATACAAGAATAAATCATTTTATTGAGTTTTGGCCCCATTTTATCCTCAAATAAGTTGCTGTAATCTTTATTTTTATATGATGCATGCTGCAAAACAGAACAAGGAATGCATAAACAGAAAGGTCTCGTCGAGCTAATCATTTTAGACATATTATTTGTTAAATTTGGAGTTATAAAACAAAAGTTATTAATTTATTAAGGAAAAAGGGCATTTTATTGTAATTTTAATCAACTTGCAATTTTAAGTGTTCAAAATATATTTTGAAGGGTATATTTGAATTCCTCACATTTTTCTGATTTGAAAACATATATTACTTGTATTATTTGGGTTTATATTTTAAAAGTTATTTGAAAACAGATTTGAAATTTGAATTTAAATTAATTTGAAAAAGTTTGAAATTAAATCAGAAAACAGATAGACTTTTGTTACCCAGCCCGGATCTAGCCAGAGTCACTGTCGGGTGGGCCATCTGCTGACTGGGACTCGCGCGCAGAAACTTTTCACACCGGGGCTATGCCTAGCTCGTGCGACTGCGAGGTGGGGCCAACCGGCTGCGGCCCACGTGACAGAGAACGCACTTACAGAGGCTGGCGGGTGGGACCGAGATGGAGTGCGGGTTAAGGGCCCAAAGATCTGGGGGGCTTAACTACAAGAAGGCCAGGCAGCTGACAGGTGGGGCTAGCGAGGCGTGCGGGTTGGGCAGATAAAAAGCTAGGGGGCTGTCTGCAAAAAGGCGCCGCGGTACTGTTTCTCTTCCTCTCTTCTCTGACGAAGCTGACAGCGGCAGCGCACGCGGCACAGGTTATGCGGGGGCTTGCACGCAGGGGCGGTGACCACTGGCTATGCGGGGGTTGATGCAGGGTGAGCGTGGCACAGCTAGGTGTCCTTCTGCGATGCAGCAACGAGCAGGCGCACGCGCTCGTCGGCGCACCGAGGGCGTTCAACGGAACATCCGGCGTCTACGGGAAGCAAAGGCGGCTAAGAGGATGTCTGGGAGCTTCGTACGCTCACCGAGGGTTGGTCGGTGGAGAGGATCGGAGCGGGGAGCGGTCGATCAGCGACGACGCAGACGGACGACGAGGTTAGGGTTTCGCGTCGACGGCGATGGTTCTGGCGGTTCCAGCCCTTCTCCTCCTCGACGGCGTGTCCAGGGTGAAGCAGAGGGCTGGCCTTGGTCTTCCAGGCCTCCTCCTCGACGCGCTTGACGGCCGGATCAACGTAGACGTCGAGGTGCTGGCGGCGGCGGCGTTGGCTGTTGGTGGCCGGAGCGGTAGGAGGGGAAGGAGGGGGCGCTCTGGGGCAGATCTGGGCGAGGCAGTGGTGCCGTGAGGTGGTGGGAAAAGGAGGGAGGGAGAGGAGGTGCCGTGGGGGAGTGGGTAGGGTTAAAGGTGGCTCGGCCACCTTTTTCTCCTTCCTCTCCTCACGTGCTCGAGTCGGGCAGGAGCAGGGCAGGCGCAGGGTAGGGAGCTGGCAGGTGGCCCAGGGAAGGAAGGAGAGGGTGGTGGGGATAGGGTGGTAGAGAGAGAGCTAGAGAGAGGGAGGGGTAGGCTCGGGTGAGAGCTAGGGTTGGAGGGGAGGCTCGGCTAGGGTTTTGTGTGGTAGTATCTAGGTGGGTCCAGGGTGGTCAGGTGGGGCCTGCCGGGCAGAGAGAGGAGAGAGGCCGAGAGAGGGCAGGTGGGTAGCTAGGGTAGGTCATGGTGGTGGTGGCTCGGTTTAAAGAGAGGGGAGGTGAGGGCTTAGGGTTAGAGAGGGACTAGGGTTTAAGAGAGAAGAGAGATGAGGGAGGGGACTTAGGGTTTAGAGAGAGAGATTAGGAGGAGTGGTTTTTCTTTTGACAAGATCAAGCAAGAACATGCCAAGCTCAAACAAGATCTAGACAAGAAAAAGAGAGGGTGAGATAAAAGTTGGTGAGGGTATGGATGGAGGTGGTTATAGGGTTTTAGATGCTTGCATGCATCAAGCAAGATCAAGCATAAGAGGGGTAGAGAGAGATATGGGGAAAAACCACTCAAAGATTCAAATAAAAACCAAAAGGCTAGAATGTGGTGGTTCTTGCATGGCCCATGCAAAACAATTAATGCCATGCTTATTCTTGTGAAAACAATAATATTAACATGGCATCATTATTATGCATCCCCAAAATTGGAATAAAAGCCAAGCAAAAGAATTAAAAGGATGCCCCATGTGGAGTAGTTGGAGATGACCATATTTGAATAGAAATGGGACTTGCTAGTGTGTATGTGCCACTAGGTATTTAGTAAGCCCAAAAATATCCCAACATGATAATAACCCCAAAACAACCCATATGGAAGCTAGGAAAAGGTTCCACTCACAAGGCATGCAAAGGTGGCCATGTGGCTCTCATAAACCAATAATGTGGAAACAATATGGTGCACATATGAGAGAATGTGGAGATAGAATTGGATCCATTCCAACCCACATGAGCTAAAGGTAAAACCAAATAAGTTGCAATGCTCATATATGGTGGAATGGTGGAATGATGGGGTGCTGACAAGAAAGGTGATGGAGTTAATAAAAGATATGCCCCCAACTCAACTTGGGCATTAAACAATATATCAATAACCAAATACAATATCAAGAGGCCAATACAAGTTACAATGCATATGAGATAAGAACCAAATGAAAAGGGTTTTATATGATGCTCAAATGCAAGGTGGCATGATGACATGAGCATGATATAATATGACGCAACAATTATATGTAGGAAGTAGCATCTATATAGACTAGGCTAGTAGCATTGCAATTGTTAGACAATTGGGATGCTACAGGGTTGAATAGAAGGCACCAAATAAATCGTTGTAGTATATATGTAGAGACCATTAGTTAGAAATAGTTAGCACTCAATGAGTTTACAGTGAACCATTAGAATTTGTGAAACTTTTGGGGTTATTCGATATAACCAAAACAATAGCGAATAAGTCATTATAGAGTATTCATTGGAAACTTTGAATACAAAACCCATAGCTCAAACCAAAAGGAAAGCAAGATTCGTATTGCTTGGATTTTGGAGCATTCTTGAGAAAGCTCACCTCTAGTGATGTTTCTCAATTATGGAGCAAATGGAAATTAGTGTAAAACACGATGAGGATTCAAAACACTGCATCAGAGTGTTGAGAAGCGCAACGGACAATGTTCCTGAACGATTCTCTTCACACAAGGAAAGAATCAATGATTTTGATCATTGTGTTTTTCCCTCCACTATTGTTTTTCACTATAAGAAGTTGGATTCAAAATGTAAATCCATATCTTGTATGGAAACATTTGTGAATCACTTGTCATAATTTTTCGAATATGACATCCCTACGAACTACAAAGGAAATGATGGTAAACTAGAATTATGAGAAATCCTAATAGTAAAATTCCTGTGAGATTAGAAAGCAATTCGTTGCTAAATCTCACAAGTAAAAGGGGTTACTTGGAATTTTCCCAAATGACTGCAAAGCCATAGTAAGAAAAGGGGGTGAATGACAAAAGCACAATTTGTCACGTATTGGACAAATTCAAATGAATTCATTCATGTGTGCTAAATGTCTAGTGGATTTAAAACTAGTAAAGTACTAGTATCTCATAATAAATCTCCAAGTTTGATGTTTAATCAAAGGATTTTGAAATTGTTCAAAATAGTTAAGGAGATATGCAATTTGCATAAAATTGAGTGGGAGCTATGAGAGTCTTCCTAAACAATATGTGATTGACATATTTTTAAGTGGGAGCAATATAAGACTTAAAATCAAATATGTAAGAACATAGTTTGAGTAAGAGTATTGACTAGCACCCAAATGTGTTAGCGGCATAGTTTGAGTGGGAGCTTATAGGAGTAATTCTTAAGTAAGTTAAGGATGAAAACGCAAATACTTATAAATAATGATTTATAAGATGTAGAAGTTGATAATAGGTGTATTATGATATTATGTAGTATTTCTTAAGGGATTCTGAAAGGGGTTTCAGAATAGAAGTTAATTAAGGAACTGGTCCTTAATAACTCAAATTAGGAATAGCATTAAGTTTAACATCAATAGTTGAAAGAAAGAAAAGGATGGTTGTCATCCACTATGTTGAGACATAGGTTCTATCTTAGTAAACCATGATGATAACTTAGAATAATATGTGATCTAAATAAGGAACGTTTAAAAGTGATTTAGTTCGAATCACAGAAAGTTGAGCTAAGTTTGTTCGTAGTGTCTAGTAGAGAACTCTGGATATATTTTCCAAATCCATAAAGGATAACATATCTTAAAACATAAAGGGTTATGTTATAAGGGAATATGTTGGAAACCCCTGTAGATACCAATTAAAAGTCAAGTAGGAAGCGAGGTGAACAAAACATAGAAAGTTGCACAGAGTGGACGGGAGTTTCGATGAATAAATTTATAATCATAGATAAGGGTACCATCTAAAGTGGTGTATAATGTTATGGCGGGGCTAGTTTGCTTTTAACATAGAATGATGTGTCCCAGGACACAGTGCCCATGAGAAAGCCCTCGAGGTTGATCTAACGTCACTGTAGGCTGCTGGAATCAGGCCTCGTTCTGCTGCCATAGCGGTGATACATACACACAGATGATATCATGTGATGATAGAGTATTGATGTTAATCAAGGTAACATTAGTAAGTTGCAAAGGATTTGGGACTGTAAAGTACAGACCCAAGACTCAACCTCCTCCATGAGAAAGCATGTTCAGGGTACCGGATATATAGTGCCAATGATTGAGAACAAATGCAACTAGTGTATTTGTACTCTAGTGCAAGTGGGAGACTGTTGGAAATATGCCCTAGAGACAAATTGTGGTAAGGAGTATTATCATATTTCATATAGTTTATGATTAAGTTTTATATCATGCTATAACTATATTGAGTGGAAACATCAATACACGTGTGATATACAAACAACTAGGGGTTCCCAGTGAAACTCTAGTCACTGGTTCAATGGTCAACAGATGATCATGTTTCCTGATCATGTGGCATTTATGCCAGTTGGAAATGAGGTCATCTCATTCGGAGAATGAGATGATGAACCAATACCCAACCTAAACATCATGACCCGATCATGTCACGAAGTTCAAAGTTATGATGATTATAAATGGATCCTCGTAGACTATTCCTTAGACCGTGAGGCTATATCAATCACTGTCTCCCGAGAATGCTTAGATAGCATCAAATGCCATCTGGTAAAACGGTGGTTATAAAGGTGTGTTTAGGTATTCGGAGGAAACCGTAGAGGCAATATATGTCAAGAGAGGGATTTGTCCGTCCATGTGACAGGAAGATACTCAAGGGCCCACTCGGAGAAGTTATATCCAATAGCTACGCAGCGTGTGATTAGATCACGGGGATATCACTTGTCGGGACGAGTTAAGTAGCATTGTTCAGTAATGAGATTGAACACGACATGGTGATGTCATTGATCGAATCTCGGGCAATGCAAGTATCGAATGACAAAGGGAATAAGACACGACTGTCCCGGTTCAAACGACGAAAGATCTTCGTGGAACGCATAGGGGTCACATGGCCATCCAGGTCCCTCTGTTGATCATTGGTGCGGGAGTGTCTCGACCATGTATGGAGTGTTCCCGAACCGTAGGGTATCACACTTAAGGGCTTGATGATGCTTAGAGAGTGTTTATAGGATCGGTAGAATCACCGAAGAAAAGAAGGGAGAAAACCGGAAGGGTTTCGGTAAGTCCAGAGGATGTCCGGAGTGGAGGTGGAAGGTGTTCCATGGCCATGGAGATTGAATCATATGTGAATGAATTTTAAATATTGATTTAATCATTTTTTCATAATTTTTAATAAAGAGAAAATAAATTAAAAGGTCAAAAGGCTTAATGGGCCAATTTCCGGAGGGAGAAGGCCCATGAGGGAAAGGAGAGAGGGAGAAGGACCAAAGGGGGTGGCCGGCTGGGCCTTGCCCCCCCCCCCGCGAGGCCCACTAGGGCTGGCCGGCGGCCTCCCCTCCCCCCTCCTCTCCTTTAGTCCCACCCCGGGACTTGATGGGAGATAGTACCTCCCCTCCCCTATATAAAGGGGGGTATATTGGCCTAGAAAATACACCCAATAATCAATAAAGGTCTCCCCACTTTTGGGAGGAGCTCTAATTGATATTTTCTCTCTCCCCCTCTCTCTCTCGTGACCGTGGTCCCAAGTCTGGACTGCGCGAGCGAGAGACATCTTCATCGCGGAGCGCCGTCGCGCTGCGGGATTCGGATCCGGGAGCTCTACTTCCGCAATTGCTGCTGGATCGGGGAAGCGGGAGTCATCGACAGGCACCGGACGTGTGTAACTCCCACGAGGTGTCACACTTGAGGCACTCAAGTCGTTAGAGCGAGAACGAGCGCAAGGACTTCATCATGACCTTGAGGTCGGCTTCGGCTCGTCTACATCAACCACGCTCTCCTGAGCATTGACAACGCTTTTCGGTCTTCGAGGGAATGTTCGCGAAAAGCCTCTCCCGTTACTATATTACTAATAGATAGCTCCTGGCAGCTTCAGGGGTTCAGGGGCGTAGAGTAAAATTTATTGTTTTTATGCGCGAAACCCTGACACATGTAGTGTTAACATAGTCGTAATGGTAAGACTAGTACTTGTTTAACAAAACAAAACAACGCACTTCTCACTTTCAGAATATCTTGTTGAAGAAGATGCACGAATCTACTAGATGCAGGTACTATATCATAAACTATATATGATGTCAATATGGTCATGACCTTGGCTATGCGGGTCGAAACCAGGAATGTTCATACACCTCAGGCCAATACACATTGTGAAGCAGCGAGAGCATTTTTTTTTATTCAAAGGTGTCAAAACACGTGTTTCTCTTTTTTTTCTTAGAACTATATAGTGTATGAATAACTTTGAATATTGACCGTTGGTTCTAGACACGAATCAAAAACATTGTCGGACATTCGATCTTCATTATTTCCATTTTAGAATCGAGAAGATACTATTGATAGTCTTTCTTTTCTTATCTTACCACTACTAGTACAAGGCACGTGCCACACACGTATATACTATATGAAATGTGATTTAACAAACATTAAGTTGTTATTAACCAATAGACTTGTTAGATAAAAAATGGATACATTAAGTCTATTAATAATATATCTACACATATTGAGAATACAACCTATTGTGCTATGAAATTTTAGGGGTGGTGACATGATGGTTCTAGAACATGGTGGATTTTTCTATAGGTACTATTCAACACGAATCGAGCTGCTCTGAACCATTGGATCTAACATCCCAACGGTCAGGATTGGTGCTATGGATCCAATTCAAATTAAAACTGCTCCATTATAGTAGTAGAGATATGATGTCAATATGGTCATGACCTTGGCTGTTCGGGTCAAAGCAAGTAATGTACATACACCGTAGGCCAATACACATAGTGAAGAAGCCATAGCATTTTTTGTATTCAAAGGTGTCAAAACACATGTTTCTCATTTTTTTTCTTAGCACTATATAGTGTACATGTAACTTTGAATATTGACCGTTGGATCAAGATGTGAATCCCAACATTTTCGGATGTTGGATCTTCATTTCCATTTTAGCATCGAGAAGATACTATTGATAGTCTTTCTTTTCTTATCTTACCACTATTTTTTATATATAGTGTGCGGACAACTTTGAATATTGACCGCTGATTCATGACCCGCGAATCCCAACATTGCTGCTAGTTATTGGATCCTCTAATCCATTCCATCATCTAGAAGAAACTATTGATAGTCTTTGTTATCTTATCTTACCACTATATAATGTATGAATAACTTTGTGTATTAACCTATGGATCAAGACTCGTGAATCACAACAGTGCTAGCCGTTGGATCTTCTTTTTTCCATTCTACCGGGTGGTGGTACTTTTCTCTACTACTATAATGGAGCAGTTTTGAATTGGATCCATAGCACCAATCCTATCCGTTGGGTTGTTAGATCCAATGGTTAAGAGCAGCTGGATTCGTGTTGAATAGTACCTAGAGCAAACTCCAACATGTTCTAGAACCATCATTTCACCACCCCAAAAATTTCATAGCACACTAGGATGTATTCTCAATGTGGGTAGATAGTTATTACTAATAGAATTAATGTATGCATTTTTTATCTAAAAAGAATATTGGCTAAAACAATTTAATGTTTGTTAAATCACATTTCAAACCACTTTATCATTATCAATTTGTTTTCACCCATCAACTCAGTCATCCACGTAGGGCCCACAGATTGGGGAGGTCGCGGTCGCCTTGGACGCATAACAAAATTATGACTGGGCCATCGAGTGCAGTAAGTAGAGTCAGCATTCCGTCCAATCACTTACCCTAGTCATCTTCATCGATATTTGCCACATGCATCGGCTTCATCAGCGACATTGATTGTCCCCTCGCTTCAGTAATCTGCCACATTAATCTTGGATCACCTCCTTCCTACTTAATATCTCCCCTTCCCCACACCAAACCATCTCTAATCCCCCGCTTCTTGCAACCATCTCTAAACTCGTCTATCATCCATGGCTACCTTTCAGCTGCCGCCCGCTGTACCGGAGCGCAAACATCCCAACATCGCCACACAGGAGGATAATGCCCTGTGCATTTGGGCTTTCTCCCCACAGAGAACAAAGTGGTAGCTGGCGTGCGCCTTCCTCGACACTGGGAACGGTGACTGCAAGTACCATGTGTACGGCATCTACAACAATCCGAACGGGACGCTAAAGGTCAAGGTCATCAACTTCAGGGGCGCCCGTCTCCTCTACGGCAAGGCCTTCCACTGCGGCTGTGAGATGGTGGTATTCACCGACTCCAACATTTTCACCAACTACTGGAACCGGTTCCCAAACAACGGCAACTTCATCCATAGTTTTCTCCCGGAGCTACCGATAGCTCTAGAGGTGCCGTCTCATTTTCTGGCGGTGCCGCCGATGGCTCAGGAGGTGCCATCGCCTTCTCTGGAGGTGCCAATGAGTCAGGAGTCGGCTCTGTCGCTGGAGCTATCGTTGGTGCCGACGTCACGAGCTGCCGCTGGCGGCACGGACTAGGTGCAAGGAGGTGCCGGACCTGCACTAGTTCAGCAGCGAGTCCTATATGAAGTTATTGGTTTTATGAAGTTTCTTCTGGTACTACTCGTCAAAAAAAGTTTCTTTTGATACTACTCACTTTACCCTGTAGTACTAGTAGTAGTACTGCAAATGACGATCTATTGAATATCCTTCCCCCCGGATGTTTGTGAAGGAAGTGAAAATTTCGAAACCGGGAAAATTTGAATTGCTACCCTATTGTAAGGACCAAAATTGTTCCCACCAACGTAGCTGATGAACACGCCACTGGCAGGTTGTCGGTAGACTCACGTGCACAACGCCACGTTCTGGACGATGGAGATATCAGTCGGCTGGGGTGTGGGCGTGGTGATGGGGATGTGAAGGAGAGAGAAAACATATTTTGTTTTGTGTGCATATATATTGTGGTCCTAAAATTTATTCTACTCACTATACCATGTACCTCGTGTCAGGAACCCATCCCAGCTTTGCTCTGACATCGCACCGCCTTCAAATCCTCTTCTTTGTAGCTCTCTCACTGCCTCCTCTGTGCTCATAGTCTCTTCTTGCTCATTATTTTTTTAACATAAAAAAGGAAATAAATTCTTCTTACTTGCTTTTCAGAAAATAAATTCCTGTCACTTGGAAAATTGAAATTGATTTTTTTTTATTTTCATATCTTCGATTGTTCTCAAAAGATGGCCAAATTTGTCGGCATGTAAATTCTTCGATATGGAATCATGAGCATAAAGTTTGATGTAGAGATATGGCCTTGACCTTGTGGTCGTTCGCCTTGAAATCCAAGATTTTTTCATACTCGTTGACAACTTTGCTTAAATTCATTGAAATTTTACCACTTACTTTTAGGTGAGCATTTTACACGGTCGGTGGGAGTACATTCTACATCAAGGACCTAAAAAAGGTAAAATTATATCGAGGTCCACACGTTTAGCACAAAGGACCCTAAAATTGAGCAAAGAAAATAGTCGGGTTTGGCTCCTTCTCGAGAGAGTAGCTGATCAAGCGACACTCTTCATACTACTTCATCTTCGATTGTTTTCAAAATATGGCCAAATTTTTGGCATGCAAATTCTTGGATATGGGATCATCAGCATAAAGTCTGATGTAGAGATATGGCCATGACCTTGTAGTCGTTCGCCTTGAAATCCAAGATTTTTTCATACTCATTGACAACTATGCTTAAATTTGTGGAAATTCACCACTTACTTTTAGGTTAGCATTTTACACGGTCGGTGGGAGTACATTCTACATCAAGGACCTAAAAAAGGGAAAATTACATCGAGGTCCACACGTTTAGCACAAAGGACCCTAAAATTGAGCAAAGAAAATAGTCGGGTTCGGCTCCTTCTCGAGAGAGTAGCTGATCAAGCGACACTCTTCATACTACTTCGTCTTCGATTGTTTTCAAAATATGGCCAAATTTGTCGGCATGCAAATTCTTGGATATGGGATCATCAGCATCAAGTCTGATGTAGAGATATAGCCTTGACCTTGTGGTCGTTCGCGTTGAAATCCAAAAAACATTCATACGCGTTGACAACTATGCATAAATTCGTTGAAATTCACAACTTACTTTTAGGTTAGCATTATACACGGTTAGTGTGAGTACATTCTACATCAAGGACCTAAAAAAGGGAAAATTACATCGAGGTCCACACATTTAGCACAAATGACCCTAAAATTGAGCAAAGAAAATAGCCGGGTTCGGCTCCTTCTCGAGAGAGTAGCTGATCGAGCCACACTCTTCATACTACTTCATCTTTGATTGCTTTCAAAATATGGCCAAATTTGTCGGCATGCAAATTCTTGGATATGGGATCAGCAACATAATTTTTGATGTAGAGATATGGCCTGGACCTTTTGGTCGTTCGGCTTGAAATCCAAGGATGTTCATACTCATTGACAACTATAAGCTGAAATTCGTTAAAATTTCACCACTTACTTTTAGGTTAGAATTTTACACGGTTGGTGGGAACACATTTTACAACAAGGACATAAAAAGGGGAAATTTACATCGAGGTCCATACATTTAGCACAAAGAACCCTAAAAACAAGCAAGCAAAAAATTCAGGTTTGGCTCCTTCTCGAGAGAGTAGCTGATCGAGCCACACTCTTCATACTACTTCATCTTCGATTGTTATCAAAATATGTCCAAATTTGTCGGCATGCAAATTCTTGGATATGGGATCATCATCATAAAGTATGGTGTAGATATGGCCTTGACCTTGGTCGTTCGTCTTGAAATACAAGAATGGTTCATACTCGTTGACCACTAAGCTTAAATTCGTTTAAATTTCACCACTTACTGTTAGGTTAGAACTTTACACGGTTGATCGGAGTACATTTTACATCAGGGACCTCAAAAAAGCAAAAATTACATCGAGGTCCATACATTTAGCATAAAGGACCCTAAAAGGAAAAATTTCTTGTTAGGCTCCTTCTCGAGAGATCAGCTGATCTGAGCCAAACTCTTGATACTACTTCATCTTCGATTGTTTTCAAAACATGGCCAGATCTATTTCCATGGAAAGAATCAATGATTCTGATCATTGTGTTTTTCCCTCCACTATTGTTTTTCACTATATAAAGTAGGATTCAAAATGTAAATCCATATCTTGTATGGAGACATTTGTGAATCATTTGTCATGATTTTTGGAACATGAAATACCTACGAACTACAAAGGAAATAATGATAAACTAGAATTATGAGAAATCCTAATAGTATTCCCTTGAGATTAAAAAGAAATTCGTTGCTGAATCTCACAAGTAAAAGGAGTTACTTGGAATTTTCCCAAATGACTGCAAAGCCATAGTAGGAAAAAGGGGGTGAATGACAAAAGCACAAATTTGTGAAGTCTCAGACAAATTCACATGAATTTGATTCAAGTGTGCTGAATGTCTAGTGGATTTGAAACTAGTAAAGTACTAGTATCTCATATTAAATCTCCAAGTTTGATATTTGATCAAATGATTTTAATGTTATTCGAAATAGTTAAGGAGATATGCAATTTGCATAAAATTGAGTGGGAGCTATGTAAGTCTTCCTAAAACAATATGTGATTGACATATTTTTAAGTGGGAGCAACATAAGACTCAAATTCAAATATGTAGGAACATAGTTTGAGTAAGAGTACTGACTCGTACCAAAATATGTTAGAAACATAGTTTGAGTGGGAGCTTATAGGAGTAATTATTAAGTAAGTTAAGGATGAAGGCACAAATACTTATAAATAATGATTTATAAGATGTAGAAGTTGATAATAGGTGTATTATGATATTATGTAGTATTCCTTAAGGGATTCTGAAAAGGGTTTCAGAATAGAAGTTAATTAAGGAACTGGTCCTTAATAACTCAAATTAGGAATAGCATTAAGTTTGAACATCAATGGTTGAAAGCAAGAATAGGATGATCATCATCCACTATGTTGAGACATAGGTTCTATCTTAGTAAACCATGATGATAACTTAACATAATATGTGATCTAAATAAGGAACGTTTATAAGTGATTTAGTTCGAAACACAGAACGTTGAGCTAAGTTTGTCCGTAGTGTCTAGTAGAGAACTGTGGATATATTTTCCAAATCCATAAAGGATAACATATCTTAAAACATAAATGGTTATGTTATAAGGGAATATGTTGGAAACTCCTCTAGATACCAATAAAAATCAAGTAGGAAGCGAGATGAACAAAACCCAATAGTGTTTCGATGAATACATTTGTAATAATAGATAAGGTACCATCTAAAGTGTTGTATAATGTTATGGCGGGGCTAGTTCGCTTTTAACATAGAATGATGTGTCCCAGGGCATAGTGCCCATGAGAACGCCCTCGAGGTTGATCTAACGTCACTATAGGCTCCTGGAATTAGGCCTCGTTCTGCTGCCATAGCGATCATGCGTACACACAGATGTTATCATGTGATGATAGAGTATTAATGTCAATCAAGGTGACATTAGTAAGTTGCAAAGGATTTGGGACTGTAAAAGTACAGACCCAAGACTCAACCTCTATCATGAGAAAGCATGTTTAGGGTACTGGATATATAGTGCCAATAATTGAGAACAAATGCAGCTAGTGTATTTTACTCTAGTGCAAGTGGGAGACTGTTGGAAATATGCCCTAGAGACAAATAGTAGTAAGGACTATTATCATAATTCATCTAGTTTATGATTATGTTTTATATCATGCTATAACTGTCTTGAGTGGAAACATCAATACACGTGTGATATACAAACAACCAGGGGTTCCCAGTGAAACTCTAGTCACTTGTTCATTGGTCAACAGATGATCATGTTTCCTGATCATGTGGCATTTATGCCAGTTGGAAATGAGGTCATCTCATTCGGAGAATGAGATGATGAACCAATACCCAACCTAAACATCGTGACCCAATCATGTCACGAAGTTCAAAGTTACGATGATTAGAAATGGATCCTCATTGACTATTCCTTAGGCCGTGAGGCTATATAAATCACTGTCTCGCGAGGGTGCTTAGATATCATCAAAGGCCATCTGGTAAAATGGTGGTTATAAAGGTGTGTTCAGGTATTCGGAGGAAACCGTAGAGGCAATATATGTCAAGAGCGGGATTTGTCCGTCCATGTGACGGGAAGATACTCAAGGGCCCACTCGGAGAAGTTATATCCAATATATGCGCAGCGTGTGATTAGATCACGGGGATATCACTTGTCGGGACGAGTTAAGTAGCATTGTTCAGTAACGAGATTGAACACGACATGGTGATGTCATTGATCGAATCTCGGGCAATACAAGTATCGAATGACAAAGGCAATAAGACACGACTGTCCTGGTTCAAATGACGAAAGATGTTCCTGGAATGCACAGGGGTCACATGGCCATCCAGGTCCCCTCCCCCTCCTCCCCTTTAGTCCCACCCCGGGACTTGAGGGGAGGTAGTACCTCCCCTCCCCCTATATAAAGTGGGGTATATTGGCCTAGAAAATACACCCAATAATCAATAAAGGTCTCCCCACTTTTGGGAGGACCTATAATTGATATTTTATCTCTCCCCCTCTCCCTCTCGTGACCGTGGTCCCAAGTCTGGACTGCGCGAGCGAGAGACATCTTCACCGCGCAGCTCCGTCGTGTTGTGGGATTCGGATCCGGGAGCTCTACTTCCGCAACTATTACTGGATCGGGGAAGTGGGAGTCATCGTCAGGAACCGGACGTGTGTAACTCCCACGAGGTGTCACACTTGAGGCACTCAAGTCGTTGGAGCCAGAAGGAGCGCAAGGACTTCATCACGACCTTGAGGTCGGCTTCGGCTCGTCTACATCAACCACGCTCTCCTGAACGTTGACAACGCTTTTCGGTCTTCGAGGGTAAGTTCGCGAAAAGCCTCTCCTGTTATTGTATTACTAATAGATAGGTCCTAGCAGCTTCAGGCGTTCAGGGGCGTAGAGTAAAATTTATTGTTTTTATGCGCGGAACCCCTATAGTGGTATCGGAGCTAGATCTATGCGTAGTAATGCTAGTATGGGTAGAACACACGAGATGTAGCGTGTGGGCATTGATCTTTTAGTTGTTACCCTCCCACGTGTACTTGTGTATACCGCAGTTTTCTTGATGAAGCGACCCCCAACCGACTTTATGCGTTCATTCGTGAGACTGGTCCACGCTTGATATACGGCTTGTACCGTATAAAGTGTCTTAGGGGGGTGTCTGTCTCTCTCGCATTAGTTGGTATACCATTTGCAACGGAGGGCCCTGAAAGGGGTGTAGTATAGACAACTACTTGATTAGCGTTGTGCTAAAAGTTCGTAGGTAAGAACGGTTCTTGTGTGAAAGCCCATTCAGGCACGTAAAACATGCAAAGATAAAGTAGAGGCGTCTAATTTTGTTTTGCAGGGAGGGCGTTGCTTTGTGATATGGTTGTGGCAAAGGTAAAGTAATTACCTTTTGTTACATAGTAGTAGATAGTCACGAAGGTGACGAACTACCACGCCGGAATGACACTGGTACCCTGGTGTCTACGGCGTCTGAACCCTAGCACCGGAACCCGGTGACAGCCGATGGAGATCACGACGTGAAGGACCATATCACATAGCATTTACATTCAATATTATTGTTTGTATGTCTTATTGTGTGCTAGTATTAGATACTCGACGGTAGCCTAACAAGATGATCCCTGTTAAAATAACCAACGATTGTGTTCCCCCTTAGTGTGCACCACCAAGAAAGTTCTTCGGTATGAGGAAGGCCGTGATGATCGGGTGTCAGACATATGTACATTCGCATACAGTGGGTACAAGCCATGTTGCACAGCGAATACACTAAGGTTGAGTTGGTAAGCCTAGCATGCCACAGAAGCGTGGCCTCGGAACGCGGATAGTCGAAAGATCGAGCACGAGTCGCATGAATGATGTGACCGACGTTTAGCGTCCACCCTTTAACCCACATTGATGGCCGTGATGATCGGGGGAGATGTGGCTGATAGGGGTCGTGTTATCACTAGGAACCCTCTTTGGGGATAGGTGTTTCTTAGTGGAGTTATTATTAACTCATTTAATTATAAACTTAGTCTAAATTCCTTTTGCAATTATAAATGTAGATGGCTCACCGTGAAGCTTACTTTGAGATTAAGGATTGGGTAAAGGGTGAGAAACTTAGACTAGATGGATCCAACTTCCCTAGTTGGCTTGTGCGCCTAGATGATATCCTTACTAGGAATCATGTGGTAGACTACATACGCCGCACGATGGATTTGACTGAGCCAGACTACTATGAGACCCCACAAGAGCTGGCAAACCGCTACTATCGCCAACAGATGTCCACTTACATTCAGATAATAATGCGTTACGGGATGGTGGATGAACTACATCCTCTCATGGGTGATCTTGACCCATATTCGATTGTGGATTAGCTGAGAGCAGAGTTCATAGACCATGTGCGCATGTGGAAGCACGAGTTGCTTGGAGAGTTCCCTTCCATACAGATGGAGGAGCATACATGTCTGAAGAGTCACTTAGAGCGCATGTTTGATGCACACACGAGACTAGTTCACTTCGTGGATTACTGGATGGCTAATCCATTTGCGATAGACGTACTGCTACGGTCATTGCCTCCCAGCTACAGAGGACATGTCCGGAGTAGCATCATGAGTGGTGATAAGGAAGCATT
Source organism: Avena sativa (assembly GCA_916181665.1). Classification (NCBI taxonomy): domain Eukaryota; kingdom Viridiplantae; phylum Streptophyta; class Magnoliopsida; order Poales; family Poaceae; genus Avena; species Avena sativa. Next base: position 329,511,375 of record OV702289.1, read on the forward strand.
GGACTTCCATGAGTTCATATTACGTTTCCGGAACGTAAAGGTTGAACCAATCGCCGGAGAGGTCATCGACGACCAAGGTATATATTTTATATACAGTTTTATAAATGTTATAATCTTTCAAACACATTTGAAGTGTTAAGTATATCTGATACTTGTTCTATTTTGGTGAAAACAGGTCCTTCTGCATAGAGGTGCTTGCTGGAGAGGAGGTGACGTTGCGTGTTGATGACGAGCATGATGATGACGCCAACGACACTCTCCCTCGACATTTATCATTTAGTTTGTGTTTTAGGATAATTATTGTAATCAAGAGATTGTGAACTTCTTTAGTGTGTCTCACACTTCGTGAGACGGTTATTCATATGAGTTTGTAACAAACAGTTGTTCTGCTTTTATGAATGATTTTTATTCGTGTTCATATCTTGTTTGATTATATTTGAATTATCCTTGTTGTTTGAAACTGATTGATAATGCATGAACATTTGTAAAATATTTAAAAATGCCTTGTTTAAAATACCCAATTTAATGATATTTCATTAATGAATGAAACCATTGTTTAAATTCAAAGTTATGTGATAATATGTGAAAGTTAGTCGATTTCTTATCACATGTAAATCATGCCTAAGTTCGGCAAAATAACTTGAATACAATGTGTTTAATGAATAGTTAAAAGTAAATACATATTCGATGTATTGGATTTTAACATCAATGGTAATTATCATTAAATGATTGTTTAAATGTGTAAAATAAGTTTACCAAAGGAAACATGAATATGAAACTATTTTGATTTGATCAAAGTGTTTCATCAACAAAGGGTATAAATATAAAAGAGAATCGAATTACTATGATTTGATCAATAGTAATGAAAATCAAATTTATAAGAATGGCATAAAAGAAATTGTGAAATGCAAAGTGTTTTGAAATTTCAAAATACAAAGCATCACAATATGATATTAGATATCAAAAAGGGGTTGAATAGAAGGCACCAAATAAATCGTTGTAGTATATATGTAGAGACCATTACTTAGAAATAGTTAGCACTCAATGAGTTTACAGTGAACCATTCGAATTCGTGAAAGTTTTGGGGTTATTCGATATAACCAAAACAATAGTGAATACGTCCTTGTAGAGTATTCATTGGAAACTTTGAATACGAAACCCATAGCTCAAACCAAAAGCAAAGCAAGATTCGTATTGCTTGGATTTTGGTGCATTCTTGAGAAAGCTCACCTCTAGTGATGTTTCTCAATTATGGAGCAAATGGAAATTAGTGTAAAACACAATGAGGATTCAAAACCCTGCATCAGAGTGTTGAGAAGAGCAACGGACAGCGTTCCTAAACGATTCTCTTCACAGAAGGAAAGAATCAATGATTTTGATCATTGTGTTTTTCCCTCCACTATTGTTTTTCACTATAAGAAGTAGGATTCAAAATGTAAATCCATATCTTGTATGGAAACATTACTATAATTTGATCAATAGTAATGAAATTCGAATTTATAAGAATGGCATAATAGAAATTGTGGAATGCAAAGTGTTTTGAAACGTCAAAATACAAAGCATCGCAATGTGATATTAGATATCAAAAGGGGTTGAATAGAAGGCACCGAATAAACCGTTGTAGTGTATATGTAGAGACCATTAGTTTAGAAATAGTTAGCACTCAATTAGAATTAGCGAATCATTAATTCGTGAAATTTTTGGGGTTATTCGATATAACCAAAACAATAGCGAATAAGTCCTTGTAGCGTATTTATTGGAAACTTTGAATACAAAATCCATAGCTGAAACCAAAAGGAAAGCAAAATTCGTATTGCTTGGATTTTGGTACATTCTTGAGAAAACTCACTTCTAGTGATGTTTCTCAATTATGAGCAAATGGAAATTAGTGTAAAACATGATGAGGATTCAAAACCCTGCATCAGAGTGTTGAGAAGCGCAACGGACAGAATTCCTGAACGATTCTCTTCATGAAAGGAAAGAATCAATGATTCTGATCATTGTGTTTTCCCCTCCACTATTGTTTTTCACTATAAGAAGTAGGATTCATAATGTAAATCCATATCTGATATGGAGAAATTTGTGAACCACTTGTCATGATTTTTGGAATATGACATACCTACGAACTACAAAGGAAATGATGGTAAACTAGAATTATGAGAAATCCTAATAGTAAAATTCCCTTGAGATTAGAAAGCAATTCGTTGATGAATCTCACAAGTAAAAGGAGTTACTTGGAATTTTCTGAAATGACTACAAAGCCATAGTAGGAAAAAGGGGGTAAATGACAAAAGCACAATTTGTCAAGCATTGGATGAATTCAAATGAATTTGATTCATGTGTGCTAAATGTCTAGTGGATTTAAAACTAGTAAAGTACTAGTATCTCATAATAAATCTCCAAGTTTGATGTTTAATCAAAGGATTTTGAAATTGTTCAAAATAGTTAAGGAGATATGCAATTTGCATAAAATTGAGTGGGAGCTATAAGAGTCTTCCTAAACAATATGTGATTGACATATTTTTAAGTGGGAGCAATATAAGACTTAAATTCAAATATGTAAAAACATAGTTTGAGTAAGAGTACTGACTCGTACCCAAATATGTTAGCGACATAGTTTGAGTGGGAGCTTATAGGAGTAATTCTTAAGTAAGTTAAGGATGAAAGCGCAAATACTTATAAATAATGATTTATAAGATGTAGAAGTTGATAATAGGTGTATTATGATATTATGTAGTATTTCTTAAGGGATTCTGAAAGGGGTTTCAGAATAGAAGTTAATTAAGGAACTGGTCCTTAATAACTCAAATTAGGAATAGCATTAAGTTTAACATCAATGGTTGAAAGAAAGAAAAGGATGCTCGTCATCCACTATGTTGAGACATAGGTTCTATCTTAGTAAACCATGATGATAACTTAGCATAATATGTGATCTAAATAAGGAACGTTTAAAAGTGATTTAGTTCGAATCACAAAACGTTGAGCTAAGTTTGTCTGCAGTGTCTAGTAGAGAACTGTGGATATATTTTCCAAATCCATAAAGGATAACATATCTCAAAACATAAAGGGTTATGTTATAAGGGAATATGGTGGAAACTCCTATAGATACTAATTAAAAGTCAAGTAGGAAGCGAGGTGAACAAAACATCGAAAGTTGCACAGAGTGCACAGGAGTTTCCAGGAATACATTTATAATAATAGATAAGGGTACCATATAAAGTGGTGTATAATGTTATGGCGGGGCTGGTTCGCTTTTAACGTAGAATGATGTGTCCCAGGACACAGTGCCCATGAGAAAGCCCTCGAGGTTGATCTAACGTCATTGTAGGCTCCTAGTATCAGGCATTGTTCTGCTGCCATAGCGATGATGCATACACACAGATGATATCATGTGATGATAGAGTATTGATGTCAATCAAGGTGACATTAGTAAGTTGCAAAGGATTTGGGAATGTAAAGTACAGACCCAAGACTCAACCTTTTCCATGAGTAAGCATGTTCAGGGTACTGGATATATAGTTCCAATGATTGAGAACAAATGCAGCTAGTGTATTTGTACTCTAGTGCAAGTGGGAGACTGTTGGAAATATGCCCTAGAGACAAATAGTAGTAAGGACTATTATCATATTTCATATAGTTTATGGTTAAGTTTGATATTATGCTATAACTGTATTGAGTGGAAACAACAATACACGTGTGATATACAAACAACCAGGGGTTCCCAGTGAAACTCTAGTCACTGGTTCATTGGTCAACAGATGATCATATTTCCTGATCATGTGGCATTTATGCCAGTTGGAAATGAGGTCATCTCATTCGGAGAATGAGATGATGAACAAATAACCAACCTAAACATCGTGACCCGGTCATGTCACGAAGTTCAAAGTTACAATGATTAGAAATGGATCCTCGTAGACTATTCCTTAGACCGTGAGGCTATATCAATCACTGTCTCCCGAGGGTGCTTAGATATCATCAAACGCCATCTGGTAAAACGGTGGTTATAAAGGTGTGTTCAGGTATTCGGAGGAAACCGTAGAGGCAATATATGTCAAGAGCGGGATTTGTCCGTCCATGTGACGGGAAGATACTCAAGGGCCCACTCGGAGATGTTATATCCAATAGCTGCGCATCCTGTGATTAGATCACAGGGATATCACTTGTCGGAACGAGTTAAGTAGCATTGTTCAGTAACGAGATTGAACACGACATGGTGATGTCATTGATCGAATCTCAGGCAATGCAAGTATCGAATGACAAAGGGAATAATGCACGACTGTCTCGGTTCAAACGACAAAAGATCTCTATGGAACGCACAGGGGTCACATGGCCATCCAGGTCCCTCTGTTGATCATTGGTGCGGGAGTGTCCCGACCATGTCTGGAGTGTTCCTGAACCGTAGGGTATCACGCTTAAAGGCTTGATGATGCTTAGAGAGTGTTTATAGGATCGGTAGAATCACCGAAGAAAAGAAGGGAGAAAACCGGAAGGGTTTCCGTAAGTCTGGAGGATGTCCGGAGTGGAGGTCGAAGGTGTTCCATGACCATGGAGATTAGATAATGTGTGACTGAATGTTAAATATTGATTTAATCATTTATTCATAATTATTTAAAAAAGAGAAAATCAATTAAAATGTCAAAAGGCTTAATGGGCCAATTCCGGAGGGAGAGGGCCCATTAGGGAAAAGGAGAAAGGGGAGAAGGGGCAAGGGGGAGGCCGGCTGGGCCTAGCCCCCCTGCGGGGCCCACTAGGTGGCCGGCGGCCACCTCCTCCCCCCTCCTCTCCTTTAGTCCCACCCCGGGACTTGAGGGGAGGTATTACCTCCCCTCCCCTATATAAAGTGGGGTATATTGGCCTAGAAAATACACCCAATAATCAATAAAGGTCTCCCCACTTTTGGGAGGACCTCTAATTGATATTTTCTCTCTCCCCCTCTCTCTCTCGTGACTGTGGTCCGAAGTCTGGACTGCACGAGCGAGAGACATCTTCACCGTGGAGCACCGTCGCGCTGCGGGATTCGGATCTGGGAGCTCTACTTCCGCAACTGCTGCTGGATCGGGGAAGCGGGAGTCATCGTCAGGCACCAGACGTGTGTAACTCCCACGAGGTGTCACACTTGAGGCACTCAAGTCGTTGGAGCCAGAAGGAGCGCAAGGACTTCATCACGACCTTGAGGTCGGCTTCGGCTCGTCTACATCAACCACGCTCTCCTGAGCGTTGACAACGCTTTTCGGTCTTCGAGGGTAAATTCGCGAAAAGCCTCTCCCGTTACTGTATTACTAATAGATAGGTCCTGGCAGCTTCAGGGGTTCAGGGGCGTAGAGTAAAATTTATTGTTTTTATGCGCGGAACCCCTACAGTGGTATTAGAGCTAGGTTTATGCGTAGTAATGCTAGTACGGGTAGAACACACGAGATGTAGCGTCTGGGCGTTGATCTTTTAGTTGCTACCCTCCCATGTGTACTTGTGTATACCGCAATAATGCTTGATGAAGCGTCCCCCAACCGACTTTACGGTTTCATTCACGAGACTAGTCCACGCTTGACATACGGCTTGTACCGTATAAAGTGGCTTAGGGGGGTGTCTGTCTCTCTCGCATTAGTTGGTATACCATTTGCAATGGAGGGCCCCGAAAGGGGTATAGTAGAGACAACTACTTGATCAGCGTTGTGCTGAAAGTTCGTAGGTAAGAACGGTTCTTGTGCGAAAGCCCATTCAGCCACGTAAAACATGCAAAGATAAAGTAGAGGCGTCTAACTTTGTTTTGCAGGGAGGGCGTTGCTTTGTGATATGGTTGTGGCAAAGGTAAAGTAATTACCCTTTGTTACATAGTAGTAGATAGTCACAAAGGTGCCGAACTACCATACCGGAATGACACTGGTACCCTAGTGTCTACGGCACCGGAACCCTGGCACCGGAACCCGGTGATGACGGATGGAGATCACGACGTGAAGGACCATATCACATAGCATTTACATTCAATTTTATTGTTTGTATGTCTTATTGTGTGCTAGTATTAGATACTCGACGGTAGCCTAATAAGATGATCCCTATTAAAATAACCAACTATTGTGTTCCCCCTTAGTGTGCACCACCAAGAAAGTTCTTCAGTATGAGGCATGACGTGATGATCGGGTGTCAGACATATCTACATTCTCATATAGTGGGTGCAAGCCATGTTGCACAGCGATACACTAAGGTTGAGTTGGCGAGCCTAGCATGCCACAGAAGCGTGGCCTCGGAACGTGGATGGTCGAAAGATCGAGCACAAGTCACATGAATGATGTGACCGACGTTTAGCGTCCACCCTTGAACCCACATTGATGGCCATGATGATCGGGGGAGATGTGGCTGATCGGGGTCGTGTTATCACTAGGAACCCTCTTTGGGGATAGGTGTTTCTGAGTGGAGTTATTATTAACTCAATTAATTATAAATTTAGTCTAAATTCCTTTTGCAATTATAAATATAGATGGGTTCTTTCGCGTTTACAACTAAATGGTTTGAAGGAGAGAAGCTCAGATTAGATGGATCGAACTTCTCCACCTGGGTTGCCAGTCTCCATGTTCTCCTTAGCGAGAATGACATGGTCGACTACATACTCGACGGGATGGATCTGGATCCGTCCACAGTCCTTGAGACCCCAGAGGATCGGAAAGACCGCTATCTCCGTCGCGAGATGGCCTCCTATATTTCAGTTGTGATGCGTTTTGGAATGGTGGACGAGCTGTGGCCTTTCATGGGTGATGTCAACCCTCGTTCGGTGATGCTACATCTTAGGACACATTTCGTGGATCAGACACGCATCTGGGAGCATGAGTTGATGGGAGACTTCCTCACCATTAAGATGGAGGAGAACTCGTCACTGGATAGCCACTTACACCACATGCATGATGTGTACATGAGGCCTGCATACTTCCTGGATGTCTGGATTATAGGCTCTTTTGCAAATGCTGTTGTGCTGCGGTAGCTGCCACCAAGCTACCAAGCAAAAGTCAGGACTTGCATAATGAGGGGCTACACGGAAACAATGGAGTTCCACCGGTTCATGACACATCTCAGGAATGTGTTAGTTGAACCAGATGTCGTTCAGGTCGTCAACGACAAAGGTATATATTTGATATACAGTTTTATAAATGTTATAATCTTGAAAACACATTGCAGTGTTAAGTATATCTGATACTTGTTTTGTTTTATTGAAAACAGGTCCTTCTGCATAGAGGTGCTTGCTGGAGAGGACGTGACGTTACGTGTTGATGGCGAGCATGATGATGATGGCCGACGACACACTCCCTCGACATTTATCATTTTGTTTGTGTTTTAGGATAATTATTGTAATCAAGAGATTGTGAACTTCTTTAGTGTGTCTCACACTTCATGGGACGGTTATTCATATGAGTTTGTAACAAACGGTTGTTCCACTTTTATGAATGATTTCTATTCGTGTTCATATCTTGTTTGATTATATGTGAATTATCATTTTTGTTTGAAACTAATTGATAATGCATGAACATTTGTAAAATATTAAAATGCCTTGTTTAAAAATACCCAACTGAATGATATGTTCATTAGTGAATGAAAAACCATTATTTAAATTCAAAGTTATGTGATAATATGTGAAAGTCATTCGATTTCTTTTCACATATAAATCGTGCCTAAGTTCGGCAAAACAACTTGAACACCGTGTATTACTTGAATACAATGTGTTTAATGAATAGTTAAAAGTAAATACATATTCGATGTATTGGATTTTAACATCAATGGTAATTATCATTAAGTGATTGTTTAAATGTGTAAAGTAGTTTACAAAAGGAAACATGAATATGAAACTATTTTGATTTGATCTAAGTGTTTCATCAACAAAGGGTATAAATATAAAAGAGAATCGAATTACTATGATTTGATCAATAGTAATGAAAAGCAAATTTATAAGAATGGCATAAAAGAAATTGTGAAATGCAAAGTGTTTTGAAATTTCAAAATACAAAGCATCACAATATGATATTAGATATCAAAAAGGGGTTGAATAGAAGGCACCAAATAAATCGTTGTAGTATATATGTAGAGACCATTACTTAGAAATAGTTAGCACTCAATGAGTTTACAGTGAACCATTCGAATTCGTGAAAGTTTTGGGGTTATTCGATATAACCAAAACAATAGCGAATACGTCCTTGTAGAGTATTCATTGGAAACTTTGAATACGAAACCCATAGCTCAAACCAAAAGCAAAGCAAGATTCGTATTGCTTGGATTTTGGTGCATTCTTGAGAAAGCTCACCCCTAGTGATGTTTCTCAATTATGGAGCAAATGGAAATTAGTGTAAAACACGATGAGGATTCAAAACCCTGCATCAGAGTGTTGAGAAGAGCAACGGACAGCGTTCCTAAACGATTCTCTTCACAGAAGGAAAGAATCAATGATTTTGATCATTGTGTTTTTCCCTCCACTATTGTTTTTCACTATAAGAAGTAGGATTCAAAATGTAAATCCATATCTTGTATGGAAACATTTATGAATCACTTGTCATAATTTTTGGAATATGACATAGCTACAAACTACAAAGGAAATGATGGTAAACTAGAATGATGAGAAATCCTAATAGTAAAATTCCCTTGAGATTAGAAAGCAATTCGTTGCTAAATCTCATAAGTAAAAGGGGTTACTTGGAATTTTCCCAAATGACTGCAAAGCCATAATAAGAAAAGGGGTGAATGACAAAAGCACAATTTGTCAAGTATTGGACAAATTCAAATGAATTTGATTCATTTGTGCTAAATGTCTAGTGGATTTCAAACTAGTAAAGTACTAGTATCTCATAATAAATCTCCGAGTTTGATGTTTAATCAAAGGATTTTGAAATTGTTCAAAATAGTTAAGGAGATATGCAATTTGCATAAAATTGAGTGGGAGCTATGATAGTCTTCCTAAACAATATGTGATTGACATATTTTTAAGTGGGAGCAACATAAGACTCAAATTCAAATATGTAGGAACATAGTTTGAGTAAGAGTACTGACTCGTACCCAAATATGTTAGCAACATAGTTTGAGTGGGAGCTTATAGGAGTAATTCTTAAGTAAGTTAAGGATGAAGGCACAAATACTTATAGATAATGATTTATAAGATGTAGAAATTGATAATAGGCGTATTATGATATTATGTAGTATTCCTTAAAGGATTCTGAAAGTTGTTTCAGAATAGAAGTTATTTAAGGAACTAGTCCTTAATGACTCAAATTAGGAATAGCATTAAGTTTGAACATCAATTGTTGAAAGAAAGAATAGGATGATCATCATCCACTATGTTGAGACATAGGTTCTTTCTTAGTAAACCATGATGATAACTTAGCATAATATGTGATCTAAATAAGGAACGTTTAAAAGTGATTTAGTTCGAATCACAGAACGTTGAGCTAAGTTTGTCCGCAATGTCTAGTAGAGAACTGTGGATATATTTTCCAAATCCATAAAGGATAACATATCTTAAAACATAAAGGGTTATGTTATAAGGGAATATGTTGGAAACTCCTGTAGATACCAATTAAAAGTCAAGTAGGAGGCGAGATGAACAAAACATCGAAAGTTGCACGGAGTGCACTAGTGTTTCGATGAATACATTTGTAATAATAGATAAGGGTGCCATCTAAAGTGTTGTATAATGTGATGGCGGGGCTAGTTCGCTTTTAACGTAGAATGATGTGTCCCAAGACACAGTGCCCATGAGAAAGCCCTCGAGGTTGATCTAACGTCACTGTAGGCTCCTGGAATCAGGCCTCGTTCTGCTGCCATAGCGGTGATACATACACACAGATGCTATCATGTGATGATAGAGTATTGATGTCAATCAAGGTAACATTAGTAAGTTGCAAAGGATTTGGGACTGTGAAGTACAGACCCAAGACTCAACCTCTTCCATGAGCAAGCATGTTCAGGGTACTGGATATATAGTGCCAATGATTGAGAACAAATGCAGCTAGTGTATTTGTACTATAGTGCAAGTGGGAGACTGTTGGAAATATGCCCTAGAGACAAATAGTACTAAGGACTATTATCATACTTCATAAAGTTTATGATTAAGTTTTATATCATGCTATAACTGTATTGAGTGGAAACATCAATACACGTGTGATATACAAACAACCAGGGGTTCCCAGTGAAACTCTAGTCACTGGTTCATTGGTCAACATATGATTATGTTTCCTGATCATGTGGCATTTATACCAGTTGGAAATGACGTCATCTCATTCGGAGAATGAGATGATGAACCAATACCCAACCTAAACATATTGACCTGATCATGTCATGAAGTTCAAAGTTATGATGATTAGAAATGGATCCTCGTAGACTATTCCTTAGACCGTGAGGCTATATCAATCACTGTCTCCCGAGGGTACTTAGATATCATCAAACGCCATATGGTAAAACAGTGGTTATAAAGGTGTGTTCAGGTATTCGGAGGAAACCGTAGAGGCAATATATGTCAAGAGCGGGATTTGTCCGTCCATGTGACGGCAAGATACTCAAGGGCCCACTCGGAGAAGTTATATCCAATAGCTGCGCAGCGTGTGATTAGATCACGAGGATATCACTTGTCGGGACGAGTTAAGTAGCATTGTTCAGTAACGAGATTGAACACGACATGGTGATGTCATTGATCGAATCTCGGGAAATGCAAGTATCGAATGACAAAGGGAATAAGACACGACTGTCCCGGTTCAAACGATGAAAGATCTTCGTGGAACGCACAGGGGTCACATGGCCATCCAGGTCCCTCTGTTGATCATTGGTGCGGGAGTGTCCCGACCATGTCTGGAGTATTCCTGAACCGTAGGGTATCACGCTTAAGGGCTTGATGATGCTTATAGAGTGTTTATAGGATCGATAGAATCACCGAAGAAAAGAAGGGAGAAAACCGGAAGGGTTTCGGTAAGTCCGGAGGATGTCCGGAGTGGAGGTGGAAGGTGTTCCATGACCACGGAGATTAGATAATGTGTGAATGAATGTTAAATATTGATTTATTCATTTATTAATAATTATTTAATAAAGAGAAAATAAATTAAAAAGTTCAAAAGGCTTAATGGGCCAAATACGGAGGGAGAGGGCCCATTAGGGAAAGGAGAGAGGGAGAAGGGTTCCAAGGGGGTGGCCGGCGCCCTAGTGGTCCAGCCCCCCCGTGTGGGGCCCATGGGGGTGGCCGGCAGTGCCACCCCTCCCCCCTCCTCTCCTTTAGTCCCACCCCAGGACTTGAGGGGAGGTAGTACCTCCCCTCCCCCTATATAAATGGGGTATATTGGCCTAGATAATACATCCAATAATCAATAAAGGTCTCCCCACTTTTGGGAGGACCTCTAATTGATATTTTCTCTCTCCCCCCCTCTCTCTCGTGATAGTGGTCCCAAGTCTGGACTGCACAAGCGAGAGACATCTTCACCGTGGAGCGCCGTTCCGCTGTGGGATTCGGATCCGGGAGCTCTACTTCCGCAACTGCTACTGGATCAGGGAAGCGGGAGTCATCGTCAGGCACCGGATGCACGAAGCTACTAGATGCAGGTACTATATCATAAACTATATATGAGGTCAATATGGTCATGACCTTGGCTATTCGGGTCAAAACCAGGAATGTTCATACACCTTAGGCCAATACACATTGTGAAGCAGCGAGAGCATTTTTTGTATTCAAAGGTGTCAAAACACATGTTTCTCATTTTTTTCTTAGCACTATATAGTGTACGAATAACTTTGAATAATGACCGTTGGTTCAAGACGTGAATCCCAACATTGTCGGACATTCGATCTTCATTATTTCCATTTTAGCATCGAGAAGATACTATTGATAGTCTTTCTTTTCTTATCTTACCACTACTAGTAAAAGGCACGTGCCACACACGTATATACTATATGAAATGTGATTTAACAAAAATTAAGTTGTTATTAACCAATAGTCTTGTTAGATAAAAAATGGATACATTAAGTCTATTAAAAATATATCTACACATATTGAGAATACAACCTATTGTGCTATGAAATTTTAGGGGTGGTGACATGATGGTTCTAGAACATGGTGGAGTTTTCTATAGGTACTATTCAACACGAATCGAGCTGCTCGGAACCATTGGATCTAGCATCCCAATGGTCAGGATTGGTGCTATGGATCCAATTCAAATTAAAACTGCTCCATTATAGTAGTAGAGATATGATGTCAATATGGTCATGACCTTGGCTGTTCGGGTCAAAGCCAGGAATGTACATACACCGTAGGCCAATACACATTGTGAAGAAGCCATAGCATTTTTTGTTTTCAAAGGTGTCAAAACACATGTTTCTCATTTTTTTATTAGCACCATATAGTGTACAGATAAGTTTGAATATTGACCGTTGGATCAAGATGTGAATCCCAACATTGTCGGATGTTGGATCTTCATTTCGATTTTAGCATTGAGAAGATACTATTGATAGTCTTTCTTTTCTTATCTTACCACTATTTTTTATATATAGTGTGCGGACAACTTTGAATATTGACCGCTGATTCATGACCCGCGAATCCCAACATTGCTACTAGTTATTGGATCCTCTAATCCATTCCATCATCTAGAAGAAACTATTGATAGTCTTTGTTATCTTATCTTACCACTATATAATGTATGAATAACTTTGTGTATTAACCTATGGATCAAGACTCGTGAATCACAACAGTGGTAGCCGTTGGATCTTCTTTTTTCCATTCTACCGGGTGGTGGTACTTTTCTCTACTAGTATAATGGAGCAGTTTTGAATCTGATCCATAGCACCAATCCTAACCGTTGGGCTGTTAGATCCAATGGTTAAGAGCAGTTGGATTCGTGTTGAATAGTACCTAGAGCAAACTCCAACATGTTCTAGAACCATCATTTCACCACCCCAAAAATTTCATAGCACACTAGGATGTATTCTCAATATGGGTAGATAGTTATTACTAATAGACTTAATGTATGCATTTTTTCTCTAACAAGAATATTGGCTAAAACAACTTAACGTATGTTAAATCACATTTCAAACCACTTTATCATTATCAATTTGTTTTCACCCATCAACTCAGTCATCCACGTAGGGCCCACAGATTGGGGAGGTCGCGGTCGCCTTGGACGCACCACAAAATTATGACTGGGCCATCGAGTGCAGGAAGTAAAGTCAGCATTCCGTCCAATCACTTACCCTAGTCATCTTCATCGATATTTGCCACATGCATCGGCTTCATCAGCGACATTGATTGTCCCCTCGCTTCAGTAATCTGCCACATTAATCTTGGATCACCTCCTTCCTACTTAATATCTCCCCTTCCCCGCACCAAACCATCTCTAATCCCCCGCTTCTAGCAACCATCTCTAACCTCTTCTATCATCCATGGCCACCTTTCAGCTGCCGCCCGCCGTACCGGAGCGCAAAGACCCCAACATCGCCGCACAGGAGGATAATGCCCTGTGCATTTGGGCTTTCTCCCCACAGAGAACAAAGTGGCAGCTGGCGTGCGCCTTCCTCGACACTGGGAACGGTGACCGCAAGTACCAGATGTACGGCATCTACAACAATCCGAACGGGACGCTAAAGGTCAAGGTCGTCAACTTCAGGGACGCTTGTCTCCTCTACGGCAAGGCCTTCCATTGCGGCTGCGAGATGGTGGTATTCACCCCCTCCAACATTTTCACCGACTACTGGAACCGGTGCCCAAACAACGGCAACTTCATCCACAGTTTTCTCCCGGAGCTGCCGATAGCTCCAAAGGTGCCATCTCGTTTTCCAGCGGTGCCGCTGATGGCTCAGAAGGTGCCATCGCCTTCTCCGGAGGTGCCAATGAGTTAGGAGTCGGCTCTATCGCTGGAGCTGTCATTGGTGCCGACGTCACGAGCTACCGCTGGCGGCGCGGACTAGGTGCAAGGAGGCGCTAGACCTGCACTAGTTCAGCAGCGAGTCCTATATGAACTTATTAGTTGTATGAAGTTTCTTCTGGTACTACTCGTCAAAAAAAGTTTCTTTTGGTACTACTCACTGTACCCTGTAGTACTAGTAGTAGTACTGCAAATGACGATATATTGAATATCCTTCCCCCCGGATGTTTGTGAAGGAAGTGAAAATTTCGAAACCGGGAAAGTTTGAATTGCTATTCTATTGTAAGGACCAAAATTGTTCCCACTAACGCAGCTGCCGAACACGCCAATGGCAGGTTGTTGGTAGACGCACGTGCACAGCGCCACATTCTGGACGATGGAGATATCAGTCGGCTGGGGTGTGGGCGTGGTGATGGGGATGTGAAGGAGAGAGAAAACACATTTTTTTGCGTGCATATATATTATGGTCCTGAAATTTACTCTACTCACTGTACCCTGTACCACGTGTCAGGAACCCATCCCAGCTTTGCTCTGACATCGCACCGCCTTCAAATCCTCGTCTTCGCAGCTCACTCACTGCCTCCTCTGTGCTCATAGTCTCTTCTTGCTCATTATTTTTTTTAACAGAAAAAAGTAAATAAATTCTTCTTACTTGCTTTTCAGAAAATAAATTCCTGTCACTTGGAAAATTGAAATTGATTATTTTTTTTATTTTCATATCTTCGATTGTTCTCAAAAGATGGCCAAATTTGTCGGCATGTAAATTCTTGGATATCGGATCATGAGCATAAAGTTTGATGTAGAGATATGGCCTTGACCTTGTGGTCGTTCGCCTTGAAATCCAAGATTTTTTCATACTCGTTGACAACTATGCTTAAATTCGTTGAAATTTTACCAATTACTTTTATGTTAGCATTTTACACAGTCGGTGGGAGTATATTCTACATCAAGGACCTAAAAAAGGGAAAATTACATCGAGGTCCACACATTTAGCACAAAGGACCTTAAAATTGAGCAAAGAAAATAGTCGGGTTCGGCTCCTTCTCGAGAGAGTAGTTGATCGAGCCACACTATTCATACTACTTCATCTTCGATTGTTTTCAAAATATGGCCAAATTTTTAGCATGAAATTCTTGGATATGGGATCATCAGCATAAAGTCTGATGTAGACATATGGCCTTGACCTTGTAGTCATTCGCCTTCAAATCCAAGATTTTTTCATACTCATTGACAACTATGCTTAAATTTGTTGAAATTCACCACTTACTTTTAGGTTAGAATTTTACACGGTCGGTGGGAGTACATTCTACATCAAGGACCTAAAAAAGGGAAAATTACATCAAGGTCCACACATTTAGCACAAAGGACCCTAAAATTGAGCAAAGAAAATAGTCGGGTTCGGCTCCTTCTCGAGACAGTAGCTGATCAAGCCACACTCCTCATAGTACTTCGTCTTGGATTGTTTTCAAAATATGGCCAACTTTGTCGGCATGCCAATTCTTGGATATGAGATCATCAGCATCAAGTCTGATGTAGAGATATAGCCTTGACCTTGTGGTAGTTCACATTGAAATCCAAAAAACATTCATACTCGTTGACAACTATGCTTAAATTCATTGAAATTCACCACTTACTTTTAGGTTAGCATTATACACGGTTAGTGGGAGTACATTCTACATCAAGGACCTAAAAAAGGGAAAATTACATCGAGGTACAAACATTTAGCACAAATGACCCTAAAATTCAGCAAAGAAAACAGCCGGGTTCGGCTCCTTCTCGAGAGAGTAGCTGATCGAGCCACACTCTTCATACTACTTCATCTTCGATTGCTTTCAAAATATGGCCAAATTTGTCGGCATGCAAATTCTTGGATATGGGATCATTAACATAAAGTTTGATGTAGAGATATGGACTTGACCTTTTGGTCGTTCGGCTTGAAATCCAAGGATGTTCATACTCATTGACAACTATAAGCTGAAATTCGTTTAAATTTCACCACTTACTTTTAGGTTAGAATTTTACACGGTTGGTGGGAATACATTTTACAACAAGGACATAAAAAGGGGAAAATTTACATCGAGGTCCATACATTTAGCACAAAGAACCCTAAAAACAAGCAAGCGAAAAATTCAGGTTCGGATCCTTCTCGAGAGAGTAACTGATCAAGCCACACTCTTCATACTACTTCATCTTCGATTGTTATCAAAATATGGCCAAATTTGTCGGCATGCAAATTCTTGGATATGGGATCATCATCATAAAGTATGGTGTAGATATGGCCTTGACCTTGGTCGTACGTCTTGAAATACAAGAATGGTTCATACTCGTTGACCACTAAGCTTAAATTCGTTTAAATTTCACCACTTACTTTTAGGTTAGAACTTTACACGGTTGATCGGAGTACATTTTACATCAGGGACCTCAAAAAAGCAAAAATTACATCGAGGTCCATACATTTAGCATAAAGGACCCTAAAAGGAAAAATTTCTGGTTAGGCTCCTTCTCGAGAGATCAGCTGATCTGATCCAAACTCTTGATACTACTTCATCTTTGATTGTTTTCAAAACATGGCCAGATCTATTGCCATGCAAATTCTCTGACATGGGATCATCATCATCATATAAAGTATGATGTTGATATGGCCTTGAACTTGGTCGTTCGGCTTGAAATCCAAGAATGTTCATACTCGTTGATAAGTAAGCTTAAAATCATCTAAATTTCACCACTTTCACTTTTAGACGTAAAAGGGGGAAATTACATCGAGGTCCATACATTGAGCACAAAGGACCGTAAAATTAAGCAAGGAAAATAGTCGGGTTCGGCTCCTCGAGAGAGTAGCTGATCGAGCCATACTCCTCTTCATACTACTTCATCTTTGATTATGTTCAAAATACTGCCAAATTTGTCCACATGCAAATTCTTGGATATGGGATCATTAACATAAAGTATGATGTAGATATGGCCTTGACCTTGGTGGTTCATCTTTAAATACAAGAATAATGCTTCATACTCGTTGACAACTAAGCTTAAATTCGTTTAAATTTCACCATAATACTTTTAGGTTAGAACTTTACACGGTCGGTCGAAGTACATTTTACATCACGGACCTCAAAAAGCAAAAATTACATCGAGGTCCATATACATTTAGCATAAAGGACCCTAAAAGAAAAAAAATCTGGTTTGGCTCATTCTTGAGAGATCAGCTGATCTAAGCCAAACTATTAATACTACTTCCTCTTCGATTGTTTTCAAAACATGGCCAAATCTGTTGCCATGCAAATTCTCAAACATGGGATCATCAGCACAATGTATAATGTTGATATGGCCTTGACCATGGTCATTCGGCTTGAAACCCAAGAATGCTCATACTTATTGACAAGTAACCTTAAGATCATCTAAATTTCACCACTTACATTTTTAGACCTAACAAAAGGGGGAAATTACATCGAGGTACATACATTTAGCACAAAAGACACTAAAATTAAGAAAGGAAAACAGTCGGGTTCAGCTCCTTCTTTAGAGAGTAGTTGATCGAGCCATACTCTTCATACTACTTCATCTTCGATTGTTTTCAAAATATGGCCAAATTTGTCGGCATGCAAATTCTTGGATATGGGATCATCAGCATAAAGTATGATGTAGATATGGCCTTGACCTTGGTCGTTCGTCTTGAAATACAAGAATGGTTAATACTCGTTGACAACTAAGCTTAAATTCGTTTAAATTTCACCACTTACTTTTAGGTTAGAACTTTACATAGTCGATCAGAGTACATTTTACATCAGGGACCTCAAAAAAGTAAAAATTACATTGAGGTCCATATACATTTAGCATAAAGGACCCTAAAAGAAAAAAAATGGTTCGGCTCATTCTCGAGAGATCACCTGATCTGAGCCAAACTCTTAATACTACTTCCTCTTTGATTGTTTTCAAAACATGGTCAAATATGGTGCCATGCAAATTCTCTAACATGGGATCATCAACATAAAGTATGATGTAGATATGGCCTTACCCTGGTTGTTCGTTTTGAAATCCAAGAATGTTCATACCCTTTGGCAACTAAGCTTAAATTTGTTTAAATTTCACCATTTACTTTTAGATTAACATATTACACGGTCAGTGGGAGTACATTTTACTTCAAGGACCTGAAAAAGGAAAATTATTACATCGAGGTCCATACATTTAGCACAAAGGACCCTAAAAGGAAAACTTTATAGTTTGGCTTCTTCTCGAGAGATCAGTCGTAGGACAATACACAATGTTGATAGGGTCATGACCTTGGCTGTTCAGGTTAAAACCAGGAATGTTCATACATTGTGGGCCAATACACATTGGGAAGAAGCCAGAGCATTTTTTTTGTATTCAAAGGTATCAGAATACATGTTTCTCATTTTTTTTCTTAGCATTGTATATAGTGTACGAATAACTTTGAATATTAACTGTTGGATCAAGACTCGAATCCCAACATTGTGAGACGTTGGATCTTCATTACCATTTTATCATCAAGAAGATATTATTGATAGTCTTTCTTTTCTTACCTTATCACTATTATATATAGTGTGCGGACAAAAGTAAAAAAAATTAATTTATCCAAAAATTTTAAAATTATATGTCTGTATTTTTTAATAAATATATGCACATATTTGAACTATTAATGACTAACGAAATGTTTTTATTGTCTAGTGTCTAAAAATTTAAACATAGTCGAAAACTGGGACGTAAGTGTGAGGTATTTTGTTTTTTACTTTGCTTTGGATCACTTTTGTCCATCAGATGATAATTGGGTGGTAGATACAGGGGCATGTTGATCCGAGTCCCCCTAGCGATGGGCACATGGAGTAGTAGTTGAACAATTTTAGAAAACACTTAGAATCCAAAATATAAACATTAACAGCAAAGACAGTTTACAGCCAAAATACACCCTTCCTAGTGCCAAAAGAGACCCTGCCTCCGACTACTACTACGTTAACTAGTAAACGAGTGGTACTTTTCTACAACTAAATTAACTAGTAATACATCATTACTATCGCATTAGGATCACTTAGCCGAAGATTAAGATCAATTCATCCTGTCGATGCAAACACAGAAAGACAACACCCTGATCGTCCCGTACTGTCCATCAGCCACGATAATGTACCACGGGGGCACCGTGAGGAATGTTAGATCTTTGAGGCCAACACTATCGGGCGACGCGCAGCTCGTCGGCTGAATGACCCCATTAAGGGTGTCCGTCGAGAAGTCCGCCGGTGACTGCGGGCCAGTCGCACACAGCTTCACCCTGTACCGGGGACACGAGCACGAGGCTGCCCTGGCACACACCGAGGAAACAGCAGCGGCCTGGCCGAGCTCGCCGATGATGAGGCTGAACATGGTAGCGTCATCACCATAGACGATAACCATGGATGGCGGAAAGGATGGTAACGGCATCGTTACTATACACTCCATGGGTTGGACGTACGATAGCCTATGCACTTGTACCTTGTGGACGCCATTGAGGTGTGAAAGGAGCTCGACCGGCGAGGCGGTGAATACGCAGCTGACCTCCATGCAGCCGCACGGGCTGTACAGGCACGCAGCCTTATGGTCGTCGAGCTCGTGGTAGGCGACCATGGTGAGGCAACTGTCATGGGGGCATAGAACAGTTATCGGCACTAGATCGTCTTCGTCCATCGCCGACTAGCTCTTGGTGGAATCCGCCGATGCGCCCAGCGTTGGAGTGGTTCCCTAGAAGCTCGGCTCACTGATGTAGTGCCCGTAGTCCTGAATTTTTATGCAGCACTGAGTTTTTTTTGAAAGAAGGCTGCAGAAAGTTGATAGGTGAGAGTAAATCAGGCACTTAATACCCTATATATTACTGTACCAGACAAATAGATCCTACCCGCGTGAGTGGTAAGAAGGTATATGCCTTTTTTGGAAATGGAAAAGGTCTACACAAAGAGAGAGACGGATAAACCTAGGGCCTGGCGCAAAGTGTATAGTTCTACAGGTGAGAGAACGAGGACTGCATGCATGTCTTCAACACCATCTGCATTTTATTCTATCTGCTTGTCTCTTCTGGCTCTTTCTTTCACGGCATGGCAGACTCGTTTCTCTTCTCCATTTCTTTCTTGTGGTTAAAGCTTGTCCAGATACAGAGTACTACTAGTAGTACATATTACATTTGAACTAGTACTCTAGTAATATGGAGTATATGTCTTTTATACTCCAGTTGTACTACCAGTACTCCAATAGTAATACAGTACATATGTCTTCTTTTTACTATACTAATACTAGTACTCCAGTAGGTAGACTTCTGCGGGCGGTGGTGGCTATTTGTGGCTTTTTACTACTCCTAGGGCGGCGGGTGGCGGGCAGCGGTGGCAGTATGGTTCTAGTAGTATAGAGTAGTACTCGAGTACTCCTGCTGACTAATTCATGAAGTAAGACTTCAGTAGTGTACTGCAGTCATGTACTGCTTAGATGCAGTTGTCATCATACCACGGTTTCTAGGGAGGCGCCAGAGACACATGTGCTCAAATGCACGTCCCAGGTGGGCCCGATGCCTAGCGATTGGATAAAGCCTTGCTGCCTGACCACACAGCCAAGGCAATTCAATTCGCTACTCTCTACCTAGTATACTATTTCTCGGTGTGTTTCGAAATTAGGTTCACACCTTGCAATAATCTGTTCAGTGGACCCACTACTAGGAAGTCAATGTATCGAGATGAGTGATAGTTTGGAAACATTGAACTTCTTTCTAAGAATATGCATGCCTAGAAATTTGACCATCTTTCGAAAACAACCAAAGAGACTATGGCTCACCGCATTTTGAAATTTTGCATGTGTTTCAAAATTAACTTCCCACCTTGCGAAAATCTGTTCACTAGACCCACCAGGCAGTCAATGTATCAAGAACGAGTGAGATGTTGGAATGATTCAACTTATTGCTAAGAATATGCATGCCTAGAAATTTGACCGTGTTTTGAAAACAATCAAAGATGCTATGACTCACCGTGTTTCAAAATTTTGGTTGTGTTTCAAAATTAACTTCACACCTTGCGAAAATCTTTTCAGTGGACCCACCACCAGGCACTCAATGTATGGAGACAAGTGAGAGTTTGGAAAGATTCAACTTCTTGCTAAGAATATGCATTCCTAGAAATTTGACCACGTTTTGAAAACAAACAAAGAGACTATGACTCAGCGTGTTTTGAAATTTTGGTTGTTTTTCGAAATTAACTTCACACCTTGCGATAATATTTTCAGTGGACGCACCAGGATGTCAATGTATGGAGAACGAGTGAGAGTTGTTTGGCAAGATTCAACTTCGTGCTAAGAATATGCATGCCTCGAAAGTTTGACCATGTTTTGAAAATAATCAAAGAGACTATGACTCACCATGTTTTGATAGTTTGGCTGTGTTTCGAAATTAACTTCACACCTTGCGATAATCTGTTCAGTTGACCTACCTAGCAGTCAATGTATCGAGAACGAGTGAGAGTTTGGAATGATTCAACTTATTGCTAAAAATATGCATGTCTAGAAATTTGAACGTGTTTTGAAAACAATGAAAGGGGCTATGGCTCACCGCGTTTCGAAATTTTGCATGCATTTCGAAATTAACTTCACACCTTGCGAAAATATGTTCACTAGACCCACTAGGCCGCAGTCAATGTATCGATAATGAGTGAGAGTTTGGAAAGATTCAAATTATTGCTAATAATATGCATGCCTAGAAATGTGACCGTGTTTTGAAAACAATCAAAGTGGCTATGGCTCACCGCGTTTTGAAATTTTGCATGCGTTTCGAAATTAACTCCACACCTTGCGAAAATCTATTCACTAGACCCTCCAGGCAGTTAATGTATCGAGAGCGAGTGAGAGTTTGGAATGATCCAACTTATTTCTAAGAATATGCATGCCTAGAAATTTGACCGTGTTTTGAAAACAATCAAAGAGTCTATGACTCACCGTGTTTCGAAATTTTGGCTGTGTTTCGAAATTAACTTCACACCTTGCGATAATATTTTTAGTGGACCCACCAGGCAGTCAATGTATCGAGAACGAGTGAGAGTTGTTTGGCAAGATTCAACTTCTTGCTAAGAATATGCATGCCTCGAAAATTTGACCATATTTTGAAAATAATCAAAGAGACTGACTCACCGTGTTTTGAAATTTTGGCTGTGTTTCGAAATTAACTTCACACCTTGCGATAATATTTTTAGTGGACCCACCAGGCAGTCAATGAATCGAGAATAAGTGAGAGTTGTTTGGCAAGATTCAACTTCTTGCTAAGAATATGCATGCCTCGAAAGTTGGACCATGTTTTGAAAACAATCAAAGAGACTATGACTTGCCGTGTTTTAAAAGTTTGGCTATGTTTCGAAATTAACTTCACACCTTCCGATAACCTGTTCAGTGGACCTACCAGTCAATCGATGTATCGAGAACGAGTGAGAGTTTGGAATGATTCAACTTATTTCTAAGAATATGCATGCCTAGAAATTTGACCGTGTTTTGAAAACAATCAAAGTGGCTATGGCTCACCGCGTCTTGAAATTTTGCATGTGTTTTGAAATTAACTTCACACCTTGCAAAAATCTGTTCACTGGACCCACCAGGCCACAATCAATGTTCGAGAACTAGTGAGAATTTGGAAAGATTCAACTTATTGCTAAGAATATGCATGCCTAGAAATTTCACCGTGTTTTGAAAACAATCAAAGTGGCTATGGCTCACCGTGTTTTGAAATTTTGCGTGTGTTTCGAAATTAAATCCACACATTGCGAAAATCTATTCACTAGACCCTCTAGGCAGTCAATGTATTGAGAACGAGTGAGAGTTTGGAATGATCCAACTTATTGCTAAGAATATGCATGCTAGAAATTTGACCATGTTATGAAAACAATCAAATAGGTTATGACTCACGTGTATCGAAATTTTGGCTGTGTTTCAAAATGAACTTCACACCTTGCAAAAATCTGTTCAATGGACCCACTAGGCAGTCAATGTATCGAGAACGAGTGAGAGTTTGGCAAGATTCAACTTCTTGCTAAGAATATGCATGCCTAGAAATTTGATCATCTTTTGAAAATAATCAAAAAGACTTACTCACCGTGTTTTGAAATTTTCCCCGTGTTTCGAAATTAACTTCACACCTTGCAAAAATCTGTTCAGTGGACCCACCACCAGGCAGTCAATGTATGGAGACGAGTGAGAGTTTGGAAAGATTCAACTTCTTGCTAAGAATATGCATGGCTAGAAATTTGTCCGTGTTTTGAAAACAAACAAAGAGACTATGACGCACCGTGTTTTGAAATTTTGGCTATGTTTCGAAATTAACTTCACACCTTGCGATAATGTTTTCACTTGACCCACCAGGCAGCAATCAATGAATCGAGAACGAGTGAGAGTTTGGAAAGATTCAACTTATTGCTAAGGATATGCATGCCTAGAAATTTGACCGTGTTTTGAAAACAATCAAAGTGGCTATGGCTCACCGCATTTTGAAATTTTGTGTGCGTTTCAAAATTAACTCCACACCTTGCGAAAATCTATTCACTAGACACTCCAGGCAGTCAATGTATCGAGAACAAGTGAGAGTTTGTAATGATCCAACTTATTGCTAAGAATATGCATGCCTAGTTATTTGACTGTGTTTTTAAAACAATCAAAGTGGCTATGACTCACCGTGTTTCAAAATTTTGGCTGTGTTTCGAAATTAACATCACACCTTGTGAAAATCTGTTCAGTGGACCCACCATGCAGTCAATGTATCAAGAACGAGTGAGAGTTTGGCAAAATTCAACTTCTTGCTAAGAATATGCATGCCTAGAATTTGACCGTGTTTTGAAAATAATCAAAAAGACTATGACTCACCGTGTTTTGAAATTTTGCTCGTGTTTCGAAATTAACTTCACACCTTGCAAAAATCTTTTTAGTGGACCCACCACCAGGTAGTCAATGTACGGAGACAAGTGAGAGTTTGGAAAGGTTCAACTTCCTTCTAAGAATATGCATGCCTAGAAATTTGACCGTGTTTTGAAAACAAACAAAGAGACTATGACTCACCCTGTTTTGAAATTTTGCCCATGTTTCGAAATTAACTTCACACTTTGCGATAATATTTTCACTGGACCCACCAGGCAGTCAATGTATCGAGAACAAGTGAGAGTTGTTTGGCAAGATTCAACTTCTTGCTAAGAATATGCATGCCTCAAAAGTTTGACCATTATTTGAAAACAATCAAAGAGACTATGACTCACCGTGTTTTGAAAGTTTGGCTGTGTTTTGAAATTACCTTCACACCTTGTGATAATCTGTTCAGTGGACCTACCAGGCAGTCAATGTATCGAGAACGAGTGAGAGTTTGGAATGATTCAACTTATTGCTAAGAATATGCATGCCTAGAAATTTGACCGTGTTTTGAAAACAATCAAAGTGTCTATGGCTCACCGTGTTTTGAAATTTTGCGTGTGTTTCGAAATTAACTTCACACCTTGCGAAAATCTGTTCACTGGACCCACCAGGCAGTCAATGTATCGATAACGAGTGAGAGTTTGGAATGATTCAACTTATTGCTAACAATATGCATGCCTAGAAATTTGACTGTGTTTTAAAAACAATCAGAGTGGCTATGGCTCACCGTGTTTTGAAATTGTGCATGCGTTTAGAAATTAACTTCACACCTTGCGAAAATCTGTTCAATGGACCCACCAGGCAGTGACTGTATCAAGAGCGAGTAAGAGTTTGGAATGATTCAACTTATTGCTAAGAATATGCATGCCTAGAAATTTAACCATGTTTTGAAAACAATAAAACAGGCTATGACTCATCGTGATTCGAAATTTTTGCTCTGTTTTGAAATTAACTTCATACCTTGCGAAAATATGTCCAGTGGACCCACCAAGCTGTCAATGTATCAAGAACGAGTGAGAGTTTGGCAAGATTCCACTTCTTCCTAAGAATATGCATGCCTAGAAATTTGACCGTGTTTTGAAAAAAAACAAAGAGACTATGACTCTCCATGTTTTGAAATTTTGGCGGTGTTTCGAAATTAACTTCACCCCTTTCGATAATCTTTTCAGAGGACCCACCAGGTAGTCAATGTATCGAGAACGAGTAAGAGTTGTTTGGCAAGATTCAACTTTTTGCTAAGAATATGCATGCCTCAAAAGATTGACCATGTTTTCAAAACAATCAAAGAGACTATGACTCACCATGTTTTGAAAGTTTGGCTGCGTTTCAAAATTAACTTCACACCTTGCGATAATCTGTTCAGTGGACCTACCAGGCAGTCAATGTATTGAGAGCGAGTGAGAGTTTGGAATGATTCAACTTATTGCTAAGAATATGCATGACTAGTAATTTGACCGTGATTTGAAAACAATCAAAGTGGCTATGGCTCACCACGTTTTGAAATTTTGTGTACATTTCGAAATTAACTCCACACCTTGCAAAAATCTGTTCAATGGACCCACCAGGCAGTCATTGTATCGAGAACGAGTGAGAGTTTGGAATGATTCAACTTATTGCTAAGAATATGCATGCCTAGAAATTTGACCATGTTTTCAAAACAATCAAAGAGGCTATGACTCACCGTGTTTCGAAATTTTGGCTATGTTTCGAAACTAATACCTTGCGAAAATATGTTCAGTGGACCCACCAGGAAGTCAATGTATCAAGAACGAGTGAGAGTTTGGCAAGATTCAACTTCTTGCTAAGAGTATGCATGCCTCGAAATTTGACCATGTTTTGAAAACAATTCTATAAAGCAAAACGGATTCATAAACAACCTCACAAATTTCAAATTATAAAAAGCAACACAAAGAGCCTCACAATTTTCAAAATATAAAATGAAAAGAGAGGAGAGAGGGAAAATCAATTTTCTATTTCTTGTGGGCAATCCATGAGCTTGAGGTGCACCTTAATGCTGATGTAGTCGTAGGTGCCTCGCCAGCGAGCATCGATGGGATCGACGCTAGCTAGGGCTATGATTCTGATGTTTGCATGTCTGTGGATTCTTCTGGCGTATATAGACTGATGTCTCATGCTTGCTTGATTTTGCAGGCGACGCAGCCTTTTTGACGTGTCGTGGTGACGACCAGGGGATAGGGAGAGCACGTGGCACGCTGGGCATAGTTGAGTTTTCAAATCAATTTGACATTAAATAATTTGAAATCAATGCCCCTGAAATGCTTGGAAGGAGATGATTTACGTGGACTATACAAAGATTATTTTTTATCCATGGACTTTGATATACTACTAATCCGTATTTCACTTATAATGATTGATATTGGTAATTAAAGAATACATGTGGGTTCCCAGGCTTCTTCCTTTCAGTATTAATTACCTGAATTCACGTGAGTAATTAACGTGGGTTTCTCTGTATTGGCACCCTTCTTTCCTCGAACGCATGTGGAAATTAAGGGGAGGAATAATTTCACCTTCCTCGGTAATACAAGAGGTTTTATTGCGTTGCAATGGAAGATGAAATGACAAGCGGAGTACTTATGCTAGTACTAGATCACAAACACTATTCCAATTTGCACTTGATAATACTAATATTCAATCTCCAAACATTATTATCGAAAGGAAGTAGAGGTGAAATTAAACAAAATTAATCCTAAGACTTCTTCGTCTTCTTGGACCTAGATCCTTCCGCTATCACCTTCGTGTTGGTGTCATCCTTCCGCTTCCCGTGACACCCCAGCTCTTGTCGTCTTCTTCGTCTTCAATCCTCCCGCCTTCTTCTCCTTCCTCTTCTCATTGCGGATGAAGGCGAGATCCAGTGCACTCTTCTTGGAGATGAAGTCGAGAAATGGCCTTAAATCTTCTGACCCTTGATCCTCCTGCTCGTGCTCCCTCTTCTTCTTGCCGATGGAGGATGGATCGAGAGAACTCCTCATAGATGAAAGACCAAGGATCCTCCTCCTCCTCCTCATTTCTCTCTACCGGCAGCGTCCCCTCCATCAGATGATGGTAAGTAGGGTCCTCGTCGAAAGAATTACCTTCCGGTGTGTCGGAATAGTACGACCCATCAATAGACTCTGCGCCATCACCATGGTAGGGACTGATATCCCCGTTCGCCCATGCGTTGGACTCGTCAATGGAGGTGCAATGATTGGAGAAGCTGCGCGGCATTTTTGTGTGTGTGGTGGCTTGGCCGGCCTAAAGGGAAAGGGAGAGATAGAGAGAGTACTTCGCTATGTGCATCGTGCCGTGATGGGAGAGGTGGTCGTTGTTGATGGCCCCTTAAAAAGGCTTGCTCGGGACATATAGGAGTTGCCTCGTGTCGTAGGAGCAGCCTGGCAGTTCCCTTCCATCGTTTTTTTATACTCCCTTAAATCGTTTTTTTACAAAAGTTCCCTTCCATCGTTGAAACATGATCGAACGGTTGGTACTCATTCGCCCCGAGAGCATCAGCAGCGACCATATTGCAAGTACCACCACATGTTGGGGAGGTTTTTGCACATAACAACAACCATAGACCTTTTTTGTGCAAAATACAGACATTTTCTGTAATTGTTGTACATAATACATAACCAATCATTGAATGTTTCTTATTTTTTTGGGAAACATTTCATAGTTAATTATATAATATAGTACGAAAATATAACTTTTATCTAAATTAATAATAGGCAAAGCTCAAAAAATAATTACAATTTTCATCCACATCCATAAAGTATCTGGTTTAGTTTTGGTTCTTGTAAGTTGTATCATTTAGAAACCAACCTATTAGTAGGTACATAATTCCCGACATGCTCTAGAGAAATAATATACAGATTCTATAATGATGGAAAGTGTTCTTTGAGGTTTATGCATAGCGTTCATTGTGCTAAAGACTATATCAATAGAATCTTCTAAATGTTAGAGTGGAAGGAAAATCCATCGGTAAGCAATGTTGGGATTTCCAATTTTCATCCAATGGTTAAAGTTCAAAGTTATTTGTATATTATATACTAGGTATGATAAGATAACTAAATGTATAACATGTCATTAGAATCTTTGTGGTTTTTGCATAGTGTTCAATGTTCTAAGGACTATCGATAGAATCTTCTACGTGCTAGAATGGAAAAAAAGATCCAAGAGTTAAAATTGTTGGGATTTGCCAGTCCTGATTCAATTTTCATTGTTCAAAGTTACTCGTACATTATATAGTGGCAAGATTTGCAAGAAGTCACACGCTACTTCCTACTAGTAAAAGACACGTGCCACACTAGTATATATTGTATAAAATATAACTTAATGAACATTAAGTTGTTATTAACCAATAGCATTTTTTAGAGAAAAAGGCATAAATTAAGTATATTAATAATAACTATCTACACATATTGAGAATACAACCTACTGTGCTATAAAAAAAATTGTGGGGAGGGGGGTGACATGATGGTTCTAGAACATGGTGGAATTTCTCTAGGTACTACTCCTTCAACACGAATCTAGCTGCTCTGAACCATTGGATCTAACAGACCAATAGTCAGGATTGGTGCTATGGATCTAATTCAAAACTGCTCCATTATAGTAGTAGAGATAATTCGAAAACATTGGCGATGATGCTATATGTGCATGACCGAATAACTTTCAGATAATCTCAAGGAAAAACAAGGACGCATGTATCAATGTGCACGAATGGACAATAAGAGTTGTGAGGATAGATTACTTGTGGGGCCTAGCAACCCCACATTTCTTCTTGTTTTTTAATGATGTTACCTCATGGGTGGCTTTGATGTCGTTGCTTAGGCACACTATATTATTCACGTTAGCAGAATAGTGGGTTCCCAAAAAATTCTTTTAAACATAAGGTTGAACACTCCTAGCCATAGTGATTAAAAATTTACCAATAAAGGGGGTTTATTTATTGGTGGCCGAGTGGTTGACACCACACATCATTGTCATGTACTTCCTATGTTCAGAAATATAAGACGTTTTAGCTTTGTGAATCGAATGTATCTAGATGTCATTTAGTGTATAGGTTCGTAGATGTTCGGATTGAACCTTTACATTAAAAGGGGTCTAGATACATTTATTTTACAAAGCTAAAACGTCTTATATTTCAGAACAGAGAGAGTAGACATGATTTTTGCTACGAAGGGCAAACACTAATGAATGCTTATAGGAGGGCTAGGAAATTGGAAATTGTGTTCCATTGATAAATCGTCGCACTCCTCTTCCTAGAGTCAGATTTAGCAATTCAATACATAAAGGTTGTTGGACATGCTCCAAAGCCCAATAATTTTTCGTTTTAAATAAGAAAAATAGTGATTAGATCGAATAATTAATTGCAGTCTACGTATGTTGTACTACTGTACTTCATAGAATATGCTATGTTTGCATGACCGAACAACTTTCGAAAAACCTGAAGGAAAACGTGCCCGCATTAATGATGTAAGGCTGGCAATGGGTAGGGTATGAGTAGGGTAGAACAATATCATACCCACTCCCGTTTAGTCAATGGGTAGAAAATTTTACGCATACCCGTACTCATGGGTATAAAACTTTACCCATGCCCGTACCCATGAAAAATATCGAAGTTCAGAAGCCACAGTATCATACTCTTCCCTAGGTTGATTGGCCCCATAGGTTGTAACTCTATAGGTAAGTTTTACTACTATGTCAGTTTAAATGGGTAGCGTATGGATCTATCTACTCGTGCCCGTACCGATGCCTTAACGGGTTAGGGTATGGGTATTACCCATCGGTATAAAAATGTGCCCATACCCTACCAACACAGGTACAGTACCTGCGAGCACTCGTGGGTAAAATTGTCATCCTTAGCACGAAGGGACAATAATATTTGTAAGAACAAAGTACTTGTGAGGCCTAGCAACTTTCACATTCTTTTCGATGAGAACACCGTCACTTATTACCTTATGAATGGTTTGATGTCGTCCCTCAGGCGCTAGCTTATTCACGTTAGCAAAATAGGTGGTTCCCATATTTCTGTTTAGAATAGAAGTATGAACACTGCCAACCATAGTGATTGAAAAGTTATCGATAAAGGGCGCTTTATTTTTTAAAGCTCAGGGCAGTTTATTATTACACTCGATTCCCCATACCACCGGCCTACCATTCTGCTATTATTAGTTGGACTATGGATAAGAAATTCACTCGAGTTGGTTGGGGCTTTAATCATAATTTCCGTGCTCACTACATGTCTTGGTGACAACATATTCATACGCATCATCGTTCATGAATAGATATAATACAGAAATATATCAATGCCATAGTATTTTAGTGCCTACCAAAGTAATACTTCAGTTTTCTCTCTTCTCAGTTTCTTAAAAAAGGGGTCTGACCTCTCTTTCTCAATTATTTTAAAAAACATAGTTTTGGAGAATACTTCAGTTTAAACCCCTATTATTTGTTGGAAGAAAACACTAAAAGGTATTCAATAGTTCTGTTTATTCAGAAATCAAATTTTTTTCTAAATTATTTAAAAATACTTTGATGCCAAACTCGTCCTTAATATCTGAACCGAGCCAATCTGGGCCATGGATGATCAATATTTAGATGCCAAATAGCCAAATGGGCCCTTAATTTCTAAACTGAGGCAGTATGGGCCATGGATGATCACCGATGTGCCTGTCGGCCTTTGATTCCAGGGAGTATGGCTTACCAATTTACTACTACTTGGACTATACATAAATCTGAATTTAGTCGAGCGGGAAAATCTCCCGCTATCCAATGTTTCAAACATCTTGGGATCCCCCTTCTACCCCTAGTGAAGTCGGCTCGTTGGGGCTTCAATCGTAATTTCCATGTTCAGTACCACTATACCCCTCCCCCTACCACCGAGCCCCCTCACCCACACACAATCCTCGCCCCTAGCTACGCTAGCCCTGCGGAAAAGCCTAGATCTACCTTCAGCACCTTAGATCTGATTCACCGTCGTCGCCGTGCACTGCACCAGATCTGCTTCACCGACCCACTCTCTTGGCGCACCGAACACATTCCCACCGCCAGGGATCTGCTTCTTCATCGTTGTCAATCAGCACTCGGAGGAACGCTTGTTCTGCTTCACCTTCGCCCACGAGCACCGCAACCACAACACCCTCGACAACCTCGACGTCACCACCCAGAATTCGCATCATGCCTAAACACCGTATTGACCGAGGTAACCGTATATCCTTGGAGTTTGGTAAGATAAACATGTAGCAGTTAACTGTATTTTGTATTGGTGCTACTTTTTGAGTAACTTACAATTACTATACTTGTTACCCTTATCTTCCTAAATAATTTTGTTGTAGTTAGGTTTAACCGTAAGGCATTCAAGTGCCATTTTGTATTTCATGGTGAAATATGAGTCAGCCAATGGTTAACACATTTGTTTCCATTATCTACTTTAGTAAGTGCCCATATGTGATGCGGTTATAATTTCTCTCTGGCTTGGTGTAGGCTATGGCACTAATTGTTATTTCTTGCGTAATGCTTTTGTCCTATGTATGCAGTACACGTTTACATTCATTATACTGCTTCCACTAAGATGTATGTTTCATTTGCTTCTGCTTACCCTACTATTCCTAACCGTTTAGTGTTGTTACGCAATGAACAGGTGTAGGTTACACTAGAAATCGTAGAATGAATGGCCCCTATAATCTCGTAAGTATCCATTGCTTTTGTATCACTTCATGCTAACATGTGTGAGACTAGAACCTTTTTGTGTTGACTATTCGTTGCACCATTATGCAGAGAACCCACACTAAATTATGGAGACCACTAGTCCAATTACTTGATGCAGCGGACATCATCGATGAACATACCTGTAACCAGATCAGCAACCCTGAGACTCTATATAGAGCTACTATAAGGATGCTCCCCTTTTTTAAGGTTTAAGTCCCTTGGTGCCATGCCATTAACTCCAGTTGAGTTGTTATTTTTGTTGGAGGCACTAGGGTGATTATAACAAGGCCAGAAATGCAACGGGGTCCAATATAAAGAACCGCCTACTTCAAATCTCACTCTGGTATCTACATGTGTATGGCTATTTTAATACAAGGCAGATGATAGTACACTTTGTCTTTGGGCAGTCAATCAAAAAATTTAAACATTCTAATTGTTCGACAGATTGTTTGACCATTTCTCTAAAAATGATTTGGCTATTCTATAAGAGGCACCCCTCTGCATGAGGTCCTTGTGTTGAGTGCTTACATTGCTATAACAGACCAAATAATCTTTTGAAAATCTTTGAGAATGAACATGGTAGTTTTGTTTCTTTGTATGATGTTGTAACTTCTTTTATCTTAGTTTCAGCCTTCATCAAGTAGAACAGTCATTTCACAGGGCAGAAGTGAAAGTTGCACACTATCTCATCCCTCTATGAAGTCAACTGTTCCAGTTATTCTAGAAGAAAGAGATGTATGTTGCCCTGCCATTACTAATTCCTTTCTTCCTTTTAGGAAAAGGACTTATTTGAATTTCGTTGGTTTTTGTTTTCCTTGGTAATTATGTTATATGACGTTTCTTTTTGTTTTAGGTTGCAAATATAAATATGAAGGCAGAACAGAAAACAACTACCTCAAGTGTAGATCTCTTTGGATAGAGCAGCAGTGACGGTGCGTATTGCTCACGTAGGTACACAATCTCGACTGCTCCGTACATTCCAGCAGAAAGAGTTTTTGGTGCTGCACTCCAAGATGCACTTGATGTAGTTGGACAGGAAGCCAACATAATAGATGCAGTAGTCTCCATAACAAGGAAGGAGTTATCTGAGTTGAAAAACAGGCATGTTTTGACAGAGAATCTACTTAATAATATCATCAATAAGTCTTGTGGTAATCCCGCTGTTACATGTGAGGCGGCACGAGCTCCCTAACAAGAACATTTTTTAAACTGAGATTATATTGTTTATCAGCTATGTTATACTCCGATGATGCTTTACGAGCTACAAAAATTTTTAGGACTGTAGTAATTTACTAATTTTCCAGTTATCAGTTTTTTCTAGAGTTACAAAATTTAATTAGCATTTTAGAGAACTTGTGTTCTTTGTTTATCCATGTTTATGTCCTGGCAATGGATCTAAGTTAGATAGGCTTAAACTGTAGCAGGCCCACAATGTTTTATCAGGCCTTAATGGGCCACAAAGGCCTACACTGAGTCCATTATATGTAGAATCTGACTGCAAAAGAATAGAACAGTGAAAGGCCAGAATAGTGAAAGGACGGAACAGTGAAAGGTCAGAACAGTAACAGGCCGGAAACAGTAACAAGGCTGGAATAGTGAAAGGCCAGAACAGTGAAAGGCCAGAATCTTCAGCCCGTTAATGGGACTGAATAGTAGAAGGCTGGAATAGTGAATGTCTAGAATAGTAAAGGGCTGTAACTCTAGAGGGTCGTAACAGCCCACGATGGGTTCGAGAAAAGCGATAGGCCGACAGAAGGCCTTAACAGTAATGGACAGACTTGGCCTAGGCTGAAAATGGGTCGTACAGTATTGGACCAAGGTGGGCCTTCTGTAGGCTGAAACAGTGTCGGGCCTGAAAGTTCATGGGTCACGGATGTCTGCACTAGTGGGCCAATTTCAGACAGTGTTGTACGAAACAGTAATGGGCCTTCTTCTGATTGGGCTTTCCTCATGGGCCGGCCCACTTAATATTTCTGCCACGGTTATTCTGACCGTTAATGGCGGTAACTAGGTGTTAACGGTGTTCGCCACGTGGCATCTGGCATGACGTCAGCAGTCAACGGGGCTGGCGAACAGATCTACGATGGAACGAGTTTTCGTTGCTGAAGGGTGCGATCCGCCACGATCGGAAAAAAACCATGGTAGATTCTTTTGTGACGGGGCTTTTACCATGATGGGCATCTATCGTAGAAGACTTTTTAGCCACGAAAAACAGGCCTTCAACCACTAAAATCGACCGTTGTAAAAGCCAACTTTTCTTGTAGTGACTAGTGGTGGTTTAGGAAAAGAACACACATGCAATGATACTAGTGCTGGTTTAGGAAAAGAACACACATGCAAACGACTCTGGTGGATCCATGTGGTTTATGGAAAGAACACACATGCAATGAATCTAGTGGTGGTTTATGAAAAGAACACACATGCAATGACTCTAGTCGTGGTTCCATGTGGTTTATCAAAAGAATAAACATGCAATGACTCTAGTTGTGGTTTATGAAAATTACAAACATGCAATGACTCTAGTGGTGGTTTAGGAAAAGAACACATATGCAATGACACTAGTGTTGGTTTAGGAAAAGAACACACATGCAAAGACACTAGTGGTGGTTTAGGAAAAGAACACACATGCAAATGACTCTGGTGGATCCATGTGGTTTATGGAAAGAACACACATCCAATGAATGTACTTGTGGTTTATGAAAAGAACACACATGCAATGACTCTGGTTGTGGTTCCATGTGGTTTATGAAAAGAACAAACATGCAATGACTCTAGTCGTGGTTTATGAAAAGTACATACATGCAATGACTCTAGTGGTGGTTTAGGAAAATAACACACATACAATGACACTGGTGGATCCATGTGGTTTAGTAAAATAACACACATGCAATAACACTAGTGGTGGTTTACGAAAAGAACCCACATGCAATGTCTCTAGTTGTGGTTTAGGAAAAGAACAAACATGCAATGACTCTAGTGGTGGTTTATGAAAAGGACACACATGCATTAACACTGGTGGATCCATGTTGTTTAGTAAAATAACACACATGCAATGACACTAGTGGTGGTTTAGGAAAATAACACACATGCAAAGACATGCAATGACACTAGTGGATCCATGTGGTTTATGAAAGGAACACACATGCAATGACACTGGTTGTGGTTAATGAAAAGAACACACATGCAAATGACTATGGTGGATCCATGTGGTTTATGGAAAGAACACACATGCAATGACACTGGTGGTGGTTTATGAAAGGAACACACATGTTGGGTTCGCAGCATAGAAAACAAAAAAAATCCTACGATGAGAACTATTCTACGCCTAGATCTATCTACTAGATACAAGCAACAGGTGGATATACATCCAAAGAGAACATACCCTCGAAGACCGACAAAGTGTAACGAGATTGAACTCGTGGATGAAGTAGACGAACGCTTGCCGATCTCAAGATCGTGTGGAAGTCCTAGAGCCACAAATCAGTGGTGCATCCGTCCTCGCACACACATTCAGGCCACCGGACAACCTCCACCTCCTTGCCCCAGCGAAGAAGCGGAAGCAACAACTCCTTCTAGATGAAATGCCACCGGGAACATGTATCTCGCTAATCCGAGATCATGGGGAACAATTCTAGAGGGGGAGAGAGATCCTTCATGAGGAGCTGTGAGTGAAGGAGTGAGAGGGGGGCTTAATATAGCAGAGGGGGAAGCCCCTCCCCATGGCCGACACACCATGGGGGGTGCCCCCACCTCTTCCTCATTCATGTGGAGGGAGCTCCACTCACATAAATTGCCCCCCATTTTCTCCACTCAAAAATCCAACTCATATGTATTAAATTTCCACCAAATTTAATACAACTCTCATTTAATAAAACTCTTTTATTTATTTCATTCAGAATTTTGTTAATTACTTTAATTAACAAACATTCACATAAAACCCCCTGCAATATTTCAATATCACATGCAGAACCAATTTCAGCAATTTCACCCGAAACAATTCCGGTGTCTAATAGGTTGTAAATGTATCTATAATTTTTGATGTTCCATGCTTGTTTTATATCTACTTTCTTATGTTTTGTCCACACTTTAGAGTATTTTTACACATTTTCTGGAACTAACCTATTAACAAGTTGCCACAGTGCCAATTGCATGTTTTCTGCTGTTTTTGGTTTCAGAAAATCTAGTAAGGAAATATTCTCGGAATTGGACCGGACAAAAGCCAAAGTCAATATTTTACCCGAAGCAACACGGAGTCCGGAGGGGATACGGAGAGGGGAACTAGGGCGGCCACACCCTAGGGTGGCGTGGCCAGCCCTAGGCGCGCCGCCACCTGGTGTGGGCCCCCTGTTACTCCACCGACCTTGCCCCTTCGCCTATAAAATCCTCTCGAGACGAAAACCCTAATCACCCGATCAAAATTCCACAAAATTGTCTATAGCCGCTGCCATCTCCATCCCTAGATCAGGAGGGATCAGAAGCTCTTCTCGGCACCCTGTCGGAGGGGAGAGATCACCCTGGAGGCCTTCTTCATCATGATGACTGCCTCCGGTGTGATGCGTGAGTAGTTCATCCCTGGACTATGGGTCCATGTAGTAGCTAGATGGTTGGTTCTTCTCCTTTGTGCTACCATGTTTAGATCTTGTGAGCTCCATTCATGATCAAGATCATCTATTTGTAATCTTACATGTTATGTTTGTGGGGATCCGATGGATATTGAGATGCTATTTCAGATTGATTATTGATTCTATCATGTCTATGTTATTTGTGATCTTGCATGCTTTCCGTTGTTAGTAGCTATCTTGGCTGAGTAGATGCTAGCAACTCCAAGAGGGAGTATTTATGCTCGATAGTGGGTTCATGCCTCTAGTAATCTGGGGAAGTGATAGAAATCTGTAAGGTACTAGATGTGATGTTGCTACTAGGGAGAAAAAAACAATCCTTTGTTCATGGAGCAATCGTATTGTTTACTTTACACACTTTGCTTAATGAAATTATCTGTTGCTTGCAACTTAATACTGGAGGGGGTTTGGATGATAACCTGAAGGTGGATTATTAGTCATAGATGCAGTTGGATTATGGTCTATGTATAATGTTGTAATGCCCAATCAAATCTCGTAGGAGTCAAGATGATGAGTATATGCATGTATGCTTTCTCGGTGTCTGTCAATTGCCCCGCTGTAATTTGTTCACCCAACATGTCATCTATCTTAAGGAGAATCACCTCTAGTCCCCGGTCCATTCTTTTACCGTCAATCTACAATCTATTTACTATTTTACTATTTACTTTCTGCAAGCAATTACTATCTTCCAAACAATATGTTTAATCCTTTGTTTTTAGCAAAACCGGTGAGATTGACAACCTCACTATAAGTTGGTGGCAAAGTTTTATGGTTGTGTTATGCAGGATTCCAAGTTGGAAACAACACCTTGGAGGTGTTTCTCTGCTCCTACTGGTTCAATAACCTTGGTTTCATAACTGAGGAAAAACTTGTTGTTGTGCTCATCATACCTTCCTCTTGGGGTTCCCCAACAAGCTCGATATATTTTGAGCCATCAGTGTCTATTGAAATAATTCCAGCGCTTTGCAATTGTTTTGTCTAGAACATATTTTCTCCAAATGCTGTTGGCAACCCTTAAGTGTGTCACCCTATGGTTTATGAATAATGCAGACATGATCGAGACCCCTCTCAGATCAATAATCAAAAGTGGGACCTGGAGATCCATACTGACTCCCACGCATTCAATGATGACTTATGTGATCGTGAGAACCTTTAACGATAGCAACTAAATACCTTTGTCTCACGATATATTACATGTCCGAGATTCGATCATCAGTATCTCAATACCTAGTTTGATCTTGTTACCAACATGCACTCTTTTCTTGTTCCCGTGATATAACATTCTAGTGATCACATCACTTGCTTGCAAGCTATCTTAATGTGATATCACCGAGAGGGCCCAGAGTATATCTATTCATCATCGGGGTTGACAAATTCCACTCTTGATCCATTAACCTCAACATAACACCTTCGGAGTATCTGAACCCACCTTTATAGTCACCCTTTTACCGTGTGACGTTTGATGTTATCAAGTCACTCTTCCGGTGTTAGCAATTAACATGATCTCATGGTATAAGGACTAATATTACTTTGTATGATGTTATAGCAATATAAACATAATGACTTTGATCGTAATGCTATAATTCGGATGAATGTTCATCACATCATTTCACAAATGTTGTGACCTTGTTATTAACAACATCCAATGTCCATGATCAGGAAACCTTGAACATCTTGTTAATCAACGAGCTAGTCTATAAGAGAGGCATAACTAGGAACCTTTTATTTGTTTATTAAACACACATGTATTGACGTTTCCAATCAATACAATTATAGCATGCCAAATAAACATCTATCATATAAAAGGAATACATAATAACAACTTTATTATTGCCTCTCAGGGCATATCTCCTTCAGTCTCCCACTTGATCTAGAGACAATAATCTAGTTTACAAAGTGATAAATCTAACACCCATGGAGTTCTGGTGTTGATCATGTTTTTCCCTAGGGAGAACTTTAGTCAACGGATCTGCTACATTTAGGTCCGTGTGTACTTTACAAATCTTTATATCTCCATCCTTGACATGCTCGCGGATGGAGTGAAACCGGCGCTTAATATGCTTGGAATTCTTATGAGACCTTGGTTCCTTGGCGTTGGCTATGGCTCCATTGTTGTCACAATAGATCACCATTGGGTTCAATGCACTAGGAACCACACCTAGTTCTGTTATGAACTCCTTCATCCAAACCGCTTCCTGTGCCGCTTCTGAAGCAGCAACATATGCCGCCTCCGTTGTTGATCCAGCCACCACAGGTTGTTTGGAACTCCTCCAACTAACTACTGCTCCGTTCAAGAGAAATACATAGCCGGATTGAGACTTAGAGTCATCCGGATCAGTTTCAAAGCTAGCATCAACATAACACTTAGCGACCAGCTCTTCTTCACCTCCGTATACAAGAAACATATCCTTAGTTCTTCTTAAGTACTTAAGGATATTCTTGACCGCTATCTAGTGTTCCGAACCTGGATCAGATTGGTACCTACTAGTCAAACTAATACATGTGCCACATCCGGTCTTGTACATAGCATGGCATACATTATAGAGCCTATGGCTGAGGCATAGGGGATCTTAGCCATTATCTCTCTTTCTTCCGCCGTAGCCGGAATTTGAGTCTTACTCAATGTCTTTCCTTGCAACATAGGTAAGAACCCCTTCTTACTTCCATCCATATTAAACTTCTTTAATATCTTATCAAGGTATGTAATTTGCGATAACCCAATTAGGCGCCTTGATCTATCTATATAGATTTTAATGCCTAATATATATGAAGCTTCACCAAGGTCCTTCATCGAAAATTTGTTGTTTAGATAACTTTTAACACTTTTTAAAAGATCTATATCATTTCCAATCAATAACATATCATCCACATATAATATCAGAAATGCCACATTGCTCCCACTCACTTTCTTGTAAATACAATCCTCTACATAAGTTTGGACAAATCCAAACTCTTTGATTACCTCATCAAAGTGGAGATTCCAACTCCGGGATGCTTGCTTCAGTCCATAGATGGATCACTGAAGCTTGCATACCTTATCAACATACTTAGGATCAACAAAACCCTTAGGTTGTATCATATACAACTCTTCTTCAATATTACCCTTGAGGAACGCAGTTTTGACATTCATCTGCCATATTTCATAATCGAAATATGCAGCAACTGCTAACATAATCCTAACCGACTTTAGCATCGCTACAGGAGAGAATGTCTCATCGTAGTCAACTCCTTGAATTTGTTGAAACCCTTTTGCGACTAGTCGAGCTTTATAGATGGTCACATTACCATCAGCATCAGTTTTCTTTTGAAAATCCATTTATTCTCAACGGCCTTTCGATCGTGAGGTAAGTCTACCAAGGTCCAAACCTGGTTTTTGTACATGGATTCCATCTCAGATTTCATGGCTTCTAGCCATTTGTTGGAATCCGGGCTCATCATCGCTTCTTCGTACGTCGCAGGGTCATCTATTTCATCAATCATGAAATTTATAACAGGATTTCCGTATAGTTCAGGACCTGCATGTGTCCTGCTTGACCTACAAGGTTTGGTAGTGTCCTCTTTTGGAGTTTCATGATCATTATCATTAGCTCTCTCTCCATCAGGTGAAGTCAACTCCGAAACAATTTCCGGTGCTGCACCACTCGCCATTTCATGAAGAGAAGGTTCAATAACCTCTTTGAGTTCTACCTTTCGACTACTCATACCTTTCGTGAGAAACTCCTTCTAAAGAAATAATCCATTCTTGGCAACAAAAACCTTGCACTCGGATCTATGATAGAAGGTATACCCAATCGTTTCTTTAGGGTATCCTATGATGACGCATTTTTCCACTTTGGGTTCGAGTTTATCCGGCTGAAGTTTCTTCACATAAACATCACATCCCCAAACTTTAAGAAATGACAACTTAGGTTTGTTTCCAAACCATAATTCAAACGGTGTCGTTTCAACAGATTTAGATGGTGCCCGATTTAAAGTGAATGCAGCGGTTTCCATTGCATAACCCCAAAATGACAGTGGCAAGTCAGTCAAAGACATCATAGATCGAACCATATCCAATAAAGTACGATTACGACGTTCCGACACACCATTACGTTGTGGTGTTCCGGCAGGTGTGAGTTGTGAAACTATTCCGCAGTCTTTCATATGTGCGCTAAACTCGTAACTAAGATACTCTCCTCCATGGTCGGACCGCAGAAATTTGATCTTTTTGTTACGATGATTTTCCACTTCATTCTGAAATTCTTTGAACTTTTCAAAGGTTTCAGACTAATGTTTCATCAAATATATATACCCGTATCTTCTCAAATCATCCGTGAAAGTAACAAAATAACGATATCCACCTCGCGCTGACACACTCATTGGTCCACATACAACAGTATGTATGATTTCCAATAAATTTGTGCCTGTTCTATTGAACCGGAAAACGGCGTTCTAGTCATCTTGCCTATAAGGTATGGCTCACATGTATCAAATGATTCAAAATCAAGTAATTCCAAAAGTCCATCAGAATGGAGTTTCTTCATGCGTTTAACGCCAATATGACCTAGACGGCAGTGCCACATATATGCAGATATATCATTATCAAGTTTAATCCTTTTAGCATCAAAATTATGAATATGCGTAATACTACTATCGAGATACAACAGAAATAAACCATTCATCACAGGTGCATGACCATAAAAGATATCATTCATATAAATCGAACAACCATTGTTTTCTGATTTAAAGGAATAACCACTTCGCATCAAACACGATCCGGATACAATGTTCATGCTCAGTGCAGGCACCAAATAACAATTATTTAGATTTATCAATAATCCCGACAACATATGGAGAGGTAGCATTCCGATGGCGATCACATCAACTCTTGATCCATTGACGACATGCATCATGACCTCATCCCTTGCTAGTTGTCGCTTGTTCCGCAGCCCCTGAATCGAGTTACATATATTAGCAACCGATCCCGTATCAAATACCCAGGTGCTACTGCGAGTACTAGTCAAGTACATATCAATAACATGTATAACACATATACCTTTGTTCGACTTGCCGACCTTCTTGTCCGCCAAATACTTGGGGCAGTTGTGCTTCCAATGGCCAGTCCCCTTGCAATAGTAGCACTCGGTATCAGACTTAGGGACAGCTCGGGATTTCTTTTCAGGTGCGGCAATAGATTTTATGCCCTTCTTTCCCTTCTGTTTGCCCTTCTTGTCTTTCTTAAAACTGGTGGTCTTATTGATCATAAACATTCTTTTCCTCTTTAGGGGCATCAAAAGTTGGTGGGAGGCCTGGCGGCGCTTCTAGCACATATTGCTTTTGTGCAGCAGAGAGGAGAATCCTCAAATTCATTGTCCAGTTGGTAAAGTTGCTACCATTTGCTACAAGTTTCTCTTTCTCCATAAACATATTGAAATTAAAAGCACGTGGTGCCATCTACAATAGAATTTGTATAGTTTATTTAGACTAAGTTTATGATAGATTGAGTTCAACTAATCCAAATTACGAATGAACTCCCACTCAAAAACAACATCCCTCATGTCTTTTTGGTGATTACATGAACCAAATCCACTACACCAAGTCCGATCATCACGTGAGTCGGCGTAGCTTCAAAGGCGAGCATCTATATGGGCATCATATCAACTATATGCCTTATGCTTAACCTTTCGTTCCATGATCCGAGGCCATGTCTGTACATCCTAGGCTTGCCAAGTAAGAACCTTAGCACTCGCGTGTGTAAAACTGTCTTATACCCGTTGTATGAAAGCATAGTCGAGTACACCCGATCATCACGTGATGTCTCGAAACATGATCCATAGAACGGTGCATACTTAAGGAAGAACACATTTTTTCTTGATATTTAAATTAGGGATCATCTTATAATGCTACTAAAATTCCAAACAAGCAATATAAGATGAAAACATCATATGTGTAGAGTGAAATGACATGGTTTTTGCACTTGATCACTATCATGTGCATCGTGGTATGATCTTTATCATTCCTTTGTGTGTAAGGCCAGGGTCTATGGAACTTACACGTTAGGTGTGTTGTAACAGTATCAACTATACATCAACTTACAACATACCATATCATGACACTAGCTAGCAACTATCTAAACTAGACGCTTCTAATTTATCAATTGCAAGTTTTACGTGGCTTAGGGCTTTCGAAGATAGAACTGGTCTTACCTACAAAAATGGAACCACAACGATGATAACCAAATTATTAGCAACTCGTTGTAAATCAGATATTGACTATAGTAGGAGAGACAGAAACCCGCTAGCCACTTATGCAAAACTAGTTGCATGTCAAGCGTGGAACAGGTCTCATGTGCGAGGACATGTAAAGTTAGTACGGGTCGCTTCATCCCACTATGCCACCAATATCCAAAATACATATAAGATATAATAACATGATCATCATCGCCCACATACTCATATGTGTACTACCCGTGCAAAGAATCTATGCATAGATCAGGCTCTGATACCACTGTTGGGTTCGCAACATAGAAAACAAAAAAATTCCTACGATGAGAACTATTCTATGCCAAGATCTATCTACTAGATACAAGCAACAGGTGGATATACATCCAAAGAGAACATACCCTCGAAGACTGACAAAGTGTAACGAGATTGAACTCATGGATGAAGTAGACAAACGCTTGCCGATCTCAAGATCGTGTGGAAGTCCTAGTGCCTCAAATCAGTAGCGCATCCGTCCTCACACACATGTTTAGGCCACCGGACAACCTCCACCTCCTCGCTCCAGCGAAGCAGCGGAAGCAGCAACTCCTTCCAGGCGAAATGCCACCGGGAACATGTATCTCTCTTATCCGAGACCATGGGGAATAATTTTAGAGGGGGAGAAAGATCCTTCACGAGGAGGTCTGAGTGAGAAGGAGTGAGAGGGGGCTTTATATAGGAGAAGGGGGCAGCCCCTTCCCATGGCCAGTGCACCATGGGGGCGCCCCCACCTCTCCCTCATTCATGTGGAGGGAGCTCCACTCACATAAATTGCCCCTCCATTTTCTCCACTCAAAAATCCCACTCATATGTATTAAATTTCCACCAAATTTAATACAACTCTCATTTAATAAAACTCTTTTATTTATTTTATTCAGAATTTTTTTAATTACTTTAATTAACAAACATTCACATAAAACCCCCTGCAATATTTCAATATCACATGCATAACCAATTTTAGCAATTTCTTCTGAAACAATTTCGGTGTCTATTGAAATAATTCCAGTGCTTTGTAATTCTTTCGTCTAGAACATATTTGCTCCAAATGGTGTTGGCAACCCTTAAGTGTGTCACCCTATGGTTTGTGAATAATGCAGACGTGATCGAGACCCCTCTCAGATCAATAATCAGACGCGAGACCTAGAGATCCATACTGACTCACACACATTCAACGATGCCTTTTGTGATCGTGAGAACCTTTAATGATGACAACTAAATCCCTTTTTCTTGTGATATATTACATGTCCAAGATTCGATCATCAGTATCTTAATACCTAGTTTGATCTTGTTACCGACATGCACTCTTTTCTCGTTCCTGTGATATAACATTCTAGTGATCACATCACTTGCTTGCAAGCTATCTTAATGTGATATCACCGAGAGGGCCTAGAGTATATCTATATGTCATCGGGATTCACAAATTCCACTCTTGATCCATGAGGCTCAACATAACACCTTTAGAGTATCTGAACCCACCTTTATAGTCACCCTTTTACGGTGTGATGTTTGATGTTATCAAGTCACTCTCCCGATGTTAGCAATTAACCTGATATCATGGTCTAAGGACTAAGATTACTACGTATGATGTTATAGCAATATAAACATAATGACTTTGATCGTAATGCTATACTTCGGATGAATGTTCATCACATCATTTCACAAATGCTGTGACCTCGTTATTAACAACATCCAATGTCCATGATCAGGAAACCTTGATCATCTTGTCAATCAACGAGCTAGTCTATAAGAGAGGCATAACTAGGAACCTTTTATTTGTTTATTAAACACACATGTATTGACGTTTCCAATCAATGCAATTATAGCATGAAAAATAAACATCTATCATATAAAGGAATACATAATAACAACTTTATTCTTGCCTCTCAGGGCATATTTCCTTCAACACATGCAATGACTCTAGTTGTGGTTCCATGTGGTTTATGAAAAGAACAAACATTCAATTACTATAGTTGTGGTTTCTGAAAAGAACACACATGCAATGACTCTAGTGGAACCAAGTGGTTTATGAAAAGAACAGACATGCAGTGACACTAGTGGTGGTTTAGGAAAGGAACACACATGCAATGACACTAGTGGTGATTTAGGAAAATAACACACATGCAAATGACTCTGGTGGATCCATGTGATTTATGGAAACAACACACATACAATGAATATAGTGGTGGTTTATGAAAAGAACACACATGCAATGACTCTAGTTGTGGTTCCATGTGGTTTATCAAAAGAACAAACATGCAATTACTCTAGTTGGGGTTTATGAAAATTACACACATGAAATGAATCCGGTGGTGGTTTAGTAAAAGAACACACATGCAATGACACTAGTGGTGGTTTAGGAACAGAACACACATGC
This sequence comes from Avena sativa, assembly GCA_916181665.1. Classification (NCBI taxonomy): domain Eukaryota; kingdom Viridiplantae; phylum Streptophyta; class Magnoliopsida; order Poales; family Poaceae; genus Avena; species Avena sativa. The sequence goes on from OV702289.1 coordinate 329,556,073, forward strand.
AAAGACACTAGTGGTGGTTTAGGAAAAGAATACACATGCAAATGGCTCTGGTGGATCGATGTGGTTTATGGAAAGAACACACATGCAATGAATCTAGTGGTGGTTTATGAAAAGAACACACATGCAATGACTAATTGTGGTTCCATGTGGTTTATGAAAAGAACAAACATGTAATGAGTCTAGTTGTGGTTTATGAAAAGTACATACATGTAATGACACTAGTTGTGGTTTATGAAAAGTACACACATGCAACGTCTCTAGTTGTGGTTTAGTAAAAGAACAAACATGCAATGACTCTAGTGGTGGTTTAGGAAAAGAACAGACATGCACTGACACTGGTGGATCCATCTGGCTTAGTAAAATATCACACATGCAATCACACTAGTGGTGGTTTAGGAAAAGAACACATATGCAAAGACATGCAATGACACTGGTGGATCCATGTGGTTTAGGAAAGGAACACACATGCAATGACACTAGTGGTGGTTAATGAAAAGAACACACATGCAAATGACTCTAGTGGTGGGTTATGAAAAGAACACACATGCAATAACTTTAGTTGTGGTTCCATCTGGTTTATGAAAAGAACAAACATGCAATGACTATAGTTGTGCTTTATGAAAAGAACACACATGCAATGACTCTGGTGGATCCAAGTTCTTTATGAAAAGAACACACATGCAATGACTCTGGTGGATCTATGTGTTTTATGGAAATAACACACATGCAATGAATCTAGTGGTGGTTTATGAATAGAACATACATGCAATGACACTAGTGGATCCATGTGGTTTATGAAAAGAACAGACATGCAATGACTCTAGTTATGGTTTATGAAAAGAAAACACATGCAATGACACTGGTGGATCCATGTGGTTTAGTAAAACAACACACATGCAATGACACTAGTGGATCCATGTGGTTTAGGAAAAGAACACACATGCAAATGACATTGGTGGATCCATGTGGTTTAGTAAAATAACACACATGCAATGACTCTAGTTGTGGTTTAGTAGAAGGACAAACATGCAATGACACCGGTGGTGGTTTAGGAAAACAACACACATGTAATGGACACCGGTGGATCCATGTGGTTTAGTACGAAACATGCTTTTTCCATTTTTTAAAGGAACACACATGCCTACTCTTTCCATTGTCTATTTGAATCCCTTATTCTATCTTGCCCTTAGTTTTTTGATAATACTCAGTTTTGCCCTCTCTGTCGGTCACAAATCTCACAATAGCCCATACGTGTGCTCACTCTGGCTGCTACGCCGTGATTGGTAGACATAGATGTCACGCAGATCATGCCCACCAACCGTTGATCCTTTGTGATCCAACGGGCAGGATAACCCCTCCCTCCTCCACAGTTTTTTTGCAGGGTCCATCCGTGCCACCTCTCGATCCGTGCCACCGACACTTTACCTCCATAAACAAGTTAAAAACCATCTAAAAAATAAATAAAATAAATAATCATATTTCAAAGAAGTTGTTGTCTTCATCTTCCGGATCATCGTCATCTTTGTCAACATCATGGTCCTCACCCTCGCCATCTCCGCCGTCTGTGTCCTCCTCTGATGACTCGACATTTCCCCCCTTCTTCATATAAGTGCGCTATCTCCTCGCCAGAGTCCTCCTCCTCCTCTTCATAGTCTCATGGGTCCACGTCACTCTCCTCCGCTTCTGCCTCTAACTGATCTATGAACGCCTCCTCGTTGGCCGAGTCGGACTCTCATTCCTCTTATTGTCTGTACCCTCTGGTGTAACACGTACCCCTGTCCTGGCTGCTGCTTTGCGCTCGTCCGTCACTGCAGGTACCCCATGCTCCTCCTGTATGGCCGGTATGAGCTTCGACATCACGGTGTCCTCGAGTGTCGATGTCGATGGATCCTGGCACGGTCGAATAGGATGTGCTGCCTCGGTAGGAGACTCACGAGCGCGAACGATGCCGCGAAGATTAGGGGACGCAGGACGGTAAGTGTCCGGCTTGGATCTGCCATTGCCACAGCGAGGGGCCATCGTGCCCGAGGAAGTTGTTCGGAATGAGTGATGGCAGGTACATAGAGTTGGGTGACGATCTGATCAAGGGTACTAAACATAACTTGATCATTAAAATAATGTAATATCTCGCGTACTAAACGTAATTTGATCACAACAAAAGTGGCACATTGTATTCTATAATCTAGACTCGTAAATATTACGTGCATGCTTGTCGACGTGGAGTTCAACGTGTGTCCAATCGACATGTAGTTCGACGTGCCAACGTGATCGTGCAATAGTTGCACGCGTCATTGACCCATCAACACGTGACACACGCACGCGGGATGTGCACGCCAATGCCCGTGATTACCACCCTGCCCCACTCATTTTTTAAGGGTAAGATCGCACTCCTTGTATTATATACTGGATTTTAGGTGGCGCCGAAGACCATTGAACTGTCCATCGTAATAAAGACAAGTCCCATCAATTCCCTATCCCTGGCTTCTTTGAGAAGGTAAACCATACACGGTGGTCTTGTATAATAGTAGTAGTGCTACTGGACCACGGAATGTACTCTTTGACTCTTCTCCCACACTAATCACTATCTTCTTCCTCCTACTGCCACCTTCCTCCCCCTACAAGCCATGGCTCCCATGAGGAGAGGCCGGTCGACCATCCTCATGGAGAAATAGGAGAGAGCTTTCCGCCAAGCAGTTCTTTCTCTACCAGCCCCTCAAGCCCCCTTTCACTGAGGCCCAATCTCCCCCGACAATGGCACCGAATGTTCTAGCAGGCGAGGGCTTGTCCCGGTACGGTCTTCTTGTTCTACTTCTTCTCCATCTTCTTCTCCATCATGATCTTATTCTGCTTCTTGTTTTTTTTCTTCTTATTCTTGCTCTTCCTCTTCTACGTATTACAGGTCGGCCGTGGAGTCAGAATCCACCACGACGGAGGCGTTGCAGGACCCGTTCGGTCCTGTTCCACGTCTCAGCGAGGTAACAAATCTCCACACTATTATTTCTCTGAGTTGTAATGTGGATTTCTTAGATCGTGTCCGCCCCGCATTGGGTTTTTTTGCGAGTTGTATTAGTTTTCATGATTATGACTGAATCTCTTGGTATTTCCTTAATACCGATGTTCATAGATTCAATGGGGATTTTGTGATTAGGATTAGTTTATCGTGATTATGACTGGATCGCTAGGTCCATTTTTAATACCGTTGTCCATAGATTCAATGGGTTCTTTTTTATATGTATTAGTATTCACCTGGAACCTGGAGTGTAATTATAGAATTTCTATTTCAATCAACATGAACGATGCAGCGATCGAAGTCTGAGTACCATGACAAGGTGGCCGCGATCAGTGCCAAGTTTGACAACCAACAAGAGCTTGCACGCTCCCTCACCTAAGCTAATGAGAGCCTACTCAAGCGATTATCTTTGTAGAAGGAGATCTCGCTAGATTTTGCACGTGACATCGTGAGGCTACAAAAAGTGCTCGACCGTAACTTGAATAGGCAAGAACAGGCCATCAAGATAATGAACAAGCTCATGGAAGAGAAGAAGAATCTCGAGAAAAGGTGCACCCTCCTGTAGGACAAAGTCACCAAGGCACTCAGAGGACGCGTCGAGGAAACCAAGGCTGCCATCTGAGCCTACCATGATAGGAACCGTTGATTGGATGAAGTGAAAGAGATGAAGGAGGACATGAGTAGAGGGATCACCATACTCGAGGGTGTTCGAAAAGAGAACGAGGAGCTAAGGGCTTGTCTGGAGGCGTATCAGAGCAATATCCAAGTCTGATTCCTGTTAGAGGGGGCACGAATATCAGTTCGTGCTCCACCCTTTTTGTAATATTTAGGGTTGAGGGAGTAATGCCCAAGTCTAATTCCCATTATAGGGTGCAAGAAGAGAGAATCCTAGGGCAACTCCTTATCTATCTGGACATGTGTAGGTGTTCATGTTCATGAATGGACACCATGAGCTCTTTCCATTCTGTATCTGGACATGGGTTTCTGCATTATGAGTTTGCCACTTTTGGTGACATGGGAAAAACCCACAACACACTAAACTGCAGATAAACCTTATTTGTCTTTGAAATTGAAATTATGACAGTGCCACTACTCGATTCATAAAATGTTGATTAGTCCTAGATTGCTTCTTTCTTCAAATTATGTCAGTGCCACTAGTTGATTCAATTAATTATGGAAACTAACCACCTTGTCCTAGTGAACTGAACAAACCATATTATATATTTTTTGCCGGAAAAGAGGAGAAAGCTCAACCAGGACCTGGCGACCTGGCTAAATGACAAGATAGCCATCCTAAGGGAGAAGCAGAATTCCCAGAAGCTACCTTTGACCACCTATGCGCTGAAGTCACGGTCGTTTCTGACAAGTGCCAGAAACTGAAGGAGGTAAACGCCGGCTAGGAGAAACTTCACAGGGAAGGTCGCACCTCGGCTAGTAAGGAGATGAAGATCATGAAAGGGATCATGAAGGAAAATCGTATGGTTATATACCAACTTCTCGAATCCCTGACGGAGCACTAGAACCTGCAGCAGGTGCACGACAAAGTACTGAAGGAGCTGGCCAATCTTCGGGAGGAAAACAAGCAGCTCCATGCCAGGCTCGCTTAAACCCAACATATGTCTATTTAGTACTGAACTGCCTGTTTTATCCTCTACAGTGGTGATTTTGTAAACGTGAACTTAACTCTAAACATGATATGTGTGTTCATCTAAAATTAATTTCCACGAGGATTGAGTTTGGCTTAGTTAAGAAAGTGCAAATGTAAGTCTTACAGTTAACTAGTTTCAGGCATTGGCACAACATGAATTATTCATCTCGAATTTCCTTTATCCTCTGTAGTCTGTCCTTGTTCACCCTCGCGCGCCTTCTACAGTTCCTTCAATAGATCCGCAATGCAGTACTCTAGCTTCTTCTTGTCTTCCCTGAGCAGATCCCTCTCCTTTTCTGCATTATGAATCAGCAACCTATGACTATCCTGAAGCTTCTTTGCAGTTCCAACAACCAAGCTCCCATTAATTCTGTCACTTAGTTCTGACTGCAAATTCTCGATTTCTTGTCCAGCTACTTATTTCGTACCGATAGCTTGTAATTTTTTTCAGCTGCATTACAAGCATTAGTAAATCTCCCGGACCTTTCCAACTCATACATCTCCCATAACTAGGACAAAGATTTCTTAAGTGCATCTGGTCACTCAAGATCCACCCACTCTTCTGCTTTACACACTAGGCCAACCTAAAAAACACACACTATCGTGTTATGGACACACATGATACATTTTTCTTCATGTCACTGTTGCACATAATGTAAAAAAAACCTTATTTGTACAACCCAAAAACCTTCTCCCAGTGTTACTGCCTTCGAATGCAACATATCTCCTCAGTTTTAGCCCATGGTCACATGGTACTTCTCCATCAAGATCTAGGCCCTCCCATTCGGAGTCATAGATCGTTCATGGTACCTATAAGTAAACGCAATGATAGAATTGAACACGATTGCATGCACATATGGATCTCAGATCGAGGGATTTACCAATGCCTAACCCTAGCCCGAGAAAATAGAGGAACTCACATCATGGAAGCAATACTCGATGTCAGAGAGAAGGTTGTTGCTGCTTGACTGGTCGTCCTCGTCGTTCCAGGACAGCATGGTGAATGCGATAGCGTCGGTGTCAGTGAGGAGAGAGAGAGAGTTTGAAAGAGAGTGAAAGAGTGGCGAAATTGAAGTGCGTCACCGCTGCAACAATGACTAAATTGGCAGGTTACAATAGTTTAATGGATACCATGCCCTTTCCCTAGATTACTGTCTCCTGCCTAATATGGTTTCTCTTCATACATTCTTATTTCAAATATTAAACATGTACTCCCTCCATCCCAATTTCATTGCCTAAGGAAAAAATACTAGTATATTACATCATCAAAAGAAACAAAATCATGTCAACTACAAGGTACTTATGCATCACTTGTTCAGCCATGGTTTCACAAAACATTACATTACAATCTCTCAACAAACATAATCACAGAAACAAGTATATTACATCAACTCAAGAAACAAAAATCATGTCACCTACATGCTACTTACGCATCACTTGTCCAGTCATGGTTTCACAAAACATTACATTGCAATATCTCAACAAACAAAATAACAGAAACAAGTACAGTACATCATCTCAAGAAACATAATCATGTCAACTACAATGTATTTATGCATCACTTGTCTAGTCATGGTTTCACAAAACATTACATTACAATCTCCCAATAAACATAATAACAGAAACAACTACTATACTTCATCTCAAGAAACATAATCATGTCAACTACAATGTTCTTATGTCTTATTACAACAACGATGGTTTCAGTGAGTGACATGTATGAAAATCTCAATAGCTCACACAACATTATATCGCAATCTCTCAACAAACATAATCACAGAAACACGGTCTAAATGCAACAACGGTAAATGTTACAAATAGGCAGGGGAACCCCGCGGTCCATGTGACAAGCCTAGCGTAGCAGCTCTCATCAGATCTCATCAACATCGACCAGATCATTCTATTCAGCCACTACAGGGCCCTCTACATCCACTATAACCTGTTCAACAACATCAGAAATGGTACCAAGGAAGAACACCTTCCTGGTTCGCTTCTTTCGTCACATAATCTGCATAAGATCTCCAGTATCCAAAACCTCTATGAATTCCTGCTTCTTATGATGCCACCACCGGATTTGTGCCATCTGCTTAGGGCCAATACTTATTTCCTTACCGATCATCTCTCTCATTTCATCAAGAGTTATGTTTTTGGAATCGACAGTGATCTCCACATTACATGACGAAATTGGCTTATTAACTCCCTCATCAAGTTTTGCCATTTATGAATCCACCTCTAAGTATATACTAAACTTATCTAGATCAGCATCTATTGGTCTGTAGTCTCTAGGAGCCGAAGCTCTGGCAGCAAGATCTCCAGCATATGCATACATATCTTCAATCATCGCTTCAACTTTCACCTTACGATCAGCTGCACAACACTCCCAAACCATCTGAAGCTCATGGGAGTGCTCAATTTGCATATAGGTATCATTCATTTTGTGTCACACAAATTTTGTCCTATATCTAGAACACCAGGGAATGCTAGCATGAAGCATATCTACTAGCTGCGAAATAGACACAACCTCTTTGCAATTCACAAGGAGATGCACATCTTTCCTGAACACAACCCTCTCGCAACCAAAATCTAGTTTTGCAGTGTACTGGCAAACATGAACTGTGAACTCATCTAGGTCCCTTGTATCAAAGTTGTGCCTAATTTGATTAAAAGGGGAACTTTTCAATTCATTTGATTCTGTTATGCCTTAACTAATCTACTTGTAAGATAAGGCACAAATAAGAAAAAATCACCTCTCGCTCTTCTCTCGGGTTTTTTCTTTGAGATCTGGGTGACGCATCCGCCCATCGGAGCCAAACAATCCGCCGCCAGCCTTGCTTTTCTCTTCAACCCACGGCTCGTAGGTACCTTGGGAGAAAAATCCTTACTTACCTCCTCGCTAACCAGGGCTGAAGACCTCGCCGCTGCTTCATGTTGAGCCCTAGACTTTGGCCTCGACGGACCCAAATCAGTTGGCAACATAGCTACAACCTTTGCCCTGCAAGACATGTTGGGCCGCCGCTGCCGGATTCAGTGTCGGGGGAGGGAGAAAAAGGACCTCCGCCACCGGCAGATTCAGGGTCGGGGAAGGGAAGAAAAAGGACCGTTGCCGCATCCATATTCAGTGTTGGGAGTTAGGAAAGTACAGTAATGGATTTGCCCCTATGACACATGCAGGGTGGCTAAGAAGGGAGACCGGCAAAGAAGGGGCACAACAGGAACTAGTGTAATGGAATATCCTGACTTAACGGGCACGATTTGAAAATATTGGGTTTGCGCATCATTCACTCGAAACACCCCTCTCGGCAATTGGCGCTCCAACTTTTCGAATCATGGTGATTAAAATCAATGCACTAGCATCTCATACTTCGGGCCGCAAAATGATATTCTCTGATCCAAGCCCTTCCCTAGTCATAGCTCAAGTCTTGACAACAAATTCCATCCCAAAAGAGGACCAACACCTCAATATCTTCCAAACTCGTGCCGAATTGATGGCAGGAATGTTGGGGATATACTTTTCGGGTATCCTCATTGTGCCTCACTGACCAGGGTGGACCACTTCGGGTTAGATCTTTCCTTCACGGGCGGCCCAGTCAGGGAGAAGACATGGAGTCTAGTCCGGCTACGGGAAGGCCCAGAAGACTTACCGACATAGGCCCGTAGTGTTACTTGTAGTTCAAGATGTACTCTGTAACCGACTCTTAGTTGTAGCTGGATAGGTCTCTCCTGTAAACCCTAGGCCGGATATCTATATAAGCCATCCTAGGGAGAGCCTTTAGGGCACCCTCACAATAGTCTACAATCTCAACTCGCACAGGCGGAACCCTTGTAACCCAATTCCGGCTCTGCCGTATTACTGGATTGCTAGCAGGAGTAGGATCCATCCAAATCCGGCAGATTCAAACCTGGGTAAACTTGTGTGCTCACCATCCCGGAACACCGTACGTCTCACACCCCTCTCTTCCACACGCCCCGAGGACCCCACATGGCGTACTTGTCATCAACCCGACGATAGTTGGCGCCCACCATGGGGCAAGTGAGCTTCGGATCTGCGTTCCGAGCGGAATCTGCAAGAATCGGAATCGGAAAGACTATCGCCGTTGGTCGCATCCTCTACGCTAGTGACGTCCCTCTCATCGTTCTCGACGAGACCTAGATTCCGGCTAGGGAAGTCGTGACTGCCTACACCATCATGTCTTTCGGTGAGATCGATGTGTACATTGGATTTGCTAAACTTGCCCCACCTACCCCAGCGGTGATGATAGAGGCAGAAGAAATTTCCAGGTCCCCTTTGTCCGCGGAGGCGGCAGAGTTCCGGATCCCAGAAAACCCTAATCCCACCCAACCCGCACACGTTGCAGAGACAGTGGAGAAGGCCGAACCTGAAGCAGATGTTGTGGCTCAAGTTGAATCTGGAGTGGATCTCCCTAGCGAGGCCGAATCCCAGATTGATCCACCCGCCGAGGTCGAAGTCCAGGAGGAGCACAACAACAACCTTGGTTCTGACTCTGCCAACGCCGAAACAGGCCAACCTTTCCTGAGGCATACGTTGAGGCGCATGGTGCTGCAAGGCACAAACGTGGATGAGGTTCTCGACACCATCAAGATCTTCGAGGAAGCCCACGAGGAGAGCCACAACTACCTCAGGACCCACACATCACACTTCGTCGGATATGTTGGATCCGGATCCAGCTTTGCTGATGCTGGAGACAACGCAGACTCGGTGTTGGAAGCGATCGGAACAAACACCGACTTACCAGCATCCTCGGATGAGTCGATGACGTCGGCGTATTTCTGAAAGTTCTGTGTGTGAAGAGGAGTACAACTCCAAAGCTGCAGAAGAAGGAGAAGCCATGGATGAAGGATTCGGAGAAAACTCTCCCAAAGCGCATGATGACATGGATCTCGGTGATAATCCTGAGGTCCAGATGTTCAAAAGTACCGATCAGAGCTTGACTCCGGGAAACGGACCCAAAGCCGTCTTTGCTATGGGTGTTGCCAAGAAGGCAAAGAAGAAGAACAAGACCCCGGAAAAAGAACTTCCAGCAGAGGAGGTGATTGTCGAGGAATACGAGGAAGACTCGTATGGAGCACTTATCCCAGACGAGCCCAAAGAAGAATCGGTGGATGGACACGTGGTCACTACAGGTGCCCGTAAACTCATCGATGCTGCATTAACCACACCTATCCCTACTACGGCAGAACTCACTGCTGCAGAATTTGATGAAAGGGCCCAAGCCCTAGAAGCGCGTCGCCAAGTACTCCTAGATGAAGCCAAAAACATCGAGGAAGAGAAGAAACACATGGCCAAGGTGGAGAAGCTCATCTCTCTGCAACATCAGAAGAACCGGAAACGACACACAAGTGACAATCAATTTCCAGAAGTACGCAAAGTTCTCTTTTAGGGAGATCCGCGGATGCCTCGGCTTGACAGTAACGGAGACCTGGTGTATCCAACACCAGTGCAAAACACCGCTCCAGCCCGAGACATCCTGGCGAACAACCCAAGCCTAGAACAGGTTCGATTGGGCATTAAGATACTCACCAAGGGTCTGGAGCAGCAGAAGGTTGCGAAATCCGGAAGCGGAAAACTAGTCTCCCAATCCGACCAATGTTGCATGGATCCGGCCTAGAACGACATAAGACCCCAACGGGTTCTGGAACAACATCACCGTTCCGATCATCGGGAAGACAATCACTCAAGAACCGGATCTTCAGGACAACACCACAGAGCTGTAAGTGACTGTCACAATGTTGCTCTAGCCACTGAGCAAGAAGCGATTGCTGCACTGTATCCAAGAAATCCTCCCCGGTGAGAGTCGAACGATCGCAGGGAAGAAGACAAAGAGAAGCCTCGGGAGGAGGACCGACAAAGAATGCCACCTCCTAGACATACAAGACGTCCGGCTGATCCTCACCGTGTTGGGAGTGACGGACGAAGGAACGAAGGACACCACGCCGAGTCAACCCGGTAGGGGGCTCGTCGTAATGAAGATCCTCCCTGGAACTAGAATAATGACGCTCCGAACGGAGACCGGCGATCAACCGGAAACAATCCAATTGCTCCACCCTCCCCACCAAGTAGCCATCACAACGGCTTTCAAGGAGGCCAAGGAGGGCATCGTGGCGGGGGAGGTGGTGGCATAAGCCGAATTCCGGCTCCAAGGCACCGCAGCCACAACCGTCAATCAGGACGGCGATCTCTGTCCCCAAGTGATGCGAGACACTGGATTATCTCCAACATAGAGGCGTGGCACTATGAAAATGATGATATATACGTGGTCCCAAAATGCTTCGGGCCATGTAAAAGAGCGACAAGATTCTCGAAAGGATTTGCTATCTCAAGACAATTCCAGCCCTACGACGGTGTAGCTCGGCCAGATACTTGGCTCCAGGATTTCTTCCAAGCTTGCTGCATCGCCAAAGGCGGAAACAGCCTGGTCGCGACCCGGTATCTCCCACTTATGTTGTGGAAGACGGCACGGTCATGGCTCAATGAACTTCTAGAGAACACCATCCACAACTGGTATGACATGCAAAGCGCGTTCTTTCCGAATTTCGAAGGCACATATCGGAGGCCCTGTACGGTAGGAGACCTACAGCGTTACACCCAGAAAGCCGGAGAAACTTGCCGAGATTACCTCGGACGATGGATCAACACTAAGAACTCCTGTGAGGGAGTAAACTATCAAACCGCGATTGAAGCTTTCATTGCAGGACTCCCAATTGGTTTACTACGTCATCGCTTGAAGTGTGACAAGGTCACTGATTTGGGAGAGATGATGGAAATAGCGAGCAAGTATGCAGATGCCGACGACGACGCAGAAGGATTACTGAATGCTCTAGCTATGCCACAGTCAGCAAAACAACCAAAGCAGCAAGCTCAGAAGCGCAAGAATACCTCGAAAGAAAAAACCAACGCGGAAACGGTAGTGGTCACTGCTACTTTCGGGTCTGGAGGACGAGGAGGGCGTGGCGGTGGCCGCGGACGCGGTCGTGGGACATCAAGAGTCTAGGATAGAGGAGACGAGCAACCTGGCAAAACCTACTCTTGGGACGACATTGCCAATAACCCATGTGTGCATCACTTGGATGCCAATGGGGGCTCGTCCCACACAAACGCCGAGTGTCGTTTTAATGACGACATCAAGAAAGACGATATTGCTGGCTACAGGGCTAAGCGGAAGAAGGGAAAGAAGATCCTGAAAAAGATAAAGAGACCAAGGAAGATTCCGACATGGAGGAAGATGATCCTTCAAATCCCAAGCCGGAGGGGAAGAAAAACTTCCCAGCAAATAAAGACACTTATGTCACCTTCCTCGGATGTCAACCAGCTAAGGTCAAGAAAGCAGTTCTGCATGAGCTCAACACAACAGTTTTGGCTGTCCCCCAACTCCTGGACTGGTCGGAAGTGGCAATCACCTTTGACCGTGTTGATCATCTGCCTACGTTGCATAGGAGAGGAAAATACGCCTTAGTTGTCAATCCACTTATTGATGGCTATGGTTTCTCCAAGACTCTGATGGACGGCGGCAGCAGCATTAACATGTTGTATGTCGAAACACTATGCCGGATGCGAATCTTGGAGACCTAGCTGAATTACAGCTCTATGATCTTTCATAGAGTTGTCCCAGGAAGACAAGCCAATTCCCTGGGAGATATCACTTTGGATGTTACCTTTGGAACTCCAAAGAACTATCGAACGGAAGCACTTTCCTTCGAAGTGGTCCTGTTCAAGAGCGTGTACCATGCTATATTCGGACGTCCGGCTTACTAGGCTTTGATGGCTCGTCCGTGATACATTTACAATATGATGAAAATTCCAGGTCCTAAAGGCGTGATCACCATCAGGGGAGACCTGAAGAAGGCGCGAGATCAAGAAGACCATTGATCAAGAAGAAGCCTTTGCTGAAGTCGTGCTGCACGCCCAGGAGTACCACGAGATCAAGAAGACCATTGATCCGTCCGAGATGCCCGCCACAAAGAAGGAGGTGACAAAGCCGAATCTGGAGTTCAAGGCATTGGAAGAGACGAAGAAGATGTCGTTGAAGGATGATGACCCCTCCAAGGTGACCCAGATAGGCGTAGGCCTAGATAGTGCATAGGAAACCGCGCTCGTCAAGTTCCTCCAAGCAAATCAAGATATCTTTGCATGGCAGCCATCTAACATGACCGGAGTACCTAGGGAACTTGCCGAGAACTCTCTAAATGTACACCCAAACGCTAAACCCGCCAAACAGTCCCTACGACATTTCGGCATGAAAAGCGTAAGGCAATAGCTAAGGAACTAGCCTGGCTCGAGTTAGCCGGATTCATAGAAGAGGTCATCCACATTGAGTGGTCGGCCAATCCTGTAATGGTCCCTAAAAAGGACACCACTGATTTAAGGATGTGTGTTGATTATACTGCCTTGAACAAGGCTTGTCCCAAAGATCCGTTCGCTCTGCCTAGGATTGATCAAGTTATCGATTCCACGGTAGGCTTGGAACTCCTATGTTTTCTCGATGCATATTCCGGTTATCACCAAATTCGGATGAAGGAATCTGACAAAGTCAAAACTTCATTCAAAACTCCTTTCGGAACCTTCTGTTTCGTTACGATGCCCTTTGGGCTCAAGAATGCAGGAGCTACGTACCAGTGCACTATGCAGCGTTGCCTCCATGAAAGCAGTACTCTCATCTGCTCCCATCCTTGCAGCACCGGAACCACAAGAACCCATGTTGCTCTATCTCGCTACGACAAACAAGGTCGTCGGTATCGTCATGGTGGTGGAGACACCATAGGAAAATCAGGAACACCTGGTGCAGTGTCCGACTTATTATCTCAGCGAGGTCTTAACTGAATCAAAGCAGCGGTATCCGCACTATCAAAAGCTGGCTTATGGTGTGTTATTAGCATCTCATGAGTTACGGCATTATTTTCAGGAACATCCAATTACCATGGTGAGCACATCTCCCATGAGAGACATAATCAACAACAGTGACGCCACATGATGCATCTCCAAATGGGGCATAGAGCTTTCATCTTTTGACATTGAGTACAAACCACGTACAACAATCAAATCCCAAATCCTCGCTGACTTTGTCGCTGATTGGATAGAGACAACGGAGAATATGACCCGTCTAGAGTCGGAGTACTGGACCTTACATTTTGACGGGTCTAAGGCGCTCGGGGGCTCGGGGGCTGGCGTGGTACTCAAATCACCCCAAGGAGAAAAACTTTTCTATGTATTGCAGATCCACTTCACGGCAACGAATAACATTGTCAAGTATGAAGCACAACTGCATGGAATCCGGATTGCTAAGGATATCGGCATCCGACGTTTAATGTGTTATGGAGATTCAGATCTTGTTGCCCAACAAGTGTCGGATATCTATAATGTGAACAAACACATGGCAGCGTATAGGGCTGTCGTGGACGAAGTATCTAAATCGTTTGAAGGGTTTGAAGTTCAACACATCCCTCAAATAGAAAATGAGGAAGTAGATGCACTATCTCGAATAGGCTCTACATGGAAAAAGGTTCCGGATGGCGCTTTTTTGGAGCACCTCAAAGTTCCCACTATAAAGGGAGTGGACGAGGAATATCCGACCAAATCCGACTCACCTTTAGTAGCAGTTCTGGCTGTGATTCCCAGCTGGACTCAACCCTACCTTGATTACTTGGTAGACGGAAAATTACCCGAAGACGAAGTTCTAAGCCGGCAGATCGTCCGACGAGCAAAAGCCTACACTATAATTAGTGGTGAGATCTATAAGAGGAGTGCATCTGGTGTCTTTCAGCGCTGTGTATCTCCGTAAGATGGAGTGGAAATCTTACGAGAGATCCACGAAGGTGAGTGTGGTAACCATGCTGCAGCCAAATCTCTAGTGGCAAAAGCTTTCCGACACGGTTTCTTCTGGCTTATAGCCAAGGCAGATGCCAAACGGCTAGTCAAGACGTGCAAGGGCTGCCAATAATATGCCAAACAAGCTCACATTTCGGCTAATCAGCTGCTAACAATACCTATAACATGGCCTTTCGCGGTTTGGGGGCTTGACATGGTAGGACCGTTTAAACGAGCTCCAAGTGGATTTACTCATCTCTTAGTGATGGTGGATAAATTCACAAAATGGATTGAGGCTAAACCCGTCACTAGTTGTGATGGAGCAACAACCAGAAGATTTGTCGAGGATGTCATAATCCGATACGGTTATCCGCATAGCATTATCACAGACAACGGGAGTAATTTCTCTATGGGAGAACTTACCGAATTCTGCAACGAACAAAATATCCGGCTTGACATTGTATCAGTCGCACATCCACAAGCCAATGGACAAGTCGAACGAGCGAATGGTTTAATCCTACAAGGCCTAAAACTAAGACTCGAAGCACCACTAAGGCGTGTTGCGGGGGCTTGGGCAGAAGAGTTACCCTCTGTAGTATGGAGCTTACGAACAACTCCGAACAGGTTAACCGGATACACACCTTTCTTCTTGGTCTATGGTGCTGAAGCAGTTCTTCCTAGTGATTTGATTCACACTTCTCCTAGAGTTTCCGTGTATATTGAAGGGATGCCGAGATTTCACGACAAAATGATCTCGACCTAGTCGAAGAAGTTTATGTCGTTGTTGAGATGAGATCAATAGCCTATCAGCAGAAGTTACGCAAGTATCATAGCTAGAGAGTCAGAAATCGATCTTTCAATAAGGGCGATTTGGTTCTCCGGCTTGTGCAGAAAAGAAAGAACAAACTTTTCCCAATATGGGAAGGGCCCTTTTTGGTTAGTCGGGTATTGCACAATGGTTCTTACTATCTAACTGATATGCGGCCAGTCAAAGAAAGACCTGCCACTAAGAAAAGAAAGAAAGCTGGAGGCAGTACAGACCATGGAATATTGCTCAGCTATGTCCCTTTTATTCTTAATTTATCTTTCTTTGTAATCATATATGTGTACATGTTCAAGTGATAAATAAAGTATTGGTTGCCTCAAATTTTTTCTGAGAAGTTTTTTACCATCTTATTTCTGAATGATCATGTCATAGTCGAAAATCCCAGAATACTTGAAAGTACTTTATGCTCATGTTTGTTTTGGTTTAGATTTCTGATTCTAAAATTGCTACCTTCGGGTATAAATCTAAATATTCTAGTCTATACTTTTGTTATTTATCTAATTACCGGGTGTAGGCATTTTCCGAGTAGTGAATTGTTGGTACTGGAAGCCAGCTTTGTTTCAGAGTTTAAACTGGTTTAGCAATTGAGCTCCATTGCTCGGCAAAGTTTCCGTGCTAAAGGTTGGCCAGATCACGAAAGGGACGAGGCAGAAAGCCAGATAAACGATAAGTATAGACAAAAAAGCATATGTGCTTATGTAAACATTTCAGGCACAAAAATTATAAAGCCAAAAAGTGCTGAATAGATAAAATAAAACTTAGCACTATCAAAAGTATCATACTACTGATTTACAATCCGAATTGTTTTTAGAATAATACATTGTTTGTTCTGATGATCTACGATGCAGGGGAAGAAGAAGGAGCTGCCGTCTCACTAGAGACATCAGCCTCGCATCAATATCTTTCCGAGACGTTCAAATCCGAGATGGTTTGTTCATCGTCAGAAACTTCACCAGTTTGTTCGGCGGGCGGAGGCGGCGTCTCTACGCGAGTGAAGAAGGGAGTATCGTAGCTGGTCAAGTCAGCTACGTGGCACCCATATCCGGCACAGGAGTCCATGATTTCTTTGATGTCCTGCTCCTGACCGTCTTCATCCATAGTAGAATACCCTCTGGTCACTTGCGAGATCTCCATGCTTCCATGGTGGCTCATGACCATGGTAAGAGCGTTCTGCGGTGCGGTCCGCATGTAGGACATGTTCTAGTCCTGGATAAGCTGGGCCATCTCCTTAGATTTATCCCGCACATCAAAACCGTACATGCTATGCATATCCGAAACCTTGAGAACTTCGCCAATATCCTCAATGGATTGGCGGAAGTCATGAAGCAAATTACCGACTTGTGTAAGCCGGCTAGTGCGAGACTCGGTAGAGGCTGCGTCCAGTAAGTTCAGAGGACCTACGCATGTAATGCCAAAAGGTTAATAAAATAAATCTGGACTCCAAAGAGTCGGAAGATGCAGAAACGTCAGAAAGAAGGAAACGTACTGAAGATGACATCGTCGACTTTGGTCTTCTCCTCCCGAAGGCTCTGGAGTTCAGCCCAGAGTGCATCGGTAATATCCTTCTCTCTGCACAATTCATTGCTGAGATCCGAGATTTTCTTATCTTGGAGCGCAATCTTACGATCACGCTCCTCGGTGGCCATGGAGGAGGATTCGAGAACTTGAGCAATGCTCATCTCATGATCCGTCTTAAGCTTATTCAGCTCTTGGCAGAGGTCCTTGTTTTCCACCTCTAGGATTTTCAGGTTCTCGGCCTCCTCAATCATTGCACAGGACTACTTTACCAGTGTGGTAGTCAAAAGAACAACAGTTGAACAAAAATTCGACTATGAAATAAAAGGCAAGGTTTGAGTACTGAAATGTTTACCTTCAGCCTCATCCCTGGATACTTTCAGTTGAGCATTTTTAAGCAGGAGAGCTCTGATTTCTCTCCGCTTGTTACAAATATTCTTCAATAATTCCTGGTTATATGAATTAACTTTCTGTAAGTCAGAATACCTAGAGTCAGAAGTCTACTAAAGACTCGGGCTAATATTTTTTACTAATATCAGCACGAGCCTTGGGGGCTACACTAGTTCATTCTTTGGCATCCTAAGGAAACATAAATCCGGATTGTCTATCCAACTTCATGCTTGGGGGCTAGAGGATATGATATGGAATAAAGTAAAAGTTGGAATCTCGAGTTACATGTTGGTCATGAGTGAGTTTTCTCAAACTCATGTTCACTTCTGTAGTAACCTTCTCGGCGAGGGTGAGCGGGATCACTGGTGGTGCTGGAAGCTCACCGGTTCTCAGCCTCTCGTCGTGAAGACGGACTTGTTCAAGAAGTTCAGAGTACTTGACGTCCTCTGCTCCTTGTGCTTCTTCTCCGGCAGAGATAGTCCGGCTTTCTAGGCATTGCTGGGCCAGCCGTTGGATCTCCTCTGCAGATTTCTAAGAAAGGCCAAGTTTGGCAAAACCCGGATTGCTGAGGAGATTGTCAGGAAAGACCTCTGCCGAGGGATCATTACCCGAAGAGGGTTCACCCTTATCAAGACCTGAGTCACCTATGGTGACATCAGTTTGCGACCCAAGGATCGCTGGCTCTACTGATTGAGACGGATCTTCTACAACGGTCGGAGATGGAGTAATATCCGGCGCTGCAGAAGGCTGAGGGGCAGGAGTCGGAGGAGCTATGGCAGGAGAAGCCAAGTTTAGCTTTGACTAGCGCAGGGACTTCAAGGTAACTCCCTTCCCTTTGCCCTTGGTGAGTTGTTTAGCTCTGAGAAGGTAATAGAACAAAGAACATTACATCTCGGAAAGGATTTTGAATAAAGTACAAAGGTAGAATTTGTGAGGAAAGTTACCTCTTCACAATAGGCACCTCCTTTGTGCCAATGGACACTGTCGGAGCCTTACGCTTCCGAGTAAGGGTCTCCGGCAGTGGAACCAATTATCCATCATCCTGAGAAATCTCAGGAGGATATCCCTCGACAGGAGCAAGCTCTGACTAGGGGAGGTCAGCAAGCTGAAAAGAGACGACATATTTTAGTATTGCAAAAACAATGAAAAGATGAACACATGAATTGAGTTACTGCTGGAAACTTACCGGCACTACAGGATCTTCTGCCATATGCATGTCCAAAGTCAGCTCCGAGATTTTCCTCTCGATCCGCTCCCATATTAGCCACTTAATTGACACACGTAATCTTTATCCGTGTAAGGCTTGGAGAAGATTCGGAGCGAGTCCTTCTTGGATGCCATGATGGAGTGCATAAGCCAGTCTCCATGATGTTGGAGAGGCTGGATCCAGTGTGCCACCCAGCAGTGAATTAAGTCAGACCCTTTCAGGCCCTTGTGCTTCATCAAATACTCGATATTCCTCTTGGCAAGAAGCAGATCATCACTGAGAGCCGTCGCATTTGCATCCCAGGACTCTTGGGGCGTGGCCGCACCGTCGACGAAAGCCGGAAAAGCAGTAGCTTTGCCGGGAGTGGGAATATCCTTATGATAAAAGAAACTAGACGACCATTACTTGACCGACTCACTGGCCATAATCCGAGGATAGACGCGCTCTCTTCTAATAAAAAAACTAATAGTACCGGTATTATATGGATTACCGGCAGTGATGGAATTTCTCCGGACATGAAAATAAAACCGGAAAAGAGTAAGGCTCGGCCTAATGCCGAGATACCCCTCGCACAAAGATGCGTAAGTGCTCATCTCTAAGAGAGAGTTTGGGGGAAGATGAAGGAGTTGAACTCCGTAGTGATCTATAACCTCAGAAAACAAATCTGAGGGAGGAAAGCTCAAACCTCTATCGAGGTGAGTGCCGAAGTGTACCCGCTTGCCATCGTGGGGGTTGGGGAAGGTTTCGCCGAAGCCACTTCGCCAGTCGCTGGTGCGAAGGAGCCCTTCATCCTCCACGACGCGGATCTTGGCATCATCAAGGACGCACGGGATCTAGACCCCGCGGTTGCTCTCCTTCTCCGTCGTTGTTGCCGTCACTGCCGTCGCCGCGGTGCCGAAAGATGATGCTGAAGACATTTTTCATGTGTGTCGGTGACCTTGGATGGGCGGTGCTGGAGGTTTCTGGGTGATGGCCCAAAATATATCGAGCTTGTTGGGGAACCCCAAGAGGAAGGTATGATGAGCACAGCAGCAAGTTTTCCCTTAGTTATGAAACCAAGGTTATCAATCCAGTAGGAGCAAGGAAACACCCCAAAGGTGTTGCTAGCTGAACTTTGGCAGGGCGCACTACCGGTTCCAGCAGCAACGTGGAGACCTACACAACACAACCACAGAACTTTGCCCCAACTTGCGATGAGGTTGTCAATCTCACCGGTTTTTCTGAAAACAAAGGATTAAACATATCTAGTGGAAGAAAGTAATAGTTTGCAGAAAGTAAACACAAAGCAGTAAACAGTTGTCCGTAGATTGATGGTAAAATAAAGGACCGGGGTCCATGGTTCACTAGTGGTGGCTCTCCTTAAGATAGATGACATGTTGGGTGAACAAATTACAGCGGGGCAATTGACAAACATCGAGAAAGCAATATGCATATACTACTCATCTTGACTCCTTTGAGATTCCATTGAGCATTACAACATTATACATAGACCGCCATCCAACTGCATCTATGACTAATAATCCACCTTCAGGTTATCATCCGAACCCCCTCCAGTATTAAGTTGCAAGCAACAGATAGTTGCATTACGCATTGCCTGTAAAGTAAACAATACGATTGTTCTATGAACAAAGGATTGTTGTTTTCTCCCTAGTAGCAACAGCACATCTAGTACCTTGGAGATTTTTGTCACTTCCCTAGATTACTAGAGGCATGAACCCACTATCGAGCATAAATACTAACTCTTGGAGTTGCTAGCATCTACTTGGCCAAGATAGCTACTAACAACGGAAAGCATGCAAGATCATAAACAACAAAGACATGATAGAATCAATAATCAATCTGAAATAGCATCTCAATATCCATCGGATCCCCGCAAACACAACATGTAGGAATTACAAATAGATGATCTTGATCATGAACGGAGCTCACAAGATCTAAACATGATAGCACAAAGGAGGAGAACCAGCCATCTAGCTACTACATGGACCCGTAGGCTAGAGATGAACTACTCATGCATGAAACCGAAGGCTTGCATGATGATGAAGAAGGCCTCCAGGGTGAATTCTCCTCTCCGGCAGGGTGCCGGGAAGAGCTTCAGATCCCTCCCGATATAGGGATCGAGATGACGGAGGCTACAGACTCTTTCGTGGAATTTTGATCGGGTACTTAGGGTTTCTATATCGGAGGCATCTTATAGGTGGAAGGAGAGGCCGAGGGGGTGCCTGGGCTGGCCACACCACCCCCTGGCGTGGGCCAGGCCTGGCCGCCCTCTGGCCCCTCTCTGTCTTGTATTCTGGCTCCGGGTGTCCCTCGGTGAAAAACTGACTTTGGCTTTTGTCCCGTCGAATTCCAAGAATATTCATTTTCTGAGTTTCCTGGAACCAAAAACAGCAGAAAACAGACAACTAGCACTATGGCTCTTGTTAATAGGTTACTCCAAGAAAGTGTATAGAAAGTACTCCAAAGTTGGAACAAAACATAAGAAAGTGGATAAAACCAAGCATGAAACATTAAAAATTATGGATACGTTAGCAACGTATCATTGGGGAGCAGAGGAGCTCTGGGTTCGTGGGAGACGTTGGGGAGAAGGAAACGGCGCAAGTGCTGGTGAAGAAGATGGGGAAAAGGATCCTCACCACTTATATCCTCTAACCGCGTCAAGATTTGTGTAAACGCAACAGTGAACGTGCCACACGTCATGGAAAGAACTTGGTAACCCGGCGCGATGATTACGCCGCCTCGATCTCCACGCACGCATTAAAACGGCGCCTCAATTCCACGAAAGTCGGACCCACCGACGGTCGTGCTGATAGGAATGTCTGTCATTGATGTGACTTAACCATGACTAGTGTCATGTTACGTTAGAGACCAAGTTCTGGCTTAGTTTGAATTTCGAGCTGGAAACCCGAATAACATATTCATAGGTCCGACTCATTTGAGACTAGGATCCTATCCTTTCTTTTTTGAAGTTTCAGGAACCCTTCACGATTCTACAAGCCGAAGATCAAGATAGATGAGGATGAAATCTGACTTTGGATCATGGAGGCTTCCGGGGGCTGCTGTTGGGGATATAGTTTCCGGGTATCCCACTATGCCTCACTGACCAGGGTGGCCCACTTTGGGTTAGAGCTTTGCTTCACGGGTGGCCCAGTCAGGGAGAAGAGACAGAGTCCAGTCCGGGTACGGGAAGGCCTAGAAGACTTACCGACATAGGCTCGTAGTGTTACTTGTAGTTCAAGATGTACTCTATAACCGACTCTTAGTCATAGCTGGATAGATCTCTCCTGTAAACCCTAGGCCGGATATCTATATAAGCCATCCTAGGGAGAGCCTTTAGGGCACCCTCACAATAGTCTACAATCTCAACTCGCATAGGCGGAACCCTTGTAACCCATATTCCCGCTCTGTTATATTATTGGATTGCTAGCAGGAGTAGGGTCCGTCCAAAGCCGGCGGATTCGAACCTGGGTAAACTTGTATGCTCACCGTCCTGGAACACCATATGTCTCACACCCCTCTCTTCCACACGCCCTGAGGACCCCCTCATGGCGTACTTGTCATCCATCTGATGACAAAGTCCATAAAGGTTATCATTGATGGAGGTAGTTGCCATAATCTTGCAAGTACAGAGCTTTGTGAAGAACTCAAGTTGCAATCCATAGAGAACCCTCACCCCTATCACGTAAAATGGACTGATGACAATGGCGCACTCAAGATAACATCAAAGGTCAATGTCTCCTTCAAGATTGGCCCATATGAAGACATCGTCGAGTGTGATGTCGTGTCAATGTACATGTACCACATGCTACTTGGGAGGCCATGGCAATATGATAGAAGAGCAATACATCATGGTTCCACCAACCAATACTCCTTCAAGTGGAACGACAAGAAATTTATGCTCCAACCCATGACGCCAGGCCAAGTTATCGCATCCAATATGACATCCGTGAACAAGATAAAGCAAGCTAAGGACCCTTGTGAGATAAGTGGTGAGAGAGTGAACCACCATCAAGAGAGTGATTGCCACAAGCCCAAAATGAGTGGCAAAATCATGAGTGCCACGACGCAAGCCACCAAATGTGAGAAGAGAGGCTAGAGTGTCACCCATACTAACAATTCATCATACAATTCTCTCTCTATGTTGTCGGTTTTGCAAGGTACCCACGATAGACCACCACCTTCAAGGATCATGGTACAAGATCTCCAACCACAACATGATGGCAAGAAATACCACAATCTCTTCAACATGTTTGAGAACGGCTTCAATACCGGTGATCCATCCGTGTCCAAGAACAAGACCAAGTGCACACCTTACTTGTATGATGAAAGGACATCGTCGAGGTCGACTCGTTTTCTAGTGGGGGAGATGATGTAGCCCAACACTCGGTATTCACCATTGGTCCACATCATGCCACGCTAACCATCACTCTAAAGGTGAATTCCTTCCGTGCCTTGCCTTTCCTTGGTTATTATGTGAACGGGACCCTACTTGAGACAAATGTGTATGATATGACTAGGCCCATGACCATGATGCCAAGAGGAGACTACAAGGATGGACCAGGAGCCAAGACCCCTAAACAAGAAGCGTGGAAAATAAGACAAAGAGGATTCCAGCGCCAGGCATGGCGCTGCCGGAATCCACGCCGGAACTTCCGGTGCTAGGACCGGTCGACTGAAGCCCACGTCGGAATTTCTGGTCGCCACCGAAGCAAACCGGCTAGCGCCGAAACACCTTACAGAGATGTAGTCTGGCGCCCGCCGGAAATTTCAGCTCTGCGTCTGACGCGACCAGAATTATCGCCAAAAAGTGTGAGATCCAGGCACATGGCTTAATAGGATTGATAGGATACCCATATCAACAAGTTGCAACTTCTTTTCCGGAAGCTCATTCGAAAAGGACTCTAAGGTTAAGCGTGCTTGCCGTAGAGCAATTCTAGGATGGGTGACTGACCGGGAAGTGGGTAACCGGGTGCGCACGAGTAAGGACAAAGTGCATAGAAAAGACTAGTGTTGGTCTGTGGGGCCAGTCTAGATATCCTATTAATCTACCAGGAGTGACACCCCCTAGGCCCAGGAGTGGACGGGGTGTTACAAGTGGTATCAGAGCCGACCCTTGCGATTACACGGGTGTGTGCGGGTCAGTGGCGGGACATGTGGAGCATGGCGCGTGTGGCTCGGAGTGGACATGGCATGGCACATGTCTCGGCACTGGACGCACAGACGCGGGCCAAGAGGGAACGTTCCTGGGGTGTGCTTCATCGATGAGGGCATCGATCTTCTAAAGGGTGGGTGTATGTGAGATCTAGGCACATGGCTTAATAGGATTGATAGGATACCCATATCAACAAGTTGCAACTTCTTTTCCGGAAGCTCATTCGAAAAGAACTCTAAGGTTAAGCGTGCTTGGCCAAGAGCAATTCTAGGATGGGTGACCGACCGGGAAGTGGGTAACCGGGTGCGCACGAGTGAGGACAAAGTGCGCAGAAAAGACTAGTGTTGGTCTGTGGGGCCGGTCTAGATATCCTATTAAGCTACCAGGAGTGACACCCCCCGGGCCCAGGAGTGGACGGGGTGTTACAAAACGTCAGTCTTTGCACTGTGAAGGGTTTGATGCTCAGAATGTTCCCTCCTACCTAGCCCTTTGCTGCTAGTACTATAAATACCCCCGTGTGGTTCAGATCTGGGCAGAGATGATGATGAATTAAGGCATGTGCCTAATCCTAGATGAGAACCCCCTCTCAATAGTAGATCTATGAGTTGTACAAGGCCTTGGAGTCGGTGCCCTTCTCCAAGTCATCAAGACCCTCCTAAAGTATTTGGTCTCTCCCTATCAAGGATTCTAGTAGTTCTTGGTCTCTCCCCTTTGGGATTCTACTTGGTTTCTACTCTCTCCTTGGTTTGGATTCTATCATTCGCTTGTCGATCTCTCTTTTGGTGATTCTACCGCAAGATCTCTCGCCAAGCATTCTATTGTATTGGTTGTTTGAACCAACGGGAGAAAATTGAATTGGGTGTGATTTGGCATGTGTTTGGATCTTTACCTTGTATTAGAGTTGTGTTCATTGTGTTCCTCGCGTGTTCCCTCACTCCCCACCTCAAATCCGTGAAGATCGGGCCACTCCAAGGGTAAATCCACAAGGAGACCCATAACAAATAATGGAAGTTATTTTTTGGGAAGGGACCAGTTCTACATGTTGCACAAAACATGTAAGAATAAGTAGAAACTTAGGTCTGGACGAAATATGGTCTTTTCCATTTTTATACTGATTTAATCCAACAGGGAAAATATGGGAAGAAATAGATCCGTTAAAAGAAAAAAAAGGGAGGCGAGGCTCCCTGGGCCAGATCTGGTGAAACCAAGCCGGGCAAAGCCGAGCTGGCCTAGCATTAGCACCAGAGTGTGTGGGAGGCCAGATTCAAACTTCCGCGGGGCAGGGCCTGCCTGTCGGTGATGGAGATCGGTGAAACGTTATCCGTGTCCCTCAGCCATTGGATCAATGGGAGATCCACGTTGGGGTTCATCATACAACTTTGACCTAACGGTGCCGAGGAGAAACCCTAGGGGCGATGGGGGAAGCGCGGGGAGATCACCTACGGCCCTAGGAGGCGGCGAGGAGTGGTGGAGTAGACGCGGTTCACAGCGGCAACCACAAGGATGGGCGACACGACTGGTTTCTGTGATGGAAAGGGTCTCGCAAGAAGATGACCGAGGGCAACGCTTGGGAGATCGCTGGCAGGGTAACCTGCGACGAATCTAAACGGAGGAGGAAGGTAGGGTTAGAGAGTATAGTGCTAGCAGAGGGCCGCCATGCATGCAAAGTAAGAAGATAGGTAGAGAGAGACCACCACTTTGGGATTCTTGCCGAAGACCGAGAAGATGATTTCTTCCCATCGAGCGCCATGGAGGGGCAGGGGCTAGGTGGGGGTGTGCAGGGGAGCCGGATGGGAGCTGTGGAGGGTATTTGGTGTGCTAGGGTTGGTCGAGGTCAACCATGCTCGTGCCTACAAGCAAGGATCCAAGGAGAGTTCTTCTCCTTTTCCATGGCGATGGGGAGCTATGTGGTGATATTGGGAGTTCGGGGCAAGGTAGGGGGAGTGAGGGAGTGAAATGAGGCAGAGTAAGGGAGCAGGGAGGCCTCTTGCCTATTTAACATGGAGGTGGTTGGTGTATGGTGCACCAAGTGCATCCATAGCTTGCGCTTGGTCCATGGTTCTGCCATTTGTGGCCCTGGGCGGTGGTGAGGTGAGAGAAAGGTCTCTGGTCATGCAAAAAGTGGGGAGGGACAGTGGGGTGCTGCTGCAAAAAAATAAAGGCAAGAAAAGGCCTTGCCTTATGTCTCCTTCATAGATAAACACTATAGATAAGAGGGTGTGAGTTACTACAGTACATGGCTACAATGGTGGTCAACTAAGGTGTGTCCTCGTGCTGAGGAGAGGTATTGAGCAAGATTTGATGAAGGTTGGAGAGGGTTTAGTTCAAGTTTGGTAAATCCTTCCATTTTGCCAAATGATCTTATAAAGATGGTTCAAAGGTACTGGTAGACATATATGATCAAGGTGCATCGCCAAGAATTAATTCGGATTTATTGGATCATTTTAGACCACATTTATATCATTTTTTCCAATAGTGATGATTTTGTTTTATTGGAATAATTTGGGATTTGGGAGTTGTACGTGGTGACTTTTGGTTTGAGATAGTCCCAAATATGAATTCACACTTTGGAGAATTTTTTTCAAGATTTATTGAGGCAGAAAAGTATTTAGAACATTTATTTTCTCGTTTTACCATTTAAGGAAATAGGAAAAAAGTGTTATTAAAACTCTTCAAAAATATTTATGTTATAAGTGGAGAGATAGGGTATGATATATAGGCCTCAAATGTGCTTAAAGTTGGAAAAGTTTTTTGGATAGAAACATACTTTCCTTTATAGAGAGAGTTTTGGAGTTTTTGTTAAATAAAAGAATTAAATCGATTTTGGGCCAAAATAATTATGGGAGATATTTGATAAATTTTTATATCCAATATAGATGATGTCTACATGTTGTATAAATCATTTTCAACCTTGGTTTTTGACAATCCAACTTGATTTTTGGAGGAGAACATGGAATAGATGATCTTGGGCACTATTATTTTTATACGATCAAAACCTTGATGGATATAGGAGCTCAAAGCTCCCCTTGGGTCATGGGATAGATGGATAGATATAACAAGTTATGTATATCACCATGGTGCAAAGGTTTGAGGTTGATCATGGTTGGGCTTTCCTAGGAATGATGCCAAAGTTGGGTAAAAATAAGGGTGCCATAGCAGAATATTGATTAGCACAAGGCTCCAATTGAAACAAGTGAAGTATGTATGGATATACCTTCATGAGTAGAGCACAATCATGCACAGAGTTGTTCGAAATAAGATAGCATGGAGATCTGAGCTTCCGCCAAAGTAGGCATGTTTGTAAGATTTGTAGAAAAGATTAATTTCTTGCCTGCAAAAATCAAGAACAAGTCGGTTAAAGGATGGTCTAGCCAAGGGAAAGTGTTATCCTTGGGAGTATTTAAGATGTTTTACAAGATGTTTCAAGTGCATTCCCAAAAATGCACAAGCGGTGTGAAAGGGAGAGACTCAAATATGTGATATTGATAACAGTTTTCCAGACTTGGTCATTTTTTGGGGTTTTTTAGTAGAATACAAAAGAGGATGATTTTGGGAGGATGCTAAGTACTAAACTCATCATCGAATGGATTATGTTGGAGTGTAGATTGATTAGAAAGGATCCATGCTTGATATTGGTCTTCATTAACTTGGAAGCTTCTAGAAGGGATAATTTCAGAAGTGATCTGGTTAAGGGTTTTAGATGATCAGCTAGTGGCTAGGCATTAGATCCAGCTTTGGAAATCTTGCTTAGGGTTTGTGATCTTAATTTATCTTGATCCTAGAGGATGAGATCCTAGGGTAGCTCATACTACTTCCTAAGCAAACAAGTCAAGCAGCAGATAAGGCAATTCATCAAACAAGCAAATCAATCTACTACTATGGATACCTTCAAGCCTAGCTTGAGGTAAGGACCGGTAGCTTGAAAGGTTTAGATTTTGAAGAACGTAAGGTTCTTGGTATTTCTACCAAGAATAGAATTTAAAAGCTTTATAAAAGGTTTTGGAAAACCTAGGGTAAGAGTAGTTGGAAGTTCTTGATGAGGGGAGGATAGCTACTACTCCTGTTATTTCGCTGCCTCCTTCTATCCTAAAGATTGGACTTTTTTGTATTGCAATTCCTCCCACGGATGAGGTGAAGCCAATTTCAGAACAACCCTAGTTCTGAAATGTTTTGGTCAAGGCATGGCCAAGCTCAATTGAAAGTTGAGTTTACTTCGGTATAGGTTTTGAGATGTTTGAGTCTTTTTATTTCCTGTTTTATTTAAGTTTGAAATGTTTAAGTTTTATTTTGTGTGATGGTTTTTGGGCCTGTCCAAAACCACTTTTAATTCAGCCATTTGGGCTTTAGTTGTGGCGTGGGACCTGTCCCACCCAAGTCACGTTGGAGTAACCCTATAAAGGGTTCCTGGCAACCGCTGTTGTATCTTAGACTGGTTATTTTTGAGATAACAGAGACACCAGAAAAGTCCCAATGTTTGGGGGGCACATATCGTCATGTTTGCTTGCTGATATTCAAGGTATAATGTTGTGGCATGCGTGGGAGTTGATTCTGATCAGTTCAAATGTGAGGAATTGAAGAGAGATCAGTTTGATCTATTTCAGATTGAGTTCTCTTACTATCCTACTGATTCTATATATTGATCGTTGTGAAAGATCGGGCCTAAACCCCTTTGGATCATGTTGATCCTTATCATTTATGTCTTGAAAACATAGGGAGATTACATCATATAGATCTCCATAGTTTTGTAAATAGAAGCTAAGAAAATAGTTGTTGCTGCAAGGGCATCTTGGCTCAAGTTGAAATGCTAGAACATTTGAGAATATGTAAGATTAAGCCAAGACAGTTTTGTTAAATAGTTTTTATCAACTTATGGTGAGGTAAGGAGCATATTATATAATGCACATTTATATGCATATAGACAAGAAATCAAGCAAGTAAGCAATGCATCTTTAAACAAGAAAAAGCTTTTATTCCCCCTAATTTTTGCATTCTAGATTCGAGATAGTAGGGTTAGGGGATTTTCTCCTTAAAAGTGGGGTGTTACAGACCTTTCCTCCTTAAAAGAATTTCGTCCCGAGATTCGAGATAGTAGGGTTAGGGGATTTTTTGTCTAGTTAGTACTATGTGTCTCAAGCTTGCTAACTTAAGGGCTTTGTCTTTAAACGTGGTTACTGCGTCGGTAGAGCTGAACTCCAATCATCTTGGATGCACGGAAAGTTGAGCCGGTTCCAGTCCTAATGGCGATGAAGGATCTTCTTTTCCTTTCAGACTCGATATCTTGAGGGCTTAGGCTAGGCGAACTACCTCTAGATGGAACTTCACAAAGTACCCTTTTGGGATGGAAACTGCAGCTTGATGTCCTTTTTTATAAGGATCCAAGGGTTTTCCCTCAGAGGCTTATCTTATCCTATTTACTGACTTAGGGTCTGACTGTTGAGGGTGTTTCTGACTGATGGGTACTCTATTGTTGTGGGATAGACTATGTCTTTACCCCTTAGGGCTAGACTGTGGTAGCTCGGAGATAGCATAGTCCTTCCTTCTTAGAGTAGTAGAAGGATGTTTTTGAAGACTACTGCCAACCTTCCGTCGGGAGTTTCAGCCTTCTGATGACGTCCGTGAACTAGGTCCTATGAGGCTCATATACTCCTTTTATTCGTACCTAGCCTATTAGAGCGGTTGAATTTGCAGATCTTCTAGACGGGTTTGAGCTGCTGGGGTTAGTAATTCGGTGATCCTTCAGGTGGGTCTTCAGCTTAAGTAGGGGAGGGGCTTCGTAAAAACTTCAGTAAATGTTGTATCTTTAGGTTGTGCTGGCTCGTGGTTGATGTCGAGCTCGTTGGGGAACCGCTAGAGGAAGGTATGATGAGCACAGCAATAAGTTTCCCTCAGTTATGAAACCAAGGTTATCGAACCAGTAGGAGCAAGGAAACACCTCCAAGGTGTTGTTTCCAACTTGGAATCCTGCACAACACAACCACAGAACTTTGCCCCCAACTTACAGTGATGTTGTCAATCTCACCAGTTTTGCTGAAAACAAAGGATTAAATGTATTGTGTGGAAGAGAGTAATAGCTTGTAGAAAGTAAACTGAAAACAGTAAACAGTTGTAGATTGATGGTAAAAGAAAGGACCGGGGTTCATAGGTCACTAGTGGTGGTTCTCCTTAAGATAGATGACATGTTGGGTGAACAAATTACAGCGGGGCAATTAACAAACATCGAGAAAGCATACATGCATAAACTAATCATCTCGACACCTATGAGATTTGATTGGGCATTACAACATTATACATAGACCGTAATCCAACTACATCTATGACTAATAATCCACCTTTAGGTTATCATCCGAACCCCCTCCAGTATTAAGTTGCAAGCAACGGATAATTTCATTACGCATTGCGTGTAAAGTAAACAATACGATTGTTCTATGAACAAAGGATTGTTGTTTTCTCCCTAGTAGCAACAACACATCTAGTACCTTAGAGATTTCTATCACTTCCCCAAATTACTAGAGGATTGAACCCACTATCGAGCATAAATACTAACTCTGGGAGTTGCTAGCATCTACTTGGCCAAGATAGGTACTAACAACGGAAAGCATGCAAGATCACAAATAACAAAGACATGATAGAATCAATAATCAATCTGAAATAGCATCTCAATATCCATCGGATCCCCGCAAACACAACATGTATGATTACAAATAGATGATCTTGATCATGAACGAAGCTCATAAGATCTAGACATGGTAGCACAAAGGAGAAGAACCAACCATCTAGCTACTACATGGACCTGTAGTCCAAGGATGAACTACTCACGCATCACACCGGAGGCTTGCATGGTGATGAAGAAGGCCTCTAGGGTGAATTATCCCCTCCGGCAGGGTGCCAGGAAGAGCTTCAGATCCCTCCCCATCTAGGGATGGAGATGGCGGTAGCTACAGACTCTTTCGTGGATTTCATCGTGTACTTAGGGTTTCTATATCGGAGGCATCTTATAGGCGAAAGGGGAGGCCGAGGGGGTGCCCTAGGTGGCCACACCACCCCTTGGCGCGGGCCAGGCCTAGTCGCGCGGCCAGGTGGTGTGGGCGGCCTCTAGCCCCTCTCCGTCTCGTATTCTGGCTCCATATCCCCCTCGGTGAAATATTGACTTTGGCTTTTGTCCCGTCCAATTCCGAGAATATTCATTTTCTGACTTTCCTAGAACCAAAAACAGCAGAAAACAGGCAGCTGGCATTATGGCATCTTGTTAATAGGTTAGTCCAAGAAAGTGTATAAAAAGTACTCCAAAGTGTGTACAAAACATAATAAAGTAGATATAAACCAAGCATGGAACATCAAAAATTATATTTATATTTGCAACATATCAGGCTGCTTCATTCTCATGGGAGTGTAGTATGGTCGACTTCAGGTATTCTTGTCGTCTTGATTTTGAGCTTCTTGGGTACTGGAGATATTGAGTAGGTGTTTAACGGTTGGGGACAAGGTTTATCTTTTATTAGTTTCCCACTGAGGGCTCTCAAGTCGATGCTTGGAGAAGGACGTTGGGTTTGGAATTCTTCCTGAAGTATCTTCCGGGAGGCGGTCTTGTAGAATTGAGTGGAAAGACCTTAGAGCTCTACTAAGGTTCTTCGAGAAAGACGTAGATCTTTTGTCTTGGAGTACTGGTGTGATACTAAAGGAAGGTTGTATTTCCCTGTTTCTTGAGTCGAGGTCTTCGAGTGACGCTCTACTGTGAAAAAACCTTGTCATGGGTGGTTTCCTAACGAAACCTTAAGAGGTTAGTTTTGGGCAGGTTAGCGATTACCGACACTTCTTGCTAGTCTTCAGTCGAGGTTGGGGCATCCAACTTTGGAGGAGCCGTTTTCACTTGAATTCTTGGTGCTGCTTTTGTTCGAGGGTAGAGTAGATTCGTTGTCCTAGCTTGAGGTGAGGATGGGTAGTTTGAAAGGTTTGACTTTTGAAGAAGGTAAGGTTCTTGGTATTTCTACCAAGAATAGAATTTAAAAGCTTTATAAAAGGGTTTTGGAAAACCTAGGGGAGTTATGTCTTGAAAACATAGGGAGATTTCATCATATACATCTCCATAGTTTTGTAAATAGAAGCTAAGAAAATAGTTGTTGCTACAAGGGCATCTTGGCTCAAGTTGAAATGCCAAAACATTTGAGAAATATGTACGATTAAGCGAAGACAGTTTTGTGAAATTGTTTTGTCAACTAAGGATGATGTAAGGATTATATTATATAATACAAATTTAGATGCATATACACAAGCAATCAAGCAAGTAAGCAATGCATCTTCAAACAAGAAAAAGTTTGTGTTCCCCTTCATTTTTTGCATTCTAGACAATTAATCATGGTTGCTGAAAGTGGGATGTTACAGTCTTGAGGGGGAAACTCCGGGATGGGTTATGTTTGTTGTTAGTATTAAGTTGGTTCCGAATATGTCTCTCTTATCACTCTCTAATTGCCGATAGTTGTATCGAGTCTCTATAGGTTATTTAATGCATGCCTTGTTGCCGCTTTAGTCCACCATACCCATGTAGGAGAGAGCCACCAAAATCTAAGACTCGTCGTGTACTGGTCTCAGTACTGACCGCTCCCTTTTTTCCTTTACCCTTTGTCAACACCCATTTTCCTTTTAAAGGTATGAGTTTGGCGACTTTAGCAAGGTTACCCTTCTGGCTTGGCCTGGACAGGGTTATGAACGCCATTGGTTATTCTTTAGGACTCTTAGTCCAATTTGGATCTTATCCGTACTCGGATATTGTATCATTTCAACGTGCTTTGGATCTTTGTAATGTATATTTGTATTCTTGACTCGAGGAATCATTGTTATATACATATGTTCTTATGGGTTCTTTTGTGGACTATTGTGTAATGTATTACTTCGTCCCCCTTCCCCCGCACGCAAGTGCTTGGTGGGCACCAATGAATCATTTCTATGTAGGCTGCATAGGGCCGATTCGAGAGTGTTACATATGTCAAGGAAAGATTCTACAGGAGGATCGAAGATATGTAGGAGCTTGACTACTATGGAGAGAAGGTGTCGATGTTTTGTGTCAGATGGACCAGGAGCCTCGAAAAATAAGGTCGGTATTTCACCAGTATGGTTATACCCGAAGCCAAATCCAAGACTATCGGTGCGAATGTGGCCGCGAAAAATGAGCCATGTGTATTGGATAGCAAAGTGGACCAATACTTTTTCATTACTGACCCGACAAAACCTAGCCGTGTTGTCGCGAGGAGAGGCAAATGGAACATCGTCGGAATGGATGGAATCGCCAAGGAGCAAGACTTTGACCAGTACTGTGACCTGAAGATGGAAGATGACTACGACAATCAAGCAACATACACCACAACACTTCCTAAAAGAGGTCCCCCGTTCAAGAGAAAAAGTGACAATGTTTTGGATAGAATTATTCAACCGCAATAAAGAAGGCAAAGAAGATTATTAAACGCTAGTGCGCTCCAAATCATGATGTTCCGTGTGTGGGCATGCATATTCAACTCGAAATTATAATGTTATTTATGACCACCTTTGTATGTGGATGAAATATTATTAATCGACACTCTTATTTTGTTATTTTCCTTTTTGCATGGTTTGACAATATTTGGATATTTAAATTATTTAAAATATATCTATAGTTTATATTATTTTTTACTTCTTTAAATTTTAAAAATGTATTTTTAAATTTAAAGCCAAAAAATTGACCACTAGGTTTCAAACTTGGGTGGCTAGAGTTAAGGGATAAGGTGACCAACCAATAGAATAGACTGGTATTTATGTTAGCTAGGACGCTGTGGTCTTTTTGAATGGTGTGATAAGATACTCGTAGAGCATCACGTCCTCGTGCTCCACGGCTAAGTTACCCGTGGCACATCTCGTCCTCGTGTGCCACGGGTAAGTTGTGCCTGCCACTCAAATTGACTCGCAGACTAAAAACCTTGTCAGGATCCGATATATTTGGGACCCAGAGACAGCTTCATTTTCTTCGGATGATCGGAAGGTGAAGGATTTGAAGAGTAAGGAATTTACTAGTGATCAAGTCAATCACATTATAATTAATGAAGTCAAATTTGTACGTGGTTCAATGCGGGAAGAGAAAGATCGGAGCTCCTCATCCCAGGGGTCGGCACCGCCGGTCGCCCCGTGGGACACCATGTTTAACAGGTTGCTGAACCGGATCAAGAAGGTCGTGCCGATAGCCAAGTCTTCATCAGCTAGCCGTGTGATCGCCTTTGGCTCCACGCCATGGAGGGATATCTATATCTTATATATATCTACACCATGGTGCCCCAGTTAATTTAGGTATATATACAAATCCTATTTAACACCCAGTTATTTTGCACCCAACATATTTTTACGTTCTTATATTGGAAAAATGAAAAAATATATTTTATATACGAATAATTATGTTCATATATTCCCCACAACTAAAAAATAACAAAAACTGAGTTTATGAGTCATTGTAGTGTAAAAGTAAAAATACGAATTTTACGTCGTATTTTTATACATCATGTAAAAGAAGTTATGTCATTTCTAAATTTTTTTATGTTCTTCTCGACTTAAGAAGTCATACAAAATTTCTGTGACGTAAAAATAAATTATGGTTAAAGTTAAAGGGTGGTTGATGAATAACTATTTTGACACCCTGGCTGCCAAACAACACCACCCTATATTACATGACGTATAAAAATATGACGTGAAATATATATTTTATTTGTTTTTACACTATAACGATCCATACACTTTATTTTTATGTTGATTTTTTCTTGTGGATGAACATGAACATAATTATTTGTGTACAAAATATATTTTACTAATATAATAACATAGAACTATGTTTTTTTGAGAGAAACGTAAAACTATGTTGGGTGCAAAATAACTTGCGGGAAGGAGTGATTTTGTTCTTCTTTCGTACGGAGAAGTCCATTTTGCCCCTAATAGTACGAAATTACACTGGTAAGTGAATAAAACGTTTCGTTTATTTTTCCTCCCCTTATCCCGGCCATCGTAGTCAACCGCGTGCAGATGTTGCTGCGGGCCAAGGTGGAGAGCGATGGGATAGAGGATGGAGCTGGGGAAGATTACGACGGAACAAGGGATGGAGGTAGGGCTCCTGTGGCGGTGGGTAATGCGAGATGAGGATGGTCGGGATGGAGGCGGGGGCCCTGTGGCGACCGGGATTGCGAGATGAGGACGGTCGGCTAAGGTGGGTTGCAGCCGGAGAGAGGAGGGAGTTAGCAACAGAGGAAGAGAGCGGGGAATCGAACAGGGGACCAATGGTTTTACTCCATGGATTTCATTCGTTCGCGATTTAGCGCTTTCATCCCACTTCCAGCAAGACCTGTGCTCACTCGACAAACCCCAGAGAGGCTGTGATTGACCCGGATCTGTCGTGTTGGGCCTCGATCTGAAGCATCTCAGGAAGGTCGTGTTGCCCCAGTTCGTCATCATCCCTTGAGAGGATGCATTGGGCTCCCGATGGACTCTCCCTTCCCCTCTTGTTCTGGCAGTGGTGGCTAGATTGGAGGCGACATGAGTACGGTTGGCTTCCTTCCACTCTGGGGCATCCCTGCAGAAGTGAATGGTTACCATGCGATGATTGCCTTCCTGGCTGACGCTGCCATGCAGCTGCCATTATCAACCACCATTAGCTTGGCCATGATACTGTTGTACATGAGCCTCTGGAGTTTAGTGTTGCAGTTTTCAAGCCTGCACATGCAGAAAATGAGTAGTGAGTGTTCACTCTGATTCGAATTTTTAGCTAACCGTGCTCTGGCCCAATCAGCGCCAATGTGGTTGTGACATTGATGCTATCAGGATGTAATTGACGGCGAAAGCTATTGTGCAACCTCTGTAGGTACTAGAGAATTATCAATCTTATTCAAGTATTGCTATGGTGGAATTCATGTGTTGCATCTTATATTCCTCATTTCTGTACTGAATTCCTTGAGACGATGAGATTGTCTAAAAAACATTTTTTTTATTTCAAAACACCAACAAACATTAGATTGTGTTGAAGCACTATCTCATACGTTCTGGTCTCCCTCTATGCTATTTCTTTCAGGCATTTTCCAAAATATGGCGACGAAGCTCATTAGGTCCATTGCTTATTCGAAGTCAGAATTCAAGAAGGTAATGCAACAATGTCAAAGCTTTGAATTGCATTAGGAACTTTTATACTCAAGATGGCTGTAACATGCGGGAGCTATAGCCATCGGAGCATGCTCGCTGAACCGTCCACGAACAGTAATGGGAAATCAATTCTTGTGGCTGACGCTCATGGCGATGGTAATGTCAGTGATCCTGATAGGATGCATGCACGACGAAGAAACAACATCACAACATTTGTTATCAACAGGTTCTTTCCTTTGATCTCTTTTCCTTCATATTTTGAACTATAGAGTTGGAATACAAGCCTCTGCTCCCAAGCAAGAACAACTCAGCTGCTTTTATGACTACCTGGCTGAATAAACATGGTAGTATTTGGTGAGCTAAGTCAGAGTAGGGCTATTTAAACTGTGGTGAGTGATAAAAATGCTTATAGATGCTCTTTTTTTGAGGATGATCATGCGTGGAGTTGATCTGATAAAAATATGCTACATAGACCTTGAAAGCTCATGACGAACAGGTCTTTTGGTCAAACAGTTTAGGAGTAAATATTGTCAGTCTCAAACAATATGAAATTGACAATGCAGCCATTTGGAGTCTACATCAGTATCATACAATCAGTATCATAGAATCATTTAAATCAATATGGAAATTGATAATGCCTGGAGATTGCTAGATTGGAGGGATTCGGTCGTGCACCCCATGTTTTACTCTGACCGTTTGAGCTCGGAGGGAGCGTTTCAAAGCTTTCTTGGCTGTTAATATCATTGGGGCATGTTCTCGTTCCATGGTGCTGAGAGAGAATGTCATGGAGACAGATATCTGAGGACTGATAATGGTGGTTCAAGTCTGGATGGTGATGAGAAATTGACTTGGTGACTCGTGATTTGGTGCAGTGGCATGCAAGTGGGGGCGACTGCACAGGAGAGGTTCATAGTCCTACCTTTCAGGGTGAAAACCCAGGGTCTGGTCTTAATTGGTTGTGTCTGGCAATTGCCTTATTGAAGGTATTGTTTTGAGAGCATGGACTTTTTTTAGGATGAAAATCTAATATCTATGATCGAGCGATGACGATGTTTATGCACTGTTCCCTTCTTGGAGGCGTCGCTTTTAGAGAAGTTAGACCTCTTGTGTTGTCTTGGTGGTGGTAGTACCGCTGTTTCAACGACTGGGTCACTATAGCGGGATTTTTCTTTTTCAATTCTTCTTTCTTTTTTTGGTTGTGTGCATCCATATGGCTGCGAGGGCAATGCGTTGTTGCAAAGGCTGGGTGTACTTGGTATCTTTTGATATTAATATATGCTCCTTTCAAAAAAATAGGATCATGCAAAAATAAGCATTTTTATGTTGTTGTTTATCTGTTGTAGAAGGAAATACAAAAAGTTTCTTACAAAGAATACAAAGATCATTGCTAAGTATGCTATTCATCTTTAAGGATTTAACAATAGTCCGGCATGTGAGGATGCACATGTTCAACCAGCATGGGAACGGCTGGGTTCTAAGGGCATCTCCACCGGGAAATGGGTAACCGAAACGGTCTGTTTCTGTCCGTTTAAGTCGGCCCGCGGTAGATTTGGGTTCGCGGTCAGGCCTGTCCGGTCAGCCGCGCCGCCCCTCCTGGCCAGCACTGTCGCTGGCCAGAACTTTCTTACTTTTTTTTGATATTTGAACCCAAGGTACATAGACATGTATATTTTGAAAAGCAAATAAGCTACATTAGGTAATCTAATTAAAATAGTGCTTACATACGAATAGTTCACACTCACATGGTTCAATAAAAATTAACCAAACGTTAGTTAAATTACAGAAAACAAGTAAAGGATTAACCATTTAGGTTTCCCACACGAGCCCATATATGCTCAACCAAATCTAGTTGAAGCCAGTCATGGGTGTGCCTGTGACGCAAATTTTCATGCAGTTGCATGAATTTTTCCCAAAACGCTACACCTAGCTCTGGCTCAACCAATTGACCCTGGAAATCCCAGTCTTGGTCCAAGATGCCGTCGTTGCGCTTGACCTCGGCGGTCATGTTGTGCATGATCACACAAGCAGTCATCACATCCCGCATCTTCTCCGTGCTTCAGGTTCTAGTAGGGTATCGAACAATGTCCCACCTTGACTGAAGAACACCAAATGCTCACTCCACATCCTTCCTAGCGGCCTCTTGCTCTTTCACAAACCTATTGCATTTCTCATCTCCAGGGTTGCGGATTGTCTTTATAAAGGTGTCCTAGGATGGATAGATACCATCAGCTAGATAGTACCCCATATCATATGCATTTCCATTGATCTCATAGGAAACTTGTGGGGCATTACGTTCTGCCATCCTAGCAAACACCGCAAACCTCTACAGCACATTGATGTCATTGCTTGATCCAGCCATGCGAAAAACGGTGTGCCAAATCCACAGAAGTGATGCAACAGCCTCAACTATGACAGTGCAACCCTCTACATGCCCTTTGAACTACCCCTGCCAACCAAAAGGACAATTCTTCCATTGCCAATGCATGCGGTCGATACTGCCAAGCATCCCAACAAACCCCCTGATATGTTGCTAACGTATCTATAATTTTTGATGTTCCATGCTTGGTTTTATCTACTTTCTTATGTTTTGTTCCAACTTTGGAGTACTTTCTATACACTTTCTTGGACTAAACTATTAACAAGAGCCATAGTGCCAGCTGCCTATTTTCTACTGTTTTTGGTTCCAGGAAAATCAGAAAATGAATATTCTCGGAATTGGACGGGACAAAAACCAAAGTCAGTTTTTCACCGAGGGACACCCGGAGCAAGAATACGAGACGAAGAGGGGCAAGAGGGCGGCCACACCACCTGGCCACGCGTCTAGGCCTGGCCCGCGCTAGCGGGTGGTGTGGCCAGCCCAGGCACCCCCTCGGCCTCTCCTTCCGCCTATAAGATGCCTCCGATACAAAAACCCTAAGTACCCGATCAAAAATTACAAGAAAGAGTCTGTAGCCACCATCATCTCCATCCCTAGATCGGGAGGGATCTGAAGCTCTTCCCGGCACCCTGCCGGAGAGGGGAATTCACCATGGATGCCTTCTTCATCATCATGCAAGCCTCCGGTGTGATGCTTGAGTAGTTCATCTCTGGACTACGGGTCCATGTAGTAGCTAGATGGCTAATTCTCCTCCTTTGTGCTATCATGTTTAGATCTTGTAAGATCCGTTCATGATCAAGATCATCTATTTGTAATTCCTACATGTTGTGTTTGCGGGGATCCGATGGATATTGAGATGCTATTTCAGATTGATTATTGATTCTATCATGTCTTTGTTATTTGTGATCTTGCATACTTTGGAGTACTTTTTATACACTTTCTTGGACTAACCTATTAACAAGATGCCATAATGCCAGCTGCCTGTTTTCTGCTGTTTTTGGTTCTAGGAAAGTCAGAAAATGAATATTCTCGGAATTGGACGGGACAAAAGCCAAAGTCAATATTTCACCGAGGGGGATATGGAGCCAGAATACGAGACGGAGAGGGGCCAGAGGCCGCCCACACCACCTGGACGCGCGATTAGGCCTGGCCCGCGCCAAGGGGTGGTGTGGCCACCTAGGGCACCCCCTCGTCCTTCCCTTTCGCCTATAAGATGCCTCCGATATAGAAACCCTAAGTACACGATGAAATCCACAAAAGAGTCTGTAGCCACCGTCATCTCCATGCCTAGATGGGGAGGGATCTGAAGCTCTTCCTGGCACCCTGCCGGAGGGGATAATTCACCCTAGAGGCCT
Source organism: Avena sativa (assembly GCA_916181665.1). Taxonomy (NCBI): domain Eukaryota; kingdom Viridiplantae; phylum Streptophyta; class Magnoliopsida; order Poales; family Poaceae; genus Avena; species Avena sativa. The sequence goes on from OV702289.1 coordinate 329,595,511, forward strand.
TCTTCATCACCATGCAAGCCTCTGGTGTGATGCGTGAGTAGTTCATCCTTGGACTACAGGTCCATGTAGTAGCTACCATGTGTAGATCTTATGAGCTCCGTTCATGATCAAGATCATCTATTTGTAATCATACATGTTGTGTTTGCGGGGATCCGATGGATATTGAGATGCTATTTCAGATTGATTATTGATTCTATCATGTCTTTGTTATTTGTGATCTTGCATGCTTTCCGTTGTTAGTATCTATCTTGGCCAAGTAGATGCTAGCAACTCGAAGAGTTAGTATTTATGCTTGACAGTGGGTTCATGCCTCTAGTAATCTGGGGAAGTGACAGAAATCTCTAAGGTACTAGATGTGATGTTACTACTAGGGAGAAAACAATAATCCTTTGTTCATAGAACAATCGTATTGTTTAATTTACATGCAATGCGTAATGCAATTATCCGTTGCTTGTAACTTAATACTGGAGGGGTTCAGATGATAACCTGAAGTTGGATTATTAGTCATAGATGCAGTTGGATGGAGGTCTATGTATAATGTTGTAATGCCCAATCGAATCTCAAAGGAGTCAAGATGAGTAGTATATACATATTGCTTTCTCGATGTTTGTCAATTGCCCCGCTATAATTTGTTCACCCAACATGTCATCTATCTTAAGGAGAGCCACCACTAGTGAACTATGGACCCCGGTCCTTTCTTTTACCATCAATCTACAATCAACTATTTACTGCTTTGTGTTTACTTTCTGCAAACTATTACTTTCTTCCACTCGATACGTTTAATCCTTTGTTTTCAGCAAAACTGGTGAGATTGACAACCTCATTGTAAGTTGGGGCAGAGTTCTGTGGTTGTGTTGTGTAGGTCTCCAGATTGCTGCTGGCACCGGTAGTGCACCCTGCCAAAGTTCAACTAGCAACACCTTTGGGGTGTTTCCTTGCTCCTACTGGATTGATAACCTTGGTTTCATAACTGAGGGAAAACTTGCTGCTGTTCTCATCATACCTTCCTCTTGGGGTTCCCCAACGAGCTCGATATATTTTGGGCCATCAATCTCTTTTTTTGGCACCATTGCCAGGGAGTCAAGGACATCTTCACAAGGGGAGTCCCTCATAACCAATCTCTTTACTTTGTTATTTTTGTTTTGCTTAGTTTATTTTTGCTTTGTTTGCTTCTTTCTTTCTCAAAAACACACAAAAATTAGTTCCTACTATAGTTATTGTCTTGCTTTATCATGCTTTCTATCCATGGTTGGTTTCTTTGAAACTGAATCTTATTGGCAAGGTGGGTTCACGGAAGAACAAAAATATTATTATAAGGAACACCGCTTGTCACAAAAAGGGAAACAATTATGGGAACAAATTAATAAATTGTATACCATTGCTATAAACGTGTACTCTACTCTTAATATTACTTATTGCTTTGATAAATCTTGTTGCTGTAGGAGGTATAAACACCTCCCTTTTCAATTTGAGTATAATGATAATGTTACCATATCTTCTTATGTTAAAGGTAATTATGACTTTTATGATGTGGAACAAACTGAAGAATTTATTGCTTGGAAGGGTGCATTTGAACTTGCTAGTTTGCTTGAAAATACTGATGATTCACCTTATAAATATGAGGTTTATGATATACTTAAATTTTGCTTTGATAATTACAAGGTAGAAAATGGCTATATTCTTGAATATCTTAATAGATGCTCTCCACCAATGGAAGAGACTAATGCGTTGCAGGAGCCTATGGAAGAAGAAATTGCTGAAACTGGAAGCTCATTGGATGAAAAAGAGGAGAGATCAAGAGGAGGAAGAATGGATCTTCCCATCGCTACCTTCTAATGAGAGTAACTCTTTACCCCTTACATTATTTGATTGTTCCCTATGCTTACCAAAGGAGGACGAATGTCATGTTCCTGAGGATTCTTTTGAAAATGTTTATAATAAAGCTCTAGTGTTTGTAGATCATGAAAATCATGCTTTATATGATAGTTATATTGTTGAGTTTATTCATGAGGCTACTGAAAATTATTATGAGAGAGGAAAATATGGTTGTAGAAGTTTTCATGGTATTGAATCACCTCTCTATGTGCTGAAAGTTTTGAAGTTATTCTAGTTTTATCTTCCTATGCATGTCATTTTGTTCTTTGTGAATTTATTTGCATACGAGATTCCTATGCATAGGAAGTGGGTTAGACTTAAATGTGTTTTAAATTTGCTTCTTGATGCTCTCTTTTACTTCAATTCATACTTTTTTATGTAAGCATTTTCTCAAACTATCATGCCTAACTTAAAGGCGTTAAAGAAAAGTACTTATTGGGAGATAACCCAAAAGTTTTAGATGAGTCTTGGAAGTTATTACTTCAGTAATAACCGCTCCTTATCCTTTTTATTTGCTTTTCGTGCCAAGAGTAACCTCTAATGAGAGCGAAGTAATGATTGAGAAAGTTGTTGTCCCGAAACAGATTTCTGTGCTTCACCATAAACATTCGTGTAAAATATCTGTACGTCCTTTTGAGGCGTGAATTTTTGTACATCTGCCCCAGGTTGTTATCTAACTTTTGTTAGATCAACACTTTTCGATTTGAGCAACAGAAGGTCTTCGAAAAAATTCATCTTTACCTGCTGGTCTGTTTTGACAGATTTCTGCCACTATTTGCATTTGCTTCTTGTTGGTTCCTTTTTGAGTTCTTTTGGGGAACTGAGCTTTTTGAGGGAAGTGCTACAGTAGCTTGTGTTTTAATGGAAGTTTTATTGGTGTTGGAACTGAACCTAAAGACCTATTATCTTGAGTGCACTAATGTTGCTAATAAAGATTGTGTGAAGTTTTGTATGAAGGAAAAATTTCAGGTGTATGGAAGAAATAAGTAATAAGATGAAGGATGGACTAAAGCTTAAGCTTGGGGATGACACGCGTGTCACCCCAAAAAATATCTAACAAGTACAAGCGTCAAATCTTGGGAATGCCCATGGCATCCCCTTCTTCATCAATAAAAATATCAGGTTTCTTCCAAACGCTTCATTTTTATTGTTTCATGCACATTGTGTTGTTCTTGGAGCGTCTTCTTTTTTGTTTTCATTTTGGTTTTTGTTTGCTTTATTTTCTTAGTTTGCTGAATAAATTGGTTGGACCCCTCTTTCATACATTGGTTTTCAAATAGTTTGGTTTGGATTGGAAAAGAGTAGGAAAGTTCATGCTTAAGTGGTAAAGAGAGCTTGTTTTTGACTGTGGCCTATACTTTGTCATGCCATGCTTGATATTGTTTTGGCTTTAGGCTTAGTATTCTTTGCTGTAGCATGACATGTTTTAAACAATTGGGATTGCTTAATGTGCCTTTGAAGAATCATGCGTTGTTTTAGCATATTAAAGCATAGTATTGTGGTATTCTCCTTTGATGCTTTATTTGGGTTGACTTGGCGCATGCTCACATCATGTTATGACTATCCCAAGTCACCATAGCCTTGATGATCCTTTAGTTTTCAACTTGTAGTATCACTTTATGCTTTGATCAACGATGTTTTGTCGCTCTGCATGATTATGGCCATTATTGCTCTCTTAATTGGTCGCTCCCGGTCTTTTGCTAGCCTCCGCAACCAAGTATGAGTTCCACTCATGCATCCAACTCCTAAAACCAAGTTATTCCAAAGAGTCCACCATACCTACTTATTAGCTTATGCTATTCCAAGTATATTCATGTTTTTATCTACCTTCCGAATTAAACTTGTTATGAGAAAACTAGTGATTAAAGCTCTCACGAACTTGATGGCACACTTTACTTTTCTTGCACTTAATAAACTTAAACCATTGTTACATCTATGTTGTATATGCATGCACTTATTTGCTGGGGATTAGCAGAACCATGCTGTCATGGGGAACGCTTTCAACATTGCACTTGTACTTTGTACCTAGTTGATATCATGCTCTTTTGTCTATGGATGTCGTCGGTGTGAAATGAAAGGGGAGCTTGTAAGTCCACGGAGTTATGTATGTGTGTTAGAGAAATGCCTCGGCCGCTGGTCTAATCCATGCTGTCATGGTGGAAACCTGCAACGTAACCATAATGAGCTTTCTATGAAGCATTCTTCTTATAAAAAAAGAGTCAGATATTGAGAAAAAAGAGAAAAAAATAAAAAATATGAGAAAAGAGGAAAGAGAGAAAAAAGCACCATATTCCCATGGTAAATAAGAAGATTGCCTTGTCATTTTGATATGGGGATTCTTCCGTGTCATCGGGAAAGGGGTACCCCGTTGGCGGTTCTCTGTGATACACATGTACTTACTATGACAAGAACTTACCGATAACTAAACTTGAGTAGCATGAGGAGCGGCCCTCGTATTCAAGGGACATGATATTTCCAACTTATACTTCGTCAAGCATATACACCATAGTTTGTTCACTTTAACCTTAATCACTTCAAGATGCTTATGATAGGGGCAATGAGAGCTAAAAGCTAATAAGTACCATAATTTTTGGAAGCTCTTTATGAAACTTGAATCCCTACTTCCTTCTATGAAGGCCTTTCTTTTACTTTTATGTTGAGTCTCCACCTTCTATCTTTATGCACCTACTTTGAGAGCATAGTGGCCATTCTTAGTTCTATGTGCATTGTCCCAAGACTTGTTGATTGATGCATAGCTTTGATATTGCTTGTTTTGAACTATTTGTATCTAGTCACTCTGATGAACCTGGAAGGTGTCCTGTGCATTTATGTTTGCTACTCTATGAGGGCCAAAATGAATGCCACTATGGTATGTTTTCTTTATGTGAAACAAACAAACGTCTTGCAAAGCATTTTTTATTCATGAATCTTTTGTCATGCCTTTTCAAGTTGCAACTTAGTTGCTTTGTCTTATTGCTAGAACTTTGTCTTTCATGTTTTGATTGAAGTACTATGATCCCAGCTATCAATGTTTTACAAATACTTTGATCAAGTTTATGATGGTGCATGTCACCTCAAAAATTATTCTTTCTTTTTATCACTTACCTACTCGAGGACGAGCATGAGTTAAGCTTGGGGAAGTTGATACGTTGCTAACGTATCCATAATTTTTGATGTTCCATGATTGGTTTTATCTACTTTCTTATGTTTTGTTCCAACTTTGGAGTACTTTCTATACACTTTCTTGGAATAACCTATTAACAAGAGTCACAGTGCCAGCTGCCTGTTTTCTATTGTTTTTGGTTCCAGGAAAGTCAGAAAATGAATATTCTCGGAATTGGATGGGACAAAAGCCAAAGTCAGTTTTTCACCGAGGGACACCCGGAGCCAGAATACAAGACGGAGAGGGGCCAGAGGGCGGCCACACAACCTGGCCGCGTGGCCAGGCTTGGTCTGCGCCAGGGGGTGGTGTGGCCAGCCCAGGCACCCCCTCGGCATCTCCTTGCGCCTATAAGATGCCTCCGATACAAAAACCCTCAGTACCTGATCAAAAATTCCATGAAAGAGTCTGTAGCCGCCATCATCTCCATCCCTAGATCGGGAGGGATCTGAAGCTCTTCCCGGCAGCCTGCCGGAGAGGGGAATTCACCCTGGAGGCCTTCTTCATCATCATGCAAGCCTCCGGTGTGATGCGTGAGTAGTTCATCTCTGGACTACGGGTCCATGTAGTAGCTAGATGGCTGTTTATCCTCCTTTGTGCTATCATGTTTAGATCTTGTGAGCTCCGGTCATGATCAAGACAATGTATTTGTAATTCCTACATGTTGTGTTTGCGGGGATCCGATGGATATTGAGATGCTATTTCAGATTGATTATTGATTCTATCATGTCTTTGTTATTTGTGATCTTGCATGCTTTCCGTTCTTAGTAGCTATCTTGGCCAAGTAGATGCTAGCTACTCCAAGAGTTAGTATTTATGCTCGATAGTGGGTTCATGCCTCTAGTAATCTGGGGAAGTGACAGAAATCTCTAAGGTACTAGATGTGATGTTGCTACTAGGGAGAAAACAACAATCCTTTGTTCATAGAACAATCATATTGTTTACTTTACACGCAATGCGTAATGCAATTATCCATTGCTTGCAACTTAATACTGGAGGGGGTTCGGATGATAACCTGAAGGTGGATTATTAGTCATAGATGCAGTTGGATGGCAGTCTATGTATAATGTTGTAACGCCCAATCAAATCTCAAAGGAGTCAAGATGAGTAGTATATGCATATTGCTTTCTCAATGTTTGTCAAATGCCCCGCTGTAATCTGTTCACCCAACATGTCATCTATCTTAAGGAGAGACACCACTAGTGAACTATGGACCCCGGTCCTTTCTTTTACCATCAATCTACAATTAACTGTTTACTGCTTTGTGTTTACTTTCTGCAAACTATTACTTTCTTCCACTCGATACGTTTAATCCTTTATTTTCAGCAAAACCGTTGATATTGACAACCTCATCGCAAGTTGGGGGTAGAGTTCTGTGCTTGTGTTGTGCAGCTCTCCATGTTGCTGCTGGCACCAGAAGTGCGCCCTGCCAAAGTTCAGCTAGCAACACCTTTGGGGTGTTTCCTTGCTCCTACTGGATTTATAACCTTGGTTTCATAACTGAGGGAAAACTTGCTGCTGTGCTCATCATACCTTCCTCTTGGGGTTCCCCAACGAGCTCAATATATTTTCGGCCATCATCCCCTACTGTTGTTGATGAACAGAAGGTGGGAAGTGTTTTTGGTGTTTGGCTCTCTCAGATATACTTTGCCAAACACCACTACAACTGCGTTGTAGAATCTATACATGGCCTCATGACATGTGGAATCTCTCATGCGCATGTAGTCATCGAGGAGATCACCGAGCACTCCATATGCAAGCTGCCGAATGGCAGCAGAACATTTCTGGTAAGAGGAGAAGTCCATCTTACCAGTACAATCGTACTTGGCCTCGAAGTAGGGCTTGTTCGTCTGCGGTACCAAAGTTTGCAGGCCAGCGAATGGCGGTACCTAAGTTGCCTGAAATTGCCGCGTTTTAAAAAGTGGGGCCGCCAACTACGGAGAGGGGCCATTTCAAGGCAAACTCATCTCACCCCTGCCAAATTCAAACATTCCGTTAAACTGCCCCGAGAAGTAGACGGTCGGGACCCTCATGTCGGTCATCTGTCCGTGACGCGAGCGCCAATGCGGCAACCTCTTATGCAAATCGAGTAGCTAAGTGGATTGGATGCGTTGACCAATTTCACAAATCCATTCCGACCTTTCCCCTAGCATCGGCGGCGTCGAAATCCACCCTCTAGGCAGGACGATCCCTTCGGACATTTGAGTTCCGGTGCCAAGTTGCTACGCCCAGTTGTTGCGCCCAATCGCTGATCCCGAGCTCCAATGGCGCATTCTGTAGCCGCCGTTGCGAGGCTCTAGCCCGCCTCAGCCGCCGACGAGCCGAGCAGCTCAGAGGATGGGAGATCCTACTACCAAGGAAGAAGAAGTTCTAGCTACAAGCGGCTGAGCGACCCTTCTGTTTGCTATTCGCACTAATTATAACTGCTAGCTGGCTACTGAACCTCAAATTGTTTGTGAGCCCAACACTGACAAGCATATTTTGTCCATAGTTTTCTATCAAGTGGGATCTCTGCGGAGCCCCCTTACATGGTTACGGTAGTCCTCTACAGGTACGAATCTAAGGGCAAGTGGTATGGACACCATTGTATCATGATGGAAGAAGCGCCTGCGCAGATCTGCACTATATCTAGTATGGTTGCTGCTCTGCATAATCATGATGAATTATGGCCGAAGCAGACTGCAAAGTTCAGCTTCATGGATGAAAATGGCATCATGGTTCCTCTAACGTGTGACAGTCAGCTAATTGGGTTGATGAAAAGGTATGCTTTGGCTGCCATGTTTGAGCTGAATTGTGATGTACTGGATGTGGAAGCTGCTGCAACTGGGAGTCGCCCTTCTATTCTTGGACAGGGTGGTTGCTCAAACCCAATTAGCTCCTGGTAAGCAAAGGTCTCTTGGGGTTCGCATGTTTGTGCTGAATTGTAATTTTGTTTTATTTACTCTGTAGATATTGGGCAATTATGCAACAGTCTTATTTCTTTGACAGAAAGCGCCGCAAGGTTAGAAACATGACTGCCGGGTCAGACATTTTGCTGCCCGAAGAAATTAAAAACGAGTGGACAAATGATGCTAGCCACGATTCTGGTGCCCATTGTCCCGGCAATGCAGAGTACGTGAAGCTAAGAAAATTGGCAGCGAGGAAGAGGAAGAAGGCAGGAAATGAAGAAGCCAGTGGACGTGAAGGCTTGGCACCCAGGCAGCGGAAGAAGGCTGCTGGCAATGAAGATTCATAGTAATGTGTTGAACTTGAACCTATATATGTAATTCTGTTAAATTCTAGAGCTCTGTGTGTGGCATGTTGCTGGGCGAAATAATCTACCCACGTTCTCTGAGTAAAATGTACCGTGACTTAGGGTTTGGAAACGCCCGAGTCAGTAGTTGAATCTGAAATTGTGATTGTGCCAGTGCTATCTGAAAACACGCAGCACCGGTTCCACGATTGCTGAGGGGCAGGAGGTCTCCAAATAAGATGGAATGTAAGTGGCACAGAAATAAATTATTTAAGCTGCCACACTCCACGAAGCAGCACCTTATTTCAGATGCCGCACAACGACGTGGCAACATAAACAGCAATGGTAACCGATAATACCAAGACGCTTGAGCCCGTCTATCTCACCGCCTCCCTGCTCCTGCATCCCCTACGTCTGGCGAAGCTCCCGGATCTCCATTAACCGGGTGTACGTGCTTCCACTTTATAAACTGTGGCTGTGCCATTTGCATGTGGCACAATCCACGTAGATTACGTTTAAACAAACCACCAATTTCAGAATACCACCATGATCAGACAAAAGGAAGTGATGCAGGGTTAAGACAGACTAACGGGAGAGCAATTCTTTTCCTCCCAGGACTCCGGGACCAGTAGTTCAGACCGCTAGGTCAACAAGTACTACTATTACAACTTAAAAATGCACGGAGCTTAAGCTAAATAGAACTAGTTATCACACATCTCCTTGATCTTCCTAATCTTAGACCGATGCGCATCTTCCTGCGAGAGCAAGGATCGATTCGTCTGCTCCTTCCTTTTAGCATCTTCCTTGCACAGCTTCAATTGTTTATCTGTATTTTTACTCATGCACTTGTCAATACTCGTAGTTGTGAACTGCAGGACTTTGGCCTGGTGAAGATCATTCATTGCTTGAGTCAGTTCTTGCTATGCTTTAGCCTTCAGTGCCAACGCCACGTCCCTCTCCTTCTCGACTTTGCTAACCTTGTCTTGCACCCTCCTGAGATCTTGGTTAAGCTTGGTCGTGTCAACTGGGTCCCATAGCTTCATCTCAACACTGTCAAGAAGTGAGCTGACTACGGATTCTTTCAACTCAATAGTCATATCCCATAGTTTGTCCAGCGTTTTCTGCATCGATTTGGGCCACTCTGGGTCTACTCATTTGACAACACCACAAACTTCCGCCTTGCATCATTGCACGATGTCCTTGACACCGTAGAAACCTCCTGCCTGCGTTTTGTCCTTCGAACGCTACAAATTTAGCGGGAACATGTCCATTTTTACATAGCAGAGGACTGTCTTCATCCACTAAACCGTAATAGTCGGAGTCATACATTGTCTGGTTGGCCTAACACATCATACGCGCATGAGTAAACAGAGTAGATCTAGCTCAAAAAATAGATAACTAGCCACAGATGATAGATATAGAGATGAGACGACTCACATCAAAATCACTGTCCCTGTCATCACGACACGTTTCCTCGCCATCTCCCCTTGAACCCATGGCGAGAGGGGAGGGGGGTGGTTGCCGGAGAGGGGATTGGGATGGAGGCGCCATCGGCTTGCGGCTGCGGTAGGATGGGAGTGAAGTGGGGAAAGTGGCTTCGAGGGGAAGGAAGAGAAGTACGGGGAGGAAGAGAAGTAATGGGGACGTGACACTAGGATGTGGCCCACTGAACTCGTGAGTCGTGACACTCGCAACAGGGGAGCGCCCGGTGTTGCCAGTTTGTCTAGAGCAAGCGTGGCCAATCATGCCGCAGAACAGCCTACTCGCGGATCTCTCTCACGAAGACCATCCCAATCGTCCAAGTGCCCCGATCAAACGGTATGTAACAATCGTCAAGCAGAACAACTGTGTTAGGGTATGCCTTCTAGAAGACTCGTTCTAACGGCCACCCATTGTGGGGCTAAGGTTAGGGCTCTCCTAAGGTTAATTAGGATCCATATGTGGTTTGTGAAAAGAACACACATGCAATGACACTGGTGGATCCATGTGTGGTTTGTGAAAAGAACAAACATGCAAGCACACTAGGTGGATCCATGTGTGGTTCAGGAGAAGAACACACATGAAATTACACTAGTGGATCCATGTGTGGTTTGTGAGAAGAACACACATCCAATGACACTGGGTGTGGTTCATGAAAAGAACACACATCCAATGGCATTGGGTGTGGTTCATGAAAAGAACACACATCCAATGACACTCGATGTGCTTCATGAAAAGAACAGACATGCAATGACACTGGTGGATCCATATGAGGTTTGTGGAAAGAACGGACATGCAATGACTCTAGCTGTGGTTAATGAAAAGAACAGACATGCAATGACATTAGTGGATCCATGTGTGGTTCATGAGAAGAACACACATGCAATGACACTGGTGAATCCATTTGTGGTTTGTGAGAAGAACATACATGCAATGACACTGGTTGTGGTTCATGAGAAGAACACACATGAAATGACACTGGTGGATCCATGTGTGGTTTGTGAAAAGAACAGACATGCAATCACACTAGGTGGATCCATGTGTGGTTTGTTTAGAGGAACATACATGCAATGACACTGGGTGTGGTTCATTAAAAGAACAGACATGCAATGACACTGGTGGATCCATATGTGGTTTGTGGAAGGAACATACATGCAATGACTCTAGCTGTGGTTTATGACAAGAATAGACATGCAATGACACTGGTGGATCCATGTGTGGTTCATCAGAAGAACACACATCCAATGACATTGGTGGATCCATGTGTGGTTTGTGAGAAGAACAAACATGCAATGACACTAGTGGATACTTATGTGGATTGTGAGAAGAACAGACATGCAATGACACTGGTTGTGGTTCATGAGAAGAACACACATGGAATGACATTGGTGGATCCGTGTGGTTTGTGAGAAGAACATACATGCAATGACACTAGCTGTGGTTCATGAGAAGAACACACATGCAATGACATAGCTGGATCCATGTGTGGTTCATGAGAAGAACAGACATGCAATCACACTAGGTGGATCCATGTGTGGTTTGTGGAAAGAACAGACATGCAATGACTATAGATGTGGTTCATTAAAAGAACACACATGCAATGACACTGGTGTATCCATGTGTGGTTCATCAAAAGAACACACATGCAATGACACTGGTGGATCCATGTGTGGTTTTTGGAAAGAATAGACATACAATGACTCTAGCCGTGGTTCATGAAAAGAACACACATGCAATGACACTTGTGGATCCATGTGTCGTTTGTGAAAAGAACAGACATGCAATCACACTAGGTGGATCCATGTGTGGTTTGTTTAGAGGAACACACATGCAATGACACTAGGTGTGGTTCATGAAAACAACAAACATCCAATGACACTGGTGTATCCATATGTGGTTTGTGGAAAGCATAGACATGCAATCACACTAGGTGTGGTTCATGAAAAGAACACACATGCAATGACACTGGTGGATCCATGTGTGGTTTGTGAAAAGAATAGACATGCAATGACAGTGGTGGATACTTATGTGGTTTGTGAGAAGAACATACATGCAATGACATAGGCTGTGGTTCATGAGAAGAACACACATGCAATGACACTAATGGATCCTTGTGTGGTTTGTGAGCAGAACATACATGCAATGACACTGGTTGTGGTTTACCAGAAGAACACACATGCAATGACACTGGTTGATCCATGTCTGGTTCATGAGAAGAACAGACATGCAATCACACTGTGGATCCATGTGTGGTTTGTGGAAAGAACAGACATGCAATGACTCTAGCTATGGTTCATGAAAGGAACACACATGAAGTGACACTGGTGTATCCATGTGTGGTTCATGAAAAGAACACACATGCAATGAAACTGGTGGATCCATGTGTGGTTTGTGGAAAGAACAGACATGCAATGACTCTCGCTGTGGTTCATGAGAAGAACACACATGCAATGACACTGGTGGATCCATGTGTGGTTTGTGAAAAGAACAGACATGCAATCACACTAGGTGGATCCATGTGTCGTTTATTTAGAGGAACACACATGCAATGACACTGGGTGTGGTTCATGAAAAGAACAGACATCCAATGACACTAGTGTATCCATATGTGGTTTGTGGAAAGTACAGACATGCAATCACACTAGGTGTGGTTCATGAAAATAACACACATGCAATGACACTGGTGGATCCATGTGTGGTTTGTGAAAAGAATAGACATGCAATGATAGTGGTGGATACTTATGTGGTTTGTGAGAAGAACAGACATGCAATGACAGAGGCTATGGTTAATGAGAAGAACACACATGCAATGACACTAGTGGATCCTTGTGTGGTTTGTGAGCAGAACATACATGCAATGACACTGGTTGTGGTTCATGAGAAGAACACAGATGCAATGACACTGGTTGATCCATGTCTGGTTCATGAGAAGAACAGACATGCAATCACACTAGGTGGATCCATGTGTGTTTTGTTTAGAGGAACACACATGCAATGACACTAGGTGTGGTTCATGAAAAGAACATAAATCCAATTACACTGGTGTATCCATATGTGGTTTGAGCAAAGCACAGACATGCAATCACACTGGGTGTGGTTCATGAAAAGAACACACATGCAATGACACTGGTGGATCAATGTGTGGTTTGTGAAAAGAACAGACATGCAATGACACTAGCTGGATCCATGTGTGGTTTGTTTAGAGGAACATACATGCAATGGCACTGGGTGGATCCGTGTGTGGTTTGTTTATAAGAACACACATGCAATGACTCTAGTTGTGGTTCATGAAAAGAACACATGTGCAATGACACTGTTGGATCCATGTGTGGTTTGTGAAAAGAACACACAAGCAATCACACTAGGTGGATCCATGTGTGGTTTGTTTAGAGGAACAGACATGCAATGACACTAGGTGTGGTTCATGAGAAGAACAGACATGCAATCACACCAGGTGGATCCATGTGTGGTTTGTGTAAAGAACAGACATGCAATGACTCTAGCTGTGGTTCATGGAAAGAACACACAAGCAATGACACTGGTGTATCGATGTGTGGTTCATGAAAAGAACACACATGCAATGACACTGGTGGATCCATGTGTGGTTTATGAAAAGAACAGACATGCAATCACACTAGGTGGATCCATGTGTGGTTTGTGAAAAGAACAGACATGCAATCACACTAGGTGGATCCATGTGTGGTTTGTTTAGAAGAACACACATGCAAAGACTCTAGTTGTGGTTCATGAAAAGAACAAACATGCAATGACACTGGTGGATCCATGTGTGGTTTGTGAAAAGAACAGACATGCAAACATACTTGGTGGATCCATGTGTGGTTTGTTTAGAGGAACATACATGCAATGACACTTGGTGGATCCATGTGTGGTTTGTTTAGATGAACAGACATACAATGACTCTAGTGGTGGTTCATGAAAAGAACACACATGCAATGACACTGGTGGATCCATGTGTGGTTTGTGAAAAGAACAGAAATGCAATCACACTAGGTGGATCCATGTGTGGTTTGTGAAAAGAACGGGCATGCAATCACACTAGGTGGATCCATGTGTGGTTTGTTTAGAAGAACACACATGCAATGACTATAGTTGTGGTTCATGAAAAGAACATACATGCAATGACACTAGTGGATCCATGCGTGCTTTGTGAAAATAACAGGCATGCAATCACACTAGGTGGATCCATGTGTGGTTTGTGGAAAGAACAGACATGCAATGACTCTCGATGTGGTTCATGAAAAGAACACACATGAAATGACACTGGTGGATCCATGTGTGGTTTGTGAAAAGAACAGACATGCAATCACACTAGGTGGATCCATGTGTGTTTTGTTTAGAGGAACACACATGCAATGACACTAGGTGTGGTTCATGAAAAGAACATAAATCCAATTACACTGGTGTATCCATATGTGGTTTGAGCAAAGCACATACATGCAATCACACTGGGTGTGGTTCATGAAAAGAACACACATGCAATGACACTGGTGGATCAATGTGTGGTTTGTGAAAAGAACAGACATGCAATGACACTAGCTGGATCCATGTGTGGTTTGTTTAGAGGAACATACATGCAATGGCACTGGGTGGATCCATGTGTGGTTTGTTTATAAGAACACACATGCAATGACTCTAGTTGTGGTTCATGAAAAGAACACATGTGCAATGACACTGTTGGATCCATGTGTGGTTTGTGAAAAGAACACACAAGCAATAAAACTAGGTGGATCCATTTGTGGTTTGTTTAGAGGAACAGACATGCAATGACACTAGGTGTGGTTCATGAGAAGAACAGACATGCAATCACACTAGGTGGATCCATGTGTGGTTTGTGTAAAGAACAGACATGCAATGACAATAGCTGTGGTTCATGGAAAGAACACACAAGCAATGACACTGGTGTATCCATGTGTGGTTCATGAAAAGAACACACATGCAATGACACTGGTGGATCCATGTGTGGTTTATGAAAAGAACAGACATGCAATCACACTAGGTGGATCCATGTGTGGTTTGTGAAAAGAATAGACATGCAATGACTCTAGTTGTATCCATGTGTGGTTTGTTTAGAAGAACACACATGCAATGACTCTAGTTGTGGTTCATGAAAAGAACACACATGCAATGACACTGGTGGATCCATGTGTGGTTTGTGGAAAGAACAGACATGCAAACACACTTGGTGGATCCATGTGTGGTTTGTTTAGAGGAACATACATGCAATGACACTTGGTGGATCCATGTGTGGTTTGTTTAGATGAACAGACATGCAATGACTCTAGTGGTGGTTCATGAAAAGAACACACATGCAATGACACTGGTGGATCCATGTGTGGTTTGTGAAAAGAACAGAAATGCAATCACACTAGGTGGATCCATGTGTGGTTTGTGAAAAGAACAGGCATGCAATCACACTAGGCGGATCCATGTGTGGTTTGTTTAGAGGAGCAAACATGCAATGACTCTAGTTGTGGTTCATGAAAAGAACACACATGCAATGACACTGGTGGATCCATGTGTGGTTTGTGAAAAGAATAGACATGCAATCACACTAGGTGGATCCATGTTTGGTTTGTTTAGAGGAACAGACATGCAATGACACTGGGTGGATCCATGCGTGGTTTGTTTAGATGATAAGACATGCAATGACTGTAGTTGTGGTTCATGAAAACAACACACATGAAGTGACACTGGTGGATCCATGTGTGGTTTGTGAAAAGAATAGACATGCAATAACACTAGGTGGATCCATGTGTGGTTTGTCTAGAGGAACAGACATGCAACGACACTGGGTGGATCCATGTGTGGTTTGTTTAGAAGAACACACATGCAATGACTCTAGGTGTGGTTCATGAAAAGAACACACATGCAATGACACTGGTGGATCCATGTGTATTTCATGAAAAGAACACACATGCAATGACACTGGTGGATCCATGTGTGGTTTGCGAAAAGAACAGACATGCAATCACACTCCGTGGATCCATGTGTGCTTTGTTTAGAGGAACAGACAGGCAATGACACTGGCTTTGGTTCAGGAGAAGAATAGACATGCAATCACACTAGGTGGATCCATGTGTGGTTTGTGGATAGAACAGACATGCAATGACTCTAGCTGTGGTTCATGAAAAGAACACACATGCAATGACACTAGTGTATCCATGTGTGGTTCATGAAAAGAACACACATACAATGACACTGGTGGATCCATGTGTGGTTGGTGAAAAGAACAGACATGCAATCACACTAGGTGGATCCATGTGTAGTTTGTGAAAAAACAGACATGCAATCACACTAACTGGATCCATGTGTGGTATGTTTAGAAGAACACACATGCAATCACTCTAGTTGTGGTTCATGAAATGAACACACATGCAATGACACTGGTGGATCCATGTGTGGTTTGTGAAAAGAACATACATGCAATCACACTAGGTGGATCCATGTGTGGTTTGTTTAGAGGAACAGACATGGAATGACACTGGGTGGATCCATGTGTGGTTTGTTTAGATGAACAGACATGCAATGCCTCTGGGTGCATCCATGTGTGGTTTGTTTAGAAGAATACACATGCAATGACACTAGTAGTGGTTCATGAAAAGAACACACATGCAATAACACTTGTGGATCCATGTGTGGTTTGTGAAAAGAACAGACATGCAATTACACTAGGTGGATCCATGTGTGGTTTGTTTAGAGGAACTGAAATGCAATGACATTGGGTGTGGTTCATTAGAAGAACAGACATGCAATCACATTAGGTTTGGTTCATGAAAAGGACAAAAATGCAATGTCTCTAGCTTTGGTTCATGAAAAGGACAGACATGCAATGACACTGCTGTATCCATATGTGGTTTGTGGAATGAACAAACATGCAATGACTCTAGCTGTGGTTCATGAAAAGAACAGACATGCAATGACACTGGTGGATCCATATGTGGTTTGTGGAATGAACAGACATGCAATGACTCTAGCTGTGGTTCATGAAAATAACAGACATGCAATGACACTAGTTGATCCATGTGTGGTTTGTTTAGAATAACACACATGCAATGACTCTAGTTGTGGTTCATGAAAAGAACACACATGCAATGACACTGGGAGATCCATATGTGGTTTGTGAGAAGAACAGACATGCAATGACACTGCGTGTGGTTCATGAAAGGAATAGACATGCAATGAAACTGGTGGATCCATATGTGGTTTGTGGAATGAACAAACATGCAATGACTCTAGCTGTGGTTTATGAAAATAACAGACATGCAATGACACTGGTTGATCCATGTGTGGTTCATGAGAAGAACAGACATGCAATCACACTAGGTGGATCCATGTGTGGTTTGTGGAAAGAACAGACATGCAATGACTCCAGCTGTGGTTCATGAAAAGAACACACATGCAATGACACTGGTGTATCCATGTGTGGTTCATGAAAAGAACACACATGCAATTACACTTGTGGATCCATGTGTGGTTTGTGAAAAGAACAGACATGCAATCACACTAGGTGGATCCATGTGTGGTTTGTGAAAAGAACAGACATGCAATCACACTAGGTGGATCCATGTGTGGTTTGTTTAGAAGAACACACATGCAATGACTCTAGTTGTGGTTCATGAAAATAACACAGATGCAATGACACTGGTGGATCCATGTCTGGTTTGTGAAAAGAACAGACATGCAATCACACTAGGTGGATCCATGTGTGGTTTGTGGAAAGAACAGACATGCAATGACTCTAGTTGTGGTTCATGAAAAGAACACACATGCAATGACACTGGTGGATCCATGTGTGGTTTATGAAAAGAACAGACATGCAATCACACTAGGTGGATCCATGTGTGGTTTGTGAAAAGAACAGACATGCAATGACTCTAGTTGTATCCATGTGTGGTTTGTTTAGAAGAACACACATGCAATGACTCTAGTTGTGGTTCATGAAAAGAACACACATGCAATGACACTGGTGGATCCATGTGTGGTTTGTGGAAAGAACAGACATGCAAACACACTTGGTGGATCCATGTGTGGTTTGTTTAGAGGAACATACATGCAATGACACTTGGTGGATCCATGTGTGGTTTGTTTAGATGAACAGACATGCAATGACTCTAGTGGTGGTTCATGAAAAGAACACACATGCAATGACACTGGTGGATCCATGTGTGGTTTGTGAAAAGAACAGAAATGCAATCACACTAGGTGGATCCATGTGTGGTTTGTGAAAAGAACAGGCATGCAATCACACTAGGCGGATCCATGTGTGGTTTGTTTAGAGGAGCAAACATGCAATGACTCTAGTTGTGGTTCATGAAAAGAACACACATGCAATGACACTGGTGGATCCATGTGTGGTTTGTGAAAAGAATAGACATGCAATCACACTAGGTGGATCCATGTTTGGTTTGTTTAGAGGAACAGACATGCAATGACACTGGGTGGATCCATGCGTGGTTTGTTTAGATGATAAGACATGCAATGACTGTAGTTGTGGTTCATGAAAACAACACACATGAAGTGACACTGGTGGATCCATGTGTGGTTTGTGAAAAGAATAGACATGCAATAACACTAGGTGGATCCATGTGTGGTTTGTCTAGAGGAACAGACATGCAACGACACTGGGTGGATCCATGTGTGGTTTGTTTAGAAGAACACACATGCAATGACTCTAGGTGTGGTTCATGAAAAGAACACACATGCAATGACACTGGTGGATCCATGTGTATTTCATGAAAAGAACACACATGCAATGACACTGGTGGATCCATGTGTGGTTTGCGAAAAGAACAGACATGCAATCACACTCCGTGGATCCATGTGTGCTTTGTTTAGAGGAACAGACAGGCAATGACACTGGCTTTGGTTCAGGAGAAGAATAGACATGCAATCACACTAGGTGGATCCATGTGTGGTTTGTGGATAAAACAGACATGCAATGACTCTAGCTGTGGTTCATGAAAAGAACACACATGCAATGACACTAGTGTATCCATGTGTGGTTCATGAAAAGAACACACATACAATGACACTGGTGGATCCATGTGTGGTTGGTGAAAAGAACAGACATGCAATCACACTAGGTGGATCCATGTGTAGTTTGTGAAAAAACAGACATGCAATCACACTAACTGGATCCATGTGTGGTTTGTTTAGAAGAACACACATGCAATCACTCTAGTTGTGGTTCATGAAATGAACACACATGCAATGACACTAGTGGATCCATGTGTGGTTTGTGAAAAGAACATACATGCAATCACACTAGGTGGATCCATGTGTGGTTTGTTTAGAGGAACAGACATGGAATGACACTGGGTGGATCCATGTGTGGTTTGTTTAGATGAACAGACATGCAATGCCTCTGGGTGCATCCATGTGTGGTTTGTTTAGAAGAATACACATGCAATGACACTAGTAGTGGTTCATGAAAAGAACACACATGCAATAACACTTGTGGATCCATGTGTGGTTTGTGAAAAGAACAGACATGCAATTACACTAGGTGGATCCATGTGTGGTTTGTTTAGAGGAACTGAAATGCAATGACATTGGGTGTGGTTCATTAGAAGAACAGACATGCAATCACATTAGGTTTGGTTCATGAAAAGGACAAAAATGCAATGTCTCTAGCTTTGGTTCATGAAAAGGACAGACATGCAATGACACTGCTGTATCCATATGTGGTTTGTGGAATGAACAAACATGCAATGACTCTAGCTGTGGTTCATGAAAAGAACAGACATGCAATGACACTGGTGGATCCATATGTGGTTTGTGGAATGAACAGACATGCAATGACTCTAGCTGTGGTTCATGAAAATAACAGACATGCAATGACACTAGTTGATCCATGTGTGGTTTGTTTAGAATAACACACATGCAATGACTCTAGTTGTGGTTCATGAAAAGAACACACATGCAATGACACTGGGAGATCCATATGTGGTTTGTGAGAAGAACAGACATGCAATGACACTGCGTGTGGTTCATGAAAGGAATAGACATGCAATGAAACTGGTGGATCCATATGTGGTTTGTGGAATGAACAAACATGCAATGACTCTAGCTGTGGTTCATGAAAATAACAGACATGCAATGACACTGGTTGATCCATGTGTGGTTCATGAGAAGAACAGACATGCAATCACACTAGGTGGATCCATGTGTGGTTTGTGGAAAGAACAGACATGCAATGACTCCAGCTGTGGTTCATGAAAAGAACACACATGCAATGACACTGGTGTATCCATGTGTGGTTCATGAAAAGAACACACATGCAATTACACTTGTGGATCCATGTGTGGTTTGTGAAAAGAACAGACATGCAATCACACTAGGTGGATCCATGTGTGGTTTGTGAAAAGAACAGACATGCAATCACACTAGGTGGATCCATGTGTGGTTTGTTTAGAAGAACACACATGCAATGACTCTAGTTGTGGTTCATGAAAATAACACAGATGCAATGACACTGGTGGATCCATGTCTGGTTTGTGAAAAGAACAGACATGCAATCACACTAGGTGGATCCATGTGTGGTTTGTGGAAAGAACAGACATGCAATGACTCTAGTTGTGGTTCATGAAAAGAACACACATGCAATGACACTGGTGGATCCATGTGTGGTTTATGAAAAGAACAGACATGCAATCACACTAGGTGGATCCATGTGTGGTTTGTGAAAAGAACAGACATGCAATGACTCTAGTTGTATCCATGTGTGGTTTGTTTAGAAGAACACACATGCAATGACTCTAGTTGTGGTTCATGAAAAGAACACACATGCAATGACACTGGTGGATCCATGTGTGGTTTGTGGAAAGAACAGACATGCAAACACACTTGGTGGATCCATGTGTGGTTTGTTTAGAGGAACATACATGCAATGACACTTGGTGGATCCATGTGTGGTTTGTTTAGATGAACAGACATGCAATGACTCTAGTGGTGGTTCATGAAAAGAACACACATGCAATGACACTAGTGGATCCATGTGTGGTTTGTGAAAAGAACAGAAATGCAATCACACTAGGTGGATCCATGTGTGGTTTGTGAAAAGAACAGGCATGCAATCACACTAGGCGGATCCATGTGTGGTTTGTTTAGAGGAGCAAACATGCAATGACTCTAGTTGTGGTTCATGAAAAGAACACACATGCAATGACACTGGTGGATCCATGTGTGGTTTGTGAAAAGAATAGACATGCAATCACACTAGGTGGATCCATGTTTGGTTTGTTTAGAGGAACAGACATGCAATGACACTGGGTGGATCCATGCGTGGTTTGTTTAGATGATAAGACATGCAATGACTGTAGTTGTGGTTCATGAAAACAACACACATGAAGTGACACTGGTGGATCCATGTGTGGTTTGTGAAAAGAATAGACATGCAATAACACTAGGTGGATCCATGTGTGGTTTGTCTAGAGGAACAGACATGCAACAACACTGGGTGGATCCATGTGTGGTTTGTTTAGAAGAACACACATGCAATGACTCTATGTGTGGTTCATGAAAAGAACACACATGCAATGACACTGGTGGATCCATGTGTATTTCACGAAAAGAACACACATGCAATGACACTGGTGGATCCATGTGTGGTTTGCGAAAAGAACAGACATGCAATCACACTCCGTGGATCCATGTGTGCTTTGTTTAGAGGAACAGACAGGCAATGACACTGGCTTTGGTTCAGGAGAAGAATAGACATGCAATCACACTAGGTGGATCCATGTGTGGTTTGTGGATAGAACAGACATGCAATGACTCTAGCTGTGGTTCATGAAAAGAACACACATGCAATGACACTAGTGTATCCATGTGTGGTTCATGAAAAGAACACACATACAATGACACTGGTGGATCCATGTGTGGTTGGTGAAAAGAACAGACATGCAATCACACTAGGTGGATCCATGTGTAGTTTGTGAAAAAACAGACATGCAATCACACTAACTGGATCCATGTGTGGTTTGTTTAGAAGAACACACATGCAGTCACTCTAGTTGTGGTTCATGAAATGAACACACATGCAATGACACTGGTGGATCCATGTGTGGTTTGTGAAAAGAACATACATGCAATCACACTAGGTGGATCCATGTGTGGTTTGTTTAGAGGAACAGACATGGAATGACACTGGGTGGATCCATGTGTGGTTTGTTTAGATGAACAGACATGCAATGCCTCTGGGTGCATCCATGTGTGGTTTGTTTAGAAGAATACACATGCAATGACACTAGTAGTGGTTCATGAAAAGAACACACATGCAATAACACTTGTGGATCCATGTGTGGTTTGTGAAAAGAACAGACATGCAATTACACTAGGTGGATCCATGTGTGGTTTGTTTAGAGGAACTGAAATGCAATGACATTGGGTGTGGTTCATTAGAAGAACAGACATGCAATCACATTAGGTTTGGTTCATGAAAAGGACAAAAATGCAATGTCTCTAGCTTTGGTTCATGAAAAGGACAGACATGCAATGACACTGGTGTATCCATATGTGGTTTGTGGAATGAACAAACATGCAATGACTCTAGCTGTGGTTCATGAAAAGAACAGACATGCAATGACACTGGTGGATCCATATGTGGTTTGTGGAATGAACAGACATGCAATGACTCTAGCTGTGGTTCATGAAAATAACAGACATGCAATGACACTAGTTGATCCATGTGTGGTTTGTTTAGAATAACACACATGCAATGACTCTAGTTGTGGTTCATGAAAAGAACACACATGCAATGACACTGGGAGATCCATATGTGGTTTGTGAGAAGAACAGACATGCAATGACACTGCGTGTGGTTCATGAAAGGAATAGACATGCAATGAAACTGGTGGATCCATATGTGGTTTGTGGAATGAACAAACATGCAATGACTCTAGCTGTGGTTCATGAAAATAACAGACATGCAATGACACTGGTTGATCCATGTGTGGTTCATGAGAAGAACAGACATGCAATCACACTAGGTGGATCCATGTGTGGTTTGTGGAAAGAACAGACATGCAATGACTCCAGCTGTGGTTCATGAAAAGAACACACATGCAATGACACTGGTGTATCCATGTGTGGTTCATGAAAAGAACACACATGCAATGACACTTGTGGATCCATGTGTGGTTTGTGAAAAGAACAGACATGCAATCACACTAGGTGGATCCATGTGTGGTTTGTGAAAAGAACAGACATGCAATCACACTAGGTGGATCCATGTGTGGTTTGTTTAGAAGAACACACATGCAATGACTCTAGTTGTGGTTCATGAAAATAACACAGATGCAATGACACTGGTGGATCCATGTCTGGTTTGTGAAAAGAACAGACATGCAATCACACTAGGTGGATCCATGTGTGGTTTGTGGAAAGAACAGACATGCAATGACTCTAGTTGTGGTTCATGAAAAGAACACACATGCAATCACACTGGTGTATCCATGTGTGGTTCATGAGAAGAACAGACATGCAATCACACTAGGTGGATCCATGTGTGGTTTGTGGAAAGAACAGACATGCAATGACTCTAGCTGTGGTTCATCAAAAGAACACACATGCAATGACACTGGTGTATCCATGTGTGGTTCATGAAAAGAACACACATGCAATGACACTGGTGGATCCATGTGTGGTTTGTGAAAAGAACAGACATGCAATCATAGTAGGTGTATCCATGTGTAGTTTGTGAAAAAATATACATGCAATCACACTAAGTGGATCCATGTGTGGTTTGTTTAGAAGAACACACATGCAATGACTCTAGTTGTGGTTCATGAAATGGACACACATGCAATGACACTGGTGGATCCATGTGTGGTTTGTGAAAAGAACAGACATGCAATCACACTAGGTGGATCCATGTGTGGTTTGTTTAGAGGAATATACATGCAATGACACTGGGTGGTTCCATGTGTGGTTTGTTTAGATGAACAGACATGCAATGACTCTAGGTGCATCCATGTGTGGTTTGTTTAGAAGAACACACATGCAATGACACTAGTAGTGGTTCATGAAAAGAACACACATGCAATAACACTAGTGGATCCATGTGTGGTTTGTGAAAAGAACAAACATGCAATCACACTAGGTGGATCCATGTGTGGTTTGTTTAGAGGAACTGACATGCAATGACACTAGGTGTGGTTCATTAGAAGAATAGGCATGCAATCACACTAGGTGAGCCATGTGTGCTTTGTGAAAAGAACAAACATGCAATGACTCTAGCTGTGGTTCATGAAAAGGACAGACATGCAATGACACTGGTGTATCCATTTGTGGTTCATGAAAAGAACACACATGCAATGACACTTGTGGATCCATGTGTGGTTTGTGAAAAGAACAGACATGCAATCACACTAGGTGGATCCATGTGTGGTTTGTTTAGAAGAACACACATGCAATGACTCTAGTTGTGGTTCATGAAAAGAACACACATGCAATGACACTAGTGGATCCACGTATGGTTTGTGAAAATAACAGACATGGAATCACACTAGGTGGATCCATGTGTGGTTTGTTTAGAGGAACAGACATGCAATGACACTGGGTGGATCCATGTGTGGTTTGTTTAGATGAACAGACATGCAATTACTGTAGTTGTGGTTCATGAAAAGAACACACATGTAATGACACTGGTGGATCCATGTGTGGTTTGTGAAAAGAACAAACATGCAATAACACTAGGTGGATCCATGTGTGGTTTGTTCAGTGGAACAGACATGCAATGACACTGGGTGGATCCATGTGTGGTTTGTTTACAAAAACACACATGGAATGACTCTAGTTGTGGTTCATGGAAAGAACACACATGGAATGACACTTGTGGATCCATGTGTGGTTTGTGAAAAGAACAGACATGCAATCACACTAGGTGCATCCATGTGTGGTTTGTTTAGAGGAACACACATGCAATGACACCGGGGTGTGGTTCATGATAAGAACATACATGCAATCACACTAGGTGGAAACATGTGTGGTTTGTGGAAAGAACAGACATGCAATGAGTCTAGTTGTGGTTCATGAAAAGAACAGACATGCAATGACACTGGTGTATCTAGCTGTAGTTCATGAAAAGAACAGACATGCAATGACACTGGTGGATCCATGTGTGGTTAATGAGAAGAATAGACATGCAATCACCCTAGGTGGATCCATGTGTGGTTTGGGGAAAGAACAGACATGCAATGACTCTAGCTGTGGTTCATGAAAAGAACACACATGCAATGACACTTGTGTATCCATGTGTGGTTCATGAAAAGAACACACATGCAATGACACTAGTGGATCCATGTGTGGTTTGTGAAAAGAACAGACATGCAATCACACTAGGTGGATCCATGTGTGGTTTGTTTAGAAGAACACACATGCAATGACTCTAGTTGTGGTTCATGAAAAGAACACACATGCAATGCTGGTGGATCCATGTGTGGTTTGTGAAAATAACAGACATGCAATCATACTAGGTGGATCCATGTGTGGTTTGTTTAGAGGAACAGACATGCAATGACTCTAGTTGTGGTTCATGAAAAGAACACACATGCAATGACACTAGTGGATCCATGTGTGGTTTGTGAAAAAAACAGACATGCAATCACACTAGGTGGATCCATGTGTGGTTTGTTTAGAGGAACAGACATGCAATGACACTGGGTGTTGTTCATGAGAAGAACATACATGCAATCACACTAGGTGGATCCATGTGTGGTTTGTGGAAAGAACAGACATGCAATGACTCTAGCTGTGGTTCATGAAAAGAACAGACATGCAATGACATTGGTGTATCTAGCTGTAGTTCATGAAAAGAACACACATGCAATGACACTGGTGGACCCATGTGTGGTTAGTGAAAAGAATAGACATACAATCACACTAGGTGGATCCATGTGTGGTTTGTGAAAAGAGCAGACATGCAATCACACTAGGTGGATCCATGTGTGGTTTGTTTAGAAGAACACACATGCACTGACTCTAGTTGTGGTTCATGAAAAGAGCACACATGCAATGACACTGGTGGATCCATGTGTGGTTTGTGAAAATAACAGACATGCAATCACACTAGGTGGATCCATGTGTGGTTTGTTTAGAGGAACATACATGCAATGACTCTAGTTGTAGTTCATGAAAAGAACATACATGCAATGACACTAGTGGATCCATGTGTGGTTTGTGAAAAAAACAGACATGCAATCACACTAGGTGGATCCATGTGTGGTTTGTTTAGAGGAACAGACATGCAATGACACTGGGTGTGGTTCATGAGAAGAACATACATGCAATCACACTAGGTGGATCCATGTGTGGTTTGTGGAAAGAATAGACATGCAATGACTCTAGCTTTGGTTCATGAACAGAACATGCATGCAATGACACTGGTGTATCCATGTGTGGTTCATGAAAAGAACACACATGCAATGACACTGGTGGATCCATGTGTGGTTTGTGAAAAGAACAGATATACAATCACACTAGGTGGATCCATGTGTGGTTTGTGAAAAAACATACATGCAATCACACTAGGTGGATCCATGTGTGGTTTGTTTAGAAGAACACACCTGCAATGACTCTAGTTGTGATTCATGAAAAGAACACACATGCAATGACACTGGTGGATCCATGTGTGGTTTGTGAAAAGAACAAACATGCAATGACTCTAGTTGTGGTTCATGAAAAGAACACACATGCAATGACACTGGTGTATCCATGTGTGGTTCATGAGAAGAACAGACATGCAATCACACTAGGTGGATCCATGTGTGGTTTGTGGAAAGAACAGACATGCAATGACTCTAGCTGTGGTTCATCAAAAGAACACACATGCAATGACACTGGTGTATCCATGTGTGGTTCATGAAAAGAACACACATGCAATGACACTGGTGGATCCATGTGTGGTTTGTGAAAAGATTAGACATGCAATCACACTAGGTGTATCCATGTGTAGTTTGTGAAAAAATATACATGCAATCACACTAAGTGGATCCATGTGTGGTTTGTTTAGAAGAACACACATGCAATGACTCTAGTTGTGGTTCATGAAATGGACACACATGCAATGACACTGGTGGATCCATGTGTGGTTTGTGAAAAGAACAGACATGCAATCACACTAGGTGGATCCATGTGTGGTTTGTTTAGAGGAATATACATGCAATGACACTGGGTGGATCCATGTGTGGTTTGTTTAGATGAACAGACATGCAATGACTCTAGGTGCATCCATGTGTGGTTTGTTTAGAAGAACACACATGCAATGACACTAGTAGTGGTTCATGAAAAGAACACACATGCAATAACACTAGTGGATCCATGTGTGATTTGTGAAAAGAACAAACATGCAATCACACTAGGTGGATCCATGTGTGGTTTGTTTAGAGGAACTGACATGCAATGACACTAGGTGTGGTTCATTAGAAGAATAGGCATGCAATCACACTAGGTGAGCCATGTGTGCTTTGTGAAAAGAACAAACATGCAATGACTCTAGCTGTGGTTCATGAAAAGGACAGACATGCAATGACACTGGTGTATCCATTTGTAGTTTATGAAAAGAACACACATGCAATGACACTGGTGGATCCATGTGTGGTTTGTGAAAAGAACAAACATGCAATAACACTAGGTGGATCCATGTGTGGTTTGTTCAGAGGAACAGACATGCAATGACACTGGGTGGATCCATGTGTGGTTTGTTTACAAAAACAGACATGGAATGACTCTAGTTGTGGTTCATGGAAAGAACACGCATGGAATGACACTCGTGGATCCATGTGTGGTTTGTGAAAAGAACAGACATGCAATCACACTAGGTGCATCCATGTGTGGTTTGTTTAGAGGAACAGACATGCAATGACACCGGGGTGTGGTTCATGATAAGAACATACATGCAATCACACTAGGTGGAAACATGTGTGGTTTGTGGAAAGAACAGACATGCAATGAGTCTAGTTGTGGTTCATGAAAAGAACAGACATGCAATGACACTGGTGTATCTAGCTGTAGTTCATGAAAAGAACAGACATGCAATGACACTGGTGGATCCATGTGTGGTTAATGAGAAGAATAGACATGCAATCACCCTAGGTGGATCCATGTGTGGTTTGGGGAAAGAACAGACATGCAATGACTCTAGCTGTGGTTCATGAAAAGAACACACATGCAATGACACTTGTGTATCCATGTGTGGTTCATGAAAAGAACACACATGCAATGACACTAGTGGATCCATGTGTGGTTTGTGAAAAGAACAGACATGCAATCACACTAGGTGGATCCATGTGTGGTTTGTTTAGAAGAACACACATGCAATGACTCTAGTTGTGGTTCATGAAAAGAACACACATGCAATGCTGGTGGATCCATGTGTGGTTTGTGAAAATAACAGACATGCAATCATACTAGGTGGATCCATGTGTGGTTTGTTTAGAGGAACAGACATGCAATGACTCTAGTTGTGGTTCATGAAAAGAACACACATGCAACGACACTAGTGGATCCATGTGTGGTTTGTGAAAAAAACAGACATGCAATCACACTAGGTGGATCCATGTGTGGTTTGTTTAGAGGAACAGACATGCAATGACACTGGGTGTTGTTCATGAGAAGAACATACATGCAATCACACTAGGTGGATCCATGTGTGGTTTGTGGAAAGAACAGACATGCAATGACTCTAGCTGTGGTTCATGAAAAGAACAGACATGCAATGACACTGGTGTATCTAGCTGTAGTTCATGAAAAGAACACACATGCAATGACACTGGTGGACCCATGTGTGGTTTGTGAAAAGAATAGACATACAATCACACTAGGTGGATCCATGTGTGGTTTGTGAAAAGAGCAGACATGCAATCACACTAGGTGGATCCATGTGTGGTTTGTTTAGAAGAACACACATGCAATGACTCTAGTTGTGGTTCATGAAAAGAGCACACATGCAATGACACTGGTGGATCCATGTGTGGTTTGTGAAAATAACAGACATGCAATCACACTAGGTGGATCCATGTGTGGTTTGTTTAGAGGAACATACATGCAATGACTCTAGTTGTAGTTCATGAAAAGAACACACATGCAATGACACTAGTGGATCCATGTGTGGTTTGTGAAAAAAACAGACATGCAATCACACTAGGTGGATCCATGTGTGGTTTGTTTAGAGGAACAGACATGCAATGACACTGGGTGTGGTTCATGAGAAGAACATACATGCAATCACACTAGGTGGATCCATGTGTGGTTTGTGGAAAGAATAGACATGCAATGACTCTAGCTTTGGTTCATGAACAGAACATACATGCAATGACACTGGTGTATCCATGTGTGGTTCATGAAAAGAACACACATGCAATGACACTGGTGGATCCATGTGTGGTTTGTGAAAAGAACAGATATACAATCACACTAGGTGGATCCATGTGTGGTTTGTGAAAAAACATACATGCAATCACACTAGGTGGATCCATGTGTGGTTTGTTTAGAAGAACACACCTGCAATGACTCTAGTTGTGGTTCATGAAAAGAACACACATGCAATGACACTGGTGTATCCATGTGTGGTTCATGAGAAGAACAGACATGCAATCACACTAGGTGGATCCATGTGTGGTTTGTGGAAAGAACAGACATGCAATGACTCTAGCTGTGGTTCATCAAAAGAACACACATGCAATGACACTGGTGTATCCATGTGTGGTTCATGAAAAGAACACACATGCAATGACACTGGTGGATCCATGTGTGGTTTGTGAAAAGATTAGACATGCAATCACACTAGGTGTATCCATGTGTAGTTTGTGAAAAAATATACATGCAATCACACTAAGTGGATCCATGTGTGGTTTGTTTAGAAGAACACACATGCAATGACTCTAGTTGTGGTTCATGAAATGGACACACATGCAATGACACTGGTGGATCCATGTGTGGTTTGTGAAAAGAACAGACATGCAATCACACTAGGTGGATCCATGTGTGGTTTGTTTAGAGGAATATACATGCAATGACACTGGGTGGATCCATGTGTGGTTTGTTTAGATGAACAGACATGCAATGACTCTAGGTGCATCCATGTGTGGTTTGTTTAGAAGAACACACATGCAATGACACTAGTAGTGGTTCATGAAAAGAACACACATGCAATAACACTAGTGGATCCATGTGTGGTTTGTGAAAAGAACAAACATGCAATCACACTAGGTGGATCCATGTGTGGTTTGTTTAGAGGAACTGACATGCAATGACACTAGGTGTGGTTCATTAGAAGAACAGGCATGCAATCACACTAGGTGAGCCATGTGTGCTTTGTGAAAAGAACAAACATGCAATGACTATAGCTGTGGTTCATGAAAAGGACAGACATGCAATGACACTGGTGTATCCATTTGTAGTTTATGAAAAGAACACACATGCAATGACACTGGTGGATCCATGTGTGGTTTGTGAAAAGAACAGACATGCAATCACACTAGGTGGATCAATGTGTGGTTTGTTTAGAGGAACAGACATGCAATGACACTGGGTGCATCGATGTGTGGTTTGTTTAGAATAACACACATGCAATGACTCTAGTTGTGGTTTGTGAAAAGAAAAGACATGCAATGACACTGGGTGTTCATGAAAAGAACAGACATGCAATGACACTGGTGGATCCATATGTGGTTTGTGGAACGAACAAACATGCAATGACTCTACCTGTGGTTCATGAAAAGAACAGACATGCAATGACACTGGTGGATCCATGTGTGGTTCATGAGAAGAACAGACATGCAACCACACTAGGTGGATCCAAGTGTGGTTTGTGGAAAGAGCAGACATGCAATGAATCCAGCTGTGGTTCATGAAAAGAACACACATGCAATGACACTTGTGGATCCATGTGTGGTTTGTGAAAAGAACAGACATGCAATCACACTAGGTGGATCCTTGTGTGGTTTGTTTAGAAGAACACACATGCAATGACTCTAGTTGTGGTTCATGAAAAGAACACACATGCAATGACACTAGTGGATCCACGTATGGTTTGTGAAAATAACAGACATGGAATCACACTAGGTGGATCCATGTGTGGTTTGTTTAGAGGAACAGACATGCAATGACACTGGGTGGATCCATGTGTGGTTTGTTTAGATGAACAGACATGCAATTACTGTAGTTGTGGTTCATGAAAAGAACACACATGTAATGACACTGGTGGATCCATGTGTGGTTTGTGAAAAGAACAAACATGCAATGACACTAGGTGGATCCATGTGTGGTTTGTTCAGAGGAACAGACATGCAATGACACTGGGTGGATCCATGTGTGGTTTGTTTAGAAAAACACACATGGAATGACTCTAGTTGTGGTTCATGGAAAGAACACACATGGAATGACACTTGTGGATCCATGTGTGGTTTGTGAAAAGAACAGACATGCAATCACACTAGGTGCATCCATGTGTGGTTTGTTTAGAGGAACAGACATGCAATGACACCGGGGTGTGGTTCATGAGAAGAACATACATGCAATCACACTAGGTGGAAACATGTGTGGTTTGTGGAAAGAACAGACATGCAATGAGTCTAGTTGTGGTTCATGAAAAGAACAGACATGCAATGACACTGGTGTATCTAGCTGTAGTTCATGAAAAGAACAGACATGCAATGACACTGGTGGATCCATGTGTGGTTAATGAGAAGAACAAACATGCAATCACCCTTGGTGGATCCATGTGTGGTTTGGGGAAAGAACAGACATGCAATGACTCTAGCTGTGGTTCATGAAAAGAACAC
The DNA here is from genome assembly GCA_916181665.1 of Avena sativa. Lineage (NCBI taxonomy): Eukaryota > Viridiplantae > Streptophyta > Magnoliopsida > Poales > Poaceae > Avena > Avena sativa. The sequence goes on from OV702289.1 coordinate 329,627,060, forward strand.
ACATGCAATGACACTTGTGTATCCATGTGTGGTTCATGAAAAGAACACACATGCAATGACACTAGTGGATCCATGTGTGGTTTGTGTAAAGAACAGACATGCAATCACACTAGGTGGATCCATGTGTGGTTTGTTTAGAAGAACACACATGCAATGACTCTAGTTGTGGTTCATGAAAAGAACACACATGCAATGCTGGTGGATCCATGTGTGGTTTGTGAAAATAACAGACATGCAATCATACTAGGTGGATCCATGTGTGGTTTGTTTAGAGGAACAGACATGCAATGACTCTAGTTGTGGTTCATGAAAAGAACACACATGCAATGACACTAGTGGATCCATGTGTGGTTTGTGAAAAAAACAGACATGCAATCACACTAGGTGGATCCATGTGTGGTTTGTTTAGAGGAACAGACATGCAATGACACTAGGTGTTGTTCATGACAAGAACATACATGCAATCACACTAGGTGGATCCATGTGTGGTTTGTGGAAAGAATAGACATGCAATGACTCAAGCTGTGGTTCATGAAAAGAACAGACATGCAATGACACTGGTGTATCTAGCTGTGGTTCATGAAAAGAACACACATTCAATGACACTGGTGGACCCATGTGTGGTTTGTGAAAAGAATAGACATACAATCACACTAGGTGGATCCATGTGTGGTTTGTGAAAATAACAGACATGCAATCACACTAGGTGGATCCATGTGTGGTTTGTTTAGAAGAACACACATGCAATGACTCTACTTGTGGTTCATGAAAAGAGCACACATGCAATGACACTGGTGGATCCATGTGTGGTTTGTGAAAATAACAGAGATGCAATCACACTAGGTGGATCCATGTGTGGTTTGTTTAGAGGAACATACATGCAATGACTCTAGTTGTAGTTCATGAAAAGAACACACATGCAATGACACTAGTGGATCCATGTGTGGTTTGTGAAAAAAACAGACATGCAATCACACTAGGTGGATCCATGTGTGGTTTGTTTAGAGGAACAGACATGCAATGACACTGGGTGTGGTTCATGAGAAGAACATACATGCAATCACACTAGGTGGATCCATGTGTGGTTTGTGGAAAGAACAGAACTGCAATGACTCTAGCTTTGGTTCATGAACAGAACATACATGCAATGACACTGGTGTATCCATGTGTGGTTCATGAAAAGAACACACATGCAATGACACTGGTGGATCCATGTGTGGTTTGTGAAAAGAATAGACATACAATCACACTAGGTGGATCCATGTGTGGTTTGTGAAAAAACATACATGCAATCACACTAGGTGGATCCATGTGTGGTTTGTTTAGAAGAACACACCTGCAATGACTCTAGTTGTGGTTCATGAAAAGAACACACATGCAATGACACTGGTGGATCCATGTGTGGTTTGTGAAAAGAACAGACATGCAATCACACTAGGTGGATCCATGTGTGGTTTGTTTAGAGGAACAGACATGCAATGACAGTAGGTGGATCCATGTGTGGTTTGTTTAGAGGAACAGACATGGGTGGATCCATGTGTGGTTTGTTTAGAAGAACACACATGCAATGACTCTAGTTGTGGTTCATGAAAAGAACACACATGCAATGACACTAGTGGATCCATGTGTGGTTTGTTTAGAGGAACCGACATGCAATGACTCTAGTTGTGGTTCATGAAAAGAACACACATGCAATGACACTGGTGGATCCATGTCTGGTTTGTGAAAAGAACAGACATGCAATCACACTAAGTGGATCCATGTGTGGTTTGTTTAGAGGAAAGACATGTAATGACACTGGGTGGATCCATGTGTGGTTTGTTTAGATGAACAGACATGTAATGACTATAGTTGTGGTTCATGAAAAGAACACACATGCAATGACACTGGTGGATCCATGTGTCGATTGTGAAAAGAATAAACATGCAATCATACTAGGTGGATCCATGTGTGTTTTGTTTAGAGGAACAGACATGCAATGACACTAGGTGGATCCATGTCTGGTTTGTTTAGAGGAACAGACATGCAATGACTCTAGTTGTGGTTCCTGAAAAGAACACACATGCAATGACACTGGTGGATCCATGTGTGGTTTGTGAAAAGAACAGACATGCAATCACACTAGGTGGATCCATGTGTGGTTTGGTTAGAGGAACAGACATGCAATGACACTGGGTGTGGTTCATGAGACGAACATACATGCAATCACACTAGGTGGATCCATGTGTGGTTTGTGGAAAGAACAGACATGCAATGACTCTAGCTGTGGTTCATGAAAAGAACAGACATGCAATGACACTGGTGTGTCCATGTGTGGTTCATGAAAATAACACACATGCAATGACACTGGTGGATCCATGTGTGGTTTGTGAAAAGAACAGACATACAATCACACTAGGTGGATCCATGTGTGGTTTGTGAAAAAACAGACATGCAATCACACTAGGTGGATCCATGTGTGGTTTGTTTAGAAGAACACACATGCAATGACTCTAGTTGTGGTTCATGAAAAGAACACACATGCAATGACACTGGTGGATCCATGTGTGGTTTGTGAAAAGAACAGACATGCAACCACACTAGGTGGATCCATGTGTGGTTTGTTTAGAGGAACAGACATGCAATGACACTGGGTGGATCCATGTGTGCTTTGTTTCGATGAACAAACATGCAATGACTCTGGGTGGATCCATGTGTGGTTTGTTTAGAAGAACACACATGCAATGACACTAGTTGTGGTTCATGAAAAGAACACACATGCAATAACACTCGTGGATCCATGTGTGGTTTGTGAAAAGAACAGACATGCAATCACACTAGGTGGATCTATATGTGGTTTGGTTAGAGGAACAGACATGCAATGACACTTGGTGTGGTTCATGAGAAGAACAGACATGCAATCACACTAGGTAGATCCATGTGCGATTTGTGGAAAGAACAAACATGCAATGACTCTAGCTATGGTTCATGAAAAGAATAGACATGCAATGACAATGGTGTATCCATGTTTGGTTCATGAAAATAACACACATCCAACGACACTGGTGGATCCATGTGTGGTTTGTGAAAAGAACAGACATGCAATCACACTAGGTGGAACCATGTGTGGTTTGTATAAAAACAGACATGCAATCACACTAGGTGGATCCATGTGTGGTTTGTTTAGAACAACACAGATGCAATGACTCTAGTTGTGGTTCATGAAAAGAACACACATGCAATGACACTGGTGGATCCATGTGTGGTTTGTGAAAAGAACATACATGCAATCACACTAGGTGGATCCATGTGTGGTTTGTTTAGAGGAAAGACATGTAATGACACTGGGTGGATCCATGTGTGGTTTGTTTAGATGAACAGACATGTAATGACTATCGTTGTGGTTCATGAAAAGAACACACATGCAATGACACTGGTGGATCCATGTGTCGATTGTGAAAAGAATAAACATGCAATCATACTAGGTGGACCCATGTGTGGTTTGTTTAGAGGAACAGACATGCAATGACACTGGGTGGATCCATGTCTGGTTTGTTTAGAGGAACAGACATGCAATGACTCTAGTTGTGGTTCCTGAAAAGAACACACATGCAATGACACTGGTGGATCCATGTGTGGTTTGTGAAAAGAACAGACATGCAATCACACTAGGTGGATCCATGTGTGGTTTGTTTAGAGGAACAGACATGCAATGACACTGGGTGTGGTTCATGAGACGAACATACATGCAATCACACTAGGTGGATCCATGTGTGGTTTGTGAAAAGAACAGACATGCAATGACTCTAGCTGTGGTTCATGAAAAGAACAGACATGCAATGACACTGGTGTATCCATGTGTGGTTCATGAAAATAACACACATGCAATGACACTGGTGGATCCATGTGTGGTTGTGAAAAGATACGACATACAATCACACTAGGTGGATCGATGTGTGGTTTGTGAAAAAACAAACATGCAATCACACTAGGTGGATCCATGTGTGGTTTGTTTAGAAGAACACACATGCAATGACTCTAGTTGTGGTTCATGAAAAGAACACACATGCAATAACACTGGTGGATCCATGTGTGGTTTGTGAAAAGAACAGACATGCAACCACACTAGGTGGATCCATGTGTGGTTTGTTTAGAGGAACAGACATGCAATGACACTGGGTGGATCCATGTGTGCTTTGTTTCGATGAACAAACATGCAATGACTCTGGGTGGATCCATGTGTGGTTTGTTTAGAAGAACACACATGCAATGACACTAGTTGTGGTTCATGAAAAGAACACACATGCAATAACACTCGTGGATCCATGTGTGGTTTGTGAAAAGAACAGACATGCAATCACACTAGGTGGATCCATATGTGGTTTGGTTAGAGGAAAAGACATGCAATGACACTTCGTGTGGTTCATGAGAAGAACAGACATGCAATCACACTAGGTAGATCCATGTGCGGTTTGTGGAAAGAACAAACATGCAATGACTCTAGCTATGGTTCATGAAAAGAATAGACATGCAATGACAATGGTGTATCCATGTTTGGTTCATGAAAAGAACACACATCCAACGACACTGGTGGATCCATGTGTGGTTTGTGAAAAGAACAGACATGCAATCACACTAGGTGGAACCATGTGTGGTTTGTATAAAAACAGACATGCAATCACACTAGGTGGATCCATGTGTGGTTTGTTTAGAACAACACAGATGCAATGACTCTAGTTGTGGTTCATGAAAAGAACACACATGCAATGACACTGGTGGATCCATGTGTGGTTTGTGAAAAGAACATACATGCAATCACACTAGGTGGATCCATGTGTGGTTTGTTTAGAGGAAAGACATGTAATGACACTGGGTGGATCCATGTGTGGTTTGTTTAGATGAACATACATGTAATGACTATCGTTGTGGTTCATGAAAAGAACACACATGCAATGACACTTGTGGATCCATGTGTCGATTGTGAAATGAATAAACATGCAATCATACTAGGTGGATCCATGTGTGGTTTGTTTAGAGGAACAGACATCCAATGACACTGGGTGGATCCATGTCTGGTTTGTTTAGAGGAACAGACATGCAATGACTCTAGTTGTGGTTCCTGAAAAGAAGACACATGCAATGACACTGGTTGATCCATGTGTGGTTTGTGAAAAGAACAGACATGCAACCACACTAGGTGGATCCATGTGTGGTTTGTTTAGAGGAACAGACATGCAATGACACTGGGTGGATCCATGTGTGGCTTGTTTAGAGGAACAGACATGCAATGACACTGGGTGGATCCATGTGTGGTTTGTTTAGATGAACATACATGTAATGACTATCGTTGTGGTTCATGAAAAGAACACACATGCAATGACACTGGTGGATCCATGTGTCGATTGTGAAATGAATAAACATGCAATCATACTAGGTGGATCCATGTGTGGTTTGTTTAGAGGAACAGACATCCAATGACACTGGGTGGATCCATGTCTGGTTTGTTTAGAGGAACAGACATGCAATGACTCTAGTTGTGGTTCCTGAAAAGAAGACACATGCAATGACACTGGTTGATCCATGTGTGGTTTGTGAAAAGAACAGACATGCAATCACACTAGGTGGATCCATGTGTGGTTTGTTTAGAGGAACAGACATGCAATGACACTGGGTGTGGTTCATGAGACGAACATACATGCAATCACACTAGGTGGATCCATGTGTGGTTTGTGAAAAGAACAGACATGCAATGACTCTAGCTGTGGTTCATGAAAAGAACAGACTTGCAATGACACTGGTGTATCCATGTGTGGTTCATGAAAATAACACACATGCAATGACACTGGTGGATCCATGTGTGGTTTGTGAAAAGAACAGACATACAATCACACTAGGTGGATCCATGTGTGGTTTGTGAAAAAACAGACATGCAATCACACTAGGTGGATCCATGTGTGGTTTGTTTAGAAGAACACACATGCAATGACTCTAGTTGTGGTTCATGAAAAGAACACACATGCAATGACACTGGTGGATCCATGTGTGGCTTGTGAAAAGAACAGACATGCAACCACACTAGGTGGATCCATGTGTGGTTTGTTGAGAGGAACAGACATGCAATGACACTGGGTGGATCCATGTGTGCTTTGTTTCGATGAACAAACATGCAATGACTCTGGGTGGATCCATGTGTTGTTTGTTTAGAAGAACACACATGCAATGACACTAGTTGTGGTTCATGAAAAGAACACACATGCAATAACACTCGTGGATCCATGTGTGGTTTGTGAAAAGAATAGACATGCAATCACACTAGGTGGATCCATATGTGGTTTTGTTAGAGGAACAGACCTGCAATGACACTTGGTGTGGTTCATGAGAAGAACAGACATGCAATTACACTAGGTAGATCCATGTGCGGTTTGTGGAAAGAACAAACATGCAATGACTCTAGCTATGGTTCATGAAAAGAATAGACATGCAATGACAATGGTGTATCCATGTTTGGTTCATGAAAAGAACACACAGCCAACGACACTGGTGGATCCATGTGTGGTTTGTGAAAAGAACAGACATGCAATCACACTAGGTGGAACCATGTGTGGTTTGTATAAAAACAGACATGCAATCACACTAGGTGGATCCATGTGTGGTTTGTTTAGAACAACACAGATGCAATGACTCTAGTTGTGGTTCATGAAAAGAACACACATGCAATGACACTGGTGGATCCATGTGTGGTTTGTGAAAAGAACATACATGCAATCACACTAGGTGGATCCATGTGTGGTTTGTTTAGAGGAATAGACATGCAATGACACTGGGTGGATCCATGTGTGGTTTGTTTAGAGGAACATACATGCAATGACACTAGGTGGATCCATGTGTTGTTTGTTTAGATTAACAGACATGCAATGACTATAGTTGTGGTTCATGAAAAGAACACACATGCAATGACACTGGTGGATCCATGTGTGGTTTGTGAAAAGAATAAACATGCAATAACACTAGGTGGATCCATGTGTGGTTTGTTTAGAGGAACAGACATGCAATGACACTGGGTGGATCCATGTGTGGTTTGTTTATAAGAACACACATGCAATTAATCTAGTTGTGGTTCATAAAAAGAACACACATGCAATGACACTGGTGGATCCATGTGTGGTTTGCGAAAAGAGAAGACATGCAATCACACTAGGTGGATCCATGTGTGGTTTGTTTAGAGGAACACACAGGCAATGACACTGGGTGTGGTTCATGAGGAGAATAGACATGCAATCACACTAGGTGGATCCATGTGTGGTTTGTGGAAAGAACAGACATGCAATGAATCTAGCGGTGGTTCATGAAAAGAACACACATGTAATGACACTAGTGTATCCATGTGTGGTTCATGAAAAGAACACACATGCAATGACACTGGTGGATCCATGTGTCGTTTGTGAAAAGAACAGACATGCAATCACACTAGTGGATCCATGTGTGGTTTGTGAAAAGAACAGACATGCAATCACACTAGGTGGATCCATGTGTGGTTTGTTTAGAAGAACACACATGCAATTACTCTAGCTGTGGTTCATGAAAAGAACACACATGCAATGCCACTGGTGGATCCATGTGTGGTTTGTGAAAATAACAGACATGCAATCACACTAGGTGGATTCATGTGTGGTTTGTTTAGAGCAACAAACATGCAATGACTCTACTTGTGTTTCATGAAAAGAACACACATGCAATGGCACTAGTGGATCCATGTGTGGATTGTGAAAAGAAGAGACATGCAATCACACTAGGTGGATCGATGTGTGGTTTGTTTAGAGGAACAGACATGCAATGACACTGGGTGGATCCAAGTGTGGTTTGTTTAGAAGAACACACATGCAATGACTCTAGTTGTGGTTCATGAAAAGAACACACATGCAATGACACTGGTGGATCCATGTGTGGTTTGCGAAAAGAAAATACATGCAATCACACTAGGTGGATCCATGTGTGGTTTGTTTAGAGGAACACACAAGCAATGACACTAGGTGTGGTTCATGAGAAGAACAGACACGCAATCACACTAGGTGAATCCATGTGTGGTTTGTGGAAAGAACAAACATGCAATGACTCTAGTTGCAGTTCATGAAAAGAACACACATGCAATGACACTGGTGTATCCATGTGTGGTTCATGAAAAGAACACACATGCAATGACACTGCTGGATCCATGTGTGGTTTGTTAAAGGAACAGACATGCAATCACACTAGGTGGAACCATGTGTGGTTTGTGAAAAAACAGATATGCAATCACACTAGGTGGATCCATGTGTGGTTTGTTTAGAAGAACACACATGCAATGACTCTAGTTGTGGTTCATGAAAAGAACACACATGCAATGACACTGGTGGATCCATGTGTGGTTTGTGAAAAGAACAGACATGCAATCACACTAGGTCGATCTATGTGTGGTTTGTTTAGAGGAACATACATGCAATGACACTAGGTGGATCTATGTGTGGTTTGTTTAGATGAACAGACATGCAATGACTCTAGGTGGATCCATGTGTGGTTTGTTTAGAAGAACACACATCCAATGGCACTAGTAGTGGTTCATGAAAAGAACACACATGCAATAACACTAGTGGATTCATGTGTGGTTTGTGAAAAGAACAGACATCCAGTCACACTAGGTGGATCCATTTGTGGTTTGTTTAGAGGAATAGTCATGCAATGACACTGGGTGTGGTTCATGAGAAGAACAGAGATGCAATCACACTAGGTGGATCCATGTGTGGTTTGTGAAAAGAACAAACATGCAATGACTCCAGCCGTGGTTCATGAAAAGAACAGACATGCAATGACACTGGTGTATCCATGTGTATTTCATGAAAAGAACACACATGCAATGACACTGGTGGATCCATGTGTGGTTTGTGAAAAGAACAGACATGCAATCACACTAGGTCGATCCATGTGTGGTTTGTTTAAAGGAACAGACATGCAATGACACTGGGTGGATCCATGTGTGGTTTGTTTAGATGAACAGACATGCAATGACTGTACTTGTGGTTCATGAAAACAACACACATGCAATGACACTTGTGGATCCATGTGTGGTTTGTGAAAAGAATAGACATGCAATATAACTAGGTGGATCCATGTGTGGTTTGTTTAGAGGAACAGACATGCAATGACACTTGGTGGATCCATGTGTGGTTTGTTTAGAAGAACACACATGCAATGACTCTAGTTGTGGTTCATGAAAAGAACACACATGCAATGACACTGGTGGATCCATGTGTGGTTTGCGAAAAGAAAAGACATGCAATCACACTAGGTGGATCCATGTGTGGTTTGTTTAGAGGAACACACAAGAAATGACACTAGGTGTGGTTCATGAGAAGAACAGACATGCAATCACACTAGGTGGATCCATGTGTGGTTTGTGGAAAGAACAGACATGCAATGACTCTAGCTGCGGTTGATGAAAAGAACACACATGCAATGACACTGGTGTATCCATGTGTGGTTCATGAAAAGAACACACATGCAATGACACTGGTGGATCCATGTGTGGTTTGTGAAAATAACAGACATCCAATCACACTAGGTGGAACCATGTGTGGTTTGTGAAAAAACAGACATGCAATCACACTAGGTGGATCCATGTGTGGTTTGTTTAGAAGAACACACATGCAATGACTCTAGTTGTGGTTCATGAAAAGAACACACATGCAATGACACTGGTGGATCCATGTGTGGTTTGTGAAAAGAACAGACATGCAATCACACTAGGTTGATCCATGTGTGGTTTGTTTAGAGGAACATACATGCAATGACACTAGGTGGATCCATGTGTGGTTTGTTTAGATGAACAGACATGCAATGACTCTAGGTGTGGTTCATGAAAAGAACAGACATGCAATGACACTAGTGTATCCATGTGTATTTCATGAAAAGAACACACATGCAATGACACTGGTGGATCCATGTGTGGTTTGTGAAAAGAACAGACATGCAATCACACTAGGTGGATCCATGTGTGGTTTGTTTAGAGGAACAGCCATGCAATCACACTGGGTGGATACATGTGTGGTTTGTTTAGATGAACATACATGTAATGACTGTAGTTGTGGTTCATGAAAAGAACACACATGCAATGACACTGGTGGATCCATGTGTGGTTTGTGAAAAGAACAAACATGCAATCACACTAGGTGGATCCATGTGTGGTTTGTTTAGAGGAACAGACATGCAATGACACTACGTGGATCCATGTGTGGTTTGTTTAGAAGAACACACATGCAATGACTCTAGTTGTGGTTCATGAAAAGAACACACATGCAATGACACTGGTGGATCCATGTGTGGTTTGTGAAAAGAACAGACATGCAATCACACTAGGTGGATCCATGTTTGGTTTGTTTAGAGGAACAAACATGCAATGACACTGGGTGGATCCATGTGTGGTTTGTTTAGATGAACAGACATGCAATGACTGTAGTTGTGGTTCATGAAAACAACACACATGCAATGATACTGGTGGATCCATGTGTGGTTTGTGAAAAGAATAGACATGCAATAACACTAGGTGAATCCATGTGTGGTTTTTTTGGAGGAACAATCATGCAATGACACTGGGTGGATCCATGTGTGGTTTGTTTAGAAGAACACACATGCAATGACTCTAGTTGTGGTTCATGAAAAGAACACACATGCAATGACACTGGTGGATCCATGTGTGGTTTGCGAAAAGAAAAGACATGCAATCACACTAGGTGGATCCATGTGTGGTTTGCGAAAAGAAAAGACATGCAATCACACTAGGTGGATCCATGTGTGGTTTGTTTACAGGAACACACAAGCAATGACACTGGGTGTGGTTCATGATAAGAACAGACATGCAATCACACTAGGTTGATCCAGGTGTGGTTTGTGGAAAGAACAGACATGCAATGACTCTAGCTATGGTTCATGAAAAGAACACACATGCAATGACACTGGTGTATCCATATGTGGTTCATGAAAAGAACACACATGCAATGACACTGGTGGATCCATGTGTGGTTTGTGAAAAAACAGACATGCAATCACACTAGGTGGAACCATGTGTGGTTTGTGAAAAAACAGACATGCAATCACACTAGGTGGATCCATGTGTGGTTTGTTTAGAAGAACACACATGCAATGACTCTAGTTGTGTTTCATGAAAAGAACACACATGCAATGACACTGGTGGATCCATGTGTGGTTTGTGAAAAGAACAGACATGCAATCACACTTGGTCGATCCATGTGTGGTTTGTTTAGAGGAACATACATGCAATCACACTAGCCGGATCCATGTGTGGTTTGTTTAGATGAAAAGACATGCAATGACTCTAGGTGGATCCATGTGTGGTTTGTTTAGAAGAACACACATGCAATGACACTAGTAGTGGTTCATGAAAAGAACACACATGCAATAACACCAGTGGATTCATCTGTGGTTTGTGAAAAGAACAGACATCCAATCACACTAGGTGGATCCATGTGTGGTTTGTTTACAGGAACACACATGCAATGACACTAGGTGTGGTTCATGAGAAGAACAGAGATGCAATCACACTAGGTGGATCCATGTGTGGTTTGTGAAAAGAACAAACATGCAACGACTCTAGCTATGGTTCATGAAAAGAACAGACATGCAATGACACTGGTGTATCCATGTGTAGTTCATGAAAAGAACACACATGCAATGACACTGGTGGATCCATGTGTAGTTTGTGAAAAGAACAGACATGCAATCACACTAGGTGGATCCATGTGTGGTTTTTTTAGAGGAACAGACATGCAATGACACTGGGTGGATCCATGTGTGGTTTGTTTAGATGAACATACATGTAATGACTGTAGTTGTGGTTCATGAAAAGAACACACATGCAATGACACTGGTGGATCCATGTGTGGTTTGTGAAAAGAACAAACATGCAATCACACTAGGTGGATCCATGTGTGGTTTGTTTAGAGGAACAGACATGCAATGACACTACGTGGATCCATGTGTGTTTTGTTTAGAAGAACACACATGTAGCATGACTCTAGTTGTGGTTCATGAAAAGAACACACATGCAATGACACTGGTGGATCCATGTGTGGTTTGTGAAAAGAACAGACATGCAATCACACTAGGTGGATCCATGTTTGGTTTGTTTAGAGGAACAAACATGCAATGACACTGGGTGGATCCATGTGTGGTTTGTTTAGATGAACAGACATGCAATGACTGTAGTTGTGGTTCATGAAAACAACACACATGCAATGATACTGGTGGATCCATGTGTGGTTTGTGAAAAGAATAGACATGCAATAACACTAGGTGAATCCATGTGTGGTTTTTTTGGAGGAACAATCATGCAATGACACTGGGTGGATCCATGTGTGGTTTGTTTAGAAGAACACACATGCAATGACTCTAGTTGTGGTTCATGAAAAGAACACACATGCAATGACACTGGTGGATCCATGTGTGGTTTGCGAAAAGAAAAGACATGCAATCACACTAGGTGGATCCATGTGTGGTTTGTTTAGAGGAACACACAAGCAATGACACTGGGTGTGGTTCATGATAAGAACAGACATGCAATCACACTAGGTTGATCCAGGTGTGGTTTGTGGAAAGAACAGACATGCAATGACTCTAGTTGTGGTTCATGAAAAGAACACACATGCAATGACACTGGTGTATCCATGTGTGGTTCATGAAAAGAACACACATGCAATGACACTGGTGGATCCATGTGTGGTTTGTGAAAAAAACAGACATGCAATCACACTAGGTGGAACCATGTGTGGTTTGTGAAAAAACAGACATGCAATCACACTAGGTGGATCCATGTGTGGTTTGTTTAGAAGAACACACATGCAATGATTCTAGTTGTGTTTCATGAAAATAACACACATGCAATGACACTGGTGGATCCATGTGTGGTTTGTGAAAAGAACAGACATGCAATCACACTAGGTCGATCCATGTGTGGTTTGTTTAGAGGAACATACATGCAATGACACTAGCCGGATCCATGTGTGGTTTGTTTAGATGAAAAGACATGCAATGACTCTAGGTGGATCCATGTGTGGTTTGTTTAGAAGAACACACATGCAATGACACTAGTAGTGGTTCATGAAAAGAACACACATGCAATAACACTAGTGGATTCATCTGTGGTTTGTGAAAAGAACAGACATCCAATCACACTAGGTGGATCCATGTGTGGTTTGTGAAAAGAACAAACATGCAACGACTCTAGCTATGGTTCATGAAAAGAACAGACATGCAATGACACTGGTGTATCCATGTGTTGTTCATGAAAAGAACACACATGCAATGACACTGGTGGATCCATGTGTGGTTTGTGAAAAGAACAGACATGCAATCACACTAGGTGGATCCATGTGTGGTTTTTTTAGAGGAACAGACATGCAATGACACTGGGTGGATCCATGTGTGGTTTGTTTAGATGAACATACATGTAATGACTGTAGTTGTGGTTCATGAAAAGAACACACATGCAATGACACTGGTGGATCCATGTGTGGTTTGTGAAAAGAACAAACATGCAATCACACTAGGTGGATCCATGTGTGGTTTGTTTAGAGGAACAGACATGCAATGACACTACGTGGATCCATGTGTGGTTCGTTTAGAAGAACACACATGCAATGACTCTAGTTGTGGTTCATGAAAAGAACACACATGCAATGACACTGGTGGATCCATGTGTGGTTTGTGAAAAGAACAGACATGCAATCACACTAGGTGGATCCATGTTTGGTTTGTTTAGAGGAACAAACATGCAATGACACTAGGTGGATCCATGTGTGGTTTGTTTAGATGAACAGACATGCAATGACTGTAGTTGTGGTTCATTAAAACAACACACATGCAATGATACTGGTGGATCCATGTGTGGTTTGTGAAAAGAATAGACATGCAATAACACTAGGTGAATCCATGTGTGCTTTTTTTGGAGGATATATCATGCAATGACACTGGGTGGATCCATGTGTGGTTTGTTTAGAAGAACACACATGCAATGACTCTAGTTATGGTTCATGAAAAGAACACACATGCAATGACACTGGTGGATCCATGTGTGGTTTGCGAAAAGAAAAGACATGCAATCACACTAGGTGGATCCATGTGTGGTTTGTTTAGAGGAACACACAAGCAATGACACTGGGTGTGGTTCATGAGAAGAACAGACATGCAATCACACTAGGTGGATCCATGTGTGGTTTGTGGAAAGAACAGACATGCAATGACTCTAGCTGTGGTTCATGAAAAGAACACACATGTAATGACACTGGTGTATCCATGTGTGGTTCATGAAAAGAACACACATGCAATGACGCTGGTGGATCCATGTGTGGTTTGTGAAAAAAACAGACATGCAATCACACTAGGTGGAACCATGTGTGGTTTGTGAAAAAACAGACATGCAATCACACTAGGTGGATCCATGTGTGGTTTGTTTAGAAGAACACACATGCAATGACTCTAGTTGTGGTTCATGAAAAGAACACACATGCAATGACACTGGTGGATCCATGTGTGGTTTGTGAAAAGAACTGACATGCAATCACACTAGGTCGATCCATGTGTGGTTTGTTTAGAGGAACATACATGCAATGACACTAGCTGGATCCATGTGTGGTTTGTTTAGATGAACAGACATGCAATGACTCTAGGTAGATCCATGTGTGGCTTGCTTAGAAGAACACACATGCAATGACACTAGTAGTGGTTCATGAAAAGAACAAACATGCAATAACACTAGTGGATTCATCTGTGGTTTGTGAAAAGAACAGACATCCAATCACACTAGGTGGATCCGTGTGTGGTTTGTTTACAGGAACACACATGCAATGACACTAGGTGTGGTTCATGAGAAGAACACACATCCAATGACAGCAGTGGATCCTTATGTGGTTTGTGAAAAAGAACACACATGCAATGATACAGGTGGATCCATGTGTGGTTTGTGAAAAGAATAGACATGCAATAACACTAGGTGAATCCATGTGTGGTTTTTTTGGAGGAACAATCATGCATTGACACTGGGTGGATCCATGTGTGGTTTGTTTAGAAGAACACACATGCAATGACTCTAGTTGTGGTTCATGAAAAGAACACACATGCAATGACACTGGTGGATCCATGTGTGGTTTGCGAAAATAAAAGACATGCAATCACACTAGGTGGATCCATGTGTGGTTTGTTTAGAGGAACACACAAGCAATGACACTTGGTGTGGTTCATGAGAAGAACAGACATGCAATCACACTAGGTGGATCCATGTGTGGTTTGTGGAAAGAATAGACATGCAATGACTAGCTGTGGTTCATGAAAAGAACACACATGCAATGACACTGGTGTATCCATGTGTGGTTCATGAAAAGAACACACATGCAATGACGCTAGTGGATCCATGTGTGGTTTGTGAAAAAACAGACATGCAATCACACTAGGTGGAACCATGTGTGGTTTGTGAAAAAACAGACATGCAATCACACTAGGTGGATCCATGTGTGGTTTGTTTAGAAGAACACACATGCAATGACTCTAGTTGTGGTTCATGAAAAGTACACACATGCAATGACACTGGTGGATCCATGTGTGGTTTGTGAAAAGAACATACATGCAATCACACTAGGTCCATCCATGTGTGGTTTGTTTAGAGGAACATACATGCAATGACACTAGCTAGATCCATGTGTGGTTTGTTTAGATGAACAGACATGCAATGACTCTAGGTGGATCCATGTGTGGCTTGTTTAGAAGAACACACATGCAATGACACTAGTAGTGGTTCATGAAAAGAACACACATGCAATAACACTAGTGGATTCATCTGTGGTTTGTGAAAAGAACAGACATCCAATCACACTAGGTGGATCCATGTGTGGTTTGTTTACAGGAACACACATGCAATGACACTAGGTGTGGTTCATGAGAAGAACAAAGATGCAATCACACTAGGTGGATCCATGTATGGTTTGTGAAAAGAACAAACATGCCATGACTCTAGCTATGGTTCATGAAAAGAACAGACATGCAATGACACTGGTGTATCCATGTGTAGTTCATGAAAAGAACACACATGCAATGACACTGGTGGATCCATGTGTGGTTTGTGAAAAGAACAAAAATGCAATCACACTAGGTGGATCCATGTGTGGTTTTTTTTAGAGGAACAGACATGCAATGACCCTAGGTGGATCCATGTGTTGTTTGTTTAGATGAACATACACGTAATGAGTGTAGTTGTGGTTCATGAAAAGAACACACATGCAATGACACTGGTGGATCCATATGTGGTTTGTGAAAAGAACAAACATGCAATCACACTAGGTGGATCCATGTGTGGTTTGTTTAGAGGAACAGACATGCAATGACACTACGTGGATCCATGTGTGTTTGTTTAGAAGAACACACATGCAATGACTCTAGTTGTCGTTCATGAAAAGAACACACATGCAATGACACTGGTGGATCCATGTGTGGTTTGTGAAAAGAACAGACATGCAATGACACTGGGTGTGGTTCATGAAAAGACCAGACATGCAATGACACTGGTGGATCCATATGTGGTTTGTGGAAGGAACAGACATGGAATGACTCTAGCTGTGGTTCATGAAAAGAAGAGACATGCAATGACACTGGAGGATCCATGTGTGGTTCATGAGAAGAACAGACATGCAATCACAATAGGTGGATCCATGTGTTGTTTGTGGAAAGAACAGACATGCAATGACTCCAGCTGTGGTTCATGAAAAGAACACACATGCAATGACACTGGTGTATCCATGTGTGGTTCATGAAAAGAACACACATGCAATGACACTGGTGGATCCATGTGTGGTTTGTGAAAAGAACCGACATGCAATCAGACTAGGTGGATCCATGTGTGGTTTGTGAAAAGAATAGACATGCAATCACACTAGGTGGATCCATGTGTGGTTTGTTTAGAAGGACACACATGCAATGACTCTAGTTGTGGTTCATGAAAAGAACACACATGCAATGACACTGGTGGATCCATGTGTGGTTTGTGAAAATAACAGACATGCAATGACACTGGGTGGATCCATGTGTGGTTTGTTTAGATGAACAGACATGCAATGACTCTAGTTGTGGTTCATGAAAAGAACACACATGAAATGACACTGGTGGATCCATGTGTGGTTTGTGAAAAGAATAGACATGCAATCACACTAGGTGGATCCATGTGTGTTTTTTAGAGGAATAGACATGCAATGACACTGGGTGGATCCATGTGTGGTTCATGAGAAGAACAGACATGCAATCATACTAGGTGGATCCATGTGTGGTTTGTGGAAAGAACAGACATACAATCACACTAGGTGGACCCATGTGTGGTTTGTGAAAAAACAGACATGCAATCACACTAGGTGGATCCATGTGTGGTTTGTTTAGAAAAACACACATGCAATGACTCTAGTTGTGGTTCATGAAAATAACACACATGCAATGCCACTGGTGGATCCATGTGTGGTTTGTGAAAATAATAGACATGAAATCACACTAGGTGGATCCATGTGTTGTTTGTTTAGAGGAACAGACATGCAATGACTCTAGTTGTGGTTCATGAAAAGAACACACATGCAATGACACTGGTGGATCGATGTGTGGTTTGTGAAAAGAACAAACACGCAATCACACTAGGTGGATCCATGTGTGGTTTGTTTAGAGGAACAGACATGCAATGACACTACGTGGATCCATGTGTGGTTTGTTTAGATGAACAGACATGCAATGACTGTAGTTTTGGTTCATGAAAACAACACACATGCAATGATACTGGTGGATCCATGTGTGGTTTGTGAAAAGAATAGACATGCAATAACACTAGGTGAATCCATGTGTGGTTTTTTTGGAGGAACAATCATGCAATGACACTGGGTGGATCCATGTGTGGTTTGTTTAGAAGAACACACATGCAATGACTCTAGTTGTGGTTCATGAAAAGAACACACATGCAATGACACTGGTGGATCCATGTGTGGTTTGCGAAAAGAAAAGACATGCAATCACACTAGGTGGATCCATGTGTGGTTTGCGAAAAGAAAAGACATGCAATCACACTAGGTGGATCCATGTGTGGTTTGTTTAGAGGAACACACAAGCAATGACACTGGGTGTGGTTCATGATAAGAACAGACAGGCAATCACACTAGGTTGATCCAGGTGTGGTTTGTGGAAAGAACAGACATGCAATGACTCTAGTTGTGGTTCATGAAAAGAACACACATGCAATGACACTGGTGTATCCATGTGTGGTTCATGAAAAGAACACACATGCAATGACACTGGTGGATCCATGTGTGGTTTGTGAAAAAAATAGACATGCAATCACACTACGTGGAACCATGTGTGGTTTGTGAAAAAACAGACATGCAATCACACTAGGTGGATCCATGTGTGGTTTGTTTAGAAGAACACACATGCAATGACTCTAGTTGTGTTTCATGAAAATAACACACATGCAATGACACTGGTGGATCCATGTGTGGTTTGTGAAAAGAACAGACATGCAATCACACTAGGTCGATCCATGTGTGGTTTGTTTAGAGGAACATACATGCAATGACACTAGCCGGATCCATGTGTGGTTTGTTTAGATGAAAAGACATGCAATGACTCTAGGTGGATCCATGTGTGGTTTGTTTAGAAGAACACACATGCAATGACACTAGTAGTGGTTCATGAAAAGAACACACATGCAATAACACTAGTGGATTCATCTGTGGTTTGTGAAAAGAACAGACATCCAATCACACTAGGTGGATCCATGTGTGGTTTTTTATAGGAACACACATGCAATGACACTAGGTGTGGTTCATGAGAAGAACAGAGATGCAATCACACTAGGTGGATCCATGTGTGGTTTGTGAAAAGAACAAACATGCAATGACTCTAGCTATGGTTCATGAAAAGAACAGACATGCAATGACACTGGTGTATCCATGTGTAGTTCATGAAAAGAACACACATGCAATGACACTGGTGGATCCATGTGTGGTTTGTGAAAAGAACAGACATGCAATCACACTAGGTGGATCCATGTGTGGTTTTTTTAGAGGAACAGACATGCAATGACACTGGGTGGATCCATGTGTGGTTTGTTTAGATGAACATACATGTAATGACTGTAGTTGTGGTTCATGAAAATAACACACATGCAATGACACTGGTGGATCCATGTGTGGTTTGTGAAAAGAACAAACATGCAATCACACTAGGTGGATCCATGTGTGGTTTGTTTAGAGGAACAGACATGCAATGACACTACGTGGATCCATGTGTGGTTCGTTTAGAAGAACACACATGCAATGACTCTAGTTGTGGTTCATGAAAAGAACACACATGCAATGACACTGGTGGATCCATGTGTGGTTTGTGAAAAGAACAGACATGCAATCACACTAGGTGGATCCATGTTTGGTTTGTTTAGAGGAACAAACATGCAATGACACTGGGTGGATCCATGTGTGGTTTGTTTAGATGAACAGACATGCAATGACTGTAGTTGTGGTTCATGAAAACAACACACATGCAATGATACTGGTGGATCCATGTGTGGTTTGTGAAAAGAATAGACATGCAATAACACTAGGTGAATCCATGTGTGCTTTTTTTGGAGGATATATCATGCAATGACACTGGGTGGATCCATGTGTGGTTTGTTTAGAAGAACACACATGCAATGACTCTAGTTATGGTTCATGAAAAGAACACACATGCAATGACACTGGTGGATCCATGTGTGGTTTGCGAAAAGAAAAGACATGCAATTACACTAGGTGGATCCATGTGTGGTTTGTTTAGAGGAACACACAAGCAATGACACTGGGTGTGGTTCATGAGAAGAACAGACATGCAATCACACTAGGTGGATCCATGTGTGGTTTGTGGAAAGAACAGACATGCAATGACTCTAGCTGTGGTTCATGAAAAGAACACACATGTAATGACACTGGTGTATCCATGTGTGGTTCATGAAAAGAACACACATGCAATGACGCTGGTGGATCCATGTGTGGTTTGTGAAAAAAACAGACATGCAATCACACTAGGTGGAACCATGTGTGGTTTGTGAAAAAACAGACATGCAATCACACTAGGTGGATCCATGTGTGGTTTGTTTAGAAGAACACACATGCAATGACTCTAGTTGTGGTTCATGAAAAGAACACACATGCAATGACACTGGTGGATCCATGTGTGGTTTGTGAAAAGAACTGACATGCAATCACACTAGGTCGATCCATGTGTGGTTTGTTTAGAGGAACATACATGCAATGACACTAGCTGGATCCATGTGTGGTTTGTTTAGATGAACAGACATGCAATGACTCTAGGTAGATCCATGTGTGGCTTGCTTAGAAGAACACACATGCAATGACACTAGTAGTGGTTCATGAAAAGAACAAACATGCAATAACACTAGTGGATTCATCTGTGGTTTGTGAAAAGAACAGACATCCAATCACACTAGGTGGATCCATGTGTGGTTTGTTTACAGGAACACACATGCAATGACACTAGGTGTGGTTCATGAGAAGAACACACATCCAATGACAGTAGTGGATCCTTATGTGGTTTGTGAAAAAGAACACACATGCAATGATACTGGTGGATCCATGTGTGGTTTGTGAAAAGAATAGACATGCAATAACACTAGGTGAATCCATGTGTGGTTTTTTTGGAGGAACAGACATGCAATGACACTGGGTGGATCCATGTGTGCTTTGTTTCGATGAACAAACATGCATTGACACTGGGTGGATCCATGTGTGGTTTGTTTAGAAGAACACACATGCAATGACTCTAGTTGTGGTTCATGAAAAGAACACACATGCAATGACACTGGTGGATCCATGTGTGGTTTGCGAAAATAAAAGACATGCAATCACACTAGGTGGATCCATGTGTGGTTTGTTTAGAGGAACACACAAGCAATGACACTTGGTGTGGTTCATGAGAAGAACAGACATGCAATCACACTAGGTGGATCCATGTGTGGTTTGTGGAAAGAATAGACATGCAATGACTCTAGCTGTGGTTCATGAAAAGAACACACATGCAATGACACTGGTGTATCCATGTGTGGTTCATGAAAAGAACACACATGCAATGACGCTAGTGGATCCATGTGTGGTTTGTGAAAAAAACAGACATGCAATCACACTAGGTGGAACCATGTGTGGTTTGTGAAAAAACAGACATGCAATCACACTAGGTGGATCCATGTGTGGTTTGTTTAGAAGAACACACATGCAATGACTCTAGTTGTGGTTCATGAAAAGTACACACATGCAATGACACTGGTGGATCCATGTGTGGTTTGTGAAAAGAACATACATGCAATCACACTAGGTCCATCCATGTGTGGTTTGTTTAGAGGAACATACATGCAATGACACTAGCTAGATCCATGTGTGGTTTGTTTAGATGAACAGACATGCAATGACTCTAGGTGGATCCATGTGTGGCTTGTTTAGAAGAACACACATGCAATGACACTAGTAGTGGTTCATGAAAAGAACACACATGCAATAACACTAGTGGATTCATCTGTGGTTTTTGAAAAGAACAGACATCCAATCACACTAGGTGGATCCATGTGTGGTTTGTTTACAGGAACACACATGCAATGACACTAGGTGTGGTTCATGAGAAGAACAGAGATGCAATCACACTAGGTGGATCCATGTATGGTTTGTGAAAAGAACAAACATGCCATGACTCTAGCTATGGTTCATGAAAAGAACAGACATGCAATGACACTGGTGTATCCATGTGTAGTTCATGAAAAGAACACACATGCAATGACACTGGTGGATCCATGTGTGGTTTGTGAAAAGAACAAAAATGCAATCACACTAGGTGGATCCATGTGTGGTTTTTTTAGAGGAACAGACATGCAATGACCCTGGGTGGATCCATGTGTTGTTTGTTTAGATGAACATACACGTAATGAGTGTAGTTGTGGTTCATGAAAATAACACACATGCAATGACACTGGTGGATCCATATGTGGTTTTTGAAAAGAACAAACATGCAATCACACTAGGTGGATCCATGTGTGGTTTGTTTAGAGGAACAGACATGCAATGACACTACGTGGATCAATGTGTGTTTGTTTAGAAGAACACACATGCAATGACTCTAGTTGTCGTTCATGAAAAGAACACACATGCAACGACACTGGTGGATCCATGTGTGGTTTGTGAAAAGAACAGACATGCAATGACACTCGGTGTGGTTCATGAAAAGACCAGACATGCAATGACACTGGTGGATCCATATGTGGTTTGTGGAAGGAACAGACATGCAATGACTCTAGCTGTGGTTCATGAAAAGAAGAGACATGCAATGACACTGGTGGATCCATGTGTGGTTCATGAGAAGAACAGACATGCAATCACAATAGGTGGATCCATGTGTGGTTTGTGGAAAGAACAGACATGCAATGACTCCAGCTGTGGTTCATGAAAAGAACACACATGCAATGACACTGGTGTATCCATGTGTGGTTCATGAAAAGAACACACATGCAACGACACTGGTGGATCCATGTGTGGTTTGTGAAAAGAACCGACATGCAATCAGACTAGGTGGATCCATGTGTGGTTTGTGAAAAGAACAGACATGCAATCACACTAGGTGGATCCAGGTGTGGTTTGTTTAGAAGGACACACATGCAATGACTCTAGTTGTGGTTCATGAAAAGAACACACATGCAATGACACTGGTGGATCCATGTGTGGTTTGTGAAAATAACAGACATGCAATGACACTGGGTGGATCCATGTGTGGTTTGTTTAGATGAACAGACATGCAATGACTCTAGTTGTGGTTCATGAAAAGAACACACATGAAATGACACTGGTGGATCCATGTGTGGTTTGTGAAAAGAATAGACATGCAATCACACTAGGTGGATCCATGTGTTTTTTTTAGAGGAATAGACATGCAATGACACTGGGTGGATCCATGTGTGGTTCATGAGAAGAACAGACATGCAATCATACTAGGTGGATCCATGTTTGGTTTGTGGAAAGAACAGACATACAATCACACTAGGTGGACCCATGTGTGGTTTGTGAAAAAACAGACATGCAATCACACTAGGTGGATCCATGTGTGGTTTGTTTAGAAAAACACACATGCAATGACTCTAGTTGTGGTTCATGAAAAGAACACACATGCAATGCCCCTGGTGGATCCATGTGTGGTTTGTGAAAATAATAGACATGCAATCACACTAGGTGGATCCATGTGTTGTTTGTTTAGAGGAACAGACATGCAATGACTCTAGTTGTGGTTCATGAAAAGAACACACATGCTAGGACACTGGTGGATCCATGTGTGGTTTGTGAAAAGAACAAACACGCAATCACACTAGGTGGATCCATGTGTGGTTTGTTTAGAGGAACAGACATGCAATGACACTACGTCGATCCATGTGTGGTTTGTTTAGAAGAACACACATGCAATGACTCTAGTTGTGGTTCATGAAAAGAACACACATGCAATGACACTGGTAGATCCATGTGTGGTTTGTGAAGAGAACAAACATGCAATCACACTAGGTGGATCCATGCGTGGTTTGTTTAGAGGAACGGACATGCAATGACACTGGGTGTGGTTCATGAGAAGAACATACATACAATCACACTAGGTGGATCAATGTGTGCTTTGTGGAACGAACAGACATGCAATTTCTCTAGCAGTGTTTAATGAAAAGAACAGACATGCAATGACACTAGTGTATCCATGTTGTGGTTCATGAAAAGAACACACATGCAATGACACTGGTGGATCCATGTGTGGTTTGTGAAAATAACAGACATACAATCACACTAGGTGGACCCATGTGTGGTTTGTGAAAAAACAGACATGCAATCACACTAGGTGGATCCATGTGTGGTTTCTTTAGAAGAACACACATGCAATGACTCTAGTTGTGGTTCATGAAAAGAACACACATGCAATGACACTGGTGGATCCATGTGTGGTTTGTGAAAAGAACAGACATGCGATCACACTAGGTGGATCCATGTGTGGTTTGTTTAGAGGAACAGACATGCAATGACACTAGGTGGATCCATGTGTGGTTTGTTTAGATGAACAGACATGCAATGACTGTAGTTGGGGTTCATGAAAACAACACACATGCAATGACACTGGTGGATCCATGTGTGGTTTGTGAAAAGAATAGACATGCAATAACACTAGGTGGATCCATGTGTGGTTTGCTTAAAGGAACAGACATGCAATGACACTGGGTGGATCCATGTGTGGTTCATGAGAAGAACAGACATGCAATCACACTAGGTGGATCCATGTGTGGTTTGTGGAAAGAACAGACATACAATCACACTAGGTGGACCCATGTGTGGTTTGTGAAAAAACAGACATGCAATCACACTAGGTGGATCCATGTGTGGTTTGTTTAGAAGAACACACATGCAATGACTCTAGTTGTGGTTCATGACAAGAACAGACATGCAATGCCACTCGTGGATCCATGTGTGGTTTGTGAAAATAATAGACATGCAATCACACTAGGTGGATCCATGTGTTGTTTGTTTAGAGGTACAGACATGCAATGACTCTAGTTGTGGTTCATGAAAAGAACACACAAGCAATGACACTGGTGGATCCATGTGTGGTTTGTGAAAAGAACAGACATGCAATCACACTAGGTGGATCCATGTGTGGTTTGTTTAGAGGAACAAACATGCAATGACACTGGGTGGATCCATGTGTGGTTTGTTTAGATGAACAGACATGCAATGACTGTAGTTGTGGTTCATGAATACAACACACATGCAATGACATTGGTGGATCCATGTGTGGTTTGTGAAAAGAATAGAGATGAAATAACACTAGGTGAATCCATGTGTGGTTTTTTTGGAGGAACAATCATGCAATGACACTGGGTGGATCCATGTGTGGTTTGTTTAGAAGAACACACATGCAATGACTCTAGTTGTGGTTCATGAAAAGAACACACATGCAATGACACTGGTAGATCCATGTGTGGTTTGTGAAGAGAACAGACATGCAATCACACTAGGTGGATCCATGTGTGGTTTGTTTAGAGGAACGGACATGCAATGACACTGGGTGTGGTTCATGAGAAGAACATACATACAATCACACTAGGTGGATCAATGTGTGCTTTGTGGAACGAACAGACATGCAATTTCTCTAGCAGTGTTTAATGAAAAGAACAGACATGCAATGACACTAGTGTATCCATGTTGTGGTTCATGAAAAGAACACACATGCAATGACACTGGTGGATCCATGTGTGGTTTGTGAAAATAACAGACATACAATCACACTAGGTGGACCCATGTGTGGTTTGTGAAAAAACAGACATGCAATCACACTAGGTGGATCCATGTGTGGTTTGTTTAGAAGAACACACACGCAATGACTCTAGTTGTGGTTCATGAAAAGAACACACATGAAATGACACTGGTGGATCCAAGTGTGGTTTGTGAAAAGAACAGACATGCAATCACACTAGGTCGATCCATGTGTGGTTTGTTTAGAGGAACATACATGCAATGACACTAGCTGGATCCATGTGTGGTTTGTTTAGATGAACAGACATGCAATGACTCTAGGTGGATCCATGTGTGGTTTGTTTAGAAGAACACACATGCAATGACACTAGTAGTGGTTCATGAAAAGAACACACATGCAATACCACTAGTGGATTCATGTGTGGTTTGTGAAAAGAACAGACATCCAATCACACTAGGTGGATCCATGTGTGGTTTGTTTACAGGAACACACATGCAATGACACTGGGTCTGGTTCATGAGAAGAACAGAGATGCAATCACACTAGGTGGATCCATGTGTGGTTTGTGAAAAGAACAAACATGCAATGACTCTAGCTATGGTTCATGAAAAGAACAGACATGCAATGACACGGGTGTATCCATGTGTAGTTCATGAAAAGAACACACATGCAATGACACTGGTGGATCCATGTGTGGTTTGTGAAAAGAACAGACATGAAATCACACTAGGTGGATCCATGTGTGGTTTTTTTAGAGGAACAGAAATGCAATGACACTAGGTGGATCCATGTGTGGTTTGTTTAGATGAACATACATGTAATGACTGTAGTTCTGGTTCATGAAAAGAACACACATGCAATGACACTGGTGGATCCATGTGTGGTTTTTGAAAAGAACAAACATGCAATCACACTAGGTGGATCCATGTGTGGTTTGTTTAGAGGAACAGACATGCAATGACACTACGTGGATCCATGTGTGGTTTGTTTAGAAGAAAACACATGCAATCAGTCTAGTTGTGGTTCATGAAAACAACACACATGCAATGACACTGGTGGATCCAGGTGTGGTTTGTGAAAAGAACAGACATGCAATCACACTAGGTGGATCCATGCGTGGTTTGTTTAGAGGAACAGACATGCAATGACACTGGGTGTGGTTCATGAGAAGAACATACATACAATCACACTAGGTGGATCCATGTGTGGTTTGTGGAACGAACAGACATGCAATGACTCTAGCTGTGTTTAATGAAAAGAATAGACATGCAATGACACTAGTGTATCCATGTTGTGGTTCATGAAAAGAACACACATGCAATGACACTGGTGGATCCATGTGTGGTTTGTGAAAAGAACAGACATACAATCACACTAGGTGGACCCATGTGTAGTTTGTGAAAAAACAGACATGCAATCAGACTAGGTGGATCCATGCGTGGTTTCTTTAGAAGAACACACATGCAATGACTCTATTTGTGGTTCATGAAAAGAACACACATGCAATGATACTGGTGGATCCATGTGTGGTTTCTGAAAAGAACAGACATGCAATCACACTAGGTGGATCCATGTGTGTTTGTTTAGAGGAACAGACATGCAATGACACTGGTTGGATCCATGTGTGGTTAGTTTAGATGAACAGACATGCAATGACTGTAGTTGGGGTTCATGAAAACAACACACATGCAATGACACTGGTGGATCCATGTGTGGTTTGTGAAAAGAATAGACATGCAATAACACTAGGTGGATCCATGTGTGGTTTGCTTAAAGGAACAGACATGCAATGACACTGGGTGGATCCATGTGTGGTTCATGAGAAGAACACACATGCAATGACGCTGGTGGATCCATGTGTGGTTTGTGAAAAAAACAGACATGCAATCACACTAGGTGGAACCATGTGTGGTTTGTGAAAAAACAGACATGCAATCACACTAGGTGGATCCATGTGTGGTTTGTTTAGAAGAACACACATGCAATGACTCTAGTTGTGGTTCATGAAAAGAACACACATGCAATGACACTGGTGGATCCATGTGTGGTTTGTGAAAAGAACTGACATGCAATCACACTAGGTCGATCCATGTGTGGTTTCTTTAGAGGAACATACATGCAATGACACTAGCTGGATCCATGTGTGGTTTGTTTAGATGAACAGACATGCAATGACTCTAGGTAGATCCATGTGTGGCTTGCTTAGAAGAACACACATGCAATGACACTAGTAGTGGTTCATGAAAAGAACAAACATGCAATAACACTAGTGGATTCATCTGTGGTTTGTGAAAAGAACAGACATCCAATCACACTAGGTGGATCCATGTGTGGTTTGTTTACAGGAACACATATGCAATGACACTAGGTGTGGTTCATGAGAAGAACACACATCCAATGACAGCAGTGGATCCTTATGTGGTTTGTGAAAAAGAACACACATGCAATGATACTGGTGGATCCATGTGTGGTTTGTGAAAAGAATAGACATGCAATAACACTAGGTGAATCCATGTGTGTTTTTTTGGAGGAACAATCATGCATTGACACTGGGTGGATCCATGTGTGGTTTGTTTAGAAGAACACACATGCAATGACTCTAGTTGTGGTTCATGAAAAGAACACACATGCAATGACACTGGTGGATCCATGTGTGGTTTGCGAAAATAAAAGACATGCAATCACACTAGGTGGATCCATGTGTGGTTTGTTTAGAGGAACACACAAGCAATGACACTTGATGTGGTTCATGAGAAGAACAGACATGCAATCACACTAGGTGGATCCATGTGTGGTTTGTGGAAAGAATAGACATGCAATGACTCTAGCTGTGGTTCATGAAAAGAACACACATGCAATGACACTGGTGTATCCATGTGTGGTTCATGAAAAGAACACACATGCAATGACGCTAGTGGATCCATGTGTGGTTTGTGAAAAAAACAGACATGCAATCACACTAGGTGGAACCATGTGTGGTTTGTGAAAAAACAGACATGCAATCACACTAGGTGTATCCATGTGTGGTTTGTTTAGAAGAACACACATGCAATGACTCTAGTTGTGGTTCATGAAAAGTACACACATGCAATGACACTGGTGGATCCATGTGTGGTTTGTGAAAAGAACATACATGCAATCACACTAGGTCCATCCATGTGTGGTTTGTTTAGAGGAACATACATGCAATGACACTAGCTAGATCCATGTGTGGTTTGTTTAGATGAACAGACATGCAATGACTCTAGGTGGATCCATGTGTGGCTTGTTTAGAAGAACACACATGCAATGACACTAGTAGTGGTTCATGAAAAGAACACACATGCAATAACACTAGTGGATTCATCTGTGGTTTGTGAAAAGAACAGACATCCAATCACACTAGGTGGATCCATGTGTGGTTTGTTTACAGGAACACACATGCAATGACACTAGGTGTGGTTCATGAGAAGAACAGAGATGCAATCACACTAGGTGGATCCATGTATGGTTTGTGAAAAGAACAAACATGCCATGACTCTAGCTATGGTTCATGAAAAGAACAGACATGCAATGACACTGGTGTATCCATGTGTAGTTCATGAAAAGAACACACATGCAATGACACTGGTGGATCCATGTGTGGTTTGTGAAAAGAACAAAAATGCAATCACACTAGGTGGATCCATGTGTGGTTTTTTTAGAGGAACAGACATGCAATGACCCTGGGTGGATCCATGTGTTGTTTGTTTAGATGAACATACACGTAATGAGTGTAGTTGTGGTTCATGAAAATAACACACATGCAATGACACTGGTGGATCCATATGTGGTTTGTGAAAAGAACAAACATGCAATCACACTAGGTGGATCCATGTGTGGTTTGTTTAGAGGAACAGACATGCAATGACACTACGTGGATCCATGTGTGTTTGTTTAGAAGAACACACATGCAATGACTCTAGTTGTCGTTCATGAAAAGAACACACATGAAATGACACTGGTGGATCCATGTGTGGTTTGTGAAAAGAACAGACATGCAATGACACTGGGTGTGGTTCATGAAAAGACCAGACATGCAATGACACTGGTGGATCCATATGTGGTTTGTGGAAGGAATAGACATGCAATGACTCTAGCTGTGGTTCATGAAAAGAAGAGACATGCAATGACACTGGTGGATCCATGTGTGGTTCATGAGAAGAACAGACATGCAATCACAATAGGTGGATCCATGTGTGGTTTGTGGAAAGAACAGACATGCAATGACTCCAGCTGTGGTTCATGAAAACAACACACATGCAATGACACTGGTGTATCCATGTGTGGTTCATGAAAAGAACACACATGCAATGACACTGGTGGATCCATGTGTGGTTTGTGAAAAGAACCGACATGCAATCAGACTAGGTGGATCCATGTGTGGTTTGTGAAAAGAACAGACATGCAATCACACTAGGTGGATCCATGTGTGGTTTGTTTAGAAGGACACACATGCAATGACTCTAGTTGTGGTTCATGAAAAGAACACACATGCAATGACACTGGTGGATCCATGTGTGGTTTGTGAAAATAACAGACATGCAATGACACTGGGTGGATCCATGTGTGGTTTGTTTAGATGAACAGACATGCAATGACTCTAATTGTGGTTCATGAAAAGAACACACATGAAATGACACTGGTGGATCCATGTGTGGTTTGTGAAAAGAATAGACATGCAATCACACTAGGTGGATCCATGTGTTTTTTTAGAGGAATAGACATGCAATGACACTGGGTGGATCCATGTGTGGTTCATGAGAAGAACAGACATGCAATCATACTAGGTGGATCCATGTGTGGTTTGTGGAAAGAACAGACATACAATCACACTAGGTGGACCCATGTGTGGTTTGTGAAAAAACAGACATGCAATCACACTAGGTGGATCCATGTGTGGTTTGTTTAGAAAAACACACATGCAATGACTCTAGTTGTGGTTCATGAAAAGAACACACATGCAATGCCACTGGTGGATCCATGTGTGGTTTGTGAAAATAATAGACATGCGATCACACTAGGTGGATCCATGTGTTGTTTGTTTAGAGGAACAGACATGCAATGACTCTAGTTGTGGTTCATGAAAAGAACACACATGCTAGGACACTGGTGGATCCATGTGTGGTTTGTGAAAAGAACAAACACGCAATCACACTTGGTGGATCCATGTGTGGTTTGTTTAGAGGAACAGACATGCAATGACACTACGTGGATCCATGTGTGGTTTGTTTAGAAGAACACACATGCAATGACTCTAGTTGTGGTTCATGAAAAGAACACACATGCAATGACACTGGTAGATCCATGTGTGGTTTGTGAAGAGAACAGACATGCAATCACACTAGGTGGATCCATGTGTGGTTTGTTTAGAGGAACGGACATGCAATGACACTGGGTGTGGTTCATGAGAAGAACATACATACAATCACACTAGGTGGATCAATGTGTGCTTTGTGGAACGAACAGACATGCAATTTCTCTAGCAGTGTTTAATGAAAAGAACAGACATGCAATGACACTAGTGTATCCATGTTGTGGTTCATGAAAAGAACACACATGCAATGACACTGGTGGATCCATGTGTGGTTTGTGAAAATAACAGACATACAATCACACTAGGTGGACCCATGTGTGGTTTGTGAAAAAACAGACATGCAATCACACTAGGTGGATCCATGTGTGGTTTCTTTAGAAGAACACACATGCAATGACTCTAGTTGTGGTTCATGAAAAGAACACACATGCAATGACACTGGTGGATCCATGTGTGGTTTGTGAAAAGAACAGACATGCGATCACACTAGGTGGATCCATGTGTGGTTTGTTTAGAGGAACAGACATGCAATGACACTGGGTGGATCCATGTGTGGTTTGTTTAGATGAATAGACATGCAATGACTGTAGTTGGGGTTCATGAAAACAACACACATGCAATGACACTGGTGGATCCATGTGTGGTTTGTGAAAAGAATAGACATGCAATAACACTAGGTGGATCCATGTGTGGTTTGCTTAAAGGAACAGACATGCAATGACACTGGGTGGATCCATGTGTGGTTCATGAGAAGAACAGACATGCAATCACACTAGGTGGATCCATGTGTGGTTTGTGGAAAGAACAGACATACAA
Source organism: Avena sativa (assembly GCA_916181665.1). Lineage (NCBI taxonomy): Eukaryota > Viridiplantae > Streptophyta > Magnoliopsida > Poales > Poaceae > Avena > Avena sativa. The sequence continues at coordinate 329,658,564 of OV702289.1, forward strand.
TCACACTAGGTGGACCCATGTGTGGTTTGTGAAAAAACAGACATGCAATCACACTAGGTGGATCCATGTGTGGTTTGTTTAGAAGAACACACATGCAATGACTCTAGTTGTGGTTCATGACAAGAACAGACATGCAATGCCACTCGTGGATCCATGTGTGGTTTGTGAAAATAATAGACATGCAATCACACTAGGTGGATCCATGTGTTGTTTGTTTAGAGGTACAGACATGCAATGACTCTAGTTGTGGTTCATGAAAAGAACACACAAGCAATGACACTGGTGGATCCATGTGTGGTTTGTGAAAAGAACAGACATGCAATCACACTAGGTGGATCCATGTGTGGTTTGTTTAGAGGAACAAACATGCAATGACACTGGGTGGATCCATGTGTGGTTTGTTTAGATGAACAGACATGCAATGACTGTAGTTGTGGTTCATGAATACAACACACATGCAATGACATTGGTGGATCCATGTGTGGTTTGTGAAAAGAATAGACATGCAATAACACTAGGTGAATCCATGTGTGGTTTTTTTAGAGGAACAGACATGCAATGACACTAGGTGGATCCATGTGTGGTTTGTTTAGAAGAACACACATGCAATGACTCTAGTTGTGGTTCATGAAAAGAACACACATGCAATGACACTGGTGGATCCATGTGTGGTTTGCGAAAAGAAAAGACATGCAATCACACTAGGTGGATCCATGTGTGGTTTGTTTAGAGGAACACACAAGCAATGACACTGGGTGTGGTTCATGAGAAGAACAGACATGCAATCACAATAGGTGGATCCATGTGTGGTTTGTGGAAAGAACAGACATGCAATGACTCCAGCTGTGGTTCATGAAAAGAACACACATGCAATGACACTGGTGTATCCATGTGTGGTTCATGAAAAGAACACACATGCAATGACACTGGTGGATCCATGTGTGGTTTGTGAAAAGAACCGACATGCAATCAGACTAGGTGGATCCATGTGTGGTTTGTGAAAAGAACAGACATGCAATCACACTAGGTGGATCCATGTGTGGTTTGTTTAGAAGGACACACATGCAATGACTCTAGTTGTGGTTCATGAAAAGAACACACATGCAATGACACTGGTGGATCCATGTGTGGTTTGTGAAAATAACAGACATGCAATGACACTGGGTGGATCCATGTGTGGTTTGTTTAGATGAACAGACATGCAATGACTCTAATTGTGGTTCATGAAAAGAACACACATGAAATGACACTGGTGGATCCATGTGTGGTTTGTGAAAAGAATAGACATGCAATCACACTAGGTGGATCCATGTGTTTTTTTAGAGGAATAGACATGCAATGACACTGGGTGGATCCATGTGTGGTTCATGAGAAGAACAGACATGCAATCATACTAGGTGGATCCATGTGTGGTTTGTGGAAAGAACAGACATACAATCACACTAGGTGGACCCATGTGTGGTTTGTGAAAAAACAGACATGCAATCACACTAGGTGGATCCATGTGTGGTTTGTTTAGAAAAACACACATGCAATGACTCTAGTTGTGGTTCATGAAAAGAACACACATGCAATGCCACTGGTGGATCCATGTGTGGTTTGTGAAAATAATAGACATGCAATCACACTAGGTGGATCCATGTGTTGTTTGTTTAGAGGAACAGACATGCAATGACTCTAGTTGTGGTTCATGAAAAGAACACACATGCTAGGACACTGGTGGATCCATGTGTGGTTTGTGAAAAGAACAAACACGCAATCACACTTGGTGGATCCATGTGTGGTTTGTTTAGAGGAACAGACATGCAATGACACTACGTGGATCCATGTGTGGTTTGTTTAGAAGAACACACATGCAATGACTCTAGTTGTGGTTCATGAAAAGAACACACATGCAATGACACTGGTAGATCCATGTGTGGTTTGTGAAGAGAACAGACATGCAATCACACTAGGTGGATCCATGTGTGGTTTGTTTAGAGGAACGGACATGCAATGACACTGGGTGTGGTTCATGAGAAGAACATACATACAATCACACTAGGTGGATCAATGTGTGCTTTGTGGAACGAACAGACATGCAATTTCTCTAGCAGTGTTTAATGAAAAGAACAGACATGCAATGACACTAGTGTATCCATGTTGTGGTTCATGAAAAGAACACACATGCAATGACACTGGTGGATCCATGTGTGGTTTGTGAAAATAACAGACATACAATCACACTAGGTGGACCCATGTGTGGTTTGTGAAAAAACAGACATGCAATCACACTAGGTGGATCCATGTGTGGTTTCTTTAGAAGAACACACATGCAATGACTCTAGTTGTGGTTCATGAAAAGAACACACATGCAATGACACTGGTGGATCCATGTGTGGTTTGTGAAAAGAACAGACATGCGATCACACTAGGTGGATCCATGTGTGGTTTGTTTAGAGGAACAGACATGCAATGACACTGGGTGGATCCATGTGTGGTTTGTTTAGATGAATAGACATGCAATGACTGTAGTTGGGGTTCATGAAAACAACACACATGCAATGACACTGGTGGATCCATGTGTGGTTTGTGAAAAGAATAGACATGCAATAACACTAGGTGGATCCATGTGTGGTTTGCTTAAAGGAACAGACATGCAATGACACTGGGTGGATCCATGTGTGGTTCATGAGAAGAACAGACATGCAATCACACTAGGTGGATCCATGTGTGGTTTGTGGAAAGAACAGACATACAATCACACTAGGTGGACCCATGTGTGGTTTGTGAAAAAACAGACATGCAATCACACTAGGTGGATCCATGTGTGGTTTGTTTAGAAGAACACACATGCAATGACTCTAGTTGTGGTTCATGACAAGAACAGACATGCAATGCCACTCGTGGATCCATGTGTGGTTTGTGAAAATAATAGACATGCAATCACACTAGGTGGATCCATGTGTTGTTTGTTTAGAGGTACAGACATGCAATGACTCTAGTTGTGGTTCATGAAAAGAACACACAAGCAATGACACTGGTGGATCCATGTGTGGTTTGTGAAAAGAACAGACATGCAATCACACTAGGTGGATCCATGTGTGGTTTGTTTAGAGGAACAAACATGCAATGACACTGGGTGGATCCATGTGTGGTTTGTTTAGATGAACAGACATGCAATGACTGTAGTTGTGGTTCATGAATACAACACACATGCAATGACATTGGTGGATCCATGTGTGGTTTGTGAAAAGAATAGACATGCAATAACACTAGGTGAATCCATGTGTGGTTTTTTTAGAGGAACAGACATGCAATGACACTAGGTGGATCCATGTGTGGTTTGTTTAGAAGAACACACATGCAATGACTCTAGTTGTGGTTCATGAAAAGAACACACATGCAATGACACTGGTGGATCCATGTGTGGTTTGCGAAAAGAAAAGACATGCAATCACACTAGGTGGATCCATGTGTGGTTTGTTTAGAGGAACACACAAGCAATGACACTGGGTGTGGTTCATGAGAAGAACAGACATGCAATCACACTAGGTGGATCCATGGGTGGTTTGTGGAAAGAACAGACATGCAATGACTCTAGCTGTAGTTCATGAAAAGAACACACATGCAATGACACTGGTGTATCCATGTGTGGTTCATGAAAAGAATACACATGCAATGACACTGGTGGATCCATGTGTGGTTTGTGAAAAAAACAGACATGCAAGCACACTAGGTGGAACCATGTGTGGTTTGTGAAAAAACAGACATGCAATCACACTAGGTGGATCCATGTGTGGTTTGTTTAGAAGAACACACACGCAATGACTCTAGTTGTGGTTCATGAAAAGAACACACATGCAATGACACTGGTGGATCCAAGTGTGGTTTGTGAAAAGAACAGACATGCAATCACACTAGGTCGATCCATGTGTGGTTTGTTTAGAGGAACATACATGCAATGACACTAGCTGGATCCATGTGTGCTTTGTTTAGATGAACAGACATGCAATGACTCTAGGTGGATCCATGTGTGGTTTGTTTAGAAGAACACACATGCAATGACACTAGTAGTGGTTCATGAAAAGAACACACATGCAATAACACTACTGGATTCATGTGTGGTTTCTGAAAAGAACAGACATCCAATCACACTAGGTGGATCCATGTGTGGTTTGTTTACAGGAACACACATGCAATGACACTGGGTCTGGTTCATGAGAAGAACAGAGATGCAATCACACTAGGTGGATCCATGTGTGGTTTGTGAAAATAACAAACATGCAATGACTCTAGCTATGGTTCATGAAAAGAACAGACATGCAATGACACTGGTGTATCCATGTGTAGTTCATGAAAAGAACACACATGCAATGACACTGGTGGATCCATGTGTGGTTTGTGAAAAGAACAGACATGAAATCACACTAGGTGGATCCATGTGTGGTTTGTTTAGATGAACATACATGTAATGACTGTAGTTCTGGTTCATGAAAAGAACACACATGCAATGACACTGGTGGATCCATGTGTGGTTTGTGAAAAGAACAAACATGCAATCACACTAGGTGGATCCATGTGTGGTTTGTTTAGAGGAACAGACATGCAATGACACTACATGGATCCATGTGTGGTTTGTTTAGAAGAAAACACATGCAATCAGTCTAGTTGTGGTTCATGAAAACAACACACATGCAATGACACTGGTGGATCCAGGTGTGGTTTGTGAAAAGAACAGACATGCAATCACACTAGGTGGATCCATGCGTGGTTTGTTTAGAGGAACCGACATGCAATGACACTGGGTGTGGTTCATGAGAAGAACATACATACAATCACACTAGGTGGATCCATGTGTGGTTTGTGGAACGAACAGACATGCAATGACTCTAGCTGTGTTTAATGAAAAGAATAGACATGCAATGACACTAGTGTATCCATGTTGTGGTTCATGAAAAGAACACACATGCAATGACACTGGTGGATCCATGTGTGGTTTGTGAATAGAACAGACATACAATCACACTAGGTGGACCCATGTGTGGTTTGTGAAAAAACAGACATGCAATCAGACTAGGTGGATCCATGCGTGGTTTCTTTAGAAGAACACACATGCAATGACTCTATTTGTGGTTCATGAAAAGAACACACATGCAATGATACTGGTGGATCCATGTGTGGTTTCTGAAAAGAACAGACATGCAATCACACTAGGTGGATCCATGTGTGTTTGTTTAGAGGAACAGACATGCAATGACACTGGTTGGATCCATGTGTGGTTAGTTTAGATGAACATACATGCTATGACTGTAGTTGGGGTTCATGAAAACAACACACATGCAATGACACTGGTGGATCCATGTGTGGTTTGTGAAAAGAATAGACATGCAATAACACTAGGTGGATCCATGTGTGGTTTGCTTAGAGGAATAAACATGCAATGACACTGGGTGGATCCATGTGTGGTTTGTTTAGAAGAACACATATGCAATGACTCTAGTTGTGGTTCATGAAAAGAACACACATGCAATGACACTGGTGGATCCATGTGTGGTTTGCGAAAAGAAAAGACATCCAATCACACTAGGTGGATCCATGTGTGGTTTGTTTAGAGGAACACACAGGCAATGGCACTGGGTGTGGTTCATGAGAAGAACATACATGCAATCACACTAGGTGGATCCATGTGTGGTTTGTGGAAAGAACAGACATGCAATGACTCTAGCTGTGGTTCATGAAAAGAACACACATGCAATGACACTGGTGTATCGATGTGTGGTTCATGAAAAGAACACACATGCAATGACACTGGTGGATCCATGTGTGGTTTGTGAAAAGAACAGACATGCAATCACACTAGGTGGATCCATGTGTGGTTTCTAAAAAGAATAGACATGCAATCAAACTAGGTGGATCCATGTGTGGTTTGTTTAGAAGAACACACATGCAATGACACTGGTGGATCTATGTGTGGTTTGTGAAAAGAACAGACATGCAATCACACTAGGTGGATCCATGTGTGGTTTGTTTAGAGGAACATTCATGCAATGACACTAGGTGGATCCATGTGTGGTTTGTTTATATGAACAGACATGCAATGACTCTAGGTGGATCCATTTGTGGTTTGTTTAGAAGAACACACATGCAATGACACTAGTAGTTGTTCATGAAAATAACACACACGCAATAACACTAGTGGAACCATGTGTGGTTTGTGACAAGAACAGGCATCCAATCACACTAGGTGGATCCATGTGTGGTTTGCTTAGAGGAATAGACATGCAATGACACTGGGTCTGGTTCATGAGAAGAACATAGATGCAATCACACTAGGTGGATCCATGTGTGGTTTGTGAAAAGAACAAACATGCAATGACTCTAGCTGTGGTTCATGAAAAGAATATACATGCAATAAGACTGGTGTATCCATGTGTAGTTCATGAAAAGAACACACATGCAATGGCACTGGTGGATGCATGTGTGGTTTGTGAAAAGAATAGACATGCAATCACACTAGGTGGATCCATGTGTGGTTCATGAGAAGAACAGACATGCAATCACACTAGGTGGATCCATGTGTGGTTTGTGAAAAAACAGACATGCAATCACACTAGGTGGATCCATGTGTGGTTTGTTTAGAATAACACACATGCAAAGACTCTAGTTGTGGTTCATGAAAAGAACACACATGCAATGCCACTGGTGGATCCATGCGTGGTTTGTGAAAATAAGAGACATGCAATCACACTAGGTGGATCCATGTGTGGTTTGTTTAGAGGAACAGACATGCAATGAATCTAGTTATGGTTCATGAAAAGAACACACATGCAATGACACTGGTGGATCCATGTGTGGTTTGTGAAAAGAACAGACATGCAATCACACTAGGTGGATCCATGTGTGGTTTTTTTAGAGGAACAGACATGCAATGACACTGGGTGGATCCGTGTGTGGTTTGTTTAGATGAACATACATGTAATGACTGTAGTTGTGGTTCATGAAAAGAACACACATGCAGTGACACTGGTGGATCCATGTTTGGTTTGTGAAAAGAACAAACATGCAATCACACTAGGTGGATCCATGTGTGGTTTGCTTAGAGGAACAGACATGCAATGACACTGGGTGGATCCGTGTGTGGTTTGTTTAGAAGAACACGCATGCAATGACTCTAGTTGTGGTTCACGAAAAGAACACACATGCAATGACACTGGTGGATCCATGTGTGGTTTGCGAAAAGAAAAGACATGCAATCAAACTAGGTGGATCCATGTGTGGTTTGTTTTGAGGAACACACAAGCAATGACACTGGGTGTGGTTCATGAGAAGAACAGACATGCAATCACACTAGGTGGATCCATGTGTGGTTTTTGGAAAGAACAGACATGCAATGACTCTAGCTGTGGTTCATGAAAAGAACACACATGCAATGACACTGGTGTATCCATGTGTGGTTCATGAAAAGAACACACATGCAATGACACTGGTGGATCTATGTGTGGTTTGTGAAAAAAACAGACATGCAATCACACTAGGTGGAACCATGTGTGGTTTGTGAAAAAACAGACATGCAATCACACTAGGTGGATCCATGTGTGGTTTGTTTAGAAGAACACACATGCAATGACTCTAGTTGTGGTTCATGAAAAGAACACTCATGCAATGACACTGGTGGATCGATGTGTGGTTTGTGAAAAGAACAAACATGCAATCACACTAGGTCGTTCCATGTGTGGTTTGTTTAGAGGAACATACATGCAATGACACTAGGTGGATCCATGTGTGGTTTGGTTAGATGAGCAGACATGCAATGACTCTAGGTGGATCCATGTGTGGTTTGTTTAGTAGAACACACATGCAATGACACTAGTAGTGGTTCATGAAAAGAACACACATGCAATAACACTAGTGGATTCATGTGTGGTTTGTGAAAAGAATAGACATCCAATCACACTAGGTGGATCCATGTGTGGTTTGTTTATAGGAACACACATGCAATGACACTGGGTGTGGTTCATGAGAAGAACAGAGATGCAATCACACTAGGTGGTTCCATGTGTGGTTTGTGAAAAGAAAAAACATGCAATGACTCTAGCTATGGTTCATGAATAGAACAGACATGCAATGACACTGGTGTATCCATGTGTAGTTCATGAAAAGAACACACATGCAATGACACTGGTGGATCCATGTGTGGTTTGTGAAAAGAACAGACATGCAATCACACTAGGTGGATCCATGTGTGGTTTCTAAAAACAACAGACATGCAATCACACTAGGTGGATCCATGTGTGGTTTGTTGAGAAGAACACACATGCAATGACTCTAGTTGTGGTTCATGAAAAGAACACAGATTGAATGACACTGGTAGATCCATGTGTGGTTTGTGAAAATAACAGACATGCAATCACAATAGGTGGATCCATGTGTGGTTTGTTTAGATGAACAGACATGCAATGACTCTAGTTGTGGTTCATGAAAAGAACAAACATGCAATGACACTGGTGGATCCATGTGTGATTTGTGAAAAGAATAGACATGCAATCACACTAGGTGGATCCACCTGTGGTTTTTTAGAGGAACAGACATTCAATGACACTGGGTGGATCCATGTGTGGTTTGTTTAGATGAACATACATGTAATGACTGTAGTTGTGGTTCATGAAAAGAACACACATGCAATGACACTGGTGGATCCATGTTTGGTTTGTGAAAAGAACAAACATGCAATCACACTAGGTGGATCCATGTGTGGTTTGCTTAGAGGAACAGACATGCAATGACACTAGGTGGATCCATGTGTGGTTTGTTTAGAAGAACACACATGCAATGACTCTAGTTGTGGTTGATGAAAAGAACACACATGCAATGACACTGGTGGATCCATGTGTGGTTTGTGAAAAGAACAAACATGCAATCACACTAGGTGGATACATGTGTGGTTTGTTTAGAGGAACATACATGCAATGACACTAGGTGGATCCATGTGTGGTTTGTTTAGATGAACAGACATGCAATGACTCTAGGTGGATCCATTTGTGGTTTGTTTAGAAGAACACACATGCAATGACACTAGTAGTTGTTCATGAAAATAACACACATGCAATAACACTAGTGGAACCATGTGTGGTTTGTGACAAGAACAAGCATCCAATCACACTAGGTGGATCCATGTGTGGTTTGCTTAGAGGAATAGACATGCAATGACACTGGGTCTGGTTCATGAGAAGGACAGAGATGCAATCACACTAGGTGGATCCATGTGTGGTTTGTGAAAAGAACAAACATGCAATGACTCTAGCTGTGGTTCATTAAAAGAATAGACATGCAATGAGACTGGTGTATCCATGTGTAGTTCATGAAAAGAACACACATGCAATGACACTGGTGGATCCATGTGTGGTTTGTGAAAAGAATAGACATGCAATCACACTAGGTGGATCCATGTGTGGTTCATGAGAAGAACAGACATGCAATCACGATAGGTGGATCCATGTGTGGTTTGTGAAAAAACAGACATGCAATCACACTAGGTGGATCCATGTGTGGTTTGTTTAGAAGAACACACATGCAAAGACTCTAGTTGTGGTTCATGAAAAGAACACACATGCAATGCCACTGGTGGATCCATGCGTGGTTTGTGAAAATAAGAGACATGCAATCACACTAGGTGGATCCATGTGTGGTTTGTTTAGAGGAACAGACATGCAATGAATCTAGTTGTGGTTCATGAAAAGAACACACATGCAATGACACTGGTGGATCCATGTGTGGTTTGTGAAAAGAACAGACATGCAATCACACTAGGTGGATCCATGTGTGGTTTGTTTAGAGGAACAAACATGCAATGACACTGGGTGGATCCATGTGTGGTTTGTTTAGATGAACAGACATGCAATGACTGTAGTTGTTGTTCATGAAAACAACACACATGCAATGACACTGGTGGATCCATGTGTGGTTTGTGAAAAGAATGGACATGCAATAACACTAGGTGAATCCATGTGTGGTTTTTTTAGAGGAACAGACATGCAATAACACTGGGTGGATCCGTGTGTGGTTTGATTAGAAGAACACGCATGCAATGACTCTAGTTGTGGTTCACGAAAAGAACACACATGCAATGACACTGGTGGATCCATGTGTGGTTTGCGAAAAGAAAAGACATGCAATCAAACTAGGTGGATCCATGTGTGGTTTGTTTTGAGGAACACACAAGCAATGACACTGGGTGTGGTTCATGAGAAGAACAGACATGCAATGACACTAGGTGGATCCATGTGTGGTTTTTGGAAAGAACAGACATGCAATGACTCTAGCTGTGGTTCATGAAAAGAACACACATGCAATGACACTGGTGTATCCATGTGTGGTTCATGAAAAGAACACACATGCAATGACACTGGTGGATCCATGTGTGGTTTGTGAAAAAAAACAGACATGCAATCACACTAGGTGGAACCATGTGTGGTTTGTGAAAAAACAGACATGCAATCACACTAGGTGGATCCATGTGTGGTTTGTTTAGAAGAACACACATGCAATGACTCTAGTTGTGGTTCATGAAAAGAACACTCATGCAATGACACTGGTGGATCGATGTGTGGTTTGTGAAAAGAACAAACATGCAATCACACTAGGTCGTTCCATGTGTGGTTTGTTTAGAGGAACATACATTCAATGACACTAGGTGGATCCATGTGTGGTTTGTTTAGATGAGCAGACATGCAATGACTCTAGGTGGATCCATGTGTGGTTTGTTTAGTAGAACACACATGCAATGACACTAGTAGTGGTTCATGAAAAGAACACACATGCAATAACACTAGTGGATTCATGTGTGGTTTGTGAAAAGAACAGACATCCAATCACACTAGGTGGATCCATGTGTGGTTTGTTTACAGGAACACACATGCAATGACACTGGGTGTGGTTCATGAGAAGAACAGAGATGCAATCACACTAGGTGGTTCCATGTGTGGTTTGTGAAAAGAAAAAACATGCAATGACTCTAGCTATGGTTCATGTGTAGTTCATGAAAAGAACACACATGCAATGACACTGGTGGATCCATGTGTGGTTTGTGAAAAGAACAGACATGCAATCACACTAGGTGGATCCATGTGTGGTTTCTAAAAAGAACAGACATGCAATCACACTAGGTGGATCCATGTGTGGTTTGTTGAGAAGAACACACATGCAATGACTCTAGTTGTGGTTCATGAAAAGAACACAGATTGAATGACACAGGTGGATCCATGTATGGTTTGTGAAAATAACAGACATGCAATCACAATAGGTGGATCCATGTGTGGTTTGTTTAGATGAACAGACATGCAATGACTCTAGTTGTGGTTCATGAAAAGAACAAACATGCAATGACACTGGTGGATCCATGTGTGATTTGTGAAAAGAATAGACATGCAATCACACTAGGTGGATCCACCTGTGGTTTTTTTAGAGGAACAGACATTCAATGACACTGGGTGGATCCATGTGTGGTTTGTTTAGATGAACATACATGTAATGACTGTAGTTGTGGTTCATGAAAAGAACACGCATGCAATGACACTGGTGGATCCATGTTTGGTTTATGAAAAGAACAAACATGCAATCACACTAGGTGGATCCATGTGTGGTTTGCTTAGAGGAACAGACATGCAATGACACTAGGTGGATCCATGTGTGGTTTGTTTAGAAGAACACACATGAAATGACTCTAGTTGTGGTTGATGAAAAGAACACACATGCAATGACACTGGTGGATCCATGTGTGGTTTGTGAAAAGAACATACATGCAATCACACTAGGTGGATCCATGTGTGGTTTGTTTAGAGGAACATACATGCAATGACACTGGGTGTGGTTCATGAGAAGAACATACATGCAATCACACTAGGTGGATCCATGTGTGGTTTGTGGAACGAACAGACATGCAATGACTCTAGCTGTGTTTAATGAAAAGAATAGACATGCAATGACACTGGTGTATCCATGTTGTGGTTCATAAAGAGAACACACATGCAATGACACTGGTGGATCCATGTGTGGTTTGCGAAAAGAAAAGACATGCAATCACACTAGGTGGATCCATGTGTGGTTTGTTTAGAGGAACACACAAGCAATGACACTGGGTGTGGTTCATGAGAAGAACAGACATGCAATCACACTAGGTGGATCCATGTGTGGTTTGTGGAAAGAACAGACATGCAATGACTCTAGCTGTGGTTCATGAAAAGAACACACATGCAATGACACTGGTGTATCCATGTGTGGTTCATGAAAAGAACACACATGCAATGACACTGGTGGATCCATTTGTGGTTTGTGAAAAAAACAAACATGCAATCACACTAGGTGGAACCATGTGTGGTTTGTGAAAAAACAGACATGCAATCACACTAGGTGGATCCATGTGTGGTTTGTTTAGAAGAACACACATGCAATGACTCTAGTTGTGGTTCATGAAAAGAACACACATGCATTGACACTGGTGGATCGATGTGTGGTTTGTGAAAAGAACAGACATGCAATCACACTAGGTCGATCCATGTGTGGTTTGTTTAGAGGAACATACATGCAATGACACTAGGTGGATCCATGTGTGGTTTGTTTAGATGAACAGACATGCAATGACTCTAGGTGGATCCATGTGTGGTTTGTTTAGAAGAACACACATGCAATGACACTAGTAGTGGTTCATGAAAAGAACACACATGCAATGACACTGGTGGATCCATGTGTGGTTTGTGAAAAGAACAAACATGCAATCACACTAGGTGGATCCATGTATGGTTTGTTTAGAGGAACAGACATGCAATGACACTAGGTGGATCCATGTGTGGTTTGTTTAGAAGGACACACATGCACTGACGCTAGTTGTGGTTGATGAAAAGAACACACATGCAATGACACTGGTGGATCCATGTGTGGTTTGTGAAAAGAACATACATGCAATCACACTAGGTGGATGCATGTGTGGTTTGTTTAGAGGAACAGACATGCAATGACACTGGGTGTGTTTCATCAGAAGAACATACATGCAATCACACTAGGTGGATCCATGTGTGGTTTGTGAAAAGAACAAACATGCAATCACACTAGGTGGATCCATGTGTGGTTTGTTTAGAGGAACAGACATGCAATGACACTAGGTGGATCCATGTGTGGTTTGTTTAGAAGAACACACATGCAATGACTCTAGTTGTGGTTCATGAAAAGAACACAGATGCAATTACACTGGTGGATCCATGTGTGGTTTGTGAAAAGAACAGACATGCAATGACACTGGGTGTGCTTCATGAAAAGAACAGACATGCAATGACACTGGTGGATCCATATGTGGTTTGTGGAAGGAACATACATGCAATGACTCTAGCTGTGGTCCAGGAAAAGAACAGACATGCAATGACACTGGTGGATCCATGTGTGGTTCATGAGAAGAACAGACATGCAATCACACTAGGTGGATCCATGTGTGGTTTGTGGAAAGAACAGACATGCAATGACTCCAGCTGTGGTTCATGAAAAGAACACACATGCAATGACACTGGTGGATCCATGTGTGGTTTGTGAAAAGAACAGACATGCAATCACACTAGGTGGATCCATGTGTGGTTTGTGAAAAGAACAGACAAGCAATCACACTAGGTGGATCCATGTGTGTTTTGTGAAAAGAACAGACATGCAATCACAATAGGTGGATCCATGTGTGGTTTGTTTAGAGGAACAGACACGCAATGACTCTAGTTGTGGTTCATGAAAAGAAAACACATGCAATGACACTGGTGGATCCATATGTGGTTTGTGGAAGGAACAGACATGCAATGATTCTAGCTGTGGTTCAGGAAAAGAACAGACATGCAATGACACTGGTGGATCCATGTGTGGTTCATGAGAAGAAAAGACATGCAATCACATTAGGTGGATCCATGTGTGGTTTGTGGAAAGAACAGACATGCAATGACTCCAGCTGTGGTTCATGAAAAGAACACACATGCAATGACACTGGTGGATCCATGTGTGGTTTGTGAAAAGAACAGACATGCAATCACACTAGGTGGATCCATATGTGGTTTGTGAAAAGAACAGACATGCAATCACACTAGGTGGATCCATGTGTGGTTTGTGAAAAGAACAGACATGCAATCACAATAGGTGGATCCATGTGTGGTTTGTTTAGAGGAACAGACACGCAATGACTCTAGTTGTGGTTCATGAAAAGAAAACACATGCAATGACACTAGTGGATCCATGTGTGGTTTGTGAAAAGAATAGACATGCAATCACACTAGCTGGATCCATGTGTGGTTTTCTTAGAGGAACAGACATGCAATGACACTGGGTGGATCCATGTGTGATTTGTTTAGATGAACTGACATGCAATGACTGTAGTTGTGGTTCATGAAATGAACACACATGCAATGACACTGGTGGATCCATGTGTGGTTTGTGAAAAGAACAAACATGCAATCACACTAGGTGGATCCATGTGTTGTTTGTTTAGAGGAACAGACATGCAATGACACTAGGTGGATCCATGTGTGGTTTGTTTAAAAGAACACACATGCAATGACTCTAGTTGTGGTTCATGAAAAGAACACACATGCAATGACAATGGTGGATCCATGTGTGGTTTGTGAAAAGAACAGACATGCAATCACACTAGGTGGATCCATGTGTGGTTTTTTTAGAGGAACAAACATGCAATGACACTGGGTGTGGTTCATCAGAAGAACATACATGCAATCACACTAGGTGGATCCATGTGTGGTTTGTGGAAAGAACAGACATGCAATGACTCTAGTTGTGTTTAACGAAAAGAACAGACATGCAATGACACTGGTGTATCCATGTGTGGTTCATGAAAAGAACACACATGCAATGACACTGGTGGATCCTTGTGTGGTTTGTGAAAAGAACAAACATACAATCACACTAGGTGGACCCATGTGTGGTTTGTGAAAAAACAGACATGCAATCACACTAGGTGGATCCATGTGTGGTTTCTTTAGAAGAACACACATGCAATGACTCTAGTTGTGGTTCATGAAAAGAACACACATGCAATGACACTGGTGGATCCATGTGTGGTTTGTGAAAAGAACAGACATGCAATCACACTAGGTGGATCCATATGTGGTTTGTGAAAAGAACAGACATGCAATCACACTAGGTGGATCCATGTGTGGTTTGTGAAAAGAACAGACATGCAATCACAATAGGTGGATCCATGTGTGGTTTGTTTAGAGGAACAGACACGCAATGACTCTAGTTGTGGTTCATGAAAAGAAAACACATGCAATGACACTAGTGGATCCATGTGTGGTTTGTGAAAAGAATAGACATGCAATCACACTAGCTGGATCCATGTGTGGTTTTCTTAGAGGAACAGACATGCAATGACACTGGGTGGATCCATGTGTGATTTGTTTAGATGAACTGACATGCAATGACTGTAGTTGTGGTTCATGAAATGAACACACATGCAATGACACTGGTGGATCCATGTGTGGTTTGTGAAAAGAACAAACATGCAATCACACTAGGTGGATCCATGTGTTGTTTGTTTAGAGGAACAGACATGCAATGACACTAGGTGGATCCATGTGTGGTTTGTTTAAAAGAACACACATGCAATGACTCTAGTTGTGGTTCATGAAAGGAACACACATGCAATGACAATGGTGGATCCATGTGTGGTTTGTGAAAAGAACAGACATGCAATCACACTAGGTGGATCCATGTGTGGTTTTTTTAGAGGAACAAACATGCAATGACACTGGGTGTGGTTCATCAGAAGAACATACATGCAATCACACTAGGTGGATCCATGTGTGGTTTGTGAAAAGAACAAACATGCAATGACTCTAGCTGTGGTTCATGAAAAGAACAGACATGCAATTATACTCGTGTATCCATGTGTAGTTCATGAAATGAACACACATGCAATGACACTGGTGGATCCATGTGTGGTTTGTGAAAAGAACAAACATGCAATCACACTAGGTGGATCCATGTGTGGTTTGTTTAGAGGAACAGACATGCAATGACACTAGGTGGATCCATGTGTGGTTTGTTTAGAAGAACACACATGCAATGACTCTAGTTGTGGTTCATGAAAAGAACACACATGCAATGACACTGGTGGATCCATGTGTGGTTTGAGAAAGGAACAAACATGCAATCACACTAGGTGGATCCATGTGTGGTTTGTTTAGAGGAACAGACATGCAATGACACTTGGTGTGGTTCATGACAAGAACATACATGCAATCACACTAGGTGGATCCTTGTGTGGTTTCTGGAAAGAACAGACATGCAATGACTCTAGCTATGTTTACAGAAAAGAACAGACATGCAATGACACTGGTGTATCCATGTGTGGTTCGTGAAAAGAACACACATGCAATGACACTGGTGGATCCATGTGTGGTTTGTGAAAAGAACAGACATACAATCACACTAGGTGGACCCATGTGTAGTTTGTGAAAAAACATACATGCAATCACACTAGGTGGATCCATGTGTGGTTTGTTTAGAAGAACACACATGCACTGACACTAGTAGTGGTTCATGAAAAGAACACACATGCAATAACACTAGTGGATCCATGTCTGGTTTGTGAAAAGAACAGACATCCAATCACACTAGGTGGATCCATGTGTGGTTTGTTTAGAGGAACAGACATGCAATGACACTGGGTCTGGTTGATGAGAAGAACAGACATGCAATCACACTGGGTGTGGTTCATGAAAAGAACAGACATGCAATGACAGTGGTGGATCCATATGTGTTTTGTGGAAGGAACAGACATGCAATGACTCTAGCTGTGGTTCAGGAAAAGAACAGACATGCAATGACACTGGAGTATCCATGTGTGGTTCATGAGAAGAACAGACATGCAATCACACTAGGTGGATCCATGTGTGGTTTGTGGAAAGAACAGACATGCAATGACTCTAGCTATGGTTCATGAAAAGAACACACATGCAATGACACTGGTGGATCCATGTGTGGTTTGTGAAAAGAACAGACATGCAATCACACTAGGTGGATCCATGTGTGGTTTGTGAAAACAACAGACATGCAATCACACGAGGTGGATCCAGGTGTGGTTTGTGAAAAGAACAGACATGCAATCACACTAGGTGGATCCATGTGTGGTTTGTTTAGAAGAACACACATGCAATGACTCTAGTTGTGGTTCATGAAAAGAACACACATGCAATGACACTAATGGATCCATGTGTGGTTTGTGAAAATAACAGACATGCAATCACACTAGGTGGATCCATGTGTGGTTTGTTTAGAGGAACAGACATGCAATGACTCTAGTTGTGGTTCATGAAAATAACACACATGCAATGAGACTGGTGGATCCATGTGTGGTTTGTGAAAAGAATAGACATGCAATCACACTAGGTGGATCCATGTGTGGTTTTTTAGGGGAATAGACATGCAATGACACTTGGTGGATCCATGTGTGGTTTGTTTAGATGAACAGACATGCAATGACTATAGTTGTGGTTCATGAAATGAACACACAAGCAATTACACTGGTGTTTCCATGTGTGGTTTGTGAAAAGAACAAACATGCAATCACACTAGGTGGATCCATGTGTGGTTTGTGAAAAGAACAAACATGCAATCACACTAGGTGGATCCATGTGTGGTTTGTTTAGAGGAACAGACATGCAATGACTCTAGTTGTGGTTCATGAAAATAACACACATGCAATGAGACTGGTGGATCCATGTGTGGTTGGTGAAAAGAACAGACATGCAATCACACTAGGTGGACCCATGTGTGGTTTGTGAAAAGAACAGACATGCAATGACTCCAGCTGTGGTTCATGAAAAGAACACACATGCAATGGCACTGGTGGATCCATGTGTGCTTTGTGAAAAGAACAGACATGCAATCACACTAGGTGGATCCATGTGTGGTTTGTGAAAAGAACAGACATGCAATGACACTAGGTGGATCCATGTGTGGTTTGTGAAAAGAACAGACATGCAATCAAAATAGGTGGATCCATGTGTGGTTTGTTTAGAGGAACAGACACGCAATGACTCTAGTTTTGGTTCATGAAAAGACAACACATGCAATGACAATGGTGGATCCATGTGTGGTTTGTGAAAAGAATAGACATGCAATCACACTAGGTGCATCCATGTGTGGTTTTTTAAGAGGAACAGACATGCAATGACACTGGGTGGATCCATGTGTGATTTGTTTAGATGAACAGACATGCAATGACTGTAGTTGTGGTTAATGAAATGAACACACATGCAATGACACTGGTGGATCCATGTGTGGTTTGTGAAAAGAACAAACATGCAATCACACTAGGTGGATCCATGTGTTGTTTGTTTAGAGGAACAGACATGCAATGCCACTAGTTGGATCCATGTGTGGTTTGTTTAGTAGAACATACATGCAATGACTCTAGTTGTGGTTCATGAAAAGAAACACATGCAATGACACTGGTGGATCCATGTGTGGTTTGTGAAAAGAAAAGACATGTAATCACACTAGGTGGATCCATGTGTGCTTTGTTTAGAGGAACAAACATGCAATGACACTGGATGTGGTTTGTGGAAAGAATAGACATGCAATGACTCTAGCTGTGTTTACCGAAAAGAACAGACATGCAATGACACTGGTGTATCCATGTGTGGTTCATGAAAAGAACACACATGCAATGACACTGGTGGATCCATGTGTGGTTTGTGAAAAGAACAAACATACAATCACACTAGGTGTTCCCATGTGTGGTTTGTGAAAAAACAGACATGCAATCACACTAGGTGGATCCATGTGTGGTTTGTTTAGAAGAACACACATGCAATGAGTCTAGTTGTGGTTCATGAAAAGAACACACATGCAATGACACTGGTGGATCCATGTGTGGTTTTTGAAAAAAACAGACATGCAATCACACTAGGAGGATCCATGTGTGGTTTGTTTAGAGGAACAGACATGCAATGACACTGGGTAGATCCATGTGTGGTTTGTTTAGAAGAACACACATGCAATGACTCTAGTTGTGGTTCATGAAAAGAACACAGATGCAATGACATTGGTGGATCCATGTGTGGTTTGTGAAAAGAACAGACATGCAATGACACTGGGTGTGGTTCATGAAAAGAACAGACATGCAATAACACTGGTGGATCCATATGTGGTTTGTGAAAGGAACAGACATGCAATGGCTCTAGTTGTGGTTCAGGAAAAGAACAGACATGCAATGACACTGGTGGATCCATGTGTGGTTCATGAGAAGAACAGACATGCAATCACACTAGGTGGATCCATGTGTGGTTTGTGGAAAGAACAGACATGCAATGACTCTAGCTATGGTTCATGAAAAGAACACACATGCAATGACACTGGTGGATCCATGTGTGGTTTGTGAAAAGAACAGACATGCAATCACACTAGGTGGATCCATGTGTGGTTTGTGAAAAGAACAGACATGCAATCACACTAGGGGGATCCATGTGTGGTTTGTGAAAAGAACAGACATGCAATCACACTAGGTGGATCCATGTGTGGTTTGTTTAGAAGAACACACATGCAATGACTCTAGTTGTGGTTCATGAAAAGAACACACATGCAATGACACTGATGGATCCATGTGTGGTTTGTGAAAATAACAGACATGCAATCACACTAGGTGGATCCTTGTGTGGATTGTTTAGAGGAACAGACATGCAATGACTCTAGTTGTGGTTCATGAAAAGAACACACATGCAATGACACTGGTGGATCCATGTGTCGTTTGTGAAAAGAATAGACATGCAATCACCCTAGGTGGATCCATGTGTGTTTTTTTAGAGGAACAGACATGCAATGACACTTGGTGGATCCATGTGTGGTTTGTTTAGATGAGCAGACATGCAATGACTGTAGTTGTGGTTCATGAAATGAACACACATGCAATGACACTGGTGGATCCATGTGTGGTTTGTGAAAAGAACAAACATGCAATGACACTAGGTGGATCCATGTGTGGTTTGTTTAGAGGAACAGACATGCAATGACACTAGGTGGATCCATGTGTGGTTTGTTTAGAAGAACACACATGCAATGACTCTAGTTGTGGTTCATGAAAAGAACACACATGCAATGACACTGGTGGATCCATGTGTGGTTTGAGAAAGGAACAAACATGCAATCACACTAGGTGGATCCATGTGTGGTTTGTTTAGAGGAACAGACATGCAATGACACTTGGTGTGGTTCATGACAAGAACATACATGCAATCACACTAGGTGGATCCTTGTGTGGTTTCTGGAAAGAACAGACATGCAATGACTCTAGCTATGTTTACAGAAAAGAACAGACATGCAATGACACTGGTGTATCCATGTGTGGTTCGTGAAAAGAACACACATGCAATGACACTGGTGGATCCATGTGTGGTTTGTGAAAAGAACAGACATACAATCACACTAGGTGGACCCATGTGTAGTTTGTGAAAAAACATACATGCAATCACACTAGGTGGATCCATGTGTGGTTTGTTTAGAAGAACACACATGCACTGACACTAGTAGTGGTTCATGAAAAGAACACACATGCAATAACACTAGTGGATCCATGTCTGGTTTGTGAAAAGAACAGACATCCAATCACACTAGGTGGATCCATGTGTGGTTTGTTTAGAGGAACAGACATGCAATGACACTGGGTCTGGTTGATGAGAAGAACAGACATGCAATCACACTGGGTGTGGTTCATGAAAAGAACAGACATGCAATGACAGTGGTGGATCCATATGTGTTTTGTGGAAGGAACAGACATGCAATGACTCTAGCTGTGGTTCAGGAAAAGAACAGACATGCAATGACACTGGAGTATCCATGTGTGGTTCATGAGAAGAACAGACATGCAATCACACTAGGTGGATCCATGTGTGGTTTGTGGAAAGAACAGACATGCAATGACTCTAGCTATGGTTCATGAAAAGAACACACATGCAATGACACTGGTGGATCCATGTGTGGTTTGTGAAAAGAACAGACATGCAATCACACTAGGTGGATCCATGTGTGGTTTGTGAAAACAACAGACATGCAATCACACGAGGTGGATCCAGGTGTGGTTTGTGAAAAGAACAGACATGCAATCACACTAGGTGGATCCATGTGTGGTTTGTTTAGAAGAACACACATGCAATGACTCTAGTTGTGGTTCATGAAAAGAACACACATGCAATGACACTAATGGATCCATGTGTGGTTTGTGAAAATAACAGACATGCAATCACACTAGGTGGATCCATGTGTGGTTTGTTTAGAGGAACAGACATGCAATGACTCTAGTTGTGGTTCATGAAAATAACACACATG
The DNA here is from genome assembly GCA_916181665.1 of Avena sativa. Lineage (NCBI taxonomy): Eukaryota > Viridiplantae > Streptophyta > Magnoliopsida > Poales > Poaceae > Avena > Avena sativa. Next base: position 329,679,906 of record OV702289.1, read on the forward strand.
CAATGAGACTGGTGGATCCATGTGTGGTTTGTGAAAAGAATAGACATGCAATCACACTAGGTGGATCCATGTGTGGTTTTTTAGGGGAATAGACATGCAATGACACTTGGTGGATCCATGTGTGGTTTGTTTAGATGAACAGTCATGCAATGACTATAGTTGTGGTTCATGAAATGAACACACAAGCAATTACACTGGTGGATCCATGTGTGGTTTGTGAAAAGAACAAACATGCAATCACACTAGGTGGATCCATGTGTGGTTTGTGAAAAGAACAAACATGCAATCACACTAGGTGGATCCATGTGTGGTTTGTTTAGAGGAACAGACATGCAATGACTCTAGTTGTGGTTCATGAAAATAACACACATGCAATGAGACTGGTGGATCCATGTGTGGTTTGTGAAAAGAATAGACATGCAATCACACTAGGTGGATCCATGTGTGGTTTTTTAGGGGAATAGACATGCAATGACACTTGGTGGATCCATGTGTGGTTTGTTTAGATGAACAGACATGCAATGACTATAGTTGTGGTTCATGAAATGAACACACAAGCAATTACACTGGTGGATCCATGTGTGGTTTGTGAAAAGAACAAACATGCAATCACACTAGGTGGATCCATGTGTGGTTTGTTTAGAGGAATAGACATGCAATGACATTAGGTGGATCCATGTGTGGTTTGTTTAGAGGAACAGACATGCAATGACTCTAGTTGTGGTTCATGAAAAGAACACACATGCAATGGCACTGGTGGATCCATGTGTGGTTTGTGAAAGGAACAGACATGCAATCACACTAGGTGGATCCATGTGTGGTTTGTTTAGAGGAACAGACATGCAATGACACTGGGTGTGGTTCATGAGAAGAACATATATGCAATCACACTAGGTGGATCCATGTATGGTTTGTGGAAAGAACAGACATGCAATGACTCTAGCTGTGTTTAACGAAAAGAAGAGACATGCAATGACACTGGTGTATCCATGTGTGGTTCATGAAAAGAACACACATGCAATGACACTGGTGGATCCATGTGTGGTTTGTGAAAAGAACAGACATACAATCACACTAGGTGGACCCATGTGTGGTTTGTGAAAAAATAGACATGCAATCACACTAGGTGGATCCATGTGTGGTTTGTTTAGAAGAACACACATGCAATGACTCTAGTTGTGGTTCATGAAAAGAACACACATGCAATGACACTGGTGGATCCATGTGTGGTTTGTGAAAAGAACAGACATGCAATCACACTAGGTGGATCCATGTGTGGTTTGTTTAGAGGAACAGACATGCAATGACATTGGGTGGATCCATGTGTGGTTTGTTTAGATGAACAAACATGCAATGACTCTGGGTGGATCCATGTGTGGTTTGTTTAGAAGAACACAGATGCAATGACACTAGTTGTGGTTCATGAAAAGAACACACATGCAATAACACTCGCGGATCCATGTGTGATTTGTGAAAAGAACAGACATGCAATCACACTAGGTGGATCCATGTGTGGTTTGTTTATAGGAATAGACATGCAATGACACTGGGTGTGGTTCATGAGAAGAACAAACATGCAATCACACTAGGTGGATCCATGTGTGGTTTGTGGAAAGAACAAACATGCAATGACTCTAGCTGTGGTTCATGAAAAGAACATTCATGCAATGGCACTAGAGTATCCATGTGTGGTTCATGAAAAGAACACACATGCAATGACACTAGTGGATACATGTGTGGTTTGTTTAGATGAACAAACATGCAATGACTCTAGTTGTGGTTCATGAAAAGAACACACATGCAATGACACTGGTGGATCCATGTGTGGTTTGTGAAAAGAACAGACATGCAGTCACACTAGGTGGATCCATGTGTGGTTTGTTTAGAGGAATGATGACCCACAAGTATAGGGGGTGTATCGCAGTATTTTCGAGGGAAGTGAAACCCACTTTATTGATTCGACACAAGGGGAGCCAAAGAATATTTATAAGCCTTAACAACTGAGTTGTCAATTCAGCTGCACCTGCAAACAATCTTGCTCACAGCAGTTTATCAGTAGCAACAGTTTTGTAGTAGGAATAACAAAGTAGCAGCAGCAGTAAAGTAAAGACAGTAGTAACAATAGCAGTAAACAGTAGGATTCGAGTGCGGTAGGCATAGGGATGGATGGACGGGCGTTGCATGGACAAGACAATTCACATATTAATTAGAACATAGGGCAATTGCAGATAAATAAGATAAAGCATCCAAGTACTAGATAATCCTAGGCATGTGTTCCATATATAGTCATACGTGCTCGCAATGAGAACTTGCACAACATCTTTTGTCCTGCCAGCCCGTTTGCAGCGGGGCCTCAAGGGAACTACTAGCAATTAAGGTGCTCCTTTTAATAGAGCACCGGAGCAAAACATTAACACTCCGTGAACACATGTGATCCTCACATCAAAGCCATTCCCTCCGGTTATCCCGATTTCTGTCACTTCGGGGCCATTGGTTCCGGACAACAACATGTGTATACAACTTGCAGATAAGACCATAAACAATACTACCATAGTGAATCAATAACATGTTTAGATATGAAATCATGGCACTCGGGCCCTAGTGACAAGCATTAAGCATAACAAGTCGCAACAAAGTCATAAGGCACTAATAAAACATACTAGGCACCATGCCCTAACAATCTGATGCCATTACATGAACGATCTCATCCAATCCCTACCATCCTCATGGCCTACAGCGGGGGATTACTCACTCATAGATGGGGGAAACATGGATGGTCGATGGAGAAGCGATGGTGATGATGATGGCGATGATCTCCTCCAATTCCCCGTCGCGGAAGGGTGCTAGAACGGAGTTTCTGGTGCTGTTTTGTGGAATCTGCTGGTGGCGGCGGAGCAGAACTCCTTCTGGAAAAACGTCAAACCCCCCGGAGTTTTTAGGTCAGAAGGCAACTTATAGGCAAAGAGAGAGACCGAGGGGCAGCCTGGGGCGGCCAGACCATGCCCTGGCGCGGCCAGGCCTAGCCCGCGCCTGGGGGGGGGGGGGTGGCCAGGACCAGGCCCTCCTCCGTCTCGTATTCTGGCTTGGTGAGTCTTCCGGAAAAATAGGCACTTCGACTTTTGGCCCATGCAATTCCGAGAATATTCATTTTCTGACTTTCTTTGAACCAAAAACAGCAGAAAACAGGAAGCTGGCACTATGGCTCTTGTTAATAGGTTAGTCCAAAAAATCATATGAAAAGTACTCCAAAGTGTGGACAAAAGCCAAGAAAGTGAATAAAACCAAGCATGGAACATCAAAAATTATAGATACATTTGCAATGTATCAAGGAACAAACATGCAATGACACTAGGTGGATCCATGTGTGGTTTGTTTAGAATAACACACATGCAATGACTCTAGTCGTGGTTCATGAAAAGAACACACATGCAATCACACTGGTGGATCCATGTGTGGTTTGTGAAAAGAACATACATGCAATCACACTAGGTGGATCCATGTGTGGTTTGTTTAGAGGAACAAACATGCAATGACACTGGGTCTGGTTGATGAGAAGAACAGACATGCAATCACACTAGGTGGATCCATGTGTGGTTTGTGGAAAGAACAGACATGCAATGACTCTAGCTGTGGTTCATGAAAAGAACAAAAGTGCAATGAAACTGGTGTATCCATGTGTGGTTCATGAAAAGAACAGACATGCAATGACACTGGTCGATCCATGTGTGTTTTGTGAAAAGAACAGACATGCAATGACAATAGGTGGATCCATGTGTGGTTTGTGCAAAAGAACAGACATGCAATCACACTAGGTGGATCCATGTGTGGTTTGTTTAGAAGAACACACATGCAATGCCACTAGTTGTGGTTCCTGAAAAGAACACACATGCAATGACACTGGTGGATCCATGTGTGGTTTGTGAAAAGAACAGACATACAATCACACTAGGTGGAGCCAAGTGTTGTTTGTGAAAATAACAGACATGCAATCACACTAGGTGGATCCATGTGTGGTTTGTTTAGAAGAACACACATGCAATGCCACTAGTTGTGGTTCCTGAAAAGAACACACAAGCAATGACACTGGTGGATCCATGTGTGGTTTGTGAAAAGAACAGACATGCAATCACACTAGGTGGAGCCATGTGTTGTTTGTGAAAATAACAGACATGCCATCACACTAGGTGGATCCATGTGTGGTTTGTTTCGAAGAACACACATGCAATGACACTAGTTGTGGTTCATGAAAATAACACACATGCAATGACACTGGTGGATCCATGTGTGGTTTGTGAAAAGAACAGACATGCAATCACACTAGGTTGATCCATGTGTGGTTTGTTTAGAGGAACATACATGCAATGACACTGGGTGGATCCATGTGTGGTTTGTTTAGATGAACAGACATGCAATGACTCTAGTTGTGGTTCATGAAAGGAACACACATGCAATGAAACTGGTGGATCCATGTGTGGTTTGTGAAAAGAACAGACATGCAATCACACTAGGTGGATCCATGTGTGGTTTGTGAAAAAACAGACATGCAATCACACTAGTGGATCCATGTGTGGTTTGTGAAAAGAACAGACATGCAATCACACTAGGTGGATCCATGTGTGGTTTGTTTAAAGGAACAAACATACAATGACACTGGGTGTGGTTCATGAGAAGAACAGACATGCAATCACACTAGGTGGACCCATGTGTGGTTTGTGGAAAGAACAGACATGCAATGACTCTAGCTGTGGTTCATGAAAAGAACACACATGCAATGACACTGGTGTATCCATGTGTGGTTCATGAAAAGAACACACATGCAATGACACTGGTGGATCCATGTGTGGTTTTTAAAAAGAACATACATGCAATCACACTAGGTGGATCCATGCGTGGTTTGTGAAAAGAACAGACATGCAATCACACTAGGTAGATCCATGTGTGGTTTGTTTACAGAACACACATGCAATGACTCTTGTTGTGGTCCATGAAAAGAACACACATGCAATGACACTGGTGGATCCATGTGTGGTTTGTGAAAAGAACAAACATGCAATCACACTAGGTGGATCCATGTGTGGTTCATTTAGAGGAACAGACATGCAATGACACTGGGTGGATCCATGTATGGTTTGTTTAGATGAACAGACATGTAATGACACTAGTTGTGGTTCATGAAAAGAACACACATGGAATGACACTGGTGGATCCATGTGTGGTTCATGAAAAGAACAGACATGCAATCACACTGGTGTATCCATGTGTGGTTTGTTTAGAGGAACAGACATGCAATGACACTTGGTGGATCCATGTGTGGTTTGTTTAGATGAACAAACATGCAATGACTCTAGTTGTGGTTCATGAAAAGAACACACATGCAATGACACTGGTGGATCCATGTGTGGTTTGTGAAAAGAACATACATGCAATCACACTAGGTGGATCCATGTGTGGTTTGTTTAGAGGAACACACATGCAATGACACTAGGTGGATCCATGTGTGGTTTGTTTAGAAGAACACACATGCAATGACTCTAGTTGTGTTTCATGAAAAGAACACACATGCAATGACATTGGTGGATCCATGTGTGTTTGTGAAAAGAACAGACATGTAATCACACTAGGTGGATCCATGTGTGGTTTGTTTAGAGGAATAGACATGCAATGACACTGGGTGTGGTTCATGAGAAGAACAAACATGCAATCACACTAGGTAGATCCATGTGTGGTTTGTGGAAAGAACAGACATGCAATGACTCTAGCTGTGGTTCATGAAAAGAACACACATGGAATGACACTGTTGTATCCATGTGTGGTTTGTTTAGAGGAACACACATGCAATGCCACTAGGTGTGGTTCTTGAAAAGAACAGACATCCAATGACACTTGTGTATCCATATGTGGTTTGTGGAAAGCACAGACATGCAATCACACTGAGTGTGGTTCATGAAAAGAACACACATGCAATGACACTGGTGTATCCTTATGTGGTTTGTGAGAAGAACTGACATGCAATGCCATTGGTTGATCCATGTATTCCATTGTACACGACACTCACTTTCCATTTTTATACTACTCAGTTTTGCCCTTGGTTTTTTGACACTACTCAGTTTTGCCCCCTCTCTCTATCTTTTGTAGAAGCCCAAACCTGCTCACTCTGTCTGCTACTCCCTGATTGGTTGTCACAGTTGTCACGTGGATCGTGCGCACCAACCATTGATTTTGTGCGATCCAACGATGATCGTTGCACACGTCGTACCCTTCACAGTACAGCGTGAGACATCATGGACGTCTCCCTCAGCGAGACTTCTACGAGAAGGAACACGAAGCCGTCCATTGAAAAAGTCGTCGAGCGGTCATGTCATGTTTAATCAAGTCTGAAAAGCCTACTGCTGCTACTGCTACGCCACAACACATGCGTCATCGAGTGCACGGTTGTCGATGGACAGCTGCAATTTATTGTCACTTGATTTTAATAAGACATATCCCATTTTTTACGCAGCGGCTCTCAATCTCACTCCCAACTGGGCCCCATCGTAAGAAGCTTGCACGCTCTAGCCGGAGGCTAAAGAGCTAAGATCGATGAGACCTAACATCTTCGACTTCATCAAGTCCCTCGTAGCCATCAACACATTCGCCTACCCGATCTAGCACAACCCCACAAATTTCGCCATACAACGACCTACCTTCCCCTCTAAATTTCCACTTTTAACTATCGCCAATTTTAGGGCCGTGTCAAACTTCGTACATAGTAATTGTGTATACTCCCTTTGCATGTGGCTCAATACAGAACTACCATGCATGGCCGAGGAAAAAAACGTGACGTACCATGCGTGTGTCGTGGTGCACGGTGCAGTAGACTGCGTGGCGCATTGCACAGTGGTGCAACGAAACGTGCCTTGCTTTCATCCACCTTAACTATAGAGCCCCTCTCCGCACACCCACTCTCATTCTCGCTCACTCTCCCCACGCAACCCTCTCCACTGTCCCACCAGCACCCGCAAACTCCCGAGAATACCCCGTCCATGCCGGCGATGGCGGAGGAGGATAAGGTGGCCATCATCGCCTCCGAGGCCGCCGGCAAGGAGGCCTCCGTCTCCTCGCCGGTCCCCCTCGACGCGTTGAAAGCAGTCGCCGTCCCTGTCCAGGCCCTAGTCGAGCCATCAATGGCAGCCGCCATTCCCGTCCAGGCTCCCATCCCCGCTACCGACGGGGCCGCCAAAGAGGAGCCCCCTGCCGGCGAGGAGGCCCCCGCCGGTCACAAGCATATCAAGCACTTCTTGGGCACCTACGATCTAGATAAGTACATCACTCCACTGAACCCCTATGACACCGGCATCGATGACCCATGGTCAGAGGTAACTAGGGTTTGCTCCCCTCCCCTGGTTCTTCTACCATTCCCATCGTTGGATTCTAGATCTTGGTTTATTAGGATTCGCTTGTTTTCATTTCGATTGCTCGGTCTTCTTACATCATCTACTCCCCCATTTTCCTTTTCTTCCAATAGGTTTCCGGCAGCGATGTCTGTAGCGATGACGAGTCCACACCAAGACTTGTCAGGTGCTGAGGAGGCTGCGGGCCGGCCAGTATGACGCCTTCTTCAGGGGCGGCTCCCGGCGCTGCCCCTTCTGCAAGGGGATCGCCTTCGGTTGGGTGAGTCTCCCCGGCACCGACTTCAACTCCTTACTGAAGCATGCAGAGGCCCCGGGCTCTGGCATCCACGAAGGAGGTGAGCGCGACACCGTGAACATCAACGCCTACATCGCTGAACACCGGGCTCTCGGTATTCACCTCCGAAACCTCCAGCGGGTGGCCATGAAAGAGGGTAGCATGCCTCCAATCAGGCCCAAGGCCCCCAAGATCAAGGGACTGGGCAACAAGAAGTGGAGGAAGCGCCGGAGAGAGGAGGCGGAGGCGCGGGCGCATGAAGGACGGGTTGGATGTGTCCTTGAATGTATCTGCATCTGCGGCGGCTGCTACTGCTAAGCAGCTTCTTTTGATTTTCTATATTTTGTTTGCATCCTATTTCTGGCTGAATGCATCGAACCTCGTTAAGCAACCTACTTTCTATCGCTATATGCTATTTAGCTACGCACAACTATATCTACATTTGTTTTGTTTTCTGAATGAATGTATGCTGCCTGGTGTGATTTGCTGCTGTAGGTTTGCTACCTGATCGAAGGCAAAAAGAGGTCCAAAAGGGAACGAATTATCAAAGTGAGAATCTTCTCTAGATTTGCTACCAATTTAGGAAAAATGAAACATATCTGTTTAGCGAGAGAGGAAAAGGGCACTCTTTCAAACTACCGGTTAACGAGCTACCATCTTGACAAGCTACAAGACACATACATAAACATAACACAAAGAGGGTTAAATTTGTTTTACTACTATCACTTGAGGCGCTAGACATCTTGACAAGCTAACTGAGTTCCACAAAACGGAAACATAACACCGAGAAGTAAAATTTAATTCACTTCTCATTAGACCACTTGAGGCGCCTGCCATCGTTCCTAGGCGACCAACTGCGACCATTCCAGGTACTCCACAGCTCACGGAATGCTTCGTTCCACCTGGGATCTGACTTGGCTTCCCTATCTCCAGCGTCCTGCGGCACAATTAGCGGTGCATCAAAGGCCTGATTGTTGCCGCCAGAAGATGCTGCCTCTCTGTTTGCTGCTTCAGCTACAACCTCTCTGTCAGCTGCTTCTGCTTCAGCGGCAAGATCTCTTTCAGCTGCTTCTGCTTCAGCGGCAAGATCTCTTTCAGCTGCTTCTGTAGCCTCTCTATCAGGTGCTTCAGATGCAGCCATTTTCTTTACATATGCAGCTTCAAACTCAGCTATTCTGCATTTTCTACAAAGGACTCCCCTAAGCTCGTCTTCCCTCTTGCAAATAGAGCAAAACACGAGGTAACGTAGAAAAAATAGATCTTCTTGTATAGCTGGTAGGTCACGTAAGCATCTATGGCTGCATACTTCAGGTTTATATCAGACAACGGCCACTCGTACCAGAAATCGTGCCTATCCATACGGAAATCTTCCTTCAGTTTGTCGTACGACTCATCGAGGATTCTAGTTGCGAGTGATGCCATTCCATCCTTCCTCGAGCCCCCTAGGATCTTGACAAGACTCTGAATATCGATCCAGTTGTGCATAGGAATTATAATTCCCTCTTGATAAAATTTCGAAAATTCAGTTGTTTTATCGATAGTGCAGAAAACAATTCCCTTTTCTACAAGGAACTGGCGCAGCGCCGCTCCTGTCAGTCCTGAAAGTATGTAGTTTGTCATCACCAAAATTTGTAACTACAAATATTTTGTCAATGCAAGATCATCATATGAATATAATTTTGAAAAGTTTAGTAAATGCAAGATCAAGACTCTCAACATTATCTTGTCATAATTTATTTGGTCCTAAATAAAATCTAGTAGTTGCAAGATGAGCAAGTAGATAAAGAACAAGAGGACAAAACCCTAAAATCGGTTAGCTACAGAGAGCAGATCTACAAACCGGGAGAGGTGGTAGACAAGGATGTGTTTCCACGTGGCCAGTTGAATGAGGGCAACTCCACTCCCTTCATATGGGTGCTCCAAGGTGTACTCGAGGTCCAATCTCACAAACTTGTCCTCGTCTATCCCAAGCCAACCCTTATACATGCTTAGGACACACACCACTGTCTCCTCCTCATTACTGTAGACAACGCCTATCTTCTTATTGTCATGGGTAGTGAAGCTTGTCTCTAGAGTGCGACGACCTTCCATGGAGGCAAGGAGAAGACGAGAAGAAGACAGATGACAAGAAGAAGAAGAGTGGTTTCTACAAGGCAGTGGAACGGTGGAACTATCAATGCGATTTTAAGGTAGTGGTTAACGACAGCGACGGAAGTCCAAGGAGAGATGCGTGGCAGTGGTCATTCTAGCTTCTGAGTAAACAAAAAATAATTATAACGCCGATACATGTGCCCTGTTTTGTCACGTCAATACACTGGGCAGGGGGTGTTTTCCTATCCACTCTGCCAACGCTGAAAGCTTATGTGACAGCCACCCCACCTAAGCGACGGGAGCGACATAACTGCGAGAACTGACAGGGGGGCCCAACTTGACGGTCGTTAGCCTGATTTTTTGTATTGAAATATAAAGTTGAATTCGTGCCGAAAAAGACCCTCTGAGTATTTGGCACACCAACTGTAGTCATCCTGCCTGATTTCAGAGAACTTGGGTACCGTGTTGCCTGGACACCCCAATTTTCGTGCCGCAAAATGATATTCTCCTCGAAGTTGTCGTCGTACTCCCTCACCCCATTGAGTATGTCCAAGAACAAGTTCCTGGATATCCGATAGCGGCGGTAGAATGCCTTCTCTTTGAAGACTGGATTAGTTGGGTGGCAATAGTCGTTGTAAAGGCGTATGTGCCCCTCTTCCCGGTCGCGCTCATGGTTGGCTTCGCGCCGCTTCGCCGAGACACCTCTACGGGGCAGGAGGAGGTAGTGGTCATGCACCATCTGTGCAACTGCAAGCAGAATCTCGGTCTCACCATCAGACGACAACTCGACGAAATTCTTGTAGAATAAGTCAATTTCCCATCCACTTCTACCCATTTGTCCAGTACACGACCGTCAATAGCTATGCCAACTCCCGCAGCGAACCAGATAACCAAGAAAACACTAGCGAACACACCTCAGGCAAACTACCGAATAGGTTGTGCAAGTCCAATCATAGGCGGAGGCAGCACTACTAGGGAAAGGCCTGTAGGATACAAACTTATAGGGGGCACATCCCTCAAGCACGCGCCTCCACTAAATACACGCGCCGCATGTCTAAATGGTGCGCCTCCTGTATATTATTACTTGAGGCGCATGTTTAAATAGTGTGTCTCCTATATCGTATGCACATACCAGATCTGGATGCCCCCACTTACTCGAGGTGCATCTGCTCCATATACGCCTCGAGTAGTTCAAATACTTGAGGCGCATATGGAGCGGATGCACCTCGAGTAAGGTGGGTGGGCCAAGTGGTGCTAGGTGCCACAATATAGGAGGCGCACCAGCAGATATTCGCATCGAGTATTTTTCAATATTCCAGGCGCATCACTATGAGATGCGCCTCATCGAGTAAGTGATGTGGGTCTAGGGGTGGAAGGCGCCAGACACTCGAGGCACATCTACGTGTATTTTATGAATATAGGAGGCGCATATTGAATGAGATGCTCCTTGAGTAAATATATCCCACCCTGGATCGCCTTTTAAATTTTGTCAAAAATAAACAAAAATGATAAAAACTCCAAAAAAATAATTCCTTTGAGATGTAGTTATAATTTAGGGTATAGTTGTAGACAAAACTGAAAAACATGAATTTCGATGTATTTTGCAAAAAAAGGTCATGGAATGGTAAAACGGCCATAACTAGAAAAAGTTTAATATATCAAAATGATCGTCTCGAAATTTCCTACTCGATTTCAACCGCTAAAAGCCATTGAAGATTTTACAGATTCCCCAAATTCGAAAAGAGTGAAAAGTTATGGCGGAAAGAAGTTTTTTTCTGCAAAAAATAAAAAAGGGGGGAAATTTGAATCCCGCCGGTGCTCCTTCTCCCTCTCTTTTATCCTTTACTCCTCTTCCTCTCCTTCACTTCTCCTCCCTTCACTTCTCCTCCCCTTCTTCTCCCCTTCTCCTCTCTCTTCCTTCTCCTCCACTCGGTCAGCTCCTCCCTCCTCCTCCACTCCGTGAGCTCCTCCCTCCTCCTCCTCCACCCCGGTGTGCTCCTTCTTCTCCTCCTCCTCCTCCTCCACCCGGTGAACTCCTCCCTCCTCCTTCTCCTCCTCCACCCGGTGAGATCCCCCTCCTCCTCCTTCGATGATGACGACCACCCTGGTGAGCTCCTTCGACGACGACCACCCCGGTGACCTACTCTGACTACCTCTTCCTCCGGTGACCCCCTCCTCCTCCTCTGGTGGTGGCCACCTTCTCCTCCGGCGAGCCCCCTCGTCCACCCACCTCTGGCCTAGCCTAGCCCTCCTCCAGCGACCCCCACCTCCGGCCAGATCTGGCTAACTTTTTTTTGAAAGTTGAAATTGCTATTTGAGGCGCATCTGTAACTTATTGGAGTCACATTAGAGATGCGCCTTGTATAAGATACATATGCGAGGCGCATATGCGACTCGCATAACAAATACTTGAGTCGTGGCCCTAGAGGCACATCTATAATGCGACTCTACTGGCTTTTCATATGCGCCTAGAGTAGGCTTTTCCCTAGTAGTGCGGGATGGCCCGTGGCGCGTCCAGTCAAACCCCGGCAACGCGCGTGGCCTGCGGTGGAGCTACTCGATATCGCGGGGACGACGATAGTAGTGGGCAGTGATAGTGGCGACGACACGCTCTCTAGCCGCGGGATATGGCGAGCAAAGGTTTGGGGGAGGAGTGTCTTTTGTGCCACTGGCTAGAGGGCCCGAGTGAACAAGCGGGAGGATGCGCGAGGACAAGCGCGCTGTCCGGGCTGACCCAAGCGTTGACCAAATTAGATGCACGGATGGGTCGATCCGCGCGCGTTTTCCCTGATGGGTCGCACCGCTGGGCCACCGCGCATCGGTTCACCCGTCCGCTCGGACTAGTTCGGACGCGCTCAGGCGGGTTGGGTCGTCCCAGTTGAGATGCCCTAAGGAGGGTGTTGCGGGACAACCAGTTCCTCACCGCCTAGGTGGCGTGCACCAAGAGCAGTGCTACGGCGGCAAGGTCGATGTTGCTCTGGTGAGCGGCCCCATATGAAGCAAATAGTGAATGATAAGAACAAAGACTGCCGATGTGGCTATGCTTTGTACTGCATGTCGTGATGTATACTATTGATGCATTGATGGCTACTGTAGTTCTGTAAATTGTGCGTCGACATGTATAATGTTGCATATATGTATTGAATAATCCAAATTACTTATGGCATTGATATATTATTCTTTAAGAAATATGGATATGATACTATACGAAGCAAGATGAAAGTTTTGGAATATCTAATCATGATCGTGTTCATTGTTAGAATAGACATACATTATATCAGTTCAATATTTTTTCTTATGATTCATAGGATGGTAAAGAGCGATGAAAGATGTCTGCATCATAAGTTTTCTTGCTGGCTTTTTGGGAGATACATGGAGATCGATGGGTGTGGCTGGTTCTTGCTTTACCCGATGAATACGGAGTGTCTGCAGATAAAAAATGTGAGAAAAAATGGTTGGCTAAAATAAGTAATTCTTTAGAAAACATTAACTAAAAGATTTTGGCACAAAGTTGTATTTTGAAAAACTGATAGTGTCAATGCAAAAAATGCTGCTACAAAAATGTCTAATCCAATCCTTGAAAAGCTCGAAAGTCAAATTGTGAGTTATATAAAACTCAATTGTCAAGCGTGCGTTTTAAAGATAGAATACAGTGAAGTAAAGGTTTTCTGAATTTGATGCATCTTTTATTAGTGAATTTTGTTGTTGACGGATCGCCGATGTTTTGATGATAATTGTTTGCATAGATGAAGATTATCTTTGCTCCCAATAATGTGGGAGCAGCAGAGCGTTTGACTGTGATAGTATTCCTTTCAAGGTGTTCGTGCTCTCCAACAAAAATTTCTCCGATTGCAACGCACGTGCAACTATGCTAGTTATACTAAAGAGGACACGTAGACGCAAAGGGCGAGAAGGAGAAGTGAGGAAAGCTGATGCAGCCAGTCCTACGGACGTCCCTAAATCTACACCACCAAGTCTCCCAAGTGGACTGATGACTCGTGCCTGAGCCAAACTCCTTCAAGCTAAGGTGAATTCGATCCTATCCTCGTGTGACTTCGATAGACCGATGCATAGCTTGCTACTTCATTTCACTGCACTGTGCATACGCAGGTACGAAGCCCATCGCATCGACAAACCATCTCGGAAGAAGAACATGCAAAGTTAGCTCCAGGACCGGAGTCTCTGGGGTGAGCTATTGGCTTGTATCGTGTCTTTGCGTGTGTGTGTTCATCGAGTTCTGCGTGCGTGAGTTCGTGGATTTCATCCCCCTCTTCCCCTCGCACCTCCCTCTCGATTTTCACGGGGATTCGTGAAAGATCGGGCAACCCCAAGGGGCATACCCCAACAAATTGGTATCAAGAGCTTCGTTGCTCACGAATTTTCCCACTATTTTTTCTTCTATCCACCATAAATTCGAAAATCCCCAAAGAAGAGGCCCAAATTTGTCTTTGGATCGATCTCTTGATTTGAAGTGTTATTTGTGGTTTTGATCCGACCAAATCTTGTCTTAGGCGTTGGTCCAGCTTTCCCCTATGTTTCTCAGCCTAATTTTGGCCTATTTTTCACGGATTTGAGGCACCAAGGCGTGGAGTTCCGTCAAGAACGCGAGCTGTTCATATACCCTCGACCCTAGAGTCTCTACCCGCGACACACCGGAGTCTCTGGTGGAAATCATCCGGAGTCTTCAGCGGTGACGAAACAGAGTTTCTGCTCCAACCAGAGTTTTCGGCTGCTACACACCGGAATCTCTGGCCTGACGCCAACTTTGACAGATTTTGCCTCTTATTCTGTTTGGCTAATTTTCCTTTGTTTGTTTGTGTTACATGTGCATGTCAGCAACTAACAACAAGCTTTCGCAACAACATTACCAGCGCTCATCGACACCATGGCACCCGAACATCCTCCTGCACCACCTACTGCAAGTTCATCATCACCAAAGAAGGTATCACTTGTGTCACCTTGTTAACCTCTATCTTCCTTTGTGCGTACCTATCCCACGAGAGTGGCTCATCTTGTGTTTTCTTGAACATTGTGCATTTGCCTTTGGATAGTGAGAGTGTACACTACAAGAAATATGTCAACTTGTGACGTTTTGGTAGTGACCATCTACAAAATCGTCTTAGATTTATGAAGTTTCGGCACCGGATGGTCTCAAGCTGCTTGGGAATGCCAAAGTGTTAATAAACTATGACGATTTCACTCAAAAACATCATAATTTCTTTAAATGAAATCGTCATAACAGCTAGGCAAGTCTAAATATGGAGGATAGCAAGATGGACCGTTGGATATGAACAAAATGGACGGATAGGATGTTGTTACACGGGAACTTGACATGGATCGATGACATGGCACAACAACGATCGCGCGCAGACACCAAAAAAATTCACAATCGCGCACAGACACAGGACACATTGCGCGCGTGCCAGCCAAAACCGCCACGTCCTGACCCTCCCAGCGAACACCACTCCCCTCCTTCCTCCATCTTTCCCCTCCCTCCTCTTTTGCCGCCAGCTCCTCCACCCTAATTCTATCGCCTGCCACCACACACAAGCGAGCAAACGCCACTCCCCTTCTCCAGTGCAATCCGAGCGCCGCCGCCGCCCTCTATTCGAGAGAATATTCCCCACTCGCTCCAGCTCCATGGCCTCCCGCGCCTCCATGTGAGGAGACAAGAGGCGCGACGCTGTCCGGGATCTGGCGTGCTTGCTTTGACCGCTGCCGCCACACGAGGAGACGAGAGGCACGACGTTGTCCGAGATCTGTTGTGTCTGGGGTCTCGCGTTAGCGGGGATCTTGCACGCCGTCCTGGATCTCGCGCGTCCTAGATCTCGCGCGTCCTGGACCTTGCGATACCGAGCGCTCCATCCTCTCATACGACTACCGTGTCTTCTAGGCCTCCTATCCATCCTTCAGCATCTGTGAGTCTCTCTCTACATCTTCCAGATTTTACGGATCGGGCACGCAAGCAGCAGGTATCTCGCTGCAGCCTTCTCGGCTTCCCTCTCCTCCGGGCTCCAGGTCACATCGTTCTGTGTTAGGTACCACTGGATGCGTCAATGAGGCAGGCACACGAGGAGTGATGGCGGCAGCATCTGCCTGGCTGCCGGCGCACTTTAGGAGGTGGAACTTCACAGCGGCGACCACGACTTCTCACCTCTCCTGCGCTGGCTTGATGCGTGACCACGTCTACATCGATGATATGCGCTGACCAACGAATCCAGGCATGACCAGTTCCCTCTTTCCACCTCCCAAGTCTGATTCACCCCTCTTTCCACCAATGAATCTATATATTCATGTATTATTATCCAATAGTGATTTCTTCCTGCAAAAAAATCATGAGTATTAGTTGTTGTTGATGTCCTATACTATGTTTAGATGTTCCATCCCGTTTAGGTCCTAAGATGAAAAGTCACTGCAGCATTTTCCTGTTGGTTTGGTGTTTGTTGCAATTTACATCGAGGGCTTGCTAGAACTATCCATTTTAGGCCAATTACTAAAGAATTCTGCACAAAAAGGTTTTTTCCACTTATGGGAGCTTTGGTCATAAATTATTTGGTATATCGGGTAATCTGGACATAGCTATCATGGATGCAATAGAAGAAATTGCTTTGGCAACAAGCCTTGGACTTGTGTTTAGAAGTAGGTTATACAGTTTTGGAAAGGGAGTTCTGCCGCATCAAGAAAGACATTGTGCTTTTGATTTCTACTATTAAATATTATTACTCCACAAGGTTGAGAAGCCTTGGACCTCAAGTAAATGGTTTGAATGAATTCAACTATAAATGGCATCTCATTGTTTACTCTATTAGAATAGCCCACTAGATTGGTACTATCATTGCCATGTTCTAATATATCTCAAATCCAGTAGCAATGATCCTTGTGTATTGTTTATAGTTGTTAGTTCAATCAATTGTTATCTCACAGTTACCCTTTTGGTTGCATGATACATGTTATACCATATTGAAGCATTTATGAATGCCGGTGGGAGCGCATGGTGGACTTCTGCACCAAAGAGTTCCTACAATGGCTAGCGTCAATGATGTCAGGGACCAAATATTCTTCTACTACTGATTTTTCCACTGCATAACTGAACCGTAGTGTGCTTGCTTTTTTGGCGACTACTTACTTGATGAATTAGCTAGGGGGGTTTCTGACCCGCACACTTGCACTGTGGTTCCCGCTTTTCTGCTGATTGCAGTCGTGGAGTAGCTTCTTTTGATACTAGATGGATACCATCAACTTTTGTTTGTGCACACTAGCTAGTACTAGTTGGATACCATCATTTGAATGGATAATGGTGGTAGTAGGTTAGTCAAATTATCAGGTTTATTTTTTGCAATATTTGCTGCTATGTCATGGTACATCTATGTTACTACTTCATGTTTTTTCAATATTAGTGCTAGTGTCTGTTGAAGAATAATTTTTTTAGCAACATTTGTTTGATTGGCAGCATGTCAAAGTCATAGCCATGCAGTTCTTATTGAAAAGCAGAATCAACTGTGCATTTGGAAGCACTAAAAATACAAAATTCTCTTACATAGGTATAGACTAATTTCAGTGCTTCTGTGACTTTTGAAGATTCGTGTTTCTGCCTTTTGAAAACATTGTAGGTTAAGAAGCTAGCCAAAAAGGCACGATCTCTCCTAATTAGTTTCAAGGAGGGTCTTTCAGGCAAGTGACTTGTACATGTTTGACATTGAAATTTACATCTTTCTCTGAGCCGCAAAGTGCAGTTCGTCGGCCGCTACAGAAGGTCATTTTGTTTGTCTATAAAAAGTTCATTTTCTTTGTGGTGAAAACTAAGACTATTTTTAGAGTGTTACTAAATTTGTTAAACTGCAAATATGTACATTCTTCTACTTAATGGTGGAAGTTGGAGAACTAAATTTGCATGTGCATACACATTCCATAGTACACAATTATAGGACCTACTAATCTCCAGTGTGCTCAAATATCCGTTTTATAACTATAGTTTATAGCAGATAAAAGCCTTGTGGCCTAAAAGTAATACTCCAATGGTTTGTGCTTTCACAAGTTTACTTCTGTAGTTTTGTACTATATGCCAAGTGTGAAAGTAAAGACAATGGGTGTTGATGCCTGTACTATGGATTCATGGTTGCTTGTAGTCATTAAACTTTGTGAAATGTAAATGTGGTTGCTTGTAAGCTAATTTGTGTGCTGTACATTAGTTGTTCCTTTCTGGTATTTTTACTGTCCAAGCCATGCATTTCCTTAACTAGGACATTTGTATATTTAAGTGTTAGTTAAAAGTGATGTAGGTTTGTATCACCAGTATAATGTTTGCTAATAGCTTTCAGAATTGATATTCACATCTGTTTATTTTCTTTCTACCTGATCTATGTTAATTTTAGAAGATATTTCTTTCTTTGGCTGATAGCCATAACCACCATTTCCTCTCTTTTAAATGAGCTGCATGCTGAAGATGGAAGAACTGAAGGCTTCATACTTAGCAAAGAGTTGATATTCATATTTTTGTGGTCGTGTGTGATTTGTACTATGGAATCTTTGTAATATACTACACTGTACTTTTGTAGATGTTTTCTATTCCTGGGTTATGTGAATTATGCCTGATTGTATTATTTGTGGAAGTGGACCATTCCTGGGTTACAATTTTGGTTAGAATTATGGAATGTGGTTTGAGATGCACTTACCAAAATATTATTTTTGTAATGCGTGTGTGTTTATCCAAATGCTATTTAGGTTGTTAAAAGGCCATAGCGACTGGAGCAATTTATAATTCTTGGAAAAAAAGTTGAAAATAAAAAGAGCTGAATGGTAAAAAGGCCACGATCCCAAAAATAAAAAGGCCACGGGCCTAAAAACAAAAAGGCTAAAATATTGGGTTGGCCCAAGTAGCAACGAGAATTAATAGAAAAATATTAATGGACTAAATTGTTGGCTTGGCCCATATAATTTTTGAAATGGACTGGGCTGATTGTGTGCCACGCAGGCTCAGCCACGCAGGATCTAACCTGGCGAGGCCAGTTTGCCCATGACGATATCGGATCGTCATAATGGTTATGACGATCCTATATCGTTATAGACATTTATGACGATTTTCCTAAAATCGTCGTCATAGTTCATTTGCGACTCTCAGCTTTTGACGATCTCAAAATTGTCATAGAATCGTCATAAATGGACTATTGTGACGATTTTGTGATGAAAATAGAGGGTCATATATAGCCAGATTCCTTATAGTGGTAAGAGCAATAGCAAGAGTGACTAGGTAGCATCAAGGGAGAGAAAAAATCAAAAAAAAGAAAAATAAAAGAAACAAAAGAAAAAGAGAGAAAGATATAAAAATAGTCTCCCATTGCAAAAGAGAGTCTCAAGCTTGTAAGCAAGAGAGAAAGAAGAGCGTCCAACGAAAGTGCACAAATCTGTTACTCATTTTCTCTTTGAAAACAGACCATCGTCTCTCCTTGCATTGGCATGACAATTGAGATTAGTCTTCATTAGGACATTTTGTTGCTCATTGTCATAGTCGTGCTAATCCCAATAATATCCATATGTGTGTATAGTCATAGGTTCCCATCACTCTTTTGAGTTGTTGACCTTTACATTTGACTTGAGTTTGTTGGATTTTACCCACTTTTGACTATCCCATTTCATATGGTTGATTCTTTGGCATTCCACAATCCTAACCTTCCACCAAAAGCTTTTGAGAGTTTTAGTTCTTTCTTTAGTGTGAGGTTTATTTGTGATTTTACTTTGCAAGCTAATAGTTCTCTCTTGTGGCTACTAGTTTGGTGCAATCCCCAACATGAGCTAAAAGGATAACCCCCACCACATATTACCTTCCATATACAATGCATTTTTGTCCCTCTTCCCGAAGGTGAAGAAGAAGGCGCGTACATGACGCGCGCAAGCCACTACATCATTCGCCATGAGTTCTGTTAACATTGCAATGCTCTCGAGTCGCGACAAGATGAGCAATTCAGCGAAACTCAAGCCGAATTCAAGAGCACCGATATGCTTTGATGGCCTACAACAAAAAATGCATGATATGTGCCAATGCTTCTCCAACCTTTCTCGAGACGAGGGAAATGCACATCAACTTCGCCAACCAAAATGAAGTCTTACAAAGGACGATGGCCGAGCTCGTGCGGAACACAAGACCGTGTACACGCGCATCAAGCTCTTCACAGCACCATTCGAGTGCATCAAGCTCTTCGCGCCATCACTCTCCTCTTCGCCAAGACCTTCATACAAGTGCTCCAAGATGCAATGACACCCCTGTGGTTGAACATGGAAGTTCTTCACACTATGTACCTTCCCCACGACATGCCGCAATGTCAAGCTATGATGCTGATTTCTCCTCTAGGCCCCAAGGAAGCCGAGAGAAACACCGTCATCATGCAAGGGAACTAGTGATCCAACAAGCGTAACCGCAAGTGTAACCTAGAGTGCAACCTCACCTACACCACCCACGTCCACGACACATGCTTGACACAAAAAGTGATACTCCAACTTGCAGGATCAAGCTCGTCATCAACGTGAAGCTCTTCAAGACCCTCCTCTTCGTCATCACCATCATGAATGTCCACACCACCACCATGGTCACCATGACGAGCCTCCTCCACATCATCATGATATGGAGCGTTGCATGGTACATGTGGAGCATCGCCAACCACGTTAAAAGGATTGAGACCATGACCTTCACCAAGAGGCCCATGTGCCTTACCCATGTCAACAACCGAGGAACAAGCCTCCTCCTCACCCACAACCACGACAAGAGGCTTCACATCCTCATCACCCTCGTGAGGCCCAAGCGCATCAACCTCGTCAAGAAATGTGCCAAGAGCAAGAGCAAGCTCCTCAACAACGTCGTGACAACCAAGTTCCAACTCCACAAAATGAGGCTCCTCAACCACAAGGTCACCAAGCTCATCGCAATGATTGCATGGAAGATGAAGACCATCATCATCATGGCAACCACCGCCACCGTGACCGCAATGAGGAAGAAATATTTTGCAAGTTCAAGTTCACGATGCCCAAGTTCACCGGTTCAAATGATCCTGAAGAATACCTATTATGGGCACTCAAAGTTGATAGGATCTTCCGTATGCACAACTATAATGATGAGAAGATGAACACCATGGATTCACTTGAGTCCGATGATTATGCCAACCTTTGGTGGGAACAAGTTCAAGTCGCTCATGATGCAAGAGAAGAGCCTCCAATCACAACTTGTCATGACATGAAGGCTCATATGAGATCCCTCTTTGTCCCTACACACTACACGCATGACCTCCTCAACAAGCTACCATCAACAAATATTATGGAAGAGTACTTCAAGAAAATGGATCTCAACATGATCCACACCAACACTGAAGAGAGCGATGAGCAAACAATGGCACGTTTCCTCATCGGCTTGAACCATCCAATCAAGCGCATTGTCGAGTTCCAAAAGTACACCAACATGGTTGAGCTTGTGCACATTCCAACAAAAGCCGAGCGTCAAGTACAAGAGGACATCAAATACAACAATCCCAATACGTACTTCACCTACTCCCTCCGGTCCATATTAGTTGACTCAAATTTGTCTAGATACGGATGTATCTAGTACTAAAACTTGACTAGATACATTCATATTTAGATGAATGTAAGTCAACTAATATGGGTCGGATGGAGTATAAGAAAGCTTCAACCGCTACACTGACAACCTTCAATAGAAGTTCCTCAAGTACCTCCAAGCCTTCCTTCAAGCCCACACTTCCTCAAGAAAAACTGCCCCAAGTGGCAAGCATACAAAAAATGACCCACCATTCAATGACGAGTGCTACAAGTGTGGAGGCAAACGACACAAGTCGTCCACTTGTGGAAACAAGAAAGTATTGTTTATCCATGACAATGGCGACGAGTAATACTTGAGTGAAGATGAATTTTATGCAAGAGTCAAAGAAGCAATGACAAGGCAACATGTGGAGGATGATTAAGAACTACTCATGTGTGAGCATGACACAAGTCCTTCGCTTGTCCTCACATGGATCTTGTACTCCATTCGACCTCTTTAACAAGCTACAATCGCTTAACTAAGGGACAAATACCATGGAAGAGTACTTCAAGCAAATGTAGCTCAACATGATCTGCGACAACATTGAAGAGTGCGATGAGCAAACAATGGCACATTTCCTCAATAGCTTGAACCACCCAATCAAGCGCATCGTCGATTTCCAAAAGTACAACAAAATGGTTGAGCTTGTGCACATTGCAACAAAATCCAAGCGTCAAGTTCAAGAGGACATAAAATAAAAGAAGCCCAAGACGTACTTCACATACAAGCAAGCTTCAACCTATACACCAACAACCTTCAATGGAAGCTCCTCAAGTACCTCCAAGCTTCCTTTGAAGCCCACAATACCTCAAGGAAAACTTCCCCCAAGTGGCAAGCACACTAAATATGACCCGCCTTTCAATGGCTAAGGCTACAAGTGTGGAGGAAAAGGACACAAGTTGGCCACATGTGGAAAGAAGAAAGTTTTGTTCATTCATGACAATGGCGACGAGGAGTACTTGAGTGAGGATGAATTTGATGCTTTAGTCAAAGAAGCAATGACAAGGCAACATGTGGAAGATGATCAAGAACTCCTCATGTGTGAACACGACGCAAGTCATTCGCTTATCGTCACGACCCAAGAAATGAAGATCAAAGATCCAACATCTTCCAAACACGTGTCAACATCAATGGGAAATCTATCAAAGTGATCATCGATGGAGGGAGTTGTCACAACCTTTCTAGCATCGAGTTGTGTGAGAAGCTCAACCTCACCCTCCATCCACACAAGCACCCCTACCATGTCCAATGGCTAAGTGACCAAGGGTCCGTGAAGATCAAGCACACCATCTCGGTAACATTCTCAATTGGACCATACAAAGACACGGTAGAGTGTGATGTAGTCCTAATGATGGTTTGCCATATGTTTCTTGGTCGACCATGGAAATTTTACAAAGGTGTTCTACAAGATGGTCGCACAAATGTATAGACCTTGAAATGGCTTAACAAGACATGTGTGTTGCAACTGATGACTCCTAGTCAAATAGTTGCGGAACATGCAAAGGATTTAGTGAGGGCGCAAACCATGACAACAACTTGTGAGAAGAGTGGTGAGGGAGAGAACCACCATATAGCAAGTGAGAGACACAAGACTAACTCGAGTGGAAAAACTAAGAGTGTTCTTGTTGCTACCAATAGTGAGATGAGAGATGTGAGGAATAACCCATGCATCTTGCACTACATCCTCATTTGCAAGTGACTAGCGCAAGGAACTAATGACTTGACAAATATTCCTCCCTCCTTGATGGCTATTTTGCAGGAATTCAAGGATGTGTTTTCCGAAGCGCTACCTCGTGAACTACCTCCTCTTCGCGGAATCAAGCACCACATTAACCTCATACTTGGCGCACCTCTTCCAACCCACGCCTCCTACCACACGAACCCGGAGGAGATGGAACATCAAATCAACCAACTCACCTCCAAAGGTTTGATCTAAGTAAGCACTAGTCCAAGTGCGGTACCCGTGATTCTTATTCCCAAAACGGATGATACATTGCGGTTATGCATGGACTGCCGTCCAATCAATACTATCACTGTATGTTATAGACATCCTATACCACGTCTTGATGACATGCTTTATGAGTTGTGTGGATCCACTAGTTTCTTGAAAATTGATCTTCGTAGTGGTTACCATCAAATACACATGGCTAAAGGTGATGAGTGGAAAACCGCCTTCAAGACCAAGCTTGGTCTCTATGAATGGTTGGTCATGCCTTTTGGATTATCTAATGCCCCATCCACCTTCGTGCGCCTTATGAAGCATATTTTAAGGTCTCTCATTGGAAAAATTGTTATTGTTTATTTTGATGATATCCTTGTTTATAGCAAGTCGCTTGTGGAACATGTTACCCATGTAAAGGAGATTTTGCAAATCCTTCAAAATGAAAAGCTATATGCTAACCTTACCAAGTGTACTTTTACTAAAGACAAGTTGATCTTCCTTGGTTTTGTTGTTTGTTCCAATGGCATTGAAGTCGATTTTTCAAAAGTCAAAGTCATGCGAGATTGGCCCATTCCCACAAATCTGAGTGAACTTCGAAGTTTTCATGGGTTGGCCGGTTTCTAACATTGCTTTGTGAATTATTTCTCTACCATCGCTTGTCCTCTAAACGAGTTAACCAAAAAGAATGTCACCTTCATTGGGGCAAAGCACAACAAAAAGATTTTGATGAACTCAAAAAGAGGCTCACCAAAGCACCTCTTCTTGTGTTACCAGATTTCACAAAAACTTTTGAGATAGAGTGTGACGCTAGTGGTATAGGCATTGGAGGAGTCCTTATGCAAAATGGGCGTCCTATTTCTTACCATAGCGAGAAACTTGATGGTGCAAGCATTAACTATCTGATTTATGACAAAGAGATTTTTGCCTTAGTTCGTGTTCTTCAAGTTTGGCAACATTACCTTTGGCAAAAGGAATTTATCATACATTCCTACCATGAGTCGTTGAAATATCTCAAAGGCCAAGCCAACTTGAGTAAGAGACACGCTAAGTGGGTTGAGTTCATGGAGTCTTTTCCTTACATTGTCAAGTATAAGAAGGGAAAATATAATGTAGTTGCGGATGCTTTGTCTCGTAAGCACACAAGCCTTCTTACTCGACTCGAAGTAAACGTGTTGGGTATTGATGAAATCAAAACTTTGTATGCTTCTGACCCATTCTTTAGACTAATTTTCGCGAAGTGATTTCTATTTGCATAAGGGCTTTCTATTTAAATAAAACAAATTTTGCATTCCCAAATCGTCTCTCCAAATTTTACTTCTCCAAGAATCACATGGTGGAAGCCTCATGTGTAACTTTGTCCGTGACAAGACATTGGACATGCTCTCCACTCATTACTATTGGACCAAGATGAAGCGAGACGTGGAGCGCTACATTCAACGATGCACTACATGTGTTCAAGCTAAGTCTAAGTCTAACCTATTTAGTCTTTATATGCCATTGCCTATACCTCATGCACCTTGATCCGACATTAGCATGGATTTTGTGTTAGGATTTCCTTGGTCTACGCATGGTCATGATTCTATATTTGTCGTCGTGGATCGCTTTTCCAAAATGGCACACTTCATTTCGTGCCATAAGACCGACGATGCTTCACATGTCGCAAATTTATTTTTTAGGGAAATCGTTAGTCTTCATGGTGTTCCAAGGACTATCGTCTCCGATCGTGACATCAAATTCATGAGCTACTTATGGAAGACACTCATGGCCAATCTCGACGTTAAGCTCCTATTCTCATCCATCTCGCGTCCACAAATCAATGGCCAAACTAAGGTCGTCAACCGAAGCCTCAGCACTCTCCTTCGTGTGTTGATCAAGAAAAACCTTAAGGATTGGGAGGAAAGCATTCCCCACGCCGAGTTTACCTACAATAGAGCCAAGCATTATACAACAAAGATGAGCCCCTTCATGATCATCTACGGTTTCAAGCCCCTCACCGCGCTCGACATCCTACCACTACCTCTCCACGAGCGCACCAACATGGACGTTGACAAGAGCGCCCAATCTATGAAGAAGCTTCATGAAGAAACAAGAGCTACTATCAAGCAACAAGTCTTTGGCCAAGCATCAAGGCTAAACAAGGATAAGAAAGAGATGATCTTTGAGGAAGGCGACCTTGTGTGGATACACTTGAGCAAGTACCGTTTCCCCAAGGAACGTGATTCCAAGCTCAAACCAAGAGGAAATGGCCCTTTCAAGGTACTCAAGAGAATCAACAACAACACCTACATCATCGACATCCCGATCTCCAAGTACCTTGTGAGCAATACGATCAACGTCAAGGACCTTTCACCCTTCCATGGAGATGATCAAGATGATAAGTATGAAGAGTCGAGGACGACTCTTTCCCAAGGGGGGAGCTGATGCAGGTCGTCCTACGGACGTCCCTACATCTACACCACCAAGTCTCCCAAGTGGACCAATGACTCGTGCCCAAGACATGATCCTCCAAGCTAAGGCGAATTCGCTCCTCTCCTCGTGTGACTTCGATACACCCATGGATGGCTTGCTACTTCATGCCACTACACTATGCATACTAAGGTACGAAGCCCCGTTGCATTAGAAAACCAGCTCGGAAGAAGAACATGCAAAGTCAGCTCTAGAACCAGAGTCTCTAGCTACATCTACGCGGAATCTCTGCCCCTGCACCACACCGCGCCAGGATGCAAGCTTATAGAAACGATCTGGAGTCTCTGTCCCAATCTAGGTGTCTCGGACCGCACCCAGAGTTTCCGCCTTCTCGACCCCGGAGTCCCCAGCTTGCCTCGGCCCGACCACAGCTGCAGGCCCCTCGAACGAGCTCGAATTCTCCAGGCCCAAAACCAGAGTATCCGCCCCGGCCCCAAGACCCCGAGTCTTCGGCCTAAGTCGTGGGTCGGTGCACCGTCAGCTGGGCCTTCCGCCCATGTACCCCTCTACTCCGCCCAGAACATACCTTTTATCCCCAAAATACCTCTGTTTATGTGGCTGGACTATAAATAGCCCCACCCCTCCATTCTAAACCCTAGACTTGATATTCAGAATTAGAAGTAACCCTTGTGGATCTCCCTAATTCTTGTCTCATGCTCCTTTGCTAAAGGAGCGCCAAATATCCCCCACCTAGTTGGAGTTTGCACGGCGCCCCCTCATTGTACAAGGCCTTGGCATCAGAGCCCTTTGCCAATATGATGAAGCCCGTCCTTCGGACGTCCCTATATCTACACCACCGAGTCCTCCAAGTGGACCAATGACTCGCGCCTGAGCCAAACTTCTACAAGCTAAGGTTAACTTGCTCCTTTCCTCATGTGACTTTGATACATCCTTGGAGTCTCCGCGCACCCCGTAGTCCCGGCCTCGCTACCCCCAAGTATTCGGCCCTCGCCACCGGAGTCTCCGTTCCCAGGTGATGAGGATATATATAGGGATTGTGATGATTCTGAATGCTTAAACTAGAAGGAAATATTGAGTCAAATTGATGATGACTATCAGGTGAATTCATTCCTAGTTGGACATGATACTTTGATTTATAAGAACTTTATACTACCTAAATCATGGTGCTATTGTTTGACTAGATTTAATATCCCTCGGACTAGCGCTAGCGGGAGGAGAGGGAGGAAGGCGACCAAGAAGGAATGTTTAGTTCGGACAAACAGAAGCTCTGAAATTGAAATGGACGTGGTTTCCACATACCAACTCCGAATTAAGCAAATTAGTACTTGTTGGAAAGATAATTCCGTGATCTTTCCAACACGTACTCGCACATCTCCCGGTTCATTACGATCTGGGTGCAGAAACCGAAATAAGTCGACAGTTGTTTTCTGTCAGTTTACAAATAGAGTCCTTTTAAGTTAGGAGAGTTAGAGATATGTTTGGTTTTGACCCCAACTCTATGTTGAACGTCCAGCAACCTTTATATAGGCCTGTAATTTATGGCTTTAGGTTTAGACCACGTTAAAACTATTTTGATGTAGATTCTTTTAAGAACCTCTAAAATTATCCTATGATCGAATTATCTGCTGCAATTGAGTGTGATCTGTTGTTCCACTAGGAATTAGTAGATTGCAAACTACCATTCATGGTCGACGGCTACGTGCGCAAGAGCGTGGTGTTGTGAATATCCCACAGGGCTTAAGAGTTGTTGCATCGGCATCAGGGTTTGAGCGGGAGAGTTCTTAGCTATAGGCTAGTTATCTATTACCCACCATCATCATCGCCAACTGCTTGCTGAGAAGATCGGGTCACCCCTTATCACTAGGACTCTAGGCCCGTCTCCGGCCCGTGCCAAAAAGTCTTTGTATGCCACCCCAGAGACTTGACCGGAGTCTGCAGGGCACACCAGAGTCTCCGGCCCTCACACCCCGGAGTCTTCACCCCCCGCGTCAATAGGCATGTAAAGGCCTTTTGGTCCTTTAGCCCATGTAACCCCAAATCCATCTAGATTTTTCCTTTTATTGCTAAAGTACCCCTGAACTAGTGGCTGGCCTATATATAGTCCCCCACCTCTATTGTAAATCCTAGACTGGATATTGGAATTAGAAGACACCCTTGTGGATCTCTCTAGTTCTTGTCTCAAGCTCCTTTTCTACAGGAGCACCAAATATCCCCTCGCCTCGTTGGAGTTTGGATCGTGCCTCCCTCGTTGTACAAGGACTTGGCATCGGAGTCCCTTTGCCAAGACGTCAAGATCTCACCAAGACACCCCACTCGCCATGCCGGTTCGACAGAGAGATCTTCGCCCAATGTCGGTCCTAGGGATTGTGCTAGACCTGTAGCCATCAGCGTGAGCTATTGGCTTGTATCGTGTCATTGCGTGAGTGTGTTCATCATGTTGTTCGAGCGTGAGTTCATGGTGTTCATCCCCTTTCTCTGTCCCCGTAGTACCCCCTCGATTTCCACGGGAATTCGTGAAAGATCAGGCACCCCCGAGGTTAATCCTCAACATATTGGTATCAAGTGCGTCGTTGCTCATGAATTTCCCCTCCGATTTTTCTTCTATCCACCGTAAATTCGAAAATCCCCAAAAAGAGCCCAAATTGCCTTTGGATCGATCTCTTGAGCTGGAGTGTTATTTGTTGTTTTGATCGGACCAAATCTTGCCTTAAGTGTTAGTCCAGCTTTATCCTGCGTTTTCCCAACCCAATTTGGCCAATTTTTCGTGGATTTGAGGCCCCAAGGCGTGCATTTCCACTCAAGAACACGAGCAAGTGGAGTAGAAACCCCGACCCCGGAGTCTCTGGCCTAACACCCCGGAGTCTCCGGCCTCCGTGGAGTCTCTGGCCTCAGACCCCGGAGTCTCCGGCCCCCAAACGGTTGATTTTGACTTTTGCCTCTTATTTCACCTTGGCTAATTTCTCCTTTTGGTTTTTTGTGTCTCGTGTACGTGTCATCAACTAACAACAGGCTTCCGCATCAACAACATCCATGCTCATCGACACCATGGCGCCCAAACATCACCCCGCACCACCGACCACAAGTTCATCATCACAATCGAAGGTATAACTTGCATCACCTTGTTAACCCCATCTTTCTTCGTTTCTACCTATCCCATGAGAGTGGCTCATCTTGTATTTGCTTGTGCATTGTGCATTTGTGCTTGGATAGTGAGAGTGTAAAAGCAATAGCAAGAGTAACTTGGTAGCATCAAGGGAGGGCAAAAAAACAAAAAAAGAGAAACGATACATAGAAATAGAAAATAGTCTCCCATAGCAAAAGAGAGTCTCAAGCTTGTAAGAAAGAGAGAAAATAAGAGCACCCAAGGCAAGTGCACAAATCCATTGCTCATTTTTTCTCTTTGCAAACGGGCCACCGTCTGTCCTTGCATTGGCACGACAACCGAGCTTAGTCTTTGTTAGGACATTTTGGTTGCTCATTTTCATAGTCATGTCAATCCCAGCAATCTCCATATGTGTATATAGTCATAGGTTCCCGTCGCCCCTTTTGAGTTGTTGACCTTTTGATATGGGCACGATAGAGGAGGTGAAGCCCAATTTCAAGACTCCACCAAGATGAGGGAAACTCATGGAAGATTGGTACGCTAGGATGACCTATGATATGTAATGATTAGTCTAAGGTTGTGTCAAACATTGTTGCTATGTTATTGAGTCCGAGTCTAGGTTAGAGTCGAGTCCGTTTGTGTGTTCGCTTTGGGCCTGTCCAACCGAACCAGGTCAAGGCCCATTAGTGGGACTCCCCATCCTCCTATAAAAGGAGCCAGGCATCCTAGGGTTTAGGGAGTTCAACTATTTAGTCTAAAATCTATATTGTGCTCCACCGTGTATCATCCCTCGGGGTGTCGGCGATACCGTTTATCAAATTCTTATAGAGATTGCTGCGAAGGTTCTTATGTTCATCAAGGATTGTCATGCTCAGGTTTGAGGCGTGGTAATCTTCATAACGTTACTTGCTGGATTGATTCCTCTTCTTCAGGTTGCGTTTAGCGCATGCTTGGGAGATTACCTACCTGGTGGACTCGCTGTGAAAGATCAGGACAAAACTCAAAGATCATCGGCTTGATCCTTATCATGTGGTATTAGAGCACTGGGTTTATCACTACGAGTACCGTTTGTTGATTGATCTGCGGATTGTTCTTCACCAGAAGTTTTTAAATCAGATTAATTAGGGAGATAAGGAAAGAACTGCACTCGTCCAGGTGATGATTCTGTTAGATCCTTGATCGTGTGGATCTACCTAGAGCCCGCTACTCCACAGTTACTTCCTAATCGGTTCAAGTTGTTTGGCTATTGCTGCAGATCGGATCGTTGAGGCAGATTGATGTTCCTTGGCCAGGCAGGAAATGTACGTAGATTCGTTTGCCAGGAAAAATAGCAGGCCGATCTGGTTACATACTCGTGGTCTTCTGATACGATTTGTCTCGTATTCATCGTGTTTATTGACATTGCCATCGGGGGATACGTGATCGAGGAACTGCAGTACATGGATTTCCGCTGAACATGAAGGAAAGTGCATATTGATTTTGGTAATATTGGTGTACGTGAGAAAAGGAAAGAGTCAAGGAGTCCATATTCTATTTGTTTCCTTTGCGTGGAGTGCTAGGAAAAGAAATCAAAAAGGAAGGAAAGGAATCGTGGGATTCGTTGCCACGGAATCATAAGGATTGATTCATTGCCTTTTTTTTCTTCAACCGCGTGGAGTCTGACCAGCCAAGAAGGTTTGGTACGTGAGATTGGTCTCGTGGGCTAGCAAACAGAATTTTGATCAGATCATTCCACACCTGGACTGTGTAGACATACATGAGGTACTTCGAAAAACAAAAGCGCAGATTTAGTCTACTTTCGTGGAACATTCAGGGATGGTTTTAAATGCTGATTTGTAGTTTGCCAACAGTGTTCTTTCAGCACGAGAAGTCTACAATGATTATCTAGACCGGAAAAATCATGTGCGCTGGGATTCTAGTAAATTGAAGTGGAAGCTCTTACATACTGCAACACCGACAAAGTATAAGTTATTGGAAGACACAATGGAGCGTGGTTTTGGCCTATGTAATCTCAAGCCCGATGACACTATGGTTTCCATACTTACAATGATGCATGTGGATGCACGAATATCCATGTGCTGGGATGCGGAACGGCGTGCGAAGGGCATCCCAACACAAGCTAGTAGGGAGGATTACAAGAAGTGTTTACGTGCTAAATTTTTGGCACCATCTAAGGCAGGGGACAAGGTGATTGTTCCGGAGGATGTTGTACCATTGAGTGGGCTAAATTTGCAACTCAAGAAAGTACAAGGCGGCGCTTGCATGACAGTTGACAAGGGCCAATGTTGGAATTTATTTCAGGCGTAGTGTATGATTAAAGGCAAAGCATGCAAGTTGATTGTTGATGGAGGAAGCTATACCAATGGCATTAGTAAGGTAATGGTGGCAGCGTTGAGGTTGTCCACATGGTGTTTTCCTAAACCTAAGCATCTACAGTGGTTAAATTGTTGCGGTATGGTGAAGGTAACTCATAAGGTGCGTGTGCCATTTACAGTTGGTGATTATGTTGATGAGATTGAGTGCGATGTGTTGCCATTGGATGTATGTGGGTTGTTACTTGGTCATCCATGGCAGTATGATCGCAATGTTACACTTGATGGAAGAGCAAATACATATTCTTTTGTGCATGGTGGCAAACAAAAGACTTTGAAGCCTATGCAGGATGATCACATAAAGTCTGATGTGGAGCTAGTGGTACATAAGGAGAAGGTGTGCAAGGATAAGCCAAACTCTGGGCTAGCTAAGGTGAAGGAGGGGGAGCAGGATGCACAGTGTGACAATGTTGATATTGCTTCAGCTATGCCTGTAGATGACAAGCCAGTGGAACTTGTTCGTGACAAGCCAGTTGAAGTGCATCCTCTTATTGCTGAGAGGAAGGATGTTGCAGCATGTGTTCAGAAGGTTGTTTGTGTTTCCACAGGTGTTTCCACAGCTGTTTTGTTGGGACAGTTGTGCGGATGCATCGAGGCAAGGATGGACATGTTCGTCAGTTGTGTGGTCCAGGCATTACTCATCTTATGCAAGGTCGTGGCGCCAAGGTCCAAGCTCGTATGGAGACACAAGGAGGTGTAGGCACCAAGGGATGTTTCAAGTCAAGCAAGCCGAGAGGGAGGATGCAGAGTGGAAGGCAAGCAAGACTTGAAGATGGCGAAGACGCGTGAAGCTATTGTTCATATCGACCTGCAGGCATTAGGGACAATGCTTCTTGAAGTGGGGAGGATGATATGGGCACGATGGAGGAGGTGAAGCCCAATTTCAGGACTCCACCAAGATGAGAGCAGCTCATGGAAGATTGGTACGCCAGGACGACCTGTGATATGTAATGATAAGTCTAAGGTTGTGTCAAACATTGTTTCTATGTTATTGAGTCCGAGTTCAGGTTACAGTCGAGTCTGTGTGTGTTTAGTTTGGGCCTGTCCAACCAAACTAGGTCGAGGCCCATTAGCGCGGCACCCCATCCTCCTATAAAAGGAGCCAAGCGTCCTAGGGTTTAGGGAGTTCAACTGTCTAGTCTAAAAACTATATTATGCTCCACCATGTATCATCCCTCCGGGGACGGCGATACCGTTTATCAGATTCTTATAGAGATTGCTGCGGAGGTTCTTGTGTTCATCAAGGATTATTATGCTCAGGTTTGAGGTGTGGTGATGTTCATCACATTACTTGCTAGATTGATTCCTCTTCTTCAGGTTGTGTTCATCGCGTGATTGGGAGAATACCTACCTGGTGGACTCGCTGTGAAAGATCGGGGCAAAACTCAAGGATCATCGACTTGATCCGTACCACCTTTACCTTTGACTTGACTTTTGTTTGTATTTTACTCAGTTTTCACTATCCCTTCTCAAGAATTTGTGTTTTGCATGATGGATAGGAACGGTGAGGTAAAAGGCTAACACCACCATATTACACTTCCATATACAATTTGTGTTTTGCATGATGGATAGGCACAGTGAGTCGATCCAACGACCTTCCCAAGAAGAAAAACAAGGCCCGTACATGATGCCCGCAAGCCACTACATCATCCGACATGAGTTCCGTGAATGTTGCAATGCTATCGAGTCGTGCCAAGATGAACAATTCGAAAAAACTCAAGTCAATTCAAGAGAATTGACAACCACTTCAATGGCCTCCAACAACAAATGCATGAAATGTGGCAATGCTTCTCCAACCTTCATCAAGAGATGAGGGCCATGCACATCAACTCTGCCAACCAAAACGAAGCTCTACAAAGGTCGATGGTCAAGATCATGCGAAACACAAGACCGCGTTCATGCGCATCAAGCTCTTCACGGCACCATTCAAGTCCGTATAAACTCCGATGCCAAGGCCTTGTACAACAAGGGAGGCACGATGCAAACTCCAACAAGGTTTGTGATATTTGGTGCTCCTACATCAAAGGAGCATGAGGCAAGAACTAGATAGATCCACAAGGGGTGTCCACTAATTCCAAATATCAATCCTAGGGTTTAGAATAGAGGTGGGGGACTATATAGGCCAGCCACTAATTCAGGGGTACTTTGGGAATAAAAGATAAGTTCTGGATGGAATAAGGGGTACATGGGCCAAAGGCCCAAAGGCTTTTAAATGCCTAGTGACGCTCGGTTCGGAGACTCTGGTGTAGCCGTCTAGAGACTCTGGTCTAGGCCGGAGATTCCGATCTGTCTCCGGTCCGTCTCCGGAGGGGGTATCAGACTGTCCTCGAGCCTCAGTCCGGAGGTGGGTCCGGAGACTGGCCGGAGACTCCGTTGCGCCTGTCCGGAGATTCTGGTCAGCCAGACCGGAGACTCCGGTGTGAGAGCTCCAGCATCTTCTTCTCCTTGGCCTGCTCCTTGTACTCCATCCATAGGGACTTGACGATGCGTTTCATAGCTGAAAATGCATAGTGTATTTGCATGAAGTGGCAAGACATCCAAGGATTTATCAAAGTCACATGAGGAGAGGAGCGAATTCACCTTAGCTTGGAGGAGCTTGGTTCGGGCACGAGTCATGGGTCCGCTTGGGGGACTTGGTGGTGTAGATGTAGGAGCGTTGGTAGGACGGGCTTCATCACTAGATACAATCAATGGGTGAATATACAAAGTGTTATGAGGTTGTACTCGTGGATGATGTAGTCGTACACTTGCCGATCTCAAGATCGTGATGAAGTCCAACGAGTCCAGCAGGTCCAGCACCAGCAAGTCCAGCACCGAAAAGCAGCGGTGCATCCATGATTGCACACATGTCAGGTACTCCAAGAACCTCCACGTCCTCGCTCCATCAATGCAGCAGAAGCAGCAAATCCTTCTAGAAAAAAGCCACCGGGAACATGTATCTCGCTAATCCGAGACCATGGGGAATTTCTAGAGGGGGAAGAGAACCTTGGCGAGGAGGTGGTTCCATTAGAGGAGGAGAGGGGGGCCTTTTATAGGGAGAGGGGGGCATCCCCCTCCCATGGGTGGTAGCCATGGAGGTGCCCCCACCTCTTCCTTCATTCATGTGGGTGAATGCTCCACTCACATAAACATGCCTCCACTCAGACTCCCACTCACATGCATTAATTTAACTCTCATTAAATTAATGTAACTCTCATTAAATAAAAATATTTTATTTATTTTATTTAGAATTTTGTTTATTACTTTTATTAACAAACATTCACATAAAATCCCCTGCAATATTTTAATATCACATGCAGAACCAGTTTCTGCAATTTCACCCGAAACCATTCTAGTTTCCATTGAAATGATTCTAGTTTTCATAATCTTTATCAGAAACACATTTCCTCCTAAATGGTGTCGGTATCCCTTTAGTGTGTCACCCTATGGTTCACAAATAATGCAGACATGATAGAGACCCCTCTCTGATCAATAATTAGCAGTGGGACTTGGAGATCCGTATTGACTACCACACATTCAACGATGACTCTAGTGATCGTGTGAACCTTTTAATGTCGTAACTAAATACCTTTTTCTCACGATATATTACATGTCCGAGATTCGATTATTGGTATCTCCATACCTAGTTTGATCTCGTTATCGACATGCACTATTTTCTCATTCCCGTGATATAACATTCTAGTGATCACATCACTTGCTTGCAAGCTATCTCAATGTTATATCACCGAGAGGTCCCAATGTATATCTATCCGTCATCAGGATGGACAAATCCCACTCTTGATCCATGAGCCTCTACATAACACCTTCGGGGTATCTGAAACCACATTTATTGTCACCTTGTTACGGTGTGACGTTTGATGTTATCAAGTTACTCTTCCAGTGTTAGTGATTGACATGATCTCATGGTCTAAGGACTAGAATTACTTCGTATGATGTTATAGCAATTTAAACACAATGACATTGATCGTATTGCTATGCTTTGGATGAATGTTCATCACATCATTCCACCAATGTTGTGACCTCGTTATTAACAACATTCAATATCCATGATCAGGAAACCTTGATCATATTGTTGATCAACGAGCTAGTTTATATGAGAGACATAACTAGGAACTCTTTATTTTCTTTATTAAACACACATGTATTAACGTTTCCAATTAATACAATTATAGCATGCAAAATAAACATTTATCATAAACAAGGAATAAGATAATAAACACTTTATTATTGTCTCTCGGGCATATTCCCTTCACAATTGATCCAAAATCTTTGACAAAATGACTATAAAAACCCGCGAGGCCAAGAAAACTCCTCACTTGTGTAACCGCCTTGGGGTGCGGCCAATTCTCAATTGCTTCAATCTTGGATGGATCCATTTCAATACCTTGTGATGTAATAACATAGCCAAGAAACGCAACTCGATCGGTGCAAAAGGTGCACTTCTCAATATTACCAAACAAACATGCATCGGGTAAAGCATTGAAAACAGCACATAGATGTTCCAAGTGATCGTCTAAGGATTTTCTATAAATCAGAATATCATCAAAGTAGACTACCACAAAACATCCAAAGAAAGCACGTAAAACTTCGTTCATTAATCTCATGAATGTGCTGGGTGCATTAGTTAAACCAAACGACATTACTAACCACCACTACTAGGAAACAACTCATCAGTGGCGCACCCTTTTTCACTATCCGTGGCACATTTCCTAGTCGCCACTGATACCTCGCCACTGATAACTATCTTCTGTGGCGCATTTCAAAATGCACCACAGAAGTCTCAAACTTCAGTGGCGCATATGGCCAATATGCGCCATAGAAGTTTTTTTCCAAAATTCAAAAAAAAGGCGGGCTATATCTCAAACTTCTGTGGCACATATGGCCAATATGCGCCAAAGAAGTTTTTTTCAAATTTCAAAAAAAAACCGGGCTAGATCTAGATCTGGCCGGAGTTGGTGGTGGTGGTGGTGGTGGTGGCGGCTGGTGGTGGTGGTGGCTGGAGGAGGGCTAGGAGGAGGTTGCCAGAGTTTGTGGTGGTGGAGGAGGAGGAGGTTGCCGGAGTTGGTGGTGGAGAAGGAGGAGGTTGCCGGAGTTGGTGGTGGTGGAGGAGGAGGTCGCCGGAGTTGGTGGTGGAAGAGGAGGAGAAGGAGGTCGCCGAAGTGGTGGTGGAGGAGGAGGAGGAGGTTGCCGGAGTTGGTGGTGGAGGAGGAGGTCACCGAGGTCACCGGAGTTGGTGGTGGAGGAGGAGGAGGAGGAGGTGGTGGTCGCCGGAGTTGGTTGCCGGGGTTGGTGGTGGTGGTGGAGGAGGAGGAGGAGAAGTAGGGAGGGGAGAAGTGTGGAGGGGAGGGGAGAAGAAGTGGGGAGGGGGAGAAAAAGGAAAATGGGAGGGAGAAAGGCGCCGGCGGGATTGAAATTTCGAATCCCGCCCAAGACTT
The DNA here is from genome assembly GCA_916181665.1 of Avena sativa. Classification (NCBI taxonomy): domain Eukaryota; kingdom Viridiplantae; phylum Streptophyta; class Magnoliopsida; order Poales; family Poaceae; genus Avena; species Avena sativa. Next base: position 329,716,519 of record OV702289.1, read on the forward strand.
CTGTGGCGCATATGGGGGAAATGCGCCACATAAGTTTCTCCCTCATTTTTTAGTAAAAAATCTTCTACCCTAAATAACCTTTTACTCTTTTCGAATTTGGGGATTCTGTAAAATTCAGAACGACCATAGGTGGTTGAATTCGAGTAGGAAATTTCGAGACGATTATTTTGATAGGTTAAAGATTTTTTCCCGACATCGTATGCAAAAGTTATAGCCATTTTACCGTGCCATGACCTATTTTTGCAAAATACATCAAAATTCATGTTTTTCAATTTTGTCTAGATCTATACCCTAAATTCTAACTACAACTCAAAGGAATTATTTTTGTTTATTTTTTACAAAACTGAAAAGGCGATCCAAGGGGGGGATCTATTTTTGCTTGTTCTGTGGCGCATACACCTATATGTGGCACAAAAACATCACTTTCTGTGGCGCATATGGACATATGCACCACAGAAGTTTATCCCCCCTTTTTTTGGTGCTTGGTCCCATCAACCTTCTGTGGTGCATACGTCTATATGTGTCACAGAATCATCACTTTCTATGGCACACAAAAAAATATGCGCCACAGAAATGTGGACTTCTGTGGCGCATATTGGTTTCGTGCGCCACTGAAGTGCCAAACTTCTGTGGCGCATTTTTTCTAGTGCGCCACTGATATATATCTGTGGCGCATGGTTTTACATATGCGCCACTAAATATCTTGTCTATCTATAAGCTGGTTCCTAGTAGTGCACTCATATAAACCAAACTTAGTTTGAAATGTTGTTTTCCATTTATCTCCCAATTTCATATGAATCTGGTGGTAACGACTACGCAAATTTACTTTAGAAAATAGGGTAGAGCCACTCAATTCATCAAGCATATCATCTAAACATGAAATAGGATGACGGTAATGAATAGTAATATTATTGATAGCTCTACAATCAATACACATGTGCGAAGAACCATCTTTCTTAGGTACCAAAATAATAGGAACAACACATGGGCTAAGGGACACATGAATGTGATCTTTGTCAAGTAGTTCCTGAATTTGGCATTGTATCTCCTTTTTCTCCTCAGGATTGGTTCCATATGGCGCACGGTTGGGCAACGTGGCACCAAGAATTAAATAAATTTGATGCTCAATTCCTCTAATAGGAGGTAGTCCAGGTGGCATCTCAGCTAGAAAAACGTCCTCATATTCCTGCAAAAGTTTAGCAACAGTAGGTGGCAAAGAAGGAGGTATATCCTCAAATCAAAATAATCCTCTTTGCAGACAATTGCATAACATTGAGTATTGTTCAGATCTAGTTCAACAATATCAATTTTATTTGCAAGCATACATGGACCCTTCAAACGAATTTCAGTAGCATGTTTAGACTCAGATTTAGTGGTCTTCGGTGGTACAAAATCTTCAGCACTAATCCGATTGTCAGTTTTGTGTTTCTCCTTAGTTTTAGATCTACTAGCTCTAGCAAGATCATCTTTCAAAATTTGTCTAGGATTCATAGGTTTGAGACCAATTTTCTTCCCATCATGCATAACAGAACAGTGATTAGTTTTACCATTATGAACAGATTCTCTATCAAATTACCAAGGTCTACCAAGTAATAAAGAACAAGCTTGCATGGGCACAACATCACAATCAACAAAATCAGAATATGTACCAATAGTAAAATGCACGTGTACCATTCTTGTTACCTTGATCTTATGAGAACTCTCAAACAATTGAATATAATATGAATGTGTGCGTTGTCTTGTTGGGAGAGTAAGCTTATCTACATGTCAACACTAGCCAGATTATTACAACTCCCTCCATCAATAATGATTCGTATAGCTCTTTCCTTTACAACGCCTCTTGTTTGGAACAGGTTGTGGCATTGATCATGCTCAACTTTGCTCAATTACACACTTAACACATGTTGTGCAACTAAGCTATTGTATTGATCAACAGTTTTAGCTCCCATTATGTCCGTCTCTTCTTCAGAATCAGAATTAACCACATCACATGTAGCAATAAGAGCTAATGTATCTTCATCAAAATCACTTGCTGAATCATATTCACCATCATCACGCACCATCATAACATGCTGTCTTGTGCACATCCCCTCAATATGACCATATCCCCAGCATTTGTGGCATTGGATATCCATCGTCTTGCTTGTGGAGGCCACAAAAGAAGAACTACAAGCAGGGCCATTGGATGAAGGCGGTGGAGCAGCCAAGGCGTTCTTGATGAAGGTGTGGTGGCATTGGATGTAGTAGGTGCTAGTGGTGTACCATGCAAAGAAGGAGCTGATTGCCGGGACGCCCACAACAATGTGTGACCTGCAAAATTGTTAGACCTTCTCCATGGTGGTTGACGATCCTGCACTTCACGTTCAACTTTGCAAGCAAGATGAAACAAACGATTACTAGTACGATATTCCTTGTAGTCTAAGATGTTTTGTATCTCCTTATTTAAACCAATAAAGGAACGAGCCATCATTTGTTCCGTATTTTCAACAATACTGGCACGAACCATCCCAATTTGTAATTCCTGATAATATTCTTCTATAGAATTTTTACCTTGTTCTAAACGAGTCATTTTATTTATCAAATCGCGTTGATAAGTTGGTGGTACAAAACGAACTCGCATAGCAGTTTTTAAAGCAGTCCAAGTATTAGGAATATTAGCATGATTGACGCGACAATATCTAGACCACCAAAGTTAAGCAAAATCTGTAAACTCACAAGTAGCAGCACTGACATGCATATTCTCATGATATCTTAAACATGAAAAATATTGATCTACTTCCAATTCCCATGTAATATATGCATCACGATTATATCTACCCTCAGAAGGCAGAATATTTAGCTTAAGCTTAGAAACATGATCATCATTATGTACCGGTGGTCAAGCGTTGCGATAGTAATGCTGAGGACGGCTAACAGGTTGTTCCACGTACTCATCAAACTCATCCTCATCTTCATACTCGTTCTCACCATCCTCTTCAGATCCCACAAAAGCGTCAGCCATGGTAGCAGCAGCAGCTTTGGCAGTTGGTGCAGCAGCTTCAGGGGTTGGAGCCTGAGGTGGTGCAGCTGTAGCAGGAGAAGACGAACCCGTAGTATGGTTTCCCCCGATTGGCACTCGACGCGCAAGTCCTAGATGGTCAGGTAGACGATGCTAAGGACATGGTGCAACCACAGGTGCAGGTGCAGGTAACCTGGTGAGGATCTCTTGAAACTTGGTGTCGAGCTTCTCATTGAAGGATTTCTCTAGTCCTTCTATCTTGTCAATGGTTTTGTTGAGCATGAGGTCAAAATTCTTTAGTATTTAATCAACACCTTGCGCACGTCCTACCAAAAGCTTGGTGAAGTTAGCACGCATCTCTTCATTGGTCATGTTCGCTGGTTCAAGAGGTATATCTACCATGGTTAGTATTGAAAAGCATAGGTGTATATGCCTACAAGTACGGAAATATGGTGGAAACACGCGTAATCCGTCAAGCAATATACAAAGATCTTACAAGTTCTTACCAAATAGGAGGAAAAGGTGTTGTGTAACCGCAAAGATCAATGGTTCTAGAGATTGAACCGAGCGATTACTAGGGATCGACACAATGCATGTGGAGAATTCTGTGGAGATCTGGGAAGGCTTAGCAAAGGGGTTAGCAATTATCAAAACAACAATGCAAAGTTGAAAAGATGCTCAACGACGGTACCGTGCTGGTCCTATTCTAGAACATACTAGAGACATGAGCCTAGAGAACTAATGATGTCATGATACGGCACAACAAGAAACAGTATGATGATATAGCACCCTGAAAAGCGAACCGAGATGTCCAAAATCACTATGATGGCGAGTGACTAGAACTTGATCTACGGGGTCTAAAAACAGGATAGCCTCGAATTGTTTTGTCAAATTTTTCTACCATGCTCTAGAAAGCGCGTAGGCACCAAAAAAATGTTGCTATAATGGCCGATGGAGAAAAGTGATCCCCAAGGCCGAAAATTAGTGTAGCCAGAATTTTTTGGAGGCGATTCTAGACTCGCGGACGGACTTAAACTCACAGAATTAGATTAAAGCACAGAGTCAATATGGAAGGAAACAAAACTAACAAAGAAGTAACAACTATACTCGGACTCGTCCCACGGATGGAACTAATCGGATCTATCTCGCGGTAGGAAGGCGGTGGCGTAGTCTAGGGTTTATGGTGGCAGGGTATATGGCGGCGGAATATGGTGGTGGATGTATGGCTATGGTGATGAACGGCGATCGTGGCGGCGGTGACAAATGTGACCAGAACTCGAAACTCTAAGGGACGAGATACTAAGACCAGCAACTTGACGCGACGATACAAACACAAATTCTACAATGCAAAAGCTAAAAAGACAATGCAAGGCGAAGATTGGTGATGGGATAGATCTATGCTAGGAAAAACTGTAAAATCTCACTGAGCAACCTGAAATCTGATACCACTTGATAGGGCAAAGGTGTCCGATATTTTGATGAGATGGTGATAGTCGATTTGGGTAGAGTTTGGGCTTGAAGATCCGACTACACGTGTGAGAACGAGCGCCAATGCAATCGCTAGGCCAAACTCCTAGAGGTTACCGATCTTGCAGAAGCACAATCAGCCTGACCAGCAAGGGTCTTAATTCCTACCTGAAATTGAGAACAACTAAGAACAATATTGCAATCAGGATATTGCGGATAAATATGAAAGCTTTATTAAAATCGTGGGATCCTAAAGAGGTGCGAAGTAGAGGAGGTTTCTGCGACACTCAAGCCTTGGGGAAGTTGCAATGATGGCTAACTTTTAGTCTAAACTAAATCCGAGTCTAAAGTGACGGCTATTAGGGGTATTTAAGGAGGAAAAGGTGGGGTTTCGGCCAACCATAGGTATGGTGGACGAATCCAACCCTAAAAGGCATTTCCCCCTCAAATACAGACTCTAAAAAGTGGCTAATAATATTCCTGCAAAAATAACATGGGCCTGGCCCAAAATAAAGGCGACACAGCACCATATTATGCTATGGACAAATCTACGAAGTAATATTTTTGAATATTTCGTCTCATCCTTCAATCTTCATTATGGTGGCTTCAAAGTTCTGAAATCTCCACTTATGCCATCCTCTTCAATCCTCATACGCTTACTGCCATCTCCATGCATGATCATGCTCCAATGCTTGTCCCTCTCGTCCATGCTAGGTCCATCATTCCTAAGAGTAACAAAAACATCTTATTTAGGTAGCATCATATTCTCATGTATATGAGGAATAGTTCCAAGAAACGAAAGTACATGATATTTAAGTTGCTTGGCACGAGCTCGAGTGATGGGTCCTTGTATTTGAGTAGCTGTAGGTATATAACGGTTGTATCAATAGATGGGATGTTATTGAGGGATAACCTCGAGGATGGCCCGATCTTTCACGAATCCCTTGAAATCGAGGAGGAGGATGAGGGAGAAGAGGAAATCTGGGAACTCACGCACGAAGAACACGATGAACACACACACACTCAAAGACACGATACATACCTATAGGTCCCTCCGGCGGTGACCCGTCCGACGCAATCCCTAGGATCAGCGTCGGGCGGAGTACTCTCTCTCGAACCGGCACGACGAGTAGGGAGTCTTGGTGAGATCATGACGTCTTCGCAAGGGGCTCCGATGCCAAGGTCTTGTACAACGAGGGAGGCATGATGCAAACTCCAACGAGGTGGGGGATAATTGGTGATCCTTTCTCAAGGAGCATGAGACTAGAAACTAGGGAGATCCACAAGGGTGTCTTCTAATTTCAATTATCCAAGTCTTAGTAATACAAGGAGTGTGGGGGCTATATATAGGCTAGCCACCAAAAAAAGGGTAGTTTGGGCACAAAGGGGTAAAAACTGGACGAAATAGGAATATTCTCGGGCATCAAACCCTGGTAGACTTTGAGACTAGGCCGTTCTGGTGGTAAGTCCGGTCGCACCGGGCTGGATGCCAGAAATTCCGGTCCGCACCGGTTATTCCGGTCAGCCACCGGAATGGCTTATAGATGCGTGTTTCGGCGTGCACCAGTTGTTTCTGGTGTGCGCCAAAATTTCTGGTCCGGGGTCTGGTCCGCTCACTACAAGAAAAGTTGGCTTTTACAACGGATGATTTTCGTGGTTGAAGGCCCGTTTTTCGTGGCTAAAAAGTCTTCTACGACGGATGCCCTTCGTGATAAAAGCCCCGTCACAAAAGAATCTACCACGGTTTTTTTCCGGACCTTGGCGGATCGCTCCCTTCAGCCACGAAAATTTGTTCCATCATAGATCTGTTTGCCAGCCACATTGACTGCTGACGTCATGCAAACTGCCACATGACAGCCTCCGTTAGTGGCCAGTTACCGCCGTTAGCAGCCATAAAAACCGTGGCAGAAGACAGGCCCAACCAAGGCCTGATAAATTCTAACTGGGCCGGCCCATTAGGGGAGCCCAATAAGAAGATGGCATGTTACTGTTTTGTCCTGCACTGTTTGAAATGGGCCCAATGTTGCGGCCAGCAGCAGCCCGCGAACTTTCAGTCCCAATTATGTTTCGGCCTAAAGAAGGCCCATGATGGTCCAATACTTTGCGGCCCATTAGCATCCTGCGCCAAGTCGCTCCTATACATTTAAGGCCTGCGGGCGGTCCATCACTATTTATCGCAGCCCATCATGGGCGGCCTACTGACGGCCCTTGTTTGAGATGGCCTGTTACTATTTAGGCATGTTACTATCCTAGCCTTTCACTGTTCCGGGCTTTGCCTATTCAGGCCCACAAGCAGCCCTTTACTATTCTAGTCTGGTAAATGTGTCGGCCTGTTACTGCCCTCGCCTAGAAATTTCTCGGGCCGTTACTATTCTGGCTTGTCACTATTCTAGCCTTTCACTGTTGCGACCCTTTACTGTTGAGGCCGGATACTATTTTGGCCTATTACTATTCTGGGATTTCACGGTTTCTTGCCTATTACAGCGATGGGCTGTTTCTCTTACGGCCTGCTACTATTAAGGCATGTTATGGTTATGTCCTGTTACAGTTATGACCTGTTACTCTTATGACATGTTACCGTTATGGCTTGTTACTGTTACGTCTAGTTACAACTTGTAGGTCGGCCAATTATGTTTACGGCCTTTTACAATTTCGGCCTTTTCTGAAGCCCATGCCAATATCATAAAACGTTTATATAATCCAGCATTTTTTACTGTTCATCGTCGGCCGAATACACGACGGGCCGATAACAAAGCACGGTACTATTCCCTAATCGATCTGTCTGGCGTAGTTACCATAACGACTACCGCACATGTGGACAGCGTCAACTAAAGCATACATGGTCTACGCGAGTTATCTAGATATTACATCAGCGGCAAACTTCTTAAAATTATTACATATTATCAAATCAAGGGAAAGAAAAATCGGCATTTCAGTTGACAATCAAGTTGATAGCAGAGTCCTCAATTGATCACCTGCATCTTCCTTTGAGTGTGACAGCTACATTGGAGGAGACATGATCTGGCAGCCCCCTCTTTGTTGTCAATAGCAATAATTGCACCCTGAAACTAAGTAATAACAAGTTAATACATTAGACAAGACAAACTACTCATTTGATTGATATGACAGGACCTATGATCTAGAGTTTACAATTTGTCAATGGTTCAATTATTGACCAACACGTCAAACAAACAGGACAAGCAAGCATGCATTAAACAAGTGTGCCTACCGTGAAACGAGCAATCAAAAATCTGTGTGTGTGGCTTAGAATTTTAGCAAAAATAAACTAGCCAGGTCATTTCAACAAATATATATGGAAGCAGTTCTATACCCTAAAATGCAAGAGACGTCGGGTGACTCAAAATTTGTGCTGAGGCACAAAATGGCATGCAGCTACTGTCATATCAAAGAATGAACCAGATAGAAATTATAACTGCATCATACGAGAACTTGTAGATCAGGAATGCAAACCACGAATGAACTATATATTGTAGAGGATAGTTATGTCGTGACTTAGGACGAACCAGACCCAAAACTAGATGCAACATATAATGGCGTCGCTCGTAAACCCGTAGAGCAGGATAAACAAGCATTAGACAAGTGTGCCTAGAATTAAATGAGCAATCAAACAAAGTGTTTCTTAGAATTTCAGCAAATATAAACAAGAGAGGTCATTTCGGTAAATATATATGGAAGCAGTGGCATCTCCTTGAACGCATAGTCATTGGGTGACTCAGAATTTGCGGTGAGCTACACAATGGCATGTAGTTACTGTCATAGCTAAGAATCAACCAGATAGAAATTATAATGGCATCATAAGAGAACGTCTATAGCAGGAATGCAAACCACGAGTGAAATACATAGTAGAGGACAGTTATGTTGTTGTCAGGACGAACTAGCACCAGACAAGGAATTAATGGCATCCCTTGTGAACCTGTATAATAGGCTATGCAAACCAACATGTTCATTGTTCCATTTTGAGCTATATGCAAGAAAAAGGAAATAGTTAGTGATGCAGCTTTTGAAGAAGAAGATGGCAACAACAAAATTATAATCGAATTAGTACGAAGAGTTTAAACGGCTACTACAGGATAGCAGAACAATGCCAAGGAGGAAATAATAGCAGGAAATGATCTTAGGACGAACCAGATAGATTCAGCAACTGTAGAGCAGGGAATCCACATTAATATTTTCCGCTGACTTCAGATTTTGCAAGAATTACACGGTAGCAGGCAATTACTGTTGTATGGAGTAGCTAAGAACACGTGTATGACAAAATAACAGACATGTCCATGACTTCAAATTTGTAGAGCAGCGCATGTAAACCAACATGTCTAATGACCTTGTATGTACTAGCACGAAGAGCATGCATGCCCACTGACTTGTATGTATGAGCACGATGACAAAAATGCAGTTCACTGCGATAGGCTTGAACCTGCTATACTGCTGACAAAATATAAACGGGTTGCAGATTTGGTTAACCTTGGTCGAAGAGGCATCTAAGCATCGTCGGTACCGTGCGAGTGATGTCCAGGTCACCGAGGGAGTTGCGGTTGCGGTGGCTATTGGCGTCAGGGAAGCAGATCTTGGGCGGTCGATGCCGTCTTGAGTGCGGTGGACGAGAGTGTCGCTGAGGCAGATCTAGTGAAGTGAACGGCAACGACTGAGCAGCTGGTCTAGAGCGGTGGACATGGAACTCCCTGAACTAGATCACGTCCGGTGTACACCGGTGAAGCGGATCCGGTATGGTTGGGTAGCTTTTGGCAGCCGAGAAGTAGAGCTTCGGCGTTCGATGACGCCATCAGCATGGTGAATGAGACCACAGCTCTGGTGCAGTGGCAGAGAGACCTAGTGAACCAGATCTGGTGGGTGAGCATCGGTGAAGCGGCTCCGTGTCGGTGCATGAGACCGCCGCTCAAGCGGGTCCGGCCACCGTGGAATTGCCGTCGGCCGGTGCGCATCGTGGTCATGGAGGTGAGGGCGTGGGAGAGAGGGGGCTGGGATTTTTGGAAGGACCAGCAGGAAAATCTAGGAAAATCCGGACTAAGGAGGTGAACAAAAACATAAATTACGATCGTGCCCCAAGCTACCAACTTTAGCTTGCCCATAGGGTGTCAGAACAATGGGTAGAATCGGAATTTTGAAGTCAAAAGTTTTTAAAACTGAGGGGCGGGAAATGCTTCAAGATCCGTGTGTGATATTGCCTCTTGATTGAGATATTGAATTTGGCAACCATCCATCTAATAATAATATAAAAATGGTACTGCCCCAGTGGGATATTTTTCCTCAAAGTTTTTGAAACTGAGGGGCGGGAAATGCTTCAAAGTCAGTGTATGTTTTAGCCGCTCGATTGAGATTTTGAATTTGACAAGCGCCCATCTAATAATAATAAAAAAATGGTATAACCCTAGTGGGAGATTTTGCCTCAAAGTTTTTGAAACAGAGAGTCGGGAAATGCTTCAAAGTCGGTGTATGGTTTTGCTGCTCGGTTGAGATTTTGAATTTCACAAGCACCCATCTAATGATAATAATAATATAAAAATGGTACTCCCTAGGTGGGAGATTTTGGCTCAAAGTTTTTGAAACGGTTAGGCAGGAAATGCTTCGAAGTTGGTGTGTGTGATTTTGCCGCTCAATTGAGATTTTAAATTTTGCTAGCGTCCATGTACTACTAATAGTAGCAGTAAAAAAGGTGATAGAACATACGGCTATATGGTCAGGAATTCATGGCCGAGAGTCACATCAACTGATCATCCATATAACCACACTTGAGGTACTCCCTATGTTCGGTATTACTAGGCCGGAGTAGTACTAGTTCGGAGAATTAACTTCACCTACTCGCTTTATAACTAGTTATTGCATGCAATAGTAATCCTAAAATCCAGCCAATACACGTGGCCACCGCATCTAATTGAAAACATGCAAGCCAATGGATGCACTCCTGTTTTAACAACATGATCGGCCAGGAGCATTACATGACGTGGTGTTTCATATTTTAAAACCAACTAGAATAGTAATTGAGCAAAACTAGGAGCATTAATTGGTCCTCCAGCCTAGCAATTGAGGCTGTAAAATAATTAAGAGGTGTATACACCTTTAGTCCCACATCTTGCACCGCGAGAGCGTTTTAGTCCCACATATTGAAAAATGAGCAATACTAGTCCCTCAACTTATATCTCGAGAGCATTTTAGTCCAATTTAATGGAATTTCAGTGCATTTGACTTAATTTGTCCACAAATGTCCGGTAGATGCCCACGACTACTCATGTGAGACGAGGAGTACTTGAGAGGACGTAATTATGCCAAACGAGGAGTACTTGGGGGGAAGTAATTATTTATACAATAAAAAAGCACATACGAACGCAAAAAATGCTCACGTATATGTTGGCACGGTCCATAATATCAATTGTATAGCTTTGTCATTAACCTAGTAGCTAGCTGCAATGTCTAAACTAAACTTGAGTTTTTTCTTATTCGCAAAACTGAAAAGGGATAAAGTTGAGTTGTTATTGTACCCCAGAACACATATTTTTGAATATCCAAAATAAAGAACACATCAGCCAGAGCGCTCTTCAGTTAATCACTTCTGCGTGCATGTTGTAGTGGGAAGGTTGATTTCTTTAGTAGCGCAGGTAATCAGTTCGATACCCTACAATGCATTGGTAGTTTTTCTTATTTGTTTTCTTATTCAGATCCTCCTTTCAAGTCGTATCAATGTCACAACTGGCAGGCAGAAAATACACAGGGGTCATTTTGCAAAAATTATGATGCCACATGTCACTTCCAAAATTAGTTACAATGAATTCGGACAAAATCACAGAAATTTGATTGAATTGGACTAAAATGTTCCCGGTTACAAGTTGTGGGGCTAGTATTGCTCACTTTGCAAGATGTGGGACTAAAATGCTCCCGCAATGCAAGTTGTGGAACTAAAAATGTATATACCTAAATAATTAACGATCGTACTATTGAGAGAACATGAGGTTTTTAGCTCAACGGAGCATACACCCCATCAGGCCACATGGTGAGCATCCAAGGGCACAACCAAAAAGCGAAATTAAAAAATGGAAAATGCCATGCAAAAAATGGAATATGCCCTGCGTTTGCGTGTCCCCTGAGGGACCAGGGAGCGTAGGTTTTCTTCTTAGATTTTGGGGTAATTAAATACAATGAGGTTTTGATACTACTATTAATACTAGTATCATCCTACACCTACACACTCATGTGCTCCTAGGAGTCGTAAGCTGGTGTGTGCATGACCGTTGTACCGTAATTAGTTCGCGTGCGCATGTGTGTGCCCGTGCCAGTTTGATGAAACGTGCTTGCGGTTGCTGTGTGCATGCCGTCGTCTCGTTTACACATGATTCACTTGGATTTCCCAGGCCTTTGTTTAAATGTGTGTCTCTGGAACCGCTTCCTGTGCCAGTCGGTGGGACCGAGACCACACGAATGCCATCATCCATGGCCAGCAAGAAGCAAGAGGACTCGCCATGGACTGGTCTCCCTAAGGTACTCGTCTAGAATATAGGTGACATCTTCCTTTCGACGGACGACTTCGACTACTATGCCGCCTTTAGGGAAGTCTGCAGCGCCTGGCGCGGCTTCACGGAGGAGCACTTTATGCTAGCCAACTAGATTGTTCCAGAGCACCAGTTTTTGGAGGAGTATCGGGTAGAACACGCCGCCATCACGTTGCTGAACATGAGAACTGGCTGCCACCTTGAGAAGAAGATTAGCCGGGTTATTCGCAAGTGCTTTCTTTATATTCATCTGTATATATGCAATCCATTTTTTGCATTCACATCCTATACTATCTGTTTTTCAAGTTCTGTTTCTTCGTCCACTTGTTGCCTAGGGTTTTGCTCCATGGTTTACCTTGATTGAATTTCAGTCTATTTACCTTGACTGAATCTCTGTTTCTCCTCCCTCTATCTCTGGAAGGTACTTTTATGTCGGTAGCACAACCGGTGGCCTCCTTGTGCTTGGACAGAGGGTGCAGCTGTACAAGACCCGGTTGTACAATACCTTCTCGGGCGCTATCAAGCGCCTGAGGGCGGAGATACCGACCGAGCAGGTGGCTTCTGTCACTGTGATGGTGTTCCCGTCGTTGATGGTGTTTACATCAAACCATCAGAACACCACCATTTGGTGGGCGGATGAGAGCACGGAGGAAGGGAGTCGCCCCATCTTTCGTGAAGGGTGGTACTCGCCGTATGACTTCACGAAACTCCGGAGCATGACTTCTTACGCCGGTGATGTTTTTGTCGTAGACAAATACGTGTCTATCCTCTCGACTATGTGTGATGCTTCTCATGGAGATGTGCAGCTGCAACGCTCCTCACAAACCCTGGAGATGCATCCCATCATTGCAGGCCCTATTCCGGGCTGCCAGTTCCTAGAGAATCATTTTTACCTCGTCGAGTCCAACAGGGAGTTGCTGTTCGTTGTGAGTGGACCGGTCTATGGCGGCAGGCTGGTTGTTTACCGGGTTGATACCCAGAACCGTGTCCTTCAGCCAGTCAGAGGCTTTAGAAGTCGTGCTCTCTTCGTTGCTGACAATCGGTGCATCTGCGTCGACAGCGCCAGGGTACCCACGGTGCAGGTCGACAACATATACTATGCGGACCTATCCGAGATTAGATCTTACAACTTTGAGGATCTTGCGTGGGAAGAGGATCCAAGCGTTGTATATGGGTACGGAGTAGGAGGATTATGGATCAATGACCGTCCTTTCGAACTCGATCGATTGCTGGCGGAGTATTGCAGAATCGTCGAGCATTCTGAGCTGCAGATGGTGCTACCATATGGCGAGGATGGTACCACCCACTACGATTACTATGACGACTATCCATCAGATTGATGGATTGTGTGGGTCTGCTCCTGATGTATTCTCTTCAGCTCAGCTCTTTATGTGTTCACTTTGTTGATTGAACGACTATGAATTTTGCAAGTTCTATGGTGCCTGTGTAATACAATGGACGTTCTCCGTGTTCCGTTAGATCGTGTGTTGTACCTCTTACAATTTCACTGTTTTTTCATATGTGTGTGTAGTAATTCTGATAGATGCTCAGTTTGTAACAATCCTCAAACAACTTACAACTTAAAATCATAGTAGATTATTACAATCCTCAGTAAACTTGATAGTAATAAAATGAAGCATAAAAGTTGCATCAGGGTTCAGACAACTAAAAAACACCATAACTGGTGTGACATAAAAGGTCTGTATGGAGCTTTCATCCCGAGACATGTAACAATTGGCTTCCCATGAGAGCTGCAGATGAGATTATTAAGTATGTTCCGCGTTAAAGCTTGACTTTTTTCAATTCATATAAGTCTTTGCGTGCTGTGGTGATTACTGAATCTGTTTTGTTGGCTTCTTGCTCAACAATATCACGGGCATCTTGGAGGGCATCCTCAAATAATCTTTCGGCTGAAAAACGAGGATCAGTCGAAGCGGTGTGCCATGAGCAATAGGTATTTTCACTGCTGTTGTGTGAAACAAAATCTAAACTTGGAGAAGCGGGTCTTTGTTCGACATTCAGAGGGTCATTCGCATCCTGAAACAAACACAAAACAAGTTATAACAGCATTACCATGCAATCACACCACCATGAATTTTAAATGTGTCAATGCGGTAATATATAAGGAAGGAAGCAATTAACAGTGGTGGCTCATACATCTATTTCTTCTTGAATAAGTGGACCAGCTGGCGCCATGGAGTGATGCGAGCATGTGCTTCTCTATGAAATGACTACTCTACTTGAAGATGGCTGAGACCAAGACAAAACAAGTTACTTAAACAACAGACTTTGGAAACAAACTACAAGTTCATTTTGAATAACAATGCAAGTAATCAACCAAAGTACCTGATGCAGACTTCTCAAACTAGAATGTGCAGAACATGGATAAAACGAATATTAAAACTAAGCCATTATGTTTCTCATATATAAACTAGCCAGGAACTACACAATGAAATCTGCCACTGATATAATCATAGACAAAATAGAGTAACTCAGCCCATAAAAACACATCAATTGTGAGCCTCAAATATGCTAGCCAGATAATTTCAGACAAACAATGAATCAAGCTATCATACATTGAATTATTCATGAATGGCTAGATAATTTCAACACTTCGGCGGCCTGAGAACAACAAACTGAACCATCAAGTGCCTCGTATTAAAATAGCCAGTTCATTTAGCTATGATACATAGTAGATACAAGAGTGAGATGAACTGCATAGAGTTCCTTATGATACATGTGTGGATAGTATCGCTAGTGTGGCCTTGTTCTTATTATCAGACAACTCAGATGAAATACACTCGACCTCTCCATATCTAGGAAATTGAACTAAGCACATGGAACAAAAGCAGACCATAGTGGGGCTAAAATGTTTGGCGCTAATTTTTGGCAAAAATAATTTGAAAACAAGAAAGACAAATGGTAAATTTAAGCAAACAAAAAATGTGGCAAGGACCAAACTTCGGGTGGGGGGCCTTACGGTAGGTGTTACATGAGATCTACGGCGGCTCGTGTGGACTGTACTCCATTGTTGCTCCTCTGCATAAAGGGAAGGCCAACTATAAATACAAACAGGTTCCAACATGATATACATTGGAATGAAGTGAAACAAAAGTGATGGGGTGTTACAAGATTATAGGAGCCATTCACTCTATGATATTGTGTGCAAACTGAGGCTGCTTCTTGCATGATAACAGCAAACAGTTTGAGCCACATGTTAAGAGGGATCAAATCAATAGTACATAATGGTTAAATAGTATGGCGTGTGTAAACGTGTAATATAGGATAGCACGATGGAAATACTATAGTTCGTAAATCGGAGAATGAGAGACATATTACATAATCATATCTCATGTGGACAGGTACATCAGAGAATGTAAACAAATATGTTAAGTGACTAATAATTCACAAAGAAATAGTACAGTACATAAAAACAGTTCAATGCGTGGAGTTTAAGAGTAACCACAACAGGTTAATTCAGTACTCCCACCATTTCAAAATATAAGATGTTTTAGCTTTGTGAAAAGAGTGCATCTAGACCTCTTTTAGTGTGTAGGTTCATCTAGGTCTGGAGTGAACATACACACTAAAATGAGTTTGGATACACTTCTTTCACAAAGCTAAAGCATCTTATATTTTGGAACAGAGGGAGTACATAACAGGTGTATATCAAGTAAAGGACTTGTTAGTTAGGAAATTTAGCACAAAAATAGTACATTGCCAACAAACAAATCACGCAAGGAGATCTGGTTTTACCTCGGTCGGGGAGGTGTCTAGGCGTCCTCTGCATTCTCACGGGTCACATCGAGGTTGCCGAAGGTGCTACGGTCGTAGTGGGTGTTGACGACGAGGAAGAAGATCTTGGGTGGGCGAGGATACTAGCCCAACCCTTGCTTTGGTTGAGAGGAAAGAAGCACATGCGAAGGGCTTGGTGGCACCCCATATGCTCACCGGTGAGCGGTATCCTCCGAGCCTGATTGAGTTCGTCATGAACTGGAACAAGGCGGAGTTCGTCCACAACGACGATCTCCCGGAAAAGTTCGGCCCCGCAGAATTTTCCACCCAAATGAACACAGCCGCCAAGGCAATTAACCTCGCGGGGCGGATGATGGAGGTATGTCGCTTCTCCTTTACATGTTGTAGGTAATAACCATTAGTCCCCGAGCCTCCGGGGGAGTAACTTGTTATTCGGTCGGATGCTCATTAGAAAATTAACGTAGCTCCATGTGAACTTTGAATATGCACACACCTAGAGCCGGGTTAAGTTCCACTTGGCCCGGATCTTGTACACTTCGAATATGCACACACCTAGAGCCGGGTTAAGTTCCACTTGGCCCGGATCTTGTACACTTCGAATATGCACACACCTAGAGCCGGGTTAGGTTCCACTTGGCCCGGATCTTGTACACTTCGAATATGCACACACCTAGAGCCGGGTTAAGTTCCACTTGGCCCAGATCTTGTAAACCAAGCTAATTTATGCTTTTGTACATTTTTCAGGTGACCACCAATCGCCGGAGTGCTGAATTCCAACGCCTGCTCGATACCCACAAGATGCTACGCGCAAAGCATGTTGCACTTATCGCGGAACATGAAAAAAGGGGTAAGTTTCTCCCTTGGCGCTTTTCTGTTTCTCTTCATCTTCTTCTGCTGAACTAATCTCCTCATTCGGTTTCTACAGTTGGGGTGGAGGCTGAGAGCAAGATCATGCGGAAGAACTTGGAGGAAATCAAGGGTATGTCCTTTTTGTCCGACCTTGTAGTGTTTTCCATTTCCTTTTCTCCTTGGCTCGGTAAGAATTCATTCCTTGGCTCTACCGGGTCAACATACTATTTCAGCATCGCTTGAGGATAGTGTGCCCGTGCCTGATATGATGCTGCATTTTCTCGAACAAGCAGGGCAGCATCAAGCCGAGCTGAAGAAAAAAGATGATGAGCTCGCTCTCCTCCGGACCAAGGACAATGAGATTGCTAGGCTCAAGGCTGAGATGGAGAAGATGAAGGCCCAGCACCAAACCGAGCTCAAAAAGGTTGGCCAGAACTTCACAGAAGAGCGCGAGCGCCTTACTCTACAGATCTCCAAGGACCAGGACCTACTCAAAGAATCCGACATCCAGCTTGGATCGGCAAACGCTGAGCTTGAGCAACTTCGCAAGAGACGCGATGACTGCATCAAGGAGTTGACCCAGATTCACAGCCACATTTCACGTAAGTTCCTTTCCCTTATCCGACATAATTCTCCGGGTTACTTCATATGTCTTTTCTTCAGCTTCTTCCTATGCCTTGTTTCCATGCCACTTTCCAGAGGGTACTCCTATTGCGAGCACTGCTGTTGCCAATTTCCGCCGAGAGAGGGGTACTCCCGTCGCTCTTGACGGTGAGAGCATTCCCTTAGACATGGAGGACCTATTGGTCAGCCTATCATCTCACGTGGAAATCATTAAGAACTACGGCAAGGATCTCCTCGATGTTTTAGTCCGAGTTTTCAACACGTTCTGGTCCAGTGAGAGCGCTCCGAAGAGAATCACACTTCTTGCTGAAAAGCTGTCAGATATCGAGACCCAGCTCGACCTCTAGAGGGAGTCCGCTGGGCGTGCCACAGCTGATACTATCCTTCACCACATACTCACATGGTATGAGAAGATCGACCTCAGCCTCCTTACACGCCGGTGCACCGGATCCAGATGGACTGATGACCCGGAGTGGGTAGCTCGGCGTCAGGCTTGCGCCTATAGCCTCAACGAATATTCTCCTATCCATGAATGGGTTGAAGGACCGAGCTTCCTGGAATCCGCTGGGGACGAGAATGTTGAGAACGCTGGAGACGAGTCGGATGAAGACGAAGAAGGCGATGCCTCAGATATTGAAGACAGCGAAGACGATGTCAAACTTCCTCCTCCTGCTGCTCCTTAGGTCAAAAAACTTGAAAATTTATCAGATCCCCGGTATGCCGGGTGCAACTGTATGTTGTGTATATGTGATATTTTGCTAGTAAGTTCTTATGCCTGGTTAACTTGAGCGTAGTCCCCGAGTTTCTTTTTCTTGTTCGTCCAATCTTTTGGCTCGGATCGTGTCTACCTTGATTCGGTTTTATGACTTACGAATCCGAGCTTCAAAAATCGTATTAACAATACTAAGAAACTTTCTGACTTAGCTAAAAAAAATAAAGCCGCATAATAACTTGAAAATAAATACAGGGTTAGTCCAAAAAACAAACGTTAGCTCGAATAAATTCGTTTCCTTAGTCACTTTTCATGTGCTACGCAATTCCAAACTTGTTCTCTTGCTTGCCATGAAGCCAATTCTTGTTGGACAGCAGCAAGTCGAAGAGTTGGGTTTTTGGTACTCACACATTACTAATCCGGGTTAAGTAGAACAACTTATTCCAGCTAACGCACAAGAGACAATAACAATAATTATTAAGGCAGTCCCCGAGTTACTGCTCGAGGCGCTACTATTTCATTGATAAGCTCATTGCCGACATACATACTGACATATGAGACGACTCGGATACATACACTTCTTAGCTAAGTGTAGAAAGGACGAAGTAGTGCTACATTCCACGGTCACTTAGATTCCACTCCGGACCTATCCGCCTTGTTCTTTTCCTGTGGCTTTGCATCTATAAGATAGTAAGAATCATTGTGCAATGCTTTGCTCACAATGAATGGCCCTTCCCATGGGGGGATAATTTGTGCATGCCAGTAGTACGTTGTACTAACCGGAGCACCAGATCGCCTTCCCGAAAGACTCGGGGGCACACTTTCCGGCTATGGTAGCGTCGGAGATTTTGCTGATATATGGCGGATCTGGACAGTGCCAGTTCTCTCGCTTCTTCCAGCAGATCAACATCATTTTGCGGGGCTTCTGCACTTCGGCTTCTGTGTATTGGGTGACCCTAGGCGAATCGTGCTCTATGTCGGCTGGTAATACAGCTTCTGCCCCGTATACCAGAAAAAATGGCATATAGCCTGTTGATCGATTCGGAATTGTTCTTACACTCCACAGTACCGCTGGTAGTTCTTCTATCCAGCACCCCGCTGATCTTTGCAGCGCTCAATGAGCCGAGGTTTTATCCCGGATAATACTAATCCGTTGGATCTTTCCACTTGTCCGTTCGATGCGAGGTGAGCTACCGAGGCTACGTCGAGTCGGATCTTCTTGTCCCGGCAGAAGCGCGCAAATGCTCCTTCCACAAAATTTGTGCCATTGTCAGTTATGATACTGTGAGGATAACCGTATCTCAAGATAATGTCTTTGAGAAATGTTACAGCCGTAGCTCCATCACATTTTCTTATAGGCTTCACTTCAATCCATTTTGTAAACTTAACCACCATGAACAAAATGTGTGTCATGTTTCCCCTTGCTGGTTTGAACGGGCCAACCATATCCAAGCACCATATGGCAAATGGCCACGTAATTGGTATGGTCTTGAGTTCCGACATTGGCATATGTGTCTTAGTAGCATATCTCTAACAACCATTGCATTTTCTCACCAGATCTTCTGCTTGTTCTAAGGCACTTGGCCAGTAGAACCCATGCCGGAATGCTTTTGCCACCAAGGCTCTGGATGAAGCATGATGCCCGCATTCTCCTTGGTGTATATCTCGGAGGATGTCAAGCCCTTCTTCCGGGTCGACGCATCGCTGGAGGACATTGGTTACACTCCGTTTGTACAGCTCAGAATTGATAATTGTGTATGCTTTTGCTCTCCTCTGAGTTTGCCTGGCTAACACCTCCTCAGTGGGTAACGTTCCATTTTTCAGGAATTGGAATATAGGCAGTGCCCAAGCTGGTATTGCTCGTGCAGGGAACACGTCCTCATCAATTTCCATCTGATCTACCGGCATAACTTCAGCCAGATCACGTTGAGCAGTCCCCGGGTCCAGCGAGGTAGTCCCCGGGTTTGCTGAGGCAGTCCCCGGGTTTGCTGATACAGTCCCCGGGTCTCGCGTACTACTTCCCGTGTCAATGTCCATGGGCTCAGCTCCGGATTCTGTATCTTCTGGCACATAGATCGAGTCGGTTCCTGGGGACGGCCTGATAGATGGTTTTCTGAGGTGTTCCAATGCTACACCCGGTGGAATTGCCTATCGGGTTGATCCGAGCTTCGATAGCATGTCGGCAGCCTCGTTTTCCACTCGGGGTACATGGTGAAATTCACACCCCTCAAAGTAACCAGATATCTTCTGCACATGAAACTTGTACAGTGTCATGTTTGGATCGAGGGCGTTCCACACTCCGGACACTTGCTGCACCACCAAATCCAAGTCACCAAAGCATATTATCCGACGTATGCCAATCTCTTTTGCCACTTTGAGCCCATGCACAAGAGCCTCGTACCCAGCGACATTGTTTGATGCCGTGAAATGGATCTGCAATACGTATTTTAGATGGTCCTTCTTTGGCGATGTAAGCACAACCCCGGCGCCTAATCTGGTTTTGGTTTTCGACCCGTCAAAGTGCATCCTCCAGCAGTTCGGATCTGGTGGCGGTGGTTCGTATTGTACCTCGGCCCAATCTACAAAAACTCCGCCACAGCCTGAGACTTGATTGCTTCTCTTCTGTCGTATTGGGGCGCATAAGGAGCTAGCTCAATTGCCCATTTTGCAATTCTACCACTCGCATCCTTGTTAACCATTATCTCGGATATGGGAGCTTCACATATCACTTTGATGGGGTGCTCCTCAAAGTAATGCTTTAACTTCTTTGCCGCCATATAGACACCATATGCCACCTTTTGAAAGTGCGGGTAGTTCTATTTTGAGGTAGATAATACCTCGCTCAAGTAATACACTGGCCCCTGCACTGACTTACCCTCTTCATGGCGCTCTACTACAATCACTGCACTTACAACTCGGTTGGTTGCGGCTATCTAGAGCAACATTGGCTTCATCGGCCTCTGGTGTCCAAACGAACTTATCCGATTTTTTCATGAGTTGGTAGAGAGGCAATGCCTTTTCTCCCAACCGACATACAAACCGACTCAACGATGCTAGGCACCCAGTGAACTTCTGGACATCGTTAAGACACTTCAGCAGCTCCATTCGTTCAATGGCCCAAATCTTAGTTGGATTAACTTCGATACCTCGGCTGGAGACGAGAAATCCGAATAATTTTCCAGCCGGGACACCGAAGGTACATTTTTCTGGGTTAAGCTTCATCCGGAACCTTCTCAAGTTCGCGAATATCTGCCTGATGTCGTCAAGGAGCGTTTTGCTTTCCTTGGTCTTGATAACCACATCATCCACGTATACTTGTACGTTTTGACCTATTTGGTTGTGCAAATATTTTTGCATACATCTTTGGTACGTTGCACCTGCATTACGTAAACCAAACGGCATAGTGCGATAGCAATAAGCCCCGTACAGGGTGGTAAACGCGGTCTTTATTTGATCATCCGGATTCAGAGGTATCTGGTGGAAACCAGAATATGCACCAATGAATGACAACAGTTCACATCCCGCGGTTGAGTCTATGACCTGATCTATCCTCGGAAGTGGAAATGGATCTTTTGGACATGACTTATTCAGGTTCGTGTAATCGATACACATACGCCAAACCACTGCCACATTCGGATCATCCTTCTTCTTTTCTACCAGCACCGGATTAGAGAGCCAATCCAGATACAGTACTTCCATGATAAATCCTCCTGCTAGCAACCGAGCTATCTCATCTCCAATGACTTTTCTCCTATCCTCGGTGAAGCGGCGGAGAGGTTGGTTCACCGGCCTTGCTCCGGGTCTTACGTTCAAAGAGTGCTCGGCCAACTCCTGTGTGGACCAAGCAAAAATGTCCCGATTCTCACGGAGGAAGTTGATGAGCTCGCTTTCCTATTTATCAGTTAACCCGGCACCAATTGTTACGGTGCGCTCGGGGAACATGTCATCAACTGGAACCTTCTTGGTATCCTTTGTGGCTTGGAATGAAACGGTACCATGCGGGTTACTCAACGCCGGCATATACTGCTGCGCGGACTGAGCTAATGCCGCCACCTCTTGGATTTTTCTTTTTTCTTGCACAATCACGAGTGACTCGGCTAGGTTAGACCCAGCTGAGGCACACTCAATGGAATGTCGGAAATCTCCATTTAACATCCCAAAATTTTTCCTATTTTGGAATGTTATAAATAAAATCAATAGCTTGATTGATTGTTTAACTTTGTTGAAAATTCTCAGAGAGAAAAAACTTTTTGAATAGAAAATCCTCTCAACCTTGAATTCAAATCTTATATTCTTTTGTCATGACCTAGGTAGCCATATAAGCAAAAGGGCATGGATTGATTATGGATTGTAGAATTGGAGTGCAAGATTTCAAAAATTCAAAATCATTAAGCATGCAGGACCATCATTGCATATAAACCCTAAGAAGGAAATAGTATTGTCCAAAAAGGATTATCCACTACCCTTTATGGGATTTCCCAATTCTTAAGTACTACATGACCTATTGTTTGGGTACATATTAAAATTGATGAAAAGTATTCCCTGTATGTCCTGAAATAAATTTGGGATATTTTCCTAAAAATTCTAAACCCAAATTCCTTATTACTGCAACTAGCCATGTAATGCCTTGTAAGCAAATGGCATTATGGATATTTTCAACTTTGGTAAAACCATATTCTATACATCCTTAAAGGTGTGTTTTGAATCTATAAATTTCTAGAAATTGATTTGGTTCAATTTGGAGGCCTAAAACAAATACTAAGAAAGAAATACTAAATAGAAAAGGAGAAAGGATAAAAATAAGAAACAGGAAAATAAAACCTAACCTACTCTACCCGGGTAGCCGGCCAGGCCCAGCCCAGCCAGCCGCTCCCCTTCTCCATCTCTCAGCAGCAGCGTGCAGCAGCAGACGCGGCCCGCCAGGAGCCCAACAAGCAGAAGCTGCATCCTTCTTTCCTCCACTCGTCGCTGACGTGTGGGGCCTACCCCACTGTCTTCCTCGTCGCGCCAGGAGAGACCGTCTCCCGCAAGAACTCACTGATCGATCGGAACCCCGCAAATCCGTTCGATCTGTTGACCACCTCTCCAAGTTTTTTTGAAGATAAAATCCCCCGAGACCCCTCTCCGTAATCCCCCTGAAAACCCTAATTATCTGCCCCAGGATGCCGAGACGGAAATTGACTGGATCTCACCGCCGCCAAGCTCGAGGTCGAGCTCGAACCCATCAAATCCGTCCACCCCGACCCTCCGTATCCCTCTGGACCACTTTACCTTGGAGCACTGATTCGCCCTGACCAACCTTCCCCTTCGCAGGTCGCAGCTGCCTCGTTGAATTGCTCGCCAGAGTTCCGTTGCAGCCGAACTGGCCAGCCGCGCCTCCTCGCCACCCCAGGAAGCGGGTCACGACGCCGATCCCACAAACCGACTCGCCGTCCTCACCTGATCACTGTCCGCTACTCCACGCACGCGAGGAATCACTGGAGCACCGCCGAAGGCCACCATCTGGGCCGCTGCCGTCGTCGTTGACCATCGACCGCCATGATTGACCTCCAACCTACAGCATGCCAGGAAGGAATCGTTCCTGACCATTGGATATGAAGGGGACGGCCAAGATTAGATTCAATCTCCCAACCGGTATCCTCCAATCAGGGTGAGCCGCGTGTCCGCCTAGTCAGCAAACTCGTCAGGACGCTGCGTCATCGCTTCGTCATCTGCCAGGTCAGCAGGTCAGAGCCCAGTCAGCGCGAGTTATTTGATTTTAATATTTAAAAATAGCCAGAATTATGTCCAATCTTGTAAAATTCATATAAAATTGAATTCATGTCCAAAAATTATAAATAATATATGGTTGGATTCATAAAATTGTGTAGAACAATAATACAAGATTAGATATAACTTTTACAGTACATATTTACTGTAATAAATTAAATGGTTTAATGAGCTTTTTAGACATAATAAATCTTAGTAAATTATCCGTAGATCCTAAAAATACAAATAAAGTGTCTATGGATTCATAATTTCATATAAAACATTAATATGCTGTTAGATCCAAATTTTGCAGTGTAAAATTGCTGTAGTGATTTAAATAGTTTTAATGGACTTTTAGAGTATTAAATTCATAGTAAATAATTTATAACTCGGAAAAATATGAATAATATGTCTCTGGAATCACATTATCATGTAGATTACAGATATGTATTTAGTTTGAATTTTTAGACAACAGAAATTGTTTAAATGATTTAAACTCCATTAAACACTATTTAAATCATAAGAAAAGATTTATAACTCCGATTAAGTTGAATCCAATTGCTACTGGTTCGTATTAATGCCCTCTATCCAGTACACTTTGGATACAAATTTAATACGGCAATTAGTACAGAAGTTTCAACAGAACTATTAAAACCCCTAGATTGGCAATCAAGTATTAATAATAGATATCCTATTGCATTAAATGATCTCCTGCATGCATCATGTGTTGTAGTATTGTTCAGAGAACTAATTACAACCATTATGACTTATTAAACCATCATGCATGTTTTTGATCATCCTTGTTGTGTTTGATATGTTTGCAATTGTTTTGATTGGAACTACCTTGTCCTCGTATTAGATTGTTCGGAGAGTGCGATTGCTGCGGAGAAATACAATCAACACCCATATTATCAACATAAGGCAAGTTACACCACTTGTTCATAATTTTGTCCCAGTTTTGATTCGATGCATGTGATCTTCAAAATTCTGTAGTATGCATGTGTAGGATGTTCTAGTAGAATTTTCCTTAGTATTATTTTGCAAGTGCGATGATTTTGTAGTAAGCCATGAGTAGCTCTATACTTAGGATTTCCCATCCCAATAGGTTACCCCTGTTTTTGCTAAGTATTGCTTGCTATGCTATATATACAAAGTACCGTTGGGGGGTTCGAAAGACAAAGAATTTTTCTAAGTATAAAGGCTCTCTAGAGCAAACTTTTCTTCTCAAATCCACTTCAAAATAAAACTAAGTTTTCTTCTGGGCGGAATGGTTGTCGGGTCAACGAGTGAGATTTTGGTGGAGGACGGCCGTCCAGGAATCAAAGAAGTCTGCCATGTTTCAGAATTCAGAAGCTTCCAGTGCAACCACAATACATTATGGGCTCTGTCTTGGCCTAGTACTTAGTGGGAAACCTCACCTGGGTACCAACATTTGGAGGTTCTTGGCACGGTTGGATCCGGAAGGTAGAGGGGCTACTAAGGGAAAGCCTCGCCATGGTCTTGTCTGTAAAAAGGACTTGATCGTGGATTGTGGGTAAAGTGCACAAACTCTCGAGAGTATTGCAATCTGATCGATCAGCCGTGTTCACGGTAACAGAACAACAATGAGCGTCTGAAGGATGGAGCCTCTAAAGGATCTTCCTCTCTCTTTTCTAAAACAAAGTTTTGAAACCCCATGGCGTGCGTAATATCGCTAATGGGTGGGATTTTGGGGAACTTGGTGTGTAATATCCAAGTGACGCTTGGTGCGTAATATCCAAGTGTTTGGTTGTTTGGACACTTGGTGCGTAATATACTCGTGTGCCACTCGACCTTATTTTATCTAAGCAAATGTTTACAAAGTAGGACAATCCTCTCTTCTTCTCTCTACTTAAGAAAAACTAGCTTCGAGCAAATGAACTCTACAGCCTAAACTAGCCTTGCATGTAGAGATAGTCTTTCTTTTCTTGGTGTAATTTTGCCAATACATTCAAAGTATTGACCTAACTTGTTGGTTGCACGTTTCATGTGCAGAATTTCGGAGATCGTTGAAAGGTGCGCTAGGATCGCGGGTCTTCACTCAACCTGCCTGTGGCATTGATGGGACTCCAAGTTGTATTTATATCGCTTCTGTTGTAATAATGTAAACTCTGGATTATTCGATTCATGTAATAAAGACTTGTGTTTTACATGATATTTCATCGACTGTGAGTGCTAGCTATTGATCCAGGGACTAGCATGTTATACACAGGGACTTAGGATCTTACTTGATCCGAGGTCACTACAGATGGTATCAGAGCATAAGTTAACTGTAGATCGTGACCCTAGACATGGAAAAACCTTAGGACAAATATTTTCTAAGTTATTTCAGAAAACTCTCATACTTCTCATCATCTACCTTTGGGGTTTTAAAATTTAAGTCTCTTCTTTTCAACATTAGAAAATGACCACTACACACTTCAAGAAGAAACTTTTCTCAAGATTACCTTTTCAAAGAACATCATCTCAATGTTTCGATTAAGTTGGTACTTGAAGACCTCCATGAAAGATGTTCCAAGACTGATGATACAAGATTAAAGACTTCAAAGGCCTTAAGTCAATGTTATTAACTAAAGAACTCGAATGATTGAAGATTATGAAGAACATGAAGACTATCAAGAGCACGAAGACTTTTGGAGACTCGAAGCCTCGAAGATTCCAAGTGACCTATTAGGAACCAAACCCGAATAAGATTTCGCTCAATATAGATGCGACAAATTGTTTGCTATCTTGTATGGTTTATTACCTTAGCTAATGAAAACTTGTTTTCTAAATAAAATTTCTTGTATGGGTTATTCTTCTTCTTCCATACTCCATTCGTTCCTACTCTAAACCTTGGTCAACTCAACGGATGGACCATATCAATAAGGAGGACAAGGAACTCAACTCCACCAAGCGTAAGAGCCACGCCGATGCAAAGAAGTGGATGCTCCAGGTTGAAGAAAGAATGAAGGATGCCAACACTGAAGTCAACAGAATGGTTCATTAGGCCACCCAATTCCTAAAAGACGAGGCTGCAACCTAGTGGGAGATGCAACATGCCATTAATGATCATCAAAGGATGATATCTTGGGGAGAATTTAAAGAGGTTCTACTATAATCTCGCCTCGTCACTCGTATACCAAAAACCCAAGAAGTTGAAGTCCCGAAACATTTAGCTTGCACGATCTGTGGAGAAATAGGACATATCACCAAGGAGCATCATGATCAGCGCCCCTACTGTGAAGGAAGGACACGAGTAAAGTCCTTTATTTCACCTGTCGCAAACCTGGACACTATGCCGTTGATTGCCTGGAACCGAAGAATGGTAATAGGAATGGAAATAAAAGAATTCATCCTCCTGTTAATGCCATTGTGCACCACGACTCTGCGGACGAAGCACACAAATCTCCACATCGAGACAGTTGACGATAAAACCTCAAATCATTCAATTGGGAGGATTTGACAAATACAATATTTTAAGGGTGGTAGTACCCTAGTGTGAACCAAACCTATTTCTTGCTAGCTTTCTCGAATCTCGAGGACGAGATTCCTTTTAAGGGTGGTAGTCTGTAACATCCCAAATTTTTTCCTATTTTGGAATGTTATAAATAAAATCAATAGCTTGATTGATTGTTTGACTTTGTTGAAATTCTCAAAGAAAAGAAACTTTTTGAATAGAAAATCCTCTCAACTTTGAATTCAAATCTTATATTCTTTTGTCATGACCTAGGTAGCCATATAAGCAAAAGGGCATGGATTGATTGTGGATTGTAGAATTGGAGTGCAAGATTTCAAAAATTCAAAATCATTAAGCATGCATGACCATCATTGCATATAAACCCTAAGAAGGAAATAGTATTCTCCAAAAAGGATTATCCACTACCCTTTATGGGATTTCCCAATTCTTAAGTACTACGTGACCTATTGTTTGGGTACATATTAAAATTGATGAAAAGTATTCCATGTATGTCCTGAAATAAATTTGGGATATTTTCCTAAAAATTCTAAACCCAAATTCCTTATTAATGCAACTAGCCATGTAATGCCTTGTAAGCAAATGGCATTATGGATATTTTCAACTTTGGTAAAACCATATTCTATACATCCTTAAAGGTGTGTTTTGAATCTATAAATTTCTAGAAATTGATTTGGTTCAATTTGGAGGCCTAAAACAAATACTAAGAAAGAAATACTAAATAGAAAAGGAGAAAGGATAAAAAAAAAGAAACAGGAAAATAAAACCTAACCTACTCTACCCGGGCAGCCGGCCAGGCCCAGCCCAGCCAGCCGCTCCCCTTCTCCATCGCTCAGCAGCAGCGTGCAGCAGCAGACGCGGCCCGCCAGGAGCCCAACAAGCAGAAGCTGCATCCTTCTTTCCTCCACTCGTCGCTAACGTGTGGGGCCTACCCCACTGTCTTCCTCGTCGCGCCAGGAGAGACCGTCTCCCGCAAGAACTCACTGATCGATCGGAACCCCGCAAATCCGTTCGATCTGTTGACCCCCTCTCCAAGTTTTTTTGAAGATAAAATCCCCCGAGACCCCTCTCCGTAATCCCCCTGAAAACCCTAATTATCTGCCCCAGGATGCCGAGACGGAAATTGACTGTATCTCACCACCGCCAAGCTCGAGGTCAAGCTCGAACCCATCAAATCCGTCCACCCCGACCCTCCGTATCCCTCTGGACCACTTTACCTTGGAGCACTGATTCGCCCTGACCAACCTTCCCCTTCGCAGGTCGCAGCTACCTCGTTGAATTGCTCGCCGGAGTTCCGTTGCAGCCGAACTGGCCAGCCGCGCCTCCTCGCCACCCCAGGAAGCGGGTCACGACGCCGATCCCACAAATCGACTCGCCGTCCTCGCCTGATCACTGTCCGCTACTCCACGCACGCGAGGAATCACTGGAGCATCGCCGAAGGCCACCATCTGAGCCGTTGCCGTCGTCGTTGACCATCGACCGCCATGGTTGACCTCCAACCGACAGCAAGCCAGGAAGGAATCGTTCCTGACAATTGGATCTGAAGGGGACGGCCAAGATTAGATTCAATCTCCCAACCGGTATCCTCCAATCAGGGTGTGCCGCGTGTCCGCCCAGTCAGCAAACTCGTCAGGACGCTGCGTCATCGCTTCGTCATCTACCAGGTCAGCAGGTCAGAGCCCAGTCAGCGCGAGTTATTTGATTTTAATATTTAAAAATAGCCAGAATTATGTCCAATCTTGTAAAATTCATATAAAATTGAATACATGTCCAAAAATTATAAATAATATATGGTTGGATTCATAAAATTGTGTAGAACAATAATACAAGATTAGATATAACTTTTATAGTACATATTTACTGTAATAAATTAAATGGTTTAATGAGCTTTTTAGACATAATAAATCTTAGTAAATTATCCGTAGATCCTAAAAATACAAATAAAGTGTCTATGGATTCATAATTTCATATAAAACATTAATATGCTATTAGATCCAAATTTTGCAGTGTAAAATTGCTGTAGTGATTTAAATAGTTTTAATGGACTTTTAGAGTATTAAATTCATAGTAAATAATTTATAACTCGGAAAAATATGAATAATATGTCTCTGGAATCACATTATCATGTAGATTACAGATATGTATTTAGTTTGAATTTTTAGACAACAGAAATTGTTTAAATGATTTAAACTCCATTAAACACTATTTAAATCATAAGAAAAGATTTATAACTCCGATTAAGTTGAATCCAATTGCTACTGGTTCGTATTAATGCCCTCTATCCAGTAGACTTTAGATACAAATTTAATACGGCAATTAGTACAGAAGTTTCAACAGAACTATTAAAACCCCTAGATTGGCAATCAAGTATTAATAATAGATATCCTATTGCATTAAATGATCTCCTGCATGCATCATGTGTTGTAGTATTGTTCAGAGAACTAATTACAACCATTATGACTTATTAAACCATCATGCATGTTTTTGATCATCCTTGTTGTGTTTGATATGTTTGCAATTGTTTTGATTGGAACTACCTTGTCCTCGTATTAGATTGTTCGGAGAGTGCGATTGCTGCGGAGAAATACAATCAACACCCATATTATCAACATAAGGCAAGTTACACCACTTGTTCATAATTTTGTCCCAGTTTTGATTCTATGCATGTGATCTTCAAAATTCTGTAGTATGCATGTGTAGGATGTTCTAGTAGAATTTTCCTTAGTATTATTTTGCAAGTGCGATGATTTTGTAGTAAGCCATGAGTACCTCTATACATAGGATTTCCCATCCCAATAGGTTACCCCTGTTTTTGCTAAGTATTGCTTGCTATGCTATATATACAAAGTACCGTTGGGGGGTTCGAAAGACAAAGAATTTTTCTAAGTATAAAGGCTCTCTAGAGCAAACTTTTCTTCTCAAATCCACTTCAAAATAAAACTAAGTTTTCTTCTGGGCGGAATGGTTGTCGGGTCAACGAGTGAGATTTTGGTGGAGGACGGCCGCCCAAGAATCAAACAAGTCTGCCATGTTTCAGAATTCAGAAGCTTCCAGTGCAACCACAATACATTATGGGCTCTGTCTTGGCCTAGTACTTAGTGGGAAACCTCACCTGGGTACCAACATTTGGAGGTTCTTGGCACGGTTGGATCCGGAAGGTAGAGGGGCTACTAAGGGAAAGCCTCACCATGGTCTTGTCTGTAAAAAGGACTTGATCGTGGATTGTGGGTAAAGTGCACAAACTCTCGAGAGTATTGCAATCTGATCGATCAGCCGTGTTCACGGTAACAGAACAACAATGAGCGTCTGAAGGATGGAGCCTCTGAAGGATCTTCCTCTCTCTCTAAAACAAAGTTTTGAAACCCCATGGCGTACGTAATATCGCTAATGGGTGGGATTTTGGGGAACTTGGTGTGTAATATCCAAGTGACGCTTGGTGCGTAATATCCAAGTGTTTGGTTATTTGGACACTTGGTGCGTAATATCCTTGTGTGCCACTCGACCTTATTTTATCTAAGAAAATGTTTACAAAGTAGGACAATCCTCTCTTCTTCTCTCTACTTAAGAAAAACTAGCTTCGAGCAAATGAACTCTACAGCCTAAACTAGCCTTGCATGTAGAGATAGTCTTTCTTTTCTTGGTGTAATTTGCCAATACATTCAAAGTATTGACCCAACTTGTTGGCTGCACGTTTCATGTGCATAATTTCGGAGATCGTTGAAAGGTGCGCTAGGATCGCGGGTCTTCACTCAACCTGCCTGTGGCATTGATGGGACTCCAAGTTGTATTTATATCGCTTCTGTTGTAATAATGTAAACTCTGGATTATTCGATTCATGTAATAAAGACTTGTGTTTTACATGATATTTCATCGACTGTGAGTGCTAGCTATTGATCCAGGGACTAGCATGTTATACACAGGGACTTAGGATCTTACTTGATCCGAGGTCGCTACACTCCAGCAATGGTAATCACTCCATTTGGCCCGGGCAACTTCATCTTCAGATAACTAATGTGGTAGCTTGCCATGAACTTGTTCAATGCTGGTCTTCCGAGTAACGCGTGATACGCACTTTCCAAGTTCACCACCTCGAACTCCAGATTCTCAGTTCGGCAATTATCTCTCGTGCCGAATAGCACGTCAACCCGTACTTTTCCTATGGGCTCACAAGAAATGCCAGGTACAATACCATGGAAAGTTGTCCTTGTAGCCTGGAGCATGTTCTCCGAGATACCCAACTTGCGCATTGTATCCGCATACATGATGTTAATGCTACTACCATTGTTAGTTAGTACCTTGGAGAACCTCACATTGATGTTTGGCCCAATGAATGTCGGGTCCAGCACTAGCGCATATGAACCTGGACTCGACATAAGCTTGGGATGATCTTTGATGTTCCAGGTGATTTCCTGGTCGGACCAAGGCATGTACCTCGTCACTGCTGGCATTACCGCATTGACCTCCATATGTCGGCGATGCAAGCTCTTTCTATCTGTTTCCTCAGTTGTGAACACACAATAATTCTGGTGATGTTCTCTGTAATCATTCCTCCCCTCGTTTCTGGGGTACCTCTGATCCGGCTGGTGCTGATTTTCCACCTGATGCACTGCATCCCTTCTCTCATTGTTGTCATACCTCGGCGGAGGGGGAGGCAACATTAGCTGTTGGGTGTTTGCTCCGGAGAGCAATTGCTGCCGGGGTAACTCCTGCCGAGGTTGATCATTCCGGGGTGCCTGAGCATTCCCCGAACCACCTGGTTCTATCTTACGCATCCACTCACATTGCCTCGTTGTGTGACCCGCCGGGCTATTCGGATTTGGCGTGTGAAACTTATACGGCTGGTCCAACATCGACTCATAGGTGTACCTCGAACGGTCTTTCTTTTCTTGCCATTGTTTCTTTTGCTCCGGCGTCCTTGTTTTCTTGCCATCGTTTCTTGGAGTCCGTTGCCCTCCAGTTTTCTGGCGCTGGTTGCTCCCTGCTCCGGGTTGATCTTGATTCACAGCTGCAACTTGTTGCGAACCGTAGCGATGACCCGGTCTATCATCTCTTCTTTTCCTCTATAGTCATTCCTCCGAAATGACCCGGCTCCATCCCTCTGATAGTATTCCTCGTTTGACTCGTTTGACACGAGCCTAGGTTGAGTCAGATCACCCAAAGCATACGAATCGGCAATCCGGATCATCTCTGCCAACGTAATTGGCATTTTCCTTTGCAACTTCATCCACAGCTCGCTGCCATATCTTCACCCTTGCGCAAACCACGCTATGGCGTGTGACTCTATGACACCCTCACACGAGTTTCTCACGGTACACCACCGGGTCAAGAATTCACGGTCTGTCTCATTAGGTCTTTGCATGCACATTGCTAGGGTCTGCGGCCTATTCGGCCTCTGATATGTACTTGAGAAGTTGCTGATAAACATTTCTTCAAAATCTATCCAGCAATTGATGCTTCCGGGTGGCAAATTGTTCAACCATACTCTGGCCGGACCTTCTAACATCTGGGGTACATATCGTACAGCCCATCTCAAGATGCCAGTGACAATTTTCACAGCCGTAGCATAGTTTATCAGCCAATCCTCCGTCTTGGTACTGCCGTCATACGTCTTCGTGCCCCTGGGCAGCTGGAAGTTAGGTACCGGTGGCTCCTTCATGATCCGGGGTCCAAAGCACGCTGGACCCGATGGACCTTGACATTCGATCTGTTCCGACCTATACAGGCGATCTAGTTTCAATCTGGCGTCATCCGGCATCAAAACCCTGCTTCCCAATCTTGACCCTATCACATGATAGTTCGGTCTTGGGAACCCCGCATTCACCATCTCCGAATCACCATCGTTGTATCGGTTTTGCTCCTATGGCGCAACTCTCTATTGCATACCTCGGCTGACGCTTTGCTCTTGCCTTGGTATATTCCGCTGCTGCGGTTGTCCTTCTCCTGCCGAGTTTCGCTGTCCGGCATTGCCATTGACAACGTTCCCTTGACCGGCATGGCCTTGGTCGTGGTTACCTCGGTCAGCTTCACCTCGGCTCACACTTTGTCGATCATCATTTTTCCGTGCTTCTTTGGCTTTTCCTGCCCGCGTCGGGTCGTACGGGACGATCTGTTTGTTCCGTCTGGCCGAGGTTACTACCTCTTCTCTCCTTGGACCACCATGAGGAGACGATGCGGCTCCAGCGGATTTCTCCGGGTTACCCATCGTCGAATGGACGATTTTGGAAGCTCCAGCTCTCTCCGGGTTAGCTCTGAGTAGCTCTTCATTCTGTCTGTTTGCGATCCAAACTAACTCGTTAACCCTATATTGTTGTCTTTGATGGGCCTCACCCGTCAGACCCTCTAACTCGGATGCAGCCGCATCCGCTGCTCTGAGGTTGTTCGCTAGGGTACTATACTTCGGCAACCCCACGGACAAACAGTTTTCCGATTCCTCGGCTCCATTATCACCTTCTCTGTTCATCTCGCTTATGAGATTTCTCCCTTTTACTTTTACCGTATCAACTTTGTTCTCTTTTGCATACTCGCGCAGCGTCATGTTCAACGACTACTGAGCCACGGCTATTTTATTTGCGCCTTCTAGTATTTTTTGCCTAGTTTCCTCTAGCTCGGCCTATGCCTGAGCCGGATCTGCCACTGCTGCTACCGGGTTTGCCAAGCTATCCATAGATTCTCTCAGTACATTCTCAGGCCTCTCTTGTGGGGGTCCTCTACCTTTCCTCGGTGCTTTAGGTGTTACCTCTCGGTCCGGTGCCGGATCCTTTCTTGCGTCTGCACCTGGCGTAGTCATCATCACTTCAGCACGGTCCGGGGAGCGAGTGATACGCGCCCCATGAACCACGCTAAGGGGTGGTTCCCCTGCCTCGACGACGCGCCGCGGATGAACGCATGATACGTCCACATCAACTTAGACCATGTGCGCACCCAACTTGACGAAGAGGCCGTTGCGCGGAAGTGGGCGCGTGCCGAAGCAGCCAGCATTGTCGCTGACAAAATCCAACGATCCAAAGCACTGAACGAGCCCGGAGACGATGCGTTCGCTGGTGCCGATGAGGTTTCCCGTCCAGATCTTCACCCCTGGTAGCGCCGCTAGCCCCACGGTGGGCACCAACTATCGTGGTGCTGTCACGGCAGATGCCATGGATAGGCTAAAGGTGGGGACTAATACACGCTAGGGGAATCCAGGGAGGGATAGTGGAGTGATTCTCCACACAGAAGATTGTATTGCTTTCCTTTCAAGATTACAAGCGCTCCTAGAGCTGTACTGGCGAGAGGAGGAAGAAGGAGCTCTCTTACTCTCACCCACATTTCACCCCTAGAACCTTAGACAAATCGGTATCGAAGAAAAACCCAACCCCTCTACTGAAACCCTAGCCCCCCTTATATAGAGGCGGCCTGGTCTCATGCAGTCCGTACTGGGCCTTCTTTTTGACCAGAGAGATTCCTTCCTTCTCCCAGAAGCTAAACGGGACCCGGATCATGGTAGATCTGGCTATACCTATTCCTGCATACAAGTTAGACAAGCACTTCCGACTTACTCCTTAAGTCGGCTGATATAATGTTAGGTGACCTCCCTAGTCCGGGTTACTCCGTGATCCGGCCTTCCTGGAGGTGACCCGGCCAGCATCCGCTTTGTCCTTGCCGAACCTCGGCTAACTTGGTCTTTATACCCCGGAGTAACCCTACCCGGGGTTATCCCCCCAACAGACAAGTTTTACCTCCCTTAGTTTACACAAAGTTCTTTACTTGTTTTGAAGGTAGCATAAAAAGTATAAAACTTGACCTACTTAGAAACCTTTAGATGTCATTCTATGGCATGAGATTGATCCCATCCTTCCACCTTAGTGAACACTCTTAACTAAGTATTTTAGAATAGATCAAAAACTTGAGTCACTTTAGATGGGAACACTTGGTGAAAATGAATTATGAAAACCTTGGAATGATGAGTCATTCTATTGAGATGTTTTGACATGTGTTGATAAACACAACTGGTTTATGATGATGAAAATGATGAGGCATGAGCCTTAACCCTTTTATAAAACTGATGGTTGGATTCGGATGCGATACCATTCCAAATTTACTGTACAACCACATTACCTGAATTGGGTAAGGCTTAGCTGGAAATTTATATGCATTAGTATTAGTTCCCTCATGGGAGAAGTTTGAGCTGAGGCTACCTCTCATGATGTCCACCTATGCAGTGCCCAAGATGACTGATGGTCATGGTTGGGAGGCCATGCTCATAGGAGAGGTGCTTATACTAGGGTGTGTAAAGGGAAGGCTATGTTTGATTATTTGCATACTAAGTATGATGATTCATGGTTACCCCTGACAGATGTATCGAATCTTGTGGTGAAAGTGTACCACCTCTGCAGAGTGTCAAACTATTCGAATAGCCGCGTCCGCGGTTATGGATAGTTGGAATGGCCATACTGTTTCGTTGTCAGATGTTTTCTAAATAACTTGAAACAAATGATAAATCTTGACTTGACCATAACAGGGTTGTGTTTATGACAAAAGGTTCCCAACTTAAGTGATTCTAGAACTTTACTTTATCTTTCTTTGCTTCAGAACTCAGCTTAGGTTTCAAACTTAACTTTATAGTTAAACTTAGACTTAGCACTTTAACTTAGAACTATAGTACTTGTTAGTGGTAGTTTGCGAGTACTTAAAGAGTACTCATGGCTTTTTTCCCTGGCTATTATCATGGCCAGACTATGAAGGAGATTATCAAGATGATGGTCAGCAGGACGGCTATGATAACTAGGACTATCTGCCTTCGTCAGCATTGCCTGTGCCCCTGAAGATAGACCCCACCGCTACGATATCTTTTATTTCCGTTGCTTGTTGTATTAAAGACTGGATCATGAGATCCTTATTTGTGTAAAGACCTTATGTATGGTTTTTAATGGATGATGTACTGTGATATCCAATCCGTTATGTCTCGCAAAAATGGTAATCTTGGGATTGCGAGGTATGGCATAACGGGCATCTGGGATTAAAAATCCGGGTGTTGACAATATATATATAACAATGACTCCACGAGTCAAGAAT
This sequence comes from Avena sativa, assembly GCA_916181665.1. Lineage (NCBI taxonomy): Eukaryota > Viridiplantae > Streptophyta > Magnoliopsida > Poales > Poaceae > Avena > Avena sativa. The sequence continues at coordinate 329,752,719 of OV702289.1, forward strand.
ATAAATATACATTACAAAGATCCAAAGCACATTGAAACGATAAAATATCTGAGTATGGATTATATGCAAATTGGACTAAGAGTCCTAAAGAATAACCAATGGTGTCCATAACCCTCCCAGGCCAAGCCGGAAGGGTAACCTTGCTAACATCGTCAAACTCATACCTATCAAAGAAAAAGGGGTGCCAGGAAAGGAAAAAGGAAAAAGGGAGTGGTAAGTACTGAGTCTAGTACATGGATGATACCTTCGATCCGGATTACAAATGTAGTGTAGCTTATTTTTCCCTAGTAGACCTAGGTTATCGAATCCTTCGGAAGCGAATGCGTAGTGAAGTTATTTTACCAGGCCTTTGGGAGTTTTAGAATTCCTTTTGTGTTTTTACCGGACCAATAGCTTGCATCTTTTTGTTGTTGTCGATGATGGAGAGAGAGAGGGCCTGGGGCGTTTGGTTTCACCTGTAGCTGTGCAAACCATCTGATGGGAATAAAAGATAGAAATAAAGTATGCATGTACTTGTTAGAGCAAGATAAATTATATGTGGGAAGTGCATCCATAATTGCTATTGCCTCCGCAACCGCTTATAGCAATAACCTACTAGTATCATCCATAGAATAAAGAGAACTAACGATATGCATAGTGATGTCACCATTAATCCCAAGTAAATCCCTCACATACAGCCGTACTACCCCTTCTGTCACTAGGGTTCCCTACCAGCAGATCAGTCATTACTCATACTCCCTATACCTAGATCAACCCTCGGGGTCTTGGGTACCTGACAAGTCCTTGGATTGAGGTAAGAGAGGATACAATAATCATCATGTCATACAAACTAATACATGATCCCATCTATGATAAATAACATGCACAATTGCTACATGGCTAGGCCAAAGCCCTTAGCCCAAGGAGAATTACTCACACATAGAGATGAGATCAAAAATCACAAACATTGTAATGTAAATCATAAGATTGATAGCAATAGTCTTACAATGTCACCAACCGGAGAAGAGATCTACTATTACAAGTGGTGGAATATGTCTATGGAGATGGAGAAGGGTTTTGAGATCTGGAGGCGGCTGCAGATCTCTGCAGAGACTTTTTGGCGAGGTATGGCTTATTTTCTCGTCGCCCGAGGCGTCTTTATATAGGGGTCCCTTCGCAAAAGTTGTTCTGTTTGACATAACAGTGGCAACGCCAACTATACGACCGGAGCTATACGGCTGTAATTTTTTCTCCGGTCGTATAGTTGGTCATTAAAGCTTCTGCCTCTATCTTACGGCTCCTGGAAATCTCATATATTTGACTTTAATTTAGTGATTCCCTCCTTTAAACGATATTATCTACATAGGAAAAATATAAAAGAAAGGATTGCATACCCCTCTGAATATTAGCATTAGTGGCAGTGTTTAGAGAGATATTTCTTAAAAATTATGAACAATATCCAGTTTAAATGTGGACGTAGATGGCTATATTTTAGAGCCATCAACCTCCCCAACCTTAAACTTGATCATCCCCGAGCAAGAAAACCAAAATAAAAAAGGAACTCAACATTTAAACTAAAATAACGAGATGGTGATCTTACTCATGATTAGTAGTCTCATAATTCCTCCCCTTCATAAATCTGAAAAACTTCAACATAGATAGAGAAATGGAAAGCATATCATACGGGTTTCATGCATCCGTATAGTGCAGCAAAATTATTGTAAACATGGATGATTCAAATGAGTAAACTTTATTCCATGTCAAGTAATAAACCCATAGGCTTGCCTTTGAATAAATAAAGTATAATCATGTAAATTAAGAGTGTGAGAGTTTCCATGAAAATCATATATGCTAGAGTATCTCAATTCTCCCACATCAATAAATCAAGACTTTTCAAGCACTACTTTTCTATTCATTGTCCTTCAAGTATTTCAGTTTTTAAGTAATTGAGAGCATGCCAAAGAATCTTACCCACCATAGCCAGAGGAGTGATTCCATCATGATTACAACTACCCGAGAGTGCCAAGTATCTTACCCACTATAGCATAGCTGCTATAAGTGTTTAATCAACTCATAGCCGAAATCTAGGAGTTTCCTCCATGAAGATCGTTCGTAGGCCAGCGGAGTTGTTGGCATCCCATGAAGTTTGACATGCGTAAAGCCATATCATTCTTATGATTAACAAGTCAAACTTTGGTATGCTCACAAAAACCGCTAAACATTAATTCAATCGAACAAATCCATTCAAAGAGAGCTATCAAGTCAATCAACATTTTTAGTGGTGTTGAGTGTTTCTAGAAATAAGCCTTCAAGACTAAGCACTACAACACCCAAGCCTTCAATTGTGAGAATTTTTCTTATTACAATTGTTTAGCAATTTTTAGGTAAGACTCGGTTAATTACAAGAGCTGGAACAAAACACACCCAATTAAATACCCATGCAAACAAAAATCTTACTTGAATACAAAGACTCACTCCACCAATATAATATCTCAACATTTACTACTAACTAGCATGGGTTTCTCAAACTTCAAAAGTGGGGAGTCATAAGGCATACCTATCATGTTTGGTTCCACTTCTCTCTTCCTTTTTTTATTTGTTTCTTGGAAACTCGAAGTCGATCATTCTCCTGCAAATATATATGAAGACCTCGAGGCGGAAAGAAAATAAAGAGGGAAAATAAAGATAAATGGAGAAATCTTTTTGTTGTTTTTGAGAGAGGGAATTAAAGAATATAAAATTGGCGGCAAAGCTCGGCTAGACAATTTCGAAAGCAAATAGAAAGAACTAAAAATAAAGTGTTGGGGAAACCAACACGAGTGCTTATAAACTGAAATAAAAACACAACCTCTAAATAAAAGAAAGCAAATAAACGCCAAATAAAGATACATGAGGAAACTTCCCCAAGCTTAGGCTTTTGCAAGCCGTTCAAATCATTGTGGTGGCGGGAAAAAGTCATTACTCCAGTTCGCAAATTGAGTTGAGAGGTTACTAGTTGATTCTCGGAGGTTCAAAGAGAGGCTATGCATCCTCTCCATAATCCCTCCAAGTCCATGAAAATCTTGGTATGTGGCGAACCGGGTTGGTGGCTGCTCCTCTTGGTAAGGAACTTCTTGCTCCTCCTCTTGTTCCTCATCCTCTTCCGGAATCTCTTCCTCGGGTTGGTGTTGCTCAACCTGCAAGTCATATAGCAAACGTCCTTCCTCGATAGAGAAAAGACCATTAGGCATAGGAGCGGGGTAGATACGGCCTACTCTAGAAATATGCAGGTAATAAGCACCACCTCTCCTAGTGATCATTCCATAGGCTCTCAAGGTGGAGAAACCAACACGTGTCTCACCTAGAACAGGTTGCAACTCACCTAGATTGATGTATAGGGCATGGGCAAACACGGTGATGATGCCTCCTCCTATGATTGGCCCTTGGCTTTGGGAGGCTTGGTGCTCTAGGTAGCGCACAAGGATGGCGCGCAAGTTGAGTGATAGGTTGCAGTTGATGTAAGCAGCTTTTGTGACGACTAGGATGTCCTCCTTGTTGAGTCTCGTGAACTCATTACGTGTCTGCAAGGTGTGAGCAATAACATAGAACAAATAGTGAAATGCAGGATGTTGGATATTCTTCCCCTTGTTCACTCTACTAGTGAAGATCATTCCATTATAGTATTGTTCAGGGGAAGGATTTAAGCTAGTAAAGGATGCGCGTAAAGCATGAACATCATTATTTCGCAAATTAAAGCATGCGCACCATTCATCTAATGTTAAGGTGTAATTTTTGTTCATTATACGGAAAGAAATAGTGTCCTCTCATTGCCATTGTTTAACGGTGATTTGCAACGAACTTAGGAATTCAATGGTTAAGTGGCGACAAGTAGGTACATCATTGTACACAAAGTTTTGCGGGTTAGCTCTATTGCAAAGTAAATTAAAGTCATCAGAAATACCGAGTTGGTTCAATATAATGGGGCAAGCACACTTTGTGGCCTTCACTTCGCGGTTCTTGATCCTATTGAACCAATCACGATGGGCGTCATCCCTCAATCGTATCCCCATGCGTTCCTAAGCGGCTGACCGAGAAGCGCTAGCGGTGGCACTAGCACGAGTTTGGCTCCTTGTGTTCATCATCTAAAACATTGAAGAAAGACAAAAATAAAACTTTTTGATCCAACAATAGTAAATACAATATATTCCTCATCATAGCACACTAAAGAATCTCCTCAAGATAATAATCTAGGCAAGAAAATCATGGGAATTGGTTCATAGTAGGTCTCACCCTAGATCGATAATGACAATAGATCGAAGATGAATTTGCAAAAAGTAATTGGGGCATTGGAGGAGAAACATATCGTAGATCACTTGTGTGCGAGGAAATCAAACAAAATTGAGTGGAGGTGAAGATCTCTTGAGGTTTTGAGAGAGTTTGGAGGTAGAAAAGAGAAAAAGGATTAAAGTTTTGGAGTTGGAGGTACCTTCCCATGCGATTTTGTGGTTGGACGCAACTATACGGGCACAACTATACGGGTGCAACATGTGTTCCCGCCGTATAGTTGGCGTTCTATCAAAATATTAGGGTTTCCTCCTACCGGCGCAGCTATACGGACGCAACTATACGGCCGGAACAAAATGTTCCTGTCATATAGTTGCTCGTTAAACTGTTTGTCCCTGCGAATGAAAATATACAAAGGCCTCGATATCTATACGGCCGGAACTATACGGGCAGAATTTTTATTCCTGCCGTATAGTTGGTCGTTAAACTCTCAGTACATTAGAAAAGAAATTGTACGGAGGCACTGATATCTATACGACCGGAGCTATACGGCCAGAATTTTTATTCCTGCTGTATAGTTGGTCATTAAACTCCCAGTACATATGAAAATAAAATTGTTGAAGGTAATGATATCTATATGGCCAGATCTATACAGCCAGAATTTTTATTCCCGCTGTATAGTTGGTCGTTAAACTCTCTGTACTCATGAAAAGAAAATTGTTGAAGGCAAAGATATCTATACGGCAGGAATTTTTATTCCCGCCATATAGTTGGTCGTTATACTCTCTGCATGCATCAAAAAAATCTATTTCCTCGAGAATTACTTCTTTTCCTGTAACTTAGTGATATACGTTGTTTATCATAGAAAATTGACAGTAAATATTGTCGACCAACAATAACATGAATAAAGCAGAATTTCAAATACTACCGAACTTCTTCTCCTCAAATGGAGTTTTCTAGCACACTTTATTAAAAATGAACTTAAACTAAAACAAAAAAATTAACTCAAACCTTTATTTAACATGGGTTGCCTCCCATGGAGCGCTCTTTTATGGTCAATAGCTTGACCTTAATGATACTCACTTGGGCCAGATGAGTAGAACACCCACTCCAAAGTAATTGGCCTTCAAAGTGATGGTCTCCTTCTCGTCATGTTTGGCTTTATTTTTCCTGGGTAAATGGATAACAAAAGGATCCCGCGAAGGAAATTGTAACTTCACGTTCCCTTCATGAAGGTTAATTAAAGCCTTTATAGTTCTCAAGAAAGGACAACCTAGTATTATAGGAGCAATAGTATCTTCAGGCATGTCAACAATAACGAAGTCAATTAGAGCAGGACAGCCTTTGATGTAAACTAAAGTATTCTCCTTAATTACTATAGCTTATTTGTAGGTAGAATCTGTTAGATGCAATTTTAACTCAGTAATTTCAAAGGAGCCAAGATTTAACTTGTTAAAAAGACTCTTTGAAATTGTTGAGACGCTTGCACCTAGATCACAAAGTGCAGCTATCTCATTGGTTCCAATCATTATCTTAATAGTAGGCTCAAACATGTCATCGAGTTTAACATGTAACTTTTCAGCGGTTTTCGTGTATTCCTCTTTAAGCTCGCATGCCTTAATTATTACTTGATCAACAAAGTGTTGATACATGGCTTCATCGTTACCTTCACTTACCGGAATTTTGACGTTGATCCTCTTTATGAGGTCTTCGATGGTGTAGCTTGGTGAAGGGGCATTACTATAATCATGTTCTTCAGGCTCCTCCCTTTGGATCCTCATCATTTTGAGTTCTTCAACAGGATTGGGCTCAGCTTGACCTACAAATTTAGCTAGAATGAGAGTTTGACTCTCGGTTATCTTACCTAGCTGTGCCTCAATGATCCTTGTTCTTTCTTGAAGGGCCTGCAAATCATTTCTCAAACTAACAGCTTGGTTAGATAATTTACCAAGCATGGCATCATGGTTCTCCGTTATTTTAACAAGAATATTGTTTTGTTCATTTTGTGAGTCTATAAAAGACTTAAGTGTTTCTTGGAGACTACCATTACCAGTTCCCATATTATTATTAGAATTACCTGTAGGACTAGAATAATGTTTCTAAAAGTTAGGATTGTAACTCTCCTTCCAAGCAGCGTTATAATCATTACGAGCTACGAAGTCTATTTCTTCAATATTTATTTCAGGGGTGGCTCTTACCTGGGTTTCCTTACCTTTTACGGCTAGTATGAGCTCATCCAACTTGGCATTGAGTTCTTCGTTTTCTTGTGGATAAATAGCGTTCACCTTCTTTGTGTTTGATCTTTCCACATACCATTGGGCATGGTTGTCTTGCATATGGTCTAGTAGCTGCTTTGCTTCGGCAATAGCAAAGTAATAGCGGTAGTAAAATAAAGACAGTAGTAACAATTGCAGTAAACAGTAGGATTAAAGTGCGGTAGGCATAGGGATGGATGGACGGGCGTTGCATGGACCAGATAATTCATGTAATAATCAAGACATAGGGCATTTGCAGATAAATAAGATAAAGTATCCAAGTACTAAATAATCATAGGCATGTGTTCCCTATATATTCATACGTGCTCATAATGAGAACTTGCACAACATCTTTTGTCCTGCCAGCCCGCTGCAGCGGTGCCTCAAGGGAATCTACTGGAAATTAAGGTGCTCCTTTTAATAGAGCACCGGAGCAAAGCATTAACACTCCATGAACACACGTGATCCTCATATCATAGCCTTCCCCTCCGGTTATCCCGATTTTTGTCACTTTAGGGCCTCGGGTTCCGGACAATAATATGTGTATATAACTTGCAGGTAAGATCATAAACAATAATATCATCATGAATCAATAACATGTTTAGATCTGAAATCATGGCACTCGGGCCCTAGTGGCAAGCATTAAGCATAACAAGTTGCAACAATGTCAAAAAGCACAAACAATAGATACTAGGCACCATGCCCTAACAATCAGATGCAATTACATGAACGATCTCATCCAATCCCTACTATCCCCATAGCCTACTGCGGGGGATTACTCACTCATGGATGGGGGAATCATGGATGGTTGATGGATAAGCGTTGGTGATGATGGCGATGATCTCCTCCAATTCCCCGTCCTGGCAGGGTGCCAGAACAGAGTTTCTGGTTCCGAATCGCGGTTTCTGGTGGTGGTGGCGCAACAGAACTCTATCTGGAAAAACGTCGAACCCACCCTCGGTTTTTAGGTTAGAGGGCTTATATAGGCGAAAGGAGAGGTCAAGGCGGATACCGAGGCAGCCACACCACCCCCTGGCGCGGCCTGGCCTGGCCTGCGCGGCCAAGTGGTCTGGGCCCCTCGTGGCCTCACTTCATCTTGTCTTCTGGCTTCGTGAGTCTTCTGGTAAAATAGGAGTTTTGTGATATTTTCGGGGATTTTTCCTGAAATTTGATTTCCTGCACAAAAACAAGACACCAAAGCAATTCTGCTGAAAATAGTGTTAGTCCGCATTAGTTGTATCCAAATCACACAAAATAGAGAACAAACAATAGCAAAAGTGTTCGGGAAACTAGATACGTTTTGGATGTATGACTCGCCGCATCCGGCGCCAACGACACCGGCGCCATTGCTGTAGCCGATTTGACACATTCAGCGAAATCATCTGCCTAGACGGGCAATGGGAGACCAGCCTTAGAGGTGTTAATTACCCTGGTTTTGGCGGTTGTCGCAGCGGCGGCGGTTTCTTAGGCGGGGCCATGTTACCCTAGGTAGTTGATGGCTCTAAAATATAGCCATACACATCCACATTTAAACTGGATATTATTCATATTTTTGATGAAATATCTCTCTAAACCTTGCAACTAATGCCTAATGATCAAAGGGGTATGCAATCCTTTCTTTCTATTTTTCCCTGCACACATAATGACGTTTGATGATGGTAATCACTATATTGAAGTCAAAGATACGAGATTTCCAGCAACCCGAAGAAACCAGGAGCTATGAAGAGGAGGTAGACGCTTTAACGACCAACTATACGACCAGAATAAAATTCTGGCCGTATAGTTCCAGTCGTATGCCATCAACACCGCTAGGTCAAACAGAACAACTTTCGTCAAGGGACCCCTATATAAATAGGCCTCTTGTGATGAGAAAAGGGCCGCTCCTGAGACCATCAGCCGCCTCCAGATCTCCATCCACAACACCGAAGAGCCACCGGAGTAATAGACTTAGATCTAATCTCTCCACCACCATAGCCATATTCCACCACTTGTAATAGTAGATCTCTTCTTCGATTGGTGACATTGTAAGACTATTTACTATTAATCTCATGATTTCCACTACAATGTTTATGATCTTTGATCTCATCTCTATCTGCGAGTAATTCTCCTTGGGCTAAAGGCTTTGGCCAAGCCATGTAGCTTTTGTGCATGTTATTTATCATAGATGGGATCATGTATTAGTTTGTATGACATGATGATTATTGTATCCTCTCTTGCCTCAATCTAAGGACTTGTCAGGTACCCAATACCCCGAGGATTGAGCCAGGTATAGGGAGTATGAGTAATGACTAATCTGCAGGTTGGGAACCCTAGTACCAGAAGGGGTAGTACGGCCGTATGTGCGGGATTTACTTGGGATTAACGGTGACGTCACTATGCATACCATTAGTTGTATTTCTTCTATGGATGAGACTAGTAGGTTATTTATATAAGCGGTTGTGGAGGAAATAGAAATTATGGATGCACTACCCACATATAATTTATCTTGCTCTAACAATTACATGCATACTTTATTTTTATCTTTTATTCCCATCAGATGTTTTGCACAGCTACAGGTGAAACTGAACGCCCTAGGCCCTCTCTCTCCATCATCGACAACAACAAAATACACAAAATCTTGGTCCGGTAAAAACACAAAAGGAATTCTAAAACTCCCAAAGGTCCATTAAAATAACTTCACTACGCTTCTGCTTCTCGAGGATTCGATAAACCTTGGTCTAATAAGGAAAATGAGCTATACATCTATAATTCGGATCAGAGGTATCAACCCTTTTTCTGGCGCCGTTGCCGGGGAAGCAATAGCTACCCTGGTGAGGTTAGTAGGAACATTGCTAGTTTTAATTCTTGTTTTTAATTTTGTTAGTTTGCTTTCAGTCTTTATTTGAATATCCAAAAAAATTAGTTAGTCTTTAAATTCTTATTAATATCATTATCATAAGTCTCTGTTTAAGAAAACCCAAAAACATAGGAAATATGGTTGAAAAGAAGCTTGGGGAGTTTGCAACTCCCAATAATGATTATTTATGTACTCCTATTACTAAGCCAGCAATTGCTACTGATGACTATGAAATTAAGCCCCATTATTTAAGTTTGGTTCAACAGAATCAATTTGGAGGCTCTGCTATTGAGGATGTAGGTATGCACTTGAATACTTTCACTAAAATATGTGATATGATGTGCAAAAAAGATGTCGACACCGATGCGGTCAAATTTTGCCTATTTCCTTTCTCTCTTAGAGGAAGGACAAAAGAATAGTTGCTAGCTTTGCCTACAAATACTATTACATCATGGGTGGGATGTACTTCTTTATTTATAACTAAATTTTTCCCACCTGCTAAGACTATGCAACTAAGATCTAATATTACTGGTTTTAGACAGGAAGAGCGTGAGCTAGTAGCGCTTGCATGGGAGAGGATGAAAGAATGCTTAAGAAATTGTCCCAGCCATGGGATGGAAGATTGGTTAATCCTACATTTGTTTTATAATGCTCTTAATCCTGTATCTAAGTCTATGCTTGATACTGCAGCTGGAGGAACATTTATGGGTAAACATATTATCGAAGCGAAGCAGCTGCTAGACAATATGCAAGACAACCATGCCCAATGGCATGTGGAAAAATCAAACACGAAGAAGGTGAACTCCGTCTCACCACAAGAAAATGAAGAACTCAATGCTAAGCTGGATGAGCTCATATTAGCCATAAAAGGTAAGGAAACCCAGGTAAGAGCTATCCCAGAAACTAATATTGAAGAAGTAGACTTCATAGCTCGTAATGATTATAACCTTTCTTGGAAGAAGAATTATAATCCTAATTTTCCAAAACACTATTCTAGTCCCATGGGTAACTCTAATAATAATATGGGATCAAGTAACGTTAGTCTCCAAGAAACACTTAAATCTTTTATAGACTCACAAAATGAGCAAAACAATATCCTTGTTAAAATAACGGAGAACCATGATGCTATGCTTGGTAAATTATCTAGCCAAGTTGTAAGTTTGAGGAATGATTTGCAGGCACTCCAAGGAAGAACAACGATTGTTCAGGCACAGCTAGGTAAGATAACCGAGAGTCAAACTCTCATTCTAGCTAAATTTGTAGGTAAAGCTCAGCCCAATCTTGTTGAAGACCTCAAGATGATGAGAGTCCAAAGGGAGGAGCCTGAAGAACTTGATTATAGTAACGCTCCCTCACCAAGTTACACCGTTGAAGATCTTGTAAAAAGGAACAACATCAAGATTCTGGTAAGTGAAGCAAATGATGAAGCCATGTATCAACACTTTGTTAATCAAGTAGCAATAAAGGTACGTGATCATGAAAAAGAATATAAGACAATTGCTGAAAAATTACCTGTTAAGCTTGATGATGTATGTGAGCCTACTATTAAGATTAAAATTGGGACCAATGAGATAGCTTTACTTTGTGATCTAGGTGCAAGCGTTGCAACAATTCCAAAGAGTCCTTTTAATAAGTAAAATCCTGGCTCTTTTGAAATCATCGAGTTAAAAATTACATCTTGCAGATTCTACCAGCAAACAAGCTATAGGAATTAAGGAGAATACTTTAGTATACATTAAAGGCTGTCCTGCTCTTATTGATTTTGTTATTGTTGACATGCCTGAAGATGCTACTGCTCCTATTATATTAGGTCGTCCTTTCTTAAGAACTATTAAGGCTTTGATTAATCTCCACGAAGGGAACATGAAGCTTCAGTCGCATTCGCGAGATCCTTTTGTTATTCATTTCCCTAGGAAGAAGAAAGCCAAGCATGATGAAAAGGAGGCCATCACTTTGAAGGCCAACTATTTTGGAGTGGGCGTTCCACTCATCTAGCCTAAGTGAGTAACATCAAGGTCAAGCTATTGACCATAAAAGAGTGCTCCATGGGAGGCAACCCATGTGAAATAAACATTTGAGTAAAGTTTTTAAGTTTTAGTTTAAGTTTATGTTTAATAAAGACTGCTAGAAAACTCCAGTTGAGGAGAAGAAGTTCAGTAGTACTAAAAATCTTGTTATATACATGCTGTTGTTGGTCGACAATTTTAACTGTCAACTTTCTATCAAAAACAAGGTATTTCGCTAAGTTAGAGAATAAGAAGTAATTCTCGAAGAAACAGAAATTTTTTGATAGCTATAGAGAGTTTAACGACCAACTATACGGCAGGAATAAAAATTCCGGCCGTATAGATACTTTTGCCATCGAATATTTTTCTTTCAAAAGTACTGACGGTTTAACTTCCAACTATACAGCGGGAATAAAAATTCCGTCCGTATAGCTCTGGTCATATAGATATCGATGCTTTTGTTCAAATACTTTTCTAGGTACAGACAGTTTGACGACCAACTATACGGAGGGAACATATTGTTCTGACCGTATAGCTACGTCCGTCTAGCTGCACCGCCCGGTGGAAACCCTAAAATTTTGATAGCAGGCCAACTATATGGCAGGGACACATTGTTCCGGCCGTATAGTTCCGCCCGTATAGTTGTGTCCTACCACAAAAACGCCACGGGAGGTACCTCCAACCCCAAAACATCAATCCTTTTTCTTTCTTCTACCTCCAAACCCTCTCAAAACCTCAAGAGATCTTCATCTCTACTCAATTTCGTTCGATTTCCTCACACACAAGTGATCTGCAGTATGTTTCTCCTCCGATCTTCCAATTACTTTTTGCAAATTCATCTTCGATCTATTAAAATTATCAATCTAGGGTGAGACCTACTACCACTCAAGAACGGATGGGGATACGGTTCAGGAATGAGCTCCAACATGATCGCTTCGATAGGATCAAGAACCGACAAGTGAAGGCAACCAAGTGGGCTTGCCCCATTATATTGAACCAACTCGGTATTTCTGATGACTTCAATTTAGTTTGCAATAGGGTTAGCCTGCAAGACTTTGTATTCAATGATGTGCCTACCTATCACCGGTTAAATTTCTTTGCAAAGCACCGTTAAACTATGGCATGGAGAAGACCGGATTTCTTTTTGGCTCATGAACAACAATTCTACTTTATCACTAGATGAATGGTGCACATGCTTTAATTTGCCAAACACTAATGATAATGATTTACGAGCATCCTTTACTGGCCTAGACCCTTCCCCTACACAATATTATAATAGGATGAGCTTCACTTCTAGAGTGAGCAAGGGGAAGAATATTTGACATCCTGCAATTCGCTATTTGTTCTATGTTATTGCTAACACCTTGCAAGCACATAATGAGTTCACGAGACTCAATGAGGAGGATATCTTAGTCATTGCAAAGTATTCTTTCAATAACTAATTTTTTTCACTCAACTTGGGTGCAATCCTTGTGCGCTACCTAGAGCACTAATCCTCTCAAAGCCAAGGACCAACCACAGGTGGAGGTGTCATCACCGTGCTTGCCACTGCCCTAGGCATCAACCTAGGTGAGTTGCAACCTGTGCTAGGTGAGCGATGTGTTGGTTTCTCTAATTTCAAAGCTTGTGGAATGCTCACTAAGAGAGGTGGTGTTTATTACCTGCATATTGCTGGAGCTAGGCGTATCTACCCAGCTCCTTTGCCTAATGGTATTTTCTTTATCAACGAAGGATTTTTCTATATGACTTGCAGGTTGAGAAACACCAACCCAAGGAGGATATTCAGGACGAGGATGAGGACCAAGAAGTTCCTTATCAAGAGGAGCAGCCACCAACCCAGTTCGCTACATACCAAGACTTCAAAGAACTTGGAGGGACTCTTTGAACCTTCGAGAATCAACTAGTAATTTATCAACTCAATATGCGAACTAGAGTTCCAACTTTTTCCCGTCACCACAATGATTTTAAGGGCTTGCAATAGCCTAAGCTTGGGGAAGTTTCCTCATTTATCTTTATTTGGCGTTCATTTGCTTTTATTTATTTTGAGGTTATGTTTTTAATTCGAGTTTATAAGCACTCGTGTTGGTTTCCCTAACACTTTATTTTTATTTCTTTCTATTTTACTTTTGAGATTTTCTAGCCGAGCTTTGCCGCCAATTTTCTATTCTTTAACTCCCTCTCTTAAAAACAACAAAAAGATTTCTCCATTTATATTTACTTTCCTTCTTTCCTTTCTTTCCGCCTCGAGGTTCTCATGTATTTGCAGGAAGAGTGATTGACTTCGAGTTTTCAAGAAACTAATCAAAAAGGAAGAAATAAGTGGAACCAAACATGAGAGGTATGCCTTATGACTCCCCACTTTTGAAGTTTGAGAAACCCATGCTAGTTAGTAGTAAATGTTGAGGTATTATATTGGTGGAGTGAGTCTTTGTATTGTAGTAAAATTTTGTTTGCATGGGTATTTAGTTGGGTACGTTTTTGTTCCAGCTCTTGTAGTTAACCAAGTCTTGCCTAAAAATTTGCTAAACAATTGTAATAAGAAAAAGTCTCACAATTGAAGGCTTGGGTGTTGTAGTGTTTAGTCTTGAAGGCTTATTTCTAGAGACACTCAACACCACGGAATATAATGATTGACTTGATATATCTCTTTAAAAACATTTGTTCAATTGAATTAATGTTTACCGGTTTTTGTGAGCATGCCAAAGTTTGACTTGTGAATCATAAGAATGATATAGCTTTATGCGTGTCAAACTTCATGGGATGCCAACAACTCCGCTAGCCTATGAACGATCTTCATGGAGGAAACTCGTAGATTTCGGCTATGAGTTGATTAAACATATGTATCAGCAATGCTATAATGGGTAAGATTCTTGGCACTCCCGAGTAACTATGTTCATGATGGAATCACTCCTCTGGCTATTATTAAAAATCATTGTACAAAAGGAACAAAATCTTTAGTGATGCCACGAGTGTCCATCACAGCCCGATAAACTAAATAAAATCTTTGGCATGCTCTCAATTACTTAAGAACTAAAATTCTTGAAGGACAATGAATAGAAAAGTAGTGCTTGAAGAGTCTTGATTTATTGATGTGGGAGAATTGAGATACTCACACTCTCAATTTTACATGATTATACTTTACTGTTCAAAGGCAAGCCTATGAGTTGATTACATGACATGGAATATAGTTTACTCATTTGAATCATCCATGTCAACAATAATTTTGCTGCGCAATAAGGATGCATGAAACCCGTATGATATGTTTGCCATTACTCTATCTATGCTAAAGGTTTTCAGATTTATAAAGTGGAGGAAACATGAGACTACCAAACATGAGTAAGATCATCATCTGGTTATTTCAGTTTAAATGCTGACTTCCGTTTTGGTTTTGGTTTTCATGCTCGGGGACGATCAACTTTAATCTTGGGGAGGTTGATGGCTCTGAAATATAGCGATCCACGTCCACATTTAAACTAGATATTATTCATATTTTTGATGAAATATATCTCTAAACCCTGCCACTAATGCATAATGATCAAAGCGGTATGCAATCCTTTATTTCTATTTTGCCCTGCACAGATAATGATGTTTGATGACGGGAATCACTACATTAAAGTCAAAGATACGAGAGTTCCAACAACCCAAAGAAACCAGGAGTTATGAAGAGGAGGCAGATGCTTTAACGACCAACTATACGACCAGAATAAAATTTTGGTTGTATAGTTGCCATCGACACTGCTAGGTCAAACAGAACAAATTTGGTGCAGGGACCCCTATATAAAGAGGCCTCGGGCGACGAGAAAAGGGTTGATCACGAGACCATCACCCGCCTCCAGATCTCCATCCACAACACCGAAGAGCTACCAGAGGAATAGACTTAGATCTAATCTCTCCACCACCATACCCATATCCCACCACTTGTAATAGTAGATCTCTTCTTCGGTTGGTGAAATTGTAAGACTATTTGCTAACAATCTCATGATTTCCACTACAATGTTTATGATCTTTGATCCCATCTCTATCTGTGAGTAATTCTACTTGGGCTAAGCGCTTCAGCCTAGCCATGTAGCTTTTGTGCATGTATTAGTTTGTATGACATGATGATTATTGTATCCTCTCTTGCCTCAATATAAGGACTTGTCAGGTACCCAAGACCCCGAGGATTGAGCTAGGTATAGGGAGTATGAGTAATGACTAATCTGCAGGTTGGGAACCCTAGTGACAGAAGGGGTAGTACGGCTGTATATGCGGGATTTACTTGGGATTAACAGTGACGTCACTATGCATATCATTAGTAATCTTTCTTCTATGGATGAGACTAGTAGGTTATTGCTATAAGCGGTTGTGGAGGAAATAGCAATTATGGATGCACTGCGCACATACAATTTATATTGCTCTAATAATTACATGCATACTTTATTTTTTATCTTTTATTCCCATCAGATGTTTTGCACAACTACAGGTGAAACCGAACGCCCTAGGCCCTCACTCTCCATCATCGACAACAACAAAAGACGTAAACTCTTGGTCGGTAAAAACACAAGAGGAATTCTAAAACTCCCAAAGGTCCATTAAAGTAACTTCACTACACTTCTACTTCCCGAGGATTCGATAAACCTAGGTCTACTAGGTAAAAAGAGTTATACTACATCCGTAATCTGGATCGAAGGTATCAGTGGTGTTGTGTGGAGGAGCTACACAAGGTGAACTTTGGTTTATCAGAGAAGGGGAGTGACAAACTAACAGTAGGTTTGGGCTTCGGGCACGCGTGAAAATAATCATCTCCCATTTCCTGAGAGGGTAATAATTCAACACTTGTTGCATTAACCGCTCAATCTTTATTTCCCTTCTCAGCATAGAGTGCGAATGTTTTAAAAAGATCGGTCGCAGCTATCCACCTCATCAGGCATTGTAGTAGGACAGGTAGGAGACCGGGTTCCATTTTAGACATGTTGACGACTGTGCCCTTAATATTATTTCTATGCCACTATGTACCATCGAATTGTAGCAACACCATCAGAAACAGGGGATGATGACGTGGCATGTTTTCTTTTTTAAAGGGCATCAGAAATACGGGATGACAACGTGGCATGTTTTCTGATTGGTGGGCCCGCCTCCTCCACCTTCGACGGCGCGCATCCCAGGTTTGAGGACTAGTGCCGCCCACCAACACATTATTGTGCAATTTTTCATGTTTTGTCACAACCAGCTTCGCTTCGCTCCTCTGCTCCTACCGTCGCCACTCCGTACAGTCGTGCACCGCTCTCGTCCTCCTCTTGGGCCGTCGTCCTCCTGGCCTCCCTTCCCTGCCATCCCCCACGTCCCCTTCCCTCCCTGTCCTGTCTCCTTGCTGCCGTCCACCGCCTAGGCGCATCTGGAAATGAAAACTGAGAGTCGGCAGTTGGGTTAGGCACCCAATGACGCTAGTGATCCAGATCCCGCTCGGAGATGGATCCTGCGCGGCTTGAGAATACGGAGATGGGTCATGCGCGGCTAGAGAGCACAGAATCTCCTTCAAGTCTGGAGAGCACAAAGGAGAACGAAACAGGGGAAGAGGAAGCAGGGTGCAGAGCTTTGGAGGTATGGAGCCCAGAGAAGGTGCCATAGGTCCTCATTGAAGGGTAAGAACTATGATTCCTTTTCTACATACCCCAATTAGCGTTTCTACTCCCGTGGTGATGGCAAGGATATTTGTTGGTAATCGTAGGACGTTTGTACAGCTTATCCTTGAGCATGATGCTTTGTCAAGCGAGCATGAAGACACTGAAATGTGTGGCAGTGCGTATGATGATGAGAAAGAATATCCATACGTGGCTACTGACCCTGATAGAATGGAGAGTAGGGAATATTTGGTTGATTCGAACTTTGAGCCTGACTATGGGACCGATGAGGAAGAAGAATGTTAAGATGTGGAAATGGGATGTAGATACGATGAAGATGACGAGGACAGGCTAGTGATACACTTTGATGGGGACAATCCTACAATTGATGAGGGGACTATCTTTGAGACTGTGGAAGACTGTAGATATGCAGTTGCCACCTATGCAATTAGAGTTGGGTTCGAATTTATCATTGAAAAGTGTGACCAAATGAGATTTAGGGTGCATTGTAGGGAAAGTAATGTGTGTAAATGGAGATTACATGCATCTACAATGTGAGGTGGACACCCATTTTAGGTTGCAATAGCTACATTTAGTTTCAATCTTTCTCATATTTATTCTACTGATAATTAGCTCTGATTTATTTGGATTCTTATCGAATGCAAATCAAACTAAACACGAAGAAACACAACTGCCCTAATACTTCTTTAAGTGATAAAATTAGACCGGTGACTACCAAGTGGATTGCCCCTACTATACTTGACTAGGTGAGGCAGGATCATAACATTGGACCCGCTAAACTTAGAGCAAACATTAGCAAAGAGTTTAATGTTCTGATTCCTTACCATAGATTCTTTGATGGGAAGGAGATGGCTCTAGACTTCATTCAAGGCAAGTGGAATGATAGTTTTCACATGTTGTATAGTTTCAAAGCTGAGGTAGAGAAAACATCACATGGTAGTGTCGTTAACATCGATTCCGAGGTTGTGAAAGGAAGAGAAAAGGTCTCAAGGGGGTCAGTTATAAGCAGGCAGATAAGAAATGCTTTAGGAGATGTTTTGTCTGCCTGAAGGCATGCTGGAAGGGGTTCCTAGACGACTACAGGACATACTTGGCAATAGGCGCAACTTCTTTAACATGGAAGTGCAAGGGACATGTTGCTTCTGCTTGTGCTTTGGACGCGGATAATTGGCTTCTATCCGTAGCTTATGTTGTTCTTGGGGGTGAATCAAATGAAAGATGGACATGGTTCATGCAGAGACTACGGGCAGTAATCATTCACCCTAAAGGCTTGGTGATACACACTGGTGCATGCAAGAGTCTTGAGAAAGCTGTTGGTGCTGTGTTTCCTTGGGTTGAGCATAGGGAATGCATGCAACACCTGGCTACTAACTTCATGAAGAAGTTCAAAGGAAAGATCTTTGAATAGGACTTGTGGCGATCATCATACACATACACCCCAAGCACGCATGCTACTTACTTGTAGAACATGTACGTAGTGGCAAAGGTGAAAAAATACCTTGAAGAACATCACACCCAGCTATGGGCCAGAAGCAAGTTTGGTGAGTTAAGCAAGGTCGATTTTGTTTGCAATAAATTGGCAGAGAGTTTCAATGCTAAGATTTCGGGCATGAAGACACTTGCAACTGTTATTTTTTTGGATAAGACAAGTGCATAATGGTAAAGATAGATTTAAGGCAAAGAATTTGTGCAAGAAAATTTTTAGGCCATAAAATAGTTCCAAAGGTGGTTATGTTACTGAATGCAAGAACTAGGGCAATGAGAAAAATAACGATGAGGATGTTCAGAAGTTCTAGAACATTGGCTAAGGTTTATGCAGAATGCAAGCATGGAACTAAACGGAGGTACACTATAGACATTGGAAACACGACTTGTTCATGCAGGAAGTGGCAGATTACCGGTCTGCCATGTCACCATGCATTGTACTTCATCTTAAAGCTTAGAGGTAGTGGAGCTGAAATAGAGAACTATGTTGACAACTATTTCTCCGTGGACAAGTTTGCTACAACTTATGCAGAAAACGTACCACCTATGGCTGATGAAAATGATTGGGAGATTGTCGATCCAGGGTTCAAACTTCAACCACCAGTTCTTAGGAGGCCACCTGGGAGGCCTAGAAAGCTAAGGATCGAAGCCTCCACTGATAAAGGGTCAAGGCTAGGAGCTAGGAAAAGGAAATGCAAACGATGTGGTGGATTCGGCCATATCAAGAGGTTGTGCAAAAACCCAGTTCCACATGATCTTGTCTATGTTCACCCCCCGGTGGCAGAAAATGAGGCTTCTCAGCCAGAATTGGAGGAAGGGCAGCGCGAAGACGAAGAACTTGAGGAAGTGCAGCAGGTGGAGGAAAATGGTGATGAGCACTCGGTGGAAAACATAGGTAAGCAGCAAATTTATGAAGAAGGGGAGGTGCCAGCAAGAAAAGGGTGTGAAAAGAAACAAAAGGTTAAGCGGAACGGGAAGGAAAAGAAAAATAATGGAGGTGTATTAGAACATGAAGAAGTTGCAAGGGTGATTGAGGATGTCCTTGAGGATCTTTCGACTAACTGCAGGAGAAATAAGAAATCCCTGCTAATTTCATCTTTGTAAGATTCTCCAGATGAAAGGTAAGCTTAAAATTGTTTTATTTGCCATTTGATCATTTTTTTCCATCCTCATCAACTATTGCTTAATGCAGTGTGGGCTAGCAGACTAATAAGAGGAGCAAAAAGAAGCGAGCACATTAACGTCATTTCTTGAATTATCATTTAAACTGAACAAGTCGTATCGTCTTTATTTATATCAGGCGCATGCAACGTGTTTGTGATGGGGTTAGATGGACCATATTACAAATTTTTAAATATTATTATGTTAGAGTAATTTTTTACCTGCGTATGGACGCAGCTACTAGTTCCCATCTCCCTTGGATTCCCATCTCCTCTGGCGCACTCCAAAATTATTGTTGTGCCATCAAGTGGTGGTAGCAGAGTCACCGTAATGTCCCATCAGATGTGAACATGCAAACTTTGTTTGTTTAGAATTGGATGACTTTTGATTAGTTTGAAAGACAGAGAAACCTAAAACATGGCCAATATATGCCCTCAGAAACTATTCCTAAAAAAATATTATTACTCCCTCCGTCTAGAAACAAGTGACTTGAATTTGTGTAGATTCGTATGTATCTAGACATGTTTTGGGTATAGATACATTTAAATATCTAAAAAAAGCTAATTCAGTTATCTGGACATAAGTAGTACACTATTACAACACGCTCGACCCCTTCTCCTCTGGCGCACTCCAAATTATGGTTGTGCCATCAAGTGATGGGAGCAGAGTGAGCATATTGTCCCATCCGATATGCCAGGAATGTGCAAACTTTATTTTCAGGATCATACGACTTTTGATTAGTTTCAAAGACAAAGACACCTAAAACATGGCTAACATATATAGATTTTGACGCTAATCGACTATGACTCAAGTGACCCCGATCCAAAGAGGGCATTAAGATATCGTACATAGATTTAATTTAGGCTTAAGTGGCCCTAATCGACTATGATGCTCCCGCATTCTCCATCATCGACGATGTTGTCCGCATCGCCATCATCCTCCTCCGCATTGGAATCGATGCCGATGTTCCTGGCCACGTTCCTCCTCCTCATGGATTCTTCACGGCACGCCACATCGATAACGATGGAGGTTTTACACCTAGGCACTGCCCAGAAGCGCTGCCTTCCTTCGGGGTTGCGTAGATCCGGGTGGATCTTCCGCCGGTGGGTTCTACATAGCTCAATCAACGCCATCTGCTTCTTCTTGAACAGCTTTCGCCAGTACGCGCTCGTGCGTGAGTACCGTGCCATTTCTCTATTCCACACCAGCAGCTGGCGGTGGCTGATGAGGGTTAACCTCGGCAATGCACATGGTAATGGACTTGGGGTTTCATGGAAAAGAGAACGCTGGGGATTTCGTCGGATGTCAAGAAAACAATGGAGTCAAAGTTGCCTGAATATTGAGTAATCGCACTATTACAAGTTGTCCTCTGGATTTATATACCATCGCTTGGTCTTCTCCCGTCCTATATATAATAGGACGGGTCTCAAAGTTGTATGCGGATAGCTTTCATACACGCATAATGACAATACCAACATAATGTCGGTTCATAGTCTCTTTCCTAATACAATCAAAGTCTTTGTTGGTTGCTTCCTTGGGCTATCATCTGAAACCTTCATGGGCCGTAAGCCTTTTACCCAATATAGGGTAGCGAATCATAGTTATCCGAGTAATCATACCTATGTCAGTAGCCCCGAGACTCTACTTGAACCTAGTTTCTGGTTGAGTCTCAAAGTTTCTTTTCCTTTATTTTTATCATCATTTTTTTATGCTTTATAGGGATTGGGTACAACGAGTCTGATGCTTCCGACAGATCGGGAATTAGTTAATTTCTCCTGGGCAAAAACAAGGTTGTTCTACATCAAATTCAATTCCCCAGGCCTGAACTTGGAATTTATTACTGGTGTAATTCAGTTTGGGCCGTTGAGGTCCTACCGAATACTGAATTCCAGCTTCTATTTTATCGGGTACCCAACGCGTCCGTCAGGATTTTTCATCGTATCGTTGATAGGGATATTTTTCTGTCAGAGCGCATTCTTATGCGATTACCAGGCCACACAGGACAAATCCTAGGGTCTTACCTTCATGTGTCTGAACACGGCATTCGGATTTTTGTCGTGTTTGAGCGTGATACGAGATTTTCTGCTTTTTCCGCGGTTGCCCTGCTGGGTTAATTTACCAAATAGATTTAATGCTTTATACTGGCTCCCGATGGGAGTAATCTTTCTTTGAGGATACCTTTTTTAGGATACATTGATGTAAGACTCAAAGGTACTTTTCAATCATAAACATTTTGTTTTATACACAGTTGTATTTTTATCAGGTGCGCGCTAGTGCTCCCGATGGGAGAAGTACCTAAGGCTATATTCGGATGTCTGTATCTGGACATAGGCTCATAGTTGTTGTTAGCTTGATGGAAAACATAGATCTTCTGAACAATAATAAAGAGCTTAAGGCACGGAAAACTTATCTCTTTATACATAAGGCGAAAAATTCGATGATACATTTTTCTTTGGGCGGATGGCATCTAGCTGTTGACCCGGATACTCTGGCTTAAGAAGCCGAACTATAACTCTTATCAAATTGTAAGTAATCTTATGCATAAAAGCGTCATAGTTGTGCTATGTTCCATGGATTTGAGTAATTTACTCCTGTCTTTTTGTCTTGTAGTCCATATCTTCCTCCGAGAATAAATTCTGTGACGATGTATGGTCCTTCCCATGGTGATTCCAACTTCTTGTGGCCATCTTGCTTGAGGCGAAGAACTAGGTCCCCTATTGCGAAGGACCTAGGCCGCAATCTTCTGTTGCGGTAATTGCGCAAATTTTGCTGGTACATAGTTGCTCTTTGTAGGGCTTCATCTCGAGCTTCATCAAGTGCATACACATCATCTTCAAGTGCTTCTCTTGATTCCTCTTCATCATATGCAGCTACTCTTGGGGATTTGTGTGACACCTCAACATGAAGCACGACTTCTGCACCGTGGACCAAAAAGAAAGTTGTCTCTTGTGTTGAATTATTTGGAGTTGTATGTAAACTCCATAACACAGATGGCAACTCATCAACCCATGCTCCTTTTGCTCTATCAAGCGGTGCTAGTAGTCTTTTCTTGAGTCCATCAGTAACTACTCCTTTGGCTTTTTCCACCTGTCCATTTGTTTGCGGGTGAGCTACCGAGGTGTAGCTTACTTTAATACCCATCTCCTGACAGTACTCCTTGAACTCATTGGAAGTGAAGTTGGTCCCATTGTCTGTGATGATGTTGTTTGGTACACCAAAACGAAATATTATGGACTTAATAAAATTCATAGCTGAAGTTCCATCTTGGGTGGTGACAGGAATTGCTTCAATCCATTTAGTAAATTTGTAGACTGCTACTAGCAGAAAGACGTGTCCTCATGGCGATGATTTGTGAAGTTTTCCCACCATATCGAGTCCCCACTGAGCAAAAGGCCAAGTCAAAGGTATATGATTCAACTTAGCGGTGGGTGCTCCAGGCTTTGTCACGAATCATTGACATGCTTCACATGTTCTGACAATATCTTTTGAATGCTGAGCTACAGTGAGCTAGTAAAATCCTGCCCTGAATGCTTTTGCTGGAATTGCTCGGCTACTAGCATGGTGACCACAAACTCCTTCATGTATATCTTTGAGTATGATTTTTCCTTCTTCGTGTGTTACGCAACGCTGCAACACACCCGAAATACTTCTCTTATACAACTATCCTTTGATTATTCGGAAGGCCTTCGATCTTCGGGTGATTCACCGGGCTTCTATCACATCTTCAGGTAGTTCTCCCTTAGTCATATATGCTATATACGGCTGCATCCAGGTAGGATCAATTAGCATGACCTCTCCAATTTCCCGTTCTTCTTCTTCGATGGCCTCTTCTATACTCTTGGTTTCTGATGAAGCCCCCGAGTCTTTTTGCGGATGTTTCTTTTTCCCTGTTTTTGGTGCTACAACCTCGGAGACTCTTTTTGCTTTGATCGATCGCTCCGTTATTTCTTCCCAAAAACTCCAGGTGGTATTGGTAAGCACAAGGATCCAATGTTTGCTAGGTTGTCGGCTTCCTCATTGCTTACTCTCACTATATGTGATACTTCGCACCCATCAAATTGAGCTTCCATAACGCCATATAGATCGCGATAAGCAATCATATTTTTGTTGACGGCGTTGCACTTGTTCATTGCTTGCTATGCCACAAGATTGGAATCTCCGAAGATTTTGAGGCGAGTTGCACCGCAAGCTTTAGCCATTCGCATGCCATGTAACAAGGCCTCGTATTCTGCTTCATTATTGGATGCATTTGTGAAGCTAATCCAAATTATATATCGCATTTTATCGCCTTGGGGTGATATTAGTATGACTCCTGCTCCTGCTCCCTCCGTTCTTTTTAATCCATCAAAATACATTGTCTAGGCACTAGAAAGGTTTGGTGGACCCGCACATTGCAATTCTGTCCACTCTGTGATGAAATCTGGCAGAACTTGTGACTTAATTGCTTTGCACTTCTCATACGTCATATCTTGAGGGGATAATTCAATGGCCCATAGAGAGACACACCCAGTTGCTTCTAGATTGTTGAGGATGCTTGACAATGGTGCTTCGTTGGCCAATATGATCGGATGCTCCAAAAAATAATGGCGCAATTTTTGTGCTATCATAAATACCCCATATGCTAGTTTTTGGTAATGCGGGTACCTTTGTTTGGATGGTGATAAGACCTCGCTCAAGAAGTAGACTGGCCTCTGCACACCATGAGTTTCCCTTCATCGGGTCGCTCCATGACCAAGACCATGCTAACCACCTGATTTGTTGCAGCAATATAAAGTAGTAAAGTCTCTCTTTCTTTTGGCGACACGATAACAGGAGATGTCGAAAGTGTCCTTTAAAGATCTTCAAAGGCATGCTGAGATTCTTCTGTCCATTCGAATTTTTCCAATTTCCTCATAAGGGCATAAAATGGTAGCGCTTTTTCTCATAACCTTGCAATGAAACGACTGATTGCCGCTACTCGCCCTGCCAGTTGTTGTACACCACGTAGTTTTGTTGGCTTCTTCATTGTTAAGATTGCTTGTATTTTCTCAGGATTAGCATCGATTCCTCTAGCTGATACCAAATATCTGAGGAGTTGCCCCGCTGGGACTCCAAAGGAATATTTCTTTGGGTTCAGCTTGATGCTAAACTTGTCGAGATTTTTGAATGTTTCTTCGAGGTCCTTGATCAGCGCAGATCCTTGGCTTGTTGTAACTATGACCTCACCGATATATACTTGCACATTTGTGCCTATCTGGCTTCCCAGACACTTCTGCATCATCCGCTGATATGTTGCTCCAGCGTTCTTGAGACCAAAAGGCATTGTTGTGTAACAGAATACACCATAACGCACAATAAATGCTATTTTCTCCTGATCTTCTTCCTTCATCCTAATCTGGTGGTATCCTGAGTAAGCATCCCAGAAAGAAAGACATTTGCATCCCGCAGTTGCATCAATTATTTGGTCGACTCGTGGCAATAGGAAGTGATCTTTTGGACAATGTTTGTTCAGTGTAGTAAAGTCAATGCACATCCGAAGTTCTATAGTGTTTTTCTTTTGAACACATACTAGGTTTGCGACCCACTATGATTTTGTTAGTTCCTTGATAAAATGGGCATAAATGAGGTGATGGAGCTCCTTTCCAATGGCTTTTCACTTTTGTTCTGTGAAGCGACGAAGCAGTTGCTTTACTGGCTTCGCCTTTGGATCCAAATTTAATGTGTGCTCAGCGAGTTCCCTGGGAATCCCCGGCATGTCAGAAGGTAGCCATGCAAAGATGTCCCAGTGCTCACGGAGGAACTCAATGAGCACGCTTTCCTATGCGGGATCAAGGTTGGAAGCCACAAATGTTGTTTTTGTCGGTCGACGGGGTGGATTTGTACTTATTTTGTGTCCTTTGCCGTGTCAAAAGCCTGATCGGGATTGACACGTGCTACTTCTAGTGGTTGTGCGTTTGCTGAGGTTTTGAGTTGTTCAAACTCCGTTGCCATCCCGAAAGATTCAGAAATTTTGTTGAACTCCCGATCGCAATTGCGGCACGTGTGAAGCTTCCTTTTACCGTGATAATTCCCTTTGGTGCTGGCATTTTCATGACTAAGTATGAATAATGCTGCACTACCATGAACCATGCGAAGGCTGGTCGTCCTAGGATTGCATGATATTGTGATGGTCAGTCCATGACTTCGAATTCGAGTTTTTCTCGCCTGAATTTTACTTTGGAACCAAAAACAATGTCAAGAAATACTTTTCCTAAAGGAATTTCGGCTTTACCTGGTACTATTCCGTGGAAAGATGTTTCTGTTGGCGCGAGATTGTCCAAGGGGTAGCCCATTGTTCTTAGTGTTTTGGCATAGATCAGATTTATGCTACTTCCTACGTCCATGAAGACCTTGCTCATATCAAACCCACCAATTTGTGCTTCGACTATCAAGGCTGAGTGACCTGGTCATGGGACCCGAAGCGGGTGATCAGTTCTGCTGAATGTTATTTCTTGCTCTGACCAATGGAGATATTCGGGTGTGGTTGATGTTGTTGTTTCTGCCATATTGATTTGTCTTGTGATGAGCTTCTGAATTCTATTGGATGGACGCCCTTTTTGAATCATGGACATTGCTCCTTTTGACCTATGGTACTCGTTGTTTTGATCATTTGTGTTTTGTGGTGGTGCCGCTGGTGGCGGTGGTGGTGCGCTGATGGCTAGTGTACCAGGCGTGGCTGTGTATCCTCGATTTTCCGCTTTGGTTGCCTTTGCATTGCATAACTCCTACATCTTTAGGAATGTTCGGTAGTCTTTCATGAGGTGGTTGGATTGTCGTCTGCCTACCGAGTCGACGTAAAAATGCATATTACAAGGTCCTTCAGCATTTGCATCACGAACATAGGTGGGTCTCGTGCTCTTGGCTGATACCACTATGCGGACTGGCTTCCTCAGACGTCGTCCCTGTTCTAGCGGTATCTATCGTTGTTGTCGTTTCTTCTGTTGTTACCTTCACCCGAAAAACCTGCTACGATGTAACTTGGTCCCGTGTTTCCATTGTTATTCCTTCTTCTTCTATCATTGCCACGCTTATCCCTGTCTTCTTCGGGTGATCACGCGTGCTTAGTATGCAGCACGTCCTCCCCATCAGCCCAGCGATTTGCTATTTACATAACTGTGATATTGTTTTGGGTTTAACCCGTGCAGGTTCTTCTTTGAATTCTCGGTGACGGAGGTCGTCGATGGCCCTTTCGTCGGATATGGACTCAACTGAGTTTTTGATGATATTCCATCGCTGGATGAATGCTCTTATTGATTCCCCAGATTTTTGTTTGCACGCTTGCAACTGCTCCAAGGATGCTGGTCATTTGAACACGGATTGGAAGTGCCGGATGAATTTATCTTCCAGGTC
Source organism: Avena sativa (assembly GCA_916181665.1). NCBI lineage: Eukaryota > Viridiplantae > Streptophyta > Magnoliopsida > Poales > Poaceae > Avena > Avena sativa. Next base: position 329,779,693 of record OV702289.1, read on the forward strand.
GTTCCAGCTACCAATGGAATCTTCGGGTAACTTCCTGAGCCATGATCTTGCGGCACCGGTGAGATGTAGTTGTAGGCTTTGCATTGCGGTAGTTGTGGAGCCGCCCTGTAATTTGATAGTGGCCCAATAATCTGCTAACCAAGCTTCGGGTTCCTAGAGCCCATCGTACTTGTGGCGGTCGTGTGGAAGTTTGAAGTCCTTGGGTACTGAGGTCTTGCGAATCCGTTGTGTGAAACAGCTGGCCCTACATAGCTCGTGATCGTCTTTGTCGTATCCATCATGATATCTTCAGCTGCGGTTTTCATCTCTTGATCCGTCGCTCCTGTGTTGCGTGTTGTTGTTTCTTGTGTTTCTTCGCGGCTCGGGTCCTACGAGATGCGCCTGGTGTGGTGATCAGGATCGCCGTGTGTGTCCCACTTGCCAAGAACTACTGTGATGGCACGGGGATCTGTTGGGTTCTCACGTGATTCCTTACTCTGCTTCCACGGGAGAGGCTCCCGCCATGCCAAGGTTCATCAGGGCGAAGCGGTGGAGGGTCGCATGCGGATCGTCGGGTGCGGGCTGAGTGGTGATCAGATATGTTTGCGCAGCCACAATGGCCGCCTGAGGCTTTTTTTCCTTGATGTTTCCTGCTTGGTCAATTGACATGAATGATAGATCGAGATCTCGAATGAGTCCACTTCTTTCTTCTTCAGGAATATGCTGCAGTCGAGATGTTGCCCTTCTTGGTGGTGCTCCTCCTGTCACGCTTCTTGATCCTCTAGTAGAGCTTAACTGTGCCCGTCGTAAGCTGGATTCGTCGGCTAATCTCTTTCTTTCGTCGAGTTACCTCTGCATCCTAAGTAGGTCTCTCTTCTTATGGCGGAGCAGGTCCTGGTATGCTAATAGATCCTCATGTGAATCATCCGCTTTCATCAGAACTGCTCCCGAAATTGCCTCCCTTTCTTTTTGCCATGCCGATGCTGGTAGCCGAAGTCCTTGTCTCTCTCCTCCGTGAGGTTCTCCGCCTCTTCCTTGGACTATGCGATTATCTGCTATTTTTCCTCTGTTTCCGTGGTTTCCTTTGTTGTCGTGGTTTCCTGTATTGTCATCTGATAAAATATCATCCGGGTTGAGGATAAGGTTACCGTTTTCGTTGCGTGGTGTTGAGGTATCCCCGTTGATCATGCACACTTGGTGGCGTGTTATGCGTGGCATGATGGCGTCATCTTCTGCTTCAAAGGATGTGTTGATAGTATTCCGGGATTGTAATTCTGGATAGATCTTCCCCATCCTTTCTTCGAAGTCGATGTTTTCGCTGCTTTCTTCGGGTTCTGAGTTTGTCGGGTTTGCTTCGCGTGGTGGGGTTGGCTAATGACCTTCTTCGCCTACTTCGATCTGTGTTGTGACGTCCGTGGAGGATCTGATGGAAGATGCTAGTACCGTCGTAGGCGCAGGTTTTTGCACTGACGGTTCTAATGTGATCAAGGCCGAAGGGTGTGATTCTTCCAGGTTGTCTACTTGGAAGCGAAAACCTCCGATGATCAGATCAGATCTGCCATTGAAATCGGCGGGTACTAATACATGGGTGGGTGGGCGTGGGACTGCTTTCATCGAGTTGATGCTTGGTGGAGAGCGTTCCGCCGAATCCGTGGTTCCAGCGTTCAGGTTCCCACAGACGGCGCCAATTGATGAGGGGTAACCTCGGCAATGACCATGGTGATGGACTTGGGGTTTCGTGGAAAAGAGAACGCATGGGATTTCGTCGGATGTCAGGAAAACAATGGAGTCAGAGTCGCCTGAATATTGAGTAATCACACTATTAAAAGTTGTCCTCTAGATTTCTGTACCCTCGCTTGGGCTTCTCCCGTCCTATATATAATAGGCCGGGTCTCAAAGCGGTATGCGGATAGGTTTCATACACGCATAATTTCAATACTAACATAATGTCGGTCCATAGTCTCTTTCCTAATACAATCAAAGTCTTTGTCGATTGCTTCCTTGGGCTGTCATCTGAAACCTTCATGGGTCGTAAGCCTTTTACCCAATATAGGGTCGCGAATCACAGTTATCCGAGTAATCATACCTATGTCAGCGGTGCTCCTCGATCTGCCTCACCAATATAGGGTAGAGAATCACAGTTATCCGAGTAATCATACCTATGTCATAGTGGGTGAACAGCTGAGCCTCATAACAGATGAATTTGGGCCACTCCCCCTCCCTCTCCATGGTGATGAAGGAACACAATCTGAGGTTCGGCCCCGAGGTTAAGGGGATAAGGGCAAGTATGTAGGCCTAGTCGTGGATGCCACTGCCAATCCGTTCACAGAACAGATTTCTCGTGGACCGCCCTTACGAAGGACATCCTTATCATCCACGCAGCCCGATCCAATGACGCCTAACAATCGGGGATCGGGTCTTCTAGAAGCCCGGAGTGGTTGCTGGTTAGTTCTGCGTCCCGATTGTTTGTGGCCAACGACTGTCATTTAAAAGAACACACATGCAAATGACTCTGGTGGATCCATGTGGTTTATGGAAAGAACACACATGCAATGAATCTAGTGGTGGTTTATGAAAAGAATACACATGCAATGACACTAGAGGTGGTTTAGGAAAAGAACGCACATGCAAATGACTATGGTTGATTCATGTGGTTTATGGAAAGAACACACATGCAATGAATCTAGTGGTGGTTTAGGAAAAGAACACACATGCAATAACAGTGGTGGATCCATGTGGTTTAGTAAAAGAACAAACATGCAATGACTCTAGTTGTGGTTTATGAAAAGTACACACATGCAATGACTCTAGTGGGGATTTAGGAAAAGAACACATGCAATGACACTGGTGGATCCATTTGGTTTAGTAAAATAACACACATACAATGACACTACTGGTGGTTTAGGAAAAGAACACACATGCAATGTCTCTAGTTGTGCTTTAGGAAAAGAACAAACATGCAATGACTCTAGTGGTGGTTTATGAAAAGGACACACATGCATTGACACTTGTGGATCCATGTGGTTTAGTAAAATAACACACATGCAATAACACTAGTGGTGGTTTAGGAAAATAACACACATGCAAAGACATGTAATAACACTGGTGGATCCATGTGGTTTAGGAAAGGAACACACATGCAATAACACTGGGGTGGTTAATGAAAAGAACATACTGGCAAATGACCCTAGTGGATCCATGTGGTTTATGAAAAGAACACACATGCAATGACAGTGGTGGTGGTTTATGAAAGGAAAACACATGCAATGACTCTAGTTTGGTTCCATGTGGTTTATGAAAAGAACAAACATGCAATGACTGCAGTTGTGGTTTCTAAAAAGAACACACATGCAATGAATCTAGTGTATCCAAGTGGTTTACGAAAATAACACACATGCAATGACACTAGTGGTGGTTTAGGAAAAGAACACACATGCAATGACTGGTTCAGGAAAAGAACACACATGCAAATGACTCTGGTGGATCCATGTGTTTTTTTGGAAAGAACACACATGCAGTGAATATAGTGGTGGTTTATGAAAAGAACACACATGCAATGACTCTAGTTGTGGTTCCATGTGGTTTATGAAAAGAACAAACATGCATTGACTCTAGTTGTGGTTTATGAAAAGTACATACATGCAATGACTCTAGTGGTGGTTTAGGAAAAGAACACAAATGAAATGACACTTGTGGTGGTTTAGGAAAAGAACACACATGCAATGACACTAGTGGTGGTTTAGGAAAAGAACACACAAGCAATGTCTCTATTTGTGGTTTAGGAAAAGAAGAAACATGCAATGACTCTGGTGGTGGTTTATGAAAAGGACACACATGCATTGACACTGGTGGATCCATGTGGTTTAGTAAAATAAAAAACATGCAATGACACTAGTGGTGGTTTAGGAAAATAACACAGATGCAAAGACATGCAATGACACTGGTGGATCCATGTGGTTTAGGAAAGGAGCTCACATGCAATGACACTAGTGGTGGTTAATGAAAAGAACACACATGCAATGACTCTAATTGTGGTTCCATGTGGTTTATGAAAAGAACAAACATGCACCGACTATAGTTGTGGTTTATGAAGAGAACACACATGCAATGACTCTGGTGGATCCAAGTGGTTTATGAAACGAACACACATGCAATGACACTAGTGGTGGTTTAGGAAAAGAACACACATGCAATGACACTAGTGGTGGTTTAGTAAAAGAACACACATGCAATGTCTCTAGTTGTGGTTTAGCAAAAGAACAAACATGCAATGACTCTAGTGGTGGTTTATGAAAAGGACGCACATGCATTGACACTGGTGGATCCCTGTGGTTTTGTAAAATAACACACATGCAATGACACTAGTGGTGGTTTAGGAAAAGAACACACATGCAAAGACATGCAATGACACTGGTGGATCCATGTGGTTTAGGAAAGGAACACAGATTAATGACACTAGTGGTGGTTAATGAAAAGAACACACATGCAAATGACTCGGGTGGATCCATGTGGTTTATGGAAAGAACACACATGCAATGACGCTGGAGGTGGTTTATGAAAGGAACACACATGCAATGACTCTAGTTGTGGTTCCAAGTGGTTTATTAAAAAAAACCATGCAATGACTATAGTTGTGGTTTATGAAAAGAACACACATGCAATGACTCTGGTGCATCCAAATGGTTTACGAAAAGAACGCACATGCAATGACACTAGTGGTGGTTTAGGAAAATAACACACATGCAATGACTGGTTTAGGAAAAGAACACACATGCACATGACTCTGGTGGATCCGTGTGGTTTTTGGAAAGTATACACATGCAATGAATCTAGTGTTGGTTTATGAAAAGAACACACATGGAATGACTCTAGTTGTGGTTCCATGTGGTTTATGAAAAGAACAAACATGCATTGACTCTAGTTGTGGTGAAAAGTACATACATGCAATGACTCTAGTTGTGGTTTAGGAAAAGAACACACATGCAATGACACTAGTGGTGGTTTAGGAAAAGAACACACATGCAATGACACTAGTGGTGGTTTAGGAAAAGAACACACATGCAATATCTCTAGTTGTGGTTTAGGAAAAGAACAAACATGCAATGACTCTAGTGGGGGTTTATGCAAAGGACACACATACATTGACACTGGTGGATCCATGTGGTTTAGTAAAATAACAAACATGCAATGACACTAGTGGTGGTTTAGGAAAAGAACACACATGCAAAAACATTCAAAGACACTGGTGGATCCATGTGGTTTAGGAAAGGAACTCACATGCAATGACATTGGTGGTGGTTAATGAAAAGAACACACATGCAATGACTCTAATTGTGGTTCCATGTGGTTTATGAAAAGAACAAACATGCAATGACTATAGTTGTGGTTTATGAAAATAACACACATGCAATGACTCTGGTGCATCCAAGTGGTTTACGAAAAGAACACACATGCAATGACACTAGTGGTGGTTTAGGAAAAGAACACACATGCAATGACTGGTTTAGGAAAAGAACACACATGGAAATAACTCTTTTGGATCCATGTGGTTTTTGGAAAGAACACACATGCAATGAATCTAGTGGTGGTTTATGAAAAGAACACACATGTAATGACTCTAGTTGTGGTTCCACGCGGTTTATGAAAAGAACAAACATGCATTCACTCTAGTTGTGGTTTATGAAAAGGTCATACATGCAATTACTCTAGTGGTGGTTTAGGAAAAGAACACACATGCAATGACACCAGTGGTGGTTTAGGAAAAGAACACACATGCCATGACACTAGTGGTGGTTTAGGAAAAGAACGCACATGCAATGTCTCTAGTTGTGGTTTAGGAAAAGAACAAACATGCAATGACTCTGGTGGTGGTTTATGCAAAAGACACACATACATTGACACTGGTGGATCCATGTGGTTTAGTAAAATAACAAACATGCAATGACACTAGAGGTGGTTTAGGAAAAGAACACACATGCAATGTCTCTAGTTGTGGTTTAGGAAAAGACCAAACATGCAATGACTCTAGTGGTGGTTTATCAAAACGACACACATGGATTAACACTGGGGGATCCATGTGGTTTATAAAAATACCACACGTGCAATGACACTAGTGGTAGTTTAGGAAAAGAACACACATGCAAAGACATGCAATGACACTAGTCGATCCATGTGGTTTAGGAAAGGAACACACATGCAGTGTCACTAATGGTGGTTAATGAAAATAACGCACATGCAAATGACTCTGGTGGATCCATGTGTTTTATGGAAAGAACACACATGCAATGACACTAGTGGTGGTTTATGAAAGGAACACACATGCAATGACTCTAATTGTGGTTCCATGTGGTTTATGAAAAGAACAAACATGCACTGACTATAGTTGTGGTTTATGAAGAGAACACACATGCAATGACTTTGGTGGATCCAAGTGGTTTATGAAACGAACACACATGCAATGACACTAGTGGTGGTTTAGGAAAAGAACACACATGCAATGACACTAGTGGTGGTTTAGTAAAAGAACACACATGCAATGTCTCTAGTTGTGGTTTAGCAAAAGAACAAACATGCAATGACTCTAGTGGTGGTTTATGAAAAGGACGCACATGCATTGACACTGGTGGATCCCTGTGGGTTTGTAAAATAACACACATGCAATGACACTAGTGGTGGTTTAGGAAAAGAACACACATGCAAAGACATGCAATGACACTGGTGGATCCATGTGGTTTAGGAAAGGAACACACATTAATGACACTAGTGGTGGTTAATGAAAAGAACACACATGCAAATGACTCGGGTGGATCCATGTGGTTTATGGAAAGAACACACATGCAATGACACTGGAGGTGATTTATGAAAGGAACACACATGCAATGACTCTAGTTGTGGTTCCAAGTGGTTTATTAAAAAAAACCATGTAATGACTATAGTTGTGGTTTATGAAAAGAACACACGTGCAATGACTCTGTGCATCCAAATGGTTTACGAAAATAACGCACATGCAATGACACTAGTGGTGGTTTAGGAAAATAACACACATGCAATGACTGGTTTAGGAAAAGAACACACATGCACATGACTCTGGTGGATCCGTGTGGTTTTTGGAAAGTATACACATGCAATGAATCTAGTGTTGGTTTATGAAAAGAACACACATGGAATGACTCTAGTTGTGGTTCCATGTGGTTTATGAAAAGAACAAACATGCATTGACTCCAGTTGTGGTGAAAAGTACATACATGCAATGACTCTAGTGGTGGTTTAGGAAAAGAACACACATGCAATGACACTAGTGGTGGTTTAGGAAAAGAACACACATGCAATGACACTAGTGGTGGTTTAGGAAAAGAACACACATGCAATGTCTCTAGTTGTGGTTTAGGAAAAGAACAAACATGCAACGAATCTAGTGGGGGTTTATGCAAAGGACACACATACATTGACACTGGTGGATCCATGTGATTTAGTAAAATAACAAACATGCAATGACACTAGTGGTGGTTTAGGAAAAGAACACACATGCAAAAACATTCAAAGACACTGGTGGATCCACGTGGTTTAGGAAAGGAACTCACATGCAATGACATTGGTGGTGGTTAATGAAAAGAACACACATGCAATGACTCTAATTGTGGTTCCATGTGGTTTATGAAAAGAACAAACATGCAATGACTATAGTTGTGGTTTATGAAAATAACACACATGCAATGACTCTGGTGCATCCAAGTGGTTTACGAAAAGAACACACATGCAATGACACTAGTGGTGGTTTAGGAAAAGAACACACATGCAATGACTGGTTTAGGAAAAGAACACACATGGAAATAACTCTGTTGGATCCATGTGGTTTTTGGAAAGAACACACATGCAATGAATCTAGTGGTGGTTTATGAAAAGAACACACATGCAATGACTCTAGTTGTGGTTCCACGCTATTTATGAAAAGAACAAACATGCATTCACTCTAGTTGTGGTTTATGAAAAGGTCATACATGCAATTACTCTAGTGGTGGTTTAGGAAAAGAACACACATGCAATGACACTAGTGGTGGTTTAGGAAAAGAACACACATGCCATGACACTAGTGGTGGTTTAGGAAAAGAACGCACATGCAATGTCTCTAGTTGTGGTTTAGGAAAAGAACAAACATGCAATGACTCTGGTGGTGGTTTATGCAAAAGACACACATACATTGACACTGGTGGATCCATGTGGTTTAGTAAAATAACAAACATGCAATGACACTAGAGGTGGTTTAGGAAAAGAACACACATGCAATGTCTCTAGTTGTGGTTTAGGAAAAGACCAAACATGCAATGACTCTAGTGGTGGTTTATCAAAACGACACACATGGATTGACACTGGGGGATCCATGTGGTTTAGAAAAATACCACACGTGCAATGACACTAGTGGTAGTTTAGGAAAAGAACACACATGCAAAGACATGCAATGACACTAGTTTATCCATGTGGTTTAGGAAAGGAACACACATGCAGTGTCACTAATGGTGGTTAATGAAAATAACACACATGCAAATGACTCTGGTGGATCCATGTGTTTTATGGAAAGAACACACATGCAATGACACTAGTGGTGGTTTATGAAAGGAACACACATGCAATGACTCTAATTGTGGTTCCATGTGGTTTATGAAAAGAATAAACATGCACTGACTATAGTTGTGGTTTATGAAGAGAACACACATGCAATGACACTAGTGGTGGTTTATGAAAGGAACACACATGCAATGACTCTAATTGTGGTTCCATGTGGTTTATGAAAAGAACAAACATGCACTGACTATAGTTGTGGTTTATGAAGAGAACACACATGCAATGACTCTGGTGGATCCAAGTGGTTTATGAAACGAACACACATGCAATGACACTAGTGGTGGTTTAGGAAAAGAACACACATGCAATGACACTAGTGGTGGTTTAGTAAAAGAACACACATGCAATGTCTCTAGTTGTGGTTTAGCAAAAGAACAAACATGCAATGACTCTAGTGGTGGTTTATGAAAAGGACGCACATGCATTGACACTGGTGGATCCCTGTGGGTTTGTAAAATAACACACATGCAATGACACTAGTGGTGGTTTAGGAAAAGAACACACATGCAAAGACATGCAATGACACTGGTGGATCCATGTGGTTTAGGAAAGGAACACACATTAATGACACTAGTGGTGGTTAATGAAAAGAACACACATGCAAATGACTCGGGTGGATCCATGTGGTTTATGGAAAGAACACACATGCAATGACACTGGAGGTGATTTATGAAAGGAACACACATGCAATGACTCTAGTTGTGGTTCCAAGTGGTTTATTAAAAAAAACCATGTAATGACTATAGTTGTGGTTTATGAAAAGAACACACGTGCAATGACTCTGTGCATCCAAATGGTTTACGAAAATAACGCACATGCAATGACACTAGTGGTGGTTTAGGAAAATAACACACATGCAATGACTGGTTTAGGAAAAGAACACACATGCACATGACTCTGGTGGATCCGTGTGGTTTTTGGAAAGTATACACATGCAATGAATCTAGTGTTGGTTTATGAAAAGAACACACATGGAATGACTCTAGTTGTGGTTCCATGTGGTTTATGAAAAGAACAAACATGCATTGACTCCAGTTGTGGTGAAAAGTACATACATGCAATGACTCTAGTGGTGGTTTAGGAAAAGAACACACATGCAATGACACTAGTGGTGGTCTAGGAAAAGAACACACATGCAATGACACTAGTGGTGGTTTAGGAAAAGAACACACATGCAATGTCTCTAGTTGTGGTTTAGGAAAAGAACAAACATGCAACGAATCTAGTGGGGGTTTATGCAAAGGACACACATACATTGACACTGGTGGATCCATGTGGTTTAGTAAAATAACAAACATGCAATGACACTAGTGGTTGTTTAGGAAAAGAACACACATGCAAAAACATTCAAAGACACTGGTGGATCCACGTGGTTTAGGAAAGGAACTCACATGCAATGACATTGGTGGTGGTTAATGAAAAGAACACACATGCAATGACTCTAATTGTGGTTCCATGTGGTTTATGAAAAGAACAAACATGCAATGACTATAGTTGTGGTTTATGAAAATAACACACATGCAATGACTCTGGTGCATCCAAGTGGTTTACGAAAAGAACACACATGCAATGACACTAGTGGTGGTTTAGGAAAAGAACACACATGCAATGACTGGTTTAGGAAAAGAACACACATGGAAATAACTCTTTTGGATCCATGTGGTTTTTGGAAAGAACACACATGCAATGAATCTAGTGGTGGTTTATGAAAAGAACACACATGCAATGACTCTAGTTGTGGTTCCACGCTATTTATGAAAAGAACAAACATGCATTCACTCTAGTTGTGGTTTATGAAAAGGTCATACATGCAATTACTCTAGTGGTGGTTTAGGAAAAGAACACACATGCAATGACACTAGTGGTGGTTTAGGAAAAGAACACACATGCCATGACACTAGTGGTGGTTTAGGAAAAGAACGCACATGCAATGTCTCTAGTTGTGGGTTAGGAAAAGAACAAACATGCAATGACTCTGGTGGTGGTTTATGCAAAAGACACACATACATTGACACTGGTGGATCCATGTGGTTTAGTAAAATAACAAACATGCAATGACACTAGAGGTGGTTTAGGAAAAGAACACACATGCAATGTCTCTAGTTGTGGTTTAGGAAAAGACCAAACATGCAATGACTCTAGTGGTGGTTTATCAAAACGACACACATGGATTGACACTGGGGGATCCATGTGGTTTAGAAAAATACCACACGTGCAATGACACTAGTGGTAGTTTAGGAAAAGAACACACATGCAAAGACATGCAATGACACTAGTTTATCCATGTGGTTTAGGAAAGGAACACACATGCAGTGTCACTAATGGTGGTTAATGAAAATAACACACATGCAAATGACTCTGGTGGATCCATGGGTTTTATGGAAAGAACACACATGCAATGACACTAGTGGTGGTTTATGAAAGGAACACACATGCAATGACTCTAATTGTGGTTCCATGTGGTTTATGAAAAGAACAAACATGCACTGACTATAGTTGTGGTTTATGAAGAGAACACACATGCAATGACACTAGTGGTGGTTTATGAAAGGAACACACATGCAATGACTCTAATTGTGGTTCCATGTGGTTTATGAAAAGAACAAACATGCACTGACTATAGTTGTGGTTTATGAAGAGAACACACATGCAATGACTCTGGTGGATCCAAGTGGTTTATGAAACGAACACACATGCAATGACACTAGTGGTGGTTTAGGAAAAGAACACACATGCAATGACACTAGTGGTGGTTTAGTAAAAGAACACACATGCAATGTCTCTAGTTGTGGTTTAGCAAAAGAACAAACATGCAATGACTCTAGTGGTGGTTTATGAAAAGGACGCACATGCATTGACACTGGTGGATCCCTGTGGGTTTGTAAAATAACACACATGCAATGACACTAGTGGTGGTTTAGGAAAAGAACACACATGCAAAGACATGCAATGACACTGGTGGATCCATGTGGTTTAGGAAAGGAACACACATTAATGACACTAGTGGTGGTTAATGAAAAGAACACACATGCAAATGACTCGGGTGGATCCATGTGGTTTATGGAAAGAACACACATGCAATGACACTGGAGGTGATTTATGAAAGGAACACACATGCAATGACTCTAGTTGTGGTTCCAAGTGGTTTATTAAAAAAAACCATGTAATGACTATAGTTGTGGTTTATGAAAAGAACACACGTGCAATGACTCTGTGCATCCAAATGGTTTACGAAAATAACGCACATGCAATGACACTAGTGGTGGTTTAGGAAAATAACACACATGCAATGACTGGTTTAGGAAAAGAACACACATGCACATGACTCTGGTGGATCCGTGTGGTTTTTGGAAAGTATACACATGCAATGAATCTAGTGTTGGTTTATGAAAAGAACACACATGGAATGACTCTAGTTGTGGTTCCATGTGGTTTATGAAAAGAACAAACATGCATTGACTCCAGTTGTGGTGAAAAGTACATACTTGCAATGACTCTAGTGGTGGTTTAGGAAAAGAACACACATGCAATGACACTAGTGGTGGTTTAGGAAAAGAACACACATGCAATGACACTAGTGGTGGTTTAGGAAAAGAACACACATGCAATGTCTCTAGTTGTGGTTTAGGAAAAGAACAAACATGCAACGAATCTAGTGGGGGTTTATGCAAAGGACACACATACATTGACACTGGTGGATCCATGTGGTTTAGTAAAATAACAAACATGCAATGACACTAGTGGTGGTTTAGGAAAAGAACACACATGCAAAAACATTCAAAGACACTGGTGGATCCATGTGGTTTAGGAAAGGAACTCACATGCAATGACATTGGTGGTGGTTAATGAAAAGAACACACATGCAATGACTCTAGTTGTGGTTCCATGTGGTTTATGAAAAGAACAAACATGCAATGACTATAGTTGTGGTTTATGAAAATAACACACATGCAATGACTCTGGTGCATCCAAGTGGTTTACGAAAAGAACACACATGCAATGACACTAGTGGTGGTTTAGGAAAAGAACACACATGCAATGACTGGTTTAGGAAAAGAACACACATGGAAATAACTCTTTTGGATCCATGTGGTTTTTCGAAAGAACACACATGCAATGAATCTAGTGGTGGTTTATGAAAAGAACACACATGCAATGACTCTAGGTGTGGTTCCACGCGGTTTATGAAAAGAACAAACATGCATTGACTCTAGTTGTGGTTTATGAAAAGGTCATACATGCAATTACTCTAGTGGTGGTTTAGGAAAAGAACACACATGCAATGACACTAGTGGTGGTTTAGGAAAAGAACACACATGCCATGACACTAGTGGTGGTTTAGGAAAAGAACGCACATGCAATGTCTCTAGTTGTGGTTTAGGAAAAGAACAAACATGCAATGACTCTGGTGGTGGTTTATGCAAAAGACACACATACATTGACACTGGTGGATCCATGTGGTTTAGTAAAATAACAAACATGCAATGACACTAGAGGTGGTTTAGGAAAAGAACACACATGCAATGTCTCTAGTTGTGGTTTAGGAAAAGACCAAACATGCAATGACTCTAGTGGTGGTTTATCAAAACTACACACACGGATTGACACTGGGGGATCCACGTGGTTTAGAGAAATACCACACGTGCAATGACACTAGTGGTGGTTTAGGAAAATAACACACATGCAATGACACTAGTGGATCCATGTGGTTTAGGAAAGGAACACACATGCGGTGTCACTAATGGTGGTTAATGAAAATAACGCACATGCAAATGACTCTGGTGGATCCATGTGTTTTATGGAAAGAACACACATGCAATGACACTAGTGGTGGTTTATGAAAGTAACACACATGCAATGACTCTAATTGTGGTTCCATGTGGTTTATGAAAAGAACAAACATGCACTGACTATAGTTGTGGTTTATGAAGAGAACACACATGCAATGACTCTGGTGGATCCAAGTGGTTTATGAAACGAACACACATGCAATGACACTAGTGGTGGTTTAGGAAAAGAACACACATGCAATGACACTAGTGGTGGTTTAGTAAAAGAACACACATGCAATGTCTCTAGTTGTGGTTTAGCAAAAGAACAAACATGCAATGACTCTAGTGGTGGTTTATGAAAAGGACACATGCATTGACACTGGTGGATCCCTGTGGTTTTGTAAAATAACACACATGCAATGGCACTAGTGGTAGTTTAGGAAAAGAACACACATGCAATGTGTCTAGTTGTGCTTTAGGAAAAGAACAAACGTGTAATGACTCTAGTGGTGGTTTATGAAAAGTACACACATGCATTGACACTTGTGGATCCATGTGGTTTAGTAAAATAAAACACATGCAATAACACTAGTGGTGGTTTAGGAAAATAACACACATGCAAAGACATGTAATGACACTGGTGGATCCATGTGGTTTAGGAAAGGAACACACATGCAATAACACTGGTGTGGTTAATGAAAAGAACATACTTGCAAATGACCCTAGTGGATCCATGTGGTTTATGAAAAGAACACACATGCAATGACAGTGGTGGTGGTTTATGAAAGGAAAACACATGCAATGACTCTAGTTTGGTTCATTGTGGTTTATGAAAAGAACAAACATGCATTGACTGCAGTTGTGGTTTCTAAAAAGAACACACATGCAATGAATCTAGTGTATCCACGTGGTTTACGAAAAGAACACACATGCACTGACACTAGTGGTGGTTTAGGAAAAGAACACACATGCAATCACTGGTTCAGGAAAAGAACACACATGCAAATGACTCTGGTGGATCCATGTGGTTTTTTGGAAAGAACACATGTAACTACCTCGGTGAATTACGCTCCTAGTTACAAGCCTGGATGAGCGGAAATGGTTAAAATAGTACGGTGGGGCCCAAATGCCACTCACAGCTAGACCTTTCGGCCGTCCTAACCATTTCCAAACATCGGGACAAGAACGGGCGGCGTAATCGGCAGGCGAAGGGATCAACTACATACACAAATGAGTATGTATGCAAGCCACCATACAATGGTTCTCAGAGTCATTCCATCTAAAAGAAAGGAAATATAGCAACGCCATACGGCAAGATACAAATATCCTAGATAGATATAATAGTTTAGGATATCTCCTCATACATCAAACATCAGAGTATCAGGCGGAAGCGGAAGACAAAATTCGAGTACGGATAAGAAGCAAATCGGCATAAGATGCCCCATAAATAAGCACATCCCGCCCACAGATCTCACGGATCACCGTTCCCGGAATCTCTACACCGAATGATCGTTGCCCACATCGTCCGTCTCCTCCACCCAGTATCCATCTTGCGGGTTCACCTGTTCATCTGAATCAAACAATTTATCGTGTGAGACCTTAGGGGTACTCAGCAAGTCTTTATGCCTCTAAAGGGGACACAACCTGGGGTGACGCAATTGCAGCAAAAGATAAACCCTAACAATTCTAGAGATACTCGCTAACCATCCGCCTAACCAGAGATAGACGGATGTCCGTGAATTATTAACAACAGTTATAACGGTAATATCCACAGATCCATCCTCCTCCTCGCTTACCAACGAGGAAGCGGACGAACAACCCCCCATCTGTTGGCAGTTTTATTAACCATTCCATGAGTGTTGCACTACTTACTAGTCAGTTATTTAGTCAATTTAGAAGCGGTACTTTAGTTATACTTGTCTATGATCGAGAAACTGTGCTCCAAGTCGTCCATAACCGCGGACACGGCTTTCAGAAAGTTTTACCCTGCAGGGGTGCACAAATAGCAACACACACTCGATCAACCTCGGAAAAACCAAATCAAAACCAACGAGGCAGTCACGACAAAACGATCACAGGATTCAGAAATATTTCAGGGGGCCACCCCATTAAGCTACCCGCAACGAAGCTGGCCGGCTACGAGACGGACTCAAGGTTTGTGTGGCCGGCTGTAAACGACTAGGAACCCGAAAGTGTGACTGGGCTTGTCGATACAGCGAAAACGGGTCACGGCCCTAAACAGTACATGTGCAGTACCTCGCACAATTTAAATAAAGCAGTAAAGCATGGCATAAGTACAGGATAGTGAATAAAACCTCAAACTAGTTTGTGGCCCCAAGAAATAAGAATGAATCAAGCTCTGGCTCAGGGGGGTTCATAAGCCTCCCGGATGTGGATAGCGCGAATATTCAAGGAACAGGAATCAAGTACTCGGGGTCCTACGGGACACAAGTGAGCCTGAAAAACCAAATAGCGAATATGGCTCACCGATGCCACTTTCATTAGTTATCCCATTACTACTCAGGTTAAGTTGTTTAGGTACCTCGTTATCCATCAGACACTCACATACCCTACACATGCTGTTCTACGACTCGCATGGCTCAAACAACTCCTGTAGTAATGGCTCATGGGATGGAGGAACAAGCTTCGGTGGGGTTTAAAAATAAAGGCTATGCAATACTTGGGATTCAATTTAATGCAATCGCGACTCAATGATGCAAGAATAAGATAGAGGCAATAGGTACTATATGTATGCAAGCATGTGGTAGTGCTTGCCTGGCAGCTCAGTTGAAGCGAGAGAAGGATCTGGATAGTGCTCCTGGTTCTCTTGGTATATCCCCTGCTCAGCGTCTATTCGAAGAAGAACCAAAAAACAAGGGCCAACATAAATAAAGTGCACAAGCATATGAATAAATGCATCAAGCAAACAATCATGCCATGATGAATGATGCACAATTTGCATGGCAATAAGGTAGCATGGCATGGGTGAGGTGTGGAATACAATAATAAAGCATTTTATTGAGTTTTGACCACATTTTAACCTCACATTAGTTGCTGTATATATTATTTTTATATGATGCATGCTTCAAAACAGAACATGGAATGCATAAACAGAAAGGCCTCGTCGAGCTAATCATTTTAGACATATCATTTGTTAAAATTGGAGTTGTAAAACAAAAGTTATTAATTAATTAAGGAAAAAGGGCATTTTATTGTAATTTTAATCAACTTGGAATTTAATGTGTTCAAAATATATTTTGAAGGCCATATTTGAATTCCTCACATTTTTCTGATTTCAAAACATATATTATTTGTATTATTTGGGTTTATAAATTAAATGTTATTATAAAACAGATTGGAATTTGAATTTGAAATAAATTTAAAAAGATTTGAATTAAAACAGAAATAAACAGAGACTTTTGTACTCAGGCAGATCTAGACCTGGCCGCTGACAGGTGGGCCAGCTGCTGACTGGGATAGACTGCGCGCAAAAAGCTTTTCACACCGGGGCTTGACCTAGCCACAGCAGATGACAGGTGGGGCCAAGGCAGACTCAGGGCCACACGCGGGCGAGCCAGCGGTGACGCGACACGTGGGAGATCCACGTAGTGCGGGTTGAGGCAGAAGAAACAGGGGGGTCTAACTGCAAAGCTTCCGCGGAGGCAGACAGGTGGGGCCAAGAGGAGCGCGGGTTACAGGAGCCAAAAAGGTGGGGGGGTTAGCGCAAAAGTGTCCACGCGTGCACTGTTTCTCTTCTCTGCACCTACTGACGACCGATCCGTGCGCGACAGCGGACCGAGCGGTCGCGGTGGGGCTCGAACCCGTGACCTGGGCATGCGCGCGGAGGCGGTCACCGCTGGGCTAGGGCGGGGTAGTTGTTAGGGGGTCAGGCGCAGCCTAGATAGGGTTTTGCGCGACGTGGGAGCGAGCAGACGCGCGCGCTCGTCGGTGCACCGAGGGTGCTCGACGGAACGTACGTCGCGGCCAGGACGCGACGACGATGGCGAGGGTGTCTAGGAGGTTGCGTGGCTCACCGAGAGTGTGTCGGTGGTGGCGGATCGGGTCGGCGAGCAGCAGGACGATGGTGATGCAGAGGCCCAGCGGATTAGGGTTTGGCGTCGGGCTCGGTGGGTGCAGCGGTTCTGGGGCTCCTCCTGCTCGGCTCCGTGTACAGGGTGACGTAGGGGAGCTCCACGGCCTTCCTCGACACCAGAGACCGACACGCCACCAGCTGGAAGAGGGGGATCGGTGGAGACTGACGGTGGCCGGCGTTGGGGTAGGTGGGGCGATGGAGAAGAGAGGGAAGAGCGGCAGGCGCCCTGGGGTAGATCTGGGGGAGGCAGCAGGCGGGAGAGAGGGGTGGGTAAAGCAGAGAGGGAGAGGGGTGCCGTGGGGGAAGTGGGTAGGGTTAAAGGTGGCTCGGCCACCTTTTTCTCCTTCCTCTCCTCACGTGCATGGGCTGGTTCGGCCAGGCAGGGGCAGGTGGTGGTAGGCAGCTGGCAGGTGGGGCAAGGTGAGGCCAGGGAGGCAGGGGGAGGCTCGGGCTGGTGCTGCTGAGGCAGGGAGAGAGAGCTAGAGAGAGGGAGGGGTATGCTCGGGTTAGAGCTAGGGTTTGAGGGGAGGCTCGGCTAGGGTTTTGTGTGGTGGTATCTAGGTGGGTCCAGGGTGGTCAGGTGGGCCTGCAGGGCAGAGAGAGGAGAGAGACCGAGAGAGGGCAGGTGGGTAGCTAGGGTAGGTCATGGTGGGGTGGCTCGGCTAGAGAGAGGAGAGATGAGGGAGGGGACCTAGGGTCTAGAGGGAGAGATTAGATGAGGTGTGGTAAACTTTTGACAAGATCAAGCATGACATGCCAAGCTCCCACAAGATCTAGATAAGGAAAAGAGAGGGAGAGATGAGGTGGTGAGGGTTTAAGCAAGATCAAATTAAGACCAAGCCAAAAGGAGGGAGAGATAGATGAGAAAAGAGATGGTTCACCCAAAAATCCAAATAAAAACAAGGAGGACCAAAGGTGGAGATGTTTCCATGGCCCATGCAAAAATAATTAATGCCATGTTTTAACCTTGTGAAACAAAACAATAAACATGGCATTATTCTTATGCATTCCAAAATGTGGAGTAAGGCCTAAGCACAAGAATTTAAAAGAAAGTTCCAAGTGGAGTAGATGGAGATGATCACATTTGATTATAATTGGGACTTGCTAGTGTGTATATTCCACTAGAAGCTTGCTATTCCCAAAAATATTCCCACATGAGCATAAATCCATAATACTCCATATGGAAGCTAGGAAAAAGGGTTCCACTCACAAGGCATGCAAAGGTGGCCATGTGGCTCTCATATATCAATAATGTGAAAACAACATGATGCTAAGATGAGAGCATGTGGAAATAGAATTGGATCCATCCCAACCCATATGAGCTAGAGGTAAAACCCAAAAGAAAAAAAATTGCAAGCTCATGGATAATGGAATGGTGGAAAGATGGGGTGATGACAAGAAAGGTGGTGGAGTTAAATAAAAGATATTCCCCCAACTCAACTTGGGCATTTAAACAATATATCAACAACCAAATACAATATCAAGAGGCAAATACAATTAATAATGCATATGAGATAAGAACCAAAAGGAAAAGGGTTTTATATGATGCTCAAATGCAAGGTGGCATGATGACATGAGCATGATATAATTATGATGCAACAATTATATATATGAAGTAGCCATTATATTACTAGACCAAGTAGCATTACAATTGTTAGACAATTGGGATGCTACAACACACATGCAATGAATATAGTGGTGGTTTATGAAGAGAACACACATGCAATGACTCTAGTTGTGGTTCCATGTGGTTTATGAAAAGAACAAACATGCATTGACTCTAGTTGTGGTTAATGAAAAGTACATAAAGGCAATGACTCTAGTGGTGGTTTAGGAAAAGAACACAAATGCAATGACACTTGTGGTGGTTTAGGAAAAGAACACACATGCAATGACACTAGTGGTGGTTTAGGAAAAGAACACACATGCAATGACTGGTTTAGGAAAAGAACACACATGGACATAACTCTTTTGGATCCATGTGGTTTTTGGAAAGAACACACATGCAATGAATCTAGTGGTGGTTTATGAAAAGAACACACATGCAATGACTCTAGTTGTGGTTCCACGCGGTTTATGAAAAGAACAAACATGCATTGACTCTAGTTGTGGTTTATGAAAAGGTCATACATGCAATTACTCTAGTGGTGGTTTAGGAAAAGAACACACATGCACTGACACTAGTGGTGGTTTAGGAAAAGAACACACATGCCATGACACTAGTGGTGGTTTAGGAAAAGAACGCACATGCAATGTCTCTAGTTGTGGTTTAGGAAAAGAACAAACATGCAATGACTCTGGTGGTGGTTTATGCAAAAGACACACATACATTGACGCTGGTGGATCCATGTGGTTTAGTAAAATAACAAACATGCAATGACACTAGAGGTGGTTTAGGAAAAGAACACACATGCAATGTCTCTAGTTGTGGTTTAGGAAAAGACCAAACATGCAATGACTCTAGTGGTGGTTTATCAAAACGACACACATGGATTGACACTGGGGGATCCATGTGGTTTAGAAAAATACCACACGTGCAATGACACTAGTGGTGGTTTAGGAAAAGAACACACATGCAAAGACATGCAATGACACTAGTGGATCCATGTGGTTTAGGAAAGGAACACACTTGCAGTGTCACTAATGGTGGTTAATGAAAATAACGCACATGCAAATGACTCTGGTGGATCCATGTGTTTTATGGAAAGAACAGACATGCAATGACACTAGTGGTGGTTTATGAAAAGAACACACATGCAATGACTCTAGTTGTGGTTACATGTGGTTTATGAAAAGAACAAACATGCACTGACTATAGTTGTGGTTTATGAAGAGAACACACATGCAATGACTCTGGTGGATCCAAGTGGTTTATGAAACGAACACACATGCAATGACACTAGTGGTGGTTTAGGAAAAGAACACACATGCAATGACACTAGTGGTGGTTTAGTAAAAGAACACACATGCAATGTCTCTAGTTGTGGTTTAGCAAAAGAACAAACATGCAATGACTCTAGTGGTGGTTTATGAAAAGGACACACATGCATTGACACTGGTGGATCCCTGTGGTTTTGTAAAATAACACACATGCAATGACACTAGTGGTGGTTTAGGAAAAGAACACACATGCAATGTCTCTAGTTGTGCTTTAGGAAAAGAACAAACATGTAATGACTCTAGTGGTGGTTTATGAAAAGTACACACATGCATTGACACTTGTGGATCCATGTGGTTTAGTAAAATAACACACATGCAATAAAACTAGTGGTGGTTTAGGAAAATAACACACATGCAAAGACATGTAATGACACTGGTGGATCCATGTGGTTTAGGAAAGGAACACACATGCAATAACACTGGTGTGGTTAATGAAAAGAACATACTGGCAAATGACCCTAGTGGATCCATGTGGTTTATGAAAAGAACACACATGCAATCACAGTGGTGGTGGTTTATGAAAGGAAAACACATGAAATGACTCTAGTTTGGGTCCATGTGGTTTATGAAAAGAACAAACATGCAATGACTACAGTTGTGGTTTCTAAAAAGAACACACATGCAATGAATCTAGTGTATCCAAGTGGTTTACGAAAAGAACACACATGCAATGACACTAGTGGTGGTTTAGGAAAAGAACACACATGCAATGACTGGTTCAGGAAAAGAACACACATGCAAATGACTCTGGTGGATCCATGTGGTTTTTTGGAAAGAACACACATGCAATGAATATAGTGGTGGTTTATGAAGAGAACACACATGCAATGACTCTAGTTGTGGTTCCATGTGGTTTATGAAAAGAACAAACATGCATTGACTCTAGTTGTGGTTTATGAAAAGTACATACATGCAATGACTCTAGTGGTGGTTTAGGAAAAGAACACAAATGCAATGACACTTGTGGTCGTTTAGGAAAAGAACACACATGCAATGACACTAGTGGTGGTTTAGCAAAAGAACACACAAGCAATGTCTCTATTTGTGGTTTAGGAAAAGAAGAAACATGCAATGACTCTGGTGGTGGTTTATGAAAAGGACACACATGCATTGACACTGGTGGATCCATGTGGTTTAGTAAAATAACAAACATGCAATGACACAAGTGGTGGTTTAGGAAAATAACACAGATGCAAAGACATGCAATGACACTGGTGGATCCATGTGGTTTAGGAAAGGAGCTCACATGCAATGACACTGGTGGTGGTTAATGAAAAGAACACACATGCAATGACTCTAATTGTGGTTTATGAAAAGAACAAACATGCACTGACTATAGTTGTGGTTTATGAAGAGAACACACATGCAATGACTCTGGTGGATCCAAGTGGTTTATGAAACGAACACACATGCTATGACACTAGTGGTAGTTTAGGAAAAGAACACACATGCAATGACACTAGTGGTGGTTTAGTAAAAGAACACACATGCAATGTCTCTAGTTGTGGTTTAGCAAAAGAACAAACATGCAATGACTCTAGTGGTGGTTTATGAAAAGGACACACATGCATTAACACTGGTGGATCCATGTGGCTTTGTAAAATAACACACATGCAATGACACTGGTGGTGGTTTAGGAAAAGAACACACATGCAAAGACATGCAATGACACTGGTGGATCCATGTGGTTTAGGAAAGGAACACACATTAATGACACTAGTGGTGGTTAATGAAAAGAACACACATGCAAATGACTCGGGTGGATCCATGTGGTTTATGGAAAGTACACACATGCAATGACACTGGAGGTGGTTTATGAAAGGAACACACATGCAATGACTCTAGTTGTGGTTCCAAG
The DNA here is from genome assembly GCA_916181665.1 of Avena sativa. Lineage (NCBI taxonomy): Eukaryota > Viridiplantae > Streptophyta > Magnoliopsida > Poales > Poaceae > Avena > Avena sativa. Next base: position 329,801,954 of record OV702289.1, read on the forward strand.
TGGTTTATTAAAAAAACATGCAATGACTATAGTTGTGGTTTATGAAAAGAACACACATGCAATGACTCTGTGCATCCAAATGGTTTACGAAAAGAACGCACATGCAATGACACTAGTGGTGGTTTAGGAAAATAACACACATGCAATGACTGGTTTAGGAAAAGAACACACATGCACGTGACTCTGGTGGATCCGTGTGGTTTTTGGAAAGTATACACATGCAATGAATCTAGTGTTGGTTTATGAAAAGAACACACATGGAATGACTCTAGTTGTGGTTCCATGTGGTTTATGAAAAGAACAAACATGCATTGACTCTAGTTTTGGTGAAAAGTACATACATGCAATGACTCTAGTTGTCGTTCAGGAAAAGAACACACATGCAATGACACTAGTGATGGTTTAGGAAAAGAACACACATGCAATGACACTAGTGGTGGTTTAGGAAAAGAACACACATGCAATGTCTCTAGTTGTGGTTTAGGAAAAGTACATACATGCAATGACTCTAGTTGTGGTTTATGAAAAGAACACACATGCAATGACTGTGGTGCATCCAAGCGGTTTATGAAAAGAACACACATGCAATGACACTAGTGGTGGTTTAGGAAAAGAACACACATGCAATGACTGGTTTAGGAAAAGAACACACATGGAAATAACTCTTTTGGATCCATGTCGTTTTTGGAAAGAACACACATGCAATGAATCTAGTGGTGGTTTATGAAAAGAACACACATGCAATGACTCTAGTTGTGGTTCCACGTGGTTTATGAAAAGAACAAACATGCATTGACTCTAGTTGTGGTTTATGAAAAGGTCATACATGCAATTACTCTAGTGGTGGTTTAGGAAAAGAACACACATGCAAAGACACTAGTGGTGGTTTAGGAAAAGAACACACATGCCATGATACTAGTGGTGGTTTAGGAAAAGAACGCACATGCAATGTCTCTGGTTGTGGTTTAGGAAAAGAACAAACATGCAATGACTCTGGTGGTGGTTTATGCAAAAGACACACATACATTGACACTGGTGGATCCATGTGGTTTAGTAAAATAACAAACATGCAATGACACTAGAGGTGGTTTAGGAAAAGAACACACATGCAATGTCTCTAGTTGTGGTTTAGGAAAAGACCAAACATGCAATGACTCTAGTGGTGGTTTATCAAAATGACACACATGGATTGACACTGGGGGATCCATGTGGTTTAGAAAAATACCACACGTGCAATGACACTAGTGGTGGTTTAGGAAAAGAACACACATGCAAAGATATGCAATGACACTAGTGGATCCATGTGGTTTAGGAAAGGAACACACATGCAGTGTCACTAATGGTGGTTAATGAAAATAACGCACATGCAAATGACTCTGGTGGATCCATGTGTTTTATGGAAAGAACACACATGCAATGACACTAGTGGTGGTTTATGCAAGGAACACACATGCAATGACTCTAGTTGTGGTTCCATGTGGTTTATGAAATGAACAAACATGCAATGACTATAGTTGTGTATGATGAAAAGAACACACATGCAATCACTCTAGTAGATCCAAGTGGTTTAGGAAAAGATCACACATGCAATGACACTAGTGGTGGTTTAGGAAAAGAAGACAAATGCAATGCCACTAGTGGTGGTTTAGTAAAAGAAGACACATGCAATGTCTCTAGTTGTGGTATAGGAAAATAACAAACATGTAATGACTCTAGTGGTGGTTTATGAAAAGGACACACATGCATTGACATGCAATGACACTGGTGGATCCATGTGGTTTAGGAAAGGAACACACATTAATGCCACTAGTGGTGGTTAATGAAAAGAACACACATGCAAATGACTCGGGTGGATCCATGTGGTTTATGGAAAGAACACACATGCAATGACACTGGAGGTGGTTTATGAAAGGAACACACATGCAATGACTCTAGTTGTGGTTCCAAGTGGTTTTTTAAAAAAAACATGCAATGACTATAGTTGTGGTTTATGAAAAGAACACACATGCAATGACTCTGTGCATCCAAATGGTTTACGAAAAGAACGCACATGCAATGACACTAGTGGTGGTTTAGGAAAATAACACACATGCAATGACTGGTTTAGGAAAAGAACACACATGCACGTGACTCTGGTGGATCCGTGTGGTTTTTGGAAAGTATACACATGCAATGAATCTAGTGTTGGTTTATGAAAAGAACACACATGGAATGACACTAGTAGTGGTTCCATGTGTTTTATGAAAAGAACAAACATGCATTGACTCTAGTTTTGGTGAAAAGTACATACATGCAATGACTCTAGTGGTCGTTTAGGAAAAGAACACACATGCAATGACACTAGTGGTGGTTTAGGAAAAGAACACACATGCAATGACACTAGTGGTGGTTTAGGAAAAGAACACACATGCAATGTCTCTAGTTGTGGTTTAGGAAAAGAACAAACATGCAATGAGTCTAGTGGTGGTTTATGCAAAGGACACACATACATTGACACTGGTGGATCCATGTGGTTTAGTAAAATAACAAACATGCAATGACACTAGTGGTGGTTTAGGAAAAGAATACACATGCAAAAACATTCAAAGACACTGGTGGATCCATGTGGTTTAGGAAAGGAACTCACATGCAATGACATTGGTGGTGGTTAATGAAAAGAACACACATGCAATGACTCTAGTTGTGGTTCCATGTGGTTTATGAAAAGAACAAACATGCAATGACTATAGTTGTGGTTTATGAAAAGAACACACATGCAATGACTCTGGTGCATCCAAGTGGTTTATGAAAAGAACACACATGCAATGACACTAGTGGTGGTTTAGGAAAAGAACACACATGCAATGACTGTTTTAGGAAAAGAACACACATGGAAATAACTCTTTTGGATCCATGTCGTTTTTGGAAAGAACACACATGCAATGAATCTAGTGGTGGTTTATGAAAAGAACACACATGCAATGACTCTAGTTGTGGTTCCACGCGGTTTATGAAAAGAACAAACATGCATTGACTCTAGTTGTGGTTTATGAAAAGGTCATACATGCAATTACTCTAGTGGTGGTTTAGGAAAAGAACACACATTCAAAGACACTAGTGGTGGTTTAGGAAAAGAACACACATGCCATGACACTAGTGGTGGTTTAGGAAAAGAACGCACATGCAATGTCTCTAGTTGTGGTTTAGGAAAAGAACAAACATGCAATGACTTTGGTGGTCATTTATGCAAAAGACACACATACATTGACACTGGTGGATCCATGTGGTTTAGTAAAATAACACACATGCAATGACACTAGAGGTGGTTTAGGAAAAGAACACACATGCAATGTCTCTAGTTGTGGTTTAGGAAAAGACGAAACATGCAATGACTCTAGTGGTGGTTTATCAAAACGACACACATGGATTAACACTGGGGGATCCATGTTGTTTAGAAAAATACCACACGTGCAATGACACTAGTGGTGGTTTAGGAAAAGAACACACATGCAAAGATATGCAATGACACTAGTGGATCCATGTGGTTTAGGAAACGAACACACATGTAGTGTCACTAATGGTGGTTAATGAAAATAACGCACATGCAAATGGCTCTAGTGGATCCATGTGTTTTATGGAAAGAACACACATGCAATGACACTAGTGGTGGTTTATGCAAGGAACACACATGCAATGACTCTAGTTGTGGTTCCATGTGGTTTATGAAATGAACAAACATGCAATGACTATAGTTGTGTTTGATAAAAAGAACACACATGCAATCACTCTAGTAGATCCAAGTGGTTTAGGAAAAGAACACACATGCAATGACACTAGTGGTGGTTTAGGAAAAGAAGACACATGCAATGCCACTAGTGTTGGTTTAGTAAAAGAAGACACATGCAATGTCTCTAGTTGTGGTATAGGAAAATAACAAACATGTAATGACTCTAGTGGTGGTTTATGAAAAGGACACACATGCATTGACACTGGTGGATCCCTGTGGTTTTGTAAAATAACACACATGCAATGACACTAGTGGTGGTTTAGTAAAAGAACACACATGCAAATACATGCAATGACACTGGTGGATCCATGTAGTTTAGTAAAGGAACACACATGCAATGACACTACTGGTGGTTAATGAAAAGAACACACATGCAAATGACTCGGGTGGATCCATGTGGTTTATGGAAAAAACACACATGCAATGACACTGGAGGTGGTTTATGAAAGGAACACACATGCAATGACTCTAGTTGTGGTTCCATGTGGTTTATGAAAAGAACAAACATGCAATGACTATAGTTGTGGTTTATGAAAAGAACACACATGCAATGACTCTGGTGCATCCAAGTGGTTTACGAAAAGAACATACATGCAATGACACTAGTGGTGGTTTAGGAAAAGAACACACATGCAATGACTGATTTAGGAAAAGAACACACATGCAAATGACTCCTGTGGATCCATGTGGTTTTTGGAAAGTATACACATGCAATGAATCTAGTGTTGGTTTATGAAAAGAACACACATGGAATGACTCTAGTTGTGGTTCCATGTTGTTTATGAAAAGAACAAACATGCATTGACTCTAGTTGTGGTGAAAGTACATACATGCAATGACTCTAGTGGTGGTTTAGGAAAAGAACACACATGCAATGACACTAGTGGTGGTTTAGGAAAAGAACACACATGCAATGACACTAGTGGTGGTTTAGGAAAAGAACATACATACAATGTCTCTAGTCGTGGTTTAGGAAAAGAACACACATGCAATGACTCTAGTGGAGGTTTAGGTAAAGAACACACATGCAATGTCTCTAGTTGTGGTTTAGGAAAAGAACAAACATGCAATGACTCTGGTGGTGGGTTATGCAAAGGATACACATACATTGACACTGGTGGATCCATGTGGTTTAGTAAAATAACAAACATACAATGACACTAGTGGTGGTTTAGGAAAAGAACACACATGCAAAAACATGCAATGACACTGGTGGATCCATGTGGTTTAGGAAAGGAACTCACATGTAATGACATTGGTGGTGGTTAATGAAAAGAATACACATGCAATGACTCTAGTTGTGGTTCCATGTGGTTTATGAAAAGAACAAACATGCAATGACTATAGTTGTGGTTTATGAAAAGAACACACATGCAATGACTCTGGTGCTTCCAAGTGGTTTACAAAAAGAACACACCTGCAATGACACTAGTGGTGGTTTAGGAAAAGAACACACATGCAATGACTAGTTCAGGAAAAGAACACACATGGAAAGAACAAACATGCATTGACTCTAGTTGTGATGAAAAGTACATACATGCAATGACTCTAGTGGTGGTTTAGGAAAAGAACACACATGCAATGACACTGGTGGTAGTTTAGGAAAAGAACACACATGAAATGACACTGGTGGTGTTTTAGGAAAAGAACATATAGGCAACGTCTCTAGTTGTGGTTTAGGATAAGAACACACATGCAAATACATGCAATGACACTGGTGGATCCATGTAGTTTAGGAAAGGAACACACATGCAATGACACTACTGGTGGTTAATGAAAAGAACACACATGCAAATGACTCGGGTGGATCCATGTGGTTTATGGAAAGAACACACATGCAATGACACTGGAGGTGGTTTATGAAAGGAACACACATGCAATGACTCTAGTTGTGGTTCCATGTGGTTTATGAAAAGAACAAACATGCAATGACTATAGTTGTGGTTTATGAAAAGAACACACATGCAATGACTCTGGTGCATCCAAGTGGTTTACAAAAAGAACGCACATGCAATGACACTAGTGGCGGTTTAGGAAAAGAACACACATTCAATGACTGGTTTAGGAAAAGAACACACATGCAAATGACTCCTGTGGATCCATGTGGTTTTTGGAAAGTACACACATGTAATGAATGTAGTGTTGGTTTATGAAAAGAACACACATGGAATGACTCTAGTTGTGGTTCCATGTTGTTTATGAAAAGAACAAACATGCATTGACTCTATTTGTGGTGAAAAGTACATACATGCATTGACTCTAGTGGTGGTTTAGGAAAAGAACGCACATGCAATGACACTACTGGTGGTTGAGGAAAAGAACACACATGCAATGACACTAGTGGTGGTTTTGGAAAAGAACATACATGCAATGTCTCTAGTCATGGTTTAGGAAAAGAACACACATGCAATGACTCTAGTGGTGGTTTAGGTAAAGAACACACATGCAATGTCTCTAGTTGTGGTTTAGGAAAAGAACAAACATGCAATGACTCTGGTGGTGGTTTATGCAAAGGATACACATACACTGACACTGGTGGATCCATGTGGTTTAGTAAAATAACAAACATACAATGACACTAGTGGTGGTTTAGGAAAAGAACACACATGCAAAAAGATGCAATGACACTGGTGGATCCATGTGGTTTAGGAAAGGAACTCACATGTAATGACATTGGTGGTGGTTAATGAAAAGAACACACATGCAATGACTCTAGTTGTGGTTCAATGTGGTTTATGAAAAGAACAAACATGCAATGACTATAGTTGTGGTTTATGAAAAGAACACACATGCAATGACTCTGGTGCTTCCAAGTGGTTTACAAAAAGAACACACATGCAATGACACTAGTGGTGGTTTAGGAAAAGAACACACATGCAATGACTAGTTCAGGAAAAGAACACACATGGAAAGAACAAACATGCATTGACTCTAGCTGTGATCAAAAGTACATACATGCAATGACTCTAGTGGTGGTTTAGGAAAAGAACACACATGCAATGACACTAGTGGTAGTTTAGGAAAAGAACACACATGAAATGACACTAGTTGTGGTTTAGGAAAAGAACACACATGGAATGACTCTGGTGGTGGTTTATGCAAAGGACACATATACATTAACACTGGTGGATCCATGCGGTTTAGTAAAATAACAAACATGCAATGACACTAGTGGTGGTTTAGGAAAAGAACACACATGCAAAAACATGCAATGACACTGGTGGATCCATGTGGTTTAGGAAAGGAACTCACATGCAATGACATTGGTGGTGGTTAATGAAAAGAACACACATGCAATGACTCTAGTTGCGGTTCCTTGTGGTTTATGAAAAGAACAAACATGCAATGACTATAGTTGTGGTTTATGAAAAGAACACACATGCAATGACTCTGGTGCATCCAAGTGGTTTACAAAAAGAACGCACATGCAATGACACTAGTGGTGGTTTAGGAAAAAGAACACACATGCAATGACTGGTTTAGGAAAAGAACACACATGCAAATGACTCCTGTGGATCCATGTGGTTTTTGGAAAGTACACACATGTAATGAATGTAGTGTTGGTTTATGAAAAGAACACATATGGAATGACTCTAGTTGTGGTTCCATGTTGTTTATGAAAAGAACAAACATGCATTGACTCTAGTTGTGGTGAAAAGTACATACATGCATTGACTCTAGTGGTGGTTTAGGAAAAGAACGCACATGCAATGACACTAGTGGTGGTTGAGGAAAAGAACACACATGCAATGACACTAGTGGTGGTTTAGGAAAAGAACATACATGCAATGTCTCTAGTCATGGTTTAGGAAAAGAACAAACATGCAATGACACTAGTGGTGGTTTAGGTAAAGAACACACATGCAATGTCTCTAGTTGTGGTTTAGGAAAAGAACAAACATGCAATGACTCTGGTGGTGGTTTATGCAAAGGATACACATACACTGACACTGGTGGATCCATGTGGTTTAGTAAAATAACAAACATACAATGACACTAGTGGTGGTTTAGGAAAAGAACACACATGCAAAAAGATGCAATGACACTGGTGGATCCATGTGGTTTAGGAAAGGAACTCACATGTAATGACATTGGTGGTGGTTAACGAAAAGAACACACATGCAATGACTCTAGTTGTGGTTCAATGTGGTTTATGAAAAGAACAAACATGCAATGACTATAGTTGTGGTTTATGAAAAGAACACACATGCAATGACTCTGGTGCTTCCAAGTGGTTTACAAAAAGAACACACATGCAATGACACTAGTGGTGGTTTAGGAAAAGAACACACATGCAATGACTAGTTCAGGAAAAGAACACACATGGAAAGAACAAACATGCATTGACTCTAGCTGTGATGAAAAGTACATACATGCAATGACTCTAGTGGTGGTTTAGGAAAAGAACACACATGCAATGACACTAGTGGTATTTTAGGAAAAGAACACACATGAAATGACACTAGTTGTGGTTTAGGAAAAGAACACACATGGAATGACTCTGGTGGTGGTTTATGCAAAGGACACATATACATTAACACTGGTGGATCCATGCGGTTTAGTAAAATAACAAACATGCAATGACACTAGTGGTGGTTTAGGAAAAGAACACACATGCAAAAACATGCAATGACACTGGTGGATCCATGTGCTTTAGGAAAGGAACTCACATGCAATGACATTGGTGGTGGTTAATGAAAAGAACACACATGCAATGACTCTAGTTGTGGTTCCATGTGGTTTATGAAAAGAACAAACATGCAATGACTATAGTTGTGGTTTATGAAAAGAACACACATGCAATGACTCTGGTGCATCCAAGTGGTTTACGAAAAGAACACACATGCAATGACACTAGTGGTGGTTTAGGAAAAGAACACACATGCAATGACTGGTTCAGGGAAAGAACACACATGGAAATGACTCTTGTGGATCCATGTTGTTTTTGGAAAGAACACACATGCAATGAATCTAGTGGTGGTTTATGAAAAGAACACGCATGCAATGATTCTAGTTGTGGTTCCATGTGGTTTATGAAAAGAACAAACATGCATTGACTCTAGTTTTGGTTTATGAAAAGGTCATACATTCAATTACTCTAGTGGTGGTTTAGGAAAAGAACACACATGCAATGACACTAGTGGTGGTTTAGGAAAAGAACACACATGCCATGACACTAGTGGTGGTTTAGGAAAAGAACACACATGCAATGTCTCTAGTTGTGGTTTAGGAAAAGAACAAACATGCAATGACTCTGGTGGTGGTTTATGCAAAGGACACACATACATTGACACTGGTGGATCCATGCGGTTTAGTAAAATAACAAACATGCAATGACACTAGTGGTGGTTTAGGAAAAGAACACACATGCAATGTCTCTAGTTGTGGTTTAGGAAAAGAACAAACATGCAATGACTCTAGTGGTGGTTTACCAAAACGACACACATGCATTGACACTGGTGGATCCATGTGGTTTAGTAAAATACCACACGTGCAATGACACTAGTGGTGATTTAGGAAAAGAACACACATGCAAAGACATGCAATGACACTGGTGGGTCCATATGGTTTAGGAAAGGAACACACATGCAATGTCACTGGTGGTGGTTAATGAAAATAACACACATGCAAATGACTCTGGTGGATCCATGTGTTTTATGGAAAGAACACACATGCAATGACACTAGTGGTGGTTTATGAAAGGAACACACATGCAATGACTCTAGTTGTGGTTCCATCTGGTTTATGAAAAGACCAAACATGCACTAACTATAGTTGTGGTTTATGAAAAGAACACACATGCAATCACTCTAGTGGATCCAAGTGGTTTAGGAAAAGAACACACATGCAATGATACTTGTGGTGGTTTAGGAAAAGAACACACATGCAATGACACTAGCGGTGGTTTAGTAAAAGAACACACATGCAATGTCTATAGTTGTGGTTTAGGAAAAGAACAAACATGCAATGACTCTAGTGGTGGTTTATGAAAAGGACACACATGCATTGACACTGGTGGATCCATGTGGTTTTGTAAAATAACACACATGCAATGACACTAGTGGTGGTTTAGGAAAAGAACACAAATGCAAAGACATGCAATGACACTAGTGGATCCATGTGGTTTAGGAAAGGAACACACATGCAATGACACTACTGGTGGTTAATGAAAAGAACACCCATGCAAATAACTCGGGTGGATCCATGTGGTTTATGTAAAGAACACACATGCAATGACACTGGAGGTGGTTTATGAAAGGAACACACATGCAATGACTCTAGTTGTGGTTCCATGTGGTTTATGAAAAGAACAAACATGCAATGACTATAGTTGTGGTTTATGAAAAGAACACACATGCAATGACTCTGGTGCATCCAAGTGGTTTACGAAAAGAACGCACATGCAATGACACTGCTGGTGGTTTAGGAAAAGAACACACATGCAATGACTGGTTTAGGAAAAGAACACACATGCAAAGACATGCAATGACACTGGTGGGTCCATGTGGTTTAGGAAAGGAACACACATGCAATGTCACTGGTGGTGGTTAATGAAAATAACACACATGCAAATGACTCTGGTGGATCCATGTGTTTTATGGAAAGAACACACATGCAATGACACTAGTGGTGGTTTATGAAAGGAACACACATGCAATGACTCTAGTTGTGGTTCCATCTGGTTTATGAAAAGAACAAACATGCACTGACTATAGTTGTGGTTTATGAAAAGAACACACATGCAATCACTCTAGTGGATCCAAGTGGTTTAGGAAAAGAACACACATGCAATGATACTAGTGGTGGTTTAGGAAAAGAACACACATGCAATGAGACTAGTGGTGGTTTAGTAAAAGAACACACATGCAATGTCTCTAGTTGTGGTTTAGGAAAAGAACAAACATGCAATGACTCTAGTGGTGGTTTATGAAAAGGACACACATGCATTGACACTGGTGGATCCATGTGGTTTTGTAAAATAACACACATGCAATGACACTAGTGGTGGTTTAGGAAAAGAACACAAATGCAAAGACATGCAATGACACTAGTGGATCCATGTGGTTTAGGAAAGGAACACACATGCAATGACACTACTGGTGGTTAATGAAAAGAACACCCATGCAAATGACTCGGGTGGATCCATGTGGTTTATGTAAAGAACACACATGCAATGACACTGGAGGTGGTTTATGAAAGGAACACACATGCAATGACTCTAGTTGTGGTTCCATGTGGTTTATGAAAAGAACAAACATGCAATGACTATAGTTGTGGTTTATGAAAAGAACACACATGCAATGACTCTGGTGCATCCAAGTGGTTTACGAAAAGAACGCACATGCAATGACACTGCTGGTGGTTTAGGAAAAGAACACACATGCAATGACTGGTTTAGGAAAACAACACACATGCGAATGACACTGGTGGATCCATGTGGTTTTTGGAAAGTACACACATGCAATTAATCTAATGTTGGTTTATGAAAAGAACACACATGGAATGACTCTAGTTGTGGTTCCATGTGGTTTATGAAAAGAACAAACATGCATTGACTCTAGTTGTGGTGAAAAGTACATACATGCAATGACTCTAGTGGTGGTTTAGGAAAAGAACACACATGCAATGAAACTAGTGGTGGTTTAGGAAAAGAACACACATGCAATGACACTAGTGGTGGTTTAGGAAAAGAACATACATGTAATGTCTCTAGTCGTGGTTTAGGAAAAGAACACACATGCAATGACTCTAGTGGTGGTTTAGGAAAAGAACACACATGCAATGTCTCTAGTTGTGGTTTAGGAAAAGAACAAATATGCAATGACTCTAGTGGTGGTTTATGCAAAGGACACACATACATTAACACTGGTGGATCCATGTGGTTTAGTAAAATAACAAACATGCAATGACACTAGTGGTGGTTTAGGGAAAGAACACACATGCCATGACACTAGTGGTGGTTTAGGAAAACAACACACATGCAATGTTTCTAGTTGTGGTTTAGGAAAAGAACAAACATGCAATGACTCTAGTGGTGGTTTATGAAAAGGACACACATGCATTGACACTGGTGGATCCATGTGGTTTAGTAAAATAACAAACATGCAATGACACTAGTGGTGGTTTCGGAAAAGAACACACATGCAATGTCTCTAGTTTTGGTTTAGGAAAAGAACAAACATGCAATGACTCTAGTGGTGGTTTATCAGAAGGACACACATGCATTGACACTGGTAGATCCATGTGATTTAGTAAAATACCACACGTGCAATGACACGAGTGGTGGTTTAGGAAAAGAACAAACATGCAAAGACATGCAATGACACCGGTGGATCCATGTGGTTCAGGAAAGGAACACACATGCAATGCCACTGGTGGTGGTTAATGAAAATAACACACATGCAAATGACTCTGGTGAATCCTTGTGTTTTATGGAAAGAACACACATGCAATGACACTAGTGGTGGTTTATGAAATGAACACACATGCAATGACTCTAGTTGTGGTTCCATGTGGTTTATGAAAAGAACAGACATGCAATGACTATAGTTGTGCTTTATGAAAAGAACACACATGCAATCACTCTGGTGGATCCAAGTGGTTTAGGAAAAGAATACACATGCCATGACACTAGTGGTGGTTTCGGAAAAGAACACACATGCAATGACAATAGTGGTGGTTTAGTAAAAGACCACACATGCAATGTCTCTAGTTGTGGTTTAGGAAAATAACAAACATGCAATGACTCTAGTGGTGGTTTATGAAAAGGACACACATGCAATGACACTAGTGGTGGTTTAGGAAAAGAACACACATGCAAAGACATGCAATGACACTGGTGGATCCATGTGGTTTGTGAAAGGAACACACATGCAATGAGACTAGATGTGGTTAATGAAAAGAATACACATGCAAATGACTCGGGTGGATCCATGTGGTTTATGGAAAGAACACACATGCAATGACACTAGAGGTGGTTTATGAAAGGAACACACATGCAATGACTCTAGTTGTGGTTCCATGTGGTTTATGAAAAGAACAAACATGCAATGACTATAGTTGTGGTTTATGAAAAGAACACACATGCAATCACTCTTGTGGATCCAAGTGGTTTACGAAAAGAACGCACATGCAATGACACTAGTGGTGGTTTAGGAAAAGAACACACATGCAATGACTGGTTTAGGAAAAGAACACACATGCAAATGACTCTGGTGGATCCATGTGGTTTTTGGAAAGTACACACATGCAATGAATCTAGTGTTGGTTTATGAAAAGAACACACATGCATTGACTCTAGTTGTGGTGAAAAGTACATACATGTAATGACTCTAGTGGTGGTTGATGACCCACAAGTATAGGGGTGTATCACAGTATTTTTGAGGGAAGTGAAACCCAATTTATTGATTCGACACAAGGGGAGCCAAAGAATATTTATAAGCCTTAACAACTGAGTTGTCAATTCAGCTACACCTGGAAACAATCTTGCTCACAGCAGTTTATCAGTAGCAACAGTTTTGTAGTAGGAATAGCAGAGTAGCAGCAGTAGTAAAGCAGAGACAGTAGTAACAAAAGCAGTAAACAGTGGGATTCGAGTGCGGTAGGCATAGGGATGGATGGACGGGTGTTGCATGGACAAGACAATTCACATAGCATTCAGAACATAGGGCAATTGCAGATAAATAAGATAAAGCACCCAAGTACTAGACAATCCTAGGCATGTGTTCCATATATAGTCATACGTGCTCACAATGAGAACTTGCACAACATATTTTGTCCTGCCAGCCCGTTTACAGCGGGGCCTCTAGGGAACTACTGGCAATTAAGGTGCTCCTTTTAATAGATCACCGGAGCAAAGCATCACTCCATGAACACATGTGATCGTTACATCAAAGCCTTTCCCTTCCGGTTATCCCGATTTCTGTCACTTCAGGGCCATAGGTTCCAGACAACAATGTGTGTATACAACTTGTAGATAAGACCAAGAACAATACTATCATAATGAATCAATAATACGTTCAGATCTGAAGTCATGGCACTCGGGCCCTAGTGACAAGCATTAAGCACAACAAGTCGCAACAAAGTCATAAAGAACTAATAAAAGATACTAGGCACCATGCCCTAACAATCTGATGCCATTACATGAACGATCTCATCCAATCCCTACCATCCCCATAGCCTACAGCGAGGGATTACTCACTCATAGATGTGGGAAACAGGGATGGTCGATGGAGATGATGGTGGAGATCGATGGAGATGGCTCCGGGGGCACTTCCCCGTCCCGGCAGGGTGCCGGAACAGAGACTGTCTGTCCCCCGAATCTCCCCTTCGGTGGTGGTGGCGTAGCGGAACTTTTCGTGGAAAAACGTCGAACCCCTCAAGTTTTTAGGTAAGAAGGCTCCTTATAGGCGAAGAGAGAGGCCGAGGGGGTGCCTGGGGGGCCACACCACCCCCTGGGCACGGCCTGGCCTGGCTTGCACCACCAGGTGGTGTGGCCACCCCAGGGCTCTTCTCCGTCTCGTATTCTGGCTCCTGGAGTCTTCGGGTGAAATAGGATTTTTGGCATATTTTCCGGGATTTTTCCTGATAGTTGATTTTCTGCACAAAAAGTAGACATCAAGGCAATTCTGCTGAAAACAGCGTCAGTTTGCATTAGTTGCATCCAAATCACACAAGTATAGAGGATAAACAATAGAAAAAGTGTTCGGGAAAGTAGATACGTTTTGGACGTATCAACTCCCCCCAAGCTTAGCTTATTGGTTGTCCTCAAGCAATTCAGTTGAAAACTGAGTGCGATAAAAGAATTTTCACGGACACATTTGCTTCATATAATGTAAATATTCTCAGCAATGTGATCAACTACTTAGACAGTTCATAATAAAGAGTATGCAACTGAGTCTACTTAATAGTCATTGCAAGCTATGAAGAGATTCCAACTCAAGAATAATAAGTAGCATGAAGCACGAACATAAGCAACATTACAATGCTCATAAAAAGGTATGATAGAGTGGTATCTTGCTTGCCTTTAATTATGAATGTCAAGGCACCTCTGAAGTTCAAGTGATGACTAGAAGTAAAGATATCAAGGATACAAGCATCAAAGTCATAACACAAATAATCAAGTATTGGAACAAACACAAAGAATGACAACTATGCTCTCAAGAAGGTGCTCAAAGAATATGTGGAGACTCAACAAGTAAAGAAAAAGGTTTTGAATAATTTGAAAGGCTTCCAAATGCTGAAAGTATGGTACTCGTTAGCTTTGAGCTCTCATTGCCCCTATCATAAGCATCTTAAACGTGGTTAAGGTGAAAGTGACACAACTAAGAGGATATGCTTGACAAGTTATAAATCAAAGTCTCATGCCCCTTACTTACGAAGACCGATCCTCATGCTACTCAACTTCAGTCACAAGTAAGCTCTTGTCATTGTAAGTACATACGCATCATAGAGAACCGCCAACGGGGTACCCCTTGCACATGACATGGGAGCTATCCCATGATCAAAATACAAGGCAAGCAGACAATGAGCATCTCGGCGATCTTTTTATTTACAAAGTGCATAGATTTTAATTGAGGATGCTTCATAGAATGCTCATTATGGTTATGCTGCAAGTTTCCACCATGATTAGGCATGGCTTAGGCTAGCGGCCCAGGCGTTTCTCTAACATACATACAAACTCCATGATGTTACAAGTTCCACTTTTATTTCACACCGCCGGGATCCATAAGCAAAATAACATGATATCAACTAGGTACAGAGTACCTGTGAAGCGTTGAAAGCGGTCCCCATGATACATGGTTCTGCTAACTTCAACTCATAAAGCGCAAGCATATGCACAACAAAGAAGGACGCAATTGTAACACCCTCGCCTGACAAGGCTGAGCTCCTGTGTATAGTGCCAATCCCTGGATCGGTTCACTGGCACACACAATACAGATGAATACCAAAGAACATAACAGTGCATCATTATTACATCGAATGATCCAGAATTTGTAATTATTACATAGTGCTTAGCTCAAAGGCTAGCTCAAATAACAAAGTAGCATATGGAAGCATAAACAGATAGTAGGCTCCATCTTCAATTGTGCCACAGGCGAACAACTGTTGAGTGGAGTATCGCAACCAACACAACTACTTAGAGTAATCGGAAGAGTAACCTGCAACATAAAACATAGCAGCCCCGAAGGGTTAATACTTGGAATATACTGGCAAGTGAAACTATGAGAGAAGCAGCAAGACTAATATCTACATGCATATCTGGCTTGTGGGGTTTAGGCTTAGTTGCAGCAGCAAAATACTTTATCCTATCTTTTGTAAATCATTTGTAAATCATTTGATCTTCATCACACAACCCAATTATGTTTCAACCACAAGTTTTAGCAATTACAAGTTAGAATGAATGAGAACATGTCATAGCACCCATAATTCAGCAACTCAATTGTCCATTGCCGGGGACACAGGTAAGCACTTAGTTTTACACCCTGCAGGGGTTGTACACTTTACCCATATGACCTGGTCGACCCGCTCATACCATGACACGCATATTGAGTCATGATAGGGAGAAGTCCAAGAAGAGACAATTCGGGAAGTAGCTCCCCAAGCCCATCCACGCACCGTACCAACCTATCACATTCACTACATCTCTGGATACGAAGAGCTCGGGTCGCCACGACCTACTAAGTCCATCCAGCCACCCATAACTCACTGGCATATGGCTGTACACGTAAGCTACCAAATCAAGACACTAATCATTTCTCTGAAACCTGGGTGGCCATCCACAAGTGAGATACTTGGGTAAACCATAGACATGAGCCCGGCATTCACGAACTAAGCAATTACCAATCCACCCAGAGAGTTCATTAATTAAGTTGTTTTCAAATTTTCCAAACACATACTTTCAAAACAATCTTTATCATGGTGTATCCCACCCTCGTCTACATAAGCACAACTAAGCACAACTACTTACGACGGCTCACCTAACGAGAAAGGCTACGACATAATAGGATATAGCATAGCAATAGATAAAACTTGTAAAACAAAACAAGCTACAATGCATATAGAAAGTAAATAGGACATTTATGAAGCTCCACTTGCCTTAGTAGTTGTCGGAGTCAAACACACAATTTGGGCAATCACAAGGGTCACAGTCTTCACAATCTACACGAAAGCAATGCAACAAATAAACAACAACACATAGAGATCAAACCAGTGCAACAAATGCATGCATGACAATTTAATAAAAGTTTCAGTAGTGTATTTAGGTTCTCTGATCATTATACTACAGATGACATGCAAGGAATGATTTTTAATGCATTAAAACAATTTATTGCATTAATTAGACCCATTTAATAGGCTTTATGCAATTTAATTCAACCTCTATTGTAAACAGTGTGGTAAATTCTTGGTAAAATATTCCTGGATAGAGGTTTCAATTTAGAGCCAGTAGCAAAAGGATTCAGGTTAAAATAGTTTACATATCATTTTGTAGAAGTAAAATACTACAAAAAGCCTTTTAATGTGTGAAACATTATCTGTACTGTAAAATTGTAATTTTATTCCAGAATCATGTTCTATACACTTTTGTGAATCCAAGGGTATATCATTTATATATTTTTTGAGTGCTATTTTATTTTCTGTGAATTAATTGCTCCAAAAAGGTATTAATGCAATTTAAATAATCACGACAATTACTTATGGTAAATGTCTGATACAATTACATATTAATATTCTACACAAAATTGTGAATCCAATGGTATATTATTTGCAATTTTTTGACGTAGTATGAATGTTTTATGGATTTTACAAGTGAGATCTATAATCTGCAATTTTAAATTCGAACGGAATATTCCGCTGACTGGACAGGTTGACCGTGCAGTCTGACTGGGACTAGACGCTGACCTGACGATGACGTGGCAGTGACAAGGCAACTGATCAGGACGATTGAATCTCGACCGTCGGGATGAGATCTGGTGGCTAGAACAGAAGTTGTCTCCAAATAGGCTCGATTTTGCCTCACCAAGGATTAAAAATAGATCTGTGTTAGAGAGACAAATCCGTAGATCAAATATAAAAACTTTGAACATGAAAGTTGTGTAGGATGATTAGATCTACCTTTTCACCAAAGGAATTTGGATTTCAAGAAACGAGCGCGAGAAAATCTTGGAATTACGCCATCAGATCTGAAATATTGTGTTGCGAAATTCTTCGGCTGTGGTGGATGAAAAGAGTTGAGGTTTGTTGGAATCGAAATATTTCGACGCGATCTACAACTTTAGTGTTGAAGCCGAAGACATCCAACGAATTTTAGATGGGTTTAGAAGTGAAATATGATTCGGTAGGGTGTAGATTCTGGATTTCGAGAAGGAAAAGTGTTATAGCTGTGTCTCCGGGGAATTATATAGGCTTTTAGGATGGTGGGAAGATAGATTTTAAAGTAGAGAACAAGTAGAAACAAACGGAAGTCAATTCGGAATTATAGATAAAAAGTTATAGGTGTTTGAATAGAGATATATTTGAGAAAAATGATTCCCCACGAATTTTGATGCAACCTGGGCATCGATCCTTTCTCCGCCTGTGCTGGTGGTTCGGTCGGCTGAGTGGGCCGGCCCATTTTGGTTTTTTCTTTTGTTTTTGTTTCTTTTTTTATATTTTGGTATTTTCGTTATATCTTTTGCATACGAACTCCAAATGACATGATTCTTGTTTCTAATTTTTTCTAAAATTCAGTAGATCAATATAGGGTTATTTTTGTCAATAATTTGACTACTTCAAAATAGTGATTTCATAAAACCCTGTGTATTCCTTTTGGAGATGCATTTTAGCAATTTAAAATAAGGGTTTAAACTAGTGTTTTGCAACCCAATTATTTTTCATGAATGCAAATGATGCAATGCAATTGCATTTTTTTTCTAGTCCCAAATTTCTAAAATCTTGGGATGTGACAGACTAACCCCCTTCAGATGAATCTCGTCCCGAGATTCGAAATGGCTAGCAAGGTTTGGGTGGTGTTCTCGAGAGGCTAACCCCCTTAAGAGAATTAAACTTGGTATCTCCGTGGAACCATTGAAATATATCCGATTCTTCTTCCTTCTGGGTATGGGTTTAATGTCCATCTATCGGACCTTTATTCTTAACCATCCAATCCATGCTAGAGTTGCATCTAAACCGTGTGAATTCCAATATAATTAAGCCAGCAGGGAATGTGTATGCTACCAATATCCAGGATTTAATTGTGGCATCTTGTACCAGCTAGCAATTCTTCTCCAATGAATTCACTCTAACAGACCCTTCAAGTAACTCCAGAAGTAACTATTCTTATCCATGAATGCCTTTATATGAATGAATACGGTGCACCAGTATTGAAAAATTATGAGTACGATGTATGAATTAGCCAGGAACTTACTTGTAACATCCCAAAACTTTAATCCAAGGTTATCAAGATCAAATGATCCAAAAATAGGGTTAACAAAAACTTTTCCAAATTTAAAATGAAAGCATTCATATGTGTATGCATTTAAAATAGGAGTTGTTTGAATTGCCATGATTGATTGATACAATGCTTGTAAAATGTTTCTTTGGTGATTTAAACATCATCTACATCATTCCCAAACTTTTCTTAAAGAAAATCAAATAAAAAAGAATTAAAAAGAAGGAATTGTCATTTTGGCAAATTTAACTCTCATGCCTACTTTGACTATTCCTAGTACTCAATTCTTAAGAGAAACAATTCTTGATCTTTGCACCCCTTGCTAGTACACATAATGAGGTACCAAGGCCCACCTTTTGATCTGCTAAAAACATTCTGTTAACTATTTGAAATGACAGTTTAAAATTGAATCTAATGCATATGCATAGATCACCCCTATTTCAAAAACCATCTACTTGAGCTCCATTTTTAAAACCCTTGCAACCAGAGACTATCCATCACTAGTGGAGATCACTCAAAAATTTTGAAACCAAATTCAAAACTTTCTTTCATGCGGCCATTTCATCAAACACTTGGCATGCATATTATCACCTCTAATCCTAGCTCACTATTCTGCACAGGGTTTTCCCCCCATTTGATCTCCATTTATCTTTTTTGTCCCCTCCTAGTCTAACCAAACCCTTAACACCTCTCTCCCTTGTCCCTAAACTTCTTGCCATGACAACCCGAGGACATGCTCGCCGGCCAAACCATGCCCCGCTGCAACAGACCACTCCCCCTTCCCTCGCCATGTCTAGGAGGTAGCTAGGAGCTCACCGCCACCCACTGTCCCTTGCCCGAGCCCAGAGCAGCAGTGGAGCACCGAGCACAAACCGTGCCCAGTGCCACCGCACCATGCTAGTGTCGCCCCCAGAGCACGCTCTGTCCCCGCTCGCACAGACCACCCCTTGGCACCATTCCGCGCCCGCCGCTCCACCTCGACCTGGAGAACACCCCGGACATCCCTGTTCGCCGCCCAAAGCCTCAAAGCCACCGCTCGCCGTGGACACCGCCGCCTCTGCCTCTCAGAGCGCCACCTCGCCTAGACCACGTGCCACCGCCCCTACGGCCGCATGCAAGTCCTAGAGCACCGCCAGGGAACCGCCCATCAACCGCCATCCACAGCCATGCCGATAGCCGGCCGTAGCCATGTCGCCACCGTCGTCTGCCCATCCCGCTCGGTCTCACCGTCGGGCCTATAAAAGGAGCCCTCCCCAGCCTCTTGTCTCCACACCATTCCACTCCCCTCACCTCTCTGAACCTCCCCCACCTCTAGCTGGAGCAAGTGGAGAAGCCGCTCGCCTTAATTGGAGCCAGAGCAGCCGCGGCAGGAGGAGAAGGGCGTCGTTGATTTCGACCACCCCAAGCTCCGCCACAACCGTGCCTCGCCTCGCCGTCGTCTTCCACGTCATTTGTCCGTCTCGCCGACCCTGCTGGAGCCCTGGTACGCCCCCAGTAGACCCCCACCGAGCCGCTAGGGTTCGAGCTCGCCGACGACCTTTTTGTCATCGACGACGACCCTCAGCCGTTGATCTCGCTTCTAATCCTATGGCCCACAGTGTGCGTACCGTTTCGCGTTTTAAGTGCCGCTGACATGCGGGACCCCCTGTCAGCTGAGCCCCGCGCCGCGGAGCGCCATTGGGTCGACCCTTTCCTTTTCTCGCGCTAGCCCATAGATTCAAATCTGGATTTTTCCTTTTTTAGTTAAATCTAGTTTCTGTCCACTATTTCAAAAATCATTTCAGACAGTTTTAGAAATCCAAATTGCATGAAACCAATTTTGTCTGAAAGGTATTAAAATGATCTATCCAAGCCCGTTGGATTTAATTCAATTAGAGTTATAGACCTCTCCTAGTAAAAATAACAAAACAGAAGCTTTTGCAACTTGCAACATTTTTATAAAATCAACCAAGTTAGGTTTTGAGTTGATTATAACTCTCAAAAATCACATTTCATCATATCTATCTAAATATTTAATAATATTAAGGTTGGCATGCAGTGACTTTGGACTAGTACCAAAATAATGCTACATAGGCATTTCTAGTCACTTTAAATCATTAAATAATAAACTTAAACTAAAGTAATATTGATCCAACCTTTAAATCTCATTCCCACATGTTAGAATATGTGGTGAGGACATGTGTCCACATGATCCCATATTATGATGGTGAATATTAAAATTTTTGTTAATATTACAATGAGTAGAAATTACTTTTCTAAAATAAAAAGGAGGAAACTATTGAAAGTAAACTTGTGATGCTTGTGATGATAATAGATCATCAATTGTGTGTTTTAGAATGCTAATTAGCCTAGTTAATTATTGTTTGGTGATTGTCTACTCCCTATGTATTTATAGACGCTAGTACCGACCAAGCTTTCGAGGAGGAGGAGTTCTACCAAGAAGAAGAAGAAGAAAACTTCAACCACTTCACCAACCAAGGAAAGATATTATTGGCAAGCTAACCCTTTCAAAACACACTTTAGCAAGCCACCATTAACAGTGCAAGCTATTGTTAGCAAGCTAGAATTAAATTAGATGGTTTAGCAAAGATGCCTTAAGCATTCTTTGATCACCCCCCTTTGACTATTAGTACCCCAAGTCTTACCAACAAGTTTTACCCCAAGTCTTAACGACAAGGTAGCATAAAAAGTATAAAACTTGACCTACCTAGAAACCTTTAGATGTCATTTTATGGCATGAGATTGATCCCATCTTTCCACCTTAGTGAACACTCTTAACCTAGTATTTTAGAGTAAATCAAAAACTTGAGTCACTTTAGATGGGAACACTTGGTGAAAATGAATTGTGAAAACCTTGGAATGATGAGTCATTCTATTGAGATGTTTTGACATGTGTTGAGAGACACAACTGGTTTATGATGATGAAAATGACGAGGCATGAGCCTTAACCTTTTTATAAAACTGATGGTTCGTTTCGGATGCGATACCATTCCAAATTTTACCATACAACCACACTACCTGAATTGGGTAAGGCTTAGCTGGAAGTTTATATGCATTAGTATTAGTTCCCTCACAGAGAGGTTTGAGCTGAGGCTACCTCTCAATGTTGTCCACCTATGCAGTGCCCAAGATGACTGATGGTCATGGTTGGGAGGCCATGCTCATAGGAGAGGTGCTTGTACTAGGGTGTGTAAAGGGAAGGTTATGTTTGATTATCTGCATACTAAGTATGATGATTCAGGGTTACCCCTGACAGATGTATCGAATCTTGTGGTAAAAGTGTACCACCTCTGCAGAGTGTCAAACTATTCGAATAGCCGCGTCCGCGGTTATGGACAGTTGGAATGGCCATACTGTTTCATTGTCAGATGTTTTCTAAATAACTTGAAATGAATGATGAACTTTGACTTGACCACAACAGGGTTGTGTTGATGATAATAGTTTCCCATTTTAAGTGATTCTAGCACTTTAACTTAGAATTATAGTACCTGTCAATAGTAGTTTGCGAGTACTTGAAGAGTACTCGTGGCTTTTGTCCCTGGCTATTATCATGGCCAGACTATGCAGGAGATTATTAAGATGATGGTCAGCAGGACGACTATGATAACTAGGACTATCTGCCTTCGTCCGCATTGCCTGTGCCCTTGAAGATGGACCCCACTGCTACGCTATCCTTTATTTCCGCTGCTTGTTGTATTAATACTGGATCATGAGATCCTTATTTGTGTAAAACCTTATGTATTGTTTGTAATGGATGATGTACTGTGATATCCAATCCGTTATGTCTCGCAAAAATGGTAATCCTGGGATTGCGAGGTATGGCATAACGGGCATCTGGGATTAAAAATCCGGGTGTTGACATTACTAGTCACGAAGCATGGCTTGTTGAGTGCTTTTCTAGCATGAACATGATTCACAGTTGCCTTCAGGGTTAAATCTGCCTTGTCTCCAGCTTCAATCCTCTTCTCCGGGCAATTATCAGCATAGTGTCCCTTCTGGTTGCATGTAACATCCCAAATTTTACAATTACAGATGTTACTAGAAGCATGCATCATATCATTGCATCATGGCAACACATATAAAAAAAACTGCATAGTTATTTTCTTCCTAAATCCCATAGTCATTTATAGACTAAAAGGGGTTAAACCTTTTAGAACCACCAAAACCCTTGCAAAAGTGTTATTTTATAATCCTACTCCAACCCCCTTCTTTTTACAAAATTTTAGAAACAAATTTTGTCTATTTTAGAGTCTGTTTGCAAAAGTTATGAATCAAATAGGAAAACAGAAAAGAATAAAAAGTATAAAAAAGATGAGAACCTAACCTAACCGGGCTGGCTGTGCCAGCACGTGGGCCGCCACCAGCAGCCAGCCCGCCTCCAGCCGCAGCCGCTGACAGACCGGACCCGCCCGTCATCCCCTCCGTTCGAGTCCAGGATGAACACGGCGTCCACCGCGTCGGTGCCAACTGCCTCCGGCCGATTCGGAGCGGAATCCGTAGTCCCCACGCCAAGAAATCGCGCCTTTATAAAGCCCCGGCATGCCTCCCCAAAAGCCCTAGTTTTTCTTTTGCTAACCGCCACCGATCCGCCGTCGATAGCTCGATGGAGCTTCGCCGGACATCGCCGCCTCCGGTCGCCGCCCGCTGCCACCTCGGGAAGGAGGAGCCGCCACCGCCCCCGGGAACGCAACCTCGGCGAGGAGCCGGTCGCTGTCGACTTCTTCGTCGGGCCGGAGGAGCACCGCCATGCCGCCATACCTCGCCGCTAACACACCACCGTCGTCCGTCGTTGCCGTCGTCGGTAAGCCCCCTCCCCTCTCCAACCGTCAGATCGAGATCCAACGGCTCCAATCGGTCAAACGGCCCCGGCCAATCGCATCGCGCCGCGTGGCAGCCGTCATGTCGTCGCCGCATCACCACCGCGTCGGCGTCACGCCCGCCCCGCTAGCCAATCCCGAGCCGCCACGTGTCGCCGCGCAGCTGGCCACCTTTTTAGTTCTCCTTTTAATAGGCAGAAAATACTTTAATCTTGTAAAATCCATAGTAATTCGAGTATTAGTCCAAAAATTGCGTATAATATACCTTTGGATTCATATTTTCGAGTAGAACACAGATCTACAATAATATTTCTGTTTTTCCGCAGCAATCTTGCAGTAGGATTTAAAGTTTAGATTAGTGTATTTTAATTCTAGAAAATTATCCGTAGCTCCGTTTTAGTTGTTTCTTGTTGCGTTGGCTTTGTATCGACGAGACCTTCTGTAGAAAATTATCTCATCATGCTTAGGGTGTTGAGATCTGTCTCGAGATAGATTGGAGTTGTAGATCTAGTTTGGAGCTTGGATATTTAGGGTTTAACCCAAAATACTTCAATCTGTGGGGAATCGATTCTAATGACATCCCCAACTCAGCAACACCCCTGAATAAAATCCTTGGTCAAATTTGAATCCATCCTTGCATATTACCATGTTGCATGCATGCATATTCGACTCCGTGACTTTGTTTTGTGCAAATTGTGATTGGATCCATGTTTGTTTCGTTAGATTGCTCGGAGTGCGCTGAGGAGTACTGTTGTGTAGATTGCTGCTCGGATCAAGGCAAGTTACACCACTTGTTCATGTTTAAGTCCCAGTTTTGATTATGCATGTTTTACTCTTCAAATTCTGTAGTATGCATGTGTAGGATTTTGGTAGAATTTCTTAGTACTATTTTGCAAGTGCGGTTTTGTAGTATGCCATGAGTAGCTCTATGCTTAGGATTTTCTATCTGTCGTGGTGGTGGCACAGCAGTTGCCATGGGTAGGCTAAAGGTTGGGGCCAATGGATGCTAGTGGGATCTGGGGAGGGAAGATGTAGTTGATTCTACACACAGAAAGCTAATGCAAAGATCTTTATTTCTCCTTCCTTGGGCTACAAGTGCTCCTTGAGCTGCATAAAAGGAGAAAGAGAGAATTTTACCAGCCTAACGGTACTAAGAATGAGTCGATCCTTTTATCAGGGTCCAAGGCTCCCCTTATAAAGGAGAACCCTGGGTTCTTCTAGGGCTGACGTGGCAAGCATATTCGAGGAATATGCTTGTCCCAATATAGTAGTTCGGCGCTCCTCTTTCCCTGTCGCCCTTCTCACTGCGGTAAGATTCCAGAGGGCCCCTCCTGCTTGCCTCGGGCTCCAGAACTGTCACCTCCGTGACCTCCTTCTGCCCCTCTGTCGTTCTGCACATTTGTCTTTAGCTCTTGGCTCTGCACAGATTCGGCGACTAGGGTTTGACTTCGGGCTTCTCCTTCTCCTGCAAGCTTCGTATCATTCGGCCCTTCCTCGCGTAACTCGGCCTGTCCTTCACCTGCATTAAGATCATTCGGGACAACCCGGCCGACTTACGCCATATCTCGGCCGGGTAATGCCTTGCCATTACTACCGAGGTCCTGCCTTTTCCTATCTCGGCCGACCTTTACAAGACTCGGCCAGCTTAGAATATAACTCGGAAACTGGACGGGGAATAATCCTTTCGTCTTTCCCCGTCCTTACCCTATCCGGGGTTACCTCCCCAACATTAGTCCCCGAAGCTGATATGGTCCCGCCGATAACCTCGGCCGGGTCGTATCAGTTTCATGATACACGTTATGCATTCTTTCCGAGTTATCTTCTGCCCGCTCGTGGTAACACCGTATTTACTAGTGCATGCCTCGTCTTACGTGTCATCCTCATCATTGTCTCTCTAGTTTTTTGTTCCTATACAGTGTTTACTGACAAGCTACAGTTACTGCCGCGCCTGTCGCGCTGTTGCTGCGACGCCTCGTGCGCCGTTCTCGTTGGGGATCGTGAGCTCCTTGGTCAATCGTGTGGTCCTTGGTGCGGCTCCGCTCAGCGATGCGTGGTCGTGCAGCACACACGGTCTACACGACGAACCGCCACACCCACGATCCCACTACCTCGCAGGTGGCTCGGTTATAAAGAGGGGCGCGGCACCTGGGAGTTTCACTTTCCCCTTCTCGCTCGCCCGCACCCTTCTTCTTCCTCGCGCTTCTGCGCTCGTTCGTGGTTCCGCCGCCGCGCGCTCAACTGGTTCTGCGACGAGGAGGACTCCGCCGCGCTGCTCTGTCTGCCTCATCGCCGCTCACTTGCTCCGGCGTTGTTGCCGGTGAGTTCTTTTCGGCCTTGCCGCCTAGGCCTTCCTCTAGATCCCTTCGTTTCCTCTTTGTTCTTGCGCCGCGGTTCTGTCGTCGTTCCGTCGCTGTTTTTGCGTAGAATTGCGACGGGGCCTTGTAGCTCTAAGTTTTCCTCCTCCGCGAGTTCTTCCTCCGGCGATCTTTCCGGCGAAACCATGTCTAGTTCCTTTAGCGGTGCCCTCATAGAGGATGATGATGCCGGCTCTGGGCCCGAGCGAGGCTCGTGGCAGGGCTCCTCAGTTACCCGGCGGGAGATCGAGTGGCTCATCCGAACCCGGAGGATTCCCGCCGAGGTCTCTTGTCGTTTACCCGGCAACGAGTTATCTCCGGATGTTAGGGAGGGCGAGTATGTAGTTTTTATGTCACATTTCTCGTGCGGCTTTGGTCTCCCTCTTAGCGATTTTGCAAGAGAGTTTCTCGACTACTTCGGCCTTCAGCCGCATCATCTTCCTGCGAATGCCATCGCTTCTCTTTCTGCATTCATCTCCGCCTCGGAGGGATACTTCGGCCTATGGCCGTCCGTGGACGTCTGGTCGAAGTTCTTCCAGATTCGTTCTAATGTGGTCCCTGACAAGTCTCTGCACCCTTCCGAGAAACTGCTTACTCAGTGCGGGGCGGCGTCCATTACACCTCGGAGGAAGTTCGTATTCCCTCGTGTCACTTGGTTAGAGTCGTGCAAGAAGTGGCACAAATCCTTCTTTTATGTCAAGAACAGAGGGATGGAAGACAAGATTCGGCTCCCTGCCTTCTCCATTGGTCCGCCTTCCAAGGTGAATTGGACTTACAATCGGAGGAGGAGTCATGTCTTGGCCGAGCTTTTCGAGACTCGGCTCAAGGAGCTGATCAGGGCCGGGTTATGCGGCGAGGACTTGATGGCTACCTTCATCAGTAGCCGAATTTGCCCATTCCAGAAAAGGACGCACAAACTTTGCTACATGAGTGGTCCACTTGATCCCAACCGAGTCTCGACCGTCGAGCGGGACAACTACCTCGTCTTCAAGCGTGTCCGAGCTATATTTAAGACGGAGATGCCTGAAGATTGGACTTGGGGATTGAAACCGTTTACCCACGAGCATCCTCCTCCCGCAGTAAGTTCAACCATTAATGCTTTGATTTTCTATTGTTTTCATAGCTTGTTTTTGCTAACCTTCCTTCTTTTTCGCCTCACAGAGGTTCGCAGAGCAAAAGGACGAGGATGCCGAGGTTTTGTCGCTTCCGTGGACTGCGGACCGGAATACCCCGGATGTTGGGGAACCGGACTCCGAAGAATTCGTCCCTAAGTCGGATCCTGCTCCGGCCCACGCTCGTGGCAAGACTTCGGTCCATGAGGAGGAAGGTGATTCGGACGAGGTCCAAGTTCTTGAGGTAGTTGCCGCAATGCCTATTTCTTATGCATTTCCGTCTTCTACTTTCCCAGCTAATCCGGCCGGTCAGGTTCACGACGCCGAGCCTATTGCTTCCCGGCCCCTAGTTACCTCGGGGAAACGCGGGGCTCCTGCTAGTGCCTCAGAGCTGGCCCCCAAGAAACGAATGAAGAAGTCTGCTCCGAATCCTCCCAGGCACAAGACCATGCCTGGGGTCGCAGGGTAAGTTCATTTTGCTCGTATTTTTTGTTTCCCTCTTTTTGTTTTTCATCCTGACACCCTTTTTGCTTTCTTATTTTCGCAGTGCTCCGCTTTCCGTTAAGCCTGGCGGTCCTAGCATGACTAGCCGCCCGATTCAGCAGCCGTCTCCTCCGCCCGTTGAAGATACTAGGATTCCTAGTCCTGCTCATGCTGCGTCTCCTCCAGCTCCGCATCTGTCACCCCCTCGTCACGATGCTCCTGATACTCGTGTCTCCGAGATTTCTACCGAACCTGTTGCCCCTCCATTGAATCCGAGCATACCCACCGAGCCTCTTTCTACCTCGGTAGCTCCTAAAGTAACCCCAGCCGCAGCTGTGGTCGTTAATACCCCGGCGTCCTCTGCGCCTGTGATCCCTCCTGCTCCTAAAGGCACTGTTCCCATTGCCGAGGTATCGGCTTCTGCTGGTGCCTCCTCTACAGTAAGAAAAATTGTTGCCACCAAGGCTTCCACTTCCCAAAAAGGTCTTGCCGGCTCTTCTCAGCCGAGTATTGCCGACGTGCTATGCAAAGGGATTGCTCCCGCCAAAGCCTCCGTTACTCCGGCCGCCAGTACCCAGCTTGCTCTTCATAAGAGCCCTGCTGCCTCGGTAATTACCTAGCACGTCCGGAGTAAAGTCCTTACTCGAATAGCCAGTGGGAACAACCTCGGCTCCCTGGTGGAATATGCTCATAACTGGAATGCTGCTGATCAGCTCGAGGGCAATCCAATCAGTCAGTCATTTCAACTTTCCGACATCAACAGCCGTTTGGATGAAGCTGCCAAGATCATTCTGGATAGCAACAAGATGAACGAGGTAATTGATGCTTCTCGGGGTTTTGACTCATTCTCCATATGCTATTATATATACATTAGTCCCCGAAACTTGCAAACGAGTAATTTATTATTCGCTTGGAAGTTTTTATAGTGCTTTACTTAATTCGACTTAATCTAGGGTTCGAGCGTATATCGGAGTAGATCTATCTTAAACTTTGCTTAAATTTTATCTAGCTGTTCTTTGAATGTCTAGCCACATAGGTCCGGGTTACGCTTTTGCTTGACTCGAATCTACTTCTGGCTTTGAATATCCAGCCACCTAGATCTGGGTTAAGTTTTCGCTTAACTCGGATCTGACTCGGCTTTGAATATCCAGCCACCTAGGTCCGGGTTAAGTTTTCGCTTAACTCGGAGCTGTTTTGGCTCTGAATATCCAGCCACCTAGATCTGGGTTAAGTTTTCGCTTAACTCGGATCTGATTTGGCTTTGAATATCCAGCCACCTAGATCTGGGTTAAGTTTTCGCTTAACTCGGATCTGTTTTGGCTTTGAATATCCAGCCACCTAGATCTGGGTTAAGTTTTCGCTTAACTCGGATCTTATTTGGCTTTGAATATCCAGCCACCTAGGTCCGGGTTAAGTTTTCGCTTAACTCGGATCTGTTTTGGCTTTGAATATCCAACCACCTAGATCTGGGTTAAGTTTTCGCTTAACTCGGATCTGATTTGGCTTTGAATATCCAGCCACCTAGGTCCGGGTTAAGTTTTCGCTTAACTCGGATCTGTTTTGGCTTTGAATATCCAGCCACCTAGATCTGGGTTAAGCTTTCGCTTAACTCGGATCTGATTTGGCTTTGAATATCCACTCATTGTTTGTTCTATTGCTCAGGTTGCACATGACCGGCGGACTGCTGAATTTCAAAGACTGCTTTTCTCGCATAGGAAGTTGGAAGAAAAATATGAAAAAGTTCTTCCTGTGGTGAAAAAAGCAGGTAAGTCGACCATTTTCCTTGTCATCTCTGATATTGTCATTGTTTTGTATGCGGGATGCCGGCTTACTTTGTGGGTTAACAGGTAACATCAATTATCTCAACATGCGTCTTGAAAAGAAAGTCAAGAACTTGGAAGGTTAGTTTTCCATTTACCTCATACTTTTCCCTTTCTAAAACGTGCACTAGGTTTCTTTCGCTTTGTT
Source organism: Avena sativa (assembly GCA_916181665.1). Taxonomy (NCBI): domain Eukaryota; kingdom Viridiplantae; phylum Streptophyta; class Magnoliopsida; order Poales; family Poaceae; genus Avena; species Avena sativa. The sequence goes on from OV702289.1 coordinate 329,831,884, forward strand.
TGGCTTTGGTAAAGCCGAGATACGAACCTTTGCAGTATCTCACCAAGACTGTATGCCCATGCCTGATGTAATGCTGCATTTTTTAGAACAAAGCGCTACCCACTCGGCACAGCTTAAGGAAAAGGACGATGAAATAGCTCGCCTAAGCGCCGAAGTGGAGGCCCTTAAGCTCTCTCAGAGGTCTGAATTAGAAAAGGTCGATCAGGAATTTTCTGAGGAGAAGAATCGGCTAGCTCTAGAGCTGCAGAAGAATAAAGAACTCCTCGAGGCTGCCGAACTAAAAATTTGTGGAATGAGCGAGGAAATCACTTCTTTTGAGAAGAGCAAGATCATCTGGATTATATTGAGTTATATTCATTGTAAGTTTCTGATCACAGCCGGATTATGTTTTTCTCTTTGTCTTTGCTGTCTCCTGACGCATTCGTGTTTTGTGCAGGTCATTTCCCAGAAGCTAAGCCTGTGAGCTCGAAAGCGGTTCTTGCAGCTCGTGCGCGCCGAGGTGTCCCTGTTGACATTGATTCGGAGTACTCAATGGAAGATTTCCTTGTCGCTGTCGGTGCTGCCGTTGGTCCGATGAAAATTATGGGCAGGGACTTGGTGCAGGCCGCTATCCGAGCCTACCATGTTCTCTGGCCGAATACCTCTGGACTCCTAATATCAGCAAGGTCGAATTGCTGGTGAAAAGATTAATGGCGTCTAAAAAACAACTAAGTCTCTGGAGGGAATCAGCTGGGCGAGCTGGCGCTGATATGGCCCTCACCGTTATCCTGTCATGGTACGAAGACATTTCTCTTGATATCCTGAGGAATTTGCGCACAGGTTCCCGTTGGGTTGAGGACCCCACCTTTGTTGCTCTTCGGCAAGCTCGCGCCTTCCAGCTCGTTGAGTATGCCGACGTGCATACCTGGAATGAAGGTCTGAGCTTTCTCCCGAACTCGGACGATAAGGTTGTGGTAGAAGATGCATCAGACAATAACTCGGCTGAACAGGGTGAAGGTGCAGATGATTCGGCTTCCTCTGGTGACTCCAGTTCGAGCTCGGATGGCAACGGTGACGCGCGATCCTCCTCCAAAGGTACTGGGCACTCAACTGCGCAAACTGATGCCCCTCAGCAACCTCCAGCTTCAGCCGAAGTCGTACCTGGGTCTGTGGAAAGCGAGGCAACCTCGGCCGAGGTTCCACCTATCTCGGAGCATCCGGCTCCTAACACAACCATTGCCTCTCCAACGGAAAATCTTTAAGTTATTACTTGTCCCTGGTATGCCGGGCGTACGATGTCCGTGGAACACTTGTTTATTTCCTGTATGACCTGAATCTCCTTTTGCCACACATTGCTGCGACATATATGTTTGCAGTTATTATAACTTTGTTTAAGTGGGTTTCCATCTAAATTCTTGCTTTGGTAGCCTGCAATTTTTGTTGTTACGATGTATCTTTGTTTTTGTTTTCTCGTGTTTTAGTCGAGTAATCTGGATGTGAGCTTCGAACATCATACGGGGTTGATCTGTTCTTATTCTGAGTGCCAAAATATGATACCTTTTTTGTATCAAAGATTGACTGCCACTTTGGAACAATATATGGCAGTCCCCGGGTGACTGCCTGTTCCGCTGAAGTCTAGTGTGTAAACTAAATTTCAGGAATAATATAAGACCACCACCGAGGCGCTGCTCAGGGTGTTAAGTTTTGGTGCTCAACATAACACTGGGGCGGTATATGGTAGTTCTCTAGTCGCTGCTTTGAATGTCGAGGTTTAGTACATAAAACGAAATTTCAATAACATATAGCAGTCCCCGAGTCACTGCTCTGGATGTCGAAGTTTAGTACATAAGATGAAATTGAAATAACATATAGCAGTCCCCGAGCCACTGCTCTGGATGCCGAGGTTTAATACATAAGATGAAATTGAAATAACATACAGCAGTCCCCGAGTCACTGCTTTGGACGCCGAGGTTTAATACATAGGATGAGATTGAAATAACATAAGGCAGTCCCCGAGTCACTGCTCTGGACGCCGAGGTTTAGTACATAAGATGAGACTGAAATAACATAAGGCAGTCCCCGAGTCACTGCTCTGGATGCCGAGGTTTAATACATCATTGGTCCCTGACCTTGAAATACTATGCTATGAGTAAAAGGGACGAAGCAAGGCTACATTCCATGGCCGGTTCGTTTCTACGCCAGCTTTGTCTGCCTTGTTCCTTCTGGGGGATTGAGCGTCGATTAGATAATAGGCATCGTTATGTAATGCTTTACTCACGATGAATGGTCCCTCCCATGGAGGTGACAGCTTGTGCATGTCGTCCGTGCGTTGCACCAGTCGGAGGACTAAATCTCCTTCTTTGAATACCCTTGGATTCACCTTCTTGTTGTGATATCGTCGCAAGTTCTGCTGATAAATAGCTGATCGTGATAGTGCCAGTTCTCTGGCTTCTTCTAGCAGGTCTACAGTATCTTGCCGAGCTATTTCGTTTATCTCTGAGGTTGTGTACTGAGTAACTCTTGGCGAGTCATGTATTATGTAGGCTGGAAGCACCGCCTCTGCCCCGTATACCAGAAAGAATGGTGTATAGCCTGTTGATCTATTCGGAGTAGTCCTGAGGCTCCATAATACGGCTGGGAGTTCCTCAATCCAACATCCTGCCGACCTTTGCAGTGGTTCAACAAGTCGTGGTTTTATTCCTAACAATACTAGTCCATTAGACCTTTCCACTTGCCCATTAGATGCTGGGTGAGCCATAGAGGCAACATCTAGTCTTATGTGTTTCTCTCGGCAAAATCTGGCGAAAGCTCCTTCTGCAAAATTTGTGCCATTATCTGTGATAATACTGTGCGGATACCCATATCTTAAAATAATATCTTTGAGGAATTTTACTGCTGTGGGCCCATCGCATTTTCTTATTGGTTTCACCTCAATCCATTTTGTGAACTTGTCCACCATAACCAATATGTGGGTCATTCCCCCTCGGGCCGGCTTAAATGGTCCCACCATATCTAAGCCCCACACAGAAAATGGCCAAGTGATGGGTATTGTTTTTAACTCGGCCGATGGCATATGTATCTTGGTTGCATATCTCTGACAACCATTGCATTTTTCAACAAACTCTTTGGCTTCTTTCAACGCCGTCGGCCAATAAAATCCATGCCTGAATGCTTTGGCTACCAAGGCACGAGATGAAGCATGGTGTCCACACTCTCCTTGATGTATATCTAGGAGGATCTCCTGGCCTTCTGCCGAACTCACACATTTCTGCAATACGCTTGTGACGCTTCTTTTATATAGCTCATTGTTTATGATCGTATAAGCTTTCGCTCTCCTTACAGTTTGTCTTGCTAACACTTCATTGCTCGGGAACATCGCGTCTTTAAGGTAAGAGAATATGGGTTGCGCCCACAACGGTGTGATTTTTTCTGGTGTGGTCTCACTGTCTATTTCCATGTTTTCTGCCGACATATCTACCTCGGCCTTCTCCATAATTGTGCTTACTTCTGCTATCCTCTTCTTGGGGGGTTCCGAGTCATATTGCTGGTCTACTTCCATCGGCGCATTATCTCCTGCTGAATTTGCCGGAATAAAGATAGAATCGGATTCTGGTGACGGGATTATTGATGGTTTTCTGAGGTGTTCCAAGGCAATACCCAGGGGAATTGACTGCCGGGTTGATCCGAGTTTTGACAACGTGTCTGCGGCATCATTTTCTGCCCGAGGTACGTGGTGAAATTCACATCCTTCAAAGTACCCACTGGTCTTTTGCACATGAAATCTGTATAAAGCCATATTAGCATCTAACGCATCCCAATTGCCTGAGACTTGCTGTACCACTAGATCCGAGTCCCCATAGCATAAGATTCGGCATATGCCAATCTCTTTTGCTACTTTCAATCCATGGACCAGTGCTTCATATTCGGCTACGTTGTTGGATGCGGCAAAATGTATTTGTAGCACATATTTCAGCTGATCTCTTTTAGGCGAGGTTAACACTATTCCTGCCCCCAAACCAGTTCTTAGTTTCGAACCATCGAAATGCATCGTCCAATAATTTGGATCTGGTAATGGTGGCTCATATTGCACTTCGGCCCAATCTACGAAGAAGTCGGCGACTGCTTGAGATTTGATTGCATCTCTCCTATCAAATTGTGGAGCGTATGGTGACAATTCGATTGCCCATTTTGCTATTCGGCCACTTGCATCTTTGTTACTCAATATGTTGGCTATGGGCGCTTCACAGATCACTCTGATGGGATGCTCTTCGAAGTAATGTTTAAGCTTTTTTGCCGACATATACACCCCATAAGCCATCTTCTGATAATGTGGGTAATTCTGTTTTGAAGTGGATAACACCTCACTTAAATAATATACCGGCCTCTGTATGGACTTACCATCTTCAAGTCGTTCTACTACGACTACAGCACTTACTACTCTATTGGTAGCTGCTATATAGAGTAACATAGGCTCTTTTGATAATGGAGAAGCCAAAATAGGTGCTGTGACCAACATTTTTTTCAACTCATGAAACGCGTTGTCCGCTTGTGGAGTCCAAACGAATTTATCTGATTTCTTCATCAGCTGATATAGTGGTAGCGCCTTCTCTCCCAGCCGACGAACAAACCGGCTGAGCGAGGCTAGACAACCCGTGAATTTTTGTACATCATTTAAGCATCTTGGCAATTCCATTCTTTCTACTGCCTTTATCTTTGTTGGGTTGGCCTCTATACCTCGGCTAGATACAAGGAAACCGAGTAATTTTCCTGCCGGCACGCCAAACGTGCATTTTCCGGATTAAGTTTCATTCGGAACCTTCTCAGGTTCGCAAAAGTCTGTCGTATATCTTCCAGCAACGTTTTGCTTTCCTTGGTTTTGATGACCACGTCATCTACATATACTTGTACATTTTTTCCTATCTGATCGTGTAGACATTTTTGCATACATCTCTGATATGTTGCTCCTGCGTTTCGCAGGCCGAATGGTATTGTGCGATAGCAATAAGCCCCGTACGGGGTAATAAACGCAGTCTTTATTTGATCGGCCGGATTTAACGGTATCTGGTGGAAACCAGAATACGCGTCTACAAATGACAATAACTCACAACCAGCAGTCGGATCAATGACTTGGTCTATTCTAGGTAATGGAAAAGGATCTTTTGGACACGCCTTGTTCAGGTTCGTGTAATCGATACACATTCGCCATACAATGGCTACATTGGGATCATCCTTCTTCTTTTCTACTAGCACCGGATTCGATAGCCAATCCGGATACAGCACCTCCATGATGAACCCGGCTGCGAGGAGCCGAGCTATTTCATCCCCTATTATTTTTCTCCTGTCTTCGGCGAAGCGGCGGAGAGGTTGCTTCACCGGCCTTGCTCCTGGCCTTACATTCAAAGAGTGCTCAGCCAACTCCCTCGGAACGCCATGCAGATCCTGAGTTGACCATGCAAATATGTCCCGATTCTCACGGAGGAAGTTGGTGAGCTCGCTTTCCTATTTAGCGTCCAGGCCTGCACCAATAGTAACAGTACGCTCCGGGAATTGCTCATCTATCTGAAACTTCTTCGTTTCCTTAGTCGGCTGAAAAGAGACACTGCCATGCGGGTTGGCTAGTGCTAGCATGTTCAGCTGCGCCGACTGAGCGAGGGCTACTACCTCCTGAATCCTTCTTTTTTCTCTAGATATAACCAATGATTCGGCCAAATTTGACCCGGCTGAAGCACACTCCATTGACTTCTTGTAATCCCCTGCAACTGTTATCACTCCTTGTGGTCCGGGTAGCTTCATTTTCAGATAACTTACATGACAGCTGCCCATGAATTTGGCCAACGCTGGTCGTCCGAGTAAAGCATGATAACAACTCTCTAGATCCACCACCTCAAACTCTAAGTTTTCTGCTCTGCAGTTATCTCTTGTGCCGAATAACACATCCACCCGGACCTTACCAATGGGTTCACATGAAAGCCCTGGCACTATCCCATGGAAAGTGGTCCTCGTGGACTGCAACATGTTCTACGATATTCCCAGTTTATGCATGGTATCTTTGTACATGATGTTGATACTACTTCCATTGTGAATGAGTACTTTTGAGAATTTCACATTGATGCTTGGTCCAACAAATGTCGGATCCAACACGAGTGCATATGATCCGGGATTCGGCATTATCTTGGGATGATCCTTTATGCTCCAAGTTACTTCCTGATCCGACCAAGGCACATATCTTGGTACCGCCGGCATAACTGCATTTACTTCCATATGCCGGCGTCGCACACTCTGTTTGTCTTGTTGTTCCGTTGTGAACACGCAATAAGACTGATGATGTTCTCTGTAATCATTGCATCCCGTATTTGCCGGGTTTGTTCTTCCATCCTGGACTTGGTTCATCACTTGATGCACCGCGTCTCTCCGATCCGAGTTATCGTACCTCGGGGGAGGGGGCGGTAACATCAGTTGTTGTGCATTTGCTCCAGTCAACTGTGCTTGATGCTGCTGATGTACTTGATGGGGTGCCTGAACTCCTGCGGGGTTCCCCATTGCATTTTTCATCCATGCACATTGGTGGGTTGTATGGTTGGCTGGCCTGGATGGGTTTGACGTGTGAAATTTGCACGGCTGATCTAACATGGATTCGAACGTGTACTTCGGCCTCTCCTGCCACTGTTTCTTTTGTTCGGGGGTCCACTACCTTTTTCCTTCATTCCTTGGTGTCCACTGCTGAGGACCATTCTTTTGCCGTTGAGTCGCTCCGTGACTCGGCTGATCTCGCGCTACTGCCGCCACTTGGGCCGAATTATATCTATAATCCGGCCTTTCCTCTCTTCTTCTTCCTCTGAAATCACCGCGCCTGGATGACCCGGCCAAATCTCTTGCATAATGGTCATGTTGCTCGCGGTGATCCGCCGACATTAATTCTGGTTGCGTCGGGTCTCCTAACGCGTAGGAGTCTGCTATTCTGATAGTTTCTGCCAGTGTGGTCGGCATATCTCTTTGCAGACGTTGCCACAATACGCTGCCATAACGGCATCCTTGCGCGAACCAAGCTATTGCTTGCGATTCTATAACTCCTTCACATGAGTTTCTCAGGTTGCACCACCGAGTTAAAAATTCTCTATCTGTTTCATTCGGCCTCTACTTGCACATGGCTAACTGTTGTGGCCTGTTCGGCCTCTTGTACGTGCTGGTAAAGTTGCTGACAAACATTTCCTCAAAATCCAGCCAACAGTTGATACTGCCCGCTGGTAAATTATTCATCCACACCCTAGTTGGTCCTTCCAGCATTTGTGGGACGTACCGTACTGCCCACCGTAAGTTTCCACCCGCTATTTTCACAGCAGTGGCATAGTCAATTAACCAGTCTTGTGGTTTGGTACTCCCATTATATGTTTTCGTGCCCCTTGCCAGCTGAAAGTTCGGCACAGGTGGTTCGCCCATGATCCGTGGTCCAAAGCATGCCGGCCCTGGCGGACCCTATTCTTCCAACAACTCGGACATGTATAGCCGGTCCAGCTTCACTCTTGCATCATTTGATGGCAAATCTCTGTATAGAACTCTGTCCTGTATTCCATAGTGATTGTTTCCGCCATGGATCGCATTTTCCATCTCAGAATAACCATCATTGTATCTTTCATTAATTTGATTGTGGCGAGCTGGCCTCGTTTCTCTTTCCTGCCGGGGTTCATGCCTTGGTTGCGGGTTGACTGGCAGTTCTCTCCTTACTTCGACCGGGTTATTGTTCTCTTGATTGCCTCTCACGGGTTCTCTTCTGCCGAGATATCCATTGCCTCGGCTTCCGCCATCTTTCTCAATACGGTCGTGGTTCCTCTCCCCACTGTTACCTCGGCTTGCATTGCCTCTGTTCTCATTTGCCTTTCCGGCCATTGCCGGATCATATGGAACAATTTGCTTGTTCCTCTTTCCTGAGGTTACTTCTTTGTCCCTTCGTGCATTATTTCCGGGTGAAGATGCCGCCACAACAGACAAGGCAGGTGCTGCTCCTGCCGAGTGAACCATTCGCGAGGCCCCCGGCCTCACCGGGTTTGCTCTGAGCATTTCCTCGTTTTGCTAGTTCGTGATGCGCACCAGCTCGTTTACTCTTTCTTGCTATTTCTGCCGGGCCTCGCCGGTCAACCCCTCTAACTCTAATGCTGCGGCATTTGCCGCTCTTAGGTTTTTTGCCGGGGTACTGTACCTCGGTAAACCCAAATCCACTGATTCTGCTTTATGAGCATCATGCTCTTTATTGATATCATCCATGAGGTTTTTCCCTCTAAATCTTAATTCGTCCACCCGTTCGGGTGCGACGTCAAGCTTATTAGCTTTGGCATATTCTCGCAGGGTCCTGTTTAAGGACTCTCGCAAGGCCGACACCTTTTTGGCCTCTACCAGCACCTTTTGCCTGGTTTCCTCCAACTCTGCCTGAGCATTTGCCGGATCAAGTATTGGCGCTACAGGCGTAGTCAAGTTTTCTATGGTCGCCTGAAGAATGTTCTCTGGCCTTTCCAGAGGTGGCCCTCTTACTCTTGGTGCCTTTGGGGTGGTGTCCTGCACCTCGGTTGGGTTGGTCGCTGGCGGGATTACCTCGGCGGGTAGCGGTGCGGTCTGCCTGGGTGCGCCCTGTACAGCGGTGGCGGGTTCTCTGCTTGACCCATCAGCTGCTGCTCCAGTTTGCACTCCGGCCGCGACCATCACCTCGACGTTGCCTGCAGGATGTGCTCTGGGTGGACGGCTCGCAGCGTTAAGAGGTGGCTCTCCTGCAACAATAACTTGGTAAGGATAAACGCTGGAGATGTCGACGCCGACGTAGACCTTGTGCCCGCCCAGGTTGATGAAGACACCATTACGCAGGGGAGTTTTCCCCCTGAAGCTCCCTGCATTGTCGCTGACATAGTCACAGAGATCAAATCTCTAGACCAAGCCAGAAACAACGCGCTCGCCAGTCTTGATGAAGTTTCCCGTCCGGATCATAACTCCAGCTAGCACCGCTGCTGGCCCCACGGTGGGCGCCAACTGTCGTGGTGGTGGCACGGCAGTTGCCATGGGTAGGCTAAAGGTTGGGGCCAATGGATGCTAGTGGGATCTGGGGAGGGAAGATGTAGTTGATTCTACACACAGAAAGCTAACGCAAAGATCTTTATTTCTCCTTCCTTGGGCTACAAGTGCTCCTTGAGCTGCATACAAGGAGAAAGAGAGAATTTTACCAGCCTAACGGTACTAAGAATGAGTCGATCCTTTTATCAGGGTCCAAGGCTCCCCTTATAAAGGAGAGCCCTGGGTTCTTCTAGGGCTGACGTGGCAAGCATATTCGAGGAATATGCTTGTCCCAATATAGTATTTCGGCGCTCCTCTTTCCCTGTCGCCCTTCTCACTGCGGTAAGATTCCAGAGGGCCCCTCCTGCTTGCCTCGGGCTCCAGAACTGTCACCTCCGTGACCTCCGTCTGCCCCTCTGTCGTTCTGCACATTTGTCTTTAGCTCTTGGCTCTGCACAGATTCCGCGACTAGGGTTTGACTTCGGGCTTCTCCTTCTCCTGCAAGCTTCGTATCATTTGGCCCTTCCTCGCGTAACTCGGCCTATCCTTCACCTGCATTAAGATCATTCGGGCCAACCCGGCCGACTTACGCCATATCTCGGCCGGGTAATGCCTTGCCATTACTAATGAGGTCCTGCCTTTTCCTATCTCGGCCGACCTTTACAAGACTCGGCCAGCTTAGAATATAACTCGGAAACTGGACGGGGAATAATCCTTTCGTCTTTCCCCATCCTTACCCTATCCAGGGTTACCTCCCTAACACTATCCCAATAGGTTACCCTGTTTTTCTATGTTATGCTTGCTATGCTATATACTTATCCATATCAAGTACCGTTGGGAGGGTTCGAAAGACTCAAAAAATTTCTAAGTATAAGAGCTCTCTCGAGCGAACTTTTCTTCTCAAAACCCCCTTCAAAATAAAACTAAGTTTTTCTTCTGGGTGGAATGGTTGTCGGGACAACGAGTGGGATTTTGGTGGAGGACGGCCGCCCAGGAATCAAAGAAGTCTGCCATGTTTCGGAATTCAGAAGCTTCCAGTGCAACCACAATACACATGGGCTCTGTCTTGGCTTAGTACTTAGTGGGAAACCTCACTGGGGTACCAATGTTTGGAGGTTCTTGGCACGGTTGGATCTAGCTGGTAGAGGGGCTGCTAAGGGAAGGCTTCGCCATGGTCTTGTCTGTAAAAGGACTTGATCGTGGATTGTGGGGAAAGTGCACAACCTCTCGAGAGTATTGCAATCTGATCGATCAGCCGTGTTCATGGAAACAGAACAACTTTGAGCATCTGAAGGATGGAGCCTTTGAAAGATCTTCCTCTCTCTTTTCCAAACTTAAACGTTTTATAAACCCCAAGGCGTGAGTAATATCTCCATTTGGTGGGATTTTGGGAACTTGGTGCGTAATATCCAAGTGCTAGGTTGTTTGGGCACTTGGTGAGTAATATCCACGTGTTCCATTCGACCCTATACTATATATCAAAGTTTGCAAAGTAGGGAAAACTTTCTTCTTCTTTTCTTATTACCTTGATAAAATTGGCTTTACGCAAATGAACCCCAGAGCATACTCTTAGCCTTGCATGTAGAGATAGTCTTACTCTTTCCTTGGTGTAATTTGCCAATACATTCAAAGTATTGACCCAACTTGTTGGTTGCACGTCTGATGTGCAGAATCCGAAGATTGAAAGGTGCGTAGGGATCGCGGGTCTTCACGCAACTAGCCTAAGGCGTTGATGGACTCAAGTTTTACTTAGTTTCCGCTGTCTTTTTTGAGCTAGCGATAAGTTATGCAAGTTGTAATAAATATACTCTGGATTATTCGTGTAATAATGACTTGTGTTTTACATGATATTCATCGACTGTGAAGTGCTAGCTATTTATCCAGGGACTAGCATGTTAATCACAGGGACATAGGATCCTTATCGATCCGAGGTCACTACAGATGGTATCAGAGCACAAGTTGCCCGTAGGACGTGGCCCCTAGGATTGGAAACCACCTTTACCATGTGTGTTTTTGCTTTCTTCTAAGTCATTGTTCTCTTCTAGTATTTATCTTCCTTATCACCTTGTGCCTAATTTTCTTTCTCCTAACCTAAAGATGACGGCCTTCTACTACGACACCGCCGAAGACATCAAGTGCCTGCGCTTCGGGGAATGCCTTCTGGACATCATCAAGACATTGCAGTTACCCATGCCGTCAATCAAGGGAGGCGAGTTGAGGAAGATGCACAAGGAAGGATGTTGGGCGATTGAAGTCATCCAACCAGGGCGTAGTCAAACAAAACCCAAGATAGAGGCCATTGTACTCAACGTCACCAGCGACTCCAAGGAGAAGGGACTTAGCATCTTCTTGCAGGAGCTCATTGGACGCCTTTGTGGACGCCACCATGAAGAGGTTGAAGGCCACTACATCAAACTCTTTGTAAGACGTGATGAGAAGGGAGTTCCAATCGAGTTAACTCCGGAGGAAAGGAAGACATGCAAGCATCGAAGGATCCAATATCAAGACTTGGATTCCCACATCAATGACCTTTAGAAGGGGAGCTTCCTTGAGATCGTGAGGAATGACGAGCTTTGTGCCCTAGTCAAGGAGAAGGACGAGAAGATCGAGGAGCTAGAAGAGAAGATCAAGTCCCTAGGAGGGGAGCTCACCGCCCAAGACGAGAGGTTTGCTAATCAAGAGAAGAGGGTGCAAGATAAGAACAAGAAGATTAGGGAGCAAAGTCTTGTTCTCGCAAAGAATGAAATGGAGTTCAAGAACTTTGCCACCATGTTGAAGGACCTGCGAGCAGCCAAGAGGAGCTTGGAGGTGAAGATCACGCCCGTGACTATGGGGTCAAGTTTGATCAAGAAGCTACAGAAGGAGAAGAAGGAACTCCAAGAGAAGCTGGGAGCTGCTACCCAGGAGCTGCAAGAGGTGAAGGAACTTCAAGAGAGGCTCGAAGCTGCTACACCGGAGCCACAGGAGGTGAAGGAAATTCAAGAGAAGCTTGAAGCCACAACGAGGGACATGGAGTTATACAAGTCACTGCTAGAAAAGGAAGGCTTCATCATTGAGGATGAGGAAGTGGATGATGAGTAGAGTAGTTGGACCACCTTTAGTTCTATAGTCAAACGTTGTTCGCGATTGTAATGAGTACCAAAAATTATTTTGGTTTAGTTAAACTTGGTTGAGTGTGCCTAGTGTGCCTTGCTTTTCTCGTGTGTTTTTCTCTTGTTTACATAAGGGTAGGAGTTTATTCCTTAGGCTTTCTATCTATTTCTTAACTTGTCTCCCAAACACTCTAGATGGCGAGACGTGGAAACAACAATAACAACATGCCCCTAGAGATAGCACAACTTCTGAACTCCCAGAATCAGTTGATCCAACTGCTCACTCAAAACATGCAAAACAACAACAACAACAACAACAACAATCCGCCGCCTCCGCCACCTCCACCCCCCCAATAGGATCGCTTGACTCGGTTCTTGAGGTTGAACCCTCCAACTTTCTCAAGTAGTTCTAAGCCAATTGTGGCAGATGAGTGGCTCCGCACCACCAACAAGAAGTTAGACACCGTCCAAGTTGTTGGAGCTGATAGGGTGCGTTTCGCCGCGCACCAACTTGAGGGACCAGCCGCTGAATGGTGGGATAATTACCAGGTCACCCACCCTGACGTTGAAGCTATCACCTGGAACCAGTTCGAGGCGGCCTTTCGTACTCATCACGTAGCCGCGAGAGTCATGTCACTTAAGAGACGTGAGTTCCGCGACTTGAAATAGCTGCACCGCTCTGTCTTCGAGTATGGGGACGTTTTCAACAAGCTGGCATGTTATGCACCTGATGATGTATCCACTGATGCCAAGAGACAGGAGGAGTTCTTGAGGGGACTTAATGATGAAATATCTATTCAGCTTGTGGCTCTGAAGTTTGATAGCTACCAGGAACTCCTGGACAGGGCAGTGGTAGTTGAAGCAAAGCAAAGGAGTATAGAGAACCGAAAGAGAAAGTCCACCTCACACAAGCACAACTCTGCCCCATATCAGAAGCAACACACTTCGTCACCACCACCCCACAACCACAATGGCCCCAACCACAATGGTCATCGTCATGGAGGACATAACCACAATGGCCATAAACACCGCAATGGAAATGGCAATGGGAAGGATCTGAGTGAAGTGACATGCTTCAAGTGTAACAAGACAGGACACTATGCAACTACCTGCACCGAAAAGATGAAGAACAGGAATGGTAATGGAAACGGCAACAGACACAACCATGGAAATGTTAATGGAAATGGGAAGAAGCCGAATCCGTTCGTCAAAGCCACAGTGAATCATGTCTCCGTGGAGGATCCTCGTGAGGCACCCGACTCCGTGATTGGTAAGTTCAAGCTTAACTCCATCCCTGCAGTTGTTCTTTTTGATACTAGTGCATCGCATTCATTCATATCAAGGGTATTTGTGGATAGAGGCAAGATACCTACGGAGACTATTAGTACTCCCCTAAGGGTAAGTTCTCCTGGAGGAGAAATAGTGACAAACTCTGAATGCCGTGGGTTAGAATTAAGGATTGGGGCACGCACCTTTCCCACCAGCCTAGTCGTTCTAGAATCACAAGGCTTAGACATAATTTTGGGCATGAACTAGATGACCGAATATGAGGGAGTCATAGATTGTGGCAAAAGGACTATCGCACTCATGACTCCGAATAAGAAAAGGATCCACTTTAAGTCAACTTTCGCACTCAAAGAAAGTATGGTGAACTCACTTAAGGGGGTTAGCTTGGAGGATGTGCTAATTGTGAAGGAGTACCCAGATGTGTTTCCGGAAGAACTGCCAGGGATGCCTCCCGACCAAGACATCGAGTTTCTCATTGACTTGATGCCAGGTACTGGACCAATAGCAAAGAGACCATACAAGATGGATGTGGATGAGTTGAAGGAACTTAAGAAACAACTTAGAGAGCAATCGTACAAAGGCTTCATTCAACCAAGTGCATCATCTTGGGGAGCACCTGTCTTATTCGTGGAGAAGAAGGATAAAACCAAGAGACTAGTCGTGGACTATCGGTCGTTAAATGAAGTAACAATCAAGAACAAGTACCCTCTACCCAATATTAACGACCTGTTCGATCAATTAAAGGGAGCTAGTGTATTATCTAAGATTGATCTCCGATCAGGATATTTCCAGCTGAAGATCCGGGAACAGGATGTACCCAAGACAGCTTTCACCACGAGATATGCATTGTATGAATACACTGTGATGTCGTTTGGCTTAACCAGCGCCCCAGCATACTTCATGACTATGATGAACAAGGTGTTCATGGAGTACTTGGATAAGTTTATCGTAGTATTCACTGATGACATACTCATATACTCCAAGGACGAGAAGGAACATGAGCGGCATCTGCTCCTGATTATGGAAAAGTTAAGGGAACACAAGTTGTATGCCAAGTTTAGCAAATGTGAGTTCTGGTTGAAAGAAGTGGGATTCCTTGGTCATATTGCGCCTAGTAACAACACCAGTTTTGTGTCTCCCTAACATCCAAAAGGATTTCCAGGTCTATTGGGACGCTTCCCGGCAAGGACTTGGTAGTGTACTGATGCAAGATGGAAAAGTAGTGTCTTACGCCTCTCGGCAACTTAAGAACCATGAGAATAACTATCCCACGCACGATTTGGAACTAGCATCAGTTGTGCATGCGCTCAAGGTATGGGGTCATTACCTAATGGGTAAACATTGTGACGTGTTCACGGATCACAAAAGCCTTAAATACATCTTCACTCAAAAGGAGTTAAATATGAGGCAAAGGAGATGGCTTGAACTCATCAAGGACTACGACTTGGACCTGCAGTACCATCTTGGAAAGGCCAACGTTGTGGCTGACGCCTTAAGTCTAGGTAAATGGACTTACCGTGGGAGTGATGGGTTCGTAGCATGGAAAACAAAAAATTTCTACCGCAAGAACGAACAAAACCCAGATCTAATCTAGACAAAAGCCAAGATCTAATCTATTAGACAAGAGCAACGAGATAGATCGGTACTAACCCTCGTAGAACCAAAAGCGTGACGAGATTAGATCTCGTGGATGATGTAGTCGATCACTTGCCGATCTCAAGATCGTGTGGATGATCCTTCCGGCGTCGCGTTCCGGCAGCGCTTCCGCAGACGGTCACACGTGCGGAGTCGAAGCAGACCTTCCTCTCCCCGTTCCAGCGAGCAGCCGAGGTAGTAGATCTTCTCCACGGAATCCCAGCAACACGACAGCGTGGTGGTGGTGGTGGAGATGAGAATTCTGCAGGGCTTCGCCTATGCCTGTGCAGAAGAAAGGTGGAGGAGAGAGGCGGCTGAGATTGGTTGCTATGAGAGGATGGAAAGTGGGGGCGCCCCCTCCCTTCTATTTAAAGGAGGGAGGCGCGCCTGGGGAGGGGGAGTCCTAGTAGGACTCCCCCCTCCTTGGGCCGGCAGGTTGGGGGGAGGAGTCCTCCTCCCCCACGAATCTGTGTATTGCCCCACTTGGACTCCCTTGATCCCTTTCTTGGTTTTCAAGTAAACTCCAAGAAATCCTCTAAAACCTTCCAGAACATTCCGAAACCTTCTAGAATCTCCATACAAACACTCCGGAATATTTCCCAACTAAGAAAATGATCCCCAATATATGAATCTTATTCTCCGTACCATTCCGGATCTCCTCGTGATGTCCCGGATCCATTCCGAGACTCCGAACAACATTCGGTCTCCAACACAAATTCCATATCTACTTAAAACAACTTCGAACCTTATGTGTGTCACCCTACGGTTCGTGAATATGCAGACATGATGAAGACACCTCTCCGATCAATAACCATCAGCGGGATCTGGAGATCCATAACGGCTCCCACATACTCAACGATTACTTCGTGATCGATAGAACCATTTAACATACGAAACCAATTCCCTTTGTCTCGCGATATTCTACTTATCCGAGGTTTGATCGTCGGTATCTTCATACCTAGTTCTTCCTCGTTACTGATAAGTACTCTTTACTCGTTCCATGTTACGTCATCCCTTGTGACCCAGTCACATGCTTGCAAGCTATCTAGATGACATTCCACCGAGAGGGCCCAGAGTATATCTATCCGTCATATGGATGGACAAATCCCAATCTTGGTCTATGCGCTTCAACACATACTTTCAGAATACCCAATGACACCTTTATAACCGCCCAGTTACGAAGCGGCGTTTGATGTCATCAAAGTACCCATCCGGTGATGGTGATTAACATAACCTCATGGTCGAAGGATTAGGTTACTATGTATTTCAAAGCTTACAGCAATACGAACTTAATGACTTGATCTTATGCTACGCTTACTATGGGTGTGTGTCCATCACATCATTCTCCTAATGATATAACCTTGTTATTAATCACATCCAATGTCCATGATCAAGAAACCATGATCATCAATCAATCAACAAGCTAGTTTAACAAGAGGCTTACTAGGGACTCTTTTATGTTTACAAAACACACAAGTATTAGTGTTTCCTAATAATACAATTATAGCATGGGATGTAAACTTTCATCATAAACACAAAGATATAATAATAACCAGTTTTATTATTGCCTCTTGGGCATATCTCCAACAGTCTCCCACTTGCACTAGAGTCAATAATCTAGATTACATGGTAATATACCAAACACCCATGGCGTTCTGGTGTTGGTCATGCTTTGCTCTAGGGAGAGGTTTAGTCAGCGGATCTTCTACATTCAGATCAGTGTGTACTTTGCAAATCTTTATGTCACCATCTTGGACATACTCGCGAATAGCATGGAACTGTAGCTTGATGTGCTTCAGCTTGCTATGTGACCTTGGCTCCTGTGCATTAGCTATGGCACCTGTGTTGTTGTAGCATCCCAATTGTCTAATAATTGCAATGCTACTAGCCTAGTATAGATATATGCTACTTCAAATATATAATTGTTGCATCATCATTATATCATGCTCATGTCATCATGCCACCTTGCATTTGAGCATCATATAAAACCCTTTTCATTTGGTTCTTATCTCATATGCATTAGTAATTGTATTTGCTTCTTGATATTGTATTTGGTTCTTGATATATTGTTTAATGCCCAAGTTGGGTTGGGGGCATATCTCTTATTAACTCCACCACCTTTCTTTCACCACCTTATAATTCCACCATCCAACTAAATATGAGCTTGGCACTTATTGGTTTTACCTCTAGCTCATGTGGGTTGGGATGGATCCAATTCTATTGCCACATGCTCTCATCTTAGTATCATGTTGTTTTCACATTATTGATATATGAGAGCCACATGGCCACCTTTGCATGCCTTGTGGGTGGAACCCTTTTTCCTAGCTTCCATATGGTTTTTTATGGAATTATGCTCATGTCGGGATATTTTTGGGACTATTGAGCATCTAGTGGCACATACACACTAGCAAGTCCCATTCCTATTCAAACATGGTCATCTCCATCTACTCCACATGGGGCATCCTCTTAATCCTTTTTGCTTGGCTTTTATTCCAATTTTGGGAATGCATAATAATAATGCCATGTGATAGTATTGTTTTCACAAGAATCAACATGGCAATAAATATTTTGCATGGGCCATGCAAGTACCACCTTTTGCTTGTCTTTTGGATTTTAATTGATTTTTGAGTGGATCATCATCTCTCTCTCTATCCCTTCTTTTGGGCTTGATCTATTTTGATCTTGCTCAAACCTCATCATCATCTCCATCCACCCATCACCACCTCCCTTTTCTTCTCTCTTTTGGCCATTTCTTTCTTGAGCTTGTTTTGGTATTGCTTGATCTTGTCAAAGAGAACCACACACATCTCTCTCTCTCTTTCTTCACCATCTCCATCCACCCCATCACCACCTTTTTCCCTTCCTTCCTTTGGTCTAGCTCATGTTTTAACTTGGTTGTTTTGCTTGAGCTTGCCCAAAAGGATACACATCACCCTATACTCCATCTAAGTTCCTACCCCATCATCATCTACCACCCTCTCTAAACCCCTCTCTCTCTCACCTAAACCCTAAACCGACCCTAGCTACCACCTTCCCCTCTCTTTCGGCCCTTCCTTCTCCCTACCATGCAGGCCCCACCTGGCCCCTCTCCCTGGCCTACCTAGCTACCCCCAACCCTAATGCCAACCCTAGCCCGAGCCACCTCCTAGCTCCAACCCGAGCTCCTCCCTCCCTCTCTTTTCTCTCTCTGCCTGAGGACCCCACCACCCGAGCCTGCCCTGCCTCCCTGGCCTCGCCCTCTGGCCCACCTGGACGTCCCTTGCCCTGCCCTACCTGCCCCTGCCGATCCTAGCACGTGAGGAGGAGGAAGAAAAGGAGGCCGAGCCACCTTTTCCCATCTACCTGCTCCCCACGGCTCCTCTCTCCCCTCTCTCTGCTTTATCCCCTCTCGGCTCTCCCTGGCCGAGGCACCCTGCTTCCTCCCCTCTCTTCTCCACCACCATCTACCCCTCCCATCGCCGACAACCCTCGGTCCCTCACGGCTACACCGTACCAGGCGACGAGCACAACGTGGAGGTGAACGAGGAGTACAAGGAGGGTCCCCTGCATCGCCCTGAGCACGCCGTCGCGGAGGAGGAGCACCGGAACCGAGGATCACCGACGAGACCGAGCCCCAAACCCTAGTTCGTCTGTCCGTCTGCATCACCGGCGATCCGCTGCACGACGACCCGATCCAACGCCACCAACAACCTCACGGTGAGCAGGCCAACCCACCTGCCATGGTCCGCTTCGTCGTAGCCATCTAGAGCCGCCGATACTTCTGTCGAACGCCGTCTGTGCGCCGGCGTCGCGTTCGTTTTCCCTCGCCATAGCGTTGCGTGAGCCCCATCTAGGCCCCGTCCGCATCCCAGACAACAAGCCCAGGCCACCGCAGTGGATCCGCCTCCGCACACGAGCCCTAGGTCCCGCGTTCGAACCCCCACCCCGCTCTACGTCACGCACGAGCACCGATCTGTCCGCGAGAAGAAGCACAGTGCGTCGCGATGTTGTTTTGCGTTTAACCCCCTGCTTCTTTTTACTCCTAACCCGCGGTACCTTTTGGGCCCACCGTCAGCCGCAGTGTCCGTTTTGCAGAGAACCCCCTAGCCTCTAGGAAACTCAACCTGCGCTCCACCTTGGCCCCATCCATCAGTGCATGCCCTTTCGTCGCTGTCGCGTGGACCCCGTGGCCGCTAGCCCCACATGTCATACGCTGGGACTAGCTAACTCGCGGTGAGAAAAGTTTTCCAGCGCGCTTGTTGCCCAGTCAGCAGCGACCCCACCTGTCAGCGACAGTGGCTCAGTCTGTCTGGGTATAAAAAGCTTTTCCTGAATCTGTTTAAAATCAAATCTTTTTTAAAATCAATTCAAATTCAGATTAAATTCTGTTTTTAAATAACTTTTCCAATATCAATCCAAATAATACATATAATACATGATTTCAAATCAGAAAAATATGAGGAATTCAAATATGCCATTCAAAATATATTTTGGACACTTAAAATTTCAAGTTGTTTTAAATTACAATAAAATGCCCTTTTTCCTTAATAAATTAATAACTTTTGTTTTATAAGTCCAAATTTAACATATGATATGTCTAAAATGATTAGCTCGATGAGACCTTTCTGGTTATGCATTCCATCATCTGTTTTGAAGCATGCATAATATAAATATAAAGTGAACAGCAACTAATATGAGGATAAAATGGGGCCAAAACCCAATAAAAATGTTTATTCTTGTATTCCACACCTCACCCATGCCATGCTACGTTAATGCCATGCAAATTGTGCATCATTCATCATGGCATGATTGTTTGCTTGATGCATTTTAATCATATGCTTGTGCACTTTATTTATGTTGGCCTTGTTTGTTTGGTTCTTCTTCGTATAGACGCTGAGCAGGGGATATATCAAGAGAACCAGGAGCACTACCCAGATCCATTCCTTGCTTCAACTGAGCTGCCAGGCAAGCACTACCACATGCTTGCATACATATAGTACCTATTGCCTCTTTCTTATTCTTGCATCATTGAGTCGCGATTGCATTAAATTGAATCCCAAGTATTGCATAGCCTTTACTTTTAAACCCCACCGAAGCTTGTTCCTCCATCCCATGAGCCATTACTACAGGAGTTGTTTGAGCCATGCGAGTCGTAGAACAGCATGTGTAGGGTATGTGAGTGTCTGATGGATAACGAGGTACCTAAACAACTTAACCTGAGTAGTAATGGGACAACTAATGACAGTGGCATCGGTGAGACATATTTGCTATTTGGTTTTTCAGGCTTACTTGTGTCCCGCAGGACCCCGAGTACTTGATTCCTGTTCCTTGATTATTCGCGCTATCCACATCCGGGAGGCTTATGAACCCCCCTGAGCCAGAGCTTGATTCATTCTTATTTCTTGGGGCCACAAACTAGTTTGAGGATTTATTTACTATTCTGTACTTGTGCCATGTTTTACTGCTTTATTTAAATTGTGCGAGGTACTGCACACTGTACTGTTTAGGATTGCGGAGTGTTTTCGCGGTGTCGACAAGCCCAGTCACATTTTCGGGCTCCCAGTCGTTCACAGCCATTGGCGCAAACCTTGAGTCCGTCTCGGAGTCAGCTAACTCCATTGCGGGTAGCTTAATGGGGTGGCCCCCTGAAATATTTCTGAATCCTGTGATCGCTTTGTCGTGACTGCCTCGTTGGTTTCGATTTGGTTTTTCCGAGGCATATCGAGTGTGTGTTGCTATTTGTGCACCCCTGCAGGGTAAAACTTTCTGAAAGCCGTGTCCGCGGTTATGGACGACTTGGAGCACAGTTTCTCGATCATAGACAAGCATAACTAAAGTACCGCTTTTAATCTGACTAGACTAGGTACCTGACTAGTAAATAGCACAACACTCACGGAATGGATAATAAAACTGCCAACGGATGGGGGGTTGTTCGTCCGCTTCCTCGTCGGTAAGCGAGGAGGAGGATGGATCTATGGATATTACCGTTATTACTGTTATAACTGTTGTTATTAATTCACGGACATCCGTCTATCTCTAGTTAGGCGGATGGTTAGCGAGTATCTATAGTATTGCTAGGGTTTATCTTTTGCTGCAATTGCGTCACCCCAGGTTGTGTCCCCTTTAGAGGCATAAAGACTTGCTGAGTACCCCTAGGGTCTCACACGATAAATTATTGGTTCAGATGAACAGGTACACTCGCAAGATGGATACTGGGTGGAAGAGACGGACGATGTGGGCAACGATCATTCGGTGTAGAGATTCCGGGAATGGGGATCCGTGAGATCTGTGGGCGGGATCTGCTTATTTATGGGGCATCTTATGCCGATTTGCTTCTTATCCGTAACCGGATTTTGTCTTCCGCTTCCGCTTGATACTCTGATATTTGATGTATGAGGAGATATCCTAAACTATTATATCTATCTAGGATATTTGGATCTTGCCGTATGGCGTTGCTATATTTCCTTTCTTTTTAGATGGAATGGCTCTGATGTACTATTGTATGGTGGCTTGCATACATACTCATTTGTGTATGTAGTTGATCCCTTCGCCTGCCGATTACGCCGCCTATTCTTGTCCCGATGTTTGTAAATGGTTGGGACGGCCGAAAGGTCTACCTGTGAGTGGCATTTGGGCCCCACCGTACTATTTCAACCATTTCTGATCATCCAGGCTTGTACTAGGAGCGTAATTCACCGAGGTAGTTACAATTGGTATCAGAGCCATCCTGCCCTTCAGGGTCTCAGCCAAATGGTCGTTGTCTGTCTAGCAAATATTTTGGTAGTTATGTATACTAGGGAAAAACAAAACGCGAGAGTAGGACTGCTTCCACTTTTCTTCTTACCCAACCACCACCCTTCTCTGGTAAGGAAGTGTAACTTTTTCAATCCTCTTTTTAAATTCAAACTAGGATTCACGTGTTCTGGGTTTCCATAGTACCATAGGTTGTGTATCTGTGTGTGTGTGTGTAATCCCTTGTCTATCTGTTGCATCCAATTTGTTATCACAATCTGCCTTTGGTTATCAACTGGTGGTACATTCCATACTGACAGGCTTTTGAAAACCGGTGCGATCTATTTGACTCCTTGTTAACCGGTGCCATCTTCTTGAGGTTGTCCTTCCTTCTAGCAACTCCACATTCGGTGCAAGCATCAGTTGCTAATCTCTATCTGATAAGTGATTTTGCGCATCTATTGGTATTTTAATGCCGAAAAATGCGGAATTTTTTTTCTTTGATACATCTGTGTTTCCACACTCCTTTTCAGTCGTGTGTGAAACATTATCTATCTCCCTTTTATCAGCATGTCCATGCTAACTCATTCTTTTGTCACCGGCGCTTAATCCTGGAGTTTTGTTTCATCTCCTTTTCTCTTGGGCTAATTACATAACGTGTGTCAATCCGATGCTGATGATTGTAATTTGGCTCTCGGCATAGCTATATTCCACTCATGATAAGTGTCGATTGGAATATGGAAAATGCTATCAACCGTCACCATCTGGAGGATAAGGTTATCTCCTGTGATTTTGAGTACACCGTGATCATATCTATGCATATTCAAGCATCTTTAGCAATCCGGAGTTTCTCAAAGCACTACGGCGGTCTATCATCTGATCATCATGCTGCACATCTTTTTGAACTCCATATCTGCACATCTTTTTCGTCTCTGATAGCTCATACCATAAGCAAAGCTATATCATCGTTTCTTTATCCAAGATCTCTTTATCTTTGTAACCGGTGATCCTATCAACATGTGAACCAGGTGACATCTCTTTCTCTTCCGAAGGACCAGATAATCTATTCTGCCAGTGCACCCTCTTCAACATGGACCCGTGCTCTTAATATTGATCTTTCTACGAGCGTTGAGCTCAGGAAATGTTCGAGCATTTGTTCGTTTCTCTCGTCTTTTGAACTTGGTATTCAGGGAATATCTTGTTAATCCATGGTGGTATATGTTGATAATATGCTTGCCTATTCGATATCAATGGAAGGACATGGAAGATCATCTGTGTCTCTTTCTCTCAAGCTTCGTGAACACTGCCTGTGTGCAAAGTCTCAAAGTGAGAATTCTGACTTTTTGAAGTCACCTATCTCGGCCACGTCCTTCTGCTAAATAGATCGCTTCAACTCCGGAATCAGCAAGTCCATTGTTAATTCCATCCTCCATCTTCAACCAATCC
The DNA here is from genome assembly GCA_916181665.1 of Avena sativa. Lineage (NCBI taxonomy): Eukaryota > Viridiplantae > Streptophyta > Magnoliopsida > Poales > Poaceae > Avena > Avena sativa. The sequence continues at coordinate 329,855,067 of OV702289.1, forward strand.
GGAGTTGTTCCTTGTTGGCAAGTTATCATCGTCATTCCGCCGAAGATTTCATCAAGACTGCTAAATCTCTCTCAATCTTTTCAAGAAGAACATGGAGTTCTTTCACCTCTATCTCGTCAAGTGATCTTTTGAAACCCTCTCGTTCTATCATCTATGCTCAATCCACCGGAGGCCATGAAGACTTTTCAGATCTTTCGTATTCCTTCTGTTCAAGTTGGTGTTATCTTTTTCTATATCTGTGGAATCTTGCAGTTGTCTCCGTGGTCTTCCTTCATATCTTTCCGGTGGCTGGCTACTTATGATATGACGACAACATCATCACCCTTATCTACCTTGGATCCGGTGAATCGTTGCATCAATCTTTGTTTTCTTACGGAGTTCCATGAGCTCTTCTTATCAATACCTTCAGTCTGTTTCAGTAGTTGGGTTGCATGGTTTTCTTATTCATGTGCGGAGTAATGCTTTGAGTGCGGGATGTAGTAGCTACCATACCACTACCCTTATCATTCGCTCTTGTACATTGAATTGGTGAATTAATGTGATTTCACTCATTCCACGGAAGATAGAAGTGGCCTTTATCCCTCGATACTTGAACTTCCGTCATTGTTTTTCCGGAGTGCTCTCTCGAAGAAAGTAATCAATAATCTCTGGTTGGTGATCTCGTCTTTCCTACACAGAGCAAAATCTTCAATTATCTGGTGGAAACAAACGCAAACTCTTTTCTATCCTCGTCTTTCTACCGGTGCTCGACATCCCCAAACAAGATGAAAGGAAACTATATCTCTCTTGGTTTCATCAATTCTTTTTCTGTGGTAAAGCCAATTATGGTTGATGCCATCGGCCGCAAATCTATTGCGTTAGCCTCAAGGCTAAGGAAAGCAATAAGTATCTACAATAAACTCCAGATCCTCCATATTCTTTGCTTCTCGGGATTCCACCATGATCTAGCTTCACATACGTCTCTGGAAGTTATATCTGTGCACCTCAATTGCGTGATCCTTTGGTTCTTACCGGCACAAGAAGAATCTAATCCGACGATGTCTAGCTAAATCTTTCGGTTCATATCAAGGGACTCTGTTGTTTGAAGGCAATATTGTTTCCATACTTCTTTTCTCATCTGAGAGCAGGTACGATGCTATTGTCATAGTGGTTCAAACCTCTCCAACCTAGTCTTCCGGCGACACAAAGATTCATCCTCTCTTGTATCAGTAAATCTTCAATCTTAATGATGTGTCTTTCTTTATCCATGATACATCATCTTGTCCTTTCTTTCACAAGTGGTTCTTTTCTTTTATCATGTTCTTGAGAAAACCGGAGCTATGTCCATCCTACCCTTCTTGTTTCACGGCAATCCTTCAATTCTTCTAACCCTTTGTGTCTCAAGCAAAACGCAAGACTCGCAACAAGTCTAGCAAGTTTTGAAAGGTGTAGTGGTCGCACCATTCCGTTCTTCATCATCTTGGGAACGCAAGGGGCACCTTCATTCGAACACCCGCCTCTCCTTGTGTTGTTTTCTTTTTCCTAGGAATCTCGGGGCGAGATTCTTGTTTAGTGGGGGAGAGTTGTAGCATCCCAATTGTCTAACAATTGCAATGCTACTAGCCTAGTCTAGATATATGCTACTTCAAATATATAATTGTTGCATCATCATTATATCATGCTCATGTCATCATGCCACCTTGCGTTTGATCATCATATAAAACCCTTTTCATTTGGTTCTTATCTCATATGCATTAGTAATTGTATTTGCTTCTTGATATTGTATTTGGTTCTTGATATATTGTTTAATGCCCAAGTTGGGTTGGGGGCATATGTCTTATTAACTCCACCACCTTTCTTTCACCACCTTATAATTCCACCATCCAACTAAATATGAGCTTGGCACTTATTGGTTTTACCTCTAGCTCATGTGGGTTGGGATGGATCCAATTCTATTGCCACATGCTCTCATCTTAGTATCATGTTGTTTTCACATTATTGATATATGAGAGCCACATGGCCACCTTTGCATGCCTTGTGGGTGGAACCCTTTTTCCTAGCTTCCATATGGTTTTTTATGGAATTATGCTCATGTCGGGATATTTTTGGGACTATTGAGCATCTAGTGGCACATACACACTAGCAAGTCCCATTCCTATTCAAACATGGTCATCTCCATCTACTCCACATGCGGCATCCTCTTAATCCTTTTTGCTTGGCTTTTATTCCAATTTTGGGAATGCATAATAATAATGCCATGTGATAGTATTGTTTTCACAAGAATCAACATGGCAATAAATATTTTGCATGGGCCATGCAAGTACCACCTTTTTCTTGTCTTTTGGATTTTAATTGATTTTTGAGTGGATCATCATCTCTCTCTCTATCCCTTATTTTGGGCTTGATCTATTTTGATCTTGCTCAAACCTCATCATCATCATCTCCATCCACCCATCACCACCTCCCTTTTCTTCTCTCTTTTGGCCATTTCTTGCTTGAGCTTGTTTTGGTATTGCTTGATCTTGTCAAAGAGAACCACACACATCTCTCTCTCTCTCTTTCTTCACCATCTCCATCCACCCCATCACCACCTTTTTCCCTTCCTTCCTTTGGTCTAGCTCATGTTTTAACTTGGTTGTTTTGCTTGAGCTTGCCCAAAAGGATACACATCACCCTATACTCCATCTAAGTTCCTACCCCATCATCATCTACCACCCTCTCTAAACCCCTCTCTCTCTCACCTAAACCCTAAACCGACCCTTGCTACCACCTTCCCCTCTCTTTCGGCCCTTCCTTCTCCCTACCATGCAGGCCCCACCTGGCCCCTCTCCCTGGCCTACCTAGCTACCCCCAACCCTAATGCCAACCCTAGCCCGAGCCACCTCCTAGCTCCAACCCGAGCTCCTCCCTCCCTCTCTTTTCTCTCTCTGCCTGAGGACCCCACCACCCGAGCCTGCCCTGCCTCCCTGGCCTCGCCCTCTGGCCCACCTGGACGTCCCTTGCCCTGCCCTACCTGCCCCTGCCGATCCTAGCACGTGAGGAGGAGGAAGAAAAGGAGGCCGAGCCACCTTTTCCCATCTACCTGCTCCCCACGGCTCCTCTCTCCCCTCTCTCTGCTTTATCCCCTCTCGGCTCTCCCTGGCCGAGGCACCCTGCTTCCTCCCCTCTCTTCTCCACCACCATCTACCCCTCCCATCGCCGACAACCCTCGGTCCCTCACGGCTACACCGTACCAGGCGACGAGCACAACGTGGAGGTGAACGAGGAGTACAAGGAGGGTCCCCTGCATCGCCCTGAGCACGCCGTCGCGGAGGAGGAGCACCGGAACCGAGGATCACCGACGAGACCGAGCCCCAAACCCTAGTTCGTCTGTCCGTCTGCATCACCGGCGATCCGCTGCACGACGACCCGATCCAACGCCACCAACAACCTCACGGTGAGCAGGCCAACCCACCTGCCATGGTCCGCTTCGCCGTAGCCATCTAGAGCCGCCGATACTTCTGTCGAACGCCGTCTGTGCGCCGGCGTCGCGTTCGTTTTCCCTCGCCATAGCGTTGCGTGAGCCCCATCTAGGCCCCGTCCGCATCCCAGACAACAAGCCCAGGCCACCGCAGTGGATCCGCCTCCGCACGCGAGCCCTAGGTCCCGCGTTCGAACCCCCACCCCGCTCTACGTCACGCACGAGCACCGATCTGTCCGCGAGAAGAAGCACAGTGCGTCGCGATGTTGTTTTGCGTTTAACCCCCTGCTTCTTTTTACTCCTAACCCGCGGTACCTTTTGGGCCCACCGTCAGCCGCAGTGTCCGTTTTGCAGAGAACCCCCTAGCCTCTAGGAAACTCAACCTGCGCTCCACCTTGGCCCCATCCATCAGTGCATGCCCTTTCGTCGCTGTCGCGTGGACCCCGTGGCCGCTAGCCCCACATGTCATACGCTGGGACTAGCTAACTCGCGGTGAGAAAAGTTTTCCAGCGCGCTTGTTGCCCAGTCAGCAGCGACCCCACCTGTCAGCGACAGTGGCTCAGTCTGTCTGGGTATAAAAAGCTTTTCCTGAATCTGTTTAAAATCAAATCTTTTTTAAAATCAATTCAAATTCAGATTAAATTCTGTTTTTAAATAACTTTTCCAATATCAATCCAAATAATACATATAATACATGATTTCAAATCAGAAAAATATGAGGAATTCAAATATGCCATTCAAAATATATTTTGGACACTTAAAATTTCAAGTTGTTTTAAATTACAATAAAATGCCCTTTTTCCTTAATAAATTAATAACTTTTGTTTTATAAGTCCAAATTTAACATATGATATGTCTAAAATGATTAGCTCGACGAGACCTTTCTGGTTATGCATTCCATCATCTGTTTTGAAGCATGCATAATATAAATATCAAGTGAACAGCAACTAATATGAGGATAAAATGGGGCCAAAACCCAATAAAAATGTTTATTCTTGTATTCCACACCTCACCCATGCCATGCTACGTTAATGCCATGCAAATTGTGCATCATTCATCATGGCATGATTGTTTGCTTGATGCATTTTAATCATATGCTTGTGCACTTTATTTATGTTGGCCTTGTTTGTTTGGTTCTTCTTCGTATAGACGCTGAGCAGGGGATATATCAAGAGAACCAGGAGCACTACCCAGATCCATTCCTTGCTTCAACTGAGCTGCCAGGCAAGCACTACCACATGCTTGCATACATATAGTACCTATTGCCTCTTTCTTATTCTTGCATCATTGAGTCGCGATTGCATTAAATTGAATCCCAAGTATTGCATAGCCTTTACTTTTAAACCCCACCGAAGCTTGTTCCTCCATCCCATGAGCCATTACTACAGGAGTTGTTTGAGCCATGCGAGTCGTAGAACAGCATGTGTAGGGTATGTGAGTGTCTGATGGATAACGAGGTACCTAAACAACTTAACCTGAGTAGTAATGGGACAACTAATGACAGTGGCATCGGTGAGACATATTTGCTATTTGGTTTTTCAGGCTCACTTGTGTCCCGCAGGACCCCGAGTACTTGATTCCTGTTCCTTGATTATTCGCGCTATCCACATCCGGGAGGCTTATGAACCCCCCTGAGCCAGAGCTTGATTCATTCTTATTTCTTGGGGCCACAAACTAGTTTGAGGATTTATTTACTATTCTGTACTTGTGCCATGTTTTACTGCTTTATTTAAATTGTGCGAGGTACTGCACACTGTACTGTTTAGGATTGCGGAGTGTTTTCGCGGTGTCGACAAGCCCAGTCACATTTTCGGGCTCCCAGTCGTTCACAGCCATTGGCGCAAACCTTGAGTCCGTCTCGGAGTCAGCTAACTCCATTGCGGGTAGCTTAATGGGGTGGCCCCCTGAAATATTTCTGAATCCTATGATCGCTTTGTCGTGACTGCCTCGTTGGTTTCGATTTGGTTTTTCCGAGGCATATCGAGTGTGTGTTGCTATTTGTGCACCCCTGCAGGGTAAAACTTTCTGAAAGCCGTGTCCGCGGTTATGGACGACTTGGAGCACAGTTTCTCGATCATAGACAAGCATAACTAAAGTACCGCTTTTAATCTGACTAGACTAGGTACCTGACTAGTAAATAGCACAACACTCACGGAATGGATAATAAAACTGCCAACGGATGGGGGGTTGTTCGTCCGCTTCCTCGTCGGTAAGCGAGGAGGAGGATGGATCTATGGATATTACCGTTATTACTGTTATAACTGTTGTTATTAATTCACGGACATCCGTCTATCTCTAGTTAGGCGGATGGTTAGCGAGTATCTATAGAATTGCTAGGGTTTATCTTTTGCTGCAATTGCGTCACCCCAGGTTGTGTCCCCTTTAGAGGCATAAAGACTTGCTGAGTACCCCTAGGGTCTCACACGATAAATTATTGGTTCAGATGAACAGGTACACTCGCAAGATGGATACTGGGTGGAAGAGACGGACGATGTGGGCAACGATCATTCGGTGTAGAGATTCCGGGAATGGGGATCCGTGAGATCTGTGGGCGGGATCTGCTTATTTATGGGGCATCTTATGCCGATTTGCTTCTTATCCGTAACCGGATTTTGTCTTCCGCTTCCGCTTGATACTCTGATATTTGATGTATGAGGAGATATCCTAAACTATTATATCTATCTAGGATATTTGGATCTTGCCGTATGGCGTTGCTATATTTCCTTTCTTTTTAGATGGAATGGCTCTGATGCACTATTGTATGGTGGCTTGCATACATACTCATTTGTGTATGTAGTTGATCCCTTCGCCTGCCGATTACGCCGCCTATTCTTGTCCCGATGTTTGTAAATGGTTGGGACGGCCGAAAGGTCTACCTGTGAGTGGCATTTGGGCCCCACCGTACTATTTCAACCATTTCTGATCATCCAGGCTTGTACTAGGAGCGTAATTCACCGAGGTAGTTACAGTTGTCACAGTAGATGGCCATCGGGTCCAACGCACTGGGAACCACGCCAAGTTCAGTAATGAACTCCTTCATCCTTATGGCTTCTTGTGCAGCCTCCGAAGCAGCTATGTATTCCGATTCAGTTGAAGATTTCGCCACAACGCTCTGCTTGGCACTCCTCCAACTCACTGCAGCACCATTCAAAATAATACGTATCCAGACTGTGACTTCGAGTCATCTGGATCGGTGTTCCAACTAGCATCAGTGTAACCATTTACAACAAGCTGTTCATCACCTCCATAAGAAAGAACCATATCCTTAGTCCTATTCAGGTACTTTAGGATATTCTTGACTGCTGTCCAGTGTTCCATTCCAGGATCACTTTGATATCTACTAGTCAAACTAACAGCATGTGCTATATCCGGTCTTGTACACAGCATGGCATACATGATATAACCTATGGCCGAGGCATAGGGAATTTTATTCATCTTTTCTCTATCTTCTGCCGTAGCCGGACTTTGAGTTTTACTCAAGGTATTACCTGACAACATGGGCATGAATCCTTTCTTGCTCTCTTCCATTCTAAACTTCTTTAGAACTTTGTCTAAGTATGTACTTTGTGAAAGCGCTATTAGGCGTCTTGATCTATCTCTATAAATCTTGATGCCTAGAATATATGCCGCTTCGCCAAGATCCTTCATCGAAAAACTATTATTCAAATAGGTTTTGACGCTATTAAGAAGTTCTATATCATTCCCAATCAACAATATGTCATCTACATATAGTACTAGGAATGCTACAGAGCTCCCACTCACTTTCTTGTAAATACAAGCTTCTCCATAAGTTTGTATAAATCGAAAGTTTTTGATTACTTTATCAAAACGTTGATTCCAACTTCGGGATGCTTGCTTCAGTCCATAAATGGAGCGCTGAAGTTTGCATACCTTATCAGCATCACTAGGATCGACAAAACCCTTGGGTTGTACCATATACAACTCTTCCTCAATGTCACCATTAAGGAACGCCGTTTTGACATCCATCTGCCAAATTTCATAATCGAAATATGCAGAGATTGCTAACATAATCCTCACAGACTTTAGCTTCGCTACTGGTGAGAAAGTCTCATCGTAGTTAACTCCTTGAATTTGTCGGAACCCGTTCGCGACAAGTCGAGCTTTATAGACGGTAACATTACCATCAGCATCTGTTTTTCTTTTGAAAATCCATTTGTTCTCGATAGCCTTACGGCCATCCGGTAAGTCCACCAAAGTCCATACTTGGTTTTCGTACATGGATCCCAATTTCATGGCTTCTAGCCATTTGTTGGAATCTGGGCTCACCATAGCTTCTTCATACGTCGCAGGGTCATCAGTGTTGTCCGCCAACATGATGTTCAAGGCAGAGTCATACCACTCAGGAGTGGTACGAACCCTCGTTGACCTGCGAGGTTCAGTAGTAACTTTGTTTGAAGTTTCATGATCATCATCATTAGCTTCCTCTCCAGTTGGTGCAGGCAGCACATAAACATCTTCCGGTGCTGCGCTACTCTCAACTCCGAGAGAAGGTTCAATAACCTCGTCGAGTTCTACTTTCCTTCCAGTCACTTCTTTCGAGAGAAATTCCTTCTCCAGAAAGGATCCATTCTTAGCAACGAAAACTTTGCCTTCGGATCTATGATAGAAGGTATACCCAATTGTTTCTTTAGGGTATCCTATGAAGACGCATTTCTCCGCTTTGGGTTCAAGCTTAGCAGGCTGTAACTTCTTTACATATGCTTCACAACCCCAAACTTTAAGGAACGACAACTTAGGTTTCTTTCCAAACCATAATTCGTACGGTGTCGTTTCAACGGATTTAGATGGTGCCCTATTTAAAGTGAATGCGGCTGTCTCTAATGCATAGCCCCAAAATGATAACGGTAAATCTGTAAGAGACATCATAGACCGAACCATATCTAAGAGAGTTCGATTACGACGTTCGGACACACCATTACGCTGTGGTGTTCCCGGCGGTGTCAACTGTGAAAGTATTCCACATTTCTTGAAATGCATGCCAAACTCATAACTCAGATATTCACCTCCGCGGTCAGAACGCAGAAACTTAATCTTCTTGTTACGATGATTTTCCACTTCACTTTGAAATTCCTTAAACTTCTTGAAAGTTTCGGATTTATGTTTCATAAAGTAGACATACCCATATCTACTCAAGTCATCCGTGAAAGTGAGAACATAATGATATCCACCACGCGATGCTACACTCATTGGTCCACACACATCGGTATGTATTATTTCCAATAAGTCTGTAGCTCGCTCCATTATTCCAGAAAATGGAGTCTTAGTCATTTTACCCATTAGACATGCTTCACATCTTTCAAGTGATTCAAAATCAAGTGATTCAAGAAGTCCATCAGAATGGAGTTTCTTCATACGCTTCACTCCAATGTGACCAAGACGATAGTGCCACATGTATGTAGAATTATCATTCAATTTTATTCGTTTAGCATCTATGTTGTGAACATGTGTATCACTACTATCGAGATTCAATAAGAATAAACCATTCATCTCAGGTGCATAACCATAAAAGATATTACTCATATAAATCAAACAACCTTTATTCTCAGACTTAAAAGAGTAACCGTCTCGCAATAAACAAGATCCAGATATAATGTTCATGCTTAACGCAGGCACCAAATAACAATTATTTAAATTTAAAACTAATCACGATGGTAGATGCAGAGGGAGCATGCCGACGGCGATCACATCAACCTTGGAGCCATTTCCAACGCGCAACGTCACCTCGTCTCTCGTCAATCTTTGTTTATTCTGCAGCTCCTGTTTCGAGTTACAAATATGAGCAACCAAACCAGTATCAAATACCCAGGCACTACTACGATTACTAGTAAGATACACATCTATAACATGTATATCGAATATACCTTTCTTATTGATGTTGCTGTTCTTCAGATCCGCCAGGTATTTGGGGTAGTTACGCTTCCAGTGACCAGCACCCTTGCAGTAGAAGCACTTAGTTTCAGGTTTAGGACCAGCCTTGGGCTTCTTAGCAGGTGCGGCAGCTTTCTTGCCGTCATTCTTGAAGTTCCCCTTGTTCTTAGGCTTGCCCCGTTTCTTGAAATTGGTGGTCTTATTGACCATCAACACTTGGTGCTCCTTCATGATCTCCACTTCAGCAGTTTTCAGCATGGACGATAGTTCAGGCAACGTCTTGTTCATGCAGTGCATATTGTAGTTCATCACAAAGTTCTTGTAACTTGGTGGCAGTGATTGGAGGACACGGTGAATCCCCAATTCATTAGGAATCGGTATCCCCAACTCTCGGAGTTTGTTTGCGTGCCCAGACATGGTGAGCACGTGCTCGCTAACAGAGCTACCCTCTTCCATCTTGCAGGTAAAGAACTTCTCGGAAGCTTCATAGCTTTCCATGGCCGCGCGAGTCTCAAAAATGAGTTTGAGCTCCTTAATGATCTCAAACGGGTCATGGTGCTCAAAACGTTTTTTAAGCTCCGATTCTAAACCGTACAGGATGGCACACTGAACTGTGGAGTAGTGATGTTTCCGAGTGGCATAAACATTCTTTACGTCATCGGTGGCATCTTCTGCAGGTGGGTCACCTAGCGGTGCTTCGAGCACATAGGTCAGCTGACCAGCCCTGAGGATGATCTTCAGTCTACGGAACCAGTCCGTGAAATTGCTTCCATTGTTCTTAAGCTTTTCTTTCTCTAGGAACGCATTGAAATTGATGGAAACGTTCGCCATAATCTACAACAAATTTGCAAGTAATTTAGACTAAGTTTATGATAAATAGTGTTCAAATTTAATTCTTAAATCAACTAGGTGAACTCCCACTCAAAACAACATCCCTCTAGTTGTTTTAGTGATTACACGAACCAAATCCACTACACCAAGTCCGATCATCACGTGAGATGATGTAGCTTCATCGGTGAACAATCTTCATGTTCATCATATCAATCATATGACTCATGCTCTACCTTTCGGTATTCCGTGTTCCGAGACCATGTCTGTACATGCTAGGCTCGTCAAGATTAACCTTAGTTTCCGCATGTGCAAATCTGGCTTGCACCCGTTGTATGCACACGTAGAGTCTATCACACCCGATCATCACGAGATGCTTCGAAACGACGAGTCTTAGCAACGGTGCGAACTAAGGACGAACACTTTATTACTTGATATTTAGTGAGAGGGATCATCTTATAATGCTACTGTCGTGATCTAAGCAATACAAGATGCATAAAGGATTAACATCACAGGCAATTCATAATTAGTGTGATATGATATGGCCCTTTCTTCTTATGCCTTCGATCTCCATCTCCAAAGCACAGACATGATCTCCATCATCACCAGCATTGCCTCAAGGTCCGTGGTGACGCTTCATGGTTGTCCATCATCACTAGCAACTATTACAACTACTTGGAACAAAGCTATTACAAGATGAATAGACATACAGGTCTTAACAGAATTAAAGACAACCATTAGGCTCCTGCTGGTTGCCATATTACAACAAGGATCATTGCACACATAAAATACAATCACAATCACATGTAGGCCATATCACATCACAAAACCCCTGCAAAAACAAGTTACACGCCTCTAATTTTCTTTACAAGTTTTACGTGGCTTGGGGCTTTCGACTAAGAACGCATCTTACCTACGAAACTGAACCACAACGTTGGTACAAGTGCTATCAAGTGCAAACTGTAGATTTTATCTATACTAAGATGGGAGAGACAGACACCCGCAAAGCCACTTGTGCAATACGAGTTACACGTCAAGCGTGGAGCAAGTCTCATGTACGATGACATGTAAAGTTAGCCCGAGCCGCTTCATCCCACCATACCGCAAGATGCAAAGTACACACATAGCAAAAGACGGCACGAGCACCAATGCCCATAACCTCATTGTGTTATACTCGTGCAACAAATCTACGCATAGACAAGGCTCTGATACCACTGATGGGTTCGTAGCATGGAAAACAAAAAATTTCTACCGCAAGAACGAACAAAACCCAGATCTAATCTAGACAAAAGCCAAGATCTAATCTATTAGACATGAGCAACGAGATAGATCGGTACTAACCCTCGTCTAACCGAAAGCGCTACGAGATTAGATCTCATGGATGATGTAGTCGATCACTTGCCGATCTCAAGATCGTGTGGACGATCCTTCCGGCGCCGCGTTCCGGCAGCGCTTCCGCAGACGGTCACACGTGCGGAGTCGAAGCAGACCTTCCTCTCCCCGTTCCAGCGAGCAGCGGAGGTAGTAGATCTTCTCCACGGAATCCCAGCAGCACGACAGCGTGGTGGTGGTGGTGGAGATGAGAATTCTGCAGGGCTTCGCCTATGCCTGTGCAGAAGAAAGGTGGAGGAGAGAGGCGGCTGAGATTGGTTGTTATGAGAGGAGGGCAAGAGGGGGCGCCCCTCCCTTCTATTTAAAGGAGGGAGGCGCGCCTGGGGAGGGGGAGTCCTAGTAGGACTCCCCTCCTCCTTGGGCCGGCGGGTTGGGGGGAGGAGTCCTCCTCCCCCACGAATCCTGTATTGCCCCACTTGGACTCCCTTGATCCCTTTCTTGGTTTTCAAGTAAACTCCAAGAAATCCTCTAGAACCTTCTAGAACATTCCAAAACCTTCTAGAATCTCCATACAAACACTCCGGAATATTTCCCAACTAAGAAAATGATCCCCAATATATGAATCTTATTCTCCGGACCATTCCGGATCTCCTCGTGATGTCCCGGATCCATTCCGAGACTCCGAACAACATTCTGTCTCCAACGCAAATTCCATATCTACTTAAAACAACTTCGAACCTTATGTGTGTCACCCTACGGTTCGTGAATATGCAGACATGATGAAGACACCTCTCCGATCAATAACCATCAACGGGACCTGGAGATCCATAACGGCTCCCACATACTCAACGATTACTTCGTGATCGATAGAACCATTTAACATACGAAACCAATTCCCTTTGTCTCGCGATATTCTACTTATCCGAGGTTTGATCGTCGGTATCTTCATACCTAGTTCTTCCTCGTTACTGATAAGTACTCTTTACTCGTTCCATGTTACGTCATCCCTTGTGACCCAGTCACATGCTTGCAAGCTATCTAGATGACATTCCACCGAGAGGGCCAAGAGTATATCTATCCGTCATATGGATGGACAAATCCCAATCTTGGTCTATGCGCTTCAACACATACTTTCAGAATACCCAATGACACCTTTATAACCGCCCAGTTACGAAGCGGCGTTTGATGTCATCAAAGTACCCATCCGGTGACAAATAGTACTACCTAGACATAATAAACTAGCTAACACACAAGTTCTTGCAATGATCGATAGCTAGATCTAAATGAAATCATATCAAAACTATATGGTGGTCATCATCTAACTATTCTTGGATCTCGCACTTCTTCGCACGAGTGCTCATCTATCAGTTTTGAACAAGATGAGGTTAGAAAAGAAGGATAAAGGATTACAAGAATTCTAATAAGTACAAAATTATAAGTTCGTCCATAGTAGAGTGTTCCTTCTATATTTAAAAGAGAGAAGTATGAGAATTGAAGTAGTAAGAAGATACTAGAAAGAAGTGTAAGAAGAGAATAGATAGAATGAAATAGTACTTATAATTTATATGGTTTCCTATTCCAATCCTAGGTCACGATCCTACAATCAACACACTGCTCTGATACCATTTTGTAACACCCTCGCCTGATAAGGCTGAGTTCCTGTGTATAGTGCCAATCCCTGGATCAGTTCACTGGCACACACAGTACAGATGAATACCAAGGAACATAACAGTGCATCATTATTACATCGAATGATCCAGAATTTGTAATTATTACATAGTGCTTAGCTCAAAGGCTAGCTCAAATAACAAAGTAGCATACGGAAGCATAAACAGATAGTAGGCTCCATCTTCAATTGTGCCACAGGCGAAAAACTGTTGAGTGGAGTATCGCAACCAACACAACTACTCAGAGTAATCGGAAGAGTAACCTGCAACATAAAACATAGCAGCCCCGAAGGATCAATACTTGGAATATACTGGCAAGTGAAACTATGAGAGAAGCAGCAAGACTAATATCTACATGCATATCTGGCTTGTGGGGTTTAGGCTTAGTTGCAACAGCAAAATACTTTATCCTATCTTTTGAAAATCATTTGTAAAGCATTTGATCTTCATCACACAACCCAATTATGTTTCAACCACAAGTTTTAACAATTACAAGTTAGAATGAATGAGAACATGTCATAGCACCCATAATTCAGCAACTCAATTGTCCATTACCGGGGACACGGCTAAGCACTTAGTTTTACACCCTGTAGGGGTTGTACACTTTATCCATATGACCTGGTCGACCCGCTCGTACCATGACACACATATTGAGTCATGATAGGGACAAGTCCAAGAAGAGACAATTCGGGAAGTAGCTCCCCAAGCCCATCCGCACACCTTACCGACCTATCACATTCACTACATCTCTGGATACGAAGAGCTCGGGTCGCCACAACCTACTAAGTCCATCCAGCCACCCATAACTCACTGGCATATGGCTGTACACGTAAGCTACCAAATCAAGACACTAATCATTTCATTGAAACCTGGGTGGCCATCCACAAGTGAGATACTCGGGTAAACCATAGACATGGGCCCGGCATTCACGAACCAAGCAATTACCAATCCACCCAGAGAGTTCATTAATTAAGTTGTTTTCAAATTTTCCAAACACATACTTTCAAAACAATCTTTATCATGTTGTATCCCACCCTCGTCTACATAAGCACAACTACTTACGATGGCTCACCTAACGAGAAAGGCTACGACATAATAGGATATAGCATAGCAATAGATAAAACTTGTAAAACAAAACAAGCTACAATTCATATAGAAAGTAAATAGGACATTTATGAAGCTCCACTTGCCTTAGTAGTTGTCGAAGTCAAACACACAATCCGGGCAATCAGAAGGGTCATAGTCCTCACAATCTACACGAAATCAATGCAACAAATAAACAACAACACATAGAGATCAAACCAGTGCAACAAATGCATGCATGACAATTTAATAAAAGTTTCAGTAGTGTATTTAGGTCCTCTGATCATTATACTACAGATGACATGCAAGGAATGATTGTTAATGCATTAAAACAATTTATTGCATTAATTAGACCCATTTAATAGGCTTTATGTAATTTAATTCAACCTCTGTTGTAAACAGTGTAGTAAATTCTTGGTAAAATATTCCTGGATAGAGGTTTCAATTTAGAGCCAGTAGCAAAAGGATTCAGGTTAAAATAGTTTACAGATCATTTTGTAGAATTAAAATACTACAAAACGCCTTTTAATGTGTGAAACATTATCTGTGCTGTAAACTTGTAATTTTATTCCAGAATCATGTTCTATACACTTTTGTGAATCCAGGGGTACATCATTTATATTTTTTTTGAGTTCTATTTTATTTTCTGTGAATTAATTGCTCCAAAAAGGTATTAATGCAATTTCAATAATCACGACAATTACTTATGGTAAATGTCTGATACAATTACATATTAATATTCTACACAAAATTGTGAATCTAACGGTATATTATTTGCAATTTTTGGATGTAGTATGAATTTTTTATGGATTTTACAAGTTAGATCTATAATCTGCAATTTTAAATTCGAACGGAATATTCCTGGGAATATTCCGCTGACTGGACAGGTTGACCGTGCAGTCTGACTGGGACTAGACGCTGACCTAACGATGACGTGGCAGTGACGAGGCAACTGATCGGGACGATTGAATCTCGACAGTCGGGATGAGATCCGGTGGCTAGAAGAGAAGTTGGCTCCAAATAGGCCCGATTTTGCCTCACCAAGGATTAAAAATAGATCTGTGTTAGAGAGACAAATCCGTAGATCAAATCGAAAAACTTTGAACGTGAAAGTTGTGTAGGATGATTAGATCTATCTTTTCACCAAAGGAATTTGGATTTCAAGAAACGAGCGCGAGAAAATCTTGGAATTACGCCATCAGATCTAAAATATTGCGTTGCGAAATTCTCCGGCTGTGGTGGATGAAAAGAGTTGAGGTTTGTCAGAATTGAAATATTTCAACGAGATCTACAACTTTCGTGTTAAAGCCGAAGACATCCAACAAAGTTTAGATGGGTTTAGAAGCGAAATACGATTCGGTAGGGTGTAGATTCTGGATTTCGAGAAGGAAAAGTGTTATAGATGTGGCTCCGAGGGATTATATAGGCTTTTAGGACGGTGGGAAGATAGATATTGAAGTAGAGAACAAGTAGAAACAAATGAAAGTCAATTCGGAATTATAGATAAACAGTTATAGGTGTTTGAATAGAGATATATTTGAGAAAAACGATTCCGCACGAATTTTGATGCAACCTGGGCATCGATCCTTTCTCCGCCTTCGCTGGTGGTTCGGTAGGCTGAGTGGGCCGGCCCATTTCGGTTTTTTTTCTTTTTTTTCTTTTTTATATTTTGGTATTTTCTTTATATCTTTTGCATACGAACTCCAAATGACATGATTCTTGTTTCTAAATTTATCTAAAATTCAGTAGATCAATATAGGATTATTTTTGTCAATAATTTGACTACTTCAAAATAGTGATTTCATAAAACCCTGTGTATTCCTTTTGTAGATGCATTTTAGCAATTCAAAATAAGGGTTTAAACTAGTGTTTTGCAACCCAATTTTTTTTCATGAATGCAAATGAGGCAATGCAATTGCATTTTTTTTTCTAGTCCCAAATTTCTAAAATCTTGGGATGTGACAGCAATGGTTCAGGTTTATTAAATGCAAGAAAATAAAGTGTGCCATCAAGTTCATGAGAGCTTTACTAACTAACTTTCTCATAACAAGCAAACATTTTATTCGGAAGAAAACAAGGCATATTGAATATGCACGGAAGTAGCAAATGATGCTAATAGGTAGGTGTGGTGGACACTTTGGAAATATTTGGTTTAGGGAGTTGGAAACTTGAGTAAAACATACTCAGTGAAAGTGAAGGCTAACAATAGTAAGGGAGCGACAAACGAGAGAGCAATAGCTGTCATTATCATGCTTGCAACAAAACAAGACTACTCATGCCATGAAAATGATTCAAGATCCTCAAGGCAAAATAATTCATCGAGGCTTAACTGATTATTACAGTCATGTGCATGCGTGAGCATGTGCCAAGTCGATTCAAAGGAGGATACCACGATGTCATACCAATTTACGAATAGAGTAATGCAAGCAAACATTCATGAGACATGCTACAAACTATTAGCGGGCTGGAGCTAATCACAAGAAAGCAAGAACTACTAAGCATCCAAAGATAACATACACCCTACATGAACGAACTAAGCAAGCTCACAATGATGAGTATATGTACAAAAATGAAGACAAATAGAGTTCGTTACCAGCCTCTTACCACGCCTCCAAGTTGTCATTAATCCTCATTATTGCTCTTCACTTGTGTGGCTTGAATAATAATATGAAACCAATAATCCACTGAGAAATCCCGAACCCTGTAGCAAACTCGCAAAAACCAAAGAAGAGCGACAAATATTTTTGGTGTTTTCGATTTTTAAACAAGAACCAAAAGGGAAAACAAACAAAGCAAAATCTTTTCGGATTTTTCGAATAGTTCAAACAAAGCAAAAAGGGAAAAAGCAAACCAAGGCAAAAAGAAGAAGCAAATCAAAGAGAAACAACAGAAATATTTTTGGTCTTTTGTGTTTTTTTAGAAAGCAAAAGCAAAAGAAGAACGAAAACTAAAAAGAGAACGAAAACATGAATATACAAAGTACCGACGCAACATGATATGGAGATGAGTGCGGTGTCGGCGTACCTCCCCCAAGCTTCGGCTTTTGGCCTAAGTGGGTATCAATCCATGTATGAATAGGGGTTCCAAGCGGGCGGATCTTGGTAAGAATGGTCGTAGCTAGGCCCATGACAAGAAGAAGAAGCTCCCCAATCATAAGTGGGCTGCTGATTTGAAGACTCTCCCTCATTTGAGGGCTGCACCGAATCATCCGTGACCTCCCTTCTAGTGTCCTTCTCTTGTTGGGAGAGCTCTTCCAAGTACGTGTCAAGCTCCTCCTCAGTGAGGGACCATCCTTTCCTATTATCAAGGTTAAACAAAACAGGTCCAGGCAAAAGAACAACACGCTCGGACTTTCTCTTTCTCCAACCAGCTTTGAGAAAGGTTATTTCATAAGACAACTCACTCAAACTAGCCCACGAGGAAATAAATTTATGTTGTATCATGGAATTAAAATCAAGCCTCTCTATGGGAAACTGTAGGTCTAGATGATGAGGCACTAAACCATGTAATGCTTGTAAACGAGAAGCAATGAGACCTCCAGAAATTCCTCCTTTCTCATGGTTAGCAGCAGAGATAAATGCTAAATCAAACGAAGATAACTTATTGGCAGTTTTCCTAGCAAGAACACACTTGGCAATAAAGTAGGCAAAGTAGCGAATGGAAGGAAGATGAATGTTACGGATTTTTCCACTCTCCTTCGAGAAGCTACTCCCTTGACAAATTTCTGCGTATAAATCCATGAGTGGTTCTGGTCTCTCTTTAATCTTCTTACATGATCCCCATTGAGGTACCTTAATAGCTGCACAAAAATCATCAAGAGGAAGATTGACAACAATATTGTAAATTTTGTAATGGACCATGGGGTTAGGCAAAGAGTGACTAAATTGGAAATCCTGCACCACAGACATGGTTAGCTTCACAAATTGACAAGGTTCATCTTCCAAGAAGCGCTCTAACCCTGCATTAGAAACCAAAGTGTGGAAATCTTGTAGGATTCCTGCAGCTCTCATGAAATCAGGGCATGGATAAATGGAGGGAAAAAACTTCCTCCTCCCGATGGACCTTCATGATCTCAGGCACCCAAAGCTCATGTTGGTTTAGGTGGTGTTCACTCATCTTCTATTCTGAAATTTAAACACCTATTAAACAAGTGATTGCAAAGTAAATATAATGAAGGATTCTACTCATAGGGACTTGCAAGAGGCCTAAACATGCATCAAAACTATATCTCTAAGAATCAAACAAGCTTACAAGCTCTCATAACCAGTCACCTACAGCAGCAAAATACTCAACATATAATCCACTAAACACAAATCTACTCGGACAAGGGGAGGAGTCACATACCAAGGAACAAATGCTCCAAATTTCAGCAAGAAAGATGGGCTGAGCAAGGAGATCGAAGAAATCGAGAGCAAGCACAGAAAGAAGGCGATTTTGAGCTATGAACTGGAGCTTACTCGGGAGAGAGAAGAAAGTGGCAGGTGAGAGAAGTAGTGGGGTGCGAGGGGTGGACCACACCAGGCCATGGCGCCACCCAGGGTTGGTCGTGCCACCACATGGTGTGCCTGCCTGGTGGGCCCCCTGGTACCTACTAGGTACTCCTCTGCCCCTTTTTTCACGTAAAAATTTAATATGAATTTTCTGGAATTTTTCGAGACACTTTATTTTTGGGCATTTTTCAGAAATAGAGGAATGATTTTTCTGACAGACAATTTTTTTCTTTTTTTTGAAACATGATGCAAGGACAAAACAAGGCTAGAACTACAAAAGTTCTAGCATTCAAGCAACTAACAACACAAAGAAAACTAAGCGAAAGCAAAAACTAAAATGCAAAGGATAGAAATAAACAGAGATAATCACAATGAAAACATTGTTTTGTTCAATGGAATCCTTTTGTTAGCAATGTTGATCAAGTCTTGCTACCAAAACAATTACATATGAGACAAAACTTTGTACTCCATTAATGATTATGCTACCTCAACCTTGATAATAATGGTCCCAATCATAATAGTTTCAAATTTTTCTCTTGGTATGGGACAATATATTTCTCCAACTTGAATCTCTTCAACATGTTCAATTGAATTCAAACCATACGTCCTTTCAATCTTCTTGGGGAAATAGACAGTATGTTCCTTGTCATTAACATTGAAGCTCACCTTTCCTTGATTACAATTAATAACAGCTCCTGCACTATTAAGAAAAGGTCTCCCAAGAATAATAGACATATTATCATCTTTAGGCATTTCAAGCACAACAAAATCAGTTAATATCAAGCAATTGTGAGCCACCTGAAAAGGTACATCCTCACATATACCCACAAGAATAGTGGTAGATTTATCATCCATTTGCAAAAATATATCAGTTGGTATCAATTTTTCAAGCCGAAGCCTCTTATAGAGAGAGAAAGGCATAACACTAACTCCAGCTCCCAAACCACACAAAGCAGTTCTAACATAACTGTTCTTAATAGAGCAAGGGACAGTTGGAATCCCTGGGTCTCCAAGTTTCTTAGGAACCTTAACATTGAAGGAATAGTTAGCAAGCAAAGTAGAAATTTCTTCATTAGGGATCTTCCTTTTATTCGAGACAATGTCCTTCATATACTTTGAGTAAGGAGGCAATTTAATAGCATCAGTCAAAGGAATTTGAAAGAATAAAGGCTTCATCCACTCACAAAACTTATTATCGTGTTCATCTTCCTTTGACTTGTGTTTCTTATCAGGGAATGGAATAGGTTTTTGGACCCAAGGTTCTCTTTCACTACCATGTTTCTTAGCAATAAAATCTTGTTTGGTGTATTTAGTAGTCTTAGTGTGGTTTTCAGGTCCTTCTTCAACTTTTTCTTCATTAGGCACTTCATTTTCTTCATTACCACTTTCGGTTTCATCATCAGAGATAGATATACTATTAGGATCTATAGCAGGTTCAGAGGGTTCTACAACAATTTTATGTTTCTTTTTCCTTTTCTTACGAGTAGAACCACTATTTTTAGCTTGTTGAGAATCCTGCTCAATTCTTTTGGGATGCCCCTCACGATATAAAGGATCCTGGGTAGCAGCACCACTTCTAGTTCTAATTTCATAAGCATGTTTTTCTTTAGCAGCATTAACTAGCAAGTCGTTTTGCACTTTAACAAGTTGATCTATTTGAGTTTGAACCATTTGAAAGTGTTTAACAATTATTTTAACATCATTGGAGGTTCTTTCCACAATATCTTTCAACTCAACAATAGCTCTAGTGTTTTCCATTAGATGATTTTGCACCCTTTTATTAAAGTTATCTTGCTTAACAATAAAGATATCAAATTCTGCTAAGCATTGATCAGGAGGTTTCAAGTAAGGGATATCACCTTCATCAAAGAGTTGGAGAGAGTGTACCTCAATAGTGGGTGAGTAGGGAATAGGCTTACATAATTCTTCTATAGGAGGTAAATTCTTGACATCTGCAACTTTAATTCCCTTCTCCTTAAGACATTTCTTAGCTTCCTTCATCACTTCATCATTTAATTCAATAACTCCCCTCTTCTTTGATGTTTGAATAGGCACATGAATAGATGGTTCAGGTACAATTACTTCACGTATAGCTTGTTTAGGAGGAGTCCAATCTTCATAATTCTTGCTTATTTTAGCCATTAATTCCTCAGCTTCCTTAGGAGTCCTATTCCTGAAAACACAATCAGCACAACTATCTAGGTATGTCCTAGATTCCTCGGTTAGTACATTATAAAATATATCAAGAAGCTCATTCTTAGGTAATGGACTTCCAGCCTATGCATGAATCAAAGCACAAAACCTTGCCCAAGATTCAGGCAATACCTCTTTTTCTCCCTGTTTGAAATCAAAAAGTTCCTGCAAAATAGCATGTCTAGCACTGGGAGGAAAATATTTCTGTAGAAAAGTACTAATCAAGCACTCAGGGCTATCAATAGATCCAGGAGGTAAATTACTAAACCAAGTTTTAGCTTCGCCTTTCAGTGAAAAGGGAAAAATCTTAGCAACAAAGTAAGTACGCATCTTAATATCATCAGAAAACAAGCCACTCATGGTAGAAAGTTCATTCATATGTGCTACCGCACTTTCATTCTTAGTCCCACAAAAAGGTTCTTTCTTGACAATAGCTATGTAAGATAGATCGAGAGAGAAATCATAATCTTCATCTATAATGTTTATGGGAGAAGCAACAAACTTAGTAGCATGAGATATTTTGGGTCTAATAGTACGCCTCTCAAGGAGACTTTTAGCAGCGCTCCTATCATGGGTGTTCTTACATTCTTTAATAAACTCATCGGTCATCTCAACATAATCTTCTTCAATATCATAACTCTCGCTAGATTCAGGTGAGCTAACAGGCATAGTAGTGTCTTCATTAGGAGTTTCTGTATTTCCAACTATAGTTCTAGCAATCGTAGCATCTAGGAAAGGACCTAATGAACCACTCTTATCAAGCACGGTAGAAGCAGCATCATAAGCATCAGAAGTTTCAGATTCAGCAGTAGTAGCAGTGTGTGTAGCATGTGTATGTGGTGGTGTAACAAGCTTACTTATAACAGATGGTGAATCAAGAGAAGTAGAGGTGTTTAGAACTGTACCTCTTCTTGTAGTGGATGGTAAAATAGGAACCTTGCCATCACGAGACTTACCCATGATGGATGGATAGCAGCGAACAATAGAGAATCCAAGTGAACTTGATAAATAAAGCTATGCTCCCCGGCAACAGCGCTAGAAAATAGTCTTGATGACCCACAAGTATAGGGGGTGTATCGCAGTATTTTCGAGGGAAGTGAAACCCAATTTATTGATTCGACACAAGGGGAGCCAAAGAATATTTATAAGCCTTAACAACTGAGTTGTCAATTCAGCTGCACCTGGAAATAATCTTGCTCACAGTAGTTTATCAGTAGCAACTGTTTTGTAGTAGGAATAGCAGAGTAGCAGTAGTAGTAAAGCAGAGACAGTAGTAACAAAAGCAGTAAACAGTGGGATTCGAGTGCGGTAGGCATAGGGATGGATGGACGGGCGTTGCATGGACAAGACAATTCACATAGCAATCAGAACATAGGGCAATTACAGATAAATAAGATAAAGCACCCAAGTACTAGACAATCCTAGGCATGTGTTCCATATATAGTCATACGTGCTCGCAATGAG
Organism: Avena sativa; assembly: GCA_916181665.1. NCBI lineage: Eukaryota > Viridiplantae > Streptophyta > Magnoliopsida > Poales > Poaceae > Avena > Avena sativa. The sequence goes on from OV702289.1 coordinate 329,877,452, forward strand.
AACTTGCACATCTTTTGTCCTGCCAGCCCGTTTGCAGTGGGGCCTCTAGGGAACTACTGGCAATTAAGGTGCTCCTTTTAATAGAGCACCGGAGCAAAGCATTAACACTCCATGAACACATGTGATCCTCACATCAAAGCCTTTCCCTTCCGGTTATCCCGATTTCTGTCACTTCGGGGCCATAGGTTTCGGACAACAAAGTGTGTATACAACTTGTAGATAAGACCAAGAACAATACTATCATAATGAATCAATAATACGTTCAGATCTGAAGTCATGGCACTCGGGCCCTAGTGAAAAGCATTAAGCACAACAAGTCGCAACTAAGTCATAAAGCACTAATAAAAGATACTAGGCACCATGCCCTAACGATCTCATGCCATTACATGAACGATCTCATCCAATCCCTACCATCCGCATAGCCTACAGCAGGGGATTACTCACTCATAGATGGGGGAAACATGGATGGTCGATGGAGATGATGGTGGAGATCGATGGAGATGGCTCTGGGGGCACTTCCCCGTCCCAGCAGGGTGCCGGAACAGAGACTTTCTATCCCCCGAATCTCCCCTTCGGTGGTGGCGGCGTAGCGGAACTTTTCGTGGAAAAACGTCAAACCCCTCAAGTTTTTAGGTCAGAAGGCTCCTTATAGGCGAAGCGAGAGGCCGAGCGGGTGCCTGGGGGCCCACACCACCCCCTGGCGCGGCCTGGCCTGGCCCGCGCCACTAGGTGGTGTGGCCACCCCAGGGCTCTTCTCCGTCTCGTATTCTGGCTCCTGGAGTCTTCGGGTGAAATGGGATTTTTGGCATATTTTCTGGTATTTTTCCTGATAGTTGATTTTCTGCACAAAAAGTAGACTCAAGGCAATTCTGCTGAAAACAGCGTTAGTTCGCATTAGTTGCATCCAAATCACACAAGTATAGAGGAGAAGCAATAGCAAAAGTGTTCGGGAAAATAGATACGTTTTGGACGTATCAGTGGTTTAGGAAAATAACACACATGCAATGACCCTAGTGGTGGTTTAGTAAAATAACACACATGCAATGACAATAGTGGTGGTTTAGGAAAATAACACACATGCAATGTATCTAGTTGTGGTTTAGGAAAAGAACAAACATGCAATGACTCTGGTGGTGGTTTATGCAAAGGACACACATACATTGACACTGGTGGATCCATGTGGTTTAGTAAAATAACAAACATGCAATGACACTAGTGGTGGTTTAGGAAAAGAACACACATGCAAAAACATGCAATGACACTGGTGGATCCATGTGGTTTAGGAAAGGAACTCACATGCAATGGTAGTGGTGGTGGTTAATGAAAAGAACACACATGCAATGACTCTAGTTGTGGTTCCATCTGGTTTATGAAAAGAACGAACATGCAATGACTATAGTTGTGGTTTATGAAAAGAACACATAGAATGACTCTGGTGGATCCAAGTGGTTTAGGAAAAGAACACACATGCAATGACACTAGTGGTGGTTTAGGAAAATAACACACATGCAATGACTGGTTCAGGACAAGAACACACATGGAAATGACTCTGGTGGATCCATGTGGTTTTTGGAAAGAACACACATGCAATGAATCTAGTGGTGGTTTATGAAAAGAACACACATGCAATGACTCTAGTTGTGGTTCCATGTGGTTTATGAAAATAACAAACATGCATTGACCCTAGTTGTGGTTTATGAAAAGGTCATACATACGATTACTCTAGTGGCGGTTTAGGAAAAGAACACACATGCAATGACACTAGTGGTGGTTTAGGAAAAAACACACATGCCATGACACTAGTGGTGGTTTAGGAAAACAACACACATGCAATGTTTCTAGTTGTGGTTTAGGAAAAGAACAAACATGCAATGACTCCGGTGGTGGTTTATGCAAAGGACACACATGCATTGACACTGGTGGATCCATGTGGTTTAGTAAAATAACAAACATGCAATGACACTAGTGGTTGTTTAGGAAAAGAACACACATGCAATGTCTCTAGTTTTGGTTTAGGAAAAGAACAAACATGCAATGACTCTAGTGGTGGTTTACCAAAAGGACACACATGCATTAACACTGGTGGATCCATGTGGTTTAGTAAAATACCACACGTGCAATGACACTAGTGGTGGTTTAGGAAAAGAACACACATGCAAAGATATGCAATGACACCGGTGGATCCATGTGGTTTAGTAAAGGAACACACATGCAATGTCACTGGTGGTGGTTAATGAAAATAACACACATGCAAATGACTCTGGTGGATCCATGTGTTTTATGGAAAGAACACACATGCAATGACACTAGTGGTGGTTTATGAAAGGAACACACATGAATGACTCTAGTTGTGGTTCCATGTGGTTTATGAAAAGAAGAAACATGCAATGACTATAGTTGTGGTTTATGAAAAGAACACACATGCAATCACTCTGGTGGATCCAAGTGGTTTAGGAGAAGAACACACATGCAATGACACTAGTGGTGGTTTCGAAAAAAACACATGCAATGACACTAGTGGTGGTTTAGTAAAAGACCACCCATGCAATGTGTCTAGTTGTGGTCTAGGAAAAGAACAAACATGCAATGACTCTAGTGGTGGTTTATGAAAAGGACACACATGCATTGACACTGGTGGATACATGTGGTTTTGTAAAATAACACACATGCAATGACACTAGTGGTGGTTTAGGAAAAGAACACACATGCAAAGACATGCAATGACACTGGTGGATCCATGTGGTTTAGTAAAGGAACACACATGCAATGAAACTAGTGGTGGTTAATGAAAAGAACACACATGCAAATGACTCGGGTGGATCCATGTGGTTTATGGAAAGAACACACATGCAATGACACTGGAGGTGGTTTATGAAAGGAACACACATGCAATGACTCTAGTTGTGGTTGCATGTGGTTTATGAAAAGAACAAACATGCAATGACTATAGTTGTGGTTTATGAAAATAACACACATGCAATGACTCTGGTGCATCCAAGTGGTTTACGAAAAGAACGCACATGCAATGACACTAGTGGTGGTTTAGGAAAATAACACACATGCAATGATTGGTTTAGGAAAAGAACACACATGCAAATGACTCTAGTGGATCCATGTGGTTTTTGGAAAGTACACACATGCAATGAATCTAGTCTTGGTTTATGAAAAGAACACACATGGAATGACTCTAGTTGTGGTGTAAAGTACATACATGCAATGAATCTAGTGGTGGTTTAGGAAAAGAACACACATGCAATGACACTAGTGGTGGTTTAGGAAAATAACACACATGCAATGACACTAGTGGTGGTTTAGGAAAAGAACACACATGCAATGTCTCTAGTTGTGGTTTAGGAAAAGAACACACATGCAAAAACATGCAAGGACACCGGTGGATCCATGTGGTTCAGTAAAGGAACTCACATGCAATGACATTGGTGGTGGTTAATGAAAAGAACACACATGCATTGACTCTGGTTGTGGTTCCATTTGGTTTATGAAAAGAACAAACATGCAATGACTATAATTGTGGTTTATGAAAAGAACACACATGTAATGACTGGTGCATCCAAGTGGTTTACGAAAAGAACACACATGCAATGACTGTTTCAGGAAAAGAACACACATGGAAATGACTCTCGTGGATCCATGTGGTTTTTGGTAAGAACACAAATGCAATGAATCTAGTGGTGCTTTATGAAAAGAACACACATGCAATGACACTGGTGGATCCATCTGGTTTATGAAAACAACACACATCCAATGACTCTAGTTGTGGTTTATGAAAAAGTCATACATGGAATTACTCTAGTGGTGGTTTAGGAAAAGAACACAGATGCAATGACACTAGTGGTGGTTTAGGAAAAGAACACACATCCCATGACACTAGTGGTGGTTTAGGAAAACAACACACATGCAATGTTTCTAGTTGTGGTTTAGGAAAAGAACAAACATGCAATGACTCTAGCGGTGGTTTATGAAAAGGACACACATGCATTGACACTGGTGGATCCATGTGGTTTAGTAAAATAACAAACATGCAATGACACTAGTGGTGGTTTATGAAAAGAACACACATGCAATGTCTCTAGTTTTGGTTTAGGAAAAGAACAAACATGCAATGACTCTAGTGGTGGTTTATCAAAAGTACACACATGCATTGACACTGGTGGATCCATGTGGTTTAGTAAAATACCACACATGCAATGACACTAGTGGTGGTTTAGGAAAAGAACACACATGCAAAGACATGCAATGACACTGGTGGATCCATGTGGTTTAGGAAAGGAACACACATGCAATGTCACTGGTGGTGGTTAATGAAAATAACACACATGCAAATGACTCTGGTGGATCCATGTGTTTTATGGAAAGAACACACATGCAATGACACTAGTGGTGGTTTATGAAAGGAACACGCATGCAATGCCTCTAGTTGTGGTTCCATGTGGTTTATGAAAAGAAGAAACATGCAATGACTATAGTTGTGGTTTATGAAAAGAACACACATGCAATCACTCTGGTTGATCCAAGTGGTTTAGGAAAAGAACACACATGCAATGACACTAGTGGTGGTTTCAGAAAAGAATACACATGCAATGACACTAGTTGTGGTTTAGGAAAAGAACAAACATGCAATGACTCTAGTGGTGGTTTACGAAAAGGACACACATGCATTAACACTGGTGGATACATGTGGTTTTGTAAAATAACACACATGCAATGACACTAGTGGTGGTTTAGGAAAAGAACACACATGCAAAGACATGCAATAACACTAGTGGATCCATGTGGTTTAGGAAAGGAACACACATGCAATGCCACTAGTGGTGGTTAATGAAAAGAACACACATGCAAAGGACTCTAGTAGATCCATGTGGTTTATGGAAAGAACACACATGCAATGACACTGGAGGTAGTTTATGAAACAAACACACATGCAATGACTCTAGTTGTGGTTCCATGTGGTTTATGAAAAGAACAAACATGCAATGACTATAGTTGTGGTTTATGAAAAGAACGCACATGAAATGACTCTGTTGGATCCAAGTGGTTTATGAAAAGAACGCACATGCAATGACACTAGTGGTGGTTTAGGAAAAGAACACACATGCAATGACACTAGTGGTGGTTTAGTAAAATACCATCCATGCAATGTCTCTAGTTGTGGTTTAGGAAAAGAACAAACATGCACTGACTCTAGTGGTGGTTTATGAAAAGGACACACATGCATTGACACTGGTGGATCCATGTGGTTTAGTAAAATACCACACGTGCAATGACACTAGTGGTGGTTTAGGAAAAGAACACACATGCAAAGACATGCAATGGCACTGGTGGATCCATGTGGTTTAGGAAAGGAACACACATGCAATGTCACTGGTGGTGGTTAATGAAAATAACACACATGCAAATGACTCTGGTGGATCCATGTGTTTTATGGAAAGAACACACATGCAATGACACTAGTGGTGGTTTATGAAAGGAACACACATGCAATGACTCTAGTTGTGGTTCCATGTGGTTTATGAAAAGAAGAAACATGCAATGACTATAGTTATGGTTTATGAAAAGAACACACATGCAATCACTCTGGTGGATCCAAGTGGTTTAGGAAAAGAACACACATGCAATGACACTAGTGGTGGTTTCGGAAAAGAACACACTTGCAATGACACTAGTGGTGGTTTAGTAAAAGACCACCCATGCAATGTCTCTAGTTGTGGATATATGTGGTTTTGTAAAATAACACACATGCAATGACACTAGTGGTGGTTTAGGAAAAGAACACACATGCAAAGACATGCAATGACACTAGTGGATCCATGTGGTTTAGGAAAGGAACACACATGCAATGCCACTAGTGGTGGTTAATGAAAAGAACACACATGCAAATGACTCGGGTGGATCCATGTGGCTTATGGAAAGAACACACATGCAATGACACTGGAGGTGGTTTATGAAACGAACACACATGCAATGAATCTAGTTGTGGTTCCATGTGTTTTATGAAAAGAACAAACATGCAATGACTATAGTTGTGGTTTATGAAAAGAACACACATGCAATGACTCTGTTAGATCCAAGTGGTTTATGAAATGAACGCACATGCAATGCCACTAGTGGTGGTTTAGGAAAATAACACACATGCAATGACACTGGTGGTGGTTTCGTAAAAGACCATCCATGCAATGTCTCTAGTTGTGGTTTAGGAAAAGAACAAACATGCAATGACTCTAGTGGTGGTTTATGAAAAGGACACACATGCATTGACACTGGTGGATACATGTGGTTTTGTAAAATAACACACATGCAATGACATTAGTGGTGGTTTAGGAAAAGAACATACATGCAAAGACATGCCATGACACTAGTGGATCCATGTGGTTTAGGAAAGGAACACACATGCAATGCCACTAGTGGTGGTTAATGAAAAGAACACATGTGCAAATGACTCTGGTGGATCCATGTGGTTTATGGAAAGAACACACATGCAATGACACTAGAGGTGGTTTATGAAACGAACACACATGCAATGACTCTAGTTGTGGTTCCATGTGGTTATGAAAAGAACAAACATGCAATGACTATAGTTGTGGTTTATGAAAAAAGAACACACATGCAATGACTCTGGTGCATCCAAGTGGTTTACGAAAAGAACGCACATGCAATGACACTAGTGGTGGTTTAGGAAAAGAACACACATGCAATGATTGGTTTAGGAAAAGAACACACATGAAAATGACTCTAGTGGATCCATGTGGTTTTTGGAAAGTACACACATGTAATGAATCTAGTGTTGGTTTATGAAAAGAACACACATGGAATGACTCTAGTTGTGGTGAAAAGTACATACATGCAATGACTCTAGTGGTGGTTTAGGAAAAGAACACACATGCAATGACACTAGTGGTGGTTTAGGAAAACAACACAAATGCAATGACACTAGTGGTGGTTTAGGAAAAGAACACACATGCAATGTCTCTAGTTGTGGTTTAGGAAAAGAACACACATGCAAAAACATGCAAGAACACTAGTGGATCCATGTGGTTTACGAAAGGAACTCACATGCAATGACATTGTTGGTGGTTAATGAAAAGAACACACATGCAATGACTCTAGTTGTGGTTCCAATTGGTTTATGAAAAGAACAAACATGCAATGACTATAGTTGTGGTTTATGAAAAGAACACACATGGAATGACTCTGGTGCATCCAAGTGGTTTACGAAAAGAACACACATGCAATGACTGTTTCAGGAAAAGAACACACATGGAAATGACTTTGGTGGATCCATGTGGTTTTTGGTAAGAACACACATGCAATGAATCTATTGGTGGTTTATGAAAAAAAAACACATGCAATGACTCTAGTTGTGGTTCCATGTGGTTTATGAAAAGAACAAACAAGCATTGACTGTATTTGTGGTTTATGAAAAGGTCATACATGCAATTACCCTAGTGGTGGTTTAGGAAAACAACACACATGCAATGACACTAGTGGCGGTTTAGGAAAAGAACAAACATGCCCTGGCACTAGTGGTGGTTTAGGAAAAGAACACACATGCAATGTCTCTAGTTCTGGTTTAGGAAAAGAATAAACATGCAATGACTCTGGTGGTGATTTATGCAAAGGACACACATACATTGACACTGGTGGATCCATGTGGTTTAGTAAAATAACAAACATGCAATGACACTAGTGGTGGTTTCGGAAAAGAACACACGTGCAATGTCTCTAGTTGTGGATTAGGAAAAGAACAAACATGCAATGACTCTAGTGGTGGTTTATTAAAAGGACACACATGCGTTGACACTGGTGGATCCATGTGGATTAGTAAAATACCACACGTGCAATGACAGTAGTGGTGGTTTAGGAAAAGAACACACATGCAAAGACATGCAATGACACTAGTGTATCCATGTGGTTCAGGAAAGGAACACACCTGCAATGTCACTGGTGGTGGTTAATGAAAAGAACACACATGCAAATGACTATGGTGGATCCATGTGTTTTATGGAAAGAACACACATGCAATGACACTAGTGGTGTTTTACGAAAGTAACACACATGCAATGACTCTAGTTGTGGTTCCATGTGGTTTATGAAAAGAACAAATATGCAATGACTATAGTTGTGGTTTATGAAAAGAACACACATGCAATCACTCTGGTGGATCCAAGTGGTTTAGGAAAAGAACACACAAGCAATGACACTAGTGGTGGCTTCGGAAAAGAACACACATGCAATGACACTAGTGGTGGTTCAGTAAAAGACCACCCATGCAATGTCTCTAGTTGTGGTTTAGGAAAAGAACAAACATGCAATGACTCTAGTGGTGGTTTACGAAAAGGACACACATGCATTGACACTGGTGGATACATGTGGTTTTGTAAAATAACACACATGCAATGACACTAGTGGTGGTTTAGGAAAAGAACACACATGCAAAGACATGCAATAACACTAGTGGATCCATGTGGTTTAGGAAAGGAACACACATGCAATGCCACTAGTGGTGGTTAATGAAAAGAACACACATGCAAAGGACTCTAGTAGATCCATGTGGTTTATGGAAAGAACACACATGCAATGACACTGGAGGTAGTTTATGAAACAAACACACATGCAATGACTCTAGTTGTGGTTCCATGTGGTTTATGAAAAGAACAAACATGCAATGACTATAGTTGTGGTTTATGAAAAGAACGCACATGAAATGACTCTGTTGGATCCAAGTGGTTTATGAAAAGAACGCACATGCAATGACACTAGTGGTGGTTTAGGAAAAGAACACACATGCAATGACACTAGTGGTGGTTTAGTAAAATACCATCCATGCAATGTCTCTAGTTGTGGTTTAGGAAAAGAACAAACATGCACTGACTCTAGTGGTGGTTTATGAAAAGGACACACATGCATTGACACTGGTGGATCCATGTGGTTTAGTAAAATACCACACGTGCAATGACACTAGTGGTGGTTTAGGAAAAGAACACACATGCAAAGACATGCAATGGCACTGGTGGATCCATGTGGTTTAGGAAAGGAACACACATGCAATGTCACTGGTGGTGGTTAATGAAAATAACACACATGCAAATGACTCTGGTGGATCCATGTGTTTTATGGAAAGAACACACATGCAATGACACTAGTGGTGGTTTATGAAAGGAACACACATGCAATGACTCTAGTTGTGGTTCCATGTGGTTTATGAAAAGAAGAAACATGCAATGACTATAGTTATGGTTTATGAAAAGAACACACATGCAATCACTCTGGTGGATCCAAGTGGTTTAGGAAAAGAACACACATGCAATGACACTAGTGGTGGTTTCGGAAAAGAACACACTTGCAATGACACTAGTGGTGGTTTAGTAAAAGACCACCCATGCCATGTCTCTAGTTGTGGATATATGTGGTTTTGTAAAATAACACACATGCAATGACACTAGTGGTGGTTTAGGAAAAGAACACACATGCAAAGACATGCAATGACACTAGTGGATCCATGTGGTTTAGGAAAGGAACACACATGCAATGCCACTAGTGGTGGTTAATGAAAAGAACACACATGCAAATGACTCGGGTGGATCCATGTGGCTTATGGAAAGAACACACATGCAATGACACTGGAGGTGGTTTATGAAACGAACACACATGCAATGAATCTAGTTGTGGTTCCATGTGGTTTATGAAAAGAACAAACATGCAATGACTATAGTTGTGGTTTATGAAAAGAACACACATGCAATGACTCTGTTAGATCCAAGTGGTTTATGAAATGAACGCACATGCAATGCCACTAGTGGTGGTTTAGGAAAATAACACACATGCAATGACACTAGTGGTGGTTTCGTAAAAGACCATCCATGCAATGTCTCTAGTTGTGGTTTAGGAAAAGAACAAACATGCAATGACTCTAGTGGTGGTTTATGAAAAGGACACACATGCATTGACACTGGTGGATACATGTGGTTTTGTAAAATAACACACATGCAATGACATTAGTGGTGGTTTAGGAAAAGAACATACATGCAAAGACATGCCATGACACTAGTGGATCCATGTGGTTTAGGAAAGGAACACACATGCAATGCCACTAGTGGTGGTTAATGAAAAGAACACATGTGCAAATGACTCTGGTGGATCCATGTGGTTTATGGAAAGAACACACATGCAATGACACTAGAGGTGGTTTATGAAACGAACACACATGCAATGACTCTAGTTGTGGTTCCATGTGGTTATGAAAAGAACAAACATGCAATGACTATAGTTGTGGTTTATGAAAAAAGAACACACATGCAATGACTCTGGTGCATCCAAGTGGTTTACGAAAAGAACGCACATGCAATGACACTAGTGGTGGTTTAGGAAAAGAACACACATGCAATGATTGGTTTAGGAAAAGAACACACATGAAAATGACTCTAGTGGATCCATGTGGTTTTTGGAAAGTACACACATGTAATGAATCTAGTGTTGGTTTATGAAAAGAACACACATGGAATGACTCTAGTTGTGGTGAAAAGTACATACATGCAAGGACTCTAGTGGTGGTTTAGGAAAAGAACACACATGCAATGACACTAGTGGTGGTTTAGGAAAACAACACACATGCAATGACACTAGTGGTGGTTTAGGAAAAGAACACACATGCAATGTCTCTAGTTGTGGTTTAGGAAAAGAACACACATGCAAAAACATGCAAGAACACTAGTGGATCCATGTGGTTTACGAAAGGAACTCACATGCAATGACATTGTTGGTGGTTAATGAAAAGAACACACATGCAATGACTCTAGTTGTGGTTCCAATTGGTTTATGAAAAGAACAAACATGCAATGACTATAGTTGTGGTTTATGAAAAGAACACACATGGAATGACTCTGGTGCATCCAAGTGGTTTACGAAAAGAACACACATGCAATGACTGTTTCAGGAAAAGAACACACATGGAAATGACTTTGGTGGATCCATGTGGTTTTTGGTAAGAACACACATGCAATGAATCTATTGGTGGTTTATGAAAAAAAAACACATGCAATGACTCTAGTTGTGGTTCCATGTGGTTTATGAAAAGAACAAACAAGCATTGACTGTATTTGTGGTTTATGAAAAGGTCATACATGCAATTACCCTAGTGGTGGTTTAGGAAAACAACACACATGCAATGACACTAGTGGCGGTTTAGGAAAAGAACAAACATGCCCTGGCACTAGTGGTGGTTTAGGAAAAGAACACACATGCAATGTCTCTAGTTCTGGTTTAGGAAACGAATAAACATGCAATGACTCTGGTGGTGATTTATGCAAAGGACACACATACATTGACACTGGTGGATCCATGTGGTTTAGTAAAATAACAAACATGCAATGATACTAGTGGTGGTTTCGGAAAAGAACACACGTGCAATGTCTCTAGTTGTGGATTAGGAAAAGAACAAACATGCAATGACTCTAGTGGTGGTTTATTAAAAGGACACACATGCGTTGACACTGGTGGATCCATGTGGATTAGTAAAATACCACACGTGCAATGACAGTAGTGGTGGTTTAGGAAAAGAACACACATGCAAAGACATGCAATGACACTAGTGTATCCATGTGGTTCAGGAAAGGAACACACCTGCAATGTCACTGGTGGTGGTTAATGAAAAGAACACACATGCAAATGACTATGGTGGATCCATGTGTTTTATGGAAAGAACACACATGCAATGACACTAGTGGTGTTTTACGAAAGTAACACACATGCAATGACTCTAGTTGTGGTTCCATGTGGTTTATGAAAAGAACAAATATGCAATGACTATAGTTGTGGTTTATGAAAAGAACACACATGCAATCACTCTGGTGGATCCAAGTGGTTTAGGAAAAGAACACACAAGCAATGACACTAGTGGTGGTTTCGGAAAAGAACACACATGCAATGACACTAGTGGTGGTTCAGTAAAAGACCACCCATGCAATGTCTCTAGTTGTGGTTTAGGAAAAGAACAAACATGCAATGACTCTAGTGGTGGTTTATGAAAAGGACACACATGCATTGACACTGGTGGATCCATGTGGTTTTGTAAAATAACACACATGCAATGAAACTAGTGGTGGTTTAGGAAAAGAACACACATGCAAAGACATGTAATGACACTACTGGATCCATGTGGTTTAGGAAAGGAACACACATGTAATAACACTAGTGGTGGTTAATGAAAAGAACACACATGCAAATGACTCGGGTGGATCCATGTGGTTTATGGAAAGAACACACATGCAATGACACTGGAGGTGGCTTATGAAAGTAACACACATGCAATGACTCTAGTTGTGGTTCCCTGTGGTTTATGAAAATAACAAACATGCAATGACTATAGTTGTGGTTTATGAAAAGAACACACATGCAATGACTCTTGTGCATCCAAGTGGTTTACGAAAAGAACGCACATGCAATGACACTAGTGGTGGTTTAGGAAAAGAACACACATGCAATGACGAGTTTAGGAAAAGAACACACATGCAAATGAGTCTGGTGGATCCATGTGATTTTTGGAAAGTACACACATGCAATGAATCTAGTGTTGGTTTATGAAAAGAAAACACATGGAATGACTCTAGTGGTGGTTTAGGAAAAGATCACACATGCAATGTCTCTAGTTGTGGTTTAGGAAAAGAACAAACATGCAATGACTCTGGTGGTGGTTTATGCAAAGGACACACATACATTGACACTGGTGGATCCATGTGGTTTAGTAAAATAACAAATATGCAATGACACTAGTGGTGGTTTAGTAAAAGAACACACATGCAAAAACATGCAATGACAATAGTGGATCCATGTGGTTTAGGAAAGGAACTCACATGCAATGACATTGGTGGTGGTTAATGAAAAGAACACACATGCAATGACTCTAGTTTCGGTTCCAACTGGTTTATGAAAAGAACAAACATGCAATGACTATAGTTGTGGTTTATGAAAAGAACACACATGGAATGACTCTGGTGCATCCAAGTGGTTTACGAAAAGAACACACATGCAATGACACACTAGTGGAAACGAGGCCTTTGGTTGATCCTGGAAATGGGCTTTAACACCGGTTCTTCTACGAACCGGTGTTAAAGGGGGGCCTGTACCAGCGTGGCCCGTGCAGCAAAAGGAGCCCCCCTTTAACACCGGTTCGTGGCACGAACCGGTGTTAAAGGCCCCTGCACCAGTGGCCCGTGAAGCCCCCCCTTTAACACCGGTTCGTGGCTTGAACCGGTGTTAAAGGGGGGGGCTATATAAGACTCCGCAGCCCACACCCCACTCTTCCATTTTTTCACTATCTCATTTTGGAGCCTAGCAAGAGGGTGTGAAGTATGCTAGTTTGTGTTTTTTTCGTATGCACAAGAGGTGTTCGGTGAAATGCCCGAGAGCTCAAAATAAGTTTTCTCGTTGCTCTTTCCTTCTCGGTCGAGGTCGGCAACTATCCTTTCATGTGTCATTGATGTACTATATATATAAATGGTCATCTCCCTATTATTTTTTGATATATACTATATATTAATGCAGATGAACCGGCAATGGATGTACGGTGACCGCTGCACTTCCGAGTACATTACGGGCCTCCAAAATTTCATCATTGTGGCTAATGCAAACCATGGTCTCAATGGTTTTATGTGTTGTCCGTGTGTTCACTGTCAGAACAAGAAAGACTACTCAAATACCAAAACCATTCACGCCCACCTGCTTCGATCCGGTTTCATGCCCAGCTATAATTGTTGGACCAAGAACGGAGAAAAAGGGGTTGTGATGGAAGACAACAAAGAAGAAGAGGATGATGACAACTATCATAATATGTATCCTGAATATGATGATACTGCAACGGGGGTAGATAATGAAGATCAAGAGGCAGCAGATGGGCCCGCTGATGACGATCTTGGTCGGGCCATTACTGATGCAAAGGAAGAATGTGAATCTGAAAAGGAGAAGGAGAAGCTGGAGCAGATGTTAAAGGATCACAAAACATTGTTGTACCCAACTTGCGAAGATGGCCACAAAAATCTAGGTACCACACTGGATTTGCTGCAATGGAAGGCAGAGAACGGTGTGACTGACAGCGCATTTTCAAAGTTGTTGGTAAAAATGAAGAATGTTCTTCCAAGAAATAATGAGTTGCCCGACAGTACATACCAAGCAAAGAAGGTTGTCTGCCCTCTAGGATTAGACGTGCAGAAGATACATGCCTGCATTAATGACTGCATCCTCTACCACGGTGAGAAGTACGAGAATTTGGATGCATGCCCGGTATGCACTGCACTGTGGTATAAGATCAGACGAGGCGATCCTGGCGATGTTGAGGGCGAGGCCCCTAGGAAGAAGGTTCCTGCCAAGGTTATGTGGTATGCTCCTATAATACCACGGTTAAAACGTCTCTTTAGAAATAAAGAGCATGCTAAGTTGTTGCGATGGCACATGGAAGACCGTAAGAAAGACGCGATGTTGAGACACCCCACTGATGGGTCACAGTGGAGAAAAGTCGAGCGAGAGTACCCGGACTTCGCACGTGACGCAAGGAACTTAAGGTTTGGTCTAAGTACAGATGGCATGAATCCTTTTGGTGAGCAGAGCTGCAGTCACAGCACCTGGCCTATGACTCTATGTATCTATAACCTTCCTCCTTGGTTGTGTATGAACAGGAAGTTCATTATGATGCCAGTGCTCATCCAAGGCCCGAGGCAACCCGGCAACGACATTGATGTGTACCTAAGGCCATTAGTTGAAGAACTTTTACAGCTGTGGGCCAAACCAGGTGTACGTATGTGGGATGAGCACAAAGGGGAGCCATTTGACCTACGAGCATTGCTTTTCGTAACCATCAATGATTGACCTGCTCTTAGTAACATTTCAGGGCAGACAAACAAGGGATACAATGCATGCACACACTGTTTAGATGAGACTAAAAGTGTATATTTGGATAAATGTAAGAAGGTTGTGTACCTAGGGTATCATTGATTTCTTCCGAACTTGCATCCAGTAAGAAAGAAAGGCAAGCATTTCAAATGTCTGGCAGAACCCCGGAGGAAGCCTGTCCTCCGTACCGGTGAGGAGGTATTTGGTATGGTCAAGGACCTAGAAGTAATCTTTGGAAATGGTCCTGACAGTCTATCTGTTCCGAATGACGATGCCAGACACGCGCCCATGTGGAAGAAGCAATCTATATTTTGGGACCTACCCTATTGGAAAGTCTTAGAGGTCCGCTCTTCAATCGACGTGATGCACATGACGAAGAATGTTTGCGTGAACCTGCTAGGCTTCCTAGGAGTGTATGGGAAGACAAAAGATACACCGGAAGCATGGAAGAACCAGCAACGTCTGAAAGACCCTGAAGAGCCTATGCATCCTAAGAACGAGAAGGGTAAACGATGCCACTTAACTCCTGCCAGCTACGCTCTTACCAAAGCAGAGAAAGAAATCTTTTTTGAATGCCTGAGTAGTATCAAGGTCCCGTCTGGCTTCTCGTCGAATATAAAGGGAATAATAAATATGGCAGAGAAAAAATTCCAAAACCTGAAGTCTCATGACTGCCACGTGATTATGACACAATTGCTTCCGATTGCATTGAGGGGGCTTCTACCTAAAAATGTTCGAGTACCCATTGTGAAGCTATGTGCATTCCTCAATGCAATATCTCAGAAGGTAATCGATCTAGAAATCCTACTAGGGTTACAGATAGATGTGGCCCAATGTCTTGTCAGCTTTGAGTTGGTGTTCCCACCATCCTTCTTCAATATTATGACGCATCTCCTGGTTCACCTAGTAGAAGAGATTGCCATTCTCGGTCCTGTATTTCTACACAATATGTTCCCCTTTGAGAGGTACATGGGAGTCTTAAAGAAATATGTTCATAACCGTGCTAGGCCAGAAGGAAGCATCTCCAAGGGCTATGTAACAGAGGAGGTCATTAAGTTCTGTGTTGATTTTATTCCTGACCTTAAGGCGATTGGTGTTCCAGAATCACGACATGAGGGGAGACTACGTGGAAAAGGCACCCTAGGATGTAAAGCAATGATATGTAGGGATGGGCAGTCTCTCAATCAAGCACACTACACGGTTTTACAAAGATCTATCTTGGTTGCCCCGTATATCAATGAACACAAGAATTTAATACGCCTCAAACACCCGAGGCAGTCTGATGAATGGATTATAAGTGAACACATGGCGAGTTTTGGCAGCTGGCTGCAAAGACTTCTCACGAATAACACCACTATTGGGGATCAGCTGTACTTGTTAGCCAGGACACCATCTTCGACTGTATGTACTTTCCAAGGGTACGAGATAAATGGGAATACATTTTACACGATAGGCCAAGATAAAAAGAGCACCAACCAAAATAGTGGTGTCCGCTTTGATGCAGCAGAAGACAATGGGCAAAAGACCACGTATTATGGGTTCATAGAGGAGATATGGGAACTTGACTATGGACCTAATTTTAAGGTCCCCTTGTTTCAATGCAAATGGGTCAAGCTAACAGGATGGAGGGGTTGAGGTCGACAAGAAGTACGGAATGACAACGGTGGATCTCAACAATCTTATGAAGGTAGACAAGAACTTAGACGAACCATTCGTCTTAGCCAATGATGTGGCTCAGGTTTTCTATGTGAAGGACATGTCTACCAAACCGAAAAAAAGAAAAAATAAGCAAACAGATACATCACACGATGAGCCAAAGCGTCACATAGTTCTTTCAGGGAAAAGAACATCGTGGGAGTGGAGGACAAGACAGACATGTCAGAAGATTATAATAAGTTTGATGAAATTCCGCCCTTCGGAGTGAAGACTGACCCAACCATCCTGTTAAACGGTGTTGATACTCCATGGTTACGGCCGACGCGATCATAAGATTTACTATATGTATTAATTGAGCCATTTTTGGCACACATATGTATCTCAACATGGAAATCAATGTCATATTTCTTCTGTTAACAGTATATCTATTAAATGAGCCATTTTCTTCCTTCTATTTCTTCCCTCCATTTTTCTTCCCGCCATTTTTTCCCGCCATTTTTCTTCCCGCCATTTTTTCCCGCCATTTTTCTTCCCCCCATTTTTCTTCCCGCCATTTTTTCCCGCCAGTTCTTCCCACCAGTTCTTCCCTCCAGTTCTTCCCGCCAGTTCTTCACTATATATATATGTAGGGTTGGCCTCCATTGTCATTGCACATCTCTAGACTCATATCTGCATCCCTATCACTCTTTCCCATGGCTTCCACCATAGCACCAACCCCCAGGGAGGCAGAGGCGCTTTGCGCCTCGAACTACCCCTGCTCGCCGGGCTACTGTGTCCCCGTCGGCTAGATGCTGAGCGCCGGAGGCGTGCCGGTTCCTCCTGTCACTCTAGGTGTGGCGCGCCGGATGGCCATCACGAACCACTACTACTTCGACCTCACGCCGGAGCAGCGGAGGAATCCCAGATGGCATCCCGACTATTTCCCTACTTGGGAAGCCTTCTTCGTCGATCGACGTGAGAGGGCGCTCACCAGGCACGAGGAGGACGGCCCACCTCCTCCGAACTTCAACGAGGCCGGCCGTCGGGTATGGTGGTGCGATCGGACTCTCCAGAGCGTCATGGCCTATGACACTGCCGCCGACTCTAACCCCCGTCTGCGCTACCCTCAAGTCTAACCCACGCGTACTCAGCCTTCAAGCTTCAATTACGGCGACCCCGACGACGCAGCGATGACGGCAGCGGCGAGTACGACGACTACAGTGGCGAGTATTACAGGTGTAGGCAGGAGCATGACTGAATCACTCCAACATTTCGAAATAAGTTCGGCTGATTGTTACTTAATCTGGCCATGTATCTTAATTTTCAGTTCTTTTATGTATCTTAATTTTCAGTCGTGCTTTATGTAACTTACTATTAGTTGCATTCTGTATTTTAATTCTAGTTCTATCTCCTTCACAAAATGACCTATCTCATTCGAGGTTTCTTGGCTTTCGGGTCGAATGACCAATGTTATGGCTAGAATCAAGGCATAGTTTGTGATAATATGGCCATATTGTGCATACATGTGCATCATGGCATGGCAAACAATGTTGCAAGAGGAAGTTTTCCTTTTTATTGCACCAAAAAGGCATTTTCCATTTTCCGAGCATAAAAAACGGACGGTTTTGTGAAGCAACCACCAAATGGCTAATTCAAAAACCCACCACCACATTTTACAAAAATACTAGACCACCTTATATGGACAATGTACCAACAGGGGGATCTGAAACCTTTCCGTCCACCTCTGGTGAAAAAGACAAATTCCTGCCGAATCGGTAGGAAGTGGGTCAGATATGAACTACAGGTACATGATACGATGCTCATAATTTTTTACAAAAATCATTTTTAGGTTCACAATATGCTATTTTATCAAAAATCCAATGCAAGTTGAGCGAGGCTTTGTCAGATTCAAGTGTATACAAAAGATGCGGCATTTAAATATCCAATCAATTCAAAAATGTTAATACAAAATAAAATATGATTTGCTCTAATAAAATAGGGTTAGATTCCTTTTTAGATGCTTAATATTTCTTATGTTCAAAGTTTTAGGATTTGACAATTTATTTTTGTTTGAATTGAATAATCAAAATTTTATGTAAGTGTTTTAATCATTTTGAAAATTTTCATCTAAAGTAAATATAAAATGTTTTTACATGAATGGATAGATATTATTTTTCTGAAAATTATGATATATTATTCATATTTTTCTGAGTTGAAATGAATAAGATATGAATTTTCTAAATTCATATCCTATTTTATGAATTATAAATGCCCCCACCCCTTTAATGCATGAAATAAATGCCCCCCCTTTAACACCGGTTCCAGCCACGAACCGGTGTTAAAGGGGGGGAGCATTTATTTTGTTTCGCGCGCGCACACCCCCCCTTTAACACCGGTAAGTGGGTGGAACCGGTGTTAAAGGGGGGGTGCGGGCGCGAAACGAATTCCCCCCCTCTTTAACACCGGTTCCAGCCACGAACCGGTGTTAAAGGGGGGGGGTTATAACGCGTGCCTTCCCCTTCCTTTTCCCCCAGCCAGATCGAAAGCGCGCGCGCAGAGAAAAGTAGAGGAGAGCCGGCGCCGTCCAGCCATCGTCGTCCAGCCCTCGGCGTCGCCATCCCGCGGGAGCGCCGTCGCCCCCCTCCTCGCGTGCGAGCCGTCGCCGTCGCAGTCGACGCCCCCCGCCGCGCCAGCATCGTCTGCTACCACGCGCGCCCGCGTCGGCCGCCACCCCCGTCGCTGCCGCTCGGATCCGCCGCGCGCCAACACCGAAGCCTCCGCCAACTCGGAGCCGCCGCCGCCAACCCCGCGTCCACGACCGCTGCCGCCGACCCCGTCCGCGAGAGTTGCCGCCACCGGCGGTGAGAGCTCTCTGTTTGTGTTTTGGAGATATTGGATATTGGTGATAAATGTTATTTGTGTGTATATTGGATAAATGTTGCATATATGTATATATTGTTGTGTATGAATAATTTTATTTGTGTGTAATTGCATATATATATTGTTGCATATATGTTGTATATATTGTTGCATATATGTATATAATTAGTTATTAGTATTTTATAAGTGTGTAGTTTAGTGTGTATTATTAGTAGTTTAGTGTTAGTATTAGTTTAGGGTCGATTTTGTTTAGGGTTATTAGTTTAGGGTTTATTTAGTTTAGGGTTATTAGTTTAGGGTTATTTATTTAGTTTAGGGTTATTTATTTAGTGTAGTTTAGTGTATTTAGTTTAGGGTTATTTAGTGTATTTTATAGTTAGTATTAGTTTAGGGTCGTCACCTCGCTGCTCTGCAAGCGCCGCCGCTGGCCGTCGTCGTTAACGTCGCTCCGGTGACCCCTAGGTAGGGGCGTCGCCCGTTTGGTAGGCCGCATCACGCTGAGGCGAACCCGCTAGCTCGCGCGCCCTAGGTCGCTCTCCAACGCCGCCAGCCGCCACTTTCTGGAGCATCCTCCGGTCAGCCACTGTAGCTAGCCCCTCTCATATGCATCCGAGATTTCTCCAAATTAGGGTTTGGACCCCTCGGAACTCGTTTAAAATGATCAAGCATCCTTAGGGTTTTAATTTCATTTGTGTATTTTTGTATGAATAATATGTGTATTTTTGTATGAATAATATGTATATTTGTGTATGAATCCAAGTCCACTTGAATGTTTACTCTCTTACTCTAGATAATATTATTGTTTTAGAAACTATGGATCCACTTAGTAGAAACCTTGAAGAAGAAGAAATAATGGAGAACATTATCGATGAGGACACCTCACAATATCTGAACTTGGAGGGACATGATGACAGCTCAAGTAGTCATGGAGAAGATGAAGACTCCGGTGAACGCAATTTAGTGATTACAAAGTCCGGCGAGGTATATGCATTGATTAAGCCTCTGCTGACTTCCACCAACAATCTTCTTCTACATGTATTAATTAACGCTTCTTTCTTCTTTTAGCCCTCTGGATCGACCAGCCAGCAACCATCTTCTTCTACAAAAAAGAGCAAGCGAGGCGCGAGCCATCGGTTGAAAGATCGTGCAAAGTTCACGATCGAAGCAGTCCGTGTTGATGGCAGGCCGATGGAGCCCGATAAGGCCGCAGACAAATTTGTACGTCAGGCTGGAGTTCTTGTTAGGGACCAAATCCCAATCATAATTGAATATTGGAATAAGTCAAAGAAGGGCGACGGTACCTTTGTCGATGAAATATCCAAAGAAACGCTTTGGAATTCGCTGTGGGTAAATTTCACCCTTCTGCCAGAGGAGGATGAAAACAAACCGGTTATAAAGGAAAAGGTCAAAGAGTGGACTCTAAAGAAGATGGCTGACGCTTTCCGCAACTGGAAGACAAAATTGAACAAATTTGTCAAAGCTCGCGAGACTCCAGATTTCGAAGACGCATATTATGCGAAGATAAGACCTCACTGGCGCGAATTTGTGGCATACAAGGAAGGTGCTATAGCTACAAAGAGGTCAGAAACCAATATGCTAAATGCCCAGAAGAAGGAATATCACTAGAGGACAGGGTCAGGTGGCGACATATCTCAGAGGCCTAAGTGGGAGGAAGCTGAGAAGGCCCTGCGCATCAGAGGGATCACACCCCAGACACATGGGTGGGACCTACGTGCAAAGACTTGGTTCTACGGAATCGGGGCAAGGTTGGACCCAGAAACAGGATTGTGTATCTTCCCAACCCTCCTTGCCAAACCTGTCACTGAACTCATCACGGCATACGAGGAAACAGCCGCCAGGACCTTCCATCCCGACAGAGAGAATGACCAGCTCACACGCGCCATTGGTAAAAAAGAACACCCTGGACATGCACGAGGCACAGGGGGTATGACGTGGAAGGATGGGTTTGCCGAGTGGAGCGACTCTTACAGATGGCGCGGCAGAAAAGAAAAAGAGCGTACAGAGCGGATGACACAGATAGAACATGCACTTGTGGCGCTGCAGGCGCAAGTGAATGCACAACCGAGCCATCAAGCTATCGGCCCATCTCAGCGGCACGAAGAGCCTGCATTGGAAGCTGCCGACGGCCCAGACTCTACGCGGAAAAGCAGCATGGCTTCCACGGAAAACGTGCAGCCCACGCTTGAAATGGCGGGTCCTCGATACCCCGTGGATGAGATCACGGAGAGCGAACACGCTGAGCTGCATGTGAGATTAATGGGCTTATCCATTAAGGTGGTTGTCGGCTATGCCTTACCTCCTGTAGCTGGTGGAACTTACCACTGCCGACCGATTCCAGATGGCTATGCTATTGTCGGGGTGGATGAGGTTGTGAAGGAATATGAGTAAGCACAGCTTGACCATGCTATAGGTGAAGGGGAAACTCAACTCAAATTTGCAGTGAAAACAACCATTCTTTGGAAGAAGGAACACATCGTGCTTCCAAATTGGAGGCCACTGGAACCCCCGCCGTCTCCGCGGCGTCAGCAGTCTGAGCCGCTTCAGCCATCTCCTGCGCAACAGCCATCTCCTGCGCAGCAGCCATCTCCGGCACTTCAGCCATCTCCTGCGCGGTAGCCATCTCCGGCACGCCAGCCATCTCTGGCGTGCCAGCCATCTCCTGCCCGTCAGCCATCTCCGACGCTTCAGCCATCTCCTCAGCGTAAGCGGAAGAGCACTGCCACGAAGAGCATCACTAGCACTGCCACAAAGAGTTTAAAAAACTATGTCCCGCAGCCTTCCGCCAAGCCATTGCCGGTTTTACCGTGGAATCGCAGCGAGGAGGAGACCAATAGGATCTCGGAAGAAGAGGTCAAGAAATTCTTTGCACCTAGATGGGCCGAGCCAAAGGAGAAAATAGATCCGGTGGTGGTGGAGAAGTTTTGCAAAAATCTTTTGAAACCTGAAACCCCACTTGTGCCGGACTACGAGCGCCAGATTTTGAAGGCGGATGCAAGACACCATAGGGAGACTGAAAGTAGCAGTCGTGCCGCACCCCAGAAAACAGTTCCCATGCTCGGAGAGTAGGAAAACCAATCATGCGCCCCGCTCCAAGTGTTCGACACACGGGACGCTCCTCCCGTAAATGATTACGAGGCAGAGCTACAAAGAAAGGCCAATGAGATGGGGATGACTTACATTGCATACTTGAACATCATGGGAGACAACTTGCCCAAATGCGATGCCAACCCCATACAGCCATGGAAGTATGGGAAGAATCTCGTCAAGAAAGAGGAGCTCAAGAATCTACCAACAAAGATGCGAAGATTGCACAAGTGGTACCTTGATTTCTGCAAGACGAGAAAGGAAGAATGGATCACGGCGCATATAAGAGATGAGATTTTCCTGTGCGGAGACGACGAGATCGACTTCAACATTCAAGACTTGCATTTTCTATTCAATCAGAAGGAACTCGACAAAGCTACCATCGCCCTTTATTGTGTGTAAGTACTATTTCTGTATTTCCTATCTCATCTCATTCACTTCATTAATTGCATGTATATATATATGCTCACCATATATGTATATACTATTATGCAGGAAAAAGGTTATGGAATGCATGAAAGGAGGACCTTTTGACATTGGGTTCGTTGACCCAAATAGAGTTCATGAAGAAGTGGTAAGAACCAAACCCGGGCAAACAGAAGATTTATTGCTAAGGTCTTTACTGAGACAACAAACCAAAAGGGAAATACTATTGCCTTACAACTTCTCGTGAGTACTGTTACCATCTCTTGTACACATTCTGTTTCGGCTTACTCGATGTTAAGTGTAACTGATGATGAGTTATGCGTGCGTAGGTTCCACTTTATTCTGCTAGTCATTCAACCTGACTCATGAAAAGTCCTTGTCATGGACTCGTTACGAAAAGAAAAAGAGCTATGGGCAGACTTTAGAGAGATGCTCTAGAGGTAATTTCAATCATATTATCGCACTAGATCGGCAACTTTCGTGACAACAAGTAATTAATTACTCCTTTATCCATTTTCTTTGCCGGACAGGGTTTGGAAAAGGTTCACGGGCAGGGTCGTGGGTGAATGGTCAGAAGAACTAAAATTTGTACACAAAAATGTAAGTAATACTAGCTAGCTCGGTCTGCGTATCTCTTTGATTCTGCTTCCAATTCCATTATATCATGCTTTATTGATTATTATTTTGATTGAACTCTCTATTCTCGTAAAGTGCGCGCATCAGGGACATGGCAATAACTTATGTGGGTACTATGTTTGCGAGTTCATTCGCAACACGATATGTGCGACGGGCCAAGCCGCACTATAACAACTTAGAGTAAGTAAACAAAGTACACAACATTATTTTATTACCATCAATTGTGTTGAGTTTTATTCTTATATATATATTGACCCCATTCTTCATATATATTCAGGTCGAACGGATGCGGGACCAACTCCTACCATTTGACCGCATACGAGCCATTCAAGAGGAATTGGCGGGGTTCATACTTGATGAGGTTGTCACGCCTGGCGGAGAACTCTCTAGATATCCACCAAAATGAACGTTGTATATATGCTTGAACGTGTTTGTCTTGTACTTGATGCTTCAACGTTTACGGAGAATACCACACAATGACGATGTTGTGTATAATAATAGTTGCTTAATTATTCATGTACTCGTATGTACCGATGACGATGTATGTGTATACCGCTCCCGATCGATTCCCCCTCCCCCCCTCCCCGTCCCCGCCGCGCCGCAGAAATATGCCCAAAACGGGGCAGGGGCAGAACTCTGTCGCGGCAGAGATTTAGGCCGTTTTCCTGCCGCGGCAGAGATTTATCACCTTTTCCTGCCGTGGCACAGAACCTTTAACACCGGTTCGTGTTATGAACCGGTGTTAAAGGGGGGGCCTGAGCCCTGCGGCAGCCCCACGTGCGCCACCCTTTAACACCGGTTCGTATAAGAACCGGTGTTAAAGGGGGGGCCCTTTAACACCGAACCCTCAACAGCGGTTCTACAATCGCTGTTAGAGGGCCCTCCTAACCGGTGTTAGAGGAGGGGTGTGCACTAGTGACACTAGTGGTGGTTTAGGAAAAGAACACACATGCAATGACTGGTTCAGGAAAAGAACACACATGGAAATGACTCTAGTGGATCCATGTGGTTTTTGGAAAGAACACACATGCAATGAATCTAGTGGGGGTTTATGAAAATAACACACATGCAATGACTCTAGTTGTGGCTTCATGTGGTTTATGAAAAGAACAAACATGCATTGACTCTAGTTGTGGTTTATGAAAAGGTCATACATGCAATTACACTAGTGGTGGTTTAGGAAAAGAACACACATGCGATGACACTAGTGGTGGTTTAGGAAAAGAACACACATTCCATGACACAAGTGGTGGTTTAGGAAAAGAACACACATGCAATGTTTCTAGTTGTGGTTAAGGAAAAGAACAAACATGTAATGACTCTAGTGGTGGTTTATAAAAAGGACACACATGCATTGACACTGGTGGATCCACGTGGTTTAGTAAAATAACAAACATGCAATGACACTAGTGATGGTTTAGGGATAGAACACACATGCAAATACATGCAATGACACTGGTGGATCTATGTGGTTTAGGAAAGGAACACACATGCAATGACAATTGTGGTAGTTAATGAAAAGAACACACATGCAATGACTCTAGTTATGGTTCCATGTGGTTTATGAAAAGAACAAACATGCAATGACTATAGTTGTGGTTTATGAAAAGAACACACATGCAATTACTTTGGTGGATCCAAGTGGTTTATGAAAAGAAAACATATGCAATGACACTAGTGGTGGTTTAGGAAAAGAACACACATGCAATGACAGTAGTGGTGTTTTAGGAAATGAACACACATGCAATGTCTCTAGTTGTGGTTTAGGAAAAGAACAAACATGCAATGAATCTAGTGGTGGTTTATGAAAAGGACACACATGCATTGACACTGGTGGATGCATGTAGTTTTGTAAAATAACACACATGCAATGACACTAGTGGTGGTTTAGGAAAAGAACACACATGCAAAGACATGCAATGACACCGGTGGATCCATGTGGATTAGGAAAGGAACACACACGCAATGTCACTGGTGGTGGTTAATGAAAAGCACAGACATGCAAATGACTCGGGTGGATCCATGTGGTTGATGGAAAGAACACACACGCAGTGACAGTGGAGGTGGTTTATGGAAAGGAACACACATGCAATAACTCTAGTTGTGGTTCCATGTGGTTTATGAAAAGAACAAACATGCAATGACTATAGTTGTGGTTTATGAAAACAACACACATGCAATGACTCTGGTGCATCCAAGTGGTTTACAAAAAAAATGCACATGCAATGACACTAGTGCTGGTTTAGGAAAACAACACACATGCAATGACTGGTTTAGGAAAAGAACACACATGCAAATGACTCTGGTGGATCCAAGTGGTTTTTGGAAAGTACACACATGCAATGAATCTAGTGTTGGTTTATGAAAAGAACACACATGGAATGACTCTAGTTTTGCTTCCATGTGGTTTATGCAAAGAACAAACATGCATTGACTCTAGTTATGGTGAAAAGTACATACATGCAATGACTCTTGTGGTGGTTTACGAAAAGCACACACATGCAATGGGACTAGTGGTGGTTTAGGAAAAGAACACACATGCAATGACACTAGTGGTAGTTTAGGAAAATAACACATAGGCAATGTCTCTAGGTGTGGTTTAGGAAAAGAACAAACATGCAATGACTCTGGTGGTGGTTTGTGCAAAGGACACACATACATTGACACTCGTGGATCCATGTGGTTTAGTAAAATAACAAACATGGAATGACACTAGTGGTGGTTTAGGAAAAGAACACACAAGCAAAAACATGCAATGACATTGGTGGATCAATGTGGTTTACGAAAGGAACTCACATGCAATGACATTGGTGGTAGTTAATGAAAAGAACACACATGCAATGACTCTAGTTGTGGTTCCATGTGGTTTATGAAAAGAACAATCATGGAATGACTATAGTTGTGGTTTATGAAAAGAACACACATGCAATGACTCTGCTGCATCCAACTGGTTGACGAAAAGAACACACATGCAATGACACTAGTGGTGGTTTTGGAAAAGAACACACATGCAATGACTGGTTCAAGAAAAGAACACACATGGAAATGACTCTGATGGATCCATGTGGTTTTTGGAAAGAACAAACATGCATTGAATCTAGTGGTGGTTTATGAAAAGAACACACATGCAATGACTCTAGTTGTGGTTCCATGTGGTTTATGAAAAGAAGAAACATGCATTGACTCTAGTTGTGGTTTATGATAAGGTCATACATGCAATTACTCTATTGGTTGTTTAGGAAAAGAACTCACATGCAATGACACTAGTGGTGGTTTAGGAAAAGAACACACATGCCATGACACTAGTGGTGGTTTAGGAAAAGAACAAACATGCAATGTATCTAGTTGTGGTTTAGGAAAACAACAAACATGCAATGACTCTGGTGGTGGTTTATGCAAAGGACACACATACATTGACACTGGTGGATCCATGTGGTTTAGTAAAATAACAAACATGCAATGACTCTAGTGGTGGTTTAGGAAAAGAACACACATACAAAAACATGCAATGACACTGGTGGATCCATGTGGTTTATGAAAGGAACTCACATGCAATGACATTTGTGGTGGTTAATGAAAAGAACACACATGCAATGACTCTAGTTGTGGTTCCATATGGTTTATGAAAAGAACAAACATGCAATGACTATAGTTGTGGTTTATGAAAAGAACACACATGCAATGACTCTAGTGCATCCAAGTGGTTTACGAAAAGAACACACATGCAATGACACTATCGGTGGTTTAGGAAAAGAACACACATGCAATGACTGGTTCAGGAAAAGAACACACATGGAAATGACCCTGGTGGATCCATGTGGTTTTTGGAAAGAGCACACATGCAATGAATCTAGTGTTGGTTTATGAAAAGAACACACATGCAATGACTCTAGTTGTGGTTCCATGTGGTTTATGAAAATAACAAACATACATTGACTCTAGTTGTGGTTTATGAAAAGGTCATACATGCAATTACTCTTGTGGTGGTTTAGGAAAAGAACACACATGCAATGACACTAGTGGTGGTTTAGGAAAACAACACACATGCCATGACACTAGTGGTGGTTTAGGAAAAGAACAAACATGCAATGTTTCTAGTTGTGGTTTAGGAAACGAACAAACATGCAATGACTCTAGTGGTGGTTTATGAAAAGGACACACATGCATTGACACTGGTGGATCCATGTGGTTTATTAAAATAACACACATGCAATGACACTAGTGGTGGTTTAGGAAAATAACAAACATTGAAAGACATGCAATCACACTGGTGGATCCATGTGGTTTAGGAAAGGAACACACATGCAATGACACTTGTGGTGGTTAATGAAAAGAACACACATGCAATGACTCTAGTTGTGGTTCCATGTGGTTTATGAAAAGAACAAACATGCAATGACTATAGTTTTGGTTTATGAAAAGAACACACATGCAATGACTTTGGTGGATCCAAGTGGTTTATGAAAAGAACACACATGCAATGACACTAGCTGTGGTTTAGGAAAAGAACACACATGCAATGACAGTAGTGGTGTTTTATGAAAAGAACACACATGCAATGTCTCTAGTTGTGGTTTAGGAAAAGAACAAACATGCAATGAGTGTAGTGGTGGTTTATGAAAAGGACACACATGCATTGACATTGGTGGATCCATGTGGTTTTGTATAATAACACACATGCAATGACACTAGTGGTGGTTTAGGAAAAGAACACACATGCAAGGACATGCAATTACACCGGTGGATCCATGTGGTTTAGGAATGGAACACACATGCAGTGACACTGGTGGTGGTTAATGAAAAGAACACACATGCAAATCACTCTGGTGGATCCAGGTGGTTTATGGAAAGAACAAACATGCAATGACATTGTAGGTGGTTTATGAAAGGAACACACATGCAATGACTCTAGTTCTGGTTCCACGTGGTTTATGAAAAGAACAAACATGCAATGATTACAGTTGTGGTTTATGAAAAGAACACACATGCAATGACTCTAGTGGATCCACGTGGTTTATGAAAAGAACGCACAAGCAATGACACTAGTAGTGGTTTAGTAAAATAACACACATGCAATGATAATAGTGGTGGTTTAGGAAAAGAACACACATGCAATGTCTATAGTTGTGGTTTAGGAAAAGAACAAACATGCAATGACTCTAGTGGTGGTTCATGAAAAGGACACACATGCATTAACACTGGTGGATCCATGTGGTTTAGGAAAATACCACACGTGCAATGACACTAGTGGTGGTTTAGGAAAAGAACACACATGCAAAGACATGCAATGACACTGGTGGATCCATGTGGTTTACGAAAGGAACACAGATGCAATGACATTGGTGGTGATTAATGAAAATAACTCACATGCAAATGACTCTGGTGGATCCATGTATTTTATGGCAAGAACACACATGCAATGACACTAGTGGTGGTTTATGAAAGGAAGACACATGCAATGACTCTAGTTGTGGTTCCATGTGGTTTATGAAAAGAACACACATGCAATGACTATAGTTGTGGTTTATGAAAAGAACCAACATGCAATGACTCTAGTGGTGGTTTATGAAAAGGACACACATGCATTGACACTGGTGGATCCATGTAGTTTAGTAAAATAACACACATGCAATAACACTAGTTGTGGTTTAGGAAAAGAACACACATGCAAAGACATGCAATGACACAGGTGGATCCATGTGGTTTAGGAAAGGAACACACATGCAATAACACTGGTGGTGGTTAATGAAAAGAGCACACTTGGAAATGACTCTGGTGGATACATGTGGTTTATGCAAAGAACACACATGCAATGACAATGGTGGTGGTTTATGACAGGAAAACAGATGCAATGACTCTAGTTGTGGTTCCATGTGGTTTATGAAAAGAAAAACATGCAAGGACTATAGTTGTGGTTTCTAAAAAGAACACATGTAATGACTCTGGTGCATCCAAGTGGTTAACGAAAAGAACACACATGCAATGACACTAATGGTGGTTTAGGAAAAGAACACACATGCAATGATTGGTTCAAGAAAAGAACACACATGGAAATGACTCTGATGGATCCATGTGGTTTTTTGGAAAGAACACACATGCAATGAATCTAGTGGTGGATTATGAAAAGAACACACATGCAATGACTCTGGTTGTGGTTCCATGTGATTTATAAAAAGAACAAACATTCATTGACTCTAGTTGTGGTGAAAAGTACATACATGCAATGACTCTAGTGGTGGTTTAGGAAAAGAATACACATGCAATGACACTAGTGGTGGTTTAGGAAAAGAACACACATGCAATGACACTAGTGGTAGTTTAGGACAAGAACATACATGCAATGTCTCTAGTTGTGGTTTAGGAAAAGAACCAACATGCAATGACTCTGGTGGTGGTTTATGCAAAGGACACACATACATTGACACTGGTGGATCCATGTGGTTTAGTAAAATAACAAACATGCAATGACACTAGTGGTGGTTTAGGAAAAGTAGACACATGCAAAAGCATGCAATGACACTGGTGGATCCATGTGGTTTAGGAAAGGAACTCACATGCAATGGTAGTGGTGGTGGTTAATGAAAAGAACACACATGCAATGACTCTAGTTCTGGTTACATGTGGTTTATGAAAAGAACAAACATGCAATGACTATAGTTGTGGTTTATGAAAATAACATACTTGCAATGGCTCTAGTGCATCCAAGTGGTTTACGAAAAGAACACACATGCAATGACACTAGTGGTGGTTTAGGAAATGAACACACATGCAATGACTGGTTCAGGAAAAGAACACACATCAAAATGACTCTGGTGGATCCATGTGGATTTTTGAAAGAACACACATGCAATGAATCTAGTGGTGGTTTATGAATATAAAACACATGCAATGACTCTAGTTGTGGTTCCATGTGGTTTATGAAAAGAACAAACATGCATTGACTCTAGTTGTGGTTTATGAAAAGGTCATACATGCAATTACTCTAGTGGTGGTTTAGGAAAAGAACACATGCAATGACACTAGTGGTGGTTTAGGAAAAGAACACACATGCAAAGATATGCAATGACATTGGTGGATCCATGTGGTTTAGGAAAGAAACACACATGCAATGACACTGGTGGTGATTAATGAAAAGAACACACATGCAAATGATATGCAATGACATTGGTGGATCCATGTGGTTTAGGAAAGAAACACACATGCAATGACACTGGTGGTGATTAATGAAAATAACACACATGCAAATGACTCTAGTGGATCCATGTGTTTTATGGAAAGAACATACATGCAATGACACTAGTGGTGGTTTATGAAAGGAACACACATGAAATCACTCTAGTTGTGGTTCCATGTGGTTTATGAAAAGAACAAGCATGCAATGACTATAGTTGTGGTTTATGAAAAGAACACACATGCAATGACTCTGGTGGATCCAAGTGGTTTAGGAAAAGAACACACATGCAATGACACTAGTGGTGGTTTAGGAAAAGAACACAAATGCAGTGACACTAGTGGTGGTTTAGGAAAAGAACACACATGCAATGTCTCTAGTTGTGGGTTAGGAAAAGAATAAACATGCATTAACACTAGTGGATCCATGTGGTTTAGTAAAATAACACACATGCAATAACACTAGTTGTGGTTTAGGAAAAGAACACACATGCAAAGACATGCAATGACACTAGTGGATCCATGTGGTTTAGGAAAGGAACACACATGCAATAACACTTGTGGTGGTTAATGAAACGAAGACACTTGAAAATGACTCTGGTGGTTCCATGTGGTTTCTGAAAAGAACAAACATGCAAGGACTATAGTTGTGGTTTCTAAAAATAACATACATGCAATGGCTCTAGTGCATCCAAGTGGTTTACGAAAAGAACACACATGCAATGACACTAGTGGTGGTTTAGGAAATGAACACACATGCAATGACTGGTTCAGGAAGAGAACACACATCGAAATGACTCTGGTGGATCCATGTGGATTTTGGAAAGAACACACATGCAATGAATCTAGTGGTGGTTTATGAATAGAAAACACATGCAATGACTCTAGTTGTGGTTCCATGTGGTTTATGAAAAGAACAAACATGCATTGACTCTAGTTGTGGTTTATGAAAAGGTCATACATGCAATTACTCTAGTGGTGGTTTAGGAAAAGAAGACATGCAATGAAACTAGTGGTGGTTTAGGAAAAGAACACACATGCAAAGATATGCAATGACATTGGTGGATCCATGTGGTTTAGGAAATAAACACACATGCAATGACACTGGTGGTGATTAATGAAAATAACACACATGCAAATGACTCTAGTGGATCCATGTGTTTTATGGAAAGAACATACATGCAATGACACTAGTGGTGGTTTATGAAAGGAACACACATGAAATCACTCTAGTTGTGGTTCCATGTGGTTTATGAAAAGAACAAGCATGCAATGACTATAGTTGTGGTTTATGAAAAGAACACACATGCAATGACTCTTGTGGATCCAAGTGGTTTAGGAAAAGAACACACATGCAATGACACTAGTGGTGGTTTAGGAAAAGAACACAAATGCAGTGACACTAGTGGTGGTTTAGGAAAAGAACACACATGCAATGTCTCTAGTTGTGGGTTAGGAAAAGAATAAACATGCATTAACACTGGTGGATCCATGTGGTTTAGTAAAATAACACACATGCAATAACACTAGTTGTGGTTTAGGAAAAGAACACACATGCAAAGACATGCAATGACACTAGTGGATCCATGTGGTTTAGGAAAGGAACACACATGCAATAACACTTGTGGTGGTTAATGAAACGAACACACTTGAAAATGACTCTCGTGGTTCCATGTGGTTTCTGAAAAGAACAAACATGCAAGGACTATAGTTGTGGTTTCTAAAAAGAACACACAAGCAATTACTCTGGTGCATCCAAGTGGTTAACGAAAAGAACACACATGCAATGACACTAGTGGTGGTTTAGGAAAAGAACACACATGCAATGACTGGTTTAGGAAAAGAACACACATGCAGATGACTCTGGTGGATCCATGTGGTTTTTGGAAAGAACACACATGCAATGAATCTAGTGGTGGTTTATGAAAAGAACACACATGCAATGACTCTACTTGTGGTTCCATGTGGTTTATGAAAATAACAAACTTGCAATGACTCTAGTTGTCGTTTATGAAAAGTACATACATGCAATGACTCTAGTGGTGGTTTGGGAAAAGAATAGACATGCAATGACACTAGTGGTGGGCTAGGAAAAGAACACACATGCACTGACACTAGTGGTGGTTTAGGAAAAGAACACACTTGCAATGTCTCAAGTTGTGGTTTAGGAAAAAACAAACATACAATGACTCTAGTGGTGATTTATGAAAAGGACACACATGCATTGACACTGGTGGATCCATGTGGTTTAGTAAAATAACAAACATGCAATGACACTAGTGGTGGTTTAGGAAAAGAACACACATGCAAAGACATGCAATGACACTGGTGGATCCATGTGGTTTAGGAAAGGAACACACATGCAATGACACTGGTGGTGGTTAATGAAAAGAACACACATGCAATGACTCTAGTTGTGGTTCCATGTGGTGTATGAAAAGAACAAACATGCAATGACTATAGTTGTGGTTTATGAAAATAACACACATGCAATGACTCTGTTGGATCCAACTGGTTTATGAAAAGAACACACATGCAATGACACTAGTGGTGGTTTAGGAAAAGAACACACATGCAATGACACTAGTGGTGGTTTAGGAAAAGAACACACATGCAATGTCTCTAGTTGTGGTTTAGGAAAAGAATAAACATGCAATGACTCATGTGGTGGTTTATGAAAAGGACACACATGCATTGACACTGGTGGATCCATGTGGTTTTGTAAAATAACACACATGCAATGACACTAGTGGTAGTTTAGGAAAAGAACACACATGCAAAGACATGCAATGACACTGGTGGATCCATGTGGTTTAGCAGAGGAACACACATGCAATGACACTGGTGGTGGTTAATGAAAAGAACACACATGCAAATGACTCTGGTGGATCCATGTGGTTTATGGAAAGAACACACATGCAATGACACTGGAGGTGGTTTATGAAAGGAACACACATGCAATGACTCTAGTTGTGGTTCCATGTGGTTTATGAAAAGAACAAACATGAAATGATTATAGTTGTAGTTTATGAAAAGACCGCACATGCAATGACTCTGGTGGATCCAAGTGGTTTAGGAAAAGAACACACATGCAATGACACTAGTGGTGGTTTAGGAAAAGAACACACATCCAATGACACTAGTGGTGGTTTAGGAACACACATGCAATGTCTCTAGTTGTGGTCTAGGAAAATAACAAACATGCAATGACTCTAGTGGTGGTTCATGAAAAGGACACGCAAGCAGTGACACTGGTGGATCCATGTGGTATAGTAAAATAACAAGCATGCAATGACACTAGTGGTGGTTTAGGAAAAGAACACACATGCAAAGACATGCAATGACACTGGTGGATCCATGTGGTTTAGGAAAGGAACACACATGCAATGACACTGGTGGTGGTTAATGAAAAGGACACCCATGTAATGACTCTAGTTGTGGTTCCATGTGGTTTATGAAAAGAACAAACAAGCAATGACTATAGTTGTGGTTTATGAAAAGAACACACATGCAATGAATCTGGTGGATCCAAGTGGTTTATGAAAAGAACACACATGCAATGACACTAGTGGTGGTTTAGGAAAAGAACACACATACAATGACACTAGTGGCTGTGTACGGGTCATTGGCGGGACATGTGGAGCATGGCGCGTGTGGCCCGGAGTGGACATGGCATGGCACATGTGCCGGCACTGGACGCACAGACACGTGCCAAGAGGGAACATTCCTGGGGTGTGCTTGATCGATGGGGGCATCGATCTTCTAAAGGGTGGGTGTATGTGAGATCCAGGCACATGGCTTAATAGGATTGATAGGATACCCATATCAACAAGTTGCAACTTCTTTTCCGAAAGCTCATTCGAAAAGAACTCTAAGGTTAAGCGTGCTTGACCTAGAGCAATTGTAGGATTGGTGACCGACCGGGAAGTGGGTAACCGGGTGCACACGAGTGAGGACAAAGTGCACAGAAAAGACTAGTGTTGGTCTGTGGGGCCAGTCTAGATATCCTATTAAGCTACCAGGGGTGACACCCCCTGGGCCCAGGAGTGGACGGGGTGTTACAACATGCAATGACTCTGGTGGATCCAAGTGGTTTAGGAAAAGAACACACATGCAATGACACTAGTGGTGGTTTAGGAAAAGAAAACACATGGAATGACACTACTGGTGGTTTAGGAAAAGAACACACATGCAATGTCTCTAGTTGTGGTTTAGGAAAAGAATAAACATGCAATGACTCTAGTGGTGGTTTATGAAAAGGAGACACATGCATTGACACTGGTGGATCCATGTGGTTTAGTAAAATAACAAACATACAATGACACTAGTGGTGGTTTAGGAAAAGAACACACATGCAAAGACATGCAATGACACTAGTGGATCCATGTGGTTTAGGAAAAGAACACACATGCAATGACACTGGTGGTGGTTAATGAAAAGAACACGCATGCAATGACTCTAGTTGTGGTTCCATGTGTTTTATGAAAAGAACAAACATGCAATGACTATAGTTGTGGTTTATGAAAAGAACACACATGCAATGACTCTGGTGGATCCAAGTGGTTTATGAAAAGATAGGACATGCAATGACACTAGTGGTGGTTCAGGAAAAGAACACACATGCAATGACACTAGTGGTGGTTTAGGAAAAGAACACACATGCAATGTCTCTAGTTGTGGTCTAGTAAAAGAACAAACATGTAATGACTCTAGTGGTGGTTTATGAAAAGGACACACATGCATTGACACGGGTGGATCCATGTGGTTTAGTAAAATAACACACATGCAATGACACTAGTGGTTGTTTACGAAAAGAACACACATGCAAAGACATGCAATGACATAGGTGGACCCATGTGGTTTAGGAAAGGAACAAACATGCAATGACACTGGTGGTGGTTAATGAAAAGAACACACATGCAAATGACTCTGATGGATCCATGTGGTTTATGGAAAGAACACACATGCAATGACACTAGTGGTGGTTTATGGAAGGAACACACATGCAATGACTCTAGTTGTGGTTCCATGTGGTTTATGAAAAGAACAAACATGCAATGAATATAGTTGTGGTTTATGAAAAGAACACACATGCAATGACTCTGGTGGATCCAAGTGGTTTAGGAAAAGAACACACATGCAATGACACTAGTGGTGGTTTAGGAAAAGAACACACATGCAATGACACTTGTGGTGGTTTAGGAAAAGAACACACATGCAATGTCTCTAGTTCTCGTTTAGGAAAAGAACAAACATGCAATGACTCTAGTGGTGGTTTATGAAAAGGACACACATGCATTGACACTGGTGGATCCATGTGGTTTAGTAAAATAACAAACATGCAATGACACTAGTGGTGGTTTAGGAAAAGAACACACATGCAAAGACATGCAATGACACTCATGGATCCATGTGGTTTAGGAAAATTGTTATCCTTTTATAAAACATAAAAAATATATACTAACATCGTATATAACTTATTGATTTTTCTTCTTAAAAAATTGCTTGTCCATCTGCTACGCGTGATTGGTAGCAGCTCAACTAAAAAATGTTAAGTATAAATAATGTAGTAGGTAGTACTTAAAAACATGGATAGTCAGAGTTTTTTTAGGGGTTGGTGGACGGTGCCCAAAAAAGGCCGAATTGAAGAAAAATGGGACAAGCAGGGATTGATGGTCTATTTTTTATGGGCTCTCGCCCAATCTAACTGTGCTATTTGCGCGGCCGAATGACCCAAAACATGGCCGAATTGGAAGGTCTTGGGCTATAATGAGGCCCGATGGGCTAATTTTCTGGGCTCCATAGTTAAAATCCCAAGGTACATGTTGGGGCTTGGCTGAATTTGGAACAAAGCCATCAACAAGAGAAAAAAGGTATAAAATATGAGCGCCTAGATCCCAGGCTCCTGAGAACTTGTTATGTTAAGGAGCTGATGTCACCCTACTAATTGTGCTAATACTCAGTTGTAACCTAGTAGTTGTAACTCATTAAATTCCTAGTTACAAGCTATTGCAACAAATGTGTAACCCTCACGTTGCACCAATCGCAACGTAAATCCAATGGCGAGAGAGGTGACTCTTGAGAATTGGCAAGTCCGATAAAATATTCATATATATTTCTGTGAAAATTGTGGACAAACACCTCGCGCCCGCCAAAACTTTCCACCGAGACCCCAAACTTTCCTAAGCCCACCCTCAATTGAGCGACCAGCCCCTGTCTCTTCAAATTTTGCGCCGTTCTTATGGGAGATGCACCGGATTAGAACCAGGCCACAAACTTCTCCACGCCTTAAAAAAACTTCTCGACGCCTTCCTATCAATAGTGTCCGCCTACCACCATTAGCCGCGCCATTCTTTACTAGACGCACCGGCCGGCGATCAGCTGGGCGATCCCCACGCTTCGCCTGCTAGATTGAGGCACTAGACATTCTTATTGGCTTTGGTTTGTTCTCTGCCTCTCCTAGAAATAGTTAAATCTTGTGACCATCTAGATTTACAAGGTGCTTGCAAATTTGGGTAGGTACGTTCTTTTGGTAAATCTATAGTAAAGCTCTGGACAGAAGATTTCGAAAACATCTTAAAAAGGACTTGGCAGAGATCCTGTGCAAGCTTTTAACCTGATATATTCCCCATCCTTCTTTGATACGATGGAGCATTTGGCTGTTGATGTACCTGACAAGGAAGTACTTAGAGGTACAGTACGATATAGATGGATGTACCCTGTAGAACGTCGACTTCGCATTTCCAAGGAGCGGGAGGATATCCGGAGACAGTTTGATAAGTGGGTCTTATGCAAAGATATCTTCACATATAAGACTGTAGAAAAGTTAGAATATTCAGATGTCTGACTTGGCTATGTTTTGTAGGTTCTTTGTAGAAATAAAAGTACCAGCAAATTTCGTTCCACCAATAAAAAGACCGGATGGACTAAGATCTAAGGATCATGTAAGACGCTCAAATTACACTATGAATTGTCTATGAATTGTCCAGATGCGGTAACCTCTTGTCTATTTTGTAATGCTAGATTTCGGAGCTTGAATTTCTGGCCCTTATCCGTGGTCCTGATAGGAGTATAACAAAAGCTTCATCTTGCTGATACATTGCAAATGTATCTATAATTTTTGATGTTCCATGCTTGGTTTTATCTACTTTCTTGTGTTTTGTTCCAACTTTGGAGTACTTTTCATATGATTTCTTGGACTAACCTATTAACAATATGCCATAGTGCCAGTTGCCTGTTTTCTGCTATTTTTGGTTCCAGGAAGTTAGAAAATGAATATTCTCGGAATTGGATAGGACAAAAGCCAAAGTTACTATTTTCCCGGAAGACTCGCGGAGCCAGAAGGAGAGTCGGAGAGGGGCCACAGGGTGGCCACACCCCCCCCCTTTGCGCGGGAAACCCTAGGCCGTGCCAGGGCATGGTGTGGGCCCCCTGGCTGGCCACCGACCTTGCCTCCTTCGCCTATAAGAGCCTCCCGATACCAAAACCCTAGACCATTAATCAGAAATCCACGAAAAGTTCCACAGCACCGCCACCACCGAAGGGGAGATTCGGGGGACAGAAAGTCTCTGTTCCAGCACCCTTCCGGGATGGGGAAGTGCCCCTGGAGCCATCTCCATCGATCTCCACCGCCATCTCTATCACCATTGCTGATTCCCATGATGAGGAGGGGGTAGTTCTCTCTCGAGGCTAAGGGTTCTACCGGTAGCTATGTGTTCATC
The DNA here is from genome assembly GCA_916181665.1 of Avena sativa. Lineage (NCBI taxonomy): Eukaryota > Viridiplantae > Streptophyta > Magnoliopsida > Poales > Poaceae > Avena > Avena sativa. The sequence continues at coordinate 329,915,920 of OV702289.1, forward strand.
TCTCTCTCTATGCGTGATCATATTGTGATCATGAGATTGTAATCTATAGATCTACCTTGCTACTCAAGTGCTTTAATAGATCTCTGCTCTCCCCATGTGTGTGAAAGTGACAACGTGCACACCATGGTGGCACTTAGGCTAGATATTACAAATACTTGTTATGAGTTATATTTGGAGTTGGATGTCTTTATGAAATTGTGGTGTTTGTTGGACTCATCTAGTGCTCAAGGTGACAGTGTGGGTTTTCTAGATGGGAAAGGCTTACTTTGAGGTGTGTTGTTATAGCCCTACCATCGATTAGAGTGTCCAACCGGAGAGTAGTTAAGACTAGTATCATAAAGAGAGGATATTTATATGAGAGTGTTCACTAGTGATAATATGATACCTAGGCCCTGTTTCTAAGCATTGATACATCGTTTGCAATTAGATCTGTTACATGTTTGCTTGCTTCCATCTTTATTTCAGTTTTACTTTAGTCTTTTCCACGCCATCAAGCTATTTTCTATCACCGTTACCACTTATAATTATCTATACCACTTGTATTTCACCATCTCTTTGCCGAACTAGTGCACCTATACACCTGACAAGTGTATTGGGTGTGTTGGGGACACAAGTTTGACCACTTCCTCCCTGAGTTCGATAAACCTTGGGTGATCCACTTAAGGGAAAACTTGCTGCTGTTCTACAAACCTCTACACTTGGAGGCCCAACAAATGTCTACATGAATAGAAGTGCATAGACATCACTTGCATTTCCAACAGTGTCTGCCATAGCACTGATGTACCTTCTATGGAGACAGACACAGCTAGAGGTTGTCCTGATGAACCTGCACTAGATTGCGTTTAGATTCGAAATCCTGCACTTAACATTTTTGTCCCAAGGAAGAGAAGGTTGTGGATCTAGTAATAACGCCTTCTGTAGCACAAGATGCTGGAGGTGATGATTTATGAATTGCATGTCCCTCTATATCAATGAAAATGGCATATCGTTTGTCTTGTTTCAAAAATAAATAAATATTTGCATGTTTCCTTGTGTTAGTCGATGCAAAGAAAATAATGTTTTTTGTTCAAGTCATGTGAACAAATATGTTTGTATGTAGAGACATAAATGCGGATTGGGTGACAAAATCAGCATAAAATTGCCATATCAATAACACAAGAATAATGGCATTGCAAGAAAAGGAACAGAACCATCTTTTCACCATGCTTGTGAAAAGGAGATGAGCCAGGAACCACGCCTGCAAGTGGTAGAGGCCAATTCTCGTGCAGCTCAGCTAGCATTGGTTTATCATCGATAATACTCAAGCATCCGAATATTATGATTACATACTTGGAGTAGTTCTAGTTCCACACTACAGTTCAATATGCAAAAGTGTAAGAAATGCGTAAGGTAGCTCCATAATACAGGTTCTAGAGAAAAGCATACAAATCATAAGAAAGAAAGCTCTACATCATAGTTCACCACCTTCAGGTGCAACAGTTTCTATAGATTGTAAACCCAAATCACCACCACCTTCAGGTGGCACGATAATTTTGGGAGCAGCATCAGCATCACCAACAGCAGCGCCAGCACCGGTAGCATGAGTCTCCACAATAGGTGAACTATCGAGCACCACAATGTCCTCTAAAGGCTCTTCACTACCAGCTCCAGCCGCACAAGTCTCTGCGGATGGTAAAACCAACCCACCACCTCCATCATCTGGCTCGACAATGGCAGGTGTAGGCTCATTAGTACCAGCTGCAGCTGCAACTGCATCAGTCTCCACAGAATGTAAACAAGGATGGGTCTTCGGTGTAGCGATCTGACATCCATTTTCTACTCCGTCATCAGGAAACTGAGAGTCTTCTTCAACTTTGTACTTCTGCGGTTACAAGATAAACAGAGATTACAGCGAAAGCATCTACGCGCAAAGATAAGAACACATGTCATTCTATTGATTTACCTTGTCATCTGGGATAGCAGAAGTCACAGGATTGGAACCTATTTCATCGAGAATCCTCTTTTTCACTCCTTCCCCTATCTCCTTCTGCAGCAAGTTGTAATATTGATTACATGATGTTGATTGACAAATATATGCAAATGTTCAAAAGTTTGTGCTGTTGAACTACCAACTTCGAACGGATCCCCAATGTTCTTAGTTATGGGATCTAGCCCAGAAAACAAGCTTCTATGGAATCCTAGTCTACAAAAAAGGATGCATACCCGGGATAAGAACTACTCTACACATGACAATGGTGCGCAATCGACAATAAAAATTTAACCACATCATCAACTCTATCATGTAAGTTTGGAGTGAATCTAGATACACTCATTTCACATAAGCTAATACATCTTATATTATGAAACAGAGGGAATAGGTACGAGTGTTCTAGTATTTCACAAACCGCCATTGCTGTCGCGGGACAGAGATGATGGATGCTCCACCGCCCTACAGAAGGTTGCCGCACCGATCTCGCCGCCACTTGTAGAGGACGGAGACGAGGAGCTGGTCGGCAATAATATGGAGCGAGAGGCCAGGGGCGGTAGTGGATGGGAAGAAGGGACTGAGTAAAAGAAGCTGTGTGTGCGTGGGGGAGGCCGGTGAGGGAGTTAAATCCATCTTGTCTCGAAAGGAACACACCGCCACATGCACCGGCGTGTGCAAAACTCCCTCCCTCTCTCTTTTGCGGCAGCTACTGACAGTAGTACTGCAGCTAGCTTCATCGTGTTCTCTGGTACTCCTACTAGTAGACCTTTACTACTACTACTAGGTAGACAAGGAGTACTCGTTCAGAAGAAGAAAAAACTAGACTAGCACACCGTCGTATAGTATTGCCTTGTCAAATCACTTGTGATGCCATGATGAGCAACATGTTTTTCCTGGTAAACCTGGAAACATCGTGTTCCTTCCACCGCGTGCAGTTTCTGAGCAAAGTACTTACCAACACGTCCAACTTAGGCTTACAGGACCCAAACTGTAGTGAAAAGGAAACAAAACTACAGACCTGCAAGGAGTAATACTAACAGTACTACTATTATACAACATTCTGGAAGAAATTATGTACGGAATAGTAGTAGTAGAGTACAACTGTACCCCTAATAAGGTTATTTTACAAGCTTGGTAAAATATACATACTAGAGAAACTACCAAGTGTACAAAAGGGGTTTTTGGTCTTATGGAGTATTTTACAAGCCGGACTAGGTGCAAAACTAAATGCTGACTACTCGTACATCAGCTAAAAACCATCCAAAAGAAAGAGTTCAACAGAAGGCCGAGACCAAATGAGCTATCCGTGAACAGGCTCGTTCCACTCCAAGGCGTTTGAGAAGCTTGGGATGACCCAAAATGGAGTCTCCGACCATGTCCAGCGAGTGTTGGTGTAGAAACCAATAGCGGTGTCTCTATTCAGACTGAAGCGGCAAATTTCAGGACGCGGCCTGTACTCATAGCCAATTTCTAGGTGTGATGTGTAAACACAGTTCCTTCTCATCAGATGTCCTAGTGGATCATTTGCATCGCCTACTGCAATGATAATCGGATAGTTCACCCCAAGGAAAAGAGAATATGATCCAAGGTCAGTAACCCTTTTCCATCGATTAGCTGTAGTTAACTGGCTTGTGTCCATCGAGAACACCATGCACTCAAACCCAGAAGGATAGGTGCGAACGGTGCGACCATAGTGAACAACACTAGTATCATCAGCAATTGCATTGCCTGAGACACCATATGTATAGACCAGAAGAAGTCTTGAACCACCGGCAGATCTTGCTAACCACCACCTACCAGGTTCATTCTCCTCATCGTCCTCAACAAACCCATGTGTCAGGTACATCACATCGCGTGGCAACAGGATAAGGATAGACCTTCAAAGGGAAAGGAAATGTAACATGGAAATAATATTGATATTGATCTAACATTGTAGAAGTTGATATACAGTACTATTTTCAAAAATCTTGATTATACTTAAGATGTTTGATTGCATAAAAAAATGCCAACCTAGGGAGATGCTATGGAAATTCTAATTCTTTTCGAAATGGGGATATGCTATGGAAATTCTCCTAGAGACATGGTTTGATTCATGGGATCAAATGAAATAGGAAATAATCCTATAGGATCTTGAATGCAAAGTTGATAGGGAAAAAAAGCAAGGTTGGATCCAACAAGATTTTGGTGTCTTATATACCAAAGGAAAACCAACAAGGATTATTTCTAGGAGGTTTAATATCTTATCATAACTTATCTTATCTTACCACTATGTAGTGTATGAATAACTTTGAATATTCACTGTTGGATCAGGACTTGCGAATCCGAACATTCCCAGTAGTTGGATCTTATTTTCCATTCTAGCATCTACTTGAAGATTCTATTGATAGTGTTTAACACAATGAACGCTATGCACAATCCTCAAAACATACTTCTCCATCATTCTAGAATCTTCTCCTTCATTTCTCAAGACCATGTTAACAAAATTTAAAAGTATTAGTACCTAATAAACATTGACTTCTACATGATAGAAAATACAAGAACTAAATATGCGCCCATACTTTATAGATGTCGATAAAATTTCTAATTTTTTGAGCTTTACCTAGTATTATAATTCTATATAGTTATGATATGTCATATGTCTAGTATCTGAGTCTCGCGTAAATACTACTAGTAGATACCATATTTTCCATGGATGTACTAGTACTAGGAGACAAGGCAATACTATCAGCAGAACTCAATCCTATGAATCAAATTACTTATATGTAAGAAAACTTAGTAAGGATTGCATTCCTCTAAAATTCCTAGGGAATTCGTACGAATCAAAGTGGCTAAAATTCCTATGAAATTCCTCCTAACCAAAGAAACTTCAGAAAAAATAACTTACATTGATTCAGGAATAACATCTGGGTCTCACATAAGTACTTACTACTCCCTCCGTTCAGAAATATAAGACGTTTTAGCTTTGTGAATCGAATATATCTAGACATATTTTAGTGTATAGATTCATAGAGGTTCAGAGCGAACCTATACACTAAAAAGTGTCTAGATACACTCATTTCACAAAGCTAAACTGTCTTATATTTCCGAATGGAGGGAGTATTACGTAGTAGATACCATATTTTCCATGGGATGTACTAGGAGACGAAGCAATACTCTCAGCAGAACTAAATCATATGAAACAAACTACTTATATGTAAGAAAACCTCCTAAAGATTGCATTCCTCTGAAATTCCTAGGGAATTCCTTCAAATCAAAGAAACTAACATTTTAATGGAATTCCTACTAACCAATGAAAGTTTAGAAAAAATAGCTTGCGTCGATTCAAGAACAAAGCTAATAAAATACGTAGGGAGGAGAATTTACCAAGTTCCAGAGACTTCCATGCATAAACACAACCGTTCTCGGTCACAGCAAACACACGATCATGTTGGATAATATAATCGTAGTATCTGAAGTAGCCCTGGAACTCGTTCACACAAACTGACCATCCATGACTATCATTCCCGTTGATGACAACAATCTTGAATTCAAAAATGGCGACTAGAGAGAAATATTTGTATCCCCCAGCAGCTGTCGGAACTTGGCAAATGACTATCTTCTGCAGTTTAGTACGTCGACCTTCATCAGCATCATCCTGAAATGTAAGTGCAGAACCTTTGGTCAGTTCAAACCCCGACACTTGCGGAATAACAATCTTGCAACGAGTGTACATGTTGACAAGGTCCCACATGAAAACGGGCCCAACTATGACGATCCAATCTCCATTGTCGCCTGCTCGCTTCTCATCAAAACCATTTGGCATCACAGCATCGGATGAGAACCTGTCCAGCGGCGTCAGCTTGCATGGGCTACCCGACACTTCGAAGCAGTCTTTGGATTCCCACGGTCTCATCGTCGGGTGAGAATGAAGAACACATGGGAGGCCAAACGGATGAGAAGAAGGTGTTGTTCCGCTCTCTTGTTGATTGAAGAATATGTTTGGACGAACCGATGAGGCTCATGGTGGTGGTGGCGTCACAATGGTTGATGAGTACTTGAAGAGGGCCTTCGATGAACACCTTATGAAACTGCTTAGGATCTTTACAGACCTTGCACGATCTCACCATGGAAGGAGGCTGCGGATGGTGTTTTGCGGGCTTCTTTTGGGGTGGGGTGGGGTGGGGGAGGGAGGGAAGATCGTTGGCGTGAGCTGGCGGGTGGGGTGCGATGGAGAAGACAAAGGCTAATGGTGCATAGTACTAGTACTCTACTACTAGTACTACTGCAGAAGGTGGGCGTGTGGGGGGTGGGGCTCCAATTGAGGCTAGTTGCACAAACCTCTAACAATTAGAGCCATAGTTGCAAAGAGCTACAACTGTTGAGCCCCGGGAATGTAAGAAATAATGCTAAGAGGGCTAATCGAGAATCTTATGCTATGTGTAGCATTTGTACCCAAAAGTAATTGTAGTACAGTAGTTTCTTGCAGCTAGACTATCCTAATTATCTAGAGTTCCCTGCAATTTCGAATCCAATTGTTGGAGGTTTGTGAAATTTCCACCCTCCTCGTGTTCTGAGGAATCTCTATGACCCTATGTTCAAATAAGAAAATGATCAAAGACAAAAAAACAAAAATAAAGACCATCTCTTAGGGCTTGTTTGATTTGCAGGATTCTCAAAACATAAGAAGAGGAAACTGCAGGAATTTGGATCAAGTATGTGTTTGAATCACAAGGAAAGCAAAGGAATTATACCAGGAGGTTGGAGTGGACAGAAATTTTCCTAAAAATAGAGGGCAAAGGAATACTTTGAAGGAATCGCAATTCCCATGTTTTTCCTATTCCTATGTTTTTCCTGTCCTGCGTTCCAAACGCGACATAATTCCTACATATTGGAATCCTATAAATCAAACAAAACAGCATAGGATTATTTCCTAAGGGACAAGATCCTTCACAAAACCTTTGAATTTTCTTTGAATCAAAGAAGGAATAAAAAAGGTTTCCTCTCTTAGGAAAAAAAGGAACTCCACCTCTTGGAGAAAAAAGGAACTCCACCTCTTGGACAATTCACTGTGACGAGACTAGCTACTAAAATCTATGTCTAGTACTAGCTGTAGGTCCCAACCATAACATGTTATTTACAAGTAGTACTACTAGTAAAGTATAGTATTAGTATTTGTAGGTGCGTTGAAGGAAACAAAATAAAGCTCTTTAGGTAATAAATGGCCATGGCAATTTCCAAGATACACAATCTTTTGCTTGTTTATTTTGATCTGAGCGACAGCCTGAGGATAGAGGAGTAATAGCTGCTTCGTGTCTTGATCCATCGAGCTGGAGTAGAAATTTGGATATCTAAAAACCTGAATTGTCCTGTCAAACCAATGCTCGTTGCATGAAGCTTGACCAAACAGACTTACTGCACTACTTTACAGCGCGTTCGAAAAACTAGGGAGTACAATAAGTACTAGTACACTAATGTTGCACAGAGAATTTTTTTTGAACGAACACAGAGAGTTTCACATTCATCTTGTAGCGCCAAAAGCAGAAGTTGTGCCAATGTAGTACTATAGTAGTCACGTCCAGGTTGCCTTACAGGAAAAAAATAGTACGATGAACAACAAGATCTATCTAATTTTGTACTCCTATTTGTGTATACTAGTAGTACTACTATGTACTCAGGAATGGCACGAGCGTGTGCTCCACTAGTGCGCCTCCGCATGTAGGATAATCCAGTACAGAGTAGATCTCCACCGCATGGTCGCGAGATTATTATGCATTGGTCCATGCTCTAGTCGTGGGCACGTGTCGTAGCAGTAAAATTTTGGTGAAAAATAGATTACTCATAAATAATTACTCCCTCCATCCTAAAATAGTAGTTACTGACTTGGCTTTGTCTAGATACACATGTATTTTGACGCATTTTAGTACTTAGATGCTCCCTCATTTCCAAATTATAAAGCATACTAGTTTTTGTCGAAGTCAATATTTATAAAGTTTGACCAACTATATGTACAAACATACTAACTTACATAATGTCAGACGCATATAATATGAAAACATGATTCGTGATGATTCTGATAGCATTGAGTTGATGTCGTAGATGTCCATATTATTTTCTAGATATTTAGGCTAAATTCCAGGGCAGCCTATCCTGCACGCTGGATCCACGTCGATGCGTCGTCCACACCAACGCAATTTCGACGGCAATCTTGGTTCAAGACTTAAATCAAGTCGAATTGACAAGTTTGGGCATAAAATTCTGTAATCACTGAGTTAGATGACTAAAATCGAAGCACTGTAAGAACAGTTAGTGTGTTTATCTTTGGTCCATGTCGTAGAAGTGAATAATTACATAAAAGTCGTATTAAACCCCTAAATACTCTGTAATAACATTAGCAACAAACTTAGTTTACATCCAAAATACATCCTCTTAGTATCAAAAGAGAACCTACATGTGACTACTACTAGTAAATTGGAGTAGTAAAATAGTACTACTAGTGGTACTATTTATCTGCTAATACACCATTATAGTCTGGATCATCAGCCGTAGTTTAAGATCAGTTTTTCCTGTCAATGCAAATCCACAAAGATACATGGATGGACTGTCCAACCTTCATCAGGAACCGCGGCGACACCCCGAGGTACGTCCTGAGCTTGTCGGACTAGAGGTTGGCCGGTGATGAGCTGCTTGTCAGCTTGATTACCGCATTAAGGCACTCGACCATCGACCTCGGCAGGCCAGGCACACACGATTTCACCGTGTACCACGACCACAAGCACATGTCCTGCCTGATGCACACCAAGGACACGATGGTGGCCGGGCCGAGCGTGCTAATGGTCAGGCCGAACACGACACCGTCATCCCTACAGAGGAAGCGCGTGAATCCTCTCGTGCTTGCTGGTGGTGGAGTCGGGATGAGGCAAAAGAAGGCGATGTCGTAGATGGCCCTGGTTACTATGACCCTGTGGGCCTCCTTCATGCGGGGAACGAGCCCTGCCGGTGAGGCAATGAAATCACAAGCGGAATCAATGCAGGAGCATGGGCCGTGCGAGCACATGATCTTGTGCTCGTCGAGCTTATCGGAGGTGACCAAGCTAAAGCAGCCGTCGTAGGGGCACTCAATCATTGCCCCAGACTGGACGGCGTCCATAGCAGCCGGCTCACGGTCAAATTCATCGATGCGGTACACGAACTTGTGGGAGTGGTTATAGAGGGAAGATGGCTCACCGACCTAATGCCCGCCGGCCAGAAACTCGGGTTGGGTGGGTATACTAAAGAGTATACTGATTGAGTTGTGTACTGTACTAGTAAGATTGCATAGGAATACCCTAGGCATAGGCGCACCGGCGGCAGCTGCACTTGGCCACTTTTTTCTTAGACAGTGTCCACACGCTGTACATGCTTCGTCAAAACAAAAAGGCTGCAGAAAGTTGACAGGTGACTAATAAAGTAGGTGTCATGCTGTACTGTACCAGATAGTAAAGTACAGACAGAGGGAGAGACCGAGGCAAGAAGATCCAGGTGAGTGAGAGGCAAGAAGATCTACTCCTGGAGAGAGACTAAAATCCTGCGGCCTGCTGCAGGGTATACAGTGCTACAGGGGAGAGACCGAGGATTGCATGCATGTCTTCGACACCAACCTGTAATTAACTTTTTTGGTCTTATCAAATTAAAATGACCTTAATAATCCCAGACAGAGGGAGTACTAGTAATAGTAGTAGTACTACATCATATAACAAATCAGACAAACCAGTACTACATTTATTAATGGTACTTTTTTGAGAAATTATAATTAGTAGTACTACTTAGATATGTGAAAAACCAATCCAAGTTACTACTCCAATAGAGAGTATGATCACTCTATTTTATGGATTCTTGTTTACTATACATACTAGTAGTAAAAGCTAGAATGTAGATTGTTTTAGAACAAATTTTGGCTCTATAATATCTAGCATATGCGTAAACCTCAAAAGACACTTCATTGCTTAGTTTCAGGGATCCTGTGCTAAATGCATGGACTTGGATGTAATTTTTATTTTTATGAGGTTCTTCATGTAACTTGTACTTCCACCGACCGTGTGTTAACTAATAAAGCACCTCGCTCCTACGGGACCTCCACAATTAAAAAAATTACACTGCCTCGATTATCAGACAAAGTGGAACATGGTTTCTTATAATTCCAAAGTTTTTAGAAATAGGATGTTTCAAGCTTCCCAGCTAACTTTGCACATTTTAGTGACTTTTTGCTGATTTAACGAAATTAGGTCAAACATTTGCTACACAAGTAAGGGCAATTGATTGCTATTTAATTAAATGTATTTTTAGAGGTAGATGGGTGATGTAGTAAACAATATCGTCGGTGTTAGTTTCCAACTATCACGTATCAATTTTTTTGAGTGATGACGAGATTGTTCTTTTACATAAAGAAGCTTCGAAGAATATGGATCTGAATACCACAAGACAAGTTTTCAGACATAAAGAGTGGACCAACATGTTGTGCTGACGATACACATGTTTTATGAGATTTCAAACTTCCAAGCTAACTCCGCCAACTTGAATGACTTTTATCGAATTTAGATCAAATTTGAACTACAAGTAAATTGTAGGTTGCTTTGAAAGTTTTATGAAAACTCTTCTGGAGGTACCTGTTCAGGGGACAATTAATATATCATAAACCACCGAGAGTTTTGACGACACGTTCAACTTCATGTTAAGATTTTGCATCTTGACAGTTTAACAAAATTAGGTCAAACTTGAACTCCAAGTAAGCGCGAAAGATCTCTCTTGAATTAAATGTTTGTCGATATTTGAATGACTTCCTTGCTAACTCTGCCCATTTGAATGACTTTATGTCGATTTATCGAAATTAGGTCAAATTTGAAACTACAAGTAAATTGTAGGTTGCTTTAAAAGTTCTACGAAAAAGCTTTTGGGGGGCACCCATCGAGGGGTCACAATCAATATGTTAGAAACCACCGAGAGTTTTGACGATAGTTTCAACTTTTTGCTAAAATTTTGCATCCTGACTATTTAACAAAATTAGGTCAAACTTGAGCTACAAGCAAGTAAGCGCGATAGATTTCTCTTAAATTAAATGTCTTTTCTAGGATAGATGGGTGCATCTTCTTGTAGTAAACAATGCTGTCAGTTTGAGTTTCCAAATATCGGGAAAGAACATTCTCAATTTTTCTAGTGATATCGAGATTATTCTCTCCTATAAAGGAAGTCCCAAGAATAAGGATCTAAATGCCACAAGCCAAGTTTTCACACATATATAGTGGACCAACATATTGTACTTATGATTTCCCGTGTTTTATGAGTTCTCAAAATTCCTATATCTTATCACTCTGCCGACTTGAATGACTTTATATGTCGATTAATCAAAATTAGGTCAAATTTGAACTATATACTACAAGTTTTGTAGGTTGCTCTAAAAGTTATACGAAAAAGCTTTTAGAGGTACCCATCGGGGGTCACAATCAATATATGAGAAACAACCGAGAGTTTTGACAACTAGTTTGACTTTATGCTAAGATTTTGCATCCTGACACTATTTAATGAAATTGGGTCAAACATGAGCTAAAAAGTAAGATCAATATATTGCTCTTGAAATATATGACTTTTTAGAGGTAGATGGGTGTATTTTCCTATAGTAAATAATGCCGTCGGTGTGATTTTCCAACTATCAGGAAAGAACATTCAATTCTCAATTTTTCGAGTGATGACGAGCAAGGTTGTTCTTTTCTGTAAAGAAATGTCCGAAGAATATTGGATCTGAATGCCAAAAGCCAAGTTTACCGACATATATAGTGGACCAACATGTTGTACCAACGATTCCCATATTTTATGAGTTTTCAAACTTCCTAGCTAACTCTTCCCATTTGACCGAATGACTTTATGTCGATTTATCAAAATTAGGTCAAATTTGAAACCTCATGTACATTATAGGTTGCTTCGGTAGTTTTACAAAAAAAAATTGGAGGTACCAATCGACGAGTCACAATTAATATATCATAAAACACCAAGAGTTTTGACGATAGGTTTAACTTCTTTCTAAGATTTTGCATCTTGACAATTTAACGAAATTAGGTCAAACCTGAGCTATAAGTAATTAAGCGCGATAGATTGCTCTTGAAATAAAATGTATTTTCAGAGGTAGATTAGTGTATCTTGTTGTTGTAAACAATATCATCGATGTGAGTTTCCAACTATCAAGAAAGAACAATCAATTCTACATTTTCCAAGTGAAGACGAGCGAGGTTGTTCTTTTTGTAAGAAGTCCGAAGAACAATCAATGCCACGCCAAGTTTACAGACATATATAGTGGACAAACATGTTGTACCAATGATTTCCATGTTTTATTTATGAGTTTTCAAACTTCCTAGCTAACTCTGCCCATTTGACCAAATGACTATATGTCGATTTATCGAAATTAGGTCAAATTTGAAACTACAAGTAAATTGTAGGTTGCTTTGAAAGTTTTAAGAAAAATCTATTGGAGGTACCCATCGAGGGGTCACAATTAATATATCTGAAAACAACAAGAGTTTTTATGATAGGTTCAACTTCCTGCTAAGATTTTTCATCTTGCCAATTTAACGAAATTAATTAGGTCAAACTTGAGCTACAAGTAAGCGCGATAGATAGCTCTTGAATTAAATGCCATTTCAGAGGTAGATGGGTGCATTTTCTAGTAGTAATCAGTGATGTGGGTGTGAGTGTCCAACTACCAGGAAAGAACATTGAATTCTATGTTTTCCGAGTGAAGACGAACGAGGTTAGTTGTTCTTTTCCGTAAAGAGAAGTCCAAAGAATATTGGATGTGGATGCCACAAGCCAAGTTGACAGACATATATATAGTGGATCGACAACATGTTGTACTTGTAATTCCCATGTTTTATGGGTTTTGAAGCTTCCTATAACTAACCTCGCACATTTGAATAATTTTATGTCGATATCTCGGAATTAGGTCAAATTTGAAACAACAAGTAAATTGTAGGTTTTGCTTTGATAGATTTACAAAAAAGCTTTTGGACGTACCCATCGAGGGTTCAAAACTAATATACCAGAAACCAACAAAAGTTTTGACGATAGGTTCAACTTCTTGCTAAGACTTTGCATATTGGTAATTTAACGAAATTAGGTCAAACTTGAGCTAGCTACAAGTAAACGCCATAGATTGACCTTCACTTCAATGTCTTTTCATAGGTAGATCATCGGTGCATCTTCTTGTAGTAAACGGTATCGTCGGTGTGAGTTTCCAACTATCAAGAAAGAACATCCAATTCTACATTTTCCGAGTGAAGAATACGAGCGTGTATGTTCTTTTTCCTAAAGAAAAGTCTGAAGAATATTGGATCCGAATGCCACAAGCGAAGTTTACATACGTATATATTGGACCAACATGTTGTACCAACAATTCCCATGTTTTATGAGTTTTCAAACTTCCCAGCTAATTCTGCCCATTAGAATGACTTTATGTCTATTTATCGAAATTACGTCAAATTTGAAACTACAAGTACTAGTAAATTGCGTGTGCCATGCACGTGAGACTCAGGTAATAGACATCCGGAATATCATCACTATATAAAATTATAATAGGCAAAGCGGAAAAAATATAATAGGTAAAATTTAAACTACTACAAGTAAACTGTGTAGGTTGCTTTGAAAGTTTTACGGAAAAGCTCTTAAAGGTACCCATCGGAGGGGGAGCGCGCGAGGGGGGAGGCAATTAATATACTATCAGAAACCAAAAGAGAGTTCTGATAATAGGTTCATCTTCTTTCTAAGATTTTGCGTCTTGATACTTTAATGAAATTAGGTCAAACTTGAGCTACAACTAAGTGCGATAGATTGCTCCTAAATTTAATGAAGTTAGGTCAAACTTGAACTACAAGTAATAAATTGTAGGTTGCTTTGAAAGTTTTATGAAAAAAGCATTTGGAGGTACCCATCGTGTGTTTAATTAATATATCAGAAACCACATAGAGTTTTGACGAGTGGTTCGACTTCTAGCTAAGATTTTGCATCATAAAAATTTTGAACACCTTTTGATAATGATCACATGAAATAGGCAGAGAGGGGAAATGATATTTCTATTCTCTATGGCAACCCACAAGCTTGAGGTGCACCTTTGGCTTAAAGATAACTTTATTTTTTCCGCTATATATAAGGTGAACCTTAGCGGATTCCACATAGTAGGCCATTTTTTTGAACGGGTAGTAGGCCATATTAAGGTGTGCTTTTTTACACAATGCGGAAGTAGTATATTTCTTTGCTTATACATATAGTCACCTCTTTCCACGCGCTATACATGCTGAGAGAAGAAAACGTTGGCAGGGAAAGAGGGCAGCAGCGAAGAGAAGTTGAAGGCGGTTCCATGTCAGAGCAAAGTTATGATGGGTTTTTGACACGAGGTACTCCTGCGGCCTTACAGTGTACTACACTATGCTAGTGCTAGTAAATTTCAGGACCTATGCACGCAAAACAAATTGTGTATTTTCTCTCTCCTTCACTGCCTCTCACCATCCATCCTCACTCTCTCCTACCCTTTCCCCTCGCGCACCGACCCGGCTGATCTCTCCCCTCGTCCACAGCGTGGTGCTGCGCACGTGTGCCTTGGTACGGCGGATTTGTGTCTCTAGCGTGTTCGGCAGCCGCGTTGGTGTGAAGTAGTGATGAGGAGTACATAGGAAGGAAACTAATTTGTTCCTTGGTAGCAAAAAAATTCAAACATTTCCGGTTTTCAAAATGTTCACTTGCTTCCCAAATATCGGGAGGGAAGGTTACTCAAAAGATCAGTCATTCACAATACTTCTTATCTTATCTTTATCTTGTCTTATCTCTTACAATACCATACCATACCACTATATAGTGTATAGATAACTTCGAACATTGACCGTTGGATCAAGACCGGCAAATCCAAACATTGCTAACCATTGAATCTTCTTTTCCATTCTTAGCATCTACAGAGATTCTACTGATAATCTTTAGCACGATGAACGCTAGTATGTGCAAACCTCAAAACACATGCTTCATTGCTTAGTTTCAGGATCCTTGTGCTAAATGCATGGACTTGGGTGCAATTTTCATTTTTATGAGGTCCTTGATGTAACTTGTACTTCCACCAACCATGTTAACCCTCAAGCACCTCGCTCCTACGAGACCTACCACAGTTAAAAGAAAATGCAACGGCCCCACTTATCAAACAAACTGGACCACATTTTCTTATACATAATACCCAAGTTTTTAGTACTAGGATATTTCAAGCTTCCTAGCTAACTTTGCACACTTCAGTGACTTCTTGTCGATTAACGAAATTAGGTCAAACTTGAGCTACACGTAAGAGTGATAGATTTATCTTGAATTAAATGTATTTTCGGAGGTAGATGGGTGCATCTTCTTGTACTCCCTCCGGCCCGAAATACTTGTCGCGCACGTAGAACAAAATATATTTTGCAAAGAAGTCCCGTACACGTTCAAAATCTTACATATTTAGCCTGCAATTCGAAATTTCAAATTCGCAACTTCATCTCCTCCGTCTCCGTCCTTCCCGCCGTCTGCCGTTCGTCGGCAGTCCGCCGCTTCTTCGCTCACCATCCAAGGCCTCCCGTGGGGGCTTCCCACCTGACCCTGCTCGCTGTCAGAGGACTCCCGCGAGGTCGCCCAGCTCCGCGCGTGCGAAGCTAGGTCCGACGACCGCGGCTCCGCCCGACGACCAAGGGATCGAGCCAGGGCGCACCGACGGAGGGGTAGTACCGGTGCAGGGGAGCAAGGCCGCTCCGCTCCTTTTCCCGCACCGGCGTCAGTTCGCCCTTGGTCCACCTCGTCGAGTCATCCGTCTCCATCTCCTCGCGTTGCCGTTCGCCACAGCCGTGACTCCGGCGAGTGCGTCGCCAAGGAGGAAGACGGCTGCTGCAGCGGCCTCGCCCCTGTCCGGCTCCTCCGCCAGAAGGTTTGTGCCTAATTATGTCACAAACAAATCCATGATTAGTTCCTCAATGATTGGATTCCCAAAATTGTGCGATTAGTTTCCTTAGGCACCTCACGGTGTTTCACAGAAAGACAATGGTGATTAGATTCCATAGATACCCGAGTTTCCGTAATTAATTCCCTGATTTTCGCTTGGTTTCTGAGATTAATTTCCACAATTAATTCCTTGAGTTTCGCCTAGGCACCCTTATCATCCTTGTAGTCCTCTAAACCCAAGAAACCCATCAGAAAACAGTAATGCTCAGCTGATACTGGCAACAAAAAAGTGTATGAGAATATTCATAAAGTGTGCACAATATTGATACCAGAGGCAAGCTAAGGTATAAATATGTGCAGTTTAGATAGATAATTCAGGGGATACATGTAAAGCTGCATACAACACAAGCTCTATTATCAGTATTTACAGTTCAGATATTGGTTAAAGTCAGTAAACTGGAAAGATTCATGATGAGGACCCTCCTAAATGTATAAGCCAACTGAAATTATGAACATCTGGCCTTCACCATGGATGTGCAGGATACAACGTTTATTCCCTGATTTTAACAACTGAAATATAGGTTTCATAGGCACATCATCTTCTTTGTCATATCATTTTCATAATGCATAGAGCACTGGTTTTGTATGCATTAAAATAAAATCTACTCCAACTGTATCACTATGTTCATGATTTAATTTCAGGAAACAAAACAGCAGACTACGTGATCAATGGATGTCGATGGTGTACCTGATCTAAATGTGAGATCACCGGATGATGAAGATGTCGATGGTGTACATCATGCAAACATGAGAGAACCAGAAGATGAAGATGTCAATGGTGTACCAGATCTAAACATGAGTCTACAAGATGATCAAGATGTCGATGATGTACATGATGCAAACATCAGAGCACCGGATGATCAAGATGTAAATTGTGTACCTAACCTAAACATGAGGCAACCGGATGATCAAGATGTCGATGGTTTCCCTGATACAAACATGAGAGCCTCGGATGATCAAGATGTCGATGATGTACCTGATGCAAACATCAGAGCACTGGATGATCAAGATGTAAATCGTGCACCTGACCTGAACATGAGGCAACCGGATGATCAAGATGTCGATGGTGTCCCTGATACAAACATGAGAGCCCGGGATGATCAAGATGTTGATGGTGTACCTAATACAAACATGAGACCACCGGATGATCACGATATGCCAGAAGATGATGAAGAATATGTACATGTAGGTGGTGAGCGGCCCAGCCATGCAGATCTGCCTGAGACACATAAATATGGAGCATATTTTGCCTTGAAAGCACTCGAGCTCGTCCATGGCAGAAAACTTGACATGAAAGACAAGCAACTTGTAGCTGTACTTCTGAAAACAAGTGTTAGAAGTGTGGAAAGGATATGGAGACATGCGAAACAACAAGAGGAAAATAATGAAGAGGTGAATTTTTCAAATAAAAGGAAGGGGAGGTGTGGTCGAAAGAGGAAAAACTTGGAACTCTCAAGGACGCGCTTGATTGCTCTCAGCAAAAGGCAGACCTTAAGGGCACCAGCAAGGGCTCTTGATACCCCATATGCTACATTGCAAATAAGGTTGAAATGGGGCGAGATAAGGTGACACACCAGCAGTATCAAGCGAGCACTCAAACAAGAAAACAAGATTTCAAGACTCAAATTCTGCATTTCAATGCTCGATGAAACAACATTAGCAAATGAAACACCTTCCTTCAATAACATGCAGAACATTATTCATATAGATGAAAAGTGGTTTGATATGACAAAGAGAAAAAGAACATACTACCTTGAGCAAGAAGAAACAAATCCTGTGCGCACTGTTCACAACAAAAAACAGTATCGGCAAGGTAATTTTCTTAAGTGCGGTTGCCAGACCAAGAATAGACGAGGCTGGACATATAGAATTTGATGGAAAGATAGGAGTCTGGGCATTTGTCGAAGAAATTGCGACCAAAAAGAACTCCAAGAACAGGACCAAAGGAACGATGGAGCTAAAGTCAGTTGTAGTTACTAGGAATGTCATGAGGGAATACCTTTGTGAAAAGGTAATTCCAGCAATTGTAGAATAGTGGACCGATGATGGTTATGAGGGTACAATCTTCATTCAACAGGACAACGCCCGAACACACGTTCCTCCGGATGATCCTGGATTTTTAGCTGTCGTCAAAGAAACAGGACTTGATATCAGGATCATGCAGCAACGTCCAAATTCCCCGGAAATAAACGTCCTAGATCTTTGTTTCTTTTGGGCCATCCAGTATTTGGCCCTTGAGAGTGCACCAAACACTATCAAAGAACTTATAGAATTAGTTGAACAAGCTTACGATGCGTAAGACGTGAAAAAACTGGCAAAAGTGTTTCTGACCCTATAGTCTGTCTTGCTTCAGGTTATGAGGGCAGAAGGAGGAAACACATTTGACCCACCACACGTGGGCAAAGATAAGTTGGAGAGGGAGGGGTTGCTACCTATGGCTCTGCCATGTGATGGCGAATTGTATCCGAAAACATTGGATATTATAGGTGGTGGTTAGTAAAGAAGAAGAAAACAAATGTAGAGGATTAGTCACAAAAGGAGATTATAGTTGGTCATTGAAGGAGAAGGAAACAGATGAAAGGCGAAAGATAAAATAAGAAGATTAGTCACAAAGGAGATTATAGTTGGTCATTGAAGGAGAAGTAATTGTTACTGGTTGTTTGTAATTGTGTTGTGGTTGTTTGTAATTGTGTTGTATGTAATTGTGTTGTATGTAAGTGTGTTGTTCGAACTCAAGCATCTAAACATCTAAGGAAGATCTTGTCCAAGTACTCTAGCTGGAGTAAATAAACAAGTACTCAAAATAAAACAACATGTGCTACTGTAATATGCTAGAGTACTGGAATGTGTAAATTTTTAACTAGAGCCATAGTTCTCTGAATAATGTAGAAGTTCTAGCAAACTACTCAGGAGCACCACAGATATAAAAACACTAAAGCATCATCATATATAAACAACACTAGTCCAGGATGAAGTGAGATATTCAGTTGATCTATAGAAACTAGTGCTCAATAAACACTAGTGCACTATCCAAAATAATTATACTCCTAAAAGAACTCATGCAAACCTACCTACAAGCAAAATAAAGAGAAATTTATTTGGAGCACTAGTCCAGGCTGAAGTGAGATATACATGTTAGCTGGCACACCAGCTACAGTAGGCAATATGAGTGGAGCCATAGGACAGAAAATACTCAAAATAGTGAGTTTAGGGTGTCTTAGTAACAATAGCTACACTAGGAAAGATGACAATTTCTCAATTGTTCTAAGCCATGAGTGTGACGGATTAACACCAACACTGACAATTGATGGATTGGGTCATCTTAAGCTACAATTTATGGATTGGGTCAGATTAACACCAACACTGACAATTTATGGAGTAATACTCGCTCTCTAACATGAGAAACAAAAAAGGCTATCACTGAAAAATGCATTTTTTAAATTCCTATGCATATCCATGATAAAATTTTGGTTACCTGTAGAGGTACAGAGCAAGGCCTACTTGGAGAACAGATTTCATATGCTATTTTAGCTGACCGGTTCATGCTACAGAGAGGGTCCAAGTTGAACATCATAAATAGAAGAACCGACACCCAACCAGTCATTACTGCATGTCAGCCACGGGAATGCAACTCTACATACCTACAGAGCTAGCAATACCATCATTCAAACAAACTTTCACTACTATTTATTCAGGTAAAAACATTAGAAAGATTCACAAAAATTATGTACTGAGTCAAGCAGTAAACGCAAAATTCAGTATTATGGGAAATTTTGTCAAAAGCTCCAAGTTAAATCATCTCAGCATTAATAATAGAACAACATTTGAAACAGAGAATGCCAATAGGTAATTTCTAGTATAGTGACACAGACCTTCAACTTCCAATACTAGCAATTTTGGCTACATCTGGTCTGAGTAGACACTGACAGAACGTAGGTACATGAGGGGCTCATGGAAGTAGTCAGGCCAGCGAGCAAAGTACGTCATGTGGAAGGACAAGTTGAACTGCGGCGAGCAAATCAGACACCAGAAGAGGATGGCCGGCCAGATGGACGCCGCATGCCTTCTTCGAATCATGAAGTGATAACAAGAGAGCGACATGGATTTTGGTGAGGTGGTCGAGGTCGAGGGCAGAACCGGCAGATGGTCGTCATGTAGCTGTACTTGTCTAGCAATCCCCAAGCTTCCCTGCACCTGAGCTCCTTGCCCGGAGGTAGCGGGACGACCCTGAGCCAAGAATGGAATTTTAGGCACGAATCTGGGGGACCGGATGGAGGAGCGGGGGAGAGGAGAGGGGGAGGGAGCGAGGATCTGCGCAGGGGAGTGGGCTGGAGGAGGCTCAGGGAAGCTGCACGGCGCGGGCACGGGCGTGAGAGCGACGGCGTGGCGGGGACGAGGGAGCGACGGAGTAGGCTGTGGAGTATGACGAAGGGGATGAAGACGTCGAGGCTTGTCGGAAATAAGCAGAGTGTTTTTTTGCATAAACGCCGGTGCGACAAGTATTTCGGGCCGGAGGGAGTAGTAAACAATGTCGTCAGTGTGAGTTTTCAACTATCAGGAAATAAAATTCTCAGTTTTCCAAGTGATGACGAGATGGTTCTTTTCAATAAAGAAAGCTCGAAGTAGAATATGGATCTCAATGCCATAAGCCAAGATTATAGACATATTAAGTGGACCAATGTGTTTTACTTACGATTCCCATATGTTTTTTGAGTTTTCAAACTCCCTAGCTAATTAACTCTATCCACTTGAATGACTACATATCAATTTATCGAAATTAGGTCAAAATTGAATTATAACTAAATAGTAGGTTGCTTTGAAAGTTTTACAAAAAAGCTTTTGGAGGTACCATACCGATCGGGAGGGGTGTCACAATCAATATATGAGAAACAACCAAGGCTTCGTTTGGAGGTATGTATTGGCAGGCTCGGCATTGCATTCAGCCAGATATCAAAATCCTGAGATATTCGCATTGAGATTCAATGTCAATATTCATGTTTGGATGTATAGATATTGGTACGTAGAATTGATGTCCTAGCTGAATGCCAAATCCCGTTTGGATGTCAAAGTGATGTATTACATTTGGAAGAGAGCATGATCAAGATACATGTTTGAAAATGATTTTTTCTAACTTTTGAATTTGTCTGATGAATATTTATAGGACATAAGAATTAATAAAGGCAAATAAAATATTATATAATTGTTCTGCAGCTCAACATTAGAGTCGTACGCAATATGACATAAGAAGTCACAAGCAGAAGGTTCACCACATATTACAGTCTAGTACGCAAATATTACAACATATAAGTTCTTGGATAGCTAGCAGGAACGATAGAATCAGACTTCAGTCAGGCTTCTCTTTTCTAAATCGACATCAACAACCATTCCTTCCTAAAGGAAATGGGGAGCTCCATAAGTGCTTGGAACATGCGCTCACTATGGATCAACTTATCATACGCACGCAGCTTGTCACTATGAGAAAGGCCTTGTATGTTGTCAAGTGCGGCAAGGATGTCAGTAGGAGAACTAATCTGTGGCATACGTAATGGCTCAGTTGTCTTCAAAGCATCGGTGAATGAGGTCTTCATATCTCCAAGCATACACATGATTGCATCACAAGGGCGCTGCCTCTTTGGGGCTGGTTCAACTGATTCTGGCGAAATTTCATTGTCTTCAGGTTGTGGATTTGCAGCAGTTTCGGCACCTGTCCTAGCGCCTTCACCAGTGGCATGATCTTTTGAGTATATCATACAAATTTCATCCCAGTTGTGCACAACTTTGGACTTGTAAATAGCAGCCTTTTCATTTGCCTACAAACAGAATGGAGAGATTTATTAGTCACACAAACATAATGAGAAAAAGTGACATTATATAAGCATTCTTTTCAGTTCACATACCATAACATATCTGTTCCACACATCCTCACTATCAACTGACAGTATATTCTTTTCATTATCCCAACCAAACCCACTTTGTGCCAGAATTTTGCTAAGGATCTCATAATGCTTGTCAAAAGTTTTGCACCTAGATACAATCTTCTCCTTTTCTTCCACATCAACAAAGATACTACCATGTAGACCACACTTCTCACGTAGCATAGTGCACAAGTCATGGAAATTCCTTTTAGTTAAACGAAGTTGATCATAGCAAGCAACTTCGGTCCCATCATACAAATATTTCAACAAGTATTTTTTTAAACTAAGTTTATACTCATCATCATTGAAGCTCCCCATATCCCTAGGCGCCCTTTGTGAAATAAGATATGCCATTGCAGCAACAACCGATTGAAAATATTGTTCAGTCAATATAATCCTTCTTCTCTTCCTTCTTTTGTTTTCTTCCGTTATGTATGAAACCAATTCTAAATCTTCTGCCATTTTGCAACTACAATTTATAAATTTTATTAGCATGGCAAGCATATCATTTCTAGTGTAGACAATATGCAGCAAAATTAGTTTGTGACAAGTCTATTCATACATGAAGTTATTCACACCAGATCAGTCACAGATTAATTCACACACAAAATTATTCACACAAGATTCATTCTGGTCGAGCAAGACACAACCAGGGAGGGCGGTAGCCAGAGGGGAGGGAAGGGGGTGCACACCTACGCTGGAGACCTGTCGGTCTGGAGCTCGCCTCGAACCTGCTCGGTGCTGGACCTCGTCGGATCTGCAGAGAGAAGGAGAATCAGAGGAGTAGAAGAGGGGAAGCAGGAAGGTGGAGGGGGGCGGGTGGAGAAGGGGTTGGCAGGAGAGTGGAGGGGGCGGCGGGAGTGGAGGGGGCGACGGGAGTGGAGGGGGCGGCGGGATTTACCTCGAGACAGGGGAGAGGAAAGTGGAGGGGGCGGGTGGAGAAGGGGGTTGGCACGAGAGTGGAGTAGGGAGGAGGGAATGGAGGGGGCGGTGGGAGTACAGGGGCGGCAGGAGTGGAGGGGCGGCGGGATTTACCTGGTGACGGGGGAGAGGAACGCGAGCTTGTGGGGGGAGAGGAACGCGAGCGTGAATATCTTGCAAAGTCGAGCCCAGGAGCTCGTCTTTCGGTCACGGGGTCGGGGCAGCTGTTTTGGCCCGTCTCGATATCTAGCCTGAATGTCTAGCCCCAATACCTGGCACACCCAAACGGTTGAGTTTCAGATATTCGGCTTGTCAAAACCCGAATGTCTAATGTCTAGCCTCAATGCATACATCCAAACGGGGCAACAGGTTTGACTTCTTGCTAAGATTTTGCCTCGCATGACACTACTTAATGAAATCTAGTCAAACTTGAGCTACAAGTAAGCACGATAGATTGCTGTTGAAATATATGACTTTCAGAGATGTAGATGGCTGCATTTTCTTGAAGTAAACAGTGTCGTCAGTACGGTGTGATTTCCAAACTATATCAGGAAAGAAGATTCAATTATTCTCAATTTTTGGAGTGATGACGAGCGAGGTTGTTCTTTTCCGTAAAGAAATGTCTTAAGAATAATATTGGATCTGAATACCAAAAGCCAAGTTTACCGACATATATAGTGGACACACATGTTGTACCAACGATTCCCATGTTTTATTTATGAGTTTTCAAGCTTCCTAGCTAACTCTGCCCATTTGATCGGATGACTTCATGTCGATTTATCGAAATTAGGTCAAATTTGACACAACAAGTAAATTGTAGGTTTCTTTGAAAGCTTAACGAAAAATCTTTTGGAGGTACCCATCGAGGGGTCACAATTAATATATCATAAAACACCGAGAGTTTTGGCGATATATTCAACTTCTTGCTAAGATTTTGCATCTTGACAATTTAACGAAATTAGGTCAAACTTGAGCTACAAGTAAGCGTGATAGATTGCTCTTTAATTAAATGTATTTTCAGAGGTAGATCGATGCACCTTGTTGTAGTAAACAATGACATTAGTGTGAGTTTCCAACTATCAAGAAAGAACATTCCATTCTACATTTTCCAAGTGAAGACGAGCGAGGCTACTAGTTATTATTTTCCGTAAAGAGAAGTCCAAAGAATATTGGATGTGGATGCCACAAACCAAGTTGACATACATATATAGTCGATCGACAACATGTTGTACTTGTGATTCCCATATTTTATGAGCTTTCAAACTTGCTAGCTAACTCTGCCCATTTTAGTGACTTTAAGTCAATTTATCGAAATTGGTCAAATTTGAAACTACAAGTAAATTGTAGGTTTTGCTTTGTAACTTTTCCAAAAAAGCGTTTAATTTGGACATACCCATCGAGGGGTCACAATTAATATATCTGAAAACAACAAGAGTTTTGATGATAGGTTCAACTTCCTGCTAAGATTTTGCATCTTGACAATTTAACGAAATTAATTAGGTCAAACTTGAGCTACAAGTAAGCACGATAGATAGCTCTTAAATTAAATGTCATTTCAGAGGTAGATGGGTGCATTTTCTAGTAGTAAGAAGTGTTGTGGGTGTGAGTGTCCAACTACCAGGAAAGAAAATTGAATTCTACGTTTTCTGAGTGAAGACGAACGAGGTTAGTTGTTCTTTTCCGTAAAGGAAAGTCCAAAGAATATTGGATGTGGATGCCACAATCCAAGTTGACAGACATATATAATATATATAGTGGATCGACAACATGTTGTACTTGTGATTCCCATGTTTTATAGGTTTTGAAGCGTCATATAGCTAACCTCGCACATTTGAATAACTTTATGTCGATGTCTCGGAATTAGGTCAAATTTGAAACTTCAATTAAATTGTAGGTTTTGCTTTGATAGATTTACGAAAAAGCTTTTGGACGTACCCATCAAGGGTTCAAAATTGATATACCAGAAACCAGCGAGAGTTTCGACAATAGGTTCAACTTCTTGCTAAGACTTTCCGTATTGATAATTTAACGAAATTAGGTCAAACTTGAGCTAGCTTGTTGTTATATATTCCATAGATTGTGAAGGAAATATGCCCTGAGAGGCAACAATAAAGTTGTTATTATATATTCCATATATATGAGAGATGTTTATTTTACATGCTAGAATTGTATTGATCAGGAAACATCAATACATGTGTGTTTAATAAACAAAAAGGGTTCCTAGTTATGCCTCTCTTATAGACTAGCTTGTTGATTAACAAGATGATCAAGGTTTCCTGATCATGGACATTGGATGTTGTTAATAACAAGGTCACACCATTGGTGGAATGATGTGATGAACATTCATCCGAAGTATAGCATTACGATCAAGTCATTATGTTTATATTGCTATAACATCATACGAAGTCATCTTTATCCTTAGACCATGAGATCATGTTAATTGCTAACACCGGAAGAGTATCTTGATAACATCAAACGTCACACCGTAACAGGGTGACTATAAAGATGGGTTTAGTACTACGAAGGTGTTATGTTGAGGCTCATGGATCAAGAGTGTAAATTGTCAATCCCGATGACGGATAAATATACTCTCTGGCCCTCTCAGCGATATCACATTAAGATAGCTTGCAAGCAAGTGATGTGATCACTAGAATGTTATATCACGGGAACGAGAAAAGAGTGCATGTCGGTAACGAGATCAAACTAGGTATGGAGATACCGATGATCGAATCTCGGATATGTAATATATCGAGAGACAAAGGGATTTAGTTACAAGCATTAAAGGTTCTCATGATCACAGAAGTCATCGCTGAATGTGTAGGAGTCAGTACGGATCTCCAGGTCCCGCTGCTGATTATTGATCGGAGAAGGGTCTCGATCATGTCTGCATTATTCGCGAACCGTAGGGTGGCACACTTAAGAGTTACCAAACACCATTTTGGAGCACATATGTTTTAGACGAAAGAATTGCAAAGCGCAGGAATTGTTTCAATAGAAACCGGAAATTATTTTGAGTGAAATTGCAGAAAGTGGTTCTGCATGTGATATTGAAATATTGCAAGGGTCTATATGTGAATGTTTGTTAATTAAAGTAATTAAGAAAATTCTGAATAAATTTAATAAAAGAGTTTTATTAAATGAGAGAGCATTAAATTTGGAGAAATTGAATGCATTTAAAGTGGAGACTTTAAAAGGGAATGTGAAGAGGCATTTTAATGTGGAGGGGCTACCACCACATGAATGGGGGAGGTGAGGGGTCACCCACCCATGCGCCGACCATGGAGAGAGGGGGCCCCCCCTCCTCCTATAAAAGGCCACCCATTCCCTCCTTCAT
Source organism: Avena sativa (assembly GCA_916181665.1). Classification (NCBI taxonomy): domain Eukaryota; kingdom Viridiplantae; phylum Streptophyta; class Magnoliopsida; order Poales; family Poaceae; genus Avena; species Avena sativa. The sequence goes on from OV702289.1 coordinate 329,942,060, forward strand.
CCTCACACCTCCTTGTGAACGATCTCTCTCCCCCTCTAGAATTATTCCCCCATGGTCTCGGATTAGCGAGATACATGTTCCCGGTGGTATTTCGTTTGGAAGGAGTTGCTGCTTCCGCTGGATCGCTGGAGCGAGGAGGTGGAGGTTGTCCGGTGGCTTGAACGTGTGTGCGAGTACGGATGCGCTGCTGAGTTGCGGCGCTCGGACTTCCTCACGATCTTGAGATCGGCAAGTGTACGACTACATCAACCACGAGTTTCTACTCGTTAACAAAACTTGTTGTCTTCGAGGGTAAGTTCTCGTTGGATGTATGTCCACCCGTTTCTTTGTACCTAGTAGATAGATCTTCGCGTGTAGTTCACACCGTAGGAAATTTTTTGTTTTCTATGCTGTGGACCCAACAGTGGTATCAGAGCCTGATCTATGCGTAGGTGCTTTGCACGGGTAGTACACATATGTTTATATGTGGGCGATGATGATCATGTTATTGCATCTTCTATGTATTTTGGATATTGGTGGCATAATGGGATAAAGCGGTCCAGACCAACCTTACATGTCATTGTACATGAGACCAGTTCCACGACTGACATGCAACTTGTTTTGTATAAGTGGCTGGTGGGTGTCTGTCTCTCCTACTATAGTCAATATCTGATTTACAACGAGTTGCTAATAACTTAGTCATCCTCGTTGTGGTTCATGTTCATAGGTGAGAACGGTTCTATCTCCAAAAGCCCTAAGCCACGTAAAACTTGCAATTGATAAATTAGAGGCGTCTAGTTTAGATCGTTGCTGGGCTAGTGTAATTATATGGTATTGTTGTAAGTAGATGTATGATAGATACTCTTACAACACACTCAACGTGTAAGTTCCATAGACCTTGGTCTTACACACAAAGGAATTATAGAGATCATACCATGATGCAAGTGATAGACATCAAATGCATGGACCATATCATCTCACTTTACACATTAGATGTTTGCATCTTATACTGCTAGTTTGGCGCTTTTGGTAGCATTATAAGATGATCCCTCATTTAGATATCAAGATAAAAATGTGTTCTTCCTTAATTATGCACCATTCTGTGGATCGTGTTTCGAGACATCACGTGATGATCGGGTGTACTCGAATCTACGATTTCATAGGAACGGGTGTAAGACAGTTTTACACACGCGAATACTAAGGTTCTTACACTGCGAGCCTATCATGTACAGACATGGCCTCGGAACACGGACCGAAAGGTTAAGCATTATTCATATGGTTGATATGAAGCCCATATAGATGCTCGCCTTTGAAGCTACATCAACTCACGTGATGATCAGACTTGGTGTAGTGGATTTGGTTCATGTAATCACCAAAAAGACACGAGGGATGTCGTTTTTGAGTGGGAGTTCATTAGTAATTTGGATTAGTTGAACTCAATCTATCATAAACTTAGTCTAAATAAACTTTACAAATTCTGTTGTAGATGGCACCACCTGCTTTTAATTTCAATGTGTTCATGGAGAAAGAGAAACTTGCTGCGAATGGTAGCAACTTCACCAACTAGGCTATGAATTTGAGGATTCTCCTCACTGCTGCACAAAAGCAATATGTGCTAGATGCGCCGCTAGGCCCCCCACCAGCTCCTGATGCCCCTGACGAGGAAAAGAATGTCTATGTGACTCGTCAGGAGGACCACAACTTAGTTCATTGTGGCATACTGTATGGGCTAGAGCCAGAACTTCGAAAGCGTTTTGAAAATGGCAATGCCTTTGATACCATGGGAGAATTGAAAATGATTTTCGATACCCATGCTATCGTAGAGAGTTATAATGCTACAGAAAAGTTCTTTAGCTGCATGATGGAGGAAAACAGCTCCGTTAGTGAGCACATACTCAAAATGGCTAGGTACGCTGATAAGCTTGTGTCCTTGGGGATAACGATTCCCATTGACTTAGGCATACATCATGTTCTCCAATATCTGCCACCTAGCTCCAAGAGCTTCGTGATGAACTATAATATGCAAGGCATGAAGAAGTCTCTTCCCGAGCTTCTGTCAATGCTTAAGACTACAGAAGTGGACATTAGGAAAGAACATCAAGTGTTGATGATCAATAAGACCACCGGTTTCAAGAAAGACAAGAAAGGCAAGAACAAGGGAAAGATGGGTGGCAAGTATGTTGCCACACCTGAAAAGAAACCCCGAGCTGGCCCCAAGTCTGACAACGAGTGCTACTATTGTAAGGGGACTGGCCATTGGAAGTGCAATTGCCCCAAGTATTTGGCGGACAAGAAGTCCGGGAAGACAAACAAAGGTATATGTGATATACATGTTATTGATGTGTACTTGACTAGTACTCGCAGTAGCACCTGGGTATTTGATACGGGATCGGTTGCTAATATATGTAACTCGGTTCAGGGGCTACGGAACAAGCGACAACTAGCAAGGGATGAGGTCAGGATGCGGGTCGGCAATGGATCAAAAGTTGATGTGATCGCCGTCGGGACGCTACCTCTCCATTTGCCATCGGGATTAGTTATAAACCTAAATAATTGTTATTTAGTGCCTGCACTGAGCATGAACATTTTATCTGGATCGTGTTTGATGCAAAGTGGTCATTCCTTTAAATATGAAAACAATGGTTGTTCGATTTATAAGAATGATATCTTTTATGGTCATGCACCTATGTTGAGTGGCTTATTTCTGATAGATCTCGATAGTAATATTACACACATTCATAATGTTAATGCTAAAAAGATTAAACTTGATGATGATATGTCTACATATATGTGGCACTGCCGTCTAGGTCATATTGGCGTTAAACGCATGAAGAAACTCCATTCTGATGGACTTTTGGAATCACTTGATTTTGAATCATTTGATACATGTGAGCCATGCCTTATGGGCAAGATGACTAGAACGCCGTTTTCTGGTTCAATGGAACGAGTGACAGATCTATTGGAAATCATACATACTGATGTGTGTGGACCAATGAGTGTGTCGGCGCGAGGTGGATATCGTTATTTTGTTACTTTCACGGATGATTTGAGTAGATACGGGTATATCTATTTGATGAAACACAAGTCTGAAACTTTTGAAAAGTTCAAGGAATTTCAGAATGAAGTGGAAAATCATCGTTTAGAAAGGTCAAATTTCTACGGTCTGACCGTGGAGGAGAGTATCTAAGTTACGAGTTTAGCACACACATGAAAGAGTGTGGAATAGTTTCACAACTCACGCCTGCCGGAACACCACAACGTAATGGTGTGTCAAAACGTCGTAATCGTACCTTATTGGATATGGTTCGATCTATGATGTCTCTAACTGACTTGCCACTGTCATTTTGGGGTTATGCACTAGAAACAACTGCATTCACTTTAAATCGGTCACCATCTAAATCTGTTGAAACGACACCATATGAATTATGGTTTGGAAACAAACTTAAGCTGTCATTTCTTAAAGTTTGGGGATGCGATGTTTATGTGAAGAAACTTCAACCAGATAAACTCGAACCCAAAATAGAAAAATGTGTCTTCATAGGATACTCTAAGGAAACAATTGGGTATACCTTCTATCACAGATCCGAGGGCAAGGTTTTTGTTGCCAAGAATGGATCCTTTCTTGAGATGGAGTTTCTCGCGAAAGGTGTGAGTAGTCGGAAGGTAGAACTCGAAGAGGTTATTGAACCTTCTCTTCATGGAATGGCAAGTGGTGCAACACCGAAAGTTGTTTTGGAGTTGACTTCACCTGATGAAGAGAGAGCTAATGATAATGATCACGAAACTCCGAAAGAGGACACTATCGAACCCCGCACGTCAAGCAGGACACGTGCAGCTCCTGAACTGTACGGCAATCCTGTTGTGAATTTCATGGTTGATGAAATGGATGACCCTGCAACATATGAAGAAGTGATGATGAGCCCGGATTCCAACAAATGGCTAGAAGCCATGAAATCCGAGATGGAATCCATGTACGAGAACCAAGTTTGGAACTTGGTGGACTTACCTCATGATCAAAAGAGCGTTGAGAATAAATGGATTTTCAAAAGAAAAAGTGATGCTGATGGTAATGTGACCATCTATAAGGCTCGACTTGTCACAAAGGGGTTTCGACAAATTCAAGGAGTTGACTACGATGAGACATTCTCTCCCGTAGCGATGCTTAACTCGGTTAGGATTATGTTAGCAATTGCTGCATATTTCGATTATGAAATATGGCAGATGGATGTCAAAATTGTGTTCCTCAATGGTAATATTGAAGAAGAGTTGTATATGATACAACCTAAGGGTTTTGTCGATCCTAAGGATGCTAATAAGGTATGCAAACTTCAGCGATCCATCTATGGACTGAAGCAAGCATCCCGGAGTTGGAATCTTCGCTTTGATGAGGTGATCAAAGAGTTTGGATTTGTCCAAACTTATGGAGAGGCTTGTATTTACAAGAAAGTGAGTGGGAGCAATGTGGCATTTCTGATATTATATGTGGATGACATATTATTGATTGGAAATGATATAGATATTTTAAACAGTGTTAAAAGTTATCTAAACAGCAAATTTTCGATGAAAGACCTTGGTGAAGCGTCATATATATTAGGCATTAAAATCTATAGAGATAGATCAAGGCGCCTAATTGGGCTATCGCAGAGTACATACCTTGATAAGATATTAAAGAAGTTTAATATGGACGAATGTAAGAAGGGGTTCTTACCTATGTTGCAAGGCAAGACATTGAGTAAGACTCAAAGTCTGGCTATGGCGGAAGAAAGAGAGATGATGGATAAGATCCCCTATTCCTCGGCCATAGGCTCTATTATGTATGCCATGCTATGTACAAGACTGGATGTGGCACATGCTATTAGTTTGACTAGTAGGTACCAATCTGATCCAGGTTCGGAACACTGGATAGCGGTAAAGAACATCCTCAAGTACTTGAGAAGAACTAAGGATATGTTTCTTATATACAGAGGTGAAGAAGAGCTAGTCGCTAAGTGTTATGTCGATGCTAGCTTTGACACCGATCCGGATGACTCTAAGTCTCAATCCGGATACGTATTTCTCTTGAACGGAGCAGCAGTTAGTTCTAGGAGTTCCAAACAACCTGTGGTGGCTAGATCAACAACGGAGGCGGAATATGTTGCTACTTCAGAAGCGGCACAGGAGGCGGTTTGGATGAAAGAGTTCATTACGGAACTAGGTGTGGTTCCCAGTGCGTTGGATCAAATGGTGATCTATTGTGACAACAATGGAGCCATAGCCAACGCAAAGGAACCGAGGTCTCACAAGAATTCCAAGCATATTAAGCACCGGTTTCACTCCATCCACGAGCATGTCAAGGATGGAGATATAAAGATTTGTAAAGTACACACGGACCTAAATGTAGCAGATCCGTTGACTAAAGTTATCCCTAGGGCAAAACATGATCAACACCAGAACTCCATGGGTGTTAGATTTATCACTCTGTGAACTAGATTATTGTCTCTAGTGCAAGTGGGAGACTGAAGGAAATATGCCCAGAGAGGCAATAATAAAGTTGTTATTATATATTCCTTATATATGATAGATGTTTAATTTACATGCTAGAATTGTATTGATCAGGAAACATCAATACATGTGTGTTTAATAAACAAAAAGGGTTCCTAGTTATGCCTCTCTTATAGACTAGCTTATTGATTAACAAGATGATCAAGGTTTCCTGATCATGGACATTGGATGTTGTTAATAACAAGGTCACACCATTGGTAGAATGATGTGATGAACATTCATCCGAAGTATAGCATTACGATCAAGTCATTATGTTTATATTGCTATAACATCATACGAAGTAATCTTTATCCTTAGACCATGAGATCATGTTAATTGATAACACCGGAAGAGTATCTTGATAACATCAAATGTCACACCGTAACAGGGCGACTATAAAGATGGGTTCAGTACTACGAAGGTGTTATGTTGATGCTCATGGATCAAGAGTGGAATTTGTCAATCCCGATGACGGATAGATATACTCTGGGCCCTCTCGGTGATATCACATTAAGATAGCTTGTAAGGAAGTGATGTGATCACTAGAATGTTATATCACGGGAACGAGAAAAGAGTGCATGTCGGTAACGAGATCAAACTAGGTATGGAGATACCGATGATCGAATCTCGGACATGTAATATATCGAGAGACAAAGGGATTTAGTTACAAGTGTTAAAGGTTCTCACGATCACAGAAGGCATCGTTGAATGTGTAGGAGTCAGTACGGATCTCCAGGTCCCGTTGCTGATTATTGATCGGAGAAGGGTCTCGATCATGTCTTCATTATTGGCGAACCATAGGGTGGCACACTTAAGAGTTACCGGACACCATTTTGGAGCACATATGTTTCAGACGAAAGAATTGCAAAGCGTAGGAATTGTTTCAATAGAAACCAGAAATTGTTTCGAGTGAAATTGCAGAAAGTGGTTCTACATGTGATATTGAAATATTGCAAGGGGATATATGTGAATGTTTGTTCATTAAAGTAATTAAAAAAATTCTGAATAAATTTAATAAAAGAGTTTTATTAAATGAGAGAGCATTAAATTTGGAGAAATTTAATGCATTTAAAGTGGAGACTTTAAAAGGGAATGTGAAGAGGCATTTTAATGTGGAGGGGTTACCACCACAAGAATGGGGGAGGTGAGGGGTCACCCCCCCATGCGCCGGCCATGGAGAGAGGGGGCACCCCCTCCTCCTATAAAAGGCCACCCATTCCCTCCTTCTTCCTCACACCTCCTTGTGAAGGATCTCTCTCCCCCTCTAGAATTATTCCCCCATGGTCTCGGATTAGCGAGATACATGTTCCCGATGGCATTTCGTCTGGAAGGAGTTGCTGCTTTCGCTGGATCGCTGGAGCGAGGAGGTGGAGGTTGTCCGATGGCTTGAACGTGTGTGCGAGTACGGATGCGCTGCTGAGTTGCGGCGCTCGGACTTCCTCACGATCTTGAGATCGGCAAGTGTACGACTACATCAACCACGAGTTCCTACTCGTTAACAAAACTCGTTGTCTTCGAGGGTAAGTTCTTGTTGGATATATGTCCACCCGTTGCTTTGTACCTAGTTGATAGATCTTGGCGTGTAGTTCACACCGTAGGAAATTTTTTGTTTTCTATGCTGCGGCCCCAACAGATTGGTCTTAAATTAAATTTCTTTTCTTCGGTAGATCATCGGTGCATCTTCTTGTAGTAAACAGTATCGTCGGTGTGAGTTTCCAACTATCAAGAAAGAACATTCAATTCTACATTTTCTGAGTGAAGAAATACCAGCGAGGTTGTTCTTTTTCCTAAACAAAAGTCTGAAGAATATTGGATCTGAATACCACAAGCCAAGTTTACATACATATATATTGGACCAACATGTTGTACCAACGATTCGCATGCTTTATGAGTTTTCAAACTTCCCAGCTAACCCTGCCCATTAGAATGACTTTATGTCAATTTATCAAAATTAGGTAAAATTTGAAACTACAAGTACTAGTAAACTGCACGTGGTTGTTACGTGAGACTCAGATAATAGACAACTGACATATCATCACTATATAAAATTATAATAGGAAAAGCGGAAAAAATATAATAGGTAAAATTTGAACTACTACAAGTAAACTATGTAGGTTGCTTTGAAAGTTTTACGGAAAAGCTCTTAGAGGTACCCATCGGACGGGGCACACAGGGGGGCAATTAATATACTATTAGAAACCAAAAGAGAGTTCTGACGACAGGTTCATCTTCTTGCTAAGATTTGGCGTCTTGACAGTTTAATGAAATTAGGTCAAATTTGAGCTACAATTAAGTGCGATAGATTGCTCTTGAATTTAATGAAATTAGGTCAAACTTGAACTACAAGTAATAAATTGTAGGTTGCTTTGAAAGTTTTATGAAAAAAGCTTTTGGAGGTACCCATCGAGCGGTTAATTAATATATCAGAAACCACGGAGAGTTTTGACGAGTGGTTCGACTTCTAGCTAAGATTTTGCATCATGAAAATTTTGAACACCTTTTGAAATGATCACATGAAATAGGGAGAGAGGGGAAATGATATTTCTATTCTCCATGGGCAACCCACAAGCTTGAGGTGCACCTTAGGCTTAAAGATAACTTTATTTTTTCCACTATGTATAAGGTGAACCTTAGCGGATGCCACATAGTAGGTCATTTTTTTTGAAAGGGTAGTAGGCCATATTAAGGTGTGCTTTTTTACACAATGCGGGAGTAGTATATTTCTTTGCTTAGACATATGGTCACCTCTTTCCACACGTTGTACATGCTGAGAGAATAAAAGATTGGCAGGGGAAGAGGGCAGCAGCGAAGAGAACTTGAAGGCGGTTCCATGTCAGAGCAAAGTTATGATGGGTTTTTGACACGAGGTACTCCTGTGGACTTATAGTGTACTACACTAGTACTAGTAAATTTCAGGACCTATGCACGCAAAACAAATTGTGTGTTTTTTCTCTCCTTTGATGCCTCTCACCATCCATCCTCCCTCTCTCCTACCCTTTCCCCTCGCGCACCGGCCTAGCTGATCTCTCCCTCGTCCACAGCATGGTGCTGCGCACGTGTGCCTTGGTACGGCGGCTCTATATCCCTGGCATTTTCGGCAGCCATGTTGGTGTGGAGTAGGGACGAGGAGTACATAGGAAGGAAACCACTTTGGTCCTTGGCGGCAAAAAAATTAAAACTTTTCCGGTTTTCGAAATTTTCACTTGCTTCCCAAACATCGGGAGGTAAGGTTACTCAAAAGATCGGCCATTCGCAGTAATTCTTATCTTATCTTTAACTTGTCTTATCCCTTAAAATACCATACCATACCACTGTATAGTGTACGGATAACTTCGAACATTGACCGTTGGATTAGGACCGGCAAATCCAAACATTGCTAATCATTGGATCTTCTTTTCCATTCTTAGCATCTACAAAGATTCTACTAATAGTCTTTAGCATGATGAACGCTAGTATCTGCAAACCTCAAAACACACACTTCATTGCCCAGTTTCAGGGTCCTTGTGCTAAATGCATGGACTTGGGTGCAATTTTCATTTTTATGAGGTCCTTGATGTAACTTGTACTTCCACCGACCATGTTAACTCTCAAGCACCTCGATCCTATGAGACCTACCACGGTTAAAAGAAAATGCAACCACCCCAATTATCAAACAAATTGGACCATAGTTTCTTATATGTAATACCCATGTTTTTAGTACTAGGATTTTTCAAGCTTCCTAGCTAACTTCCCACACTTCAGTGACTTCTTGTCGATTAATGAAATTAGGTCAAACTTGAGCTACAAGTAAGGGCAATCGATTGCTCTTGAATTAAATGTATTTTCGGAGGTAGATGGGTGCATCTTCTTATAGTAAACAATGTCGTCAGTGTGAGTTTCCAACTATCAGGAAATAAAATTCTCAGTTTTCTGAGTGATGACAAGATGGTTCTTTTCCGTAAAGAAAGATCGAAGCAGAATATGGATCTCAATGCCATAATCCAAGCTTCTAGACATATTAAGTGGACCAACGTGTTTTACTTACGATTCCCATATGTTTTTTGAGTTTTCAAACTCCCTAGCTAATTAACTCCGCCCACTTGAATGACTACATGTCGATTTATCGAAATTGGATCAAACTTGAACTATAACTAAATTGTAGGTTGCTCTGAAAGTTTTACGAAAAAGCTTTGGGAGGTAACGTACCGACCGGGAGGGGTGTCACAATCAATATATGAGAAACAACCGAGAGTTTTGACAACAGGTTTGACTTCTTGCTAAGATTTTGCATCGCATGACACTATTTAACAAAATTGGGTCAAACTTGAGCTACAAGTAAGCATGATAGATTGCTGTTGAAATATATGACTTTTCAGAGAGGTAGATGGGTGCATTTTCTTGTAGTAAATAGTGCCATCGGTATGGTGTGATTTTCTAACTATATCAGGAAAGAAGATTCAATTATTCTCATTTTTTAGAGTGATGATGAGCATGGTCATTCTTTTTCGTAAAGAAATGTCCGAAGAATAATATTGGATCTAAATGCCAGAAGCCAAGTTTACCGACATATATAGTGGACCAACATGTTGTACCAACAATTCCCATGTTTTATTTATGAGTTTTCAAGCTTCCTATCTAACTCTGCCCATTTGACCGGATGACTTCAGGTCGATTTATCGAAATTAGTTCAAATTTGAAACTACAAGTAAATTGTAGGTTGCTTTGAAAGTTTTACAAAAAAGCTTTTGGAGGTACCCATCGAGCGGTTAATTAATATATCAGAAACCACAGAGAGTTTTGACGAGTGGTTCGACTTCTAGCTAAGATTTTGCATCATGAAAATTTTGAACACCTTTTGAAAATGATCACATGAAATAGGGAGAGAGGGGAAATGGTATTTCTATTCTCTATGGGTAACCCACAAGCTTGAGGTGCACCTTAGGCTTAAAGATAACTTTATTTTCTATGGGTAACAAACATGCAATGACACTAGTGTTGGTTTAGAAAAACAAAACACATGCAACTAGTGGTGGTTTAGAAAAAGAACACACATGCAAATGACTCGGGTCGATCCATGTGGTTTATGGAAAGAACACACATGCAATGAATCTAGTGGTGGTTTATGAAAAGAACACACATGCAATGACTCTAGTTGTGGTTCCATGTGGTTTATGAAAAGAACAAACATGCAATGACTCTAGTTGTGGTTTATGAAAAGTACACACATGCAATGACTCTAGTGGTGGTTTAGGAAAAGAACACACATGCAATGACACTAGTTGTGATTTAGGAAAAGAACATACATGCAATGACACTAGTGGTGGTTTAGGAAAAGAACACATGTGCAAATTACTTTGGTGGATCCATGTGGTTTATGGAAAGAACACACATGCAATGAATCTAGTGGTGGTTTATGAAAAGAACACACATGCGGAGTCGATGCAGACCTTCCTCTCCCTGTTCTAGCGAGTAGCGGAGGTAGTAGATCTCTCCACGGAATCCCAGTAGCACGAAGGCATGGTGGTGGTGGTGGAGTAGAGAATTCTGCAGGGCTTCGCCTAAGCCTGAGCAGAGCGAAGGAGGAGGAGAGAGGCGGCTAGGGCAACTGTGGAGGGGCAAGGGGGGTGGCGCCTCCACCCCTCTATATATAGAGGGAGGAGTGCGGCCTAGGGTTCCCACCCCTAGGCCCACCTCCTAGGGCCGGCGCACAAGGGAGAGGGGGGAGGGAGTTTCTTTCCCCCCCAAGTCTTCCCCTTTCCTTTCTTGGTTTTCAAGTAAAGTCCACGAAACCTTCTGGAACTTTCCGGAACATTCCGAAACCTTCTAGAATCCCCATAAAAACACTCTGGAACATTTCCGAACCTAGAAAATGATCTCCATTATATGAATCTTATTCTCCGGACAATTCTGGATCTCCTCGTGATGTCCCAGATCCAATCCGAGACTCCGAACTGCATTCGGTTTCCAACGCATATTCCATATCTACCTAAATAGCATTGAACCTTAAGTGTGTCACCCTACGGTTCGTGAATATGTGCAGAAATGATGGAGACACCTCTCCGATCAATAACCATCAGCGGGATCTGGAGAACCATAGCGGCTCCCACACACTCAACGATGACTTCGTGATCGATAGAACCATTAACATACGAAACCAATTCCCTTTGTCACGCGATACTCTACTTATCCGAGGTTTGGTCATTGGTATCTCCATACCTAGTTCTACCTCGTTACTGATAAGTACTCTTTACTCTTTCCATGATATGTCATCCCCTGTGACCTAGTCACTTGCTTGCAAGCTAACTAGATGACATTTCACCGAGAGGGCCCATAGCATATCTATACGTCATATGGATGGACAAATCCCAATCTTGGTCCATGCGCTTCAACACATACTTTCAGAATACCCAATGACACCATTATAACCACCCAGTTACGAAGCGGTGTTTGATGTCATCAAAGCACCCATCCGGTGATGGTGATTAACATAACCTCATGGTCGAAGGATTAGGTTACTATGCATTTGAAAGCTTGTAGCAATACGGACTAAATGACTTGATCTTACGCTACACTTACTATGGGTGTGTGTCCATCACATCATTCTCCTAATGATGTGACCTTGTTATTAATGACATCCAATGTCCATGATCAGGAAACCATGATCATCTATTAATCAATAAGCTAGTTCAACAAGAGGCTTACTTGGAACTCTTTTTATGTTTACAAAACACACAAGTATTAGTGTTTCCTAATAATACAATTATAGCATGGGATGTAACCATTCATCATAGACACAAACATATAATAATAACCACATTTATTATTGCCTCTTGGGCATATCTCCAACACAAACATGCAATGACTCTAGTTGTGGTTTATGAAAAGTACACACATGCAATGACTCTAGTGGTGGTTTAGGAAAAGAACACACATGCAATGACACTAGTGGTGGCTTATGAAAAGAACATACATGCAATGACACTAGTGGTGGTTTAGGAAAAGAACACACATGCAAATTACTCTGGTGGATCCATGTGGTTTATGGAAAGAACACACATGCAATGAATCTAGTGGTGGTTTATGAAAAGAACACACATGTGATGACTCTAGTTGTGGTTCCATGTGGTTTATGAAAAGAGCAAACATGCAACGACGCTAGTTGTGGTTTATGAAAAGTACACACATGCAATGACTCCAGTGGTGGTTTAGGAAAAGAAAACACATACAATGACACTAGTGGTGGTTTAGGAAAAGAACACACATGCAATTATAGTTGTGGTGGTTTAGGAATAGAACACACATGCAATGTCTCAAGTTGTGGTTTAGGAAAAGAACAAACATGGAATGACTCTAGTGGTGGTTTATGAAAAGGACACACATGCATTGCACTAGTGGCTCCATGTGGTTTCGTATAGTAACAAACATACAATGACACTAATGGTGGTTTAGGAAAAGAACACACATGCAAAGAGATGCAATGACACTGGTGGATCCATGCGGTTTAGGAAAGCAAGACACATTCAAATACACTGGTGGTGGTTAATGAAAAGAACACACATGCAATGACTCTAGTTGTGGTTCCATGTGGTTTATGAAAAGAACAAACTTGCAATGACTATACTTGTGGTTTATTAAAAGAACACACATGCAATGACTCTGGTGGATCCAAGTAGATTATGAAAATAACACACATCCAATGATACTAGTGGTGGTTTCGGAAAAGAACACACATGCAATGACCCTAGTGGTGGTTTAGGAAAAGAAGACACATGCAAGGTCTCTAGTTGTGGTTTAGGAAAAGAACAAACATGAAATGACTCTAGTGGTGGTTTATGAAAAGGACACACATGCATTAGCACAGGTGGATCCATGTGGTTTATTAAAATAACCCACATGTAATGACACTAGTTGTAGTTTAGTAAGAGAACACACTTGCAAAGACATGCAATGACACTGGTGGATCCATGTGGTTTAGGAAAGGAACACACATGCAATGACACTTGTGGTGGTTAATAAAAAGAACACACATGCAAATGACTCTGGTGGATCCATGTGGTTTTTCGAAAGAACACACATCCAATGACACTGGTGGTTGTTTATGAAAGGAACACATATGCAATGAATCTAGTTGTGGTTCCATGTGGTTTATGAAAAGAACAAACATGTGATGACTATAGTTGTGGTTTATGAAAAGAACACACATGCAATGACTCTGGTGGATCCAAGTGGTTTATGAAAATAACACACATGCAATGACACTAGTGGTGGTTTAGTAAAATTACACACATGCAATAACACTAGTGGTGGTTTAGGAAAAGAACACACATGCAATGTCTCTAGTTGTGGTTTAGGAAAAGAACAAACATGCAATGACTCCATTGGTGGTTTATGAAAAGGAAACACATGCATTAACACTGGTTGATCCATGTGGTTTTGTAAAATAACACACATGCAATGACTCTAGTGCTGGTTTAGGAAAAGAACACGCATGCAAAGACATGCAATGACACTGGTGGATTCATGAGGTTTAGGAAAGGAACACACATGCAACGACACTGGTGGTGGTTAATGAAAAGAACACACATGCAAGTGACTCTGGTGGATCCATGTGGTTTATGGAAAGAACGCACATGCAATGACACTGGTGGTGGTTTATGAAAGGAACACACATGCAATGACTCTATTTTTGGTTCCATCTGGTTTATGAAAATAACAAACATGCAATGACTATAGTTGTGGTTTCTGAAAAGAACAAACATGCAATGACTCTGGTGGATCCAAGTGGTTTATGAAAATAACACACATGCAATGACACTAGTGGTGGTTTCGGAAAACAACACACATGCAACTAGTGGTGGTTTAGAAAAAGAACACACATGCAAATTACTCTGGTGTATCCATGTGGTTTATGGAAAGAACACACGTGCAATGAATCTAGTGGTGGTTTATGAAAAGAACACACATGCGATGACTCTAGTTGTGGTTCCATGTGGTTTATGAAAAGAGCAAACATGCAATGACGCTAGTTGTGGTTTATGAAAAGTCCACACATGCAATGACTCAAGTGGTTCTTTAGGAAAAGAAAACACATAAAATGACACTAGTGGTGGTTTAGGAAAAGAACACACATGCAATAACAATAGTGGTGGTTTAGGAATAGAACAAACATGCAATGTCTCAAGTTGTGGTTTAGGAAAAGAACAAACATGGAATGACTCGAGTGGTGGTTTATGAAAAGGACACACATGCATTGACATAGGTGGATCCATTAGGTTTAGTAAAATAGCACACATGCAATGACACTAGTGGTGGTTTAGGAAAAGAACACACATGCAAAGAGATGCATTGACACTGGTGTATCCATGTGGTTTAGGAAAGGAACACACATGCAATGACACTGGTGGTGGTTAAGGAAAAGAACACACATGCAAATGACTCTGGTGGATCCATGTGGTTTACGGAAAGAACACACATGCAATGACACTAGTGGTGGTTTATGAAAGGAACACACATGCAATGGCTCTAGTTGTGGTTCCATGTGGTTTATGAAAAGAACAAACATGCAATGACTATAGTTGTGGTTTCTGAAAACATCAAACATGTAATGACTCTGGTGGATCCAAGTGGTTTATGAAAAGAACACACATACAATGACACTAGTGGTGGTTTAGGAAAACAACACACATGTAACTAGTGGTGGTTTAGAAAAAGAACACACATGCAAATGACTCTGGGCGATCCATGTGTTTTATGGAAAGAACACACATGCAATGAATCTAGTGGTGGTTTACGAAAATAAGACACATGCAATGACTCTAGTTGTGGTTTATGAAAAGTACACACATGCAATGACTCTAGTGGTGGTTTAGGAAAACAACACACATACAATGACACTAGTGGTGGTTTAGGAAAAGAACATACCTGCAATGACACTAGTGGTGGTTTAGGAAAAGAACACACATGCAAATGACTCTGGTGGATCCATGTGGTTTACAGAAAGAACACACATGCAATGACACTAGTGGTGGTTTATGAAAGGAACACACATGCAATGGCTCTAGTTGTGGTTCCATGTGGTTTATGAAAAGAACAAACATGCAATGACTATAGTTGTGGTTTCTGAAAACATCAAACATGTAATGACTCTGGTGGATCCAAGTGGTTTATGAAAAGAACACACATACAATGACACTAGTGGTGGTTTAGGAAAACAACACACATGTAACTAGTGGTGGTTTAGAAAAAGATCACAAATGCAAATGACTCTGGGCGATCCATGTGTTTTATGGAAAGAACACACATGCAATGAATCTAGTGGTGGTTTACGAAAATAAGACACATGCAATGACTCTAGTTGTGGTTTATGAAAAGTACACACATGCAATGACTCTAGTGGTGGTTTAGGAAAACAACACACATACAATGACACTAGTGGTGGTTTAGGAAAAGAACATACCTGCAATGACACTAGTGGTGGTTTAGGAAAAGAACACACATGCAAATTACTCTGGTGGATCCATGTGGTTTATGGAAAGAACACACATGCAATGAATCTAGTGGTGGTTTATGAAAAGAACACACATGCGATGACTCTAGTTGTGGTTCCATGTGGTTTATGAAAAGAGCAAACATGCAATGACTCTAGTTGTGGTTTATGAAAAGTACACACAAGCAATGACTCTAGTGGTGGTTTAGGAAAAGAAAACACATAAAATGACACTAGTGGTGGTTTAGGAAAAGAACACACATGCAATAACAGTAGTGGTGGTTTAGGAATAGAACACACATGCAATGTCTCAAGTTGTGGTTTAGGAAAAGAACAAACATGCAATGACTCTAGTGGTGGTTTATGAAAAGGACACACATGCATTGACACTGGTGGATCCATTAGGTTTAGTAAAATAACACACATACAATGACACTAGTGGTGGTTTAGGAAAAGAACACACATACAAAGACATGCAATGACACTAGTGGATCCATGCGGTTTAGGAAAGGAACACACATGCAATGAAACTGGTGGTGGTTAATGAAAAGAACACACATGCAAATGACTCTGGTGGACGTATGTGGTTTATGGAAAGAACACACATGCAATGACACTAGTGGTGGTTTATTAAAGGAACACACATGCAATGACTCAAGTTGTGGTTCCATGTGGTTTATGAAAAGAACACACATGCAATGACTATACTTGTGGTTTTTGAAAAGAACAAACATGCAATGATTCGGGTGGATCCAAGTGGTTTATGAAAAGAACACACATGCAATGACACAAGTGGTGGTTTAGGAAAATAACACACATGCAACTAGTGGTGGTTTATGAAAAGAACACACATGCGATCACTCTAGTTGTGGTTCCATGTGGTTTATGAAAAGAGCAAACATGCAATGACTCTAGTTGTGGTTTATGAAAAGTACACACATGAATGACTCCAGTGGTGGTTTAGGAAAAGAAAAGACATACAATGACACTAGTGGTGGTTTAGGAAAAGAACACACATGCAATTATAGTTGTGGTTGTTTAGGAATAGAACACACATGCAATGTCTCAAGTTGTGGTTTAGGAAAAGAACAAACATGCAATGACTCTAGTGGTGGTTTATGAAAAGGACACACATGCATTGCACTAGTGGCTCCATGTGGTTTCGTATAGTAACAAACATGCAATGACACTAATGGTGGTTTAGGAAAAGAACACACATGCAAAGAGATGCAATGACACTGGTGGATCCATGCGGTTTAGGAAAGCAAGACACATTCAAATACACTAGTGGTGGTTAATGAAAAGAACACACATGCAATGACTCTAGTTGTGGTTCCATGTGGTTTATGAAAAGAACAAACTTGCAATGACTGTACTTGTGGTTTATGAAAAGAACACACATGCAATGACTCTGGTGGATCCAAGTAGATTATGAAAATAACACACATCCAATGATACTAGTGGTGGTTTCGGAAAAGAACACACATGCAATGACCCTAGTGGTGGTTTAGGAAAAGAAGACACATGCAATGTCTCTAGTTGTGGTTTAGGAAAAGAACAAACATGAAATGACTCTAGTGGTGGTTTATGAAAAGGACACACATGCATTAACACAGGTGGATCCACGTGGTTTATTAAAATAACCCACATGCAATGACACTAGTTGTAGTTTAGTAAGAGAACACACTTGCAAAGACATGCAATGACACTGGTGGATCCATGTGGTTTAGGAAAGGAACACACATGCAATGACACTTGTGGTGGTTAATAAAAAGAACACACATGCAAATGACTCTGGTGGATCCATGTGGTTTTTCGAAAGAACACACATCCAATGACACTGGTGGTTGTTTATGAAAGGAACACATATGCAATGAATCTAGTTGTGGTTCCATGTGGTTTATGAAAAGAACAAACATGCGATGACTATAGTTGTGGTTTATGAAAAGAACACACATGCAATGACTCTAGTGGATCCAAGTGGTTTATGAAAATAACACACATGCAATGACACTAGTGGTGGTTTAGTAAAATTACACACATGCAATAACACTAGTGGTGGTTTAGGAAAAGAACACACATGCAATGTCTCTAGTTGTGGTTTAGGAAAAGAACAAACATGCAATGACTCCATTGGTGGTTTATGAAAAGGAAACACATGCATTAACACTGGTGGATCCATGTGGTTTTGTAAAATAACACACATGCAATGACTCTAGTGCTGGTTTAGGAAAAGAACACGCATGCAAAGACATGCAATGACACTGGTGGATTCATGAGGTTTAGGAAAGGAACACACATGCAATGACACTGGTGGTGGTTAATGAAAAGAACACACATGCAAGTGACTCTGGTGGATCCATGTGGTTTATGGAAAGAACGCACATGCAATGACACTGGTGGTGGTTTATGAAAGGAACACACATGCAATGACTCTATTTGTGGTTCCATCTGGTTTATGAAAATAACAAACATGCAATGACTATATTTGTGGTTTCTGAAAAGAACAAACATGCAATGACTCTGGTGGATCCAAGTGGTTTATGAAAATAACACACATGCAATGACACTAGTGGTGGTTTCGGAAAACAACACACATGCAACTAGTGGTGGTTTAGAAAAAGAACACACATGCAAATTACTCTGGTGTATCCATGTGGTTTATGGAAAGAACACACATGCAATGAATCTAGTGGTGGTTTATGAAAAGAACACACATGCGATGACTCTAGTTGTGGTTCCATGTGGTTTATGAAAAGAGCAAACATGCAATGACGCTAGTTGTGGTTTATGAAAAGTCCACACATGCAATGACTCAAGTGGTGCTTTAGGAAAAGAAAACACATAAAATGACACTAGTGGTGGTTTAGGAAAAGAACACACATGCAATAACAGTAGTGGTGGTTTAGGAATATAACGATCATGCAATGTCTCAAGTTGTGGTTTAGGAAAAGAACAAACATGGAATGACTCTAGTGGTGGTTTATGAAAAGGACACACATGCATTAACACAGGTGGATCCATGTGGTTTATTAAAATAACCCACATGCAATGACACTAGTTGTAGTTTAGTAAGAGAACACACTTGCAAAGACATGCAATGAAAGTGGTGGATCCATGTGGTTTAGGAAAGGAACACACATGCAATGACATTTGTGGTGGTTAATAAAAAGAACACACATGCAAATGACTCTGGTGGATCCATGTGGTTTTTCGAAAGAACACACATCCAATGACACTGGTGGTTGTTTATGAAAGGAACACATATGCAATGAATCTAGTTGTGGTTCCATGTGGTTTATGAAAAGAACAAACATGCGATGACTATAGTTGTGGTTTATGAAAAGAACAGACATGCAATAACTCTGGTGGATCCAAGTGGTTTATGAAAAGAACACACATGCAATGACACTAGTGGTGGTTTAGTAAAATTACACACATGCAATAAAACTAGTGGTGGTTTAGGAAAAGAACACACATGCAATGTCTCTAGTTGTGGTTTAGGAAAAGAACAAACATGCAATGACTCCATTGGTGGTTTATGAAAAGGAAACACATGCATTAACACTGGTTGATCCATGTGGTTTTGTAAAATAACAAACATGCAATGACTCTAGTGCTGGTTTAGGAAAAGAACACGCATGCAAAGACATGCAATGACACTGGTGGATTCATGAGGTTTAGGAAAGGAACACACATGCAATGACACTGGTGGTGGTTAATGAAAAGAACACACATGCAAGTGACTCTGGTGGATCCATGTGGTTTATGGAAAGAACGCACATGCAATGACACTGGTGGTGGTTTATGAAAGGAACACACATGCAATGACTCTATTTGTGGTTCCATCTGGTTTATGAAAATAACAAACATGCAATGACTATAGTTGTGGTTTCTGAAAAGAACAAACATGCAATGACTCTGGTGGATCCAAGTGGTTTATGAAAATAACACACATGCAACGACACTAGTGGTGGTTTCGGAAAACAACACACATGCAACTAGTGGTGGTTTAGAAAAAGAACACACATGCAAATTACTCTGGTGTATCCATGTGGTTTATGGAAAGAACACACGTGCAATGAATCTAGTGGTGGTTTATGAAAAGAACACACATGCGATGACTCTAGTTGTGGTTCCATGTGGTTTATGAAAAGAGCAAACATGCAATGACGCTAGTTGTGGTTTATGAAAAGTCCACACATGCAATGACTCAAGTGGTGCTTTAGGAAAAGAAAACACATAAAATGACACTAGTGGTGGTTTAGGAAAAGAACACACATGCAATAACAGTAGTGGTGGTTTAGGAATAGAACATACATGCAATGTCTCAAGTTGTGGTTTAGGAAAAGAACAAACATGGAATGACTATAGTGGTGGTTTATGAAAAGGACACACATGCATTAACACAGGTGGATCCATGTGGTTTATTAAAATAACCCACATGCAATGACACTAGTTGTAGTTTAGTAAGAGAACACACTTGCAAAGACATGCAATGACACTGGTGGATCCATGTGGTTTAGGAAAGGAACACACATGCAATGACACTTGTGGTGGTTAATAAAAAGAACACACATGCAAATGACTCTAGTGGATCCATGTGGTTTTTCGAAAGAACACACATCCAATGACACTGGTGGTTGTTTATGAAAGGAACACATATGCAATGAATCTAGTTGTGGTTCCCTGTGGTTTATGAAAAGAACAAACATGCGATGACTATAGTTGTGGTTTATGAAAAGAACACACATGCAATGACTCTGGTGGATCCAAGTGGTTTATGAAAAGAACACACATGCAATGACACTAGTGGTGGTTTAGTAAAATTACACACATGCAATAAAACTAGTGGTGGTTTAGGAAAAGAACACACATGCAATGTCTCTAGTTGTGGTTTAGGAAAAGAACAAACATGCAATGACCCCATTGGTGGTTTATGAAAAGGAAACACATGCATTAACACTGGTTGATCCATGTGGTTTTGTAAAATAACACACATGCAATGACTCTACTGCTGGTTTAGGAAAAGAACACGCATGCAAAGACATGCAATGACACTGGTGGATTCATGAGGTTTAGGAAAGGAACACACATGCAGTGACACTGGTGGTGGTTAATGAAAAGAACACACATGCAAGTGACTCTGGTGGATCCATGTGGTTTATGGAAAGAACGCACATGCAATGACACTGGTGGTGGTTTATGAAAGGAACACACATGCAATGACTCTATTTGTGGTTCCATCTGGTTTATGAAAATAACAAACATGCAATGACTATAGTTGTGCTTTCTGAAAAGAACAAACATGCAATGACTCTGGTGGATCCAAGTGGTTTATGAAAATAACACACATGCAATGACACTAGTGGTGGTTTCGGAAAACAACACACATGCAACTAGTGGTGGTTTAGAAAAAGAACACACATGGAAATTACTCTGGTGTATCCATGTGGTTTATGGAAAGAACACACATGCAATGAATCTAGTGGTTCTTTATGAAAAGAACACACATGCGATGACTCTAGTTGTGGTTCCATGTGGTTTATGAAAAGAACAAACATGCAATGACTATAGTTGTGGTTTATGAAAATTCCTCACATGCAATGACTCAAGTGGTGCTTTAGGAAAAGAAAACAAATAAAATGACACTAGTGGTGGTTTAGGAAAAGAACACACATGCAATAACAGTAGTGGTGGTTTAGGAATAGAACAAACATGCAATGTCTCAAGTTGTGGTTTAGGAAAAGAACAAACATGTAATGACTCTAGTGGTGGTTTATGAAAAGGACACAGATGCATTGACATAGGTGGATCCATTAGGTTTAGTAAAATATCACACATGCAATGACACTAGTGGTGGTTTAGGAAAAGAACACACATGCAAAGACATGCATTGACACTGGTGTATCCATGTGGTTTAGGAAAGGAACACACATGCAATGACACTGGTGGTGGTTAAGGAAAAGAACACACATGCAAATGACTCTGGTGGATCCATGTGGTTTACGGAAAGAACACACATGCAATGACACTAGTGGTGGTTTATGAAAGGAACACACATGCAATGACTCTAGTTGTGGTTCCATGTGGTTTATGAATAGAACAAACATGCAATGACTATAGTTGTGGTTTCTGAAAACATCAAACATGTAATGACTCTGGTGGATCCAAGTGGTTTATGAAAAAAACACACATACAATGACACTAGTGGTGGTTTAGGAAAACTACACACATGTAACTAGTGGTGGTTTAGAAAAAGAACACACATGCAAATGACTCTGGTCGATCCATGTGGTTTATGGAAAGAACACACATGCAATGAATCTAGTGGTGGATTACGAAAATAAGACACATGCAATGACTCTAGTTGTGCTTCCATCTGGTTTATGAAAAGAACAAACATGCAATGACTCTAGTTGTAGTTTATGAAAAGTACACACATGCAATGACTCTAGTGGTGGTTTAGGAAAACAACACACATGCAATGACACTAGTGGTAGTTTAGGAAACGAACATACATGCAACAACACTAGTGGTGGTTTAGGAAAAGAACACACATGCAAATTACTCTGGTGGATCCATGTGGTTTATGGAAAGAACACACATGCAATGAATCTAGTGGTGGTTTATGAAAAGAACACACATGTGATGACTCTAGTTGTGGCTCCATGTGGTTAATGAAAAGAGCAAACATGCAATGACTCTAGTTGTGGTTTATGAAAAGTACACACATGTAATGACGCTAGTGGTGGTTTAGGAAAAGAAAACACATAGAATGACACTAGTAGTGGTTTAGAAAAAGAACACACATGCAATAAGAGTAGTGGTAGTTTAGGAATAGTACACACATGCAATATCTCAAGTTGTGGTTTAGGAAAAGAACAAACATCCAATGACTCTAGTGGTGGTTTATGAAAAGGACACACATGCATTGACACTGGTGGATCCATTAGGTTTAGTAAAATAGCACACATGAAATGACACTAGTGGTGGTTTAGGAAAAGAACACACATGAAAATACATGCAATGACACTGGTAGATCCATGTGGTTTAGGAAAGGAACACACATGCAATGACACTGGTGCTGGTTAATGAAAAGAACACACATGCAAATGACTCTGGTGGATCCATGTGGTTTATGGAAAGAACACACATGCAATGACACAAGTGGTGGTTTATTAAAGGAACACACATGCAATGACTCTAGATGTGGTTCCATGTGGTTTATGAAAAGAACAAACATGCAATGACTATAGTTGTGGTTTCTGAAAACAACAAACATGCAATGACTCTGGTGGATCCAAGTGGTTTGTGAAAGGAACACACATGCAATGACACTAGTGGTGGTTTAGGAAAACAACACACATGCATCTAGTGGTGGTTTAGAAAAAGAACACACATGCAAATGACTCTGGTCGATCCATGTGGTTTATGGAAAGAACACACATGCAATGAATCTAGTGGTGGTTTATGAAAAGAACACACATGCAATGACTCTAGTTGTGGTTCCATGTGGTTTATAAAAAGAACAAACATGCAATGACTCTAGTTGTGGTTTATGAAAAGTACACACATGCAATGACTCTAGTGGTGGTTTAGGAAAAGAACACACATACAATGACACTAGTGGTGGTTTAGGAAAAGAACATACCTGCAATGACACTAGTGGTGGTTTAGGAAAAGAACACACATGCAAATTACTCTGGTGGATCCATGTGGTTTATGGAAAGAACACACATGCAATGAATCTAGTGGTGGTTTATGAAAAGAACACACATGCGATGACTCTAGTTGTGGTTCCATGTGGTTTATGAAAAGAGCAAACATGCAATGACTCTAGTTGTGGTTTATGAAAAGTACACACATGCAATGACTCCAGTGGTGGTTTAGGAAAAGAAAACACATACAATGACACTAGTGGTGGTTTAGGAAAAGAACACACATGCAATTACAGTTGTGGTGGTTTAGGAATAGAACACACATGCAATGTCTCAAGTTGTGGTTTAGGAAAAGAACAAACATGCAATGACTCTAGTGGTGGTTTATGAAAAGGACACACATGCATTGCACTAGTGGCTCCATGTGGTTTCGTATAGTAACAAACATGCAATGACACTAATGGTGGTTTAGGAAAAGAACACACATGCAAAGAGATGCAATGACACTGGTGGATCCATGCGGTTTAGGAAAGCAAGACACATTCAAATACACTAGTGGTGGTTAATGAAAAGAACACACATGCAATGACTCTAGTTGTGGTTCCATGTGGTTTATGAAAAGAACAAACTTTTAATGACTATACTTGTGATTTATGAAAAGAACACACATGCAATGACTCTGGTGGATCCAAGTAGTTTATGAAAATAACACACATCCAATGATACTACTGGTGGTTTCGGAAAAGAACACACATGCAATGACCCTAGTGGTGGTTTAGGAAAAGAAGACACATGCAATGTCTCTAGTTGTGGTTTAGGAAAAGAACAAACATGAAATGACTCTAGTGGTGGTTTATGAAAAGGACACACATGCATTAACATAGGTGGATCCATGTGGTTTATTAAAATAACCCACATGCAATGACACTAGTGTTAGTTTAGTAAGAGAACACACTTGCAAAGACATGCAATGACACTGGTGGATCCATGTGGTTTAGGAAAGGAACACACATGCAATGACACTGGTGGTGGTTAATAAAAAGAACACACATGCAAATGACTCTGGTGGATCCATGTGGTTTTTCGAAAGAACATACATCCAATGACACTGGTGGTTGTTTATGAAAGGAACACATATGCAATGAATCTAGTTGTGGTTCCATGTGGTTTATGAAAAGAACAAACATGCGATGACTATAGTTGTGGTTTATGAAAAGAACAGACATGCAATGAATCTGGTGGATCCAAGTGGTTTATGAAAAGAACACACATGCAATGACACTAGTGGTGGTTTAGTAAAATTACACACATGCAATAACACTAGTGCTGGTTTAGGAAAAGAACACACATGCAATGACTCCATTGGTGGTTTATGAAAAGGAAACACATGCATTAACACTGGTTGATCCATGTGGTTTTGTAAAATAACACACATGCAATGACTCTAGTGCTGGTTTAGGAAAAGAACACGCATGCAAAGACATGCAATGACACTGGTGGATTCATGAGGTTTAGGAAAGGAACACACATGCAATGATTGGTGGTGGTTAATGAAAAGAACACACATGCAAGTGACTCTGGTGGATCCATGTGGTTTATGGAAAGAACACACATGCAATGACACTGGTGGTGATTTATGAAAGGAACACACATGCAATGACTCTATTTGTGGTTCCATCTGGTTTATGAAAATAACAAACATGCAATGACTATAGTTGTGCTTTCTGAAAAAGAACAAACATGCAATGACTCTGGTGGATCCAAGTGGTTTATGAAAATAACACACATGCAATGACACTAGTGGTGGTTTCGGAAAACAACACACATGCAACTAGTGGTGGTTTAGAAAAAGAACACACATGCAAATTACTCTGGTGTATCCATGTGGTTTATGGAAAGAACACACATGCAATGAATCTAGTGGTGGTTTATGAAAAGAACACACATGCGATGACTCTAGTTGTGGTTCCATGTGGTTTATGAAAAGAGCAAACATGTAATGACGCTAGTTGTGGTTTATGAAAAGTCCTCACATGCAATGACTCAAGTGGTGCTTTAGGAAAAGAAAACACATAAAATGACACTAGTGGTGGTTTAGGAAAAGAACACACATGCAATAACAGTAGTGGTGGTTTAGGAATAGAACAAACATGCAATGTCTCAAGTTGTGGTTTAGGAAAATAACAAACATGGAATGACTCTAGTGGTGGTTTATGAAAAGGACACACATGCATTGACATAGGTGGATCCATTAGGTTTAGTAAAATAGCACACATGCAATGACACTAGTGGTGGTTTAGGAAAAGAACACACATGCAAAGACATGCATTGACACTGGTGTATCCATGTGGTTTAGGAAAGGAACACACATGCAATGACACTGGTGGTGGTTAAGGAAAAGAACACACATGCAAATGACTCTGGTGGATCCATGTGGTTTACGGAAAGAACACACATGCAATGACACTAGTGGTGGTTTATGAAAGGAACACACATGCAATGACTCTAGTTGTGGTTCCATGTGGTTTATGAATAGAACAAACATGCAATGACTATAGTTGTGGTTTCTGAAAACATCAAACATGTAATGACTCTGGTGGATCCAAGTGGTTTATGAAGAGAACACACATACAATGACACTAGTGGTGGTTTAGGAAAACTACACACATGTAACTAGTGGTGGTTTAGAAAAAGAACACACATGCAAATGACTCTGGTCGATCCATGTGGTTTATGGAAAGAACACACATGCAATGAATCTAGTGGTGGATTACGAAAATAAGACACATGCAATGACTCTAGTTGTGCTTCCATCTGGTTTATGAAAAGAACAAACATGCAATGACTCTAGTTGTGGTTTATGAAAAGTACACACATGCAATGACTCTAGTGGTGGTTTAGGAAAACAACACACATGCAATGACACTAGTGGTGGTTTAGGAAAAGAACATACATGCAACGACACTAGTGGTGGTTTAGGAAAAGAACACACATGCAAATTACTCTGGTGGATCCATGTGGTTTATGGAAAGAACACACATGCAATGAATCTAGTGGTGGTTTATGAAAAGAACACACATGTGATGACTCTAGTTGTGGCTCCATGTCGTTAATGAAAAGACTAAACATGCAATGACTCTAGTTGTGGTTTATGAAAAGTACACACATGTAATGACGCTAGTGGTGGTTTAGGAAAAGAAAACACATACAATGACACTAGTAGTGGTTTAGAAAACGAACACACATGCAATAAGAGTAGTGGTAGTTTAGGAATAGTACACACATGCAATATCTCAAGTTGTGGTTTAGGAAAATAACAAACATCCAATGACTCTAGTGGTGGTTTATGAAAAGGACACACATGCATTGACACTGGTGGATCCATTAGGTTTAGTAAAATAGCACACATGAAATGACACTAGTGGTGGTTTAGGAAAAGAACACACATGAAAATACATGCAATGACACTGGTAGATCCATGTGGTTTAGGAAAGGAACACACATGCAATGACACTGGTGGTGGTTAATGAAAAGAACACACATGCAAATGACTCTGGTGGATCCATGTGGTTTATGGATTGAACACACATGCAATGACACAAGTGGTGGTTTATGAAAGGAACACACATGCAATGACTCTAGATGTGGTTCCATGTGGTTTATGAAAAGAACAAACATGCAATGACTATAGTTGTGGTTTCTGAAAACAACAAACATGCAATGACTCTGGTGGATCCAAGTGGTTTGTGAAAAGAACACACATGCAATGACACTAGTGGTGGTTTAGGAAAACAACACACATGCATCTAGTGGTGGTTTAGAAAAAGAACACACATGCAAATGACTCTGGTCGATCCATGTGGTTTATGGAAAGAACACACATGCAATGAATCTAGTGGTGGTTTATGAAAAGAACACACATGCAATGACTCTAGTTGTGGTTCCATGTGGTTTATAAAAAGAACAAACATGCAATGACTCTAGTTGTGGTTTATGAAAAGTACACACATGCAATGACTCTAGTGGTGGTTTAGGAAAAGAACACACATACAATGACACTAGTGGTGGTTTAGGAAAAGAACATACCTGCAATGACACTAGTGGTGGTTTAGGAAAAGAACACACATGCAAATTACTCTGGTGGATCCATGTGGTTTATGGAAAGAACACACATGCAATGAATCTAGTGGTGGTTTATGAAAAGAACACACATGCGATGACTCTAGTTGTGGTTCCATGTGGTTTATGAAAAGAGCAAACATGCAATGACTCTAGTTGTGGTTTATGAAAAGTACACACATGCAATGACTCCAGTGGTGGTTTAGGAAAAGAAAACACATACAATGACACTAGTAGTGGTTTAGAAAACGAACACACATGCAATTACAGTTGTGGTGGTTTAGGAATAGAACACACATGCAATGTCTCAAGTTGTGGTTTAGGAAAAGAACAAACATGCAATGACTCTAGTGGTGGTTTATGAAAAGGACACACATGCATTGCACTAGTGGCTCCATGTGGTTTCGTATAGTAACAAACATGCAATGACACTAATGGTGGTTTAGGAAAAGAACACACATGCAAAGAGATGCAATGACACTGGTGGATCCATGCGGTTTAGGAAAGCAAGACACATTCAAATACACTAGTGGTGGTTAATGAAAAGAACACACATGCAATGACTCTAGTTGTGGTTCCATGTGGTTTATGAAAAGAACAAACTTTTAATGACTATACTTGTGATTTATGAAAAGAACACACATGCAATGACTCTGGGGATCCAAGTAGTTTATGAAAATAACACACATCCAATGATACTACTGGTGGTTTCGGAAAAGAACACACATGCAATGACCCTAGTGGTGGTTTAGGAAAAGAAGACACATGCAATGTCTCTAGTTGTGGTTTAGGAAAAGAACAAACATGAAATGACTCTAGTGGTGGTTTATGAAAAGGACACACATGCATTAACATAGGTGGATCCATGTGGTTTATTAAAATAACCCACATGCAATGACACTAGTGTTAGTTTAGTAAGAGAACACACTTGCAAAGACATGCAATGACACTGGTGGATCCATGTGGTTTAGGAAAGGAACACGCATGCAATGACACTGGTGGTGGTTAATAAAAAGAACACACATGCAAATGACTCTGGTGGATCCATGTGGATTTTCGAAAGAACATACATCCAATGACACTGGTGGTTGTTTATGAAAGGAACACATATGCAATGAATCTAGTTGTGGTTCCATGTGGTTTATGAAAAGAACAAACATGCGATGACTATAGTTGTGGTTTATGAAAAGAACAGACATGCAATGACTCTAGTGGATCCAAGTGGTTTATGAAAAGAACACACATGCAATGACACTAGTGGTGGTTTAGTAAAATTACACACATGCAATAACACTAGTGCTGGTTTAGGAAAAGAACACACATGCAATGACTCCATTGGTGGTTTATGAAAAGGAAACACATGCATTAACACTGGTTGATCCGTGTGGTTTTGTAAAATAACACACATGCAATGACTCTAGTGCTGGTTTAGGAAAAGAACACGCATGCAAAGACATGCAATGACACTGGTGGATTCATGAGGTTTAGGAAAGGAACACACATGCAATGATTGGTGGTGGTTAATGAAAAGAACACACATGCAAGTGACTCTGGTGGATCCATGTGGTTTATGGAAAGAACACACATGCAATGACACTGGTGGTGATTTATGAAAAGAACACACATGTGATGACTCTATTTGTGGTTCCATCTGGTTTATGAAAATAACAAACATGCAATGACTATAGTTGTGCTTTCTGAAAAGAACAAACATGCAATGACTCTGGTGGATCCAAGTGGTTTATGAAAATAACACACATGCAATGACACTAGTGGTGGTTTCGGAAAACAACACACATGCAACTAGTGGTGGTTTAGAAAAAGAACACACATGCAAATTACTCTGGTGGATCCATGCGGTTTATGGAAAGAACACACATGCAATGAATCTAGTGGTGGTTTATGAAAAGAACACACATGCGATGACTCTAGTTGTGGTTCCATGTGGTTTATGAAAAGAGCAAACATGCAATGACTCTAGTTGTGGTTTATGAAAAGTCCACACATGCAATGACTCAAGTGTTGCTTTAGGAAAAGAAAACACATAAAATGACACTAGTGGTGGTTTAGGAAAAGAACACACATGCAATAACAGTAGTGGTGGTTTAGGAATAAAACAAACATGCAATGTCTCAAGTTGTGGTTTAGGAAAAGAACAAACATGGAATGACTCTAGTGGTGGTTTATGAAAAGGACACACATGCATTAACACAGGTGGATCCATTAGGTTTAGTAAAATAGCACACATGCAATGACACTAGTGGTGGTTTAGGAAAAGAACGCACATGCAAAGACATGCATTGACACTGGTGGATCCATGTGGTTTAGGAAAGGAACACACATGCAATGACACTGGTGGTGGTTAAGGAAAAGAACACACATGCAAATGACTCTGGTGGATCCATGTGGTTTATGGAAAGAACACACATGCAATGACACTAGTGGTGGTTTATGAAAGGAACACACATGCAATGACTCTAGTTGTGGTTCCATGTGGTTTATGAAAAGAACAAACATGCAATGACTATAGTTGTGGTTTTTGAAAACATCAAACATGCAATGACTCTGGTAGATCCAAGTGGTTTATGAAAAGAACACACATACAATGACACTAGTGGTGGTTTAGGAAAACAACACACATGTAACTAGTGGTGGTTTAGAAAAAGAACACACATGCAAATGACTCTGGTCGATCCATGTGGTTTATGGAAAGAACACACATGCAATGAATCTAGTGGTGGTTTACGAAAATAAGACACATGCAATGACTCTAGTTGTGGTTCCATCTAGTTTACAAAAAGAACAAACATGCAATGACTCTAGTTGTAGTTTATGAAAAGTACACACATGCAATGACTCTAGTGGTGGTTTAGCAAAAGAACACACATTCAATGACACTAGTGGTGGTTTAGGAAAAGAACATACATGCAATGACACTAGTGGTGGTTTAGGAAAAGAACACACATGCAAATTACTCTGGTGGATCCATGTGGTTTATGGAAAGAACACACATGCAATGAATCTAGTGGTGGTTTATGAAAAGAACACACATGTGATGACTCTAGTTGTGGTTCCATGTGGTTTATGAAAAGAGCAAACATGCAATGACTCTAGTTGTGGTTTATGAAAAGTACACACATGCAATTACTCTAGTGGTGGCTTAGGAAAAGAAAACACATACAATGACACTAGTAGTGGTTTAGGAAAAGAACACACATGCAATAACAGTAGTGGTGGTTTAGGAATAGAACACACATGCAATATCTCAAGTTGTGGTTTAGGAAAAGAACAAAGATGCAATGACTCTAGTGGTGGTTTATGAAAAGGACACACATGCATTGACAGTGGTGGATCCATGTGGTTTCGTATAATAACAGACATGCAATGACACTAGTGGTGGTTGAGGAAAAGAACACACATGCAAGGCGATGCAATGACACTGGTGGATCCATGTGGTTTGTGGAAAGAACACACATGCCATGAACCTAGTGGTGGTTTATGAAAAGAACACACATGCAATGACTCTAGTTGTGGTTCCATCTGGTTTATGAAAAGAACAAACATGCAATGACTCTAGTTGTGGTTTATGAAAAGTACACACATGCAATGACTCTAGTGGTGGTTTAGGAAAAGAACACACATGCAATGACACTAGTGGTGGTTTAGGAAAAGAACATACGTGCAATGACACTAGTGGTGGTTTAGGAAAAGAACACACATGCAAATTACTCTGGTGGATCCATGTGGTTTATGGAAAGAACACACATGCAATGAATCTAGTGGTGGTTTATGAAAAGAACACACATGCGATGACTCTAGTTGTGGTTCCATGTGGTTTATGAAAAGAGGAAACATGCAATGACTCTAGTTGTGGTTTATGAAAAGTAAACACATGCAATGACTCCAGTGGTGGTTTAGGAAAAGAAAACACATACAATGACACTAGTGGTGGTTTAGGAAAAGAACACACATGCAATAACAATAGTGGTGGTTTAGTGTCGTTGTATTGGGAACGATAGTACCTGAGGAGGTTAGATAGAGGTGTGGGGACTAGCAGGGAAGCTATCGACGACGTCCGCAGGCAAGATTGGATACAAGCGAGCGTAGCGGGACGCAAAAAGTACCTATGTTCAGGGCCCTCGTGGTGAGGTAAAGCCCCTACTCCTGCATGATCTGTCTATGTGGGATATACGAACTACAAGTGCTCCTTGAGCTGTATTCTTTAGCTACTGCCTTAAATGCCCTGAGACCAACCGACTATTTGTCTATGTGTGCTCGTGAGAGAGTGAGCTAGCTAGCAGGGAGTGAGCTAGTGATCGATCGATGGATGCATGTGAGAGTGAATGCTCGTCCCCCTGTGAGTGAGTCCCTCCCTTGCCTTATAAGGGTGGCCAAGGGGACATGATGGGACCCAATCGCCTAACTATACTATTGCATGTGTCATGCATGATGTAGTGCATAGTGTATACTAGTGCATACATCATCTAGTAAGGTAGCATGGGCTCAGTGTCTTCGGTCTTCTCGGTGTCTGGTACGTATGTTATCATGTCCTTCTAGAATCCAACGTCTAGCGATCTTGGCACCGATCGAAGGGAGGAGCTGGGCGGTTGCTGGTCGATCTGGCTGGGATCGATCCCACCGAACGGATGCGAGCGAGCCGACCTGAGCAGAGCAGCGACGGGGGGTCCTGGTGATTGAGGCGGCTCCTGCGAGCCGAGGCGAGGCGGTGGCCGGATGGGCCAACCGGCCCAGCAGGGAAGGGGAGCCGGGCGAGCCGGAGACGGTGCAGCGACGCGAGGGAGTGGGCGGCCCAGCCGGGGGCCTCGCGGGAGCCCAGCCGGGACGAGGCGGACCAGCCTGTCGCCAGGTAGGAGCCCAGCCGGGGGACCGCGGGGCTGCGAGGAGCCAGGGGCGGCCCAGGCGGGGAACCGGCCTAGTGAAGCCAAGCGGGGCTTGGCCCAGCCGGGTAGAACGAGCGGCGAGGGAGTGGGCCGGCTGGGGCGGCCCAGCCGGCGAGGTGGAGGTGGCATAGCGGGAGTAGGCCAGTTGGGAGGTTGTAGTCGGCCCAGAATGTGCCCGCACCAGTTTTTCTTTATCTTTCACCTTGTTTTTGCCTTTTTTATCCGTCTTGAGTGCTTCTTTGGGGTACCCGGAGATAATCCCCCCGACATTTAGAAATAGAACACACATGCAATATCTCAAGTTGTGGTTTAGGAAAAGAACAAACATGCAATGACTCTAGTGGTGGTTTATGAAAAGAACACACATGCATTGACACTGGTGGATCCATGTGGTTTCGTATAATAACAAACATGCAATGACACTAGTGGTGGTTTAGGAAAAGAACACACATGCAAGGAGATGCAATGACACTGGTGGATCCTTGTGGTTTATGGAAAGAAAACACATGCCATGAATCTAGTGGTGGTTTATGAAAAGAACACACATGCAATGACTCTAGTTGTGGTTCCATCTGGTTTATGAAAAGAACAAACATGCAATGACTATAGTTGTGGTTTATGAAAAGTACACACATGCAATGACTCTAGTGGTGGTTTAGGAAAAGAACAGACATGCAATGACACTAGTGGTGGTTTAGGAAAAGAACAGACATGCAATGACACTAGTGGTGGTTTAGGAAAAAAACACACATGCGAATTACTCTGGTGGAACCATGTGGTTTATGGAAAGAACACACATGCAATGAATCTAGTGGTGGTTGATGAAAATAACACACATGCGAAGACTCTAGTTGTGGATCCATGTGGTTTATGAAAAGAGCAAACATGCAATGAATCTAGTTGTGGTTTATGAAAAGTACACACATGCAATGACTCTAGTGGTGGTTTAGGAAAAGAACACACATGCAATGACACTAGTGGTGGTTTAGGAAAAGAACATACGTGCAATGACACTAGTGGTGGTTTAGGAAAAGAACACACATGCAAATTACTCTGGTGGATCCATGTGGTTTATGGAAAGAACACACATGCAATGAATCTAGTGGTGGTTTATGAAAAGAACACACATGCGATGACTCTAGTTGTGGTTCCATGTGGTTTATGAAAAGAGGAAACATGCAATGACTCTAGTTGTGGTTTATGAAAAGTAAACACATGCAATGACTCCAGTGGTGGTTTAGGAAAAGAAAATACATACAATGACACTAGTGGTGGTTTAGGAAAAGAACACACATGCAATAACAATAGTGGTGGTTTAGTGTCGTTGTATTGGGAACGATAGTACCTGAGGAGGTTAGATAGAGGTGTGGGGACTAGCAGGGAAGCTATCGACGACGTCCGCAGGCAAGATTGGATACAAGCGAGCGTAGCGGGACGCAAGAAGTACCTATGTTCGGGGCCCTCGTGGTGAGGTAAAGCCCCTACTCCTGCATGATCTGTCTATGTGGGATATACGAACTACAAGTGCTCCTTGAGCTGTATTCTTTAGCTACTGCCTTAAATGCCCTGAGACCAACCGACTATTTGTCTATGTGTGCTCGTGAGAGAGTGAGCTAGCTAGCAGGGAGTGAGCTAGTGATCGATCGATGGATGCATGTGAGAGTGAATGCTCGTCCCCCTGTGAGTGAGTCCCTCCCTTGCCTTATAAGGGTGGCCAAGGGGACATGATGGGACCCACTCGCCTAACTATACTATTGCATGTGTCATGCATGATGTAGTGCATAGTGTATACTAGTGCATACATCATCTAGTAAGGTAGCATGGGCTCAGTGTCTTCGGTCTTCTCGGTGTCTGGTACGTATGTTATCATGTCCTTCTGGAATCCAACGTCTAGCGATCTTGGCACCGATCGAAGGGAGCAGCTGGGCGGTTGCTGGTCGATCTGGCTGGGATCAATCCCACCGAACGGATGCGAGCGAGCCGGCCTGAGCAGAGTAGCGACGGGGGGTCCTGGTGATTGAGGCGGCTCCTGCGAGCCGAGGCGAGGCGGTGGCCGGATGGGCCAACCGGCCCAGCAGGGAAGGGGAGCCGGGCGAGCCGGAGACGGTGCAGCGACGCGAGGGAGTGGGCGGCCCAGCCGGGGGCCTCGCGGGAGCCCAGCCGGGACGAGGCGGACCAGCCTGTCGCCAGGTAGGAGCCCAGCAGGGGGACCGCGGGGCTGCGAGGAGCCAGGGGCGGCCCAGGCGGGGAACCGGCCTAGTGAAGCCAAGCGGGGCTTGGCCCAGCCGGGTAGAACGAGCGACGAGGGAGTGGGCCGGCTGGGGCGGCCCAGCCGGCGAGGTGGAGGTGGCGTAGCGGGAGTAGGCCAGTTGGGAGGTTGTAGTCGGACCAGAATGTGCCCGCACCAGTTTTTCTTTATCTTTCACCTTGTTTTTGCCTTTTTTATCCGTCTTGAGTGCTTCTTTGGGGTACCCGGAGATAATCCCCCCGACATTTAGAAATAGAACACACATGCAATATCTCAAGTTGTGGTTTAGGAAAAGAACAAACATGCAATGACTCTAGTGGTGGTTTATGAAAAGAACACACATGCATTGACACTGGTGGATCCATGTGGTTTCGTATAATAACAAACATGCAATGACACTAGTGGTGGTTTAGGAAAAGAACACACATGCAAGGAGATGCAATGACACTGGTCGATCCTTGTGGTTTATGGAAAGAACACACATGCCATGAATCTAGTGGTGGTTTATGAAAAGAACACACATGCAATGACTCTAGTTGTGGTTCCATCTGGTTTATGAAAAGAACAAACATGCAATGACTCTAGTTGTGGTTTATGAAAAGTACACACATGCAATGACTCTAGTGGTGGTTTAGGAAAAGAACAGACATGCAATGACACTAGTGGTGGTTTAGGAAAAGAACAGACATGCAATGACACTAGTGGTGGTTTAGGAAAAAAAAACACATGCGAATTACTCTGGTGGAACCATGTGGTTTATGGAAAGAACACACATGCAATGAATCTAGTGGTGGTTGATGAAAATAACACACATGCGAAGACTCTAGTTGTGGATCCATGTGGTTTATGAAAAGAGCAAACATGCAATGAATCTAGTTGTGGTTTATGAAAAGTACACACATGCAATGACTCCAATGGTGGTTTAGGAAAAGAAAACACATACAATGACACTAGTCGTGGTTTAGGAAAAGAACACACATGCAATAACATCAGTGGTGGTTTAGGAATAGAACACACATGCAATGTCTCAAGTTGTGGTTTAGGAAAAGAACAAACATGCAATGACTCTCGTGGTGGTTTATGAAAAGGACACACATGCATGGACACTACTGGATCCATGTGGTTTCGTATAATAACAAACATGCAATGACACTAGTGGTGGTTTGGGAAAAGAACCCACATGCAAAGAGATGCAATGACACTGGTGGATCTATGCGGTTTAGGAAAGGAAGACACATGCAATTACACTGGTGGTGGTTAATGAAAAGAACACACATGCAAATGACTCTGGTGGATCCATGTGGTTTATGGAAAAGAACACACATGCAATGACTCTAGTTGTGGTTCCATGTGATTTATGAAAAGAACGAACTTCCAATGACTATACTTGTGGTTTATGAAAAGAACACACATGCAATAACTCTGGTGGATCCTAGTAGTTTATGAAAAGAACACACATCCAATGACACTAGTGGTGGTTTCGGAAAACAACACACATGCAATGACCCTAGTGGTGGTTTAGGAAAAGAACACACATGCAATGTCTCTAGTTGTGGTTTAGGAAAAGAACAAACATGAAATGACTCTAGTGGTGGTTTATGAAAAGGACACACATGCATTAACACAGGTGGATCCATGTGGTTTAGTAAAATAACCCACATGTAATGACACTAGTGGTGGTTTAGTAAAAGAACACACATGCAAAGAGATGCAATGACACTAGTGGATCCATGCGGGTTAGGAAAGGAAGACACATGCAATTACACTAGTGGTGGTTAATGAAAAGAACACACATGCAATGACTCTAGTTGTGGTTCCATGTGGTTTATGAAAAGAACAAACTTGCAATGACTATACTAGTGGTTTATGAAAAGAACACACATGCAATAACTCTGGTGGATCCAAGTAGTTTATGAAAAGAACACACATCCAATGACACTAGTGGTGGTTTTGGAAAACAACACACATGCAATACCCTAGTGGTGGTTTAGGAAAAGAACACACATGCAATTTCTCTAGTTGTGGTTTAGGAAAAGAACAAACATGAAATGACTCTAGTGGTGGTTGATGAAAAGGACACACATGCATTAACACAGGTGGATCCATGTGGTTTCGTAAAATAACCCACATGTAATGACACTAGTGGTGGTTTAGTAAAAGAACACACATGCAAAGACATGCAATGACACTGGTGGATCCATGTGGTTTAGGAAAGAAATACACATGCAATTACACTTGTGGTGGTTAATAAAAAGAACACATACGCAAATGACTCTTGTGGATCCATGTGATTTTTGGAAAGAACACACATCCAATGACACTGGTGGTGGTTTATGAAAGGAACACATATGTAATGAATCGAGTTGTGGTTCCATGTGGTTTATGAAAAGAACAAACATGCAATGACTATAGTTGTGGTTTATGAAAAGAACACACATGCAATGACTCTGGTGGATCCAAGTGGTTTATGAAAAGAACACACATGCAATGACACTAGTGGTGGTTTAGTAAAATAATATACATGCAATAACACTAGTGGTGGTTAAGGAAAAGAACACACATGCAATGTCTCTAGTTCTGGTTTAGGAAAATAACAAACATGCAATGACTCCAGTGATGGTTTATGAAAAGCAAATACATGCATTGACACTGGTTGATCCATGTGGTTTTGTAAAATAACACACATGCAATGACACTAGTGGTGGTTTAGGAAAAGAACATACATGCACTGACATTAGTGGTGGTTTAGGAAAAGAACACACATGCAAATTACTCTGGTGGATCCATGTGGTTTATGGAAAGAACACAAATGCAATGAATCTAGTGATGGTTGATGAAAAGAACACACATGCGATGACTCTAGTTGTGGATCCATGTGGTTTATGAAAAGAGAAAACATGCAATGACTCTAGTTGTGGTTTATGAAAAGTACACACATGCAATGACTCCAGTGGTGGTTTAGGAAAAGAAAACACATAAAATGACACTCGTCGTGGTTTAGGAAAAGAACACACATGCAATAACAGAAGTGGTGGTTTAGGAATAGAACACACATGCAATGTCTCAAGTTGTGGTTTAGGAAAAGAACAAACATGCAATGACTCTAGTGGTGGTTTATGAAAAGGACACACATGCATTAACACTGGTGGATCCATGTGGTTTCGTATAATAACAAACAAGCAATGACACTAGTGGTGGTTTAGGAAAAGAACACACATGCAAAGAGATGCAATGACACTGGTGGATCCATGCAGTATAGGAAAGGAAGACACATGCAATTACACTGGTGGTGGTTAATGAAAAGAACACACATGTAATGACTCTTGTTGTGGTTCCATGTGGCTTATGAAAATAACAAACTTGCAATGACTATACTTGTGGTTTATGAAAAGAACACACATGCAATAACTCTGGTGGATCCAAGTAGTTTATTAAAAGAACATACATCCAATGACACTAGTGGTGGTTTCGGAAAACAACACACATGCAATGACCCTAGTGGTGGTTTAGGAATAGAACACACATGCAATGACTCTAGTTGTGGTTCCATGAGGTTTATGAAAAGAACAAACTTGAAATGACTATACTTGTGGTTTATGAAAAGAACACACATGCAATAACTGTGGTGGATCCAAGTAGTTTATGAAAAGAACACACATCCAATGACACTAGTGGTGGTTTCGGAAAACAACACAAATGCAATGACCCTAGTGGTGGTTTAGGAAAAGAACACACATGCAATGTCTCTAGTTGTGGTTTAGGGAAAGAACAAACATGAAATGACTCTAGTGGTGGTTGATGAAAAGGACACACATGCATTAACATAGGTGGATCCATGTGGTTTAGTAAAATAACCCACGTGTAATGACACTAGTGGTGGTTTAGTAAAAGAACACACATGCAAAGACATGCAATGACACTGGTGGATCCATGTGGTTTAGGAAAGGAACACACAT
This sequence comes from Avena sativa, assembly GCA_916181665.1. Lineage (NCBI taxonomy): Eukaryota > Viridiplantae > Streptophyta > Magnoliopsida > Poales > Poaceae > Avena > Avena sativa. The sequence goes on from OV702289.1 coordinate 329,980,909, forward strand.
GCAATGACACTTGTGGTGGTTAATAAAAAGAACACACATGCAAATGACTCTGGTGGATCCATGTGATTTTTGGAAAGAACACACATCCAATGACACTGGTGGTGGTTTATGAAAGGAACACATAAGCAATGAATCGAGTTGTGGTTCCATGTGGTTTATGAAAAGAACAAACATGCAATGACTATAGTTGTGGTTTATGAAAAGAACACACATGCAATGACTCTGGTGGATCCAAGTGGTTTATGAAAAGAACACACATGCAATGACACTAGTGGTGGTTTAGTAAAATAACACACATGCAATAACACTAGTGGTGGTTAAGGAAAATAACACATAGGCAATGTCTCTAGTTCTGGTTTAGGAAAAGAACAAACATGCAATGACTCTAGTGGTGGTTTATGAAAAGGAAACACATGCATTGACAGTGGTAGATCCATGTGGTTTTGTAAAATAACACACATGCAATGACAGTAGTGGTGGTTTATGAAAAGAACACACATGCAAAGACATGCAAGACACTGGTGGATCCATGTGGTTTAGGAAAGGAACACATATGCAATGACACTGGTGGTGGGTAATGAAAAGAACACACATGCAAATGACTCTGGTGGATCCATGTGGTTTATGGAAAGAACACACAAGCAATGACACTAGTGGTGGTTTATGAAAGGAACACACATGCAATGACTCTATTTGTGGTTCCATGTGGTTTATGAAAAGAACAAACATGCAATGACTATACTTGTGTTTTCTGAAAAGAACACGCATATAATGACTCGGGTGGATCCAAGTGGTTTATGAAAACAACACACATGCAATGACACTAGTGGTGGTTTAGGAAAATAACACACATGCAATAACACTAGTGGTGGTTTAGGAAAAGAACACACATGCAAATGACTCTGGAGGATCCTTTTTGGTTTATGGAAAGAACACACATTTAATTAATATAGTGGTGGTTTATGAAAAGAACACACATGCAATGACTCTAGTTGTGGTTCCATGTGGTTTTTGAAAAGAACAAACATGCAATAACTCTAGTTGTGGTTTAGGAAATGAACATACATGCAATGACAGTAGTGGTGGTTTAGGAAAAGAACACACACGCAAATGATTCTGGTGGATCCATGTGGTTTATGGAAAGAACACACATGCAATGAATCTAGTGGTGGTTTAAGAAAAGAAGACACATGCAATGACTCTAGTTGTGGTTCCATGTGGTTTATGAAAAGAACAAACATGCAATGACTATAGTTGTGGTTTATGAAAAGAACACACATGCAATGACACTAGTGGATCTAGGTGGTTTAGTAAAATAATACACATGCGATGACACTAGTGGTAGTTTAGGAAAAGAACCAACATATACTGTCTCTAGTTATGGTTTAGGAAAAGAAGAAACATGCAATGACTCTAGTGGTGGTTTATGAAAAGGTCACACATGCATTGACACTGGTGGATCCATGTGGTTTAGGAAAATAACACACATGCAATGACACTGGTGGTGGTTTAGGAAAAGAACACACATTCAAAGACATGCAATGACACTGTTGGGTCTATGTGGTTTAGGAAAGGAACACGCATACAATGACAGTGGTGGTGGTTATGAAAAGAACACACATGCAAATGACTCTGGTGGATCCATGTGGTTTATGGAAAGGACACACATGCAATGACATTGGTGGTGGTTTATGAAAGTAACACACATGCAACGACTCTAGTTCTGGTTCCATGTGGTTTATGAAAAGAACAAACATGAAATGACTATAGTTGTGGTTTTCTAAAAAGAACACACATGCAATGACTCTGGTGGATCCAAGTGGTTTATGAAAAAAATACATGCAATGACACAAGTGGTGGTTTAGGAAAACAACACACATGTAATGACACTAGTGGTGATTTAGGAAAAGAACACACATGCAAATGACTCTGGTGCATCCATGTGGTTTATGGAAAGAATGCATACATGTGGTTTATGGAAAAACACACATGCAATAAATCTAGTGGTGGTTTATGAAAAGAACAAACCTGCAATGACTTTAGTTGTGGTTCCATGTGGTTTATGAAAAGAATAAACATGCAATGACTCTAGTTGTGGTTTATGAAAAGTACACACATGTAATGACTCTAGTGGTGGTTTAGGAAAATAACACACATGCAATGACACTAGTGGTGGTTTAGGAAAAGAACATACATGCAATGACACTAGTGGTGGTTTAGGAAAAGAATAAACATGCAAATGACTCTCGTGGATCCATGTGGTTTATGGAAAGAACACACATGCAATAAATCTAGTGGTGGTTTATGAAAAGAACACACATGCGATGAATCGAGTTGTGGTTCCGTGTGGTTTATGAAAAGAACAAACATGCAATGACTCTAGTTGTGGATTATGAAAAGTACACACATGCAATGACTCTAGTGGTGGTTTAGAAAAAGAATACACATGCAATGACACTAGTGGTGGTTTAGGAAAAGAACGCACAGGCAGTGACACTAGTGGTGGTTTAGGAAAATAACACACATGCAATGCCTCTAGTGGTAGTTTAGAAAAAGAACACACATGCAATGACACTAGTGGTGGTTTAGGAAAAGAACACACATGCAATGTCACTAGTGGTGGTTTATGAAAATAACACACATGCAATGACTCTAGTTGTAGTTCCATGTGGTTTATGAAAAGAACAAACATGCAATTACTCTAGTTGTGGTTTATGAAAACTACACACACGCAATGATTCTAGTGGTGGTTTAGGAAAAGAACACACATGCAATGACACTAGTGGTGGTTTAGGAAAAGAACACACATGCAATGACACTAGTGGTGGTTTAGGAAAAGAACACACATGCAAATGACTCTGGTGGATCCATGTGGTTTATGGAAAGAACACACATGCAATGAATCTAGTGGTGATTTATGAAAAGAACACACATGCAATGACTCTAGTTGTGGTTCCATGTGGTTTATGAAAAGAACAAACATGCAATGAGTCTAGTTGTGGATTATGAAAAGTACACACATGCAATGACACTAGTTGTGGTTTATGAAAATTACACACATGAAATGTCTCTAGTTTTTGTTTGGTTAAAGAATCAACATGCAATGACTCTAGTGGTGGTTTATGAAAAGGACAGACATGCATTAAGCCTGGTGGATCCATGTGGTTTAGTAAAATAAACACATGTAATGACACTAGCGGTGGTTTAGGAAAAGAACACACATGCAAAGACATGCAATGACACTGGTGGATCCATGTGGTTTAGGAAAGGAACACACATGCAATGACACTGGTGGTGGTTAATCAAAAGAACACACATGCAAATGACTCTACTGGTGGTTTATCAAAAGAACACACATGCAATGACTCTAGTTGTTGTTCCATGTGGTTTATGAAAAGAACAAACATGCAATGACTATAGTTGTGGTTTATGAAAAGAACACACATGCAATGACTCTGGTGGATCCAAGTGGTTTATGAAAAGAACACACATTCAATGACTCTGGTGGATCCATGTGGTTTATCGAAAGAACACACATGCAATGAATCTAGTGGTGGTTTATGAAAAGAACACACATGCAATGACACTAGTGGATCCATGTGGTTTATGAAAAGAACAAACATGTAATAACTCTAGTTGTGGCTTATGAAAAGAAAACACATGCAATGACACTGGTGGATCCATGTGGTTTAGTAAAACAACACACATGCAATGACACTAGTGGTGGTTTAGGAAAAGAACACACATGCAAATGACATTGGTGGATCCATGTGGTTTAGTAAAATAACACACATGCAATGACTCTAGTTGTGGTTTGGTAGAAGGCCAAACATGCAATGACACCGGTGGTGGTTTAGGAAAATAACACACATGTAATGGACACCGGTGAATCAATATGGTTTAGTATGAAACATGCATTTTCCATTTTTTAAAGGAACACACATGCCTACTCTTTCCATTGTCTATTTGAATCCCTTATTTTGTCCCGCCCTTAGTTTTTTGATACTACTCAGTTTTGCCCTCTCTCTCGGTCACAAACCTCACAAAAGCCCATACGTGTGCTCACTCTGGCTGCTACATGTAACATCCCAAAACTTTAATCCAAGGTTATTAAGATATTAAAGCATTCAAATGTGGATGCATGTAAATAGGAGTTGATTTGAATTGCCATGATTAAGTGATCCATTTCCTGTAAAATGATTCTTAGGTGAAATAAACCTCATCTAGATCATTCCCAAACAAATCCCAAAGAAAAACAAATCAAAATGAATAAAAGAAAGAAATGGTCATTTGTGCCATTTTAACTACCATTCCTATTTTGGCCGTTCCTAGGACTCAGTTCTTAACAGAAACAAATATGGATCTTTGCACCCCTTGCTAGTACATGTAAATATGTACCAAGGCCCACTTTGTGATCTACCAAAAACTTGCAAACACTAATTTTAAATGGCATTTGAAAATTGAATGTAGTTCATATGAGAAGATCCCACTTATTCAAAAACCACTCAAAGGAGTTCCATTTTCAAATCCCAAGAAACCAGAGATGCTCAAGCATGTGATCAACAACTCCACCAAAATTCAACTAAAAATTCAAATATTTTTCTCTTGCGGCCATTGTGTCGAACACCTGGCAGGCATGAATCAGACTCTAATTCTAGCTCACTGTTTCTACAGGGTTTTTCCACCCATTTGACCTCATTTTACTCCCTCTGTCCCTCCTAGCTCTAACCAAAGACTAATCACCCCACCCCCTTGTCCCTAGCAGCAGTACCACGCCACCCCGAGGACATGCTCGCCAGCCAGCCTTGCCAACGCAGCAGCAGACCGCCAACCCCTCTCCGCCGCTCCAGGAAGCACGGCATGACCTCACCGCCGCCCACAGTCCACCCCACGGCCACTGCCAGCCACTGGACCACTCCCTAGCCTCGTCGCCAATTCTCTCTGCGTGCAGCCAGAGCGCGCCAGAGCGCCTTCACCGCCAGCACGCCACCGACCGCCCCTCGACCCAATACCGTGCACGTCGCTCCGCCTCGACCCTAGCACCCCGCCAGACATGGCCGTGCATCGCCGCGCGACCCACAGTCGCCGTGCGCCGCGTCGAGCACCGCCTCTATCTCCTAGAGCGCGGGACGCTCCCGACCAAACGCCACTGCCCCTAGCCACGCATTTAAGCCGTAGAGCACCGCCAGGAGGCAGGCCACCGTCCTCTACCACAAGCCACGCCGCTACCACGCTGTGCAGCCCTCGCTGGAGTCGCCAGCCCATCCCTTTCAGTCGCCTCGTCGAGCTATAAATAGAGGCCACCCCAGCACAAAATTCTCACACCATTCCACTCCCCTCTCCTCACGGGTCCTTCCCCACCTCTCGCTGGAGCCGCTCGAGCCTTGGTTCGCCGGAATTTCGCCGGAGGAGCCTGTTGTAGAGGAGGAGAAGGCGCCGTCGATTTCGTCCACCCCAGGAGCTGCCATGACCACCCCTGAGGCTGTTGTCGACAGCACGTTCGATTGCCCCCATCACCGCCATAGCTGGAGCCCTGGTATGCCCCCTGAGCACCCCCACCGAGTCGCTAGGGTTAGACCTCGCCGGCGACCTGTCCGTCATTGACGACAAGCCCCAGCCGTCGATCCCCCTTCTAATCTAATGGCCCACATCGCCCCGTACCGCTTCGTGTGTAAAGAGCCGCTGACTGGTGGACCCCTATCAGCTGATCTCTGTGCCGCGGAACGCCACTGGGCCGGTCCGTTTTCTTTCCCGCACAACCCATTTAATTCAAACTTAGATTTTTCTATTTAGGTTTGCACTTAGTTCTGTCCCCTAGTTGAAAATCAATTCAGAGAGATTTACAAATCCAAATGGAGTGATTCCAATTGTGTTGGAAAGCTTCTGAAAATATCTATCCAAGCCCGTTGGATTTAATTCCTTCAGAGTTAGAGATCCCTCCTAGTAAAAATAATAAGACAAAAACTTTTGCACATTCAAACATTTTTATAAAATCAACCAAAATATCTTTTGATTTGATTCCAACTCTCAAAAATCACACTTAACCATACCTACCTGAATATGTAATAATATTAAGGTTTACATGCAGTGACTTTGGACTAGTACCAAAAGAATGCTATATAGGCATTTCTAGTCACTTTAAATCATTAAATAATGAACTTAAACCAAAGTAATTATGAACCAACCCTTAAATCACATTCCCACATGTTAGAATATGTGGTGATGACATGTGTCCACGTGACCCCATATTTTAAATGGTGAATATTAAATGTTAATTATTTTCAATGAGTAGAAATTACTTTTCTTAAATAAAAAGAAGGAAACTAGTTAATGAAACCTTGTGATGCTTGTAATGATAGTAGATCATCAAATGTGTGCCTTAGAATGCTAAGTAGCCTAGTTAAGTATTGTTTGGTGATTGTGTACTCCGTATGTATTTATAGACGATAGTACCGACCAAGCTTTCGAGGAGGAAGAGTGCTATCAAGAGGAGGAAGAAAACTTCAACCACTGCACCAACCAAGGCAAGCTATTATTGGCAAGCTAACACCTACAAGTATTATACTAGCAAGCCACCATTAACAATGCAAGAAAATCCTTGCAATCTAGATAACCCAAGCAAAGATTCTTAGGAAATGCTTTAGTTATACCACTTTGACTATTACTGTTGTGACCTCGGATCGTTAAGGATCCTAAGTCCCTGTGATTAACATGCTAGTCCCTGGATCAATAGCTAGCACTTCACAGTCGATGAATATCATGTAAAACACAAGTCATTATTACACGAATAATCAAGAGTATAATTATTACAACTTGCATAGTTTATAGCTAGCTCAAAAATAAATCACCGGAAACTAAGTAAAACTTGAGTCGATCAATGCCTCAGGCTAGTTGCGTGAAGACCCGTGATCCGTACGCACCTTTCATTCTTTGGATTCTGCACATAAGACATGCAGCCAACAGGTTGGGTCAATACATTGAATGTATTGGCAAATTACACCAAGGAAAGAATAAGACTATCTCTACATGCAAGGCTAAGTGTAGGCTTTGGGGTTCTTTTGCATAAGGCCAATTTTCTCTATGTAAGAGGAAAAGGGGAAGAGTTTACCCTACTTTGTAAACATTGTTAAGTAGTATAGGGTTGAATGGAACACGTGGATATTACTCACCAAGTGTCCAATCAACCTAGCACTTGGATATTACGCACCAAGTCCCCAAAATCCCACCCAATGGAGATATTACTCACGCCTTGGGGTTTATAAAACTGTAAGTTTGGAAAAGAGAGAGAGGAAGATCTTTCAGAGGATCCATCCTTTAGATGCTCAAAGTATTCTTTTCCGTGAACTTGGCTGATCGATCAGTTTGCAATACTCTCGAGAGGTTGTGCACTTTCCCCACAATCCACGATCAAGTCCTTTTTCAGACAAGACCATGGCGAAGCCTTCCCTTAGTAGCCCCTCTACCAGCTGGATCCAACTTTGCCAAGAACCTCCAAATGTTGGTACCCCGGTGAGGTTTCCCACTAAGTACTAAGCCAAGACAGAGCCCATATGTATTGTGGTTACACTGGAAGATTCTGTATTCTGAAACATGGCAGACTTCTTTGATTCCTGGGCGGCCGTTCTCCACCAAAATTCCACTCGTTGTCCCGACAACCATTCCTCCTAGAAGAAAACTTAGTTTTATTTTGAAGGAGGTTTTGAGAAGAAAAGGTTCGCTCGAGAGAGCTCTCATACTTAGAAAATTTCGAGTCTTTCGAACCCCCCAACAGTACTTAGTATATATATAACATAGCAAGCAGTACTTAGCAAAAATAGGGGAACCTAATAGGACGGAAATTTCTAAGTATAAAGCTACTCATGGCATACTACAAAACCGCACTTGAAAAAATAGTAATAAGAAAACCGCACTACAAAGACCTACAGATGCATACTACAAGATTTGAAGAGTAAAACATGCATAGTCAAAAACTGGGACATAATATGTACAAGTGGTGTAACTTGCCTTGATCCGAGCAGCATGCTACACAACAGTACTCCTCAGTGCACTCCGAACAATCTAACGAAACACAAACATAGATCCAATCACAAATTGCACAAAACGATGCCACGAAGGTAAATATGCATGCATGCGACATGGTAATATGCAAGGATGGATTCAATATCGACCAAGGATTTATTCTGGGGTGTTGTTGGGTAGGGGATGTCATTAGTATCGATTTCCCACGGATTTTAAGTATTTTGGGTTAATACTTAATTAAACATGCTCATAAATAGATCTACACTTCCAATCTACCTCGAAACAGATCTAAACACTCTAAGCATGAAATAACAATTTTCCACAAAAGATCTCGTAGATACAAAGCCAAAGCAACAAGAATCAACTAAAACGGAGTGACGGATATTTTTCTAGAATTAAAATACTCCAATCTAAACTTTAAATCCTACTGCAAGATTACTGCAGTAAACCAGCAATATTAATACAGATCTGTGTTCTACTAAATTTTGCGAATTCAACGGTATATTATACGCAATTTTTAGACAAGTACTCGATTTACTATGAATTAAACTAGATTATAAAAGATTCTGCCTATTTAAAAAAAACAGATTGACGGCCAGCTACGCGGCGACAAGTGGCCGCACCTGATTGGTCCAGCGGGCCGACACAGGCTGACTCAGCATGCTGACGCGGTGCTGCCACACGGTGCGAGGGGATTGGCCGGTACCCCTTTGGCCTGGCCAACTAATCCTAGGCGTTGGATTGAAAACGGATGGCTGGGGGGGTGGACGGCGGCTTACCGTGGCGGATGGCGACGATGTCGACGGTGGATGGCGGCGGCGCCTCGGTGATGGTTGGCGGTGGCGGTGCGGAGGTTCCCCGGCATGACGGAGTGGTGGACGGCATGCGGCTCCTCCTCGCGGATCCGTTCCCGAGATCGGCGTTGACCACTTCCTCCCCGGTAGACGGCTAACGGCGACTGGACTTCGCGAATGCCGGCGAGACTCCAACGAGGAATTGAGCTCGCAGTGGTGTGCTACAGAGGGGGAAAAAATATGAGACGAACTGGTTCACCATGGGGAAGAAAAGAGCAGCGGAGGTCTTCGGAAAGGTCACCGTCGGGCGGCGGCAGCGCTGCTCCGGCGAGGTCGGCGGCGGGCTCGCGAGTGGCAGCCCAACGGCGGTACAGCGAGCAAAAGAGCTAGGGTTTTGGGGCGGCCGGGCGTGGTTTAAATAGTCCAGAGGACTTGGGGCGGGGTTCGCGGAGCTCCTCCCGATTCGGCCGAAGTCGGTTCCAAAGACGGCGGCGAACGGTGGGTTTGTCCCGATCTCCACGGAGAAGATGACGCGGTGGGGCCGGGGCGTCAGCGGTTGCGGGGGCACGAGTTGGCTGCTGGCACGTCAGCTGGGCCGGCCTACGCGCTACGCGGCGCCCACTCTGCCAGGCGGGGCGGTAGATAGGTCACAGGCTGGTCTAGCCGGCTCCTTAGGCTAGATTCCCCCTTTTTTTTATTCTTTTTATTTTTTTCTGTTTCACTAATTGTTCCATATCTTTTGCAAACGGACTCTGATTTAAGTGAAATTTGTCTCTAAAATTTTGTAAAAAGAAGAATATTAGTATGGGGTTATAAAATAACACTTTTGCAAGGGTTTAGGAGGTTAAATTTTGTTTAACCCCTTTTTGCCTTTATATAACTATAGGGTCCAGAGAAAGTATTTGATGCGGCTTTTATTGTGTGATGCCATGATGCAAAGATATGATGCATGCTTCTAGTAGCATCTACAATCGTAAATTTTGGGATGTTACAAACCTACCCCCCTTAAGAAGAATCCCGTCCCCAAGATTCAGGTTGGTTAGCAAATAGGTGTGGGTGTTCTTTCTTCAGGTCTTCCTCACATTCCCACGTGGCCTCTTCCTCAGAATGGTGATTCCATTGAACTTTGCAAAACCTGATAGTTGTTACGAGTAATTCGCTCAGCTATTTCCAGAATCCTGGTGGGTTTTTCCTCATAGGTGAGATCGTTTTCCAGTTGAACCTCGTCCAAAGGAACCGTATCCTTTAGTGGTGTTTCAGCCATTTCCAGGTGACACTTATTTAGTTGTGACACATGGAATACATCATGAATAGTCAACACATCGAGCAATTCCAACTGATAGGCAACCTCCCTCTACGAGCCAAAATCCTATAGGGCCCTATGAATCGAGGTGCCAACTTACCCTTGATTCCAAATCTCTTAACTCCTCGTAGTGGTGAAACTCAGAGATATGCGCGGTCTCCCACTTCATAAGTTACATCCCTGCGCTTGGAATCAGCATAACTCTTTTGCCTGGATTGGGCTACTTTTAACCTGTCTTGAATCTGTCTTACTTTTTCTTCGGCATCCTTGATCAGTTCAGGTCCAAACAAACTACGTTCTCCAACTCCATTCCATAGCAGCAGAGTTCTACACTTTCTGCCATATAGAACTTCAAATGGAGCCATCTTGATACTAGTTTGGTAACTGTTATTGTATGAGAATTCCGCATATGGCAAATTATCATCCCAACTAGACCCATAGTCTAGTGCACAGGATCTTACCATGTACTCCAAGATCTGATTGACTCTTTTCGTTTGTCCATCTATTTGCGGGTGGAAAGCAGTACTAAACTCCAGTCATGTCCCTAGAGACTCGTGTAGCTGTCGCCAAAACTTCGAGGTGAATTGGGTACCTCTATCAGAGACAATCCCCTTGGGTACACCATGAAGACTTACGATCCTTGACATATAAATCTTGGCAAGTTTAGCACTTGTGTAGGTGGTCTTTACGGGAATAAAGTGGGCCACCTTTGTGAAGTGATCGACTACTACCCAGATAGAATCATACCCAGAACGAGTCAGGGGTAGTCCTGTGATAAAATCCATGCCTACCTTGTCCCACTTCCAATCGGGCACAGGTAATGGCTGCAGCAGCCCTGCTGGTTTTTGATGTTCGGCCCTGACTCTGTTGCACACGTCACACAAGGAGATGTATTCTGCAATTTCTCTTTTCAAGTTATTCCACCAGAATCTATCCTTCACATCAATGTACATCTTTGTATTACCAGGATGAATTGAGTAAGGCGAATCGTGAGCTTCCTAAAGAATTAACTTCCTGATATCGGGAGCATCGGGAATGCACAAACGCTTCTCATACCAAAGTGTCCCTTGTTCATCCGTATGAAACCCTTTTGCTTTACCCTTGCTTATATTAGCTTTTATCTCTTCCAACTCTTTGTCTCCCTTCTGGGCCTCTTTGATTTGGTCCAGAAGCGTTGACACTATCTCCATAGTTGCTAAGTATCCCTCCGGAACTATTTCCAACCTGAGATCCTTGAACTGTTCACACAAATCCTTTGGAAATTCTCCCACGGTAAGTCCATTTACATAGACTTTCCGGCTTAAGCCGTCAGCCACAACATTGGCCTTTCCAGGATGGTACTGCAGGTCCAAGTCATAGTCCTTGATGAGCTCAAGCCATCTCCTTTGCCTCATAGTTAACTCCTTTTGAGTGAAGATATATTTAAGACTCTTGTGATCCGTGAACACATCACAATGTTTGCCCATGAGGTAATGTCTCCATACCTTGAGCGCATGCACAACTGATGCTAGTTCCAAATCGTGTGTGGGGTAGTTATTCTCATGGTTCTTAAGTTGTCGAGAGGCATAGGACACTACTTTTCCATATTGCATCAGTACACTACCAAGCCCTTGTCGAGAAGCGTCACAATAGACTTGGAAATCTTTTTGGATGTCAGGGAGACACAAAACTGGTGTTGTTACTAGCGCTTCTTCAATTCTTGAAAACTTGCTTCACATGCCTCGGTCCATTGGAACTTCTTTTCTTTCTTCAACAATTCTGTCATAGGCTTTGCTATCTTGGAAAAGTTTTCAATGAACCTTCGGTAATATCTTGCAAGGCCCAAGAAACTCCTGATGTCACCCACATTCTTAGGTGACTCCCATTCTGTCACGGAAGCTACATTACTTGGGTCCACGGCAACTCCTTTAGCTGACACAATGTGACCAAGGAATCCCACTTCTTTTAACCAGAACTCACATTTGCTAAACTTGGCATACAACTTGTGTTCCCTTAACTTTTCCATAATTAGGCGCAGATGCCTCTCATGTTCCTTCTCGTCCTTGGAATATATGAGTATGTCATCAATGAATACCACAATAAACTTATCCAAGTACTCCATGAACACTTTGTTCATCATAGTCATGAAGTATGCTGGGGCATTGGTTAGGCCAAACGACATCACGGTGTACTCATACAATCCATATCTGGTGGTGAAGACTGTCTTGGGTACATCCTGTTCCCAGATCATTAACTGGAAATAACCTGATCGGAGATTAATCTTAGAGAACACACTAGCTCCCTTTAATTGGTGGAACAGGTCGTTAATATTGGGTAGAGGGTACTTGTTCTTGATTGTCACTTCATTCAACGACCGGTAGTCTACGACTAGTCTCTTGGTTTTATCCTTCTTCTCCATGAATAAGACAGGCGCTGCCCAAGACGACGCACTTGGTTGAATGAAGCCTTTGTACAATTGCTCTCAAAGTTGTTTCTTAAGTTCCTTCAACTCATCAACATCCATCTTGTATGGTCTCTTTGCTATCGGTCCAGTGCCAGGCATCAAGTCAATGAGAAACTCGATGTCTCGTTTAGGAGGCATCCCTAGCAATTCTTCCGGAAACACATCTGGATACTCCTTCACAATTGGCACATCCTCCAAGCTAACCCCCTTAAGAGAGTTCACCATACTTCCTTTGAGTGCAAAGGCCGACTTAAAGAGGATTCTCTTCTTATCTGGAGTTGTGAGTGCGACAGTCCTTTTGGCACAATCTATGACTCCCTCATATTCGGTTATCTAATTCATGCCCAAAATTATGTCTAAGCCTTGTGACTCCAGAATGACTAGACTTGTGGGAAAGATGTGTGCCCCAATCCTTAGTTCTAACCCACGGCATCCAGAGTTTGCCACTATTTCTCCTCCAGGAGAACTTACCCTTAGGGGAGTACTAATAGTCTCCGTAGGTATCTTGCCGCTATACACAAATACCCTTGGTATGAATGAATGTGATGCACCAGTATCAAAAAGAACAACTGCGGGGGTGGAGTTAAGCTTGAACTTACCAATCACGGAGTCAGGTGCCTCACGAGCATCCTCCACGGAGACATGATTCACCGTGGCTTTGACGAATGGATTCAGCTTCTTCCCATTTCCATTACCATTGCCATGGTTGTGTCCATTGCCGTTCCCATTACCATTCCCATTCTTCATCTTTTCAGGGAAATTAGTTGCATAATGCCCTGTCTTGTTACACTTGAAGCATGTCACTTCACTCAGAACATTCCCATTGTCATTTCCATTGCGGTGTTTATGGCCATTGTGGTTATGTCCTCCATGACGATGACCATTGTGGTTGTGGCCATTGTGGTTGTGGGGTGGTGGTGACGAAGTGAGTTGCTTTTGATATGGGACTGAGTTGTGCTTGTGTGAGGTGGACTTTCTCTTGCGGTTCTCTATAATCCTTTGCTTTGCTTCAACCACAACTGCCCTGTCCAGAAGTTCCTGATAGTTATCAAACTTCAGAGCCACAAGTTGAATGGATATCTTATCATTAAGTCCCCTTAGGAACTCTTCCTGCCTCTTGGCATCAGTGGAAACATCATCAGGTGCATAACGTGCCAGCTTGCTGAAAAGGTCCCCATACTCAGAGACAGAGCGGTGTAGTTGCTTCAAGTCGTGGAACTCACATCTCTTTAGTGACATGACACCAACAGCTATGTGATGAGTACGAAAGGCCACCTCAAACTGGTTCTAGGTGATAGCTTCAATATCAGGGTGGGTGACTTGGTAATTATCCCACCATTCAGCAGCTGGTCCCTCAAGTTGGTGCGCGGCAAAGCGCACCCTGTCAGCTCCAACAACTTGGACGGTATCTAACTTCTTGTTGGTGGTGCGGAGCCAGTCATCTGCCACAATTGGCTTAGAACTACTTGAGAAAATAGGAGGGTTTAACCTCAAGAACCGAGTCAGGCGATCCTGTTGGGGCGGTGGAGGTGGTGGATGCGGCGGGTTGTTGTTGTTGTTGTTGTTTTGCATGTTTTGAGTGAGGAGTTGGATCAGCTGATTCTGGGAGTTCAGAAGTTGTGCCATCTCTGGGGGCATGTTGTTGTTTTTGTTCCCACGTCTCGCCATCTGTGGGGTTTTGGAAACAAGTTAAGAAATAGATAGAAAGCCTAAGGAATAAACTCCTACCCTTATGTAAACACGAGAAAAGCACACGAGAAACACAAGGCACACATAACACATAGTTTAACACAGCTCAACCAAGTTTATATAAACCAAAATAGTTTTGGTACTTATTGCAATCGTGAACAACGTTTGACTATAGAAATAAAGGTGGTCCAACTATCTACTCTACTCATCATCCACTTCCTCATCCTCAATAGTGAAGCCTTCCTTCTCCAACATTGACTTGTATAACTCCATGTCCTTCGTCGTGGCTTCAAGCTTCTCCTGAAGTTCCTTCACCTCATGCGGCTTCGGTGTAGCAGCTTCGAGCCTCTCTTGGAGTTCCTTCACCTCTTGCAGCTCCTAGGTAGCAGCTTCGAGGTTCTCTTGAAGTTCCTTCTTCTCCTTCTGCAGCTCCTTGATCAAGCTTAACACCATAGTCATGGGCATGATCTTCTCCTCCAAGCTCCTCTTGGCTGCTCGCAGGTCCTTCAACATGGTGGCAAAGGCCTTAAACTCCATCTCGTTTTTTGCGAGTATAAGACTTTGTTCCCTAATCCTCTTGTTCTTATCCTGCACCCTCTTCTCTTGATTAGCAAACTTCTTGTCTTGGGCGGTGAGCTTCCCTCCTAGGGACTTGATCTTCTCTTCCAGCTCTTCGATCTTCTTGTCCTTCTCCTTGACTAGGGCACATAACTCGTCATTCCTCATGATCTCAAAGCATCTTCCCTCCTCAAGATCGTTGATGTGGCACGCCAAGTCTTGATATTGGATCCTTCGACGCTTGCATGTCGCCCTTTCCTCCGAGGTTAACTCGATTGGAACTCCCTTCTCATCACGTCTTCCGAAGAGTTTGATGGAGTGGCCTTCAACCTCTTCATGGTGGCGTCCACAAAGGCGTCCAATGAGCTCCTGCATGCTGGTGCTAAGTCCTTTCTCCTTGGAGTCGCTGGTGATGTTGAGTACAATGGCCTCCGTCTTGGGTTCAGACTCGCTGCGCCCCAGTTGGATGACTTCAATCGCCCATCATCCTTCCTTGTGCATCTTCCTCAACTCGCTTCCCTTGATTGATGGCATGGGCAACTCCAACGTCTTGATGATGTCTAGAAGGCATTCCCCAAAGCGCAGGTACTTGATGTCTTCGGCGGTGTCGTAGTAGAAGGTCGTCATATTTAAGTTAGGAGAATGAAAATTAGGCACAAAGTCATAAGGAAGAGAATTACTAGAAGAGCATAAATAACTTAGAAGAATATAGAAAGCAAAAACACACAATGGTAAAGGTGGTTTCCAATCCTAGGGGTCACGTCCTACAGGAAACTTTGTGCTCTGATACCATCTGTTGTGACCTCGGATCGTTAAGGATCCTAAGTCCCTGTGATTAACATGCTAGTCCCTGGATCAATAGCTAACACTTCACAGTCGATGAATATCATGTAAAACACAAGTCATTGTTACACGAATAATCCAGAGTATAATTATTACAACTTGCATAGCTTATAGCTAGCTCAAAAACAAATCAGCGGAAACTAAGTAAAACTTGAGTCCATCAACGCCTCAGGCTAGTTGCGTGAAGACCCACGATCCCTACGCACCTTTCATTCTTTGGATTCTGCACATAAGACGTGCAACCAACAAGTTGGGTCAATACATTGAATGTATTGGCAAATTACACCAAGGAAAGAATAAGACTATCTCTACATGCAAGGCTAAGTGTAGGCTTTGGGGTTCTTTTGCATAAGGCCAATTTTCTCTAAGTAAGAGGAAAAGAGGAAGAGTTTACCCTACTTTGTAAACATTGCTAAGTAGTATAGGGTCGAATGGAACACATGGATATTACTCACCAAGTGTCCAATCAACCTAGCACTTGGATATTACGCACCAAGTCCCCAAAATCCCACCCAATGGCGATATTACGCACGCCTTGGGGTTTATAAAACTTTAAGTTTGGAAAAGAGAGAGAGGAAGATCTTTCAAAGGCTCCATCCTTCAGATGCTCAAAGTGTTCTTTTCCATGAACTCGGCTGATCGATCAGTTTGCAATACTCTCGAGAGGTTGTGCACTTTCCCCACAATCCACGATCAAGTCCTTTTTCAGACAAGACCATGGCAAAGCCTTCCCTTAGTAGCCCCTCTACCAGGTGGATCCAACCGTGCCAAGAATGTGGCATCCCGCTAAAATCACTACTAGAAAATCGTGGTGTTTTTGTGCAGTGCATCATCATGACCACATGCTCATGCCATCATGCCACATTGCATTTGAGCATCGTCATCATCCTGCATATGTTTGTCTGAAACTATTTTTTGAAAGCCTACTTTTGTTTTCTAAATACCCCGTCTTTATTTCAAATTATAAAACTAGGGTTTTCCGGATATCTTGTTTTGCCTAAAAATAATTTACAAAAGGCTTTTAAAACAAACATATAATAAAAACATATTTTTATAAAAAACCTGGGGAGGCCGCCACCGGCCAGGCCCAAAGGCCCGGCCAGCAGCAGCCTACTACCCAGTTTAATCAAACCCTAGTTCTAACCTTCTTAGCCCTAATTCTACCCCACTCCGTCTCCCCACCTGCCTACCTTCCCTACAGCCGCCACTACCCAACCCGCGCGCAGCTCCCCTCCGCATGCAGCCAGGCCCGCCCGCGCCAGTGCTGCACCGCACAGCAAGCCAGCATGCAGCATGCGCCTCGCGCAACCCCCTCCCGCCTGTCCTATCCATCCGGGAGAGAGCCCCTCCCCCTCCCGGCAAAACTCCCGCGCTCGGCCCCACACCACCTCGGGATCCCACTCCCGTCGCCCGGCCCCACCACCTGACCCCTGACCCATCTCACCATGCGTCCTGTAGTGCTCCTTCCCATCTCTTGCTTCCACGATGCCATCCCCTCCCCAAGTCCCTCTTTCCCCGCTGCTGCCCCGCCTTCCTCCCTCCTGAGCTTGCCAGAGCATCGCCGCTGCTCCCCGGCTTCCTCCGGCCGCGCTTCTCGCCCCATCTCCAATATCCGCAAGTGCCGCCATTGCACGTTCCCGCCACCGCGCCTCTGTAGTCGTTTTCCCCTTCTCCTCGCCCTCCTCACTCGGTCGCCGACCGCCGCCAGGCTCCACGTGCCCTCTGCTCGCCGTCTGCAGGCGCGACCTCGTCTTCTCTGGCCACCCCCCCGCCGAGTTCTTCCCCGCCGCCGTGTTGCTCTACACCGCCGGCCGCCCGTCTCCTCATCCTCCCGGTCGAAGCGCCTCCCCGTGCCGTCCGCGTGTTTTCCTCCCTGTCGCCTCCCTATTCTCGGGCAGCGTCTCCCAGCTCATTGCCACCGTCTCTCAAGGCCTCCACGTCGACCACACATCTGGCTGCCACCTCCTCGCAAGTGACGCGCCCTGTCGAGGAGTTGCCGCTGCGGCTGCTGACGGGCCCTGCATCCCCGCCGTGCTGTGTGTTCCCATCGTCGCACGCCTCTGGGCTCGCCTCCTCCCGTCGTCGTCCAAGGGCGCCATCGGCCCCGCTGGCCCCATGCCGCGCCCTTCCCCGAGCGACCCCGTCCTTGCTCTGCCCCTCGTTGCCAAGACCTCCATCGTCTCATCCTCGAGACCCCCACAAGATATTCACATCTCTGTTGGCACCAAGACTAAATTCATCTCGTCAAATGACTCCGTGCATGGACGCTCCTCGAACAAGACCCACAAGACCGGCTCGATGCCGATGTTTTTCGAGGGGTGCACATGGTGCCACTCAAGACCCCTTCCCAGATCCCAACCCCGAAGACCAAACCCTGGCACGTCAAGCTCTTCTTCTCGGAACCGGTCAAGATGGAACACCAAGTTCTTCTTCGTGGATTCTGTAGCCCCGAACCCGGCTATCTCGCCAAGACCGTCATCAATGGCAAGGCCAAAACTGGAGCCTTCCTCCTTCATGGATCCGATGGCCGAGACCCTGAAGACCGATCCCGTCGAACCCCCTTGGTGAACCCCAAGATCACCGATACCCCAATGTGATTCCCTGTCCGAGACCCCTATTTTTATAATATATAGTATCTCCTGGGTGCATTAATTGTTCATGTCACATACATATTGTGGTTTTGGGGGCATTATGCCGATTCACCTAATAAATAAATATGGAGACTATATGCGGGCTATATTTGTCTCATAACGCCTCCATTTAAATTTGCCTAGCGATATGATGCCATGTTTTGCCTTGTTATTACAACATTTAAATTGCGGGGTAGCTAAACAACATGAACCTCCTAATTAAATGTCGGGACCCCGGTTCCGCTTAATACTGCCTAATTGCACCGCACTTTTGCCATGCCATGCATCATATCATAATCATGCCGGATCTTCTGCCGTAGTATTAAATATTGCATCCGGTGTTCTTCTAGTGTTTGCCTCTTCGCGGATTAGGCCGATGAGTTGATGCGAGTATCGACAAGTTCTCCGGATATGATTCTTCGGCAGTGTTTCTCAGGTGAGCATCTCTCCCCCTTCTACCTATTTTGCATTTATAGTCTTTATTTCCTCCTGTTGATCTATTGCTATCCATGTCGCGATGCTTTAGTTTCCGTGCACCAGTTATATCCTGTGCAGCCTCTATATTGCCATGGACACCTCCTAATACCTTTTGTTTGGTAGATAGCTGGCCTTGCAAGTCGTAGTTGCTTGCTCAGGTGCGATCTCGTGTTGTCGAGTACCACAGTTGTTGGAATGCTGGCAGATGTTTAAGGTGGAGATGATCATGACTTTAAATACAACTATTAAATTGCTGGGACAACTAATGAAAGAGGCACTAGTGGGCAATATATGCTATTTGGTTTTTATGCCCACTTGTGTCCCGTAGGCCCCGAGTACTTGATACATGTTCCTTGACTATTCGCACTATCCACATACGGGAGACTCTATGAATCCCCCTTAGCCAGAGCTTGATTCATTTCTTATTTCTTAGGGCCACAAACTAGTTTGGGGCTTTATTACTATCCTGTACTTATGCCATGCTTTACTGCTTTATTTAAGATTGTGCGTGGAGCACCTGTACTGTTTTGGATCGTGCCACGTTTTCGCGGTATCGACAAGCCTAGTCACACTTTCAGGTTCCCAGTCGTTTACAGCCGTCGTCACAAACTCTGGGTCCGTTCCGGAGCCGGCCAACTTTGTTGCGGGTAGCTTAGTGGGGTGGCCCCCTGAAATATTTGATGAATCCTGTGATGTCTTTGTCGTGAAAGCCTCGTTGGGTTTTGAGTTGGTTTTTCCGAGGTTGATTATGTGTGTGTTGCTATTTGTGCACCCCTGCAGGGTAAATCTTTCTGAAAGCTGTGTCCACGGTTATGGACGACTTGGAGCATAGTATATCGATCATAGACAAGCATAACTAAAGTAGTGCTATAAATTTGACTTAATATGTGACTAGTAATCAGCTTCACTACAATGGAATGGATAATAAAAGTGCCAACAACTGGTGGATCTGTGGTGATCTGTATCATACTATACCTGCCTAGTAAGTATTCCAACTCCAATGGAATGTGATAAAAGTGCCAACAACTGCTGGGTTTTGGGATTCCTCAGCACAATTATATCTAACTAGTAAATGTTCCAACTACAACAAAATGGTAATTAAAACGGCCCACTACTTATGCTTCAGAACGACTCATGCTAATTGTATCTGACTAGTAAGTGCTTCAACTATAATGGAAGGAATAAAACTGCCAACCGTGTGAGTTCCTCGGTTTGACTTCCTCGTTTGGTCTCGAGGGGGAATACCAGGATGGGTATGATTGGTGCTAGTATCAGGTTGGAATCGAATAGGTCTTTCTTACCCCACTCTAATAGCAGACAGAGGTATCGAGTCTCTATAGGTTGTTTAGTGCTTGCTACGCTGCCGCTTCAGTCCACCATACCTATGTAGGCGAGAGCCGCCGAATTCTATCCTCGCCGTGTACTGGCCTCAGTACTGACGCTCCTCTATTTCCTTTGCCCTTTGTCGGCACCCCTTTTGTTTTAGCAGGTTTGAGATCGACGTCGTTAGCAGGGTTACCCTTCCGGCTTGGCCTAGGCAGGGTTATGGACGCCATTGGTTATTCTTCAGGGCTCTTAGCCCCATTTGCATCTTGTCCGTACTCGGACGCTGTATCGTTTTTAAGGTGATTTGGATCTTTGTAGTGTATATCTGTATTCTTGACTCTTGGAGTCGTGCTATATATATATCTGTTCTATGGGTCCCATTGAGGACTGTTGTGTAATGGTATTACTTCATTTTTCCACCCGCACGAAAGTGCCTGGTGTGCGTCCTTGAATCGTTTCTATGCGGGTTTGGTGGAAAGGGCTAAAACTTGCATAGGGCCGATTCGAGGGTGTTACAGAGTGGTATCAGAGCTCAGCAATTGCGATACCCCACAAGTCCGGCCTGTAGGATAACCTAGCTAATGGCCGAAGTAGAGTGTCAAAAATATTTTTGCAAAATCGGTTGGATAGATCTGATTAGGTCTGCTTTTACTCCTTACCCCTCTGCTGTTCTCCTCTTACCTCTGCGTGTTTTGATTCTACTCTCTTATCTTTTCTTCGAGTATAGGAATTCTCGTGGTTGGGTTTCTGTCGTACCTTCAGGGTTTCGCTTCCTCCCTTTATAACGGTGGTTCTACAATCATCAATATGCTTCTCGGCTATTCTACCTTCATCCAATCTTTTGTCCTGGAACTCTTTATCCGTATGTTCCCCTTCACAGATATCTGTATCGTTGAAAAGCATATGAGAAGGATGAGCATTGGTGAAGTTGGAGTATACCTTGAGCATATGTTGTTCATGCCAATGGAACCATCGCAAAACCTGATCATTGTGTCTTTTCGTATGATGTTTCTTTGTATCTTCCGGTGGTCCCCGATGTGACGACATCATCTATGCCAGATCCATGAAGATCCTACATCACCCTCTTGTTCCGAACACCGCTTGTGAAGATCTTCAGTCTAAATCCCGGGAGTTGGTTGCACGATTCTGTGATTCATTTACAGAAGGATGCTTTGAGTACGGGATGGAATGATCACCCTACCCGCCTCTCACTGTGCACTTTTGTACATCGAATCGGTGGATCTGCAATTACTCTTTCCCCTGAAGATAGAGGTGGCTTTACCTTTTGATGCCTTTACCTTCGCCCTTTGTTCTCCGGAGTGTTCTCTCAACGAACTTGAGCAACGACCCCTTGTTGTTGGTGTCGCCGATTCAAGATGGAGAACGAATCTTGTTAGTGGTGTCACGAGGATCTACACGAAGCGAGAAGATTCAGATCATCAACCTTCTTCCTGGTACCATGAGGCGGATCTCGAGGGCAAGATGCATTGTTAGTGGTGTCGAATTGTGGCATCCCGCTAAAATCACTACTAGAAAATCGCGGTGTTTTTGTGCAGTGCATCATCATGACCGCATGCTCATGTCATCATGCCACATTGCATTTGAGCATCGTCATCATCCTGCATATGTCTGTCTGAAACTATTTTCTGAAAGCCTAGTTTTGTTTTCTGAATACCCCGTCTTTATTTCAAATTATAAAACTAGGGTTTTCCGGATATCTTGTTTTGCCTAAAAATAATTTACAAAAGCCTTTTAAAACAAACATATAATAAAAACATATTTTTATAAATAACCTGGGGAGGCCGCCACCGGCCAGGCCCAAAGGCCCGGCCAACAGCAGCCTACTACCCAGTTTAATCAAACCCTAGTTCTAACCTTCTTAGCCCTAATTCTACCCGACTCCCTCTCCCCACATGCCTACCTTCCCTGCAGCCGCCACTACCCAACCCGCGCGCAGCTCCCCTCCGCATGCAGTTGGGCCCGCCTGCGCTAGCGCTGCACCGCACAACAAGCTAGCATGCACCATGTGCCTCGTGCAACCCCCTCCCGCCTGTCCTATCCATCTGGGAGAGAGCCCCTCCCCCTCCCAACAAAACTCCCGCGCCCGGCCCCACACCACCTCGGGATCCCACTCCTGTCGCCCGGCCCCACCACCTGACCCCTGACCCACCTCACCACGCGTCCTGCAGCGCTCCTGCCCATCTCTCGCTTCCGTGACGCCATCCCCTTCCCAAGTCCCTCTTTCCCTGCCGCTGCCCCGCCTTCCTCCCTTTTGAGCTCGCCAGAGCGCCGCCGCTGCTCCCCGGCTTCCTCCGACCGTGCTTCTCGCCCCATCTCCAACATCCGCGAGTGCCACCATCGCACATCCCTGCTTCCTGCGCCTCCCCTGTCGTTTTCCCCTTCTCCTCGCCCTTCTCACTCGGTCGCCGGCCGCCACCAGGCCCCGTGTGCCCTCTGCCCGTCGTCTGCAGGCGCGGCCTCGTCTTCTCCGGCCGCCCCCCCACCGAGCTCTTCCCCGCCGCCGTGTTGCTCTACACCGCCGGCCGCCCGTCTCCTCATCCTCCCGGTCGGAGCGCCTTCCCGCGCCGTCCGCGTGTTTTCCTCCCCGCCGCCTCCCTGTTCTCAGGCAGCGTCTCCCCAGCCCGTTGTCGCCGTCTCGCGAGGCCTCCACGCCGACCACGCATCTGGCCGCCGCCTCCTCGCCGGTGACGCGCCCTGCCGAGGAGCTGCCGCTGCCGACGGGCCCTGTATCCCCGCCGTGCTGCGTGTTCCCGTCGTCGCACGCCTCTGGGCTCGCCTCCTCCCGTCATCGTCCAAGGGCGCCATCCGCCCCGCTGGCCCCATGCCGCGCCCTTCCCCGAGCGACCCCGTCCTTGCTCTGCCCCCGTTGCCAAGACCTCCATCGTCTCATCCTCGAGACCCCCACAAGATATTCACATCTCTGTTGGCACTAAGACTAAATTCATCTCATCAAAGTACTCCGTACATGGACGCTCCTCGAACAAGACCCACAAGACCGGCTCGATGCCGATGTTTTTCGAGGGGTGCACATGGTGCCACTCAAGACCCCTTCCCAGATCCCAACCCCGAAGACCAAACCCTGGCACGTCAAGCTCTTCTTCTCGGAACCGGTCAAGATGGAACACCAAATTCTTCTTCGTGGATTCCGTAGCCCCGAACCCGGCTATCTCGCCAAGACCGTCATCGATGGCAAGGCCAAAACCAGAGCCTTCCTCCTTCATGGATCCGATGGCCGAGACCCTGAAAGGCCGATCCCGTTGAACCCCCTTGGTGAACCCCAAGATCGCCGATACCCCAAATGTGATTCCCTATCCGAGACCCCTATTTTTATAATATATAATATCTACCTGTTGCATTAATTGTTCATGTCGCATACATATTGTGGTTTTGGGGGCATTATCCCGATTCACCTAATAAATAAATATGGAGACTATATGCAGGTTATATTTGTCTCATATCGCCTCCATTTAAATTTGCCTAGAGATCCGATGCCATAGTTTGCCTTGTTATTACAACATTTAAATTGCGGGATAGCTAAACAACATGAACCTCCTAATTAAATGTCGGGACCCCGGTTCCGCTTAATACTGCCTAATTGCACCGCACTTTTGCCATGCCATGCATCATATCATAATCATGCCGGATCTTCTGCCGTAGTATTAAATATTGCATCCGGTGTTCTTCTAGTGTTTGCCTCTTCGCGGATTAGGCCGATGAGTTGATGCGAGTATCGACAAGTTCTCCAGATATGATTCTTCGGCAGTGTTTCCTAGGTGAGCATCTCTCCCCCTTCTACCTATTTTGCATTTATAGTCTTTATTTCCTCCTGTTGATCTATTGCTATCCGTGTCACGATGCTTTAGTTTCCGTGCACCAGTTATATCCCGCGCAGCCTCTATATTGCCATGGACACCTCCTAATACCTGTTGTTTCGTAGATAGATGGCCTTGTGAGTCGTAGTTGCTTGCTCAGGTGCGATCTCGTGTTGTCGAGTACGACAGTTTTTAGAATGCTGGCAGATGTTTATGGTGGAGATGATCATGACTTTAAATACAACTATTAAATTGCTGGGACAACTAATGAAAGAGGCACCGGTGGGCAATATATGCTATTTGGCTTTTATGCCCACTTGTGTCCCGTAGGCCCCGAGTACTTGATACCTGTTCCTTGACTATCCGCACTATCCACATACGGGAGACTCTATGAATCCCCCTTAGCCAGAGCTTGATTCATTTCTTATTTCTTGGGGCCACAAACTAGTTTGGGGCTTTATTACTATCCTGTACTTATGCCATCCTTTAATGCTTTATTTAAGATTGTGCGTGGAGCACCTGTACTGTTTTGGATCGTGCCACGTTTTCGCGGTATCGACAAGCCTAGTCACACTTTCGGGTTCCCAGTCGTTTACAGCCGTCGTCACAAACCCTGGCTCCGTTCTGGAGCCGGCCAACTTCGTTGCGGGTAGCTTAGTGGGGTGGCCCCCTGAAATCTTTTATGAATCCTGTGATTGCTTTGTCGTGAAAGCCTCGTTGGGTTTTGAGTTGGTTTTTCTGAGGTTGATCGTGTGTGTATTGCTATTTGTGCACCCCTGCAGGGTAAATCTTTATGAAAGTCGTGTCTGCGGTTATGGACGACTTGGAGCACAGTATCTCGATCTTAGACAAGCATAACTAAAGTAGTGCTATAAATTTGACTTAATATGTGACTAGTAATCAGCTTCACTACAATGGAATGGATAATAAAAGTGCCAACAACTGGTGGATCTGTGGTGATCTGTGTCATACTATACCTGCCTAGTAAGTATTGCAACTCCAGTGGAATGTGATAAAAGTGCCAAAAACTGTTGGGTTTGGGGATTCCTCAGGACAATTATATCTGACTAGTAAATGTCTAACTACAACGGAATGGTAATTAAAACGGTCCACTACTTATGCTTCAGAACGACTCATGCTAATTGTATCTGACTAGTAGGTGCTTCAACTATAATGGAAGGAATAAACTGCCAACTGTGTGAGTTCCTCGGCTTGACTTCCTCGTTTGGTCTCGAGGGGGAATACACAGGATGGGTATGATTGGTGCTAGTATCAGGTTGGAATCGAATAGGTCTTTTTACCCCACTCTAATAGCCGACAGAGGTATCGAGTCTCTATAGGTTGTTTAGTGCTTGCTGCGCTGCCACTTTAGTCCACCATACCTATGTAGGCGAGAGCCGCCGAATTCTAGCCTCGCCGTGTACTGGCCTCAGTACTGACGCTCCTCTTTTTCCTTTTCCCTTTGTCAGCACCCCTTTTGTTTTAGCAGGTTTGAGATCGATGTTGTTAGCAGGGTTACCCTTCCGGCTTGGCCTGGGCAGGGTTATGGATGCCATTGGTTATTCTTCAGGGCTCTTAGCCCCATTTGCATCTTGTCCGTACTCGGACACTGTATCATTTTTAAGGTGATTTGGATCTTTGTAGTGTATATCTGTATTCTTGACTCTTGGAGTCGTGCTTTATATATATATGTTCTGTGGGTCCCATCGAGGACTGCTGTGTAATGGTATTACTTCGTTTTTCCACCCGCACGAAAGTGCCTGGTGGGCGTCTGATACATTGCAAATGTATCTATAATTTTTGATGTTCCATGCTTGGTTTAATCTACTTTCTTCTGTTTTGTCCACACTTTGGAGTACTTTTCATATGATTTCTTGGACTAACCTATTAACAAGATGCCACAGTGCCAGTTGCCTGTTTTCTGCTGTTTTTGGTTCTAGGAAGTCAGAAAATGAATATTCTCAGAATTGGATGGGACAAAAGCCAAAGTTCCTATGTTACCGGAAGACTCACGGAGCCAGCATACGAGATGGAGGAGGGCTAGGGCCTGGCCACACCGCCCCAGACGCGGGCTAGCCCTACCCGCGCCATCAGGTGGTGTGGGCCCCCTGGCACTCCACCGACCTTGCCCACTGGCCTATAAGAAGCCTCCCGAAGCTAAAACCCTAAATCGTCCTGCCTCCAGCCACGAAAAGTTCCACAGCGCCACAACCACCGAAGGGGAGATTCGGGGGATAGAAAGTCTCTGTTCTGGCACCCTGCCGGGACAGGGAAGTGCCCCCGGAGCCATCTCCATCGATCTCCACCGCCATCTCCATCACCACTTTTGATTCCCATGATGAGGAGGGAGTAGTTCTCTCTCGAGGCTAAGGGTTCTACTAGTAGCTATGTGTTCATCTCTCTCTCTATGCATGATCTTATTGAGATCATGAGCTTGTAATCTATAGATATACCTTGCTACTCAAGTGCTTTAATAGATCTCTGCTCTCCCCATGTGTGTGAAAGTGACAACGTGCTCACCATGGTGGCACTTAGGCTAGAGATTACAAATACTTGTTATGAGTTATATTTGGAGTTGGATGTCTTTATGAAATGGTGGTGTTTGTTGGAACCATCTAGTGCTCAAGGTGACAATGTGGGGTTTTCTAGATGGGAAAGACTTACTTTGAGGTGTGTTGTTAGAGCCCTACCATCGATTAGAGTGTTCAACCGGAGAGTAGTTAAGAGTAGTATCATAAAGAGAAGATATTTATATGAGAGTGTTCACTAGTGAAAGTATGATCCCTAGGCCTTGTTTCTTAGCACTGAAACACCATTTGCTATTAGATATGTTACATGTTTGCTTGCTTCCTTCTTTATTTCAGTTTGCCTTTAGTCTCTTCCATGCCATCAAGTTATTTTCTATCACCATACCACTTGTATTTCACTATCTCTACGCCGAACTAGTGCACCTATACACCTGACAAGTGTATTGGGTGTGTTGGGGACACAAGAGACTTCTTCTATCTTGATTGCAGGGTTGCTTGAGAGGGGATACCTTTGACCACTTCCTCCCTGAGTTCGATAAACCTTGGGTGATCAACTTAAGGGAAAACTTGCTGCTGTTCTACAAACCTCTGCACTTGGAGGCCCAATAACTATCTACAAGAATAGAAGTGCGTAGACATCAAGCTATTTTCTGGCGCCGTTGCCGGGGAGGAAAGGTAAAAGGTATTCACACCGGAGGATTAAAGAAGAAGAATCTCCCACGGAAAACGCCTATTTTCTGGCGCCGTTGTCGGGGAGGTAAGGTAAAAGGTACTCACATCCTCCGGTGTGTGTGAGTGCTCAAAGTTATTTCCTTTAGATTCTGCAATTTTGTCTTTTTGTTTCTTGTTTTCACTAGTTAGGCTTAATGGAAAACAACAACAAAATTAGAGAGCTTTATAGTATTTATCTTGAGTTAGGACATGAAGTGTTTGAAGAGAAAATTAAAAAACCTATGTAACTTTATTTGCAAGCTAATAGCAATGTTGTTAGTATGAATTCTTTGGACACCATTATTGCTAATGCTATGGAAAAGTCTAAGCGTGGGGAAGCTAGTTTTTATGAAAGTGATATTTTTAGTTCCCCAGCTTTGGAAGTTAGCTATTCTATTGCTTATGATGATACCAAACCTCCAATATATGATGATTACAATGATGAATATGATATTTTTAGTCCACCTACTATTGAGGAGAAAATTAATTATGATTACAATATGCCTCCTATATTTGATGATTATGGTGATGAGAATAATAATGATAGCTATTTTGTTGAATTTGCTCCCACTACAATTAATAAGAATGACTATGCTTATGTGGAGAATAATAATTATTATATGCATGTGGCTCATGATAAGAATGTTTTATGTGATAGTTATATTGTTAATTTCATTCATGATGCTACTGAAAGTTATTATGAGAGAGGGAAACATGGTTTTATGCATCTCAATAATATTAAGTTTCCCCTCTTTATGTTGAAAGTCTTGAAGTTGCACTTGTTTTGCTTTACTATGCTTGTTGCTTTGTGCTCTCATGACTTGCTTCTTTACAATATTCCTATGCATAGGAAGTGGGTTATACTTAAATGTGCTTTGAATTTGCTTCTTGATGCTTTCTTTACTTCAATTCATATTTCTTATGTGAGCATTTTCTCAAACTATCATGCCTAACTTAAAGGCGTTAAAGAAAAGTACTTGTTGGGAGAAAACCCAAGAGTTTTAGATGAGTCTTGGAAGTTATTACTTTAGTAATAACCGCTCCTTATCCTTTTTATTTGCTTTTTGTGACAAGAGTAACCTCTAATGAGAGTGAAGTAATGATTGGGAAAGTTGCTGTCCCGAAACAGATTTTTGTGCTTCACCGTAAAGATTTGTGAGAGAGCTCTGTATGTCGGATTGAGCTTTACTTTTTTGTCCTTCTGCCCCAGGTTGTTATCTAACTTTAGTTAGTTCAACACTTTTTTATTTGAGCAACAGAAGGTCTTCGAAAAAATTCGTCTTTACCTGCTGGTCTGTTTTGACAGATTTCTGCCATTTTCTGCATTTGCTTCTTGTTGGTTCCTTTTTGAGTTATTTTGGATAATTGAGCTTATTTAGAGAAGTTCTGCAGTATCTAGTGTTCTAATGGAAGTTTATTTGGTGTTAGAACTGAACCTTAAGACTTATTTATCTTAATTGCACTAATGTTGCTAATGAGATTGTGTGAAGTTTTGTATGAAGAAAAAATTTCAGGTGTATGGAAGGAATGAGTAATGAGATGAAGGATGGACTAAAGCTCAAGCTTGGGGATGCCACACGTGTCACACCAAGAAATATCCAAGAAGTACAAGCGTCAAAGCTTGGGGATGCCCAAGGCATCCCCTTCTTCATCAATAAAAATCCCAGGTTTCTTCCAAACGCTTAATTTTTATTGTTTCATGCACAGTTGTGTTTTTCTTGGAGCGTCTTCTTTTTCGTATTCGTTTTGGTTTTTAGTTTGCTTGGTTTTCTTAGTTTTCTGAATAAATTGGTTGGACCTCCTCTTTCATGCATTGGTTTTCAAATGGTTTGGTTTGGTTTGGTTTGGAAAATAGTAGGAAAGTTCATGCTTATGTGGTAAAAAGAGCTTGTTTTTGACTATGGCCAGTGCTTTGTCATGCCATGCTTGATATTGTTTTGGCTTTATGCTTAGTATTCTTTGATGTAGCATGACTTTTTATAAACAATTGAGATTGTTTAATGTGCCTTGGATGAATCATGTGTTGTTTTAGCATATTAAGGCATAGTATAGTGGTATTCTCCTTTGATGCTTTATTTGGGTTGACTTGGCGCATGCTCACACCATGTTATGACTATCTCAAGTAACCATAGCCTTTATGATCCTTTAGTTTTCATCTTGTAGTATCACTTTATGCTTTGATCAATGATGTTCTGTCGCTCTGCATGATTTTGGCCATTATTGCTCTCTTAGTTTGTCGCTCCTAGTCTTTTGCTAGCCTCCACAACCAAGTATGAGTTCCACTCATGCATCCAACTCCCTAAACCAAGTTATTCCAAAGATTCCACCATACCTACCTACTAGCTTATGCTAGTCCAAGTATATTCATGCTTTTTTTACCTTCCAAATTAAACTTGTTATGAGAAAACTAGTGATTAAAGCTCTCACGAACTTGATGGCACACTTTACTTTTTGCATCTAATAAACTTGAACCATTGGGTCCTTCTTTGTTGCGTATATGCTTGCGCTTTATAAGTTGAAATTAGCAGAACCATGTACCATGGGGAACGCTTTCAACATTGCACTTGTACTTTGTACCCCGTTGATATTATGTTCTTTTGCTTACGGATCCCGGGGGTGTTAAATAAAAGTGGAACTTGTAAGATCATGGAGTTTGTATGTGTGTTAGAGAAACGCATGGGCCGCTAGCCTAAGCCAAGCCTAATCATGGTGAAAACTTGCAGCATCACCATAATGAGCACTCTATGAAGCATCCTCAATAAAAACCTATGCAAATAGCAAATAAAAAGATCACTAAGATGCTCATTGTCTGCTTGCCTTGTCATTTTGATTATGGGAAAGCTCCCGTATCTGTGCAAGGGGTACCCTGTTGGCGGTTCTTAATGATACACATATACTTACAATGACAAGAGCTTACTCGTAACTGAAGTTGAGTAGCATGAGGATTGGTCTTCATAGGTAAGGGGCATGAGATTTCGGTTTATAACTTGTCAAGCATATCCTCTTAGTTGTGTCACTTTAACCTTAATCACCTTCAAGATGCTTATGATAGGGGCAATGAGAGCTGAAAGCTATAAGTACCATAATTTTTGGAAGCTCTTTATGAGACTTGAATCCCTACTTCCTTTTACAAAAAGGCCTTTCTTCCACCATTATATTGAGTCTCCACCTTCTATCTTTATGCACCTACTTTGAGAGCATAGTGGCCATTCTTAGTTCTATGTGCATTGTCCCAAGACTAGTTCATTGATGCATAACTTGATATTGCTTGTTTTAAACTATTCTATCTAGTCACTCTTATGAACTTTGAAGGTGTCATATGCATTTATATTTTCTACTCTATTAAGGGACAAGCTGAATACTATTATGCTATGTTTTCTTTATGTGAAACAAACAAACGTCTTGCAAAGCATTGTTATTCATGAATCTTTTGTTTGTGCCTTTTCATGTTGCATCATATTTTCTTTGCCTTATTACTAGAACTTTGTATTTCATGTTATGAGTGAAGTACTATGATCCCAGCTTTCAATGCTTTACAAATACTTTGATCAAGTTTATGATGGTGCATGTCACCTCAAAAATTATTCTTTCTTTTTATCACTTACCTACTCGAGGACGAGCAGGAGTTAAGCTTGGGGATGTTGATACATTGCAAATGTATCTATAATTTTTGATGTTCCATGCTTGGTTTTATCTACTTTCTTATGTTTTGTCCACACTTTGGAGTACTTTTCATATGATTTCTTGGACTAACCTATTAACAAGATGCCACAGTGCCAGTTGCCTGTTTTCTGCTGTTTTTGGTTCCAGGAAGTCAGAAAATGAATATTCTCAGAATTGGACGGGACAAAAGCCAAAGTTACTATTTTACCGGAAGACTCACGGAGCCAGAATACGAGACGGAGGAGGGCCAGGGCCTGGCCACACCCCCTAGGCGCGGGCTAGCCCTACCCGCGCCACCAGGTGGTGTGGGCCCCCTGGCACTCCACCGACCTTGCCCTCTGGCCTATAAGAATCCTCCCGAAGCCAAAACCCTAAATCGTCCTGCCTCCAGACACGAAAAGTTCCGCAGCACCGCTGCCACCGAAGGGGAGATTCGGGGGACAGAAGGTCTCTGTTCTGGCACCCTGCCGGGACGGGGAAGTGCCCCCGGAGCCATCTCCATCGATCTCCACCGCCATCTCCATCACCATTGCTGATTCCCATGATGAGGAGGGAGTAGTTCTCTCTCAAGGCTAAGGGTTCTACCGATAGCTATGTGTTCATCTCTCTCTCTCTCTATGCATGATCTTATTGAGATCATGAGCATGTAATCTATAGATCTACCTTACTACTCAAGTGATTTAATAGATCTCTGCTCTCCCCATGTGTGTGAAAGTGATACCGTGCTCACCATGGTGGCACTTAGGCTAGAGATTACAAATACTTGTTATGAGTTATATTTGGAGTTGGATGTCTTTATGAAATTGTGGTGTTTGTTGGAACCATCTAGTGCTCAAGGTGACAGTGTGGGGTTTTATAGATGGGAAAAACTTACTTTGAGGTGTGCTGTTATAGCCCTACCATCGATTAGAGTGTTCAACCGGAGAGTAGTTAAGAGTAGCATCATAAAGAGAAGATATTTATATGAGAGTGTTCACTAGTGAAAGTATGATCCCTAGGCCTTGTTTCTTAGCACTGAAACACCATTTGCTATTAGATCTGTTACATGTTTGCTTGCTTCCTTCTTTATTTCAGTTTGCCTTTAGTCTCTTCCACGCCATCAAGTTATTTTTCTATCACCATACCACTTGTATTTCACTATCTCTTCGCCGAACTAGTGCACCTATACACCTGACAAGTGTATTGCGTGTGTTGGGGACACAAGAGACTTCTTGTATCTTGATTGCACGGTTGCTTGAGAGGGGATACCTTTGACCACTTCCTCCCTGAGTTTGATAAACCTTGGGTGATCCACTTAAGGGAAAACTTGCTGCTGTTCTACAAACCTCTGCACTTGGAGGCCCAACAACTGTGTACAAGAATAGAAGTGCGTAGACATCAGCGTCCTTGAATCGCTTCTATGTGGGTTTGGCGAAAAGGGCTAAAACTTGCATAGGGCCGATTCGAGTGTGTTACAAAGAACCTCCAAATGTTGGTACCCCGGTGAGGTTTCCCACTAAGTACTAAGCCAAGACAGAGCCTATATGTATTGTGGTTGCACTGGAAGCTTCTGATTTCTGAAACATGGCAGACTTCTTTGATTCCTGGGCAGCCGTCCTCCACCAAAATTCCACTCGTTGTCCCGACAACCATTCTGCCCAGAAGAAAACTTAGTTTTATTTTGAAGGAGGTTTTGAGAAGAAAAGGTTCGCTCGAGAGAGCTCTCATACTTAGAAAATTTTGAGTCTTTCAAACCCCCCAACGGTACTTAGTATATATATACCATAGTAAGCAATACTTAGCAAAAACAGGAGAACCTAATAGGACGGAAATTTCTAATTATAAAGCTACTCATGGCATACTACAAAACCGCACTTGCAAAAATAGTAATAAGAAAATCTACTAAAGACCTACACATGTATACTACAAGATTTGAAGAGTAAAACATCCCTAGTCAAAAACTGGGACATAATATGTACAAGTGGTGTAACTTGACTTGATCCGAGCAGCACTCTACACAACAGTACTCCTCAGCGCACTCCGAACAATCTAATGAGACACAAACTTAGATCCAATCACAAATTGCACAAAACGATGCCACGAAGGTAAATATGCATGCATGCGACATGGTAATATGCAAGGATGGATTCAATATCGACCAAGGTTTTATTCTGGCGTGTTGTTGGGTTGGGGATGTCATTAGTATCGATTTCCGACGGATTTTAAGTATTTTGGGTTAATACTTAATTAAACATGCTCATAAATAGATCTACACTTCCAATCTACCTCGAAACATATCTAAACACTCTAAGCATGAAATAACAATTTTCCATAGAAGATCTTGTAGATACAAAGCCAACGCAACAAGAATCAACTAAAACAGAGTTACGGATATTTTTCTAGAATTAAAATACTTCAATCTAAACTTTAAATCCTACTGCACGATTACTGCAGTAAACCAGCAATATTAATACAGATCTGTGTTCTACTCAATTTTCGAATCCAACGGTATATTATACGCAATTTTTGGACAAGTACTCGATTTACTATGAATTAAATGAGATTATAAAAGATTCTGCCTATTTAAAAAAAAACAGATCGACGGCCAGCTACGCGGCGACAAGTGGCCACACCGGATTGGTCCAGCGGGCCGACACGGGCTGACTCAGCATGCTGACGCGGTGCTGCCACGCGGCGCGAGGGGATTGGCCGGTACCCCTTCGGCCTAGCCATCTAATCCTAGGCGTTGGATTGAAAACGGATGGCTGGGCGGGTGGACGGCGGCTTACCGTGGCGGACGACGACGAGGTCGATGCCGGACGGTGGCTGCGCATCGGTGATGGTTGGCGGTGGTGGTGCGGAGGTTCCCCGGCGTGACGGAGTGGTGGACGGCATGCGGCTCCGTTCCTGAGATCGGCGTTGACCACCTCCTCCCCGGTAGACGGCTAACGGCGACTGGACTTCGCGAACGCCGGCGAGACTCCGGCGAGGAATTGTGCTCGCCGTGTTGTGCTACAGAGGGGGAAAAATATGAGACGAACTGGTTCACCAAGGGGAAGAAAAGAGCAGCGGAGGTCTTCGGAAAGGTCAACGTCGGGCGGCAGCGGCGCTGCTCCAGCGAGGTCGGCGGCGAGCTCGCGAGTTGTAGCCCAGCGGCGATATAGCGAGCAAAAGGGATAGCATTTTGGGGCGGCCGGGTGCGGTTTAAATAGTCCAGACGACTTGGTGCGGAGGTCGCGGAGCTCCTCCCAATAGTCCAGAGGACTTGGGGTGAACGGTGGGTTCGTCCCGATCTCCACGGAGAAGATGACGCGGTGGGGCCAAAGCGTCAGCGGCTGTAGGGGCGCAGGCTGGCTGCTAGCGCGTGTGCTAGGCCGGCCTACGCGCTACGCAGCGCCCACTCTGCCAGGCGGGGCGGTAGATAGGTCACAGGCTGGTCTAGCCGGCCCGTTAGGCTAGATTCCCCCTTTTTTAATTATTCTTTTTATTTTTTTCTGTTTCACTAATTGTTCCATATCGTTTGCAAACGGACTCCAATTTAAGTGAAATTTGTCTCTAAAATAACACTTTTGCAAGGGTTTGGTATGGGGTTATAAAATAGCACTTTTGCAAGGGTTTAGGAGGTTAAATTTTGTTTAACCCTTTTTTGCATTTATATGACTATAGGGTTAAGGGAAAGTATTTGATGCGGCTTTTATTGTGTGATGCCATGATGCAAAGATATGATGCATTCTTCTAGTAACATCTGCAATCGTAAAATTTGGGATGTTACAATTACTACCCCAAGTATTATTTTCCAAGCTTTACTTCCTTTACTTTTACCAAAGTCCTTTACCTGTTTTGAAGGTAGCATAAAGAGTATAAAAATTGACCTATTTAGATAACTTTAGATGTCATTCTATGGCATGAGATTGATCCCATCTTTCCACCTTAGTGAACACTCTTAACTTAGTAGTTTAGAGTTAGATAAAAACTTGAGTCACTTTAGATGGGAACACTTGGTGAAAATGAATTGGGAAAACCTTGGAATGATGAGTCATTCTATTGAGACGTTTTGACATGTCTTGAGAAACACCAGTGGTTTATGATGAGGAAAATGTTGAGGCATGAGGCTTAACCCTTTTACAAAACTGATGGTTGGATTCGGATGCGATACCATTCCAAATTTACCGTACAACCACAATACCTGAATTGGGTAAGGCTTAGCCAGAAGTTTATATGCATTAGTATTAGTTCCCTCGCAGGAGAGGTTTGAGCTGAGGCTACCTCTCAATGTTGTCCACCTTATGCAGTGCCCAAGATGACAGATGGTCATGGTTGGGAGGCCATGCTCATAGGATAGGTGCTTATACTAGGGTGTGTAAAGGAAAGGTTATGTTTGATTATCTGCATACTAAGTATGATGATTCAGGGTTATCCCTGACAGATGTATCGAATCTTGTGGTGAAAGTGTACCACCTTTGTAGAGTGTCAAACTATTCGAATAGCCACGTCCGTGGTTATGGACAATTGGAGTGGCCATACTGCTTCGTTGTCAGATGTTTTCAAAATAACTTATGAAATGAATGATGAATCTTGACTTGACCACAGCAGGGTTGTGACTATGACACTAGCTTCCCAACTTAAGTGATTTTAAAACTTTATTTTATCTTTCTTTGTTTCTGAACTCAGCTTAGGTTTCAAGCTTAACTTTTTAGTTAAACTTAAAGTTAGTACTTTACATTAGAACTATACTACCTGTTAGTGGTAGTTTGCAAGTACTTAAAGAGTACTCATGGCTTTTGTCCCTAGCTATTCTCATGGCTAGACTACGAAGGAGACTACCAAGATGATGGCCAGCAGGACGACTATGATAACTAGGACTATCTGCCTTCGTCAGCATTGCCTGTGCCCCTGAAGATGGACCCCACCGCTATGCTTATTATTTATTCCGATGCTTGTTGTATTAAGACTGGATCATGAGATCCTTATTTGTGTAAGACCTTATGTATGGTTTGTAATGGATGATGTACTGTGATATCCAATCCGTTATGTCTCGCAAAAATGGTAATCTTGGGATTCCGATGTATGACATAACGGGCATCTGGGATTAAAATTCCGGGTGTTGACAAGTTGGTATCAGAGCCATCCTGACCATAGGAGACCCTAGTTAGAATGGACGTCCGAACAAAAACTTAATTTCCAAACCAAAGTGAGTATTTATGAAAAACTATTTCCTCTCTTATCCTTGGGAATTCATTCTTTCTCAAAAATTCATATTCCTCAAAATCCTCACATTAGTACTTAAAATTTGACACACTTGATCACTTCACTAATTTCCTCATCCTTAATTCTTGTATATGGAGACTTAGTTCAGCTGATCTTCCAGTTGGGAAACGGAGGTCAGCTGATCTTCGAGAGGGATCTGGATTCACTGTCGGATTTACTGGGGCACCCACATCCGGAGTTTCTTGGAGCTCAATTTCCAGGACCCCTAGGAGGAGATTTATGGTGGCTAGTCACCACTGATCTTAGAGGAAGCATCGAAGCACCAACGTCCGGGAGAATCCAGTTCTTCGTGAGAGAGAACAACTGGCTAGATGTATTAGCCAGGGCAATGCATGAAGCTCTCGCACGTCTATGTGCCCTTAGCGTCAACCAACTCCAAGGAACCCGTTTTGCTCACTATGCAAGACGTGACTTCATGGGAATGCCGATGGACATGCCAAGTCACCCAGAGCTGAAGCGTCAAGTGGAGAACCTTGACTTCCTACCGTACGATCGTCAGAAGGAGTTGGACAATGCTAGGGAGTTTGCCAACCACAACCGTGCCATTGCCGCTCAGAAGGCCCAGACTTTTTCAATGCTTGTCAAGGACCGCTAGTCTCTTCGCCTCCAGCACGAAAACAAGGATCACACCATCACCCGTCTTCGCAAGAAGGTGGCCGACCTCGAGAAGACCGTCAAGGAGCAGGAAGCTCAGCTTGTAGCAAAGGAGGAAGAAGAGGAGGGTGAAGACATCCAGGGAGACATGGATTCTTACCTCAGCAATGATGATGACTTTCCGGAGGAGGATGCTGTGGACTTATACACTGACGATGAGGACTCTGACTTCATCAACGATGAGTAGATGCACTAGAGCACTGTCGTAGCATGAGATGTATCTGTCCCACTGTATCGTAGCTTGCAGAATGGTTCTTCAAACCATCTGTTTTCCTTTGTTGTTGTGGTGTGTGTTGTAACATGTGCTTGTTTGAATGAATGAAATGATGTTAGTTGCAAAACCTGAGTCAAACTCAAAGTTTTAGTCTTGAAACCAAAACTATGAACCTTATAACTTTCCCTCTTACCCCTTTATCTACCTCAATCTTTAGATGACTCGTGGAAACCAAGGAGGGAGCAGCTCGTCGCAAGACCCAATACTGTAGATCTTGGAGAATCTCATCGCAGACAGAGAAGCAAGCAGGGAAGAGCACCAAGCTAATCTAGCAACACTGCAACAGATCGCCCAGATGGCTCTCAACAACCAAGGGCATGGAAATCAGGATCATCAAGGATCCAAGCTGAAAAACTTCTAGAATTCCAATCCCTCAATCTTTAGCACTTCAGAGAACCCATTAGACGCAGATGACTGCTTGCAGACGATGGAGAACAATTTGGAAGTAGCCAGAATTGATGACAATGAGAAAGTTCTCTTTGCCACCCACTACTTGGCAGGAGACACAAGAGCATGGTGGAACAGTATCCGCCTGATGAACCATGGGCAAGTGATGACATGGGAAGCCTTCAAGATCAAGTTCAGCCGCACCCACGTGCCGCAAGGCTTAGTCACCAGAATGAGGGATGAATTCAGAGAGTTGAAGCAAGGCAGAATGACTGTGGTGGAGTACCGTGACAGATTTCTGTCACTCGCCAGATATGCACCTGATGAGATCAACACGGAGGCCAAGAAGAAGGAGAGATTCTTGAACGGACTGCATGATGAGATGTAGACTGTCCTCGTCAACATCCGCTTCAAAGATCTCGAAGAGCTAGTCGACTCTTCCATTCAGATGGAAGGGAATATTAATCAGGCAAACGACAACCGCAAACATCGTATGATGTAGCAATCTGGATCCAGCAGTCACCAGAAGTACCGACCCAACCCCTCACCATGATATGCACCAAGGAACAACCGACCCCCAATGTCTCGCCCAAGCTACCCCAACCATAGCGGAGGCAATGTGAAGTCCGGAGGAAACAATCACAACTTCGGCAACACCAACAATTTCAACCGTGCACCTCCCTAGAGCAACAACAACAACAACACTGCACCCAGAACTGGCAGCAATGTTGTGCCTGTCGCAGCAAAGGACAAGTCCCAGATCACTTGTTTCGAGTGTGGAGTAAAGGGCCACTATTCCAATGAGTGTCCCAAGAAGACTGTCGCCACTGCCAATGTGAATGCCCCAGCTCAACAGCAGCGTCGTGTTCAACCAGGAAGAAGATTTTCCCCAGGGAACCCTCACAACCACAACGGCCGTCTCTTCCACATGAACGCCGAGGAAGCCCAAGAAGCGCCAGATGTAGTGCTGGGTATGTTTTCTATCAACTCAGTTTTAGCAAGGGTATTGTTTGATTCAGGAGCATCGCATTCATTTGTCACCGAAGAATTTGCATGCACTAGTAAGATTCATCCAACCAACCTAAAGCATGTCATGATAGTTCAAATCCCCGGTTCAACTACAAAAGCTAGAAAAATTTGCAAGGTTGTGCCTATCAGAATACATGGGATAGATTTTCATGCCAACCTAATAGTATTTGGAACCAAAGGATTGGAAGTAGTACTAGGTATGGACTGGATGTCAAGGCATAAAGGAATGATAGACTGTGCTAATAAAGCCATCATGATGACTAGTAGCTCCGAAGTAATAGTAGAGCTTATATCTGAGACCTTACCCCGACAATTCAAGTGCAACAAGAGTCTAGCCCTTCCCACCATAGACCAAGTCAGAGTAGTCTGTGAATACCCCGATGTATTTCCAGATGAATTGCCAGGTATGCCCCCGGATAGGGATATTGAGTTCATTATCGAACTAATCCCCGGAACTAGACCCATAGTCCAGAGACCCTATAGCATGAACCCCTCAGAGATAGTGGAACTAAAGAAGCAGTTGGATTCCATGATAGCAATAGGCTTGATTCAACCAAGCTCATCACCATGGAGATCACCAGTGTTATTTGTCGACAAGAAAGATGGAGGAAACCGTTTGTGCACAGATTACAGAAAGTTGAATGACGTCACCATCAAGAACAAGTACCCCTTGCCAAAATAGAGGATCTATTTGATCAGTTGACTGGAGTCTAGTTATTCTCAAAGATTAATCTTAGGATTGGTTATCACCAACTTAAGATTCGTGCAACGGATATTCCAAAGACCTCCTTTACTACTCGTTATGGTTTATACGAGTATACATTTATGTCTTTTGGATTAACTAATGCCCCTGCTTATTTCATGAATCTCATGAATAAGATCTTTATGAATTTCCTAGATAAGTTTGTAGTTGTGTTCATCGATGATATCCTTATCTATTCCATGTCAGAAGAAGAGCATGAGCAACATCTGAGAATCATCCTAGGAACCCTGAGAGAGCACCAGTTATATGCCAAGTTCAACAAGTGTGAGTTTTGGCTGAAAGAAGTAGGATTCCTAGGACATATTGTGTCTGCCGGTGTAGTCTCTGTTGATCCCGCCAAGATCAGAGATGTCGAAGCATGGGAAGCCCCAACTACTCAAACCCAGGTCCGTGCATTTCTCGGATTAGCGGGATACTACCGCAAGTTCGTAGAAGGATTCTCGAGCATCGCCTGACCCATGACCCAATTGTTGAAGAAGGACAAGAAATTTGAATGGACTGACAAATGCGAAGCCAGTTTCCAAGAACTGAAGAAGAGATTGATATCAGCCCCAATATTGATCATGCCAGACATCAAGAAGCCGTTTGATGTATATTGTGATGCATCCAAGATTGGTCTAGGATGTGTATTGATGCAAGAAGGCATAGTCATTGCTTATCTATCTCGACAACTGAAGTAGCATGAACATAACTATTCGACCCATGGTCTTGAATTAGCAGCTGTAGTTTTAGGATTGAAGACATGGCGTCATTATCTGATGGATAATCAGTGTGAGATTTACTCAGATCACAAAATCTTGAAGTATATTTTCACTCAGAAGGAGCTAAATATGAGGCAAAGGAGATGGATAGAGTTAATCAAGGATTACGACCTTGACATTCACTATCACCCTGGCAAAGCCAATGTGGTAGCAGATGCTCTTAGCAGATTGCCGTGTAGGCTAAACACCATGATCAAGGAGAAGCAGCCCAGTTTGTATGAGGAGTTGGAGCAGTTTAGAACTGAGCTAGTTAGCAAAGGATTCTTAGCTAGCATTGAACTTCAACCCACTTTGATTAGCCCAATCAAGGAAGCCTAGAAGGGAAATGAAAGTATCGACGGAATCAAACATCATATTGGTATAGGGAAGGTACCTGGATTCACTGAAGACGAAGAAGGAATTCTGTGGTACAAAGGCTGTATCTGTGTGCCAGAAGATTCGAAGCTAAAGCAAGTTATCATGAAGGAAGCTCATGATACTCTTTATTCTATCCACCCCGGAGGAACAAAGATGTATCAAGACCTGAAAGAGAAATTTTGGTGGCACAAGATGAAGAGAGAAATCGGAAGCTACATCGCTAAGTGTGACATCTGTTAAAGAGTCAAAGCAGAACATCAGAGACCCGCAGGACTGTTGCAACCATTGCAGATTCCAGAATGGAAATGGGATTCCATCGGAATGAACTTTATCACCGGTTTGCCTACTTCCAGTAGGGGAAATGACTCAATCTGGGTCATAGTTGATAGATTGTCCAAGGTAGCTCACTCCATACCCGTCAAGACTACCTACCAGAGTGCGAAGCTAGCAGAGTTGTGCATTGCTAGGATTGTTAGTCTCCATGGAACCCCCAAGACCATATTATCAGATCGAGGAACCCAGTTTACCTCGAGATTTTGGCAGAAAGTCTAGGAAGGATTGGGAACCAAGTTGAATTTCAGCACCGCTTATCACCCGCACACTGATGGACAGACTGAGAGAGTCAACCAGATCCTAGAAGATATGTTAAGAGCTTGTGTGTTAGAGTATGGATCAAAATGGGAAGACTGCCTTTCTTTCGTAGAATTCTCATATAACAACAGTTATCAAGCAAGTTTGCAGATGGCACCATTTGAGTTCCTATACGGAAGAAAGTGTCGCACCCCTTTGAACTGGTCGCAAGTAGGAGAGAGTCAGATCTTTGGACCAAACATTCTCCGAGAAGCCGAAGAGAAAGTTCACAAAGTCCGTGAGCACCTCAAGACCACCCAATCTAGACAGAAGAGTTATGCTGACAAGAGAAGGAGAGACCTGACTTTCAATGTCGGAGATTTTGTATATCTCAAGGTTTCACCATTGAAGGGAACCCAACGCATTAGTCTGGAAGGGAAGTTAGCCCCTAGATATATCGGACCCTTCAAGGTTCTGAATCGTCGAGAAGTATCATATCAACTGGAACTACCTGAAGAGATGTTAGCCATCCACAATGTGTTCCATATCTCCTTACTTCGCAAATGTCTGGAAGTACCAGAGAAGACTGAAGTTTTCAAGAACATCGATCACCGAGCTATTGAGATCAACAATGATGTATCTTGTAAGAAGCGTACAGAACCACCAGAACTAGGAGTATCAAGTTTCTCAAGATTCAATGGAGCAACCATACCGAAGAGGAAGCCACTTGGGAGCGAGAAGATTACATTAGGACAGAGTTCCCAGATCTCTTTAGTTCCTAGTTTTCTTTCGTAAATCTCGGGACGAGATTTTGTTTAAGGGGGAAGGTTTGTAACATCCAAAAACTTCAATCCAAGGTTATTAAGATCCAAATCATCAAAATTTAGAGTTAACAAAAACTTTTCCATTTAAAAATATTAAAGCATTCATATGTGGGTGCATGTAAATAGGAGTTGATTTGAATTGCCATGATTAAGTGATCCATTGCCTGTAAAATGATTCTTAGGTGAAATAAACCTCATCTAGATCATTCCCAAACATATCCCAAAGAATAACAAATCAAAATGAATAAAAGAAAGAAATGGTCATTTGTGCCATTTTAACTACCATGCCTACTTTGGCCATTCCTAGGACTCAATTCTTAACAGAAACAAATATGGATCTTTGCACCCCTTGCTAGTACATGTAATTATGTACCAAGGCCCACTTTGTGATCTACCAAAAACTTGCAAACACTAATTTTAAATGGCATTTGAAAATTGAATGTAGTTCATATGAGAAGATCCCACTTATTCAAAAACCACTCAAAGGAGTTCCATTTTCAAATCCCAAGCAACCAGAGATGCTCAAGCATGTGATCAACAACTCCACCAAAATTCAACTAAAAATTCAAATATTTTTCTCTTATGGCCATTGTGTCGAACACCTGGCAGGCATGAATCACACTCTAATTCTAGCTCACTGTTTCTACAGGGTTTTGCCACCCATTTGACCTAAATTTACTCCCTCTGTCCCTCCTAGCTCTAACCAAAGCCTAATCACCCCACCCCGTTGTCCCTAGCAGCAGTACCACGCCACCCCGAGGACATGCTTGCCGGCCAGTATTGCCAACGCAGTAGCAGACCGCCATCCCCTCTCCACCTCTCCAGGAAGCACGACGTGACCTCACCGCCACCCATGGTCCACCCCATGGCCACTGCCAGCCGCTGGACCACTCCCCAGCCTCACCACCCATTCTCTCTGCGTGCAGCCAGAGCGCGCTAGAGCGCCTTCACCGCCAGCACGCCACCGACCGCCCCTCGACCCAATACCGTGCACGTCGCTCCGCCTCGACCCCAGCACCCCGCCAGACATGGCCGTGCACCGCCGCGTGACCCACAGTCGCCGTGCACCGTGTCGAGCACCGCCTCTGTCTCCTAGAGCGCAGGACGCTCCCGACAAAACGTCACCGTCCCTAGCCATGCATTTAAGCCGTATAGCACCGCCAGGAGGCAGTCCACCGTCCCCTACCTCAAGCCATGCCGCTAGCACGTTGTGCAGCCCTCACTGGATTCGCCAGCCCATCCCTTTCGGTCGCCTCGTCGAGCTATAAATAGAGGCCACCCTAGCATAAACCCCTCACACCATTCCACTCCCCTCTCCTCACGGGTCCTTCCCCACCTCTCGCCGGAGCCGCTCGAGCCTTGGTTCGCCGGAATTTCGCCGGAGGATCCCACTGCAGAGGAGGAGAAGGCACCATCTATTTCATCCACCCCAGGTGCTGCCGCGACCACCCCTGAGTCTGCCATCGACATCACTTTCGATCGCCCCCATCGCCGTCGTAGCTGGAGCCCTGGTATGCCCCCTAAGCACCCCCATCGAGCCGCTAGGGTTAGACCTCGCCGGCGACCTGTCCGTCATCGACGACAAGCTCCAGCCGTAGATCCCCCTTCTAATCTAACGACCCACATCGCCCCGTACCGCTTCACGTGTAAAGAGCCGCTAACCGGTGGACCCCCCTGTCAGCTGTTCTCTGTGCCGCGGAACGCCACTGGGCCGGCCCATTTTCTTTCCCGCGCGACCCATTTAATTCAAACTTAGATTTTTCTATTTAGGTTTGAACTTAGTTATGTCCCCTAGTTGAAAATCAATTCAGAGAGATTTACAAATCCAAATGGAGTGATTCCAATTGTGTTGGAAAGCTTCTGAAAAGA
The DNA here is from genome assembly GCA_916181665.1 of Avena sativa. NCBI lineage: Eukaryota > Viridiplantae > Streptophyta > Magnoliopsida > Poales > Poaceae > Avena > Avena sativa. The sequence continues at coordinate 330,024,461 of OV702289.1, forward strand.
TCTATCCAAGCCCATTGGATTTAATTCCTTTAGAGTTAGAGATCTCTCCTAGTAAAAATAATAAGACAAAAGGTTTTGCACATTCAAACATTTTTTTTAAATCAACCAAAATAGCTTTTGAGTTGATTCCAACTCTCAAAAATCACGCTTAACCATATCTACCTGAATATGTAATAATATTAAGGTTTACATGTATTGACTTTGGACTAGTACCAAAAGAATGCTATATAGGCATTTCTAGTCACTTTAAATCATTAAATAATGAACTTAAACCAAAGTAATTATAAACCAACCCTTAAATCACATTCCACATGTTAGAATATGTGGTGATGACATGTGTCCACATGACCCCATATTTTAAGTGGTGAATATTAAATCTTAGTTATTTTCAATGAGTAGAAAATAATTTTCTTAAATAAAAAGAAGAAAACTAGTTAATGAAACCTTGTGATGCTTGTAATGATAGTAGATCATCAAATGTGTGCCTTAGAATGCTAAGTAGCCTAGTTAAGTATTGTTTGGTGATTGTGTACTCCGTATGTATTTATAGACGATAGTACCGACCAAGCTTTCGAGGAGGAAGAGTGCTATCAAGAGGAGAAAGACAACTTCAACCACTGCACCAACCAAGGCAAGCTATTATTGGCAAGCTAACACCTGCGAGTATTATACTAGCAAGCCACCATTAACAATGCAAGCAAATCCTTGCAATCTAGATAACCCAAGCAAAGATGCTTAGGAAATGCTATAGTTATACCACTTTGACTATTACTGCCCTAAGTATTATTTTCCAAGCTTTACTTCCTTTACTTTTACGAAAGTCCTTTACCTGTTTTGAAGGTAGCATAAAGAGTATAAAACTTGACCTATTTAGATAATTTTAGATGTCATTCTATGGCATGAGATTGATCCCATCTTTCCACCTTAGTGAACACTCTTAAATTAGTAGTTTAGAGTTAGATAAAAACTTGAGTCACTTTAGATGGGAACACTTGGTGAAAATGAATTGAGAAAACCTTGCAATGATGAGTCATTCTATTGAGATGTTTTGACATGTGTTGAGAAACACCAATGGTTTATGATTAGGAAAATGTTGAGGCAAGAGCCTTAACCCTTTTACAAAACTGATGGTTGGATTCGGATGTGATACCATTCCAAGTTTATCGTATAACCACAATACCTGAATTGGGTAAGGCTTAGCCGGAAGTTTATATGCATTAGTATTAGTTCCCTCGCGGGAGACGTTTGAGCTGAGGCTACCTCTCAATGTTGTCCACATATGGAGTGCCCAAGATGATAGATGGTCATGGTTGGGAGGCCATGCTCATAGAAGAGGTGCTTATACTAGGGTGTATAAAGGAAAGGTTATGTTTGATTATCTGCATACTAAGTATGATGATTCAGGGCTATCCCTGACAAATGTATCAAATCTTGTGGTCAAAGTGTACCACCTCTGCAAAGTGTCAAACTATTCGAATAGCCGCGTCCGTGGTTATGGATAATTGGAGTGGCCATACTGTTTTGTTGTCAGATGTTTTCAAAATAACTTATGAAATGAATGATGAATCTTGACTTGACCACAACAAGGTTGTGACTATGACACTAGCTTCCCAACTTAAGTGATTTTAAAACTTTATTTTATCTTTCTTTGTTTCTGAACTCAACTTAGGTTTCAAACTTAACTTTTTAGTTAAACTTAAAGTTAGTACTTTACATTAGAACTATACTACCTGTTAGTGGTAGTTTGCGAGTACTTAGAGAGTACTCATGGCTTTTGTCCTTGGCTATTCTCATGGCCAGACTACGAAGGAGACTACCAATGTGATAGCCAGTAGGACAGCTATGATAACTAGGACTATATGCCTTCGTCAGCATTGCATGTGCCCCTGAAGATGGACCCCACCGCTACGATTATTATTTATTCCGCTGCTTGTTGTATTATGACTGGATGATGACATCCGTATTTGTGTAAGACCTTATGTATGGTTTGAAATGGATGATGTTCTGTGATATCCAATCCGTTATCTTGGGATTGCGATGTATGACATAACAGGCATCTGGGATTAAAAATCCGGGTGTTGACACTACACCCTAATTGGCGGACAAAGATGTCACGCGGATCGTTCCCACCAACCGTTGATCCTCTGTGATCTAACGGGCAGGATAACCCCTCCCTCCTCCATAGTTTTTGTGCAGGGCCTATCCGTGCCACCTCTCTATCCATGCCACAGACACTTTAGCTCCATAAACATGTGAAAAACCATCTCAAAAAATAAATAAAATAAATGATCATATTTCGAAGAAGCTCCTGTCTTCGTCTTCTAGATCATCGTCGTCTTCGTCAACGTCATGGTCCTTTCCATTGCCATCGCCGCCATCTGTGTCCTCCTCTTATGACTCGACACTACACTCTTCTTCATATAAGCATACTATCTCCTTGTCGGAGTCCTCATCCTCCTCCTCTTCGTAGTCCCATGGGTCCACGTCACTCTCCTCAGCTTCTGCCTCCAACTAATCTATGAACGCCTGCTCGTTGGACGAGTCGAACTCGTTCAAATAGCTGTCTCATCTCTTCTTTTTGGTCTTCCTCTTGTTCCTCTTCTTGTCCGTACCTACCGGTGCAACACGTGCCCCCGTCCTGGCTGCTGCTTTGTGCTCGCCCGTCGCTGCAGGTACCCCACGCTCCTCTTGCGTGGCCTGTACGAGCTTCGACATTGCGGTCCTTGAGTGCCGATGTCGTTGGATCCTGGCGCGGTCGAATACGATGTGTTGCCTCAGTAAGCGACACCGCAAGCGTGAACTATGCCGGGAAGAGCAGGGGACGCAGGATGGTCAGTGTCATGCTTGGATCTGCCATTGCCACAGCGAGGGGCCATCGTGCTCGAGGAAGTTGTTCGGAATGAGCGATGGCGGGTACATAGAGTTGGGTGCCGATCTGATCAAGGGTACTGAACATAATTTGATCATTAAAAAAATGTAATATCTCGCGTACTGGACGTAATTTTATCACAACAAAAGTGGCACAGCGTATTCTAGAATCTAGACTCATAAATATGCCGTGCGTGCCTATCGACGTGGAGTTCAACATGCATTCAATTGACGTGTAGTTCAACGTGCTGACGTGATCATGCAGCAGTTGCGCGCGTCATTGCCCCATCAACACGTGACACACGCACGCGGGACATGCACGCCGATGCCCGTGATTACCAACCTTCCCCACTTATTTTTTTAAGGGTAAGATCGCACTCCTTTTATTATATACTGGATTTTAGGCGGCGCCGAAGACCATTAAACTGTCCATCGCAATAAAGACAAGTCCCACCGATTCCCTATTCCTGGATTCTTTGAGAAGGTAGATCGTACACGGTGGTCTTGTATAATAGTAGTAGTACTACTAGACCACGACCTGTACTCTTTGACTCTTCTCCTACGCTAATCACTATCTTCTTCCTCCTGCCGCCACCTCCCTCCTCCTGCAAGCCATGGCTACCCTGAGGAGAGGCCGGTCGACCATCCTCGTGGAGAAAAAGGAGAGAGCTCACCGCCAAGCAGTTCTTTCTCTACCAGCCCCTCAAGCCCCCCTTTCACTGAGGCCTAATCTCCCCCGACAATGGCACTGAATGTTCTAGCAGGCGAGCGCTCCTCCTGGTATGGTCTTATTTTTCTACTTCTTCTCCATCTCCTTCTCCATCATGATCTTATTCTGCTTCTTCTTGTTTTTCTTCTTCTTCTTGCTCTTCCTCTTCTACGTATTATAGGCCGGCCGTGGAGCCAGAATCCACCAAGATGGAGGCGTTGCAGGACCCATTCGGTCCCGTTCCACGTCTCAGCGAGGTAGAAAATCTCCACACTTTTATTTCTCTAAGTTTTAATGTGGATTTCTTAGATCGTGTCTGCCCCCTGCTTTGGGTTTTTTCCGAGTTGTATTAGTTTTCATGATTATGAGTGGATCTCCTGGTCTTTCCTTAATACCGTTGTTCATAGATTCAATGTCGATTTTGTGATTAGGATTAGTTTATCGTAATTATGACTGGATCTCTAGGTACATTTTTAATATTGTTGTCCATAGATTCAATGGGTTCTTTTTATTTGTATTAGTATTCACCTGGAACCTAGAGTGTAATTATAAAATTTCTATTTCAATTAACATGAATGATGCAGCGATCGAAGGCCGAGTACCATGACAAGGTGGCCACGATCAGTGCCAAGATTGACAACCAACAAGATCTTGCATGCTCCCTCACCTAAGCTAATGAGAGCCTACTCAAGCGATTATCTTTGTAGAAGGAGATCTCGCTAGATTTTGCACGTGACATTGTGAGGCTGCAGAAAGTGCTTGACCATAACTTGAACAGGCAAGAATAGGCCATCAAGATAATCAACGAGTTAATGGAGGAGAAGAAGAATCTTGATAAAAGGTGCACCCTCCTGCAGGACGAAGTCACCGAAGCATTCAGAGGACGTGTCGAGGAAACCAAGGCTACCATCCGAGCCTACCATGACAGGAACCGTTGCCTGGATGCAGTGAAAGAGATGAAGGAGGACATGAGCATAGGGATCACCATACTCAAGGGTGTTCGGAAAGAGAACGAGGGGCTAAGGGCTTGTCTGGAGGCATATCGGAGCAATGCCCAAGTCTGATTCCCGTTAGAGGGGGCACGGATATCAGTTCGTGCTCCACTCTTTTTGTAATATTTAGGGTTCAGGGAGCAATGCCCAAGTCTGATTCCTGTTATACGGTGCAGGAAGAGAGAATCATAGGGCAACTCCTTATCTATCTAGACATGTGTAGGTGTTCATGTTCATGATTGGACACCATGATCTCTTTCCATTCTGTATCTGTACATGGGTTTCTGCATTATGAGTTTGCCACTACTATTTGGTGACATGGGAAAAAACCCACAGCACACCAATCTACAGATAAACCTTATTCGTCTTTGAAATTGAAATTATGACAGTGCCACTAGTCGATTCATAAAATGGTGATTAGTCCTAGATTGCTTCTTCCTTGAAATTATGTCAGTGCCACTAGTCGATTCAGTTAATTATGGAAACTAACCACCTTGTCCTGGTGAACTGAACAAACAATATTATATATTTTTGTTGCAGGGAAAGACACGAAAGCTCAACCAAGACCTGGAGAGATAGCCATCCAAGGGGAGAAGCAGAATTCCGAGAAGCTAGCCTTTGACCACCTACGCGCTGAAGTCGCGGTCCTTTTTGACAAGTTCCAGCAACTGAAGGAGGTGAACATCGGCTAGGAGAAACTTCATAGGGAAGGTCGCACCTCGGCTAGTAAGCAGACGGAGATCATGAAAGGGGGTCATGAAGGAAAATCGTATGGTTACATACCAACTTCTCGAATCCCTGACGGAGCGCTGGAACCTACAGCAGGCTCACGACAAATTACTGAAGGAGCTGGCCGATCTTCCGGAGGAAAACAAGCAGCTCCATGCTAGGCTCGCTTGAACCCAACATATGTCTATTTAGTACTGGACTGCCTGTTTTATCCACTGCAGTGGTGATTTTGTAATTGTGAACTTAACTCTATGCACGATATGTGTGTTCGTCTGAAATTAATTTGCTTGAGGATTGAGTTTGGCTTAGTTAAGAAAGTGCAACTACAAGTCTTATAGTTAACTAGTTTCAGGGATTAGCACAAAATAAATTATTCATCTCGAATTTCCTTTATCCTCTGTAGTCTGTCCTTGTTCACCCTCACGCTCCTTCTTCAGTTCCTTCAATAGATCCACAATGTAGTACACTAACTTCTTCTTGTCTTCCCTGAGCTGATCCCTCTCCTTTTCTGCATTATGAATCAGCAACCTGTGACTATCCTGAAGCTTCTTTGCAGTTCCAACTATCCCATTGATTCTTTCACTTAGTTCTGACTATAAATTCTCAATTTCTTGTTCCAGCGCCTTATTTCATACCGACAGCTTGTAATATTTTTTCAGCTGCATCACAAGCATCAGTAAATCTCCCTGACCTTTCCAACTCATACATCTCCCATAACCGGGCCAAACATTTCTTAAGTGCATCTGACCACTCAAGATACACCCACTCTACTGCTTTACACACCGGGCCAACCTAAAAAACACACACTATCGTGTTATTGACACACACGATACATTTTTCTTCATTTCATCGTTGCACATAATGTAAACAAACCTGATTTGTACAGCCCAAAAACCTTCTCCCAGTGTTACTACCTTCGAATGCAACATATCTTCTCAGTTTTAGCCCATGGTAACATGGTACTTCTCCATCAAGATCTAGGCCCTCCCATTCGGAGTCATAGATCGTCCGTGGTACTTATAAGTAAACGCAAAGCTGGAATTGAATACGATTGCATGCACATATGGAGCTCAGATCGAGGGATTTACCAATGCCTAACCCTAGCCCGAGAAAACAGAGGAACTAAAATCATGGAAGGAATACTCGATGTCAGAGAGAAGGCTGTCACTGCTCGACTGGTCGTCCTCGTCGTTCCAGGACAGCATGGAGAATGCGTCTTCATCGGCGACAGCATCGGTGTCGGTGAAGAGAGAGGGAGAGAGAGAGAGAGAGATTTTGAGAGAGAGCAAAAGAGTGACGAAATCGAAGTGCGTCACCGCTGCAACAATGACTAAATTGGCATGTTACGATAGTTTAATGGATACCATGCCCTTTCCCTGGATTACTGTCTCCTGCCTAATTGGGTTTCTCTTCATACATTCTTATTTCAAATATTAAACTTGTACTCCCTCCATCCCAATTTCATTGCCTAAGGAAAACATACCAATATATTACATCATCTAAAGAAACAAAATCATGTCAACTACAAGGTACTTATGCATCACTTGTTTAGTCATGGTTTCACAAAACATTACATTACAATCTCTCAACAAACATAATCACAGAAACAAGTATATTACATCAAATCAAGAAACAAAATCATGTCACCTACATGGTACTTAGGCATCACTTGTCCAGTCATGGTTTCACAAAACATTACATTACAATCTCTCAACAAACAAAATAACAGAAACAAGTATAGTACATAATCTCAAGAAACATTATCATGTCAACTACAATGTATTTATGCATCACTTGTCTAGTCATGGTTTCACAAAACATTACATTACAATCTCCCAATAAACATAATAATAGTACTTCATCTCAAGAAACATAATCATGTCAACAACAATGTGCTTATGTCTTATTACAACAATGATGGTTTCAGTGAGTGACATGTACGAAAATCTCAACAGCTTGCACAACATTATATCGCAATCTCTCAACAAACATAATCACAGAAACACAGTCTAAATGCAATAGCAATCAATGTTAAAAATATAGGCAGGGGAACCCCACGGTCCATATGACAAGCCTAGGGTAGCAGTTCTCATCAGATCTCATCAACATCGACCAGCTCATTCTATTCAGCCACTAAAGGAGCCTCTACATCCACTATAACCTATTAAACAACATCAGAAATGGTACTAAGGAAGACCACCTTCCTGGTTCGCTTCTTTCGTCGCAAAATCTGCATAAGATCTGCAGTATCTAAAACCTCTATGAATTCCTGCTTCTTATGATGCCACCACCGGATTTGTGCCATCTGCTTAGGGTCAATACTGATTTCCTTACCGATCATCTCTCATTTCATCAAGAGTTATGTTTTTGGAATTGACAGGGATCTCCACAGTACATGACGAAACTGGCCTATTAACTCCCTCATCAAGTTTTGCCATGTATGAATCCACCTCTAAGTGTATACTGAACTTATCTAGATCAGTATCTATTGGTCCATAGTCTCTAGGAGCCGAAGCTCTAGCAGCAAGATCTCTAGCATCTACATACAAATCATCAATCATCTCTTCAACTTTCACCTTACGATCAGCTGCACAACACTCCCAAACCATATGAAGCTCAGGGGAGTGCTCAATTTGCATATAGGTATCATTCATGTTGCGCCACACCAATTTTGTCCTCTGTCTAGAACCCCAGGGAATGCTAGCATGAAGCATATCTACCAGCTGCGAAATAGACACAACCTCTTTGCAATTCACAAGAAGATGCACATCTTGCCCGAACACAACCCTCTCACAACCAAAATCTAGTTTTGAAGTGTACTGACGAACATGAACTGTGAACTCATCTAGGTCCCTTGTATCAAAGTTGTGCCTAATTTGATTAGAAAGGGGAACTTTTTAGTTCATTCAATTCTATTATGCCGTAACTAATCTACTTGTAAGATAAGGCACAGATAAGAAAAATTCACCTCTCGCTCTTCTCCCAGGGTTTTCTTTGATATCTGGGTGTGGCATCAGCCCACTGGAGCCGAACAATCCACCACTGGCTTTGCTTTTTTGTTCAACCCACTGCTCATAGGTACCTTGGGAGAAGAATCCTTACTGACCTCCTCGCTAACCAGGGCGGAAGACCTCGTTGTTGCTTCGCGTTGAGGGGCTCCACGTTGAGCCCCAGACTCTAGCCTCGACGAACCCGAATCAGTCGGCGACGTAGCTACAACCTTCGCCTTGCAAGACATGCTGGGCCGCCATTGCCAGATTCAGTGTTGGGGGAGGGATAAAAAAGGACCTTCGCCACTGGTAGATTGAGGGTCGGGGAAGGGAAGAAAAAGGACCGTTGCTATAGCCGGATTCAGTGTCGGGAGTTAGGAAAGTACAGTAACGGATTTTCCCCTATGACATGTGTAGGGTGGCTAAGAAGAGAGACCAGCGAAGAAGGGGCACAACATGAACTAGTGCAACGGAGTATCCTAACTTAACAGGCGCGATTTGAAAATATTGGGTTTGGCCATCATTCTCTCGAAACACCCCTCTCAGCAATTGGCGCCCTAACTTTTCGAATCATGGTGATTAAAATCAACTCGGGTACCATGATGCACTGGCGTCTCAACTTTCGGGACGCAAAATGATATTCTCTGATCCAAGCCCTTCCCTAGTCATAGCTCAAGTCTTGACAACAAACTCCATCCGAAGAGAGGACCAACACCTCAATATCTTCCAAACTCGTGCCGGAATTGATTGCAAGTCCATAAAGGTTATCATTGATGGAGGTAGTTGCCACAATCTTGCAAGTACAGAGCTTTGTGAGAAACTCAAGTTGCAATGCATAGAGCACCCTCACCCCTATCATGTCAAATGGCTTGATGACAATGGCGCACTCAAGATAACATCAAATGTCAACGTCTCCTTCAAGATTGTCCCATATGAAGACACCATCGAGTGTGATGTCGTGCCAATGTCTGTGTACCACATGCTACTTTGGAGGCCATGGCAATACGATATAAAGAGCAATACATCATGGTTACACCAACCAATACTCCTTCAAGTGGAATGACAAGAAATTTGTGCTCCAACCCATGACGCCAAGCCAAGTTATCGCATCCAACATGACATCCGTAAACAAGATAAAGCAAGCTAAGGACCCTTGTGAGATGAGTCGTGAGAGAGTGAACCACCATCAAGAGAGTGAGTGCCACAAGCCCAAAATGAGTGGCAAAATCATGAGTGCCACGACGCAAGCAACCAAATGTGAGAAGAGAGACTTGAGTGTCACCCATACTAACAATTCATCATACAATTCTCCCTCTATGTTGTCGATTTTGCAAGGTACCCATGATAGACCACCACCTTCAAGGATCATGCTACAAGATCTCCAACCACAACATGATGGCAAGAAATACCACAAGCTCTTAAACATGTTTGAGAATGGCTTCGATACTGGTGATCCATCCGTGTACAAGAACAAGACCAAGTGCACACCTTCCTTGTAAGATGAAAGTACATCATCGAGGTTGACTTGTTTTCTAGTGGGGGAGATGATGCTGCCCAACACTTGGTATTGACCATTAGTCCACATCATGCCACGCTAACCATCACTCCAAAGATGAATTCCTTCCATGCTTCGCCTTTCCTTTGTTATAATGCGAACGGGGCCCTACTTGAGACAAATGCATATGATATGACTTGGCCCATGACCATGATGCTAAGACCCCCAAGCAAGAATCATGGAAAATAAGACGGAAGAGGATTTCGGTGCCAGGCCCGACGCCCCTGGAATCCACGCCGGAACTTCCGGCGCTAGGACCGGTCACTCGAAGCCCACGCCGGAATTTCTGGTCGCCACCGAAGCAAACCGGCGAGCGCTGAAACGCTGGACAGAGATGTAATCCGGCGCCCACCAAAACAAACCGGCACCCACCAGAAATTCCGACTCTACGTCCGACGTGACCGGACTTATCACCAAAACGTCAGTCTGTGCACTATGAAGGGTTTTATGCCCGGAATATTCCCTCCTACCTACCCATTCGCTGCTAGTACTATAAATACCCCCTTGTGGCTTAGATCTGGGCAGAGATGATGATGAATTTAGGCATGTGCCTAACCCTAGATGGGAACCTAGATATATGAGTTGTACAGGGCCTTGGAGTCGGTGCTCTTCTCCAAATCATCAAGACCCTCCTCAAGTGTTTGGTCTCTCCCTATCAAGTATTCTAGTAGTGCTTGGTCTCTCCCCTTTGGGATTCTACTTGGTTGCTACTCTCTCCTTGGTTTGGATTCTATCATCCGCTTATCGATCTCTCCTTTGGTGATTCTACTGCAAGGTCTCTCGCCGAGGATTCTATTGGATTGTTTGTTCGAACCAACGGGAGCAAATTAAATTATGTGTGATTGGCATGTGTTTGTATATTTACCTTGCATTAGAGTTGTGTTCATCGTGTTCCTCCTCATGTTCCCTCACTCCCCGCCTCAAATCCGTGAAGATCGGGCCACTCCAAGGGTAAATCCACAAGGAGACCCATAACAAATAATGGAAGTTATTTTTTGGCAAGGGACTAGTTCTACATGTTGCACAAAACATGTAAGAATAAGTATAAACTTAGGTCTAGACTAAATATGGTCTTTTCCATTTTTATACTGATTTAATCCAACAGGGAAAATATGGGAAGAAATAGATCCGCTAAAAGAAAGAGAAGGGAGGCGAGGCTCCTTGGGCCCGATCTGGCGAAACCAAGCCGGGAAGAGCCGTGCCGGCCTAGCATTATCATAAGAGTGCGTGTGAGGCCAGTTTCAAACTCCCGTGGGGCAGGGCCTTCCTGTTAGCGATGGAGGCCGATGAAATGTTATTTGTGGCCTTTAGCCATTGGATCGATGGGAGATCCACGCCGGGGTTCGTCATACAACTCTGACCTAAGAGTGCTGAGGAGAAACCCTCGGGGCAATGGGGGAAGCGCGGGAAGCTCACCTGCAACCCTATGAGGTGGCGAGGAGTGGCGGAGCAGACGCGGTTCACAGAGGCGACCACACGGATGGGCGGCACGAGTGGTTTCTATGATGGAAAGGGTCTCACAGGAAGATGATTGAGGCAACGCTCGGGAGCTCGCCGAAGGGTTACTTGTGACAGATCTAAACAAAGGAGGAAGGTAGGGTTAGAGAGTATAGGGCTAGTAGAGGGAAGGCATGCATGCAAAGTAAGAAGAGAGGCAGGGAGAGACCACCACTTCGAGATTCTTGCTGAAAACCGAGAACATGATTTCTTCCCCTCGAGCACCATGGAGGGGCAGGGCTAGGTGGGGGTGTGCAGGGGAGCCGGATGGAAGCTGTGGAGGGGATTTGATGTGATGGGTTTGGTCGAGGTCAACCATGCTCGTGCCTACAAGCAAGGATCCAAGGAGAGTTCTTCTCCTTTTCCATGGTGATGGGGAGCTAGGTGATGATATTTGGAGTTCGAGGCGAGGTAGGTGGGGAGTGAGGGAGTGAAATGAGGCAGAGGAAGGGCGCAGGGTGGCCTCTGGCCTATTTAACATGGAGGTGTTTGGTGTATGGTGCACCAAGTGCATCCATAGCTTGCGCTTGGTCCATGGTTCTGCCATTGGTGGCCCTGGGCGGAAGAGAGGTGAGAGAGAGGTCTCTGGTCAATCAAAAAGTGGGGAGGGACAGTGGGGTGCTGCTACAAAAAAAATAAAGGCAAGAAAAGGCCTTGCCTTGTGTCTCCTTCATAGAGAAACACTAGAGACAAGAGGGTGTGACTTACTACAGTACATGGCTATAGTGGTGGTCGACCAAGGTCTGTCCTGGTGCTGAGGAGAGGTATTGAGCAAGTTTTGATGAAGGTTGGAGAGGGTTTATTTAAAGTTTGGTAAATTCTTCCATTTTTCCAAATTGCTTGATCAACAAATTCTTCAAAAATGATCTTGTAAAGATGGTTCAAAGGTACTGGTAAACATATATGGTGAAGGTAAATCACCAAGAATTAATTCGGATTTATTGGATCATTTTAGACCACATTTATATCATTTATTCCAATAGTGATGATTTTGTTTTATTGGTTTAATTTGGGATTTTTGAGTTGTCCGAGGTGAGTTTTTAGTTTGAGATAGTCCCAAATATGAATTCACACTTTGGAGAATTTTTTCCAAGATTTATTGAGGCGGAAAAGTATTTAGAACATTTATTTTCTTGTTTTTGCCATTTAAGGAAATAGGCAAAAAGGATTATTAAAACTCTTCAAAAATATTTATTTTTGAAGTCGGGAGATAGGGTATGATATATAGGCCTCAAATGTGCTTAAAGTTGGCAAAGTTTTTGGATAGAAAGATACTTCCCTTTATAGAGAGAGTTTTGGAGTTTTTGTTAAATAAAAGAATTAAATAGATTTTGGGCCAAAATAATTATGGGAGATATTTGATAAATTTTTATATCCAAGATATATGATGTCTACATGTTTCATAAATCATTTTCAACCTTGGTTTTTGACAATCCAACTTGATTTTTGGAGCAGAACATGGAATAGATGATCCTGGGCACTATTATTTTTATACGATCAAAACCTGGATGGATATAGGAGCTCAAAGCTCCCCTTGGGTCAGGACTAGATGGATAGATAGAACAAGTTATGTATATCACCATGGTGCAAATATTTTAGGTTGGTCATGGTTGGGCTTTCCTAGGAATGATGCCAAAGTTGGCTAAAAATAAGGGTGTCATAGCAGAATATTGATTAGCACAAGGCTCCAATTTAAACAAGTGAAGTATGTATGGATATACCTTCATGAGTAGAGCACAATCATGCAAATAGTTGTTCAAAATAAGATATGATGGAGATCTGAGCTTCCGTCAAAGTAGGCATGTTGGTAAGATTTGTAGAAAAGATTAATTTCTTGCATGCAAAATCATCAAGAACAAGTCGGTTAAAGGATTGTCTAGCCAAGGGAAGGTGTGCGCCTTGGGAGTATTTAAGATGGTTTACACGATGTTTCAAGTGCATTCCCAAAAATTCACAAGGGGTGAGAAAGGGAGAGACTCAAATATGTGATATTGATAACAGTTTTCCAAACTTGGTAATTTTTTGGGGGTTTTGACTAGAATACAAAAGAGGATGATTTTGGTAGGATGCTAAGTACTAAGCTCATCACCAAATGGATGATGTTGGAGTGTAGATCGAGTAGAAAGGATCCATGCTTGATATTGGTCTTCATTAACTTGGATGCTTCTAGAAGGGATAATTTCAGAAGTGGTCTCGTTAAGGGTTTTAGATGATCACCTAGTGGATAGGGATTAGATCCAGCTTTGGAAATATTGCTTAGGGTTTGTGATCTTAATTTATCTTGATCCTAGACGATGATATCCTAGGGTAGATCATACTACTCCCTAAACAAACAAGTCAAGCAGCAGATCAAGCCAATTCATTAGACAAGCGAATCAATCTACTACTATGGATACCTTCAAGCCTAGCTTAAGGTAAGGACGGGTAGCTTGAAAGGTTTTAATTTTGAAGAACATAAGGTTCTTGGTATTTCTACCAAGAATAGAATTTAAAAGCTTTATAAAAGGTTTTGGAAAACCTAGGGGTAAGAGTAGTTGAAATTTCTTGATGAGGGGAGGATATCTACTACTCTTGTTATTTTGCTGCCTCCTTCTATCCTGAAGATTGGACTTTTCTGTATTGCAATTCCTCCCACGGATGAGGTGAAGCCGAATTTTAGAACACCCCCAGTTTTAAACGTTTTGGTCAAGGCATGGCCAAGCTCAATTGAAAGTTGAGTTTACTTCGGTTTAGGTTTTGAGATGTTTGAGTCTTTTTATTTCCTGTTTTATTTAAGTTTGAAGTGTTGAGGTTTTATTTTGTGTGATGATTTTTGGGCCTGTCCAAAACACTTTTAGTACAACCATTTGGGCTTTAGTTGTGCCATGGGGCCTGTCCCACCCAAGTCTCGTTGGAGTCACCCTATAAAGGGTTCCTAGCAACCGCCATTGTATCTTAGACTGGTTATTTTTTAGATAACTTAGACACCAGAAAAGTCACAATGTTTGGGGGGCGCATATCGTCGTGTTTGCTTGCTGATCTTCAAGTTCTAATGTTGTGCCATGCGAGGGAGTTGATTCTAATCAGTTCAAACATGAGGAATTGAAAAGAGATCAGTTTGATCTATTTCAGATTGAGTTCTCTTACTATCCTGCTGATCCTATATATTGATCGTTGTGAAAGATCGGGCCTAAACCCATTTGGATAACATTGATCCTTATCAGTTCTGTCTTGAAAACATAGGGAGATTACATCATATAAATCTCCATAGTTTTGTAAATAGAAGCTAAGAAAATAGTTGTTGCTACAAGGGCATCTTGGCTCAAGTTGAAATGACAGAACATTTGAGAATATGTAAGATTAAGCCAAGACAGTTGTATTAAATAGTTTTTGTCAACTTAGGGTGAGGTAAGGAGTATATTATATAATACACATTTATATGCATATACACAAGCAATCAAGCAAGTAAGCAATAAATCTTTAAACAAGAAAAAGCTTTTATTCCCCCTGATTTTTGCATTCTGGACAACTAATACTGGTTGCTGAAAGTGGGATGTTACAGACCTTTCCTCCTTAAAAGAATTTTGTCCCGAGATTTGAGAGAGTAGGGTTAGGGGATTTTTAGTCGAGTTAGTACTATGTGTCTTGCTAACTTAAAGGCTTTGTCTTTAAACATGGTTACTGCGTCGGTAGAGCTGAACTCCACTCATCTTGGATGCACGGAAAGTTGAGCCGGTTCTAGTCCTGATGGCGATGAAGGATCTTCTTTTCCTTTCAGACTCGATATCTCGAGGGCTTAGGCTGGGTGAACTACCTCTAGACGGAACTTCACAAAGTACCCTTCTGGGATGGAAACTGTAGCTTGATGTCCTTTTTATAAGGATGCACGGTGTTTTCCCTTAGAGGCTTATCTTATCCTATTTAATGACTTAGGGTCTGACTCTTGAGGGTGTTTCTGACTGATGGGTACTCTATTGTTGTGGGATAGACTATGTGTTTGCCCCGTAGGGCTAGACTGTGGTAGCTCGAAGATAGCACATATGTTTTTGAATACTACCGCCAACCTTCCGTCCGGAGTTGAAGCCTTCTGATGATGTCCGTGAACTGGGTCCTATGAGGCTCATATACTCCTTTTATTCGTACCTAGCCTATCAGAGCGGTTGAATTTGCAGATCTTCTGGACGGGTTAGAGCTATTGGGGTTAGTAATTGGGTGATCCTTCAGGTGGGTCTTCAGCTTAAGTAGCGGAGGGGCTTCGTAAAAACTTCAGTAAATGTTGTCTCTTTAGGTTGCTTCATACTGGTGGGAGTGTAGTCTGGTCGACTTTAGGTATTCTTGTCGCCTTGATTTTGAGGTTCTTGGGTACTGGAGATATTGAGTAGGTGTTTAACGATTGGGGACGAGGTGTATCTTTTGTTAGTTTCCCACTGAGGACTCTCAAGTCGATGCTTGGAGAAGGACGTTGGGTTTGGAATTCTTCCTAAAGTATCTTTCGGGAGGCGATCTTCTAGAATTGAGTGGAAAGACGTAGTCTTTACACCTTAGAGCTCTACTAAGGTTCTTCGAGAAAGACGTAGATCTTTTGTCTTGGAGTGCTGGCGTTATACTAAAGGAAGGTTGTATATCCCTATTTCTTGAGTCGAGGTCTTCGAGTGACGCTCTACTGTGAAAAAACCTTGCCATGGGTGGATTCCTAACGAAACCTTAAGAGGTTAGTTTTGGGCGGGTAAGCGGTTACCGACACTTCTTGCTAGTCTTCAGTCGAGGTAGGGGCATACAGCTTTGGAGGAGCCGTTTTCACTTGAATTCTTGGTGCTGCTTTTGTTCGAGGACAGAGTAGACTCGTTGTCCTAGCTTGAGGTGAGGATGGGTAGTTTGAAAGGTTTGAGTTTTGAAGAAGGTAAGGTTCTTGGTATTTCTACCAAGAATAGAATTTAAAAGCTTTATAAAAAGGTTTTGAAAAACCTAGGGGAGTTATGTCTTGAAAACATAGGGAGATTACATCATATAGATCTCCATAGTTTTGTAAATAGAAGCTAAGAAAATAGTTGTTTCTCCAAGGGCATCTTGGATCAAGTTAAAATGCCAAAACATTTGAGAAATATATACGATTAAGCCAAGACAGTTTTGTGAAATAGTTTTTGTCAACTGAGGGTGATGTAAGGAGTATATTATATAATACACGTTTGGATGCATATACACAAGCAATCAAGCAAGTAAGAAATGCATCTTTAAACAATAAAAAGTTTTTGTTCCCCCTGATTTTTGCATTCTAGACAACTAGTCATGGTTGCTGAAAGTGGGATGTTAGTCTCGAGGGGGAAACTCCGGGATGGGTTATGTTTGGTGTTAGTATTAAGTTGGTTCCGAATAGGTCTCTCTTATCCCTCTCTAATAGCCTATAGTTGTATCGAATATCTATAGGTTATTTAGTGCATGCATGGTTGCCGCTTTAGTCCACCATACCCATGTAGGCGAGAGCCACAAAATTCTAAGACTCATCATGTACTGGCTTCAGTACTGACCGCTCCCTTTTTTCCTGTACCCTTTTTCAACACCCATTTTGCTTTTACAGGTATGAGTTTGACGACTTTAGCAAGGTTACCCTTCTGGCTTGGCCTGGGCAGGGTTATGGATGCCATTGGTTATTCTTCGGGACTCTTAGTCCAATTTGCATCTTATCTATACTCGGATGTTGTATCATTTCAATGTGCTTTGGATCTTTGTAATGTATGTTTGTATTCTTGACTCCAGGAGTCATTGTTGTATATATATGTTCTTATGGGTTCCTTCATGGACTATTGTGCAATGTATTACTTTTTCCCCCTACCCCCGCACGCAAGTGCTTGGTGGGCGCCATAGGGCCGATTTGAGGGTGTTATAGATGTCAAGGAAAGATTCTACAGGAGCGAAGAGATGTGGGAGATCGACTACTATGGAGAGAGGGTGTCGATGTTTTGTGTCAGGTGGACCAAGAGCGTCGAAAAATAAGGTCGGTATTTCACCAGTATGGTTATACCCGAAGTCAAATCCAAGACTATCGGCGCGAAAGTGACCGCGAAAAATGAGCCATGTGTATTGGATAGCAAAGTGGACCAATACTTTTTCATTACTGACCCGACAAAACTTAGCCGTGTTGTCGTGAGGAGAGGTAAATGAAACATCATCGGAATGGATGGAATTGCCAAGGAACAAGACTTTGACTAGTACTGTGACCTGAAGATGGAAGATGACTACGACAATCAAGAAACATACACCACAACACTGCCTAAAAAAGGTCTCTTGTTCAAGAGAAAAAGTGACGATGTTTTGGGCTAAATTATTCAACCGCAATAAAGAAGGCAAAGAAGATTGTTAAATGCTAGTGCGCTCCAAATCATGATGTGCCGTGTGTGTGGGCATGCATATTCAACAAAATTACTATGTTATTTATGACCACCTTTGTATGTGGATGAAATATTATTAATCAACACACTCTTAGTTTGTTATTTTCCTTTTGTGCATGGTTTGACAATATTTGGACATTTAAATTATTTAAAATATATCTATAGTTTATATTATTTTGCACATTTTTTAAAATTTAAAAAGAATTTTTTAAATTTAAAGCCAAAAAATTGACCACTAGGATTTGAACCTGGGTGGCTAGAGTTAAGGGATATGGTGGCCAACCAATAGACTAGACTAGTATTTGTGTTAGCTAGCACGCTGTGGTCTTTTTGAATGGTGTGATAAGATACTAGTAGAGCATCACGCCCTCGTGCTCCACGGCTAAGTTACCCGTGGCGCATCTCGTCCTCGTGTGCCATGGGTAAGTTGTGCCTGCCACTCAAATTGACTCGAAGACTAAAAACTTTGTTAGGACCCGATACATTCGGGACCCAGAGCCAGATTCATTTTCTTCAGATGATCCAAAGGTGAAGGATTTGAAGAGTAAGGAATTTACTACTGATCAAGTCAATCACATTATAATTAATGAAGTCAAATTTGTACATGGTTCAATGTAGGAAGAGGAAGATCGGAGCTCCTCATCCCAGGGGTCGGCACCACCGGTCGCCCCGTGGGACATCACTTTTAACAGGGTGCTAAACCGGATCAAGAAGGTCGTGTCGACAGCCAAGCCTTCATCAGCTAGCCATGTGATCATCTTTGGCGGCAGGCCATGGAGGGATATCTATATCTTATATATATCTACACCATGGTGCCTCAGTTAATTTAGCTATATATATAAATCCTATTCAACATCCAGTTATTTTGCACCCAACATATTTTTACGTTCTTATATTGTAAAATGAAAAAAATATGTTTTATATACGAATAATTATGTTCATATATTCCCCACAACTAAAAAATAACAAAAATTGAGTTTATGAGTCATTATGGTGTAAAAGTAAAAATGCGAATTTTACGTCATATTTTTATACATCGTGTAAAAAAGTTATGTCATTTTTAAATTTTCTCATGTTCTTCTCGACTTAAGAAGTCATACAAAATTTACGTGATGTAAAAATAAATTATGAGTAAAGTTAAAGGGTGGTAGGAGAATAACTATTTTGACACCTTGTGTGGGGCCCCCGGATTAATCATCCGAGTACACCACGTTTTCCATGATCAGTGAGCCGTGGAACATAACCGATAAGTATCATTACAACATCCGAGAAATACTGAATTACAAGACTTACATAAATGTCGTTAAGGCTACATCAATAATCATCAGCGGAATTTCATCAAGCATAGAGCCCGATCCATGCCGTAACCTACAGGCAACTGACTAGGAGAACGTCCTAGCTTGCATAGTCATCAAGTTCATCCTCTTCTTGATATCTGACGAAGTTAATAGTCAGGGACAATGCCAGTGAGTACTTTGAATGTAATGAAATGAAACAACAGCCTCTCCCTCTCCCGTCCATCAAAAAGTGTTATTTCCTCTAGCTCCCGACTCTGCTTCTCCCTCCGATGCCGGTAGATTAATTCATTGACAAAACCAATTGATTCCATTGGTGAGAAAATCGCTGATGCGAACTCGGTAGTTCTCGGAAACCACCTTAATAGAATAATAAAACAAGAGGATATACAATATGGCTGTGGCAGTAGGTGGGCTCCAAGGGAGGTTCTTTTCTCAACTAATTTCTCTTTGTAGATATAGTATCTACATATCTTTGTTGAAAACTTTTGTAAAACATTTTGGAAACCTTTTTGAAAAGTTTTAGAAAGCACTAGGACTAGGTCACCCATTTGTTCCTCCTTTACGGTCATCCCATGACCAAACTCCTTCCATCCCTTTCTGACCATCCCAAGATCAACACAGGTATCCTTTCCAACCATCCCATGGTCAAAACAGGTATCCTTTCCGACCATCCCATGGTCAAAACATTTCCAAAGCCAATTCTTTTCTGAAATCCTTTTTGAAAACAAAACCAACACTGCTCTACAGAAGTTTGTCCAACCCGTCCATGACCGCGGACATGGATATTCGAATAGATTTACACTCTGCAGAGGTTGTACACATCCCCACACCATCCGGGTACACTACCCTGATCTACACCGATCGTGGGTCGAGTAACCGATCAAGACTTTTCGGATGCCCACTCCAATATAAGTGCCTACCCTATGAGTGTTAGTCCCCTCAAAACCGGGACGTCGGGTACCGAGGACCAACTAGAGCGCATTTTACACTTTACAAAGTGGGCGCTTTCAATGAGGGGCTCATAGTAACGCCTGGCCGTCCACCGACAGTTCGGTCCTTCTCCAGGTCGATGTCCCACATGGACCCTTAAGGGAGAAGGCCCAGCCTCCAGGGATCGCGATCCCCTGTAGTAGTTGCGAGGCAGCTTATACCGGAATAGACAAACATCAAATCCAGCCCTGTCCCATTCCAGAGTAATGTGGTTGCATGGGTTAAGTTGTTATAGCTAAACTGCAAAGAACCGGGTGCGTTTTTGTAAACCTTTTTCCTCCAGCTTTCGTTCAGCATTTTGGAAAACAAAACCTTTTTCTTTCTCAACAACTCTTGGGAGGTCCCACCTCACCAAGGTTTTATCATAAAACATTTCGTAAAACATTTTCGGGGTCTTCCCATCCTATAGCTTTGCTTCGGCTAAATCGGGTTCTCCAAAGGGGTATGGTGTGTTACACCATCTACCATACTAGGGACAAGTAGGTATCATCGAGAGGGTTGTACTTAGTAGTACCATTGAGTAATGGTTTGGAGGAGCCAAACCACTACCAGATATACAACATGATATAGAGAAACAATGTAGTTTTCATAAAACAGTAAGTAAAACATGCATAAGTAAAACAATAGGACGAGGCTTATGAGCAAGAAGGTGGCTTTCCTGATGATCAGCAATATGGCAATATCTCCCTGGACTTCTTCTTAGAATACCCAAAAATTCCAATACCAATAATAATAATAAGATCTCTTCTTCTCGGCATCAATACAAGCGCAACTATGAGGTCAAGGTAGACCACAATCAAAACAAGGCATACAAACATAAATACATACAGCAAGCAATGAACAATACAAGTTTACAAATCAGTAGGTCTTAGGAAGAATGGATTTAATAACATTGGTCTTGTCTTGGAAACATGGAAGAAAATCCCTTAGGATTTATAGCCGGGGAACTACCTAAGAGGGGTTTTGGACCAAGGACATATTATGTGTGATACCATTGTGTAAAAATGATACCAACAGATAGGAGTGGATAAAATGAAACCAACAAAAGTGGTTTCACTATTTTATCACTTTTCTTTAATTTCTTATGAATATTCTAGTGAGATAATCTCTAGTTTTAGGAGATAATTTACCAGAAAAGTTCTGGAGCTCCAAAAATTATTTCCTTTGGTGATTAGGTAGGGCTTGATGTACTTGTTCACTGAGAGTTGGAATCATGTCAAAATCATTAACAAAATCATGTCAAAATCATTAAATCTACAGATCCAAATGGTCTGAGGTCAAGGTAGTTGGATAGGTATTACAAATACCTTCCAGTAGGATTTGGAATCACTATTTTTGGAGTTGCCAAACTTCTGGAATGATTTATCTAGTGATAATACCACCTACAGAAGTAGTTAATTCACTAAATTTCAACAGAGGATCAATAAATCCTTATCTCCTGGTTTTAGATAAGGATTGATGTATAGGTCAAAACCAACTTTGGTCTGACCTAGGGAATTTTCTAAAGGCTGAGAAGGCTTGCTTTTGTTATTTTTTCCACAGGCAAAATGTAACTTAAGTGGATATGGGATCAAGGCTCCTAGATGGGACAAAGGAATATCTGCCAGATACAATTGGGTTTATTCCATTTAGGTTTATAAAACTCTCTAAAAGATTTATTTAGTGAAAAGGACATCATGTGGTATTTTAATTATCAGAAAAGAACAAAAATTCTTTTGGGAAAAACAAAGGTACTTCATGTTTAAGAAAACCTTCATAAACATTAGGAATTTTAGATCTAGGCATTTGGAGGTATTTTTCATTTCCAAACGAATTTAATCCAAACAGGGAAACTGCAGATCTGGTGGAAAATATTAAAAAGGAAATGGCGGTGGGCTGGTTTCCCAGGGGAAATGTGCTGGGGGAGTGAATTCAGCCCGCGCCGGGGATGCGCCGCACGGGAGGCGGGATTTCAAATCCCCACGACAGGGTCCGCCGGTCTGTGCCTTGACGAGGCCGAAGAGGTATTGGTGGCTGTGGGCCGTTCGATTTAGGAGGAATCGACGGATGTACATCTTCGTCCTCCTCAGCCCGAGCGACGGCGGCAGGGAAACCCTAGATAGGCTCGACGGCGGCAGAGGGCTCACCTGAGGGCTTGGAAGAAGCCGGGGAGCGGCGGAGAGGGCGCGGTGCACGACGGCGACCTCGACGATGGGCGGCAGCAGGGGTTCCGTGGCTGGAACTGGCTCGTACGACGACAACCGAGGCGAGCTCGTCGGTGCCGGTCCGGGCCAGCAGTAGGAGATCCTGGGCAGAAAAAGAGGTCGTGTTAGATGGAGGAGGGGGAGGGGATCTCAACATGATGACATGCAGTGAGGGAGGAGCAGGGAGGTGGGTGCGTAGCTCGATTAGATAGAGGATCCCAAGGCTCTTTTCTCTCTCTCTCGAGCAGCACATGGCAGTGGAGAGGGAGAGGGGGCTCAGGGAAGTGAGGTGGAGTGGGAGGGAGGCAAATGAGCCAGGGAGGGGAGCTGGGGTGACCCCTGGCCTATTTAAGTGGGAGGGAGTAGTCCACCATGGGATTGGTCCATTGAGCATGTCAGGGAGGAGGGAAACCAAGGGGAGACGATGTTGTGGGCGGGGGAGTGGTTTCTGGTGGTGTGTAGAGGGCAGAGGGAGATGTGTGCAGCAGTTGCAAGGGGAGTAAAGTGGTTTGCAAGGCAAGACACCCACATAAGGTTAAGCTCTAGTGTCCAAGCACTAGAGGACAAGATGCTACGGTGATCACGACCAGAGATGAGTGTTGGGTGCTATGGTGCATAGTTTTGCAATATTGGTGGGGTTTAGGTTTGGTTTTTGATATACAAAGGTTAAATGTCCCAATTTGCCATAAAGGATGATCACAGGTTAAATCTTGATTTCTGATCTTGACAACTTGAAGTAAGGATGCTGGTAGATGGGTAGGGTTGATATGCATCTCTAGGATTTATTTGGGATTTTTCAGAAGGTTAGAAGTCCACTTAAATCCATTTATTCAGAAACTGTAGAAGTGAATTCTTGGAGTTCATTTGATATTTTTACATTGGACAATGCTGGTTTTTTAGTTGAGATGGTCCCAAATGTGAGTACACACTTAGGGGAATTTTCCCAAGATTTATTGGAAGATAAAAGTATTTAAAACAATTATTATTCCAATTCAGCCATCTAAGAAAATGGGCAAAAAGAAATAATAAAGCTCTTCAAAAATATTTATTTTTCAAGTGGGAAGATGGGGTATGATGTGTGGACCTCAATTGAGCCAAAAGATGGGGAAGTGTTTTGGCAAAAACCAAACTTTTCTTTATGGAAGAAGTTTTGGAGATTTTGCCTATTAAAGGAATTTGAATAGTTTTGGTCCATAATAATTATGGATAATTACTGATAAATCTTGATGATCAAGTTAGATGATGTAGACAAGGTGTAGCAAGCATTTTCAACCTTGGGCTTGGAGAATCCATGTTGGTTTTGGTGGCATACCCTAGATTAAGGATCTAGGGTGATGTTAATTTCATACCATCAAAACATGGTTGTATCTTGGAGTTCAGATCTCCCCTTGGGGAATGGGATAGATGGATGGATATACCAAGTGAAGTAAATCAACATGGTATAGAGGTTTGAGCTTTATCTTTCTTGAGTTCACCAAGACAGGCTTTCGAACATTGAATAAAATAAGCCTGCCAAAGCAGATTATCAACTAGCCTTCAAAACCTTGTGGGTTTAAGAAGCACAAGGATCCACTTGGAATAATTGAAGTAGATATTGATAGACCTATATGAGTAGAACCCAACCATGCAAAGATTTGATCCATAGAAGGTTGGATGATGGTGTGAGCTTCTGTCAAAGTAGGCATGTTGACTAGATTTGCAGGAATAGTTATTTTCTTGCCTGCAAAACCATCAAGAACAAGTGGGTTGGAGGATGATATATCCAAGGACAAGAGTGGTCCTTGGTAGCCCTTAGGATGGTTAACAATATGGTTCAAGTGCATTACCAAAAATGCACAAGGGTTGAGAAAGGGAGACATCCAAAAGGTGATGTTGAAACAGTTTCCAGACTAGAGTATGAGAGGGGATGTTTTTTATGGGTTACAAGGTACCCAAGGCATCATAAAGTGGATGAGGTTGAATAGTAGATTGAGTATAAAGGATCCTTGCTTGATATTGGTCTTCATTGGCTTGGAAGCTTCTAGAAGGGATATCTTCAGAATTGATCTGGTTAAGGGTTTTAGATGATCACCTAGTATCTAGAGATTAGATCCTGCTTTGTACTCTTGCTTAGGCTATGGTGATTTGGAGACCTCTTGATCCTAGTGATGAGCTCCTAGAGTAGCTCATACTACTTCTAAGAAATGAAGTCAAACAGCAGATCAAGGCAACTCATCTTACAAACAAATCAACTACTACTTGGGTTGCCATCAAGCTTAGCTTGTGGTAAGGATGGGAAATTTTGAAAGGTTGGAGTTTTAAGGTAAGAGTCCTTGGTATTTCTACCAAGAGTAGAATTCAGAAGTTTTATACAAGGTTTTGAGAATCCTAGAGGTAGGAGCAGTTGAAGGTTCTAACTTGAAAACATAAGGAGATTATAGCTCTCCATAGTTTTGTCAATAGAAGCTACTAAAATAGTTTTGGTTGCATAAGCATCTTGGCTCATGTTTTTGAATTGCCAGAACATTTGAGAATATGTAAAATGAGCCAGGACAGTTTTGTTAAATAGCTTTTGTCAACTGCTGGTGAGGTAAGGAGTATATCTTCTAATACACATTCATCAGCATAAACATTGTCAAACCACAGACAAACACTTCACCACTAAACAAGAAAAAGTTTTTGTTCCCCCTGATTTTTGGCATTCTGAACAACTAATCAGGGTTGCTGAAATTGGGATGTTACAGACCTTTCCCCCTTAAAAGAATCTCGTCTCGAGATTCATGAGAGTAGGGTTAGGAGATTAGAGTCGGGTTGTTACTAGGTGTCTTACGCGTACTATCTTACGGATTCTGTCTTTGAAAGTGACTACTTTGTCGATAAAGTTGAGCTTCAGTCTTCCGGGATGCACGGAGAGTTGAGTAGAGTCCAGCCTTGATCACGAGGAATGACCTACTTTTCCTTCCGGACTCTATATCTCGAGGGCTTAGACTGGGTAGACTATCTCGATGCTGAACTTCACGGGGTACTTGTCGGAGGATAGAATCTATGGCTTGGTGCACCTTTCTCTGAGGGTCCACGGCTCTTATTTAGGGTCGTAGCATATCCTAGTTAAAGATTTTACAGTCGATACTCCTAGATTTGTTTCTAGTGAAGGGTTACTCTATTTTGGTGAGAAAGACGCAGTCTTTCCCACTTAGGATTGAACTGGGGTAGATCGGAGGGTTGACATAGTCCTTCCTTCTTGGAGTCGCAGATGGATGTTTTGAAGGCTGTCGTGCATCCTCCTCCGGGAGTTTGAAGCTTCCGATGACGTCCGTGAAGGTAGGTCCTACGGGGCTTATATACTACGATTATTCGTACTTGGTCTATTGGAGTCGTTGGAGTCTCACGTCCTCTACACGATTGGAACTGAGCGGTTAGCGATACTGTGGTCCTTCGGGTAGGTTTTCTGCTGACGTCGCGAAGAGATTTCGTAGAATCTTCAGTACGTTTCTCCTGTGATGATCCGCGAGTTGCTACTTGGCAAAATGACGTCGGTTCTGGGGATCTTTTCTGAAGTATCTTCTAGTGGATAGTCTTCTAGAGATTGAGTGGGAAAGACGTAGTCTTTCCACCTTAGAGCTTCACTAAGGTTCGTCGAGAAGGGTTTTCGATCTTCTATCCTGGAAGGCTGACTTGCTGTTAGCGGAAGGATATATCTTACCTGAAGTGTTAAGCTGGGGTCTTCGAGTGACGTCTTATCACTCAAGCCTTATCGGGGTTGGTTTCTTAATGAAGCTTTTAAGGGATTAGCTCAGCACGAGTTAGCGGTTTACGTCTATTCTTGCTAGTAGTTAGTCGGGGTTGAAGCAGTCCGCGTCGGGTAAGCTGTCTTCATTGGCATTTCTTGCGTGGCTTCTGCCTGATGGCGGAGTGGACTGATTGTCTTTACACTTCCTAATCATCTAACTTCGGGGGTAGTTCTGACCTTCTAGGGAGGATCATTCCGTTAGTTTGGGTAGGGTCAACTAGATTAGTTAGTCTCCTGAGGCGGTCAGAACCTCTAATACACTAAAGGTTAGTGTGGTTAGGTCTTCACTTCTTGTCTTGGTTGACTGATCGGGTGGTTTCTTGTGGATATTGAGGGTCCTTCGGTGATCGACTTTTGGCTTCAACGGGATCCTTGCTTTAGTAGACTGATGAACAAGGAGGGTTGCGCTATTAACGAGTCTTCAGAGGTGAGTTGGACAAGGTATGTCATCCTGCTAAGGTGAAGTATTCGAGTTGTTTTGACTTGACGATGTCGAACTCCTGGTTCTTGCGATGCTTTTCCTCTCATATACTCTCGAGGTTAGTCTGGGTCTCATTACTGACATCTAACACAAGGGTTTCCTGAGTTACTAGGTCGGTTAGTGATCCTCGAGTCACACTTTTAAGGTGGTCAAAGCAAACCAGAGCATATAAACAAGGTGAACAGAGCGAGGGAATCGCAATGTCCTCGGCAGACAACACACATCAAGCAACACACTACGCACTTGGGCAAGCAAACACGGTCAACGCTAAAGACCAAGGAGTTAACTACTCGTGAGGTAGGGGAATCCTATTCTTAGGACTATCGACCCTAGATATCGTCTTTCTTCAGGTCGGAGTCACTATATTGTGTATGAAGCCTTCACTGGGTCAATGGATGCTTCTCGATAGGGCAATATTTGACTTCTTCTGATTAGGAGGATTCCGCTGGTGGGGCGATCTTGTAGTCTCCTTCTGTTTGCTGATGTTGCTTGTCTTCATCTTGTTCTCATTGTCTTGACCGGGTTCTGGATCCTAGTTATTTAAAATCCGTAAGTTTGAAGTTTGGACGAGAGTTAGAGGAAACCATTTTCGAAAGCATTTACTTAGAGTAAGAGAAGAAGTAGAACTTTTTGAAACTCATTGAGGAACTAGTTTTCGAAAGCCGGGGTTATCAAAATAAGGCTCCTGTCTAGCGACCATGCTAACTAAGGTTCTCCTACAGTTAGGATGGCTCTGATACCAAGTCTATGGGCCCCCGGATTAATCATCCGAGAAAATCCCTATTATGCATACACCACATTCCCATGATCAGTGAGCCGTTGAACATAACTGACAAGTATCATTACAACATCTGAGAAATACCGAATTACAAGACTTACATAAATGAAGTTAAGGCTACATCAATAATCATCAGTGGAACTTCATCAAGCATAGAGCCCGATCCACGCCT
This sequence comes from Avena sativa, assembly GCA_916181665.1. Classification (NCBI taxonomy): domain Eukaryota; kingdom Viridiplantae; phylum Streptophyta; class Magnoliopsida; order Poales; family Poaceae; genus Avena; species Avena sativa. The sequence goes on from OV702289.1 coordinate 330,051,837, forward strand.
TAACCTACAGGCAACTAACTGGGAGAACGTCCTAGCTCGCATAGTTATCAACTTCATCCTCTTCTTGATATCTGACCAAGTAAATAGCCAGGGACAATGCCAGTGAGTACTTTGAATGTACTCACAAACCACCTTAATAAAATAATAAAACAAGAGGATATGCAATATGGCTGTGGTAGTAGGTGGGCTCCAAGGGAGGTTCTTTTCTCAACTAGTTTCTCTTGTAGATACAGCATCTACATATCTTTGTTGAAAACTTTTGTAAAACATTTTGGAAACCTTTTCGAAATTTTTTAGAAAGCACTAGGACTGGGTCATCCATTTGTTCCTCCTTTACGGTCATCCCATGACCAAACTCCTTCCATCCCTTTCTGACCATCCCATCGTTAAAACAGGTATCCTTTCCGACCATCCCATGGTCAAAATAGGTATCCTTTCTGACCATCCCATGGTCAAAACAGGTATCCTTTCTGACCATCCCATGGTAAAAGCATTTCCAAAGCCATTTCTTTTCTTAAATCCTTTTTTGAAAAAAAACAAGCACCACTCCACAGAAGTTTGTCCAAACCGTCCATGACCACGGACATGGCTATTCGAATAGATTTACACTCTGCAGAGGTTGTACACTTTCCCCACACCATCCGGGTACACTACCCTGATCTACACCGATCGTGGGTCGAGTAACCGACCAAGACTCTCCGGATGCCCACTCCAATATAAGTGCCTACCCTATGAGTGTTACTCCCCTCAAAACCAGGACGTCGGGTACCGAGGACCAACCGGAGCGCATTTTACACTTTACACAGTGGGTGCTTTCAATGAGGGGATCATAGTAACGCCTGGCTATACGCAGATAGTTCGTTCCTTCTCCAGGTCACTGTCCCACATGGACCCATAAGGGAGAAGGCCTAGCCTTCGGGGATCGCGATCCCCTATAGTAGTTGCGAGGCAGCTTATACCGGAATAGACAAACATCAAATCTAGCCCTGACCCATTCTAGAGTAATGTGGTTGCACGGGTTAAGTTGTTATAGCTAAACTGCAAAGAACCGGGTGCGTTTTTGTAAACCTTTTTCCTCGAGCTTTCCTTCGGCATTTGGTAAAACAAAACCTTTTTCTTTCTCAACAACTCTTGGGAGGTCCCACCTCACCAAGGTTTTATCATAAAACATTTGGTAAAACTTTTCCGGGGTCTTCCCATCCTATAGCTTTGCTTCAGCTAAATCGGGGTCTCAAAGGGGTATGGTGTGTTACGCCATCTACCATACTAGGGACAAGTAGGTATCATCGAGAGGGTTGTACTTGGTAGTACCATTGAGTAATGGTTTGGAGGAGCCAAACCACTACCAGATATACAACATCATATAGACAAACAATGCAGTTTTCATAAAACAGTAAGTAAAACATGCATAAGTAAAACAGTAGGACGAGGCTTATGAGCAAGAAGGTGGCTTGCCTCATGATCAGCAATATGGCAATATGTCCCTGGACTTCTTCTTAGAATACCCAAAAATTCCAATATAAATAATAATAATAAGATCTCTTCTTCTCGGTGTCAATACAAGCGCAACTATCCTCGTCATCGAGTATACATTCAAATAAGCAAGACCACAATCAAAAAAAGGAATACAAACATAAATACATACAGCAAGCAATTAACAATACAAGTTTACAAATCAGTAGGTCTTAGGAAGAATGGATTTAATAAGATTGGCCTTGTCTTGGAAACATGGAAGAAAATCCCTTAGGATTTATAGCCGGGGAACTACCTAAGAGGGGTTTTGGACCAAGGACATATTCTATATTATACCATTGTGTAAAAATGATACCAATAGATAGGAGTGGATAAAATGAAACCAACAAAAGTGGTTTCACTATTTTATCACTTTTCTTTAATTTCTTATGAATATTCTAGTGAAATAATCTCTAGTTTTAGGAGATAATTTACCAGAAAAGTTCTGGAGCTCAAAAAATTATTTCCTTGGGTGATTAGGTAGGGCTTGATGTACCTGTTCGCTGAGAGTTGGAATCATGTCAAAATCGTTACCAGAATGCCCTCAGGAAATTCCCAAAGGCAGTTATGTGGGGGTTTTGTCTTTCTCAGCAAATTAAATCTACAGGTCCAAATGGTATGAGGTCAAGGTAGTTGGATAGGTATTACAAATACCTTCATGTAGGATTTGGAATCACTATTTTTGGAGTTGCCAAACTTCTGGAATGATTTATCTAGTGATAATACCACCTATAGAAGTATTTAATTCACTAAATTTCAACAGAGGATCAATAAATCCTTATCTTCTGGTTTTAGATAGGTATTGACGTATAACTTCCCTGGGAGTTCGAAATATGTCAAAACCAACTTTGGTTTGACCTAGGGAATTTTCTAAAGGCTGAGAAGGCTTGCTTTTGTTATTTTTACCTCAGGCAAAGAGTAACTCAAGTGGATATGCGATAAAGGCTCCTAGATGGGAGAAAGGAATATCTGCCAAATACAATTGGGTTTATTCCATTTAGGTTTATAAAACTCTCTGAAAGATTTATTTAGTGAAAAGGACATCATGTGGTATTTTAATTATCAGAAAAAGAACAAAAATTCTTTTGGGAAAAACAAAGGTACTCCATGTTTAAGAAAACTTTCATAAACATTAGAAATTTTAGATCTAGGCATTTGGAGGTATTTTTCATTTCCAAACGAATTTAATCCAAATAGGGAAACTGCAGATCTGGTGGAAAATACTAAAAAGGAAATGGAGGTGGGCTGGTTTCCCAAGGGGAAATGGGCCGGGGGAGTGAATTCGGCCCGCGCAGGGGATGCGCCGCGCAGGAGGCGGGATTTCAAACCCCCGTGACGGGGCCCGCCGGTCAGTGCCTTGACAAGGCCGAAGAGGTATTGGAGGCTATGGGCCGTTCGATTTAGGAGGAATCGATGGACGTAGATCTTCGTCCTCCTCAGCCCGAGCGACGGTGGCGGGGAAACCCTAGACGGGCTCGGCGGCGGCAGAGGGCTCACTTGAGGGCTCGAAAGAGGCCGGGGAGCGGTGTTGAGGGTGCGGTGCACAACGGCGACCTCGATGATGGGCGGAAGCAGGAGGGTCCGCGACTGCAACTGGCTCGTGCGACGACGACCGAGTCGATCTCGTCGGTACTGGTCCGGGCCAGCAGCAGGAGGGGTCCTGGGCAGAAAAAGAGGTCGGGTTAGATGGAGGAGGGGAGGGGATCTCAGCATGAAGACATGCATCAAGGGAGGAGCAGGGAGGAGGGACCTTAGCTCGATTAGAGGGAGGAGACTGAGGCTCTTTTCTCTCTCTCTCTCTCGAGCAGCACATGGTGGTGGAGAGTGAGAGGGGGCTCGGGGAAGTGAGATGGAGTGGGAGGGAGGCAAATGATTCAGGGAGGGGAGCTAGGGTGACCCCTGGCCTATTTAAGTGGGAGGGAGTAGTCCACCAAGGGATTGGTCCATTGAGCATGTGAGGGAGGAGGGAAACCAGGGGGAGACAATGTTGTGGGCGGGGGGAGTGGTTTCTAGTGGTGTGGAGAGGGCAGAGGGAGCAGTGTACAGCAGCTGCAAGGGGAGTAAAGAGGTTTGCAAGGCAAGACACCCACATAAGGTTAAGCTCTAGTGTTCAAGCACTAGAGGACAAGATGCTACAGTGATCACGACCAGAGATGAGTGCTGGGTGCTATGGTGCATTGTTTTGCAATATTGGTGGGGTTTGGGTTTGGTTTTTGATATACAAAGGTTAAATGTCCCAATTTGCCATAAAGGATGATCACAGGTTAAATCTTGATTTCTGATCTTGACAACTTGAAGTAAGGATGCTGGTAGATGGGTAGGGTTGATATGCATCTCTAGGATTTATTTTGGATTTTTCAGAAGGTTAGAAGTCCACTTAGATCCATTTATTCAGAAACTGCAGAAGTGAATTCTTGGAGTTCATTTGATATTTTTACATTGGACAAGGTGGGTTTTTGAGTTGAGATGGTCCCAAATGTGATTATACACTTAGGGGAATTTTCCTAAGATTTATTGGAAGATAAAAGTATTTAAAATAATTATTATTCCAATTCAGCCATCTAAGAAAATGGGCAAAAAGAAAGAATAAAGCTCTTCAAAAATATTTATTTTTGAAGTGGGAAGATGGGGTATGATGTGTGGACCTCAGTTGAGCCAAAAGCTGGGGAAGTGTTTTGGCAAAAACCAAAGTTTTCTTTATGGAAGAAGTTTTGGAGATTTTGCCTATTAAAGGAATTTGAATAGTTTTGGTCCATAATAATTATGGATAATTATTGATAAATCTTGATGATCAAGGTAGATGATGTAGAAAAGGTGTATCAAGCATTTTCAACCTTGGGCTTGGAGAATCCACATTGGTTTTGGTGGCATACCCTAGATTAAGTATCTAGGGTGATGTTAATTTCATACCATCAAAACATGGTTGTATCTTGGAGTTCAGATCTCCCCTTTGGGAATGGGATAGATGGATGGATAGACCAAGTGAAGTACATCAACATGGTATAGAGGTTTGAGCTTGATATTTCTTGAGTTCACCAAGACATGCTTTCGAACTTTGAATAAAATAAGCCTGCCAAAGCAGATTATCAACTAGCCTTCAAAACCTTGTGGGTTTAAGAAGCACAAGGATCCACTAGGAATAAGTGAAGTAGATATTGATATACCTATATGAGTAGAACACAACCATTCAAAGAGTTGGTCCATAGAAGGTTGGATGATGGTGTGAGCTTCTGTCAAAGTAGGCATGTTGACTAGATTTGCAGTAATAGTTATTTTCTTGCCTGCAAAACCATCAAGAACAAGTGGGTTGGAGGATGATCTATCCAAGGAAAAGAGTGGGACTTGGTAGCCATTAGGATGGTTAACAAGATGGTTCAAGTGCATTACCAAAAATGCACAAGGGTTGAGAAAGGGAGACATCCAAAAGGTGATGTTGAAACAGTTTCTAGACTTAGTCAAATTTGGCAGTTTTGAGGATTTTGACTAGAGTATGAGAGGGGGTGTTTTTGATGGTTTGCAAGTTACCCAAGACATCATAAATTGGATGAGTTTGAAGAGTAGATTGAGTATAAAGGATCCTTGCTTGATATTGGTCTTCATTGGCTTGGAAGCTTCGAGAAGGGATATCTTCAGAATTGATGTGGTTAAGGGTTTTAGATGATCACCTAGTCTGTAGAGATTAGATCCTGATTTGTACTCTTGCTTAGGGTGTGGTGATTTGGAGACCTCTTGATCCTAGTGATGAGCTCGTAGAGTATCTCATACTACTTCTAAGCAATGAAGTCAAACAGCAGATCAAGGCAACTCATCTTACAAATAAATCAACTACTACTTGGGTTACCATCAAACTTAGCTTGTGGTAAGGATGGGCAATTTTGAAAGGTTGGAGCTATAAGGTAAGAGTCCTTGGTATTTCTACCAAGAGTAGAATTTAGAAGTTTTATACAAGGTTTTGAGAATCCTAGAGGTAGGAGCAGTTGAAGGTTCTATCTTGAAAACATAAGGAGATTATAGCTCTCCATAGTTTTGTCAATAGAAGCTACTAAAAAAGTTTTGGTTACATAAGCATCTTGGCTCATGTTTTTGAATTGCCAGAACATTTGAGAATATGTAAAGTGAGCTAGGATAGTTTTGTTAAATAGCTTTTGTCAACTGCTGGTGAGGTAAGGAGTATACCTTCTATTCATAAGCATAAACATTGTCAAACCACAGACAAACACTTCACCAGTAAACAAGAAAAAGTTTTTGTTCCCCCTGATTTTTGGCATTCTGAACAACTAATCAGGGTTGCCGAAATTGGGATGTTACACCCTGGCTATCAAACAGCGCCACCCTATATTAGATGATGTATAAAAATATGACGTAAAATACATATTTTATGTTTTTTTACACTATAACGGCCCATACACTTCATTTTTATGTTGAATATGAACATAATGATTTGTGTACACAATATATTTTACTAATATAACAACATAAAACTATGTTGGGTGCAAAAATAAATTTTTAGCACCCTGGGTGGGAAGGAGTGATTTTGTCCTTATTTCGTATGGAGAAGTCAATTTTGCCCCTTTAATAGTAGGAAATTACACTGGTGATATGGGGTGGCCCGATCTTCTCAGCAATCACCTGTCGATGATGATGGTGGATGATAGATAACTATCATGTATCTATGATCTCTCCTGCTCGAACCCTGATGCCAATGCAACAGCTCTCGAACCTTGTAGGATATTCACAACACCACACTCTTGCGCACGCAGCCGTCGACCACGAACGGTAGTTTGCAATCTACTAATTCCCAGTGGAATAACAGATCACACTGAATTATAGTTGGTAAACTCGATCACAGGATAATTCTAGAGGTTCTATGAAAGAAACAACTCCAAAATATTTTAACATGGTCTAAACCCTAAAAACTAGTGCGCCCCATCTATTTAAGAGTTTGGGGGTGCGGCGGCTAAGGGGGTGACCGAGTTGGTCCCACCCAACTAGGGTACAAACCGACCCATAAAGGATTCGGCCTCAGGACTCTGCCGTGGCAGAGTTTGACTCGGTTTTGTTGTCGCGGCAGCCTGCCGTGGCAGCAAATCGACTCGTTTCTGTGCCGCGGTAGCCTGTCGTGGCAGAGAAAAGTGGTGTTTCTCTGCCGTGGCAGAGATCTTCCACCAAGTGTTGATCTTCAACCTTGTGTGATCCTTGCGCTTCCTCCCTCTCCTCCCTCGCACATTCTTCATTGATCAACACACCATGTTTCGTTAGCTCCTCACTCTGTGCTACGCCTTCTTCTCCCAAGTACCTGATCATGCAATAATTCAAAGACTTAGGTAGTATAAAATTCTCATTAACTAAAACATCAGGTTCATTAAGAAACAAGTTCACCTGTTGTTCTAGTAGCTTAACATGAGCTCTTGTAATTGGTCCAATCCTTATCTCATTGGATTGATCTTTCTTTGCAGCAGCTAGAACATCATCAGTAGCAATTGGGGTAGGTGTAACTGTAGGGATGTCCTCATCATCTCCCCCCTTCAAAAGGCTTCAACCTCGACGCTCCAAGGTCTTCTCTAGCATATGGTGACAAATCAGCAACATTGAAGCTGTTGCTAACTCCACCAAACTCCTCAATAGGTATATCAACCGAGTAGGCATTATCAATAAATTTTGGCTAACACCTTGTAAGGACCAGCACCACGTGGCTTCAACTTGGACTTGCGAAGTAGTGGAAATATATCCTTGCGTAGATGCACCCATACCATGTCACCAGGCTTGAACAATAATTCCTTCCTTGCTTGATTCCTTGCAGCAGCAATGTTCTTGCCTTTCTTCTCAGTAACATCTTGAGTCTTCTCATGAATCTTATTCACATATTCAACACGTTTTGATGCCTCCATATCAATTCTCTCATGTAATGGCAAAGGCAACAAATCAAGTGGCGTCAATGGCTTGAAGCCATACACCACCTCAAAAGGACAAAGCTGAGTAGTTGAATGCACAACCCTGTTGTATGCAAACTCAACATGTGGAAAACACTCTTCCCACTCCCGCAGATTCTTCTTTATCATAGTCCATAGCAGCTATGACAATGTTCGATTCACCACCTCCGTTTGACCATCTGTTTGGGGATGACATGTAGTACTGAATAGCAGCTTCATTCCCAGTTCCCCCATAAGGTTTTCCAAAAGTAGCTCATGAACTTCACATCACGGTCAGAAACAATCGTCTTTGGTACTCCATGTAATCTCACGATGTCCCTAGAAACAGGTTAGCAACATGCAACGCATCGTCGCTTTTGTGGCAGGCAATAAAATGAGCCATCTTAGAGAACCTATCCACCAGAAATATAGAATCATGACCGCTCTGAGTTTTAGGTAGACCTCTCACAAAATCCATACTAATGGTTTCCCATGGAGTAGTAGGTGCAGAGAGAGGTGTATACAAACCGTGAGGCTTCATCTTGGTTTTCGACTTGTGGCATGTAATACATCGGCTCACAAATATGTACACATCACGCCTCATCTCGGGACAATAAAAATGATCAGCAAGCATGAGAAACGTCTTCTCACGCCCAAAGTGACCCATCAAACCACCAACATGTGATTCTTGCACTAAGAACAAACGCAACGACGATTCTGGAATAAATAGTTTGTTAGCTCGAAACAAATATCCATCATGTATATGATACTTATCCCATGCATTTCTAAGAGCACACAAACGATATGGTTCAGCAAAATCATGGTCAGTTGCATAAAGTGCACAAATACTCTCTAATCCACGAATTTTAACATCAAGATTGGTTAATAGCATGTTCTTCCTAGATAAAGCATCAGCAACGACATTTTCCTTTCCCTTCTTGTATTTAATGATGTAAGGAAAAGACTCAATAAACTCAACTCATTTAGCCAATCTTCTATGCAAGTTTGATTGAGCTTTCAAATATTTCAATGCTTCATGATCAGAATGTATGATAAATTCTTTTGGCCACAAATAATGTTGCCAAACTTCAAGTACTCTAACAAGTGCATACAATTCTTTATCATAAATAGGATAATTCAAACGAGCAACTGTAAGTTTCTCAGAAAATATGCTATAGGGCGACCCTCTTGCATCAAAATGCCAGGAATGCCTATACCACTAGCATCACATTCAACTTCAAATTGCTTCGAAAAATCAGGTAATGCAAGTAATGGGGCAGAAGTAAGCAAACGTTTCAATGTATCCAATGCAATATCTTGGGTTGCGCCCCATACAAATGGCACACCTTTATTAGTCAAATCATTCAACGGTGCAGCAATAGTGCTGAAATCCTTCACAAAGCACCTAAGAAACCAGCTAAGCCGTGGAAACTACGCAGTTGACTCCCATTCATGGGAATAGGCCAATTATGAATTGATTTAATTTTAGATTGATCTAGTTCTACCCCATGCTTAGAAACAACAAATCCTAGAAATATTACCTTATCTTTTGCAAATGTGCACTTCTCAAGATTAGCATACAGTTTATTATCACGCAACACTTGCAAAATCTATCGGATATGATCACAATGTTCAGTTTCATTGTGGCTATAGATAAGTATATCATCAAAGTAAACAACCACAAAACGACCAATAAAATCTCTCAAAACATGATTCATTAATCTCATGAAAGTACTAGGTGCATTAGTAAGACCAAACGGCATAAATAACCACTCATACAAACCAAATTTTGTTTTGAAAGAAGTTTTCCTCTCATCCCCATCTTTCATCCTAATTTGATGATAACCACTACGCAAATCAATCTTAGAGAAAATATCAGCACCACTCAGTTCATCTACCATATCCTCTAAGCGTGGAATAGGATAACGATATCGAATAGTGATGTTATTAATAGCTCTACAATCTACACACATGCGCCATGTACCATCTTTCTTAGGCACTAAAATACAGGAATAACACAAGGGATAAGAGAGACACGAATGTACCCTTTATCCAACAACGTATGTACTTGTTTCTATATCTCCTTTGTTTCTTCGGGGTTGGTCCTATAGGGTGCACGATTGGGAAGTGTGGCACCAGGAATAAAGTCAATTTGGTGTTCAATACCACGCAATGGAGGAAATCCTGCAGGTACATCTTCTGGAAACACATCCCCAAAATCCTACAAAACTGAAGAGACACCAAGTGAAATAGGGGTGATGTCGTTAGAAACCAATACCTCGCCCTTATACATGAGCACAAGCGGCATGGCTGTAGGATCCTCACGAAATTTTCTCATATCCTCCTTGGTGGCTAATATCAAAATATTAGGCACTCTCTCACTTTTTGTTATATCACTCAATTTAGGCTCAATTACGTCATGAACATCTGTCACAGTATCTCACCGAGCTATAGGATCATCCTGCAAATTCACTTCTATCTTCTAGCGAGAATCAATCACAACGTCTTGTGGTGTCATTGGCTGCATAGTAATCTTCTTTCCTTTGAATTCCAAGTGATATGTATTGGCACGGCCATTGTGTTGCACAAGGCCAAACCAATAGAAGATGGCAAACAGTCATAGGAACCACGTCAAAGTCAATAGAATCCTTGTACGGCCCTATTTGAAAATTCACATGTACCATATGATTTACCTTCATCTCACCATTGTTGCTCAACCATTGTATGTAGTATGGCTTGGGATGAGGCAAATAAGTCAAACTCATCTTGGCACATAACTCCTTACTTGCAAGATTTCTGCAGCTACCTCCATCAATAATGACCTTGCAAGCTTTGTTAGGTCCAACTAGAGCTTTTGTTTGGAACAAGTTGCAACACTGAGATTCATCAATAGGTTGCACACTAAGTATGCGTGAAGATCAAACAATAGATGGTGCACGCTCAGGATAAGCATCTGCACCATCCTCCATCGTAAGCATCATCGTCATCAACTTCATCTCCACTCTCTAATTCACCATGTTCATTGACAAACATCACCTTGTTGTTGGGACAATCTTTCTTGTAGTGTCCTCTACCTCCACAAGTATGGCACAACACATCGTGAGTACGCGTAGTTGACATATTGGAACCCGAGCTAGCAGTAGGAGAAGCGGGCTTCCGAGCATTGGAACCAAACGAAGATGTTGGTGCAGGTTTGGCCGATGGTGGAGGATGGCTAGCAGCAGGTGTAGGTGGCGCCATAGTAGGCTATGTAGATCTGGTCGCAAAACGGCTAGTAGACGTAAACCTGGCACGTGACTTAGCCTCCTCAGCTAGCTGTGACTCGGCCTCTCTTGCATGGTGCAATATCTCATTCATAGTGTCGTACTTGTGATGAGGAACAATGCTCTTGATTTGGAGCTTCAAATTGTTTAGAAAATGCTGCATAGTCATCTCAAGGGACTCACTAACATTAGCACGTTGCATAAGCATCTCCATCTCCATGTAGTACTCATCAACGGACATGTTTCCTTGCCTCGACTGTGTTAACTTATCAAAAACTAAACCAAAGTAATTGGTGGGTACAAAACGGTCCTTCATAATTCTCTTCATCTCGCGCCAATCCATCACATGAAGTTGATTGTCGTTCCTTCTATTCTGCATAATAGCATCCCACCAACACAAAGCGTATCCATCAAATTCTGATGCTGCAAGCTTGACCTTCCTTTCTTCTAGATAATCAAACAAACAACAGAGCTTCTCAATCTTCAATTCCCAAGTAAGATAATCCTCAGGATCAAGTGAGCCATTAAAAGAGGGAATTGAAAACTTGGGCTTGCCTAAACCATCATCAGGTTGGTTCGGAACATGTTGAGCATGTCCCAAATGGGCATATCCACGGCCATAAAGTGGAGCAGCTGCAGGTGCTGGGGGATTGGCATGTCCCCTATCATGATGTGGGGCAGCATCAGCCGCACTACCCTCATCATGATCCTCAAACACATCATCAAGTTGAAAATCCTATCTTTGCTGAATTGTTGTTGTAAGAGCCTCAATTGAATGCTACAAGGTGGCAACATTAGCATTGATTGCTGTCACTTGAGTTTGAATATTATTGACTGCGCCAGTATTCTGATTCACTGCCTCTTGCATGTCCTTGATATTCCCATCAATAGACTCGCGCCAAGTAGCAAGCTCCTCATCCTTCTGTTGCTGTGACACAACATCAGCATCACTCAAAGACACGATTAGTAGGTTAGTGCAAAAATCAAAATCTGTTTGGTGGAAACACTCACAACTCACTCACAATTGATAAGAAAGGAGATCTTACCGTTCCAAAGTGAATAGAGATGCTTTACCAAACCTAATAAAAGACTTATGCACTAATGTGATGAAGTGAATAACAAAGGTATAGAGAACGATCATAGGGCACAGAGGTTATTTATGGTGGAGCTCTAGGTATGGTATCCTAAGTACACCGCAAAAAAGTCCTAGTGTTGATCATACAAAAACCCAAGAAACACACACGTGGAGAAAAACATGGCAATGCAACAATGAAGGGTGTTGCACTACTCTCGAGAGATACTAGCAAAGCTCAAAGTAAATAGGCACTAGATTGCTCAATTTACTGGTGCACAAAGATATCACTAGGCCTCTTGCTCAATTCTCCTTTTCTTTTGTATTTTCTTTTTCTTTTGTATAGCTTCTTTATCTTTTTTCTTTTTTTCTTTTGCTATATCTTTTTTTTAATATATATATGACGGCCAATTCACAAAGCAAAGCACCAAAACCTACGAGCAGCCTGTAAGAGCGGAAACTAGTCTCAATGTGCAAGTTCCTACACATATGAAATAGAAAGGTTGTGGCTAAAGTTCAAGAAAAAGTGCAATTTTCACACTTTGTAAGAATTGCTGCCGTGGCAGAAAAACTGATCAAAATCGTGCCGTGGCAGAAATTTTTGTACCGCGGCAGAGAACACGCAGAAACTATGCCGCGGCAGACCGGCCGCAGAGCAGCGGCTCGCGGCAGAGAACCGACACAAAATCGTGTCATGGCAGAAGAGGCGGCAGAGGCGGGCGCGCGGCAGAGCAAAAGCGTGTCGCGGCAGGCGTGGCGGCAGGGAGCTGGCACGCGGCAAAAGAAATTGTGCCGCGGCAGGAGTCCGAACCGAAGCAGAGTCACTGTCATGGTAGAAAAACAGAGTGTTTTCATTTCGTGGCAGAATCGGTAAGATTTTTTTTATTTGCTAAAACGACTCGGCCAGGGATCTATAATCAGGACTCTAGCTTGAGTCGGATCTAGCTTGTGGCAACGGAAAACGAAGGTGGATTCGACTAGAACAAGAAGAAAAACGATGAACAGATCTAGATCTAGACTAAAAGAGGAACACGACCAGCAACTATTACTCGAATAGGATGTAATCTAGGCTATGGCAACTCTTTTTGTAGGGCTTTTTCTGTATAGGACGAAAACACGAACTAATCTACGAATGGATTTGCGGATGCTTACCGAGGCAACGAGGAAATCTGATACCAAGATGATATGGGGTGGCCCTATCTTCTTAGCAAGGACTTGTCGATGATGATTGTGGATGATAGATAACTAGCGTGTAGCTATGATCTCTCCCGCTCAAACCCTAATGCCAATGCAGCATCTCTCGAACCTTGTAGGATATTCACAATACCACACTCTTGCGCATGCAGCCGTTGACCACGAATGGTAGTTTGCAATCTACTAATTCCATGTGGAACAACAGATCACACTCAGTTATAGTTTGTAAACTTGATCGCAGGGTAATTCCAGAGGTTCTATGAAAGAAACAACTCCAAAATATTTTAACATGGTCTACACCCTAAAAAACTAGTGCATCTGATCTATTTAAGAGTCTGGGGGTGCAGCGGCTAAGGGGGTGACCGATTTGGTCCCACCCAACTGGGGTACAAATCGACCCATAAGGGGTTCAGCCTCAGGACTCTGTCGTGGCAGAGTTTTTCTCGGTTTTGCTGTCACGGCAGTCTGCCGTGGCAGCAAACCTGCTTGTTTCTGTGCCACGGTATCCTTCCGTGGCAGATATCTTCCACCAAGTGTTGATCTTCAACCTTGTGTGCTCCTTGCGCTTCCTCCCTCTCCTCCCTCGCGCATTCTTCATTGATCAACACGCCATGTTCCATTAGCTCCTCGCTCTGTGCGACACCTTCTTCTCCCAAGTACCCGATCATGCAATAATTCAAAGACGTAGGTAGTATAAAATTCTCATTAACTAAAACATCAGGTTCATTAAGAAACAAGTTCACATGTTGTTCTAATAGCTTAGCACGAGCTCTTGTAATTGGTCAAATCCTTATCTCATTGGATTGATCTTTCTTTGCAGCAGCTGGATCATCATCAGTAGCAATTGGGGTAGGTGTAACTATAGGGATGTCCTCATCAACTGGTAAGCGAATAAAACATTTCGTTTATTTTTCCTCCCCTTATCCCTGCCACCGTAGTCAACCACGTGCATATGTTGTCGCGGGCCAAGGTGGAGAGCGATGGGATAGAGGATGGAGCAAGGGAAGATTACGACAGAACGAGGGATGGAGGTAGGGCTCCTATGGCAGTGCGTAATGCGAGATGAGGACAGTCGAGATGGAGGCGGGGCCCCTATGGCGGCGGGGATTGCGAGATGAGGATGGTCGTCTAAGGTGGGTTACAGCTGGAGAGAGGAGGGAGTCTGCAAGAGAGGAAGAGAGCGGGGAATCAAACGGGGGAGCAATGGTTTTACTCCATGGATTTCATTCGTTCGCGATTTAGCGCTTTCATCCCACTTTCAGCAAGACCTGGGCTCACTCGACAAACCCTAGAGAGGCGGTGGTTGACTCGGATCTGCCGTGTTGGGCCTCGATCTGAAGCATCTCAGGCAGGTCACGTTGCCCCAGTTCGTCATCATCCCTTGAGAGGATGCATTGGGCTCCCGATGGACTCTCCCTTCCCCTCCTGTTCTGGCAATGGTGGCTAGATTGGAGGTGACATGAGTACGGTTGGCTTCCTGCACTCTGGGGCATCCCTACAGAAGTGAATGGTTACCATGCGATGGTTGCCTTCCTGGCTGACGCTGCCATGCAGCTGCCATTATCAACCACCATCAGCTTGGCCATGATACTGATGTACATGAGCCTTTGGAGTTTAGTGTTGCAGTTTTCAAGCCTGCACATGCAGAAAATAAGTAGTGAGTGTTCACTCTGATTCGAATTTTTAGCTAACCATGCTCTGGCCCAATCAGCACCAACATGGTTGTGACATTGATGCTATCAGGATGTAATTGACAACAAAAGCTATTGTGCAACCTATATAGGTACTAGAGAATTATCAACCTTATTCAAGTATTGCTAAGGTGGAATTCATGTGTTGCATCTTATATTCCTCATTTCTGTACTGAATTCCTTGAGACGATGAGATTGTCTAAAAAACATTTTTTTATTTCAAAACACCGTCAAACATCAGATTGTGTTGAAGCACTGTCCCATACGTTCTGGTATCCCTCTATGCTATTTCTTTCAGGCATTTGCCAAAATATGGCGACGAAGCACAATAGGTCCATTGCTTATTCGAAGTCAGAATTCAAGAAGGTAATGCAACAATGTCAAAGCTTTGAATTGCATTAGGAACTTTTATACTCAAGATGGCTATAACATGCGGGAGCTATAGCCATCGGAGCATGCTTGCCGAACCGTCCATGAATAGTAATGGGAAATCGATTCTTGTGGCTGACGTTCATGGCAATGGTAATGTGAGTGATCCTGATAGGATGCATGCACAACAAAGAAACAACATCACAACATTTTTTATCAACGGGTTCTTTCCTTTGATCTCTTTTGCTTCATATTTTGAACTGTAGAGTTGGAATACAAGCCTCTACTCCCAAGCAAGAACAACTCAGCTGCTTTTATGACTACAGGGCTGAATAAACATGGTAGTATTTGGTGAGCTAAGTTAGAGTAGGGCTATTTAAACTGTGGTGAGTGATAAAAATGCTTACGAATGCTCTCTTTTTTTAGGATGATCATGCGTGGTATTGATCTAATAGAAATATGCTACATAGACCTTGAAAGCTCATGCCGAACAGTTCTTTTAGTCAAAAAGTTTAGGAGTAAATACTGCCATGCTCAGACAATATGAAATTGACAATGCAGCCATTTGGAGTCTACATCAGTATCATACAATAAGTATCATACAATCATTTAAATCAGTATTGAAATTGATAATGCCTGGAGATTGATGGATTGGAGGGATTTGGTCGTGCGCCCCCATGTTTTAGTCTGACCGTTTGGACTCAGAGGGAGCATTTCAAAGCTTTCTTGGTTGTTAATATCATTGGGGCATGTTCTCGTTCCATGGTGCTGAGAGAGAATGTCATGGAGACCGAAATCTGAGGACTGATAATGGTGGTTCAAGTCTGGGTGGTGATGAGGAATTGGCTTGGTGACTCGTGACTTGGTGCAGTGGTACGCAAGTGGGGGCAACCGCACAAGAGAGGGTCATAGTCCTACCTTTCTGGGTAAAAACCCAGTATATATCCTTAATTGGTTGTGTCTGACAATTGCCTTGTTGAAGGTATTGTTTTGAGAGCATGGACTTTTTTTAGGGTGAAAACCTAAGATCTATGATCGGGCGATGATGATGTTTATGCACTGTTCCCTTCTTGGAGGCGTCGCTTTTGGAGAAGCTGGACTTCTGGTGTTGTCTTGGTGGTGGTAGTACTACTGTTTCAACGAATGGGTCACTATAGTGGGATTTTTCTTTTTTAATTTTTCTTTCTTTTTTTGGTTGTGTGCATCCGTATGGCCGCTAGGGTAATGCGTTGTTGCAGAGGCTAGGTGTACTTGGTATCTTCTGATATTAATATATGCTCCTTTCAAAAAAAAGTATGACGCAAAAATAAGCATTTTTATGTTGTTGTTTATCTGTTGTAGAACGATATACAAAAAGTTTCTTACAAAGAATATGTAGATCATTGCTACATATGCTATTCATCTTTACGGATTTAACAATAGTCCGGCATGTGAGGATGCACATGTTCAACCAGCATGGGAACGGCTGGGCTCTAAGGGCATCTCCACCGGGCAGCTGTGCCGTCCCGCCTAGCCAGCACTATCGCTGGCCAGAACTTTCTTATTTTTTTTGTATATTTGAACCCAAGGTACATAGACAAATGTATATTTTGAAAAGCAAATAAGCTACATTAGGTAATCTAATTAAAATAGTGCTTACATGCGAATAGTTCATGCTCACATGGTTCAATAAAAATTAACCAATCATTAGTCAAATTACAGAAAACACGTAAAGGATTAACCATTTAGGTTTCCCGCACGAGCCCATATATGCTCAACCAAATCTAGTTGAAGCCAGTCATGGGTGTGCCTATGACGCAAATTTTCATGCACTTGCATGAATTCTTCCCAAGATGCTACACCTGGCTCTGGCTCAAACAATTGACCCTGGAAATCCCAGTCTTGGTCCAAGATGGCGTCATTGCGCTTGTCCTCGACGATCATGTTGTGCATGATTACATCCCACATCCTCTCCATGCTTTAGGTTCTAGTAGGGTATCGAACAATGTGCCACCTTGACTGAAGAACACCAAATTATCACTCCACATCCTTCCTAGCGGCCTCTTGCTCTTTCGCAAACCTATTGCATTTCTCATCTCTAGGGTTCCGGATTGTCTTCACGAAGGTGGCCCAGGATGGATAGATACCATCAGCTAGATAGTACCCCATATCATATGCATTGCCATTGATCTCATAGGAAACTTGTGGGGCATTGCCTTCTACCAGCCTAGCAAACACTAGAGACCTCTACAACACATTGATGTCATTGCTTGATCCAGCCATGCGAAAAAAGGTGTGTCAAATCCAGAGATGTGATGCAACAGCCTCAAGTATGATGGTGCAACCCTCCGCATGCCCTTTGAACTGCCCTTGCCAACCAAAAGGACAATTCTTCCACTACCAATGCATGCAGTCGATGCTGCCAAACATCCGAGCAAACCCCTGCTCTCGTTGATGGACAGAAGGTGGGCAGTGTCTTTGGTGTTTGGCTCTCTCAGATATACTTTGCCAAACACCGCTACAAGTGCGTTGTAGAATCTATACATGGCCTCACGGCATGTGGACTCTCTCATGTGCATGTAGTCATCGAGGAGATAACCGAGCACTCCATATGCAAGCTACCGAATGGCAACAGAACATTTCTGGTAAGAGGAGAAGTCAATCTTACTGGTACAATCATACTTGGGCTCGAAGTAGTCGTCGTACTCCCTCACCCCATTGAGTATGTCAAGGACAAGTTCCTAGACATCTAATAGTGGTGGTGGAATGCCTTCTCTTTGAAGACCGGATTAGTTGGGTGGAAGTAGTCCTTGTAAAGGTGTATGTGCCCCTCTTCCCGGTCGCACTCATGGTTGGCCTCATGCCGCTTCACCGAGCCACCTCTATGGGGCAGGAGGAGGTAGTGGTCGTGCACCATATGTGCAGCTGCAAGCAGAATCTCGGTCTCACCGTCAGACAATGACTCAACGAAATTCTTGTAGAATAAGTCGATTGCCCTTCCACTTCTACCCATCTGTCTAGTACACGGCCGTCAATAGGTATGCCAACTCCCGCAGTGGACCAGATAACCAAGAAAAGACCGGTGAACGCACCTCAGGCAAACTACCGAACAGGTTGTGCAAGTCCAATCGATAGGCGGAGGAAGCACTACTAGGGAAAGGCCTATAGGAGACATAATTATAGGAGGCGCATCCCTCAAGCATGCGCCTCCACTAAATACACGAGGCGCATGTCTAAACGGTGCACCTCCTGTATATTATTACTTGAGGCGCATGTCTAAATAGTGTGATGAGGACATCCCTACAGTTACACCTACCCCAATTTCTACTTATGATGTTCTAGCTACTGTAAAGAAAGATCAATCCAATGAGATAAGGATTGGACCAATTACAAGAGCTCATGCTAAACTACTAGAACAATAGGTGAACTTGTTTCTTAATGAACCTGATGTTTATTTAATGAGAATTTTATACTACCTAAGTCTTTGAATTATTGCATGATTAGGTACTTGGGAGAAGAAGGCGTAGCATGGAGCGAGGAGCTAATGGAACATGGAGTGTTGATCAATGAAGAATGCGCGAGGGAGGAGAGGGAGGAAGCGGAAGGAGTTGTCAAAGATGAAGATCAACAAGTGGAGGCAGTTCTCTACCGCAGCAGCGAAAAGCCCCAGTTTTCTGCCACGGCAGGCTGCCGCGGCAGCCAAACGGTGCCAAACTTTGCCATGGTAGAGGCATAGTCCGAACCCATGATTGTGTTGGTTGTATCCCTAGTTGGGTGGGACCAACTCGGTCACCACCTTAGCCGCCGCACCCCCAAACACTTAAATAGATGGGGCGCACTAGTTTTAGGGTTTGATACCACGTTAAAATTATTTTGGTGTTGTTTATTTCATAGAACCTCTGGAATTTCTTGTGATCGATTTCTACCAACTGCAATTGAGTGTAATCTGTTGTTCCACTGGGAATTAGTAGATTGCAAACTACCGTTCATGGTCGACGGCTACATGCGCAAGAGTGTGGTGTTGTGAATATCCTACAAGGTTCGAGAGTTGTTGCATTGGCATCAGGGTTCAAGCAGGAGAGATCATAGCTACGCACTAGTTATCTATCATCCACCATCGTCATCGACAAGTGCTTGCTGAGTAGATCGGGCCACCCCATATCATCTTGGTATCATATTTCCTCGTTTACTTGGTAAGCAATCCACAATCCATCTATAGCTTAGTTCGTGTTTTTCGTCCTATACAGAAAAAAAGCCACACAAAAAGAGTTGCCATAGCCTAGATTACATCATATTCGAGTAATAGTTGTTGGTCGTGTTCCGCTTTTAGTCTAGATCTAGATCTGTTCATTGTTTTTCTTCTTGTTCTAGTCGAATCCACCTTAGTTTTCCGCCGCCTCTAGTAGATCCTATCCTAGCTAGGAGTCCTTGTGTGTTATTCTTGGATGAGTCGGTTTGCATTAATTAAAAAACGCTACTGATTCTGCCACGACACGAAAACGAGTTGTTTCCTGCTGCGAGTTCTACCGTGACACGGACTCCTGCTGCGGCACGATTTCTCTGCCGCGTGCCCACTTGTTGTCGCGTGCCGCGACACTTTCCGCACGATTCTCTACTGCGCGCTAGCTGTTCTGCCGTCGCTCTGCCGTGGCACAGTTTTGGCCAGTTTTACTGCCGTGGTACAGGATCTCTACCACAACACGATTTTGAGCAGTTATTCTGCCACGACAGCCAGACATACAAAGTGTGAAAAATTGCACTATTCCAGAACCTTAGCCATGGCCATTCTATTTCATCGGTGTAGGAACATGCCCATTGAGACTAGTTTCCACTCCTACAGGCTGCTCCTAGGATTTTGGTGATGTGCTTTGTATTTTGGTTGTGTGTGATATATATTCAAAAAAATGAAAAAAAGCAAAATAACAAATGAAAAAGCAAAAAGATAGAGAAGCTATACAATAGAAAAAGAGAAAAATATAATTTGAGCAAGAGGCCTAGTGATATCTTTGTGCACCAGTAGATTGAGAAATCTTGTGCTTGTTTACTTTGATCTTTGCTAGTGTCTCTCCAGAGTAGTGCAACACCCTTCATAGTTGCATTGCCACGTTTTTCTCCACGTGTGCGTTTCTTGAGTTTTTGTACGATCAGCACTAGGACTTGTTTGCGGTGTACTTAGGATACCATACCTAGACCTCCACCATAGATAACCTGTGTGTCCTGTGATCATTCTCTATACCTTTGATATTCACTTCATCACATTAGTGCATAAGTCTTTGATTACGTTTGGTAAAGCATCTCTATTCACTTTGGAATGGTAAGATCTCCTTTCTTGTCAGTTCTGAGTGAGTTGTGAGTGTTTCCACCAAACAGATTTTGATTTTTGCACTAACCTACTAATCATGTCTTTGAGTGATGCTGATGTTGTGTCGCAGCAACAGAATGATGAGGAGCTTGCTACTTGGCGAGAGTCTAATGATTGGAATATCAAGGACATGCAAGAGGCAGTGGATCAGAATACTGGCGCAGTCAATAATATTCAAACTCAAGTGACACTAATCAATGTCAATGTCTCCACCTTGCAGCGTTCGATTGAGGCTCTTACAGCGGCAATTCAGCAAAGACATGATTATCAACCCGATGATGTGTTTGAGGATCATGATGAGGGTAGTGCGACTAAGGCTATCCCACATCATGGCAGGGGACATGCCAATCCCCCTGCACCTGCTACTGCTCCTCTTTATGGATGTGGATATGCCCCTTTGGGACGTGATCAGCATGTTCCGAATCACGCTGATGTTGGTTTGGGCAAGCCCAAGTTCTCAATTCCCTCCTTCAATGGTTCACTTGATCCTGAGGATTATATTACTTGGGAATTTTAGTTTGAGAAGCTCTGGCGTTTGTTTGATTATCCAGAAGACAAGAAGGTCAAGCTTGCAGCGTTAGAATTCGATGGATACGCTTTGCGTTGGTGGGATGCTACTATGCAGAATAGAACCGACGACAATCAACTTCCTGTGATGGATTGGCATGAGATGAATAGCATTATGAAGGATCGTTTTGTACCCACCCATTACTTGCAATCAGTTTTTGACAAGTTGACATAGTTGAGGCAAGGAACCATGTTAGTTGATGAGTACTACATGGAGATGGAGATGATTATGCAACGTGCTAGAGTTCGTGAATCCCTTGAGATGACAATGTAGCGTTTTCTCAACAATTTGAAGCTTCAAATCAAGAGTATTGTTCGTCATCACAAGTACGAGACGATGAACGAGTTGTTGCACCATGCTAGAGAGGCTGAATCATAGCTAGCTGAGGAGGCTATGTCATGTGGACGGTTTACATCTACCAGCCGTTTTGCAGCCAGATCTACGCCGCCTACTATGGCACCACCTGCTCCTAGCCATCCTACACCATTGGCCAAACCAGCACCTACGTCTTCGTTTGGTTCCCATGCTCGGAAGCCTACTGCTCCTGCTGCTAGTTCAGGTTCCAATATGTCAACTGCACGTACTCGCGATGTAGTGTGCCATACTTGTGGAGGTAGAGGACACTACAAGAAGGATTGTCCAAATAGCAAGGTCATGTTTGTCAATGAACAAGGTGAGTATGAGAGTGGAGATGAGATTGATGCAGATACTGATTCTGATGACGAGGATGGTGCTAATGCTTATCCTAAGCATGCACCAACTATTGCGGTATCTCCATGCATACTTAGTGTGCAACCTATTGATGAATCTTAGTGTTGCAACTTGTTCCAAACAAAATCTCTAGTTGGACCTAACAAAGCTTGCAAGGTAATTATCGATGGAGGTAAGTGTAGAAATCTTGCAAGTAAGGAGTTATGTGCCAAGCTGAATTTGACTTATTTGCCTCATCCCAAGCCATACTATATACAATGGTTGAGCAACAATGGTGAGATGAAGGTAAATCATATCGTACGTGTGAATTTTCAAATAGGGCCATACAAGGATTCTATTGACTTTGATGTGGTTCCAATAACTATTTGCCATCTTCTATTGGATCAGCCTTGGCTCTATGATCGCCATGTGCAACACAATGGCCGAGCCAATACATATCACTTGGAATTCTAAGGAAAGAAGATTACTATGCAGCCGATGACACCAAAAGATATTCTGAAAGATTCTCGTCAGAAAATATAAGTGAATTTGAAGGATGATCCTATAGCCCGGCGAGATAATGTGACAGCTGTTCATGATGTAATTGAGCCTAAATCGAGTGATATAACGAAAAGTGAGAGCGTGCCTAATATTATGATATTATCCACCAAGGAGGATATGGGAGAATTTCGTGAGGATCCTACAGCCATGCCACTTGTGCTCATGTATAAGGGCGAGGTATTGGTTTCTAACGACATGACCCCTATTTATCTTGGTGCCTCTTTTGTTTTGCAGGATTTGGGGGATGTGTTTCCAGAAGATGTACCCGTAGGCTTGCCACCATTGCGTGGTACTGAACACCAAATTGACTTGATCCCTGGCGCCACACTTCCCAATCCTACGCCTTACAGGACCAACCCTGAAGAAACAAAGGAGATACATAAACAAGTACAGGCATTGCTGGATAAAGGGTACATTCGTGTCTCTCTTAGCCCTTGTGTTATTCCTGTTATTTTAGTGCCTAATAAAGATGGTACATGGCGCATGTGTGTAGATTGTAGAGCTCTTAATAACATCACTATTAGATATCATCATCCTATTCCACGCTTAGAGGATATGCTAGATGAATTGAGTGGTGTTGCTATTTTCTCTAAGATTGATTTGCGTAGTGGTTATCATCAAATTAGGATGAAAGAAGGGGATGAGTGGAGAACTACTTTCAAAACAAAATTTGGTTTGTATGTGTGGTTAGTGATGTCGTTTGGTCTTACTAATGCACCTAGTACTTTCATGCGATTAATGAATCATTTTTTGAGAGATTTTATTGGTCATTTTTTGCTTGTTAACTTTGATGATATACTAATCTATAGCCACAACGAAACTAAACATTGTAATCATATCCGACAAGTTTTGCAATTGTTGCGTGATAATAAACTGTATGCTAATCTTGAGAAGTGCACATTTGCAAAAGATAAGGTCATATTTCTAGGATTTTTTGTATCTAAGAATGGGGTAGAGGTAGATCAATCTAAAAGTGAATCAATTCAGAATTGGCCTACTCCAAGTCAAGTGCGTCGTTTCCACGGCTTAGCTGGTTTCTATAGGTGCTTTGTGAAGGATTTTAGCACCATTGCTGCACCATTGAATGATTTGACAAAGAAAGGTGTTCATTTTGTATGGGGCGCAGCTCAAGATATTGCTTTTGATACATTGAAACATTTGCTTACTTCTGCACCATTACTTGCATTACCTGATTCTTCGAAGCAATTTGAAGTTGAATGCGATGCTAGTGGTATAGGCATTGGTGGCGTTTTGATGCAAGAGGGTCGGCCTATAGCATATTTTTCTGAGAAACTTACTGGTGCTAGACTAAATTATTCTATTTATCATAATGAATGGTATGCAGTTGTTAGAGTACTTGAAGTTTGGCAACATTATTTGTGGCCAAAATAATTTATCATACATTCTAATCATGAAGCACTGAAATATTTGAAAGCTCAATCAAACTTTCATAGACGATTAGCTAAATGGGTTGAGTTTATTGAGTCGTTTCCTTACATCATTAAGTATAAGAAGGGAAAAGAGGATGTTGTTGCTGATGCTTTATCTAGGAAGAACATGCTATTAAGCAATCTTGATGTTAAAATTCCTGGATTAGAGAGTATTTGTGCACTTTATGCAACTGACCATGATTTTTCTGAACCATATCGTTTGTGTGTTCTTAGAAACGCATGGGATAAGTATCATATACATGATGGATATTTGTTTCGAGCTAACAAACTATGTATTCCAGAATCATTGTTGCGTTTGTTCTTAGTGCAGGAATCACATGCTGGTGGTTTAATGGGTCACTTTGGAAGTGAGAAGATGTTGCTCATGCTTGCTGATCATTTTTATTAGCCCAAGATGAGGCGTTATGTGTACAAATTTGTGAGCCGATGTATTACATGCCACAAGTCGAAATCCAAGCTGAAGCCTCATGGTTTGTATACACCTCTCTCTACAGCTACTACTCCATGGGAAGACATTTGTATGGATTTTGTGCTAGGTCTACCTAAAACTCAAAGAGGTCATGATTCTATATTTGTGGTAGTGGATAGGTTCTCTAAGATGGCTCATTTTATTGCCTGCCACAAAAGCGATGATGTGTCGCATGTTGCTAACCTATTTTTCAGGGACATTGTGAGATTACATGGAGTAGCTAAGATGATTGTTTCTGACCATGAAGTGAAGTTCATGAGCTACTTTTGGAACACCTTATGGGGAAGCTAGGAACGAAGCTGCTATTCAGTACTACATGTCATCCCCAAACAGATGGTCAAACAGAGCTGGTGAATCAAACATTGTCATAGCTGCTAAGGACTAAGATTAAGAAGAATCTGCGGGAGTGGGAAGAGTGTTTGCCACATGTTGAGTTTGCATACAACAGGGTTATGCATTCGACTACTCAGCTTTGTCCTTTTGAGGTGGTGTATGGCTTCAAGCCATTGACGCCACTTGATTTGTTGTCATTGCCATTACATGAGAGAGTTGATATGGAGGCATCCAAACATGCTGAAAATGTGAAGAAGATTCATGAGAAGACTCGAGAGGCTATTGAGAAGAAAGGCAAGAACATTGTTGCTGCAAGGAATCAAGCAAGGAAGGAATTGTTGTTCAAGCCTGGCGACATGGTTTGGGTGCATCTTTGCAAGGATAGATTTCCACTACTTCGCAAGTCCAAGTTGAAGCCACGTGGTGCTGGTCCTTACAAGGTGTTAGCCAAAATTAATGATAATGCCTACTCGGTTGATATACCTATTGAGGAGTTTGGAGGAGCTAGCAACAGTTTCAACGTTGCTGATTTATCACCATATGCTAGAGAAGACATTGGAGAGTCAAGGTCGACGCCTTTTGAAGGGGGAGGGAGATGATGAGGACATCCCTACAGTTACACCTATCCCAATTGCTACTGATGATGTTCCACCTGCTTCAAAGAAAGATCAATCCAATGAGATAAGGATTGGACAAATTACAAGAGCTCGTGCTAAACTACTAGAACAATAGGTGAACTTGTTTCTTAATGAACCTAATGTTTTAGTTAATGAGAATTATATACTACCTAAGTCTTTGAATTATTGCATGATCAGGTACTTAGGAGAAGAAGGCATAGCATGGAACGAGGAGCTAATGGAACATGGCGTGTTAATCAATGAAGAATGCACGAGGGAGGAGAGGGAGGAAGCGCAAGGAGATTTCAAAGATGAAGATCAACAAGTGGAGGAAATTCTCTGTCGTGGCAGCGAAAAGCCCCGGTTTTCTGCCACGGTAGGCTACCGTAGCAGCCAAACCGTGCCAAACTCTGCCACGGCAGAGGCATAGTCCGAACCCATGATTGTGTCGGTTGTATCCCTAGTTGGGTGGGACCAACTCGGTCACCACCTTAGCGGCCGCAACCCCAGACTCTTAAATAGACGGGGGGCACTAGTTTTAGGGTTTGAGACCAGGCTAAAATTATTTTGGAGTTGTTTCTTTCATAGAACCTCTGGAATTATTTGTGATCGATTTCTACCAACTGCAATAGAGTGTGATCCGTTGTTCCACTGGGAATTAGTAGATTGCAAACTACTCTTCATGGTCGACGGCTGTGTGCATGTGGTGTTGTGGATATCCTACAAGGTTCGAGAGTTGTTGCATTGGCATCAGGGTTCGAGCGGGAGAGATCATAGCTACGACTAGTTATCTATCATTCACCATGATCATCGACAAGTGCTTGCTGAGACGATCGGGACACCCCATATCATAGTGTGTCTCCTATATCGTATGTACGGACCAGATCTGGCTGCCCCCACTTACTCAAGGCGCATATTGTCCATACGCGCCTCGAGTAGTTCAAATACTTGAGGCGCATATGGAGCAAATGCGCCTCGAGTAAGGTGGGTGGGCCTAGTGGTCGTAGGTGCCACAATATAGGAGCCGCACCAGCAGATATTTGCCTCGAGTATTTTTCAATATTGGAGGCGCATCACTATGAGATGCGCCTCGAGTAAGTGATGTGGGTCTAGGGGGTGGCAGGCACCAGACACTGGAGGCGTATCTCTTAGATGCGCCTCATGTATTTTATGAATATAGGAGGCGCATATTGAATGGGATGCGCCTTGAGTAAACATATCCCACCCCCCCCCATAGATCGCCTTTTAAGTTTTGTAAAAAATAAACAAAAAGATAAAAACTTCAAAAAATAATTCCTTTGAGATGTAGTTATAATTTAGGGTATAGTTATATACAAAACTGAAAAACATGAATTTCAATGTATTTTGCAAAAAAATGGTCATGGAACGGTAAAACAGCCATAACTATTGCATACGATGTCGGAAAAAAGTTTAATATATCAAAATGATCGTCTCGAAATTTCCTACTCGATTTCAACCGCTAAAAGCCGTTGAAGATTTTACAGATTCCCAAAATTCGAAAAGAGTGAAATGTTATGGCGGAAAGAAGTTTTTTTCTGCAAAAAATAAAAAAGGGGGGAAATTTGAATCCCGCCGGTGCTCCTTCTCCCTCTCTTTTATCCTTTAATCCTCTTCCTCTCCTTCACACTTCTCCTCCCTTCACTTTTTTTCTCCTTCTCCCCTTCTCCTCCCTCTTCCTTCTACTCCACTCGGTGAGATCCTCCCTCCTCCTCCTCCACCCCGGTGTGCTCCTTCTCCTCCTCCTACTCCACCTAGTGAGCTCCTCCCTCCTCCTCCTGCTCCACCCCAGTGAGCTCCCCCTCCTCCTCCTCTTCCCCGGTGAGCTCCTCCTCCGACGATGATGACGACGACCACCCCGGTGACCTCCTCCGGATACCTCTTCCTCTGGTGACCCCCTCCTCCTCCTCCTCCGGTGGTGGCCTCCTTCTCCTCCAGCAAGCCCCCTCGTCCACCCACCTCCGGCCTAGCCTAGCCCTCCTCCAGCGACCCCCACCTCTGGCCAAATCTAGCCAGTTTTCTTTTTAAATTTGAAATTGCTATTTGAGGTGCATTTGTAAACTTATTGGAGTCGCATTAGAGATGCGCCTTGTATAAGATACATATGCAAGGCGCATATGTGACTCGCATAACAAATACTTGAGTCGCGGCTCTAGAGGCGCATCTATAATGCGAATCTAATGGCTTTTCATATGCGCCTCGAGTAGGCTTTTCCCTAGTAATGCGGGATGGCCCGTGGCATGTCCAGTCAACTCCAGCAACGCGTGTGGCCTGCGGCAGAGCTGCTCGATATCGTGGGGCCGATGGCAGCAGTGGGCAGTGACGGTAGCGACGGTGACAGCGGCGGCGGCGCGCGCTCTAGCCGCGGGGATATGGAGAGCGAAGGTTTGGGGGAGGAGTGTCTTTTGTTCCACTGGCTAGAGGGCCCGAGTGAACAAGCGGGAGGACGCGCGAGGACGAGCGCGTTGTCCAGGCGGACCCAAGCGTTGCCCAAATTAGATGCACGGATGGGTCGGTCCACGCGCGTTTGCCCAGATGGGTCGCACCGCTGGGCCACCGCGCAGCGGTCCACCCGTCCGCTCGGACTAGTTCGGACGCGCTCGGGCGGGTTGGTCGTCCCGGTTGAGATGCCCTAAGGAGGGTGTTGCGGGACAACCAGTTCCTCACCGCCTAGGTGACGTGCACCGAGAGTAGTGTTGCGGTGGCAAGGTCGATGTTGCTCTGGTGAGCGGCCCCATATGAAGAAAAGAGTTAAGGATAACAACAAAGACTGCTGATGTGGCTATGCTTTGTACTGCATGTCGTGATGTATACTATCGATGCATTGATTTCTACCACTGTTGTGTAAATTGTGCATCAACATGTATAGTGTTGCATATATTTATTGAATAATCCAAATTACTTATGGCATTGATATATTATTCTTTAAGAAATATGGATATGATACTATACGAAGTAAGCTGAAAGTTTTGGAATATCTAATCATGATCATAGACATCCAGTACATCAGTTCAATATTTTTTCTTATGATTCATAGGATGGTAAAGAGCGGTGAAAGATGTCTGCACCATAAGTTTTCTTCCTGGCTTTTCAGGAGATACATGGAGATCGATGGGTGTGGCTGGTTCTTGCTTTACCCGATGAACACAGAGTGTCTACATATCAAAAACGTGAGAAAAAAATGGTTGGCTAAAATAAGTAATTCTTTAGAAAACATTAACTAAAAGATTTGGGCACAAAGTTGTATTTTGAAAAACTGATAGTGTCAATGTAAAAAATGCTGCTACAAAAATGTCTAATCCAATCCTTCAAAAGCTCGAAAGTCAAATTGTGAGTTAAATAAAACTCAATTCTTAAGCGTGCGTTTTAAAGACAGAATACAGTGAAGTAAAGGTTTTCTGAATTTGATGCATCTTTTATTAGTGAATTTTGTTGTTGATGGATCACCGATGTTCTGATGATAAATGTTTTCATAGATGAAGATTGTCTTTGCTCCCAACAATGTGGGAGCAGCAGGCGCTCGTGCTCTCCAATAAAAATTTCTCCCATTGCAACGCACGTGCAACTAGGCTAGTTATACTAAAGAGGACACGAAGACGGAAAGGGAGAGAAGGAGCAGTGAGGAAAGCTGATATAGCTAGTCCTATGGATGTCCCTAAATCTACACCACCAAATTCCCCTAGTGGACTGATGACTCGTTCCTGAGCCAAACTCCTTCAAGCTAAGGTGAATTCGATCCTATCCTCGTGTGACTTCGATACACCCATTGATAGCTTGCTACTGCACCGTGCATATGTAGGTACGAAGCCCATCGCATCGGCAAACCAGCTCGGAAGAAGAACATGCAAAGTCAGCTCCAGGACCAGAGTCTCCAGCGTGAGCTATTGGCTTGTATCGTGTCTTTGTGTGTGTGTGTGTTCATCGAGTTTTGCTTGCGTGAGTTCATGGATTTCATCCCCCTCTTCCCCTCGCACCTCCCTCTCGATTTCCATGGGGACTCATGAAAGATCGGGCAACCCCAAGGGGCATACCCCAACATATTGGTATCAAGAGCTTCGTTGCTCACGAATTTCCCCACTAATTTTTTCTTCTATCCACCATGAATTAGAAAATCCCCAAAGAAGAGCCCCAAATTTTTCTTTGGATCGATCTCTTGATTTGGAGTGTTATTTGTGGTTTTGATCTGACCAAATCTTGTCTTAGGTGTTGTCCAGCTTTCCCCTGTGTTTCTCAGCCTAATTTTGGCTTATTTTTTCACGGATTTGAGGCACCAAGGCATGGAGTTCCGTCAAGAACACGAGCTATTCATATAGCCTCGACCCTAGAGTCTCCACCAGCGACACACCGGAGTCTCCGTTGGCGATCACCCGGAGTCTTCGGTGGGGACCACACGGAGTTTCTGCCCCAACCGGAGTTTTTGGCTGCTACACACCAGAATCTCCGGCCTGACGCCAGCTTTGACAAATTTTGCCTCTTATTTCGTTTGGCTAATTTTCCTTTGTTTGTTTGTGTTCTGTGTGCGTGTCAGCAACTAACAACAACCTTTCGCAACAACATTACCAACACTCATTGACACCACGGCACCCGAACATCCTCCCGCACCACCTACCGCAAGTTCATGATCACCAAAATAGGTATCACTTGTGTTACCTTGTTAACCCATATCTTCCTTTGTGTGTACCTATCCCACGAGAGTGGCTCATCTTGTGTTTGCTTGAGCATTGTGCATTTTTATTTGGATAGTGAGAGTGTAAGAGAAATATCAAGAGTGACTAGGTAGCATCAAGGGAGAGCAAAAATCAAAAAAAGAGAAATAAAAGAAACAAAAGAAAAAGAGAAAAATATACAAAAAAAGAAAAATAGTCTCCCATTGCAAAAGAGAGTCTCAAGCTTGTAAGCAAGAGAGAAAGAAGAGCACCCAAGGCAAGTGCACAAATCCGTTACTCATTTTCTCTTTGCAAACAGACCATCGTCTCTCCTTGCATTGGCACGACAACTGAGCTTAGTCTTTGTTAGGAAATTTTGTTGCTCATTTTCATAGTCGTGCTAATCCCAATAATATCCACGTGTGTGTATAGTCGTAGGTTCCCGCCACCCTTTTGAGTTGTTCACCTTTATATTTGACTTGAGTTTGTTGGATTTTACCCACTTTTGACTATCCTTTTTCATTTGGTTGATTCTTTGGCATTCCACAACCCTAACCTTCCACCCAAAGCTTTTGAGAGTTTTATTTCTTTCTTTAGTGTGAGGTTTATTTGCGATTTTACTTTGCAAGCAAATAGTTCTCTCTTGTGGCTACTAGTTTGGTGCAATCCCCAAGGTCAGCTAAAAGGCTAACCCCCACCACATATTACCTTCCATATACAATCCATTTTTGTACCTCCTCTCCAAGGTGAAGACGAAGGCCCATACATGACGCGCGCAAGCTACTACATCATTCGCCATGAGTTCCGTGAACGTTGCAATGCTCTCGAGTCGTGACAATATGAACAATTCGGTCAAACTCAAACCGAATTCAAGAGCATCGATATGCTTCAATGGCCTACAACAACAAATGCATGATATGTGGCAATGCTTCTCCAACCTTTCTCAAGAGACGAGGGCCATGCACATCAACTTCACCAACCAAAACGAAGTCTTACAAAGGATGATGGTTGAGCTCGTGCAGAACACAAAACCATGTGGATACACTTGAGCATCAAGGTCTTCGCGCCATCGCTCTCCTCTTCACCAACACCTTCATACAATTGCTCCAAGACGCAATGACACCCCCTTGGTCGAAGATGGAACTTCTTCACACTACGTACCTTCCCCTCGGCATGCCGCAACATCAAGCTATGATGCTGATTTCTCCTCTAGACCCCAAGCAAGCCGAGAAGAACACCGTCATCACGCAAGGGCACTAGTGATCCAATAAGCGCAACCACAAGTGGAACCTCGAGTGAAACCTCACCTACACCACCCACGTCCACGACACATCCTTTACACAACAAGTGATACTCCAACTTGGAGGATCAATCTCATCATCGATGTGAAGCTCTTCAAGACCCTCCTCTTCATCATCACTATCATGAACGTCCACACCACCACCATGGTCACTATGACGAGCCTCCTCCACATCATCATGATATGGAGCATCGCATGGTACATGTGGAGCATCGCCAACCACTTTAAAAGACTTGAGACCATGACCTTCACCAAGAGGCCCATGTACCTTACCCATGTCAACAACCAAGGAATGAGCCTCCTCCTCACCCACAACCACAACAAGAGGCTACACATCCTCATCACCCTCGTGAGGCCCAAGTGCATCAACCTCGTCAACAACCACGGCAAGAGCAAGAGAAAGCTCCTCAACAACGTCGCGACAACAAAGTTCTACCTCCACCAAATGAGGCTCCTCAACCATAAGGTCACCAAGCTCGTCGCAATGATTGCATGGAAGATGAAGACCGTCACCATCATGGAAACCACCGCCACTATGACCGTGATGAGGAATAAATATTTGGAAAGTTCAAGTTCACGATGCCCAAGTTCACCGGTTCAAATGACCCTGAAGAATACCTATCATGGGAACTCAAAGTTGACAGGATCTTCCATATGCACAACTATAATGATGAGAAGATGGTCGCCATGGCTTCACTTGAGTCCGATGATTATGCCAACCTTTTGTGGGAACAAGTTCAAGTCACTCATGACGCAAGAGAAGAGCCTCCAATAACAACTTGGCATGACATGAAGGCCCATGTAAGATCCCGCTTTGTCCCTACACACTACACGCACAACCTCCTCAACAAGCTACAATCGACAAAGATTGTGGGAGAGTACTTCAAGAAAATGGAGCTCAATATGATCCACACCAACATTGAAGAGCGTGATGAGCAAACAATGGCACATTTCCTCATCGGCTTGAACCATCCAATCAAGCGAATTGTCAAGTTCCAAAAGTACACCAACATGGTTGAGCTTGTGCACATTCCAACAAAAGCCGAGCGTCAAGTACAAGAGGACATCAAATACAACAAGCCCAAGACGTACTTCACCTACTCCCTCCGGTCCATATTAGTTGTCTCAAATTTGTCTATATACGGATGTATCTAGTACTAAAACTTGACTAGATACATTCATATTTAGATGAATGTAAGTCAACTAATATGGGTAGGATGGAGTACAAGAAAGCTTTAATAGCTACACCGACAACCTTCAATGGAAGTTCCTCAAGTACCTCCAAGCCTTCCTTCAAGCCCACACTTACTCAAGAAAAACCGCCCCAAGTGAAAAGCATACAAAAAATGACCCACCATTCAACGACGAATGCTACAAGTGTGGAGGCAAAGGATACAAGTCGTCCACTTGTGGAAACAAGAAAATATTGTTTATCCATGAAAATGGCGACGAGTAATACTTGAGTGAAGATGAATTTGATGCAAGAGTCAAAGAAGCAATGACAAGGCAACATGTGGAGGATGATCAAGAACTACTCATGTGTGAGCATGACATAAGTCCTTCTCTTGTCGTCACAAGGATCTTGTACTCCATCCGATCTCTTCAACAAGCTACAATCGCTTAACTAAGGGACAAATACCATGGAAGAGTACTTCAAGCAAATAGAGCTCAACATGATCCACGACAACATTGAAGAGTGCGATGAGAAAACAATGGCACATTTCCTCATCAGCTTGAACCACCCAATCAAGCGCATCGTCGATTTCCAAAAGTACAAAAACATGGTTGAGCTTGTGCACATTGCAACAAAAGCCAAGTGTCAAGTTCAAGAGGACATAAAATGAAAGAATCCCAAGACATACTTCACTTACAAGAAAGCTTCAACCTCTAAACCAACAACCTTGAATGGAAGATCCTCAAGTACCTCCAAGCTTCCTTTTTCAAGCCCACACTTCCTCAAGGAAAACTACCCCAAGTGGCAAGCACACTAAAGATGACCCACCTTTCAACGGCGAAGGCTGCAAGTGTGGAGGAAAAAGACACAAGTTGGCCACATGTGGAAACAAGAAAGTTTTGTTCATTCATGACAATGGCGACGAGGAGTACTTGAGTGAGGATGAATTTGATGCTAGAGTTAAAAAAGCAATGACAAGGAAACATGTGGAAGATGATCGAGAACTCCTCATATGTGAACATGACGCAAGTCATTCGCTTGTCGTCATGAGGATCTTGACTACTCAAGACCAAGAACATGAAGATCAAAGATCCAACGTATTCCAAACATGTGTCGGCGTCAATGGGAAATTTATCAAAGTGATCATCGATGGAGGGAGGTATCACAACCTTGCTAGCACCAAGTTATGTGAGAAGCTCAACCTTACCCTCCATCCACACAAGCACCCCTACCATGTCCAATGGCTAGTGACCAAGGGTCCGTGAAGATCAAGCACACCATCTCTGTAACATTCTCAATTGGACCATACAAAGACATGGTAGAGTGTGGTGTAGTCCCAATGACGGTTTGCCATATGTTGCTTGGTCGACTATGGGAATTTGACAAAGATGCTCTACAAGATGGTCGCACAAATGTATACACCTTCAATGGCTTACCAAGACATGTGTTTTGCAACCGATGACTCCTAGTCAAATAGTTGTGGACAATGCAAAGGATTTAGAGAGGGCGCAAACCACGACAACAACTTGTGAGAAGAGTGGTGAGAAAGAGAACCACCATATAGCGAGTGAGAGCCACAAGCCTAACTCGAGTGGAAAAACTAAGAGTGTTCTTCTTGCTACCAAAAGTGAGATGAGAGATGTGAGGAATAACCCATCCATCTTGCACTACACCCTCATTTGCAAGGGACTAGCACAAAGAACTAATGACTTGACAAATATTCCTCCCTCCTTGATGGCTATTTTGCAGGAATTCAAGGATGTGTTTTCCGAAGAGCTACCTCATGGAATACCTCCTCATCGCGGAATCGAGCACCACATTGACCTCATACCTAGTGCAACTCTTCCAACTCACGTTGTCTACCACATGAACCCGGAGGAGATGGAACATCAAATCAACCAACTCACCTCCAAAGGTTTGATCTAAGTAAGCACTAGTCCAAGTGCGGTACCCGTGATTTTTATTCCCAAAACAGATGATACATTGTGATTATGCATGGACTGTCATCCAACCAATGCTATCACTGTACGTTATAGACATCCTATACCACGTCTTGATAACATGCTTGATGAGTTGTGTGGAGACACTAGTTTCTTTAAATTTGATCTTCATAGTGGTTACCATAAAATACGATGGCTAAAGGTGATGAGTGGAAAACCTCCTTCAAGACCAATCTTGGTCTCTATGAATGGTTGGTCATGCCTTTTGGCTTATCTAATGCCCCATCCACCTTCGTGCGCCTTATGAAGCATATTTTAAGATCTCCCATTGGAAAAAGTGTTATTGTTTATTTTGACGATATCCTTGTTTATAGCAAGTCGCTTGTGGAACATGTTACCAATGTAAAGGAGGTTTTTCTAATCCTTCGAAATGAAAAGCTATATGCTAACATTCCCAAGTGTACTTTTACTAAAGACAAGTTGATCTTCCTTGGTTTTGTTTTTTGTTCCACTGACATTGAAATCGATGTTTCTGAAATCAAAGACATGCGAGATTGGCCCATTCCCACAAATGTGAGGGAACTTCGAAGTTTTCATGGGTTGGCCGGTTTCTACCGTTGCTTTGTGAATTATTTCTCTACCATTGCTTTTCCTCTAAACGAGTTAACCAAAAAGAATGTCACCTTCGTTTGGGGCAAAGAACAACAAAAAGATTTTTATGAACTTAAAAAGAGGCTCACCAAAGCACCTCTTCTCGCGTTACCAGATTTGACAAAAACTTTTGAGATAGAGTGTGACGCTAGTGGTATTGCCATGGGAGGAGTCCTTATGCAAAATGAGCGTCCTATTTCTTACCATAGCGAGAAACGTGACGGTCCACGCGTTAACTATCTGATTTAGGACAAAGAGCTTTTTGCCTTAGTTTGTGTTCTTCAAGTTTGGTAACATTACCTTTGGCCAAAGGAATTTATCATACATTCCTACCATGAGTTTTTGAAATATCTCAAAGTCCAAGCCAACTTGAGTAAGAGACACGCTAAGTGGGTTGAGTTCATGGAGTCTTTTCCTCACATTTTCAAGTATAAGAAGGGAAAAGATAATGTAGTTACGGACGCTTTGTCTCGTAAGGACACAAGCCTTCTTACTCGACTCGAAGTAAACATGTTGGGTCTTCATGAAATCAAAACTTTGTATGCTTCTGACCCATTCTTTGGACTAATTTTCGCAAAGTGATTTCTATTTGCATAAGGGATTTCTATTTAAATAAAACAAATTTTGCATTCCAAAGTCATCTCTCCAAATTTTACTTCTCCAAGAATCACATGGTGGAAGCCTCATGCGTAACTTTGGCCGTGACAAGACATTGGACATGCTCTCCACTCATTACTATTGGCCCAAGATGAAGCGAGACATGGAGAGCTATGTTCAACGATGCACTACATGTGTTCAAGCTAAGTCTAAGTCTAACCTATTTGGTGTTTATATGCAATTGCCTATATCTCATGCACCTTGGTATGACATTAGCATGGATTTTGTGTTAGGATTGACTAGGTCTAACATGGTTATGATTCTATATTTGTCGTCGTGGATCGCTTTTCCAAAATGGCACACTTCATTTCGTGCCATAAGACCGACGATGCTTCACATGTTGCAAATTTGTTTTTTAGGGAAATCACCAGTCTTCATGGTGTTCAAAGGACTATCATCTCTGACCGTGACATCAAATTCATGAGGTACTTATGGAAGACACTCATGGCCAAGCTCAGCATCAAGCTCCTATTCTCATCCACCTCGCATCCACAAACCGATGGCCAAATTGAGGTCATCAAATGAAGCCTCAGCACTCTCCTTCGCGTGTTGATCAAGAAAAACCTTAAGGATTGGGAGGAAAGCATTCCCTACGCCGTGTTTACCTACAATAGAGCCAAGCATTCTAAAACAAAGATGAGCCCCTTCATGATCATCTACGGTTTCAAGCCCCTCACCGCATCCTACCACTACCTCTCCACGAGCGCAGCAACATGGACGTTGACAAGAGCGCCCAATATATGAAGAAGCTTCATGAAGAAAGAAGAGATACTATAAAGCAACAAGTCCTTCTCCAAGCATCAAGGATAAACAAGGACAAGAAAGAGATGATCTTTGAGGAAGGCGACCTTGTGTGGATACACTTGAGCAAGGACCATTTCCCCAAGGAACGTGATTCCAAGCTCAAACCAAGAGGAGATGGCCCTTTCAAGGTACTCAAGAGAATCAACAACAACGCCTACATCATCGACATTCTGACCTCCAAGTACCTTGTGAGCAATACGATCAACTTCAAGGACCTTTCACCCTTCCATGGAGATGATCAAGATGATAAGCATGAAGAGTCGAGGACGACTCTTTCCCAAGGGGGGAAGCTGATGCAGGCTGTCCAACGGACATCCCTACATCTACACCACCAAGTCTCCCAAGTGGACCAATGACTCGTGCCCGAGACAAGATCCTTCAAGCTAAGGTGAATTCGCTCCTATCCTCGTGTGACTTTGATACACCCATGGATGTCTTGCTACTTCATGCCACTACACTATGCATACTCAGGTACGAAGCCCCGTTGCGTCGGCAAACCAGATCGGAAGAAGAACATGCCAAGTAAGTTCTAGGACCGGAGTCTCTAGATACACCTACCTGGAATCTCCGCCCCTTCACCACACTGCGCCAGGATGCAAGCTTCTAGAATCGATCTAGAGTCTCCAACCCAATCTCAGAGTCTCTGACCGCACCCAGAGTTTCCGCCTTCTTGACCCTGGAGTGTCCGGCTTGCCTTGGCCCGACCACAGCCGCAGACCCCTTGAACAAGCTCGAATTCTCCGGGCCCAAAACCGGCGTATCCGCACCGGCCGGAGTCTCTGGCCCCAAGACCCCGAGTCTCCGGCCTAAGTCATGGGTTGGTGCGCCATCAGCTGGGCCTTCTGCTCATTATACCCCTCTACTCCACCCAGAACATACCCTTTATCCCCAAAATACCCTTGTTTATGTGGTTGGCCTATAAATAGCCCCACCAGTCCAATGTAAACCCTAGACTTGATATTCAGAATTATAAGAAACCCTTGTGGATCTCCCTAATTCTTTGTCCCATTCTCCTTTGCTAAAGGAGCGCCAAATATCCCCCACCTTGTTGGAGTTTGCATCGTGCCACCTCATTGTACAAGGCCTTGGCATCGGAGCCATTTGCCAATATGATGCATTCCGTCCTTAGGACGTCCCTAAATCTACACCACCGAGTCCTCCAAGTGGACCAATGACTCGCGCCCGAGCCAAACTTCTCCAAGCTAAGGTTAACTCGCTCTTTTCCTCATGTGACTTTGATACATCCTTGGATGGCTTGCTACTTCATGCAACTAGTCTATGCATTATCAGCTATGAACCTCTTACGCATTGCCAAGCCCCCATGGATGAAGTATAAGGAGCTGGACAAGAAAAAGACCCTGCTAAGGCTAAAGCCCCGGAGTCTTCGGCCTTCAACCCTATAGTCTCTGGCCTAGACTTTAGGCAAATCTATGGACCCTTGCTTGGAGCGTTCAGTACACCCCCATGGAGTCCTCACCGTAGACCATCGCCCTGCTGGAAATATGCCCTAGAGATAAATAATAATAAGGATTATTATCATATTTCATAAAGTTTATGATTAAGTTTTATATCATGCTATAACTATATTGAAAGGAAACATCAATACACGTGTGATATATAAACAAATAGGGATTCCCAGTGAAACTCTAGTCACTGGTTCATTGGTCAAAACAGATGATCAAGGTTTCCTGATCATGTGGCATGTATGCCAATTGGAAATGGAGTCAACTCATTCTGAGAATGAGATGATGAACCAATACCCAACCTAAACATCATGACCAGATCATGTCACGAAGTTCAAGTTATGATGATTAGAATAGACCCTCATAGACTATTTCTTAAACCGTGAGGCTATATAAATCATTGTCTCCCGAGAGTGCTTATAGCATCAAGCGTCACTTGGTAACACTGTGACTATAAATGTGTGTTCAGGTACTCGGAGGAACCGTAGAGGTAATATATGTCAAGAGCAGGATTTGTCCATCCATGTGACGGAAAGATACTCAAGGGCCCACTTGGAGAAGTTATATCCAATAGTTGCACAGTGTGTGATTTGATCACAGGGATATCACTTGTCGGAACGAGTCAAGTAGCATTGTTTAGTAGAACACGACATGGTGATGTAATTGATCAGATCTCGGGCAATGCAAGTATCGAGATACAAAAGGAATAAGACAGGACTGTCCCGGTTCAAAAAACAAAAGATCTTCGTGGAATGCATAGGGGTCACATGGCCATCCAGGTCCCTCTGTTGATCATTGGTTCGGGAGTGTCCTGACCATGTCTGGAGTGTTCCCGAACCGTGGGGTATCATGCTTTAGGGCTTGATGATGCTTAGAGAGTGTTTACAAGATTGGTAAAATCACCGAAGAAGAGTAGAGATAAAACCGGAAGGGTTTTGGTAAGTCTGGAGGATGTCTGGAGTGGAGGTGGAAGGTGTTCCATAACCACAGAGATTGAATAATGTGTGAATGAATGTTAAATATTGATTTAAGCATTTATTCATAATTATTTAATAAAGAGAAAATCAATTAAAAGGTCAAAAGGCTTAATGGGTCAATTCCGGAGGGAGAAGGGCCCATGAGGGAAAGGCAAGAGGAGAGAAGGGGAAAGGGGGTGGCCTGTTGGGCCAAGCCCCCTCCCCCAGGCGGGGCCCACTAGGGCTGGCTGCAGTGCCCCCCTCTCCCCCTCCTTTAGTCCCACCCTGGGACTTTGAGGGAGGTAGTACCTCCCCTCCCCCTATATAGTGGGGGTATTTCGACAGATAAATACACACAATATTCAATAAAGGTTTCCTCACTTTTGGGGAGACCTCCAATTGATATTCTCTCTCTCCCGTGACCGTGGTCCCAAATTCGGACTGCATGAACGAGAGACATTTTCAGCGCGGAGCACCGTCACGCTCCGGGATTGGGATCCAGGAGCTCTACTTTTGCAACTGCTCCTAGATCGAGGAAGCGGGAGTCATCGTCAGGCACCAGATGCATGTAACTCCCCACGAGGTGTCACACTTGAGGCACTTGAGTCATTGGAGCCACAGGAGCGCAAGGACTTCATCATGACCTTGAGGTCAGCTTCGGCTCATCTACATCAACCATGCTCTCCTGAGCGTTCACAACGCTTTCCGGTCTTCAAGGGTAAGTTCACGAAAAGCTCCTCCTGTTACTGCATTAGTAATAGATAGGTCCTGGCAACATCAGGGTTTCAGGGGCGTAGGGTAAAATTTTATTGTTTTCATACACAAACCCGTATAGTGGTATCAAAGCTATATCTATGCGTAGTAATGCTAGTATGGGTTGAACACACGAGATGTAGCATGTGGGCGTTGATCTTTTAGTTGTTACCCTCCCATGTGTACTTGTGTATGAAGCGGCCTCCAATCGATTTTACGCGTTCATTCGCGAGACTGGTACACACTTGACATATGGCTTGTACCATATAAGGTGGCTTTGGGGGGTGTCTGTCTCTCACACATTAGTTTGTATGCCATTTGCAATGGAGGGCCCCGAAAGGCGTATAGTATAGACAACTACTTGATCAGCATTGTGGTGAAAGTTCTTAGGTAAGAACAGTTCTTGTGCGAAAGCCCATTCAGCCACATAAAACATGCAAAGATAAAGTAGAGGCGTCTAACTTTGTTTTGCAGGGGGCATTGCTTTGTGATATGGTTGTGGCAAAGTAAAGTGATTACCTCATGTTACGAAGTAGTAGTATATAGTCACGGATGTGATGGACTACCACGCCGGAAAGACACTGGTACCCTAGTGTCTACGGCGCCGGAACCCTGGCGCCAGAATCCGGTGACGCCGGATGGAGTTCACAACGTGAAGGACCATATCACATCGCATTTACATTCAATGTTATTGTTTGTATATCTTATTTTGTGCTAGTATTAGATACTTGACGGTAGCCTAATAAGATGATCCATGTTAAAAATTACCAATGATTGTCTTCCCCCTTAGTGTGCACCACCAAGAAAGTTCTTCGGTATGAGGCATGCCGTGATGATCGGGTGTCATTCATATCTACGTTCGCATACAGTGGATGTAAGCCATGTTGCACAGAGAATACACTAAGGTTGAGTTGGCGAGCCTAGCATGTGACAGACATGGCCTTGGAACACGGATGGTCAAAAGATCGAGCACGAGTCGCATGAATGATGTGACCGATGTTTAGCGTCCACCCTAGAACCCACATTGATGGCCGTGATGATCGAGGGAGATGTGGTGAAAAGGGGTCGTGTTATCACTAGAACTCTTTAGGGGATAGGTGTTTCTGAGTGGAGTTATTATTAACTCATTTAATTATAAACTTAGTCTAAATTCCTTTTTGCAATTATAAATGTAGAAAATAGTTCTCCCCGAGATTACCTTCCCTCTTGACAATTGGTTAAAAGGATAAAAGCTCAAGTTAGATGGATCCAACTTCTCTGTATGGGTCATGCGCCTTCATGATCTCCTTAGAGAGAACAAAGTGGCTGACTGTCACATCCCAAATTTTAGATTTGGTCTTGCATATCATTCATAGCATTGCATCATGCTTTTCCATGCAAAATCGTCGAGTAGAAAGGTTCGGCGAAACGCCATCGTCAAAACCCTTTTTTGCTTCGCTTCGAGGTTCCTGCGGGGAGCTTCAGAGGGACTTGCAACAACCACCTCTGTAGGTTTCAGTTTTCGCACAAACTTCGACTAAAGGTTGTTCCCCTCGACGATACGAACCCGTAGGCGCGAAAATCGCTCCAATCGGAGTTCGTATGCAGAAGACTAGGACGTTTTAGTAAACCGCCGGAAAACGGTCCGAAAATCAGGACCGATTTCCGAAACGGAGTCCAACCGCGGACCGATTCGGTTCAGGATTTATTTTTCTTTTCTTTTTTTCTGCGCGCGAGGGACTTTTTAAGGAGGGCCCCACCCCTGGCCTCGGTTCCCGTGCACGCGACCCAACCCCGCCGCCGCCATCTCCCTGCGTGCGCGCTCCCAGGCGCGAGCACGTCCGCCGTCGCCGCCTTCCGCGCCGCGCGCCGCCGCCTCCGGTCGTCGTCGGCCATCGCCGCGTCTATTGCCGGGTTCGTCTCGCCGCCCTCTTTCCGTTCCTGTGCTCCGCGTCTCCATCCGCCACCGCCAACTGTGCCCTGCAGATCGCTGCGTACGAGCGCGTTTAATTATTCCGGGAGCCGTAGTTGACCGTGTGTGTACTTGCAGGAGTTTCCACGTCACCGGAACCGACCGTCGCCGCCGTCCGGAGCTCGTCGGAGTTCGATTCGCCGTCCGTTTCCGGTAAGACAGCAGCCACCGTCAGATCTCAGATTAGCGGCTTAGATCGTTCGTTGACTGGTCAGCACTCCAGACGTTGACTAGTCAGAGGCCCCAGACGTTGACTGGTCAGACGCCCAGTCAGCGCCGAGTCATCAGACACAGTTGACTGGGTCAATTTCGTTAATCCCTTTAATTGGCAGATTTCGATAGAATCTTGTAAATTGCGTAGAAATTAAACCGCTTGGCCAAAATTTGCAAATAAAATATGCACGAGTTCAGTGAGTCGTGTAGAATCTCGCTGTACCTTTGGTTCAGACTTTTACTGTCAGGTTTAGTACAGTTTAATCAAACTAGTTAGTGGCCTTTTCGGAGTAATAAATTCATAGTAAAAGTTTCGTAGCTCCGAAAATCGCGTATGATATGTCCCTGAACTCGTATGAACGAGGGGAATCTCATAGTGATATAAAAAGATAGGCTTACAGTAAAAACTTCTGCAGTATTTGTCTAATAGCTTTCTGCAGTGTTTTAATTACTCGGGATGTTTTATAACTCTTTTTTGAGTAATTCCAATTGGTACTGTTTCTTATCGGCGATGCCTATGCGGTAGACTTTTTCCAGGATTTTACAAACAGTATACTACCGGTAGTGAATTATTTAAGTTCTAGCTCTAGTAGAGATCTCTACTTTTGGTTAATAGTTTTCCTAGCGCCAAATCTATTTTCCATGCATGTATTCGGTAGTAATATGTATTAGAATTATGTGGTGCAGCTGTAGCACCAATTCACTTGCCGTTATTGAATTCATGCATCATCTTTGTTGCATATGTTTGTGAATTATTTGTTTATGAATGCAATTGTGTCGTGTAGATTGTGTGGAGTGCAACCCTTGCTCGTGTTTGGATTGTTCCTCCGACCGCTTCAATCAAGGCAAGTAGATGCTACTTTGTTCATGATATCGTCCTACTATTTTCAATGCATTGTCGTGTATTTTGTAGTTGCATGAGTAGGATGATACTATCGCTATGCTATGACCTATTATGTGGTAGGGCTTTCCGTGTAGATGAACCACCGTTGTAGATGTGCTTAGCCATGCTATGTTGAACGAGGGCTGGGTTACATCATTGATACTTGTTTTCTCAAAGTATTGGTTTGTGAAAACTAAAACAACTTAATCAATGAATCTCCTGGGTGTGATGGTATTGATAATTTTTGGTGGTTTCATTGCGGAAAGGCACCCAGGTATCAAGAGAGAATGATTGGCTTCTTTATTGTGTAGCTTACGTGTACAACCATGTGCCAATAATGAAATGGGCGGTTGGTTGGACTTAGTAGGTTGTGGTAACTCGAACCCGCGTATCCAGAGATGTAGAATTTTGGTAGGTTGGACCGGTGCGCGTCGGGATTGAGGAGCTACTTCCCGAACAGTCTCTTCTTGGTCTTCTCCCTATCATCACCCAAAATGAGAGTGATGGTACGAGCTGGGCTGGCCAAGTCACATGGGTAAAGTGTACTAACCTCTGCAGAGTGTATAATCTAATCGATTAGCCGTGTCCCCGGTTATGGACAACTGAGTTGCTTGATATTGATTCCATGACATGTTTCTCGCTCATTCTAATTTCATAATTGTTTTAATGTTGTTGGGATAACTTAATTGGGATCTTTTCAAAGAAAATCAAAAACTGTTTATGAAAGTAGGACAAAGTTATTTGCAAATGCAAGCCAGACACAACTCCACTTGCCAAATATGCATGTAGATGTTAGTACTATTGTCTCCATTTACTAGCTCTACTTGCCATACATTCCATGTATTGACCCTTCGGGGCTGTTGCGTTTTATGCTGCAGGTTATTCCGATTCTGATTGATCGTTATAGGCCACGGTACTCCACTCGGCACTTGTTCACTTGTGGGCAATTTGAAGAATGGAGGATTTATCTCGTTTATGTTGCTACCTGAATAATTTGAGCTAGCTTGTGCTAAGCTTTTATTGTAATAATGGTACTCTAGATCTTCGTTATCTATGATACACGGATATTTTGCTATGTTATCTATCTTACTCTATTGTGGGCCAATGAACCGATCCAGGGATTGGCATGTCACATAGAGGCCACGGTCTTTTCAGAACCGGGGTGTCACAGGATGGTATCAGAGCCCGTGTGTCGACTGTAGGATCGTGACCTAGAATTGGATTAGGAAGCCATAGATTTATTAAAGCCTATATTAACTCTATCTTTCATCTTATGCCTTTCACCCTCGTAAATTCTTACCATATGCTATTCTTACACTTTCCTCTTTTACTTGATAGATGGGAGAAGTCAGGACTGAGTATGCCACCATGGAGTCACCAACGCCCTTTGCAAGGCAGTTAGCTCAGCTCTCGCAGTCATTGGGATTGCCACTGCCCATGTTCAAGGGAAGAAGGCTGTACACCTATGGATATGGAGAGGATGCATGGGAGATCACTACCTTCATATTCAGAGATGCCGCCTTGCCAAACCCCGTGCATTTGATCTACACAAAGACATACTGCAACTGGGGACATGGAATCAACTTGGCCATACATGAAGCCCTGTCTCGCCAGTGCCATCAAGTCCGACACCTACTACCGGCAGATTCACCCTACCGTGACTATGGAAGGCGTGATGAAGATGGGAACATTGTGGTTACCCCGGGCGACAGGAACAACATGCCGCCCCGTCGGAGGCACATAGAGGACATGGAAAGGGAGAATGGAGCTCTTGCAGAGAAGGTGAGGATGATAAAGGAGATTGCAGATTTTACTAGCAATGGTATGGTGGTCCAAGGACAGGAGATTGACACTTTGCATGAAGCTGTGGGAGTTCTGGAGAATGCCCTGATAGCCAGAGATGCAACCATAGCACATCTTCATGGTACTGTGCAGGAGAACACCCAGAACATA
This sequence comes from Avena sativa, assembly GCA_916181665.1. NCBI lineage: Eukaryota > Viridiplantae > Streptophyta > Magnoliopsida > Poales > Poaceae > Avena > Avena sativa. The sequence goes on from OV702289.1 coordinate 330,096,239, forward strand.
CAGCAACTGCAAGGGACAATCCAGGAAAGGGATCAAACTATTGAAGCTATGACAGCCCAGATTGTCGCTCTCCAAGCACAGCTGAATCCACCCTCTGATGATGACAATGGAGATGATGGCAAAAATGGGGATGATGATGACAGTGGAGATGATGATGATGAGGACGAGGATGATGATGATGGAGACGATGATGGTGGAGGAGATGAAGCTGTTGCAGTTGCAGCTGAGGATGAAGAAGAGGAGGATCCAGAAGAGGTGGAGTTTGACGTTTCAAGTGATGGTTCAGGAGAGGTGTACACTCCGCCGCCATGGTTGTACCGCGAGCCGAAGCGCCAACGCATGACCGCAAGGGCCTACCTCAAACTCTTCAAGAAGTAGATAGAAGTCCACCAATTAGTCCTCGTTAGGCGAAATCGTTAGGATTATTCTCGATCGTTGTGATACTTAGTTCGTGTTAGTGTAAGAGTATTTAGATGCTTATTTGTGTACTCAAATATTTCAGGAATTATTTGTGCAAAATTATATGAAAGAGTTATGGCAATTTGGTTACTATCGGTGTTGTTTTCGCTGCAGTTTTTCTGCTGATACAGCAGTACTGCGCGATTTTTCATATTTTTCTGGTAACTCGGAAAAATCTGAAAACAATTGGGCTGATGCGGAACTTCCTGTTCTATATGCACAAAAATTGGCTTAATTTTCTGACGAGTTTAAGTCAGGAGGAAAAATTCGCGAACACAGCAGAACTGTTCTGTCAGAATTGCTGTTTTGTCGTTTTGATGCTCAACTATTTAGTTAACCATTGCCAACTCTTGTAAAACTATTTCAGTAGGTATATACTGCTAGGATAACACCTGGGATGTTGCTGGACCGCTTGTTTGTTGATGTGTTGCTTGCTTGTGATTGTCTGCTATTGTTTGTTGTTGCTTGACCATATGCATGGGTAGAATCCTATTACCGTAGTTGATTCTTTCTAAACTTACCTGTGCTGAACCGCAGATGCCTCCCCGCCGCCAACCCACTGAGTTGGAGCAGCTCATGACAGCTCAGGCACAGCTGACCCAAGTGATAACTCAGTTCATGGCGAATCAGAACAACAACAATGGAAACAATCAGCCTCAGGGAGATGCTCTCACCAGATTTCTAAGGTTAAGGCCAGCTAAGTTCTCTACTGCAACGGAACCAATGGTTGCTCTCGACTGGTTGCGTTCCGTCAACAAGGATCTAGTAACTGTTGGATGCACTGATGCTGAGAAGGTGAGGTTTGCCGCTCACCTACTGGAGGGACCAGCCGCTTCTTGGTGGGACACATTTCAGATCACCCACCCTCTGAATACCGTGACTTGGGCTATGTTTGAGGAAGGTTTCAGGACCGACCACGTGTCTTCAGGAGTTCTGAGCCTGAAGAGGAAGGAGTTCCGCAACTTGCACCAAACCAATCGCACCGTGGCCGAGTATATTGAGGAGTTCAACAACCTGTCCCGTTATGCACCTGAGGATGTTGACACTGATGCAAAAAGGAGGGAGAGATTCCTGGATGGCCTCAGTGATGAGCTTTCAGTGCAGCTACTGGTGGTTTATTGCCCCACTTTCCAGGAGCTTATGGACAAGGCCAGGATCTTGGAAGGGAAGCACAAGCAAGTGGAAAGCCGCAAGAGAAAGAACAACAATCACCACTCTGGCTCACACCACAAGTCTCGCACTTCATATGATGGATACTCCAAGCATCGAGGAAGTGACCATGGGAGCCATGATCGCCACCACCATGGAGGCGATGGACATCGTCATGACAACCATAGGAGCAGTCACCATAGACACAAGGGAGGACACTCTCACCACTCTGGAGGACACGGTGGACATGACCGCAAACTTGATCGCAATTTTGTGGAGAAGGATCTGAGTGAGGTGACATGCTTCAAGTGTAAGCAGAAGGGACACTATGCTGACAACTGTCCGGAGAGGAAAGGACTGAAGCGAACCAACAATGAGAAGGCCACAGTGAACCACATGAATGTGGAAGAGATTCCAGACGAGCCTGACCTTGTGTTTGGTAAGTTTCCAATCAACACTTACCCTGCACTTATACTTTTCGATACTGGTGCATCGCATTCATTCATATCAAGGGCATTTGTGGATAAGTATAAGTTACCTACTGAGTCTATGAAGAGGTCTTTTAGAGTGAGTTCACCTGGAGGAGATATGATAGCTAGTGAGGGATGCCGCAATTTAACTGTGAGGATTGGAACACACAACTTCATAGCACATTTGGTAGTGTTGGAATCACAGGGATTAGACGTTATTCTGGGTATGGATTGGATGTCTATGCATGAGGGACACATAGATTGTGCACAGCGAGCTGTTTCACTCAAAACCTAGGATGGTAAGAGGATTAGATTCAAGTCAGCCGCACGACCAGGAAGGTGTAAGTTGAATTCTCTTAAGGGGGTTAGCATGGATACTGTGCCAGTGATTAGGGATTACCCCGACGTGTTTCTGGAAGAACTGCCAGGAATGCCACCTGACAGGGAAGTAGAGTTTCTTATCGACCTGATGCCGGGAACAGGACCAGTAGCAAAGAAACCATATAAGATGGATGTGGATGAGCTGAGGGAATTGAAGAAACAGTTGAAGGAGAAGCTGGAAAAGGGATTCATTCAGCCTAGTGCGTTGTCATGGGGTGCACCTGTTCTGTTTGTGGAGAAGAAAGACAGCACCAAGAGGTTAGTGGTGGACTATCGCTCGCTGAATGAGGTAACCATCAAGAACAAGTACCCTCTGCCGAACATAAATGATTTGTTTGATCAACTGGAAGGAGCAAAGGTGTTCAGCAAGATTGATCTGCGATCAGGCTACTTTCAATTGAAGATCCGGAAGGAGGATGTACCAAAAACCGCCTTCACCACTAGGTATGGGTTATACGAGTATACCGTTATGTCATTTGGACTAACGAATGCCCCGGCATATTTCATGACCATGATGAACAAGGTATTTATGGAGTACTTGGACAAGTTCGTAGTGGTGTTTATTGATGACATACTGATATATTCCAAGGATGATGCTGAGCATGAGAAACATCTGCGACTGATTATGGAGAAACTGAGGGAACACCAGCTGTATGCCAAATTCAGCAAGTGTGAATTCTGGCTTAACACCGTTGGGTTTCTTGGACACGTAGTGTCAGGAGAAGGAGTTGCTATTGATCCAAGCAAAGTGACTGCAGTAACTGAGTGGGAAGCACCCAAGAATGCAGGAGAGATTCGAAGCTTTTTGGGACTTGCTGGATATTACAGGAGGTTCATTGAAAACTTTTCCAAGATTGCAAAGCCGATGACTGAACTTCTGAAGAAGGAGAGGAAGTTTGAATCGACGGATGTGTGTGAAGCTAGCTTTCAGGAACTGAAGCGTCGACTAGTGACTGCGCCTGTTCTATGTTTACCAGATCTTCAAAAGGATTTCCAAGTGTACTGTGATGCTTCTCGATAGGGACTTGGGAGTGCGCTGATGCAAGATGGGAGAGTAGTGTCTTATGCCTCGCGACAACTCAAGCACCATGAGCGGAATTACCCCACACACGACTTGGAGTTAGCGTCAGTGGTTCATGCGCTCAAGGTATGGAGGCATTACTTAATGGGAAAACACTGTGATGTGTACACCGACCACAAGAGCCTGAAATACATATTTACACAGAAGGAGCTGAACATGAGACAAAGGAGATGGTTGGAACTTATCAAGGACTACGATATGAATCTGCAATATCACCCAGGAAAGGCCAATGTAGTAGCTGATGCTCTGAGCCGGAAGATTTATGCCAATGGATTGACAATTGGTGAATTGCCTGAGGATTTGTGCAAGAAATTCAAGGACCTTAGATTGGAGGTAGTATCTGAAGGATACTTGGCTACAATGGAAGTCCAACCAACGCTTCAGGACAGAATCAGGAAGGCTCAAGTGGGAGACAAAGAGATAGATGAAGTTAAGGAAAAGATGAAGGAAGGTCGAGCAAGGGAATTCCACGAGGATGAGCAAGGTACCTTGTGGTATGGAGATCGTTTGTGTGTGCCCAACGATCCGGAGTTAAGGAAGTTGATTATGCAGGAAGCTCATGACTCGCCGTATTCCATACATCCGGGCAATACGAAGATGTATATGGATCTAAAGGACAGATTCTGGTGGAACAACATGAAGGGAGATATCGCCAAGCATATTGCCCTATGTGATGTATGTAGCCGAGTGAAGGCGGAACACCAGAAACCAGCAGGACTGCTACAGCCTTTGCCCGTGCCGGATTGGAAATGGGATAGAGTGGGAATGGACTTTATCACAGGACTGCCCAGGACCAGGTCTGGATATGACTCTATTTGGGTAGTGGTCGATCATTTGACCAAGGTAGCCCACTTTATACCAGTGAAGACGACCTATACAAGTGCAAGGTTGGCCAAGATTTACATGGACAAGATTGTGTGCCTACATGGAGTTCCCAAGAGTATCGTATCTGATAGAGGCACCCAATTTACCTCACACTTCTGGCGCCAGCTGCACGAGTCACTTGGTACTAGATTGGAGTTTAGCACAGCGTTTCACCCACAGACGGATGGACAGACCGAGAGGGTGAATCAGATTTTGGAGGACATGCTAAGAGCTTGCGTCTTGGCTCATGGTTCTAGTTGGGATGAAAATTTGCCGTATGCTGAGTTTTCCTACAACAACAGCTATCAAACCAGCATCAAGACGTCGCCGTTCGATGTGTTATATGGGAAACGGTGCCGAACACCATTGCTATGGGATGGAGTAGGAGAACGTCAGTTGTTTGGACCTGACTTGATCAAGGACGCTGAGGAGAAGGTCGCCTTGATTAGAGACCGACTGAAGGTAGCACAATCAAGACAGAAGAGCTACGCTGACGCCAAGCGCAAGGAAGTGGTGTATGAGATAGGTGATAGAGCATACCTCAGAGTATCGCCACTCCGTGGAATCAAGAGATTTGGTATTAAGGGTAAGCTGGCACCTCGATTTATTGGACCGTATCGGGTCTTAGCACGCAAAGGAGAAGTTGCCTATCAGTTGGAGTTGCCAGAGGCTCTGTCTGCTGTTCACAACGTGTTCCACGTATCCCAGCTGAAGAAGTGTCATCCGGAGATGGTGGATACACCATTGAGAGATACTATACCGCTAGAGGAGGTTCAGCTTGAGAATGATTTGACCTATGAGGAGAAACCGGTCAAGATTATGGAGACAGCAGAAAGGACTACCTGTACCAAGACAATCAAGTTTTGCAAGGTGCAGTGGAGCCACCACACCGAATAGGAAGCCACTTGGGAGCGTGAATATGACATCCGAGAAGACTACCCACACCTATTTGCTAGCCGCGCCGAATCTCGAGGACGAGATTCATCTTAAGGGGGTTAGTCTTGTCACATCCCAAATTTTAGATTTGGTATTGCATATCATTCATAGCATTGCATCATGCTTTTCCATGCAAAATCGTCGAGTAGAAAGGTTCGGCGAAACGCCATCGTCAAAACCCTTTTTTGCTTCCCTTCGAGGTTCCTGCGGGGAGCTTCAGAGGGACTTGCAACAACCACCTCTGTAGGTTTGAGTTTTTGCACAAACTTCGACTGAAGGTTGTTCCCCTCGACGATACGAACCCGTAGGCGTGAAAATCGCTCCAATCGGAGTTCGTATGCAAAAGACTCGGACGTTTTAGTAAACCGCCGGAAAACGGTCCGAAAATCCGGACCGATTTCCGAAGCGGAGTCCAACCGCGGACCGATTCGGTTCAGGATTTTTTTTTCTTTTCTTTTTTTTCTGCGCGCGAGGGACTTTTTAAGGAGGGCCCAACACCTGGCCTCGGTTCCCGTGCACGCGACCCAACCCCGCCGCCGCCATCTCCCTGCGTGCGCGCTCCCAGGCGCGAGCACGTCCGCCGTCGCCGCCTTCCGCGCCGCGCGCCGCCGCCTCCGGTCGTCATTGGCCATCGCCGCGTCTGTTGTCGGGTTCGTCTCGCCGCCCTCTTTCTGTTCCCGTGCTCCGCGTCTTCATCCGCCGCCGCCAACTGCGCCCTGCAGATCGTCGCGTACGCGCGCGCGTTTAATTATTCCGGGAGCCGTAGTTGACCGTGTGTGTACTTGCAGGAGTTTCCACGCCACCGGAACCGACCGTCGCCGCCGTCCGGAGTTCGATTCGCCGTCCATGTCCGGTAAGACAGCAGCCACCGTCAGATCTCAGATCAGCGGCTTAGATCGTTCGTTGACTGGTCAGCACTCCAGACGTTGACTAGTCAGAGGCCCCAGATGTTGACTGGTCAGACGTCCAGTCATCGCCCAGTCATCAGACACAGTTGACTGGGTCAATTTCGTTAATCCCTTTAATTGGCAGATTTTGGTAGAATCTTGTAAATTGCGTAGAAATTAAACCGCTTGGCCAAAATTTGCAAATAAAATATGCACGAGTTCAGTGAGTCGTGTAGAATCTCGATGTACCTTTAGTTCAGACTTTTACTGTCAGGTTTAGTACAGTTTAATCAAACTAGTTAGTGGCCTTTTCGGAGTAATAAATTCATAGTAAAAGTTTCGTAGCTCCGAAAAACGCGTATGATATGTCCCTGAACTCGTATGAACGAGGGGAATCTCATCGTGATATAAAAAGATAGGCTTACAGTAAAAACTTCTGCAGTATTTGTCTAATGGCTTTCTGCAGTGTTTTAATTACTCGGGATGTTTTATAACTCCTTTTTGAGTAATTCCAATTGGTACTGTTTCTTATCGGCGATGCCTATGCGGTAGATGTTTTCCAGGATTTTACAAACAGTAAACTTCTGGTAGTGAATTATTTAAGTTCTAGCTCTAGTAGAGATCTCTACTTTTGGTTAATAGTTTTCCTAGCGCCAAATCTATTTTCCATGCATGTATTCAGTAGTAATATGTATTAGAATTATGTGGTGCAGCTGTAGCACCAATTCACTTGCCGTTCTTGCATTCATGCATCATGTTTGTTGCATATGTTTGTGAATTGTTTGTTTATGAATGCAATTGTGTCGTGTAGATTGTGTGGAGTGCAACCCTTGCTCGTGTTTGGATTGTTCCTCCGACCGCTTCAATCAAGGCAAGTAGATGCTACTTTGTTCATGATATCGTCCTACTATTTTCAATGCATTGTCGTGTATTTTGTAGTTGCATGAGTAGGATGATACTATCGCTATGCTATGACCTATTATGTGGTAGGGCTTTCCTTGTAGATGAACCACCGTTGTAGATGTGTTTAGCCATGCTATGTTGAACGAGGGCTGGGTTACATCATTGATACTTGTTTTCTCAAAGTATTGGTTTGTGAAAACTAAAACAACTTAATCAATGAATCCCCTGGGTGTGATGGTATTGATAATTTTTGGTGGTTTCATTGCAGAAAGGCACCCAGGTATCAAGAGAGAATGATTGGCTTCTTTATTGTGTAGCTTACGTGTACAACCATGTGCCAATAATGAAATGGGCGGTTGGTTGGACTTAGTAGGTTGTGGTAACTCGAACCCGCGTATCCAGAGATGTAGAATTTTGGTAGGTTGGACCGGTGCGCGTCGGGATTGAGGAGCTACTTCCCGAACAGTCTCTTCTTGGTCTTCTCCCTATCATCACCCAAAATGAGAGTGATGGTACAAGCTGGGCTGGCCAAGTCACATGGGTAAAGTGTACTAACCTCTGCAGAGTGTATAATCTAATCGATTAGCCGTGTCCCCGGTTATGGACAACTGAGTTGCTTGATATTGATTCCATGACATGTTTCTCGCTCATTCTAATTTCATAATTGTTTTAATGTTGTTGGGATAACTTAATTGGGATCTTTTCAAAGAAAATCAAAAACTGTTTATGAAAGTAGGACAAAGTTATTTGCAAATGCAAGCCAGACACAGCTCCACTTGCCAAATATGCATGTAGATGTTAGTACTATTGTCTCCATTTACTAGCTCTACTTGCCATACATTCCATGTATTGACCCTTCGGGGCTTTTGCGTTTTATGCTACAGGTTATTCCGATTCTGATTGATCGTTATAGGCCACGGTACTCCACTCGGCACTTGTTCACTTGTGGGCAATTTGAAGAATGGAGGATTTATCTCGTTTATGTTGCTACCTGAATAATTTGAGCTAGCTTATGCTAAGCTTTTATTGTAATAATGGTACTCTGGATCTTCGTTATCTATGATACACGGATATTTTGCTATGTTATCTATCTTACTCTATTGTGGGCCAATGAACCGATCCAGGGATTGGCATGTCACATAGAGGCCACGGTCTTTTCAGAACCGGGGTGTCATACTGACTACATGATCTGTGAGATGTACTTGGAGCCGCCCTATCTTCATGAGACCCAGGAGCAGTGGGATCACCGCCGCTGTCATCGTGTGATGGCCACATTCATATCAGTTACAATGTGCTACGGGATGGTGGATGAGTTGTGGCCAGTCGTGGGTAATCTTGACCCTCGTGTGACAATGGTACAACTTAGGACACATTTCGTGGAACAAGCACGCATATGGGAGCATGAGCTAATGGGAGACTTCCTCTCCCTTAAGATGGAGGAGAACTCTTCACTTGACGACCACTTTGAGCACATGCATGATGCGTACATGAGGCCAGCATACATCCTGGATAGCTGGATGACGAGCTCTTTTGCAAATGGGTTGTGCTACAGTCGTTGCCACCAAGCTACCAAGCACATGTCAGGACTTGCATTATGAGAGGCGACACGGAAACACGGGATTTCCATAGGTTCATATCACATCTTAGGAATGTGATGGTTAAACCCGTTGTCGGTGAGGTCATCGATGACAAAGGCGTATATTTGATATACAATTTTATAAATGTTATAATCTTTCAAACACATTTGTAGTGTTAAGTATATTAGATACTTGTTCTGTTTTGCTGAAAATAGGTCCTTTTGCATAGAGGTGCTTGCTATAGAGGAGGTGACGTTGCCTGTTGATGGTGAGCATGATGATGATGGCCAATGACACTCTCCCTCAACATTTATCACTTAGTTTATGTTTTAGGATGATTATTATAGTCAATAGATCGTGAACTTCATTATTGTGTCTCACACTTTCTGAGACGGTTATTCATATGAGCTTGTAACAAACAGTTGTTCCACTTTTATGAATGATCACTATTCGTGTTCATATCTTGTTCCATTATGTGTAATTATCCTAGTTTTGAAGCTAATTGATAATGCATGAACATTTGTAAAATATTGAAATGCTTTGAAAAATACCCAACTTAATGATATATTCATTAATGAATGAAACCATTGTTTAAATTCAAAGTTATATTGATAATATGTGAAAGACACTTGTATTCTTGTCACATATGAATCATGCCCAAGTTTGGCAAAATAACTTGAACACCGTGTATTACTTGAATACGAAGTGTTTAATGAATTGTTAAAAGAGAATACATATTCGATGTATTGTAGTTTAACAAAAATGGTGATTATCATTATATGATTATTTAAATGTGTAAAGTAGTTTACCAAAGGAAACATGAATATGAAACTATTTGATATGATCAAAGTATTTCATCAATTAAGGGTATAAGATAAAAGAGAAACTAATTACTATGATTTCATCAATAGTAATGAAAATCAACTTTATAAGATTGGCATAAAAGATATTGTGAAATGCCATGCGTTTGAAATGTCAAAATGCAAAGCATCACAATATGACATTTGATATCAAAGTGGGTGAATAGATGGCACCAAATAAATCGTTGCAGTGTAGATGTAGAGACCATTAGTTAGCACTCAATTAGAACATATAGTGAACCATCTGGATTTGTGAGATCGGCTCCATATCTAGTATGGATCGTCATAAAAGTTTTGGGGTTATTCGATATTACCAAAACAATAGCGAATAAGTCCTTGTAGAGTATTCATTGGAAACTTTGAATACAAAATCCATAGCTAAAACCAGAAGAGAAGCAAAACTTGTATTCCTTGGATTTTGGTGCATTCTTAACAAAGTTCACATTCAGTGATATTTCTCGATTATGGAGCAAATGGAAGATAGTGAAAAACACGATGAGGATTCAAACCCCTGCATCAGAGTGTTGAGAAGCACAATGGAAAGCGTTCATGAACGATTCTCCTAACAAAGGAAAGAATCAATGATAGTGATCATTGTGTTTTCCCCACTGGTGTTTTCACTACATGAAGTAGGATTCAAAATGTAACCCATATCTTGTATGGATACATTTGTGAATAATTTTTCATGATTACTAGAATATGACATACCTACGAACTACTAAGGAAATAATGGTAAGCTAAAGATATGAGAAATCCCAAAGCAAAATTCCCTTGAGATTGGAAAGCAATTCATTGTTGAATCTTACAAGTAAAGGGGTTACTTGGATTTTCCCAAATGACTGCAACGCCATAGTGTAAAGAGGGGTGAATGACAAAAGCACAATTTGTCAAGTATTGGACAAATTCAAATGAATTTGATTCGAGTGTGCTGAAAGTCTGGTGGATTTAATACTAGAAAAGTACTAGTATCTCATAGGAAATCTCCTAGTTTGATATTTGATCAAAGGATTTTGAAGTTGTTCAAAATAGTGAGTGGATATGGAATTTGAATGAAATTGAGTGGGAGCTATGAAAGTCTTCGTAAAACATATGTGAATGACATATTTTTGGGTGGGAGCAATGTAAGTCTGAAACTCAAATGTGTCAGGAACACATTCTGAGTTGGAGAAATATAAGTCTCAAATTGAAATATGTCGGAACATAGTTTGAGTAAGAGTAGTGACTCATACCCAAACATGTTGGGAACATATTTGAGTAGGACCTTGAAGGAGTGATTCTTAAGTGTGTATACGACACATTGAGAATAAAAGTGCAATTACTAATAAATAATGATTTATAGGGAGTAGAAATTGATAATAAGAATATTACGATATTATATAGTATTCCTTAAAGGATTCTGAAAAGGATTTTAGAATAGAAGTTAATTAAGGAACTGGTCCTTAATAACTCAAGGTATGAATAGTATGAAGTTTAACATCAATGGTTGAAAGAAAGAAAAGGATGATCATCATCCACTGTGTTGAGACATAGGTTATATCTTAGAAAACCAAGATGATAAATTAACATAATATATGATCCAATAAGGAAGATTTGAAAAGTGATTAAGTTTGAATCATGGAACATTGAGCTAAGTTTGTCCGCAGTATCTGAAAGAGAACTGTAGACATGTTTTTCCAAATCCATAAAGGATGACATATCTTAAAGCATAAAGGGTTATGTTATAAGGGAATATGTTGGAAACTCCTATAATACCAACTAAAGTCAAGTAGGAATCGAGGTGAACAAAAACATCAAAAGTTGCATAGGGTGCACTCATGTTTTGATAATTACATTTATAATAATAAATAAGGGTACCATCTAAAGTGTTGTATAATGTTATGGTAGGGCTAGTTCGCTTTTAACATAGAATGATGTGTCCCAGGGCACAATGCCCATGAGAAAGCCCTCGAGGTTGATCTAAAGTCACTGTAGGCTCCTAGAATCCGGCCTTATTCTATTGCCATAGCGACGATGCATACACAAAGATGTTATCATATGATGAGAAAGTATTAATGTCAATCAAGGTGACATTAGTAAGTTGCAAAGGATTTGGGACTGTAAAGTACAGGCCCAAGACTCAACCTCTTCCATGAGCAATCATGTTCAGGGTACCGGAAATATGGTGCCAATTTTAAGAACAGATGCAACTAGTTTATTTGTACTCTAGTGCAAGTGGGAGCCTGTTGGAAATATGCCCTAGAGACAAATAATCATAAGGATTATTATCATATTTCATAAAGTTTATGATTAAGTTTTATATCATGCTATAACTATATTGAAAGGAAAGTCAATAAACGTGTGATATATAAACAACCAGGGGTTCCAAGTGAAACTCTAGTCACTGGTTCATTGGTCAACAGATGATCAAGGTTTCCTGATCATGTGGCATTTATGCCAGTTGGAAATGGAGTCAACTCAATCTGAGAATGATATGATGAACCAATACCCAACCTAAACATCGTGACCCGGTCATGTCACGAAGTTCAAGTTATGATGATTAGAATAGACCCTCGTAGACTATTCCTTAGACTGTGAGGCTATATCAATCACTGTCTCCCGAGAGTGCTTAGACAACATCAAGCATCACTTGGTAACACAGTGACTATAAAGATGTGTTCAGGTACTCGGAGGAACCATAGAGGCAATATATGTCAAGAGCGAGATTTGTCCATCGATATGATGGAAAGATACTCAAAGGCCTACTCGGAGAAGTTATATCCAATAACGGCGCAGCGTGTGATTTGATCACAGGGATATCACTTGTCAGAACGAGTCAAGTAGCATTGTTCAGTAATGAGATTGAACACGACATGTTGATGTCATTGATCAGATCTCGGGCAATGCAAGTATCGAAATACAAAAGGAATAAGACACGACTGTCTCGGTTCAAACGATGAAAGATCTTCGTAGAATGCACAGGAGTCACATGGCCATCCAGGTGCCTCTGTTGATCATTGGTCCGAGAGTTTCCCGACCATGTCTGGAGTGTTCCCGGACCATGTGGTATCACTCTTAAGGGCGTGATGATGCTTAGAGAGTGTTTACATGATCGGTAGAATCACCGAAGAAGAGTAGAGAGAAAACCGGAAGGGTTACGGTAAGTCCGGAGGATGTCCGGAGTGGAGGTGGAAGGTGTTCCATAACCACGAAGATTGAATAATGTGTGAATGAATGTTAAATATTGATTAAGTATTTATTCATAATTATTTAATAAAGATAAAATTAATTAATAGCTCAAAAGTCTTAATGGGCACATTCCGGAGGGAGAAGGGTCCATGAGGGAAAGGCAAGAGGAGAGAAGGGGAAAGGGGTGGTTGACTGGGCCAAGCCCCCCTCCCCCCCCCCCCCCGCATGGTGCCCACTAGGTCTGGCCGGCGACACCTCCCCTCTCCCCCTCCTTTAGTCCCACCCCGGGACTTTGAGGGAGGTAGTACCTCCCCTCCCCCTATATATAGTGGGGCTATTTAGCCAGATAAATACACACAATATTCAATAAAGGTTTCCTCACTTTTGGGGAGACCTCCAATTGATATTCTCTCTCTCTCTCCCATGACCGTGGTCCCAAGTTCGGACTGCGCGGATGAGAGACATCTTCACCACAAAGCGCTGTCGTGCTCCGGGATTCGGATCCAGGAGCTCTACTTCCGCAACCCGCTGCTGGATCGGGGAAGCGGGAGTCATCGTCAGGCACCGGATGCATGTAACTCCCCCGCGAGGTGTCACACTTGAGGCACTCAAGTCGTTGGAGCCACAGGAGCACAAGGACTTCATCACGACCTTGAGGTTGGCTTCGGCTCGTCTACATCAACCACGCTCTCCTGAGCGTTGACAACGCTTTTCGGTCTTCAAGGGTAAGTTCGCCAAAAGCTCCTCCTGTTACTGCATTACTAATAGATAGGTCCTGGAAACATCAGGGGTTCTGGGGCGTAGGATAAAATTTTATTGTTTTCATACGCGAACCCCTACACGCCTACCCCGGAGTCTCCGTGCACCCCGTAGTCCCGGCCTCGCTACCCCCAAGTCTCCGGCCCTCGCCACTGGAGTCTCCATTCCTAGGTGATGAGGATATATATAGGGATTGTGATGATTCTGAATGCTTGAACTGGAAGGAAATATTGAGTCAAATTGATGATGACTATCAGGTGAATTCGTTCCTAGTTGGACATGATACTTTGATTTATAAGAACTTTATACTACCTAAATCATGGTGTTATTGTTTGATTAGATTTAATATCCATCAGACTAGCGCCAGCGGGAGGAGAGGGAGGAAGGCGACAGAGAGATGGAAGGCGAGAAAGAAGGAATGTTTAGTTCGGATAGACAGAAGCTCTGAAATTGAAATGGACGTGGTTTCCACATACCAACTCTAGATTAAGCAAATTAGTACTTGTTGGAAATATAATTCCGAGATCTTTCCAACAGGTACTCGCACGTCTCTCGGTTCGTTATGAGCTGGGTGCAGCAGCCGAAACAAGTCGACAGTCGTTTTATGTCAGCTTACAAATAGAGTCCATTTAAGTTAGGAAAGTTAGAGATATGTTTGGTATTGACCCCAACTCTATGTTGAACATCCAGCAGCCTTTATATAGGCCTGTAATTCATGGTTTTAGGTTTGGACCATGTTAAAACTATTTTGAAGTAGATTCTTTTAAGAACCTCTAAAATTATCTTGTGATCGAATTATCTGCTGCAATTGAGTGTGATCTATTGTTCCACTGGAAATTAGTAGATTGCAAACTACCATTCATGGTCGACAGCAACGTACGCAAGAGTGTGGTGTTGTGAATATCCCACAGGGTTTGAGAGTTGTTGCATTGGCATCAGGGTTCGAGCGGGAGAGTTCATAGCTATAGGCTAGTTAATAATCACCCACCATCATCATCGCCAACTGCTTGCTGAGAAGATTGGGTCACCCCTTATCACCAGGACTCCGAGCCCATCTCCGGCCCATGTCGAAAAGTCTTTGTATGCCACCCTAGAGACTTGACCGAAGTCTGCAGGGCACACTAGAGTCTTCGGCCCTCACACCCCGGAGTCTTCGCCCCCCGCGTCAATAGGCATGTAAAGGCCTTTTGGGACTTTGGCCCATGTAACCCCTAATCCATCCAGACTTTGCCTTTTATTCCTAACGTACCCCTGAACTAGTGGCTAGCCTATATATAGTCCCCCACCTCTATTGTAAACCCTAGACTAGATATTGGAATTAGAAGACACCCTTGTGGATCTCTCTAGTTCTTGTCTCATGCTCCTTTTCTAGAGGAGCACCAAATATACCCTCACCTCGTTGGAGTTTGCATCGTGCCTCCCTCACTGTACAAGGACTTGGCATTGGAGTCCCTTTGCCAAGACATCAAGATCTCACCAAGACACCCCACTCGCCATGCCGGTTCGAGAGAGAGAGATCTTTGCCCGATGCCGGTCCTAGGGATTATGCTGGACCGGTAGCCATCAACGTGAGCTATTGGCTTGTATCGTATCATTGCGTGAGTTTGTTCATCATGTTGTTCGAGCGTGAGTTCATGGTGTTCATCCTCTTTCTCTTTCCCCTGCACTACCCCCTCGATTTCCACGGGAATTCATGAAAGATCAGGCACCCCCGAGGATAACCCTCAACATATTGGTATCAAGAGCTTTCTTGGTCACGAATTTCCCCTCCGATTTTTCTTCTATCCACCATAAATTTGAAAATCCCCAAAAAAGAGCCCCAAATTTCCTTTGCATCAATCTCTTGATTTGGAGTGTTATTTGTGGTTTTGATCCAACCAAATCATGCCTTAAGTGTTAGTCTATCTTTATCCTACGTTTTCCTAGCCCAATTTGGCCAATTTTTCGTGGATTTGAGGCCCCAAGGCATGCATTTCCTCCCAAGAGCGCAAGCAAGTGGAGTAGAAACCCCGACCCTGGAGTCTTCGACCTAACACCCCTGAGTCTCCGGCCTCCGCGGACTCTCGAGCCTCAAAGCCCGGAGTCTCAGGCCCCTAAACGCTTGATTTTGACTTTTGGCTCTTATTTCCCCTTGGCTAATTTCTCCTTTTGTTTGTTTGTGTCCCGTGTGCGTGTCATCGACTAACAATAGGCTTCCGGCAAAGATCTCGAGTGGATTGGTTACGTGAGGGTGATCGGAACACTGCCTTCTTTCATGCGAAAGCCACTGCACGTAAACGAGCGAACATGATCAAATCTTTGTGACGTGATGATGGCTCTCGTTGTTAAGATCAGGAGGAAATAAAGGGAATGATTCAGCAATTCTATGGAGATTTATTCTCATTAGAGCCTACTATTTCTACTGATGCTGTTCGCGACTCTATTCCTTGTAAAGTGTCAAGTGAGATGAACGCATATTTAACTAAGGAATATACTAATGAGGAGATCAGGATTGCCTTATTCCAAATGGGTCCAACAAAGGCGCTGGGGCCTGATGGCTTCCCAGCACTCTTTTATCAAACTCATTGGAATTTTCTGGAGACGGAATTATGCCATGCTATCAGGAGTTTTCTTAAGGGGGGTTCTTTACTAGAGGGTTTCTGTGACTCTGTGGTTGTGTTGATACCAAAGGTAACAAACCCAGAGAACCTAAAAAATTTCCGTCCTATTACCTTGTGCAACGTGCTTTACATGATCGCTTCCAAGGTCTTAGCCAATCGTTTGAAGCTGATGATTTTGCTGTTTGTTGTGTCTGAAAATCAGAGTGCCTTTGTTCCGGGGCGCTTACTTACTGATAATGCTCTGATCGCGTATGAATATTTGCATACTATTAGACAAAAATGACTAAAACGGCCGTACTTTGCTCTTAAAGTTGACATGATGAAGGCATATGACAGAGTGGAATGGAAATTTTTATTCGGCTTCCTTCAGAGGCTAGGTTTTGATCAAGCCTAGATTGATATGGTGATGAGGTCTGCTGTGTTACTTCTGTGAGATATGTTGTTCATGTCAATGGAGAGCTTACTGAGCTGGTGTTTCCATCTCGGGGCATCAAGCAAGGGGATCCTATTAGCCCCTACCTCTTTCTTCTGTGCACAGAAGGATTATCCTGTCTTCTGCAACGACGGGCGGAACAAGGCGAGCTACAAGGTTTATGCAATGGTAGACTTGGTCCCCCTATATCAGACTTACTGTTTGCGGACGACAACATTTTCTTTGCCCGTAGTGATGAAATGAGCGTGGGTGCTTTACAGGAAGTCCTGGAATTGTTTTGTGGAGGGTCGGGCCAAAAGATTAATCTAGAAAAAATCTCTGTATTTTTTGACCCTCACTGTCCTATGGCTATCAAGGATAGAGTGAAGCAACAGCTTAATGTGCACTCTGAAGCGCTGCAAGAAAAGTACCTCGGTGTGCCAACTGATGTCGGGTGTTCACCCACCCGAACATTCAGATATTTGTTTAATCGCATGTGGCAACAGATGAATGGTTATTCAGGTCGGCCCCTATCAAGAAAAGGGAATGAAATCATGCTCAAAGTGGTTATTCAGGCCATACCAACGCACGTGATGAGCTGCTTTCAGCTAGCTGTATCCACATGTGATTCTATGAGGAGATCCATCACCAATCAATGGTGGGGTTTCGAAAATGGGAAGAAGAAACTACACTAGCGTCCTTGGGAACGGCTCTCGAAGCCTAAATCTCTTGGAGGTCTAGGGTTCAGGGATATGGTCTTGTTCAACCAAGCCATGTTAGGACGACAGTGCTGGAGGCTTCTAACCGAACCCACTTCACTGTGTGCAAGAGTGATTAAGGCACGATACTTCCCAGATTGTGATGTTCTGGAGGCGCCACAACCACGATCATCTTCATATACATGTCATAGTATTCAGTTCGGAATAAAACTGGTGAAAAAAGGTTTACGCTAGGGTATTCGGGATGGTGCTAAGGTAAAGATTTTGTCAGACCCTTGATTCCTGGTGTTAAACCGTATATGCTACACCCTTTGGTTCCAATCTCGCCAGATCAAACAGTGAGCTCATTGATATTGGAAGATCTCGGATTATGGGATGTGGAGTTGGTTCGAACAATTTTTTATGAGGCAATGGCCGATCAGATCCTTCAATTACCCATTAGCTGTCACAGAGGGGAGGACTTTGTGTCTTGGCATCATGCCCGGTTTTGCCAGTACACTGTCAGATCAGCATATCAACTTGCTCAGGAGGACAGGTTTGCTGTTGCTCGTACTAATACAGGACAAGGGGCCTCATCTGCTGCCCTGGACAACACTAATTCAAGCTCGTGGAAGAAGCTATGGGCCAACAAGGCACCAGGCAAGATGATCATTACGCTCTGGAGGTTTCCACATGAATGTATTCCGTGCGGCCACCAATTTCAGAAAAGGAACATTCAGGTCTCACCTGCATGTATCTTTTGTAGTCAGTACGAGACGGTTGAACATGCTCTTTTGTTCTGCCAGTATACTAATGAGGTATGGTAGGCAGTTACATCTGAACACGTTGTTCATCTCAGGAGGAATTTTTTCACATCAACATGTTAATGAGGTTTTGGGCTTCATCGAGCATAGCTCTGAGGTTAAAATTTCTACTACGGCAGTTGTAGTTTGGCACATCTGGGATGCATGGAAGAACAAAGCTCGAGAAGGTGAAGGGCTAATGCATCCCATCTCCTTGGCTGCAAGAATCAATGCTTACATCGACATGATCTTGATCCATTTATACAAGCCAGGCGCCATCCATAAGTGTGAGCCCTCGTCGAGTGCTAAATGGGATCCGCCACCAGAAGGTACGGTCCTGGTAAATGTTGATGCAGCCATATTTCAATCTTCGCGGTAGATGGGTACTGGAATTTTCATCAGAGATCACTCTGGTTTACATCTTGCTGCTTGGGGTGGGCGATCTGACAATGTGACAAGTCCTGAATTGGCAGAAGCGTTGGCCGTTCATCGTGCAATCGCGTTCGCTCATGAAGAAGGTTTTTCCAAAATTTTCCTTACTTCTGATTGCTTATTAGTGATACAACGTATTCATTCTCTGATGACTCACCATTCCCTTGTTGGCACAGTCATTGAAGATATCAAAGCTAGCTCTCTAGGGTTTACCTCATGTGTCTTTCATCATGTTCTTCGCGTGCTTAATGTTGTTGCACATCAATTAGCTAGAGGGTGTTCTTCTGTTAATTCTATGTGGCGTGGTGCTGCCCCGGAGTGTATCCGTGAGGCACTTTGTAATGACATTATGATTATGGATCAATAAAGAGTACGCGTTTCCCTAAAAAAATAGGCTTCCGCATCAATAACAAGAAGGTATAACTTGCATCACCTTGTTAACCCCATCTTTCTTCATGTGTACCTATCCCACGAGAGTGGCTCATCTTGCGTTTTCTTGAGCATTGTGCATTTGTGCTTGGATAGTGAGAGTGCAAAATCAATAGCAAGAGTGACTTGGTAGCATCAAGGGAGAGCAAAAAAACAAAAAAAGACAAACGATACATAGAAATAGAAAAATAGTCTCCCATAGCGAAAGAGAGCCTCAAGCTTGTAAGCAAGAGAGAAAAGAAGAGCGCCCAAGGCAAGTGCACAAATCCGTTGCTCATTTTTTCTCTTTGCAAACGGGCCACCGTCTCTCCTTGCATTGGCACGACAACCGAGCATAGTCTCCGTTAGGACATTTGGTTGCTCATTTTCATAGTCATGTCGATCCCAACAATCTCCACATGTGTATATAGTCATAGGTTCCCGTCGCCCTTTTGAGTTGTTGACCTTTTGATATGGGCACGACGGAGGAGGTGAAACCCAATTTCAGGACTCCACCAAGATGAGGGCAACTCATGCAAGATTGGCACGCTAGGACAACCTACAATATGTAATGATAAGTCTAAGGTTGTGTCAAATATTGTTGCTATGTTATTGAGTCTGAGTCCAGGTAGAGTCGAGTCCATTTGTGTGTTTGGTTTGGGCCTGTCCAACTGAACCAGGTCGAGGTACATTAGTGGGGTGCCCCATCCTCCTATAAAAGGAGCCAGATGTCCTAGGGTTTAGGGAGTTCAACTGTTTAGTCTAAAAAATATATTGTGCTCCACCGTGTATCATCCCTCCGGGGATGGCGATACCGTTTATCAGATTCTTATAGAGATTGATGCGGAGGTTCTTGTGTTCATCAAGGATTCTCGTGCTCAGGTTTGAGGTGTGGTGGTATTCATCATGTTACTTGCTAGATTGATTCCTCTTCTTCAGGTTGCGTTCATCGCATGATTGGGAGATTACCTACCTAGTGGACTCGCTGTGAAAGATCGGGACAAAACTCAAGGATCATCAGCTTGATCCTTATCATGTGGTATCAGAGCACTGGGTTTATCACTGCAAGTACTGTTTGTTGATTGATCTGCAGATTGTTCTTCACCAGCAGTTTTCAAATCAGATTGATTAGGGAGAGAAGGAAAGAAGTGCATGTGTTCAGGTGTTCATTCTGTTGGATCCTTGATCGTGTGAATCTACCTAGAGCTTGCTACTCCAGAGTTACTTCCATATTGGTTCAAGTTGTTTGGCTATTGCTGCAGATCGGATCGTTGAGGCAGATTGAGGTTCCTTGGCCAGGCAGGAAACGTACGTAGATTCGTTTGGCAGGAAAAAAAGCAGGCCGATCTGGTTACATATCGTGGTCTTCTAATACGATTTGTCTCGTATTCATCGTGTTTGTTGCCATCGCCATCAGGGGATACGTGATCGAGGAACTGCAGCGCGTGGATTTCCGCTGAACATGAAGGAAAGTGCAAATTGATTTTGGTAATATTGGTGTACGTGAGAAAAGGAAAGAGTCAACGATTTCAGATTCTGTTTGTTTCCTTTGCGTGGAGTGCTAGGAAAAGAAATTAGAAAAGGAAGGAAAGGAATCATGGGATTCGCTACCGTGGAATTGGAAGGATTGATTCATTGCCTTTTTTTCTTCAACCATGTGGCATCCGACCAGCCAAGAAGGTTTGGTACATGAGATTGGTCTCGTGGGCCAGCAAACAGAATTTTGATCAGATCATTCCACACCCGGACTGTGTAGACATACATGAGGTACTTCAAAAAACAAAAGCGTAGATTTATTCTACTTCCGTGGAACATTCAGGGATGGTTTCAAATGCTGATTTGTAGTTTGCCGACAGTGTTCTTTCAGCACGGGACATCTACAATGATTATCTAGACCGGCAAAATCATGTGCGATGGGATTCTAGTAAATTGAAGTGGAAGATCTTACATACTGCAACACCGACAGAGTATAGGTTATGGGAAGACACAATGGATCGTGGTTTTGGCCTATGTAATCTCAAACCCGATGGCACTATGGTTTCCACACTTATAACGATGCATGTGGATGCACGAATATGCATGTGGTGGGGTGCGGAAAGGCGTGCGAAGGGCATCCCAAGACAAGCTAGTTGGGAGGATTACAATAAGTGTTTACATGCTACAATTTTGGCACCATCTGAGGCGGGGGACAAGGTGATTGTTCCGGAGGATGTTGTACCATTGAGTGGGCTGAATTTGCAACTCTAGAAAGTACAAGGTGACACTTGCATGCCAGTTGATAAGGGCCAGTGTTGGAATTTATTTCAGGAGCAGTGTATGGTTAAAGGCAAAGCATGCAAGTTGATTGTTGATGGAGGAAGTTGTACTAATGGCATTAGCAAGGCAATGGTGGCAGCGTTGAGGTTGTCCACATGGTGTTTTCCTAAACCTAAGCATCTACAGTGGTTAAATAGTTGCGGTATGGTGAAGGTAACTCATAAGGTGCGTGTGCCATTTACAGTTGGTGATTATGTTGATGAGATTGAGTGCGATGTGTTTCCATTGGAGGTATGTGGGTTGTTACTTGGTCATCCATGGCAGTATGATCGCAACATTACACTTGTTGGAAGAGCAAATACATATTCTTTTGTGCATGGTGGAAAACAACAGACTTTGAAGCCTATGCAGGATGATCACATAAAGTCTGATGTGGAGCTAGTGGTACATAAGGAGAAGGTGCGCAAGGCTAAGCCAAAATCTGGGCTAGCTAAGGTGCAGGAGGGGGAGCATGATGCACAGTGTGACAATGTTGATATTGCTTCAGCTATGCCTATAGATGACAAGCTAGTGGAACTTGTTAGTGAGAAGCCAGTTGAAGTGCGTCCTCTTATTGCTGAGAGGAAGGATGTTGCATCATGTGTTCAGAAGGTTGTTTGTGTTTCCACAGGTGTTCAGACGGATGATATTTGTGCTCCTGACGTTCCAGTGCAGGAGATGCAGCGGGGTAACAAGAGCAGTTTTGTTAGCACACCTGTGAGGTGTTTTGTTGGGACAGTGTGGATGCATAGAGGCAAGGATGGACATGTTCGTCAGTTGTGTGGTCTAGGCATTACTCATCTTATGCAAGGTTGTGCAAAGAAGGTCCATGTTCAGCAATCACGGTTTCCAACAAGACTTGAGAAGAAGAAGAAGAAGAAGACAGTGGCGCCGAGGTCCAAGCTCGTATGGAGACGCAAGGAGGTGCAGGCGCCAAGGGATGTTTCAAGTCAAGCAAGCCGAGAGGGAGGATGTAGAGTGGAAGGCAAGCAAGACTTGAAGATGGCGAAGACGTGTGAAGCTATTGTTCATATCACGCCACCTTTCCAACCCGACCTGCACGCGTTAGGGACAATGCTTCTTGAAGGGGGAGGATGATATGGGCACGACGGAGGAGGTGAAGCCCAATTTCAGGACTCCACCAAGATGAGAGCAGCTCATGGAAGATTGGCACGCCAGGATGACCTACGATATGTAATGATAAGTCTAAGATTGTGTCAAACATTGTTGCTATGTTATTGAGTCCGAGTCCAGGTTAGAGTCGAGTCTATTTGTGTGTTCGGTTTTGGCCTGTCCAACCGAACCAGGTCGAGGCCCATTAGTGGGGCGCCCCATCCTCCTATAAAAGGAGCCAAGCGTCCTAGGGTTTAGGGAGTTCAACTATTTAGTCTAAAAACTATATTGTGCTCCACTGTGTATCATCCCTCCGGGGATGGTGATACCGTTTATCAGATTCTTATACAGATTGTTGCGGAGGTTCATGTGTTCATCAAGGATTGTTATGCTCAGGTTTGAGGCGTGGTGATGTTCATCACTTTACTTGCTAGATTTATTCCTCTTCTTTAGGTTGCGTTCATCGCGTGATTGGGAGAATACCTACCGGTGGACTCGCTGTGAAAGATCGAGGCAAAACTCAAGGATCATCTGCTTGATCCGTATCACCTTTACCTTTGACTTGAGTTTTGTTTGGATTTTACTCACTTTTGACTATCCCTTCTCTTTTGGTTGGTTCTTTGGCATACCACAACCCTAACCTTACACCAAAAGCTTTTGAGAGTCTTAGTCCTTTCTTTAGTGTGAGGTTTCTTTGCGATTTCACTTTGCAAGCTAATAGTTCTCTTGTGTGTTTTGCATGATGGATAGGCACGGTGAGTCGATCCAACCACCTTCCCAAGAAGAAAAACAAGGCCCATACATGATGCACGCAAGCCACTACATCATCCGACATGAGTTTCGGGAACGTTGGAATGCTATCAAGTCGCGCCAAGATGAACAATTCGGCAAAACTCAAGCCGAGTTCAAGAGAATTGACAACCACTTCGATGGCATCCGACAACAAATGCTGTAAATGCGGAAAGGCTTCTCCAACCTTCATCAAGAGATGAGGGCCATGCACATCAACTTTGCCAACCAAAACAAAGCTCTACAAAGGTCGATGGCTGAGCTCGCATGCAACACAAGAGCGTGCTCGCATGCATCAAGCTCTTCAAGCTCATCACATCACCGTTATCCTCTTCGTCATGATCTTCATCCAAATGCTCCAAGATGCAATGACGCCCCCATGGTTGAAGATGGAAGATCTTTGCACTATGTACCTTCCTCGCGGCACGCTGCAACATCAAGCTATGATGGTGATTTCTCCTCAAGGCCTCAAGCAAGGAGAGAATGACAACGTCATCATGCAAGGGCACTAGTGATCCACAAAGACCAACCATAAGTGGAACCTTGAGTAAACCCTCAAGTCCAACGCCATCACCCACGACACATACTCGACACCACAAGTGATGACTTAGAGGATCAAGCTTGTCATCACCATCATGAACGTCCACGCCGACACCATGGTCATCACGAAGCGCCTCCTCCACCACATCAAGACATGGAGCGTCCAATTGTACATGTTGAGCGATGCCCACCACATCATGAGGCTCAAGACCATGATCTTCGTCATGAGGCACAAGTGCCTAACCCGCAACACCAACCGAGGAACGAGCATACACTTCGTCAACAACCGCTTCAAGAGGCTCCACATCCTCAACACTCTCGTGAGGCCCAAGCGCCTCAACCTCGTCATCAACCGCGCAAAGAGCAAGATCAAGCTCCTCATCAACGTCGCGAGAACCGAGTTCCACCTCCCCAAAATGAGGCTCCTCAGCCGCAAGCACATCAACAAGGTCACCAAGCTCGTAGCAATGCTTGCATGGAAGATGAAGATCATCACCATCATGGAAACCACCGACACCATGACCGCAATGATCAAGAAACCTTTGGCAAGATCAAGTTCATGATGCCCATGTTCACCAGTTCAAATGATCCCGAAGAATACATCTCATGGGCACTCAAGGTCGACAAGATCTTCTGCATGCATAACTATAGCGATCAAAAGATGGTAGCCATGGCTTTGCTTGAGTTTGATAATTAGGCCAACATTTGGTGGGAACAAGTTCCACTTGCTCGTGACGCAAGAGAAGAGCCTCCAATCACAACTTGGCATGACATGAAGG
Organism: Avena sativa; assembly: GCA_916181665.1. NCBI lineage: Eukaryota > Viridiplantae > Streptophyta > Magnoliopsida > Poales > Poaceae > Avena > Avena sativa. The sequence goes on from OV702289.1 coordinate 330,120,599, forward strand.
CTCATATGAGATCCCGCTTTGTTCCTCCGCACTACACACATGACCTCTTCAACAAGCTACAATTGCTTAGTCAAGGAACAAAGACCGTGGAAGAGTACTCCAAGCAAATGGAGCTCAATATGATCCGCGCCAACATTGAAGAGCGCAAGGAGAAAACAATGGCATGTTTCCTCATCGGCTTGAACCATCCAATCAAGTGCATCGTCGAGTTCCAAACATACAACGATATGGTTGAGCTTGTGCACATCACAACAAAAGCCGAGCGTCAAGTACAAGAGGACATCAAATACAACAAGCCCAAGACATACTTCACATACAAGCAACCTTCAACCGCAACACCAACAACCTTCAATGGAAGCTCCTCAAGTACCTCCAAGCCTTCCTTCACGACCACACTTCCTCAAGGAAAACCTCCCCCAAGTGGTAAGCATACAAAAGATGACCTGCCTTTCAATAGCGAATGCTACAAGTGTGGAGGCAAAGGACACAAGTCGGCCACTTGTGGAAATAAGAAAGTATTGTTCATCCATGATAATGGTAATGAGGAATACTTGAGTGAAGATGAATTCGATGCAAGAGTCAAAGAAGCAATGACAAGGCAACGTGTGGAAGATGACCAAGAACTCCTCATGTGTGAACATGATGCAAGTCCATCGCTTATCATCGCAAGGATCTTGACTACTCAAGCACAAGAGCATGAAGATCAACGACCCAATATCTTCCAAACACATGTCGGCATCAATGGGAAATCTATCAAAGTGATCATCGATGGAGGGAGTTGCCACAACCTTGCTAGCACTAAGTTGTGTGAGAAGCTCAACCTCACCCTCCATCCACACAAGAACCCCTACCATGTCCAATGGCTAAGTGACCAAGGGTCCATGAAGATCAAGCACATCTTATCGGTAACATTCTCTATTGGCACATACAAAGACATGGTGGAGTGTGACGTAGTCCTAATGACGGTTTGCTATATGTTGCTTGGTCGACCATGGCAATTCGACAAAGGTGCTCTACATGATGGTCGCACAAATGTATACACCTTCAAGTGTGGTAGGGCAAAGGTGTCCTATCTTTCGATGAGATGGTGATAGTCAATTTCGGTGCACACTACAAGAAAAGTTTCATTCCGCAACGAATTGGCCCGACGGTCATCGTAGAAGGCGCGTCTTCCACGACGAAATTCTCGGCTCGATCGTGGCTGATGGAAAACTTTTTTCTGGTTTCGCAGCCCTCTACTACGATGGATCTACTAAAAACATGGAGGAAGCTTGGCCAGCGCGTGGCAGAAGCACTATTTTCGTTTCCTCGCGCGATGTTGACTCGCTGAAGTATTTTGAGGTGTGTGGGTCCTGGACGTCAGTGTCTCTAGCGGACCATACTTTTCGGTCGCGCCTCCTTGATTTGAACTCGATAACTTAGCTCGAGACGCCTGCCGTTTAGTCAGGCTGCTAGGTCCCAAATGTCAGCCTCTCATTAGAAGGATCGTGTGTATGATGGAATTTTTTTCGTTCGCTCGCGCTACCCTGTTCCGAAGTTGATAGCGCTGCTCGATGCATCTACCGTCTAATCAACCACTTGGGACCCACATGTCATCCTATCGTTAGAAGAAACGTGTGTATGATGGAATTTTTTCCTTTGCTGGCATTACCCCGTTCCGAGTTGATAGCGTTTCTCGACGCATCTACCATTTAACCAACCTCCTAATCCCCACATGTCATCCTCTCATTAGAAGAAATGTGTGTATGATGGATTTTTTCCTTGGCTCGCGCTATCCTGTTCCGAACTTGATAGCACTGTTCGATGCATCTATCGTTTAATCACGATGTTGGGCCCCACATGTCATCCTCTCATTAGAAGAAACATGTGTATGATGGATTTTTACCCTTTGTCGCGCCTTCGTGTTCCGAACTTGATAGTGTTGCTCGCTGCATCAGCCGTTTATTCAGGCTGGTGGGTCCCTTATGTCAGCCTCACATTAGAAGAATCATGGGTATGATCGAATTTTTTATTCTCTAGCACTACCCTGTTCCAAACTAGATAGCGTTGCTCGATGAATCTGTCGTTTGCTCACACTACTAGGTCCCCCATTTCAGCCTCTCATTACACGAAACGTGTGCATGCTAAACTTTTTTCTCGCTCGCGCCTCCCTATTTCGAACTGGCAACATTGCTCGATGGAGCATCTGTATAAGGTCGCGCTGCTGGGTCCCACATATCAGCCTCTCTGTAAATGAAACATTGATTGCTCGATGCAACATCTGTATAAGGTCTCTGCTGGGTCCAAGATATCAGCATCTTCACAAATGCAAAGTGTGTATGATGCACTCCGCTGTTTTGATCTTGGCAACATTGCTGGGTCCCAGATGTCAGCCTTCTCTGTGTAAGAAACGTGTGTATGCTGGAAAAAATGTAAAAGAACGACAGAGATTATACTATATATTATATATTTATATTGAAAAAAACTAGGAATCAAACTCAAGACTTCAACAAATGGGAACCGTGTGTGCTTCCACTGTGCCAGAACCATATATGCCACTACTGGAAAAGATTACATTTAGAAACGTTGAAATCACTTAAAATGAAAAGGCAGTGACCCTGACGACTTGCCATAAAAAATGCTAAATGCTCTGTACAAATACAACATGGGTAGTAGAAGCTTGTCCTATACTTTATCAGAATGGCACGAAAATACTAAATTAAGACGATTTTGGGCGATAAAAAAATAACCTGGGTTCAATCTTGTGAACCAATGGGCTTCTTATCGTGGGCTCCTTACCGAAACTTCTTCAGCATGGTTCAAGCTTAAAAAACCAAGTAATAATGTGTTGAGGGTTGGCAACCCATAGCCAACCTGAACCCGGAAGGATAAATTATCGAGGTTTTGGGCCACAGTTGGGTAGAACGTAGTACTATTTTCTAATAACCTCCTCACTAAAAATTCAATGTACTCAATATGTCGCGGGTCGGTAGTCCACCTAACTCGGCAGGCTAAATTTGCAAGGTTTTGGGCCAGTGTTGGGTCAAATGTGCAATCATTTCACTAGATCCTTAGTGAAAATTCAATGTAGTTCGTACCCCATCCTCCAAAAAAATGCAGTTGGTACCCTAAAAAATATATACTCTGCTCACCACGAAAGGCTAATTAAGGGTTTTTCTTTTGAAACAAGAATATGGAAGTTTTTTGTCCGAAGTGGGGTTGAAATATTCGTTTTCATAGGCTGAGTAGTAAAAATATATTGTACTAAAGGTCGATGGTCCAGCTGACCTGGTTGTATCTAGACCAAATCCGAAATAATGAAGTTGGAAATGGAGAAAAGTGACTGATATTGCACCTTATTATACATAGCGAACATAGCGAGGAACTTGGACAGCGCAGGATTCGAACATGGAAAGTACTGGAGGGAGTTTGACTGATTGACATAAAATCGTGTCATATCAAGTCTTACAGCACGCAATCATCTTTTTAGCAAAGGATATATTTTGAGATGGTTTGGGTGGCTTTGAATCGGCCTAAGTGCCCAATCGATTTGATGTACTCAAAACAATGTAATCATGCCATATAAATTGTTGCCGATAGACACACGGTGGCCTTGACTTGCCCAGCCACAGACAGCTCGGGTAAGCACCAGCTTAAACTGATCACTCGAAGTTGTATGCTTCCGTACGATGAAATTAGTACATGCCACAATTAGCGCCAACATGTGGCATTGTGATCATGCAAAAAAGCTCAGAATTCGCACATTTAGTTCACAGTTTCAAACACAATAATACAACCAGTTTGTACACTAGCACAGACAGTACAATGTCAGCACATCAGAGCTTGACTTGTTCATGTCACATCAGAGCTTGAGTTGTTCATTTCATATAAAGAAGAATGAGCAAGGATACATACTGTATTGAACAAGTAATTTCACAGTAGCGCCAAAAGTATGCCATGTATCAGAGACATTATGGGGTCTGCGTAAACATTTTTTCTTTTTTGGAAGGGTGTGCATTAACTCTTTTTATTTAGAATATTGGCATAAACATTTGCGGCTATCATCCTAGGGCGTCTCGGCCTGCTGTGCGGTACCGAGCCAAGATCAATTATGGCCCAGTTAAGGCCTATTTCGTGGCCCTATAAGAAGCAGTGACCTACTTTTCCCTATTTGCTAAGAGGAATGAAGGAATATTCCTCTGAAAACAAAAAGCTGCACGAGGTGCGATGGTTCAAAAAAAATGCATGAGTCGTGTATATACAAGCCAGTAACAGTACTGAAAACTATAGTACAGAAATCACGCTACAAAATAAGCATGGCTACATGGATTATACCATGGAAGGAAATACTAAATACAAAAGCACGGCAGGGATCATATAAACTGATTCAAGCTGGCCACTAAAACCAGTGTACTAACAGTCAACTGTTGAACCACGATGCAAAAAAAGATGACACAACGATACACCAGAAAGATCCACAGCTTAGTCTAGGGATGGCACAACGAGCATACCAAACCTAAACTAGGCCTAAACCAAATTGATGCCTGTCGCATAGAGTTCCAACCATCTTTGGGAAGGCTGATAACTGCCACAGGCTCACCTTCAGTTGGCTGCAGGTTGCAGCGTTTAATATGAGGGAATTGTATTCCGCGAAATATCCTGTATATTGTGTACACATAGTTTTTCCTCATGAATGGGAACAATGTGCCATCACCAGCCTTGCATCCGTGTTTCTTCATCATCTTGTCAATGATTGGATAATTGAGACCAAGAAAAAGAGAGTTGTCCCCCAAGCTGTTAACCTGCCTCCAAACGATGACCCCTAGAGGTCTAGCAGAGCTAGGATCCTCTTAAAAAATGTAGACATGAGAGGCGAGATATAGGCGTAGGTTAGTCCTATTTTGAGCATGATGAATGATTTCACCCTGTTCACCATGGGCAACCCCCATGCCATACGTTGTAATTTTGATCATCAAGCATTCACCATCAGCCGATCGAGCGAGGAGCCACATGCATGGCCGATCATTCAGAATAGGTGCTGGTATTACAAACGGAAGCTCCTTGTTTCCTACAACATCCGAATTCGAGACAAAATGTGCATTACTGGCATATATATTCTAACACCAGCATTCTTCATTGTTCATGCTACAGTGTGAATAGGCAAATCCTAACAATAATATTACTCAATAAATTAAAAACATTAGGAATTGCATTTCTTACTCTGCTATTCCGAAAATTTGGATTTCTTGCTTATCTTTTTCCTAGTTGTTGTAAGTTTCAAAACAGGAAGTGCCACTTTTTTTTATATAAAGGCATGTCCACTTGAATCCTATAGGATTAGATGCCTGTAGTACTTTGGATCAAGTGGTGTTTGAATGGATAGGAAAACCAAAGGAATTGTACAAAGAGGTTGGAGTGGATGGAAATTTTCCTCCAAAATAGAGTGCAAAGGAATCCTTTGAAGGAATTCCTAAGGATTATACTCTTTCGAATCAAACAACATTTTATAGAAAAAATCCTAAGGATCCAAAGCCTACAAAAATCCTACACAATTCCTCTAAATCCCAAGGCAAAATCCAAAAAGGAAAGATTGGTGTCCTACAAAATTCCTATGTGATTCCTACAATCTGAGGAGGGCCTAAAAGTACAAACAGATAAAGAAACCTGGGATCACTGTGTTGTGCTCACAATTGAGATGTTGGTTAATAATACCTTTCATATTTTGACAATGAACGAACTTAGTAGTGCAAGGACGCCGTCATACACTATATTTTTGGAAGGCATATTACTGGTACTAATTCATTACTGGCAATGGTTCATTCATTTTTTAGGACATAAAGCGTGTGCTCATTCAGTCATATGAAAGGTAAAACATAAACAAGGTAGTTAAAGAACAACTTCACTAAATCACTCACAATGTATCATCATGGAACTAGAATTACCTTCCGATGTGGGATCCTAGCAGTAGGTGTAGCCTTGACTTGTGACCTCAAAAATGAGGCCACCATGTTCAATGGCATCATAGTACTATCGTCTTCCAAGACCTGAATGCTCTAGACATCTCCAAACTTGGCTACCGCCTTCCAGGTAGGCGATTTCACCGTCGAATAATGCGAGGAGCTTATAGTCTGTGTAACCCCGAGCTTCTGTGGGCACTCTGCAAATTACAATCTTCAACAGCTCAAGAGATCCATCCCACGACTTATTTAACTTTTCTCCATACCTGCAGATTCGCCAAAAAAGCTTTTGAAATGTGAATGAGTTCAGAAATGACTACATGTAACTAGGGGAACCCTGGCTGGCTAGTAGCATTACAGGTTATATCGTGGATGTTAGGCGGCCGCAATGTCACAAGTATCCATCGATGGAAGATTGATTACTCGATGGGTGTAGATGTTCAGTAGGCACCAGGCCCCGTGCTGGTCCACCGCGGCGAGCTAGTCGCCATTCATGCCAACCAAGAATTTTTCGTGCATGAAGGACAGGATGGCGGTGCACCGAGGATGGTCGAGGGGCACCACATCGTACACTGTGTCATGGAGATGATGTACCCTCGTACCTTCATAGTGCTCGTCAAACCAATAAGCAGGTTGAGACATCAGTAGGCAAGGTTCATTCCAATGGTGAACAGTCCATTTCGTACCTTCGTTGTTGGCGATATGATTGTACAGCAGCTTGCAGTATGCGGCTAGCCTGACGGTGCTGGAAATGTCCAGACGCTGAACGATGAGGTCGACATCGTCCGGGCCGAGTTGATCCCACTTGCATCACCCGCTGAGCTTCGAATCGGCCATCACAGCCGGATGGATTTAGGCGGATGCTAAGTGTGGCTGGGGTTTTCTGTAGGAGGAGGGGAGCGTTAGAAGAGATAGAGCGTGGGGGAGATCATGGGCGGAGTGGGGACTGGGGAAGAAGATGGAGAGGCAAAGAAAAAATGAGGGAGGAGATTTTACTTGCTTGCTCTGTCTAGTCAACAGCAGCCTCGAGGACACCGCCGCCTAGACTTCACTGTATGTTAGACTAGCATGCCACGCAGCTAGTAATTTGACAATACTCCTACTTACTACGTATCAGAGGTGAAGTATTGTCTAGTCATATCAGTTTGACTAGAGGGTTTTCTTTTTACAGCTTTCATTTCAACATAGTGTACTAGTATTTTCAATGGAAAATAGGAGGACGAACTACTACTAGTAGTAGTAGCTGCGATATGCACACATGTAGTTTCATCTTGTTCCCCTACATGCAGAACTCGTAGCACAGAACCGAAAATATATACACCAGATATAATGCATAGTACGGGTGTGTCCGTGGTATTTTTGTAATGTTGCATGTGTTCATATATGTTCTAGTACAAGGTACATGGAATTACACGTGTACAGCATGCAACCGCGTAGCAAAATGAGAGACGTGCAAGGACACCAGATTTCGCTCAAGTCAGGCAACGTGCATGACTTTGTGTGGCTCTGATTCACTGACATGTGGGCCCTGTTAAGGTCGGCTCCACCTGCCAATGAGAATCTGCATGCACCATGCGCTTGGACCCACTAGGTACGTCCACGACGGAAATTACAATTTGCAACTAGCTGCACCGACAACAAGCTGTTGCATGTGGCACTTCTAAGTTTTCAGAAAATATGAAATAAATCATGAACATAGATCATATTTATATAGTTCATCTATAAATTTCCATCCCAAAAATATTACTAGTACATGGACTGGCCACCACAAAATAAACAAATGAACACAAGATATTGTTCGCTTAGGTTTTTTCTTTTGCATTGACACATGTCACATAATATCTTATTGTGGGACCTAATATTGTAGATGCACAAGATACAACATAGCCAATGTTCCGGATTTATTTCACTTTTTTTGAGAACTCAAAAGTGCAACAAATAATAAAGGGGTGCAGGAGCAACGAGTTGCAAAATATTCAAACCGCACTAACTAAAACTATGGCTTGCATACAGAAGGAGTTTGATCAAATTGCAGGCATTGCACTACATTACAGCGAAATGAGTGTTAGAGTACAGCAAGTTAACGGCTGAGGTCATAAGATACAAATAAGGCAAAGGAACTAATTCAATATACACAAATCCCTATTCCATATGATCTCCCTTGAACCGTTAATTATGCCGGTTCCAATCCTTCGGGTTGGTCATGAAGGGGATCCGCAGCAGAAAACAAAAAAATTCCTACGTTAGAACCCCAAAACTGCCTAGGATCTATATATGTAGTAATGCGGTAACGGTCAATGCGTAAAGAATACATACCCTTGTAGACCATACGCGGTTAACATTCTGAGGGGAACGTGGTTGATGTAGTCGTACTCGTAGCCGACCTCAAGGTCGCGAAGCTACTCGCATGTCACCCCTTGCTCCTTCATCATCGTGCAGCAGCTCTGGCTCACGACATTCAAGCGCCCCAAGTGTTGCGCCTCGTGTCTTCGTACACATCCGGTGCACGATGAGACCTCCGTCCCCCCGATCCCGCCGGGAGTGCGGAAGTTGATATCCGGCTAGGAATCCCTGCAGCGCAACGGCGTACTACAGGTGTGCCTTGGTTGCACAACCCAAACTTGGGCCATGGTCACAAGGGCTAGAGAGAGAGGGAAGGAGGAAGTCAACCAAAGGACTTCTCCAAATATTGGTGTGTTTCATCCCACCCAAGGGCACGCCTTTATATAAGCTAAGGGGGCGTGCCTTTATCAAAGGCTAAGCCATATGGGACTAAACAAGGGGAAGAGAGGAGGGAGGCGCATGGGCCCTTAGGACTTCATGGGCCAGCTAGCCAGGGGTGGGCCCCATGCCACGCACAGCCCTAGGCTGGTTGGGTGGGCCCCCTTGTGGCGGCTGGGCCTTGGCCCTCTTGGCCCTTGGCCCTTCCCTCTTTCGGTTTTCCCTCATGGGCCTTTATTCACTAGGAAGTTTGGCCCATTAGTAGAATAACCCTTCAAAGTAGATTTTAATATTATATTTAATATTAATTACACTAATTAATATGTAAAACATATTACAAAACCTGATTCAACCCGAAACACCTTTTGGTTCCCCTTTCTATATCCTCCGAACAACTTCGGAATTCCCAGAATGATTCTGGTCCTTTATTCTTTCTCCGAAAAACTTCAGAATTCTCCGCGGAATGATTCTAGCTTTCTCTTTATCTACTGTCATTCTGTGTTATGAATGATCGCTCTCGTTGTACCCTTAAGTCTATCCTCTCACGGCTCGGGAATGCTCTAGACATGATCTGTATCAATGATCAACAGAGGGACCAGGGTTATCCATGTGACCCCTATGCATTCCTGATGACAATGTCGTTTGAACCGCTTAATGTAGCATCCAATTCCTTTTGTTTCTTGATACGACTTGTCCGAGACCCGATCATTCGTATCACATACCTTGTTCAATCTCGTTCACAACAAGTTCTATTTTCTTGTTACCGTGATATTACATCCCCGTGATCGAGTCACATGTTGCAACATTTATGGATGTAATCTCACCAAGCCGGCCGTATGTATCTTTACCCATCATGTGGGTGAACAAATCCTGGTCTTGCAGTCACATGTCATCAACTGCTCCTTTGGAATACCCAACGTACACCTTTATGGCCACCGTATTACCAGATGACGGTTGATGCAGTCAAAGCAGCCTCGGGAAACAGTTAGTAATATGAGCTCACGGTCTAAGGAAAAGGAGTCTAGGTATAGATGTTGCAACAATGAACTATATGACTTGATCGTGTTGCAATCCTTCGAGGAATGTCCATCACATCATTCTCCAATGATATGACCCTGTTGTCAATTGGCATAAACGCCCATGATCTTGAAACTCAGATCATCCTGATGACCAACGAACTAGTATGAATAGAGGCTACTAGGGACTTGGTTGTTTCATACCACACCTATACCAATGTTTCTACTTGGCATAGTTATAGCACAATATTAAACTATTATAAACTAATTGAGATATGATAATAAAAACCTATTTATTATTTGCCTCTAGGGCATATCTCCTTTAGTCTCCCACTTGCACTAGAGTACAAATAATCCAGCTCGCATTTTACTCATATAAACCATATACCATATGCGTTGACAGATCATGCATGCTCATGGGAAACGTCATGTCCATGTTATGTTTTACCAGACTATTATGTCTTTTGCAAATCGTTAATGTCTTCCTAATTTTGACATTTACACCATTATCGTATAATGGGTCGAAGCATTTGTTTGGCAACAAAGTGAGACTTTGTTTCTAGTGTTTATAATGATGGTCATTTTCACTGTTGTCATCTAAACTTTGAAACACACTTTGCTATCCTTTGTGTATATACTCTAGTCATGGCAGCAGAACGAGGCCAGATTCCAGGAGCTTATAGTGACTTTAGATCAACCTCGAGGGATTTATCATGGGCACTAGGCCCTAGGACACATCATTCTACGTTAAAAGTGAACTAGCCCCGCTATAACATTATACATCACATCAGATGGAGCTTTTATACTTCTATATCTATGTAGATCCTAGTGCATGAAATGCAACTATGCCACTTACTTTGCCATTTAAATACAAACTTAATTCTGGTTCTGTAATCAACTCAGGAATTACTTAAAGACACGTTCTTACAGTTAAGACTTTGTCCTACCAACCATATCCTCAGGTCACATTACGTCGAGTATACAACATGGTTATATGGAACAACCTATGACTGAGGCATAGGAGACGCAACGCATCTCTTTCTTTGTTTTAACCATAGTTGCAATATTAACTCAATGCTTCATACAGCAAGAACTTCTTTGTTACCTTGTTCCATTCTGAGCTTCTTCAGAATCTTGCTTAGGACATTCTGAACATCTTTCAGAATCAAGTCCAGGAAGCATTCGAGATTCAGTGTTTATTAAACTCACCAATCTATCTCGATAGATCTTATTGTTTAATAACTTCAACTTCATTCTTATTTATCTAAAATATTATTAACACCAATCACATCATTCACATATGTCGTCCACATATTCCAGAATGATTTCATGCTCCCATTCAAATATGACATTCATGTTTGCGATCCAGGGATTGATGGGTTCGTAGCATGGAAAACAAAAAATTTCTACCGCAAGAACGAACAAAACCCAGATCTAATATAGATAAAAGCCAAGATCTAATCTATTAGACATATGCAACGAGATAGATCTGTACTAACCCTCGTAGATCCGAAAGCGTTACGAGATTAGATATCGGGGTTGATGTAGTCGATCACTTGCCGATCTCAAGATCGTGTAGACGATCCTTCTGGCGCCGCGTTCCGGCAGCGCTTCCGCAGTCGGTCACACGTGCGGAGTCGAAGTAGACCTTCCTCTCCCTGTTCCAGCGAGCAACGGAGGTAGTAGATCTTCTCCACGGAATCCAAGCAGCACGACGGTGTGGTGGTGGTGGTGGAGTAGAGAATTCTGTATGGCTTCGCCTAAGCCTGAGCAGAGGGAAGGAGGAGGAGAGAGGCGGCGACTAGGGCTTGAAGTGGAGGGGGCAAGGGGGTGGCGCCCCCACCCCTCTATTTAAAGGAGGGAGGCGCCATGGGAGGGGGAGTCCTAGTAGGACTCCCCTCCCTTCCTTGGCCGGCGGATTGGGAGGGGGGAGGAATCCTCCTCCCCCACGAATCCGTGTCTTGCCCCACAAAGACTCCTTGATCCTTTTTTGGTTTTCAAGCAAACTCCAAGAAATCTTCTAGAACCTTCCAGAACATTCCGAAACCTTCTAGAATCTCCATACAAACACTCGGGAACATTTCCTAACTTAGAAAATGATCCCCAATATATGAATTTTATTCTCCGGACAATTCCGGATCTCCTCGTGATGTCCCGGATCCAATCCGAGACTCCAAACAACATTCGGTCTCCAACACATATTCCATATCTACTTAAAACAACTTTGAACCTTAAGTGTGTCACCCTACGGTTCGTGAATATGCAGACATGATGAAGACACCTCTTTCATCAATAACCATCAGCGGGATCTGGAGATCCATAATGGCTCCCACATATTCAAAGATGACATCGTGATCGATAGAACCATTAACATACGAAACCAATTCCCTTTGCCACACGATATTCTACTTATCCGAGGTTTGATCGTCGGTATCTCCATACCTAGTTCTACCTCGTTACTGATAAGAACTCTTTACTCGTTCCATGTTATGTCATCCCTTGTGACCTAGTCACATGCTTGCAAGCTAACTAGATGACATTCCACCGAGAGGGCCCAGAGCATATCTATGTTGTCAACCATTCATCTCAGGTGCATTACCATAAAAGATATTACTCATATAAATCGAACAACCTTTATTCTCAGACTTAAAAGAGTAACCGTCTCGCAATAAACAAGATCCAGATATAATGTTCATGCTTAACGCAGGCACCAAATAACAATTATTTAAATTTAAAACTAATCCCGAAGGTAGATGTAGAGGGAGCGTGCCGACAGCGATCACATCAACCTTGGAGCCATTTCCAACGCCCATCGTCACCTCGTCTCTTGCCAGTCTTCGTTTATTCCGTAGCTCCTGTTTCGAGTTACAAATATGAGCAACCGAACCAGTATCAAATACCCAGGCACTACTACGATTACTAGTAAGATACACATCAATAACATGTATATCGAATATACCTTTCTTCTTGATGTTGCCGTTCTCCAGATCCGCCAGGTACTTGGGGCAGTTACGCTTCCAGTGACCAGCACCCTTGCAGTAGAAGCATTCAGTTTCAGGCTTAGGACCAGCCTTGGGCTTCTTAGTAGGTGCGGCAGCTTTCTTGCCGTCCTTCTTGAAGTTGCCCTTTTTCTTAGGCTTGCCCTGTTTCTTGAAATTGGTGGTCTTATTGACCATCAACACTTGGTGCTCCTTCTTGATCTCCACTTCAACAGTTTTCAGCATGGACGATAGTTCAGGCAACGTCTTGTTCATGCAGTGCATATTGTAGTTCATCACAAAGTTCTTATAACTCGGTGGTAGTGATTGGAGGACACGGTGAATCCCTAACTCATTAGGAATCGTTATCCCCAACTCTTGGAGCTTGTTTGCGTGCCCAGACATGGTGAGCATGTGCTCTCTAACGGAGCTTCCCTCTTCCATCTTGCAGGTAAAGAACTTTTCGGAGGCCTCATAGCTCTCCACTGCCGCGTGAGTCTTAAAAATGAGCTGGAGCTCCTTAATGATCTCGAACGGGTCGTGGTGCTCAAAACGCTTCTGGAGCTCCATTTCTAAAACGGACAAGATGGCACACTGAACTGTGGAGTAATGATTTTTCCGAGTGGCGTAAACATTCTTTACGTCATCGGTGGCATCATCTGCAGGTGGGTCACCTAGCGGTGCTTCGAGCACATAGGTCATCTGACCAGCCCTGAGGACAATCTTCAGACCACGGAGCCAGTCCGTGAAGTTGCTTCCATTGTTCTTAAGCTTTTCTTTCTCTAGGAACGCATTGAAATTGATGGAGAGGTTCGCCATAATCTACAACAAATTTGTAAGTAGTTTAGACTAAGTTTATGATAAATTGAGTTCAATTTTAATTCTTAAATTAACTAGGTGAACTCCCACTCAAAACAACATCCCTCACATTGTCTTAGTGATTACACGAACCAAGTCCACTACACCAAGTCCGATCTTCACGAGAGAAGATGTAGTTTCATCGGCGAACAATCTTCATGTTCATCATATCACTTATATGATTCATGCTCTACCTTTCGGTATTCCGTGTTCTGAGACCATGTATGTACATGCTAGGCTCGTCAAGATTAACCTTAGTTTCCGCATGTCCAAATCTGGCTTGCACCCGTTGTATGCACACATAGAATCTATCACATCCGATCATCACGAGATGCTTCGAGACGACGAGTCTTAGCAACGGTGCCAACTAAGGACAAACACTTTATTACTTGAAATTTAGTGAGAGGGATCATCTTATAATTCTACCGTCATGATCTAAGCAATACAAGATGCATAAAGGATTAACATCACAGGCAATTCATAATTAGTGTGATATGATATGGCCCTTTCTCTTATGCCTTTGATCTCCATCTCCAAAGAACGGACATGATCTCCATCATCACCGGCATTGCGTCAAGGTCAGTGGCGCCGCTTCATGGTTGTCCATCATCACCAGCAACTATTACAACTACTTGGAATAAAGCTATTACAAGATGAATAGACAAGCATGTCTTAACAAAATTAAAGACAACCATTAGGCTCCTGCCGGTTGCCATCTTACAACAAGGATCATTGCATACATCAAATATAATCACAATCACATGATGGCCATATCACATCACAAAACCCCTGCAAAAACAAGTTAGACGCCTCTAATTTTCTTTGCATGTTTTACGTGGTTTGGGGCTTTCGAATAAGAACGGATCTTACCTACGAAACTGAACCACAATGTTGATACAAGCGCTATCGAGTGCAAAGTGTAGATTGAATCTATACTATGATGGGAGAGACAGACACCCGCAAAGCCACTTGTGCAAAGCAAGTTACACGTCAAGCGTGGAGCAAGTCTCATGTGCGATGACATGTAAGGTTAGCCCGAGCCGCTTCATCCCACCATACCGCAAGATGCAAAGTACACAAAGCAAAAGACAGCACGAGCACCAACGCCCACAAAACCATTGTGTTCTACTCGTGCAACAGATCTACGCATAGACAAGGCTCTGATACCACTGATGGGTTCGTAGCATGGAAAACAAAAAAATTCTACCGCAAGAACGAACAAAACCCAAATCTAATCTAGATAAAAGACAAGATCTAATCTATTAGACATATGCAACGAGATAGATCTGTACTAACCCTCGTAGATCCGAAAGCGTTACGAGATTAGATCTCAGGGTTGATGTAGTCGATCACTTGCCGATCTCAAGATCGTGTGGACGATCCTTCCGGCGCCGTGTTCCGGCAGCGCTTCCGCAGTCGGTCACACGTGTGGAGTCGAAGCAGACCTTCCTCTCCCTGTTCCAGTGAGCAGCGGAGGTAGTAGATCTTCTCCATGGAATCCCAGCAACACGACGGTGTGGTGGTAGTGGTGGAGTAGAGAATTCTGCAGGGCTTTGCCTAAGCCTGAGCAGAGGGAAGGAGGAGGAGAGAGGCGGCGGCTAGGGCTTGAAGTGGAGGGGGCAAGGGGGTGGCGCCCCCACCCCTCTATTTAAAGGAGGGAGGCGCCATGGGAGGGGGAGTCCTAGTAGGACTCCCCCCCTTCCTTAGCCGGCGGATTGGGAGGGGGGAGGAATCCTCCTCCCCCACGAATCCGTGTCTTGCCCCACAAAGACTCCTGATCCTTTCTTGGTTTTCAAGCAAACTCCAAGAAATCTTCTAGAACCTTCCAGAACATTCCGAAACCTTCTAGAATCTCCATACAAACACTCGGGAACATTTCCTAACTTAGAAAATGATCCCCAATATATGAATTTTATTCTCCGGACAATTCCGGATCTCCTCGTGATGTCCCGGATCCAATCCGAGACTCCGAACAACATTTGGTCTCCAACGCATATTCCATATCTACTTAAAACAACTTCAAACCTTAAGTGTGTCACCCTACGGTTCGTGAATATGCAGACATGATGAAGACACCTCTCCTATCAATAACCATCAGCGGGATCTGGAGATCCATAATGGCTCCCACATATTCAATGATGACTTCGTGATTGATAGAACCATTAACATACGAAACAAATTCCCTTTGTCACGCGATATTCTACTTATCCGAGGTTTGAGCGTCGGTATCTCCATACCTAGTTCTACCTCGTTACTGATAAGAACTCTTTACTCGTTCCATGTTATGTCATCCCTTGTGACCTAGTCACATGCTTGCAAGCTAACTAGATGACATTCCACCGAGAGGGCCCAGAGCATATCTATCCGTCATATGGATGGACAAATCCCAATCTTGGTCCATGCGCTTCAACACATACTTTCAGAATACCCAATGACACCTTTATAACCACCCAGTTACGAAGCGGTGTTTGATGTCATCAACGTACCCATCCGGTGATGGTGATTAACATAACCTCATGGTCGAAGGATTCGGTTACTATGCATTTGAAAGCTTACAACAATATGAACTTAATGACTTGATCTTATGCTACGCTTACTATGGGTGTGTTTCCATCACAACATTCTCCTAATGATATAACCTTGTTATTAATAACATCCAATGTCCATGATCAGGAAACCATGATCATCATTTAATCAACAAGCTAGTTCCACAAGAGGCTTACTAGGAACTCTTTTATGTTTACAAAACACACATGTATCAGTGTTTCCTTATAATACAATTATAGCATGGGATGTAAACATTCATCATAAACACAAAGATATAATAATAACCACTTTTATTATTGCCTCTTAGGCATATCTCCAACAGGGATTTCACTTAGCTCCCACTCAAAATATGTCAGATACATATTATAAATTAGCCAATCTAATCTTCTCCCACTCAAATATAGGTTCTCTCGATAATCTTGGACATCCCAAAATTCTTTGATCATCATCAATTTGAGAATTCCAATTACGAGACTTCAATATCCATATATATTTCTAGTGTAAATCCAAAAGACTTAAGAATCACTATTGTTGTAGTCAACTCCTTGAATTTGTCCAAACTTGTGACAAATCGAGCTTTTTGTCATTCATTAAGTTTCATTTCCTTCTTATGACTTTCCAGTCATTTAGAAATATCAAGTAAACTTCTTTACTTTAATAAGATCAAGTAACATGTTACTTTGCAATCTTAAATGTAACTTAATATAGGATTTTATGACTCCTAGTCATTTATGGCACTCAGGTCCATCACGCTTCTTTGTAATTTGTAGGTATGTCTTGTTCAAAACATGACAAGTGAATCAACAATATAATTCCACAAACTTGTAGAATATATAGTTGAATCCTACTTTCTTTTAGTAAAAGTATTTACTTCAAACTTTATGATCATTATCAACAGTTTCTCCTCTATTTGTAGAGTTTGGATTCCCGAAATAAATTCCACTGCGCCACTCAACAATCCGGAGGTAAGGTCTAATACCTTGTTTTGATCTTTTATTTTCTTCCACGTGTATCTTCATCAAGACACGTCAACTTTGGACAATAACAGATTTTCCCCTTTGGTGGAAGATGCATTCATAGATTCCTAAGAATGCTCTACAAAGACTTGTTTATTTGCCACGATTTCGACTTGTCGAAATCTCCAAAAACTCGAACTTGCCATAACACTTATGGTGTTGTTTCCACGAATCTTTTAGATGTTCCTTTGCATTTCAAATGAGTGTTTGCTTATTTCGATCTCCAAATCTAAATGACAACTATAACCCCGATAAGAGTTAATATTATACCATATGAATCTAATACGTAATGATTATGATGTTTAGACATTTCAACACAGTTTGAATTCGTCCAATTATCATAATTTGTGAAACATCTTTCACAAGTTCCTTTTATGCTAAACTTAACTTGAATACTTTAGTCATGTCGATCAAATCGGAGAGACTTCATATTCTTATTAATTTCAATCTCCTCCTTTTGTTGTGAACTCATTTGAACAATTCAAATCATTTCAAACTTCATGTTTCATTAAGTAAATATGGTTATTCACTTAAGTCCACATTTAACAAATGATTTCCACTACTTGTTGAAAATATGATACATCACTATGTATAAGTTTCAACATTTCTTTGCATATCACTGTTTTACCAAAATGGGAGTTTTAGTCATTCTGCCCAACGAGGCATGGTTTTGCAAAGTCTCTAGATTAAGCATCTAGGACTCCGATCTTTATTAAGAACATGCAATAACCAAAATGACTTAAACTATAGTGTCATTTCATTATTAAACTTTGGATATCTTTTAGCATTCTAATCCTTTATAAATGTTTAAACTATTATCATTAACATAGTGATGAGAATAACTTGTTTGTAACATTATGTGACCATAATGGTATTGTTCATAAGAATAGTACAAACTGGCTTGAAACTTGTTCATATGAATAATCGTCTCGCCAAAAGCATGACACACAAACAAGGATTACAAATTATATTCAAGTCCACTAATCCAAATGACAAACTTTGAGGAAAGATGTGGTGTCGGCCATCAACTATTTTTCTTGTCGTCATCAAGTCACGTTGCCTCAAAAAAAGCAATTCTCAAGCAGATCCTCCTGTTTTCACAAAACGGGACAAGTATCAAATACTTTGCAAACTGCAACGAGTTTTTGCAAGAACCACATTTATAATTTTGTATATCTAACATATACCTTTTTCATCCATGACCTCCATTGCAATTAAGCCCTTCCAAGAGTTCTCAACTCTAATGCAAGATCGCTAAGTGTATTTCCAAACGATCTCTTTTCATCCATGATGGAGGAAAAACCCATCCAACGGCTCATACTCTATGTGCCTGATTCTGTAGAATACAAAATGTAGCCCAACTCTCCATCGAATGGAGAATGGCTTATTGGATGATTATGGAGAAAACACAAACATTATGGAGTCATCAAATTATCTCCTAATGGTTATTGTATCAAGAAGAGAAGATCACCTTTTACGAGGATATCCCTCAGGCGTGGATATTAATCTATGAAGTTGGACCCTTCTGCTAAGTTCCATATTAAGAAATATATTCCCATGGTCGCAAAGGACCTCAATGGGATAGGCCAAGATCTACTAAGATATTTGAAAACAGATATCTAGACTAAGTTTATAATAAGAGATCAATTTATAATTGGTCCCCACTAAAATTGTCATCCCCTGGACGATTTTAGTGATCACATGATCCCTATCCTTTGCACCTCCCTCGATCGTCACGGCCATCAGTGCATTATCAAAGGTAGACATTCAATAATGCCAATCACATCATCCATGTGACTCATGCTCGATCTTTCGATCGCTTGTGTTCTGAGGCCATGTCTGCACATTCTAGGCTCGCCAAATCTAACTTGTGTGTATTCGTTGTGCAACATGGCTTACACCCATTGTATGCGAACATAGATATGTCTGACACCTACTCATCGCAGGGCGCCTCGTAACGAAGAACTTTCTTGGTGGTGCGCACACAAGGGGAACACGGAACATTGGACTTAAATAGGGATTATCTTATTTGCTACCGTTGAGTATCTTAATACTAGCACATAATAAGATGTAAAACAGATATCAACATCATATGTATAATGTGATATGATATGGTGCTTCTTCTTGCGCCTTGATCTCCATCGAGCGCTCCGGCATGATCTCCATCTTGCCCTTGGTTTGACGCCAAGTCCACGACGCCTCCACCAGGTCGTCCATCGGAACGATGACTATTACTATACTACTTAGTAACAGAAAAGTAAACTACTTTACCTTCACAACGACCAATGCCATATCATTATCACATGCCCTCCTGCAAAATAAAGTTAGACGCCTCTACTTTATCTATTGCAAGTTTTACGTGGTTACTAGGGCTTTCGCAATAGAACCGTTTCTAATCTACGAACTTTCTAACCACAATATGGATCTAACAGTTATCTATACTACACCCCTTTTGGGGCCCTCCGTTGTAAATGCTATATCAACTATTGAATGAGAGACAGACACCCGCTAGCCACTTATACGGTACAAGCCGTATGTTGAGCGTGGAACTAGTCTCGCGTATGAATACGCATAAGGTCGGTCTGGGCCGCTTCATCAAACAATATCGCGATATATACAAGTACACGTTAGAGGGTAACAACTAAGGGATCAATGCCCGCACAATACTTGTGCGTACTGGACGTACAACACTCATATGCATAGATGAGCTCTGATATCACTGAAGGGGATCCGCAGCAGAAAACAAAAAAATTCCTACGTTGGAACCCCAAAACTGCCTAGGATCTATCTATGTAGTAATGCAGTAACGGCCAATGCATAGAGAATACACACCCTTGTAGACCGTACGCGGTTAACGTTCTGAGGGGAACATGGTTGATGTAGTCGTACTCGTAGCTGACCTCAAGGTCACGAAGCTCCTTGCATGTCACCCCTTGCTCCTTCATCATCGTGCAGCAGCTCCGGCTCACGACATTCAAGCGCCCCAAGTGTTGCGCCTCGTGTCTTCGTACACATCCGGTGCACGATGAGACCTCCGGCTCCCTGATCCCACCGGGAGTGCAGAAGTTGATATCCGGCTAGGAATCCCTGCAGCGCAACGGCGTACTACAGGTGTGCCTTGGTTGCATAGCCCAAACTTGGGTCCATGGTCACAAGGGCTAGAGAGAGAGAGGGAAGGAGGAAGTCAACCAAAGGACTTCTCCAAATATTGGTGTGTTTCATCCCACCCATGGGCACCCCTTTATATAGGCTAAGTGGGTGTGCCTTTCTCAAAGGCTAAGCCATGTGGGACTAAACAAGGGGAAGAGAGGGGGAGGCGCATGGGCCCTTAGGGCTTCATGGGCCAGCCGGCTAGGGGTGGGCCCCACTGCGTGCACCGCCCTAGTCTGGCCGGGTGGGCCCCCTTGTGGCGACTGGGCCTTGGCCCTCTTGGCCCTTGGCCCTTCCTTCTTTCGGTTTTCCCGCATGGGCCTTTATTCACTAGGAAGTTTGGCCCATTAGTAGAATAACCCTTCAAATTAGATTTTAATATTATATTTAATATTAATTACACTAATTATTATGTAAATACATATTACAAAACCTGATTCAACCCGAAACACCTTTCGGTTCCCCTTTCTATATCCTCCGAACAACTTCGAAATTCCCGGAATGATTCCGGTCCTTTATTCTTTCTCCGAACAGCTTCGGATTTCTCCGCGGAACGATTCTGGATTTCTCTTTCTCTACTGTGATCCTGTCTTATGAATGATCGCTCTCATGTACCCTTAAGTGTATCCTCTCATGGCTCGAGAATGCTCTAGACATGATCTGTATCAATGATCAACAGAGGGACCAAGGATATCCATGTGACCCCTATGCATTCCTGATGACAATGTCGCTTGAACCGCTAAATGTAGCATCCAATTCCTTTTGTTTCTTGATACAACTTGTCCGAGACCCGATCATTGGAATCACATACCTTGTTCAATCTCGTTCACAACAAGTTCTGTTTTCTTGTTACTGTGATATTACATCCCCGTGACCGAGTCACCTGTTGCAATATTTATGGATGTAATCTCACCAAGCCGGCCGTATGTATCTTTACCCGTCATGTGGGTGAACAAATCCCGGTCTTGTAGTCACATGTCATCAACTATTCCTTTGGAATACCCAACGTACACCTTTATGGCCACCGTAATGACGGTTGATGTAGTCAAAGCAACCTCGGGAAACAGTTAGTAATATGAGCTCACGGTCTAAGGAAAAGGAGTCTAGGTATAGTTGTTGCAACAATGAACTATATGACTTGATCGGGTTGCAATCCTTCGAGGAATGTCCATCACATCATTCTCCAATGATATGACCCCGTTGCCAATTGGCATAAATGCCCATGATCTTGAAATCCAGATCATCCTCATGACCAACGAACTAGTATGAATAGAGGCTACTAGGGACTTGGTTGTTTCATACCACACCTGTACCAATGTTTCTACTTGGCACAGTTATAGCACAATATGAAACTATTATAAACTAATTAAGATATGATAATAAAAACCTATTTATTATTTGCCTCTAGGGCATATCTCCTTCAAGCCAAGCTTGGGATGAACCACAGCGGAGTCTACCGCCAATTCCAGCCAATGTGTTTTTTAGGGAAATTCCAGCCAATGTTGGTTGAGAAACCAACAGCAGCATCTTGAGTATTCATACTGATGCGGCATATTTCAGGAAAAATATTAAATCCACCGAGACTAACTGCATGAGGCGAGGTGTATACATAGTTGCTCCTCGTTAGATCTCCAGGGCCAAGTCCTGCCGCGCCAACTGGAATGGTAATTGGATAGTTCAATCCAAGGAAGATAGAAAATGCTCCAAGGTCTAAAACCCTCTGCCATTACCTAAGTGGAAGTAACCTACTAGTGTCAATCGAGAACACATGGCAGCAAAACCCAGTAAAATAGGTGTGAATATTGCGGCCGTGATGATAACCAACATTTTCAGCCACAGCATAAGTAGTGTCATACCGCCTAGCACTAATTCCCACATTATTGATCAGAATAAGGCTACCACCATCAGGAGATCTTGCTAACCACCATAGATCAGGACTGTACTCACGATTACCATCTAATTCGGGTGGCCCCGGAAGACGCACAGGACCTTGCAAGGAAAGCACATTCAGAGGTTAGCTGAGCAAAATTTGAATGATGAAGCTTGAAATTTTAAGGATGGAAATTTTACCCCATGCCCGAGGATCCCATGCATAAACATTTCCAATCTGAGTTATAGCATAGACAACTCCAGTATGGATAATTGCATCGTGGTAGCTGAACATGCTGAACTGTTTCTCAAGAACCATCCACATACCATGAGAACCATCAAGGAAGGAAATTACCATGTCGAAGATGTCCAGGACAGAGAAATCCTTATAGTTCCTAGCAATTGTGGGAACTCGGCAAATAACTATCTTTAGTAGATTAGTAGGCTGACCAGCCACGATAAACTTAAGTACCTCGGGTGTGGCATCAAAATCGAAGATCACTGGTAGAGGAATCCGGCGATGAATGAACACATTCACAAGCTCCCAGTTCCAAGCGAGGCCAAAAGTGGTGACCCAATCTCCATGGGCACCTGCCCAATTCTTACCCTCACAATCTGGCATCACAGCATCGGAGGAGGACCTGTCTAGCGGCGTCATCTTGCACAAGGTCCACCCGAACTTCTTCTGTGGCTTGTGCTTGTCCCTGCTGCAATAGTAGCTGCCCCTGTAGAACTACTTCATGCAATTGTCGTGGTAGAAGACATTGTACTCACGCGGTACCTCAGTTGAGTGAGAGTGAAGAACATAGGGGATACCAAATGGATGAGATTTCGATAGGGATGCACTATGCGTTGCTGAGTAAAGATAATGTTTGCAGCAGCCGGGGAGGCTCACGGCGGTGATGACATCGTATCTAGCGGAGATTTCTTCAAGGGGGCCATCGGAAAACACCCTAGAAGTGTCACTGTCATCGATCAGTTGGTCCATCCCAAGGAAGAGCTCGAGCAGGTGGGGGCGATGGCGTTTGGTTTTGATTGGGGGTTTTGGAGGAGAGAGCGAGTGGCAGCTGGCAGGGTGAGACGGAAAACAGTCTATCAAACTGGGCGCCGGAGCTGATCCTAAAGCGGCATGGTAGCGTTGGCGCGTGCCTGTATTGGTGTGCGAGTGGTAATGGGCTGGGACACTGGAGGTGAAGTGAGGATGGAGATCGAGGCAAAGAGAAATACGGAATGAAATAAAACCAAGCGTGCCTTCTTTCTCTCTGCTAAATCTATAGTGCCTATCGAACTGGGCTACGGAGATGCTCTGAAAGCGGCAAGGCGGCATTGGCGTGTGCTAAAGGTGGGCGAGTGGGGATCAACGAGAAGATGGAGAGGAAGAGGACGGAGACAAAGGAAATAGAATAAATCAATTGAATTTGTACCACCTACCGAGCGTGGTTTTTCTCTCTTCTCTGCGTTTCCTGGTGCCTCTCGAGACAATTAAGGTCAGGCCTTTCTAGGAGTACTACTTCATAAACTAGCCTAGCACGGGATGGAGCTGTACTGTCCTCTCAAATAAATGGTCATGGCAGAGAGACAGTTTGGAATATACTCGGAACTCCTCTTGCCGAATGTAATAATCCTTGGATCTTCTACATTCATCATCTTGTGTAGTCACATTTGTAACAAGTACTACTGTACTACTCCTACTACTACTACTGTAACTAATAAACACATAAAGGTTCCACCAGTAATTAAGGAACCAAAACTGGAATACTACTACTCTCGAACTATTGTGTAGTACAACAACAAAATGCTCACAAAATAGGCTACCAGTACGGCAGTACCATCTGTACACCCACACGCTGCCACCTCAAATAATCTTGCCTGCCACACCGCCATTTCCTCTCCCCTGTCGGCGTCTACGCCCCTGTTACCGGACCCAAAATGGAACATCTCTCAGTTCAATAAAGAAAAAAGTCGACAATCTCTCAAAAAAATCAACCATCCACCAAAAGAAAATCCATTGTCTAATGCTTCCCGTTCATTATGAATGGACGGTCGCAATTGCCCGAGCGCCGCGTGGGAGTAGTAGTCGTCTGAGCTACTAGTTGTAGCTCCACGAAAGCACACGCCTGGAAGCGGTAGAAGAATTTATTCTCTATTAGTGACGGAAGAAGATCGATGATATACAGTACCAAATCAACAAGTCAGTGGCTTAATCCGTCTGACCAGTGAGAGCCGACAAAAGTGGTGAACAGCTTGAAGCGCAGCGGATTAGGTGCCTTTAAGGCATATAGTATGTACACCTCCGTTCTGATTTAGGATGGTCACATAGTGCTAAATAACTTAGACTACTCCAGTAACTTGCACATGTACCTTCATCATAGTGGGTAACAACATGTGTGTAGTGTCACGCAAAGGCCTAATTAATTAGGTTGTACTCCCTCTGTTTAGAAATATAAGACGTTTTAGCTTCGTGAATCAAATGTATCTAGATGTCTTTTAGTGTATGGGTTCGTAGAGGTTAAGAGTGAACCTATACACTAAAAGGCATCTAGATACATTCATCTCACAAAGCTAAAGCGCCTTATATTTCTGAACGGAGGGAGTAGAATTATATACTACCAGTCTTGGTATGTGTGATGTTATGGTAACTAGCTAAGTTATTATGCCACTTTCTTTTTTCATTAATTAACTATGAAAAGATATTTAATTCGAGACAAGTATCTACGCATACGTGTAGTTCAATTTTGTCAAGGTGCAAAATCTTAGGAAGAAGTTGAACCTCTTGTGAAAACTCTCTATGGTTTCTGATATGGAGTATATTAATTGACTGTCCGATGGATGCCTCCAAAAGCTTTTTCTTAAAACTTTCAAAGCAACCTACAATTTACTTGTAGTTCAAATTTGACCTAATTTTGATGAATCTACATAGAGTCATTCAAGTGGCGGAGTTGGCCATTTTTTTATCAAGAGATGAGATGGGTACAATTCAGAATCAAAGGAAAATACCAGGAGAAATTCAAAACCTAGTTGAGCCAACACCTCGATTAGAGATAGAGTAGACCAATGCCCTCTCTGAGATGGCCTTTTTACTTTTTATGATCTTTCTTAGATCAGTAGACTCATTTGTAATTTCACATTGTAACATACCCATACCTCTATAATAAAAATTGCAGTTGGGACTTTCCCTACTATTTCACCTCAAAAAAAAAGTGGCGGAGTTAGCTAGGAAGTTTGAAAACTCATAAAACATAGGAATCGTTAGTACAACATGTTGGTCCACTATATATACTAGTATCTTGCACGTGCCTTGCACGTGAGACTCAGATAGTAGATGTATGACATATCAACAATATATAGAATTATAATTGGTAAAGCACAAAAAAAATATTCGATCAACATCTATAAAGTATGGGTGTATATTTGGTCCTTGTACTTTGTATCATCATGTAGAAGTTAAAGATTATTAGCTACCTAACACATGAAATTTTTGATAACATCGTCTAGAGAAACAAGGGAGAAGATTCTAGTATGATGGAGAAGTGTGTTTTGAGGTTTCTGCATAGCATTCATTATGTCGAAGAATATCAATAGAATCTTCCAGATGCTAGAATGGAAAAGAAGATCTAGCGGCTAGAAAAGCTGGGATTCGCGAGTCTTGATCCAACGGTCAACATTCAAAGTTATTCATACACTATATAGTGGTTTATAATGAAGACTATCAATAGAATCTTCAAGATGCTAGAATGGAAAAGAAGATCCAACGACTAGAAATGTTTGCATTCGTGAGTCTTGATCCAACGGTCAATATTCAAAATTCTTTGTACACTATATAGTGGTAAGATCATGTAGAAGTCAACTATTATTAGCTACTAGTAAGTTGCACATGAGACTCACATAGTAGATGTATGACATATCATCACTATATAAAATTATAATTTGTAAAGCACAAAAAATTATAAATTTGATCAACATCTATAAAGTATGGGTGTATATTTGGTCCTTGTACTTTGTATCATCATGTGTAGAAGTCAAAGATTATTAGCTACCTAACACATGAAATTTTTGATAACATGGTGTAGAGAAACAAGGGAGAAGATTCTAGTATGATGGAGAAGTGTGTTTTGAGGTTTGTGCATAAAATTCATTATGCCGAAGACTATCAATAGAATATTCTAGATGCTAGAATGATAAAGAAGATCCAACAGCTAGAAATGCTGGGATTCACGAGTCTTGATCCAACGTTCTACATTCGAAGTTATTCATACACTATATAGTGGTTTGTAATGAATATTATCAATTGAATCTTTGATGGGGATATGCCAAAGGGGGTATGCCGAGCATGATGTTCCGATTGGCGACTGGAGGCCCAGGAGCGTAACAGAAGCCCAGTCGGATTAGGTCAAAACCTCTGAATCCTTATCTTGTTCGGTTGTAACTTGTAAACCCTAGCGAGGTGCCTCATATATAAACCTCCCTAGGGTATCCTAGAGACTCACGTTCCATCATACACCCCCTCAAGCGACTCGCTGCATAGCCGCCGAGCTCGCCACCCCTGTAACTCGCTCTCCAATAATCTAATCTAGCAGGAGTAGGTCTTTACCCTCCGGGGGGCAAACCCGGGTAAACCCATGTGATCGCACCGCAGATGGCCGCCAACTCTTCCTCACGAAACACTCAATCGCTGCCAAAAGCAGCGACTGCCGTGGCCATTTCCACGAAAGTAGCGCCCACCGCGGGGCATAGCGGTACTGGCCTGAGTTCTGCGGCGAGACCCTACTCGCCGATCGATCGGCCGCTCGCCACCGGCCGCATGATTGCCATCGGCGGGATCTTACAGATCCTGCCCAGCAGCTACATCCCGGCGTCACGCCCGGTCACTCACGGTGCGGTGATGCCAGTCGGCTCCATCAACCACTTCGTCGGCTTCACCGACATGGTCGACCCAGCTGCAATGGTGATCGTCGGTGGATCACCGCCGCACCGCGATCTGCTTTCGGAGGAGCAGGTCCGCTCCATCAGGAGCCTCATCACCGAGTACGACTTGGCCGCCAGCGACACGGTCGAGACTAACACCGCCACCAATGACGACACCCTAAACGACGACGCCGACTCCGTGACCCCTGCCTCGGTCGACGGATCCATCACCACCGCATCACAGGAGGACTCCATCACGCGAGTCTCCAACCCCGAGGACTTCAAGGACTCCTCCATCCTGGGGATCTTCGACTCCGATTCGGGCTCGGAGTCCGCCGAGGATTTTCGCGCTAGATCCAATCGCTTCAACGCGATCTACATGGCGGGCAGCACGGCCGCCCCGCCAGATCCGTTCACCACGCCGATCCCGCCGACTGTGACGGCCACGGAGGTGGAGCAAGCCCGCCTACGGCTCGCGGAGGTGCAATGCAACGAACTCGCCGAGTGCGAGAAGTACCGCCTCGAACAAGAGACGGCACGGGAGCTGTCGCTCTACCACCAGCGCCGCATCAGGACCCTCCTGAACTCCAGCATCCAGGGCCGCGTCCTGAACTTCAACGACGAGAGCGACCCCGCAGACACTGCCGAGTGCGAATACTGCGAGAACGCGCCGCCAGGCGGAAGCAACCCCGTGAGACCACCACCTGGTGCACCGGCAACCGGAGCCCCTCCACCACCCATGGGTTACGCACCCCCGCTGGACCAACCGTGGATCATCATCTCGCCTCAAGCCCGCGACGCCAACGAGCTACCATTATACTCCACCCCAATGGACAGCGTCGTCACGGCCGACGCCGCAATCGCCAACCTCGACGTCCAAGGCGACGGCGCGCTACAAATCCAGTACGTCAAGGCCCTACTCATCAGGGCCATCAAGCAACAAGTTGCGGGAGTCGACCCGCGGGGACGGATGTACTCCCGCTCATCAGCAAGCAGGGCGGCATCAAGCGGCCACCCTACCATGGCCAATGCATTAACTTGCCCACCACCGCAGCCCCTGGCGAACCAACCACGGGCTGCCAATCCTGCGCTGTCCACCAACGAGCCGCGACCGGCGAATAACATGGTGGCCGCCAACAGGCAGCCCATCGATGCCCGTACGAACATCATCAACAACCAGGCGTGGCGGTCGCACCAGCCCAACGACCTGAGGCACACCCTCACCAACCGCGGCGACCCGTAACCAAGAGGATCACTCAATCAAGTCGGGCTGCAATGCTTCGGGCCCATGATTCGCGGGGAAAAATACCCCGCCAACTTCAAGGCCCCCAAGGAGATCGAAAAGTACGACCCGACGTACGATCCCGCTGTCTGGCTGGACACATACCTCATGGCAATGGGAATCGCAGGCCACACCGACCTACTCGCCGCTCGATACCACCCCCTGATGATGGAGGGTGCGACCCGACAATGGATCAACACGCTCCCCGCTGACAGCATCGATTCCTCGGAAGAAATGCGGGACGCCTTCGTCAGGCACTTTGAGGTCTCCTACACCCGCGCCACCACCATAGAGGACCTGGAGAAATGCATCCAGGGACAACGCGAGTCGACTCGCCGCTGGATCCAAAGATGGCAAGAACTATGGATAAACGCCTCCGGCATCCACCCAGACACGGCGATACACTGTTTCAAGAACGCGTGTCGGTACGAACCCCTAGTCGCTAAGATCAAGAGGGTCTACCGGACGCTCGACAACATCCCTGACCTCCTCGAGATCGCCAAGCGCTATGCGGAGGAGGACCCCAACCAAGACTCTGACGACGAGTCGAGAGGAAGATGCCGCACCAGCATCCACGATAGCGGGCGCCTACGTGAAATGCGCTACAGCAACACCCGCATCACCAGCAAGCGCCGCACGGACGGGCGAGTCGACTTCGTCGCCAACGCCGGCTATGGCCAGCGCGACTCCAAGAACTACCGCCGAGACGGAGGAAACTACCGCGACAGCGGGAAGTACCGCGCCAACAACGCGATGAGGCCGAAATTCGACCCCGCCGCCCTACTCAATCAGCCCTGCATCTACCATAGCAGGGAGGGAAAACCCTCCACCCACACCACCGCTGATTGCCACTCTGTCAAAGAGATTGAGAAGGCGAGACAAGCAAGGGAGGACCCCAACAACAACCCACCTCGGGACAACAGGAACGGTGGCGACTTTGTCACCGCCGTCGGCTTGCTCCACACCTTCACCGGACTCGGCACCAAGCGCGAGAGAAAGGTGCTTGCCCACGCGGTCACCGTCAATGTGGTGACTCAGGTCGACATCCCACGCTTCCTCAACTGGTCTGAGCAGAGTATCACTTGGAGTCGCCAGGACCACGCCCCCAGAATCGAGTACCCAGGGTGACTCGCCCTGGTAGTCAGGCCCAAAGTGGCCGACTACTGGCTACCCAAGACATTAATGGACGGCGGGAGCTCCATCAACATCATGTACTTGGACACGTTCAAGAAGCTACAGCTCCCAGAGTCGGCAATCCAGCCGACCCTGACAACCTTCCACGGTATCGTCCCCGGTCGGAAGGCATACCCGATCAGAAAAGTGACGCTGCCAATCACCCTCGCCACACCGGCAAACTACCGCACCGAGCGAATCGAATTCAAGCTGGTGAACTTCCGCAGCCCCTACCACTGCGTGCTGGGACGCCAGACGTTTGCCAAATTCACGGCGACCCCCCACTATGCGTACAACATGATGAAGCTCCCCGGGCCAAGCTGCATCATCACCGTCCACGACGACCCCGACATGGTCGTGGAATGCGAGGACAAAGGCGCCGAGCTCGCCGACGACTCATCGCCGTGGAGACCGACCATGCAGAGGAGCTCGCAAAGTACGCAGGCAACATCAACAAGGACGACCCCACCATCCTGAAGAAGCCAACCGCCGCGAACTCCACGTTCGAAGGGACCACGCACACCTGCACTGTCGAGCTCGTCTCGGGCGACTCTAGCCAGACGGTCACCATTGGGGCCCACATGAGCCCCGCATAGGAAAGCGCGCTCATCGAGTTCCTCCATGAGAACCGCGACATCTTCGCATGGAAGCCATCTGACATGCCAGGTGTCCCGAGGGAACTCGCTGAGCACAAACTAAATGCCGACCCCAAAGTGCGACCAGTAAAGCAGTCGCTACGGCGCTTCAATGAAGAGCGCTGTCGAGAAATCGCCGAAGGAGTTCAGGGCCTGCTAGCCGCAGGCTTCATCTGGCCAATCAAATAATCCAAGTGGCTGGCAAACCTAGTCCTGGTTCTAAAAAAGAACAACACATGGAGAATGTGCATCGACTACACCAACCTCAATAGCGTCTGCCCGAAGGAGGAGTTCGTCCTACCGCGCATCGATCAGATCATCGACTCGACCGCGGGATCGGAGTCGCTGTGCTTCCTTGACGCTTACTCTGGTTATAACCAGATCAAGATGGCGATCGAGGACGAGGAGAAGACGGCGTTCATTACGCCATTCGGCGCCTTCTACTACACGGCCATGACGTTCGGCCTCAGGAACGCAGGCACCACATACCAAAGGTGCATGCAGGAGTGCCTAGCGAGCCAAATTAGCCGCAACATTCATGTCTACATCGACGACATGGTGGTAAAATCCACCCGCCAGGACGACCTGCTCGCCGACCTAGCCAAAACCTTCGCAAACCTGCGGAGGTACAACATCAAGCTAAACCCCGGAAAATGCACCTTCGGCGTCCCCACCGGAAAACTCCTAGGATATGTAGTCTCCAAGCGAGGCATCGAAGCCAACCCCAACAAGATCGACACCATCGTGCGACTCGTGAAACCCGAGTGCCTGCGCGACGTCCAGAAGTTGGCAGGGTGAGTCGCGGCCCTCAGTCGCTTCATCCCTCGACTAGGCGAGAAGGCAATGCCCCTCTACCTCCTGATGCGCAAGAACCCCACATTCCAATGGGACGCAAAGGCAGACGATGCACTCAAAGCGCTCAAAGAAGTGCTACTCGCGGCCCCACTACTCGCTGCTCCACTTGACAAAGAGCCAATACTAGTTTACGTCGTGGCCTCTACTCGAGTCGTCAGCGCCGTGATGGTCGTCGAACGACCGGAAGAGGGCAAGGAGCGCCCCATACAACGCCCTGTCTACTACATCAGCGAAGTCCTAACGGACTCACGACAGCGCTACCCGTAATACCAAAAACTGTTGTACGTGGTATTCCGAGCACAGCGGTGACTCCCACACTACTTCCAGGAGCACCCAATCACGATGGTCTCCTTCGCGCCCCTGCAAGACATCATACGCAATCGCGAGGCGACCGGGCGAGTCGCCAAGTGGGCCATCGATATCGGCGCCCACAACATCAAATACGAGCCCCGCAAAGCAATCAAGTCACAAGCCCTGGCTGATTTCCTTGTAGACTGGGAAGAAGCACAACAGCCAGAGAAGCTCCCGTACCTCCACTACTGGTCGCTCCATTTTGATGGCTCCAAGAACGCCTACGGTGCAGGGGCTAGGGTCATACTAACCTCTCCAAAGGAGACAAGCTCCGCTACGTGCTCCACTTCAACTTCAAGCCCTGCACCAACAACATGGCAGAATATGAGGCCCTCCTTCACGGCATGAGAGCCGCCAAGGAGATGAATGTCAACCGCCTAAGATGCTATGGGGACTCCGACCTAGTCGCCGGCCAAGTCGCCGGGACGTGCGACGCCGTCTCCCCAACAATGATCGCGTACCGCCAAGCTGTCGACCAGTTGGGAGGACACTTTGACGGCTACTCCGTCGAGTGGATCGATAGGCGCAAAAACGAGGAGGCAGACGCCCTCTTCCGCATCGGATCGACCCGACAAGCGCCACCAGTAGGCGTATTCCTCGACATCATCCACAAACCGTCGGTTAGCCCACCAAAAGAGATCGATGTCGGGATCCCACTACAACCAGAACCAGCCTTAGTCGCCATGTTTGTGGAACCGAGCGACTGGACAGCACCATACGTCGCCTTCATGGAACACAAGCTCCTACCAAGCAATGAGACGGAGGCGCGAATGATCGTGCGTCGCTGCAAATCTTTCGTCATCATCAACGGCGAGCTCCACAGATGCAGCGTGACCGGCGTGTTCTAGCGCTGCGTACTGCCAGAAGAAGGCCACAAGATCCTCTAGGACATTCACGCCGGCGACTGCGGCCATCACGCCGGTGCCAAGTCGCTAGTCGCCAACGCCATGCGGCACGGTTTCTACTAGCTCACCGCACACGCCGACGCCACCAACATCGTCCAACAATGCGTCGGGTGCCAGAAGTACGCCCACCAGACGCACCTCCCTGGCTCGACACTCAAGACCATCCCCATCACGTGGCCATTCGTCGTATGTGGCATGGACATGGTAGGCCCGTTCAAGAAGGCCCTGTATGGCTTCACTCACCTCCTGGTCGCAGTCAACAAGTTCACCAAATGGGTCGAGGCCAAGCCAATAAAAAAGTGCGACGGCAATACAGCCACCAAGTTCCTACGCGAGCTCATCTACCGGTACGGCTACCCTCATAGCATCATAACAGACAATGGCACCAACTTCGCCAAGGGGGCCATGGCGGAATTCTGTGAAGAACATGGCATACGACTCGACCTCGCATCAGTCGCCCACCCGGAGTCAAATGGCCAAGCAGAATGCGCCAACCAGAGCGTCATCCATGGGCTCAAGCCGTGACTACAGGTGCCCCTCGAGCGCACCCCAGTATGCTGGGTCGGCGAGCTCCCCTCTGTGATATGGGGGATCCGCACCTCCGTCAATCGCTCCACCGGGTTCACGCCCTTCTTCATGGTGTATGGCGCCGAGGCCGTAATGCCAACAGACCTAGAGCACGACTCACCTCGAGTCGCCAACTACGTCGAGGCGGCCAATGAGGTTGCCCGCCAAGACAACATCGATCAACTCGACGAGGCATGCGACCTGGCTCGCTCCCGCACCACCATATACCAGCAAGGACTCCGCCGCTACCATAGCTGCCAAGTGCAAACTCGCACCTTCTAGGAAGGCGACCTGGTCCTGCGACTGGCCCAAGACAAAAAGGGCATGCACAAACTCTCCCCCCATGGGAGGGGCCGTTCGCCATAGGCCAAGTCCTTGGCGATGATGCCTACTACCTCATCGACATACGGGGTGACGGCCAGCTGGAGGTCGGGAGGCCATGGAATGTAAACCTCCTCAAAAAGTTCTATACTTAGAACCTCACATTGTACTCCACTGACATATATAATGAAATTCATCTGGATCACACAAATTGTGCCCACTCGCCATATCCTTGTGTTCGCACTCGTACATATTAGCAATACGCTACTTACAGAAGCCAACCTCTGGTCGAGCGACCGGCACGGCTAAGTACTGCGGCACAAGGGCACCAGAAATATTCGGGCCTTGGGTCGTCCACGAAAACGCCAACCTGGAGCCGCCATTGGAGTCGCCTAGCCCGACTGGCCCACCGGGCCAAGACAACTGGTACACGCTTCTCACAGCGACCTGTCCCTCCCATCCTCGTGCAAAGCGACTCAAACGGTTAAGTACCACGCACGGGGACTCCGCAAAACGGGAACCAACACGCGGCTCGGGAACACAGCAAGTAAGAGAGCTGCCTAGGACTCGCCAAGCGACTGGCTCTCCGGGCCAGGGGAGGAGACGCATTACAAACAACACATCCACAACCTGCAATAGGAACATGACCAACGTGGTCGGACACCATGCTCGGGGACTCGCTTACAAATCAGTCCTACTCGAGCTCGGGACTCGCTTACAAGTCAGTCCTACTCGCGCTCGAGGACTCGCCACGTGAGAGATAAAAAACAATGCCTAAACCAAAACAATACACAAAAGTATACAATCGAGTTATACCCCATTAAAGGGCGGACGCGCTCAGGGACTCGCTCAACCAAAAACAAACACACCACACAATCCTAGTCGCAATACGAGTCGATTGACTCCCCTTGGCATATATTACAAAATATTTTATAGCATTCGCCACTTGGCATACATCACAAATTGGACAACTACATTGTTTATTCCATAGGCCCTGATGAAGAAGCAGCACCACCCCCCTTTACATGAACAAAAGGCTGCCACGGGTTCGTCGGATATGTCGTCAGCGACTTCGACAATGACGACCGGAAGGGCTGCTCCGACTTCATGTCGCGATGCTCTGGCTCGGGGTCACCAGGCGCCAACACCGTCTCCTGGTAGGGAAGTAGATCCCCCATCGCCAAGACCCGATCGGCGTAAGGGGCGGCCTTCACGGTCAGCTTCAGCACCTCTGACATCTCCACCGTGTCGGTCGCCGTTGGGTAGCCACTCGTCATGTCGTCAAGGTCAAAGTCGTCGGGGAAGTGGGCGAGACCTAAGCTCAACGCTGTGGTGGCATCGCGCCTGAATGATGAGCGTGTTATCCACTTCACGATGGCAGGCACCTCCTCCAGATAGCGCCACACATCCGTAAGCCCCCCAGGAATAACTTCGGTGGGGGACATGTCCTGAAGAGCCGCTTGGATGCACAACGCTGAAGCCGTGGCTGCGTTCACCACGGTAGTCACGCACTGCGAAGCATTGTATGTCTGCACCACCGGATCGCTGTGGCCTATCACAGTTGCAAAATCAGGCGTCAGTGAAACTATGAAACCCCCCAATCAGGGACTCGAAAAACGAGTTAAGCAAAGACGGAGACTCACCAAGGAGTTTGCAGCAGTTATCCGTGACGTGCTTCTCCAAGGCAGTTTGCTCGTTGTGCATCCCCACGATGATGGAATCCGTGGCTTTACGTTCTTCCTCAGCCGCAGCAACGGCAGCCTTTGCTCGCTCCTCCGAAGAAACTGAGGCCGCTCTTGCCTCCTCCAAGTCTTGGACCAGGGAGGCTTTTCGTCCATTCGCCGCGTCCAGCTCGGCAACTGGGACATACCCCTCGCGGGCCTTGGAAAGCGCAGCCGGGAAACCATCTGCAAGAGAAACCATCAGCATGTTGTACACCACTAGTTCACACCTGACAGAAGAAAAGAAAAACAAACACATACTCACCAATAGTTTCCTGAAGCCGCTGGTTCGCCTCCTGAGCTTCGCGCAAGTCACGCTCCAAGCGCTCTCTCACGGCCTGCCAATCGGTCGTCTCCCTTTGCAATCCCTGCAAACAAACAACACACCTCAGCATTTGAAAAAACAAAACCCAGTTCCCAGCTGCTGAAATTCAACGACCAGGAACTCGGTGACTAGAGACGGAGAAAGAAACTGAATTCCTAGCCGGTGAAATTCAGCGACTAGGAATTCGGGGACTGGAGAGGAGCAAGAAGTTCAGTTCCCAGCCGCTGAAATTCAGCGACTAGGAACTCAAGGACTGGACATAGTTGAATAGCAGCGCCGAGCATCCTGTGAAGTTCTACGGTGTCAGTCGACGGGATCGTGAAGGAAGTGCGCCCGCGACGGGACCCAATGTCTGCATCCACGTTCTCTAGACTTTGTGGAGATTGGGTGTCCGCCACACCTAGAAACCTCCTCGCCATGAAGCGCGAGAACGTCAACGACGCTCTGGTGGGGGCACTGGTTGTGGGGGCCGGTGCTTCCGGAACGGACGCGGCCAGTACCGGTTCCGATTGCACCACCACCACCTCTTCAGCGACTGACGCAGCTTTGGGCTCCGCGGTGTTGTCCTTGACTATGGCGTCGTCGGCGCCCCCCTTCTGCTTCTTCGCGCCTTCCGTAGTCGCCACATCTCCGGCGGCCTTTCTCTTCTTGGGGAGGTCGCCCTCTCCCGCAGGGGCGGCCGGTGGAATCTTAGCCACAGAAGGATGGCCAATCTTCTTGGCCCTCGACCTGCACGAGTTCCCACAATCAACATAACGGCAATACAAAAAGAGCGAGGCGAATCGGGATGAAGGAGCAGTACTCACTTAGCGACCGGGATAACGCAAAGCCCGGTACTGATGTGGGCGGGCTTGTCCAACTCGGGACCCAACTTGCGGGTGAGCCCCCTCTCGAAGACGTCTGAAGCCCACGAAACGGCGGGCTTCCTCCACGATGAAGCCGCAGTCGCCGGGATCTCCGGCTCCGACGCGGCCGCCCTTGACTGTTGCGGCGACTTGGATGTCATCGCCTCAACCGCTTCTTGGCTTGGAACCCCCGAAACTGCTGGCGCAATCGCCGCCAGTGGACCCTCTACCACCACCTTAGTGTCCTTGCCCTTTAACCCCTTCGTCGGGATCGTGTCCTTTGGAGCCTTGCGCGAGACTTCGGGGGTATCTTCAGCATCAGAGTCGTCATCTGACTCGAACACCAACGCCGATTTGGATGGTGACGTTGGCCCCTTCGCTAGTGACTTGGGCTTGTGTGCGGGCTTTGACGGCGTAGCAGTACGCCGGAACGTGTGCTCCTATGCGACGTCGTCGCCGCCGTCGTGTTCGTCTAGGCTACGGCTCGCCTTGAACTCACGTTGCTTCTACATACGGGTCTAGCAAGCCACAGGCGCTGGAGGAGGAGGTTCCTCCTCCTCCCTGTCGCTGTCAGAAGAGTCTCCCTCGGAATCTTCCTCCAGTTCCTGGGGAACCTCTTCATCGAGCGGAGGGAGCCAGCCTTCCAACACCTGAAAAAGCTGAGAACCACCACGAGTAAAACGCCAAACGTGCCGACTGAGAACTGAGGTATGGACATAGCGACTGGGAAGAAAACTTACTGTGGGCGCTTCATTCTTCACAGGAGTATACGGGGTGAGCCTGATAGCCACGTCGGTGAACTCTACATTAGTGATCTTTTTCAGGGCGGCCTTGTAATCCTTGGCCTCCCATTATTCCTTGCTGGTTCGGGAGGGGTCATGCTTCCCGCTGTATTCATACATCCAGTGCGGCCGAGCCGCCAGCAGAACCAGACGCCGCCCGAGTAGTTGTAGAGGTTGATCAGAATCAACCCCTAGTCCTTCAGCTTCTGGATCTGGTCCATCATTTCCACGACGACCACCCGCTGGTCTTCGGGAAGCTTCTTCAGTGCCAACCGGCAGGGTTCTCTCCGCTCAGCGACGAACTCGAGGAGAGCCACCTCGCCGGAGGGAGTGGCTTCTTTGACGTAGAGCCAGCTTTTCTTACACTCGCTGGCAGCCTTCTTCGGCAGGAGGAGCTTGACGAAGTTGGCCTTCGGCTTCAGTTGGAATGTGACGCCACCTACGGCCAACATCAAGCCACTAGACGCCTCGCGCTCGATGCGGCCGTGGAAGAGCTCTAGCCACAGCGGGAAATACGGCCTGCAGCCGAGGTAACACTCGCAGAAGGCGACAAACATCGCCAGCTACTCGATGCTATGCGGGCCGAGATCCGAGGGCTTGATCGCGTAATACGCACAGAAGCGGCAGAAAAGAGTGAAGTGGGGAATCCTAGACCCCTCTCAAGATGGCTAGGAAAACAGATGAATTCCTCGGGTCGTGGCTTCGGCTCGGTCTCGGAGGAGGGGGGAACCCGCCAGTTCCCCTTGCGGAGTACTCCGGCATCCTCGAAGGATCTAAGCTAGGCTGTGGTACACTTGGATTTTCCCCATGAGCCTTTGGGGGGCCATCGAGTGGGATGTGGAGTTGCATGATGCGGAAAGGACAAGTCGGAAGGATGTAGGCAGGGAGATTGGAAACAGGAAGAACGAATGAGGAAGAATGAAGAATGCGGAGAAGGTCTGTAGAGCTGAACCATCACTCCCCTTATATGGGAACGCCACCCGCCAAAATCGGGATACCCGTTACTCACGGTAATTGCGCCGAAGTTACCATTGGAAATTCCAACGGATAGTTTGACCAGATTTGACGGTCCAACTCCTTTATTTTCACCCGCTACCCGCCAGTCTTACCCACTCGCCAAAACGACGATTTGCCAGCAGTAACATTCATTGGGACGGCGAATGGAAACATAGGGATATTCTCCTTGGTTCTGATAGAGTCCATCGCTGACTCGACCGGACGCCCAAATTGGGCTCGTCTACTCCGAATGCCAAAAGGACGCCCGCGCCTGCATCAACGATGGCCTCAGGGACTACTGATGGGGATATGCCAAAGGGGGTATGCCCAGCAGGACGTTCTGATTGGGCCGAAAGGCCTGTGAGTGCGCCTGGAGGATGGCGACTGGACTACAACGGAAGGAGAAGCCCGGCGACTAGCGACTGGAGGCCTAGGAGCGTAACAGAAGCCCAGTCAGATTAGGTCAAAACCTCTGAATCCTTATCTTGTTCGGTTGTAACTTGTAAACCCTAGCGAGGTGCCTCATATATAAATCTCCCTAGGGTATCTTAGAGACTCACGTTCCATCATACGCCCCCTCAAGCGACTCGCTGCATAGCCGCCGAGCTCGCCACTCCTGTAACTCGCTCTCCAATAATCTAATCTAGTAGGAGTAGGTCTTTACCCTCCAGGGGCCGAACCTGGGTAAGCCCATGTGCATCCGCCCCCATCTCGCACCGCAGATGGCCGCCAACTCTTCCTCATGAAACACTCAATCGGTTCCAGTAGCAGCGTCTGCCATGGCCATTTCCACGACAATCTTCAAGATGCTAGAATGGAAAAGAAGATCCAACGATTGGAAATGTTGGGATTCGCGACTCTTGATCCAACGGTCAATATTTAGTAAGTTGTTTGTACACCATATAGTGGTAAAGTTAACGATTATTAGCTACTAGTAAGTTGCATAGGAGACTCAGATAGTAGACGTATGACATATCATCACTAGATAAAATTATAATTGGTAAATCACAAAAAATTATAAATCTGATCAACATCTATAAAGTATGGGTGTATATTTGATCCTAGTACTTTGAATCATCATGTAGAAGTCAAAGATTATTAGCTACCTAACACATGAAATTTTTGATAACATGGTCTAGAGAAACAAGGGAGAAGATTCTAGTATGACGGAGAAGTGTGTTTTGAGGTTTGTGCATAATATTTATTATGCCGAAGACTATCAATAGAATCTCTAGATGCTAGAATGGAAAAGAAGATCCAACGGCTAGAAATGTAGGGATTCGTGAGTCTTGATCCAACGGTCAACATTCAAAGTTATTCGTACACTATATAATGTTAAGATGTAACACCCTCAAATCAGCCCTATGCAGATTTTAGCGCTTCCCACCAAACCCGCATAGAAACGATTCAAGGACGCCCACCAGGAACTTGCGTGCGGGTGGAAAACGAAGTAATACCATTACACATTAGTCCACGATGGAACCCACAGAACATTTATATACAACAACGACTCCATGAGTCAAGAATATAGATATATAGTACAAAGATCCAAATCACCTTGAAAACGATACAACATCCGAGTACGGATAAGAAGCAAATGGGGCTAAGAGCCCTGAAGAATAACCAATGGCGTCCATAACCCTGCCTAGGCCAAGCCGGAAGGGTAACACTGCTAACGACGTCGAACTTATACCTGCTAAAACAAAAGGGGTGCCGACAAAGGGCAAAGGAAAAAGAGGAGCGTCAGTACTGAGGCCCGTACACGGCAAGGCTAGAATTCGGCGGCTCTCGCCTACATAGGTATGGTGGACTGAAGCGGCAGCGCAGCATGCACTACACAATCTATAGAGACTATTAGAGAGGGATAAGAAAGACCTATTCGAAACCACCTAATACTAACAACAATCATACCCATCCTGGTATTCTCCCTCGAGACCAAACGAGGAAGTCAAACCGAGGAACTCACACAGTTGGCAGTTTTATTCATTCCATTATAGTTGAAGCACTTACTAGTTAGATATAGATAGCACGAGTCATCCTGATAGCATAAGTAGTGGGTAGTTTTAGTTAATCATTCAGTTGGGGTTGCAGTACTTACTAGCCAGATACAAATAGCACGTGATAGCCCAAACCTAGCAGTTGTTGGCACTTTTATTTCATTCTGGAGTTGCGATCCTTACTAGGCATGTATAACATGACACGATACACCCAAGTTCCACCAGTTGTTGGCACTTTTATTATCCATTCCATTATAGTGAAGCTGATTACTAGTCACATATTAAGTCAAATTTATAGCACTACTTTAGTTATGCTTGTCTATGATCGAGATACTGTGCTCCAAGTCATCCATAACCGCGGACACGGCTTTCAGAAAGATTTACCCTGCAGGGGTGCACAAATAGCAACACACACACACGATCAACCTCGGAAAAACCAAATGAAAACCCAACGAGGCTTTCACGATAAAGCAATCACAGGATTCATAAAAGATTTCAGGAGGCCACCCCACTAAGCTACCCGCAACAAAGTTGGCCGGCTCCGGAACGGACCCAGGGTTTGCGAGAACGGCTGTAAACGACTGGGAACCCGAAAGTGTGACTGGGCTTGTCGATACCGCGAAATCGTGTCGCGATCCAAAACAGTACAGGTGCTCCACGCACAATCGTAAATAAAGCAGTAAAGCATGGCATAAGTACAGGATAGTAATAAAACCCCAAACTAGTTTGTGGCCCTAAGAAATAAGAAATGAATCAAGCTCTGGCTAAGGGGGATCCATAGGGTCTCCCAGATGTGGATAGTGCGAATAATCAAGGAACAACTATCAAGTACTCGGGGCCTACGGGATATAAGTGGACATGAAAAACCAAATAGCATATATTCCCCACCGGTGCCTCTTTCATTAGTTATCCCAGCAATTTAATATCAAGTTGTAATTAAAGTCATGATCATCTCCACCATTAAGCATGTGACAACATTCCAACAACGGTGTGGTACTTCACGACACGGGATCGCACCTGAGCAAGCGACTACGACTCGCAAGACCATCTATCTATCAAACAACAGGCAATAGGATGTGTCCAAGGCAATATAGAGGCTGCAAGAAATATAGATGGTGCACGGAAACTAAAGCATCGCAATACGGGTAACAATAGATCAACAGGAGGAAATAAAGACTATAAATGCAAAATAGGTAGAAAGAGGGAGAATGCTCGCCTGGGAAACACTGTCGAAGATTCGTTATCCGAAGGACTTGTCGATACTCGCATCCACTCAACGGCCTAATCCGTGAAGAAGCAAAGCACTAAAAGAAACACCGGATACACTATTTAATACTACGGCAAAATATCCGGCATGTATGTATGATGCATGCCATGGCAAAGATGCAGTGCAATTGGGCAATATTAAGTGGAACCAAGGTCCCGACAATTAATTAGAAGGTTCAAGTTATTTAGCTACCCCGCAATTTAAATATTGTATTAACAAGGTAAAACATGGCATCGATTCGCTACACAAATTTAAATAAAGGCAATATAAGACTAGAATCGCCTACATATAGCCTCCATATTTAATTTAGGTGAATCGTCTAAATACCCCCCAACCAACCACAATATTTATGCGAATATGAATGATTTAATATGCAACAAGTGACAATGTCATGTTATAAAAAATAGGGGTCTCGGATAGGGGCTCACATTAGGGGCGAAGGTCTTGGTTCTAAGAGGTTCGGGTCTGGCTATATCGGTCTTCGGGGTTTGGCCTTCGGATCTAGGATCGGTCTTCAGGTCCGGTCATCGGATCCATGTCGGCGCACTCGGGGTCTCGGAATATTCAAATCCGCTAAGGAGATGTCTGAAGGTTCACATCCGTGTGTGGGCCTTCGGGAGATCTTGGCGATGTCACGATGATCTTGTCGAGGACATTGATGCCCTTGCACAACGTCTCGTTCTCGTCCGGCAGGAGGTTCGTAATCGAGGTCGATACTCCACAACAACAGCGGTTGCACCACGTCACAATGCATCCGGAGGCTTACCACACAGTACCATTCTCGCAACGCCGCATGAAGATCATCATTTGCAGCTCGTCACAGCGCTTCGATACCACACCATCTCGAACATAGCTAGCAGCATTCGTACCATAGCTAGTTAGAAAGGCCCTAGCATCTGATACATCGTAACAACACACAATAGTGCCATGAACTCACATAGCTAGGACCGGCTCCCGGTGGCAGAGGGGGCCCTGCGAGCGTACAGAGGCCACGGTCGTGGCTCGGGCAGAGGCGCGCGCAAGGGCTCGGGGTCGAGCAGGGCGAAGCACGCACGAGCGATGAGCTGGGTGCCAGGAACATGGTGGCGCTTGGCCAGGGACGAGAAGCGGCAGCGGAGCTGGCCCACTGCCAGAGCGGGGCGGCGTCCGGCAGAGGCAGGGCAGACCCAGGACTGCAGCGATGTCCGGCAGAGGCAGCGGCGGAACAACCTCGGGCCACGGAAGGAGAGCTCTTGGACGGCTCTGGGCAGCCGCAGGGGTTCGGAACGGTGGCGGCATGACACGGCCAGGCAGAGGTGACATCGGCCAGAGGACAGCGGTGCGGGGCTCGCGTACACACAGCGAGACGAGGGAGCGCTGGCGGTTTAGCGGGCATGGGCGGGCTGCTCGTGAAGGTGAGAGAGGGAGCAGGGAGAACAGCGGTGAGGGGCTCGATCGCGCCGGGGATAGGGTAGGTGGGAGAGAGGACCTCGTGCAGGGAGGGGTGGGCACGAGACGAGGAAACGGACAAAGGGGAGTGGGGACGGTTTGGTTCACGAGGAGCGGGGCGGGGTGGGTATCTCGCATGGGTCTACCGTGTACCGCGTGACAGGGGGAGCGGGTCTTGTCGAGGAGTTGCATGCGTGGGCGGCCTAGGGGAGTGGCGGCGGCAGGTGAGGAGAGAGGGGTTAGGGTTAGGTAGCTGGTTAGGGTTAGATCGATTTTGGGTTGGGCCGGGGTAGTAGCTGGCTAGCTAGGCCACTAGCCTGGCTGGCTGGCTCCTCCGGTAACAAAAAAATAGTTTTTATTTATTTTAATTTGAAAAGGCTTTCAGAAATAGTTTTTAGAAAAACAAAATATCCAGAAAGACCTGGTTTTATGATTTGAAATTAAATGAGGGCTAATTAGAAAACAAAATAGGGTTTTTGCAAAGTACTTTTATGAACAAACATGCATGATGATGTCATGAAGATGCACAAAGTAGAAACAAAAAGAGATTTTCTGGTAGTGGTTTTATCGGGGTGCTACATAAGATAAGATAAGATAAGATACTAGTAAGTTGCACATGTCCTGCACGTGAGGCTCAGATAATAGACGTCTGGCATATCATCACTATTTAAAATTATAATACATAAAGTGGAAAAAATATAAATTTGATCAACATCTATAAAGTATGGGTGTATATTTGGTTCTTCTACTTTGTATCATCATGTGTAGAAGTCAAAGATTATTAGCTACCTAACACTTGAATTTTTTGGTAACATGGTCTAGAGAAACGAGGGAGAAGATTCTAGTATGATGGAGACGTGTGTTTTAAAAGGTTTATGCATAGTGCATTCATTGTGTTCAAGACTATCAATAGAATCTTCTAGATGCTAGAATGGAAAAGAAGATCCAATGGTTGGAAATATTCGGATTCGCGAGTCTCGATCCAACACTCAATATTAAAAGTTATTCATACACTATATAGTGGTAAGATAAGATGTCTAAAAACATGGCTTGTGGCATTCAGATCCATACTCTTTAGACTGTCTTGTCGTCACTCGGAAAATTAAGAATGATATTTCCTGATATTTGGAAACTCACATCGACGACATTGTTTACTACAAGAAGATGCACCCATTTACCTCCGAAAAGACAATTAACTCAAGAGAAATCTATTGCATTTACTTGTAGCTCAAGTTTGATATAATTTCATTAAATTGTCAAGATGCAAAATCTTAGCAAGAAGTTGAACTTGTTGTAAAAACTATAGGTGGTGGTTTGTGATATATTAAATCATCCCCCAATGGTTACCTCCAAAAAACATAAAACTTTCAATGCAACATACAATTTACTTGTAGTTCAAAATTGAACTAATTTAAATAAATCGACATAAAATCAATTTCAAGTGGGCAAAGTTAGCTATAGGAATAAGTTTGAAAACTCATAAAACACGGGAATCATATGTACAACATGAGGGTCCACTATATAAGTCTGAAATCTTGGCTTGTGGCGTTCAGGTCCATATCCTTTGGACTTTGTTTACAAAAACGAACAATAATCTCATCATCACTCGAAAAATTGAGTTCCTGATAGTTGGAAACTCACACCAGCGGTACTGGTTACTACAAGAAGATGCATCCATCTACCTCCAAAGAGACATTTAATTAAAGAAAA
Source organism: Avena sativa (assembly GCA_916181665.1). Taxonomy (NCBI): domain Eukaryota; kingdom Viridiplantae; phylum Streptophyta; class Magnoliopsida; order Poales; family Poaceae; genus Avena; species Avena sativa. The sequence goes on from OV702289.1 coordinate 330,164,755, forward strand.
ATCTATCGCGCTTACTTGTAGCTCAAGTTTGAGCTAATTTTTCGTTAAATTATCAATATGCAAAATCTTAATTAGAAAGGAGTTAAAAACCTATTGTCAAAACTCTCGGTTGTTTCCTGATATATTAACTGAGCCCCCAATGGTACACCTCCAAAAGTTTTTTGTAATTCTTTAGAAGCAACCTACAATAATTTAGTTGTTGTAGTTCAAGTTTGACCAAATTTCATTAAATATAGGCATGAAGTCATTCAAGTAGGGCAAAGTTAATTAGCTACATAGGGAGTTTGAAAACTCATAAAACATGGGAATCGTAAGTAAAACACGTTGGTCCACTTAATATGTCTAAAATCTTGGCTTATGGCATTGAGATCCATATTCTTCAGACTTTCTTTACATAAAAGAACCATCTCGTCATCACTCGGAAAGATGAGGATTTTCTTTCCTCATAGTTAGAAACTCACACCGACGGCATTGTTTACTATAAGAAGATGCACCCATCTACCTATGAAAATACATTTAATTCAAGAGTAATCTATCATGCTTACTTGTAGCTCAAGTTTGATATAATTTCTTTAAATCAACAAGAAGTTACTAAAGTGTGCAAAGTTTGCTAGGAAGCTTGAAAAATCCTAGTACTAAAAACTTGGGCATTATGTATAAGAAACCGTTGGTCCAGTTTGTGTGATAATTGGGGTGGTTGCATTTTCTTTTAACTATGGTAGGTCTCGTAGGAGAGAGGTGCTTGAGAGTTAACACGATCGATGGAAGTACAACTTACATCAAGGACCTCATAAAAAATGAAAATTGCATCTAATTCCATCCATTTAATACAATGACCCTAAAACTGAATAATGAAGTGTGTGTGTTTTGTGGTTTGCGCATACAAGCGTTCATCATGCTAAAGACTATCAATATAATCTTTCTCGAAGCTAAGGGAAAATAGAAGATCTAACGGTTAGCAATGTTTGGATTTGCGAGTCTTGATCCAGTGGTCAATGTTTGAAGTTAATTCGTACACTATACAATGGTGGTATGGTACTGTAAGAGATAAGACAAGATAAAGATAAGATAAGAAGTACCACGAATGGCCGATCTAATGGTTGGTCTCGTAGGAGCGAGGTGCTTGAGAGTTAAGACGATCAGTGGAAGTACAAGTTACATCAAGGACCTCATAAAATGAAAATTGCATCCCAGTACATGCATGCATTTAGCAAAAGGACCCTGAAACTGAGCAATGAAGTGTGTGTTTTGAGGTTTGCTCATACTAGCATCCATTGGGCAAAATACTATTGGTAGAATCTTTCTAGATGCTAATAATGGAAAAGAAGATCCAACGGTTAGCACAGTTTGGATTTGCCAGCCTTCATCCAACGGTCAATGTTCAAAGTTTGGATTTGCCAGTCTTGATCCAACGGTCAATGTTCAAAATGGGTTCAAAATTGCCTTCCCTCCCGATGTTTGGCCGATCTTTTGGATAACCGTCCCTCCTGATGTTTGGGAAGCAAGTGAAAATTTCGAAAACCGGAAAACTTTGAATTTTTGTGCCGCCAAGGACCAAAGTGGTTTCCTTTCTATGTACTCCTCGTCTCTACTCCACACCAACGCACGGCTGCCGAACACGCCAGAGACATAGAGCCGCCGTACCAAGGCACACGTGCGCAGCGCCACGCTGTGGACGAGGGGAGAGAGATCATCCGGACTGGTGCACGAGGGGAAAGGGGAGGAGAGCTGGAGCATAGGGAAGGAGAGAGAAAACACACGATTTGTTTTACGTGCATATGTCCTGAAATTTACTACTAGTAGAGTGTACATTGTAAGCCTGCAGGAGTACCTCATGTCAGAAACCCATCATAACTTTGCTCTGACATGGAACCGCCCTCAACTTCTCTTTGCTGCTGCCCTCTTCCCTTGCCAACGTTTTATTCTCTCAACATGTACAGCGCGTGGACAGAGGTGACCATATGTCTAAGCAAAGAAATATACTACTCCCGCATTGTGTAAAAAAGCATACCTTAATAAGGCTCAGATTGTAAACGTATGACATATCATCACTATATAAAATTATAATTGGTAAAGCACAAAAAAATATAAATTTGATCAACATCTATAAAGTATGGGTGTATATTTGGTCCTTGTACTTTGTATCATCATGTGTAGAAGTCAAAAATTATTAGCTACCTAACACTTGAAGTTTTTGGTAACATGGTCTAGAGAAACGAGGGAGAAGATTCTAGTATGATGGACAAGTGTGTTTTGAGAGGTTTATGCATAGTGCATTCATTGTGTTTAATACTATCAATAGAATCTTCTAGATTCTAGAATGGAAAAGAAGATCCAACGGCTAGAAATGTTAGGATTCGCGAGTCTTGATCCAACGGTTAACATTCAAAGTTATCCGTACACTATATAGTGGTAAGATAAGATAAGATAAGATCATGTAGAAGTCAACGATTATTAGCTACGAGGGAGAATATTCTAGTATAATGGAGAAGTGTGTTTTGAGGTTTCTGCATAGCATTCATTATGCTAAAGACTATCAATAGAATCTTCTAGATGCTAGAATGGAAAAGAAGATCCAACGGCTGGAAATGTTGGGATTCACGAGTCTTGATCCAACAGTCAATATTCAAAGTTATTCATACACTATATAGTCGTAAGATAAGATAATATATCTCTATCTCTACTACTATAGTGGAGCAGTTTTGAATTGGATCCATAGCACCAATCCTGATCATTGGGCTATTGGATCCAATGGTTCAGAGAAGCTGGATTCGTGTTGAATAGTACCTAGAACAAACTCCACCATGCATGTTCTAGAACCATCATGTCACCACCCCCAAAATTTCATAACACAGTAGACTATATTCTCTCTACTTACACTACTATAGTGGAGTAATTTTGAATTGGATCCATAGCACTAATCATGAACGTTGGGTTGTTAGATCCAATGGTTTAGAGCAACTGGATTCGTGTTGAATAGTACTCCCTCTGCCATAATATAAGGCACCTAAGGATTAGTCAAAATACAACATTTTTCAAGTTTGACCATGATTATACACAAAAACATAAAAATTTAGAATACTAAATTAATATCAATAGATTCACCATAAAGTATATTTTCTTAATATGTCCATTCAATATTGTAGATGTAGATATTTTTTCTAAATATTTGGTCAAAGTTAGTAAGGTTTGACTTTTGACCAATCCTTAGGCGCCTTATATTTTGGGACGGAGCGAGGGAGTACAGACCTAGATGCTAGAATGGAAAATAAAATCCAACGGTTAGCAATGTTTGGATTTTCCAGTCTTGATCCAACTGTTAATGTTTAAAGTTAATCTCTACACTATATGTAGTGGTATGGTATATATTGTAAGAGATAAGAGACAAGATAAAGATAAGATAGAAGTACTGCGAATGGCTGATCTAATGGCAGGTCTCGTAAGAGCGACGTTCCTGAGAGTTAACATGGTCGGTGTAAGTACAAGTTACATTAAGGACCTCACAAAAAATTAAAATTGCATCCAACAAGTCCGTGCATTTAGCACAAGCACCCTTAAACCAAGTAATGAAGTACTATGTGTTTTGAGGTTTGCGCATACTAGTGTTCATCGTGCTAAAGACTATCAGTAGAATCTTTCTAGATGCTAAGAATGGAAAAGAAGATCCAACAGTTAGCAATGTTTGGATTTTCCAGTATTGATCCAATGGTCAATGTTCAAATAAGTTAATCCCTACAATATTTAGTGGTGGTATGCATGGTATTGTAAGAGATAATAGACAAGATAAAGGTAAGATAAGAAGTACTGTGAATGGCCGACTAACGGTAGATCTTGTAGGAGCAAAGTGATTGAGAGTTAACGCGGTCGGTGGAAGTACAATTTACATCAAGAACCTCGTAAAAAATAAAAATTGCATCCAAGTCCATGCATTTTAGCACAAGGACCCTGACACTGAGCAATGAAGTACTATGTGTTTTTAGGTTTGCGCATACTAGCGTTCATCGTGCTAAAGACTATCAATAGATCGAATCTTTATCGATGCTAAGAATGGAAGAAAGATCCAACGGTTAGCAATGTTTGGATTTGCCAGTCTTGATCCAACGGTTAATATGTTCAAAGTTAATCCCTACACTATGTAGTGGTATGGTATTGTAAGAGATAGATAAGATAAGAAGTACTGCCAATGGTCGATCTAATGGTAGGTCTCGTAAGAGCGAGGTGCTTGAGAGTTAACACGGTGGGTAGAATTACAATTTACATCAAGGACCTCATAAAAAATGAAAATTGATCCAAGTCCATGCATTTATCAGAAGGATCCTGAAACTCAGTAACGAAGTACTATGTGTTTTGAGGTTTGCGCATACTAGTGTTCATCATGCTAAAGACTATCAATAGAATCTTTATAGATGCTAAGAATGGAAAATAAGATCCAATAGTTAGCAATGTTTGGATTTGCTAGTCTTGAGATCCAACGGTCAATGTTCAAAATAAGTTAATCCCTACACTATGTAGTGGTGGTATATATGGTATTGTAAGATATAAGAGACAAGATAAAGATAAGAAGTACTACGAATGGCCGATCTAATGGTAGGTATCGTAAGAGTGAGGTGCTCGAGTGGTCGGTGGAAGTACAAGTTAAATCAAGGACCTCATAAAAAATGAAAATTCCATCCAAGTCCGTGCATTTGGCACAAGGACCCCGAAACCGAGTAATAATGAAGTACTGTGTGTTTTGAGGTTTGCACATACTAGTGTTCATCGTGCTAAATACTATCAGTAGAATCTTTCTAGATGCTAAGAATGGAAAAGAATATCCATCGGTTAGGAATGTTTGGATTTGCCAGTGTTGATCCAACGGTCAATATTCAAAGTTAATCGGTTAGCAAAGTTTGAACTAATTTCATGAAACAGTGAGCAAAGTTTGACCTAATTCCATTAAATAGTTAGGATGCAAAATCTTGGCAAGAAGATGAACCTGTCGTCAAAACTCTCGGTGGTTCCTGATATATATTAATTGACCCTTCCCCCCGATGGGTACCTCCAAGAGCTTTTTCGTAAAACTTTCAAAGCAACCTGCAATTTAACTGTAGTAATCCAAATTTTACCTAATTTTGATAAATCGACATAAAATCATTCAAGTGGGTGAAGTTAGCTAGGAAATTTGAGAACTGATAAAACATGGGAAATCATAAGTGCATCGTGTTGATCCACTATATATGTGTGAAAACTTGGCGTGTGGCATTCAAATCTAGTCTTTGGACTTTCTTTAGGGGAAAGAAAAATCTAGTCATCACTCGAAAAATTAAGAATGTTAAGATAGTTGGAAACTCACACTGGCGGCATTGTCTACTACAAGAAGATGCACCTATATCTACCTCCGAAAAGACTTTTAAATCAAGAGGAATCTATTGCACTTACTTGTAGCTAATGTTTGGCCTAGTTTTGTTAAACTGGCAAGATGCAAAATCCTAGCAAGAAGTTGAATTTGTTCATGAAAAATCTCGTTGGATGGTTTCTCATATATTAATTGTGATCCCCCGATGGGTACCTTCAAAAGATTTTTCATAAAACTTTCACAGTAACCTGCAATTTGCTTGTAGTAGTTCAAATTTGACCTAATTTTGATAAATCGACATAAGGTTATTCAAGTGGGCGAAGTTAGGTAGCGAGTTTGAGAATTCATAAAACACAGGAAATCATAAGTACAGTATGTTGGTCCACTATATATATATGTGTGAAAACTTGGCTTCTGGCATTTAGATCGATATTCTTCGAACTTCCTTTACGAGAGAGAATAATCTTGACATCACTGAGAAAATTGAGAATGGTCTTTCCTGATAATTGGAAACTCACAATGACGACATTGTTTACTATAAGAAGATGCACCCATCTACCTCCAAAAAGACCTTTCATTCAAGAGCAATCTATCGCGCTTACATGTAGCTCAATTCTGACTTAATTTTGTTAAATTGTCAAGATACAAAATCTTAGAAAGAAGTTGAACCTATCATCAAAGCTCGTAGTGGTTTCTGATATATTAATTCACCTCCTCCCCCAAAGGGTACCTCCAAAAGCTTTTTCATGAAACTTTCAAAGCAACCTACAATTTACTTGTACTTCAAATTCAACCTAATATAATTTCGATAAATCGGGATAAAGTCATTCAAGTTGGCAGAGTTAGATGGGAAGTTTGAAAGCACATAAAACATGGCTATCATCAGTACAACATGTCGGTCCACTATATATATATATGTGTGTGTCTGAAAAACAGGATTGTGGCATTCAGATCCATATTCTTCAGACTTTCTTGACGAAAAATAACAACCTTGCTTGTCATCTCTTGGAAAATTGAGAATTGAATGTTCTTTCCTGATAGTTTGAAACTCACACCGACGACATTGTTTACTGTATATTGAATTTTTTTCAATGAGTACACTATTTAATACTGTATATAGTTGGTCAAACTTTGTAACGGTTGACTTTGGCTAAACCTAATATGTTGAGTAATACTCCCTCTGTTTAGTAATATAAGACGTTTTAGCTTTGTGAATCGAATGTATCTAGACGTCTTTTAGTGTATGGGTTTGTAGAGGTTCAGAGTGAAACTATACACTAAAAGGTGTCTAGACACATTCATTTCACAAAGCTAAAATGTGTTATATTTCATAACAAAGGGAGTATTAAATAAATTGAGTATAGGATAAGATTAGGAAAACAGAATTTTTTTAGAACCCTCACAAGCTTTTTCTTAGCATCACAGATCTAAATATTACATTAACACTGGTGATTAACCAAACTACAAACAGAGCAAACCCAAATACATACGGAGGAGTAGTAGTATAACTTAACGACTTCTAGGGGAACTCCGTGGTCTTCTCAGGCGAGTTGGCAGCATCCTCCGTGGGCAACTTGGCTGCGTCCTCTATGGTACCATCGCCAAGCAGGGACTCGTGGATGCTGGGCAGCACGCCGCTGTGCATGATGGTAACACTGGCCAGCAGCTTGCTGAGCTCCTCGTCGCACATGACGCCGAGCATCACGTGCCTCGGGATGATGCGGATCTTCTTGTCGTCCTTCCCGGCTTGCCCGACGAGCTCCAGCACCTCGGTGGTGAGGTACTCGATAACGGCCGAAAGGTAGATGGGAGCCCTAAATCCTATGCGCTGGGAGTACCAACCCTCCTTGAGGTAGCGCCCGATCCGGTCGACGGGGAAATTTAGCCCGGCCTTGACGGACCTCGACACCTGCTTCTTCCTGCGGCTGCCTGGTGCGATACTGCGACTTGGAGTGGCCAGAGCAGGAAGCAGGATTCGGAAGCCGGCGGTGTTGGGAATATGCCCTAGAGGCAATCATGGATGATGTTATTCCCAATGTATTCATAAGCTTATGGTCCATGTATGAACTGCTGATATGTATCATCGAATATGTGATTTGATTGTGGAACTATATATTCAAGTTGTTCATACTAATTTTCCTTGGTCATTGAGGTTGTGCTGGACACACAACTTAGAACAATGTGAAAGTCGGCAGATGACTAGGTTCCACTTGTCATGGGCATGGAGATGCTATTCTGACTTACACGGATTCGACTAAAGAGTTTAGCGAGTCGGACTGACCCATATTGATACGCAATGAACAAGTCGTCCTTTGCATGTCTCAATCAATGTAATCCTTAGACCTGAGGTTATTGCACAATCCGAGTTGAGGATCACCGACTTAGGTTCTGTCAAACGATGTTCCGTCACTAGGCAGTTATAAAGGCGGAGTTTGGGTCGACTGAGAATCAAGTTGCGTGATGTGAATAACCGAGATGGGATTTTGCCCCTCCGTCTGGAGAGATATTCTCTGGGCCCTCCCGGAAGATATGATTCGGAAGGCATGGCCATGCGTGACTCTGTTAAGTGTTAATCGAGGCAACCGACTAAGAGTTAGTCGGACGAATCACTTATCTTGGATCAAGAAAGAGAGTCGGACTATTCAAGGGATGACGATCATTCGCCTATAGTCGGACAAGGTATATCGTGAGGCAAAAGGGAGTCAGACGAAAGTCGCATTGGAAGGTATGTCGTCATGACTCTTCGGTACTTGGGAGTTGGCACGTTCTGCTAGGAGCCGCTACCAACTGATCGGTCACGAGTGAGACTCGGATTGTGTCCGGGTCACCATGAGCCTGTCGGGTCACACACTTAAGAGCGGGAGCATATTTGGGTTGGACCTAAAAAGGAAACGGACAGAGTCAGTGAGTTGGACTCGCAGTGACTAATATAGGCCTTTTAGTGAATGGGCCACAAGTAAGTGGAGCCCACTTTCACTCCCTATATAAGCTGGGGAGCAGGTGCTTAGAGAACACGGTTAGGTCACTCCATGTGTTGGAAACCCTAGCTCCAGTCCTGTCATGTCCTGTGGCCGTCATACCGGACCTAGCAGTCCATCACCGGCGCTCCTCCTCGTACGTGTGGATACTGGAGGAGGTGTTGTACGTTCAGCACTTCGACGATCGTGAATCGGAACGGATCATGAGGACTGCACTGCATCAAGCGACGTGCTTCATCGATTCCGCAACCGCGCGTCTAGCGGTAATTCTCGTGGCCTACTACCTCAGCTAGATCTTGGGATCACCGCGTAGGAAAGTTTTATTTTTCTCTGCGTGGCCCAACAGTGGTATCAGAGCGTTAGCTTCTGGTTTTAGGCTTGATATCGTGCATATGTGATATGCGGTTGGCGTTAGATTGGATCTAATTGTAGTTTTGGTGGTCGATCTATGAGATAGATCGGTTGTGTACAAAGTTGATTGGATCAACTGTACTCGGGGGAATGGATGATCTGGTTCCGTGTACAAAGTTGATTCGTTCAACTGTACTCGGGGGAATCGGAGTCCGGATCGGATTTGGGTCTCAATATGGGTTAGTCCCCTTCGATCCCCGCCTGCTATCCGGCTAGCGGGACCGCCGGCTTCACCCTGTCATAGCGCCTTAGATGTCATTGCGAGTTTCTCAACACCGGTAGATATCGTATCTATGCATAACTTGTTTTTGCAGGATGATCTTGTGAATGATATGGCTTATGTGCATGTGATGTGTGTAATCCATACGTGATCTGCGTATCACGGTTTTTGTCAGCCGGCTGGAGCCTAGGTGTTGTCATCTTATTGTATAACGACCTGCGTGTCAGATTCTCTATGTAATTTACATTACTAGCTAGTGTAGCTATTTGGAGAACCCGAATGGCATGCAAGTCAGTGTACAAGTCGGCTACATGGTGTAAGACGGCACGTGACAAGAGTTGACACGAGTCGGATTACAGGTTTTGTGGAGATGGAGATCGCCATGAAGAGAGCCATACCATTTCACATTATAACTGCTTTATTTTGTGTTATTGTTATGTCTCTGTTTTACCTCTATTAGATAGTTGGTAGAAAGTAATCCCTCAAAGAAGGTCTAGTCGGTTTCCCCGCCAATGCTGCACCATCACAAGTAGGACATTTTTGGTAGTGGGCTCATAAAATTGAGGTGCTATCAATTCTTTCCGACTAGGTGAGTTCGAGTCGGACTCTTACAGCAGAAGCACTTGGTAATCTAGACGGGTCTATCACAACGGTTGTGGGACTCGGGGAAAAGTTGGATGGGAGCCGGGGCATGTGATGCCACCCATCCAATAGGAGTCGTATGAGATACGATTGGCAAGGAGTTGTCTACCTAGATCACTTGACGACTAGCGGTGATGCTAAAGCTCACTAGTCGACTTGCTTATTTAGGGTCCTGAATCACTAAGTAACCATCGGGGGGGTGTTGGTTCTAGTGGGAGCATATGTATTGAAGTGTTTAATATGCTTGCTCTTTTATGGATACATGTCCTAAGTGTTTTGCATATTTTCTCTTGTAGATCAATGGCACCTAGCAGTCTCCCTCAGATTTCCAGTTTTGCTTTGAGAACCATCTTAGAGAAAGATAAGCTAAATGGAACTAACTTCACCAACTGGTATCATAATCTGAGAATTTTTCTCAAGCAAGAAAAGAGGGACCATGTCCTAGACAACCCACTTCCAGATGAGCCGAATGAGAATGCGACTGTCGTAGCCACCAACGCCTACCGTCGGATTTGTGATGAATCCACAGAGATTAGATGTCTTATGCTTGCTCATATGGAACCGGACTTGCAGCAGCAGTTCGAGAATGTTGAGGCCTACGATATGATCGAAAGCCTCAAAAGTATGTTCCAGGCTCAAGCAAAGACTGAGAGGTATCAAGTCTCTCAGGCTTTGTTGAGCTGCAAGCTTAAGGATGGTGATCCACTGAGTCCGCATGTGATCAAGATGGTTGGTTACATGCAGTCTCTAGAAAGGCTGGGCTACCCCATTAGCGAAGAGTTCGCTACGGACATAATTCTGAACTCTCTTCCTAGTGTGTATGGTCAGTACATATCGAACTACCACATGCATGGTATGGATAAGAAGCTCACGGAATTACATGGGATGCTCAAGCAGGCTGAGGCGGATCTCAAGAAAGGTGCCACTCAAGTGTTGATGGTACAGAATAAGGCTAAGTTCAAGAAGAGTTCTTGTACTAAGAAGAAGAAGGCTAAGTCGGGAGGTAAGGCTGAGGACCCGGTCCAAAGCGCTTCCTCAAGGACTAAGCCATCTCCTGCAGCCTGATCCACTTGCTTCTACTGCAAGGCGGATGGCCACTGGAAGAGGAATTGCAGCAAGTATCTGGCTGATAAAGCCAAGAGTGGAGGTGTGACTTCCGGCTCAGGTATGCTTGTTTGCAATGTTATAGACATTTATCTTGCTGACGCACCTGGTAGTTCTTGGGTATATGATACCGGATCAATTATTCACATCTGCAACTCGTTGCAGGGACTGGTAAGAACTAGGAGCGTGGCGAGAGGCAAGGTTGACATTCGAGTCGGCAACAAAGCGAGAGTCGCTATGTTGGAAGTCGGCACAATGCAACTTCATTTACCTTCCAGATTCTTAATGGAGCTGAATAATTGTTATTATGTTCCAGTGCTTAGTCAAAACATTATTACTGCCTCATGTTTGATGAGACAAGGCTATGAGTCGAATATTAAGAATAATGGTTGTTCTTTATATTTGAATGATATGTTTCACGGCTTTGCACCCGTCTAGAACGGGTTATTTATTTTGAATCTTGATAGTGAATCTGTCTATAACATATATGTGAAAAGGTTAAAACGAAATGATCTGAATATGACTTACTTTTGGCATTGTCGGCTTGGTCATACAAGTTGGAAACGCATGAAGAAGCTCCATGATGATGGACTCCTAACTTTGTTCGACTTGGAGTCGTTCGAGACATGTGAATCCTGCCTACTCGGCAGGATGACCAAGACACCTTTTGCAAAGAGTTGTGAAAGGGCGTCCGACTTATTGGGACTAGTACATAATGATGTATGTGGCCCAATGAGCACGATAGCCAGAGATAGTTATGAGTACTTCATTACCTTCACTGATGATTTGAGTAGATATGGATACATCTACTTGATGAAACATAAGTCGGAAGCCTTCGAAAAGTTCAAGGAATTCCAGAATGAGGGACAAAATCAACTTGGCAAGAAAATAAAGTTTCTTCGGTCGGACCGACGAGGCGAGTACATGAGCCATGAGTTTGATGACCATCTGAAGAGTTGTGGAATAGTTCCCCAGCTCACTCCTCCAGGAACTCCGTAGAGATACGGTGTATCGGAAAGGAGGAATTGGAGCTTGTTGGACATGGTACGATCAATGATGAGTCGAACGGATCTGCCTTTATCATTTTGGGGTTATTGTCTAGAAACTGCAGCGTTCACACTAAACAGAGTACCATCAAAGTCGGTAGAGAAGACACCGCATGAGATGTGGACTGGCAAGAAGCCGAGTTTGTCTTTTCTTAAGATTTGGGGTTGTGAAGCTTTTGTCAAGCGACTTCAGTCGGAAAAGCTTACAGCTAAGTCGGATAAGTGTATTTTTGTAGGATATCCGAGGGAAACCTTGGGTTACTACTTCTACAACCGAGAAGAGGGCAAAGTGTTTGTCGCTCGGAATGGTGTCTTCCTTGAGAAAGAGTTTCTCAGTCGGGGAGTCAGTGGGAGCACGGTGCAACTCGAAGAAATTCGAGAGTTACCGGCCAGTAGCGAGTCGGCAAATGCCTTGGAGGTTGAGTCGGTCGTGGTACCTGAGCCGGAAACAGCACCGACACTGCGAAGATCGGCGAGATTGCGAAGTGTTCGTGATGTGTTACTGTTAGACAGTGATGAGCCGACAACTTATTTGGAAGCGATGGTGGGTTCTAATTCCGAGTTATGGCTTGGAGCCATGAGATCCAAGTTAAAGTCTATGGATGAAAATCAAGTTTGGAACTTGGTCCATCTGCCAGACGGTGCAAGTCCCGTTGAGTGCAAATGGGTCTTCAAGAAGAAAACTGATATGGATGGAAATGTTTCTATCTATAAAGCACGGCTTGTCGTGAAGGGGTTCCGACAAGTTCAAGGAGTTGACTACAATGAGACTTTCTCTCCCGTGGCGATGCTTAAATCAGTTCGAATCATGTAAGCTATAGCAGCCTATTTCGACTATGAGATATGGAAGATGGATGTCAAGATGGCTTTCCTTAATGAAAATTTAACCGAGGACGTGTATATGATATAGCCCGAGGGTTTTGTCGATCCGGCTAATGCTGACAAGGTATGCAAACTTTGGAAATTCATTTATGGGTTGAAGGAAGCATCTCGGAGTTGGGACATTCGTTTTGATGAGGTAGTCAAATCGTTTGGCTTCATCAAGAGTGATCATGATTCTTCTTTATACAAGAAGTTTAGTGGGAGCAAACTAAACTTTCTGATCTTATATGTGGATGACATATTACTGATTGGAAATGATGTCCAGATGTTGCAAGAGACCAAGGAATCATTGGAAAAGAGTTTTTCAATGAAAGACTTAGGTGAGGCGACTTACATACTAGGAATCTGGATCTATAGAGATAGATCAAGGCGGTTCATTGGATTGAGTCAGAGTACATATTTGGACAAAGTGTTGAAGAAGTTCAACATGAAATCGTCTAAGAAGGGGTTCTTACCGATGTCCCATGGTGTAAAACTTAGTAAGACTCAGTGTCCTTCGACAACTGATGAGCGAAGCTGGATGAGTGCGATTCCGTATGCTTCTACAGTCAGATCCATCATGTACGCTATGATTTGTACTAGGCCGGATGTTTCCTATGCTCTAAGTGTTGTGAGTAGGTACCAGGCTGACCCTGGAGAAATCCACTAGGCAGCAGCTAAAAATATCCTCAAGTACTTGAGAAGGACTAAGGATATGTTCCTGGTTTATGGAGGTGAGGATGAACTCAGTGTAAGGGGTTACACGGATGCGAGTTATCTCACTGACTCGGATGATTCTCGTTCACAATTCGGATATGTGTTTGTGATAAACGGAGGGGTTGTGAGCTGGAAGAGTTCCAAGCAAGAGACGGTGTCTGTGTCTACGACAGAGGCTGAGTATATTGCTGCCTCAGAGGCGGCAAAAGAAGTCGTTTGGATGAGGAATTTCCTCATCGATCTTGGTGTGGTTCAGGGCTCGTCCAATCCGTTAGACCTATATTGTGACAACAATGGTGCTATTGCACAAGCCAAGGAACCTATACAACACCAGAAGAACAAACATATACTCATGCGGTACCACCTTATTCGCCAGTTCGTGGAACAAGGTGATATCAAGTTATGCAAGGTACACACGGATGCAAACATTGCGGATCCGTTGACAAAGCCACTTCCACAGCCGAAGCATGAGGCGCACCTGAGACCTATGGGCATTAGATGCCTAGACATGTGATGTCGGATGATTGACTCTAGTGCAAGTGGGAGACTGTTGGGAATATGCCCTAGAGGAAATCATGTATGATGTTATTCCCAATGTATTCATAAGCTTATGGTCCATGTATGAACTGCTGATATGTATCATCGAATATGTGATTTAATTGTGGAACTATATATTCATGTTGTTCATACTAATTGTGTGGGACCCCCAGATTAATCCTCCGAGAATCCCTGTTATGCATACAACCACGATCCCATGATCAGTTAGTCGTGGAACATAACCGACAAGTATCATTACAACATCCGAGAATATACCAAATTACAAGACTTACATAAATGTCGTTATGGCTACACCAATAAACATCAGCGGATCTTCATCAAGCGTAGAGCCTGAGCCATGCCTTAACCTACAGGCAACTGACTGGGAGAACGTCCTAGCTCGCATAGTCGCCATCCTTGCCTTCTTCTTGAGATCTGTCCATGTTAATAGCCAGGGACAATGTCAGTGAGTACATTGAATGTACTCGCAAACCACCTTAAGATATTAATAATAACAGGAGGATATGCATTTTGGCTGTGGTAGTAGGAGGGCTCCAAGAGAGGTTGTTTTCGCAAATAGTTTCTCTTGTAGATATAGCATCTACATATCTTTGTTGAAAACTTTTGTAAACATTTTTGGAAAACATTTTTGAAAAGTTTTGGAAAACATTAGGACTGTGTCACCCATTTGTTCCCGTTTTCAGGTCGTCCCACGACCAAACTCCTTCCATACCTCTCTGACCATCCCATGGTAAAAGCCGGTATCCTTCCCGACCATCCCAGGGTCAAAACAGTTTCAAAACTATTTCTTTTCTGAAAATCCTTTTTAAAACAAAACCAGCACCGCTCTACAAAAGTTTGTCCAACCCGTCCTTAACCGCGGACATGGCTATTCGAATAGATTTACAGTTTGCAGAGGTTGTACACTTTACCCACACCATCCGGGTACACTACCCTGATCTTCACCGATCGTGGGTCGAGTAACCGATCAAGACTCTACGGATGCCCACTCCAATATAAGTGCCTACCCCATGAGTGTTAATCCCCTCAAAACCAGGACGTCGGGCAAGGACCAACCGGAGCACTTAGTGCATGCCCCACGTGCGCACTTTCAATGAGGGTCTCATAGTAACGCGTGGAGGCCTGCCGACCCTTTGTTCCTTCTCCAGGTCAATGGACCTATATCGGAGAAGGCCCACCCTCCAGGGATCCCCGATCCCCTGTAGTTGTTGCGAGGCAGCTCATACCAGAATAGACAAACTTCAAATCCAGCCCTGTCCCATACTAGTGTAATGTGGTTGCATGGGTTAAGTTGTTATAGCTAGACTGCAAAGAACCAAGTGCATTTTCATAAACCTTTTTCCTCTAGTTCTCCTCCAGCATTTTGTAAAACAAAACCTTTTTCTTTCTCAGCAACTCTTGGGAGGTCCCACCTCACCAAGGTTTTCTCATAAAACATTTGGTAAAACCTTTTTCCCGAGGTCTTCCCATCCTCTAGTCTTGCGTTGGCCAAATCAGGGTCTCCAAAGGGGTATGGTGTAATACACCATCTATTCTACTAGGGACAGGTAGGTGTCACCCAAGGGGGCTGTACTTAATAGTACAAAGGTATAATGTTTCGGAGGAGCCAAACCACTACCATATATATATATGTCAACATAAAGTAAAACAATGCAGTTTTCATAAAATAATAAGTAAAACATGCATAAGTAAAATAGTAGGACGAGGCTTATGAGCAAGAGGGTGGCTTGCCTGAGATCAGCAATATGGCATCACTGTCCCTGGACTTCTTCTTTAGATAACCCAGAATACTAGTTCCAATTATAAATACCACTTCTTCTGCTCTCCGATTTCATCGCAACTATCGTCGTCCTGACAGCACATGCAGGCAAACCAAGCCACAATCAACACCAGACAAACAAGCACCAATACATACAGCAAACAATTGAACAATACAAGTCTACAAAGCATTAGGTCTTAGGAGGAAGGGATTTGATAAGATTGGCCTTGTCTTGTAAAGTGGAAGAAAATCCCTTAGGATTTATAGTCTAGAAACTACCTAAGAGATGGATTTTTGGACAAGACCATATTATGTATGGGACCATTGTAAAAACAGGATACCAACAGATAGGTATTGATAAAATGAAACTAACAAAAGTGGTTTCACTATTTTATCAATTACCAAAGATTTATAGTGATTTTTATAGTGAAAAAGACTCTAGTTTTAGAAAATAATTCACCAGAGAAGTTCTGGAGCTCCAAAAATTATTTCCTTGGACGGTTCAGTAGGGTTTTATGTACTTGATCACTAAGAGTTGGAATCAGGTCAAGATAATTACCAGAGTGCTCTCAGGAAATTCCCAAAGGCAGTTTTGTAGGAAATTTGTCTTTTTCACCAGATTAAAACTACAGCAGCTATTGATATGAAACCAAGGACACCTGGTAGGTATTTCTAATACCTTTCCGTAGAAAATGGAATCAACATTTCTGGAGCTGTATAGCTACTGTAGTGAATTTAGAGGTGAATAAACCATGCACATAATAGTTTAATTCACAAAAAAATATCCAAGGCTCAATAAATCATGAGCTCCTGGATTCGGATAGGCCTTAGTGCACCACATACAGGATAATTGGACTTGGGTCAATTGTACTCATGATTTGATCTAGGGAAATTTCTAAAGTCAGAACTGGAGGGATTTTGTTATTTTTACCAAGGGCCAACTACTGTTCACTTTCGCATAGGACAAGGGTATGAGATAGGTACCTGGGATACCTACCAGAGGCATTTTGTTTTACTCCATTTGGAGGAGTAGAACCCACAGAAAGAATTTATTGGTGAAATGGATACCTCTGAGGGTTTAATTTACTAATGGCATCTTAGTCAATATTTTTAGTTACTTTCTGTTCAGCATGTTGCACAAGACACTATGGTACTTGTTAAAAATTGGATCTGGGCATTTGGAAACATTTTCCATTTTTATTTCGATTTAAAGTGACACTGTGAGGCCAGGAGGTATGGAGTGACCTTCGCCATTGGATCCAGCCACGATGGACAGCGGTGGCTCATCTTCCTTGTTGGGCCAGAGAAAACAGAGGGGTAAACCCTAGCTAGGGTCGGGCGGCGTGGGGGAGCTCACCAGAGCGGCGGGGAGGCGCCGGGAGGGGTCCGAGGAGATGCGGTGGTCGGCGACGAGTCCAGAGAGGGGCGGCACGATGGGGTTTGTCGCCGGGACCTGGCTTGCGCGAGGACGCCCGATGGAGAGCTCGTCGGAGCTCGACGCCGGCGACGCATGGGGCGGTACCTGGCTACAAAAATCACACCATCAGAGAGAGGGGAGGAAGGGGAGTGTAGCATGTGACATGCAGAGAGGGAGGGACAGAGGGGAGTGAGCTTAGCTCGAGTTTTGGAGAGGGCCGAAGCTTCTCTTCTCTTTCTTACTCGAGCAGTACAGAGCAGGGGAGAGGGAGAGGGTGCTCTGGGGAGGTGAGGTGGAGTGTCTGGACGCAAATGAGGGGGAAGGAGAGAGCTGCAGGGGCCCCAAACCATATATACCGAGAGGGAGAGGTTCTTGATGGACTTGGTCCATGGAGCTTGTGGGGGAGGGAGGTGAAACTAGGGGAGGTTGTTGTGGGCATGAGAGTGGTATCTGGTCTGCGTTGGGGGCAGGGGAGAGGTGGAATGGCTGCTGCAACTTGGTCCCACTTGTTAGTCTCTCTCTCTCTTTCTCTCTCAAGCACATGGGACAAGGGAGAGGGGTTCTACAGTGCATTGGTATAGTGTAGCTCGACCAGAAGGGGTGCTGGGGTAGTGGAGGCTTGCTGTGGAAGGCTTGAGGGGTTTTGTCTTGACATTGATCAACATCTTGGAAATAGGCAAGATTGGCAATGTAGATGATCATGTTGGAAGTCTCAAATCTTTGCTTAGGCAAGAGGAACAAAAGATGCTGGTAGATAGAGGGGGTTGAGATGCCCCTCTAGGAATTATTTGAGATTTTTCCATGATTTATAAGTCCTCTTAAATCCATTTGTTCAAAAAATGCAGAAGTGAATTATTGGAGCTCATTTGATATTTTTACATTGGACAAGTGGAGTTTTTTATGTCAGATGGTCCCACATGCGAATACACACTTAGGGGAATTTTCCTAAGATTTATTGAGGCTTAAAAGTATTTAAAACAGTTGTTATTCCATTTCTGCCATTTAAGAAAATAGGCAAAAAGAAGTAATAAAGGATCTCAAGAATATTTATTTTTAGGTGGGAAGATGGGGTGTGATTTGTGGGGCTCATATGAGCCAAAAGTTGGGGAAGTGGTTTGGTAAAAACCAAACTTTCCTTTATGAGAGGAGTTTTGGAGATTTTGACTATTAAAGAGATTAATTAGATTTGGAGCCATAATAATTATGGATGATATTTGATAAATCTTGATGATCAAGGTAGATGATGTAGACAAGGTGTAGCAAGCATTTTAAACCTTGGGATTGGAGAGTCCAAGTTGATTTTGGTGGAATACCCTAGATTAAGGATCTAGGGTGATGTTAATCTCATACCATCAAAACCATGTTGGATCTTGGAGCTCAGAGCTCCCCTTGGGGCATGGGATATATGGATGTATAGACCAAGTGATGTAGATCACCATGGTATAGAGTTTTGAGCTTGATCCTGCTTTAGCTCACCAAGACAAGCTTTCAAACTTTGAATAAAATAAACCTGCCAAAGCAGATTATCAACTAGCCTTCGAAACCTTCTGGGTTTAAACAGCTCAATGATCCAATTGGAACAAGTGAAGTAGGTAATGATATACCTATATGATTAGAACACAACCATGCAAAGATTTGGTCCAAATAGGTTTGGATGGAGGTGTGAGCTTCTAGCAAAGTTGGCATGATGACTAGATTTGCAGGAAAAGTTATTTTCTTGCCTGCAAAACCATCAAGAACTAATGGGTATGAGAATGATCCAACCAAGGGCAAGAGTGGTCCTTGGTAGTCCTTATGATGGTTAAAAATATGGTTCATATGCATTTCCAAAAATGCACAAGGGGTGAGAAAAGGAGGCATTCAAAAAGGTGATGTTGGAAGCAGATTTCCAGACAGCCAAATTTGGCAGATTTAGGGATTTTGACTAGAATGTTGGTGGAGATGATTTTTATGTGTTGCAAAGTACCCAAAGCATCATCAAGTGGTTGATGTTGAAGTGTAGATTTACTAGAAAGTATCTTTGCTTGATATTGGTCTTCATTGACTTGGAAACTTCTAGAAGTAGATCACTTCAGAGATGATCTTGTTAAGGTTTTTAGATAACTACTGAGTAGCTAGGGATCAGATCTAGATTATATTCTTGCTTAGGGTGGGATTATTTGGAGACATATTGATCCTAGTGATGAGCTCCTAGAGTATCTCATACTACTTCTAAGCAAACAATTCAAACAACAGATCAAGGCAACTCATCTTACAAACAAATTAACTACTACTAGGGTTACCACCAAGCTTAGCTTGAGGTAAGGATGGGTATTTTTGAAATAGGTTGGAGTTGGAACAAGGTAAGGTCCTTGGTATCTCTACCAAGAGTAGAATTCAAATCTTTAAAAAGAGTTTTTTTTGGAAACCTAGAGATAAGAATAGTTGAAGGTTTTGCCTTTAAAGCATAAGGAGATTATGTTATATAGCTCTCCATAGTTTTGTAAATAGAAGCTACTGAAATAGTTTTGGTTACATAAGCATCTTGGCTCCTGTTTTGAAATGCCAGAACTTTTTGAGAGTATAGAAGTTAAGCCAAGACTATTTTGGGAAGTAGCTTTTGTCAACTGGTGTTAAGCTGAGGAGTAAAACATCTAATACACACTCATATGCATAAGCACAAACAAACAATAAGCAAACACTGCACCAATGGACAAGAAAAAGTTTTTGTTCCCCCTGATTTTTGCATTCTGGACAACTAATCAAGATTGCTGAAATTGGGATTTTACAAATTGTCCTTGGTCATTGAGGTTGTGCTGGACACACAACTTAGACCAATGTGAAAGTCGACAGATGACTAGGTTCCACTTGTCATGGGCATGGAGATGCTATTCTGACTTACACGGATTCGGCTAAAGAGTTTAGCGAGTCGAACTGACCCATATTGAGACGCAACGAACAAGTCTTCATTTGCATGTCTCAATCATGTAATCCTTAGACCTGAGGTTATTGCACAATCCGAGTTGAGGATCACCGACTTAGGTTCTATCAAACGTTGTTCCATCACTGGGCAGTTATAAAGGCGGAGATCGGGTCGATTGAGAATCAAGCTACGTGATGTGAATAACCGAGATGGGATTTTGCCCCTCCTTCTGGAGAGATATTCTCTGGGCCCTCTCAGAAGATATGATTCGGAAAGCATGGCCATGCATGACTCGGTTAAGTGTTAACCGAGGCAACCGACTAAGAGTTAGTGGGATGAATCACTTATCTCGGATCGAGAAAGAGAGTCGGACTATTCAATGGATGACGATCATTCGCATATAGTCCGACAAGGTATATCGTGAGGCAAAAGGGACTCAGACAAAAGTCACATTGGAAGGTATATCGTCATGACTCTTCGGTACTTGGGAGTTGGCACGTTCTGCTAGGAGCCACTACCAACTAATCGGTCACGAGTGAGACTCGGATCATGTCCGGGTCACCATGAGCCTGTCGGGTCACACACTTAAGAGCGGGAGCATATTTGGACAGAGTTAGTGAGTTGGACTCGCAGTGACTAGTATAGGCCTTTTAGTGAATGGGCCACAAGTGAGTGGAGCCCACTTTCACTCCCTATATAAGCTGGGGAGCAGGTGCTTATAGCACACGGTTAGGTCACTCCATCTGTTGGAAACCCTAGCTCCAGTCTAGTCCTGTCCTGTCGCCGCCGTACCGGACCTAGCAGTCCATTGCCGGCGCTCCTCCTCGTACGTGTGGATACTGGCGGAGGTGCTGTACGTTCAGCACTTCAACGATCGCGAATGGGAACGGATCGTGAGGACTACACTACATCAAGCGACGTGCTTCATCGATTCCGCAACCGCGCGTCTAGTGGTAATTCTCGTGGCCTACTACCTCAGCTAGATCTTGGGATCACCGCGTAGGAAAAACTTTTGTTTTTCTCTGCGTGGCCCAACAGGCGGCATGACTTATTTTTTGTTCGGTCCGCAGCATAGAAAACAAAAAATTCCTACAATGAGAACTATACGCCAAGATCTATCTTCTAGGTACAGAGCAACGGGTGGACATACATCCATGGAGAACTTACCCTCGAAGACAACGAGTTTTGTTAACGAGTAGGAACTCGTGGTTGATGTAGTCGTACGCTTGCCGATCTCAAGATCGTGTGGAAGTCCGAGCGCCGCAAATCAGCAGTGCATCCGTCCTCACACACACACGTTCAAGCCACCGGACAACCTCCACCTCCTTGCTCCGGCGAATCAATGGAAGCAGCAACTCCTTCCAGAGGCAAGGCCACCGGGAACATGTATCTTGCTCCTCCTTTCAGACTTGTGTTTTATCAAATAGATATACCCGTATCTACTCAAATCATCCGTGGAAGTAACAAAATAACGATATCCACCTCGCGCCGACACACTCATTGGTCCACATACATCAGTATGTATGATTTCCAATAAATCTGTCGCCCGTTCCATTGTACCGGAAAATGGTGTTCTAGTCATCTTGCCCATAAGGCATGGCTCACATGTATCAAATGATTCAAAATCAAGTGATTCCAAAAGTCCATCAGAATGGAGTTTCTTCATGCGTTTAACGCCAATATGACCTAGACGGCAGTGCCACATATATGTAGATATATCATCATCAAGTTTAATCCTTTTAGCATCAACATTATGAATATGCGTAATACTACTATCAAGATCCAATAGAAATAAACCATTCAACACAGGTGCATGACCATAAAATATATTATCCATATAAATCGAACAACCATTGTTTTCAGACTTAAACGAATAACCACTTTGCATCAAACATGATCCGGATACAATGTTCATGCTCAGTGCAGGCAACAAATAACAATTATTCAGATTTATAACTAATCCCGATGGCAGCGTTCCGACGGCGATCACATCAACTCTTGATCCATTGCCGACCCGCATCGTGACCTCATCCCTTGCGAGCTGTCGCTTGTTCCGCAACCCCTGAATCGAGTTACATATATTAGCAACCGATCCCGTATCAAATACCAAGGTTCTACTATGAGTACTAGTCAGGTACACATCAGTAACATGTATATCACACATACCTTTGTTTGCCTTGCCGGCCTTCTTGTCCGCCAAATACTTGGGGCAGTTACGCTTCCAATGGCCAGTCCCCTTGCAATAGTAGCACTCGGTGTCAGACTTAGGGCCAGCTCGGGTTTTCTTTTCAGGTGCAGCAATAGATTTGCCGCCCTTCTTTCCCTTCTGCTTGCCTTTCTTGTCCTTCTTGAAACCGGTGGTCTTATTGATCATCAACACTTGATGTTCTTTCCTAATCTCCACTTCTACAGTCTTAAGCATTGACAGAAGCTCGGGAAGAGACTTCTTCATGCCCTGCATGTTATAGTTCATCACGAAGCTCTTGTAGCTAGGTGGCAGAGATTGGAGAACACGATGTATGCCTAAGTCAATGGGAATCATTATTCCCAAGGACGCAAGCTTATCGGCGTACCCATACATTTTGAGTACGTGCTCACTAACGGAGTTGTTCTCCTCCATCATGCACCTAAGAAATTTTCAGAAGCATTATAACTCTCTACAGCAGCATAGGTATCAAAAATCTTTTTCAACTCTCCCATGGTATCAAAGGCATTGCCATTTTCGAAACGCTTTCGAAGTTCTGGCTCTAGCCCATACAGTATGCCGCAATGAACTAAGTTGTGCTCCTCCTGACGAGTTATATAGACATTCTTTTCCTCGTCAGGGGCATCACGAGCTGGTGGGGGGCCTAGCAGCGCCTCTAGCACATATTGCTTTTGTGCAGCAGTCAGGAGAATCCTCAAATTCATAGCCCAGTTGGTGAAGTTGCTACCATTCGCAGCAAGTTTCTCTTTCTACATGAACACATTGAAATTAAAAACAGGTGGTGCCATCTACAACAGAATTTGTAAAGTTTATTTAGAATAAGTTTATGATAGATTGAGTTCAACTAATCCAAATTACTAATGAACTCTCACTCAAAAACGACATCCCTCGTGTCTTTTTGGTGATTACATAAACCAGATCCACTACACCAAGTCCGATCATCACGTGAGTCGGTGTAGCTTCCAAGGCGAGCATCTATATGGGCATCATATCAACTATATGACTCATGCTTAACCTTTCGGTCTGTGTTCCGAGGCCATGTCTGTACGTGCTAGGCTCGCCAAGTAAGAACCTTAGTACTCGCGTGTGTAAAATTGTCTTACACCCGTTGTATGAAAGCGTAGAGTCGAGTACACCCGATCATCACGTGATGTCTCGAAACACGATCCATAGAACGGTTCATACTTATGGAAGAACACATTTTTATCTTGATATCTAAATGAGGTATCATCTTACAATGCTACCAAAAGCGCCAAACTAGCAGTATAAGATGCTAACATCTAATGTGTAAAGCGAGATGATATGGTTCATGCATTTGATCTCTATCATTTGCATCATGGTATGATCTCTATCATTCCTTTGTGTGTAATTCTAAGGTCTATGGAACTTACACGTTGAGTGTGTTGTAAGAGTATCTATCATACATCTACTTACAACAATACCATATCAAGACACTAGCCCAGCAACGATCTAAACTAGACGCCTCTAATTTATCAATTGCATGTTTTACGTGGCTTAGGGCTTTCGGAGATAGAACCGGTCTTACCTACGAACATGAACCACAACGAGGATAAGCAAGTTATTAGCAACTCGTTGCAAATCAGATATTGACTACAGTAGGAGAGACAGACACCCGCCAGCCACTTATGCAAAACTAGTTGCATGTCAGTCGTGGAACCGGTCTCATGTACGATGACATGTAAGGTTGGTCCGGGCCGCTTCATCCCACTATGCCACCAATATCCAAAATACTTAGAAGATGCAATAACATGATCATCATCGCCCATATATAAACATAAGTGTACTACCCGTGCAAAGCACCTATGCATAAATCAGGCTCTGATACCACTGTTGGGTCTGCAGCATAGAAAACAAAAAAATTCCTACGATGAGAACTATACGCCAAGATCTATCTACTAGGTACAGAGCAACGGGTGGACATAAATCCATGGAGAACTTACCCTCGAAGACAAGGAGTTTTGTTAACGAGTAGGAACTCGTGGTTGATGTAGTCGTACGCTTGCCGATCTCAAGATCGTGTGGAAGTCCGAGCGCCGCAAATCAGCAGCGCATCCGTCCTCGCACACACGTTCAAGCCACCAAACAACCTCCACCTCCTCGCTCCAGCGAATCAGTGGAAGCAGCAGCTCCATCCAGACGCAAGGCCACCGGGAACATGTATCTCGCTAATCCGAGACCATGGGGGAATATCTAGAGGGGGAGAGAGATTCTTCACGAGGAGGTGTGTTTTGTCAGGGAGGAGAGGGGGGCATTTTATAGGAGAGGGGGGACTCCTCCCCTACCATGGCCGGCGGCCAAGGAGGGAGCCCCCTCCTCTTCCTCATTCATGTGGTGGAAGCTCCACTCACATCAATTCAAGCTCCACCCAAAGTTCCACTCACATGCATTAAATTTCTACCAAATTTAATGCAACTCTCAGTTAATAAAAAAAATTATTTATTTTATTTAGAATTTTTTTAATTACTTTAATTAACAAACATTCACATAAAACCCCTTGCAACATTTCAATATCACATGCAGAACCACTTTCTGCAATTTCACCCCAAACAATTCCGGTTTCTATCGAAACAATTCCTGTTTCTAACGAAACATTTCCTACGCTTTACAAACCTTTTGAGTGAAACATTTGTGCTCCTAAATGGTGTCCGACAACACTTAAGTGTGTCACCCTACGGTTCGCGAATAATGCAGACATGATTGAGACTCCTCTCAGATCAATAATCAGAAGCGAGACCTGGAGATCCATACTGACTCCTGCACATTCAACGATGACTTCTGTGATCGTGACAACCTTTAACACTAGTAACTTAATCCCTTTGTCTCATGATATAATACATGTCCGAGATTCGATCATCGGTATCCAAATACCTAGTTTGATCTCGTTGCCGACATGCACTCTTTTCTTGTTCCCGTGATATAACATTCTAGTGATCACATCACTTGCTTACAAGCTATCTTAATGTGATATCACCGAGAGGGCCTAGAGTATATCTATCCGTCATCGGGATTGAAAAATTCCACTCTTGATCCATGAGACTCAACATAACACCTTCGTAGCACTGAACCCACCTTTATAGTCGCCCTGTTACGGTGTGACGTTTGATGTTATCAAGATACTCTTCTGGTGTTAGAAATTAACATGATCTAATGGTCTAAGGATAAAGATTACTTCGTGCGATGTTATAGCAATATAAACATAATGACTTTATGTTAATGCTATACTTCGGATGAATGTTCATCACATCATTTCACAAATGCTATGACCTTGTTATTAACAACATCCAATGTCCATGATCAGGAAACCTTGATCATCTTGTTAATCAACAAGCTAGTCTATAAGAGAGGCATAACTAGGAACCCTTTTTGTTTATTAAACACACATGTATTGACGTTTCCTGTCAATACAATTATAGCATGCAAAATAAACATCTATCATATACAAGGAATACATAATAACAACTTTATTATTTCCTCTCAGGGCATATTTCCTTCATTTTTCTCCACGGCCTTTGTCGCCGCCACCTGGGTCTTCTTCTTCCCACGGGGAGCTCTGGTCTTCGGAGCCATAGCTACAAAGTCTAAGAGGAAGAAAGGTTAATTGTGGAGGGCCTGTGAAGGTGCCTAGGTCCCTTGTATTGAAACTTTAACAGCGTCGTCTTTACTGTTTACAAGTATGAATTTTTAATAGGAGTACTACTAAAAGGCTGTGTGCATGTTTCCTTATTTTCTTTCACTTTTTTGAAACATGGTCAGATGTTTTAGCATGAAAATTCATACAAAGAAGTTGTATTTTTCTAAACAATAGTCGGTTTTCAGTATGACTGCATGGGTACAATAATTAGTACTATATGAATTTCTAACAAATTTACAAGCAATCTATCACGTACTTGTAGTTCAAAATTTACCTACTTTGGTTTTATTGACAAAATGTCATTTAATTACGTGAAATTAGCTAGAAGGCCTGAAAATTCATGAAACTTGTTAACCATGAAACATACTCTATTTTGTGTGAAATTTAGTGTGTTGTGGCATTCGGAGCCATACTCTTTGCCTTTTCTTTAAAAAATAATTATATGTGGCACTTCTAAAATAATTTAACAAAATTCTATACATAAAAGTTGAAAAGTCCATTAAAAACATTAGTATGCCATGCCAAGATGCACCCCGTCTACCCGAAATGGACACGACCTTTGTCATTATTTAACTTGAAACACAAGTATATGTTAACATATCGCTGGTCACATTATGAAGAAGTGTTTTTAAACCTTGTCAAAATTCATGTTTATCATTTACGGAAGAGGACACCATACATAAGTGCTTAACATTTTTTATTGTTTTCTTTACTTTTCTTTAATTTATCCCAATAAATAGGACGAGTGATGCGGATATGACCTTGGCATTGGTAACTTGGCTTAAAGTGTGAACAATGTTCATACATGGTTATGACCATATTGTGTAGCAGTTTTTTCAAAAGTTGTCCAAATCAATGTTTGTAGTTTCCGTCCAAACAAGCACAAATATAAGAGGACACCATTTAAGTTTCAACTATGTATCATTACCACCCCCCCTCCCGCAAAAAAAACTATTTATCATGACACACATTGAAATACGTATTTTCATATAGTACTAACATGCGGTGGAAATTATCTATATTTTGCTAGAATACAGTGAGTGCACTCTAAGACAAATTATCTGGACATACTTAATTACTAAAAACAAATCCTTTCACTTGGAAATTGAAAAGCATTTTCCTAAAAGTTCAGAACTTTCATTGACAATATTATTTACCAAAGCCAAGATGATTCGTAGAACGAGATATAGTACATTGCCCGCCTCTTCTCTGGACGCCATTTAATTTTGCACTCGGGCACGCTTCTTTGGTGGGGGCGGGAAGAGACCTCGTCGTCGTCCTTGGCCTCCTCCCCATCATCGTCCGCTGCCTCCTTCCTATCGTCTTCGGCCTCCTCCTCAAGGTCGACCTCAGACTCCTCCTCTTCCTTAGTCTCATCTTCCGTCTTATCGGAGTCGCTCGGTGTTGGTGGTGGTGTCCCTTCAAAAAAGGGCTGCCAGTGGCTATCGTCTTCATTAGAGGAGTCATACGACATTTTGGAAGGAAATAGAGAGAGATCAAGTTCGAAGAAATGGTGGCTTGGGTGTTTTGGGTGAAAGTAGGGGTGCGTACTGTTGCAATTTATAATGTCTATTTATAGTCGTGCTTGTGTTAATACCCTGAAAACTATCCCAAAATATCATAAATAGATTGTACCAGACTCGTCCCATCAACAAAAAAAGGATTATATCGGTTCTTGATTTTTCTCGGCCAAGAGAATTCAGGAGACATCCCGCTTTATCCAAAAATAAAGAGAATCATGTAGATCGTGCTGAATAACTCGGTGTCTCTTACTTCCTCCATTAAAAATTAAGTGTCTATAGTAGTAGGTACATACTTATCTAGCTACAGTACTACTAGTATACGTATACTCTTCACAAAGTTGCGTCACCGAACTTGATTGATGGTGGTATGGTGTGGGCCTCATCTTTTTCTGCACTGCTGCATCTCAGACTAGAAGTATAATCATTGCATGAAAGCTTACAGGGGAAGGAAGGAGAAATGGAGAGGATAGTGGATGGATGGTGAGAGGGGGCGAAGGAGAGAGAAAATCTACTACATAGTAGTATGTGTACTAGTACCGCGTGTCACGACCCATCATAATATGTAAACTTTTAGCCGAAGTTAGATGGGAACCATGATCAACTACAGTATGTGTGAAACCATTGGCTTGTAGCATTCTGAACCATATTATTTGGACTTTCTTCACAAAAAAACATCACTGTCCTTACTAGGAAAATCGAAATTCTTTTTTTCCTAATTGTTAGAAACTCCCACATGCAACAATGCTTACTATGCCAAGATGCACCCATCTACCAAACTATCATGGGAACTCTATCAAATTGTAAACTATGATATGAATATGGTCTTGATGACCTTGGTTGCTCGGGTTGAAATAAACCCGATAGTGTCCAAACACATGGTAGGACAATATTGTGAAGCTATTTTTCCAAAAATTATCTAATACCATGATTACAGTTTTCATGGCACGTGGTGCACAAGACATGCTAGGACATCATGAGTAAAACTTTTGTTTTTTGTTTTTCGTTTATTCAATGTGATCAATGTTCAAAATAGGTTCAAAATTGCCTTCCCTCCCAATGTTTGCCCGATCTTTTGGATAACCTTCCCTCCCGATGTTGGGAAGAAAGTGAAAATTTCAAAAACCGGAAAACTTTGAATTTTTGTGCCGCCAAGGACCAAAGTGGTTTCCTTCCTATGTACTCCTCGTTCCTACTCCACACCAACGCGCGGCTGCCAAACACGCCAGAGACATAGAGCCTCCGTACCAAGGCACACGTGTGCAACGCCATGATGTGGACGAGGGGAGAGAGATCATCCGGACCGGTGCACGAGGGGAAAGGGGAGGAGAGATGGAGCATAGGGAAGGAGAGAGAAAACACACGATTTGTTTTACGTGCATAGGTCCTGAAAATTACTACTAGTAGAGTGTACACTGTAAGGCTGCATGAGTACCTCGTGTCAGAAACCCATCACAACTTTGCTCTGACATGGAACCACCTTCAACTTCTCTTTGCTGCTGCCCTCTTCCCCTACCAACATTTTATTTTCTCAGCATGTACTGCGCGTGGACAGAGGTGACTATATGTCTAATCAAAGAAATATACTTCTCCCGCATTGTGTAAAAAAGCACACCTTAATAAGGCGCAGATAGTAAACGTATGACATATCATCACTATACAAAATTATAATTGGTAAAGCACAAACAATTATAAATTTGATCAACATCTATAAAGTATGGGTGTATATTTAGTCCTTGTACTTTGTATCATCATGTGTAGAAGTCAAATATTATTAGCTACCTAACACTTGAAATTTTTGATAACATGGTCTAGTGAAACGAGGGAGAAGATTCTAGTATGATCGAGAAGTGTGTTTTGAGAGGTTTATGCATAGTGCATTCATTGTGTTCAAGACTATCAATAGAATCTTCTAGATGCTAGAATGGAAAAGAAGATCCAACGGCTAGAAATGCTGGGATTCATGAGTCTTGGTCCAAAGTTCAACATTCAAAGTTATCCGTACGCAATATAGTGGTTTGTAATGAAGACTATCAATAGAATCTTCAAGATGCTAAAATGGAAAAGATGATCCAGTGACTGGAAATGTTGGGTTCGCGAGTCTTGATCCAACGGTCAATATTCAAAGTTGTTTGTACACTATATAGTGGCATGATCATGTAGAAGTCAATGATTATTATCTACTAGTAAGTTGCATGTGAGACTCAGATAGTAGACATATGACATATCATCGCTATATACAATTATAATTGGTAAAGCACAAAAAAATATAAATTTGATCAACATCTATAAAGTATGGGTGTATATTTGGTACTTGTACTTTGTATCATCATGTAGAAGTCAAAGATTATTAGCTATCTAACACATTATTTTTTTCAATAACATGGTCTAGATAAACAAGGTAGGAGCTTCTAGTATGAGGGAGAAGTGTGTTTTGAGGTTTGTGCATAGAATTCATTATGCCGAAGACTATCAATAGAATCTTCTAGATGCTAGAATGGAAAAGAATATCCAACGGCTAGAAATGCAGGGATTCGCGAGTCTTGATCCAACGGTCAACATTCAAAGTTATTCGTACACTATATAGTGGTAAGATAAGATACTAGTAAGTTGCACGCGCCCTGCACATGAGGCTCAGATAATAGACGTCTGGCATATCATCACTATATAAAATTATAATAGGTAAAGTGGAAAAAATATAAATTTGATCAACATCTATAAAGTATGGGTGTATATTTGGTTCTTCTAGATTGTATCATTATGTGTAGAAGTCAAAGATTATTAGCTACCTAACACTTGAAATTTTTGGTAACATGGTCTAGAGAAATGAGGGAGAAGATTATAGTATGATGGAGACTTGTGTTTTGAGAGGTTTATGCATAGTGCATTCATTGTGTTCAAGACTATCAATAGAATCTTCTAGATGCTAGAATGGAAAAGAAGATCCAATGGCTGGAAATGTTCGAATTCGCGAGTCTCAATCCAACGGTCAATATTCAAAGTTATTCGTACACTATATAGTGGTAATATAAGATGTCTAAAACCATGGCTTGTGGCATTCAGATCCATACTCTTCAGACTGTAATTACAGAAAGGACCAATATCATCGTCACTCAGAAAATTAAGAATGATATTTCCTGATATTTGGAAACTCACATCGACGACATTGTTTACTACAAGAAGATGCACTCGTCTACCTCCGAAAAGATAATTAACTCAAGAGCAATCTATCATATTTACTTGTAGCTCAAGTTTGATCTAATTTTGCTAAATTGTCAAGATGAAAAATCTTAGCAAGAAGTTGAACTTGTTGTAAAAACTATCGGTTGTGGTTTGTGATATATTAAATCAGCCCCCCATGGTTACCTCCAAAAAATGTAAAACTTTCAATGCAACCTACAATTTACTTGTAGTTCAAAATTGAACTAATTTCATTAAATCGACATAAAATCAATTTCAAGTGGGCAAAGTTAGCTATAGGAATAAGTTTGAAAACTCATAAAACACGGGAATCATAAGTACAACATGAGGGTCCACTATATATGTCTGAAATTTTGGCTTGTGGCGTTCAGGTCCATATCCTTCGGACTTTGTTTACAAAAACGAACAATAATCTCATCATCACTCGAAAAATTGAGTTCTGATAGTTGGAAACTCACACCAGCGGTACTGATTACTACAAGAAGATGCATCCATCTACCTCCAAAGAGACATTTAATTAAAGAAAAATCTATCGCGCTTACTTGTAGCTCAAGTTTGAGCTAATTTTTCATTAAATTGTCAATATGCAAAACCTTAATTAGAAAGGAGTTAAAAACCTATTGTCAAAACTCTCGGTTGTTTTCTGATATATTAACTGAGCCCCCAATGGTACACCTCCAAAAGTTTTTTGTAATTCTTTAGAAGCAACCTACAATAATTTAGTTCTTGTAGTTCAAGTTTGACCAAATTTTGATAAATATAGGCATGAAGTCATTCAAGTGGGGCAAAGTTAATTAGCTAGATAGGGAGTTTGAAAACTCATAAAACATGGGAATCATAAGTAAAACATGTTGGTCCACTTAATATGTCTAAAAGCTTGGCTTATGGCATTGAGATCCATATTATTTAGTCTTTCTTTACATAAAATAACCATCTCGTCATCACTTGGAAAACTGAGGACTTTCTTTCCTCATAGTTAGAAACTCACACCGATGATATTGTTTACTAGAAAAAGATGCACCCATCTACCTATGAAAATACATTTAATTCAAGAGCAATCTATCGCTCTTACTTGTATCTCAAGTTTGATCTAATTTCTTTAAATCGATAAGAAGTCACTGACGTGTGTAAAGTTTGCTAGGAAGCTTGAAAAATCCTAGTACTAAAAACTTGGGATTATGTATAAGAAACCGTTGGTCCAGTTTGTGTGATAATTGGGGTGGTTGCATTTTCTTCTAACTATGGTAGGTCTCGTAGGAGAGAGGTGCTTGAGAGTTAACACGATCGATGGAAGTACAACTTACATCAAGGACCTCGTAAAAAAATGAAAAGTGCATCCAAGTCCATCCATTTAACATAATGACCCTAAACCTGAATAATGAAGTGTGTGTGTTTTGTGGTTTGCGCATGCTAGCATTCATCGTGCTAAAGACTATCAATAGAATCTTTCTAGATGCTAAGGGAAAATAGAAGATCTAAGGGTTAGCAATGTTTGGATTTGCCAGTCTTGATCCAGCGGTTAATGTTCGAAGTTAATTTGTACACTATACAATGGTTGTATGGTATTGTAAGAGATAAGACAAGATAAAGATAATATAAGAAGTACTGCGAATGGCCGACCTAATGGTTGCTCTTGTAGGAGCGAGGTGCTTGAGAGTTAAGATGGTCAGTGGAAGTACAAGTTACATCAAGGACCTCATAAAAAATGAAAATTGCATCCAAGTCCATGCATGCACTTAGCTCAAGGACCCTGAAACTGAGCAATGAAGTGTGTGTTTTGAGGTTTGCGCATACTAGCGTCCATTGTGCTAAAGACTATCGGTAGAATCTTTCTAGATGCTAATAATGGAAAAGAAGATCCAACGGTTAGCAAAGTTTGGATTTGCCAGTCTTGATCAAACGGTCAATGTTCAAAGTTTGGATTTGCTAGTCTTCATCCAACGGTCAATGTTCAAAATAGGTTCAAAATTTCCTTCCCTCTCGATGTTTGGCCGATCTTTTGGATAACCTTCCCTCCCAATGTTTGGGAAGCAAGTGAAAATTTTGAAAACCGGAAAACTTTGAATTTTTGTGCTGCCAAGGACCAAAGTGGTTTCCTTCCTATGTACTCCTCGTCCCTACTCCACACCAACGTGCGGCTGCTGAACACGCCAGAGACATAGAGCCGCCTTACCAAGACACACGTGCACAGCGCCATGCTGTGGACGAGGGGAGAGAGATCATCCGAACCGGTGCGCGAGGGGAAAGGGGAGGAGAGATGGAGCATAGGGAAGGAGAGAGAAAACACACGATTTGTTTTACGTGCATATATCTTGAAATTTACTACTAGTAGAGTGTACACTATAACACCGCATGAGTACCTCGTGTCAGAAACCCATCATAAATTTGCTCTGACATGGAACCGCCTTCAACTTCTCTTCGTTGATGCCCTCTTCCCCTACCAACGTTTTATTCTCTCAGCATGTACAACGCGTGGACAGAGGTGACCGTATGTCTAAGCAAAGAAATATGCTACTCCCGCATTGTGTAAAAAAGCACACCTTAATAAGGCTCAGATAGTAAACGTATGACATATCATCACTATATAAAATTATAATTGGTAAAGAACAAAAAATTATAAATTTGATCAACATTTATAAAGTATGGGTGTATATTTGGTCCTTGTACTTTGTATCATCATGTGTAGAAGTCAAAGATTATTACGTACCTACCACTTGAATTTTTTGGTAACATGGTGTAGAGAAACGAGGGAGAAGATTCTAGTATGATGGAGAAGTGTGTTTTGAGAGGTTTATGCATCGTGCATTCATTGTGTTCAAGACAATCAATAGAATCTTCTAGATGCTAGAATGGAAAAGAAGATCCAACGGCTAGAAATGTTGGGATTCACGAGTCTTGATCCAAAGGTCAACATTCAAAGTTATCCGTACACTATATAGTGGTAAGATAAGATAAGATAAGATCATGTAGAAGTCAACGATTATTAGCTACGAGGGAGAAGATTCTAGTATGATGGAGAAGTGTGTTTTGAGGTTTGTGCGTAGCATTAATTATGCTGAAGACTATCAATAGAATCTTCTAGATGCTAGAATGGAAAAGAAGATCCAACAGCTGGAAATGTTGGGATTCACGAGTCTTGATCCAACGGTCAATATTAAAAGTTATTCGTACACTATATAGTTGTAAGATAAGATAAGATATCTCTATCTCTACTACTATAGTGGAGTAGTTTTGAATTGGATCCACAGCACCAATCCTGATAGTTGGGTTGTTGGATCCAATGGTTCAGAGAAGCTGGATTCGTGTTGAATAGTACCTAGAGCAAAGTCCACCATGCATGTTCTAGAACCATCATGTCACCACCCCCAAAATTTCTTAGCACAGTAGAATGTATTCTCTATACTTATACTACTATAGTGGAGCAGTTTTGAATTGGATCCATAGCACTAATCATCATCGCTGGGCTGTTAGATCCAATGGTTCAGAGCAACTGGATTCATGTTGAATAGTGCTGCCTCCGCCAAAATATAAGGCGCCTAAGGATTAGTCAAAAGTCAACATTTTTTAAGTTTGACCATGATTATACACAAAACTATAAAAATTTAGAATACTAAATTAATATCAATAGATTCACCATAAAGTATATTTTCTTAATATGTCCATTCAATATTGTAGATGTAGATATTTTTTTATAAATATTTGGTCAAAGTTAGTAAGGTTTGACTTTTGACCAATCCTTAGGCGCCTTATATTTTGGGGTGGAGCGAGGGAGTACAGACCTAGAGCAAACTCCACCATGTTCTAGAACCATCATGTCACCACCACCAAAATGCATAAATTAAGTCTATTAATAATAACTATCTACACATATTGAGAATACAACCTATTGTGCTTTGAAATTTTGGGGTTGGTGACATGATGGTTCTAGAACATGGTCGAGTTTGCTATAGGTACTATTGAACACGAATGCAGCTGCTCTGAACCATTGGACCTAACAACCCAACGGTCAAGATTGGTGCTATATATGTATCCAATTCAAAACTCCTCCATTATAGTAGTAGATATATAGATAAAAAGCACACCTTAATAAGGCCTAGTATGTGGTATCCGCTAAGGTTCACCTTATACATAGTGGAAACTATAAAGTATCTTTAAGCCAAAGGTGCACCTCAAGCTTATGTGGTTACCATAGAGAATAGAAAAATCATTTCCCCTCTCTCCTTATTTCATGTGATCATTTTCAAAAGGGGTTCAAAATTTTCAAGAGGCAAAATCTTAGTAGCTAGAAGTCAAACAGTCTCAACTAATATATTAATTGACCGCTCGATGGGTACCCCCAAAAGCTTTTTACATAAAACTTTTAAACCAAGCTACAATTTATTGCTTGTAGTTCAAATTTGACCTTTTATTTCGATACGTCGACATAAAGTTATTCAACAAGTGGATGGGGTCAGCTAGGGACCTTGAAAACTCATAAAAGATGGGAATCGTAAGTAAAACACATTGGTCCACCTAGCTAATATGTCTAGAAGCTTGGCTTATGGCATTGAGATCCATATTCTTCAGACTTTCGTTACGGAAAATAATCATCTCGTCATCACTCAGAAAACTGAGAATTTTCTTTCCTGGTTGTTGGAAACCCACACCGACGACATTGTTTACTACAAGAAGATGCACACATCTACCTCCAAAAAGACAATTAATTCAAGAGCAATCTATCACACTTACTTGAAGCTAAAGTTTGACTTAATTTCGTTAAATTGACAAGAAGTCACCGAAGTGCGCGAAGTTAGCTAGGAATCCTAGTACTAAAAACTTGGGTATTGCATATAAGAAATTGTGGTCCAGTTTGTGTGATAATTGGGGTGGTTGCATTTTCTTTTAACCTTGGTAGGTCTCGTAGGAGCGAGGTGCTTGAGAGTTAACACGGTCGGTGGAAGTATGTACAAGTTACATCAAGGACCTCATAAAGAATGAAAATTACATCCCAGTCCATGCATGCATTTAGAAAAGGACCCTGAATCTGAGAAATGAAGTTTGTGTTTTAAGGTTTGCACATACTAGCGTTAATCGTGCATTTAGCACAAGTTAAATTAAGGACCTCATAAAAATGAAAATTGCATCCAACAAGTCCGTGCATTTAGCACAAGGACCCTTAAACCGAGTAATGAACTACTATGTGTTTTGAGGTTTGTGGAAACTAGTGTTCATCATGCTAAAGACTATCAGTAGAATCTTTCTAGATGCTAAGAATGGAAAAGAAGATCCAACGGTTAGCAATGTTTGGATTTGCCAGTCTTGATCCAATGGTCAATGTTCAAATAAGTTAATCCCTACACTATGTGTAGTGCGTGGTATGGTACGGTATTGTAAGAGATAGGACAAGATAAAGATAAGATAATAAGAAGTACTACGAATGGTCGATCTAATGGTTGGTCTTGTAGGTGCGATGTTCTTGAGAGTGAACACGGTCGGTGGAATTACAAGTTACATATCCAGGACCTCATAAAAATGAAAACTGCATCCAAGTCCATGCATTTAGCACAATGACCCTAAAACTGAGCAATGAAGTGTGTGTTTTGAGGTTTGCGCATACTAGCGTTACTATTAGTAGAATCTTTTTAGATGCTATGAATGGAAAAGAAGATCCAGCAGTTTGCAAAATGTTTGGATTTGCGAGTCTTGATCCAACTTGTCGTCAAAACTCTCGTTGGATCGTTTCTCATATATTAACTGTGGCCCCCGATGGGTACCTCCAAAAGCTTTTTCGTAGAACTTTCATAGTGACCAAAAATTTACTTATACTAGTTCAAATCTGACCTATTTTTGATAAATCGACATAAAGTCATTCAAGTGGGTGGAGTTAGGTAGGCAGTTTTGAATTGGATCCATAGTACCAATCGTGACCATTGGGTTGTTAGATCCAATGGCTCAGAGTAGTTGGATTCGTGTTGAATAGTATCTAGAGCAAACTCCACCATGTTCTAGATAGTTATTATTAATATACTTAATGTATGCCTTTTTCTCTAACAAGACTATTGGTTAATAACAACTTAATGTTCGTTAAATCACATTTCGTACAGTATATACGAGTGTGGCACGTGCCTGTGTGTGTGTGTGTGTGTGTGTGTGAAAACTTTGTCCTGTGACATTTTTTTGGATCAATATTCTTCGGAATTCCTTTACGAGAGAGAATGATCATGGCATCACTCAGAAAATTGAGAATGTCCTTTGCTGGTAGTTGAAAACTCACACCGACGCCATTGTTTACTACAAGAAGATGCACACATCTACCTCTGAAAAGACATTTAATTCAAGAGTAGTCTATCATACTTACTTGTAGCTCAAGTTTAACTTAATTTCATTTAATTGATGCAAAATCTTAGAAAGAAGTTGAACCGTACCTATATATATCATCAAAACTCTTTGTGGTTTCCCATATATTAGTTAAACCCTCCCCCCGATATATATGGGTACCTACAATAGAGATCTTTCGTCAAACTTTCAAAATAACCTACAGTTTACTTGTGGCAGTTCAATTTGTACCTAATAATTTCGATAAATCGGCATAAAATCAATCAAGTGGGCAAAGTTAGCTAGGAAGTTTGAGAACTAATAAAACATTGCGTAAGTAGAACATGTTGGTCCACAATATATGTCTGAAAACTTGCCTCGTGTGTCATTCAGATCCATATTCTTCAGACTTGCTTTACAGGAAAGAACAATCTCGTCATCACACTCGGAAAATTGAGAATGTTCTTTCCTGAGATAGTAGGAAACTCATAGTGATGGAATTGTTTACTACAACAAGATGCACCTATAGACCTCTGAAAAGACATTTAATTCAAGAGCAATCTATATCGTGCTTACTTGTAGCTCAAGTTTGACCTAATTTCGTTAAATTGTCAAGATGCAAAATCTATCTTAGCAAGAAGTTAAACCTATTGTCAAAACTATTGGTGTTTTGTGATATATTAATTGACCCCTCGATGGGTACCTCCAAAAGCTTTTTCGAAAAACTTTCAAAGCAACGTACAATTTTCTTAGACACGAGGCTAGTAAATTTCTAAGCTACGTATAGTAAGGGCGTGTGCAGTGTCTAGAAGTAGCTATGAAAACTACTTTTGGTCCAGCGTTTAGAACTAAAGTGGGTCCACACAACCATGCTAAAAATAAAAACAGACTGTTATCCACTGAATAGTGGGCCCTCCCAATTGATTCTCGTAGACATAAGTCTAGCACTAGAATGACCTTGAAGAATCTTTTTGTTAGCACTACCCACTCCACCATTAAGATATATGTTTAAGACTTGACACCATTCTTGCTTTGATGTCTGGGGCTAATGGGCTCACTACCGTGGGGCCCCATTGTTATTAGTGGTCTAGTTATATCCTATAGCAGCCAACGAACGTTAGCTTTGACTCCTCTAGCTCTTCCTTCTCGATGAAGCCTCAATGCTCGGCTTTGAAGGATGGTTATGAGGGCAGTAGGTGCCTATGGTGACTTCATCAAGCTCAAGTCCCCCCACCTAACAGTCTGAAGAAAGAATCTTTCGAAGATGCTCATAGGGGTAGCATGTGCGTTCATGCATTCATAGGGGTGAGTGTGTGTATGCATTTGTGAGCGTGTGTGTTTTGTAGTGGATTTTCGCAAAAATGAGAGAGATGGGTTTGTATTAAGTTTTGCTCGGTTTTCCCAAAGTAATTGTAATGGTCAGTGGTGTCTAGGGTCTATGGGCTCACTCCGAGGGCCACATTATTAGTGGTTCAATTGCATCCAATAGCAGCCAACGAATATGAGCTCCAACCCCCTAGCACTTCCTTCGCCACGAAGCCTCGGCGCTCGACTTTGAAGGATGGTTAAACGTTCCCATCAATATATAGCAAGTTGCCTATGGTGACTTCATCAAGCTCAAGCCCCGCAGGATCAGTGTCAAGATCTAGTCTTTCTGAAGTGCTCATAGGTGTAGGGTGTGCGTACCTGCATTCATAGGGGTGAGTGTGTGTATGCATTTGTGAGCATCTCCGTTTTGTAATGGGTTTTCACAAAAAGAGAGGGGGCTTTGGTTTATTTATTGAGTTTTTATCTGTTTTCCAAAACTACTCCATGTAATACAAGTCAAACTAGGTGAGTGATGTTTGGGGGCCCATGGGCTCTCTAGCACAGGCCCCAGTTATCAGTGGTCGAGTTAAATCCAATACAGAGTAGTATCCAACGAATGTGAGGACCGGCTCCCCTACCTCTTCCTTCTCCATGAAGCCTCTGCGCTAGGCTTTGAAGGCGTGCTCTTTTTTCGAGCAATGTCGGCGGATTCAGTCATGCCGGTCCGGCGAACGACGGGGGATCTTGATGCGCAAGGCGGCCGGGTTAGGGTAAGTACGGAAGAGTTCACGGTCTCAGTTTATTTTCTCAAATTCAGCTTATGGGTTCTCTCCTTTTGGGATTTTTCTCTATTTTGCCCATCTCGATCGATGATGTTTCCTGGGTTTAGATGCCAGCACGGATGGTAGTCACGGAGTGGTATGGCATTGTTACCAATGTGGATATCCGGCTCTAGTGCGATGTGCCCTAGCGCTCCGTCGCCGCGTCATGTTTGAGGGAACGAACTTTGGCCGCAGGTTCTTGGGTTGCAACTATGAATGTGAGCGCTGCATGTTCATCCACTAGGTAGATCTACCGCACTCACTTTCACTGCAGCGCGTGATGATGTCTCTGTGGATACAACTCGAGATCCGCGATGACCTCGAAGAGGAGGAGCAGGAGCACCATCAGATGCATGCCGAAGAGATGGCTGCAGAGTTTTCGGATGTCTCCAACTCACTGCCGAAGAGATGCATGCTCTTAGATTTGGGTAACTAGAGCTGGACATTAGGTTCTTAACCAAGTATGGTCTGCAATCTAGATATTTAGCATGCTCATGATGCTTTTGGTGGTTGGCTGTAGATTCCACTAATAATTAAGTAATCCCCTTTTTTTACTAGTACTCACCATCTCATAGTACTGCCACGTTAAATTACACTAGGTTAATTAATATGAGAGTAGTTGACAGTCTGCTTACAGCCCTTCTGGAGTTTGTGGTTACTACTAATTGATCTGGTTTATGTGTTACTAGTATCTCTATCTATATACGAGTATCGCTACATTTTTTGCACATTTGTGCACCTCCCCCGTCGCGCACCTTCTTTACCCAGCAGCGTCCACCTTTCCATCGCATCAGTGCAATATCCGGTGAGTCCGCAACCATCCGGATGGTTGTTTAGGTGATTGCTATTTGAAATAGTAGATGTATATTCCACATTAGTCAGCTGGGATCACCATGGATGTAGCCATGGAATTAGTTATAAGTTCCACTAAAAATAGGTAAGTATATGCGGCCAAGAAGAGTCTTTTGAGGATGGGAAGCTTGCCCCCTGGCTTTATTTCACAGAATGGTCCTCTGCTGAACAATGCAGATGTAATTTGCTGCATATCATTCATAAACAGATTGTTGTTTGCCGGTGTCATGCATTGCTGAGTTCTTTAAATTATATTGTTCGTTAAAGGGAAACACATCCAATCCTTGACATCAGATTAATGCACGTATCCTTCTTTGGATTGCGAAGTTGATGTGTTCTTTCCTAAAATTTACTGGTTTTGCTGCATTTCATTTAGCATCATGCGCATGTCCCACCCGTGGAGGAGGCATTATCGAGTGACAAGTGTTTTTATGTATCCAGCTGCTTTGCTGGAATTTCAGTAACCTATGCTTTGTCCTCGAAAACATTTTTTCGATAAAGAGCGCTTTATTACTTAAAATGTCCCCTAAAATATACTGATCATTTTTGTTGCATCCTGATTTGTAGAAACGAAGTCATTCTGATATGTTGCCACTTATTACTAAGGCCAGGACTGCTCATGTGCCAGCTAAGAAGGCAAACCCTGAAGTACGGCCCTTTTCATGTTGGTTCTATTTCCCATGTTTGGGAAATATGCCTCTATGGTTCTTTGCCATTTGCGGTACCACTATGGAGCTTACACGATGTGTGTAGGTGAATTTGGATTGTGAACCGAGAATTTGGTTTATTTTTTTTAAATGAGAATCTGGTTTAATTTTGGATTTGTTATCTGCAGTTTCCACCTTACTCATATTGCTCAAGGCGTAATGGTGCTGGTCACTACAAGGATTTGACAATTGCCCGTCTCCGAGAGAAATACAAAGCTCATAGACACATGATTTCGTGCCTTCAAGAGAAAGTGAAACACCAGGACAAACAGATTAGGCGCCTGAAGGAAGAAGTGTCCACATCCACTAAGCGGATAGCTGATTTGACTACAGGATGGAATACATCAATTTAAGTTGCTCATGATGCTGTTGTTGATTTTCAAAAGTTCGTGACTGACAACTTAGTCCCCTAGTTGCCTGATGTGGATGGCGACGAGCAGATTGGCCAGGTGTACGATCGGATCTTGGAGCACGTGGGAATGCGAGCTGACAATATTTTCAATTCGGCTCTAGAAGCAGATGAGACCCTGACAGAAATTTGAGATTCTCCACTCCCATACAGTCCTAATCCTGCAAAAGATGAGGAAATCTGTAAACCATATTGACCGCTCTACTTTCATTTTTGAAGGGTTTGGGTTTCTGGTGAGGATGACTATTTGTTAAGTCAGGTACTATAACTGTTTTTTTGCTCTGCCGGTGTGTGGTGTCCACGAATCTATATATTTGATGTACTATTATGATATATATACTGGACCTGGCTTCATGTGACCGTATTTGGCAACAACAGTCATCTTATTCGAAATTGAGGTGGTTTTTTATCTTTCAATTTTTTTCCTTCTGAGATCTATTAATGATGATGTTAATGCCAGTTGTGAGTGATTTGTTAGCATGTTTCTGGTAGTAAACCAAAACTTGTAGTTGTAGATTGTGGAATTTCAGGTCGATATTTGAACTCTAGATCTTGATGTCATAGAAAGGGCAGGCTTCTACCACCTAGAATATTTTACCCAGCAATTGACTGTATCACATGAATAAGTGCACAAACTTGATATCTGTAGGCGGGAAACTGAGCAACGCAAGTGCACAAACTTGTATCAGTCGTGTGGTTGCTACTATTAATACAGCCGTGGTTTCCCCTAAAAAAGCGGGGTTCGCAAAAAGAAAAATAGTGGGGCGAAAGTTAGTTTCAAGTTCGAGGTAGCTCAGTCATGTGCCCCTCGACCCCATCGGCATCTTCTCCGCTTGGCTGCCCTCCCTCGACCGGACCGTCCCTGCCGCTCCACCATTGAACACCACCGCACCGCCGTTCGCTGGTATGTACGTCCCCAACCTCCAACCATTACTGGCTTTCTAAAGGATATAATGCATTTATTTTTGGGCATTGCAGCTAAATAAGCTCGTGGCATTTACAAGAAATGGAATCGGTGTTGGCGGATGCATTTCTACGTCAGTGGATGCTTGTAAAGCAAAGGTGGATGCTGAAGCAGCACCAGCGGATACATGTGAAGCGGATGCGGAGCCCGATGCTTGTACCGCATTGGAGTCTTGGGCAGTGTT
The DNA here is from genome assembly GCA_916181665.1 of Avena sativa. Classification (NCBI taxonomy): domain Eukaryota; kingdom Viridiplantae; phylum Streptophyta; class Magnoliopsida; order Poales; family Poaceae; genus Avena; species Avena sativa. The sequence goes on from OV702289.1 coordinate 330,206,823, forward strand.
GAGTGATGCTTGGAAAGCAGTGGAGGCGTAGTCGAAATCCTCGTCGGCTGCTGCTGGAACAAATTTGGCTATGTTGGCTGCCGCTGCCAAAGCGACGGCTGCGTGGGATGCTAGGAATGCGTCATCTCGTGGTCGTTCTTCTTCAGCGTCAATGGCTGTGGCTTGTCATTCGTCAGCGGCGCATGCTCCATCTACTCAGAACTCGTCGACCCCATTGTAAGTTCTGCATTGGATTTTGTCTCCCTGACTTCCTCCCTCTTTTGTGTATTCTGCTCCGGGGTTTTTTCTGGACATAGTGGATATTAGTTTAAACTAGTAGTACTAGGAAAATAAAAATCTATTTAATCACAAACTAGTGATCCTAATGGAATGAAACTTTCACAGGATTCAAACCTAAGCACCGATGATTTACTGATTTTTTGTTAATTTTTTCGAATAGTTTTACTTTTTAGTTGAAAATTTGAACTCCTGTCATACGTTTGATCTAAGATGGAAGGTGGATCCTAGGGCAAGTCACTGTGAGACTTGGGTTCACCAAGTCTCTAAAGTTGCGTCCATTTTTTCTCCTCTTCTTTATGATAAAACCAGAAAATTCAGGTGGGGCCCTTTCTATCCTCCCTGGTGACCTAAGAAAAAATTTCTTCATTCCCTTTGCCCAGTTCCGACATGCTGAAGCATTTTGCGGTGCTTTTGTACTAGTCTGGTTGATTCCTTGTGCTGTTTAGGTTATTTTGTTGACAGACTCTGCTTTTTAGGTAGTTTTTCAGATGGGTGCAGTTTAGGAAATTTCGATGATAAATTTTCCTATCAAAATCTATGATCCATTGTGGTGTTTACTTAATTCTTTTTTTAGGGTTGTGCATTGTGTTGTTTACTTAATTATGATGATGCACTTGTGCTATTTGCATCATCCTACCAGCTTTGGTGGAAGAACATATGCAACAATCAATGACTTGCCAGACAATGTATTTGGTTAGATTCTTGTCAGGCTTCCTCCTCACCCATCCTGCATACTGAGGGCATCAGTCGCCCAAAAATGTTGGATGGACTTCATGGAAGCAACGATTTCAAAAGGCTAACCCTTTCACACAATAGAGGAATGTCGTTACTTGGGTTTTTCACCAATAGCTCTGAGGACGCTCGATTCTTAACAGATCATAATCTTGACCAATCCATCTTACAGAAGCTGAACAGGCTGGTGGAAGTACATAAAGCCTACAAACCATATGTACTCGGATGTCGCAATGGTAGCGTGCTACTTCATTATCCGCAAGGGTCTAACATGATAAAGGCCTGGGATCCAATCAGTGGAAGTGAAACAGTGATACCAAAACCACCAATTTGGTGGAGACATGAGTATGATAGCGGCACAATTCTCTGTTCGAGAAATCATGGGCAATTGTCTTCACATTGTTGCAACAATTTCTGGGTTGTTTGGATAGTAACCAATGGTAACCAAGTACTGGTGCAGAGGTACTCACCAGAGTTAGGAAAATGGGAGGACTAGATTGAACCTGCTGAGATGCTGGCTAAGATTGATCACAGGCCGTCAACTCTCATAGGGGACATTTTGTACTGGCCAACAATGAACTCCATATATATAATTGCCTTCGATAACGTGACAACAAAACTGTGTTATATTGAGTGCCCCATGAGACACATGATATTTCCAGACGCAATTTTGTCATCGCTAAGGGGCATAATGGAGATGTTGCCCTTGCGTTTATAAGAGACTTCAGTCTAAACATGTGGTCCAGTGCAAGATCATCAACAGGCAAATGGGAAGCTTGGGTGCCTCATATAAAGGTTGAGTTGGATACAGTCCTTGGACTTGATAAATCATGGGCATATGGTGGAAAAGATGTAGTAAGGTTATTTTGTGCATTTGAGGATAGAGAAATGGTGGTTATATGGGCGAAGGAGGGAGTATTCGAATTAGATCTCAGCAGCATGAAGTCTAAGAAATTCAAATCTCATAAATGTTGGTGTACTTTACATCCCTACATTATGACACCTGGTTAGTGCAGTCATTCATGTGCAACCGTTGCATTTTTGTTCACCTATTATTTTGCTGATCATTTTGTTCATTTCCTTCAGCAACCGACGTGATTCAGAGTGCTAAATCAAAGAAACGAAAAGGAAGTCATGTCAGCAACACAGTTGATTCAGACTGCAACATCAAGGAGATGACAATAACACTCGGATGAACAAGCAAGGCTTGTTTGGGCAAGCATGTGTTTGCCCAGGTTGTGTTATTTGGAGTTGTAGTCTGATATTTGTTTGTTTTGGTAGCTGATAGAACTGTGGCGGCACCTTTGTTTGTGCTGCAGTCACAGCGGCAGGGGCTAGCATATTAGAGTTGTCTGTTCATTTTGGGGGCCTATGGATGTCTTATAAAACATTGTTTTATATGATGAAATGGTGTTCTCTATATAGTAGTGTATTCACGATGAAATCTTGTTTTATTTGTTGTACATATACTTTAGCTGGTCTTTGTGTTTTGATAGTATGTTGTAGTAGGAGTATTTGTTTCGCAGCAGGCTTTTTATTTGATCTGAATTAGTACTACCATTTAGTTAGTGCTTCCTGTAGACGAGTCTGTGTCGACACCTAAATAATTAGTAGTCCTTGGTTGCACAACATTTTCACATGCTTGAATCAGAGCTACTTCAGACATTTTTTTGAGGTAGAGCTACTTCAGATATTTTTTTTGTTGTTATGTTAAACAAACATTCTTGTACCGGAGATCTGCATTTTCATACGAGTGGTAGATAATCACTCTCCCTGACTTGGATCCCTGAAATAGAGGGAGAATGGCCTATTTTTTTAGTTATTCTTTGGACAATCTCTAAATTCAAAATCACTATCGACCGCTAAAACCTACTGCCTACCCCGTTTGAATCGGAGGCATGAGTTGATGTGAGTGTCGCCTTAAATTCTTGACCAGATGGCATTCGAACTACACAACCTTTTTTCTAGTAATAAAAACTTGGTCGGCAGCCAAATTCAAAATCATAATCGAGCGGGAAAATAACCCACCGACCCCGAAGCATTTTGCACCCCCTCTATTTCGAACATTTTTAGGCATAATCACCCACCGAGGTAGTACCATTTTTATATTATTACATGGACCCTAGACAAATTTAAAATCTGATTCAAGCGGCCAAATTTACCACCTATGATGTGTGAATGGAAGGTATCCAAGTTTCTATGCAAAAAATGTTTATGGATGATCAGTTGATGTGACTCTCGGCCTTGAATTCCTGGACAGATAGCGTACGGTCTACTACCTTTTTTCTATTAGTAGATGGAGGCTAGCCAAATTCAAAATCTCAATCGAGCGGCAAAATCACCCACCTACCAAGCATTTCCCACCCCATTTTTCTATTATTATTATTATTAGATGGGTGCAAGCCAAATTCAAATTCTCAATTGAGCGAAAAAACCACACACCGACCTTGAAGCATTTCACGCCCTTCCATTTCAAAAACTTTAGAATTTAAAATTCCAAATCTACCCATTATTCATATGAAAAATGGGCATGCTAAAGTCGGTAGCTCGGGGGCACGATCGTAATTATTTTTTCTGCTCACCTCTATGGTCCCGATTCCCCCAGTTTTTCCCGCCGGCCCTCCCAAAAATCCCCAGCTCCTCTGTCCCCTCCACAACCACCGCACGCACTGGCTTGAGCTGCGGTCTCGTGCACCGTCGCGCAGCCACTTCACCGATGCTCACCCACCAGATCTAGGAGCTGCGGTGTCGTTCACCATGCGGATGGCATCATCAACTGCCCAAGCTTTGCTTCCTCGCCGCCGAAAGCTACCCAACCATACCGGATCCACTTCACCGGTGTCCACCGGCCGTGATCTAGTTCAAAGAGTTCCATGTCCAACGCTCGAGACCAGCTGCACGGCCCTCGCCGTTCACTGCACCGGATCTGCCTCAGCGGTGCTCTCTTCCACCGCTTTCAAGACGGCATCGACCGCCCAGGATCTGCTTCCCTGATGCCAACACCCACCGTAACCGCAGCACCCTTGGTGACCTGGACGTCACTCGCACGGTACCGACGATGCTTAGACGCCTCTCTAACCAAGCTTAACCAAATCTCCAACCCGTTTTTGTTTTGTCAGCGGTATAGCAGGTTCAAGACAATCGTAGTGAACTGCATTTTTGTAATTGTGCTAGTATATACAAGTCACTGGGCATGCCTGTTCTTCGTGCTAGTACATACAATGTCATTAGACATGTTGGTTTGCATTCACTGCTCTACAAATATCAAGTCATGCACATGTCTGTTATTTTGTCATGCGCATCTTCTTATCTTAGCTGCTCCGCACACCAGTAAATGCATGCTATTGTGTAGTTCTTGCAAAATGTAATGTCAGTGCAAAATATTAGTGTGGATTCCTGTGGCATCCCGCTAAAACCACTACTAGAAAATCGATGTGTTTTTATGCATTGCATCATCATGACCGCATGCTCATGTCATCATGCCACATTGCATTTGAGCATCGTCATCATCATGCATGGTTTGTCTCAAAACTATTTTCGAAAAGCCTGGTTTTGTTTTCTAAATGCCCCGTCTTTATTTTAAATTAAAAACCGGATCTCCGGATTATTTTGTTTCGTCTACAAACAGATTTCAAAAGCCCCGTGTTAAATAAATAAAATATTTGTATTATTTTAGGGGGCAGCCCGCTAGGCCTGAAAGCCAGGCCGGCCACCCCCAAACCCTATCTAAACCGCCCCTACCCTAACCCTAACCATCCGCCGCCACCCACCCTTCCTTGCAGCCAACTTCAACCCTATCGCCACCTCACCCCGTCCACTCCCAGCCCGCCACCTCACCTCCTTGGCTCCACCCCACCTCCTCCCCACACGCACACAGCACACAACACACGCACGCTCCCGCCCACCCCGTGCCGACCACCTCGGGAAACCTCCCCACTACTTGGCCACCCGACCCGGTCCCACACCCAGGCCCCTCTCTCCCCTCGCCTCCCCCGCTCGCCTCTCACCCCCACAAACCACCTTGCGCCTGCCGCTGCCGTCCACTCCACGCAGCACCGCCGTGCTCTTCACCGGCCGCGCCTGAGCCCCGCCGCCTCCTCGTGGATCCCCGCTGCCGTTATCTCCCCTGCTCGCCCCGCCGCTGCTGGGCTCCTCCTCTTCCCTTGAGCGCCACCTCCTCTCTCCCTGCCATCCTTGCGTTCTCTCGGCCGCACCCCGCGTCCGCCGGCCCGAGCCCGTCCCCGCAGGCACCGGCCTGAGCTCGCCCACCGCGCCGCCTAAGGCCCCCGCCTCGCCGGTCGTCCCCGCCTCAACCCCATTCCGGTTCGCCTCGCCGTCGCCACAAGCGCCACCAGGCCTTCCCTGCTCCGCGCCGCCTCTAGAGCTCCGCCATCCTCGCCTCTCCCCGTAGGCACCGTTGCGTCCCTGACCACGGCGGCATGTGGTCCGTCCTCGACCTCCAAGTGCGCCACGACCGGAGCTCCTTCCACGTCGTTTCCCTCTGCCACGACCACGTTGTTGCGGCCCCGCTGCTGCAAGCCCCTGCTACTCCGGTCGCTGCCCTGCTTCGCGTCTGGACGCCAGGTGCCGTTGCCTGAGATGTCACCTTTCTTCAGCTTTCCGTCTGCTAAGTGTTCGAGATGTGGTGGTGTTGCTGTTGCGGGTAGAAGTGGTGATGTTGCCGACACCCTCCTGTTGAACAAGACCTGTATATCAAACAAGTACCCCAATATGACACCACAAGGAGTCCCTCAATGGCAAACAAGTTCGCCATCGATCAAAGACGCCTAGACCCGGGATGCGAAGATCTCCGCCGTGAAACTACAAGATCGTCGACATGACCTGAAGACCGTGGATGCGACAAGACCTCCTTCTCGAAACCACCAAGTACTTCCTCTCAGACGCCAAGACCCGAACCTGAAGGCTGCCAAGATCGACACAGAACGCCAAGTTCTTCATCCCAAACGCTAAGACCGACTCGATGGCATGGACCTGACAAGATCTTCGCGACGACAAGATCGACACCGACCAGGGAGGATCCGATGATCCTCCGACACCAAACCAGGTCCTTCTTCCTGGAACGCCAAGCTCTCCTTCCGTTGTCCGAGACCGATCCCGTCGAACCGCTCCCCGTCGAACGCTGAGACCCAGACCCGAACCCCCAGAACCCAAGACCTTCCAAACCCATAGGTGTGACCCTAAGCCTCTATTTTTATAATATGACATTATCAACTGTCGCATAGTAAATTGTTCATGAATGCATATCTGTCTGTGGTTTGGGGGCATTATGCCGATTCACCTCATAATTAAATATGGAGTGTTTATGCGGGATATCTTTGTCTTATACCGGACTCCATTTAAATTTGTGTAGCGAACCGATGCCCTGTTTTGCCTTGTTAATCCAACATTTAATTTGCAGGGTAGATAAATAACTCGAACCTATTAATTAATTGTCGGGACCCCCGGTTCCGCTTAATACTGCCTAATTGCACCGCATCTGCATCATATCATAATCATGCCGGATCTTTTGCCATAGTATTAAATAGTGCATTCGGTGTTTGTTCTAGTGTTTGCTTCTTCGCGGATTACGCCGATGAGTTGATGCGAGTATCGACAAGTTCTCCGGATATGATCCGTTGGCAGTGTTTCCCAGGCGAGCATCTCCCTATTTCTACCTATTTTGCTTTTATAGTCTTTATTTCCTCATGTTGATCTATTACTATCCGTGTTGCGATGCTTTAGTTTCCGTGCACCATTTATATTCCCTGCGGCCTCTATATTGCCTTGGACACATCCTATTGCCTGTTGTTTGATCAATAGTCGGCCTTGCGAGTCGTAGTTGCTTGCTCATGTGCTGCTTCGCGTCGTTGTCGTTCCACCGTTATTGGAAGGTTGGCACATGCTTAATGGTGGAGATGATCATGATTCAAAATACAAATATTAAATTGATGGGATAACTAATGAAAGAGGCACCGGTGGACAATATATGCTATTTGGTTTTTCATGTCCACTTGTGTCCCGTAGGCCCCGAGTACTTGATACCTGTTCCTTGACTATTCGCACTATCCACATACGGGAGACTCTATGAATCCCCCTTAGCCAGAGCTTGATTTATTTCTTATTTCTTGGGGCCACAAACTAGTTTGGGGCTTTATTACTATCATGTACTTATGCCATGCTTTACTGCTTTATTTACGATTGTGCGTGGAGCACCTGTACTGTTTAGGAATTGCGGAGTGTTTTTGCGGTATCGACAAGCCCAGTCACACTTTCGGGTTCCCAGTCATTTACAGCCATTGGCGCAAACCTTGGGTCCGTCTCGGAGCCGACCAACTTCGTTGTGGGTAGCTTAATGGGGTGGCCCCCTAAAATATTTTATGAATCCTGTGATTGCTTTGTCGTGAAAGCCTCGTTGGGTTTTGATTTGGTTTTTCTGAGGTTGATCGTGTGTGTGTTGCTATTTGTGCACCCCTGCAGGGTAAATCTTTCTGAAAGCCGTGTCCGCCATTATGGACGACTTGGAGCACAGTATCTCGATCATAGACAAGCATAACTAAAGTAGTGCTATAAATTTGACTTAATATGTGACTAGTAATTCAACTTCACTACAATGGAATGAATAATAAAAATGCCAACAACTGGTGGATCTGTGGTGATCTGTGTCATACTATACCTACCTAGTAAGTATTGCAACTCCAATGGAATGTGATAAAAATGCCAACAACTGCTGGGTTTTGGGATTCCTCAAGACAATTATATCTGAGTAGTAAATGTTCCAACTACAACGGAATGTTAACTAAAACTGCCCACTACTTATGCGATCAGGATGACTCATGTTATATATCTGACTAGTAAATGTTGCGACTATAATGGAATGAGTAAAACTGCCAACTGTGTGAGTTCCTGGGTCCGACTTCCTCGTTTGGTCTCGAGGGGGAAATACCAAGATGGGTATGTTTGGTGTTAGTATCAGGTAGGATCCGAATAGGTCTTTCTTACCCCTCTCTAATAGCCGCTAGTGATACCGAGTCTCTATAGGTTCTTTAGTGCCGCTGCGCTGCCGCTTCAGTCCACCATACCTGTGTAGGCGAGGACCGCCGAATTCTAGACTCGCCATGTACTGGCCTCAGTACTGACGCTCCTCTTTTTCCTTTGCCCTTTGTCGGAACCCCTTTTGTTTTAGCAGGTCTGAGATCGACGTCGTTAGCAGGGTTACCCTTCCGGCTTGGCCTGGGCAGGGTTATGGACACCATTGGTTATTCTTCAGGGCTCTTAGCCCAATTTGTTTCTTGTCCGTACTCGGACGTTGTATCGATTTCAAGGTGATTTGGATCATTGTATTGTATATCTGTATTCTCGACTCGTTGAGTCGTTGTTGTATATATATATCTGTTTTGTGGGTCCCATCAAGGACTGTTGTGTAATGGTATTACTTCGTTTTCCACCCGCACGAAAGTGCCTGGTGGGCGTCCTTGAATCGTTTCTATGCGGGTTTGGCGGAAAGGGCTAAAACTTGCATAGGGCCGATTCGAGGGTGTTACAATTCCCTTCTACACAGTTATTGACTCTATCTGGTTATTCCTGAGCTAAGTTCCTGCTATTATTTCCTCCTTGGCATCGTTCTCCTATCCTGTGGTACCCGTTCAAACTCTTCGTACTAGTTTGATTATAATTTTGTTGTTGCCGTCTGGTTCTTCAAAAGATGCAACACTAACTATTTCATTTTCTTTGCATAGAGCTCAAAAAGGCAACACTGAACATGTTGGGTTGCATAGCCTACAGGTCCACCAGTGATGCCATTATATATTTTCTCTATCTGGTGCTGGTTTGTCCTAATCAACGGCATAATTATTCTTTACTGTATAGTTCATTCGTGTTTTCCATTCCTGCTCAACAAGTTCTGGTATGATGCGGTTATAATTTCTATGTGGTTCATTCTTAGCTATGACAGTAACTGCATGCCATTGTGTAGCTCACCGTAAATTCTGAGTCACCTAATGTCTCTTGCATTCTAGGAGATACCACTGCTTCCATATATATTTGCTGAAATGACTTGGCTAGTTTATACTGAAATTCTAAGAAACACTTTGTTTGATTGCTCATTTCATTCTTGACATACTTGTCTAATGCTTGTTAGTCCTATTCTACAAGTTCACAAGCCACACCATTATATCTCATATCTAGTTCTGGTTCGTCCTAGACAACGACATAACTATCCTCTACTATATAGTTGATTCATGGTTTGCATTCCTGCTCTACAAGTTTGTATTATGCAGTTATAATTCCTATCTGGTTCATTCTTAGCTATGAGTAGTTTGTCTTCTTTGTTGTATTAACTTGTTATTAGTTAGTTTCAGACTGCAATTATTGGACCTTCTCAAAAGTGGATCGTTCGTAGGCGGCCCATGATGAGTTGTGAGAACAGTGATGGGTTGACTGTGGGCTTTAACAGTATCGAGCCTATTTGACGCAGCCTGTTAACGGGTCACACAGTATTCAAAAAGTGTGGGCTTTTTTAGGCCAAAGTAGTAACGAGCCTGACATTCACTGGATGCTGCTGGCCACATCTTTGGGCCCATTTCAAACAATGCAGGACGAAACAGTAATGGTCCATAATCTTACTGGGCTCCCATTATGGGCCATCCCACATAATTATTAGCAGGCCTTGGCTGGGCCTAGCTTCTACCACGGTTGTTGTGGTCGTTAACAGCGGTAACTGGGCATTAATGGTGTTTGCCACATGGCATTTTGCATGACGTTAGTAGTCAACGCGGCTGGCGAACAGATCTACGACAAAACATGTTTTCCTGGCTGAAGGGTGCGATCCGCCATGGTCAGGAAAAAAACCGTGGTAGATTCTTTTGTGACGGGGCTTTTTCCACGTTGGGCATCCGCCGTAGAAGACTTTTTTAGCCACGAAAAACGGGCCTTCAACCACGAAAATCGTCTGTTGTAAATGCCAACGTTTCTTGTAGTGGGAGTTCGGGCTTGACGATCCGACTACACGTGCAAGCACGAGCGCCAATGCAATCGCTAGGCCAATCTCCTAGAGGTTATCGATCTTGTAGAAGCACGATTATCCTGATCAGCGAGGGTCTTAATTCCTACCTGAAATCGAGAGAAAGTAAGAACTAATATTGCAATCAAGATATTGCGGATATAGATGACAACTTTATTGAAAAGGTGGGATCCTGAATAGGTACGAAGTACATGAGGTCTCTGCAACACTCAAGCCTTGGTGAAGTTGGAATGATGGCTAACTTTTAGTCTAAACAAAATCTGAGTCTAAAGTGACGGCTATGGGGGTATTTAAGGAGGAAAAGGTGGGTTTTGGCCATCCATAGGTATGGTGGCCGAATCTAACCCTAGAAGGCCTTTTCCCCTCAAATATGGACTCTAAAAGTGGCTATTAAAATTCCTGTGAAAATAACATGGGCATAGCCCAAGGTGACGCAACACCATATTAAACTATGGACGAATCTATGAAGTAATATTCTTGAATCTTTCGTCCAAGTCTTCAATATTCATCATGGTGGCTTCAAAGTTCTGAAATCTCCACTTGTGGCGTCTTCTTCAATCCTCACATGCTTGCTGCCATCTCCATGCATGAACATGCTCCAATGCTTGTCCCTCTCGTCCATGCTAGCTCCATTCCCAAGAGTAACAAACACATCTAATTTAGGCAGTATCATATTCTCATGTATATGAGAAATAGTTCAAAAAACAAAAGTACCTGATAGTTAAGTTTCTTGGCACGAGCTCGAGTGATAGGTCCTTGTATTTGTGCAGTTGTACGTACAACAGTTGTATCAATAGATGGGATGTCCACATCAAAGTGGCTTAACAAGACATGTGTTTTGCAAGCGATGACTCCTATCCAAATAATTGCAGACAATTGAAAGGCTTTAGCGAGGGTGCAAACCACAACACAAACTTGTGAGAAGAGTGGTGAGCGAGAGAACCACCTCATAGCGAGTGAGAGCCACAAGCCTAACTCGAGTGGAAAAACTAAGAGTGTTCTTCTTGCCACCAAAAGTGAGATAAGAGATGTGAGAAACAACCAATCCATCTTGCACTATGTCCTCATTTGCAAGGGACTAGTGCAAGAAACTAATGACTTGAGAAATATTTCTCCCTCTTTGATGGCTTTTTTTAGGAATTCAAGGACGTGTTTCCTGAAGAGCTACCTCATGGACTTCCTCCTGTTCATGAAATCGAGCATCGCATTGTCCTCATACTCGGTGCACCTCTTCCAAACCGCGCCACCTACCGCACGAACCCGGAGGAGACGAAAGAGATAGAACGCCAAATCAACCAACTCGTCTCTAAAGGTTTGATCCAAGTAAGCACTAGTCCAAGTGCAGTACTCGTGATTCCCGTGCCCAAAATGGATGATACATTGCGGTTATGCATGGACTGTCGTCCAATCAATGCTACCACCATACATTATCAACATCCTATACCTTGTCTCGATGACATGCTTAATGAGTTGTGTGGAGCCACTATTTTCTCAAAAATTGATCTTCATAGTGGTTACCATCAAATACGTATGGCAGAAGGTGATGAGTGGAAAACCGTCTTCAAGACCAAACTTGGTCTCTGTGAATGGTTGGTCATGCCTTTTGGCTTATATAATGCCCCGTCCACCTTCATGCGCCTTATGAATCATATTTTGCGTTCTCTCACTGGAAAAAAATTGTTGTTGTCTATTTCGATGATATAATTGTTTATAGCAAGTCACTTGAGGAACATGTGCACATGTCAAGTAGGTCTTGCAAATCCTTCGACATGAAAAGCTATATGCTAATCTTCCCAAGTGTACTTTTGCTAAAGAAAAAGTTGTTTTTCCTTGGTTTTGTCATTTCTTACAATGGCATTGAAGTCGATGTTTCTAAAGTCAAAGATATTCAAGATTGGCCCATCCCCCCAAATGTGAGTGAACTTCGAAGTTTTCATGGGTTGGCCGGTTTTTATCGTTGCTTTATGAAAGACTTCTCTACCATTTCTTGCCCTCTCAGCGAGTTGACCAAAAAGAATGTCACCTTCATGTGGGGCAAAGCACAACAAAAAGCTTTTGATGAGCTTAAAAAGAGGCTTACCAAAGCACCTCTTCTCGTGTTACCGGATTTCAAAAAACTTTTGATATAGAGTGTGATGCTAGTGGTATTAGTATTGGAGGAGTCGTTATGCAAAACGGATGTCCTATTGCCTAGCATAGCGAGAAACTTGATGGCCTCAACTATCCGATTTATGACAAACAACTTTTTGCCTTAGTCTGTGTCCTTCAAGTTTGGCAACACTACCTTTGGCCTAAGTAATTTATCATACATTTCGACCATGAGTCGTTGAAATATCTCAAAGGCCAAGCCAACTTGAGTAAGAGACACGTTAAGTGGGTTGAGTTCATGGAGTCTTTTCCTTACATTGTCAAGTATAAGAAGGGAAAAGATAATGTAGTTGCGGACGCTTTGTCTCGCAAGCACACAAGCCTTCTTACTTTACTCGAAGTAAACATGTTGGGTCTTCATGAAATCAAAAAATTGTATGCTTTCAACCCGTTCTTTTGACCAATTTTCGCACAGTGCTCCATTGACAAAGGAGTTGATGATTTCTATTTTCATAAGAGCTTTCTCTTTAACCAAAACAAGCTTTGCATTTCAAAGTCATATCTCCAACTTTTGCTTCTCCAAGAATCACATGGTGGAGGCCTCATGGGTCACTTTGGACGTGAAAAGACATTGGACATGCTTTCCAATCATTACTATTGGCCCAAGATGAAGCGGGACGTGGAACGCTACATTCAACAATGCACAACATGGGTTTAAGATAAGTCTAAGTCTAACCCCTTTGGTGTTTATATGCCATTGCCTATTCCTCATGCACCATGGTCGGACATTAGCATTGATTTCGTGTTAGGATTGCTTAGGTCTAAGCATGGTCATGATTCTATATTTGTGGTAGTGGATCACTTTTCAAAGATGGCACACTTTATCTCGTGCCACAAGATAGATGATAATTCACATGTTGCCAATTTGTTTTTCAGGAAAATTGTCTGTCTTCATGGTGTGCCAAGAAAAATCATCTCCGACCGTGATGTCAAATTCATGAGCTACTTGTGGAAGACCCTCATGGCTAAGCTCGGCGTCAAGCTACTCTTCTCATCCGCATCGCACCAGCAAACCGATGGCCAAACTGAGGTCGTCAACCGAAGCATCGACACTCTCCTTCGTGTGTTGATCAAGAAAAACCTCAAGGATTGGGAGGAACGCATTCCCCACGCCGAGTTTGCCTAGAATCGTGTCAAGCACTCCACAATGAAGATGAGCCCATTCATGATCGTCTATGGCTTCGAGCGCCTCACTACGCTCGACATACTACCACTACCTCTCCATGAGCGCACCAACATGGACGTTGACAAGCGTGCCCAAGCTATGAAGAAGCTTCATGAAGAAACAAGATCTACTCTTGACTAAAAAGTCCTTTTCCCAAGCATCAAGGATGAACAAGGACACGAAAGAGATGGTCTTCGAAGAAGGTGACCTTGTGTGGATATACTTGAGCAAGGACCGCTTTCCCAAGGAGCACGACTCCAAGCTCAAACCAATAGGAGATGGTCCCTTCAAGGTCCTCAAGAGAATCAACAACAACGCCTACATCATTGACATATCAACCTCGAAGTACCTCGTGAGCTCAACATTAAATGTCAAGAACCTTTCACCATACCATGGAGATGTTCAAGATGATAACCATGAAGAGTCAAGGATGACTCTTTCCCAAGGGGGGAGCTGATGCAGCCCGTCCTTCGGACGTCCCTACATCTACACCACCAAGTCCTCCAAGTGGACTAATGACTCGCGCCCGAGCCAAACTTCTACAAGCTAAGGTTAACTTGCTCCTTTACTCATGTGACTTCGATACATCCTTGGATGGCTTGCTACTTCATGCAACTATTCTATGCATTATCAGCTATGAAGGTCCTACGCATTACCAAGCCCCCATGGATGAAGTACAAGGAGCTGGGCAAGAACAAGAAGTTGTTGAGGCTAAAGCCCCGGAGTCTCTGGCCTTCAACCCCGGAGTCTCCGGCCTAGACTCTGGGCCAATCTCCAGACCCCTTCCTAGAGCATTCAGTACACCCCCACGGAGTCCTCACCAGAGAGCATCACCCACCCCAAAGCTCCGCGCACCCTAGAGTCTCCGGCCTCGCTACCTCGTAGTCTCCTGTCCTCCCCACCAGAGTCTTCGTCGCTAGGTCTCCAGGCCCATCTTTGGCCACTGCCTAAAAGTCTCTATATGCCACCTCGGAGACTTGACCGAAGTCTACAGGGCACTCTGTAATCTCCGGCCCTCACACCCAGAGTCTCCGGCCCCCGTGTCAATAGGTATGTAAAGGCCTTTTAGGCCTTTGGCCCATGTAACCCCAAATCCATCCAGACTTTGCCTTTTATTCCTAAAGTACCCTTGAATTAGTGGTTGGCCTATATATAGTCCCCTACTGATGACTGCAAGTGCATAGATCGTTTGTAGCTAGTTTAGAAATAAAGATATCGATCCCACAGGGAGCAGTAGGCGAAAGACTAAAATGCTTTTAACTAAAACTAAATGAAGTACTTAAGGAATAATTTTGAGATGCAAGAAAAGTAGAATTGTTTTGGGTTTTTGATTGAATGAACCAATTAAAGTAACGTAAAACTTAATGTAGAAAGTAAAAAATCATGTATCTAAAAGAACTTGGAACTGCAAGTTTAGCTTAATGGATGTGATCATCATATTCATGAAGCTGAGTCGATAAAATAAATGAGGCAGTTGCAGCATGTGTTTATCATATACGATACATAGGAATAAGTTCATGAATAGTACCTTACTCGAACCATCCTAATAGTATTAGAAGGCTTCCACACCTTAGTGATCAACAGTTCACAAAAGATGAATCCCAACATGATGTAAAAGTATTCGGTTCGACCGAATGAGTTAGCAAGGCAGTCCCAAGTGTTTTAGGATTAACATATTCACTTGGGATTCAAAAACTCAAAACGTCTCTTTGTCTTACTACAGTATAGTGGTGTATGCCTATTTTCTCTTTGCACATTCGCTCTTTTTATTCTGTTTATATATATATATATGCTCACACTTTTGTGTAAGTGTTGTGCAAAGGATCTAGCCATACATTCCACTTCATGTAGGAATCCAAAGTTTAACGATCTCAATTACCAAATTCCAATTGTATATGAAGCATCTTTATGACTTGAAGATTCTACCTCGACTTGTTCTCACTCTATGTTGATAGCACTTTTAAATTTTTCCTCTGTTCGAGGTTTCTTTCTCAACTTGACTAATCAAATTATGTTTACTTTTGTAAATCAAACCATGAACTTACAACATATCAATAAAATTATCTTATATGTTCCATTAATAACAATGGTGTGGAAGACTCCTATTGATATCATCAAGTGCAAGTAAAACTATAATCAAGTCATTCATATATCCAATAAAACAAGCACAAACTCAATAATGCTCCATATATGATAATAAACTCGGAATTTCACAAATAGGATTGACTATTCCTTATGGGAATTCAAATGATGCAAACTTTATTTCTAAGCTCGAACTAATGCAAAACTAAAATAGTAATATAAAACTTATAAGATAGATTACAAGGTCTTAAAGATCTCCCCAAGCTTGGAATCAAGCCAGGCGGGATCAAATAACTCCTTGTTGGTACCTATTCCTCCTTCTGGGTAGGAAGAGTATTGCCTTCTTCTCCTATGATGCAATCTTTAGCTATGCTTGTGAAGCAGATGCTGAGCTTGGCCATGTCATATTGAAGCTTCAAAATTTTCTTCCTGAGGAATTTCTTCCCATCTATCAACTCAAAAATAGTTTTAATCAAGAAACCAACTCTACCATCAATGTCATTGACCTTTTTATTAAGGTCTTTGCTCATCATCCAGTAGGAGTCAATCCCTTCTCCAATTGTTTCAACACATGCCTTCGAAGCTTTTTCCAACTCATATATTTTATCATGAATCTCATCTTGCCACACCTTCTTAGGCATAAGAGGCGATGGACTAAGAGGAGGTTTATAATAGCATCCTATGTTGTGACGATAGGGATTAGGAAGATACGCATCCTTGCGCTTTCCCTGTTCTGCTTGCCTCATCATTTCCATCCTTTGCTGGAACATGTCCTCCCAGTTTGGGAGAGGCTTGATCTCCGAGCTGGACGATGATGATGATCCTTTAGATTCTACTTCTTCGATCCTCTTCACAGGCTTCTCTTCTTTCTTCATCCAAATCTTGTTGACATGGAAGGGCTACATAGCTTTGCTGCAAGGATATTGTTAGAAGGGGCTTGTATAGGGATGGCGAGGATTTTTCGAGGCTGGAGGTTGTAGCTCTGTGAAAACTTAATGAAAAAGGTTAGATGCGATCAGCTTTAAAAGGGGAGGTCGAAAACCCTAGCCGCCGTTCGTAACGAGCAACTATACGGGTGCGGCCCGCATAGGTCCCACCGTATAGTTATGAACCGACCATAGATTTCTTTCTACTGTGGAATCAACTATACGGCCGGAACTATATGGGCGGGAATTTTTATTCCCGCCGTATAGTTGGTCGTTAAACCTTCAGTACTCCGAATAATTTTTTTGAAGATGGGTCGATAACTATACGATGGAAACTATATGACTGGAATTTTTATTCCTGCCGTATAGTTGGTCCTAAACTCTTAGTACCCTAGAAAAGAATTTTGATGAAGGCATCAATATCTATACGAGGAAAACTATAATGCCGGAATTTTTATTCTCGTTGTATAGTTGGTTGTTAAACCTTCTGTACCTTTTGTGAACAGAAGGGGTGATGTCGAGACATCTATACGACTGCAACTATATGGCCGGAATTTTTATTCTCGCCATATAGTTGGTCGTTAAACCTTCTGGATCCACCAAATGTTACCTGTTCTTTATTAATCTAAAACTTAATGAAATATCAAGTTTTGATAGAAAAGTGACACCTTAAATTTTCGACCAATATTAGCATCCCTTGAATGGGATTTCAGCATTATGAATCCTCTTTTTCTTTGCTTAGAGCTTTAAATGTTCCTTATTTAACGCAATCTCAACTAAAACTTAATTGAAAATTTAAAAAATTACTCAAACCTTTATTTCACATGGGGTTGCCTCCCATGAAGCGCTCTTTTATGGTCAATAGCTTGACCATAGTGTTGCTCATTTTGTCTCGATTCTATCCTTCTTGCAGTTGCCATTCCTTGTATATCTTTGCTTAATCACCTCTTCTAGGGTGATCACTTGTATGGTGACTGCACTTATATCTTCTTTTGCTCGATAATGCTTCAAACGTTGTCCATTTACCACCCATGAAGGAGAGGGTGTTTTTCCCTAGAGCTTCACTGCTCCCGATGAATAAGCTTCTTAAACTATATAAGGGCCTTCCCACTTTGATCTGAGCTTCCCTGGAAACAACTTAAGATGAGAATTATAGAGCAACACCTTATATCCACTTTTAAAGGTCGTATTTTCTATTTTTCTCTCATGCCATCTTTTCACTTTTTCTTTAAACAATCTAGCATTCTCATAAGCCTCACTTCTAAACTCATCTAAAGCATGAATATCTAATAAACATTTTTCTTCTGCTGCTTTAAGATCATAGTTTAGGTTCTTGATCGCCCAAAAAACGTTGTCTTCTAATTCTAAAGGTAAATGGCATGCCTTACCATATACCATCTTATAAGGTGTCATACCGATTGGATTTTTAAACGCAGTATGGTATGCCCATAGAGTGTCATTTAACTTGTATGACCAATCTTTTCTTGATTTGTCCATCGTCTTATCGAGTATGGTCTTTAATTCTCTATTGCAGAGTTCCACTTGACCACTCGTTTGAGGATGATATGGTGAAGCAACACGGTGAGTTACTCGATATTTGCTAAGGATTTTCCTGAAAGTTCCTTTCATAAAATGAGAACCACCATCTGTGATTAAAAATCTAGGAACTCCAAACCTGGGGAATATAAGATCCTTGATCATCTTCATTGAGGCAGCTGCATCTGCATGGCTAGTTGGAATAGCTTCAACCCATTTAGTAACGTAATTGACAGCAATAAGAATATGAGTGTAACCATTTGATTCTATAAAAGGTCCCATGTAATCCATTCCCCATACATCAAAGGGTTCGATTATAAGACTATATGTCGTGGTGGTGTCACGGCAGATGCCATGGATAGGCTAAAGGTGGGGCCAATATGCACTAGAGGAATCCAGGGAGGGATAATGTGGTGATTCCACACACAGATGCTTTGTATGCTTCAAGCTAGATGAGTTTACAAGTGCTCCTTGAGCTGTATTAGGGAGAGGAGGAAGAAGGAAATCTCTTACTCTCTCCACTACCTATCTTCAAGGTACTCTCTACTCAAATGCCTACCAACCAGCCATCAATCCCCTTTCAGAGGCCCTAGCGCTCCTTATAAAGGGGAGGCTAGGTCTCCAATTAGGGCATACATGGAGGCATATTCCTGGGAATATGCCTCTTCCCAAGATAGTAGACCGACCGGATCACTTTTTGCCATCGTAAGCCATGCAGAGGCTATGTAAGCCTCTGCGGCGCCAGCGTCATCCGACATAGGGCGCGTCACCCTTGTCGGCCACGCCTCGGTGGTCCTTCTCTCTGTCCGCTTCGCTCATGCTCCTGCGTACAGTAACCACCTTTTGACCAGCGAGATACCTTCCTTCTCTTGCAAGCCTGATATAACCCGGATCGTGCTTGGTTAATCCGGCCACACGGGTATCTGCGTACAAGTTAAATAAATCCTGCCGGCATACGACATACGTCGGCCGGGACTTAGTTAGGTGGACATCCTTCGGTCCGGATTACGCCGTGATTCAGCCTGCCTTGAGGTGACTCGGCCAGCATTCGCTTTGACCTTGCTATACCTCGGCTAACTCGGCCTCTATACCCCGGCGTGACACTACCCGGGGGTATCCCCCCAACATTAGTCCCCGAAGCTGGTGCGGTCTTAGCAGCTTCAGCCGCTAAGGCCACGGTAGGTTCAACTTATCGAGCCCTTTGCTCCTTTTTCTGAGTTACCTCATAGTCCGGATTTCATGGGCTAACTTTCCCTTGGCACATTCCGAGTTTTCACTCGTTGGCCGGGTCACCCTTTCGTTATCCGGGTTATCCTTCCTTCTCTCGTACGCTTCCCCACATGGAGGATAATCATTATCTTGCATCATTTTAAGGGCCTGCACCAGTTACTGCTGCAGTTAATGCCAGGTGTTACTGCTCGTCATGTGCAAGTTTAGCTTAATGGATGTGATCCTCATATTCATGAAGTTGAGTCGATAAAATAAATGAGGCAGTTGCAGCATGTGTTTATCATATATGATACATAGGAATAAGTTCATGAATAGTACCTTACTCGAACCATCCTAATAGTATTAAAAGGCTTCCACACCTTAGTGATCAACAATTCACAAAAGATGAATCCCAACATGATGTAAAAGTATTCGGTTCGACCGAATGAGGATGCAATGATCACTTTCGTCCGCAGCCAGATCTCCCCTCTCTAGAAACGCACACACAAGCTTTACCACATGAGCTGGCGCCTTGACCCCAATGGACCTCTTCCTTTGAACTGAACAACACCGAAATATTCTGCCGGGTCAAGGCCCTTTTCACGACCGACAAAAACTTCTCTGCTGATTGGGAGTGGGGGATAGAGCATTTCTGTCGGGACAAGCCTCCTCCTACGGTAACTCTCGTGTTCCAATCTCTTTCCGAGTTATATTCTATGTCGGAGTATGTTGTTTATCTGATCCTTTTGTATTTCTCTCTTAGCTGTTTCTTCAGCAAACTCTCAAAGATGGCACCGAGCCTTCGCTCAAATGGGCGAAGGATTGACTTGTCTCGGACGAGGAGGAGCCGGATCAGGAGATGTTCCTGCCGTTCCCTGATGCCACCAAGCGACCCACTGGTAACTTCTCTTCCTTAAGAGATTGGCCTAACGATGAAGATGATTCTGACGTTGAGGTGATGGAAGCATTTGACGTTGTACCCCTTTCTTACGCCTTTCCGGCTTCAGCTAACCCGGGTGGGCAGATCCACGAAGACCCTCCTCTTGCCACGGGTGAGCTGGTCCCAGACGCGTCTAAGAAACGGGCTGCAACTTCTGCTGCTTCCTCCGGACCTGCCAAAACGACTAAGAGGAGGAAGAAGTCTGCAGACAAGACGGCCACCAAGCCTCCGACTAAGGCTATAGTCCAGAGAGCTCACAAGCCCAAGGAGCCTTTTACTTCTGACGAGTAAGTCACTTTCTTCTTCATCCAATTTTCTGCTTCGTGCTTTGCTATTCATATGTGTTTCCTTTGTTATAATTTATTATTCGTCGCTTGATTCGGCAGGGCTACGGTGGAGGTTCCCCAGAGCGGATCCAGCATCGCTTCGCCTCTCCGGCATACCCCATCTCCCCATCGTGGCGACGATACACGCCCGCTGAGCCCCATTCAGGAGGGTTCAGTGGCTGCTCCGGGTTCTAGCCCACCTCATCCAGAGGAAGGCGACCTTGGAGCAGGGGGAAGTGGCTCTATCGAGGCAGCAGATGCACCCATCTCTTCTTCGGCTCAGCCGCAACCTACCACCTCCGAGGTACCCACAGCCCACGCCAAAACCAGCACCAGCACCAACACCAGCGCCAGCACCATCAGCAGCACAAGTATTAGCAGCAGCACCAGCTCCTTCTGCCTCGTCCGAGTCTTCCAAGACTCGGCGAGAAGGCCTAGTTAGCACCAAGGCTGCACCCAAGAGCAAATCCATAGCTCAAACTTCAACCTCTCAGCAGCAGCCTAAGGCCAAGAAAATTTCTAACGCCGCCAGGGCAGCATCCATCGAGGTTGGACAGCGCACGCTCACGTCCATGCTTCTAAAGAAAACTCCACCAAATAAAGATGCGCCCTTCGGGTCAGCTAACATGCAACTTGCATTGCACACCAGCCCTGCTGCTGCCCAAGTTGAAAGGAGGGAGGCCCACGCCAAGGGTTTGATTGCACCCCATATTCTTAGCGGAGAGCGATATCCTCCTGCCCTAATTGAGTTTGTCAATAACTGGAACAAGGCGGAGTTCATCAATAACGACGATCTCCCGGAGAAATTTGGGCCTACCGAGTTTGCCGCACAAATGAACACAGTCGCCAAGTCTATCAACCTTGCCGGCCGGATGATGGAGGTACGCTACTTTGTCTTTTCTTTAACATGTACTAGTGCTTAGTCATATAACCATTAGTCCCCGAGCCTCCGGGGGAGTAACTTGTTACTCGGCCGGATGCTCCTTAGAGAATTAGCGTAGCTCCCTAGTAACTTCGGATATGCACACACCTAGAGTCGGGTTAAGTTCCACTTGGCCCGGATCTTGTACACTTCGAATATGCACACACCTAGAGCCGGGTTAAGTTCCACTTGGCTCGGATCTTGTACACTTCGAATATGCACACAGCTAGAGCCAGGTTAAGTTCCACTTGGCCCGGATATTGTACACTTCGAATATGCACACACCTAGAGCCGGGTTAAGTTCCACTTGGCCTGGATCTTGTACACTTCGAATATGCACACACCTAGAGCCGGGTTAAGTTCCACTTGGCCCGGATTTTGTACACTTTGAATATGCACACACCTAGAGCCGGGTTAAGTTCCACTTGGCCCGGATTTTGTACACTTCGAATATGCACACACCTAGAGCCGGGTTAAGTTCCACTTGGCCCGGGTTTTGTACACTTCGAATATGAAAACACCTAGAGCCGGGTTAAGTTCCACTTGGCCCGGATTTTGTACACTTCGAATATGCACACACCTAGAGCCGAGTTAAGTTCCACTTGGCTCGGATCTTGTACACTTCGAATATGCACACACCTAGAGCCAGGTTAGGTTCCACTTGGCCCGGATTTTGTACACTTCGAATATGCAAACACCTAGAGCCGGGTTAAGTTCCACTTGGGCCGGATTCTGTACACTTCGAATATGCACATGATTAAGTCAACTTTGCTTTTCTCAGGTCACCACCAATCACCGAATTGCTGAGTTTCAGCGCCTCCTGGACACACACAAGGCGCTGCCCTCGAAGCATTCTACACTTCTCGCTGAGTTCGAGAAAAGGGTTAAGTTTTCACTTTGACTTTTTTCTATCTTTTTGAGTCTTTTCTCGTCGAACTAATCTTCCATTCGAATTTGTGCAGCCGAAGTGGATGCCGAAAACAAAATCATGAGGACAAACTTAGCCGAGATAAAAGGTAATTCGTTTTGATTCCTCAATTTCCATGCCCTCTCTGCTTTCTCTTGAGCTTGGCATATATTCATACCTCGGCTTTGCCGGGTCAACAAACTATTTCAGCATCCCTTGAAGATAGTGTGCCCGTGCCTGATATGATGCTACATTTTCTCGAATAAGCAGGGTAACACCAAGCCGAACTCAAGAAGAAGGATGATGAGCTCGCCCAACTCCGAGCCAAAGATGATGAAATTGCCAAGCTCAAGGCCGAGATGAAAAAGCTTAAGGAGCTCCATAAGGTTAAGATGGACAAAGCTGGCCAGGATTTCAATGAGGAGCAAGAACGCCTCAACCTTCAACTCGCAAAAGATCAAGAGCTGTTGAAGGAGGCCGACGTCAAGCTTGAGTCGGCAAATGCAGAACTCGAGATACTCCGGACGAGGCATGCTAATTGAACCAATGAGCTGATCCGGATCCACAGTCATATCTGTTGTGAGTTCTTTTCCTTCAGCCGACATGAATTTCGCCGGGTCAACCTCTTTTACTCATTTCACTTGTCTTGTTATCAGGCAAATTCCTAGAGGGTAACGCCATTGCAGCTACTGCCGTTGCCAAGTTCCGCCAGCAGAGGGGTACTCCTACTGGTCCTGGATCTGAAACCATTCCCTTTGACATGGAGGACTTGCTAGTCAGCCTATCGTCTTGCGTTGAGATTATAAAAAACTATGGTTCGGATATCCTAGACTCAGCCGTCCAGATCTTTAATTCCCTTTGGCCTGGTGAAGATACTCCGGAGGGGACCACTGCTCTGATTACCAAGTTAATGGAGTGCAAGACCCATCTTGACCTCTAGAGGGAATCCGCTGCCCGCGCCAGAGCTGAAACTGTTCTCCATTTCGTGCTCACATGGTATGAGAAAATAAATCTGGATCTTCTCGAGCGCTTGCGCACCGGATCAAGGTGGTCAAATGATCCGGATTGGATAGCTCGGCGCAAGGCTCGCGCCCATCACCTCATTCAGTATGCCCTCATCCATCAATGGAACGAGGGACCAAGCTTCCTTGGCGTTATTGACGACGAATACGTCGAAGATGGTTCGGGAGATGAGGAAGAGGACGAAGCTTCAGATGTTGAAGAGAATGAAGACGATGATGAGGCTGAGGCCGGAGTTCCACCTGCTGGCGGCGAGTTACCTCCTCCTGCTGCTCCTTGAGCACCAAAAAACACTTTGAAATTTATCAGATCCCCGGTATGCCGGGTGTAGATGTATCAAGCATACTGATTATGTTTTGCTACCAAGTTATTTATGTCGGATTAGCTTGGGCGTAGTCCCCGAGTTTCATTTTCTTGTTCCTTCAATTTCATGGATCGGCTCGCGTCTACCTTGATTCGGTTTTGTGACTTACGAGTCCGAGTTTCAAAAATTGACTTAACAATACTTGGAAACTTTAGGCTTAGCTCAAAGTAATCCAGCGTAGTAAAAACAAGGTAAACACAAAGTTAGTCCGAATAACAAATGTTGGCTCGATTACGTTCTTTCCATTAGTCGTCTTTTGTGTGCTACGCAATTCCAAACTTGTTCTCTTGCTTTCCATGAAGCCAAATCTTGTTGGATAACAGCAAATCGAAGAGTTGAGTTTTTGGTGCTCACACACTACTAATCCGTCTTAGGTAGAAGCAACTTAAGCTAGCCAACATAAAAATAAATAACAAGTACAGAAGATAACAAAAATTATTAAGGCAGTCCCCGAGTTACTGCTTGAGGTGCCAAGATTTCATTGATAAACTCATTGTCGGCATACATACCGACGTATGAGAGACTCGGATACACACACTTCTTTGTTAAGTGTAGAACGGATGAAGTAGAGCTATATTCCATGGACGCTTAGATTCCTCGCCGGACCTGTCCGCCATGTTCTTCTCCTATGGTTCCGCATCGATGAGGTAATAAGAGTCATTTTGCAATGCTTTGCTCACAATGAATGGCCCTTCCCATGGGAGGATAACTTATGCATGCCAGCAGTACGTTGTACCAGCCGGAGTACCAAATCACCTTCCCGGAAGACTCGGGGGTTAACTTTCTGGCTATGATAGCATCGGAGATTTTGCTGATATATGGCGGATCTGGACAATGCCAATTCTCTCGCTTCTTCCAGCAGATCAACATTATTTTGCTGGGCTTCTCGCACTTCGGCTTCTGTGTATTGGGTGACTCTAGGCGAATCATGCTCTATGTCGGCTGGTAATACAGCTTCTGCCCCGTATACTAGAAAGAATGGCGTATAGCCTGTTGATCGATTCGGAGTTGTTCTTAAACTCCATAATACTACTGGTAGTTCTTCTATCCAGCACCCTGCTGATCTTTGCAGCGGCTCAATGAGCCGGGGTTTTATCCCAGATAATACTAATCCGTTGGATCTTTCCACTTGTCCGTTTGATGCGGGGTGGGCTACCGAGGCAACATTCAGCCGGATCTTCTTATCTCGGCAGAATCACGCAAATGCTCCTTCAGCAAAATTTGTGCCATTATCTGTTATGATACTGTGAGGATAGCCATATCTCAAGATGATATCTTTGAGGAATGTCACGGCTGTAGCTCCATCACATTTTCTTATTGGGTTTACTTCAATCCTCTTTGTAAACTTGTCAACCATAACCAAGATATGAGTCATGTTTGCTCTCGCTGGTTTAAACGGGCCATCCATATCCAGACACCATACGGCAAATGGCCAGGTAATTGGTATGGTCTTGAGCTCCTACATTGGCATGTGTGCCTTGGTAGCATACCTCTGATAGCCATTGCATTTTCTCACTAGATCTTCTGCTTGTTCCAAGGTACTTGGCCAGTAGAACCCATGCCGGAAAGCTTTTGCCACTAAGGCCCTGGACGAGGCGTGATGCCCACATTCCCCTTGATGTATATCCTGGATGATGTCAAGCCCTTCTTCCGGGTCAACACACTGCTACAGGACATTTGTGACGCTCCTATTGTATAGCTCGGCATTGATAATCATGTATGCCTTTGCGCGCCTCTGAACTTTCCTTGAAAGCATTTCATCATCAGGCAAGGATCCATCCTTTAGGAACTGGCTCGCACTGGAAACACATCCTCGTCCACTTCCATTCGATCTACCGGCATAACCTCTGCCGGGTCAGGCTGCACAGTCCCCGGGTTCTGCGAAGCAGTCCTCGAGTTTGCCAAAGCAGTCTCCGGGTTTCCTGAGGAACTTCCCACATCAATGTTCATGGGCACAGCTTCCGACTCCGGATTTTCCAGGATATAGATTGACTTGGATACTGGGGGTGGCCTAAAAGATGGCTTTTTGAGGTGCTCTAGTGCTACACCCGTTGGAATCGCTTGTCGGGTTGATCCGAGTTTTGACAGTACATTGGCAGCCTCATTTTCCAGCCGAGGTACATGATGGAACTCGCATCCCTCGAAGTATCCCGATATTTTCTGCACATGAAATCTGTACAGTGCCATGTTTTCATCCAAAGCATCCCATAGCCCCGAGACTTGCTGAACTACCAAATCCGAGTCGCCACAGCATTGGATCCGACGTATTCCAATTTCTTTTGCCACTTTGAGCCCATGCACAAGTGCTTCATATTCTGCAACATTGTTTGATGCTGCGAAGTGGATCTGCAGCACATACTTCAGCTGGTCCTTCTTGGGCGAGGTAAGCACAACTCCGGCGCCTAACCCGGTTTTAGTTATTGATCCGTCAAAATGCATTCTTCAATAGTTTCGATCTAGCAATGGTGGCTCATATTGCATCTCGGCCCAATCCACGAAAAAGTCGGCCACAGCCTGAGACTTGATCGCATCTCTCCTGTCGAATTGTGGAGCATAAGGAGCTAGTTCAATTGTCCATTTCGTGATCCAGCCGCTTGCATCCTTATTGCTCATTATCTCAGATATGGGGGCTTCACATATCACTTTAATGGGGTGTTCTTCAAAATAGTGCTTCAGCTTCTTTGCTGCCATATATACACCATACGCCATTTTTTGGTAGTGAGGATAGTTCTGCTTTGATGCTGATAAAACCTCGCTCAGGTAATAGACTGGCCTCTGCATCGACTTACCTTCTTCGTCGCGCTCTACCACTGTTACTGCACACTTACAACTTGGTTGGTTGCGGCTACATAGAGCAACATTGGCTCTTTTGATAGTGGAGAGGCTAATACTGGTGTAGTGGCTAACATTTTCTTTAGCTGAATGAAGGCTTCATTGGCCTGCGGCGTCCATACCAATTTGTCTGACTTTTTCATCAGTTGATAGAGAGGTAATGCCTTTTCTCCCAACTGACATATAAACCGACTTAAGGATGCCAGACAACCAGTGAACTTCTGGACATCATTAAGACACTTTGGCAATTCCATTCGTTCTATGGCTCGGATTTTAGTTGGGTTAACTTCGATACCTCGGCTGGAGATAAGAAATCCGAGTAATTTTCCAGCCGGAACACCAAAGGTACATTTCTCCGGGTTAAGCTTCATCCAGAATCTCCTTAGGTTTGCGAATGTTTGCCTGATATCATCAAGGAGCGTTTTTCTTTCCTTGGTTTTTATAACCACATCATCCACATATACTTGCACATTTCCACCAATTTGATCGTGCAAACATTTTTGCATACATCTTTGGTACGTTGCCCCTGCATTACGTAAACCAAAAGGCATGGTGAGCAATAAGCCCCATACAGGGTGATAAACGCAGTGTTTATTTGATCACTAGGGTTAGAGGTATCTGGTGGAAACCAGAATATGCATCTATGAATGACAACAGTTCACACCCAGCAGTAGAATCTATGACCTGATCTATCCTTGGCAGTGGGAATGGATCTTTTGGACACGCCTTATTCAGGTTCGTGTAATCGATGCACATACGCCAAACCACTACCACATTCAGATCATCTTTCTTCTTTTCCACAAGCACCGGATTAGATAACCACTCTAGGTAAAGTACTTCCATGATAAACCCGGTTGCGAGGAGCCGAGCTATCTCATCTCCAATGACTTTTCTCCTATCTTCGGCGAAGCGGCAGAGAGGTTGCTTCACCGGCTTTGCTCCGGGTCTCACATTCAAAGAGTGCTCGGCCAACTCCCTCGGAACACCTTGCAAGTCCTGTGTGGACCAAGCAAAGATATCTCGATTCTCACGGAGGAAGTTGACGAGCTCGCTTTCCTATTTGTTAGTAACCCGGCACCAATTGTTATGGTGCGCTCTAGGAACTGATCATCAATACGCACTTTCTTTGTATCCTTTGTTGCTTGAAATGAGACACTTCCATGCGGGTTACTCAGCGTCGGCATATACTGCTGTGCGGATAGAGCTAATGCCGCTACTTCCTGGATCTTTCTCTTTTCTTGTGCGATCACAAGTGATTCGGCCAGGTTAGACCCGGCTGATGCACACACAATGGAACGTCGGAAATCTCCTGCTATGGTAATTACTCCATTCGGCCCGGGCAACTTCATCTTCAGGTAACTGATGTGACAACTTGCCATGAATTTGTTCAGGGCTGGCCTACCGAGTAACGTGTGATATGCGCTTTCCAAGTTCACAACTTCAAACTCCAAGTTCTCCGTTCGGCAGTTATCTCATACGTCAACCCGGACCTTGCCAATGGGTTCACAGGAAATGCCTATCACAATACCATGGAAAGTTGTCCTCGTGGCCTGGAGCAAGTTCTCCGAGATACCCAACTTGCGCATGGTATCCACGTACATGATATTAATGTTGTTGCCATTGTTAATCAGCACCTTAGAAAATCTCACATTGATATTGGGCCCGATGAACGTTGGGTCCAGTACTAATGCATATGAACCAGGACTCGGCATAAGCTTGGGATGATCCTTGATATTCCAGGTAATTTCCTGATCCGACCAAGGCATATACCTCGTCACTACCGGCATAACCGCATTCACTTCCATATGTCGTCGTTGCAAGCTCTTTCTATCCGTTTCCTCCATGGTAAACACAAAGTAACTCTGGTGATGCTCTCTGTATTCATTCCTCCCCTCATTTCCGGGGTATCTTTGATCTGGCTGATGCTGATTTTCCACTTGATGGACTGCGTCCCTTCTCTCATGGTTTTCATACCTCGGCGGAGGTGGTGGCAACATTAACTGTTGCGTGTTTGCTCCAGAGAGAAATTGCTACCGGGGTAACTCCTACCGAGGTTGATCGTTCCGAGGTGCCTGAGCATTCCCCAAACCACTTTGTTCAATCTTCCTCATCCACTCGCATTGCTGAGTCGTGTGACACGCCGGGTTACTCGGATTTGGCATGTGAAATTTGCACGGCTGATCCAACATTGCCTCATACGTATACCTCAGCCGGTCTTTCTTTTCTTGCCACTGTTTCTTCTGCTCCGGCGTCCAAGTTTTCTTGCCATCGTTTCTCGGAGTCCATTGTTGCGCTCTAGTTTTCTGACGCAGATTACTCCCTGCTCCGGGATGCTCTTGATTTACAGCAGCAACCTGTTGCGAACTGTACCTGTAATCCGGTCTATCATCTCTTCTCTTACCCCGGTAATCATTCCGCCGGGCTGATCCGGCTCCATCTCGTTGGTAGTACTCCTCATTTGACTCGTTTGACATAAGTCGAGGTTGAGTCGGATCACCCAAAGCATAAGAATCAGCGAGCCGGATCGTCTCTGCCAGTGTAGTTGGCATATCCCTTTGTAGCCTTTGCCACAGCATGCTTGCATATCTACACCCTTGTGCAAACCAAGCTATGGCCTGTGACTCGATCACGCCCTCACATGAGTTTCTCACGGTGCACCAGCGGGTCAAGAACTCCCTGTCTGTTTCATTTGGTCTCTATTTGCACATTGCTAAGCTCTGTGGCCTATTCGGCCTCTGATACGTGCTCGAGAAGTTATTGACAAACATTTCCTCAAAATCAATCCAACAGTTGATACTTCCTGGCGGTAAATTGTTTAACCATACCCTCACTGGCCCCTCCAGCATCTGGGGTACGTATCTCACAGCCCATCTCAAGTTGCCTATAGCAATTTTCACTGTCGTCGCGTAGTTGATGAACCAATCCTCCGGCTTGGTGCTACCGTCATATGTTTTCGTGCCTCTAGGTAACTGGAAGTTAGGTACCGGAGGTTCTTTCATGATCCGGGGCCCAAAGCACGCTGGACCCGGAGGACCTTGCCCCTCAATTTGCTCCGACCTATAAAGTCGATCCAGTTTTAACCTGGTATCGTCAGGCATCAAGTCCCTCCTTCCCAACGTTGACCCTATCACGTGATAATCCGGCCTAGGGTATCCTGCGTTCACCATTTCTGAATCACCATCATTGTATCTGTATTGCTCTCATGGAGCGCCTCTATGTTGCATACCTTGGCTGGCACTTCGCTTTTGCCATGGTATATTCCGCTGCTGCGGTTGCCCTGCACCCGCCGAGTTGTGCTGTCCGGCATTGCCGTTTACTGCGTTTCCTTGACCGGCATTGCCTTGGTCACGGTTACCTCGGCCAGCTTCACCTCGGCTGACACTTCGTCGATCCTCGTTTTCCTACACTGCTTTTCCTTTCTCTTCCCTTGCCAGGTCATAGGGGACTATCTGTTTGTTTCTCCTCACCGAGGTTACCACTTCCTCTCTTCTTGGGCCACCATGAGGGGATGATGTAGCTCGAGCAGATTTCTCCGGGTTACCTACCGCTGAATAAACGACTTTGGAAGCCCCAGCCCTTGCCGGGTTAGCCCTGAGCAACTCTTCATTTTGTCTGTTAGCGATCCGAACTAACTCAATGACTCTCTCCTACTGTCTTTGCCGGGCTTCACCGGTCAAACCCTCTAACTCGGATGCAGCTGCATCCGCTGCTCTAAGGTTCTTTGCCGGGGTACTGTACTTCGGCAGCCCCACGGACAAAATGTTCTCTGACTCCTCAACTCTAGTATCACCCTCTTTGTTCATTTCACTGATGAGGTTTCTCCCCTTTAATTTTACATCATCTACCTTATTCGCTTTTGTGTACTCGCGTAGTGTCATGTTCAACGACTGCTGAGCCGCAGCTATCTTTTTTGCACCCTCTAGTATTTTTTGCCTAGTTTCTTCTAACTTGGCCTATGCCTGAGCCGGATCTACTGCATGTGCTATGGGGCTCTCTAGGCTGTCTATCGCCTGCTGCAGCACGTTCTCTGGCCTCTCTAGTGGAGGACCTCTACTTTTCCTTGGTACCTTGGGTGTTACCTATGGATCTGGTGCCGGATCTTTGCTCACGCCAGCGCCAAGTACTGTCATCATCACCTCGGCATGGCCAGGGGAGCGAGTGATACGGGCCCCGTGAACCGCGCTAAGGGGTGGCTCGCCTCCCTGAACGACGTGTCGTGGGTGAACGCACGACACATCGACGATGACGTAGATCTTGTGAGCGCCAAGCTTGACGAATAGGCCATTGCGTGGAAGAGGTCGTTTGCCGAAGCAGCCAGCATTGTCGCTGACGAAGTCCAGCAAACGAGCCCAAAGACGATGCGCTCGCCATTGCCGATGGGGTTTCCCGTCCGGATCTTCACTCCTCCTAGCGCCGCTAGCCCCATGGTGGGTGTCAACTGTCGTGGTGGTGTCATGGCAGATGCCATGGATAGGCTAAAGGTGGGGCCAATATGCACTAGAGGAATCCAGGGAGGGATAATGTGGTGATTCTACACACAGATGCTTTGTATGCTTCAAGCTAGATGAGTTTACAAGTGCTCCTTGACATGTATTGGGGAGAGGAGGAAGAAGGAACTCTCTTACTCTCTCCACTACCTATCTTCAAGGAACTCTCTACTCAAATGCCTACCAACTAGCCATCAACCCCCTTCTTCAGAGGCCCTAGCGTTCCTTATAAAGGGGAGGCTAGGTCTCCAATTAGGGCATACGTGGAGGCATATTCCTAGGAATATGCCTCTTCCCAAAATAGTAGACCGACCGGATCACTTTTTGCCACCGTAAGCCATGCAGAGGCTACGTAAGCCTCTGCGGTGCCAGCGTCATCCGACACAGGGCGCGTCACCCTTGTCGGCCACGCCTCGGTGGTCCTTCTCTCTATCCACTTCGCTCATGCTCCTACGTACAATGACCACCTTTTGACCAGCGAGATACCTTCCTTCTCTTGCAAGCCTGATATAACCCGGATCGTGCCTGGTTAATCCGGCCACACGGGTACCTGCATACAAGTTACATAAATCTTGATGGCATACGACATACGTCGGCCGGGACTCAGTTAGGTGGACATCCTCCGGTCCAGATTACGCCGTGATTCGGCCTACCTTGAGGTGACTCAGCCAGCATTCGCTTTGACCTTGCCGTACCTCGGCTAACTCGGCCTCTATACCCCGGCGTGACCCTACCCGGTGGTATCCCCCCAACACTATAATTCATTGCCATCTCTTCTCTCCTACCTATATTACCCCTTCTTTGGCAAGCATCATAGTGTTCTATACATACCTGTGTGCATCCTTGAGAAAGGTGGGCCAATAGAATCCAGATTGAAGTACCTTTGCCGCAGTTCGCTTGCCTGCATGATGTCCTCCATATGGGTTGTCATGACAAGCTTGCAAAATTGCATTCATTTCATGGTTAGGAACACACTTCCAAATCATTCCGTCCGATTCATGACAATATAGATACAGATCATCCCAAAAGTAATATTTAAGATCATTAAAGAATTTCATTCTTTGATTTCTTGTCATACCAGGAGGTATAAATTTTACTGCGAGATAGTTAGCATAATCCGCAAACCAAGGATCAACAATTTCAACATTTGCTAAATATTCTCCTGGAAATGACTCATTTATAGGTACGGGGTTAGTAATTATTCCCTCCATCCTAGAGAGATGATCTGCTACCGGATTATCCTTACCCCTCCTATCTACTATTTGCAAATCATATTCTTGTAGTAATAAAACCCACCTAATCAATCTAGGCGTCACATCCTTTTTCACAAGGAGGTGGCGCAAAAGCTTGGTAATCCGTAAGAACTATTACCTTAGAATTAATGATGTAAGATCTAAATTTGTCATAAGCAAAAATTATAGCTAGGAACTCTTTTTCTGTAGTAACATATTTTTTGAATCTTATTTAGAGTTCTACTAGCATAATAAATAACATTTAAATTCTTTCCGTCTTGTTGTCCTAACACAATCCCTAAAGCATAGTCACTAGCATCACACATGATTTCGAAAGGTTAATCCCATTTTGCAGATTGCATGATGGGTGCTGAAACTAATTTGTTCTTAAGGTTCTCAAAAGCTGCAATGCAGTCATGGTCTAAGTAGAATGGAGTTTCTTTCTCAAGAAGGTTGGTGAGAGGCATAGCTATTTTAGCAAGATCTTTTATAAAACACTTATAAAAACCTGCATGTCCTAGAAACATTTTTAAGTTTTTTATGTCCTGAGGTATTGGAAGATTTTCTATAGCATTTAAATTAGTTTTATCTATTTCTATACCCTTCTCCAAAACCTTATGCCCAAAAACTTTACCTTCTCTTTCCATGAAACGACATTGTTCCCAATTCAAAACCAAATTTGATTGCCTGCAACTCTGCAAAACTTTGGTTAAATTGTAGAGGCAATTATCAAATGTTGTTCCATGAACAACGAAATCATTTGTTAGAACTTCCATAGTCTTCTCAACAAGATCATCAAAGATTTTTAAAACACATTCTTGAAAAGTCGCAGCTGAATTGCATAAGCCAAACGGAATTAATCTATAAGTATATGTGTCATAAGGGCAAGTGAAAGTTATTTTCTCTTGATCTTCCGGTTGTATAGCAATTTGAGAATATCCAGAATAACCATCAAGAGAACAGAAATAAGAATTATTACTAAGTATTTCTAAAATTTTATCCATAAATGGTATAGGTTTACGATCTTTCCGTGTCTCACGGTTTAGTTTCCTAAAATCAATGCACATGCAATATCCAACAATGGGTTTTACAGGAACTAGATCACCATCCTCATTCATAGTAGCATCAAGACCCCCTTGTCTTGGTATGAAATGAGCTGGGCTAACCCACTTACTGTCAGAAATAGGATATATTATGCTAGCTTCTAATACGTGTATAACCTCTTTTCTTACTACTTCCTTCATTTTCGGATTAAGCCTTCTTTGTGTATCAACTACAAGTTCAGCATCATCAAGCATGGTAATCTTATGTGTTATAATAGATGGATCTATTCCTTTAATATCACTTAGAGTATATCCAAAGGCTTCATGATGCTTAACCAAGACCGAAATGAGTTTATTTGTTTCATTTTATGATAGATTTTTACTAATAATAACAAGACATTTGTTCTCATTATATAAAAACTCATACCTCATATCATCTAGAAGTCGTTTTAATTCAATTAGCGGAGGTTCTTCATCTCCTTTTCTTACCAGTTCTTCATAGTCATGTGGATTTTGTGCTTCCGAAATTGAATCAAGGTAATCATCCATGTCTTCTCTCTCCTCATCATCTAGTACTTCCTCCCAATTAATTAGGCTCCTATCTAATTCATCTTGTGGAGTACTGAAATGAATTGCGACCAGCTCGGCCATCGTTTTCTCTTCCTTAATATCTTCCACTTCATATGGCCTCTTCTTTAGTTTGGCAAAGTGGAATGTCATTTCCTATTCTCCAAACATCAGTGAAATAGTCTCCTTCTTATTATCCATTCAATCTTTGGTTATGGAAACAAAAGGCCTGCCTAAAAGAATAGGACAAAAAGAATCTCGAGTCATATGAACAATATGAAAACCAAGGGGGTACATGAGTGATCCAATAAAATCCAATAAAGACATAGATATTTCTAATAACACCTTATGGTTTTATATTAGTTCTATTATCCAATTTAATAGTAGTGTCTACCGGTTCCACAACTGGATTATTTAAATTGTAGCGAACTTCCTCATAAAGTGATGAAGGCATAATATTTATAGTGGAAATCGGCTCACTAATTCTGTATAAGAAAGTTTCTCCACAATATATAGGAGTCATAGGTTAGAAGTTTTGTTACCTCGTACCTTACCTTTGATGAATTTTGAGGTTTCAAAGTCTAGCATAACCACTTCATTATCCACTATTCGTGCTTCCATAAGATCCTTCAATATAACATTATTTATATTGGTAACTTCAGGGTTCTTTTCTGGTTTCTTTAATCTTCTCTTTATTTGTTCTTCCTCTTTTCGCTTTTTCTTGATATTCTCTTGAATAGGTACAGAGGATAACTCTTCCATTAGCACACTTTCTCTTGCACACTTCTTTCTTCAAGGGGTTTATGGGGTTCCCATTCTGTAGGTACCTGTAAATGCCCTGCATAATTCTCAATAATTTTCTTTACTAAGTAAGAATCAATACCAAGGGTTTTAATCATTGCACAAGTCCTTTCATCTGCAAGGAAATCGTTAAAACAAGCATATTAATAAAAACTATTTGTAATGTTCTCGTCATTTTTATGATTTTCCGTTGCCTCCCTCATTTTCATTATTAATTTCCAGGCTTCATCATAGGTATAAGATAGAAAACTACCATTAGAAGCGGTGTCTAGTGATAGTTGTGAGATTCGACACATTTTTTATGGTTTTTATTGATGGTTTTCTTCTGGATTTGATCGTTTTCTGGCTTTACCTAACGCTAATACTTTGGTAGCGAACAAAACTTGGATTTTAATGTGTGTTTCAGGTTCTGGACGTCAATAGAAAGATTTAACTAGAGAAATACAATATTCTGGAGAAAACAAGCAAGTCCCAATTTGGAAGCACGCGAGGGGAGCTCACAAACGGTTTAACGACCAACTATACGGCGGGAATGTCTGTATAGTTCCCACCGTATAGCTGACGCCGCCTCTGTCTTGTCAAAAGGGACAACTTTCGTGAAGGGACGGGGGACGAAAACATAACTCAGCAGGCACCACACCATCGAGAAGGGAGAAAGAAAATATCCGGAGAAGAAGGAGAAGACGTTCTTCATCTTGCTCCACGATCTTCGACCTCCTAGCCAATACACCTCCATAGCCGCTACTTGTACTTGAGAGAGAGGGATCTCCACCTTGACAGACTAGGGTTTGAGATTGTTTCTTCCCATCTTGAATTGTGTTGGATATTTTTTCTATTCTTATTTTGGATCTCCATGGTAATACCAAGACGAATTCCCTTTATTTGATTATATGTATGATCCGTTATTGTCTCATGTGTGAGTAATTCCCTTGGGCGTGGGAGATCTAGGGGATTTGAGAGATGTGATGTGCCTTCATATATTTTCCATTAGTATTGTGATTGATTCTAATTACTATGTTATGTGTGCTTGACTATTTGTGGGATGCTTAATGCTTGTTGTCCAATTAAGGGCCGAGACAACATGATACCTTGTTCTACATAGATAAGATCTTGCTCGCTAGTGGACCGGTGACCCCTGGGTGACACAGGGATATCAATGGAAAGCTAGTTGACTCGAGGATAACGAGTAACCACTGTGCTTATTGCATTAGTCCAATCCAAGGAGCTTAATCGCTAAGCGGCATGAAGGGTCTTAATCGTCTAGTGTCTAACCATGGCTTTGGTAGCAGGCTAGTAGGATTAATGAAGTTGGGATGAAATCTACCAAGAGGAGTTCCGGCTAATTATGGGTTGCTCGCCTACACATATATCTGTAAGATTATAATTGTTACATTCATACTCATCCACCTGGCACATTCACTATCACCATGAACTGAATTTCCCCGCGCCTTCTTTCACCATCTGTAGAAACCAACAAACAAAGTCGTTCTTTACTTTTATGCATTTTATTTTTGAAGTTTACATTTTAGTTCTATTTAAATTTATCGCATTTAATCAAAACCCCATTCTTCTTTCAACGCTTATAGTCAATTCACTCGAAGACCTGTGATAACTTCGGGTGTGACAGAGACTTCACCAATACACACTTACCTTTGGGCTCCTTGTGGATCGATATCTGAACTTCGAAACTAGCTACAAACGATTTGTGCACTTGCACACATCAAGCTATTTTCTAGCGTCGTTACCGTGGAGCTAAGCGCTAAGTGTTTGTCTTTTGACATTTCAGGTGTTGCTACTACAAAATGTTCTCCTTAGGAGACAAAGGCTCTACACATTCTGGTAGGACCTACCTGCCAGATTATATTGAGCGCGTGCCTGCTCAGAGGTACGAAGAAATTATTGAAAAACTTTTAAGATCAAATAAAGTTGAAGTTGAAAACCTGAGTGATATTATGGAAATCATGTCTATTTACAGGACAACTCCTCCGAAACCTGAGAAAACTCTTAGGGAATGGAGTGCTCCAAGTTCTGAATTTCTTAAACAACCAATAGAGTTCCCTAATCCTAGAGTTAGAGAATATCAATTTGATGGTGGAATTATTAAAAAATTTCAGGAAAAAGCTTTCATTGGAAGGGAAGATGAAGATCCACGAAGGCATATAAGAGAATTTGACGATGTGATAACATCGCTTGGACCAAAAGGTTTGCCAAGAGACTTCTCTCGTCTTAAATTATTTTGATGGTCTCTTAAAGGTAAAGCTCTAGACTGGTTATATTCTCTCTCTCGCCATTACATTAAATGTTGGGAAAACTGCATTACTAAATTCATAAACAGGTTTCTTCCTTTTAAAAAGGTGACTGAACTAAGAAAGAACATAGGCAACTTTAGTCAAAAAGTGGGAGAAAACTACCCACAAGCCTAGGAAATATTCTTTGGGATGATCAATAGTATTCCTAATCATGGCTATTCTGAACTAACAATTTGCCATTTATTTTACCATGGTCTCAATAATCAATGTAGAGAACTACTTGACTTCTCAGCAGGAGGATCAATAAATACCTTAACTATTAAAGAATGTTTGGAATTAGTGTCTACTAGGGCTAAGAATGATTCTCTATATAATCCTGATTTTGGCATTAAGCCAGAAAAAGGGATGCTTCGAATAACTCCTGATCTTATGCCTGAGGTACGTAAAACTATGAAATAAAAAGGTATACCTTCTAAACTTGCTAAAGAAAATAAAGAAGATTTGCTACAAGTTTTAACTGAAAAAGATGAAACTATAAAAGTTTTTCAAGAATTGAAACATCGACAAATGAAATCTCATAATAACTTGCATGAGCATTTCCAAAAACACAAAAAGATTTTGGCAGAACTCACTGAAAATTATGATGAGATTAGCCAAGAAATAAAAATATTTCATAAGTATCTTAGTATGATTGAAACCCAGTGTGAACAAATAGTATCTGGTTATAATTTTTTTCTTCGTGATGATAAAGATATTTTTGTTTCTACTAATGTTGTCACAAGAAGGGGAGCGGTTGTTACAGGACCCTTAGGACCACCAGAATACGAAGCTGAAAAAGAGCGCAAGGAAAAATCCTCAAGAAGATACTAGGACGCAAGAGCAAACCTAGGGGGATCACAATGATGCATAGGAAGATCATTATGACTCTGATGTAGAAACAGTTGATCCAAGAGAAGATGAAGAAACAAGTAAGGAAGATGAATTTGTTGTAGTAGAGAAGAAGAAAAGCAATAAGCAACAACAAAATAAAGCTACAAAAGAGCCTGACCCCCCAAAAAAGGTAAAAGACAAGAGTAAGTCAGGTGAGAAAAAGTTTCCTTACCCAGATCGAAAAAAGAAAGCACCGGATGAGGTAATTTATAATTATTTTACAAAGGCACTTAGTGACCTTCTTCCGGAAATTCCATTTGCGGATGCAATCAAAGTCCCTACTTATGGTAAATTCCTTCGTGATATTCTTAGTAGAAAGAAAAAAATAACTGAAACTGTTACTATGGTAACCAGCTACCCTACTAACGGGAAGCTATTATCTAAGTCTGGAGATCCCGGAATACCAACTATATCATGGTCGATAGGTAAAATAGATATTCATAATGCCTTCTGTGATCTAGGAGCAGGAGTTAGTGTAATTCCATACTCCCTTTATAAAAGATTGGGATTAGGGGAGTATTCTCCTACTACTATAACTTTATAGATGGCTGACAAGTCCACAAAACAACCTATTGGTATGATTGAGGATGTCTTACTTAGGATAGACGATCATGTTATCAAGACTAATTTTATCATTCTTGAAATGCCAGAAGATGAAAGATTATCTACAATACTTGGAAGACCCTTCCTCAGTACTGCAGGAGCGTTAGTAGATTGTGTAGAAGGCAAGATAATCTTCAATGTTTATGATGCTGAAATCATCTGGTATTTTCCAAAGAAGCTAGAGTCAGGGGAAAGATATGTTCCACCGGCAAAACGAGTTCATGTGGTAAGTGCCATTGACAAAGGGCAACCAAAGGTAAGAATTCGAGAAGAGAGAAAAGCTTAAGTTATTCAACCACTCTTAATAAAAGCTTAATGGGAGTCAACCCATTTTTGTCAATTTAGTAGATTAGAGAATAAAAAAGTTCATCGTATTCCCACCACTTTTTCACAGACATTCTTGCGGAAGCACTCCTGTGAAGATGTAGCTTTCAAAAAGTAGTAAAATATCGATTGAATGAGTAGATAATAATAATTAGAATAAAAGTTTGAGTTTTCTATTTATAGGAGCTAAAATTTTGCTTTTAATATGCTAATGTTGGTCGGTAGTTTTTACTATCAATTTTCTATTAAAAACTTGGTATTTCGCTAAGTTATGGAATAAGAAGGTATCCTCGAAGAAACAGAATTTTTTTGATGATTACTGATGGTTTAACGACCAACTATACGGCGGGAATAAAAATTCCGGCCGTATAGTTATCTTTGCCATCAACAAATTTTCTTCGGAGACACAGACAGTTTAACGACCAACTATACGGCGGGAATAAAAATTCTGGCCATATAGTTCCAGCCGTATAGATATCGATGACTTCGTACAATTTTATTCCAAAGGTACTGAGAGTTTAACGACCAACTATACGGTAGGAATAAAAATTTCGGCCGTATAGTTCTAGCCGTATAGATATTGATGCCTTCGTACAATTTTATTCCAAAGGTATTGGGAGTTTAATGACCAACTATACGGCCGGAATAAAAATTTCGGCCGTATAGTTCCGGCCGTATAGATATCGATGCAAGTTTTAGAAATTTATCTCGGGAGACAAACAGTTTAACGACCAACTATACGGCGAGATCAATTTGATCCGGCCGTATAGTTGCGCCCGTATAGCTGTTTCCCTATATAAAGAAACCCTAGTTGGTGGCACCATCGCAACTATATGGGCGGAGCACCATCACCCACCTATATAGCTCCGACCGTATAGTCCGGTGCGACCACAAAATCGCACCGGGACGACTAGGTCTTCCTCCTCTCCTCATTATTTTTCTCATATTCTCTCTCCAAACCTCTCAAAATCCACCTAGAACTCTTGATTCTTCGCGGATTTCGTTCGTTTGAGTAGGGGAATCAACGGATCGGTATGTTTCTCTCCCTATCCATTCTTTATTTTCAGATTTCCATGGTTGAAACTCTCACATTGATCTAGTGGATAAACTCAAGCTTATTTACTTTTCCCTATTAATTTCTCATGTTAGGATTGAATTTTTCCACGTAGAATCGTTCGTATATCATATAGAAACTATATACCTAAGGTTTTATGGTGAAATTTTTCAGTCCATCATGATGGATAAAATTGGTAGCCTTTTCCATTCGAGCAAGCGCCAACGGGGGGAAGGCTCAAGTTCGGGAGCCCGAGCCCCGCGCAACTCCAAGATGGACATTGTCGCATCAAGGAGGGTGCTGCCCACACGTTGGGACGACCACAACTTTCTCACCACGGCAGGGTTGAAGACAGACTTTGACCTCATGTGCAGCAGGTCGGGGTTGGTGGTGATCAGCTTTGCAAGCCACGACACCTACGCCGAGCTCACCCATGAGTTTCTTTCTTCCTTCTACAACGACCACAAGGAGAAAGGTAACATGTGCACTATTAGCTTCAACATGAACTGACAGCACTATGATATAAGCTTCGAACAATTTTTCGATGCCTTTAGTCTCCCTCATACGGGGGAGCCCAATATTACTAACCTCTACAACGTCACCAGTGGAGAGACCTAGGAGGTTGTTTCTGTTAATGGTGATAGTCACTTCTATCAGAAGAAGATTTCCACCATTCAGAACCTAACCATTCGCTACTTGGCTTTGTTCCTCGCCAACACAATGTTGGGAAGGGGTGATACTGGTTCCATGGCCAATGGGGATATGGCAATGATCACCAAGGCCCTCTTCCCCAATGCCACGCAAAGCCCCTATCCTGCAGCTCTACACATCCAGCACTTCCGCCACTAGAGCAACAAGACCAAAGGTGATATTCGCATTGGTGGATTAGTAACCCACCTTTCCTATGCATTGAACATTGTACTACCTGTTATGGAACCTGTTGATGACTCCAAACTTATGGATGTCAAATATTTGACTGCTTGTGGCTTCCTTGGTGTTTACCATGCTAACCGGAGGTTCTGAGCATATCAATTTAGTTATCTTAATGATACACATATTCAGCAGGTTCAGTTGTCATGCCCCGAGGCCTTCTCGATTGTGGAGAAGGACACTTGGATCCTCACCAAGGACCAAGTGACGAAGATCTTGGCCGCGTACCAGGCCAAGGAGGAGGAAGATGAAGGGCGGCAGGAGGAGCAGGAGTAGGAGCAGGAGCAGGAGGGAGAGCAGGGGCACAACCCTGCTTTGGAAGGACAGCAGCAGCAGCCAGGAGGAGCCTGTGAACCATGGCCTAACCAGCAACAGCAGGGGTACAGCTACGTCCCCTATCAGGAGTTCCAGCAGCTTAACCAACACGTTGGGGAGATCGACCACACTCTTCAGGATGTGAATGAAGATGTGAACACTCTGACTCACAAATTCAGTCACTTCATGACTCACTTCCCCGACTTCTACCAGCAGTACCCACACCATCCGCCAAATGACGGCAACAACTGAGCATGGCAACAACCTAAGCTTGGGGAGGTTTGAAAACCTCCAAAACTTTGCATTCATGTTTTTTATTTCTTATTTTGATTTATTTCCTTCAAAAATTGCATGTTTATTTTCATTTTTGCATCCCTAAACCAAAAATAGAAAAAAATAGTTGTAAACTTATTTGCAAGTTTGTTTCTTTGTTTCTCTCGGAGATTGCTTGATTTCAGGTGATTTGGCAATATGGAAATATAGGAGAGGTTCAACTCGAATACAAGAACGAAGCAAGCAAGAGGAGGTATCACATTCCTTTCATCACACTCCTTGCAACCTTAAATTGTTCCTACAAATATTTACTTGCTTGCACTGGAGTCACTCCCCAGTTAGCTTGTTATCCTACAAATTCTATTCCTTTAATAGTGTCTCCTTTTTAGCTTTGAAACAATGAGCAATGAACTTGGTTAAAATACTTCCTACATTTTTATAACAAGAAAAAGCATCTGAAAGATGACTTGAGTCCATGTTTAGCTCAAAAAATTTGATTTTAGAACTACTCCATCCCAATTGTGCTTAATATAATTAGACTCGATAGTACCCTTGATTGAAATTGTTTGATTAAATGGATGCTTCAAAGTAGTAGAAATTATGCCACTACTTTTTCTAATAATTACCGTAAGATATTGCTTTGCGTGTGTCATTACAACTCTTTCGTGCTACACGGGAACTATTAACTCTGCTGGCCAACGAACGATCTAAATGTGGGAAACCACTTGATTTCGGCTATTGAGTTATGTAAACGTCTATAGCAGCAATGTTATGACGTGTAATTTTTTTAATCTCCTCATGGTTTCACGTTCCAAGTGAAGTTGTAGTACTCCTCTGACCCATTATTGCTCAACATTATTTATTGGCATGGTCACGAGTGCACAACACATCCCCAATTAATATGTTAAAAATAGTGGCATGATTTTGTTGGGTTCGCTGCATAGAAAATAAAAAAAATTCCTACGATGGGAACTATACGCCAAGATCTATCTACTAGATACATGCAACGAGTGGATATACATCCATAGAGAACTTACCCTCGAAGACAACAAAGCTTTGTTAACAAGTTGGAACTAGTGGATGATGTAGTCGTACACTTGCCGATCTCAAGATCGTGATGAAGTCCAGCAGGTCCGGCTCCAGCACGTCCATCAGATCCAGCTCCAGCAAGTCCATCAACAAGTCCAGCACCGCAAAGCAGCGGTGCATCCGTGATCGCACACACGTCCGGTACCCCGACAACCTCTGTTCCTCGCTCCAGGAAAGCAGCGGAAGGAGCAACTCCTTTCCAGATAAAGCCACCAGGATAATGTATCTCGCTAATCCGAGACCATGGGGGAATAATAC
This sequence comes from Avena sativa, assembly GCA_916181665.1. Taxonomy (NCBI): domain Eukaryota; kingdom Viridiplantae; phylum Streptophyta; class Magnoliopsida; order Poales; family Poaceae; genus Avena; species Avena sativa. The sequence goes on from OV702289.1 coordinate 330,249,385, forward strand.
TAGAGGGGGAGAGAGATCCTTCAAGAGGAGGTGTGAGTGTGAAGGTGTGAGAGGGGGCCTTTTATAGGAGGAGGGCAGGGTACCCCTCCCCATGGTGGGCGCCTCAAGGGGTGACTCTTCACCTCCTCATTCATGTGGTGGTAACTCCCTCCACATAAATTTGCCCCTTCACATTCTCTTTTAAAGTCTCCACTTTAAATGCATTAAATTTCTCCAAATTTAATGCTCTCTCATTTAATAAAACTCTTTTATTAATTTTATTCAGAATTTTGTTAATTACTTTAATTAACAAACATTCACATAAAATCCCCTGCAACATTTCAATATTACATGCAGAACCAATTTCAGCAATTTCACCCGAAACAGTTTCGATGTCTATTGAAATAATTCTAACGCTTTCTTAAATCTTTATCTGAAAAATATTTGCTCCAAATGGTGTCGGTATCCCTTAAGTGTGTCACCCTACGGTTCGCGAATAATGCAGACATGATAGAGACCTCTCTCAGATCAATAATCAGAAGCGAGACCTAGAGATCCATACTGACTCCTACACATTCAACGATGACTTCTGTGATCGTGAAAACCTTTAACGCTAGTAACTAAATCCCTTTGTCTCGTGATATATTACATGTCCGAGATTTGATCATCGGTATCCAAATACCTAGTTTGATCTCATTACCGACATGCAATCTTTTCTCGTTCCCGTGATATAACATTCTAGTGATCACATCACTTGCTTGCAAGCTATTTCAATGTGATATCACCGAGAGGGCCTAGAGTATATCTATCTGTCATTGGGATGGACAAATCCCACTCTTGATCCATGAGCCTCAACATAACACCTTCATAGCACTGAACCCACCTTTATAGTCACCCTATTACGGTGTGACGTTTGATGTTATTAAGATACTCTTCCGGTGTTAGCAATTAACATGATCTCATGGTCTAAGGACTAAGATTACTTCATATGATGTTATAGCAATATAAACATAATGACTTTGATCATAATGCTATACTTCGGATGAATGTTCATCACATCATTCCACCAATGTTGTGACCTCGTTATTAACAACATCCAATGTCCATGATCAGGAAACCTTGATCATCTTGTTAATCAACAAGCTAGTTTATATGAGAGGCAGTACTAGGAACTTTGTATTTTGTTTATTAAACACACATGTATTAACGTTTCCAATTAATACAATTATAGCATGCAAAATAAACATTTATCATAAACATGGAATAAGATAATAACCACTTTATTATTGCCTCTCGGGCATATTCCCTTCAGTCTCCCACTTGCACTAGAGTCAATAATCTAGTTTGTAAACTTGTATATACAACACCTAGGTGTTGAATATACGCGTTTGCTAGTGGTTAACATAATCTCCGGATCTGGCACTTTTAGGTCCGTGTGTATTTGCATGTCTGTGCGTCTCTACGCATCACTCATTCTCAAATGAGATGGCATTGTATAAATTTGGTCCTTTGGTGAGACCTTTAGTTCATTCGGGTTAAAATATGTTGATATTATTGTCATACAATACATCTTCATAGTATTAGCCCACTTTGAACCACACCTAGTTTGATAGCAAACTTTTTAACACAAATGCCCTCCTTTGCTGCTACTATAGCAGTCATATACTTAACCTTTTGTTGTAGTATCCGTCACAATGTTTCAACTTTGGAACTTATCCAAATCCATCATGGAACATCCTTTCCATTACATTGTGCCACCCATAGTCTAATTTGAGATAAATTTAATTCATATCTTGTGACAAAACTAGTATCACTGTAACACTTTACAATGAACTACCTTTAACTATTTGTCACTTATACATGATATATTCTTAGTTCTTCCAAACCTCATAAGAATATCTTTACTATTGTCCAATGATCATCTTATGAATCATTCTGGTATGTGATCATAACATTTAGAGTATAGGACATTCTGGATATATACATATCATGGTATAATCGATCAAAATCTTCATGTGATTTTACTCACCAAGTGTTGAAACACTTGAATCTTGATACAATCCTTTCCATGTAGCAAGAGCCTTTCTTGTTGTTTCCATATTGAAACCTTTCAATATCTCATATATGTATGTCTGGCACAACCATATTAGCGCCTCAATCTATCCACATAGATATTGATGCCAAATATTCCGAGTTTGCCCAAGTCTTTCATCGAAATCTTATTTTAATGAAATTCTTAACTTGTGTCAATACAAGATACATCATTTCCAATCAACAATATGTTCTCTACATAATGTATTAGAAATATGTCTCAGCGCTCCCACTTAATTTCTTGCAAATGCAAGCATCTTCATCATCTCTGATGAATTTAAACTCTTTTAACAGTTTCATCATGGTGAAGATTCCAACTCCGTTATGCTTACTTCAACTATTGAAGTTTGCATGCCCTTTTAGCACCCTTTGAATTAACAAAAACCCTTCGGACCATGTCTTGTACACGTCCTAGGTAACCATTCTATTAGAAGAACATTGTTTTGTTTGTTCAACTACCATACATCAAATTATATGTAGTGGTTGCTACATTAATCCGTCAAGACTAAATATCGCTATGAAAGATCAAATCTTGTCATAGTAAACTCCTTGAACATTGTCATAAACTTCTTCCCGACATGTCGACTATTTCATAGATGTTAAACATCCATGTCTATTTCTTTATAGATCTAAACACGATCGATAGGCTTCACGCCTTTCCGGAGGGCCTTCCAAGTTCATAAACTTGATTTCTCGTGTATGGATACTATCACGGATTCTATGACTTCTAGTCATTTTATGGAGTTAGGGCACATCATCGCTTCTTTGTATGTACTCGATTCATCATTATCAAAACAATAACGACTTGCTTATCAAATCACACTATTTGATTCTTACCGACCCACACGGTTCAATAGGAACTCTAATCTTCGAGATCACAACCTTTGTAATCACGGGAGCCATGAGCACTGTGGCCGCCATCGGGACACTTTCCGGCGCTGCGCTACTTAGCACATATAGCTAACGTTCAACAACCTTATCAAAGTTCTATTGTCCTCCCACTTAACTTTTCGCGAAAAATTCCTTCTCAAGAAACTTGATGTTCCTAGTAACAAACTCTTTTGTCCTCGGTGTTATGGAGAAATTCCCAACAAATTCTTTGGGATAACCTACAAAGACGTGCTTATCCAACTTTGGTTGTAAACATTTTACATATGCATAGCATACCAAAATTTAAGAAAAGACAATTCGGGTTTTATCCCAAACCATAACTTATATGGTGTCATTTCAACGGATCACGATGGTGCTCTTTTCAGTGTAAAAGCGGTAGTCTCTAAAGCTTCAATCCTTAAAACATAATGGTAGTTTTATAAATGACACCTTTGATCTTACCATGTCAAACATGGTTTGATTTCATCTCTCGAATATGCCATACTCCTATGGTTTATCGGGAAACACAAATCAGGGAACAATTCCTCAAATCTTAGGTGTTTTTGCTAAACATGTAACTCAAATATCTTTCTTTATGATCAAATCATAAACTCTTTTATTTTCTTGTTACAATGATTTTTCACTTCATATTGAAAGTCTCTGAACAATTTTCAAATGTTTCATACTTCTTCCTTACTAAGTAAATATATAAATATATTCACTCAAATTTCTAGACAAAGCATATGAAGCAAAAAGATCCATCGCATATGGCCACACATAATGGACTATGCACATCAGCATGCACAATTTCCAATAAGCTAGTCATCCGTTCCTCTTTGGCCTATGAACGGAGTTTCAATTATCTCGAGGAAAGTTTCACAAGCGTTAATTGATCAAAATCAAAGACTCCGAAAATTCCATCAACATGGAGTTTCTTCATGTTTTCTTTCCAATATAATTTAAAACAGCGATGTCACTTCATAAGTGATCTTTTAATCATTTGTCTTGCGACATTTTAGCAATAATGTTTATGGATGTGATTTCTCCCACTAGACTTGTAAAAGTTCATCCATCCTTTATGGAATATGGTAATTATTTGAACAACCATTGTTCTTGTAATACCAGAACAAAATAACAATTATTAAAATAAATCTTGAAGGCTAGGTTTGGCGACAACGAAAAACACAATAACACTTTATTTGTTTTTGATGAATATCATCACTTATTCTCTTGCCAGTTACTTAGGCCATTGCAGTTCATGAATTGCGTTGTCCTGTATGACACTTCATACCAACCAATTCGGTATCCAATACCGGTATCCAATACCTCAGAACCACATTGTTTAACAAGCAAGGAATACAACCATAACATGTATATCTTCTATATACCTAAGTTGGACATCTCCAACCTTTTCTTTTCTATCAAATATTTTATAGATTCTCTTTCAACAATTCCTTTTCTTTTAAAAGAATCTATCAACATCAATAGTGGTGTCATTCACATGACACATAGTACAAAGTGTATATAGTCAAATACTAATACCTTTGGACTTGCACTTTGAAGTGGATCACCATCATCAAATGTTTGGTGTTCTTTCAAAAATCCATTCTTTAGTAATCTATTAGTGTAGTAAACATTTTACTTACAACTTCTATTCATCCTTATCATGACAACTTTCATGATCAAGCTACTATAGCCTGTAAGGAAGAATCACAAGTATAATGTTAGTTCCCAAAACCTTTTTGGGAGATCCGGATGTTTAGCATCTCCATCCTTCACAAATTCTCATACAATATGAGAACATGTATTTTACTAAATTATACTCTATCATAATGCAACCAAAAACATTGTTTTAGATATCACAATATCTTCCACACATGATGGTTCCTGAAACAATTCTTTCAGCTCCTAGATAACCTTGATATTAAAACAACTTTTGAATATCAATAATCATGGAGGCAAACATGATACTTTAGATAATAACATTGGAATTCTTACTCTTGATTTAATACTACTTATTAAACTTCATGGAGTAAATAGAGTTTGCTGAAAGTTTGCAATAGGACTTATAAACTTTAAATTGACATTCAAAACAATACGATACCAATTCGTAAAGTAAATATCCAGAATTCTATAGTTCTATTATCTCAATTAAAACTAAGCGTAAGGTAGTAAACATATGCCAATGACTACAACAAATTATGCAAATTCACTTCGATTTAGTTTATGACAAATTGAGTTCGACTAATCCAAATTAGAAATGAACTCCCACTCAAAAACGACATCCCTCGTGCCTTTTTGGTGATTACATGAACCAAATCCACTACACCAAGTCCGATCATCACGTGATTCGGTGTAGCTTCAAAGGCGAGCATTAATATGGGCATCATATCAACTATATGACTCATGCTTAACCTTTCGGTCCGTGTTCTGAGGCCATGTATGTACATGCTATGCTCGCCAAGTAAGAACCTTAGTACTCGCGTGTATAAAACTGTCTTACACCCGTTGTATGAAAGCACAGAGTCGAGTACATCCGATCATCACGTGATGTCTCGAAACACGATCCATAGAACGGTGCATACTTAAGGAAGAACACTTTTTATCTTGATATCTAAATGAGGGATCATCTTAAAATGCTACTAAAATGCCAAACTAGCAATATAAGATGCAAACATCTAATGTGTAAAGTGAGATGATATGGTCCATGCATTTGATCTCTATCATTTGCATCATGGTATGATCTCTATCATTCCTTTGTGTGTAAGGACAAGGTCTATGGAACTTACACGTTAGGTGTGTTGTAAGAGTATCAACTATACATCAACTTACAACATTACCATATCATGACACTAGCCCAGCAACGATCTAAACTAGACACCTCTAATTTATCCATTGCAAGTTTTACGTGGCTTAGGGCTTTTGGAGATAGAACCGGTCTTATCTACGAACATGGAACCACAACAAGGATAACCAAGTTATTAGCAACTCGTTGTAAATCAGATATTGACTATAGTAGGAGAGACAGACACCCGCCATCCACTTATGCAAAACTAGTTGCATGTCAGTCATGGAACCGGTCTCATGTGCGATGACATGTAAGGTTGGTCCGGGCCTCTTCATCCCACTATGCCACCAATATCCAAAATACACGAAAGAAGCAATAACATGATCATCATCGCCCACATATAAACATATGTGTACTACCCGTGCAAAGCACCTACGCATAGATCAGGCTCTGATACCACTGTTGGGTTCGCAACATAGAAAACAAAAAATTTCCTACGATGGGAACTATACGGCAAGATCTATCTACTACATACAAGCAACGGGTGGATATACATCCATAGAGAACTTACCCTCGAAGACAACAAAGCTTTGTTAACAAGTTGGAACTCGTGGATGATGTAGTCGTACACTTGCCGATCTCAAGATTGTGATGAAGTCCAGCAGGTCCGGCTCTAGCATGTCCATCAGATCCAGGTCCAGCAAGTCCAGCACCACCAAGTCCAGCACCGCAAAGCAGCGGTGCATCCGTGATCGCACACACGTCTGGTACCCCGACAACCTCCATCCCTCGCTCCAGCAAAGCAGCGGAAGCAGCAACTCCTTTCCACATAAAGCCACCAGGAACATGTATCTCGCTAATCCGAGACCATGGGGGAATAATACTAGAGGGGGAGAGAGATCCTTCACGAGGAGGTGTGAGTGTGAAGGTGTGAGAGGGGGGCCTTTTATAGGAGGAGGGGAGGGTACCCCTATCCATGGCCGGCGCCTCAAGGGGTGACTCTTCACATCCTCATTCATGTGGTGGTAACTCCTTCCACATAAATTTGCCCCTTCACATTCTCTTTTAAAGTCTCCACTTTAAATGCATTAAATTTCTCCAAATTTAATGCTCTCTCATTTAATAAAACTCTTTTATTAATTTTATTTAGAATTTTGTTAATTACTTTAATTAACAAACATTCACATAAAACCCCCTGCAACATTTCAATATTACATGCAAAACCAATTTCTGCAATTTCACCCGAAATAGTTTTGGTGTCTATTGAAATAATTCCAACGCTTTCTTAAATATTTATCTGAAACATATTTGCTCCAAATGGTGTCGGTATCCCTTAAGTGTGTCACCCTACGGTTCGCGAATAATGAAGACATGATAGAGACCCCTCTCAGATCAATAATCAGAAGCGGGACCTGGAGATCCATACTGACTCCTACACATTCAACGCTGACTTCTGTGATCGTGAGAACCTTTAACGCTAGTAACTAAATCCCTTTGTCTCATGATATATTACATGTCCGAGATTCGATCATCGGTATCCAAATACCTAGTTTGATCTCGTTACCGACATGCACCGTTTTCTTGTTCCCGTGATATACCATTCTAGTGATCACATCACTTGCTTGCAAGCTATTTCAATGTGATATCACCGAGAGGGCCCAGAGTATATCTATCCATCATCGGGATGGACAAATCCCACTCTTGATCCATGAGCCTCAACATAACACCTTCGTAGCACTGAACCCACCTTTATAGTCACCCTGTTACAGTGTGACGTTTGATGTTATCAAGATACTCTTCCGGTGTTAGCAATTAACATGATCTCATGGTCTAAGGACTAAGATTACTTCGTATGATGTTATAGCAATATAAACATAATGACTTTGATTGTAATGTTATACTTCGGATGAATGTTCATCACATCATTCCACCAATGTTGTGACCTCGTTATTAACAACATCCAATGTCCATGATCAGGAAACCTTGATCATCTTGTTAATCAACAAGCTAGTTTATATGAGAGGCAGTACTAGGAACTTTGTATTTTGTTTATTAAACACACATGTATTAATGTTTCCAATTAATACAATTATAGCATGCAAAATAAACATTTATCATAAACATGGAATAAGATAATAACCACTTTATTATTGCCTCTCGGGCATATTCCCTTCAGATTTCTCTATGAAAGAGCTGAAGTTTTTGAAAGACAAGTGAAAGATAAAGGTGCTTTGAGAGTTTTGAAATTTTGACATGGGAGTAGATGAGTTGTTTTTAAATTAAATATTTCGATGCCAACTTGAGTACTCTTAATTGGTTAATTGAGCAAGAGCAAAAAAATTCCATCTCTCAACAAATAGAAGCACCAAAAGAATTTGTCTCACCTTCCTAGCTAAAACTTTCGACACTTGCTTGGGCATATGATTTATTTGCTAGCAAGATATACGTGGTTAGAAAGTGGACTCAGTGCAATTTTGTGAATACTTGTATGATCATATTTAAGATTGCAGGAATTGTGAAGAAAAGAATTTGACACCAATTCAAACTTGTGAGTTCCTTTACTCTCGGGCTCGAATCTCTGCTATTATTCCTTATTTCCTTGTCACTCAAGGGCGAGCAACATCTAAGCTTGGGGGAGTTGATAACTATGATATCCAACACATTTTTGATGGTTTTTATTGATGGTTTTAGTAGCATCCCAATTGTCTAACAATTGCAATGCTACTAGCCTAGTCTATATAATGCTACCTTCCTACATGTTTAGATTGCATCATCATTTTATCATGCTCATTTCATCATGCCACCTTGCATTTGAGCATCATATAAAACCCTTTTCGTTTGGTTCTTATCTCATATGCATTATTAATTGTAGTTGCCTCTTGATACATTGTATTTGGTTCTTGATAAATGATTGATGCCCAAGTTGAGTTGGGGGCATTTCTCTTTCAACTCCACCACCTTTCTTTGGCTTCATCTAATTTCCACCACCCTAGTCATATATGAGCCATTGCTTTTCTTTTGCTATTTAAATATAGCTCATATGTGTTGGTGTGGATCCATTCTATGTATACATGTTCCATATATGATGTATGTTGTTTTCACAATATTAATTATGTGGAGCCTCATGGCCACCTTTGAATGCCATGTGAGTAGAATCTTCCTTTTACCTTCCATATGGTTGTTTTGGCTAATTGAGCTTGTTTAAATATAATTGTGGCCAAATGATCTTTTAGTGGGACATATACACTAGCATGGCCTATTATATTCAGTTATGCTTGATTCTACCATTCCCATATATTCATCAAGCTTGTATCTAGTGGGTTGGAATTTATTCAAATAGTGATGTGCATGCATGTAATAAGTTCCCGTACGTACTATAGCTGTTTTTACAACTAATAGAAGTGGCTATTCACATTCATGCATGCCCCATGCAACATCACCATCCCTTCTCCCTTACCCATTCATGTGAGTTTGTTTAAGGATATTTGAATTTGGGTGGATTTAAATCACGTGGGCATCTCCATGCTAACAAGTGGATTATTCCCTCCCTCTCATTCTTTTGTTTGTTTCTTTCCAAAATTTGTAACACAAATTGTGGCTTGGTAAGAATCAAAATTTGCAATGATTCTTTTATTAAAATAAAACCAACTAAAAGAAACCTAGCTACACATGAATGCTCTAGCGTAGAGTTGCATGCGACAGCCCATCACCACCACGCCTCACCCCCTCTGGTTCCTCTCTCTTACTTCTTTAGCTTCAAGACAAGAAGAGAAAAAGAGAGAAGAAAGCCTCACCGATGCCCTATTTTACACACCAAACCCATGTGCTCCTCCCTCCCCTCTCTACCCCAACCACCCCATCTCTCAGATCTCGATCTGGGATCATCTTCATCCTCTCCTTCCTCCCCTATCTACTCTCCTCAACCACCATGGCCATGGATAACTCCATGTCCATCTCAAACCCTAGTTTGGCCAACCTTCGAGAGGAGGCGGTTGCAGCTGTTCCAAGGAGGATCCAGGCGTCTAGGAGCCTGCCCTACTTCCTCTCCAAACCCTAGAACCGCCAACCACACCGGAACCCTGCCGTAGACACCATGCCAATGCCATGCCCGTGAGGACTGGAAGCTCCATGGACACGAGTGTCACCGTCGATCACCGCCTTCACAAGCTCCAGCGACCACACCGACGAGCTCCTGGTGAGAATCCTGAGCTACTTGACAAGGTCCCTTGCTTCCTAAACGCCTAACGTCGCCAATCTTTTTGTCGAGCATCCTGCGGGCGCAGCCGACGATGTTCTGTCGCTAGAGCCGTTCAGCGTCGTCGTTGTTTGTCTCTGTTCATCGAGTTCTAGAAGCCTCTGTGTTACTCGTATGCAGATGCCCCCTGAACAAAAATTGTAGATCCCAGTACCCTCTTCAAAACGAGCTAGAGCACGTTCAAAACCATCCAGTACAGCCCTGGGAATCTTGTTCACAAGATCGTTGTCTGAACAGATCTATGTGTTCATGTTGGTTGTGTTCTTCACAAAACTGCTATTGGCATAGTCCATCCTAGCACGAACCGCTCACACCACGGCGTAGATCTTTTTCTCCCCGTCGTTTTGAGTACTCATATGATAGTTTTCGTTCAGCGAGCTAGTAGATATCAGGCCCGAAAGTTCTACCTGTCTCGTGGTTCGTCAGTGAGCGACGCAAGGTTTCGTTCGCCAGTCCCTCCTCTCTTTCCGAGTTTGGTTATCAAGCGTGTGCGTCGAGTTAAAACACCAGATCGACTGCACCTAGATGGTCAGCCGGTGTGACCTAGCCACAATGCCTGAGGTCCCAGGTTCGATCCCATCGGCCGGCCCTTTTTTCTTTTGTTTCCAGTCATAGACCGATCCCACCTATAAGCCTCTCTACGGTCCACACAGCACCACGGTCCACCTGTCTGTGGCTCGGGCTAAATCCCTCTGAGTATAAAAAGTGTCTGTTCTTCTTCTGTTTAATAAAAATAATTTCAGAAAATGTTTAATATGATTATAAATCCAGTTTTTAATAACTTTTAATTGGTATCCCAGGTTCGATCCCATCGGCCGGCCCTTTTTTCTTTTGTTTCCAGTCATAGACCGATCCCACCTATAAGCCTCTCTACGGTCCACACAGCACCACGGTCCACCTGTCTGTGGCTCGGGCTAAATCCCTCTGAGTATAAAAAGTGTCTGTTCTTCTTCTGTTTAATAAAAATAATTTCAGAAAATGTTTAATATGATTATAAATCCAGTTTTTAATAACTTTTAATTGGTAATTCCAAATTTGACAAATAATATATGTTTTTGAATCAGAAAAAATGTGAGAATTTCAAATCTGCCATCCAAATTAATGTTTGACTAATTTAAATTTTCGAAATTGTTTAAATGTAATAAAAATGTCTTTTCTTAATTAATTAATAACTTTAGTTCTATAACTCCAAATTCGACAAATAATATGCCTAAATCGATCAGCACGACGAGCCCGTTCTAACCATGCATTCCATGTTCTGAATTCCAGCATGTATCATATAAATATTTAGTGGACAACAAGTGTTATGGGAGCAAAACATGACTAAAAACTTAATAAAATGCTTTATTCTTGTACGCCACACCTCACCCATGCCATGCTATGTTATTTCCATGTAAATTGTGCATCATGGCATACTTGTTTGCTTGTCGCATTTTAATTATATGCTTGTGCACTTTATTTATGTTGGTCCTTGTTTGTTTGGTTCTTCTTTCGAATAGACGCCAAGCAGGGGAAATATCAGGAATCCCAGGAGTACTACCCAGATCCGTCTCTCGCTTCAACTGAGCTGCCAGGCAAGCACTACCACATGCTTGCATACATATAGTACCTATTGCCTCTATATTATTCTTGCATCATTGAGTCGCGATTGCATTAAACTGAATCCCAAGTAATGCATAGCCTTTACTTTTAAACCCCACCGAAGCTTGTTCCTCCATCCCATGAGTCATTACTACAGGAGTTGTTTGAGCCATGCGAGTCTTAGAACAGAATGTATAGGGTATGTGAGTGTCTGATGGATAACGAGGTACCTAAACAACTTAACCCGAGTAGTAATGGGATAACTAATGAAAGAGGCACCGGTGAGCAATATCTGTTGTTTGGTTTTTCATGCTCACTTGTGTCCCGTAGGACCCCGAGTACTTGATTCCTGTTCCTTGACTATTCGCACTATCCACATCCGGGAGGCCGTGGACCCCCCGAGCCAGAACTTGATTCATTTCTATTTCTTGGGGCCACAAAGTAGTTTGGGGCTTTGTTACTATCCTGTACTTATGCCATGCTTTACTGCTTTATCTAAGATTGTGCGTGGAGCACCTATACTCTTTTGGATGCGGAGTGTTTTCGCGGTATCGACAAGCCCAGTCACACTTTCAGGTTTCCAGTCGTTTATGGCCATTGACGCAAACCTTGGGTCCGTCTCGGAGCCGGCCAACTTCGTTGCGGGTAGCTTAATGGGGTGGCCCCCTGAAATATTTCTGAATCCTATGATCGCTTTGTCGTAAATGCCTCGTTGGGTTTTGATTTGGTTTTTCCGAGGTTGATCGAGTGTGTGTTGCTATTTGTGCACCCCTGCAGGGTAAATCTTTCTGAAAGCCGTGTCCGCGGTTATGGACGACTTGGAGCACAGTTTCTCGATCATAGACAAGCATAACTAAAGTACCGCCTTTAATTTGACCAAATATCTGACTAGTAGTTAGTGCAATACTCATGGAATGGTTAATAAAACTACCAACGGATGGGTTGTTCGTCCGCTTTCTCATTGGTAAGCGAGAAGGAGGATGGATCTGTTACTTTATACTGTTATAACTATTGTTTCTAATTAACGGACATCCGCCTATCATTGGTTAGGCGGGTGGTTAGGGAGTATCTATAGACTTGTTAGTTATTATCTTTCGCTGCAATTGCGTCACCCTAGGTATATGTCCCCTTTAGAGGCATAAAGACTTGCTGAGTACCCCTAGGGTCTCACATGATAAATTGTTTGATTCAGATGAACATGTGTATTCGCAAGATGGATACTGGGTGGAGGAGACAGATGATGTTGGCAACGATCACTCGGTGTAGAGATTCCGGGGATGGGGATCCGTGAGATCTGTGGGCGGGATGTGCTTATTTATGTGGTATCTTATGTCGATTTGCTTTTTATCCGTACTCGGATCTTGTTCCTGCTTCCGCTTGATACTCTGTTGATTGATGTATGAGGAGCTATCCTACACTATTATCTCTATCTAGGATATTTGGATCTTGCCGTATGGCGTTGCAATATTTCTATTTCTTTTAGATGGTATGGCTCTGAGAACTGTTGTAAGGTAGCTTGCATACATACTCACTTGTGTATGTATTTGATCTCTTCGCCTGTTGCCTACGCCGCTCACTCTTGTCCCGATGTTCTTGGAAGTGGTTAGGGCGGCCGACGGGCCTACACGTGGGTGGCCCTGGGCCTCCGCTGTCAAACCCTTAACCACTTTTGGTTCATCCAGGCTTGAACTTAGAGCGTAGGGTCTGAGGTTGTTACAGTTTTCTTCCGGATTTGATCGTTTTCTGGCTTTACCTAATGCTAATACTTCGGTAGAAAAGAAAACTTGGATTTTAATGTGTGTTTCAAGTTCTGGACGTCAACGGAAGGATTTAACTAGAGAAATACAATATTTTGGAGAAAACAAGCAAGTCCCAATTTGGAAGCATGCGAGGGAGCTCACAAACGGTTTAATGACCAACTATACGGCGGGAATGCCCGTATAGTTCCCACCGTATAGCTGCTGCCGCCTCTGTCTTGTTAAAAGGGACAACTTTCATGAAGGGACGGGGGACGAAAACACAACACAGCAGCCGCCACACCATCGAGAAGGGAGAAAGAAGGGACCCGGAGAAGAAGGAGAAGACGTTCTTCATATCGCTCCACGATCTTCGACCTCCTAGCCAATACACCTCCATAGCCACTACTTGTACTTGAGAGAGAGAGAGAGATCTCCACCTTGCAAGACTAGGGTTTGATATTGTTTCCTCCCATCTTGAATTGTGTTGGATATTTTTTATATTCTTATTGTGGATCCCCACGGTAATACCAAGACGAATTCCCTTTATTTGATTATATTGATGATGCATTCTTCTCTCATGTGTGAGTAATTCCCTTGGGCATGGGAGATGTAGGGGATTGGTGAGATGTGATGTGCCTTCATATATTTTCCATTAGTATTGTGATTGATTCTAATTACTATGTTATGTGTGCTTGACTATTTGTGGGATGCTTAATGCTTATTGTCCAATTAAGGACCGAGACAACATGATACCTTGTTCTACACAGATAAGATCTTGCTCGCTAGTGGACCGACGACCCCTGGGTGACATAGGGATATCAATGAAAAGCTAGTTGACTCGAGGATAACGAGTAACCACTGTGCTTATTGCATGAGTCCGATCTAAGGAGCTTAATCGCTAAGCGACTTGAAGGGTCTTAATCGTCTAGTGTCTGAGCATGGTTTTGGTAGAAGGCTAGTACGATTATTGAAATTAGGATGAAATCTACCAAGAGGAGTTCCGGATAATTATGGGTTGCTCGCCTACACATATATCTATAAGATTATAATTGTTACATTCATACTCGTCCACCTGGCACATTCACTATCACCATGAACTGAATTTCCCCGCGCCTTCTTTCACCATCTATAGAAACTAACAAACAAAATTGTTCTTTACTTTTATGCATTTTATTTGTGAAGTTTACATTTTAGTTCTATTTAAATTTATCGCGTTTAATCAAAAACCCATTCTTCTTTCAACGCTTGCAGTCAATTCACTCGAAGACCTGTGACAACTTCGGGTGTGACAGAGACTTCACCAATAAACACTTACATTTGGGCTTCCTGTGGGATCGATATCTGAACTTTGAAACTAGCTACAAACGATATGTGCACTTGCAGACATCATCTAGATTCATTATATTTTCATTATTAAGCCCTCCATAAAAAGTGTGAGTGATTAACCAATCAGGCAAACGATGATGCGGGCAATTATCTAGATAGCTCTTGTACCTTAGATACCCTTCATACAAACCCTCATCCGGACTATTTTTGAAACTGATAATAATACCTCTCATCCTGTGAGCTTTGCTTTCTGAGTAATGATAGAAAATTGGTTGTCAATTCCGTCCAAGTCCTTGGTGCTTCTGCACAAAAATATCTATACCAATCGCAAACATTATTAGAGAGAGTTTGTCTAAACAACTGGGTTTTAACCATAGCAAGATTACAATCGTCGAATATAATGGAACCGAGAACGTCTTCAAAGAATTGTAAGTGTCCATGTAGACTCTCTTCATTGGTTCCTGCAAATTTCTTAGAGTGTAGTAATTCAAATAATAAAGGGTGGATCTCAATTCTATCCAGATTTATGCTTTTATTGACAATTATAAAAGTGTCCATGGGCATACCCATATTTCTTACTGCCTCAAGATGGATTAAATGCTGAGTGTTTTCCATTGTTGCGATCCTGCAACTTAAATGAAAAATTAGTACAACGAAAGTAAATAACAAAAAGTAAAGTGACTTATAGTGCTAAGCTCCCTGACAATGGCGCCAGAAAATAGCTTGATGACTGCAAGTGCACATATCGTTTGTAGCTAGTTTCGAAATAAAGATATCGATCCCACAGGGAGCAGTAGGCGAAAGACTAAAATGCTTTTAACTAAAACTAAATGAAGTACTTAAGGAATAATTTTGAGATGCAAGAAAAGTAGAAGAAAAGTAGAATTGTTTTGGGTTTTCGATTGAATGGAGCCATTAAAGTAATGTAAAACTTAATGCAGAAAGTAAAAATCGCGTATGTAAAAGAACTTGGAACTGTAATAGGGAAAAAGGCGTTCTCAGGAAGTGGTGGATACACCGCTAGAAATTTAGATTAAGCAATCAAGATTATTATAACGAATATTCTCATGTTATGTATGTATATGGGAGGTGCTCCATATATGGACAAACAGGCAGCAATCACTGCTCACATCATCCTTCATAACCACAGCTAATAGATAAACAACATCAATCGTATTATCCCGCTATTAAGGGATTTCTCCCATGGAATGGACATAGCTTTATGAGTTCCCCCTTGTTTCTCCAAGTTAGTACGTAAAGAATCACAACAACTTTATAATCACAGTAAGTGCTATCATCCCTCCGTGTACCAACAAGTAATCCCCTTCATCGTGTCCCCATAAGAGGCAAATATTAAGGAGGTTCACAACTCCCAACATCAAGATGAAGACAATTAACACATACACATAATGATGTATAACATAATAATCTCTATCTCATCTTAATCATATACTAGGGTTTCTCCATTTCTCCAAAAACTAATGATCTACTCAGACATGAAGGCAATCAACATCATGGCAATGGTAATGGAAACAATTGTAAATGAATAGTTCTTGTATAAATTCACAACGAGTATGAAAATTATAACAAGATCTAGATGGGGTAAAGATGGGATGGATGGAGATGATGGTGGTGCAACGGTTGATGAAGATGAAGATCGATGCCTTGGCCTCCCAGATCTACGTAGGACGAAGATGTATCCCTTGGGCGAGTTCCCCCTCCAGATTTCTTCCGAAGCTGAGGTTTTCGGCGATTTCTGGGTGTTCTATATGTCGTCTCTCTGATCCAGTTGCACGGGGGTAAACTATTTGAGGAGGCGGTGGTGGCGCAAACTATACGACCGGAACGATACGGCCAAAAAAGTATTCCGGTCATATAATTGGTCGTTAACCCTCTGGATGCCTCAATTGCTTCGGGTTTTCTTCTGATGTTATTGATATTTCCTAAATAAGCGATTTATGTTGTTTTTGACTCCTTTTCTTCCCAATACAACTGCTCCAAGAATTGTGTCCATTGTATCCATCATCTGTCCTGATCCTGGTGAAAATAGACATAAAACATGCGCGCGAACGTCGTAAAATATCAAGATCCTACAACTACAATGCAAAATAATAATATAAAACATGATGCAAATATGCACTGACCACCTACCTCTATTGTAAACCCTAGATTGGATATTGGAATTAAAAGACACCCTTGTGGATCTCTCTAGTTCTTGTCTCATGCTTCTTTTCTAAAGGAGCACCAAATATCCCCCTGCCTCGTTGGAGGTTGCATCGTGCCTCCCTCGTTGTACAAGGCCTTGGCATCAGAGTACCAAGACGTCAAGATCTCACTAAGACCCCCGACTCGCCATGCCGGTTTGAGAGAGAGATCTTTGCCCGACGTCGATCCTAGAGATTGCGTCGGACCGATAGCCACCGGCATGAGCTATTGGCTTGTATCGTGTCTTTTTGTGATTGTGTTCATCGTGTTCTCCGAGCATGAGTTCATGGTGTTCATCCCCTCTCTCTTCTCCCCTGCACTTCCCCCTCGATTTCCACGGTAATTCGTGAAAGATCGGGCACCCCCGAGGTTAGCCCTCAACACAAGACGTCAATATCTCACCAAGCCTCTCGCCCACCGTGCCGGTTAGAGAGAGAGAGAGAGAGAGAGAGAGAGAGAGAGATCCTTGCCCGACGCTGATCCTAGGGATTGCGTTAGACCGGTAGCCACCGGCGTGAGCTATTGGCTTGTATCATGTCTTTGCGTGTGTGTGTTCATCGAGTTCTTCGTGCATGAGTTCATGGATTTCATCCCCTCCCTCTTCCCCTCGCACCTCCCTCTCGATTTCCACGGGGATTCGTGAAAGATCGGACAACCCCAAGGGGCCCCCCAACAAAAGCGCCAAGGTTCGAGCCCTCAGGGACCAAGTGGCATGGATTCCGCATCTTGTCGAAAACAAAGTGCAGACACGGGTTACAGAGGTTGTCGATAAACAAGTGGAAAGGAAGCTCAACGCCCTCCTTCCTACCTTGTTGGTGTCGTTCGAGAATTGGGAGAAGGATGGTCAACGAGGGCCCCCCAATTCCCAACATGATCAGTAGCCAATTGGACAACGGGGTGCCAGACGTGTTGGTTACTCCATCCTCCATCACCACGGCGCTAGAGCTTAATGCACCCGGTAGAGAGAATACGCCGACAAGCAGCCACTCCGCCACTCGCGCTCCCGCCCTCGGCGGTGCCTCGACATTAGCAGAGCTCGATGCCATCAAAGTAACTAAGCGTCGGAGAGGCTCAGCCGATAACTTCATCTGTTTGACGTTTATTCCCTAAATATCTATACTACATTTGGTGAACAGGGAGTTAAAAGATATTGTAGGCAACTATCAGTAAACCGCTCAACCGCCAGAACTTCTATATAAAAAAAAATCTGATCCAAGTTCTAAGAGCCAAGAGGTGCAGAGAGGAAGGAAAAGAGGAGAGAGAAACGGAACCACGCGGCCGGAGAGCCTCCTCCTCCCCCAAAAATACCATACCCAAACGAAAGCACCACCACCTCCTCCGCCCACCGCATTCTCCCCAATCCGCCCGCAATGGGTAGGGATTTGCACCTCTTCCCTCTGTCCGTCCTCCTCCTCTCCTCCCTCGCCGCCGCCACCGCCGCAAAATCTGCCGACGAGGGCACCATCTTCGACCTCGCCAAGTCGTTGTCCAATCTGCCCTCGTCCTGGGGCGCAGGCAGCGACGTCTGCGTTTTCGATGGGATCACCTGCGAGCGCGGAGGCTCGGGGCGGGTCACCATCATCAACCTCCGGGACAAGGGCCTCACAGGGACTCTACCCACCTCCCTGTCCTCCCTCACCGCGCTCAAGGAGTTGCAGCTCCAGGGCAACGCACTCCACGGCGACTTCCCGTCGCTCGCCGGCTTCACCGACCTCACCCGCCTTGTGCTTGACGGCAATGGTTTCACCTCCCTCCCAAGTGACTTCCTCAAAGACATGCCTTCCATGCAGTACCTCAGCCTGGAGAACCTGCCACTTAAGCCGTGGGCCGTTCCTGACGCCATTGTCGGCTCCTCCTCCCTCGAAACCTTCTCCGCCTCCAATGCCTCCATTGTTGGTGCCTTCCCGGCGGTTCTCGCCAACCTGTCATCGCTCAAGTCGCTGCGGCTGTCGTATAATAAGCTCACCGGTGGACTCCCTGCCGGGCTGGCTGAGCTGATTGCCCTAGAGAACCTGCAGCTGAACAACCAGATGTCCGATGGGAAGCTGTCTGGGTCGATTGGTGTTGTTGCGGCGATAACGAAACTAAAGCTGCTGTGGATCCAGTCCAACAAATTCACGGGCCCAATCCCCGATTTTAGCAACTCACAGCTGGAGGTGTTCAATGTTAGGGACAATAGGCTGACTGGAGTGCTGCCAGCCTCACTCTTTGAGATCAAGACACTGCTTAATGCGTCACTGACAAATAATCATTTTCAGGGGCCGATGCCAAATATCCATAACGTGAGCGTTGACCTCGTTGGTGACACTGTGAGCAGGTTCTGTCTAGCGAAGCCTGGGCCATGTGATCCGCTGGTTACCACTCTGCTTGAGGTGGCCGCAGGGTTTGGATACCCAGCTGAACTTGCGGAGACGTGGAACGGGAACACACCATGTGGTAATTGGATTGGTGTCATATGCTCGAATGGGAATGTGAGCATTTTTTATTTGCACAATCGTGGTTTGTCAGGGACAATATCGCCGGCTATTGCAAACCTGACAGGTGTTGGAAAGCTAGACCTGTCAGATAATCACCTCACTGGCGTGGTACCAGATGCTTTGACGACGATGTCAAACCTGAAATTATTTGATGTCTCAAATAATAGCCTCAATGGTGAACTGCCCATGTTTAAGCCTACAGTCAAGGTACTGGCCGAAGGAAATAGGTTTGGGGAATCAGGTAGTGGTTCCGAGAGTGATTCTTCACTTTCAAATTCTGAGGCTGCACAAAAGTAGAAGTCGAATGCCGGAATGATTATTGGAATTCTCATAGCTGTTGTTCTTCTCATTACTTGTGTTGGCCTTTTGGTCCAACATCGGAGGAAGAACACAGAGAAGTTTGGGCCAGTCTCAGCAAAGGGCTCTCCTGATGAATCTGACATGACGAAGATTCAGATGGTTGCAAGAAATTGGAATAGCAATGGAAATACTGCAGTTCCAACTGATTACAGCCAGGTGAGTACTGGTAGCACAAACATTGCTCATCTGTTTGAGTCCCATGGAATGCAATTGCAGATTGAAGTGCTCCTAAAGGCCACAGACAACTTTAATGAGGACTGTATCTTAGGTAAAGGGGGGTTTGGGGTGGTCTTCAAGGGGAACCTCAATGGGAAGTTGGTTGCTGTAAAGAGGTGTGACAGTGGCACTATGGGGACTAAGGGGCAACAAGAGTTTAGGGCTGAGATTGATGTTCTTACGAAAGTAAGGCATCGACACTTGGTTGGACTACTTGGATACTGTACCCATGGCTATGAGAGACTCTTGGTCTATGAGTATATGTGTGGTGGAACATTGCGCGAGCACCTATGTGATCTTCAGCGGAGTGGTTATACTCCTCTTACATGGTCACAGAGAATGACAATAGCTTTGGATGTTGCAAGGGGGATAGAATATTTGCATGGCTTGGCACAGGAGACTTTCATCCATAGGGATCTGAAACCTTCCAATATACTTCTGGACCAGGATTTAAGAGCTAAGGTTTCAGACTTTGGGTTGGTCAAGCTTGCTAATGATACAGATAAATCCATGATGACAAGGGTTGCAGGGACATTTGGATACCTTGCACCTGAATATGCTAGTATGTACATTTCTCACTTCTTATCTTTCATTTTCAACTCTCAAGTACCAATCTATATCTGTCTTGCACAAGTTTCTTGTGTCACGGGTTACTTTTTGTTCATAGGGACAACACTTTTTGATTTGTTTTTTCTTTGATCAATCATTCTGTTCTATTGTAGTTCTATATATATATATATATAATATAGGAAAAATACTTCTTACTCCTGGGTGTAACACCCACGTATCATATAATCCCACATAAAAGTATACGTGATACTTTATCGATTTGAGTATGTTCATATACTACATCTAAGATACTTCAAATCAAGTTACATAAAAAAATGCAAATGGAACCTTAGTTTGCACTATATTTCCGAAATACCCTTCATATTTGTACGTAAAATAAGAGTATGTGAAAAACTTATACATACTACCTCAAAAGTAGTATATATACTACCAAATAGCTTATAATAGATACTACCTAGATGGTGTGAAACACGTGGGTGTAGTTACACCCGGGAGTAGTATGAATATATATATATATTTTGCACCCCACATATTTTTATGTTCTCACATTCAGAAACTTATGTTTTGTATACTAATAATTATGTTCATATTTATCATAACGTAAAAAAATCGACATAAAAATAGGATTTATGAGTCATTATAGTGTAAAAAACATAGAAAATATGCATTTACGTCGTATTTTTATACGGCATGTAAACGAATCTTTTTACGATATGTCTAAATTTTCTTATGTTCTTCTTGACTTCCGAGTTAAGAGAAAATTTACGTGACGTCAAAATCATATACGGTTTGAAATATAGAGGGTGGGTGTAGAATAACTATTCTACACCGTGAGTCAAATAGTGCCAGTCATATATATATCAGAAATAGTGGGATACTCAGGCGGCTAGCTACGCACACGTATATAGCCATTGGATCAACTACATAGATCACTAGATATGAACCCGGGAGCACAAATTCTACTAATGGTGTTACACCCGGTGCATATTTACTAATTCAAAACCGCCACCACATCTGGCCACCCAACTAATTTGCCATTTGCAAACACCACACATTTTTTACAGCCATAAACCATGTGGTACTCATAAAGCAAACATCCACATTACATGTCACATATTCTTTTATCCACAACAAAAGCTCTATGGTGATTTGCTTTTCTACCACACCATAGAGTTTACGAAGTGGCACTTGATGCTATCTAAGCACTCTCAGGAGACAATGATTGATATAGCCTCGCGGTCTAAGGAATAGTCTACGAGGATCCATTTCTAATCATCGTAACTTGAACTCCGTGACATGATCGGGTCACGATGTTTAGGTTGGGTATTGGTTCATCACCTCATTCTCAGAATGAGTTGACTCCATTGCCAACTGGCATAAATGCCACATGATCAGGAAACATGATCATCTGTTGACCAATGAACTAGTGACTAGAGTTTCACTAGGAACCCCTGGTTGTTTGTATATCACATGTGTATTGATGTTTCCACTCAATATAGTTATAGCATGATATAAAACTTAATCATAAACTATATGAAATATGATAATAGTCCTTACTACTATTTGTCTCTAGGGCATATTTCCAACAGTCTCCCACTTGCACTAGAGTACAAATACACTAGCTGCATTTGTTCTTAATCATTTGCACCATGTATCCGGTACCTTGAACATGCTTGCTCATGGAAGAGGTGGAGTCTTGGGTCTGTACTTTACAGTCCCAAATCCTTTGCAACTTACTAATGTCACCTTGATTAACATTAATACTTTATCATCACATGATAACATCTGTGTGTATGCATCGTCACTATGGCAGCAGAACGAGGCCTGATTCCAGGAGCCTACAGTGACTTTAGATCAACCTCGAGGGCTTTCTCATGGGAACTATGCCCTGGGACACACCATTCTATGTTAAAAGCGAACTAGCCCCGCCATAAAATTATACAAAACTTTAGATGGTACCCTTATCTATTATTATAAATGTATTTATTGAAACACGAGTGCACTTAGTGCAACTTTCGATGTTTTGTTCACCTCGCTTCCTACTTGACTTCAATCGGTATTTACAGGAGTCTCCAACATATTCCCTTATAACATAACCCTTTATGTTTTAAGATATGTCATCCTTTATGGATTTGGAAAACATGTCTGCAGTTCTCTATTAGATACTGTGGACAAACTTAGCTCAACCTTCTGTGATTCAAACTTAATCACTTTCAAACGTTCCTTATTGGATTACATATTATCTTAAGTTATCATCATGGTTTTCTAAGATGGAACCTATGTCTCGACATAGTGGATGATGATCATCCTTTTCTTTCTTTCAACCATTGATATTTAAACTTAATACTATTCCTAACTTGAGTTATCAAGGACCAGTTCCTCAATTAACTTCTATTCTGAAACCCCTTTTCAGAATCCCTTAAGGAATACTACATAATATCATAATACACTTATGATCAACTTCTACACCTCATAAATCATTATTTATAAGTACTTGCGCTTTTATTCTTAACACACTTAAGAATCACTCTATAAGCTCCCACTCAAAATATGTTCCTACATATTTGAATTAGAGACTTATATTGCTCCCACTGAAAAATATGTCATTCACATATTGTTTTAGGAAGACTTTCATAGCTCCCACTCAATTTCATGCAAAATTGCATATCCACTCACTATTTTGTACAATTTCAAAATCCTTTGACCAAATATCAAACTTGGAGTTTTACTATGAGATACTAGTACTTTTACTAGTTTTAAATCCACTGGAAATTAAGCACACATGAATCAAATTCATTTGAATTCGTCCAATACTTGTCAAATTGTGCCTTTGACATTCATCACTTTTTCCACTATGGCTTTGCAGTCATTTGGGAAATTCCAAGTAATAACTTTTTACTTGTGAGATTCAACAACGAATTGCCTTCTAATCTCAAGGGAATTTTGCTTCTAGGATTTCTCATAATTCTAGTTTACCATTATTTCCTTAGCAGTTCGTAGGTATGTCATATTACAAGAATCATGACAAATGATTCATAAATGTATCCATACAATATATGGATTACATTTTGAATTCTAGTTCATGTAGTGAAAACACCAGTGGGAAAAACACAATGATCATTATCATTGATTCTTTCCTTTTGTGAAGAGAATCGTTCAGGAACATTTTCCGTTGCGCTTCTCAACACTCTGATGCAGGGATTTGAATCCTCATCGTGTTTTTCACTATCTTCCATTTGCTTCATAATCGAGAAATATCACTTAAAGTGAGCTTTCTCAAGAATGCACCAAAATCCAAGCAATACGAGTTTTGCTTCTCTTTTGGTTTTAGCTATAGATTTTCTATTCAAAGTTTCAAATGAATACTCTACAAGGACTTATTCGCTATCGTTTTGGTTATATCGAATAACCCCAAAACTTTTAGGACGATCCATACTAGATATGGAGTCGCTTTAACGAATCCAAATGGTTCACTATATATTCTAATTGAGTGGTAACTATTTCTAACTAATGGTCTCTACATCTACACTACAATGATTTTATTTGGTGCCATCTACTCACCCATTTTGATATCTAATATCACATTGTGATGCTTTCCATTTTAACGTTTCAAAATGCTTTAAATTCCACAATTTCTTTTATGCCATTCTTATAAAGTCGAATTTCATTACTATTGATCAAATCGTAGTAATTAGATTCTCATTTATCTTTATATCCTTTGTTGATGAAACACTTTGATCAAATCAAATAGTTTCATATTCATGTTTCCTTTGGTAAACTACTTTACACTTTTAAACAATCGTATAATGATAATTACCATTTTTGTTAAAACACAATACATCGAATATGTATTTACTTTTAGCAATTCATTGAACACTTTGTATTCAAGTAATACTCGGTGTTCAAGTTATTTTGCCAAACTTAGGCATGATTTATATGTGATAAAAAATCGAATGACTTTCACATATTATCAACATAACTTTGAATTTAAACAATGGTTTTCATTCAGTAATGAATATCATTTAAATTGGGTATTTTAAGGCATTTCAATATTTTACAAATGTTCATGCATTATCAATCAGTTTCAAACAACAAGCATAATTCACACATAATCAAACAAGATATGAACACGAATAGAAATCGTTCATAAAAGTAGAACAACTATTTGTTACAACCTCATATGAATAACCGTCTCACAAAGTGTGAGACACACTAAAGAAGTTCATAATCTTTTGATTACAATAATCATCCTAAAACATAAACTAAGTGATAAATGTCGAGTGAGAGTGTCGTTGGCCATCATCATCATGCTCGCCATCAACACGCAACGTCACCTCCTCTCCAGCAAGCACCTCTCATGCAGAAGGACCTGTTTTCAGCAAAACAGAACAAGTATCAAATATACTTAACACTGCAAATGTGTTTGCAAGATTATAACATTTATAAAATTGTATATCAAATATATACCTTTGTCATTGATGACCTTAGTGACAACGGGTTCAACGACCACATCTCTGAAATGTGATATGAACTCGCGGAAATCCTGTGTTTCCGTGTCGCCTCTCATAATGCAAATCCTGACTTGTGCTTGGAAGCTTGGTGGTAGCGACCGCAGCACAACTCCTATTGCAAAAGAGCTTGCGAACCAGTTGTCCTGGAAGTATGCCAGACTCATGTATGCATGATATATGCTCAACAAGTGATCGTCTAGTGAGGAGCCTTCCTCCATATTTATGGAGAGGAAGTCCCCCATCAGCTCATACTCCCATATGCGCACTTGTTCCATGAAATGCGATCTCAGATGTGCCATAACCGTTCGGGGATTAAGACTTCCCACCATCAGCCATAGTCCATCTTCCATCCCGAGGCGCATCATTGCTGATATGAATTTGGCCATCACAAGATGACGGCAGCGGAGATCCCGCTGCTCCTGGGTCTCATGAGAATTGGGTGGCTCCAAGTACATCTCTTAGATCATGTAGTCAGCCAATTTGTTCTCACCAAGGAGATCAAAAAGGCGCATGACCCATGCAGAAAAGTTGGATCCATCTAACTTGAGCTTTTCTCCTTTTAACCAATCGTCAATAGGGAAGGTAATATCGGGGAGAACCATTTTCTACATTTATAATTGCAAAAGGAATTTAGACTAATTTTATAATTAAATGAGTTAATAATAACTCCACTCAGAAACACCTATCCTCTTAAGGGTTCCTAGTGATAACACGACCCCTATCAGCCACATCTCCCCCGATCATCACGGCCATCAATGTGGGTTCAAGGGTGGATGCTAAACGCCAGTCACATCATTCATGCGACTCGTGCTCGATCTTTCGACCATTCGCATTCTGAGGCCATGTCTGCACATGCTAGGCTCGCCAACTCAAACTTAGTGTATTCTCAATGCAAAATGGCTTACACCCACTGTATGCGAACGTAGATATGTCTGACACCCATGCCTGTACCATGGATCGCCTCATACCGAAAAACTTTCTTGGTGGTGCACACTAAGGGGGAACACAATCGTTGGTAATTTTAACAGGGATCATCTTATTAGGCTACCGTCGAGTATCTAATAGTAGCACACAATATGATATATAAACAATAACATTGAATGTAAATGCGATGTGATATGGTCCTTCACGTCGTGATCTCCATCCGTCGTCACCGGATTCTAGCGCCAGGGTTACGGCGCCGTAGACACCAGGGTACCGGTGTCATTCTGGCGTGGTAGTCCGTCACCTCTCTGACTATCTACTACTACGTAACATAAGGTAATCACTTTACCTTTGCCACAACCATATCACAAATCAACGCCCCCCTGCAAAACAAAGTTAGAAGCCTCTACTTTATCTTTGCATGTTTTATGTGGCTGAATGGGCTTTCGCACAGGAACCATTCTTACATACGAACTTTCAGCACAATGCTGATCAATTAGTTGTCTCTACCACACACCTTTCGGGGCCCTCCATTGCCAATGGCATACCAACTAATGCGAGAGAGACAGACACCCCCTAAGCCAATTTATACGGTACAAGCCATATGTCAAGCATGGACCAGTCTCGCGAATGAACACGTAAAGTCGGTTGGGGGCCGCTTCATCAAGCATTTCTGCGGTATACACAAGTACACGCGGGAGGGTAACAACTAAAAGATCAATGCCCACACACTACATCTCGTGTGTTCTACCCGTACTAGCATTACTACGCATAGATCTAGCTCTGATACCACTAAGGGGTTCCGCGGATGAAAACAATAAATTTTACCCTACGCCCCTGAACCCCTGATGTTGCCAGGACCTATCTATTAGTAATACAGTAACAGGAGGGGCTTTTCGCGAACTTACCCTTGAAGACCGAAAAGCGTTGTCAACGCTCAGGAGAGCGTGGTTGATGTAGACGAGCCGAAGCCGACCTCAAGGTCGTGATGAAGTCCTTGCGCTCCTTTGGCTCCAACGACTTGAGTGCCTCAAGTGCGACACCTCTCGGGGATTTACACACGTTCGGTGTCTGACGATGACTCCCGCTTCCCTGATCCAGAAGCAGTTGCAGAAGTAGAGGTCCTGGATCTGAATCCCGTAGCGCGACGGTGCTCTGCGGTGAAGATGTCTCTCATTCGCGTAGTCCGAACTTGGGACCACGGTCACGAGAGAGAGAGAGAGAGAGAGAGAGAGAGAGAGAGAGTATCAATTGGAGGTCCTCCCAAAAGTGAGAAGACCTTTATTGATTATTGGGTGTATTTATCTGGCAAAATACCCCCACTATATATAGGGGGAGGGGAGGTACTACCTCCCTTAAAGTCCCGAGGTGAGACTAAAGGAGAGGAGGGGGAGGGGAGGCCGCCGGCCGGCCCTAGTGGGCCCCGTGCGGGAGGGCCTGGCCCAGACGGCCACCCCCTTGCCCCTTCTCCCTCTCTCCTTTCCCTAATGGGCCTTCTCCCCTCCGGGAATTCGCCCATTAAGCCTTTTGACCTTTTAAATTGATTTTCTCTTTATTAAATAATTATGAATAAATGATTAAATCAATATTTAACTTTCATTCACATATTATTTAACCTCTATGGTTATGGAACACTTCCACCTCCACTCCGAACATCCTCCGGACTTACCGAAACCCTTCTGGTTTTCTCTCTACTATTCTTCGGTGATTCTACCTATCATATAAACACTCTCTAAGCATCATCAAGCCCTTAAGAGTGATACCCCACGGTTTGGGAACACTACCGACATGGTCGGGACATTCCTGCACCAATGATCAATAGAGGGACCTGGATGGCCATGTGACCCCTGTGCATTCCACGAAGATCTTTCATCGTTTGAACCGGGACAATCGTGTCTTATTTCCTTTGTCTCTTTATACTTGCATTGCCCGAGATATGATCAATGACATCACCATGTCATCTCGTTACCTAAAAATGCTACTTGACTTGTTCTGACAAGTGATATTCCTGTGATCAAATCACACGCTGCGTAGCTATTGGATATAACCTCTCCGAGTGGGCCCTTGAGTATCTTCCCGTCACATGGACAGACAAATCCCGCTCTTGACATATATTGCCTCTACGGTTTCCTCTGAGTACCTGAACACACCTTTATAACCACAGTATTACCAAGTGGCGCTTGATGCTATCTAAGAACTCTCGGGAGACAGTGATTGATATAGCCTCACGGTCTAAGGAATTGTTTACGAGGATCCATTTCTAGTCATCATAACTTGAACTTCGTGACATGATCGGGTCACGATGTTTAGGTTGGGTTTTGGTTCATCATCTCATTCTCAGGATGAGTTGACTCCATTTCCAACTAGCATAAATGCCACATGATCAGGAAACATGATCATCTATTGACCAATGAACCAGTGACTAGAGTTTCACCGGGAACCCCTGGTTGTTTATATATCACACGTGTACTGATGTTTCCACTCAATACAGTTATAGCATGATATAAAACTTAATCATAAACTATATGAAATATGATAATAGTCCTTACTACTATTTGTCTCTAGGGCATATTTCCAACACTTTTGTCTTTTCAAACGGTGATCACTTCGACTATGTGAACAAGTCAACATCTCGTTTTCTCTTCCGAAGGGCTAGATAATCTATTATTTAAATTCATCTCTTCCAACACAAATCCTTGCTCGTAACGTTGATCTTTCAAAGAGCAATGAGCTTAGAAAGTGTTTCAAGCATTCGTTCGTTTCTCTCGCCTCGTGAACTTGGTATTCTTGGAACATCTCGATAATTCTTGGTGATATATCGAGAAGATGTGTCTGCCTATTCTATATCAATGGAAGAATAAGGAAGAATATCTTCTTCCTTTTCTCTCCAACTTTGTGAACATCACCTGTGTGCAAAGTTCTCAAAGTGTAAACCCCGCCTTTTTGAAGTCACATATCTCGACCACGTCCTTCTTCTTAGATATCGCTTCAATTATGGAATCATCAAATTAATTGTTAATTCCATCCTCCACCTTCAACCAAATGCAGAGATTTTCATTGTTTGCCAAGTTATCATCCTTGTTCCGCTGAAGTTTCCTCAAGACCACTAATCTCTCTCAAATATTCTCAAGAAGGACAAGAAATTCTTTTGGTCTTCGCTCATCAAGAAACCTTTTGAAACCTTCTTGTCGAGGGTCAACCTCAAGGGTGGCCCAATCTTTCACGAATCCCGTTCAAATCAAGAGTGAGGTGCGGGGGAAGGACAAGAGGGATGAACACGAGGAACTCACGCACGAAGAACACAATGAACACACTCACGCAAAACCACGATACACACTAATAGCTCAAGCCAGCGATGACCGGTCCGGCGCAATCCCTAGGATCAGCTTCGAGCGAAGGACTCTCTCTCGAGACAGCACAGTGAGTAGGGAGACTTGGTGAGGTCTTGACATCTAGGAAAACAAACTCCGATCCCTAGGCCTTGTACAACGAGGGAGGCATGATGCAAACTCCAACGAGGTTTGTGATATTTGGGTGCTCCTTAATCAAGGATCATGAGGCAAGAATTAGATAGATCCACAAGGGGTGTCCACTAATTCCAAATATCATGCCTAGGGTTTACAATGGAGGTGGGGACTACATATAGGCCAGCCACTAATTCAAGGGGTACTTTGGGAATAAAAGGTAAGTTCTAGCCGGACTAAGGGGTACATGGGCCAAAGGCCCAAAGGCTTTTACATTCTTGGCGTCGCTTGGTCCAGAGACTCTGGTGTAGAGGTTCGCAGACTCCAGTCCAGGCCGGAGATTCTGGTTGGTCTCTGGTCGGTCTTCAGAGTGGCCATCTCAGTGTCCTCGAGCTCAATCTGGGGGTCGGTTCGGAGATGGGCCGGAGACTCCGGTGTCTTCAGGCTGGAGACTCTGGCGTGACCGGATACTCTGGTGTGTGCATGCCGGAGACTCCGGTCTGAGCAGCTCTAGCAGCTTCTTCTTCTTGACCTGCTCCTTGCACTTCATCCAAAGGAGCTTGGTGATGCGTCGGGGCTTCATAGCTAAGAATGCATAGTGTATTTGCATGAAGTAGCAAGCCATCCAAGGATGTGTTAAAGTCACACGATGAAAGGAGCAAATTCACCTTAGCTTGGAGGAGCTTGGCCCGGGCACGAATGATGGGTATACTTGGGGGACTTGGTGGTGTAGATGTAGAAGCGTCCGTAGGATGGGATGCATCATCTCCCCCCCTTGGGAAAGAGTCGTCCTCGACTCTTCATGGTTATCATCTTGAACATCTCCATGGTAGGGTGAGAGGTCCTTGCCATTGAATGTATTGCTTGCAAGGTACTTGGAGGTTGGAATGTCGATGATGTAGGCATTGTTGTTGATTCTCTTGGGGATCTTGAAGGGTCCATCTCCTCTTGGTTTGAGCTTGAAATCTCGTTCCTTGGGAAAGCGGTACTTTCTCAAGTGTATCCACACAAGGTCACCTTCTTCAAAGATCATCTCCTTCTTGTCCTTGTTTAACCATGAATCTTGGCGAAGGACTTATTGTTCAATAGTAGCTCTTATTTCTTCGTGAAGCTTCTTCATAGCTTGGGCACGCTTTTCAACCTCCATGTTGGTGCACTCATGGAGAGGTAGAGGTAGGATGTCGAGCGTGGTGAGGGGCTCGAAATCGTAGATGATTATGAAGGGACTCATCTTTGTTGTAGAGTGCTTGGCTTGATTGTAGGCAAACTCAGCGTGAGGAATGCATTCCTCCTAATCCTTCAAGTCTTTCTTGATCAACACACAAAGGAGAGTACCGAGGCTTTGATTAACAACCTCGGTTTGGCTATCAGTTTGCGGGTGCGATGCAGAGGAGAAGAGTAGCTTGACGTCAAGCTTGGCCATGAGGGTCTTCCACAAGTAGCTCATGAATTTGACGTTGCTGTCAGAGACAATTATCCTTGGCACACCATGAAGACGGACGATTTCCTTGAAAAACAAATTTGCAACATGTGAAGCATCATTAGTCTTATGGCATAGAATGAAGTGTGCCATTTTGGAAAGCGATCCACAATGACAAATATAGAATCATGACCATGCTTAGACCAAGGCAATCCTAACACGCAATCCATGCTAATGTCAGACCAAGGTGCATGAGGAATAGGCAATGGCATATAAAGACCATAAGGGTTAGCTTGCGACTTAGCTTGAACACATGTAGTGCATCGTTGGACGTAGCATTCCACGTCGCGCTTCATCTTGGGCCAAAAGTAGTGAGTGGGAGAATGTGCAATGTCTTGTCATGGCCAAAGTGACCCATGAGGCCTCCACCATGAGATTCTTGGAGAAGAAAAAGTTGGAGAGACGACTTTGGAATGCAAAGCATGTTTTGTTTAAACAGAAAGCCCTTATGCAAATAGAAATCATCAACCCCTTTGTCAATGGAGCATTTGCGAAAATTTGGTTCAAAGAACGGGTCAGCCGCATACAAAGTTCTATTTCATCAAAACCCAACACGTTGATTTCAAGTAAAGTAAGAAGTCTTGTGTGCTTGCGAGACAAAGCGTCCGCAACTACATTACCTTTTGCCTTCTTATACTTGACAATGTAAGGAAAAGACTCCATAAACTCGACCCACTTAGCGTGTTTCTTACTCAAGTTGGCTTGGCCTTTGAGATATTGATGTCTGCACACTTCTATTCTTGTAGACAGTTGTTGGGCCTCCAAGTGCAGAGGTTTGTAGAACAGGAGCAAGTTTTCCCTTAAGTGGATCACCCAAGGTTTATCGAACTCAGGGAGGAAGTGGTCAAAGGTATCCCCTCTCAAGCAACCCTGCAATCAAGATAAAAGAAGTCTCTTGTGTCCCCAACACACCCAATACACTTGTCAGGTGTATAGGTGCACTAGTTCCGTGAAGAGATAGTGAAATACAAGTGGTATAGATAATTATAAGTGGTAATGGTGATAGAAAATAGCTTGATGGCGTGGAAAAGACTAAAGTAAAACTGAAACAAAGATAGAAGCAAGCAAACATGTGATAGATCTAATAGAAAACACTGTTATAGTGCTTAGAAACAAGGCCTAGGGATCATAATTTCACTAGTGAACACTCTCATACAAATATATTCTTCTTTATGATACTACGCTAAACTACTCTCCGGTTGGACACTCTAATCCATGGTAGGGCTATAACAACACACCTCAAAGTAAGCATTTCCCATCTAGATAACCCCACACTATCACCAGCACTAGATGGTTCAAACAAACACCACAATTTCATAAAGATATCCAACTCCAAATATAACTCATAACAAGTATTTGTAATCTCTAGCCTAAGTGCCACCATGGTGTGCACACTGTCAACTTCACACACATGGGGAGAGCAGAGATCTATTAAAGCACTTGAGTAGCAAGGTATATCTATAGATTACAAGCTCATGATCTCCATAAGATCATGCATATAGAGAGAGATGAACACATAGCGACCGGTAGAACCCTTAGCCTCGAGAGAGAACTACTCTCTCCTCATCATGGGAATCAGCAATGGCGATAGAGATGGTGGTGCATATCGATGGAGATGGCTCCAGGGGCACTTCCACGTCCCGACAGGGTGCTAGAACAGAGACTTTTTGTCCCCCGAATCTCCACTTTGGTGGCGGCAGCACTGCAGAACTTTTCGTGGATTTCGGATTGACGATCTAGGGTTTTTGCATCGGGTGGCATCTTATCGGCGGAGAGGCAAGGTCGGTGGGCAGCCAGGGGGACCACACCATGCCCTGGCGCGGCCTGGGGGGACCCGCGCCTAGGGGTGGTTTGGCCACCCTGTGGCCCCCCTTGTCTCTCCTTCTGGCTCCGTGAATCTTCCGGGAAAATAACGACTCTGGCTTTTGTTCGGTCCAATTCCGAGAATATTCATTTTCTGACTTTCTGGAACCAAAAATAGCAGAAAACAGGCAACTGACACTGTGGCTCTTGTTAATAGGTTAGTCCAAGTAATAATATGAAAAGTACTCCAAAGTGTGGACAAAACATAAGAAAGTAGATAAAACCACGCATGGAACATCAAAAATTAAGGATATGTTAGCAACGTATCAACATCTCCAAGCTTAACTCCTGCTCATCCTCGAGTAGGTAAGTGATAAAAATAAAGAATAATTTTTGAGGTGACATGCACCATCATAAAATTGATCAAAATATTTGTAAAACATTCAAAGCTGGGATCATAGTATTTCAATCATAACATGAAAGACAATGTTCTAGCAATAAGACAAATAAACTATGTTGCAACATGAAAAGGCACAAACAAAAGATTCATGAATAACAATTCTTTGCAAGACGCTTGTTTGTTTCACATAAAGAAACATAGCATAGTAGTATTCAGCTTGTCCCTCATAGAGTAGAAAACATAAATGCATAGGACACCTTCAAAGTTCATAAGAGTGACTAGATACAAATAGTTTAAAACAAGCAATACCAAAGTTATGCATCAGTCAACAAGTCTTGGGACAATGCACAGAGAACTAAGAATGGCCACTATGCTCTTAAAGTAGGTGCATAAAGGTAGAAGGTGGAGACTCAACATAAAAGTAAAATAAAGGCCTTCATAGAAGGAAGTAGGGATTCCAGTCTCATAAAGAGCTTCCAAAAATTATGGTACTTATTAGCTTTCAGCTCTCATTGCCCCTATCATAAGCATCTTGAAGTGATTAAGGTTAAAGTGAACAAACTATGGAGTATATGCTTGGCGAAGTATAAGTTGAAAATCTCATGTCCCTTGAATAGGAGGGCCGCTCCTCATGCTACTCAAGTTTAGTTACCGGTAAGTTCTTGTCATCGTAAGTACATGTGTATCATAGAGAACCGCCAACAGGGTACCCCTTGCCCGATGATACGGAAGAATTCCCATATCAAAATGACAAGGCAAGCAAACAATGAGCATCTCAGCAATCTTCTTATTTACCATGGGAATATGGTGCTTTTTTTCTCTTTCCTCTTTTCTCATATCTTTTTTTCTTTTTTCTCAATATCTGACTCTTTTTTTATAAGAAGAATGCTTCATAGACAGCTCATTATGGTTACACTTCAGGTTTCCACCATGACAACATGGATTAGACCAGCGGCCCAGGCGTTTCTCTAACACACATACATAACTCCATGGACCTACAAGCTCCCCTTTCATTTCACACCGACGACATCCATAGACAAAAGAGCATGATATCAACTAGGTACAAAGTACAAGTGCAATGTTGAAAGCATTCCCATGACAGCATGGTTCTGCTAATCCCCAACAAATAAGTGCAAGCATATACAACATAGACGACACAATGGTTCAAGTTTATTAAGGGCAAGAAAAGTAAAGTGTGCCATCAAGTTCGTGAGAGCTTTAATCACTAATTTTCACATAACAAGTTTAATTCGGAAGGTAAACAAAAGCATGAATATACTTGGAATAGCAATTACTAATAGGTAGGTATGGTGGACTCTTTGGAATAACTTGGTTTTATTTGGAGTTGGATGCATGAATGGAACTCATACTTGGTATGGAGGCTAGCAAAAGACTGGGAGCGACCAACTAAGAGAGCACTAATGTCCATAATCATGCAGAGCGACAAAACATCATTAATCAAAGAATAAAGTGATATTACAAGTCAAAAACTAAAGGATCATAAAGGCTATGGTGACTTGGAATAGTCTTAACATGGTGTGAGCATGCGCCAAGTCAACCCAAATAAAGCATCAAAGGAGAATACCACAATACTATGCTTTAATATGCTAAACAACGCATGATTCTTTCAAGGCATATTAAGCAATCTCAATTGTTTATAATCATGTCATGCTACAGCAAAAATCACTAAGCATAAAGCCGAAACAATATCAAGCATGACATGATAAAGCATAGGTCACAGTCAAAAACAAACTCTCTTTACCACTTAAGCATGAACTTTCCTACTCTTTTCCAATCCAAACCAAACTATTTGAAAACCAGTGTATGAAAGAGGGGGTCCAACCAATTTATTCAGCAAACTAAGAAAACAAACCAAACGAAAAACCAAAAACAAAAAAGAATAACGCTCCAAGAACAACACAACTGTGCATGAAACAATAAAAATGAAGTGTTTGGACGAAACATGGGATTTTTATTGATGAAGAAGAGGATGCCTTGGGCATCCCCAAGCTTTGACGCTTGTACTTCCTGGATATTTCTTGGGTGACACGCGTGGCATCCCCAAGCTTGAGCTTTAGTCCATTCTTCATCTTATTACATCACTCTCTCCATACACCTGAAATTTTTCCTTCATACAAAACTTCATACAATCTTTATTAGAAACATTAGTGCACTCAAGATAATAATTCTTTAGGTTCAGTTATAACACCAATAAAACTTCCATTAAAACACAAGATACTGAAGCACTTCCCTCAAAAAGCTCAATTCCCCAAAAGAACTAAAAAAGGAACCAACAAGAAGCAAATGCAAATAATGGCAGAAATCTGTCAAAATAGACCAGCAGGTAAAGACGAATTTTTTCGAAGACCTTCTATTGCTCAAATCAAAAAGTGTTGAACTAACGAAAGTTAGAGAACAACCTGGGTAGAAGCACAAAAATTCACGCCCCAAAAGGACGTACAGAGATTTTACACGAATTTTTACGGTGAAGCACAGAAATCTGTTTCGGGACAGCAACTTTCCCAATCATTACTTCTCTCTCATTAGAGGTTACTCTTGGCACAAAAAGCAAATAAAAAGGATAAGGTGTGCTTATTACTGAAGTAATAACTTTCAAGACTCATCTAAAACTTTTGGGTTATCTCCCAATAAGTACTTTTCTTTAACCCCTTTAAGTTAGGCATGATAGTTTGAGAAGATGCTCACATTAGAAATATGAATTGAAGTAAAAGAGAGCATCAAGAAGCAAATTCAAAGAACATTTAAGTCTAACCCACTTCCTATGCATAGGAATCTTGTAAAGAAACAAGTCATGGAAGCACAAAGCAACAAGCATAGTTAAGCAAAACAAGTGCAACTTCAACACTTTCAACATAAAGAGGGGAAACTTAATATTGTTGAGATACATGAAACCATGTTTCCCTCTCTCATCATAACTTGCAGTAGAATCATGAATAAAATTAACAATATAACTATCACAAGAAACATTCTTATCATGAGCCACATGCATAAAAGAATTAATACTCCCCACATAAACATGGTCATTCTTATTAATTGTTGTGGGAGCAAATTCAACAAAATAGCTATCATTATTATTTTCATCACCATAATCATCAAATATAGGAGGCATATTGTAATCATAATTAATTTTCTCCTCAATAGTAGGTGGACTGAAAATATCATATTCATTATTGTAATCATCATATATTGGAGGTGTAGTATCATCATAAGCAATAGAATAATTATCTTCCAAAGTGTGTTCATTTGTAAACATATCATCATTGGAAGGAACATGGGTAGCACTAATAGTACAACAATTATTAATATCATCATTTTCAGAATTGGTACCGAAGAGATTTTCAATATCAAAAGTAGTGTGCTTTTCCCAATCATGATCACTACTATAGGTAATAGGCATAGGAACATCATCGAGTTTAGACTCATCAAAAACTATAATAGGAGCAACATGCTTAGGGGAAAATGCCATTTCCTCTCTCTTTTTACTCCTCCTTTTCTTCTTTTTCTTATTCTCTTTAGGAGGGAGAGGCTTGAAAGGAAGCTTCTCCATATACCCTGGTTTATCGTTAGAGACAATAGAAGAAACTTTGGAGGATTCCTCCTTTTCATTAATAAGAACAAAACACATATTAGTCCTATCATATTTTGTTGAAATATCATCTTTTATAATATTTTGTATGTAAGTATTTGTGTGGCAATTATCAACACAATAAATATGACAACCATGCATGACGCTATTCATACCAAAAGCACTCATATCTACCAAAGAAGTTTTTCTTGATAACTCTTCACACCCCAAAAATAATGTAAGTTCATCATGCTGATTAGGAGTGATCATGTCATCACAATACAAACTTGCAGTACTCATTGGATTAGAAGGGCTATTATTATGGCCTGAGCATTGAAAATTGAAATGACCCACTTCAAAGCAAAGTTCACAAATAAAAGGATAGAGGGCACAAACTTTTTTACCAAGATCATTTAGAGTCCTATACCACATTCTAGTTTTTTCATTCCTATGGGTGATACAATATTCTTCTTAAATTTGATTATTCTCACAAGGTTTATGTATTCCACAAAAATTAACATGCTTATAAGAAATAGTACTTTCAGAGGTTTGAGCATGTTTATTGCTATCATTAATAACAATTTCATTTCCATGCAAGTGTCTTTAAAAGGCTCATGATACATGTCCCATTTTTATTTAGGAGCATTAATATGAGAAGCAAAGGCTCTAAAACAATCAATAAGAATTTGAGGATCAAGACCATATTTAGCACTAAGCTCTTGAAAATCAGCAGTTTTAGCGAAAGACTTAATGCAATCATACTCATAGTTTATACCTGGTTCTTTACCTTTGTTGTTATCCCAATCTTCGGTATTGCTTTGAATTTTTTCAAGGATATCCCACTTAGCTTTGACCTCCTTACTTGTGAAGGATCCCTCTAAACAAGTATCTAGATAGTCCTTATAATGCCTTGAAAGCCTTGCATAGAAATTATTAATAACAATATTACTAGGGAGCTCATGAATGGGATATTTGAGCATTAGTGACTTCAATCTCCCCCATGCTTGGGCAATACTTTCTCCATCACGAGGATGAAAATTATAAATATAACTCCTATCTTTATGAATTTCATGAGGAGGATAAAATTCAGAGTAAAAGAGAGATTCAGGTTCCTTCCACTCCAAATGATGAGGATCATCTAGTAGCTCATACCACTCCCTTGCTTTGCCCTTAAGTGAAAAAGGGAATAGCTTCCTCTTAACTTGGTTCATTGAAATACCTGCACACTTGAACAACTCGCATAATTCGTGTATAAAGAGTAAATGATCACCAGGATGGACAGTTCCATCTCCAAAATAGCATTTATTCATAACACGTTCAACAATTTTTATAGGTATTTTAAAACGGATGCTTTCAGTATGTGGATTTAAAATATCACAAGTATCATTAGAATTACCACATATGGGAGATAAATTATCATCAGAGAAAATTTTCTTCTTTAAAGCTGGGGAACTAAAAAGATCATTTTCCTAAAAACTAACTTCCCCAAGCTTAGAAATTTCCATAGCATTAGTAACAAAGGTGTTCAAAAGATTCATACTAATAACATTGCTATTAGCATGCAAACAAAGTTCCATGGGTTTTTTAATTTTCTTTTCAGACAATCATGTTCTATCTTAGGAAAAATACTAAAAAGCTCTCTAATTTTGTTGTTGTTTTCCATTAAGCCTAACTAGTGAAAACAAGAAACAAAAAGATAAAACTGCAGAATCTAAAGGAAATAACTTCAAGCACTCACACCGGAGGATGTGAGTACCTTTTACCTTACCTCCCCGGCAACGGCGCCAGAAAATAGCTTGATGTCTATGCACTTCTATTCTTGTAGACAGTTGTTGGGCCTCCAAGTGCAGGGGTTTGTAGAACAGCAGCAAGTTTTCCCTTAAGTGGATCACCCAAGGTTTATCGAACTCAGGGAGGAAGTGGTCAAAGGTATCCCCTCTCAAGCAACCCTGCAATCAAGATAAAAGAAGTCTCTTGTTTCCCCAACACACCCAATACACTTGTCAGGTGTATAGGTGCACTAGTTCCGTGAAGATATAGTGAAATACAAGTGGTATAGATAATTATAAGTGGTAATGGTGATAGAAAATAGCTTGATGGCGTGGAAAAGACTAAAGTAAAACTGAAATAAAGATAGAAGCAAGCAAACATGTGATAGATCTAATAGAAAACAGTGTTATAGTGCTTAGAAACAAGGCCTAGGGATCATAATTTCACTAGTGAACACTCTCATACAAATATATTCTTCTTTATGATACTACGCTAAACTACTCTCCGGTTGGACACTCTAATCCATGGTAGGGCTATAACAGCACACCTCAAAGTAAGCATTTCCCATCTAGATAACCCCACACTATCACCTTGAGCACTAGATGGTTCAAACATACACCACAATTTCATAAAGACATCCAACTCCAAATATAACTCATAACAAGTATTTGTAATCTCTAGCCTAAGTTCCACCATGGTGTGCACACTGTCAACTTCACACACATGGGGAGAGCAGAGATCTATTAAAGCACTTGAGTAGCAAGGTAGATCTATAGATTACAAGCTCATGATCTCAATAAGATCATGCATAGAGAGAGAGATGAACACATAGCTACCGGTAGAACCCTTAGCCTCGAGAGAGAACTACTCCCTCCTCATCATGGGAATCTGCAATGGCGATGGAGATGGTGGTGGAGATCGATGGAGATGGCTCCGGGGGCACTTTGTCGTCCCGACAGGGTGCAGGAATAGAGACTTTCTGTCCCCCGAATCTCCTCTTCGGTGGCGGTGGCGCTGTGGAAATTTTCGTGGATTTCTGATTGACTATCTAGGGTTTTTGCATCGGGAGGCATCTTATAGGCAAAGAGGCAAGGTCGGTGGGCAGCCAGTGGGCCCACACCATGCCCTGGCGCGGCCTGGGGGGACCCGCACCTAGGGGTGGTTTGGCCACCCTGTGGCCCCCCTTCGTATCTACTTCTGGCTCCGTGAATCTTCCGGGAATATAACGACTTTGGCTTTTGTCCGGTCCAATTCCGAGAATATTCATTTTCTGACTTTCTGGAACCAAAAACAGCAGAAAACAGGCAACTGGCACTATGGCTCTTGTTAATAGGTTAGTCCAAGAAATCATATGAAAAGTACTCCAAAGTGTGGACAAAACATAAGAAAGTAGATAAAACCAAGCATGGAACATCAAAAATTATGGATATGTTAGCAATGTATCAGATATTTCAATGACTCGTGGTCATAATGTATGATAAATTCCTTAGGACAAAGGTAGTGTTGCCAAACTTGAAGAACACAAACTAAGGCAAAAAGCTCCTTGTCATAAATCGGATAGTTAAGGTGAGCACCATCAAGTTTGTCGCTATGGTAGGCAATAGGACGCCCATGTTGCATGAGGACTCCTCTAATGCCAATACCTCTAGCGTCACACTCTATCTGAAAAGTTTTTGTGAAATACGGTAATGCAAGAAGAGGTGCTTCGATGAGCCTCTTTTTAAGTTCATCAAAAGCTTTTTGTTGTGCTTTGCCCCACATGAAGGTGACATTCTTTTTGGTCAATTCATTGAGAGGACAAGCAATGGTGGAAAAGTCTTTCACAAAGCGACGATAGAAACCGGCCAAACCATGAAAACTTCGGAGTTCACTCACACTTGTGGGAATGGGCCAATCTCGTATGTCATTCACTTTAGAAACATCAACTTCAATGCCCTTCAAAGAAACGACAAATCCAAGAAAAATCAACTTGTCTTTAGCAAAAGTGCACTTGGGAAGATTACCATAGGGCTTTTCATGTCGAAGGATTTGCAAAACTTCCTTGAAATTTGTAACATGGTCCTCAAGTGACTTTCTATAAACAAGTATGTCATCAAAATAGACAACAACACTTTTCCCAATGAGAGAACACAAAGATATGATTCATAAGGCGCATGAAGGTGGATGGGACATTAGATAAGCCAAAGGGCATGACCAACCATTCATAGAGAACAACTTTGGTCTTGAAGGCGGTTTTCCACTCATCACCTTCCGCCATGCGTATTTGATGGTAGCCACTACAAAGATCAATTTCCGAGAAAACCGTGGATCCACACAACTCATCAAGCATGTCATCAAGACGCGGTATAGGATGTCGATAACGCACAGTGCTAGCACTAATTGGACAATTGTCCATGCATAACCACAATGTATCATCCATTTTTGGAACAAGAATCATGGGTACCGCACTTGGACTAGTGCTAACTCGGATCAAACCTTTGGAGACGAGTTGGTTGATTTGGCGTCCTATCTCTTTCATCTCCTCCGGGTTCATGCGGTAGGCGGCGCGGTTTGGAAGAGGAGCATCGGGGATGAGGTTAATGCGATGCTCGATTTTGCGAAGAGGAGGTAGTCCATGAGGAAGCTCTTCGGGAAACACATCCTTGAATTATTGCAAAACAATCATCGAAGATGGAGGAACATTGGATAAGTCATTAGTTCCTTGCGCTAGTCCCTTGCAAATGAGGACATAGTGCAAGATGGATGGGTTGTTCCGCACATCTCTCATCTCACTTTTGGTGGCAAGGAGAACACTCATAGTTTTTCCACTCGAGTTTGGCTTATGGCTCTCACTCACTATGAGGTGGTTCTCTCGCTCAATGCTCTTCTCACAAGTTTGTGTTGTGGTTTGCGCCCTCGCTAAAGCCTTTGCATTGTCCACAATTATTTGGCTAGGAGTCATCGGTTGCAAAACACATGTCTTGTTAAGCCACTAGAAGCTGTAAACATGTGTGCGACCATCATGTAGAGCACCTTTGTCGAATTTCCATGGTCGACCAAGCAACATGTGGCAAACCGTCATTGGGACTACATCACACTCCACCATGTCTTTGTATGGGCCAATAGAGAAGGTTACCGAGACGGTGTGCTTGATCTTCACGGACCCTTGGTCACTTAGCCTTTGCACATGGTAGGGGTGCTTGTGTGGATGGAGGGTGAGGTTGAGCTTCTCATACAACTCGGTGCTAGCAAGGTTGTGGAAACTCCCTCCATTGATGATCACTTTGATAGATTTGCCGTTGATGCCGTCTCGTATTTGGAAGATATTTGAGTGTTGGTCTTCATGCTCTTGTGCTTGAGTGGTCAAGATCCTTGTGACGACAAGTGATGGACTTGCGTCATATTCACACGTGAGGAATTCTTGGTCATCTTCCACTCGTTGCCTTGTCATTGCTTCCTTGAATCGAGCATCAAATTCATCTTCACTCAAGTACTCTTTGTCGCCATTGTCATGGATAAACAATACTTTCTTGTTTCCACACTTGGCCGACTTATGTCCTTTGCCTCCACACTTGTAGCATTCACCGTTGAAGGGTGTATCACTCTTTGCTTGTTTCCCACTTGGGGGCAGTTTTCCTTGAGGAAGTGTGGGCTTGAAGGAAATCTTGGAGGTACTTGAGGAGCTTCCATTGAAGGTGGTTGGTGTAGCGGTTGATGCTTGCTTGTAGGTGAAGTACGTCTTGGGCTTGTTGTACTTGATGTCCTCTAACACTTGACGTTCGGCTTTTGTTGCGATGTGCACAAACTCAACGATTTTGTTGTATGTCTGGAACTCGACGATGCACTTGATTGGATGGTTCAAGCCAATGAGAAAACATACCATAGTTTGCTCCTTGTGCTCTTCAATATTGGCGCAAATCATGTTGATCTCCATTTCCTTGAAGTACTCTTCCATGGTCTTTGTCCCTTGACGCATCGATTGGAGGTTGTTGAAGAGGTATCACGTGTAGTGCGAAGGAACAAAGCAGGATCTCATATGAGCCTTCATGTCATGCCAAGTTGTGATTGGGGGTTCTTCTCTTGCATCACGAGCAACTTCAACTTGTTCCCACCAAAGGATGGCATAATCATCAAACTCAAGCGAAGCCATGGCGACCATCTTCTCGTTGCTATAATTGTGCATGCGGAAGATCTTGTCAACTTTGAGTGCCCATGAGAGATATTCTTCAGGATCATTTGAACCGGTGAACTTGGGCATCATGAACTTGAGCTTTCCTTAGGTTTCTTCATCATTGCGGTCATGGTTGCGATTGTTTCCATGATGTTGATGGTCTTCATCTTCCATGAAACCATTGTGATGAGCTTGGTGAGCTTGTTGACGTGATTGCAGTTGAGTATCCGCATTTGGAGGTGGCGGAACTTGATCTTGCTCTTGGCGTGATTGTTCACGAGGAGGAGGCACTTGGGCCTTGTGACGATCACGAGGAGGTGGAGCCTCTTGAGGTTGTTGTGGACGAAGAGGAGGCTCGTTCCTCGGTTGTTGTTGCAGGTTAGGCAGTTGGGCCTCACGGCGAAGATCATGGTCTTGAGCCTCATGACATGGTGGGCGTCGCTCAACTTGTACCATTTGACGCTCCATGTTTTGATGCTGTGGAGGAGGCATCTCGTGATGACCATGGTGTATGTGTGGACATTCATGACGGTGATTACGAGGAGGAGGATCTTGGGGAGCTTCATGTTGGTGACGAGCTTGTTCCTCCAAGTTGGAGTCATCACTTGTTGTGCCAAGTATGTGTCGTAGGCGGTGGTGGTGTACTTGAGGTTGCACATGTGGTTGCGCTTGGTGGATCACTAGAGCCCTTGCGTAATGACATTGTCCTTCGCACCTTGTTTGGGTCCTTGAGGAGAAATCACCATCATAGCTTGATGTTGCGGCGTG
Organism: Avena sativa; assembly: GCA_916181665.1. NCBI lineage: Eukaryota > Viridiplantae > Streptophyta > Magnoliopsida > Poales > Poaceae > Avena > Avena sativa. The sequence goes on from OV702289.1 coordinate 330,292,698, forward strand.
TCGTGTTGAAGGTATATAGTTCGAAGAGCTTCCATCTTCAACCACGGGGGAGTCATTGCGTCTTGGAGCGCTTGGATGATGGTCTTGACAAAGAGGAGAACAGTGGCACGACGAGCTTAAAGAGCTTGATGCGCGTGAGCACGGTCTTGCCATTCCGTCGATGAGTAATCGAAGATTGTCATTTGTTTCGGCGATGGAGAATTGGAGCGCTTCATTTTGATGGCCAAAGTTGTGATGCATCGCACGCATTTGTCGTTCAAGGCCATCAAAGCAGTTGTCGATGTTCTTGAACTCGGCTTGCGTCTCGCTAATTTGTTAATCTTGTCGCGTCTCAAGATCTTGGCAACATTCATGGAACTCTTGTTGGATGATGTAGTGAATTGTGCACGTCATGTACGGTCCATGTTCTTCTTCATGGGAAGGTGGTTGGCTTGACTCACCGTTCCTATCCATCATGCAAAACACACAAGGATTGTATATGGAAGTGGAATATGGTGGTGTTAGCTTTGTACCTCACCTTGGGGATTGCACCGAACTAGAAACCACAAGTGAGAGATATAAGCGTGCAAAGTGAAATCGCAAAGAAAATCTCACACTAAAGAAAGAACTAACTCTCAAAAGCTTTTGGTGGTAGGTTAGGATTATGGAATGCCAAAGAACCAACCAAAAGAAAAGGAATAGTCAAAAGTGGGTAAAATCCAAACAAAACTCAAGTGAAAGGCAAAAGGTCAACAACTCAAAATGGGTGACGGGAACCTACGACTATATACATCCACATGGAGATTGTTGGGATTGACACGACTATGAAAATGAGCAAACAAAATGTCCTAACGAAGACTACGCTCGGTGTCGTGCCAATGCAAGGAGAGACCATGGCTCGTTTGCAAAGAAGAAAAATGAGCAACGGATTTGTGCAATTGCCTTGGGCGCTCTTCTTTGTCTCTTGCTTACAAGCTTTGAGACTGCCTTTTGCTATGGGAGCCTATTTTTATTTTTATTTGTATCTTTTTTTTCTCTCCCTTGATGCTACCTAGTCACACTTGCTATTGCTTCTACACTCTCACCATCCAAGGACAAATGTACAATGCTCTAGCAAACACAAGATGAGCCACTCTCGTGGGATAGGTACACACAAAGGAAGATATGGGTTAACAAGGTGACGCAAGTTATACCTTTGTTGGTGATGATGAACTTGACGTCGGTGGTGCGGGATGGTTTTCGTGGGCTGTGGTGTCGATGAGCGTAGAAATTGTCGATGCGGAAGATTGTTGTTAGTTGACAACACGCACACGGGCAGAAACAAACAAGAGGAAATTATCCAATGCAAGATAAGAGGCAAAACTATCAAAATCAGGCGCCAGGGCTAGAGACTCCGGGGTCTCGGGCCAGAAACTCCGATCTAGGCCAGAGATTTCGGTGTGCTCGGGCCGGAAACTCCGGTATGGGCCGGAGACTCTGGTATGTAGGTCCGGAAACTCTGGTCTGAAGGCAGAGCTCGAACTGCTCGTGTTCTTAAGCGGAAATCCATGCCTTGGGTCCTCAAATCCGCGAAAAATTGGCCAACTTTGGCTAGGAAAACACAGGATAAAGTTGGACCAATACCTAAGACAAGATTTGGTTAGATCCTAAGCACAAATAACACTCCAAATCAAGAGATCGGTTCAAAGGAAAATTTGGGGCTCTTTTTTGGGGATTTTTGAATTGTTTGGTGGATAGAAGAATTTTTTTGGGGGAATTCGTGAGCAACGAAGCTCTTGATACCAATATGTTGAGGGTCAACCTCGAGGGTGGCCCGATCTTTCATGAATCCCATTCAAATGGAGAGTGGAGTGCGGGGGAAGGATATGAGGGATGAACACGACGAACTCAGGCATGAAGAACAAGATGAACACACTCACGCAAAACCACGATACACACCAATAGCTCATGCCGGCGATGACCGGTCCGGCGTAATCCCTATGATCAGCATCGGGCGGAGGAATCTCTATCGAACCATCACGACGAGTAGGGAGACTTGGTGAGGTCTTGGCGTCTAGGAAAAGGGACTCTGATTCCTAGGCCTTGTACAACAAGGGAGGCACGATTCTAACTCCAACAAGGTTTGTGATATTTGGGTGCTCCTCAATCAAGGAGCATGAGGCAAGAATTAGATAGATCCACAGGGGGTGTCCACTAATTCCAAATATCATGCCTAGGGTTTACAATAGAGGTGGGGGACTATATATAGGCCATCCACTAATTAAAGGGTACTTTGGGAATAAAAGGTAAGTTTTGGACGGACTAAGGGGTACATGGGCCGAAGGCCCAAAGGCTTTTACATGCCTGGCATCGCTAGGTTCGGAGACTCCGGTGTAGTGGTCCAGAGACTCCGGTCCAGGCCAGAGATTCCTGTCAGTCTCCGGTCCGTCTCCGAAGTGGCCATCTAAGCGTCCTCGAGCTCGATCTAGGGGTCGGTCTAGAGATGGGCCATCGACTTCGGTGTCTTCAGGCCAGAGACTCTGGCGTGACCGGATACTCCGGTGTGCGCAGGCTGGAGACTCCAATATGAGCAGCTCTAGCAGCTTCTTCTTCTTGACCTGCTCCTTGCATTTCATCCATAGGAGCTTGGTGATCCATCGGTGCTTCATAGCTGAGAATGCAGTGTATTTGCATGAAGTAGCAAGCCATCCAAGGATGTGTTAAAGTCACACGATGAAAGGAGCGAATTCACCTTAGCTTGGAGGAGCTTGGCTTGAGCATGAGTCATGGGTCCACTTGGGCGACCTGGTGGTGTAGATGTAGAAGCATCTGTAGGACGAGCTGCATCACTTCTCGCTTTATCTTCTATGCTCAATCCGACGGATGCCATGAAGACTTTTCAGATCTTTTGTAATCCTTCTATTCAAGTTGGTGCTATCTTTTTCTCTATATGTTGAATCTTGCAGCTATTCTCTGTAATCTTCCTTCATATATTTTCCGATGGCCTAGGACTTACAAAATGATGACAACATCATCATCTTTATCTATTTTGGATCTGACGAAGTATTTGAATCACATATTTTTTTGAGGGCTAACCTCGTGGGTGGTCCGATCATCATGGATCTCTTGGTCAAATTGATGGGAAAGCTAGGGGAAAAGAGAAGGTATATGAAGCGGACACACACCTCATGAAGAACACGATGAACACACACAAAAATCACACGATATAAGGATGATTGCTCCTACCGGTGGCCACCGATCCAATAGAATCCTCGCAAGGAATGATCGGTCAACATGCTCCCTTGATCCCAAGCGGAAAGGGAAGAACACCTTGGAGAGGGTCTTGACAACTACGCTCACGCACTTGCAAACATAGGCCTTGTACAACGAGGGAGGCGCGATGCAAACTCCAATGAGGTGGTGATGATAGTTTATCCCCATTGGTAAGGAGATGAGGCAAAACTAGAGATTCCACAAATGGGGTATCTTTAGTCTATCATCTATGCCTAGGGATACATGTGGGGGTGGGGGCTCTATTTATAGGCCAGCCACTAGAATGGGGATAGTTTAGGCAAAGGGGTAAGTAAAGGGAATATTCTAGGGCATCAAACCCAGATCTGTGCGCAGACGGGAAATACCGGCAATAAGTCCGGTAGCACCGAATCTAGCGCTAGTATTTTAGGCGGTCGCTGATATTTTCTGTCAGCGCCGAAGTGGCATACAGAAGTGTGGTCCGACAGCAGGTTTGGATCGCCGGTTTGTGCGCCGAAAGTTCCGGCGGTGGATCTGGTCCGCCGGTTCTGGTGCCGGATATTCCGGCCGTGGGTCCGATGGCACCAGAAGCTTCGTTGGTTTGGCTCTGCCTCTTCCGTCTACTCTTCCAAGCCCCCGTCTTGTCGGGAGTGAGTCCTCATGGTCATAGGACAGAGTATGAAGTAGTATACAATTCAATGGGGTAGGAAGTGGGATTTGAAAGAGGAGAGGATTCACCTTTGGAGTCCTTGACGGCTTGGCATATGTTGGAGACCTTGATGTGGTAAAGACCGTAGGTCGGGCTACATCAGCTCCCCGCCCTTCAAAAATAGTCATCCTCGACTCTTCATGCTCATCACTAACAAGAGGATGTCGAGAGACCTTCTTGATCCTAGGGTTCACCATATAGTCATCCTCGGAAAGATCGAATTGACAACACTCCAGTGTTCCTTCACTTTCCATGAAGCCTACAAAGCTCAACACAAAAGTGAAGCAACACTTAAAGCGTAGCTAATTCATGAAGGTTATAGTATGCGTCCTCAAGTAGAAGGAAGTCACCTTATGATGTAGAGATAGCTCATTGAAGGGCATCCATAGGTAACTCTCTACAGTTTGTCTTGTCAACTCTTTGTCCAACGAGGTTGACGCGTATGCAATTGTACCTTCACACAACAAAGACCATGCAACATATGTTTGTGTGTGATAGAGTAGCATGTCATTTGTGGCATGTCCATTCTTGTTCACAACACCATTAGCACAACTCAAGTGTCACAAACGAAATGCGTATGCAAGGTCAAAGTGCATGGAAATCATTGGAATATCATCCAAATGTGGGAACTCAAAAACTCCATAGAACGTCTTAGTGTGGCACTCAAAGCAATTGACTAAGATATTGATCAACATCTTTGATGCAAGAGTAGGAGAATTCGGAAAAAACACATGCGGAAGAATATCCAAAACAACATCATTATGTGTGCAAACCAACCATTGGAAAGAAAAATTATTCAATATGTTTTATGCCACACACAAATCATCAAAGCAAAGATTATGGGCATTGGAGTATCACAAACAAAACCAAAAAAACATGTTAGCAAACAAACCATATGAAAGAGAAATTGTTCCTTATGTTTGTTGCAACAACTATATGAGATACTTAGAAGCTCTCATGACAATACATGCTCATAATGGCATTATGGTTGCACACAAAACATCGGAAAGAGAAATTGTTAAATATTTTTGTTGCGACACACAAAGCATCAATATCTAATAGCAACAAAACATGATTGTCACAAGGTGAAAGAATATAATGAACATGCTTGCAAGCAAACCATAGGAAAGAGCAATTTTTCAACATGAAAGAAGCAAAGCATGCAAAAGGTATTAGAGCTAGGTTAGATATTGAACTCACTTGTCGCATGCTCTCTAGAGCTCTTTTTGTCAACTCATGCTCAACCGAGGTTGACTTGATCGTGTGGGTACCTACACACATCAAACACAAAAGGAAGAATGTGTGTGCATGGTAGAGAAATACATCATCCATCATGACATATCTCTTCTTGTGCACATCACCATTAGTGTCAATTAAGTGTAAAATAGATGCATGGTGAGTATGCAAGTGGGGAACATGCTTATCATGGCATTCATCAAAATCTCCAAATTTTGAGAAAGCTATGGGGCCATTTCAATAGAAGTCATATGAGAATTATTGTTGCAAGAAAAACAAGTGAAAGAGAAATTGTTAATCTTATTGCAAGCAACGGGAGACTCTAATTCAGACCTATTTTCAAATTTGATCATAGTCAACTCTAACTAGTCAAACCTCTGACTTTTGACCCCATTTTAATTGTTTTGCATTTAAATATTGTTTTAAATTCACAAATCCAAATGACACTTATGATATATGTTTTTGAATCAGAAAAATGCCAGTAATTCAAATATGCCATCCAAAATAATTTTTGAGCAATTTAAAATTATTATTAAATGCCTTTTCTTAATAAATTCATAACTTTAATTCCGTAATTCCAAATTCGACAAATAATATGTCTAAGTCGATCAACACGACGAGCCTGTTCTGATTATGCATTCCATGATATGAATTTAAGAATGATTCATATAAATATTAAATATTCAGAACTATTTATGGGAGCAAAACATGCATAAATAATTAAATAAAGTGCTTTATTATTATTTCCACTCCTAAGCCATGCCATGCTATGTTATACCATATAATTTTGCACCATTCCATCATGGCATACCTTGTTTGCCTGTTGCATTTATTCATATGATTGCACACTTTATTTATTATGGCCCTTTGTGTGTTTGGTTTTTATTTCGGATAGACACCGAGCAAGGGAATTATCAGGAGAACGAAGAGAACTACCCAGATCCTGGTTACGCTACTACTAATCTTACAGGCAAGCAATTCCCCATGCTTGCATACATATAGAACCTATTCTTCTATCTTATTTTTGCATCATGGAGTCGCAATTGCATTAAATCGAATCCCAAGTATTGCATAGCCTTTACTTTTCAACCCCACCGAAGCTTGTACCGTCAATCCCATGAGCCATCACTACATGATTTGTTTGAGCCATGTAAGTCATAGAATTTCATGTGTAGGGTTTGTGCAAGTCTGTTATGGATAACGAGGTACCTAAACAACTTAACATGTGTAGTAATGGGATAACTAAAGAAAGAGGCTCTAGTGGGCAATAGCTGTTATTTGGTTCTTCCTCGCCCAATTGTGTCCTATAGGACCCCCAGTACTTGTTTTCTGTTCCTCGACTATCGCACTAGCCGCATGTGGGACCATGAATCCGCTTCGCCTGATCTTGATTCACACTTTATTTCTTGGGGCCACAAATTAGTTTGGGGTGTTATTACTATCCTATACTTATGTCATGCTTTACTTATTTATTTATGATTGTGCGTGGAGCGCTTGTACTGTTTTGGAATGTGGAATGTTTTTGCTGTATCGACAAGCGCAATCACACTTTCGGGTTCCCAGTCATTTATAGCCATTGACACAAACCCTGGGTCCGTCTCGGAGCTGGCCAACTTTGTTGCTGGTAGCTCAGTGGGGTGCCCCCTTGAAATAATTTATGAATCATGTGAATGCATTATCATGAGGCCTCATTGCTTTGTATTTGGTTCTTCCCGAGGTTGATCATGCATATGTTACTATTTGTGCAACCCTGCAGGGTAAATCTTTCTGAAAGCCATGCCCGCGGTTATGGACGAATTGGAGCACATTTTCTGGATCATAGACAAGCATAACTAAAGTACCCCCTTTAATTTGACTAAGACATGACTAGTAAATAGCACAACACTCATGGAATGTTTAATAAAATTGCCAACAGGATGCAGCCCATCCTACGGACGCTTCTCCATCTACACCACCAAGTCCCCCAAGTGGACCCATGACTCGTGCCCAAGCCAAACTCCTCCAAGATAAGGTGAATTCACTCCTCTCATCATCTGACTTTAACACATCCTTGGATGGCTGGCTACTTCATGCAAATACACTATGCATTCTCATCTATGAAGCCCCAACACATCACCAAGCTCCTATGGATGAAGTGCAAGGAGCAGGTGAATAAGAAGAAGCTGCTGGAGCTGCTCAGACCGGAGTCTCTGGCTTGATAGACCAGAGTCTTCGGACCGAGACACCAGAGTCTCCGACCCATCTTCGGACCGACCCCCAAACCGAGATCGAGGACACTCAGATGGCCACTCAAGAGACAGACCGGAGTTCAACCGGAATCTCCGACCTAGACCGGAGTCTCCGAACCGAGCATCGCCAGGCATGTAAAAGCCTTTGGACCTTCAGCCCATGTACCTCTTAGTCCGTGCAGAACTTACCTTTTGTCCCTAAAGTACCCCTGACTTAGTGGATGTCCTATATATAGTCCCCCACCTCTATTGTAAACCATAGGCAAGATATTTGGAATTAGTGGACACGATCTATCTAATTCTTGCCTCATGCTCCTTGATTTAGGAGCACCCAAATATCACAAACCTCGTTGGAGTTTGCATCGTGCCTCCCTCGTTGTACAAGGCCTAGGCATCGGAGTCCGTTTGCCTAGACGTGAAGATCTCACCGCGTCTCCCTACTCACCATGCCGGTTCGAGAGAGAGTCCTCCGCCGGCATGAGCTATTGGTGTGTATCGTGGTTTTGCATGAGTGTGCATCGTGTTCTCCGTGCATGAGTTCGATGTGTTCATCCCTCCTCTCCTTCCCCACACTCCACCCTCGATTTGAATGGCATTCATGAAAGATCGGGGCACCCTCGAGGTTGACCCTCAGCATATTGGTATCAAGAGCTTCATTGCTCACTAATTCCCCCACAAAATTTTCTTCTATCCACCAAAAATTCGAAATCCCCCCAAAAGAGCCCCAAATTTGCCTTTGGATCGATCTCTTGATTTGGAGTGTTATTTGTGGTTTTGATCCGACCAAATATTGTCTTAGGTATTGTTCTAGCTTTATCCTATGTTTTCCCAGCCCAATTTGGCCAATTTTCGCGGATTTGAGGACCCAATGCGTGGATTTCCGCTCAAGAACACAAGAAGTTCGAGCTCTGCCTTTAGACCGGAGTTTTCGGACTTGCAGACCGGAGTCTCCGACCGACACCGGAGTTTCCGGCCTGAACACACCGGAGTCTCCGGCTTGGACTGGAGTTTCCAGCCCGAGACCCCGGAGTCTCCGGCCCTGACGCCTGATTTTGATAGTTTTGCCTCTTAACTTGCATTGGCTAATTTCCTCTTGTTTGTTTGTGCCCGTGTGCGTGTCGTTAACTAAAAACAAGCTTTCGCATCGACAACTTCCGTTCTCATTAACACCAGGGCCCACGAACATCATCCGGCACCATCGATGTTAGGTTCATCATCATGAACGAAGGTATAACTTGCGTCACCTTGTTAACCCCTATCTTCCTTTCTGTGTACCTATCCCACGAGAGTGGCTCATAATGTGTTTACTTGAGCATTGTGCATTTTCCCTTGGATAGTGAGAGTGCAAGAGCAATAGCATGTGTGACTAGGTAGCATCAAGGGAGAGCAAAAAAGAAAGAAAAAGATACAAAGAAAAAGAAAAATACACTCCCATAGCAAAAGAGAGTCTCAAAGCTTGTAAGCAAGAGATAAAGAAGAGTGCCCAAGGCAAGTGCAAAAATCTGTTGCTCATTTTTATTCTTTGCAAACGAGCCACAACCTCTCCTTTTATTGGCATGACAACAAGCATAGTCTTCGTTAGGACATTTTGTTTGCTCATTTTCATAGCCATGTCAATCCCAACAATCTCCACGTGTGTGTATATAGTCATACATTCCGGTCACCCCTTTTGAGTTGTTGATCTTTTGCCTTTGACTTGAGTTTTTTTTGAATTTTACCCACTTTTGACAATCCCTTTTCTTTTGGTTGGTTCTTTGGCATTCCACAATCCTAACCTACCACCAAAAGCTTTTGAGAGTTAGTTCTCTCTTTAGTGTGAGTTTTCTTTGTGATTTCACTTTACACGCTTATAGCTCTCACTTGTGGTTTCTAGTTCCGTGCAATCCCCAAGGTGAGGTACAAGGCTAATACCACCATATTCCACTTCCATATACAATCTTGTGTGTTTTGCATGATGGATAGGCATGGTGAGTCGAGCCAACCACCTCCCCAAGAAGAAGAACATGGATCGTACATGCCACATGCAAGTTACTACATCATCCGACAAGAGTTCCGTGAACGTTGCCAATCTCTTGAGACGCGACAAGATGAACAATTTGGCAAGACACAGTCCGAGTTCAAGAACATGGACAACTGCTTCGATGGCCTCGAATGACAAATGCATGCGATGAATCACAACTTTGGCCATCAAAATGAAGCGCTCAAACGTTCGTCGCTGAAACAAATGACAAGCTTCGACTCCTTGTCGACGGAATGGCAAGACCGCGCTCACGTGCATCAATCTCTTGAAGCTCGTCACGCTAGAATTCTCCTCTTTGTCAAGATTGTCATCCAAGTGCTCTAAGATGCAATGACACCCCCGTGGTTGAAGATGGAAGCTCTTCGAACTATGTACCTTCACCACAACACGCCGTAACATCAAGCTATGATGGGGATTTCTCCTCAAGGCCCCAAGCAAGGCGCGAAGGACAACATCATCAAGCAATGGCTCTAGTGATCCAACAAGCACAGCCACAAGTGCAACCTCAAGTCCACCACCACTGACTGCGACACATACTTGAACAACAAGTGATGACTCCAACTTGGAGGATCAAGCTCGTCACCAACCTGAAGCTCTCCAAGATCCTCCTCCCCGTCATCGCCATCATGAACGTCCGCACCAACACCATGGTCATCACGAGGCGCCTCCTCCACCACATCAAAACATGGAGCATCAAGTGGTTCAAGTTGAGCGACTCCCACCACGTCATGAGGCTCAAGACCATGATCTTCGCCGTGAGGCCCAAGTGCCTAACACACAACAACAATCGAGGAACAAGCCTCCTCTTCGTCCACAACAACCTCAAGAGGCTCCACCTCATCATGATCGTCACGAGGCCCGAGTGCCTCCTCCTTGTCAACAACCGCGCCAAGAGCAAGAGCAAGTTCCAGCACCTCCAAATGCAGCTCCTCAATCGCAAGCACATCAACAAGCTCACCAATCTCATCGCAATGGTTGCATGGAAGATGAAGACCGTCGACATCATGGAAACAACCGCAACCGTGACGGCAATGATGAAGAAACCTTCAGCAAACTCAAGTTTACGATGCCCAAGTTCACCGGTTCAAATGATCCCGAAGAATATCTCTCATGGGCACTCAAAGGCGACAAGATCTTCCGCATGCACAATTATAGCAACGAGAAGATGGTCGCCATGGCTTCGCTTGAATTTGATGAGTATGCCAACCTTTGGTGGGAACAAGTTCAAATTGCTCGTGACGCAAGAGGAGAGCCCCCAATCACAACTTGGCATGCCATGAAGGCTCATATGAGATCCTGCTTTATCCCTTCGCACTACACACGCGACCTCTTCAACAACCTTCAATCGCTTCGTCAAGGGACAAAGCCCGTGGAAGAGTACTTCAAGGAAATGGAGCTCAACATGATTCACGCCAATATTGAAGAGTGCAAGGAGCAAACTATGACATGTTTTCTCATTGGCTTGAACCATCCAATCAAGTGCATCATCGAGTTCCAAACATACAACAACATGGTTGAGCTTGTGCACATCGCAACAAAGGCCAAACGTCAAGTGCAAGAGGACATAAAGTACAACAAGCCAAATTTGCACTTCACCTACAAGCAAGATTCAACCACTACTGCAACAACCTTCAACGGTAGCAACTCAAGTAACTTCAAGCCTTCCTTCAAGCCCACACTTCCTCAAGGAAAGTTGCCCCCAAGTGGCAAGCATGCAAAGGATTCCACACCTTTCAACGACGAATGCTACAAGTGTGGAGGTCATACGTCCAAAACGTATGTACTTTCCCGAACACTTTTGCTATTGTTTCTCCTCTAAACTTGTGTGATTTGGATGCAACTAACACGGACTGACGCTGTTTTCAGCAGAATTGCCTTGGTGTCTACTTTTTGTGCAGAAAATCAACTATCAAGAAAAATCCCGGAAAATATGCCAAAAATCCTATTTCACCAGAAGAGTCCTGGAGCCAGAATACGAGACGGAGGGGGGCTAGGCCCAGGCCACACCACCTGGCCGTGCGGGCTAGCCCAGGCCGCGCCAGGGGGTGGTCTGGCCGCCCTAGACTCCCCCTCGGTCTCTCTCTTCGCCTATAAGTTGCCTTCTTACCTAAAAACTCAGGGGGGTTCGGCATTTTTCCTGAAGGAGTTCCGCTCCGCCGCCACCACCAGATTCCACGAAACAGCACCAGAAACTCCGTTCTGGAACCCTGCGGGGACAGGGAATTGGAGGAGATCATCACCATCATCATCACCATCGCTTCTCCATCGACCATCCATGTTTCCCCCATCTATGAGTGAGTAATCCCCCGCTGTAGGCCATGGGGATGGTAGGGATTGGATGCGATCATTCATGTAATGTCATCAGATTGTTAGGGCATGGTGCCTAGTATCTTATATTAGGCTTTATGACTTTGTTGCGACTTGTTATGCTTAATGCTTGTCACTAGGTCCCGAGTGCCATGATCTCAGATCTGAACATGTTATTGATTCATTATGATAGTATTGTTTATGGTCTTATCTACAAGTTGTATACACACGTTGTTGTCCGGAACCAATGGCCCCGAAGTGACAGAAATCGGGATAATTGGAGGGAATGACTTTGATGTGAGGATCACATGTGTTCATGGAGTGTTAATGCTTTGCACCGGTGCTCTATTAAAAGGAGCACCTTAATTGCCAGTAGTTCCATTGAGGCCCCGCTACAAACGTGCTGGCAAGACAAAACATGTTGTGCAAGTTCTCATTGCGAGCACGTATGACTATATATGGAACACATGCCTAGGATTATCTAGTACTTGGATGCTTTATCTTATTTATCTGCAATTGCCCTATGTTCTGATTGCTATGTGAATTGTCTTGTCCATGCAACGCCCGTCCATCCATCCCTATGCCTACCGCACTCGAATCCTACTGTTTACTGCTATTGTTACTGTTGTCTTTACTTTACTATTGCTGTTACTTTACTATTCGTACTACAAAACTGTTGCTACTGATAAACTGATGTGAGCAAGATTGTTTCCAGGTGCAGCTGAATTGACAACTCAGTTGTTAAGGCTTATAAATATTCTTTGGCTCCCCTTGTGTCGAATCAATAAATTGGGTTTCACTTCCCTCGAAAATACTGTGATACTCGCCCTATACTTGTGGGTCATCATAAGCCTATTCCCTACTCATCCACTATCGAGGTACACTCTCTCCAACACTTTGATGAAGGTGATATCCCTTACTCTAAACTTCCTGATCAATGCTTAGAAGAATTTAATATCTTTATTGTTAAGCAGGATAATTTTAATAAAAGGGTGCAAAGTCATCTAATGGAAAACACTAGAGCTATTGTTGAGTTGAAAGATATTGTGGAAAGAACCTCTAATGGAAAACACTTTTAAATGGTTCAAACTCAAATAGATCAAATCATTAAAGTGCAAAAAGACTTGCTAGTTAATGCTGCTAAAGAAAAACATGCTTATGAAATTAGAACTAGAAGTGGTGCTGCTACCCAGGATCCTCTATATCCTGAGGGGCATCCCAAAAGAATTGAGCAGGATTCTCAACAAGCTGAAAATAGTGGCTCTACTCGTAAGAAAAGGAAAAAGAAACATAAAACTGTTGTAGAACCCTCTGAACCTGCTATAGATCCTAATAGTATATCTATTTCTGATGCTGAAACTGAAAGTGGTAATGAAGAAAATGAAGTTCCTAATGAAGAAAAAGTTGAAGAAGAACCTGAAAAGCACACTAAGAATTCTAAATACACTAAAGAAGATTTTATTGCTAAGAAACATGGTAGTGAAAGAGAACCTTGGATCCAAAAACCTATGCCTTTCCCTGATAAGAAACACAAGTCAAAGGAAGATGAACACTATAATAAGTTTTGTGAGTGGATGAAACCTTTATACATGCAAATTCCTTTGACTGATGCTATTAAATTGCCTCCTTACTCAAAGTATATGAAGGATATTGTCTCGAATAAAAGGAAGATCCCTAATGAAGAAATCTCTACTTTGCTTGCTAATTATTCCTTTAATGGTAATGTTCCAAAGAAACTTGGAGACCCAAGGATTCCAACTATCCCTTGCTCTATTAAGAACCGTTATGTTAGAACTGCTTTGTGTGATTTGGGAGCTGGAGTTAGTGTTATGCCTTTCTCTCTCTATAATAGGCTTCAACTTGAAAAACTGATACCAACTGATATATCTTTGCAAATGACTGACAAATCTACCACTATTCCTGTTGGTATATGTGAGGATGTACCTGTTCAAGTGGCTCATAATTTCTAGATATTAACTCATTTTGTTGTGCTTGAAATGCCTGAAGATGATAATATGTCCATTATTCTTGGGAGACCTTTTATTAATACTACAGGAGCTGTTATTAATTGTAATCAAGGAAAGGTGACTTTCAATGTTAATGACAAGGAACATACTGTCTATTTCCCCAAGAAGATTGAAAGGACTTATGGTTTCAATTTAATTGAACATGTTGAGGGCATTCAAGTTGGAGAAATATATTGTCCCATACCAAGAGAAAATTTGAAACTATTATGATTGGGACCATTGCTATCAAGGTTGAGGTAACATAATCATTAGTGGAATACAAAGTTTTGTCTCATATGGAATTGTTTTGGTAACAAGACCTAATCAACCTTGTTAACAAAAGGATTTGATTGAACAAACCAATGTTTTCACCGTGATTATCTCTGTTTACTTCTATTCTATCCATTTTAGTTTTTGATTTTGTTTAGTTCTCCTTTTTGTTGTTAGTTGCTTGCATGTTAGAGTGTCTTAGAACTCCTGTAGTTCTAGCCTTGTTTTGTCATTGCATCATTCCAAAAAAATATCTGTCTATCAGAAAATCATTCTTCTATACCTGAAAAATGCCCAAAAATAAAGTGTCTCGAAAAATTCCTGAAAATTCATATTAAATTTTTACGTTAAAAAAGGGGCAGAGGAGTGCCTGGAGGGTACCAGGGGGACCCACCAGGCAGGCTCACCACCTGGTGGCGCGGCCTGCCCTGGGTGGCGCCATGCCATGGGGTGGGCCACCCCTGGCCCTCCACTAACTCTCTCACCTGCCACTCTGTTCTCTCTCCCGAGTAAGCTCCAGTTCATTGCTCAAAATACCGTTCTTTCTGTGCATGCTCTTGATTTTTTCGATCTTCTTGCTCAGCCCATCTTTGTTGCTGAAATTTGGAGCACTTGTTCTCTGATATGTGACTCCTCCCCTTGTCCAAGTAGATTTGAGTTTAGTAGATTATATCTTGAGTATTTTGCTACTGTAGGTGACAGGTTATGAGAGATTGTAAGCTTGTTTGATGCTTAGAGATATAGTTTTGATGCATGTTTGGGCCTCTTACAAGTCCCTATGATGTAGTATCCTTCATTATATTCACTTTGCAATCACTTGTTTAATAGGTGTTTAAATTTCAGAATAGAAGATGAATGAGCATCAACTAAACCAACATGAACTATGGGTGCCTGAGGTTATGAAGGTCCACTGGGAGGAGGAAGTTTTTCCTTCCATTAATCCATGCTCTGAGTTCATGAGAGCTGCAGGAATTCTCCAAGATTTCCACACTTTGGTTTCGAATGCAGGATTGGAACACTTTTTGGAAGATGAACCTTGTCAATTTGTGAAGCTAACCATGTCTATGGTGCAGGACTTTCAATTTAGTTGCTCTTTGCCTAACCCCATAGTCCACTACAAAATTTACAATATTGTTGTCGACCTTTCTCTCGATGACTTCTGTGCAGCTATTAAGGTACCTCAGTGGGGATCATGTAGAAGGATTAAAGAGCGACCTGAACCACTCATGGATTTATACGCAGAAATTTGCCAAGGGAGCAGCTTCTCGAAGGAGAGTGCGTAACATTCATCTTTCCTCCATTCGCTACTTTGCCTACTTTATTGCCAAGTGTGTTCTTGCTAGGAAAACTTCCAATAAGTTATCTTCATATGATCTAGCATTTATCTCTGCTGATCTTAAACGAGATAGGTCTTACAACTTAGGTGCTTTGATAGCTTTCCGTCATGCTGCTAACCGTGAGAAAGGTGGAATTTGTGGAGGCCTCATTTCTTCTCGTTTACTAGCATTGCATGGTTTAGTGCCTCATCATCTATACCTACAGCTCCCCATAGAAAGGCTTGATCTTAATTCCATGATACAACATAAATTTGTTTCCTCGTGGGCTAGTTTGAATGAGTTGTCTTATGAAATAACCTTTCTCAAAGCTGGTTGGAGAAAGACCAAGTTCGAGCGTGTTGTTCTTTTGCCTGCACCTGTTTTGTTTAACCTTGATAATAGGGAAGGATGGTCCCTCACTGAGGAGGAGCTTGACACGTACTTGGGAGAGCTCTCCCAATAGGAGCAGGATACTAGAAGGGAGGTCACAGATGATTCGGTCCATCCCTCGAATGAGGGGGAATCTTCATATCAGCAGCCTGCTTATGATTGGGGAGCTTCTTCTTCTTCCCACGGTCCTAACTACGACCATTCTTATCATGATCCTCTTGCTTGAAACCCTTACCCGTATCTGGATTGATACCCACTTAGGCCAAAATCCAAAGCTTGGGGGGAGGTACGCCGACATCGCACTCATCTCCTTATCATGTTGCATCGGTACTTTGTATATTCATGTTTCGTTCTCCTTTTAGTTTTTGTTCTTTCTTTGCTTTTGCTTTCTAAAACACAAAAGACCAAAAATATTTCTGTTGTTTCTCTTTGGTTTGTTTCTTCTATCTTTTGCCTTGGTTTGCTTTTCCCTTTTTGATTTGTTTGAACTTTTCGAAAAACCTAAAAAGATTTTGCTTTGCTTGCTTTTCCTTTTTGGTTCTTGCTTTAAAAAATCGAAAACACCAAAAATATTTGTTGTTCCTCTTTGGCTTTGTGAGTTTTCTACAGGGTTCAGCAGTCCTCAGTGGATATTGGTTTCATATTATTATTCAAGCCACACAAGTGAGGAGCAATAATGAGGATTAATGACAACTTAAGGCGTGGTAAGAGGCTAGTAACGAACTCTATTTGTTTTCATTTTTGTACATATACTCATCACTGTGGGCATGCTTAGTCTGTTCGTGTAAGGTGTATGTTAACTTTGGATGCTTAGTAGTTCTTGCTTTCGTATGATTAGTTCTAGCTTGCTAATAGTTTGTAGCATGTCTTATGAATGTTTGCTTGCATTACTCTATTCATAACTTGGTATGACACCGTGGTATCCTCCTCTGAATGTTTCATTTGAATTGACTTGGCACATGCTCATGCATGCATATGATTGAAATAATCAGTTAAGCCTCGATGAATTATTTTGCCTTGAGGATCTTGAATCACTTTCGTGCCATGTTTAGTCCTGTTTTGTTGCAAGCATGATTATGATAGCTATTGCTCTCTCGTTTGTTGCCCCCTTACTATTGCTAGCCTTCACTTTCACTGAGTATTTTACTCATGTTTCCAACTCCCTAAAACCAAACATTGCCAAACTGTCCACCATACCTACCTATTAGCATCATTTGCTACTTCCGTGCATATTCAATATGCCTTGTTTTCTTCCGAATAAAATGTTTTCTTGTTATGAGAAAGTTAGTTACTAAAGCTCTCACGAACTTGATGGCACACTTTATTTTCTGCACTTAATAAACCTGAACCATTGTGACTGTCCATGAAAGTTATATGCTTGCAAATTATAGGCTGGGGATTAGCAGAACCATGCTGTCACGGGGAACGCTTTCAACACATATAAATATATACCCAGTTGATACCATGCTCTTTTGTTTGCGGATGTCGTCGGTGTGAAATAAAAGGGAGATTGTAAGTCCATGGAGTTATGTATGTGTGTTAGAGAAACGCCTGGGCCGCCGGTCTAATCCATGTCGTCATGGTGGAAACCTGCAGCGTAACCATAATGATATCTATGAAGCATTCTTCTTATAAAAAAAGAGAGATAGCTATTGAGAAAAATAAAAATAAAAATAAAAAGAAAAAAAAGAGATTTATGAAAAGAGGAAAGAGACAAAAAAGCACCATTTTCCCATGGTGAATAAGAAGATTGCTGAGATACTCATTGTCTGCTTGCCTTGTCATTTTGATATGGGGATTCTTCCGTATCATCGGGCAAGGGGTACCCCATTGGCGGTTCTCTATGATACGCACGTATTTACGATGACAAGAACTTACCGGTAACTAAAGTTGAGTATCATGAGGAGCGACCCTCATACTCAAGGGACATGGGATTTTTAGTTTATAGTCTGTCAAGCATATAACTCAGGTTGGACCTCACTTTCACCTTAACCACATTAAAGATGCTTATGATAGGGGCAATGAGAGCTCAAAGCTAACAAGTACCATACTTTCAGCATTTGGAAGCCTTTCAAACTTTTCAAAACCTTTTTTCGTTTTCCTTGTTGAGTCTCCATATATTCTTTGAGCACCTTCTTAAGAGCATAGTTGTCATTCTTTATGCTTGTCTGAAAACATGATTATTTGTGTTATGACTCTGATGCTTGTATCTTTGATATCTTTACTTCTAGTCTTCACCTGAACTTCATAGGTGCCTTGGCATTCATAATAAAAAGGCAAGCGAGATACCACTCTATCATACCTTGTTATGAGCATTGTAATGTTGCTTATGTTTATGCTTCATGTTACTTATTATTTTTGAGTTGGAATCTCTTCATAGCTTGCAATGCCTATTAAGTAAACGTAGTTGCATACTCTTTATTATGAATCGTCTAAGTAGTTGATCACATGCTGAGAATATATACATCATATGAAGCAAATATGTTCATGAAAGTTCTTTTATCGCACTCAGTTTTCAACTGAATTGCTTGAGGACAAGCAATAAGCTAAGCTTGGGGGGAGTTGATACGTCCAAAACGTATCTAATTTCCCGAACACTTTTGGTATTGTTTCTCCTCTAAACTTGTGTGATTTGGATGCAACTAACGCGGACTGACGCTGTTTTCAGTAGAATTGCCTTGGTGTCTACTTTTTGTGTAGAAAATCAACTATTAGGAAAAATCCCGGAAAATATGCCAAAAATCCTATTTCACCAGAAGACTCCCGGAGTTAGAATACAAGACGGAGGAGGGCTGGGCCTAGGCCACACCACCTGGCCGCGCGGGCTAGCCCAGGCCGCGCCAGGGGTGGTCTGGCCGCCCCAGACTCCCCCTCGGTCTCTCTCTTTTCCTATAAGTTTCCTTCTGACCTAAAAACTCAGGAGGGTTCGACATTTTTCCAGAAGGAGTTCCGCTTCACCGCCACCACCAGATTCCACGAAATAGCACCAGAAACTCCGTTTTGGGACCCTGTCAGGACGGGGAATTGGAGGAGATCATCGCCATCATCATCACCCTCGCTTCTCCATCGACCATCCATGTTCCCCCATCTATGAGTGAGTAATCCCCCGCTATAGGTCATGGGGATGGTAGGGATTGGATGAGATCGTTCATGTAATGGCATCGGATAGTTAGGGCAAGGTGCCTAGTATCTTCTATTAGTGCTTTATGACTTTGTTGCGACTTGTTATGCTTAATGCTTGTCACTAGGGCCCGAGTGCCATGGTCTCAGATCTGAACATGTTATTGATTCATTATGATAGTATTGTTTATGGTCTTATCTGCAAGTTGTATACACACGTTGTTGTCCAGAACCAATGGCCCTGAAGTGACAGAAATCGGGATAACCGGAGGGAATGGCTTTGATGTGAGGATCACATGTGTTCATGGAGTGTTAATGCTTTGCTCCGGTGCTCTATTAAAAGGAGCACCTTAATTTACAGTAGCTCCCTTGAGGCCCCACTGCAAACGGGCTGGCAGGACAAAAGATGTTGTGCAAGTTCTCATTGCGAGCACGTATGACTATATATGGAACACATGCCTAGGATTAGCTAGTACTTGGATGCTTTATCTTATTTATCTGCAATTGCCCTATGTTCTGATTGCTATGTTCATTGTCTTGTCCATGCAACGCCCGTCCATCCATCCCTATGCCTACCGCACTCGAATCCTACTGTTTACTGATGTCTTTACTTTACTACTTCTGTTACTTTACTATTCCTACTACAAAACTGTTGCTACTGATAAACTGTTGTGAGCAAGATTGTTTCCAGGTGCAGCTGAATTGACAACTCAGTTGTTAAGGCTTATAAATATTCTTTGGCTCCCCTTGTGTCGAATCAAAAAATTGGGTTTCACTTCCCTCGAAAATACTGTGATACACCCCCTATACTTGTGGGTCATCAGGAGGCAAAGGACACAAGTCAGACGAGTGTGGGAACAAGAAAGTATTGTTTATCCATGACAATGGCGATGAAGAGTACTTGAGTGAAGATGAATTTGATGCCCGAGTCATGGAAGCAATGGCAAGGCAATGTGTGGAGGATGACCAAGAAATCCTCATATGTGAACATGACGCAAGTCCATCGCTTGTCATCATAAGGATCTTGACCGCTCAAGCCCAAGAACATGAAGATCAAAGATCCAACATTTTGCAAACACGTGTCGGCATCAATGGGAAATCTATCAAGGTGATCATCGATGAAGGGGGTTACCACAACCTTGCTAGCACCCAGTTGTGTGAGAAGCTCAACCTCACCCTCCATCCACACAAGCACCCCTACCACGTGCAATGGCTAAGTGACCAAGGGTCCGTGAAGATCAAGCACACCGTTTTGGTAACCTTCTCTACTGACCCATACAAAGACACGGTGGAGTGTGATGTAGTCCCAATGACGGTTTGCGACATGTTGCTTGGTTGACCATGTCAATTTGACAAAGGTGACCTACATGCTGGTCACACAAATGTTTACA
Source organism: Avena sativa (assembly GCA_916181665.1). NCBI lineage: Eukaryota > Viridiplantae > Streptophyta > Magnoliopsida > Poales > Poaceae > Avena > Avena sativa. The sequence continues at coordinate 330,312,901 of OV702289.1, forward strand.
CCTTCAAGTGGCTTAACAAGATATGTTTTTGCAACCGATGAATCCTATCCAAATAATTGTGGACAATGCAAAGGCTTTAGCGAGGGTGCAATCCAGAACACAAACTTGTGAGAAGAGTGGTGAGCGAGAGAACCACCTCATAGTGAGTGAGAGCCACAAGCCTAACTTGAGTGAAAAAACTAAGAGTGTTCTCCTTGCCACCAAAAGTGAGATGAGAGATGTGAGGAACAACCCATCCATCTTGGACTATGTCCTCATTTGCAATGGACTAGCGCAAGGAACTAATGATTTGACAAATATTCCTCCCTCTTTAATGATTGTTTTGCAGGAATTCAAGGATGTGTTCCCTAAAGAGCTCCCACATGGACTACCTCCTCTTCGTGGCATCGAACATTGCATTGATCTCATTCCCGGTGCACCGCTACCAAACCGTGCCGCCTACCGCACGAACCCGAAGGAGACGAAGGATATAGAACGCCAAATCAACCAACTCGTCTCCAAAGGTTTGATCCAAGTTAGCACTAGTCCAAGTGTGGTACCCGTGATTCTTGTTCAAAAATGGATGGTACATTGCGGTTATGCATGGAATATCGTCCAATTAATGTTATCACCGTGCATTACCGACATCCTATACCGTGTCTTGATGACATGCTTGACGAGTTGTGTGGAGCCACTATTTTCTCAAAAAATGATCTTCGTAGTGGTTACCATTAAATACGCATGGCAGAAGGTGATGAGTGGAAAACCGCCTTCAAGACCAAATTTGGTCTCTATGAATGGTTGGTCATGCCCTTTGGCTTATCTAATGCCCCATCTACCTTCATCTGCCTTATGAATCACATTTTGAGTTCTCTCATTAGCAAAAGTGTCGTTGTCTATTTCGATGATATACTTTTTTATAGCAAGTCGCTTGAGGACCATGTTTCAAATGTCAAGGAAGTCTTGCAAATCCTTCCACATGAAAAGCTATATGCTAATCTTCCCAAGTGCACTTTTGCTAAAGACAAGTTATTTTTTCTTGGATTTGTCATTTCTTCAAATGGCATTGAAGTTGATGTTTCTAAAGTGAAGGACATAGGAGATTGGCCCATTACCACAAATGTGAGTGAACTCCAAAGTTTACATGGGTTGGCCGGTTTCTATCATTGCTTTGTGAAAGAGTTTTCCACCATTGCTTGTCCCCTCAATGAATTGACCAAAAATAATGTCACCTTCGTGTGGGTAAAAGCACAACAAAAAGCTTTTGATGAACTTAAAAAGAGGCTCACCGAAGCACCTCTTCTTGCGTTACCAGATTTCACAAAAACTTTTGAGATAGAGTGTGATGCTAGCAATATTTGCATTGGAGGAGTACTCATGCAAAATGGGCGTACTATTGCCTACCATAGCAAGAAACTTGATGGTGCTTGCCTTAACTATCCGATTTATGACAAAGAGCTTTTTTCCTTAGTTTGTGTTCTTCAAGTTTGGCAACACTACCTTTGGCCTAAGGAATTTATCATATATTCTGAGCATGAGTTGTTGAAATATCTCAAAGGCCAAGCCAACTTGAGTAAGAGACATGCTAAGTGGGTTGAATTCATGGAGTCTTTTCCTTACATTGTCAAGTATAAGAAGCGCAAAGATAATATAGTTGCAGACGCTTTGTCTCGCAAGCACACTAGCCTTCTTACTCGACTCGAAGTAAATGTGTTGGGTCTTGAGGAAATAAAAACTTTGTATGCTTCCGACCTATTGTTTGAACCAATTTTCGCAAAGTGCTCCATTGACAAAGAGGTTGATGATTTATATTTGCATAAGGGCTTTCTGTTTAAACAAAATAAGCTTTGCATTCCGAAGTCATCTCTCCAACTTTTGCTTCTCCAAGAATCTCATGGTGGAGGCCTCATGGGTCACTTTGGCGGTGACAAGAAATTGGACATGCTCTCCACTAACTACTTTTGGCCCAAGATGAAGCACGATGTGGAACGCTACATCCAACGATGCACTACATGTGTTCAAGCTAAGCCACAAGCTAACCCTTATGGCCTTTATATGCCATTGCCTATTCCTCATGCACCTTGGTCCGACATTAGCATGTATTTTGTGTTAGGATTTCCTAGGTCTAAGCATGGTCATGATTCTATATTTGTCGCTATGGATCGCTTTTCCCAAATGGCACACTTCATACAGTGCTATAAGACCGACGATGCTTCACATGTTGCCAATTTATTTTTTAGGGAAATCGTCCATTTCATGGTGTGCCAAGAACAATCGTCTCCGACCATGACGTCAAATTCATGAGCTACTTGTGGAAGACCCTCATGGCCAAGCTCGGCGTCAAGCTACTCTTCTCCTCCGCATCGAACCCGCAAACCGATGGCCAAACCAAGGTTGTCAACCGAAGCCTCGGTACTCTCCTTCGTGTGTTGATCAAGAAGAACTTGAAGGATTGGGAGGAATGCACTCCCCACGCCAAGTTTGCCTACAATCGAGCCAATCACTCAACAACCAAGATGAGTCCCTTCATGATCGTCTACGGTTTCGAGCTCCTCATCGTGCTCAACATCCTACCACTACCTCTTCATGAGTGCACCAACATGGACATTGAAAAGCGCACCCAAGCTATGAAGAAGCTTCACGAAGAAACAAGAGCTACTATTGAACAACAAGTCCTTCAGCTTCAAGGTTAAACAAGGACAAGAAGGAGATGATCTTTGAAGAAGGTGACCTTGTGTGGATACACTTGAGCAAGGACCACTTTCCCGAGGAACGAGATTCCAAGATCAAACCAAGAGGAGATGGCCTCTTCAAGGTCCTCAAGAGAATCAACAACAACGCCTACATCATCGACATTCCAACCTCCAAGTACCTTGTAAGAAGTACATTCAATGTCAAGGACCTCTCACCCTATCATGGAGATGTTCAAGATGATAACCATGAAGAGTCGAGGATGACTGTTTCCCAAGGGGGAGCTGATGCAGCCCATCCTACGGACGCTTCTACATCTACACCACCAAGTCCCCCAAGTGGACCCATGACTCGTGCCCGAGCCAAGCTCCTCCAAGCTAAGGTGAACCCGATTCTCTCATCATGTGAATTTAACACATCCTTGGATGGCTTTCTACTTCATGCAAATACACTATGCATTCTCAGTTATGAAGCCCCGACGCATCACCAAGATCCTATGGAAGAAGTCCAAGGAGCAGGTCAAGAAGAAGAAGAATCTGCTGGAGCTGCTCAGACCGGAGTCTCCAGACCAAGACACTGGAGTCTCCATCCCATCTTCGGACTGACCCCCAAACCGAGCTTGAGGACACTCAGATGGCCACTCTGGAGTCGGACCAGAGATCGATCGGACTCTCCAGCCCAGACCAGAGTCTCCGATCCACCACACCGGAGTCTCCAGACCGAGCATCACCAGGCATGTAAAAGCCTTTGGGCCTTCGGCCCATGTACCCCATTAGTCCATCCAGAACTTACCTTTTATCCCTAAAGTACCCCTGACTTATTGGCTGGTCTATATTTAGTCCCCAGCTCTATTGTAAACCATAGGCATGATATTTGGAATTAGTGGACACCCCTTGTGGGTATATCTAATTCTTGCCTCATGCTCCTTGATTGAGGAGCACCCTGATACGTTGTCTATAATTTTTGATGTTCCATGCTTGGTTTTATCTACTTTCTTATGTTTTGTTCCAACTTTGAAGTACTTTTCATACACTTTCTTGGACTAACTTATTAACAAGATGCCACAGTGCCAATTGCCTGTTTTCTGCTATTTTTGGTTCTATTAAGTCAGAAAATGAATATTCCCGGAATTGGACGGGACAAAAGCCAAAGTTGATATTTTACCGGAAGACTCACGGAGCCAGAAGACGAGACGGAGAGGGGCCACAGGGCGGCCACACCATGTGGTGGCGTGGGCTAGCCCTGGTCGCGCCACCAGGTGGTGTGGGCCCCCTGGCCGCCCACCAACCTTGCCTCTTCGCCTATAAGAGCCTCCCAATGTAGAAACCCTAAATAGTCAAGACTCCAGCCACGATAAGTGCCGTAGTGCCGCCGCCACCGAAGGGGAGATTCGTGGGACAGAAATTTTCTGTTCCTGCACCCTGCCGGGATGGGGAAGTGCCCCCAGAGCCATCTCCATCGATCTCTACCACCATCTCCATCACCATTGCTGATTCCCATGATGAGGAGGGAGTAGTTCTCTCTCGAGGCTAAGGGTTCTATCGGTAGCTATGTGTTCATCTCTCTCTATGCATGATCATATTGTGATCATGAGCTCTGTAATCAAGTAGATCTACCTTGCTACTCAAGTGCTTTAATAGATCTCTTCTCTCCCCATGTGTGTGAAAGTGACAACGTGCACACCATGGTGGCACTTAGGCTAGAGATTACAAATACTTGGTATGAGTTATATTTGGAGTTGGATGTCTTTATGAAATTGTGGTGTTTGTTGGAACCATCTAGTACTCAAGGTGACAGTGTGGGGTTTTCTAGATGGGAAAGATGAACTTCGAGGTGTGCTGTTATAGCCCTACCGTTGATTAGAGTGTTCAACCGGAGAGTAGTTCAACGTAGTATCATAAAGAAGAATATATTTACATGAGAGTGTTCACTAGTGAAAGTATGATCCCTAGGCCTTGCTTCTAAACATTGGAACACCGTTTGCTATTAGATCTATTACATGTTTGCTTGTTTCCATCTTTATTTCAGTTTTGCTTTAGTCTCTTCCACGCCATCAAGCTATTTTCTTGCACCATTGTCTTATATCCATACCACTTGTATTTCACTATCTCTTCACCGAACTAGTGCACCTATACACCTGACAAGTGTATTGGGTGTGTTGGGGACACAAGAGACTTCTTGTATCTTGATTGCAAGGTTGCTTGAGAGGGGATACCTTTGACCACTTCCTCCCTGAGATCGATAAACCTTGGGTAATCCACTTAAGGGAAACCTTGCTGCTATTCTACAAACCTCTGCACTTGGAGGCCTAACAACTGTCTACAAGAATAGAAGTGCGTAGACATCAAGCTATTTTCTGGCGCCATTGCCGGGGAGGTAAGGTAAAAGGTATTCACACCGGAGGATTAAAGAAGAAGAACCTCCCACGACAAACGCCTATTTTCTGGTGCCATTGCCGGGGAGGTAAGGTAAAAGGTACTCACATCCTCCGGTGTGAGTGCTCGAAGTTATTTCCTTTAGATTCTGCAATTTTGTCTTTTTGTTTCTTGTTTTCACTAGTTAGGCTTAATGGAAAACATTTTTAGAGAGATTTATAGTATTTATCTTGAGTTAGGACATGAAGTGTTTGAAGAGAAAATTAAAAAATCTATGGAACTTTATTTGCATGCTAATAGCAATGTTGTTAGTATGAATTCTTTGGACACCATTATTGCTAATGCTATGGAAAATTCTAAGCTTGGGGAAGCTAGTTTTTATGAAAATGATCTTTTTAGTTCCCCAGCTTTGGAAGACAGCTATTCTATTGCTTATGATGATACCAAACCTCCAATATATGATGATTGCAATGATGAATATGATATTTTCAGTCCACCTACTATTGAGGAGGAAATTAATTATGACTACAATATGCCTCCTATATTTGATGATTATGGTGATGAAAATAATAATGATAGCTATTTTGTTGAATTTGCTCCCACTATAATTAATAAGAATGACTATGCTTATGTGGAGAGTAATAATTATTATATGCATGTGGCTCATGATAAGAATGTTTTATGTGATAGTTATATTTTTAATTTTATTCATGATGCTACTGAAAGTTATTATGAGAGAGGGAAATATGGTTTCATGTGTCTCAACAATATTAAGTTTCCCCTCTTTATGTTGAAAGTATTAAAGTTGCACTTGTTTTACTTTCCTATGCTTGTTGCTTTGTGCTTTCATGACTTGTTTCTTTACAAGATTCCTATGCATAGGAAGTGGGCTAGACTTAAATGTTCTTTGAATTTGCTTCTTGATGCTCTCTTTTACTTCAATTCATATTTCCTATGTGAGCATCTTCTCAAACTATAATGCCTAACTTAAAGGCGTTAAATAAAAGTACTTATTGGGAGATCAACCAAAAGTTGTAGTTGAGTCTTGGAAGTTATTACCTCTGCAATAACCGCTCCTTATCCTTTTATTTGCTTTTTGTGCCAAGAGTAACCTCTAATGAGAGAGAAGTAATGATTGGGAAAGTTGCTGTCCCGAAACAGATTTCTGTGCTTCACCGTAAAAATTCGTGTAAAATCTCTGAACATTTTATTGAGGCGTGAATTTTTGTGCTCCTTCCCTAGGTTATTATCTAACTTTAGTTAGTTCAACACTTTTTGATTTGAGGAAGAGAAGGTCTTCGAAAAAATTCGTCTTTACCTCTTGGTCTGTTTTGACAGATTTCTGCCATTTTCTGCATTTGCTTCTTGTTGGTTCCTCTTTGAGTTCTTTTGGGGAATTGAGATTTTTGAGGGAAGTGCTACAGTTTCTTATGTTTTAATGGAAGTTTTATTGGTGTTGGAACTGAACCTAAAAACATATTATCTTGAGTGCACTAATGTTGCTAATAAAGATTGTGTGAAGTTTTGTATGAAGGAAAAATTTCAGGTATATGGAAGGAATGAGTAATGAGATGAACAATGGACTAAAACCCAAGCTTGGGGATGCCACGCGTGTCACCCCAAGAAATATCCAAGAAGTACAAGCGTCAAATCTTGGGAATTCCCAAGGCATCCCCCTCTTCATCAATAAAAATCCCAGGTTTCTTCCAAACACTTCATTTTTCTTGTTTCATGCATAGTTGTGTTGTTCTTGGAGCGTCTTCTTTTTCGTTTTCGTTTTGCTTTTTCGTCTTGCTTGGTTTTCTTAGTTTGCTGAATAAATTGGTTGGACCCCCTCTTTCATACATTGGTTTTCAAATAGTTTGGTTTGGATTGGAAAAGAGTAGGAAAGTCCATGCTTAAGTGGTAAAGAGAGCTTGTTTTTGCCTGTGGTCTATGCTTTATCATGCCATGCTTGATATTGTTTTGGCTTTATGCTTAGTATTATTTGCTGTAGCATGACTTGTTATAAACAATTGATATTGCTTAATGTGCCTTGGATGAATCATGCGTTGTTTTAGCATATTAAAGCATAGTATAGTGGTATTCTCCTTTGATGATTTATTTGGGTTGACTTGGCACATGCTCACACCATGTTATGACTATCTCAAGTCACCATAGCCTTTATGATCCTTTAGTTTTCAACTTGTAGTACCACTTTATGCTTTGATCAATGATGTTTTATCGCTCTGCATGATTATGGCCATTATTGCTCTCTTAGTTTGTCGCTCCCAGTCTTTTGCTAGCCTCCACAACTAAGTACGAGTTCCACTCATACGTCCAACTCCCTAAACCAAGTTATTCCAAAGAGTCCACCATACCTACCTATTAGCTTATGCTATTCCAAATATATTCATGCTTTTGTTTACCTTCCAAATTAAACTTGTTATGAGAAAACTAGTGATTAAAGCTCTCACGAACTTGATGGCACACTTTACTTTTCGTGCCCTTAATAAACTTGAACCATTGTGTCGTCTATGTTGTATCTGCTTGCACTTATTTGTTGGGGATTAGCAGAACCATGCTATCATGGGGAACGCTTTCAACATTCCACATGTACTTTGTACCTAGTTGATATCATGCTCTTTTGTCTATGGATGTCATCGGTGTGAAATGAATGGGTAGCTTGTAAGTCCATGGAGTTATGTATATGTGTTAGAGAAACGCCTGGGCCGCCGGTCTAATCCATGCTGACATGATGGAAACCTGCAGTGTAACCATAATGAGCTGTCTATGAAGCATTCTTCTTATAAAAAAAGGAGTCCTATATTGAGAAAAAAGAGAAAAAAAGAGATTATGAAAAGAGGAAAGAGATAAAAAAGCACCATATTCCCATGGTAAATAAGAAGATTGCTGAGATGCTCGTTGTCTGCTTGCCTTGTCATTTTGATATCGGGATTCTTCAGTATCATCGGGCAAGGGGTACCCCGTTGGCTGTTCTCTATGATACACATGTACTTACGGTGACAAGAACTTACCGGTGACTAAACTTGAGTAGCATGAGGAGTGACCCTCGTATATAAGGGACATGAGATTCCTAACTTATACTTCGTCAAGCATGTACACCATAGTTTGTTCACTTTAACCTTAATCACTTCAAGATGCTTATGATAGGGGCAATGAGAGCTGAAAGCTATAAGTACCATAATTTTTGGAAGCTCTCTATGAGACTTGAATCCCTACTTCCTTCTATGAAGGCCTTTCTTCCACCATTATATTGAGTCTCCACCTTCTACCTTTATGCACTTACTTTGAGAGCATAGTGGCCATTCTTAGTTCTATGTGCATTGTCCCAAGACTAGTTGATTGATGCATAACTTGATATTTCTTGTTTTAAACTATTTGTATCTAGTCACTCTTATGAACTTTGAAGGTGTCCTATGTATTTATGTTTGCTACTCTACGAGGGACAAGATGAATACCACTATGCTATGTTTTCTTTATGTGAAACAAAAAAACATCTTGCAAAGCATTGCTATTCATGAATTTTTTGTTTGTGCCTTTTCATGTTGCAACATAGTTGCTATGTCTTATTGCTAGAACTTTATCTTTCATGCTATGTTGAAGTACTTTTATCCCAGCTTTCAATGTTTTACAAATACTTTGATCAAGTTTATGATGGTGCATGTCACCTCAAAAATTATTCTTTCTTTTTATCACTTACCTACTCGAGGACGAGCAGGAGTTAAGCTTGGGGATGTTGATACGTTGCAAACGTATCTATAATTTTTGATGTTCCATGCTTGGTTTTATCTACTTTCTTATGTTTTGTTCCAACTTTGGAGTACTTTTCATACACTTTCTTGGACTAACCTATTAACAAGATGCCATAGTGCCAGTTGCCTGTTTTCTGCTATTTTTGGTTCCAGGAAGTCAGAAAATGAATATTCTCGGAATTGGACGGGACAAAAGCCAAAGTTGATATTTTACCAGAGGACTCACAGAGCCAGAAGAGATGGAGAGGGGCCGCAGGGCGGCCACACCATGTGGTGGCGCGACCTAGCCCTGGCCGCACCACCAGGTGGTGTGGGCCCCCTGACTGCCCACCGACCTTGCCTCTTCGCCTATAAGAGCCTCCCGATGCAGAAACCCTAAATAGTCAAGCCTCCAGCCACGAAAAGTTCCGCAGTGCTGCCACCACCGAAGGGGAGATTCGGTGTCGTGGAAATGGCCATGGCAGTCGCTGCCATAGGCAGCGATTGAGTGTTTCGTGAGGAAGAGTTGGCGGCCATCTGCGGTGCGAGATGGGGGCGGATGCACATGGGTTTACCCAGGTTCACCCCCCCGGAGGGTAAAGACCTACTCCTACTAGATTAGATTATGAGAGAGCGAGTTACAAGGGTGCCGAGCTCGGCGGCTAGGCAGTGAGTCGCTTCCGGGGGTGTATGATGGAACGTAAGTCTCTAAGGTACCCTAGGGAGGTTTATATATGAAGCACCTCGCTAGGGTTTACAAGCCGCCTCCGAACAAGATAAGGATCCGGGGGCCTTTGACCTAATCCGACCGGGCTTCTACTATGCTTCTAGGCTTCCAATCGCCAGTCGATGGGCCTTTCCTTTCTTCAGAGTCCAGTCGCTGTCCTTTAGGCGCACTTGCAGACCTTTCGGCCCACTCGGAACGCACTGCTGAGCATACCCCCTTTGGCATTCCCCATCAGTAGTCCCCGAGGCCATCGTTGACGCATGCGTGGGCGTCCTTTTGGTGTTCGAAGTAGGCGAGCCCAATTTGGGCGCTCAGTGGAATCGGTGATGGACTTTATTGGAACCAAGGGGAATTTCCCCATAGCCCCATCCATCACTTTAGTAAGCATCACTGTCGTCCAGTCGTCGTTTCGACGAGAAGAGAGACTGGCGGGTGGCGAGTAGACCAATAGGAGTTGGACCGTCAGACCTGGTCAAACTATCCGTTGGAATTTCCAACGGTAACTTTGGCGCAATTACCGTGAGTAACGGCTATCCTTATTTTGGCGGGTGACATTTCCCATAAAAGGGGAGTGATGGATCAGCTTCACGATCCTGCTCCGCATTCTTCATCCTTCCTCATTTGCTCTTCCTTTCTGCTTCCTCCCGACTTACTCTCCCCGCGTCGCGCGATCCCACTTCTCACTCGATGGCGCCTCCTAAAGGCTCATGGGGGAAATCCAAGTGCACCACGGCCCAGCTGAGATCCTTTGAGGACACCGGGGTGCTCCGCAAGGGGAATTGGCGGGTTCCCCCTCCCCCGAGACCGAGCTGAAACCACGACCCGGCGAGTTCATTTGCTTCACCGGCCATCTTGAAAGGGGCTTAGGGTTCCCTACTTCGCTCTTCTTCCGCCGCTTCTGCGCGTACTACGCGATCAAGCCCTCAGATCTTGGTCCACACAGCATCGAGCAGCTGGCGATCTTCTTCGCCTTTTGCGAATGCTACCTCGGCTGCAGGCCATATTTCCCGCTGTGGCTGGAGCTCTTCCACGGCCGCATCGGGCGCGAGGCGTCCAGCAGCCTGATGCTGGCCGCAGGCGGGGTCACCTTCCAGTTGAAGCCGAAGGCCAACTTCGTCAAGCTCCTCCTACCGAAGAAGGCCTCCAGCAAATGGAAGAAAAGCTGGTTCTATGTCAAGGAAGCTACTCCCTCCGGCGAGGTCTCTCTCCCTGAACTCGTCGCCGAGAGGAGCGAGCCCCGTCGACTGGCGCTGAAGAAGCTCCCTGAAGATCAGCGGATGGCCGTCGCGGAAATGATGGATCAGATCTAGAAGTTGAAGAACCAGGGGTTGTTTCCAATCAACCTCTACAATTGCTGGCTCAGGCGGCGCCTAGTTCCGCTGGCGGCTCGTCCACACTGGATGTACGAGTACAACAGGAAGCATGATCCATCCTGAACCAGCAAGGAGTCATGGGAGGTCGAGGACTACAAGGCCGCCCTGAAGAAGATTACCGACGCGGAGTTCACAGGCGTGGCGGTCGGGGTCGCCCCGTATACTCCTGTGAAGAACGAAGCCCCCACAGTGAGTTCTCTTTCCAATCACTGCGTTTGCACCTCAATTTCAGTATTTTTGCTTGGCGTGTCTTGACTCGCGGAGGTTCTCAGATTTTTCAGGTATTGGAGGGTTGGCTCCCTCCGCTTGACGAAGAAGTTCCACAAGAACTAGAGGAATATTCCGAGGAGGATCCTTCTGATAGCCACGGGGAAGAAGAAGAGGTCCCTCCCCCAGCGCCTATGGCTTGCAAGACCCGAATGCAGAAGCAACGAGAGGTCGAAGTGAGCCGTATCCTGGACGAGTTTGAAGAAGGCGATGAGGTCGCCCAGGAGCAAACGTCCCGGCGCACTGCTACGCCGTCGAAGCCCCCGCGCCGGCCTAAGTCGCCGGCAAAGAGGCCTCCATCGCCGGCCAGGTCGTCAGTGGTGTTCGAGTCGGATGATGACTCCGACGACAAAGGGTCTCCCGAAGTATCGCACAAGGCCCCAAGGGACGTGGTCCCGACGAAGGGGTCGGGGGGCGAGGACACGGAGATGGTGGTAGAGGTTCCCCTGGCGACGATCGCGCCTACGATCTCGGGGGTTCCATGCCAAGAAGCAGCCGAGGCGACAGCGCCCAAGTCACCACAGTCGTCGAAGGCGGCGGCGTCGGAGTCGGAGATCCCGGCGACCGCAGCTTCATCGTCAAGGAAGCCCTCGGTTTCGTGGGCTTCGGACGTCTTCGAGAGGGGGCTCAGCCGCAAGCTGGGTCCCGAGTTGGACAAACCCACCCATATCAGTACCAGGCTTCGTGTTCTTCCAGTTGCCAAGTGAGTTGTGCTCCCTCGTCCCAATTTGCCTTGCTTCTTTCGTGTCGTGGTTGTGCTGATTGGAAGGGCTCGTGCAGGTCGGGGGCTAAGAAGATTGGTCGCCCTTAGGTTGCCAAGATTCCACCGGCCACTGGCGCGGGAGAGGGCGATCTGCCCAAGAAGAGGAAGGCCTCTGAGGATGTCGCAGCTGCTGAAGTCGCGAAGAAGCAGAAGGGGGGCGCCGACGATGCTGCGACCGGGGGAAGCGCTGCGCCGCTCGTCAAAGAGGGGGCGGCGACGCGATCAGAGCCAGCACCAGCTGCGTTCGTGCCGGAGGCGCTGGTCTTGGTGGCCAGCGCCCCTGCCAGAGCGTCTGCGATGTTCCCTCGCTTTATGGCGAGGGGGTTTCCGGGTGTTACAGATGTGCAGTCTCCGCAGAGTCTGGAAATCATGGACGCGGAGATTGGGGCCCGCCACGGGCGTACCTCCTTCACGGTCCCATCGACTGATGCTGCTGAACTTCACAAGATGCTCAGCGCTGTTATTCAGGTATGTCCAGTCCCCGAATTCCTAGTCGCTGAATTTCAACGGCTGGGAATTGGTTTTTGTTTTTCTATCTTCTCTAGTCCCCGAGTTCCTAGTCGCTGAATTTCAGCGGCTGGGAACTGGTTTTTGTTTTTCTTCCTTCTCCAGTCCCCGAGTTCCTAGTCGCTGAATTTTAGCGGCTGGGAACTGGTTTTTGTTTTTCTTCCTTCTCCAGTCCCCGAGTTCCTAGTCGCTGAATTTCAGCGACTGGGAACTGGGTTTTCTTTTCCTTCAAGTGCTGGGCTCATTGTTTTTCAGGGGTTACAACGGGAGTCGACTGATCGGCAGGCTGCACAAGAGCGCCTGGAGCGTGACTTGCGCGAGGCGCAGGAGGTGAACCGGCGGCTTCAGGAGAGGATCGGTGAGTGTTTGGCGTTGTTCTTCTTTACTTGGTATGAGCTGGTTGTGTGCAATACTCTGATATCTCCACTTGCAGATGGTTTCCCGGCTGAGGTCTCCAAGGCCCGTGAGGGGTATGTCCCACTCACCGAACTGGACGTGGCGAATGGGCGAGTGGCCTCCCTGGTCAAGGAGTTGGAGGAGGTTAAGGCGGCCTCAATTTCTTCGGAGGAACGGGCGAAGGCTGCTGTCGCCGCGGCTGAAGAGGAACACAAGGCCACGGACTCCATCATCGTGGGGCTGCATAACGAGCAGACCGCCTTGGAGAAGCACGTCAAGGAGAATTGCCGCAAGCTCCTTGGTGAGTCTCTGTCTTTGCTTTAGTCTTTTGTCGGGTCCCCACTTTGGGGGTTTCATTGTTTCACTGACATCTGACTTTGCAGCTGTGGTAGGCCAAAGCGACCCGGTGGTGCAGACTTATACCGCCTCGCAGTGTGTAACTACCGTGGTGAATGCAGCCACGGCCTCGGCGTTGTGTGTCTAGGCGGCTCTTCAGGGCATGTCTCCCACCGAAGTCATCCCTGGGGCTCACGGAGGTGTGGCGCTATCTGGAGGAGGTGCCCGCGGTTGTGGAGTGGATGACGCGCTCACCGTTCAGACGCGGGGCCGCCACGGCATTGAGCTTCGGTCTCACACATTTCCCCGACGACTTCGATCTTGACGATGTCACGAGTGGCTATCCCTCGGCGACCGGCACGGTGGAGATGTCGGAGGTGCTGAAGGTGACCGCGAAGGCCACTCCTTATGCTGATCGTGTCTTGGCGATGGGGGATTTGCTGCCGTACCAGGAGACGGTGTTGGCGCCTGGCGACCCCGAGCCGGAGCACCACGACATGAAGTCGGAGCAGCCCTTCCGGTCGTCATTGGCGAAGTCACTGACCACGTACCCGACGAGCCCGTGGCAGACCTTTGTGCGCGTCAAGGGTGGTGGCGCTTCTTCTTTGTCAGGGCCTATGGAGTAAGCAAATGCAAGAGTTGTAATAGATGCCGAGTGGCGAACGTTGTATGATATTTTGTAATGCATGTCGCGGGGACTTGGTCGACTCGTGTTATGATTGAGGAAATGTGTTGTTCAACAATTTGAGCGAGTCCCCGAGCGCGTCCGCCCTTTAATGGGGTATAACTCGTTTGTGTATTTCTATGTGTTTGATTTGTTTACGCGTTTGTTTTTATCCCTCGCGTCTTCTAAGTGGCGAGTCCCCGAGCACGAGTAGGGCTGATTTGTGAGCGAGTCCCCGAGTGCGAGTAGGGTTCGTTTCTGAGCGAGTCCCTGAGCGTTATGCCCGACCGTATTGGTCGTGATGCAGGTTATGAATGCGTTGTTTGTAACGCGTCTCCTCCCCTGGCCCGGAGAGCCAGTCACTTGGCGAGCCCAAGGCAGCTCTCTTACTTGGTGTGTTCCCGAGCCACGTGGGGTTCCCGTTTTGTGGAGTCCCTGTGCGTGGTACTTAACCGTTCGAGTCGCTTTGCTCGAGGGTGGGAGGGACAGAGCGCTGTGGGAAGCGTGTATCGGACGTCTTGGCCCGGTGGGCCAGTCGGGCTAGGCGACTCCAGTGGCGGATCCGGGTTGGCGTTTTTCATGGATGACACAAGGCCCGAATACTTCCGGTGCCCTTGTGCCGCACTACTTTGCCGTGCCGGTCGCTCGACCAAAGGTTGACTTCCGTGAATAGCTTATTGCTTGCATGTACGAGTGCGAGTGGAACAAGAATATGGCGAGTGGGCACAATTTGTGCGATCCGGATGAACTTCATTTATATATTCCAACAGAGTACAGTGTGTGGTTCTAAGTATAGAACTTTCTGAGGAGGTTTACATTCCATGGCCTCCCGACCTCCAACTAGCCATCACCCCATATGTCGATGAGGTAGTAGGCGTCGTTGCCAAGGACTCGGCCTATGGCGAATGGCCCCTCCCATGGGGGGAGAGCTTGTGCATGCCCTTCTTGTCTTGGGCCAGTCGTAGGACCAGGTCGCCGTCCTGGAAGGTGCGATTTTGCACTCGGCGCCTGTGATAGCGGCGAAGTCCTTGCTAGTATATGGCGGTGCGGGAGCGAGCCAGGTCGCGTGCTTTGTCAAGTTGATCGGCGCTGTCTTGGCGGGCGGTCTTGTTGGCCGCCTCGACGTAGTTGGCGACTCGAGGGGAGTCGTGATCTAGGTCTGTTGGCATTACGGCCTCGGTGCCATACACCATGAAGAAAGGCGTGAACCCGGTTGATCAGTTGACGGAGGTGTGGATCCCCCATATCACAGAGGGGAGCTCGTCGACCCAGCATCCTGGGGTACGTTTGAGGGGCACCTACAGTCGTGGCTTGAGCCCGTGGAGGACGCTCTAGTTGGCGCGCTCTGCTTGGCCGTTTGACTCCGGGTGGGCAACTGATGCGAGGTCGAGTCGTATGCCGTGCTCTTCACAAAATTCCGCCATGGCCCCCTTGGCAAAGTTGGTGCCGTTGTCTGTTATGATGTTGTGCGGGTAGCCGAACCGGTAGATGAGTTCGCGGAGGAACTTAGTAGCCGTCTTGCTGTCGCACTTCTTGATCGGCTTGGCCTCCACCCATTTGGTGAACTTGTCGACTGCGACCAGGAGGTGGGTGAAGCTAGATGGGTCCTTCTTGAACGGGCCTACCATGTCCATGCCCCATACGGCGAATGGCCATGTGATGGGGATTGTCTTGAGTGCCGAACCAAGAAGGTGCGTCTGGTTGGCGTACTTCTGGCATCCGACGCACCATGTGATGGGGATTGTCTTGAGTGCCGAACCAGGAAGCCAGATGGGGTCGCCATGAACTTTGCGGAATGCCTGGCGGCCCAGGATGCAGTGGTAGGGACTGCGGAAGTTCACCAGCTCGAAGAAGATCCTCTCCGTGCATTAGTTTGCCGGAGTGCCGAAGGTGACTGGCAGCGTCACCTTCCCGATCGGGTACCCCTTCCGACCGGGGACGATGCCATGGAAGGTCGTTAGTGTTGGCTCGATGGCTGTTTCTAGGAGCTGGAGCCTTTTGAAGGTGTCAAGGTACAGGATGTTGATGGAGCTCCCACCGTCCATCAGCGTCTTGGGCAGCCAGTAGTCGGCCACCTTTGGCCTGACCACCAGGGCGACTAGCCCTGGATATTCGATTCTTGGCGCGTGGTCCTGGCGACTCCAGGTGATGCTCTGCTCGGACCAGTTTAGGAAGCGGGGGATGTCGACTTGCGTCACCGCATTGACGGCGACCGCGCGAGCGAGTACCTTCTTGTCACGCTTGGTGCCGAGCCCAGTGAAGGTATGTAGCGACCCGACGATGGTTCCGAAGCCGCCGCCGTTCCCGTTGTCCCGCGGTTGGTTGTTGTTGGGGTCCTCCCTTGCATGTCTCGCCTTCTCGATCTCTTTGAGAGAGTGGCAGTCGGTGGTGGTGTGGGTGGGGGGGTTTCCCTCCCTGCTGTGGTAAATGCAGGGCTGATTTAGCAGGGCGGCGGGGTCGAATTTCGGCCTCGTCGCGTTGTTGGCGCGGTAGTTCCCGCTGTCGCGGTAGTTTCCTCCGTCGTGGCGGTAGTTCTTGGAGTCGTGTTGGCCGTAGCCGGCGTTGGCGACGAAGTCGACTCGCCCGTCGGTCCGGCGCTTGCAGGTGATGCGGGTGTTGCTGTAGCGCATGTCGCGTAGGCGCCCGCTGTCGTGGATGCTAGTGCGCCATCTTCCTCCCGACTCATCGTTGGAGTCTTGGTTGGGGTCCTCCTCCGCGTAGCGCTTGGCGATCTAGAGGAGGTCGGGGATGTTATCGAGCGTCCGGTAGACCCTCTTGATCTTGGCGACCAGAGGTTCATACCGGCATGCGTTCTTGAAGCAATGTATCGCCGTGTCTGGGTGGATGCCAGAGGCGTTTATCCATAGTTCTTGCCACCTTTGGATCCACCGGCGGGTCGACTCGCGTTTTCCCTGGATGCATCGCTCCAGGTCCTCGATGGTGGTGGCGCGAGTGTAGGAGCCCTCGAAGTGCCTAACGAAGGCGTCCCGCATTTCTTCCCAGGAATCGATGCTATCGGTGTGTAGCGTGTTGATCCATTGCCGGGTCGCGCCCTCCATCATCAAGGGGAGGTAGCGAGGGGCGAGCAGGTCGGTGTGGCCTGCGATCCCCATTGCCATGAGGTATGTGTCCAGCCAAACGGCAGGGTCGTACGTCGGGTCGTACTTCTCGATCTCCTTCGGGGCCTTGAAATTGGCGGGGTATTTTTCCCCATGGATCATGGGTCCAAAGCATTGCGGCCCGACTCGGCTGAGCGAGCCTCTTGGCTCTAGGTCGCCGCGGTTGGCGAGGGTGTGTCGCAGGTCGTAAGGTTGGCGCGACCGCCATGCCTGATTGTTGATGATGTGCATTCAGGCATCAAGGGGTTGCCCGTTTGCGGCGACGGTGTCGTTCGCTGGTCGCGGCTCGTTGGTCGACAACGCGGGGTTGACGGCCCTTGGTTGGTTCGCCAGGGGTTGGGGTGGTGGGCAAACTATTGCGTTCGCCACGGTGAGGTGGCCGCTTGATGCCGCCCTGCTTGCTGACGAGCGGGAATACATCCGCCCCCACGGGTCGACTCCCGCGGCCTGTTGCTCGACGGCCCTGACAAGTAGGGCCTTGGCGTACTAGATCTGTAGGGCACCGTCGCCTTGGACATCGAGGTTGGTGATCGCGGCATCGGCCACAACGACGTTGTCCATCCGGGTGGAGTACAGTGGTAGCCTGTTGGCGTCCCGGGCTTGAGGTGAGATGATGATCTGTGGTTGGTCTGGTGGGGGCGCGCGGCCCATGGGTCGTGGAGGGGCCCCATTCACCGTTGCTCTAGGTGGTGGTCTCGCGGGGTTGCCTCCTCCTGGCGGCGTGTTCTCGCCGTGTTCGCGCTCGGCGGCGTGTGTGGGGTCGCTTTGTCGTTGAAGTTTAGGACGCGGCCCTGAACATCAGGGTTCAGGCGGGTCCTGATGCGGCGCTGGTGATAGAGTGACAGCTCCTTCGTCGTCTCTCGTTCGAGGCAGTATTTCTCGCGCTCGGCGAGTTCGTTGCGTTGTGCCTCCTGGAGCCGCAAGCGGTCTTGTTCCACCTCCGTGGCCGTCGCAGTCGGCGGGATCGGCATGGAGAACGGATCTGGTGGGGCGGTCATGCTACCCACCATGTAGATCGCGTTGAAGCGATTGGATCTGGCGCAAAAATCCTCGGGGGATTCCGAGCCGGAGTCGGAGTCGAAGATCCCCAGGATGGAGGGATCCTCGAAATCCTCGGGGTTGGAGACTCGCGTGATGGAGTCCTCCCGTGACGCGGAGGTGATGGATCCGTTGACCGATGCAGGGGTCACGGAGTCGGCTTGTCGTTTAGGGCGTCGTCGTTGGTGGAGTCGACCGCGTCGCTAGCGGCCGAGTCTTACTCGGTGACGAGGCCCCTGATGGAGTGGACCTGGTCCTCCGAAAGCAGATCACGGCGTGGAGTCGACCCGCCTACGATCATCGTCGCGGCTGGATCGACCGCGCCGGTAAAGCCGACGAAGAGGTTGATGGAGCCGATCGGCATCACCGCGGCATGCGTGACCGGGCGCGACGCCAGGATGTAGCTGCTGGGCAGGATCTGCAAGATCCCACCGATGGCGATCATGCGGCCGGTGGCGAGTGGCCGCTCGATCGACGAATAGGGTATCGCCGCAGAACTCAGGCCAGTCCCGCTATGCCCCACGGTGGGCGCCATTGTCGTGGAAATGGCCACGGCAGTCGCTGCCACAGGCAGCGATTGAGTGTTTCGTGAGGAAGAGTTGGCGGCCATCTGCGGTGCGAGATGGGGGCGGATGCACATGGGTTTACCCAGGTTCGGTCCCCTGGAGGGTAAAGACCTACTCCTGCTAGATTAGATTATGAGAGAGCGAGTTACAAGGGTGGTAAGCTCGGCGGCTAGGCAGCGAGTCGCTTGAGGGGGTGTATGATGGAACGTAAGTCTCTAAGGTACCCTAGGGAGGTTTATATATGAAGCACCTCGCTAGGGTTTACAAGCTACCTCCGAACAAGATAAGGATCCGGGGGCCTTTGACCTAATCCGATTGGGCTTCTGCTACGCTTCTGGGCTTCTAGTTGCCAGTCGATGGGCCTTTCCTTTCTTCAGAGTCCAGGTGGTGTGGGCCCCCTGGCCGACCACCAACCTTGCCTCTTCGCCTATAAGAGCCTCCCGATGTAGAAACCCTAAATAGTCAAGACTCCAGCCACGATAAGTGCCGTAGTGCCGCCGCCACCGAAGGGGAGATTCGTGGGACAGAAAGTCTCTGTTCCTGCACCCTGCCGGGACGGGGAAGTGCCCCCGGAGCCATCTCCATTGATCTCTACCACCATCTCCATCACCATTGCTGATTCCCATGATGAGGAGGGAGTAGTTCTCTCTCGAGGCTAAGGGTTCTACTGGTAGCTATGTGTTCATGTCTCTCTCTATGCATGATCATATTGTGATCATGAGCTTTGTAATCAAGTAGATCTACCTTGCTACTCAAGTGCTTTAATAGATCTCTGCTCTCCCCATGTGTGTGAAAGTGACAGCGTGCACACCATGGTGGCACTTAGGCTAGAGATTACAAATACTTGTTATGAGTTATATTTGGAGTTGGATGTCTTTATGAAATTGTGGTGTTTGTTGGAACCATCTAGTACTCAAGGTGACAGTGTGGGGTTTTCTAGATGGGAAAGATGAACTTTGAGGTGTGCTGTTATAGCCCTACCGTTGATTAGAGTGTTCAACCGGAGAGTAGTTCAGTGTAGTATCATAAAGAAGAATATATTTATATGAGAGTGTTCACTAGTGAAAGTATGATCCCTAGGCCTTGTTTCTAAACATTGAAACACCGTTTTCTATTAGAATATATTTAGTATCTTCCACGCCATCGAGCTATTTTCATGCACCATTGTCTTATATCCATACCACTTGTATTTCACTATCTCTTCGCCGAACTACTGAACCTATACACCTGACAAGTGTATTGGGTGTGTTGGGGACACAAGAGACTTCTTGTATCTTGATTGCAGGGTTGCTTGAGAGGGGATACCTTTGACCACTTCCTCCCTGAGTTCGATAAACCTTGGGTAATCCACTTAAGGGAAAACTTGTTGCTGTTCTACAAACCTCTACACTTGGAGGCCCAACAACTGTCTACAAGAATAGAAGTGCGTAGACATCACACCCAAATATCACAAACCATGTCGTAGTTTGCATCGTTCCTCCCTCATTGTACAAGGCCTAGGCATCGGAGTCCCTTTGCCTAGACATCAAGATCTCACTGAGTCTCCCTACTCACCGTGTCGGTTAGAGAGAGATTCCTGTGCCTGACGTTGATCCTAGGGATTGCCCCGGACTGGTCACCACCGGCATGAGCTATTGGTGAGTATCGTGGTTTTGCATGAGTGTGTTCATCATGTTCTTCGTCCGTGAGTTCAACGTGTTCATCTCTCCTCTCCTTTCCCCACACTCCAGCCTCGATTTGAGCGTGATTTGTGAAAGATGGGGCCACCCTCGAGGTTGACCCTCAACACAACGGATGGGAGTTCTTCCGCCTTCTTGTCGGTAAGCGAGAAGGAGGGCGAGTGATGTTTATTTATGTTGCTTATATAACTGTTGCTACTAATTAATGGGCATCCGTCCATCTCTGGTTAGGCGGATGTTGTAGCGTGTCTCTATAGAACTGTTTAGCTATTATCTTTCACTACAATTGCGTCACCCCAGGTTGTTCCCTTTAGATGCATCAAGACTTGATGAGTACCCCTAGGGTCTCACACGGTAAATATTTGGTTCAGATGGATAGGTTTACGCACATGTAGGATACTGGGTCGAAGGGACCGATGATGGTGGGAACAACTGTCTAGTGTAGAGATTCCCGGGATGGAGATCCGTGAGATCTGTGGGTGGGATGTGCTTATTTCAGGGGCATCTTATGCCAATTTGCTTCTTGTCCGTGCTCGGATATTATTTCCCGCCTCTGCTTGATACTCTGATGTGTGATGTACGAGGATGTATCCTAAACTATTATATCTATCTAGGATATTTGGATCTTGCTGTATGGCATTGCAATATTTCTATTTCTTTTAGATGGTTTGCCTATGATGTACTAATTGTATGTCGCTGACATACATACTCATTTGTGTATGTTTTGATCTCTTTACCTGTCGACTACGCCGCTCGCTCTTGTCACGATGTTCTTGAAAGTGGGTAGTGTGGTTGGCCGGTATCATGCCCTGCTCTGCTTCTAGGGTTCTACACGTGGGTGGCCTTGGGCCTCCACGGTAGAATCCCTTATACACCTTTGGGTTCGTTCCTGGCTTGCTAGTTAGAGCGTAGGGTCCGAAGTATTATAGGAACCTGAAAAACCGCGCCTCTTGGATCCGATTTCACCGGGACCGTCGGTCCAAAAAGTTGCACCTATGGCGATACCCGAAAATTCTATCGGATCATCTGCAGAGGTCATACTCCAGCCGGAGAAAGATGAAGAAAACTCTGAAAACGCAGCAAATCCGGGGGATCTTGATGGTCTCTACGATGATCACTCCTCGGATCAGACTCTCAGCTAACTCCATCACATGGATCGAACCCAACAAACATGGAACCCGAAGAAAGCAACAAAAGTACCGACTTCAGAATCAGGATCGCCGAAATCTACCCAGAGCAGAAACCGCTAGACTTCACTGATCCCTAGAATAGTGTCTCCCTCGGATCCGACGACGATGCCACTAGTTCATACATAACTCACCACCAAGTGTGCGTGATCATTAGCAACGCCTCAACTCAGCGCGACTCCAACAGTAACCCTATCCTTGAAACCAATGATAATTTGTCGGATGAGAATGAAGGTAATCATGGAAACGAAGGAGATCATGGAAACGGAGGAGACCATGGAAATGAAGGAGATCCGACAAAAAACCGCATAATCCTGGGAGGAGGAGAACCACGTAGAGGCGAGCGGCAAACTCTCCGGCTACCAGTCGAAGCATGGCAAAAAGCAAGGGAAGCAATTTCGGGTGCGGTCCCAATGACAGCCGAAGCCATGCACGAAAATCTACTGGCCTACCAATACCTGCTCCATCACAAGAAAAGGGATCTACGAAGGATGCACAACCAAGGAGAGAAAATGGCTAGCCCACGAGTCCAGTAATCGGCGGGCTCAGCTAAGTTCTACCCGAGGATCAGGAAGTGTAACTGGAGGAGCACAACCAAGAAGAGGAGCCTCATGACTACAAAATATCCTGGAAGCCAAAAGAAATGAACTGACACGAGACCTCGATCTATTGTTCATGTCAGTAGATCCAATAGGGCACATAAAAGCAAAAACAGCTCAAGCCGCAATTGTAGCTGCACAAATATATCTGATCACAACTCAACCCGCAGCCGACGATCCCCGTGCAGCTTTCCATCGCTCTGCTCTCATGAATCTCGATATGGTGGGCGCATCTCTTGCACAAGTAGATCAAGGAATCACACAACAACCCGAAAGATCCCCATGTTGTCGCGGAAACCCTCGGTAGGTGGGGCACACCCCACGATCGCGGTCGCCACATCGGGTGCACTTTTCGGGCCCCTAGCGACAAAACGACGAAAGAGACGAGCTCACACAATGCAGGATCGACAGATCTAGGGAATAGCGTGGCAGCCGAAGATACTATGACGGTGACAATGAGGATGACTATGAATTATGCGGAGCTAGTTACTTTACCCAATGGGTTCGCAAGACTCCAGTACCCAAGGATTTCAAACTCTTTCATGACCGCCAGAAATACGACGGCCTCCAGGAACCCGTAGCTTGGTTGGCAGATTACCTGGCTATCGTCAAATTAAAAGGTTGCTCCAAGGCCACCGCAATGCAGAGCCTGCAGCTGCACCTAACCGGTGCCGCCTGGTCCTGGCTGAGGCAGTTACCCGAAGATTCCATCAGTAGCTGGAACAATCTTGAGGACATGTTCATCAAAAATTTCCACTCCACATTCAAGCGACCCGCATATTTGGAGCAATTGCAAGCATGCAAGCAGAAATCTGGAGAATCAATACAGGCCTTCATCCAGTGGTGGAACATCATAAAAAATTCGGCTAAGGCTATATCCGACGAAAGGGCAATTGACGCCTTCAATAACGGCCTTCGCTGATGAGAATTCATAGAAGAGATGGGACGGGTCAAGGCCAAAACAATTTCACAGCTGATGGATATGGAAAATCACTAGGCTGAAGTGGAAGAAGCAGTACACAACAAGCGAACGCGTTCACCCGAAGAAGATAGGGACATGCGCAACAATGACAGGAGATGAAGGACCATCGATGGACATGGGGGACAAAGCTATGTTGCAGCTGGTTTCTCGGGAGAGGATAACCAAATAAACGATGATTACAACAACGGGCACCACAATAATGGAGACGACATTGGAGGAAGCCAACCAACATAGTGATACCAGCCAAGATCTCAAGACCCACCAATATCTGTAATGCAAATGTTGGAAGGACCCTGCAATATGCACTTCTACGTGGACTCAACGAGCAAAAGGCGATCCAACCATATCATGAAGGATTGCTGAACGTTTTTAAATATGCATGAGGTATGCAGCGCAAAGGCAACCGAAGCAGCAAGCCGAGGATACGCCACTACACCTGGCACTTTAGCCATTAGTGCACCACCACCACCACTAGTAGATCCGCTAGCAGGGCAGCCGCAACACACAACAAATCAAGAAAATGAATACCCAGGACCAAGGGAGCGACGTCGATGATTCAGAAAGGGCGCCCATCCAATAGGATCCAAAAACTGATTACAAGGCAAGTCAACTTGGCAGAAATGGCGCCACCAGCCACACCCGAATATCTCCATTGGTCAGAACAGGAAATCACATTCAACAGAGTTGACCATCTTCTTCGAGTCCCACGACCGGGATACTCGGACCTAATAGCAGAAGCACGAGTGGGTGGATTTGATATGAGTAAAGTTTTCATGGATGCGGTGAGCAACATCAACCTGATTTATGCCAAGACACTCAAGGCGATGAATTGTTCTTTAACAGATCTAGCACCAACAGAAAGATCCTTCCACGACATAGTACCAGGTAAAGCCGAAATTCCCTTAGGTAAAATATCTTTTGATGTTGTTTTTGGATCCGAAGAAAATTTCAGGCGTGAAAAGCTCGAGTCTGAAGTCATGGATTGGCCGTCACAGTATCATGCGATCCTGGGTTGCCCAACATTTGCACGATTCATGGCAGTACCACATTATGCGTACCTGGTTATAAAAATGCCACCCCCAAAGTGGTCATAATAGTGAAGGGCAGTTTACACGTTTCGACGACTGCGATCGAGAATTCAACAAAATGTCCAAATCCTTCGGGATGGTAACCAAGTTTGAGCAACTAAAAATGTCAGCAAATGCAAAACCAATGGCAGTCGCACGTGTCAATCTCGATCAGGATTTTGACACCGCAAAAGATACAAAGGAAGTCTAGATCCATACTACCGACCCAAAGAAGATGACCTTTTTGGCTTCCACCAAGTAACAAAGAACAAGCTTGCATGGGAACAATATCAAAATAAAAAAAATCAGAATATGTACCAATAGTAAAATGCATGCATATCGTTCTTGTTACCTTGATCTTACGAGAACTCTCAAACCATTGGATGCAATATGAATGTGTGCGTTGTCTTATTGGGAGAGCAAGCTTGTCTACCATGTCAACACTAGCCAGATAATTACAACTACCTCCATCAATAATAATCCATATAGCTCTTTCCTTGAAAACACCTCGTGTTTGGAACAGGTTGTGGCGTTGATCATGCTCAGCTTTGCTCAACTGCACACTCAACACTCATTGTGCAACTAAGCTCTTGTATTGATCAGCAGTTTCAGCTCCCATTACCTCCGTCTCTTCTTCAGAATCAGAAGTATCCCCATCACGTGCAGTAATAAGAGCTAATGTATCTTCATCAAAATAACTTGTTGAATCATATTCACCATCATCGCGCACCATCACAACACGCTGTTGTGCACATCCTCTCAATATGACCATTTCCCTAGAATTTTCGGCATTATATATCCTTCGTCTTGCTTGTGGAGGCCACGGAAGAAGAACTACGAGCAGGGCCATTGGATGATGGCGACACGAACTATCCTAGTTTGTAATTCCTGATAATATTCTTCTACAAAAAAATTCCTTTGTTCAAAATGAGTCATTTTCTTGAGCAAATCTCGTCGATAAGTTGGTGGTACAAAATGAACACGCATATCAGTTTTTAAAATAGTCCAAGTATTAGGAATATTAGCATTATTTACGCGACAATATTCAGACCACCAAAGTGAAGCAAAATCTATAAACTAGCACATAGCAGTTTTTAAAGCAGTCCAAGTATTAGGAATATTAGCATGGTTAACACCACAATATTCAGACTACCAAAATGAAGCAAAATCTGTAAACTCACAAGTAGCAGCACTAACACGCATATTCTCAGAATATCTTAAACATGCAAAACGTTGATCTACTTTTAATTCCCATGTAAGATATGATGAGGATATATTCTATGAATATGATGATTCTAGTTGTTTCAGCTGGAATGAAATATTAAGCCTCGTTGAAAAATATGACAAGGTGAAGTCGTTTCTAGTTGGACATGATACTTTGGTTTATAAAAACTTTATACTATCTAAATCATGGTGTTATTATTTAACTAGATTTAATATCCATCCGATTAGCACCAGCAGGAGGCGAGGGATGAAGGCGACCAAGAAAGAAGGTTCAGTTCAGACAGACAGAAGCTCTGAAATTGAAACAGACGTGGTTTCCATATACCAATTCCAAATTAAACAAATAAGTAATTATTCGAAAGATAATTCCGAGATCACCCGCACATCTCTCGGTTCGTTACGAGCCATGCACAGAAACCGAAACAAGTCAATGGTCATTTTCTATCAGTTTACAAATAGAGTCCTTTTAAGTTAGGAAATTTAGAGATATATTAGGAAAGTCGACGATCGTAGTCGTTTTGTGTAGCCTTTCTTTTAAATATGAGTCGTAGTTTTAGTCTAGTTTTCGTCTGTTTTTGTTTTATCATCGGAGTCGTGAGACTGTTTCTAGGCTATTTCTCATGTTCTTTGGACTGTTCTTGGTGTTCTTGTGTCATAGATCTACTAGATCTGTTGTCTTTTAGACTGAGTTGTAGATCCATTTGAAAGAAGGAAAAAAGAAGAGAAAACCGATCGTACGTGACCTTCCTTCACGTAAAAGAAAGAAGAAAAAAAGGAGAAAAAACACCGATCGGAACTTCCTGTACGTGAGGTACTCATGTTTAAAAGCAAAAAAATATCCGAAAAAAAGTTTGGACCCCTCATTGCACCATAGACAAGTCGGTCCTCGTATGAAAAAAAATTCCTGCCGAGCTCCTGCCGCGGCAGGATTTTGACCCTTTTCTCTTCCGCGGCAGAGACCACTACTCAGTTTATTTTTTTTATTTTTTACTGAGTCCACATAGCGTACCTATCATTGTGAGTCTTAGTTAGCCTTTTTTTGGTGTATAAAACTATTCTACGAGACTAGCATGCTTAGTTCTCTATGGGCTGCTCAGTTAGAAATATTGTGCCCATTTTGTTGAGTCATTGCTAGCGTCTCTCCTTGTGCATTGCAACACGAGCATTACTCCAACATAACTCAATTTTTGAGCTCTTTTTCATAGTTGCAATTGCCCCATTTATCTCCATCGTGTGTCTTTTTGCGGGTCTTTGTCATACGATCAACACTAGGACTTGTTTGCGGTGTAGTTAGGATACTATACCTACAACTCCACCATAAATAACATGTGTGCCTTCTGATTGTTCTCTATACCCTAGACATTCATCATATCCGTGCATAAGTTGTTAATTCGAATTGGTAAGCATCACTATTCACTTTAGAATGGTAAGATCTGATTTCTTGTCAGTTTTGAGTGAGTTGTGAGAGTTCCACCACCATATTTTGTTTTATGCACTAATGTACTAATCATATCTTCTAGTAGTGTTGATGTGATGCAGAAAAAGGATGTAGATGATTATCCTTTTCCATTATGCTCCTACTAAAGCAACACATTTTGGGAATAGGATTCACGAGTGGTACCTAATTCGGGTTTGTTCCACTTCATCACAGAAATTAGTGGTAGACAAGCATGTACTACCACTGATACTTGTTCTTTCATAAATTTGGTTAGTGTTAAGGTTGTTGACAAGCTACAATTATACACACGTGCAACAAAATCGCTATTCATGATAGCAATATCTAGTCATGCACTACCAACTACTCAGATCGCATGTGTTCCGCTCACCATTTATGGTCCTAAAACATATATTTCTTATTATGTCGTTCCTAGAGCGTTTAACTCCTGCCATATCATGTTGGGAACAAAGTGGTGTAATGCATTCTAGGTTTCCTTTGGTAGTGAGTGTTCTGATCCTTCTATCTTTTGGAATGGTAAGCACACGTGGTTAGCACGTACACATATTAAGCAATTTCAGGAGATTAGGCATCAAAACCTATGTGCGCCTGTAACCACCAACATAAAACCACATGTTTATCCTATCATAGAAGAACCGAGATTGAGAGTTGATGAGACAAACGAGGTTTCTACTAATGTACTCATCTCTACTCCTAGTGTGATCTCTTGTGATATCCAGGTTGCTTTTGAAGAAATGGAGCCATCTATTTTACAATCTATATCACTGGATTGTGCATTGTCACTTGAGAGGATGTCCCAGTGCCTACTACATGTATGGAGAACACTATTGATATAGGTACTGATTTGGAGCTACAGCCAACAAGTGCAACATATTGTGAGTCTATTCCTTTGTTGCTGCCTCCTTATGATTTACCTTGCACTTATGTTACAGCACCATCTGACAGTTTACCAAATTCGAATTTTGATCATGTTGTACTGATTACACATCAGGAAATACTTACTCGAATACCTGTTGATATTGTGTATTCCATCATGCTAAATGAACCTATGAATATGAGTTGTGCTATGGATAAGATTTATGAAATTTCATGTCTGAATTCTTGCACGTATTCACCTAGTTTCTCTTTCAATATGATTGGTGAATATAGCATGGATGAAAATTTTCTTGTGGATCACATATGCATTACTTGTGATAGAATCGCTGAACTGAAACAAGTTGTTTTCAGCCGTACATATAATATGTCACAATATGTTTGCTATGGAACAATAGTTCATGTTTGAGATATTATGGAAACACATTCTGGTCTAGTTGATATATTGCAACCAACACGAGTAATTTTACCTATGTTGGATTGTTTTAATCTTGCTAGAATAGAACCCGGCTTTTCATATTCGTTGTGTTTGTCCCAAAAGACTTTAACTCCTTATGTTGATGCTCTATACTTCACGTATATGTGTAATTTGAGTTGAATCTTACATACTAGACAACATGATCATCATCATAATAATCAGAGTAGCGCAGTTGAAGCATGGCATGAGTCAATTTGGTTTTCACACATATTGAATTGGTTTGATCTTGTTCACAAATTTGGTCATAGATCTTCTTTGAGAAAACTGAATTTAATATTGAAGAATAAGACTATCTATTTAGTTGTTTTTCATCATGATCATAATAATTCTTTGTACTTCACTTATACCTGCAATTTAAGTTGCTTGATGTATATTGGACATATTTTTCAT
Organism: Avena sativa; assembly: GCA_916181665.1. Taxonomy (NCBI): domain Eukaryota; kingdom Viridiplantae; phylum Streptophyta; class Magnoliopsida; order Poales; family Poaceae; genus Avena; species Avena sativa. The sequence goes on from OV702289.1 coordinate 330,341,371, forward strand.
GTGCACAATAATAACACAACATGTTATATATACATATACTATGCGTACATGTTGTTCTTTTTGTTTATTCCACTTCTAGTTTACCTAAAGCCATGGACAACTTTTCTTGAAGAAAGGGAGGATGATGAGGATATATTCTATGAATATGATGATTCTAGTTGTTTTAGCTGGAAGGAAATATTAAGCCTCGTTGAAAAATATTACAAGGTGAATTCATTTCTAGTTGGGCATGATACTTTGGTTTATATGAACTTTATACTATCTAAATCATGGTGTTATTGTTTGACTAGATTTAATATCCATCAAACTAGCGCCAGCAGGAGGAGAGGGACGAAGGCGACCGAGAGATGGAAGGCGACCAAGAAGGAAGATTCAGTTCGGACAGACAAAAGCTCTGAAATTGAAACGGACGTGGTTTCCACTTACATACCAACTCCGAATTAAGCAAATAAGTACTTGTTGGAAAGATAATTCCGAGATTGTTCCAACGGGTACTCGCATGTCTCCCGGTTCATTACGAGCTGTGCGCAGCAACCAAAACAAGTCGACTGTCGTTTTTTGTCAGTTTACAAATAGAGTCCTTTTAAGTTAGGAAAGTTACAGATATGTTTGGTTTTGACCCCAACTCTATGTTGGACGTCCATCAGCCTTTAGGGTTAGACCACGTTAAACTATTTTAGAGTTGATTCTTATTAGAACCTCTGGAATTACTTGTGATCGAAATACTTGCTTCAATTAAGTGTGATATATTGTTCCGCTGAGAATCAGTAGATTACAGACTACCATTCATGGTCGACGGCTGTGTGCGCAAGAGCGTGGTGTTGTTAATATCCCACATGGTTCGAGAACTGTTGCATTGGTATCAGGGTTCGAGCTGGAGAGATCATACCTATAGCCTAGTTATCTATCATCCACCATTATCATCACCAACTGCTTGCTGAGAAGATCGGGCCACCCCATATCAAGATATGCATTAAGATTATACCAACCCTCAACAGGTGGAATATTTAGCTTAAGCTTAGCAACATGATCCTCATTACGTACCGGTGGTTGAGCGTTGTGGTAGTAATGCCGAGGACGACCAACAGGTTGTTCGACATACTCATCGAACTCCTCCACATCTTCATACTCGTTCTCACCATCCTCTTCATATCCCACAAAAGAGTCAGCCATGGTAGCAACAGTAGCTATTGGTGCAGCAACTTCGGTAGTTGGTGTGGCAGCTTCGGGGGTTGGAGCCTGAGGTGGTCAAGCTATAGCAGGAGTAGACGAACCCGCAGTTTGGTGTCCCGCGAGTGGCACTCGTCGCGCAAGTCCCACATGGTCAGATAGACGGCGCTGAGGACGTGGTACAGCAACAGATGCGGGTGCGGGTGAGGGTAACCTAATGAGGACCTCCTAAAACATGGCGTCGAGCTTTTCGTTGAAGGATTTCTATATTCCTTCGATCTTGTGAATGGTTTCGTTGAGCTTGACGTCAACATCCTCCAGTATTGTATCAACATCTTGCACACGCCCTACCAACAACTTGGTGAAGTGAGCATGCATCTCTTCATTCGTCATGTTCGCCGGTTCAAGAGGTATATCTGCCATGGTTAGTCCTTAAAAGCATAGGTGTATATGCCTATGATTACGGAAATATGGTGGAAACACACGTAATCCGTCAAACAATATACAAATCTCTTATAAGTTCTTACCAAAAAGTAGGAAAAAGGTGATGTGCAACCGCAATGACCAGTGGTTCCAGAGATTGAACCGAGCGATTACCAGGGATCGACACAACACACGTGGAGAAATCTGTGGAGCTCTGGGAAGGCTTAACAAAGGGGTTAGCAATTATCAAAACAACAATGCAAAGTTCAAAAGATGCTCAATGGCGGTACCGTGCTGGTCCTAGGGTAGACCATACTAGAGAAGAAAGTCTAGAAGACTGACGATGTCACGATGTGGCATAACAAGCGATGGTATGATAATATAGCACCCTGAAATGCGAACCGAGATGTCCAAAATCACTATGATGGCAAGTGTCTAGAACTGATCTACGGGGTATAAAAATAGTATAACCCCGGAATGTTTTGTCAAAAAATTTCTACCGTTCTCCGAAAAGCACGCATGCACCAAAAATGTCAATATAACGGCCGAAGGAGAAAAGTGATCCCCAAGGTCGAAAACTTGTATAGCCAGAAAAAATTCAGAGGCATTTCCAGACTTTTTTTTGCTCTCCTTGACTTACGACCGGAACTTAAACTCGTGGAATCAATACAGAAGGAAACAAAACTAACAAGGAAATAACAACTCTACTCGGACTCGTGCCACGGCAGGAAACTGATCGGATCTATGTCACGGTAGGAAGGCGGTGGGGGAGTTTAGGGTTTATGTGGCAGGTATATGGTGGCGAAATATGGTGGAAGATGTTTACATTATTACAACAAAAGCGATATATATACAACTTGGAGTCCCATCAATGCCACAGGCAAGTTGAGTGAAGACCCGTGATCCTAGCACACCTTTCAACAATCTCCAATTTCTGCACATGAAACGTGCAGCCAAACGAGTTGGTCAATACTTTGAATGTATTGGAAAATTACACCATGAAGGAATAAAACTTGGCTATTTCTACATACAAGGCTAAGATAAGGCTTTGTGGTTTATTTGCATAAAGCCAATTTTCTCTAAGAAGAAAAGAGGAAGAGTTTTATCCTACTTTGTAAATATTTGCTTAAAAATAGGGTCGAATAGAACACGAGGATATTACTCACCAAGTGCCCAAACAACCCAACACTTGGATATTACTCACCAAGTCCCCAATATCCCACCCATTAGTGATATTACTCACGCCATGGGGTTTTAGAAAAACTTTGGAAATAGAGAGGAAGATCCTTTAGAGGCTCCATCCTTCAGATGCTCAAAGTGTTCTTTTCCGTGAACTCAGCTGATCGATCAGATTGATTACTCTCGAGAGTTTGTGCACTTTTCCCACAATCCACGATCAAGTCCTTTTACAGACAAGACCATGGCGAGGCTTTCCCTTAGTAGCCCCTCTACCAACTGGATCCAACCGTGCCAAGAACCTCCAAATATTGGTACCCCGGTGAGGTTTCCCACTAAGTACTAGGCCAAGACAGATCCCATATGTATTGTGGTTGCACTGGAAGCTTATGAATTCTGAAACATGGCAGACTTCTTTGATTCCTAGGCGGTCGTCCTCCATCAAATTCCACTCGTTGACCCAACAACCATTCCGTCCATAAGAAAACTTAGTTTTATTTTGAAGGGGGTTTTTGAGAAGGAAAGGTCCACTCGAGTGAGCTTTAAACTTAGTAAATTTTCATCTTTCGACCCTCCCCCCCAGCGTTACTTTATATATATATAGCATAGCAAGCGGTACTTAGCAAAAACAGGGATAACCTACTAGGAGGGAGAATTCCTAAGTATAGAGCTACTCATGGCATACTACAAAACCGCACTTGCAAAATAATACTAAGAAAATCTACCAAAAATTCTACACATGCATACTACAGAATTTGAAGATCAAAACATGCATAGTCAAAACTGAGACATAAATATAAACAAGTGGTGTAACTTGCCTTATGTTAATAATATTCTTGATTATTGTATTCCTCCCTAGCAATCACACTCTCGGAACAATCTAGCGCGGGAATGGAGTAATTCCAATGAAAACAATTGCAACATACAATACAACAATGGTGATCACAAACATGCATAATTATTTAATATTAGTTATTTGAATGGTATTAGATCATATGATGCATGTAGGAGATCATTTAATGCAATAGGGTATTTATTATTAAATATTGGTGACCAAATAAGGGTTTTTAGTTGTTCTGTTGCAACTTCTGTCCTAATTGTCGAATTAAATCTGCTTATTGCTTTTACTAGATAGAGGACATTAATACGAACCAGTAGGAATTGGATTCATCTTAATCGGAGTTGTAGATCTTTTTCTATAATTTATTTACTATTTAAGAGAGTTTAAATCATTTAAAATATTTAATTCCTCAAAATTATATCTAAGACCAGTTATGTATTCTTCGTGAAATTGTGAATCTAGGGACATATTATTTATATTTTTCTGATCTATAAAAAATTTATTATTAGTTTAATACCCAAAAAGGAAATTAAAACTAATTAAATCACTACACTAATTATATACTACAAAAATTATATCTAACAGCATATTAATGTTGAATATGAAATCACGAACTCATTGATACTTTATTTATATTTTTTGGATCTACAGATAATCTATGATTTATTTAGTCTAAAAAGGCTATTAAACCAACTAAATTATTACGATAATGCTATACAGTAAAAGTTAGATCTAAACTTGTATTAATACTCTACAGAATTTTTTGAATCCAACGATATATTATTTGTAATTTTGGACTTATAAATCTTTTTCTATGAATTATACAACATAACATGAATTTCTGGATATTTTTAATACGAAAACTATTTAAACAAATTGATCGCGCTGACTGTGCAGTTGACTATTGACCTAGCGGCTGACGATGCGCTGACGGAGCAGCTGATTGGGAGAATACGTGGCACGATCTAGTTGGCTGGTACCCCTTTGCAGGATGGTCTAATCTGGATCATTCATTTTAGATCGGGCGGCCAGGAACAAATTGTTCCTCACCTTGGCTAGCGGCGAGGTGGTGGCGGCGAAGCAGCTCAGACGGTCGTCGTGGCGGTGGCTCTGGTGCTCTCCGGCGACGATGAAGTAGCGGACGCAAAGCGCGGGTTGACGGAGAGATCTTTGGCGGTCTTGGAGTCGTCTGTCTCTTCCTGTAGCGGCAACACGGAGAGAACGGAGGCACTCGGGCTACCGCAAGCTCTGGCAAGGGATTATGGTCGTTCTATGGAGAGGGAAAAAGGGAAAAGGGGGTGAGATGACGTGGTCGAGTGAGGGGAAAAGATCTAGAGGGGGTAGAGGGCGAGGGGTGGTCGGAACCCTCACAGATGGAGCTCAATCTGAGCTTCAATTGCGGCGGCCGGTGGCGGAACTTTGGCGACTAATTCCACAGCAGCCTGGCGGCTTTAGGCTAGGGTTTTTAGAGGGGTTTCGAAGAGGAGAGCAAGGGATTTATATATCCGGACGAATCATGGAGGAGGGGGCAACAAATGCGAACGAATCGGAGAGGATAACGCGGGCAGTTCATCTCGTGTGTGGGATGGTCTCTCGACCGGAGGTACGCGAAGAACGGGGTGGGGGCCATGCGTCGGTGACAGAGAGAGGAGCGGGCTGGGGTGCGCCGCTGCTGTTGCGATGGGCCGACCCAGCGCGCTGTTGCTCTGTGCGCTGCTCACAGGCGGGGTGTGCGATAGGTAGAAGGTGGGATGGGGCGGTAGGCTGGCCGCGGTTAGGTGGGTTGGGCTGGCTCGGTTCATTTTTTTTATTATTTTTTCCATTAGCAGTTTAGTATTTCTTTTCTAGTATTAGTTTGGCAACTCCAAATGGAGTGAAATTTATTTCTAAATTTTTCTAAATTCAACTAGAACATTTTAGGCTAGTGTTTAGCAAAGTTTGTTGTCTTAGCAATAATGGTTTTAACAAAGCCTATTTAATTCCCTTTAGGAATAAAGTGGCACATAAAATTTAGGGTTCTTAGTTCATTGTTCCGATTTGTAGATTATGCATGATGCGATGATACAAATCAAAAAAAATGCTTTGGATTTGTTCAAAACTTACCAATGTGATAGCGATATTAACCCATTCTTTTAATGTGGTTGGGTAAAATTTAGAACAAACAACTAAAGTTTCTTTTCATTCAAAATTTTCAGCAAGATCGAACAATTAAAACAACTTATTAACTTAACATTCCAAAATAGGAAAATTTTGGGATGTTACAGAATTCAACAATGCAAAAACTGAAAAGGTAATACAAGGCGAAGATTGGTGATGGGATAGATCTAATATCTAATTGTGTTTTTGGATTTTTTGTGGGTTATAGGAAAAAACCTATCTACACTAGGAAAGACTGTAAAATCTCACCGAGCAACCAGAAATCTGATACCACTTGATGGGGCAAAGGTGTCCGATCTTTTGATGAGATAGTGATAGTCGATTTGGGTGGAGTTCGGGCTTGACGATCTGACTACACGTGTGAGCACGAGCGCCAATGCAATCGCTAGGCCAATCTCCTGGAGGTTACCGATCTTGCAAAAGCACGACCAGCCTGAACAATGAGGGTCTTAATTCCTACCTGAAATCAAGAATAAGTAAGAACTAATATTACAATCAAGATATTGCGAATAAAGATAAAAGCTTTATTGAATATGGTGGGATCCTGAATAGGTGCAAAGTTCAGGAGGTCTCGACAACACTCAAGTCATGGTGAAGGGCAATGAAGGCTAACTTTGAGTCTAAATAAAATCTGAGTCTAAAGTCATGGCTATGGGGGGTATTTAAGGAGGAAAAGGTGGGGTTTTGGCCAGCCGTAGGTATGGTGGCAGAATCCAACCCTAAAAGGCCTTTCCCCTCAAATACGGACTCTAAAACATGGATATTAAAAATCATGCGAAAATAACATGGGTCTGGCCCAAAATAAAGGTGACGCAACACCAAATTAAGCTATGGTCGAATCTACAAAGTAATATTCTTGAATATTTCGTCCAAGCCTTCAATCTTCATTATGGTGGCTTCAAAGTTCTGAAATCTCCAATTGCGGCATGCTCTTTAATCCTCATATGCTTACTGCCATCCCCATGCATGATCATGCTCCAATCCTTGTCCCTCTCGTCCATGCTAGGTCCATCATTCCTAAGAGTCTTCAATCCTCATATGCTTGCTGCCATCTCCATACATGATCATGCTCCAATGCTTGTCCCTCTCGTCCATTCTAGGTCCATCATTCCTAAGAGTAACAAACACATCTTATTTAGGTAGCATCATCTTCTCATATATATGAGGACTAGTTCCAAGAAACGAAAATACCTGATAGTTAAGTTGCTTGGCACGAGCTCGAGTGATGGGTCCTTGTATTTGTATAGCTGTAGGTATAGTGGTTGTATCAATAGATGGGATGTCATCATTAGCGAGGCTTGGGCGGTGCCGGCGGCCACACCTTCTTCTTCTACCCCCTGCACGGTTGGCACGCGCGGGACGGCCCTCATCGGGTGCTATTGCTCGGGATGTTATCGGGGCGTAGCTCCGGCTGAGGAGCAGACATGGCAGTGCTAGGAGCCTGTGGGGCAGCACGGTGAACAGCGGGAAGGGGCGGGCCTTGGCTAGGCGGCGGCCAGAGCTCCCAGATCTAGGGCCCTACAAGGCCCATCTAGCCACCCTAGATCTGGGGCCCTAGGCCCATCTCGGCTGACGGCAGGCTGCCTAGGCGGTGGATGTGCCTTCTCCAGGTGGTGGCGATGAAGGTTTCTTGATGCTAGGGTTGGCGCGTCGCGACCAGCCTGTTGCAGCGTGGGGCGGACTTTAAGGGCCCGCTGGGCCTGACCAGACCTTATTGGGACCGGTGTGCCTCTGCGGGGGCTTGACAGGTCTTATGGACCTGGCTGGACCCTACTAGGACTGGTTTGTCTTGCTGCCGCGTCCGGTCGAGTACTGCCTTTGGTAGTGGAGGAAGTTCCCTCCCACGCGGCCGCGGTACTGCCGACCCCGTTTCAGGCGACCTTCCACCTCCGTTTCCTAGCCTCGTGTTGCTAGCTTTAGTGAGACGATGTTGGCGGCTTCATGACCGTAGGGGCTCAAGCTGGTGGGCGACAAGTTTGGTGGTTGAGGCTTTGGCCTCGCGGGACTTCTGGGCATCGAATCGTCCGAGGGTAGTAGATAGACTTTTTCGGGGAATTCCTCGTCGGCACGCTCGACACCGGCGCGGTGCTACCTGCGGGTGGCACCATTCCTTCCTGGTGGGCATCGTGGCTACCGCATCCGCTTCCCTCTATGTACCAGGGGAAACTCTAGGACCAGTCCGCTGGCCCGGGCACCAACACCGTCGTTTCCTTCTTGAAGGCGCTGCTTGGTACTTGACGATCCGATGCTAGGAGCTTGGTGGTCTATCTTCAGTGGGCGCAACAGTTGTGGGTCTTCTTCATTTAGTCAATTTGTCGTTGTCTCCTTTTCTTCTTTTTCTTTTTTCTTTTGGGCTTGTGTTTGCTACCACCCCAACATGTTTTTGTGGTGTGCCTCTTTGTATCATGTGGTTGCTATATTAATATAGCTTGACCAAAACCTATTTCGAGGATTAAACTTGTTCTTATGTCCTATTTCATTTTGATGGCCTAGTGCCTAGTGTCCGTATCTGAAAACGGATTATAGCACTTGATGCAGATGCATTCTAAAACTCATAACATTACCGCCTCAGAATGCACCAATTATTCACAAGCATTTGTCATATAAAGTATACCGCTTCATTCATTGGATTAAATCTAAAGCTAATGTAAAAAAGGGACGGTAAGCAGATCGATACACGAAGAGTGCATCTTGGAAAGTCATGTGGTACCTCACATCACAAATATAGAGGTACCACATAAAAATGTAGGTGCTACAGATGAATTCACATCACAAACAATAATCATCTACCATCCTAGTCTAAGCGTATACACCTGGTACCCTGGTCTTAGTAAGTATACTTGCTAAAACTTGACAGAAATTATACTACTACATATGGCATATTTTTTTGCTGTCTGAGGTTGCCAAAATACAGTTAACACATCGATCTACAAAAAATTGTGATATGAGGTGGCCCGATCTTCTCAGCATGGACTTGTTCATGATGATAATGGTGGATAGATAACTATCCTGTAGCTACGAACTCTCCCGCTCGAACCTTGATGCCAATGCAACAACTCTCGAACCCTGTGGGATATTCACAACACCACGCTCTTGCGCATGCAGCCATCGACCACGAAGGGTACTTTGCAATCTACTAATTCCCAATGGAACAATAGATCACACTCAATTGAAGTAGTATAATCCGATCACAGGGTAATTCCAGAGGTTCTAAAAAGAAACAACTCCAAAATAGTTTTAACATGGTCTAGAACCTAACTATGGGGTGTCCTAGGGCTTATAAGGGAGGATGGGGTGGCCAGAAAACCAAACTAAGATGCGTACGACTCAAACTGATAAATGCTGACTCGAAACAGATTTGGTCGACGGGCGGACAGTCCAGTGGAATTGGGCTTCGGTCTGGCCGGACACTCCGGGTGGAGTTAGCCGGACAGTCCGGTCGGGCCAGAATCTTCAGAGTTTCCGGGTGGTGTCCGGGTAGTGTATGATTTGGTGCACAGATTGTTCGCACCAGTTCTTCTCTCGGGCAGGCCGGACAGTCCGGGTGGACTCAGCCAGACACTCCGGTCGTGGCAGAGCTTTTTGCCTCCGTCTTGATGATCTTCTCTTGCACCTTCCTCTCGCTCCTCCCTCACGCATCCATGGGTGATCATCATGCTGGGCTTTGCTTGTAACCCTTCCTCCTCGCGCCATGCTTGTTTCTCCAGCGAACCTGATCATACATAAATGCCTAGACTTAGATAGTATAAAATTCTCATAAATTAAAGTACCAGATTCGTTTAGGTGTGAATTTACCTGTTGCTCAAGTAGCTTAGCACGAGCTCTTGTAATGGGTCCAATTCTAATCTCATTGGACTGATCCTTCCTTGCAACAGCTGGAACATCTTCAGTAGTAGGGGTGGGTGTAAGCATAGGGATGTCCTCATCATCTGCCACCCTTCAAAAGGTGTCGACCTCGACGCTCCAAGGTCTTCTCCATCATATGGTGATTGACATGGGTATACCCTGCCAGTACTCGAGATTGTTATATACGGTCCAAATACAGTGGAAGCCCACGGCGTTGCCATGGCCCGATGAAGACTTCGAGTGGCCTACGGACTCTCGATGACTTGCGAGACAAGAAGAAGTCTAAAGATAGAAAGTTTGAAGGGCAAACCCTAGTCTGTAACCGAATTGACCTGCTACCTGAGACCTGGCCTATCTATATAAAGGCTAGGTGGGGGTGGCAAGGAGGACACACGCAACCCTAGTTTCCACAACTCTCGCCAGATTGCATCTGCACGCCCCTGTAATCTTCGATTCCCACATTAATTCCAAGAGAAGACAAGCAGGAGTAGGGACCTCCACGAGGCCTGAACCTGGGTAAACCTTGCATCCCTGTGTGCTTGTTTGCTAGCCGATTGATGCTTCCAGCGCTCCCTCCTTCTCCAAAACCCAAGTCCATAACAATGGGCATTGACGAGTTAAACCCTCGTCAATTGGCGCCGTCTATGGGAATTGGGAGTGCTGATGTCGCGGCTTCTTCAGCCTCATCAACCGCGATCTACAACTCTGCAACAGCGGAGATTCACCAGCTCTTCGGTGCGTTTGACTTCACCGTCCACACGCCAGCCACTCTCCCGGCTTTCGAGTCCGTGGGCAACGGAATCAGCCTGGTGATAGGGAGCTTCCACTTCCAAGTTGGTCAGATAGGCATGCTTCGCATGACTGACCAGCCAACGGTATCCGCGATTGCTCTAGCATCGTGGTTCCCGCCACCAATTGGCACCCTCAGCAAGCTCAACACCTCAGCAACAGCTGAGAGCACGGATAGCGACAGCAGTCGTGGATCCGATCTGGGTGGCTTAGCAACGGAAGACAGAGTCTACGGCTCCATATCCGAGAGTTGCGGGAGCAACAGCTTGCCCAGCCACTTCATGTGCACCGTCATTAACACTAGCGCCTCCACCGCCAATCGCGAAAACAGTGGCAATGGATCTGACACCGATCGGCCTAACGGTGGAATCCCTAATGGCGTACCTCCCAACGGTGCCCCCCAAACGGTGGAAATGGCACGCCTGTCAACAACGGAGGGGCAGTCGAACCTCCAACCATGGTGAACGAACACACTGACGAACGTGTCGTGATCAGGCTCAACTATCTCGAGTGGGCTCGCTGCCGAGAAGCTCTGCGAGGCAATCCTCTGCCTCTAGGCACGTCGCAAGAGATGTTGATGGGCTACCATTGGCTACTTAAAGAGGAGTACATACACCAGATACAAACAATCGCGCAACTCGAAGCGTGTAAAAAGGCAGCAGACGAGTCGAGTTTTCGACGGGTCGGGCTCTCCTCCCACGGAGGATCCTCCTCCAAAGGCAACAAGTACGTGGCCAACAAGAGACGATCTCGAATGTCCCACCTCACCGAGAAGGAGCACATAGAAGCTGCGAAAGTCCTCGACTTCAGCTCTATGACAGTCGACACTCGGGGCAATGTGGTCCCAAAGACGCTGCAAGCAGTGGTAACATCGGCCACCATGTACCTGCTCAACAACCAGCCGCCAGCTGGAGATCCCCGAGACTCCATGCACCGATCTACGATCGCGGGCTTGGGGTTAATCGAGGCTGCTCTCGACAAGGAGCCGACACCGGAGCCGAAGAAAAACAAGGCTCTAGCAAAACGCTATTCCTCAACTTCGTCCAGCGACGACAGTCACGATATGTCTCGACGTCGCTGCTCACGGTGACACGACCACGACTACGATGCGCGTGATGACATCACGCAACGCAAAATCGACAAGTCAAGGGCACGACGTGCCCGATCGACTGACTGAGAGGACGAAGACGTGGAGCTCTATGGCGCCAGATGCTTCAGCAGGGCCATCAGACAAAAGCGAAGGGGTTCACGCTCCCATCGGAAAACCCAAAATTTGACGGCCTGCAGGATCCGAAAATCTGGTTGGAGGACCACGTCTCCTTCGTCAAGCTCCATGGTGGGAGTCGAAGCACGGCCATGCAATGCCTGCAGCTACAGCTACAGGGCGCCGCCTGAGCATGGCTCAACAACCTCCCGCGCGGATCCATTCGTAGTTGGGATGAGCTGGTCTATAGCTTTGTGCGCAACTTTAAGGGAACCTACAAAAGGCCTGCGTCAATCGAAGAACTAAGGTGCTACCAGCAAAGGTCGGGCGAATCGCTACGCTCGTACATCAAGAGGTGGTCCATCATCAAGAACTCCGCAGAAAATATCTCGGAGGACCGGGCAATCAACGCATTCAATAGCGGTGTTCGCCGCATAGAGCTCAGGGAGGAGCTGGGCCGCTCGAAGCCCAAAACCATTAACCACCTGATGGAAATCACGAATCGGTGGGCAGATGGAGAAGACTCAGTGAAAAATCGCTTTCACTCCAACGATGAAGAAGAGCTCGAGCGCAGACGCGATCGCCGAAGCAAACGTCGAATGTGCATCTACGATGACCGCGGCGACGTTAACATGGTCGCAGTCGGCTACGCCGACAGGCGCGACGACAACCGCAACAGCGGCTATCGTAGCGGTGGACACCGCGACTCCGGGAAAACCACGCAAGTATGGCAACGCCGCACTCGCGAAGAGGCACACGTGACAACAATCGAGGAAAAACTGCTCGGGCCGTGCAACGTGCACTTCTACATCGACAAGCACGATGGCAAGAAGAAATCCAGCCACCTTCTCAAGGACTGCCGCGAGTTCCTCCAGCTCCACGAGGGTTTGGCGCGGATGAATCGCGACGCCGTCAACACAGGCTACGAAGTCGCCCCAGGCGCTGTAGCACACGGAGCTCCTCCTCCACCACATGGAGTCTCGCCACCCGCGGCCGCACCGGTCCATGATTAGGGCGGCGAGCCATAACCACGGGCTGTGGGCAACATGATGATCCAAAAGGGACGCCCCTCGAATCGGGTGCAGAAAGCCATCACTCGCCAAGTAAATTTGGTGACAAACTCACCACCATCCACCACTGAGTACCTCAGTGGAAGCGACTCCTGCATCACCTTCGACAAGCGCGACCACCGGTGCCAAGTACCCCGCCCAGGCCATTGTCCCCTCGTACTCGAGGCACAGATTAGAGGCTTCGACATGAGTCGCGTTTTCATGGATGGTGGAAGCGGCATTAACCTTATGTTCGCAAGTACCTTGCGATCAATGAGGATCCCTCTAACCTGCCTACAAGTCTCGGACACGACATTCCACGACATTGTCCCAGGCAAGGGCATATAGCCCCTGGGAAAATCAACCTCGACGTCATTTTTGGCACGCCGAAAAACTTTCGACGTGAACGCATCGACTTCGAAGTCGTCGACTGGCCCTCACAGTACCACTGCATCCTCGGACGCGTCGCCTTCGCCAGGTTCATGGCAGTACCACACTACGCCTACCTGCAGATGAAAATGCCAGGCCCAACGGCGTCATCACAATCAACGGGAGCTTCGAGAGGTCCGACAGTTCCAACAGGGAATTCAACAGAATTTCCCAGTCCTTCAACATGCAGGAAGAACTCGCAAGATTGAAGGAGTCGACAGACAACAGTCTGCCTCCCCTGAGCCGGCAAAGTTCACCAGACCTATCCTTCGACTCGTCGGTGCACACGAAGAAAGTTCAGGTCCACCCATCGGACCCGGCCAAGACGACCCTCATCGCCAACAAATTGAGTCCCGCATAGGAACTCACGCTCGTCGAATTCCTCCGTGAGTACTGGGAAATCTTCGCCTGGTGTCCAGCGGACATGCCAGGGGTTCCCAGGGAAATCGCCGAGCACACACTCAATGTCAACCCAGACGCAAGGCCAGCCAAGCAAACAATTCGGCGACTATCTGAGCCAAGAGCAAAAGCTGTCGGAATGGAGATCAACGGACTCCTTGACGCCAAATTCATACAAGAGATCAAGGAAAGTACATGGCTCGCCAACATGGTGTTGGTACCCAAAAAGGACACGAATATCCTACGGATGTGTGTGGATTTTACATCTCTCAATAAGCACTGCCCAAAGGATCACTTCCCGCTGCCGCGAATCGACCAGATCATCAACTCCACCGCGGGATGTGAGCGCCTCTGCTTCCTCGACGCCTACTCAGGCTATAATCAGATTCGAATGAAGGAGGAAGATCAAGAGAAAACGGCGTTTACAACGCCTTTTGGTGTGTTCTGCTACAACACAATGCCCTTCGGGCTAAAAAACGCAGGAGCAACCTATCAGGGGTGCATGCATTCTTGCCTCAAGAACCAACTTGGTCTTGACATCCAAGTCTATGTTGATGACATCGTAATCAAGACCAAAGAGGAAGCCTTGCTAATCGACGATTTATGTGAAACCTTCGCCAACCTCGACCACTACCGGATCAAGCTCAATCTGGACAAATGCGCCTTCGGCGTACCATCTGGGAAACTACTCGGGTATCTCATCTCCGTGAGAGGGATCGAGGCAAACCCAAATAAAATCAAAGCCATAGTGGCGAAGGAGAAGCCAAAGAACGTAAGAGGTGTCCAGCAGCTGACTGGGAAAATTGCGGCGCTCAGTCGATTCATCAGTCAAATGGGCGAAAAGGCATTGCCCTTCTACCAACTTCTCCGCAAAGCTGACAAGTTTGAGTGGACTAAGGAGGCACAGGAAGCATTCGAAGACCTCAAGCGTCTGATGTCTACCTCACCAGTACTGGTGACCCCACGCGAAAGGGAACCACTGTTGCTATACATCTCCGCCACCAACCAGGTGGTCAGCATGGTGCTCGCGGTGGAACGAGCCGAGGAAAACAAGGTCCACGGGGTACAGCGCTCCGTCTACTACCTCAGCGAGGTGCTCAAGCCAACAAAGCAGCAGTACCCGCACTACCAGAAGCTGGCATACGGCGTCTTCATGATAGCCAGGCTACTGCGCCATTACTTCCAGGAGCACCCAATCGTGGTGGTCAACGATGCCCCGCTTGGGCACATCCTCAATAACCCCGACGCCACCAGACGAGTCGCGCTTTGGGGAATCGAGCTGTCTCCATGAGACATTACATATGAAAAGCGCGACGCGATGAAGTCACAAGTTCTCCCTGACTTCCTTGTGCACTGGATGGAGAATCAGCTCCCTGAAAAACCAGATATGTCTTACCTCTGGACAATGCACTTCGACTGATCCAAGCGAAAGGACGGAGCTCGTGCAGGTGTCCTACTAACATCGCCCTAGGGAGACAAGATGAAATACATTCTACGAATGCAGTTCACCGCCTCCAACAACAAAGCTGAATACGAGACCTTGTTACACAGGATGCGGATGGCAAAAGCCTGCGGCGCCAAGAGGCTAATAATCTACAACGACTCCAACTGGTCGTCAACCAGACAATGTACGAGTGCGACGCACTGAACGACAGTATGATCGCCTACCGCGACCTCTACGACACACTTGAAGGGGACTTCGACGGCTGCGAGCTACGGCACGTAGGCCGCAAAAGCAATGAAGAGGCAGACACACTCGCCAGCATTTGCTCTACCTATGCCCCCATACCACCTGGGGTATTTCTCGAGTGTATCTGCGAACACTCCATCAAGAAAAAGGCCACATAGAAGAAAACAAGCGCAACAACGGACTCGGGGGCTACGCCACCCAATGAGCCAATGACACTCGACGGCCTGGAGCTTGAAACAGGACTCGAAGGACCCATGGCGATCATGATGATCGAACCCTCTTGGACTCAATCCTATATCACATACCTTCTCAGCAAGAGATTGTCGGACGACCCGACCGACGCGCGGCAAATCGCATAGCGATCCAAGGCATTCGCCGTCATCAACGGTGAACTATACAAGCGCAGCATCACAGGAGTACTCCAACGATGCGTCTCCAATGCTGATGGAAGAGCCGTCCTCCTCGACATCCATGAGAGGACTTGCGGGCACCACGCCGGCAGTCGTGCCCTCATCGCCAAAGCTCTACGAGCTGGATTCTACTGGCCTACGGCCATGCGTGACGCCAAGGACATCGTCCAAAAATGCAACGCTTGCTAATGATTCGCGGACAAACCACATGCACCTGGCATGGAACTTCGGCCAATACCATTGGCCTGGCCCTTCGTGCAATGGGGACTCGAAATGGTCAGCAAGCTCCCAAAGTCCTCGCGAGGAGGATACGTTTACCTCTTGGTGGCAGTCGACAAATTCACCAAGTGGATAGAGGCCATGCCGGTGACTAACCAGTCAGGAGCCAGCGCGGTCAAGTTCTTCGAGTCCATTGTGTATCGCTTCGGAGTGCCACACAGCATCATTACGGACAATGGAACAAACTTCACCTCTAAGGAATCCCAGGGCTTCTGCGAAAACCTGGGAATCAACGTAAGTTGTGCCTCTATAGCTCATCCACAGGCCAACGGTCAAGTCGAAAAGGCCAACGGGCTCGTCTGCGGCGGAATAAAGAAACGACTCCTTAGGCCACTCGAACAAGCCGCAGGATGCTGGCCAGACGAGCTGCAATCGGTACTCTAGAGCCTATGCACAACTCCAAACAGTGCTACGGGATACACCCCGTTCTTCATGGTGCATGGTGCTGAAGTAGTGCTACCCGCAGAGGTACGATACAAGTCGCCGCGAGTGGTCTCTTACATCGAGCAGGAATCAACTCTTGCACTCGAAGACTTCGTTGACCTCCTTGATGAGGCACGAAAAATCGCAGCAGAAAGATTGACGATCTACCAGCAGAACCTGCCGCAATTACCACAGTAGAAGGCTACGCCCCAGGTCCTTCGTCGAAGGAGACCTGGTCGTGTGAATGAAACAGCAAGGGCACCTCAAGCTCGAGTCACCTTGGGAAGGACCATACGTGATTACAGAAGTAATCCCAGGTGGCGCCTATCGCCTCAAAGATTTCGAGACAGGAGTCACATACTCCAACCCCTGGAACATCACGCAGCTACGGCGCTTCTACCCTTAGTCGTTTTTCTTTCTTTACATTACAAACAATGCTTTTCAGCCAGGCTACTTAGCCATACATTGTACCTCGCACTATTATACGAATAAATAAAGCTAAGTTCCCCAAACTCTGCGTTCTTCTATTATTTTTTGCCATCTATCTACTCGGGGGCTGCGCCACCCTTTATACATCTATTCTACGAACCAATCGTGATATCCTGAGTAGTTGACGCACTAATCGAACCCTTGACAAACAACAACCAAGCTGCAACGCACCTAACAGGTTGGCAAGGTGCTAAGATAAACACAAGTTAGGCTAACGAAAAGGAATCGCATAGTGCAACGCACTCGCAAAACATACGAGCTAGAAAGCTCCTTACATATCAATATTAATCAATTCTATACAGCATACATACGAACTTTACAACCCTGGTATACCTATGTACAGGATATAAACTAAACTATTGTTGCAACAGAAGAACCTTTATCTGCTCCTCGAAGAAATCGACAATTTCCTCCGTTAGGCGATCCACCGCTTGGTAATGAGGAACTATATTCCAGGTAGAGCCTGCTGGCGGCGCCAGCGGTCCAGCAGCAATCGCTGCAACATCTACATCAGGACTATGCAGTCACAACAGCGATAGAGCAGCCTTGGCACCAGCCACCAACTGTTGTCGCACAAACTCGCGGACTCCACCCAAGTCTTGAAATTTAGCAAGAAGAGCGAGCAGGCTTGAGGGAACGACGTCCAGTGAAAACATCATCTGATAGATATTCCTTAAGAATGACTCCAATTTCTTTAGAAAATGAAGCACTCGGGAGGAACAATAGATCAACAACGTTGAAGCTATTGCTAACTCCACCAAACTCAGCAGTAGGTATATCAATCGAGTAGGTATTATCATTAATCTTGGCTAACACCTTATAAGGACCAGCACCACATGGCTTCAATTTGGATTATCGCAGTAGTGGAAACTTGTCCTTGCGCAGATGCACCCATACCATGTCACCAGGCTTGAACAAAACTTCCTTTATTGCTTGATTCCTTGCAGCAGCAATGTTCTTACCTTTCTTCTCAATAGCCTCTCGAGTCTTCTCATGAATCTTCTTCACATATTTAGCGCGCTTTGATGCCTCCATATCAACTCTCTCATGTAATGGCAAAGGAAACAAATCAAGTGGCATCAATGGCTTGAAGCCATACACCACCTCAAAAGGACAAAGCTGAGTAGTTGAATGCACAACCCTGTTGTATGCAAACTCAACATGTGGCAAACACTCTTCCCATTACCGCAGATTCTTCTTTACCATAGTCCTTAGCAATTGTGACAATGTTCTATTCACCACCTCCGTTTGACCATCTGTTTGGGGATGACATGTAGTACTGAATGGAAACTTTGTTCCCAACTTCCCCCATAAGGTCTTCCAAAAGTAGCTCATGAACTTCACATCACGGTCAGAAACAATCGTCTTGGGTACTCCATGTAATCTCATCATGTCCCAGAAACACAGGTTAGCAACATGTGACGCATCGTCACTTTTGTGGCAGGCAATAAAATGAGCCATCTTAGAGAACCTATCCACTACCACAAATATACAATCATGACCTCTCTGAGTTTTAGGTAGACCTAGCAAAAAATCCATAGTAATGTCTTCCCATGGTATAGTAGATGCAGAGAGAAGTGTATACAAACCATGAGGCTACAGATTGGATATCGACTTGTGGCATGTAACACAACAACTCACAAATCTGAAGACATCACGCTTCATCTTGGTCCAATAAAAATGATCAGCGAGCATGAGCAATGTCTTCTCACGCACAAAGTGACCCATCAAACCACCAGCATGTGATTCCTGCACTAAGAACAAATGCAACAACGATTCTGGAATACACAGTTTGTTAGCTCGAAACAAATATCCATCATGTATATGATACTTATCCCATGGGTTTCTAAGAGCACACAAACGATATGGTTCAGCAAAATCATGGTCAGTTGCATAAAGTGCACAAATACTTTCTAATCCAGGAATTTTAACATCAAGATTAGTTAATAGCATGTTTTTCCTAGACAAAGCATCAACAACTTGATGGCTCAAAATGTAGAGCTCGTTGGGGACCCCAAGAGGAAGGTATGATGAGCACAACAGCAAGTTTTCCCTCAGTTATGGAACCAAGGTTATCGAACCAGTAGGAGCAAGGAAACAACCCCAAGGTGTTGCTAGCAACTTGGAATCCTGCACAACACAACCACATAAACTTTGCCCCCAACATACAGTGAGGTTGTCAATCTCACTACTTTGTTGAAAACAAAGGATTAAACGTATTGTGTGGAAGATAGTAATAGCTTGAAGAAAGTAAATAGTAAAAAGTAACAATAGATGGTATGACAATGGTAAAAGTATGGACCGGGGTCCATAATTCACTAGAGGTGATTCTCCTTAAGTTAAATAACCTGCTGGGTGAAAAAATTACAGCAGGGCAATTGACAGATTCGAGAAAGCATACAATGCATATACTAGACATCTTGACTCCTATGAGATTTGATTGGGCATTACAACATTATACATAGACCGTAATCCAACTGCATCTGTGACTAATAATCCACCTTCAGGTTATCAACCGAACCCCTTCCAATATTAAGTTGCAAGCAACAGATAATTGCATTAAGGAAAGTGCGTAAAGTAAATAATACGATTGTCCCATGGACAAAGGATTGCTATTTTCTCCCTAGTAGAAACAACACATCTACAACCTTAGAGATTCCTGTCACTTCCCCGGATTACTAGAGGCATGAACCCACTATCGAGCATAAATACTCCCTCTTGGAGTTGCAAGCATCTACTTGGCCAAGATAGTTACAAACAACGGAGAGCATGCAAGATCACAAATAACATAGACATGGTAGAATCAATAATCAATCTGAAATAGAATTTCAATATCCAACAGATCCCCGCAAACACAACATGTAAGATTACAAATAGATGATCTTAATCATGAGCAGAGATCACAAGATCTAAACATGATAGCACAAAGGAGGAGAACCAAGGATCTAGCTACTACATGGACCCATAATCTAGGGATGAACTACTCACGCATCCCACCAGAGGAAGGCATGGTGATGAAGAAGGCCTCCAGAGTGATCTCTCCCCTCCGGCAGGATGCCGGGAAGAGCTTCAGATCCCTCCCGATCTAGGGATGGAGATGACGACGGCTACAGAATCTTTCTTGGAATTTCGATTAGGTACTTAGGGTTTTCGTCCCGGGAGGCTTTTATAGGCGAAGAGGCAAGCTCGGTGGAGCACCAGGGGACCACACCCTGGTGGCGCCCCCAGGCCGCGCCACCACCAGGTGTGGCCACCCTGGTGCGCCACTTCGTCTCCCCTCCAGAGTCTGTGTTGCTTTGGGTAAAATATTGACTTTGTCTTTTGTCCGTTCCAATTTCGAGAATATTTCCTTACAAGCTTTTCTGAAACCAAAAAAGCATAAAACAGGCACCTGGCACTATGGTATCTTCTTAATAGGTTAGTCCCAGAAAATGTATAAAATACCTCAAAGTATGAACAAAACATAAGAAAGTATATATAAAGCAAGCATGGAACATCAAAAATTATAGAAACTTTTACGATGTATCAACATCCCCAAGCTTAACTCCTGCTCGTCCTCGAGTAGGTAAGTGACAAAAAGAATAATTTTTGAGGTGACATGCACCATCATATTTGTAAAGCATTGATAGCTGGGATCAAAGTACTCTAATCATGAGCATAAAAGACAGTGTTCTGACAATAAGACATAGCAACTATGTTGTAACATGAAAAAGGTACAAACAAAAGATTCATGAATAACAATGCATTAAAAGACATTTGTTTGTTTCAAATATAGAAAACATAATAATAATGGTATTCTTCTTGTCCTTCATGATATAGCAAAACAGAAATGCATAGGACACCTTCAAAGTTCATAAGGGTGACATGATACAAATAATCTTAAGAACAAGAAATATCACATTTATGAATCGCAAGTTTTAGAATAGTGCACATTAAACTAAGAATGGTCACTATGCTCTCTCAATTGGTGCATACAGATAGAAGATGGAGACTCAACATAAAAGTAAAAAGAAAGGCCCTTCATAAGAGGAAAGCGGGGATTTCACATTTCATAAAGAGCTTCCAAAAATTATGGTACTAATTAGATTTCAGCTCTCATTACCCCTACATAAGCATCTTTTAGGTGATTAAGGTTAAAGTGAACAAATATGAGGATATGGTTGCAAGTTATAATTCAAAAATCTCATGCCCCTTGTCTACGAGTCTCGGACCTCATGCTACTCAACTTTAGTCACAAGTAAGTTCTTATCATTGTAAGTACATGTGTATCATGGAGAACCACCAACAGGGTACCCCTTGCCCCATGATACATGACCTATCCCATATCAAAATGACAAGGCAACAGACAATGAGCATCCCATCGATCTTTTTATTTGCTATTTGCATAGGTTTTTATTGAGGATGCTTCACAGAATGCTCACTATGGTTATGCTACAAGTTTCCACCATAATTAGGCATGTCTTAGGCTAGCCGCCTAGGAGTTTCTCTAACACATATACAAACTCCATGAGCTTACAAGCTCCCCTTTTATTTCACACCGCCGGGATCCATAAACAAAAGAACATGATATCAACTGAATAATAAGTGCAATGTTGAAAACGTTCCCCATGACATCATGGTTCTTCTAATTCTCAACTTATAAAGTGCAAGAATATACGCAACGTAGATGGACGCAATGGTTCAAGTTTATTAAGTGCAAGAAAGTAAAGTGTGCCATCAAGTTCATGAGATCCTTAATCACTAATTTTCACATAATAATTTGGAAGGGTAGATAAAAGCATGAATATACTTGGAATGGTGTAACACACCATGCATAGGAATTTATAGTGGACTCTTTGGAATAACTTGGTTTCTTGGGGGTTGTATGCACGAGTGGAACTCATACTTAGTACATGTGGAGGCTTAGCAAAAGACTGGGAGCGACCAACTAAGAGAGCACTAATGGCCATAATCATGCAAAGCAATAAAACATTATTAATTAAAGCATAAAGTGATATTACTAGTCAAAAAACTAAATGATCATAGAGGTTAAGGTGACTGATACATAGTCTTAACATGGTGTAAGCATGTGCCAAGTCAACCCAAATAAAGCATCGAAGGAGAATACCACAATATTATGCTTTTGTATGCTAAAACAACGCATGATTCTTTCAAGGCACATTATGAAATCTCAATTGTTTGGAACAAGTCATGTTACATCAATAATTACAAAGCATAAAGTCAAAGCATTATCAAACATGACATGATAAAGTCTAGGCCATAGTCAAAACAAAATTCCTTTTGTACCACTTATAAGCATGAACTTTCCTACTCTTTTCCAATCACCAATCAACTTATTTGAAATATAATATGAATGAAAGGGTCCATCAAATTTATTTAAGAAAACTAAAAAAACTAAAAGAAAAAACGAAGACGCTCCAAGAACAACACAATTGTGCATGAAACAATAAAAATGAAGTGTTTTGGAAGAAAACCTGAGATTTTTATTGATGAAAAATGGGATGCCTTGGGCATCCCCAAGCTTTGATGCTTGTACTTCTTGAATATTTCTTGGGGTGACATGGGTGGCATACCCAAGCTTCAACTTTTGTCCATACTTCAACTTATCACATTATTCTTCCCCTACACTTGAAAATTTTCCTTCATACAAAACTTCACACAATCCTCATTAGCAACATTAGTGCATTCAAGATAATTGGTCTTATGGTTTAGTTTCATCACAAGTAAAACTTCCATTAGAACACAAACTACCATAGAAATTTCTTCTAAAAGCTCAAGTGATCAAAGAGAACTCAAAGAGAAAGAGATTAAGAGGTAAATGCAAATAATGGCAGACATCTGTCAAAACAGATCAACATGTAAAAAACAATTTTTTCGAAAACCTTCTATAGCTCAAATCGAAAAGTTCTGAACTAAAGAAAGTTAGATAATAACCTGGGGCAGAAGCACAAAATATTACAGCTCAATCCGAAGTACAGATATTTTTCACGAATTTTTACAGTGGAGCAAAAAAATCTGTTTTGGGACAGCAACTTTCCCAAGTCTTACTCCTCTCTCATTAGAGGTTATTCTTGGCACAAAAACCACATAAAAAGGATAATGAGAGGTTATTACAGAAGTAATAACTTCCAAGAATCATAAAAATAAAAACTTAGTGAATAGAAATTTGGGTTATCTCCCAATTAGTTCTTTTCTTTAACGCCTTTGAGCTAGGCACATGAAGCAAGACTCAAGTATTTTCAAATGAAGAAGCATTAAGACCAAATTTCTTTTTAATAGGAGAGGCAAAAGGTATCTTTTTCTCTTCCTAGGTAAGTATTATATACCTTTCTTAAGTGGGAGTTGGTATTTAATGGTGCCTTCCTTCATATCAATAATAGCACCAGCTGTGCTTAAAAAAGGTCTTCCCAAGGTAATAGGACAAGAAGCATTGCATTCAACATCCAAAACATAGAAATCAATGGGGACATAGGTATTGTTTACCATAATAATAACATCATTAATACTCACCATGAGTTTCTTTTTAACATTATCATCAAGTTGGACATCTAAATAACAATCTTACAATGGTGGCAAATCAAGCATTTCATAAATCCTTATAGGCATAATAGAGACACTACTATCAAGATCACATAAAGCTTTGAGATCAAAATCATTCACTTTCATATTAATGATGGGTTCCCAACCATCTTCTAATTTCCTAGGAATAGAAGCTTTATGTTTCAACTTCTCTTCTTTAATTTTCATGAGAGCATCTGTAATGTGTTTTGTAAAGGCCATATTCATAGCACTAGCATTAGGACTTCTAGCAAGCTTTTGTAGGAACTTAATTACTTCAGAAATATTGCAACCATCAATATCAAAATCAAAATTACCATCCAAGGACGTAGAACTATTGTCTCCCATATTAATGGGGACTTCATGCGGTTTGCTAGCATCAACATTAGTGGTGGTGATAGTACAAATACTACTATTTCTAGCAATTTAATCTTCTCTTTCCCACTTAGCATGCAATTTAGCTAACAGTCTAACATTTTTATCAATTCTAACTTGTATGGCATTAGTAGCAGCAAAGGGGTTTTCCATATTTTCAGGTTTAGCGGCCATTTTATTAATCAAAGAAGATTGTGCTTCGGACAAAGATGAATTTTTTTTTCAGCATTCGAAAGTTTTTCCTCAATAGTTTTATTGAAAGTAGTTTGTTTACTATTAAAATCCTTAAGCATGACTTCAAGTTCAGAAGGTGCACTTCTATTGTTGTTGTAGGAATTTCCATAAGCATTACCATTATTGGGAGGATATGGCCTATAATTGTTATTACCAAAATTATTCCTATAGGCATTGTTGCTAAAATTATTATTTCTAATGAAGTTCACATCAACTTTCTCTTCTTGAGCAACCAAAGAGGCTATGGGAACATGATTCGGATCAACATGTGTTTTTCCATTAACAAGCATAGACATAATAACATCAATTTTATCACTCAAGGAGGAGGTTTCTTCAACAGAGTTTACCTTCTTACCTTGTGGAGCTCTCTCAGTGTGCCATTCAGAATAGTTAACCATCATATTATCAAGGAGCTTTGTTGCAACACCCAAAGTAATGACCATAAAGGTTCCTCCAGCAGCAGAATCCAATAGATTTATTGAAGAATAATTTAGTCCTGCATAAAAGGTTTGGATAATCATCCAAGAAGTCGGTCCATGAGTGGGACAATTCTTTACCAAAGATTTCATTCTTTCCCAAGATTGAGCAACATGTTCATTATCAAATTGTTTAAATTTCATTATTTCACTTCTCATAGATATAATCTTAGCAGGAGGATAGTATTTTCTAATGAAAGCATCTTTGCATTTAATCCAGGAATCAATACTATTTCTAGGTAGGGATAGCAACAATTCTTTAGCTTTTCCTCTCAAGGAGAAAGGAAACGATTTAAGCTTGATAATATCTCCATCTATATCCCTATGTTTTTGCATCTCACAAAGTTCAACAAAGTTATTAAGGTGAGCAGTAGCATCATCAGTACCAGCACCAGAGAATTGTTCTCTCATAACAAGATTGAGCAAAGCAGGTTTAATTTCAAAGAAAGTAGCTTCAGACACAGGTGGAGCAATCGGTGTGCACACGAAATCATTGTTGTTTGTGCTAGTAAAGTCACACAACTTAGTGTTTTCAGGAGTATTCATTTTTTTAGATTAAAGCAAGCCAACAGAAATAGAAACTAAAATAGGAACTAATTTTTGTGTGTGTTTTTGATAGGAAGAAACAAGCAAACATAGAAAAAATAAACTAAGCAAAACAAAAAACAAAGTAAAGAGATTGGTTGCGAGAGACTCCCCTTGTGAAGCTGTCCTTGACTCCCTGGCAACGGCGCCAAAAAAAGTTCTTGATGGCTCAAAATGTAGAGCTCGTTGGGGACCCCAAGAGGAAGGTATGATGAGCATAGCAGCAAGT
Source organism: Avena sativa (assembly GCA_916181665.1). Classification (NCBI taxonomy): domain Eukaryota; kingdom Viridiplantae; phylum Streptophyta; class Magnoliopsida; order Poales; family Poaceae; genus Avena; species Avena sativa. The sequence continues at coordinate 330,366,602 of OV702289.1, forward strand.
TTTCCCTCAGTTATGAAACCAAGGTTATCGAACCAGTAGGAGCAAGGAAACAACCCCAAGGTGTTGCTAGCAACTTGGAATCCTACACAACACAACCATATAACTTTGCCCCCAACTTACAGTGAGGTTGTCAATCTCACCGGTTTGCTAAAAACAAAGGATTAAACGTATTGTGTGGAAGATAGTAATAGCTTGTAGAAAGTAAACAGTAAAAAGTAATAATAGATGGTATGGCAATGGTAAAAGTATGGACCGGGGTCCATAGTTCACTAGAGGTGATTCTCCTTAAGATAAATAACATGTTGGGTGAACAAATTACAACGGGGCAATTAACAGATTCGAGAAAGCATACAATGCATATACTAGACATCTTGACTCCTATGAGATTTGATTGGGCATTACAACATTATACATAGACCGTAATCCAACTGCATCTATGACTAATAATCCACCTTTAGGTTATCATCCGAACCCCTTCCAGTATTAAGTTGCAAGCAACAGATAATTGCATTAAGCAAAGTGTGTAAACTAAACAATATGATTATCCCATAGACAAAGGATTGTTGTTTTCTCCCTAGTAGGAATAGCACATCTACAACCTTAGAGATTCCTGTTACTTCCATAGATTACTAGAGGCATGAACCCACTATAGAGCATAAATACTCCCTCTTGGAGTTGCAAGCATCTACTTCGCCAAGATAGTTACAAACAACGGAGAGCATGCAAGATCACAAATAACATAGACATGACAGAATCAATAATCAATCTAAAATAGCATATCAATATCCACCGGATCCCCGCAAACACAACATGTAAGATTACAAATAGATGATCTTGATCATGAACGGAGCTCACAAGATCTAAACATGATATCACAAAGGAGGAGAACCCACCATCTAGCTACTACATGGACCCGTAGTCCAGGGATGAACTACTCACGCATCACATCGGAGGCAGGCATGGTGATGAAGAAGGCCGCCAGGGTGATCTCTCCCCTCCGGCAGGGTGCCGGGAAGAGCTTCAGATCCCTCCCGATCTAGCGATGGAGATGATGGTGGGTACAGACTCTTTCGTGGAATTTTGATCGGGTACTTAGGGTTTTCGTCCCGGGAGGCTTTTATAGGCAAAGGGACAAGGTCGATGGAGCACCAGGGGGCCCACAACCCCTGGTGGCGCACCCCCAGGCCACGCCGCAACCACGTGTGGCCGCCCTGGTGCGCTTCTTGGTCTCCACTCCAGACTCTGTTTTGCTTCGGATAAAATATTGACCTTGGCTTTTGTCCGGTCCAATTCCAAGAATATTTCCTTACTAGCTTTTCTGAAACCAAAAACAGCAAAAAACAGGCAACTGGCACTGTGGCATCTTATAAATAGGTTAGTCCTAGAAAATGTATAAAAATACTTCAAAGTATGAAAAAACATAAGAAAGTAGATATAAAGCAAGCATGGAACATCAAAAATTATAGATACGTTTACGACGTATCACAACTACATTCTCTTTTCCCTTCTTATACTTAATGATGTAAGGAAAAGATTCAATAAACTCAACCCATTTAGCTAATCTTCTACGCAAGTTTGATTGAGCTTTCAAATACTTCAATGCTTCATGATCAGAATGCATGATAAATTCCTTTGGCCACAAATAATGTTGCCAAACTTCAAGTACTCTAACAAGTGCATACAATTCTTTATCATAAATAGGATAATTCAATGTAGCACCAGTAAGTTTCTCAGAAAAATATGATATAGGGCAACCCTCTTGCATCAAAACGCCACCAATACCTATAACACTAGCATCACATTCAACTTCAAATTGCTTTGAAAATTCAGGTAATGCAAGTAATGGTGCAGAAGTAAGCAAACGTTTCAATGTATCAAAAGCAATATCTTGGGCCGCACCCCATACGAATGGCACACCTTTCTTAGTCAAGTCATTCAATGGTGCAGCAATAGTGCTAAAATCCTTCACAAAGCGCCTACAGAAACCAGCTAAGCCATGGAAACCACGTACTTGACTCACATTCATGGGAATAGGCCAATTCTGAATTGATTCAATTTTAGATTGATCTACTTCTACCCCATGCTTAGATACAACATATCCCTGGAATATGACCTTATGTTTTGCAAATGTGCACTTCTCTAGATTAGCATACAATTTATTATCATGCAACACTTGCAAAACTTGTCAAATACGACTACAATGTTCAGTTTTGTTGTGTCTATAGATAAGTATATCATCAAAATAAACAACCACAAAACGAACAATAAATTCTCTCAAAACATGATTCATTAATCTCATGAATGTACTAGGTGCATTAGTAAGACCAAATGGCATAACCAACCACTCATACAAACCAAATTTTGTTTTGAAAGTAGTTTTCCATTCATCCCCTTCTTTCATCCTAATTTGATGATAACCACTATGCAAATCAATCTTAGAGAAAATAGTAGCACCACTCAATTCATCTAGCATATCCTCTAAGCATGGAATAGGATGCCGATATCGAATAGTGATGTTATTAATAGCTCTACAATCTACACACATGCGCCATGTACCATCTTTCTTAGGCACTAAAATGACAGGAACATCACAAGGGCTAAAAGAAACACGAATGTACCCTTTATCCAGCAATGCATGTACTTGTTTCTGTATCTCCTTTGTTTCTTCGAGGTTAGTCCTGTAGGGTGCACCGTTTGGCAATGTGGCGCCAGAGATCAAGTCAATTTGATGCTCAATGCCACACAATGGAGGCAATCCTGCTGGTACATCTTCTGAAAACACATTGCCAAAATCCTGCAAAATAGTAGATACACCAAGAGAAATAGGGGTCATGTCGTTAGAAACCAATACCTTGCCCTTATACATGAGAGCAAGTGGCATGGGTGTAGGATCCTCACGAAACTCACTCATATCTTCCTTGGTGGCTAATATCACTAGACTAGGCACTCTCTCACTTTTCGTTATATCACTCTTTTTGGGCTCTTTTACATCATGTACAGCTGCAACACTATCTCGCCTATCTATAGGTGCTTCCTTCAAGTGATAAGTATTGGCATGGCCATTGTGTTGCACATGGCGATCATACAGCCAAGGCTGACCCAATAATAGATGGCAAACAGTTAGAGGAACCACATCAAAATCAATAGAATCCTTGTATGGCCCTATTACAAAATTAACATGTACCATATGGTTTACCTTCATATCACCATTGCCACTCAACCATTGTATATAATATGGCTTCCTATGAGGTAAATAAGTCAAATTCAGCTTGGCACATAACTCCTTACTTGCAAGATTTCTGCAGCTACCTCCATCAATGATTACCATGAAAGCTTTGTTAGGACCAACGAGTGCTTTGGTTCAGAACAAGTTGCAGCGCTGAGAGTCAACAATAGGCTACACACTAAGTATAGGTGGAGAGAACCACTATGGTAGGCGCATACTCAGGGAAGGCATCCAATCCGTCCTCGTTGTCATAACCATCATTGCCATGAGGATCAACATCATCTCCACTCTTATACTCTCCTTGTTCATTGACAAACATCACCTTGCTGTTTGGACAGTCCCTCTTGTAGTGTCCTCTACCTCCACAAGTATGGCACTCCACATCGCGCGTACGTGCAGTTGACATATTGGAACCCGAGCTAGCAGCAGGAGCAACACGCTTCCTAGCATTGGAACCATAAGAAGTTGTTGGAGCAGGCTTGGCCGATTGTGAAGGGTGGCTAGCAGCCGGAGTAGGTGGCACCATAGGTGGTGGTGTCGCCCTGGCTGAAAATCTGCATGTAGATGGGAACCTTGCACGTGCTTTCGCTTCTTCAGCTAATTGTGATTCAGCCTCTCTAGCATGATGCAATAGTTCATTCATAGTCTCGTACTTGTAATGATGATTAATGCTCTTGATTGGTAACTTCAAATTGTTGAGAAATCGCTGCATAGTCATCTCAAGGGATTCACCAACTCTAGCACGTTGGATAAGCATCTCCATCTCCATGTATTACTCATCAACTGACATGGTTCCCTGCCTCCATTGTGTCAACTTGTCAAAAACTGATCTTATGTAGTTGGTGGGTGATGTGACTGAGTTCCTGCACAAAAATAGGGTTATTACAGTACTTGCAGCACCAAATATTTAAGAGTTTGTCCCGATGGGAGCTCGGCAAAAACGACCCTCGCAGCCGCGTTGTCAATGCGACCACGTACGCACCCTAACTGTGGTTTGAAAATAGCCTATTCTATAAGTTGCTAGGATAAATGAATTTAAGATGTTTTGTAATAACTACTACTAGAACTGGAAGAAAACTAGAACAAAAGTAAAACTTAAAAGAGGTGAATGCAATGAGATGAAATATTAATGCTATGATTCCTCAAGAAATGTTGTGTATACCAGTGTGCATGATAAGTGCTTATGGAATAGCTGTTAACTATAATTGTGGTGGTGCCTCGTATAACGTTGTCTCCCACCGTTGGTAAGTGGCAACTAGACAACTCAATTGTCCACACCCTCTCCGGACATGGGTCGTCCATAAGAGAATAGTGTGTTAAGGTATAAAGACCAATCAAGGTAAACCAGAGCAAAGGCATTAAATTCTATGTACAACCGTACTCCTAAGCAAGTGTGCTAGTCACAAGATATCCCGTTATGTCACTTTTGGGTCAAGCAATTCGCAACACTATACCTATCTTTATCACGAGTGATATTGAGGAAATTAAATCTTAATGGGCGGTGCATCCTAAGTTGCTATTGCCTCCGCAAATCACTTATAGCAAATAGCCTATTAGGTCTACCCACGGTGTTGTCAGGTACCATCGAACGAGTAGAGTATAATGATAAGTTTTGTGACACTCCGTAAATCCCTAGTAAATTCCTCAACAATGGATTGGATGTCTACAATCACTAGAATAATATCATGAATAGAAAAATGTAAAGAGAAACCACAAACATATTAATTAACAAGAACACACCACACTTTAATTACTCAAATCAATAACATTAATAAAAGAGGGTTCAAGCCATGTTACAACCCATCACGAAGATCATGATCGGGAAGGATGAAGGTGTGGCGGAGATGGTGATGATGGCGCGGTGATGGTGGCATTAGCGTGGTGATGACGGCGTCCTCCTTCTCCTCCTCTTCTTTCTTGGATGGCTTGATGGTGTTGATGGAGATCTAGATCTTGGTGGAGTTGTAGAGGCTATGGAGGCGACACGGCGACAGGGCACCGCCGTGGAGGCGGTAGATGGGATCTAGATCTTGTATATGGTTAATTGATGCTTCCTTGGGTCCTCCCTCCTTTATATAGGCTTTGGGGTGCCCTAGGGTTCCCCCAATACCGTCATATGACTTAGGGGAGGTTCTGGAGCTTTTCTGGGGCAAAATCCCGTCGTTTTTGACCTTTTTTGCAACTATACGGGCAGAGCTATACGACCAAAAATATAGCTCCGGCCGTATAGTTGCTCGTTAAACTGTCTGTCCAATTTAGTATTTTAGCCGCCATTTCTTTATACGAAATCCGTTTTGGGTGTTCTCGGGCTCGCTAAGTTCGTATCGTCGAGAGCTAAAACCTTGTTGTCTTGGATCTTTATTTTGATAAGTTGGAAAATTTGACATTTCCAACTTCTCAAATGGCTAAGTCTGGTCCCTGCAGCTCCTCCATACTATGCTTTCTTTGTTTGTTTTGCCTTTGTTTTGTCCATAATCATCATCAACACCTACACACATGTCAAAGACAAGGAAGAGGTATAAAATTATACATAAACTACTAAATGTGCAATGCTCATATTGAATTTAACAAAAACAAGTAATCATGTATATCAGGCATATCAATAGTTAGATGGAGCATGATATGATAAGAAAATGACACAATTTATATTTCTAAAAAGTGTTGTATATCACAGCCGTTAACTTTCCCAAGCTAGATCTTGCTCGTCCTCGACCAAAAGGGAGCAATAACTTAATGGATTTGATCTTGTTTATCATTGAAAATCAATGCACTGTATCCTTGTTTTTCCTGCAAGCTCAAAGTAAGAGAGCACATAATCATACAAGGCAATATAAGCTCGGTTATATTATTCCAAAACACTACTCAAAAACTTCTATTCCCCATGTCAAAGTTAAATCTAGCTTGCAAGTAAATTTGTGATCCTTCTATACGCACTTTATTGTATTACTGTACTTTTATTTGTATAAGGCAAAGTTGAACACAGTTAGTTGTCAATCATAAATAGAAATAGAGTTTTCCAATGCTGCCCACTCATGCCATCTATTCAAGTCTCTCAAGTGCAAACTTCGATTGTGAGCTCATAGAAAATATATTTCTTAGTAACGAGACCATGCCAAAAGAGTGGTATATGTTCAATTGACACTATGCAGGCTAGGAAGGACACTCGTGACCATTACAAAGGTTTCCCTTTTCGGTATAATGATTTCTCATAGCGGTCACAGGAGTATTCCAACTTTTGCTTTTAACACAGGCCCATGAGAATACCAATGCATACCCAAATATAGCATTTTTTGCTACATATGTTGGGAAACTCATAGCCAAACTCCAAGAGTTTCCTCTTTTTGGATTGTTTAAAGGCGAGCGGAGTTGTTAGCATCCCTTATTGTGCTACAGTGGCATAAGACACTCATAAAGCAATATCTCACTTTGATTTCCAATACAAAATTTTGGCATATGTAATCTCGAAACTTTGAAACATCATTTCTTATTTGACAACTCACTCAGTAAGCATCTATTAAGACCATCATTTCCAGCACTATGGGGTCGTGCTGCTCCATAAACATTCACTTAAGACAATTCTGAACAGTGACAACTAGCAAGTTTCGAGAAATTCTTTATTATATATTTTTTTATTTTTTCAAAATTTAGAGAACATGGCAATGTATATTTAGAGGATCACAATATTTTTCACAAGCTAGATAAAAGTTGAACAAGGTGCATCAAAGCTATGGCTTGTCACCTATGGGGCCTAACATGAGCAAGTATATCCCTTATATAAATATGAACAAAATCTCACATAAGCAAGAATTCAAAAATAGAAAGATACACAATAGCATGAAAACTTTTTAAGATAAAGAACTTTGCACAAGACTCTACACATGCAAAACAACCTCCCCAAGCTAATAACTTTGGGAAGATCATGAAAACAAAAGAGAAAATGCAGTTATCAAAAGAGAGTATAAGAAGTGGTTATCTCCCCAAGCTTAAGTTAAAGCAAGGGTGATACACTTTACCCTTGAGGTGCTTTTAACCTCTACTTTGATGGAAAAAGAACCTTTGCTTCAATGAATGCTTCACGATCCGGTGTATGCCTTCCTTAAGAATCTGGTAGGAATAATACTAGAAAGAAGACAAAATATTTTTGTGTTTTTGAAGACACGGGTTTAGCTCACAAGTGATAAAAATACAAGTCCCACTGAGTCGGTTCATCAACCTAAGCACCACGCTTAAGTCAAAAAACTAGTTCTAGAAGAGGCCTCTCCTAGATTGTATGAGGTGCAAGTGAAACAGGATACGAGACACGAGTGTGCAGCCCCTATGTGCTTATTTGAAAGAGGTTCGATTTGGAAGGTTCTACCATATACTGATTGTTGAAACGTTGAATTGAAGCAACCAAGTGGCTCATGCGAGTCTTTGAAAGGTTGGCACTACCGTACACGTCGTCACACAAGGTTCAAGTCCCTGCGGAAATAACACACAAAATAAAAGATAACGGTTTGGTGTATGAACGAAGTTTGTTCATCCAAGTAATGAAAGAAAAACGAAAAGAAAACATGAACTACTAAAGAGAATTACAACTTAAGGAATTTTTGAGATAGAACTTTATTGTTTACATATGATCTGCTTTTCTAAAACATGGGAGAAGCTCCCAGGTGTTGTTTCGAGGTTTTTTTAATAAGAAGGAAGAAGAAAGAATAAATTTTTGAGCAATGGTTACCTTCTAGTTGGCGTTTGAGGGGTTTTCCCAACTATACAAGCGCAAATATACGGCCGGAACAATGCGTTCCCGCCGTATAGTTGGCTTTCTGTCAAAATTTTAGGGTTTCCTCCTGGCGGTGAAGCTATACGGGCGCAACTATACGGGAGGAACAAAATGTTCCCGCCGTATAGTTGGTCATTAAACTGTCTGTCCCTAGGAAAGAAAATATATAAAGGCATAGATATCTATATGACCAGAACTATACGGCCAGAATTTTTATTCCCTCCGTATAGTTGGTCGTTAAACTCTCTGTATATTAGAAAATAATTTGTACGGAGGCAACGATATCTATACGACCGGAGCTATATGGCTAGAATTTTTTATTCCCGATGTATAGTTGGTCGTTAAACTCTCAGTACATATGAAAGAAAAATTTCGATGGCAAAGATATCTATACGATCGGAACTATACGGCCGGAATTTTTATTCCCCCCGTATAGTTGGTCATTAAACATTCTGTATACATCAGAAATTTTTTATTTCTTCGTGAATTCTTTCCTATTCTTTAACTTAGTGAAATACCATGTTTTGACAGAAAAATGGCAGATTAAATTTTCGATGAACAAATACATATAATTGAAGGATTCACCTGAAACTGATTTTTTCTTCCTTCTTACTGATTTTATGCAACACATAATATAGTGACAACAAATTCTACCTTTTTAAAACTTCCACAAGATTACTCTTACAACAAGACATGCGAAGAATAAAAGTACCAATGCAACATGAATGCAACTAGACACAAGACACAAAACTAAGAAAGACGCCTAATGACTCCCGGCTTGACGCCCGGGAAGTGCTCTATTTAAAGCCATAAAGCTAGGCTAGGATGCTCCATACATTACCCACCTGGATCCCAAGGGATATCGACTCGAGGTGAGGTTGTACATACCGGCTTGGAGAATTTTGAAGTAGAGTTCAGTTGAAGTCGTACCCGCTTATGGTGTATCGACATCATGTAGATGAACACGTTTTCTCTTTCAAGAGAGTGTTGATGCACCAAGCTTGGTGAACATGCCTCCGTGTATAGCTGCAATGAGAGGATTTGAGATTCATATAAAATTCTTAAATCTTTACCTTGGTTACCTGTGTAGAGGAACACTTCATAGTATTCTTCCTGCATAGCAGGGAGTTCAGGACACTGCATGCTAGTATAGCAAGATTCTATCTCTAGTTCATTATTATTAATGCTCTCCATATGAGTGTCTAGGCACAAGGCCTCCGCAGAACAATTATCAATGGTTTTAGCATCATAAAAATCACTACTAGAGTGAGAGGCATCACAAACAAAAGTTGTAGTGTGACTCTCTTTGTCAACCTCACCTTTTTGTTCCTCCTTTTCATCGACTAGTGTTTTAATAGCAATGATAGAATCAAAAGTAGGAGTCAAAGGTGTGAGCGGGTGATCAATCCGTTCTTCATCCTTGTGGTCCTTCTCCTCTCCACTTAAATTATTTTCACAAAAGAGGAATATGAGGTATACTAAATTAAAAACTCCATCAAGTGCTTCACTTTCAACATCAATACTTCCTAGTCTAAATACCATTTCAGATGCACCTTTGAAAAGGACGTATTCTAGTACTTCCAAAATAGCATAGGATTTATCTCTATTATAATTTGCTAGAGTAGGGTTGTTAGAATACTTACATTGAAAATTAAGGTGGTCATCTATTATACAAATTGTGCAATAAGATCCATCATTAGCACGCAACCATAATGAATGCATTTCCAATTGGTCCAGCAATTTCTTTATCAGCTCATGTCTAGCAACCAGGCTTGATGAACTTGAATCCTTTATCTCCTCCAATGCTTGTTTTATCTGTTGAACAAAATTTATCTCGGAAGACATGATTAGTAGCAATAGTTTTTATAAATTATTGGTTTTATAATTTTTTATTGTTTTCAATATAAAAGAAAGTAGTAAGATAATAGCAACAAACAGAAATAAACTATGTGCGAGTAGATAACCGAACGCTTTGCTCCCCGGAAATGGCGCCAATTTGATGTGACCGAGTTCCTGCACCAAAACAGGGTTATTGCAGTACTTGCAGCAGCAAATATTTAAGAGTTTGTCCCGATGGGTGCTCGACGAACACGACCCTCGCAGCTGCGTTGTCAATGCGACCACGTACGCACCCTAACTATGGTTTGGAAATAGTCTATTCTATAAGTTGCTAGGATAAATGAATTTAAGATGTTTTGTAATAACTACGACTAGAACTAGAAGAAAACTAGAACGAAAGTAAAACTGAAAAGAGGTGAATGCAATGAGATGAAATATTAATGCTATGATTCGTCAAGTAATGTTGTGTATACCGGTGTGCATGATAAGTTCTTGTGGAATAGCTGTTAACTATAATTGTGGGGGTGCCTCGTATAACGTTGTCTCCCACCGTTGGTAAGTGGCAACTAGACAACTCAATTGTCCACACCTTCTCCGGACATGGGTCATCTATAAGAGAATAGTGTATTAAGGTAACAAGACCAATCAAGGTAAACCAGAGCAAAGGCATTAAGTTCTATGGACAATCGTACTCCTAAGGAAGTGTGCTAGTCATAAGATATCCCGTTATGTCACTTTGGGGTCAAGCAATTCACAACACTATACCTATATATATCATGAGTCATCTTGAGGAAATTAAATCTTAGTGGGCGGTGCATCCTAAGATGCTATTGCCTCCGCAAATCACTTATAGCTAATATCCTATTAGTTCTACCCACGGTGTTTTTAGGTACCATGGAGTGAGTAGAGACTAATGATAAGTTTTGTGACACTCCGTGAATCCCTAGTAAATTCCTCAACAATGGATTGGACGTCTCCAATCACTAGAATAATATCATGAATAGACCAATGTAAAGAGAAAGCGCAAACATATCAATTAACAAGAACACACCACACTTCAATTACTCAAATCATCATAACATTAATAAAAGGGGGTTCAAGCCATGTTACAACCCATCACGAAGATCATGATGGGGAAGTATGAAGGAGTAGTGGCAATGGAGATGGTGATGATGGCGAGGTGATGGTGGCGTCGGCATGGTGATGGAGGCGTCCTCCTTCTCCTCCCCTTCTTGCTTGGACGGCTTGATGGTGTTGATGGAGATCTAGATCTTGGTGGAGCTGTAGAGGCTATGGAGGCGGCACGACGGCAGGGCACTACCGTGGAGGCGGTAGATGGGATCTAGATTTTGTATATGGTTGATTGATGCTTCCTTTGGTCCTCCCTCCTTTATATAGGGCTTGGGGGTGCCCTAGGGTTCCCCCAATACCGTCATATGACTTAGGGGAGGTTCTGGAGCTTTTCTAGGCTGAAATCCCGTCGTTTTTGACCTTTTTCGCAACTATACGTGAAAATCTATACGCCCAAAAATATAGCTCCGTCCGTATAGTTGCTTATTAAACTGTCTGTCCACTTTAGTATTTTGGCTGCCATTACTTCATACGAACTCCGTTTTGGGTGTTCTCGGGATACAATCCTGTGGTCTTGGATCTTTATTTTGAGAAGTTGGAAAAATTGACGTTTCCAACCTCTCAAATGGCTAAGTCTGGTCCCTGCAGCTCCTCCATACTATGCTCTCTTTGTTCCTTTTGCCTTTGTTTTGTCCATAATCATCATCAACACCTACACACATGTCAAAGACAAGGAAGAGGAATAAAATTCTACCTAAACTACTAAATGTGCAATGCTCATATTGAATTTAACAAAAACAAGTAATCATGCATATCAATAGTTAGATGGAGCATGATATGATAAGAAAATGACACAATTTATATTGCTAAAATCGGTTGTATATCACAACCATCAGTGGGTACAAAATGATCCTTTATAATGCGCTTCATCTCACGCCAATTTATCACAGGAAGTTCATTGTCCTCCCTTCTAGTCCACACAATAGCATCCCACCAACGCAAAGCATATCCATCAAATTCTGATGCTGCAAGCTTGACCTTCTTCTCTTCTGTATAGTCATACAAACACTAGATCTTCTCTATCTTCAATTCCCATGTGAGGTAATATTCAGGATCAAGTGAACCAACAAGGAATCGAGAATTTTGGCTTGCCCAAACCATCATCAATAGCTTGGTTTGGAACATGTTGAGCACGCCCAATAGGAGCAAAACCGCATGCATAAGCAGGTGCAGAAGCAGGCGCAGGTGCAGGGGGATTGGCACATCCCATGCCATGAGGTGGGGCAGCACCAGCCACACTACCTTCATCCTCGTCCTCAAAAACATCTTTAGGTGGGTGTTCCTACCGTTTCTGAATTGGTACTATTAAGGCATCAATGGAACACTACAAAGTTGCGACATTGGATTTGAGTGATCTCACTTGTGTTTGAATGTTAGTGACTGCGCCTACATTCTGGTCCAATGCCACTTGCACGTCATGTATATTCTTGTCAATGGCATCTGTTGTGTGAGTAAACACACGCATCAAGTGAGATTTCAACGCCTCATATTCGCGCCAAGTAACAAGTTCCTCATCCTTCTTTTTCTGCGACACAACATCATCATCACTAAGAGACATGATTAGTAGGGTAGTGCAAAAATCAAAAACTACTTGGTGGAACACTCACAACTGACAAAAAAGTAGATCATACCATTCCAAAGTGAATAGAGATGCTATACCAAATGAAATCAAAGACTTATGCATTGATGTGATGAAGTGAATATCAAGGGTATTGATACATTGTAAATGTATCTATAATTTTTGATGTTCCATGCTTGGTTTTATCCACTTTCTTGTGTTTTGTCCACACTTTGGAGTACATTTCATATGAATTCTTGGACTAACCTATTAACAAGAGCCACAGTGCCAGCTGCCTGTTTTCTGCTGTTTTTGGTTCCAGGAAAGTCAGAAAATGAATATTCTCGGAATTGGACGGGACAAAAGCCAAAGTGCCTATTTTTCCGGAAGTCATCAGATGCCAGAATACGAGACGAAGAGGAGCCAGGGACCCACCACACCAACTGGCCGCGCGGGCTAGGCATGATCACGCCAGGGGGTGGTGTGGCCAGCCCAGGCACCCCATCGGCCTCTCCTTCCGCCTATATATTTCCCTCGGGACGAAAACCCTAAGTACCCGATCAAAAATCCACGAAAGAGTCTGTAGCCGCCGTCATCTCCATCCCTAGATCGGGAGGGATCTGAAGCTCTTTCCGGCACCCTGCCGGAGAGGGGAATTGACCATGGAGGCCTTCTTCATCACCATGCAAGCCTCCGGTGTGATGCGTGAGTAGTTCATCTTTGGACTACGTATCCATGTATTAGCTAGATGGCTGGTTCTCCTCCTTTGTGTTTTCATGTCTAGATCTTGTGAGCTCCGTTCATGATCAAGATCATCTATTTGTAATTCTGCATGCTGTGTTTGCGCAGATCCGATGGATATTGAGATGCTATTTTAGATTGATTATTTGTTATATCATGTCTTTGTTATTTGTGATCTTGCATGCTTTCTATTGTTAGTAGCTATCTTGGCCAAGTAGATGCTAGAAACTCCAAGAGTTAGTATTTATGCTCGATAGTGGGTTCATGCCTCTGGTAATCTGGGGAAGTGATAGAAATCTCTAAGGTACTATATGTGTTGTTGCTACTAGGGAGAAAATAACAATCCTTTGTTCATAGAACAATCGTATTGTTTACTTTACACGCAATTCATAAAGGAATAATTTGTTGCTTGCAACTTAATACTAGAGTGTGTTTGGATGATAACCTGAAGGTGGATTATTAGTCATAGATGCAGTTGGATGGAGGTATATGTATAATGTTGTAATGCCCAATCAAGTTCCAAAGGATACAAGATGATTAGTATATGCATGTATTGCTTTCTCGATGTTTGTCAATTGCCCCGCTATAATTTGTTCACTCAGCATGTTATCTATCTTAAGGAGAGCCACCTCTAGTGAACTATGGATCCCGGTCCTTTTCTTTACATACAATCTATAAACTATTTACTGCTTTGTGTTTACTTTCTGCAAACTATTACTTCCTTCCATTCGATACGTTTAATCCTTTGTTTTCAGCAAAACCGGTGAGATTAACAACCTCTTCGTAAGTTGGGGACAAAGTTCTGTGCTTGTGTTGTGCAGGTCTCCACGTTGCTACTAGCACCGGTAGTGCGCCCTGGCAAGGTTCAGCTAGCAACACCTTTGGGGTGTTTCCTTGCTCCTACTGGTTCGATTAAACCTTGGTTTCATAACTGAGGGAAACATGTTGATGTGGTCATCATACCTTCCTCTTGGGGTTCCCCAACGAGCTCATCAATCATGAGCCATCAAGCACTTTTCTGGCGCCGTTGTCGGGGAGTCAAGGACATCTTCACAAGGGGAGTCCCTCATAACCAATCTCTTTACTTTATTATTTTTGTTTTGCTTAGTTTCTTTTTGCTTTGTTTGCTTGTTTCTTTATCAAAAACACAAAAAAAATTAGTTTTACAAGTTTGCTTTCTTTATCAAAAACACAAAAAAATGACTACTCCTGAAAACACTAAGTTGTGTGACTTCACTAGCACCAACAACAATGACTTTATGAGCACACCTATTGATCCACTTGTGCCTGAAGATAATTTAATTGAGATAAAACCTGCTTTACTCAATCTTGTTACGAGAGAACAATTTTCTGGTATTGGTAATGATGATGCTGCTGCCCATCTAAATAACTTTGTTGAACTTTGTGAGATGCAAAAGCATAGGGATGTAGATGGTGATATTATTAAGCTGAAATTGTTTCCTTTCTCTTTGAGAGGAAAAGATAAAGAATGGTTTAATTCCTTAACTAGGAATAGTATTGATTCTTGGACTAAGTGCAAAGATGCTTTCATTGGAAAATACTATCCTCCTGCTAAAATTATATCTATAAGAAGTGAAATAATGAAGTTTAAACAATCCGATAATGAACATGTTGCTCAAGCTTGGGAAAGAATGAAATCTTTGGTAAAGAATTGTCCCACTCGTGGACTGACTGCTTGGATGATCATCCAAACTTTTTATGCAGGATTGAACTATTCTTCAAGGAACCTATTGGATTCTGCTGCTGGAGGTACCTTTATGACCATCACTTTGGGTGCTGCAACAAAGCTTCTGGATAATATGATGGTTAACTATTCTGAATGGCATACTGAGAGAGCTCCACAAGGTAGGAAGGTAAATTCTATTGAGGAAACCTCCTCCTTGAGTGATAAGATTGATATTATTATGTCTATGCTTGTTAATGGGAAAGCCCATATTGATCCAAATAATGTTCCTTTAGCCTCTTTGGTTGCTCAAGAAAAGGAAGTTGATGTGAACTTCATAAGAAATAACAATTTTGGCAATAATGCTTATAGGAGTAATTTTGGTAACAACAATTATAAGCCATATGCTCCCAACAATGGTAATGCTGATGGAAGTTCCTACAACAATAATAGGAGTGCTCCCTCTGAACTTGAAGTTATGCTTAAGGACTTTATTAGTAAACAAACTGCTTTCAATAAAACTATTGAGGAAAAACTCTCTAATGCTGAAAGAAATATAGCATATTTGGCTGAAGCTCAATCTTGTTTGAATAAAATAGCTGCTAAACCTGAAACTAATGATAATCCCTTTGCAGCTACTAATGCCATACAAGTAAGAATTGATGAAAATGTTAGACTATTAGCTGAATTACATGCTAAGTGGGAAAGAGAAGATGAAATTGCTAGAAACATTAGTGTTTCTACTATCACCACCACTAGTGTTGAGGCTAGTAATAGTTCTACTACTTTAGATGATGTCAACACCCGGATTTTTAATCCCAGATGCCTATTAGGTCATACATCACAATCCTAGGATTACCATTTTTGCGAGACATAACAGATTGGATACCACAGTACATCATCCATTACAAACCATACATAAGGTCTTACACAAATAAGGATCTCATGATCCAGTCTTAATACAACAAGCAGCGGAATAAAAGATAAGCGTAGCGGTGGGGTCCATCTTCAAGGGCACAAGCAATGCTGACGAAGGCAGATAGTCCTAGTTATCATAGCTGTCCTGCTGGCCATCATCTTGGTAGTCTCCTTGATAGTCTGGCCATGATAATAGCCAGGGACAAAAGCCATGAGTACTCTTTAAGTACTCACAAACTACCACTAACAAGTAGTATAGTTCTAAGTAAAGTACTAACACTAAGTAACTATAAGGTTAAGTTTGAAACCTAAGCTGAGTTCAGAAGCAAAGAAAGATAAAATAAAGTTCTAGAATCACTTAATTTGGGAAGCTAATGTCATAAGCACAACCCTGTTATGGTCAAGTCAAGATTCAACATTCATTTCATAAGTTATTTTGAAAACATCTGACAACAAAACAGTATGGCCAATCCAACTGTCCATAACCGCGGATGCGGGTATTCGAATAGCTTGACAATCTGCAGAGGTGGTACACTTTCACCACAAGATTCAATACATCTGTCAGGGATAACCCTGAATCATCATACTTAGTATGCAGATAATCAAACATAACCTTTCCTTTACACACCCTAGTACAAGCACCTCTCCTATTAGCATGGCCTCCCAACCATGACCATCTGTCATATTGGGCACTGCATAGGTGGACAACATTGAGAGGTAGCCTCAGCTCAAACCTCTCCCCCGAGGGAACTACTACTACTGCATATAAGTTTCCGGCTAAGCCTTACCCAATTCAGGTATTGTGGTTGTACGGTAAATTTGGAATGGTATCGCATCCGAATCCAACCATCATAAACCAAAATTTTCACCATCAGCAGTTTCACCATCATAAACCATTTGTGTTTCTCAACACATGTCAAAACATTTCAATAGAATGACTCATCATTCCAAGGTTTTCTCAATTCATTTTCACCAAGTGTTCCCATCTAAAGTGACTCATGTTTTTATTTAACTCTAAACTACTAAGTTAAGAGTGTTCGCTAAGGTGGAAAGATGGGATCAATCTCATGCCATAGAATGACATCTAAAGTTATCTAAATAGGTCAAGTTTTATACTCTTTATGCTACCTTCAAAACAAGTAAGGGACTTTGGTAAAGTAAAGGAAGTAAGGCCTGGAAAGTAATACTTGGGGTAAGTAATAGTCAAAGTGGTATGACTAAAGCATGCCTAAAGCATCTTTGCTCAATCATCTAGCTTCATTCTATCTTGCTAATAGTAGCTTGCCTTGGTTGGTGCAGTGGTTGAAGTTTTCTTCCTCCTCTTGATAGAACTCCTCCTCCTCGAAAGCTTGGTCGATACTATCGTCTATAAATACATACGGAGTACACAATCACCAAACAATACTTAACTATTCTAATTAGCACTCTAAGGCACACATTTGATGATCTATTATCATCGCAAGCATCACAAGTTTTATTAACTAGTTTCATTCTTTTTATTTAAGAAAAGTAATTTCTACTCATTGAAAAATAACTAATATTTGATATTCACCACTTAAAATATGGGATCATGTGGACACATGTCATCACCACATATTCCTAAGGGTTGGTTCATAATTAATTTGGTTTAAGTTCATTATTTAATGATTTAAAGTGACTAGAAATGCCTATATAGCATTATTTTGGTACTAGTCCAAAGTCATTGCATGTAAATCTTAATATTATTACATATTCAGATAGGTACGGTTAAATGTGATTTTGAGAGTTGGAATCAACTCAAAAGCTATCATGGTTGATTTTATAAAAATGTTTGAATGTGCAAAAGCTTCTTTCTTGTTAGTTTTACTAGGAGAGATCTCTAAATCTAATTGAATTAAATCCAACGGTCTTGGGTAGATCTTGTCAGTAGATTTCTAACAAAATTGGAATCACTCCATTTGGATTTGTAAATCTCTCTGAATTGATTTTCAAACTAAGGGACAAAACTACGTTCAAACTAAAATAGAAAAATCCTAATTTGAATTAACTGGGTCGTGGGGGAAAGCTAACGGGCCGTCCCAGCGGCGCGGGGCACAACTGACAGGGGGTCCATCGGACAGCGGCTCATAACTGAAGAAGCGGACGGGGCGATGTGGGCCGTTAGATTAGAACTAGGATCGACGGCTGGGGCTCGTCGTCAATGACGGACAGGTCGCCAGCGAGGACAAACCCTAGAGGCTCGGTGGGGAGTGCTCAGGGGGCGTACCAGGGCTCCAGTGACAATGGCGATGGGGGCAAACAAACTGGTGGACGACGACGGGCTCAGGGGTGGTCGAGGCAGCTCCGGGAGTGGTCGCAATCAGCGGGGCCCTTCTCCTCCAGAGGCGGCCAGCTCCGGTGGAATTCTGGTGACTACAAGCTCGAGCGGCTCCGGGAAGAAGTGGGGACTGATCAGTGGCAAGAGGGGAGGCGAGTGGTGTGCAGAATGAGGCTAGGGGTGGCCTCCTTTTATAGGCTCAACGACGGGACATCGCGGCGTGGCCAGGCGACGGTGGCGACATGGCTACGGGCTGCTAGCGGCATGGCTGCGAGCGGCGATCGATGCATGGTCTCCTGACGGTGCTCTAGGGCTTAGATGTGGGCTTAGGGGCGGTGGCGTTTGGTCGGGTGGTGCTCACGCTCTGAGCGGCAGAGGCGGCGGTCTTCATGGCGGGCGGTGGTTGTGGTTCAAACGGCGTCGAACGGGCATGTCTGGGGGGTTCCCTGGGTCGTGGTGGAGTGGTGAGCATGGGCTGCGGTCGAGGGGCGGCGTGTGCACGCGTGTCAGGTGCGGCACTCTGGTGCGTGCTCGGCATGGCGCAGACACTCTGGGACGGCGTGCTGCGGGTGGTCCACGGCTCGGCTGTGCTCTGGGAGGGGATAGAGGGTGGCGGTGAGGTCTGGGCTAGCTCATAGACATGACGAGAGAGAGAGGGGCGGTCTGCTGCGGCAAGGGCAAGTTAGGCCGGCGACATGGTGCTCAGGGTGGCTCAGCACTGCTGCTAGGGACAAGGGGGTGAGGTTCTTAGGCTTTGGTTAGATCAAGTGGAGATAGAGGGAGTAAATGGAGATCAAATGGGGGAAAAACCCTATAGAAAACAGTGAGCTAGGATTAGAATTTGCTTCCTGCCTGCCAAGTGTTTGTGAAAATGGTCGCAAGAACTTTAGTTTTGAATTTTGAAAAGATTTTTGGTGGGTGTGTTAGTCATAAGCTTGATCATCTGTGGTTGCTTGGGTTTTGAAAATAAAGCTCATTTGAGTGGTTTTTGAAATAGGGTGATCTTCCCATGTGAACTAGATTCAATTTTCAAATGCCCTTTAAAAATAGTGTTTGAAAGCTTTTGGCAGATCACAAAGTGGGCCTTGGTACAAAATTATGTGTACTAGCAAGGGGTGCAAAGATCCACATTTGTCTCTATGAAGAAATGAGTCCTAGGAATAGCCAAAGTAGGTATGTTGATTAAAATGGCACAAATGACCATTCTCTTCTTTTATTCAGTTTGATTTGTTTTTCTTTGGGATTTGTTTGGGAATGATCTAGATGATGTTTATTTCACCTAAGAATCATTTTACAAGCAATGGATCACTTAATCATGGCAATTCAAATCAACTCCTGTTTAAATGCACACACATATGAATGTTTTAATAATTTTTAATTGGAAAAGTTTTTGTTGACCCTAATTTTGATGATTTGGATCTTCATAACCTTGGATTGAAGTTTTGGGATTTTACAAACCTTCCCCACTTAAACAAAATCTTGTCCCGAGATTTACAAAGAAAATTAGGAACTAAAGAGATCTGGGAACTCTGTCCTAATGTAATCTTCTCGCTCCCAAGTGGCTTAGTCTTCGGTATGGTTGCTCCATTAAATCTTGAGAAAATTGATACTCCTGGTCCTGGTGGTTTTGTTATCTTCTTATAGGATACGGATGGGCACTTCACGATTCCGTCTTCTCTGGCACTTCCAGGCATTTGCGAAGTAACGAGATATGGAACACATTATGGATGGCTGACATTTCTTCAGGTAGTTCTAGTTGATACGATACTTCTCCTCAACGGTTCAGAATCTTGAAGGGTTCGATATATCTAGGGGCTAACTTTCCTTTCAGACTAAAGAGTTGGGTTCCTTTCAATGGCGAAACCTTGAGATATACAAAATCTCCGACATTGAAAGTCAGGTCTCTCCTTTTCTTGTCAGCATAACTCTTTTGTCTGGATTGGGCGGTCTTGAGGTGCTCACGGACTTTGTGAACTTTCTCTTTGGCTTCTCGAAGAATGTCGGGTCCAAAGATCCGACTCTCTCCTACTTGGGACCAATTCAAAGGGGTGTGGCACTTTCTTCCGTATAGGAATTCAAATGGTGCTATCTGCAAACTAGCTTGAGAACTATTGTTATATGAGAATTCTACGAAAGGCAAGCAGTCTTCCCATTTTGATCCGTATTCTAACTCACAAGCTCTGAGCATATCCTCTAAGATCTGGTTGACTCTCCCAGTCTATCCATCCGTTTGCGGGTGATAAGCTGTGCTGAAGTTCAATTTGGTTCCCAATCCTTCCTGAACTTTCTACCAAAATCTCGAGGTAAACTGGGTTCCTCGATCTGATACTATGGTCTTGGGGGTTCCATACAGACTAACAATCCTAGCAATGTACAGCTCTGCTAGCTTCGCACTCTAGTAGGTAGTCTTGACAGGTATGAAGTGAGCTACCTTGGACAGTCTATTAACTATGACCCAGATTGAGTCATTTCCCCTTCTGGAAGTAGGCAAACCCATGATGAAGTCCATTCCGATGGAATCCCATTTCCATTCCGGAGTCTGCAATGGTTGCAACAGTCCTGTGGGTCTCTGATGCTCCGCTTTGACTCTTTGACAGATGTCACACTTTGCGATGTAACTTCCGATCTCTCTCTTCATCTTGTGCCACCAAAATTGTTCCTTCGGGTCTTGATACATCTTCGTTCCTTCGGGATGGATAGAATAAAGAGTATCATGAGCTTCCTTCATGATAACTTGCTTCAGCTTCGAATCTGCTGGCACACAGATATGTCCTTTGTACCACAAAACGCCTTCTTCGTCTTCTGTGAATCCAGGTACCTTTCATGTACCAATACGATGTTTGATATCGTCGATACTTTCATTTCCCTTCTCGGCTTCCTTGATTTGGCTAATCAAAGTGGGTTGAAGTTCAATGCTAGCTAAGAATCCTTTGCTAACTAATTCAGTTATGAACTACTCCAACTCCTCGTACAAACTTGGTTGCTTCTCCTTGATCATAGTGTTAAGCCTACACGACAATCTGCTAAGAGCATCCGCTACCACATTGGCTTTACCGGGGTGATAGTGAATGTCAAGGTCATAATCCTTGATTAACTCTATCCATCTCCTTTGTCTCATATTCAGCTCCTTCTGAGTGAAAATATATTTCAAGCTCTTGTGATCCGAGTAAATCTCATAGCGGTTACCCATCAGATTATGACGCCATGTCTTCAATGCCAAAACTATGGCTGCTAATTCAAGATCATGGGTCGGATAGTTCTGCTCATGCTGCTTCAGTTGTTGAGACAGATACGCAATTACTTTGCCTTCTTGCATCAATACACATCCGAGACCAATCTTGGAGGCATCACAATACACATCAAACAGCTTCTTGATATCTGGCATGATCAATATTGGGGCTGATATCAATCTCTTCTTCAGCTCCTGGAAACTGGCTTCACACTTGTCAGCCCATTCAAACTTTTTGTCCTTCTTCAACAATTGGGTCATGGGTCTGACGATGCTTGAAAATCCTTCGACAAACTTGCGGTAGTATCCCGCTAATCCGAGGAATGCACGGACTTGCGTTTGAGTGGTTGGGGCTTCCCATGCTTCGACATCTCTGATCCTGGCGAGATCAACAGAAACTCCTCTGGCAGACACAATATGTCCTAGGAATTCTACTTCTTTCAGACAAAACACACACTTGCTGAACTTGGCATACAACCGATGCTCTCTCAGGGTTTCTAGGATGATTCTCAGATGCTGCTCATGCTCTTCTTCTGACTTGGAGTAGATAAGGATGTCGTCGATGAACACAACTACAAACTTATCTAGGAAATTCATAAAGATCTTATTCATGAGATTCATGAAATAAGCAGGGGCATTGGTTAATCCAAAAGACATAACCTTATACTCATATAAACCATAGCAAGTAGTGAAGGCGGTCTTCGGAATATCTGTTGCACGAATCTTAAGTTGGTGATAACCAGTCCTAAGATCAATCTTTGAGAATACCTAGGCTCCAGTCAACTGATCACATAGACCCTCTATCTTTGGCAAGGGGTACTTATTCTTGATGGTGATGTCATTCAACTTTCTGTAATCTGTGCACAGACGGTTGCCTCCATCTTTCTTGTCGACGAATAACACTGGTGATCTCCATGGCGATGCGCTCGGTTAAATCAAGCCTGTTGCTAACATAGAATCCAACTGCTTCTTCAGTTCCACTAACTCTGAGGGGTTCATGCTATAGGGTCTCTAGGCTATGGGTCTGGTTCCAGGGATTAGTTCGATAATGAACTCAATATCCCTATCCGGGGGCATACTTGGCAATTCATCTGGGAATACGTCGGGGTATTCACAGACTACTCTGACTTGGTCTATGGTGCGTAGGGCTAAACTCTTGTTGCACTTGAATTGACGAGGTAAGGTTTCAGATATATGCTCTACTGTGACTCCCGAGCTAATGGTCATGGTGATGGCTTTCTTAGCACAGTCTATCATTCCTTTATGCCTTGACATCCAGTCCATACCTAGTACTAGTTCCAATCCTTTGGTTCCACGTACAATTAGGTTGGCATAAAAATCTATCCCATGTATCCTGATAGGTACATCTTTGCAAATTTTTCTAGCTTTTGTAGTTGATCCGGGGATTTGAACTATCATGACATGCTTCAAGTTGGTTGGGTGAATCTTACTAGTGCATGCAAATTCTTCGGTGACAAATGAATGTGATGCTCCCGAATCAAACAATACTCTTGCTAAAACTGAGTTGACAGAAAACATACCCAGCACTACATCTGACGCTTCTTGGGCTTCTTCGGTGTTGATGTGGAAGAGACGACCATTGCGGTTGTGAGGGTTTCCTGGGGAAAATCTTCTCCCTGGTTGAACACGACGCTGCTGTTGAGCTGGGGCATTCACATTGGTAGTGGTGGTAGTCTTCTTGGTACACTCATTGGAATAGTGGCCCCTTTGTTGTGACGGGCACAGCATTGCTGCCAGTTCTAGGTGTAGTGTTGTTGCTGTTGTTGTTGTTGTTCTTGGGAGGGGCACGGTTGAAATTGTCGGTGTTGCCGGAGTTGTGATTGTTTCCTCCGGACTTCACATTGCCTCCGCTACGGTTGGGGTAGCTTGGGCGAGATGTTGGGGGTCGGTTGTTCCTTGGTGCATAACCTGGTGAGGGGTTGGGACGGTACTTCTGGTGACAGCTGGATCCAGATTATTGCATCATAGGACGCTTGCGATTGTCGTTTGCCTGATTAATCTTCCCTTCCATCTGAATGGCAGAGTCGACTAGCTCTTCGAGATACTCGAAACGGATGTTGACGAGGACAGTTTGCATCTCATCATGCAGTCCGTTCAAGAATCTCTCCTTCTTTTTAGCCTCCGTGTTGATCTCATCAGGGGCGTATCTTGCAAGCGACAGGAACCTGTCACGGTATTCCACCACAGTCATTCTGCCTTGCTTCAAGTCGCGGAACTCATCCCTCATTCTGGTGACTAGACCCTACGGCACATGGGTGCGGCTGAATTTCATTTTGAAGGCTTCCCATGTCATCACTTGACCATGGTTCATATTCCGGATACTAGTCCACCAAGATCTTGCATCTCCTTCAAGATAGTGGGTGGCGAAGAGAACTTTCTCGTTGTCATCAACTCCTGCAACTTCTAAGTTGTTTTTCATTGTCTGTAACCAGTCATCAGCATCTAGTGGGTTTTCAGCTTGGTTGAAGATTGGGGATTTGTATTTTGAAAGTTTTTGAGTTTGGATCCATGGTGATCCTGGTTTCCATGGTTCTGGTTGTTGAGAGCCATATAGGCGATCTGCTGCAATGTTGCTAAGTTAGCTTGGAGTTCTGCCCTGCTTGCTTCTCTGTCTGCGATGAGATTCTGCAAGATCTGCAGCATTGGGTCTTGCGACGAGGTGCTCCCTCCTTGGTTTCCACGAGTCATCTGAAGATTGAGGTAGATAAAGGGGTAAGAGGGAAAGTTCTAAGGTTCATGGTTTTGATTTCAAGCTATAACTTTGAGTTTGACTCAGGTTTGGCAACTAACTTCATTTCATTCATGCAAACAAGCACACGATACAAACACACACCACAACAACAAAAGGGAAACAAATGGTTTGAAGAACCATTCTGCAAGCTACGATACAGTGGGACCGATACATCTCATGCTACGATAGTGCTCTAGTGCATCTACTCATCATCAATGAAGTCGGAGTCCTCATCGTCAGTGTAGAAGTCCACAACATCCTCCTCCAGAAAGTCATCATCGTTGCTGAGGTAAGAATCCATGTCTCCCTGGATGTCTTCACCCTCCTCTTCTACCTCCTTTGCTGCAAGCTGAGATTCTTGCTCCTTGACAATCTTCTCGAGGTCGGCCACCTTCTTGCGAAGACGGGCGATGGTGCGGTCCTTCTTCTCACGCTGGAGGCAAAGAGACTGATGGTCCTTGACGAACAGTGAGAAAGTCTGGGCCTTCTAGGCGGTAATGGCACGGTTGTAGTTGGCAAACTCCCTAGCATTGTCCAATTCCTTCGGGAGATCGTACAACAAGAAGTCAAGGTTCTCCACTTGACGCTTCAGCTCTGGGTGACTTGGAAACTCCATTGGCATTCCCATGAAGTCACGTCTTGCATAGTGAGCAAAACGGGTTCCCTGGAGTTGGTTGACACTAAGGGCACATAGACGTGCGAGAGCTTCATGCATTGCTCTGGCTAATCCATCTAGCCAGTTGTTCTCTCTCATGGAGAACTGGATTCTCCCGGACGTTGGTGCTTTGATGCTTCCTCTAAGATCAGTGGTGACTAGCCACTACAAATCTCCTCCTGGGGGTCCTGGAAATTGAGCTCCAGGAAACTCCGGATGCGGGCGTCCCAATAACTCCGACAGTGAATCCAGATCCCTCTCGAAGATCAGCTGACCTCCGTTTCCCAACTGGTAGAACTTGCTGAACTGAGTCTCCATCTACAAGAATTAAGGATGAGGAAATTAGTGAAGTGATCAAGTGTGTCAAATTTTAAGTAGTAATGTAGAATTTGAGGACATGAATTTTTGAGAAAGAATGAATTCCGAAGGATAAGAGAGGAAGTAGTTTTTCATAAATACTCACTTTGGTTTTGAAACTAAGTTTTTGTTTGGACATCCATTCTAACTAGGGTCTCCTATGGTCAGGATGGCTCTGATACCAACTTGTCAACACCCAGATTTTTAATCCCAGATGCCTGTTAGGTCATACATCGCAATCCCAGGATTACCATTTTTTAGAGGCATAACAGATTGGATATCACAGTACATCATCCATTACAAACCATACATAAGGTCTTACACAAATAAGGATCTCATGATCCAGTCTTAATACAACAAGCAGCGGAATAAAAGATAAGCATAGCGGTGGGGTCCATCTTCAAGGGCACAGGCAATGCTGACGAAGGCAGATAGTCCTAGTTATCATAGCCGTCCTGTTGGCCATCATCTTGGTAGTCTCCTTCATAGTCTGGCCATAATAATAGCCAGGGACAAAAGCCATGAGGACTCTTTAAGTACTCGCAAACTACCACTAACAAGTAGTTCTAAGTAAAGTATTAACTCTAAGTTTAACTATAAGGTTAAGTTTGAAACCTAAGCTGAGTTCAGAAGCAAAGAAAGATAAAATAAAGTTCTAGAATCACTTAAGTTGGGAAGCTAATGTCATAAACACAACCCTGTTGTGGTCAAGTCAAGATTCAACATTCATAACATAAGTTATTTTGAAAACATGTGACAACAAAACAGTATGGCCATTCCAACTGTCCATAACCGCGGATGCGGCTATTCGAATAGTTTGACACTCTGTAGAGGTGGTACACTTTCACCACAAGATTTGATACATCTGTCAGGGATAACCCTGAATCATCATACTTAGTATGCAGATAATCAAATTTAACCTTTCCTTTACACACCCAAGTATAAGCACCTCTCCTATGAGCATGGCCTCCCAACCACGACCATATGTCATCTTGGGCACTGCATAGGTGGACAACATTGAGAGGTAGCCTCAGCTCAAACCTCTCCCACGAGGGAACTAATACTACTACATATAAACTTCTGGCTAAGCCTTACCCAATTCAGGTTTTGTGGTTGTACGGTAAATTTGGAATGGTATCGCACCCGAATCCAACCATTAGTTTTTATAAAAGAGCTAAGGCTCATGCCTCAACATTTTCACCATCATAAACCATTTGTGTTTCTCAACACATGTCAAAACATTTCAATAGAATGACTCATCATTCCAAGGTTTTCTTAATTCATTTTCACCAAGTGTTCCCATCTAAAGTGACTCATGTTTTTATTTAACTCTAAACTACTAAGTTAAGAGTGTTCACTAAGGTGGAAAGATGGGATCAATCTCATGCCATATAATGACATCTAAACTTATCTAAATAGGTCAAGTTTTATATTCTTTATGCTACCTTCAAATCAAGTAAGGGACTTTGGTAAATTAAAGGAAGTAAGGCTTGGAAAGTAATACTTGGGGTAAGTAATAGTCATAGTGGTATGACTAAAGCTTGCCTAAAGCATCTATGCTCAATCATCTAGCTTAATTCTAGCTTGCTAATAGTAGCTTGCCTTGGTTGGTGCATTGGTTGAAGTTTTCTTCCTCCTCTTGATAGAACTCCTCCTCCTCGAAAGCTTGGTCGGTACTATCGTCTATAAATACATACGGAGTACACAATCACCAAACAATACTTAACTAGTCTAATTATCACTCTAAGGCACACATTTGATGATCTATTGTCATCACAAGCATCACACGTTTTATTAACTAGTTTTATTCTTTTTATTTAAGAAAAGTACTTTCTACTCATTGAAAACTAATATTTAATATTCACCACTTAAAATATGGGATCATGTGGACACATGTCATCACCACATATTCTAACATGTGGGAATGTAATTTAAGGGTTGGTTCATAATTACTTTGGTTTAATTTCATTATTTAATGATTTAAAGTGACTAGAAATGCCTATATAGCATTATTCTGGTACTAGTCCAAAGTCACTGCATGTAAATCTTAATATTATTACATATTCAGATAGGTATGGTTAAATGTGATTTTTGAGAGTTGGAATCAACTCAAAAGCTATCATGGTTGATTTTATAAAAATGTTTGAATGTGCAAAAGCTTCTGTCTTGTTATTTTTACTAGGAGAGATCTCTAAATCTAATTGAATTAATCCAACGATCTTGGGTAGATCTTTTCAGTAGCTTTCTAACAAAATTGGAATCACTCCATTTGAATTTGTAAATCTCTCTGAATTGATTTTCAAACTAAGGGACAGAACTACGTTCAAACTAAAATAGAAAAATCCTAATTTGAATTAACTGGGTCGTGCGGGAAAGCTAACGGGCCGGCCCAACGACACTACACGGCGCGGGGCACAGCTGACAGGGGGGTCCATCGGACAGCGGCTCATAACTAACGAAGCGGACGGGGCGATGTGGGCCGTTAGATTAGAACTAGGATCGACGGCTGGGGCTCGTCGTCAATGACGGACAGGTCGCCAACGAGGACAAACCCTAGCGGCTCGGTGGGGGTGCTCAGGGGGCGTACCAGGGCTCCAGTGACAATGGCGATGGGGGAAAACGAACTGGTGGATGACGACGGGCTCAGGGGTGGTCGAGGCAGCTCCGGGAGTGGTCGCAATCAGCGGGGCCCTTCTCCTCCAGAGGCGGCCAGCTCCGGTGGAATTCTGGTGACTACGAGCTCGAGCGGCTCCGGGGAGAAGTGGGGACTGATCAGTGGCAAGAGGGGAGGCGAGTGGTGTGCAGAATGAGGCTGGGGGTGGCCTCCTTTTATAGGCTCAACGACAGGACATCGCGGTGTGGCCAGGCGACGGTGGCGACATGGCTACGGGCTGCTAGCGGCATGGCTGCGAGCGGCGATCGATGCATGGTCTCCTGGCGGTGCTCTAGGGCTTAGATGTGGGCTTAGGGGCGGTGGCGTTTGGTCGGGTGGTGCTCATGCTCTGAGCGGCAGAGGCGGCGGTCTTCATGGCGGGCGGTGGTTGTGGTTCGAACGGCGTCGAACGGGCATGTCTGGGGGGTTCCCTGGGTCGTGGTGGAGTGGTGAGCATGGGCTGCGGTCGAGGGACGGCGTGTGCACGCGTGTCGGGTGCGGCACTCTGGTGCGTGCTCGGCATGGCGCAGACACTCTGGGCGCGGCGTGCTGCGGGTGGTCCACGGCTCGGCTGTGCTCTGGGAGGGGACAGAGGGTGGCGGTGAGGTCTGGGCTAGCTCATAGACATGGCGAGAGAGAGAGAGGGGCGGTCTGCTGCGGCGAGGGCAAGTTAGGCCGGCGACATGGTGCTCAGGGTGGCTCAGCACTGCTGCTAGGGACAAGGGGGTGAGGTGCTTAGGCTTTGGTTAGATCAAGTGGAGACAGAGGGAGTAAATGGAGATCAAATGGGGGCAAAACCCTATAGAAAACAGTGAGCTAGGATTAGAGTTTGCTTCCTGCCTGCCAAGTGTTTGTGAAAATGGCCGCAAGAACTTTAGTTTTGAATTTTGAAAAGATTTTTGGTGGGTGTGTTAGTCATAAGCTTGATCATCTGTGGTTGCTTGGGTTTTGAAAATAAAGCTCATTTGAGTGGTTTTTGAAATAGGGTTATCTTCCCATGTGAAATAGATTCAATTTTCAAATGCCCTTTAAAAATAGTGTTTGAAAGCTTTTGGAAGATCAATAAGTGGTCCTTGGTACAACATTATGTGTACTAGCAAGGGGTGCAAAGATCCACATTTGTCTCTGTTAAGAAATGAGTCCTAGGAATAGCCAAAGTAGGTATGTTGATTAAAATGGCACAAATGACCATTCTCTTCTTTTATTCATTTTGATTTGATTTTCTTTGGGATTTGTTTGGGAATGATCTGGATGATGTTTATTTCACCTAAGAATCATTTACAAGCAATTGATCACTTAATCATGGCAATTCAAATCAACTCCTGTTTAAATGCACACACATATGAATGTTTTAATAATTTTTAATTGGTAAAGTTTTTGTTGACCCTAATTTTGATGATTTGGATCTTAATAACCTTGGATTGAAGTTTTGGGATGTTACAGATGATAAGTATGATTTTGATCTTGATGGTTGCAACATCTCTGAAGTTATTAAGTTCCTACAAAAGCTTTCTAAAAGTCCTAATGATAGTGCTATGAACGTGGCCTTTACAAAACACATTACTGATGCTCTCATAAAGATTAAAGAAGAAAAGATGAAACATAAAGCCTCTATTCCTGTAAAACAAGAAGATGGTTGGGAACCCATCATTAATATGAAAGTGAATGACTTTGATTTCAAAGCTTTATGTGATCTTGATAGTAGTGTTTCTATTATGCCTAGAAGGATTTACGATATGCTTGATTTGCCTCCACTTGAAGATTGTTATTTGAATGTCCCACTTGATTATAATGCTAAAAATAAACTCATGGGGAGTCTTAATGATGTTCTTATTATGGTTAACAATGCCTATGTCCCCGTTGATTTCTATGTTTTGGATGTTGAATGCAATGCTTCTTGTCCTATTACTTTGGGAAGACCTTTTCTTAGAACTGTTGGTGCCATTATTGATATGAAAGAAGACACCATTAAATATCAACTCCCACTCAAGAAAGGTATAGAACACTTCCCTAATAAGAGATAGAAGATTTCTTTTGCTTCTCCTATGAAAACAAAATTTCGTCTTAATGTTTCTTCATTTCAGAACACTTGATTGTTTTTCTTGCTTCTTATGCCTAACATAAAGGAGTTAAAGAAAAGTACTTATTGGGAGATAACCCAAAAGTTTTAGATGAGTCTTGGAAGTTATTAATTCAGTAATAACCGTTCCTTATCCTTTTTATTTGCTTTTTGTGCCAATAGTAACCTCTAATGAGAGAGAAGTAATGATTCGGAAAGTTGTTGTCCTGAAACAGATTTATGTGCTTCACCGTAAACATTCGTGTAAAATATCTGAACGTCTTTTTGAGGCGTGAATTTTTTTGCTTCTTCCCCAGGTTGTTATATAACTTTCGTTAGTTCAACACTTTTTTATTTGAGCAACAGAAGGTCTTTGAAAAAATTCGTCTTTACCTGCTGGTCTGTTTTGATAGATTTCTGCCATTTTCTGCATTTGCTTCTTGTTGGTTCCTTTTTGAGTTCTTTTGGGGAATTGAGATTTTTGAGGGAAGTGCTTAAGTAGCTAGTGTTCTAATGGAAGTTTATTGGTGTTAGAACTGAACCTTAAGACTTATTATCTTGAGTGCACTAATGTTGCTAATAAAGATTGTATGAAGGAAAAATTTCAGGTGTATGGAAGGAATGAGTAATGAGATGAAGGATGGACTAAAGCTCAAGCTTGGGGATGCCACGCGTGTCACCCCAAGAAATATCCAAGAAGTACAAGCGTCAAAGCTTGGGCATGCCCAAGGCATCCCCTTCTTCATCAATAAAAATCCCAGGTTTCCTCCAAACGCTTCATTTTTATTGTTTCATGCACAGTTGTGTTGTTCTTGGAGCGTCTTCTTTTTCGTTTTCATTTTGGTTTTTCGTTTGCTTGGTTTTATTAGTTTTCTGAATAAATTGGTTGGACCCCCTCTTTCATACATTGGTTGCAAATAGTTTGGTTTGGTTTGAAAAAGAGTAGGAAAGTTCATGCTTATGTGGTAAAAAGAGCTCGGTTTTGACTGTGGCCTATGCTCTGTCATGCCATGCTTGATATTGTTTTGGCTTTACGCTTAGTATTATTTGTTGTAGCATGACTTGTTAGAAACAATTTAGATTGCTTAATGTGCCTTGGATGAATCATGCGTTGTTTTAGCATATTAAAGCATAGTATAGTGGTATTCTCCTTTGATGCTTTATTTGGGTTGAGTTGGCGCATGCTCACACCATGTTATGACTATCTCAAGTCACCATAGCCTTTATGATCCTTTAGTTTTCAACTTGTAGTATCACTTTATGCTTTGATCAATGATGTTTTGTCGCTCTACATGATTTTGGCCATTATTGCTCTCTTAGTTTGTCGCTCCCAGTCTTTTGCTAGCCTCCACCACCAAGTATGAGTTCCACTCATGCATCCAACATCCTAAACCAAGTTATTCCAAAGAGTCCACCATACCTACCTACAAGCTTATGTTATTCCAAGAATATTCATGCTTTTGTTTACCTTCCAAATTAAACTTGTTATGAGAAAACTAGTGATTAAAGCTCTCATGAACTTGATGGCACACTTTACTTTTCTTGCCCTTAATAAACTTAAACCATTGTGTCGTCTATGTTGTATATGCTTGCACTTATTTGTTGGGAATTAGCAGAACCATGTTGTCATGGGGAACGCTTTCAACATTGCACTTGGTACTTGTACCTGGTTGATATCATGCTCTTTTGTATATGGATGTAGTCGGTGTGAAATGAAAGGGGAGCTTGTAAGTCCATGGAGTTATGTATATGTGTTAGAGAAACGCCTAGGCCACTTGTCTACTCCATGTTGACATGGTGGAAACCTGCAGCGTAACCATAATGAGCTGTCTATGAAGCATTCTTCTTATAAAAAAAGAGTCCTATATCGAGAAAAAAGAGATTATGAAAAGAGGAAAGAGAAAAAAAGCACCATATTCCCATGGTAAATAAGAAGATTGCTGAGATGCTCGTTGTCTTCTTGCCTTGTCATTTTGATATGGGGATTCTTCCGTATCATCGGGCAAGGGGTACCCCGTTGGCAGTTCTCTATGATACACATGTACTTACGATAACAAGAACTTACCGGTGACTAAACTTGAGTAGCATGAGGAGCGGCCCTCGTATTCAAGGGACATGAGATTTCTAACTTATACTTCGTCAAGCATGTACACCATAGTTTGTTCACTTTAACCTTAATCACTTCAAGATGCTTATGATAGGGGCAATGAGAGATGAAAGTTATAAGTACCATAATTTTTGGAAGCTCTTTATGAAACTTGAATCTCTGCTTCCTTTTATGAAGGCCTTTCTTCCACCATTATATTGAGTCTCCACCTTCTACCTTTATGCACTTACTTTGAGAGCATAGTGGCCATTCTTAGTTCTATGTGCATTGTCCCGAGACTAGTTGATTGATGCATAACTTGATGTTGCTTGTTTTGAACTATTTGTATCTAGTCACTCTTATGAACTTTGAAGGTGTCCTATGCATTTATATTTGCTACTCTATGAGGGACAAGCTGAATACTATTATGCTAAGTTTTCTTTATGTGAAACAAACAAACATCTTGCAAAGCATTGTTATTCATGAATCTTTTGTTTGTGCCTTTTCATGTTGCATCATAGTTTCTTTGTCTTATTGCTAAAACTTTGTCTTTCATGTTATGATTGAAGTACTATGATCCCAGCTTTGAAAGTTTTACAAATACTTTGATCAAGTCTTTGATGGTGCATGTCACCTCAAAAACTATTCTTTCTTTTTATCACTTACCTACTCGAGGACGAGCAGGAGTTAAGCTTGGGGATGTTGATACATTGTAAATATATCTATAATTTTTTATGTTCCATGATTGGTTTTATCCACTTTCTTGTGTTTTGTCCACACTTTGGAGTACTTTTCATATGATTTCTTGGACTAACCTATTAACACGAGCCATAGTGCCAGCTGCCTGTTTTCTGCTGTTTTTGGTTCTAGGAAAGTCAAAAAATGAATATTCTCAGAATTGGACGGGACAAAAGCCAAAGTGCCTATTTTTTCCATAAGTCATCAGATGCCAGAATACGAGACGGAGAGGAGCCAGGGGGCCATCACACCACCTGGCCGCGGGGGCCAGGCCTGGCCACGCCAGGGGGTGGTGTGGCTAGCCCAGGCACCCCCTCGGCCTCTCCTTCCGCCTATATATTACCCTCGGGATGAAAACCCTAAGTACCCGATCAAAAATCCACGAAAGAGTCTGTAGCTGCCGTCATATCCATCCCTAGATCGGGAGGGATCTGAAGCTCTTCCCGGCACCATGCAAGCCTCCAGTGTGATGCGTGAGTAGTTCATCCTTGGACTACGGGTCCATGTAGTAGCTAGATGGCTGATTCTTCTCCTTTGTGCTATCATGTTTAGATCTTGTGAGCTCCGTTCATGATCAAGATCATCTATTTGTAATTCTACATGTTGTGTTTGCGGGGATCCGATGGATATTGAGATGCTATTTTCAGATTGATTATTGATTCTATCATGTCTTTGTTATTTGTGATCTTGCATGCTTTCCATTTTTAGTAGCTATCTTAGCCAAGTAGATGCTAGCCACTCCAAGAGTTAGTATTTATGCTCGAATAGTGGGTTCATGCCTCTGGTAATCTAGGGAAGTGACAGAAATCTCTAAGGTACTAGATGTGCTATTGCTACTAGGGATAAAACAACAATCCTTTGTTCATAGAACGATCGTATTGTTTACTTTACATGCAATTCGTAAAGCAATAATCTGTTGCTTGCAACTTAATACTGGAGGGGGTTCGGATGATAACCTGAAGGTGGATTATTAGTCATAGATGAAGTTGGATGGCGGTCTATGTATAATGTTGTAATGCCCAATCAAGTTCCAAAGGAGTCAAGATGATTAGTATATGCATGTATTGCTTTCTCGATGTTTGTCAATTGCCCCGCTATAATTTGTTCACCCAGCATGTTATCTATCTTAAGGAGAGCCACCTCTAGTGAACTATGGATCCCGGTCCTTTTCTTGACATACAATCTATAAACTGTTTACTTCTTTGTCTTTACTTTCTGCAAAATATTACTTCGTTCAATTCGATACGTTTAATCCTTTGTTTTCAGCAAAACTGGTGAGATTGACAACCTCATCGTATGTTGGGGACAACGTTCTGTGGTTGTGTTGTGCAGGTCTCCACGTTGCTACTAGCACCGATAGTGCACCCTGCCAAGGCTCAGCTAGCAACACCTTTGGGGTGTTTCCTTTCTCCTACTGGTTCGATTAAACCTTGGTTTCATAACTGAGGGAAACTTGTTGTTGTGCTCATCATACCTTCCTCTTGGGGTTCCCCAACGAGCTCATCAATAACGAGCCATCAGGTATGGAGGACGATCATAGGGCCCACATGTTATTTATGGTGGATGTGTAGGTATGGAATCCTAAGTACACCGCAAACAAGTCCTAGTGTTGATCGTACAAAACCCAAGAAACACACTCGTGGAGATAAATGTGGCAATGCAACTATGAAGAGTGTTGCACTGCGCTGGAGAGACACTAGCAAATCTCAAAGTAAATAGGCACAAGATTGCTCAATCTACCTGTCCACAAAGATATCACTAGGCCTCTTGCTCAATTCTCCTTTTCTTTTCTCTTTTTCTTTTGTATTGATTCTTACTCTTTTTGCTTTTTCTTTTGCTATATTCCCTTCTTTTTTTATATGAATCACGGCCAAATTATAATGCACATCACCAAAACCCTACGAGTAGCCTGCAAGAGAGGAAACTAGTCTCAATAGGAAAGTTCCTACACGTATGAAATAGAATGGCTGTATCTAAAGTTCTGGAAAACTGCAACGTTTTCACACTTTGTAGTATGTTTGCCATGGCAGAAAAAATAGCAGAAATCGTGTCGTGGCAAAAACTTGTGTCGCGGCAGAGAAAAAGCTCAAAAGCGTGCCACGGCAGAGCCCAGGCGTGCGGCAGATAAATCGCACGAACACGTGCCGCAGCAGGAAAACCGAACCGGGGCAAAAACGAACTCCCGGCAGGAAAAACAGTTGTTTCCGTGCCGCGGCAGAGTCAGTAGGAATTTTTTAATGCAAAACCAACTCGGCCAAGAGTAGCAACCAAGGACTCTTTGTATGGATCAGATCTAGGCTTATGGCGGCGGAAATTTATTGTGGATTCAATTAGAGACTACTAGAAAGCTAAAACAAATCTACAAAGAACAAATCTAGATCTAGACTAATAGAGGGAAATGACCAGCAACTAGTACTCGAAAACAATGTAATCTAGGCTATGGAAATTCTTTTTGTGAGGCTTTTTATGTATAGAACGAAAAACACAATCTAATCTGTGGATGACTTTGTGGATGCTCACCGAGTAAACAAGGAAATCTGATACCAAGATGATATGGGGTGGCCCGATCTTCTCAACAAGCACTTGTCGATGATGTTAATGGTGGATATATAACTAGCCTGTAGCTAAAACCCTAATGCCAATGCAACAGCTCTCGAACCCTATGGGATAGTCACAACACCACGCTCTTGCGCATGCAGCCGTCGACTATGAATGGTATTTGCAATCTACTAATTCCCAAAGGAACAACAGATCACATTCAATTGCAGTAGTATATTTCGATCATAGGGTAATTCTAGAGGTTCTAAAAAGAAACAACTCCAAAATAGTTTTAACATGGTCTAAAACCTAACTATGGGGCGTCCCAGGGCTTATAAGGGTGGCTGGGGCGGCCAGAATACGGAACTAAGACACATACGACTCAAACTGATACATGCCGACTCGGACCAGATTTGGTCGGCGGGCGGACAGTACGATGGAATGGGGCCGGACATTCCGGTCTGGCCGAACACTCCGGTGAAGTCAGCCAGACACTCCGGTTGGGCGAGAATCTTCAGAGTTTCCGGGTGGTGTCCAGATAGTGTCCGATTTGTTGCACAGATTGTCCGCACTAGTGCTTCTCTCGGGCAGGCCGGATAGTACGGGTGGACTCAGCCTTCCAATCTAGTCGTGGAAGAGATTTTTTGCCTCCGTCTTGATGATCTTCTCTTGCGCCTTCCTCCTGCTCCTCCCTCGCGCATTCTTGGGCGATCATCATGTTGGGCTTCTCTTGTAGCCCTTCTCCTCCTTGCGCCATGCTTGTTTCTCGAACAAACCTGATCATACAAAAATGCATAGACTTAGGTAGTATAAAATTCTCATCAATTAAAGTACTAGATTCGTTTAGGAGTGAATTCACTTGTTGCTCAACTAGCTTAGCACCAGCTCTTGTAATGGGAACAATTCTAATCTCATTGGACTGATCCTTCCTTGCAATAGCTGGAACATTTTCAGTAGTAGGGGTGGGTGTAAGTATAGGGATGTCCTCATCAAATTGTGTATAGAACTTCATATGGAAACGGTTGGTACCATACGTTCTATTCCAACCGTACCGTATCGATGGGCTGATGGTGCAGATCAAGTCGCAAGAACACAGTTTCCATCGATACTGGTCTTTTTGAAGGAGTATTCAGATATAACATGCAACATGAATTAAGAGTGTATTAAGACCTAAACAGTGTCACAATATATAAGTGGGGAGGTAGAACAAGGCCTAACCGCTTGATTTGTTACTATGGATTTTTAGTCCTGCTAGTGTACCAGTTTCCTAGACAAGCATTATAAAAATATTAGGCATCATGTTCTTTAACAATGCCACAGTTTATTAGAACCTTATGACTAACTTTTTAGTTATAGTCCATCTAAAAAAACCATTTCAAGTGTCTGTCACGACCATGTTGAAACATACCATCCTCTCTAATTTATAAAGGTCTCCCGGGATATTCATGACAGACAAATCTCTAACTTATAAAGTTCATATGAATCGTGAGTAGTTCAAGCAAAAAAAGAAATTATTACAAAGAAAATACCAACTTTAATAGGAATACAACCATCAACAAAACACACCACTTTTAGCATTGACACTGAAAGAACTTTTCAAACACAACCCAAAATAAATGTCTACTGCCGGATTTGTTACACATAGGGTATATAGATAGAATCTTATGGATGAAAGCATCAAACTACAAAGAGATGATTATCTGATTATCTTGTTGCGATCACTCAGGAGATCAATATGTAGTAAAAGTACTAGTTTTCGACATCTCGGCCGCTTGCAGAAGGTGTAGTTATTTTTAAGGAACCATGGATTCATCTCCTTAAGTCGGTTTTCGAGATATCCATCTAGTTCCATTCGATAATGGAACCAGTGACTGGTGGAGCTTGAGCAAAAAAAGTTGGGAGGGACAATACACTGAGAATGGGCGAAATCTTCTTTTACGGGGCTAAATTTTACAGGTATATGGGCAGGAAAAGGCCTTTTTACTCCTGGGATGGATGGGCCACAGCCCAGTTTTGCCCTAAGGAAGCTCCGCTAGTGTAACCAGTAAATTTCAACAAAGAATATAGGAATTTAAGTATATTGATTCATAAGTACCTATAATTTGGTTCGATCATACAATTTGGAAAGGTGTTACATCTCTCTACATTGCTGCCAATTATTGATTTAATTTTGAAATGAAAGAAAAATAGCATGAATTCCAACTACATACGGACACCTTAAATTTGATAGTCAGATTTCCAATTCAGAAAATAAGTATATGTACGGTACTTCAGTTCAGTCCATCTAGTGTCAACATAGAATTCGTGAAATGCTTTGAGGATTTCTGCCATAAATGAGAAAATATCTGATTAATTTGGGAATGAATAAAAGGACCGTAAAGCTACAACAAACGTAAGAATGGGAGTGATTCTAAAACATTCTTTGTGGAGTCTGACTATAGTGGTCCATTTCTTTGCATTATAACTCGCCATTGATGAGGACATCCCTACAGTTACACCTACCCCAATTACTACTGATGATGTTCTACATGCTGCAAACAAAGATCAATCCAATGAGACAAGAATTGGACCAATTACAAGAGCTCGTGCTAAGCTACTAGAACAATAGGTGAATTTGTTTCTTAATGAACCTGATGTTTTAGTTAATGAGTAATTTATACTACCTAAGTCTTTGAATTATTGTATGATTAGGTACTTCAAAGAAGAAGGCGTAGCACGGAGCGAGGAGCTAATGGAACATGGCGTGTTGATCAATGAAGAATGGGTGAGGGAGGAGAAGGAGGAAGCGCAAGGAGCACACAAGGTTGAAGATCAACACTTGGTGGAAGACATCTGCCGTGGTAGAGAAACGCCACCATTCGTTGCCACGGTAGGATGCCGCGACACAGAAATAGCAATATTTGCTACCACGGCAGGCTGCCGCGACAGCCAAACCGAGTCAAAGTCTGCCATGGCAGAGACCTAGGATGAACCCCAGTTGGGTCGGTTTGTACCCTTAGTTGGGTGGGATCAACTCGATTTCCACCCTAGGCCGCCGTCCCCTAGACACTTAAATAGATGGAGGCGCACTACTAGTTAGGTTTAGACCATGTTAAAATATTTTGGAGTTGTTTCTTTCATAGAACCTCTGGAATTACTTGTGATCGATTTTACCAAATGCAATTGAGTGTGATCTGTTGTTCCATTAGGAATTAGTAGATTGCAAACTACCGTTCATGGTTGACGTCTGCATGCGCAAGAGAATGGTGTTATGAATATCACACAGGGTTCGAGAGTTGTTGCATTGGCATCAGGGTTCGAGCGGGAGAGTTCATAGCTACAGGCTAGTTATCTATCATCCACCATCATCATCGACAAGTGTTTGCTGAGAAGATCAGGCCACCCCATATCATCTTGGTATCAGATTTCCTTGTTTACTCGGTGAGCATCCACAATCTATCCATAGATTAGTTTGTGTTTTCATCCTATATACAGAAAAATCCCCACAAAAAAAGTTGCCATAGCCTAGATTACATCGTTTTCGAGTAATAGTTGCTGGTCGTGTTCCTCTTTTAGTCTAGATCTAGTTTTCTTCTTCGCAATTTTCTTGTTCTAGTTGAATCCATCATCAGTTTGCGCCGCCACTAGCCAGATATGATCCTAGCTAGGAGTCCTTGTTCTTTACTCTTGGCTGAGTTAGTTTGCTTGGATAAAAAAATCGCTACTAATTCTGCCGCGGCACGGAAAGGAGCTGTTTTTCCTGCCGTGAAGTCTGCCACGACTCGGACTCCTGCCACGGCACGCCTTTCTCTTCCGCGTGCCAGCTCGCTGCCCGTCGCTCTGCCGCGGCACAATTTTTCACGCATTTGCTCTGCCGCGTGCCTGTGCTCTACCGCCGCTCTGCTGCGACACGCTTTTCCGCGTTTTTTTGCCACGGTACATGAATTTCTGCCATGACACGATTTCGAGTTGATTTCTGCCACGGCACCATATCTACAAAGTGTGAACAATTGCACTTTTCCAGAACTTAGCCATTCAATTTCATGCATGTAGGAACTTGCCCATTAAGACTAGTTTCCGCTCTTACAGGCTGCTCGTAGGATTTTCGTGCTGTGGTTTAGTAAATTGGTCGTGTGTGACATATATTCAAAAAAAGAGAAAAAGCATATACCAAAAAAAGAAAAAAGAGAAAGAAGCTATACAAAAGAAAAAGAGAAAAAGAAAAGGAGATTTTGAGCAAGAGGCCTAATGATATATTTGTGCACCGGTAGATTGAGCAATCTTGTGCCTGTTTACTTTGAGCTTTGCTAGTGTCTTTCCAGTGTAGTGCAACACCCTTCATAGTTGCATTGCCATGTTTATCTCCACGTGTGTGTTTCTTGGGTTTTGTACGATCAGCACTAGGACTTGTTTGTGGTGTACTTAGGATACCATACCTAGATCTCCACCATATATATCTTGTGTGCCCTATGATCGTTCTCTATACCCTTGGTATTCACATCATCACATATGTGCATAAGTCTTTGATTTTGTTTGGTAAAGCATCTCTGTTCATTTTGGAATGGTAAGATCTACTTTCTTGTCAGTTGTGAGTGAGTTGACAGTGTTTCCACCAAACAGATTTTGATTTTTTGCACTAACCTACTAATCATGTCTTTGAGTGATGATGATGTTGTGTCACAGAAAAACAAGGACGAGGAGCTTGTTAATTGGCGCGAGGCCATTGACGGGAATATCAAGGACATGCAAGAGGCAGTGGATCAGAATACTGGCGCAGTCACTAATATTCAAACTCAAGTGACAGCAATCAATGTCAATGTCGCCACCTTGCAGCTTTCGATTGAGGCCCTTACAAAAGCAATTCAGCAAAGGCAGGAATACCAACCTGATGATGTGTTTGAAGAAAATGATGAGGGTAGTGCGGTTGATGCTGCCCCACATCGTGGCAGGGGACGTGCCAATCCCCCTGCGCATGTTGCTACTCCTCCTTATGGCCGTGGTTATGCTCCTTTGCGACGTGCTCAACATATTCCAAACCAAGCTGCTGATGATGGTTTGGGCAAGCCCAAGTTTTCAATTCCCTCTTTTAATGGCTTGCTTGACCCTGAGGATTATCTCACTTGGGAGTTGAAGATTGAGAAGCTCTGACATTTGTTTGACTATCCATAAGACAATAAGGTCAAGCTTGCAGCGTCAGAATTTGATGGATATGCTTTGTGCTAGTGGGATGCTATTGTGCAGAATAGACGGGAGGACAATGAACTTCCTGTGATGGATTGGCGCGAGATGAAGCGCATTATGAAGGACCGTTTTGTACCCACCAACTACTTGCGAACAGTTTTTGACAAATTGACACAATTGAGGCAAGGAAACATGTCAGTTGATGAGTACTACATGGAGATGGAGATGCTTATGCAACGAGCTAGAGTTCGTGAGCCCCTTGAGATGACTATGCAGCATTTTCTCAACAATTTGAAGCTTCAAATTAAGAGCATTGTTCGTCGTCACAAGTACGACACTATGAATGAGATATTGCACCATTCTAGAGAGGCCGACTCAAAGCTAGCTGAGCAGGCTAAGTCATGTGCCAGGTTTACGTCTACCAGCCGTTTTGCGGCCAGATCTACACCGCCTACTATGGCGCCACCTGCAGCGGCTTCTAGCTATCCTCCACCATCGGCCAAACCTGCACCTACGTCTTCTTTTGGTTCCAATGCTCGGAAGCCCGCTACTCCCGCTGCTAGCTCGGGTTCCAATATGTCAACTGCGTGTACTCGCGATGTGGAGTGCCATACTTGTGGAGGTAGTGGACATTACAAGGGAGATTGTCCAAACCGCAAGGTGATGTTTGTCAATGAACAAGGTGAGTATGAGAGTGGAGATGAGATTAATGACGATGCTGATTATGATGGCGAGGATACTAATGCCTTTCCTGAGTGTGCACCAACTATTGTGGTATCTTCATGCATACTTACTGTGCAACCTTTTGATGAATCTCAGCGTTGCAACTTGTTCCAAACAAAAGCTCTAGTTGGACCTAACAAAGCTTGCTAGGTAATTATTGATGGAGGTAGTTGCAGAAATCTTGCAAGTAAGGACTTATGTGCCAAGCTGAATTTGACTTATTTACCTCATCCCAAGCCATACTACATACAATGGTTGAGCAACAATGGTGAGATGAAGATAAATCATATGGTATGTGTGAATTTTCAAATAGGGCCATACAAGGATTCTATTGACTTTGATGTGGTTCCTATGACTATTTGCCATCTCTATTGGGTCGGCCTTGGCTTTATGATTGCCATGTGCAACACAATGGCCATGCCAATACATATCACATGGAATTCAAAGGAAACAATATTACTATGCAGCCAATGACACCACAAGACATTGTGAATGATTCTCGTCAGAAGATAGAAGTGAATTTGAAGGATGATTCTGTAGATCGGCGAGATAATGTCATAGCTGTTCATGATGTAATTGAGCCTAAATCGAGTGATATAACGAAAAGTGAGAGTGCATAATCTTCTGATATTAGCCACCAAGGAGGATATGAGATAATTTCGTGAGGATCCTACAGCCATGCCGCTTGTGCTCATGTATAAGGGCAAGCTATTGGTTTCTAACGACATGACCCCTATTTCTCTTGGTGTCTCTTATGGGTTGCAAGATTTTGGGGATGTGTTTCCAGAATATGTACCCGCAGGATTGCCTCCATTGCATGACATTGAGCATCAAATTGACTTGATCCCTGGCGCCACATTACCCAACCGTGCACCCTACAGGACCAATCCTGAAGAAACAAAGGAGATACAGAAACAATTACAGGCGTTGCTAGATAAAGGGTACATTCGTGTCTCTCTTAGCCCTTGTATTGTTCCTGTTATTTTAGTGCCTAAGAAAGATGGTACACGGTGCATGTGTGTAGATTGTAGAGCTATTAATAACATCACTATTCGATATCGTCATCCTATTCCACGCTTAGAGGATATGCTAGATGAATTGAGTGGTGCTGCTATTTTCTCTAAGATTTATTTGCGTAGTGGTTATCATCAAATTAGGATGAAAGAAGGGTATGAGTGGAAAACTTCTTTCAAAACAAAATTTGGTTTGTATGATTGGTTATTTATGCCGTTTGGTCTTACTAATGCACCTAGTACATTCATGCAATTAATGAATCATGTTTTGAGAGACTTTATTGGTCGTTTTGTGGTTGTTTACATTGATGATATACTTATCTATAGCCACAACGAAACTGAACATTGTAATCATATCCGACAAGTTTTGCAAGTGTTGCATGATAATAAACTGTATGCTAATCTTGAGAAGTGCACATTTGCAAAAGATAAGGTCATATTTCTGGGATTTGTTGCATCTAAGCATGGGGTAGAGATAGATTAATCTAAAATTGAATCAATTCCGAATTGGCCTATCCCCATGAATGTCAGTCAAGTGCGTAGTTTCCATGGCTTAGCTAGTTTCTATAAGAGCTTTGTGAAGGATTTTAGCACTATTGCTGCACCGTTGAATGATTTGACTAAGAAAGGTGTGCCATTTGTATGGGGCACAGCCCAAGATATTGCTTTTGATACATTGAAACATTTTCTTACTTCTGCACCATTACTTGCATTACCTAATTTTTCGAAGCAATTTGAAGTTGAATGTGATGCTAGTGGTATAGGTATTAGTTGCGTTTTAATGCAAGAGGGTCGCCCTATAGCATATTTTTCTGAGAAACTTACTGGTGCTCTCTTGAATTATCCTATTTATGATAAACAATTGTATGCACTTGTTAGAGTACTTGAAGTTTGGCAACATTATTTGTGCCCAAAAGAATTTATCATACATTCTGAAAATGAAGCATTGAAATATTTGAAAGCTCAATCAAACTTGCATAGCAGATTAGCTAAATGGGTTGAGTTTATTGAGCCTTTTCCTTACATCATTCAATATAAGAAGGGAAAGGAGAATGTCGTTGCTGATGCTTTATCTAGGAAGAACATGCTATTAACCAATCTTGATGTTAAAATTCTTGGATTAGATAGTATTTGT
The DNA here is from genome assembly GCA_916181665.1 of Avena sativa. Taxonomy (NCBI): domain Eukaryota; kingdom Viridiplantae; phylum Streptophyta; class Magnoliopsida; order Poales; family Poaceae; genus Avena; species Avena sativa. The sequence continues at coordinate 330,409,855 of OV702289.1, forward strand.
GCACTTTATGCAACTGACCATGATTTTGCTGAACCATATCGTTTGTGTGCTCTTACAAATGCATGGGATAAGTATCATATAAATGATGGATATTTTTTTCGAGCGAACAAACTATGTATTCTAGAATCGTCGTTGCGTTTGTTTTTAGTGCAGGAATCACATGCTGGTGGTTTGTTGGGTCACTTTGGGCGTGAGAAGATGTTGCTCATGCTTGCTGATCATTTTTATTGGCCCAAGATGAGGCGTGATGTCTACAGATTTGTGAGCCGTTGTATTACATGCCACAAGTCGAAATCCAAGCTGAAGCCTCACGGTTTGTATACACCTCGCTCTGCACCTACTACACCATGGGAAGACATTAGTATGGATTTTGTGCTAGGTCTACCTAAAACTCAGAGAGGTCATGATTCTATATTTGTGGTAGTGGGTAGGTTCTCTAAGATGGCTCATTTTATTGCCTGCCACAAAAGCAACGATGTGTCGCATGTTGCTAACCTATTTTTTAGGGACATCGTGAGATTACATGGAGTACCAAAGACGATTGTTTCTGGCCGTGATGTGAAGTTCATGAGCTACTTTTGGAAGACCTTATGGGGGAAGCTGCGAGCGAAGCTGCTATTCAGTACTACATGCCATCCCCAAACAGATGGTCAAACGGAGGTGGTGAATCGAACATTGTCATAGCTGCTAAGGACTATGATTAAGAAGAATCTATGGGACTAGGAACAGTGTTTGCCACATGTTGAGTTTACATACAACAGGGATGTGCATTCGACTACTCACCTTTGTCCTTTTGAGGTGGTGTATGGTTTCAAGCCATTGACGCCACTTGATTTGTTGCCTTTGCCATTATATGAGAGAGTTGATATGGAGGCATCAAAACATGCTGAATATGTGAAGAAGATTCATGAGAAGACTCGAGAGGTTATTGAGAAGATAGGCAAGAACATTGCTGCTGTAAGGAATCAAGCATGGAAGGAATTGTTATTCAAGCCTGGCGACATGGTATGGGTGCATCTCTACAAGGATAGATTTCCACTACTACGAAAGTCAAAATTGAAGCCACGTGGTGCTGGTCCTTATAAGGTGTTAGCCAAGATTAATGATAATGCCTACTCGATTGATATACCTATTGAGGAGTTTGGTGGATTTAGCAACAGCTTCAACGTTGTTGATTTGTCACCATATGATGGAGAAGACCTTGGAGAGTCGAGGTCGATGCCTTTTGAAGGGGGAGATAATGAGGATATCCCTACAGTTACACCTACCCCAATTACTACTGATGATGTTCCAGCTGCTGCAAAGAAAGATCAATCCAATGAGATAAGGATTTGACCAATTACAAGAGCTCGTGCTAAGCTACTAGAACAACAGGTTAACTTGTTTCTTAATGAACCTGATGTTTTAGTTAATGAGAATTTTACACTACCTAAGTCTTTGAATTATTGTATGATCAGGTACTTGGGAGAAGAAGGCATAGCACGGAGCGAGAAGCTAATGGAACATGGCGTGTTGATCAATGAAGAATGCGCGAGGGAGGAGAGGGAGGAAGCACAAGGAGCACACAAGGTTGAAGATCAACACTTGGTGGAGGACCTCTGCCGCGGCAGAGAAACGCCACCATTATCTGCCACGGCAGGCTGCCGCGGTATAGAAACAGCAAGATTTGCTGCTATGATAGGCTGCCACGATAGCCAAACCGAGCCAAAGTCTACCACGGTAGAGACCTAGGCCGAACCCCAGTTGGGTCGGTTTGTACCCTTAGTTGGGTGGGACCAACTCGGTTTCCACCCTAGGTCGCCGTCCCCTAGACTCTTAAATAGATGGGGCGCACTACTAGTTAGGTTTAGACCACGTTAAAATATTTTGGAGTTGTTTCTTTCATAGAACCTCTAGAATTACTTGTGATCGATTTTACCAGCTACAATTGAGTGTGGTCTGTTGTTCCATTGGGAATTAGTAGATTGCAAACTACAGTTCGATGTCGACGGCTACGTGCGCAAGAGTGTGGTGTTGTGAATATCCCACAGGATTTGAGAGCTGTTGCATTGGCATCAGGGTTCGAGCAGCAGAGTTCATAGCTACAGGCTAGTTATATATCCACCATTTATAGCATCGACAAATGCTTGCTGAGAAGATCGGGCCACCCCATATTAGCCATCTTTAAAATAAAATCGAAATAAAGAGGAGAATTTTTGAACTAGTCAATCCATTCATATTTGCCAACCTTAATATACACTCGAGAGTCCATAAAATTCTCTTCCTTGCATCCCATTATTGATTTATCTCCGGACCGACATAAAAAAATAGTATGAATCTAGTTCAGACCCCATTCATTTGTTAACCAAAATTTCTAGTTTGGAGAGGGTTTCCATATGGTACCTCGGTTTAGTCCATCCAGTGTTGACCTATAATTCGCAAAAGGGGCTTAGATGAATTCTGCCACTCAACAATCCCAATTTTCTTTATACTGAATTGGATGCACTAGCCAACGCAACCAACCATCAGAACTGATGGAAAGGGCTAGGCAATATATTTCAACACTCACCCTACATCTTTTCTCTTTGGCCTATTGTGATGTATATTTGGGGATCCGCAATACTTTTATTTTAGTCTTGTCTTGGTCAGGATTTGATCCTAGAACCTCCTGCTCTGATACCATATTGAATTGCATGTAGTAGCCAACGCAACCAACAGTTTGAACTGATGGAAAGGGCTAGACAATTTATTTCAACCCTCCGCGTCTCTACGATGATCGGGAAGACGCTGCCTCGAGCACATGCTCTCTCCCGCCAAAATCTCTGCCCAAATCCCCTCGTGCCTTGATGTAGGTTCTTATATGCCTATCATTCCAATATCATGATTGAAGTGTCCTAATCGTATTAAATAATGAAACTTGATCCTAGCATCATTAAATGCACTACCATTTATTCAATTAAAGTTGCCATGATATATAGATCAATGGGCATTGAACTACGCCATAGGCATATACATTTAGGGATATATAAAACTTCATTACCCCTAACATAATATTTTCTCATGAGTGTGGTGATTGTAGATATATGACGCTCTCTAGTCAGAGAATATCATTTTGCGGCCCGAAAGTTGGGGCGCCCATGCAATGCGGTACCCAAGTTCCCTGAAATCAGCCGGGATGACTATAGTTGGTGTGCCAAATACTCAGAGGGTATTTTTCGGCACGAATTCAAAATCAGGCTAACGGTCGTCAAGTTGGGCCCCCTGTCAGTTCTCGCTGTTATGTCGCTCCCGTCGCTTAGGTCTCAATTAGGCTTGCAGCGATGGCGCCTGCATCCATTACGAGTCTTCTTCTTCCCCGTAGCGGCAATCTATGGGGCATCGCAGCCATGGCGCGGAGCTAGGACGTGGACGAACCTGCTCGGCCCATCTCTCCTCCCTGTAGGCTTGCAGCGTTGGCGCCTGCATCCATTACGCGTCTTCTTCTTCCTCGGAGCGGCCATCTGTGGTCGCGGCCATGGCGCAGAGCTGGGACGTGACGAACCTGCTCGGCCCCGCTCTCCTCCCCATCTTGAGTCGGAGCTCGCCCTCACCATGGACGCACCCATGGCACGGTGCGGGGACGAGAATTGGTTCCCGGTGAGATTTGTCACCATGTTAACCATGCTCGGTTCTGTTTTCCTCCTCTAGAATCCGAGCTCGTCGTCGTCGTGGTTGCACCTGCACCAATTATGTCACCTCTGCCGAGGTCTCTATGGTAGCTCAAGTTCTGTCATGTTGGACCTGTAAGCGAATTCGGAGCTGGGCGGCGGCAACCCGCTGTTGAACCTGCAAGGAATTTGCTGAAGACTGTGTGCCGCTCTAAGGTCTTCGGTTGATGCCTTCGGCTTATGCCAACATCCACCGTCTATGTGAGATCATTTAGTTACTTCAATACAAAATTTTGACCAATTTAACTTGTTGATGTATTCCTTGACAATTATAATATAATCGAGCACTAGAATTTTTTTGTAGTATGCATGACCATGATCAGTAATATAATTGAACACTAGAAAGTTGAAGGCACTCCATATAGAAGGTTAACCAGAGACACCACGGATATATTGTCTTACATGCCACACACAGGTAATAATTAACTAAAACAAAATAAAAGCAGGGGCGGCAGCAGGAGGCCGGGACACGGAGATGCCTAGCAGGATAGGGGCATATCAGCAGGAGGCACCGACTGCCTAGTCGATGGGATACATGCCAGTCCTAACATACTCCCGGAGGAATTTGACGAAGGCTGCGTGCCGTGCCAAGGTAATCGGCCTATGGCTTCTTCCTCCGCCTCTGCCAATGCCCACTTATGCTAGATCATGCTGTCGAGGTCCACGTTGATTGCTCTACCACAGAATGGGCAAAACAGTCTCCCCCTACCGTGGAAACGGATTAGCCCACACCGTAACTGCCTCAGCATGTAGCGGCTCTTGTTGTCCCTGGATACCTTGCTATTGTCTACTTCATCATCATCCTCCTGTTGATTTTTAAGAACATAACTTAGAACTCATACATATGATTGAATTGTATTACAACTCAAGAATTGACAACATGTATATGTAAGACAATATATCCGTGGATATCAAAGATAAAGCATCTCAACAATAGTTTGATCGGTTCATATATCATTTCATCTCAACACAATGACAAATAATTGCATCAGATTGAATGTAGGATAAATCTAGGGGCCTCATAAGTTTCTTCAGGGATGGAGTAGGTGAACCAAGTAACAATTGCACAACCTATATTGTTCTTATACATCGCCCTAGGTTCACTAACTCATCGCTGAAAAAATCTGACACCAATGTGTCTGCCTCTCTTTTGGGACAAATTTGAATCATTGGCCACAATAAGAAATTAAAATATAATCGTACAAAACATTATTTAGGGATATACATAGTCAGATACAAAAACAAATCTAAATATTGTAATTATAAATAAAAGAGCTAATTACATGCGTAGTCCTACAACTATCACGCTATGAGCAGACTAGTCCTACATCTTTCAACGCGTGAGATCGTGATCCTACAACTAATCGATCCGAAACGCATTGGTCCACCTTTGTCTGAAACGTGTCGCGGTGTGCAATGTATGAGTGGACGCTTTGCATTTTAGCCTATAATAGAAGCAGAAATGACTGGCCTAGATCCTTCTGAGCGCCCATGCATTTATATTATGTAAGAGACCTCGAATCACCTTAAATCGTGTAGTACCAATGCATTAATGTCGATCACAATAATTGGTTAGAGCAAGTACAATAAGTCCTAGTCAGCTGGATATAAGCGTTAAACTAGTATTGTTTTGCTTAGTTGGATGAGAGAGAAGAGGTGAGTAAAGAGAGGTTGGCTCTCATGCAATAGCCGTCTCTTGCACATACTCTTAGGCACTTTGTGAGTATGTGAGTGGGCCATTGACATATAAAGTAGTAAATTTTTGAAGGTAACTATTGTACTACTTGACTATAAGCTGCCTATAGATGACCTTATAGCCAACAAGCCGGCTATACTATTGGAATTGCTCTTAAAGGACTAAATTTACTCCTCTAAAGGGCATCTCTACTAGACCGATTATTTCGGACACGGAATGTGGCTAGAACGGTCTGTTTTGGATCACAAAACTAACATTTTGGCCTTTGTCCGTTTGGATCGGTTGCCCCCAGCATGTCGACCCATTTATTTCGAAATACAAACATTAAAAAAATAAAATAAAAAGTTAGATATATTATATAAATAGTCTTAATTTACAAACTAAAAAATAAAAAGCATCATTAAAATAAACCCTAGCTACGGCTAGGGAATTTAGCGGTCATCACGGTGGTGGTGGTGGTGGCGGTGACACCTAGTCATTGGGCTCGCTGGAGAGGTCGATGATCACCGACCGCGATCATGGCCCTGATAGATAGTAGCCTGGTGCTGATGGCGGCTGTTGGTATGCCGGTGGCGGCGGTGCCATAGGCACGGTGGTGATTCCACATAGCGTGCACCCATTCCTAAGGCGACGCCTAATTTAACTAGTCAGGCCATGCCTCCGACAGCGGTGGCGGCGGGGGTAGCTGGTTGTCATACTCCACCAGGTTGGAAGAGAGCTCGACAACGTCTTGCAGCCCTACCCACTGCCACTTGGCATCCTCCTGCACCTTGGATGCTTCCATGGCAGCGTGGATGGCTTCTTCTTCGTCGTAGCCCGGTGGCAGGACTACGGCGGGTGGCATGGGCTACTCCTCCTCCTTGACGTTTGCCAGTTCCTCCCCCCAGCCTTCGTCTTCGTCGTTGGTGGCAGAGAAGTCGATGTCGGGGAGGTTAATGTCGCCCTCGACTGGGAAGTCGCTTATGCAGGGATGCGTGAGGACTCCGTACTGTTTGTGGACGCGGTGACGGCGTCAGAGAAGGAGGCGCATCCCGACGTTGGTGACGGCCTGATGAGGAACCACCGACCTCGTGGTCATTCCTTGTCGTCTTCTTCCACCATTTGGGCTTGGCGTTAGTGGGGGATGGGACTAGATGGGTTCAAAATGACAACGACAAGGGCGTGGGGAGGCTAGGCCACACGCGTCCTCGTCCTAAAAATCCACCACTCCGCCTCGGCCATTAATACCGACGCACTGGTTAGGAAGCCGTCTCTTCAGTTCAACAGCGTTGACCGCCCATCGGACCTTTCCTGGCCTTGGCAATCAATGGTGCTGAACATGGATTACAAGATGTTTGTTGGAATGAGCACATAAGAATATAAATTTTGGGGCTTAAGAGTATAAAAAAGAGGCAATTTATGTAACATTACATAAATCTAGGGGGTTTTGCATAGGTTGCAACGACAAACCGTGTCTACAACGGGCCCCTACCCTCCACAAGTCGCCTCCACATTTGCTAGGACCATGCATCAACCCTAATCGATAGTTGTAGGACCACGGTCTCACACATTGATAGATGTAGGACTAGTTTGCTCATAGCGTGATAGTTGTAGGACGGCGCATGTAATTAGCTCTAAATAAAAAACCAAACAATTAATCTTCAGGTACATGTTAACAATACTTATGATCAAAATCATTCATATACATATGCATCATACCGATTATTAAAAGATCAGAAACAATTCAAAGATCATATATGTAGTTCCATATGAGAATAAATCTAGGGCCTCATAATTTGTTTCAGAGATGGAGTTGGCGAACCAAAGTACCAACAGCACAACCTATATTGTTTGTGTGCATTGCTGCCTCAGGTTCACCAACCCATCTCTAAAACACGACACCATCATACGTGTGTCCCTTTGAACTCTTTTGGAGAAAATATGAATCATCGGCCTCGCTGACAAACTAAACTGTATTTTTATACACTATAAATGCATGGAATAGATAATTCAAATATCATAGTTCTATGAATGTAGAATAAAGATTGTGGCCTCATAAGTTTCTACAGGGATGGCGTAAGCGAACCAAGTAATAATTACACAGCTTATATTGATCTTGTACATGGCTCCAGGTTCGCTAACTCATCCCTGAAAATTTCTGACACCAATGTGTCTGCCTCTCTTTGGGGAAAATTTGAATCATTAGCCACAATAAGAAATTGAAATGTAATTGTACAAAACAATATTCAGGGATATACATAATCAGGTACAAAAACAAGCCTAAATATTGTAATTATAAATAAAAAACCAAATAATTAATCTTCAGGTACATGTTAAAAATACTTATGATCAAAACCATTCATATACATATGCATCATACCAATCGTTAAAAGATCAAAAACAAATCAAGAATCATATATGTAGTTCTATATGAGAATAAATCAAGGGCCTCATAATTTGTTTCAGAGATGGAGTTGGAGAACCAAAGTACCAACAGCACAACCTATATTGTTTGTGTGCATTGCTGCCTCAGGTTCACCAACCATCCCTAAAAGACGACACCATCATACGTGTCTCCCCTTAAACTCTTTTGGGGCAAATGTCAATCATCGGCCTCGGTGAAAAACTAAATATGTAATTCTTATACACTATGAATGCATCGAATAGATAATTCAAATATCATAGTTCTATGAATGTAGAATAAAGATTGCAGCCTCATAAGTTTCTACAGAGATGGCGTAAGCGAACCAAGTAACAATTGCACAGCTTATATTGATCTTGTACATGGCCCCAGGTTTGCTCACTCATCCCTGAAAAAATCTGACACCAATGTGTCTGCCTCTCTTTGGGGCAAATTTGAATCATTGACCACAATAAGAAATTGAAATATAATCGTACAAAACAATATTCAGGGATGTACATATGCATCATACAACACATTCATAGATCAGAAACAATACAAAGATTATATATATAGGATCCATATGAGAAAAAAATTAGGGCCTCATTTTTTCAGCGATGGAGTCGACGAACCAAAATACCAACAGCATAACCTATATTTTTTATGTGCATTGCTGCCTCAGGTTCACTAACCATCCCAAATAAAACGACACCATCAGATGCCCTTGCACTATTTTGGGGCAAAATTCAATCATTGGGCTTAGTAAGGAATAGAAATGTAATGTTATAGGCATGCTATGTATCGAAATAAACACTCAACTAGATGGCAGATGAGGAGATTGGGGTTTTGTGACTAGACGGATTGGGGTTTTGTGACTAGATGGCAGTTGCATCAATCGACCGATCAAACTATATATATACTACCCTACTTCAAGAGCAAAAGAATCAGTACACGATTGAGCAAATCCTATGTATGAATAGTGAAATCTGCGGCTGCGACTAGAGAAGCTAGCAATATAGTACCTCAGACTCCTCATCAGGGACCTCCTCCTCGAACTCGTCATTCTCCGTGATTGCGTCGAAGATTTCTTGTACGATGATGGGGTCATTGATGTAGAGCACCGGATTGCCTCCGCCTGCCACCTACCCCCATCCAGATCTACCGCTGGCACCACGATGTTGTCGGCCACCTGCTGCTCGGCGGTGATGGCTACTGGCTGGACGGATGAGCTTGTGATGGCTCAGTGTTGATGTAGACCACGTTGGGAACCCCAAGAGGAAGGTATGATGAGCACAACATCAAGTTTCCCTCAGTTATGAAACCAAGGTTTAATCGAACTAGTAGGAGCAAGGAAACACCCCAAAGGTGTTGCTAGCTGAGCCTTGGCAGGGCGCACTACCGGTGCTAGTAGAAACAAGGAGACCTGCACAACACAACAACAGAACTCTGTCCCCAACTTGCGATGAGGTTGTCAATCTCACCGGTTTTGCTGAAAACAAAGGATTAAACGTATCGAATGGAAGGAAGTAATAGTTTGCAGAAAGTAAACACAAAGCATTAAAGAGTTTATAGATTATATGTAAAAGAAAAGGACCGGAATCCATAGTTCACTAGAGGTGGCTCTCCTTAAGATAGATAACATGCTGGGTGAGCAAATTATAGCGGGGCAATTGACAAACATTGAGAAAGCAATACATGCATATACTAATCATCTTGACTCCTTTGAGACTTGATTGGGCATTACAACATTATACATAGACCGCCATCCAACTGCATCTATGACTAATAATCCACCTTCAGGTTATCATCCGAACCCCCTCTAGTATTAAGTTGCAAGCAACAGATTATTTCTTTATGAATTGCATGTAATGTAAACAATACGATTGTTCTATGAACAAAGGATTGTTGTTTTCTCCCTAGTAGCAACAACACATCTAGTACCTTAGCGATTTCTGTCACTTCCCCAGATTACCACAGGCATGAACCCATTACCGAGCATAAATACTAACTCTTGGAGTTGCTAGCAGCTACTTGGCCAAGATAGCTAGTAACAACGGAAATCATGCAAGATCACAAATAACAAAGACATGATAGAATCAATAATCAATTTGAAATAGCATCTCAATATCCATCGGACCCCGCAAACACAACATGCAGAATTACAAATAGATGATCTTGATCATGAACGGAGCTCACAAGATCTAGACATGAAAGCACAAAGGAGGTGAACCAGCCATCTAGCTACTACATGGATCCGTAGTCCAAGGATGAACTACTCACACATCACACCAGAGGCTTGCATGGTGATGAAGAAGGCCTCCAGGGTGAATTCCCCTCTCCGGCAGGGTGCCGGGAAGAGCTTCAGATCCTTCCCGATCTAGGGATGGAGATGACGGCGGCTACAGACTCTTTCGTGGATTTTTGATCGAGCCCTTAGGGTTTTCATCCCGAGGGCATCTTATAGGCGGAAGGGGAGGCCAAGGGGGTGCCGGAGGCGGCCAGACCACCCCTGGCGCGGGCTAGGCTGGGCCGCGCGGCCAGGTGGTGTGGTGGCCCCCTAGCCCCTCTCTGTCTCGTACTCTGGCATCTGATGACTTCCGGAAAAATAGGCACTTGGCTTTTGTCCCGTCCAATTCCGAGAATATTCATTTTCTGACTTTCCTGGAACCAAAAACAACAGAAAATAGGCAGCTCGCACTGTGGCTCTTGTTAATAGGTTAGTCCAAGAAATCATATGAAAAGTACTCCAAAGTGTGGACAAAACACAAGAAAGTGGATAAAACCAAGCATGGAACATAAAAAATTATAGATACATTTGTAATGTATCAACATCCCCAAGCTTAACTCCTGCTCGTCCTCGAGTAGGTAAGTGATAAAAAGAAAGAATAATTTTTGAGGTGACATGCACCATCAAAGACTTGATCAAAGTATTTGTAAAACATTCAAAGCTAGGATCATAGTACTTCAATCATAGCATGAAAGACAAAGTTATAGCAATAGGACAAAGAAACTATGATGCAACATGAAAAGGCACAAACAAGAGATTCATGAATAACAATGCTTTGCAAGACGTTTGTTTGTTTCACATAAAGAAAACATAGCATAATAGCATTCAGCTTGTCCCTCATAGAGTAGCAAATATAAATGCATATTACACCTTCAAAGTTCATAAGAGTGACTAGATACAAATAGTTTAAAATAAGCAATATCAAGATATGCATCAATCGACTAGTCCTGGGACAATGCACATAGAACTAAGAATGGCCACTATGCTCTCAAAGTAAGTGCATAAAGGGAGAAGGTGGAGACTCAATATAATGGTGGAAGAAAGGCCTTCATAAAAGGAAGCAGAGATTCAAGTTTCATAAAGAGCTTCCAAAAATTATGGTACTTATAGCTTTCAGCTCTCATTGCCCCTATCATAAGAATCTTGAAGTGATTAAGGCTAAAGTGAACAAACTATGGTGTACATGCTTGACGAAGTATAAGTTAGAAATCTCATGTCCCTTGTATACAAGGGCCGCTCCTCATGCTACTCAAGTTTAGTCACCGATAAGTTCTTGTCATCGTAAGTACATGTGTATCATAGAGAACCGCCAACGGGGTACCCCTTGCCCGATGATACGGAAGAATCCCCATATCAAAATGACAAGGCAAGCAGACAACGAGCATCTCAGCAATCTTCTTATTTACCATGGGAATATGGTGCTTTTTTTCTCTCTTTCCTCTTTTCATAATCTTTTTTTTTCTTTTTCTCTTTTTTTTTTCTCAATATAGGACTCTTTTTCTTTTATAAGAAGAATGCTTCATAGACAGCTCATTATGGTTATGCTGCAGGTTTCCACCATGTCAGCATGGATTAGACCAGTGGCCCAGGCGTTTCTCTAACACATATACATAACTCCATGGACTTACAAGCTCCCCTTTCATTTCACACGGACGACATCCATATACAAAAGAGCATGATATCAACTAGGTACAAGTACCAAGTGCAATGTTGAAAGCGTTCCCCATGAAAGCATGGTTCTGCTAATTCCCAACAAATAAGTGCAAGCATATAGAACATAGACGACACAATGGTTCAAGTTTATTAAGGGCAAGAAAAGTAAAGTGTGCCATCAAGTTCGTGAGAGCTTTAATCACTAGTTTTCTCATAACAAGTTTAATTTGGAAGGTAAACAAAAGCATGAATATACTTGGAATAGCATAAGCTATTCAGTAGGTATGGTGGACTCTTTGCAATAACTTGGTTTAGGGAGTTGGATGCATGAGTGGAACTCATACTTGGTTGTGGAGGCTAGTAAAAGACTGGGAGCGACAAACTAAGAGAGCAATAATGGCCATAATCATGCAGAGCGACAAAACATCATTGATCAAAGCATAAAGTGATACTACAAGTTGAAAAACTAAAGGATCATGAAGGCTATGGTGACTTGAGATAGTCATAACATGGTGTGAGCATGCGCCAAGTCAACCCAAATAAAGAATCAAAGGAGAATACCACTATACTATGCTTTAATATGCTAAAACAACGCATGATTCATCCAAGGCACATTAAGAAATCTCAATTGTTTATAACAATTCATGCTACAACAAAGAATACTAAGCATAAAGCCAAAACAATACCAAGCATGTCATGACAAAGCATAGGGCACAGTCAAAAACTAGCTCTTTTTACCACATAAGCATGAACTTTCCTACTCTTTTCCAAACCAAACCAAACTATTTGAAAATCAATGTATGAAAGAGGGGGTCCAACCAATTTATTCAGCAAACTAAGAAAACCAAGCAAATGAAAAACCAAAACGAAAACGAAAAATAATACGCTCCAAGAACAACACAACTGTGCATGAAACAATAAAAATGAAGCGTTTGGAAGAAACCTGGGATTTTTATTGATGAAGAAGGGGATGCCTTGGGCATCCCCAAGCTTTGACGCTTGTACTTCTTGGATATTTATTGGGGTGACACGCGTGGAATCCTCAAGCTTGAGCTTTAGTCCATCCTTCATCTCATTATTCATTCCTTCCATACACCTGACATTTTTCCTTCATACAAAACTTCACACAATCTTTATTAGCAACATTAGTGCACTCAAGATAAATAAGTCTTAAGGTTCAGTTCTAACACCAAATAAACTTCCATTAGAACACTAGCTACTGTAGAACTTCCCTCAAAAAGCTCAGTTACCCAAAATAACTCAAAAAGGAAACAACAAGAAGCAAATGCAGAAAATGGCAGAAATCTACTAAAACAGATCAGCAAGTAAAGACGAATTTTTTTGAACACATTCTGTTGCTTAAATCAAAAAGTGTTGAACTAACGAAATTTAGATAACAACCTGGTACAGAAGCACAAAAATTAACGCCTCCAAAAGATGTTCAGAGAGTTTACACGAATTTTTACGGTGAAGCACAGAAATCTGTTTCGGGACAGCAACTTTCCCAATCATTACTTCTCTCTCGTTAGAGGTTACTCTTGGCGTAAAAAGCAAATAAAAAAGGATAAGGAGCGTTTATTACTGAAGTAATAACTTCAAAGACTCATCTAAAACTTTTGGGTTATCTCCCAATAAGTACTTTTCTTTAACGCCTTTAAGTTAGGCATAAGAAGCAAGAAAAAGAATCAAGTGTTCTCAAATGAAGAAGCATTAAGACCAAATTTTGTTTTCATAGGAGAAGCAAAAGAAATCTTCTCTCTATTCTTAGGGAAGTGTTATATACCTTTATTGAGTGGGAGTTGATATTTAATGGTGCCTTCTTTCATATCAATAATGGCACCAACAGTTCTAATAAAAGGTCTTCCGAAAGTAATAGGACAAGAAGCATTGTATTCAACATCCAAAACATAGAAATCAATGGGGACATAGGCATTGTTAACCATAATAAGGACATAATTAAGACTCCCCATGAGTTTCTTTTTAGCATTATCATCAAGTGGGACATTCAAATAACAATCTTCAAGTGGTGGCAAATCAAGCATATCATAAATCCTTCTAGGCATAATAGAAACACTACTATCAAGATCACATAAAGCTTTGAAATCAAAGTCATTCACTTTCATATTAATGATGGGTTCCCAACCATCTTCTTGTTTTATATGAATAAATGCTTTATGTTTCATCTTTTCTTCTTTAATCTTTATGAGAGCATCAGTAATGTGTTCATAGCACTAGCATTAGGACTTTTAGCAAGCTTTTGTAGGAACTTAATAACTTCAGAGATATTGCAACCATCAAGATAAAAATCATACTTATCATCTAAAGTAGTAGAACTATTACTAGCCTCAACACTAGTGGTGGTAATAGTAGAAACACTAATGTTTCTAGCAATTTCATCTTCTCTTTCCCACTTAGCATGTAATTCAGCTAATAGTCTAACATTTTCATCAATTCTTACTTGTATAGCATTAGTAGCTGCAAAGGGATTCTCATTAGTTTCAGGTTTAGCAGCCATTTTATTCAAAGAAGATTGAGCTTCAGCCAAAGATGCTATATTTCTTTCAGCATTAGAGAGTTTTTCCTCAATAGTTTTATTGAAAGCAGTTTGTTTACTAATAAACTCTTTAAGCATAACATCAAGTTCAGAGGGTGCACTCCTATTATTGTTGTAGGAACTTCCATCAGCATTACCATTGTTGGGAGGATTGGCTTATAATTGTTGTTACCAAAATTATTCCTGTAGGCATTATTACCAAAATTGTTATTTCTTATGAAGTTCACATCAACTTGCTCTTCTTGAGCAACCAAAGAGGCTAAAGGAACATTATTTGGATCAATATGTGCTTTCCCATTAAGAAGCATAGACATAATAATATCAATCTTATCACTCAAGGAGGAAGTTTCCTCAAGAGAATTTACCTGCCTACCTTGTGGAGCTCTCGTAGTATGCCATTGAGAATAATTAACCATCATATTGTCCAGAAGTTTTTTTGCAGCACCCAAAGTAATGGTCATAAAGGTACCTCCAGCAGCAGAATCCAATAGGTTCCTTGAAGAAATAGTTCAATCCTGCATAAAAAGTTTGGATGATCATCCAAGTAGTCAGTCCATGAGTGGGACAATTCTTTACCAAAGATTTCATTCTTTTCCAAGCTTGAGCAACATGCTCATTATCAGATTGTTTAAACTTCATTATTTCACTTCTCATAGATATAATCTTAGCAGGAGGAAAGTATTTTCCAATGAAAGCATCTTTGCACTTAGTACAAGAATCAATACTATTCCTAGTTAAGGAATTCAACCATTCTTTAGCTTTTCCTCTCAAAAAGAAAGGAAACAATTTCAGCTTAATAACATCACCATCTACATCCCTATGCTTTTGCATCTCACAAAGTTCAACAAAGTTATTTAGATGGGCAGCATCATCTTCATTACCAATACCAGAAAATTGTTCTCTCATAACAAGATTGAGTAAAGCAGGTTTTATCTCAAAGAAAGTACCTTCAGGCACAGGTGGAGCAATAGGTGTGCTCATAAAATCATTGTTGTTGGTGCTAGTGAAGTCACACAACTTAGTGTTTTCAAGAGTAGTCATTTTTTGTGCTTTCAAATAAGAAAGCAAACTAGTAAAACTAATTTTTTTGTGTTTTTGATAAAGAAACAAGCAAACAAAACAAAAAGAAACTAAGCAAAAAAAATAACAAAGTAAAGAGATTGGTTATGAGGGACTCCCCTTGTGAAGATGTCCTTGACTCCCCGGCAACGGCGCCAGACAAATGTTGATGGCTCAGTGTTGATGTAGAGCTCGTTGAGAACCCCAAGACGAAGGTATGATGAGCACAGTAGCAAGTTTCCCTCAGTTATGAAACCAAGGTTTAATCGAACCAGTAGGAGCAAGGAAACACCCCAAAGGTGTTCATAACTTAGCCTTGGCAGGGCGCACTATCGGTGCTAGTAGCAACATGGAGACCTGCACAACACAACCACAGAACTCCGTCCCCAACTTGCGATGAGGTTGTCAATCTCACCGGTTTTGCTGAAAACAAAGGATTAAACGTATCGAATGGAAGGAAGTAATAGTTTTGCAGAAAGTAAACACAAAGCAGTAAAGAGTTTATAGATTATATGTAAAAGAAAACGACCGGGATCCATAGTTCACTAGAGGTGGCTCTCCTTAAGATAGATAACATGCTGGGTGAACAAATTACAGCGGGGCAATTGACAAACATCGACAAAGCAATACATGCATATACTAATCATCTCGACTCCTTTGAGATTTGATTGGGAATTACAACATTATACATAGACCGCCATCCAACTGCATCTATGACTAATAATCCACATTCAGGTTATCATCCGAACCCCCTCCAGTATTAAGTTGCAAGCAACAGATTATTGCTTTACGAATTGCGTGTAATGTAAAGAATACGATTGTTCAATGAACAAAGGATTGTTCTTTTCTCCCTAGTAGCAACAGCATATCTAGTACCTTAGAGATTTCTGTCACTTCCCTAGATTACCAGACGCATGAACCCACTATCGAGCATAAATACTAACTCTTGGAGTTGCTAGCATCTACTTGGCCAAGATAGATACTAACAACGGAAAGCATGCAAGATCACAAATAACAAAGACATGATAGAATCAATAATCAATCTAAAATAGCATTTCAATATCCATCGGATCCCCGCAAACACAACATGCAGAATTACAAATAGATGATCTTGATCATGAACGGAGCTCACAAGATCTAGACAAGAAAGCACAAAGGAGGAGAACTAGCCATCTAGCTACTACATGGATCCGTAGACCAATGATGAACTACTCACGCATCACACCAGAGGCTTGCATCATGATGAAGAAGGCCTCTAGGGTGAATTCTCCTCTCCGGCAGGGTGCCGGGAAGAGCTTCAGATCCCTCCCGATCTAGGGATGGAGATGATGGCGACTACAGACTCTTTCGTGGATTTTTGATCGGGCCCTTAGGGTTTTCGTCTCGAGGGCATCTTATAGGCAGAAGGGGAGGTCGAGGGGGTGTCGGAGGCGGCCAGACCACCCCCTGGCGCGGGCCTGGCTGGGCCGCACGTCTAGGTGGTGTGGTGGCCCCCTGGCCCCTCTCTGTCTCGTACTCTGGCATCTGATGACTTCTGGAAAAATAGGCACTTGGCTTTTGTCCCGTCCAATTCGGAGAATATTCATTTTTTGACTTTCCTGGAACCAAAAACAGCAGAAAACAGGCAGCTGGCACTGTGGCTCTTGTTAATAGGTTAGTCCAAGAAATCATATGAAAAGTACTCCAAAGTGTGGACAAAAAACAAGAAAGTGGATAAAACCAAGCATGGAACATCAAAAATTATAGATACATTTGCAATGTATCAGTTCGCACCCTTGATGGAGCGGCGACAAGCGGCGTTCGTGCCCGGAGAAGACGCCTCCGCCTGCTTGGCGACGACCGAGCCATCTGCTGCTGCGCCTTCAACTGGTTTCATCTCCAGCTCGTCTCCATGCGTACGCTTCATGGCGCACCAAGGGAAGGAGGTAGTGCAAGCGAGGGAGCTTCGGCGCACACGGTAGGTGCAGATTGGGGTCTTGGGACTAGACAGACTGGGGGAAAATATCACGAGCACATGGAAGAAGAAGGCCGAGCGGGTTTATAAACACCGGACCATTCGTAGTCCTCGAGTGGACACGTGTGGTGGGCGGGGGGCTACCATGATCTCCACTTCTCTTTTTTTGGGTTCCCATTTTTTTGAAATATCCATGATCTCCACTTTAGAGATGCATTGAAAACACGCTCATGGCAGACCTCGATTCCACCGCATGCAAGTGGCGCGGAACCAATTTCTAGCAACGTTAGATCTACTCGAGGGGGCCCTTGACTCATGGAAGTTACTTGCGGTAGGTCCCAGTTGGAAGTGAAATTTTGAGCGCTGCGTAAAAATGGGATATGTCTTATTAAAATCAAGTGGTAATAAATTGCAGCATCCTGTCGACAACCGTGCACTCGATGACCCCGTTGCCCTGTGCATGTGTTGTTGTAGAAGTAGTAGCCTTTGTAGACTAGATTAAACGTGACATGACCACTCGACGACTTTTTCCATGGACGGCATCGCGTTCCTCCTAGTAGAAGGAGATGTCCGTGCTGTCCCCGCTGTACTGTGAAGGGCATGACATGTGCAACGATCATCGTTGGATCACACAGGATCAACGGTTGGTGCGCATGATCCGCGTGACAACTGTGTCAACCAATCAGGGCGTAGCAGACAGAGTGAGCACATGTTTTGGCTTCTATGAAAGAGAGAGGGGGAACCAAGGGCAAAACTGAGTAGTATCAAAAAACCAAGGGCAAAACTAAGTAGTATAAAAAAACCAAGGGAAAAATGAAGTAGTATAAAAATTGAAAGTGAGTGTCTTGTACAATGAAATACATCAGTATCATTGCATGTCTGTTCTTTTCATGAACCACAGCCAGTGTCATTGCATGTGTGTTCTTCTCACAAACCACACATGGATCCACCAGTGTCATTCCATGTCTGCTCTTTTCATTAACCACAGTTAGAGTCATTGCATGTCTGTTCTTTTCACAAACAACATATCACTAGTGTCATTCATGTGTCTTCTTCTCATAAACCACATTTGGATCCACCCAGTGTGATTGCATGTGTGTTCTTCTCACAAACCACATAAGCATCCACCAGAGTCATTGGATGTGTGTTCTTTTCATGAACCACACCTAGTGTCATTAGATGTGTGTTCTTCTCACAGACCACACATGGATCCACCAGTGTCATTGCATGTGTGTTCTTCTCATGAACCACACATGGATCCACCAAGTGTGATTGCATGTCTGTTCTTCTCACAGAACACATATGGATCCACTAGTGTAATTGGATGTGTGTTCTTTTCATGAACCACACCCAGTGTCATTGGATGTGTGTTCTTCTCACAAACCACACATGGATCCACCAGTGTCATTGCATGTGTGTTCTTCTCATGAACCACACATGTATCCACCAAGTGTCATTGCATGTGTGTTCTTTCCACAAACCACATATGGATCCACCAGTGTCATTGCATGTGTGTTATTTTCATGAACCACACCCAGTGTCATTGCATGTCTGTTCCTCTCATAAACCACACATGGATACACCAGTGTCATTGCATGTGTGTTCTTCTCATGAACCAAAGCTAGAGTCATTGCATGTTTGTTCTCACAAACCACATAAGGATACACCAGTGTCATTGCATGTGTGTTCTTCTCATGAACCACAACCAGTGTCATTGCATGTGTGTTCCTCTGATAGTGTACACATGGATCCACCAGTGTCATTGGATGTGTGTTCTTCTCACAAACCACACGTGGATCCGCTAGTGTTATTGCTTGTCTGCTCTTTGAATTAACCACAGTTAGAGTCATTGCATGTATGTTCTTTTCACAAACCACATATCACAATTGTCATTGCATGTGTGTTCCTCTCATGAACCACACATGGATCCACCAGTGTCATTGCATGTCTGCTCTTTTCATTAACCACAGTTAGAGTCATTGCATGTCTGTTCTTTTCACAAACCACATATCACCAGTGTCATTGCATGTGTGTTCCTCTCATGAACCACACATGGATCCACCAAGTGTGATTGCATGTCTGGTCTTCTCACAAACCACATATGGATCCACGAGTGACATTACATGTGTGTTCTTTTCACAAACCAGACCCAGTGTCATCGAATCTGTGTTCGTCTCACGGTGTACACATGGATCCACCAGTGTCATTGCATGTGTGTTCTTCTCATGAACCACACATGGATCCACCAAGTGTCATTGCATGTGTGTTTTTTCCACAAACAACATATGGATCCACCAGTGTCATTGCTTGTGTGTTATTTTCATGAACCACACCTAGTGTCATTGCATGTCTGTTCCTCTCATAAACCACACATGGATCCACTAGTGTCATTGCATGTGTGTTCTTCTCATGAACAACAGCTAGAGTCATTGCATGTATGTTTGTCTCACAAACCACATAAGGATACACCAGTGTCATTGCATGTGTGTTCTTCTCATGAACCACACCCAGTGTCATTGGATGTGTGTTCCTCTCATAGTGTACACATGGATCCACCAGTGTCATTGCTTGTGTGTTCTTCTCATGAACCACACATGGATCCACCAAGTGTCATTGCATGTGTGTTCTTTCCACAAACCACATATGGATCCACCAGTGTCATTGCATGTGTGTTATTTTCATGAACCACACCTAGTGTCATTGCATGTATGTTCCTCTCATAAAGCACACATGGATCCACCAGTGTCATTGCATGTGTGTTCTTCTCATGAACAACAGCTAGAGTCATTGCATGTCTGTTCTTCTCACAAACCACATATCACCAGTGTCATTGCATGTGTTTTCTTCTCAGAAACAACATAAGGATCCACCAGTGTCATTGGATGTGTGTTCTTCTCATGAACCACATCTAGAGTTATTGCATGTCTGTTCTTCTCACAAACCACACAAGGATCCACCGGTGTCATTGCATGTCTATTCTTTTCATGAACCACAGCCAGTGTCATTGCATGTGTGTTCTTCTCACAAACCACACATGGATCCACCAGTGTCATTGCATGTTTGCTATTTTCATTAACCACAGTTAGAGTCATTGCATGTGTGTTCTTTTCACAAACCGCATATCACCAGTGTCATTGCATGTGTGTTCTTCTCATGAACCACACATGGATCCACCTAGTGTGATTGCATGTCTGTTCTTTTCACAGACCACATAAGGATCCACCAGTGTCATTGCATGTGTGTTCTTTTCACAAACCACATATCACCAGTGTCATTGGATGTGTGTTCTTTTCATGAACCACACCCAAAGTCATTGCATGTGTGTTCCTCTCATAAACCACACATGTATCCAACAGTGTCATTACATGTCTGCTCTTTTCATTAAATATAGTTAGAGTCATTGCATGTGTGTTCTTTTCACAAACCACATATCACCAGTGTCATTGCATGTGTGTTCTTCTCACAAACAACATAAGGATCCACCAGTGTCATTGGATGTGTGTTATTTTCATGAACCACACCCGGTGTCATTGCATGTCTGTTACTCTCACAAATCACACATGGATCCACCAGTATCATTGCATGTTTGTTCTTTTCATGAACCACAGGCAGTGTCATTGCATGTATGTTCTTCTCACAAACCACACATGGATCCACCAGTGTCATTGCATGTCTGCTCTTTTCATGAACCATAGTTAGAGTCATTGCATGTCTGTTCTTTTCACAAACCACATATGGATCCACCAGTGTCATTACATGTGTGTTCCTATCAGAAACCACTCATGGATCCACCAAGTGTGATTGCATGTCTGTTCTTCTCACAAACCACATAAGGATCCACCAGTGTCATTGGATGTGTGTTCTTCTCATGAACCACACCCAGTGTCATTGGATGTGTGTTCGTCTCACAGTGTACACATGGATCCACCAGTGTCATTGCATGTGTGTTCTTCTCATGAACCACACATTGATCCACCAAGTGTCATTGCATGTGTGTTCTTTCCACAAACCACATAGATCCACCAGTGTAATTGCATGTGTGTTATTTTGATGAACCACACCCAGTGTCATTGCATGTTTGTTCCTCTCATAAACCACACATGGATCCACCAGTGTCATTGCATGTGTATTCTTCTCAAGAACAACAGCTAGAGTCATTGCATGTCTGTTATTCTCACAAACCACATAAGGATACATCAGTGTCATTGCATGTGTGTTCTTCTCATGAACCACACCTAGTCTCATTGCATGTGTGTTCCTCTCATAGTGTACACATGGATCCACTAGTGTCATTGGATGTGTGTTATTCTCATGAACCACATCTAGAGTCAACCAGTGTGATTGCATGTCTGTTCTTTTCACAAACCACATATGGATACACCAGTGTCATTGCATGTCTATTCTTTTCATGAACCACACCCAATGTCATTTCATGTCTGTACCTCTCATAAACCACACATGGATCCACCAGTGTCATTGCATGTGTGTTCTTCTCATGAACCACATCTAGAGTCATTGCATGTCTATTCTTCTCACAAACCACATAAGGATCCACCAGTGTCATTGTATGTGTGTTCTTTTCATGAACCACACCTAGTGTCATTACATGTGTGTTCTTCTCATAGACCACACAAGGATCCACCGGTGTCATTGCATGTGTGTTCTTCTCATGAACCACGTCTAGAGTCATTGCATGTCTGTTCTTCTCACAAACCACACATGGATCCACCAGTGTCATTGCATGTCTGTTCTGCTCATGAACCACAGCTAGAGTCATTGCATGTCTGTTCGTCTCACAAACCACTCAAGGATCCACCGGTGTCATTGCATGTCTGTTCTTTTCATGAACCACATCCAGTGTCATTGCATGGGTGTTCTTTTCACAAACCACACATGGATCCACCAGTGTCATTGCATGTCTGCTCTTTTCATTAACCACAGTTAGAGTCATTGCATGTGTGTTCTTTTCACAAACCACATATCACCAGTGTCATTGCATGTGTGTTCTTCTCACAAACAACATAAGGATCCACCAGTCTCATTGGATGTGTGTTCTTTTCATGAACCACACCCGGTGTCATTGCATGTTTGTTCCTCTCACAAACCACACATGGATCATCTTGTATCATTGCATGTTTCTTCTTTTCATGAACCACAGCCACTGTCATTGCATGTGTGTTCTTCTAACAAACCACACATGGATCCACCAGTGTTATTGCATGTCTGCTCTTTTCATGAACCATAGTTAGAGTCATTGTATGTCTGTTCTTTTCACAAACCACATATGGATCCACCAGTGTCATTGCATGTGTGTTCCTCTCATAAACCACACATGGATCCACCAAGTGTGATTGCATGTGTGTTCTTCTCACAAACCACATAAGGATCCACCAGTGTCATTGGATGTGTGTTCTTTTCATGAACCACACCCAGTGTTATTGGATGTGTGTTCTTCTCACAAACCACACATGGATCCACAAGTGTCATTCCATGTGTGTTCTTCTCATGAACCACATGGATCCACCAAGTGTCATTGCATGTGTGTTCTTTCCACAAACCACATATGGATCTACCAGTGTGATTGCATGTCTATTCCTCTCATAAACCACACATGGATCCACCAGTGTCATTGCATGTGTGTTCTTCTCATGAACCACGGCTAGAGTCATTGCATGTATATTCTTCTCACAAACCACATGAGGATACACCAGTCTCATTGAATGTGTGTTTTTCTCATGAACCACACCAAGTGTCATTGCATGTGTGTTCCTCTCATATTATACACATGGATCAACCAGTGTGATTGGATGTGTGTTCTTCTCATGAACCACATCTAGAGTCATGCATGTGTGTTCTTCTCACAAACCACATAGGGATACAGTAGTGTCATTGCATTTGTGTTCTTCTCATGAACCACAACTAGAGTCATTGCATGTGTGTTCTTTTCACATACCACATATGGATCCACCAGTGTCTTTGAAATGTGTGTTCTCTTTAAAGACCACACATGGATCCACCAGTGTCATTGCATGTCTGCTCTTTTCATTTACCATAGTTAGAGTCATTGCATGTGTGTTCTTTTCACAAACCAGATATCACCAGTGTCATTGCATGTGTGTTCTTATCACAAACAACATAAGGATCCACCAGTGTCATTGGATGTGTGTTCTTTTCATGAACCACACCCGATGTCATTGCATGTTTGTTCCTCTCACAAACCACACATGGATCATCTCGTATCATTGCATGTTTCTTCTTTTCATGAACCACAGCCACTGTCATTGCATGTGTGTTCTTCTCACAAACCACACATGGATCCACAAGTGTTATTGCATGTCTGCTCTTTTCATGAACCACAGTTAGAGTCATTGTATGTCTTTTCTTTTCACAAACCACATATGGATCCACCAATGTCATTGCATGTGTGTTCCTCTCATAAACCACACATGGATCCACCAAGTGTGATTGCATGTGTGTTCTTCTCACAAACCACATAAGGATCCACCAGTGTCATTGGATGTGTGTTCTTTTCATGAACCACACCCAGTGTCATTGGATGTGTGTTCTTCTCACATACCACACATGGATCCACCAGTGTCATTCCATGTGTGTTCTTCTCATGACCCACACATGGATCCACCAAGTGTCATTGCATGTGTGTTCTTTCCACAAACCACATATGGATCTACCAGTGTGATTGCATGTCTATTCCTCTCATAAACCACAAATGGATCCACCAGTGTCATTGCATGTGTGTTCTTCTCATGAACCACGGCTAGAGTGATTGCATGTATATTCTTCTCACAAACCACATGAGGATACACCAGTCTCATTGAATGTGTGTTTTACTCATGAACCACACCCAGTGTCATTGCATGTGTGTTCCTCTCATATTGTACACATGGATCAACCAGTGTGATTGGATGTGTGTTCTTCTCATGAACCACATCTAGAGTCATGCATGTGTGTTCTTCTCACAAACCACATAAGGATGCACTAGTGTCATTGCATGTGTGTTCTTCTCATGAACCGCAACTAGAGTCATTGCATGTGTGTTCTTTTCACATACCACATATGGATCCACCAGTGTCTTTGAAATGTGTGTTCTCTTTAAAGACCACACATGGATCCACCAGTGTCATTGCATGTGTGTTCTTTTTACTAACCACATCTAGAGTCATTGCATGTCTGTTTTTCTCACATACCACATATGGATCCACCTGTGTCATTGAAATGTGTGTTCTCTTCAGATACCACACATGGATCCACTAGTGTCATTGCATGTGTGTTCTTCTCATGAACCACACCCAGTGTCATTGCATGTTTGTTCCTATCACAAACCACACATGGATCCACCAGTGTCATTGCATGTGTGTTCTTCTCATGAACCACAGCTAGAGTCATTGGATGTGTGTTCTTTTCATGAACCACAGCTAGAGTCATTGCATGTGTGTTCTTCTCACAAACCACACATGGATCCACCAGTGTCATTGCATGTGTTTTCATCTCATGAACCACGCCTAGTGTCATTTCATGTGGGTTCCTCTCATGAACCACACCTAGAGTCATTGGATGTGTATTATTTTCATGAACCACATCTAGTATCATTGCATGTGTGTTCTTCTCACAAACCACACATGGATCCACCAATATCATTGCATGTCTGTTCTTTTCATGAACCACATCCAGTGTCATTGCATGTGTGTTCTTCTCACAAACCACACATGGATCCACCAGTGTCATTGCATGCCTGCTCTTTTCATTAACCACAGTTAGAGTCATTGCATGTCTGTTCTTCTCACAAACCACATATGGATCCACCGGTGTCATTGCATGTCTATTCTTTTCATGAACCACACCCAGAGTCATTGCATGTCTATTCTTCTCATGAACCACACCCAGACTCATTGCATGTATGTTCTTCTCACAAACCACATATGGATCCACTAGTGGCATTGCATGTGTGTTCTTTTCATGAACCACACCCAGTGTCATTGGATGTGTGTTCCTCTCGTAGACCACACATGGATCCACCAGTGTCATTGCATGTCTACTCTTTTCATTAACCACAGTTAGAGTCATTGGATGTGTGTTCTTTTCACAAACCACATATGGATCCACTGTGTCATTGCATGTGTGTTCTTCTCACAAACCACATAAGGATCCACCAGTGCCATTGGATGTGTGTTCTTTTTATGAACCACACCTAGTGTTATTGCATGTCTGTTCCTCTCACAAACCACACATGGATCCACTAGTGTCATTGTATGTGTGTTCTTCTCATGAACCACACCCAGAGTCATTGCATGTCTGTTCTTATCACAAACTACATATGGATCCACCAGTGTCATTGGATGTGTGTTCTTTTCATGAACCACACCTAGTGTCATTGCATGTATGTTCCTGTCACAGAACACACATGGACCCACTGGTGTCATTTCATGTGTTTTCTTCTCATGAACCACACCTAGTGTCATTGCATGTGTGTTCCTCTCATGAACCATAGCTAGAGTCATTGGATGTGTATTCTTTTCATGAACCACATCTAGTGTCATTGCATGTGTGTTCTTCTCACAAACCACAAATGGATCCACTAGTATCATTGCATGTCTGTTCTTTTCCTGAACCACAGCCAGTGTCATTGTATGTGTGTTCCTCTCACAAACCACACATGGATCCACCAATGTCATTGCATGCCTTCTCTTTTCATTGACAACAGTTAGAGTCATTGCATGTGTGTTCTTTTCACAAACCACATATCGATCTACTGTGTCATTGCATGTGTGTTCTTCTCACAAACCACATAAGGATCCACATGTGTCATTGGATGTGTGTTCTTTTCGTGAACCACACCCAATGTCATTGCATGTCTGTTCCTCTCACAAACCACACATGGATCCACCAGTGTCATTGTATATGTGTTCTTCTAATGAACTACACCCAGAGTCATTGCATGTCTGTTCTTCTCACAATCCACATATGGATCCACCAGTGTCATTGGATGTGTGTTCTTTTGATGAACCACACCCAGTGTCATTGCATGTCTGTTCCTCTCACATACCACACATGGATCCACCAGTGTCATTGCATGTTTGTTGTTCTCATGAACCACGGCTAGAGTCATTGGATGTGTGTTCTCTTCATCAACCATAGCTAGAGTCATCAGATGTGTGTTCTTTTCACAATCCACCTATGGATCCACCAGTGTCATTACATGTGTGTTCTTCTCATTAACCACAACTAGAATCATTGCATGTGTGTTCTCTTCAGACACCACACATGGATCCACCAGTGTGATTTCATGTGTGTTCTTTTTAGTAACAACAACTCGAGTCATTTCATGACTATTCTTTTCACATACCACATATGGATCCACCAGTGTCATTGAAATGTGTGTTCTCTTCAGAGACCACACATGGATCCACTAGTGTCATTGCATGTGTGTTCTTCTCATGAACCATAGCTAGAGTCATTGCATGTATGTTCTTCTCACAAACCACACAAGGATCCACCAGTGTCATTGCATGTCTGTTCTTTTCATGAACCACGACCAGTGTCATTGGATGTGTGTTCTTCTCACAAACCACACATGGATCCACCAGTGTCATTGCAGGTCTGCTCTTTTTATTAACCACAGTTAGAGTCATTGCATGTGTGTTCTTTTCACAAACCACATATCACAAGTGTCATTGCATGTGTGTTCCTCTCATAAACCACATATGGATCCACCCAGTGTGATTGCATGTGTGTTCTTCTCACAAACCATGTAAGGATCCATCATTGTCATTAGATGTGTGTTCTTTTCATAAACCACATATGGATCCTAACCTTAGGAGAGCCCTAACCTTAGCCCCCCAATGTATCCACCGTTAGACCGAGTCTTCTAGAAGGCACGCCCTAACACAGTTGTTCTGCTTGATGATTGTTACATACCGTTCGAATGGGCGCTTGGATGAGTGGGATGGTCTTCGTGAGAGCGATCCGCGAGTAGGCTATTCTGCGACATGATTGGCCATGCTTGCTCTAGACAAACTGGCAACACCGGGTGCTCCCCTATTGCGAGTGTCACGACTCATGAGTTTAGTGGACATATCCCAGTGTCACGTCCCCATTACTTCTCTTCATCCCCGTACTTCTATTCCTTCCCCTCGAAGGCACTTTCCCCACTTCACTCCCATCCTGTTGTAGCCGCAAGCCGACGGCGCCTCCATCCCAATCCCCTCTCCGGCAGCCACCCCCCTCCCCTCTCGCCATGGGTTCAAGGGGAGACAGTGAGGAAACGCGTCGTGACGACAGGGATGGTGATTTCAATGTGAGTTGTCTCATCTCTATTTCTATCATCTGTGGCCAGTTATATATTTTTTGAGCTAGATCTAATCTATTTACTCATGCATGTATGATGTGTTAGGCCAAGCAGACGATGTATGACTCCGACTATCACGGTTTAGCGGATGTAAACATGGATATGTGCCCACTAAATTTGTAGCGTTCGAAGGACGAAAGGCGGGTAGGATGTTTCTATGGTGTCAAGGACATCGTGCAATGATGCAAGGCGGAAGTTGCGGTTTTCTCAAATGGGTAGATCCAGAGTGGCCCAAATTGATGCAGAAAACGTTGGACAAACTATGGGAAATGACTGTTGAGTTGAAAGAATCCGTATTCAGCTCACTTCTTAACAGTGTTGAGATGAAGCTATGGGAACTAGTTAACACGACCAAGCATAAGCGAGATCTCAGGTGGGTGCAAGACAAGGTTAGCAAAGTCGAGAAGGAGAGGGATGTTGCGTTGGCCCTGAAGGCTAAAGTAGAGGAAGAACTGACTCAAGCAAGGAATGATCTTCACCAGGCCAAAGTCCCGCAGTTCACAACTACGAGTATTGACAAGTGCATGAGGAAAAATGCAGAGAAACAATTGAAGCTATGCAAGGAAGATGCTAAAAGGAAGGAGCAGACGATTCGATCCTTGCTCTCGCAGGAAGATGCGCATCGGTCTAAGATTAGGAAGATCAAGGAGATGTGTGATAACTAGTTCTATTTAGCTTGAGCTCCGTGCCTTTTTAAGTTGTAATAGTTGTACTTGTTGACCTAGCGGTCTGAACTATTGGCCTCGGAGTCCTGGAAGGAAAAAAATTGGTCGCCTGTTAATCTGGCTTAACCCTGCATTACTTCTTTTTGTCTAACCAATGCCCCTTGGATATTCTGCCCGTCGCTTCGTCGTCCTCGTGTACAAATAGGAGGCGCCACAGTGCGTCGCTTCGTCGTCCATCCCCTCACCCTTTCCAATCTCCACCACGCCGTCGCTTCGTCGTCCATCCCCTCGCTCACTCTCCAATCTCCACCACGCCGCCATGGAGATGCCCGCGCTGAAGTTCTATGAGGCGGTGATGTTCGCGCACTTCTACATCCTCACTCCGCCGGCCGCGACGGTGCCCCACGGATGGCGCATCAGCTATGCGGGGGTGCCGGTGGCTCCGCTCCTCATCCTCGGCAGAGTCGGGATGGAGAGCAAAATCGTGGCGCGCTGCTGCCAGATGCCCGCGTGGAAGAGGGCGCTGCCCCGGTACGCGGCGGCCAGCCCGTACTGGTCGGCGCTGTTCAAAAAGGAGCGGAAGGCCAAGATTGGCAACCGCATCGTTTATGGGCGCGTGGTGCACCGGGATCTCCGCAACCGAGAAGGGTGGGAGAGGTTCTGGTCCCACCCTGGATGAACCAAGTACACTGTCATCGCCGCCGCTCGCTGTGGAGAGGTGCTTCGTCTCGCGAACAATGCGGAAATCATGGAGGTTCCGTCCGACGATGATGAGGAAGCCGGCGGCTCGGAGGACAGCGGCAGCGGAAGTGAAATTGTTGACTAGTGGTTGAATTAATGTAGGATGTGAAATCGCACCTTTGTTTAGAAGAATTTGTGGTTGAATTAATGAAATGCCTCAATTTAGATCTCTGTCTCGATTAATTTGTGGAAGAATTTGTGATTTAGATCAATTTTTGCCTCGATTTAGATCTCTGTCCCGGATTGGGAATGTGACCGTGGACCAAAGACCCTTTTTCTACTAGTGTATTCTGACATTGGTGGTTTGTTTAAATGTAATCTACGTGAATTGTGCCGCATGAAAATGACACAACCACAATTTATAAAGTGGAAGCACGTACACCCAGTTACTGGAGATCCGGGAGCTTCGCCAGATGCAAGGGATGTAGGAGCAGAGAGGCAGTGAGATAGACGGGCTCAAGATTAGGCCAGAAAGTGGTACCAATTTCCTCCTCATCTGGGCATTATCGGTTGTCATTGTTGTTTATGTTGCCACGTTGTTGTACAACATCTGAAATAATTTATTTCTGTGCCACTTACATTCCATCGAATTTGGAGACCTCCTGCCCCTCAGCAATCGTGGAACCGTTGCTGCGTGTTTTCAGATAGTAGTGACACAATCACAATTTTGGATTCAACTACTGACTCGGACGTTTCCAAACCCTAAGTCGCGGTACATTTTACTCAGAGAACGTGGGTAGATTGTTTCGCCCAACAAAGTACAACACATAGTGACGAGGGTTTAACTCATCAATGCCCATTGTTATGGACTTAGGTTCAAGGAATAGGGTAGCGCTGGAAGTCTCGATCGGCTAGCAAAGAAGCACACAGGGACGCAAGGTTTACCCAGGTTCAAGCCTCGTAGAGAATCCTACTCCTGCTTGTCTGCTCTTGATTGATGATGATCCGAAGGATTACAATATCGCTGATGGCAGTGTCACGTAGATTGGATCTAGCGTATGTGCGAGAGATCGATGTCTAGATCTATTGTCTATTGTCTATTGTCTATTGTGTATTGTGGGAGTCGCGATTGAGAGGTTTGTCGTAGCGTGGGAGATCGTAGATCTATCTATTGGGGGAGAGGATTGCCTTCTCGTTGGACCCTCCTAGCCTTTATATATGGGGAGGCTAGGTCTCAGGTACCAATACGAGTTGGTTACAAGTTAGATTAGAACTCTAGTCTTGAGCTTTCCTTGTCTTGTGCGTTTGGGAGTCCGTGTCCATATGGGCTTCATACCAGTCGAACCGTCATGGGCGTCATGGAACCGTGCAGGTCGTCGAGTGCGCCTTCCGTCGGGCCGCACCAGGTAGGTTGTAGACGAGTGCCTATTGGGCATACCCATGTCAGTAGCCCCCGAGTGTCCATGTGAATTGTAGATTCGAATGGAAACTCAGAAGTCTTGATCTTTGCATTAGGATGTCAGAGTCGACAATTATGTCGAGTGCGAAGCACGCCTCCCGGAAGTTCATCGGGTCAGTCGAATTTGTAGTAGTTCATAGGGATGATGGTAAACGTGCCTGGTGCGCTCGATGGATCGGGACCAGTTAATTGCTCTGGGGCAAAAACAACGCTACCTACTCAAACTCGAGTCCCTAGACTCGAATCCGGAAATTGCTGGCGTAATTCGACTCAGGCCGCGGAGGTCTTACATGAGTCAAATTCTAGTGTATGGGTGTGAGCACTCGACGCGTCCGTCAAGGCATATTCATCGTACCTGCAGGCATGGATATATCTCTGGTAGTGGGCAGTAGATGCGTTGCCAGGCCTTATTCAGGTCTTATCTTCACGCTATAAGCGCGGCATCCGAATTTTTTGTCATCGCGGAGATGATTCGGGTGGCCCAGGAGACATAATCTCTTTGTAGGGAAAATATGAGGCGGAGTCGCCATAGCTTTCGAGTGTGGATGTTATCGACACACATTACGATGTACAAATAATCATAGGGTGCGCGACCAGCGCTCCCTATGGGAGTAGCCCCGAGTGCCTGGTTGAGTTGAAGACTCAAGTAGGGACTAAATAACTTTTGCGACTGCTGTCGTCTTTTGTTGCTTGTTTCAGTCGAAGATTCTGGCAGGGACTAAATAACTTTTGCGACTGCTGTCGTCTTTTGTTGCTTGTTTCAGTCGAAGATTCAAGCAAGGACTAAATAACTTTTGCGACTACTATCGTCTTTTGTTGCTTGTTTCAGTCGAATATGCTTTTAGCACTCCCTATGGGAGTAACCCATAATTCACACTCGAATCGTTGATTCGAGTGAAGGGTTTTCATGATGCTTGGATATCTTCACAAATTTCTTCGGGTGCGCGGCTAGCGCTCCCTATAGGAGTAGCCCCCGAGTCCTTAGTCGAATCGTGGATTCGAGTGAGGAGTCAGAGCGTGTCACTCGAGAATCTTGTATATGCGCGACCAGTGCTCCAGCTTGGAGTAGCCCCCGAGTGTCTGGCGGAGTCGTAGACTC
This sequence comes from Avena sativa, assembly GCA_916181665.1. NCBI lineage: Eukaryota > Viridiplantae > Streptophyta > Magnoliopsida > Poales > Poaceae > Avena > Avena sativa. The sequence goes on from OV702289.1 coordinate 330,441,391, forward strand.
GGGCAGAGACTCGAGTCTTGTATCTTGTAGATGCAGTCGAAAATCATGAGAGGAGAAACCACCAACCCGGAAGTGCATCGGGTCAGCGTCTCACGCATAAGGAGCTCGAATTGACGATGAAGTCGAGGTCGACGTAGCGGAGTTATGCGGCGATTAGCCAGGTGAGTCGATGATGCAGATGGAGTCGAAGTAGTCGCTTCTGTCGGGTGCGTGGTCAACATCGCATGTGCGTAGCATCAAGCGATGCAACCATCCGAGGATAGACTCGACTCGGGTCTTGAGTGTATGTCGTAGCTAGTTTTTTTGTCGACTCCTGTTGGAGGACCCCGATAGAATAGCTCGACACAGTCGACGTCCTTATAAGCTACGAAAAACATATAGAGTTGTGAAGTACCTGTATCTTGTAAAGAATATTTGCATGTCAGTTTGCAAAGTAAGATTCTGGTGCCAATCGAGTCGACACTTTTGCACTGCATGCTAGGCCTTTTCGTTAGCCTGATTACCCTTAGTCTCAGTACCTTGCCGAGGCACTCGGAGTTCAAGGATTCGACGGTCAGGTAGAATCAGCTACTCGGGATATCGCGTATGAGGTGCTCGAGTGCGTGGAGTCGATGGCACATTAGGTTACTCAAAGAGGGCGCAGCCCCCGAGTGTTTCGAGTGTGATTAAAGTAAGAAAGAAATCCACTTTAAGTAGAGAACTTAGCTTTATGGGTAGTTGTCATGATGAACGAGTCGCAAGATCCGATGCGATCGGTGGGTCGCGGGAGTCGAAGATTGTAGCGGCTCGCGTTCGCGGGAGTCGAGGGAGCCGCCAAGTCACCCGATATGAATACCGTAGTCGGTCGTTGAAGTTGAAGACCGCGGCAGGTCGCCGAAGCGGAGGGAGCCCTCGAGTCGAATATCGTAGCGAATCACTAGAGTCGAAGACTAGAGTTGATGTGGCAGCGAGTCACGCGGCGGACGTAGTCGACGCGGCAGATCGGAGTCGCGTGGTGATGACGAATTGCCGTATATGAAGACTGTAACGGGCCACAACAGTCGAAGACCGTATCGGGTCACCTCACCCGAAGACCGCAGCTGAAGACCGCAGTGAGTCGCGTGATGGAGTCGAAGACTCAGTAGATGGACAGAGTCGGAGACCATAGTGAGTCACCGTAGCTGAAGGCGGTAACGGGCCTCGTGGCGGAGTCGACGGAGCCCCCAAGTGTAGATTCGATGTTGTCGATGTAGTCGAGGCAGCGTTCAAGAGCCGATGTGGCGGACTGCAGTCGACGCGACAGCGGGTCGCCGAAGGCGATGTTGGCAGTAGTTTTGCCGCAATCAAAGATCATAGCAGGTCGTCGAAGGTAAAGATTTAGCGGATCGCTGGAGCCGAGAGAGCCCCGATTGCCGAACCGAAGGCCGCAGAGGGTCATATGGCGGAGTCGATGTATCCCCGGACGTAGAGTCAACACGGTCGGATGGAGTTGTTGTGAGTTGCCGAAGCCGATGGCGATAGCGAGTCGCCATATCCGAAGGCTATAACTAGTCACCGCGGTCGAAGACCGGATCAGATCACCGCAATCGAAGATTACTTCAGGTCATCACAGTCGAGGAGTGTAGCGGGTTGTGAGGCGGAACCCCCGAATCACCTGAGCCGAAGACCACATCGGGTCCCTGGAGCCAAAGACTGCAGCCGGTAACCGGAGTCGGAGAAGCCCTCGAGTCACCGGAATCAAGGACCAAAATGGGTCGCCGAAGTCGAAGATCACGGCGAGTCGACAGAGCCCCCGAGTGTGGAGCCGGCGGTGAAGGGCTCTCCGGTCCATGTTATGTGGCGCATGTATTCCATTAGTCAAGTTAATATGCAATCGAATCGTGAACTACACAGGACGATGTCATGTGGGTGTCGCCCATGCTTGATTCTGGTTCCATCTTGACTAATGCCTACATGTATGTGTTTGTAGCCTTGCTGCTTAGGACTGTCTAGATCTTGACGCTACTTCTCTCTACCGGTATGTTGAGTCTGCCGCATGGACACACGCACGTGTGCCGCGATTGGAAAGCGTGTCGAATCCGGCAAGTCGCGATCGATCGCGAGGTCGACGCTGAGCACTGAGTCCTGGCCGACCTGAGTGCTTGAAGAGACTAGATACGTATGTTGTATATAGCCAGCTTGGTACTTGTGCATGCGATCTAATATTCGAGCATGTTGCTTGGTCTTCGGTTCTTGTCTTCTCCTCTCCAACCGTGTGTTAGCACAATTGATCCAGCCGAGAAAATATCAGGTAGTCAGTATTCTCGATTTCTTTTTTATTTGATCACCATACACGAATTTGACAGCTCCTACGAGACTTAGGGCATGTTGATTAATTTTGCTTTTGGACCAGACCGATCTGCTCCGGTCATCAAGAAGCTGGCTTTTTCCAGACTCAATACGACTCGATTCCGCATGTCGCTGGGTCGCCGAATCATCTAAGAAAATAGCCCGACTGTAGTTGACGTGATCCTTGTCTTCTGATGGACATGATCTCGCCTAGCACGATCTGGAGGATGGCTCTGCTGTCGCTTTTGACTACGCCGAGTCAGGAAACCTTTGGCGATGACGAAGTCATGTCGCTGTTGATGATGAAGTTTACGCGTTGAAGTAGATCTATTTTCCCTGTATTCATTGACTCGTAGATTGCTGGTGATGAGGCCATCGAGATCGCAACATCAGAGCTCCCTTTTCCCACAGACGGCGCCAATTGACGAGGGTTTAACTCATCAATGCCCATTGTTATAGACTTAGGTTCGAGGAATAGGGTAGCGCTGGAAGTCTCGATCGGCTAGCAAACAAGAACACAGGGACGCAAGGTTTACCCAGGTTTAGGCCTCGTAGAGGACCCTACTCCTGCTTGTCTGCTGTTGATTGATGATGATCCGAAGGATTACAATATCGCCGATTGCAGTGTCGCGTAGATTGGATCTAGCGTATGTGCGAGAGATCGATGTCTAGATCTATTGTCTATTGTCTATTGTGTATTGTGGGAGGCGCGATTGAGAGGTTTGTCGTAGCGTGGGAGATCGTAGATCTATCTATTGGGGGAAAGGATTGCCTTCTCGCTGGACCCTCCTAGCCTTTATATATGGGGAGGCTAGGTCTCAGGTACCAATACGAGTTGGTTACAAGTTAGATTAGAACTCTACTCTTGAGCTTTGCTTGTCTTGTGCGTTTGGGAGTCCGTGTCCATATGGGCTTCGTACCAGTCGAACCGTCATGGGCGTCATAGAACCGTGCAGGTCGTCGAGTGCGCCTTCCGTCGGGCCGCACTAGGTAGGTTGTAGACCAGTGCCTATTGGGCATACCCATGTCACATAGAGCTCCAGAATTTAACCGAGTTACATATATAAGTTCAAGTTCAACACATTACTATGCATCTTCATTGCCAGTCGCCTTCTTCTATACCCTGGGTACCAAGCATTCACATCCAATGACTTCTTCATTTCCTGCCTTCTTCCTCTTCCTTGGTGCCAATTTTCTTAGCTTCACGTACTCTGCATCGCTGGGACAATGGGCACTAGAATCGTGCCTAGCATCATCTTTCCACTCATTTTTAATTTCTTCGGGCAACAAAATGACTGACCCGCCAGTCATGTTTCCAACCTTGCGGCGCTTCCTGTCAAAGAAACAAGACTGTTGCATAACTGCCCAATATGTACAGAGTAAATAAAACAAAATTTACAATTCAGCACAAACATGCGAACCCCAAGAGACCTTTTCTTACCATGAGCTAATTGGGTTCGAGCAACCACCCTGTCTAAGAATAGAAGGGCGACTCCCAGTTGCAGCAACTTCCACATCCAGTACATCACAATTCAGCTCAAACATGCAAGATGAAGCATACCTTTTCATCAACCCAATTAGGTAACTATCACACGTTAGAGGAACCATGATGCCACCTTGATCCATGAAGCTGAACTTTGCAGTCTACTTCAGCCATAATTCATTATGATTACATAGAGCAGCAACCATACCAGATATAGTGCAGATCTGTGCAGGAGTTTCTTCCATCGTGATACAATGGTGTCCATACCACTTGCCCTTAGAGTCGTACCTGAAGAGGACTACCGTAACCAGGTAAGGATGGTCCGCGGAGATCCCACTTGACAGAAAATTGTGGACAAAATATGTTTGTCAGCGTTGGGCTAACAAACAATTTTAGGTTCAGTAGACAGCTAGCAGTTATAATTAGTGCGAATAGCAAAGAGAAGGGTACCTCACCCGCTTGTAGCCAGAACATATTCTTCCTTGGTACTAGGATCTGCCATCCTCTGAGCTGCTCGGCTCATCGGCGGCGGAGGTGGGCTAGAGCCTTGCAACGGTGGCTACGGCATGCGTCATTGGAGCTCGGGATCAGCGACTAGGCGCAGCAACTTGGCGCCAGAAGTCAAATGTCCGAAGGGATCATCCTGCCTGGAGGGTGGATTCTGACGCCGCCGGTGCTAGGAGAAAAGTGTGAATGGATTTGTGGGTCAACACATCCAATCCACTTAGTTACTCGATTTGCCTAAGAGGTTGCCGCGTTGGCGCTCGCGTCACGGACAGATGACCGACACGAGGGTCCCGACCGTCTACTTCACGGGGCAGTTTAACGGAATGTTTGAATTTGGCAGGGGTGAGATGAGTTTGCCTCGAAATGGCCCCTCTCAGTAGTTGGCGGACCAACATTTTGAAACGCGGCAATTTCAGGCAACTTAGGTACCGCCATGCGTTGGCCTGCGAACTTTGGTACCGCAGACGAACAGGCCCCTCTAGTCATTGGCAACAATGCTCTCCTGATGATCACATTCATAGTGAAAATAACTGATTATAAAGAGGTTCTGATGGTCATGTTCACGTCACGGTCTGGACATGTCCTGAACCAGTGGGATTCATCTTCATTTCTAAGTTCACTCGAAAAATACCACTCTATTTTCATATCATCAAAACTATGTCGAACCATCATACTTGTGGAAGTATTCATGAAGGACCAGTCTATGTTTTCTAAAGTACTTTTTAGATATTCATGGCGTACCACTATCCAAATTATGAAGTTCTTTATAATCGCCCCACCACTAATACCTCTAATATATACCAATCGCATAGGACCACTTGCTTATACATGGAATGCTTTGCAATGATTGAATGATATATTATAGATCTTTATGTAATTTATCTCTCCCTAGTATAAAGAAAAAAATCTACTCCCCCAAAAAATATACCTCCAATAAACAACATGGTGCAACGGATAAAGCCGATGATCCTTGAGTTTTGTCCTGATCTTTCAGAGTGAGTAAACCAGATTATAATCCTTCCAATAACGCCGATGAACATCACCTGAAGAAGAGGAATCAATCCAGCAAGTAACATGATGAAGATCACCACGCCTCAAACCCGAGCACGATAATCCTTGATGAACACAAGAACCCCCGTAGAAATAATCCCATAAACGGTATCGCCGACCCAGAGGGATGATACACGGTGGACGACAATATAGTTTTTAGACTAAACAATTGAACTCCCTTAAACCCTAGATCTTTTTCCCTAGTAGACCTAAGTTATCGAATCCACGAGAAGCGAATGCGTAGTGAAGTTACTTTAATGGACCATCAGGAGTTTTAGAATTCCTTTTGTGTTTTTACCGGACTAATAGCTTGCGTCTTTTTGTTGTTGTCAATGATGGAGAGAGAGGGCCTAGAGCGTTCGGTTTCACCTGTAGCTATGCAAAAACATCTGATGGAAATAAAAGATATAAATAAAGTATGCGTGTACTTGTTAGAGCAAGATAAATTATATGTGGGCAGTGCATCCATAATTGTTACTGCCTCCACAACCTCTTATAGCAATAACCTACTAGTCTCATCCATAGAAGAAAGAGAACTAATGATATGCAGAGTGATGTCACCGGTAATCCCAAGAAAATCTCTCAGATACAGTCGTACTACCCCTTCTGTCACTAGGGTTCCCAACCTTTAGATCAGTCAGCACTCATACTCCCTGTACCTGGCTCAACCCTCGGGGTCTTGGGTACCTGACAAGTCCTTGGATTGAGGAAAGATAGGATACAATTATCATCATTACATACGAATTAATACACGATCCCATCTATGATAAATCACATGCACAATTGCTACATGGCTAGGCCGAAGCCCTTAGCCAAAGGAGAATTACTCACACATAGAGATGAGATCAACAATCACAAACATTGTAATGAAAATCATAAGATTGATAGCAAGAGTCTAACAATGTCGCCAATCAGAGAAGATATCTACTATTACAAGTGATGGAGTATGGCTATGGAGATGGAGAAGGGTTTTGAGATTTGGAGGCTGCTTTCTGGTGAGGTATGGCTTCTTCGGGGTCTGGGGTGCCGCGAGAGATGTTTTCCCATCGCCTGAGGCTTCTTTATATAGGGGCCCCTTCATGAAAGTTGTTCTGTTCGACCTAACGGTGGCGGCGCCAACTATACGACCGGAGCTATACAGTCAAAATTTTTGCTTCGGCCGTATAGTTGGTCATTACGGCATCTGCCTCTGCGGGACGGCTCCTGGTTTCTTCTGGTTGAAGGAAATATCGTATCTTTGACTTTAATGTGGTGATTCCCTCCTTTAAATGACATTATCTACGCAGGAAAAATACAAGAACAGAGGATGGCATACCCCTCTGAATATTAGCATTAGTGGCAGGGTTTAGAGAGATATTTCGTCAAAAATATGATTAATATCTAGTTGAAATGTGGACGTAGATGGTTATATTTTAGATCCATCAACCTCCCCAAGCTTAAACTTGATCGTCCCGAGCAAGAAAACCAAAATAAAAAAGGAACTCAGCATTTAACCTGAAATAACGAGATGGTGATCTTACTCATGATTAATAGTCTCATGTTTCCTCCACTTCATAAATCTGAAAAACTTCAGCATATATATATAGTAATGACAAGCATATCATACGGGTTTCATGCATCCTCATAGCGCAGCAAAATTATTGTAAGTATGGATGATCCAAATGAGTAAATTTTATTCCATGTCAAGTAATCAACTCATAGGCTTGCCTTTGAACAATAGAGTATAATCATGTGGATTAAGAGTGTGAGAGTTTTCATGAAAAGCATATATACTAGAGTATCTCAATTCTCCAATTTCAATGAATCAAGACTTTGCAAGCACTACTTTTATATTTATTGTCCTTCAAGAATATCACTTTTTAACTAATTGAGAGCTTGCCAAAAAAATTATTAGTTTATCGGGCTATGATGGACACTCGTGTCATCACTAAGGTTTTTATTCCTTTTGCATAATGATTACTCATAATAGCCAGAGGAGTGATTCCATCATGATTACAGCTACCCGGGAGTGCCAAGAATCTTACCCACTATAGCATTGCTACTACAAGTGTTTAATCAACTCATAGCCGAAATGTAAAAGTTTCCTCCATGAAGATCGTTTGTAGGCTAGCGGAGTTGTTGGCATCCCATGAAGTTTGACACGCATAAAGCTACATCATTCTTATGATTAACAAGTCAAACTTTGGCATGCTCACGAAAACCACTAAACATTAATTCAATCGAACAAATCCTTTCAAAGAGAGCTATCAAGTCAATCAACATTTTCAGTGGTGTCGAGTGTCTCTAGAAATAAGCCTTCAAGACTAAGCACTACAACACCCAAGCCTTCAATTGTGAGACTTTTTCTTATTACAATTGTTTAGCAATTTTTAGGCAAGATTTGGTTAATTACGAGAGATGGAATAAAATGAGCCCAATTAAATACCCATGCAAATGACAATCTTACTATGATACAAAGACTCACTCCACCAATATAATATCTCAACATTTACTACTAACTAGCATGGGTTTCTCAAACTTCAAAAGTGGGGAGTCATAAGGCATACCTCTCATGTTTGGTTCCACTTCCCTCTTCCTTTTTTATTTGTTTCTTGGAAACTCGAAGTCGATCACTCTCCTGCAAATATACGAAGACCTCGAGGCGGAAAGAAAAGAAGGAGGGAAGATAAGGAAAAATGGAGAAATCTTTTTCTGATTTTTTTTAGAGAGGGAATTTAAAGAATAGAAAATTGGTGGCAAAGCTTGGCTAGAAAATTTTGAAAGCAAATAGAAAGAACTAAAGATAAAGTGTTGGGGAAACCAACACGAGTGCATATAAACTCAAATAAAAATCTAACCTCGAAATAAAATAAAAGCAAATAAACGCCAACTAAAGATACATAAGGAAATTTCCCCAAGATTAGGCTTTTGCAAGCCCTTCGAATCATTGTGGTGGCGGGAAAAAGTCGTTACTCCAGTTTGCGAATTGAGTGGAGAGGTTGTTGATTCTCGGAGGTTCAGAGAGAGGTTGTGCATTCTCTCCACAGTCCCTCCATGTCCTTGGAAATATTGGTATGTGGCGAACTGGGTTTGTGGCTGCTCCTCTTGATGAGGAACCTCTTGCTCCTCCTCTTGGTCCTCATCCTCTTTAGGATCTCCTCCTCGGGTTGGTGCTTCTCAACCTGCACATCATATAGCAAACGTGCTTCCTCGATAGATAAAAGACCATTAGGCAAAGGAGCGGGGTAGTTACACCCAGCTCCGGCAATATGCAGGTAATAAACACCACCTCTCCTAGTGAGCATTCCACAGGCCCTCAAGGTGGAGAAACCAACACGCGTCTCACCAAGTACGGGTTGCAACTCACCTAGATCGATGTCTAGGGCACTGGAAAGAACGGTGATGACGCCTCCTCCTGTGATTGGCCCTTCGCTTTGGGAGGCTTGCTGCTCTAGGTAGCGCACAAGGATGGCACCCAAGTTGACTGACAGGTTGCAGTTGATGTAAGTAGCCTTTGCAAGGACTAGGATGTCCTCCTCGTTGAGTCTTGTGAACTCATTACATACCTTCAAGGTGTTAGAACAAATAGCAAATTGCAGGATGTTGAATATTCTCCTCCTTGTTCACTCTACTAGTGAAACTTATTCCATTATAGTATCGATCGGGGGAAGGAATTAAGCCAGTAAAGGATACGCATAAAGCATGAACATCATTGTTTGGCAAATTAAAGCATGCACACCATTTATCTAATGTTAAAGTGTAGTTGTTGTTCATCATACGAAAAGAAATAGTATCCTCTCCTTGCCATAGCTTAACAGTTCTTTGCAATGAACTTAAGAATTCAATGGTTAATCAGTGATAAGTAGGTACATCATTGTACACAAAGTTTTGCAGGCCAGCTCTATTGCAAAGTAAATTGAAGTCATCAGAAATACCGAGTTGGTTCAATATAATGGGGCAAGCCCACTTAGTGGCCTTCACTTCGCGGTTCTTGATCTTGTTGAAGCGTTCGCGGTGGGCCTTATCCCTGAACCGTATCCCATGCGTTCCTGGGTGATCGACCGAGAAGCGCTAGCGGTGGCACGAGCACGAGTTTGGATCCTCGTGTTCATCTTCTAAAATATTGAAGAAAGGCAAAAAATAATTTTTTTTGATCCAACAACAATAAGTATAATATATTCCTCATCTAAGCACACTAAAGAATCTCTCAAGATAATAATCTAGGCAAGAAAATCATGGCAATTGGTTCATAGTAGGTCTCACCCTAGATTGATAATGACAATAGATCGAAGATGAATTTGCAAAAAGTAATTGGAGGATGGGAGGAGAAACATACCGTAGATCACTTGTATGCGAGGAAATCGAACGAAATTGAGTAGAGATGAAGATCCCTTGAGGTTTTGAGAGAGTTTGGAGGTAGAAGAAAGAAAAAGGATTGATGTTTTGGAGTTGGGAGTATCTTCCCGTGCGATTTTTTGGTCGGACGCAACTATACGGGTGCAACTATATGGGCAGAGCATGTGTTCCGGCCGAATAGTTGGCGCTCTGTCAAAATATTAGGTCTTCCTCCTAGCGGATCAGCTATACGAACGCAACTATACGGGCGGAACAAAATGTTCCGTCCGTATAGTTGGTCATTAAACTGTCTGTCCCTGCGAAAGAAAATTTGCAAAGGCATCGATATCTATACGACCGGAAGTATACGGCCGGAATTTTTATTCCCGCCGTATAGTTGGTCGTTAAATTCCTACTACATATGAAAACAAATTGTATAGAGGCATTGATATCTATACGACCGGAACTATACAACCCTAATTTTTATTCCCGCCGTATAGTTGGTCGTTAAATTGCATGTACACATGAGAAGAAATTGTACGGAGGCATTGATATCTGTACGACCGGAGCTATACGGCCGGAATTTTTATTCCCACCGCATAGTTTGTCGTTAAACTCTCAGTACATGTCATGATATTGCCGACGAGTACGCCATGGAGGGGTCCTCACAGTGCATGTTTAGAGACATGGGGTAAGGCAGAGAGTTGGCGGGTACGAGGTAACACAGCTTACCCAGGTTCAAGTCCCACAACGGTGGCGGAACTTTACTCCTGCTATAAATCACTGTAATGGCAATATGCCGAGTTACAGAGATAGGTTCGTTGTGCGAGGTGTTGCACATTGTACGCTCCAATCAGAGAAGTTGTGCCCTAAAGGCTCCCGCAGGCCGGCTTATAAAGGTGCCAAGACCTAGGTTTTACAGGGAAAGGTCCTTGCCGGACAAGGTAAAGACTCCAACACCTACACGAACTAGTCTTCCGTGTCTTGTACACCAAGGCTCCGAGTATGTCGGTGACTCCTGCGTATCCTTCCTTTATTCGACATGGGCCTCCCTTCAGGATCCATCTAACTGGGCCGCCCAGCAGGCCATAGGCCTTGCTACCAACTATGGGCCACCCGGGTTAGGCAGATTGGTGACATGCTATGAGGTTACCCATATAGCATATCCCCAACAGTAGCCCCCGGAGGACTTTGAAATCTTGCGCCGTCTTGCTCGCTGATCTCTGAATATCCGGTCTAAGTGATGCCGACAATCCATCAAGCAACATCTCAAAGGTCTCCCAAAGAACCTTGCAATCCTCTCCGGCTTCACAATGTAGCCGGAGATTCCTTGAGTCTTCATTTCTAGAGTCGGACGATCTCCGTCTTTGATGGAATCTTCAGACATGACCCTTCACTTCAACTATCAGGAGGATGACATAGGGTACCGCCTACACTACCTCGAAACTCACAGAAGCAAAGAATTAATCATTAGCTATTTTCACGCGCGCGAAATCCGAAACGGTGGAGGACGTGGCGAAATTACCGCGCACGTTCACTTCCACGTCGGCAACGTTCCATCCATTAGATCTTTTTGCACGAATCTTGGCGTGAGGCTTATATATTTCCACCGCAGTCAATTTATTTATTTTACCCGCATTCGCTCATAGTCTTCATCTTCCTCCAGCCGCACGACCGTTCAAGCTCCTCTGTGAAAACCCTAGCCAGAACCCTTTCTTCCTCCACACACTCCTCGTCGGAATGGCTTCCAACAGCTCTGCTCCTTCCACAGTGGTGATTCCTGAGGCTACGACGGAGCCATCCCAGGGAGTTATCGTTCCGCTGGAGGGGGTGGTCATCCCCGTCTCCGCCGTAATGGAATCCGCCGGCGATGACCAAGAACGAGTGGCACCCGAAGCCGCTGAAGAAGAAAGCGACTCCCATAAGGGGGTGTGGAGAGATTCTGATCTCTCCGCCGAAGATCTCCAAGAGCTGATCAACGAGAGGTATCTCCCTGTGGCAGAGAAGTTCGTCTGGCGGGTGGTCCCTTCTCCCCAAGCCGGAGAGAAGGTGTACCTCAAATCTCAGCTGGTAGGTGGCGTAAACCTGCCAGTCTCCGACTTCTTCCTGTATGTCCTTCGACACTTCCGGGTACTTCCCCACAACCTATCTCCCAACAACATCCTAGTCCTTAGCAACTTTGTAGCTTTGTGCGAAGGATATCTAGGAAACAAACCTAGATTAGATCTATTTGTATATTTCTTCACTGTCAAGAGAGAGTCCATAGAGTCCAAGGACGAGCTGCAGATCTCTGGAACTAATAGCTTCAAGATCCGGCCTAGCCGACGCTTCCCCGACATCATAGGGAATGAGTCTTGCAAGAACTGGCAACGCACGTATTTCTACGGGCCAGATATCCCTCTGCCAGACCATCTTGAGACCTACCCCGACTTCATCGATGGAGCTACCACCGAAGTGCCCTCATGGCGGACACTAGCCTTTCTTCCCTCCGACGACGAAGCCAATCGCGCCGTAAGGCGGATCGAATGGCTCATAGATGGAGGTCTGACGGGCTTGGATCTTTCCATGTGCTGGTACATTAGGAGGATCCAGCCTCTGCAGCACCACGCCGAGCTGATGTGCAAGTATAGCCAAGACAGGAGGGATCCCATGCGAATTTTGCGGGATAACTTCTCTACTGACTCCATCAAGCTTCGGCTAAAGTACATCGTCAAGGTGAAGGACAAGAAGCGTGGCTTCAAGATCACCTTCAACATGTTCGATTGCGGCACATGCCCAGAGGTAGCTTTTGTTTCCTTTGTTGCTCGTTATATACTCTAAGGTTTTTCCGACTTGAAGTTATGCATCTAACATTGCCATGTATCCCAGCTGGCGACCTTAGCGGCTGATCAAATGGCCTCCTAGGTCTATGATCCTAAGCTGAAGGATATCCAGGTGGTGTCCGATGATGATGCCTCCAAGGATCAACCAGCTCCGGCAGCGAAAAACCGGAAGATCTCCACCTCTAACGATGTTGCCGAGGCAAAGAAGAAGAAATTGGAGAGTGGAGTCTCCAAACATTCCACTGCCGCCTTAGAGGCAGAGAAGAAGAAGAAGTCCACCGGCATTCCCCTCACTAAGGCTCCTGCTGTGGAGTAAGTACTTTCATTCTCCGACTTGTGCTTTTCAGCTTATACCTTTTTTCAACTCTTGTACTTATACTTTGTACGTTTCATGAGGAAACCCGGTGTTAGTTTGAAGCGATTCTCCAAAGGTGTTGTAGGGTCAAAAAACATTCGTGACATGTTGACCAAGGGTTCGTCCGCCAAGCCCTCTCCCGCCACCGCTCCCCCTACTCCTGCCACCATTCCCTCTGCTGGTCCCACTGGGCCGTCATCTCCCGTCATCCCTGAGACCTCCGCCATGGATATAGATATCAATCCAAACCTTTATGTCTCAGGCTCTGTCGAGGCAGATGTTGCTCCTAGCGGCTAGGCAATGCATGAGAGCACCTCTTCTAAAGTGGCTGAAGCTCCGGCTAAGCATGCCACCGAGAAGGGGAAGGAAGTGGAAGAGGTGGACCTGGAAGCTACGATTGAGGCGAGTGCCTCTGCGCCATCTACTGCCTTAAAGGTGCAGGAGGCAACTAGGGCTTCATCCATGTCTCCGGTTTCGACTTCTCCATTAGTTGCGACTCCTCCGATGTTGAGCCTAGATGATCTCATCAAGCAGGCCGACGAAATCTATAAGAGTGCTTGGACCTTTCATGATTCCTACGCTCATCTTGCCAACAATCTCAGGATCATTGCCATCGTAAGTTTTTTGAACTTCTTGCTTTACTTTGTGTAGTATATCCCACTATAGCCCCCGAGCTCTTAGGCGGATAAGTCAATAGTTATTGGCCTGAGTGCTCTAGAGAACTAAGCATAGAACTTGTCCGTGTAGCCCCCGAGCATTTAGTTGAAACTGAAAAGTTCTGACTAGATGCTCTAGAGAAACTAGCTTACCTTAAAATCTTGTATTATAGCCCCCGAGCGTTTAGTTGAAACTTGAATATTTCTGACTAGATGCTCTAGAGATGATAAGCATGCTTATATCATGTGCAGAATGAGAATAAACGGAAGATAGCCGCTAATGAGAGGTTCGCTGCTCTTCGGAAGGAGATGGACCTTGAATAGGGTAAAACCAAATTCCTGAAGGAACAAATCAAAAATAGCCAGGGTCTATTTCCTACGATAGCTCCTTGCTTTCCCATTGATTCATTTCTTCCGTCTTCTAATAGAACTTTCTGATTTCCGTCTTACAGAAGCCATTGCTAAGGTCAAGAGCATCGTCGTGCAATCCAAGCATATCTAGGAGCTCGATGATGAAAACAAGATTCTGAAGAAGGACCTGGCCGAGGCCATTAAGGGCCATGAGGCAACAATGAAGGCTATGCAAGAGGCTGCGGACGTCGAGATGCAGCGCCTGAAGGATGAGATTGCACAGGTCAAAGACCAGAACCAAGTTGCGAAAGAGCAAAATGCTAGGAGTCTGGAGATGTTCAATTCAGTCTAGAAGGAACACGATGTCTTGGCGGAGACATGCATGCAAGCGGAAACGAGCATCTTTGGTAACCTTTCTTCATCTTGGTCTTTTCTGTAAGTTGGACAACCATTTTACTTGTTTGTACTCATGGTCCTTGTGTTTTGTGCAAACCGCAGCTCCCATTGGCATAGCCAACTTGGATGAGGGTGCTCCAAGTTCCAAGGAACGCATGATTCTTGCCGACAACTTCGTCAGCACCGCCATCACCCAAGCTAAGGAGATAGCTCAACCTCTGGGTATAAATATCAAGGCGGCAGACTCAGTAGCCAAGTTCGCGGAAATCCTGTGGCGAGCCCCCGAGAAAGTCAAGGACTGGAAAGCCTCTTGCATCCGGGCTGGTGCAAGGATGACTCTGTCCTTGGTCAAGGCGCACTATGACAATGCCGACATCAACCTGGTGACCTCCGGCTTTCCCAAGATAGACGAGGCAGGTTGAGAGATCGATACCGATGCTATTTGGAATTCTCTCGCCGGCTTCGACACCAGGGTTGCCAAGATGGTCAAGGCGGATGTCTTTGTGCCTGCCGAGATTCTGGATGATGATGTGACTTTGTCCGAGTCTAGCCCCTCTCCTTCCGAGTTTGACGAGCTCTCTCGGCCTAGCTCTCCTGATGGTGCCACGACGAAGCCCCTGTAGCAGAGCCATGAAAAACAATTTCTGTATTAAATATGTCTCTGCAAAATGTATGCGGAAAAAACTTATGTTTGTTTTAGGCAGAATTTTTTTATTCAAGCTTCCTGTAACTTATCTGTTTCCAGCATCTGTATATATATTTTTAAGCAAGTGTTGGCTTATCCATTATTTTGGTTTGTATGCTTGACCTTTCATGAGACGGAAGACTCTCAGTACAGAACTATGCTCTCAAGTGATGATGCTTAATAGCACCATCCAGAACCTAAGAACAAAATCGCCAGCTTTGAGTGCTGAAAAGTCACTACTCTAGAATCCACATAAAAACTTTAGAAAATGTGTAGACCAGAAAACTTAAGATAACACCCGTAGGTGGAATTTTCACAAGGGCAAATGCAACCTTGCACATAAAGGGTTTATATGATCCAAAAATGAACAACTAAAGGAGGTAAAAGACTCAGAGAATATGAGTGAACCAAATGCTTTGTTTCATTGATCATATAAGAAACTTATTACATAATATAAATGTGCTAAGTGTAAAAGGGACATAGCTATGCTATGTTCCATGGCCGATCTGTCTCCGGGTAATCATCATCGGAGTCATGTTGTTTGTGCTTGCGATTTTTTGGCCTATCTTTCAACTCGCGAATATCGACGAGGTAATAGGAACCATTGAACAATACTTTGCTTATGACGAACGGTCCTTCCGAAGGTGAGGATAATTTGTGTGAGTTTTCCTGCTTGAGTCTAAGCACTAGATCCCCTTCATTAAACGACCGATGCTTTACATGGCGACTACGGTATCCGCGCAGCTTCTGCTGGTAGACGGCAGATCTCTGGCATGCCAGCACATGCTCTTCTTCAAGTAGGTCCATGGATAGCCGTCTAGATTCTTCAGCGTCATCCTCCTTATAGGCGGAAACTCTTGGTGTATCGTGGAGGATGTCGAATGGGAGAACTGCTTCTGCTCCATAAACCATGAAGAAAGGAGTCAAGCCGGTAGATCTGTTAGGTGTTGTTCATAAACTCCACAAAACAGATTGTAGTTCCTCCACCCAGGCTCTAGCTGCTCTATGTAGCGGTGCCTCCAAGCGTGGCTTGATTCCGTGCAGAATTAGTCCATTGGCCCTTTCAACTTGCCCATTTGACTATGGATGTGCCACAGATGCTAGGTCAAGGCGGATGTCTTTCTCATGACAGTACTCCTCAACTTCTTCGAGAGATAAATTTGTGCCATTGTCGGTGTTGATGCTATGTGGGAGACCAAATCTCACCACTAGATCCCGAACAAACTTTAGGGTTGTTGCCCCATCGAGCTTTCTAATGGGTTTAGCTTCAATCCATTTTGTGAATTTATCCACTGCTACTAGCAAGTGTGTGAATCCACAGGGTGCTGTCTGCAAAGGTCCCACCATGTCCAGCCCCCAGACTGCAAACAGCCAAGTTATTGGTATTGTTCGCAATTCTTCAGTTGGAACATTTGGTTGTCTTGCATAAAACTGACACCCAAGGCATGTTTGTACCAACTTGTTGGCGTCCGCCTTGGCAGTTATCCATTAGAATCCTTGTCGTAAGGCCTTAGACACCAACGATCTGGGAGCGCCGTGATGCCCGTAATCTCCAAGATGTATTTCTCTAAGGATTTCAATACCTTGCTACTTGGAGACGCAGTGTAGGAAGACTCCTGTGGTACTTCTTTTGTATAGCTGGCCATCAATGATGACACAACCTTTTGCTCTGCGTACTATTTGCCAGCTTTCGATTTTGTCGGCGGGCAAAGTTCCATCTTGTAGATAATCCATAAACGGCTTCGACCAAGCCAGAGAGGTCACTGTTAATGCGTTAACAAATGAGTCTACTCTATCCGGGTTGTCGGGGTCTGCTCCCTTCACGGATGGAGTCCGCAAATGCTCCAGGAAAACGCCTGGCAGAATTGGTCGACGAGCTGATCCAAGCTTTGACAGCAGATCTGCTACCTCATTATCCTCCCTCTTGACGTACTTGACTTCGTAGCCGTTGAAGCAATTTCGTCTACTTCCTCTCGATATGCCGCCATCATAGGGTTCCGCGCGTTCTAGGTGCCAGCTACTTGTTGGGCAACCAAGTCGGAATCTCCACAGCAAACTATGTGCTTGATGCCAATATCCTTGGCTATGCGAAGTCCGTGAATGACGGCCTCGTACTCAGCCATGTTATTTGTAGCGTTGAAGTGGATCTGTAGGACGTATTGCAACTTTTCTCCTTTTGGTGATTGTAATAATACACCAGCCCCCGAGCCATTGAGTAACTTGGATCCGTCAAAGTGCATGACCCAATACTCTGGCTCTGGCACAAGAGTGTCTTCTGGCAGCTATGTCCAATCTGCAAGAAAATCCACCAATGCTTGTGATTTGATAGTGTCGCGTTGCTTGTAGGTGATGTCGAAGGCGGCAAGTTCAATGACCCACTTTGCCACTCTCCCTATAGCGTCGATGTTGTGGATGATGTCGGACAGTGGAACTTTGCTCACTACTATGATGGGGTGCTCCTGGAAATAATGCCTTAGCTTACGCGAAGCAAGGAAAACTCTATAATCTATCTTCTGGTAGTGCGGGTAACACTGCTTGGATTCCATCAAGACCTCGCTCACGTAGTAAACGGGTTGCTGAACTCTGTATTCATGCGTTGGTTCCTTGTGCTCCACCACGATGACGATGTTGATTACTCAGTTGGTCGCCGCCATGTATACCAACATAGGCTCCCTTTGTACCGGTGCTGCAAGTATAGGTGGGGAGGAGAGTATTCTCTTCAACTTCTGAAGTGCTGCGTCAGCCTCGTCCATCCATGTGAATTTGTCCGCCTTCTTGAGCGACTTGTAGAGCGGCATAGCCTTCTCACCAAGTCGGCTGATGAACTGGCTTACTGCTGCAACGCAACCTATGAGCCTTTGTATGTCCTTCAGGCATGTTGGGCGTTTAATGTCGAGGATGGCCTTGATATTACTTGGGTTCACCTCGATTCCGCGATGCGAAACGATGAAGCCCAATATTTCTCCGTATGGTACCCCGAAGACACACTTCTTTGGGTTCAGCATCATGTTGTATTTACGGAGATTGTCAAAGGTTTCCTGCAAGTCAGCAATAAGATCATTTGATTTCTTTGACATTACCACGATGTCATCCATGTAAGCGTGTATGTTGCAACCTATTTGGTCGTGCAGGCAATGTTGCATCGTCCGCTGGTACGTAGCACCGGCATTTTTCAACCCAAAGGGCATCATGACATAGAAATACGTGTCGTAGGGTGTGGTGAACGAAGTGGCCAATTGGTCCGACTTTCGCATCCGGATCTGGTGGTATCCTAGATAGGCATCAAGAAAACACAAAAGTTCTGAGCCAGTCGTCGAGTCAATGACTTGGTCAATGCGAGGCAAAGCAAACGGATCCTTCGGACACGCTTTGTTCAAGCCTATGTAATCAACGCACATTCTTAATTCATTGGTTCCCTTTTGGGGACAAGTACAGGATTTGCCACCCATCGGGTGTGAATAAATTCTCGGATAAAGCTAGCCTTAAGTAATCTAGCTATTTCTTTTCCTATAGCCCTTCGTCTTTCATCACCAAAGCATCGTAGAGGTTGTTTCACCGGTTTGGCATTAGGATCAATATTCAAGTTGTGCTCGGCAAGTTCCCTAGGTACACCTTTCATCTCGGCAGGTTGCTAGGCAAAGATCTCACTATTCTCACGGAGGAACTCGACATGCGCGCTTTCCTATTTGGGATCCAGGTCCGTGCCAATGGCGGTGGTCTTGGAGGAATCACCTTCGACAAGCTCCACCTGCTTGGTCTTGATGGTGGCCTTGAAGGCGGGTTCGGTAGCAATGATCTGCTTCTTCGAAGACGGCATCTCCGAGGCATCGACTTGGTTCTGTATCTCCTTGAACTCCTCACCATAGAGGACTGCTTCGGCAAAGGCGGCTTCACTGAGCTCGCACTCCCGTGCCTTGGTGAAGCTTACATCAACGACGATGACGCCATTTGGTTCGGGAATCATGAGTTTGTTGTAGACAAAGCATGGCCTTGCAAGGAAGGAGCAGAAGATGTCACATCCGAATATGACATGGTACACACTCTTGCAAGGCACCACTTCGAAGGTCATGCGTTCTTGGCGGTAATTGTTTACATCGCCAAAAGCGACCGGAAGGGTGATGTAGCCCAGGGAATTTGCTTGTCGGCCAGGGACAACCCCATGGAACACAGTGTTGCTCTTCCTTAGCTGGGTCTCCGTCAAGTTCATCTTATGCAGTGTATCCAGGTACATGATGTTGATGCTGCTTCCACTGTCCACGAGGAACTTGGTGAACTCCGTGCCATCAATCAAAGGGTTGATGACCATGGCATACTGGTTGGGATAAGTTCTAGGTGATCCTTCCTATCCAAAGTAATTGGAACTTCCGACCACCTGACGTACTAGGGAACTAGAGGGAGGATAGCCATCAGTATGCTAAGAAAGGTTTTCTAGGCCCGGACGGTTGGGGTACCAAGGAAGGTGTGGTAACATGGAGCCTTCTTTTCAAAGGGATTTTTCCCTTTATCCTCTCCCTTGTCGGAAGATTTTGGGTCCACATCCTCGTCCATATCACTTGATTCCTTAGGTTCTTCCTCCTTCTTCTTCCCTTTGCCCTTTCCGTGGGGTCTGTTCTTCTGACTTCGCTTGTAGCCGGACTCAGGGTCCTCCTTGAGATCATTGACAAACTTGCATTGGCTATTGGTGTGGGTGGATTTGTCATTGGCGTCAAGATGGACGAAACACGGCATATCGCGGTACTCTTCGTATGTTTGGGGAACGCGGGTCGCTGAGGGTGTAGTGTTACTCCTCTACTAGCCACTGCTAGTTCCCCGACCACGTCCACGCTGTCCGTCGTTGCCTCTGCCATGTCGGCTACTTGCCTCTCTTCAGGAGGATTCTTCCGCTTGTTATTGTTGTTCTACTTTGCCTGGGTAGGGATTGCTATCGCCGGCAACGATCCACACGCGTCGTCATCAGCACCGACGAACTCGCTAGCCATGGCGATCATGGCATTGAGGTTGAGATCATTGTTCTCTTGCCTGCACTTCAACGTATGCCTAAGCAAAGTACCCTTCTCTAGTCCATCAATGAAGGCGGCCATACCAGTCTGCTCGTGCAACCCTGCGCAGGAATTTTTCATATCCAGCCAGCAAGAGAGGTAGGGACTAGAGGTTTCATACTTTTCCTACACACATCGCTGTAGGTCTCCGACAGTGCAGGGACGTTTGTACGTACCCTCAAAGTTTTTGGTGAACGCTTCATGCATGTCAAACAAATTGCATATTCATTTATTTGGTAAGTCGTCGATCCATTGTCGGGCGGTGCCTGTCAGCATGAGTGGGAGGTACTTGACAGCGACGTTGGGGTTTCCCCCTGCGATGTGAGTCGCTTCGCTGTAGTCTTGCAACCAAGTTGCTGGCCTGGTGGTGCCGTTGTAGGGCTTGATGGCCTTGCCTATCCAGAGACCCTTGGGGTAGGTTGTGGCTCGTATAACTAGTCTAGAACAACATATGGCCCATGGTATGGGAGCTCCCGAGCTTCTTGGATCTTGTCCAGCCGCGATCGTGCATCATATGGCTCTGGTTGCTTCCCTTTTCTGTCATGGGGAGGGGAGTTGTTGCGTGATTTGTGAGATCCGCCATGATGGCTGCAAGGTGGCGATGGCGGCGGTGGAGGCGGTGGGTTAGCTTTCTTGCTATGCCCCTCCTGCGACTCCTCATGCCTATCGTGGTTGCTTGTTGGACGTGGCGGTTCCTTGTGGGACCTGCTCCTGTGTCCGTCATGACTACTGCGCTCTCCGGCATGCCGAGGCTGTTTGCCCTGATCGCGTATAACAATACCGGGCTGTGACCGCCTTGGAGTTGGCATGCTTGTGCGGTGGCGCGGCGCTAGTTCCTCGTGACGTCGAGATGGTGGTGGAGGTGGCGAGCGGTGGGGACGAGCCTTTTCTTCGTGGTCGGAGGATATGGGGATAGCATCAGTCATGTTGCGTGCCTCCCTCTGTCTTCGCTCTGTAGAGTCTGTGCACGATCCTTCATCACGGGGAGATTTTGGCCTTCTGCGGCTGTTCAGGGTTGACTGGCACAGCTCTGGATTGGACTCAAGCCTCTGCGAGGCGGCCTTCTCCTGTTGCTTGCATGCCTTAGCGACGAGGTCGTACACCTGAGAAACTGCTTCTGGCGACCTGTCCTGCTCCAGGAGGGTCTTGGCAACGGCGATGTTGAGAGCGGGAGTTGGCATGACTTGCCTCCCCTCTGAATGTATGTAAGGGGTGGCCTTTGTCGGCTTAGACCCGTCAAATCCCAAGCCTTGCCGAACGCCGGGATCTTGGACAACGTGATCTGGTACCTTCTTTGCTTTATGCTTTAACAACAACTGCTTGTACTCGGCCTCCAAAGCTCTTGCCGCATTAATGGATTGTTGTGCCTTATCCATGTCTTCGTCCAGCTTAGCACCTTGCTCCGCTATGGATTTGGCCTCCGCCAAGATTTCCGCACGCTTCTCATCAAGCTCCGTAATGCTCCGGATATGGGCGACAGTGATTGGATCAACACGGAGTGCGTCGTAGATTGCTTTGTCGGCGGGGTTGGCAAGTGGGTTGCCAGCTATAGACGTTGACAGTGGCACTGACGGCTGATTTGATTGTTGGGTCGTATTAGGGGCCATGGTAAGTTCCTGCGCTGGTGGCTAGCGGGTAACCGGAGGAGGCGTGGCCTTGGCCGGAGCCGGAGGCTCGGCGGCCTTTTTAGCTACTGCTGCTCTGGTGATCGCTGGCGTGGACGGAGCTCTCTCACGCTCCCGTTCCTTCCTGTCTTCTTCCATCATGCTCCCAATGGCGACTAGCACCTGGTGGGAAGCGTTGGTCTTCTCGGCGTGCTCCTCCTTCTTGATCTCCTGCACGATCTCCCTCATAACAGCATCGTATTCCTCCGAGTTGACGTCCGAGCCACCGACATCCATATATATGTCGGCGTATAGCGCATCAAGGACGGAGTCGGAGTTAGCCTTGGTGTTGGCGATGGCGGATGTTGAGGGTGATGGAGACATGCTGTTGTTGTTGTTACCTCCTACGACTTCGATGGTGATTTCTGCCTTGGCTTCTTCATTGGTGTTCGCGTATTCGTTGACAATGGCAACCATCTCACCAAGGGTGAGAGGGCCTGTGGCCTGCCGCCTGCCGCCTTCAGAGGGTATGTCAGAGGAGGGTTCCAGGTGTGAGCCCTTCCACGAAGTGGTACACGAGCTCGTCGGCGCGGTCGCCCTCTAGGGTTTCCCTCGCCCTCATCCATCTGGCAAGGTATTTGCGGGGAGATTCTCCATCCCTTTGAACGCATATGGCCAGATTGAAGATGGTGACAACACCGACAAAGTGTGACCTGCGCATCTCTAACGCTCGGGGAAGCCAAGCGGATTTGCAGGGTCCTTCCACCTTTATATCCTGCACAGGGGAGGTTAGGGTGGGACTTGAAATTTCCTCATCCGAGCCACCATACTCCAAAGAGAGGTATGGCCCAGATCCTTCCGTGAACCTGTCCTGCTCATAGGTGGTCTGTGCGTGACTTGAAGATTTTCCGATTTCCTGGGAGCTAGGACCCGAGTCAGTTTCGCCGATGAAGATGTGGATGTCTCCGAAGGGGATGACGGAGCAGAGCGTGGGGTTCGTCTTTGCCAGCACCCATAACTCATCTGGAGGGATGATCGGGTCATTGCCAGAGAAGAGAACGTGACCAATGGCTATGGTGTTGCCGATTCCCGCGAAGAGATTGGACCTTTGCCCGGTGTAGAGCTCGAAGCACCTCTTGCCCCACGGTGGGCGCCAACTGTCGTGGTATTGCCGACGAGTACTCCATGGAGGGGTCCTCACAGTGTGTGTTTAGAGACGTGGGGTAAGGTGGAGAGTTGGCGGGTACGAGGTAAGACACCTTACCCATGTTCAAGACCCACAACGGTGGCAGAACTCTACTCCTGCTATAAATCACTATAATGGCAATACGCCGAGTTACAGAGATAGGTTCGCTGTGCGAGGTGTTGCGAGTTGTACGCTGCAATCAGAGAATTTGTGCCCTAAAGGCTCCCGCAGGCCGGCTTATAAAGGCACCAAGACCTAGGGTTTACAGGGAAAGGTCCTTGCCGGACAAGGTAAAGAGTCCTACACCTACACGAACTAGTCTTCCATGTCTTGTACTCCAAGGCTCCGAGTATGTCGGTGACTCCTGCATAGCCTTCCTTTAACCGGCATGGGCCTCCCTTCAGGATCCGTCTAACTGGGCCGCCCAGTAGGCCATAGGCCTTGCTACCAACTATGGGCCACCCGGGTTAGGCGGATTGGTGACATGCTTTGAGGATACCCATATAGCATATCCCCAATAGTACATATTGCAGAATTTTTTTTGATGGCAAAGATAACTATACAGCCGAAACTATACGGCCGGAATTTTTATTCCTGCTATATAGTTGGTTGTTAAACCGTCTGTGCGCATCAAAAAAATTATGTTTCTTCGTAAACTATTTCTTTTCCTGTAACTTAGCGGTATACCTTGTTTTTGACAGAAAATTGACAGAAAATATTGTCGACCAACAATAGCATGAATAATGCAGAATTTTAAGTAATACCAAATTTCTTCTCCTCAAATGGAGTTTTCTAGCACTCTTTATTAATATGAAATTTAAACTAAAATTAAAAACTTAACTCAACCTTAATTTAACATGGGTTGCCTTCCATGGAGCGCTCTTTTATGGTTAATAGCTTGACCTTGATGATACTCACTTGGGCCAGATGAGTGGAACACCCACCGCAAAGTAATTGTCCTTCAAAGTGATGACCTCCATCTCATCATGTTTCGCTTTCTTCTTCCTGGGGAAATGAAATAACAAAAGTATCCCGTGAAGGCAATTGCAACTTCACGTTCCCTTCATGAAGGTTAATTAAATCCTTTATAGTTCTCAAGAAAGGACGGCTTAGTATTATAGGGGCAACAATATCTTCAGGCATGTCAACAATAACGAAATCAATGAGAGCAGGACAGCCTTTGATGTAAACTAAAGTGTTCTCCTTAATCCCTATAGCTTGTTTGTAGGTAGAATCTGCTAGATGCAATTTTAATTTAGTAATTTCCATGGAGCCAAGATTTAACTTGTTAAAAATACTCTTTGGAATTGTTGAGACGCTTGCACCTGGATCACAAAGTGCAGCTATCTCATTAGTTCCAATCTTCATCTTAATAGTAGACTCAAATAAGTCATCTAGTTTAACAGGTAACTTTTCAGCGATTTTCTTGTATTCTTCTTCAAGCTCGGTACCTTAATTGCTACTTGATCAACAAATTGTTGATACATGGCTTCATCATTACCTTCACTTACCGGAATTTTGACGTTGATCCTCTTTACGAGATCTTCGATGGTGTAGCTTGGGGAAGGGGCATTACTAATAATCAAGTTCTTCAGGCTCCTCCCTTTGGATCCTCATCATTTTGAGTTCTTCTACAGGATTGGGCTCAGCTTTACCTGCAAATTTAGCTAGAATGAGAGTTTGACTCTCGGTTATCTTACCTAGTTGTGCCTCAATGATCCTTGTTCTTTCTTGAAGGGCCTGCAAATCATTTCTCAAACTAACAACTTGGTTATATAATTTACCAAACATAGCATCATGGTTCTCCGTAATTTTGACTAGAATATTATTTTGTTCATTTTGTGAGTCTATAAAAGACTTAGGTGTTTCTTGGAGACTACCATTACTAGTTCCCATATTATTATTAGAGTTATTTGTAGGACTAGCATAATGTTTCTGAAAGTTAGGATTGTAACTCTTCTTCCAAGCAGGATTGTAATCATTACGAGCTACAAAGTCTATTTCTTCTATATTTATTTCGAGGGTGGCTCTTACCTGAGTTTCCTTACCTTTTACGGCTAGTATAAGCTCATCCAACTTAGCATCTAGATCTTCATTCTCTTGTGGTGAGACAGAGTTCACCTTCTTCATGTTTTATCTTTCCACATGCCATTGGGCATGGTTGTCTTGCATATTGTCTAGAAGCTGCTTTGCTTCGGTAATATGTTTACCCATGAATGTTCCTCCAGCTATAGTATCAAGCATAGACTTAGACATAGGATTAAGAGCATTATAAAATAAATGGAGGATTAACCAATCTTCCATCCC
Source organism: Avena sativa (assembly GCA_916181665.1). Lineage (NCBI taxonomy): Eukaryota > Viridiplantae > Streptophyta > Magnoliopsida > Poales > Poaceae > Avena > Avena sativa. The sequence continues at coordinate 330,466,453 of OV702289.1, forward strand.
ATGACTAGGACAGTTTCTTAGGCATTCTTTCATCCTCTCCCATGCAAGGCTAGTGGCTCACGCTCTTCCTGTCTAACGCCAGTAATATTAGATCGGAGTTGCATAGTCTTTGTAGGTGGGAAAAATTTAGTCATAAATAAAGAAGTACATCCCGCCCATGATGTAATAGTATTTTTAGGCAAAGATAGCAACCATTCTTTAGCTCTTCCTCTTAGAGAGAAAGGAAATAGACGTAATTTGACCGCATCAGGGTCAACATCTTTTATACGCATCATATCACATATTTTAGTGAACGTATTTAAGTGCATACCTGCATCTTCAACAGCAGAGCCTCCAAATTGATTCTGGTGAACCAAACTGAAGTAATGGAGCTTAATTTCATAGTCATCAGCAGCGATTGCTGGCTGAGTAATAGGAGCAAATAATCATTATTGGGAGTAGCAAACTCTGCAAGCTTCTTTTCAGCCATACTTCATACGTTTTTGGGTTTTCTTAGATTAAAAATTATAACAGTAAAAACAAGAATTTAAAGACTAACTAATTTTTTTGGTTTATCAAATAAAGACTGAAAGCAAACTAACAAAATTAAAAACAAGAATTAAAACTAGCAAGGTTCCTAATAACCTCACCAGGGTAGCTATTGCTTCCCGGGCAACGGCGCCATAAAAAGGGTTGATACCTTCGATCCGGATTATGGATGTAGTATAGCTCTTTTTCCCTAGTAGACCTAGGTTATCGAATCCACGGGAAGCAAATGCGTAGTGAAGTTACTTTAACGGACCTTCAGGAGTTTTAGAATTCCTTTTGTGTTTTTACCGGACCAGTAGCTTGCGTCTTTTTATTCTTGTCGATGATGGAGAGAGAGGGCCTAGGGCGTTTGGTTTCACCTGTAGCTGTCCAAAAATATCTGATAGAAATAAAGTATGCGTGTACTTATTAGAGCAAGATAAATGATATCTGGGCAGTGCATCCATCATTGCTATTGCCTCCACAACCGCTTGTAGCAATAACCTACTAGTCTCATCCATATAAGAAAGAGAACTAATGATATGCATAGTGATGTTACAGTTAATCCCAAGCAAATCCCTCACATATAGCCGTACTACCCCTTCTGTCACTGGGGTTCCCAACCAGCAGATCAGTCATCACTCATACTCGCTATACCTGGCTCAACCCTCGGGGTCTTGGGTACCTGACAAGTCCTTGGATTGAGGCAAGCGAGGATACAATAATCATCATGTCATACAAACTAATACACGATCCCATCTAGGATAAATCACATGCACAATTGCTACATGGCTAGGCCGAAGCCCTTAGCCCAAGGAGAATTACTCACACATAGAGATGAGACCAACAATCACAAACATTGTAATGAAAATCATAAGATTGATAGCAATAGTATTACAATGTCGCCAATCGGAGAAGAGATCTATTATTACAAGTGGTGGAGTATGGCTATGGAGATGGAGAAGGGTTTTGAGATTTGGAGGCGGCTTTCTTGCGAGGTATGGCTTCTTCGGGGTCTGGGGCGCAGTGAGAGATGTTTTCCCATCGCTTGAGGCTTCTTTATATAGGGGTACCTTCATGAAAGTTGTGCTGTTTGACCTAACGGTGGTGGCGCCAACTATACGACCGGAGCTATACGGTCGGAATTTTTGCTCTGGCCGTATAGTTGGTCGTTACGGCGTCTGCCTCTACGGGACGGCTCCTGGTTTCTTCTAGTTGAAGGTAATATCATATGTTTGACTTTAATGTAGTGATTCCCTCCTTTAAACGACATTATCTGCGTAGGAAAAATACAATAACAAAGGATTGCATACTCCTCTGAATATTAGCATTAGTGGCAGGGTTTAGAGAGATATTTCATCAAAAATATGATTAATATCCAGTTTAAATGTGGACGTAGATGGCTATATTTCAGAACCATCACATTCCGAAGTTGTATCTTCAACTTTTGCTTCTCCAAGAATCACACGGTGGAGGCCTCACGGGTCACTTTGGTCATGAAAAGACGTTGGACATGCTCGCCACTCATTACTATTGGCCGAAGATGAAGCGAGACGTGGAGCGCTACGTTCAATGATTCACGACATGTGTTCAAGCTAAGTCACAAGCTAACCCTTATGGTCTTTATATGCCATTTCCTATTCCTCATGCACCTTGGTCTGACATTAACATGGATTTTGTGTTAGGATTGTGTAACACCCTTGAATCGACCCTATGCAAGTTTAGCAATTCCGCCAAACCCGCATAGAAATGATTCAAAGATGCCCACTAGGCACTTGCGTGCGGGTGGAAAACGAAGTAATACCATTACACATTAGTTCAAGATGGAACCCACATAAACATATATATACAACAGCAACTCAAAGAGTCAAGAATACAGATATACAGAACAAAGATCCAAATCACCTTGAAAACGATACGACATCCGAGTACGGATAAGATGTAAATGGGGCTAAGAGCCCTAAAGAATAACCAATGGCTTCCGTATCCCTGACCAGGCCAAGCCGGAAGGGTAACCCTGCTAACGACGTCGAACTTATACCTGTTTAACAAAAGGGGTGCCGACAAAGGGCAAAGGAAAAAGGGAACAGTCAGTACTGAGGCCAGTACATGGAGAATCTAGAATTCGGCGGCTGTCGCCTACATAAGTATGGTGGACTGAAGCGGTAGCGAAGCATGCACTAAACAACCTATAGATACTCGATGCAACTGTTGGCTATTAGAGAGGAATAAGAAAGAACTATTCGGGACCAACCTAATACTAGCACCAATCATACCCATCCTGGTATTTCCCCCTCAATACCAAACAGGGAAGTCAAACCGAGGAACTCACACGGTTGGCAGTTTTATTCATTCCATTATAGTTGCAGCACTTACTAGTTAGATATAGATAGCATGAGTCATACTGATATCGTAAGGAGTGGGTAGTTTTAGGTAACCATCCCATTGTAGTTGCAATACTTACTAGTCAGATACAATTAGCATAGGACATCCCAAATCCAGCAGTTGTTGGCACTTTTATTTCCTCATTCCGTTGTAGTGAGACTGATTACTAGACATGTCAAAGTCCAATTTATAGCACTACTTTAGTTATAGTTGTCTATGATCGAGATATTGTGCTCCAAGTCTTCCATAACCGCGGACACGGCTTTCACAAAAATTTACCCTGTAGGAGTGCACAAATAGCAACACACGCACGATCAACCTCGGAAAAACCAAATAAAAACCCAATGAGGCTTTCACGACAAAGCAATCACAGGATTCATAAAATATTTCCGGGGGCCACCCCACTAAGCTAGCGGCAACAAAGTTGTCCGGCTCCGAGATGGATCTAGGGTTTGTGAAAATGGATGTAAACGACTGGGAACCCGAAAGTGTGACTGGGCTTGTCGATACCGCGGAAACATTCCACGTTCCAAAAAAGTACAGGTGCTCCACGCACAACCGTAAATAAAGCAGTAAAGCATGGCATAAGTACAATATAGTAATAAAGCCCCAAACTGGTTTGTCGCCCCAAGAAACAAGAAATGAATCAAGCTCTAGCTAAGGGGATTCATGGTACTTGACGACACGAAGCAGCACCTGAGCAATCGACTACGACACGCAAGGCCAACTATCTACCAAATAACAGGTAATAGGAGGTGTCCAAGGCAATATAAAGGCTGCAAGGGATATTACGGGTACGAAAAGACTAAAACATCGCAACATAGGTAGCAATAGATCAACAGGAGGGAATAAAGAGTATAAACGCAAAATAGGTAGAAAGGGGGAGATTGCTTGCCTAGAAAACATAGCCGGAGATACATTATCCGAAGGATTTGTCACACTCACAACATCTCCTCGTCCTATGTGGGAAGAAGAAAAACACTAGAAGAAACACCGGATGCACTATTTAATACTACAGTGAAAGATCAGGCATGATGCATGTATGATGCATGGCATGGCAAAGATGCGGTGCAATAGGCAGTACTAAACAGAACCAAGGTCCTGGCGATTCATTAATAGGTTCATGTTGTTTAGCTACCCTGCAATTTAAATGTTGTTTTATCAAGGCAAACATGAGATTGGATCGCTACACAAATTTAAATGTAGTCAATATAAGACTAGAATAGCCCGCATATGGTCTCTATATTTTATTTAGGTGAATCAACAAAGTAACCCCAACCCATAAAATATGTATACCATCATGAAAAATTTAATATGCAACAAGTAGATGTCAATATATTATAAAATAGGGGTCTCGGAAAAGGGGATCACATATTACACGTTCGGAGATCTTGGGGTTCGAGATCGGTCTTCAGGATCCGTGTAGGAGTTCTTGGTGCTCCTGTAGAAGAACTTGTCAATTGTTCAGTGGTACTCCAAGGTGCTTCGGGTTCGGGTTCAATCGTCGGCACCGGGACTTCACTTAGCATCGGTCTTGGCACCGGTAGAGGTGCTCACCAAGTCATCACCCCATACCACCACATATCCTCATCAACACCAAAATAACACGCCGCATGTTTTCATACACCGCCGATCATCACACATGGCTACACGTGTTGGCGTAGAGATGTGGCCGAATTTGACCGAAAGGACGAGGACGTGTGGCTCGAGCTTGGGCAGGTACAAACGAAGCAGCGGGAATGGTGAGGAAGAATGTGCTCGTGTCCATGAGGCGCCATGACACGCGAGGACATTGCGCGGTGGAGGTAGACCACGCGGAAGGGTCAGCGAACCGGAGGATGTCGATGACGGCAAGGAGGCGATGGCAGATGCGGGCTCGCTAGCAACAGCAAAAGGCGAGGCTAGCGCGGGTTCTACGAGGCAACGACGATGCAGCGATGCAGAGAAGGCGCCCGAAGGCGGCCGGAGGAGACGCTGGCAGCGGTGCTCTGCTTGCTGGTGGAGAGAGGGGTGGCAAGGACGAGCTCAAGGGGCACCGGAGGAGGAAGGGCCCAACGCGGTCGGAGATCCTGGCGGCTGTGACACCCCCAGGATCAGGGTTAAACAAATCCCAGACCTTAGCCTGACATAAGCTTAACCTAGAGCTCGAGGATATCCAGTGAGAAATCGGTAACACAACAATAACCCTACGACACAAAAATTATTACGGCAAGCTCATAACTGAGCGAAGAACCAAAGTATTACAAGCAGAGGTCACTGACCACAAACATCAAACAACGGAAGGAAAATTATGCTATGAAGTATAGCAAACTTAACAAATGGCCTAAGAGGCCTGAAGCATAACGAGGACGTCCCAACCCATAGATTCTAGGTTGCCGGCCGAGAACCCCAAGCTACTCGTCAGTGTCGATGTCGTACGGAACTCGTCTGAAAGTATCAACAAAGCAAGGGTGAGTACAGGGTGTACTCCGCAAGACTTATGGTTGGTGGGGTTATTTTGCATAAAGACATCTTTGTTTATAAAACAACAGGGAGAAGAAGGTCGTCTACTCAGAATATTTTAAAAGGGGATAAGAGAGCGACATCTCCGAAGAATTGATCATCATCTTGATATCCACCAAAGTAATCCTCATCTCACAACTAGGATCACCCCCTCGTACCCGTGAGGAAGCATCCTTAAGCACACATTGAACTGCCAAGTTTTACGATTAGGTTAATATTCTCTATGATCTTAGAATTCGGTCACCAAGCGTTCATAACCATGCACATGGCTTTTCGAAAAGATATAATCCTGCAGGGTTGTACAAGTTTAATCACACGTACCAACCGACTCTTAATGCCAACCTATTAGCCCTCTTCCTTGGAAGGCTTGCAGAGGGTGGTTGGACACGGCCTTTACCTTGCTTTCACCGAGACCATGAGTCACGCCCTAAGGATGGTTCCACTGTAACGGGTTAAATCCCGAAGCCAGTCCCTAGAGATGTGAGTCGAGGTTGGTTTATTAGGGGTGCCATCTACCCCAGGCAACCCCGGCTATGCTTACCTACCTGTTATGATGCACCTTCACCCGCCAAATCTTTCAAAACATTTTCTATGCTTATGTCGAATGGAACGCCAAACTATGTGACTCAGGAAATCTACTAGGAAAGTTAGTTACTCGTGAGGTTTTCTAGGCCCCATGTGGTTGTACGCTCATCTCGGTTCCAAAGGCAAGAACTCGGGTCCTAATAGTGGCGAGCATCGGACTAGAAAAACCACATCCCACCGTGGCCTCCCATACAAGCCTTAGCATATTTAACCTTTACCACTGATCTTACCTCATCAGTATACCTCGTTCTCCTGTCATACTAGATTCTCTGCATTTGATACATCATCTGGATGAACCAAAACTGTCAGCTATGCATGGCTAAGAAGGACAGAGATATAAGCTCTAGCTATGCACACAAGCCTAACCTAGTTATGCTACGAGCAGTGGATCAGGTAATATAAGCTCAAGGGTGTAATGCAACAGATAGGATACCCTGTCTATCGATAAAAGACCATAGTAGAATCATATGCATCATGGCAGAATGAAATACTTTCGAAATCATAGGATTGTATAATGGTGGGGCTATGCTTGCCTTGTTTGTTGATACTCAGATATAGATCTTTGGAAGGCTTGTACTTGACTTGGTTACAGTTGATCAAGTATTGTTCGTCGATCTTCGATGGTGTTGATCTCGGTCTTCGGTCTCAATCTCGATATCGTATTCTACCGGGAAGAAGCAAACACCGGAAAGAAAGGGGAACAACAATCAACACATGGCATCGATGCAATGCTCAAGCAAAGATGATGATATGACAAGTTGAATAGAGTTGAAATGTAACCCTAAGGCATGCTTGACCTCTTTAAACAGGGTCCGAGGGTCGCAAACCCTAGAACAGGGGAAACCTCGGAACACCTGTGAGGGTTGATTTAGTTCTCTAATTAAACTTGTAATTAAAGTTTCTAAACAATGCATGCTTTTTATGCTATTGTAAAGATCTCATTTTTCTGAACATTTTGATATATTATACATATTTTTCTGATTTATAAATAATTAGATATTGATTTTATAAGATTTAAACAATTTCTGAAATTAATTAAACCACTTTAAATGAATTATTGCGCAAGGCTGACATCAGCATATGCACCAGATACTTTTTACACCGCTGGTTGGGCTAGCCTGAGACATAGATAGATGGGTTCGGGCCACATCAGCGCGCCACGCTGACGGACCACGGCACCACGTCGACACCACGGTGGCGCCATGTAGGCTCGCCGGAGAACGGCCAGGCGGTGGCGGTTGGCGATGCTAGGGGGCTCACTGGGCTACGCGGAAGGGTCCGTTCGAGCAAGAACGATGCGGGAAGCCTAATAGGGGCGGTGCCACTGAGGATTGGTCGCTAGAGTGAGGAGTTCGACGGTGGGCAGCGTTGGCATCGGCAGGTCCTCGTGGGGAGGATGACAGAGAGCGAGAGGGGGGAAAGGAGGAGGTGCCTGAGCACCGGGTTCTCACCACGGTGGTGTTGGTGGTGTCATCGAGGACGGAGGAGGTTGGAGACGGCCAGAATCGGTGGCGAACGCGGCGGCCGGACTTCGGGGAGACGAGCTCGACAGGGTCGATTGGTGATGCGTGGCCTCAATTCCTTTGGCATGGTGACGTTGTGCAGCACGGCGGAGCTCTAGGTGTGCTCGTTAGGGTTTCGAGGGGAGGCCGGAGGCGGCGGCAGTACGCGGTGGCCGAAGGTAGGGTTTTGAGGGATCATGGAGAAATGAGTGAGGGGGGTCTCTGGGAGAGGAGAAGCGGATGAGGGCGAAGGAGACATCATCATGGCGGCCTTATCCACTCCCGAAGCTCAGCCGACGGCCTGAACAAGGCGGCGGGGATCAACGGCAGCGCTGGCGACACCGAGCTGCGTGTCTGCCTAAGAAAGATGACAGCGAACAGGTAAGTTGGGCTGGGCCTCTGCTGGGCGTGCGAGAGAGGAAAACAGGGAGATGGAGCTGGGCTCGGCCTGGTTGATCTCTTCCTCTATTTTTTTTCTAAAAAACCTTTTTACTTATTCTATTTTCATTTTCTATATGTATTTCCAAATTCAAAACTGTTTTGGCTCACTTCAAAAATACTAGAACATTTGTAAACTCCAAAATAATGCAGGGACCCCTTTATACTATTTGGGATCCACACTTTTGATCTTTTCAAAGTACAAGAACCATTTTGAATTCATTTCGAAAAGAGGGGAAGATTAGGGTTTTAGGGTTTTGCTTTATTTATTTTGCATGCATTTTAAGGGATGATGCTCATGAATGCACAAACAACCATAAGTATTAGATTAGCTAAAACTGGGGTGTTACAGCTCTATCCCCTTACGAGAATCTCGACCCGAGATTCCAAAGGTAGGAAGAGAGGCAGAGGGAGAAAGAAACAGGGTCACTTCTAAGGATAAGAGGGAAACACACTAACAACACACAGAGTATTTCATCGTCAACTCATGAAAGGAGTGTTCAAAACAACTCTGAGATGGCAAACATGAAACACACCAAGGCAAAGGAGGAAACAAGAGGAGAATGTTTCAAGTTGTTAGATAGATGGTCTTCATAAGGATTGAGACCATGGAGTTTCAGAAGATCTTAGGCTTCTGAAAAGGAAAAGCTTACAACAGAAAGAGCATGACAACAGACTTTGAGAAATGAACTTCTACTAAATGTCTTAAGTCGATCATTTAGGGATACAAAGTTACAGATAACCAAGTTGTTGAACTATTTTTGATACAGAAGAATCACTCTTTGTTCTACAGAAGGTCAAGTCAGAAAGGGTGCTTTGGTGGAGAGGACTCATAAGAGTCACAAGGAACATGTAACAAGAGGAACTGTTGATTAACAAAATCGTAGTCGCTCTTCGAACATGTTAGAGGAACCAAGGGAAACTCTTTATTCATCCAGGTCTATCAAAATCTTTTCCAAAGATCATGATATCACTTTACACCACCATAAGAATAGGTAAGAAGATTCCTGATGACACGAGGAAAAAGAAACTTCATTCTCAGACTTCAATTACCATGGCACAACAAAGTTCTTGCCAACATAAAGGGTCTGGAGGACCGACCGAGAGACATTTAGCAACACTACTTTAAAAGTTCTCCTTAATGTTTGAGACACCAAACATTAAGTAAATGTCAGACTTCGAAGACAAAGGAAACCATAAGCACAACTCCTATAATTAAATCATAGAAGGAGCCTCATGAAGAATTGTTATTTGTGGATTCAAGAGGATTTGACAATAGGATTTCCAACTAGTTGTGTCAACCATTACATCAATCATGTCGGACTTACAAAGAGACCTATGTCAAAACCTTGAAGAACACAAACCATCATATCTGCTTGAGATTCAGATTTGCTTAGATGAGATGATACTTCAGACTCAGCATGTCCGAATAGAAAGATTGCAACATTTACCATAAAGGTAAAGTTACTAGATTCTCAAGACATGGACTATAGTTTCAAGCTCCAATAGATTGAGCTATTTCTAGATCCATGTATTAACAACTTGTCGAATGACAGTTGCTTATGCATGAAGTACTTGCAACGAATTTCACATGTATCCTTAAGGAAATAAGCATAATGCTTCTCAAACCCACGGTGACATCTTTCGACAATTGCACGTGAATCAGAGAAGATCACTTCCAACATCCAGAACACATACTTCGGAATGACCCGAAGATGGTTCTCAAAATGTTTTCCAACATTGATGCCAAATGTTCCATATGAATCTAGTATAGCTTGGAGAAAATAAGGATGTCATCGATGGGCTCAACAACAAACTTATTGAGATACTCCAACAAGATGGACTCATATGTTGTATGAACAAGGAAAAAGTATTGGTCAGACCAGAGGACATGAGGATGTACTCAAGTGAAACATCACGAATAAAAACATCATCAAGATTGTCCTTGGAACTGAGTTTGATTTCATGATAACCCAAATCAAATCAAAGGTGGTGGAAGATAACATATCCATGAAGGAAATACTATCTTTCTTCAGCACGAACAAAACTAGACATCCCTTTAAGATGAACTAAATTAGATAGAACTTTTGTCTTACAACTCTCCAAGTTGTTGTTTAAGCTCAACCAACTAGTTTAGGGGTATCCAGCACGGATCCTTGGAGAAGAAGTAGTTTAGAGAACTTGCTTGATCAAGAAATTGACTACATGGTCATGTGGCAACATGGCGATACTTCTAGAGAACGTCTAGAATATCACGATCCACCGATATGTCACTTAGTTCGAGAGGGAGCTTGCTTGGTAAGGCAAGAAGACGTAGTCTCAGAGTTTCGGCATGAGCCTAACTCTTTGACCGAAGAGAGTGTACCAGAATAGCGGACTTGGTAGCACAAACATCCTTTGCTTAGTGATAGGGTTAACCAATCACGCTAAGAATGACACAAATGTCCTTGGAGTTCAAAGCATTAGGAATTGCTAAGAATCTTAAATGACCACATTGTTACGCACATGAATCATTCTCGAGCGCGAAGGCTCGAAGGAAGAGTGAGTAAGTATGTGTAAGAGTATCACATCATTAAGGGGTCATGGGACTCAACATGACCTATTAATATATAAGAGTGTGATACTTTAAGGTAGAACAGATAGAAGCTAATAATGCCTGTTAATCTGTGGATTACAACACTTTGACATGGTCCTAGTTATGACAAGGTACTGGAGTTTGTTTCTCCAGACATCTCGCTATGGTTTGTCATGACGTACCACAAGAGTATCTTGCATTAGAAGATACCAATGCATATTACTACTTGGCTACCAACTGATAGACAAAGGTCGGAAACAACAAGGGGAAAAGAACATGCTCATGATAGAATCCCGAGATGTGCATGCATAGATTATCAATCTTCCGAGAACCAATGCATAGAAGGAAGGGTGTGGCAGAGTCATGAATATAGATATGAGACTCACGAGGAGTACTCTTGTCGTGATCTATTTTGTTCCATTAAAGAACATCCGCCGTAGCTAGTGGTAGGGAAAGTCCTTAACTGTCGAAATTTAAGCGCGACAATAACCACAAGCTTAAAGGCTAAAATTGTAGTACCAACCATCCTGAGGTAATGTGTAAACATTAACGACAGGGGTCAAAGGAGTGGATTAAAGATCAGCTTCATGTACAAGATTCACAACACCAGAATCTATTATAATCTGGGATCTTTGGTTCAAGTCCAAGGGTTAAAACCTAAGAAAGAAGTAACTACTACTTGAGTGACATAGCGTGCACCGCAAGATAGTAATCACGAGGTAGCTTCCAAGAGAAGAAAGAACTTTTGAAGTACCCAAACAAATAAAAAGGAGGCACACAAGGTGAAAGGAAACCTCGAAGCCTAGAATAGAACACTGTGGATCCTACAATATAATATTGTGGGCCCATAAGGTAGAGATATCATGAGCGAAAGGAATCTCTCAAACGAAGTAGAGCAAAGGGAACACAAAGAACACAACACACACAACTCTAGATAACTCAACACTAGGTCAACTGGTTGAGAAACGACATGCCTAGAAGTCACCTAAGTTTTGAAAGACTAGAAAAGATATCAAAACTTTTCCAAAGTCAAAACAAGATAAGATGACCCAGAGTTAGAGTGAAACTGGATAAGGAGAAAAGAATCATACTAGAGATTTCGCAAATACTTTTCACCTTTGGAATAGTTTTCACAAACACTAGACTCAACATTGACCAATAGCAAGGTTTTCCTACGGTCGGTACTGCTCTGATATAAAAAACTGTGACACCCTCGGGATCAGGGTTAAACAAATCCCAGACCTTAGCCTGACATAAGCTTAACCTAGAGCTCGAGGATATCCAGTGAGAAATCAGTAAGACAATAGTAACCCTGCGACACAAAACTTACAGCAAGCTCATAACTGAGCGAAGAACCAAAATATTACAAGCAGAGGTCACTGACCACAAACATCAAACAACGGAAGGCAAATTATGCTATTAAGTATAGCAAACTTAACAAATGGCCTAAGAGGCCTGAAGCATAACGATGACGTCCCAGCCCATAGATTCCAGGCTGCCGGCCGGGAACCCCAAGCTACTCATCGGTGTCGATGTCATACGGAACTCGTCTTCAAGGGAACACTTACTCTGAAAGTATCAACAAAGCAAGGGTGAGTACAGGGTGTACTCCGCAAGACTTATGGTTGGTGGGGTTATTTTGCATAAAGCCATCTTTGTTTATAAAACAACAGGGAGAAGAATGTCGTCTACTCAGAATATTTTAAAAGGGGATAAGAGAGCGACATCTCCGAAGAATTGATCATCATCTTGATATCCACCAAAGTAATCCTCATCTCACAACTAGGATCACCCCCTCGTACCCGTGAGGAAGCAACCTTAAGCACACATTGAACTGCCAAGTTTTATGATTAGGTTAATGTTCTCTATGATCTTAGAATTTGTTCACCAAGTGTTCATAACCGTTAACACGGCTTTTCGAAAAGATTTAACCCTGCAGGGGTGTACTACTTTACCCACACGTACCAACCGACTCTTAATGCCAAGCTATTAGCCCTCTTGCTTGGAAGGCTGGCAGAGGGTGGTTGGAGACGACCTTTACCTTGCTTTTGCCGAGACCATGATTCACGCCCTAAGGATGGTTCCGCCGTAACAGGTCAAATCCTGAAGCTGGTCCCTAGAGATGTGAGTCGAGGTTGGTTTATTAGGGGCGCCATCTACCCCAAGCAACCCCGACCATGCTTACCTACCTGTTATGATGCACCTTCACCCGACAAATCTTTCAAAACGTTTTCTATGCTCAAATGGAACGCGGAACTATGTGACTCATGGAATCTGCTAGGCAAGTTAGTTACTCGTGAGGTTTCCAGGCCCCATGTGGTTGTACGCTCGTCTCGGTTCCAAAGGCAAGAACTCGGGTCCTAATAGTGGCGAGCATGGGACTAGAAAAACCACATCCCACCATGGCCTCCCATACAAGCCTGAGCATATTTAACCTTTACCACTGATCTTACCTCATTAGTATACCTTGTTCTCCTGTTATACTAGATTCTCTGCATCTGATACATCATCTGGATGAACCAGAACTGACAGCTATGCATGGCTAAGCAAGACACAGATATAAGGTCTAGCAATGCACACAAGCCAAACCTAGTTATGCTAGGAGCAGTGGATCAGGTAATATAAGCTCAAGGGAGTAATGCAATAGATAGGATACTCTATCTATCCATAAAAGACCATAGTAGAATCGTATGCATCATGGCAGAATGAAATACTTTCAAAATCATAGGATTGTATAACGGTGGGGCTATGCTTGCCTTGTTTGTTGATACTCAAATATAGATCTTCGGAAGCCTTGTACTTGACTTGGTTACAGTTGGTCAAGTATTGTTCGTCGATCTTCGATGGTGTTGATCTCGGTCTTCGATCTCGATCTCGATATCGTATTCTACCAGGAAGAAGCAAACACCAGAAAGAAAGGGGAACAACAATAAACACATGGCATCGATGCAATGCACAAGCAAAGATGATGATATGACAAGTTGAATAGAGTTGAAATGTAACCCTAAAGCATGCTTGACCATTTTAAACAGGGTCCGAGGGTCGCAAACCCTAGAACAGGGGAAACCCTGGAACACTTGTGAGGGTTGATTTAGTTCTCTAATTAAACTTGTAATTAAAGTTGCTGAACAATGCATGATTTTGATGCTATTGTAAAGATCTCATTTTTCTGAACATTTTGATATATTATACATATTTTTCTGATTTATAAATAATTAGATATTGATTTTATAAGATTTAAACAATTTCTGAAATTAATTGAACCACTTTAAATGAATTATTGCGCAAGGCTGACATCAGAATATGCACCAGATACTTATACACCATGGGTTGGGCTAGCCTCAGACACAGACAGATGGGTCCGGGCCACGTCAGCGCGCCACGCAGACGAACCACGACACCACGTCGACACCACGGTGGCGCCACGTAGGCTCACTGGATAACGGCCAGGCGGTGGCGGTTGGCGATGCTAGGGGCTCACTGGGCTGCGTGGAAGGGTGCGTTCGAGCGAGAACGATGCGGGAAGCCTAATAGGGGCGGCGCCGCTGAGGATTGGTCACCGGAGTGAGGAGTTCGACGGCGGGCAGCATCAGCATCGGCATGTTCTCATGGGGAGGATAACAGAGAGCGAGAGGGGGGAAGGAGGATGTGCCTGAGCACCAGGTTCTCACCACGGTGGTGTTGGTGGTGTCGTCGAGGCCGGAGAAGGTTGGAGACGGGCGGAATCGGTGGCGGACGCGGCGGCCATACTTCGGGGAGACGAGCTCGACAGGGTCGATTGGTGATGCGCGGCCTCGATTCCTTTGGCATGGGGACATTGTGTAGCACGGCAGAGCTCTGGGTGTGCTCGGTTGGGCAAGGAGAGGCCAGAGGCGGCGGCAGTACACGGTGGCCGAAGCTAGGGTTTCGAGGGATCACGGAGAAACGAGAGAGGGAGGTCTCTGGGAGAGGAGAAGTGGATGAGGGCGAAGGAGACGTCGTCGTGGCAGCCTTATCCACCCCCGGAGCTCGACGGGTGGCCAGAAGAAGGCGGCGAGGATCGACGGCAGCTCCGGTGACACCGAGCTGCGTGTCTACCTGAGGAAGACGACAGCGAACAGGTAAGTTGGGCTGGGCCTCTGCTGGGCTTCGGCTGGGCAGCGGCTACTACTAACTGATGCGCGTGCGAGGGAGGCAAGCAGGGAGATGGAGCTGGGCTCGGCCTGGTTGATCTATGCCTCTATTTTTTTCTAAAAAACCTTTTTACTTATTCAGTTTTCATTTTCTGTTTGTATTTCCAAATTCAAAACTGTTTTGTCTCATTTCAAAAATACTAGAACATTTGTAAACTCCAAAATAATGTAGGGACCCCTTTATACTATTTGGGATCCACACTTTTGATCTTTCCAAAATACAAGCACCATTTTGAATTCATTCCGAAAAGAGGGGAAGATTAGGGTTTTAGGGTTTTGCTTTATTTATTTTGCATGCATTTTAAGGGAGGATGATCATGAATGCACAAACAACCATAAATATTAGATTAACTAAAACTAGGGTGTTACAGCGACAGAGAAGGCGGTCATGCTGGGAGGAAGGACCGGCTCGAGGAGGAGGCGACGGGGAGCTTGATGGGTGCGGTGGAGCTCGTGGGAGGCGTCGGGCTTGGCAGCTGGGAGCAGTGATGCGGTGTGGCTCGTCGCGTGGCGGCGTCCCTGGCAACGGCTACTAGCATGGGTGGAGAGGGGCCAGGTTGTGGCGGTGCATCGAGGCGAAGGACGACTCGCGGGATGGGGATACCGATCGAGAAGAAGATGGGGGCCTCGCGGGGTGGGGAAGACGACCACGACTGAGAAGAAGCAGGGGAGGGATTTGCTAGGAGACGGGGTCAGCGCGCTTGGTTGCGGGGCCGGATGGAGTTTACATGTGGTGGGGCCTGGGTGTCGGTGGAGTGAGGCAAGCAGGGGCGGGTGGGTCGCGCGTCTACCGCGCGCGAGTACGTGTGTTCGGCTGGTGGCGGTAGCATGGGGATTAGGGTTAGGGGTAGAACTTGGTTAGGGTTTGCAGTACGGGGTAGTAGGTGGCTAGCTGGGCCTTTTGGCCCGGCTGGCTGCTTCTCCTAAAAAATACTTTTATTCTTATTTGTTTTATTTTTAGAGAGGCTTGTATAAATAGTTTGTAGACAAATAAAAGATCTGGAAAAGACCAGAGTTATGATTTGAAATAAAGATGGGGATATTTAGAAAACAAACTAGTCTTTTAGAAAATAGTTTTAAACAAACAGATGCATGATTATGATGATGCTCAAATGCAATGTGGCGTAATGACATGAGCATGCGGTCATGATGATGCTAAAAAATAAAACAACACGCGATGTTATAGTAGTGGTTTTACCGGGGTGCTACAATTCGACACCACTAACAATGGATCTCGCTCTCGAGATCCGCCTCATGGTACGGGGAAGAAGGCCGATGGTCTAAATCTTTTCGCTGCGTGTAGATCCTCACGACACCACTAACAAAAATTATTTCTCCGTCTTGAAATCGGTGACACCACCAACAAGGGGTCGTTGCTCAGGTTCGTTGAGAGAACGCTACGAAGAACAAAGGACGAAGAAAAAGGTATCAAAAGATAAGGCCACCTCTAACTTCTGTGGGAGGAGCAAAAATTGCATTGATCGACCAATTCAATGTACAAAGTGAATGATAAGAGTAGTGATATGGTAGCTACTCCATCCCACACTCAAAGCATTACTCCGTACATGAATAGAAGAATTATGCAACCACTCTTGGAATTTAGAATGACGGTCTTCACAAGCGATGTTCGGAAACAAAGGATTGATGTAGATGATGTCGTATCTTTGAAAAACACCGAGAAGACACAAGAAAAATCGTATGAAGAGACACAATGATTAGGGTTCCGCGATGGTTCCATTGGCATGAACAATACATGCTCAAGGTATACTCCAACTTCACCAATGCTCAGCCTTCTCATATGTTTTTCAATGATACAGATATCCGTCAAGGTGCAAATACAGATAAAGAGTTCAAGGTCAAAAGATTGGATGAAGGGTACAACACATGAGATGCAGATTAGATGATCGTAGCTCCACCGTTAAAAAAAGAGGAAGAGAAACCCTGAAGGTACGACAGAAACACAACCACAAAAAAACCTGGACTTGAAAAAAAGCTAATGGAGCAAATTCAAAACACGCGGAGGTAAGAGGAGAATAGCAAAGGGGTAAGTAGTAAAATCAGACCTAATCAGATCTATCCGACCGATTTTCCAAAATAGTTTCGACACTCTACAACGTTCGTTAGCTAGGTTATCCTATAGGCTGGACTAGTGGGGTATCGTAACTGCTGAGCTCTGATACCACTTTGTAACACCCTCGAATCGGCCCTATGCAAGTTTTAGCAATTCCGCCAAACCCACATAGAAACAATTCAAAGATGCCCACCAGGCACTTGCGTGCGGGTGGAAAACAAAGTAATACCATTACACAGTAGTTCATGAGGGAACCCACATAAACATATATATACAACAGCAACTCTAAGAGTCAAGAATACAGATATACAGAACAAAGATCCAAATCACCTTGAAAACGATACATCATCCGAATATGGATAAGATGCAAATAGGGCTAAGAGCCCTGAAGAATAACCAATGGCATCCATAACCCTGCCCAGGCCAAGACGGAAGGGTAACCCTACTAACGACGTCGAACTTACACCTGTTTAACAAAAGGGGTGCCGCAAAGGGCAAAAAAAAGGGAGTGGTCAGTACCGAAGCCACTACACGGCGATTCTAGAATTCAGCGGCTCTCGCCTACATAGGTATGGTGGAATAAAGCGGCAGCGAAGCATGCAATGAACAACCTATAGAGACTCTATGCAACTATCATCTATTAGAGAGGAATAAGAACGACCTATTCAGGACCAACCTAATACTAACACCAATCATACCAATCCTCGTATTTCACCCTCGATACCAAATGGGGAAGTCAAACCGAGGAACTCACACGGTTGGCAGTTTTATTCATTCCATTATAGTTGCAGCACTTACTAGTCAGATATAGATAACATGAGTCATCCTGATATCGTAAGGAGTGGGAAGTTTTAGTTAACCATCCCATTGTAGTTGCAATACTTACTAGTTAGATACAATTAGCATAGGACATCCCAAATCCAGCAGTTGTTGGCACTTTTATTTCCTCATTCCGTTGTAGTGAGACTGATTACTAAACATGTCAAAGTCCAATTTATAGCACTACTTTAGTTATAGTTGTCTATGATCGAGATACTGTGCTCCAAGTCATCCATAACTGCGAACACAGCTTTCAGAAAGATTTACCCTACAGGAGTGCACAAATAGCAACACACGCACGATCAACCTTAGAAAAACCAAATAAAACCCAACGAGGCATTGACGACAAAGTAATCATAGGATTCATAAAATATTTCAGGGGGCCACCCCACTAAGCTACCCACAACGAAGTTGTCCGGCTTTGAGACGGACCCAGGGTTTGTGACAATGGCTATAAACGACTGGGAACCCGAAAGTGTGACTAGGCTTGTCGATACCGCGAATACATTCCATGTTCCAAACAGTATAGGTGCTCCACGCACAATCGTAAATAAAGCAGTAAAGCATGGCATAAGTACATGATAGTAATAAAGCCCCAAACTAGTTTGTGGCCCCAAGAAATAAGAAATGAATCAATCTCTAGATAAGGGGATTCATGGTCCCACATGCGGATAGTGCGATAGTCAAGGAACAAGTATCAAGTACTCAGGGCCTACGAGACACAAGTGAGTGGTTAAAAACCAAATATTAAGTATTGCCCACCGGTGCCTCTTCATTAGTTATATCTATTCCCAGCATTTTAATATCAAGTTGTATTTAAAGTCATGATCATCTCCAACATAAAGCATATCTTAACCTTCCAACAATTGAGGTACTTGACGACACGAAGTAGCACCTGAGCAAGCGACTACGACACGCAAGGCCAACTATCTACCAAATAACAGGTAATAGGAGGTGTCCAAGGCAATATAAAGGCTGCAAGGGATATTACGGGTACGAAAAGACTAAAGTATCGCAACATAGGTAGCAATAGAGCAACAGGAGGAAATAAAGACTATAAATGCAAAATAGGTAAAAGGGGAAGATTGCTCGCTTGGAAAACATAGTCGAAGATACATTATCCGAAGGACTTGTCGACACTCGTAACATATCCTCGTCCTATCCAGGAAGAAGCAAAACACTAGAAGAAACACCAAATGCACTATTTAATACTACGGTGAAAGATTGGGCATGATGCATGTATGATGCATGGCATGGCAAAGATGCGGTGCAATAGGCAATATTAAACAGAACCAATGTCCCAACGATTAATTAATAGGTTCATGTTGTTTAGCTACCCCGCAATTTAAATGTTGTTTTATCAAGGCAAACATGACATTGGTTCTCTACACAAATTTAAATGGAGTCAATATAAGACTAGAATAGCCCGCATATGGTCTCCATATTTAATTTAGGTGAATCAACAAAGTAACCCCAACCCATAAAATATGTATACCATCATGAACAATTTAATATGCAACAAGTAGATGTCAATATATTATAAAATAGGGGTCTCAGAAAAGGGGATCACATATTACGCGTTCGGAGATCTTGGGGTTCGAGATCGGTCTTCAGGATCCATGTCAGAGTTCTCGGTGCTCTATGTAGAAGAAATTGTCAATGGTTCTGTGGTACTCCAAGGTGCTTCGGGTTCGGGTTCAATCGTCGGCACCGGAACTTCACTTAGCATCGGTCTTGGCACCGGTAGCGGTGCTCACCAAGTCATCACCCCATACCACCACATCTCCTCATCAACACCAAAACAGCACGCCGCATCTTTTTATACACCGCAGATCATCACACATGGCTACACGCGTTGGTGCAGAGACATGGCCGAATTCGACCAAAAGGACGAGGACGTGTGGCTCGAGCTTGGGCAGGTACATACGAAGCAGCTGGAACAGCGAGGTAGACCACGCGGAAGGGGCAGTGAACCAGAGGACATCCATGATGGCGAGGAGGCGACGACAGATGTGGGCTCGCTAGCAACGGCGGAAGGTGAGGCTAGCGTGGGTTCTGTGAGGCGGGGATGATGCAGCGATGAAGAGAAGGCGGCCGGAGGAGACGCTTGCGGCTGTTCCCTATCTTGCCGGTCGAGAGAGGGGCAGCGAGGACGAGCTCAAGGGGCACCGGAGGAGGAAGGCCCCGAGGTGGTCGGAAATCCTGGCGGAAGAGAAGGTGGTGATGCTAGGAGGCAGGACCAGCTCGATGAGGAGGCGATGGAGAGATTGATGGACGCGGTGGAGATCATGGGAGGCGTCGTGCTTGGCAGTCGGGAGCAGTGACGCGACGTGGCTCGTCGCGTGGCGGCGTCCTTGGCGATGGCTGCTGGCGAGGGTGGAGAGGGGCCAGGTTGTGGCGGCGCATCCAGGTGAAGGACGACCCGCAGTATGGGATACCGATCGAGAAGAGACGGGAGCCTCGCAGGGTGGGGAACGTGACCACGACCGAGTCGGGGTGGGGCCAGGCGCAGGGAGAGAAGAAGCAGGGGAGGGATTCGTGGGGATACGGGGTCAGTGGGGTTGGTTGTTGGGCCGGATGGAGTTTACACGCGGTGGGACCTGGGTGTCGGTGGAGAGAGACAAGGCAGGGGCGGGTGGGTCACGCGTCTACCGTGCGTGAGTGCGTGCGTTCTGCTGGCGGCGGCATGGGGATTAGGGTTAGGGGTAGAACCAGGTTAGGGTTTGCAGTACGGGGTAGTAGGTGGCTAGCTGGGCCTTTTGGCCCGGCTGGCTGCCTCCCCTAAAAAAATACTTTTATTCTTATTTGTTTTATTTTTAGAGAGGCTTGTACAAATAGTTTGTAGACAAATAAAAGATCCAGAAAAGACCAGAGTTATGATTTGAAATAAAGACGAGGATATTTAGAAAACAAACTAGGGTTTTAGAAAATAGTTTTAAACAAACAAATGCATGATCATGATGATGCTCAAATGCAATGTGGCATAATGACATGAGCATGCGGTCATGATGATGCAGAAAAATAAAACAACACGCGATTCTCTAGTAGTGGTTTTACCGGGGTGCTACAGATTGCCTAGGTCTAGCCATGGTCATGATTCTATATTTGTCGGTGTGGATCGCTTTTCCAAAATGGCACACTTTATACCGTGCTATAAGACCGACGATGCTTCACATGTTGCCAATTTGTTTTTCAGGGAAATTATCCATATTCACGGTGTGCCAAGAACAATCGTCTCCGACCACGACGTCAAATTCATGAGCTACTTCTGGAAGACCCTCATGGACAAGCTCGGTGTCAAGCTACTCTTCTCTTCCGCATGGCACCCGCAAACCGATAGCCAAACCGAGGTCATCAACCGAAGCCCCGGTACTCTCCTTCGTGTGTTGATCAAGAAGAACTTGAAGGATTGGGAGGAATGCATTCCCCATGTCGAGTATGCCTACAATCGCGCCAAACATTCGATAACGCAGTTGAACCCTGATACATTGCAAATGTATCTATAATTTTTGATGTTCCATGCTTGGTTTTATCCACTTTTCTTGTGTTTTGTCCACACATTGGAGTACTTTTCATATGATTTCTTGGACTAACCTATTAACAAGAGCCACAGTGCCAGCTGCCTGTTTTCTACTATTTTTGGTTCCAGGAAAGTCAGAAAATGAATATTCTCGGAATTGGACGGGACAAAAGCCAAAGTGCCTATTTTTCTGGGGGACACTTGGAGTCAGAATACGAGACGGAGAAGGGCCAGAGGGTGGCCACACCACCTGGTGGTGCAGGCCAGGCCAGGCCACGCCAGGGGGTGGTGTGGGCCCCTCCGGCACCCCCTCGGTCTCCCCTCGCGCCTATAAGAGCCTCCCGATGCATAAACCCTAGATAGTCAATCAGAAATCCACGAAAAGTTCCGCTGCACCGCCGCCACCGAAGGGGAGATTCGGGGGACAGAAAGTCTCTGTTCCGGCACCCTGTAGGGACGGGGAAGTGCCCCCGGAGCCATCTCCATCGATCTCCACCACCATCTCCATCACCATTGCTGATTCCCATGATGAGGTGGGAGTAGTTCTCTCTCGAGGCTAAGGGTTCTACCGGTAGCTATGTGTTCATCTCTCTCTCTATGCATGATCGTATTGTGATCATGAGCTTGTAATCTATAGATCTACCTTGCTACTGAAGTGCTTTAATAGATCTCTGTTCTCCCCATGTGTGTGAAAGTGACAGCGTGCACACCATGGTGGCACTTAGGCTAGAGATTACAAATACTTGTTATGAGTTATATTTGGAGTTGGATGTCTTTATGAAATTGTGGTGTTTGTTGGAACTATCTAGTGCTCATGACAGTGTGGGGTTATCTAGATGGGAAAGGCTTACTTTGAGGTGTGCTTTTATAGCCCTACCATGGATTAGAGTGTCCAACCGGAGAGTAGTTAAGAGTAGTATCATAAAGAGAAGATATTTATATGAGAGTGTTCACTAGTGAAAGTATGATCCCTAGGCCTTGTTTCTAAGCACTAAAACACCGTTTGTTATTAGATCTATTACATGTTTGCTTGCTTCTATCATTATTTTAGTTTTACTTTAGTCTTTTCCATGCCATCAAGCTATTTTCTATCACTGTTACCACTTGTAATTATCTATACCACCTGTATTTCAATATCTCTTCGTCGAACTAATGCACCTATACACCTGACTAGTGTATTGGGTGTGTTGGGACACAAGAGACTTCTTGTATTTTGATTGCAGGGTTGCTTGAGAGGGGATACCTTTGACCACTTCCTCCCTGAGTTCGATAAACCTTGGGTGATCCACTTAAGGGAAAACTTGCTGCTGTTCTACAAACCTCTGCACTTGGAGGCCCAACAACTGTTTACAAGAATAGAAGTGCGTAGACATCAAGCCCCTTCATGGTCGTCTACGGTTTCAAGCCCCTCACCGCGCTAGACATACTACCACTTCCTCTACATGAGCGCACCAACATGGATGTCGAGAAACGCGCCCAAGCTATGAAGGAACTACATGAAGAGACAAGAGCCACAATCGAGAAACAAGTCCACCATCGAGCATCATGGATAAACAAGGACAAGAAAGAGTTGATCTTTGAAGAAGGTGACCTTGTGTGGTTACACCTAAGCAAAGACCGCTTCCCCAAGGAACGTGATTCCAAGCTCAAGCCCATAGGAGATGGTCTCTTCAAGGTCCTCAAGAGAATTAACAACAAAGCCTACATCATCGACATTCCAACCTCCAAGTATCTTGTGAGCAATACATTCAATGTCATGGCCTTCACCATACCATGGATATGTTCAAGATGATAACCATGAATAGTCGAGGAAGACTCTTTCCCAAGGGGAGGGGAGCTAATGCAGCCCGTCCTACGGACGTCCCTACATCTACACCACCAAGTCCCCCAAGTGGACCAATGACTCGAGCCCGAGCTAAACTACTACAGGCTAAGGTTAACCCGCTCCTCTCCTCATGTGACTTTGATACTTCCTTGGATGGATTACTACTTCATGTAACTATCATATATGAACCCCCCACAGATGAAGTACAAGGAGAAGGACGAGAAGAAGAAGCTTGTAACAACCTCAGACCCTACGCTCTAAGTTCAAGCCTGGATGAACCAAAAGTGGTTAAGGGTTTTACAGCGGGGGCCCAGGTCCACCCACGTGTAGGCCCGTCGACCGCCCTAACCACTTCCAAGAACATCAGGACATGAGCGAGCGGCGTAGGCAACAGGCGAAGAGATCAAATACATACACAAGTGAGTATGTATGCAAGCTACCTTACAACAGTTCTCAGAAACATACCATCTAAAAGAAATAGAAATATTGCAACGCCATATGGCAAGATCCAAATATCCTAGATAGAGATAACAGTGTAGGATATTTCTTCATACATCAATCAATAGAGTATCAAGTGGAAGCGGGAAACAAGATCCGAGTACGGACAAGAAGCAAATCGGCATAAGATGACACATAAATAAGCACATCCCGCCCACAGATCTCACGGATCCCCATCCCCGGAATCTCTACACCGAGTGATCGTTGCCAACACCATCTAAAAGAAATCTCTACACCGAGGAGGCAGATGATGTTGGCAACGATCACTCGGTGTAGAGATTCCGGGGATAGGGATCCGTGAGATCTGTGGGCGGGATGTGCTTATTTATGTGGCATCTTATGCCGATTTGCTTCTTGTTCGTACTCGGATCTTGTTTCCCGCTTCCGCTTGATACTCTGTTGATTGATGTATGAGGAAATATCCTACACTATTATCTCTATCTAGAATATTTGGATCTTGTCGTATGGCGTTGCAATATTTCTATTTTTTTTAGATGGTATGGCTCTGAGAACTGTTGTAAGGTAGCTTGCATACATACTCACTTGTGTATGTATTTGATCTCTTCGCCTTATGCCTACACCGCTCGCTCTTGTCCCGATGTTCTTGGAAGTGGTTAGGACGGTCGACGGGCCTACATGTGGGTGGACCTGGGCCCCCGCTGTAAAACCCTTAACCACTTTTGGTTCATCCAGGCTTGAACTTAGAGCGTAGGGTCCGAGGTTGTTACAAGTGGTATTAGAGCTGACCCTTGCGATTACACGGGTGTGTGCGGGTCAGTGGCGGGACATGTGGAGCATGGCGCGTGTGGCCCGGAGTGGACACGGCATGGCACATGTGTCGGCACTGGACGCACAGACACGTGCCAAGAGGGAATGTTCCTGGGGTGTGCTTGATCGATGAGGGCATCGATCTTCTAAAAGGTGGGTGTATGTGAGATCCAGGCACATGGCTTAATAGGATTGATAGGATACCCATATCAACAAGTTGCAACTTCTTTTCCGGAAGATCATTCGAAAAGAACTCTAAGGTTAAGCGTGCTTGGCCTAGAGCAATTCTAGGATGGGTGACCGACTGGGAAGTGGGTAACCGGGTGCGCACGAGTGAGGACAAAGTACGCAGAAAATACTGGTGTTGGTCTATGGGGCCAGTCTAGATATCCTATTAAGCTGCCAGAAGTGACACCCCCCGGGCCTAGGAGTGGACGGGGTGTTACAAAGTTGCTGGAGCTGAAGGCCCGGAGTCTCTGACCCTGAAGCCCGGAGTCTCCGGCCTCCAACCCCGGAGTCTCCGGCCTGGACTCCAGACCAATCTCCGGACCCCTGCTAGGAGCGTTCAGTATAGCCCATGGAGTCTTCACCGGAGAGCAATGCCACCCCCGGAGTTTCCGTGCACCCCGGAGTCTCAGGCCCAGCGACCCAGAGTCTCCGGCCTTCGACCCCGGAATCTCTGCACCAGGACTCCGGCCACGACTCGGGACCCCACCTAGGAACTCTCTGTATGCCGCCCCGAAGTCGGCCCCTGTGAGTGAGCTCCACCCCGGAGTCTCTGGCCCCTAGACACCGGAGTCTTCGGTGTAAGTGAGACAGGCATGTTAAAAGCGTTTTGGGCCCATGAAACCTCAAATCCGTCCAGACTTTACCCTTTATTGCCTAAACTACCCCTGAACTAGTGGTTGGCCTATATATAGTCCTCCACTTCTATTGTAAACCTTAGGCTTGATATTTGAAATTAGGGGACACCCCTTGTGGATCTATCTAGTTCTTGCCTCATGCTCCTTTGATAGATGAGCACCAGATATCACAAACCTCGTTGAAGTTTGCTGTAACACCCCAGATTTCTATCTATTTGGCAGTGCTACCATGCAGCATAAGTTTCTAAGAAAAAAAAACAACAATTAACAATTTTGGCAGCACCTCCTTTGTTTCGATGGACATCCATGACAGGCATAACAAAATATAAGAGATATAGGAGGCAATGACCATAAACACAAGCATTCATGCAGTTCATATAGTGCATAATCATTCCACGATACGATTACTAAAGCTAGAGCAACCAAGGCTCACAAAAACATGCAACCGACTCCATGGATTGTGATAAAGTAATTATGGTAAACTAAAAAAATATGTGTGGTAGACGTTCTATGAGATGTAGTATTGAGGTGTGCGCCAAAACGGTGGCGAACTAATCCCTCCCATGCATGTCGCTACGCTGAGTACCTGAAATCTAAATAAAAACCAAAGAAAACGCAAGAGTGAATAAAAATATACTCAACAAGTACAAGTTGAGAACCGAATCAACAACAACAAAATATCCAATACTCGTTCCGATCGATAACCAGAAAACACGGTTACGCATTTTATATTTTACGATATGAGCATCCCAGAATATTCATTGTTAACTTTCTCATCGACCATTTGGAATAGTTAAGCATGTGAATTGTCACCGACCTAGCTCAAGCTCACCGAAGTAGTTACACAATAACTTAAATCACCGTTCGCACCAGAATAGTTACTTGTAACTTATTCACCATCCTGGTTTAATATAAACTTATCGACGACATATCAAGGCATGAACATCACAGGAAGAACCAATATCACAAAGCCAACAATTTCAAAGATGGCAACTATAATTAAAAAGGCTCGTAGTGCACTTGCCTTAGAACGGCGTTCAAACTGAAAAACCACCCGGAGCACCCGTAGCTCCAAATTCTGTAGGTAAAATAATTTTAGAAATTGTTCTCGAAGGAAATAGTCTAAATTGCAATACGTAGTCACAGTCCTAGTTCTGTCCTAGAGTTGGACCTAGATATGTTTGAATCCATCTGACTGCTTCTCGGTAGCTAGCTCTAAAATAGATCAATTCATTCCCTACTACCTCTCAACTTGCCAAAACTACCTTCGGTATCAAATTAAACAAATTGGCAGTAATACGTGTACTAGCTGATTTGAATCCTTTCATTACATCAGCCGTAGCTGCTACAACCCGTGCGAGTATCATCTGATCCAGGTAATAGCTATCTCTCTAGCCAAAACAATTCAATTCAGATAGTCGACGTACTACTACTAGCCGCTGAATAGAAAATAGATGCGTAGCAGATATCCAACTTCAATCCCGGCAGATAATTTTTTTTCGAGAACCCGCAACGGACGTGTGTGTCTTTGTATTAAGTTTACAGAGAACGTCATAGAATGGCTACAACACCACACCTGCCAAACGGTATACAACACACTCCTACAACACCGACAACAAGCTCGCCGAACCCAACCTCTAGCCAGGAGGGTGAGAAGGCGAGCATAGAGCCTCTAGACCGCGTCACAACCAACACCACACACACACAAGCAAGACCAAAACTCCAAGGTTGCATAGACCGATGCACCACTATTCATGCGCCTAGAAGAGTCGGCGCGTAGCGAGCGAATGGCGGGGTCTAGCTGTACTTGGACTGGAACTGACTGTAGAGTGCCGACGGTGGTGTACATTGCGCCCCGGAGCCTCACACCTTGAGCAGCAACAGACATAACACTACCAAAGCCTCACAGGAGAGACCGGTGAGGCCACCATCTCCAAATGCCACAAGCCCCTCATAGCCTAGACAACGCCTTCAAGAAGGGGACGACGCCGTAGCGCCGCCGCTGCCGGCCCGACGAAGCGGACCAAGGGTTTCCCCTGGCACGGAGGGGAGGAACGGTTTGACCCATGAACACGCCTTCAAGAAGGAAGTGGCACCCGCAATTGTCATCGTGCTCAGCCACGGCATCGCCGAGCAGGGCTTTCACCCGGGCTTAAAACCGCTCCCCATAGATGCGGAGACGGGCAGAATAGTGTAGCCAGCAGAACCGCCACAAGGGATCACTCGTTGACGATGGAGGAGTATGTCGGCCACAACCGCAGAGTACCCGAGCTCGCCCAACAGCAACCAAGGTGGTCACTTGGAGGCAGAGCTGGTACACTGCGGCTACCAGAGCACAAACTCCAGCCACCACCGGCCCTAGGGAAGACTGTCGGACCTGGGGGCAAGGCCCAGCCAGGCTCACCAGGCCAGCGCACGCACGGGCGCCGTCGGCGGGCAGAGGAAGCCACCACGTCGCGCATGGATGAGGCCGGGAGCAGCCCTGCACGCCATCAGAGCGCCGCTGCCATGGCCCTGAGGACCCAGATCAGGCCCATCTGGCCCGCGCCGCCGCCTTTGCGCGCGAGCACAGCGCATGCCGCCAGCACAGCGGTCTGCCACAGCCAGCGTGCCAGCGACGCCACCTCGCCATCCTTGCCCTAGGAGCCGCATCCGGTCGCCGGCGCGATGGCCCGCCTCCTAAGCCGCCGCGGGAGAGCCGAGAAGCACTAGGTCCCGCCGCCCCCTTCACCGGCGTCGCCCGACTATGCCGGTGGCGTCCTCTGGGGCGACGAGGGGGAGAAACGAAGGGGGAGGGGCTAGCGGCGGGCGGTTTTAGGGTTCGCCCCCCACGTCGCCCGGAGGAGGCTACGCGAGGGACCGGGAGGGGTGTGGCGTCCCTCGCATTGTTTCGGTAGATCATTGCTAAGCTCCCGTATGTAGGGATTTAATTAGAGCAGGAATGTGGATCAAATCAGCCCATCGCATTGTTTCGGTAGAGAGGAACCAAGGTATGTGGCAGCTGTAGTCTTAGACCAACTTCCCGTCCGCGGCAGCCGGCGCAGACGACCACGACGACTAGAACGCTCACGCCAGAGCAAACTACCAACGATGGAACCCTAGGCAACGATGACGACGACGGCTGGGTGTTGGGGACGATTGGTTCAGGGTGAGGACTTGGCCTCGGCCACGGGTGTCTTCTTTTATTTCCTCCCCTCTTTTTTCCTACCTGGAAAGGTAGCCCGGACTTGCTCCGAAAATATTCAATAGCCAAAAAAAATTAACATATCTTCACTAATCCATTTGACATCCGATATGCATAAATTTATACTCTTTTTGATCAGCTCGACGAGACGAACCCAACCATGGTGTTGGATTATTCATCGGGGCTTATGGTTCGAAAAGTCAAATTTTTATCACCTACAAAGAAATGTTTACATTAACATGTAGAGATTTACAGGATATTACATTCTTCACCCGTTTAACAGATTTCACCCTCGAATTCATGCTCACTACTCCACCGAAGAATAACTTAAGCTTAAAAAAACATATTTACTCGCCAGGTGTAAATAACTCCGGATATTTCTCTCGCATCATTGACTCAAGTTCCCATATTGCTTCACGCTCCGTCTGATTTGTCCAAAGAACCTTGATAAACTTGACAGTCCAACGCCTCATTACTCTATCAGCCTCCTCCAAAATTCTCACTCGGCGAGCCTCAAAAGTTAAATCTTGCTCAATTATAATCAGCCCTAGTGTCATTTGCCGTTCTGGATCTCGAAGGTACTTTCTCAACATCGATACATAGAATACATTATATACACCTTTCATAGACCTAGGCAACTCCAGACAATACGCCAATTTCCCAACTCGTGCCACTATCTTGAAAGGTCCAATATATCATGGGCTAAGTTTTCCTTTGATATTAAATCTCACAACACCCTTAGTAGGTGATACTCTAAGAAGCACCTCATCACCTACTTGAAATTTCACATTTTGTCTTTTCGGATCTGCGTAACTCTTTTGCCTGCTCTGTGCTGCCAGCATGTGCTCTCTAATCTCAGCAACCCTCTCAGTAGTCTACTAAACCCAGTCTGGCCCCAATACTGATTTCTCACCCACGGCAGTCCAATAAAGCGGAGATCTACACTTTCGTCCATATAAAACATCATAGGGTGCCTTTCGGATGCTAGCTTGATAACTATTATTATATAAAAACTCCACAAGTGGCAAATGGTCCTCCCAACTCCCTTGCCAAGATAGAACACAACATCAACATATATTCTAATATTTAGATCGTACGCTCTAACTGGCCATCGGTCTGAGGGTGAAACATCGTGCTAAGCCTCAGCTCTATCCCCAATGCACTCTTCAAACTATCCTAGAATTTTGATACGAAGTTAGCATCTCTGTCAGAAACAATTGTTCTCGGAACCTCATGCAACCGTACTATGTCTCCCACATATATCGATGCCAGGTCACTTGTTGAGTTTGTGGGGGGAATTGGAATGAAATGAGCAACCTTGCTTAGTCAATCCATGACTACCCAAATAGCATCCTTCTCTCATTGAGTACGGGGTAGCCCAACAACAAAATCCATAGGAATATCATCCCATGGCCACTCTGGAATCTCCAGGGGATGCAACAATCCTCGTGGCCTCTTATGCTCAGCCTTCACTTGCTGACACACACTACAAGAAGACACATACTTGACCATACTGACCTTCATCCGTTTTCACTAATAGTTTTCCTTCAAACCTTGGTACATCTTGTTCTCGCCTGGGTGTATCGTATATCTAGTACGGTGTGCCTCTCTCGGAATGTCTTACTTTACCTATGAGTTCTGTGGCACACACAGACGACCTCGAAACCGAATGGCTCCCTTGGAACCCAAAGTAAAATTTCCAATCTTCCCTTCTTGGACACGCTTCTTAACTTGGAGCAATAATCAATCTTTTTCTTGCGCTTCCAATACACGCCTAGGTATGGCCGACTCAAGAATGAGTTGTGACTATGATTCTACAACTCCCGCATAGCAATATGAAATATCCATTCGCTCAAAATCATCTATTAAGGAATTCACTGTAGAAGGGACTAGCTTACGACTGAGAGCATCTGCGACCACATTTCCCTTACCTGTTGTATACTGGATATTGAGATCATAATCTTTAATTAACTGTAACCACCTCCTATGCCTTAAGTTCAAATCCTTCTGTGTGAAAATATACATGAGACTCTTATGATCCGTGAATATGTCACACGTTGCTCCATAAACTTAATGCCTCCAAAGCTTGAGTGCAAAGACTACTGCCACAAGCTCTAAATCATTGGTAGGATAATTTTCCTCATGCTTTTTCAAATGCCTCGATGCACAGGAAATAACCTCGCCGTCCTGCATGAGCACACATCCAAGGCCCACCAGAGAAGCATCCGAATATACTATAAGGCAGTCACCAAAATCCGGAAGTGTAAGAATAGGTGCCTGCCTAAAAGAGTAAGAATAGGTGCCGACACCAATCGGTCTTTCAATAAACGAAAGCTACACTCACACTCATCTGTCCACTCAAACTTTACCCCTTTATGTGCAAGTATGGTCATGGGCTAGGCAATGATATAAAAATCCTTCACAAAACGCATGTAGTAACCAGCCATTCCCAAGAAACATCTCACCTCCTTTATATTAGATGGTCGTTTCCAGCCAACGACAGTGGAAACCTTGCTAGGGTCAACGGAAATACTTTCACCATTAATAACATGTCCTATATAGGCAACTTCTGAAAGCCAAAACTCACACTTCTTCAACTTAGCATAGAACTTATTCTTCCGCAACATCTTGAGCACCATGCTCAAATGAGATTCATGATCTTCCTCCGTCTTGGAGAAAATGAGAATGTCATCAATAAATACCATGACAAAGTCATCATACTTATGGAACATGCTATTCATTGCCTCCATGAAATAATAAGGTGCATTCGTTAATCCAAAGGACATAACCTTGAACTCATAATGTCCATACTTTGTAGAAATCACCGTCTTCTCAATATCCTCTTCTCGCACTCTTATTTGATTATAGCCTGACTACAAATCGATATTTGAAAATACCTTGGCACCCTTCAATTGATCAAATAAGTCCTCAATGTGTGGCATCAGATATTTGTTCTTGATAGTCACCGCATTAAGAGCCCTATAATCAAAACACATCCGCAAACTCAAATATTTCTTCTCGGTGAACAAAACAGGAGCTCCACAAGGTGAAACACTACGCTGGATCAAATCCTTGGCTAGCATATCGTCAATCTGCTTCTTCAACTCATCTTGAAAAGGACGGGCTAAACGATATGGAGTGACTGAAATTGGGCGTGCACCGGGCACAAGGTCAATACAAAACACCATGTCCCGCTCTGGTGGCATACTTGGTAGCTCACTAGGAAAAACATCAGGATAATTTCTAACAACATGAATGTTCTCAATATTCAACTCTTTACTCAACTTCTCCACCAAAGCCCAAAGAAATCCATTCTTCAGTACTCTCTGACCTGGAAATAGGCTAGCCAACATTGATAAAGAACATTTAGGTGCACTGCACTGAAAGATTAAATGTTTACCGGATGGATCCTCCAAAGTGATGGTCTTCTAGAAACAAGATATAACGGCCTGATAGCGGTGTAGCCAATCCATACCAAGAATAACGTCAAAGGTCGGTAAAGGAATTACCATCAGATTTTCCACAAAATCTTGATCATCTATGGAAATCACACATCCCGGACATACTATGGAACTAGTGATCAAGCCTCACGGGGAACTAACTCGAACAAATTCAGAAATCTCTTGGCTAGAGAGACCAACTTTCTTGACAAAGTCAAGTGATACAAAACGAATAAGTAGCACCAGAATCAAAGAGAATTAAAGAATCATGCGAATCAACTAGAAGTATACCTGTAAAGACATCTGGATGTCCCAGAGAGGAAATAGTAGGCATGACATTGATCCCAGGAGGTGCCGAAGAAGAAATCCTAGTATTTTGTTGTGTTGGTGGTGGAGCAGTAGCTGGTGCAGGTAACCGAATTGGGGCATGCGGTGTAGGAAGTGGAGTAGCTGACTAGTAATAACCTGGCGATGGAGGTGGGAATTGTTGAGGTAGAAATTGTGGTGATGGGTACACCTAATAGTGTGGCTGAAACTGCTGATAAGATGCCATCATATGCACTGAACCCTGAGAAGATTTGGCTGCTGATACCGAATCATGAGAGGCTCCATCTCCAGAAGACCTTGATTTAGACGATGTGGCCACCTCCCACTTGATGACAGAATTTGGGTTCTCCCTGCAGACCCTACTCATTTGCCCATGCCTGCCGCACTGATGACAAGACCCAGAAAAGTCACATTCAGAGGCACGGTGACCCTCGCCAGACTTGGAACAAAGCATGCCCTGTCCTGGAACGGGTCGTAGGAATGTAGGTGATGTAGAGCAAGACCTTGAATAAGACTGAGCCCCTGATTGACTAGGCTTGAATGACTGCTGAGACCACTACTCTTGTTTAAACTTCTTGAAGTCGGATCGCTGAGTAGACCCACTCCCATCCTGGTAGTTCCTCTTATGCCCCCCACCATTGTTGTTGGCACCATTTGTACAAGTTTTCTCTACCTCTGTGAGTTGATATTGTAACTCCAAACCCCTAGCCTGATCAACCACAGCGAAATAGCTGGATGGGCGATTCACTCCCATCACATGTCGATATCGCGAATTAAGTCCCTCGAAGAACCTCCTTGCTTTCTCTGGCTCATTCTGATTAATATGATCCACAAAACGAACCATCGTACTAAACTCAGCATCATACTCATCCACCGTCTTGTTCCCTTGCTTGATATTCCTGAGGGCAACATCCATCTTCTCGTTGAATGAAGCCGTTTAGTATTTAGCAGTGAATTGCGTAACAAAAATATCCCATGTAGGCGGTCCATGAGCCGGTGTACAAGATACACGAACTCCTTCCCACCAATCATCGGCGAGACCTTTCAACTGAAAAAGCCACATATACAACTCTGTCCTCAGGCATCATCACTGATGCATCCATGTACTTCTTCATGGTGCGAAGCCAACTTCCAGCATCTATTGGTGTCCCTAATCCATCGAACTTATCCAATTTCATATCCGGCCACTTGGTGAGCGTCATGTTCACAGCATGACGTCCATCACTATTCCTAGATTGGATCACTTCCTCATCTGAACCCTCTGCACGACCATTGCGGCCAGCACGGCCACGAGCCCGACCTCTACGATTCAACGCCATAAGTATACAATACATTATCAATAATCAGAAAAAAACAAATAACATCAAATAATTTCCATCCTTACTCCAATGGGTAAGATAAACAAGCAAAATTAAATAACCAGAAAACGCAAAATAAGATGCATGTCCCACAAACCCCATCCTATAGTGCACCAGTGTGTCAATTTTTTTGGTTGGTCCGAAGTCAAGTTTTAGATGTTTATAAACATTATCCTAACTTACTACACCAAAAATCTAAAGCCTAGGCTCTGATACCAACTGTTACACCCCAGATTTTTATCTATCTGACAGTGCTACCATGCAATATAAGTTTCTATAAAAAACAAACGACAACTAACAATTTCGGCAGCACCTCCTTTGTTTCAACGGACATCCACGACAAGCATAACAAAATATAAGGGATATAGACGGTAACGACAGTAAATACAAGCATCCATGCAGTTCATATAGTGCATAATCATTCCATGACACGATTACTAAAGCTAGAGCAACTAAATGCTCACAAAAACATGCAACCGACTCCATGGATTGTGATAAAATAATTATGGTAAACTAAGAAATATGTGTGGTAGACGTTCTATGATATGTAGTATTGAGGTGTGCGCCAAAGTGATGACGAACTACTCCTTCCCATACATGTCGCTACGCTGAGTACCTGAAATCCAAATAAAAACCAAAGAAAACGCAATAGTGAGTAAAAATATACTTAACAAGTACAAGTTCAGAACCGAATCAACAACAACAAAAAATCCAATACTCGATCAGATGGATAACCAGAAAACACGGTTACGCATTTTATATTTTACGATATGAACATCCTGAAATATTCACTGTTAACTTTCTTACCGACCATGTGAAATAGTTAAACACATGAATTGTCACCGACCTAGCTCAAGCTCACCGGAGTAGTTACATAATAAATTAAATCACCGTCTGTTCCGGAATAGTTACTTGTAACTTATTCACCGTCCTGGCTTAATATAAACTTATCAACGACATATCAAGGCATGAATACCAAAGAAAGAACGAACATCACAAAGCCAACAATTTCAAAGATGGCAACCATAATTAAAAAGGCTCGTCGTGCACTTGACGTTCAAACTGAAAAACCATCCGAAGTACCCGTAGCTCCAAATCTAGGTAAAATATTTTTAGAAATTGTTCTCGAAGGAAATAGTCTAAATTGCAGTACATAGTCACGGTCCTAATTCTGTACTAGAGTTGGACCAAGATATGTTTGAATCCATCTGACTGCTTCTCGGTAGCTAGCTCTAAAATATATCAATTTATTCCCTACTACCTCTCAACTTGCCAAAACTACCTTCGGTATCAAATTAAACAAATTGGCAGTAATGCGTGTACTAGCTAATTTGAATCATTTCATTACATCAGCCGTAGCTGCTACAACCCGTGCGAGCATCATCTGATCGAGGTAATAGCTATGTCTCTAGCCAAAACAATTCAAATCAGATAGTCGACGTACTACTACTACTGGCCGCTGAATAGAAAATAGATGGAGTAGCAGAAATCCAACTTCAATCCCGGCAGATCATTGCTAAGCTCCTGTATGTAGGGATTTAATTAGAGCAGGAATCTGGATCAAATCAGCCGATCGAATTGTTTCGGTAGAGAGAACCAAGGTACCTGGAAGCTGTAGTCTGAGACCAACTTCCCGTCCGCAGCAGCCGGCGCAGACGACCACGACGACTAGAACACTCACGCCGGAGCAAACTACCGACGACGGAACCCTAGACAACGATGGTGGCGGCGGCTGGGTGTTTGAGACGATTGGTTCAGGGTGAGGACTCGCCTCGGCCACGGGTGTCTTTTTTTATTTCCTCCTCTCTTTTTTTCCTACCCGGAAAGGCAGTCCGGACTTGCTCCGAAAATATTCAATAGCTAAAAAATTTAACATATCTCCACTAATCCATTTAACATCCGATATGCATAAATTTATACTCCTTTTCGATCAGCTCGACGATACGAACCCAACCATGATGTTGGATTATCCATCGGGGCTTATGGTTCAAAAAATCAAATTTTGATCAACTACAAAGAAATGTTAAAATTAACATGTAGAGATTTACGGGATATTACATTTGCATCGTGCCTCTCTTGTTGTACAAGGCCTTGGCATCGGAGTCCCTTTGCCAAGACGTCAAGATCTCACCGAGACTGCCCACTCGCCATGCCAATTCGAGGGAGAGCACTCTGCCCGACGCCAATCCTAGGGATTGCGCCGGACTGGTCACTGTCGGCTTGAGCTATTGGCTTGTATCGTAGTTTTGCGTGTATGTGTTCATCGTGTTCTTTGTGCATGAGTTCGTCGTGTTCGTCCCCTCTCTCCTTCCCCGCACTTCACCCTCGATTTAAAAGGGATTCGTGAAAGATCGGGCCATCCTCAAGGTTAGCCCTCAACATCTCGCCTCCATTTAAATTTGCATAGCGGACCGATGACATATTTTGCTTTGTTAAGACACTATTTAAATTGTGGGGTACCTAAACAACTTGAACCTCCTAATTAATTGTTAGGACCCCGGTTTCGCTTAAATTTCCTAATCGCATTGCATCCTTACCATGTTATGCATCATATCATGAACATGCCTGATCTTCTTCCGTACTATTAAATAGTGCATCCGGTCTTTCTTCTAGTGCTTTGCTTCTTCACGGATTAGACCGATGAGTTGGTGTGATTGTCGCCCGATCTTCGAATGAACCTTCGGCAATGTTTTTCAGGCGAGCATTCTCCCTTTCTTCCTATTTTGCATATATTTTTTTTACTTCCTCCTGTTGATCTATTGCTATGCGTGTTGTGATGCTTTAGTTTCCATACCATTTATATCCCTTGCAGCCTCTATATTGCATTGGACACCTCCTATTGCCTGTTTTTTTGGTAGACGGTTGGTCTTGCGAGTCGTAGTTGCTTACTCACGTGTTCGTTCGAGTCGTCGAATTCCGCTATTGTTGGGAGGTTCGCAGATGCTTAATGGTGGAAATGATCATGGCTTTCATTATAACTTGTCAATTAAAATGCTGGAAATCGATATAATGCAGAGCCACATGTGGGTAATAGATGTTATTTGGTTTTTTACCTGTCCACTTTTGTCCACCTAGGACCCGAATTCTTGACACCTATTCCGAGATAGAGCGTGTTAACCACATGAGGGGTGAATGGGAACCCCTTCGGCTTATTACCTAATTTCAAAGTATTGTACTAGGGGTCACAAACTAGTTTTACGTTTTCATGCCATGTTATACCATGTATGCCATGTTTAATATATGTCGCTCGATGAGTATTTACTACTGCACTATTCAGGATGTGGGTCATTATGTTAAGGATTATACCTATGGCATCTGATCTCTCGGCCGATCTCGCAATCTCTGGGTCCCTCTTCGGAGCCGGCCAACTTCGTTACGGGTAGGTTAGTGGGGTGGCCCCCATGTACTTGCTTTGGGTCTAGGAAAGCATCGTATCCGAGGCCCCGCCGACATACCGATGGGTGTATGTTAATTGATCTAGCAAAAAAGGTTGAAGTGTGTGTGGAAACTTTGGTGCACCCCTGCAGGGTTAAATCTTTTCGAAAAGCCATGTCTGTGGTTATGGACGACTTGGAGCACAGTTTCTCGATCATAGACAACTATAACTAAAGTTTACTGCTAGAATTTGACTTGTATCTCATATGACTAGTAAGTTGGATAACCACCATGGAAAGAATGAACAAAACTGCCAATCGTGTGAGTTTCCTCGGCAGGACTTCCTCGTTTGGTCTCGAGGGGGAAATACCAGGATGGGTATGTTTGATGTTAGTATCAGGTTGGTTATCGAATAGGTATTTGTTATTGCTCTCTGGTAGCCGACAGTTGCATCGAGTCTCTATAGGTTGTTTAGTGCATGCTTTGTTGCTGCTTCAGTCCACCATACCTATGTAGGCGAGATCCGCAAAATTCTAGACTCGCCGTGTACTAGCCTCAGTACTGACTGCTCCCTTTCTCCTTTGCCATTTGTTGGTACCCCTTTTGTTTAACAGGTATGAGTTCGATGTCGTTAGCAGGGTTACCCTTTCGGCTTGGCCTAGGCAGCGTTATGGACGCCATTGGTTATTCTTCAGGGCTCTTAGCCTCATTGCATCTTATCCGTACGCGGATGTTGTATCGTTTTCAAAGTGATTTGGATATTTGTATTGTATATATGTATTCTTGACACATGGAGTCATTCTTGTATATATATGTTCCGTGGGTTCCATCATGGACTATTGTGTAATGATATTACTTCGTTTTCCACCCGCACGCAAGTGCCTGGTGGGCATCTTTGAATCGTTTCTATGCGGGTTTGGTGGGAATCGCTAAAACTTGCATAGGGACGATTCGAGGGTATTACAAAGTGGTATCAGAGCTCAGTTGTTGCGATACCCCACTGGTCCAACCTGTAGGATAACCTAGCTAATAGACGATGTAGAGTGTCAAAACTATTTTGTAAAATCGGTTGGATAGATCTGATTATATCTGCTTTTCCTCCTTACCCCTCTGCTATTCTATTCTTACCTCTACGTGTTTCGAATCTGCTCTCTTATCTTTTCTTCGAGTCCAGCAATTCTCGTGGTTGGGTTTTCGTCGTAACTTTAGGGTTTTGCTTCCTTCTTCTTGTAATAGTGTTGCTACATCCGGTCTTCATGCTATCTAAGGAAATCTTCCTCTGTGTACCTTTCAGTGGACCGAAAATTCACTAAATTTTTTATTTGTACCTTCCGGTGACCTCCGACGCGACGACATCATCCACATCAGATCTGATGAAGATCCTACATCACTCCTCTGTTTCAGAACATCGCTTGCCAATATCTTCAGTGTTGAGAGTCAACCTCGAGGGTGCCCGATCTTTCACGAATCCCGTTCAAATAGAGGGTGGTGGCGCAGGGAAAGGAGATGAGGGATGAACACGACGAACTCATGCACAAAGAACACAATGAACTCACTCACGCAAAACCACGATACACACCAATAGCTCAAGCCGGCGGTGACCGGTCTGGCGCAATCTCTAGGATCAACGTCGGGCGGAGGACTCTCTCTCGAATCAACACGGCGAGTAGGGAGACTCGATGAGATCTTGACATCTAGGCAAAGGGACTCCAATACCTAGGCCTTGTACAACAAGGGAGGCACGATGCAAACTCCAACGAGGTTTGTGATATTTGGGTGCTCCTCAACCAAGGAGCATGAGGCAAGAATTAGCTAGATCCACAAGGGTGTCCACTAATTCCAATTATCATGCCTAGGGCTTACAATAGAGGTAGGGGACTATATATAGACCAGCCACTAGTTTAGGGGTACTTCAGGCAACTAAAACTATCAAAAGGGGTTCGTTACAAGGCCAAAGGCTGAGTTGGGACGTGCAGATCCTGGGGGGACCGGTAGTATCGGAACTTGTGACCGATAGTACCGGTTTTAGGCGGTAGTATCGCTCGCAGGTACCGGAGAAGCTGAGGCGCTGGCGTGGGTCTTCAGGGGCGGGCGGTAGTATGACTCTCTGGGTGCGATGGTACCGGTCGACGCGGTGGTGCCACTGTCCTGGTACCGGTGAGGTCTAAAGCTTTGGGCGGCAGCTCTCTATTCGTGGCGGTAGTACCGTGGTCTCTAGGTGGTAGTACCGCTGGAGCGGTAGTACCTCTTCCTGAGCCCGGTAGTACCGCTCGCTCCAGGCAGCTGCTGGCTGCTGCGTCGCTCCGCTGGCTCGTGTCTTCATACCTGATGATGCATAGTTTTGGGGCATGAAGTAGCAAGCCATCTAGGGGTGTATCAAAGTCACATGATTACAGGAGAGAGTTCACCTTAGCTTGGAGGAGATTGGCTCGAGCACGAGTGATCGGTCAACTTGGGGGACTTGGTGGTGTAGATGTAGAGACATCCGTAGGACGGGCTGCATCAGCCCCCCTGGGTGATGAGGACATCCCTATTGACTTGCTATCTCCAACTCCTAATGAAGATGTTGCTGTCAAGAATAAGACCAATGAAATCAGGATTGGAACAATTACTAGACCTCGTGCAAAGATACTTGAATAACAGGTGAATTCACTCCTAAATGATTCTGATGTTTATGCTAATGAGAATTTTATATGGCCTAAGTCTATGCATTTATGTATGCTCAGGTTCACTAAGGAGACAAGCATGGCACAAGAAGGAAAAGGGTTGTGTCAAGAGGAGCCAGTCGTGATGATCATACATGAAGGCGTGAGGGAGGAGAGGGGGGAATGTAACACCCTCGAATCGGCCCTATGCAAGTTTCAGCGCTTTCCGCCAAACCCGCATAGAAATGATTCAAGGACGCCCACCAGGCACTTTCGTGCGGGTGGAAAACGAAGTAATACCATTACACATTAGTCCACGATGGAACCCACAAAACATATATATACAACAACGACTCCATGAGTCAAGAATACAGATATACTATACAAAGATCCAAATCACCTTGAAAACGATAGAGCGTCCGACTACGGACAAGCCGGAAGGGTAACCCTACTAACGACGTCGATCTCAAACCTGCTAAAACAAAAGGGGTGCCGACAAAGGGCAAAGGAAAAAGAGGAGCGTTAGTACTGAGGCCAGTACACGGCGAGGCTAGAATTCGGCGGCTCTCGCCTACATAGGTATGGTGTACTGAAGCGGCAGCGTAGCAGCACTAAACAACCTATAGAGACTCAGTAAAACTGGCGGCTATTAGAGAGTGATAAGAAAGACCTATCCGGATCCAACCTGATAGTAACACCAAACATACCCATCCCGGTATTCCCCATCGAGACCAAACGAGGAAGTCAAACCAAGGAACTCACACAGTTGGCAGTTTTACTCATTCCGTTATAGTTGCCGCATTTACTAGTCAAATATATAGCTTGAGTCATCCTGAAGCATAAGTAGTGGGCAGTTTTAATTAACCATTCTATGGTAGTTGGAACATTTACTAGTCAGATATAATTGTCCTGAGGAATCCCAAAACCCAGCAGTTGTTGGCACTTTTATCACATTCCATTGGAGTTGCAATACTTACTAGGCAGGTATAGCATGTCACAAAACAACCCAGAACCACCAGCTGTTGGCATTTTTAATATCCATTCCGTTATACTTGTGCTGATTACTAGTCACATATTAAGTCAAATTTATAGCACTACTTTAGTTATGCTTGTCTATGATCGAGATACTGTGCTCCAAGTCGTCCATAATCGTGGACATGGCTTTCAGAAAGTTTTACCCTGCAGGGGTGCACAAATAGCAACACACACTCGATCAACCTCGGAAAAACCAACTCAAAACCCAACGAGGCATTCACGACAAAGCGATCACAGGATTCATAAAATATTTCAGGGGGCCACCCCACTAAGCTACCCGCAACGAAGTTGGCCGGCTCCGGAACGGACCCAGGGTTTGTGTGGACGGCTGTAAACGACTGGGAACCCGAAAGTGTGACTCGGCTTGTCGATACAGTGAAAACGTGTCATGATCCTAAACAGTACAGGTGCTCCATGCACAATCGTAAATAAAGCAGTAAAGCATGGCATAAGTACAGGATAGTAATAAAGCCCCAAACTAGTTTGTGGCCCCAAGAAATAGAAATGAATCAAGCTCTGGCTCAGGAGGGTCCATAAGGCCTCCCGGATGTGGATAATGCGAATAGTCAAGGAACATGTATCAAGTACTCGGGGTCCTAGGGACACAAGTGAGCGTGGAAGAACCAAATAACATCTATTGCCCACCGATGCCTCTGCATTAGTTATATCTAGCATTCTAATAGTTGTATTTAAAGTCATGATCATCTTCACCATTAAGCATCTGCCAACCTCCCAACAACTATGGTACTTGACAACACGAGATCGCACCTGAGCAAGCAACTACGACTTGCAAGGCCAGCTATCTACCAAACACAGGTTTTAGGAGGTGTCCATGGCAATATAGAGGCTGCACGGGATATAACTGGTGCACGGAAACTAAAGCATCGCGACACGGATAGAAATAGATCAACAAGAGGAAATAAAGACTATAAATGCAAAATAGGTAGAAGGGGAAGAGATGCTCGCCTAGAAAACACTGCCGAAGGTTCATTATCCGAAGAACTTGTCGATACTCGCATCAACTCATCGGCCTAATACGCGAAGAAGAAAACACTAGAAGAAACACCGGATGCAATATTTAATACTACAACAGAAGATCCGGCATGATTATGATATGATGCAGATGCAGTGCAATTACGCAGTATTACGCGGAACCGGGGTCCCAACAATTAATTAGAAGGTTCAAGTTATTTAGCTACCCCGCAAATTAAATGTTGTATTAACAGGGCAAAACATGGCATCGGTTCGCTACACCAATTTAAATGGAGTCTGGAATAAGACAAAAGTATCCCGCATATAGACTCCATATTTAATCATGCGGTCAATCGGCATAATGCCCCCATACCCACAAACATGTATGCAAACATGATCAATTATATTCAACGGATTTTATATATAGCATTTAATTAAAATAGGGGCTCGGATAGGGGTCACACATTTGGGTCCGGAAGATCTTGGGTTCCGGGGGTTCAGGGTTCGGTCTCAGGGTTCGACGGGGATCGGTCTTGGCGTTCGGGATGGAGAACTTGACGTCCTTCGGTTCCATGTCGACGTGCCTGACGTCCTCGATGGAGAACTCGGTGTTCCGTGTCGGCGACCTTCGCGTCCGGGTTCTCGGGCATCAGATCCGTGGCGAAGTACTTGTTGTTCCGAGGCAGAGTTCTTCGTGTTCCGGGAAGATCTTGTGGTTGGTGAAGAACTTGGCTCGGTGTCGACGGTTCATCTCTGTCGATCTTGGCGTGGTCATGGTACCACTAGCCGTCTTGGTCGATCTTGTCCATCAGGAGATCATGGCGTTCCTCCACGGAGAGCTTGATGCCCCGGGTCGGAGACGCGTGTGCGGGGTCTTGTCATCGGTTATTATTGGTGCCTAGGCTTCTTGTCACTATCGTGGGCAACACCATATCCCAACAGAAACCCATGGCAACATCGGAACACTAAAACAAACCCAAGGGTGGCCACACAAGCCAACAGTG
The DNA here is from genome assembly GCA_916181665.1 of Avena sativa. Taxonomy (NCBI): domain Eukaryota; kingdom Viridiplantae; phylum Streptophyta; class Magnoliopsida; order Poales; family Poaceae; genus Avena; species Avena sativa. The sequence goes on from OV702289.1 coordinate 330,508,823, forward strand.
CTACATGCGCAAGCGTGCGGGCTCGGCACCGGACGAACACGGCAGATGTGGTCGGGGCACAAGCAACGCCAGGGTGATGCGGGCCGGGGAGGGCGATGAGCTGGCTGGCGTGGGGCGGGCGGCGGAGCGAGCCAGGCACCAAGGCCGGAGGAGGAAGCGGGGCACGGGCCGAGGCAAAGGCGGGGGCACCATGCGCGAGTGCAGGAGGAGGAAGGAGACGGGGTGCGGCAAGGCGAGCGGTCCTAGCGGCGCTGTAGAGGAGGCGCGCGACGCGTCCAGAAGCAGAGGAGGAGAGGGACCGCGTAGGCGGCCGGAGAACGGAGGGACCGGCGAGCGAGCAGGGAGAGGCTAGCGACGAGCAAAGCAGCCTTGGCGTGCAGGGAGAGGTGACGCAGGTCGGCACGAGGGGAGGATGGTGATGCGGGTCCAGTCGCGGACACTGGTCCTGGCGGCGGCCGGAAGGAGGGACACGGAGGAGCGGCGGCGATGTCGGGGTGAGCGGAGCAGGGGAAACAGAGGGGATCGAGGAGGGGAAGCTCTTGGCGGCGGGGGACCGACTCTGGGAGGCGGCCGGAGCCGAGCACGGGGAGGGGCAGCGAGGCCGGCGGACGCTGTACGCGGGGTGCGGTTGGTGGGACGAGAGGGAGAGGCGTGCAGGGAGCGGGGTAGGTGGAGTGGGGATCGAGGTTGAGGGCGCGGGGCAGGAGTTGGCGACCAGGTGGGGACACGGGGCATGGGTCGAGAGTGGTGCATCGTGGTGGGCCAGGCTGTCGGGGTGGAGCGGGTCCAGGGTGGAGACAGCTGGCTGTGCGCGTGGTGTGCGTGTGTGCGCGGGATCGGGCGGGAGTGGATGGGGTGGAGCTGGTCGGTGGCCAGGCAGGGAGTAGGTGGCGCACAGGGAGTGGCCGGAGTGAGGTGGCAGGGATGGGAGTTTGGGCAGGTGGGGTGAGAGAGAGAGTGGCGGCGGGGTGAGGGAGAGAGGGGTATGGCGGCTGTCTAGGGTAGGTGGTAGGGTGTGGTTTTGGGGTAGGTAGCTAGGGTTTGAGGTTGGGTTGGATTAGAGATTTTGGAGGTGGCCGGCCGGGCTTTCGGGCCTGGCGGGCTGCCTCCTAAAAACAACTCAAATATTTATTTATTTAAAACGGGGCTTTTGAAATCCGATTGTAGGCGAAACAAAAGTAATCCGGAGACCCGGGTTTTAATTTGAAATAAAGACGGGGGAATATGTAGAAATCAAAATAGGCTTTTAGAAAATAGTTTTAGACAAACAGATGCATGCTGATGACGATGCTCAAATGCAATGTGGCATGATGACATGAGCATGCGGTCATGATGATGCAATGCACAAAAACACAGCGATTTTTTAGTAGTGGTTTTAGCTGGGTGCTACAGGGAAGGCGCAATACATGCAAGGGAGATCATCAAGAGAAGGAACGTTCAATTCGGAAAGACAGATGTCCTGAAATCGAAACGGACGTGGATTCCTCATACGAACTCCTAATCAATCAAATAAGCACTTGTTGGATATATAATTCTAAGATCTTTCTAATGAGTACTTCCACGTCTCAAGACCCCATATAATCCGACCCCCACACCCCGGATAATCCGGCCCAGTTTCGGAAATTCTGCTAAGGACTTCGGGTGCATCGTTCTGTATGGCCCCCAGATAATCCGACCCTTTAGACCGGACAATCTGGCACTAAAAGTTTCCGTCTGATCTAGACGTACCAGAGTGTATCAGATACGTTTTCATTTCACGTCGTTCCGATGTTCTGGCTGCCATATAAGCCCTGGAACGCCCTCTAGATTAGAGGAGACCACGTTTAAAGTAAACCCTAGTTCTTGGAGTTGCTAAGTGAGAACCATTGAATCCTACCACACCAATTCGTATCGGTCTGGTGTTTTTGCTACTATCAATCAAGTGTGATTAGTTGATCCATTGGGATCTAGCCAATTGCAAGTTTTGTGTGATCTGCTGTTCCATTGGGAATTAGAAGATTGCAAACTGCTTCGTGGGATTGGCATCAGGGATTGATCGAGAGGTTCGTGAGCGTCATACAAGTTATCTACCCCCCATATTATCATACAACCACACCGCTTACTCAGAAGATCGGGACACCCCTTATCACTAGGAAAGAGTCGTCCTCGACTCTTCATGGTTATCATCTTGAACATCTCCATGGTAGGGCGAAATGTCCTTGACATTGAATGTATTGCTCACAGGTTAATTGGAGATCAGAATGTCGATGATGTAGGCGTTGTTGTTGATTCTCTTAATGACCTTGAAGGGACCATCTCCTCTTAGTTTGAGCTTGGAATCGCGCTCCTCGGGGATGCGGTCCTTGCTCAAGTGTATCCACACAAGGTCACCTTCTTCAAAGATCATCTCCTTCTTGTCCTTGTTTAACCGTGAAGCTTGGCGAAGGACTTGTTGTTCGATAGTAGATCTTGTTTCTTCGTGGAGCTTTTTCATATCTTGGGCATGCTTGTATATGTCCATGTTGGTGCGCTCATGAAGAGGTAGCGGTAGGATATCGAGCACGGTGATGGGCTCGAAGCCATAGACGATCATGAAGGGACTCATCTTGGTTGTTGAGTGCTTGGCGCGATTGTAGGCGAACTCGGCATGGGGAATGCATTCCTCCCAATCCTTGAGGTTTTTCTTGATCAACACATGAAGGAGAGTTCAAGGCTTTGGATGACAACTTTGGTTTGGCCATCGGTTTAAGGATGTGATGCAGATGAAAAGAGGAGCTTGACGTCGAGATTGTCCATGAGGGTCTTCCATGAATTTGACGTTGCGGTCGGAGACGATTATTCTTGGCACACCGTGAAGAAGGACAATTTACCTGAAAAACAAATTGGCAATATGTGAAGCATCATCGGTCTTATGGCAAAGTATGAAGTGTGCCATTTTGGAAAAGTGATCCACAACGACAAATATAGAATCACACCCATGCTTAGACCTAGGCAGTCCTAAAATAAAATCCATGCTAATGTCGGACCAAGGTGCATGAGGAATAGGCAATGGCATATAAAGACCATAAGAGTTAGCTTACGACTTAGCTTGAACACATGTTGCGCATCCTTGAACGTAGCGCTCCACGTCTCGCTTCATCTTGGGACAAAAGTAGTGAGTGGCGAGCATGTGCAACGTCTTGTCACGACCATAGTGACCCATGAGGCCTCCACCATGAGATTCTTGTAGAAGCAAAAGTTGGAGAGACGACTTTGGAATGCAAAGCTAGTTTGGTTTAAATAGAAAGCCCTTGTGCAAATAGAAATCATCACTCCTTTGTCAATGGAGCACTTTGTGAAAACTGGTTCAAAGAATGGGTCGGAAGCATACAAAGTTTTGATTTCATCAAGACCCAACATGTTTACTTCAAGTCGAGTAAGAAGCCTTGTGTGCTTGCGAGACAAAGCATCCGCAACTACATTATCTTTGCCCTTCTTATACTTGACAATGTAACGAAAAGACTCCATAAACTCAATCCACTTAGCATGTCGCTTGCTCAAGTTGGCTTGGCCTCTGAGATATTTCAATGACTCATGGTCGGAATGTATGATAAATTCCTTAGGCTAGAGGTAGTGTTGCCAAACTTGAAGGACACGAACTAAGTCAAAAAGCTCTTTGTCATAAATCGGATAGTTAAGGCGAGCACCATCAAGTTTCTCGCTATGGTAGGCAATAGGACACCCATTTTGCATGAGGACTCCTCCAATGCCAATACCAATAGCATCACACTCTATCTGAAAGGTTCTAGTGAAGTTCGGTAATGCAAGAAGAGGTGCTTCGGCGAGCCTCTTTTTAAGTTCATCAAAAGCTTTTTGTTGTGCTTTGTCCTACACGAAGGTGACATTCTTTTTGGTCAATTCATTGAGAGGACAAGCAATGGTGGAGAAGTCATTTACAAATCAACGATAGAAACCGGCTAACCCATGAAAACTTTGGAGTTCACTCACATTTGTGGGAATGGGCCAATCTCGTATGTCCTTCACTTTTGAAACATCAACTTCAATTCCATTTGAAGAAATAACAAATCCAAGAAAAATTAACTTGTCTTTAGAAAAAGTGCACCTGGGAAGATTAGCCTATAGCTATTCATGTCGAAGGATTTGCAAGACTTCCTTGACATGTGTAACATGGTCCTCAAGTGACTTGCTATAAATAAGTATATCATTGAAATAGACAGCAACACTTTTCCAGTGAGAGAATGCAAAATATGATCCATAAGGCGCATGAAGGTGGATGGGGCATTAGATAAGCCAAAAGGCATGACCAACCATTCATAGAGACCAAGTTTGGTATTGAAGGCAGTTTTCCACTCATCACCTTCCGCTAGGCGTATTTGATGGTAACCACTACGAAGATCACTTTCCGAGAAAATAGTGGCTACACACAACTCATCAAACATGTCATCCAGACATGGTATGGGATGTCGATAACGCATAGTGATAGAATTTATTGGACGACAGTCCATGCATAACCGTAACGTATCATCCGTTTTTGGCAGGAGAATTACGGGTACCGCACTTGGACTAGTGCATACTTGGATCAAACCTTTGGAGACGAGTTGGTTGATTGAATGTTCGATCTCCTTCGTCTCCTCCGGGTTCGTGCGGTAGGCTATATGTGGGGCCCCTGGATTAATCCTCCGAGAATCCTTGTTATGCATACAACCACGATCCCTTGATCAGTTAGTCGTGGCACATAACCGACAAGTATCAAAGTAAACATCCAAAACATAACGAATACATGTCATACCTTATTTGCCATTATGGCTACATCGATCAACATCAGCGGAACTTCATTAAGCGTAGAGCCCGATCCATGCCTTAACCTACATGCAACTAACTGGGAGAACGTCCTAGCTCGCATAGTCATCAACTCCACCTTCTTCTTGATATCTGACCAAGTTAATAGCCAGGGACAATGCCAGTGAGTACTTTGAATGTACTCGCAAACCACCTTAAAGTATCAATAATAACAAGAAGATATGCATTATGGCTGTGGTAGTAGGAGGGCTCCAAGAGAAGTTCTTTTCCCAATTAGTTTCTCTTGTATATATAGCATCTACCTATCTTTGTTGAAAACTTTTGTAAAATATTTTGGAAGTCTTTTTGAAAAGTTTTGGAAAACATTAGGACTGGGTCACCCATTTGTTCCTTTCTTCCGATCGTCCCACGACCAAACTCCTTCCTTTTTCCTTCCGACCATCCCATGGTCAAAACCTTTCTCCTTCCCGACCATCCCATGGTCAAAACATTTCCAAAGCCATTTCTTTTTCAAAATCCTTTTTGAAAACAAAACCAGCACCGGTCTACAGAAGTTTGTCCAACCCGTCCTTAACCGCGGACACGGCTATTCGAATAGATTTACACTCTGCAGAGGTTGTACACTTTCCCCACACTATCCGCGTACACTACCCTGATCTTCACCAACCGTGGGTCGAGTAACCGATCAAGACTCTCCGAATGCCCACTCCAATATAAGTGCCAACCCTATGAGTGTTAATCCCCTCAAAACTGGGGCGTCGGGTACCGAGGACCAACCGGAGCGCTTTTTCCACTTCTCGAGTGTGCGCTTTCAATGAGGGGCTCATAGTAATGCGTGGAGGCTAGCAGACCCTTCGTTCCTTCTCCAGGTCGATGTCCCACATGGACCTTTATGTGAGAAGGCCCACCCTCCAGGGATTTTTATCCCCTGTAGTTGTTGCGAGGCAGCTTATACTAGAGTAAAGAAACATCAAATCCAGCCCTGTCCCATTCCAGAGTAATGTGGTTACATAGGGTTAAGTTGTTATAGCTAAACTGCAAAGAACCGTGTGCGTTTTTGTAAACCTTTTTCCTCTAACTTTCGTTCAGCATTTTGTAAAACAAAAACCTTTTTCTTTCTCAATATCTCTTGGGAGGTCCCACCTCACCAAGGTTTTATCATAAAACATTTGGTAAAACTTTTTCCAGGGTCTTCCCATCCTCTAGCTTTGCTTCGGCAAGGGTTATTGTGATATACACCATCTATTCTACTAGGGACAAGTAGGTGTCACCAAGGGGGTTATACTTAATAGTACAAAAGTGTAATAGTTCGGAGGAGCCAAACCACTACCATATATACATCAACATATAGTAAAACAATGCAATTTTAATAAACAGTAGATAAAACATGCATAAGTAAAACAGTAGGACAAGGCTTATGAGAAAGAAGGTGGCTTGCCTGATGATCATCAATATGACAAAGTATGTCCCTGGACTTCTTCTTAGAATAACCAATAATACGAATAATAATTACCACTTCTCCTGCTCTTCGATATAATCGCAACTATCGTCGATAGGGAACACATGCAAACAAACAAAGGGGCACAATCAATACAAGGCATACAATCACCAATACCACTTAGCAAACAAGCAATTGGATAAACTCCAATTAGGGTTCAGTAGTTTTAGAGAGGGTTGGATTTAGGAGGTTGAGAGGGCCTTGGAGAAGGGGATGAACACCCCTTAGGGTTTATTGTCAAGGAACTACCTAAGAGGGGGTTTTGGGACCAAGGACATATTATGTATGGTACCCTTGTATAAAAATGATACCTACAGGTAGATGTTGATGAAATGAAACCAACAAAAGTGGTTTCACTAAATTATCACTTTCCTTTAAATAGTTATGATTTTCCTAGTGAAATAACTTCTAGGTTTAGGGAATAAATCACCAGAAAGGTTCTAGAGCTCCAAAAATTATTTCCTTGGATGGTCAGGTAGAGATTGATATACTTGCTCACTGAGAGATGGAATCATGTCAAAATAATTACCAGAATGCCCTCAGGAAATTCCCAAAGAAGTTCTGTAGACAACTTGTCGTTTTCACCAGATTTAATCTACAGTCGATTTTGATAGGAAACCAATGCCACATGGCAGGTATTCTGAATACCTTTCTGTAGGAATTGGATTCACTATTTTTGGAGTTGTCAAACTCCCTTAGTGATTTGTCTACTAAGACAAACCTAGGAAGAGATGATTAATTCACCAAAATTACAAAGAGCCTCCATAAAATTTGATCTCCTGGATTTTGGTAGACCCTAGTGTGCCACATCATATGGAGTTGGAATGAGGTCAAAACCTCTGTTTGTTTGACCTGGAGAATTTATCTATGGCAGAAACTAATAGTTTTTGTTATTTTACTATAGGCAATTTACTATTCACCTTGGCATGAGACCTATGTTGGTTGATTAGTATGGAAAATATCTTCCAGGGTAACTTTGATTCATCCCAAATGGGTATGTGTGGATCACTGAGGAATTTATTTAGTGTAAAAGATACTTGTTAGTAGATTAATTGCCAATAAATGATGAAAATTATATTTGGCACAAGACCAGTTTTGCATGTTGCATAAAACCTGAAGGAACCCTTAGAAATTTGGATCTGGATAAAATATTGAGATTTTCATTTTTATTTGGATTTAATCCTAGCAGGTACTTTTCAGATCTGGAATAAATGTTTAAAAAAAAGGGTAACTAGGCCGGGGTTTCTGGTGAGGCTGGGCCGCACAGGGCAGATGCGGCCCACCTTAGACGCCGCCACGGTGGGAGCTGGGTTTGAACTGCTGACGGGCAGGGCCCGCTTGTCAGCCACTAGGGAAGGGCCAAGGGGTAAGGAGGGACGGGGGCCGTCCGTTTAAAGGGCGATGGACGGCCCTAGCTCGTCCTCTTCCTCTCGACGGTGGGGCAGGGAAGAAACCCTAGGGGCGGCACCGACGGGGTCAGGGAGCTCACTAGGGGGCATGCGAGGTGCCGGGAATGGGCGGAGTCGATGCAGTGCTCGACGGCAGTCCCGGCGATGGTCGGCAAGGTGGGCTTCGACACTGGGAGGTGGCTCACGCGGTGGTGGCCGACGGTGACCTCATTGGAGCTTGCCAGCATGGCCGGTAGCGGTGGTCCTGGGCAAAAAGAAGTGGGGGATTAGATGCATTAGAGCACGGTGGTCTCAAAGATGCTGCATGCAACGAGAGAGGGGCAGAGGAGAAGGAGCTAGGCTCGATTAGATGGAGGGGCCCGAGGTTCCTTTTTCTCCTTCTCTCGAGCAGAATAGAGCAAGGGAGGAGCATAGGGGGCTCTGAGGAGGTACGTGGAGGGGAGGAGAAGCAAATGAGAGGCAATGGCATGCTGGGAGGGCCTCTGGCCTACTTATACCGAGGGGGAGGGATCTAGGGTGAGAATGCCCATTTTGGACATGGGGAGGGGTGGTGCTGGCCTGGGATTGGCTCAGAGGGCGGTGAGGAAGGGTAGGAGTGGGTTTTGGTCGTGCTGGATCACAGAGAGGGAGGGAGTGGCAGCTGTTGTAATTAACCTCACATGCGTGTCTCTCTCTCTACTTCCCACTTCCAAGCACATGGGACAAAGGGATTGCGACAGTAGCTTAGCTACAATGATGGTCGACCAGAGGAGGGGTGGATGCTGTGGTGCATTGCCTTGTAAGATTGGTGGTGGTTTGATATGATTTTAACTCCATACTAGATAGGTTTGCTAAACTGAGTAAATTGGTGGTTGTGAAGGAAGTTCAAAATTTTGCATAGGACAAGGTGGGGAGATGGTACTGGTAGGTAGATGAGGTCAAGGTCGATATCCAGGAATTATTTGGGATTTTTCTGAGGATTTTAAATCCACTTACAATTATTTATTCAAAAAGTACAGAAGTAATTTCTAGAATATCATTCGATAATTTTACATTGGGAAAGGTTGGTTTTTGGTTGGAGAGGGTCCCAAATGTGAATACACACTTAGGGGAATTTTCCCAAGATTTATTGAGGCATAAAAGTATTTAAAACATTTATTATTCCAATTCAACCATTTAAGAAAATGGGCAAAAAGAATTAATAAAACCCTTCAAAAATATTTATTTTTGAAGTTGGAAGTTAGGGTATGATATATGGGTCTCAATTGAGCCAATATTTGAGGGAGTGTTTTGGCAAAAACCAAACATTCCTTTATGGAAGAAATTTTGGAGGTTTTGCCTATTAAAGGAATTTGAATAGTTTTGGTCCATAATAATTATGGATAATTATTGATAAATCTTGATGATAAAGGTAAATGATGTAGAAAAGGTGTATCAAGCATTTGCAACCTTGGGATTGGAGAATACAAGTTGATTTTGGTGGAATACCCTAGATTAGGGATCTAGGGTGGTGTTAATTTCCTACCATCAAAACATGGTGGTATCTTGGAGTTCGGATCTCCCCTTGGGGCGTTGGGTAGATGGATGGATATACCAAGTGATGTACATCATCATGGTATAGAGGTTTGAGCTTCATATTGTTTGAGTTTCCCAAGAATTGATTTCAAACTTTGGATAAAATAAGCTTGCCAAAACAGATTATCAACTAGCCTTCAAAACCTTGTGGGTTTAAGAAGCACAAAGATACAATTGGAACAATTGAAGTAGATATTGATAGACATATATGAGTAGAACACAACCATGCAAAGAGTTGGTCCATAGAAGGTTGGATGATGGTGTGAGCTTCTGTCAAAGTAGGCATGTTGACTAGATTTGCAGGAATAGTTATTTTCTTGCGTGCAAAACCATCAAGAACAAGTAGGTTGGAGGATAATTTACCCAAGTACAAGAGTGGGCCTTGGTAGTCCTTAGGATGGTTAACAAGATGGTTCAGATGCATTTTCAAAAATGCACAAGGGTTTAGAAAGGGAGGCATTCAAAAAGGTGATGTTGGAAATAGTTTTCCAGACTTAGCCAAATTTGGCAGATTTAGGGTTTTTGACTAGAGCATGAGAGGGGATGTTTTTCATGGGTTGCAAGGTACCCAAGCATCATCAAGTGGATGATGTTGAAGTGTAGATTGAGTAGAAATGATCCATGCTTGATATTGGTCTTCATTGACTTGGAAGCTTCTGGATTTAGATCACTTCAGAGCTGATCTGTTTAAGGGTTTTAGATGATCACCTAGTATTTAGAGATTAGACCCAGGTTTCTATTCTTTCTTAGGTTTTGGTGATTTGTAGACAGCTTGATCCTAAGGATGAGCTCCTAGAGTAGCTCATACTACTTCTAAGCAATCAAGTCAAACAGCAGATCAAGGCAACTCATCTTACAAACAAATCAACTACTACTAGGGTGACCATCAAGCTTAGCTTGAGGTAATGATGGGTATTTTGAATAGGTTGGAGTTGAACAAGGTAAGGTCCTCGGTATCCCTACCAAGAGTAGAATTCAAGAGCTTCTAAAAGGAAGTTTTGGGAAACCTGGGGATAGGAATAGTTGAAGGTTCTATCTATAAAACGTAAGGAGAGTATATTATATTTCTCTCCATAGTTTTGTCAATAGAAGCTACGAAAATAGCTTTGGTTACATAAGCATCTTGGCTCAGGTTTTGAAATGCCAGAACATTTGAGAATATGTAAGATGAGCCAGGATAGTTTTGTTAAATAGCTTTTGTCAACTGATGGTGAGGTAAGGAGTACCATATGGTATACACTCACATGCACAAGCACAAACAAACAACAAGCAAACACTGCACCAATGAACAAGAAAAAGATTTTGTTCCCCCTGGTTTTTGCATTCTGGACAACTAATCAGGGTTGCAGAAATTGGGATGTTACACGGTGTAGTTTGGAATAGGAGCACCGGGGATGAGGTGAATGCAGTGCTCGATTCTGCGAAGAGGAGGTAGTCCATGAGGAAGCTCTTAGGGAAACACATCCTTGAATTCCTGCAAAACAATCATCAAAGAGGGAGGAATATTGGTCAAGTCATTAGCTCCTTGTGCTAGTCCCTTGGAAATGAGGACATAGTGCAAGATTGATGGGTCCTTCCTCACTTCTCTTATCTCACTTTTGGTGGCAAGGAGAACACTCTTAGTTTTTTCACTCAAGTTTGGCTTGTGGCTCTCACTCACCATGAGGTGGTTCTCTTGCTCACCACTCTTCTCACAAGTTTGTGTTGTGGATTGCGCCTTCACTAAATCCTTTGCATTATCCGCAATTATTTGGCTAGGAGTCATCGGTTGCAAAACACATGTCTTGTTCAGCCACTTGAAGGTGTAAACATTTGTGCGACCATCATGTAGAGCACCTTTGTCGAATCGCCATGGAATACCAAGCAACATGTGGCAAACCGTCATTGGGACCACATCACACTCCACCATGTCTTTATATGGGCCAATAGAGAAGGTTACCGTGACGGTGTGCTTGATCTTCACGGACCCTTGGTCACTTAGCCATTTCACGTGGTAGGGGTCCTTGTGTGGATGGAGGGTGAGGTTGAGCTTCTCACACAACTCGGTGTTAGCAAGGTTGTGGCAACTCCCTCCTTCGATGATCACCTTGATAGATTTCCCAAAAATGCCTACACGTGTTTGGAAGGTATTTCAACATTGATCTTCATGCTCTTGTTCTTGAGTGGTCAAGATCCTTGTGTCGACAAGTTATGGACTTGCGTCATGTTCACACATGAGGAGTTCTTAGTCATCTTCCACTCGTTGCCTTGCCATTTCTTCCTTGACTCGGGCATCAAATTCATCTTCACTCAAGTACTCTTTGTCGCCATTGTCATGGATAAACAATAATTTCTTGTTTCCACACTCAACTGACTTGTGTCCTTTGCCTCCACACTTGTAGCATTCGCCGTTGAATGGCGTGGCATCCTTTGTGTACTTGCCACTTTTAGGCCGTTTTCCTTGAGGAAGTATGGGCTTGAAGGAAGGCTTGGAGGTACCTGATGAGCTTCCATTGAAGGTAGTTGGCGTAGCGGTTGAAGCTTGCTTGTAGGTGAAGTATCTCTTGGGCTTGTTGTACTTGATGTCCTGTTGCACTTGACGCTCGGCTTTGATGGCGATGTGCACAAGCTCAACCACGGTGTTGTACGTTTGGAACTCGACGATGCGCTTGATTGGATAGTTCAAGACAATCATAAAACGTGCCATAGTTTGCTCTTTGCGCTCTTCAATGTTGGCACGGATCATGTTGAGCTCCATTTCCTTGAAGTATGCTACCACGGTCTTTGTCCCTTTGGCGAAGCGATTGAAGGTTGTTGAAGAGGTCACGCGTGTAGTGCGAAGGAACAAAGCGGGATCTCACATGAGCCTTCATGTCATGCCAAGTTGTGATTGGGGGCTTTCCTCTTGCATCACGGGCAACTTGAACTTGTTCCCACCAAAGGTTGGTGTAATCATCAAACTCTAGTGAGGCCATGGCGACCATCTTCTCATTCTTATAGTTGTGCATACGAAAGATCTTGTTGACTTTGAGTGCCCATGAGAGGTATTCTTCAGGGTCATTTGATCCGGCGAACTTGGTCATCATGAACTTGAGCTTGCCAAATGTTTCTTCCTCATTGCGATCACGGTGGCGGTAGTTGCCATGGTGATGATGGTCTTCATATTCCAAGCAATCATTGTGATGAGCTTCGTGAGCTTGGTGATGTGCTTGTGGTTCAGGAGCCACATTTGGAGGTGGCGAAACTGGCTCTTGCTCTTGGTGTGGTTATTGACGAGGAGGAGGCACTTGGGCCTCATCACGATCGTGCCGAGGTGGAGCCTCTTGAGGTTATTGTGGATGAAGTGGAGGCTCGTTCCTCGGGTGTTGTTGTGGGTTAGGCACTTGGGCCTCACGGCGAAGATCATGGTCTTGAGCCTCGTGACGTGGTGGGCATCGCTCAACTTGTACCACTTGATTCTCCATGTTTTGATGTGGTGAAGTAGGCGCCTCATGATGACCATTGTGTCGGCGGGGACGTTCATGTCGGCGAGGACGAGGAGGAGGATCTTGGAGAGCTTCATGTTGGTGATGGGCTTGTTCCTCCAAGTTGAAGTCATAGGATCATCAGCGTGATTCTTATCACTACCGGTGTTGGGGTGGGTGTTCGGCGTCGCGGTGTCGATGAGCGCGGTGTAAGGTAGTTGCGGAAGCTTGTTGTTCGAAAGGCGACACCCACGCGAAACACAAACAAACCAAAGGGAAAAGTCAGAGAATAAAGTTGGGACACAGGGATTTTTGTTTGACAGGGGCGGTAGTACCGCAAATTACGTCTGGTAGTACCGGTCACTGGTAATACCGCTGGTTGGCGGTAGTACCACACACCAGTAGTACCGCTCGATCTGCGGTAGTACCGCTTCATGTATTTCTGGGCGCGGGGATCTCAAACTTGGTGACAAAATTGGCCCAAAAATCCTCAAATCTGCGGAAATCTGACCAACATTGGGGCTAGGAACACACAAAGAAGGTAGATCAACACCCCAAGCAACGGATCTATGGACGAAAACCACGAAAAATGCACAAAATCTAGAGATCGATCCGAAGGAAAATTGGGGGTCTTTTTTGGTAATTTTCAAATTTTTGGTGGATAGAAGAAAAAATTATGGGGGAGTTCGTGAGCAACGAAGCTCTTGCTACCAATATGTTGAGGGTCAACCTCGAGGGTGCCTGATTTTTCATGAATCCCATTCAAATCGATGGTAGTGGCATGGGGAAAGGAGAGGAGGGATGAATATGACGAACTCACGCACGAAGAACATGATGAACTCACTCAAGTAAAACCATTATACCCACCAATAGCTCATGCCGGCAGTGACCGGTCCGGCGCAATCCCTAGGACCGGTGTCAGGTGGAGGACTCTCTCTCGAACGGACACAACAAGTAGGGATACTCGGTGAGATCTTGATGTCTAGGCAAAGGGACTTCGATTCCTAGGCCTTGTACAACGAGGGAGGCACGATGCAAACTCCAACGAGGTTTGTGATATTTGGGTCCTCCCCAACCAAGGAGCATGAGGCAATAGCTAGGTCCACAAAGGTGTCCACTGATTCCAAATATCATGCCTAGGACTTACAATAGAGGTGGGGGACTATATATAGACCAGCCACTAGTTCAGGGGTACTTTAGGGAACTAGAAGTATCAAAAGGGGTTCATTACAAGGCCAAAGGACGAGTTGGGATGCGTAGATCCTGGGGGGACCGGTAGTCCTGGAACTTGTGACTGGTAGTACCGATTTGAGGCGGTAGTACCACTCGTAGGTACCGGAGCGGCCGAGGCGCTGGTGTGGATCTTCAGGGGTGGGTGGTAGTACCACTCTCCGGATGTGGTGGTACCAGTCGATGCGGTGGTGCTGCTGTCCTGGTACTGATGAGGTCTAACACTTCAGGCGGCAACTCTCTATCCGTGGTGGTAGTACCGTGGTCTCCAGACGGTAGTACCGCTGGAGCAGTTGTACCGCTTCCTGAGCCCAATAGTACCGCTCGCTCCAGGCAGCTACTGGCTGCTGCATCGCTCCGCTGGCTCGTGTCTTCATACCTGATGATGCATAGTGTCGGGGCATGAAGTAGCAAGCCATCCAGGGGTGTATCGAATTCACATGAGTACAAGAGCGAGTTCATATTAGCTTGTAGGAGCTTGGCTCGAGCGCGAGTTATTGGTCCACTTGGGGGGCTCGGTGTTGTAGATGTAGAGACGTCCGTAGGACGGGCTACATCATTCAGTCTAAATTCCGAGAGTTGGTTGCACGATTCTTCGATTCATGTATAGGTAATGCTTTGAGTGTGGGATGGAGTCACGACCATACCACTACTCATATCATCCTCTTATGTATAGTGATTTGATGGATCAATGCAGTTTTACTCCTTTCATGGAAGTTAGAGGTGGCCTTATCTTTTGAGACATTTACCTCCGTCTTTTGTTTCTTCGGAGTGCTCTCTCAATGAACGGGACCATCGACCTCTTGTTGGTGGTCTTGACGATTTCAAGATGGAACAAGAATCTTGGTAGTGGTGTCGCGAGGATTTCCATGAAGCGAGAAGATCCAGATTGTTGGCCATCTTCCTCGTACCATGAGGCCAATCTCGAGTGTGAGATCCATTGTTAGTGGTGTCAAATTGTAGCACCCCGGGTAAAACCACTACTAGAAAATCGCTCGTGTTTGTGCACCATCATGACTGCATGCTCATGTCATCATGCCACATTGCATTTGAGCATCTTCATGTTACCATCCATATTATTTCCCAAAACCACTACCAGAAAAGCCTATCTTTGTTTTCTAAATATACCCGTCTTTATCTGAAATCAAAACCCCCGTCTTTTTCGGATCTTTGGTTTCTCTAAAAACTATTTGCAAACGTGTTTTAAAAATAAAATAAATAAAAACGATTTGTCCGAGGAGGCAGTCCAGCCGGTCAGGCCAGAGGCCCAACTGGCCAAACCGCCTACCACCCCGCCCAAAGAAACCCAGTCTGAACCCTAACCCTAGCTACCACCAGCCCCACACACCCGCACTCACTAGCCGCCGCCACTCACCCTAGACCTCGGATCCAAACCCTAGCGTTATGTGGACATACCATCTATTGATACAACTGTTGTACCTACAGCTACACAAATACAAGGACCTATCACTCGAGCTCGTGCCAAGCAACTTAACTATCAGGTACTTCCGTTTCTTGGAAGCATTCCTCATATACATGAGAATATGATGCTGCCTAAATCATATGTGTTTATTACTCTTAGGAATGATGGACCTAGCATGGATGAGAGGGACACGCATTGGAGCATGATCATGCATGGAGATGGCAGCAAGCATGTGAGGATTGAAGAGGACGCCACAAGTGGAGATTTCTGAACTTTGAACCCACCATAATGAAGATTGAAGGCTTGGACGAAATATTCAAGAATATTACTTCATAGATTCGTCCATAGCTTAATTTTGTGCCGCGTCACCTTTACTTTGGGCCAGGACAATGTTATTTTCGCTGGGTTTTTAATAGCCACTTTTTGGAGTCCGTATTTGAGGAGAAAAGGGCTCTAGGGTTGGATTTGGCCACCATAGCTATGGCTGGCCGACACCCCACCTTTTCCTCCTTAAATACCCCAAATAGACGTCACTTTAGACTCAGATTTTGTTTAGACTAAAAGTTAGCCATCATTGCAACTTTGCTAAGGCTTCAGTGTCGTAGGATCCCACGATTTCAATAAAATTTCATCTTTATCCATAATATCTTGATTGCAATATTAGTTCTTACTTGTTCTCGATTCCAGGTAGGAATTAATACCCTCGCTGGTCAGGCTGGTCGTACTTCTACAAGTTTGGTAAGCTCTAGGAGATTGGCCTAGCGATTGCATTGGCGCTCGTGCTCGCACGTGTAGTGCGGTCGTCAAGCCCGAACTCCACCCAAATCGAATTATCACCATCTCATCAAAAGATCGGACACCTTTGCCCTATCAAGTGGTATCAGATTTTAGGTTGCTCGGTGAGATTTTATAGTTTTTCCTAGTGTAGATCTGTTCTTCCTATAACCCATGAAAAATCCATAAACACAATTAGAGATTAGATCTATCCCATCACCAATCTTCGCCTTGCATTATCTTTTCATTTTTTGCATTGTTGAATTCGTGTCTACATCATCGCGTCGAGTTACTGGTCTTAGTGTCTCGTCCCTTAGAGTTATGAGTTCTGGTCACATGAGTCACCACCTCCATGATCACCGATCACCTCTATACACTCACCACCATATTCCTCCATTATCATATATCCACCACCATATACCATCGCCATATACCCTGCCTATTAGGGGGTAACCCCATGGGTGGCCCCATCTTCATGGATCTCGTGGTCAAATCGATGGGAAATCAAGGGAAAAGGGAGAAAGTAGCGGAAGCGGATGCACACCTCACAAAAAACACGATGAACGCACACAAAACTCACATGATACAAGGCCGATTGCTCCCGCCGGTGGCCATCGGTCCGATAGAATCCTCACAAGGAAAGATTGGTCAACGTGATCCCTTGACCCATGTGGAGAAGGAAGAACACCTTGGAAAGGGTCTTGACGTCCTGGCAAAGGGACACTGATGCCAAGGCCTTGTACAACGAGGGAGGCGTGATGCAAACTCCAACGAGGTGGTGACGATAGTCAGTCCCCTTTGGTAAGGGGATGAGGTAAAACTAAAGATTCCACAAAAGCGGGGTGTCTTTAGTCTATCATCTATGCCTAGGATTACATGAGGGGGTGGGGGCACTATATATAGGACAGCCACATAACAAGGGGTAGTTTGGGCATAAAACTAGGGTTTCTAACGATAAGAGGGGTACATGGGCCAGAGGCCCAGCTCAAGGCACACAAACCCATTCCACTTAGGCCGGAGACTCTTGGGTGAAGGGGCCCCAGAGGTGGCCAAAGACTTCGGGGTGTGCCTCGCTCTCTGGGGTGGACTCCGGGGAGCCATGTAGAGACTTCTAGGCAGGCGACCGGAGTTCGGGCCGGAGACTCTCGTGCGAAGGGCCGGAGACTCCGGTGTCGAAGGGCCGAAGACTCCGGTGTGGACGGAGACTCCACGGTGGACGTCGCTCTCCGGGCTTGTCTCCAGAGGGGTGTACTAGACGCCTCCTAGGGCGAGTCTAGAGTCTTTGCCGGAGTCCTGGCTGGAGACTCCGGAGTTGGAGGCCGGAGACTCCGGGCTTGCGGGCTGGAGACTCCGGTGCTTCTACTGTAGCTTCTTCCATCTTCTCTTCCAAGCCCCCATCTTGTTGGGCTTGGTGCTTTGGGCTTCCTCCCTTGCCTACGTACTTGTCGGTGTGAACCTATCATGATAATGGGATGGAGTATGAAGTAGTATACCATTCAATAGGGTAGGAAGTGGGCTCACATAGAGGAACGGATTCATCTTTGGAGTCCATGACGACTTGGCATAGGTTAGAGACCATGATGTGGTAACGACCGAAGGTCAGGCTATATCATCTCCCCTTCCAAAAAGTGTCGTCCTCGACTCTACAGGCTCATCAGCAAGTAGAAGATGTCAAGAGACCTTCTTGATCTTGGGGTTCACCATATAGTCGTCCTCAGGAAGATGAATTTACAAGCAACACTCAAGTAGAAGGAAGTCACCTTATGTTGTAGAGATAGCTCGTTGAAGGGCAGCCATAGGTAACTCTCTTCAATGTGTCTTGTCAACTCTTTGTTGGTAGAGGTTGACGTGTATGTAATTGTACCTTCACACAAGTAAGACCAAGCAACATATGTTTGTGTTTGATAGAGGAGCATGTCATTTGAGGCATGTCTATTCTTGTTCACAACACTATTAGCACAAGTCAAGTATAGCAAGCAGGATGCATATGCAAGGTCAAAGTGCATGGAAATCATTTGAACATAGACCAAATGTGGGAACTCAAAAACTCCATAGAACGTCTTAGTGTGGCACTCAAAGCAATTGACTAAGATATTGATCAACATCTTTGATGCAATAGTAGGAGAATTCGGCAAAAACACATGAGGAAGAACATCCAAAACAACATCATTATGTGTGCAAACCAACCATTGGAAAGAGAAATTGTTAAATATGTTGGATGCCACACACAAATCATCAAACTCAAATCTCATGGGCATATGGGTATCACAAGCGGAAGCACAAGTAACATGTTTGCAAACAAACCAAATGAAAGAGCAAGTGGTCCTTATGTTTGTTGCAATAATTATACGAGAAACTTGGAAGCTCTCATGACAATGTATGCTCATAATGACATTATGGTTGCACATAAAACATCGGAAAGAGATAGTGTTCAACATTTTCGTTGCAACACACAAAGAATCAATATCCAATAGAAAAGAAACACGATTGTCACAAGGTGGGAGAATACCATCGACATGCTTGCAAGCTAACCATGGGAAAGAGAATTTATCAACATGAAAGGTGCAAAAAATGCAAAAGGTATCAGAGCTAGGTTTGATCTTAAACTCACTTGTGGGATGCTCTCTAGAGCTCTTTTTGTCAACTTATGCTCAACCAAGGTTGACATTATCGTGCGGGTACCTACACGCATCAAACACAAAAGGAAGGACGTGTGTGCATGGTAGAGAAACACATCATCCATCATGAAATATCTCTTCTTGTGCACATCACCATTAGTGTCAATCAAGTGTAAAATAGGTGCATGGTGAGTATGCAAGTGGGGAACATGTTTATCATGGCAATCATCAAAATCTCTAAAATTTGAGAAAGCTATGGGGGCTATCTCAAAAGAAATCATATGGGAATTATTGTTGCAAGCAAAACAAGTGAAAGAGCAATCATCCATAATATTGCTACCAACGGGAGAAATTGTAAAACAACAATGACAAAGCATTGTCCGAGGGGTACCATTTTGATCATCATTGCAAGCAAAACATTGGAAAGGGCAATTGTTCAACAAAGTGCAAGCAATGATATCATCAATGTAATGTTTAGAGCACATCATGTCTATGGCAATATCATGAAAATAAAAGGATTCCACATGGTCATCATGTTGTATAGCAAGATCAACACATGGGAATAAGAGTGGAACATATGTCATGTCACAAGTATCATCCATAGCATGCAAATCATCACAAATCATCATTTCCACTAGTGGGATCATGGCATCATCAACACCCATACTTTTACCTTGTTCATACCTCTCATATGAAGTGTCTGTTGTCATAGTATTGGCCTCCATGTGGGCGACTTCTTCATCCAATATGGGGATGGCATCATCTTCATCCACCATGTACATCTTATTGGTCGGAGGCATCATCATATCCAAGCTTGACACTTCTTGATCCATGGAACCTAGCACATCATGAGAAAACACACTAGAGGTAGAGGGTAAGTTGTTAGTAATCAAAGTGGTCTCACATGACCTATCAACTACCACTCTCAACTCACTCGGTGTATCACTCATGCCCTCCAAATGGAAGCACTCAGTCTCACGTATGGTGGAGTCTCTCATCTCAATCTTGTTTTCACTCAGGTGGGCTAAGTGGCTCTCAGACTCACATGGGATTGGTAACACATCATCACTCAAGCATATAGGGAGAGGTTCAGTGTGCTCAACTCCATGCACCTCCTTTGGTGAAGGGAAAGTCCCATGCTCACCATTCTCGACCTTGTCATTGGCATCTTGTAGCGTAGGATCTTTACTTGGAGCTTGATCATCCTTCACCGTGGCCACCTTGACTTGTGTAGACATCCTCTTGACGTACTCATCCAACTTGGCGAAGTAGAGTTCTTCATCTTCCTCATCCATGAAGTTGCATGCGCCATCAAGGACGTCAAGATTGGGCGTTGAAGCTTGATGGCGAGGAGGAGATCTTGATCTTGGTGCCATTTTGGTGGTGGCACGAGTAGTTGGATGTGCCTTATGATGGTGTTGACGGAGGTCATTGGCATTCCTTGCCGAAGGTCGATGTAGGTGGCGCACTTGGTCATCCACATGACACTCGCGACGATTATCCTTGTCCTTGGCACTCTTCTTGTGTTGGTGTTGCAATCTTGAGGTAAACTCGTTAATTTTGGTAAGGATGCTCATGTTCACTACAAGAAAAGTTTCCTTCCGCAAAGAATTGGCCCGACGGTCGTCGTAGAAGGCGCGTATTTCGTGATGAAATTCTCGGCTCGATCATGGATGATGGAAAACTTTTTTTTCCGGTTTCGCGGCCCTCTACTACGATGGATCTGCGAAAAACATGGAGGAAGCTCGGCCAGCGCGTGGCAGAAGCAAGATTTTCGTTTCCTCGCGCGATGTTGACTCGCCGAAGTCTTTTGAGGTGTGTGGTTCCCGGACATCAGTGTCTCTAGCGGACCATACTTTTCGGTCGCGCCTCCCGGATTTTAACTCGATAATGTAGCTCGAGGCATCTGCCATTTAGTCAGGCTGCTAGGTCCCACATGTGAGCCTCTCATTAGAAGGATCGTGTGTATGATGGAATTTTTTTCCTTCGCTCGTGCTACCCTGTTCCGAAGTTGATAGCGCTGCTCGATGCATCTATTGTCTAATCAACCTCCTGGGACCCACATGTCATCCTCTCATTAGAAGAAACATGTGTATGATGGAATTTTTTCCTTCGCTGGTGCTACCCTATTTCGAGTTGATAGCGCTGCTCGACGCATCTACCGTTTAACCAACCTCCTGAGCCCCACATGTCATCCTCTCATTAGAAGAAACATGTGTATGATGGATTTTTTCCTTGGCTCGCGCTACCCTGTTCTGAACTTGATAGCGTTGTTCGATGCATCTACCGTTTAATCACGATGCTGGGCCCCATATGTCATCCTCTCATTAGAAGAAATGTGTGTATGATGGATTTTTTACCCTCTATCGCGCCTTCGTGTTCTAAACTTGATAGCGTTGCTCGCAGCATCAGCCGTTTAATCAAACTCCTGGACCCCACATGTCATCCTCTCATTACAAGACACGTGCGTATGATAGAATTTTTTCCCTCGGTCGCACCTCCGTGTTCTGAACTTGATAGCGTTGCTCACTGCATCTACCGTTTAATCATGATGTAGGGCCCCACCCTCACATGCCATACACTCATTACAAGAAACGTGTGTATGATGGAATTTTTTCTCTCGGTCGCGCCTCTGTGTTTCGAACTTGATAGTGTTGCTCGATGCATCAGCCATTTTTCCAGGATGCTGAGTCCCCCATGTGAGCCTCTCATTAGAAGAAAGGTGTCCATGTTGGACTTTTTTTGTCTATCGCACCTCCTTGTTTTGAACTTGGCAACATCGCTCGAGGCAGAACATGTATAAGGCTGCGCTACTGGGTCCCACATGACAGTCTCTCTGTATATCAAACCTGCATACGATGGACTTTTTTTCCGGCCGTGTCCGCTGTTTTGACCTTGGGAACGTTGCTCGATGTGGCAGCCGTGTATGGTCTTGATGCTGAGGCCCCCATGTCACCCTCTCTGGTATGTTCTGGCCTCTGGGTCCCAGATGCCAGCCACTCTGTACAAGTATTTAACTTTTTTCAAACCCGACCATTAAACTCGAGGGATGCTGCAGGCTGGCGGGTCCACGATGTCAGTCTCTCCGTAATGCGATATTAAAAAGTAAACCCTTTCTCAAAAAAAGTAAACCCAAGATATATATAAATATGTACACACAGTGGATTCGAACTAAAGACCTTCAAATCAAATCAAATAGACATAAACTGAGTGTTTTGCCACAATACCAAAGATACTAATAGAAATTGAATCATCAAACATGTATTAGTAATACAACTTATGTATCAGTCTTCTAAAAATTATTGTTGTGTTTTCATGTTATCTCTCTTAAAATAAAAGAGCACTGCTACTAGAACCTCGTTTTATAAAAAGCCACATAATGGATTAGTTTCTTAAAAACATGGGTAGGCAGAGTTTTTTTAGAGGTGGGGGGCACTGCCAAAAAGGCCAAATTTAAAAGTTTTGGGGCTATGGTCAATGGGCTCCTATCGAAAATTTCACTAGGCTGTGTCTCGCCAGATTCAAACATAGACCTCTCTGAGGGAGGAAAAAAGCGATAATTCCTTTGATAGATATTCATGTAAAAATATCTAATGAACACACACCACATGCGCCAAAACAAGGCTGGTATCCAATGACTTCACTTGGTGAAATCACGCTGTATATCTTTACCCACTCATCTCTGTCCAAAATGCATCCTATGGTTCCGATGACACAAAGGCAAAAGCTCTAGAGCAAGCAGCCAGCAACAACAACATAACTTTTAATAAATTCAATACCATTTGAAAGATTAAGGAGTACAGAATAATAAGACATAAAAAATCAACAGATTCCTAGTTCATATTCAGTAGCACTTGACCAATTCAGAAGCATTTCAATGTGACTGATTCAGCAATACAAACACTGAAATTCAATATCACTACAGAGAGAGACAATTCTTGTTTCAGCTCTAAAACCATGCCACGCGATCAGTTTACCTTTTCTCCAAACACACTCGATCACTAGAACACAATCATTGTCATAATATTTGCTCATATAGGGAACCGTCATATAGATACAGATATACCATACCAGTTCGTACTAGTCATAGCTCCAATCCAGCAAAAGGTTATCACAGTTTTACCACCCATATATGATCAGTGGAGATAAGACAACCACATAATTAGTTACAATAGCATGGGGCCAAAGAGCTAGATAGCTTGGATGTTCATGAACAGCATGCCGCATTCAGGGCAGCGAGATACATCGACCTTGACCATTCTTCCAATAGTAAGTTTGGCTGCTTTCCAGAACTTGATCCACCTAGAAGTAGCTGCCAAGCGCCCATCAGTCGAGTTAATGGCGTAGCATCCCTCGATAAGTGATACATTGCAAATGTATCTATAATTTTTGATGTTCCATGCTTGGTTTTATCCACTTTCTTGTGTTTGGTTCCAACTTTGGAGTACTTTTCATATGATTTCTTTTACTAACCTATTAACAAGAGCCGCAGTGCCAGCTGCCTGTTTTCTGCTATTTTTGGTTCCAGGAAAGTAAGAAAATGAATATTCTCGGAATTGGACGGGACAAAAGCCAAAGTGCCTATTTTTCCGGAAAAGATCAAGTGCTAAAATACGAGACGGAGAGGGGCCAGGGGGTGGTGTGGTGGCTCCTGGCACCCCCTCGGCCTCTCCTTCCGCCTATAAGTTGCCCTCGGGACGAAAACCGTAGGTACCCGATCAAAAATCCACGAAAGAGTCTGTAGCTGCCGTCATCTCCATCCCTGGATCGGGAGGGATCTAAAGCTCTTCCCGGCACCCTGCCGGAGAGGGGAATTCACCCTGGAGGCCTTCTTCATCACCATGCAAGCCTCCGGTGTGATGGGTGAGTAGTTCATCCTTGGACTACGGATCCATGAAGTAGCTAGATGGCTGGTTTCTCCTCCTTTGTGCTTTCATGTTTAGATCTTGTGAGCTCCGTTCATGATCAAGATCATGTATTTGTAATTCATACATGTTGTGTTTGCGAGGATCCGATGGATATTTAGATGCTATTTCAGATTGATTATTGATTCTATCATGTCTTTGTTATTTGTGATCTTGCATGCTTTCCGTTGTTAGTAGCTATCTTGGCCAAGTAGATGCTAGCAACTCCAAGAGTTAGTATTTATGCTCGATACTGGGTTCATTCCTCTGGTAATATGGGGAAGTGACAGAAATCACTAAGGTACTAGATGTGCTCTTGCTACTAGGGAGAAAACAACAATCCTTTGTTCATAAAACAATCGTATTGTTTACTTTACACGCAGTTCGTAAAGCAATAATCTGTTGCTTGCAACTTAATACTGGAGGGGGTTCGGATGATAACCTGAAGGTGGATTATTAGTCATAGATGAAGTTGGATGGCGGTCTATGTATTATGTTGTAATGCCCAATCAAGTCTCAAATGAGTCAAGATGATTAGTATATGCATGTATTGCTTTCTCGGTGTTTGTCAATTGCCCCGCTGTAATTTGTTTACCCAACATGTTATCTATCTAAGGAGAGCCACCTCTAGTGAACTATGGATCCCGGTCCTTTTTCTTTACATATAATCTATAAACTGTTTCTGCTTTGTGTTTACTTTATGCAAACATTTACTTCTTTCCATTCGATACGTTTAATCCTTTGTTTTCCGCAAAACACGGTGATATTGACAACCTCATCACAAGTTGGGGACAAAGTTATGTGGTTATGTTGTGCAGGTCTCCACGTTGCTACTAGCACCGGTAGTGCGCCCTGCCATAGCTCAGCTAGTAACACCTTTGGGGTGTTTCCTTGCTCCTACTGGTTCGATTAAACCTTGGTTTCATAACTGAGGGAAAACTTACTGTTATGCTCATCGTACCTTCCTCTTGGGGTTCCCAACGAGCTCTACGTTGAAAGTCGAGCGCATCAAGATTTTTCTGGCGCCGTTGCCGGGGAGTCAAGGACATCTTCACAAGGGGAGTCCCTCATAACCAATCTCTTTACTTTGTTGTTTTTGTTTTGCTTAGTTTCTTTTTGCTTTGTTTGCTTGTTTTGTTCTTCAAAAACACAAAAAAAAAATAGTTTTACTTGTTTGCTTTCTTATTTCAAAAACACACAAAAATTTAGTTCCTATCTTGAGTTGCCACTATGCCTAGCCTTGCTCCAATCACTATGTCACCCGAGGAAATGATTTTAACTTTTAAACAAGGAATTGAGGAACGTTTTAAGGAAGCTTGGTCTAGAATCTCTGATTTACATGAAAAAACTGAGCCTAAAATGACTCAAAGCTTGTTCCTTTGCAGTTTTTACCTTGGGATTGCTCATTGGTATAGATATGCTTTATATGCTATTGTGGGAGGAGATTTCCTCTAATGTAATGAGGATGATGCCATTAACGCTATAAAGAAATTGATCCTCACTTACACTATGCCTAGCCAAACTGATATTTCTTTCGCAAAAATATTTGCTAGGTTGAATACTCTTGATGCTAGCACTACTAGCTTAGAAAGTTGCTATAATACACTTAGGGAGCATCAAAATTATGTTCCAATAAATTCTGAACCATCAAAGTGGCTCCCTATAGTAAAGATTGAGATAAACACTGAGACTTTCCAAGCCCGATGTGATATCATGTCTGAATTTTGTCTTATGCCAAAGATATTTATGAATCTTTGAATCTTTGGGGGCTTATTGAAGGAGGAAAAGAAATATCTCTTGCTATTAATGCTACCTTATTTCCTATTGGAATAGCTGAAGGAGTGTTTACAAAGATCCTTGGGAAAATGATTTCTACTGATTACCTTGTTATTGAATGTGTAGGAAAAGGACAAATTACACTTGGAAGGTCCCTATTAGAACTCCTTGGAGCAATAATAGATGTGGGAAAGGGAACCATGCACCTTTATTATCCACCAAACAATCACATTTTACCAAAGTTTAAGAATAAAAATAAGAGAGGTAAGGGCAAGAAAGTTGGTTTTAATGCTTCTTCATTTGAGAACACTTGATTCTTTCTTTGCTTCTTATGCCTAACTTAAAGGTGTTAAAGAAAAGTACTTGTTGGGAGATAACCCAAGAGTTTTAGTTGAGTCTTGGAAGTTATTACTTCAGTAATAACCTCTCCTTATCCTTTTTAATTGCTTTTTGTGCCAAGAGTAAGCTCTAATGAGAGTGAAGTAATGATTGGGAAAGATGCTGTCCCGAAACAGATTTTTGTGCTTCACCGTAAAAATTCCTGAGAGAGCTCTGTACGTCAGATTGAGCTGTAATGTTTTGTGCTTATTTCCCAGGTTGTTATCTAGCTGTCGTTAGTTCAACACTTTTTGATTTTAGCAACAGAAGGTCTTCGAAAAAATTCGTCTTTAACTGCTGGTCTGTTTTGACAGATTTCTGCCATTTTCTGCATTTGCTTCTTGTTAGTTCCTTCTTGAGTTCCTTTGGGGAATTGAGCATTTTGAGGGAAGTGCTACAGTAGATAGTGTTCTAATGGAAGTTTATTTGGTGTTAGAACTGAACCTTGAGACTTATTTATCTTGAGTACACTAATGTTGCTAATAAAGATTGTGTGAAGTTTTGTATGAAGGAAAATTTTCAGGTGTATGGAAGAAATGAGTAATGAGATGAAGGATGGACTAAAGCTCAATCTTGGGGATACCATGCGTATCACCCCAAGAAATATCCAAGAAGTACAAGCATCAAATCTTGGGGATGCCCAAGGCATCCCCTTCTTCATCAATAAAGTCCCAGGTTTCTTCCAAACGCTTCATTTTTATTGTTTCATGCACAGTTGTGTTGTTCTTGGTGCGTCTTATTTTTCGTTTTGGTTTTGGTTTTTAGTTTGCTTGGTTTGCTTAGTTTTCTGAATAAATTGGTTGGACCCCCTCTTTCATACATTGGTTTGCAAATAGTTTGGTTTGGTTTGGAAAAGAGTAGGAAAGTTCATGCTTATGTGGTAAAAAGAGTTTGTTTTTGACTGTGGCCTATGCTTTGGCATGCCATGATTGATATTGTTTTGTCTTTATTCTTAGTATTCTTTGCTGTAGCATTACTTGTTATAAACAATTGAGATTTCTTAATGTGCCTTGGATGAATCATGCGTTGTTTTAGCATATTAAAGCATAGTATAGTGGTATTCTCCTTTGATGCTTTATTTGGGTTGACTTGGAGCATGCTCACACCATGTTATGACTATCTCAAGTCACCATAGCCTTTATGATCCTTTAGTTTTCAACTTGTACTATCACTTTATGCTTTGATCAATGATGTTTTGTCGCTCTGCATGATTATGGCCATTATTGCTCCCTTAGTTTGTCGCTCCCAGTCTTTTGCTAGCCTCCACAACCAAGTATGAGTTCCACTCATGCATCCAAATCCCTAAACCAAGTTATTCCAAAGAGTCCACCATACCTACCTACTAGCTTATGCTATTCCAAGTATATTCATGCTTTTGTTTACCTTCCACTTGTTATGAGAAAACTAGTGACTAAAGCTCTCACGAACTTGATGGCACACTTTACTTTTTGCCTCTAATAAACTTGAACCATTGGGTCCTTCTTTGTTGCGTATATGCTTGCGCTTTATAAGTTGAAATTAGTAGAACCATGTTTCATGGGGAACGCTTTCAACATTGCACTTGTACTTTGTACCCCGTTGATATCATGTTCTTTTTCTTACGGATCCCGGCAGTGTGAAATAAAAGTGGAACTTGTAAGATCATGGAGTTTGTATGTGTGTTAGAGAAACGCCTGGGCCGCTAGCCTAAGCCATGCCTAATCATGGTGGAATCTTGCAGCATCACCATAATGAGCACTCTATGAAGCATCCTCAATAAAAACCTATGCAAATAGCAAATAAAAAGATCGCTGAGATGCTCGTTGTCTACTTGCCTTGTCATTTTGATTATGGGAAAGCTCCCACATCATGTGCAAGGGGTACCCTGTTGGCGGTTCTTAATAATACACATATACTTACAATGACAAGAGCTTACTCGTGACTGAAGTTGAGTAGCATGAGCATCGGTCTTCGTAAGTAAGGGGCATGAGATTTCGGTTTATAACTTGTCAAGCAAATCCTCTTAGTTGTGTCACTTTAACCTTAATCACCTTAAAGATGCTTATGATAGGGGCAATGAGATCTGAAAGCTATAAGTACCATAATTTTTGGAAGCTCTTTATGAAGGCCCTTCTTCCACTTATATATTGAGTCTCCACCTTCTATCTTTATGCACCTACTTTGAGAGCATAGTGGCCATTCTTAGCTCTATGTGCATTGTCCCAAGACTAGTTGATTGATGCATACTTTGATATTGCTTGTTTTAACCTATTGTATCTTGTCACTCTCATGAACTTTGAAGGTGTCCTATGCATTTATATTTGCTACTCTATTAAGGGACAAGCTGAATACTATTATGCTATGTTTTCTTTATGTGAAACAAACAAACATCTTGCAAGGCATTGTTATTCATGAATCTTTTGTTTGTGCCTTTTCATGTTGCGTAATAGTTTCTTTGCTTATTGCTAGAACTTTGTCTTTCATGTTATGATTGAAGTACTTTGATCCCAGCTTTGAATGTTTTGCAAATACTTTGATCAAGTCTTTGATGGTGCATGTCACCTCAAAAATTATTTCTTTTTAGCACTTACCTACTCGAGGACGAGCAGGAGTTAAGCTTGGCGATATTGATACATTGCAAATGTATCTATAATATTTGATGTTCCATGGTTGGTTTTATCCACTTTCTTGTGTTTGGTTCCAACTTTGGAGTACTTTTCATATGATTTCTTGGACTAACCTATTAACAAGAGCCACAGTGTCAGCTGCCTGTTTTCTGCTGTTTTTGGTTCCAGGGAAGTCAGAAAATGAATATTCTCGGAATTGGACGGGACAAAAGGCAAAGTGCCTATTTTTCCGGAAAAGATCAAGTGCCAGAATACGAGACGGAGAGGGGCCAGGGGCCGGCCACACCACCTGGCCGCGCAGCCAGGCCTGGCCCGCGCCAGGGGTTGGTGTGGTGGCTCCTGGCACCCCCTCGGCCTCTCCTTCCGCCTATAAGTTGCCCTCGGGATGAAAACCGTAGGTACCCGATCAAAAATCCACGAAAGAGTCTATAGCCGCCGTCATCTCCATCCCTAGATCGGGAGGGATCTGAAGCTCTTCTCGCCACGCTGCCGGAGAGGGGAATTCACCCTGGAGACCTTCTTCATCACCATGCAAGCCTCCGGTGTGATGCATGAGTAGTTCATCCTTGGACTACGGATCCATGTAGCAGCTAGATGGCTGGTTTCTCCTCCTTTGTGCTTTCATGTTTAGATCTTGTGAGCTCCATTCACGATCAAGATCATCTATTTGTAATTCATACATGTTGTGTTTGCGGGGATCCGATGGATATTGAGATGCTATTTCAGATTGATTATTGATTCTATCATGTCTTTGTTATTTGTGATCTTGCATGCTTTCCGTTGTTAGTAGCTATCTTGGCCAAGTAGATGCTAGCAACTCCAAGAGTTAGTATTTATGCTCGATAGTGGGTTCATGCCTCTGGTAATATGGGGAAGTGATAGAAATCTCTAAGGTACTAGATGTGTTGTTGCTACTAGGGAGAAAACAACAATACTTTGTTCGTAGAACAATCGTATTGTTTACTTTACACGCAGTTCGTCAAGCAATAATTTGTTGCTTGCAACTTAATACTGGAGGGGGTTCGGATGATAACCTGAAGGTGGATTATTAGTCATAGATGCAGTTGGATGGCGGTCTATGTATTATGTTGTAATGCCCAATCAAGTCTCAAAGGAGTCAAGATGATTAGTATATGCATTTATTGCTTTCTCGGTGTTTGTCAATTGCCCTGCTGTAATTTGTTTACCCAGCATGTTATCTATCTAAGGAGAGCCACCTCTAGTGAACTATGGATCCCGGTCCTTTTTCTTTACATACAATCTATAAACTGTTTCTGCTTTGTGTTTACTTTCTGCAAACTTTTACTTCTTTCCATCCGATATGTTTAATCCTTTGTTTTCCGCAAAACACGGTGAGGTTGACAACCTCATCGCAAGTTGGGGACAAAGTTCTGTGGTTGTGTTGTGTAGGTCTCCACATTGCTACTAGCACCGGTAGTGCGCCCCGCGAAAGCTCAGCTAGTAACACCTTTGGGATGTTTCCTTGCTCCTACTGGTTCGATTAAACCTTGGTTTCATAACTGAGGGAAAACTTACTGTTGTGCTCATCGTACCCTCCTCTTGGGGTTCCCAACGAGCTCTACGTTGAAAGTCGAGCGCATCAATAAGCAATCCTTCGCTCTGCATCGTGAAGACTATTGTGCCCTTTCGTATGGCCTAGAGTTGCTTTGTGTAACACCCCGTCCACTCCTGGGCCCGGGGGGTGTCACTCCTGGCAGCTTAATAGGATATCTAGACTGGCCCCACAAACCAACACTAGTCTTTTCTGCGCACTTTGTCCTCACTCGTGCGCATCCGGTTACCCACTTCCCGGTCGGTCACCCATCCTAGAATTGCTCTAGGCCAAGCACGCTTAACCTTAGAGTTCTTTTCGAATGAGCTTCCGGAAAAGAAGTTGCAATTGTTGATATGGGTATCCTATCAATCCTATTAAGCCAAGTGCCTGGATCTCATATACACCCACCCTTTAGAAGATCGATGCCCTCATCGATCAAGCACACCCTAGGAACATTCTCTCTTCGCACGTGTCTGTGCATCCAGTGCCGGCACATGTGCCATGCCGTGTCCACTTCGGGTCACACGCGCC
This sequence comes from Avena sativa, assembly GCA_916181665.1. Classification (NCBI taxonomy): domain Eukaryota; kingdom Viridiplantae; phylum Streptophyta; class Magnoliopsida; order Poales; family Poaceae; genus Avena; species Avena sativa. The sequence continues at coordinate 330,539,301 of OV702289.1, forward strand.
ATGCTCCACATGTCCCGCCACTAACTCGCACACACCCGTGTAGTCGCAAGGGTCGGCTCTGATACCACTTTGTAACACCCCGTCCACTCCTGGGCCCGGGGGGTGTCACTCCTGGCAGCTTAATAGGATATCTAGACTGGCCCCACAGACCAACACTAGTCTTTTCTGCGCACTTTGTCCTCACTCGTGCGCATCCGGTTACCCACTTCCCGGTCGGTCACCTATCCTAGAGTTGCTCTAGGCCAAGCACGCTTAACCTTAGAGTTCTTTTCGAATGAGCTTCCGGAAAAGAAGTTGCAACTTGTTGATATGGGTATCCTATCAATCCTATTAAGCCATGTGCCTGGATCTCACACTTTGTGGCACTCTTAGGCAATTTCTGAGTCAAAGCAACAGATAGACACATAATTACTAAGAGCGATGCACTAAATCATGTGAAACTTGAGAAGACATTTAGAATAGTTTATCTGCCGCCATATACTCACAGACATAATCCGGTGCAACCTTGTGATGACACATGTGTAGGATATGGTCTGACAAGGTGCTGCCCGGGGTGATGAAGGAGCTTGTGCCGGTGCCTGTGCTAGGGCTAGTGCTGGTGCAGGAGATGGTGCCACTAATTGTAGAGGGGCTGGTGTAGGAGCCAGAAGGCCTAGAACCGGTGCCAGCGCTAGCAGCTTGATGCTAGATTCCTTCTGAGGGGTAGCTAAGATGACTGCAGGCATGGTAGAGGCAGATGAGAAGTGTACAAGCAAAATGGTCTCTTATACAAAAATTACTCACAATATAGTGATTAGAGGATATGATGAGTATACAAGCAAATTAAGTTACTACATCCATTCTTTCTACTTAGGTCAACAGGTGCCGGAGCAGGAACTAGGGCCAGTGCCGTTGGGGGTGCCAGCAGCTTGGTGCTGATTACCTTCTGAGGGGTAGGTAAGGGGGACTGCAGGAGTGGTCAGAGAGGCATATGAGATGTGGACAAGCAAAATGGTTTCTTATATGACAGTAACTCCTAGACAGAGATGCGAGTATACAAGCAAATTAAGTTACTACCTCTATTCTTTCTCCTACTGAGGTCAATAGGTGCCGTTGTAGGAACTGGGGCCAGTGCTGGTACCGGTGCCAGTAGCTTGATGCTGGCACCCTTCTAGGTGGTACATAAGGGAAAGAGGACTGTAGAAGTAGGGTCATATGATGAGTAAAGACAATGGTGCAGAACAGTTAGTCGCAAGAAAATCATTTCTAGTTGTGATGAGTACAAAATCAAATTAATTAGTACTACCTCTGTTCTTGGTCCTTCAGTCAACATGTGTACAATCGCGTGCAAGTATCTGCCCAGGCTTGCTAAAATTGAATGTTACTTCATCCCCCTGCTTCAGACCATTCTCATGGACATACTTGGACCAACCTCGGCCACCCAAATAGGTGGTGGCCATCGTCTGGGAGACATCCACATCATATAGTTGCCGCATGCCTTTAGGGCCCTCGCTATATAGAGTTAGAAACTTGTTGTTTTCGAACATCTTGTTTATAATGGGGCGAGCGACAGAAGGGACAGCCTTCATGAGAAAATTGATAGAGAAGTAAGGCGATTGGAAAAAAGTGAGATACAAGATCTTACATCAAGTCGGTCTAAACCACTTGGAATCCATACCTGATACCATGGGTACCCTTTGCGAAGGGTGGCCATGCGCAATTTTTCATCCTTCTGCCTTTGGAATGTCATACAAGGGCCCCCTTTCAATCCACAATCTTGACAAGAGGAGGGTAGCAGAAAGGGCTAAGAAGCTGGTGCGTGGTACTGATTGAAATTATGTGGAAAGGTTAAATTATGTAAAGAGCAAGTAAATCTAATAATATAAGACAATACCATTGTTTGTAAAGCAAATAGATTTTATTTCTGTGAACTTCTAATGAGCGTAAACATATAGTACTAGCTGATAAAAACAACAATCATCACATGTGAAATTGTGAATTTTCAAATTATACCCACTTCTTAGAGAGGTCACTGCCCACCTGGGTACTATGTTGGCGCTTCCTCGTTGTGTAGAGGATGTCCTCTTTTGGTGCGGGCATCAGAAATCTACTAGCCTCTACAGCAGCCTCAGTCTCCACAACAGCACCTTCAATCTGCATAAATGGCAACAGAGCTCAACAGTTCAATACTATGTAAAGTTTGGTCAAACTTTCCGTTGCTTGACTTTTCAAAAAATACAGTATATGCCTAAGCCTTGGGACGGAGGGAGTACAGTACATAGTAATCATATACTGAATGTATAAGACAGTCTGATAGATCTAGATCTAGATTCACATAAATACAGTGCCAGAATTAATAAAATCACACATATGTTTCTGAACATTTGATAAGCATGCATCACACCAAGCGGGCAATACTTAAATTTGTCTGCACCATGGTAATAAGGGTATTAAAAAAATACCTTTCTCTTTATGATGGGCCCTCCTAGCTGGTCGGTGGCCTTGCACTTGTTTTTTGGTGAGTAGTGGTACTCGCCGGATCCTGCGGCATGTGAGGGTACCATCCTATTTGCCGCACCTGGCGCACCACACGTTCGCAGGTATGTACCACTGTGCTACATTAAATGAAGAAGATATGGTGTCATAGAGGCTTCCAAAAAAACAGGATGCAGATAGAGAAAACTTTTAGCACAGGGATACAACCAGATTGTAGCCAACCACTTTTAGCATTGGAAAGAATGGAAGAACGCAACGAATATACTGCTACATTACCTTTTTAGGCAACTTTTAAGGAAACTGACGGGACCATCCCTATCTGTAGTGGCCGTGCGCGCCACTGACCCATAGTTCTCCATACAGAATCTGACGCAAAATCCATTGCACATTACGAGTAGCAACTAAAGGTTACATAAGTGAAGAACACAAAAATCGAACCCGACCAAATGCCCCAAACAGAACAGTGGTGACCATGCCCTGATCCGGAATCCATACGAAATGAGTACCACCTCTACCCACCCCCATCCCCATCCCCACCACCACCCCCACCCCACCCAAATGACCCAATCGATTAGAGAAGAGGAATATCCTGATTATGTGATTCTGAGGTGAGAAATAAGTAAGAACTCCACAATCAAAGCATACCGAATACTACTACTCCTAGTACTAATAGTATCCCCAATGGCCCAATCAGAAGCAAATTAAGCAAAGCCGGATTTCAAGGTGAGCAAATACACCCACCTATTTCAACAAGAACTCCCCAATCGGAGATTGCACCAGTTCCAACAGTTGATTGATGGATGTGAGCTAGCTAATGATGGTTTCTTGTCTTCTCGTCGGTAGAAAGGCATGGGCAGGGGAGTAGTAGTACTACTAGTAGTAGGGCTGGGCAGTACACTTTTTTCTATAGTAAGTATTTTTAAGTGGCAGTGGCGGGAACATTTTTCCAGGAGAGAATCCCGAATTTTTGATCCCAGCTATCACGTGGTGGCCTACAGCTATTTCAAGCGGGACCCATGTCAGGGGTAAGTTAAAGAAAATCCCACATCAAGTGGGTGAGATAATTGACCAAGCCAACCTCCTCCTTCCCTTGGTACCAGTACTAGTTCTCCCGGGTTCCTCTCCAAGGACAGAGAAAATCGCCCCTCTTCGAATCAAATTGGTCCCAGCTTATTATCCTTCTGCTGATTCGTCTCACGGAGCAGCGGACAAGATGGCGGTAGTTGCAGCATAGGGCACCAGCGCTGGGGCCTCAAAAACAGTTTAGGAACCGATAAAATGGTAAGCTCCGATTTCAGACTAGAAACACACACAAACACACATATACTCCGTATATACTAATAGACGGAATAGTTTCCAATTACAGTTCTGCTAACAACGGCCTAGAAATCATAATAAGGTAGCTCCATATTACAGAACTACGACAGTAGCAAACCAATCATGGGATAGCTCTACACCCCAAGAGTTTTGCAGCTAGGCTAGTGGTCATGAACGACACCAAAAGTACACCCCTGATCATCAGCAGCCCTGCATCAAATCCATCCAGACATAGTGTATCCGATCCATAGCCTCAGGTACAGGCTCATCAATGAACATGTCATAGTCATTACCATCAAAGTCCTCTTCGGTCGTCTGCTTCTGCGATTAGTAGATTAACAGATATGTTTATAGACAAACATCAAAGACACACAACCTGAACATTTGTCGTTCTACAGATATACCTTGTCATCTAGCATAGCGATAGTACCAGAAATGAAACCTGTTTCATGCAGCTTGTGCTTTTTCTCTCCTCCCCCTTCTCCAAGTTGATATAGATGCTCACGAGCTGCCTCTGTCAATTGATCTACTTGATCAACATCTGCTTCCCCTACTTGATCTTGATGATAAAGATGTGCTTCCCCTGGTTCATATCGAGGATCATATGGTTCACCATGAAATACCCATCTAACATATGTGCTAAGCATCCCAAATGTAAAAATATGGTCTTCCACTATACTTTGAGGCAGCACCCCACGATTTGCACACAACCGGCAGGGGCAATGTACTTTTGAGTTGTACAAATGAGCTCTAACAAATCCCATAAATCGTAGAACATCAAGGATACGTTTATAGATGCCTAATGAAGTAATCTCTATCAAAAATCTGCCCATCTGTTTAATTATGACATACAAGGTTGGTTATTATTAAAAGAAAAGCACGAAACTTATAGATAAAGCACAAAAACTATATATGCCTATGCGTTTTAGCAAACACATTGACATAAAAAATCGCCGAAGGTATTTGGGAACATAGACCAGTGCAGAATAAACTATGACCATGCAGATTGAGGAAAAATTAAACTACGTAGGATTATTTGAAAGGGCAATAAAATGCCAACCAGATCGAGCTAGAGATAGAAGGACTACCGTAGGATCGACGTGCCCACCTGTGCGTCTCACGAAGACCGACGGGTAAGGAAAGCTTCTTCGCGCACGTTGGTGATGAGGTTGAGGCCTAGGCGGTGGAGGGTGGAAGTTAATACACAGCTCGAAGGGGTGCAGAGGGATAACTTTGGAAATTCTGACATACCCTGCTTTGGGCACCACCATATACGTGCCCACCTGCCAGTCACCATAGATCAAAATTGATCCAAAACTTGTCAAAATGCAAGTTTATGTTTTACCATGGAAACTAATGCACATAGCATTTGTAGCACCCCGATAAAACCACTACTAGAAAATCACTTGGTGTTTTTGTTTTGTGCTTGATCATGACAACTTGCTCATGTCATCATGCCGCATTGCATTTGAGCATCGTCATGTCATCATGCATGGTTTCCTTAAACGCTATTTTCCAAAAGCCTATTTTGGTTTTCTAGATATTCCCCTCTTTGTTTCAAATCAAAACTCCGGTCTTTTTCGGATCTTCATTTGTCTAAAAACTATCTACAAAAAAATCTTTTTAAAACAAATAAATAAATAAGTAATAAAATGTTTTGTACCAGGGAAGCAGCCCAGATGTTTAGGCCAGGCCACCTACTACCCCGGCAGGCCTGGCCCAGCTAGACCAAACTAGACTAGATCTAACCTAAACCCTAATCCTAGTCCTATACTAGTCCTAGCCGCCACATCCCACCTGCCCCGCCGCCACGCTCACAGTTGCTCACACACCTACACGCTAAGCAGCGGCAGCACCCGATCCCTGTCACGCCCACGCTCGTACACTGCCTGCATCGCACGAGAAGCCTCCCGATCGATTCCTGGCCCCACCCCGTGCCACAACACACACGACCCCGCGTGGCCCCGCAACCCCCTCTGCCTCACGTTCTTCATGACGCGCTCGCCCATGATCCCCACCCCTCTCGTCTCAATTCCACACCTACCTCCTCGCGCCGCTCCCCTCGTTCCCCAGCAGCAACCGCAGCCGCCAACAACAGCATGCCCCACCACCACCTCGTAGGCGCCTCCCTGTGTCGGTCGCCCGCGCGCCCTCCCCAAGCCCCGCATCGGCGCCTCCTCGCGCCGCGCTTGCCGGCCCTCCTCCTGCCACCGACGTCGTCGCCTCCACCACTCGTGCCGTCCCGAGTAGAGCCCCGAGCATCGTCGCCTGCGTCTTGCCCTGCCTCTGGCCTCCCCATCCCGTGGCCTCAATCCACCTTCTCCAGTGCGAGGCCTCCCCAAGCTCCATGCAGTGCCGAAGACCGCGTCCCCGAGCTCCTCGTCGCCATCCCCTCCGCCTGGCTCGCGTGCGCTGCCGCCGCCAGGGGCGCCTGCCTCCTTGCCTTTGCCCGTCGCCTGTAAGCGACGTCATCGCGGGGACCCCATGCTCGTCTGCCGTCCGGTTTGTGCTTCACGTGTGAGGCCCATCTCAGTGTGTTCCCTCTGCATTCATCGCGTGCGCGCCCTCTGTTTACCCTAGCATCGCTGCTAGTGTGCTGACCATGTCTTGGTGCCCTTAGAAGTTTCTGTCATGTATGCGTGTGAGATGTCATCGCTGAAGACCCGAGTTTTCCATCGGTAAGTGAACATGAACCTGTTGCACTGGTGCATTGTCACCTGATTAACTAGATCACTATCTGATGTTGCACCGGTGTTATCACCAAGTTGGTCAAGGTCTACCACACGGATCTGAAGACCTCAACCCTATCGGAACGATGCTCTAAAGGCCATTGCCCCGAAGACCGAACCCCGGCACGTCAAGCTCTCCTTCTCGGAACCGGTCAAGATGGAACACCAAGTTCTTCGTGGATTCCGTAGCCCCGAACCCGGATATCTCGCCAAGACCGTCATCGATGGCAAGACCAAACCCGGAGCCTTCCTCCTTCATGGATCCGATGTCCGAGACCCTGAAGATCGATCCTGTCAAACCCCCTTGGTGAACCCCCGGGATCGCCGATACCCTAATGTGATTCCTTGTCTGAGACCCCTATTTTTATAATATGACATTATCCAATGTTGCATACTAAATTTTTCATGATGGCATACATATTCATGTGTTTGGGGGTATTTTGTCGAATCACCTAATAATTAAATATGGAGGCCATATGCGGGCTATTCTAGTCTTATCTGAACCCCATTTAAATTTGTGTAGTGAACCAATGCCATGTTGTGCCTGATAAGTCAACATTTAAATGGCGGGATAGCTAAATAACTTGAACCTTCTAATTAATTATCGGGACCCCGGTTCCGCTTAATATTGCCTAGTTGCATCGCATGTTTGCCATGTCATTCATCATACACGCATCATGCCTGTTCTTCTGCCATAATATTAAATAGTGCATTCGGTGTTTCTTTTAGTGCTTTGGTTCTTCGCGGATTAGGCCGTTGAGTTGAGGAGAGTATCGGCAAGTTCTTTGGATAATGAATCTTCGTCTATTGTTCCTAGGAGAGCATTCTCCCCCTTTCTACCTATTTTGCATTTATAGTCTTTATTTCCTCCTGTTGATCTATTGCTTTCGTTGTCGCGATGCTTTAGTGTTCCGTACCAGATATATTACGTGCAGTCTTTATATTGCCTTGGACACCTCCTATTTCCTGTTGTTTGGTAGATAGATGGTCTTGCGAGTCGTAGTCGCTTGCTCAGGTGCGATCCCATGTCGTGAAATACAACACAGTTGTTGGAATGTTGTCATATGCTTTAAGATGGAGAGGATCATGACTTTAAATACAACTATTAAATTGCTAGGATAACTAATGAAAGAGGCACCGGTGGGCAATATATGCTATTTGGTTTTTCATGTCCACTTGTGTCCTGTAGGCCCCGAGTACTTGATACCTGTTCCTTGACTATTCACACTATCCACATACGAGAGACTCTATGAATCCCCCTTAGCCAAAGCTTGATTCATTTCTTATTTCTTGGGGCCACAAACTAGTTTGGGGCTTTATTACTATCCTGTACTTATGCCATGTTTTACTTCTTTATTTAAGATTATGCGTGGAGCACCTGTACTGTTTTGGATCGTGCCAAGTTTTCACGGTATCGACAAGCCCAATCACACTTTCGGGTTCCCAGTCGTTTACAGCCGTCGTCACAAACCCTGGGTCCATTCCGGAGCCAGCCAACTTCGTTGTGGGTACCTTAGTGGGGTGGCCCCCTGAAATATTTGATGAATCCTGTGATTGCTTTCTCGTGAAAGCCTCGTTGGGTTTTGATTTGGTTTTTCCGAGGTTGATCGTGTGTGTGTTGCTATTTGTGCACCCCTGTAGGGTAAATCTTTCTGAAATCTGTGTCCACGGTTATGGACGACTTGGAGCACAGTATCTCTATCATAGACAAGCATAACTAAACTAGTGCTATAAATTTGACTTAATATGTGACTAGTAATCAGCTTCACTACAATGGATAATAAAAGTGCCAACAACTGGTGAGACTGGGGTGTATCGTGTCATCTTATATCTGCCTAGTAAGTATCACAACTCCATTGGAATGAAATAAAAGTGCCAACAACTGTTGGGTTTGGGATGTCACATGCTACAACCTAAGATCTATGACTATATTATGTTAACAGTTCGTATTTTGTTTGTATCTGACTAGTAAGTATTGCAATTATAACAGAATTGTTAACTAAAACTGCCCACTACTTATGCTATTAGGATGACTTATGCTATCTATATCTGACTAGTAAGTGCTTCAACTCCAATGGAATGAATAAAACTGCAAACTGTGCGAGTTCCTTGGTTTGACTTCCTCGTTTGGTCTCGAGGGGGAAACACCAGGAGGGGTATGATTGGTGTTAGTATCAGGTTAGATCCGAATAGGTCTTTCTTATCCCTCTCTAATAGCCGACAGTTGTACTGAGTCTCTATAGGTTGTTTAGTGATGTTGCGCTGCCGCTTCAGCCCACCATACCTATGTAGGCGAGAGCCGGCAAATTCTAGCCTCGCCGTGTACTGGCCTCAGTACTGACGCTCCTCTTTTTCCTTTACCCTTTGTCGGCACCCCTTTTGTTTTATCAAGTTTGAGATCGACATCGTTAGCAGGGTTACCCTTCCGGCTTGGCCTGGGCAGGGTTATGGACGCCATTGGTTATTCTTCAGGGCTCTTAGCCCCATTTGCATCTTGTCCGTAGTCGGACGCTATATCATTTTCAAGGTGATTTGGATCTTTGTATCGTATACCTGTATTCTTGACTCATTGAGTCGTTGTTGTATATATATGTTATGTGGGTTCCATCGTGGACTATTGTGTAATGATAATACTTCAATTTCCACCCGCACAAAAGTGCCTGGTGGGCGTCCTTGAATTGTTCCTATGAGGGTTTGGCGGGAAGCGCTAAAACTTGCATAGGGCCGATTGGAGGGTGTTATAGCATTGCACTTTGTGAACGAACGGGTTTATGTCAAAAAGTTATTTAATTTCAGCATCTTCAGCTAGGAAGCTTGGAAACTCATGAAAGTAGGGCATTATCTATCAAATCTGGAATCTCCTTTGTAAACAATTGCTTGAAATGCCAAGATGCACCGACCTACCAAATATGGCCAGGTTTGTAAGCTTGGTTGGCGAAGATACTTCAATGTGCGGAGTAGAACAAAAGATGAAAAAGCTATAGAAACTATGGCTGTGACCTTGCTACTCTTATTTGAAAGCCTTGAATTAATGTTCATTAATTTCGGCAGATATCTATAAACTCATTAAATGATGGAAAGCATACATGCATGTGGGTCTATCTGACGGGGATAGCATCCCAAGTGGGAGTAGCGTACCTTAGAAGCTTCAATATCAAAATTTGGGCAGAGCGCCGAAATATCCCGCCCAGCTATTCGGACATCCCGCCCATCCATTCAAACATCTAGCCCCCAAAAAACATCCAGCCCCAAAAATTATTTTATTGCACAAATTTAGTCTGGAAGCTTGAAAGGGCGTTATACATTGTGTGAAAAAAGGGGGCGGTGGCATTTTCAGCCATCACCTTTGTAGTTTCTTCACAACAAAACACATTGTTGTTACATGGAAATTCGAAAACAAACTTCGAATTTGGAAGCAGACATATTGGTTGATTTGCAAAGATGCACCGATCTACCAAATACGGACACGTCATCATAAACTATTTCCATGACCTTGGTCAACTTTTTTTTGGACGATGGACATCTTCTCAAAAGCCTTAAATTGTTCAAAAATTTCAGCAAATGCCTAGAAACTCGTTTAAATGCTGGGAAGGAACTCTCGCTGGCGTGTGGGCCTGGACGGTGACAGCGCATCTGAGACGCCCCACGCCGGAGTAGAGTATGCTAGAAGCTTCGACCTTAAAATTTGGTATGGTATCCAAACATCGCACCCATCCATTAAAATACCCCGTGCATCCATTCAAACATGCTTCACCTCTTTCTAGAATGCAAAATTCCTCTTCTATCCCTCCTCCGGAAACAAGAATCCGAGGGAGCACTGCAATAATAGAGGGATATAGGTGGTAAATTTGCATTCTCCCAAGTGCATCACCCTATCCATGTTTCCCAGCCCTTCTTCAATATTTACCTGCCCGCCCACTCCAACCTACACCGACTTTTTGGACCAATTATGCAAGTGACCCACATGTCAGTGAGCCAGAATTACAGGAAGTAGAGATTCCCATCGCTTGTTGTTCAAAATTCGAACATTTTTTGCTAAACCAAGATAAAATCGTTAAAATCATCCAACCTGGCTTATACTATCATTCCACTATGTCAGAGTAAAAGCTAAAAAACAAAGCAAAAACACGTTCGTATCTTTATAAGCCAAAAATCAAAAGCCAGAACTCAAGCCCAACCAAACAGCGCCTAAATCTCAAGGATCTCTTCCTGTTTCTCCCTTGTTTTAGTACCCGGGTACCTTCAATTTTATTTAACAAAAAATATGACCAAGTAGGATATCATCGACTTGTAGATCAATTTTTCAGATACTTTCATTAAATTGCGGTAACACCATTCTGTTCCACGAATATATATAGCCATAAAGTTTGAAAATATTATTGAGAATTCACGGAATCCTAAACCATAAAATCTAAACCCCTAAACCCTGACCAAGCAGGTATCGTGCAGCTATAGATCAAAAATTGAGATACTTTCGTTAAATCAGGTAATGCCACTCTATTATAAGAATATAAGCATAAATCCTGAGCATTACCAAAAATCCTCTTAACCCTAAACCAGAAACAACCCATAAAACTAAACTGTAAAACCCTAAACCCTCGACCTATAAAACCTAATCAAGCAGGTATCATGCACTTATATATCAAAATTTGAGATACTTTCATTAAATTGTGGTAACGCCATTCTATTCCACGAATATAAGCATAAAGCTTGAACATTATTTAAAATTCCTGAAACCCTTAAATCTAAACACTAAACCCTAAATCTTTACCAAACACATAACATGCACTTATCGATCAAAATTGATATATTTTCATTAAACTGGTAACTTCATTCTATTCGATGAATATAAGCATAAATCTTGAGCATTATCGAAAATACCCTAAACCCTAAACAACCCCTAAAAAAACCTAAACCTAAAACCCCAAACCCTCAACCCATAAACCCTAATAGATCAGGTATCATGCACTTATAGATGAAATTTGGAGATACTTTCAATGATTTAGGTAACGCCATATATATTTTATTCGACGAATATAAGCATAAAGCTAGAGTATTATTGAAAATTCGATAAAACCCCTAAATCCAATTCAGTCCATAAAACCTAAACCGTAAAACCCTAAACCCCCAAACCCTCGACCCATATAAACCCTAACCAAGCAGGTATCGTGGACTTATAGATCAAAATCTGAGATTCGATATTTCATTAAATTGCGGTAACGCCATTCTATTCCACGAATATAACAATAAAGTTTGAACATTATTGAAAATTCCCTAAAACCAAAACCCCTAAAACCCAAATCATAAACCCCTATAACCTATAACCCTAAACCCTCACCAAGCACGTCGCATGCACTTATAGATCAAAATTTAAGATAATTTCGTTAAATTGGGTAACGCCATTCTATTTGACGAATATAAGCATAAATCCTGAGTAATATCAAATTTTCCCTAAACCCTAAACAACCCCTAAAAATTAAACCATAAACCCTAAATCCCTAAACCCTCAGCCATAAACCCTAACCAAGCATGTGTCATGCACACATTGATCAAAACTTGAGATACTTTCATTAAATCGGCTAACACCCATTCTGTTCTACGAGTATAAGCATAAATCTTGAGAATTATTGAAAATTAGCTAGACCCTAAACCCTAAACAACCCATAAACTAAACCGTAAAAACCTATAACCCTAAACCCTCGACCCATAAACCCTAACCAAAGCAGGTATTGTGCACTTATACATAAAAAATTGAGATACTTTCAATAAATCGATGTAATGCCATTCTATTCAACGAATATAAGCATGAATCAACTTGAACATTATCGAAAATTCTGAAAATCCAAAATCCTAAGCACCTAAAACCCTAAACCCTTACCAAGCACGTAGCATGTACTTATAGATCAAAATTTTATATACTTTCGTTTAATTTCGTAACGCCATTTTGTTCGACGAATATAAGCATAAATATTGAGCATTATCGTAAATTCCCTAAACCCTAAACCCTAAACAACCCCTAAACCCTAAACCCTAAAACCCCAAACCCTCAACCCATAAACACTAACCAAGCAGGTATCATGCACTTTATAGATCAAAATTTGAGATACTTTCATTAGATTAGGTAACGTCATTCTATTCGACAAATATAATAATAAAGCTTGAGAATTATTCTAAATTCCCTAAACTCTAAACCCTATACAACGATAAAACCTAAACTCTAAAACCCTAACCAAGCATGTATCATTCCCTTATAGATCAACATTTGTGATACTTTCATTAAAGCAGGTAACGCCATTCTATTTGACGAATATAAGCATAAATCTTTGAGCATTATTGAAAAATCGCTAATCCCTAAACCCTAAACAACCCATAAAACCTAAATCGTGAAACCTTAAATCATCAACCCATAAACCCTAAACTAGCAGGTACCATGCATTTATAGATCAAAATTTGACATACTTTCGTTAAATTGTGGTGACGCCATTCTATTACATGAATATAAGCATAAAGTTTGAACATTATTGAAAATGAAAAACCCTTAACCGTAAACCCTAATAACCTCCTAACTCTAGAACTCTAACTTCCTAACCCTGGAACCCTAAACCCTTACCAAGGAGGTATAATGCACTTATAGATCAAATTTCGAAATACTTTTATTAAATTGCGATAACACCATTCTATTCCATGAATATAACAATATATATAAAGCTTGAACATTATTATTGAAAATTCCCTGCACCTTAAAACATAAACAATCATAAACCCTAAAACCTTGAACAACCCTAAACCCTAAATCACTAAACCCTAAAATCCTAAACCCTAAAATCCTAATCCATAAACCATGAACCCTTAAACCCTCAACACAAAATAAAACCCTGAACCCTAAACTTAACCCTAGGCTATATATACTTTGAGTGAAAACCGGGGCAGTGGGATTTAAAGTCATGTTTTGTAGTAGCTTTATGACTAAAGCCATTGTTCTGCATTAGAAAATTGAAAATAACTTCTAATTCAGAAGCTTCCTTTGTAAATAATATTTTAAATGTCAATACACACCATAACAAATATGTATAGGTTGTTATAAACTGTAGAAAAGATATGGCCATGACCTTGGTCATCTGGTTTGAAAGCCATGCATATTCTTACATGGTACTCCATATATATTGTGATACAATTTTTTCTCAGAAATTATCAAATTTCAAGATTATATTTTCCCATGGAAACTAGCTAGTGCACATAGTGAGACACGAAGTGAGAAAATAATGGATACATTTCTTTTTATATTCTATTTCTTTGTATTTTTTAAAATGGCCAAAATTAGGTGTCATTACCATTCATATCAAAAAGTTGAATTTTCGGAAACTCTTGGTGGTTCTCCAATATTTGACTACTTGATATCTTTGAATTATTTTAAAATGTCAAGAGCAAGGAATATCACAGACTTTCTAGTTCGAAATTAGACATATTTACTTCAGATTGTCAAAAAGTCATTTTATTGCATAGATTTAGCTAGAAAGTTTGGAAATTCATGAAAGTTGGGAATTCTTCATCAAATCTAGAATCTTCTTTTAAAATGCCAAGATGCAGCTATCTACCAAATATGGACATGTTATTATAAACTATAACAGAGATATGGCCATGACCTTGGTCATCTTGTATGAAAGCCTTCAAAATATATTGATTATCAATTTCAGCAAATGTGTGGAAACTCATTTATATGTTGGTAAGCATACTGTCGCTAGCGTGTGGGTCTAGACGGGGCCAACACATGATAGAGACCGCGTCGGAGTAGCGTACGTCGGAAGCTTCAAGCTCAAAATTTCTGCATGGTGCCGAAACATCCCACGCATATCTATTCAAATATCCCGAGCAACTATTCAAATATCCCGCCCCGCTTTTTGCAAATGCAAAATGCCTCTTCTATCCCTGCTCTGGAAACAAGGACCGTGGGAGTACTGCAATAATAGAGGGGTATAGGTCATAAATGTGCGTCATCCCACCTATATCCCCCCCATCGTCTCTTCCCCACCCACACCCCTACAACCTCTCCCTTCCTCTAGCTGCTTCACCGTCGGACCTCTCTTCCACACTAGAGCTCTTCCACTGTAGGCACTCTTCACCTGAACTATTTCACCGACTCCCTCGCAGCACCGGATCTTCTTCGCCAACACCGTCGTCTACCCTACCAGAGCCGCTTCACTGAATCATTCGTTGCTGACCCAGAAATGTCGAGCCATCACCCCTGCCGCCCACTTGCTCGTCCCACCCGTCCTCGCCGTGCAGCGGTAATTTCTCTTGCCAGTTTGCTATATTTTTGTTACTCGTAAGATACGAAATCTTTACGATGTTGCTCAATATCCTGGATGCTATTGCCATTTCGTTTGCACCATACATCTTGTAGGTCCTATCCACCTCATTATCTTCTTTCTTTTATTCCCTTTCTTTATTCTCACGCTATCGGTTTAATCCTCCAACACGAACCCATAGATTCTATTCTTTCTGAGTGCTCGCACGGGTCATGCAAACAGCTCATAGAGGATCCAACACTGACAATCTGACGCCCAACAAGGCTGAATCGCGAGGTTTCCTTGTCTTACTTAGGCTAGTTTCTTGTCATGTTAATTAGTTGTCATTCTACCTAAGAACTTGCCATGACATTTGCATTTATGTCCAATTGTGAATATATGTGCGAATGCTTAATTTGGAAAATGTCCATCTAGTTTGGATGATATATCTGGTCAATTTTAATGCTATATGTTGGTGTTTTCACCTGCTTTCATCCTTCCAAACCAGCTATCTAGTTTGAAACATACATCTGGTAATTTTTAATGCTATGTTTTTGGTGTTTTCAACAGTTTTCATCCTTCCAAACCAGCCAACTTGGTTTCAAATGTCATGCAGAGAAATGACAATGGAGTACAAGGACCAGAGTTCCAACTGATCTGCTCATATTCTTCTGGCGGATTAACCAGGAGTTGCACCGCTCGAGAAGGAGCTACTGTCAGCCTGAACGTGCTACTGTAAGTTCATACTTACTTTAAATGATCTCTACTTTATATAATACTACTTAATTCCCTTGTTGTTTGTTTTAACCTATTGCACCATATTTTAGCAGACTGCAGTTAAAACCCAGCAGGAGTCCTTGGAAGGTAGTACTGAAAGTTGTGATCCCTCGTCCCATTCATCCTCCCATTGCATTGCTGAAGTAAACAACTTACATAATAGTCCACCTAGAATAACTCCTGCATGTGATAAATATATAAATGCTGTATTGCATGCAGAACGAAAGGGTGTAGCTGCTCTTAGATCTGTGGCTAAAATGTTGAAGAAGAGGACAAATGATAGATTAAAGCGAATCGCCATGTACTAATCTCTTATTGATGATACTGACATGTTGTAATCTGTCGGAATTACGATCTTGTTGTATAACCTGTCGTAAAAAAACTTTTATTGTTGTGTAATAAGTAATTTTAATTTTTTTGTGTTTATTAATTGATGTCTTAATATTCACATGTTCTGCGAAAAGTAGGCGCTAGCGAAAAAATTCCAAAACAGTAACAAGCCAGAGCAGTAGCATGCCAAACATTGAAACAACATGCGCATGGATGGCCCAAAATGACCAGAATAGTAAAAGACCAGAACAGTAAAAGGCGAGAAAAGTAAAAGGCCAGAGCAGTAAATGGCCAGAACAGTAAAAGGCCAGAACAGTAAAAGCCGGAACAGTAAAAGGCCAGAACAGTAAAAGGCCGTAGGAGTAAAAGGCCAGAACAGTAAAAGGCCAGAACAGTAAAAAGCCAAAACAGTGAAAAGGCCAAAACAGTGAAAGGTTAGAACCCTAAAAGGTATCAACAACAAAAGGCCAGTATGGTGGCAGGCTAGTACAGTAAGAGGCCAAACAGTGCCAACCTGAATAGGCAAAAGCCCAAACACTAAAGGGCCTAAACAGTAACGGGTCAAAATTCCTAAAAGGCTAGAATAGTAACATGACTGAACAGTAAAAGGCTAAACTGGTAACATGCCTGAACAGTGCCGGGCCGGATTTGTGTAGGCCTCAAGTGGCAGCACAGTGTTGGACCAACATGGGCCTTCTGTAGGCTGAAACAGAATCAGGCCTGAAAGTTCGTGGGCCGCATCTCTGGGCCCATTTCAAACAATGCAGGACAAAACAGTAACGGACCATCTTCTTGTTGGGCTCCCCTGATGGGCCTGCCTAGTTAGTATTTAGCAGGCCTTGGCTGGGTCTGGCTTCTGCCATGGTTTCTATGACCATTAATGATGGTAACCGGCCTCTAACGAAGGCTACCACGTGGCAGTTTGCATGACGTCAACCTTCAGCGTGGCTAGCAAACAGATCTACGAAGGAACAAGTTTTCATGGCTGAAGGGTGAGATCTGCCACGGTCGAAAAAAAATGTGGTTAATTCATTTGTGATGGGTATTTTACCACGAAGGCCATCCATCGCGCCAGACTCTTTGGCCACGAAAAATGGGCCTTCAACCATGAAAATCATCCTTTGTAAAAGCCAACTTTTCTTGTTGTGCTTCTTAGCGAAGTTGTCGTCCATGTCCTTCTTGAAGTTGTTGAGGGTGCTTTGGAACTTGTCCATTCGATGGTGGACCTTGGCACTCTCGAGGTGGAGGCTCCGTTTTGGTCGACGCAACTTGAGGAGCTTATCGTTGTCATTCTTGAAATCATCCATGCTTGGGGAGTTATTGTTGTTATAGAACTCCATATCACCCAAGCATGTGGAGCCATTGTCAGTGTAGTGCTCCATCATGTCATCCATGCTTGTGGAGGCATATTCACGGTGGCTCATTGTGGATTCTTCATAGAAATCATCCTCGGCTCCGGAGTCCCTAGACATGATTTACAAGACCAAGTGGTGTATATGGAAGTTGTAGGGGGGTTAGGGATGCAACATCAAATCTTACATCACCTTGGAAGATAGTATCATGCAAGTGGCAACACTTGAGAGCAATCAAAACCAAGTAAAGTGAAGTTCACACGGAACACCAAAACCAACTAACCACTAAAAAACAGAAACACAAAGCTTATGGTGGATAGGTATGGAAGGTGGAATGTCCAAGAACAATTTGAAATCAAGATATTGTAATGACAAGTAAAGAAACACGATGATCACAAAGCAAAACAAGTCAATCCACAAGATAGGAATTATGTACAAGGAAACACACACGGTGGGATAAATGAGACTTGTGCGATGGATAAAGTGAGCTAAGAACCAAATGATTACCTAGCATAGACTATAAGCTTGTGTCGCACAAGTGCAAGGATAGACGCTAGTTCGATTGGGCTACAAGATATGCACAATAAGTACCACCTATTTGATGTTCATCGAGCTTTCGCTTCCTATTCTATGAGACACTTGTTTCTTTATTTTTCTTTTCTTTTTCACTTGCCCCTTCCTTGTGGAAATAACTATACAAGATAACTATATGAGATAGCGCACTCACAACTTTTGCTCGGAATTCTACAAGTATCAAATGTGCACAACCCAAGGAATCATAGGAGGAACTAGTCTCAATAGATTTTTGTTGATCACAGAGATAGTGTATCTCACAAAGGAAAGCAAGTGGGGAGAAGACGCAGAATGTTTATACCTTTTGTCGCCGATCTTCACCTTTTATTCATGGATTCCGCCTTGCTCACAGGATTTTGAAGGAGTAGATAGCATGAACCACAAATATGATGATGTAGAGATCCCTCTCCTCTTGGAAACTAGCTAAATAACACAAAAATCCGAGTTCGGATGCAAAAGTTATGCTCAAAACCGTGAAACAAAGTTGTTGTCTACAGGGGGCGGAGACTCCGGGGTCCAGGGATGGAGACTCCGGGGGGGGTGCGGAGACTCCGGGGTCCCAGGCTGGAGACTCCAGGGTCAGGGTCTGAAGCGCGTCTAGAACTCGAACGGGACGTGTTTTGGCGGAAAACCTCAAAGGAAAACCTCAAATTGATGGGGGGGAATCAAGGAATTAGGCCATGGGAACACATGGGAAGGTAGATCAACAAGTTTAGCAAGTAATACACAAATCAAAACCTACCAAAACACACTTAAATCATAGATCGATCCAAAACATGAATTGGGCTATTTTTTGTGGAATTTTCGAATTTATGGGGAAAAGACCAAATCGATGAGAAATCTGTGGCAACCAAAAGCTTCTGATACCTTATATTAAGGGGTAACCCCGTGGGTGGGCCGATCTTCACTGAGCTCATGGTCAAATTGATGGGAAAGCGAGGGGGAATGGAGAAGGTAGTGGAAGCGGACGCACACCTTGCAAAGAACACGATGAACACACAAAAAACTCAAATGATACAAGGCCGATTGTTCCCGCCGGTGGCCACCGGTCCGATAGAATTCTCGCAAGGAAAGATCAATCAATGTGCTCCCTCGATCCCACACGTAGAGGGAAGAACACCTTGCAAAGGGTCTTGACATCTTGGCAAAGGGACACTGATTCCAAAGCCTTGTACAATGAGGGAGGTGCGATGCAAAGATGATAGCCGGTCCCCTTTGATAAGGGGATGAGTAAAAACTAAAGATTCCACAAAAGGGGGGTGTCTTTAGTCTATCATCTATGCCTAGGGTTACATGATGGGGTAGGGGAACTATATATAGGCCAGCCACATTACAAGGGGTAGTTTTGGCATAAAACTAGGGTTTCTAAGGATAAGAGGGGTACATGGGCTGGAGGCCTAGCTCAAGGCACGTAGGCCCATTCCACTTAGGGCAAAGACTCCGGGGTGTGCCTCGCTCTCTGGGGTAGACTCTGTGAGACATGCAAAGACTTCTAGGAAGGCGGCCAGAGTCCGGGCCGGAGACTCTAGTGCAAATGGCCGGAGACTCTGTTGTTGAAGGGCCGGAGACTCTGTTGTTGAAGGGCCGGAGACTCCACGGTGGACGTAACTCTCCAGGCTTGTCTCCATAGGGGTGTATTGAATGCTCCTGGGGCGAGTCCGGAGTCTTGGCCGGAGTCCTGGCTGGAGACTCCGGGGTTAGAGGTCGGAGACGCCGGGCTTGAGGGCCGGAGACTCCGGTGCTTCTGCTGCAGCTTCTTCCGTCTTCTCTTCCAGGTCTCCGTCTTCTCAGGCTTGGTGCTCCGGGCTTCCTCCCTTGCCTCTGTACTTGTCGGTGTGAACCTATCATGATAATGGGACGAAGTATGAAGTAGTATAACATTCAAGAGGGTAGGAAGTGCGATCGCATAGAGGAACAAATTCGCCTTTGGAGTCCATGACGACTTGGCATAGGTTGCAGAGCATGATGTGCTAACGACCGAAGGTTGGGTCACATCACTACTACCATAAACCCTAGACTCCGCCACCGCCTTCCTACCATGACATAGATCCGATCACTTTTCCTACCATGGCACGAGTCCGATTAGAGTTTTTATTTCCTTCTTAGTTCTTTTTGTTTACTTGTATATTGTTTCCATGCTGTAATCTAAGTTAAAGTTCGGGCCGCCAGTTAAGGAGAGCAAAAAAAATTCTGGCTATACTGGATTTCGTCCTTGGGGATCACTTTTCTACATCGGCCATTATAGCGACATTTTTTTGGCGCCTACGTGCTTTCCGGGGCACGGTAGAAAATTTTCGACAATTTTTTTGGGGCTATCCTATTTTTAGACTCCATAGATCAGTTCTAGACACTCGCCATCACAGTGATTTTTGATATCTCACACCGCTTTTCAGGGTGCTACATCATCATACCATTGCTTGTTGTGCCGCGTTGTGACACCATTAGTTCTCTAGGCTCGCGTCTCTAGTCGGTCTAGCCTAGGACCAGCACGGTACCGTTGTTGAGCATCTTTTCAACTTTGCATTGCTGTTTTGATAATTGCTAACCCCTTTGCTAAGCCTTCCTAGAGTTCCATAGATTTCTCCACGTGCGTTGTGTCGATCCCTGGTAATCGCTCGGTTCAATTTCGGGAACCACTGATATTTGCGGTTGCACATCACCTTCTTCCTACTATTTTGTAAGAACTTGTAAGAGCTTTGTATATTTCTTGACGGATTACACATGTTTCCACCATATTTCTATACTTGTAGGCATATACACCTGTGCTTTTAAGGACTAACCATGGCAGATATATCTCTTGAACCAGCGAACATGATGAATGAAGAGATGGATTCTCACTTCACCAAGCTATTGGTAGGGCGTGCGCAAGATGTTGATACAAGACTGGAGGATGTTGACGTCAAGCTCAACAAAACCATTAACAAGATCAAGGGCTTAGAGAAATCCCTCAATGACAAGCTTGACGCTAGGTTTCAGGAGATCCTCAGCAGATTACCTGGGGCTGCACCATGTCCTCATCATCGTCTACCTGACCATGTGGAACTTGCGCGACGAGTGCCGCTCGTGGGACACCATACTGTGGGATCGTCTGCTCCTGCTACAACTGCACCACCTCATGCTCCAACCCTAGAAGCTGTCGCACCAACTGCCGAAGCTGCTGCACCAACAGTCGTTGCTGCTACCACGACTGACGCTTTTCTGGGATATTAAGTGGATGGCGAGAACGAGTATGAAGATGAGGATGAGTTCGATAAATATGTCGAACAACCTGCTAGCCGTCCTCAGCATTACTACCGTAATGCTCGACTACCGGTACGTAATGATGATTATGTTGCTAAGTTTAAGCTAGATATTCCACCTTTTGAGGGTAGATATAATCCTGCTGCATATCTTCCATGGGAATTAGAAGTAGATCAACGTTTTGCATCTTTAAGATATCCTAAGAAATTGCGTGCTAGTGCTGCTACTTGCGAGTTTACAAATTTTGCTTCACTTTGGTGGTCTGAATATTGTCGGGTCACTCATGCTAATATTCCTTATACTTGGACTGCTTTAAAAATTACTATGCAAGTTCGATTTGTACCACCAACTTATCAACGCGATTTTCTAAAGAAACTGACTCGTTTAGAACAAGGCAAAAATTCTGTAGAAGAATATTATCAGGAATTAGAAACTAGGATGGTTCGTGCTGGCATTGTTGAAAATACAGAACAAATGATGGCCCATTTCTTTCTTGGTTTAAATAAGGAGATTCAAAATATCTTAGACTATAAGGAATATAGCACCATTACTCGTTTGTTTCATCTTGCTTGCAAAGCTGAACATGAAGTGTAGGATCGTTAACCACCATGCAGAAGATCTAACAATTCTGCAGGTCATACATCGTCATGGACGTCACGACAATCAGCGCCTTCTTCACGTGGCATGCCACCAGCACCTACCACATCCAAAGCCACCACGCCTTCATCAAGAACACCTTCGGCTGCTCCACCTCCATCATCCAATGGCCCTACTCGTAGTTCTTCTTCTATAGCCTCCACAAGCAAGACGAAGGATATACAATGCCACAAATGCTGGGGATATGGTCATATTGAGAGGATGTGCACAACATAGCATGTTATGATGGTGCACGATGATGGTGAATACAATTCAGCAAGTGATTTTGATGAAGATACATTAGCTCTTATTGCTGCACGTGATAGGGATAATTCTGATTCTGAAGAAGAAACAGAGGTAATGGGAGTTGAAACTGCTGATCAATACAAGAGCTTAGTTGCACAACGTGTGTTGAATGTGCAATTAAGCAAAGCTGAACATGATCAACACCACAACTTGTTCCAAACACAAGGCGGTGCCAAGGAACAAGCTATACAGATCATTATTGATGGAGTGAGTTGTAATAATCTAGCTAGTGTTGACATGGTAGAGAAGCTTTCTCTTCCAACAAGACAACGCACGCATTCATATTACATTCAACGGTTTGAGAGTTTTTTTAAGATCAAGATAACAAGAACAATGCGCGTGCATTTTACTATTGGTACATATTCTGATTTTGTTGATTGTGATGTTGTGCCCATGCAAGCTTGTCCTTTGTTACTTGGTAGACCATGGCAATTTGATAGAGAATCTGTTCATAATGGTAAAACTAAACACTATTCTCTTATGAAAGATGGAAAGAAAATTGGTCTCAATCCTATGACTCCCAAACAAATTTTAAAAGATGATCTTGCTAGATCTAGTAGAAACACAAAAGTGAGAATCAGATTGTTGCTGAAGATTTTGTACCACTAAAGACCACTAACTCTGATTCTAAACATGCTACTAGAATTCGTTTGAAGGGTCCATGTATGCTTGCAAATAAAATTGATATTGTTGAACTAGATGTGAATAATACTCAATGTTATGAAATTGTCTACAAAGAGGTTTTGTTTTCATTTGAGGATATGCCTCCTTCTTTGCCACCTGCTGTTGGTAACCTTTTGCAGGAATATGAGGACCTTTTTCCAGCTGAGATGCCACCAAGACTACCTCCTGTTAGAGGAATTGAGAACCAAATTGATTTAATTCCTGGTGCCACGCTGCCCAACTATGCACCATATAGAACCAATCCCGAGGAGATGAAGGAGAATACAATGCCAAATTCAAGAACTACTTGCCAAAGATCACATTCGTGAGTCCCTTAGCCCTTGTGTTGTTCCTATTATTTTGGTACCTAAGAAAGATGGTTCTTCGTGCATGTGTACTAATTATAGAGCTAACAATAATATTACTATTCGTTATCATCATCCTATTCCACATTTAGATGACATGCTTGATGAATTGAGTGGCTCTACCATGTTTTCTAAAGTTGATTTGCATAGTGGTTACCACCAAATTTGTATGAAATTGGGAGATGAATGGAAAACAACATTTAAAACTAAGTTTGGTTTATATGAGTGGTTAGTAATACCATTTGGTTTAACTAATGTACCCAGCAAATTCATGAGATTAATGAACGAAGTTTTACGTGCTTTCATTGGACGCTTTGTGGTAGTCTACTTTGATGATATTTTGATTTATAGCAAATCTTTAGAGGATCACTTTGAACATTTGCGTGCTATTTTCAATGCTTTACATGATGCACGTTTGTTTGGTAATCTTCAGAAGTGCACCTTTTGCACCGATCGAGTTGCGTTTCTTGGCTATGTTGTTACATCACTGGGTATTGAAGTGATCCAGACAAGATTGAAGCGATTGAGAATTGGCTGCAACCCAAGACTATCACACAAGTGAGGAGTTTTCTTGGCCTCGCGGGTTTTTATAGGTATTTTGTCAAAGATTTTGGATCAATTGTTGCGCCCCTGAATGAGCTTACAGAGAAGGACGTGCCCTTTGTTTGGGGCGATGTACAACAACAAGCCTTCATGATATTGAAAGATAAGTGAACATATGCTCCATCACTCCAACTTCCTGATTTTACTAAGACTTTTGAGCTTGAATGTGATGCTAGTGGAATTGGTTTGGGAGATATGTTATTACAAGAGGGCAAACCTATTGCATATTTTAGTGAGAAATTGAGTGGGGATAGTCTTAACTATTCTACTTATGATAAAGAATTATATGCGTTGGTTTGGACATTAGAAACTTGGCAACATTATTTATGGCCTAAATAATTTGTTATACATTTTGATCATGAATCTTTGAATCATATTCGTAGTCAAGCTAAGCTAAATCATCACCATGCAAAGTGGGTTAAATTTATTGAGTCTTTTCCTTATGTTATCAAACACAAAAAGGGTAAAGATATTGTTATTGTTGATGCTTTGTCGCCCCATTATACTTTGTTATCTCAACTTTACTTCAAAATATTTGGATTGGAAACTATTAAGGAACAATATGTGCATGATGCCGAATTTAAAGATGTGTTCCAGAATTGTAGATATGGTAGAACATGGAACAAATTTGTCTTCAATGATGGATTTGTGTTCCGCGCTAAAAACTCTGCATCCCAGATAGTTCCGTTCATCTTTTGTAGTTACAGGAGGCGCATGGAGGAGAATTGATGGGTCACTTTGGTGTAAAGAAGACGAAGGATGTTCTTGCTGCACACTTCTTTTGGCCACGCATGCGTCGTGATGTTGAGAGATTCATGGCACGCTGCACTACTTGTCAAAAAGCTAAGTGTCGCCTTAATCCAAACGGTTTATATATGCCTCTTCCTGTTCCTAGTGTCCCTTGGGAGGATATCTCTATGTACTTTGTTTTGGGATTGCCTCGTACACAGAAGGGAAGAGGTAGCATTTTTGTTGTTGTGGATTGGTTTTCTAAGATGGCACATTTTATTGCTTGTCACGAGACTGATGATGCTTCGCATATTGCTGATTTGTTCTTTCGTGAAATTGTTTGTTTACATGGTGTGCCAAATACTATTGTTTCTGATCGTGATACTAAATTTCTTAGCCACTTTTGGAGATGTTTATGGGCTAAGTTGGGGAAAAAATTGCTGTTTAGTACTACATGTCATCCCCAAACTGATGGACAAACTGAAGTAGTCGATAGAACTTTGTCTACTATGTTGCGGGTTGTTTTAAAGAAGAACTTAAAATTGTGGGAAGAGTGTTTACCTCATATTGAATTTGCTTATAATCGTTCACTGCATTGTACCACAAAGATGTGCCCATTTGAGATTGTGTATGGTTTTATTCCTCATGCACCTATTGATTTATTGCCATTACCTTCTTCGGTGTAAAATAATTTGGATGCTACACAACATGCGGAAATGATATTAAAATTACATGAGACTACTAAAGACAACATAGAACGCATGAATGCTAAGTATAAACTTGCTGGGGCTCGAGGGAGAAAACATGTGGTTTTTGATGTTGGTGATCTTGTTTGGTTGCATTTGCACAAAGATGGTTTTCCTAATTTGCGCAAGTCTAAGTTAATGCTACGTGTTGCTGGTCCTTTTAAGGTGTTAGAGAAAATAAATGATAATGCATATAAACTTGAGTTACCTGCAGATTTTGGTACGGTTAGTCCTACATTTAGCATTGTAGATTTGAAGCCTTACTTTCATGAGGAAGATGAGATTGTGTCGAGGACGACTTCAATTAAAGAAGGGGAGCATGATGTGGAAATCCCATATGTTGATACAACCGTTGTACCTACAGCTACACAAATACAAGGACCTATCACCCGAGCTCGTGCCAAGCAACTTAACTATCAGGTACTTTCGTTTCTTGGAACTATTCCTCATATACATGAGAATATGATGCTGCCTAAATCAGATGTGTTTGTCACTATTAGGAATGATGGACCTAGCATGGACAAGCAGGACAAGCATTGGAGCATGATCATGCATGGAGATGGCAGCAAGCATGTGAGGATTGAAGAGGACGCCATGAGTGGAGATTTCAGACCTTTGAAGCCACCATAATGAATATTGAAGGCTTGGACGAAATATTCAAGAATATTACTTCATAGATTTGTCCATAGCTTAATTTGGTGATGCGTCACCTTTATTTTGGGCCAGGCCCATGTTATTTTTGCAGGATTTTTAGTAGCCACTTTTTAGAGTCCGTATTTGAGGAGAAAAGGACTTCTAGCGTTCGATTCGGCCACCATACCTATGGCTGGCCGAAACCCCACCTTTTGCTCCTTAAATAACCCTATAGCCGTCACTTTAGACTCGGATTTTGTTTAGACTAAAAGTTAGGCACCATTGCAACTTTGCTCAGGCTTGACTATCGCAGAGACCTCCTGTACTTCGCACCTATTCAGGATCCCACGATTTCAATAAAACTTTCATCTTTATCCGCAATATCTTGATTGCAATATTAATTCTTACTTGTTCTCGATTTCAGGTAGGAATTAAGACCCTCGCTGGTCAGGCTGATCATGCTTCTGCAAGATTGGTAACCTCTAGGAGATTGGCCTAGCGATTGCATTGGCACTCGTGCTCCCACGTGTAGTCGGACCTTCAAGCCCGGACTCCACCCAAATCGACTTATCGCCATCTCATAGAAAGATCAGACACCTTTGCCCTATTAATTGATGGGTGTATGTTAATTGAAAGTTGGAAAGCGTCGTGTCCGAGGCTGTAACATCCCAGATCTTTAATCAAGTTATCAAAGTTCAAATCACCCAATTTAGGGTTAACAAAAACTTTTTATTATCAAAATAGTTATGAGTGCATGTGTTTATTGCATTAGTATAGAATTGTGTGTAAATGCCATGTTTGATTGTTCTAAATGATTTGAAATGGTTTAAAGGTGAATGCCACATCATCTAGACCATTTACAAACAAAATCCAAACAAAAAGAAATCAAATAAGATTAAATGATGCAAATGGTCATTTTGGCCACTTTAATCCACTAGGCCACTTTAGGTGTTCCTAGAAGTCAATTTCAAATAAAAACAATTCTAGATCTTTGCACCCCTTGCTAGTACAAGTAAAGATCTACCAAGGCCCATTTTAAAATCTTACAAAAACATCTAGCAAAGCATTTTAAATGGCATTTGAAAATGCAATCCAAACTATATGAGAAGATCCCTTTTGCAAAAATCAACCAAACCAATTCACCTTGACAATTCCCAACAACCAGAGACTACCAAGCATAAGATCATATCACACCCCAAAAATCTTTCCAAAATTCAAATACAATCTTCTTGCGGGCATTGTGTCGAACACCTGGCAGACAAAGTTAAACTGGCCTAACTATTACTATTCCAGAGCAGTGATCAAGCGCCACTAAGGCCTCAATCCACTCCCCTTGTCCCCTCTAGTCACAACCAGGCCATAAACGAGATACCCGTTAGCCGCTTGCAGCAGTGCCGCGCCACCCAAGCACCATGCCCGCCGGTCAACCATGGTGCACTCCCAGCAGACCGCCCCGCTCTCTCCCGCCATGCCTAGGAGGTAGGCAAGATCACACCGCCGCCCCTGTCCCTTCCCCAAGTGCTGCCAGGCCATGGACCACCCCCAGCAGCCCGTGCCCACCGTGTCTGCGCCATGCTGAGCACGCACCAGAGCGCCGCGCCCGACAAGCATGCACACGCCGCGCCTCGACCGCAGCCCATGCGCACCGCTTCTCCACGACCCCAGGAACCGCCCAGACAAGCCCGTTCGCCGCTGCTTGACCTGAAGCCCCCATGTGCCGCGTCGAATGCTGCTTCTACCGCGCAGAGCACCAGCCGCGCCCGACCAAATGCCACCGCCCCTAGCCGTTGATTACGACTGCCCAAGGAGCCGCCACGACCACGCCTAAAACCACCGTCGTCCACCAGGTCGATCGCCCCCATTGCCACGTCTAGCTGGAGCCCTGGTAAGCCCCCACGTACCCCCGCCGTGCTGCGTTAGGGTTTGTTCTCGCCGGAGCTGTTCACCGGAGACGACGATCCTCAGCTGTAGATTCTTGTTCGAATCGCACGGCTGAGATTGCCCCGTACCGCTTCGGTTAGGATTAGTCTCTAACATGCGGACCCCCTGTCAGTTCCCCTCTGCGCCGCGGAGCACCACTGGGCTGGCCCGTTAGTTTTCCCGCGCTAGCCCACAGATTCAAATGGAGATTTTTCTATTTAAATTTAGACTAGATTCTGTCCACTTAGTTAAAAATCATCTCAGAGAGATTCACTTAACCAAATTGCATGATTCAAATTTTGTTAGAAAGATAATTAAAATATCTATCCAAGCACGTTGGATTTAAATCAAATGGAGTTAGAGATCACATATAGAAAAAAATAAAAAAACAGAGACTTTTGCAACTTCAAACATTTTTCAAAAATCAACCTTGATAGCTTTTGAGTTGATTCCAACTCTCAAAAATCACATTTGATAATATCTATCTGAATATGTAAAAATATATAGGATTGCATGCAGTGACTTTGGACTAGTACCAAAATAATGCTATTAGGGTATTTATAGTCACTTTAAATCATTTAAATGATAAACTTAAACTTATTGAAATATGATCAACCTTTTAAATCACAATCGCATGTATTAGAATATGTGGTGATGACATGTGTCTACATGATCCCATATTTTAATTGGAGAATATTAAATCTTAAATAATTTTAATGATTAGAAATTACTTTTCTCAAATAAAATAAATGAAACTAATTCTTTAAATCTTGTGATGATTGCGATGATACTAGATCATCAAGTATGTGCCTTAGGGTGCTAAATAGACTAGTTAAGTATTGTTTGGTGATTGTGTATCCCGTATTTCATTTATAGACGATAGTACCGAGGAGTTCTACCCCGAAGAGGACGAGGAGAACTTTAATGACTACACCAATCAAGGCAAGATATCATTGGCAAGCTAGAACTAACCAAATTAACACGTGCCCCCTTAACTTAAGCAAATGCATTAGGCATGCTTTGGTTATACCTTTTATTTATACCCATCCCAATTTTTACTTGTAAGCTTTACTTTTTCTTTACCAAAGTTTCTTTACTTTTAGTAATGCTTTGAAATTTTGGAAAGTAGTTTAGATAGCATAAATAGTATAAAACTTGGCCTATACTAGATGTCATTCTATGGCATGAGATTGAGATTAGCATCCCACCTTAGTGAACACTCTTAACTTTAGTGGCTAGTGCTAAGCATAAAACTGTATCACTCTAGATGGGAATACT